>OV884058.1:45126991-50126991 GCA_930367215.1 Pollenia angustigena
GGATTTTAAACAAAAATTATTAATTTTGTGCAGCTTAGTCAAAAGTGCATTTAAACAAAAGGCATTTAAGTCAAAACTACTGTATTCAAAAGAAAAGAACAATATTGGTGTTAAATTGTTAACAGTTAGCCTAAGCAGTTTGATATTAAAATCCAGCAAAATCGGTTTCGTAGGAGAACAGTTATGAATCCAACTAGAACATTAAAAAATAAAAAATTTTGTTGGAAAAACTGAAATAAAAGGGGGCGCAATTCACGAATTGATATACGATTTTTCTATATGACTTGGAATCAAAAAACAAAATTTCGTAAAGGCCGGTCCGTCAATTACAATAGGCCCCTTATAAAGTGCACTCTCGGAAAGCACTTCAAAAAACCATAACGAATAACGCTAATTCAGTAGAATTTTTGATAGTCGGCCAATAATATAATATATGTAGGTATAAGCCGCAACTAACGTCTGTAGTCAGTTTTTATTAAGATTAGTTAATGATTTGCAGATCCCATGTAAAATATTCCAAATATCGGTGGAGGGTATCAAAGATTCGGCACAGCGGAAAATAGCGCACTTGTTTATTTACTCAATATCGCTATTTTCGTTAAACTTTTTTTTCACTTCTGCAATAAATAAGCCCATGTCGAACTTATAGCAGCTTTTTAAATCGCTTATGCATAGTAAATAATTCTCGTTGAATTTTTTCCCTAAATGATTTTTTAAATAAAACAATGTTGAAGGTTCATTAGTGTCTTTATAATAAAATGAAAAAGGAAGAATGGTAGATAGATGGCATACAGAAAAGAAAAAAATCACTACTGCAGAAATGCAAAAAAATATCACGCTTAATTAAAGAAAAACTACTTTTTTGTTTCTCTTATACTGTTTAAAAAAAAGTGTAAGTTTCACTGACAGTTTCAGTATGCAAAAATTACTAAATGATAGTATATATTACACTTTTTCTGGCTTATTCTTGTAAAATATAAAAGGAAAAAATCTATTTTTTTACCTCTTCCATTTTAAAAGTTAACCTTATTTAAATAAAATGTTGAGGTAGAAAAAATTTAATACTATTCAGTTGTCATCACTCATTTTCTCTAAGGGCAAGTAGTTAGGACATGGCAAAGAAGAGGAAACTGAAAAAAATTTTGTTTTATTTTATTTTTGCATTCTCATTAAAAATAATAACTTGGTTGAGAAATATTTTAGCAAATTTTGAGAATATAAGAGGAGTAAAGGATAAATAGTAAAAAGGACCAAACCTAAAAACAAGGTATTAAAAGGAAGATGGGTATACGTTTTGGTCGATTCTTAAAAATATTTAATTCAGAAAATATGTAATTTAATAACCCACATATATACGTATGTATGTTTATAATGGGTGATTTTTTAAGAGCAATAGGAAAGTTAAAAAAAAGACGTAAAATTCAGAAAAATTCATGAAATCTTTAGTTGAATCGATAGTACGGTCCATATAATTTAATGTTTGAAGATTATTTCATGCAAATGTTGGCCGTGACTGCGCCTCAAATGGTCCATCCGCAAAGTCCAATTTTGGCATACTCTTTCCAACATTTCGGCCGGTATCTCATGAATAAATGCTTCAATGTTGTCTTCCAATGCGTCAATTGAAGCGGGCATGTGTGTAGAGACATGAGCTTTAACAAAGCCCCACAAAAAATAGTCTAAAGGCGTTTAATATCAAGATCTAGGCGCCCAATTGACCGCTCTCGAACGTGAAATATAATGTTCACCGAACTCGCCTCTCAATAAGTCCATTGTTAAGCGTGTTGTGTGGCATGTGGCACCGTCTTGTTGAAACCACATGTCATGCAAGTCAAGCTCTTGCATTTTGGGCAAAAAAAAAGTTGGATATCTTCTCACGGTAGCGCTCACCATTAACAGTTACGTTACGATTCGCATCATCTTTGAAAAAGTACGGTCCAATGATGGCACCAGCCCATAAACCGCACCAAACTGTGACTTTTTCTGGATGCATTGGCAGCTCTTGCAATGTTTCTGGCTAATCTACACTCCAAAATCGACAATTCTGCTTATTAACATGCCCATTGAGCCAAAAATGAGCTTCGTCGCTGAACACAAGAAGCGCGCGATGAACTTTCTTAACAGAGCACGCATCTTGATAATAAAATTCAATAATTTGCAAGCGTTGTTCGTTTGTAAGACGATTCATGGTTAAATTATAGACCAAACTGAAGATGTTGGACAGTGAAAGAAAACACGAAACGTGAGTCAGCTGTTAAAACCAGTGTTATCAAAAAGACAATAGCTAAAAAATCACCCATTACTGTCTCTTCTGTGTTAAACACATCACTATTCTATACCAGTGGTGCAGCGAACTAGCTCTGTATGTGTGTATTCACTAGCTCTTTAAGAACTTCACCTAGTGCTACCCCAAACTACCAAGCAATCTTTTGAGTGGCGAATTAAAAACGCTGATGTCTCTGGCAGTGACAATTGACCCCACTTTGCATTACTTTACCTACCATAAGGGTTAGCTACACGCAAAGAAAAAACATAGTTGTGGTAAACATATTCTAAAAGCAACATATTATGATTGTAGTCACCATGTTACGATGATTATTGAATCATATTTTGACAAAATATATTCGTAATATTATTCACTTAATCATGTTCTTATCCTATTAATCATAATAAGTTATGAAATTAGAATATTATTGTCATGGTAATCATAATAAGCTAAGAAGTAATCATATTATGATACAGAACCAATTTCACAAAAATAAAAAAAAGGTTTTTTGCATTGATTTTTTATTTTGTGCCACTTTAAAATTTGGAAATATCATTTCTTTATTTTTTTTATTTTCTAAAAACTTGTTTTCTTAATTTGTATTTTTTTAATTGATAACCACTCACTAACAAATAATTCGATAGACATATTAAAAACAAACGACACAACTGATGCAAAATTAGTTTACAAATGGCGCAAACGATATATTATTAGAGTAAAGATATTTTGATTGCATCTTAAACATACTATGATTAGTATCATGTTACGACTGTTAAATGGAGGTTTCAAAGCTGAACCGAACCAAGTGGTTCGCAAAGTTTAACTCTATCGAGTTCTGTAACGGACTAAATCAAAAAGAAATTAATGGATATTCACTTACTCAAACTCAAAATATTATCGAATTTTAATTTTTGACTTGGTTCGCTTCAGCACTGAGCCCTCCAAATAAAATGAGCTGTTGTGAGAAAAATTATTATTTTTCAGTCATCAATACTTTAATTTATAATAGCGATAAATATTTTAACGTTTACAGTAACTATAATATTGCTTATCTATATATGTACCCAGCGGTAACTAGAATGAGTAAAGAGGCCTAATAGAAGGCCTTATTTAGCAGTCACAAGCAGTCAGAAGCCCTTCTCGCCGCATTCCTTCCCAAAGAAGGGAGTAAGGAAGGTCACTAAAAATAAAAAGTAAATAAAACTGAACCCTTCCTTTCTCCCTTCTCAAAGAAGGGTGTAGCGAAAGTGTACTGAATATTTCAGAAGGTCTTTTAAAAAGAAGTTTATGCCTTCTAGAAGGCATACTTCTGAAGGCAGGATATCATGCGAAGCGAATCTTTTAGAAAATAGTATAGAGCCTTCAAAAAGGCCTGCCACTTACGGTCCTTTCAATATTTACCGCTGGGTATATATATATAAAACAGGATGTGTGTATGTATGTATGTAACGTATGGACTCCAAAACGGTTGGGCCGATTTTGATGAAATTTTCAGGGAATCTTCAAAGTATTCAGGCTGTGAATACTGAATTTTGATTTTCGGTCTGCGGGCGGAGGGGCGTGGAAAAATCCTATTTTCATATTGGACCACCAATGACAGCTACATATATAATTTGGACGATTTTTTCTTTAAAATTATCGCCATGGTTAGATTTATACAAAAAGAAAATTTTGCCCAGCCCACTTTTTTCGAATTACCTAAAATCAGAAAACGGCTCCATCGATTTGAAAAATGTTTCTTTCGAATGTTCGTATTAATCCATTTTAAGTTTTCATCGAAAGAAAAATTTACCACGCCTACTTTTACGCCCATTTTTTCTATTAAGCACATAACTTGAGAACGGCTTGACCGATTTGGACGATTTTTTTTTAAATGTGATTGGTTGCCATGGTCCAACTTAGGTTTTTACGTAAAGAAAATTTTGCCCCGCCCACTTTTTCCGATTTACCTAAAATCAAAAAACGGCTCCATCGATTTGACTAATTTTTCTTTTAAATGTTCGTATTAATCAATTTTACGTTTTCATCGCAAAAAAATGTAACACGCCTACTTTTATGCCCACTTTTTCTATTATGCGCATAACTTGAGAACGGCTTGACCCATTTGGACGATTTTTTCTTTAAAATCATCGCCATGGTCTAAGGTTTTTACGGAAAGAAAATTTTGTCCCGCCCACTTTAAGGCCCACTTTTTTCGATTTAACTAAGATCAGAAAACGGCTCCATCGATTTGACTTATTTTTCTTTCAAATGTTCGTATCTTTTTATCGGATTTAAAAAATCGAACGCAAACATATTTCCTAATTTGGACAGGACAACGTCTCTCGGGTCAGCTAGTATTAAATAAAAATAATAATTTTTTGTGTAAAGCAGCAATATATTGTTACAATAAATATAATGTAGTTGCCGTAACCATGCCCAACTAGTTTTTCTCTACGTCTACTTATTGCTAAAAGCATAATAATAAAAATCAAGAAATGATCGAACTTTTGTGCTTTCGTTGAAAAAATTTTTTCTGCATTACTTGAAGCTAAAGAATTATCTTGCTAAACGTTGGTTTCTATTTTAATATGTAATACCCCTGACAGACAAATAGTTTACATACCATGGTATGTATACTACGGTTTTATATTCTATATTATATTGGCAGACTTGTAGTACGTATACTTTAAATAAGATACCACATTTATACTACGTACATTTTCGTAGTATATAAACCAGAAATATACCACTTTGTTGCATGGTTTAATTGTAGATTAGGTTGACACACATGTAGTATACCATGCTAGTATAGTATAGAAATCCTCTGTCTGTCAGGGGTATTAGTTAATCAAACAACCCAGCGGTAACTAGAATGAGTAAAGATGCCTAATAGAAGGCCTTATTTAGCAGTCACAAGCAGTCGGAAGCCCTTCTCGACGCATTCCATACTTATTTATTTTTTACACAGGTTGTCATTGGGCGCAAGGCCTTCCACACTTCTTTTAAAAACACCTTCGATCCCTTCCCAAAGAAGGGAGTAAGGAAGGTCACTAAAAATAAAAAGTAAATAAAAGTGAACACCTTCCTTTCTCCCTTCTCAAAGAAGGGAGTAGCGATTGTGTACTGAATATTTCAGAAGGTCTTTTAAAAAGAAGTTTATTCCTTCTAGAAGGCATACTTCTGAAGGCAGGATATCATGCGAAGCGAATCTTTTAGAAAGGAGTATAGAGGCCTTCAAAAAGGCCTGCCACTTGCAGTTCTTTCAATATTTACCGCTGGGAAGTACAAGTACAGAAACATTGATTCAAGTACGAATTTACAATCGCAAAAACTTATCCATATTCAATCCCGAATTCTTACTTGAAATAAATCAAAAGTAAAATAAACAGCAGAATTTTATCATGATTGTTTTACTTACCAGTTTTAAAACTTGCAGAATAATAAAAAAACACCTGCATCATTCCCGATATGGTTTTTACTTTAAAATTTTTATTTCATATATAACTGAAAATATAAACTAAATGAGAAGCAAGAGTTCTCAATTTTAACTTTTAAACATGAAAATAATGAATTGGTGCGTATGATTTTCCCATATTCTGCTTGAGATCAATTTCCTTCATATATCGCGCATTTCTCTTTTTTCCTTTACGATGTGGACACGTGTGGCCAACCCTGATTTTCAATGTGTAATGAATATGCCTGAAATACTCGTAGTTCAGGAAAAATATAAAATTTTGTATACTGATGAATATGCCTTTTCGATAAAACCGTATTAGTCGCTTGGGCTTAATCCCTACGAAAGCACTGTACTCCTGGATGCCGTACTGGCAGCCCTAACGCCAGGGTCGTATGCCTTGAACCAATCAGTTAGTCTTCTTAAAACAAACCTTATTAGCTAGCGAAAGCAAGACAAGAAGAAAAAATAACGACTTTATGCTGTTTATTTATTTATTTATTTATTTATTATATATTCAATTCGTGTACAACAAGATTTAATCTTATATTTAAAGTACAGGAAAGCAGTTTCATAAATTACAATAAGAGATCATCACATCCAATTGAATTAAACAAAATTAAATTAAATTAAACTATAAATTATTTATATAATATGATAACAGTTATCTACTGCGGTGCAAAGTATTTAAATAAGAAGTTTTTAAAGCTACTTGCGTTGCTTTTAAGTTGCTGAACTTGAGGAAGACAATTGCATAGACGTGACGCATGTATAAAAAAATTCTGTAAGAGTACACGAATGCTTAAAAGATTGTCAAATGAAACGCAATGTAGTTTTAAAGAGGCATGTGGCACATGATCATATCTACCAAGGCCAAACACATATCTTACAATATTATTATATAAGACATTTAGCTTCCTTCTACTAATGGAAACACAATTTGCAAAAAGTTCACAACCATACATTAAACCTGAAAGAAGATAAGATTTTGCAATCATTAATCTATTATTAAAAGGAGTATAGTATTGTGTCGACCAAAGGCACCTTAACTTTATATAAGTTTGACCAGAAATTGTGTTGACATGATTTGTCCAAGTAAGACTGTCATTGAAAATTAGCCCAAGGTTTTTGGCCGCATTCACAATATTGATTCTTTCCCCATTAATTAAAATATCACTTCGACTTATTAGGGTTCAAACAAAGTCCGTTAGATGTACATATGTATATTGCAGTGAACGAGGTGTTTTGGCAAGTCGTTTATATAAAGCGTAAAAAGCAATGGTCCGAGAATTGACCCTTGAGGTACACCTCTAGATAAACGTAATGAAGAAGATTTCACATTGTTTGATTGGACAAATTGCGAACGATTTGAGAGGTAGGAAAATAAAAGTCGTGTTGATGTTTCCGAAAAGTTAAAAAAGTGCAAAAGTTTCATGGAAAGCATATTATGGTCAACCGTGTCAAAGGCTTTTGAATGATCCAGAAGAACTAGGAAATTTAGCTTGCCATCATCTAGTTCACGCCGTAAATTTTCAGGCACATCCAGTAGTGCAGAAACACAACTATGATTAATACGAAACCCTGATTGTTTATCAGACAACAAATTATTGGCACTGATATATGATATCATTTGAAGATGAAGAATTTTCTCCAGTACTTTAGACAAGTAGCACAGAATAGCTATTGGCCAAAATTCAGAATCAGTTTTTGGTATTGGCACTATTTTTGCATATTTCCATTTTAACGGAAAGGTGCTAGTCATAATGATACTGTTGAATAAATGGGTTATATATGGCAAAAGTACTGGCAGCAGCATCTTTATAAATTTAGGATGCATGTTATCACAGCCCACTGCATAAGACTTAATTAAATTAAAACATAGGGTAACTTCAGATTGCGTTACACAAGCGAATTGAAAGCGATTACAGTTGATTAAAGGATTATTGGGGCCTAGATTTGGAAGGTCGTAAAAACCGTTATCAATTGGTACCAGAGGTACATTTGTGAAAGTTTTGTTAAGCTCTTCCACATCTAATTGGCAGTTGTTTGCATTTCCCGTCCTACCAAATCCAATCTCACGAATGCATTTCCATGTCTGCCTAGAATCGACAGCAGAACTAAAACGCCTAGAATAGTATTCTGTTTTAGAAATTCTGATCATATTATTCACATTTCTTCTAGCAGCCTTAAATTCTGCTTCTAACTCTGAGGTTCTGAAACGTTTCCACCTAGAATACGCAATGTCTCTCTTGCAAATTAAAAATTTTTTGTTTACAGAAAACCAGGGCTTAGTTTTAGGGCATATTGTTTTAGATTAATAGGTACCGTATCGTCATATAGACGCTGTATATTACTTTCCAGAAAAGATACTTGCTCATCAACTGAAGACATGTATTACATTTGTGATTATTCGATAAAAGAAGCATTCTGATTAAGCACGTTGTAATTTACGTTTTTGAAATCACGATAGTAGACTGTGCATTGTGATGGAGGAATTTTAAAATGATATATTAAAAAAATTAAATCATGCTTTGAGAAACACGGGACAGATATTTGGTCATATAATATTACGTTTGCAGTATCTGCAACAAAAAAAATATCAAGCAAGGTTCTACTGATTGCTGTGTGATGCGTTGGGATAGTAGTATTAGTGGGAGTTAATCCGAGAGACAATATATTGTCAGTTAATATTGATTCCATTATAATAATCGAATTAAAATCGCCTGATACAACAACATCATCATATGCAGTGACCAGCGTTTCAAGGGTTAAGAAAAAATTAGACAAACAAATTCTTTTATTGGGCCTGTAAACGCACCCTACCAACATTTTTCTACCATCAGAAACTACTTCTACAAAAATGTATTCAACCTTATCCTCTCTATGTGAAATATTAGACGCAGATTTTAAGCAAACTCGGCAGGATATATTTCCCTTTACAAAGATAGCTACCCCACCAGCATTACCATTTCTGTCTTCCCTATATACCTTGTATCCATTTAGGCAAAAAAAAAAACTATCTGGTGTCGGTGGCAAGAGCCATGTTTCAGAAACACACACGATATCAATGTTTGAATTTTCAAAAACATATCTAAACTCATCGGCTTTATTGTTCAGACTCTGGACATTAATATGAGTTATCTTAAGACCCTTACTGTAATTGGCTAAAATTCTAACCATGTTCATTGTCGTGTCTGTGGAGTTGCTTCGTACATTGAGAACATTATCCAAAATCATAATCAGCGGCAAAATAAAAACCCTTAATAGCAACGCAAAAAATAAACTTTCTTATAAAACAATACGTATGACATATAAATAACAAAATAATAAATATAAATTGACATAAAATAGCAAACGAGTTAAAAACTAATGCAAAGTAAACAAATTAGAGTGCTATATTCGGCTGTGCCGAATCTTTGATACCCTCCACCGAAACTTCGAATGTTTAAGGAGTAATATCTGTATGATGTCTATTTATTATTATAATCTTTATAAAAACAGACATCTGCATTAAAATTTGTTGCGGTTTAGACCTTTATAAAATTATTGATCGACAATCAGAATCAATTTTAAAAAGTTTGAGTAGAATATCAGTTTAAGATGAACTTAAATGATTTTCAAGAGAACAAATTATATAAAAGCCATGGTAAGCTATGAACCAATCATCCCAAATTCTGCAGAATGATTTCTGGAATTAAAAAAACATAAATTTCAATACAGCGGTGCAATTAGTTTAAGCGTTTGCAGTAAATTTTAGAAGGCTGCTAAAATGGAATCTAAGGAAAATTATGGACCGTATATCACAAAATTGCATAACATTTTTTCTGGCCATATGAAGCTAAACTGGAAGAAAGTTTACCGCGTATTTAATTATTTTACCAGAGTGGGCTTTATATGAGGCCTATGGTAAGTTATGCACCGATATTCACCAAATTTCACAGTGTCATTTCTAGTTCTATAAAACTGTGATGCACCAAATTTTGTTATGATAGCATTATTTTTTGCGTTTTTAGGCGTACTAAGCTGTTTTCCGGGAGTAAAGTTTATATGGGGCCTATGGTAAATTACGGACCGATCTTCACGAAATTTCACAGTCTTATTTTTGGTTCTAAAAAATTTTGATGTACCAAATTTTGTTATGATAGCATTATTTTTTACGGATTTAGGCGTACTAAACTATTTTCTGGAAGTAGGTTTTATATGGGGCCTATGGTAAATTATGGACCGATCTTCACGAAACTTAATAGTTTCCTTTCTAGTCCTATTTAACTGTGACGTGCCAAAATTTGTTATGATACCATTGTTAGTTAGGGTTTTAGGCTTACTATACTGTTTTCCGGGAGTAAGGCTTATATGGGGCCTAGGGTATATCTTCGACGGATCTTCAAGAAATTTTACAGCGTGATTTCCAGTTAAATAAAACAAACTGTTGCGAATTCTAATATCATTCTGTGCATTTTTCCACCATTTATGTTAGTTTTTGTAACAAAATTATCAATTTTTTTAGGTGGTGGTTCCACATTTTGATTCATAGCTCAGATCCTATTGAACCGATTTTGCTGGATTTCAATTCCAAACTGCTTAGGATAACAACAAGCAATTTAACAACAAATTTGTTTATATCTTTTGAGTTTTTCGAAAGTGAGCGTGTTTTCAACAGACGGACAGACGGACAGACAGACGGACATGGCTAAATCGACTGAAAATTACTCAAGGACCCAGAAAATATATATTCTTTATAGGGTCTTAGATGAATAATAAAAAAGTTTCACACGGAATGACAAACTTAATATACCCTCTTCATAACTAATTGTGGTGGAGGGTATGAAAAGTGCATAGATAAATAATAAAGGTATACGTGTTAAATAATGAAGGCATAAGGTCATTATTTTGACCTTCAGTCCGAAAAAAAGGCTTTAATTGATCGGGAAAATCAATTCTAATAGGATCCCTCCTCTTTCTTTATATATTTGCAAAATTAAAAGGAACAAATATGTATGGATCTGCTTTAAAATTAGTGTATGTATACAAACATTTAATATCAGAAAAGTTTGGAAAAAATTAAAAGTTGTTTACTAAAAATAACATTACCTACATATTTTTATTTAATTTTAACAAAAATCCTCTATGAATTCTACTAATAATTTTTTTTTTTTGCAAATTTGCTTAAAGTATTATTCATAATTTTGTTTCACTGTTTATGCCACTAAAGCAATTTGAATTTATCTTTAAATTCCCATTTATACAATTTGAAAAAGTTTTTCGCCTTTAATCCTATTAAAATAATTAATGATTATTGTTGCAAATTAAGCTGGTAAAACAACAGAAATGTAGAAACAATACAAACAATTATGCCTCCAAAGGACTTTTTATCGATTGCTTGCCAAAGTTTCACCACTTCGGCACATTTGGTAGTTTTACAGAAGATTTCGCAGTATTTTACAGCAAAAAAATATGTAAGAATTAAATAATTTAAAAACTAATCACAATTAGTCCCATATAAAACCCTGCCCGATAAAATATTTTATAAATATTGATACATTAATCAAGTTTGGCAAACAAAAAGTTTTAACACAAAGCTTAACCGCGGGGATTAGGGACAAGTGGCAGTGGTGTTTTAGCGTGTTAAAGTCTCGCACAAAGTCTTACGATGATTTCACCTCTATAAAAAAAGGTCAAGTATAGGTAGCTTTATATCAACATCGACTTTTTGCGAAAAAGAACTGTTTTATTGTTGAAAATGGTACCTTGGGTTCTCGAAAACAATAGTTTTCTCTACGACATTTTCATATGGGTGATTTTCTAAGAGCTATAGGAAAGTTAAAAAAAAGCACATAAAATTCAGGAAAATGCTTGAAATCTTTATTTGATTCGAAAGTACGGTCCATATAATTTAATGTTTGAAGATTATTTCATGCAAATGTTGACCGTGACTGCGCCTCAAATGGTCCATCCGCTTAGTCCAATTTCGGCATACTCTTTCCAACATTTCGGTCGGTATCTCATGAATAACTGATTCAATGTTGTCTTCAAATGCTTCAATTCAAGCGGGCATGTGTATAGAGACATGAGCTTTAACAAAGCCCCACAAAAAATAGTCAAAAGGTGTTAAATCATACGATCTAGGCGGCCAATTGACCGGTCCCGAACGTGAAATAAAATGTTCACCGAACTCGGCTCTCAATAAGTCCATTGTTAAGCGTGCTGTGTGGCATGTGCCACTGTCTTGTTGAAACCACATGTCATGAAAGTCAAGCTCTTGCATTTTGGGCAAAAAAAATTAGATATCATCTCACGGTAGCGCTCACCATTCACAGTTACGTTACGATTCGCATCATCTTTGAAGAAGTAGTTTCCAATGATGGCCACCAGCTCATAAACCGCACCAAACTGTGACTTTTTCTGGATGCATTGGTAGCTCTTGCAATGCTTCTGGCTGATCTTCACTACAGAATCGACAATACTGCTTATTAACGTTCCCATTGGGCCAAAAATGAGCTTCGTCGCTGAACACAATTTTTCGAGAAAAAAGTGGATCTTCGGCCAACTTTCCAAGAGCCCATTCACCAAAAATTCTACGTTGCGGTAGGTCGTTCGGCTTCAATTCTTGCAACAGCTGTATTTTGAAGGGCTTCACACCTAAAGCCTTCCGCAAAATTTTCCACGTTGTTGTGTAACAGAGGCCCAATTGCTGCGAACGGTGACGAATCGATAATTGATGTTCATCATAAACACTGGCCGATACAGCTTCGATATTTTCTTCACTTTGCACTCTACGTAAGCGTGTTGTGTTGGTGGTTTAATATCCAACAATGTAGATTTGGTGCGAAATTTAGTCACAATAGCCCGAATAGACGCTTCAGTGGGTCGATTAAACTGACCATTAAATGGAAGAAGCGCGCGATGAACTTTCTTAACAGAGCAAGCATTTTGATAATAAAATTCGTTTGTAAGAAAATTCATGGTTAAATTATAGACCAAACTGAAGTTGTTTGACAAAACACGAAACTAGCGTCAGCTGTTTAAACCAATGTTGCCAAAAAGATAATAGCTAAAAAATCACCTGATATTTGGCCTATCTGAAAATTTACCGTTATTTTTATGTTGTTGAAGAAAATCGCCTATTATAACCTTCAAACCTCAAAATATTACTTAACAATATTCTACAATTTTATTAAGAACGGGTTTTTTCTTAATTTTTTGTAAACACACGAACCTCGAAAAATTTCAAATAATGGCAAGTTGGTATAGTTTTTTAGCAAATACTGGATAAGCTCCGTCGCGATTTTCGTATATTTGTTTTTATTGTCATGTTTAAGGTTTTATAGCACTGTGCAACAACAACAAAAACCAGCCTCAATACTTGCAAAGCGAAATGAAACCAGAATATTGGTAGAGAAAATCTGCCAAAGGGATTTGAAAAGTTATCTTGGGTTCCCGAAATATGGGCCCCTTAAAGTTTTTAAAATTTTTAAAAAGGTCTTCGGTATAAGTCAAAAAAAGTATACTTAATGTTACTCTGAGCTAAAAGACTATTTTAGATGTCTTCAGTAGAATTGTATGACGATTATTTTCATAGAATATATTAACATATACATATATTAATATTAAAATGAGTGTTAGCATTTTAACGGGTAATTTTTGTCCGTTTTTAACTTGCACACTAAGACAGCACTTAAGAAGGTTTAAATGTTCTACGAATATTCTCTGTATCAAATTTCACTAGTGGTCTTTAAAGACCAAAAGTTCGTGCAATGTATGTGAAACGGGGTTTCAAGAAATTAAAAAAATTCAAATTAAATACATTGCACGAACTGCCGGTCTGACAAGACGCCTAATAAAATTTTATGCACAAAATATTTGTAGAACATTTTAACCCACTAAAGTGCCGTTTTAGTATACTTTTGTGGGAAAATTAAAAAAAGGACAAAAATTACACCTGAAATTTACAATGAGCGTTCGAGGGCTAGTATATTCTAAGATAAGAATCGCCATTCAATTCTGCTGAATACATCTAAAATAGTCTTTTAGCTCAGAAGTACACTAAGTGTATTTTTTTTACTTGTACCAAACGCCTTTTCAAGATATTTAAAAATTTCAATGCCCGAAATTTCGAAAATTCGTTTTACATACATTGCACGAACTTTTGGTCTTTGAAGACCCCCTAGTAAAATTTGGTGCAGAAAATATTCGTGGAACATTTTAACCCTCAAAGTGCCGTTTTAGTATACTTTTGTGGGGAAGTTAAGAAAAGAACAAAAATTACCCCTTAAAATTAGTATTAGAGGGTTAATATATTCTTGGAAAAGAATCGCCATACAATTCTACTAAAGACATCTAAAATAGTCTTTTAGCTCAGAAGAACATTAAGTATACTTTTTTTTACTTATACCAAACGCATTTTCGAAAAATTCAAAAACTTCAGGGGCCCATGTTTCGGGAAACCGAGCTACCTTTTCAAATCTCTTTGGCGATGACCCGAATTTTGTTGCATAGGGTTTTATATGGTAAAATCAATGTGCTTTTGTAGTCCTTTAGTATGTATATATAAATTTGAAGAATTTGAAACAGTGATATAATATTTTTTTTATTATTAGATTATTAGTTTTTACCCAATTTTGTTGCAAATAGACTAGACTTAACAATTAGATTAAACAACTGTGGATTTTGTTATAAATTGCGCACAAATATTCCGAAATGACAATAATTCGTGAAAAAAGTTCATATTTCCATAAGATATTAGCTATGGTCCACTATAACTTTATCATTTTTAACCGATCAAAGTCATTTAGCCACTATTTAACGCGTAATTAAGTAGCCTTTTAAATTCATTTTGATAAAATCAGCTTTTGTCTCTGGATGAAGGCTGAAAGAGAAGTATACAGCGAATAGCATATATTCTCCGTTATCTGATAAAAGTGGCGTGGTACATTTGTATCATAAAGACCAACATCTATGAAAAATTATTTTAAATACTTTTTCAATTTTGAAATTGTGTTATTATAATGTTAAAACCATTTCATTGTGTCATGATTTCATTAATTTTTTTGGAAAAGAAAAAAATGGCTTACGTTTGCACGGTTGTTTTTTAAATGGCACAAAGAAAGAGCTGAAGAGTTTTCCTCGAAACTTTGACCACTCGTAAATAAATATCGTCAAGCGGCACGGAGGAATTTTAGATATTGAAGATCCAAACCAGAACCAGTTTGTTTTGAATAAAAGCCTTTTCATTTTTGTGCCATTTGAAACATAAAGTTAGGATTTTTCCATTTAATTAGTATTGTGGTTATTTTGTCGAACTATTTATGGTTTTTAATCCAAATTTTAATATTTTGAATCAGGCTTAAGTTCATCAAATTGAATTTTTCATTAAATTATTTTTGTGAAGAAAGGAATTTTACAACATGAAAATTAATTAAAATTGTTTTTGATAATTTTTTCATTCTTGACTGACCTGAGATTCCAACACAGGAGGCTGGCTCGAGATTCGAACCCAGGAGGCTGGTTACCCTGACATGTTTCGATCACAACCACTTGGTCTCTTCAGAGTGATTTGCCGTCTTACACTCGCAGCCATCGATGACTGCCTTTCCTTTCTTCACAAAAATAATTTAATGAAAAATTAAATTTGATTAAAAATATTAAAATTTGGACTAAAATTTTTTCCATTTTCACAAAATGTTTTCCCCAATTTTTTTTTTCAGTGTACTGATGTATTTTTTTTTTTTAACTTAAACGAAAGATTACTATTCCAACTGAGTATCCCGAAATTTTAAACAAACATCATCCTATAAAGTCGCAAACATCATCTTATATTTCACACAACGAACAAATCACGGCCACCCTTATGTCTGTTATAAAAATTTACTGATGATCTGGCCCAAGCAACCAGTGAAATGCGCATAGAAATAGCTTATCCCATTAAAATAAATGTCAGTGTTTTTATCAAGAATACCAATTGGGAATTAATCACGACAAACAAAATCTTGTTAGTTGAAAATTTTGTATTCATAAAAATTACTTTTAAACAAAAAATTGCCATTAACCCTCTGCGACTGACGTGATACAGTTATCACAATTCTAATGACGTGGTAGACAGCCAGACACCATTTCCGTTCAGTCTTGTAAACCTAATAAAACCATTTTTGTTTATTGTTTATGAGTATAAGTTATTATTTATATAGTTATTTTTCTAATTCAAAGCGAAAATTCGTGTTGAATGTTATTTATCTGCATGGCATAAATTTTCAGTAAAAAACTTAGACCGAAACTAGAACAGAAAAAAAAATTCAAAAATAAATTTTTTTTAACAAATGCTTTTTATTTTTAATTACTTAGATTTAAATTTATCATTTGGTAACAAAAAAAATTAAATTCTGTGGTTCAAAAAAAAATTCATAAACATTTCAATTGGCACATCAAAGTCCATAACTTAAACAAAAAATATTTAATTTCATAATTTATATAGCAAAATTTTAGATTTGGCTGATTTGCACTTAAGTTAATAAGTCATAAGACGTGTGGATCTTGAGATTTGTTGGAATGCTCCATAACAGCATAACCAAAAAAAAAAAAATCACAATTTTGCAGACGTGTTGTTTGACAGACACTAAGAAAATATAATATTTTACTGACATGTTGTCCAGCAGACACTATGCAAATATAACAAAAATATTGATGTGATTGTCTCTCAGACACCTACTTTAATATTGATGTGGTTGACTCTCAGACACTTTTTTGCTTGCACTGGCACGTGTGATTACATCAATAGATCTAAACATAATAATATACGCATGAGTACACAATAAAAAGGTACAGAGAACCCGAGAGTAGATGTTTGGAAACTAACGGTACAAAATACTCTTTTGTGTTTGTTGGTGTCTGCTAGACTACCACATCAGTCGCAGAGGGTTAAGAATATAATCAAAGAATGTACCCCGATAAAAGCCGAAGGTAAGTATTTCAGCGAGAAATACTTTTTATAAATTCTTAAAAAAATAACAAATACTCAGCATTCATTAAATTTTAATTTTGCGACACAATCTTTAAGTCTATTGCATACCTACTTAGATTCAGAGCTTCAAAAAAAAAATAAAGAAATTGCTGAAGATGCCCCGGTCTCCCCTAATTTCTTAGCCTTAGCAATAACTAACATTTCTATTTTCAAACCTAAACTATTTATTGGGTTCTATCAATATAAAAGTTCCATTCACTGATTTACTAAATAAATATATATGCGAACTCGTATTTTTATTTGTTTTTGGTGGACACAATTAAGTGCTTTAATGTTTGCTGGTTTTATTTTAAACAACCTGTTGTTAACCGTCTTTATTGGCAACTAATTGCTAACAATATGTTGATGGTAGCAACAATAAAAATATACATACATACATATAGTTTAATTTAAAAGTACACAACTGGATTTTAATTAAAACTGACCCACATACATAGAGTGCACTTAAATATACATACACATTTACACTCACAATATTATTACAGTAACGGACTGTAGTTTACTTAAGATGTATTCCGTTCAGTAATTTTTAAATAAATAAACATTTAAAATACCAAGCAAATTTATTTTAAGCTGATTCTAACAGTAATGAAAAAAAACAAAGTGCACATTAATACGCATATTCAGTTGCAGCTAATATTGGCCGTTGATTAAGTTAAATTCTTCTGTATGTAAAATTAAATGAAAATGTAATTTAAAATAACGAAAAGTTCATTTAATATTAAGTGTCAAAAATTCAACCCCCGGTTCCGTTAAAACAATGCACACTGGGAAATTCCGGCCAAAAATCCATAACTTCTTTATTTCTTTACGTAAATGGCTGAAATTTGGTATGCAACTTAAGAATAGCATGGTTGAATCCTAGGACACGTACATACAGGGGTTGCCTAGTTAATTATTGACGGCCACAAAGTATCGAGCAAAATTAAAAAAGGGCTTTGGAGGTGTAATAAAATATGATCATTTGTAGCGATTATATTAATAGTTTGTGGAATATCTATATATCTCATCTCCTGTCTCCATCTTTTTGGCTTCCTGAGCAAATAAAAGTAGATATGATCATATATGGTTATAATATAATATGTAAATTTATGTGATTATATACAAAAACATATGTATATACATCTTTACATAACTCAGACGTGGATCCGACTTGAGTTCCTGTGGGATGGATGAGGGGCGATTGTTAAGGAACCTTCAACTGAAACATACCATTTTTCCAAAATTTCTTATGAGAGCTTTATTTTATTTTTATATTTTATCTTCATTACTTAAGAAGATGAATAGTTTACCAAAAAAGTACCAAATTTCTATTTTTGTACTTTTTCTACCCAAAATGAGCAAATTTAAAAAAGTACCAAACACATGGCAATTCAATTTTCGATTCAACAATGATATTTTTGAATTTAACGTCCACCTCTGTTAGATCGCGATATATAATAGGTCTGTCTGGGTACTTTTCCAGTAGCAAATACTCAGTAATTTTTTTTGGGAGAGTAAGACCAATATTACTCTATCGGCTGAAAAAAACTCAAAAAGTACGCAGACAGTATCCAGTGAAATTTTGCAAGAAAACAGCTGATCGGAGTGTAAACAATTGAAATAAAAAAGCAAAAGAATTTTAGCATATGTGTACGCAAAATTTAATTCTCGAGGTAAATTAAAAAATTATAAATTAAAGTGAAGCTTAAAAAGTGTTGTAAATTAAAAAAACATGTTTATTACACTGTTATTAATTTGATAAATTCAATTTCTTCTTAGTTTTTAGTTTTATTTGTCGGGTTTTTTATAAAACTTATTTTGCTTACATTGCTCAACATAGTGCCGGTTTTCAATGGAAAAAAAGAATGAAATGCCCAATACAGTGCCCTCCAACAGCTTGACAACGTAGAAAAATAATTTGGATGTGAAGTGCTCGCCAGGAACACAATTCCAAATACTCGCCTCTTTAATTGCAAAGTTTGTCCCACAAAGTTCTGGTGGTTCTATCGGTTCTGCCATCTCCATTCCACTTATGCCACGGCCGCACTGTATATTTGGACGTTTCTAGCATGCAGTAAAATGTTTTGTTTATTATAATATATTATAAACGTTAAAAATCAACACAATTCTAACTACTTACCTCTGCCATTGTTAAATTTAAATTTTTGTTTTCATTTCACAAAAACTATTTCATTCAAACAGCTGTTCAAACTATTTGCAAAATCTTGCAAGCTGAAATTTCTCCAGTAACATTTTGCAAGTTCTCTAACTTCCAACTGTAAAAAAATTCTCTTTTTGGCTCTCTCGCTGCAAGAGATTTGGAGTACGCAGACAACATTTTGCAAGATTTTGCAACATTTTGCGCAAAATATGTGTACGCAGACGGACCTAATGTTACTGATTTTACCCGTTTTTACCCATTTCTAACCCCTTATGAATTAAATTTCTTAAAATCTCTACTATTTTTTTTATTTTACACATTGGGATGGAAGTCTACATACAAAATTTCAAGTGTCTGGCTTAAGTTGTTTGGGCTGGGCGATGATCACCCAGTCCGTCACGCTAATCATTAAAAAAATATATGAAGTCACTAAAAATGATCTGGTTACTAGGGTAGCAGGTGGTGGCAGCTGAAATATATAGTACTTACTTTTGATATTTAACAGTGCTAGATATAATTATTACTTAACCCCTCCCCAATTATCACATGGAATGATGAATTACTAATACGGGTTTTAAACATAACGTGCTTATTTTCACAGAATACTTTAAAGGAAGAATCATAGCTTACTTTTATTTCAAAGTACAAAAATCAACATTGAAAACCTTAAATTTGTAAGAAAAAAATTATCTACTGTGCTCCAGTATTAACAGTAAAAAAGTTATATAAGAGCCAAATTAAGATATGAGTTGAATGTTTTGATGTGTTCGCTGTAATCTGTCATCTAAATTTTATTAAAATTAAAAAAAAACAAATAATTTTTGGACGGAATTTTTAGTTTTGGCCGGATTTTTAGTCATTTAAAAAAAAAAACAATTTGCTTGTTTTGTGTAAAAAATTGCCATATTCTGTTTGCTAAAATTATTAAGTTAAACACATACAAATTTTAAAGTAAAATAATTTCGAAACCATATCGGTCTTGCTGCTGGTGTCTTATAATTGAGAATTATTCTGCAAACAACGGGGTCAGTATCAAGGTTGTCAGATATGGCGATTCTGGCCAAACGTGGAGATTTTCAAACTTGTTTGCCGACCTAATTTTCGATTTGGCGACATGGCGATTTTTTAAAATAGTTGGCGATTTTGTTGGCTATTTTTGATGAGCCATTAATTTGTTTCGCAATTCTTTAAACTCAATATGAAGAATAATATTCTTTTTATGTAAAACATTTGAGGCTTTCATATGTATGGTCAGTATTTAAAACTAAATTATGTTGAAATGTCTGATGAAGATAATGGGACAAAATTGTTTTTCATAAAAGTGCTATTGAAAGAATCAATAAATTTCCTTTAGACATAAATATATATAAAAACTAACCGCCATTTTTTTCCATTATAGAATGTGGCAATTTGTTACCACATATAAAATTCGTTGTTGTTAAAGATATTTTACAGATTTGTATGAATTCTAACGTGCCTTTGGATGTTTATGAAACACAATGGAAAAAATAACCATTTGTTAAT
This sequence comes from Pollenia angustigena, assembly GCA_930367215.1. Taxonomy (NCBI): domain Eukaryota; kingdom Metazoa; phylum Arthropoda; class Insecta; order Diptera; family Polleniidae; genus Pollenia; species Pollenia angustigena. Next base: position 45,147,375 of record OV884058.1, read on the forward strand.
TAGAAAGAATATTTTAATGATGATATTCCATCTAATTTAAATCAGTTAAGGCCAAAACTTTTAATATACATACAAGAATACGGCAGGTACGTACCATTTTAAGGAACTTGTTTGGTTGATCTTTATATGCTGGTAATTACAACTAATAATGACTGTGTTGAAAGAGTATTTTCAGAAATGAACTCCACTAAAACTTGCCTTCGCAGTAGAATGTAATACGAACATCTCGACGCGTCATTACGAGGTGTAATTTATGAATGTAAATAGTACATGATGCACTATTTTTCAACCTTCATTGAAAATATGTATTTAAAAAAATTCTAAAAGAGAGTATTACCGGTAAAGAGTTTTAAGCCCGTTTTCACAACTTACCGATAGCTAAAGGTAGGATTTTATCGGCCGTATAAAAACTGTTTCATTATTACAACTTTACTTTAACCTACCAGTTATGATAAACATTAATTTGCTTTATCGCTCACTTTAGGTTACAGTAAAGTCTTAATAATGGAACGATTTTTATAAGGCCGGTTAAAGTCTACTTTTAGCTATCGGTAAGTTGTGAAAACGGGCCTTAGATATACAATAAAGTGGCAACTAGGTTTAATACTTACAGCCAAAATTCTTTTTCTGTTGCTTTAGGTAGACTACTGAAAACTATTTTAAAGTGAACATTGTATTTTGTTTTAATTCATTTATCCTTTTTAATTAATGCTAAGTAAAAATTTAATAAAATATTTTTCATGGCGACTTTTTTGAATTTGTGGCGTATTTTAGCGATACGGAACAAAATAATTTTTAAGGATTTATAAAAAATATTTTTAATAATTAAAAAAATATGTTTTTTACTGTCAAAAACTTAAAAATAGAGGCTTTGGCGATTTTTGACATAGAATTTGGCGAAAAAGATCAAAATAAATCGGACAACCCTGGTCAGTTCAACAAAAGTAAAACAAACATGTGTAACGGGGTAATTAAAAACAAAATATTCTCTCTCTCTCTTTCATTAGAAAATAAGCACACAGGGGCCTTATTCTGGCAGTCGTGATCGAGTACTTTCTCGATTCGAAAGCAATTTTATTTCCAATTCTTTTAGGCGATACTGAACGAATCGAAATTATTTTTTCAATACTGTTAAACTCAAGTTAATGAAAAAATTATTCCGATTCGTTCAGTATTGACTGAAATAATTAGATATTAAATTGCTTTCGAATCGAGGAAGTACTCGATCACGACTGCCAGAATCAGGCACCAGGTGTTTGGTATTGTTTAGAAATACGGCTCTTTTGTGAAGTAAGCGAGAAAAACCTGTTTTGTATAAAATTACTGAATTTACGGAATATATAGTAAAATTTTCGATACTTAAATTATACAAAATAAATGAAAATTCATTTGTTTTTAGGGAATATGGGGTTGAAATTAACTGAACTTTTCGTTAAAACATGGACTGCCAACGCACTTTCAGCAAATAAGATGCTGGGGGCCACAGCACTTTTTTTTACCAATAAGAGTGTTGCACGCATGTGTCCGACGAGGCGCCTCCCGACTTTTTCTTAATGCAAGGCCATGTCGGACATATATGCACGACAAAAACCACTCTCATAAAAATGTAACAAATTGGGTTCGCTCTATATTTTCCTTATTACGTGTTAATTAGTGTCTTTGCGTTATAAGAATAAAATGTAAAATAATTTTTCTATTACTTTTTTTTCTTACTGTGTATAATAAAATGAGTTAAATTTTTTTTTTCAAAAAACATTTTTTTTTTTATTAATTTTTGAGCTGCGCCGAAACCACTATGACAGAACTTTCATGGGGTGCTGTACATCATACAACTGCAATAAAATCCTATTTATCGTCAGCCACTTTTGTGTGGCATGGCTAGAAAGAATGAAAATAGCGTCGGACATAAGTGTCCGACGTGGCGTAAACCAGATAGTGCAGTGTCACACATAGATATGTGTCCGACGTGGAAGTCGTGGTGTTAAAAATAAATGAAAATTAACTAGACCGGTTTTTAACTAAATTTTCATTTAATTCATATTACAAGCTCAGGTAATTTAACGTACAGAATAGTGTGAGTGTACTAAAATGCAGTGTTTTTTGCAATCGTTGTAATTTAAAAACACAAACTTGCAGAAAAAAGGAAAAGTAAATAGTAAACGTAAAAACTTAAAACAAATTAATCTACACATTCATTGTACTTATACATATTTGAAAATATGCAAACTTTTCTGTTAGCTTTTTTCACTATGGCGTAATTGTTTGCACAGTTTTGGTCACAAAAATCCTCAAATTGTGGTTAATTAGATAACAGATGACTTTTATTGTTTAAAATACTAAACTAAAATCTTTGCTAATGGATTAAAGTTATTCATGCAAGGACTAATGTTTATCTTAAAAATTCAATTTAAAACTAAAATATTTTCTTGAAAACCAATTTAAATAAGATTACAACTACAACAAAAAATTGATTATGACTCGGACGCAATTGTCAAGGAAGTTTGCAAACATATTGTCATATCAACTTAAACCAGAGTAATGATGATTCGAATACTTTTTTTAAAATAAAAGAAAACGAGCCATGTTTGTATGTAGATCTTAAAATATAAAAATTATTTTTCAAAAGGAAATTCCCACAGATGCTAAAAGATAGTCGAGTTTAGAAAGAAGGTTTTTTTTGTTCTATATTTCCTTACATATATGATTTTAGAAGTGCATTTGAGGTTTACTCCGGACTCAATTCCCTTTAGAAAAGAAACACTTGGGGTGTCAAAAATCAATGGCAACCCAACTACACATAAATAAAAAAATTCACCCATTTCAATGAAGATTGGCTCAATACCTTTGGAATATATCTAGCTACATGCTACTGAACAAAAAACTGGCTCGTTGTTGTATTTTTAATGAATTATTTAAAACAAAAAATTTTAAATATATCTTCTTCTATTATTTTCTGTTTGTTTGTCGGCTTACAGACTCTTAAGCTACTGAACCGATTTTCCTACAGTAGCAGCACGTGAGCTTCTTACATAGGCTCCATAGGATCCCAATATTAAGTATCGCTTATTTTAAGAGCCGATGCACCCATTTTCTTTAACTTTTTGCAGTAAGACCCGAAATTGAAATAAGATATAGCAGGGAAAGTTTTACCCCCATAGGACGCCAAAGTTAAATATCGCATATCTTAAGAACTGTTACATTGATAATGTTCTAACTTGGTAGGAGTCAATCTTATAGTAAACTGCACCTTAGAAAATAACAATTAAGGGGGTAGGCCCAGGTGGAGCAATGCAAACCATAAAATGCGTATATTAAATATCGCCTATCTGAAGAACTACTATAGCTAGAGTCTTCAAACGTGGCTAAAACCAATATTATTTATTTATTCCATTTATTAATGCATAATCAAGGCTTAGAAGCCAAAATAACAATAATACATGCTCATTAGAGTGACTCACCAAAAAAGTGCTCGATGTACAAAAAAAGAAACGGTTTTTGAAATTTTTGTTCGGGGTTCGCGGGCCACCTTGAGAAAGTTTTCACGCCACATGATACACATACTTGTTCCTGTCGTCCAATCATTCCTGATAAGGTAAACCATCCATTAAAATTTAACATTACTCAAGTAAAATCTGCAATAGAAAAAGTGAATATTAGAAAATCTCCCGGACTTGACCGTATCACAGGGTCAATGATAAGAAATTTACCATCGGCTGCTTCCAGAATCTTGCTACTCATTTTTAACGCTATATTAAGAGTAGGATACTTCCCATCCTCATGGAAGAGGTCTATAATTGTTAGGATTCCCAAGCCAGGAAAAGATGCTAGCCAGGTTGCGTCGTACAGACCGATAAGCTTATTATCAATCCTATCGAAGCTTTTCGAAAAAATATTCATTTTAAGTATAACTCCTCATCTAAATGAACATGACATTATCCCGGACCACCAGTTCGGATTCAGAGCGAAACATGGTACAATAGAACAAGTGCATAGAATTGTCACCCTTATTAGATCGGCGTTTGAGAAAAAGCAATACTGCTCAGCCCTGTTTATAGACATTTCCCAAGCATTTGACAAAGTTTGGCATGATGGGCTACTCATCAAAATAACACGAATGCTTCCTCAAAACACTCACAAGCTTCTGGAGAGGTATCTAACAGGCAGATCATTCATAGAAAGGTCGCAAGATAAATACTCCCCCCTCAAGAAAATTACTGCTGGTGTCCCCCAAGGCAGCATATTAGGACCGCTTCTATATATAATATACACAGCGGATATGCCAACAAACCTGAGCACGCATACCTCTACATTTGCAGACGACACAGCATTTATTAGCGTTAACCATGACCCAAAAGTCGCATCGCAAAATCTGCAGTCCCACATCAATGAACTAGAGGCATGGCTAGAAAAATGGAGAATAAAGGTTAACCCGGCTAAATGTGCTCACTTAACTTTCACGCCAGGAGGAAATTAAAAAATATTCAATAAGCTACATCGATAAACTAATGGTCCACCCTAACTACCTCGCCCGGGGTTTGCTTCAGTTCGAAGGTCACCAGAGGCTAAAAAGAACCGATACTTTGAGCCTAACTAGAAGACAGTCTTAAAAATTGAATACAGCAGTTAGTGGTTACACTGGTAACAACTAATAAACAACAAGTAGAATTAAAATTTGAATACATATTGTAAATTTCGATAAGAAAGATTCAATAATAAAAAATAAATTAAAAAAAAAAAAAAAAAAAATCTTAAAAAAGTCCAAGGTTCATTTTTAGGAGGGTACATCGAGCACGAATTTTGCTTCCATACAACTTGAGTCGCTCTAATGTTCATATATCCTGAGAAATTTCATAAAAAATTATATATGGGCATTTCCTGGGGTCACGAACGTACGTTCGTACGCTTTTGATGTACAAATAATATAGATAACAAAACTTTTCGTAGCATTATTTTTTTTTTTTGATTCGATAGCATTTGGGTAGCTGTATGTTTAGTGCAAAAGATAGATTTCATCGAGTTTAAGTTTTCATTATAAGAGTTATAAACGTGTGGTCACGAACGTACGCAAAATAGAAGTCAACTTTGGCTGACAGTAGTGAAATGTAAAAATCTGCGCAATGGAACGGAATATTCAAAACTGATTAATTTATTTTAAAAGTGTATTAATGTAGGTCTCCATCCAGTATTTACAAAAAAAAATATCTGTCTTGGTTTTTGTTTTATTGGCTTATTTACCGGTCGCGACCGTTCGATTTTTCCATATGTTTTTTTATTATTATCACCACGCATTTTCCCATAAATGTCTTCAAATTTCCTTAACAAAAAAACTTAATACTCCTTTTGCAATTGATTGTAATTGAGAGATTATGAAGAAAGAGTTGCATGCAAAATAAGTATATAAAAATTTCTTTAGAAGTAGAAAATACAGAAAAATATAAAATTTTCCAGTTTCCAGCCGAATTTCCTTAAGTAAAACAGCTGAGATATGCTATGAAACCATCCTTTTATAAGAACAAAGACTTTTTTATAATAATAAACAATAAAAGGCGATGATAATCAACATTTTATTTTTTCATCCTGGTAGATCATTCTGGGGCGAATGGGCGAGCTAGACGGAGAAAGAGCGGTACCCCAAGCTTCAAGCTTTGTAGGACCCAATCTTTTGGTAAACTGCATCTTTCAAAATAAAAAGTAAGGGGGTAAGTGCAAGAAAAGCAATTAAACAAAAAAAGTAAGACCGTAGTAAGAAATAGAACGAAAATATTTAATACCGAATATCTGAAGACTAAAGTCTTCAAGCTTTGTAGGACCCAATCTTTTGGTAAACTACACCTTTCAACATAAAAAAAGTAAAGGGGTAAGTGCAAGGGAAGCTATAAAAATAAAAAAAAGTTAGGCCGAAGTAAGAAATATTTTAATATTTATATGTTTTTTTTAAATCAAACGATTTCTTATGCGAATTACATCTCCTAATTTTTTTCAAGTTCATAACAATAATTTAAAACAGTTTTTAAAAAATTGCAACACAATTCAGCACCTCATAACTCGTAAAAATATACAGCATTCAAAAAAATATTTGGCACTCACATTCATATCTCCTGGGAGTATCCCAACAGACCAAAACAGAGAAAAATGTAAACTAGTTGTAGAACAAGCTTATCATAAGAGATTTCCTACAACATGACAACGTATATGATTGCAAATGACTTATTCTGGCTATAGTTTTCTAAGTGTTTTTGAGAATGCTGTCCCGTTATTTGATGCTTGCCTTAATTTTGTATTATTAGCTAAAGTTTTCAGACTTTGTGTTTGGTTAGAAAAGTGAAGCGTTTTTAATTGTTTTAGGCTTTATAAGGTCTTCGGGTCAAATGTGACCCATTTTAAAATAAAAGGTAACATTTTTTCTAAGAGTGAGTGACTTATATTTTTCATATTTTATGACTTTTATTTAATTTTAAATGCAAACAACGACGTTTTTTTTTTTTTATTTTAGTTTACGTGTCTTACAATATTTATAAGAACACTACTCCAAGTAGAGCTTCTAGCAACAAAACAACGACGTTAGGTTTTCAGAAAAAAATATTGGCGGAAAAAATATTTATAAAATTTTTTGCGCCTAAGGTCTTTGGCGCAAAATTTCTGAATTTTCGTTAGAAATTTATAGTTGTTATTTATTTTTTTTTTTTTTCACCTCCTGTAACATTTGTTATTTTGAAGTTTACTTACAAAGAAAGGAAAATGTATATTTAGTATTGATTGAAGTTGGCGACACCGAAATTTCGCATTTATTGGTTCTCTAGTTAGCTGAATTATATAATAGATCAAATAAAACAGATTCAAAAAGCTTTCGAGAGTACTTAGTTTTGACAACAAGGATACTCGCAGTGTACGCCAAATTTAAGAGAAGTTTGCGCCGATACGTGAGCTTTAAAATCTTTGGGTTGATTATTTATGCCTGGAATATACAGTAGGAACTTTGCCTGAAATAAACAAATGTGTGCTTGTAGTTCTTGATTTGACAGTTGGTTTGAAATGTCACAGTTTGACTGCAGACAATGGTTTTACATCGTACTAATTGTGACAAAAATAGCTAGAAAATCAAATTACTTTAGTTTGAACTATATGTAAAAACAAAATTCAATTTCCAAGAGAGCCTTTTGCAACTGAATCAAGCAGCCAAAAACATTACCCTTAGACTAATTTTCAAGAAATATTGAAAAAAGTGCATGTAGTAGCTAAGCAGGAACACCACCCGCCATCTTCAACCAAAACCTAGGAAAAAATATGTTTACCAGTCAAAAATAAGTCGTTGCCAATTATGTCACAAAACAGATACAACCACTTTATTTGAAATGTACTTTTGTATTCGCAATAAATGTTAGCAATAACTACAGCTTCAATATAATGAATAAATCTAGAAATAAAATATCAACTTTTACAACATACCTAATTGAAAAAGGAGAGTTTTTATACAAAATTTTCTATTTGGGTCAAATTTGACCCGAATACCGTTAACGGCAGCAGATTTGAAGACCTTATTAAGGTAAAACAGTGCACAATTGTAAAAAAAAGTAATATAATATTATTTAACCCTCTCATAGTTAAACGCTTCTTATTTCCTCGAATTAAAATTTTTTAATTCGGGGGTTTTCGCATTATGTAGCTTAATGTGTTGCAAAAGCTAACAGCTATTTTTTCTTTTATAATCTGTACGTGCGTGCATTCAGTAGGCGTTCGTAGTAGAGTGAATTTCTGAAGTTTGTGTTAAAAAAATTGTGCTGATACAAAAATTGTTAAAAAACAATAAAATAATTGTTTTATTATAAACCAAAGTGAACAATATAAATTAATAAAGGTAAGAGTGTTATTTAAAAAAAACCCCCCATGAAAAAAGTGTATGGTTTGTTTATAGTAATTTTTTAAAAGTGTTGTTGCCTATAGGCAACATCGGTCAACTGTGGTAATTTGAAACAACTTTTTTTTTTGTACATATGATAATATAAAGATGCGTCCAAGAGGTTTAACTCAGCCTGAAATTGAAAAAATTGTTAAATTTAGCTGGGATGATTCTGAGGATGATGAAAATGAAGAAGAGGAGCAGGAAAGAATGGCAAATTTTGAAAATGTCATCGAAGAGACATTGGAAAGCCTGATTGATAGGGGCGAAAATATGGAAATTGGTTTGATAGAGGAAATAATAAGCAAAGGAAATGACGAAAATTAAATTGAAGATGAAGAAGTTGTGGAGCAGGTGTTTGAAAAAATTGATCTGCAAAGTTTGAGGTGGAGGAGTGCAGAGGTAATGGCAAATGATACCAGTTGGAAGAGCAAATTACGGAGCAATGAGGTAAAACAGCCCATTGAATATTTCACCCAGTTCTTTGCAGATGAAATTTTGCAAAAGATTTGTGAGGAAACCAACTTGTATGCAGCGCAGACTAATGGAACAGAGTTGAAGTTTAACGTGACTGAAATAAAGAGATACGTTGATATTTTATTATACCTCGCTGTAATAAATATTCCAACATATAGAATGGCATGGGCGGAAAATTTCAAACTGGTGGCTGTTGCAAATTCTTTGCCAAGAAATCGATTTGAAAAAATTAAAAAATTGTTCCATATTAACAACAACGCTGTTCAGCCTCAAAAAGAGCAACCTGGGTATGATAAATTATACAAGGTTCGCCCATTGCTTAATTTTCTAAAACAAAAGTTCAACGAAATTTCCCAAGAAGAATTCCAAAGCGTAGTCGAGCAAATGATTGCATATAAAGGTAAGCAATTTTACGTCCACATACATATGCAAATAGCTTTCTATTAACGCCATAATATATTTTTTATTAGGTCAACAAAGTTTAAAACAATATTTGCCAAATAAGCCCCATAAGTGGGTCTTCAAAATGTTTACCAGGGCTGGTGTATCTGGCATAATTTATGATTTTTGCCTCTCCTTTGGGGAAGGAACGTGCGAGGCTTTTGGTTTGGGTATTTCATCAGACATTGTTTTACACTTAGCATCTAATATTCCTATAAACCAAAACTTCAAACTATTTTTTGACAACTGGTTTACGTCAATAAGCTTGACGATTGCTCTAAGACAAAGAGGTATACTTTCCGTTGGTACAATTAGAAGCAATCGTTTGAAAAATTTTACTCTAAGTAGTGAAAAGGAGCTTCAAAAGCGAGGACGTGGATCAAGCGATTTTAAATTTGAGGCAACGCACAACTTGATTGCCTGCCGTTGGTATGATAACAAAAGCGTGCAACTGGTGTCTAACTATATAGGTAAAAACCCCATTAGTTAGTGCAAGAGATGGTGCCGAAAAGAGAAAAAGTTTGTTATTATCCCCCGTCCAGGTATAGTTGATTGTTATAATAAACATATGGGAGGGGTTGATCTTGCTGACATGCTCCTAGAGTAGGGCTGCCAGAAGTTTGAACCTATCAACCAGGACACATAGAAAAAATGGATAACAACCCAGCAAACACAGAAATACTCCATATGTTTTGCCAAACGTATTGCCTGGATGAAAAATATTATTGTGGCAATAGTCGATTTCGTATTGCGGAAGATACTTCCTTCGGGAAGAAACGTGTCGCGATAGCAATACTTCTAAGCAATACGAAAGTGATTCTTCTAGATGATAAACTAGCAATATTGCCAGATAACCACTTATATGCAATTAGGAAGATATCACCAAAATATCATAAGGATGCTAAAAAGAAGATTTTGCATTTCTAAAAACCACACATTTTTATTTTAAATAAAATTGTTTATTATATAAAATAATACAAAATAGTTAAAAATAATACAATTTATAAATAATATAAAGTTATTGAGAAAGAATAGTGCACATTATCTTTATTTACCCCATGTACGACACTTGAGTTTAATCTTTCTTCGTTTTCCGTAAATATTTGGCCCATAAATTCTGCAACTTGCCTGTCTCTTGCCTTCTTCTCTAATATCTGTTATATTTGTTACCGTGGAGAATACGCCCTTTTTATATATTTTTTTAAATATATAAAATGTAATGGATGTATAATTATAAATAATTTAAATTTTTTCCTGTCTATATTTTGTATTTTTTTTTTAACTATAAAAGAAAGAAAATAAAAAATTACTTTGATTATTTTTTTCTAGATGACAATTTTGGGATATTGCTAAACTATTGCCTTTGATGATATCTTCCATTTGTTTGCAGGGAAATTACGCCAACAAAAAGTTTTTTAATGCATATGTATGTATATGTAAAAACCATCCAGTTTTTATTTTTAAATCCAACAATATATGAGGCTATCAGCGCTGAAGTGGTTACTTGGTTACGGTTCTGGTGAAAGATATGTTCTTTGCACTGTTCTTAACAGTGCAATAGTCGAGTAACTCAACTGTTTGTATCCAAAACAAATGGCGCTAGAAACATAGTTTTTGGATGGGCCTTTGCAACCAAGCACTATAGTGCAATAGTAGTGTTAACTCCTGTTACATTGAATATTACTGTCCAGTGTTTCAGTCTTTAACGAGTTTCTTTCTTTATTCCATGGAGCAGACTTGGAAAAATCAAAATCTTTTGATTTTTCTTCAACCAACTTGACAACTGTCAAACTAATCAATTGACAAAGCCATACACGCTTTGATTTGGACAATAACCGACACAGTTGACAATTGAATTGAAACGTGTATGGGCTATTTTAAAGAAAGTAATTTGTTATCAGTTTTCGATTACTTATAAAAGTTGTTAACACGGTATAACTTTTTAAAGCAACTAGTTGAAACAAAATTTGGAAGAGAATTGACTCTCATCTAATTTTATTGAAAGCTTTTAGTTAAACGACGTTAACACCAGATAACAGTTGAATTAAATTAAAGTTGTTTATACAATTGCCTTATGTTAGCAGTGTTACAACAGAAATCTTAACCTTTGCTAACAACTAAAACCAGCAAAAAGCAAATTTTTTATCTTGACCTGTTAAAAAAACCAGGACAATTTCATACTGGACCAGGACACCAGGACAAGTAGTCAAAACCAGGACAATCCTGGAAAACCAGGACGTATGGCAGGCCTATCCTAGAGTTATACAAAATCAACCACCGATCAAATAAATGGTATATGCGTAGTATACTGGTGTATAAATTCCTCTGTGGTCAATAGTAGGCTACTGCATCGCAGAAACCTCAAATACACAGATGGCGAAGTAAAGCATATACCACTGATAAAATTCCAGTTAGAAATTGCTAACGAGCTTATGAACGCAACTCAGACATCAGTTTTTCCAATAAAAAGAGGACGACCATTATCACTCCTTTCAACGGTGGAGACATCCCCTTTGTCACCATGTTCTTCACCATCATCGCCAACTCTTTCGACGTCCACTAAATCAAGCACCTACAGAAGAAGATGTGTTGCAGAACCTGCAAAGCCACACGTTTTGACAACATGGGTCACTGGGTGGAATGGGGAGGGAAAAATAGGTGCAGACTATGCCACATTGGTTACCTGAGATCCAAATGCAGCAAATGTAATGTTCATTTATGTTGCAACCCACAAAAAAATTGTTTTGTATCATTTCATACTTAAATATCAATAAAAAATTCATTAAAAAATAATTTAAATGTTTTTTTTTACCACCACAATTGCCCAATGTTGCCTATATGCAACATCCTGTAAGTAACGAACCAATACACCCAGGACTTCGAAATTTTTATCAGTTCATAATTGAATCTATAGTAACACATATCTGTACTCAAAAAATGTTTAGGATAAGTAAAAAACTTTTTGTAGATACATATACATTTAAACAGAAGACTCGTAAAGAATGTAATCGATCTTATTAAAGTTTAGAAAAGTAATTTTTGTGTAAGCTTATTAATAATTTAGACTTCTTAGCTTTATACAAGTAATATTATCGCAAGGCATCAGTTTTCATTATTAAATAATTGTTTATAAGCCTTTTTTAATAGTAAGCAAAACTACTTTCTAAGCTTAAAGCTTATGCTAGTAAGCTTGCTATAAGTTTTTTCTAAATCGTTTTGGTTTGTTGGGATAAAAGTGCCATATAACTATTAAGGAATTTAGGCAACATATTTTTTTTTTTTTTTTTTTTTGTTGTCCACTTCACGAATAATGCCTAATATATTTAAATTATTATGTTTCATTGAGAGCGAACTATATTAAAAAAATTACATTCGGAACCTTGTGGTCCAACACATCGGACAAAAAATGGACCAAATCCAATAAAATTTGTTAAGACCCTCTATATTTCAACAAAATAATTTTCAACTAAATTTAATCTTAATACCAATAAAATAATATGATTCAATTAGCTGCATTTATAGTTAGTACTTACAATATCATACGTGACAACCTTTAAAAACTTATAAAGTTTTTATCCTACTAATTTAAAAATTAATTACGACTAATATTTGTTTGCGACAAAAACCTTGTTTTAAAGTTTTATTTTGAAACTTTCGACTGTTCAAATACAAATGAAGTTGAAAAATTATGTTTTTCACCACGCACGTGACATTAGAAAATCGTCCAAAGCAAACCAAAAATATACAGCTTACCGGCCTATATATTTGGTCTATCCTCATGGATCATGTTTATTGTTGTTCAAACATTAATTAAAAAGTTTAATTGCAATGTTGCCGATATCTGAATTTAATCGCCAGCAAAGTGAAAATCGGTGATTGTAATTTCTTAAAATCATTATTGTTGCTCTTTAAAAACTGTCGTAAGCTATAATTGGTAAAGTTTGAGTGTTTTTTTTTATTTCTACCATATTTGAACAAAAGTTTAAAGTTAAATCTAATTTAATGAACAATTTCATTGGCCAAACAACAAAAATATAGATAAAGGCTTTATATTTTTTGAGTCTTTGTTGACATTCTTATGGAAATGCCCATATGTAACTATTCAGCAATTTACCATAGCTAAAAAAGATATGTAAAGCAAAAGAAAATATAAAAGAAATGTAAAAATTGACCCCTTAATTTTCCTTTCATGCTAAATTCTTACCCCTTCTAGCTTTTTAAAACCACTCGTCAATAAACTGGTGTCGCAGAGTTTCTGAGATAGGGAAAAAACTCAACTTGTTTACAATATCGTATACCTATTTCACACTATGCGAGACGTTGCTCAAAAATATTTCATGTAACAGAAGATTTGTACAAAGGGCGTAGAGACGCTTACGTGGTAAACAAAGTAGCATGAAATGCAAATGTAAGCTTGATAATTAAGTTATACTATAATAATAAAGTTCGAAAAACTACATATAATGTAAATATATTAGCTTAGAAAATGTTTTCTATTTCAGATATGACAAAACCTTAGGAATTCAAAAATTGTCCTCATAACATCATCAAAAAACAGTGGGTATTTTGAGTGTAATGAGTTACATCAACTATAAAAATGTTACATTTATATCGATTTGATCTGATTTTCAAAATACTAAAGCTGCAGCAAAGAGCTAAAAGTATGTCCCATTTTTTTTTTCAATATTTTTGCCAAGTATCTGAGAATAAAACGCAACATTTAAGTGTTATTCGCCATATGTACAGAGCGTTAAAACATGTGCTCATAAAAAAAATATTGTATATAAAGGGTTATCTATTTTGCGGTTTCAAAAGTAACCGTAAATAAAACACATATAAAATATTTTTTTTCATGATATTTCTTTTTTTTTTTATTATAAAGTTTGAACGTTTACATTATGTGAGAAACACTATATCACTTAAATGACCACCACTCGAAGTGTTGCAAGCATTGATTCTCTTGAGGTAATTTTGGACCATTTTTTGACACATATTGGCCGGTATCTCAGCCATAACGTGACTAATGTTGGTTCTTAAGTGCTCATGAGTTAAAGGTTTATCTGCATAAACACGGTCTTTCGCGTAGCCCCACAAAAAAAGTCTAATGAGTCAAACCGCATGATCATATTCGCTCGAGTTGTGTGGCTGTGGCACCGTCTTGTTGAAACCACTTATTCTCCAATTCATATTCTTCAATATCAGGAAAAACGACGGTTATCATACGACCATACAGTCCTAATTCCTGAGAACGACGAGGAATCGACACATTCGGGTCTTCGGCAACACTTTCACTAACACAGCAGCGATATTTTCAGCGGAAAGAGCGAAACGAAGGTGCACTGGCCTTACTATATCTGTAATCGCTCAAGTCTCTTCAAATGTCTTCACAATTTTGCCAATTGCTTGCGTAGTTGGACCATTATGTAAACGATAATCTCATCTTTAAACACGCTATGTGGCTGTGCCAGAATCACCATTTTTGTAGTATGCTTGCAACACTTCGAGTGGTGGTTATTTAATGATATAGTGTTTCACACATAATGTCAACGTTCATATCATGAAAAAAACATTGTATATGCGTTTTACTTACGTTTACTTTTGAAACCGAAAAATGGATAACCCTTTACATAAGTACAATTTGGGTCATGATAAATATTTAATTGATAACGAAATGGACAACAGTTGCATTAATTTAAATTTAAAAGGTAAATGAAAATGCAAAACACGTATTTCTCAGCTACTCGTTACTTTTCCTCAGGCAAGTAGAAATAAATATTTCCTCTTACCCATCCTGGTGATTGTTTTAGTACCGTGACGAAAAAGGGATGTTGTAGTACGCAATAAATCATGGCACCCTTTTAAATTGGTTTGAGTTGAAAATTTACAAAGTATTTTATGCTAAAATATGCAAATATTTATTTAAGTGCAATTCATACGAATGAATACTCAGACAGTTCTTAATCACAGTCGTACAAACATATATATATAGGTGTATATATATATGTATAAGTATATAAATACGGATGACATAACCTTAATGGCTGTAACCACATGAATTTTACAACACCATCTGTTGGATGTGTGCCAACATTTTTGAAAAGTAGACATAAACTTTAAATGGTTACTATAATTGTACTTGCAAAATCTAATGTAAATTTACATATTTTAACAACTGTTTGCAATAGTTTTTTTTTTATTTTTTTTTTTGCAGTTTTAAAAGGATGGCGCATTGAAAATGCTAATATTTGTTTTGTTAGGGAAGGACATATTAAGCCATTTTTCAGCAAAAGCTGAGGTGTTCATATCATCATTTTTCCCATCATGCAAATGTATGTGAGTACAAGTATGTATGTATGTGTGTTTAAAGATTTTTGAGGAATAATAAATGATAATGCAGAAAGGTGTCAAGAACTCAATATAAAGTTTGTTTT
The DNA here is from genome assembly GCA_930367215.1 of Pollenia angustigena. Classification (NCBI taxonomy): domain Eukaryota; kingdom Metazoa; phylum Arthropoda; class Insecta; order Diptera; family Polleniidae; genus Pollenia; species Pollenia angustigena. Next base: position 45,162,621 of record OV884058.1, read on the forward strand.
AGGGATTGTATGACTAGGCAAATAGCACAAGTGCATCTGTGTCACCAGTTTGTAGGAACTTGGAAAAAGGAATATAAGACGTTATATGGTAACAGGAATAGTCATAAATATTCATAAAATACTTTTGATTGTTTACGTTCGGGAGAATGCAAAAAGTATGGGATATTAGGGACCCTTGTGGATATCGTAGTATCGCTTAAAAATATTGGTTCTTTTAGTATTCAGATTTCTTCACGACACAAATTCTAATTTATTGTCTTTAGGACATAAGTCAACCCCTGTGCAAATAATTTCTTTGAAAGAAGAGTATGTCTTGTAAGTGTTAAAAATATGTTGATGTCAATTGCAAAATTGGTAAGAGCAAACACAAATTCATGTTATTAAATTTTCCTAAACAGAAACCCAGGACAGAAGACCCTAAAAAAAACTTATAGATGTTAGTACAAGCAGCTGACTAACAATTTTTAACACTACAAGTCGACCGACAATGCAGTTTTCATACAAAATTTGCGGCCCACTAAAATATATGATGCGACTACAAATGTCAAAATCAGTCACACACAAACACTAAAGGCATTATTCATAAGTCCCAATTTACACTAGGGACATTTCTTGCCAGACATTTTTTGAATTCTCTTTTAATCTTACCTGAAGCGTTTACATATGAAACATTAGAAGTCAGACAGAAATTAATACTTGTATGTAAACTACTAAATGTAAGAAAGAGAAATGAAAAAATGTCCAGTAAAGATAGTCATGTACTGCACACTCTACCATTTCGACCCCTCGCCATCAAACTTCGTCTGTCCGGCAAGAAATGTCCCTAGTGTAAATTGGGACTAAGCAATATTCCATAAGACGAATTTTATATGAAAATTTGTTTAATTAACCGTTAACGCCATATGGAGGGCTCAGAGCTGAAGCGAACCAAGTCAAAAATGAAAATTCGATAATATTTTGAGTTTGAATAAGTGAATTTCCATTAATTTCTGGAGCCATTGACACGGGCTTATTACCGTTACCTTTGGAACGTAAAACTTTTTGATTTAGTTTACAGAACTCGATAGATTTAAACTTTGCGAAGAATTTCACACTAGTTTTGAAATACGTATATGCATTTTATTTTATGACTTGGTTCGGTTCAGCTTTGAACCCTCCATATGTTCTCCATGAACATTTTATTTAAATATTTTATTTCGAATTCTATTATTTATATCAGTTTAAGATAAATAAAGGACATATTCATATATATATATATATATATATATATATATATATATATATACCTATGTTTAGAATCATAACAGTCATTTGTATTTTAATTTAAATTTTTCTCAGAACGAACGAAATTTCTTCAATTCTGCAAATCGTTATTCAATTAAGATTGCGTTAGACATTTTGAAGAATTCTATTCAATTTTACTAAATCAAATAAATAAATTTTAACGAAACTTCTTCTTGTGTCCCAAAAAAAATTTATTTTGGATTTTCATGTGTGCTCAAGCATAATTTAAGCGCTTATACAGTGTTATACTGCTGTAAACAAATGTCGTAATTCAACAAACGTGAAAAAAAAACATATGTAACGGGTAAGTAAATAATATTATTCTCTCACTTTGACTTAATGACAAACTGTTTAAGCGCTTATACAGTGTTATACTGCTGTAAACAAATGTCGTAATTCAACAAACGTGAAAAAAAACATATGTAACGGGTAAGTAAATAATATTATTCTCTCACTTTGACTTAATGACAAACTGTCATTAAATTGATGCTAATTTCTCCGATGCTACTGCGTCATCGCACTGAAGACATGTTCGTCATTTTTGTGATGCCGATGTGTCATCCCATTAATGACATAATTTCATTTTTACTCTGATGACACTTTGGCCAAGTGATGTTAAGGTTGACATCACCAGGATGAAAAGTGTCATGCGGTCAAAAACGAAGACACTTGTCATAGTACTGATGTCAAAATACATCAGCGTTATGACGCCTTTTCTATCAGTGTAGGGTAGTAAAGTATTTTTGATACTTTTTTCAGATTTTTCGAAAGATGTTTAGAGGTCGCTCAGTTCGAGTCTTTGCTTAAAGTCGGGTTTGCTGGTCTTTTTTGAGTTTTCTTTATAACTTTGTCAAAAACTTCAATTTTCTTTACTTTTAATGAAATAATTTAAAAGAAAAGTGTCCAAGCTTTATTTTGGTGTACAAAGACTATAAGTTTTTTTCCAATGCATTTGCTCACTTATGCACCCTACATTAAAATTTTTCGTACTTTTTCCATAAATTTTGTAAATAAAGCTTTATAACTTTTAAACCCTTTATGAAAATGAAAAAAACGAACAATGCAGTTTGAAAATGAATTAATTCTTAATAATATAGAAACTAATATTTTTGAATTTGCCCTCACCGTTCCTGAGTTATACCGGTTTTCAGCATACATTAGTGTGTCATACCCAACAAACAAACTTAAATCAAACGTTCTTTTTTGCTTTGTTTAACAGAATTTTACAACAAAAACAAATTTTTATTCATATATGTACATTAACGGCTTTATGTGATTGCAAAAAATTCGCATTAAATCATCAACATCAAATAAACTCATTTGTGTTCATGCAATCAAACTTTCTCAGCCACACACATCGGTGTTGTTTAAAAATTCACTCAAGTCATGCACAGCGTATTGGCTTTGCCATTCATACCATGTTTAGTTTCGCATAAAATATATACAAAGAAAAATACACAAAAATCATTGCTCTGATGCCTATTCAGCAGTTGCTATGTATGTAGTACGTATTAAAGAATTTTCATATACTTCATATTCGAAAGAAGAAAAAAATTGAAATAAAACTAAACGCACATAGGTCTAAACAATTTCCATAGAAACAAGAAGACTGTTTTTATTTTTTATCATTTCTTAAAAACTACAGGCTCTGTATGTACAATGTATTGTTGTTATTGTTGCTAATGTTGCTTTTTACGCTTTTAAAAAACTACCCTGCAAATAAGTCCAAACACTCGTGTAAAATGTAGCCCACAAGAGACTAGGACCAGTCCAAAGCAACCCAAACGTATGGAAAAACATGGTCTATTTAACATTACGATATATGGTAGGACCATATAACCCAGCTTTGGATTACAAAGGAGTAGTAATAAAACCATGGTATACTCAAGAGGATTAGTTTTGAAGTTGTTTAAAAACGAACACATGTCGTTAAGAAACGAAGACATGTCGTCTCACTACAAACACTTTTTAAAAATGAGATGGTCCATGCTTGCGTTACATCGGACTAGACCAATGAGTAGTCCATTTGATCAAAATCAGGTGGTCCAATATTATTTGTAGGGTAAACATGAATCAAATTGGACACAACAACTATTTTATTTGAACTTATGCCTACAACAATCATACCAACAAAGCGACTCGTACTCATACCAATTTACATTCGTCTTTGTCTAATCGCGTGGGCAATGACTACTTGAATGCAAAAGCATGAGAATGTCTGTATTTTGACTTTGTGCAATTGTGTTACTGCGTGCCCAACAATAAATACAAACAAAGCACTTTCAATAAAAAACTCACACATGCACAAATCAAATGTGCACAAAACGATGTCAAAATTACCAACGTTGAACTTTTTTTTGGAGGCATAGAGTTAATGTAAATTATAGCGTATGAATAAATCAAGAAAAACAGTGGTTTTTGCAGTTCTCTGATATACACAGATTTCAATTACAAAATTATTTAACGAAAACTATTGTGTTGATTTGAAGAAAATTTGTCTAGCTGAATAACTTTTGATTATATATGTGGAAAAATTAAGTTGATGCAACAATTTTAGTTGTGGGTTTACTAAATTTAATATTAATATAACCGATGATATTTGGTTCTGTGTATAAACTATGAATGCTTCTTTCCTTGAACCGGCTGACTCCTTCAATGATTTAAGAGAAAATTTTGACATAAAGTCGGAAACTACGTCATATCAATAGCTAACAAAGCTGCTTGTATCCTGGGGTTTATTAAAAGGTCGTCTTAAGAGTTTTCTGACACTTATTGTAGACAATTGCATAAGCTACATATTTGATACTAAGTTATCAAGCCCCGTTTTTGATGACCTTTGACCTCACGTTACTTTTTTAGGTGCACATGGATGGGAATTTTAAAGATGTTCTTTTGTATCACAAAAGGAAGCTTCCTGCAAAAATTCAAAAATTTTGTAAATTAAGCAAAATATGATTGTTTGCTTTCTGCAAATACTGGCAACATTCCATCATGGATTTTTTCTGTGGTGATATCAAAGTCGAATATAGATTACATTTTCACTTGCCTTTCCTTCAAAGTTTTCAATTTTTGTATTTTTCCTAATTAAATTTTTATAAGCCAAAGGATATGTTGAGTTTAAAAAAGTTTTGATGAGTTTTTCTCTAAGAAAAACGCACGTTGTCTTTTTACTTTCATAATAGGGGGATTCAGTGTCTGGTGAATTTTAGGTTGCAACTTGTTGTTATCTTAATGATTTCGTCATTGAAAATGAGCGGTATTTTAAGCAACTTTGCAATGCGATATTCTAAATTATTATTTCCAAATGTCGGCTGTTCTGCTATCAGGGCTACTGACGCAATTCACGTAGCAAAAAATGCTATAAAGATTTAACATTGCGCAAAAGTAATAATATGGCAATTGCAATTTTGTGTATTTTGTTGTTGGATTGCAAACAAAAGCTGTAATGTTTTGAATTTGCACTTTCGCAAAACCATTTCCATTAAGCACTGAACTCCGCTAATATATAATTGGATGTTTTTAGCTACTGTTGCTATTTTTGTTCATTATTTTCCCAAAGTTTTACAGTTTTGGTTTTTTCATTGTTGTTGTAGCAGAAGTCAAAATAAATGAAATCTGGTTGTTTAACTCAGTATAAAAAGAAAAATAACTTTTGTTTATTTCGTTATTTGTTTGTTAGTACTCTACTATTGTTTTATAGGTAATGAGTCCATTATATTCATTTACGATTTTGCTATTCACAAGAATTCAAAATATTTGAGTTTTTTATACATAAACATTCACATGAAAAACAGATATGTGCAATTTTTTATAGATTGTTTCACTGAAAATCCCCTTTTATGTACCCTTCGTATGGCGAAAAGTCGTCACCCTATTGGAAGATGCTAAAATTTTTGCAAGAAGCAGTTTCAATTCTGCAATTGAAGTAAACAGATACAAAATACACGTCTGTACAAAATGGAGCGCTATATTCTTTTAGAATGCGAAATAATTGTTTGATTTTCTCAGAGCTCATTTCCAGGTCGCATAATCTCTCGTTTTGGTATTTGCACTGGCCTGCAAGATCGCCCGACTTAACGGTTCCAAACTTCCTTGAAGTCACGAGTCCTCAAAGATAATATCCGTCAGGAATGCGGAAACATATAGTTCTAGCAAGAGTGATGGAAAATATTCATTGCTTATTTTCGAACACTGGCTTTGAGGCCACCTTGCTTAGTTATATGTATAATGTACCCGATTGTTGAATTAAGTTTCATTTAAGTAAATATGTAGTCAAAAAAGAATTTTGTATTTAAAAATATTTTACATATAAAGGCGATTTAAAAACAAACTCAAAAAACAACATAGCAATAACATCATATTAGTATTAATGTCATGCATTTCATGGCTGTCGTAGACTGGGTATAACATTGAAAAGAAATAAAGTAAGTGCTTTTGAATAGAAGTATTAACCCTAGAGGGAACCGAACTGACACCAAAGTCTTTGCTGATAGAGACCGGTTTAGTTCTAACACTTTTATAATGAATAAAACCTATCACTTCCACATGGGGTTGCTATTGGAGTGGCTCAATTGACACCATTTGACCAGTCACACATCTATTCTCAATGAACGTGTTTAGTGCTATTTACTACAGTGAAGTATTATTTCAACACAATGTAGTATTATCTCAATAAAACAAATCCTAGGACTAAATTTAATAAACAAATTTTTGAAAGTCCCAAAAAATGTGCCACACCACCGGTGAAGACTCTACTGTTATTCATAACTTTTTCTACCTTTTTGTTCTTCATATGCCAGTTAAATGATTTGTTCTCCTTTCACTGGTCATTAGACTTGCCAACTGGCCAGTTTTCGCCGGAACAGTCCAGTTTTAGATTGGAATGTCCCGCGTCCCGTCAATACTCTGAACTGGACGCCATTTGTCCCGTTTTTTTTTGAATAACTTTTTTATTACCTGGCACGAAAAATCAAAAAAATGAGACCTTTAGCACTTGTTTTAGTACCTAAAATTTTTTTTTAACAGAACTGGATTTTTATAATACATAAGTAGGGATGCGATTTCGATGCAAATGCATGTTTTTTGTCGATAGTCTTAAACCGATGTCGACCAATTATCTTTCCGAATCATTAAATTTGCGTTAAAATGGCATCGATTTGTTTTTGCATATTGTTGCATATTTTGGTGAAAATGCATATTTTGGTTTTAAATGCATATTTTTGCATATTTTAGCATTTTTGAGTGATATATTTTTTTAAATTTTCATATTATAAAAAAAAGTTCTTCGAAAAATTTCCAAATTGTATAAAAAACACTTCAAAAAAAAATTTTTTTAAGTCAATTAATTAATTTTTTTGAGCTCTGCTTAAAATACAAGATTTCGACAAAAGATCCTTAAATTTTTAACCGATGCAGCACCTTACATGGTTAAGGCTGCCAATTGTCCTAAAACAATTTATCGAAAACTGTTACATATATTTTACATATATGTAACATATGCTACTTGATTGGCACATGGGTTACACCGAGTTGCAGAGGAAATCAGAAGCCAATTCGATAATATTGATTTATTGGTTGCATACAGGATTTAGTTCACTTAATAGTCAACTCTAATTAATTGATATGGCAGAAAGTAACATTAACATGTGAATGGAAAATAGCCCGACAAATTAAAAAAAAATCCAAAAACTGTTGCAAATAAAAATATAGGATTTCAAAAAATAAAACAAATTTCAAATATTTTTGATCTAGAATCAAATGTGGGATCTGAATTAGAAAATTAATATTCTTCAAATGTATTGGCATCCTTGAAGTATGCCTCAACTTCGGTTGACGTTGAGAGATCATTTTCCATGTACAAAAGCTTTTTAACAGACAAAGGCTTACTTTTGATAATATAAAAAAGTATTTATTTGACTATGCAATTTAAATGATGTAATTATTTAAATTAACTTTTTCCGAACGAAGATTTCGTTCGCATAACTTACATTTAAAACAAAAGCAAATTATAAAACATTGTTTTTGTTTTACATTAAAGTTAAGCGAACGAAGTCTTTGTTCGAAATCGATGAACAGGGGGTAAATTCTAAAAAATATTATACCTTTGAATAACGGTACAATTAAAACAACAAAAGAGTTTTTTATTTTAAATAAAAAAAAAAAAAAAAACAAACGCTTTTTTTATTGAAAATGGTCAAGTTTTTAGTGCATACATTTTATTTTTTTAATGCATATTTTGGAATTTTTAGTGCATGTTTTATGCGCATATTTTCGATTTTTTAGTGCATGAAAATCTCATCCCTATACATAAGCAACCAAAGCTACATTTACTATATACTCTTGATTTTTGGAATTAAATTGTTTAGTAACACTCAAAATTTTTTTTACATAAAAAAAAAATGTCGCCCAAGTAAAAAAAATTTAAAGTCAAGAGGCGCGGATTAGAATTTTATTTTAGACCCATGGTTTCTTCGGAGAATTTTCTTAGAATTTTATGTAGATAACGTTTTTGCTATACGATTTAAAAAAAAAATCGACCCGCCCTAATGTTTATACTTTTGCACTTCTAAAAAACATAAAACTCAAATACATATGTTTGTACTAACAAATGTACATAATTATTCTCTGTAATTCTTAGCAACTGAATTAAAATTGATTAAAATAAATAAAAAAACAAACAATTAATATCCCTTTTAAAGGACGGGTTTTGTTTCGTATTTCAAAACCATTATTTCAGTTTGGTCGACCTTTTCATTTTCAGCCCATTTTGAGGCTTTATTTAATGCTTCCAATGCTTCCTTCTGAAGGCTGGTTTAATTTTAAGAACCGATGTTGATTTTGAATTATTAAGAAAATTATTGTCATTTCTTTTTATTATGATAATTTTAAAATGGTTGAATTATGTTTGGAACAAAATATCGGCCAAATGGCCGCAGCGACCTCGCCGACATACCTCCATCCGATGGTCCGAATTTTCGATGACGTTGAGGCCTTATTGAGGTTCTATGCCGTTAATCTGCCGAATTATCTCATCCTTAAGCTCTTGAATTGTTGCTGGCTTATCGACGTACACCTTTTCTTTCAAATAACCCCATAGAAAGAAGTCGAACGGTGTCAAATCACATCATCTTGGCGGCCAATTGACATCGCCACCACGTGAGATAACACGGCCATTGAATTTGTCGCGCAAATAGCCATTGTTTCGTTAGCTGCGTGGCAAGTTGCATCGCCCTGTTGAAACTACAAATCGTCCCCATCCATATCTTCCAATTCGGGCCATAAACAGTTCGTTATCATCTCGCGATAGCGAACACCATTCACAGTTACTGCCTGTCCGGCCTCATTTTGGAAAAAATACGGCTGGATGATGCCGCTAGCCAATAAACCGCACCAAACAGTCACTATGTGTGGTGGCATTGGTTTTTCGACAATCAAACTTGGATTATCATTCGCCCAAATGCGGCAATTCTGCTTATTGACGAATCCACTGAGGTGAAAATGTGCCCCATCACTGAAGCTGATTTTCTTTGAAAATTTATCATCTACTGTTGCCATTTCTTGCCACCATTAGGACCATTGGAATGGTCAAGAGGCTTTAGTTCTTGAGTCAATTAGCACCTTGTTAGCGTGTAAATGCAAGTCTTTATGTGAGAGGTGTAATTGTTGGGCACGACGACGAGTTGAGGTGGACGGCTCTTCAGCCACACTATAGCGAACAGCTGCAATATTTTCTGCAGTACGAGCATTACGAGCATGCACTCGTGTTTTCACATCTCCTACAGACCCGGTTTGCTCAAATTTTTGCACGATTTTTCCGATTGTATTTTCCAATTTTTTATGAATTTTTAAAAACAAAAATTTTGAAACTTTGATAAAAAATTATTTTTTTCCAAAAAAAAATATGTTTCTAAAACGACTGCGCATATTAGAAAAAAGTTTATTGCGGAATTTCGGTTTTTTTTAGTAATTTTAATAAATTTAACCGTTTTTGAGTTACGCGAACATATGTTGTGCAACCTTCTCCATTTTCGAAATAACGGCATATCTCGAAAACTAGAGCTAACCTAAAAAATCGGTTAGCATCACTGGGTTCAGCGTACCCGAATCAGGTAAAAACTACAAGTTCCCAGCTTGTCTAAAAAAAGTGTCAAGAAGCACAGTGTAATTTTACATGAATGGATTTGTTTGAATTTTCCTATGATTTTTTAGTGGTGCCCCGTTTTCGCAATTTTAAAAGGTGGTAAGCCTACTGGTAATTAGTCCTTTTTTTGTACTTGTTCTATTTTCACAAATCTCAGAAGCAGTCTCTTGGAACAATTGAGACAAATTTCCCGCAGGAGAGTACTGCTTTTTTAGGAATGCAGAAATGTTGATATGTTGATTTTTTGGCATTTTTTGCTTCTCCGAAAAAATCTAACTGATTGGATTGATATTTCAAACTAAGATATATTCCTATTTACATGCACAAATAAGATGCATATGTATTTTTTGAAATACGCACTACGGGGGTAGGGAGCGTAGTAGCACACAACGGGTATCCGCTAGTGTTTGATATAATTCTGTTTACTTTTATGAAATGAATTGCTTTAAGTTATATATTTAATAGATAATTAAACATTTTATTATACCCACACCACAATAGTGGAGAGGGTATTATGCATTTGTGCTGATGTGTGTAACGCCTTAAAATGTCCGCCCGGCTGGTTGGCAGGCTGGCTGGCTGGCTGGATGTCCATGTAACCTTGTGCGCAAAGTACAGGTCGCAATTTTGGAGATAATTTGATAAAATTTGGGACATAAGTTCTTATTGACACAAGGACCAAGCCTATTGAAAATGGGCCAAATCGTAGGACCACGAGGGAATATAGGGGGAAATTTCTTCCTCTCAGAAACTATCACACCGATTTTAATGAATTTTAAAACATACATAGAACCATATCTTTATGGACACAAAAAAGATGCAGTTTTTAAAAAATAGGACCACGAGGGGAGATAGGGCCAATTTCTGCCTCTCAAACCGATTTTAATGAAATTCAAAACATAGATAGATCCATATCTATATGGACACATAAGCTATACAGTTTTTCAAAAATATGACCACGAGGGAAGATAGGGGGAAATTTTTCCCTCTCAGAAACTATCAAACCGATTTTAATGAAATTTAAAACTAACATAGAACCATATCTTCATGGACACAAAAGGGATATATTTTTTAAAAAATAGGACCACGAGGGGAGATAGGGGCAATATTTGCCTCTTAAACCGATTTTAATGAAATTTAAAACATAGATAGATCCATATCTTTATGGACACATAAGCTATACAGTTTTTCAAAAATAGGACCACAAGGGGAGGTAGGGGGCAATTTCTGCCCCTCACAAACTTTTAACCTGATTTTAATGAGTTTTATAAACATAGATAAATCCATATTTATAAGGATATATAAGCATGATGTGTTTTTTAATACTGTGGTGTAGGGTATCATATGGTCGGGTTTGACTGACTTTACTTTCTTTTTTTTTTTTTTTTATTCTGGCCAAATTTTTTACGGTTTAGAAAATATTGTGCCGATTTCGCCGATTTTTTTTCCAGATTTGCCGATTATATATCGAAACTATCTGACAACAGTGCGTATACCAATTTTTGATGAGAAACGCATATTGTGACAAAATTTCTAAAATAACAAGAAATTACAAATTTGCGACGTTGGTAGCCGTAGTGAATTTCAGTTTAGTTATTAAACTATTTTTTTTGCGGTATCGATATTCAAATTTAACGGTATTTAAGCGGTATATTTTACTTGTTAATTAAAAGTATACAATCGGAGTAGAATAATATATAGTCGGCCTTGCCAAAAAGTATTTTCGTATTTGTTTTTACAAAAAAATGAACTACATTTACTGTCATAAAAAAAAAATTAGGCCAAACTAGAAAATATAACCACTAGCACAGCAGAACAACAGCTGACAAAAGAAGTTTCCTTTTCTTTTTTTTATTGAATTTTTTGTTTTGATATTTTTTTTTTAACCATTAACCACCAAAAATGGTGAAACACGAAAACAGTAGTTGGATGCGGATGTAGAAAGGAAAAAAACTTTTTCTTTGAAAGACAATTTTAACAAATACAAATTAAAATAAAATTTTTTATTTGTGATTGCAAAGTTTATGGTGATTTTGTACGACGCTGTTTCGTTATTATTTCCATGAATAATGAAAAAAACTCTGATGGAATATTGCAAGTTCCAAGACTTTTTAGTTTCTGGGGATGGCAGGATAAAATTGTGCTTCTCCCAGGAGCAGCACTTACAAATAAAATATAAATTTTTATGCAAAATGTATAACCATCTACCAAACCTATTTGACAAATATCGGGTTCGGTTACCAGAGCCGGAGAAATCCCATTGGGCAGCACTGCATTTAGTTTCTAGCCTAATGGCTTGACAGTTCTCGCTTACTTTGATGTAAGTTTGGTTTAGCGATTTATTATGAATAGACTTAGGCCAAGGCAACGATTGCAAATTGGTAAAATTTATTTGGAAAATCACGATTTCATTCGACATCAATTCATTATAATCCTCCATGCGAATGAAGTTATTATTGTTTAATTTTTCAACAGCTGATTATTTTACACTGTAGAAAGTGTTTGAGCTATTTTGTGCAAGAAACCGCTCCAATTTTCACAATTTTTGAGTGCGGAAACGGTCATAAAGAAAAAGATGGCGCATAACGTCATAAAAGACAAAACAATACTTATTAGATTTTTCTTTCAAGAAATAGCACAACAGACTTTTCCCCCTCCCCCTCCCCCCAATGCAAAAAACATTTCAGGTTTTTAACGGTTTATGAAACGAATTTTCTATGAAATTTATGGTGTTTTCTTTTCTACAAAAAAATGTGACATTTTATTTAAAAAAAAAATGCAATTTGGTGTCTGTTTTTTATTCTAAAAAACTCACCCTTTTCCGAAACAAAATTTTTAAGAAACAGACACCAAATTGCATTTTTTTTAAATAAAATGTCACATTTTTTTTGTAGAAAAGAAAACACCATTAGTTTAATAAACCTTTTATAAATCAAATTTTTTTTATGAATATGGGGGTTATGCTACGTCACACAAAGCACCAACATTTTGACAGTTATTTTGGACTTGCGTAATTTTATTTTTTTTTTTTTTTTAATTCAAGCTATTTGGTAATTTGGGGATCCTGTAGGGTCCCAATTTTGAAAAGGGGCACAATGCGAACATCAAAGAGAAAAAAGTAGGGTAGAAAAACACATCTCAGACTCGGCAAGTTCATTGCGCAAGTCAGCTTTTCATTTTCTTTTAATTTCTTTTGAATTTGCTTTTATGTTCATACTCAGCAATTTAGTGGCGTAATTTTCACTTTCTTTTGATTTTAAATTTTTCGTAATATTTTGACTTTTGTTTTTAATTTTTCATTGTTATATTTCCAACAAAACTTTTTTAAATGCTTGGGCCTTCTTATCCACATATTCTGAATTAAATAATTGTTAAGTTTCAAATCGCAACGAATTTCTCATCTTTTTATTTAATAATTATGATTTAAAAACAAAATTGCCACAACAAGACGACCACAAACATAAAACAGCTAACTAAAAACTAAATGACAGAAATAGTTAAAAAAAAAAAATATATATTCGTGTTCAGTTAAAAAAAAAAGAATTTATGCTAGAAACACAACTGGGACGAACGACGAATTATTCGCAACGAATATTCGTCACCAGAAATAGAACACATGGGTGGGATGAAAGCATACACAATCATTGCGTAGACCGAAAATGCGTAACTACGATAGGTTTATTTCTATTTCTTACGCAGACGAACGACGAACAAATTGGGAAAAAGACAGCGCAGCATGATAGCAAAGTCCAATATTTATTAAAAATCTTTAAAGAATTACAGGGACAATGCGCTTCTATTGCGAACTTGGCTAAAATTCGCGAACAAAAACTGCAAACTTTTAAACAAACACTAAAATTTATTAGAAATCGCTAAATGAGCGAGAAAAAAAAAAACAAAATGTCGGAAAATAACAAAAAAAAAAAAATATTGCAAAAATTTAAAAAATTCGCAAAAGATTTTATTGTTTCTGAATAAAATAGACTTCTGGGTGGCCTAAATTATTATAAATTGGGCTCGATTCTCTTTTCCTTGGGGAACAAGAATTGAGAAGTCTGCCCAATGATAATAATAACCGCTCGTCAGAGGATTATAATTATTGGGGTTTAAAAGAGAAGAAAGAAAGAAAACAGGGGATTAGTTTTCTATTCTTTGTGTAGGGGATTTCAATAGTGGGTGCTTACCTTTTAACTATGCTGTTTCTCACAATAAATGAGAAGTTGAGGGGGTTTTTTTTATTTAATTAAATTTATTTTTACTAAGTTCACATTGGTTTGAGGTATGAGCGGTTCGTCTGCTCACTTGAAGTGTTTAAATTGAAGTAAAAAGTAAAGCTTTATTTTAAACTAGTTCAACCTCGGCCTTTTATCCACACCGAAGGTTGGATAAGTTTTTTATCCTTTCGTTTACTTTTTGACGTGTACTTAATTGTACACTTAAAAAAATTTTCCACTTGACTATGACTATAGTCAACTTCAAGTAGGCATTGAACTCACCACTTTAATCCAATCAAGTTAACAATTTATAATTCAAATTCATAAATGAAATAATTACCGTAATAATAAAATTTAAAGGTTTTATAAAATAAACAATTCAATATAATAATATTAACAATTCCAAAAAATATATATAATTCAGGGAAAATACAAAGGTTTAATGAAATAACAAAATAAGACAATGAAAAAATGTAAATGTGTACAATGTAAATTGTACAATTTCAAAAAAGCCATAAAATTGATCAAAAAAAAAATCCCTAAAACTATAAGGAATGGCAAAAATTCGGTAAAATTTGCAAAATTAGCGGATATTCTCAAAAATTTGCTAACAGCGGCATGATAGCAAAGTGTTCTATTTATTATAAATCGTTAAAGCTGTAAAGAATCAGAAAACTTCCAGGAACAAATCGCGAACATGGCTGAAATTCGCGAAAAATTGCAAAATTTTAAACAAACCTAAAAACTAATTTGAGATCGTAAAATCGCAATGCAGAACACCAAAAAATGCTGTAGTAATCCATTTCTAGTGGATTCGGATTCTAGAACACACCCGATTAATAGTTTTTTATAAATTACAAAAAATTTTAGGTTCACGCACTTATTGTGTCTCATTTGACGAATTTACACAGTTGTGTTTATATCAGTGTTCGAAAATAAACACTAAATATCTTTCTTTAATGTTCGGTTCGGTAGATTTGTGGAAAACACAAACGCTAATAGTGTTTGTGTAGAAATTCATTAAAAAAAATAACGTTTCCCTGTTTGTCATCTTTCGAACACAAAAATAATGCTGTTTTCATCATACTCAACAAATGATGAGAACATTAAATTCCGTTCGGTTTTTTTTGAAAATCCACGAACTTCAATGTGTTCGGTTCGGCTCGTTAATGTTCGTCGCTTTTCGCTGATAAAAAAAAAACCAAACATTTTTTACAAAAACAAAATACACACACGAAAAAAACATTATAGAACATTAAAATATAATGTTTTTCTACAGTATCACTACAATTATATAATGTTCGGTTCTTTCTTAAAAATAGTTACGAACGGTATTAAGGTTTGTGTATGTTTACACAAACACTAAAAAAATAGATATCGTTCTTCGGTGTGTGAGCCGAACGCTAAATAATGTACTGTTTATTTTCGAACACTGATTTTTACCATTAATAACAAAACAACATGCCGAGTACAACCAAACCTGTACTCAAATTTCTTCACATAACCCGACCCTACCTCTGATGTCAACAAACCAAGAAAAAAACTCTCTCAAAAATAAAAAAAAAATATATTGAAAAAATCTCTCCTAAAATTCTGTACGTGTGAAGCAGGGCTATCAGATATGGCAATTTCTCGCCAAACGTGGCGATTTTGAAAAGTGTTTGGCGATGGGATTTCCCATTTGGCGACTGGCGACTTTTGTGGCGATTTCTGATATAACTGGCGATTAACTTGGCTATTTTTACCATTTATATTATTTCGGCGATTTTGTTTAACAGCTTGTTATTTTCTGTTATCATTACTATTATAAAAAAAACTTGCAACTTTTTTCCACATGATTTTTGTTTTGTTATCAGTTTAAGTAAATTTTATATTCAGTCACTATTTAATTCTAATAGTATGTATGCAGGTCAAAACTCCAGTAATGAAATCAGTGAGGCTGAAGTGTACGATCTTATAGACTTGGGTACTTAATTTAAGCTTTTTAACTGAACTAGATGACCCGTGCGAAAATTTCGCACCGTTAGTTGTCATTTTTGTAACATAAAATAATTAATAGATATTTTAGTAAGTTCAATACATTTTATTAAAAGTATAAAAATATTAGAAATCATAATATATATCATACATATTTACAAACATACATACATATGTTTAAATGCTTTTATAAAACTTCTTTGAATACAATGTTAGAGGTAATGACATGATCATCGTTAACTTTTTGCCCGTACGAATCCTTTATCAATGAAAATATAAATTTTTCAATTTCTAATTATTTTTCGTCATTAGTGTTAGAAATAAGCTTTAAAATGAGATATCATTCATTAAATTTGATGCGGTGGTATGGGAGATATTTGCAACCGACAAAAAAAAGTGCTTTAGAAATAATATATATGATACTTATACGATACTTATATATTTAAAAAAAAAAATTACAGAAACAAAACAAAATTTACTTTCGGCGAATTTTTTGTATTTTTTCTCAGTTTTTGGCGATTTTTGACTCACATATTATACTAGCGTTTTTTGTATGCAAAATTTAATTAAAAATAAAAAAAAAAAATTACAAAAACTGAACCAAATTGACGTTTGACGATTTTTGGCGATTTCTGACATCCGGTTTGGCGATAGAGCAAAAAAATCTGACAACCCTGGTGTGAAGTCACAACAACAACACCTTATTTTTGACCAGCACTATAGTAGCGCAGGGTTATCTTAATCATTAACCCCAAAAATCCACAATAAATTTATTTGTTTTCTTCCGAAAAAATCACTACTAAATACTTCTAAATTTTTTGATAAAATATTTTATTTGAAATTTTTTGATAGTTTAAATAAGGCTTAAGCTTTGTTCACAATCAGAGCCACAATTTCGTTTTTTTTTCTTCTATCTAATTTCTTCCAAAAGTATTTAATATATTTTCCTTGCATTTTTTAAAAAAACTGTAACTAAAGTTTTTTTTTTTAAAGTTGAATTAACTTCTATATCAGCAACAATTTGTATGAAATTGTTTATAACGTTTATAATAATTTTATTTAGCTTTGATTGAAAATTTGAACAAAATATTCCAACAATTAATAATAAATACGTGATATTGTTCTGGGCAAAATTTGCAAACGGTTTCTTTCTTGAACATGTGTGTGGTTGCGAAAAAAAATTGTTGATCTATCATGAACACCAGTGAAAATGTTGCTGCCTATTGTGAACAAAGCTTTAAGTTTATAAAAATTAATTTTAATTTAATTATTTTTTAATGAAGAATGAAATTTTACAAGATGAAATTAATTAAAAAATTGTTATTCTTGACTAAACACGGGCACGAGCTCAGGTACCGTTTGTAATTTCTACCATATTGATCTTAGACCCTACAAAGTACATATATTTTGGGTCCTGATGAGAAGTGAAGTTGCCGATGTCTGTCTGTATTTATGTTCAAATGAAGACCCCAGAAATTACGGGAACTAGGTTATTATATATTTACGTCACATATACTCCGCTAATGTTTGCTATCGAAATTCAGCCAGATCGGTCCAGAAATGGCTGATATATGGCTGCCACGACTGCCCCTAATTTTACCCATAAATCCATTGCAGTTGTTTTTTTTTTACATATATATCTTGTGAAAGGCAAGAGCCAAAATGTATCTGATACCTAATCTTAATGTAAAATTGTGCGGTTAATCCGAAAATGAAGTCAGAATGGTCCAAAGTAGAACAGTAGATGTCACTTAAAAGAAAATTTCTTCAAAAATATTAAACTGATTATGTATTTCTTTTTTTATGAAAGATAATAAAATTACTAAAGTAACCATGGGTGGCTTGTAAAAATTGGTCAAGAAATGACAGAGTTACAGTGGAAAAAATTTCAAACTTCATGAAATATTTTATGATTTTTTGCAATTTTGCTATTTTCAAGTTAATTTTCTTTTAACAAAACAATCAAAAAATATGTTTTATTATTTGTGTGGGCCATTGCTTCAAAGTCTATTTTAGAGCTTCTCGACCGCGTGCAGGAGAGGGCGAAGGTACCCATTGGTGACAGTAGGGTATCCAATTCTATTGACTCCCTTGAGCACCGTCAATGTGAGTTGTATTTGCCTGTTTTATCGTTACTACAATAGGATTTGTTCTGACGAAATTAGGGATCTGGTTCCCGAAACCCGTATGTTTGTTCGTAATACATGTTTTTCCTCAAGAGCGTATCCTTATGTGTTCGATTGGCAGGTGAATCGTACAACGCATTACAGAGCGAATTCGTTTTTTCCCGAACTGTTCTTATGTGGAATAACCTTCCTGCAGAAGTCTTCCCTCTCACCTACAACATGATTAAGTTCAAATCGAATGTTCACAAATAATACTCCCTATATCCTCCTTCCCAAAACCTGTTTTCCTAGTTCCAACACAATGCAATGCATTAGCAGGAGTCATCCCTTGAGTGCTGTTCCTAACAAAAAAAAAAAAAAAAGAATTGTATAAGTCCATGTCTAAATTACTGGGTCTGATAGAGACGAACAGAACACCACAATAGTGGAGAGGGTATTATGCATTTGTGCTGATGTATGTATGACCGATTCTTGGGATTTGCTCCTACAGTGAAATCGTTGTTGCTGGTGATTGTAATGTTACAATTCTTCTTGACTTCACCACTCGGGCCGTACAACTTATGAAGCCAATGTGTTGGGTTTTTTGCTGCGCACAACCACCTCGTGCAACTAGTGAATGAACCAACACATATTCCATGTGTTGATGGGGACCAACAAAATACTCTTGACCTATTCCTCTCTTCGAACCCACAAAAGTACGAAGTGAAGTTCTTGCAACTCGGATCATTGCACCGTTTCCACCTGTTTTCCGTTCTCTGAACTTCGAGACGTTTCACGATAGGCTACGAAACGATCAAAATCAATATAACGGAGAAGCACGTTGTGCTGAGCTCAATGACTTTTCTCGGCATTTCAATTGGAAAAAGGACAATGATGTTAATGCCATGGCGAAAATGGTGGAAAATGTTATAATGCTAGGAATGAGCATGTTCAGTCCAGTTGAAAAAGCTTCAAATAAACCTCGATCTAAATCTTGGTTTAATCAGTCGTGCAAATAAGCAGTCAGATCCTGAGAGGAAGCATTCAGTAATTTGGCGTAACAATAAAAACGCTGATACTGAATTGCTACGCCAAATGACAAGGTCTTCGTGTGCCAAAGTACTTAGACGAAAAAAAAACTCTTCAAGAGCAACGTCTTAGTACTAAAGTTCTTGCTGCTCCCCGGGGCAACATTCGTTAAAAGAGCAAGGGTTAATGCAAATTCTTCAATCCAGCTCTTTTAAAAGATGGCCGAATATTCAAGGACCCGGTTGATAAGGTTTTGCCCAATTTTTTGCTAATAATTTCGACCCACCAGTTAACAATCAACTACTACCCGAACTCGAAAAAGTATCCTTAACTTTGCCAAAAATATTTTTTAGGGCTTAAGCTGTTAAAAGGGTTCTTGCTAATCTCGACATATACAAGTCTCTTGGGCTAGATGGTATACTTGCACTGGCCTTGAAGCTGTGCTCTTCGACGCTAGCTCGTCCCTAAGCAAATCTTTTCAGCACTTTATACCGTGCCGCGGAATTTCCAGTCTCCTGGAAAGTTGCTAATGTAACGCTAGTTTCTGCAACAGGAATGGCTTATAACACTGAAAATTACCGCCCAAATGCAATTTGTTCAGCACTTTCGAAAGTTATGGAGAGTATTATAAATTATCATTTTGTCAAATATTTAGAGTCAAACTACCTACTAAGCGACCGCCAATATGGCTTTCGTAAAGGCAGCTCTACGGGAGACTTACTGGCTCTGTTATCGGAAAAATTGTGCCGTTTCATTCACCATTTTGGAGAAAGTAAGGTAATTGCTTTAGATATTTCTAAGGCTTCTTAGTATCCTAGTTTGTATTAAAACTTTTAAGATAATTTAAATCAGAAATTCATATATAGACGCATTTCTTTATTTAACAAATTTCACAAACGAGAAAAACTAATACAATAACAAATCGATCCATCGTAACTTTCAAGACAAAATTCGAAGAATTGTGTTTGTCTGTTTACGTAATAATCTGATAGCAAACATTCCTACTCGCTTCCCAAGTTATTTTTTTTTATTTGTATCTTTTTCACAACTTCAAAAACCCCTTTTTCCGTTGAACTCTTTACCCGTTCGAACTAACGAATATACATACATACAATTTATCGTTTGCTATTATTTTAGCGGCATGGGAGGAAGTATAAGGTAGCAAACGCCTTTAAAATTTTCTTTTGGCAGACTTCAGACACTCACAGTAATTGAGTAGTGGTGCTGGTGAAAAAAATGTGAATGGAAACTCCGTCACAGTATGTGAATGCTCTACTATTTCTTTGCGTTCCTTGTTGTTGGAATTTTTCGTTTTGTGAATTTGAATTCAAAGGAATGCCACACACAGTATGACAAATGACAAAAAGACTTAAAAAGCAACGTGCAAAAACCCTGGGCATAATGGGGGCAAACGACAAAAAAAAACAAACTAAAAGTCCCACGGAAACCATAAAAGGTGGGTTAGCAAAAAAAAATTCAACCCCATTCTTTCGCAAGCAACACCTTAATTGACTTTCAATCCGAACAACTGTAGCAAAAGAAAGTCAGAAAAATGAGCCAATTTTTAAAGACATTTAAACAGTTTCCGATTAAACTTGGCGCAAAATAAATAAAATCCCTATAAAAAACACAAGTTTTTTTGATGGCTAAAACTTATCAATTACATAATATTATACAATATTTTAATATTGCCTTTTAAATATCTGCAATACAACCATTCAGCTGTAGTGGTTCATTAGCTATGGAACAACAAAAAGAAAAACAGCAACTACATCACCATTGTCAATGCGGTGCGATTTAATTGCTTATTACCAAAGTCTGGTTTGTTTTTAGTGCAGTGAACTTGATTTATTAGACGTTTGGCATGTTTATATACATATTTGCTTGCACCCCTTACGGCAAACCTCTATACCGCTGGAAATATGGAGCCAGAATATAAAGTTGGTTTGGTTGCCCATACATCAGAGACTCGTGGCATAATGGGTTTAACTCTGATGGCTGCTTGCAAAATGTTCATAATGTTTTGGCATGGAAAACGTGTGTACATCAAATTTGTAAGAGGAACTACAGGAAATGTTTCCTCCCGAACATGTGCAACATGGTAAGAAACATTGTTTTTAATGTATCCTTTCGCCTTCAGAATGATGGCTTATACGTGAAGCAGTCATTGGTGAATAGGAAAAGTAATTTAAAGAGTTTATGGTGTGCAAAATAAAAAAAAAAATAAGAGATACAATTAGAGGTTTTTAAGTTAAATTCTTTGAATTAACTTTAGTTTTCATTCAATTAAATAAGAATGTAATGAAATTAATTTAGATATGTATGTACGTTTTAATAGCTCGTGGGCTTAAAACCTATTGAATGATTCTCTTGTTTAACCGTCCAAGTTTCTTTGAAATTGCCAAGAGTTATAATTTTCGGAGTGGACTTGCTCAACCCCATGCGCTTTGCTAACCCAATCGAAAAAAAATTTGTAAAATTTTTTTTAAACAGATCACGTCTATTGATAACAAATAATTTTGTACTTAAATTGCGTTTACAGTAACCATTCTGCTGATATACAGAAATTGCAATTGTATTTGTATGGGAGTTGCCATTCGTACTTTTCCATTGAACCTACTTTTTGAAAGAAGTTGTGTATTATATAAAACTGGAATACTCTTACTTCTACAATACTCCAAATATGTAGAAATCTTTAATGTCATTGTATGGGAGATGCCACTCCCACCTAAAAATTAAAATCCGAAACGTAAAAACCATTTACCACCTAAGAATTTGTACATACTTGTTTCAATTGCAGTCATTACTGACAGGAGTTTGTCTGTCTTATAATGGCTAGTGAATTTATCCCGCGTTTTTCAGCACTCAAATGCAAATGCATTTCGATTTTTTGCATTAAGGAGCTTGGAAGCCTTATCTGCGAAGGAAAATAAACAGCAAAAGTATTTAATCGGTTACCACATCAAGTTGTTAAGGTTAGTAATTGAAGGCTAAAACGCTTTCATTTTAATGTACATTAAGATTGTGAAATATATTCCTTCTTCAGATTTTCCAAATTAATTTATTTTATTTTTAATATCCATATTTTTTCTTGTGAATTTAGATAACTTCATCTGACGCAATTTGTCTAATGGGCTTTCCCATGGTGACGATAAGTATGTCTCATACATTTTGTATTCTGAGGGTTGTTGTCCTTTTTGGTGTTAATTTCTTTTTATTTTTTATAATGGCAGTTAGCTTACCGCATCGGCGAGTATATCGCTCATTTGCTGCAACATCATCATAACTCAAATATTTAATTATATTTTGGAATCAGATGTGGAGAATTGTTTGCAATGTTTTTCTTTATATTGTGCATAAAACTCTACTTTACATCTTTTATACTCTCCACGTTTGAAGAGAATGTTATTTTTTCTAAGAAGTACGAGCAAATCAAAAACATAGAGAACGATTATATCGAAATGTATTTTTTGAGTTAAAGCGACGATGCAGCAAATGAGCGATATGTGAATAAAAATGTTTAGATAGCAAATTTAAGGGAAATTCCTTCAAAGTCTAAAATATTTTTTTAAAAGGAATCCTTAATTTTTTTTTTTTTAATTTTAAGTCTTTAATATCCTCTTTCTCCAATTACACTTTTGTTTTATCTTCCAGCGTATATTTAATACTTAACAGAGTGACGTGTTGATGCCTTCTACCTTTTGCAAAAATTGTTATGAAGGTGATTTATCCCATCGACGCATGATAGTCTTCTTCATGATGCGTTCCTGTGAGCCGAATTTATTGCGTGCCTGTAAATTTACAACCGTTTCTATGCCAATATTTATGGCAGTAAGAATGATTATCGTTTTTTTTTTTTTTTTTGCAAACATAAAACAAAAATTAACCCGCTTTCTTTTTGAGAGTTTTATTTGTGTATGCATGTTAAAAGTTTTTAATAGTATATAAAAGGTGTTCCAAAAGTAAGGCAAGAATTGAGTTTGATTGGCAAAAGGAACTAACTCCATTCTTATGCTGTTGCAGATGCCCTCTTTTGTCAAAACTTTCTATCATCTTGCATAACACAGCACCCAGAGAGAAAAAAAATTTTGTTGTACAACTCATTTAATATAATGGGTGTTTTTTTTAAGAGCTATAGGAAAGTTAAAAAAAAAACACATAAAATTCAGAAAAATTCATGAAATCTTTATTTGAATCGATAGTACGGTCCTTATAATTTAATGTTTAAAGATTATTTCATGCAAGTGTTGACTGCGCCTCAAATGGCCCATCCGCTTAGTCCAATTTTGGCATACTCTTTGCAACATTTCGGCCGCTATCTCATGAATAAATGCTTCAATGTTGTCTTCCAATGCGTCAATTGAAGCGGGCATGTGTGTATAGACATGAGCTTTAACAAAGCCCCACAAAAAATAGTCTAAAGGCTTTAAATCGCACGATCTAGGCGAACAATTGACCGGCCCCGAACGTGAAATAAAATGTTCACCGAACTCGCCTCTCAATAAGTCCATTGTTAAGCGTGTTGTGTGGCATGTGGCACCGTCTTGTTGAAACCACATGCCATGCAAGTCAAGCTCTTGCATTTTGGGCAAAAAAAAGTTGGATATCATCTTACGATTCGCATCATCTTTGAAGAAGTACGGTCCAATAATGCCACCAGCCCATAAACCGCACCAAAGTGTGACTTTTTCTGGATGCATTGGTAGCTCTTGCAATGCTTCTGGCTGATATTCACTCCAAAATCGACAATTCTGCTTATTAACGTACCCATTGAGCCAAAAATGAGCTTCGTCGCTGAACACAAGAAGCGCGATGAACTTTCTTAACAGAGCACGCATTTTGATAATAAAATTCAATAATTTGCAAGCGTTGTTCATTTGTAAGACGATTCATGGTTAAATTATAGACCAAACTGAAGATGTTTGACAGTGAAACAAAACACGAAACGTGCGTCAGCTGTTTAAACCAGTGTTGCCAAAAAGAAAATGGCTAAAAAATCACCCGATATAATCCCTTTTACCTTCGGTGATGAGCTTAAAAAGATTTTGGTCAAGTTTGGCCATTTGATATCTATAAATAACTTTATGTACATGAGATTTGCCGAATTGTAACTTGAAATCCATTTTTATTAAATTTCTTAAGGTAATTGGACCTTGTAAAACATGGGCGGATGTATTTAGTTTGATTCAAAGTGAAGATCATTGCTTTTGGTCTAGTTTAAAAGATTGTGCAGCATATAAAAAATAAGCAAGCTAAGATTTAAAACAACTACTACTATACTGCCGTGCTTACGAAAAAGCAGTAAAATTAACTTTCTGCGTTTTTTTTTTAATTTTGATGCCAAATAATTCCCTTAATAATTTTCGACATATTAATTATAAAATAAATCAATAAAAATGTTATTTCAAAGTTAAAGCAATCTTTGAAGGTTGTTAAACCTATATAAATCGGCAAAGGCAAAACAGCTAAGAACACTTTCCTCCTCTGTTTTACAACCGACTTGACCATAAAGTACGCAATTTTAAAGAAATTATCTTACAGAGTGGCACGATATTTATTGAAATCTATTTTCAGAGTTATAAGCGTTCAAATTTGCTACTTACACGTATGCAGAACACATAAATAAAAAATTTGTTTTTTTCCAATTACACAAAGTTTTTTTTTATGAAATAATAAATAAATTGGGTGGTCGATTCTTTGACATTCTTCAGAAACCGGGTTTCGAATATTTCGACTATATACATCCTATATATAAATCGGCACAAGCAATCCAGTAAAGATCGCTTTTTGATTAAAAATTAGACTATAGGTGCAGGGTCCTTTGCTTTTCATCATGTACTTTTTGATTTTTTTAACATTTGAACTATTATGATAAAATGCATAGTCCTGAGCACAAAGCATACAGAGATGAAAAAAGTGACGTATGAAAAATGCGTAAATCATTTGCGAAGGCAGCTTTTGAAGAAAGAGAAAGAAAACGTTTTTTGGTAGTGAAGTGGCAATGTGTAAAAACAGAACTATCAACACAAATTGCGTAATCGAAACGAAAAATGTAAAAAGAGCAGCTGTCAAAAAAAAAACAGAAAAAACACAATATTTTCTGTCTCGTGACGCCTCTGTGTGCTCTGTGGTCCTTAGTGAATAAGAATATGCATGGTGGAGCTTTTTGGTACTTCTAGTAATTTTCGTTAATATTAGCCATAAAGGCATAAAATAAACATGCAATGTCCTGAGTGAATGAAAATCTATAAGAGAAGACGTTTTGATACTTTTTAGTTTTTTTTTTTAATTGATATTTTCTCATATTTCCCAATAAAAAATTTTATCATTTTGCGAAGCACTAAAGGTACATTTAAAAAAATAAGCGCACAATTATGCGCTACGCAATAAGACATACAGAAATGCAGTAAAGTAAGTGAAACACAAAATTAAAGTTCAAGTGCTACGGCATTCCCTTACTACGTAGCAGGTTTGTAAGGGAGAATACTAAAAAATAACTGTATAAAACATTCAGTGTGTAAAGCTGATTGTTACATCATACAATTTTTATATGCGCTTTATGTGTCAAAAATGTATTGCTTCAAAGTGGGAACTCGCCATATAAAATTCATGTCTTCCCTAAGCGCAATGGTAAGCGAAACCCTTATGTTTCTCCCTTACAAACCTGCTTCGTTGGAAGCTCCATTTTTTATTGGGTTTTTATATTGAACTTACAAAATTAAATTAACTCACGTGGAATATAACATAAGAAACTGATGTTGGTACCTCGCCAAATCGATCCACTAAGATGGAAAAATAAATGCTCGAAACATATAAATTTATATATACTTGGATGTACATTAGGGAATTCATTTAATCGGGCTTTTGCTTTAATCGGTTAACCGCTCGATTAATTAACCGAGGTTTTGGTTTAATCGGTTAATAATCGGTTAATATTGCTATTGATCGGTTAACCGATTAATAAAGTTTTGTTATAAAATAAGTAATTTCAATAAATAAAAATGCAAAAATTATTTATTATTTGGAGTTTATTAGTGAAAAAAAAAACAATAACATAACAAACAAAACAATTCTTGGACTAAAATGAGCAAACAAAGAAAATGCAATACTAAGGGTGTGTGTGAAACGGTAGCAAAGTACTAATGGATGTAAAATTTTGACACTGAATAAAATTTCACTAGCCCTGGGGGCTAGTATAAATTTTGACATTAGTGTAGAAATTTTTGACAACCACAAAATTATTTTTTTCATCAAATTTGTTTAAACAAAATAAAAAATGATATGGAAGCAGGACCAGCGGCAAAAAAAATTAAAAATAATTATACAAGATGTAAGTATTTAAATATGTATAAGCTTTTTTGCCCACACTTTTTGTAAAAATTGTTAATATATCAGAACGAATTCATCAAATAGTTGGGACGATCTCATTTCCAACAGAATTGAAATGATTATTGTTAAACGTTTGTTTAATTTATTCATTTTCACAAAACTTTTAGTTATTGTTTTTTTCTATATGTCAAAATTTTACGTTGTCAAAAATGTTACAATTTCACACAGCACAAATATGAAAATTTTCTACCACAAACAAATTTCATTTCACCATAGAACTTTGCTACCGTTTCACACACACCCTAATTAATACATATGGGCATTCCCACAGAATGTTCTACCAGGATGAAAGAATAGAATGTTGGTAAGCATCGTCTTTCATTGTTTATTATTATAAAAAAAAGTCTATGTTTTTATAAAAGAAGGGTTTCTATAGCATATGTCAGCGGTTTTACTTGAGGAAATTGGGCTGAAAACTGGAAAATTATATATTTTTTAAAGCTACATCTAAGGACATTTTTATATAATTATTTTACATGCAAAAAAAAGTTTATGTTTGGCCTTTTTCTTCACAATCTCTCCATTACAATCAATTGTAAATTGAGTATTAGGTTTTTGTTAAGGAAATTTTAAGATATTTTTAGGAAAATTCATGGTTATAATAATAAAAAACATATGGAAAAATCGTAATACGGGGTCGCGACCGTATTTTGAATGAATGAATACCCCAATGTACATACTTCGTTTTCTTCATAGTTACATTAAAATTTACGGTGCAAGTTCGATCATTAGGCAAACACTAGTATCAATAAATACATAACAAAATACAAGAACACAAAATTAAAGTTTTCTCTGAAATTTTCTTTTCACAAGGTATAAAAATATCCATAAAAAGTACTGAACTGATTTTCCTTAAGTTTTACAAAAGTTTTTTGACTACCGAGCGCTAACAAAGGTCTTTAAATATTTGTAAAATGGGCGGTGCGAGGCGCATACATATTTCTTTTCCATATATCTGGAGAACGTTAACTCTTATGGCCTCTTCATCGATTTCGAACTGAAACTTGGTTCCCATAACTTACATGTTAAACAAAACCAATATTTTATTATTTGTTTTTGTTTTAAATGTAAGTTAAGCGATCAAAGTCTTAGTTCGCAAATAGATGAACACGCAGAAAGAGTTTAAAAATGTAGTATAAATGGTTTGGTTATCAATACAAACTGTCAAAAAGTCGACTGCATTAGAGATGCGGCGTGTTACCTTCTTCCTATACGCAGACAATAAAGATTTTTGTACATCTGAAGATCATTTACAGCAATATATATATATATATATATATATATATGTTCCTTTAACTCCGACTGGAGCATAGGGCGCTTTAGCGATTCGTTAGCAATTTAAGTTCAGAAACGTAGGTTCCTAGCCTTCGTTCCCTAGTTTGGTGATAGGGCTGCTATATAAGCACCCAAACGTGCTGTGTTTTGGAGCCAGTGTTTCAGAGGATCCAGTATTCGCGTTCTCCTACTCCTACTTCCTGAGACGCAATTTGGCCATTCAGGGTTCGATGACACTCCAGGTTGGCAACAGAATTTCCTCTGTGCGGTTGTAAAGGTTATACCGCCTAAGATCGGTCGACAGGGCCACGTTTGTCAAAAACAGGGGTCACCAAGTCCTTTCTGGACAGAGGGTGAGGTTGTCATTTGAAAAGGATTGGCTGTGTGTACAATATGATAACTCATTTGTATTCGCGTCACTTTTCCATAACCCCCAAGACAAGCAAGAGTGTTGAAATTTGTTAAAAATAAACCCTCAACTTGTTGTGATGGAGAGTATAACACTTACTGTAATACTTGCTGCAGGGTATTAAAGATTCGGCACAATCGATTAATGCAATTTAATATTAAGTAAAACCTTTTTTTAAAAGTTTTGAAATTGCTTTATTAATTCTATTTATTTTTTTGATTTATTATAGAATGAATACGTAACATCAATTTAATTTTATTTTGTTTTGTTTTTGCAGATTTTAAAACCTCCCTAAAAATTGTTTATGTTTGTACGCGCCGAAGGCTAAAAATTTGCATGTTTATGAATGTATTTTATTGTTATTATCAGGCAAGTTTTTAAAGCTTTTTACTTAAAAATAAGTTTTGGCATATTTCGTAATTCTATTGAGAAAATTGCGTTTTAGAAAGGTAATTTCGCTTTTTCTTATATAAAAATAATTTTATACAACCTTCTCCATTTTCGAAATAACGTTACATCTCGAAAACAAGAGCTCACTTAAAAAATTATTAAACGTAATTTAAAACGCCACGTACCCCGCTTGTCTCAAAAAAAAGTTTCAAATTCTAGCACAGTGCTATTAACCCATTAGTGCATGAAGCTCCCCAAGTAGTTTTTAACAAAATTCTTTTTGAACACGTAATTTAAAACAACTATTAAAATAATTTTTAGAAGTTTTATTTGAATAAAATTTCTTTTAAAGATTTTAGAAGGAGTCCCTTGTACCTAAGGGACATTATGCAATATCGTCACATGAAATGTGAAATATTTTGACACATTATTTTGGGTGAAGGACCTTGTTGCACATAAAATTAGACTTGTTACCGCAGTTTGCACATCTTTTATCCACTTTGGAGTAGTCTATTATGTGATTTCTACCGTCATATCGATTGATATCACTGAAAATCTATGGTCTGTAACCTTTCACAGAGGTCACACCGTATGCTTCTAGGCAAGAAGTGGCTATATATCTACGGAATTGCAACAAGTTTGAGCAACCTAGATCATTTGGATGCAGCTTTCTCATTAGTAGCCAACCAATAACAACGGAAGCATCCAACAAATATGCGAAAATTGGTAAGTGGTGGTACGTTGTCTTATACGTGACTGATAAACAGCAATGAACTGGTCCATTTTGTCTACACCATCCATGCCTTGATTGTAATTTTGAATTTGGTTGGGTATCTGAATGGCGCTTTCTCCCCTTGTATAAAGCTTTTACGTTCCAATTTAATTTTTGTCAAAATTAGTTCCTAACGTGACAAGGTTATTGTCTTTCCATCGTACGACGAGTATATTGCCATTATCAGAAAAACGATAGTGCGTAGATCCTCTTTTATCTTTTTTCGTTTCCGAAACGGGAAGGAGTGGGCATTTTTCGGTTCGACTATCGCTTATTGTACCAAATGAGCATATTCCAGAAGCTGACAAATGCCGAAGAAGCTTCACGGATATGAAATAATTATCAATAAAAACCTTTATGTAAAAAAATTAAAATTTTCAATTAAAAAAAATTGAAAATAACTCATTAATCATTTCCATCGAAAGGAGGTTTTGCAAATATATCGGTACTTTGCAAGTTGTCGTCTATAAATTCTAACTGCTCCAATATTTCAGCAATTGTTATCTGTATAAGAATATCGATGAATATTACCATAGAACATAATGTCCCTTAAAAGGGGCATGAATAAAAAACATTAATAATTCAGTTACTTGATCTCATTTTAATAAACTCATTTAAAAAAATATAAATAAAGCAACAAACTGTTAATTTTTTTTCTTTCATTCTTACATACCCTTCACGTGTGGTGCGAATTTTTTTATTCCCGTAATATATTTTTTGCACAATATAACGCACTCGATAGACGAAAATTAAATAAAAGCACTTGTTGTTTTGACGAAGACACACAAGAGAGTGAGATGCTAAATGAAAGTTTAATTTCTAATTTTTCGAGTTGCTGTAAAATGGCAAACAAATAGCGTCCCTTAAAAGGCACCATGCACTAATGGGTTAATAACTTTGATTTAAATACAAAAAAAATAATTTAATTCTATATTTTCGGCCAACATTTTTCAGCTTTTGGTAGGCGTAACCATGTTTTCTTGCATACTTTTGAGGAGATATCTTTGTTTTTTTTAATATTATAATTTGTTTATTGTGCATAAGAAACTTGCCCTGATTATTATGTTTGCCTTTGAGATGTCTTTATTTGTTCAAGCTTTATTTATGTACCATTATATTAATGCTGAAGTAATTTGTTTATTTGAATGAAATATAATGACTCAAGTTAATAAATAATAATGCTTTTTGTTTTGGTTTGTTTATCTTAACTAGCGAGTAGGCACAAAAAATTATATATATTTTTTTAAAACAAATTTGATTTCTATATTTAAATAATTTTTTTAACTAACGGGTATTTCTGATGTCCTGGGGAAATTTTTTAGATTTGTTCATATAACGTAATATTTTTGATAAAATTCTTTAATTGGATAAGTACGTATTTTTTAAGGCAGCCATAAATTTCTAAACAATAATCTGATTTCTCTCTGCTGTTTAAAATACTTATGTGATAGTGTAAAATAGATCTTAACCGTACATGCTTTAAACGTAAATCCAAATTCTGAAAATTATTTTATTTTTAATCTAAAGAATTTTGACAATATCTAAGGCCCATTTTTCGAAAAAATATTTTACCCATAAAAATTAAAATAGATAATATTATTGCATGTGCCCGTGCAAAAAACTGAATTGTCAAATTGTTTTTTTTTTTTTGTTTTCTTACGAAGACAATAGAATGAAGCAGTTTGTTTTTTAATTTTGTTGTTCGAGTGTAAGACGGCAAATCCATCTGAGGAGATCGAGTGGTTGCGATCGAAACATGTCATGGTAACCTGCCGGCCAGGGTTCGAGCCCGAGCCACGTCAAGAATGAAAGATTATCAATAACAATTTTAATTGATTTTCATGTTGTAAAATTCCTTTCTTCACAAAAATAATTTAATAAAAATTAAATTTCATGAACTGTATGCCCTAGTGGATAGGGCATACACTTAGAAAGCCTCCACATGAAATATCACGCGCAGTGATGGAGTGGAACCCGCAAGGTCAACGAGGTCCTGGTCGACCGCGCCTAACGTGGATAAGAAACATAAAAAATGATTATGAAGATATCGGAATGACATGGAACCAAGTTAAATCATTAGCTATTGATCGAAAAAGATGGAGAGAGTTCGTTGGCGCCCTAAGTTCAAATTGAACGTTTTATTTAACTTTTTTTACTATTGTAATCAAAAATTGTATAAATAAAGGAATTGATCATCATCAACTACAATACGGGTCGGAAAGAACCCACGCAATTGTAGGGGGATGTATGAAAAGATAAACTCACTGTTTATTGTTGGTCTTTTGTTTAAGCTTTGATATTGGTACAAGTAAGACTTATTCGCTTTTAGGGTTTTATTTGAATTATATTTTTGGCTTTTCTGGAAAAGGTTTCCTGATGAGCTGGCCTAAGCAACCAGTGAAATGCGCATAGCAGCTAGCTTTCCCTCAACAATAAATTTCAGTGTATTTATTTAATATGAAAAATTGGGAATTTAGCGCGTCACACAGTGCTTTGTCTCCATATAACGAAGGGACATAAATAGAAGGAGTTGTCAGGAATTTTTGAAATTTGGTACAATAGCATAAAATAGCTTAGTTAAGAAAAATATGAATTTTTGGAGAAATCGGTCCAAGGACACGCCTACCTCCCATGTGTCCTGAAATGGAAAAATGTAATTATAGCTTCAATAATATTCACAAAACTACAAAGAATGGTCATGCTGATACACACACAACTAGCAATGTGTGTGTAAATTTTCATTTATATTTGAACAAGGAGTCAAGGTCCTGCCATATATCCTTTTTCTTAAAAATGCTATAACACTAACAAAAATTATCTAATCGTTATTAAATTTGGCATGAGAAGTGATACTTGTTAGATTAATATGTACGCCGAATTTTGGTAGAATCGGATTATTAATGTGAAAAATACCAAAACATCATTTAATGAAAAATGAGTTAAAAACGCTTGAAATGCTCTTGCATAAATAACAAGTTAGAAAGTAAAATCGGTCAAGCCCGACCATGTGATACCCTTTAGCATAGTATTAAAAAACAAATTTCCTAGAGTGTAATCTATTTGGGCAATCATGGTCCCGCCAGAACAAAATTTTGTTATGAGGTTAAGATTCGTTTAGAAGTTCCTTCTGCCGAATATTATTTAGATATCTTCAGCTACACATATTTTAATTTTTTTGGATGAGGGTTTATATGGAACCTTTGGTTTATTTTGGACCTACCTGGACAACATTTTGTCATGACATAGTAGCTATCGTAAAAGTCATTGTCGCCAATTTGTATGGAAATACTAATATTTTTAAGGAATCTGGCATTAAAAGCTATTTTCGGGAGAATGATTTGTATGGGAGCTATGTTCAAAAATAGAAAGATTCCAATAAAATTTGATAAGCTGATTTTGATTGCAATAATATTAGTTTGGTTTGGACCAAATTTAATCTTGCCGATGTAATAAAATGATTTTTGTAAAATTATGGACCGATTCGTTCCATTTTCAATAGGCTTGGTCCTTGTACCAGTTAGAGCCTCTGGGACAAATTTCATCAAATTGTTTCCGAATTTGCAATCTGTATGCACGAGGTTACATGGACAGCCAGCCGGCCGGACGGACATTTCTTATTATATTCATTATTTTTTTCTTCAAACTAATTTATTTATTATTTACATATGTTCATATTTTTTAATTGCAATAAATCATCTTCAGTACTGGATTCTTCCAAAAAAATATTGCCGCTCAACGAAACATTTGTTTCGTCGTCTTTAACTGGTTCATCAACATTTTCTATCAGTATATATTCTCAATTTCTTCAAAAAATATATTTTTTTTAGTCTTTGGATTCCTTTTTGAAGACAACAACGGATCTGAGGAAAGGTATAAATGAGTCATTAAATCTTTATGAGTGTCTTTTCGTGACGTTTTTCTCGTATGGTGCAGTCTTGTTTTTCTCACGATTTTGTGGTTTCCTTCCAATGCTTCTTCGGACAAGCACCCTGAAATTTATTTAAGTTATTAGTTACGTTTCATTATAATTACATAAAGCCACTTTAATACCTTAATATTTCCTATTATGTTCCTAGTTTATTTTTTTTTAACTAATTCAATCTATGAAAATTTGAGCAAAAATCACGAAAATAGCATTTTTTTAAATACATTTTTTTCCAAGTTGTGGTAAAATTTTTTTAAATGTTTTTTTTTTGTAGTTATAAGAAAACAATCTCAATATTCGAAATCAGAAAAAAACCCACAGACGATATTTTTCTTTTTTTTTTAATATTCCATCAAAGTTAAGAAATTTTTAGAGCTTAAGTAAATAATAAGCATTTTTTTAAACCATTAAAAAGTTTGTGTAGGAGAATAATTCACCTTAAAAT
Organism: Pollenia angustigena; assembly: GCA_930367215.1. NCBI lineage: Eukaryota > Metazoa > Arthropoda > Insecta > Diptera > Polleniidae > Pollenia > Pollenia angustigena. The sequence continues at coordinate 45,195,975 of OV884058.1, forward strand.
TTCAATCTCGTAATCCGGAAAATTAATTTTTTACAATTATTTTCTTGAAACAATAAAAAACCAAGGGCATTTGTGATTTCAGCCCCCTCTTATGCCATAAAATGCAGACCAACACAAAAAATTTTTTATACATATTTTGATTTTTGTTGTTTTTTATTGAACGGTATAAGTTTGAATTAATATTTCACAGTATCTGTAGTTTATTGTCTTTTAAACTCCTGAAAACTATCAAAATTTGAGCAAAAATCATGAAAATAGCCATTTGGAAAAAATTTTTTTTTCAAGTTGTGGTAAAATTTTTTCAATTGTTTTTCTTGAAGTTATTAGAAAACTGTCTAAATATTCGAAATCAGAAAAAAACCCATAAACGGTATTTTTTTTTTTTTTTTAAATATTCCATCAAAGTTAGAAAATTTTTAGAGCTTAAGTAAATAATAAGCGTTTTTCAAACCAATAAAAAAACAGTTATGAGAAAATAATTCAATAAAATTTTTTTACAGTTAGTTCTTAATATAGTAAACTACTACAGAAATTTCAATCTCGTGCTTCAAAAAACAACAGTTTTCCTTAAGCATGTAAAATTCAAGTAGTTGTTTAGCCATTTTTACTTTAAATTCTCAAACTTTGGCGCCATCTAGCGCCGCCAAAAAGAGTTAAATCTTAAAAATTCATTTTAATTATTTTGTTATCTATCGATCTGTACATTTTTAAGTACAATATAAGACTTGTTTTTTTTATTTATGTCTATGGGCCACAGCACTGTGCGTCGGCTTTACCAAATATTGTAAAGTGAAACTTTAAAGTTTATTGCTTATAAAAGGCTTGAAAACATTAGTATATTTTTCAAAAATATTAAAAGCAAAATAATAAAACAATGAAAAAATGAAAAAATCAACCAAGAACAAAAGATTCTCTCTCATTCATTGCATTTTTAATTTATTTTTTAGTGTTATAATTTTTTTCTCACTTCTGTTTTATTTGTAAGTTTATTTGATGGTTTAACTTGGCGAGTAATTTTCCTACGTGACGTAGTTAAGTGAGCAATCGATATATTTTAGCTGGATTTTTTTTTAAGTTAAAGAACTTGGGTAAAACTTCACGCAAATAATGCTTTATTGGGTTATCTCTGTTGGTACGATCTCTTATCAATTGGGTCTCGTTATTTCAAAATAATTACACTTGATAATATTGCATTGTATTTAAGTGGCATTTCTACATTTACTTTTATCTTAAAACGAAATGAAATTGTTGATCGATTTTTAAAAAATTTGCAACGCATTAAATCTTTGTCTTTTATTTATAGTTGTGCTGATATGCCTGTAAAATTTAAGAAAATATATTGACTTAATAGTACACATTTTTCGCACTTGTTATGTTTTTTGAATTAAAAACGTAAATAAACAATTGAAGCCATTCAAATTAAAATTACACCTTTGAGCAAAATCTAAAAAAAAAATAATAATAAAATAATTTTTTTTCGCCCCCTTAAGAACCTCTTTGTTTATTGGACAAAGGTACAAGAGGACTTACCAAAGAAAAATACACTACAACCACTCTATGTTTATATATTTAATACCAGAAACAAAAAGATTTTTCCTACCCAATGCACGAGGCCAAGTGCCACATTGTGCAACTATAGACTTACATTGTTTAAAGTCATTTGCCAATGCAACAGAGGAGAACAATGGCAAATCATCCAACAGAAACAATAGTATAAAATTTAGTTATATCCTTCAAGTGGCCAAGTATACGAGGACACTGCGTCCGCGTTGCTTGCATGACAAATAGTTTTTGTGCCAACTTGGAGAAGAACGAGTTGCAAAAATTAATTTGCGAACATTCGGCCATGTATGTAGTATATTGCTGAACAACTGCATGAAAAATGTCCAATTATGACAGATGACCAGGCATCGTTGGGAGCTAAAATGAACCGTGTAGGTTTCAGCATTACTGATTGTCGTGTTTTGGAAACAATGCGCATCTTCGACGACGATACGGTGCACAGTGCTTTGGCCTATAGACATAAATAAAATAAAAAAAACAAGTCTTATATTGTACTTAAAAATGCACAGATCGATAGATAACAAAATAATTAAAATGAATTTTTAAGATTTAACTCTTTTTGGCGGCGCTAGATGGCGCCAAAGTTTGAGAATTTAAAGTAAAAATGGCTAAACAACTACTTGAGTTTTACATGCTTAAGGAAAACTGTTGTTTTTTAAAGCACGAGATTGAAATTTCTGTAGTAGTTTACTATATTTAGAACCAACTGTAAACAAGTTTTATTGAATTATTTTCTCATAAGTGTTTTTTTATTGGTTTGAAAAACGCTTATTATTTACTTAAGCTCTAAAAATTTTTTAACTTTGATGGAATATTAAAAAAAAAAAAAAATACCGTCTATGGGTTTTTTTCTGATTTCGAATATTTAGACTGTTTTCTAATAACTTCAAGAAAAACAATTGAAAAAATTTTACCACAACTTGAAAAAAAAATGTTTTTCCAAATGGCTATTTTCATGATTTTTGCACAAATTTTCATAGTTTTCAGGAGTTTAAAAGACAATAAACTACAAATACTGTGAAATATAAGTTCAAGCTAATACCGTTCGATAAAAAACAACAAAAATCAAAATATGTATAAAAAATGTTTTGTGTTTGTCTGCATTTTATGGCATAAGAGGGGGCTGAAATCACAAATGACCTTGGTTTTTTATTGTTTCAAGAAAATAATTGTGAAAAATTCATTTTCTGGATTACGAGAAAAAAATTTTTTCTGTAACAGCTAACTGTATTCTAAACCAACTTTGAAAATTTTTTTGGTGAATTATTGTCCTATACATATTTTTAATGCAGTGATAACCACTCTATAGACTCGCGAGCCAGTCAATAATCGTATTTTTCACACAGACACTGTCGGCAATTCACATGTATATTACAACTTTGTTCGTTTCAAAACATCAGACTATCATCAGTTTCTGCGACCGCGCACAAGCACATAATATCTTTATGTGCGTGCGTTCGGGGCTTTCTTAGTGCGGGGCTTGGTTATCACTGTTTTCTAATAACTACAAGAAAAACAATTGAAAAAAATTTACCACAAATTGGAAGAAAATGCATTTAAAAAAAAATTTATTTTCTCAAATTTTCATAGATTGAATTAGTTTAAAAAAAATAAACTAGGAACATAATAAGAAATATTAGGTATTAAAGTGGCTTTATGTAATTATAATGAAACGTAACTAATAACTAAAATAAATTTCAGGGTGCTTGTCCGAAGAAGCATTGGAAGGCAACCACAAAATCGTGAGAAAAACAAGACTGTCCCATACGAGAAAAACGTCACGAAGAGACACTCATAAAGATTTAATGACTCATTTAATACTTTCCTCAGATCCGTTGTTGTCTTCAAAAAGGAATCCAAAGACTAAAAAAATTTATTTTTTGAAGAAATTGAGAATATATACTGAGAGAAAATGTTGATGAACCAGTTAAAGACGACGAAACAAATGTTTCGTTGAGCGGCAATATTTTTTTGGAAGAATCCAGTACTGAAGATGATTTATTGCAATTAAAAAATATGAACATATGTAAATAATAAATAAATTAGTTTGAAGAAAATAAATAAGGAATATAATAAGAAATTATCCGTTAGATGGGCTTAGAATCACTTTCTGAGTCGATCTAACGATGTCCGTCAAGCCGGCTGACTGTCCATTAGGGTGGTTACAAGAAATCAATGTTAGATTTTCCATCGGCGCAACCCCCTAATATGTGCCAATAGCATAAAAAATGCGATTGACAAATTTTAAGCTTAATCGAAGACCGTTAACATGTTCCTCATTGAGAATAAATTAAGGAAAAACAGCGATTTTTCACTAAAATTCGTATTTCCTTGCCTTTATAACCGAAACCATTTATTCTAGGAACCTAAGTCGAGTCTTGTTTTATAGGAAATTTTATTCTTATTAATTTTGATATTGATAGTTTTGTTCCTTATACCAATAGATAAAGTGGTATTTAGCATTAATTAAGGACAAAGAAATACGAATTTTAGTGAAAAATCACTGTTTTTTCCTAAGTTATGCTCAATGAGGCACGTGTTGGCGTTATCCGATTATTCTGAAACTTTTTCAATCGGATTTTCTAGGCTTTTGACATATTTTAGAGGGGTGCAGCAAAAGATAACCAACAACAAAAAATTTACCATATCTTGTAACGACCCTAATAGGATGGTTACCAGAAATCAATGCTGGATTTTCCGTCGGGGCACACCGCTAATATGTGCCAATAGGATAGAAAATGCGATTGATGCAGTTTCAGCCCAATCGGATTACGCTAACATGTGTCTCATTGAGCATAGCTTAGGGAAAAACAGTGATTTTTCACTAAAATTCGTATTTCTTTAGCTCTATAACCGAAACCATTCATTCTAGGAATCCGAGTTGAGTGTTGTTTTAAAGGAAATTTTATTCTTATTAATTTTGATTTTAATAGTTTTGTTCCTTTTACCAATAGATAAAGAGATATTTAGCATTAAATAAGGACAAAGAAATACGTTTTCCACTAAAATTTGTATTTCTGTGACCTTAAAATTATTGCTAAATATCTCTTTATCTATTGGTATAAGGAACAAAACTATTAAAATAAAAATGAATAAGAATAAAATTTCCTATAAAACACTCGACTCAGGTTCCTAGAAGGAATGGTTTCGGTTATAGAGATAAAGAAATACAAATTGTAGTGAAAAATCGCTGTTTTTCTTAATTAATGCTCAATGAGACACATGTTAGCGTAATCCGATTGGGCTGAAACTTCGTCAATCGCATTTTCTATTCTATTGGCACATATTAGGTGGGTGCCCCGGTGGAAAATCCAGCAGTGATTTCTGGTAACCACCCTATTAGGGTCGTTACAAGATATGGTAAATTTTTTTTGGAGGGCTATCTTTTGCTGCACTCCTCTAAAATATGCCAATAGCCTAGAAACTCTGATTGAAAAAGTTTCAGCCCAATCGGATAATGCCAACACGTGCCTCATTGAGCATAGCTTAGGGAAAAACAGTGATTTTTCACTTTATCTATTGGTATAAGGAACAAAACTATCAATATCAAAATTAATAAGAATAAAATTTTCTTTAAAACAAGACTCGACTCAGGTTCCAAGAATGAATAGTTTCGGTTTTAAAGGCAAGAAAATACGAATTTTAGTAAAAAACCGCTGTTTTTCCTTAATTTATTCTCAATGAGGCACATGTTAACGTTATCCGATTAAGCTGAAACTTTGTTGATCGTATTTTCTATGTTATTGCCATATATTAGGGGGTTGCGCCGATAGAAAATCCAACATTGATTTCTTGTAACCACCCTACTGTCCATGCAACCTTCTGTATTCAGATCGCAAATTCGGAGACAATTTGATGAAATTTATCCCAGAGGCTCTGACTGGTACAAGGACCAAGCCTATTGAAAATGGAACGAATCGATCCAAAATTTTACAAAAATGATCTTATTACATCGGCAAGATTAAATTTGGTCCAACCCAAACTAATATTATTGCAATCAAAATTATAGCTTATCAAATTTTATTAGAATCTTTCTATTTTTGAACATAGCTCCCATACAAATCATTCTCCCGAAAATAGCTTTTAATGCCAGATTCCTTAAAAATATTAGTATTTCCATACAAATTGGCGACAATGACTTTTACGATAGCTACTATGTCATGACAAAATGTTGTCCAGGTAGGTCCAAAATAAACCAAAGGTTCCATATAAACCCTCATCCAAAAAACTCATATATGTAGCTGAAGATATCTAAATAATATTCGGCAGAAAGAACTTTTAAACGAATCTTAACCTCATAACATAATTTTGTTCTGGCGGGTCCATGATTGCCCAAATCGATTACACTCTAGGAAATTTGATTACACTCTAGGAAATTTGTTTTTAAATACTATGCTAAAGGGTATCACATGGTCGGGCTTGACCGATTATACTTTCTTACTTGTTATTTTTGCAAGAGCATTTCAAGCGTTTTTAACTCATTTTTCATTATATGATGTTTTTGTATTTTTCACATTAATAATCCGATTCTACCAAAATTCGTCGTACATATATATCTAACAAATATCAATTTTCGTACCAAATTTAATAATGATTGGATAATTTTTGTAAGTGTTATAGCATTTTTAAGAAAAAGGATATATGGCAGGACCTTGAGTCCTTGTTCAGATATAAATGAAAATTTACACACACGTTGCTAGTTGTGTGTGTATCAGCATGACCATTCTTTGTAGTTTTGTGAATATTATTGAAGCTTATATTACATCTTCCATTTCAGGGCACATGGGAGGTAGGCGTGTCCTTCCAAAAATTCATATTTTTCTTAACTAAGCTATTTGATGCTAGTGTACCAAATTTCTGACAACTCCTTCTATTTATGTCCCTTCGTTATATGGGGACAAAGCACTGTGCGGTGCTGCGTACGTTTTCCGTTCAACATGCATTGTTGCCGGCGTGTACACATTTTCAAAAATTCATTAAGTGCTTAAATTTTAGCAAAGCTATTTATTTTAAGGATGTGAATATAAATCACCTACCTTTTCTATACACAACAATCGCAGCTTCGGCAAGTATACCCACCCCCCCCCCCCCCCCCCCCCCCCCCGTTAAAGGACTAGCATAAACATCTTTTCGACAACAATGCATTGTTTTCTGTCTCGTTGCCATTTGTCTGCAAGCAAAAGCCGCCTTAATCAATGGCAATCAAAAGCGAGTAACTTTCCATTTCTTTAACGTTGCGCCTCAATGGTAAGCCTTCAATGGTGACCACTGGGCTGCATTATAGGATGATATGCGTACATAAAAATATGCCAAGTCAAACCTTCTGGTCGCTTGGTGATATGGGCACCCTAAGTACATTAAAATTTCCATATAAAACAAATGTGGCGGTGACGGTGGTGGTAAATCTGCTGCTCTTTGTAAAGAATATTAGGATTTTTACTTTAACGTTGACAGTTACAATAATGACAGACTACCCGTACCTCAGTTGTGCTATTGTATACTAATTAATCCTTAGTCATCCTACGAGTAGTGTACCTTTAGTTGGTGTTAATAATCATACATTATCTGCGAGGACAGTCATTACCAGGTGGCCTGGTTACGCTGAATGTGTTAAAAATTGAAAAAAGTTTTCCTGTACGCCTCACGAGCGTCTTATTTCGTTGCAGCCGTTGGTTATTTAACAAAAATTCTGTTAAATGTTACCGAACTTTAAGTTTGAATTCAGTGTTCATTTAAATTAAATTTCAAATGGTGATTTTAAAATTAAGTATCGTGGAAAGTGTGATTTGGGAAAGATTTTCCCCCGTATTCGTAAACGCTTGTTAAATTTAACGCCAATCACACATATCGTGGACGGCGACCACAAGTTGCTTAACTTGTAAAGTTATCAACGACGGCGGCTAAAATGTAATGTGACTGTAATGTTTGTTGTTGACAAAATGGCTTTGAAAACATTCGAATATTTTCTAAAAATTTTAAAAGCAAAATGATAAAACAATAAAAAGAATCAACCAAGAACAACATACTTATCTCTTCCGTATTATTAATCATTGCATTTTGCATTTTTAATATATTTTTTTTTTTTTGACTTGAACATTTTTTTTACCTCGTTTTTATTCGTGAGTTTATTTGGCAGTGCAAAGTGTTTCACAAACATTTTACGGACATACTTTTTCTATAAATTGGCGAGTAATTTCCTTACGTGACAGCTTTTACGCGCCATACATTTTACAGACCCACGTTTTCTGTAAATCGGCGAATAATTTTCTTACGTTATGTTACATTCGCAATTAAGTGGGAAAAACATTTTCGTTTAATTTCTCACGTTTCAATCGAAAAGTTTCTCGACTCGGGAGTAACAGAACATGGGAACTGGTTATTATTCTTATTATTCCGAGGTGAAGTCACCACTATTGTTGCTTTTGCACGTTTGAATAAATGGAAGATATACAGGATTAGGTTTGGTGAGCAATCGATGTATTTAAGCTGGATTTTTTTTTGTTAAGTTAAAAAACTTAGACAAAACTTCACGCAAATAAAGCATAGCTGGGTTGGCCCAATCTCATAGCAATTTGGTATCGTTATTTCCTGATTTTAAAATTAAGTATCGGTGAAAGTGTGATTTGATAAAGATTTTTAATTAACAAAAGTTAATAAATTAAAAATATAAAAAGTTTAAAGGAAAGATCTTTGTGTTTCTATACTATAAGTTGCCCAACTATATTGTTGCTCAGGTTTTAATGTATTAATAAATCATGCGGTATTCATATATTCGGCTGTGCAGAATCTTTGATCTACTTTCGTAGGCATTAGAAATTTTCGGTGTTTTAATTTATGGAATTTGTGGAAATCGAAAAAGGGGCTAAAATTTAAGGCGTGTCATAAAAGATATAAAAAACTATTTATACTACGGTTCAGAAGGACTTTCTTGGCCCGTGCAAATAATTGGACTTTAGGGTGAAGTATCTGAGATGACACAAATTGCTCCCAGAATTTGATGTTTTTTTTTAATTCCCTAAGCTAGTCCCGCAAAGTTCTACGCTTGTCTGTAGAAAAGAAACCAGAGTCTTGGGCGGGAATTGAACCCGCAAACCCGGCGCTGATAGACTAGCTCACTACCAGCTAGCCTACCGGTGCACTCGGACCAAAAAGTCACGAAGAGCAAAAATTAAGCCATAGTCCAGTCATTAACAACGATATGGGATATGGCGAGATTGGACCTTAAGTGGCCGCACTACATATAAAAAATAAAAAGCGCTCTATTTTGGGGCATGGCAAAGAATTGTTTTCCTGTGCCCATGTTCTGTAACTCTCGCGTCGAGAAAGTTTTCGATTGAAATGTGTGAAATGAAACAAAAATGCCATAAATTGAAACAAACAGCTGTTTTTCTCACTTAACTGTGTCTGTAACTTTTTTGGCGAGTACAAGCTGTCACGTAAGGAAATTACTCGCCAATTTACAGAAAAAGTGTGTCTGTAACATTTTGGTGAGAAAAGTTCCCGCTTTGAACTGTCAAATAAACTCACGAATAAAAATGGGGCGAGAAAAAATTTTCGCACTAAAAAACAATTAAAAATGCAAAGAATAATAACAATAATATTTTGTTCTTGGCACATTTTTCATTGTTTTATTATTTTGCTTTTAAAATTTTAATAAAATATACAAATGTCTTCAAAGCTCGTTTGCAAACAACAAACATTAAAGTCGCTCGGTTGTATGTAATATAGCCGACGGTTGTATTTTCGCCGCCGTCGTTGAAAAATGTTAAATTTTTGGTAAATTTTGGTCGCCGTCAACGATATGTGTTACTGGCGTTCTGAACGTCTGTAATGTCATATCGGCTTCGAATGCAATATTTTGACATTTATAACGTAACGACGTAATCTCTTTTGATAGTTTTCGACATGAGTTACAGACACACATTTTTCTCCCTTTTAGAGAAACGATGTAATATTTTGTTTCACATATTTTCGATGCAAAAAGTTCTCACTAAAGCTACAGAACATGGGTACTGTTTAAGAAACTTCAATCATTCCAGGAGGTGACTGACTCAAGTTTTTCTTTTTTTGGTATGGAGGCCGACACGCTTGCATGAACACTGACAAATTAAAAACAAGTAAGAAAGTATAGTCGGTCAAGCCCGACCATATGATACCCTACACCAAAGTATGTATTTAAAAACACATCGTGCTTATGTGTGCATATAAATATGGACTTATCTATGTTATTAAACTTCATTGAAATTTTTTTGAAAGTTTGTGAGAGGCAAAAATCGCCCCCTACCTCCCCTTGTGGTCCTATTTTTGGAAAACTGTATAGCTTATGTGTCCATATAGATATGGATCTATCTATGGTTAAAATTTCATTAAAATAGGTTTGAAAGGCAGGAATTGACCCTATTTCTCCTCGTGGTCCTATTTTGTAAAAAACGCATACCTTTTGTGTCTATATGGTTCTCTCTATGTTTTAAATTTCATTAAAATCGGTTTGATAGTTTCTGAGAGGAAGAAATTTCCCCCTATCTTCCCTCGTGGTCCTATGATTTTGCCCATTTTCAATACGCTTGGTCCTTGTGGCAATAAGAACCTATGACCCAAATTTTAGCAAATTATTTCCAAAATTGTGACCTGTACTTTGCGCAAAAGGTTTCATGGACAGCAATCCAGCCGGACGGACATCGTTAGTTCGACACAGAAAGTGATTGTGTGTAAGGTGGGTCTAGGACCAATATTTTGTACACAATACAATACACACATCAGCACAAATGCATAATTCCCTCTCCAGTATTGTGGTGTGGGTATAAAATAGGTAGCGATTGAGTTATCGCGCAGTTTGATTGATATGTTTTAGCCCCTGGGTGCATCGTTACAGGGTTAAGGGAAATATAGAGGAAGAAATAAAAAAAAACACATCTACAAAATACATTTACGCCTAAAACTTCCAGAATTTGGTACTAGTAGGGAAATATTGTTTAAAACTTTCTAAAAAATATCAGTCTAGGAAATTTAAAGCAATTTTTTGATAACTACCGCTACTTATTTATGTTTAACATTGGCTGTAGGCAAAATAACCCATACAAAAATCACCCAGAAGCGAAACCGTAAACTTTGTAAGAATTATTTAATTTATAATGTGGGTCTGTTTTCACCATTTTTGGATAAAATTTAAATTTTTATTTTTTGGTACAGTTTTCGTTTACGTTGAGTGATTTTTGGTTTGGGCGATTTTGCTTACAGTTATGTTTTGGCAGCCATTTTGATCACCACTGCGATTTGCTCTGAGTAATTTTGCCTACAGTCTTAGGCCGAGGCCACTCAATTAGCGGCGAGCGGCAGAGCGGCGAGTTTGAGCGGCTTATTACTGAGTGTCATTTCTGAGCGGTTAGTTGTTAAAAAGCCATTGTTAAGATAGGTTTGTTTAATTTTATTACGGTACAATCGTATTCATATTTATAAGAAAGTAATGCCTTTAAGAAAAAAAAAAAAGGTTTGGTTGTCATCCTTTAAATCAAGCAAGGCGCCATTACGGCGAATTTAACCAATTATATACATATAAATCTACGAAAATTTCCAGACATGTTTTGGCAATACTGCCGTATGTCTGTGAAATTCTTTGATTTGCTGATGCAAAAAGTTACTCTTATCTGTCTTGCCATAATAACGGTCCGCTATGTACAGATGAAATTATAAGCATCACATTCACTTTTGCCGTGTTTATTTTTGCCGCTCAGAAAACTACTAAAAATTAGATCAAGTTTTATTCCTGAGTGGTGCCGCTTAGCCGCTCAGTAATGCCGCTCACATGTCGCTGATTGCGTGGCCACTACAGTAGCATTTCATATGTTTTAATTTTTGCCGCTCACCGCTCTGTAGCTCTCCGCTTTGCCACTCACTGCGTGGCCTCGGCCTTAAACATGTTTGCCATTTTTATATACTAAGTTTGTTCTCAAACTCAAAATTGGGATTCGATTGCTGCAAAAAGCGTTTTCGTTCTTACAAATTATATATTTCTTGGTAAAATAATGATTTCGTGGGATACCAACCTACAGAGGTGGTGTAATGAAAAAATTGGGTACCAACTAAACCTTGCCCAGAAACGGAGCAAAAAGCATTTTTTTTTGGAATGGGTTGAAATTTCAAATCATAGAGTTTTTTATAACAGATGAGTTATGTGCTGTTTTCACAAGTGATTGGACGTGTAGTAAAATTTATTAAGGCTTTTTTGAAAAGAAAAATACTCTCAATATTTAGAGTGAAGAAGTTTTGTATACAAACGGTTGCCAATGCTCAAACTTATTTAGGGGCCAAATAAATATACTAGCAGATAGTTCAAGAGACACTTTCCGTACCACACAATCATTATTAATTTTTTTTTTTTTTTTTTTGAAAATTCTATTAAACAATATTTATTCTGGTTTATTTTTGTTTCATCTTTTCCTTTTTCAGTCTACAAAATTTATAACTGAAATTATTAAAATTAGCACTCAGAAGAGTTTATGCTCCTTAGTTTTGCATATTGTGAGCAGGGACCGAAAATAACAGTTATATTGCAATTTTAAAACAAAAAAAGCATATAGAATTCAATGTCGAAAAACTGATTCAAGTATACCATATTGTTCCTTATGCACTTGTCAATGATAAAATATATTGATTTTTAAAATTTTTATTTTTATATTTTCGATCAAACTTAACAGTTATATTTTTATTTTTATTTTTTCGAGCAAATATAAAAGTTATTCTCTTAAGAAATGTACGTGTTTTAATAATTTAGTTGACTTTAAATTTTTATTTTAATGTGTAATTATCATTGTAATTTCTTATGCACATTAAAATAATTATTAAAGGTCAACTAAATTATTAAAACACGTACATTTCTTAAGAGAATAACTTTTTTTTTGCTCGAAAAAATAAAAATCAAAAAATAACTGTTATTTTTGATCAAAAAAATTAAAATCAATAAATTACAGTTATTTTAATTCAAAAAAATAAAAATCAAAAAATAACTGTTTTCATCTGACTTTTATGTAAAAAGAATAACTGTTACGGTCCCTGATTGTGAGGTACAAAAAAGTCTAATTTTATTTTAATGAATGCAAAAAAAAATAAAAAATTGTCCTTTTTTCTGGCTATGACCTTTAAATACACATAAAAAGAAAGTTTTATCAAGAAATATAATGGAGTATTAATGATGGTTTTTGCCAAGAAAAAAAAATCCCTTAAAGGTCGAGATTTTCTTACAAGCATACTTTTAGCATTTTTTACTTGCGTCAAACCGGCGGATGTTTAATGATTCATGACTGCCACATAATTGAAAAAAATAACTGTAAATGTTTCTGTTATTTAATTGTATACGGTACATTATATACATTAAAATAAGTAAGAGTGTATACTCGGTCAAGCGAGACCCTTTGATACCCTTAACAATCGTTTATAGAGAAAAATCGTTTATACAGCAAAACAAAGTTACTCTACGAGGTTACTTTTTGTGCAGAATATTACCTACGTACCTGCATCTTTAGAGATCTTTTTGTCTTAAAGGAGGCGTTTATATAAGGTCTGCGTTGTTCCCATATAAAAATGGGACGAAAATAGAAGCAGTTCATGCAGACTTCTGAATTTTCGTACAGTACACAGAAACAAATATCTCAAGAAAATTATTAACAACAGAGTTTTGAAAATTTACATTTTAGGTCAACAAACATTTTATTTGATTCAATGAAAATTTACACCTTGCAAAACAGAACTCAATAAAACATATTAAATATTGAAATAATTAAATATTTTGTCGTATTCAATAAAAAAATATTTCAATCAAAGTAAACGAAGTATTTTGACAACTCTTGTCCATTTAAGAAGCTTTGATATCGTTGTTAGCAAGACTTGAGTGTTTATAATTCTCATTCGCTTTACAGATTTGTTTTTATAGTATCTTTAGTTTTTCCAAAGCCTTTGGAAAAAGGTTTCCTAATGATCTGGTCTAAGCAATCAGCAAAATGCACATCATAAATAATTAAATAATAAAAAAAAACAAGATTCGATAAACATTTTGTTTGATTTACTCAACATTTCATTTTGGGCAACAGCTTTTTTATTGACTCAATAAACTCGGTTGTTGACTAAAAATTCAATATCTACACCTACAAACTTTTTAATCAATACCGCAAAAATCGTCATCGTAGAAAATTTAAAAATTTTTTTAATCCAATATGCTATGTTTATATTCAATTATGAAAATAATATTTTTTCTGTGTAATTCTTGACCTTTGGCAACTAAGTCATTTGGAGTTTTAGCTGTAATGTTTGCAAAAATTTCACATTAATACCAGCGACTGTTGGGGAAGAATACACAATTTTTAGCAAAGTTTACACAAACAGCAAAGTATTCTAAAGTAATACTTTTTTTGAGTCGCATGTACCTTTGAAGTTTTACTGTTATTGCAACTACTCAAATATCCACAGAAAATTTTATGCAGGCGATATAAATAAAGGAAAGGAGTCCGGTCCAAAAAAATACCCATACGAATATGAAAAATGTTTCGCAATAATAACCGAGATGCCAAAGTTTAGACGAATATGGGCAAATCCTGCGTGACGAACGCTACATTCGCACGCGTTTTTTGACTGAAATATACACATTTTTTGGTCTTTCAAAAAAGATAGCTTCAATTTATATATAGTATTTAGTGACATTAATATGTACTTACGAATGGCATATATCATAATTTTTTAGCAAGTATTTGTTGCGAAATAATTGATCACAAAGTTTTGTGACGCACGCTACATAAAGTGGAAGTAACTTCAAAGGTTGAAGTACGTTTTCCTAATTTTTAGCGAATTTGGCATGATAAGGTATACAAAATCTGATTCCTAAATGTAAGATGAGTATAAGAGAATTCTTAACGCACTTATTTGCAGCCAAAAAATGTTGTGATTTTTTGACAAAAGCCGTGAACCCTTTGTGACGCACGCTACGTAACGCACGCTACAGTTTTTCCAGTAGTATTTTATTATTATATTTTATTTAATTTAACAAAACAAATTATATTTTTATGAATTGCATTTCTTAAACTTATTTCTTAACTAATGAATATCAACTTTTTTTTTTAACGAAATTTATATTTTGATAAGTTTGCTGTAAGTGCTATTTTAAGCACAAAAATTAACTAAAATAATGCTAAATTCAGGTATTTTATTAAGAAATCAGCAGTGGGGTAGGATTTGGTAAAAATTATTGCATTAATGATCATTGAAATACATATTTTTTAATATAAAAATAAAACTAAACATCTAGTCTTATATTCCGTTAAAAAAAATTCATTTGAAAAATTTTTGATTGGTGGACTGTTTCTGGGATTTGCCCATATACTATAGGAACCATCAAAGGCAACGAACAAAATCTGAGAATTGTATAGACGTGTTAAATTTCATTAAAAGCGGAGATGGTAAAAATATAATCTCTTGATTTTGTGTCCAAATTTTTTTGAAAAATTACTATATAGAGGTATATTGAATTCGTTTAAGGGTCCGTTAAGACTTATTGGACTTACTCCAAATTTAATACCGTGGTTTGCGTCGCAAAGTGGGACCGGAAAAACACGACGCAAACCGAAACAGGATTTTCCATACATTTGTATTGATTTTCGTTTAATTGGTGCCGAGATTCATAATTTGAGCTGAAAAAATTAATTTTGATTTGATAGACTTTATAACGGATAATTTTATTTTAGATCTTCAAGTAAAGTTAAAGCTTTCTTTTGAATAATCTTTTGTTTAAAGGGTACTCATCGCTGATTTTGATATTCAATCCAAATAGTAAGAAGTGGCTGCATTTTTCTCATTTTTATAACCTGTTAACATTAAAATTAAATTTCACTTTAGCAAATGTAATTTGAAACCAGTTGCAATTGGCGGAAATCCCCTTTTTCTGCTTAAGCTTTGTACAAATATTTTTATATTAACGCCGCATATAAAAGCACTAGCGAAGCAACTTCGAAGCCATGCGACGCAAAGTGAAACAAAAACTACGCAACTTCGAAATCACAGAAATTTAAAAAAAAACGCAACTTCGAAAACGACGCAAACCGGGGTATTTTTGTATATGTATATGTATATGTGAATATCGATATATCCGAATTCCTTTATTGATCCAATATGGCATGAAGTACACAGAAAAAAATAATTTTCATATTCATTTTATACGAAAATCACATATTTGATTAAAAAAAGTTTGATTTTTTTGCGATGACGATTTTTGCGGTATTGATAAAAAAGTTTGTAGGTATAGCAATTGAATTATTAGTCAACAACCCAGACTATTGAGTCAATTAAAGAAGTTGTTGCCCAAAATAATTTTTTTTAACAAATTGTTTACGAGATTTGTTGCAATCAATTGTTAGAAATGTTAAATAAATCAAACAAAATGTTTATCGAATCTTTATTTAAATATTTATTAATTATGATGTTGTTAATTTCCAATTTTTATTCTTAGACAAATACACTGAAATTTATTGTTGATGGGATAAGCTACTCCTATGACTTTGGAAAAACTAAAGTTATTATACAAATAAAACTGTTAAGTCACTGAGAATTATAATAACTCAAGTTTACGATATTAAAGCTATTAAAAATGCGAAAAAGTTGTAAAAATGCTGTCTTTACTTGATCAAAATAGCTTTTTTATTGAATATGAAGAAAAATTTAATTATTTCATTATAAAATATGTTTTATTGAGTGCTGTTTTGCAAAGTGTAATTTTGATAAATGTTTTCATTGAATCGAATAAAAATTTGTTGACCTAAAATTTAATTTTTAACAATCTGTGCTATTAAAAATTTTCTTGATATATTTTTTTTCTGTGTTACGAGAAATCTAGGTTACTTTAACCAATTTTATATCTATTTTATATAAACAAATATTTTTGTTTAGAAATATTGTTGACAAATATTAGTTAAATTAAAAAAACGACAAAGTTGAAATTTTTTAAAAGTAACAACAAATTTAATCCTTATCATCTTGTTTTGTATTTATTTTGGTTTAAAACTTTCCAACAATATTTTATGGCAACCTTAATGAGCGTAGCAAATTTAATTTGAATCGGTCCATATTTGCCAATAGCTCCAATATAGAGTGCGTAACATGAGGTGGTGGGTTGTATTGAGCACGGTCTGAGGCATAAGGAATATACTCTTGCCTCGTTTCTGGATAAAGAAGGAGCCTTTAATAATATTAGGATTGACGCGATTAAAAAATTCGTTGATGAGGTTGAGGACTTTCTGGTAGAGTGAAAAGTCTGCATACTTAGCAGACTTATCATGTGATAAGGAGGAGGTTCCCAGGGGGCACCACAAGGGGAGTTCTGTCGCCTCTACTGTGGCTGCTTGCGGTCAGCGGGATTCTCAGGTCATTTGATTCCATGGGCAGGAAAGTTGTTGCCTATGCGGATGACATAGTTCTGCTGGTCAGGGGAAAATTTCTGTCCACAATCGGGAAAATTATGCAGGTGATGCTGGGCGAACTCTCGGCATGGGCAAAGGACAGGGTGCTGTCTGTTAACCCTATGAAGACTAAGCAAGTGCTATTGACCAGAAGGCAGATGCTAGAGGGATTTAGGGGGCCAGTGCTAGATGGCGTCGAGTTAACTCTATCGGACGGTGCAAAGTATTTGGGTAACTTTCTGGACTGCAAACTGACTGGGAAGAGAAATACTCAGGAGAGGGTGAGAAGGGGACTCAATGCCTACTACACATGCAAGAACTCCATCGGTAAGAACTGGGGTTTGAGGCCGGATATGGTAAACTGGATTTACACATCGGTGGCTAGGCCTATACTTACGTATGGATGCACTGTTTGGTGGGGTGCGTTGAGAGTGGATAGCTTCAGGAAGTTGCTAAGCAAGGTTCAAGGAAGTGCATCTCATGGCATCACAGGCGCAAGGAGAATCACTCCACAGGCAGCGCTGGACATCCTGCTATATCTGTGTGGAGTGTGGCTGCTGAACCTACTTAGACTTTACGAGTCTTCCTTAGTTAGGTTTAGGCGGGATGATCACACCAGAATTTTGTACGAGGTGGGTGTGCTTGATCGCGGTATTATTCTCGAGGGAATTTCGGAAAATAGGACTATGACACTAGACTTCGGTGTAACACCACCAGTGGAGTTCCCGGATAGAAAAATCTGGCGTGGGTACAATGGACGGTTTTAGGGGTGGGCAGTATTTACGGATGGATCCAAGATGGAAACAGGCACAGGTGCCGGTGTATATATCGTGGACACTGAGGTAAACAGGTCATTCAGACTATCTGATGAGTGCAGTGTCTTACAGGCTGAGATCCTAACGATCTGGACGGCGACGGAGGTGATAGGGGATCACATCGTGGGTGGAACAGTGGGAACTGCATGGTTGATGGAAATGAGGTGGCGGACGAACTCGCGAGAGGGGATTCGAATCTGGACTTAGTGGTAAGCGACAGGGGGTAAAGCCCCCATATGTTACTACTATGGGGTGATACGGGAGAAATTCCGTGATTACGTTAACCGGTCCTGTAGAGACAGGACGGATTGGACGGTGTCTAGGGCACTATGACCCAGATTGGTCGCGGGGCTACCAGGGTTGTACTGGGATTGGATAGGTATGGTCTTAAAACACTTATAGGGTTATTGACGGGTCATTGTCCTGTTAGAGCTTTAACGGGCAAATGGGCCAACACCATACCGGACTTCTGCAGATTATGCGATGATTCAGAGGAGCTGGAGACGATCGAGCTTGTACTGTGCCATTGTCCTAGGATGCAGGGTCTCAGACAGAAGTGGCAGAAGTGGATAGGTTTCACGACGAACTAAGGTGCATCGCTGGATGTAATCTGGCTGATCTACTGGGGTTTGTCAGGGAAATAGTGCGGTTGTAGAGGGGATAATAGTTCTACGTGATACCTACTAACTTTCTAATTTTCTTGATCCTATCCACCTCATACTTCTTTTCTTCACTTTTCACTTTCTCCACTTTTTCTTTTCATCGAAGGGATTAACAATGGACCGTATTGGTCTCCGAGTGGAAGTGTGCCCTTGGGTACATAACCTTTCTTAACCTAACCTAACGTAACCTATAGCTTCTATGTCATCTCACAATAGTAATCTTAGTAAAAGCAGCAGATATTTAGATAATATTTGGCATTGAAATCTCTTATGTGAATCCTAACCTCACAACATACTCTTTTTGGTGGAAACATGGTTTCCCGTGGGTCCCAAATACTGCGATTTATGGTCGGGGCATTTTAATTTTCATTAAATTATTTTTATGAAAAAAGGTATTTTACAACATGAAATCAATAACAATTTATTGATAATTTTTAATTCTTGACTGCCGCGGGAATGGAACCAGGCTTTCACGGACATGTTTCAATTGCAACCACTCAATCTCATCAAAGGGTTTTGCCGTTTAACACTCACAGCCATTGACGACTGCTGGCAGTCAATAATTAAATATCAATCTTTAAAGCAAATTGTATTTAACCTTTGGTAGATCGAAATTTACTATGAATGATTATCTATTTTCAGAACTTTTTTCTTGTCGTCAGCTACCGATAAAAATTTAAAAAATTATCTATATTACAGAATAGCTCTTAACGACAATTATCCTGAACTAACGAATTTTGACTACTTAACGACAAATTTTTGTCCTTAACCCTTATGTGTGTGGACAGGTACCTGTGTACCTATTGCGTTTTCAAATCGAAATTTTTTATATAAGATTTTAGTCTACAATTCTACAATTTCATGAGAACTCCTAACTTTTTGTTATTATTATATTTTCATAGGTGATTATATACAATATGAGTTGGGGGGGGGCGTGGCATACCAATTTGCTTTTTGCACCCTTAATAGGGTGAATAGGTACCTGGGTACCTGTATACGTTTTTTATTACAAATTTTTTTTTTTTGGTGTAGGATTTTAAAAAATATATGAAAAGGAGAAAACCAGAGTAAAATTCTAATGTTATATCATTAACCATAGATTGTTTGTACAATACAAGACAAAAAATTAGATTTCTCATACAATTTGCATGAAGGTACCCAGGTACCTATCCACTCTATAGAAGGTGTTTTTTTTTCCACACACATAAGGGTTAAAAAGTTACAGAGTTTCAGTACTGGTCTCAAAAATTTTTCTTAAAAAATTTTCCAGTTATAAATTTTGATAGATTCTAGCTAACATTCAATTAAGCCATGGCATAGTAGGACAAAGAGTGGTTTCTTTAAACTCTATTATAGAAGAAAACGGAAGTATGCAAACTCTGTAAAAATAGTTGGAATATTAGCAAATGAAGAAAAATGTTCTCAAGTCTGCTAGCAAATTAACTAGCAAATGGGAATGTTGGTATGAATTTCTTGTTCGTCTTAATAAAAAAAAAAAAAAATGCACAAACTAGTGCGTGCACTGTACATTTAATATGTAACTACATGCAAAACTATGTTGTGTGCTTTTAGGCTGTTTATTTTTTATGAAGAAAGAAAATTGTACCAAAATAAACTTTTACAAAACTACTGCCATTTTCTGGACGAGTTATTGTTGTTATTACCCTACCCACTGTTAGTTGAAAGTAAATAAGTATCTGTATATTTACTACTTTATCTTGCATAAGGGTCTGAAAAAATAAACAAAAGGGGCGAAGAGAAAGACAGATAAAGAATAAATGCATGCGAGAAAGAAATTATACGGTTGTGTGGAACAGAAACGAACCATAAAATGATGATGATGATGGTTATTGTTGTTTGGGAAAACTACCGGAAAATAAAAATCCAAGGAAGTTAAGGGTTTTAAAGTCTCTTTGTTTCTGTTTTTTTATTTGTTGCTCTGTTGAAAAGAAACGGGAAGGCATTGTGTTAATAAGAAGAATCATAAAAGAGAATTTTTTTTTTTTTGGAAACAAGATACTCCTTTGGATCGCCTTTTGTTTACTTAAAATTATAGAAAGGGGTGAACGGTAATTTAATTTAATTCAATTTGGTTTAATTTAATTTAAAAGTAATTGTTATAGAAATAAGTACTTGTATTGTTTAGCAATGCTTTAAATATTACAAAGGATTATTAGTGGTAAATGATGGTTTGGCATTCTTTTAGTAGCTCTTTGGCAAACTGTTCACAAAATATGAGGCTTTTGCATATTTCCTATAAAGAACCAAGGCAAATATTTTTTATATATACTGTCAAATTATTTGGGGAGATCCACAACAAAACGCAACAATTCCACTTTTTATACCCTTCACCACAGGTGGAAAAGGGTATATATAAGTTTGTCATTCCGTTTGCAATTTCTACAATATTGATCTTAGACCCTATAAAGTATATATATTCTGGGTCCTTATGAGAAGAGAAGTTGATTTAACGATATCCGTCCGTCCATCCGTCCGTCCGTCTTACGTTTGATATGTGTTTTCCGGAGACTCCAGACATGATAGCGGCTACGTTGTTTTACATTTATGTCACATATAGTCCACCATTTCTTGCTATTGAAATTCAGCCAGATCGGTCGAACAATGGCTGAGATATGGCCAAAAAAACACGACTGCCTCTAATTTTTCCAAAAAATCCCTTGTGGTTGTTGGATTTTTATTACTTTTTTCTGTATATCTGGAGAACGGCAGGAGCCAAAGCTTTAAAATTAGGTACAAACATTAAGGTTATGAATGTACACCATCCTACGAAATGTGGGCGGGATTGAAGAAGTAGGCGTGGTACCTCTCATACAAAAAGTATTAAAAATTGTATAAAAACCTGAATTTTTTGACTGTAATATGACCTATGGTTACGCCTTATATATCAGAAGATCGGAAATTTTTAATAGAAAATATTTTCTGAAAAACTCGGGAAAATCGGTTCAGATACGAAAAAGTTATGACCAAAATATTAATTTTTTTTTTTTGAAAAATACCCATTTTCAGGAACCATAGATCTTCCCGAGCCCACGTTTTATAGCCATAATAACTGGCAAATTTCTTCTTTAAAACGTCGGTATATAAATCTGTCAAATCGGTTAAGAAATAGCAGAGTTATGACCAAAATACTAAAATCCCAAAAATTACTCTTTTTTATAATTAAGTCTGTTTTTTATACCCTTCACCGAAGGTCCTACACCCTATAAAGTATATATATTCTGGGTCCTTATGCAAAGCGAAGTTCAAATCCGGTTGTCGTCTCTTCTTTTTTTATATTTTATTTTATAAAAACCTAAATTTTAGGGCTGTCATATGTCCTATGGATATGACTTATATACCAAAATATCGGAAATTTTTAGTAGAGCATATATAAAAAACTCGGGAAAATCGGTTCAGATACAAAAAAGTTATGACCAAAACTAAATTTTATCTTTAAATACCGACTTTCGGGAACCATTGATCTCCCCGAGTCCAAGCTTTATAACTCAAGTAAATGGTAAATTTCTTCTTTAACACGTCGGTATATAAATCTGTCAAATCGGTTAAAAAATGGCTGAGTTATGAGCAAAAAACCACGACTACCTCTAATTTTTTCGAAAAATCCCTTGTGGTTGTTGTATTTTTATTACTTTTTGCTGTGTATCTGGGGAACGGCAAAAGCCAAAGTTCCCAAATTAGGTACACACATTAAAGTTGCCAATACACACCAGTCTACAAAATGTGGGCGGGATTGGAGAAGTGGGCGTGGTACCTCCCGTACAAAAAAAAATTAAAAATTGTATAAAAACCTAAATTTAAGGGCTGCCATATGTATCTGAACCAAAAAAATCGGTTCAGATACAAAAAAGTTATAACCAAAACTAAATTTTTTTTTTTAAATACCCACTTTCGGGAACCATTGATCTCCCTGCGTCCAAGATTTATAACTCAAGTAAATGGTAAATTTCTCCTTTAACACGTCGGTATATAAATCTGTCAAATCGGGTAAAAAATGGCTGAGTTATGAGCAAAAAACCACGACTACATCTAATTTTTTCGAAAAATCCCTTGTGGTTGTTGTATTTTTATTACTTTTTGCTGTATATCTGGGGAACGGCAAAAGCCAAAGTTTCCAAATTAGGAACATACATTAAAGTTGCCAATACACACCATCCTACAAAATGTGGGCGGGATTGGAGAAGTGGGCGTGGTACCTCCCGTACAAAAAAAAAATAAAAATTTTATAAAAACCTAAATTTTAGGGCTGCCATATGTCCTATGGATATGACTTATATACCAAAATATCGGACATTTTTAGTAGAACATATTTTATTTTTTTTAAATACCTACTTTCGGGAACCATAGATCTCCCCGAGTCCAAACTTTATAACCCAAGTAAATGGTAAATTTCTTCCTAAGCAAATCGGTATTTAAATCTTTCAAATCGGTTTAAAAATGGCTAAGTTATGATAAATGAAATGAAATCCCAAAAATTATTTTTTTTATGCCCTTCACCTCAGGTGGAAAAGGGTATATATAAGTTTATCATTCCGTTTGTAATTTCTACAATATTGATCCTACACCCTATAAAGTATATATATTCTGGTTCCTTATAAAAAGCGAAGTTCAAATCCGGTTGTCCGGTGAAATAAGTTTAACCGTTTACAGTGCATTTCAGAAGTCTGCTAAAAATGGGATCTAAGGTAAGTTGTTGACCGTATACCAGAAAATTGCATAATATTTCTTCTGGTCATATGAAGCTAAGTTGGATGAAATTTTACCGCAATATCTATATCTGCTACGGCTTTAATTTTAAATAATTTACAGAGTGGGCTTTATATGGGGCCTATAGTCAATTATGGAGCGATCATCACGAAATGTATTATTGTTATTTATAGCCCTATAAAACTGTTTTCTGTGATGAGGGTTTATATGGGGCCTACGGCACATTATGGACCGGTCTTCACGAAATTTTACAGTGTCACTTCTAGTCCTTAAAAACTGTGACTTGCGAAATTTTGTCATAATAGCATTATTAAATACGGTTTTAGTCGTACTAAACTTTTTTCACAAAATTTTACAGTGTTATTTCCTGTCGAAAAAAAAGAACTTTTGCAAAATCTTATGTCATTCCGGTTGGCATGTCAAAACGTCCAGTGTCATAGTGTCCATGGACACTATGACACTTTGCAAATGGACATTATGACACTTTCAAAAGTGTCATTAGGTCCATAATTACTTAAGAAGTTAAATACAAAAAAATTATCTGCATACACGCAGAGAAAAACATGTTTCATTATGGTCCCAACCAACAAAACTACACTCATAAAATTATTACAGTAACTGATTGTAGGTTATTAAATTCGTTTTCGGTACTGTTAAAATTGAATAAAAATATAGTTATTTTACGAATAAATTTATTTTTCAACATTTATGTTTGTTATTAAAAAAACAAACTACCAAAAAATAATGTTTTCCGTATTTTTTTTTTGTTAATTTGTTTGATTTTTATCGGTTAAAATATATTTTTTAAAAGTAAAAACTATTCAATTTTAACGAATATGATGTTCAATAAATAAAAAACTTAGAAATTACTGAAAAAATCATTTGTTTTAAATGAAATGTAAATGATCCGTTTTTTAAATGAATTTTAATTTGTTTCAAATGAATTTTCGTTTGAATTTAACTACATAATATTTTGAGTGTATTTTTAAAGAAACTAATTTAACCATAATATGGTTGTCGGTGACAATGATTTGGTTAAATGAAACATAATATGGTAAAAAAAATTTTAAAAATGGTTTTGCTGCTTTTTCTCTGTGGTATTTATATATTAAATATATAACGAAAGCACTTTTGGGCGCAAGGATTTTCTCCTCTATGGTGTAACAAATACCGGCTTCGCTAACTAAAGCTTCTCTGCACAGCCGGCCTTTGGCCGGGCGCAAGGATTTTCTCCTCTATGGTTTAACAAATACCGGCTTGGCTAACTAAAGCTTCTCTGCACAGCCATCCTTTGGCCGGGCGCAAAGATTTTCTCCTCTATGGTATAACAAACACCGGCTTCGCTTACTAAAGCTTCTCTGCACAGCCGGCCTTCGGCCGGGCGCAAGGATTTTCTCCTCTATGGTATAACAAACACCGGCTTCGCTAACTAAAGCTTCTCTGCATAGTCGGCTTTCGTTCGGAAACAAGTCAGATTTTAGAAGCTTTACTTAGCGAAGCCGGTGTTTGTTATACCATAGAGGATAAAATCCTTGCGCCCGGCCGAAGGCCGGCTGTGCAGAGAAGCTTTAGTTAGCGAAGCCCGTATTTGTTATACCATAGAGAAGAAAATCCTTGCGCACGGCCGAAGGCCGGCTATGATCCCAAATTGGTTTACATTCTTGCTTGTAGAATTTTTGGCATTGTACTTACTTATTTTGATATTTAAAAAAAAAATTTACACATTTTTATATTTTTCATTATAAGTTAAGTTGTGGACATTATGACACTTTGCAAAGTGTCATAACGTCCGCGGACGCTATGACATTTCTTTGATGGACGTTATGACACTTTTGAAAGTGTCATAATGTCCATGGACACTGTGACACTTTCAAAAGTGTCATAACGTGCATGGACACTATGACACTGGAAGTTATGACATGCCACCTCATTCCGTGCATTGTTCCACCATTTATGTTATTTTTGTAACAAAGTTATAAATTTTTTAAAGGTGGTGATTCCACATTTTGATTTATTCTGATCCTACTGAACCGATTTTGCTGGATTATAATCCCAAACTGCTTAGGATAACTACAAGCAATTTTAAACCAAGTTTCTTAATTTCTTTTGAGTTTTTCGAAAGTGAGCGAGTTTTCAACAGACGGACATACTGACGGACATGGCTAAATCAACTTGGAATTACTCAAGAAGCCAGGATACATATACTTTATATACTAATTGTGGTGGAGGGTATAAAAATGATCAAAACACTTTGCCGTTTCAAACAGTGTGTTAATTGATTACATTAAATATATGTAGCTCAGGCTTTGACAATTCCCAACAACAATTTTACAAGTTTAAACTATTTTATTTTAAAGGATAACATTTTTTGTTATTTAATAAATTACTTAATTAAAAATTTATTTCAAAACAACTTAAATGTTAATTAAATCAAAATTTTCTTTTAACAAAAAAAAGTAATTGTTACAATTATTACATTAATTAAATTGAAACACTTTTAAAATAACTTTTTTAATTGATAAAAAAAAACTACAGATAGTTTTTTCTGTGCCTGATTGGCACTTCAAATCGGTTGCAGGACTCTCATCAGACGGGAGTCGTACAGAAGGGCTCAGGGGAGATGGCAGGGCGAGCATAACTGTTTGATGGCCAGGACTCTATGATGAGGAGGAGGAGGAGACGGTGTTTCACTTCCTCTGCCAATGCCCCGGTCTGGCGGGCGTTAGGGTGAGGCATTTTGGGAGACCGGAATTGCCATGTCTGGACGATTTGTCCAATGCGGGACTGAAATCGATCTCCCTGTTCTGCAGGGAATCGGGGTGGTTCGAGACTGCGGTGACCTCTGGGGAATAGTCTGGTGTATACTGGCTGGCCCTTGTCACTGGCTAGGGGTATCACAAAGTGACCGCTATCAAGACCCAAGTGAGTCGTCTTCGTGACGGCTACCCATTTAACCTAACCTAACTTAACCTAATTGATAAAAAAAAACTACAGATAGTTTTTTCTGTGTAAAAAGTAATAATTATAAAATTATAATTGTCGCTTAAGAGTTTTAGATCCAATTTTTTCTGGAATCCTGTTTATAAGAAGTCTTTAACAGATTCGTTTTGTGTTTTAAAGCTATAGTCTTTATTAATTAATATAAACCAATATAATATTTAAATTATTTTTGTCGAATTAATAGTCAGACTCTTCGAAGTTGCATTTTCAGTACAGCTTTAACTATTTTGATTTATCTTGTTTTAAGCTAAATTTAATAAAAACTCTTTACCAACAGGTCATTTATGTAACTTTAAGATTATTTAAAATTAGTTTACTAAAAATTGATCCTTTAATGAACAAAAAAGAAAAGGAAATCAGCAACAATTGCCTTAAAATCGCTAAAAGAATTTTTGCACGTATTTTCTACCTTTGCCTTTGATTAAAAGTCCATTTCTCTTTTGAGTTTCAGTTCATTGATATGAGGATTTTGTGGAAAAAAAGATGAGAACTTCATTAAGCACAAAATCTTTGACTAGATGGAATTTCATTTGCAACAGCAAAGTAACGTATTTTCACACTAAATTAGCTTGAATTCAACACAGTTACCAGTGAAATAAATTACAGTATAACCTCCCTTAACGCACACTTCCTTTCGATGGACACGGTTGCATAGTCCTTGCAGAGTTCTATAAGGAAAGCGTTGAAGTCTTTTGAGAGGACATCTCCCTCGAATAGATACATTTTTGTGATCCCTTCGGTATACGCTTATGGGAGATTCCGCTGTATAAATTCCAATGTTAATTCATTTTTGCTGAATTTTAATGAAAAATTCATTTTGAGACCAAACAGATTTTCATTCACATTACAAAAAATGTTGTACGTTATACACAGAAAAAAATTTTTGGGCCAGTAAAATAATTAATCAAAAATAAAATCAGTTTTAATTAAATATTTAATCAGGTTAATTAAACATTTTATCAAGTGAATTAAACGTTTTAATTGAAATATTGTCAATTAAACATTTAATACAGTGGATTAAAAGTTTAATTCACCTGATTAAATATTTAATTAAATCTGATTTTATTTTTGATTAATTCTTTTACCGGCGCAAAAATTTTTTTCTGTGTATGCTTATAAAAGTGTTTTAAAGCAGTGTTAAAATAAATGCAGTTGAATTAGCAAAAGTCGTAAAATTTTTGCTTTTCTCTGATTTGGCTGTTTTAACTTTAAACTGAGCCAATTATTCAGTTTACGCTTAAGCGATTGATTGCGAAGGCTAACAGTTTGCAAAAGCACAAGTGTTGTTTATTCTTCGGCTGTTACTGTTTGCGAAAGCAAATAAAATTAAACTTTTTGAAAGTCTTAAAAACACTGTGTTTTTAATTATTTTCTATTTAACAAAAGAAAAATTAATCAAAATTTGAACATCCTATGATTTACTGTTTCTTAATGAATTTCACTTTTGTTCTCCTGTGTTTTCGTTGTATTTCCATGGAAAATTTAATTCAAAATATCTTGTTGCTGCAAACAGCCTTTATGGCAATTGCAGGTGTTCTGTTGGAATTAACACCCTCGATTTTAATTTTAACAATTTCGTTGCATTTCCATGGAAAACTCAATTTAAAACAACAATTTGCTGGAAACAGACTTTACGGCAATTGCAGTTGTTCTGCTCAAATAAACACTCTCGATCTTAATTTTCATAATACACTAGTCTTTCGTTAACAAAAACAATTTTTAGTAAACTGGCAACTGAAATACAAACTATAGCAACATTTAAAAAAAGGAAGTTTTATTAAACCACAAGATGATTAAAAGATTCAGTGTCAAGTATCTTGTAACTAAGATAAATTATAACGTTATAAATATACTTGATAAATAAAAAAGAGACCTGAACTTGTTTAATGAAAATAAATATGACAGAGCAATTATACAACATATACAGCCTTATTACGAAAGTCGTTGTAGTGTCGAAGTCGATATCAAATTTTTCGATAGCAATAGTATAAACATCATTAAAAGTATATCGTATTAATGCCTTTTACAACAAAATAACTTTAATTTCAAACAAGTAAGAGTGCTATATTCGGCTGTGCCGAATCTTATATCTCCTTCACCATTGTGGGAGCAGAATACAGAGCAACTAGACAAAAACTAAATAATTGTTACATATGTATGTATACATACATATTTATAATACTTTTAACTTCATTATAAATTAAATTTAAAAAGCGAAAACTGGTAAATATTTTTTTTTAAACCAGATATACAGCAAAAGGTAATAAAAATACAACAACAAGGGAATTTTTAAAAAAATTAGAGGTAGTCGTGGTTTTTTGCTGATAACTCAGCCATTTTTTAGCCGATTTGACAGATTTATATACCGACGTGTTAAAGAAGAAATTTTCCATTTACCTGAGTTACAAAGCTTGGACTCGGGGAGATCTATGGTTCCCGAAAGTGGGTATTTTAAAAAAAAAATTAATTTTGGTCATAACTTTTTTGTATCTGAACCGATTTTCCCGAGTTTTTTCCGATATTTTGGTATATAAATTATATCCATAGGACATATGGCAGCCTTAAAGTTTTTATACAATTTTTAATTTTTTTTGTACGGGAAGTACCACGCCCACTTCTCCAATCCCGCCCACATTTTGTAGGATGGTGTGTATTGGCAACCTAAATGTGTGTACCTAATTTGGAAACTTAGGCTTTTGCCGTTCCCCAGATATACAGCATAAAGTAATAAAAATACAACAACCACAAGGGATTTTTGGAAAAAATTAGAGGTAGTCGTGGTTTTTTGCTCATATCTCAGCCATTTGTGGACCGATCTGGCTGAATTTCAATAGCAAAATTATAATAAGAATACCTGACAGAAAAATACCCTAACCAAGCCCCCATCATATCTGGGGGCTTCGGAAAACCCATTTCAACAGACAGACGGACAGACGGTCAGAAGGACAGACGGACAACCGGATTTGATCTTCGCTTTTCATAAGGACCCAGAATATATATACTTTATAGGGTGTAGGATCAATATTATAGAAATTACAAACGGAATGACAAACCCTTTTACCTTCGGTGAAGGGTATAAAAACGACCAGTTTTCGACAACGACACTCATAATAAGACCGATTTTTTTTAAATGTTACAAAGACAACTACAGATTATATTCAAATTGAAATAACCGATCAATAGTAACGTAGACCATCAGTAGTGAAATCGACGAGAGTCTCTGGCAGAAATCGGACTCCTGCAGTGATATACTAACTCACTACCACTACCTTGAGTGAACCGGTAGGCTTGCTAGTAGTGTGCTAGTCTATCAGCGCACAGAGGGTCGAAACCCATCAAAAGTGGCGATTAAATCAAAAGATATTAAAGTAGATAAAATTCTACATCACTAACAGCAAAGAATAAAAGTTCTAAATTGTTTACTTAATTTGCATTGTGTGTTCAAAGTTCAATCATTTTTGTTATTTTTGCGCGCATTGATTAAAAGAGAAAATTTTGATATTTCAAGTGATTATGAAAAATTTTATAATGGAACCTTCAAATTCAGGTATATAAAAAACTATTTTTTGTTTAGATAAATGTTTTAGAAATATTCACTCTTATTATGTTTGGCATATTTAAAATACGCCTACGACTGTTTGGTAATAGATTAAAGAGAACGTGAACTTGTTTCCTTTAATTTATTTCCAAACATACGCCAAACACAATAAGGGTGATTTAAAATAAATCAAATTGCTCTAAAAATGTGTTACTTTTGATATATACATGGAGTTTCAGCAACTTTGCGGATGAGTGCACGAAAAAATGCTTTGATGCTCTTCAAACATGAGATTTAAGCTAATTAATCCCATAATGCCTATTTGCGCATTTATGCGACTTTGGAGTTATGAAGGTTTTTGTGAGAGAACTCCAGTTGCTAAAAATCTAATCTAAATCTAGCTAATGAGTGATGTTAACTAGTGGTGGGTGCGTGGGTAACTTTAAATCAAGCACTCTCACAAAAAAATAGTTTCACAACGCATATAATTTTTCACATATAATCATGCTTTAATGACATAACAAGTTTGAATTTCACACACGAACGAGAAATTATCTCATAAATAGTAAATATATATTTACTTAAAGCTTATTGCATAAATAATAAGGCTTTAACTATGTTCACACTTGGGTTCTTAAACGCGTTTAAGCAGCTTGAACGTGATTAAGCTCTAATCACTTCAAAATCGAGATGATTACCCATACATTGAAGTGATTTGTTAATCACTTAAAATTGACATGTTAACCACTAAATCACTTCATAAACCACACAGAATCCACTGAACATACCTCAAACTGAGTGTAATGTAGAATCGCCAACATGATCGTGTACAACCGGCCTCGATTTCTGCTTAATGTTTTTATTTTATTTTTTCTTGAATAATTCATAAATTTTCACAATTTCATCATTAAAATTATTAAAATAATCTTCTGATAACTTAATAAAAGCATTTTCATCTATTTTTAATACTTTAAATAAATATAAATTTGTTTATTGTGTTTTTTTTCTTAATCATCTTTTATCTTAATCATCTCAAATGTAGTGTGAACGGCTTTGATTAACTTAATCAACATTTTGCTTAAACGCGTTTAAAAACCCAAATGTGAACATAGCATTAGTCTTTATATATTTTACTTATTTAACATGTGATAATTAGAATTGCGCACAAATTACTTACAAAGCTTCGTTAAAAACTATGAGTTACATAAGAAAACTCTATTCTACACTGTTTGTGTAGTCACTCTTCCATCTCTATTTATATTTATTGTTCACCTCGCCTCAGACTCTTCAGTAATTATAGCGTCGATTGTACCATTGAAACTAGTTTGTAAAAAAAAAAAACAATTTGGCAAAATCCTCGACCGTCTTCCACTAAGTTCTGCAAGCCCCTGAAAATTTAAAAAGAAAGTGTGGAGGCTGAAAAAAGGCTCTTGTCGATTCGGTAGTATTAGTTGGAGAGAGATTAGTGAAAGTGAATCACGAACTTATTCTAGTGATGATTGACGGTAAAGTTTGTAACGCTATTACAGAAACAAAGTCCACACAAAAGTGCTATATATGAGGCGCCACAAGTAAAGAGAACAACAATATTAATACAAGGATTTCAAAAGATGTTAATATAGATAACATGGAGTTTGGTTTATCTGTCCTTCCTGGATGGATAAGATTTCTTGAGTGTCTTATTCACTTATCATAGAAACTCCCGATAAAAAAATGGCAAACTAGATGTGGTCACGAAAAAAATAAGTGCTGATACAAAAAAAAAAACACTTTCAACCAAAACCAGTTTTTAGAAACTCAAACGATGGCAATACTGCAAGGTGTTTTTTAAGAATGCTGAAGTATCTGCAGAAATTACAAAAATTGATTTGCAGTTGATAAAAAATATGAATACAATATTTAAAGTTCTTTCCAGTGGCATTGAGGTCAATATCGAAAGATATTCAAATTTCGGTAATGATACTGCCAGGAAATTTGTTAAAAACTATCCATGGTATTATATGCCTCCTACTCTAAATAAATACTTTATTCATGGAACAGAAATTATATTGCTTTCCAAATTGCCTATTGACCAACTAGCTGAAGAATCTCTAGAAGCTAGAAATAAGGACTTTAAAGTAATAGGGAGCACTTTTCGCGGTAGGAAAAATACCATAAAACACGTGTTCAATAGATTTCTTTTAAGTTCTCATCCATTAATTTCAAGCATGCGAAATGGTTGTAAACAGAAAATGGAGCAAATGCCAAAGTCTTCATTGGAATTTATTCTTATAATGATGATTATGAAGTTAATAATGATTATGAAGTAAATAATACCTTTGAAGTTTATGAAATGAAGTAAATAAAAAAGCGTTTAAAGTTTTTTTTAATGTTAATTTTTTTATCAAGAATAAAAACTGGGAATTAAGCACGAATAACAAAATCTTTTGAAATTAAAATTTTGTATTCCCAAAAATTGAAATTACTTTTTGATAATAAACCGGCAAGTGCACGGCCTAAAAAAAACACTTAATTGACAACATGCTTTTGTAAGTTGTTGTTGTTTTCATTTTGTTTTTCTTAACCTACTTACAACTACAATTAATGTTGAGAGAATTCCAACTAATTGTAGTGGGGAATGTAAGATGAGATAAACCCACTGTTTATTGTTGATGTGTTCTGTTTAAACTTTGATATTGTTACAAGTAGAACTGTTGCTTATAAGTCGTATACGTTTAACAGTTTTATTTGGTTAAATATCTTTAGTGTTTCTAAAATCTTTATGGATGAATTTTCCTGATGATCTGGCCTAAGCAACCAGTGAAATGCGCATGGGAATAGCTTATCCCATCAACAATAAATTTCAAGTGTTTTTATCAAGAATAAAAACTGGGAATCAAGCACGAATAACAGAATCTTTTGAAATTAAATTTTTGTATTCCCAAAAATTTAAATTACTTTTTGATAATTTTCTGAAATGTTTGTTTTCTGTTTATGAATATTTATAAATAAAAATTAATAATATTTTCTATTGTGACTTTGTTGAGTTAAATCTGTGAAGTTATGGATTTTTGAGAAAAAAGATGGATCTTATGTTAAAATTTTGCTAATATAAATACATATTATATATTTCTTCTTTTTATTTAAAACAAAAAAAAAATATCTTTTCTAAAAGCACATAAAGAATGCTCTTATTTAATTTACAATTAATTACAATTTAATTTACTAATTCATCATTATTCATTCAAAAGTTACAGCAAAAATAGTCAAATAAGACCATTTTTTTTCAAAAAAAAAGAATTTTTTTTTTTTAAATGCAGGTTTTTTATGCATTTATTAATATTAAAGACCTGCAAATGTTGAACTATAAATCATATAAACATGGCCACATAAAGTTATTGGGCGATTCTATTCTGACGGGTGCAACATTTAGACGCTTTAAACGTCTTTTACTAAAAGAAATAAACAAATTTGCAATTAAGTTATTTCTAGAAGGGGTAACATTTTTTTATATACTATTGTTATCTATTTGCAAGAATTTATATGAAACGATCAAATAGCCACGAGAGAGCTTTAAAGTGCATGACGGGTGCAACCAAATTGGCCAACTTTCATAAGATCATACCACAAAAACACCAAACTGTTATTGTATTATTCTTTTTTATTGTGAAAGATCAGATATCAGACGATGATTATCAAATCAAACATCGTAGATAAATTTAATCCAATAATAAGAAATTTGCTCTTTAAGCCATGACGGGTGCAACATGCAAAGCATTTTCTGTTTGCGACAAATCTATAAATCTTAATGCTTCGAAGTGCATAACAAAATTATGTTAAAGCTTAAGTCTAAAAAAAATTATATTATTATAAAATATAGATATTTTACTTTAAATTGGCATCAAAAAAGTATCAAATAGTGCGATTTGGAAATTTACGTTATGAATATATAGGTACAGAAAGACAGAGGAAAATGTATTAGAAATCAATTTTTAAAGATACTGAAACGTATTGTTTTCAAAATCGTTTTCCATCATATACCTGCTTAAAATCAACCTGTTTTTCCACCCGAATACGATGAAAAAGTGCACAATGAAATCTTGAGATATGAGAGCCAGACAATTTTATACCTCAAAGAATTTGATCTGCTGGAGTGATGGGAAGCCCGCAAAAGAGTATATCCTTGCTTTTCAATCTAAGTTGTTTTGTATTAGCAACATCAGCCAGCTCCGCTTCTTCGGAAAGGCTCTTTTCAAAAGCTTGACATTTGTTATCCGAAAAAAGGTCGGTACTCGGAAAAAACCCAGTAAACGTAAATCAAGTTATGTTTTAACATAGCAATTTAGATTTGAATGCATTGAATACTACAAATTCAAATGATTAGTAAAGTAGGATTATAACGTTAAACGTTTTATCGAGAAAAAAGGTTAATTTTGAAACTACCCAATATATATGGATAAAAAGTTTAACTTTAAATATAAAAATAGAAATGTACATACATACCCTTATATGTTTTCTTGGAATAAATCAAACCCCGTTTTTTACTTATTAAACTGTTTTGAGCTTATTTAAAATTAAAAATTTATTCTAAAAACAAAATTTAATATAAAATTTAAAATAAAAATTTTGTTCTATTTGAACAATTGTTGATCGATTATTTAATTTAGAATCTTTGTTTAACAAACAATAAATATTTATTAATACAAGGCCCTATGCTCCTTATAGGATCGTCGAGAACATACATATATATTAGGGTATTCATTCGGTTAACCGTCAACCGGTTAACCGATTAATTAATACCCGATTAGTTGATCGGTTAATTTCAAATTGGTTTTTTTCGATTAACGATTAAACCGGTTAATTTCAGTCGATTAACCGATTAACCGAAGTAACAAAATTTTCAATATTTTATAGTATTATAAAATATTTTTTTGTGTTTTTATTTATTTGTTTCGTCTCATATACAAAATGTATTTGTTTAGTAAATATTTTTTCATACAAACAAAGAAGGTGTTCAGTTATCTTAATTTTAACCCATTTCCCACCGACCGATGACTAAAATTACAATGTTTTTCAATGTTTTTTTATCTTCATCATCGATCAACAGGAATGTGACGAAAAATGGGTTAAATATTTGATTGCCAACACCTTTTTTTGTTGCACGTACTTTTTATATGTATGTGTTTAGTTATTTGTTTCTTCTCATATCAGTCTTTTAACAGAATTAACCGAAAAAATTAGAGGTGTTAAAAATTTAAAACAACTTTTATGGCATAATGGAGTATTTTATATGTTAAGAGACATCCTGGAAAAGGACTGAAAAATTAGACATTCATCTTCGATAAGTGAAATAATATTTTCCAAGTCAAATTTTGTTAAACTAAAGAAAAGAGTCGCTTAAATCCTAAACATTTAAAATTAATAACTTTTCTTAAAGATCATTTTATAAGATCTCCATTAACGATTGTAATAACTAATAAAATAATCTCACTTTATTTTTGTATAAATATGTAAATATTTGGGGGATTTACAAGGTAGTCATAGGGTCTTATGTCTTAAAATAATTACAGGAAATATATATCGTCGGTTTAATATGCCAAGCGGCTAAATCCACTTTTTATGTAAATTGAGATTTTGATGCCGTGTGGTAGAGAAAAATACGCCTCGTCGATCAGCATGTTTTCTTCTATTTAAGTCTTGAAGTGTGTAAAACTGACTGTAATTTGAATTTTTATTTTCTTTCCTGTAAAATGTGCTGAAAGTGAGTTAGCAGGTTTGCATATTAAGCCAACGATATGACTGTTGTAAGCTACAGCTTATAATTTAGAATCAATGAACACAGCATTACAATTTTTTTTTTGTTTGAAACACAACAATATTTACTTTAAACAATTTTAAATTTCAAAAGATTTTGTTATTCGTGCTTAATTCCCAGTTTTTATTATTGATAAAAACACTTGAAATTTATTGTTGATGGGATAAGCTATTCCTATGCATTTCACTGGTTGCTTAGGCCAGATCATCAGGAAACTTCATCCATAATTTGAAATTACTTGAATTGAAATTACTTTTTGATAATAAACAGGCAGTGCACGGCCTAAAAAACACTTAATTGACAACATCTTTTGTAAGTTGTTGTTTTTTTTTCATTTTGTTTTTCTTAACCTACTTACAACTACAATTAATGTTGAGAGAATTTCAACTAATTGTAGTGGGGAAATGTAAGATGAGATGAACCCACTGTTGTTTATTGTTGATGTGTTTTGTTTAAACTTTGATATTGTTACAAGTAGAACTGTTGCTATAATTCTTATACGTTTAACAGTTTTATTTAGTTTAATATCTTTAGTTTGTCTAAAACCTTTATGGATGAAGTTTCCTGATGATCTGGCCTAAGCAACCAGTGAAATGCATAGGAATAGCTTATCCCATCAACAATAAATTTCAAGTGTTTTTATCAATAATAAAAACTGGGAATTAAGCACGAATAACAAAATCTTTTGAAATTAAAATTTTGTATTCCCAAAAATTGAAATTACTTTTTGATAATAAACAGGCAGTGCACGGCCTAAAAAACACTTAATTGACAACATCTTTTGTAAGTTGTTGTTTTTTTTCATTTTGTTTTTCTTAACCTACTTACAACTACAATTAATGTTGAGAGAATTTCAACTAATTGTAGTGGGGAAATGTAAGATGAGATGAACCCACTGTTGTTTATTGTTGATGTGTTTTGTTTAAACTTTGATATTGTTACAAGTAGAACTGTTGCTATAATTCTTATACGTTTAACAGTTTTATTTAGTTTAATATCTTTAGTTTGTCTAAAACCTTTATGGATGAAGTTTCCTGATGATCTGGCCTAAGCAACCAGTGAAATGCATAGGAATAGCTTATCCCATCAACAATAAATTTCAAGTGTTTTTATCAATAATAAAAACTGGGAATTAAGCACGAATAACAAAATCTTTTGAAATTAAAATTTTGTATTCCCAAAAATTGAAATTACTTTTTGATAATAAACAGGCAGTGCACGGCCTAAAAAACACTTAATTGACAACATCTTTTGTAAGTTGTTGTTTTTTTTTCATTTTGTTTTTCTTAACCTACTTACAACTACAATTAATGTTGAGAGAATTTCAACTAATTGTAGTGGGGAAATGTAAGATGAGATGAACCCACTGTTGTTTATTGTTGATGTGTTTTGTTTAAACTTTGATATTGTTACAAGTAGAACTGTTGCTATAATTCTTATACGTTTAACAGTTTTATTTAGTTTAATATCTTTAGTTTGTCTAAAACCTTTATGGATGAAGTTTCCTGATGATCTGGCCTAAGCAACCAGTGAAATGCATAGGAATAGCTTATCCCATCAACAATAAATTTCAAGTGTTTTTATCAATAATAAAAACTGGGAATTAAGCACGAATAACAAAATCTTTTGAAATTAAAATTTTGTATTCCCAAAAATTGAAATTACTTTTTGATAATTTTAAATTTTATTTAGGATATTATGACGATATGACTTGATACAACACCTTGTGCATTAATTGGAAAATGCATATTACATATTTATGAATTGTTTTTTTTTTTTTGCTTGCTCGTTTTAGTTCAAGAATTGTTATGTTTGGTATTTTATTGTTTTTTTTTGCTTATAAACTCCAAAAAATAAGCAATTAATGCATTTTTATATATTGAAATTACTTAATTTATAAAAAAAACCTTATTAATCGGTTAACCGATCAAAAACTAAATTAACCGATTATTAACCGGTTAAACCACAACCTCGGTTAATTAATCGAGCGATTAACCGATTAAAGCTAAAGGTCGATTAAATGAATACCCTTATATATATGTATATATATAATACAAGGCAGGCAGGTTCAAACAGTATTAAAAGCATGCTGCAGGTTAAACATTTAAAAATACATGTTATTGAAATAACAGCCCACAACAGCTTAACTAAATTGCAAATACATGCAAAGACAGTATGTAAATGTAGACATAACATGGCATAATACCTTGTCTGAGTTAACATAACATGTCAATGCATGAAAATATGGAGAACGACATTTTTACATAAAATGTTGAATTGTCCAGTACTTTAATTTATATCCACCAATAAAAAATAACAACATTTTAAAATTACGACTTCTATGAATTAATCGCCACTTCCTATACCATTCACCCCACTGTGCAGCGCCGGGGTTTCGGGGTTGATTCCCGCCAGACACTCTGGTTTCTTTCCTGCGTAGAGCTTCGCGGAATTAGATTAGGAAATTAAAAAAATAAAAAAAATTTTAAAAATACATATACATACATACATATTTAACTTTATTTAAAAGAAGCAAAATTAAACTTTTAATATTCGTACACCGATTTCTTAAAAAAGTCATACCAACTTAAAACTTTAAAATAAATCGTGCAATACACTCGAATGTCTCTCAAATAAACGTGTTGAAGATTTTATGAAAAGAATTTCCTGCTTTAAATTAGAACATAAGTAAAAGAAAACATGACATAAAACCAAAAAAATCTTTTTTTTAAACTTGTTTCATTGTGTTTTCTTTTTTTGTTTTCCTTTGAAAACCGAAATTAGTGTCGTATTTTAATACTTCACCTGGTATATGTTGGTTATATAACGAAAAACAAACAAAAAACTAAGAACGTGGTCAACATAAATTGAACTATGTCAGGAACAGCAAGGAAAATAAAGTAAAGTAGAAAAACAACACGTGAGGCCGCTATACATGGTCTTGCTGAATCATTTAACATTAATAAAAATTCATTCATATTTTGAAATGAATAATATCCCTTCAGTTTATCTAGTGAGTTTAGTATAGGCCTGCCATACGTCCTGGATTTCCAGGATTGTCCCGGCTTTAGACTACTTGTCCTGGTGTCCTGGTCCACTAATAAATTGTCCTGGTTTTTAGTACAGGTCAAGACAAACAAATTAGTTTTTGCTTTAGTTGTTAACAAGGGTTAAGATTTCGGTTATAGCACTGCTAACATAAGGTAATTGTATAAAGAGCTTTAATTAAATTCAACTGTTATCTGGTGTAAAGCTGGTAATATTAGATGATAGTCAATACTCTTTCAAAATTTGTTTCAGCTAGTGCCTGTAAAAAGTTATACCGTGTAAACAACTTTTATAAGTAATCGAAAACCGATAACAAATTGCTTTCTCTAAGGCAGCCCATACACGTTTCAATTCAAGTCTGCTCAATGGACAAAGAAAAGAAACTTGTTAAAGACTGAAACAGTGGAGAGTATTATTTAATGTAATGGCGATTTCTTTTCTGAGAAATATGTTGCATAAATGTAACATGACCTACACAAAAGAGATAGAGCATGTAACATTTATGCAACAAATTTCTCAGAAAAGAAATCACCATAAGTTTGATTTTAATATGACAAGCTGCCTGTTTTATAAATATTTCAATGACCGAAATGCAGTTCTAGAAAAAATGCATTCTTCTGAAAATTATTTTAGTTTAGAACCTTTTAAGCTCAACTTTTTTATTATTTTTCATCGTTTTTATGTACATGAAGTACACGTTTATTTAAATTGTTGGATTTTAAAAAAAAAAACTGGATGGTTTTTACATATCGCACCCTAAATACTAAACTGTAACAACTCAAAATTCTTAAATTTTCAAGAGAGCCAAAAAACAGTTTATGTCAAAATGCTAATATTTAAAAAAAAAATATTAGTTCCCTAATGAAAAATGTCCAATTTGAAGAAAGTTTTGCTATGCCTTTTTCTATGTTGTAAGTAGATGTGAAATGAGAATTAATTTATGAAAAAAAATCATTTTTGAAAAATTTCGAGTTGTGTCCCTTTAGCATTTAGGGTGCGATATACAGACATATGTATTAAAAAAAACTTTTCTGTTGGTATAATTTTTTATCCATTTTTTCCATGTGTCCTGGTTGATAGGTTCAAGCATCTGGCAGCCCTAGTTTAGTATCACTTTAAACCTGTATACTAAAATGGAAATATAACACGGAACTTTTTGACGAATCTGTAACGTCAAACTTAACTTATGAATGGAAAATATCGAAGCCAATTCACCAAAATTTTTATTCCGAAAGAAAATATTTATGTTTAGCTAACAAAGAGATTCAAGGAGTATAAAACTTCTTGAT
This sequence comes from Pollenia angustigena, assembly GCA_930367215.1. Lineage (NCBI taxonomy): Eukaryota > Metazoa > Arthropoda > Insecta > Diptera > Polleniidae > Pollenia > Pollenia angustigena. The sequence continues at coordinate 45,235,843 of OV884058.1, forward strand.
TTTAATATAATTTTTTTATCGTATTCCAGCAGAAATATATAGATTGTTTGCAATCTTAAATATTTGCCAGTTTCCAGCTTTCGTTATTTACATACATACTTATATCATGTAGACTTTATGTTGTCAATATATCGTTATTCGATATTGTCCTTGCCCAACAAAATTTAAGTATTCTTTTTTAGTCGTCTGTTCGCGAAGCTTTAAAGTTATTATTGGTTGCTAGCAGAGAACTGCAAAATCACAATTTTTCTTGATTTATTCATACGCTCAAATTTACATTCACTCTTTACGTGCAAAACAAAGTTCAACGTTGGTAATTTTTACATCGTTTCGTACACATTGAAAGTGCTTTGTTTGCATTTTTGTTGCGCACGCAATATAACACACTTGTGTAAATTGAAAAGGCACACATTCTTATACTTTTGCATTCAAGTAGTCATTGTCCACTCGATGAGGCGCTTTGTTAACATTAACAACAATAATAACAACAAACCACTCGATGACACGCTTTGTTAAAATTAACAACAATAACACGAATACAATGCAGGTACACAGAACTACTGTACTTTTTAAGATGATAAAAAAAAGTATTCTGTTTCTATGGAAATTGTTTGTACCTTCAGTATGTGCGTTTAGTTTCATTAAATTTTCTTTTTCTTGTACTACATAGTAACTGCTGAATGTCTTCATGAGTAATAATTGCTTGATTTCTAGATATTTTGTTTGTATTTTTTTTTTTTTTTCTTTACAAAAACACAAACATCTTTATTAAAAAACGAAATTAACGATGATATAAATAACAAAGCACGATGTGCAATATTTGATTGACTGCAATCCAGCAGGGAATGTTTGCGGTTGCGCAAGTTTGATTGTATGACCGCAATCGAGTGTATTTGTTGCTGTTCATTTAATGCGATTGCAGAAAATAGAACACGAAAGAGTCGTGTACAATTCTTTGTGAATAGTCAGCAGCAGCTGAAGAATGTTCAGGCCGAACGTTCCCACAAGTGGCAAAAATGCGACCTCGAAGCAAATCAACGTGGTCTACTGACCTCCGTGGTAGCATAGAAGATTTCAATTTTGAATTCTGACGAATTCCGGGTATATACTGAACATGACTTCCCCACAGGATGAAGCACAAAATCGTGTTAAAAGCTTTAAATATTTTCCTACATACCACTGGAGAGAAGCCATAGAGCGTACAGTTAAACAGTGAAGCTCATACAGAATATTTTTGGTGAACGTTATTAGAATAGGCAGTTTCTTTAATAGGCCGCATTATTTGCAGAATTTTTTCGACTTTTTCCTTTTCGGTTATTTAAAAGAACATGTGCACGTCCAATAAGTCAAGAGCATACCACAACTAAAAACTGCCATCAAAGTTATTTACGGGAATACAAAATTTACTATTAAGATATACCATATTTGTATGGTTGAAATTCTGGCTGCTGCTGTACCTAGGATGCCCCTAGATGTGTCAAATGTATCAACATACCTACCCGCTATCACCATTCCTTAAGGGGGCTTTCATACAAAATGTTCAGTGCAGACTAGCAATATAATAAAGAAAAAGCTCTATAACTGCCAACAAATCGCCCCTAAGTTGATAAAATGTATGAGCGACCGTATATCTCGAAAACAAGAGCTAACCTAAAAAACGGTTAGCACCATTGGATTTTTGCAATTTTTGTTTTTTTACAACATTTTGTTTTTAACCGATTTAGCGATTTTAAATAAATTTTTGGATTTGTTTCCAAGTTAGCAATTTTTCGCGAATTTTAGTCATGCTTGCGAAGTAGCGATTTTTTTTTTATAAAAAATAAAACAGGTGTATGAAACGGATTTTCTATGAAAATTAGTTTAACCCTTGTGTTAATACCCAACTTTATCCTTATTGTTTAGCACCCGCGGTACCCGGGTACCCATATACTATAATGTATTAATAGTCCATATTTTTATGAAATAAAATAAAATTTTTAAACTTTTTAAAAGAGTATTGAAATACATTTATGTTTAAATATGATTTTTTAACTTTGTATTGCATAACGGCTAAAATGTTTAATTTTTTATACAGGACATTATTTTTAAGTATAACAGTTGAACATTTTTGGTCAAACATGATATGTAAGTGAGACTTCCCCGTATTATAATACTAACGCTTTGGAAAATAAACTTATGTTATTGTATGATACAGAATTTAGTTTTTTGAGCAGTTCAAACGTGTTTTTGTTATCCCATAAAGTGTATTGTATTTTATTGGGTATCGGGGTAGCCGGGTATGCATATTGCGATAGTTAAAGTTTAATCAAATTTTTTGGAGTATTTTAGGAGCAAAAAAATAAATCTAGAATCTGAATTCGCTTTCTTTTAAGTTAAATAACGACGATCCAGAAGCATTTTTTGTATTTTAAATATACGTGTGTGGGTCACAAACGTTATGACAAAACCAACATATTCCCTTTTTTTTTTTTGGTTGCGAGTATAAAAGGGAATTCACTAACGAAATTTACATGTTACTCTAAAAACAGACACACAACAAGCACAACAACTTTGTAAACAACCGTATGTAAATGAATTTCACAAAAAAGCAAACAAACCATTGAAACACCATTTCCTGGAAAATTCCACAAGAAGCACTTTTTCGAAACCACTGCGAGTTGTCAGAGGTATCCTTCAATACTTGAATCACTATTATATTCAATTTATTCCAATGATATACCAAAACAAATTAAATATTTAAGCATTAAAATGCGTAGGGATGATTTCCAAATGTACCTTAAGAGTTCTTAGTATTCCATTAACTCCAACGAAAATGGATTAAGCTACGATCAAAACAAACATTTCTTTGGGCATTGGCTAATGGATTAAGCCAAGGCGAATTGACTAGAATGTGAGGTCAACTCTACAGTAACACTGCTTCTGTGGTCGGGTTGTCAAAAATATTGCTAGAAAAAAATAGGTTTGTTAACATAAAAAACTAGTTTGTATGCAAACTATGACAAGCCGACCACCGAAAAAAAACTCCATATGTTGACTTGACTCCATCTATCAGTCAATTCGCCTTGGATTAAGATTTAACCCTATAAATCTAAAAATGCGTTTTATGCGCATTAAATATTTAACAATTTAATAACAGTTCCATTTATTAAAAACAATCCTAAAATTATAATCGGTAAAGCCCAAACACCACAGACAAATTTACGAGATTTTTGGGGCGAATTTAATCTAAATACCAACATAATAACATAATACGGACACAAAGAGTCGTATTTGGAAAGAAGTTTTTATGAGGAATATAACAAATTATAGACCGATTGTCACCATATACATTGACTTCTGCCATTGTACAATTAAAATGTATTCACCAAATTTGATCAAATTAATAACAAGATTGCAGCTTGTGTTAACATGTACAGACAACCAGCCAGACGGACAGCTGGACATCGTTAGATCACTTTAAAAAGTATTTCTTTACCATTCAGTTTACTAAGGATTGGTCCAGATTTCTATGTATTACAAACATCACCAAAAATATTAAATAACATTTATATTTAATGACAACCTGCTTTGTCTTACAATTATAGAGTAAAAAGTTAATGTAGAGCAGCACTTTGGCTTACAGATAGATATTTAAAACAGAATTTCACTGTAAAGCTCCCGTATGCAAAAAAAAAAATCTAACATGTAGAAAAATATGCCTTAAAAAAGCAAAATGTGAGCATTAAACTTAAGAAATACAAAAAAAAAAGCTGTTTTAACTAAATGATGAAAAAAATTGTGCAAACGGTATAATATGATAAAATGTTCACAAAAAATCGATGCCAAAGTTCATAAAAAGCTCTAAAATGGATAAATATGTTGGTTCCGCCTTCATTGGTCGCACCAGGAAAAACATGCAAATGCATATTTATGGTTTCTCTGGTTTTAATTAATAAAATATCTGTTAAAATTTATGTTGATAAACGTAATTTTAGGAGATACTAAATATCGGGTGATTTTTTAGCTATTATCTTTTTGGCAACACTGGTTTAAACAGCTGACGCACGTTTCGTGTTTTGGTTCCCTGTCAAACATCTTCAGTTTGGTCTATAATTTAACCATGAATCGTCTTACAAACGAACAACGCTTGCAAATTATTGAATTTTATTATCCAAATGCGTGCTCTGTTAAGAAAGTTGATCCACTTTTTTATCGAAAAATTTTGTTCAGCGACGAAGTTCATTTTTGGCTCAATTGGTACGTTAATAAGCAGAATTGATCAACATTTGCATGAAATAATCTTCAAACATTAAACTATAGGGACCGTACTATCGATTCAAATAAAGATTTCATGATTTTTTCTGAATTTTATGTTTTTTTTTTATACTTTCCTATAGCTCTTAAAAAACACCCTTTACAACACACTTACCTAGTCTGACTTCTTTGGCCAGACATGTAGTAAAGTGTATAGTATGCTGCCGAATATGTAGACCGGGTGTAACTTAAAAGATTATATGAGGCTAAAAACGACATTAAGTACCCCTGTACGCTTTATTTATAGTCTAAAAAATTTTGATCATGTATCCTAATACTCCTGTCCTATGATAAACGTAAACCTTGAAGACTGCTTTAAATTAAAAATCTTTTCTTCTTACAGGAAATTATGAAGACAAGTCAACCAAAATATCTATTTGACCTCCTACAGTGCATGAGGTCTTCGAGAGTAAACAGCCTATCCAACTTCGAATTTGAGATGCAGCGTCTAATTTTTTATATATCGATCCATAACTTAAATTTGAATTTTCTAGCACCTTAAAATGTAATTCTTCTTTCTAGAGTTGAGTACATAAGATATTTGTATGAAGTTTTTACACAATATGAAGAAATGGTATGGCGATTAGCTCCAAATTATTAGCTATTAAAGAATGAAATACATTAGCCCAAAAATCAGTTTTTTTGAGTCATGACTCTATTGTAGCAAATGATCGATTTACAATCTGTCTCTCGAATTAAAAACACAAAATTCAAACTACCGTTTTGGTTATTCAAATGTCAAAATGTTTCTTTACATAATTGGGGTATTCACAAGATGTGCTATCATGTTATATTGTCATAATGTTCTAACATTTTACAATGGTATAAAAATATTGTTGTTGCTTTAAAAACAGAACTTTGCTTGCTATGTTATTGTGCTGTCGTAATTAATCCGAAGAGACTTGCGCTAAACGGCTGAGCCGAGCCGCATTAGTTTTTGTAACCTGTCGCCGTTGATGGTATAGTTTTATCCGGCTAACATCCGAATTTAACCTGCGGCTAGCAATTTTTGCCACAAATCACCTGCGACGTCAAATAAGATCGGCTTAGGACTTTGCTGTTTGTTAAACAAACAAAATAAAATTTATTTGTGATTTGCGTCTGAAAAATGAAAAGAAGTCAGGTAAGATCTAATTAAATTTATTAATTCATGGATTAGAATTAAAAAAATATTTTTATTTTTTAGGTAAATATTTATGTTTAATTTATGTTTTAAGTCAGTTGTTTTAAATTCAAAATAGAACACTGAATTATGAGGGGTAGTTCACAATAGTCGTATTTTTCATGTTATTATTTTAAGACATATGAATTTGAGACACCTTGTGAATCCCCCAAATGTTTCATCATATGTATCGATATTGACTGTTTTTTCTTTCTCATTTTGTTTTTGCCATTCACGGAGAAAAAAATATATAACACAATTAAACATACAAATTTTCCAGATTTATATATTTTTTGTCATTATTTCTTTATTGGATCTTCATATAATTAATATGAATAAACAATAATTAATCAAATCTTATTCCAATAAGTTTGTTAATGTCCGGTCAGTGCCGGACGAAAATATTTTGTTTCGCGGTTTCTGTTAACCCATTAAAGACTGAACCCCGATTTCGTGGTACGATTTTGATGAAATTTCACACATTTGATATTAGGCTGTAGGAAATATCGCCCAAAGAAACGAAAAATCACCCAAAAATATTATATGAAAAATAGCCAATTTCTTCGGGCCATCTTTATTTAATATAATTGCAATTTATTAAAAAATAAGTTTGTTGTTTTTTCTCTGGGTGTTTATATTAAATATATAACGAAAACACTTTTGGGCGCAAGGATTTTCTCCTCAAGGATATAATATATACCGGCTGCGCTTACTAAAGCTTCTCTGCAAAGCCGGCCTTTGGCCGGGCGCATGGATTTTCTCTTCTATGGTATAACAAACACCGGCTTCGCTAACTTAAGCTTCTCTGTATAGCCGGCCTTCGGCCGGGCGCAAGGATTTTCTCCTATATGGTATAACCAACACCGGCTTCGCTAACTAAAGCTTCTCTGAATAGCCGGCCTTCGGCCGGGCGCAAGGATTTCCCCTCTATGGTATAACAAACACCGGCTTCGCTAACTAAAGCTTCTCTGCGTATATGGCCTTCGTTCAAAAACAAGGCAGATTTTAGAAGCTTTACTTAGCGAAACCGGTACTTGTTTTACCATAGAGAAGAAAATCCTTGCGCCCGGCCGAAGGCCGGCTATACAGAGAAGCTTTAGTTAGCGAAGCCGGTGTTTGCTATACCATAGAGGAGAAAATCCTTGCGCCCGGCCGAAGGCCGGCTATGCAGAGAAGCTTAGCGAAGTTTGCGCAGCCGGTATTACTGTCCTTACTGCCGAGCAGCTGTTGAAGATAGAATGCAATTTTTAACATAAAACTTACACTTGTATGGAACTAAATTTATATGAATAATAACCACTTTTTTGCAAATTGGGTAATTTTTAATTTTTTTTTCGGAAAAATTCGTTTTTGCTTTTTGTTCATTTTTAATTTTTTTTGGGCCCTTTTTCGTTTTTGTTGGGCAAAATTTCATATATAACTTTTTGGGTAATTTTTCATGTTCTTTTGGGCGATTCTTCATATGGGCGATTTTTCATTTTTTTTTTGGGCCATTTTTCTTTGGGCGATATTTCCTACAGCCTTGATATTATGAGCATTTATATTGACCCCTAGACCATGGGTATTTTTCTACCCACTTCGCTATTAAAGAGTTCTAAAACACAAGATTTTTTGACAACCAAAAATTAAAAAATTCATTTATTGCCTGCATTGATGTGTGTGTTGTGTGCTTATTTCACTATGTACGTTGAATCTGTCGCAGCGAGAAAAGGAAGAAGTACGGATGCCTTCTAGAGGGCCTTTGTATTCCTTCTTTTGGAGGAAAAGGATGGTTAAATTTTAAGGGCCGATGTTGATTTTGAATAAAACACCAATTATTTAGGAAGTTATTGTCATTTATTTAAATTAAGAAAATATTGGTATGGATCAATCATGCATGGAACAAAATATCGGTTAAATGGCCGCCGCGACCTCGGCGGTACACCTCCATCCGATGGTCTAAATATTCGATGATGCTGAGGCATAATTGAGGTTCTATGCCGTTAATGGGCCGAATTGTCTCATCCTATAGCTCTTTAATTGTTGCTTGCTTATCGACGTACACCTTTTCTGTCAAATAACCCCAAAGAAAGAAGACCAACGGTGTCAAATCAAATGATCTTGGCGGCCAACTGACAACGCCACCACGTGAGATAACACGGCCATTGAATTCGTTGCGCAAAAGAGCCATTCTTTCGTTAGCTGTGTGGCACCGTCCTGTTGAAAGCACATATCGTCCACATCCATATCTTCCAATTCGGGCCATCAAAAGTTCGTTATCATCTCACGATAGCGAACACCATGCACAGTAACTGCCAGACCGGTCTCATTTTGGAAAAAATACGGCCCGATGATGCCGCCAGGCCATAAGCCGCACCAAACAGTCACTCTTGTGAGCGCATTAGTTTTTCGACAATCACTCTTGGATTATCATTCGCCCAAATGTGGCAACTCTGCTTATTGCCGAATCCACTGAGGTGAAAATGTGCCTCATCACTGAATCACCAAGTGGACGATGTGAATTTTGATTTGAGCGCCCATATTAATAATAAGCCATAATAAGGTGAGGTTCGCATTCAACATTGGCGTTTTACTAGGCTTGCTCGCTTTATTCCACTCTCAAATCTTTTTACACACGTTGTCATTGCGCTCGCTTCTTTTGCAGTTAAATAAGATTGGTAACGGGATCAAAAAAAAATATCTTTTGCTTTTGCTTGTGCGAAAAAACATAACAAAAAATGTTACTCCTTCTCTCTCTGTTGTCATAGAAGGGAATTTGGAATGTTTTATATTTTATACGAAAGAGCCGAGGCCTTCTTAATAATGCTTTGGATGCTGCTATGGTGTATGCCAGGAACTTACACTGCGTGCTAAGAAAACCTGAAGGATCTCCAATCATCTTACCGGATAAGTCCTGCAGTATAGTTTCTCCTTAATCGAGGTTGGCCGCCATCATTTCAAATATTTCGGACTAGCGTATTCGGATGCAATTCGAGCCTTTTTAAATATTTTACTGCATGTTTCGTAATCATAGTTTTACTAATTGCACATTAAACATACCAGGTAGTGATTATTCGAAGCAGTTTATTTTGCTAAGTAAAACTTTCATTTAAAACTTCTAATCAACATTTACGCTGGGCTTATTTAATGAAATTATAATGAAAATAACAAAAGTATTTTTTAAAATTTACAAAATCGGTTGTTGGTGGCTTTTCAATTAAAACATTAATGGTATTGACGAAAAGGGTATTCAATGTGACAATTGATTTGTCGTAATTTTTTCTGTGATTGACCCATAACTGAATACTTTAGCACCAGATTGGCATTAAGATAGAGTTGTAAAGTAGAAGCATGCAATCAAAACTAAGAACAGAATTTCTTCCGATAGGCCAATTAACTTGAATGCCTTTTAGTTTCATTCCAGTTCATTATGCTTCTATTTGCCATTTCCACTTTAAACGCCGATCTAGATCTATACCAAGGTATTTCGCGTGCGAGTGTGAAGGTATTATTTGATTATTGATTCTAATAGGGGGTGGGCATTTGTCCAGATTTTTGAGACTTAAAATGTTAAAGGTATAAAAACAACAAATATAATAAATTTTTTTTTTGTTTTGTAGTAGTTTATTCAAAAAACACGCAATACTGATGGGTGCCGTGCAATAAAGCCATAGGAAATAAAGCCATATGATATCAATCCATTGAGCAATAAGGCCACATGACTTTATTTCCCTGTAAGGAGTGGGAGTTATTTCCCATTTACATTTTTTTCTTTTAATATAATTCTAATTTATTTAAAATTTGTTATGTTGTTTTTTCTCTGGGTGTATATATTGAAAATATAACGAAAACACTTTTGGGCGCAAGGATTTTCTTCTAAATGGTATAACAAAAACCGGCTTCGCTAACTAAAGCTTCTCTGCATAGTCGGCCTTTGGCCGGGCGCAAGGATTTTCTCGTCTATGGTATAACAAATACCGGCTTCGCTAACTAAAGCATCTCTGCGTAGTTGGCCTTCGTTAGAAAACAAGGCTGATGTATTACACGGCACCATACTGATGGTTATCGTGTATGGTAAAAACTGAAAGATGTGTAGTAATTCATGATTCAACTTATGTTGCATCGTCTGTGGGCAGCAAAAGGACATATACGTATGTTTAACATAACTCCTCTGAATCAAATACTTTAACTATAAGATAATGTTTCTTGCTGTATTAGAAAATCATAAGGTAAATAAATAAATTAATAATAAAAATAAAAAATAATAATAGCAAAAAATCTTATTTTGATTTTGTGTTCTAAGGAAGCTAAAAAAAAACGATTGCCATAATTCTTATTTGGAACCAGTGTACTTATTCGCTATATGAGGTGAGGCGAATATTGTTGTGTACAAAAATATTTGCATGAAATATTTTAACCGAAGACGGGATGGGGCGAAAAACGCTTTTTATGATATATCTTTATGACATGTTTTCGGGATGCTATGTACGAATAATTGTGTGCATAATGTGTTTTTCATGTTGTAAGTTTTTGTGTTGTCATACTGAGTTTACATACCTGATTGTAATCGAAAATGTGAAAACGTGATGTATTGAAGAATTTCTATAAAGATCTAGAAAACGGTGCGTATGTGAAATATTTAATTAAAGGGGTTCAATTTCTTGTTAATTTTAATATTATTTTAAACATATTTGTACTCCAAATAGCCTTAAATTTTAAATTATGTTTAATGTGAAAAAATATCTCTTAAGACTCTACTACGCCCTTGTCTTTACCCTGTTGAAAACTAATTTATATTCCAATTGTAAATTTGTAAATGTGTGTGAATGGAGTAAACACAAATATTTTATGCTTGTTTCGTTGTTCATGGCCTTGACTGTTTGCCATCATAAGTCAAAAGTGTTTTTAATTACTTCTAGAATCTTTAGCAATTTCTTCATATATCGAATTGCGGTTTAGGAATTTATTACAGGAATCTTTTATTTGCACACTTTGATTGAAGCGAGGGGAAAGCAAAATAAAAAGCTCATAAGTAAAACATTAAATTGGAAAACGCAATAGATTTTTTTGATAGATCACAGAAAACATTACAACAAATCAATTGTCATATTGAATACCATATTCGTCAATACAATTAATTTTTTTAATGAAAAGGCACCAACAACCGAATTTGTATATATAAAAAATACTTTTGTTAATTCAAATTTTTGATATTTAACAAATGTTTTTAACAACGAAGTTGTAATATTGAATAAAATTTTTGTCAACCATTACATCAGTGTTGCCACTTTGTGGGTAATTACCCGAATTTGGTATAATTTTTACTGTCGTGGGTAGAGCTTGGGTATTTTCTCTTAGGTGCTGTTCAGGTGTTATTTAAATTCTTACTTCAGATACCCCAATAAAATCAAGATTTGATTTCAAGATTTATTTCATTTTAAGAAATGTCTTAAATCATTTAAGATGTATATTTTCAAAGTTCGGTAATAAATGTCGGAAGATGGACTCTTAGATTTCGATAAAGATGACTCTCATATGGCCATTTTCTCATTAGGCAATTATCTTTTTTCCCAACGAAAAACTGCACATTAAAGAAATTTGGTTTTCTCAATGTCTCATTTGCTTCAATTTTATCGCAAAGCTAACCGGCACTCATCTGGCAATTATTTATTTTCCTTTTATTTGCCGTACAGATAAATCCAATCAGCTGACTCCCAACTTTTACATGTATTTTGAGTGGCGTTGCCAACTGAAAACAATGTTCTTTTTCGGTATATTGAGAAACCCAAAATCGTTAACGGACAGTTTATCGGTCCAATAAATTTATGTTGACATTAAGTTACAGGCAGTTTGTCGATACATTGAGAAAATGGCCAATAGTGATTTAGAACCGGCATTACCATTTCAAAAAAATAGGCACCGCGCCTGTCCTTGACAAAACGCATTTCAGACGTCCAACTTTGTCTTTACGAGCATTGCTGACTGTATGTCACAAATAAAATGAACATAGCTGATCTCTAAGACATCAATTGTTGCTGGTTTATCAGCATAAACCAGTGACTTCACAGGCCTACGGAAAACAATCAAGATACATCACATCGCACGGCCTTGAAATCTATTTGACAGTTAATTTTCTCTAAATCAACACATCGCCTTTATTTGTGAAAAAATAAGTTGCGTCATTTCGATCATGAAGTCGCCTTTAAGTTTCGAAAATCGATGGCTGATTTTCAAAGTAAATTTGGATAATTGTATGACGTTGTTCAAGGATGCATCTATTCATGATGATGTGCCTGAGCAAAAAGTGAGAGCAGTATGGCAGTTCGTTTGACAGCTAACCTTTCGTAACCTCTATCGGTCTTAAAAACACCCATTATAAAGGAATGACAATGAGCATTTTAAACCTTCTCTAGATATATGCAACCAAATGTGGAAGTTTAACTCATTATTCTAGGAGTTTATTTTAAGCTTTATTAATTGTTTTGAAGTCTTTAATGTTATTTTTGTAAATTTTTTTTAAATAACAATAAGAGTCTTAACAGTTTGACTTATTCTTCCAATAAGTTTGTTGTGTTTTTGCTTCTTTGAAAGTGTCTTCTTATTAAATAAAACTTAAATTTTATATCAGGTGTAATTTCATTTAAATTGGGTTATTTTGCTTTATCTCAAGTGTAATTTTGAATTTTGCTGATGGTAACACTGCATTACATACAAATTTTAATTACGAGTTTCTCATGTTAACAAAATATTTTGTAATTAGTTGTTTGCCTTTTGCAGGAATGAAATGCGTTTTAAATATTTGCTTAATTCGTTTTATTGAAATCAGAAACTCTATATGAGGAGGTCCATAACAAAACGCAATAATTACACCATAACATTTTGATGGATAAACAACAAAATGTTATTTAAGTAAGTAGCACATCATTTTTTTAAAACACAATTATTGAGGTATTATTGTCTACAAAAAATTATATTAATCACAAATTAATTATTTTATCTGACAGTTTGTTTTGAATTTATTAAGATAACAAATTTATTTATTTATTTTATTTATTTATTTCATTTTAATAAAAACTTACCAAGCCCTCTGGGCCATATATGGTTAGCAAGCAAACAATACTTAAACAACAAGTCTAACAATTCATTTTTTATATGTATTAAATTTAATCTAAAAAATAGAAACTGGGAATTATTTCCTTCCGAAGGTTACTTTATATTATATTCAAATTTTTTTTAATTTTTCGAATTTATTCTATGAGCTAAATTTCAGTTATGTATTTTATAAAGCTTTTTTTTTTTTTGTAATAGTTCTATTCCTACAATTTTTCAGAAATGACTTTATACACTACCAGACTATTATTTTGTATTTTCTTTTTTTTACATTTTACCTTAGCCTTCCGTTGGAAAGCAATGAGGTATATTGAATGTACAGAAAAATTTACAATTATTAGACACCAGCAGAATGTAATGCATTTTCTGGCCCGCTACGGCCATAGAATAGAATAAATTCGAAAAATTAAAAAAAAATGTTGAATATAATATAAAGTAACCTTCGGAAGGAAATAATTCCCAGGTTCTATTTGTTAAAATAGTTGAGTTAAATACATTCAATTTATAAAGTAACACTATCCAGTGAGACACAAAGAATGCTGAAGACGGCCGTAGCGGGCCAGAAAATGCATTACATTCTGCTGGTGTCTAATAATTCTAAATTTTTCTGTACATTCAATATACCTCATTGCTTTCCAACGGAAGGCTAAGGTAAAATGTAAATAGAAAATACAATATAATAGTCTGGTAGTGTATAAAGTCATTTCTGAAAAATTGTAGGAATATAACTATTACAAAAAAGCTTTATAAAATACATAACTGAAATTTAGCTCATAGAATAAATTCGAAAAATGAAAAATGTTGAATATAATATAAAGTTACCTTCGGAAGGAAATAATTCCCAGTTTCTATTTGTTAAAATAGTTGAGTTAAATACATTCAATTTATAAAGTAACACTATCCAGTGACACACAAAGAATGCTGACGACGGCCGTAGCGGGCCAGAAAATGCATTACATTCTGCTGGTGTCTAATAATTGTAAATTTTTCTGTACATTCAATATACCTCATTGCTTTCCAACGAAAGGCTAAGGTAAAATGTCAAAAAAAAAAAAAAAAAAAAAAAAAAAAATAAAAAAAATAGTCTGGTAGTGTATAAAGTCATTTCTGAAAAATTGTAGGAATAGAACTATTACAAAAAAAAAAAAAGATTTATAAAATACATAACTGAAATTTAGCTCATAGAATAAATTCGAAAAATTAAAAAAAATTTGAATTTAATCTAAAAAGTTAATGTTAATGTTAATGTTAATGGGCCCCCAGCCAAAAATATATATATTTACCTAATACCATTTACAAATATGGTGAGTCCAGTCAGCAAAAACAATTTCTAGCCTAAATGATTTAAAATTGACTTATTGTAAGCCCTGCAAGAAAGAGAAAACATTTTATACTCAAGAGACAATTTATTCCACATTCTTGATAATCTAACAATAAAGGAATATTTATAAAAATTTTAAGAAATTTTGTTGATAATAAGTTGCTTATTGCGATCAGATCTAGAAAATATGAACTTTTTAACTAAGAATGTTGGAGTTTGTGTTACAATCGTTTTATAGAATAAAGATAATAGTTTATAAGTAACATAATTCTGAAAAGAACACCCTAAAAATTTTAATACACTAGGAGAAATATGTTCCCTCCTTGGTTTATTATAAACATATCTAACAACAATTAGTATTGTGGTTATTTTGTTGAACTATTTATGGTTTTTAATCCAAATTTTTAATATTTTTAATTAGGCTTAAGTTCATGAAATTTAATTTTCATATAATTATTTTTATGAAGAAAGGAATTTTACAACATGAAAATTAATTAAAATTGTTATTGATAATCTTTCATTCTTGACGTGGCTCGGGCTCGAACCCTGGCCGGCAGGTTACCATGACATGTTTCGATCGCAACCACTCGATCTCCTCAGATGGATTTGCCGTCTTACACTCGCAGCCATCGACGACTGCTGACGTCAATAGTCAAACATCAATCCTTAAACCAAATTGTATTTAAACATTTGGTAGATCGAAATTTGCTTTCCTGAATGATTATCCAATTTAATTGATTTTACATGTTTTTCCCTTACTTCTGTTTTTTCGTACTTTTGTCAAGAATTTTTCTTGAAGTCCAAGTACATTTTTTTGTTTTTTCATTTTGTCTTTCTCTTTTCTGTTGACCTTTTTCAGCACAACTTGAAGGACAAATGTACACATAGAGCTCGTGCCTTAGCTTTAACAATAATTAGTATTATGGTTATTTTGTTGAACTATTTATGGTTTTTAATCCAAATTTTTAATATTTTTAATTAGGCTTAAGTTCATGAAATTTAATTTTCATTAAATTATTTTTATGAAGAAAGGAATTTTACAACATGAAAATTAATTAAAATTGTTATTGATAATCTTTCATTCTTGACGTGGCTCGGGCTCGAACCCTGGCCGGCAGGTTACCATGACATGTTTCGATCGCAACCACTCGATCTCCTCAGATGGATTTGCCGTCTTACACTCGCAGCCATCGACGACTGCTGACGTCAATAGTCAAACATCAATCCTTAAACCAAATTGTATTTAAACATTTGGTAGATCGAAATTTGCTTTCCTGAATGATTATCCAATTTAATTGATTTTACATGTTTTTTCCTTACTTCTGTTTTTTCGTACTTTTGTCAAGAATTTTTCTTGAAGTCCAAGTACATTTTTTTGTTTTTTCATTTTGTCTTTCTCTTTTCTGTTGACCTTTTTCAGCCACGTCAAGAATGAAATATTATCAATAACAATTTTAATTAATTTTCATGTTGTAAAATTCCTTTCTTCATAAAAATAATTTAATGAAAATTAAATTTCATGAACTTAAGCCTAATTAAAAATATTAAAAATTTGGATCATATCTAACAACTCTATTAACAGAATATTCAATTCTCTTCAAATTACCAGAATTAGTGCCAGTATAGATCTGAATACCATAATTTATAACTGACATCAAAAGTGCATGTGCAATTCTATACTTGACATGTAAGGGCAAGAACAGATTAAGTGCATATAACCTTCTTAGGGTAAAACAAATTCTAGAATTGACCATATTAATATGTGATTCAAAACTAAGTTGACCATCGATTATAATACCAAGCACTCTTAAGGAATCCACAAAATTAATTACCCCTCCATATAAGAAAATGTTCAACTCAGAAACATCATTTGAATGCGGACCAATTGAAAGTGCTTTAGTTTTTGTGGTGTTGATCAAAAAGCAGTTATCATTCATCCATCTTTCAATATAACGCAAAGTGAAATTAGAAGTAGCTTCTAAAACATCAATAAAATACCGATCACAACTGAATGGTTTGCAATAACTTGTATCAATAGTATCAACAAAGTCGTTCAAGTATAAAATGAACAGTAACGGTCCCAAGACAGAGCCCTGAGGCACACCAGAACTCACAGCTCCAACAAATGAACTCTCCTTGTTTAGATTAACAAACTGAGTACGATCAGTCAAATATGATCCAATTAACATGCATGCAGTTCTAGAAAATTTAAAATAATCTCTTAATTTTTGAAGCAATCTAAAGTGATCAACCCGATCAAATGCCTTAGATAAATCTTAGGATACTAGGAAACATAATTCTTTTTTATTCAAACATTCTCTTACTGTATCAGCCAATCCCAAAAGTATTCAGGTTGTGTTATGGCCACATCTATATGCATACTGGCAATCCCTAACAAGTGAAAAACAATTAACATGTTCAAGTATTTTCAATTTCATAATATTTTCTACAACCTTAGAAAGCGCAGGCACAATACAAATAGGCCTAAGATTTTCTACAGCATAACTATTACCATGCTTAGGAATTGGTACTACACGAGCTAGTTTCCAATCCTTTGGAAAAGTAGATGTTGTAAAAATCGTATTAACCAAATGTAGAAAAAGTGATGAAATATAAGGGTAAATAATTTTTATAAATTTTATAGGAAAACCATCAACTCCAATGGAGTTTGATTTAATATTCAACAACGAACTACATAGTTCAACCTCAGAAATATTACCAAATGAAAACAAACTTTCACCATTAGTATTTTCAGTAAAATCAAATGAACCAATATTACTAACGCCATGGTTACCAATAAAAGCATGATTAATAAAATTAACATCAACGTATTCACCACTCGACCCATTACCACCAACACAACCCATATCACGTACATAACTTCTTCCACATCTGAGAATTATCCACATTCTGAAACCTTTTCATATCATATTTCCTTTTTTCTTTCCTAATAACAGTCTTAACTTTATTTCGATATTTAGTATATATCTTCCAATTATAATCGGTCGGGTTATCAAAGTAGGCTCTATAAGCTAAATCACGAAGAGACTTAGCAGCAGTTACAACACCACAATTCATCCACTCATAATTCACCCATCACCTAGTAATTGTTCCAGTAGGTACACAGAGAAAAAGTTTATCAATAAGGTTATTTATAACAAGTAGCTGTTCATCAACATTGTTTGTAGAAAAAACTAGTGATACATCAAATTGAGCAATATGATCCAGAATTTGATTAAAATCAATCCGCCCATAGTATTTAAACGTATTAGTATCATTACTACATTCAACACCTTGCACTAAACACAAATATATAAGAGAATGATGGGATATTCCTGGACATTGCATTTGTCCAGAGGAAATAACTTTAGAAGCATCACTTACCATAAAGTAATCAATGAGGGATGTTGAATTCCTCGCTACATCAAAATGAGTAGGTATTGAATTATGAACAATGCTTAAAGAAAAACTATTACATAATGAACGCATAATCATTGATTTAGGTAACTCAAAAAGGTTCTCATAGAAATCATTTGGAATTAATTTTGTTTTGAACTGTATGAGCATATTATTCACAATCAACTTATCAAAAGCAAAAGTTATTAATTAAAAAATAATTCCTTACGTTTTACAGTTAAATAAGAGTAACCACCAGAGCATAATTAAATATAAAGTTGACATTTTTAAATTTCTTGTAGCGATTTATTGCAAAGATGTGTAATTATTGCATTTTTCTCTGAACCATTATATTTGATATTGAATTGCAGTGTAGTTATTGAGTTTTGGAATGCTTTATAATAAAGGTAATATAGATTTCAATGTGTAGAATAGGATTCAATCAAAAACTTGAAAAATGTAATTATTGCGTTTTGTTATGGACCTCGTCATATATCGTAACACAGAAAATAATAACAAGAGTTCTTAAGTAATTAATGGAAAGTTTTTCAAATATACACTACGTACCTCAATCCTGTAACTTTTTTAATTTAACTACCGATATTGTTAATTAATGAAAAATCTCGGTTACTTTAACGAATTTGTTATTCTGTATTTTAAATAAACAAATATTTTTGTTTAGAAATATTGACGACAAATATCGGTACAAATATAAGAACGTCAAAGTGAAAATTTTTTAAAATTAATAAAAAAATACAAAATTAATTTACTTTATTGCATTTATTTTAACAAAACATGAATGAAAACGCGTAAATATTGATTATATTTCTAAACAAATATGTTGGTTTTAAATCTTTCTATACATAGGGAAAAATTTCCAGGTGACTGAGCCACTCTTGCACAACATTTCTGCTCTTACTTTTTATAACTACACTACTGTATGTGAAGAGGATATTATGTGTTTGTACGAATGTGTGTAACACATTTAAATAAAGGTTCTGAGCCTGGCTTTTAGTGTACCGATTGACTCAGAATCAATGTCAGAATCCATTTAACGAAGTTCGTCCTTCTATCAGGATGGCTGGTAGTCTGTCCAAGATAACCTTGTGCGCATATTACAGGTCGCAATTAATAAAATAAAATTTGGCACATATGCGTTTATTGTCACAAGGTCGAAGCCTTTTTGTAATGGTGAGAAGCAGTCATTTAATTTTAATATCCCACAAGAAAACTTCTTTCCGGAATAGGGTTTTGTGCCTATAAATAGCCATCTTGTTTTGTAAACATTTGAGTTGAATAAGATCAAAAAATATTTTGTCGCAACCTACATAAATCACCAGAACAAATTTTTTCAGAATCGGTCCATATTTGACCCAGCTCCCATACGAATACACTAATAATGGTAGTACAAAGATACTTAGATAATATTTGGCACAAAAATGTCTTATGTCAATATTAACCTCACAACATACTCTTTTTGGCGAAAACATAATCGCCCATATACTGCAATGAAGAGTCGGACTTGATCGACTATACTTTCTTACTTTTTTTGTGTTAAAAATTGGCTACTTTAATCTATATTTTTAATCTGTTAACAGTACATTTATTGTCGTTGTTATTTAACAAGAACTTTTTTGTGTCGTTAACTACCGACATTTTTTGCCGATAAAAATTGTTAAAATTTCATTACAGAATAGCTCTTAACGACAATTTTCGTTAGCTAACGAATTTTGACTACTTAACGACAATTTTTTGTCGTTAAAAAGTTACAGCGTTTCAGTACAGTACCTCAATTCTGTAACTTTTTGAATTTAACTACCGATATCGTTAATTAACGAGAAATCTCGGTTACTTTAACGAATTTGTTATTCTGTATTTTAAATAAACAAAAATTTTTGTTTAGAAATATTGACGACAAATATCGGTAAAAATATAAGAACGTCAAAGTAAAAATTTTTTAAAATTAATAAAAAAATACAAAATAAATTTGCTTTATTGCATTTATTTTAACAAAACATGAATGAAAACGTGTAAATATTGATTATATTTCTAAACAAATATGTTGGTTTTAAATTCTTTTATACATAGGGAAAAATTTCCAGATGACTGAGCCACTCTAGCACAACATTCTGCTCTTACTTTCCATACCAGCACTACTGTATGTGAAAAGTATATTATGTGTTTGTACGAATGTGTGTAACACATTTAAATAAAGGTTCTGGGCCTGCCTTTTAGTATACCGATTGACTCAGAATCAATGTCAGAATCCATTTAACGAAGCCCGTCCTTCTATCAGGATGGCTGGTTGTCTGTCCAAGATAACCTTGTGTGCAAATTACAGGTCGCAGTTTTAAAAATAATTTTATAAAATTTGGCACATATGCGTTTATTGTCACAAGGTCGAAGCATTTTTATAATGGTGAGAAGCAGTTATTTAATTTTTATAGCCCACATGAAAACTTCTTTCCGGAATAGGGTTTTGTGCCTATTCATAGCCATCTTGTTTTATAGACATTTGAGTTGAATAAGATCCAAAAATATTTTGTCGCAACCTACATTAATCACCAGAACAAATTTTTTTAGAATCGGTCCATATTTGACCACAGCTCCCATAGGAATACACTAATAATGGTAGATACTAAGATAATATTTGGCACAAAAATGTATTATGTGAATAATAACCTCACAACATACTCTTTTTGGCGGAAACATGATCGCCCAAATACTGCAATGTAGAGTCGGACTTGATCGACTATACTTTCTTACCTTTTTCGTGTTAAAAATTGGCTACTTTACTCTATATTTTTAATCTGTTAACAGTACATTTATTGTCGTTATTATTAAACAAGAACTTTTTTTGTGTCGTTAGCAACCGACATTTTTTGCCGATAAAAATTGTTAAAATTTCATTACAGAATAGCTCTTAACGACAACTTTCGTTAGCTAACGAATTTTGACTACTTAACGACAATTTTTTGTCTATAAAAAGTTACGGAATTTCAGTACAGGTCTCGTTTTATGAGGATTTTTTTATGCGAATTCAAATTTATGCGATTTTTAAATTAACGATTTGTTTCAAATTTTTACGGTTTTGGAAATTTTGGAAGCCAAGTTTGCATCACTGATATAATCGTTATAGTTTGTTTTGTGTTTTTTATATGCATAGCCGATACGTATGTATGTATAAGTGTTTTTAAACTTAT
Source organism: Pollenia angustigena (assembly GCA_930367215.1). Classification (NCBI taxonomy): domain Eukaryota; kingdom Metazoa; phylum Arthropoda; class Insecta; order Diptera; family Polleniidae; genus Pollenia; species Pollenia angustigena. The sequence continues at coordinate 45,256,307 of OV884058.1, forward strand.
AAGGAGCACATATTAGTTTTACAACGAAGGCTTTTTTCGGTTAAAATACAATAAAAAATTAGGTGGAAGTTAAAAAAAAATTTCAATTTAAACTCGTTCCTTCCTGTCTTTTACGGTACAACATTGTTATAACCACATTTACGAGTGTAAAGGAATGTGCATATCTTTTAAACTAATAGAGGTCCCATAATAAAACTTTTACAATATGATAAGGACACTAAAGGCCAATTTCGATTAAAAACAAGTTAGAGTGCTATATTCGGCTGTGCTGAATCTTTGATACCCTCCACCGATAGTTCGAATGTTTAAGAAGTAATATCTGTATGATGTCTATTTATTATTATTATCTTAAACTTTGACGATTTGTTATTAATTTTGGTTTTAGGCGACTAAACTCTTTTCCGGTAGTAGGGTTAATATGGGGCCTAGGGTAAATTATGGACCGACCATCACGAAATTTCACAGCGTTATTTCTAGTCCTTTAAAACTGTGACGTACCAATTTCTGTTATGATAGCATTGTTAATTATGGTTTTAGGTATACTTAACTGTTTTCCGGTAGTAGGGTTTCTATGGGGCCTAGGATAAATAATGTACCGATCTTCACGAAATTTCACAGTATCATTTATAGTCCTATAAAACTGTGACGAGCCAAAATTTGTTATGATTGCATTATTTTTTACGGTTTTAGGCGTACTAAACTGTTTTCCGGTAGTAGGGTTTATATGGGGTCTAAGGCAAATTATGGACCGATCGTCACGAAATTTCACAGTGTTATTACCAGTCCTAAAAAACTGTGACGTTCCAAATTTTGTTACGCTAGCGTTATTTTTTACGGTTTTAGGCGTACTAAACTGTTTTCCGGGAGTAGTGTTTATATGGGGCTTAGGGTAAATTATACACGGATCTTCACGAAATTTAACAGCGTGATTTCCAGTTAAATAAACCAAATTTTCGCAAAATCTTATCTCATTCCGTGCCTTGTTCCACCATTTATGTTATTTTTTGTAACAAATTTATCAATTTTTTTAGGTGGTGGTTCCACATTTTGATTCATAGCTGCTCTGGTCCTACTGAACCGATTTTGCTGGATTTCAATCCCAAACTGCTTAGGATAACTACAAACAATTTGGCATCAAGTTTGTTCATTTCTTTTGAGTTGTTCGAAAGTGAGCGTGTTTTCAACAGACGGACAGACGGACAGACAGACGGACATGGCTAAATCGACTTAATGGGGTCTGAGATCAATAATAAAAAAGTTTCACACGGAATGACAAACTTAATATACCCTCTTCACAACTAATTGTGGTGGAGGGTATAAAAATTGAACTTAGTTAGACAAATTTTGATTTAAATTGGTCATTTCCGGTTTTGCAGATGAAATTTTTTTTTTTCAATTTAATTTTTTTTTCTTTAAAGATCAATCGGTTTGCTTTAAGAATCACCTACAATTTTTTTCGTTTGATTAGTTCTTAGTTTGAAATAATAATTTAAAAAAACATTTTTTTTTAAACGGCAACACTTTAACACCCCGTAACTCGACAAATAAACATCATAGAAAAAAAAATATATACTTATTCATATCTACTAGAACTGTAGTTATGCAAAATATAAGGGAAATAAAGGAAATAAAATATTTTTAGTGGGTTGTCCGCTTCACATATGGGCTAATCCTGCGTTACGGACGTTACATTCGCACGCAAATTTGCTTGTTAAGATTGACACAGCTGATGTTAGCATTGGAATATTTTCATGAAATTTTTTGCAAAATGCAGTTCTTTGGGAGTACTTTAAAACTTATTTTAAACTTAAAGGTTAACTGTTTTTGAAAAAAAGTTATGCTAGCTTAAAGTTCCGTTACGGACGTTACAAAAAATGGAAGTCGACTTTGAGGCTTATGTGCATTTGCACATTTTTTAGCTAATTTTGCATAATAAACAAAAAAAGTCCAAATACAAAAAATTAAGTGGAATATATGACCATATCAATACATCTTAGAAAAGAAGGCTAAGTAGTCCTGTTAAACAAAAATCTTAATTTTTGTCTGTAACGGACGTTACACTTTTTCCATTAAACCAAATTGTGTATATAAAAAACATTCATGTATTTAAAAATCTTTTTAACCTTGTAATTATAAATTTATTAGTTACAAAAAAATTATAGAATATTTCATTACTCTTATATTACTTATATTCATTTATTAATTTGTTTATTTAACCGTTTAACATTGTATCTTATGCTTAATAGACCCAGCTGTTCGAGCTACTCTTATAGTATTGTCATTGGAAAAGCCCGAAAAAATAATGATATGATTTAAGAGCTGGAATATTTTTTACATTTATCCATGTTTTTGATATTTCGTCAGATGTAGTTTTGACAAAATTTTTACCAACGTAAAATAGGAAAACGCCATTTATATATATATTTTTTTTTTTTGCGCTAATTTGTGAAAATCTCGAAAGTTTTTTAAGATGAGATTTTGGGTTTTTACTAGTTGCCAAACTTTTCGCTTAACAACAGCGCCAACACCGTCCACCGCTCCTTTTCCATGCGAAGAAGCAAAAAAATTCCGTTCGAAACAACTCACATTCCATTCTTTTACGAATTGTGTAATGTTTTTCAGAATGTATTTATGTGCCTCTCTAAATTTGGCCACTCGTTGTCTATTATCTCTTTTATTCTTTTTGCCTGTGACACACTATTTTTTAACTTTTATTTGATTTTCTCAAGATATGCTCGCTTTCTTTCTGCCTTTTTAGTTTTAAACACCAACAGTTTTTCAGTATTATTTTTAAATTTGCACAAAATTTTTTTGCTCTGTCTGCATTTGAACACATTTTAATAAATACGAATATATTTGTCACCACACGCAAAATTTTGGCAAAATTTTGAGATCAAAGCAAGAATTGCTTAAAGATTTCTAACGGAAAATCTAGTACGTAAACATTGCAAGCATGGGCGTACCACCAAATATTTGAAGGGGTGCATGGAGGGAGGTTGCGGTTTACAACATGGCTATTAATTACTAATTATTCACCCCTATCGTGAATAAAAATTCCTTGGGAGTTTTTTCCCTTTTCCCATTTTTAATATTGAATTAACATAGGAAAAATGGAAAAAGGGAAAAAACTCCCAAGGAATTTTTATTCGCGATAGGGGTGATTGATATTCAGGAATTATTTTAGGTTTCCGAAGAATTTGAAATTCATCTCAATTTAAGTTGCAGATTGGGGGATCGCATGTTATTAAAACACACTTTTTGTTACTTTGAGGTGAAGTTTTTCGGATTCTCGGCAACCTAGAGCAATTTTAAGTCCAGATTCAGATTCAGCAGGTGAAAATCCATTATAAACACTTACTTCCACCTCATAATATTAAAATAAAACTTTTGGGTATTTTCATGCCGTTACGGACGTTACACACTTTGTCATTTATATTAAGAAAAAAAAAGCGTAATAAAGGTATTTCTTTTTTTCATCAGATTAAAGTGCATAAAAAACTCTGTTAATAAAGCTAGTTTGGAAAACAAAATTATTAAAATTCATTCTGTTAAATTTAAAATCCCCCATTTTCCGCTACGGACGTTACACAGAGTGTACCGAATTTTAGTTCAAATTTTTAATATGTATTAGATAACTTACATATATGATTTTTATCTTAAATAAAAGAAAATTAAGCAAATTAAAGTTTTGCTAACCGCTAAATACTGAAACGATTGTTTTGCCCACTTTTTTGACCATGGAAAATACCCTTTTTTTACAAGAATAAATGAAAGCAAGAGGTACGTTTAGGTTAGCCTCTGCCAAGAACAAAAAAACCACCGTAAAACCTTATCGCTTATATATGTTGAAGCTTGAATATGTGTCCTATTATTCCATTAACAAACATTTGGATTCTGCCTTTGGTTTAAAAATTTTCGGATTAGCCCATATGGCTATTTCCAAAAAAACGTCAACCACAAAAAATGAAAAAAAAAAATTTTTCTTTTCAAGATTTATTCAGAGAATTGCTTATATTTTTTTAATATATGCGTATAAATTAATTGATTCGAAAAAAAAGATAAATGGTAAACGAAGTACCACAACTTTTAGCACATACTTGTGTATATTAGAAAATATGCATTTGGAACAACAATACTCTAATCTAAGGCATATTTATGATCTGAAAAACATTTTTTATTAAGTTTTTTATTTATTTATTAATCATGGTGGAAAAATTGTCCCGTTTACAATGTCCCGTTTACAATTTCTTTAACAATTTATTTAAAAAAATGTAATTCATATATTATTTTGAAATCGAAACCATTTTTAGGGCACATTAGTACGCAACATTTTAAAATTAATCCCAATAAAATATTGTGTCAGGTTTCGCAGAAATCACTGTTTAAACGGTTACCCCTTAAAACCCACTTCCGTGTTTTGTCCCGTTTACAATCACTGGTTTTTTGCAATTATCTCGGAAACCACGACAGTAAGCGAAATATTTCATTTGCGGAAATTAAGGAGCTAATTGAGAGTTAAACGAATCATTAATTTAAAAAATGAAAATCAGTTTGTTTTTTACAGTTTTGTCAATATAAACGTGTGCGAATGTCCCGTTTACAATCTTGGAAGTGCCCATATACATATTTGTTAACCTTTTTATGCGATTTTGTTTTGATTTTTTAATTAAAATTTTAATTTATGCGGATTTTAAGAATTTGGGAACGAATCATTAGTTTTTATATGAGGCTAGAGTTTCGTTTTATGCGAATTCAATTTATGCGACTTTTTTGGGAGCGCATCTATCGCATAAAACGAGATCTGAGTGTATCTTACAAGTTTCTTAATTAACAAGTTTGTAAATTGTCATATTAACAATCTGTTTCAGTTAAAAAATAAATACATATCGTTACTTTAATATAGAAAAGCCCTAACTAACGAGAAGGAAAAAACTTAATAAAAATTATAGTCTTGTAGTCGCGAATTTTTTTTCAACGCAGGTTTTTATTAAATTATCTAAACAGTTTAATAAAAAAACTGCGTTTAAAAAAATAGCAACTACAATATAATATCGAGCCCTAACCGCGAAAATAACGTAAGCGACATGATTTTCAATTTTCGTTTTTTTTAACAAATGACTTTATTTGCAGCACTTGCATCATCTCCTAAAATGTCATGGTCACAAAAGGTACCGTTACGATTTTATAGCAAAAACAATTTTATTGTATGCGACAAATTTCATACAAAATGTATATGAAATAAAATAAAAAAAGCTCTCTCCTGTAAAATTTGATTTTTGGCGCTTACGTTATTTTCGCGGTTAGGGTTCGATATGTAGCCTTCTCCGAGAAAAGGGACCTGGTGTGTCAAAAAACGGGTAGGGACTTAATTGTGGATTCTGGTACCTAAAATGGTGTAAAATAAGATGAAATGAGTTAGATTTTTGATCGTTTTTTTCAAAACTTTATTTTCACACGAAAAAAAATTAGTGCAGTACGAACATTTTTTTCATGGGCAACCGCGTACATCTTAAAATAAAGTTTTTTATAAGAGCCGAAAAAAAACATTCTAGAACAAACTACCCAGTAAAAAACGTGCTCCAAAAGGAGCAGGTTTTTTGTATGAATTCATACCTCAAATCGCTTCAAACCTGCTGATGGGATGCCTGATTTTTATATGGGGTGTTCCCGGTTTGGAGGACTATTTTCTGCTGACAATAAGCGCTTCTTTTAACATGCAAACAAAGCGTTCCTAAATATTCATTAATGTTTTGCTTTTACTTGTTTAAATGCCTTTTTCAATTATTTTCGTAAACCATAATATATTTTTATTTTTTTCGCTTTAAAACCTTCTTCGTTGTCAGCACTAAAATAGCAGCTTTTTTGTATATTTTATTCTTTATCATTTACTGCTTAATAAGAGCTCTCTAATTGAAGCGCTTCATTATGCGCTTTTTCTCCGTAGTGCTTCAAAAAAACCAAATTTTTTTTACTGGGTATGGGCTAGGTATTGCCTCTTTTGAACTTTGGAATTAAGTTAAAAAATCGGAATGGGTCGTTTTTTTGCAAAAATTTTTAGCCATATGGCAACAACATTTCAAAATCAAAAAAATGGACATACGTGGTTGCCCATGAAAACCACAGAATTTACAAACATGTTAATTAAAAAAATTGTTAACTATATTAGAAAAATGTTAAAAATGTTCTTTTATTACTTAATAAATATTGTTATTTTTTCAGTGATGTTTTATTAGATTTTCATAAGTTCTATGAAGGTTTTTTTTGTTAACAACTTTTTATTTGTAACATATTGAGGAATGCGTAAAGGAAATATTATTCAAAATTGCCACAATTCGGCTTCCAGTATTGAAATTTTCACATTTTCATCTTGTCTTTCCTATTTACTTTTTTATATTTTATTTATAAGTACAATTGCACTTACAGTTCACTTTAAGTTAAAATGTAGGAGAATTACAAACCAAAACAGAATCGCAGAGTACATGAAAATGAGTACATTTCCCCAATCTTTTCACCCATCTCACGAACAAATTCAAGAATTGCTGCAACAAAAATTGCCAGACTGGACGAAGACTTAGAGAGCATGGTCTGAACTAAACTTCATCCAAATTTGGAATCTCTAGAGCTTGCCTTTATCCGGACAGTGGATAATTTTCACATTTATGTAGTGCATACTGCGATGGACAAATGTCATGCTAGACTTTGATCATGCTCGAAGGCAAATGGTAGCCATTTTGAATAATATTTTTTTGGTACATTCCTAAATAAGTTGCAAATAAAACACGGCTGGTTGTTATAAAAAAACTTTTCATAAAGATTTTTTACAGAAAACCCGTGTATTTTTTGTATTTCTGGTACACGGTTTTTATAAAAGTACTATCTATGGATGTACTTTTCTAAAATCACAAAATTGTTTTTCGTATAAGCAATATTTGCATCTATTTTTGAATATAAATATTACTCATACGTAGTGTTAGAAGAATTTTTGTTTCATAAATTTTTACGCAGTCAATACTATTATTGATGAATTCTCTTTTAAGTCTGGCATTGAACTTTTCTCTCAATGGTGTAATTACAACTTAAAAAATGTAAGCACATGTCATTTTTCCGCTTATTAAAACTTGATACTAGTTATTATCTTAATGGCACATTACTGAAAAAGTTCACAATTTTACTGATCTCATAACTAAAATTCTGTGATCACATTTCATTGATGGTTAATAAAGCAGTTGGAGTACTTGGCTTTATGAATCGTTGGTCGAAAGAATTTTCTGATCCATATATCACTTAACATCTGTAAGCGTCTCTGGTTCGCCCTATTCTGGAATATGGATCAATTGTATGGGATCCTTACTCTAATACATATATCAACATCACTGAATCTGTAAAGAAACAATTCCTTTTTTTTTTAAGAGGTCTTGGATGGAACTCGTTTGTATTACCTTCATATGAAAGCAGACTTGGTCTTATTAAGTCTTATTTCGTTTTTAATGGGTATAATACGCGGTGATGTCGATTCCGATTTCTTGTTGGGTAAAATTAGCTTAAATGTTCCAGCTAGACCTACACGAAACTTTCAGCTGTTAAATTTAAGTTATTATCGTTCTGTTTATGCTAACAACGACTCCTTTCGTCACATTTGCGTGAAATTTAATAGTTTACCGGGCCTGTTCTGAAAATCTCGTGGTTTCAAATAATGTGCTTTTGAAATCACACGTGTGATGTTGTGGTGTTCTGAAAGTCATACCGTTTTTATGTTTTTCGATATGCTTTCGGCAATAAAAGATCCCACCAAAAACGGGCCACTAAAATATCACACGTATCATTTTAGTAGGCAACTGTGCTTTGAAATCACGTGATTCAAGTTAACCCTTAAGCAAACCCCAAAATGATTATGCGTAAACGAACCCCAGGGCCTGGCTGGGACTCATTGTATTTTATATGGAGCTTTTTGTGGCTATAGAAAAACTCACACTAACAAGCCCCTGGGTCTGGCTGGGACTACTTTTATATGTATGGAGTTTTACGGCTATAGCGGGAACATTTTGTTGGGAAGTAGAATAATTCTTCGATTAAACAGTAAAGAAAGAATTCTTATGTGTTGCGTATGCTTTTTGAAACGTTTCATTTTGCTTTTATTTACTGCAGTACATATTTAATATGTCAGGGCCTGGCTAGGCCCTGGTGGATACAATATGCACAAGATTTTTATTTGGCCAATTGCCACGCCCACGGTGTTTAAATTTACACTTTTTTCTCATTTTCTTGTAAAAAACACTTTGATTAAGGAAAACATAAAGTTTCGTTCTAATATATTTAATAATTATATTTAAAAAAACTGGAAAAAAGTAAAAATGCCTGGCCAGGACCTGGTGTTCATCTTATTGAATTTTCTGACAGTAGCGATGTTTTAAAAAGAAAAATTATTGTTTATTTAGATTAAGTAATAAAATAATTCTTAATTTATAGTACTCTTATTAAAGCACTTACATAATATAATAATAATAAATTAAATTTAAAAGCGAAAACTGGTAAATATTTTTTTAAATCGTTCTTACAACATAAAAAAAATAAAAATTAAAAAAAAAAATTTTCTTTTTAAAAAAACAAGATTCGAACCAGAGAACTCACAGTTTCTAACTTAACACACCCCCTAGATAACTAAACCATGAAGGAACGTTGTTTGAATATCATTAAAATGAAATATGGCCCGTTTAATGTTTACTGTGTTGAGTTGTAATTACTTTTGATGTTTTTGTTCACCACAATAGCAAAGTTGTAAACCATAAAACTTATTTCAGTTGTGAACCGAAATATGGAAATATATTCACCAAAATAGTTTGTGGCATGTAAGTATGCGTGTTTGTTTTCTTTTATCTTTTTGGGGAGTTTTCAAGTAGCAATAAAACACAAAAATTCCTAGTTTCGATTTGTTAAAATAATTTCGTTAAATAGATGAAATAATAAAGAAGGATGATGACGAAAATCATATTGAGCATTATGCTAGTATATGTAAACAAATGTGAAGAGGGGAGGGGGGGAAGAGACGGATAGCCGGATTTTAACTTCGCTTTTCATAAGGACCCAGAATATATATAATTTATAGGGTGTAGGATCAATATTGTAGAAATTACAAACGGAATGACAAACTTATATATACCCTTTTTCCACCTGAGGTGAAGGGTATAAAAATAATTTTTGGAATTTCAGTATTTTGATCATAACTTAGCCATTTTTAAACAGATTTCAAAGATTTAAATACCGACGTGCTTAGGAAGAAATTTACCTTTTACTTGGGTTATAAAGTTTGGACTCGGGGAAATCTTTGGTTCCCGAAATTGGGTATTAAAAAAAAAAAATAATTTTGGTCATAACTTTTTTGTATCTGAACCGATTTTCCCGAGTTTTAAAAAAAAAAATATGCTCTACTAAAAATTTCCGATATTTTGGTATATAATTCATATCCATAGGACATATGGCAGCCCTAAAATTAAGGTTTTTATACAATTTTTATTTTTTTTGTACGGGAGGTACCATGCCCACTTCTTCAATCCCGCCCACATTTTGTAGGATGGTGTGTATTGGCAACTTTAATGTGTGTTCCTAATTTGGAAGATTTGGCTTTTGCCGTTCCCCAGATAAAAGGGCAAAAGTAATAAAAATACAACAACCACAAGGGATTTTTGGGAAAAATTAGAGGTAGTCGTGGTTTTTTGCTGATATCTCAGCCATTTGTGGACCGATCTTTCTAAATTCCAATAGCAAACAATTTCGGACCATATGTGACATAAGTGTATAATAAGCTGGCCCCCATCATATATGGGGTCTTCAGAAAATCCATTTCAACGGACAGACGGACAGACGGACATGGTTAAATCAACTTCGCTTTTCATAAGACCCAAAATATATCTACTTTATAGGGTGTAGGATCAATATTGTAGAAATTACAAACGGAATGACAAACTTATATATACCCTTTTCCACCTGAGGTGAAGGGTATAATAAATAATACGAAAAATATAGAATAGTTTATCCCGTCAACAATAAATTTCAGTGTTTTTATCAAGAATAAAAATTGGGAATTAAGCACGTAAAACGAAATCTTGTTAATTGAAAATTTTGTATTCCCAAAAATTACTTTGATGATAAGAAAAATTTTAATCAAAAGAAGTTATTAATTTTTAAAGATTTTCATAAAAATTTAAATACAAACGGCTTTATTTATAAAAATTAAACAGGTTAATTAAAGGTTTATTTAACAAATTTTCATAAAAAATTCGTTTCATAAACTCTTTATTAACCTGTTTTATTTTTATAAATAAAGCCGTATTTGTTAAGTTTCATGTTTTATAGATTTTTTTTTTTAATACCCTCCACATCTACCTTTGGAATGGTATAAATTTGCTGCAACATGTGAAAATTAACTTTGCACAAATAACTCTATAAATTTCTCTCAAGAACAGATGTTAAAGACATTGAAAAATAAAGATATAAATATTGTGTCTTACAAAATGTTAAACTTAGAATTGATGGTAAAGTGTGTATATTGTAGGTAAAACAAAAAGTCGAAAATGCAATAAATAAAGATAATTTAAGTAAACAAAAAAAAAGCTCAGATAAAAATATTTTTAGTGAACTTTGAGTGGTTCTTGCAGGATTTATTTATACAGGGTGGCCCAGAAAGACCGAAGTGGTGTCGCGTAAAAGAGCCATTGTGGCCCTCGCAGTGTGCGCTGTGGCTCCATCCTGTTGGAACCATATTTGCGGATGGTTTTCACGGCTGGCCTTACAATATTTTCCAACATGGCCCGATATCGATCAGCATTGATGGAAATGGCAATACCTCGTTCATTTTCAAAAAAATATAGGCCAATGATCCTTTCTGAAGAAACACCGCACCAAACAGTACACTTAACTGGATGTAATTGTCGTTGATGAAGTACTCTCGGGTTTTCTGTAGTCCATATCCTACAGTTTTGCTTGTTAACGAACCCATTTAATTGGAAATGGGCTTCGTCACTCATGCACGCTAAGTCAACACAATGGACCGTTGATTTGAAAAGTAAATTTCAACGATTTGGGCACGTTGTTCAGTTGTGTATTGCTCCATTTTAAATTGTCCAAGTCTTCTTTACAAAATACTGAAAAAATTTATAAGAAATTCACACCACTTCGGTCTTTCTGAGCCACCCTGTACAAACAAATTTAAATGTAGAATTACTTTTGTTATTGGAATTCCTTAATCTCTATCACTCTATCTATATCTAATTTCGTGAACTTTTCCAATATTCCGCAATTAATTTTATCGTGCTTGTGTGTTATAAAATGTGTCAAAAATTCTATTCATATTCCATGTTGGTTTTCGTTTTGAAAAAAAAAAGCCAAAACTTTCTCTATTATTTCATCTAACCCTAGGATAGGACTTTTGACAGGATTACAACTACACAGGTTAAACTATAACAACAACATTTTGTAGAAACACAAATTTTATTCAAAAATTTTATATTAATAATATATTAATTAATAAAACTCAAAAAAAAAAATAACAATTCTTATTGGAATTCTATTTTTTGATTGATGATAAAAATTTTGTTTTGAGTTTTATTAATTGAGGCCGTCGCACAGTGGCTGAAAATTTTACTTCATTGGCCAAAAGTCCAATTTTTGTTTGTCACCGATTTCAAAAATTTTAATTTGATTTAATAGAAAACATATTTAAACTATGGTAGCCAAAAAATTTGGTCAAAATATTGGTAATTGTGGTTGTGCCATGTTGTTGAACACAACTTTTTTTTTAATTCAGAAAAAATATTTTTTTTTTAATATTTAATCCGAAAGAAATAATCATTGCACAAAAACTATCAGCGATAATGACCTGGTTGCTTTTTTGCTAGGTTGGTAGTCTTGTTATCTTTAAAAAGAAAATATTTGCGACTGTTGTGTTATTTATATTTGAGATGCTAGGACATATTTTCTAAACTACTATATATTTGTCAAATTTCAACTTAAGTAGAATAGAACTTTTGCGGATCAAAAGGGATTTAGCAAGTAAAACCACTGATAGAAAGGTGAAAGTGTTTTGTTTAACCCTACTTATACTCTTGTACCCGTTTGGACCCGTCTGTTTAACACTTTTTTAATTTTAATGAAATTACTCAAAAAAAAATTTCTAAACTACTATATTTTTGTCAAATTTCAAATTTAGTAGAATAGAACTTTTGCGGATCAAAAGGGATTAAGAAAGCAAAACAACTGGTAGAAAGGTGAAAGTGTTTTCTTTAACCATATATGTACTCTGGTACCCGTTTGGACCCGTCTGTTTAACACTTTTTTAATTTTAATGAAATTACTCAAAAAAATTGTTTTTTTTTTTGTAATAGTTTTTTTACAATTTTTTTTTTTATTCCGCAAAAATGTTTGCAGAAGTAACAGAAATCATGTGGTATTGTCTTCAAAAACAAATTTAATGATATAGGGAAACTTGCTCGTCATCGAACATAATACAGGTAGTACATATAAAAAGCCGAAACAAGGGCAGGCAATACAAATGCTGGCAATGCCGCAAGAAGATTCTTTTCTGATCCAGAAACAGCATCTGAAATAACAGTTGTTGATTTTAATCTCATTTTTAGATATAAAATAATCCAAGAAATACTTGCGTGCAATGAAGAAATTGAATTTGGAAATTTTGCTAAGTAAACTGCAAAAATATATACAACCAAGTACCCATGGAGAAATATGTCTGCTACAGTTCACAAAATCCTTTATCATGGAGAAGATGTCGTTAAATATCAGTTGGTGCCACTGGGAGATTTATCAGAGGAAGCTCAGGAAAAAAGGAATAAGGATTACAGATTTTATAGAGAGCACAATACTAGAAAAATTTCACGAAATTCCACTAATGAAGATCTATTTCATATATTATTGGCAACGTCAGATCCGTTCATCTCCAGTATTCGATATCAATGGAAAGTGGAACATTGGGAATTAGATGAAGAAGTCAAAAAACTACTAAAGAACAGAAATAACACAGAACAGAATACGAAAAATTTGCAATCAATCTTTCAACTAAATGAACAATAATTATAATTCATAACATCTAAGACAGGCATTGTGTTAGTAACAAATAATAATAAACAGAAACTCACATTGTTACAAAAGCTATTAAAGTCTATTGCAGGCTATTGTTTTCATAAGGTTTTTTTATCCACATATGTATGAAATCCCTGCAGGAAATGTCACTAGTGAATCTGTACTGATTCACTACTGACACAGTCACCAGTACTAGTGACTTATTATACCCCAGGCAATGTTATTTACAATAGACATTTAACATGTGCGTGTCATTGGAAATCTACTACTGACGTTGGTACTACTGACTACATACTGACTAGGTAGTTCTTTTGGGAACATATGTAGACATTGAAACCAGAGAATCGCTAGTACATTTTAGTAAAAGTAGTCTACACTTTTTGTAAGAATACGAAATCATAACAATCTTTTTTTATTATTTCTTAAATTTTTATAGGAATTGTACTTCTCAGTTGTTATTGATCAAATCTTTTTCGTATTAAAGCCAAATATAGTAGCAAATGTAATGTAGTGTAGACACTTTGTTGAAAATGTCACCAATATAGTCGACAAAACTGGTGACTTGGAGACACTTGCACCCAGGTTTCCTTCAGGGATGTTTTAATAAATAAATAAGTGTAAACAAATTTGAAAGCAAAAAATTTTTTATTTTTCAGCAATAATAGCAAAATTTCCAGTGGATTTTACTATTTTTTTTTAATGTTAAATTTTTTTTTATAGTGTAACAAACATTTAATTTTTTGAGTGTCCCATTATTACAAAAAATGTTAATGATTATTATTTAAATCTAAAACTTACATTTTTAAATAATTAAAAGAAATAAAAAAACCTTATTGCACGCTTAAGTAAAAAAAATCTAAAGTTCCACTTTGCCCTGAAATTCCGCAATAACTACTCAACCGTTTTTAATGAAATTTAAAGTGGAGAAAGTTAAAGAATCCATCTGTCGATTCAAATATCTCCTTCGGTTCAAAAATTACAGATTTTTGGCAAATGAAAAACGATTTTCAGCCACTGTGTGTCAGCGCAAAAGTGGTGTAAGCTTCAATTTTTCATACTCTGTCTTATCTACGCCAAACGGATTAAAACACTGCGAAAATAAAATAAGAAACTAGTGTATCTCTTGTTTTACCAATCACTAACAGAAAGCGTTGCAAAAGTTTGTTTTGCATTTAATTATTTTTGCTTTACTTATAATACAAAAGTATCCATAAACCAAAAAAAAATATGAAATAAATGTAATGTGGCTTACATCTCTTTTGATTTGACGTCCTCAATTATGCTCCATTTTTGTCATAATAAGAAATTTTTCAAGTTCTTTAAAAAATCCCTTTTTTGATTATTCTTCTCGAGAAAAGGTGGATTGAGATATCGCAAAAGATCTTTTTGCGTGTATATGCTGAATTCATTAGAAAAAAGAGGATGTTTTTAGAAAAATAATAAGACCATCATTACCAGCTATGGGCAAGTTCAAAATGAAAATTCAAAAAGAGCGAACGATGTGTATACAATAGAGTTGTCAATTATTCGCCTTTCAACTTTGTTCGAATAATTCAACTAATTGTTTTCGTTCGTTCGATCAAACGATTAAATCTTAAAATTATTCGATTAATCGATGAGAATAACGAATAAAAAAATTATTTTAACAAAAAAATTACTATGGAAAATCTTCCATTCCATCCGCTATTACTTCTTCTTTTTTTGATGCATAAGATTTTTCATCTTAACTCCACATCGTTGTATTACTTTAAGGCATCGTAAAACCCTTAAATGCTTAATAATCCGATATTACTCTGGATTTTCGAAAGGCGTTGGAAGACCTACCATCTTCAGCCAAACTTCTGTCTACAATTTCTATCGACAGCCGCCGTCTTAATGTATTTTTCCATTGGACCAAGTTCGATATTTCTTGATGTCGTTGGATTATCTTCCACTACATCGTTTTAAATGGTAGTATTGTGGCACTTACAAATTGTAAAGATATACATATATAATTTAAAAAAAATTGTATTATAGTACAATAACAATAATTTTTACTTTCAATATATGATTTATATAAATCAATTCTTTATTTTTAAGCTTTTCGTTTATTTCTAAATTTTTCACCCGAAATTGAAAGATTCCCTTTCTTCAAAGTTTTTTAACGTTTGACTTAAAAACAAAACAGCTGATACAATTGAGAAGATGAGATACAAAACTCGTTCGTTGCAAATTTTAAAAATACGAGATGGCAAAGGATTCTTACAGTTCTTTTGGCGCTTTATTAGACGAAATATTCTGATTGCATGTCCGTGCTAAAAACATGGAAGAGGACATGCATTGATACAATTATATCATTTCATTTCGTATTTTAAATTTTGTAACGAACGAGTTTTGCAACTCACCTACTCAAATGTTTGATAAGATTTGTTAAATAAAAACATAAAATACATTTTTGATATACAATGAGTGCAAAAATTAAGATTAATTACAACCAGGGCTATAGCAGCAATATTTTTTAACTTTCCTACATTTTGTATAAAATCACTAAAACCTTATGAGAATTAATCAAATTCTAAGCTTTTATATAATTTATTTTTTAATAAAAAATGGTTGTTCGATTAATCGACAATATTTAATCGATTTATTCGTTATTCGAAAATCGGCGTTTTGAACTTATTCGAACAAGAGTTTGGTTTTGTTTGATCGATTAATCGAATAATTCTTAATCGGTTGACAACTCTAGTATACAAACACAAAAAACAAAGAGCAAAAAGAGCATAAAACCAACAAATGCAAACGTAAACAAACCAATACAATGAAACACATGCAAAGCTTTCAATAGCTGATCATTACCGAATAAAGTTGCGAAAAATAATATAAAGTCAAGGTAAGCAACGTTAAAAAAATTCGAGCTGAAATATTCTTAAAACTATAAGAGTTAACTTAGTGAAATAAACTGAGATTTATTTTTTTCCTACTTGCTAAATACAAAGATTCATTCATTGAAATCTGTCATTTGCACAAGTTACAAGTTGGGCTTTACAGAAGTATGTAATATTAAAATGTGCAAATATTACACATAAGCACAGGTAAACTGAATATGCTTAACATTTTTAATTACTAATAGTTATATTTGTGCTTAAAAGTCTTTCGAACTTTAGTTTATGTTTTATAACGTTTCATCATCTTATTTATGCTAACGGTGGTGGTAACTTAAGGTTAGGTAGTGTCCTATATAGCCTCTATACGTATTTAAATTGTTTCCCTTTCGCCATAATGTGGTTATTTATTGTTAGCTTTGCTACGTTCTTTAATTTCACTTTATGTTGGTGTTTTTCTCGTTTTTTTGCTGTGTGTTTTTCCAGTTGTATTATTGTGAGATTTAGCAAAATGTTAAAAAAAACGTAAACAACATTAGCCTTTTTTTAATGCGAACACAAAATACTAAGAACTATTTAAAAATATGTAAAAATATTTAACCCTCTTTTAGAGGAGAGTTTTAAACCATCCATTACTACTAGTATAAGATTACGAAACACCAAGAAATTTTAAACGATTGTTAGATTTTTGTTGAAATCATGAACAATTGCAAACCGATCCTATTAAAATTATATTTATTATTTGTTCCATCACTATTACAGTTTATACGCGAAATTCCGAAGAAAAACATTTTTCTCCATCATCGAATTAAGGGTACGGTAAATTTTAGGAATAAACTTATAAGATTCTGTGCTACACAGAAAAAATTATTGCCGAATTATTTTCAAACAAACGCTTGTTTGAAATTTTTTTTGATTTCTACAAATTTTTTTACTGATTCAATCAATATTTTTGTTTGATTTTTATTTAACCAACAAAAATGTGGACAACTCTTCAAAAATTTAATAAGCGCGCTATTGGTTTGAAGTTTTCATAATTTTGTATGAAATATTTAACGCTCTTTAATGTTGTCGTCTTTTTGCATTTATTTATTGATTGTAAGCAACACTTCTTTATGTGAAATATAAGAACTACAACAAAAAACACATGCAGTCTACTTTTGGACGCTTTAAAAAAGTACAGCAATAAGAAAAATGATAAAATAGCGTGACGAGGTTTGTAGTAAAAAAAACGTTTCATTTTTTTTAAACAACAGAAAAAACACATTATAAGAAGCAAAATAAATTTTTGGTTGGTTTCAAAGTTGGTAAAAAAAAATAACAAAATCCCGTATTCAATTTTTTCAAATAGTTTGTTTAAATACATCAAATACAAAAATAGATAGATGGCGGAAAACATATCGAGTCGGTCTGCCGCCGTTTTTGGTTACATTTCTTCTTCATTAGCAAAGGAAAGGATAAAGCAACAGTGAATGATGAAGAAAAACACTGTGAGTATAAATATGACTTCGTTGAAAAATTATTCCAACAAAAAAATGTGTCTCAAAGCCAGCCGGCCGCTCTGCTCTGCTTCATCTTCGCCAACAGTGCTTGCTTGTGTGCGCGTCATTGACTGTGCCAAAACTTTTTTGTTTGATTCAGCAAAATTATTTGTTTGAAATTTATATGAATTTCAGTAAACTTTTTGTTTGATTCTGTAAAATTATTTGTTTGAAAAAATCGGCGTTTTTTCAATAAACAAAATGCAAACAAATTGTTTGAATATGCGAATTTGTTTGTAGGACCGATTTTAGACAAAAAATTGTTTGATTCTACAAATTTTTTGTTTGAATTGGAAAAATAATTTTTTCTGTGTACGTTTTACACTGAACCAAAAATCCAATGAAAATGTATGTTAAGCAAACGAATTACGTTTATTAAAATATTTTCGTTGGCTCAACGAATTATTCGTTAATATAATGAAAATGATACCTAATAAAAATACAATTTTCATTATATTAACGAATAATTCGTTGAATCAACGAAAATATTTCAATAAACGTAATTCGTTTGCTTAACGTAAAGGGTGGTTAAATTGTAAGGGCCGATGTTGAATGTGAACCACACCTAAACGCCAAGTTTTTTTCCAAATTTTATTTAACATTTCTCTATTTCAGACTTACTCAATTTGAACCATGGAGAGATACACAATCCAACAACGTGTTAAAGTTATCCAGACTTATTATGAAAATGGGCGTTCAAATCAAAATGCATATCGTGCACTTCGTGATTCAGTGATGAGGCACATTTTCACCTCAGTGGATTCGTCAATAAGCAGAATTGCCGCACTTGGGCGAATGATAATCCAAGAGTGATTGCCGAAAAACCAATGCACCCACAAAGAGTGACTGTTTGGTGCGGTTTATGGGCTGGCGGCATCATCGGGCCGTATTTTTTCCAAAATGAGGACGGTAAGGCAGTTACTGTGAATGGTGTTCGCTATCGTGAGATGATAACGAACTTTTAATGGCCCGAATTGGAAGGTTTCGAAGGTTTCAGCAGGACGGTGCCACTTGCCACACAGCTAACGAAACAATGGCTCTTTTGCGCAACAAATTCAATGGCCGTGTTATCTCACGTAATGGCGATGTCAATTGGCCGCCAAGATCATGTGATTTGACACCGTTGGACTTTTTTCTTTGGGGTTATTTGAAAAAAAAGGTGTACGTCGATAAGCCAGCAACAATTCAAGAGCTAAAGGATGAGATAATTCGGCACATTAACGGCATAGAACCTCCATTATGCCTCAGGGTCATCGAAAATTTGGACCATCGGATGGAGGTGTGCCGCCGGGGTCGCGGCGCCCATTTGGCCGATATTTTGTTCCATACATAATTGAGTAATACCAATATATCATAATAAAATAAAATTACAATAATTTCCTAAATAGTTTGTGTTTTATTCAAAATCAACATCGGCCCTTGAAATTTAACCACCCTTTACATTTTCATTGGATTGTTGGTTTAGTGTAGTAATTATGTCTTAAGTTATTATGACCAAAAATGTCAACTCTTGCAGACAAGGAGTCTTGTGAACACTTTACCACGCACAAATTTACATATTCATGATTTAAGCAAAAAACAAGGGTACCCTCATCATTGTGCGATAAAAAGAGAAACTTTTATAAATACCTTTTTTAGATATAAATTAATAATATTTGTCCGATGTTGTGTACAAAAACAGTTATACATATTTAATTTTATTAATAACTAAGATGCTTGTAGCTAATTTAGAAACTTTGTCTTTGGCCGTTCTCCATATATACAGAACACTATAATGTCTTTTTACGATATGTGCCACGCTAACTTCTCCCATCCCTTCCATAGTTTAAGAGAGGGTGTGTTTTGAGCACCCACACCCAAAGAAAAAACATGTTTAAATATTGTCACATCTAACAAAACTATTTTTTAAGAAAATGTTAAACATATTATGTTTAATATAACCATATTTTTGTCACCGACACCCATTTTATGGTAAAATAAGCCGTCCATCAAGAAGCCGCAACGATATTATGGTTGCCTCTTAAGATGTTATGGTTAATAAAAAATAAAAAAGCGTGGTTGTTTTTCAACCAAAGCCTGTTGCTCTTAGAAAATAGGAAAATACTATTGTTACTTTGAAAACAAATTGTTGTTATATTCAACCATAGCATGTTTAGAGGCAACCATAATATGGTTGCGGTTAAAATTAAAATTAAAATTTTCCTTGTAGATAGGTTTGTATGCGATGGCCATATTAAAACATGTTTTTTTCTCTGCGTGCAGCTATGTGTACCAAAATTGGGCGGGATTGAACAAATTTAAATTTTACTTTTATATAAAGGACGGTAAAAGAAAAACTGTCAAAATATTTACACATAACTGGGCTAACAATGCACAACCTCTCTAAAAAATGAGCGAAATTGGAATGGAGGGCGTAGCATCTTCCACATTATCGATTTATAGATTTATGTTTGTCTGGAGAACGACAAGTGAAAAAGTTTCCAATTTAGGTACAAATATCTTGGTTATCAATACACAACATCTGACAAAATACGTGCGCGGTTGGAGAAGAAGGCGTGGCAAAAAATATATTAATTTATATCTTAAGATTGGCAAGAGAACAATTGCTTAAATTTGGGATATATGGCTGGGTTAACAATACCAGCCTAGTGGGCGTGGCTCCTCCCCTACAAAGACACTATAAATTTCTTTATATCTGCAATACTGCAAAGGCCAAAGTTTCCAAAAAAAATGCAAGCATCTTGGTTATCAATACACAACATCCTACAAAATGAGGGGTAGGATTGCAGAAGTGTGCAGTGCACATATAATATAAACCAATTGATAACTGTATATAAATTAGGTAAGAAAAACACAACATCTGAGCAAATCTGAGCGGGATTGGAAAAGTGGGAATGGCACCTACAACACAATGAGATTAGAGATGTATAGATTTATTTATATCTAAGGAACAAAACTTGGTACAAATAGCTTTGTAATCAATATCAACAGCAGCCCAAAAGTGGAAGCGATAATATAAGTGGGCGTGGCACAAAAAAGAATCCCGTATATCTGAAGCACGGAAAACTGCGCAAATTTGGTACAATTAGAATACATTTAGAATATACAGACTGCATCTCTAAGAAATATGCAAGATTAGAGAAGTGGGCGTGACGCAAAATAGATTTCAGTGTATCTAAAGAACGGCAACAGCTACAATTTACGGTTGTATACATCTTTAGTCTGACCAATCTTGGAATATGAATATATAATCAGTCCAAAAACAATTCCTTCTTTTTTGCCTGGGTCATTATTCCTCCCTTTACCCTAAGGCTTATATTAATAAAACTACCAATGTTGGAGAGCAGAAGAACTATGCTTAGGGTTTAATTTCTATTTTACCTACTAACTGGTGCAGTCTGTTCCAATTTCCTACTCAGCAAAATACATTTTAAAGTTCCTCATCGATCAACTCGTTTCTACATTCCAATCTATTTGCAAGTTTTTCAAACTTATTGTGCTAATTCTGATCCTCTAAGAAAATTGTTTAAACATTATAATGATTTTTGTTTTTTTTTGTGATTTTTCTGCTTATGTTAATGTCATTAAACGTAATATTATTATTTGACGGATTTACTTGGGGTATTAAGCTTGGACTCAGGAGGATCTATGGTTCTCCAAAATGGGTATTTTCAAAAAAAAATTATATTTTGGCCATGACTTTGAACCGACTTTTCCGAGTTTTTTGGAAAATATGTTTTGAAAGAGGGAATAAACCCACGAACCACAGTAAATTAAATATGTATGTATATAAAAACTTATAGTGGTTCCTAATAGTTTCGTTAGTTATCTTAATAAGACCAGCAAACAAATTTAAGCATCTGGTGAATCCAAAATATACTGAACGATAAAATCATGGGTTTCGTCACGCATTTAAGTATTGTAGATTCGACTTTATAAAAAAATGTTGAATGTACCCCTAAAGAAAAACACTGGGGATAAATCAAATTTTCTATCATTACTTTAAGTACGAGTCGTACTCAATAATTCAAGTTAGAATAACACTAAAACGTACTCAAAATAATCCTAAATTAGATTAAAATTAAAAAGCTTACCAAACTATTAAAAACCCATTTTTTGCTATTTAAAGAATTAAGGTTATTTTTTGGTTATAATAGTATATTAATCAATTCAAATAAGGACTTTTAAAAATAAAAATATTCAATAGAATTTTATCGACTAAGAACACATCTCTAGTTTATTTTGTTATGTATTGATGATTTTTGGATGCAGTAGAAATGCATTTAAAATGGATTGCAACGTATTTTATACGTCTTTACGGTTTTTTGCCATGTTTTTATCTGATATTATTTGAATATCTTAATTCTTTCCTTTTATTTTTTTATAACCACTTCAAAAATGTTCTACTTTTGAAATAAATTATAAAATGATTTCAATCAGCTGTTCTTTGAATGTATTAGTTAGTTGGCATTTAGTAACAGCTTTACCTATAATTAAGTGTAAGCTTTTTATGCTGAAAGTAATCATCTGTGAATAACTTAAAAAGGTACTCGAAAATTTTAAACAAAAGAAAAAAAATAGAAAAAAATTAAAACAAGCGTCAAGATTCAAATACATTAATTTGACTTTACATTGGTAAATAATGACAACTCTCCCTAATGCACCTACCAGGTACTTATTATACTATGCCTTCGATAAAATTAGAAAATCCAACAAGTCAAAAAAAAAAAAAAAACAAATTAATTATAAAACTCAAATCAAAACTTCGACACCCATATAAACTACATAGAATTTGGAAATATCCATATGCAAAACGGTCGCAGTCACAAATCTGTGCGACACCTAAAGGGTTACACCAAAAATGCATTCACTTAACGTGGTCCGGGTTTATGGCTGACAGAACATGCAATAAAACACTTAAATTGTTACAGAGCAGCAAACACTAAATAAATGCTTTTATACATACATATAAATAAGAATAGAATGCAACAAGCAAATGATGTTGCACAAAAGCTTGTTGAATTGTTGCTGCTTAAGAATGACTTAATAAATTAATAAAGGAAAAAATAAATGGAATGAATGAATAAGAAATTTGAAAAAAACCAACATTAAAAAAATATTGCATGGGATAAAGTCAGCATGAAAATGTTTTTTTAATTGTCACAAAGTATTAAAGAAAACATTAAGTTGATTAAGATAAAGTATTTCGTCATATTAAATGCAAACGGACGTAACTACATTTTTTATTTTTTTAGAGGAGAAGCAAAAAATTTTACAAAATCAATAACAACAAGGTGTAATTGGCGTTTGAATTTCGTTAATAAAATCGCCATTTTTGATCGTAGGAATCTAAAATTTTGCACGAACATCTATTTTGATAAAACGAACCATAATCGATTAAAAACTCAATATCTAAATTTTGTGTAGTTACGTCCGTTTGCATTTAATATGACGATTTGTTTTTTGTTGGTTTTTTCCTTCCTCTGGTAATTATTCTTTTCGAATTAGTTGCTGTAGCGTAAATTTAAACAAATAAATAGGGAAACATTAGAAAAATAAATAAAAGCAAATTAAGTTAGTCATATGCTACTAATGTCGAGCATCTTTTGTCTGAAAAAAGGAGGGCTCGAAGAGAGTGGCAATTGCACAGATCCCCTCAACTTAAGAACTTACTTAAAGAGTGTACAAAAAGACTAAGAAAGTTACTGCAGACTAAGAAAACGGCTTCTCTGGAAAAATATCTTAAGGAACTTGATGCAACCCCACAATCAGACTACTCATTATGGCGTGCAGCTAGAAATCTCAAAAGGCCAGTTGTCTCTAAACCACCATTAAGAAACTTGAATGGAAGTTGGGCAAGAAATGATGTTGAAAAAGGAAATCTGTTTGTCAATCATTTAAAAAACGTATTTACCCCAAATATATCTCACGATATTGCGGTCGAGTTACCACCTGTTGCTGCTAGAGCAGCTGTTCCGCTAAGATTTGAGATAAGAGAAATCGAAAAGGTTATTTGTGATTTAAACCCCAAGAAGGCTCCTGGGTTTGACAAGATCAGCAACAAAATGCTTTTGGAGCTACCCAGCATAGCAAAGAAAATTATTCTTTTAATTTTTAATGCTATTTTACGCCTTGAATACTATCCTCAAAAGTGGAAGGTCTCCTTAGTCACCATGATACCTAAACCTGGAAAGGATCACACAAAAGTTGAGTCATATAGGCCTATAAGCTTACTTTCTAATATATCAAAGCTGTTTGAGAAGCTGTTAGCGTCAAAATTAACCCCAATTTTAAATGATAATAGATGTATTCCTAACCACCAATTCGGCTTTAGAAGAGAACACAGCACAATTGAGCAAACCCATCGTATAGTAAACGCAATAAGAAAAGCCTTTGAAGAAAAAAAATATTGTTCCGCTCTCTTCATCGATGTTTCTCAAGCTTTCGATAAAGTCTGGCATGAAGGCTTATTACATAAATTGAAGCTAAACTTACCAGTAAACATACACAAGCTGTTAGAAAGCTACTTAGTCGGTCGAAAGTTTATTATTAAAGAAGGTGATTATTTAAGCTCTCCTCAGCAAATTGACGCTGGTGTCCCTCAGGGAAGCATCCTGGGCCCACTTTTATACTTAATATATACCTCGGATATGCCAACAAACAACTACACACAAACTTCAACATTTGCTGATGATACAGCTTTTTTGAGCGTGCACGAAAACCGTCAAGAAGCATCTCGATACCTACAGGATCATATATTTCAACTCGAACTATGGTTAAAGCAATGGAGGATAGAGGTCAATGAGCAAAAATGCGTACATATAACATTCACCTTGCGTCGGGAATCATGCCCCCCTATTAAAATCAATAATCAAATAATACCTCAAAATTCGCATGTAAAATACCTCGGTATTCATCTAGATCGCCGTTTAACGTGGAAAAGCCATATAGAGGCAAAATTAACTCAAATGAAACTAAAAGCCATCCAAATTCATTGGCTTATTGGAAGAAACTCTGTCCTTAGTCTCGACTGCAAACTTCTTCTTTACAACTCTATCTTAAAGCCAATCTGGTGCTATGGTATTCAGCTATGGGGCACTGCCTCGGCCTCTAATATCGAAAAAATTCAAAGGCGCCAAAATAAACTACTTCGAATAATCACAGCTGCCCCTTGGTATGTTAAAAACTCAAATATTCACAAGGATCTCAATGTTCCATTAGTTAAAACTATGATTACGAAATATGCAGTAAAATACTTAAAAAGGCTCGAATTGCACCCGAACCCACTAGCACGAAATATTTTAAATGATAGCGGCCACACTCGCTTAAGAAGAAGAGACACTGCGGCACTTGTCCAATTAGATGAGCGATAAACACCTATAAAAGTGAACAGAACCCGCGATGAACAAAATTTTTGTCTGGCACTGGCAGGACAAAAAAATAATATTAGGTTAAGATTTGATTAATTATTGTTAGTTCATATTTAATATATGAAGATTCAATAAATAAATAATGAAGAAAAAAAAAAAAAAATATGCTACTAATGCCAAAGGATTATTCAACAAATTTTTAACAGCCACAAATGGATTTTTCATAAATTCTAAAATTTCAGAAATCTATTATTTTTTTTTTTTTCTTGAAATATGTACAACTATTCATTTTGCGATATTTAAATATCTTCTTCAAAAAAAACAAAAAAAAAAAACACTTTTATAAAAACTATTCTTTAAAAAAGTTGTCCTATCAAAACAGTACCTTTAAGGTAACAGCTTTCAAAATAACCATAAATATTTGCTTAAAAAACTTTATATTGTTAAAAAAACAACTTTTTTGTTTTCTATACTCATATTGTATTATGTAAATGTAGAGTTTTCTTTAAGAAATATTGTGTTGTTTTATTTGTGCTATTCTTGAAAGCTTTTATTTGTACTCAATGCAAATTGATCTAATAGCAGCGGTGTTTGTCATTAGGGTGCCCAATATTTGATAAAAGAATATTGGGCAAGAGCATGGAGCATGATGAAATCAAGCAAACGCATAAAATTATGCAAATTATACACCTACTTCTTATCATGACAATCGGTGTAATTCTGGTTGATTGTTAAGTTGACTATGCATTCAAGCTTTGTGTTAAGGTCGCAATAAATGTTTTTAATTTTTCAGAGTTTTTCAACGGACTGATACTCATATTCGAGTACAGAAGTCCGACCATTCATAAAACAATGCCGAGTGCACACAATTATACCTGTTGGCGTTGGCGAACAGAATGACAATAAGTTCTTTAGAACAATTGAGAGTATTAAGTATGTGAGGTAAACCAACAGACACACACATAATTTGAATTATACACTTGCCACTTGTTTTTGAACTGAAACTATTCAACCCATACTCTTCAAGGTAAGCAGCATTTGTTGTAACAGTAACAGATCCGTCTTCAGCTGAACTTGCTCTTCTTCTTCTTGAAAGCCAACATTTTGACATCTCCTTCCCTTGACTTTAATTTTAAACTATAACCACAACGTGATCCCCAAAAAGCACTCACCAATAGCCAGCCTTTAACCAAATTTCCTGACTCCGCTGGTACTAGATAATATGTGTGGTTAGGTGCGATCTCAATATTTTTGTCAATTCTCAACTCTGCCGAATTACGAGTATTGACTGCACCTGATTTCCCTGGGCGATGTAACACCAAAAGGTGAAATGTCTCCCTACATACCCCAAAGGAGGTATAAGTCAGATGGGAATAACGCGTGTACCTACCATGGAGTAATACCGCACGGTGCACTTCGTACTTGATAAGAAAACTGCACCCACCCCCAATATGTGAATGCAACCATAACACACAAATAGCCATTTTATGGTGAGTCGAAAGATTTTTACATTTGTAAAAGCCATTATTTTTCATTTAAAAAAATTTCCCACTTTTAACGCATGTTAACAAATACTTTAATAAGACAAACTCTTGATATGCAATTAGAAATTTTAATAAAGAACTAAAACAAAAACTTGAAGAAAACTGAAGTAGTACTTCATAACTGAAGCCTATGGTGTTGTTAAAACAATCGGTCACTTTTGTTATTAAAATTTTTTGTTTTATTATACGAGCTTTAATTTAGTACATTGGTTGGAGGTAGAGTGTAGCTCCATAATAAATATTATTTTTACTTATTGTCGTTTTGAAACATCCCTAATGTTACATTTGTTTAAAACTCAACTTTTTTAACTTCTTACTTTTTTATACATGCGTTCGTTGTAATATACACCTCGTCGTTGCAGAACGTAAAAAATCTGATCAATTTAAATATACAATTTATATCAATTTACAACTTTAACTTTTTCCGTACATATTCCGATGTTTGATCTGTCAAAACTGTCGTAATTTATTATATCATATTTATTAAAAAGTTAAGAAAAAATAGCTTAGATACATTTTTTCAAATCAAATTGAATCAATATAGTGTTGAACAAGCCAATTTCACTACTACGAACTATAAACCTATTCAAAGCGCGTGTAGTGTACAAACGAAAAGTTTCTTTTATTGTTATTATAAGTTTGCATACAATGGATCTGGAATTTGATATAAGAATGAAATACATACATATGTACATATCCTAGTACCCAGCGGTAACTAGAATGAGTAAAGAGGCCTAATAGAAGGCCTTATTTAGCAGTCACAAACAGTCAGAAGCCCTTCTCGCCGCATTCCATACTTATTTATTTTTTACACAGGTTGTCATTGGGCGCAAGGCCTTCCACACTTCCTTTAAAAACAACTTCGATCCCTTCCCAAAGAAGGGAGTAAGGAAGGTCACTAAAAATAAAAAGTAAATAAAACTGAACACCTTCCTTTCTCCCTTCTCAAAGAAGGGAATAGCGAATGTGTACTGAATATTTCAGAAGGTCTTTTAAAAAGAATTTTATACCTTCAAGAAGGCATACTTCTGAAGGCAGGATATCATGCGAAGCGAATCTTTTAGAAAGCAGTATAGAGGCCTTCAAAAAGACCTGCCACTTGCGGTCCTTTCAATATTTACCGCTGGGTATGTACATTATTTTATTTTCATCCCAGCTAGCATTTTCAATCGTCTAGGAGTCTATTGGGAATCTCATAAAGAGTGTTTTTGATCGGCGACGAGCTCATTTTTAAATTGTTCACGATTCCTCGCAAGGGATAAACTGTTACACGTGCTGATTCGTATGAGAGATTCTGCCATAACGCAGCGAAAGACGCTTATATTAATCATAGAGGGAATCCTTTATGATTCATGTAGAGATTATCTAACGAGTCATTTAAAAAGAATAATAATACCTATATGAGACTCATGTAGGTACAATTTTACAACTCGCAAAATGCTCAGCCGTATAACTGAGCTACCTAAAAAAGAGCATCAAGCGTCTTATTTTCATACAATTTATAAAAAACAAACCTTAAGGTCGCGAAATCAACACCATATTGTCGGACAATCCACTTTGAAAGATCCTTAGGTCGATTTGTTTAATTGAAATTGTATTGGCAATACAATTTTCATATTTCAAAAACGCTCGCAAAAGGTTCATTCCAAGATTAAAAGTCGATCGTGTCAAAAAAAATGTGATAAATAAAACAAATTAAGATGTTTTTGTTTTTGTCAATCGTCAGATAAACATCAGAAGATTCTTTTAGGAGTTGTTAATTAAACATAATCGTCTAACAAACAGCCAATGCTAGCTGGTATATAACGTACATATCGTACACTAAATCATAAAGATGCACAACTCAAAAATCAAAAGTGTATATACGAGTCAGAAAACTGAATTCAAAAACACGCTTAATCAAACTGAGTTTCACAAATATTAAAGAAGGCAATGACGCAAACGAAACTTTCGTAGTCGCTATAGATTTGATTTGTGAACAGTACTGCGATTCACTAACTTTTATAACGATAATCGACTCGTTAAAATAAGTATAACGAAAACTCATCGAATATGCTATTTAGTAAAATTTTTAAGGATATTCGCTTTCGTTTAAAGTCAGCTGTTATTTGAAGCAATTTTTGTCGTTATTTTAGCGACAATAATTTAGGTTGTATTTATTTAATCGATATAATGTATTTTATGTTTAAAATAGCTTACATACATACAAAGATATATTCATATGTAACAAAAACAAAATTCTAAATGTAAAACTCCCAACAACAAAAAAAAATATAAAAAACACACATTAATCCTTCGTGTCACTCATGAGTCTGGCCAGACCTTTTTCAATACATTTTGAATGAAAAAACATGTGTTACACGTGGGGTTAAGAACGATTTCATTTGTTTTTATTTTATTCTCTTTTGTGCTTTTCGTATTTTTTAAATTTTTAAGACAGAGATGTTACAAAAATACAGCTGCTTACTATCGTTAAAAAAAAATTACAAAATCACACTATCGTTACTGCAAGCGAATATATATGTCGACAAATATAACGATTGTCGGTTCGTTAAAACTTAGTGAATCGCAGTACTGGTTTATTAAAGATAAACGATTTTCATAAATTTTGAGTTTTTGTTTATATGTCACACTAAATAACTACGCCACGGTTCACAGGCTTCAACTATTGCTACTTTATTGTTAAATAGCTTGATGAAGAGAGAAGATAAAAAAGGGGTTGGTGTAAAGATGCTTGTAATTGTAAGTACGCTTTGTTTTTATTCGTAACTACATATATGCACAAAGATAGCTGCAGGATAAGCATAAAACACAGAGAAGAAACGCTTTAACTCCGTAAGTTTTTTTCTTTCTGTTCTATTCGTTTTCTGTGGCGTAAGTAGTCGAAAAAACTTTAAAGATTTTGGCAACTTTGGAAGAGATTTCCAAAAAAAAGAATAGCAAAAGTTAAAGCATGTGAACCGTGACTTAGATAGGCATTAAGTGATGAAGCATTGATTGTTTGTGGTTTGATACTCTAACTCAAAAGCATTTAAATTGCATAATATTTTGTAAATTACAACACCACCGAATTTTAATTACATATGCTATCTGAACCTGAATTAATCTTTCAAACTGCGTTGTAAGTTGTTTTTTCGTCTTCTACGAAATTTATGGAAAAATACGAAAAACTGTAATGTAGGATACATAAATGAGCAAATTCATTGCAAAAACTTATAGTTATTGCAAACAAATATAAAGCTTGGACCTTTCTTTTTTAAATTATTTGCTTAAAAGTGAAGAAAATCATGGTTTTTGACAAAGATATGAAGAAAACTCAAAAAAGACCGGAAAACCCGATATTTGGCAAAAATTTGGGTCGAACGACCACTAAACCTCTTCCGACAAATCTGAAAAAAATCTTAAAAATGCTGCGCCCTAATATGTACGTAGTTTTACTTGGATATTTTCAAATCCAAAAACCCAACCGAAGCCAACCGGTTTTAATCATTTTAAACCCGAAACCGCGGTTTCACATTTTTACGGTTTTAGGGTACAGAAGTCCTACCATTCATACACCAATGCCAAGTGCACACAATTATACTTTTAAAATAAGTATTTTTGGTGCTGCCAAAGATAATGACAGTAAGTTCTTAAAAACAGTTAAGAGTGCACTATGCTGGTCGTTAATTCTGGCAGTCGTGATCGAATACTTGTCGATTTGAATGCAATTTTATTTCTAATGCTTTCAGTCACTGCTGAACAAATCGAAATTATCATTATTGTGAAGCATTTATTTGAGTTTTCGCAACCCTGAAAAATAATTTCGATGCATTCAGTGCACGCAGAGAAAAATTATGGTTGCGCATGTTTACGGCAACTACACTATATTTATTGTAACAATATGTTGTTGTCGTACACAATTGTTATTTTAATTTAATACCAACAATTTATAGTTGTGTAAACATTTCAATGTTTATCGCAATTATAAATTTGAGTATTGTTAATATGATTAATTCTTAACCTATTATGATTAAGATGACAATAATATGATAACTTCTTAACTTATTATGATTAACATGATAAGAATATGAATGAGCGAAAAATAGTTGGATGAAATATTACGAATATATTTGGGCATAATATGATTCATTAATAACACGGTGCTACAGTGTAAAAAAACTTGGAAAACCACCTAGCGTGGGTTATTGGTCTTGTTAAGTACATTAAAAATTGTGTCAAAAAATTTCAGAAACACCCTCAAATTCAGAAGTTATTTAAAAAAAACCGTTTTCAGTGATGTTCGTCAACTTATCGACATGTAACTCGGTCAGTTTTTGTCCGATTTTAATTTTTTTAACGGGTTTGGAAAGAAAACTGATAACGCTTTAAAATTACGTGCATTTATTGATACATTTGTATTTTTTAACTATTGTTTTTGTTAAGAATATCTACAAAAAAACAAAAATTATAAACTTTTTTGATTTTAGTAGCTTTTCATTGCTTATTTTAAAATGAAAGCTTATAAAAATTTAAACCAACATATGAAGAAAATTTAGTTTTTAACAAAAAATGGTTTTAATTTTTCAAATCGGATGAAAACTGTATAAGTTATTCAACTTTTCATTAACACCTGTTTTTAGTATTTTCTCCCCCCGCGCAAAACATATGAATAAAAAACAAAAAACAATTAACTATACAAGCAAATTTATCAACTTAAAAATGCAAAGTGTTTTGTTTGTTGTAACTTTACAGTTACGTTTTTGGTATTTACTTAATAAGAGAAGTTATTATATTGGATAATGCCGAATTAGAGCCATATAAGCCAGCCATTATCTATCCCAATGATTTGGCATCATCAAATATTCCATAAACCACAGGACTGTTATTTTTGCCAAACAAACATCACTGGTTATCAATATAAAAATCGTGATAGCATTAAGTATGCTAATGTGTTAACTGTAACTAAGCCAGTATTAAGTGCAATTAAATGTAATGCAACTTCACATAAACAAAATGATGATGAAGATGAAAACGAGGAATGTGATATGGAATATTTACCAAAATCGGCTGAGCCACATTTTGTGACAAATGCAGATTTTTGCGATCTTGTGCGAGATTTAAAACTTTCGTGGAGACAAACAGAGGTTTTAGGGTCGCGACTAAAACAATGGAATATTACACAGAGTGACTTTAAAGTTACATTTCCAAGAGATAATCCCCAATCGTGTTTTGAGGAAATTTTTAAAACCAGTGACGGTAGTGATGACCTTGTGTATTGTTCAAATATAGAAGAGTTGTTTTTTTACCTTAATCACCAACATGAAGCGAATGATTGGAGGTTGTTTATGGACGGATCGAGTAAAAGTAGGTATTAATGATTCCTTTTTAATTAACAATTAACAAACATATTTTGAAGGCCTTAAGGCAGTGTTATTGCACAATAAAAATGAATTCCCATCAGTGCCAATAGCTTACGCTACAAAAATGAAAGAGTCATATGCTACAATGGAAAAAATACCGCATTTAATAAATTATAGAAAATATCAGTGGCAAATTATTGCAGATTTAAAAGTTCTGACAATATTGTTTGGAATGCAAGGAGGTAATACTAAGTTTCCTTGCTATCTCTGCGAGTGGGACAGTCGTAGCGATGACCAATACAGCCGTAAAAACTGGCCTGCAAGGACATCTTTTAAAATAGGCCAGAAAAACGTTAAGAATATTCCTCTTGTGCAATCAGATAAAATCATTCTACCGCCACTGCACCTTAAGTTGGGCTATATGAAACAGTTTGTAAAGCGGCTGGATGTAGAAGGCGATGCTTTTTTGTATTTAAAATCTGTTTTCCCACAAATAAGTGAAGGAAAAATAAAAGAAGGTACGTAACACTTTTTTCTTAAATACAGTTATATTAACTTGATGTTATTTTTGATTTTTAGGTATTTTTATTGGGCCGCAAATTAGAAAAATTTTTCTAAGAAGCTTACTGATATAGAAAACAGAGCATGGAATAGTTTTATTTCCTTATGTCAAAACTTTTTGGGAAACAAAAAAAGTCCTAGCTACGTTGAAGTGGTAAACGAATTTCTTGAGTCTTATGCTGAAATGGGATGTCGAATGTCCATAAAAATTCATTTTCTGCATGCACACTTAGATTTTTTTCCCGAAAACCTTGGTCAATTCAGTGACGAGCAGGGAGAACGATTTCACCAAGAAATTTTACAAATGGAAAAGCGTTTTGATGGAAAGAGCCACATAAGAATGATGGCAAATTATTGCTGGTCTCTCAAACGAGAAACAGATGGTTTGTTGAACAAACGTAAGAGGGCTAGTAATCATTTTTAACTACACATGTTAACTTAGGTTAAGCTATCGCAAAATTTGTACTTTAGAAAAATTTTAGTAACTTTTGCAAATATAAACCGATTTTAACAAATCATATCTCGTTTTTTTCTACATAAAATTATCTTTAAAATACAGTGCAAACAAAAATAGGTTTTCATAAAAAAAAATTAAAATAACTCTTGTTGAACTTGAAAAATTAGGGAAAAAAATAAAAAAAATTAGAAACTTTTGAAAAATACTCACCTAATTTCTTAGAATATATTTTTTATGAATACACTTCATAAAAGCTTAATTATTTGCCTTTCCAAAACTGTTTAAAATTTTAAAATCGAACAAAAAATGTGTGAATTAGATGAAGTTAAGTGCTACGACCTACCCTAAAACAGTTTTTTTAAAATTACTCAAAATTTTGAGGGTGTTTCAAAATATTTGAAAACGGTTTTTGTATGTCCTCACCTAGGCCTACAACCTCCACTAGGTCGGTTTTCAAGTTCTGACAAAAAGTGTTTTTTTGTAGCAGTGTGTAATCGTAATATGAAGACTTCAACCATGCAACTTGTCATAATATGTTGCTCTTAGAATATGTTTACCAAAACCATGTTTTTTCTTTGCGTGCATCGCCTGAAAGAATAAGGGCCCAACTATAATATGCTTAAGTTGGCTTAAGCAATTGTCAGAATATTGTGTATTGTATGTATGTGTCGAACCATATTGAACGTAAGAAAACTTTTTTGGTTATTTTTATGAAACTGGCATTTGCTTAAGCAAAGTGCGAAACAGATCGCACTTTCCGCATGAAATAAAATATTCCTTGATTTTATTTTTGTTGATTTAAATACTATTAAGAGGCTTTTTGTTAATTTTTGACGGTAGCTTAAGTCAGCTTATGCACATTAAAGTTGGGCCCTTCGATATAAATTTGCTTTTGCAACGAAAAAGCATTAAAACACGACTGCCCAAATTAGCCCCCTGCTTCGCATAGCCGGCCCTCGGCGGGTCGCATGGATTTTCTCCTCTATGGTATATCAAACACAGGCTTCCCTAATTGAAGTTTGTATAAAGCAGAGAATAATTTATAAGAGTTTTGTATGTGTCAAATTTTAGATGACGTTATTTCTTACTTATGTTTGCCATCGTGGTAAAAACCCCTTTCCTTTTCTGACTTTAAATATCCAAAAAATTTAAGATATAGAGAATTTATGACTAGCTAGTTTTTTAAAGGGTGGTTAAATTTTGAGGGCCGATGTTGAATGTGAACCACAGTTTAACGTCAAGTTTTTTCCTGCATTTCATTTGACTTTTCTCAATTTTAGACTAACTCAATTTGAACCATGGAAACTTACACACTCGAGCAACGTGCTAAAGTTATTCTGGCTTATTATAAAAATGGGCGTTCAAATCAAAATGCATGTCAGCTTCAGTGTTGAGGCACATTTTCACCTCAGTGGATTCGTCAATAAACAGAATTGCCGCATTTGGGCGAATGATAACACAGTGCAGCATTAAAATCTTGAACCAATTGAGACCCCCAAAGTCCGAAATCTTATGATGGTAAAAGAAAAAGCCTAGCAGGGTTTTGAATTATAAGCTAAGGTTTTTTTAATTCATGTTTGAAGTTTTCAAACATCAAAAAAACAACAAATCTTACTCAAAACAGCAAAACTGTCAAAAGAATTAGAAAAATTGATGATTTTGAAAGTAAAGAATGAAAAATAAAGACACTTCAAATCTTTTTAAATATATAGCAAAGTTTAGTCGTCGCTTTCGGAGCAAGCCTCATTATCTGAAAACATGTTCCCGACCGTTTCGCTTGCTTCGAACGATGGATCAGCCAGCACATTGTCAAACGTTTTAGCAGTCCATACAGTTGCTCTATCTGGACTCGATAGTCTTCATGTTGGGTTGGCTTCAGAATGTTCTTGAGGGAGATATGCATGAGGACCAGGAATGTAAATTACATTTGACATTTTTTTTTTCGATTCATTCCATTCTTAAAATTTATGCATCCGTATTACTGCATATGAATATTACTGGTGTTCCATAAGGCAGTGGGCTTCTGTTTATCCAGTTGAATACGTAACAAAAGCAACGTCTGCATACTACATCTGGTGTCCACGAACAATCGAATAAGTCCAACTGGTCAGAATAAAAAAGAGGTACCCATTTCTAAATTTTTTTTGCTTAAAACCGGTGTGCAAACGAAACGGTCGAAAACATGTTTTCAGATAATGAGAATAGCTCCGAAAGCGACGACTAAAGTTTACTATATATTTAAAAAGATTTGAAGTGTCCTCATTTTTCATTCTTTACTTTCAAAATCATAAATTTTTCTAAGTTTTGCTGTTTTGAGTAAGATTTGTTGTTTTTGTGAGTTTATCTTAAGGTAAGATTTTTAGATCTGATTAAGAGCTAAACATTTGCCGAAGAGAGACAAGCAATATCTCGAATAGTTCACGAGATATAGACTTAAGAATCAGTACATGTGTTTTGAAAATTTAACTTAAATCCACCCCCAGTCGAAAATTTCAAACATGAATTAAAGAAAAACCTTAGCTAATAATTCAAATCACAGCTAGAGTTTTTCTTCTACCACCATAAGCTTTCAGATTTTAGGGGTTTCAATTAATTCAAGATTATGAAGTTGAAAAATGTATGTAATCTAAGAGTGATTGTCGAAAAACCAATGCATCCACAAAGAGTGATTTTTTGGTGCGGTTTATGGGCTGGCGCCATCATCCAAAATTATGGCGGCCAGGCAGTAACTGTGAATGGTGTTCGGTATCGTAAGATGATAACGAACATATTATGACCCGAATTGAAAGATATGGATGTGGACGATATGAGGTTTCAACAAGACTGTGCCACGAAATAATGGCTCTCTTGCTTGATATATTCAATAGCCTTGTTATCTCACGAACTTCTTTCTTTGGGGTTATTTAAAAGAAAAGGGGTACGTTGATAAGCCAGCAACAATTCAAGAGCTAAAGGATGAGATAATTCGGCACATTAACGGCATAGAACCTCAATTATGCCTTAGTGTCATCGAAAATTTGGACCATTGAGCCAAAATAACAAGTTAGAATGCTATATTCGGCTGTGCCGAATCTTTGATACCCTCCACCGACAGTTCGAATGTTTAAGGAGCAATATCTGTATGATGTCTATTTATTATTATTATCTTAAACTGTGGCGATTTCTTATAAATTTTGGTTTTAGGCGGCTAAATTGTTTTCCGGTAGTATGGTTAATATGGGGCCTAGGATAAATTATGGACCGATCATCACAAAATTTTACACCGTCATTTCTTGTCCTTTAAAACTGCGACGTACCAATTTCTGTTATGATAGCATTATTAATTATGGTTTTAGGTGTACTAAACTGTTTTCCGGGAGTAGGGTTTCTATGGAGCCTAGGGTAAATTATGTACCGATCTTCACGAAATTTCACAGTATCATTTATAGTCCTATAAAACTGTGACCAGCAACAATTTGTTATGTTTGCATTATTTTTTACGGTTTTAGGCGTACTAAACTGTTTTCCGGCAGCAGGGTTTATATGGCCTTGTTCCACCATTTATGTTATTTTTTGTAACAAAATTATCAATTTTTTTAGGTGGTGCTTCCACATTTTGATTCATAGCCCTGGTCCTACTAAAGTGATTTTGCTGGATTTCAATACCAAACTGCTTAGGATAACTACAAGCAATTTGGCACCAAGTTTGTTCATTTCTTTTGAGTTGTTCGAAAGTGAGCGTGTTTTCAACAGACGGACAGACAGACGGACATGGCTTAGAATTACTCAAGGACACAGAATATATATACTTTATGGGGTCTGAGATGAATAATAAAAAAGTTTCACACGGAATGACAAACTTAATAAACCCTCTTCACAACTAATTGTGGTGGAGGGTATAATAAGGTGTTTTATGGGCTCTGTAAAATTTTGGACCGATTCGCCCCATTTTCAATAGGCTTGGTCCTTGTACCAAAATTCATCAAATTATTTCCAAAATCTAAATGTTATATGCTGATAAAAATACCTTCATGTAACGTATCGTCTTAGACTGTTGATGCTCATAAATTTGTTTTTCAATATTAGTCCTTTTCATTCATCTTTTTCAGGAAAATTTGTTTACCATAGACAGGCGAATTTAATTCAACCCATCTTATGCCACCGGTTATAAGCATATATCTTTAAAGTTTACTAATAAAATGCTAATAAAAAAGATTAAAAAAAGGCCATTTTTGACACATTTTTCCATTTATAAAAAATATAAAATTAAATTTTTTGTTTTTAATTATTTTTAAAGCATAAATAATATATTATAAGATTCGACAAAAAAACAAATTGAAGTTGATAAGTTTTCTTACTTATAAATTCCCATAATCTTTGGTGGTCGAAAAATTTACCACTGGCCGGAAGCACTACAATAGCTTATCACTAATTGGCAATCGGTTCAGATCATCTAAAAGGTATTATCATCTATCAGATAATAGTCGCTTAGGTACAACATATTGTTTTGTCAAAGTTCTCCAACTTGTTGATGTTCCCAATAACAATTGAATGTAGTTTATGCAAATTCGTTAAGAGAAACGCAATCCGTACTGGATTTAAAACATTTTGCATATGCTGCGAAAGTGAAGATTTATTCTTCAGTATTTTATATGATGGCTCAAACGGTTCTGTTTTTTCTGGATAATTAACGTACCTGATCCCAATTGTCATATACATAGTTTTTTTTTTTTTTTTGTTTGACAATTTTTTCTTATCAATTCATCTATTTATTGAATAAGCGCGGCAATAACAGCGCTGAAGCCAATGTAATAATCAATAACTCCTCACTCGAACCAATGGCTTATGTAAAGCGGTATTTTACAGCCGAAAGCAACTTAGAAGTAAAGGGTGGTTAAATTGTAAGGGCTGATGTTGAATGTGAACCACACCTAAACGCCAAGTTTTTTTCCGAATTTTATTTGACATTTCTCTATTTCAGACTTATTCAATTTGAAACATGGAGAGATACACAATCCAACAACATGTTAAAGTTATCCAGACTTATTATGAAAATGGGCGTTCAAATCAAAATGCATATCGTGCACATCATCTTCAATGATGAGGCACATTTTCACCTCAGTGGATTCGTCAATAAACAGAATTGCCGCATTTGGGCGAATGAGAATCCAAGAGTGATTGTCGAAAAACCAATGCACCCCCAAAGAGTGACTGTTTGGTGCGGTTTATGGGCTGGCGGCATCATCGGGCCGTATTTTTTCCAAAATGAGGCCGGTCAGGCAGTTACTGTGAATGGTGTTCGCTATCGTGAGATGATAACGAACTTTTTATGGCCCGAATTGGAAGATATGGATGTGGACGATATGTGGTTTCAGCAGGACGGTGCCACTTGCCACACAGCTAACGAAACAATGGCTCTTTTGCGCAAAAAATTCAATGGCCGTGTTATCTCACGTAATGGCGATGTCAATTGGCCGCCAAGGTCATGTGATTTGACACCGTTGGACTTTTTTCTTTGGGGTTATTTGAAAGAAAAGGTGTACGTCGATAAGCCAGCAACAATTCAAGAGCTAAAGGATGAGATAATTCGGCACATTAACGGCATAGAACCTCCATTATGCCTCAGGGTCATCGAAAATTTGGACCATCGGATGGAGGTGTGCCGCCGTGGTCGCGGCGCCCATTTGGCCGATATTTTGCTCCATACATAATTGAGTAATACCAATATATCATAATAAAATAAAATTACAATAATTTCCTAAATAGTTTGTTTTATTCAAAATCAACATCGGCCCTTGAAATTTAACCACCCTTTATAATCATGATATGGATGGTGTCATCTTTAATGAAAATGTCGCTCTTTCATAAATAGATTTTCGACCTGAAGTCACAATACAGTTTAACATTTAGCATTTTTATTTCTTCCTTAATCCCAAAATGTATGTGAAAACATTTGAACGATATGCCATCTTGTTGTGTTACTTTCGCTGGGCAAACCGGGTAGTCGGCATAGTTAAAAGTTGACATATTTCTTCAGATCGCGACTGACCAGAGACCTGTCTGGTACCAGGGTAGTCACTAGCCTCTGGAATCAAGACTCCGGTCTGACCGTTGGTTTATACTCAAAGTCACTGGAAAAGAGACCTTAAAAAGTTGGCTTTAAAGGCTGGTAAACGCACTATTTGTCGCATAGTGGTGCTTATGTAAGTCTTTTTTACACAAACTCCTTAATCCGCCATAATCAACTCAATTATTAGACACATACTTTGTATATTTACATGCAAAAATACATATATTTGAGTTTATCAGCGCAGAAGTAGTGTTACCCACAATGTAATTTGGTTACGGTTCTGGTGTTAGATATGTTCTTTGCACTATTCTTTACTGTGCAATAGTCGAGTAAGCCAACTGTTTGTGTCCACAACAGATGGCGCTAGAAACCGTTACAACCATTTACTATAGTGCAAGAGTAGTGTCAACTCCTCATCATCTCATAATAAGTAGTCTGGGGTTACTCCACTTCTGCGCTGATAGCCTCATTTACAAAGGCTTCTATTAAGATTTATAAAAAAAAGCACCTCCCTGCAAGGGATTTAAAAAATTCCTGCGTTTTATGATAGCGGCCAATAATGGGTTAATTTAATAAAAGATTTAACATTAACGAACTTATAAAATATTGAAAAATTGAATAGATAAATAAATATATTATTGTATTTTGCGGAAGGGACTAAAGTTGCATGTTCAGAAGGACGGACCTAGTGGTATACCTTCAACATACAACAAAAGCCTATGTATTACCTCCTCGCGGTGGTCCCTGTCAACATCTCTTTGAGATGGCTGAAATACAAGGCTCTAGCCGAGGCTGGCTAGGAATGGCGGAGCGAATTTCCAAAAGTCTAGCGTCCTTGAATTTATTCAATGACGTGAAGTTGTGACCATAGTACTTACGGTAATATGGTTCTCCTCGGGGATCAGTGGCCCGCAGGTGACTAGCAGCACCTGTACTGATCATTGGTTGAGGAATCATTTTTACCTACCATTTGCAATGGAGACTCTTGTAATGTCAAGGGATCTGGGTCAGAAAGCCGAAATTTTTGCCAAGTAACACTATTTGTGGAGGAAAAGGATGTTGAAGGATGTTGAAGGATGTGAAGGATGTGATGATGGACTAACTCGGTATGGCCGGGTTTGACGTTTTGGTGGTATTTGAGGAGTGATAACAAAAAGTGTTAGAAGATGTGCAGTGCACGACCATAGTGAGTTGATAAGTAAGCTTTCCCGGGCGGATGCAGGACTTGTTCGGTAGGGCCGAACTTGAACATCGGAAGGGAAAGTCTGAAAGTATTCACGCTTTGGATGTGCACTGCACGGTGGATGATATGTGGAGAACATCTATAATGTTTGAACCAGTAGCAGGTCTCTTGAAAGTAGCTCGTTCACATGGATTCGATATGTGTTCAGGTAGAGGGTGTGAAAATTCTTACATCTTGGTTGTGCTCTGCATGAGTAAAACCTGATAAGATCTTGGTTTGTAGCAGGCTTCCTCACAAAAGATTAGTGTTACCGAACAAAGACTAGGCTTTCTGGCTCAGAATGCTTTTCTTACAAAGATGTCGGTAAACTTGATTACACGAGGTGGCTGATGGTGATACCCAAACTAACGCGGGTAGATGTTTTCCAAATTGCAATTGGAGCTAGTGGAGTGGTTCGGTTGCGAGGAGGAGACATCTGTGTCCTGTTACTATTTAACAGGAGCTGTTGACAGAAAACACGCAGCAAGAGATTAGATAGCTCGAACTTCCTAGCAAGGAGTTTGAATGTTCTCAGTTCCGCCAACTGTTAACATATTGCAAGATATGCGAGACTTTGTCAAAGCTCTGTACTATCGACATTTAGAGAAAAATGTAAAAAACTGAGTGGCTAAAACCCACCATGCAATAACGTCATAGTACAGGTATGCATGTAAAACATGGACATCTGTATTTTGCGGAGAATAACAAACTTTATCTACTCTTCTACAATATTCGTTTAAAGGAACGTACAAATGTTAAAAATACGCAGTAGAAGAAACCAAAAAAAAAAAAAAAATAATATTTTATTTTGTCTCTGTGCAAAATATCCCCAGTGCTTGGTATTAATTTAGTTTAAGCAACAATTACACACACTTCAAAATGGCGCAATTTATGAAAAACTTTCACATATTCATATTATATTGTAGTCCTGTGGGACAACAAAACTTAAAGTATTCCAACAAGTTACAAATTTTTTTTTATTTTTATTCAAACAAAGCGCGTTTCTGTTATTTTTAATTATTTTATTTCTCTTTGCAATAGATAACGTATTTGCGGAATTCGCATGTGAATAGCAGCAGGAAACAACAGAGACACATTTATCATATCGAAACTATTTGTTCAGTTGTTCACATGCATGTGTTTGTTTAAAAACAATTGTTAATACGTATTAAAGTACTTTTTGTTTTTTACATTCTACCACCAGAAGAAGCACAAGCAAATTTTTCTACATACAAAATGTTTATAAAAAATGTTTCTAAAAAAATATTCATTACTTCCGTTCTATGAAATTTATTGTATGAATATTAATACATTAAATTCGGATGACCCGGTATGCTATCACAACGATGCATCGTGATGGTAGCGGGTTCGACTCACCAGAATAGTTCAGTACAACGGGCAACAGGTCTACGTTACTATTGCTCGAGACAAGTTAAGTTTGAATATGATACGTGCTTCTCTTTACCCCGAAAGAACTTATGAAAAGGTAAGCTGTCATACTCCGCTTACTTTTTATACCCTCCACCCAGTGTGGCCGCAATCTAAATAAAATTTTACACATATCAAACTTCAACATTTTATAAATTACACAAAACAAATTTTGTGCTTGATAACAAGTTAAACTTTTTATAAACAAATATATACAGGTTGGCACAGAATAAAATACAGCGTGGCCCAAAAAATAATAAGCAAAAAATTTATTTATTATAAATTTATAAGGAATCCCAACCACTTCGATCATTTAAGGGTGCCTTGTATATGGTTTAAGTTGTTTATAACTTTTTTCTTTAATTATAATTATAAGAAATTTTATTTTTAAACCATGAATTCTTTTTTAAAAGTTATAACCTGTAAGTGGTGTTGACTTTTCTGCTTCACACAAACGAGGTCTTTTTACTATTTTTTTTTTGATAACATTTTGCAAA
Source organism: Pollenia angustigena (assembly GCA_930367215.1). NCBI lineage: Eukaryota > Metazoa > Arthropoda > Insecta > Diptera > Polleniidae > Pollenia > Pollenia angustigena. The sequence continues at coordinate 45,298,268 of OV884058.1, forward strand.
ACTTCTTGTGTAATTGTCATGCTTTTATTTCTAATGTTGGTTTTCTAGTTGGAGAATATTTTTTGGTTTGTTAACAAACACTCTTTTAGCTAAAATCGCTTATGTTTCTTACCTTGGTTTTCAGTTGGAGAATATTTCTTGGTTTGTTAACAAACACTCTTTCAGTTAAAATCGCTTCTGTTCCTTACCGAAACCGTCGAGACACCTGAAATAACTAAATTTTCTAACACCGTTGGCAAAAATTTAAACTCCATTGTCTTTTTTAAAAAATATGGGCTAATTATAATTTTAGACGCTACTCCGCATCAAACCGTTTACTTTAGTGCATGTTATTTTCGCTGGTGATGTGCTCTTGATTTCTCCGTTGCCCAAATGTACTTAAGGTTTTAATAGGAAACAGGCTTCATCGCTCATTATCAAATTGTGAAAATAGTGGGCAAAGAACAAATGATAAATAAAAAAGTAAAAAAGAATTTCAACGCTATAGGCTATAGCTTATTCTGTGCCACAAGAGGAAATAGATTTTAAATGAAATTTAAGTTTGCTTGAAAAATTTAATTATATCGCACTTGTTCAACAATAGTGTATTAACTTATGGAATAGTTAGGCTTTAATATGCCTTAGAACGAAAGGAATTATTTAACTGCGAGGTCAGTTTAAAGATCCCATATAAAGCCAGTTTTTATATTTATATTCTAACTCCCAGTTGAGGGTATCAAAGTTTTGGCTCAGCCGAATAAAGCACTTTTAATTGATGACACTCATAGAATTATTTCAATTTACTTTGAATAATACTGCGTAACAGTAAGTTTGCGCTCAGCAATTTGATTGCAAATTTTTTATAATTTGAATTCGCTGATTTCAAATCAAATCTCCATTTGTCTATATCAGTAGTGCGATTCACTATGCTTTTTCAAACACAATTGTATCGTTTTAAAATGTTAACAACAAAATTAACCATTTTGCTATTCACTAACACTTTTAACGAAATCTGCTGGTGTTTAAGACCAGCTGTTTTAGTCAGCTGTTATTTTTAACAAAAAAATTGTGGTTTATTAACACAAACATACTAAAGGCAACCATTTGACTTAAATAAAATTGAAAAATTAAAAAAAATTAATTTAATTAAAATTAAATTAATAAAATAAAATAATAAAAATAAGTAATGCTCTACGCTCTTTGCATAAATAAAATTTTAAATCTATAAATTAAAAGGTTTTTGTTTTTTCTTATTCTTCTTTGTTATTTTATCCTATTTTGATGTTTCTCTTGGCAGAGTTGCCACGATATATCAATTTGAATAGAGAGAAATATAAAACTTTTTACCGTGATTATAAATAAGTTAGTGAATCACACAGTTGTTAGTGCAAACATCAAAATGTGTGGTTAAAGTAAACACTTTTTAAAGTGTTAAAAGTTATTGAATTTCACTACAGCTCTACACCGATTTCAAAGAAACAAACCTCATTTAATTATGTAAAACTAAATGTTTTAAGACCAAAACTGTGATTTTTGTCGCGTCGTTATTTTTTTATGAATTTTTAGAGAACAAAAAATTGGTTTATTTTTAAAATTTTCCTATTTTTTCTTAAAAAATTTAACGATATCTCTGAAACTACAGAGCATATTTAAAAACAATGTAAGCACGGCTTAAAGGTAATACTGTTGCCTAGTTTCGGATTTTTTTTAACTGAATATGGTACACCGTTTTCAAGTTATTCCAATATATCTAGTGAAAGTGCCTTAATTTTGGACATAACGGTATATAACGGAACTAGAGCTGATATATTGAGATTAGATTTGAAATCAGCGACTAAAAATTATTAAAAATTTGCAATCAAATTTTTGAAAGCACAAAAAAAGTCCAAATTTGTTCCCTTGTGTAATCATTTGTCGATTCTCGCAACATATATACGCAAAATTGTGCTCAGCGATGGGGCTTACTTTTTGTCTTAAGGGGCTTGCTAATAATCATATTTACTTCATAATTTCCAATGGCTCCCCAAACTGTCTTTCAAAAATTATTTTACTAAAGGGTGATTTTTTAGCTATAATCTTTATGGCAACACTGGTTTAAACAGCTGACGCACGTTTCGTGTTTTGTTTCACTGACAAACATCTTCAGTTTGGTCTATAATTTAACCATGGATCGTCTTACAAACGAACAACGCTTGCAAATTATTGAATTTTATTATCAAAATGCGTTCTCTGTTAAGAAAGTTCATCGCGCGCTTCTTTCATTTTATGGTCAGTTGAATCGGACTCAATGGGTACGTTAATAAGCAGAATTGTCGATTTTGGAGTGAAGATCAGCCAGAAGCATTGCAAGAGCTACCAATGCATTCAGAAAAAGTCACAGTTTGGTGCGGTTTATGGGCTGGTGGCATCAATGGACCGTACTTCTTCAAAGATGATGCGAATCGTAACGTAACTGTGAATGGTGAGCACCACCGTGAGATGATATCCAACTTTTTTTTGCACAAAATGCAAGAGCTTGACTTGCATGACATGTGGTTTCAACAAGACGGTGCCACACAGCACGCTTAACAATGGACTTATTGAGAGGCGAGTTCGGTGAACAGTTTATTTCACGTTCGGGACCGGTAAATTTGCCGCCTAGATCGTGCGATTTAACGCCTTTAGAGTATTTTTTGTGGGGCTATGTTAAGGCTTATGTATATACATACATGCCCGCTTCAATTGGCACATTGGAAGACAACATTAAGGCATTTATTCATGAGATACCGGCCGAAATGTTGGAAAGAGTGTGCCAAAATTGCATGAAATAATCTTCAAACATTAAATTATATGGACCGTACTATCGATTCAACTAAAGATTTCATGCATTTTCCTGAATTTTATGAATTTTTTTTTTTTGAAAACTTTCCTATAGCTCTAAAAAAATCAACCGATAAATTATAATATTATGGTGAATTTGCTCTCAATTAAAAGTTTTATATGAGTAGAAATTACACTGCCAGTAATCGATCCTTAATAAAACTTAACACCCATTTAAAGCCATCTCTTTAACTCCGCTCTGATAACACTATGGAACATTTTTGGGATTATTGTCTGGGGGGTGAGAAATTCCAAGTCAGGGTGATGGTACTAGGTCAGTATAGTAAAACCCTCAAAGGGTTTGGCGCTCGTATGTGTCAGTTTTTTTTTATGACATTTTAAATTTTTTCCTTATCTTGATGTTTTTTCGCTTAGTTGTAACATTTTGGCAAAAACGTAGTTTAACATAACTCGAGAACCACTTGTCCGATTTTGATGAAACAAATTTAGAAAAATTAAGAATTACAATTTCTCTAATCTGTTTCTATACCGTTTTCCTATATGTGCAACACTTTCGAAGTTAAAAATTAATGTATGAAGAAAAAAAATATTTTTTGCCCAAAAAATTTAAATTTTTTATTTTTAATTCATAAAAAATCCAAAACAGTAAAAAAAAGTTTCAAGTCCTATTACTTTCACGTGAAGTCGCACAACCTATGAAATAAATGAGACATAAATCATGAAAATCGATAAACGCGTTCTGCTTTTATTTACAATTAAGTGAAAGTATTCCATTTTGACAAGAATATTGATATTTGTTTTTATTCAAAAAAGTGTCATTTATCGCCTTTTTTATAAATTTTCCCCAATAACTCCAGACCATAAACTACTAAAAAAAATTAAGTAAACATTTTTATAATTTTTTATTTTTATTTTATTTATTTATTTTTATTTATTTTAATAAATATTGCCTAGACTTTTTCCATGGTGGTTGTTCGGGACTAGTGGCAACGTATTCATCGCTATCATCAGTTTCTGAACCACACATAATGTCAATGTGCGACTCCACTGTTGGCCCTTCTGCATCTCCTGAAAATTCTTTATCATCAAGATCATCCTTGTCTTGCCACACAAGCTTACTCCACCAGCAAATTTCCGCAATTATTGCACTCGGCGACTTTTTGCCTCTATATCTGTAAGTTTTTGTTTTATTAAAATGAGTTTGAAAAAATAAAAAATCAATATTACCTCATTTCAAATGGCATAGCAACTTGATAATAGCGTTCACCTTGTTCATCAGATTCGGTAGCCAATTGTTTGCTGAAGTAGTCCAGATGATGATGTAAATAATGGATTTTCAAGGACATGTGGACACCAATTTCCGAGAATGCTCTTAACACCCTTGCGACAGAAACATCGTAGTTGTTAGAACGATGCTTTCCCAACAAGCCATCTTTTACTTCTTTGATTGCCGGCCATGCATTCAATTCAGCGTCAATCAAAATATTGTTGAATGCGTCACTTTTAATCGGCTTTCGTATATCTGGACCATTTAGTACGCCTGATTGGAAAAAATTAATTTGTTAAGATGGAAAATCATGGGAAATGAATGTGATATTATAACTTACCTTCTTTAATTTTACTTTCGCTGAGTCTCGGGTAAATTAGTTTCAAACACAAGAAAACTTCATATCTTTTGGCGACAGTTTTGATAAAATTCTTAACAATTCCAAGTTTAATATGCAGTGAAGGCTGCAATATCTTCTCCTTCGGCACTAGAAGCTCATGAATAATATTGGCTGTTTGTAACCTGCTGTGCTCTCTGAGTTTCCATCCGTGGCATGCATATTGGTCACCGGAAAATCGTGTGTCCCAATCGCACAAAAAGCACATATATTTTATATAGCCGCTTTGAAGACCGCAAAGCATTGCTACAACTTTTAAATCGCAGCATATGCGCCACATATGTTTGGCGTAGTTAACCATTTTTTAAATATTTGCCAGTGCATCATATGTTTCTTTCGTTTCTGTACTTTTAAAAAACTGGAGAAAAATCACTTTTACTGTTCGCGTTCGTCGGCACTTGTTGAATGACAAAAATCGATAAATGAACACCTATAAATTCTACGTATTTTTCAATATTTTACTGACAGGTACGTTCCAAAACATGAGCACTAATAGATGTGGGTGGAATTTCTGTAAAAAAATCATACAGGTAGCCAACGGAAAACCCCAAATAATTAAAAAAGTGCACTTTCCTTTTTTCCTTTCAATTGTCCACGCACATTTATTACCGCTTATTACTTTGCTACCGCAATCATAAAAATCAAATAACCTTTTGTTTATTACTTTTTTTTTTTTTGAATTCTAAGAATCATAAAAAAAGTCATAAATGTTTTTGCAAAGAATTTTGTGCATATATCGAGCAAAGTTTTGAAATGCATACCTTCACTTAATTGTTAATAAAAGCGAAACGCGTTCATCGATTTTCATGATTTATGTCTCATTTATTTCATAGGTTATGCGAGTTCACATGAAAGTAATAGGACTTGAAACTTTTGTTTACTGTTTTGGATTTTTTATGAATTAAAAATAAAAAATTTAAATTTTTTGGGCAAACAATATTTTTTTTCTTCATACATTAATTTTTAACTTCGAAAGTGTTGCACATATAGGAAAACGGTATAGAAACAGATTAGAGAAATTGTAATTCTTAAATTTGTTTCATCAAAATCGGACAAGTGGTTCTCGAGTTATGTTAAACTACGTTTTTGCCAAAATGTTACAACTAAGCGAAAAAACATCAAGATAAGGAAAAAATTTAAAATGTCATAAAAAAAACTGACACATACGAACGCCAAACCCTTTGAGGGTTTTACTATACTGACCTAGTACCATCACCCTGACTTGGAATTTCTCAAGCCCCAGATTGGCTGTTGTACTGTGTAAGCGTAAAACCTTAACGAAAAAGGATGCTGTCATTTTATTTTGCATAAATTTGTAATTTTTGTTATCTCTATAAAATTAAACATTACAATTTATATTCAATTTAATAAAGATACATTTTTAATTTATCACAGATTTTATCTAAAGTTCACTTCCGAAAAGTTCTAATTCATTGCCATGCGTATTAAAGATTCCGCAAAACTGAATTAGCATTATCACTTGCTTTGCTTTTGCAAACTTTTAAACGCAAGCAATATTTAATTTTATACTTGAACGATAAAAAAATTTTGCAAAATTTAGCAAAATTTTTTGTCATCACATATTTTTTACAATAAAAATTGATAAAAAAAAAAGATTTTTCCAATGATTGGCAAATAATATCACGTAGTTGTTTTAATATGTATTAAAATTATTATTTTTTAATATCACAACCATCAACGTCATGCATGCTTGTCATCTTTAACAGCTTCGGAATACTCTGACAATATTGTTTGAATAACAACATGGTGATGCAAAAGCAAAGAAGATATTTGTGTAGGGGTTCTCATAAAGCAAATGCGCTGTGTCGACTCAATCGTCATCGTCTAGACTTGCAATTTTTTAAAATTTTGCCTTGAAATTGCATGTGTCCAGATTATGAAATTTAAGGGTTGGAATTTTTGTATTTTTATCTTGTTCTTTTTTTATTTTGTATATAAATACAAATACACCTACAGCCAACTTCCATTTAAAAAGTGTGAGAACAACAAAACAAAACGGAATTGCCCAATTCCCAATTTTCTCACCCGACTCACCAATAAACTCAAGAGCTGCTGAAACAAAAATTGCAAGTCTAGATGATGTCATAGATTATAAAACCACTTGAGATTTTTCTAAATCACCTTGTTTTTGTGAAATAACGGTAATGTTAAGATATCTGACACCAAATAAACATAAATATATTATTGCCACGCGATCAAATAAGAGTTAACCCATTTTGTACCAGCGGCTTAGGTGTCGACCACAAACTTTTGCCATTTTTCATTATATAATTTAAAATATTAGGTAGTGTAATTAAATTAATTTTTATTATGAAAAATTACGTTTGGCTTATTTTACCAAATCCCTCCCCCTTTTAAGGACCCCTCTGTGGAGCACAAAAATAGACTTAAAATAGGCCATTGTTAACCCAATTGCAACAACTTATATAAAATAGAAAAAAAAACATTATTACCTTAAGAAGCCAACAATTCAAATAAATTTTAATGTACAAATTAAAATTAACATGCAACTCCTGGCTGCCAGACAGCTTTGCACATAGCTGGTCGAGATGTCGACCACTGGGATAATTAGTGCACTAAAGTTTTTTAATCATATCTAATAGTTTTTTGATTTCTTGTTGAAAAAAAATGTGCTAATATTAACTGTAGTACTTTTTTTAATGCGAATATTAAACATTAACACTGTTCACATTAAAGATGGGTCATACAGTTCTATGCAAAAGCTGCTGTTCGATCTTTTGAATACTAGCCCAATAAAAAATTTTATCATATTCCGAAGCACTAATGGTACATTTAAAAAAATAAGCGCAGAATTATGCGCTACGCAATAAGACATACAGAAATGCAGTAAAGTAAGTGAAAGAACTCTCAACAACTTTTATAAAAAAAAAATAACATTTCAAGTGCTACGGCATTCCCTTACCACGAAGCAGGTTTGTAAGGGAGAATACTAAAAAATAACTGTATCAGAACATTCAGTGTGTAAAGCTGATCGTTACATCCAACAATTTTTTTATGCGCTGAATAATGCGCTTCATGTGTCAAAAATGTATTGCTTCAAAGTGGGAACTCGCCATATAAAATTCATGTCTTCCGTATGCGCAATGGTAAGCGCAACTCTTATGTTTCTCCCTTACAAACCTGCTTCGTTGGAAGCTCCATTTTTTACTGGAAGGTTTATGCAGTTTGGTGATTTTGAACCAAATCTGTCTATTGATGAGGGAAACCAATTCGCTTCGGATACAAATATTGGTGTTTATTTTCTTCCAAAATATATCTTTACTAATTTCAACCATATGCTGGAGCATCGGATAGCTATGAATAACAACTGGGCCTTGCTGCTAGTGTAGTTATGAGTCTAATGTCGATTTGTGAGAATCCAAGGCAACATAGCGTTCATTGCGTCAATTGTTTTACTGGAAACCATTTGCTTTGCCTTCTTAAAGAAAAAGATTTTTGTGCAACTGGCACAATGCGCGGAAACGGATTGGTAGGCGCAAGCCTGAAAATTTTCATTGGTTCGATGGAGAGATAATAAAGAGGTAGGTCACTCGGCTAAAAATTTTGATCATATGGATCCGATAAAAAATTTAATGTGTTACGACAGAAAACTAAAAAAACGGGTCCCTGTCCCCAAGTTACCCTTATTGCCAACTGTATTAAGTATATGGGAGGCGTTGACTTACATGATAATATTATAGTTAATTGAAGCACAGCCGCGAATAACGTTGTAAACGCCACATTTTGCAAACACTGTTTTTTTGCAGATGACTTTTTACATTCACTTCTTACACAGTTTAAACATCAAATCAACAAAAACTATGCACCTTAACGCCTTCAAAATGGCGTACAAAGTGTCAGCCAGTGGAAGAACATTGCAAGTTACTAACAAAATTATGAAACCGAAATGGCTTTGCAGTGCGGAATAATGTTTTAAAAGCCTTTTGCATTAAAGGTTTTATTATCATTATTTTTAATAATAGAAAAAAAAATTTTTTAAAACAAATAATGCTGCCTATCAAAAAACGTTTTTTTGTTCTCCTGAAAAATTATTATTTTGTAACTTAAAACGTTATTCGCGGCCGTGCTTCAATTATCGGATTAAAATAAGAGGCAATAAGTGCTGGTGGCCACTTTGGGTTACTTGCTTGGACAGCGCCTGTATTAATGCATGGTAATTGCATTGCATTATTACTGACAAAAACCAACTAGAAGCCCATGAGTCAAATTGATTGTAAAAGCTCAATAACAAAAACGCTGTTGCTATTTGCCGAATCAAGAAACAACGAAATATCTGCGTCCAATGCAGAAAACGAAAGTGAAGAAGAGTTCATAAGTCACCCAGTATCATTGCCCAAAGTAAATGGTTTGCACATGTATGTTTGTGTCAAGCGCTGCTATCGCCGATGCAAAATATGCAAGAATCATTCTGCCTATACTTGCCCTAATTGAAATGTCAAATTACATGTGGGAATTCGCTTCCAGACTTACCACAAAAATTTAAAATAACTTTTTTATTCAATCAATTAAAATATTTAATAAATTGATCAATATTTTTATTTATATTTAGGCTTACACTCGTAAAAAAAACTGACCCATTCGTACTTAAATTTTGAAGTTCGGTTTTGACTATCAATCAGTGTAGCTTTTATATTTGCTTATTTTAGGTAATCCCCTTTCATAACAAGATAATTTCATTTTAATTCGTATTACAATATATGATGTCACACAGAAAATTTGTTGCTCTAATTATCCCAGTGGTCGAGATCTCGACCCGTAGTTTTCACAGGGAGTCGCCGTCAAAAAAAAGCAAGTTAGAGTACTATATTCGGCTATGCCGAATCTTTGATACCCTCCACCGACAGTTCGAATGTTTAAGGAGTAATATCTATATGATGTTATTATTATCTTAAACTGTGACGATTTGTTATTAATTATGGTGTTAGGCGACTAATTTTTTTCCGGTAGTAGTGTTTATATGGGGCCTAGGGTTAATTATGGACCGATCATCACGAAATTTCACACCGTCATTTCTAGTCCTTTAAAACCGTGACGTACCAATTTCTGTTATGATAGCATTATTAATTATGGTTTTAGGTGTACTAAACTGTTTTCCGGGAGTAGGGTTTCTATGGGGCCTAGGGTAAATTATGTACCGATCTTCACGAAATTTCACAGTATCATTTATAGTCTTATAAAACTGTGACGAGCCAAAATTTGTTATGATTTTTACGGCTTTAAGCGTACTAAACTGTTTTCCGGGAGTAGTGTTTATATGAAGCCTAAGGTAAATTATGGACCGATCGTCACGAAATTTCACAATGTTATTTTTAGTCCTAAAACACTGTGACGTACCAAATTTTGTTACGCTAGCGTTATTTTTTACGGTTTTAGGCGTACTAAACTGTTTTCCGGGAGTAGTTTTTATATGGGGCTTAGGGTAAATTATGGACTGATCTTCACGAAATTTAACAGCGTTATTTCCAGTCAAATAAAACAAATTTTTGCAAAATCTTATCTCATTCCGTGACTTGTTCCAGCATTTATGTTATTTTTTGTAACAAAATTATCAATTTTTTTAGGTGGTGGTTCCACATTTTGATTCATAGCTCTGGTCCTACTGAACCGATTTTGCTGGATTTCAATCCAAAACTGCTAAGGATAACAACAAGCAATTTGACACCAAGGTTGTTCATTTCCTTTGAGTTGTTCGAAAGTGAGCGTGTTTTCAACAGACAGACAGACGGACAGACAGACGGACATGGCTAAATCGACTTAGAATTACTCAAGGACCCAGAATATATATACTTAATGGGGTCTGAGATGAATAATAAAAAAGTTTCACACGGAATGACAAACTTAATATACCCTCTTCACAACTAATTGTGGTGGAGGGTATAAAAAGTTATAGAAGTTATTTTTGGCCGATTTCTAGCTACCCATGCAAATTTCATTAGAAATTTCAACCATTTATGAAGCTTGGTACAAAATGAGTTAAACGAATATGAAAATTTGCTGCGAAAGGTGCACAGTTTTTAATAAAATGCCCACAATTCAGCTATTTCTTTAAGAGCTTTGAAAGCTATTATTATTTTTAATAAGCAAGAACCTTAAAGAAAAAGTATTTAACAAGTTAGAGTACTATATTTTGCTTCGGCATTGGGATTTATGTCTATAAAAAGCAAGCCAAAAAAAAACTGAACCCACAGTTTTATACTCAGTTAAAATGTCGGCTTCAAAATAATGTCTTGAGTAATCAGAAAAAAGTAAAAAGACAACTTACAATTCAACGGAAAGAACCAATGAATTTTATAAGGGATATCCCAAGCTGAACGCATTCAAAAGTAAGTCATTATTTTTTTACCTACATACATTCAGAAAAAAGTAGTTAAAGAAATTCTTGTAGTAGTAGTTATAGAACACCCACAAAAAAAACATATTTTAATATCGTCACCTCCAACAAAACTATTTTTAAAGAAAATTTTAACATACTCTGTTTAATTTAACCAAATTATGGCCACCGACAACCATATTATGATTAAGTTAGTCCTCCATCAAGAATCCACAACCATATTATGATTGCTTCCGAACATGTTATGGTTAATAATAACTAGAATATGTTAAACACTTATAATAACCTGGTTGTTTTATTACCATATCATGTTGCTTTTAGAAAAGAGAAATATACTATTGTTAATTTAAAAACAAATTATTATCACATTCAACCATAGCATCTTTGGAGGCAACCATAATATGGTTGTGGCTTCTAGATGGAGGACTAATTTAAACATAATATGGTTGTCGGTGATCATAATTTGGTTACATTAAAAATAGCTAAGGCACGGGCTCTATTTTTGCATTTGTCCTTCAAGTTGTGCTGAAAAGGGTCAACAGGAAAAGGAAGGACACAAAAATGAAAAACAGAAACAAAAAATGTACTTTGAACTTCAAGAAGAATTCTTGACAAAAGAACGGAAAAACAGAGGTAAGGAAAAACATGTGAAATAAATTGAAATGGATAATCATTCAAAGCAAATTTCGATCTACCAAGGGTTAAATACAACTTTGTTTAAGGATTGATGTTTGACTATTGACGTCAGTAGTCGTCGATGGCTGCGGGTGTTAAACGGCAAGCCCTCTGAGGAGATTGAGTGGTTGCAATCGAAACATGTCAGGGTAACCTGCCGGCCGCGGTTCGAGCCCCAGCCACGTCAAGAATGAAGGATTATCAATAACAATTTTGATTAATTTTCATGTTGTAAAATTCCTTTCTTCATAAAAATAATTTAATGAAAAATTAAATTTCATGAACTTAAGCCTAATTAAGAATATTAAGAAAATTTGGATTGAAAAATAATGTTTTTAAAATTTTCTTGGTGTTGGAGGTGACCATATTTTACATGTTTGTTCTTTACGTGAAGAAAGCTTCTAAATAATGAGTGAAAGAGAAAGTAAGCGATGTTTTTACTGGGTTATTCATTGTGGTATTAGGCGTATGTGGTTTTAGGCGCCTGTGGTTAATTACAGACACATCTTTACGAAATTTATCGACGTAATTTGTTATCATATGAAACTTCTGTTGTTCTCTCGAGTCTTGCGAAAGAAAGCTTGTTTTTTACAGATGCTTAAATATTACTCAAGGACACAGAATAATAAATTTTTAAACGAAGAAACTTAGTTCACCCTCATTCAACACTTGTTTTGGCGGGAATAGAGAATCTGTTCTTAAATGATAAGTAGGTGATTTTTAAAATTTGTAACTTTGACAATACTTTTTCTTTTTTTTTCACAAAAAAATAGGACTAAGCCAGTGATCGATTAAAATTTTTGGTATTTCTGGGGATTCACATAAAACAGATAAGGTACAAGGGAACCCCTGCCTTTTTTCTTATGAAGCACAGTGCAATTGATGATTTTATCAGGGAAGAGGAGCCTGCAGGATTTGTTTTTATCAAAAAAAAAAAAAAAAAACATTACAGTTTAGCTGCTGCTATTTGCATTGTTGTTAATTCGTTCGACACTTTCAAAGATCTATTTATTTATTTATTTTTTTAAATGGATGCTGGTTTGTCGCTGGTTGTGGGGATGATTTCCTTAATTACTGATTTAAAATGTAAGTTTTTTGTAAAGATGTGTTTTTACTATTGGTTTCCATTTACAAAATATTTTAAAATGTGTTCTTTTTCTTATCGTATTTTGGTATACATTTTTAATTTCATTAAGTAATTTAGTATTTTATCTACAAGCTATAAATTAAGTTTTAAAATACGTTTTCCTTTCATTCAGTAATTTTTCTATTAAATTGCTTCTAAAAATTAAGAAAAAAAAAACTAATGTTTCCATGAGGAGCACTTACAAAAATAGAAGAATAAAAACTTCCATTTTCTACTCAAAACCGTAGTCGTTTTAAACCTAAAAAACGCAAAAATACTCTCTTGGTTAGAATTTTTCTTATTGTTGTGCAGGTTTGTGAATTTTCACATCCGCTTTTGTTTGTTGTTGTACAAAAATGTGTTTATATTCAATTGAGTCCTTTTTTTTTTTTTTTTTTTTTTTTTTTGTGTAGGTGTGTATACAGGAAGTGACAAATTGCAATTTTCGAAAGTTTAACAAACATGACAAAAGAAAAGAAATTGCTTAAAAGTTTTGTGTAAAAATTAAAAAAAAAAAAGTTAAACTTCCTTAGAAAGAATTGGGCAAACATATACCAAAAGAAAAATGAATCTTTTTATATCGTGCTGCAAGAAGAAAACGATCTCTATAGAATTTTTAAATGGACAACAATTTAGGATAAAATTTAAAATCTCTTAAACTGCAAAAACTTTATTTTATATTGCTAGCTGAATAAAGAAGACGTATTAAAAAATGCTTGTTATTGAGAGTGGACATTTAATTAACCTTAATTAACATTATAATCTTATATTGTGCTATGTGTTCGGATCCGACATTGACCGACTTTTTTTTAATTTATTGCTTTGAATAGAAAAAGTACTTAATTAAATTTCATTCACACTCGAATTTGTCTGGTTTTATGTTACTACACCCAGAGAAAAAACATGCTTAAATATAATCACCTCCAGCAACACTATTTTTAAAGAAAATTTTAAACATATTATGTTTATTACAACCATACTATTGTCACCGACTATCATATTATGGTTAAATTAGTTCTCCATCAAGAAGCCCCAAACATGTTATGGTTAATAATAACTAAAATATGTTTAGCGCTTATTATAGCATGGTTGGTTTTTAACAATAACATGTTGCTCTTGGAAAAGAGGAAACTACTATTGTTAATTTAAAAACAAATTATTGTCATATTTTACCATAACATGCTTAGAGGCAACCATAATATGGTTGTTGCTTCTTGATGGAAGACTAATTTAACCATAATATGATTGTCGGTGATAATAATGTGGTTGAGTTAAGCATAATATGTTTAAAATTTTCTTTAAAAATAGTGTTGTTGACGGTGACCATATTTACACATGTTTGTTCTCTGCTTGTATTTTTATTCGTCACAGTGCGTTTATGTGTAACTGTCTAGTTTTTTTCACCTTAATAGTGTTATTTCGAATTGTGACGTTATCAATTAAAACTGTTTTCGTCAGTAATGTTTTCGTAAGAATATGAATGTAATTATGTAAATTAAAGATATTTCTTAAAAATTGTGGGTCTACCATCCAAATGATAAAATTGAAATGAAAGTAATTTGAATCAAAAATCAATCATATACGGGGTGGTCTTACCCTAAACTTGAATTAAACAAGAACTTTTCAGAGAATTATCTTAATAATTTTTATTATAATGGAAAGATCTTTGACAATTATGTGTGAAGCAAAATATCAGGCAAATGCTCGTCACGGCTTTGGTGGCATACCTCTATCCAATGGTCCGTATTTTTAATGACGTTGAGACATAATTGAGGTTGAATTTCGTTAATGTGCCGACTTATCTTATCCTTTAGCTCATGAATTGTTGGCTTTTTGACTCACACTTTTTTTTAAATATCCCCAAAGAAAGAAGACAAACGGTGTCAAATCACTTGATTGTGGCGGACAATAAACATCGCCACGTCGTGAGATAACACGACCATTGAATTTTCGGCCACCATCCTGTTGGAACAACATATCTTCCAGGTCCATATCCTCAATTTTTGCCTCACGAAGTCCGTTATCTTCTCGCAATAGGGAACACCATTTACGATAGCAGCTTGGCAGACCTCATTTTCGAAGAAGTACGGCCCGATGATGCCACTGTGGATGCATCGGCTTTTAAACAATCACTTATGCAGACCAACAAAATCGCAATATGCATTTAATCATACGCTCAAATTTACATTAACTCCATGCCTGCAAAACAAAGTTCAACGTTGGTAACTTTAACATCGTTTTGTACACATTTGATTTGTGCATGTGTGAGTTTTTTATTGAAAGTGCTTTGTTTGCAATTTTTGTTGCGCACGCAATATAACACAATTGTGTAAAGTAAAAAGGCACACATTCTTATACTTTTGCATTCAATTAGTCATTGACCACTCGATGAGACGCTTTGTTAACATTAACAACAATAACAATACATTGTACATACAGAACTCGCTTAAGCTCTTTTATTTTGCGAGCGTAAAATATAATTGTTTACTGAGAAACACTCTCATTCAGCGGGAAATATCGCAAGGCCTGTTTTGAGGCCTCTAAACAGAAAAAATATATTTATAGTTGTGCAAGGCGAATTTATTACATGTGGTCTTAAAAGCCCTGCTGATAACTTTTTTTTTTAGCTTTATCATTGTTGGATGTCAAAATTTTGTTTATTATCTTTGTTTCTGTTTTGTTTTATTTCTGTTTTCTTTAGAAAAGATCAGTAATTAGGCCTCGCAACCGCACATTTCACCGGCTGGGAATGTAAGAGATAAAAGTAATCTTAATAACACAATCATAATTGACACAACTGGTTTACTTTCATTTCAATTTTTTTTTCTTGTATTACATAGCAACTGCTAAATGCCTGCATGAGTAAACATTTTTTGATTTCTGGCTTTGTTGTTTGTATTTTTTTTTCGTTGCCAAAACAATCATTGTCGGACCAAACACACAAACATCTTAATTGACAAACAAAGCTAAACGATGGTATAAATAACAAAGCACGATGTGCATTATTTGAATGACTGCAAACCAGCAGCGAATGTTTGCGGTTGCGGAAGTTTGATTGTATGACCTCAAGCGAGTGTATTTGTTGGTGTTCATTTAATGCGATTTTTTCGCAATCGCACAAAGCCGTTCTCTGGTTTGCACACATTGTGTACCCATTAGGGATGGGCAAATTGAAAACATATATCGATATATATCGAATCGATATTTTTTAAGAGTATCGATATGTAGTATTTCAAAAATATCGATATATCGAACGTATTTTGCTGAAACCATTACCAAATTAAAAAATTTAATCTATGTACTATGTAAGTATATGCACAAATCTTATTATTATTCCAAATATATATACCGGAATAAAATACCGCATAAAATAAATCTATTCAAGTTCGTTTGACTTTACTGTTTTAATAAGAAATCTGCAGTGTGAAACCCCCGCTTTTTTTCTTAATTCTTCTTCTTACAGATGCCAATAATTTTAGATCTTCATATTAGTATAAAAAAACATATGATGCATGCAGTGATGCCAATTCTTAAAAAAACATATTGTTTGGAAAATTGCTAATTTTTTAGTTTTTAATGCAGACTGACTTTAAACAATATCGACTTCGAGAGTCGTATTTCAATATCGATATATCGGTATTTCAAATATCGGCGATATATATCGATTATTTTTTTTTAAATATCGCTATTTTGATATATCGATATCTTTTGCCAATTCCTAGTACCTCTTCTTGATTGAATATGTCAAACACTGAAACAAATTAATGTCAAATTAGGTTGGGCAAAAAACTGGACGTTTATAGCCTTTTTACACTGATCAACATCTAACATCTACCATCAATTTGTTACCATTTGCGAAGATGTTAACATCTTTCCATAAGAAATACATAGGGCTAAAAACCAACATCTTTAAAAGATGTTCCTATCTCATTTTATTACATTCTGCATCTTTCGATTATTTTAGTGTCATCACTAGAAAAGTGGCAATAAGTTCTATTATTATTGTGGCATCACTGACAAAAAGAAGTTTGTTTTGAAAGCAGCGTTACCATTTGTCAAGTTTTATCTTTTATTGCAATGTTTTTTTGTTAAGTATTTTTTTATATTTTTAAACAATTTGAACTTCAAATACATTTTTCAGTTTTCTTTTTAAATTTTGGCACTATATTGAGAAAAAAACATTTTTAATGTAAAAAATTTTTTTTTTTTTTTTTAAATGGTGACATTTTTGTTTAATGGTAGGTGTTAGATGTGAGGAATGTAATCGAGTGTTTCACATTTTCTACATCTTTGATGGTAGATGTTAGATGTTGATCAGTATAAAAAACCTATTAGGTTTGACTCATAATTACCATCGTGCATTATGGTTGGACCAGCCTTTATTTCTATTTTTTTTTTTATTTTATTTAGCACGCCAATGCTTCAACCCCAAGTCACTTTAACAGCATTGGGAGAATATGCTTAATACACACATTTGAAGCAATCCAAGTCAAATCGGACAGTCTGGAGAAAAATATTTTAGATTTCCTTTATTTTTTTACTGTGTTGATGTTCCTTCTCAACAGCACATTTTAGCAAATTTACAGAATTGTTTGGCTTATGGTTATTAAAATGGAATATCAAAAATTCGCTTTAAAAGAAAACCACATAAGTTTTTAGAGTATTCTAGAAAGTGTGCAACAATTAGATATTTTATTTATTTTCCTATTTAGAAATGTTACCATTACAGCGCATGAGCAATTTTAATATATCAAAATATTGCTCATACGTATACATAAGAAATATTAAATTATGTGCTTAACAGAATTATAATTAATTTATTGTTATCAAAATGTTATATTTCGGTTTTAATTGATATTAGAAAACCTAAGGAAAATTAAATAAGTTACTGTTGTAATGCTTTTTGCCGATTTTTAATTTGAGTGTGCTGCTATTGCAACGATACAGCAATCTTGAATGCTCAGCACAAAGTGCTTTGTTGCTAGTACTCAAACCAATGCGATTTGGTTTTAAGCTGGCATCCGTACTGCCGATTTGGTCGAGGAGCATAAGAAGTTGCTGGCGATCTTGCTACTATCTACAAAGAAAAAAAAATTATTAGTTTTTCCGCTTTTTTCCGCTATTTTATTTTATTTTGAGTTCCATTGTTAAATGGTTTTTGATAAAATTAAATGTTTTTTAGAGCAATTTCATAATTTTCCATCAATTTATTTAATCCAATTACAGAAAGTGTCACAGATTCGGCAAGACCAAATATATCCTTCTCATCTTTTAATTTCAAAAATTTGAAAAAACTTTAAAACAATTATATCCGTTTTTACCACGAGTGTTGAATGAAGGTATATAAACCCTTGTCATTCCGTGCAAATTACCAAAAAATATTCATCTAAGACCCCATAAGGTAAATATATTCCGGGTCCTTAAGTGGTATCCTAAGTCGATTTAGATACATACACTCACAACATTAACTGAAATTGTAATATAAAATAAATGAAAATTCAATTAAAAACCGGTCTACTTATTTTTCATTTATTTTTAACAAAAAGTTCATTTAATTTTTACTGTCAAAAATTCAACGCCATATTCCGTAAAATCAATTAAATATTCAGTTATTTTGTAAAATTTTCCTGTAAAAAATTGACCCCATATTGAGTAAAAACAATTGAATATTCAGTTATTTTATTAAATTCAGTAATTTTCGTTTACTACACAAAAGCAGGGCTGTCAGATATGGCGATTTCTCGCCAAACGTGGCGATTTTGAAACGTGTTTGGCGATGGGATTTTCCATTTGGCGACTGGCGACTTTTTTGGCGATTTCTGATATAACTGGCGATTTACTTGGCTATTTTTACCATTTTTATTATTTCATCAATTTTTTTTAACAATTTGTAATTTTTTGTTATCATAACTCATTTAACTTTTTTTCACATGATTTTCGTTATGATATCATTTGAAGTTAATTTTATATTCAGTCACTATTTAATGCTAATAATAACAATGCAGTTCAGTGTCTGATCTTTTAGACTTGTCTACTTTATTTAAGTTCTTTTTTACCTTGCAGCCACACGCTCAAGTTGTTCTTAAAATAAATTGAAAGCTGTGACGTAAGCTTCCCTCAATTTGTAAGCAATTTACTTCCAAGATGTCAACAACAACACAATTCATAAAGTGCCAGTTCACACACCTCAAGTTCGACTCGTCAAGGAGAGAAGGGAAAAGAGAATGCCATATCTTTTCCCCTCTCTCCTAAAAACTCAAGATTTGACCGGTCAAACTTGACGTGTGTGAACCGGCACAAAGACAAACTTTTCTTCAGCTGCTAAATTGAAAGTAAAATTGCCAAATAAATGGAAAGGTGAAATTGAATGCCATCTCGTGGTCAATTTAAAAAGTGTGAGTGTGTTAGTAAAAAAGTAAGACTGTATTGCACATTGAAATGAATTGAAAGGCAAAACTTGATCGCGTGGCCGCCAAGTTAACTAAATAATTTATGATCTCCATTTTATGTTATTTAAAAAAAATAACAGAAACAAAACAAAATTTACTTTCGGCGACTTTTTTGTATTTTTTCTCAGTTCTTGGCGATTTTTGACTGAAATATTATACTAGCTTTTTTGTATGCAAAATCAAATTAAAAAAAAAATATTACAAAAACTGGACGAAATTGACATTTGGCGATTTCTTACATCCGGTTTGGCGATGGAGCTCAAAAAAATCTGACAACCCTGCACAAAACAGCCGAATTTCTAAAAAAAATACCAGACAGACACCTGTCCGCTTGTTTTTTTTTATAAGCGAGAGAGGGAGAATATTATTATTCACTTACCCTGGTACACACGTTTATTTAACTTTTGTTGTACTGACCATGTTGTTTACAGAAGAACCCTCAATTATAAGACACCAGCAGCATGACCGATATGGCTTCGCAATTATTTTACTTTTAAATTTTGATGTATTTAACTAAATTATATTAACAAATAGAAAACGGGAAATGCTTACACAAAACAAGCAATTCATTTTTTAAAGATAAGTAAAAATTAATTTTTGGTAGTTAAATTATATAAAATAACTGAATATTTAATTGTTTTTACTGAATATGGTGTTGAATTTTTGACAGTAAAATTTTATAAAATAACTGCATATTTATTTGTTTTTACGGAATATGTAGTTAATTTTTTAACAGTTAATTTCTATAAAATAACTGAATATATATTTGTTTTTACGGAATTCGCGGTTGAATTTTTGACAGTAAAAATTAAATGAACTTTTCGTTGCTTTAAATTACATTTTTATTTAATTTAACATAAAGAAGAATTTAACTCAATCAACGGACAATATTAACTGCAACTGAAAATCCGTATTAATATGCACTTAGTTTTTTGAATAACTGTTAGAATCAGTTAAAAATAAATTTACTTGGAATTTTAACCCCCGTATTTATAAACGATTAGTAAATTTTACACACGTTTATTAAGGCAAATTTTCATACAAAATTTGTTTTGTAAACCTTTATTAAATATTAAAAATTTTTATTAATACGGGCGTATATGTTTATTTATTTAAAAATGACTGAACGGAATATTTTTTAAATAAACTACAGTCCGTTACTGTAATAATATTGTGAGGGGCGATTCTATTCTGACGGGTGCAACATTTAAACGCTTTAAACGTCTTTTACTAATAGAAAGAAACACATTTGCAATTAAGTTATTTCTAGAAGGGGTAACATTTTTGTATATACTATTGTTATCTACTTACAAGAATTTATATGAAACGATCAAATAGTCACGAGAGAGCTTTAAAGTGCATGACGGGTGCAACCAAATCGGCCCACTTTCATAAGATCATACCACAAAAACACAATGCTCTGTTAATTTTTAAACTTTTATTGTATTATTCTTTTTTATTGTGAAAGATGAGATATCAGACGATGATTATCAAATCAAACATCGTAGAAAAATTCAATCCAATAATAAGAAATTTTCTCTTTAAGCCATGACGGGTGCAACATTCAATGAATTTTCTGTTCAAGCCAAATCTATGAATCTTAATGATTCGAAGTGCACAACAAATTTATATTTAAGCTTACGTCTAAAAAAATTATATTATTATAAAAAATAGATATTTTACTTTAAATTGGCATCAAAAAGTGTCAAATAGTGTGATTTGAAAATTGATGTTAAAAGTTGTCTAGAATAGAACCGCCCTGAGTGTACATTCATCTGATGAAAATACGTTTTAGAAAACCATTTTAAAGTGGCATAGGCTTTGTGAGAATCATCTGTCATTGAAACAATCTAACAACAACAATCTATTGCAAACATAATATTGCAAGAGATAGTCGGGGAAGACGGAACTATATTTCAAGAATACACTATTAGCAAATTTACCAAGTATTTTAAATTTTTATTGCTTAACCTTTTTTTAGATAAAAATTTAAAGCTACATTTTCGCAAACGATGTAAATAACAGCTATCCAGAAAATTTTAACTCTTAAACTCTCCATACAACAGTCGACGGAGACAAATACCACCAATAGATTCGTATTAAAGTGCTGTCAACCAAATCCTAACGTTTGACAGCATGGAGGGAGGGTTTAGAACAGGTGTGGCAATTTAACATCTTACGCTACACCCCATTCATCTTCAAGCTGCACTGCTTTTCTACTGTCCCGGTATAGGGTATCGCGTTTGTTTTTTTTATTTTTATTTTATATGCTACCTAAAGTTAAGTTCTCCTGTAGCGGTGCAGATAATTAGTTAGATTATCTTTCATTGGGAACCAGAACACCCCCCATCCGACGAGCACGGCCGCATCTATTAGGTAGCCCCGTTCCCAAATAAATACACCTAATCGCAAAGAATCGTGATCTTAAAAAAAACCTTTAGCGTTAAGACTTATTTTTCAAAGAAAAATAAAAGTTCTTAAAAAAACTCTTAATAAAAAAAACTCTTTTGAGGAGTTTTATTTTGCCGTCATAAAACTAAACTCTTTGAAGGAGTTTTATTTTTCCGTCTAAAATAAAACTCATTTTGTTTGTTTTCTTCTTTTTTAAATGACGATTTATTTAATTGCTATGCAAGCTGATTCAACACTGGTTTACAAATTGTAATGATTTGACCAGCGGCAAGCTTTAGGTTTCAATTTACATAAAAGGAGTTTTATTTTCTGATGGAGAATTCATGTCGGCAAATGAGTTTTAGTTTGTGTTTAATTCGACCTTTTATTTTTACATTGGAAAATAACGGTTTAAAGTTTTTTCTTTTATGTTTTTAATTCAAAAAATTATTGTTTTTTTAAAGAACTTAACTATCTATTTAAGAACTATAAGAACTTATAAATATCACTTATAATTGTAACGGTCCCTGCCTTTTTGATAATTTATTTCTTTTAAATTTGTAGATAGTACATTTACTATACTAAACCGCTCTTGTTTATTTTCACAACCTTGGGGCACAGCCACATACACTCTACAATAACTAACACCATCGTTCATAATTTATGACCACAAACACAAATCAAATTTGTATTTGTATGACCACAACAAAGTTAACATGCATTGTAACACATTTATTCCACACAAAACCACATTCTATTGAATTATAGTTGTATGTGTGTTTGTAGAGTAAATTATAGCAGTTTTCCAGAAAAGCCTGATTATGTGGGTGTGTTAATCTATTTGTACCATATATTTTACTTAAATAATTAAATTAAAGGACTTAATATTTAAGGCGGGAAATCACATTTGAAAATAAAACAATAAAACTTTGACGGTTTTAATAATTTGATTTTTAGTGAATAATTTTTTATGCAAAGGCTTTGTC
Source organism: Pollenia angustigena (assembly GCA_930367215.1). Taxonomy (NCBI): domain Eukaryota; kingdom Metazoa; phylum Arthropoda; class Insecta; order Diptera; family Polleniidae; genus Pollenia; species Pollenia angustigena. The sequence goes on from OV884058.1 coordinate 45,320,731, forward strand.
AAGTAAGTTAACAACAATATGTCATTTTTTGAACCAAAAATATAGTACTAAAGTAAAAGTTATGAAATAAAATTTGGCCCATTTTAAATACACAAAAGAATATAAAAGTGATTTTAGCCTAATTTTATCTTTTTAACTCTTCTATAGAAAGTAGTGCTGGGAAACTATCGATAGACTATCGATATTATCGATAGTCTGAAAATATCGAAAATATCGATAGGAAAAATATCAATATCGATATTTTTAGTATTTAAAATACAGATATGAAGATATCTAACAGCAGCTATACACACACACAGTTTTTTGCCGCAAATTTTAACTTGCTATTATTGATTCGCGATGAATTACAGCAGTGCATACAAACAACAAGAATGGCAAGTGGTATGGATTACTTACCAGTGCTTTTTACTGCTAATTAAAGGCCTTTAAGTCGAAATTTGTACATGTTTATATAGGGAATGAAATGTCAAATATTTTTCTAATTATGTAAAAAAAATGCAAATCCAAATGCAATTGCAAGCATAGGACAAAACAATGAACGACCATTAGAGGATAAGTCCGCCAGATTCATTACCTTTTTGGGTTTAGAATTAAGAAAATTTTTGAAAGTTGCAATGGAATATCTTATAGTCCCTGTTACTTCGGTTCCTTCAGAAAGGTAATTATCAAGTTTTAAAAAACTGCCATCTAAAATAACGTGCGTATATACATTAGGGAAATGACTTTTTTACAATTTTTGAAAATATCAAAATGGCCTTATCCCTACCATGTAGTGCATAAAAAAACAATAAGAACTGCATCTTTAGATTTTCGATATCGTTAAAAAGGGTTCCGCGTCAAATGCAATTAAGTTTGGGATCAGTAATAATGCATTTACACCTACACCATACACAGTTAATAAGTTGTTTATGGTGATAAACAATTCTTGCAATTCTAGCTTACATACTTATTCCAAAATTTCGTAGCAAATTATATGCAATATGCGAATTTATGTAATGCTCAGAAATGCTTTCTAAGAAATTGGGTGAAAGATGAATCAAGAATTCCAAAAACCCAACGCAACAACATTTGTGCGGAACGCGCCATTAAAGTCATACAAGATATTTTTTCCCAATGCAAATCAACACGAACTCTTAATCTTAAGTTAATTTTACTTAACAAAGATAGTTTTTAGATTGTGATTTTTTTTTAATCATATAATTACATTAGAAAATTTTGAAAAAATACAAAATTTTGAAAAAATTAAAAAAATCTTAAAGGGCTTTCAGAAATTGGCTTCCACGCGGAACGTTTTTGTTCCGAAATGACCTGAGGAAACATTTTTCGGTTTCAGCACAACATCGGCTACAGCGTGGTGATAGGGCCTTACTTTGGTTGTACCCCTAATGTACATACGTCTCATACATTCAATAAAGTGATAAAAACAACGGACTGTAGCCTTATAAAAAAAAATTAAAGTTTTCCTGCACAAGTACAAACATTCAGTCGATAGTAATATCGATATATCGATAGTGAAATCTGAACTATCGATAAATATCGATAGTGGAAAATATCGATAGTATCCCAGCACTAATAGAAAGCACTATCGCTTTTGGAATGGATTTAATTAAATTTTAAATAATATTTTAATATATAATTATAAAACTTCATTAAATTTTTTTAAAACTAACTGCTGTAACGAACCGAACCCTGTTGTCTCTATCTCGTAAGGGACAATGCTTCCTTTGATACCGGCCGTGTTCATGGAAATTGGGGTGGATCTTATCCCTTTTAAGAAAGACTTAGGTCTATTACACAATTATTTAATAATAGGTAGATATTTGCACAAAAATCGACCACAAAAATTACAAAAAAATTTTAAAATAAATTAAACAAAAACAACATAGTCAAAGAGGTTTAGGTGTTTGTTCCTCTTTTGTATTCTCTACCCTCCCAGTCTAGGTTTAAGATAGCCCATTATTGATCTAACTAATACTGACCCTAATGTTTCATGAGATTATAATTCAAACGTTTAATCTTTCATGATGTATAATAACATTATTTAATTATTCTTCATAAAAAAAATTAAAATTTAACATGATTTGAGCTATAAAGAATTAAATTATTTAGTGTTGGTATATGGTAGCAGAAAAAGTAATGAACTTAAAGCTTTACAAAGAGTACAAAACAAAGCACTCAAAACTGTTTTTAATTTACCACTTATGCATTCTACGATTTTATTATATAAAGATGTGTCTAAAAATGTTTTGCCAATAAATGGATTGTATAAAATGCAACTGCTAGTTTTCGTGTTTAAAGCACTACATAATATTGGTCATAATACGATATTTTTTGGAAGAAATCAAACAGTTTTCGACACAAGAAACAATTCAAATCTAAGGGTGTCAAGATGCAGACTAGAAACTACTAAGCAGAAGATGCCGGAAGATTTAAAAAACATTGATAGAGTTTCGACTTTTAAATTGAATTTGAAAACATACTTGTTAAATAGTTTAGAAATGCTTTTAATGTAAATGTTATTTCATTTTTTTCCTTTTTTTTTTTTTCTATTTAACCTATATTAAATGCAATTTTTTATTGATCTCATATTGTTAATTAATTTATTATTTTGAATTTATTTTTGCGAACTCGCCTCAACAATGTCATAATACGCTGGGGCAAAACAAATATTGTAATGAAAATGTATTTATAAATTAATAAACAAAAAAAAAAAAAAAAATTTATGATTCGATAGCTTTTATTATAGGGAATGTTATTTATGGTGTTTTCTTTTCTACAAAAAATGTGACATTTTATTTAAAAAAAAAAGCAATTTGGAGTCTGTTTCTTAAAAATTTTGCTCCCGTAAAGGGTGGTTTGTTTTTTGGAAGGAAAATTTTTATGAAACAGACACCAAATTGCATTTTTTTAAATAAAATGTCAACCTTTTTTGTAGAAAAGAAAACACCATTAAATATTTAAAAACAATGTTAATAACATTAATGAAATAAAATTAACAGTTATGTCCAAAATAATAGTAAAAGTTGTATTGTTTATACGATAATAATTAAGTTAAAGCTTGTATTGTTATTATGATAATAATTAAGTTTAAATAATATTTTGTTTTTGTGAATTAAGTTAAAATGTAAAAAAAAAATTAAAAAATATAAATGCACAGAGTTTTAACAATAAGATTGATGAGTATCGGTATATCTTTGAGAACTCTTGCGTCGATGTAATATGTGTGTCGGAGACATGGTTTGATCAAGATATCCCTGATGGTATACTTGAGTTGGTGGGGTGTCACAAGGCCATAGGACATTAAACCATAATGGCTTTATGTCTCAATTCAAACGGACATAAAGCCATAATTTTGATATGGCCTTAAGTCTCATATCAATTTTAGTAGAATGGGACATAAAGCCATTATGGTTTTATGTCACATTTGATGTTTTGCGTTACAAATGCTTATATGGTATAACAAGAACCGGATTCACTAACTAATGCTTCCCTGTATAGCCGGCCTTCGGCCGGCCGCAAGGATTTTTCCTCTATGGTATAACAAAGACCGGCTTTGCTAACTAAAGCTTCTCTGCACAGCTGGCCTTTGGGCGGGCGCAAGAATTTTCTCCTTTATGGTATAACAAGGCCGAATACACAGATAAGCTTTAGTTAGCGAAGCCGGTGTTTGTTATACCATAGAGGAGAAAATCTTCTCGCCCGGCCGAAGGCCGGCTATGAAGAGAAACTTTAGTTAGCGAAGCCGGTTTTTTATACAATAGAGGAGAAAATCAAAAATATGGCTTTATGTCTCATTTTTCGGAAGAAATTTATAGCGTTAACACCCATTATATTGAGACTTAATGGCATATGCCCTTATGTCTCAATGGAATGGGACCACGCCATATGGCTTTATGTCCTATGGCCTTGTGACACCCCACCACTTGAGTTGTCTGGTTTCAAGATGCATCGTTGTGATAGGCGTACACATGGTGGAGGGGTTGCTATCTTTATCAGGAAATGTATTACGAGTAAATTTCTACTTAAATCTCTCCCTGACAAAAAAATCGAATACATATTTGTTGAAGTTGTAACTATGGGGAAGAAACTACTTATTGGATGTATTTATAGACCCAATAGGCGCATAGATTTGGGAGAACTACATCATCATCACGAAAACATAACGGTTAATTATGAAAACGTTGTTTTGTGTGGAGATTTCAACTCTAATGTTTTATGCGAATCACAACTACTTGACGTAATGGAATCAATAGGTTTAGTTTCTCCAAATGTACTTACACCAACGCATTTTACTTCTACAAATCAATCACTGCTGGATATGTTTTTTGTCAACGACATAAATAAAGTCCTGCTATATGATCAGATTGGCGCACCATGTTTCTCGAAACACGACCTAATATTTTTATGCTTCGATTTCAGAACCAAATATACAAGGGAAGAGAATACTTATTATGATTTTAAAAGAATGGGTTATAATGCAATAATGTATGAGCTTCAAATAGTTGATTGGAATCGTATTTTCTTCATGATCGATGTTTATGATCAAGTTAATTTTCTGGAGAAAAATATTGCGGAAATTTTTGAAAAATCTGTGCCAGTAAAAACAGTCACACAGAAAAGCACTACAAAGCCTTGGTTTAATGAACAAATTAAAGCTAAAATAAACCAACGAGATCATCTTTATAAATGTTGGAAACGCTTCAAGACTGATGACCTGCATGATCAATTTGTTAGTGCCAGAAGAGAAGTAAATAATCTAATTAAGCGAACAAAATTCTCTTACTCTACTAACTTATTTTCAACTGCTGTGAACACAAAGAAAATTTGGAAAATTGTTCGTGATATTGGCATCGGAAAATTAAATAAAACAGACTCTTCGGAAATGAATGTTGACTCACTCAACGCGTTATTTACTAAAATTCCAAACTTAAACATTTATCCTAACTATTATTCTAGTGGTGACATGTCATAACATCCAGTGTCATAGTGTCCATGGATCTTTGGCGGGGCACAAGGATTTTCTTCTCTATGGTATAACAAATACCGGCTTCGCTAACTAAAGTTTCTCTGCACAGCCGGCCTTTGGCCGTTCGCAAGAATTTTCTTCTCTATGGTATAACAAATACCGGCTTCGCTAACTAAAGCTTCTCTGCACAGCCGGCCTTCGGCCGGGCGCAAGGATTTTCTCATCTATGGTATAACAAACACGGCTTCGCTAATTTTGTTCTTTTCGCTGTGTTTCTCAGGATGATACCTTTATTGCTTGCCACGATATCAAATCAAATGCAATTGGACCAGATGAAATTCACCCGAAATTTTTAAAACTCCTTCTACCTAACTTACTTCCACAAATCACACACATATTCAACACAATAATTACAAAAGGTATTTTTCCACAGAACTGGAAGTGTGCGAAAATTGTTCCCATCCCTAAAAATAGAAATGAATACCGTCCAATAGCCATCCTTTTATATTTATCTAAAGTCTTCGAAAGGCTCTTGCATAAACAAATAGGTGCTTACTTTGAGACGAATAATTTATTAACCAAAATGCAATCTGGTTTCCGACGCAAACATAGTTGTACTACTGCACTTATTGGAGTGAAGGAGGAAATTCGAAGATAACGGAAATGGTATCTTGTTGGTGCTTTTGGATCATTGCAAAGCATTTGATATGGTTGATCATACCATGCTTCGTATTAAATTAACTAAGCTTTTCCATTTTACCTCCTCAGCGGCTGATCTCATTTCATCATATCTAAGTAACCGCTATCAGTATGTAAGTTCAAACAATAAGCAATCATTGCCGTTGCCTGTGATTAAAGGTGTTCCTCAAGGGTCCATATTAGGTCCTCTACTTTTCACAATATACACAAACGATTTGCCAAAGCAGTTATCACATTGCAAAATTCATATGTACGCCGATGAAGGTCATGTTTATATATGTAGTGAACCTGATAAGACTGATGAGTATATTTCAAGATTAAATTTTGATCTATCAAAAATTGAAGCCTGGGCAAAGGCCTGGGCAATGGTCTTTGTCTGAATCCCGCTAAATTTTAGTGCCTTGTAATTTCCAGAAACAATACACAAATAACTATTGAGCCCAATATAATATTGAACTCGCAGCAAATAGAAATTGTCAAAAAGACTAAAAACCTTGGCATTATTTTTTAATTCTTCACCTACGTGGTCAGATCATATAAACGCTGCTGCAGGAAAAGTATTTGCGATGCTTCGTTCGCTTTGGGCAAGTCAGCACTCAACATCGTTTAACATACGTATGCTTTTGGCTAAGACATATCTTATTCCAGCTTTAATATATGGCAGCAAGGTTTTTGCAAGCTGTGACCAAAAAAGCACCAGGAAATTAACTTCTAAATATAATGCCATTCTGAGATATGTCTTCAACTTAGGACGTTTCTCACATGTTACACCCTATGAAAGTAAACTTTATGGAGTGCGTTTTTCTGACATGTTAAATATTCGATGCCTAACTCTTTTGCATAAAATTATCTATACTGGCGTGCCGACTTATCTATTTGAACGTGTTACTTTTACGCAGTCAAGAAGAAATAACAATCTGATCCCGATAAGATTCAAGAAGTTAGTTTCTGAATGGCAGTTTTTCGTTCACAGTATTCGTCTTTGGAACACACTACCACACACTAAATAATGCAACGCAGTTTAGGAAATGTATTTTTAATTTTTATTACCGTTCTTAAAAATGTGTTATCTATTGTACGCTTTTGAATGTCTTTAAGTTTAAAATTGTTTGATATATTGCTTTAATGTATTAATTTCTTTTATTTTAATGTTTATTGTTAAAATCTTTTATTGTGTGACACATAAAAAATTGCTACGAATTGTTTATCCTGTACTATAATTATAAGACTTTAAGCCCTGTTGTATAGGAATACCAATAAATAAATAAACTAAACAATTACATTTATCAAAACACGAAAACTCACCATTTCATTCATTACGAAGACCGCAGGCCTCTTGAAAAAATTTCGTACTGATGAATCTAGGTTAATTTCCACTTAGTGATGTTGTGTATAAATGGAGTCTGATTTGTTTTTACATTCATAGGTAATTAATTATATACATTAGGGCGGGTCGATTTATTTTTCGACAATTTCCCTATGATTTCCGTATTCTATGGGTTATTCCATGAAAATTTGCCAAAGGGACCATACCTCTATCGTTAAAATCGAGTCCCCTACTTTTTGTTGGTAGATTTTTTCCCAAATTGACGTTCGTATGAAATATTACCTACACGTTCACATCCATAACTCATTTTGATTAATTTACAAAAAAAATCTCTAACATTGGTCCAACGGTTCAAAAGTTACGGGCATTTTTGTCCAAATTTTGGAGCATTTTTCTATTTTTTTCATGATTTTGTCCAAGAATAATACTTTCATGGCCATTTTTTTTGGCTCAATTTTTTTGACTTACGAAGCTTACGAACCTTACGTTACGACTGGACTGATTTCCGCTTTACATTATTGGCATATTTTTTCACAGGGTGCACACCCTGTGTTATGTTTGTTTATTTCTTTTTGTTTTTAGTTTCTTTATAGACTTCTTTATTTTTGTTTGTTATTTTTGTTTGTTTATAATATTCCAGTGCATGCTAGTTTTGTTTGAGCGTCATTTCAGTGAAGTGTTACTTGAAATAACTAACAAATAATCAAACTATTTTGAAATTTAGAAAAGATTTAAAGGTAAGTGTAAAAACATTGCTAACTATTATAGTTAATAGTTATATTATTATTCTATGAAAAACATATTTTATTCTTTTAGTGACGGTTTAAAAAATGGATTCAGAGCCTGGTTCATCGCAAAATCCAACAGATACCCAACGCAGTAGTTTGCAACATTTGGTCTCTCATGATGTTTTTTCTTTTGGCGTGGCCTGTGAATTACCTGATATTAATCTGTCAACTAAACGAGATATATTGAAGTACTTTTTTTTCTTGGCCGAACGTTCAAAAGCCCAAAGCAAAATTTCGTATAAAAGATTTACTCCCCAAGTAGCAGACAGATTGTAAGAAATTTGGAATCAACTTAATATTTAATTTAATTTATACTCAAAGGTAGCATCATTAGAAAATTGAATAATTTGCTTGACGCATATAGTAATGCAGATAAACAACGGGTAAAACGCGCAACGGAATTCAAAAAATTCGTAGAATCAACAAACCAATTATTCAACATTGGAAAATGTAAATGCAACTTGAAAGAAAACGACTGCTCATGTGGATCTATCCCAGAAAACTTAAAAGATTTCATGCGCGATCAATATAATGACAGAATACAAACGATACCGGAACACGATAGTGGAAGTGAAGAGACGATACCAACGACTATACCAACAATCCCAGTGAGCAACGATCCTACATACGAACCACATTATGACGAAATGGAAGTTGATGTGAGAGAAGGTTCAGAATTAGTTCTACCACCACAAACATACACTCCCAGATACAATACTAAAAACTATGCAATGATGTGTGACAGATTTGGTGTGCATGATAGAATGGGATCACAGCTCTGATGGAAGACCTGGGCGTAAATGATGCTCATGACAATCTTGTCATCATGGATGGCTCGAATTTGATATCATTTTCATTCGACGGCAGGAAAAATGATGCTCTAACTGTAGAAAAAATTGATGAGAAGTTGCATCCAAGGATGGTTAAAGAACCTCATCTAGTTGTTTTGAGGGAACCAAAATCTCAATTGATAGGCTACACAAAACTAGAAAGTGAAACTGCGGCAATCAAAGTCAACAAATTGATCGAATTCTTCCAAGAAAAACAATAGTCTCTCGATTCATTAATTGCCATATGCGCTGATGGTGAACCACCAAATACTGGCGTACACGGTGGAATTTTGCGACTATTCGAAAAACAGTTAAAGAGACCACTGCACTGATTTGTGTGTCTTCTGCACTTTAACGAGCTTCCGTTTAGACATTTGTTTGACACTTTAGACAAATCAACCACCACTGGACCACGATCAACTACCGCAAAGTTGAGCTCAAAAATGGCTGATTGTGAAAATATTCCGGTGTGTAATTTTTATAGCTGATTCTTTATCATTTTTCGTTCTATTTTTTAGCTTTTAGGTTTTCTTTTCAGGTGGTAACCGATTTTGAGGAAATCGCTTTGGAAAATATGCCTCCTGGTGATTTAAATCCAGAAGAATTATCTACTGATTCGAGGTACTTGATGTTAATGGCCAATGCAATTTCTAATGGTGTGGTTCCTGCGGACTTGTCTCACATAAAACCAGGGCCAATTGCACATTCTCGTTGGCTAACCAAAGCCAATAAATTATTACAGTTTTATGTGACAACTAATAATCCAACTGAAAATTAAAAAATTCTGGCTAACTATATAATAAAAGTATACACGCCAATGTATTTCAATGTTAAGTATTATAGCTCTGCCGCATACCGTAGTACATTACTTTTTAAATTTATTACTTGGACACTATTTTTACCACCGAATTTACTTGGAGTTGTAAATACAGTAATTCAAGATAATCCATATTTTGCACACTCAGAAAATATCTTGCTATCTATGTTGTTTGATGATAGAATGGAAAAACGAAACATTGCTATAAAGAAGATTTTACATTACCGAAGAGATATTGTCGACCCAACGGAACTTAGAGTTTATAAAAAATCTCTTATAAACTTTAATTGTACGGAATATACAAATATGATTGATTTAACCTCCTAATGCCACATTTTTTGTTTGCCTTAAAAAAATCATACTAAGATAATTTTAGGGTGAGAAACATGAATCTGACTTCAGTTTTTTCCTTTGAGTACTCGCTGACCTGTAAGGGGTCAAACTGTAAAGTCCGCCTTGAGGCGGAGTTGGGCATTATTGTAAAATTTTAAGATACGTTTTTCATTAACATCCCGGCATTTTCTGTGTAATTCCCCAATCCGCCTCCAGACGGGTTCAGAAGAAACATCCATACTAAGCAGCTATTATTTTTTTTTATAATAAAAACTTAATATTTCGTCAGCTTAGAGTGCAAAGGTGCTTAGTCCACATTTTAAGACTTTACAGGAGAGACATAAAACTTTCCTAAATGAATCTATGGAAATATTCTATAAAACTTTAAACGTAATTTTATCGGTGTTGGTTCATTTTTTAATTATCAAAAAGGAGCAATTGAAAAATAGCACACGCTGCTGATTTTCAAGCATTTTCGGGACTTAGCTCATTTTCTGTAACTTGTTTTATGTTTGTGCATTGGACTTAGCACATTTTCTTAAAATCATTTGTTAAATATTTATGAAAAAAAAAACAATTTTATAATTTTTTTTTTCTTTTATTGTAACAAAAAACATTAAAGACAGTCTTATTTCATTGCTGTTAAATAAAAAAATATCACATTAATTATTAATTAATTAATTAATTATTAATTAATCATTCGTGAGGTAAATCGTCGTAGAATTTGTGGTGATCTTTCGGCAAAGTAGTTTTTAAATATTGCAGGTCTTCATATTTTTTAGCTGTTATTTTTCTTCTTTCCTGGTAAAGCTGTTGAAAATTTGACCAGTCCAACGCCACTACATTACCATCTATTCTTTGTTGTAGTACTTCCCATGGATCAGGAAATCTGAGCTTAAAATATATTTCACCATTCGGTGTATATTTAATACCACGAATATCCGTTACTTTTGCATCGCCTTTTCCACGACCAGGTCGAATATTTTTGATAAATTTAACGTTTTTAAATGTTTTAAAAAAGGAATGATCCAAATAGGTAACATCATATGGTTCGGGGTTTTTTCGGGCTCCTTTACATATTCCAATATATTCCGCAGGAACATCAATATTTCTATTTTTCATAGCACGCTCAATTGTAGAATGAACGCTATCTGCCTCCATTTGGGTATGCCCGGTTTCAAGAATTTTTTGTTCTATAGTAACATTATGTTTGATTGCTGTATTTAACAGGGCGTTACTCATTAAGCAATTACGATTTTGATAATTACACCCATCGCTGTAAAAAATAATTTTTTTAGGGTCATTTTCACGGATAATTTTTTCTTCAATAAAAAAAACCCATATGATTGCAAATTCCTCAGCAGTTACTCCGCCTTCAGCTTCATTCCATAAGAAACAGTATGCCTTTTGGTTTATAAGATTATGAAAAACCAAATTGTGCACCTGCAACTTTGTCCGGTAGTAGAGACTGCTGACTTGAGATTTTGGAGCCATTAAGACAGCTTGAAGATCAACGGTGAACACATTTGCTTCTTCATTTCTGTCTTGGTTTTTTTCATTTCTAGCTTCTTCTTTTTTTTCTTGGTGAAGAGTGTAGTCTTCATATGAAAGGTTGTCGACTGAATAACGTGAACAGGTTTCACATTGATCCTTCTTTGGTGAGAATAAGCTAAGATTTTTGATATCAAATATTTCGTAGAATACCGAAATCGAGAGCGGGTGCACTTTTTGGCTTTTACACCAATCATTAACATAAAAGTCGTAAATCATTTTTTTCGAACGCCATTCAGGCAAAAGATATCTTTTATTCGTTGAAGCACGACAATAATGGGATTCCATAGATGGTAGCGAGTCAAAAAATGAGTTAAGGGATTGTCTGTCTTGACTACATTTTTTCGGAACACTTTCATTTAAATTAGATTTTGAAACCAGAGGTTTCTTTACCCAATTAAGCACAGCACGTCGACCTACGTTCAATGTATTTAAAAAAAATGTTCTGCATACACGTATATATTTATTTTGCACTTTGAGGTGATATTGTAAAGTAACGCTCCTTCTGGATTCGTTGCTTACCTTTCTATTTCGGGATCTTGCAGGTGCAGTTGTTTGTATCAATGTGTTTACATAAACTTTTTTTGCATTCCAATCCATTTGCCAGAATTGTTTAAATATTTTTTGTCTTTCTTCATCATTGATTTGGGCACATTTTATGGTAGAAGCATCACTTTTACACTTACATCTTTGTTTAATGGCTCGTGGTTCTTTAATTTTTTCATAATTCCAAATGTCGCTCTCTTTTTGTTTCCCATAATAACGTTTTCCTCTTTCTCTGGATTTCTTATTTTTGGCCGCAAACCAAGCTGACTTCTGCACCTGAACTCTCTTTTTGCGATTTTGGGTCTTAGTCGGTAAGTCAAAAGAGTCGTCAGAATCGCTATTAAAACCATAAGGAACTAGCCCAACAACTCCATCATCTGGTTCAATGCCATAGTTGTCGTAATTGTTGCATTGAAGCGGTTGTGGACCAGTGCTATTGCTGTTATGAAGAGACATTTTAACATTCTATGAAAAAAAAAAATATTTGAAAGACATATTCGTAAAAAAACAACAAAAAAAGCAAATTGTTACTTACCTTTTGGTGATAAAATGAAATTGGCAAACTGATAATACTAGAAGTTTTCTTTCACGTGAATGTTTATTAAGCAATAAAAATTAGTTTCATTACTGCGATTGAAAAATTTGATTAAAAAGAACAAGTAGGTTTTTTTTTAACGGGACTTAGCACGTGCGATATGGCAGGTGTGGACTTAGCACTTTTGCACATCAGTGTTTACAAACAATCATAAGCGAAATAACTGTACTTTTTTTTGTTTAGTATGATGTATTTTTCATTTATCTTTCGTTCTGCATCAAAATGTAAATTTGTATAAAAAGTGGACTTAGCACCTTTGCACTCTAAGCTGACGATTTATTTCAATTAAACGTTTCGATACCCACCAGTGATTTTTTCGGCACGATCTAAAGCTTTTAAATATTATTTTTTCTATTCACAATATTAATGCACTTCTAAAGCTTTGAAGTATAATTTTTCCGATGCACAATGTTAACTTTTTTCACAAAGAATTAAAAATGACCGTTTTCGCTCAAATTCAAGATGACAATGTATTTTTTTGCTAAACTCGTGAGAGTGTTGCCAAAGAATGAAAATGTTGTGATAAAATAAGCCTTGATTCACATCTAGAATTATTTATTAATGAAATATTGTCAAAAATAAAAATTTTATAACGGTTTTATGCTACCCCGCCTAGAGGCGGACTTAAGCATTAGAGGGTTAAATGACGAAACCATTTTATTCGAACCACCGTTTACGCAAAGTTATTCGTATGAACATTTGGAGGGATATTTAAATTACGAAGTGCCACCGTTCGATGATCCACAAATTCCTTTACACATTCAAGGAACGGAAAGACATGTCCAATTGCTGGCTGCCACTGCTAAACGAGTTGCAGGAAAGAATGTAGAAGGCGCTATGGCGACGACTTTAGAAAGCCGTACGAAAACACCCAGACTTGAAAGCAAACAAGACTTTCAGAAAAAATTTGTTTTTTTCACATTTTTTCTTTTACTACACTCAAATTGAATATTTTTTTTTTGATAATAGGTTGATAGATACTTTATTATCTCTTAATTTGAATTTTTGTAGAAAAAAAATAAAAAGGGGAACAAAATCAAAAAGTTGGTTTTATGTGTTATTTTGTTTTAGCAATATCGTATGAATTAATCAACCGAATTCGATAAATTTGGGCTTAAACTCTTCGTTTTGAATTGTAAATTGAATTAAATAATGGATTGAGCCAAAAAAATGGCCATGAAAGTCATATTCTTGGACAAAATCATGAAAAAAATGGAAAAATGGTCCAAAATGGACAAAAATGCCCGTAACTTTTGAACTTTTTACCAACAAAAAGTAGGGGACTCGATTTTAACGATAGAGGTATGGTTCCTTCGGCAAATTTTCATGGAATAACCCATAGAATACGGAAATCATAGGGAAATTGGTGAATTTTTTCACTCCCTACAAATCGACCCGCCCTAATATACATACATATATAGAAAAAGGAAAAGGAAAATTAAAGCTTAATTAATTAATTGTTTTTTTATATATATAATTATGACATTATTTAATAATCAAATGATACTTATCAGCGCATCTTTGATTTCTTTTGATTATATTTCTTTCAGATGTTCAAAATTTCTGAATAATGTGCACTCAAAATATTATGTAGTTAAATTCAAACGAAAATTCATTTTAAACAAATTAAAATTCATTTAAAAAACGGATCATTTACATTTCATTTAAAACAAATGATTTTTACATTCATTTTTAAATTTGTTATTTACTAAACAGCATATTCATTAAAATTGAATAGTTTTTACTTTAAAAAAATACATTTCAACCGACAAAAATCAAACTACATAACAAAATAAAAACGAAAAAACATTATTTTTTGGTGGTTTGTTTTTTGAATAACAAACAAAAATTTTAAAAAATAAAATTATTCGTAAAATAACTATAGTTTTATTCAAATTTAACAGTACGGAAAACGAATTTAATAACCCACAATCAGTTACTGTAATAATTTTATAAGTGTGCCCACAACAAAAAAAAAAAACAACTGGTAACATTGTAAACCATGCAAAAATAATTCAGTTTCAAGATGACATATAGGGGTTATTGAAATATTTGGCCAGTTGATTAAAAAATTTGGTTATTATGTGGATAATTATGATCTACAAATGCGGCTAAGATTGATGATCATAACGAAGAAAAATTTATAAGGCTTCGCTAAAACGAAAGCTATTATGATAAGCCAAAGGAACCATGTTTGTCGATACATTGTGAAAATGGCTATTATACTTTTTTACATTTCAAAGCTTTACATTTACGGGTGGACCAATTTTACTGTTTGAAAGTTGCAATTTGTGATAAACTAACAATAATTACTACAACGTATTTCAATCGAATAAAATTTAATTGTGCACTTGAAATTGCTGTTTTAACACTAAATATTTTTGTTGTTCTAGAAGTGCAAGAATATATTTTTTTCCAGTTCACTTAAGTGTGAAAATTTGAACAATTTATTTAATTATACAAGGAACAAACATTTGATATTAATTTTGAAATTTAAACCTGAGATTCATCAGGTTGTCGAAATCATTGCGCAAAAAGTTTTTCTCATTGCGAAAACGTGCCTGGAGTTGCAAAACAAAAGTTTTTCTTTCACACACGTCTTGTTTGATAAAATTTCCTTTTTCTTATGGGTTTTTGTTGTTTTAGAAATTATTTGTTGGGTGTTTAAAGACATAAACATTTGGGTTGTTCACGGAAGGCGCATTATAAGGTCATATTAGCAGCAACAAAATAAATTTAAATAAATCAATTTTGTTACTGTGAATAAAACTTAGTAACCATATAATTGAAGCACAGCCGCGAATAACGTTGTAAACGCCACCTTTGGCAAAAACTGTTTTTTTTTTTGCAGATAACAGTTGACCTTACTCTCTTACACAGTTTAAACATCAAATCAACCAAAACTATGCACCTTAACGCCTTCAAAATGGCGTACAAAGTGTCAGCCAGTGGAAGAACATTGCAAGTTACTAACAAAATGATGAAACCGAAATGGTTGTGCAGTGCGGAATAATGTTTTAAAAGCCTTTTGCATTAAAGTTTTTATTATCATTATTTTTAATAATAGAAAAAAAAATTTTCTAAAACAAATAATGCTGCCTGTCAAAATACGTTTTTTTGCTCTCCTGAAAAATTATTATTTTGTAACTTAAAACGTTATTCGCGGCTGTGCTTCAATTATCAGCTTATATGGCCTTCCCTGAACAACTTAACTATTTTTTTTTTTTATTTTTTGATGTTATAATTTTGTTAAATTAAGAGTTACATACGCTTGGAAAAGATTGTGTTAAGCACTTGTGCTAATGTCTGTAATGTCTAAATATATTTGCTTCCCGATCTAGGCTTTTGCAAGTTGATTGAACCAGATTCAAGATGTTGTATGAAAAAATTAACTTTTATAAGGGATTTTAGTTTTTCTCGGAAACCTAAGGCGCTATAGCCAAGATAATGAAAATTTGTGATCTCTAATACTCTTCTTACTTTTCCAGTTTATGGATGAACTACAATTAACCCAGTAAAAACTTCGCTTACTTTTTCAAAATGAGTAGCTTCTTTCACTTATTTTTTAGTAGCTTTTTTCTATAACTACTTCTATAACAACATTTAAACTGCTTTTTTCTGAATGTATTTAAGTATTATTTTCCTCAAAAATAACCCAAAATTGTTCATCCAGAATGCGCTTCGCCAATGACAGCCGCAATGATCAAATTCTAATTTCAAAACTTATTTCAAATGTTAAGTTCGACAAGTTATATGTGAATATGTGGTATAGCATATGATCGGGCTTGACCGATCTAAAATTTTTAGTGGTTTAAGTCTGTAGTATTAATATAACTGTTATTTCGTTAAAGAAAACATACTTAACAAGTGCTCGGACAACCCTGAATCTATAAACTTAATTAAAGCTATAGTTACTGTATGATAAACACTGAATGTATCGTGTGTAACACAGTATTTTTAATGTTAATATCAAATATTGGCAAGGATAATCAGTACGCCTTGCAAACATTTTCCAAAGATGTTTTCACAAATAAACAATTTGCTATAAGCTTGACATAATCAAATTGTCTTCTCGTTTTTTTATAATCACTTCGTATATTCAAGTCTAAAGAAAATGTTGTACACAAATTTGTCCATATGTTAAAAATGCTGTTGCAGGGTGTAATTAAATTACACCACCAGTTGGAAATGTGTCCCCAGGTTAAAATGTTTACTTACAAATTCTATTTAAAAAATACAACACAAGCTAGGATTTCTTAATCTATTCTGTTTTCTTTTATACATCCATCATAATCATTGCCAATATGAACTCAATTGATACTGACTATAATATCAATCAAAGAACTATTTTTTGTGTCATGTTTTGTAAGTAACCGCCATTATAAGATTGATTATCCCACAGACAATAGAGGACAACAGCAAACAACTAAATAAAGATGAAAATTTCTGTAATGAAACTGAGTCCCGGCGGATTAAAGGGATATTTTTTCAATGACTATGACTGAATACTATTAAAACTGTTTTTTTTTTTTTGCTTTCTTTTTTTTAATATGGATTTAAATTCTGTATTTGTTTTTTTATTCCACTTAATTTAATATGTCATTAGGAAAAGGGTAACTCCTTTTTACCTTAACGAAGTCGTGTTTAAAGTTAAGCTATAAAAATGAATTTAAATATCTCTGCAGCAAAGTAAGGATATAAATTTCTAAAGAACTATTGCTTGCATATATTTGCCCAAAAGGAAAAAGCACTTAAGCAAAATTGAAGTTTATGGCACCTTTGTGATCTCCATGTTTAAAAGTAACCATGGACAAAGTTCCATATATCCTGTACGTTTTTTTTTTAGGAAACTATTGCAAATTTACTTTTTGCTTGTTCTTTTAATGTGCAACAACATTTGGAATAATACCTTCAGAAAACGTCCGAACTGTTACACTAAGAAATTTAGAAATAAAATCTTAAAAAAACTTAAGCCGCAGTGAGGTCGTGATTTTCAGGAGTAAATTTTCAAAAATCACCTTTTAAGTTTATAATTGCTTTCCTACAAAACTCAAAAAGATGGCCTCAATAAAGAATGATAGAAGAAAAGATTACGCCTTACGTATATTTTACCGTTTTATGACGTAGTAGTTCCATTGTAAAGATTACCAAGTGTCTTTTATATGGGCATTTCCTGGGGTCACGAACGTACGTTCCTACGCTTTTGATGTACAAATAATATAGAAAACAAAACTTTTCCTATCATTTTTTTTGTTCGATTCGATAGCTTTTGGGAAGCTCTATGTTTAGTGCAAAAGACGGAATTCATCGAGTTTAAGTTTTCATAATAAGAGCTATAAACGTGTGGTCACGAACGTACGCAAAATAGAAGTCAACTTTGGCTGACAGTAGTGAAATGTAAAAATCTACGCAATGGAACTGAATATTCAGAAGTGATTAATTTATTTTAAAAGTGTATTAATGTAGGTCTCCATCCAGTATTCACAAAATAAAATATCTCTCTTGGTTTTTGTTTAATTGGGTAATGTACCGGTCGTGAATGTACGGGTCACGAACGTACGATTTTTCCATATGTTTTTGTTATCACCATGCATTTTCCTATAAATATCTCAAAATTTCCTTAACAAACAAACTTAATACTCCTTTTACAATTGATTGTAATGGAGAGATTATGAAGAAAGAGTGCAAACATAACATGTTTCTTGCATGTAAAATAAGTATATAAAAATATCTTTAGAAGTAGAAAATACAGAAAAATATAAAATTTTTCAGTTTCTAGCCCAATTTTCTCAAGTTAAACAGCTCAGATACGCTATGAAACCATTCTTTTATAAGAACAAAGACTTTTTTATAATAATAAACAATAAAAGACGATGATAATCAACATTTTATTTTTTCATCCTGGTAGACCATTCTGGGGAAATGCCCATATGTGAAAATCGTCATTTCTTACAACAAATGTATGTATTACGTGATAGTTGGCAACCCTGCTATTAATTTACTAAGGGCCATTATTATAACTTGGCGTTAGCTGTTATCCGACAGTTAACAGACGCTTTTTGACAGATAACACATTATTATCTGTCAATTTAATCTTAACTTTAGCTAACTTCAAGTTGTAATAATGGCCCTAAGAGGTTCAAATAAAAAATATTATATCAATTGTCAAAAAACTAAGAATTTTGCTAAAAATTTTATATTAAAAATATTATTACAATAAATAAAATTTTTAAAAGTGTTCAAACGTGTGATAAAAGTAGCGATATACAGAAAAATAAAAAAATCATATATACCCTGTCGGACATTCAGTTAACTTTAAATTAACTGAAAGCTAACTATTTCTCAAGGAGTGGTGGTTGACACTTGCATTACTTTTATATGGAATTAACTAACTATTTTAACATTGCGATGTCCTTGGAAGTAGTCAATTGTCCGACTCTGTATTACTTTCAGTTAACTTTAAAGTTAGTTACCTAGCCGTTAACTTGAAGTTAATTTTTTGAAGCTAGCTATAAACTTACTATTTTAAGTTGGTTTTTTTAAATTAACTATTTTATTAAAATTGTTTTAAGTTATTTTATTTAAATTTTTATTTATACTATAACCTGGCCATTACCGATTACCAATTTCTACTCCGTGTATTGTAATAATGGCCCTAAATAATTAAATCTTTTGTGGGTCTTGGAGCCGTTTGTTTGCCAATCGACTTGGCTCTCTTTACTTAATATACACAGTGTTTGTATACACTTTGGTTAATGTAAATTTTGTATTACTTAGTAGTTGGCTTTACTTGGACCACTTTTATTTAAAATATTTTTAAATGATATAAAAAATATAAAATTTAATGGGCATCTATTCATGTATGCTGACGACATTTGCCTATTGTTTTATTATAAATATGAAAAAGTATTACAAGTTAATATGGAATATGATGCAGCAATACTATCAGAGTTTTTAAGACTAAATAAATTAGCTCTAAATTATAGAAAAACCAAATTCATTCGATTTAAGCCCTATATTTCAAGGAGTGTTGAACCCATGGAAGTATATATTGAAGGAAACTTGATAAATGAATCTGAAAATGTTAAATATCTTGGTATAAATATTTGTCATAATCTTTTATGGGATCACCACATCAATTTCTTAAAAACAAAAGTATCATCAGGAATTGGCATTCTTTATAAATTTAAAAATAAATTAAATACCACCACCAAACTTATGCTTTACCACGCATTAATTCATTCACATCTAACATACCTTCCTATGATATATGGATATAAAAAATGTTCAACATTAAAGTCATTACAATCGGCACAAAATAAAGCCCTGAAAATTGTATACGGTCTACCGTTCCGGTACTCCACAGTAAATTTGTTTAAAAATCATGCCAAGTTGATCCTTCCTGTTCGTGATTTGTATAAACAACAATTATTGATATATATGTTCAAATGTATAAAAGGAGTTGGCACTCACAGTATACGGTTTCAAGAGAACATGTCAATTACACATAGAACTACGAGACAATCAAGAAATTTAAATATAACGAGATGTCGGCTTGAGTTATCTAAACAACGTATTTCTTACAATGGGTCAAGTGAATATAACCAGTTACCAAATGAATTAAAGAATATTTCGGTCTTATCAACTTTAAAACATAATTTGAAGAAATATTTACTCGATAATGTTGAAACACTTCTCTAAATAAAATGTCTTGTTTGTAATAAATATATACATATGTATTTATATTTTTTTTTTCTTTTCTTTTTTCCTCTTCATTTATTGTACGTAAGCAAATATTGTAAAAATTAGAATATTATATATAGTAGTTTCCATTAGCCTCTTTAATGCCATACTGGGCGCTGAGGCGATTTATAGTTATGTTATATTATTTCATTGAGATTACAATAATTAATAAATATAAAAAAAAAAAAAAAGTTAGTCTATACAAGCTAACTTAAAGTTGGCTTTTTTTGTAGTTACATAGCTACTCATTTGACGGCAGGGTATTAATAGGCAAGTTGATTTATTTTGCTCCCTTTTACGACTATACTATTCATTAAATACTAAAAGATTGGTATAGATACAACCTGCTTTGACTTACAATTTTAGAGTAAAAATAAAATGTAGATATCGAAATTGAAGTAACAGATTTAAAAAAAAAAGAATTTCAAAAGATTTTGTTATTCGTGCTTAATTCCCAGTTTTTATTATTGATAAAAACACTTGAAATTTATTGTTGATGGGATAAGCTATTCCTATGCATTTCACTGGTTGCTTAGGCCAGATCATCAGGAAACTTCATCCATAAAGGTTTTAGACAAACTAAAGATATTAAACCAAATAAAACTGTTAAACGTATAAGACTTATAGCAACAGTTTTACTTGTAACAATATCAAAGCTTTAACAAAACACATCAACAATAAAAAAGTGGGTTTATCTCATCTTACATTCCCCCCTACAATTAGTTGAAATTCTCTCAACATTAATTGTAGTTGTAAGTAGGTTAAGAAAAACAAAATAAAAAACAAACAACAACTTACAAAAGATGTTGTCAATTAAGTGTTTTTTTAGGCCGTGCACTTGCCTGTTTATTATCAAAAAGTAATTTCAATTTTTGGGAATACAAAATTTTAATTTCAAAAGATTTTGTTATTCGTGCTTAATTCCCAGTTTTTATTATTGATAAAAACACTTGAAATTTATTGTTGATGGGATAAGCTATTCCTATGCATTTCACTGGTTGCTTAGGCCAGATCATCAGGAAACTTCATCCATAAAGGTTTTAGACAAACTAAAGATATTAAACCAAATAAAACTGTTAAACGTATAAGACTTATAGCAACAGTTTTACTTGTAACAATATCAAAGCTTTAACAAAACACATCAACAATAAAAAAGTGGGTTTATCTCATCTTACATTCCCCCCTACAATTAGTTGAAATTCTCTCAACATTAATTGTAGTTGTAAGTAGGTTAAGAAAAACAAAATAAAAAACAAACAACAACTTACAAAAGATGTTGTCAATTAAGTGTTTTTTTAGGCCGTGCACTTGCCTGTTTATTATCAAAAAGTAATTTCAATTTTTGGGAATACAAAATTTTAATTTCAAAAGATTTTGTTATTCGTGCTTAATTCCCAGTTTTTATTATTGATAAAAACACTTGAAATTTATTGTTGATGGGATAAGCTATTCCTATGCATTTCACTGGTTGCTTAGGCCAGATCATCAGGAAACTTCATCCATAAAGGTTTTAGACAAACTAAAGATATTAAACCAAATAAAACTGTTAAACGTATAAGAATTATAGCAACAGTTTTACTTGTAACAATATCAAAGCTTTAACAAAACACATCAACAATAAAAAAGTGGGATTATCTCATCTTACATTCCCCCCCTACAATTAGTTGAAATTCTCTCAACATTAATTGTAGTTGTAAGTAGGTTAAGAAAAACAAAATAAAAACAACACAACAACTTACAAAAGATGTTGTCAATTAAGTGTTTTTTAGGCCGTGCACTTGCCTGTTTATCAAAAAGTAATTTCAATTTTTGGGAATACAAAATTTTAATTTCAAAAGATTTTGTTATTCGTGCTTAATTCCCAGTTTTTATTCTTGACAAAAACACTTGAAATTTATTGTTGATGGGATAAGCTATTCCTATGCATTTCACTGGTTGCTTAGGCGAGATCATCAGGAAACTTCATCCATAAAGATTATAGAAAAACTAAAGATATTAAATCAAATAAAACTGTTAAACGTATAAGAATTATAGCAACAGTTCTACTTGTAACAATATCAAAGCTTAAACAAAACACATCAACAATAAACAACAGTGGGTTTATCTCATCTTACATTCCCCCCTACAATTAGTTGAAATTCTCTCAACATTAATTGTAGTTGTAAGTAGGTTAAGAAAAACAAAATAAAAACAACACAACAACTTACAAAAGATGTTGTCAATTAAGTGTTTTTTAGGCCGTGCACTTGCCTGTTTATCAAGAAGTAATTTCAATTTTTGGGAATACAAAATTTTAATTTCAAAAGATTTTGTTATTCGTGCTTAATTCCCAGTTTTTATTCTTGATAAAAACACTTGAAATTTATTGTTGATGGGATAAGCTATTCCTATGCATTTCACGTATAAGAACGTTTAACAGTTTTATTTGGTTTAATATCTTTAGTTTTTCTAAAATCTTTATGGATGAAGTTTCCTGATGATCTGGCCTAAGCAACCAGTGAAATGCATAGGAATAGCTTATCCCATCAACAATAAATTTCAAGTGTTTTTATCAATAATAAAAACTGGGAATTAAGCACGAATAACAAAATCTTTTGAAATTAAAATTTTGTATTCAAAAAAATTGAAATTACTTTTTGATAAAAAAAAGAATTTTTATTTGCTGCGAAAGATTCTGTAGGCATCTCAAAAATTTAATATTTATCAAAATATGCCTTAAAAAGGCAAAATATGCGCTATAAACCCAAAAATTCTGCAGAATGGCTCTTTTGACCAAATAATGCAAAAAAAATGCTGCAAAAGATGCCAAAATTCATGAAAAGCTCTAAAACGGATAAATATCGTGTGATTTTTTAGGTATTATCTTTTTGGCAATACTGGTTGAAGCAGCTGACGCACGCTTCGTGTTCATCTTCATCTTGGTTTGGTTTATAATTTAACCATGAATCGTCTTACAAACGAACAACGCTTGCAAATTATTGAATTTTATTATCAAAACGCGTGCTCTGTTAATAAAGTTCATCGCGCGCTTCTTGTGTTCAGCGACGAAGCTCATTTTTGGCTCAATGGGTACGCTAATAAGCAGAATTGTCGATTTTGGAGTGAAGATCAGCCAGAAGCATTGCAAGAGCTACCAATGCATCCAGAAAAAGTCACAGTTTGGTGCGGCTTATGGGCTGGTGGCATCATGGGACCGTACTTCTTTAAAGATGATGCGAATCGTAACGTAACTTTGAATGGTGAGCGCTGCCGTGAGATGATATCCAATTTTTTTTGACATAAATGCAAGAGCTTGACTTGCATGACATGTAGTTTCAACAATACGGTGCCACATGCCACACATCACGCTTAACAATGGGCTTATTGAGAGGCGAGTTCGGTGAACATTTTATTTCACGTTCGGGATCGGTCAATTGGCCGCCTAGGTCATGCGATTTAACGCCTTTAGACTATTTTTTGTGAGGCTATGTTAAAGCTCATGTCTATACACACATGCCCGCTTCAATTGACGCATTGGAAGACAACATTGAAGCATTTATTCATGAGATACCGGCCGAAATGTTGCGGATGGACCATTTAAGGCGCAGTCACGGTCAATATTTGCATGAAATAATCTTAAAACATTAAATTATATGGACCGTACTATCGATTCAAATAAAGTTTTCATGCATTTTTCTGAATTTTTTGTGTTTTTTTTTTTAAGTTTTTCTATAGCTCTTAAAAAATCACCCAAATTGTTTCTGCCATCATTGGTCGCACAACGAAAAACATGCAATTGCATATTCATGGTTTCCCTGTTCATGACATTATTCGTTGCGACTACGTTTTTATTCATTAAAAATTTTTTAAATTTAATAAAGGCCTACAAGACAAATTTTGTATAAATATTTTCTTTAATAAAGGTTTGTTAAATAAAATAATCGTTTTTGAATACGGGTATAAGTAAATAGTGAGAGTGGCTTTTACCAAAATAGGCTTTGCATACGATAGACACTGACGTATCGAACGAAAAGTCGATAAATGTAATGTCGAGTTACTCGATATCGAATGCTATAATTTCAAATTCAATACATTTCATTCGAGTTTCAGGATACCACAATAAATAATGTCGATCAATTTTGCTTGATATCGGTGATTAGACCACTGAGTAAATAAGAAATATAAAGATTTTAGAGAGAAAAGTTTATATATTGATCCGCACATTTATCTTATACTGAACCGATTGTATGAGATTTTAATTATAAACTGCTTAGCAGAACCAGAGACAATTTAGCATAACAATTAATCTTAATCTATGACCCCGACTGTATATCCTTTTTGGGGACTTACATGAAAAATATTTTCTTCTTACCCACGATATAACAAATTTTGTATACCGTCCTTTAAGATTCGTGGTGGTGATGGGTATACAAATATATCTGAAAGAAAAGGCACACTAAATGTTAATTGAAACTGGGAAATAAAAATTATGTCACACACAGCAGTTGGCTAGCAAAAATATTTTTTATCTCTGTGGAATTTATTTCTCTTAAATGAATGAATTTTTTTTATTTAACAAAAACAACTACAACAGATATTTTTAAACAGGAATTTTGCTGTGTACAACAATATTAAAGAAAATTTGGAAATTTCTTAAGATGTCATTTGTATTGGATCATAACAATTAAAAATTTTTATTTACAACGAAATGTTCAAATGAACTTTAATATAAAATAAACTTTTTTATGCTCGTCCAGATGACACCCTACTCCAATCAAGTGTATTAAGTCGATTTACAATGTACAACAATTATGGACTTATTCCAAAATAACAGGGGTCTAATAAAGAATTCTTCCAGAATAGACAAAAAAAAATATACGTGCGTTCGAATGTGAAAGATCACAGCCAAACTTAAGAGTCAATAAAAATACGACAATCGGCTGGGTCATTTCATTCATTAAGCCTTCATTGCACAGTGGGGAGGTAGACATATTATATATCACAGTTCAGGAAATTGTGTATATATTTAAAAAAAAATACAATTTTTAACATTTGTTTAACTCATTGAAGACATTTTGTGAAAATTTTGCGAAAAAATTTTTTTTTTTATTTTTTTCGAAAATCCCCAAAAAATTTATTATTTTAGTTCTTTGAGAATTTGTTTCCTTCCAAGCCAAGATTTTCAACACACTATTACTATAAACATATTCTGTCAAACAAACGCTAATGAAAAAGTTTGATTCAAGCCTTGCGATTGGAGAAAATTTGCATGAAAATGGAAATTGGTTTAGAAATATGTCTATTTCGGAAGCACCTGGAGCAAGCAGTAATCGAAATTTTTTAGGTTTATTTCTTTAGCAATAATATACATAGAAAAACCACTAAAAAAAGTATAAATATTTTACACTAGCATGTAATCCGCTACCTCGTTAGCGTCTCCTTTTCCTTCGTGGACATATTTTTATGCCAAAGCTTATTTTTCTAAAGTAAACCTAAAGAACAAAAAGTACCAAAAACTTCCCTCTTATAGATTCTTATCCATTAAACTTTTCGTTGTGTTTAACCCTCCGGCTTACTCATGTTTAGATTTTCTATAAACATTGAAAATGATCTGGCCAGACTCATGTGTACCACGAAGGGTTACAAAGTAAATTTGAACTGTTGCTTCTCATTTAGTTTATATTTTTGGTTAAATATGTACACACGAAAAACCATATCAGGCATGATGTTGGTGTTTTATCATTCTGTAAGCTGTAATACGGGTAAGTTAATCAATCATAATAATTTTTTTTTTCTAACTCGGGATAAAACCAACTTTATAATACCTGAATCAAGCGCATTTTAACATTGATTCAATCTTAGTTTTACTTAAATCAATCTTATTTTTGGATTATTTCAAGTACGAAATCGGGATTGAAAATGGATAATTTAAGTATTTTGCGATTGAAAATCTGTACTTGATTCAAAAAAATTCGTACTCACCGTACTATTAAAACCGCTTCGGATTAATTTGAGTACGGATGGATTAATTTTTTTTTTTTTTGAGTGTATATACAGATAATGCACCTTGATCCGTCGCGCAACATTAACGACTCCATGCCAAAATTAAATCACAGTCACCTGATACGCTTCATCTTAAATCAAATGAATACGAATGGCAAAGGTTGCTGTCTGTTGCTGCAAAATAGTAGAGTGGGTTGGAAGTTTGCAATATGAGGTCGTTTAGAAAACCAGGAAATAGAGTAGGAGAAAGAACGACTAATTTCGACACCCCTTAATGAATCTTTCAATAGTATGAAATGGGAATTAAGCACATTATAACGAAACCTTGATGACTAATTTTTGAATCCCAAAGAAAACTTTGGTAATCTGGAACTCGTTTGACGAAATCCTTAGCAACTCGTATAGTGCGATCTCGGAGAAAGCTAAATATAAATCGAGAGAAATTATTACCGATACTAAATGCAACAAGTTTTAACTAGAGTGCACCATGCCAGACTCTGTCAAACGCCTTTGAAATATCTAAAGCAACTACCTTAATTTCGCCAAAATGTTAAATGGGATGGCACTATTATTTCGATAACAGGGCCAGAAGAGCGACCTTTACAAAGACCATATTGGCGGTCACTAAGTAGATTCATTTTTAAAAATTTGACAAGATGGTGATTTACCATATTCTCCATAACTTTGGAAAGTGCCAAAGAAATTGCAATTGAGCCGTTATTTTCAGGGTTATTAGTCAGTCCAACTTTCCTACAACCGAGAAATTCCCCAGCATGGAAGAAAGTAATTAAAAGATTTACTAAGGGACGAGCTAGCGTTGAAGACCTTTGCTTCAAGACCACTGCATGTATGCCATCTGGCCCAGGAGACTTGTTTACGTCGCGGACCTTCAAGAATCCTTTAAAGCTCGAGCCCGAAAGATGTTTTTTTCGCATAGCAATTCAGTATCAGCGTTTTCACTGTTGCGCCAATTTCTGAATGCTTCCTCTCTGGATTTGGCTAATGAATTTTCTTATAGGTTTTGGCAAGCGCAAACGCTGAAACTTGACTGGTAGTGGCTTTCTTCACTATGACAGAGCTGTATTTAACAACATACTGTTATTTATCACTAGGGAGGCGATTTCCATGCAAATGCATGTTTTTTGTCCATAGTCTAAGATCGTTGACGACCAATTATCTTCCGAATCATTAAATTTGCGTTAAAATGACATCGATTTGTTTTTGCATATTTTTACATATTTCGGTTAAAATGCATATTTTTGCATATATTGATTTAAAATGCATATTTTTGCATATTTAAAAATTTTTGAGTGTTATATTTTTTTTAAATTTCCATATTATAAAAAAAAGTTCTTCAAAAAATTTCAAAATTGTATACAAAAAAAAATCTTCCAAAAAAAATTTGTTTAAATCAATATATCGAGCCCTAACTGCGAAAATAACGTAAGCGACATGATTTTCAATTTTCGTTTTTTTTTAACAAATAACTTTATTGGCAACACTTGCATCATCTCCTAAAATGTCATGGCCACATAAGGTACCGTTACGATTTTATAGCAAAAACAATTTTAATGAAATAAAATAAAAAAGCTCTCTCCTGTAAAATTTGATTTTTGGCGCTTACGTTATTTTCGCGGTTAGGGGTCGATATGTGACGCGAAAAATAGAAAAGGACCTAAGGGTTTTGCCATTTTAAAGAATTAAATACGTGTATCTTTGGTGTACCATCACTGAGCGTGTTGGCATTGGTCTCATTTGAAAGCGACACATCTCAACCTTCTTGGTCAACCTTGAAAACGCGCGTAGGTCATCCCTACCTCTTGTTTTGTGTAGTTGGTTTTTACTGTTCTATTTACCTTAGCCCTTATAGCAAAAATGATGTAACCAACTAAAATAAAATTTTGCAGCAGAAGGTTTTTTTAAACATCTTTACTTCCAGTCTAGGGTTACGATTGAAATTGATTTGCTTTTTTTTCATAACGGTACTTCCCAGAGAAATTCGATTTTTTTAGATGATGCAAATTTTCATAAATTATCGATTTTCATCAAAAAACAAAAATCTAAAATGTTGTTGGTTACATCATTTTTGCTATTAGGGCTCGATATAATAAATTATTTTGGAGCTCTACTTAAAATACAGGATTTCGACAAAAAATACTTAAATTTTTAACAGATGCAGCAGCTACTGCCAATTTTTCTAAAACAATTTATCCAAAGTTATTTACGGGAATACAAAATTTATTATTAAGATTTTTGTATGACGTGCTAAATTCCCAATTTTCCATATTTGATAAATACACTGAAATTTATTGTTGAGGGAAAGCTAGCTTCTATGCGCATTTCACTCATTGCTTAGGCCAGAGCATCAGGAAACCTTTTCCAAAGATTTTAGAAAAGCTAAAAATATTATACAAATAAAACCCTAAAGCGAATAAGAATTTTAAACACTCAAAGTCTTACTTGTAACAATACCAAAGCTCAAACAAAACACCAACAATAAACAGTGAGTTTATCTTTTCTACATCCCCCCTACAATTGGTTGGGTTACTGTTACATATTTTTTTCTTGGCACATGGGTAACACCGAGTTGCAGAGGAAATTAGAAGGAAATTCGATAGTATTGATTTCATACAGGAAATCATATTTTTAATGGCTCCTTCTCGAGCTCCAAATTGGTAATTAAATGAATCACTTGATTCCCTTGGCACCGTAGCCAGTATTCACAAGAAGGGGAACCTGGCTATATAATTTAGAATACTGTTCGAAAAACTTTGAGCAATTCAAGAATGTTATTGAACAATTTGTTTCTACCGATTTAAATCATCATCAAAAGTCAATAAGCCTTTTTGTTTTGCAACTTCGGATAAATTGGTGAAACAATAACTTAATTGGAGGGATTTAGTTCACTTAATAGTCAAATTAATTTAATTGATATAACAGAAAGTATAATGAACAATGTATAAATAATTCAAAATGTTTTACAAAAAAAAATGGGTATTCAAAAAATAAAACAAATTTCAACTATTGACCTGGAATCCAATGTGGGATCAGAATTAGAAAATTAATATTCTCCAAATGAGTTGGCATCCTTCAAGTATACTTCAACTTCGGTTGACTTTGAGAGATAATTTTCCATGTACAAAAGCTTTTTAACAGACAAAGGTTTACTTTTGATGATATGAACAATTTTTTTATTTGATTATGCAATATAGAAATGGGCGGGGTAGACAGAGGAGGAGCAGTACCCCTCATAGATAGAAATATTAATAAGAGCCGCTGCACGCAATTTGTTGAACTTTTGGTAGTAGGATCTTCTAAGCCCCAAAATTAAAATAAAACAGCAGAGAGGGAAGTGTTACCCCCCATAGGACGCCAATGTTTAATATTGGATATCTTAAGAACTGTTATAGTGTCACTCTTATGGTATACTACACTTTTGAAAATAAAAATAAAGCGGGTAGGCGCAGGGGGGAAATACCTCCCATAGGATGCATATATTAAATATCTCTCAACTGAAAAAGTGGTTAATGCAGTGTAGCGAAGCGCACCGGGTTAAGCTAGTCCCATATAAAGTTTACTTTCGAAAAATTAAATTTTTTATGAGAGGATTTTAAAGATTTGGCACAACCGAATATAGCGTTCTTGCTTGTTAATATTGAGATTTTATATTCATAAAACATTTCAACACTTTTGTAATATTTGTTTTGTTTGTTAACTTAATTAAAAGTTTTTTATAAGAATTCACTTAAAAGTACTACAAGAACAAGGACAGTAGTATTAAAAGTTTTAATAACATATTCTAGTTTGTTTTCTGAAAGACTCTTCAATTATTAAAGTTTTTGTGGAAATAACAAAAAATCTTGTGTATAAATTTATGTTTGTCTCTATCAATAGCAGATGCATACAATTCCAAAGAGCAGATTTATTGAACCCCATAAGAACTTTTTAAAAAGTTTATGAACCATAAAAAAATATTCATTTCTATAAGTAATAAATTCTTCGAATACCAGTATGATTTACAATACAAAAATACCAGTATGATTTACAATACAAAAATTTATCAATGCAGAAAGAATGAATTCGAGTTCTATTGAATAAATTTGAAGACAAGTTTAAGCAAGCCAAGGATGCCAAGGATGGCATTAGTGTAAAAAATTGTGGTAAAATATAACCTTGAAGTTCTATGGTTATGAAAATTTCTTATTAATTATATAATTGAATATGTTGAATATGCAAAATCATTTACCAAATTCAATAGGTAAACGAATTTTTCGGAATTTAATTATTTAAACCAGTTAAACAGTTCTATTTATTAGATTTTGAAAATTTTTAATAAAAAATAATGAGTTTTATTTAAAATTTTTGAGTTTATTTGTTGCAGTGTTCGAAAATAAACACTTAATATCGTTTGTTAATGTTCGGTTCGGTAGATTTGGGGAAAACACAAACGCTAAAAGTGTTTGTGTAGAAAATCATCAAGAAAAAATAACGTTTCCCTGTTAGTCATCTTTTGAACACAAAAATATTACTGTTTTTATCAAACTCAAGAAAAGATGTGAACATTAAATTCCGTTCGGTTTTTTTTTTGAAAATCCACAAACTTCAATGTGTTCGGTTCGGCTCATTAATGTTAGTCCCTTTTGGCTGGTAAAAAAAAACAAAAATTTTTTACAAAAACAAAATAGACACACGAAAAATCATTATAGAACATTAAAATATAATGTTTGTCTACAGTATCACTAAAATTGTTCTGTTTTTTAGCGAAGAACCGAACATTATATAATGTTCGGCTCTTTCCTGAAAATAGTTACGAACGGTATTAAGGGTTGTGTATGTCTACACAATCACTAAAAAAATAGATATCGTTCCTGGGTGTGTGGGCCGAACGTTAAATAATGTACTGTTAATTTTCGAAAAATGATTTGTTGTAACATGAAATTACAAGTTTAGTGTATGACGTAAGTTGATATATGTGTTTAAACTGACTGTTTCTTTGGCAAAAACGAACTAAGTGTTGCGGCGGTATCGTGTGGAAGAAGGAGCAGGGTTCTTGCAAATTATTGACTGATTATCACCATTATCATTTACGTAGCACATTAAGATTTGTACCATTGATATCATTAACATTCTATCATCAGAGCTTTATTTGTCCATGTACTTTTGTCAATAATTAACTTGCTCAGCCCCATCACAACCCCACTCTTTAAGTTTAATAAATTTGTAAGAATCATTTGTAGCCCTGTACAAAGTCTTGCTCTGGTATTGTTTATAGGCGACTGAGCTTAAACTTCAGTTATTATTATGTCCTTTGGATTGCACAACCTCTTTGCCTCTTTTACAACATAATACAAAGTGCAACGGTGATTTTTTGATATCGAACAATGTTGTACTGATTTGACAATAAGTCTGCGTCAATAAGTAGCGGTTTGGCGCTGATTTTGCGGGCTATTTGAAGAAGATATGCGAGCCTTCTTAATTTTGCGACCTCTTCTGGATAAACAGATGCCAGTTCCTTGACAATCGCTGTAGAATTTCGATTTCCTGTAGTTCTTTTTCAAACTCGACTTGACTACCGGAAGATGTTGCACTTTTTATACCCTCCACCACAATTAGTTGTAAAGAGGGTATATATATTCTGGGTCCTTGAGTAATTCTAAGTCGATTTAGCCATGTCCCTCTGTCTGTCCGTCTGTCCGTCTGTTGAAAACACGCTCACTTTCGAACAACTCAAAAGAAATGAACAAACTTGGTGCCAGATTTCTTGTAGTTATCCTAAGCAGTTTGGGATTGAAATCCAGCAAAATCGGTTCAGTAGGACCAGAGCTATGAATCAAAATGTGGAACCACCACCTAAAAAAATTGATAATTTTGTTACAAAAAATAACATAAATGCTGGAACAAGGCACGGAATGAGATAAGATTTTGTAAAAATTTGTTTTATTTGACTGAAAATCACGCTGTTAAATTTCGTGAAGATCCGTCCATTATTTACCCTAAGCATCATATAAACACTACTCCCGGAAAACAGTTTACTACGCCTAAAACCGTAAAAAATAACGCTAGCGTAAAAAAATATGGTACGTCACAGTTTTTTAGGACTAGAAATAACACTGTGAAATTTCGCGACGATCGGTCCATAATTTACCTTAGGCCCCATATAAACACTACTACCGGAAAACAGTTTAGTACGCTTAAAGCCGTAAAAAATAATGCAATCATAACAAATTTTGGCTCGTCACAGTTTTATAGGACTATAAATGATACTGTGAAATTTCGTGAAGATCGGTACATAATTTACCCTAGGCCCCATAGAAACCCTACTCCCGGAAAACAATTTAGTCGCCTTAAACCATAATTAATAACAAATCGTCACAGTTTAAGATAATAATAACATCATACAGATATTACTCCTTAAACATTTGAACTGTCGGTGGAGGGTATCAAAGATTCGGCACAGCCGAATATAGCACTCTAACTTGTATTTTTTTTTGTTCTGCCTGGTCCTAGATGCACCATGCAATGCATTCTTTACAGCATTTAAAAATTTAACATTATTTGCAAGCCAGCTTGCGTTTTTATGCAAAAATTATGCCAAATTTCGATTTGATTCCTTCAACCGCACATTGAAACATTTAGCTTATCCAGCTGGACAAATTTAATATCTCGGTTAGTAATTGAGCTAGCGTTTTGAATTTTTGTACACGGTATGACTAGACTAACTCGCAACTTAACCTTAAATTTACTTTAAAGAAATTGGATAACTGCCACGCCCACTGGCAACACTATTACACAATTCTTAATTGAATATGATAAATGTTATATTACGGTTTGTTTTACGTATTATTCGGCTTAAAATCAACTATTTTAATTTATATATGTTAGAGCCCATGTACATATGTTTATTACAGAAAAGTTTTATATCGTCACCTTAAATGCAAACGGACGTACCTACACTTTTTTACAGGAGAAGCAATAAACGTTGTTATATCAATAAAAAAAATTAGTTTGCAACGTTTTTAATTTTATTTATAGTATGGAAACTTTTTTATTTTATATTTTTTTTTAAGTAAATTAAATTATTATGTTAGTAACGTTATTATAAATTTTTCATTACATATTTTTATTCTTCGCCAGAGTCAGCGAAATTTTAATTATTATGTTAGTAACGTTATTATAAATTTTTCATTACATATTTTTATTCTTCGCCAGAGTCAGCGAAATTTTTAGGTATTTCAATAATGGTAAAACATCGGTTGTTAACATTGATTTTTAAACTTAAGGCGGTTTAGCAAATTACAACCCAATAAAAAATGGAGCTTCCAACGAAGCAGGTTTGTAAGGGAGAAACATAAGGGTTTCGCTTACCATTGCGTTTACGGAAGACATGAATTTTATATGGCGAGTTCCCACTTTGAAGCAATACATTTTTGACACATAAAGCGCATTATTCAGCGCACATAAAAATTGTTGGATGTAACGATCAGCTTTACATACTGAATGTTTTGATACCGTTATTTTTTAGTATTTTCCCTTACAAACCTGCTTCGTGGTAAGGGAATGCCGTAGCACTTGAAATGTTATTTTTTTTTATAAAAGTTGTTGAGAGTTCTTTCACTTACTTTACTGCATTTCTGTATGTCTTATTGCGTAGCGCATAATTGTGCGCTTATTTTTTAAATGTACCTTTAGTGCTTCGCAAAATGATAAAATTTTGTATTGGGAAATTACTCGATCTGATGACGCCTATACAATAAATCTGTATTTGGCATGCCTTTCGTTTTATCAATTTCAGAAATATCACAACAAAAAGTTTGTTTGGGCATGATGCTTAAATGGGTCAAATTAATCTGGGGGTCAATTGGGGTGGTTTTTCTTTTTTGTTTCTATAAATATAAAGGTTGGTAAGTGGTGTAGTACAAAAAATTTCAGTGAACACAACTGAACACTATAGTTTTTTTCTATTGACAATTTTGTATATAAAAAAAACTTACTTTGGTAAGACTATTTTGTCCAAAACAAAACCAATGATGGCGTCCGATGAAGGTTTTTCTTTCCACTTTTGGAATATGCAGTTATATGAAATTTTGAAAGTCATTTTAGAAAAAATTTAACTTAAAGGAAGACCGGATATCGCAGAAGAGGTTTGTGTTCCAAACAGAGAAAAAAGTTACCTTTCAATTTGTTTGCGTTTAATTTTCTCCAATGAAATAAAAAATGTAAATTTAACTTTCTTCTAAAAAAATAACTTTTTTCACGAACAAATCTCTCACGAGTTAAAAAAGACAACTATTTAAATGTCAATTATTGACAATTTGCTCATAAAATAAATGAAAAAAATTATGGCCTAGTGGCTTGCCGTTTGTATGTAGCACTCTATTAACTTAAAGAAAACGAAAAGCTTTCTTTTAGTAAAAATTGTGATTGAATAAATAATGCAACTTTTATGTGCATTATGCAGTTGTTTCGCAGGGTAACTCGCCAAAACACTACGTGACAGTTTTTTGACCAAATGAATTTGACACCTAATCTTTACGTAAAATTTTCCGCTGAATACGAATATGAGGTCAGAATGGTCAAAAGTAGAACAGTTTTGGAGATATTCCAAAATTTTGCCAAATTTTGCTGCTGGCAACTGAACTTCAGATTCTTATTTTTAATTGCACCTTCACGTCACATATGTAAATGCTACGAGAATAACCTTGTACTTGAAAACAGTTTAATGTTGGTCAAGCCCGACAACTTAATAACCTAAAACACAGTATGTGCAAACATATTTTCTAAAGTTTTATCCTATTGGGGACCCATGGGCAATAAAGGGT
The DNA here is from genome assembly GCA_930367215.1 of Pollenia angustigena. Lineage (NCBI taxonomy): Eukaryota > Metazoa > Arthropoda > Insecta > Diptera > Polleniidae > Pollenia > Pollenia angustigena. The sequence goes on from OV884058.1 coordinate 45,355,727, forward strand.
TCAAACTACCGGGGAAAGTTATATCGATAAAAAAGAAGTTATACGTATCCCGGCGTTTCGCTGGGTCACGTCTAGGAATCGAGATATATCGATTTGAAAAATGGGTTAAAAAACATCAAAATTTTTTATAAAAATTCAGGGCTGCCATACGTCCTATCGATATGACTTATATGTATACCAAAATATATAAAATATATTTTTAGTAGAACATATTTTATAAAAAACTCGGAAAATCGGTTCAGATACAAAAAAAGTTATGACCAAAATTAAATTTTTTTTTTAAATACACACTTTCGGGAACTATAGATCTCCCCAAGTCCAAGCTTTATAACTCAAGTAAATGGTAAATTTCTTCTTAAACACGTCGGTATATAAACCTGTCAAATCTGTTAAAAAATAGCCGAAATACTGAATCCCCAAAAATTACTCTTTTTATACCCTTCACCGAAGGTAAAAAGGGTATATTTTGGTATATAAGTCATATCCATAGGACGTATCGCAGCCCTAAAATTTAGGTTTTTATAAAAATGTTGATGCTTTTGAGCCCATTTTTCAAATCGATATATCTCGATTCCTAGACGTGACTCAGCGAAACGCCGGGACACGTATAACTTCTTTTTTACCGATATAACATTTCCCGTTGGTTTCATCTCATCCCGATTTTGACTGTCGCATAGTGCCATTAATAGCTTTCTTTGGGAGTATTTGTATGCGACCCATGATCAAATATGGACCCATTTTAAGAAAAAAAATTTTAGGATGTATTTCTGTACAGTTTTTGTTTAAAAGAAATTTCATTTTTAATATCAAATTATCTTTAATCTACGATTTTAAAGCTATCGTTATGCTGTCTTTATCCTTTAAGATTTGGCAACATTCTGTCAACTGTGAATTTAAAAAAGTACAGAGATAGAACAATCTGAGCTAAAGAATTGTTTTCTTCAAAGTTTTTCTTGGGATTCAAAAAATTAATTAAGTAGTATGAAATGGGAATTTAGCACATTTAAACTAAACCTTCGAAATGTTTTCCTGTTTAAAATTTATATCTTGTAAATGTGACTTTACACCAAAAGGTTTGCCGTATAAAAATTATTTCTGTAAGATAAGAAGAAATTACTTATTAAATAGAAGCCCTCGATATGCTAGAACTTTATATAAACAAAATTGAAAGTTATAGCTTTTCTTGACAACATTATCAACTTTAAAATTAATTTATGCACAAAGCATAACATACTTTTTATATACGAAGGTCGTCCAATAAGCGTGGGCCTTTCAACCTTTCAAAAACAAATGTAGGCCTTCTTTTGCATATGTGGGACTTCATGTCAAGTGACCAAATTTTGAAATTGATGTCCATGCCGATTTCGATGAAATTTGCACCAAGGTTAGTCCTATTGGATAGTAGCTAAGACACAAATTTTCAACAAGATCGCTCAAAAACTTTCTCAGTTAGAGGGGCTCAAAGTTTGACATTTTGGCCAAATAGGTGTTCTTTCTCATCCATGTTACTTATTACCTATTGTTGTTAGCAACATTTTTCCCATTTTGTTTGCTCAAAAGAAAGCTTATGTCGGAAGACATCGATTTAAAAATTGGGTCACTTGACATGAAATCCCCCATATTTATATCGTATTATTAGCTTTCAAACATTTTGTGTCAGACGTAAATTTCATCAAATAACTTTTTGTGGTGATCTAATAATAACTGCATGTTACCAAGTTTCTGGAATTAACGTTTTGTCTAAAAGAGACGCAATAATCCGAAAACTTATTTTATATACAACAAATTGTTGGTACTTAAAGCTGATAGTTTTGGTACAAATCATTATTTTGTTTTACTCAGCTTGGAAAAAGAGGTTTGTAGCAATAGAACAATGAACAAGCTGTTAACAAATATATTATTGTTTCTACGTTCTTTCTAGATATTGTAAGTTTATAAGATTTTATACAAACTTAAGCATTTCTTGAGAAAAAAGTATATAATGAATATAACCCAAATGAATTTTGTAGGGGCGCTACAATTTTTCGATTAACCAAAAAGTCACCAGCTAATTGTTAACTTTATGTTCTTGCCTCGTTTATAACCACAACAGCTATTATAAATATGCATTTATTTAAAACATGTTATTAAGTGTAATTAAGTCTAAAGTTGGTACAACAAAAAAAAAAATAAACGATGAAAATATAAAATTCAAAACAATTTATTATTAAAACATCAGGAAAAAATAAATTTACAAAATAAAGAACCCCAGAAATTTCCCTCTTTTGCTTGAATATTTTCTACATACAAATGCTTCATTATAACTTGCAGTATATGAAGATGTGGTAAATGTGCTATTCAGATTTGGAGGTTGTTGAGGCAAAAATAGTTTATAATTTGAAAAATAAATTTAAAAGAATTTTTGTTTCTTGCGTGAGCAAACTTTAAAGCGTTTCCCAAATGTGTGTTAATAAAAGTTTCATGATATATAACTACTACTACTACTACACACACACACACACAACATTGTTTCCTTAAGTTAAAAGAAAATTACACCAAGTAAGTATGCTATATTTGACTGTGGCGAATCTTTGATACCCTCCACTAAGGAATTTTTTATAAAAACTTGAAATAATGCTTTGTGTAATAAAGCGCCCGTAAAAGTGAACTGGGGACTAATTCTGGCAGTCGTGATCGAGTAATTTCATGATTCATTATTATAATTCTTTCGTTCGATACTTAATGAATCGAATTTATCTTTTCAGTAATAAAATATTTTCAATGCGTTCAGTATTGACTGAAATAATTACACACAGAAAACAAATTGGTTGGAAAACGGTTGCAGTAATAAAATATTGATCGTATTTACTATTGCAACTATTAAAAATGTATAGATCTAACTGATTTTTAATTCTCTTGATTATTTAAACGTTATTCTAACTGAAATATGATTCCTTCAATTCTTTTATTAGTTATGATAACTAATTTAATGTAACTCTAAAAATTAGTACAAATGGTTAGAATCACAACCGAATTTAATACAGGGCAATACTGAATATTGGTCTTTGCAATTAATAATTTGTTTTCGTCAATAAATTTTGTAATATAAATGTTAATTCATTTATTGCAACAATTTATCGATTGCTAGTATAGTTTAAATTCGAGTACAACAAATGAAAATATAATTATTTGGTATTCACAACCAAAAAAAAGCTATATGTCCCAATTGTTTACTAATTTTACTGTCAACATATTAAATAAAATAATTTTAATTTTATTCAACATTTTTCATTTTTCGAATTTATTCTATGAGCTAAATTTCAGTTATGTATTTTATAAAGCTTTTTTGTAATAGTTCTATTCCTACAATTTTTCAGAAATGACTTTATACACTACCAGACTATTATATTGTATTTTCTATTTACATTTTACCTTAGCCTTCCGTTGGAAAGCAATGAGGTATATTGAATGTACAGAAAAATTTTTTACAATTATTAGACACCAGCAGAATGTAATGCATTTTCTGGCCCGCTACGGCCGTCGTCAGCATTCTTTGTGTCTCACTGGATAGTGTTACTTTATAAATTGAAAGTATTTAACTCAACTATTTTAACAAATAGAAACTGGGAATTATTTCCTTCCGAAATAATTAATATATCCCAAGAAAAGAATCGCCATACGATTTTACTGAAGACATCTGAAATTATTTTTTTGGTCAGAAGTACATTTAGTGTATTTTTTTTTTGAACTATACCAAACGCGTTTTCAAAAAATTCAAAAACTTTAGGGGCCAATATTTCGGGAACCCAAGCTTACTTTTTGAAACCCTTTGGCAGATTGGCTCTACTAATATTCTAGTCTCATTTCGCGTTGCAAGTATTGAGACTGGTTTTTTTTTTGTTGCACAGTGTATTGAGCATAGGCGAATTCGTTTGAGATTTCAGTAAAGATTTTCTGATGAGGCTTTCAGAAAGCACATCAAAAATCTTATGAGACTCTTGTAGGAATTCCCTTATAACTTGTGGAATGCTTAAACATATAACTTAGCCACCTAAACAAGAGCATCAAGCTTTTTTTCATACAATTTTTACGAAACAAACCTTTAGATCAGGAATTCAACAACAATCCTGTTGGAAAATCTTATTTGGCAGTAACTTAAGTCGGCTTGTTTAAATAAAATTGTATTAACAAGTGAATTTTCATGTTTTAAAAACGCTCTTATTAAGGTAGCTACGTAATTCTTATATGACTCATAAGGAGAGCCACAAAAGGTTCATTCCAAGATTAAAAGACAAGCGTGTCAGAAAATATATAAAAAACTAATAAATAAAATATTTTGATGTTTTTATTATTGTTGCCCATCAGATAATCATCAAAAGATTATTTGAGGAGTTAGACAATCATCTAACGAACATCCGGTGCTATCTGGGCAATATCTTAGGCATACATACATACGTACAATACATATTGTTTATATTTTGCTCCGAGTGTACATTGGTCAAACAAATATGTTATAAGTACATAAGATAAAAATCGCTCAGTTTTTTAGTGATTTTCATATTAATTTACAGCTTCAATCACTGTTGGTATTGTAAAAACCACATGTTAATTATTCTGTTTTACTTTAGACACTAGAACAAGACGACATTATTGAAAGAAATTGCAGTGAACGCTGATGTACATTATCAATTAAGTTTTTTTTAGGTCGTGCACTTGCCTGTTTATTATCAAAAAGTAATGTCTTTGGGAATACAAAATTTTTAATTTCAAAAGATTTTGTTATTCGTGCTTAATTCCCAGTTTTTATTCTTGATAAAAACACTTGAAATTTATTGTTGATGGGATAAGCTATTTCTATGCGCATTTCACTGGTTTCTTAGGCCAGATCATCAGGAAACTTCATCCATAAAGATTTTAGAAAAACTAAAGATATAAAACCAAATAAAACTGTTAAACGTATAAGACTTATAGCAACAGTTCTACTTGTAATAATATCAAAGCTTAAACAAAACACATCAACAATAAAAAGTAAATTTTATTGCGGAATTTCGGTTTTTTTAGTTTTTCAATAAACTAAAGCGTTTTTGAGTTGCGCGAACATATGTTAATCTATCTATACAATATATAATTTCTTAGTATGTCAGGATGTTTGCATGTATGTCCTATTCTTTCCGCAACTTTCTGAAGCCATCTGATGACAAAGGAAGCTGAAATTTGGCACACTTGAAGTACTTTCTCTGCGGAAGATCGTAACGAAGCCATATTTTTGATTTTCGGCTTTTCAACTAGTATAACTATAAAGATCTGATAGAAAATATGTTTTTTTATAATATGGGGAACTTTGGGCCCCACCCGGCAAGGCTAGGCACCGTCGGATTGACCTTAAAAATTAGATCATGATTTCTGACACCAAACCTCATATTTTAAGCAGCTCAAACAATTAAATTAAAAAAAAAAAATTGCGACCAGTCTAATGAGTACACGTATAGAAAGTTATCATGTCGTGGTTGTAAGAAATTAAATATGTTTTCAAAGTTGTCATTATTTAGTTGTTAGAAAACTAATTATTTTTAAGTCAACAATATTCCAATTTATAATTGCGATAATCATTGGTTATATTTAAAAAAAATAAAAATTTTTTGTGTAGAACAGCAATATATTGTCACAAAAAACAAAGTGTAGTTGCCGTAAGAATGTCCAGCCATATTTTTGCTCATGCCTATGAGCACTTATTACTTATTATATAGAGTTTAATGATCAACCACTGCCTGTCCCAGAAATTTCATTACACATTGAAAAAGCTGAACGATGCGTGTAACTGCTTAACTCTGTTTCACGAAGAGTTGTAGCGCAGAATAAAGATGATGTTATGGCAGGTAGTGACTATAGAAAGTCGTACCAGATTACCGCAAATGGACAGTAAAAAGATTTAAAAACAGATTAAACTTCCTTTCATTTAAAGCTCTCCTATTTTATTTGTTTCAAATACACTTCTAGCAGTCATTCTAACATTGGATTCAAAAATAATTTAATTCGAACAAAAAAATAATTTTGTAGGTTTTGCATGATGTGATGGTGTTTTTTAATACAGCTTCGCAGTTTATAGAATAATGGGAGCGACCATAATGTATATATTTAATATTCTTAATGATGGTGTTGCACACTGAATGGCAATTAAAAATACCCTTTATCACCACTCATGTTGGTTAAAAGTATAACAAGTAAGGAGGCTCTTTCTGGAATCTTTTACTCTAACCATCAGTTAAAAAAAAATCAACACTTATATCCTTATAGGAATTACAGGAAACAAAACGTTCATTTATTAACTTATTAACTGCCTGCTTTTAAAAAAATGTAAACAAAATTTCGTATATGAAATTATAATAACAACAAAAATAAAATACGAAAATTTGTTTTTTATTTTTAATTTAATGCTGACACAAAAGTTTTTTTTTCATTTTCTAAAACCAGGCAATAAATACTAAAGCCCTGCACGAATGCATTTGTTTCTTTTTCACAGTTCTCTTCACCAAGTTATTGTTGTGTCAAATACTGTATTTTTTTAAAGTTAATTCGAATGATACATTATGAAAAACCAAATCAATGTTAAAACAGTAGTTGGTTTCAAACAACTCGGTGTTAAGCAGTAGTTTGATTTAAACAAATCAACGCAATATATAATTTGGTGGGAACGAAAACACAACACACAACAATTGAGAGTCTATAACACAGTTATGTACGGTCAACTTTTCAATACACACTGTGTGATCTCGATGACCGTATGTTTATTGATGCGATCCGCATACTATTACATTTTGCGATTGTATGCGTTGTATGAATTTTACATATCGAGGGCCTATATTCAAAATCCTCTATCTTAAAAAACACAACTTTTGAGGAGAGCCAAAAAACTGTTTTTTTCGCGTATTACTTTAGTTATTAAAATTCGGTAATCTACAATATTTTTTAAATCTACCACTGAATCTCACAGATAATTGGTTTATAAAATTTTGCATTATTGGGGACTTTATGCGAGATAGAGGGTTTTGCTTCTCAAAAATATTCAATATGTATTTATGAAAATGAAAAGATAGAGGGTTTTGCATTTTAAAAAAAATAAATTATTTTGAATTTATCTATGCCATCTGCCAGTGTTTAACGTGGCTTATTTAAGATAATGGCTATATTAAACAAAAAGTTATAGCAACAATTTTTTTTTTTTGTTTTTGCTTTTTTAAGTTTCTTTCGAGTTTGGTTGGTGTAAATGATCGTAATAATAATAATAATAATATTCCGGTGGTATAACGCTCGCAAATTCTTCCACTTATTTGGTTGAATTGAAAGCAGCATATAGAGGTTTTGGTTCAATATTTTCTGTATAAGGTTTAATACGAACAGGAAGATCAATGTGATCTGTATCAAAATTTATTTTATATTTTACGCTACCATCTGGAAGATATAAAAGAGATCTTAAATTAGACACTATGGGATCGTTCTTTACTCGTCCTGGTCTAATTGAAAAAAAAAACGCAAAAGTTTATCATCACTGTAAACGGCTTTTTCACTACCTCATTTTTAATTTTAACAGTCTTTCTGGCTTATCTAGTAATTCTAACGGATTGGTTTTTCAACTTAATCTCTATCTTAGCATGGGCATTTGCGTATGGCCTTTCTCTAAGAACTTCTTTCTGTTCAATAACTTTATTATTTTAAGCAGCAAATTTGGATAGAGCATTAGATAAATAATGGTAACGGTTTTGGTAGCCACAACCATCCGAGAAAATTGTAATTGGCAATGAATCTGATCAGCAATACGTTTTTTAATGATGAATAATAAAGGAAACAAATACCGACGCGGACAAATCCCCATTGATTTCGCTCCACCAATAGCTTGTTCACTGATAAGTACCTATGTTTATTATAAATAGAAGGCATTGCTTAAAGTAAATTACTGATGCATTAATATTGGGACACAGTTTCACTGCATAAATTTCCATTGTAAAAACGTGACGTACACCATTCTCAGATGCAATTTTATCAATACCTTTTTCATACTGTGCACGATTTTTTTTTTTGAAATGTGTTGATTATATTCATCAACTGATACTATCATGTAAGCTTATCACACGATAATAATATTTTAATTACATAAGATTTTAAACATTACTTATTTTTGACAATTATATCATAGATGAAACTTTAAAAGAAGACACCTTTTAAGCAAATTCCAACTTTTACCATTTATATGGACATTCTATTTTCCAAGCATGCAAAATATTTTAATGATAATTCAGTTCAGAATCGGCTTTCGCTATTTTCATAAACCATTAAAAATGTCAAATTCATGTTCATCTTGCCAACAATAGTAAAACACATGCATTGCAGGAACAAGTTATTCAAAAAAATATTTGAAAATTTATTATTAGAAAAGATAGAGGGTTTTGCATTCAGAAAAATTAATTGTATAAGATAGAGTAAATACAAAAATGCAAATAAAACAGCAAAAAAAGATATGTTTGTTATAAAAATCACACCATAGATGAGGGTTGCTTTACTGAACATTTTACCATTAAAAAATAATTTTCGTGAAAATCAAAGATAGAGGGTTTTGAATATAGGCCCTCGATATATTGTTGTTAATGTTATTTAATTCTCTTCAATGTGTGTACAAACGTACGTAATAAAAGAGTATAAAAGAGAAAAAAAGAGAAAACGCGGTGCCCGGATTTTGGCTAGCGTTATTTTGTTACTGTTGTTTGGTGCGATTGGTGTGATTTGGTATTGTTAGTGTGATTTTTTTTTGTTTCGTTGTTGTGTGGAGTATATTCCGTACTCTTTACACTTCGTATTTGGTCGTTTATAACACACTAATTAAAATCCATTTACATTTGTGTGTTTATATTTTTTTTGTGCTTTATATGTTTATCACAACATAGTATTTGATTCGTTAGCAAAGAGCAATCGACAATCAGCATTTAAAAAACAAACGAATGTCTTGAAACGGCATTCAAATGCATTCGTGCAGGGCTTTAGTAGATACCGAATAACCGTATGACTAATATTTAAATATTTTCATATATAAATATTACTCATACGCACAAGTGTTATTAAAATCTGACCGAAATTAAAAATCGATACTAATGTGAGCTCTATTGAGCCAGATCGCTTTTAAATTAACTATTCGACTGATTGTACCCTAAATTTCATTGCCTTACATTAAATAACAGATTCATTTGGCATATTTCTTCCTACTTTTTAATATGTCATTTCGTCTTCCTACTTCGTTTTTGCGCTTTTTATACCTCTAAAACTATTAGGTTTTGGTATTAAACTGTATTAAAGTTTTTTCCAAATTAAAATTTTGCTAGGCCACTGCCAATATCAAACAAATTTTTTCTATCAAAGTTATTTTCGGGAATACAAAGTTTATTATTAACACGATTTCCGTATGACGTTCTAAATTCCCAATTTTTCATATTTGATTAATACACTGAAATTTATTGTTGAGGGAAAGCTAGCTTCTATGCGCATTTCACTGGTTGCTTAGGCCAGCTCATCAGGAAATCTTTTCCAAAGATTTTAGGAAAGCCAAAATTAATTAACAAATAAAACCCTAAAGCGAATAAGAATTATAAACACTCTAAGTCTTACTTGTAACAATATCTTCGGAATTATTTTTAAACAGAGTCTCATCTCATTTTGCGATCCTAGACAAACAATATAACCTCCGCACAGAAACACAAACACTCGGGATAAATTCCATTTTTATACTTTCTTTAAGTACGAGTCGTTCTCAAAAATTCAAGTAAGAATAAACACTAAAACGAACTTAAAACCATCCTATACTTTATACTTTCTTTAAGTACGAGTCGTTCTCAAAAATTCAAGTAAGAATAACACTAAAACGAACTTAAAACCATCCTAAATGGGAAAAAATTGAACTTTCCGTTGAAAGTGCCACTCTGAGAGTAAAATTTCAAAGTGAGCGTTTTAATCTCATTTAACTTATATAAGTTTGTTGCAGATGCAAAAAAAACACCGCACAAGTAGTTAAAAAACGATTTGCTTGTTGTGTATAGAGACAACAAAAACAACGGAACAAGACGAAAACACATTATTTTCATGTTTAAAAAGTGAAATTGAGAACACCATATCGGGAATGATGCTGGTGTTTTAAAATTGAAATTCTGTATGGTGTAAAACGGATAAGTTAATCAATCATAAAAATATTTTTTTTTTAAATTTTGGTTTATTTCAAGTACGAATTCGGGATTGAATCAACTGTATAATGCTGGAATCAAGCGCATTTTGGCATTGGTTCAACCTAAGTTTTACTCAACGTTATAATTCTTTAATCAAACGAATTTTTAAACTGATTAACTGCCTGTTTTTAGAAAACGTAAGCAAGTGAGTGAGTGAGAAATTATATTGAAAACAACAATAAAAAACGAAAATTTGTTTTTGTTTTCAATATAATTTCTCACTCACTCACTTGCTTACGTTTTCTAAAAACAGGCATTAATTCTTAGTTTTACTTTAATCAATCTCATTTTTGGATTATTTAAGAACGAATTCGGGATTTGATATTTATAAGTTTAGTATGTCGCGATTCAAAATCAATCTTTCTATATTTGATTCAAGAAAATCCGTACTCACCGTACTTTTATTAACGCTTCGGATTGATTTGAGTACGGATGGATTGATTTTTCTTTTGAGTGCGATGTGTTACCAACGGAATAATAAAATAAATTTTGTCCCATCTTTTTAATATTAGTTATAAAAACTATTCGTCTTAAGTTTGCTGACGGAGCTACTTTCATAAATAGAAATGAATATTTTGTAAAACAATGCGACAAAAATAAAAAGTAACAAGTTTAAAATTGGGTTTTTTTTTTCTTGTTGTACATACATTTTGTTTAAACTTCAAAATAATTGAGAAAAGTGCTTGGCACACACAAAAATTTTACATTTACAATATGATAATTACTAATGACTTTTTCCGTCTAACAACGATAAATAAAGGCCTTAATGTAGCAATAGTATTCGAGGAACTTTATACAGCAATTCGAGGTCAACAGCTATAAACCATTAGATAGAAAAATCTTGCAAAATTGGCTTGAATTTACTAGTTAATTTAAAAAGCATAAAATGTATTCTTTGTCCACCTGTTATTTTGATTTACATGCATAAAATTCTTAATACCAGCATTAGCATATCAATTTCACAAAAATTATACTTGCTATTTAAGAAAGTTATGTAGAAAATTCTTATACACGGAAGCGAACACATTAACACATTTTCAGTTACCCAAAAATACATGTATATTACAATAACTAAGTTGTATTAGTGTGTTGTATAATTTACATATTGTATTCTCTTTTCAAAATTTATAAATACAAGTTTTAAACTTTAGGCTACGAACACTATCTTCTCACTAAAATTATTGAAAACTGTATAGTTATAAAAGTGAACGTATAATTATTTGATGCATTCCATATCATGGCGCAATAAATATTCATGTAAAATTCGATGAATATATTGATTTATTTATTTCATTGTTATACGTTTGTGCCGATAAAGGTAAGACGTAAAAAATGTTGATTCTAGGGCCATATTTGCTTTCTGGATCGATCTAGCGTTGGACATCCAGCTGGTTGGTTGTCTGTCCACTTAAATCTTGTGCGAAAAGTATAGGACGAAATTTTTGAAATAATTTGCTTAAATTAAGCACACGTGTTCCAATTGTTAAAGGGATTTTTCCCTACAATATCACATAACCATCATTAGGGTGTTCAGTCGATTAAATCTTGTTCGATTAATCGAAAAATTTAAGACGATTAATTGTTCGAATAATTTAAAAAATATAAGTGTGATGTCAAGTCATATCAAACTGTGAAGTATTAAATTTTATACTGATATCATTATAAATTATGGTTTTAGGACTACTTAACAGTTTTCCGGGAGTGAGGCTTATATGGGGCTTAGGGTAAATTATAAACCGATCTGCACGAAATTTAACAGTGTCATTTCTAGTCCTATAAAACTTTGATGTTCCAAACTCCACTATGATAGCATTTTTACATTTCATTTTTAGGCGTACTGTACTGGTTTTCGGGAGTAGGACTTATATGGGGCCTAGGATAAATTATGGACGGGTCTTTAAAACTTTACAGTGTGAATTGCAGTCGAATAAAACGAATTTTTACAATAATTAGTATTGTGGTTATTTTGTTGAACTATTTATGGTTTTTAATCCAAATTTTTTAATATTTTTAATTAGGCTTAAGTTCATGAAATTTAATTTTTATTAAATTATTTTTATGAAGAAAGGAATTTTACAACATGAAAATTAATTAAAATTGTTATTGATAATCTTTCATTCTTGACGTGGCTCGGGCTCGAACCCTGGCCGGCAGGTTACCATGACATGTTTCGATCGCAACCACTCGATCTCCTCAGATGGCTTTGCCGTCTTACACTCGCAGCCATCAACGACTGCTGACGTCACTAGTCAAACATCAATCCTTAAACCAAATTGTATTTTAACATTTGGTAGATCAAAATTTGCATGTAAAATCAATTAAAGTGGATAATCATTCAGGAAAGCAAATTTCGATCTACCAAGTGTTAAAATACAATTTGGTTTAAGGATTGATGTTTGACTAGCGACGTTAGCATTCGTCGATGGCTGCGAGTGTTAAATTTCATGAACTTAAGCCTAATTAAAAATATTAAAAAATGTTTACAAAATCTTATATTATTACGTGCATTATTCCACCATTTATGTTAGTTTTTGTAACAAAATTCTCAATTGTTTTTAGGTGGTGGTTCCACATTTGAATTCATAGCTCTGATCCTACTGAACCGATTTTGCTGAATTTCAATCCCAAACTGCTTAGGATAACTACAAGCAATTTGACACCCAGTTTGTTTAGTTCTTTTGAGTTTTTCTAAAGTGAGCGTGTTTTCAACAGACGGACAGACGGACAGACAGACGGACATGGCTAAATCGACTTAGAATTTCTCAAGGACCCAGAATATATATACTTTATGGGGTTAGAGATGAATAATAAAAAAGTTTCACACTGAATGACAAACTTAGTACACCCCCTTCACAACTAATTGGGGTGGAGGGTATAACAAGTGAAAAACGTCCGTTTTCTAATGAAACTCCTCATATTTTCTTACACATATCTAAACTACGAACTCATCTTCCTTTATACACACATTTAAGTAAATACTTATAATACTTATAATATGTGTAGAGGAATAATTTTTAGAGTAGGACATTTATAGAATAATTCATTCACCATTACGTATAAGCAATATTTGATTTAGATAACAGCAATCATACGCTATAATGCAATTGCTATACGTGTATATGCAACAAAATTCTATATTATAATAGAGTGAATTATATAAATTATAATACACTTAACCAGTTCTTAATTATTTTTCGAATTAATAAATACATTCCAGATTTAAAGTAACAGCAAGACAATTGAGTGCAAAGATCAAGGAAAACAGGAATTTGTTTTTTGTGACCGGTCTGAAAAAAGTCAAAACTTAAGATATTGAAATACTGTATTTTGAGAGTTGAAGCGATTTATTTAGCTGTGTCAATTGTTTTGAAAGCTGCGGCAATATTAGCATTTGTATTAAAAATAAAGAAATTCAGGATTATTAATGATACTGTTGTGCTTCAAACTGAGCCTACTAAGAACAAGTTAGCCTGATATTATATTCAAAATTTTTGAAATCTAAATTAGGCTAAGATAAATTTATGGGTCTATTTAATCCATTTTTAGCACTAAACAAGCCATACTTTTGCAACTGAGCAGGCCAATTTTTAAAAAAAGTAATATGAAAGAAATAAATAACACTACGTGACAATTTTTTGACCAAATGAATTTGACACCTAATTTTTATGTAAAATTTTCCCCTGAATCCGAATATGAATTCAGAATTGTCAAAAGTAGAACAGTTTTTTAGATATTCCAAAATAACCGTTATTTGTGTTTTTAAAAAAAGATGCTGTGACTGAAATGCAAATATCCAAAAAATTAAATTTTAGCATATTTCAGTACGAACATTTTGTGCCCAATAGGATCCAGATCGCTGCAAAAATGACAAAGCTACAGAAGATTAATTGAATAAGCCCACAACAAATAAATATACAAAGCAAAATTTTTAGTTACAATTAATATTAAAAATTGCTTAGAACTATTGAAATTCTATGTGGGTTAATTTACTTAATCTTCAGTAGCTTTTTCATTTTTGTACCCATCTATGTCTTGTTGGGCGCAAAATGTTCATATTCAAATAATCTAATGGCATGCAATAAAACATTAGGATTTAACAATCATTGGTTTAAAAAAAATAACTTGAAAAGAGCAACATTTAACAAAATCATAATATTTTTAATAAATCTTGAAATTTTGTCCCCTGTAACTCTGTCATTTCTTGACCAATCTTCACAAGCAATCCATGGTTATTTTAGAAATTTTATAATCTTTCACTAAAAAGAAAGAGTTACATAATCCGTTTAAAATTTTTGAAGATATTTGCATTCTAGTCACATCATCTTTTTTAAAAACACAAATAACTGTTATTTTGGAATATCTCAAAAACTGTTCTACTTTTGACAATTCTGCATTCATATTCGGATTCAGCGGAAAATTTTACATAAAAATTAGGTGTCAAATTCATTTGGTCAAAAAATTGTCACGTAGTGTTATTTAATTCTTTCATATTGCTTTTTTTAAAAATTGGCCTGCTCAGTTGTAAAAGTATGGCTTGTTTAGTGCTAAAAATGGATAAAATAGACCCATAAATTTATCTTAGCCTAATTTGGATTTCAAAAAATTTTGAATATAATATCAGGCTAACTTGTTCTTAGTAGGCTCAGTTATAAGCATAACAGTATCATTAATAATCCTGAATTTCTTTATTTTTAATACAAATGCTATTATTGCCGCAGCTTTTAAAAGAATTGACACAGCTAAATAAATCGCTTCAACTTTCAAAATACAGTATTTCAATATCTTAAGTTTTGACTTTTTTTTGAACGGTCACAAAAAACAAATTCCTGTATAAAAACTATTCGTCTTAAGTTTGCTGACGGAGCTACTTTCATAAATAGAAATGAATATTTTGTAAAACAATGCGACAAAAATAAAAAGTAACAAGTTTAAAATTGGGTTTTTTTTCTTGTGCTTAGCTGCCAGATTCATTTGGTCACGACTTTGTTGAAATTTTGTCACGTAGTTTAATCAATAAATAAATCAATAACAAATCAATTAATAAAATCAAACACAATTTTTATAATAAATTTTGTTTTGAAAGGCTTATGTTGGGCGGTTAATTTACATTATGGACAGATTTGGCACAGTTTTAATATTTTTTTGTTCAATAATGGATACAGTACAATTAAATTAGCTGTGTGTACATCATGGCGCCGTGCTATAAAGCCATAGGTAATAAAGCCATACGGCCTTATTTCCCAATGAAGCGCGTCCGGAGGGCGATCGTGGCGCGTGCGACGTACCCACCACAACAGGTTAACAAACCCCAAAGCATAGCCGGCCTTCGGCCGGGCGCAAGGATTTTCTCCTCTATGGTATACCAAATACTGGCTTCGCTAACTAAAGCTAGTCTGGGTAGTCGGCCTACGTTCGGAAACAGGGCAGATTTTATAAGCTTTAATTAGCGAAGTCGGTTTTTGTTATACCATAGAGGAGAAAATACTTGCGCCCGGCCGAAGGCCGGATATTCAGAGAAGCTTTAGTTAGCGCAGCCGGTATTTATTATATCATAGAGCAGAAAATCCTTGCGCCAGAGAAAAAACAATAAAACAATTTTTAGTTAAATTAGAATTATATTAAAAAAAATTAAATGAGAAATAACACCATAATGGCTATATTTCATTCCTTAACTGGAAATAAAGCCATATGGGTTTATGAAGTGAGAAATAAGGCCATATGGCTTTATTGCCTATGGCTTCATAGCGCGGCGCCGTACATCATTTTAGTAGGATTTTTTTTTTTATTTTTACAATACATGTAAAGAGGCAAACATAATATGCTTTTGGCCTAATTTGACCATAATATAGTTGGCGTAGACAATAATATGGTTAAAAATAGTTTGGTGGAGGATTTAAATGTTTTTTCTCTGGGTGTAGGTTTTTATTAGTATATTGAACATGGTAAGAATCGGTCCATAATTGCATTAAGACCCCAAGCAAGCATCTTTCCAGAATAGAGTATTTGTGAACATAACAATTCTTATCATGTTGGTATTTAGATTTTATTTAGTCAAAATTAATTTGATTGCAATCTAAATCAGCTTACCACATTTTATTGGAATCGGTAAAAATAAGACCATAGAGCTCACATACAAAAATTAATCCCAAAAATAGCTCAACCAGTTTATTATTGCATATTTAAAAAGCACTTAAAAAAGAAAAAGTTGAAAGGTGTTGCAATTACAAATTGCCTTTTTTTATTTTTAACTCAAATCAAACTAATAAAAGATATGAGTATTTCGTTAAAGCCGTTTAGTGGCCCAATGATGACAATTATAAGAAAATTAAAATTGTTTTTTCGCTATTAATCTAACACATGATACAGTCTGCAAAACGCTTCTTAATGACTTGGGAATTAACTTTTATTTATTTATTTAAATAACAAAAAAAGGTTGTACTTAAGCGGTTGTCTTTGAACATATGGTTTATAAAAAAGTCGGTTTTAATTTTGTTTTTATATAACCCGGTTGCTTGTTTCGTAGCTAAACTAGATTAGCTTTTAAAATATTTTGCCATTTACACGAGATTTTATTTGCCATATCCAAAAGTTTTTTTAGGCTACATGTTATGTTTGCGAAAACAAGAACTACATACATACACAAGGATGACATATGAAAATATAAGCAAATATGTGCAAAATTGGATCTACAAAATAAACTTTATATGGGCAGTTTTCATGTGCTTTACTTCTAATATTTTCAAGAATCGGAATTTACGAACGGAAAACACAAAATGAAGTTTTATTTTTTAAATAAAAAATGTGTGTAAAAAAAAGGAATATTATGGTGGTTCAGTTAATGTTAGCAATTAATAAAATTTTTATAATTGATTTAATTGTAAATAAAGAAATTACTACTTCTACTTACTGCTTCAGTCATTTGAAACAGAAATCTTGACGACCGACAAGTTGGTACTTAGTGGGCGATTAAAAAAACGATAATGAGTGACTTGACGCGCTCGCTTTAGTTATCGATCAACATCGTGGGCCATGCAGTCACTGTTTTGGCAAAATTTAATTGCAATCGATCTATCAGGGGTGTCATGGAAATCGAAAACCTAAAACAAAAGAATTTGGCAGTTCTTTTTATTATACTTTTAATCAAATTTTTACAATTTTTATTAAAAAATTCTGTTTAATAGAACATTATTTGTATAATAATTGTCATACATTTTTTTTTTATTACAGAAATCTTATTGAAAAACTACCCTTAATATTCTTTCGTTTTATGTTTTCGATTTCCATGACACCCCTGTATATGTGAGTATGGTGCAGCGGTCATCACAAACAGAGACAGTTGAAAATGTGTATGTAATGGTGAGTGCAAAGAGAGGAAAATAAATTTACTCGTTTGAGACATAAACTATGTGTTTTGTTCTTGTTTTTTGAAATTATGGATTTTGACAATTGTTTCGTTAACCTTCGTGTTGTGTGTGTGTAAAATTCACGAAAAGTGCTCGTCTTCCGGGGGCATAGCGTGATGATCGTTGGTATGGTGCCTATTATAAACTTCATTTGATTTTCGACTTCAATCATAATAGCTGATCGAAGGACATTTAATAAAATATAACTATTGTGAATTTTACTGATAAGGCTTATTCACGACCACGACGGAATTATGGTTCTATGATTTGTTTAAGAATATAAACGCTTTCTGGAACTGCAAGCAGAGAAAAAATATGGTTGGGAATGGTTTATGTATGTTTAATTTAACAATATATTGTTGTCGTACACAAAAAATTGTTATTGTTATTTAATATCAACAATATTAAAGTTACTGTAAACATATCAATGTATATCGCAATTATAAATTTGAGTATTGTTGATCGAAAAATAGTTATTTGTTTAACAACTTATTTATGATAACTTTCTTAACATATTATATTACTCACAACCATATCATGAACCGTAACAACTGGCTTTTGTCCAAACAAATCATGTATTGATCATGTGAACACACTCAGAATAATAGTGGAACAGTCGGTCGAATGGCGGTCTCCTCTATATCTAATATCCATTGACTTCGAAAAAGCATTCGATACCCTCAATCACAATGTTATTTGGAAATCCCTTCAATGTAAGGGTGTCCCACAAAAAATAATCCAACTCATTAAAAACATGTGTGTTAATGCAAGTTGCCGTACCCAGCACGAAGGCAAACTGAGCAGAAAGATTAATGTTGGTACAGGAGTGCGGCAAGGTTGTGTGATGTCACCACTTTTATTTAACATTGTGTTGGATATTGTCATGACCCATGCTATGTCGGGCAAAAGAGGTATTGGTTGGGGACTTTTAGATCGGTTAAATGATCTTGAATATGCTGATGACATTTGCCTTCTCTCCCACCGATACTCCGATATGAACATGCAACTGCAACGTCTTGTGGAGCTGGCCAAAAACGCTGGTCTCAAGATAAATATTGGCAAAACTAGGGTGATGCGAATAAACACGGAATACTGTAACAACTTTACAATTGATAATGTGCCTCTGGAGGAGATTAATTCGTTTTGTTACCTCGGAGCTGTCATCACAACATCAGGCGGTTCGGGTGCAGATCAGAGAACGGCTCTGTGCAATTGTAAAAAAATCGCATTAAATGAACATCAACAAATACACTCACGTGCAGTCATACAATCAAACTTGCGCAACGGCAAATATTCGCTGCTGGTTTGCAGTCATTCAAATAATGCACATCGTGCTTTGTTATTTATACAATCGTGTTCGGTGCGACAATGATTGTTTTGGTAAAGAAAAAAAAACACAAACAAAAAAGCCACAAATGAAGCAATTATTACTCATGTATTCATTCAGCATTAACTATGTAGTACAAGAAAAAAAAATTTAAATGAAACTAAACGCACATACGTAGGTACATACATACAAACAATTTCCATAAAAACAGACTTTTTTCATCTTAAAAAGTACAGTAGTTCTGTACAATGTATTCTTGTTATTGTTGTTAATGTTAACAAAGCGTCTCATCGAGTAGACAATGACTACTTGAATGCAAAAGTATTAGAATTTGTTCCTTTTGAATTTACACAGTTGTGTTATATTGCGTGCGCAACAAAAATACAAAAAAAAGCACTTTCAATAAAAAAAGAATAAATGCAAAAATCAAATTTGTACGATACGATGTAAAAATTACCAACGTTGAACTTTGTTTTGCAAGCAAAGAGTAAATGTAAATTTTAGCGTATGAATAAATCAAGAAAAATAGTGATTTTGCAGTTCTCTGGTGCAGATATTTTCAATCGAATAAAAAAGGCGACTCAAGCCTTTGGCCAACTTAATAAGATATGGAACTCTTCTAATCTCTCTCGCCGTGTTAAATTAAAAATCTTCAACTCCAATGTTCGTTGTTCATTATTATAAGGATGCGAAACGTGCAATGCGGCCCCTCGTGATATGCATTCCCTGCAAGTTTTCATAAACAAATGCTTTAGAAGAGTCCTCCGAGTCTTTTGGCCACAATACATAACAAACAACAGACTATGGCATCAAACGAATCAATCCCCCATAACTACCCAGTAAAAACTTCGCCTACAAAATAATGTGTTGAGTAATCAGAAAAACATAAGAGCACTGCTTACAATTCTACTGAAAGAACCAATGAATTTTACAAGGGAAGTCCCAAAATGAACGCACACTCATTATTGAGTAGCTTTTCTCTATAACTACTTTTATAACAACTTCTATAACTACTTTTTTCTGAATGTATATAAGTAAAAATATAATGACTTTCTTTAAAATGCGTTCATTTTGGGACATCCCTTGTAAAATTCATTGGTTCTTTCAGTAGAATTGTAAGTAATGCCTTCATGTTTTTCTGATTACTCAACACATTATTTTGTAGGCGAAGTTTTTACTGGTTATGCTAGCGCCATTCGTAAAATAATTTTGAACCAGTAGTGTCCTTAATTTTATATGTGAACGGTTTAACAATTTAAAGATAAATTCCTATAAAAAAAATAAGTTTAAAGAAATAAAAAAATTAAAATATTAGCGGAGTTCATTCAGTATTAATCATACTTAACACGTCCATTCAGTATGTTTTAATAACAGTAATAGGAGCTGCCCATATATTCATTTGGTCCTACAGAATTATAAATGTACATACAAACAAAAATAAAATGTTTCACAAGTGTTTAAGATTTTAATTAAAGGGATTTAAAAAACAAACAATGAAAATAGGATTTGAAGAGTTCAGTGCAAATGAGAGATAAAATAAAACCTAAAAAAATGTACACAACTTAAAAGTGAATGGCTACAGAATATAATACCAGGCGGTTAAGTAACTTTCCCTAAAAAAAAAAACTACACCAAAGTTGTAGTTGTTTCGGATTATTTTTGCTACAAAAACAGTAAAGTGTAGTAAAATATTTGCCATGATTAAACACCATGTGCTGCTAAAGAGCCAGGCATTAAAATAAAAATTTTCTGCACAGCTAGAGGGATAACTTTGAAAGTCTTTCACATTAGGGGGTGGGAGAGCGTAAGGAAAAGTGAAAGTTGATATGTGGTTAGAAATTTTTAAATACTACAGTAACCAAGTTTAAAATGATCGTTATATAAAAGGTTCTGTTTGAATTTTATGTCAGAAAAGACTAAAAGATTTATCTTAATAACTGACAGGCTACTATATTCTTAATTTAAAGGGTATTTTTAATTTGCACAGAGATTTTCGAAAAAAAAAGGAAATAGTTCTGTATATTGTAAACGGTTTGTCCAATAGGAATAAAATTACACGGCAATTAAGAACTCTTACTTGAATTTTAGTTCTAGGTTTGGGATCTATAAAGGTATCACAAGGGCCGCCCAAACTAAAGCACCTCGCGTATATCAAAAATTATTAATGATTAAAAATTCTTATTTTAATAGTTTATCTCTGGTATTTTGGGAACTATTGGACTTAAAAAATTTAAATTTGCTGCCTTCGTCCTACCTTAGTCGAGAATTTGGCACAAAGAAAACACAAATTTATCATTATTTTTTCACATTTTTTTTTTTAAGAATTAAATTTTTCTTTTAATTGTTCGTATGAATCCATTTTACGTTTTCATCGAAAGAAAAATGTACCACGCCTACTTTTTCTATTAAGCGCATAACTTGAGAACGGCTTGACCGATTTGGACGATTTTTTCTTTAAAATCATCGCCATGGTCCAACTTAGGTTTTTACGGAAAATTCTGCCCAGCCCACTTTAACGGCCACTTTTTTGATTTACCTAAAATCAGAAAACGGCTCCATCGATTTGACTAATTTTTCTTTCAAATGTTCATATCTTTTTAACGGATTTTAAAAATCGAACTCAAACTTTTTTTCTAAATTGAACAGCACAACGTCTGCCGGGTCAGCCAGTATTTCATAAAAGAGAATTTTGAAAAATCTTTTGCAATTTGAATGTTTTATTTATTTGAAGTTTAAATTCTGAAAAGTGTTTTTGGCCATGTTAAGCTGAACACGAATTTTTTTAATTTAAAAAAAAATTGCAAGTATATACCCATATATAGACCCCTTATATACCTATATAAAAATTAGAACAGGTTTAAAAAAGGTTTATAAGGCAAATTTTCTCTAAATCTCTATTTTTTACAAGCATTTCCATACAAGTTTCACAAATCATGCGTTCGAGCGACATCGATTCTGGGACCAAATTTATTTTATTACACCCTATGCAGCTTGCAAGACTAACATGTTTTTGTTATATGTACCCCTGAAGAGTTTAAATTAAATTTATTAGCTGGCAACACTAGCAAAAAAGGAAAAAGAAAAACATAACATGTAAGAGAGGCAATAAGTAGAATATAGTGGCAGGAAGAAGAAAATAAATTAGGTAAATAAACAAGCAAACGAAAAACTAAGAATTCAATTGCTGAAAAGTTTTCTTGGAATTTTCTATTGGAGGACATTTTGCTCGACCGAGGTTTCTTGCCTACAAAAAAGCAAGTCGTCGGCTTTTTTTTATTCTTCTTGCCTGGCAAAAAGTGTTGATGTGGTCAGTAGTGCCTAACGCGGAGAAAAAGTTGTAAATTTTAATTCTAGTGACAAAAAGTTCAAATGAATACATAAGTTTTATTTATGCAAATATACCTTGATTTTAAATTAGATACCATAAAAGTATTTGTTAAATAAAACAAACGAGTTTTTAAACATTACAAAATAAAACTCAAAAGTGCAGATGAAAAATTAAAACATGATATTAAAATTTTAAAAGTTAAAACTTCAAGCAATTTGTGGAAATTAAAAAACTGCAAGAAATTAAAATAAAAAAAAATAAAGCACTTAAGACTAAAATTCATAAAACTTGAAACTAAAAACTAAGCAGAACAAAACGCACAACAATACAGATAATTTAAAAAAGCTTATAAATTTATTAATAGAAAAGTTTTAATCATAACTTGACAATTAACATAAAAAAGCTAAAATTCAAGAACAAGAATAAAAACCTCAAAATTAGAACTAAAAAGCAAATGTAAAAATCGAGAAAAAGTCAAATATTCTGTCAATGTGTTATACATGGGCATTTTATGTTGTCAAAAACTAAGATATGCTGTTCAGGGTTAATTATTTACTAAGAAATTAAGCAGTGATCAACACCTTTCTGACGACGTATTGGAAATGAAAATCGGACAAAAAATTATTAATTGCTTTCCCTCAACAATAAATTTCAGTGTATTTATCAAATATGAAAAACTGGGAATTTAGCACGTCATACGAAGATCGTATTATTAAGTTATTTAAATTTTCTTTAAATCGAATTGAAAAGCATCAAAATACTGACAAACATCTCGCTACCTCGAATCTGTGTTTAGATTTTTCTAACAGTAGCCTGTAGGCATCACCGATCCCCAAAGCCACTTCCCGAACTGGAAACACTGGTACCACATAACTAAACTCTTCTATTTTAGAAGCATAGCTGCCATTATAGAACCAAAGCAGAAAACTGATTTAATCCACAGCTATTGTCTGTTGCTACAGCAAATCTCCATTCTTTTAAATAAATGTACACTACTACATGTATGTAATTAAGCTTTGTACTTGAGATATCCGTGTAGGACTAAGTATATACAAATTCGTGTAACCTTTTGTTTATTTAAAGTAGACTTATTATATTCGTAAATTTAAATAAATAAACATCTTTTTCAAAAAAAAAAAAAAAAAAAAAAAAAAAAAAACTAAATCACAAACTGCGGACCCATTTTTTTATATTTTAATTTATATTTATATTTATAAAAACTTATTTATGATTAATTAACCATATATAGGGAAAAATTTTTAAAGTTCTGTTCGTAACCGAAAAAAAGTCTACGAAACCTTTAATTAGCCATTCGTAAAGTAAGAAAATTTATTGTTGGATTTATCCAAAAGCGATAAGGTTTTGAATTTCAATTTTTCTCCTTACTATCCAAAGTTAACATATAATTACAAAATTTTAATAATTTTCTAATAATTTCATGAATAACAAGAAATTACCATTTGTACGGAAGAAGGGCGCAAAAAAAATCGCGACTCTATTTCGCGGTTTTTTTTTTAATAAACTAAATTTTAATGGCAAATGATAGATGTTGTGATAGATGAGTTGTTTGCTTAGTAATATATGCGCGGAACGAGCTATTAAAGTTGCACAAGATATTTTTCCATTACGTAAATCAACTCGCACTTTAAACTTAAAATTTATTTCATTAAACCCAAAAAAAAAACTTTACATTTTTGTTATACAGTTGCTTATTTTATGAATTTATGCCTGTATTCATAAAAATATTTAAATTTAATAAAGGCTTGAAAACCAAATTTTCTATGAAAATTTACCTTAATAAACATTTATTAAATTTTATAATCATTTATGAATAAACAATAAATGTACCATATATTGAGGGCTCAGAGCTGAAGCGAACCAAGTCAAAAAAGAAAATTCGAAAAAAAAACTCAACAAAAAGGTTAAATAAAATATAAGATCATTTCAATATACATTAATCTTTTTAAATAAGCAATTTATGATTTTAGCTTTACTGACGAGCATTGAAACGAAAATTTGAAATATTTATCTTAGATTAGGGTAGATATCTTCATCACAGTTTATTAAAGCATCTACAACGTTATCTGATAGATCAGGCTTAAGTTTAGATGTTAGTAGGTGCTTATCTCTTTTATCAAATATAATCAGCTCATCAGCTAGTTGTGGTTTTAACAGTTTTGTATCTGTATATGACTTGATTACACTTTGAGGTAGAAGTTTAGGTATGTTCAATACATTTGGGATATCTATTGGGAAAGTGGTTATGAGATCTTCTAAAATAAATTCAATAAGATGAATGTAACCTACAACTCGGTAGTAATCTTCAACATTTTGGACGTGATTATTTCGTTCAAATCTTGTCTTTTCGATTTGAACGCAAATAACTTTAACTTTTTCAAAAATCGCTTTAAATTGTTCTTCGGCTTTATTTCTTTTTTCTTCAAGGCACATGATAAAAATTTTGATAAGGCACATGATTAAAATTTTGATAAGGCTTGATCCTTTTTGGAGATCTATATCTTGCTTTTGTAAAATGATACTAAGTGGCTGTGTTACAACAACTTTCACACTTAATATGTTTATTCCGCAAATAAATTTAAAAGTACTTAGTGAGTTACTACCTTTCCACTCAGATATTTTTTCCAAATATTCTACTATATGATGTACACTTGTTGCAAAGACGCATAATGAAGAGAGTTTGGCTCCCAAATACTTTGCTAAAACTGTTTTTCGCTTAGGATAATTATATTTAAAAAATTTTGTCGTTTCTTTAACAAATGATACAACTTTTTGTATTAATGGCACTTTATTGCTTTTAGAAATTGAGTTGTTCGATTTATGGGAATAGCAAGGCGTTTGTTTCGCATTTGTCGCTTTTCCAGAAATTTTTAACAGCCTAACCCATCTGTTCCATCTCCTACACAAAATTTGTCAAAGCTTTAAAAACTATTGATGATAGTGGCTTCGCATCAATTGACACATCAACGTCATCAATATCTTTTGCGTTTGCAACAAAGCCAATAAATTCTTCCCTAAAAACTTTTTGTTGTATGTTGAAATATCTTAAAGATAAGGAAATATGGCTTTTCCCCGACAAACTCGGGCTTTCGTCAAAAATTATCAAATAGAATTTTGATTCATAAAACACATAAATATATACATAAATATTGAAAATCATAAGGCTTTTTAATAATTCAACCGCACGCATTATCAAGCCAAACGTTTAGTCTTTGGATATAGATGGCACCTGCTGGGATTGAATGTAGAATAATAAGTAATTGAATACGGTAAACTAGATGTTTCATTGGAAATATCTAATAAATAGCTATTAGGATTAAGATTTGGATACTTATTGAAAATCGTTAGAGATTCAATAAAAAAAATAAAAAAAACTTATTGAAAATTTCGTTAGAGATTCCATAAAAATAAGACAAAATTTTTTTACATTAAAAAAAATATTATTATTGGGAATTCTTGTATTATCGAAATTAACAAAACATATTTTTATAATTAACGGGGGGGAAATTTCCTTATTTCCCCCCCCCCCCCTGAATCCGCGCCAGCCCTTCATTAAACCAAAAATAAAATTATATTTTGATTAATGTTTGCATTTTAAGATATTTTTTTTTTTTGTGAAATATGTATAAAAATAATGGAAAAAACGTTTTATTTAGTAATATGCAGATGTTAAATACATTTAATTATTTTTTTTTGTATTTAGACATCCAATTTAAAGTTAGATTTTTACATATTTTAAAATTTTTTTTATACACGCAGAGAAAAATATGGTTGGGCATGGTTACGGCAACAACACTATGTTTAATGTAACAATATATTGTTGTCGTACACAAATAATTGTTATTTTTATTTAATATCAACAATATTATAGTTACTGTAAACATATCAATGCTTATCGCAATTATGAATTATATTGTTGACCGAAAAACAATTATTTTTCTTACAACTTAATTATGATAACTTTCTAAACATATAATATTTCTCACAACCATATCATGATATTTAATAGCCTTAACATGATAACTTTCTATACATTTATCATATTATGTTAATGATGCAATCAAACTATTTTTACTCTAATCATATTATGTTAGCGCCATTTGTAAAATAATTTTAAAGAAGTTGTGTCTTTTTTTTATTTTTGAGCGGTTAAACAATTAAAAGATAAAATTCCATAAAAAAAATAAGTTTCATTTGCTCTTTTGCAAGCCTTAAATTGAACTCCGCTATTTGATTAACATTAAGAAAAATTGTAAAAAGCCACAAAATAAAAAATCGATTCAAAAATATTTAAATTTATTTTGTATTTTTATGACAGTTATGAAAGGTGCTGTATCATAATATGATTGCTTCTAAATTTATATATAATATGCTTACTTCTTAGCTTATTATGATTAACATGACAATAATATGATTAATTTCTTAGCTTATTATGATTAACATGACAACAAGTTGATTACTTCTTAACTTAGTATGATTAACAGAATAATAATATGATTAAGGGAAAAATATTATGATGTAATAGTACGAGTATAGTTAGTCATAATTTGATTAAATAATAATCTTAATATGGTGGCTAAAATCATAATTCTTATC
Source organism: Pollenia angustigena (assembly GCA_930367215.1). NCBI lineage: Eukaryota > Metazoa > Arthropoda > Insecta > Diptera > Polleniidae > Pollenia > Pollenia angustigena. The sequence goes on from OV884058.1 coordinate 45,382,640, forward strand.
ATAATATGTTGCTCTTAGCATATGTTTACCACAACCATGTTTTTTCTTTGCGTGTAGGATTTAAATGAATGCGTCCAGAGGCAAATCCAGATGTTCTCCTTAATTATTTTTAAAATTATTGCAACTAGTTGTTTTTAATGTTTTCAAGAACGAATTGTTGTTCAAAAATATATTAAAAAATAAGAAAGAATCAAAATAATTATCGTACATTTAAAAAAAGGTTCAAACAAACATTATATTATATTATATATTATTTATATATATTATTAGGTATACCATCGGCAAAATGTTGTTCAGAAACTAAAATAATACATAATTTTATATATTTTAAGAATAATTTTTAAGATCTTAAATTATAAAAAAGTATATTAATTATAGAATATCATATGAACCGAATAGAAGTGTAATGCACCACTAGCAATAAAATGGCAGCAAAACGTAAAAAAAGTTGCCATACTTAAACATAAAATCGCTACAAACTGCTAGTAGTTAAAAAGCTGTTATTGTACGTTTATGAATACAAATTTTTTAAGAGGTTTATAAGACATAAAGCGCTTTCTAGTTATTACTAGGGCAACCAAAAAAATGCAAATGCTTATTTTTTGGTTTACAAGATAGAATGATTTTGATTGAACACAAATTCTAATCATTAACAAACAAAGAGAATGAGCTATATTTGTTAGGGCTTTTTTTGCTTATTTTGGCAATATCGGCTTTTTTAGTTATTTTTGCAAAGCCGATTTGAAATTGCAGACGTTGAGAACGCCACTCACACATGTCGTTGCCGGCGACCAAAATTTTCTAAAATGGAAAATTTTTAACGATGGCGGCGAATATACAATTGTCGGCTTTACCAAATAATGCAAATTTCGACTTAAATGTTTGTTGTTTACAAAATGGCTTTCAAAACATTAGTATATTAAAAAAAGTAAAAAGAAAAATTATTAAACAATGTGATAATCTAACAAGAACAAAATATTTATCTCTTGTGTGTTGTTATTCATTGCATTTTTAATTAATTTTTTAGTACTGAAATTTTTTCTCATCCCGTTTTTATTTGTGAGTTTATATGTCAGTTCAAAGCGCTCAAAAGTAAGGCTTGCGCAAAACTAGTTTTGTCGAAGTTGGCTTGTTGTTTACACTGTAACAGTTATATACTCTAAAAAGTAAAATCAATCCCTTCGCACTTAAATCAAACCGAAGCGGTGTCAATAGTACGGTAAGTATGGATTTTCTAAAACAAGTACAGAATGCTTGATTCCATTACGGATTATTCTAGTGACCCATAATTTAAAAAATCCGAAAACAATAATTTATAAATTGGTTTAATCCAAAATTCGCAATAATACAAACGGTCAGTAAATGTTTATTTTATAAAATTATGTATTCTCATCCAGTGATGGAAAATTTAAATATTCAGACGGTACTGACCACCAAGCAAAAGAGTACCTTTTCAACATTTTGGTACTTTTTTAAAACATTTTTTTTTTTTTGCTCATATCTCAGTCATTTATGGAAAGAGATAAATTTCAACTAAATTTCAACAGCAAAAATTCTGATGAGGATATTTAAAATTAAAATATACCAACAAGCAGTGTTGCCATAACCTTTTGATAATAATAAATTTTGTGTAGGCAATGTTGTTAACAGGGCTGTGGAGTCGAAGCTAAAGAGTCGGAGTTAAGGTTTTTGTACCGGATTTTTCGGCATAAAAAATTTAAAAAAATATTCAAATAATTTCCAAAATAAAAATACTTTGAAATTTGCGATGCAATATTAAAAATATTAATTCGAAACTTTTACTGAATCCTTTTTTTGCTATATTTAACCATTTAACAGGTACTGCATTAAAAAAGAGTTTAAAGTCAAATACGGACCAGTCTCATATACATTTAGCATTAAGGTTAGATTAGGAGTCGGAGTTTGAATTTCAGCGGTTGGAGTCGGAGTTAGTACTATTTGTTGACGACTCAATGTTAAAAAAAAATCAATGCTAAATTTCTAAAGAAGAAGCATAACAAAAAGAGTACTAAGACGGACGTGGGGGTACCGTGGTATTTTTGAAAGGAAAAAGTACTGAAAATAGTACCATACTCGTAGTACTGAATTTTCCATCACTGTTCTCATCACACCAGAGGTATATTTTAAAGAAACAACTCAGGAAATTTTCATGTTGTTTTTGTATACATTTTAGAACTGTAACAATAATCACCTTTTTATACCCTTCACCACAGGTGGAAAAGGGTATATATAAGTTTGTCATTCCGTTTGTAATTTCTACAATATTGATCTTAGACCCTATAAAGTATATATATTCTGGGTCCTTATGAGGAGAGAAGTTGATTTAACGATATCCGTCCGTCCGTCCGTCCATCCGCCCGTCTGTCCGTCTTACGTTTGATATGTGTTTTCCGGAGACTCCAGACATGATAGCGGCTACGTTGTTTTACATTTATGTCACATATAGTCCACCATTTCTTGCTATTGAAATTCAGCCAGATCGGTCCAATAATGGCTGAGATATGACCAAAAAACCACGACTGCCTCTAATTTTTCCAAAAAATCCCTTGTGGTTGTTGTATTTTTATTACTTTCTTCTGTATATCTGGAGAACGGCAACAGCCAAAGCTTTAAAATTAGGTACAAACATTAAGGTTATAAATATACACCATCCGACAAAATGTGGGCTGGATTGGAGAAGTAGGCGTGGTACCTCTCATACAAAAAGTACTAAAAATTGTATAAAAACCTGAATTTTTTGACTGTAATATGACCTATGGTTACGCCTTATATATCAGAAGATCGGAAATATTTAATAGAAAATATATTTTGAAAAACTCGGGAAAATCGGTTCAGATACGAAAAAGTTATGACCAAAATATTAATTTTTTTTTGAACTACTTTGTTTTACCATGTAAACATGCCTTAAATAAATACTTTTTGTAAATAGAATTTGGGAATTTTTGCCTTTTACTTTACTCTTTAAACATGAAAATAATGTATGTTTTTATTCTTGTAACGTTGTTGTTGTTTCCATACAAAACCAGCAAATCGTTGTTTACCTGATTTTGTCTTGTTGTTGTTTTGTGTACAACAAACTTCTTTAACGCTTAGACAGCTGACAGTATACAAATGTAAACTTTCCGACTTTAAAACGTGTTTTGCTTTTTTTTACAATTGTCCAAATTTCTTGAAACTTCATAAGAGAACTACAAATTTACTTATAAATCGAATGCAAGAATATAGAAGTGGTGAAACATTTTTCTGTTCCTCATTTTACCAGTTTTTCAAAACTACCTGCTGAACGACTGACTGGTTTACATTTGTAAACTCTAATTCCGTTTCAGTCAATTTAATTTTAAATGCACTTTCACATATAAAGAACACGATATATAGACACGATACACACCTGAAACATCTTGTCATACCGGTTATACCGAATGGCGCTACCGCCACAAGCCAATACTTCATTACTGTACAAATGAGTAGACAAAAACATAAATGACAAAGTGTAAACACAAAAACATCGAAATCAAACCTGCGTTGTTTAACATCGCTGGGCCCAGCCTCAGGCTCAGGTAAAATTTCTGGCACAATGACGGAAGTAACTCCTCGTTGGAGTTCAAAAACTGGTGGCTCCACAACATTCCACGCACGTTTTGAGATTATTATTTTTATATTTTTTTTTTTTTTTGTTTTCACTTTAAGAACGATAACCATGTTTTCTCTGACTGTTACATTCTATTGTTGCATCTTTCCACGCATATTCGTACATTACATATGGGTTTTCAAATGTAAACCAGTCCGCCGAATTAGATAAAAGTAAGCAGTTAGCTTTATGAGGGTTTAACACATGCGTATGCATGTATGTAGAATATAGAGTTGCTCGACCAACGAAAAGTTCAAGCTTTTATATACTTGATTAAAGAATTTTATACTAGCTTTAAGAAATTCCGGGATTATTTTTTGAAGGTAATCCTATTTTGGATTGTTTTAAAGTTCGTTACTTAAATTATTAAGAACGATTCATACGAAAAGTAATTGAGAAAATTGTTGTTGAGAAAGTGGTTGTCAGCTTAATTGATGCAAGCAAATCTAAAAAACGTAAGTCCGTGTAACTCGTAAAGTAATAAGAATATTAAAGAGAAACAAAAACCATAATTGGCAACATGGACTCTTAAAAAAAATTCTTTTGTTTTATAATATTTTCTTTTGTTTAATAAGAAAAATAACAATAACAAAAAAATACACTGTTTTTGAATCGCGCAGCTTATTTGATGCAAGAAAGGTTTAGCTGTAATTTTACCGTTATATTTAAAAATAAAATGCAATTATTTATTATTTTGCCATTTTCTAATAAAGTTTGCATAACTTTAGTATTCTTTTTTGAGTCTGAGAGTAATACGCAGGTTTTATTAAATATGGGTTGGCGGACAACAATAGAACAGCGAAAGTTGGTAACTCATCACTATAAAAGTGGGGAAACTCAGCGCAAAATAGAAGAAATATTAAATTTTTCTTCGTCTACTGTTCAGCACATAATAGAGCGCTATTCAAAGGAGAATAGAATTGATAACAAGGGTAGAATTGCTCCTAACAAGATTTTGTCTGCATATGATGAACGTTGGATCATTAGAAAAATCAAGAAAAATCAACCCAATTATCAGCACAAAAAATAGCTGATGAAGTGACCACTGGTGTTGGGAAGATGTGTAGTGCATCAACGCTTCGGTGCGTTTTACGTTCACATGACTTTCATGGTCGAGTACCACTAAAGAAACCCTTTATTAGCCCAAAAAAATAAATGTTCCCGATTAGCGTTTGCAAAGACCCAAATTTCCAAAGAGCCAGAGTTCTGGAATACGGTCATATTTTCAGATGAATCGAAATTTAATATATTCGGGTCAGGAGGAAGGTCCTATGTCTGGCGGAAGCCAAATACTCAGCTGCAATCAAAAAACCTTCGCGCCACAATGAATCATGGAGGAGGAAGCGTTATGGTGTGGGCTTGCATGGGCGCAGCAGCTTTTATTGAAGGAAATATGGACAAAACAATGTATTTAAGCATCCTCAAAGAAAATTTGATTCAAAGTGCTGAAAATTTGGGTCTAAAAATAAATTTTCGTTTTTACCAAGATAACGATCCCAAGCACAAGTCCAATGTTGTTCAAACATGGATAATATGGAACTGTCCCCATTTAATAGAACCACCTGCACAATCTCCGGACATGAACGTGATCGAAAATTTATGGGCGTTATTGGAAAATAATATAAGATATTACCAAATTTCCAGCAAAGAAACGTTGAAAAGTGCTTTAATCAATGAGTGGAACAAAAAAACGGCTAAAATCACGTAAAAATTTATGGACTCGATGCCAAATCGGCTAAAAGAAGTTGAAGACCAAAACGGTTATCATACTTAACGTTTATGTCAACAGCTACATACCCGGGTATGTTTTGCGTTTTAAAGCCGCTATATCATGAAAAGTAATCATCGGATCGACGTGAAATTTCATGATATCCTTAATAAAAGTGTTCTATACCATATTCCTACACGTGGGTGAAATTGGTCAAGGTGGGGCAAAGGGAAGGACAATTTTCAATTTGTACCCCTTACGTCAACAGCTGCATACCTGGGTATGTATAGACAAACGTATACACTCATAAAATTATTACAGTAACTGATTGTAGGTTATTAAATTCGTTTTCGGTACTGTTAAAATTAAATAAAAATATAGTTATTTTACGAATAAATTTATTTTTCAACATTTATGTTTGTTATTAAAAAAACAAACTACCAAAAAATAATGTTTTCCGTATTTTTTTTTTGTTAATTTGTTTGATTTTTATCGGTTAAAATATATTTTTTAAAAGTAAAAACTATTCAATTTTAACGAATATGATGTTCAATAAATAAAAAACTTAGAAATTACTGAAAAAATCATTTGTTTTAAATGAAATGTAAATGATCCGTTTTTTAAATGAATTTTCGTTTGAATTTAACTACATAATATTTTGAGTGTACAAATAAAATTTATTTTTCATGCTTATTGCATAAAGTTAGTAATTAAAATTAATTTTCAAGTTAAAAATGCACAAAACTGATATTATAATTAAAGTTGTTAAGTAACCAGTTGTAAATAATTAAACGTTTCCAACTAAAACTATTGCATTGCGAAATATCAGAAGAATGAACTGCATATACGGGTCTTTTGCATAATGTGCAGACCTTCATTGTTAGACGAGGTTTTTATTCAGCATCAAAAATATAACCGTTATTGCTGCCGCTTTTTCGGTTTGCTTACGTTACACACGTGTATTCCCGTTATCAAAACGTATGAAGCTTCCTATTGCCTAGAAGCGCCGTACACTTATCGCACCGCGATATAGCGGATGTGCGGTTGTGTTCCACAAGTCTTAAGTGTGAACGTTGCCAAAACGTGTTACGCCACTCAGTAAGAGAAGACCAAAATACGAATCAAACTCGCTTTTTGTTAGAGCTTTCCATATACAATGTTGTCGTGTAGTGTTTTTTATATCCTCACGCTCATAGCATTGTTTTCCTGTCTCAAGAATAATTAAGTCGCAAATTTCGTCGGACATTATCAACCTGAATGTTTCCATAATAGAAACCCCTTGCGTACTTCTTACTGGTTCATAGTTTGCAGACTTAAGTATGTTGTGGGAACGGAACCTGACAGTTTGTGGTGGTGCAGCAAACAAAATTATTCCATCTTTGCGTAAAGCTGTGTCCACTTTGACACCGTATATCAGAAAACTCGTCACTGTCTTCAGTTTCATCATCTATAGTGTATTTTGATAACTGGATTTTTTCCACATCGGAGTAATTTGGAGATACACCAGCGTCGGTTCCGTCCATAACTACTTCGGACACTAATAAATCTTTGACAAATATGTTCTTGTTATTTCTCATAATCAAGTGCACTTATTTGCCTTTGAGTGAGTCTTTCATCATCTAAAAATGGCAGATGCTCTGAATTACCTGGTGTTATAACATTTTTACCAAAAATTAAGTTTGAAAACAAAGACAAAACTTGTGTTTGTTAAATAACACCACTTCCAAATATTTTAACTCACAAAACCACAAAAGTAAAAACCAAACTAATAACCACCTTTTTTTAAATTAAGTTATTTTTTGTTTTTCTTACTTTTCTTTAAGATAACAGTTAATATGAAATAAATAAATAAATTGTTTTCAAGTGAGAAGTATTGTTAATAAAGTGGCGTTTTTAATTTTGAAAAAACAAAAATAATTTTAAAGTTATATGGATTTTAATGTATTAATTTTGATTGCTTCAAATAAGCTGACAACCACTGTAACTGTAAATTGCAAACTTCTTACTATACAATTACTGTAAATAAAATTTGTAATATATTTAAGGGTTGTTACCATAATAAATCAAATACTAATTAAAATAAAATGATGTAAGTGTTCAATTACAGTATTGATTACACAAATGTTCGTTTTTGAAAACATATGTAATTAAACTATTTTCACAGCAAAACAATTCAGAAATTATCAAAAACTTAAATTAAATTTTAAGTTACTTAAGCTTATTTAGAACAACATCCTTTCGTAGAAACTCTTCAGCTTAAGAGTACTTTCTGTGTAAAAATAAAATTACATTTTAAGAATATTTGTGTTTTAACAAACATACTTTCAATTTTTATTTAAGTTTGAATCTTGTTTGCGGTTACTTAACGATTTTGTGGCAACTTTTTGTGTTGACAGAGCAAATATAAGAACAAGTTTAAAAAAACTTTTAATCTTGGGAAATTTAAAAAATGAAGACGCAAAGAAAAGAACATTTTAACTTTAATCCTTTCAAAAAAGTATGGAAAACTTAAATAAAAAGACACATAAAAGCTTCAGTTTGTTGTTTTACAATCACAAAATGAAAAATAAAAACAAAAACAAACAAAAAATGTTACAGCAAATTTTGTTTAAAATTAAATATTCTTTATTTCACTTCTATCCTTTCACTTCTTTAAAGAAAAGTATGCGATCTTTGTAAAATCTAGAAAATGCGGTTATATTTATATGCGAGTAGATTATTCACTGAATTAATCGGTTTTCGATTATTGGAGGAATTTTTCGCCATTCGATTTCATGCGAACAAAATTGAAATCGAATTAATTTTTAAAACGATCCTGTTTAAAAAGTTAATAAGAACCGCCTTTTCCATACTTCCTGCTTTGAGTTCGAATATAAAAAAATTAGGGGGGGTGCTATAAAACCATGTGATTTAAGGCCTTGATGGGTTAATTGCTCAATTGAATAAGATAAAGCCATAATGGCCTTATTGCCCAATCATTGAGAGGTAAGGTCATATTTAAAATTTTGCGAAATGAGAGATATAGCCATATTTTTTTCGCAAATGAGAGATAAAGCCATATTTTTCAGAATATTGTTATGAATGCCCAATAAAAAATTTTATCAAATTAGATTTTATTTTAGCTAATACGGCCTAAATTTTTTTATGTAATTAAAAATGCATTTAATCCATATTTTCCCAACGTTTCGTGAATGTTATGTTCACTTTATCAAGGGATTCGTCTATTTAAATTAAAGAAAGTATATATAACAATATTATTACAACAAACATTTTTCAACAATTAATTATGACTTACAATAAGAAAATCAATTTTTATTACATTGAACAATAATTTGTTGTAGACAAGCATGAAAAACATTAAACATGAAAAATTAAATTAAACACAAACTTAAAAATTATATCACAGGTTTTTTGATATTGCAACACAGTAACTGGCACTAATGTTTTGTGTGTCTTCTTTTAAGTTCATCGTCTTTTTTATTTTCTGTTGTATTCTTAGCGTCTCTATTGTGAATCTTTTCCTTTCTATTCCTTCTCTATCCAATATTCGTACTTTGTCAAAATCTGCCGTATGATTTGTATTTTTTATGTGTTGGGCTAAAGCAGTACTTTCCTTTAATTTGTTTATGTCCATTTTATGTTCTGTTATTCTTGTTTCCAATGTTCTCTTTGTGGTCCCAATATAAATCAAATCGCAGCTTTGATCGTTTTTTCCCTTACATGGTATTTCGTAAACAACATTGCTTTGTTGTTGTTTGTTTATTGGTGTTTTGATGTTTGTAAATATTGTGCTTAAAGTTTTATTAGGTTTGTAAGCAAAATATAGGTTTTTCTTCTCTATTGTGTCTTTGATGTTCTGTTTATCCGTAAGTCCAGGTATGTATTTTACACTATAAAATTGTTTTTTCTCCTTGTCAGCATTAGAGTGGCCAGATGTTGTGTTATTCATTTTCCTTACTGTATTTGTTATTAAAGTTTTTATAAGATTTTTTGGAAAGCTATTACTTGTAAGAATGTTGTTTATCTTTTCTATGTTTTTTGAGTGATATTGTCTGTCACTAATGTTTAGCACTCTGTCGATAAAATTGCTGGCAGTATTAATTATTTGGTTCCGTGGTTGTGTTGCGTGAAAATTCATGATTCTTCCCGATGATGTTTCCTTTGCGTACCAGTCGAAAACTATTTTATTTCCACTAATGCGTAGTTTTGTATCTAAGTAAGCAATTCCTGTGTTAGTTTGTGTCTCAATTGTGAACTGAATTTTCTCATGATATTTGTTTAAAGTCTTTAGGATTTCATCCTTATCGTCTAATTTTACTATGGCTAAAATATCATCTACATATTTTGCTATGTATTTTATGCGGATATTTTTATCCTGCAATTCCTTAATTGTTTCGTCAAGTAGAGTATCTAGGACTATATCAGCGATAGTTGGTGAAAGTGGGTTACCCATCGGCATACCAAATATTTGATTAAAAATTTTTTGATTGTATATAAAGTAATTATTATCAGTAAGACAGAATTTTAGCATATTTAAAAACTTAGATCTGGGAATTCTAGTGACATTTTTTAAAACTTCCCATTTTGCCATTATGTTTTTTATTGCGGTATGAACTGGAATGTTTGTGAAAAGTGATATGACGTCAAAAGATACCAATACCTCTCCGGGACAGATATTTATGTTTTGCAACTGTAATTTTAAATGTGATGAATTTTTTATATTGTAGTTGTTCGAAATTAAGTTTTTTAAAATTTGTCCTAGGTATTTGGAAAGTTGGTAGCATGGCACCTGCATTGAGGAAACAATTGGTCTCAGAGGGATTCCAGTTTTATGGATTTTTGGTAAGCCGTAGATTCTTGGAGCTGTTGCCGCTGAACAAAGAAGCCGTCGTTTTTGCCATGTGTTTATGCATTCATTTTTATGTAGGTCCGTTATGATATTATTGTTTTCTCTTTGTAATTTTGGTGTTGGGTCGATTCTTAATGCGCGGTATGTGTTTTTGTCCTCTAATAACGTTTGCATCCTACTTTCGTAATCAGTTCTATACATCGCAACCGTTTTATTTCCCTTATCTGCTTGTATTACCATAATGTCGCTGTGCCTTTTCAAAAATTTTCTCTTCTTCTCGAAAGCTGTAAGAATCAGTTTTTCCCTAGGTGTATTTCCCATTTTTCTGTTTAATTCCGAGATTCTATTCGCCAGCTTAGTTCTGACCATTTCCTTTTCCCTATCCGTGTTGTCCTCTATTGCCTGAACACACTGTTCAATATCCGCAATTATGTGTAAAGCTGAAAAATTAGCTCTGTTAATCGGTAAGGCAAATTTTTTCCCCAATGATAAAATCCATTTACATTCAACTGGAATGACTAAGTTAGTCCTATTTTCAAACCAATGATCATTAAACTTAAGGCCATGATTTTCAAAATGTCTTTCTTTCAGTGTATTTAGTTTCTTTATTTGTCGTTCTTTCGTATTCGTAGTTATATGTCTCGCTCTATCTGTTTGTTTTTTAATAAAAATGTTAAAATCATCAGTTGTTACCATGTTCTTAACCCCAGTCTCAAGATGAAAAAGTTTCCTTTTAATAATTTTAATATTAGTATTTGTTTGTGAGATTTCCAAGTTCAAGATTTTTTTGTGAAAATTGTATTGAACTTTGCCTAGTTGTCCCTTAATAGTATGACACTGAAAAAGATGTGTTACCTGTGTTGTGGTATTTTTTGTGTGATTTGGTATAATACCATAACTTCTGCATGACAAAAGAAACTTAAGTCTTTGTTGTTGGTTCGCTAATTTCTTGACTTCATTGCAGTATTCTTTCATTGTCCTAGATGTTTCGTTATTATATTTAAAAATTATATGTTTAAAAAAAAAAAATTTTATCATTTTGCGAAGCACTAAAGGTACATTTAAAAAAATAAGGGCACAATTATGCGCTACGCAATAAGACATACAGAAATGCAGTAAAGTAAGCGAAAGAACTCTTAACAATTTTTATAAAAAAAAATTAAAATTTTAAGTGCTACGGCATTCCCTTACTACGAAGCAGGTTTGTAAGGGAGAATACCAAAAAATAACTGTAAAAAAACTTTCAGTGTGTTAAGCTGTTCGTTACATCCAACAATTTTTTTATGCGCTGAATAATGCGCTTTATGTGTCAAAAATGTATTGCTTCAAAGTGGGAACTCGCCATATTAAATTCATGTCTTCCGTAAGCGCAATGGTAAGCGAAACTCTTACATTCCTCCCTTACAAACCTGCTTCGCTCGAAGCAAAATTTTTTATTGGGTGGTGTAAACATTCTGTAAAAGGGAAAATGTTAGTTATCATTGAAAAACATATTTTTATTCTTGTGACGCGCGCAGGAAAACTCTATTCAGCAAAGCCACCTGCCGCGTTCTTCTATAGGAAAACCCCCTAAACACAGCCGCAGGCCGCCACGAAGGAATGCTTTAGTATGCGAAGCCAGATTACAATACTTAACTTAAGTGTCTCCGGAACTGAAATGAGAGATAAAGCCATTTTCTAATATTGCTAATGTGATCTAAGGCCATGATGGCTTTATATCCCATTCAAATAAAAAAAAATAAAAAAGGCTTTTTCCCCTATTGAATGAGAGATAAAGCCATCATGGCCTTATCTCACATAGTATTAAAGCACCCTCCGAAAAATATTAATTCAAAATGTTTTTCATAACTTGCTAAAAATTCTTAAACAACATTAATAATTAAAAATTTAATATGAGCTGAAAGTAGGGATTGCTGTTCGGGTTTTACCGAAACCGAAACCGCAGTTTTAAATGCCTAAAAACCGAAACCAAAAGCCGACAAAAAAACCTCGGTTTTGGCTTTAACTTTAACAATGTATTTATGCTTGAAGGAATTGCAAATTAAACATCATACTCGTACTTTATATACAAAAACTTTAATCATGCAACAATTCTCCAAATCAAATTCATTATTATTTTAAACTTTGCATAATAATCGACAATTTAAACAATGCGCTTAGTTGCCTTTATTTGCATATCAGCTGCAAAACAGATGACTTTGAGAATGCCATAATTTGTCAAAACTTGCATTGAAAAATAACGAGCGTCTAGAATGGCAACATTTCCCGTAAATTATAACTTTTATGTTTGAATTAATAACTTTCTCAAAATTACTACAAACCACATTTTACCCTCAACAGATATAATACGGCTTCGCAAGGCCAACTATACCTTTTAAATTATTTGTTTAAAACTTATTTTCATCAAAATTATTTTTATCCATTATCAATTTGACAAAGCAACATTTTTTTAACGAAACCTCATCGTAACATCTGTCCATTTTCATAAAACCAAATCAATCGAATTTATTTGGAGCAGCACATCTTTTTGCACTTACACTGAAATGTTTTCGATTACTTCAAATTTTTTCCATTTAAATCGAAAAAATTTATTGGTAAAAAAAAACTTTTAGTTTATCCTTTCACTTTGCTACATTATTACTTGCTGCACTTACCACTCTGCCGTAAAATTGAATAAAACCTTTTAACACAAATTTTAACATTTATTGGGCAAAAAGTATTTTCATGTTTTTCTCCATATTGCTTCTGCTTTAAATAATATGTAATAAAATTCTGGTGATATAAAATTCGTTTTAAAATGATATATGACCCTTTTTCATTATGTATGCATTTTCAAGTGGGACTGCTTTTATATCGTTGAGTTGGTAACATGAGAGCAAAAATTGCCCTAAATCAATTCTTTTATGTCAATTACGACTATTGCAATAGTAAATTTATTATATGACCTACATGTTTTCAAACTACAACTATAATTTTCCAATGTCTTTTTTTTTTTGATAAAAATTAATTAAAAGTATAGTAAAGCAAGTTCATGCCTACACTGAAAGAAAAATGCTTCATATATTTAATGAATCATTTTCATAAAAAAGTTTTCCTTGGGTAAATGAAAATTTTAATTGTCTAAATGGAATTTCATAGGTTTGATGAAGTATTTTCGTTAAAATCGCTTCATTAGATTTCGTAATTACGTTAAAAATTTTCATTGGATATATGAAAACTTAAGTTTGTCCAAGTAAAACAAAAAATTTTAATTGGGAACATAAAAAAACAATATACAAACATAACTATATTCAAAAATTAATGCAAAATTATAGTTTCCTTAAAAAAATGTTTAATTGTTAATTAAAAAATGTAAAATTTAATAATTTCATACATCTAATGTTATATGTATGCCATTAAATTTATGAAATCAAAAAATTTTTTTATAAAAGCAACATATTTCAATAATTGCCTTCATAAATTTAAATTTTCATTATGACAATAAAAATGTCATTATAGTAATGAAACAAAAACTTTCAATCCACTTTCAATCAACGTTGTTATTGTTATTATGGACAATTTAATCTCATATTTACGCACTTAATTGATAAAAAAACATAGTTTTTTTATACAAAAACTACACTGCCCCGGTAGACTAGCTGGTAGTGAGCTAGTCTATCAGCACCGAGGTTGCATGTTCGAATCCCGCCAGAGACAGAAAAAAAAATAAAAAATAAAATAAAGTAAAATAAAATAAGAAAAAAGAAAAAAAAAATAATTAAAAAAAATATAAAAAAAAAAAAAAAAATTTTACTTTATTGAAAGTATTCATCCAATGAATAATATTCATGGATCTAATGTAATGTTTCATTAAGTCCTTTTAATGAAACAGGTTTCATTGATCCAACGAAGCGCCGCATAGGTTCCTTTATAATGCAATTTTTCATGGGATTAATGTCAAAATTCGTTAGTATTGCGAAGAAAATTCTTTCAGTGTACACCAACAATAATACTATTTGAATATTCTTTTCATTAATTGATTGATGTAAATAGAAATGCGGTGCACAATATAACCCCATCATATGGCCAAAAAAAAAATGGCCTTAAAACTTTACACGAAACACAACAACACGCAGTTTTAAATTAATTTTTTTGATTTTTATGGTGTTTTTTGCAATTGTTTCGTTGGGGTGTTCCTGCATATTATGTGGATTAAAAAATGACCGCAATATATAGAAATGTAAAATTACCCCAAATAAAAAAGCAATTTTTACTTTGTGACTACTATTTATTTACTAATATTGAAAGCTTTAGTTAGCGAAGCCGGTGGTTGTAATATCGTAGAAGAGAAACCCCTTTCGACCGGCCGGATAAGGGCCGAGTTATAACCAAAATACTGAAATCCTAAAAATTACTACTTATTATGGCCTTCACCGAAGGAAAAAGGGTACATATAACTTTGGCAATTAAATTACAACACAACACAAAAACAAGTAAGAGTGCTATATTCGGCTATGCCGAATCTTATATACCCTTCACCATGATGAGATAAGAACAAAAAGTTATATACATAAATAACGTTCTTTAGATAGGTACACAGAAAAAAATAATTTTCATATTTGAATACGAAATTCGCATATTTGATAAAAAAAATTTTAAAATTTTCTGCGGTGACGATTTTTGCATTAAAGATAAAAAAGTTTGCAGGTATAGTTATTGAATTTTTAGTCAACAACCAAGTTTATTAAATCAATAAAAAAAAGTTGTTGTCCAAAATAATTTTTTTCAACAAAATGTTTACGTGATTTGTTAACCTTCGCTTTCATGAAGAATTTTTTTACGTCAACACATAGTATCTACCCGGGTAGATATAATAATATTTTCTTAATTTTATATGGGGCAAAATACAAACAATGTCAAACAAGGCAAAAAGAAATATTATTAAAAAATTATACTTTAGGTAATTTATTTGCTTTTTTGTACTACGAAGAGCTGTAGTGTTGCTATCGTCCATGCATCGAGATTCAGCTGTGTCCGATATAAAACAAAAGCCAGAAATGATTTTGTTTTATAATCAAACCAAGAACAGTGTGGACGCAATGGATAAAATGGTGTCCCAATATATCACAAAAATGGAAACAACTCGTTGGCCTTTTACGATGTTTTACAACATGTTGGATATCTCGGCCCTGGCAGCATATATGTATGAGGCCGTCAGCTCAAAAGTGGTGTAGGTCACACTATATTTTTTTTATTTTTTTTTATTTTTGTAATTCCCTATTGTTTGGCTTATGGCTTCTTTTGTATTACAAGTAACGCTTTCTGTAAGTGATTGGTAAAGCAAGAGATAAACTACCCTAGAGGGAAGCGAACTGACACCAAAGTAGTCCCGTGATAGGTCTTTGGTGGTAGAGACTGGTTCTAGTTTTAACACTTTCTATGAATAAGACCTATCACTTTTACATGGGGTTGTCATTGGAGGGGGTCAATTGACGCCATTTGACCAGTCACAAATCTATTCTCAATGGACATGTTTAGTGACAGTTACTAAAATGTAGTATTATTTCAATAAAACAAGTCCAAGAATTAAATTCAAGAGCCAAATTTTAGATACTCCCAAAAAATGTATCACACCACCGCACAGTGGCCAATTTGGCTTCGCTAGCGGCATTTAATTCAAATTTTCAAAATTGGAAAACCGTTAATTTTTTTATAACAATCGATAACAAATACATTCACTAGATTTGTATCGATTTTTAAAAGCTCAGCTTTCAGCTGATGAACAGCTGTGAGCTGTCAAAGTCAGCATATGTTTCTGGAAGTGTTGTGCAAAATATTTCCGCCTTTTTGATCATCGTTTTGCTATTCGTGTTAAACTTGCAAATTTTATTATTTTCATTAAAAGTTTTGTTATATACTAACGCCAAGGTATGTATTATATAAAAAAAACTGTGGTTGTGATCTGTGTATACTTATGTTATTTATAAAACGTAATCGTGTTTAAGTGTATTAGCAACTCGCCCATTGTTACGTACACCTGTCTTTCGTGGAGTAGAACTTACAAAATTCACCTGCATTCAGTGTAATTGTAAATTTTCCTATATGTGTAAACCATTGTGTGTCCAAAATGTCCAAAATTTACTGCGAGTACCTGCGAGCCTTCAATTTATTGTACTTTTTAGGCAAAATGTCAGTGACAAAACGCACTTTTTTTTTAATATGGCATGAAGAAGCGATCCCCACCAAGAAGTTTCTCGCCGTGGAAAATTATGTTCTTGGTACCGTTTTGAGCAAAATTACCTATACTCAGAAGGAGCAGTGCGAAATTGGAAGTAAACTGCGAAATTTTGCTAGTAGGCTTATCCAAAAGTGGAAGGCCTGTGGCAGAAGTAAGGTGTTTTTCGAAAAAAATTAACCAAGAATGGCCAGATACACCATTGGTATTATTGGGAAAAAAAGCAAATGAAAATATTGGACGACCGGAAAAAGAGCTTTCCGAGTGCTGCAGAAAAACGCAAGTCAATAAGATGTCAGGGCTTACAGAGGAAGTGTCATGTGAAGGATTGTTGGTAGCTGCAAGCTGCAGTTTATATAAAGCTGGAAAGCGCAGTGCTTCCAAAGTTGTAGAAATGGTAAAAAGCGATGAGGATTTTAGCGGAAAGGTAATAAAAAATATAAACAAACCAAAGCCCCTTCCATCAAAATTTTCGGACGATAAAGCGCTTGCGCTATTTGTAGATCTTGGACATACCAGAACTTGAACACGAAATCAGCAAGAAACCAAAACGCCGATATATATCCATGCTACGAAAAATTACGCTTCGCCAAAAAAAGTGCTATCCTAGTGACATTACAGTCACTGATTATTATGCTGAAGTGTCACTACAAAGTCTTGTGGACCATACAATAAATAGGATCATGGAAGCACACCCTGAAAGTTTTGAAATCCCATCTACAAGTAATAATAACACCCATTTAACTGCTGTCTACAAATGGGGTTGTGATGGCAGCAGCGGCCATTCCACATATAGGCAAAAATTTAACGACTGCGAAGGAAGCATGAGAGACCAATATTTATTTTCAATTTGTATTGTACCACTGCAAGTGCAGAACGGACCGACAGTTTTATGGAAAAACAATCGACCTTCTTCTACACGATACTGTCGACCAATCAAAATACTTTGCGAGAAGGAAACGGCGGACCTGAGTCGCATGGAAATTGAAAATATTAAGAGCCAAATATTAAATATTGTACCAACATATGTAAACTCATTGATTATTGATCACCAATTTCACATGACCATGCTTGATGGTAAAACTTTCAGCTTCATTTCAGAATCTTCTTCGCAAATATGCGGAATCTGCAACGCAACACCGAAAAATATGAATTACTTAAATTTGGTGAAGAGCTTTCCAATTAAAGTGAACCTCTTTCAATATGGGCTATCCAGTCTCCACGCCTAGATAAGGTTTTTTGAATGTATTTTGCACATATCCTATAGAATACCAATAAAAAAGTGGCAAACTCGTGGTGCTGACAAGGATATTGTTGGGCAAAATAAAACAAATATACAGCAGAAGCTACGAGAAGAAATGCATTTGTTGGTCGACATACCAGTGGCTGTTTCTGGAAATACCAACAACGGAAATACGGCAAGAATGTTCTTTCAACAACCAGATTTAGCCGCTCGTATAACTGGAGTGAACGAAAATTTAATATATCGTTTCAGCGTCGTCTAACGAGCACTTGCATGTGAATACGATATAAACACGGAGGCATTCAGACTTTACGCAATGGAAACTGCCGAAATTTTTGTTAGTTTATACCCTTGGTTTTACATGCCCTCGTCTGTTCACAGAATTTTAATTCATGGAGCAGACATAATCAATCATTTTTCGCTTCCAATTGGTATGATGTCCGAGGAAGCGCTTGAAGCCAGAAATAAAGATTATCGGAACATCCGTGAAAATAATACCAGAAAAAATTACAGGAAAAATACAATGGAAGATATAATTAACGCTCTTTTTGTTTCTTCTGATCCCTTAATATCTTCATTGTCCAACGGCTCATCAATTTCCTATTCCAGAAATATTAGTTTCGATAAGGAAGTTAAAAGCTTGCTTATAATGCATCATTTTGATGATGATTTCTCTGAATCTGATACTGAAGAATCTGATTAATATTTCTTTTATAATATGGTTTCTCTTTGAGTTGACAATTTTTTTTTTATTTTATATATGAATATATGGTGGAAAATGTTTATTGAATTAAAAACAAAATAAAAAATTAAAAAAAAAATTAAAAATAAAAAATTTAAAATTAAAAAAAAAATAAAAATAAAAAAAAAATTTAATTTTTTTTCCAAAAATTGTTTCATTTTTTTCTGAATTGAGAAAAAAAATTTTTTTGAAGATATCTTCTTTACTTTGGAAGCTATTAATAAAATGCTGCTAGCGAAGCCAAATTGGCCACTGTGCACCGGTGAAGACTGTACTGTAATTCATTACTTTTTCTACCTTTTTGTTCTTCATAAACCAGTTACATGATTGGTTCTCCTTTCACTGGTCATGAGTTCTTTCTTTATGTACCTGTTCTATTTTCACAACTCCCAGGACCAGTCTGTGGGACCAATTGACACTAATTTCCCGCAGGGTAGTTTCTTGTTTTATTTTCGCAGTTTTTTATCAATTTGGCGTAGATAAGTCAGGGTATGAAAAATTGAGGCTTACATTACTTTTGCGCGACGTAGAAAATTTATACAGAGCTTTATGAAGATTTATGAAGAGCTGTGTGTTTCGCAAATTAGGGTCCGAGCCCAAAGACCAATGACAGTCAAGAAGATTGCCATCAAGACAGCCGTTGAATGTATTTTAGGTATATTTTTGAACCTTTTTGAGTGGAAAAATATTTAGTTGTTTTTATTATTACTGCATAATCATTCTCTGTATCGAACTACGAAGATAAATAATTTGACGCTGATGATGTCCCGGAACGAGATGCAAGTTGGCGCATCAAACAAAAATGTTGGTGCTACATGTGCTGCCATTGTTCTAAAAGGAACAGAGCTGCTCGGCAAGCATGTGTCAAATGCAAGAAACCCGTATGCGTTGAACACAGCTTCACCCAGACAAAGTGTGAAGATTGTCATATGGGCCCATCTTCATCTTCTCACAATTTGCGTAAATAAATATTACATACATTCATATATACTTTTTCTCATTTTTTTGTAAATTTTAAATTTCAATAAAAGAAAATCCATTTAATTACATGATGTATTGTTTTTCTAAAAGTTTCAGATGATTATATTAGGATATGTGTCATACAAATTTTGTATACCTACCTGGGTAGATACTATTAACTTACGTAGAAAAAAAGACAAAATTACAAAAAAAGTAAGAAGTTCTGCAGTAAAATCATTTTTATTTGCATTTTCTGCTTAAATTCGAAAATTTGATAACTGAATCGGTGGCATTTTCAGATTTGATGAAAACTCGCTCAGCTATTCGCAAATGAAAATCGCTTTCTCTACCCGGGTAGGGATTATGAAAGCGAAGGTTAAAATAAATTGTTGGAAATGTTGAATAAATCAAACAAAATGTTTATCGAATCTTTATTTATTTGTTTATTAATAATGATGTGCTAAATTCCCAATTTTATTTTTTGATAAATACACTAAAATTTATAATTGGGGGATAAGCTAGTTCCTACGCGCATTTCGCTGGTTGCTTAGGCCAGATCATCAGGAAACCTTTTTCTAAAGACTTTGGCAAAACTAAAGATATTTAACCAAATAAAAGTGTTAAGCGAATGAGAATTATGAATTATTATAAAATGGACAAGAGTTGTAAAAATACTGTTTTAACGTTGCTTCAAATATTTGTTTTATTGAATATCAAGAAATATTTAAATATTTCATTATTAAATATGTTTTATTTAGTGATATTTTGTCAAGTGTATATTTGATAAAATTTTTCATTGAATAAACAAAAAGTTTGTTGAACAAAAATTATATTTTTAACAAACTGTGTTGCTAAAAATTTTCTTGAGATATTTTTTTCTGTGTATAAATAAATATTAATTGAGCCACGCCAACTTTCAATTCGTCATGCCGAAGAATAAAAAAAAACAAAAAATTTATATATGTACCTAAGCCCGTTTCCTTTTTTTCCAAAGTTTATGTTTGAAATTCGTTTTATAATCTTAAAATCGTTTTTTAGAACACAAAAAAATTTAATAAAAAAAATTTAAAAAAATACTTTTTAGGTTTCGAACTGCCAATATCATCAGTCTCAGGAGAGAACTTAACAACTCGGCTACGAATGCTTTTACTAAAGAAGCGTTAAATTAATATATATTGAGTCTATGAGTTTGTTTCTTTAAGGTGCATGTATGCGACATGTTTTTTTAACATCTGACTTGTCAACTTTTCAAGTCACATGTAATTGTGCATGTCTGTCAAAATTTCTGTTTTACAGAAGGTTTATAATATTCGGTCACAAACGTACATGTTATTTGCATCTGACATTGTCTCTGTTTTTTTCGCATAGTTATTGCAAAAACCAAAATAAAAATGCCGCCTTTTACAACTTAATTGTTTATACCAAAATATGAAAGAAAACAAATTTTTGGGCAAATCGGATACGTGGGAGCCCAGATAACCCCCGTTGCGAAAACGCAACGTTGGGCCTTAACGATATACAAATTAAGCGCATTTGTAAAAAATTTAAATGAAAATATAATATTTTATTTTATATATTAAAAAAGATATTCATTTACATTTTATTTTTAATTCAATTATGATATGCTCCAAGGCACTTTGGGTGCACTGCTACGTCACTTTTTTCATATTTGTAAATTGATCGGTCCATAATTTACCATAGCACCCATATAAAGCCCACTCTCGAAAAACACTTTGGTACGCCTAAAACATTAAAAAAATAATTCTATTGTTATAAATTTTGTTCTGTCATTGTTTTTTATGACTAGAAATCACACTGTCAACTTTCGTAAAAATCGGTTCATAATTTACCACAGGTTCAATATAATGCCCACTCCTGAAATATCCTAGCTGTCAGTGAATGGTATCAAATATTGAAGTAACCCTGCTGGAAATTTTCAATTGTTCCTGGATTTGTGAAAATAGAACAAGTTCAAAAAGATAGAACTCATGACCAGTGAAAGGAGAACGAATCATCTAACTGGTGCATAAAGAACAAGAAGGTAAAAAAAGTAATGAATTACGGTGTATACTACATTGTATCGAAATAATCTTACATTGTTCTAACTAACACTTAACACGTTCATTGAGAATAGATGTGTGACTGGTCAAATGGTGTCAATAACCAATGACAAACCCATGTAAAAGTGATAGATCTTATTAATATAAACTGTTAGAACTAGAACCGGTCTCTACCCCCAAAGACGTATCACGGGACTACTTTGGGGTAAGTTCGCTTTCCTTTAGGAAAATAACACACTTGACATAGAGAATTTACCTACTGCGTAATACCAACAACTTATAATTTACTTGTATACATGTTTTATTTTGTTGTTTTAAATAGCAAGTGATTGTATAAATATATTTTATTTGATAATTTTATGAAATTTGTATATGGTTTAGGCCCAGTGTTGCGTTTTCGCATCACGGATGTATCCAATCATAAAAAAAAGGCTCAAATGTCTACGATGATTGGATTTTTGAGTAGCAATAATAATGTTCGTATGTTAGCCACCTCCTTCAGAAGTTTCAGATAGGTTTTTTACTTTATTTTTTTAAACTTTTTCCAAAAGTACCCAAAAAACAGGAAAAATTAAAAATTTTAATTAAAAATTTTTATAAAAAAAACTTATGTATGATACAAATCCAAAAACAGATCGATTAGATATTAAGTTAAATTTTATTTCACTGTGCTTTATAACAATATCACGTAACAACAAAATGCCTGAGGGGAGGTTTAAGTAAACGTTGCGAAAACGCAACGCAGGGCCTTAATGGGTTAAAGGCACAGATTTATTTTATAAAAACAAAAAAAAAGTTGTTCCCACTTGCTTCAAAATGTAATGATTTTATATGCAGAACAGCTGCATAAAAGATTTTTCAGATTAGATTTGGTATTAAGAAATAAAAAAGTTGAATGCATTTATAAACTTATTTAATTAATGTCATGTAATGTTATTTGTTCAAATAAGTTAAATACAATTTAGAATCGATTTGTATTGAGCAGGAGTTCCCGGGATCCCGGGAAATTGTAAAATAAATCCCACTTTCCCGGGAAATGAAAAGGTCGGGAAACGAAAAACTTTACTGTATACCCAACGTTTTGCTTCAATTTCGCCACCTACATTTAATTTTTATTCAAAAATTGTAAGACAATCATATGCGATATAATACATAGAAATCAAGTTTAATCTTTTTAGTATACCGATTGACCCCGAATCACTTTTCAAAGTAAACTAACGATGTCCATCAGTCCGTCTGTCTGGTTTTCTGTCAATGTTAACTTTGTGCGCAAAGTACAAGTTCCAATTTTGTAGATAATTTGATCAAATAAAGACGAATTCTATCGGTCTATAACTTCACATATGCTCAGTAAAAACTTCTTTCCAAATTAGACACTTTGTGTCCGTAAACCATCATGTTGGCATTTAAATTACATTTGCCACAAAAATGTTTACTGCAAATTAAATTATTTTCGAATCGTTTCACATTTGCCAAAAGCTCTTCCTTCCTTAAATAGCTTTTAAATGTTAACATGAATTAACAATTTAGCGACCGAAAATCCGTAAAATCCTTTTAAGACAAAAATCCATATGTATGTTTATATCTAGAAAATATTCGGCGCAATCATCTCTTATATGAATGTTAACCTAATATGGGCTTAAGCGATAATATTTTTAGTTTTTTTTTTTTTAATTTTGTCATTAAATTCTTGAATATTTTGTCTTTTAAATGAGCAATTTTGGATTTTTTAGGGCATATTTTTTTACAATTTCAGGGCATTTTTTTATTTTCCAGTTTGTACTGCATATTAAATGCGCATAAATTTGGTTTTTTAGAGCATATTTCTGGTTTAAAGCTTTTTTGTTTAAGCTAAGCTTTAACTTTTGATTTCAAAATGGTAAAAATAACAACTCAAAAACAGTTTAAACTTTTAACCAATGAAATGGAAAATAATATTCGAATTGCTCGTGGTGTTCGGTCTATTGGGGAAAAAAAAAGACCAAACGCCCACTTGTCCAATCGCGCTCACATCTTGTTGGATATTGTGTATTGATAACAAAGATGCTTGTATCTTATTTGGAAATTTTAGCTCTTGAAATTCTCCAGATAAACAGAAATCTATAAAGTCTTTGCATGGAAAGTGCCACGCCTACTTGTCCAATCCCGCCCTCATTTTGTCGGATGTTGTGTTTTGTTGTGTTTAAAAATGCTTGTACTAAATTTGGAATCTTTGGCTTTGCCGTTCCCTACATATACATAAAAATACAATAAAAAAACAACAATAAGGGATTTTTGGATAAAATTAGAGGTAGTCGTGGTTTATTGCACATATCTCAGCCATTTGTAGACCGATCTGGCAAAAATTTAATAGCAAACCATTCCGGACTATATGTGACATAAGTATATAACTACCAAGTCACCGTCTTATCTGAAGTCTTCGAAAACCCCATTTCAACGGGCACATAGACAGACGGATATCAGCAGATCAATTTCGCTCCTCATAAGGATTCAGAATATATATTTAGATTTATTTATTTGTTTGGTACACAGTGCAACAAGAACGAGTCTTTTTAAAGCACTGTACATATAACGCTATTCACAAATGTAACATATATAAAAAGTTTAATTAATACAAGAGATGACCATACAATAAGGCAACAAAAAAAAAAACAAAGAACAAAAAATAGGATCTAAGATTAATATTGAAGAAATTACAAACGAAATGCCAAACATTTGGTGAAGGGTATTAAAATTTCGCAAAATAAAAAAATTTATACATTACCGGCGGAGAACTGTAAGGGGAAATAAGTTTGGCCCCGATTGAACAGTCTGCAATCGAGCTTTAACAGATAGAGCTGGCAGTAACTTCTAAGGGACATGTCTTTAGGCAAGCTTCGCTGAAATTTCGTAAGAAGAGACTGAGCTCTAATTAACGAGCGGCAACAATAAACGGTAGAGGCTTTGAAATATCTCTTAAATAGCGTCTAATAGATGCCCCTTTAACCTCTTTAACCTCTTGGTCTGCGAAAAATAGGTCTATGGAACTTTTAATGTTCTTTAAGATTATATTATTTACCTTTTTATTCACTTTGAATCACTTTTTGTTCGTTTTTTTTTTTTTTTTTTTGTTATTTGTTGTTTATATTTTTAGTTGCATTGTCGATAACTTCTTTTCAATGTTGCCGTTTTTAGTACCTGTTTAAGTTGTGTCGCCATTAGTAAATGACCTATAAAACTCCTTTGTTAAAAGCTCGGATTTGACTTGTTTGAAATATATTTATCTAAAAATAAAAATATAATTTTATCTAACACAATTAAGTTTTATTTCTAATATATGCAATTAAAATTAAATTTCATTTGCTACCACTTACTTACTAATGAGACAGTTTCAATCCAATTTTACATATTTAGAATATTGCATTAGCATGTGTATAGTTTGTGTTTTTAAATTTAATAATATGTATGTGTGTATACATACCTAAAATAAAACAGTTCATGCTCTTATGAATGGATACATCTGATTGGCAAAATTTTTTTATTTAAAACAATTTTTTGTGAAAAAATTCCAAAGATTTAGAAATTTTCAGATTTAAAGTATGTCCACTTATGACAGTTGTTCGGAAATAGAGCCTTCACTGTACTTATGTAGATTTCTCGTACGTTCCCAACCAATGCTGCAATAAGGGATTCAACAGTTGGTTAAATTTGTTGAAAATAAGAGGGTTAAAGAGGGCTTATAATTAACCGACACACTCCCTCATCACAAAAAGTGCGAAATTTTAAAAGTAATGAACGTTCTGATTTAAGCAATAGTTTTGTATGTGTTCTACACACTGTGTATTTATAATAATTGTAACCAACACCACTGTAGGGAGTGGCTGTGCTTAAAATTCGCTATTGCTTTTGAAAGTTAAGGGAAATAAAAACCACACAAATTGCTAGGCAAACTCACACTTTGTTTCTGTCTCTGTTTGCAAATAAAACGCACAAACATATTGAGGACAAACATTAATGTTAATATTTGTTTTGTATTCAACGAACGCAGACGGAGAGGAGAGCGAAATTAAGGGTGTTCCAGAATCAACGCAAGACTGGAATTTGTCGCTATTTGTGCAGTTAAGTGTTTGCAGGCCTAAAAATATTCGACAGCTGACATTTTAAGGTAAGTAAAAATAAAGCGTTACATGATAGAAAAACGTGTATTCATTCATTTTCAAAACAATATTTCAAAAATAGTGAAAGTTTGGCTAATGCAGTTCTAAAATTACAAAATACAGTTAAACCTCGATTAACCGGGCCTCTATTAATCGGTTACATCTATTAACCGGCATGCGGTTCTTTTTATTTTTTCCCTCTATTATCCGTGCTTTACCTCTATTTTCCGTGCTTTAGATTTATACCTCTATTAACCGTGCTTTACATCTATTATCCGTGCAGGATTCATATGATTTTTATTATGTATGTTAATCTAAATACGGTGTTTCCCCTTTTTAAGTTCATGTGCCCACACATAAGAACATACATACATATATGCGTTTTTATTCATTTAGTAAGTGAAATTTAAACATTTCGTCAGAAGAAATGCAAAAGCAAAAAAGCAATAAACGTTGTAAAATTTACAAATTTTGTGCAGTCATGTAGTTTGATCAACCAAAGCATAGTCAGTAAAAATCCAAATTTTAATGTTTTTGACGATACATACATATTTGATTTTGCATTGTCTATGACAATTTGTATATTTTGTAAAAAATTTGTTGTATATTATGATCTGTAGTTACATAAATCGAATGTTTTAATAAAAATAAATAAATTTCTGTATATTTTAATATAACCTCTATTAACCGTGTATTTCGATTTTCCGTGCTGGTGCCGGTCCCACGAAAGCCGGATAATAGAGGTTTAACTGTATGTTCGAAATACAGTTTTAGCTTCGTCAACTACGAAGAAGCTAATTGAAAAATTCAGCGAGTCTGATCCGTTGGAGACGACAAAAACAAGCCCATCATATATTGAATTAGATCCAGTCTCCTTGAATTTTTTTAATTAATCTCTTCACAGTTGCCGAAGTTAATTTTTTTTAATCATTTTATGATTTCATTATTTTTGAAATATTGTTCAATAATGAAGACAGATATTTATATCGTGTAATGTTCCATTTATACTAACCCATAACTTTCAGCTGTTGAATTTGTTTCAGGGTTGCTAACACTTTACTGCACAAATGGCGGCAAATTCAAATTTTGCGTTAATTCTGGGACACCCATATAACAGACCGAAAATAAGTTGGAGTCAAGAGTGCTGCTTAGAAAATTAGAACCCTTCTTTTTCTACTTCTTTACTCTGCAAAGTTTTCACTGAAATGATTACATTTAGCACTAGACATGACAGAAAGTTTAACAAATATCTAACATATCTGTCAAATATTGAACATTTTTAATAAATCATGCTTCAAATGTTTGTCCAAACAGAAAACACCCCAATTAAGAACACAAAATATTTGTACAATAGTTAAAATTTTACATGTTTGCCAAGCAATTTGTATGATTTATTTTAACCTTAAGTTGTCCAAAGGGCTAAATGAAATAACAAGGGTTGATAAGACTACTATTATAAGTTAAGAGGATCTACTGGCAAAAGCTTTCGCCTACGCCCTCAAAGTGTTCATTGGATATTCGAAGCTGTGGTTAATCGGTTTTTTTTATGAAGTTATGGTAGATTGTGGTAGACAATTGAAGGTTAAAAGTATATCAGATTGTAAAATTGGTGGATCTCATTGCTAAATAATTTAATATTTGTTCTGTGAGAAGATTGAATTCTGCAAAAATTTGGTCAAAAAGGACTTGGGTGATCTCATTCTTCTAAACCAATTGGGTGTCTTTGGCGAATTGGATTATTGTTCACGAATTGGATTATTGTAATGCATCGCAGCATTAGCGGATATCCATACAACATCAAACTTATCTGTAGAAAAGATATACATGTTAAAGTGTGAATACAACTGCCATATGATAACCCCTACAAGGAGGACTAATGGATTACAGATTTAAAGGTCTATTAATTTTAATTCCAATTGCTAAATGTGAAATAACACAGTGTTACAAAATTGAATGAAATAGAAAAACCTGGGACCGGATATTATTTTTCTTGTAGGGCTTGTCGACTAAAACAAGATTCCATTAGTGAAATATACCGGACACCTCCAAAATACGGTTTACGGGTAAAAAGCCGGTTTTTGACCTTTGCGCACTTATAAGCCTGTAATTTTGTCACGGGAAAAAGTGGGGCACGCGCTCTCACGGAAAAATTTCATTGTCTTATTACACACGCTCGCAAATTCTTGGAAAAAAATGTTTGGTCACACACGCTGACGTGCGAAAATTTTAAAAAACTTCTATTAAAATCATTACTTTTTTATTCCCATATAAAATAAACTTTTGTTTTTAACAAGCGAGAACATTGCAAACAAAACAACCTATAAATGATTAAAATTTGGTAACGACTTTTGATTTTATGTATTCACAAAAGACGAACAATTTTAAATAATTTAAGAATTCTATTAAACCGCCATATAAATTTTTCGTCTTTTGTGAATACATAAAATCAAAATTGAATTTTTAAAAACAAAAATTCCGAAATTTTAATAAAATTATGTTTCTAAAACGACTGCGCATATAAGAAAAACGTTTTACTTTTCTTAAAGTAAATTTTATTGCGGAATTTCGGTTTTTTTTAGTTTTTCAATAAGCTAAAGCGTTTTTGAGTTACGCGAATATATGTTGTGCAACCTCCTTAATTTTCGAAATAACGGTATATCTCGAAAACTAAAGCCAACATAAAGAAAAAAGTTTTAACTTTCTTAAAGTAAATTTTATTGCGGAATTTCGGTTTTTTTTTAGTTTTTCAATAAGCTAAAGCGTTTTTGAGTTACGCGAATATATGTTGTGCAACATCCTTAGTTTTCGAAATAACGGTATATCTCGAAAACCAAAGCCAACATAGAGAAACAAGTTTCAACTTTTTTAAAGTAAATTTTATTGCGGAATTTCGCTTTTTTTTAGTTTTTCAATAAGCTAAAGCGTTTTTGAGTTGCGCGAACACATGTTGTGCAACATACTTAATTTTCGAAATATCGGTATATCTCGAAAACCAAAGCTAACTTAAAAAAAAACGGCTAGCACCACTGGATTCAGCGACCCCGAATTAGGTTAAAAATCTTTCGTTCGTATCATACTAAAATATTAAACAGCAAATACTTTAATCTGTCTATACAATATATAATTTCTTAGTATGTCAGGATGTTTGCATGTATGTTCTATTCTTTCCGCAACTTTCTGAAGCCATCTGATGACATAAGAAGCTGAAACTTGGCACACTTTAAGTACTTTCTGTGCGGAAGATCGTAACGAAGCCATATTTTTTATTTTCGGCTTTTCAACTAGTATACCTATAAAGATCTGATAGAAAAAAATTTTTTTTTAAATTATGGAGAACTTTGGGCCCCACCCGGCACGGCTAGGCACCGTCGGATTGACCTGAAAAATAAGATCATGATTTCTTACACCAAACCTCATATTGTAAGCAGCGCAAACAATTAAATTTAAAAAAAAAATTGCGACCAGTCTAGTAGACATGCTGCTCTATAAAAATAACCGGGTTGAACCGAGTTGTCAAAATTGTCTTCATATAAATCAAAAACAATTTTACGCACACATGTACAAATGTTGGCTCATATACACGAAATTTGACGTTTGGGTTCCAACTGGGGTAAACAGCTGACAAACATATGGGCCAACGAGTTTACCTTGTGTAAATATACCTTGGTACACAGAAAAAAAAATATTTGCGCCAGTAAAAGAATTAATCAAAAATACAATCAGTTTTAATTAAATATTTAATCAGGTGAATTAAACTTTTAATCAAGTGTATTTATATTCAGTTAAACATTTAATACACTTGATTAAAAGTTTTATTCCCCTGATTAAATATTTAATTAAAACTGATTTTATTTTTGATTAATTCTTTTACTGGCGCAAAAATTTTTTTCTGTGTATTACCTATTCGAAATAGATGTTAATAGTAAGAATTCTCTCTTAATTTTCATCTTAGACACGTCAAAGTGAATATATTTTGTGTTCTTAAGTAATTTTGAGTTGATTTATCCATCTTCGTCTGTCCTTTTGCCTGCCTGCAGCCTGTGTGTATTTTAATCACACTCATTTTGAAACAATTTGTGTGAAAAATTTTTCTATAACGCTTACAAAAAAATAAACTGATTTATAAAGATCGTCTATAATTTTAAAATCCTACATAAAGCCCTCTCCTCAAATATTCTTATTCTCGGTGGAGAATATCATGCGAAATATAGCACTTTGTGTTGTTAAAAATAATTTCCGGCAACACTGAATGAACACTACAAAAGTTTAAAATAAAAAAAGTGAAGTTAAATAAATTAAGGATTCTTGTTAGTTTAAATGTTCAGATTTCAACGTTGAAATACAAACAGTTTTAGTCTTATTTTAATTTTAAAACAACTGAACAAATAGAATTATAAAATTTACCAAAAACAACAAAACTTATTTCCAAAACAAGTATTTTGTGTTGTCTTTAGGGACACCAACCCAAAGTTTTCTAAAATATGTGGATGTATTTTTTAAATACACAATAGTACTAGCATTTCAATATATTTTTTATGTTTTTTGAAATCACATGTGGATGGGAACAGGAAACAATAGACACATTATTTATATACGAGTAAGATGAAGTGCTCTTTTCATAGAGCATATTTTAATATGGGTAATAGTAAAACTAACAGCTATTTGTATCGTTAGTAAAAAAGTTATTTTTAATTAATTTACAGAATACCAACCATATAAAGCGTGTTTTTTTAGAGTGTCACAACTTTGAGTTGGCATCACTGCTTTATTTTAGCGACCATTTAACAGCTGATAGTTGCTTTTTGTTTAGTTTGCTTTGAAATTATTATTATGAATCGACTTACACCAGAGCAACGCGTGGAAATTGTTGAAGTTTGTATAAAAATAATTCGGCGAATGGGCTGAAGCACAAACTGATATTGATTTTGAATTTCCATTCAAAATTTTATTTTCCGATGAAGCCCATTTCTTGTTAAATGGGTACGTAAATAAGCAGAATTGTCGCATTTGGAGTAAGGAGAATCCACAAGCTTTTGTCGAACACCATTACATCCACAGAAAATTACGGTTAGGTACGCTTTATGGGCTAGTGGAGTCATTGGTTAAAATGTCTTCAAAACCGATGATGATCACAATGCGAAAAATTTTTAAAATTGGTATTCCAGATTGCGCCTTCTATACGCCAGCCGTGGCGGCCACATGGAAGAAATAATATTTAAACATTAATTTCATAAAGTTTTCTTTCCAATAAAGCTCGTTTCATTGATATTAAAAGTATATTTCCATGTTTTATTATGATTCAAACTCGTGTCACTTTATAAAAAAGCGCCCCTTACAGTGTCAACTCCCTGAACACACGTCCTTCTTAAGCGGACCATTAAGTTATTTAAAAGAACATCCCACATTTGCGGACACATATAATTCGCCACATTGGTCTCCGATCATAACACTGCTTTACAAATTTTTAATTTGGAAAAGAACGAAGAACGCCACATGCCTAGATAAGTTAATTGGGACCTCCTGAACACGAAAAACGCTGTAATTGTTATACCCTTCACCTCAGGTGGAAAAGGGTATATATAAGTTTGTCATTCCGTTTGTAATTTCTACAATAGTGATCTAAGACCCTATAAAGTATATTTATTCTGGGTCCTTATGAGGAGAGAACTTGATTTAACGATGTCCGTCCGTCTATCCGTCCGTCCGTCCGTCTGTCCGTCTTACGTTTGATATGTGTTTTCCGGAGACTCCAGACATGATAGCGGCTAGATTGTTTTAAATTTATGTCACATATAGTCCACCATTTCGTGCTATTGAAATTCAGCAAGATCGGTCTACAAATGGCTGAAATATGACCAAAAAACCACGACTACCTCTAATTTTTTCCAAAAATCCCTTGTGGTTGTTGTATTTTTATTACTTTTTGCTGCATATCTTTGGAACGGCAAAAGCCAAAGTTTCCAAATTAGGTACACACATTTAGGTTGCTAATACACAGTATCTTACAAAATATGGGCGGGATTGGAGAAGTGGGCGTGGTACCTCCCGTACAAAAAAAAATTAAAAATTGTATAAAAACCTAAATTTTAGGGCTGCCATATGTCTTCTGGATATGACTTATATACCAAAATATCGAACATTTTTAGTAGAACATATTTTATAAAAAACTCGGAAAAATCGGTTTAGATTCAAAAAAGTTATGACCAAGGTTAAATTTTTTTTTTTAAATACTCACTTCCGGGAACCATTGATCACCCCGAGGCCAAATTTATTCTTCAACACGTCGGGACATAAATCTGGCAAATCGGTTAAAAAAATGGCTGAGTTATACCCGAAATACTGAATCCCCAAAAATTACTCTTTTTATACCCTTCACCGAAGAGGGTATATATAACTTTGTCATTCCGTTTGTATGTTCCACAATATTGATCCTACACCCTATAAATTATATATATGCTGGGCCCTTATGAAAAGCGAAGTTCAAAACAGGTTGTCTCTTATTTAAAAAAAAAAATATTTACCAGTTTTATTTAGTTTTTGTCTAGTTGCTCTGTATTCTGCTCGCACAATGGTGAAGGGTATATAAGATTCGGCACAGCCGAATATAGCACTCTTACTTGGTATAATTAACTTTGTTAAAATATATATTTACAAGTTTATATAAATGTTTATATATAAATATAACTTAAGTAAATGGCAAAATTCTTCCTTAACATGTCGGTATATACAACTATCAAATCCGTTAGACAATGGGTAATTTATGAGCAAAATACTCCAAAAATGGGCTAAAATACATAAAAATTTTTATAAAAACCTAAATTTTAGGGCTGCCATACGTCCTATGGATATGACTTATGTACCAAAATATCGGAAATTTTTATGAGTTATAACCGAAATACTGGGGTCTAATCACCGCATACGATATCGAGCAAAATTGATCGAAATTATTTATTTTGGTATCTTGAAACTCGATATCGAATGAAATGTATCGAATTTGAAATAATAGCATTCGACATCGAGTAACTCGACATTACATTTATCGAGTTTTCATTCGATACGCCAGTGTATATCCTATGCAAATAATTCAATAGTTTATGCGAATGCGGTGATTAGACCCCTGAATTCCAAAAAATTACCCTTTTTATACCCTTCACCGAAGGTAAAAAAAGGTATATATAACTGTAATTTCTACAATATTGATCCTACACCCTATAAAGTATATATATTCTGGGCCCTTATGAAAACCGAAGTTCAAAACCGGTTGTCTCTTATTTTAAAAAATATTTACCAGTTTTATTTAGTTGTTGTCTAGTTGCTCTGTATTCTGCTCGCACAATGGTGAAGGGTATATAAGATTCGGCACAGCCGAATATAGCACTCTTACTTGTTTTTCCTAAGTACCGTTTTTTAGATAACGGTACTTTTTTGTTTTTCGGTGTATGGTCCCACTCAAACCCTTGTGGAGCCCAACCGATCGTAACAAGTGGCACATTGTTGGAAGGGTAATTGAATGACTATCTATCTGATAAGAAATGGCTGAGTTATGGCACCTCAAAATTTGCCAATTTTTTACGTTTTTTTCATATTAATTTCGTTTTTTTTTCTACGTTATATAAAATATCTGGAATGTTTTATTTTTTAACTAAATAGTATATTTAATTACCAACATTTTAAGCGTAATTTGAAAAAAATCGGATGAAATATAAAGTTTTTATTAAGGATTTTGTGGAACGACAATATTTTCATCTCATATAAAATTCCGTTTTTTTTAAATACGTTAAAACTGATGGATTTAAAAAAAATGAAAAACGACGGTTTGAGTGGGACTATACACCGCAAAACACAAAAGTACCGTTATCTAAAAAACGGTACTTAGGAAAAAAAATTACAGCGTTTTTGTGCTCAGGAGGTCACAATTAACTTATCTATGCATGTGGCGTTCTTGGTATTTTTTGGCTGTAAACCAGTTTAATATATCCTACTATATATATGATATCTTTAAGAAACACTCCATTGCATTGTATGTGTTTTAAATGTGGTAAAACAAATTTGTAAAAATGTTTAAATCTCTGTACGAAAATAAAAACAACATTATTAAGCATTCCGCTCACACACGCAAGAGCGATATCTAATTTTTTAGTGATTGTGTAGATGAACACAACCCAACGACCGCAAAATGAACAGATTATGTGTATTGTGTTTATGTTTTGTTTGCGTAAAATTATTCTACTGGCTTTTTGTTTTTTTTCGTATGTGTACTTTGTTTTTGTAACAAATGTTTTTATTTTTTTTTTGCCAGCCAAAAGAGATGATCATTAATAAGCCGAACCGAACACAATGAAGTTTGTGGTTAAAAAAAAAACCTGAAAATAATTTAATGTTCTCATCTTTTGTTGAGTTGGATAAGAATAGTATTATTTTTGCGTTCGAAAGATGACAAATAGGGAAAGGTTTTGTTTTAATGATTTTCTACACAAACACTATTAGCGTTTGTGTTTTCCCCAAATATACCGAACCGAACACTAAGGAGCGATATTAAGTGTTTTTTCGAACACTGGTTTAAATTACATAGTGTTACAAAAAAGAAAGAAAGAGAAAAACTTTTTTTTTTTATTGAATCTTTCTTGTCGAGAATTACAATATGTATTCAAAGCTTAATCCTAATTCTTATTTGTATATGTAAGCCGTTACCAATGTAACCGCTAATTAATTGCATTCAAGTGTCAAAAAAGCCTGCTAGGCTCAAAGTGTAAAAATAATCTGAGAATAATTTATTTTTACAAAGCAACAAGGCGTTGATTTAATTTATTGCTTGGATGGATGCATCAAATAAAAAACATATGTTCATTCAATGGTGATGAGTAAAAAAAAACATTGCATTATTTCGAAGTATCGGTTACCTTTTTCGGGTGTTATCAAAACATCGATGTTTAGCGTCCACCACTACATTGGGGTCCAACGTTGTTTATGTTATTTGGAACATGCGATCAGCAATACTCGACAACGTCTAAGATGAGCCTCGTCAAGGATAGCGTAGGGGCCCATATGCCCGAAATCATTTTTGAAATTTTTTGCAAACACCCTTTACATACACTTTCTGAGTCGAACTAACGATGTCCGTCCGGCTGGCTGGCTGGCTGGCTGTCCATGTAATCTTGTGCGGAAAGTACAGGTCGCAATTTTGGAGATAATTTGATGAAATTTGGGTCATAGGCTCATACCCAGCGGGAAAATGAGGAATTGATTACATAAATAATTAAAAAAATAATGCATTATTTTCGAAAGAATAATAATGCATTCATTGGAATCGAGAAGGTAATTTCATCAGACACAAAATTTAAGCACTGATTACCACGTATATTCCCACATTTGCAGAACAAGGAATGTATTGTTTCTGTTAGTAACAATTATTCATGTTTTTGCTTTACATACATATTTCCTTAATAAAAATCCGTGATTTTTTTGCTGCCTTTATGTCGCCTACTTATAATTTTTATTTTAGTTGCAGTTTGTTTTTGAAAGCGCACGGTCAAAGCACAAATTATATGTCTGTGGGTCAAAGTTATTTAAAGTAAACAGGTATTAAAAAATGTATTCCAAACGGCATTGGAGAAGACTTTTATTATAAGACTTTTGAATAATATAATTTATTCCAAAGAATGAATTATTTAATTCATTCGCAGGATACATTAAAATAATTTATTACAATCCTAGGACATGGTCTGTGTTAAGAATAATGAATTCTGGAATCAAATATCATACAAGATATGTATTACTTTCTCGATTCCTATTAATTCCATTTTCCCGCTGGGTAGGTCGCAATTTTGAAGATAATTTGATAAAATTTGGGTCATAGGCTCTTATTGGCACAAGGACCAAGCCCCACGAGGGAAGATAGGGGGAAATTTCTTCCTCTCAGAAACTATCAAACCGATTTTAATGAAATTTAAAACATAGATAGAACCATATCTTTATTGACGCAAAAGGGGTGTAGTTTTTAAAAAATAGGACCACGAGGGGAGATAAGGGTAATTTCTGCCTCTCAAAACGATTTTAATGAAATTTTAAACATAGATAGATCCATATCTATAGGGACACATTAGCTATACAGTTTTTAAAAAGTAGGACCATAAGGGGTCGCAGGGGGCAATTTCTGCCTCTCACAAACTTTCAAACCGATTTTCATAAACATAGATAAATCCATATTTACATGGACATATAAGCATGATGTGTTTTTAAATACTGTGGTGTATGGGATTATATGGTCGGGCTTGACCGACTATACTTTCTTACTTGTTTTTTTTTTTTTTAATTTAATTTAATGTTTAACTTTCCCATACTTTTCAATGCGGTATTTACCATCTCTTGGGTTTAAATGTTAAAAGTACTTTAAGAAAAAAATTTCGCTTTTGGCGAAAATAGTACTTTATTCTAAAATATTTATTTTGTCTGCTTTTGGTTTTTATACCTACACCACAAATAGTGGAGAGAGTATTATGAGTTTGTGCCGATATGTGTAACACCTTAAAATGTTTTCTTTTAAGCATACCGATCAAGGCAGAATCAATTTTTTGATCATTATAGCAAAGTCTGTCCTTCCATCCGGCTAGCTGATTGGATGTAAACATTGTGCGCAAATTACAGTTTGCAGACTTAGAGATAATTAGATCAAAATTGTGTAAATAGGTCTTAATTGTCACAACGTCCAGGCCTATTGAAAATTATGGAAATCGGTCTAATATTATTTTCAGAATTAAGCCTCTGTGTCAATTAGCTGTCTTATTCTGTTGCTATTTAGGTTAAATTTGCTAAAAACTTATTTTAGGTTTATCTTAATCGTCTTTACAAATTTTTTGGAATCGGTTCCTATTTGACCCAAATACTCCCAAAAATAGCTTTTGATGGCATTACTTTCTAATAAATGTTGGTATTGATAGAAAATTTGGAGACACTAACTTTAATGATACCTACTTTATCGTGTCAAAATTTTGTATTATATAGGCTCCTCCCTAAAATTTTTTAATTAAAAAAATAGATTATATACAAGATATCTGAATAAGATTTGGCACAAAGAATATTTCCATGAATGTTAACGTAATTGCTCATGAGTCCCAAACACAGTGCGCTCTCGAAAATACTATGGCGTAGGTTGTCATTTGTTCGAGCTTGACCAATTATACTTTCTTACTTGCTAAATATTTATTGAAGTACTGGTTTGTGCATTTCCGCATCCGGTTTGTATGATGTTAAAGAAAGAAGTGTTTGTGGTTATAATAATCCATTTAGTTGCGGTGTGTGTATGCGGGTGTTAGCAGGAAGTAAACAATTTTTAAAAGCTCAACAAACTTGGAAAAGAAAAGAAAATTTTCCATATTTTCATTTTTCTTTCGTAAGGAATTACGTTTAGATAACAAACGAAACATTTGTTTTAATTTTTGAGAGAGTTAAAAATGTATTGACTTTGTAATGCCATTATCCAAAAATGTATAAGTTAGAAAAATGAAGCTTGATAATTTTATTAAAATACTAGCATATACCCGCTTCTTCGTTAGCGTCTCCTTTTTCTTCGTCGACATATTTTTATGACAAAGTTTATTTTTCGAGGTTTAAACTTGTGTAAATTCTAGCCCGCTACTTTAGTAGAACCAAAAAGCTAATGAAAAATATAAAATTTCCCGTATTTCCTTTTATGGGTACTATATTTTTCCCCCATTGAAGTATCAAAAATTTCAGTATTGTAGTGGCATCCGATAATTTAGTACGAATATGTCAATGAATGGAGGAAAATGTTTTGTAAAAAAAGTACCAAAAATAGTTACGATTTTCACCCCTTAAATGTTCGAATTTCGAAAAAGTACTAAATTCATATACCTATTTTTTGATAAGTTTCGAATGTGGTATTGACTTTGTTTATATGTTTATTGGTTCAAAAGATAGATGGGGTGGCAAAAAAGTACTAAAATTTAGATTTTACCCGTTTCTCCCTAATAGGGCCGAATTTCAAAAAAGTACTAGACACCTGTCCGCTTATTTTTTTAAAGAACAAGAGTAAGTATAACATTTATTTTGCATCTCTTTTAGTTTTGGAGATATAAGGTTACCGAATTTTCCCGTTTTTATCTTTTTTACCCCCTAAACATTCGACTTTCGAAAAATCCCTTCTTAGTGGATCGAGTTGGGGAGTGAACAATCGCTAGTCCAAAATTTAAGTTACAAGGGTCAGCGGTTTGGGCTGGGCGATGATGAATGGGTCAGTCAGTCACTCACGCAAGTCTTTTATATATATAGATGATCGCACAGATCGCCCTTATACCAGGATCGCGGTCGAAACCGAAAACTGTTAAACAAAAAACGAAAATTCGTGTAAAACTTTTTGCTTTTTGAGTTGGTTTGACATTTAATGAATCAGAAGTAAAAGCTAATGTTTTCTTTCCTTTTGGCCAATGAATGACAACTGAAAAAGTGGAAGAAATGGCAGTGTTTCTACTTTGACAGCACTGCCTTATCCATATACCTCCGTATTCATAAACGATTATTAAATTAACCAAACGTTTATAAGGGACAATTTTTGCTTAAAATGGACAATATGAACGAAATATTTTAGGATAAAATAGAAAAAACTTTGTTTGTATTATGATAATAGTTTGTATTTTAAACGAAAATATTTCTTAATAATTTCAATTTAAAAAAAATCCGTCGTAATTTTGGTTTAATCGTAAGAATGGTTGATGAATAATTGTAAAACCTATTTATATTTAAAAAAAAATTTTTAATGAAGAACTTTTACGAAACAATTTTCTCGTAAGATATAAAACAGTTTTTTAACTACTACAAACGAATTCGTTAGCTGCGAAAGTAGTTTCGAAAGTTTTTTTTTTTGTAAAATATATCATGACCATTTTCAGTGTATTAAAAACAAAATTTAAATGTATCTTTATTCACAGAATCATTAAAAAGTATCTGAATAAATTAAATAAATGAAAATTATCATTTTGTTTTTCTGCTGAATGTATGTATTACATATCAAATTTAAATATTTGCGAATATGAACATTTAAGCCGATATTCGCCGAATACGAATACGAATATCCCATCTGAACTTCAGCTCCACTCGAAATTTCGAGTTTAATTGAGAAAAATCTCAATTAAATTTATAAGGGACAATTTTTGCTTAAAATGGACAATATGAACGAAATATTTTAGGATAAAATAGAAAAAACTTTGTTTGTATTATGATAATAGTTTGTATTTTAAACGAAAATATTTCTTAATAATTTCAATTTAAAAAAAATCCGTCGTAATTTTGGTTTAATCGTAAGAATGGTTGATGAATAATTGTAAAACCTATTTATATTTAAAAAAAAATTTTTAATGAAGAACTTTTACGAAACAATTTTCTCGTAAGATATAAAACAGTTTTTTAACTACTACAAACGAATTCGTTAGCTGCGAAAGTAGTTTCGAAAGTTTTTTTTTTTGTAAAATATATCATGACCATTTTCAGTGTATTAAAAACAAAATTTAAATGTATCTTTATTCACAGAATCATTAAAAAGTATCTGAATAAATTAAATAAATGAAAATTATCATTTTGTTTTTCTGCTGAATGTATGTATTACATATCAAATTTAAATATTTGCGAATATGAACATTTAAGCCGATATTCGCCGAATACGAATACGAATATCCCATCTGAACTTCAGCTCCACTCGAAATTTCGAGTTTAATTGAGAAAAATCTCTCATTTTTTTTTTTTTTATTATTTATTTCTTAAGTCTATGAAAAAATCCTTACAGACTATTACGAATTGTAAATTTTAGTAAATACAAAAACACAAGCTTAAGCAATTATAAACATTCAAAACGATTAGTTAAACGAATTTAAATATGATATTATATCACTGTTTATGATGTGAAGGTCCCAACCCAATCAGAGAAGACAGAATAATAAAAACTGGATTTGAACTAACTCGATTTTGTTAGAGTGAACTGAGTACTGTGGATCCCATATCACCGATCCATATGCAAGAATCTTGGTAACATAAGGATCTGAAAACTCTTTAGACTACCTGTTTATAAACCCAAGGACACCAGTAGCTTTGGTAGTAGTTGAAGTGATGTGATTCTTGAAATCCAACTTTCTGTCAAAATGTAGTCCTAAATTATTGATGGAATCAACCAATTCAAGTAAAGAAGCATTCATAGTAACTAGGCCATTATTTGGTGACGCTCTAGAGAATATCATATATTTACATTTTTTTTAACATTTAGTTCCATTAAGTTATCAGTACACCAAGATGTCAAGTAAGTAATGAATATCATCTTGCAGAAGTATTTGTTGATCAATGTGGTTAAATGTTATAAACTTTTTAACATCGTCAGCATACACAGCGTGTTGGAATTTTTCACAACAGAAAGAAGATCATTTATAAATAGAGTAAATAAGAGAGGCCCAAGATGACTGCCCTGAGACACTCCAGATAATAAATCTATGTAGTTGGAACACGTGTTAGGTCACATAACTAAATGTACTAAGCATAATAATGACTAGGGCTGCGATTTTCATGCAAATGCATGTTTTTGTCAATAGTTTAAGAATGATGTCGACCAATTATCTTTTCGAATCTTTAAACTTGCATCGATTTGTTTTGGCATATTATTGCATATTTTGGTTTTAAATCCATATTTTTGCATGATTTGAAATTTTTAAGTGATTTTTTTTTTTTAATTTCCATATTATGAAAAAAGCTCTTAAATTTTTTTTTATACCAATAAATAAATTCCCTAGGAACTCTGCTGCGCAACCGTTGAGTGTTAATCATATAAAAATATACATAAAAAATACAATGGTTTTTCAAATAAAAATACTCAACGGTTTGCCAACGTAACTGTTGGTAACTGTCTTATGAATGTGCCCAATATTGCCATTTTACATAAAATGTATCTTTTGGTTTCCCTACCACCACAGCCAGTATTACAAAGATGAAAATTAATATTCTGCAAATGCATCGGCATCCTTCAAGTATTCTCCTTAAACTTCAGCTAATATTGAGAGACAAAGTTTTACTTTTAAGAAACTTTAAATTAGTTTCCCAGTAAAAACTACGCCTACAAAATAATGTGTTGCGTAATCAGAAAAACATGAAGGCACTACTTACAATTCTGCTGAAGGAACCAATGAATTTTACAAGGGACGTCCCAAAATTAACGCATTTTAAAGTAAGTCATTATTTTTTTTACTTAAATACATCCAGAAAAAAGTAGTTACAGAAGTTTTTATACATGTTGCTATAGAAGAAAGCTACTAAATAATGAGTTAAAGATGATATTTGTTTTGAAAAAGTAAGCGAAGTTTTTACTGGGTTATTTTGGATTTTTTTTAAGTGCATGTTTTATACGCATATTTTCGATTTTTTAGTGCTTGCAAGTCTCCGCCCTAATTATAACATTCCGATGACTAAATTTGAAAGAAACAAACTTTGCACCTGAAAGCCACTTCAAAACGTTTCGAAATGTTTGCACTTTAACTTGTTTTAAACTACAAACAAATTTAACCCTTCTGCATCCCTTGGATATGAGCACTTCCTATGATCCTTTGGGTCAATATGACCCAACATTAAAATGTAAACAACATTTCATATTAAAGTATAATAGAAAATAAAAGCTATTAAATTGATTATTTGACAGAAAAAATTATTGATCGATAATTCTAAATGAAAATGAACTCAATTCAATTGTATTCAATAGGAAAAAATTTTAATAGTGGAATTAAACTTGCAATATCGCTTATTGGGTCATATTGACCCAAACAATATAAAGTGTGTGTAAATCGTGTTTTAAATGTGGAGGAGGGAGGAAAAATTTAAATTTTATTATTTTCATTTAAATTTATAGTTTTCGTCCCTGTAATGGGTAAATTTAGATTTCACGTCCATATCTTATATTTAAAGGGACAAATTTGGCGTTTGAAAACCAAAATTGGGTCAAATTGACCCAAGCAGTGCAGAAGCCCATTTGCACAATTGTCAACTTTAAGCGATTTCATGAAAACAGTTATAAAATGTTTGTCTCATTTTATGTAGTTTTCAGGGACCGTAACGGTTATAAGTGATATCGAATAAGCTTTTTAATAACTGTTATTTTGTGGCTTAAATGAAAAAATCCATCTTAAACAGTTATTTTTTGACGTTAAAATAAAAGGTTAAATGAAACTCTTAAAAAAGAGTTTTATTTAGCCGACAGAAAATAAAACTCATTTGAGGAGTTTTATTTTTTCCGTCAGAAAATAAAACTCATTTGAGGAGTTTTATTTTTTTCCGTCAGAAAATAAAACTCATTTGAGGAGTTTTATTTTTACAGTCAGAAAATAAAACTCATTTTGTGTACAAGGGTACAATAAGTTTGTCATTCCGTTTGAAATTTTGTACAATGTCCGTCCCAGACGCCTTTAAGTATTTATCGTTACTTGAAATGCAAAACAACGTAACTAACATTTAGAATTTTTTTCAGGGCCATAAACTAGCAAATCAAAATAACAAATATTCGCGAATTGAGTCCCAATATTTTTACTGGTATTAAAAATTAGACCTCTACATACAAATTTTTGTACTAAGAATTTGTTGCTTTGATTTGGTAAAATTTTATGTTAGTAACGCTTTTTTGTATTTCAACTGACGATATGTATCTTTAAGAGTAGCGGAGTTTATTTAATATTAATTGCTATCGTTCTTGCAACGAGGCATATGAAAACCAAAAAAAAAGTGTTTAAAAGAGAAATTAAGAAATAAG
Source organism: Pollenia angustigena (assembly GCA_930367215.1). NCBI lineage: Eukaryota > Metazoa > Arthropoda > Insecta > Diptera > Polleniidae > Pollenia > Pollenia angustigena. The sequence continues at coordinate 45,424,987 of OV884058.1, forward strand.
TTACTCTCATTCAAAATCGACATGGCCACAAGGCTTCAACGCAGCATTATGGGTATAAACGTACAATTTTACCATAAATCGAAAATAGTTACAAAAACGCTAGGCTGCATTGAGCTGACGGAGCGTCATACAGGTAAACACATTAATTTATTTTTTGCTTGATAGACTTCACTTAAAAAGCAATTTATAGCTGCATATCTTAAGGAAAAATTTGAAAATGTTTTGGAAAATTTTGGCATCGAAAAGAAGCAAATTTACACGATAACAACGGATAATGGACGGGATTTGATACAGATGGTTAGATTATTTGACGAAGAGAATGAAAGCGAGTCTGACACTGTCTCTAGCGTTCTTATTCTACAAATCTCCGTGTTCTCAGTGCAATCTGTAATGTGTGCAGCTCACTTGCTGCAACTGGCTGTTATGATAAAAAGCTTAATGGCCTATAAATCATTTTGCTTTAAATGTAGATGCTGCACTTAATCTACGTCACTCAGAATGGGAATATATGGAGTCCTTTTTAACTCTCTTAGAGCCTGTTTACATTGCCACACAAAAGCTTCAAGAAGAGCAGTTATTTTTTGGAGATTTCTTTAAAGTATGGCTCGAAATTAAGCTTGAGGTTCAAACGAAGCGACACAGCACCAAATTTTTAGAAAAACTAGAACGGCGGGAGAAAGTTTTACTTCAAAATCCAACATTTCTTGCAGCTATTCATCTCGACCCGCGGCTAAACTGCATTATATCGAAGGAGCCTTTAAAGTTAATGTGTGCTCGAACCCACCTTAAAGAAGTAATCGTTCGTATTTTGCAATTAGAGAAGCGTGTAAGTTTTTTAACTTTTATTTTATCGGTATTTTTCTAAAAGTTCATTACCTTTCTTCTTCTCTTTCCAGACACATAATAATCAATCCTATAATCAACCTTCAACAAGTAAGGAAGCTCTACAATCTTCGCCAGATGTTTGCGATATATCACAATGCAACACATCGCTTTTGGGACAGTATTTGAACTCCCTTAATGTAGATAGGGAACTAGAAAGCAATGAAAATTATGATGAAAAACGAAAAGCTTTTTATGAAATAGATAATTTTTCACCTAGGCCCTTATCGATTGATAAACCTCTTTTCAAGTTCTGGGAGGCAAATAAAATACATTATCCATATTTGTATAAATTATCAAAAATTATTCACTGTGTTCCAGCAACCCAGGTGAGCTTGGAAAGAGCATTATCTGCTCTTAAGTTGGTTCTGAGCGACCTACGTTCCAATCTATCCGCCGAAAATTTGGAAAAAATATAGTTTCATTCCAACTTTTATTTTTTCGTTGAAAGAAAAGTCTTAACTATGGAGTTGAGATCGTTTTCTCAAGATCACCAAAGATTCTTAATGAGCTCGTCAATACGAATCTGTTGGTATAAGACACTTTAGGTGTTCCTTGACTCTAACATGGAGAGTTTTTGGGGTCACATTTTCTGAAATAACTGTTATTTACGGTCCCTGGTAGTTTTTTAAACTTTTATATATTTTTTTAACGTATTCGCATAATATTTGCAAAATATTCACTGGAATTTGGCGAAAACGAATGTCATTAAATATCAGAATACTTGGCAATTCGAATACGAACATTCGTAACATCTCTAGTACGTATGTCAGATGTGAAGGAGTAAAATTCTTTGCTTTTTGGTGCTGTTGCTTGCGAAGTTTTTAATTATGTGTTTTATTTAGCACACACAAATAAATATTTGTATTTGGATTACGTAACTGATTATTTGCTTGAACATTTTTTTAATTTCATAAAAAAAATTATGATACAAATAAATTAACTTATGTAGGTGAAAAAATTTTCAAATTTTGGTTAGTTCAAAAGCAAGGCGAATTCATCCCAGGTAATCTCGGTACTACAACAAGTACAACTCGTACAAAAACCACAAGCAATTTGTTTTTGTAAAATCATTGTACAATGTCAAAAACAGAAATAAAACAAAACAGAAACAATGATAATAAAAGAGAATAAACAAAATTTTGACATCCAACAGTGATTTTAGCTAATATCAGCAGGGCTTTTAAGACCACCTGTAATAAATTCACCTTGTTCAAAAGTTAATAATAAAAGGTTTAAAGTTAATTTGTCAAATAGAACACAATTTGCCAGTATTCATTAGATGAATATTTACGTATTTTTAGATAAAATATTGAAAATGAGATATAATTTTGAAAATTCCCTACATTTGCCTTTAAATAAGAAATCTGTCCTTTTTCCCCTATGCTTGAAATTTTTCGAAACAATCCCTACAAAAAGGGAAAATTCCCTACATTTGGCATCACTGATTAGAATTCAATATTTTTACCGTTCTAATTATACCTTTTTTATTTACAAGTTATATATGCAACTTCTTTGATATAAACAAGGACATTCGAAAACTTAAATTTTAAAAACTTATATCTTAGGACTTTTTTGAATCTTAGGATTTTCTTGAATCAAGTACAGAAAGATTGATTCAAGTGCGGATTTTCAATCGCGAAATAATTAACTTATCCAAACTCAATTCCGAATTTGTACTGGAAATAATCCGAATATAAGATTCATTTAAGTAAAACTAAGATTGACTCAATCTAAAAATGCGCTTAATTCAAGTATTATTAAGTTGATTTTATCCAGAATTCGTACTTAAAAAAAATCCGAAAATGAGATTGATTTAAGTAAAGCCAATCTCAAAATGCGCTTGATTTAAGAATTATTAATTTGATTTTATTCCGAATTTGTACTTAAAATAAATCGAAAATGAGATTGATTAAAAGTAAACCAAAATTGAACGAAACTCAAAATGCGCTTGATTGAAGTATTATAAAGCTGGCTCAATCCCGAATTCGCACTAGAATAATCCAAAAGTAAAATTGCAAGAAGAATTTTACTCGCCCGTTTTACCCCTTACAGAATTTCAATTATAAAACACCAGCATCATTCCCGATATGGTTTTTACTTTAAGAAGTTAATGTACATATATAACTGAAAATATAAACTGGGTGAGAAGCAAGAGTTCTCAATTTTACTTTTTAAACATGAAAATAATTTGTTCTCGTTGTTTTGTTGTTTCTACAAACAAAAAGCAAATCGCTTTTTATCTACTCGTGTGGTGTTACTGTAGTGTCTGCAACAAACTTTGATAAGTTAAATGACATTTCAATTAATTTGTAATTTTACTCGCAAAGTAACACTTCCAACGAAAAGTTCAATATTTTTATTACTTGGTTTAAGAATTTTAATCCTTTTTTTTAGAAATTCCGGGATTTATTTTCAAATGTAATATCATTTAGGATTGTTTTAAGTATGTTTTAGTGTTATTCGTACTTGAATTTTTGACTCGTACAAGTCGTACTTAAAGTAAGTATAAAAAACTTAATTCATCGCAAGTGTTTTTCTTTTTCTGTATATCTCCGCGTGTGTATGCTTTTTAAGTTAAATATTTCTTTATCGCATCGACTTCACGTACTAGAGCAAAACAAAAAACAAGTAAGAGTTCTATAATGGGCTATGCCGAATTTTATGTTCCCTGCATCTCAGAATTGATTTTTGCAAATGTTGTCGGGTTGCTTCATCTGAAGTGTAATTTTGAATTTTGCTGGTGGTAACACTGTTTGGATTACACTGATATACAACTTAAAATATCTACTAAATGAGAAGCAAGAGTTCTCAAAATTACTTTTTTGTTGTTTCTATACACCACAAGCAAATCGTTTTTAAACTACTTGTGTGGTGTTTTTGTAGTGTCTGCAACAAATTTTGATAAGTTTAATGAGATTAAAACGCTCACTTTGTAATTTTACTCTCATTGTGGCACTACCAAAGAAAAGTTTAATATTTTTTTTACTTGGCTTAACCCATTAAGGCCCGAGCCATGATCCCATTGAGCTATAATGATGAAACTTTTACAATTTGATTGTTTATACCTAAATATGAAAGAAAACAAATTTTGGGCCAATCGGATACGTGGGAGCCCAGATAACTCCCGTTGCGAAAACGCAACGTTGGGCCTTAAGGATGTACAAATTAAGCGCATTTGTAAAAATTTTAAATTAAAATATTTTATTCACGTCTTTAGGAAAAAAAATTAAAAAAGATATTTATATACATTTTATTTTTAATTCAATTATGATATACTCCAAGGCACTTTGGGTGCACTGCTACGTCACTTTTTTCACATTTGTAAATTGATCGGTGCATAATTTACCATAGGACCCATATAAAATCCACTCTCGAAAAACACTTTGGTACGCCTAAAACCATAAAAAATAATTCTATTGTTATAAATTTTGTTCTGTCACAGTTTTAAGTGACTAGAAATCACACTGTCAACTTTCGTAAAGATCGGTTCATAATTTACCACAGGTTCAATATAATGCCCACTCCTGAAATATCCTAGCTGTCAGTGGATGGTATCAAATATTAAAGTAACCCTGCTGGAAATTTGTGTCAATGGTTCCTGGATTTGTGAAAATAGAACAAGTTCAAAAAGATAGAACTCATGACCAGTGAAAGGAGAACTAATCATCTAACTGGTGCATAAAGGACAAGAAGGTAAAAAAAGTAATGAATTACGGTACATACTACACTTTAGGAAAATAGCACACTTGACATAGAGAATTTACCTACTGCGTAATAACAACAACTTATAATTTACATATATACATGTTTTATTTAAATAGCAAGTGATTATTTAATATATTTTATTTGATAATTTTATGAAATTTGTATATGGTTTAGGCCCAGTGTTGCGTTTTCGCATCACGGATGTATCCAATCATAAAAAAAAGTCTCAAATGTCTACGATGATTGGATTTTTCAGTAGAAATAATAATGTTCGTATGTTAGCTACCTCCTTCAGAAGTTTCAGATAAGTAATATATCATAACTTTATTTTTTAAACTTTTTCCAAAAGTACCCAAAAAACAGGAAATATTAAAAATTTAAATTAAAAATTTTTATAAAAAAAACTTATGTATGATACAAATCCAAAAACAGGTCGATTAGATATCAAGTTAAATTTTATTTCTCTGTGCTTTATAACAATATCACGTGACAACAAAATGCCTTAGGGGAGATTTAAGTGAACGTTGTGAAAACGCAACGCATGGCTTTAATGGGTTAAGAATTTTGTTCTAATTTTTAGAAATTCCGGGATTGATTTTCGCAAGTAGTCCCATTTAGGATTGTTTTAAGTACGTTTTAATGTTATTCGTACTTGAATTTTGGAAAACGACTCGTATGTGTAAAAGCGCAGGGACTTTTTATTTAGTATTGCTGTGATATAATTTTTTCTACACTAATTTGACGAAAAATCAAAAAAATGCGTGTCAACTATACTGGTATCCTTTTATGTTTCGTTTTAATTACTTTTGTGAATCTATTAAACTTTATTACTAAAAAAAAGTTTAACAATAATGTATCTAATAAAATGTTAAATGCTGTGTGATCTAGAAAACATTATGCAAAATCAAACATATATTTAATAAAAAAAAATAGTGATTACAAGTGGGGCGTTAAATGTTTGTTAAATGTGACCAAAGCTTTATTCTACTTATCTTTAATAGTTTCAGTTTTATAATATATCCTCTCAGTTTTATAAGATATCCTCTCTGCTTCCGCTACGACCACATACCGATTAATCGCGAAAACGAATACGAATATAATCGACTTGCAAACTCTAGCATTAATTCGTTGCAGTATAATGCAATAAGTTTTATATCGCCTTAAATACAAGTTAAACAAAAGCAAAAATGCAATCATAGAAAAAGCATTAAACGACGAAAGACCATGAAAAACCATAAAAAACCAGAGGCCACCGCTGTTGGTGGTTAAGTTGCTGAAGGCTTGAGTTATTGATAATGATGGCGTAGAGTTGCATAGTAAAGCAAAATGATGTACATGAAATGTTTTTTGCTTTTCATTGTATGCTTTATTTTATTTTTTTTTTTTTTGCTTGCCTCAAGTAAAGCTGTTTGTTCTACTTAATAATTTTTATAAGAATAAAATATTTAATTAAAAGAGCTTAAACTATAAAAGAAAATTAAGGAAATACAATAATATATAATAGCGATTCTTGAATTTTTATAATTAAGTCCGTTGTACTTATACAAGATATATTATGCAAAAACGACAAGACTTGCTTTTTAACACTCTACTTCATTATAAATGCTGATTTAAGGCTCAGTTAGCCGGGAGTTACAGTAACAGTAACCTTACCGTAAAAAAGTAAGACCAATCTATTTCTTACAGATTGAGACGTAACATCTTACTGCTAACTGTAATCGTTCTAATTAATAATAAGACAGCTGATTTGCAACGTTACTGCTACTCCCGGCTAACTGAGCCTTTAGGCTTTATTTTGTGTATAATGTACAGGGCAACCCAGGTTTTGAATTAACTATAATTTTTTTAGAGACTCTTATTATTTAATACAATAAGGGTTTTCATGATAACGCTTATAATTGCCATTTGTGCAAATGGGTAAACTGGCGAGAGTCGTTTCATGAAGACCCTTTTTAATATTTGTGTAATTTAAAACAATTAGGGCCTCAAAATCGGAGCAAGTTAAACTCTCTTTTTAGGTTAAAATGTGCTTAAACGCATAAAATGTGACGTTTAAACTACCAATACAGTCCATATAAATTTGATAAGATTTATTGCAGTGCTGCCACATGTTATTTTTTTGACCACATATAATACATGGGACACTGATTTATAGTTGTTGAGTTTAAACTGCATAAAGATTCAAGTTTAGTTCAACTAAACCAGCGCTTAAGCCATCAGTGACTTACTAGCCATTAATGTCATTTCATACTTAAACGTCAATACAAAAATAAATTAAAAAAATAATAAAACTATATAAAAAAAAATTGTTAATAAAAAGTGAAATTTGTTTTTTAAACATGTATTAGGAAAGCCTAATACTAATTTGCTTAAATTATTGCAAGAATTTATTGTTTGTGATTTATTAACACTTGAATTTTTCATTAAAAACCGGCTGTAAGCATCAAACAAATTTGTTTGCATAAATGCACAATTGAACAGCGCAAGTTTTCGAGTCAAATGGGTGGGCAAATTGACAAAGTACACATACGATTTTTGACAGTTTATTTGCGAGGGCGTAAAAATGCACAGATTGCGAGACTTTAAAGCGATTTCATGAAAACCCTTACTGTATTTAATAAAGCAAAACTTCGTTAATTCACACAGGAAAAATAACCTCACGTTAGCTGCGCCCATTCTTCGCTTGGCTTAGTAGAACACTTTTAAAAAAAAGGTTTTCATATTTTTTTTTTTTTTTTTTTTGTTTATTTTGCGCCACCTTGTGTTTAAATGAGCAGATACTTTTAAACTTTCTAGAATATAAGAATAAAATTTATTTAAAGCGAAGGATTACTTACTGTATTATGGTCCTAAGATTGAAGGCTTCATTTTACCTACGCACAGGGTGGCAACATAAGTGACGTTATATTTTAATAGGTTAATACATTTTTAGTTTACGTTTTTTTTTTTTGCTTTTTCTTAGATTTTACTTGAAAAACTAGGGGAATTTATTATGGAAAGACTTAGCACAAAACAAAGAACCAACGGGTTTCAATTTTATTTTAAATATTTACATTCAAATATGGGCACTTCCATTGTGCCGTGTCGTAATATTTGTATCAAAAAATAAGAACATTTAAAAAAAAAAATTTTAAGAAATGCTTTTCTTAAAAAAGAACATTTAAAAAAATGATTGCCCGCCCCCCCCCCCTTGATGTTATCCTGGCTACGCCCATGTATTCGCGTACTGCCATCGGGCATATGTATGCCTGCAAAGTTTCATCCATTTGCATTGAGTAAAAGGCGGTCAAAAAAGCATTTTACAAAAAAAAATTCCCCCCTCCCCTTCTAGATTTTATCCAGGCTACGCCCATGTATTCATGTACTGTCATCGGGCATATGTATGCCTGCAAGGTTTCGTTCATTTGCATTGAGTTTAAGGCGGTTAAATTAACCCATTAAAGACTGAACCCCGATTTCGTGCTACGATTTTGATGAAATTTCACACATTTGATATTATGGGCATTTATATTGACATTGCGTTTTTTTTTTATTTTTACCTGTCAAACCTTGGCCCCTAGACCATGGGTATTTTTCTACCCACTTCGCTCTTAAAGAGTTCTAAAACACAAGATTTTTTGGAAACCAAAAGTTAAAAAATTCATTTATTGCATGCATTGATGGGGGTGTTGTGTGCTTATTTCACTATGTACGTTGAATCTGTCCCAGCGGGAAAAGGAAGAAGTACGGATGCCTTCTAGAGGGCCTTTGTATTCCATCTCTTGAATGAAAAGGATGGTTAAATTTTAAGGGCCGATGTTGATTTTATATAAAACACCAATTATTTAGGAAGTAATTGTCATTTATTTTTATTATGAAAATATTGGTATGGTTCAATCATTTATGGAACAAAATATCGGCCAAATGGCCGCCGCGACCTCGGCGCTACACCTCCATCCGATGGTCTAAATGTTCGATGACGCTGAGGCATAATTAAGATTCTATGCCGTTAATGGGCCGAATTATCTCATCCATCTTGAATTGTTGCTTGCTTATCGACGTACACCTTTTCTGTCAAATAACCCCAAAAAAAGAAGACCAACGGTGCCAAATCAAATGATCTTGGCGGCCAATTGACATCGCCACAGCGTGAGATAACACGGTCATTTAATTCGTTGCGCAAAAGAGCCATTGTTTCGTTAGCTGTATGGCACCGTCCTGTTGAAAGCACATATCGTCCACATCCATATCTTCCAATTCGGGCCATAAAAATTTCGTTATCATCTCACGATAGCGATGATGCCGCCAGCCCATAAGCCGCACCAAACAGTCACTCTTGGGATCGCATTGGTTTTTCGACAATCACTCTTGTATTATCATTCGCCCAAATGCGGCAACTCTGCTTATTGCCGAATCCACTGAGGTGAAAATGTGCCTCATCACTGAATCACGAAGTGCACGATGTGCATTTTGATTTGAACGCCCATATTAATAATAAGCCATAGTAAGGTGAGGTTCACATTCAACATTGGCCCTTTACAAGGCTTGCTCGCTTTATTCCACTCTCATATCTTTTTACACACGTTGTCATTGCTCTCGCTTCTTTTGCAGTTACATTAGAATGGCAGCGGGATCAAAAAAAATTATTTTGTTTTTGCTTGTGCGAAAAAACATAACAAAAAATGTTACGCCTTTTCTTCTCTGTTGTCACACAAGGGAATGAGGAATGTTTTATATTTTATACAAAAGAGCCGAGGCCTTCTTACTAATGCTTTGGATGCTGCTATGGTGTATGCCAGGAATTTACACTGCATGCTAAGAAAACCTAAATTATCTCCAATCCAAGCGTTCTTGAAGCATTGGTGTAAGAGAAAAAGTTGTCACAAATGCACAAGAAATGGCAAAGCGCATGGAGAGCTTTGACCATATGATAAGCCATATTATTCAGCTTGACCGTTTTACACAATGTGAAGCAAAACTGAGTTTGGTTGTACAAAATGCAAATTTTAGTTACACCCAAAGGCTTGTTTTGCACATTTTCATGCTGGTGTCCCAAAAAACATTAAAAATATAAAATTATCTCAATAATCGACCACAGTTGTGATAATAATTTCTTTATTTTTTACTAATAAATAGTTCATTTTACATAAAACATCGCATTTTTACTTGCCAAAAATTAAAAAAAAACTATGTGTTTTGAACCCTCTGACAGCGAAGTGGGTATCTAAATACCCATCTCATTGAATCAAACCTGTGGTCAACGTTATTGGCCCAATTTAGCTAATATTTTTTTCTAAAGCAGAGCACACCTAAGGCTGTAAGGCTTGGTGAGGGTTTTCCGATTTTCCACTCTCCCAATTTTCCAGAGCCGTTGTCGTTCACTTTTTCCAAATATTAAAAATTGCTAACTTGTAAGCCGCTAACTTACCCAATTAAAGGGGCAAATTTTAATTTCAAAAATTTGTTTAAGTAGTCTTATCCTTTCTTTATCTATTTGTAAAAACCAATTTCCGATACCTCTTACCTGAAGTTGGCCAGAATTTTTCTACGAAGTCTCTGTTTTTGGGTATTTAAATACCCATCCGTCCTAAATGGTTAACGTTACAAGATTTGATTTTCCAAAGTGAAGCTAAATAAAAGGTTTTAAAAAATTGTGCGCCCCCTAGATTTTATCCTGGCTACGCCCATGTATTCGAGTATTGTCATCAGGAATATGAATGCCTGCAAAGTTTCATCCATTTGCATTGAGTATAAGGCGGTTAAATTAACGTTACAAGATTTAATTTTCCGAAGTGAAGCTAAAGAAAAGGTTTAAAAAAGGAAAAAAATTCAATGAAGAAGACAAATTTTTGAAACGGTTATTTGTTCAGTTATTAAGTAACACTATCCCTACAGATAATATTAGACTACGTGGTCCATTGTGGCTTAAATGGACTGCTTACAATATGGTCCAGTGCTGCCAACAACTGCATGATGTATACTTTTTTATAGTTTACAGTATTACACATTGGTAGCCCTAATGGTGTCCATTATTAATTGTTTATTTAAAAGTGAAAGTTTGTGAAATGTGTAGAAAAAAGGTAAAAAAAATTAAAAATACCAATAAATAAGTATATTTAATAATAGCAATAATATACTACAGTACACACCATAAAAGGCGATTAGTAGAAAATGAAAAAGAAAAATGATTAAACTACCCGTTAAGTGTACTCCATGCCGTAGTAACATGGAGTACTTTTCTTTTAAAACTAACCCACTTAAGTACTCCATGGAGTAGTTTAGGAACTTCTTCGGTGGGTTATATGGTCCCCTCCTAGGACATCGAAATGTTAAATGGACCACCTTTTACCTATGTATATATTTGGAGTAGTTTTGGAGTACTCCTACTCTTTTATGGACTACTCTTTGCATGCATGTATGGACTAGTCTCGTAGGGATATCAGAAAAAAATGTGCAACAATCGACACAAAAATATACAGCCGTGGATTTTGACTTGCATAACGAAATTGGATAACTCTGCGAATTTAGAAAGACTTTTTGCTTAAGCCCTTTTTGAGTAATCTTTGCACTTATATAGATATGTTTTCCAGGTTTAAAATTATTTGTTAGTTAAAGGTATATATGGGCATTTTCAGCGGAAAGTTTACTTTTTGTAATGTTACGCCAAAAATCAAATAAGATTGTATTTTAGGACCATGTTGTTCAAATGTTATTCCTTTTGTTACTTAATGTAGAGTTGGTGTTAATCTGAGTGGCACCCAATATCGGGCAATAACTGAAAATATCTTAATACCCTAGGTAGAGAACAATCCTGCATTGCGGTTCCAACAAGATGGAACCACAGCTCACATGGATCGTCAAATTATTGCTCTCCTGCTCGAAATTTTTGGCGGTCAATTAATATCGCACTTTTTTGAGGTAACCCAAAGGGGAAGGTATATGCCAATATGTCAAGAACTAAACTATGCAACAGCTTAAGACAAATATCCGAGTAGAAGTAAGGGCGGTGGGACCTGAAATTCTTGGAAAAGTTATGGAAATTGCTTAAAAACGAGAACATCAGGTCAAAGCAAGCAGTGGGCACAGTTCAAATGCTGTGAACATATTTTCACACTTTAATCTAAATTGTGTTACTAAATGCCAAGGTGAAATAAAATCAAAAAGAAAAACGATATTCATTAAATAAATCATTACATTAATTATGCAACACCCTGTTACAGGAGTTGGCTAACATTAACTGCGTATAATATTAAATGAATATTTCATGAGCTAAACTTTTTATTTTTTTTTTTTTTTTTAATTTTGCTTTAACTTAAATGCAAATTGTTTAAGAGATACATAAAATGCATTAAAAACAATTTTATACTAATCCTTTAATTAAAATAATTTATTCATGCTTTTAAAACATATTACCTGGAAGCTATTAAGCATTTATAAATATTCGGTTTTAAAAAAAATGATCTGGAAAATGAGTGTTAAGGAATTGATCAGGATCATACTGATCATAAAATACCCCACACAAATGACACATTAAATTAATAAAAAACAAACAAAAATTTTGTAATAAAATTTCACAAACTATAAAATAAAATCCACATTTTGTAAGTTTTGGGTCAAATTGTCTGCAAATATCTGCTAAGCTGATTAAAGAAATAGAGTTTTGTTTCAAAGTTCGCTTGCATAATTTGGATTAGTTCTCAATAATTTTATCCTTGATTAAAAAAAGATACGTTGAAAGGCATCTTTTGGACCAATCCGATGTTAATAATATTATTTATTGTAACTTATTTTACGATTTCAACAATTAAAGGCTAATTTTACTTGAAAAGTTTCTTGGTTTAATTTGTTTTTACAATAACCCTTCAAATCATCGTTTTTATGCCCTTCACCATAACTGTAGGGGGAAAACATAAGTTTGCTATTTCGTTTGTAATTTCTTCAACATAAACCCTTTAAAGTATGAGAAAAAAAAGTTGATTTTACGATGTTCGTTTGTTCGTGTGTATGTTGAAATGAGTTATCCGAAGATCCGAGAAATTATGGCGAACGGTTTGTTTTATACTTAGGTCACATATATTCCGTTTAAGTTTTCTATTGAAATTCAATCAGACCGTTTCCAAAAATTACTGAGATATGTATAAGAAAACACAGCTGCATCTTACTTGATCCACAAATCCCTTGTTGTTGTTTTGTATTCCAATTTTCTATATAAAGTGGTTTAATTGTAAGGGCCGATGTTGAATGTGAACCACACCTAAACGCCAAGTTTTTTTCCGAATTTTATTTGACATTTCTCTATTTCAGACTTACTCAATTTGAAAGATACACAATCCAGCAACGTGTTAAAGTTATCCAGACTTATTATGAAAATGGGCGTTCAAATCAAAATGCATATCGTGCACTTCGTGATTTTTTTGGTCAATTTGATCGTCCAAATGTGCGTACAATCGCAAAAATCGTGGAAAAATTCGAACAAACCGGGTCTGTAGAAGATGTGAGAACACCAGTGCATGCTCGTACAGCTCGTACTGCAGGAAATATTGCTGCTGTTCGCGATAGTATGGCTGAAGAGCCGTCCACCTCAACTCGTCGTCGTGCCCAACAATTGCACCTCTCACGCTCGTCGTTGATGAACATTATGCATAAAGACTTGCATTTACACGCTTACAAGGTGCAATTGGCTGAAGACTAAAGCCTCTTGACCATTCCAAACGTCGTGAATGGGCAGAATGGTGGCAAGAAATGGCAACAGTGGATGATCAATTTTCGAAGAAAATCATCTTTAGTGATGTGGCACATTTTCACCTCAGTGGATTCGTCAATAAACAGAATTGCCGCATTTGGGCGAATGAGAATCCAAGAGTGATTGTCGAAAAACCAATGCACCCACAAAGAGTGACTGTTTGGTGCGGTTTATGGGCTGGTGGCATCATCGGGCCGTATTTTTTCCAAAATGAGGCCGGTCAGGCAGTTAATGTGAATGGTGTTCGCTATCGTGAGATGATAACGAACTTTTTATGACACGAATTGGAAGATATGGATGTGGACGATATGTGGTTTCAGCAGGACGGTGCCACTTGCCACACAGCTAACGAAACAATGGCTCTTTTGCGCAACAAATTCAATGGCCGTGTTATCTCACGTAATGGCGATGTCAATTGGCCGCCAAGATCATGTGATTTGACACCGTTGGACTTTTTTCTTTGGGGTTATTTGAAAGAAAAGGTGTACGTCGATAAGCCAGCAACAATTCAAGAGCTAAAGGATGAGATAATTCGGCACATTAACGGCATAGAACCTCCATTATGCCTCAGGGTCATCGAAAATTTGGACCATCGGATGGAGGTGTGCCGCCGTGGTCGCGGCGCCCATTTGGCCGATATTTTGTTCCATACATAATTGAGTAATACCAATATATCATAATAAAATAAAATTACAATAATTTCCTAAATAGTTTGTGTTTTATTCAAAATCAACATCGGCCCTTGAAATTTAACCACCCTTTACATATCAGAGATCAGCAATGAATTGTTTTTTCGCTACTCATACTAACGCGTGCAATTGTGAGTATAAGTGCGTAGAAATCATTTAAACTAACCCAGTGGTATGGCGTACTAGCTCTGAACGTGTATATTCGCTAGCTCATTAAAAACTACCGCTAGTCCCGCTACAATCTATCTCACATGCTTTTGACTGGCGAATTTAACACGGGGATGTCCTACGAGGTGGTGATGGATCCCTCTCTGCCTAATCTCTTCCTACCATTAGGGTTAGCTACTTATATCTTCAAAGCGTGCTAGCAAAAGGCAAGCGATTTTGTTGTTGTTCTAATAACGGTATCTATTTTGGATACACATTTTTTTGTGTTGTCGTTGAAAAACATCGTTTTCTGCATTACTTGGAGCTAAAGTATCAGCTAGCGAAAAGTGGCTACCCATTTTAATATGTTAACGCTAGATATTGGTGTCTAAGGAAATATTTAGGTATAATTTGAATGCCACATCAGTAGACCCTGGTACAAATTGAAGGAAAGTGCTAACTATTTCGCCTGTCATTGGTGGCGATTGCTACTTTGTATACCATTGGGAAACTACTCAGATTCACTCATACTCACAAGATAAATATTTATGAGTGCGACGTCGACATTATACGCATACTCATAAATGACCTCAACATAATTTCAAGAAGATACTTACAATGCTCACAATGATTCAAATCATTTAGCTCATCCATTTACCGTTTTAACACAAGAGATAAAACACACAACTTGATAATCAGCGCTGCCAGATAAATTTGCCGAAAAATCGTCCACTTCAGACATGTAACTTTAGTAAACTGTAATTGCCAAATCGTCACTTTGCTATTTCGGGGACAAGTCTGGCAGCCTCGCATTTTGCTTCGCCTATACACATTGAGTTGAGTAGATTCTAAATCAAACACTACAAATGTTGCTAAGTATGAGTACGATGAATAAAATGAAACTTTTGAGTGAATATGAGTTTGAATAACATTGGAATAAGTATGAGTGCGTATAAGTACAAGAATTTATGAGTCATGATTTAGCTCTACTCACTTTTTCACTACTCATTGCTGATCTCTGATACATATCTGGAGAACGGCAAGAGCCAAAGTTTCCAAATGAGGCACAAGAATCTTGGTTGTCAATACCCAACATCTATAAAAAAATGGGTGGGTTTGGAGAAGTGTGCGTGGCACTTCTCATTTGAAGAAAAATGTCTGTATATATGGGGAGCGGAAGGAGCCAAAGTTTCCAAATTGTACAAATTTGATACACATTGGTCTGGTTCAATGTCCATTTCTCTGTTATCATTCTCTAATTTTTGCTTGTTTCAAATTTCGTTGTATACCTAGCACAATGAGTTCTGTTGAGTATGTTGAATATCGAGACTACTCAAGAATCGATATGGATGAACTTCAATCTTGCATTTCAAGTCAAGACTTCTCGTCTTTTTATAATATAAGTAATGTAAATGTAAACGTCCAACTTTATTCCCTTGGTATGTTGATATCTTAAATCTTTTCCCTTGTTCCAATCTCAAAATTTAAACTTAAGCGAAATACGGCGGAATGGATTAAATCTAGGAAAATACTGCATGCTAGGTCACTCAGAGATATTGCATATGGAATTTTTAAAAATGATCCTACTCCATATAACTGGAGTGTCTACTGCAAGTATAGGAACAGGACAAAGAGAATCGTTCGGAATGTTAAAAAGGTTTATTACTCGAAGTTTTTTAATGGTCTTAATACAAAACAAATGTGGAATAGAGTGAGGAATTCTTATTCTAGTAGGCAAATTACCGATGGTAATGACTTGGACCTTGAACAATTGAATAGTTACTTCTGCTCACGAGTAAACTCATGTTGCAATAATGTTTTCGACTATGAAGAGCTGAAACTTTTTCATTTTCTTGCGTTAACTCAACGGTTTTATTAACGGAGCTCTCTAAAATAAAATCCAATACTTGTGGTGTAGATGAAATACCATTAAGATTTATTAAAATAATTTTTTCATTATTAGCTGATCAATTGCTTTATCTTTTTAATGGAATTTTAACCACATCTACATTTCTTAACATGTAGAAATGTGCTTAAGTAATTCCAATTCCTAAAGTAGGCAGCTCTTTTAATCTGGACAATCTTAGACCTATTAGTATTGTTCCAGTGTTATCGAAAAAATGCGAACATGTAATGATGTCCAAATAAACTCACATATTTTAAAATTCTCTTTACTAAATGATAAACAGACTAGATTTCGTATAAGACTTGTGTGTTAGTATCATTGGACCTATCCAGGGCGTTTGATTGTGTTGATCATGCTATGTTGGTAAAAAAAACTTAATAATGAATTTAAATTTTCTCAAACGGACTGCTCACTTATGAATTCGTATTTAAGTGATCGTTAGCAATTTATTTCATTAAATTATAGAAAATCTAGCGTGCAGAGTATAATTCAGGGTGTGGCTCAGGGGTCCGTTCTCGGGCCATTGATACTAGTAACGTCTGGATAGCTCTAGAAAGTTTGCCTCATAACGGCTAATAAACTTAAGGTACGGTCAGATATGGCAAACATTTGCCGAAAAACGTCAAATATTTGTTTGCCGTAATGTGACCACAAAATATTTATTTGCGACAAACAGAAAAACAGCTGGTGTCAAACAAAAATGCTTTTAATGTGACAGTGTGGTCAACTTAAAAAAAATACCACTAAAATCAAATAAAAAAAACACAAAATATTGTAAAAATATTTTTGTAACATTTAACATTTATCTGAATTATTTATTAAAAAAACACATGATTTTGGAATACCATTAAATTCGTTTTTGATTTTCAGTATTTCTTGTTGTAGCCAAGTCGTCGGGATCAAAAATAAAAACGTTATCTTATTATTGTTTAAAACCATTTTCTGAGTAATTACCATTTTAAGATATCAAAAATGGATTACGATAACAAAAAGAACACTGTAATCATATATAATCGATTAAAAACTCAATCTTTCCAAACATGTTTAACCCTGCTGTTAGGTTAAGCCCATTTGGTCAAATTTTGTTACTGTTTCCCTTGTAATTTTTGAACGGTGGTATATACTGACTTAGATTTTAAGCTCACGTGGTCTTTTTAAAAAACAATGTTACATATAAACAAAAATTCAAGGATCTGACTTTAAACAAGACTGAGAAAAATAAAAAATTACGAATCTTAGGTTAAGGGACCATTTGGTCCGTAGTATATTTTCTTTGGTTTTCGTTGATTTTTTTTACATTTCAAATAAATAAAATAAATAAGTATTTATTAGTTTTTTTTTATAATAATTGTCATTGCACGATGAGCAAAATGTTGTTCGATTAGTCGTGCAAAAAAAATTGCTGCAAATGGAGCATTTGATGTCAGACTTAGACTTGCAACAACTACAAATTCCACGCTTTCGAGCTCCTAAATTAGAAGTATCGTTATTATAAGAGGCCACTGGAACTATGCATCGTATTTCAGTCAATAATTGTGCTGATAACTCTTGTTAAGGTAATCTAGTCCGTTTCATCATATACGTCTTAGCCAGAGAAAGTGCTAGTTGCCGCAAAAACTCTGTTCTCCTGCAATTCCGATCAGCTGGAGCCCATGAAACGTCGATTACAGAAAATAATATGTACGCATTCAAAGTAGATATATCAAGTATGTTTGCAAATACAATGTTTGGTCATCTACTTGTTTTGCGTTTTGTGCTGTAGGAACCAATCATTTGATCAGCAGTATCAACGCCACCTAAAAGAGATGAAGCATTAGAAATTATAGGAGAAGATAACACTAACATACCTTTTGTTGAATTGTAATACGAAACAATCTCTGGTTTTTTCTTGAATCCATTTTTATCAACATCAGCTGTCTTATACATTAAACTTATCAATATTGTTGCTTTGTTCTTGTGGCTAATGTATGATACTAATGTCGCAATGTCATCGAATGCAAATGTGGAATGGTACAAAGGAAGTTTTTTGACAGTCAGCAATTTCGGAGGAATGAATGTTTTATTTCTGCGCACTGTTCCCACATATGTCAGTTTTCCTGAAGTTTTTTTACCAACTCAAAAGTGGAAAAAAATTGTCGCCAGTAATATTTTGCTCTTTCAAGCCTTCTGTCAAGTCCAATACAACGCGTTGCCCTTGGTTCTTTTCAGGCTGTGCATTTCGAGGCTTACCAATGTATGGTTGTATTTTCCATACATAGCCTGACTTATAATCCACTGATAACTAAAATTTCAAACTAAATCTTGCTTGTTTTGAAGGCATAAACTGCCGAAAAGAGCATCGCCCCCTGAATGCAACCAGTTGCTCATCAATGGTCACATATTTGTGGCAATTGTAAAACATTGGAAGAAGTTGTTGCCAACGGTCCCACGGTTCACGTATAGGAGCAAATTTATCGCAACTACGCATTTGTCGTCGACTCAAAACATCATCGAAACGGATGGCACTATTCATCATATGAAATGCATCTTCAGACATAATTGATCGGAAAACGGGGAGACCAAATTTTCCATCAAATAAACCATGAACATTTTCATTTTTTCCACTATCAATAATAGACTTTATATAAGCCAACTTTTTTGCTAAAATAAAATATATACTTACCGACATACGCCTGCAAGAATGAGTAGGTACTGTTATATATGCGCGCAATGCGTCTTCATCAAAATCTTTCCATTTGCCACCAAACTTGAGCCTGCCGTACTTATTAGTATTTTCGATTATAATTCTTTCTATTGGAGGCGGAAAAAACAACAAAAAAGCTAACAGCATGTCAGTGCATCTGGACACTGCAAATCGAGTTGGTCCTGGTTGTGTTGAGATAATATTCTCAGCCGTAGCTCCAATAAGCTGAGATAATGGAGTGGCACTCCAAACCATTTATTATGTATTTAAAAAAAAACACAAAAAAGGGGATGCCATACTTGTTTTTTACATTTGCTGTTTATATGGACCAAATGGTCCACTAACCTAACATTCGTAAGTTTTTTTTAACCTAATAGTAGGGTTAAGGCAATTTTACACGATATTTATTTTGCGGTGGGCTTGTCAGTAAAGTCCATATGTTATTTCACATGTCTGTCAAAATTGACAAATACAAAAGGTTAATTATTTTTGCTTTCACACGTTTCTTTTTGGTTTCTCTTGATATAACCTAAAAACATTCACATTAGCAAACAATATACTGATTTCTATTCAATTTTTATTGTATTTAAGTAAATTAAAAATTTTGTTTTTTTTAAGAATATGAGTAAATAAGTATATTTTAATATATATTTGCATCCACAAACAGGCGACTTGCAAAACAGCTGATGTCAGATGGTTTGTCAGATCAAAATAGAAAACGCTCTAATTGAAAACTTTTACACTGCTAATTCGATCTTCCATTTACAAAAGCAATTTTTTTTTTTGCGTTTATACGACATGTATGCAATTTGCAGTGGGAAATTTGACAAATACATACTGCTTAATACATACCGTGTAAAAGTGCCTTTATATGGTAAACAGTATCGGCCCAAAGAAATACATACGCATGTCTTAAAACTTGCCAAGTTATTATGATCTCCGAGCTAAAACCATGGGCTTAAATCAAGTTTAGCGGCGCACACCAAAACAAAACAAAGTACATAGGGTGATAGAAAATTGAAAAAAATATGCCACCCGATTCATAACAAAAAAAAAAGAAAAAAACCAAAATTAAAATTTAAGGGGGCTGAGGCCCATGGGGCCCCCTGGAACCAAAAAACTGCCTCGCCCACTTAGTGATATTTTGATTTTAAACTAAATTCTCTATATCCAGAAAGATCTAGTCAAAACCTTCAAAATGATACCAATTTTGGCCATATACCTTTAGAAATGTGATGAATAAATTACATATTCCTAAGAAACCAAAAACGTCCATAACTCTAAAACTATGCGTTAGCACCAATTTTTTTATTTAATTTTTTCTTCTTGTTTTTCAATTTTATATCACCCTATATACTTTTTTTTTATTTTGGTGTGCGTCCCTAAACTAGATTTGTTCCGAACCATGTAACAGACAAAACAGACAAACAGATGAACATCGTACAAAAAGCAATAGAGATTCGTTTTTGCTTTTTAAGCCCGAACCCTTAATAAATGACAACTTAAATTAATTTTAAGATTTTTTGAATTATTGTGTACATATACATATTTGCTTAAACTTCTTACTTCGTTTTTTGTTTAAGCTGTTTAATGTCATCTCGGTGAAAGGAATTCGTTGGCAACACTTGTGTATATAAAAAGTAAATAAAATAAAAAGTAATTGATTGACAGCTGCAAATTTAAAATAATTTCGTGTTATATTGTGCAAAGGTAAGAAAATAATTTAATTAATGTTTATTAAAAACAACATTTACAAGACAAATGTTTTAATTTATGTTTTAGAAAATGGAAAACTTTGGCGAACCAACCATTAGCAAGAAGCCACGAACAAAACCAAAAGTGGCATGCGATTGGGTTGAAGCAGATATTTTTAAGTAATATCTTTGGTGGAAGCTGAAAAGTGTTTGTGGGATGCTAGCGACGAAGCTTACCACAACAAAGCATTGCGCGACCGTGTTTCGTGGCTATGCAGCCAGAGCGAAAACAAAATCTGGCCAAGGCGCAAAAGAAACTCCAAAATGGAAATTTTTTGCACATTCTTTCAGCAAGTGATATTGAATATGTATCAAGCCAACAATCTTCAACAACAAAACGGCGGCAACAATCCCAAAACAACCAAATTGTTACATCAGATATTGCAGCCACAATGCGTGAGGCCGTCACGGTAATGAAAGAACGTGGAAACAACCAAACTAACCCGAACGATACGTTTGCTATCTATTTAGCAAGTGAGCTAAATGCTTTAAGTTTTGATGCTGCAGCATTAGTGCGGAAAAAAACTACACTTTTTCTTTTGGAGTGTTTAGAGAAAGAAAAAAATAAATTTTAAATATTCTTCTCTAAACTAGTTACAAGAGAAATTTACAAGGGTACTAACAGCTGTAATAATTGATGTACTTAAGTTTTGCAAAAGTTGTAAAAAAGGCTGTTTTCCTAAACGTGTGTTCACAATGTATCAATACCGAGTTGATGCATTGTGTACTTAAATTTTCACCTACTTTGTATTGTATATGAATATGGTTTGCATCTACATTATTTTAACTGCTTTATTTGCTTTTCTCTGCGCAGTGACAACTACAAAGTTGCATTTCGGAACTAAATGCATTGTCAAAATTTTTATGGTTGCATTTAAGAACATGTTGCCATGTATTACTACAATGCAACAGGCGTTTAGGAAAACAGCCAAATATTATAAATTAAAATTATTGTGATTTGAAACCGGTCATCTAAATGGCCGCCGATTTAAAATTACTTGATGAATTTTTCCACCCAAACGAAAATTTTTATTGTATTCTGAAAAAACAGGCAGTTCAGCATGGTCTGAACATCACAAGATTAAAAATCACAAAAGTTTTAAGTTGGTTTAAACTAGTGGAAAATTAATCAAGTAATTTTAAATCTACGGCCACTTAGCTGACCGGCTTAAAATCACAATAATTTTAATTAATAATATTTTTGACAACTTTTGCAAAACTTTTTTTGTTTTTCCCTTTTTTACAATGAATTTTGTAATACGTTTAGAAATAAATTAAAAAATTAATTTATGATAATAATTAAATAATATATAAAAATGACTGAATTAAAGTACAAATGAATATATATGAACATACATATGTATACTTTTTATTAATCTTTTCTGTTAAATAAAACATTTTTAAAATACATACATACTTATCTCATGTTTTTTGTTTTTAATTTTAAATAAATGATTTAAACAACTCGTCTTAATATGTTTATACTGAAAAGGCAATTCGCCTTCCTCTACGAAATATTGGCAAAATTCTTGTCATATTTCTGAAGTATCTTGCGCGATATAGGAACGATGCGGCAGCAGATTTGGAAAGTCCTGGCCGGTTTGATCATTGCGCCATTCACCTGCGATTAAAGTGCCGTCTTCAGTATAGTGATCAACAAGTTTTGCGTTGAAGTGAACGGAATTTTTCTGACTTATCAGACAGTTGTGTAATGCACAGAATGCAAGCGTTACTTGCTTCGTTTTTATTGGCTGAAGTTTAATTGGACTGCGCATTACCCTAAAACGCGCGGACATAATACCGAATGCATTTCCTATTACACGTCTTGCTCTTGACAACCGATAATTAAATATTCTTTGGAGAGCATTCATGTTTCGTAAATTAAACGCCTTAAGTATATTCTGGGTTAAAGCAAAAGCATCATCAGCAACAAGAACATGAGCCACAGCCACGAGTCTAGATGGTAGGGGTTTAGGATAAGGCAGATTTAGACGGTGGCTAGTCAGAGCTGCATTAAATGAACTTTTGCGAAAAACTCCACCGTCAGATATACGGCCATTTGACCCTACATCGACATACAAAAACTTATATGATGCATCGGCAATAGCCATGGGAACAATACTATGTGTACCTACAAAAATATTATGTCAAGGAAGGTAATAAGAAATATATATACTTTACCTACCTTTGTAGTTATAGAAAACACTACCTGAATGGGATGGCGCAGTCATCACAACATGTTTTCCATCCAAAGATCCGATGCAATTAGGAAAGTTCCACAATTCCAAAAAGTCCTCAGACACGGCTTTCCATTCGATTTCAGTTGATGGTACCTTTATTATATTAATTAATTTAATAATAAAAATATATTTTAACGTATATTACCGTCAAATAGTCCGGCTGCAATACTTTATAAATAGCGTCGCATACTTCGGGAATAATTCCTGAAATTGTATTATGGGGAATACGAAATACATATTGTAGAGACCTAAAACTTTCGCCTGTTGCCAAATTGAAGTGTAACTGCTAACCGCTCGGTAGGAGAAATTGACTCACGAAAATTTGTGTTACTTTTTGTTATAAGCGGGGCCACTAATGTAAGCTACAAGAGTATTAAAAACTGTATTAACTTGCATTACTTTAATTAAATTTGCAACTCACCAATTTTTCAAAATCAGCTGACGTCATTCGTAAAAAGTTGTTATACAATGCAGGAATTTCTGACCGTTACTCCATCAACAACTTTGTACAACATCCATCTTCTTTACGACGTAGCACCCACTTGCGTACCCTTATTCTTCTTTTTTTCTCCCTAATTTTATTTTCCTCCTCTTCCAGAATTAATGTTGCTGATGCTCCACAGCTTAACACAAGAAGTTCCTCTATATTTTCCATCACTATTTTACTTGTTTTGGCAAATAATTTTATATATTTTGACAGTTTGTTCAAATATTTTGCTTCGGCAAATATTTTTTTAAGTGTGACCATATGGGAAACATGTTTGCCAATATGTGTGTTTGCCGCTATTTGACATATGTTCGAGCAAACAAAAATGAGCAAATAAATGTGCGTAGTGTGACCACAAAATAAAACCTGTTTTGAAAAAAATTTTGCTAAATAAAGGCAAATATATTTGGGGCTAATATTTGCCATATGTGACCGTACCTTTACTCATGTATAGTTACTATCGATATGGCTGAATTAATTGAGTTATTTGGCATCATAAACTAAGGCATACTTTTAGGCGTAACCACAAATTGAGATAACTTAACGAATATTCGAGCATTTACAGTGGGGTTGAAGTACAATTATGCACAACAATTTTAACATTATATCAGTACATTGATTTTTACACTAGAAGTGTGCATAGCTTATACAATAACAATTTAAACTAATAAAATAACTAACAAATACTAAATAACTAATCAATACAAGATAACTAAAGCTAGTTTCGTAACAATATCAATTTGGCCGCATTATTATCTCTTGTTTAATTCTATTAGAGTGGGCATGAGATAAAATAAGAAGTCAGAAACAACAAAACTATTTGAAAATCTATAGAGATTTCAAATCACTTACCTCTACATCTTGCAAAACTGAGCTGTGATTGTGTTAGGAACTGTGATTGTGTTAGGAGAATTTGCAGAATATTTTCTTTTTACTCAGGAACAACCTTTTCATTTTTATTTTATTTAACTATTTTGACAATTATTGATTTGCTATTCTATTACATAAGTTCCTTCAGTTGTTAAACTGTAATACATCAATAACTAATGAGCACAAATTTGCTTCGAAGTACTGCATGTCAGTTGAGCTGGACAAAGAAGAGTTTTTTCTACAAAAAAAAAAAGCTTTTGAATTTTCCTTTTTATAAAAATTAATTTAAATACAAATTGCATTTTTATGTTACTTATGGTTAAAAAAAAAAAAAAATTTTTTTTTTTTGTTTACTTTTTATACTCTGCAGCTCAGGTGGAAAGATTTTTTATATACTATCAGGGGTGTCATGGAAATCGAACGAACGTAAAACGAAAGAATTTTAAGAGTCGTTTTTCAATAAGATTTCTGTAATAAAAAAATTTTATGACAATTATTATGCAAATAATGCTCTATTAAACAGAATTTTCTCACAAAAATTTTAAAAATTAGATTAAAAGTTTAATAAAAAAAAAAAATTCAAATTCTTTCGTTTTACGTTTTCGATTTCCATGACACCCCTGTATATTAAACATTATTTCGTTATTTCGTTTTTAATTTCTACTATTGGAAAAAATCTACTTTTTTTTAAAAATAATGATTCAGGCACAATAGTTCCAATATTTAAACAATTTTGCTATTTTCTAATCTTATGTCAAAAAAAGCTTCAATATTGAGAATGAGCCGAATCGGTGGATTATTTTGTCTCCCGCTAATATAAGTGTTCTTCCGAATTAAGGGTTTTGGTACGATAGGGTCCATACATAAGAGGTTAGGTTGATAAAATTATCCCGAACATTTTCTATACATGAAATATGTTTTAATTTTAAAAAAGAAAAGCGACCTAATATATCATCAAGCGCTTCCACACATATATAGGTATAATTTAAATCGAATATTGCAGGTCCATTTGGTAATTGACGCCCCTTGTAAATAATTGTCCAAACTTTATCATTCATTTGAGTTAAGTATGGATCCTCCTTATTTAAAAATTTCATCATTCTATTGGGGAGATAAAACCATTTATTGTCATCTAAATTGGCAATGACTTTTAGACCATATTGTGTTTCTTTCCATTCAAAATTCACAATTTTCAAAGACTGGTTTAAAGGTATATCATCTATTCTAATATACTCAGGCTTAATACCTTGGGCAATATTCACAATTTTTTTATACATCTGAAAACAAACAAGAAAAAATAATACATAATTAAATATACCTTTATTATGTACGAAATGCTTACCATTTTTTATTAAGTTTCCTTTAAAGTGGCAATTAGAATAATGATGTGGAATATACTCCCTAAGCCTTTTTATATTAATGCCAAACTTTCAAATTGAGTTAATCTCTATACGTACATGTGCTGCATATTCTAAATGTATTACACGTTACTCTATCTTATTTTAAAATACTGAAACAATTTATTTGTACACAATTTTAAGTTTCTCTTCATTGAAGAAAATATATGTGGTGTTTATAGAACACGAGCGCCTTACTCGTCCGTTCAACTTACATTTAGAACAAAAACAAAATTTCCAAATGTAAGTTGAACGGACGAGTAAGGCGCTCGTGTTCTATAAACTACCCAATAATCAACTTTATATATTCTCTTTACTCAAAATTTTTTTATTTTGTTTATATTTAAAATTCCTCCTTATGGAAAAATCCATTGGAGCAAAATAAAAAAGTTGAAAAATTAGTCTAGAATATCTAAGTTTAAAGCAGTGACGTCCAAAATTTAAATTGTGGTTGTATTGCTTTTTATTAGTATTAGTGAATAAAGAGACAAATATTATTAATAAAAATACAAAAAATATGTAAGCATCCGCCGCATGTGCACTCGTCGCCAGAGTTCCCAATTGAGCGCCTTTGGCGTTAGATTTAGCGCTTTTTAACTGTCGAAAAGGCGCATATTTTTTCCTCAGCGCTTTTTTTAAAAAGAGCGCTAAATTAGCGCTTTTATTGATATTTTTGTATTTTTATTTGCATACATTAAAATCAAGGCATATTAAACCAAAATTTGTTTCTGTTTTTTAAATACTTTACTCTGAAATGCATACCATTAAAGAAAAGAAGTTTATTTTCTAAGGTAGTCCATTTCGTTTCTTAAAACAAGAAAATCCAAAAATTATTTCGTGATTTTAACTTGTTTTGTTCGTATTAAAAAAAACTTTATTAAATAAAAAAACATTTTCTCATGACCAAAAATTCACGTTTTTGGTTTATAATTAAAAAGTTCTTTAAACAAGAAATCCAAAAGTAACTTATTATTATTAAAAACAAGAAAGATATTTCTGAAATCAAGCAGCATTTATTTAATATTAGTCTGATTTTCTTGATTTTTTTTTTAAATAGAATCGAATTTCTTGCATCAAGAAACAAATGCTAGCGATTTCTTTAAATTTCTCAGAAAATGCTCAAGAAAACTTAGTTTGATTCAATTAATTT
Organism: Pollenia angustigena; assembly: GCA_930367215.1. Classification (NCBI taxonomy): domain Eukaryota; kingdom Metazoa; phylum Arthropoda; class Insecta; order Diptera; family Polleniidae; genus Pollenia; species Pollenia angustigena. Next base: position 45,451,622 of record OV884058.1, read on the forward strand.
TTATTTGGATCGACATGTTAACATCAAAATCAGTCAAAAGTTTTTTATTTTTATATTAAGTTTTCTTAAACTAACTAGTGCTACACGTTTTTAAGAAAAAAAATGCAGGCTTTTCTTCTGATTTTGTAAAATAAAAAGCAACGAGAACTTGATTTAAGTAACTATAGAATTAAAATAAATTGTTTTAGCTGTTTTTAAGAAAATTTTAGTTCGCTTTGAGTCATAAATTTTTGCTTAAACCAGGCAACACAAGCTTACAATATGAAATTTTTGGCTTCAGCTATAATAGTGCAACATTTTCTTGGTTCAAGAAATATGTTCTGGATATTTAGTTAATAATTCTTTCCGTGTTTATTTGAAATTATATAACTTTACTTTTCCTGAAATATCAGAAAAGGCTTTTTAAAATTGTTAATGTTTTATTAACACAGCTCGGCAAAAACAAAAAAAAAAAAAAAATATCGGGGTAGAGAACTTGATTATGTGATTTTAATTGACGTTTACGTGCTGAATCTAAATATTTGATTCAGTCACGTCTAGTTAACATGTTAACTGATTTAATGTCTTATTTTATTCTTAATAAATGAATGATAAAATAAAAATGAAAACGGATTTAAATTAAGCGCTGTAATATCTTTGTATTTCATATATTTTTATTCAAAACGACTTTTTTGACGGCCATTGTAATTAATAAAACATTTAAGTTTTTTATTTAAATTTTATTTAGCGCTTTATAGCGCTTTTTGATTGGGGTCACGGCGCTTTTTGAATAGAAATAGTTCACAACCCTGCTCGTCGCTTGGTAATCGACGACTGAATTGTGTACTCTCGTGGACTAAATGAAAGAGCGTAAGAATGCGTGTGAAGAATGTGTGTGAATTTATTTCCACAATCGTGGTATGGGCTGGACACCAATGGTTTAAACTTTAAAGCAGGGCTGCCAGGTACTTTTTTCGTCCTCCCCAAACTTAAAAAAAATTCCCCAAAAATCCCCCAATAAAAGAGAAAATCCCCAAAAATAAACCCCTGTAAAAAATACTCAATACGGATAATTTAAACATTTATTTGAGTTTTACTTCTACTATGTTCTACAAAAATCATTTTTATTGCAGGGAAATATATAGTTGTATTAAAAACATATATAGTTTATACATATGTATATACAGTCGAACTTCCCTATAATGAATCTGCATTAAAAACATAATTGTATCTACACTTTGATTACTTTATCATCTCGAAGAAAAGTTTACGACATTTAAAAAATTGACAAAAACTAAAATAAAAGATTTTTTCGCCTTGTAATCTCTTTTCAACTTATCAATCGACTTTTCTTTACCCAATCGTTACCAAACTTCATAATTTTTGTTTTTATATACAAGGAAACAAAATTAGCCAATTCATTGACTTAAAAGTTCATTTTAAATGTACATACATGAACTTCACTAGGAAAATACAAATTTTGTACTTATTACACATAACCATATTATTGACAAATTAGCTTCAAACTTTTCAGATATTTTTTTTTTTTTTTTTTTTTTGATAAAAAAAAAACAACTTTTTTACCCGGTGTTTATTAATATTAGTGATATTGCAAAAATAGTCACCCTAATGTTTATGTGTGCATAAAACTTAGTTATCTCCTATAGAAAAATTAAACTCATATTTTTTACACGGAAGTAAGTTTATTTTCTAAAGTAACCAATTTCCTTTCTTTACACAGAAAATCCAACAATAGTTTTATGATTTTAACATATTTTGTTCGTATTTAGTAAAATTTTCTTGAATAAACAAACATTTTCTCATAATCAAAAAAATCATGATTTTATTATATCGACCCCTAACCTAACCAGAACCTAAAAGTCTTTGCAACAAAGTGTATTTTATTTGATTTTACGATTTAATTTTCTCAGTGTATAAGGTACCGTTACGATTTAATAGCAAGAACAATTTTATTTTAAGCGACAAATTTCATACAAAATTTGTATGAAATAAAATAAAAAAGCTCTCTCCTGTAAAATTTGATTTTGGGCGCTTACGTTATTTTCGCGGTTAGGGGTCGATATGATCAAAAATTTCTTAAGACAAGAATTTTGTAAGCCTGTTTTTATTAAAAATAAGAAAGATTTTGCTTAAATCAAGCTGCATTAATTTAATATTAGTCTGGTTATCTTGATTAATTAAAAGAATCGAATTTCTTGCATCAAGAAACAAACACTAGGGATCTTTTTTAATTTTTCAGAAAATGTTCAAGAAAAATTAGTTTAATTCAATTAATTTTTATTTAAGTCGACATGTTAAGCAAATCAATAAAATGTTTCTTTTTTTTATATTAAGTTCTCCTTAAACTAACTAAAGCTATACGTTTTTAAAAATTCAGGCTTTTCTTCGTATTTTGTTAGTTAGTTTTTCATGTCAAATAAAATTAAAGGAACAACTATATTTAAATATGAATTGATATTTAAATTGAATTGTGGAAATTAGCCATAAGCAACGAATATTTTTTTTTTTTTTTTAGCTGTATTTAAATATATGTAGTTCGGTTTGAATCATAACTTTTTGCTTAAACCCATGGTATAATACGTACCAGGTAGGTTCATTAGAGAGAGTTTTCAATTTTTTTACCCATGTAATGTCAACCAAAGAGAAATAGAATAAAAAATAAAACAAATTACCGAATGATATAGAAAAAAATTTTGTTTATTTATGTAAAAAAAAGTAACACAAATGAATAAAAAAAATTTTACCGGAGAATTTATAAGCATACATCAGAAATTCGTCTATTCCTTTTACATCAATGACAGATGGTATAGCACAGCGCATCAAATGGGCATGTTTTGGTTTTTGATTCAGATAAAAAAAATATGTGTTTTCAAAATGAAACATATAGATTTTTAAATTTTTTTTTATCAACACCGCATAAATCACTCCACAATTTCGTTTTATTTTCGGGACATGTATAAAATTGATCTTTTTTTTGTTCAAAAAAAATTGCATATGCAACATTTTTTATAAATTTTTTTGTCTAATTTAAAAAATTATATTGGTAACTTTTTTTATTTTAATTTTTAAATTTTTGTTTAATCTTTTATAATTTATTTTACTTTTTGGCATTTTCTTTTGTTTGAAAAAAATTGGACATTCTATGGGTTTTCTAATTGAGAACAAAATTTTTAATGAATTTTTGTATTATTCTACAATGGCTTAAACCAAGCCACACACATATTTAAAATAAGAAAATTTTGGCTTGAACGAGAATGCTGCAAAATATTTTTAGTTCAAGCCATATTTTGTGGTGCTTTAGTAAATACTTCTTTCCGTGTATTTCCCCAAAAAAACCTAATTTTTTTTTTAAATCCCCAATGAAAACCCCAAACCCCAAATCAAATTTTTTGTCCCTTTTAGTAACAAGAAAACCCCTAATTTGGGGTCAAAACCCCAAAGCTGGCAGCCCTGCTTTAAAGTAACATTTCAATTTAAAAATTCCTCCCTATGGGAAGAAAAAATTCCTCCTTATGGGAAAACACGTAGGGAGGAAATTGAAATTTAAAAATTCCTTCTTATGGGAATCACGTAGGGAGGAAAAATCATATACAAAATCCCCATATTTATACTACTCTCCGGGAATAATCATTTTTACATCATAGCTCCCTTAGCATATGAGCGATTGAACAATTGACTTTTTAAAACTGCGGTAAAGGGTAAAAAAGATTTGGCACTTTTACTTGTTGCATGAACAACCAGTGTGAACATTTCGATATTTTTGCAGTTAAATCAAAACTTTTGATTTTCCTCAGAAATTTTCATGAGATTTTTTAGTGTAATTTTAAAAATTTGGAAGAATTTTTTTTAGGAATGAGATTTTCATGCGCATAAAATTAGCATTAGAAAAAATAAAAAATATGTACTACAAACTTAAACATTTTAAACAAAAAAGCTTTTGCTTTTTTAATTTTATTTAAAACAATAAAAAAAAAAAAAATCTATTGCTGTTTTTGTTCCATTGTTATTTATAAGTATAATATTTTTTAAAACTTTATTTAAATAACTACATAATTTAAATTTGTGCGTGCATAAACAAATTTTTATATCACCAAAAGCAAATCTTTATGTGTTAAAAAGCTTTTGTAAATGGAAAATGATCTCTCAACGTCAACCGAAGTTATAGAAGCATACTTGAAGGATGCCAATTAATTTGGAGAATATTAATTTTCTAATTCAGATCTCACATTTGATTCCAGATCAAAAATAGTTGAAATTTGTTTGATTGTTTGAAATCCTATAGTTTTTTGCAAAACGCTTTGGATTTTTTTAATTTGTCGGGCTTATCCTTCCTTATTGTTTCCCGTATAAAATCAATATTATCGAATTGTCTTCTAATTTTCTCTGCAACTCAATGAAACCCATGTGCCTAGCAAGCAAGTAACATGTAACAGTTTTGGATAAATTGTTTTAGGCCAATTGGCAGCCTTAACAATGTAAGGTGCTGCATCGGCTAAAAATTTAAGGATCTTTTGTCAAAATCTTGTATTTTAAGCAGAGCTGCCAAAAAATTATGTATTGACTTAAAAAATGTTTATTTTGGAAAATTGTTGCTATACAATTTTAAAATTTTTTTAAGAACTTATTTTTATAATATGGAAATTTAAAAAATGTGTCACTCAAAAATTTTTAAATATGCAAAAATATGCATTTAAAACCAAAATATGCAAAAATATGCATTTTCACTAAAATATGCAACAATATGCAAAAAGAAGTCGATGCCCTTTTAACGCCAATTTAATGATTCGGAAAAATAATTCTTAGAAATCGACAAAAAAAAACATGTTATAAATTTTGACAAAAAAATTTGGTGTGAAAATGGATAATATTATCTTACTTTATCTGTTTTGTTAATAAATACAATATTTAAGAAATCTTATAAATTTCTAATTCTAAGGTTTTCTTGGGCAACCGCGTATGTCTTAAAATCAAATTTTACAGCAGAAGTTGTTTTCGAAAGCTATCAGCAAAATTTTTTTATAAAAACACCATTTTGAGATTTGTTAATTTATTTAAAGTTTTGTTATTTTAAGTTTCCAATATTAAAGTATTTTGATTATTATTTAAAGCAGTGATAACCACTCCATAGGCTCGCGAGTCAGTCAATAATCGTATTTTTCACACAGACACGGTCGGCAATTCACATGTATACAACAACTTTGTTCGTTTCAAAACATTAGACTATCATCAGTCTCTGCGACCGCACACAAGTACATAATATCTTTGTGTGCGTGCGTTCGAGGCTTGGTTATTTCGGGGCTTGGTTATCACTGATTTAAAGAGCTAATTTTACCAATGACGTGAAAATTAGACCAAGATTTAAATACAAGGGTTTATCCCATACAAAATTTGCAGACATATTATGTAGTTTTCTACATCTACATTAGACTGGTCGCAATTTTTATACCCTTCACCTCAGGTGGAAAAGGGTATATATAAGTTTGTCATTCCGTTTGTAATTTCTACAATATTGATCCTACACCCTATAAAGTATTTATATTATGGGTCCTTATGAAAAGCGAAGTTGATTTAACCATGTCCGTCTGTCCGTTGAAATGGATTTTCCGAAGACCCCATATATGATGGGGGCCAGGTTATTATACATTTATGTCACATATGGTCCGGAATTGTTTGCTATTGAAATTCAGAAAGATCAGTCCACAAATGGCTGACATATGAGCAAAAAACCACGACTACCTCTAATTTTTTCGAAAAATCCCTTGTGGTTGTTGTATTTTTATTACGTTTTACTGTATATCTGGGGAACGGCAAAAGCCAAAGTTTCCAAATTAGGTACACATATTAAAGTTGCCAATACACACCATCCTACAAAATGTGGGCGGGATTGAAGAAGTGGGCGGGATTGAAGAAGTGGGCGTGGTACCTCCCGTACAAAAAAATATAAAAATTGTATAAAAACCTAAATTTTAGGGCTGCCATATGTCCTATGGATATGACTTATATACCAAAATATCGGAAATTAGTAGAGCATATTTTATTAAAAACTCGGGAAAATCGGTTCAGATACAAAAAAGTTATGACCAAAATTAAATTTTTTTTTTTTTAATACCCACTTTCGGGAACCATAGATTTCCCTGAGTCCTAACTTTATAACCCAAGTAAATGGTAAATTTCTTCCTAAGCACGTCGGTATTTAAATCTTTCAAATCGGTTTAAAAATGGCTAAGTTATGAACAAAATACTGAAATCCCAAAAATTATTTTTTTTATACCCTTCACCTCAGGTGGAAAAAGGTGTATATAAGTTTGTCATTCCGTTTGTAATTTTTACAATATTGATCCTACACCCTATAAAGTATATATATTCTGGGTCCTTATGAATAGCGAAGTTCAAATCCGGTTATCCGCCTCTTCCCCCCCTTCACATTTGTTTACATATACTAGCATAATGCTCAATATGATTTTCGTTAACATCCTTCTTTATTATTTCATCTATTTAACGAAATTATTTTAATAATTTTATTCTAATTTCTTCGACCTTTTATAAATATTTTTCTTCTTTATTAATATTTGAGCTTAAGGTCACTTTTATTTTAAATATTTCGTATATTTTTATTTCGGTATTTCGATTCTTCTTCAGGATATATTTTAACAAATCGAAACTAGGAATTTTTGTGTTTTTTTGCTACTTAAAAACTCCCCAAAAAGATAAAAGAAAACAAACACGCATACTTACATGCCACAAACTATTTTGGTGAATATATTTCCATATTTCGGTTCACAACTAAAATAAGTTTTATGGTTTACAACTTTGCTATTGTGGTGAACAAAAACATCAAAAGTAATTACAACTCAACACAGTGAACTTTAAACGGGCCATATTTCATTTAAATGATATTCAAACAACGTTCCTTCATGGTTTAGTTGTCTAGGGGGTGTGTTAAGTTAGAAACTGTGAGTTCTCTGGTTCGAAGAAATTTTTTTTTTTTAATTTTTATTTTTTTTATGTTCTACGAACGATTTAAAAAAAATATTTACCAGTTTTCGCTTTTTAAATTTAATTTATAATGAAGTTTAAAGTACATATTGTTAATATGTGTGTATAGATATGTAAAAATTATTTAGTTTTTGTCTAGTTGCTCTGTACCAGAGATCAGCAATGAATCGCTTTTTCGCTACTCATACTGACTCATGCAATTGTAAGTATAAGTGCGTAGAAATCATTTAAACTAAACTACTCTGATTCACTCATACTCACAAGAGAAATATTTATGAGTGCGACGTTGACAGTATACGCATACTCATAAATGACCTCAGCTTGATTTATAATTTCAAGAAAATACTTATAATACTCACAATGATTCAAATCATTTAGCTCATCCATTTACCGTTTTAACACAACAGAGAAAACACACAACTTAATAAACAGCGCTGCCAGATAAATTTGCCGAAAAATCGTCTACTTCATACATGTTACTTTAGTAAACTGTAATTGCCAAATCGTCACTTTGCTATTTCGGGGACAAATCTGGCAGCCTCGCATTTTGCTTCACCTATACACATTGACATGAGTAGATTCTAAATCAAACACTACAAATGTTGGTAAGTATGAGTACGATGAATAAAATGAAACTTTTGAGTGAATATGAGTTTGAATCACATTGGAATAAGTATGAGTGCGTATAAGTACAAGAATTTATGAGTCATGATTTAGCTCTACTCACTTTTTCACTACTCATTGCTGATCTCTGCTCTGTACTCTGCTCCCACAATGGAGAAGGGTATATAAGATTCGGCACAGCCGAATATAGCACTCTTACTTGTTTTTTTTTTAAATTTAATTGTTTGCGCTGCTTAAAATATGAGGTTTGGTGCAAGAAATCATGATCAAATATTTCAGGTCAATCCGACGGTGCCTAGCCGTGCCGGGTGGGGGCCAAAGTTCCCCATATTATAAAAACAAACATATTTTCAATATTTTTAATTAGGCTTAAGTTCATGAAATTTAATTTTCATTAAATTATTTTTATGAAGAAAGGAATTTTACAACATGAAAATCAATTAAAATTGTTATTGATAATCTTTCATTCTTGACGTGGCTCGGGCTCGAACCCTGGCCGGCAGGTTACCAGGACATGTTTCGATCGCAACCACTCGATCTCCTCAGATGGATTTGCCGTCTTACACTCGCAGCCATCGACGACTGCTGACGTCACTAGTCAAACATCAATCCTTAAACCAAATTGTATTTTAACATTTGGTAGATCGAAATTTGCTTTCCTGAATGATTATCCACTTTAATTGATTTTACATGTTTTTTCCTTTACTTCTGTTTTTTCGTACTTTCGTCAAGAATTTTTCTTGAAGTCCAAGTACATTTTTTTGTTATTTCACTGTGTCTTTCTCTTATTCTGTTGACCTTTTTCAGCACAACTTGAAGGACAAATGTACAAATAGAGCTCGTGCCTTAGCTTTTACAATAATTAGTATTGTGGTTATTTTGTTGAACTATTTATGGTTTTTAATCCAAATTTTTAATATTTTTAATTAGGCTTAAGTTCATGAAATTTAATTTTCATTAAATTATTTTTATGAAGAAAGGAATTTTACAACATGAAAATTAATTAAAATTGTTATTGATAATCTTTCATTATTGACGTGGCTCGGGCTCGAACCCTGGCCGGCAGGTTACCATGACATGTTTCGATCGCAACCACTCGATCTCCTCAGATGGATTTGCCGTCTTAAAATAAATATTAAAAATTTGGATTGAAAACCATAAATAGTTCAACAAAATAACCACAATACTAAACATATTTTCTATTAGATCTTTATAGTTATACTAGTTGAAAAGCCGAAAATCAAAAATATGGCTTCGTTACGATCTTCCGCAGAGAAAGTACTTAAGTGTGCCAAGTTTCAGCTTCCTATGTCATCAGATGGCTTCAGAAAGTTTCGGAAAGAATAGGACATACATGCAAACATCCTGACATACTAAGAAATTATATATTGTATAGACAGATTAAAGTATTTGCTGTTTAATATTTTAGTATGACACGAACGAAAGATTTTTAACCTAATTCGGGGTCGCTGAATCCAGTGGTGCTAGCCGTTTTTTTTTTAGGTTAGCTTTGGTTTTCGAGATATACCGTTTTTTCGAAAATTAAGGAGGTTGCACAACATTTGTTCGCGCAACTCAAAAACGCTTTACCTTATTGAAAAACTAAAAAACTGAAACTCCGCAATAAAATTTACTTTAAGAAAGTTGAAACTTTTTTCTTTATGTTGGCTTTGGTTTTCAAGATATACCGTTTTTTCGAAAATTAAGGAGGTTGCACAACAATTGTTCGCGCAACTTAAAAACGCTTTAGTTAATTGAAAAACTAAAAAAAACCGAAATTCCGCAATAAAATTTACTTTAAGAAAGGCAAAACGTGTTTCTTATATGCGCAGTCGTTTTAGAAACATAATTTTTTTTTCTGGAAAAAAAATAATTTTTTTATTAAAATTTCGGAATTTTTGTTTTTAAAAATTCATAAAAAATTTAAAAATGCTTGTTGTTAAATGATTAAAATCTGTTAACAACTTTTGATTTTATGTATTCACATAGGACGAAAAATTTATGTGGCGGTTTAATAAAATTCTTAAATTAATTAAAATTTTTCGTCCTTTGTGAATACATAAAATCAAAAGTTGTTAACAGATTTTAATCATTTATAGCTTGTTTTGTTTGCAATGTTGTTTTTAATATGTCTGCATAAAATTAGAAGCATAGCTACAATTTTTTATGAATTTTTAAAAACAAAAATTCCGAAATTTTAATAAAAAAATTATTTTTTTTTCCAGAAAAATAAATTATATTTTCAAAACGACTGCGCATATTAGAAAAATGTTTTACCTTTCTTAAAGTAAATTTTATTGCGGAATTACGGTTTTTTTTTTAGTTTTTCAATAAACTAAAGCGTTTTTGAGTTACGCGAATATATGTTGTGCAACCTCCTTAATATATAATTTCTTAGTATCTCAGGATGTTTGCATGTATGTCCTATTCTTTCCGCAACTTTCTGAAGCCATCTGATGACATAGGAAGCTGAAATTTGGCACACTTGAAGTACTTTCTCTGCGGAAGATCGTAACGAAGCCATATTTTTGATTTTCGGCTTTTCAACTAGTATTCCTATAAAGATCTGATAGAAAAGATGTTTTTTTATAATATGGGGAACTTTGGGCCCCACCCGGCACGGCTAGGCACCGTCGGATTGACCTGAAAAATTAGATCATGATTTCTTACACCAAACCTCATATTTTAAGCAGCGCAAACAATTAAATTTAAAAAAAAAATGGCGACCAGTCTACTGTATAGCTTATGTGTCCATATAGATATGAGCAACTTCAAAAATTTACGACACCTAGACATTTTTTTTTTAAATTTTTTTTTTTTTGTCTGACATCAATGTTGATTTGCGTGTGTATAAACCGATATTTGAGCATGTGAAATCCGTTCGCGTTAATCATTTTTATTACACGGCGCAAATTTTACTGCGGTTTAAAGTTAAAAATTAAAAAAAAATATAAAAATTACAGTTTTTGTTAAAATTGAAAAAGGATAACGCGAGTGAATAATACCCCTTAAGGGCTTTCTTAGCGCACTTAAATATTTGTAAAAGCTTGAATACTTTTTAAAATACACTGGAAAAAAAATATAAAAAAATTTTTTTTTATCGTGTATGCATATAAAAATTTATTTAAAATTGTTAAACATTTTACAAAATTACGGCTAGTATAAGACATAATTTGCAATATTTTGGGAAAAAACTATTTGGCTATCGCTAATGGCTTAAGAGATATAACCATTTAAACTTTACCACTCATGATTTTTTTACCAAATTATATATTTAGATCAGTAATACTCAAATATTTATTCTTAGAAGCACTCAGCAAAAGCTACTATGATCATAATTTGTTTCGCTTCTAAGTTTTTTTTAACGAATTTTAGAAATTTTAAAATGTATATTCTGAAACCAAATCAAATATTTTATACAAGGATGCTTTTTGAGGTTAGAAACATTTTGTTTCTCCATAAAATTTTAAATCCTTAAAATTTTTTGGTGCGTTTTCAATTTTAGTATCAAGCTCAGTAAAGTCTTCTATTCGATGTACGTTTGAGCGGAATTGATACAGCGCTTCAGTTGTCACAAAGCGAAATGTGTTTGGAAAAAACTGCCGCTGCACGCGCCAGGGTTGAAAAAAATTATTTTTTTTTGCACTTTATCAGTTTAGTCCGTCGCGAAGAATCTATTTAGATACCTTAACATGTGCCCATGACATGTTTTAATATAAAAAAAAGCTTAAAAATAAATTGTTTTTTTGCAAAAATTTTTAAAAGTTCATAAAATTTTTGCGTTTAAAAATTTTAAAGTGCGTTTTCGCCTCGGAGGTGCCCTTTACGAAGTTACTCACATCACGCAATACACTAGCCAACTTAAAAGGCAATTCAGATTGTCAGACGCAAAAAAGATACATTTTTAAAAAATTTACGCTAATTTCTTTTAAGTTTGTGATGTCCGTGATACGTTATTGGTGCGCTGACACCAACTTGATACACCTCAAACTTTATAAAATTACGCAGTTTTTTTAATTCTGCGCTTAAAACTAATTTTTATTAAACGGCGCAAAAACTCTATGCAAAATCTTAAAAAATTTCTAAATTCGGAAAATTTTGGTTTCACTTAAAAACACCATGCAACTTTTCACGCAGCAGCGATATCACAATTTTTTTTTTAGTGGATATATCCTCCAAGTCTAGTGACTAAATTTTGTATGGGTTTGGATCTAAAAGCTTAAAACTAGTACAAAGAAAACGGAATGAATGAAAAAACTCTTGGAAGTTTCAAGTCGTTTTTTTAATTTTTCGAATTTTAGATGACCACCAATTCTTAAGGTGAGGACGTTTCAACGTAAAACTTTGCACGTCATATCCTTCAAGTATAGTCATCCAAACCCTGTACAACGTTTTTTTCAATTCATAAAACTTAACGAAATAAGAGCCATAGTATGTCGGTTTCAGCAGGTGCTCAAAAAATTTGAAGTAGCAAAAACAAAAAAAAAATGTACTTGGACTTCAAGAAAAATTCTTGACGAAAGTACGAAAAAACGGAAGTAAAGGAAAAAACATGTAAAATCAATTAAAATGGATAATCATTCAGGAAAGCAAATTTCGATCTACCAAATGTTAAAATACAATTTGGTTTAAGGATTGATGTTTGACTAGTGACGTCAGCAGTCGTCGATGGCTGCGAGTGTAAGACGGCAAATCCATCTGAGGAGATCGAGTGGTTGCGATCGAAACATGTCATGGTAACCTGCCGGCCAGGGTTCGAGCCCGAGCCACGTCAAGAATGAAAGATTATCAATAACAATTTTGATTGATTTTCATGTTGTAAAATTCCTTTCTTCATAAAAATAATTTAATAAAAATTAAATTTCATGAACTTAAGCCTAATTAAAAATATTAAAAATTTGGATTAAAAACCATAAATAGTTCAACAAAATAACCACAATACTAATTATTGTTAAAGCTAGGGCACGAGCTCTATGTGTACATTTGTCCTTCAAGTTGTGCTGAAAAAGGTCAACAGAAAAGAGAAAGACAAAGTGAAAAAACAAAAAAATGTACTTGGACTTCAAGAAAAATTCTTGACGAAAGTACGAAAAAACGGAAGTAAAGGAAAAAACATGTAAAATCAATTAAAATGGATAATCATTCAGGAAAGCAAATTTCGATCTACCAAATGTTAAAATACAATTTGGTTTAAGGATTGATGTTTGACTAGTGACGTCAGCAGTCGTCGATGGCTGCGAGTGTAAGACGGCATATCCATCTGAGGAGATCGAGTGGTTGCGATCGAAACAAGTCATGGTAACCTGCCGGCCAGGGTTCGAGCCCGAGCCACGTCAAGAATGAAAGATTATCAATAACAATTTTGATTGATTTTCATGTTGTAAAATTCCTTTCTTCATAAAAATAATTTAATAAAAATTAAATTTCATGAACTTAAGCCTAATTAAAAATATTAAAAATTTGGATTAAAAACCATAAATAGTTCAACAAAATAACCACAATACTAATTATTGTTAAAGCTAGGGCACGAGCTCTATGTGTACATTTGTCCTTCAAGTTGTGCTGAAAAAGGTCAACAGAAAAGAGAAAGACAAAGTAAAAAAACAAAAAAATGTACTTGGACTTCAAGAAAAATTCTTGACGAAAGTACGAAAAAACGGAAGTAAAGGAAAAAACATGTAAAATCAATTAAAATGGATAATCATTCAGGAAAGCAAATTTCGATCTACCAAATGTTAAAATACAATTTGGTTTAAGGATTGATGTTTGACTAGTGACGTCAGCAGTCGTCGATGGCTGCGAGTGTAAGACGGCAAATCCATCTGAGGAGATCGAGTGGTTGCGATCGAAACATGTCATGGTAACCTGCCGGCCAGGGTTCGAGCCCGAGCCACGTCAAGAATGAAAGATTATCAATAACAATTTTGATTGATTTTCATGTTGTAAAATTCCTTTCTTCATAAAAATAATTTAATAAAAATTAAATTTCATGAACTTAAGCCTAATTAAAAATATTAAAAATTTGGATTAAAAACCATAAATAGTTCAACAAAATAACCACAAAACTGTAATTTTTATATTTTTTTTTTAATTTTTAACTTTAAACCGCAGTAAAATTTGCGCCGTGTAATAAAAATGATTAACGCGAACGGATTTCACATGCTCGAATATCGGTTTATACACACGCAAATCAACATTGATGTCAGACAAAAAAAAAAAAAATTAAAAAAAAAAATGTCTAGGTGTCGTAAATTTTTGAAGTATCTCATATATCTATGTTTTAAATTTCATTAAAATCTGTTTGAGAGGCATATATTGCCCCCTTCTCCCCTCGTGGTCCTATTTTTTATAAAATGTAAACCTTTTGTGTCTATATAGATATGGTTCTATATATGTTTTAAATTTCATTTAAATCGGTTTGATAGTTTCTAAGGAGAAGAAATTTCAACCTATCTTCCCTCCGGCCCATTTTCAACAGGCTTTGTCCTCGTGGCACTAAGAACCTATGTGTCAAATTTTATCTAATTATCTTCAAAATTGCGACCTGTACTTTGCGCACAATATCACATGGACAGCCAGTCAGCCTGCCTGCTAGCCAGCCAGCCGGACGGACATCATTAGTTCGACTTAGAAAGTGATTCTGAGTCGATCGGTACACTTTAAGGTGGGTCTGGGTATAAAAATGTATGATTTATAAAAGTTTATTGAAAAAATTTTCATAGAAAATTCGTTTTATAAAACTTTAATAAACCTGAAATGTTTTTTATGAATATCGGGGTTAAACAACAAATCTTCAAAAGAAAATAATATTTAAAAATTAAAAAAAATTCAAAGTTTAACAAAAATGAAGTGAAATCATTTTCAACTGTATACATTTTCTTAGTTTGCAATTTCTTGCCACTTAACTACTAGAAAAACTTATATAGTTTTTGGCTATTTTATTGTACTTTTTATTTTGTTGCATTTCTTGATTTTCCAATTCTTGTTTTGTTCTTTTTTCTTTTGCTAATGAATCCTTAAAAAAAATCGGGTTTTCCATGAATGGAGAAGGGAAAAGGAAGTTTTTGAAATGAATTTCATATTAAATTGACATTTTAACACAGAGTTTGTGGAAAAGTTTCATTTTGTTGACTTTATATTCGAAATAGATTAAAACTTTTTGTGCATTTCTGTGCTTTGTTTTTTTTTTTTTGTTATAGAAAAGTGGCCTTAATGTGTTCCCAAATAGTATCTTTCTAAAATTGTATAGTCGTTGTTTAAGATGTGTTGATACGTATAAATAGTCATAAGAAATTTAATTTATAATATAAGTAAATTTTTGTTTCAGGTCAAGAGTCGTTACATTTGGCCTTAATATAGATTTTTTTTTTTGCAACTTATTAAATATTTTTTGCAATATCGCATATAAAGGGTGGCCCCAAAAGAGGGAAATTTGTTCAAATGGTCTAATATTTTATTATCAGAATATGAATTTTTTTATTTTTTCGGATAGTTGTAAAGAACATTGGAAAATTAAAAAAATACAAAAACTGAACCTACAGAGAATAAGATTATATATCATCGAATTACACTTTTTGCATAGCAATACTTGGCCCATTCTAGAGCTGAAGGACCAAAAACCAATCTAATTAAAAAAAAAGCGACGAAGTAAATGAAGTAAATTCCAACAACGTTAACCAGGAAAAGTTTAACTCAACATAAATTATCACGCACATTCATTTACCGAATTCTGCACAAACTGCACATTTTAGTTGGCCGCCGCATTCGCCGATTTTATTTGCCATAATTTGTTCTTCTTCGGTAGTATTTTTGAGAACGTCTGTATTAAGGATACCAATCCCGATTCCGAAAAATCCAGGAATTTTCGAATCCCGGGACTCAAATTTTTTTAATCCTGTGATTTTCGGGATTGACTAAATATTTTTTTATAAAAAGAAATTCATCATGACATTCCCTCTTGAGAGGATAGGGAACACAATATTGATCTTTAAAATTTATTTGATTGACTCTGTTAATACTGTCATTGAAAACGAAAATAAAAAGTTAAACTTTCTTACTTAAACTTTCTTATTCATGTCCAACAATTAAGAAAGAAATTTTAACGCTAGCAGTGCTGAATACACACGCAGAGAAAAAATATGGTTGGGCATGGTTACGGCAACAACACTATGTTTGATGTAACAATATATTGTTGTCGTACACAAATAATTGTTATTTTTATTTAATATCATCAATATTATAGTTTCTGTAAACATATCAATGTTTATCGCAATTATAAATTTGAGTATTGTTGACCGAAAAATAATTATTTTTCTAACAACTTAATTATGATAACTTTCTAAACATATTATATTTATCACAACCATATCATGATATTTAATAGCCATAACATGATTACTTTCTATACATTTATCATATTATGTTAAAGATGCAATCAAACTATTTTTACTCTAATCATATTATGTAAGCGCCATTTGTAAAATAATTTGGAAGCAGTTGTGTCGTTTTTTTTATTTGTGAGCGGTTAAACAATTAAAAGATAAAATTCCATGAAAAAAATAAGTTTAAAGAAATTAAAAAATTAAAATATTAGCGGAGTTCATTCAAGTATTATTGATGTAATAGTGCAAATGCAAAATATCATAGTTTTTTGTAAAATCCAACAACAAAACACACAGAGATTTCGTTATAATTTATAAAAGTGCTACGATATTTCTGTGGTTTTCATGGGCAACCGCGTATGTCTTAAAACAAATTGTTCAGAAAAGCCGAAAAAAATTCTAGATCAAACTATGGGCTAGGTATTGCACATTTTAAACTTTGTCATTACGTTAAAAAATCGGAATTGATCCATCTTTTTTCAAAAAAATATAGAGCATTTAAAATTAGACAATATGGCATCAACATCTCAAAATCGGCAAAATGAACATACGCGGTTGCCCATGAAAACCACAGATTTTGCATTTGCTCTTTTGCAAGCCTTATATTAAACTCCGCTATTTGATAAACATTAAGAAAAATTGTAAAAAGCCACAAAATAAAAAATCGATTCAAAAATATTTAAATTTATTTTGTATTTTTATGACAGCTATGAAAGGTGCTGTATCATAATATGATTGCTTCTAAATGTATTATGATTAACATGATGATAATATGATTACTTCTTAGCTTATTATGATTAACATGACAATAATATGATTAATTTCTTAGCTTATTATGATTAATGTGACAATAATTTGATTCCACCTTAACTTATTATGATTAACAGAAAAATAATATGATTAAGGGAAAAATATTATGATGTAATAGTACGAGTATATTTAGTCATAATATGATTCAAAAATAATCTTAATATGGTGACTTCAATCATAATTCTTATCATAATATGTTGCTCTTAAAATATGTTTACCACAACCATGTTTTTTCTTTGCGTGCAATTAAAGAATAACAATAATTAAAGTAAAAAATGTCTTTTGAAATGCTCAAAACATGTCTCTGGTGCACAAAATTCAAAGTTAAAACTTTGGTCTTTATAGAGTTGGGATAATTAAAGTGTTTTTTCGAGAGTGGGCATAGGACCTACGGTAATTTATGGAGCGATTTCAAGAAACTAAGAAATGTATTTTATACACTACATAGTTCCTTCCACTAGTGGTGGTGGACACTAAGATTTTTATGGTTTACTAAATAAAGGAATGGATTTTAGTCATTTTCGAATTCAAATTTCAGTAAATCATTTCAATTCTTTTTTTTAACAATTTTAATAGAATCTTACAAATAAGGGCCGGTGTTGATTTTGAATAAAACACAAACTATTTAGGAAATTATTGTAATTTTATTTTATTATGATATATTGGTATTACTCAATTATGTATGGAACAAAATATCGGCCAAATGGGCGCCGCGACCACGGCGGCACACCTCCATCCGATGGTCCAAATTTTCGATGACCCTGAGGCATAATGGAGGTTCTATGCCGTTAATGTGCCGAATTATCTCATCCTTTAGCTCTTGAATTGTTGCTGGCTTATCGACGTACACCTTTTCTTTCAAATAACCCCAAAGAAAAAAGTCCAACGGTGTCAAATCACATGATCTTGGCGGCCAATTGACATCGCCATTACGTAAGATAACACGGCCATTGAATTTGTTGCGCAAAAGAGCCATTGTTTCGTTAGCTGTGTGGCAAGTGGCACCGTCCTGCTGAAACCACATATCGTCCACATCCATATCTTCCAATTCGGGCCATAAAAAAGTTCGTTATCATCTCACGATAGCGAACACCATTCACAGTAACTGCCTGACCGGCCTCATTTTGGAAAAAATACGGCCCGTTGATGCCGCCAGCCCATAAACCGCACCAAACAGTCACTCTTTGTGGGTGCATTGGTTTTTCGACAATCTGTCTTGGATTCTCATTCGCCCAAATACGGCAATTCTGCTTATTGACGAATCCACTGAGGTGACCGAAAAAATCACGAAATGCACGATATGCATTTTGTTTTGAACGCCCATTTTCATAATAAGTCTGGATAACTTTAACACGTTGTTGGATTGTGTATCTCTCCATGGTTCAAATTGAGTAAGTCTGAAATAGAGAAATGTCAAATAAAATTCGGAAAAAAACTTACATCAAGTAGTTTGCTCTATTCAATTACGAAATAAGTAATTTTTAATTTGTAATTTTGATATTTAGTTAGGCTTGAGTTCATCAAATTTTATTTTCATTAAATTATTTTTACTGAAGGAAGGAATTTTACAACATGAAATTAATTAAAATTTATTGATAATTTTTATTCTTGGCTGAGTTGAGACTAGAACTCGGGTTAAAATTTTCGTTCCAAAAATAACCACATTCTCATCAGAATTCTTTGCGTTCTACCCTCTGCACCACTGCGGTGCCCGCTAGCCAACAGTCAAACATTAATCTTTAATAAATTGTATTAGTGGTTCGAAATTTGCTATAATTAATTATCATTTTTAATTTTAATTTACATGTTTCTTCCTTTTCTTCGGGTTTTTCGTACTCTTTCTGTCAAGACTTTGTCTTGAATACCGGAGCACATTTTTATTTAAGTAGTTTGAATAAACTGAGGAAATTGTAATGAACTGTGTTTGCTTTTTTTTTTTGAGTGTACTTTGGCAAATCACCGTGCAAAAACTTACACCAGTAGTGCAATTCACTAACTTTTATAACCATAATCGAATCATTTAAATAAATATAACGAAAATTTATCGAAGATGCTATTCAGTAGAATTTTTAACGATATCTGCTGTCTTTAAAGTTACTTAAAGCTATTTTTGTCGTTATTTTAACGACAATAATTTTCTTTGTGTTTATTAAATCGATAAAATCAATTTTATGTTAAAAATTGCTTACATATATACATACATACATACAAAGATATATTCATATGTATGGATATGTAAGAACGAAAACAAAATTCTAAATGTAAAATTCACAAAAGAAATATAAAAACTGCAAATTATCCCTTCGTCTTACTCATGAGTCTGGCAAGGTCTGGCCAGTCTGGTAACACTGGGGGTTAAGAAGAATTTTATTTGTTTTTATTTTATTCTCTTTTGTGCTTTTCGTTTTTTTTTTAAGTTACAGAATCACACAATCGTTACTGCAAGCGAATATATATGTATGTCGACAAATATAACGATTGTCGGTTCTTTAAAAGTTAGTGAATCGCACCACAGAACAACGTTTACAAAGCGTGGAAATTAATTTCCAAAATTCGCGCTTTGTTAGCCAAACTTGTATAGCATTTCGTCAAGTTTTAGGTCTCATAATCGTCATCTGAGCAGCGAATACGCAATACATACTATGGATTTACTTCAGATTAACTCTTTTCGAAAATATACAACCAAATCGAGCCCGTATCGCGCGTACCGAAGAAGCCCTCGCTGCTGTAGACGTGCGGGTAAGAATGGACTCGAATTTATCGATCCGGCGGCGTTCTCAGTTACCTGGTCTTTACCCGTCCACTTTTTTGAAGGAAACATCCATATAAGATCCAACTGGTGCAAGTATTAAAGCCAGTGAATCATCAATTGCTCCAGTGTTCGGTGAATGGGCTGAGAATCAACTAAAATTTTAACAAAATTTTTATTGTCAAATTGTCTTCAGAGATGAGGTTCATTTCTGGCTTAACGGTAATGTAAGTAAGCCGAATTGTTATTTTTCGAGTGACCACAATCCTCATGAGGCTCTTGAGACTAAATTACATCCCGAAAAAAATTTCTGTTTGGTGAGGTTTACAAGCCGAAGACGTCATCGGCCCATTCCGTAACCAGTACCAACATTACCTTGAATGGCGAAAGCTAATGGTAAATGAGACTTGTTTTTTATTCCTCTTGTCATTGCAAATCATTTAAAAAAGAAATGGTTCCAACAAGACGACTCAACATGGCATACAGCGCATTAAACCATAACTTTGTTTATGATAACCAAATTATCTCAAAATGGACCATGTTAGTATGATTTGAGGGTCTATGAAATAACTCCCACGAAATAAGTCCCACTTTTAAAAACGAAAAAAGTCCCACAAAAAATTGCTGTTTTGAAAGTGGGAGTTATTTCGTTTTTAAAAGTGGGACTTATTTCGTCAATTGATGGGACTTATTTCGTTACGCGTTTTTATTTTAAGTGGGACTTATTTCGTTTTGAGTGGGAATAAATTCGTTTTGTAAAGTGGGAGTTATTTCAGCATTTAGCATTCCAAAGAAGGCTACTTTTTTCACATTTGTAGCATTTTTACAGATGCAAGAATTTAAAAAAGTAAGAAAATTTGAACTATTGATGAATACCAATGGTAGTGTGGGAAAAAAGCGTATTAAAAAGTCCTGTGTTTTGAAAGCAGATATGATTTCGAAATTCAAGAATGATCTCTTACAAGGTACTATAACTCCTTCTAAATTCCTTGACCAACTAGTGTTATCAAAAAATAATTTAATTGTACAAATGGAGCCTGATGAAGATCTTTTTGAAGAATTATCATATTTGGAAGAGGACATTGAAGACGAGTCGTTAAACCATATTGAAACCAACCAGAATACAATTAATAATAATATGTGCGTGGTTTGTTTCATAAAGCAGCCAAATATCTCATTTTTTTCTTGTAAGCACTTGAAAATTTGCAGTGAATGCTGTCTTACAATGCAAACTCACAAAATTGATCAAACCAGTAAACTAGTATGTCCATTCTGTCGTGCAGAAGTTCATGAAACCCTTCAAATATTTATCTGATAAATAAATGATTTTTTTATGGAGGAGTGCGATAGAGCCATGAAATATAAGGCCATTATGGCTTTATTTCTCATTTTTTTTCTTATGCAAAAAGTTATATATTGGACATTTCGTAAAAGGGACAACTATAATTTTTTGTCCTTATCTCTCATGGCTCTCCTTTTTTTGTTATTAATTACTTTATACTTACTGTAATAAAAAAACTTTAGAGAAATGTGTACAAATAGGTACCGAACTTAACTACTGGAAAAACAATATTAAAAAAAATTGTTGACGTAATTACGTATGTATGTATTTTATTATATTTTTAGTAGGAAATTGGAATTCGTGTTCCATGTTTTCTAATATCACCATCACAAAATACAACTAATCCCAATGCCACGTTAAAACTATAATACCGTCTATCATGCACTGGATCTTCAAGCCATTTATAAAGGTCGATAATTTTAATCTGATGGTCCTTCCGAAACGGTTTCCATCTTAATAATAAGAACAATTGATCTGTACTTAATCCATTTACGAATTCAAACGTTGTTACTAGTAGGCGTTCTCTATACGTTCCTTGACCGAAAAAAGAATTAATAATAAATTCTGGAACTCTATCAAAATTCTAATATCCATTCCATTAAGAAGCCTTCTGCAAGCTTGCATACGATTTTTCTTTATTATTCCTCTGCTTTGATTATTCATATTATTCGACGTGTTTTTTTCGAAGAGCCAAATACTTCTTATTTGAAATCGCATTAAACAGTGAAAAAGTGGGACTTATTTCGTTTTTGAAAGTGGGACATAATTCATTTAAGAAATATATTATTCAAGGGGGAGTTTTTTTATTTTGAGTGGGAGTTATTTCATTTCAAGTAAATTTTTAAATCATTTCATTTTGGTGGGACTTATTTCGCTTTCAAAAGTGGGACTTATTTCGTGGGAGTTATTTCATTTTTTTAAGCAATTTTTGGTGGGACTTATTTCGTTTTTAAAAGTGGGACTTATTTCGTGGGAGTTATTTCATAGACCCATGATTTGACACTCTAGTTTATGCTGGTAAACCAGCAACGATTGATCATATAGAAGGCAATACTTGACCCTGCTTACGAAATAAGACAGTGTCCCGAGGGTTTTTCTTTCTATATGCGAGTTAAATTTCCAGCTGTATGTTTCACTTAATTTCGAGAAGTGAATAAAAAATCAAGCAAAAGGCAAAAGGGCGATTCTATTCTAGACAACTTTTAACATCAATTTTCAAATCACACTATTTGACACTTTTTGATGCCAATTTAAAGTAAAATATCTATATTTTATAATAATATAATTTTTTTAGACGTAAGCTTAAATATAAATTTGTTGTGCACTTCCAATCATTAAGATTCATAGATTTGGCGCGAACAGAAAATGCATTGCATGTTGCGCCCGCCATGGCTTAAAGAGCAAATTTCTTATTATTGGATTAAATTTCTCTACGATGTTTGATTTGATAATCATCGTCTGATATCTCATCTTTCACAATAAAAAAGAAAAATACAATAAAAGTTTAAAAATTAACAGAGTTTTGTGTTTTTGTGGTAAGATCTTATGAAAGTGGGCCGATTTGGTTGTACCCGTCATGCACTTTAAAGCTCTCTTGTGGCTATTTGATCGTTTCATATAAATTCTTGTAAATAGATAACAATAGTATATAAAAAAATGTTACCCCTTCTAGAAATAACTTAATTGCAAATGTGTTTCTTTCTATTAGTAAAAGACGTTTAAAGCGTCTAAATGTTGCACCCGTCAGAATAGAATCGCCCAAAACAAACATTAAGTAATCAATTTCAAGTTTCGGGGAGCAAGATTTCTCGGAAACGGCTAAAGACATGGTATTTAACAGCGCACAAAAGCTAAGCTTATTTGCAATGACATGCTAAGACAGCATGTTTGAGTTGGCATGACATGTCTTGTCTTGTTTGAGTTGACATGATATCGCAAAGCATGAAATTTTTGGGAATGGCATTTTAACAGAAAATTATGAACTGTTCAGGTCTCTATAAAGTAGTTAATGTTAAGAAATATTTATTATAAAGGGTGGTTAAATTGTAAGGGCCACACCTAAACGCCAAGTTTTTTTCCGAATTTTATTTGACATTTCTCTATTTCAGACTTAATCCCTTTGAACCATGGAGAGATACACAATCCAACAACGTGTTAAAGTTATCCAGACTTATTATGAAAATGGGCGTTCAAATCAAAATGCATATCGTGCACTTCGTGATTTTTTTGGTCAATTTGATCGTCCAAATGTGCGTACAATCGCAAAAATCGTGGAAAAATTCGAGCAAACCGGGTCTGTAGAAGATGTGAGAACACCAGTGCATGCTCGTACAGCTCGTACTGCAGAAAATATTGCTGGTGTTCGCGATAGTGTGGCTGAAGAGCCGTCCACCTCAACTCGTCGTCGTGCCCAACAATTGCACCTCTCACGCTCGTCGTTGATGAACATTATGCATAAAGACTTGCATTTACACGCTTACAAGGTGCAATTGGCTCAAGAACTAAAGCCTCTTGACCATTCCAAACGTCGTGAATGGGCAGAATGGTGGCAAGAAATGGCAACAGTGGATGATAAATTTTCGAAGAAAATCAACTTCAGTGATGAGGCACATTTTCACCTCAGTGGATTCGTCAATAAACAGAATTGCCGCATTTGGGCGAATGAGAATCCAAGAGTGATTGTCGAAAAACCAATGCACCCCCAAAGAGTGACTGTTTGGTGCGGTTTATGGGCTGGCGGCATCATCGGGCCGTATTTTTTCCAAAATGAGGCCGGTCAGGCAGTTACTTTGAATGGTGTTCGCTATCGTGAGATGATAACGAACTTTTTATGGCCCGAATTGGAAGATATGGATGTGGACGATATGTGGTTTCAGCAGGACGGTGCCACACAGCCACACAGCTAACGAAACAATGGCTCTTTTGCGCAACAAATTCAATGGCCGTGTTATCTCACGTAATGGCGATGTCAATTGGCCGCCAAGATCATGTGATTTGACACCGTTGGACTTTTTTCTTTGGGGTTATTTGAAAGAAAAGGTGTACGTCGATAAGCCAGCAACAATTCAAGAGCTAAAGGATGAGATAATTCGGCACATTAACGGCATAGAACCTCCATTATGCCTCAGGGTCATCGAAAATTTGGACCATCGGATGGAGGTGTGCCGCCATGGGCGCGGCGCCCATTTGGCCGATATTTTGTTCCGTACATAATTGAGTAATACCAATATATCATAATAAAATAAAATTACAATAATTTCCTGAATAGTTTGTGTTTTATTCAAAATCAACATCGGCCCTTGAAATTAAACCACCCTTTACTAACATTTACATTACAAATTAAATTATTCTGAACAACAATTTACTTAAAAAAGGAAGAGAGTATAGTCGGTTAAGCCTGACCATTTGAAACACTTTACTACAGTAAAATATAGTTTTGGAACTCAACCTTTCAAACAAAAAACAATTAAATTTTGCAAACTTTAAAAACGAAAATTTTTAAAAGTTGCGCATGAGTAATATTGCTGTATGCAAATATTTCTCATATGTACAAATTTATGTGAATTTAAAAAGTTTCTCTGATTGTTCTTAAAGGGTACACTGTTGTATATAATATTCACATTAATTATTTAACATTTTTTATTAAACATTTCAAAAATACATTAATTAGAAAACAATATGATTAAAAATTGTTTTTAGCAAAATTAAACGGAATTGACTTCAGCAAATTTATAACGCGAATTTTTGTATAGTAATATGACAAAATTTATTTTATATATGAGGATTCACAAGATAGTCATAATGTTGTTAAGTCACATGTCTTAAAAAAATTACAAGAAATATATATGACTGCTTGCGCTACCGCTTATAATTAAGATTTCTACTCCAACGTTATAACGAATCAATGAACACAACATTTGTTTGCGTCTGGCTGGTGTAAACAAAGACTTTGTTTGCCTGTGTGGGCAAGGAGTATCGTTCCTTCGTGTGGAACGGGATTTCATGGTGCCATCTGGCAATCCATCATGTGATATGTGGCTCAGCTGTGTTTTAACGCCACCTGTAGAATGAATTCGCATCTTTTACTTGCAATATAAAACTTCAACCAGCCAGACGCCGGCCATTGCTTTTTTTAAAATAAAATTAAAATAAAGTGAAAGTAAAATTAAAAAAAAAATTTTAAACTTTACATAAATAAAATAACTAAAAGTGAGAAAAAGGCCTTAAATAAAACTAGAAATTAAAAGAAAGAAAAGTGATTTTTATTTCAATCGAAAAGAGCCATAAAAGTGCCGTTGAGCCACAAAGAATAAGGGTGGATTTTTTCTAGTGTTAGAAGTGAGTGAGTGTGTGCGCGCCAGCCGCTAACTGACCTGTCTCAACAAACCATTTGAGTGAGGTTCCCGGCCACTTTGTAATTCCGGACAACGTACCCCAGCAACAGGTAACCAGCCCCATTTGCACCCCAACAACATCAAAATTTTTATTTTCAAGATTTTATTAGTCGTCCCCAATTTTTATTATTGATAAAAACACTGAAATTTATTGTTGAAGGGATAAGCTATTCCTATGCGCAATTTAATGGTTGCTTACGCCAGATCGTCAGGAAACTTCATCCAAAGATTTTAGAAAAGCTAAATTACTTTGATAAAAAAGCTAAATATATTAAACAAGTAAAACTGTTAAGCGAATAAGAATTACTATAAGCAAAAGTCTTACTTGTAACCACTTCAAAGCTTTAACAAAAACAACAGCAATAAACATTAAGTTTGTCTTTTCTTACATTCCCCACTACAATTGGTTGGATATGACTTGAGAGCACACCTTGTGAATGATCCTTTTATTTAAGATTAATTTTTGGTTATAAAAAAATGCTTAATTTTTTGCATTTTTACATTATTTTGCTAAACTACAGACCTACAACTGCCAAAGTTCTAATGCAAATATTAGTTTTATCGAATTTTTATCATGTTTTTGTTAAATTAAAATGTAAATTTAAAACAGCAAAAAGTTCTGCAGTGTGGTTAGTTTGTTTTGTGTCAAAGATGGGCCAAGTAATGTCATTTACTAAACGTTTTTTAACGCTTATGTATATCCCCTTGAAACTTAAATATATTTCTAAGAATTTTTTCTACTTTGTTTCTAACTTTCTAATTCGCTACCGTAATTTTTAAATAAAGTGTATCGATTTCTTATTATAAAATCTAACCATGGCATACTTAGTTGGCAAATAAATTTCTCTATCTAATCGTAATTGTGTTTCCTCCATGATTTTTCTATCTTTCAACACGTTCCCGCTAATTAAAACCAACACGTAAAACAAATTACATACAAAAGTTAATTTAAAAAGAATTAACTTAAATTGTTATTAGTTGGTAACGGTGTTGTCTGACGCAAGTTTGCTGGTTAACGTTGTAGTATAGCAAAGCTCCTAATAGATGCTGTCTAACAAACCCAAAGATAAAAGAAAAAATAGTGTTTTTTTTCATGGGATGTAATTAAATTAAAAAATTGCGATTAAAATTTAAATAAAGGCAACATAAAGCTGCATTCTGAAAAGCACTTTTATACACCTAAAACAGAAATGAATCTTAAATTTAATTTCAGAAAATTTTCTAAAATATACTATATGTATAAGTTAAGCTCAAAATTATTACAATTCTAATTAAACCTTAAAAAATCTGACAGCTTCTTGGCAATTTATAAGATTTAAAAATTTTTTAATCGTATATTTCTAAGAGTATTAACTAAAAAAATTAATAATTATAGTTTTTTAAATTACTTTTGATAATTAAAGCTCATGTTTTGGCAATAGCAAATTTTAATAAAATCCAATATTACAAGGTAAAATAATTTTATTTAAAACGAGGAATCAATTAAGACAATAACTTATTTAATAAATGTTTTAACTGTATAATTAAAAAAAAACCAAAATGCTAGTTGAATCAAATATAAACCTAAAATAATATCTTTCCTTATTTTACCTGATCATTCTAAGGCTTTTGACGCCGTTGACCACTCTGTATTATGCCTAAAGTTGAAAAGAATTGTAGCAAATTTTGTAAACAACATTATTAAAAATCAAAATACGTAAATCAAAAATGGTCAACATATAAATTTTGAAAATTCCCAATTATATTGGTAATATCAAAAAATTTTAATTTTTAATTAATTTTTACAGTACCATTTTATATATGTTTATATGAACACCGATCATTCACACCAATTAATGATCATATTTTGGGTTAGTTTCGAATTTTTAATTCGACTTAACTTCATTTAAACTTTTTATTCGATTACAATTACATATTTGTTACACATAAGGAAAAGACAGGGTAGCATTCATTTTTTTTGTAAAGTGCGATAAGCAAATTAGTACTTGTGCGATAACATTTATACATTAATAGTAGTTGGGGCTTGAGGCTGATGAGAATCGCTCTTTTTTCTTTTGATCGTGTAATAAGAAGTAGGCGAAGCGCTAAGTCTGGCACGAAAAATTTAGAAAAGAATTTAAGTAAGAACTCAATTTAATTTTATAAAAAAATAAAACTATACATATTTTAAAGGATATTGTAAGGCAGTGATAACCACTGCATAGACTCGCGAGCTAGTCAATAATCGTTTTTTTCACACAGACACGGTCGGCAATTCACATGTATATTACAACTTTGTTCGTTTCAAAACATCAGACTATCATCAGTCTCTGCGACCGCACACAAGCACATAATATCTTTGTGTGCGTGCGTTCGGGGCTTTCTTAGTTCGGGGCTTGGTTATCACTGTTGTAAGGATTCATATCGTTTTGCATAAATATTAAAACCCAATTAAAATTGGTGAGTAATTTAACAAAGCGTTGGGAGTAAATCAAGTTATAAATAAATTAATTTATCAACAGGGTTTTAATATAATAAAAACGAAAAAATTAAGAATACAAAATTCTTAATCGACGGCATTTTATTAATTTGGTTAACACTAAAAAAATGGTTCGTAATAATGTCATATATATGACTATAAGGCTACACAATTAATTAACCGAATACAAAAAAGAAAAAGAAAAAAAAACCTTGATGGGAATCATAATTTAATGTCCAAAGTCTGATTTAATCTTTAATTTCTGATGGAAGTTTGCCTGATGTAAAAGAAAAAACCCCTTTGTAGGGTAAACTTCAGTATACGTCGTATTAATATTCAATTTCGCTACATCAAGTGCCGTTAGAAGACGCTTTATTACATTGCATCACACTATTTGAGATTGACTTCAAATAATAATAAAAAAAAACAAGTTAGAGTGCTATATTCGGCTGTGCCGAATCTTTGATACCCTCCACCGACACTTCGAATGTTTTAGGAGTAATATCTGTATGATGTCTATTTATTATTATTAGGATCGCCCGGTGGCCGAAATTCGACCACTTCACATTTACTTTTGAGAGAACCTGTGCGTTGTACAATAAAATCGTACACATTTTAAGAGAACGGCTAAATTCACTATTCACCTATCTTTGTACGTGTGTCTATAGGATAAATTAAAATGCTTTTTAAACACTTTTATTCCAAAAATTTAGAAATAAAATATATTGTGCATATCCCCGTAATTTATTTATATAGAAACTCAGATCTTCGTTAAAAGTCATTAAAAAAGTTTCCGACTTTTATTTTTCTAAACGACGTTTTTGCGCGACTTAATTTTTTAAAATGTCGAAGGTAACCCTGTCCTAATACGTTTATACCAAGGCGAATTTATAAAGGTGACCGCATCATGAGATAGAGATATGCTAGCTATTCCTTTTTATTGAAAAATACTATGTATTTTGTTTTTGTAAAAAGTTAGAGTGAATGTCAAAAACATTTGTTAAAAATATAAAAAAGGAAATTTTTTTGTTAATAAACTCCTCAATTGCAAATTAATTGTGGCTCCACTTATTCCTTATGCATTTTTAATTTCTTGTGTTAATATTTTTTCACTTTTTTTTTAATATAATGTAAATAAGTTTTTTTTTCAACTATTTAAATTTTTATTGAATTTTAAATTTGAATTAATTTTTTTACAAAATGTAAGCAAAGCTTGACATTCAGTATACACACAAAAAAATAAACAATAAACAGATGACTGGAAAATGTCACCTTTATGAATTCGCCTTGGTTTATACATGTGTGTTTGCAAGTGCAAAATGAAAACAAAAACATTTTGGGAGAACAACATAGAGCATAACCGTCGTTTATACATTTGTGTACATGTGTGTTTGCCAGTATAATGCAAGAAAAAAACACATTTTGGGAGAATAACAAAACACACAACTTATTTTTATACATGTATGTGCGTGTGTTTGCAAACAAATTTAAAACGCTTTTAAAACCATTTAATCCTCAAAATTTAGAAAAAAAAACTTATATTGTGCATTTCTACACAAAAATACCTTTAAAACGATATATGTTTCATTAAAATCGGTGGACGTTAAGATACTTAAAAATCAACGATAAAAAAATTGCTTCCGTATTTACATATATATAAGATAATCTTTGTAAAAACAGACATCTGCATTAAAATTTGTTGCGGTTTAGACCTATGTATATAAAATTATTGATCGACAATCAGAATCAATTTTAAAAAGTTTGAGTAGAATATCAGTTTAAGATGAACTTAAATGATTTTCAAGAGAACAAATTATATAAAAGCCATGGTAAGCTATGAACCAATCATCCCAAATTCTGCAGAACGATTTCTGGTATTAAAAAACATAAATTTCAATACAGCGGTGCAATTAGTTTAAGCGTTTGCAGTAAATTTCAAAAGGCTGCTAAAATGGAATCTAAGGAAAATTATGGACCGTATATCACAAAATTGCATAACATTTTTTCTGGCCATATGAAGCTAAACTGGAAGAAAGTTTACCGCGTATTTAATTATTTTACCAGAGTGGGCTTTTTATGAGGCCTATGGTAAGCTATGCACCGATCTTCACCAAATTTCACAGTGTCATTTCTAGTTCTATAAAACTGTGATGTATCAAATTTTGTTATGATAGCGTTATTTTTTACGTTTTTAGGCGTACTAAGCTGTTTTCCGGGAGTAAGGTTTATATGGGGCCTAGGGTAAATTATGAACTGATCTTCACGAAATTTCTCAGTCTTATTTCTAGTCCTGTAAAACTTATATGTTCCAAATTTTGTTATGATAGCATTATTTTTACGTATTTAGGTTTACTAAGCTGTTTTCCGGGAGTAAGGTTTATATGGGGCTTATGGTAAATGATGGACCGTTCTTCACAAAATTTTAAAGTCTTATTTTTCGTTCAATAAAACTGTGATGTACCAAATTTTGTTATGATAGCATTCTTTTTTACGTTTTTAGGAGTACTAAGCTGTTTTCCGGGAGTAAGGTTTATATGGGGCCTATGGTAAATTATGCACCGATCTTCACGAAATTTCACAGTCTTATTTTTAGTTCCAAAAGATTTTCATGTACCAAATTTTGTTATGATAGCATTATTTTTTGCGGATTTAGGCGTACTAAACTGTTTTCTGGAAGTAGGTTTTATATGGGGCCTATGGTAAATTATGGACCGATCTTCACGAAACTTAACAGTTTTATTTCTAGTCCTATTTAACTGTGACGTGCCAAAATTTGTTATGATAGGGTTTACGGCTTACTATACTCTTTTCCGAGAGTAGGGCTTATATGGGGCCTAGGGTAAATCATGGACAGAGGTTTATTTTTAACTATGTAAACGATTTTTCTCTTAAATTCTATGCCATGTTAACATGTACTCTACAAATTTATTAAAGTATATTTGGAATTTTGAATCATTTGTAATAAATAAATGAATCATTTTCTTCTGTTGTAAAGTACATGGCAACAATGAACTTACATTTAAACTAAAATTAATCAATAATCCTAAAATTATTAATGTAAGGTTATAAACCTTACAACTATTAGTAACATAATTAATAACTAATTAATCTTTTGGCATGTACCTATATTACTGTTGTATATTATAATCATTTTAACTTGCAAAATATCTAACCTTTTTTTTAACATTTCAGAAATAAAACGTATGGATGCATTTGAGCTCAGATCATCGAAAGACGTAAATTAGTTAAGATAATATAATTTAATAAAAGTTGGTAAACAACCTCAAACCGTAAGTCATAATATACAAAAGTGAAACATAAACATGCATTCATTTTAAATTAGATATTTGCAATTTGAATTCCATTTATTTACTATATAAAGTACCAATTCCATTTTATAATTAATTTTTTTATTAACATAGTTTTTTTTACAATTTTATCTTAATAATTTATATTTATAATCCCGTTGCAGGTTACACATTGTAAAATACAAATGTACGCTGATGATGTCCAATGGTATACAAGTTGCAGCAAATCAAATGTGTCTAACTCTTATGGGCATCTGCAAATGGTTTAAGCCTTAACCCAAGAAAATCAGTGTGCTTAGTAATTGGAACACCAGGGACTAATATTCCGACTATTCCACCACTACATTTGAATAATGCGCCGATTATTGTTGTAGAAAATGCAAAAAAAAGCTGGTCAGATCACATCAGAGCAAACAGCCGGAAAACATTTTATTTATTGCGAAATCTGAGGATATCGAAGTATTTTACGCCATTACACATCCGAATGCTGCTTGCAAAAACTTATCTGTTACCAACCCTATTTTATGGCTGTGAGTTATTTGCAAGTTGTGATGCTGAAAGTAGGCGAAAACTGAAAACTGACATATAATAATGTTGCTAGATATGTATTTGGCGTGCAAAGGAACAATAGCATCTCACTATTTGCTAAGCAAAAATATATAATCTTACCCTAGATAATTTATTAAAATGCTGAACACTTATCTTCTTGCACAAAATTATCTATGACAGACAACCAAATTATCTATTTAGAAGATTAATATTTTCTAGATCCAACAGAGGTCAAAAGATCAACAATATAAAATTTACAAGAGCCATCTCATCGCAGCAATTTTTCATAAATTCTATTCGCTAATGGAGCCAACTACCCTCTTATATTCAAATTATACGCAATGCAAGTAATTTTAAAACTGCCATATTTGAACAATTTTGTGACTAATAAATAGTATTGTAATGTTAAATTATGTATGCATGTAATATTTATGATTATTATTTATATCCCTAGAGGAAAGGGAACTAACACTTAACTTGTCACGTGACAGTTCTATAGTGATAGGGACCGGTTCGAGTTCTAACACTTTATATGAAGGGGACTTGTCACTTTAACATGGCGATGTCCTACGAGGGGGTTAATTGGCACCTTTTTGACGCTCTGTAACAGGTCACAGAATCAACCCAAATGGACACAAATATTGTCCCAAATGAACCATGTTATTAGGGTAAATCGCCTTCATTTAAAGTAATATAACCATGTAGAATCAATCAGTCATTACCCACACAAAATCCTGTTACATGACAAGTTGTTTGTCAATTACCTTCTGGAGTAACTACTCTTTTAGCACATTATCACCAGTTAAGTGATATGTTATGTTTTAACCTATCACAATTCGTTGCTTTTTATTATAAAACTGCTTTCACTTGTCACGGGATAAGTGCCTTAAAACCAATTGACACAAATTTCCGCAGGGATTGTATTCTTCCTTATGCCAATTTGTCTACCCAATACTTTAATATAAGATATTTTCTTGTTGTATTGTAATAACTGATAAGTAAATAAATAAATCAATAAAAAATATATCGCACTTGTTCCTCCTCAAAATTTTTCAAATTTCACTTTTTGCAAGAAATCGATGGGCAGTGGTCTTACCCAAGAATGCTTGAAATAAAGATTACGCCTTGCGCATTTTTTACCATTTGATGACGTAGAAGTCCCCTCGTAAATGTTGCCAAGTCTGCTTCATATCTGAAAATCGCAATATCTTCCAAAAAATGTATGTATAGCGTGAAAGTTGGCAACCCTGCAACTAATTTACTCAGAGAGTTTTCAAAAAAATATTATATCGATTGTCAAAAAACTGCGAATTTTAATTAAGATTTTATATTAAAAATATTATTTCAGTAATTAAAGTTACAAAAAATGTTGAAACTCGTGTGTTAAAAGTTGCTTAACAAAGAAAAATTAAAAAATATATATCGACAAGAGAGCATAAAAAGAGTACAAACAGAAAGTGTGCAGTGCACAAATGCCAACAAAGTTACCGCAAAAAATATGTGAAAAATGTTGTGAAAAACTAACGTGTTGCATGTTTTTAACTAAATGGTTATATATTTAATATAGAGATATTATGCATGTATCAATTTAAAAGATGAAATAATGCAAGAAAAAATAACTTCCATTAAAGAATTTTGTGTTTTCAAATAATTAAAAAAAAATTGTCCCACTGTCTTGTTAACATATCGAGCCCTAACCGCGAAAATAACGTAAGCGGCATGATTTTCAATTTTCGTTTTTTTTTTAAACCTAGGCACTGTAAAAATCTTTGAAGTATAAGACTTCATATAAAAAGAAAACAGTTTCTTGTCTCTACTGAAAATTTATAAAATTTTGAGTTGACTCTCATTAGAGGAACCAGTGATGCCAGCTTTTTGAGAGCAAAAAGCACTTAAAAATCTAAATAAAGCACTAAAAAGCACTATTTCGAGCAAAAAAAAGCGTAAAAAAGCACTAAGCTATTTTTACAATTTAATTAAACACAAAACAAGTTACATTCGGCTGTGCCGAATATTATATACCTCCAAAATTTAAAAAAAAGGAGGCGGCGTTGATGGGGACCATTTTCATTTAAGATTAAATAATCAATTTATTTACATTTGTGAATAAACATTTTTAAATGTATAACTATAATCTTCAATAAAAATTATATCATCCAAACCATTTGGATCATCATCAGCTGAGTTTAAATTGCTCTTAAAACAGTTTTAAAGTAATTTTCGTAGATCGAAAAAATCTGGCATGTTGCAATTACCGAAAATTTGCAATGACCGACCATTGTTTATAAAACTTAACCCATTTCTTACCGCCGTGTGTTTGAACACACGTTTATAATTTCTTAACTTTGAGGAATTATAAATCACAGATAAGTATAAAAAACTTAATGTGTGTGGCGTGTATATTAAAGTTTGATGTCTTACCAACAAAAAAAATATTTTTGAAAATTTTTGCAAGCTTCCCCCCTTTCACAAGAGGGGGTTTAAAAAGTGTCCAAAAATAGGCTCTTTTTAAATCAATTATATTATATATATAAAATAATCTGAATTATTATATATGTATTGCCGTGTATTACGATATCTCCAAAAAGCAACCTAAGGCCATTTGCCCATCAAACTGGTAAATATATGTGCCGATAGGCGACAGTAAATACCAGCGTGTGTTTCACCACACGTTGGTACTGAAAGTGAGATTTATTGGACAGAGATTTTCTTATATTTTCTTTGTGTGACTGCATTTTATGTTGTTTTTTTTCAATTGTCCTTAATACTTATTCTCCTAATTTGAAATTGAAGGGAACAAAATATTGTAATTAAAAATTGAATTTTATTTACATTGAAGAAATTTAGGCCTTATTAGCTTGACAAAAATAGCATTCATAAATTCATCACTCTGGCCAAAGAAACAACTACAGCAATTGAAATTATTTAATTTGTTTTGTAATTAAGAGTCAGATTGGCTAAAATGTCACGCGAAGAGTACCCTACTGGAGCGATGATGAACATGAACATCAAGGTGAAAGAGCGTTCGCGTTTGAAACTGCTATTTATTTGTCCCCCGATATTACTGTCGGTGATTCGGATACGTGAAAAACAATCCGTTTCGGATATAAACTGTGGGCGATTTGCTTGAACATTAGCTACATGTTTCCTTTGGTTCCATACTCGTGTATCCGTTATTTTCAATAAAAGTTTAAGACTCGATGCATCCGCCATAATAGAACTATTTTCACATTGTGAACATAAAATGCAACGCAATTTTAGTTTGTCATTTTTTTTACCTCCCATTACTTGCTGTACTTGTTGAAAGGGAGAGGATTCCGCGCAAGCGGCGCCCCTTCAAAATTGGTAAAAAAAAGCCTTGAAAAAGTACAATTCCCGACTTTGCATTCCATATACAAAATAACGTTCTGGTAATTCGTTGGACGGACAATTCTAAAGCTATACTCGCAAATAATTATTACGCAATCGATCCAGTGGTAGCAGTTCGCGTTCGTGTTTAACAGCCCCTCGCCATCAAAAATTACAACGGGCATATGGGTGGCGTGGATTTACATGGCAATGCGGTTGCCAATTACTCTATCGTCATTCGTAGCAAAAAGTGATAGTAGCCGTTCTTAGTCTTATGCATGGGTAGCGCTGTGGTCAATTCGTGGAAACTGCATTTCTTCATAGCAGCTTTGCAAAACGCGAATCCTATCTTACAGTTTGACTTCAATAACTCGGTGTCCAAGTCTCTGCTGCTTTCGTCGGAGGATGCAATAGACG
The DNA here is from genome assembly GCA_930367215.1 of Pollenia angustigena. Taxonomy (NCBI): domain Eukaryota; kingdom Metazoa; phylum Arthropoda; class Insecta; order Diptera; family Polleniidae; genus Pollenia; species Pollenia angustigena. The sequence continues at coordinate 45,486,998 of OV884058.1, forward strand.
GAATCGAACCTTCGCCTACAGAGGATTCATTCACTTATTGTTAGCAACAAAAGTTTTCGATGGTAGACAGCTTGCACGTTCCTTTCAAAAGCACCAGTCGTCGCCGTTGCGTTATGTGTACAGCAAAAGTCACCATATTTTAGTGTGAGAAGTGCAACGTCCACATACACCTATACAATTGTTCCACAAAGTCAAACAATTTTATTTACAACACCGTTCCACACGTTCAAGGAATACGTACCATAAAAAACATAAATAACTAAACAAATTTGTACACAACAAAAGATTGCAAAACACTTAACAGTACCAGCGTGTGGTCAAACACACGGCAATTTTCGGAAAAACTGCTCGTCGAAAAAAAAATTTTTTTTCAGAAAATTTTAAAAATGGTATTATAAGACGTTCCTGATATTTTCAACAAAAAATTTCAACGTTTAAATTTTTGGTAATTAACCGGTTAATGACAGTCTATAGTTTAATAAAAATCCTTATATTTTATCGTTTAAATAAATCTAAATTTAAATCGTGCAAAGTTTAATAAAACAATGGCATATGATATTATCCAATTATTATAACAAATGTACGCTTCTGAATAAAGAGCACACATAAGGTGTAAAATAGAAAAAACATGTACTTATGTTTGCATTCTGATACTAAGTCAAACCTTTTTGCAATAGCACTAGAGGTAGAAGTGCACAACACTTGGAAAACTAAAGCGCATGAGAAATGGCAGGTTACACAACGCTCATTATAAAAGTATTTTCTGTCAGATGTTTTTAATTTATTTAACACTTTGCTTATACCAAGCCACGGCTCCTTTTTTGTTTTTTAAGCCTTTGCGTTTTTTTTTTTTGTACGGTTTCCGACTGCATCTTTTTTAACAATTCCTAATATTTTCCAAGCCATATTCCATTTTTGAAACAATGTCTACATCTTTAACAAATGTTTACCGAAATACATCGTTTTTATAAAAATTACTAAAAATTTTAATTTCAAAAGATTTTGTTATTCGAGCTTAATTCCCAGTTTTTATTCTTGATAAAAACACTTGAAATTTATTGTTGATGGGATAAGCTATTTCTATGCGCATTTCACTGGTTGCTTAGGCCAGATCATCAGGAAACTTCATTCATAAAGAAATTATTTGAAATTAAAATGTTGTATTCCCAAAAATTGAAATTACTTTTTGATAATAACCAGGCAAGTGCACGGCATTGACAACATGCTTTTGTAACTGAGCTACCTAAATATGAGCGGCAAGCGTCTGTTTTCTGTCAAAACTTTTCATTTGCACACAGTTTATGAGAAACAAACCTTTGAACGCGAATTTAACACCCCCCGGCTGAAAAGTCTTGTTTAATAGATCGCTTGGTCTCTTTATTTTATTGAAAATCTATTGGCAATAGAATTTTCATGTTTAAAAAAACGCTTGCCGCTGTTGTTTAGGTAGCTCAGTAAGTTGTTGTTTTTATTTTGTTTTTCTTAACCTACTTACAACTACAATTAATGTTGAGAGATTTTCAACTAATTGTAGTGGGGAATGTAAGATGAGATAAACCCACCGTTTATTGTTGATGTGTTTTGTTTAAACTTTGATATTGTTACAAGTAGAACTGTTGCTTATAAGTCTTATACGTTTAACAGTTTTATTTGGTTTAATATCTTTTGTTTTTCTAATAGCTTTTTGGATGAAGATTCCTGACGATCTGGCCTAAGCAACCAGTGAAATGCGCATAGGAATAGCTTATTCCATCAACAATAAATTTCAGTGTTTTTATTAAGAATAAAAATTGGGAATTAAGCTCGAATAACAAAATCTTTTGAAATTAAAATCAATCCTAAAACCAAATTGCATTTTAACATTTGGTAGATCGAAATTTGCTTTCCTGAATGATTATCCATCTTAATTGATTTACATGTTTTTTCCTTTACTTCTGTTTTTTCGTACTTTCGTCAAGAATTTTTCTTGAAGTCCAAGTACATTTTTTTTTTTTTTTTTTTGTTTTTTCACTTTGTCTTTCTCTTTTCTGTTGACCTTTTTTTTAAATTAAAAATAATTTATGTTTACATACAGTGAGCGTCAAAATAAATAATACAGCTTGTTTTCTGTTACAGACGGTTGTCAGATCTTACAATGTTGTCATTATAATTGCCTAAGTGTCTTGCAACTATGTGAACATTGAAAGCTCATTTTCATTTGGCAAATGTGTAATACTAATACATCTGACAATGGCACCATTGCACTATGGGTAATTCATCCAATTTTTTTGGCCAAAATTAATAACAGGCGGACAGAATTTTAACAAACCTTGGATATGAACTTCTTTATTAACTTTTTAACTTATTAACTCTTAAACTAAGAATAAACTTGGAATTTCTAAATATCGCGTTGAAACAAAATCTTTAAAATTTCTATTTTTTCTACTCAATTGGTATATCATATTTATTTTCTTATTTAATATCATACAAAACATTTGTGTAAATTGTGTATGTTAACATATTGACATCATCTGCGCACTGATCGTATTAACTGGCGCTAAGATCCTCAGTGTCTTCGAAGCTAATTGCAGTAACTTTTGGACTTGATAAAAAATCAATCACTTCTTTCGGAAGATGAATGCGTTTTCTAGTATCCATTCGTCTTTTAAACGTAAGTAAAGTAAAATAACTTCAAAAGTAGAAGTTAAAATAAAGAAAAACACAAAAATATAAAGAAAAACCAAAAATGAAACAATCATGTAAATTAAGTCACTTGTTTTAACAAGTTTATATACTTGAACCTACATATAAAATGAATTAAGAACATACATTTTGTTAAATTATTTTCAAAATTAAGCTTACTGCCTGTTTTTCAGAAGAAAATAAAACGGAAGTTATACATAGGTGCATGATTAAATTCTGATAGTTCCTGTGTGGTATATTCATTTTAACCACGCTGTTTTCGTAAAAATTTAAATAAGATAAGCCAGCAGTTTGTTTTATTGTTTTAAGACTTTCAGTTTTTTAAGTTTTATCCAGCTTGATACGAATTTGTTTTCTAAAGTTACCCTCCACAGCATACATCTTATTTATGGCAATATCAATTATAAAAAATGACAAAAAAAAAACCACTCCTTCACCCACATCTTTGAATTGGTAATCGTTTTCAGCTTAACTCATAATTGCTTTTAACCTCGTTCTCCACCTGGCTGTTATATGGTGTGGAGGGAGACATAAATCGGGATATTTTTCTTTATATGCGACAAAACTCCAAGGTGCTTTTCAAAATATGCAATATCAGCAATGTATGCTAATATATTGAGCCTTAATAGCAAAAATTATGTAAGAGACATTATTTTCAGTTTTAGTTTTTTTTTAATAAATGACTTTATTGGCAACACTTGCATCATCTCCTAAAATGTCGTGGTCACATAAGGCACCGTTACGATTTTATAGCAAGAACAATTTTGAGGTAACCGACAAATTTCACACAAAATTTATATGAAATAAAATAAAAAAAACACTCTCCTGTAAAATTTTATTTTTGTTGGTTACATCATTTTTGCTATTAGGTCTCGATATACATTCAATCAAAAATATGCACCAACAAAGATCAGTCGGTTTGTGCTTTGTTGTAATACAGACGTGTATTTTAGCACCGCATACGATTTGAACTATTAATTAATCACATTTGATTTTGTAATATAAGCAGCGAATGGACGCTTAAAAAAAAATAGTATACATATTTTGTTACTTAAATTATTTAACATAATAGTGAACAATTTAAAACGATAAAATTAAATAAAATAAAACAGTAGAAATATATACGTATGTATGAATGTTCATACATTTGTATACATACTCTGAACAATAACATTTAAATTTCTTGTTTTTTTTGTTGTTGTAAAATACAATAAATAATAAAAATATTAAAGCAAAGCAAAACGGTGAAAAACAAAAACAACTCTTTGCATGAGTACGAACAGTGAAACAACACTAAGACAAAATGAAAGAAACGTTTACGTTTTAGTTCAAGCAAACGAAAATAATGCAGAAATAAATAAAACTAAACAAAATAATATAAACTATTTAACGGCTAAGCCAATTACTCGAACATGTTCCCTATCACCCTCGGTTTTTACAAAAACAGTGGATAGTGACTCATTAAAAAAAACTACAACTAGATTTGGTGACAAGTGTTGCCAGGCCAGCAAGTATTGCCGTGACGTCAAAAACAAATTTAGTGGGAAATGATACCATGAACTTAAACACAAATGCAATGGAAAACCCCCCTGCAAAAAGCTATAGTACAAGTTGGTATGGACAGGTACATAACAGTGCTTAAACGGGGACGCAGCCCTACCTCTGCAGCAGTTGCTTCGGCCTCAAAAGTGCCATCTTTTGATAAAATAAATTCCCAAAATCGCTTTGCAATTCTGGAGGATGAATCCTCTGAAGCACCAAACGTCATAAAATCGTCCAAGCCGCCCCCGATATATCTTAGAGAGCATAACTCAAATGATCTAATAAAGAGTTTAATTTCGTTGATAGGTGAAAATTCTTTTTATGTTGCTGCAATAAAGCGAGGTAGTATAAATGAAACAAAAATTCAAGTAAATCATGAAAATGACTTTCGCAAAATAATAAGCAAATTTGAGGCACTTAAAAAAAGTTTTTACACATACCAACTCAAGAGCAGTAAAGGTCTCCAGGTGGTGATTAAGGGAATGGATTCATGCGTAGACCCAGAGGAAATAAAAACTTTCTTGGAAGAAAAAGGCTTCAAGATAAAACATGTGGTAAATATTAGAAATAGGGACAAAAATCCAACACCTCTTTTTCGAGTGGAATTAGAGCCCGGCGACATTAAGTTAAAAAAAAGCGAAACGCATCCCATTTATAGTGTGAAAAAATCACAATTGAAGAGCCGCACAAAAAAAATGGACCTGTTCAGTGCTTAAACTGCCAAGAATTTGGCCATACAAAGGCATACTGCTACTTACCCCCTGTCTGCGTAGTATGTGGTGAACTACACGGTACAGTTTCTTGCGATAAGTCTAAAACCGACCCCAACGTAAAAAAATGTAGCAACTGTGGCGGGCAAACAGTAAATAATTTTACGAACACAATGGGTAATATGATGCAGGAAATGCTTAGAATGCAATCGATGTTATTGCAAGCTGTACTTAACAAACCATGAACTGTTTAAAAATTTGTTTTTGGAACGCAAACGGCATCCGCCAACATAAAAATGAATTAGAATACTTTCTTAAAAATAAACAAATTAACGTCATGATGATTTCTGAAACTCATTTGACCTCAAAAAATACGTTTAATATAAATGGTTATATACTATATGATACCAAAGACCCTCGAGATAGAGCTTGTGGAGGTTCTGCCATTTTAATAAAAACCCGAGTCAAACACTACCTAATGTGTGATCATCGTGAAGATTGAACATTTGCGTTGAGGAATTAAATAGAAACCTAGTAATTTCATCGTTATACTCCCCGCCTAGATTTTCATTATCGGAGGACCAATATTATAAATATTTTAAATCATTAGGACCGTGTTTCCTAGCCGCTGGCGATTATAACGCTAAACATACCTTCTGGGGGTCGCGACTTATAACACCAAAGGGTCGTGTTTTGTTTAACACAATTTCTAAAATGGATTTAAATGTGGTAGCAAGCGGACAACCAACATATTGGCCCACTGATCATCAAAAAATTCCAGATGGCATCGATTTCGGCGTGGTTAAAAACATTCCCATAGAAACGATTCGTGTTGAAGCCTCCCTAGATTTATCTTCCGACCACACAACTACAATTGTTTCTATAATGAACCCCAATAGAATTGTACCTCCGACGACAGCTACGCAAATCAATTGGTTAAAATATAAAAAATATCTCAGTACCCATTGCACAGAAAATATTGCGCTCAGTACACCGGATTATGTAGATCGCTCTATTGACAATTTTGACAGTTTTCTGAAACTAGCTGTTCAACATTCCAATATTGCCACCAAAAAAACAAAAACTATTAAAATATATTCCACAGATGTCGAGCATCTTTTGTCTGAAAAAAGGAGGACTCGAAGAGAGTGGCAATTGCACAGCTCCCCTCAACTTAAGAACTTACTTAAAGAGTGTACAAAAAGACTAAGAAAGTTATTCCAGACTAGGAAAACGGCTTCTCTGGAAAAATATCTTGAGGAACTTGATGCAACCCCACAATCAAACTACTCATTATGGCGTGCAGCTAGAAATCTCAAAAGGCCAGTTGTCTCTAAACCACCATTAAGAAACTTGAATGGAAGTTGGGCAAGAAATGATGTTGAAAAAGGAAATCTGTTTGTCAATCATTTAAAAAACGTATTTACCCCAAATATATCTCACGATATTGCGGTCGAGTTACCACCTGTTGCTGCTATAGAAGCTGTTCCGCTAAGATTTGAGATAAGAGAAATCGAAAAAGCTATTTATGATTTAAACTCCAAGAAGGCTCCTGGTTTTGATAAGATCAGCAACAAAATGCTTTTGGAGCTACCCAGCATAGCAAAGAAAATTATTCTTTTAATTTTTAATGCTATTTTACGCATTGAATACTATCCTCAAAAGTGGAAGGTCTTCTTAGTCACCATGATACCTAAACCTGGAAAGGATCACACAAAAGTTAAGTCATATAGGCCTATAAGCTTACTTTCCAATATATAAAAGCTGTTTGAGAAGCTGTTAGCGTCAAAATTAACCCCAATTTTAAATGAAAACAGATGTGTTCCTAACCACCAATTCGGCTTTAGAAGAGAACACAGCACAATTGAGCAAACCCATCGAAAGTAAACGCAATAAGAAAAGCCTTTGAAGAAAAAAAATATTGTTCCGCTCTCTTCATCGATGTTTCTCAAGCTTTTGATAAAGTCTGGCATGAAGGCTTATTACATAAATTGAAGCTCAACTTACCAGTAAACACACACAAGCTGTTAGAAAGCTACTTAGTCGGTCGAACATTTATTATAAAAGAAGGTGATTATTTAAGCTCTCCTCAGCAAATTGACGCTGGAGTCCCTCAGGGAAGCATCCTGGGCCCACTTTTATACTTCATATATACCTCGGATATGCCAACAAACAACTACACACAAACTTCAACATTTGCTGATGATACAGCTTTTTTGAGCGTGCACGAAACCCGTCAAGAAGCATCTCGATACCTACAGGATCATATATTTCAACTCGAACTTTGGTTTAAGCAATGGAGGATAGATGTCAATGAGCAAAAATGCGTAGATATAACATTCTCCTTGCGTCGGGAATCATGCCTCTCTATTAAAATCAATAATCAAATAATACCTCAAAATTCGCATGTAAAATACCTCGGTATTCATCTAGATCGCTGTTTAACGTGGAAAAGCCATATAGAGGCAAAATTAACTCAAATGAAACTAAAAGCCATCCAAATTCATTGGCTTATTGGAAGAAACTCTGTCCTTAGTCTCGACTGCAAACTACTTCTTTACAACTTCATCTTAAAGCCAATCTGGTGCTATGGTATTCAGTTATGGGGCACTGCCTCGGCCTCTAATATCGAAAAAATTCAAAGGCGCCAAAATAAACTACTTCGAATAATCACAGCTGCCCCTTGGTATGTTAAAAACTCAAATATTCACAAGGATCTTAATGTTCCATTAGTTAAAACTATGATTACGAAATATGTCGTAAAATACTTAAAAAGGCTCGAATTGCACCCGAACCCACTAGCACGAAATATTATAAATGATAGCGGCAACACTCGCTTAAGAAGAACAGACACTGCAGCACTTATCCAATTAGATGAGCGATAAACACCTATAAAAGTGAACAGAACCCGCGATGAAGAAAATTTTTGTCTGGCACTGGCAGGACAAAAAATAACGTATTAGGTTAAGATTTGATTAATTATTGTTAGTTTATATTTAATATATGAAGATTCAATAAATAAATAGTGAAGAAAAAAAAAAAAAAAAAAAACAAAGATGCCATTTTACTGCAAATTTCTTGATTCGCGAAGATATTTAGTATATGGTAATCTCAGACTGACGACAACAAATATGCATTTGCATAAAAATCCTGGCCTTGCTGATCATATTTTCCTCAGTTGTAATTAACATACTGATTTTAAATTTCTAAAATAGAACACATAGTGTTCTATTGTAACATATTGGTTGTTCAGGCTATTAATTTATGAATGTGACGTTAGCAAAAATATATCACAAAACCAATATAGATCACAGTAGAACAACAACAAGGTTTCAAAAAAAGTGCAGAAAAAAAAAACTATTAAAGCAAAAATAGAAATAAACCGATTTAAAATTATGCCATCGTTTGTAGGTTTAGTTGCGGAAAACAGTGTTCCATTTGATAATTTAAATAGTAGCAATATGAGAAATCTACTTAAGATAATTTGCAATGCAATAATTAGTACCTAAAGAAGAAAATATATTTACTCTAAATTCCAAAAATGCTAAAATTATGTTGAGCAACGTTGTTAAAAAAATAAGAGACGTGATAAAAAACGAATTAAACAATGACCTATTTTCCGTTAAAATAGATAGTACAACGCGACTTGATAGAAACATTTTCGGAATAAGTATCCAATACTGTAAAGAAGGTAGTATTATGTCGAGAGTACAAGGAATGTGCGAATTAAAAGGTGCAGGTTGCAGTAAGTCAAAAAACTTAGCGGCAGAAATTATAAAAACCTTAAATAGGTTTGATCTCAGTTTGCAACAAGTGGTGGCCATTACTTCTGACAATGGTGCAAATATGCTAAAAACTACATCTTTATTATCCCAATGTGTTGGCAAAAGTAATGAAGAGGAGGTTTTAGACAATGAAGACTACTTAAATCAATTAAACGAAATTGAAAATGATGGTGATATAAGTATAGGAGAAATAGCAAATACTGCACAACTTGTTGCACTGGATACCATTAAAAGTAATGACATAAGAAGATTCATATTTATGTACAGAAATTATGTGAAATATTAAAGGAAGTCTGCAAATGGAATTCGGTCCTTATTTGAAATTAAAAAAATTAAGAGTTCCACAAATTGACTGCCCTACCAGATGGGGATCAACTTTTAAAATTATGTTCGATTTCCAATCTTCAAGATCACTAATAGAAAATGCTGAAATTTCAATTGTAACAGAAACTGAGGATTTCGAAATCAATTATAAATATTGGGATGATTTGAATAAATTTATAGCAATTTGCTCGCCATTAAACGAAATCATTGTTAAATTTCAGGCCGAATCATTAAATTATGGAGATTTTTCGCTCATTGGATAAGGTGTAAACTAATAATAACAAAAATAGTTGATGACTCCTTACCAAATTCATGTAGAAAAATTGTTGGTACTGCATTGTTAATAAATTTTGAATTACGTTCAAAAAAGTTATTAGAAAATGATATATTAAAAGCATGCCTATTTTTCGATCCGAGGCTTCAACATACATTGTCTTCAGATAAAAAAGAAAATGCGATAGCTAGTTTAAAAAAATTATGGGACAAATTTATATTTATAAATAAAGATTACGTTTCTAGAAATAATATTAATGAAATGGAGAGTTAAAACGAAGAAGACATTTTGACGCAATTTTTAATGCCAGAGACTACAGAAATAACTGAAGCATTTTCAGTCAACAATAAAATAGAATCTTTGAAACTACCATTTTCTAAAAAGCACAATCTGTGTATTAAATTACTGAATTGAAAGAAGATCTACAGAATTAAAATAAATAAATAAATAAATATCAGGTAACTCTGCTATTTCTTAAATTAACATGTTATCAAAATTCTTTGACAAATTTTGGTACATTTGAGAAAAGAATTTATTTTTATTTCTTTTAAGGTTTCACTAGAAAGAGCCTTTTCATCTCTAAGGAACGTTTTGACTGACTAACAAAATAGACTCGGTAAAGAAAATCTGGAAATCTCTTTAAGATCTCGTTGTGAATGATATAGAATAAACAATACATATATGTTAAATGCGCAATAAAGATTTTTTTAAACAGTTTATGTGATCTCATATACCAGTTCTGCTTTGTTAAATCCATTGATAATAGAATTACTTCTATATATCTATCTATCTATATCTATATATATAAAAATGAAAAATGTTTGTATTTTTTTTTTGTTTGTTGGTATATAGACTCCTAAACTACAGAACCGACTTTCCTGACATTTTTACAGTAACATCACGTGAGCCTTAAAAATAAAATAGGCTACTTATTTTTTCGATAGGGGCAGGGGAACGCCAATGCTTAATATCGCATATTTTTAGAACTGTTGTAGTGAGAATGTTCAAACTTTGTAGAAGTCACACTTATGGTATACTACACTTTTGAAAATAAAAATAAAGCGTGTAGGCGCAGGGGGGAAATACCTCATATGATGCATATATTAAATATCATTCAACTGAAGAACTATTAAAGGGAGAGTCTTCAAACGTGGTTAAAGCAGTGTAGCGAAGCGCACCGGGTTAAGCTAGTATATAATAAAAATATGTATAATTGCCGTATTCACAAAACCCCTTGTATCGTTGTATCAATTGTATGTTGTATTTAAATTCATAGCTCACTATTGGTTTTTTATACAACAAACAATGGATACAACGATACAAAGGGTTTTGTGAATACGGCAAATGAATTTAAAATATTGAATCTAAATTGTAATAAGTAATACGAATTTATAATGTAAATAATTTGAATTTAATATTTGAGTTTAATTGAATTGTAACGATAAAAAGTATGAGTTGTAATTCCTAAATTAATATTATAGTTACAGTTTAAAAGCCATTGGTATAAAATCTGTCTTATACTAATGTAAATGAATTTATTACTTCTTAGTACTAACGGAGTTAAGGCTCAGTTAGCCGGGAGTAACAGTAACGTTGCAAATCAGCTGTTTTATTTTGTTTTATGTAAAGCAATTAGAACGATTACAGTTAGCAGTAAGATGTTACGTCTCAATCTGTAAGAAATAGATTGGTCTTACTTTTTTACGGTAAGGTTACTGTTACTGTTACTCCCGGCTAACTAAGCCTTTATTCCAAACCACTTCGGCTATCTGCGAACCGAAGAGAGGTTAATAGCTAAAAATAAATCTATGTATCGTTCACTTACGCATAAGCAACAGCGTAAATATGTTGAATTTGCAAACATACGAAAATTGTATAAAATTAATTAACTTAACCTAAAATTTAAAATAAAGAAATATCTACTTAAAGTTAAATTGTATACTTAAATAAATTTTTTTGTCACTCTAAATACTTACTTAACTCAACCTTACTAACAACTAATTGAAATATAATCTATTATTTGATTTTTTTCTAAATGGCTTGTACAAAACCGAAATGCAGGAATAAATCTGAAGGTCCATTGATTTCCTGTTGGGTGTGTGATTCAATCTTTCATAGTGAATGTGTCGAGTTGGCTCCACGGACGGTCGATAATCTTCGCGAAGGTAAAGGACTCCGGAGGTGCTGTAAAAAGTTAATGAACTTATGATGTAGAATTTTTTGCATTTTTTTGAAACTCACCTTATAAATTAGATGAGATAAATAACGATTTACAGTGTCTTACAAATAAATTTTTAGATTATAAAAAAATATTGGCAACATCGCTTCGTTCTCGCAAAAGGACTATGTTGATCGTAATGATGTTGATAAAGGTCTGAATATTGCACCGTCGACTTGTTTAAATTCTAGACTAGTAAATACTAATTCATCTGCCTTTCAACACCAAGCACTAACAACTAACATGCCGCCAAAAAATCAAGCATTAATACCTACACAGAAAAAATTATTTTTCCAATTCAAACAAAAAATTTGTAGAATCAAACAATTTGTTGTCTGAAATCGGCCCTTTAAACAAATTTGCATATTCAAACAAATTATTTGCATTTTGTTTATTGAAAAAAAAAACACTGATTTTTTCAAACAAATAATTTAACTGAATCAAACAAAAAGTTTACTGAAATTCATATACTAAATTTCAAAATAAAAAAAAAAGTTTTTGCACAGGCAATGACGCGCACACAAGTAAGCACTGTATGAGAAGATGACGGCAGAGCAGAGCCGCCGGCTGGCTTTGAGTCACATTTTTTTTTTGTTGGAATAATTTTTGAACGAAGTCTTATTTATACACACAACACAATGTTTTTCTTTATCACTCTCTGTTGCCTGTATCCTTTCCTTTGCTAAAGAAGCAGTGGTGTCAATTATGATTGTGCTGGTGAGATTACTTTTATCTCTTACAATCCCAGCGGGTGAAATGTGCGGTTGCGAGGCCTATTGTGAGGCCTAATTACTGATCTTTTCTAAAGAAAACAGAAATAAAACAAAACAGAAACAAGATAATAAACAAAATTTTGACATCCAACAATGATAAAGCAAACAAAAAAATTTATCAGCAGGGCTTTTAAGACCACCTGTAACATATTCGCCTTGCACAACTATTAATATATTATTTATGTTTAGAGGCCTCAAAACAGGCCTTGCGATATTTACGATATTTCCCGCTGAATGAGAGTGTTTCTCAGTAAACAATTATATTTTACGCTCGCAAAATAAAAGAGCGTAAGCGTACATGTGAATTAATTTCCACAATTGTGTATGGCGCTGACATCCCTGTAAAGAAGAAATGTAACCAAAAACGGCAGCAGACCGACTCGATATGTTTTACGCCATCATTCTATTTTTGTATTTGATGTACTTAACCTAACAGTTTTAAAAAATTTAATACGGGATTTTGTTTCTTGTATTGTTGTTTCTGCTATTGTTTTTCTTATAGTTGCACTTTTTTAAAGCGTCCAAAAATAGACTGTGTGTGTTTTTTGTTGTTGTTCTTATATTTCACATAAAGAAGTGTTGCTTACGATCAAATAAAAAAATGCAAAAAGTTGACAACATTAAAGAACGTTAAATATTTCATACAAAATTATGAAAACTTGACACCAATAACGCGTTTATTATATTTTTGAAGAGTTGTCCACATTTTTGTTGGTTAAATAAAAATCAAACAAAAATATTGATTGAATCAGTAAAAAAATTTATAGAAATTAAAAAAATTTTCAAACAAGCGTTTGTTTGAAAATAATTCGGCAATTATTTTTTCTGTGTAGCATGCCGCCAAACAATCAAGCGCCTACACGGGCACTAAATGCTAATTTTCCAGATTTTATGCCTTTGAGTGATTTTTTGCTGCACGTTTTGCTTCCGAAAATACAACTGATGCCGTTGTTCATTATATTACACAAAAACTAAGTTACGATATTGATGGCAGAGCTTTTAAGTTTAAATATACTGAGCGAAGAAGTAAATCCTCTTTTAAAATTATTGTTCCAGAGGAAAATTTTCAAACTATAGTCAAGACTGACTTTTGGCCTCCTAATGCTTTTATTCATGAATATGTTTATAATAAAAGTAATAACAATAATAACCGCTCGGATATTGTCTACTTACAGTCTCAAAATACTGCATCAAAAAACTAGTTATATTTCCTACTGATAACGCAATAAATATTATATACTAAAATGTCCGGGGTCTTAACACAAAATTAAATCTCTTTACGCAAGCAGTTTCGATTTTACACACCACTTTATTGTTTTTACAAAAACTTTGTTGGAAAACAAGAAAATTATTCACAGTACCGAATGACATTTTTGATCGAGTTGTTGATCCCTGTTTCTGGCCAAATAATGCACTCGTTCGCGAATTTTTATATAGAGAAAATCGTAGAACAAACAACGTTGCACGACTTTCATCAAATGAGTCTACAAACCAAAAAAACTTTGCATGAAAACTGAAAAACACTTAAATATTATTTATCAAAATGTTCGTGGTATAAACACTAAACTGGCTAACCTCTATATTGAAAGTTTTAATTTAAATCACCATATAGTTGTTCTCACTGAAACTTGGCTAAATAGAAACACTTTAAATACCGAAATTCTTTGCAATGATTTTAATATATTTAGACGTGACAGAGAAACTTTAACTACTGGTGGAGGCGTTTTAATTGCTGTTTTAAATACTTTCCAATCTGATGAGTTAAAATTTGAACATTATTCCGATATTGAGTTTATCTGTGTTCGGATAAAACTAAATAGCTCACATATATTTTAAACATGTTCCTACATTCCCCCAAAATCTGATCAACTAACTTACATGAAACATTTTGAATCCATAAAATCTGTTGTGTCTAAAGCTCAGCCAGAGGACTTCGTTTACGTTTTTGGTGATTTTAACTTGTCAGCAGTAATTTGGAAAATTTTACCAGACTCATACAGTTATGCACCAATAAAATCTGATGCCTTTATTGAAGAGTTTCTCAATAATTTATCTGATTTATGTCTTTTCCAAAAAAATGGTATTTGTAATGATAATGGAAACACTCTAGATTTGGTTTTTGTGAATGAACCCACCAACTGCACCATTACGCGAACATTACCAGTTACTAGACCAGAGGATCGCTACCACCCTACTCTTGAAGTTAGTCACAATATTTTGTCTGATGCCTTTTGTAATCAGGATGATACAAACGATAAGAAATTATGTTTTAAGAAAACAAATTACGATGACCTGAACTATTTGTTGACCAACACTAATTGGCTTGAACTGTTATCCATTCCTAATGGTACCCCAGCTTCAATTGACTCTATGATTAATACATTTTATACTACTATGCATAATTTTTTTGAGGAGTGTGTGCCGAAACTTCTAGTGATTAAACATTCAGGTCCACCGTGGAATTCTCCTCATCTATCAAGATTAAAAAATTTTAAAAACAAATGCTATAAAAAATATAAGCAATATCGAACAGCTTATGATTATAGCAAATACTGTGTATCTCGAGCAGAATATAATCTTCTCAACAGGAGACTATATATAAATTACCTTGAGAAAATGAAAAGGAACTTTAAACGTGACCCAAAATCATTTTATAATTTTGTAAATTCGAAAAGAAAATCTACTGGCTATCCAAGAGTTATGAAGTATTTAATTAATGAGTCTAATATTAATTTGATTAAAAGCAATATGTTTGCCGATTTTTTTGCAACAACATATTCTAAGCAACAGTACGATACATCAACTGAATACCCGTTTTGTCTGATGGAACATCAGGCAATATCATTTTCATCTATTGATACTTCTCAGGTTCTTTTATCTTTGAAAACAATAAAATCGTCATTGTGTAGTGGACCTGATGGCATCCCTGCTTGCGTTTTAAAAACTTGTGCTCATGCTTTGGCTACTCCTTTGGCTATCATGTTTAATGTGTCATTAAAATACGGATATTTCCCCCAATTTTGGAGGAAATCCTTTATCATACCGATATTTAAATCAGGAAACAAGTCGGACATAACGAATTATAGAGGCATTGCAAAATTGAGTGCAATTCCCAAACTTTTTGAAAAATGCTTAACAGACTCTCTCTGCCACAGTGTATCCTCAATCATATCACCATACCAGCATGGTTTCAGGAAAGGTTGTTCTGCAGTAACAAATATTTTACAACTAACAACTCTAACAAATCGCGCTTTTAAGGATGGCCAACTTATGGACGTTATTTATACTGACTTCAGCAAAGCTTTTGATAAAATCAACCATAGCCTACTTCTCACTAAGCTGAATTTATTAGGGTTTACTAGCAACGCTTTGTGCTGGTTACGGTCGTACCTAACATGCAGGATACAGTGTGTTCTTTTTGATAATACCACATCCAAAGAAATTTCTGTTAGCTCCGGTGTCCCCCAAGGAAGTCACCTAGGTCCTTTGCTGTTTTCGATTTTCATAAACGACTTGCCGCTTGTAATGAAGCATTGTAATGTTTTAATGTACGCTGATGATGTTAAGATGTTTCTCAGCTACAAATTATATTCAGATGGGGCGTATTTGCAGCAGGATTTAAATAGTTTTTACGCATGGTGTAAATATAACCAAATGGAGCTTAATTTAAAAAAATGCAAGCACATGCGATTTTCTAGAAATTGCACATCAATGCTACACTATTTCCTGGACGGGTATCAACTAGAGTTAGTTGGAGAATTTCTGGATCTTGGTATTCTACTTGATCCTAAGCTAGATTTCTGCAAACATATTACTATGACGACTAATAAAGCTCGTGGTGTGCTTGCTTATATAAAACGATGGTCTAAAGAGTTTACAGATCCTAATGTAACGAAACAACTATACACATCCCTTGTAAGGCCAATTTTGGAGTATGGGTCTATTGTCTGGGATCCTGAAGTTAACATGCACATAGACCGAATTGAATCTGTTCAAAAGCAGTTTCTCTTATTCTGCCTAAGGAGCTCATTTGGTCGTTATGCTGGGAATCTTCCTTCGTATACTGCGAGGCTATCAATAATTAAACTACCTACTTTAAAAAGTCGAAGGACAATGCTAAATGTGGCATTTCTAGTTAATTTGATAAATGGCGATGTCCTCTCCGACTTCCTTCTTCGTAACATAAATTTTAATATTCCACGACGTTTTACCCGACACCTAATACCTCTGCACCTTCCTGTTGTGCAAACAAATTATGCTGATGCTGATCCTTTGAGGAGAATATGCAAAAATTTCAATGAATTGTATAGCTTAATCGATTTTTCAATTAATATAAATGTAATTAAACGCAATATTATCGTGTTTTTAAATACTTAATATGTCTTAACAAAATTTTTTCGTTAATAATACCTTTATATAAAACTTTGTAATATATAGTAGTCTGTAAGGATTCATATCCATAGATTTAATCAAATAAATAAAAAAAAAAAATAAAAAAAAAAACGCCGAAATT
Source organism: Pollenia angustigena (assembly GCA_930367215.1). NCBI lineage: Eukaryota > Metazoa > Arthropoda > Insecta > Diptera > Polleniidae > Pollenia > Pollenia angustigena. The sequence continues at coordinate 45,503,819 of OV884058.1, forward strand.
TTATGTCCGAAATACCAAATATTCAGATATGATCGTCCTTACAAACTTAGTGGGGGAGTCCTTATTGTCGTACTAAATGCTTTTTCATGTGAACGCATTGAATTTTCGCACAATGACAATATTGAATTTGTTGCTGTCAAAATTAATCTTTCAAATGTTGTTTTGTTTATTACTTGTTCTTACATTCCTCCTAACTACAAAGCGCCTACTCTTAAAAATAGGAAAATAAGAGGTACATACATATCAAAGAACCTCAAAACTCACTATTTTTGTGCATTTATTCATACGCTAAAATTTACAATAACTCTATACATGCAAAACAAAGTTCAACGTTGGTAATTTTTTTTCCTTTCGTACACATTTGATATTTTCATTTATTCGTTTTTTATTGAAAGTGCTTTATTTGCATTTTTGTTGCTCACGCAATATAACACAACTGAGTAAATTCAAAAGAGCACATTCTCTATACTTTTGTTTACATTAACAACAACAACAATAAACAACGATGAGACGCTTTTTCAAAATTAACAACAATAAAAACAACAATAACAAAAATACATTGTACCTACTACTACTACTACTGTACTTTTTGTTTCTATGGAAATTGTGTGTACCTACATAAGTATGTGTGTTTAGTTTCATTAAAATTTTTTTTTTTCTTGTACTACATAGTTAATGCTGAATAAATACATGAGTAATGTTTGTTTGATTTCTGGCTCTTTCGTTTCTATTTTTTGTTTCTTTACCAAACAATCATTTGCGCTCAGAACACTTAGAATCTTTATAAAAAAAAACGAAGGCAACGATTGTATAAATAACAAAGCACGATGTGCGTTATTTGAATGACTGCAAACCAGCAGCGAATATTTGCGGTTGCGCGAGTTTGACTGTATGACCGTAAGCGTGTGTATTTGTTGTCGTTAATTAAATGCGATTTTTTTTCAATTGCAAAAAGCTATTCTCTGATACATATACCCCCATTGCTATAAATATAAATAACGACATATAATTTGGGAAGAGATCCATAACTAATTTATATTTATTTATTTGTTCCTATTACCCTACAATTATAATCACTCTTATGAGTGATTGTAATTATAATCTTCCAAAGCTAATAAGCAAAATTTTAGTGCCCAGCAGTTCGAGGCTCCACGGAAGGTTATTTGGCTCTTCTGTGTCAATCCCTACAACACAGAACTACAATTGGAAAACTTGCAAAATACTTTAAGTAGTTAAAACGCTTTTTATGTTCTTCACACACACAGAAAACAAATTGGTTGGGAAACGGTTGCAGTAATAAAATATTGATCAAGAAATATTATTTATTATTGCAACTATTAAAAATGTATAGTTCTAACTGATTTTTAATTCTCTTGATTATAAAAATGATGTTCCAACTGAAATATGATTTCTTCAATTCTTTTATTAGTTATGATAACTAATTTAATTAAGTTCTAAAAATTAGTACAAATGGTTAGAATCACAACCGAATTTAATATACGGCAATACTGAATATTGGTCATTGCAATCAATAATTTGCTTTCGTCAATAAATTTTATAATATAAATGATTATTCATTTATTGCAGCTAATTATTGATTGTTGCAATAGATTCAATTCGAGTACAACAAATAAAAATATAATTATTCGGAATTCACAACCAAAAAATAGTTAAAAGCCCCAATTGCTTACTAAATTTTCTGTCAAAACATTTGATAGATTAAATTAATTTTTAATATTATATTTGCGGTCAAAATTGGAAAATGTGAAAAACTTAATAAATAGGGGTAAGTAATTTACGTATTCTTATAGGTATGAACATATATACGTACATACATATGTATGTATGTATGAATGAGCGTATTATTTTTTATACATACCCTGCAAATTATATTGGACTTCTTGATCCATGGTCCAATGTAGTGCAAGTATGGACCATGCCATTATTAAAAAGAGTTTGCAGTGGAACGACATGTCTTCGTTTTTTAACGACATGTTTTCGTTTTGAAAAGATTTCAAAGATAATCCTATGGAGTATACCATGTAATAGTTAGAATGCAAGCTGGGTTATATGGTCCTGCGCTAGGACATCGTACTATAGAAAAACCCATTTTTCCATTCATTGAGACTACCTTTGGACGAGTCCTTGCCCCTTATGGGCTACATTTGATCGGTTAAAAAAAATATATTGATAACGACAATCGGTGCAACACCTATCATTTATTCGGGTATAAGCACAATTTTATTTCTAATAATCATACAGTTCTTTTCGCTTATAGTCCATTCCGCTTAAAGGCCAAAAACGGATATAAGCCAAAATTGTCATATTCACATGCAGATTTTTTCGAATTTCATACAAATTATTTGTTCTAAGGTCCATTTCGCTTGTAGTCCATTTTCGTTTAAAAGCCACATTTCCTTAGCATGCACTTGAGAAAGATGTGATTTAGTTTTTGTGGATATGTATGCATGTAGATCAATAGGCAGACAGACATACTATACTTGAAGAAGCACTTGATTTTGAAAAAAATTTTTGTGGACAATTTTCTCAAAGCGCTGATATTAAAACTAATAATTTATGGGGTGTGAAATGATTAGGGTATTGTATTGGAGTGTGTTTTGAACATGGACAGATACACAGACGGACAGACAGACTTTAAAGAAGAAATTGGAAAAATATTTTTTTTCTTTATTTTTAACTTAAGCAATTTTAAAAAGGCTGTATTTTCTTTTTTGTGGACCATTTTTTCAAAGCGCTGATATTAAAACTAATAATTTATGGGGTGTGAGATGATTAGGGTATTGTATTGGAGTGTGTCTTGAATATGGGCAGACAGACAGACTGACATACAGATAGATCTTGTAGAAGAAATTGGAAAATGAAAATATTACTGATAAGCCTTTCTTTAGTTTTGTTCTGAATTAGGTGTATGTATGTAGATCGACAGACAGACAGACATGCTGTGTACTTATAGATACACTTGATTTTGAAAAAAATTTTTTTGTGGACCATTTTTTCAAGGCGCTGATATTAAAACTAATAATTTATGAGGTGTGAGATGATTAGGGTATTGTATTGGAGTGTGTCTTGAACATGGATAGAATCATGGACATGGAAAATTCATGAGCAAGTGTAAAAGTAGGTCAAATTTTTAAAAAAATTTCAAAGTAATGAAAAACTCGTTAAATTTTATAGGATAGCAATAAAGCTGAGAGTTTAGTAGAAAGAGCAATGAACTATTCTTGTGCTGAAAGACAGACAGACCTTGAGGAAGAATTTCTAAATGTGGGTCAAGTTTCTGTTAGAGGAAAAAAAATGTAGGTCATGTTAAATAATAGAAATACAAAGAATTTATGTGTATACATAAAAACCATGTCAATAATGCTATCAGAATGTTGTTTTTGCTTGTTTAGGTGATCGACTGACGATCAACGAGAAAATTATTGGATGGACAGACAGACAGATAGACAGACAGACTGACAGACAGATAAATCTTGTAGAAGAAATTGGAAAAATATTTTTTTTTTTTTTTTTTTTGTGTGTGTTTATGGATTGTTTGGCAGAAAAACACACATTGCCGATAAGCCTTTCTTTTAGTTTTTTGTTCTCAATTAGGTGTTGTAAAATTAATTGAGCTGTTGACATGTGTTTATAGGTAGTCAGATGGTGAGATGTTGCTGTTGTTGTTTTGCTTGTTTGGATGATCGACTAGCGATCAACGAGGAAATTATTGGACAGACGGACATACAGACCTTGAGGAAGAAATTGGAAAATATTTTTTTAAGAAATTGGAAAATATTTTTTATTTTATGTGTGTGTTTGTGGATTGTTTGGCAGAAAAACACACACATTGCTGATAAGCCTTTCTTTTGGTTTTTTGTTCTCAATTAGGTTTTGTAAAATTAATTGAGCTGTTGTGTTTATGGGTAGTCAGATGGTAAGATGTTGCTGATGTTATTTTGCTTGTTTGTGTGATCGACTGTCGATCGATGAAAAATTATTGGACAGACGGACATATAGACCTTGAGGAAGAAATTGGAAAATATTTTTTTAAGAAATTGAAAAATATTTTTTTTTATTTATGTATGTTTGTTTATGGATTGTTTGGGAGATATTTGAAGAGTATATAAGGTATTTTAATATATTCTTTTCATTAAGTTTCTAAAATATACTTGTTTAGAAAGTTTAAAATTTAAAAAATGAAAAAAAAAGAAATAATAATTTGAAAAGTAATAATGAATTGGTTAATAATATGTAAAATTTGCCAATTAAAATTTGAGAATACAAAATTTAAAAAAAACATGATACAATTCATATACCATGTGTTATATGTGATCATATATCGATAAGTGATATGGAAAAAAAGAAACATATGGAAATCCATGTTAATTTCTTCATTGAAATCGGTACAGATCAACAACAACAACAGCAGAAACAACTACAACAACAACAGCAGAAACAACTAAAACAACAGCAGAAGCAACTACAACAACAACAACAACAGCAGCAGCAGCACCAACTTCAACAACAACAAAAGCAGCAGCAGCAACACCAACAACAGCAGAAACAACACCCAAACCATCAGCAAAAACTACAACAACTAAAGCAGCAACAAGAGCAAGAAAGAAAAGATCCCCCAGAGTGGTATGAAAAATTATGGAAGGACATAGGTATGAATCGCTTACCTACAATGGAAGATTACGTTACAAAAAGATGTATAGAAGAAGAGACGGTCAGGATGATGCGGCATTATAAAACAGGAGGTTATGGGTATTAAAAAAAATCTTAAAAATTTAAATACAAATTATTAATACAAATTTAAGTATATATTATTAATAAAATATATATCATACCATACATATATACTGTATGCAATAAAGAACCAAAAATTTATTAAAAAAACAAACCAACAGTTTTATTCTTTATTTAATAGAATTAAAATGAAAAAAAAGTAAGTATTATAATGTATTTTAGATTCAAACAATTCCAGTTAAAGGTGTGTACTCAATCATACGATCATGTAGGATTAAACAATAAGCATTTGTATTTTTTGGTACTGGACTACTTGTCTTGAACTCAATTTGTACATCAATAGGTCCATTTTAAACAATTTCATTTTGATAGCTAACATCAACTACAGCAATAAGAATATTTTTAAATTTCTCATAGGAAAGAAGAGGTTGTGCTTCTCTCATATAATAATTTTGTTGAAACTTAGCGTACATGTCATATAGAATAGCATATCGATTCTCCTCAAATTTAAAATTTAAATCATCATATGGATAGGATTCTGAATTTAAATGTACTTTAACATTTTTAAAGTCCGAGTGTATATATTAATTATCATTTTCTAATACGAATAAAAGAAATCTTGGCCTTTCTCTATTCACTGATAGTTTAATATTCCAGTTATGATTTCTACCTTCGGAAAATGTTGGATTAAAATAACAGTCCCAACTGCGAAATGCTATCGGTAATGAAACACCCTCCTTAATAATCTTCATTATTTGTATTTTTCGTGCATCTGATAGGTGAATATGTGGTATTCACCATGTAATGTTTTTAATCGATAAACTCAATTTTTCATTAGCATCTGTTGAGTAATACGCCTTATCATCATTTGAACTTCGTAAAAGAATAAGTTCATGTTTGCTATTTAAAATTATTTTATTAAAATCCTCAGCAAATCCCAACAGTAGTTTTAGGGGAATATAAAAATTAAGTTTTCGCATTGATAGGTCTTCAGAAATATTCCACCCTGCATTTCTCATCATATTACTTTCAAATTCATTTAGTGAGACATAATTCTTAATTGTACTAGATATTCCCAAGTATCGAGTACGATAAATTTCAACACCATTAATCTCATACCGTATTTCATCAAATAAGTATGCAACACAGTTATTCCTCAATCTAGTATTTTGTGATGCTTCTTCACCTTTAGAGTTTTGTATGTTTCCTTCTATATATAAGTAGCTTTCAGACGGAAGAACATATAAGTCTTGATTTTGTAGTGTAATGCGAATTTCATCATTGTTTTTAAATGATTGAATATAGGGCACATAGCTATGATAATCTTTTTTTATTATATTTTCATCAGAATATGGTTTTTCAATTGAGTATATCAGACATTTTTCTTTATTTTTAACTTAGGCAATTTTAAAAAGGCTGTATTTTCTTTCGTTAATGATGGTCTTGTAGCTTTAATATGATTAGTAGGAATGTCTCTATTATCGTTAATGTGCCTAGTTTTATTGTAAATTATCATTTTTTCCGTGGTCTTGTAAGCTTGTTAATCTTAGTGTTATTTCTTCACCTCTGAAATTTACTGTACGATTTTCTTGATCAACGATCCAAATCTTGAGATATGTTATTTCTTTGACGTGTATCAGGAAACGATGTTTTTATATTTCCACAGCTTTTTTAAAGAAAACCAAAATTAGAATGGTACTGGCAGACGCACACGTTATGTGGCATCTTACTTGAAAGTTGAATGTGTTTTGGTCGAAATTGATAGAATAGAGATTTAACAACGTACTCTGGATTTATCTCATTTTTATATAGCTCGTTAGCCTATGAAATTGTAGTAATCATGTAGTGCTTAGAAACCATTTATCCATTTATTATGTAAGTGTCCTTCTGTCCTGCAGCTTGAACACTAATTTCATCACGACCGTAAGAGTTTCTAATTATTTGAATTTAATTTTCAATTTACAAGTTGAATTCGATTTCTTTTTCCTCCGTAGTAAACCATATTTTTTTTGCAATAAATCCACAATTGGTTTTCTTTTCTCCAAGCCAGCTGGTAAACCCCTTTCAGCTTTCCTTAACGTTTGCCAACACGTTGCACTGATTTTCGCTTCTTGATTTTTCTTTTTTTCGTGTTGTTTTTGTTGTCTTCTTCGATCTGTTTCTCCTATTTCCTCTATTAATTTGTCATTTTCTTTTGTTATTTGCAAAAATTTTTTTTTGGAATTTTGCGACCGTTCTTTATCTTTTTGAAGGCTTGTTTGCAATCTACATAAGTGGGTCTTTTTTTAATTTGTCTCTATACCGCCGAGCTTTCTAACTAATATTTTATTTAAAATAAAAAAATATTTGAAAACATATATACATATACACTACACCATCTACGTTAAATATATAATTAAAAAACAACCACAATGCAAAAATCTTCACTTACGATAATTTATATCAGGTGACGGACGTGACGAAGTTTAAAGTACTATACAAATATAACAGTGTACGATATGGTCCAATTTAATGTTTCAATAAATTAGGATCAGTTAACTCGATTAAAGAAAAAGCTTAAAACACTTGCGACGACCGACTCAGAAGACATGACAATTTATGATGTTTTGTGGTCATGAGTGTGACATTAAAATGTCAATAAAAACAAATTGATCTTTATATTCAGATATGTTTATTTTTTGTTAATTTAATATTGTTGTAAGAACTGTTTATCAAAAAGAGTATTCTCCGATCACCACTCTTAATTAAGTAAATATTTGAGAGAAAGTACCATTAAAAACACAAAACAAGGGGACCAACCCCGTGCACAACTTTGAAGTTCAATAATTGTCTGCGGAAATAAAATAACGTTTCAGACTCTTTAGTTTAATAAATTTTAATTGTTTTTCTTTAATAAAACATTAAAAAAGAAAAGGGGTTCAGCTTTTATTTTTTCACACGTGGTTGACATTTCTGTGGAAATAGTCATATGGGCAAATCCCAGAAACAATCCACCAACCAAAAATTTTTCAAATGATTTTTTTTTAATGGAATATAAGACTAGATCTATAATTTCATTTTTATATTAAAAAATATGTTTTTCAATGATCATTTATGCAATAATTTTTACAGAATCCTACCCCACTGCTGATTTCTTAATGTTATACGTGAATTTAGCATTATTTTAGGTGATTTTTGTGCTTAAAGTAGCACTTACAGCAGACTTATCAAAATATAAATTTCGTTAAAAAAAAAGTTGATATTCATTAGTTAAGAAATTAGTTTAAGAAATGCAATTCATAAAAATATAGAGAAATTCCATATGAAAGCGATCACCTTTTGGACGACCCCTCACCGATTTTAAAATAAATAGTCTCAATCGATTGCCCAGCAAAAAATAATGTACCTACATATTTTTTTTTTTATAGTGACTGGTTTAGTGGTGGTGTACACCACTGTCATGTGACAAAATTGAAGAATTCTTCATAACGGACCTCATTGAAAGTTGTTTTAAAAAAAACTACTCAAGCGATCGCAACGAGTGATAGCTCGTTGGAAAGGTATTGAATCAGGCTTTAATTGAAAAATAAAATTTTCCTAATTTTTCTTAGAAATTTACCTTTAAATTTTCCCAAGAAAATTAAATTTCTTAACAACTTTCAATGAGGTCCCTTATGAAGAATTCTTTAATTTTGTCACATGACAGTGGTGTACACCACCACTAAACCAGTCACTATAAAAAAAAAAAATATATGTAGGTACATTATTTTTTTCTGGGCAATCGATTGAGACTATTTATTTTAAAATCGGAGAGGGGTCGTCCAAAAATTTGCCAATTTTGATCGTTTTCATATGGAATTGCTCTATAATTTGTTTTGTTAAAATAAATAAAATATAATAACAAAATACTACTGGAAAAACTGTAGCGTGCGACACAAAGGGTTCACGGCTTTTGTCAAAAAATTACAACATTTTTTGGCTGCGAATAATTGCGTTAAGAATTCTCTTATAGTCATCTTTCTTTTAGGAATAAGATTTTGTATACCTTATCCTGCCAAATTCGCTAAAAATTAGGAAAACGCACTTCAACCTTTGAAGTTACTTCCACGTTTTGTAGCGTACGTCACACAACTTTGTGATCAATTATCGCAACAAATACTTGCTAAGAAATTATGATATATGCCATTCGTAAGTAGGGATGAAACGATACGAGTAAATACAAGTACATATTCGATACTTTTATAAAAGTACCAAGTATTTTTGTAATCGATACTTAGCAGCCGAGTACCAAGTAGTATCGGTAAAAAAATACTCGGTATCGGTCAAAAGAAATTGTTTCACTTTGGTATTGAATTTAATCTTAAATTTTTGATTAAGCTGGAGCAGTAGTAACGGTATCAAGAAACCGTTTGACCAGCAAACACAAGGGATGAAGATCCCGAATTCCGAAATCCCGGGATTATTCTAAAAATTTAAGTCCCGAATCCCGAGATTTTGAGCTTAGTAAAAATTCAAAAATTTAATATTAAATCATACTGGCATGAACCTAATTTTTAACTGGTTACAAAAAAAAGTCACAAGTGACTTTTTTCCAAAGGTCTTTGGGCACATATTTGTTTAAGTTTATTTTATTTAAATTAATACTTGCATATACATATATTTGAAATAAAATAAATTAAATATTGTCATATAGCATATTGTCATATAGCATATATCTATTTATTTACGATACCCAGAAGTGTTGAATGCGAACATTGGTTTCGTCGGCAGCATATGTTTGCAATAAAATAAGGTATCAATTACACTGTGCAAGAAACTGACATTTTTTTGAGACAAGCTGGGCACCTGGCGTTTTAACCTAGTTGTTGGCGGTTTAATAAAATTCTTAAGCTTGGCTCTTGTAGCGCCTAGGATGCCCCTACATGGGTCAAATGTATGACTGACACCACTTTATTTTTCATCCCAATCTTTTATTTCTAACATACCTACCCGCTATCTCTATTCCTTAAGGGGGCTCCCATACAAAATTTTCAATGCAGACTAGAAATATATTAAAGAAAAAGTCCCATGAACGCCCAGGAGACGCTCCTAGTGGGATAAAATGTATGACCGACCTCAATAAGAAAGAAGTTATTTTATAATTTTATTGCGGAATTTCGTTTTTTTTTTAGTTTTTTCAATAAGCTAAAGCGTTTTTGAGTAATGCTTTATGATGATGTAATAATATATGATGTGTAGCCTCCTCCATTTTCGAAATAACGGTATATCTCGAAAACCAGAGCCAACCTAAAAAACGGCGGGCACCACTGGATTTAGCGTACCCGAATTATGTTAAAACGCCATGTGCCCGGCTTGTCTGTATTTTCAACTTGCATAGTGTTATCAGACGTCACTAATTTGTTTTAGAAGCTTTTTACAATATAAGTTTTAATACATAATACTTCCATATTACTTTAAAAGAATACATTTTGTAATGAGTTTAATTTTCTTCATGAATTAATTTCTTTTGCAGCCAATCCCACGATGTCACACGTTAACGTTCGCATAGAAAATTACATTTAAAACAAAAACAATTTCTAACATTTGTTTTTGTTTTAAATGTTATTTTCTATGCGAACGGTAACGTGTGACATCGTGGAACTGGCTGTTAATACTTATACATAAACAATCAATTATAATTATATGCATTTTACAAATTGGCTTTTATATATGAAATCCCGATTCGTCCCGAGATTCCGTCTTTTTTAATTAAAAATCCCGAATCCCGGGTTTCAAAAAACCTGGTCCCGTTTGGCATCCCTAGTAAACACCTATAAACCAATTATCGTCTAGGTCCATTTCCTAAAATTCTGGCTATAGAAAGTCCGTTATCATCTCGCGATAGCGAACACCATTCACGGTAATTGCTTTGCCGACCTCATTTTCGAAGAAGTACGGCCCGATTACGCCGCCAGCCGCAGAACTAACTGGACAGCATGCGCATATGGTTTCCCATTTCCTACAGACCCGGTTTGCTGAAATTTGCGCACAATTCTCCCGATTGTGGAAACATTTGGTCGATTATGCTGACCAAAAAAATCACGATGTGCACGAAATGCATTTTGATTGAACGCCCATTTTCGTAAAAGGCTTTAACAATCTTAACGCGCTGCTCAATTGTGTACCTCTCAATGGTAGAAGTTGTCAATTACTGAAACAAAGAAAGGTCAATTTAAGTTGCGCAAAAAACTTGACGTTAAGGTGTGACTCACAATTAACATCGTGGATTATTGTTTTACCGACCTTTATTATATATTTATCAATTTAAAAATAAAATGCATATTAACATTTAAAATAAATACATAGTGACATAGTTAATTTATGGAATAAAAGTTGAATGAAGGTTGTTATCCTGAACGTTCTATAAAATTTTGTTTCCTAAGATAAAAACGATTTTTCGAAAGAAAATTGGTACTAGGTGGTTACTAAAAGTGGTCTCAATCTTTACACTTTTCGTTTTGCACAAAAATTCTAATAGGTCGTAGTTCTTATGTTGTTGTATAGTACTAAAACACTAATAAAAAAGTTTTTAAATTATGCTTTCTATTGTTTTATCATACAAACGATACAAGTACCGATACAAGTAAGTATCGATACTTTTTTTCGATACTAAGTAGGTATCGATACTTTACGAGCGATACCACATCGAGTAAAAGTATCGATACCTTAGAGGTATCGTTTCATCCCTATTCGTAAGTACATATTAATGTCACTAAATACTATGTATAATTTGAAGCTATCTTTTTTGAAAGACCAAAACATGTTTATATTTCAAACAGAAAACGCGTGCGAATGTAGCGTTCGTCACGCAGGATTTGCCCATATATTAATTTCACCGTGCTAGTTGAAAAAACAGACAAGCTGGGCACCTGGTGTTTTAACCTCATTCGGGTACGCTTAATTCAGTATTGCTAGCCGTTTGTTTATGTTAGCTCTGGTTTTCGAGATATACCGTTATTTCGAAAATGGAGGAGGTTGCACTGCATATGTTCGCGTAACTCAAACACGCTTTAGCTGATTGTAAAAACTAAAAAAAAAACCGAAATTCCGCAATTAAATTTCTTTTAAGAAAGCTTAAACTTTTTTCGAATATCAATTGCAATCGTTTTAGAAACATGATTTTTAGAAATTGCTAACAAAACAAGCCATACATGATAAAAATATGATTACAACTTTTTTTATTCACAAAAGACGAAATTTTTTTATTAAATCCAAGAATTTCATAAGACGCAATATTTGTATGGGAGGCCCCTAAGGGATGGTGGTAAAGGGAAAGTATGATTTGAGAAAATGTTTAGGACGAAAAACAAATGGAGGTCTTTCATAAATTGTATCACCCTAGGAGTGACTCCTAGACAGTTGTGGAACCTTTTCTTCAATACATATGAAGAATATAAGTAATTTATATGGAGCTTTTCATAGAACTTTTTTTCTTTTTAAATTCGTTATTCAACGTTATGTATATATGAAAAATGTGGCAATGCAGAAAATATTTTCAATGACATTGTGATGTTAATATAATGGTACTGCGCCTAAAATTGGCTCAAAGACTGAAAATTCTCTTGCCAAAAGAGTTAAAACGAGCTAATATTTTAGTCCCAGATGTACAAATATAACATCGCCATAGTCGATTTACGACTTTTTTTTAAATCAATTGAGAATAATTCTATCGCGTATTGTACTGGCATCCGCGGCATGGTTTTAGAAAATGAATATAGTCCTTCAGATTGGCGTTTATTCATTGATTCTTCCAAAAGTAGCTTAAAAGCAGATTTGCTACATGACACTAATTTAAAAAAGTCCCATTACGATAGCACTAAGCACAAATACTAATACATTTAATTAAATATGAAGACCACAAGTGGCAAAAATGAGCAGATTTAAAAGTGGTAGCTATTTTAAGAGGCATGCAATTGTGGTTAACTAAAAATATGTGCTTATGGAATACGCATTTCGATGGCGACCAATACAATACACGGGATTGGGAATTACGTGAGGAAAGTAGTGCTGGGATACTATCGATATTTTTAATATCGATATTAATCGATAGTTCAGATTTCACTATCGATATTACTATCGAATGAATATTAATTCTTGTGCAGAAAAACTTTAATTATTTTTTTATAAGGCATCAGTTCGTTGTTTTAATCACTTTATTGCATGTATGAGACGTATGTATATACGCACGTTATTTTAGATGGCAGTTTTTTAAAAATTGATAAGTACCTTTATGAAGGAACCGAAGTAACAGGGTCTATAAGATATTCCATTGCAACTTTAAAAAATGTTCTAAATTCTAAACCCAAAAAGGTAATCAATCTAGCGGACATTTCTAGGGACATTTGAGTCCCTATATAAACATGTAAAAACTTCGACTTAAAGGCCTTAAATTAACATTCTTGTTGTTTGTATTAATTGCTGTAATTCAGCGCGAATTAATAATAACAAGTAAAAATTTGCGGCAAAAAACTGTGTGTGTATAGCTGCTGTTGGATGTCTTCATAGCTGTATTTTAAATAATGAAAAATCGATATTTATATTTTTCCTATCGATATTTTAAGACTATCGATAGTTTCCCAGCACTAGAGGAAAGCAGATTGCATAGAAATAATTTTTTTAGATTAAAAATTGTGCCGATGGAAAATATTACAGTTCACCTTAGAAGCCCAAAGAGACCAGTTCATAGTTTAATTTAATCTAGGTCTACCTTAATCATTTTGGTGACCCCTGTGAAAAGAATTAAAGAAAAAAGAAAAAACTTAAATAAAGATTTTTATTGTTAAAAAAAAACTGTTTAATAAACAAGATAATATTTTGATGACCATACAACATATTTAAAATTGCGGTAAGGTTTTTAAAAATTTAATTTTATTTTGTTTCAATAAGACAACAATTTTTTTTTTGTTTTATCGAATTTTATTTTTCATTTCGGGCAAAGTTTTTTAATTGTTGTGAAGAGGAAACGAGTCGGACAAAATGGAGTCAACTCATATTATTAAAGAGCAAGGAGTCTTGGGAAATAAAGTAACTTCGTGCTATAATTCTTTGAGCTCAATAATTCAGAGCGATGTAGGTATACTAGAGCTAGTTAGAATTTCAGAAGAACGATAAAAACTTGCGACCTCCTCCGCAACTTTAGAGAAAAATGCTTACTTAAGAAGTGATTTTGTTGAGAAAGTACGACAAACTGCGAAACAGTTTGATAGTTTGTATCAACAAATAAAAGTAAAAATAGCACAAGAAGACAGGCAAAACCAACTCTCTTATTCTGCTCGTTGTCCTCCAGAGTCAGGAAAGTCTGAACCGAGTGGTGAAAGTTCCAAATTAGCATCTTCCCAAAAGCAGATCATAGGTACATAAAGTCAAAAATCTCGGGTTAATCCGACAATTTCAATGTGTTTTGGACAACGTAGAGTCTTTTGTCGTGTACACACGTCTTTATGTTCAGTCCGTTGAATTTGTCCTAATTGTGAAAAATAAATTAAAATTATCTGTGCAGTTAAAAAAAAAATAACATACATAAATCAATTAATAACAATTCATAAGCTCAGCAATAAACCAAAACAATAATCAAAACCGAAATAAAACAAATTGAACAACAAACAAACAAAACCAAAATTACAAACTCACTAATCTACAAAATTAACAACAAATCTGAAAAAAGAATAAACAAATAACCGTTTTAAAACAATACAACAATAACAATATAAAAATACACGCAATACAATAAACAACAATAATAAAAAAAAAATAAGTCATCAGTGATGGCCTTTTTTCGACGATGACCAGTTCAGGGCTTTTATGGCCCTTTTTATGGCATTGTCTTCTGTGTTCCTTTTTTAACCGTCCTTCTTATTTTTGTTAGTACGGATGCTCTTCTGTTAATCGTTGTTAAACTGTTTTGGTGATAAAGGTATAACAATGATCACCAAACTGTTTTTTTTTTATCGAAATTAATAGTGAGTTGGTTAGTTATCTGAAGGGTAACAATATTGCAGCGGAGGTTATACTGGGTGCGCAGGAGATAACGGCTAGATTAGAGGGGTTATTAGTAGATGCTATGCTGGCTAATGAGCGCCGTAAGGGCAGGATTGATGCTTTGGAGGGTTTGTCTGGTAAGGGTCGGGTTACTTCTTCCCCAGCTGTTGTGAGTCCGGTGTTGTCTGCTAAGAATGTGTCTGTTGCTAAACCGAAGTCTCTATCTGCTAGCGGCAGTGTGCCAGTTCCGATGGCTTTACCCAGGCCTGTGGAAACGTGGTCGTTTGTGGTTAAGGGTGGTAAGGGAGTTTCGTCGCAGGATGTTGAAAAGAAAGTTAGAGCTGAGGTTGGGCCAACACTAGGCGTGCGTGTGCACGACATTTTCCCCATACGTGATGGTGGTGTGGTCGTAAGGACCCCCTCTATGGCGGAAAGGGAAAAGGCGGCTGCAAATGCAAAGTTTGGTGAGGTTGGTTTAGAGGTTTTGGTCAGGGACAAATTAGGTCCAAGGGTTCCGTCGGAAATTACAGTTGATGAGTTCATGAAGGATTTGTTTGAATTAAATTTCAGTGCGATGATGTGTTTTGATGACTTCAAAAAGGCTGTGAGACTTGTTTCAAGCCCTTGGAAGTCTGATAATAGGTTTATTAGTGTAGTTCTAGAGGGTAATGCTCGGGCTATGCAGCATTTTCTGGATACAGACCGGTGTTACATAAAGTGGTTTTCTTTCAGAGTTCGTGTGTACGATGATGTCCCCTGTTGTTATCGCTGCTTGGGATTTGACCATAGGGTTAGTTCTTGTAGGGTGAAGGAAGATATTTGTCGTTTTTGTGGCCAGGCTGGGCATGTTGCTTCACGTTGTAGTAACAACGTCTTCTGCCGGAACTGTGCTTTGAGGGGTCAGCCTGCTGACCATTTGATGTTGTCTAGAGATTGTCCAATCTTTAGTATGAGGCTTTCTAGGGTGAACTCTCGTCATTAAGATGGATTCACAAGGTTTAAAATTTTTGCAGCTTAACTGTCAGGGTGCGTTTGCGGTGATGTGCGAGTTGGGGCAGGCTATTCGTGACTTGGGTGCGGCTTTTGTTTTTGTGCAAGAGCCGTATGCCACGGATGGTCAGATTAGGGGTCTTCATGTGGGTATGCGCGTTTTCGCTGATGTAGGGGTAAATGCGGCTATTATTGTGGCGGATGATAGCTTGGATTGTACTGTAGTTAGTTCAACTGAATTAGGTGCTTGTATTTCTGCTGAGGGTTCTTTTGGTAGGGTATTTCTTTGTAGCATGTATTGTAGATACAGCGGGCCCTTAGAACCGTACTTAGGTTATATTGAATCGGTGCTGCCCCTTGTGGGTGGCTTCCCACTGATTCTTGGCCTGGACGCTATGAAAAATTTAAGGAATATAACTATTACAAAAAAGCTTTATAAAAAAAATACATAACTGAAATTTAGCTCATAGAATAAATTCGAAAAAATGAAAAATGTTATATTATAAAATTTTATTAAATGAATTTTATTTCATAAAAAATAGGGAATGATTTGGAATTTGTTTAAGGAACTGGTTTGGTAGGTATAAGGGAATAGTTAGGGGTAAGCCAAGAAGAACCGGCATTCGGAGTGGTTGTGTAATAAAGAGGCTAGTATTATAATCAGCTCCTTGATCCTTGAAAGGAAAAAAAATCTGAAACCGTTATACCACGTATAATACGTGTACCAAAAAATTGTAGGTGTTTTACCACTTTTACCAATATTAACTGCTTTATGTGTAATTGGAACCCTATCTAGTGGAAGCGCTAACATAGCAAAAGCAGTTAATGCAGTAAAGAATGCTAAACTTCAACTTGATTAAGCGACTAGACACAATAAGAATATGGAAGCCATAGCAATGGGTAAAGGACTTAATCTTTAACCACATAAGAAAGGATATGGATTAACTTATAAAGAAAAACCAAAAACTATATTGATAGAGGAATTTTCATGTTAGACTCAATACCAAAACATCCCAGAAATATTGAATGTGGAGTTATTAATTTGGATTCTACAATCGGCAATGGTACACATTGGGTAGCTATAAAAAGAATAAACAAATATAATATTATGATAGTTTTGTAAGTTTACAACCACCGTTGGAACTAGTAGAATACCTAGGAGGAAATATAAAATATAACTATAATCAACATCAAAACTATGATTCATTTAATTGTGGACATTTATGTCTTGAATTTTTGTATAAAATAACTGAAAAAGAAATAAATACCTAAAACAATTGAAATTATTTAAAAAAAGGAAACCAATATTTTTTTATTTAATTATTTTATTGTTAATCTAATTATTAAATTAATATTCATATTATTATTTTATTATTATAATAAAATTTAAAAACTGTTAAAGTTTGCGTATATGGGGTATCTAGAATTGGACACAAAAATATCTCCTTCCTCGAATAGCTTTAATCGCAAGTTTTTCTCTCCTTCCATATGATACGTTCCATATGATAAATTCTTAACATCTTCGTCAGTAAGCGTATTGTAGCGATGTGGTAAAAATAATATATGATCATCCAGCTCAACTTTTATTGAGTTCCCATACTTTGTTTTCACTCTACTTGCACTTATAATGATGTATTTAGATGACATCACAAGATCCTTAATGTTAATTAAGGTTTTGTTGTCGCTCAGAGTGTTAAATTTATTTATTAAGTTTTACAAGGCTTCCATTTTCCACAACCGATCACGTTAGTTTCTATTTTTCAACTGAGATTAAACCCACTTCTCTAAATTGGTTAGAGCCAAACTAAATCAATATTGATCTTTTTTATTAATCAAGAAAAAGGTAATAAGTATATAATGCGAATGAAAGAGATAGGGATATATATTTCCTCCCTTTGCTCTATGTAAGTATTAATGAACCTGATATTTAGGAAACAATGCAATTAAAAAAATGAATATAAAAATGATTCGCTATTCAACGGGAAGGAGAAATCGGTATAAATAAATATGAAATGACATTAGAACACAAAGAAGAATCAAAAACAAAAATAATAAAAAAAATTCTTTTGATATATTACACTTACATCCAAAAATTTAAAACAAGAATCATTAACAAGTGGGACACCAACCAAATACAATTACAAAAAATGCAAGAGTTAAAAGAATTCATAATTAATTTCTTGAAGACATTCGAGCTCGTTTTAATGCACGAGCACAGGGTGTGCATAGAAAGTTTTATTTCAATGCTTAATGAAAACGAGGTCTTCGGCGCTGCTGAGAGCGATGATGGAGAGCCACATTTTGAGTGCTGCCCTTGCCACAGCCCAATTTGTAAAGAAGGCCCTACTCCGTGCAGATGTGCGGTTTATTTTTTAAGACAAATAAATATAATAAATTTAATTCATAATTATAATTTAATATTTAATAAAGAACAATAATAAAAATCAAAAATTTTTCTATTTTTTTATTAATTTATTTTCTTATTTCAGTAAATAAAATGTATTCTATTACAAATAAAATTACAAATAAAATGAATAACAAAAAATGGTAAATAAAAAAATATTTTGCTACATTTATTATGGATGATGAAATTTCAGCATTTTGCATCATTGAATTTAAAGATTCGACAAATGTAATTGGGGTTTCAATAACTTGATCTTCATAATTTGTAAAGTGATTACTTCTACCGATATTATCGTTTTTTATTTCCATATTACACTGAGGAATGTTAGAAAAATTATCGTCTCGTATATCACCTTCTACGGCTCTAAGACCACAGGTATCATAACTGGGTGATGGTAGTAGTTGATTTACCACATTCCAATTTTTAATTCCAAATTTCAACTTCGCAAAAATATCATTTTGTTTGTCATAATCTCCACTATAAAACATGCCAGTCATAGCTAATTCTCTCTTATCTACCCATTTTAATGGCCAGCATGTAAAAGTTTTTAAACGTTCATCTTCTCTATGGAAAATATCAGTCATGCTATAGCGTGGCGTAAATGGAGATTGTTTTAAATGCTGATCTTCATTACAATCGGTTTTTTAAATTTTAACCATTTACAATTTTTCTTTTTAATATCAAGCGCAATTATTAAAAATACTATTTGAACTCCACGATAATTCACAATATACTTGTTGATGAAATAAATTTTATACGCCATTTATACATGAATATTTTCAACCCTTCAAAATTATTTACAGTATGTGATGCAATATTAGCAAAAATTATTTAACTTTAAATAGTTTAATTTAATTTATTTCTTTAATAATTTCTTAAAAGTATTTGAATAAAAAGATAGAAAAAATCACTACATCTATTACCTTAACGCTATTTCCCTAAAACGATCTCCTTCTTCATCTTAATAAAACCCGGCATTTGCCTTTAAAATTATTTTATCACCCTCTTCATCTTCCAGAAAATACTCAAAAAAAGTGACAGTAAAATTTTCCACAGTTTTCTAACCAGTCTTCCGAGTAAAGGATCAGTGTGGATAGTTTTATAACCAGTCTTCAGAGTATAGGATCAGTGTGGATTGTTTTATAACCAGGCTACAGGGTATAGTACTGGCACTTTTGGGGTAAATTGTCACGAAAAAACTACAGGGTTCTATTTATTTTTTCTATTAAACTAAATTGCTTAAGAGACTCTATTTTTTTTGAATAGAATTCCAATTAGAATGAATATTTTTGCTTAGATCGTCTTTAACTGTGTTTTATTTAGCTATATATTTTTTAATTTTTCTATAAAAATATATAAAAATGTGATTGGAGTATTATACTATTTATCAAATATGTATAAAACTGAGTATAATAATTATTTTTATAAAGAAAAGAACAATTATCAAAAAGTAATTTCTTTGGGAATACAAAATATTAATTTCAAAAGATTTTGTTATTCGTGCTTAATTCCCAGTTATTTGGTTTAATATATTTAGTTTTTCTAAAATCTTTATGGATGAAGTTTCCTGATGATCTGGCCTAAGCAACCAGTGAAATGCGCATAGGAATAGCTTATCCCATCAACAATAAATTTAAAGTGTTTTTATCAAGAATAAAAACTGGGAATTAAGCACGAATAACAAAATCTTTTGAAAAGAACCATTTTTAAATTTCGTTTTAAGTATTTATTTTGGTAATAAAAAATGTATAATATTTTTCTATTAAATGAATTACATTATCCCTTTTTAACTTAAATTCAGTACATTCAAATGTATTTGAACGATCGCAAATTCGGCATAGAAAAGGACAGTTTTTAAAATGCTTTCCGTAAATAGATTCATGAAGCCCCATATTTTCATAGTCATCTAGCATTCTTTTGATTTCAGTTATCTGAAGTCAATGGTCATCAAAAATGCATCCATGAAAATCAAACAAAAACTTGTCTTCTTTCGAGTGTATTCATATTCAACTGATACTATTGTAACGTACACTACTTATATACCACCTATATAAATAAATAAATAAATGTATTGAATGAAATGAAACATTATTGAACCTGCACTTCCATGCTTGCACAAAATAAAATGTTTGATTAAAATCAATCGACAAGAAAATTTAATACAGGTACAAAAGTAAGAAAAGCGAAAAGGATCAATCTCATATTTTTTTTTTTTTTTATGTTTTTAATTAGAAAAGAAAAAAAAAGATGTGTAACTGAAGATTTCTTCGTTAAAAGAAAGAAGACCTTTTTGTTATATTTAAGAATCATAAACATGATTGAGCATTCTTAAAAGTAAAATAATTATTTGTAATATATGATGCACTATTACAAATAATATTAGGTGTTTAATGGTAATAAAATAAAATGTTAAAACCTTATCGAGAAGAAAATCCGAAACAGTTACAAAAGTAGTTTATTTGTTAATTTTTTTTATTAAAAGGGATTTTGAAATTTAACAAGCATATTCTGGATAGGTTTATGACTTTAATGGTACGAAAAACAAAACAGAAAAAAACGATTCATTGTCAATTGTCATTAAATGGATTTTATTGTATATAAGTATGTATATTTGTATATATTGATTTAACGACACATGCCCTACTATATAAAGTGGATTTTCTAGCTTACCTAGAAAATTTTCTTTTTTATCATTAATCAGTATATCATAACATTCCTTAGAGTGAAGATATATTTTGCGATATTTTAAAAAATTGCTTCTTAAATTCTTTAAAGAGAAAAAAAGTTTTTATAACATTGAATATAAAAAAGGTATTTCTTTTAAAGTTGAAAATATATGCTAAACCTGCTTTAAAATTTCAAAAGAAAAGACAAAAATAAAAAAAAAAACTTGTTAAAGAAAGTGCTAAATAAATTACTCAAAAATGGGTCCTGTTTATTGTTTAATTTGCTCTCCCAAACACAGCTCCCCAAAAATGCTTAAGGTGCATATGGAATTGCAGAGAAATACTTCCAATGGTTTTGATGCTAATCACTATGAAGTATGTATGTTCGATATGCAAAATGTCTATTTAAAAAAAAATGCCTAAGGTTCATCTAAACCTTCATTGCGCTCTTTTGTTGTTTATCAAAAATATAAATTTTTTTAGAATGATTAGCTGCCCAAAATTGTATTATTAATTTGGTCAACGAACTTTTAGAAACATAAAAATACAGAATCTTACGAAATACTTCTTAAGAATTTATAAGTGCAGTTTGCTTTGTTTGCACTAAGAAATTGTATACTAATCATTTTTTTGTTACATTTTCAATCTTTGTATTTATGATTAAGAAATTTGTAAACTTAACATTTTGAATCTTTGTATTTATGATTTAGAAATTTGTAAATGAAATCATTCCTATTCGTGGAGTCAATAAAGAAAGAAGTTCAAAATTAATAAAAAACAAAATTATTGTTTTTTTTTTTAATTGAATTTAACGAACTCAAAACTATTAACCTCCACTGTCCCACCTGCCAGAAACTTTTCATGAGTTCAGGAAAACTTGTTGAACATAAAGAAACTCACAACGTTACCATCCAATCACCTTCTCTTCAAAGTGCTAATTTTAAACATTGTAATGAATGCAATGAATTAATACCGACAACAACATTTAATGTGCATATGAGAACCAATCGCCATATCAAAAATTGCCAAACAGTTAATATTAATAAAACATTAACTGTAAGAAGTAGTAATTTTAAAGGAAGAATTGAAACCTATAGATTGGTGAATAAAAAGGAAGAAATTCCATAGTTCTTTAAAAATGCTAAGAAAATTATAATCGAAGAATTAAAAAAGTGCAGCATTAAACAAACTACATTTAAATTAAACATGGAGTTGTTATGCGAGTACATGAAAGTGGTGAATGGCGAAATAAATTTAGCATAAATTGTGCATATTTAAAAAATGATGCTTATAACGCTTGCTGATGAAATAGTCACTAAAATGGTTGAGTTTCAGGAAAGGGACAGGGGATGGACACTCATTAATATAAGTCATCTAGAAGTAAGTGTACGGTAAGCATAATAAAAGGATCACAATTCATGCCATGGCCCAAGAGCATTAGCAATATTAAAGGTGCACATATAAATGTTGAAAATAAAGATGTGTTTTGCTTTAAATGGTGTTTTATTGCAGCACTCCGTAAATACTTAAGCAATAAAAAAAAGAAAAAACTGCAATTCATATAGCATTAGCATCTATAGTAATAAAAATGCTCAGGGCGAATGTGAACTTAATTTTAAGAGATTGGAGTTTCCTATGCCCTTGAAGTCAATAAAATAGTTTGAAAAACAAAACGAGATAAGTGTAAATGTATTTGGATATAATGGTGAGTCAATCGTTGGACCATATTATATAACGATTGAAGAAAAATAAATATTTATCAATTTACTGCTTTTGCATTCCGGAGAAAGGTTTCACTATGTTCTAATTAATGATATTTCCAAGTAAGTTTTACTTTACATTTATAAATATATGTATGTATATCATTATTTATTTTTAAATCCAATTAAAACAATTTTTATTATTCAAAGTTTTTCTTGAGATTCAAAATATTAATTTACAAGGTTTCGTTTAAATGTGCTAAATTCCCATTTCATACTATTGATAAACTGAAATTTATTGTTGATGGGATGGGATTGACTGGTTGCTTAACCCAGACCGTCAGGAATCTTCATCCAAAGATTTTAGAAAAACTAAAGATATTATAGAAATAAAACCCCAGTTTTACTTGTAACAAATCAAAGCTTACACAAAAACAACAACAATAAAAAGTGAGTTTATCTTTTCTTACAATCCCGACCACAACTGATTTTTTGTCAACTTTAAATGTAGTTGTAAGTGGGTAAATAAACAACAAATTACTTTATTTTATTTTGCCAGTTCAGTTTTATTTACACTGCCACATGCATATTAAATATTATTATTTTTTAGACTAATGTGTAGTTTATAAACCACACATAATCCGATCCAGTATTACCTCACATAAGAGCAAAACTTATGTTTGTAATACGTGCCGATACCATACACATGATTAGACAATTTCCAAAAGCATAAAAATGTGTGTCGAAAGAAGATATCAAGATGCATACATATCTTTTGTAAACCATCAGAAGCAAGTAGATGTTCCGTTCGTGATCTATGCTGACTTTGAGTACATTTTGGAAAAATTAAATGATAGTGTGAGTAATAACACAACCAATATTCAAAAGCACATTCCATGTGCTTTAGTTACTATACTAAATGAAGTTTTAAGGGCATTAAATTTGATAGATATTATTTTGGGGAAAATGCATCGAAAGTCTTTGTTGAGAAAATGGTTAAAGATGCAACAGATATTTACGATCAGTATCCGTCCAAAGTAAAGCAAATAGTAATGAAAGTAAATGATATTGATGTTTTTAATAAATCAACAAATTGCCACATTTGTAAAAAAAATTCTTTATAATGATAAAGTTAGAGACAACTGTTATCTCAATGGTCATTTTCGAGGAGCTGCTCATAATGAGTGTAGTTTAAAATATAAAAATCCCAATTTAATACCGGTGATCTTCCATAATCTTTCTGCTTATGATATGCATCTTTTCTTTAAAGAGCTGTCAACAATAAAAAAATGAAACAATAAAAGTTATTCCATTGAATAAAGAGCGTTATATTTCACTATCTGTTTATATTAAAATAGATACAAATCGGGGATTTCAAATAAGGTTTTTAGATTCAATAAGATTTATGTCTTTTAGCTTAGATTCCTTAGCTAAAAATCTTGACATTAATGATTTTCGAACAGTTCGAGAACGGTTTTCTAATGATAATCAATTGAATCTAATAAGAAGGAAGGGTGCATTCCCATACTCCTACATGGATTCAATGGAAAGGTTTACTGAAAATCAGCTTCCAAGTAGAGTTATTTCAAGTGCAAGAACCTTCTTGACTATAAAGAACTCTACCTTAGAACGGATGTTTTTCTCTTAACTGACATTTTTGAAAACTTTACAAAAATATGTAAGTGTATTTATAATTTAGATCCTTGTCAGTACTACACTGCACCTGGTCTCTCTTGGGATGCAATGCTAGAGCTATTTACTGATAGTGAAAAATACGTCTTTATGCAAAATGGAATACGAGGTGGATTAGCGCAATGATCAAAAAGATATTCTAAGGCAAACCATAAGTATATGGAAAACTTTGATGAGAAAAAAGCATCAGAGTATTTGATGGACTTAGATGCTAACAATTTATATAGGTAGGCAATGTCAGAATATCTACCTTATGGGAAATTTTTAAGTT
The DNA here is from genome assembly GCA_930367215.1 of Pollenia angustigena. Classification (NCBI taxonomy): domain Eukaryota; kingdom Metazoa; phylum Arthropoda; class Insecta; order Diptera; family Polleniidae; genus Pollenia; species Pollenia angustigena. The sequence goes on from OV884058.1 coordinate 45,528,290, forward strand.
CAAAATATATCAGATAACTCAGAATATGGTTATATTTTAGAAGTTTATCTTGAATATCCTAACTCTTCGCATGACATTCATAATGACCTACCATTTTGTCCACAAAATAAAACACCTGGACAGTCGAAATTTAAAAAATTAATAGCAGATTTGACGCCTAAAGATAATTACACTATCCATTATAGAGTTTTAAAACAAGGTTTTAACAATGGACTTCTTTTGAAAAAAGTGCATAGAATTTTAAAGTTTTAGCAGACTCCAAGGTTAAAAATATATTTAAATACTCTGCACAAAACTAATGCAAAAAATTATTTTGAAAAAGATTTTTTTAAACTGCTTAACAATGCAGTTTATGGAAAAACGATGGAAAGTGTTGATAAAAGAAAAGATATACGTATTGCTACAGGGTGGGAAAATATTTATAAAAACCATTTCGGTTTACGATCATTAATCTCTAAACCAAATTTTCTAAGTTTGACAAAGTTAAGTGATGATTTGTATGCAGTCGAGCTGCAGAAAATGGAACCATACTACAACAAGCCCATATATATCGGATTTTCTGTGTTGGAATAATCCAAATGTAAGATGTATGACTTCCATTACAGATACATATATGATTCCAAAATTTAGAGAAAATCGGATTTTTAATTATAAGGATACCGATTCGTTTAATTATTCAATTAAAACAAATGACTTAAAATGACATTCGTAGCGATGTCATTTTAAATTTCGATGCATCTGAATATCCCGAAGACAAAATTTTTAATTTACTACTCCTAAACAAAAATTGGGGATGATGAAAGACAAAAATAAGGGGGTAATAATGATTGAATTTGTAGGTTTACGAGCAAAGATGTATTCCTTATCAACTATCAATTCAGAAGACATTAAAAAGTTTAAAGGCGTCAAAAAATGTGTATTTAAAAAACTTACATTAAATGACTATGTTGGCGTCTGGCTGGTGTAAACCGGGCGTGATATTTCCCATTATTTTAATCGTGTGAAACCGGACTACATATGATGCTGGCATCTGGCAGCACCCTATGTAGAATGTAGACCAGCGGGTTGTTAACGTCACCCTGAAGGCCTAACCATAATATGCATAGCCTTGCTTAACCTACTGTCAAAAACTAACAAAAAGTCTCTCAAATGTACTTAAAAAAACGAAAACACAATAAAAAAACATTTGATTCCGTACGGAATGTGTGATTAGTTTCGCACCTTGCTTTAGCAAATGACAGTTTCATAAAGCTTAGCAAAAATTTCCTTAAGTTCAATATGGTTTGACTCATATAATTAATATGTATTCGCACAATTGATTAAGCCAACCTAAGCACATTGCGGTTGGGCCTTAAGAATGGTTCTTTTTACTTGTTTGTGAATAATTCGATCAGCCAGACGTCGGCCTTTTCCAAAAATAAAATCAAAACCAAATTAAAATAAAAGTGGAATAAGTTAAAGAAAACTTAAATAAAACAAAAAGGTTATAAAATTCTGCTTCAGTAAAATTGTGCTAAATAAAAGAGAGAAACAAAAGTAAAACAACCTCCACCAAGTGTTTTTTTATTGAAGGAAAACGACCCACAAGCAGGCAACTTAGTGCAAAATAAGGGTTGGTTTTATTTGAGCCACAAGTGTGCGAGACACGACCTGCCACAACCAGCCACGTATTGAGCCATCAGAATCAGCAAGACCGCCAGGAAACCTATTATCACCCAAACAGACTATAAGGAGTGTTTATTTGAGCAGAAAATAGTATCTGATGAAATGGTTTTATTTAGAATTAAAGCTCATCAGTTAGATACACAAAAATTGCATAAAGTTGTACTTAACCCTTATGTGTGTGGACAGGTACCTGTGTACCTATTGCGTTTTCAAATCGAAATTTTTTATATAAGATTTTAGTCTACAATTCTACAATTTCATGAGAACTCCTAACTTTTTGTTATTATTATATTTTCATAGGTGTTTATATACAAGATGAGTTGGGGGGGGGGGGGGGGGGCGTGGCATACCAATTTGCTTTTTGCACCCTTAATAGGGTGAATAGGTACCTGGGTACCTGTATACGTTTTATATTACAAATTTTTTTTTTTTTTGGGTGTAGGATTTTAAAAAATATATGAAAAGGAGGAAACCAGAGTAAAATTCTAATATTATATCATTAACCATCGATTGTTTGTACAATACAAGACAAAAAATTAGATTTCTCATACAATTTCCATGAAGGTACCCAGGTACCTATCCACCCTATAGAAGGTGTTTTATATTACAAATTTTTTTTTTGGGTGTAGAATTTTAAAAAATATATGAAAAGGAGAAAACCAGAGTAAAATTCTAATATTATATCATTAACCATCGATTGTTTGTACAATACAAGACAAAAAATTAGATTTCTCATACAATTTGCATGAAGGTACCCAGGTACCTATCCACCCTATAGAAGGTGTTTTTTTTCCACACACATAAGGGTTAATCATACAGATAATAATATTATGGAAGATAGGGTAAATACTAGAGCTATAAGATTACCATTAAGTACATTTATTCAAATACAATTACCGTTAAAATATATAACTTTATTGCATATTTTCTTAAACATAATGCTTATGTAACTGTATTTAAGTCAATAATATTAAATAAATTTAAAGAAAAAAAATATCAATTAAAGTTAAGAATTAAAAATTAATTTAGTTGTTCTTATTTTCAATTAGATTTTCTCTTTTAAGTAAAATAGCATTTTTAAAGCGCAAACTGTATAGTTGTGATAACTGCAATATGTGTTTTCTGTATACTTTTTATTAAGTTCCTTCAAATTTATACATCCAAAATCTTATATTTTAAAAACTTTTTGCTGCAGCATTTTTTTCAACCATTGGCTTTTTTCTCTTCCTTTTACATATAATTTAGAATTTTTTAAATTATCTTTAAAAAAATTACAAACAACCTGAAATGATACTACTCCTGTATTCCACTTAAGATGATGAAAATAATTTATTAACCAATATGCTTCTTTTTGCTCCTTTAGTGATAAACAGGGAAACCAGAAATATGCTCTAAATTCGAGTTTTATACTTAACAATATGCACTTAAAATTGTTTAAAATATGCCCCAATTAATTCAAAAATTGCTAATTTGAAAACACAATATTCAACAATTTAATAACAGTTCCATTTAAAAAAAATAGTCCTAAAACTTTAACCCTTAAAACCTAAACTCCATAGTATTTACAGACGAAGTTTTAAAATTTTACTATATTTGGAAACGAAGAGCATTCATGCGCTCACAAAAACAGAGTTATGTGAAAAGGTAAACATTTATATAAGAGTTACATGTGCCGAATATTATCCCGATATTAAAGGGATTTTAGGGATCGCTAAATTGATTATTATTTGTTAACCTTTTATGTATGGAAGATTTGGGCAAATGTGAACCGATTTTTGAAGAATTTAATTTGAAGTAAAATATTTTTGGGGTCAATCCGATTCTAACCATTTCAATGCAATTTAAAAAATGAATATAAAAATGATTCGCTTTTTAGCGGGAAGGATAAATTGGTATAAATAAATATTAAATGACATTAGCACACAAAGAAGAATCGAAACAAATTATCAATAGCATTGTCAAAATAAAAAAAAGGCGAGTAAAAAACAGGTAACGACATACGACATTTCACTTAATAACTGGAGTAAAAGAGAAAACTATACTTTTACATTATTGATATGCTATAAAAAACTTACATCCAAAAATTTAAAACAAGAATCATTAACAAGTGGGACACCAACCAAAAGCAATTAAAAAAATGCAAGAGTTAAAAGAATTCATAATTAATTTCTTGAAGACATTCGAGCTCGTTTTTATGCACGAGCACAGGGTGTGCAAAGAAAGTTTTATTCCAATGGTTAATGAAAACGAGGAATTCGGCGTTGCTGAGAGTGATAATGGGGAGCAACATTTTGAGTGCTGCCCTTGACACAGCCCAATTTGTGAAGAAGGCCCTACTCCGTGCAGATGTGCGGTTTATTTTTTAAGAAAAATGTATATAATAAATTTAATTCATAATAGAAACTGGGAATTATTTCCTTTCGAAAGTTACTTTATATTATATATAAAAGTCTGGTAGTGTATAAAGTCATTTCTGAAAAATTGAAGGAATAGGACTATTACAAAAAAGCTTTATAAGATACATTACTGAAATTTAGCTCATAGAATAAATTCGAAAAATAAAAAATGTTGAATTTAATTCATAATTATAATTTAATATTTAATAAAGAACAATAATAAAAATCAAAAATTTTTCTCTTTTGTTTTTAATTTATTTTCTTATTTCAGTAAAAAAAATATATTCTATTACAAATAAAATTACAAATAAAATGAATAACAAAAAATGGTAAATAAAAAAATATTTTGCTACATTTATTATGGATGATGAAATTTCAGCGTTTTCCATCATTGTATTTGAAGATTCGACAAATGTAATTGGGATTTCAATAACTTGATCTTCATAATTTGTAATGTGAATGCTTCTAGCGATATTATCGTTTTTCATTTCAATACTATACTGAGGAATGTTAGAAAAATTATCGTCTCGTATTTCACCTTCTACGTCGCACATAGGGGTTTTTTGCCAATCTAGCCGGACATTACTTTTTGTTTTAGCTTATATTGCTTCTTAAAAGTTATTGAGTGCCCCTAGATCGATGAAACTTGGCAGAAATATGTGATATTGTCATAGGCAGGTAAACCTAAAAAATAAATAAAATCGGACCAAGGAGGAAAATGTTCCCCCTAGAAGAACTAATCCAACCTCTGAAAAATGCAATTTTTTTTAAACTTTTCCCATACTTTTGTTTGGCAAATGCAACTTTTAACGTCGGCGAAAGTTAAAAAACCTAAAATAAGACCCATGAGATCGTAAAATTACACTGTTCGCCCCCCGCCCCCTTTTGAGGGCGGTTACATAAAATAATATTTAAAAAAAATGTAAATATTAAAAGAAATAGATTACTAACGCCTTAATACTATAAAAATTAAATTTTTGAACTTTAATGGGTAGGGGGAGATATCCCTCCAAACACCCCCCCCCCCCCGGAACGACCCTGTAAAATTTTTTTTTTTTTTGCTAATTTCCAAAACATATTAATTTTTAAGATTTTATGTGACTTTATATATTTTATAGTATTTAATTTATCTGAAAATAATTAATATATTCGTAATAATAACTTATTTATAATAGTAACAGCAAATTTTATTTAAAATAATAACAACTAATTTATTTAAAATAACTTCTCTTTTGCACTAAGATGATGATGAGTGCCATGGTTCTTCTTCGTCTGCTTCTTCAAAATCCTCTTCTGAATCTGAATTCTCTTCAGAGCCAAGTACAGGTGGAAGCATAAAAGAAATTGCTTCTTTCGTAAAGGGTAGTGACTTTTTTTTTGGAGTTGGTCTTATACTAGTAATCAGTGGGTCAGAACTGAGCAAAAGTCTATTTATAACATCTTTGTTACACTGAACCCTCGAAAACTTTCTAGCAAAATTCTGCCTGTAAAGCCGAAAATGTTTATTTCGTGCCTCAGACGCTTCTTCTGATAATAGCCCGATAGGCAACAATGCCTCACTCATTACAGTTGCGCCATGTACTAAAATCTTGTGCATTGTAGGTGTCATAGGATGCCAGGGATATAGAGTAACGTAAAGTTTTGCAGTGTCTAAGCAATAATTGGCAAACTCGTGCAAATGGATTTTGTGACCACTTGTAATTACTTCAATAATAACTTTGATCCGGTAGATGAAATCCAATGCAATTCCAGTTATTTCTGCAGCTAATTCAGGATTGGAAAAAAATCGTCTGCTGGTGTTACCATCGTTGCTGTTTCCAAATCCAGTCTTCGGTACATCCACTATTAGCCCTAATTCACTTCTAAATTTTTCTTGGATAGTTTTTTTCCTCTCATTAACAATAGTTTTGTCCTCATCCGATCTTAATTGCCACTTTTTTACTGTGAGTTTATACGATAGGTGTAATATGCTCTCAAATAGACGAATTCTGGCGTGCAAAGTAGATAATCCGAAAGAAAGTGCATCTACGTCTATATCCCTTTTGATTTTCAAATTGTTAAATTCTTTTGAAGTAGCCCCACAAATATAGCACTTCATTGTGGACGTAGTTTGTGTTGCGGCATTACATACTTTTGCATCTATCATTGTAAATACCATTGTATGTTTTATGGAATATAACTTTCCTTCCATTAAAAAATTAGTGTTTTGTAATGTAGTAATGGCATCTTGTACATAATTAATTTCTTCTTGGATTACATCTACAGTTTCTTTAACAAATCTGATGCGAATAGGTCTACAATATCGCGGTGATGAAGGAGTTGGATTTTGCCATAATATTTTCTCCTTTTTTGCACCATATATTAGTCGAAGCGGTACGAAACTACTCTGAAAAATATGAGAATCAGAAGCATCATTTTTCATCTTTTGCTTAAATTGTGCCTGGTGTGATCCATCGCAGCCCCATTTGCTTATTAGTTCGAGGGAGTTGCATTCTTCTATTTGTGAATCACATAAAACATCTTTTAAATATGTAAGTAATCTACTTGCAGTATGATTAAGCAAATCCTGAAGATTTATTTGAGCACATGTTTCCGTTACTTCAAATGATTCTTTTGGAGGATAGCATTCACTTTTCTCTCTCTGCAGAATTTTGTAGCTAGGATAAACCTTCTTAGCGGCACTTCGGATTATTTCATATTGTTTTCGAGAAAGATCAGCTTCTACAAATATAGAAAGAGCCTTTAGAGGGGTTAGCTGTTTTACTTTATCCTCTTGTGCAGCTTTGTATGCTTTTTTTATTTTTGTAGCTCTTGCCGGAGAAGACACAATTTCTTTAAGCAGACCTGAGGCATCTGTTTTTCCAGACGTTTGTAGTTGTGTTTGGGTAGCGTGCATCAATAAATCAGCATCGGTTTGAGTTCGCAAGATTTCAGTTTTTCTTCTCTTACTTCTTTCGGTCAATTCAACAAACGGCTTTTGTAGTCGTTTTGAAGACGAACTCCCAAAAAAAGGTATTGTCACTGTTCCTTCCAGCCATTTGGCATGCATGCTTACAAATCGATCCTTTTTTCTTTGTGCTGAATGCCAAAATATTTTAAAAAAATATTTGAATTTCTTTAAGCATTGATTTACTACTGATATGTCACTATCTCCCTGACATTTTGAAATTTCGCACAATTTTCTAACTAAAAATTGTAATTTCTCTTCAACGAGTTTAGAACTACATTCTTGTATAATTTGGAATAACTCTAAATTCGTATACACTTTTTCCATTTTACTCTCGAAGCTTCAAAATGGTTCTGATAACAATTTTATGCAAAAACCACAATATATATTTAAAAAAACTAAGTACCTAGAGCCCAGATTTGATTTTTTATTATATATTATTTTTGTTGTTAATGATTTTAAAAGTTATGCAAAACAGGTACATTTATTTTGCTCTATTAAATAACGTCCTTTAGCGGCCGCACAGGTGGTTAAAACCCGTTACTTACTGTTTCGCACATCCCTTTTTTTACACAGGTAATATTAGGCTTATATGTAATAATTTAAATAAAAACCATCTACGTACAACCAAAACATTTTATGACTGACGAAAGGGTTTCTATCATATGTACCTATGCAAGATGAGCAAAAACAGAAAAAAGGTGAAATTTTCAAAAAATCATAAAAAAAAATGGCGCAACAACGCGCAACGTTTTTTTTTTTGAATTTAAAAGTAGAGATTTCAAATTTTATCGTGATGTATAAAATTTTTAAGAACTCAGCGGAACTCACCTTCAAAAACCTTTTAAATTTTTTTTTTTTACAAAAAAGTGAACAAAAAAATCGTTTTTTTTAATTTCGTACTAATTTTTTTATCATAAAAAATTCAAATAAAATTTTTCTAAAAATTTTCATAATTAGCTGTTTATATAGTCTTTCACAGAAAAAAAAATTCAATGTAAAATCTTTATTCGTTTATCTACAAAAAAATATATTGTAAACCTCCCAAAACCGTAAAAAGTCAATGAACACGCATGCAATTTAATCAACTTTCCTGGTTTTAACAGTGTCCCAAAACCACAAATCTCAAGCAAAAGACTTGAAAATTCACTATACGATGCAGAACTTTGTTGTCTGTCGAGCTGCGTACTTAAATTTTTCCATTTCTTAAAAAAAATTTTTTGCTTAATGTCCGGCTAGATTGGCAAAAAACCCCTATGTGCGTCGCTGAGACCACAGGTATCATAACTGGGTGGTGGTAGTATAGGGCTGCCAGAAGTTTGAACCTATCAACCAGGACACAGAAAAAATTGATAAAAAATTACACCAACAAAAAAGTTGTTTAATACATACATATGTATGTATGTATATCTAAAAACCATCCATTTTTTACTTTTATATCCAACAAGAAATATATTAAAAAAATTAACGTACGTTGAGCTTAAAATGTCTTTGATATAGTTATAAAATAGGCAGCATGTCATATTAAAATTAAACTTACATTGAATAATACTCTCCAGTGTTTCAGTCTTTAACGAGTTTCTTTCTTTAGTTCATTGAGCAGACTAAGTACTCAACTTAAAAAAAAATCAAAATCTTTTGATTTTTCTTGAACCAGCTCGACAACTGTCAAACTGATCAATTGACAAAGCAATACACGCTTTGAATTGGGCAACAACCGACTCAGTTGAAAATTGAATTGAAACGTGTATGGGCTGCTTTAGAGAAAGCAATTTGTGGTGGGGTTTCGATTACTTATTAAAATTTGTTTACACGGTATAACTTTTTACAGCAACTACTTAAAACAAAATTTGAAAGAGGATTGACTCTCATATAATATTATTGAAAGCTTTTAGTTAAACGACGCTTACACCAGATAACAGTTGAATTTAATTAAAGTTGTTTATACAATTGCCTTATGATAGCAGTGTTATAACATAAATCTTAATCTTAAGAACAAGTGGGACACCAACCAAATACAATTAAAAAATGCAAGAGCTAAAAGAATTCATAATTAATTTCTTGAAGACATTCGAGCTCGTTTTAATGCACGAGCACAGGGTGTGCATAGAAAGTTTTATTTCAATGCTTAATAAAAACGAAGACTTCGGCGTTGCTGAGAGTGATGATGGGGAGCCACATTTTGAGTGCTGCCCTTGGCAAAGCCCAATTTGTGAAGAAGGGCCTACTCCGTGCAGATGTGCGATTTATTTTTTTAGAAAATTAGAAAATAAATTTAATTCATAATTATACAGCCATGTCACAGAGTACAATTCCGTTCGGAAACGGAATTCATTCCGTATTTTGGTGCTTCAGAAAACGACGAAAAAATGTTTCGGAATGAAACCATTTTTGTTTTCATGAACGGTATGGGAGTTGTCTGTATCTGAAAGGCCAGAAAACTATCAAAATACACTTTCCATCAACAAACAAATATGTTTTCTTAAATTCCGAACGGAATCATTCCGAACGGAATTGTACTCTGTGACATGGCCCATAGTTTAATATTTAATAAAGAACAATAATAAATATCAAAAATTTTTCTCTTTTTTTTATTTATTTATTTTTTTATTTCAGTAAATAAAATGTATTCTAATACAAATAAAATTATAAATAAAATGAATAACAAAAAATGGTAAATAAAAAAATATTTTGCTACATTTATTATGGATGATGAAATTTCAGCGTTTTGCATCATTGTATTTGAAGATTCGACAAATGTAATTGGGATTTCAATAACTTGATCTTCATTATTTGTTATGTGATTGCTTCGAGCGATTTTATCGTTTTTCATTTCAATATTATTCTGAGGAATGTTAGAAAAATTATCGACTCGTATTTCACCTTCTACATCTCTGAGACCACAGGTATCATAACTGGGTGGTGGTAGTAGTTGATTTTACAGATTCCAATTTTTAATTCCCAATTTCTACTTTGCAAAAATAACATTTTGTTTTGTCATAATCTCCACTTTAAAACATGCAAGTCATAGCTAATTCTCTTTTATCTACCCATTTTAATGGCCAGCATGTAAAAGTTTTTAAACGTTCATCTTCTCTATGGAAAATATCATTCATGAAATAGCGTGGCGTAAATGGAGATTGTTTTAAATGCAATCGGTTTTTAAATCTTTAACCATTTTAAATTTTTCTTTTCGCAATTATTAAAAATACTATTTGAACTCCACGATATTTCATAATATACTTGTTGATGAATTAAATTTAATACGCTATTTATACATGAATATTTTCAACCCTTAAAAATTATTTACAGTATGTGATGCAATTTTAGAATAAATTATTTTACTTTTAATAATTTAATTTAATTCATTTCTTTAATAATTTCTTAAAATTATTTGAATAAAAAGATAGTAAAAATCACTGCATCTTTTTACTTAACTCTATTTCCCTTATGAAACGATCTCCTTCTTCATCCAAATAAAACCCGGCATTTGCTTTTAAAATTATTTTATCACCCTTTTCATCTTCCAGAAAATACTCAATTTCCCACAAAAATTCGTAGTAAGCCATTTGGTTGTTGGGGATTTCCTCCATAGAATTTTCATGGATAAAAAAATTTTACCAAGCCATTTGGTTGTTGGGGATCTCTCCCATAGATTTTAATCGTCAAATTCAATTTCATACTGGCTCGAATTCATTGTTCAAATCTTCAATTTGCATATGTAAATAATCCTAGTTTTCAGAAGTATACTCCACTAAGCCTTTTAAGAAGGGCAAGAAAACAAACTGCAATTACTGTTTTGTTTTATAAACAAATTATACATTATAAGCAAATTTTAATTTTAAGCATGCTCAATCATGTTTATGATTATTAAATATAACAAAAAGGTCTCCTTTTTTAACGAAGAAAGCCATAAAATTTACGTGCAAATTTGTAAAAAATAACATTTAAAAAAATTTTCAGTTACACCTTTTTTTCTTTTAAAATTAAAAACATTAGGGAACAAGTCTAGTTTACCAACGCAGCTTTAAATAAAAAAAAAAGTACATAGGGTGATAGAAAATTGAAAAATAAGAAGAAAAAACTAAATGGCAAAATTCTCGGAAACGCGTAGTTTCCGAGAATTTATGGACCTCGGAAGTTTTCATATGAATTTGTGATTTCCCACTACACTTCTGAACGTATGTATATGGCCAATATATATATAAAGCTTATCCACATAGCCGGCCTTCGGCCGGGCGCAAGGATTTTCTCCTTTATGGTATAACAAACACCGGCTTCGCTAAATAAAGCTTCTCCGCATAGCCGGCCTTAGGCCGGATGAACAGATTTTCTCCTCTACGGTATAACAAACACCGACTTCGCTTACTAATGCTTTTCTGCATAGGTTTTCTCCTCTACCACCTCTATCACTTACTAAAACTTCCCTGCAAAGTGATTAATACGTAAGTCAATTATTTAAATAAAATAAAGCAAAATAGGGAATCTGAAAAACCTTAATACATGTATGCACATACACATGCATATATATCAAAAATATTAAAGCATAAGAGATTACCGTTATTAATGTAAGTATAAGTCATTTTAAAAATTTTGGCATCACATTTCAAAAAATCATGGAGATCAATAGATCAACGCAAATTTTTTTCTATTTTTAAAAATAATTTAAAAGGGCCTATTGCAAACAAAGCCCTCCCAATTTTAGTGGATTGGGGACTAATTCCAAAGGAAGGCGATTACCTTTGTAATAATGGTCATCCTTTGAAATTAGCACCTAGTAATAACATTGACGGATGGACTTGGAGGTAAGTAAAAGTAAATTTATTTAGATTTATAAAATTAAATAATTATGTATGCATATGTAGATGCTGGCACAACTCGCGGGAAAAAAAATTAAAAGGCCACAGGTGCAACGCAAATGTGTCCTTAAGAAAAAATACATTTTTTAGCAAATCGCACCTTAGCGTATGCCAAATTCTAATATTTGCATACCTGTGGACAGAAAATGTATCCCTCGAATTTATAATGAGGGAAACAAACATTGAAGGTCGGCAGACTGCTGTCGACTGTTTTTACATTACTAGCTAAATTGTAAATTTTCTGTAGTCCAGTTTCGAGGTTATCATGGACTGAGGTTTTGCCGGAGATTCAAGCGCATGACGGTCGAGAGGAGGGCGCGACGTGGTATCAAGCTTGGGGTACTGCTTTAACTGCTTAGCGAGAAGCCACACTCAAAATTATAACACCTCACTGAAAGTATGCAGACAACGCCGGCAACCAAGTAGCCAGCAGCGGCAGGGAAGGTCTGCAATGGTCAGAAGACCCAGAGTACAACAGCAGCACCAACAGCACCGTCCACCTAGGCAAACAACACAACCGCAGCAGCATCAGCAGGTACCGCAACGTCGCACGCTTGGGATTTTTGTATGGAGGTGAGGAAAAAAATATATTTGTCAAAAAATATAATGATTTCATCACAAATTAAGTTTTATTTATATAGTAATACACAAAAGTAATCAAAATAAAGAAAGTTAGAGAAATGTATATCGTTATCTACAATGTAAAAAGCCCTAACTAACAAAAAAATGTAAAAGATTTTTTTTAATTTTTAATTCATTATTTATTTTAAATATATTTTTAATTTCATCACAAACTTAGTTTTATTTATATAGTTATACACAAAAGTAATCAAAATAAAGAAAGCTAGAAAAATATATATCGTTACCTACATTTATATGAAGTTTTTAATTTTTTATTTATTATTTATTTTAAATCTACTTTTTAATTTATTATTCTAAAAGAGCCTTTACTTCTTCGCTTATATCACTATGCTTTTTCTGGCTAAATGAAGGAGTCAAGTGTGAGGTCATGGGATCTGATGTTACCATCATTCGGTGCATAATATCTTCATTCGTGGCAATTCGACTGCATTTTCTGGAGTGTCTAAGGCGATATTTTTTATAGTCTTTGTTACGACTTTCCTGAGCCTCTTCGGATAATAAGCCTACAGGAAAAATACACTTTTCAATTATATATTTTCCATGAATCAGAATTTTGTGGAGTGTTGGTGGCATATTGTACCACTCGTACAGTGCAACAAACTTTTTTGCCGTCTCCAGACAAAAATCACCAAATTTTTTCGGATCTAGTGCCTCGGTAATGGTTATAGCTTCGAGAATTGTTGAAAACCTCTTGATTATGTCTTCATCTAGACCCGTGATTTCGGAAATTAAAGCAGGATTAGCAAAGAATCTTCGTGACGTATTTCCTGAATTTGTCGTACCAGAGCCTTGTTTAACAGTATCAACCTGTATTCCAATTTTCTCTTTAATTTCACGCTTTATCAAACATTTTCGGGCTTCTCTTATCGGACGAGTATTTGAGTCGACTCTTCCACGTTTAAATTCAAGATTGTAAGCTACATGCAAAAGACACTCCATCAGCTTAATACGCGCATGAAGTGGTGACATATTACATTGCAGTGCTTGTTCATTTACGGGCATAGCTTGAACTTCTTTGATTTTATTAATTTTGGATGTTGTTGCTCTACAAATAAAACAAGAAGATGCTGCTGGTGTCTCTGTTACTGATTGTGCTGTCTTGCCGTCAATCATTGTAAAATATAATTCATGTTTTGCTTTAAAGTTACGATTATTTACTGTTAACTCAAATTCTTTTAGTTGAGATATCTCCTCATCGACTCTTCTCTTTTCTTCTCGTATAACTTGAGGTGTCTCTTTAACGTGTGCAAACTGTAGTGTTCTACAATACTGTGTGGAAGAAGGTTTATTGTTGTTCCATACTAATTTATTTATGTCATCACTCAATTATAATTTTAGTGGTACAACTGATGTCATATATAAATGAGAGTCAGAAATTTGATCATCTGAAAACCTCTGTTGGTATTCGCTTTGACCAGATGCCCCATCACATCCCCATTTATAGTACATTGTTAGATTTTCGCTTTCAATTTTATTTATTTCCTTAACTGATTTGGTCTCTAGGAATCTTTTAGCAGTATGATCCAACAGATTTTGCAGAGGTACACTGCCTGAACTTTCAGTAATATAAATTTCTAGAGGATAACCGTTAGTTTTTTCTTTCGTGAGTTGTTTGTATGGTACGAGTATGTTATATCCTTCATTTTGTAACCAATGCATTAGATACTCGTATTTTTCTTTTGTAAGTTCAAGCTTTGTAAACATCCCTTAAGTTTTTAATGTACAAATTTTGTGGTTGGTTTTTGAAATACTAGAAGAAAAATCAATTTCTTCTTGAGGAAACATAGAACGTACTTCATCCCTTTTGTATCGTTTGGCGCGATCACAGCACTCCTCAAACGATTTGCGTGGCCGACCAAGTGCAGAACTGGTAGAACATTCAGCCTCAGTAAACTTAATTGTAAATGTGCCTTCAAGCCAAATTGCATTCTTTTTTTCAAAACGCGACTTCGTACGGTTAGAATCCTGCCATCTTTGTTTTAAGTTACAGTAAAAGTTTTTATATATTGTATCCAAAATTTCACATGCTCTAGTATCGTTTAAGCCAACCTGCAATTGTTGCAAAAACTGTTTTAATTTTGTTCTGTCTTTGTCAAATTCCAGAAGCTTCGAGCATAAAACCCCATATAAAATAGAAAAACTTTCCATTGCCGTAAAACTCTTCGTCGTTAGTTTCAGTTATAATTAAAAAAAAACGGAGAAAAATCGGTTGTGCTTTTCGCGTTCGTCAGCACTTGTTGAATGACAAAAATCGATAAATGAACACCTATAATTACTACGTATTTTTCAATATTTTACTGTAAAAAAAATCATACAGGTAGCCAACGGAAAACCCCAAATAATTAAAAAAGTGCACATTCCTTTTTTTCCTTTCAAATGTCCACGCACATTTATACCGCTTATTACTTTGCTACCGCAATCATAAAAATCAAATAACCTTTTGTTTATTACTTTCTTTTTTTTTGAATTCTAAGAATCATAAAAAAAGTCATAAATGTTTTTGCAAAGAATTTTTGCATACCTCGAGCAAATTTTTGAAATGCATACCTTCACTTAATTGTTAATAACGCGTTCATCGTTTTTCATGATTTATGTCTCATTTATTTCATAGGTTATGCGACTTCACGTGAAAGTAATAGGACTTGAAACTTTTTTTTTACTGTTTTGGATTTTTTATGAATTAAAAATAAAAAATTTAAATTTTTTGGGCAAAAAATATTTTTTTTCTTCATACATTTATTTATATGTAACTGCGAAACTGTTGCTTATGTAGCAAAATGTTATATAAACAGATGAAAGTAATTGTAATTCTTGATTTTTCTAAATTTTTTTCAGCAAAATCCGACTAGTGGTTCTCGAGTTATGTTAAACAAAAGAGCCTTATCAGAATTGAGTCCCGAATCAATCAGCTGAAAAATGTTGTACTGTGTAATGCAACAAATTGAGAGGTGGCACCTGGTGGCACTTGAAATTGATTAATAATGTTAAAACAGATATAAGACAATGTATTAGTAGTGATTTCAAACTAAAGAAAAGTAAAGATCAAATTGCAGGTCCAAATGTTTGGAGAAAAATGGGATTTTTGTTATATGTTCATAAAAATACACAAAAAAAAAACTTAAGTCTCTGCAGATTTTTTTTTTCAATTTTAGTACACTGAAATATACTACTTTAAATAGAAAAAAAAAAGAAAAACGTTAGCTCACATAGTTAAAAAAATATTCGCATTTAAATTCTTAGGTTTAAATTAAGTTGGTTCGGTAAAACACACAAGTTTTAAGTTTGAGACGGATATAAAAAAAAAAACTGGCAGTCAGATCGGAGTAATTCTTTTTGATTTGATTGTACCATTTAGTCTAAAATTGCAACATATCACTGCATATTGCATGAAGACTATGTTGACAATTTGACTTTTTTCCGCGAAATCCCCAGTGTGCGTCGTCGCCAGCAACAGCCAGGTTGTCAACGCCTTCAGCGGGTTCAACCATTAACAACAACAACAGAACCGCATCAACCACTACAACATCAAGCGACCCAAACACCAGAGTGTTTCTGGAGGTCATAAAATCACTTGCACAGGTTCGTGGAGGCACCATGAATAATTTACATTGTACACACTTGCGTTTTTCATTGATTTGTGTACTGAATTATTTATTTTATTAAAACTTTAAATTTGATTGAATTTGTTAATTAATTTTTGTTATATACATTTTGCGAATTTTGATTATTGGATTTGTTAATTAAGCCAAGTTAATTTTGTTGAGTTGAAGTGGTGAGTTAAATGTTATAGTTGGCAAGGTTAAATTTCTTCAAGTGTACTATTTAATACTTGCTAAAGTTTTGCCGGTTAACTTCGGTATTGATAAAAGTCCGAGGTTGCAAATATTTTGCCTTTTACTTTTCATTTGGTGCTTCAATTTGGCAGTCAACTCGCTCTGCTACTAAGCCTTCTGTGTGTCTTTACTTTTATAAATCTGAAGTACATACATCCATTGAAATAAATTTACTTAAACATTTTAAACCAAACCCTCATTTCTTTTGAGAGCAACTATCCCTCACAGGTAAGAGTCAGCATTTAACCCCCCTACACTAGAAAACAAAACTAACCCATATTTTCTTTCCTTTGCTCTAACCTCCAATAATAATTACTCGTAAGAGGAATTATAATTAAAATTGGCAAAAGATTTTTCAATTTTGCCTTCCCCAGAAAAAGAGAATTTTTAACCCAATTGTTAATATTTAGCCCACCCGAGAATTCCTTTAAAATTAAAAAAATAAATAAATGAATTTTTATTTCATGGCGATCCTGCCAAATAAAATGAACAAGTAAAAGTGCTCCTTGATCGAGCACTAGACAAAAAAAAAGATCTCAATCTATCCCAAAGATTGAAAGGACCGTTCGGCCAAGGAACAAGTCAAAAGGACCACACCATGATTAAAGATTAGAATATAAATTTTCCTTTTCCTCATCGATGACTGATGCGAGGACTGTAGAAGCAGGTCCAAAGAAGTTTACCTTAGAATAATATAAAAGAAGGATCAAACCAACTTCAGTTGAGCGGTCACCAAGGATTCCAAAGGTAAAGTCACCAAAAAGAAAGAGGCGGCCACATTGTGAAATTGAGAAGGGAATTGGCCAATACTAGGAGGCTAGTAAACTCAGACCCACCACCACCGTGGCAGCATGCAAGTGAATATTGGAAGCGGATAGAAAAGCTAGAGGACATCATAAAATTACATTTTGAAAAAAAGAAAAAGTAATAGTATGAAATATATATTTATACCAGTTTTTATGATTCTCTGGATGGTTTTAGTAATCACGGTAATTCCTAAGATAGAAGAGACAGCGAAAGAACGATTCATAGAAACAGCAAAAGAATTATTAAAAAGCATACAGATAAAAAAATATATTACTACATATCTATTTCAGTTTACCAGAGAGAAATAATAATGATTAAGTACTTACACTCAGTTTAGATGAGGGCTTTTACGACGTCTCTTTTGGTTTGTTGGTGAGCGGTGTAGAAAAGAAAGAGGGGTTAACAAAATGTCTCGTTTTGTATTTTGCATGTCGTTTTTTACATTTCTCTTTTAACTTTTTCTGTTTACGTTTTATTCTTTTTCTTACTTTGAAGTGTGTGGTTGAAAATACAGTGAGACCTCGATTATCGATAATAGACGGGATCGGCAGAATTCTTGATTATTTATTTTTTTTGGTGTGTTTCTTATTTTATGTAAATATATAACGTTTTATTATGTAAACATGAGGAATAAAGTAAATTTGGTAGAACATGCTTCCACACCGTTAATATATTCTCTTTCTTTGTTTATTTAAATTTCTTTTGATTGTTCAAAATTTAACGAAAAAAAGATAATTTGTTTATAATTTCGGATAATAGAGGCAATTTAAATCAGTGCAAAAAAATGTTTGTTTTCCATTTTATTGAAGCTGCCGGTTAATCGAATGACGGGTAATCAAGGCCATACTGTAAATAAAAAAAAGACATGCAACAAAAATCATCGTATGAACGCAAAGAGATTTTGGAAGTTGCTTTAAAAGGGAATCAAGACAAAACGACGTCGCACAGTGGCGCCATTTGAGTTTTTTCGTTGCAAAAATCATATCTTTTGAACCGAATAAGATAATTGAACAGTTTAAACAGCATATGATAGATAACTGTTCAGCCTATGAAATGAGCGTTTGGAAAGGGTGCTACGCTCTGTAGGGGCCTAATTATGGGTTATCAAAGTTAAAATTAGTAGAAAAATCAATTTTATGGTAACTAAAAAAAATTATTTTTACATTTTTAGATTGTTTTTATTTTTTTTCTTTAGGTTTTTATGTTTTAAATTATTACCCAACAAATTAAAAAAAAAATTATTTTTTTTTAAATTTATTTTTTCAATTTTCTGTAAAATATTCATCACAGTTCGTAAGAGAAGGTATATCTAAAAGACTAACCATTTCTAAACTATAATTATTTTCTAACTCTATTCGTGACTTCACATGCCGCAGGGAAGATATAAGTGGATCGGAAGATGCTGCCAACATGTTGAAGAGGTCCTCATTTTGCCTTACCCTTGATGCTTTGAATGTGTTCTGCAATCTATATTTTTTATAAAATTTGTTAAGAGACTCCTGTGCTTCTTCAGAAAGCTCTCCAATTGGCAAAGACTGGTACTCAATTATATCTTTGCCATGCGCCAATATTTTATGGACGGTCGGGGTCAACTTCTTCTGTGGATACATTTCTGCTAAAAGAGATGCAGTTTTCGACGCATATTCTCCATATTTTGTAGAATTGACATTTTCTTTGCAGTTTAAAACATCCAAGATCGTTCCCAATCTTTTCACGATTTGATTGTCAATTCCAGTGATTCTAGTTACTGCCTCATCATTTTCAAAAAATCTCCTAGAAGTGTTTCCATCGTTTGAGTTACCGTATCCGTGCTTGGGACAGTCTACTTTTAGTCCAACTTGTTTAAAAAAAGCATCCTGTATTTGCTTCTTTCTGATCTTTTCCTTATCCTTTATTGATGTATTTTCATCGAAGTTTTCCTCCTCTTGTGGTAGGGTATACGCCAGTTTTAGCAAGAATTCCATACACCTTATCCTTGCGTGCAATGGTGACATTCCATATTCGTAATTCTCCTCATTTGTAGAATCGTTTAAATTACCAAAGTTCTTCTGACTCTTTTTGCAAATCGGGCATGACATTGTTGAGGTTGTTCCTGTCAGTTCGTTTACGACTTTTCCGTCAACCATGGTCAGATGGAACTCGTAATTGCATTCAATATATTTTCCTTCTCCAATTTGCAGCTTTGTAGGCTTAATCTTGCTTATTTGTTCTTCAATGTCCTTCACCGTGGTCCTTATGAGTTCTGCCGATTCCCTTGCAAACTGAAACATTATTGGTCGATTGGATTTAGGCTGAATAATGCATTTTTATATTATGCACGTGTCCAAATAAGATTTGTGCCTACCTGTAGTCAATATTGTTCTTGACCATTTGCAATATATAGGCTTATGCTACCATGCCGAAAAATTTACCTGTTCCCTGCATACAAATGGAATTAGGCTGAATAATGCAATTTTGATATTATGCACGTGTCCAAATAAGATTTGTGCCTACCTGTAGTCAATATTGTTCTTGACCATTTGTACGCCAAAGTATTGTTTAAGTGAGGTACGTACCTGCTAATTTCAATGAGTAGTTTTTTTAGATTTTAGATCAAACTACTGTCATACAATTTCTGCAACCATGTCTTTTTAACCTTTTTTACCTCTAGAAGCCAAACGGGCACGTACGGGCAGATAAAATTTTTGAATTATGTAAAGAAATAATCAAAGAACAGATTTTGCAAATATGGCAAATATAGAAAAATATAGATTTTTGTTATTTTCCGTCAAAGTTGAAAAATAGTGAAAAAACGGATAGTTTTTAAATAGTGATTTACCAGGAGAAACACAAAGCAAACAGTTCATTTTTTTTTTATCATTACACATTTAATAAATGCATCAATCAATACAAACAAAAAATAAGGCGATTCGTTACCTATTTTTCGTGATATTACACCTGAAATCGCAACAAATTTACTAAAAATTGTGTGTTTTTTTGAAAACCGAAAGTCGGTCAACTTTGAACGGCTATATCTTCTAAACTAAAAATGTGATATTATTAAGAGTGGCAGATTTGAAATCGTTGAAAAGTTTCCTATAACATGAGTTTATTCAAAACTTCGTCGGTGCTCATGAAAATTTTGATTTTTGCAACCTCGTTTGCTCTACGGGCGCTACTGTGCGTCGTAAAAGCCCTCATGTGAATTGAGTGTTAGTTATAAATGTTTGGAAATTAATTCTGTTGTCAGCATTTTCCTCAATTGTCACATTTTGCGTCAGAAGCTATGGTTTAGTACAGGAGCGTATCTCAACAATCAAGCACCTATTAACATTTTATTAGATCACTAATAGATTGAAAATATAAATTCATGTTTAAGTAGAAACATAACAAACGGAAAGAATCAAAGAAACTATTAATAGTAAGAAACAGGAACTTCGTAGAATCGAATTAGAAGCCGAGAATATAATTGAAAGTAAATAAGTAGAAAAGAAAATACCATAAGAGTAGAGCTAAGAAAAGAAAGAACTCAACTGAGTTCTAAAGAAAAATAAAGCTCCTTTTAAATTCAAAAAATAAATAAGCGTACTTTTATTTCAAAAATATTCATGGTCCAATCGAGCCAGGAGAAATAAAAACAAAAAAACAAAATACATCCGGTCACCCCAAGGCAAAAAGCTCAAGGTTAATCTCTCAACCAAGCGAAGAAGAAAACTAAATACGAGGTTCAGTATAAACAAAACAGCAAAAGAGTAAGTACATAAAATTATATTTATTAGAAAATAAAAAAATTAAAAAATCAAGTGTTTGTAAAAAAATATAAAAAAAAGTGTAAACAGTGCAAAGTGTGTGGTGCAATGGCAAAGATATTCATGAAAAAATGCTTAAAAAAACAATCAAGAAAAGAAGAAAACCATAAGAAAAATTTTACGGAAATTTTACTTTGGAGAATTTCCGAATGATGATTTAACGGAAATATTCTACAAATTAGGGATTTATATCAGGATTTTCCGCGTATAGAAATCAACGCAAAATCTCTTCCTTTTACATTGCCATCAGTTGTCATACCAACATTTGATGGGCAGTTCAAATTTAGAAAATTGCGGAGCAGTTAATCATAGCTCAGCAGGAGCAGTTAATCATAGCTCAACCAATTCCAGAAACACAAATGATGTGTATTTTAAAATCCATATTATCTGGAGATGCATTGAGAAAAGTATAAAAGTTGCCTTCCAGAGGAGAAAATTTTGATGTTGCATGGAATATCTTAAGCGAGTATTATTCCAACAACAGAGCTTCAACATCGATATATTTTAAATCTATTCTTGACGCTCTGTTTGTGCAATATACTTTGCGAAGTGTTAAGTAGTTCTTGGAATCCGTAAATTAAAAATTTCTGGCTTCAAATGCCATACAATTGGATGCAGAAGAGACGTATCAATCATTTATGTGTTTTATTTTGCAACAGAGATTGGATGATTAACACAGAATCCAATTTGCGCAATATCACATTCTCTTTTTTCGTTTATTTGTTTTATTGTACCTTCTCTTTACAAAGCCAATTGCTGTTCTCTTTTATAAGAAACAAACACAATACTAAATAAATAAAGCAAGTTTTCAAGGATGGTAGAAGTAAGAAAAATAAAAACCAGCACATGTTTGGAGTTAAGACAAGCAGTTCATAAACCATTTACTAAATAAAATACTTAAGAATTTTTGTAAGTTTCATTTTGTTTGTATGAAATTTCCCCTTTGTTTAATTTGATGTTAAGATCAAATTATCAACATTGGTATAGTTATATATACCTAGATGGGTATGTACATATGTATATTCCATAAAATTATCTACTGAATTAATGATAAAAATAAAAGCCAAGAGAATATCTGTAAAAATGAAAAGTGCCTTCCCTGTGGTACTTCTGATAAGGGGATATTAAATTGGACACTTGATAGGATAAATATTCAGTGATGATTTTTTTTCAAATAATTTAGGTATAAAAGTTGACGATTTCACGGTAGTTTTCCACTTTAGACTTTTTTCCTGATTTATACAAAGGAACTATGATAGAATCTTTCCAAACGTCAGGAAAATAAGTTATGTTACAAAAAAAAAAAGCTTATGCGTTGTTTAATCATTAATGGAAGCATATGTATGCTTCTTAAAAATAAAAAACAATTTTTGTATATGAGTAAAAAATTTAATTTTATTAAAACAATATTCAATAACTCAAAAATTAAATTCTGGGTGGGTGTTTAATATTCTATTTTGTGTGGTTAGAAAATAAATTAATGAATCCATAAAGTTTTCAGCCATCAATTATTAAGTCGGTCAGCAAGCAAAAACTTTTAGTTACCAGAAAAACAAACGAAGCTATCAGATTATATTGGCAGCTGGAAATGCATCTTAAGTACGCTTTTTATCCGTTATCGACTCATTAATCTTCTGGTTCATTTATTTCATGGGAAAGATCACAATGCATCTTAAGTACGCTTTTTATCCGTTATCGACTCATTAATCTTCTGGTTCATTTCATGGGAAAGATCACAAAGATTTACGTTTGCATGCTCAAATATAAGTTGGTGTACTTTTTCTAGATTTTTTCCCATTACACTTCTGGTTGCAGAAAGAGCTTGTCTGCTACTAGAAAATTTTCTTTCTGATGGTGCGCTACTTGCTGCAATGCACAGTATTTTACAGCTGAGGTTATATAAATTCGGGAACTGCATCTTTTGCGACTCCCACCATGGTATTTTCAGATAAATTAAATACTATGAAATACATAAAATCTTAAAAATTAATATTTTTGGAAATTAGCAAAAAATTAAAAAAAAAAATTTTTTTCATAGGGTCGTTCCGGGTTGGATTTGGAGGGATACCTCCCCGTGGCCATAAAAGTTCAAAAATTTAATTTTTATAGTATTAAGGCGTTACAGTAGTTCCCGCTTTAATGCACCTCGCTTAAATGATTACTCCTCTTAAATGCGCAAAATGTGCTGGCAAGCAACATTTTCACATAATTACATGAACAAAATCCCGCTTAAATGACCTCGTTTAAATGCGTTCCCCGTTTTAATGATTCATTATTTTTGTCCGATATTACATAAATTTGAACAAAATAAATCACTTAAATGCGTAACCAAAAAAACTAGAAATTTTTTTTAATATCCATCAAGGCATTTATAAAGTTAGTAAAAGTATTTTTGTACTTATATGATGGTAATGAGAGAGTTGGTTCACTTTGAACAAAAAGCCATTAAATGGTCAACTTCCTATATGTTTAGTATGGGGTAAAGTAATAAAAGCCATTAAAGGGCATCGTTGTTTTTTAAAGCCATTTAAATTTTCTAAAGCAATTAAAATGTCATAAATTAAAAAAAAGCAATAAAAATGTCATAAAATTTTTAAAAAAGCCATCAAAATGTCATAAAATTTTAAAAAAGCCATAAAACTGAGAATTTGTAAAAAAAATTAGGGGGAAATTCATGAACACGTGTTAAAGTAGGTCAAATGCACAAGTGTTGGGTGCAATGTTGAAGCCTTTCCTTTGTTGTGATCGATAGACGGACTTACTGTGTAGATGCACTTGAGAAAGATGAGATTTAGTTTTTGTGGATATGTAGTATGCATGTAGATCAATAGGCAGACAGACATACTGTGTACTTGTAGATACACTTGATTTTGAAAAAAAATTTT
The DNA here is from genome assembly GCA_930367215.1 of Pollenia angustigena. Classification (NCBI taxonomy): domain Eukaryota; kingdom Metazoa; phylum Arthropoda; class Insecta; order Diptera; family Polleniidae; genus Pollenia; species Pollenia angustigena. Next base: position 45,552,112 of record OV884058.1, read on the forward strand.
GTGGACAATTTGTTCAAAGCGCTGATATTAAAACTAATAATTTATGGGGTGTGAGATGATAAGGGTATTGTATTGGAGTGTGTCTTGAATATGGACAGATATACAGACGGACAGACAGACCTTGAGGAAGAAATTGGAAAATATTTATTTTTATTTGTTGTGTGTGTTTATGGATTGTTTGGGAGAAAAACACACATTTCTGATAAGCCCTTTTTGGAAAAATATTTATTTTTATTTTTTTTGTGTGTGTTTATGGATTGTTTGGGAGAAAAACACACAATTCTGATAAGCCCTTTTTTTTGTATGTTTTATTGGTAGCTAGATGGTGAGATGTTGTTTTGCTTGTTTGGGTGATCGACTGACGATCAACGAGAAAATTATTGGATGGACAGATATACAGACGGACAGACAGACCTTGAGGAAGAAATTGGAAAAATATTTATTTTTATTTTTTGTGTGTGTTTATGAATTTTTTGGGAGAAAAAACAAAATTTCTGATAAGCCCTTTTTTTTGTGTGTTTATGGGTAGCCAGATGGTGAGATGTTGTTGTTTTGATTGTTTGGGTGATCGACTGACGATCAACGAGAAAATTATTGGATGGACAGACAGACAGATAGATCTTGTAGAAGAAATTGGAAAATGAAAATATTACTGATAAGCCTTTCTTTAGTTTTGTTCTGAATTAGGTGTTGAAAAATTAATTGAGCGATTGACATGTGTTAAAAGCGCCAGTTAATGTAGGTCAACATTTTTTAAACGCTAGGAAATGTAGGTCAACATGTTTTTAAACGCTAGAAAATCTAGGTCAACATTTTTTGGGAGAAAAACACACATTTCTGATAAGCCCTTTTTTTTGTGTGTTTATGGGTAGCCAGATGGTGAGATGTTGTTGTTGTTATTGTTTTGCTTGTTTGGGTGATCGACTGTATAGATATTTGAAGTGTATATAAGGTTTAAATATATTCTTTTCATTTAGTTTCTAAAGTAAACTTGCTTAAGAAAGTTAGTGTTTTTAAAAATAAAAAAAGAAATAAAAATTTAAAAATAATAATGGCTAGTGTAATAATTTGTAAAATATGCCAAAATCTATACAAAAATAAAAACATTTTAAAAAAACATAGCACAATTCATATGCCATGTGATATATGTAATCATATATCCATGACATCTATGGAAAAAAAGAAACATGTTAAAATTCATATAGATTTTCTTCGTCAACAACAACAACAACAAAAACAACAACAACAAAAACAACCGCAACAACAACAAGTAGAAGAAATTAATGAATATCCTTCAACATCGGCTACATCTAGGAAGCGTATATCGATGTTACAATCAAATATACCATGTAAACAACAACAGCCTGAGTTATATGCAGAAACTTTTACTATGTGTGAGGATTGTAATGCTAAAATTCGACCTCAACAATGGTTAATTCATTGCTCACAACCCGAACACCAAAAAAATTTACAGGAAAAAATTGGAAACCGGATTCAACTAATAAAAAATTCATTTAAATCTCGACTTTTGACATATCGTTTTCCGAAAGGACATTTAAATTTAAATGTGAATGAATATTTGAAAGAAGGACAAATGTATGTTCAGAAATTATTAAATAATTGTCTGGCTGAGCACATAATTGTGAAATTCAATTTGGAACTTACTGCTCGATACAAGTTACCAGCACATCCAGATAAGCCCGAAACTGATATGTATCACAATACAGAAATGATACGTTTATCAAGGGCAGATGATATAAACTCAGCTCTCACACTTCAATTTGAAAAGATTAAAGCAAAGATGTCTGAGTTTCAAGAAAGAGATTCTGGATGGACGCTTATCCAAATAAAATGTCTGGAAATCAATATTTATAAAGCATCACCATTATCTGGATCCCAGTATATACCAACACCTAAAGAGCTGATAGGAAAACATGCTTGCGTTAACGTCCAAAATAATGACGTCTTCTGTTTTAAGTGGAGTATTATAGCAGCATTTTATAATGGTGATGATAATAATAAACATAGGCAGACAATTTATAAAATTAATGATATTTCTGAGCAAATTATTACGCTTGATTCCGGTACAATAATTAACTTCACTCAATGAAATTTCCAACTGATGTTAAAGGTATAAAGTATTTTGGAAAAATCAATAAGGAAATAAGTATAAATGTGTTCGGGTTCGACCGAAAATTGAAAACGGTTATTGGTCCCTACTACATCACAAAAAAGAAAAGGAAGTACATATTTGCTGCTTTTGGAAAGTGCATGCGGGAGTAAAATGCACTATATTTTAATAAAGAATATTTCTAGGTAATTAGTATAAAATGAACAAAAAACTTCTTTCAAATCAAATTTCAACACATAATGGAAGAATTATATTTTGTAATAGTTGTCTCTACCATACAACTATACCGGAGAGAATGGTAATCCATAAGGAGAGAGAGTGTGGAGAATGTATTCCCAAGATGCCAGAGGGAGAAAAATCTATTATTAAATAACAGCATTATGAAAGGCAGATGGAAGTTCCATTCTTAGTGTATGCAGATTTCGAATGTATTCTCGAGGAAGTAGATGTAAGTAGTGTTAATGAAAATAGTAGATGCATAAAAAAACATATACCATGTGCATATGGTTTTAATATTAAGTGTAATTTTAATGAAAATTTAGATAAATTTCAAATGTTTAGTAGTAGTGATAGTAGCGGTGTGAATGTAGGACAACATTTTGTAGATAACTTAATAAATGAATGTGGACAAATTTATAAGACTTATTATGAGAAAATTGTTCCCATGCATCCATTGACCCCCTTAGAAGAAGAACAATTTTTAAAATCTATCAACTGTCATATTTGCGGTTTAGCACTAGGCGATGAACTAGCTGTGAGAGATCACTGTCACTTATCGGGAAAATTCGTGTAATTTAAATTTTAAAATTCCAAATTTTATTCCTATATTTTTCAACAATTTGAAATATGATTGTCACTTATTTATTAAAGAATTACTTAGTATTAAAGGCGAGACTAATGTAATTTCAATAAATAAAGAATTATATATTTCTTTGTCGCATACTGTTCGGGTATATACCGATGAAGAAATTGATGATTATATAAATGAGTTGTACATAAGAAAAGTGAAGCAAAATATTCCTCAGCATATAATTTCAAAACAACTTGCAAAGGTGCGAGATTATAAAACTGGAAAAAAAAATTCAGCTTAGGTTTTTAGACTCTTTAAGATTTATGGCATCTGGCTTGGAATCATTAGCTAGTAACCTCAATGATCAAGATTTAAATGCTATTAGAAAATATTTTCCAGATGCTGAGAAGTTTTCTCTTATGAAGCGGAAGGGTGCTTTTCCTTATGAATATTTAAATTCATTTGGAAAATTAAATGAAAAGCAACTTCCACCAATTGAAGCATTTTACAGTAGGCTAAATGAAAGAAAATTCTCAGAAGAAGACTATTTACTAGCACAGAATATATGGACAAAATTTGATTGTGAGACTATTAGGGATTAGATGGAACTATACTTAAAAACTGACGTATTATTACTTACAGATGTATTTGAAAACTTCAGAAGACTGTGTAAGAAGATTTATAACCTAGATCCTCCACATTATTATACCATCCCAGGCCTTTCTTGGGATGCAATGCTAAAATATACAAGAATTGAGCTAGAGTTATTAACAGATCTAGAAATGTATAATTTTATTAAACGAGGAATTCGTGGTGGTCTTTCACAATGTAGTAAGAGGTATAGTAAGGCTAATCATAAATATCTTAACGATTATGATCCTACGAAACCTTCCGAATACATTTTATATTTAGACGCAAATAATCTTTATGGTTGGGCAATGTCAGAATCACTACCATATGGAGACTTCAGTTGGACAAATGACTTCATTCACCCTTAAAAATATTGCACATAACTCAGATGTTGGTTATATTTATGAAGTCGATTTATCATACCCGTCCAACTGTCATGATTATCATAATGACCTACCATTCTGTGCGTCAAATATCATAATAGAATTTACTTTAGCTTTTTCGGGTGGTATGAAATGTTCATTATCTGAAAATGTATAAAGTCCCATACCCTTTACTGATGAAATTAATCTTGATAAATATTTATATTTTGGTTGATTTAATGATTTTGAGTATATATAAATATTTTTAAATTTTAAACCATTCGGACTTTCAATTAAACTTAGCATTATAGTTGTTTTGCCACAGTTTGAGGGACCAACTATTAGTGCTCTAATAGAATTTGGTAAAAGGCAGCTATGTTTAAAACCATTTCTGTTTTCCGTTAAATCCAAGTTTCTCACTGAAATATTCGATTGTTGTTTTACCAAACGCATCTTTATAACTGAAAGCATACGTTTGCTTAATGTTACGTTTTATTTACTTTCGATTTTTTTTAATTTCAGAAAAAAAGCAATTTTTATATATAAATGATTGTGTATAAAAATAAAGAATTTAGTAGTTAACATTTCGTCCTTGGAAAAGGACTTGTAAATAGCTTAATTAATTCACTACCTCTTGAACTTCATTTGCCGGGTTATCAATTTTGTGGACCAGGAACTAAATTGGAAAAACGATTAAAAAGGGGTGATAAAGGTATCAATCCTTTGGATGCAGCTTGCAAACTTCATGATATTGCTTATTCCCAGAACACTGATATTCATAAGCGACATCAAGCAGATAAAGAACTAGCAGAAAAAGCTTGGATCAGAGTTAAAGCTAAAGATAGTACTTTTGGAGAAAAACTCAACGCATACCTTGTCACTAACGCAATGAAGTCAAAAGTTAAAACTGGTAACCAAAAGAAAAAGTGTAGACGAAATATTTTTAAGAATGCCGTTAAATCAGCAACCGATATTTTAAAAAAGGAAAAACCAAATGACATCAAAACCGCTATTAAAACTGCACGAAAAGCTATACGACATTAATTTCTTGGAAAAAAATCTATAGTAAAAATTCCTAGAATTATCAACATACCTAAACTTGGCGGTTTTCTACCACTTGTTCCTATTCTAACAGCACTTGGAGCATTGGGAGCAATAGCTTCTGGAGGATATGGAACGAACACATTGGGTAACATTTTATAAAAATAATGATAATGTAGAATACTTTGATAGTTTTGGTAATCTCCAACCACCTATCAAAGTTTTAAGATACTTGGGTAAAAACATTAAATATAACTATTTAAGATATCAAAAATTTAATACATTTATTTGTGGTCATTTAAGTTTAAAATTTTTAATAAATTTCAAAATAAAGAATTAATAAAAAACTCAAATATTTGTTTGTTTTTATATATTTTTATAATGTTTTTTTGTTTGTTTTTTTATTTTTTATCCATTCTTAATAATAATCTATAGATTTTAACATCTGTTTTAATTTTATTTTGCATTTTTTTCCAAACTCATAACAAAGTCTGGTTAAATCAATTTCTATATCTCTTTCATTTATATCTTTAATTTCATAATATTGTACATTTGTTTTATTTAAAATAGAGCAATTTGGAATATAATGTTCATAATAAAAATATAAGATTTGCTTGCGAAGAATTGTATTCCAGCTTAAAAATGTCGTCAAGAATATTTCAATTTGAGTTAGAGATTTCCATGTCTCAGAATCAATTTTAATTTTATAGTTTCCCTGTTGTAGGATGAGATAGCAAATATTATTCCTATACTGAAATGTATATTGAACATCCTTCTTTTCATCCTTATTAATTAGATTCATACAATCTAGGAATTCATACTGATTAAGTGTTGCCTTAATATATTCCTAATAGCTCATAAGGTTTATCCATTCATCCCGGTCCAATCCAATGAAGTTGCTATCCTTATAATGCAAACCGCATGCAACTTTTAACTTTAAAGTTAGAAAATACTCCAGTTCAAATACCATATCGTGTATTTTCGGGTTTCTCTTGAGATGAAACATTCTCGATGAATTTTAAATGTATACTAATAATATTTTTACTTTGAAAATCTCTATTTAAAGAAAAAAATGCGCTTTTATAATTTTTTTTTTTGAAAACTATATGTATATGTATTAACTGTAATTAAATAAGGTACATTTATTATTAAATTCTAATAAAAAAAAAAAAAGTTTAATAAAATTCATTATTTTGTTTTTCTTGCACATAAATTTAGACATTTAAGATGTTTTAATATTTTTTTATAGTTTTCGATAATTCTCATAACCTCCTTCTTTTTCATAAAGAAAAAGTAACATCCACACAAACCCACGACATCTCCACTTGTACTTTCGTGAGAGCAAGGTATACTATATACATTAAAATTTGTATATTCTCTTTTGAATGCACATAATAACTCCAAATGTTCTTCAAAGATAACACTTCCGAATTCTTGTAGAAAAGCTTCAATAACCTCCACCTTTCCACATTAAGATTTCATTTACAACTTATAGAGATATTATTTATTCTATATTATATATAAATATACATATCTGTATACTAATAAAAAAAAAGAAAAAAAACACAAGAATTTACAATAATTTATTATTTACTAATTTTTTTATTGAAAAATTATTTTATTTAAAAGTATTAAAATGAGTATAAGGGTAATATCCTTTCGTAGGAGCAGCCGTCTTAATTTCCAGCTTATAATTAACGGTATCCTTTTCGTCATCTAAAGGAATCTTTGAAATGATATATGAGCCAGTTGATAGGTACCCAACATCGTTTTCAGTCAAGGCATTAAACCTTTTAGGAAGATAAAGCATAGCTCCATCCAATGCCAAGACTATAACATCTCCATATTTTGTAGTTACCCGTTCAGCTCCTATAATAGGATAGTCCTTTCCATCTACCGTATTTTTTACACTTAAAATATGTTTCATATTAATTTTTTAATTGAAGCAATTAATTCCGCGTTTATATTCATTGTTTGATACTTTATAATGAAGTGTAATAAATAATTCAATAAATTTACAATTTATAGAAAAAAATTTCTGGTTACACATAGTTTAAACATATGTTATTTGCTTTAATTCATTAAAGTTATCGATAATGTTTTTTTACCCACCACACCCATTGTAAACAAAATATAATTTTTACCCACCACGCCCATTGCAAACAAAATAAAATTGTTTAGTTTAAATTTAAATAGTTTTATTATATGTACATATACATATATATTTTTTTATGAAATAATTTTATATATTTTCATAAAAAATAAAAATCTAATTCCCTGATATAGCGATCGCCTTCTTCATCTGTGTAAAATTCATCATTTATATTTAAGATGATGACATCTCCCTCTTCATCATCTAGGAAATTTTTAATTTCCCACAAGAAGTCATAATACGCCAGCTTGTTGTTGAGGATTTTAATATCTGAGGTTGGATTTAACAAGAAATTCTCTAAAGCTGCGTCGATTAACGCATTTATGCGTGCCTGTGTATTATCCTCTACAGCTTCTACAGAATTTTCGTCCACAAATTCAAATATATTCTGACTCGAATTCATGTTTTAATCTTTAGTGTTAAAATTTAACTAAACAGAAAAACATTGCACTAAGCCGTTTTACTTTTTTAAACTTATATTAGAAAAAATCCATGCAAAATATCAGAAATGTGTGTTTTTCTCCCAAAAAATGTTGACCTACATTTTCTAGCGTTTAAAAAATGTTGACCTACATTAACTAGCGCTTTTAACACATGTCAATCGCTCAATAAATTTTTCAACACCTAATTCAGAACAAAACTAAAGAAAGGCTTATCAGAAATATTTTCATTTTCCAATTTCTTCTACAAGATCTATCTGTCTGTCTGTCTGCCCATCCAATAATTTTCTCGTTGATCGTCCGTCGATCACTTATCAGAAAGTTTGTTTTTTCTCCCAAAAAATAAAAATAAATATTTTTCCAATTTCTTCCTCAAGGTCTGTCTGTCCGTCTGTATATCTGTCCATCAAATAATTTTCTCGTTGATCGTCAGTCGATCACCTAAACAAGCAAAACAACAACATCTCACCATCTGGCTACCCATAAAACATACAAAAAAGGGCTTATCAGAAATGTGTGTTTTTCTCCCAAACAATCCATAAACACACACAAAAAAATAAAAATAAATATTTTTACAAAAAAAGGGCTTATCAGAAATGTGTGTTTTTCTCCCAAACAATCGATAAACACACACAAAAAATAAAAATATTTTTCCAATTTCTTCCTCAAGGTCTGTCTGTCCGTCTGTATATCTGTCCATATTCAAGACACACTCCAATACAATACCCTTATCATCTCACATCCCATAAATTATTAGTTTTAATATCAGCGCTTTGAAAAAATTGTCCACAAAAAATTTTTTCAAAATCAAGTGCATCTACAAGTACACAGTATGTCTGTCTGCCTTCTGATCTACATGCATACATATCCACAAAAACTAAATCACATCTTTCTCAAGTGCATCTACACAGTAAGTCCGTTTATCGATCACAACAAAGGAAAGGCTTCAACAATGCACCCAACACTTGTGCATTGCTCCCTCAACATTTTTCTAAATCTCAGCTTTATTGCTATCCTCTAAAATTTAACGACTTTTTTAACGACTTTTTTTTTGAAATTTTTTAAAAAATTTGACCTACTTTAACACGTTTTCATGGCTTTTTTAAAATTTTATGACATTTGTTATGGCTTTTTTAAAAATTTTATGACATTTTTATTGCTTTTTTTAATTTATGACATTTTAATTGCTTTAGAAAATTTTAATGGCTTTAAAAAACAACGATGACCTTTAATGGCGTTTATTACTTTCCCCCATACTAAACCTATAGGAAGTTGACCTTTTAATGGTTTTTTATATACTCACAAACATTTAAAAGGGCAGTTGAAGTAAAACAGTAAATTTCTCTTGAATTTCAAAAATCATAGAGAATAATTTTAAAGAGTTATCGGAATCTTCCGATGATGAAGAAGAGGAAAGAGTGAATAAGTTGGAGCCTAAATATGGGTTCGAATAAACATTTACGCCTGTATTTATAAAAAAATTTCAAATTTAATAAAGGTTTACAAAACAAATTTTGTATGAAAATTCTCCTTAATAAACGTTTGTTAAATTAACAAATCGTTTATAAATATGGGGGTAAGTTTTTAAAAAAAGACCTAAAGACCTATTAATAATTGAAAATAATAAAGGTCGAATTAAAAACATATTATAAACGAAACATATTTATATTTTTAATAAAAATTTATGTCCATAAGTATTTATGTAAGAATGTTTATTGAATTAGTTTAAATATTATATGTATTTAATTTCGTATGAAAACTATGTACCTATAATAAATTTTATTTTCCCTTATATGTAAATAAAGAAGTACTTTTAAATGATTATTAAGTTTTTTAAGCGAGGTTTTTATAAATGCGTTTATTGCGCATTTATCCGGGTTATCGGTTAAATGATTCCCCGTTTAAATGCGTAGAAAACTGAACATTTATCGATGCGCACTTAAGCGGGAACAACTAATCTATTTACATTTTTTTAATATTATTTTGTGTAACCGCCCACAAAAGGGGGCGGGGGCAAAAAGTGTAATTTCACGATCTCCTGGGTCCAATTTTAGGTTTTTTAAATTTCGCCGACGTTAAAAGTTGCATTTGCCAAACAAAAGTATGGGAAAAAGAAGCAATATAAGCTACAACAAAAAGTAATGTCCGGCTAGATTGGCAAAAACCCCCAATGTGGGCCGGTCAGAAAACCAGCCAATACCAGTTGCGTGTCTAGCTGCCGGAGTGGCCTGAGGGAAATAAAGTGATCCGTAATGGAAAAAAGTGAAATAAAATAAAGGAAATTAAAACTTAGGGACCAATTATAATTACATTTTTGTATTTGTTGTGTTTAACAATTAAAATTTGAAATGTCTAAATTTGTTATTTTGCTAAATTAATTTTGATAATTTCACTAAGTTTTATAATTAATTTTTCAATAAATCAATTTCTTATTTTAAAATGTTTAAATTAAATTTTTAGAAGCGTTATCATTTAATATTATTGGCTAATTTAAGTAATAGGCGGTGGTAAGTAGGGGAAATAGTGTTTGGTAAGATTTTGCACGTCGAGGAAGATAACGTTATGGCAAGAAGAAGTTCTCGAGTGGGTGGGGAATAAATTTGCTTATGAATATGACCGTTAGGGAGAGGCAGCACTACTTTTGTCCCCTAATATTTAATGCAATAAGCCGCTAGCTGGTATGATTTTTGTATTTGTGTGTGTGCCCATTAGCGTGGCCGTTAGTTGTATGGAGAACTTTTTTTTTTTGATTTCTTATATTCTCCCCCCCCCCTCAAATCGGTTCAGTTTTATGTAAAAAAAAAATACAAAAAAATTTCGTAGCGATAAGTTGTGTTTTAGGGGGGGCGTCTGCCCCTCAAAGTTTGCCATCAAGCCATTTATTCAAATGTAATTTGTTTGCATATGACTATCTCTTAAAAACAACATTTTACAAGAACATGGTATATGGCAATATTTTAGCTCTTCTAGTCAACAACATTAGCCTCGAAGAAAGTTTTTTGCTAAAATTAATATTTAAGAAAATAACAACAAAATTCCAAACATTTTATATACGTTTTATATATATAAAAGAGGGATTTAATGTCAAGTGAACTAATTTTGAAATCGAAATCTTTCGATTTGGATGAAATTTGCACCACCGTTAGTCCCATTGAATAGTAGTTCAGACACAAATTTTCAACAAGATCGGTCAAAAAGTTTCTGAGTTTGGGAGGGTCAAAGTTTGAAATTTTGGCCATACAGGTGTTCTTTCACATCCATGTAACTTATTACCAATTGGGGTTAGCAAAATTTGTCTCAAGCAGCTTAGATAGCTATTTAATCAATCTTTTTAAAAAAAATTTTTTGGTTTTTTTAAAAAATTGTTTAACATATTTTTTTTATATTTAAAACTTTTTTTTTTTTTTTTTTTTGCCAAGTTGTAAATTTAAAAAAAAAATTTTAAAAAATTCAAAAAAAAACAAAAAAATTTTTTTTTTAAAGATTGATCAAATAGCTATCTAAGCTGCTTGGGACAAATTTTGCTAACCCCAATTGGTAATAAGTTACATGGATGTGAAAGAACACCTGTATGGCCAAAATTTCAAACTTTGACCCTCCCAAACTCAGAAACTTTTTGACCGATCTTGTTGAAAATTTGTGTCTGAACTACTATTCAATGGGACTAACGGTGGTGCAAATTTCATCCAAATCGAAAGATTTTGATTTCAAAATTAGTTCACTTGACATTAAATCCCTCTTTTATATATATAAAACGTATATAAAATGTTTGGAATTTTGTTGTTATTTTCTTAATTATTTTCTTAAATATTAATTCTAGCAAAAAACTTTCTTCGAGGCTAATGTTGTTGACTAGAAGAGCTAAAATATTGCCATATATCATGTTCTTGTAAAATGTTGTTTTTAAGAGATAGTCATATGCAAACAAATTACATTTGAATAAATGGCTTGATGGCAAACTTTGAGGGGCGGACGCCCCCCCTAAAACACAACTGGGGTTTCACAAAGTGCTAGGGTAACACGATTCCACCCCTAGAGTCGAGCGGTGTGAGCGCAAATATATATTTTTCTTCCCCCCTAATTTTATCACTTTTACTATGCATCTCCTGAAACCAGGGAAAGAAAAGAATTAGTTCATATTTATACATAAATCAGCTAATTATTTTGCGATATCTTACCTGTAAGCCTTATTTTCCTGAAAAAGCCGCCCTCATATACATGCATATCTACTTTATTTTGTTTGTTTTTCTATAAATGAAAGTCAATCCTAGTTCTTTCATTTACTGTGCCATACAAGCACCGCAAAAGATTCTGTGCTTCGCATTTTCTTACTTCGTTGATATATTTAACAATTTTTATTTCTTGTTTTTATTTAAAAATTTTCTAAATAATTTGGTTTTTTAATGGCTTTAGCTCGTCGGGCGAGTCGTCTAATTCAACAAAAAACCGCCATGGCGACCACGAGACACAGGTATCACCGATACGCCTAAGAATATTCTTACAGCCAGTACCACCACTACGACAACAGCTCCTAGGACAGGTCGTCCTGTCTTCAGCATCACAACCTCAAACGATCTATCCATAACTCTAATAGTATCCCCGCCATTTCTTAGCGAGGCAGCCCAGATCATACGTAGATAGGTGCGTGAAAGTGAGAAAGTGAAAGGAGAATCACAGATGCCTGGTTACGAATAACAAAATCTACTGGAAGAGTCGGTTGGCTTGCACCAAGTCCATTTGATGAAAGAAGTCGATGAGAAGATTCAACAAGCTCTCGACGGGATGAAACAGGCAAGACCAGCAAGTTCGAATGCAAATTGATTGGGATGAAAACGTTCCTAAAGTAATAAGAACCAAATGAAATATCATAATGGCCAGTTTTGTATATCTTAATCAAGTTTTAATGCCAAGAAATGTAATTTGTGACAAACAAACACAAATAGAACTACATGGGTTTAGTGATGCATCAATGAAAGCATATGGTGCTGAATAGATAAAATCGGTTGACATTCTACATTTAGCAGCATCGAAGTCAAGAATCGCTCCTGTTAAAATTTTAGTACTTTAATACTACCACGATTTGAACTTTTCTTAGCTGTGTTATTAGTCGAGTTGATAGAAGTAGTAATCGAAAGTCTACGGCTTTGTATCCAACAGAGTCAGTTTTATAAAGGAAAACAGTAAAATTCTAAGATCAGAAAATAGTCTATCCGATCTTATATCTAGAGGATTTAAGCAAAGGGAATAATAGATAATATAATTTGGTTTGAAGGTCCTATATTTTTACTGAATAGGAAAGAATATATTTCTACGATTGTTGAAAATGTGAAATACCAGAAGTGAAAAACACTGCAAGAGTTCTGATAATTACAAATAATGAGTTAATTTTTGAAACAGTTAATCATAGAAATAGGTTCGGCACTTTTTAGAATATTGTTGCATAAGTTCACAAATTTCAATTCATTCAATTTTTAATTGTCGTGCATTGACTCTGTTGTCCGATAATCCCAATGATTTCCAGGTTATAGCACCTAGCCATTTTCTAATTGGAGAACCATTGTGCACGTTCAATATTCCAAGTTACCATGATACCTAAACCAGGAAAAGATCACACAAAAGTTGCGTCATATAGGCCTATAAGCTTATTATCTTATATAACAAAGCTGTTTGAGAAGCTGTTACTGTCAAAATAACTACTGAGACACACCTTAACGTCATCAGCATACATTTGTATTCTAGAATTCGAGAGTTGCTTAGCAAGATTGCTGGAATAAAACGAGTATAGTTGATGGATGTACCAAAACAAAACCAAACATTATTAGGCATGCGTAAAAGTTAAATATTTATTTGGTATATATTATACACTATTACAAATAATTTCAGAAGGTTGAACATATAGGTGTAAATACCGCATAGAATCTATTTCAGCAACAATTATGTTGTGATATTTCGATATTATTTAATAATTGTGTCTGACATTAGAAGAAAATAATATTGAATTAAAATGGTTAAAGATTAAAATCTGATTGTTATAAAGATCATCATCATTTAGAACAATCTGCATTCAAGTCACGTTATAGCATAAACGATGATCACCAAAAACACGATTAGCTTTTTAAAACTAGTATATGCTGCCCATTAAAATAGTTAGATTAAAGTGATTTAACAATGACTGGCGTGGTTTTAAGCGGAGATGATAAAACAAAGTGCTATTTTTAAAGCATAAAGTTCGAATTGGGGTGCTAATAATCAACTTTTAACAGAGCATATGCGTCACCAAATTGTGCTTTACTGAGAAGGTTTTGCACAAATAACGTACCTATTAATTGAAATGCATTAAATCAACTACTACCACCACCTAGCAATAATACCTGTGATCTAACTGAAGAAATCGAAATTAGAGACGATACTTTTTCTAACTTTTCTCAATAAAATATTGAAAAGAATACGATGATGTCGCTAGAAGCAATCACATTACCAATTATAGAGATAAAACTATTTAAATCCAAATTTCCTTAATAATATAGCAACATTTTCTAATTCGCCATTTTTATACCCTCCACCTAAATTAGTTGTGAAGAGGGAATATTAAGTTTGTCATTCCGTGTGAAACTTTTTTATTATTCATCTCAGACCCCATAAAGTATATATATTCTGGGTTCTTGAGCAATTCTAAGTCGATTTAGCCATGTCCGTCTGTCTGTCCGACTGTTGCAAACACGATCACTTTCGAACAACTCAAAAGAAATAAACAAACTTGGTGCCAAATTGCTTGTAGTTATCCTAAGCAGTTTGGGATTGAAATCCAGCAAAATCGGTTCGGTAGGACCAGAGCTATGAATCAAAATGTGGAACCACCACCTAAAAAAATTGATAATTTTGTTACAAAAATAACATAAATGCTGGAATAAGGCACGGAATGAGATAAGATTTAGCAAAAATTTGTTTTATTTGACTGGAAATCACGATGTTAAATTTCGTGTAGATCCGTCCATAATTTACCCTAAGCCTCATATAAACAATACTCTCGGAAAACAGTTTAGTACGCCTAAAACCGTAAAAAATAACGCTAGCATAACAAAATTTGAAACGTCACAGTTTTTTAGGACTAGAAATTATACTGTGAAATTTCGTGACGATCGGTCCATAATTTACCTTAGGCCCCATATAAACCCTACTACCGGATAACAGTTTAGTACGCCTAAAACCGTAAAAAATAATGCAATCATAACAAATTTTGGCTTTCACAGTTTTATAGGACTATAAATGATACTGTGAAATTTCGTAATGATCGGTCCATAATTTACCCTAGGCCCCATATAAACCCTACTACCGGAAAACAGTTTAGTCGCCTAAAACCGTAATTAATAACAAATCGTCACAGTTTAAGATAATAAAAACATCATACAGATATTACTCCTTAAACATTCGAACTGTCGGTGGAGGGTATCAAAGATTCGGCACAGCCGAATATAGCACTCTAACTTGTTTTTTATTAATTTTATTTGTATTGGAATACATTTTGTTTCTGAAATTCGGAAATAAATAAAGTAAAAACATATATGGGTAATTCCATGTCAAAGCGACCAAGAGTGGGACCCGACCCCTTCTGATTTCAATGAAATTTGGTGCAAAGGTTCCTTTTAGCCGCATGTGTTGAGCTTATTTCTTCAATATCTCTAAAACGCTGAATCCAGTGGCGTTAACCTGTATAAATAATACAGTGGGTTTGGTCATACATTTGACAAATCTAGGAGCATCCTATTCGCTGTACCATACACATATGGCGGTGTAATAAAATATATTGTTTGTAGCCCAAGTATTCTCTTTAAAATTACATAAAAATCATCTTCCTATGTAAAGTAGTTTTCCAGATATTGAAGAAATAAGCTCAACACGTTTGTCTAATTCGGCGAAATTGTGCTATTTTGAATATGACATAACTTTTGAAAAAAAAAAATTTTAAATTTTTTTTCGTTCATATACTTATGTTCCTAATAGGATAAAAGAAACCTCCCACCAAATTGCATTGATATAGAAAGGGGTCGGGTACCACTCTTGTTCTGGATTTGACATGGAATTACCCATATGTGTTTTTTATTTGTTCTTTATTAAAAATCAAGTTATAATTATTTATAAAATTTATTTCTCAAAAAATTTATTACGGTTGTATGTTGTATGTACTACCTGTGTTCATGCATTAATACATCCTCAAAGGTCTTTACAAAATGTATTGAAATTTCTTTTAAGTCACAGGTTTTTTTCCTTCTTTGTTTGGTATTCTTTTTGTTTATGTTACTCGTTTTATATTTTCAGATATAAGTGTGGTATATCATAAGAATATTTTGTTATTATTTATCAGCATATCATTTATGTAATAATTTAATAGTTTTCTCTTTCACTTCTATTATTAACAGGGCGTTTACATTTGCCAGTGCTGGCAAGACAGTAGTACTTTGATGTCAAAAATAAAATTGTAGTTTTATTTGTGAGTAAAAAAAGTTACAAATACCCAACTAGCCATTCCTTAAGCAAGATATAACTAAACTGGAGAAAAAGCTTGTAAAACTGTTCTTGTTTTTATTCACACATGTGATTGCCGTTTTCGATGTCGTCAAAATAAGAGTGCGACTTGCATTCTTAGATTATCTCGTGAACTATAAAGAAATGAGAATTTAAGTTAAAAGCTTTTTTATAGATAAAAACATTATATACAACTCGCTCCAAAAAAATACAAAATAAAGAGGAAAAAAATTGCAGCATAAAAAAAATAATTCATTTATTCATACGGAATTTTAAGCAAACATGTGTTCAATATATTTATGTTGTGGCTATGTATATTAAGAACCAGGAGTAATCACCTCTAATAATACTTTTGTTGCAATTTGAGCTAGTAGCAAAAATAGTTCAGTTTTGAAGTTGAAAAGTATTTTAGACATATCAAGTAAATTTTTTTCGTAACCTTGGAGTTTAAGGTTAAAATTATTTAATAAGTTAGTTGTATCTGCCAAGAATGCTAAATCTAAAATAAGCTCATAGTTTTTTAAATGTTGTATTTCGCTTTTTTCTATGTTTTCCAACTCGAGAAATTGTGTCACTTCTTCCCTTAGATCAAATAGTTTATTTAAGCAATCACCTCGACTCAGCCAACGAAATTCTCTGAACATTTTAAGGTCATGGTGAGTAGCGTTTCTAGTTTTTAAAAATCTTAATATTTTTCTGTGCGAGTTAGTGAATGTTATTTTATTAATTATGCGCTCTGCTGTTTTCATAGCGGGATAGTCTGTTACAAATTTTCATGCAAGAGCAGCCTGATGTATAATGCAATGAAAATATTCCATTGCAAATCCATTATTTTCTAATTGTCCAACGAAACCTTCATCATGACATTATCACCATCCGTACAAATTCCTGCAATTCGTTTACTGTCTACAACAGAATTTAGTTTTTCATTGACGACATCAAATAACAATTTTCCTGGTACGCTTTCATAAAAGCTTTTAAGCGAGTACATTGTCTCAAAAATATTATAATTAGCATCTACGGATCGAATGCAAATGACTAGTTGGCAAAGATCATTAATGAAGGTGCTTTCATCTAAGCACAGGGAATAAAATTCGCAGTTTTGAATTTTTCTGTAATTGCAAGTTCTAAAGCTGCAGCTATTTTGACAGTGCGTTGCACTATGCTATTGCACATGCACAAAAGCGTAGATGCCTTGAGGCGAAAAGTAGGTTTACTTTCTACTTTTGTAAGCGTCACAAGCAGCGTCCGAACAAATCAGCTGATTTTTACAAATTAAATTTTATTTTTACTTGTGCTGCTGCTGCATAAAAAGCGTTGCATGTAACTTGAAACGTAGAACGCAAGTAAGGTTATAAAAGCATTCGCTGCGTGGAGGCAAAAACGCGTGGTATGGACCTCCAGCTTTAGTGCATCGTTGTTATTAATATTTTTTTTCCAGATCCATTATAAAAAGTTACCTATTACTAATATTTTTTGACTAAAGCTACTTGAAACCACAATTTTGTTTATTTTTTTAAAAATAATAATTAATCACAAATTATTAAATTACCGTTATTAACATTTTTTGTATACATTTCAGTTAAAAGGGACCTATGGATGACAAAATAAATTTTCACTTCTTTGGTGATTCTTAAAATAGACAATGCGCTGTTTCTATTACAGCAATTACTTTTGTCATAAGTACAAAGATATTTTTTAAATAAAATATAGAGTCCTACGAAGAAAATTTGGAAATTTTGTGGTAGAAATACAATATACGCTGTATTTTAAAATGTTTATACTGCAGGATTATAGTTAAACGACGGAAGCAGATGTTGACTATGACAATACAACAACATAAGACTAAACTAAGACCCAACTATCCTCATTATTATCAGTGGTTCGTTGTGCAGCGCATACAATACAACTAGTGGCATATGATGTTGTAAGAACTTTCGAACCGAAAGCTATGTAACTTGTCTGATTCTAATACTTTAAATTATTATGTCTTGTTGTATTACAAACTCATATTAAAAATAAATAAATGCAAACAAAAATCAAAGATTTGCGAGATATTGCAAAAAAGATTCGACCTACCTTAAGGACGGAAAATAAGAATACAAGCCTACCGTGCTAGATAATGCGTCAAGATAGAATTTTTCATATGATATGAAGACCACAAATATATCCGTCAATTGGATATTTGTGCATAGTTTTGCTACTGCATTTAAACCATTGACTAAATGCGCAAAACATACATATGTATTCAAAAAGAGCAATACCCATATATTCTTGGAGATCTTCTCGCGACTGGTTTGAATGTGAGTTAGATTTATAAGATATTATTTCTCATAACAATTTAAAATGAATTCAGCTTGCCGAAGTGGTACTTGCTTACCTGCAACACAAGTTTCTGTAGAACGTCAATCTAGTGCTACACCCAGAAAAAACATGTCTATATATGGCCTTTAACTTAATAGCACTGTGCTAATTGAAATAACAGACAAGCCGGGGACCTGGGGTTTTAACATAATTCGGGTACGGTGAATCCAATTTTTTTTTAGTAGCTCTTGTTTTCGAGATAAACCTTTATTTCGAAAATGGAGGAGGTTGCGCAACATATATTCGCGTAACTCAAAAACGGTTTCGTTTATTGCAATTACAAAAAAAAATCTTATATTTGGCCCCTGTTGTGCCAAAAAATTAGAAGCATAGCTGCATTCTTCAATTTTTGATGCATTTAAAACTTTTTTAAATGTTGCTTAAATACTATTTTTTTTTTTGCCAAAAATATATTATATAAAAGTTGTATGGATTTTTGTAGGGACAATTTTTTGAGGGCGTAGGTAAAAATAGGTATTTTTTGGGGTGCATAAGGACTTTGCAAAAAAGTATATAACATCACTAGCCTGTACTTTGACTTGTGTTGTAGTAAAACCATTCGTAGTCATTGATGATGTTTGTGAATTTTCTTCACAAAGTTGAAGAAAGGCAGGTGACACACCATTTGTTGGCATATGTCAATTTTGTCTCAGCCGTTGACAAAGATAAATACTTTTTGCATTACGGTGTGAAGTAGTTGCAGTGAAGAGTATATGGGCATTGACAGTTTTGGTTCACTTTGGAAAAAAAAGCCATTAAAATGGGAGCAAAGACCATTAAAAAAGGACCAAAAGCCATTAAAACGGGATCAAAAGCCATTCAAATGTGGAAAATGGGATCCAAGAGCCATTGAAATTGAAATCGAATATGTTTTTATTTTTGAGTGTATGTTTATGGAGAGCCAGATGGAGGGATGTTGTTGTTGTTTTGCTTGTTTAAGTGATCGACTGTATACGAAAAAAAAGAAATGTGCCTGTAGTAGCGATCGGTTGGAAAATTCAAATATTGTTGATAAGCCTTTCCTTTAAATGGCTAGGGTTTCCAAACCAACATAATTCATGGATTAATAAAGATGAAATATTATAAAAATAAGTATTTATAAGATTTTTTTTTTTTAATAAATACCTAAATTTAATAAAAGAAACAAACCCAGCATTTTATTTCATTTAAAGTTAAGCGCTCATAATGTCAATTACATTAGCGTTAAGTGGCAATTCATCAGTTTTAACAATAGATCTTAAAGATGACTATGAATGCTCTTTAGTTGATTTTCATTCATATAACTCTATTCCCAATGTAGATAACGATAATAATTTATTTCATATAGGAGATAAAATAATTGAAATTCCTATCGGATCATATGAGTTGCAAGATATTGTGGATTATATAGTTAGACAGTATAAAGCAGAAAATTTCAATAAAACTATTCTGATTAAAGCTAATAATATTACTTTACAAATTGAAATTACTTCCTCCCACGATGCAATTTTATTTAATCGAAAACGACCCATTGGTAAACTGTTAGGTGTTAGTGAAGAAATTTTAAAAGCTGGTATGAAATATATCAAATCAACCTGCAAATATATTAAAAGTTAATGCTATACAAATTCAGTGTAACATCATAACCGGAGCATATATGAATAACTCTCCCGTACATATACTACACGAGTTCGCATCAGACGTACCACCAGGCTATAAATTAGATGTTATTGCTAATAACCTAATTTATTTACCAGTAAACGTCAAAGAAATAACATATCTCAAGATTTGGATTGTTGATCAAGAAAATCGTGCAGTAAATTTCAGAAACGAAGAAATAACACTTATATTACATCTAAGACCACGGAAAAAATGATAACTTACAATAAAACTAGGCACATAAACGTTAATGGAGCCATTCCTACTAATCATATTAAAGCTACAAGACCATCGTTAACGAAAGAAAATACAGCCTTTTTAAAATTGCTTAAGTTAAAACTAAAGAAAAATGTCTGATATACTCAATGTCATTAAAAACCCATATTCTGATGAAAATATAATAAAAAAAAGATTATCATAGCTATGTGCTCTATATTCAATCATTAAAAAACAATGACGAAATTCGAATTACACTACAAAATCAAGACTTATATGTTCTTCCGTCTGAAAGCTACTTATATATAGAAGCAAACATACAAAACTCTTAAGGAATAATTGTGTTGCATACTTATTTGCTGAAATACGGTATGAGATTAATGGTGTTGAAATTGATCGTACTCGATACTTGGGAATATCTAGTACAATAAAGAATTATGTCTCACTAAATGAATTTGAAAGTAATATGATGAGAAATGCAGGGTGGAATATTTCTGAAGACCTATCAATGCGAAAATTTAATTTTTATATTCCTCTAAAACTACTGTTGGGATTTGCTGAGAATTTTAATAAAATAATTTTAAATAGTAAACATGAACTTATTCTTTTACGAACTTCAAATGATGATAAGGCGTATTAATCAACAGATGCTAATGAAAAATGGAGTTTATCGATTAAAAACATAACATGGAGAATACCACATATTCACCTATCAGATGCACGAAAACTACAAATAGTGAAGATTATAAAGGAGGGGGGTTCATTACCCATAGCATTTCGCAGTTGTGACTGTTATTTTAATCCAACATTTTCCGAAGGTAGAAATCATAACTGGAATATTAAACTATCAGTGAATAGAGAAAGGTCAAGATTTCTTTTATTCGTATTGGAAAATGATAATAAATATATACACTCGGACTTAAAAAATGTACATTTGAATTCAGAATCCTATCTATATGATGATTTAAATTTAAAAATTGAAGAGAATCGATGTGCTATTCTACCGCTTAGTTTCAACAAAATTATTATATAAGAGAAGCACAACCTCTTCTTTCCTGTTAGAAATTTAAAAATATTCCAATTGCAATAGTTGATGTTAGCTATCAAAATGAAATTGTTAAAAATGGACCTATTGATGTGAAAATTGAGTTCGAGACAAGTAGTCCAGTACCAAAACATACAAATGCTTATTGTTTAATCCTACATGATCGTGTGATGGAGTACAAACCTTTAACTGGAATTGTTCGAAAAATTATTAATCTAAAATATATTCTAATACTTACTTTTTTTATCATTTAATTTCTGTTAAATAAAGAATAAAACTGTTGGTTTTTTTTATATAAATTTTGTTTATTTTATGTATGTATACAGTATATACATATGTATGTATGTATACAATATATATATATATATATATATATATATATATATATATATATATATATATATCCATGACATCAATGGAAAAAAACATATGGAAATCCATATAAATTTCTTTATAGAAATCCATACAGACCAACAACAACAACATCAGTATCAAGAAAGAAAAGAGTTAATCCCAGAGTGGTACACAAAATTATGGGAAACCATAGGTATGAATCGTTTTCCAACAATGGAAGACTGCTTAACAACAAGATGTATAGAAGAAGAGACGATAAGGATGATGAGGAATTATAAAGTAGGAGGCTATGGATATTAAAAAAATTAAAAAAGATCGTACTTAATACTCATAACAAATTTAAATACATATTATTAATAATAAATAATATATATATATATATATATATGTATATATATTGCATACATAAAGAGTAGTCCACAAGGGACCAGGACTAGTCCAAAAGTAACCCCAAAGGTATGGAAAAAACCTGGTCTATTTAACATTACGATGTCCTACGAGAGGACCATATATCCCACCTTTGGACCACTAAGGAGTAGTTTTAAAACTACTCCATGGTATACTCAAGAGGATTAGTTTTGAAGTCGTTTAAAAACGAAAGCATGTCGTTAAAAAACGAAGACATGTCGTCTTACTACAAGCTATTTTTAACAATGACATGGTCCATGCTTGCATTACATCGGACCAGTCCATGGAGTAGTCCATTTTATCAAAATGGATCAGGTGGTCAAATTTTTTTTGCAGGGATATATCCATGACATAAATGGAAAAAAAAACATATGGAAATCCATATAAATTTCTTTATAGAAGTCCATACAGACCAACAGCAACAACAAAAACAACATCAGCATCAAGAAAGAAAAGAGTTAATCCCAGAGTGGTACACAAAATTATGGGAACCCATAGGTATGAATCGTTTACCAACAATGGAAGACTTCTTACCAACAAATTGTATAGAAGAAGAGACAATAAGGATGATGAGGTATTATAAAGTAGGAGGTTATATATATTAAAAAAATTAAAAAAATCGTACTTAATATTCTTAAAAAATTTAAATACATATTATTAATAATAAATAATATATATATATATCCAAGACATCAATGGAAAAAAACATATGGAAATCCATATAAAGTTTTTTATAGAAATCCATACAGACCAACAGCAACAACATCAGCATCAAGAAAAAAAAGAGTTAATCCCAGAGTGGTACACAAAATTATGGGAACCCATAGGTATGAATCGTTTACCAACAATGGAAGACTTCTTAACAACAAAATGTATAGAAGAAGAGACAATAAGGATGATGAGGTATTATAAAGTAGGAGGTTATATATATTAAAAAAATTAAAAAAATCGTACTTAATATTCTTAAAAAATTTAAATACATATTATTAATAATAAATAATATATATATATCCAAGACATCAATGGAAAAAAACATATTGAAATCCATATAAATTTCTTTATAGAAATCCATACAGACCAACAGCAACAACATCAGCATCAAGAAAGAAAAGAGTTAATCCCAGAGTGGTACACAAAATTATGGGAAACCATAGGTATGAATCGTTTACCAACAATGGAAGACTACTTAACAAAAAGATGTATAGAAGAAGAGACGATAAGGATGATGAGGTATTATAAAGTAGGAGGTTATGGATATTAAAAAAATTAAAAAAGATCGTACTTAATATTCTTAAAAAATTTAAATACATATTATTAATAATAAATAATATATATATATATATATATATATATATATATATATATATATATAAGAATATTAAGTACGATTTTTTTAATTTTTTTAATAAACATAACCTCCTTCTTTATAATACCTCATCATCCTTATCGTCTCTTCTTCTATACATCTTGTTGTTAAGAAGTCTTCCATTGTTGGTAAACGATTCATACCTATGGGTTCCCATAATTTTGTGTACCACTCTGGGATTAACTCTTTTTTTTCTTGATGCTGATGTTGTTGCTGTTGGTCTGTATGGATTTCTATAAAGTAATTTATATGGATTTCCATATGTTTTTTTCCATTGATGTCTTGGATATATATATATTATTTATTATTAATAATATGTATTTAAATTTTTTAAGAATATTAAGTACGATTTTTTTAATATATATAACCTCCTACTTTATAATACCTCATCATCCTTATTGTCTCTTCTTCTATACATTTTGTTGTTAAGAAGTCTTCCATTGTTGGTAAACGATTCATACCTATGGGTTCCCATAATTTTGTGTAGCACTCTGGGATTAACTCTTTTCTTTCTTGATGCTGATGTTGTTTTTGTTGTTGCTGTTGGTCTGTATGGATTTCTATAAAGAAATTTATATGGATTTCCATATGTTTTTTTTTCCATTGATGTCATGGATATATGATTACATCCCTGCAAATAAAATTGGACCACCTGATCCATTTTGATAAAATGGACCATTGCATGGACTGATCCGATGTAATGCAAGCATGGACCATGTCATTGTTAAAAAGAGCTTGTAGTGAATCGACATGTCTTCGTTTTTTAACGACATGCTTTCGTTTTTAAACGACTTCAAAACTAATCTTCTTGAGTATACCATGGAGTAGTTTTAAAACTACTCCTTAGTGGTCCGAAGGTAGGTTATATGGTCCATAAGTTTGGGTTACTTTTGGACTAGTCCTGGTCCCTTGTGGACTTCTCTTTACACGCGTGTTTGGACTGGTCCTTTAATTTGCAGGGATATATCACATGGCATATGAATTTTGGTATGTTTTAGTAAATTTTTTTTATTTTTATAATTATTTTGGTAAATTTCACAATTAAATATATTAGCCATAGTTAATTTAAAATTTTTATTTCTTTTTTTTTATTGTTAAAATTACAAACTTTCTTAAGCAAGTATACTTTAGAAACTAAATGAAAAGAATATATTAAAAAACCTTATATACACTTCAAATATCTATACAGTCGATCACCCAAGCAAGCAAACTGACTAACTATAAACACACACACAGACAGACAATTTACTAGCGCTTTTAACACATGTCAACCGCTCAATTAATTTTTACAACACCTAATTCAGAACAAAAACTTAAAGAAAGGCTTATCAGAAATGTGTATTTTCTCCCAACAATCCATAAACATACACAAAAATAAAAAAATATTTTCCAATTTCTTAAAAAATATTTTCCAATTTATTAATCAAGGTCGGTCCGTCTGTCTGTCCAATAATTTTTTCATCGATCGACAGTCGATCACTCAAGCAAGCAAAACAACCACAACAACATCCCTCCATCTGACCTGACTAACTTTAAGCACACACCCAAACAAACAATTTACTAGCGCTTTTAACACATGTTAACCGCTCAATTAAGTTTTACAACACCTCATTCAGAACAGTAGTATGTTTATGTACCTTTCAATTCACTTTTTCCATACAAATTTGGGATCATGCCTAGATTGAAGTATGTATACATTTCTAATAAGAAGAGGTATAAATATGTTGTAATTGGATCCACACAAAATATGATTCATGCCTGGATTTGAGTAAGTAATTATAATTGTATAAGCAAAATAGTTTTTATTTATCTATTTTTCCGTCTGAATGGCTGGTTTAAAAATAAAATAATTTGTGTTTGCATCGTTAAAAATTTTTTTGCATCAGAATAAGTTAAAACCGTGTTTCCATTCCTGGGATTAAACTTTTTTTGTAATACTAAACCATTTTCGAATGTAAGATGATGCCTACGCTACAATCGGCATTTAAGTTCGTTGATTGGTACGCTACACTGAGCCGTGTGTGTGTTTGTGTGTAAATGTGACTGTCATGGCTGAGGTGCGGGGTTAGGGTTGCCAGTTACAATACCTAAAATAAACAAAATTAGACAGACCAGGCCATTCCAGACCGTCTGGCAACCCTATGCGGGGTCTTTGTTAGATGTTCTTAAAGAGTAGGGTGTGTGTAGATTAGGCCTGCCATACGTCCAGGTTTTCCAGGATTGTCCTGGTTTTAGACTACTTGTCCTGGTGTCCTGGTCCACTATTAAATTGTCCTGGTTTTTTGTACAGGTCAAGACAAACAAATTGGTTTTTTGCTGGTTTAAATTGTTAACAAAGGTTAAGATTTCAGTTATAACGCTGCTAACGTAAGGTAATTGTATAAAGAACTTTAATGAAATTCAACTGTTATCTTGTGTAAAGCTGGTAAAAGCTTTCAATAATATTAGATGATAGTCAATCCTCTTTCAAATTTTGTTTTAACTAGTGGCTGTAAAAAGTTATACCGTGTAAACAACATTTATAAGAAATCGAAAACCGATAACAAATTGCTTTCTCTAAGGCAGCCCATGCGTGTATGGCTTTTTCAATTGATTAGTTTGACAGTTGTCCAGTTGGTTGAAGAAAAATCAAAAGAGTTTGATTTTTTTCAAGTTGAGTACTTAGTCTGCTCAATGGACAAAGGAAAGAAACTCGTTAAAGTCTGAAACACTGGAGAGTGTTATTCAATGTAAGTTTGATTTTAATATGACAGACATACTACCTGTTTTATAACTACATATATCAAAGACCAAATTGAAGTTCTAGAAAAAGTGCAATCTTCTGAAAATTATTTTAGTTTAGAACATTTTAAGCTCAACTTTTTATTATTTTTCATCGTTTTAATGTTCATGAAGTACACGTTAATTTTTTGTTCTATATATTGTTGGATTTAAAAATAAAAACTGGATGGTTTTTACATATCGCAGCCTAAATACTAAACTGTAACAACTCAAAATTCTGAAATTTTCAAGAGAGCCCAAAAACAGTTTATGTAAAAATGGTGCTAATATTTAAAAATAAATATTAGTTCCCTAATGAAAAAGTCCAATTTTAAGAAAGTTTTGCTATGCCTTATGAATATTAATTTATGAAAAAAAGTCATTTTTGAAAAATTTTGAGTTGTGACCCTTTAGTATTTAGGGTGCGATATACTACATACATACATACACGCAAAGAAAAAACATGGTTATGGTAAACATATTCTAAGAGCAACATATTATGATAAGATTCATGATTGTAGTCACCATATTATGATTATTATTGAATCATATTATGGCTAAATATATTCGTAATATTACATCATAATATTTTTCCCTTAATCATATTATTATTCTGTTAATCATAATAAGTTAAGAATGAATCATATTATTGTCATGTAAATCATAATAAGTTAAGAAGCAATCATTTTATTATCATGTTAATCATAATAAGCTAAGAAATTAATCATATTATTGTCATGTTAATCATAATAATCATATTATCATCATGTTAATCATAATAAATTTAGAAGCAATCATAATATGATACAGCTCCTTTAATAACTGTCATAACAATACAAAATAAATTAAAATAATTATGTATCGATTTTTTATTATGTGACTTTTTACAATTTATCTTGGTGTAAATAAAATAGCGGAGTTCAATATTTGTTTTGGATTTTACTACGATATTTTGCACTATTATTTTAATTTCTTAAAATTTATTATTTTTTATGGTAATTTATCTTGTTTAATCGCTCACATATAAAACAAACGTCACAACTGATTCAAAATAATTTTAGAAATGGCGCTAACATAATATTGTTACGAAAGTAATTTTAGTTAGTTGTAATTATTGTTTAAGAATTAGTTGTAATTATTATTTATCTTGTATGGCTTAGTTATTAAGTATTTGTTAGTTATTTTATTAGTTTACATTGTTATTTAAAATTGTTATAATTTAGTACACTTCAATCCCAATGTGCAGAAGGAACTAGAAATGACCGTTAAAAAAGCTTTAGTAAAAGTGGTGAAATTATGTAAACATAAGTGCCGCCACCAATCATAATTGACTATCGAGTGGTGAATAAGTAAAGCCTCGAACCTTCGAGAAACATTTCGAATGTTCTAGATGGATGAATTACAGTATAGCATCAAAAAACAGTATTAGTTCAGACTTTGTTAAGTTAAGAGCGCATCACGCGGAGAAAACTATAAGCGTTTGAAGTGTGTTGATTACAATAGTGAGTTGTAAATAAAAGCTATAAATTACGGTTGTTAAAGTGACTAAGTTCTTAATAAATAAGTGTTATACATTAAAGTGTTGTGTTTATTTGTTTTTATTTGAATTGCAATAAAAGAACTCGAAACGGTTTATTATAAAGGAAATAAACCAAAACGTTATTGAAAGGCAGCAACGTAACAATATTATTGGAGTAAAAATAGTTTGATTGCATGTTAAACATTATATGATAAATGTATAGAAAGTTATCATGTTATGGCTATTAAATATCATGATATGGTTGTGGGTAATATAATATGTTTTGAAAGTTATCATAATTTAGTTGTTAGAAAAATAAATATTTTTCGGTCAACAATACTCATATTATATATTATACTCAGTAACTATAATATTGTTGATATTAAATAAAAATAACAATTATTTGTGTACGACAATCATATATTGTTACAATACACATAGTGTTGTAACCATGCCCAACCATATTTTTTCCATGCGTGTATGTATTAAAAAAAAAACTTTTCTGTTGGTATAATTTTTTATCCATTTTCTCCATGTGTCCTGGTTGATAGGTTCAAACATCTGGCAGCCCTAGTGTAGATACAACCATGTCGGATGGTATATTTTTTGTAATATGAAGCCCTTTCATTTTTCGAATGAATTATACATACGTGATAAATTTCAATTTAATAAAGCTTTTTTTTTTGAATTAATTCTAATCTCAAAATTCTTATAAAAACAAAAAAATTTTAGTAATTTTTAATTTTTAAATGTGCAGATGTTAAGAATTCTTGAAAAAACAAAGAAACCGCTAATGCAGCGATTTTATATTATATGAAATAAACTAATTCAAAACTTTAAACTAAGAAAAAATAACTAAATAAATATTTTATAAAATCTGCTAATTGTTCCTTTTCATAATTGTTTTTATGTAATATTAAACATTTGTTATTGAAATATGATTTTGTTACCAGAAATTCTTAAAGTATAGGGGGTTTTTTGTTAGTATTGGAACATAATTTTATAAAAATTTAGTATAAATAGAATAGCTAGGATAAAAACATTTCATTACAAAAAATGGCAGATCAAGATATTTTTAATTTCTCCGGTATGGATGATGAGGAAACACAATTCTCTTCTGGTTAAGATGGATTTTTTATACCAGCATCACCAGATGGATTTATTATACCAGCACCACCAGTAACTCCAACATCACCATCCTTACTATTGCCTTTACCGTTAAATACATCTCCTCTACCGTCTGAATACGAAAACGAAGATGGAGAAGAAGAAGAAGAGGTGGAAGAAGAGGAAGACGGAAACGAATATATAAAATTAAAAAAATATATTTCAAATAGAGAAAGAGATGGACAGATAGTAAGAAAAAAATGGGAAATATATAAAAGTGAATTGTATAAAAACATTAAAACAAGCCAAAATTAAAATAAACCAATTAAAAAAAAATATAAGTTTTCTTAATGAAAAAATATTGTTTTTGATACACCTTTAAATTCTTTTAAGAAAAAATATAAATGTAATAAATGTTTAATTTATAAAATAGGATTTAATATAATGTTATTAAGTTGCAGTCATTATATATGTAATATATGTTTAACAAATTATAATAAATTCATCTGTCCCATATGTAGACATCCTATTATAACTTATTATAGAATTACTCAACATGGGGAAAGATTAACAATAAAAAGTCTTCCCTGTAATAGAGTTGATTTAACAAATAATTAATTTAAATACAAATTTAAACGTGCTAAATTCCCAGTTTTTCATATTTGATAAATACACTGAAATTTATTGTTACGTTGTGTTATTTTATTTTAAATTTTATAACGAATTATTAGGAATTTCTTTTTCAGATTTAACAGATTCAAAATTAAAAATACGTTTATAAAGATTAAAAAGCTTAAGTGTTAACAAATGTTGTTTATAAAGTGTTTGACATCGACAAATGTTAAAGGATTGTGAATAAACATTTTCACAATAATATCTATGTATGATATTATTTATATATATAAATGAACTATTTACATAATTATAAATTCTTAAATCATCTATAAGTTTCATAAATAAATCCATATGTTCCTTATCAATCTGATTACTATGTTTTATCAATAATTCTTCCAATTCAGCTGATGATATCATTTTTAAGTTAAATCGTAGTAGTGATGTACTCCGTTTAAAGACATAGAATCAACTTAAAATAAAATGATCAACTTCAAATGTTTTATTGATTAAGGGTTTCTTTATTTAAATATAAATTCATATAATTCCTTAATTAATTAATTTATTTCTATCCTCCAGATATTCTTTTTTTATGCATATCAAAAACATGATTGCTTACACCAAGATCAATAGAATTGGTCTTGGTTTTGAATCGTTAAATTTTTACTTAGGTGTTTTGTTTTCTCCAAATTTATTTATAAAACTCATTTTGTATTGAATAATTTTTTTATAATGCGTTCATATTTAAATGCTTTAGTTCCTTTAATTTGTTTATTTGACTGATAGTTACGTCTGTGTACGTTTGTATTAATAAGAATATCTTTATATTTTTGAAATCTATTTTATTACAGTAGTTTTGACTTAACTGCCTTTTGTTTACGTGCACTTTTGACTTAACTGAACAAAATTAATAATTTTTGTCATTATTGTTTAAAATACCATACAAATTCCTTTTTAAAGTGCACTTTCTATACGTGCACATTTAAGATAAATGCACAAAATTTTTGGCATTTTTAAATTATTTTCATACAAAAAATCACTTAACTGCCCAAAATAAATATTTTCTGGAATTATTCTTCAAAATCCTTGCTTACGTGCATTTTGTATACCTGCACATTTTTCATATTTTTGGGCAGCTTTAAAATATTTTCATACAAAACATCAAACATAAAAATATATGGTGGCCACTTTTTCACATAAATATCCAATTAAAGCTGTTAATAAAAATATAAATCGCAATTATTTTGTTTTTTTTCCATAAATTTGTATGTTCTTTGTGAATTCTCATTGTTTGTTATACAACTCCTAAAATAATACAACTCCTAAAATAATCTTCTGATGATTATCTGACGAGTAACAAATAGAAGTTTTGGCATGAAAAATACGCTTGATGGCCTTCACGAGTTGTAAGATTAAACCTACATGAGTCTCATACGACTCTTGGCATGCTTTTTGAAAGACTCGTTAGATAATCTCTATATATATCTTAAACAATTCCCTTTACGATTAATATATTAATATAAGAGTTTTTTGCTGTGTTATGTAAAAATCTCTTATACAAATCCGCACGTGTAACAGTTGCTCCCGTGCGAAAAATTTTTTACAATTAAAAAATGAGCTCGTCGACGATCAAAAGCACTCGTTGTGAGATTCCCAGAAGACTCCTAGACGATTGAAAATGCTATCTGGGTTGAAGTACAATTTTATTAAAATATAAATTTATGTATTAATAAAATATTATTTTTATTTTACTTTTAAATCAAACACTTTGCTTTAGCTGCACTTGTGTACCTGCACATTTAGGCAGGTAAATGCATCTAAGATAACTGCATTTTTGATTAACCTGCACAAAAAATCGTGCAAAGAAGATTGTGCAGCTAAGTCAAAACTACTGTATAATGTAAAGGTTTTATGTAGAATAATAGTTCAAATAATCCTGGTGTCTATTTCAATTTTTTATCCCCTATATATTAAGTGTTATCGTTATTAAATTTTAGTTTGTTTGTTCCATATCGCCAATTTCCAGCATGGTCTATATTAAATCCATAGATTCTATCAATCATTTTAGTAGTACAATTAATTTATTTTTATTGTTATATTTAAAAATGTTTTTTATTGCTTTTCGCAAGTTTTATCAAACAATTACACTGCGCTAGAATTTGACACTTAATCCAATACTGGTTCAAAAACGGTTCGGTTTATTGATATAACTAAAAAAAAAAAAACGAAAATCCGCAATAAAATTTCCTTTAAACGTTAAAACGTTTTTTCGCTTTAGAAACATAATTTTTTTTGCCAACAAAAATTATTTTTTAGCAAAATTTAGAAATTTTTGTTTGTTAAAAATCTATAAAAAAAAACACAGCTATGCTTCTAATTTTTTCCAGACATATTAAAAACAAAGCTTCAAACAGAACAATATATTAATGATTTTTATCTGTTAACAACTTTAAATTTTATTCACAAAAGTCGAAAAATTTTAATTATGTAATTTCAAAATTTCAAAAAACGCAATATTGTTATGGGAGCCCCCTTAAGAAGTGGAGATAAGGGGCAAGTATGTCTCGAGAAATTGCTAAGGCGACTCCTTGGCTGTAATGGTACGTTTTCTTCAATATATTTCTAGTCTAAATTAAAGATTATGTATGGGGGCCGCCTTAGGGAATGGAAATCTTGAAATTTTGTTTTAAATGTTACTTAAACGAGTTAAACGAGTCACTTTTGTGCTCGCGATCTAAAAGAAGGAAGTTATTTAAAAGAATTTTGCACTCGTGTTTTAAAAACAGGCAGTTATTGTACTCAAACAAAACAAACAAGTGAAATAGTGCTGTCAGATTATTTTTTTTTTTGCCAAAAAATCGTTCTGCCAATATAAAAAAACATCAAAAAATGGCCTGTATAATATTATTAAGTTGTTCCTTAGTTTTTCTAAAAAAAAACTTGTACAATAAATATTAAAATTTTGACTAATAAAACGCTGACTAATATAACCTGAATCTATTTTGAATTCTTGATAAATCTAATCATGCGAAATAAAGTATTTTCGTTTATTATTCTAATTAAGTATAGAGTACAATTACTCGAAATAACGTACAATACTTTAATATAAAGTACGGTTGGCAAGCCTAGCCATATCGGTCCAAAACTTTGGCTGGATAAATTGTGGCTTAAAAAGTAGCTCACATTACCTTGTGTGTATCAGTGCAAAAAATAAAACAAAATAAGAAAAAAGTAACGGTTCTATTCCTATATTTATTGGTGAAAAAGTATCACAACCGAATCAGAACGTCGCAAATTGATTTTTAAATTATGTGAAAATAATCCTTATTGGTAAATAAACAGGGCCAATATATTTAAACAAAACACGATCTTTCGCTTTTAAGGTCTTAGAACGAACTCTTTATTATCTTAATTAACAAACTTAATTATAAAGTAACCTAAATTAAAATGATCTTATTACTTACCTCTATTTACCTGCGTACCATGTGGTATGTACGTATATGTAGTATATATGTAAACTATTAGTCGTTTCTTAATCTTAAGTGAATAAAAATCAATAGAAATAATTTAGTTAAAGATTCTTCAACTTGAGCCTTTCAACGACAAGTGGTATAAAAGCATGGTAATGAGCGGTGCCATCGACTGTTACCGCAGCATCGAATCTGGCCTTCAATATTTTCAATGTTACCTCATGCAAAGAGGAGCTACTTAAAGCTATTTCAGTTTATTTGCAATAATTCTTTGTCCAATGGAGTAAAGCGTTCGGATCTAAGATGCAATTTTGATGAGAGCACTAGAGGCTTTACTTCGCTGCATTTCTTTTGAGGTTTGCTCCAAAACTCTCACATGATCTTTTACCATGCGCAGTATGATGAAAATGCCACTCAGCTGGCATTGCAAAGTCTTGTTCATGAGCTATAAGATTTGCGAAGCTACTTTTGTTTTTAAAATGTTTTTCTACTGTAAAATTACATTTAAGATAATTAAGTATTATCTTCTGGTATTCATAAACTGCAACGGTATCATGTTTTAAAACGTCGGAAATGATTGCCATAATTTTGTATTCCAGTTTTTCATCTTTCATCAAGTAAATAACTATTGTGAATATTGTTTCTTGGTCGTTATTGAATTGGAATGACTGTATGGCATCCTGAAGAACATTCTCTGCGAAATCAAACGAAATAACGGGTTCACCAGACTTCAAATGTATCTTCAAGTCCTCGAAGAATGACCACTGCTCTTAGACTAAAATTAATTGCTTCTCAAATTTAGCAATCCTCTACACATTTCTTCGACAAAATCATCCAGATTTTAAATGATTGTTTCAATGTGCATATTTCAGTCTGAAGCTAAGATTCAAATTTGGCCTCCTCAATACATTCTTGCTCAGAAGAGTTAATTAAATTCTCTTTAATGAATGTGGCTTCCGGGAATTTAAACATTCACCTTAGTAACAAGAAGTTAGGACACATAATCAATTTAAGGCAACCGCGGTAATCGTGTAAATCTTCTGGCGAATCATCTGTTCAATACTTTTAGTTCATTTACTTTAACATCAGTTTAACATTTCCATGAATAATGCAAACGGATACAAACCTAGTGTTTTGGCATCAGTTGGGTAAATTTTGTGAGTCCAATTTTGACTTCTTCGTTTTCTGATTGAAATGTTGCGAATAATAAAAGTCGTATACAATTAAATCTAAGCATTGTCATTGTATTAAATAAGTTTCTAAGTAAATAGAAAGGCGTACAGGCGATAATATCGTACCGTACTTACTTTGTTAACAGATAACATTGGCTTCACAAATCCATTGTCGTTTATCAATATGGCAAACTTCTAAATGGTTTTAGAGGCATACAATGCAATAGCGCTGTTAATTTCCGCAGGAATTGAATTGTACACACTTATTCGTTTGAAATATAAAATAGAACTCATTTTATTTGCTAATATTTTTTCCTTAAATACTAAAATTCTTATTACTAAAACAATAACAATATTCCTACCTACTAGATTTTATAAATTACAATAATACATACATGCAGCCTAAATAAACAAAAGATTAAACCATCGTTATAAACGCATTACTGTTTATTACAACAATAGGAGATTAAAACTCTGTTGTTTACAACAGCCAAGAAAAAGGATCGCTCACATGTATGTATTTATTATTATTTAAATGTGCGCACCACATGTTGGGTTTAAAGTAACATTCTGGCGACCTTGCAAGATTGTAATCTTGTTTAGGATGTGTGTACACCAAATCTTATTTTAAACTCAACATTCTGGCGGCCTTGAAAGATTGTAATCTTTCAACAAATTATTTTTTCGTTAATATTTGCATACATCTATTTCTAAAAATTAAGTAATACCATTTTGAATCTATTTCTAAAAATGAAGTATTACCATTTTAAATATCTTTAATGCTTCTTTTCTTTGTTACTGCACCTTCGTAAGCCAGTTTTATTACTGCACCTTCAAGAGCCAGTTTGTTTACTGCATCTTCGGGAGCCGGTCTGATGACTGCGCATTCGGAAGCCAATTTGGTTACTGCACCTTTGGGAGCCAGTCTAATTAATTTATTCCTTGAAATATTGCTGTTGATCACTTAAACACATTTTCCGACATTTCCAATCATTCTTGTAACATGAAAAGAATGCCTTGTGTTGACTATTGAAGAGTGAGAAAAGGTGGTCGGAGCTCTTTTCCTGCTCGTTAACATTGCCCTGAGCCAAATTATCTCGTGATAATTTTAAGTTTGGGTTTAACTTCTCAATTACATCACGTCGGGGTCACCAAAATGTTAATTTCCGCAGGAATTGAATTGTACACACTTATTCGTTTGAAATATAAAATAGAACTCACTTTATTTACTAATATTTTTTCCTTAAATACTAAAATTCTTATTACTAAACAATAATAATAAAATAATAAAATAAAAAATCTATATATGTATATAAAAATGAAAAATGTTTGTATGTTTGTTTGTTTGTCGGCTTATAGACTCCGAAACTACTTAACCGATTTTCCTGAAATTTTTACAGTAACATCACGTGAGCCCTAAAAATAAAATAGGCTACTTATTTTTCGATAGGGGCAGGGGAATTGGTACCCCCCATTTGATGCCAATATTAAATATCGCATATCTTAAGAGCCGCTGCACGCATTTTGTTGAACTTTTGGTAGTAGCATCTTCTGAGCCCCAAAATTAAAATCAAATAGCAGCGGGGAAAGTGGTTCTCCCCACAGGACGCCAATGTTTAATATCGCATATCTTCAGAACTGTAATAGTGAGAATGTTCAAACTTCGTAGAAATCACTCTTATGGTATACTTTACTTTTGAAAATAAAAATAAAGCGGGTAGGTGTAGGGGGGAAATACATCCCATAGGATGCATATATTAAATATCGCTCAACTGAAGAACTATTAAAGGGACAGTCTTCAAGCCTGGTTAAAGCTAATATTATTGTAAACTATAAATTTCAGTCTAAAAATGGGCGGGGTAGACGGGGGAGGAGCAGTACCCCTCATAGATAGAAATATTAATAAGAGCCACTGCACGCATTTTGTTGAACTTTTGGTAGTAGGATCTTCCGAGCCACAAAATTTAAATAAAATAGCAGCGGGGGAAGTGGTACCCACCATAGGACGCCAATGTTTAATATCGCATATCTAAAGAACTGTTATAGTGAGATTGTTCAAACTTTGTGGAAGTCACTCTTCTGGTATACTACACTTTTGAAAATAAAAATAAAGCAGGTAGGCGCAGGGGGAAAACACCTCCCATAGGATGCATATATTAAATATCACTCAACCGAAGAACTATTAAAGGGAAATTCTTCAAACGTTGTTAAAGCTACTATTATGGTAAACTATAAATTTCAGTATAAAAAAGGGCGGGGAAGACGGGGTAGGAGCAGTACCCCTCATAGATAGAAATATTAATAAGAGCCACTGCATGCATTTTGATGAACTTTTTGTAGTAGGATATTCTGAGCCCCAAAATT
This sequence comes from Pollenia angustigena, assembly GCA_930367215.1. NCBI lineage: Eukaryota > Metazoa > Arthropoda > Insecta > Diptera > Polleniidae > Pollenia > Pollenia angustigena. Next base: position 45,588,576 of record OV884058.1, read on the forward strand.
AAAAATAAAACGGGTAGGCGCAGGGGGGAAACACCTCCAATAGGATGCAACTATTAAGTATATCTCAACTGAAGAACTATTAAAGGGAGAGCGTTCAAACGTGGTTAAAGCAGTGTAGCGAAGCGCACCAGGTTAAGCTAGTAAGATATAAAATTGCCTTCGAATCAAGAAAGTACTCGATCACGACTGCCGGAATTAGACCCCAATTTATTACTTTTCGAGAGTTTTTGTCTCTAAGAAAAACACCTGATAGCAATGTTGGATTAGCTTGTTGAACATATTTTTTTTTTTTTTTGGAGACTAGTGAAGTATTATAATTTTTTTTCTTCGGGCATCGTTGTTATTAATATTTTTTTTTTATTTCCAGATCCGTTATAAAAAGTTACCTATTACTAATATTTTTTGACTAAAGGTACTTAAAACCACAATTTTGTTTCTTTTTAAAAAATATTTATCAATTGCAAATTATTATGCAGCGAAAACAAAAAAATAAAGCAATGATATGATATTATTTAAAGTACCGTTATTTAAATGTTTTGTATACATTTCATAGTAGTAATTATATGCAATATTTTAGTATATGTGACAGTTTCAGTTAAAAGGTACCTAGGATAAAAAAAATCAATTTGTACTCTTTTGGTGATTCTTAAAATAGACAATGCAGTTTTCTTACTGCATTACTTTTGTCAAGTAAGCTTTAATTACACCTTTGATAAGAAAAAAAATTAACTTGTTAAAAAACTCATAAAAACTTAGTGGTGAAACACAAAAATGATAATAAATCGTACGGTGAAATTCCCAAAATATTAAATTTAAGCAGCGCAACAGTACAAACTATTGAGAATTACAATTAAACTAAAGCGCGAATAGGAGAGATATTAGTTCCGTTTTAAGGCATGTGAATTAAAAGCCCCGAATTAGTGCTTTAACAATAGTGATCATATTGCTCATATCTTCAATAAGTGTGTCCATCCAAAAACTATAGAAAGGGCTCTGAACGCCCAAGTCTCTAAAAATCGCCGTCTTCGACTTGAGTTTGCACGGGCTCATATGGGATGTTGTTGTTGTTGTTTTGCTTGTTTGAGTGATCGACTGTACACGAAAAAAATTAAATGTGCCTGTAGCTTTTCTTTTTTTATACCCAACACCACAATTAGTTGTGAAGAGGGTATATTCAGTTTTTTTTTTTTTGTTTGTTTGTTCTGAATTAGGTGTTGAAAAAATTAATGGAGCGATTGACATGTGTTAAAAACGCTAGTAAATGTAGGTCAACATTTTTTCTATCTATAAATTAGGAATTCATTGAGTTATTAAAAATTTTATAGAAGCAATTGGTGCTTCAATTTTTTTTTTGGAGAGGATTGGAAAATATAAAATCTTAAAAAAAAATTTTGTTCGGGGCAGATAGATAGAAAGACATATAATAGACCTTGTAGAAGAAATTGGAAAATATTATTGATAAGCCTTTCTATTTGTTTTTTTTGTTTCTGAATTAGGTGATACAAAATTATTGGATTGCCAGAAAAAAATTAATAATAACTTATTAAATTGTGAATTTAGTTAATAAGTTATTAAAAATTATATAAGTAGATGCAATTGGTGTTTCAAATTTGGTTACTTAATAGATCATTTTATTTGGGTGGAAAAATAAATTCAATTTATTTTGCTTTGATTGATAAAAGAAAAAAGTAAAACGGCTTAGTGGAATGTTCTTCTGAAAACTAGGTTTAGTTACATTTTAACACTAAAGATTAAAACATGAATTCGAGTCAGAATATATTTGAATTTGTGGACGAAAATTCTGTAGAAGCTGTAGAGGATAATACACAGGCACGCATAAATGCGTTAATCGACGCAGCTTTAGAGAATTTCTTGTTAAATTCAACCTCAGATATTAAAATCCTCCACAACAAGCTGGCATATTATGACTTCTTGTGGGAAATTAAAAATTTCCTAGATGATGAAGAGGGAGATGTCATCATCTTAAATATAAATGATGCATTTTACACAGATGAAGAAGGCCATCGCTATATCAGGGAATTAGATTTTTAGTTTTAATGAAAATATATAAAATTATTTCATAAAAAAATATATATGTATGTATATGTACATATAATAAAACTATTTAAATTTAAACTAAACAATTTTATTTTGTTTGCAATGGGTGTGGTGGGTAAAAATTATATTTTGTTTACAATGGGTGTGGTGGGTAAAAAAAATTAAAAAAAAAAATTATCGATAACTTTAATGAATTAAAGCAAATAACATATCGAGCCCTAACAGCGAAAATAGTGTAAGCGACATGATTTTCAATTTTCGTTTTTTTTGATAAATTACTTTATTGGCAACACTTGCATCATCTCCTAAAATATCAAGGTCATATAATGTACCGTTACGATTTTATAGCCAAAACAATTTTAGTGTAAGCGACAAATTTCATACAAAATTTAATATGTAATAAAACAAAAAAGCTCTCTCCTGTAAAATTTGATTTTTGGCGCTTACATTATTTTCGCTGTTAGGGCTCGATATGCTTAAACTATGTGTAGCCAGAAATTTTTTTCTATAAATTGTGAATTTATTGAATTATTTATTACACTTCATTATAAAGTATCAAACAATGAATATTAACGCGGAATTAATTGCTTCATTCAATAAATTAAATATGAAACATATTTAAAATATAAAAAATATGGTAGATGGAAAGGACTATACTATAACAGGAGCTGAACGGGTAACTACAAAATATGGAGATGTTATAGTCTTGGAATTGGATGGAGCTATGCTTAATCTTCCTAAAAGATTTAATGCCTTGCTTGAAAACATGTTTGGAACCTATCAACTGGCGCATATATCATTTCACAGATTCTTTTAGATGACGAAAAGGATAGCATTAGTTATAAGCTAGAAATTAAGACGGCTGCTTCTATGAAAGGATATTACCCTTATACTCATTTTATAAATTTAAATAATTTTTTCAATAAAAATGATTAAACAATAAAAATAAATTTGTATAAATTCTTGTGTTTTTTTCTTTTATTAGTATACATATACTTATGTATATACCAGTGAAGGGCACACACATACTATCACATTTATGCTTGTGTTGACGCAATAACAACAAAGCAACAGCCGAATGTACATTATCACAGACACACAAAGAAGTTTATAGTGTACATGTGTCGACGTCGCACAAGCAGCATTTTTATTCCTATGCACGCGTACATAGGATTTGCAAATGTGCCCGTCACTGGTATATACATATAATATAGAATTTTTAATATTTTTATAAGTTGTAAATGAAATCTGAATGTGGAAAGATGGATATTATTCAAGCTTTTCTACAAGAATTTGAAAGTGGTATCTTTGAAGAACATTACAAGAATTATTATGTGCATTCAAAATAGAATATACAGATTTTAATGTATGTATAAAGTATGCCTTGCTCTCACGAAAGTACATGTGGAGTAGGTTTGTGTGGATGTTACTTCTTCTATAAGAGAAAAAAGGAGGTTATGAGAATTAAAGAAAACTATAAAAAAATATTAAAATATTTTAATCGTCTAAATTTATGTGCAAGAAAACAAAATAATAAATATGATTAAACTTTTTTTTATTAGATTTTAATAATAAATGTACCCAATTTAATTACAGTTAATACATAAACAGTTTTCAAAAAAATTATAAAAAGCGCATTTTTTTCTTTAAATAGAGATTTTCAAAGCAAAAATATTATTATTAGTTTACATTTAAAATTCATCGAGAGAAAACCTCAAATACACGATATGGTGTTTGAACTAGAATATTTTCTAAGTTAAAAGTTGCATGCGGTTTTTCCACACTCCTTGGTTTTAAGCCTATTGTTTGGTTGCATTATAAGGATAGGAACTTTATTGGATTAGACCGGGATGAATTGATAAGCCTTATTAGCTATAAGGAATATATTAAGGCCACACTGAATAAATGTGAATTCCTAGATTGTATGCATCTTATTAATAAGGATGAAAAGAGGGATGTTCAATATACATTTCAATATAGGAATAGTATTTGCTATCTCATCCTACAACAGGGAAACTATAAAATAAAAATTGATCTTGAGACTTGGAAATATCTCACCCAAATCGGAATATTCTTGACGACATTTTCAAGCTGGAATACAATTCTTCGCAAGCAAATTCTATATTTTAATTGTGAACATTATATCCCAAATTGCTCTATTTTAAATAAAACAAAAGTACAATATAATGAACTTAAAGGTATTAATGAAAGAGATATAGAAATTGATTTAACCAGACTTTGTTATGAGTTTCGAAAAATGCAAAATAAAATTAAAACTGATGTAAAAATTAGAGTTGTGTCGGTCATGAACGAACTAGTTCAATTGAACGGATCAGTCAGATGAACGATGAACGGCCGTTCAGTTTTATCGTTCAATTCCGTTCAATGGTTCACTTGGGTCTTTTTAGTCAGTCGGTCACTTGCTTACCGAACAACTGGTTGAAAAGAAACCACAATACTATTGTGGTGTACATGTGATGCTAGAATAATATACTTATTTTATTTACTCATTGCTTTACACATTTTCATAATACGATTAGGGTTGTCAAGTTTCTTGGCGACCTAATTTTCAATTCGGCGACATGGCTATTTTCTTGGCGGCTTTTAAAATATATGGCGATTAAGCAAAATGTTATTACATTTGAGATGATTAAGAACACACATGATTAAGAAAAACCCCAACAATCAAATTTATATATCTTTAAAGTATTAAAAATGGATAAAAGTACTTTTATAAAGTTATTAAAAGATTATTTTAAACATATTAATGATGAAATTGTAAAAATTGATGAAATATTTAAGGAAAAAAAAATAAAATATTAAGCAGAAATCGTGGCCGGTTGTACACGTTCATGTTGGCCGATTCTACATTATACCTAGTTTGACGTATATTCAGAGGATTCTATGTGATTAATGAAGTAATTTAGTTGTAATCATGTCAATCTGAAGTGATTAACAAATCACTTTTATGTATGGTTAATCATCTCGATTTTGATGTGATTAAAACCAGAATTTTATTCAGCCGTCAAAAAATAAAACTCATTTCAGGAGTTTGATTTTAACCGACATTTAATTAAACTTATTTTTTGTACATTGACACCTAAAGCTTGTCGCTGGTCAGATCAGAGCAGTGTTAACTAATCAGCTTGCACTGCAATTAACTAATCATCATAAAAAAGAACAAAAACAAAATGAGTGTTATTTTAGACGTAAAAATAAAAATCCTTAAAAAAGTTTTATTTGTTGACGGCGAAGTGAGTTTTATTTTAGGCCGAATATTTTTGACTGCGAAATAAAACTCTGTTTTTAAGAGTTCAACCGAACTTTTATTTTTGCGTTGAAAAATGATTTTTAGCTGTGGAGTTGAGATCGTTTTTTCTATACTACCATAGGTTCTTAAAGAGAACTTTAGGACGAACGTATGGGTATATGACAGTACAATTAACCCTTTATATTTTTAAATACGATTGTTTCAAAAAGTAATAAACGGTGCGGAGGAAGGGCGGCGCCGCACATACAGGTATTTGGCCCTAAAAGTCGCTCAAAATTCATTTTTTTATATTAGCACTACATTTGTTCGATACGCTCAAAACTTTAGCGTCTTCAAATATTCATTTTATGGTGATAAAGTAGATTTTGTGTTAGTTTCTATTATGGATTGTGTTCAATCAGGTATGTGGTTTATCTAAAACTTAAGTTTTACATTGATTCTAATTATTAATTAGTTTTTTTGCCCTTAATGGTTAAGCTCTACAAATGCAAAAAAAGAACACACACATCTTCTTAATTCACAGAGCTTTTAAACTATTTCTGTTCATTTCTGAGCTTAAAATTTGATAGTATTTTGTAGAATAAATCCTCCAGAAATTTAAAAAGCCCAATCCACCCCTAAATTTTTATCGATTTTTTTAGTACATGGGCTTCGAAAACTAGGTTAATCAAGAATTTCAATAGAATGTTATTTTTTCGCGACCAACAGGGCTTATTGTTGGACATACCTAAGGCAGCACTAATGATGGTAATACCGGTCGCCCCTATTTTGAAGAACACGAAATATCAGCAGAGATATGTATCTGGGATTGACAAAAATTTAATATACCGGTTAAAAATAATACTTGATGCCATGTGCTTTGGTATTAAAATTAAGGATACTGCTGAATTGTATGGTCCCCTTTATCAATTTCCCCCATGTCACCGACATTTCACAAGGTGCCATGGAGCAGCCGTAAAAAGGGATGCGATTCTGACATTCGGTCAACTCTTTGAAGAAGCGGCAGAAGCCCGTAATAAACATGTTCGCACATACAGGCTGGATTATTCTAGAAAATTTTCAAGAATTGAATGCAACCAATATGTTCTAAACTGGTTGCTTTTGACGTCAGGCCTTCTTCTGACAGGAATGAGGAAAACCAAATCGAAAAAGAAGAAACCCCTTTTGATTGAAGTCTTAAATTTACTTGAAGAAAACGGCATTTGCAACGTAAATATTGAAAATTAATACGATACTGTAGAAAATGACGAATAAATAAGATTTATAATAATGTTTTTTGCCTTTTTCACTGAAATACCCTAATCTACCTTTAAATCCCAAAAAAATACTAATATAAAATTTTAAATGAAAGAAAAAATATTTTTGAGCGACTTTTAGGGCCAAATACCTGTCTGTGCGCCGTTGAAATTACCGATTGTGCGGATTTGTCGCAGTGGTCGAGTGAGCATCGCGCGTTCGCTGTGGAGACATTTTTTAAGAGTAATAATTCTTACGTAATTGCTCGTCGACAATTTTGTTCCAAGTTAATTTTTACTTAAACGGCCACGTCAACAAGCAAAACTGCCGTTACTGGTCTATATTGCCCCAGGGTAACTGTTTGGTGTGCCTTATCCACGCATGAGATAATTGGACCTTTTTTTAATTCTCGAAGAACAAGGCTCCGTTTTGAACGTGGGTTTAACTCGACGGAAGACATTTGGATGACATACTCTTTAAAAACAAAAATCCGCATTTCCATTCTATCGTTCAATGCTCTTAATAAAACTTTGTGTCAATTATTACATATTTTATTTAAGTTTGAAAATATAAATCTGCTACCGGATACCCTTTTTTTTTTAATTAACTAAAATGCATTTATAAAACGTTTATTTTAATTGATTTTTTAAAAGCAATATGTAATGGTTAATTGTTTTGATTTGTTATTTCTGTCATTAAAAATCTGTTTTATTGTGTTTAAAACAGTAATTTTAATTTGCCGATTTTTTTTAATTTAATTTCCGATTTGTTTTTGAAAATATGACGATTTCTTACCAACACCATCTGGCACCCCTGGTTGAGATCTTATACAAGTTTTTATAAACTCTCTTATTTTCATCAACTCGCCAAAAATATTTTAACATACAACATATAACCACAGATATTGTAGAAATACGTATGGTGACAACAGATATTTGTAAGCAAAAAAAAAAATGTTATGACATACTCAATCCAAAACCATAAGCATCTGTTTTTGTTTTTAAGAACTGGTGAGTGGGTAAAAGCAAAACCATACAACATCAGTTACACTCATTCTCACATTTATATCAGTAGTAACAGATACATATTTGGTGTATCTGTTTCAACAATACTTACTGATACACTCGTGCAGGTCTTTAGTACGTATACTTTAAATAAGATACCACATTTCGTCGTTCGTAAATTATTGTGTTCTATAAGGGTTTATTTTACATATATTATAGAACACAATAATTTACGAACGACGATTTATACTACGTACATTTTAGATGTATATAAACCAGGAATACAGTATTCCACGGATAATTACCTCGCCAAAAATGCCAATATTTTTTGGTAATAAAACGTATTTATTTACAAGATTTACTTTGATGTATGAAATAAAGACAATGGAATTTTTCATGCATCAGCTAAATCTAAAGAGATAGCAATAAAAGCAATGGGAGTTGTTGTCTTAAATTTTAATGTAATGCTTTTTAAGATATCCTGTCATATCCCGCTAAGAAAAGCGTAGTCATACATACAAACTTATGATCAGGGAAACCGTAAATATGCAATTGCAAATAAATCTTATTTCGGCTTTCTAAATTACTTTCTTCTTAACTTACGCATTGGATCTGTCCTGGTTTTTTTATTATTTTTTATATACATAAGTTCCATTTCCGTTGCAATTTGAGGATTCGCCTTCCACGCCTGAACTAGAGCATCTTTGTTTCTTTTCTCGACCACAACACCGTTAATAATTGAATAGCGGTTTCCGCGTTGAAAACAGAAACCGCTCACGGCCTTGGCATATTCTATGTTCATCGCTTCACATAGCTTACTTATGCCGGGTACTAAAAAAAGTAAAAGTAGAAAAATCGCTTATATACTTTAGAAATATTTTTTTACTGTTTTGTAGATAGTATTTACAACAAATGTGCGCCGTGTTTGTTGGTAACGGCTTAAATAAATAAACCGTTCCATACTCGTTCCTGGGTACCTGGCCAAAATTTTTATCTTTTATTTTCTTTTCCGTTTGCCATACTCCAGACAGATATGATACTACCCCTTTGTTCTGAAAACAAAAAGCGTAATAATATTTAACTTTACTTTCGTATTATTTTAAAAGAATTTTATACCTTTGTAATAGTCTTGTATGGGCTTTCATTTTTTTTAATATTCCCTCCTCTTTTTTTCCACCCGTATTCAGAATATAGAGTGTGGGCGTTACTTTGGCAGTATATTTTATGCCCTTTGATTTCTCCAATCACAGGTGCATCTTTTGGATATATCACCTGCTTGGAAAGTAATACCCTCTCTATAACATACTCCGGGTGATTTTTAAAGTCCATAATTTTCGTCGGCATGGGTGCCCTTTTAAAAAAAAAAAACCAAAAAAATAGATATGTACATAAATATTTTTGTATTTCATTTTTTCATATGTATGAAAAAAAGACAAAGGAATTTTTCATGCATCAGCTAAATCTAAAGAGATAGCGATAAAAGCAATGGGAGTTGTTGTCTTAAATTTTAATGTAATGCTTTTTAAGATCTCCTGTCATATCCCGCTAACAAAAGCATACTCATACATACAAACTTATGATCAGGGAAACCGTAAATATGCAATTGCAAATAAATCTTATTTCGGCTTTCTAAATTACTTTCTTCTTAACTTACGCATTGGATCTGTCCTGGTTTTTTTTTATCATTTTTTATATAAGTTCCATTTCCGTTGCAATTTGAGGATTCGCCTTCCACGCCTGAACTAGAGCATCTTTGTCTCTTTTCTCGACCACAACACCGTTAATAATCGAATAGCGGATTTCGCGTTGAAAACAGAAACCGCTCACGGCCTTGGCATATTCTATGTTCTTTTCTTCACATAGCTTACTTATGCCGGGTACTAAAAAAAGTAAAAGTAGAAAAATCGCTTATATACTTTAGAACTATTTTTTTAATGTTTTGTAGATAGTACTTACAACAAATGTGCGCCGTGTTTGTTGGTAACGGTTTAAATAAATAAACCGTTCCATACTCGTTCCTGGGTACCTGGCCAAAATTTTTTAATTATTTTCTTTTCCGTTTGCCACACTCCAGACAGATATGATACTACCCCTTTGTTTTGAAAACAAAAAGCGTAATAATATTTAACTTTACTTTCGTATTATTTTAAAAGAATTTTATACCTTTGTAATAGTCTTGTATGGGTTTTCATTTTTTTTAATATTCCTTCCTCTTTTTTTCCACCCGTATTCAGAATATAGAGTGGGCGTTACTTTGGCAGTATATTTTATGCCCTTTGATTTCTCCAATCACAGCTGCATCTTTTGGATATATCACCTGCTTGGAAAGTAATACCCTCTCTATAACATACTCCGGGTGATTTTTTAAGTCCATAATTTTCGTCGGCATGGGTGCCCTTTCTAAAAAAAAAAAACCAAAAAAATAGATATGTACATAAATATTTTTGTATTTAATTTTTTCATATGTATGAAAAAAAGACAAAGGAATTTTTCATGCAACAGCTAAATCTAAAGAGATAGCGATAAAAGCAATGGGAGTTGTTGTCTTAAATTTTAATGTAATGCTTTTTAAGATCTCCTGTCATATCCCGCTAACAAAAGCATACTCATACATACAAACTTATGATCAGGGAAACCGTAAATATGCAATTGCAAATAAATCTTATTTCGGCTTTCTAAATTACTTTCTTCTTAACTTACGCATTGGATCTGTCCTGGTTTTTTTTTATCATTTTTTATATAAGTTCCATTTCCGTTGCAATTTGAGGATTCGCCTTCCACGCCTGAACTAGAGCATCTTTGTCTCTTTTCTCGACCACAATACCGTTAATAATTGAATAGCGGTTTCCGCGTTGAAAACAGAAACCGCTCACGGCCTTGGCATATTCCATGTTCTTTTCTACACATAGCTTACTTATGCCGGGTACTAAAAAAGTAAAAGTAGAAAAATCGCTTATATACTTTAGAAATATTTTTTTAATGTTTTGTAGATAGTACTTACAACAAATGTGCGCCGTGTTTGTTGGTAACGGTTTAATAAAATAAACCGTTCCATACTCGTTCCTGGGTACCTGGCCAAAATTTTTTAATTATTTTCTTTTCCGTTTGCCACTCGCCAGACAGATATGATACTACCCCTTTGTTTTGAAAACAAAAAGCGTAATAATATTTAACTTTACTTTCGTATTATTTTAAAAGAATTTTATACCTTTGTAATAGTCTTGTATGGGTTTTCATTTTTTTTAATATTCCTTCCTCTTTTTTTCCACCCGTATTCAGAATATAGAGTGGGCGTTACTTTGGCAGTATATTTTATGCCCTTTGATTTCTCCAATCACAGCTGCATCTTTTGGATATATCACCTGCTTGGAAAGTAATACCCTCTCTATAACATACTCCGGGTGATTTTTTAAGTCCATAATTTTCGTCGGCATGGGTGCCCTTTCTAAAAAAAAAACCAAAAAAATAGATATGTACATAAATATTTTTGTATTTCATTTTTTCATATGTAGGAAAAAAAGACAAAGGAATTTTTCATGCATCAGCTAAATCTAAAGAGATAGCGATAAAAGCAATGGGAGTTGTTGTCTTAAATTTTAATGTAATGCTTTTTAAGATATCCTGTCACATCCCGCTAACAAAAGCGTACTCATACATACAAACTTATGATCAGGGAAACCGTAAATATGCAATTGCAAATAAATCTTATTTCGGCTTTCTAAATTACTTTCTTCTTAACTTACGCATTGGATCTGTCCTGGTTTTTTTTTTATCATTTTTTATATAAGTTCCATTTCCGTTGCAATTTGAGGATTCGCCTTCCACGCCTGAACTAGAGCATCTTTGTCTCTTTTCTCGACCACAACACAGTTAATAATTGAATAGCGGAGTTCGCGTTGAAAACAGAAACCGCTCACGGCCTTGGCATATTCTATGTTCTTTTTTTCACATAGCTTGCTTATGCCGGGTACTAAAAAAAGTAAAAGTAGAAAAATCGCTTATATACTTTAGAAATATTTTTTTAATGTTTTGTAGATAGTACTTACAACAAATGTGCGCCGTGTTTGTTGGTAACGGTTTAAATAAATAAACCGTTCCATACTCGTTCCTGGGTACCTGGCCAAAATTTTTTAATTATTTTCTTTTCCGTTTGCCACACTTCATACAGATATGATACTACCCCTTTGTTCTGAAAACAAAAAGCGTAATAATATTTAACTTTACTTTCGTATTATTTTAAAAGAATTTTATACCTTTGTAATAGTCTTGTATGGGCTTTCATTTTTTTTAATATTCCTTCCTCTTTTTTTCCACCCGTATTCAGAATATAGAGTGTGGGCGTTACTTTGGCAGCATATTTTATGCCCTTTGATTTCTCCAATCACAGGTGCATCTTTTGGATATATCACCTGCTTGGAAAGTAATACCCTCTCTATTACATACTCCGGATGATTTTTAAAGTCCATAATTTTCGTCGGCATGGGTGCCCTTTCTAAAAAAAAAACCAAAAAAATAGATATGTACATAAATATTTTTGTATTTAATTTTTTCATATGTATGAAAAAAAGACAAAGGAATTTTTCATGCAACAGCTAAATCTAAAGAGATAGCGATAAAAGCAATGGGAGTTGTTGTCTTAAATTTTAATGTAATGCTTTTTAAGATCTCCTGTCATATCCCGCTAACAAAAGCATACTCATACATACAAACTTATGATCAGGGAAACCGTAAATATGCAATTGCAAATAAATCTTATTTCGGCTTTCTAAATTACTTTCTTCTTAACTTACGCATTGGATCTGTCCTGGTTTTTTTTTATCATTTTTTATATAAGTTCCATTTCCGTTGCAATTTGAGGATTCGCCTTCCACGCCTGAACTAGAGCATCTTTGTCTCTTTTCTCGACCACAACACCGTTAATAATCGAATAGCGGATTTCGCGTTGAAAACAGAAACCGCTCACGGCCTTGGCATATTCTATGTTCTTTTCTTCACATAGCTTACTTATGCCGGGTACTAAAAAAAGTAAAAGTAGAAAAATCGCTTATATACTTTAGAAATATTTTTTTTAATGTTTTGTAGATAGTACTTACAACAAATGTGCGCCGTGTTTGTTGGTAACGGTTTAAATAAATAAACCGTTCCATACTCGTTCCTGGGTACCTGGCCAAAATTTTTTAATTATTTTCTTTTCCGTTTGCCACACTCCAGACAGATATGATACTACCCCTTTGTTTTGAAAACAAAAAGCGTAATAATATTTAACTTTACTTTCGTATTATTTTAAAAGAATTTTATACCTTTGTAATAGTCTTGTATGGGTTTTCATTTTTTTTAATATTCCTTCCTCTTTTTTTCCACCCGTATTCAGAATATAGAGTGGGCGTTACTTTGGCAGTATATTTTATGCCCTTTGATTTCTCCAATCACAGCTGCATCTTTTGGATATAACACCTGCTTGGAAAGTAATACCCTCTCTATAACATACTCCGGGTGATTTTTTAAGTCCATAATTTTCGTCGGCATGGGTGCCCTTTCTAAAAAAAAAAAACCAAAAAAATAGATATGTACATAAATATTTTTGTATTTAATTTTTTCATATGTATGAAAAAAAGACAAAGGAATTTTTCATGCAACAGCTAAATCTAAAGAGATAGCGATAAAAGCAATGGGAGTTGTTGTCTTAAATTTTAATGTAATGCTTTTTAAGATCTCCTGTCATATCCCGCTAACAAAAGCATACTCATACATACAAACTTATGATCAGGGAAACCGTAAATATGCAATTGCAAATAAATCTTATTTCGGCTTTCTAAATTACTTTCTTCTTAACTTACGCATTGGATCTGTCCTGGTTTTTTTTTATCATTTTTTATATAAGTTCCATTTCCGTTGCAATTTGAGGATTCGCCTTCCACGCCTGAACTAGAGCATCTTTGTCTCTTTTCTCGACCACAATACCGTTAATAATTGAATAGCGGTTTCCGCGTTGAAAACTGAAACCGCTCACGGCCTTGGCATATTCCATGTTCTTTTCTACACATAGCTTACTTATGCCGGGTACTAAAAAAGTAAAAGTAGAAAAATCGCTTATATACTTTAGAAATATTTTTTTAATGTTTTGTAGATAGTACTTACAACAAATGTGCGCCGTGTTTGTTGGTAACGGTTTAATAAAATAAACCGTTCCATACTCGTTCCTGGGTACCTGGCCAAAATTTTTTAATTATTTTCTTTTCCGTTTGCCACTCGCCAGACAGATATGATACTACCCCTTTGTTTTGAAAACAAAAAGCGTAATAATATTTAACTTTACTTTCGTATTATTTTAAAAGAATTTTATACCTTTGTAATAGTCTTGTATGGGTTTTCATTTTTTTTAATATTCCTTCCTCTTTTTTTCCACCCGTATTCAGAATATAGAGTGGGCGTTACTTTGGCAGTATATTTTATGCCCTTTGATTTCTCCAATCACAGCTGCATCTTTTGGATATATCACCTGCTTGGAAAGTAATACCCTCTCTATAACATACTCCGGGTGATTTTTTAAGTCCATAATTTTCGTCGGCATGGGTGCCCTTTCTAAAAAAAAAACCAAAAAAATAGATATGTACATAAATATTTTTGTATTTCATTTTTTCATATGTAGGAAAAAAAGACAAAGGAATTTTTCATGCATCAGCTAAATCTAAAGAGATAGCGATAAAAGCAATGGGAGTTGTTGTCTTAAATTTTAATGTAATGCTTTTTAAGATATCCTGTCACATCCCGCTAACAAAAGCGTACTCATACATACAAACTTATGATCAGGGAAACCGTAAATATGCAATTGCAAATAAATCTTATTTCGGCTTTCTAAATTACTTTCTTCTTAACTTACGCATTGGATCTGTCCTGGTTTTTTTTTTATCATTTTTTATATAAGTTCCATTTCCGTTGCAATTTGAGGATTCGCCTTCCACGCCTGAACTAGAGCATCTTTGTCTCTTTTCTCGACCACAACACAGTTAATAATTGAATAGCGGAGTTCGCGTTGAAAACAGAAACCGCTCACGGCCTTGGCATATTCTATGTTCTTTTTTTCACATAGCTTGCTTATGCCGGGTACTAAAAAAAGTAAAAGTAGAAAAATCGCTTATATACTTTAGAAATATTTTTTTAATGTTTTGTAGATAGTACTTACAACAAATGTGCGCCGTGTTTGTTGGTAACGGTTTAAATAAATAAACCGTTCCATACTCGTTCCTGGGTACCTGGCCAAAATTTTTTAATTATTTTCTTTTCCGTTTGCCACACTCCATACAGATATGATACTACCCCTTTGTTCTGAAAACAAAAAGCGTAATAATATTTAACTTTACTTTCGTATTATTTTAAAAGAATTTTATACCTTTGTAATAGTCTTGTATGGGCTTTCATTTTTTTTAATATTCCTTCCTCTTTTTTTCCACCCGTATTCAGAATATAGAGTGTGGGCGTTACTTTGGCAGCATATTTTTTATACCCTTTGATTTCTCCAATCACAGCTGCATCTTTTGGATATATCACCTGCTTGGAAAGTAATACCCTCTCTATAACATACTCCGGGTGATTTTTAAAGTCCATAATTTTCGTCGGCATGGGTGCCCTTTCTAAAAAAAAAAACCAAAAAAATAGATATGTACATAAATATTTTTGTATTTCATTTTTTCATATATAGGAAAAAAAGACAAAGGAATTTTTCATGCATCAGCTAAATCTAAAGAGATAGCGATAAAAGCAATGGGAGTTGTTGTCTTAAATTTTAATGTAATGCTTTTTAAGATATCCTGTCATATCCCGCTAACAAAAGCGTACTCATACATACAATCTTATGATCAGGGAAACCGTAAATATGCAATTGCAAATAAATCTTATTTCGGCTTTCTAAATTACTTTCTTCTTAACTTACGCATTGGATCTGTCCTGGTTTTTTTTTTTATCATTTTTTATATAAGTTCCATTTCCGTTGCAATTTGAGGATTCGCCTTCCACGCCTGAACTAGAGCATCTTTGTCTCTTTTCTCGACCACAACACCGTTCATAATTGAATAGCGGTTTCCGCGTTGAAAACAGAAACCGCTCACGGCCTTGGCATATTCTATGTTCATTTCTTCACATAGCTTACTTATGCCGGGTATTAAAAAAAGTAAAAGTAGAAAAATCGCTTATATACTTTAGAAATATTTTTTTAATGTTTTGTAGATAGTACTAACAACAAATTTGCGCCGTGTTTGTTGGTAACGGTTTAAATAAATAAATCGTTCCATACTCGTTCCTGGGTACCTGGCCAAAATTTTTATCTTTTATTTTAATTTCCGTTTGCAACACTCCATACAGATATGATACTACCCCTTTGTTCTGAAAACAAAAACCGTAATAATATTTAACTTTACTTTCGTATTATTTTAAAAGAATTTTATACCTTTGTAATAGTCTTGTATGGGCTTTCATTTTTTTTAATATTCCTTCCTCTTTTTTTCCACCCGTATTCAGAATATAGAATGTGGGCGTTACTTTGGCAGTATATTTAATGCCCTTTGATTTCTCCAATCACAGGTGCGTCTTTTGGATATATCACCTGCTTGGAAAGTAATACCCTCTCTATAACATACTCCAGGTGATTTTTAAAGTCCATAATTTTCGTCGGCATGGGTGCCCTTTCTAAAAAAAACCAAAAAAATAGATATGTACATAAATATTTTTGTATTTCAATTTTTCATATGTATGAAAAAAAGAAACAGGCATTTTTCATGCATCAGCTAAATCTAAAGAGATAGCGATAAAAGCAATGGGAGTTGTTGTCTTAAATTTTAATGTAATGCTTTTTAAGATATCCTGTCATATCCCGCTAACAAAAGTGTACTCATTCATACAAACTTATGATCAGGGAAACCGTAAATATGCAATTGCAAATAAATCTTATTTCGGCTATCTAAATTACTTTCTTCTTAACTTACGCATTGGATCTGTCCTGGTTTTTTTTTTATCATTTTTTATATAAGTTCCATTTCCGTTGCAATTTGAGGATTCGCCCTCCACGCCTGAACTAGAGCATCTTTGTTCCTTCTCTCGTCCACAACACCGTTAATAATTGAATAACGGTTTCCGCGTTGAAAACAGAAACCGCTCACGGCCTTGGCATATTCTATGTTCATTTCTTCACATAGCTTACTTATGCCGGGTACTAAAACAACTAAAAGTAGAAAAATCGCTTATATACTTTAGAAATATTTTTTTAATGTTTTGTAGATAGTACTTACAACAAATGTGCGCCGTGTTTGTTGGTAACGGTTTAAATAAATAAACCGTTCCATACTCGTTCCTGGGTACCTGGCCAAAATTGTTATCTTTTATTTTCTTTTCCGTTTGCCACACTCCATACAGATATGATACTACCCCTTTGTTCTGAAAACAAAAGCGTAATAATATTTAACTTTACTTTCGTATTATTTTAAAAGAATTTTATACCTTTGTAATAGTCTTGTATGGGCTTTCATTTTTGTTAATATTCCTTCCTCTTTTTTTCCACCCGTATTCAGAATATAGAGTGTGGGCGTTACTTTGGCAGTATACTTTATGCCCTTTGATTTCTCCAATCACATGTGCGTCTTGGATAGTAATACCCTCATATGTATGAAAAAAAGACAAAGGAATTTTTCATGCAACAGCTAAATCTAAAGAGATAGCGATAAAAGCAATGGGAGTTGTTGTCTTAAATTTTAATGTAATGCTTTTTAAGATATCCTGTCATATCCCGCTAACAAAAGCGTACTCATACATACAAACTTATGATCAGGGAAACCGTAAATATGCCATTGCAAATAAATCTTATTTCGGCTTTCTAAATTACTTTCTTCTTAACTTACGCATTGGATCTGTCCTAGTTTTTTTTTATCATTTTTTATATAAGTTCCATTTCCGTTGCAATTTGAGGATTCGCCTTCCACGCCTGAACTAGAGCATCTTTGTCTCTTTTCTCGACCACAACACCGTTAATAATTGAATAGCGGTTTCCGCGTTGAAAACAGAAACCGCTCACGGCCCACACTGGGGATTTTTGTATGGAGGTGAGGAAAAAAGTATATTTTTCAAAAAATATAATGATTTCATTACAAATTTAGTTTTATTTATATAGTAATACACAAAAGTAATCAAAATAAAGAAAGTTAGAGAAATATATATCGTTACCTACAATGTAAAAAGCCCTAACTAACAAAAAATTTAAATGATTTTTTTAATTCATTATTTATTTTAAATCTATTTTTAATTTCATCACAAACTTAGTTTTATTTATATAGTTATATACAAAAGTAATCAAAATAAAGAAAGCTAGACAAATGTATATCGTTACCTACAATGTAAAAAGCCCTAACTAACAAAAAATTTAAATGATTTTTTTAATTTTTAATTTATTATTTATTTTAAATCTACTTTTTAATTTATTATTCTAAAAGAGCCTTAACTTCGTCGCTTATATCACTATGCTTTTTCTGGCTAAATGAAGGAGTCAAGTGTGAGATCATGGGATCTGATGTTACCATCATTCGGTGCATAATATCTTCGTTCGTGGCAATTCGACTGCATTTTCTGGAGTGTCTAAGGCGATATTTTTTATAGTCTTTGTTACGACTTTCCTGAGCCTCTTCGGATAATAAGCCTACAGGAAAAATACACTTTTCAATTATATATTTTCCATGAATCAGAATTTTGTGGAGTGTTGGTGGCAGATAAATGGCGTCTACAATATGTATGGTAAATTACTTGACCTGGTATTTGTTAATGAGCCTAAGGAATGTACAATAAATCGTGTTGATCCTATAACACTCCCAGAAGATCGTTACCACCCTACAATTGAAATTAGCTGCAACATTTTTAGTTGTCATCGTGTTCAAAATTTTCATAAAAAAGAAAAGGTGTTTTGTTTTAAAAGGGCAAATTACAACGACCTACATAACCTTTTAATTAACACAAATTGGATTCAATTGTTATCCATTCGCATTGGCGCACCAGAAACAATCGATAAAATGATTAATAATTTCTACAGTACAATAAAACAATATATGAATGAATGTATACCAAAATTTTCACTGAGCTCAAAATCAGGACCACCATGGGGTAATAAACAACTTTCTTCGTTAAAAAACTTAAAAAACAAGAATTACAGAAAATATAAGAAATCTGGATCCCACTGCGATTACAGCAAGTATTCCGTCCTTCGTGCAAAATACAATTTGCTAAATGCTAAATTATATAACGATTATTTGATTAAAATAAAAAACAACTTAAAATACGATCCAAGATCATTCTATAAATTTGTAAATTCGAAAAGAAAGATCTCTGGCGCACCGAAGGTCATGAAATATATGGGTACTGAAACACACGATGAAAAGGAAATCAGTGATTTATTCGCCGACTTTTTTTCGTCCACATATTCTGATGCACATTGTGCTGAAAATGTCAATTATCCATTTAATATAGTTACTGGTCAAACTATTTCATTTTCACCAATAACCACACTTAATATTATCAATTGCTTAAAATCTTTTAAATATTCAAACTCAATGGGTCCTGATGGTATACCAAGCAGTATTTTAATCAACTGTATGGAAGCTTTAGCAATGCCGTTGTCAATTATTTTTAATATTTCTTTGAAAAATGGATATTTTCCAAAAATATGGAAAGAGTCATATTTAATTCCTTTATTCAAATCTGGAAATAAATCAAATATAATTAATTACAGAGGTATAGCCAAACTTAGCGCAATTCCAAAACTTTTTGAAAAATGCATTTTAGATTCATTGGTTCATCAAGTTTCACCGTTATTAACACCTTTTCAACACGGATTTCGTAAAGAATCATCAACTATGACAAATATTTTAGAACTGACAACTTTGGTAAATGAGGGATTCGTCAACAACCAGCATACCGACGTTATATATACCGACTTCAGTAAGGCATTTGATAAGGTAAATCACAACCTTCTTTTGAGAAAAATTGATATTATGGGTTTCGACAAAACTTATTTAAGCTGGCTAAGGTCATATCTTCTCGGCAGAATACAATGTGTAAAATTTGGGTTTTCAACTTCTAAACCTATATTGGTAAAATCCGGTGTTCCGCAAGGTAGTCATCTTGGCCCACTTTTGTTTCTGCTCTTCATTAACGACATGCCTGATATTATTAAACATTCACATATACTAATGTTCGCAGATGATGTAAAAATTTTTTTAAACTTCACGAACTATTTAGACCATAATTATCTTCAAGAAGACTTGGATACCTTTTATAATTGGTGTAAACATAACCTAATGGATTTAAACCTAATGAAATGTAAACATATGCGCTTTTCTAGAAAACGTAGTATTTTAAATAACTATAAACTCGGTGACTATAAAATCGAGATAGTTGACACAATTATGGATCTTGGCATCTTACTGGATGCAAAATTGGATTTTATTCAACACATTACAATGACTGTCAACAGGGCTCGTTGTACTCTGGCTTTTATTAAACGTTGGGCGAAGGAATTCCAGGATACTTTCGTCACTAAACAACTTTACACATCTCTCGTTAGACCAATCTTGGAATACGGCTCGATTGTATGGGATCCACATTATATGGTTCATAGTGATCATATTGAATCCATTCAAAAACAATTCTTGCTTTTTTGCCTGAGAGATACATATCGAGGATATGATAATCTCCCCTCATATTCTACAAGATTATCTTTAATACGTTTGCCAACACTGAAAAGTCGCAGAGTTATGCTAAATGTCTCATTTGTAATTAACTTAATAAATGGAAAAGTATGCTCGAATTTTTTATTAAGTAGTTTATCATTTAACATTCCACGACGTACGGTACGGTACTATAATCCCTTATTTATAAAAACTTTCCGAACTAACTATGCTATGGCAGACCCATTTAGAAAACTGTGTTGTTGCTTCAATGAAATGTTTGAATTTATTGATTTTTCTCTGGATTTAAATATTGTTAAACGTAATATTATACTTAAGTTAAATACTCATTTGTATTAGGCTGTAAGGATTTATCCATAGACCTAATTATATATTAAATAAATAAATAAATAAAAAAATAAATATTGTACCACTCGTACAGTGCAACAAACTTTTTTGCCGTCTCCAGACAAAAATCACCAAATTTTTTCGGATCTAGTGCCTCGGTAATGGTTATAGCTTCGAGAATTGTTGAAAACCTCTTGATTATGTCTTCATCTAGACCCGTGATTTCGGAAATTAAAGCAGGATTAGCAAAGAATCTTCGTGACGTATTTCCTGAATTTGTCGTACCAGAGCCTTGTTTAACAATATCAACCTGTATTCCAATTTTCTCTTTAATTTCACGCTTTATCAAACATTTTCGGGCTTCTCTTATCGGACGAGTATTTGAGTCGACTCTTCCACGTTTAAATTCAAGATTGTAAGCTACATGCAAAAGACACTCCATCAGCTTAATACGCGCATGAAGTGGTGACATACCAAATTGCAGTGCTTGTTCATTTACGGGCATAGCTTGAACTTCTTCGATTTTATTCATCTTGGATGTTGTTGCTCCACAAATAAAACAAGAAGATGCTGCTGGTGTCTCTGTTACTGATTGTGCTGTCTTGCCGTCAATCATTGTAAAATATAATTCATGTTTAACTTTAAAGTTACGATTATTTACTGTTAACTCAAATTCTTTTAGTTGAGATATCTCCTCATCGACTCTTCTCTTTTCTTCTCGTATAACTTGAGGTGTCTCTTTAACGTACGCAAACTGTAGTGTTCTACAATATTGTGTGGAAGAAGGTTTATTGTTGTTCCATACTAATTTATTTATGTCATCACTCAATGATAATTTTAGTGGTACAACTGATGTCATATATAAATGAGAGTCAGAAATTTGATCATCTGAAAACCTCTGTTGGTATTCGCTTTGACCAGATGCCCCATCACATCCCCATTTATAGTACATTGTTAGATTTCCGCTTTCAATATTATTTATTTCCTTTACTGATTTGGTCTCTAGGACTCTTTTAGCAGTATGATCCAACAGATTTTGCAGAGGTACACTGCCTGAACTTTCAGTGATAGAAATTTCTAGAGGATAACTGTTAGTTTTTTCTTTCGTGAGTTGTTTGTATGGTTAGTATGTTATATCCTTCATTTTGTAACCAATGCATTAGATACTCGTATTTTTCTTTTGTAAGTTCAAGCTTTGTAAACATCCCCAAAGTTTTTAATGTACAAATTTTGTGGTTGGTTTTTGAAATATTAGAAGAAAAATCAATTACTTCTTGAGGAAACATAGAACGTACTTCCCTTTTGTATCGTTTGGCGCGATCACAGCACTCCTCAAACGATTTGCGGGGCCGACCAAGTGCAGAACTGGTAGAACATTCAGCCTCAGTTAACTTAATTGTAAATGTGCCTTCAAGCCAATTTACGTTCTTTTTTTCAAATCGCGACTTCGTACGGTTAGAATCCTGCCATCTTTGTTTGAAGTTATAGTTAAAGTGTTTATATATTGTATCCAAAATTTCACATGCTCTAGTATCGTTTAAGCCAACGTGCAATTGTTGCAAAAACTGTTTTAATTTTGTTCTGTCTTTGTCAAATTCCAGAAGCTTCGAGCATAAAACCCCATGAGAAATAGAAAAACTTTCCATTGCCGTAAAACTCTTGGTCCTTAGTTTCAGTTATAATTAAATAATTTCGCGTTCGCCAGCACTTGTTGAATGACAAAAATCGATCAGTGAACACCTATAAATACTACGTAAGTTTCAACATTTTACTGAAAGGTACTTATGAATTCGCGCATCTTTTAAGGGAGTCTATATACCTGTTTCGTGTGCGTTTAAAATTTTTCGAAACGTTCTAAAACATGACCACTCATAAATGTGGGTGCAATTTGTGTAAAAAAATCATGCAGGTAGCCAACGAAAAAAACCCAAATAATTAAAAAATTGCACTTACCTTTTTTCCTTTCAATTTTCCACGCACATTTATTACCGCTTATTACTTTGCTACCGCAATCATAAAAATCAAAAAACCTTTTGTTTATTGCTTTTTTTTTAATTCTGAGAATCATAAAAAAGTCATAAATGTTTTTGCAAAGAATTTTGTGCATATCTCGAGCAAATTTTTGAAATGCATACCTTCACTTAATTGTAAATAAAAGCGAAACGCGTACATCGATTTTCATGATTTATGTCTCATTTATTTTATAGGTTATGCGACTTTACGTGAAAGTAATAAAACTTGAAACTTTTTTTACTGTTTTGGATTTTTTATGAATTAAAAATAAAAAATTTAAATTTTTTGGGCAAAAAATATTTTTTTTCTTCATACATTTATTTATAACTGCGAAACTGTTGCTTATGTAGCAAAATGTTATATAAACAGATGAAAGTAATTGTAATTCTTGATTTTTCTAAATTTTTTTCAGCAAAATCCGACTAGTGGTTCTCGAGTTATGTTAAACAAAAGAGCCTTATCAGAATTGAGTCCCGAATCAATCAGCTGAAAAATGTTGTACTGTGTAATGCAAAAACTTGAGAGGTGGCACCTGGTGGCACTTGAAATTGATTAATAATGTTAAAACAGATATTTTTTTTTTTTTTTTTTTCTCATTATTTATTTATTGAATCTTCATATATTAAATATGAACTAACAATAATTAATCAAATCTTAACCTTATTTTTTGTCCTGCCAGTGCCAGACAAAAATTTTCTTCATCGCGGGTTCTGTTCACTTTTATAGTGTTTATCGCTCATCTAATTGGATAAGTGCTGCAGTGTCTCTTCTTCTTAAGCGAGTGTGGCCGCTATCATTTAAAATATTTCGTGCTAGTGGGTTTGGGTGCGATTCGAGCCTTTTTAAGTATTTTACTGCATATTTCGTAATCATAGTTTTAACTAATGGAACATTAAGATCCTTGTGAATATTTGAGTTTTTAACATACCAAGGGGCAGCTGTGATTATTCGAAGTAGTTTATTTTGGCGCCTTTGAATTTTTTCGATATTAGAGGCCGCGGCAGTGCCCCATAACTGAATACCATAGCGCCAGATTGGCTTTAAGATGGAGTTGTAAAGAAGAAGTTTGCAGTCGAGACTAAGGACAGAGTTTCTTCCAATAAGCCAATGAATTTGGATGGCTTTTAGTTTCATTTGAGTTAATTTTGCCTCTATATGGCTTTTCCACGTTAACCCTTCGTCTTACTCATGAGTCTGGCCAGACCTTTTTCGATTTTAAATATAATTTTAGTATATTTAAAACTCAGGTAGAGACTTGAAATTTCAGGTACCCTTCTAGAATTTAGTTTTCTATAAAAAGCTGGAAAAATATATCCTGGAAAGGATATATAAGGAAACGTATTCGAATATTTTACTGCACACATCACATTCGTAACACATGTGGTCTGGCCAGACCCATATATATTTTGTACAGAAGATGCCGTATTTTTAACTTTATTTCTTGCTGTTTTTAATTATTTTTTGTTAAATTATCTTTTATTTATTTAATTTTATTAAACACACAAACTATTGCTCCATCTAGTTCTTAATTTGGAAAAAGACAATAAGCACATCAACTAGTAACTCACGTTCAGAAGTTGAGTTTTACATGTGAAGAGTACAGTCTAATAACTTAGAGCATAATAAAGCTGCTGAGGAAAGTTATGAAATTCAACCTTCACAACTGAACGCAATGATGATGTGGATTGCGTTCCAAATAAGAACGATTCATCCGGTACTGAAAATAAATTGGTCATAAAACCAAATGAATCGTTTGCTTCTAAGGACAATGAAGAAGAGCCACATGTACAAACTTGTCAACAATACTCTGCCCATGATTATTTCTATGGTAAATATTGAAGGCGAAGCGATTAAACCTGAAGTAATCCGGTTTAACGACGTAAATAAAAGCAGAGTCAACTATATTTTACAACAAAACTATCCACCAAAAGATGAACTTTGGCCATTTTTGCAGTATTTTGGCACTGGCTGTCTTGAAAAGGAACGATGTTTGAAAATTTACAAAATCTATAAGGCTAATATATTTATTTTATTTCTCTTTTTTTTACAAATAAAATCGTATTGCATATTATAAACATGTTATATACCTTTGATAACATAAAACGATCTTATTTTTCAGTTTTTAGAAACATTTTGATAAGTCAAAATATGTTAATTTGTATATTTTAATTAAAAGTAACATGAATATGTTCGCATATTATTTCATATAATTAATTTCATATTTTATTTAAATTAAAAATGTGTATAGTATAACATTTAGTTAAAAAAATTGGTTTTATTTATTCAAAAGTTGGTTGGCTAGACTCATGCGTTACGAATGTGAAAATAAAAACATGTGTAATACCGAGGGTTAAACGGCGATCTAGATGAATACCGAGGTATTTTACATGCGAATTTTGAGGTATTATTTGATTATTGATTTTAATAGGGGGGCATGATTCCCGACGCAAGGTGAATGTTATATGTACGCATTTTTGCTCATTGACCTCTATCCTCCATTGCTTTAACCATAGTTCGAGTTGAAATATATGATCCTGTAGGTATCGAGATGCTTCTTGACGGTTTTCGTGCACGCTCAAAAAAGCTGTATCATCAGCAAATGTTGAAGTTTGTGTGTAGTTGTTTGTTGGCATGTCCGAGGTATATATTAAGTATAAAAGTGGGCCCAGGATGCTTCCCTGAGGGACTCCAGCGTCAATTTGCTGAGGAGAGCTTAAATAATCACCTTCTTTAATAATAAATTTTCGACCGACTAAGTAGCTTTCTAACAGCTTGTGTGTGTTTACTGGTAAGTTGAGCTTCAATTTATGTAATAAGCCATCATGCCAGACTTTATCAAAAGCTTGAGAAACATCGATGAAGAGAGCGGAGCAATATTTTTTTTCTTCAAAGGCTTTTCTTATTGCGTTTACTATACGATGGGTTTGCTCAATTGTGCTGTGTTCTCTTCTAAAGCCGAATTGGTGGTTAGGAATGCATCTATTTTCATTTAAAATTGGGGTTAATTTTGACGCTAACAGCTTCTCAAACAGCTTTGATATATTAGAAAGTAAGCTTATAGGCCTATATGACTCAACTTTTGTGTGATCCTTTCCAGGTTTAGGTATCATGGTGACTAAGGAGACCTTCCACTTTTGAGGATAGTATTCAAGGCGTAAAATAGCATTAAAAATTAAAAGAATAATTTTCTTTGCTATGCTGGGTAGCTCCAAAAGCATTTTGTTGCTGATCTTATCAAAACCAGGAGCCTTCTTGGGGTTTAAATCACAAATAGCCTTTTCGATTTCTCTTATCTCAAATCTTAGCGGAACAGCTGCTCTAGCAGCAACAGGTGGTAACTCGACCGCAATATCGTGAGATATATTTGGGGTAAATACGTTTTTTAAATGATTGACATACAGATTTCCTTTTTCAACATCATTTCTTGCCCAACTTCCATTCAAGTTTCTTAATGGTGGTTTAGAGACAACTGGCCTTTTAAGATTTCTAGCTGCGCGCCATAATGAGTAGTTTGATTGTGGGGTTGCATCAAGTTCCTCAAGATATTTTTCCAGAGAAGCCGTTTTCTTAGTCTGCAGTAACTTTCTAAGTCTTTTTGTACACTCTTTAAGTAAGTTCTTAAGTTGAGGGGATCTGTGCAATTGCCAATCTCTTCGAGCCCTCCTTTTTTCAGACAAAAGATGCTCGACGTCTGTGGAATATATTTTAATAGTTTTTGTTTTTTTGGGGACAATATTGGAATGTTGAACAGCTAGTTTCAGAAAACTGTCAAAATTGTCAATAGAGCGATCTACATAATCCGGTGTACTGAGCGGAATATTTTCTGTGCAATGGGTACTGAGATATTTTTTATATTTTAACCAATTAATTTGCGTAGCTGTCGTCGGAGGTACAATTCTATTGGGGTTCATTATAGTAACAATTGTAGGTGTGTGGTCGGAAGATAAATCTAGGGAGGCTTCAACATGAATCGTTTCTATGGGAATGTTTTTAACCACGCCGAAATCGATGACATCTGGAATTTTTTGATGATCAGTGGGCCAATATGTTGGTTGTCCGCTCGCTACCACATTTAAATCCATTTTAGAAATTGTGTTAAATAAAACACGACCCTTTGGTGTTATAAGTCGCGACCCCCAGAAGGTATGTTTAGCGTTATAATCGCCAGCGGCTAGGAAACACGGTCCTAATGACTTAAAATATTTATAATATTGGTCCTCCGATATTGAAAATCTAGGCGGGGAGTATAACGATGAAATTACTAGGTTTCTATTTAATTCCTCAACGCAAATGTTCGTTGCTTGGAGATAATCTTCACGATGATCACACATTAGGGTGTGTTTCACTCGGGTTTTTATTAAAATGGCAGAACCTCCACAAGCTCTATCTCGAGGGTCCTTGGTATCATATAGTATATAACCATTTATTTTAAACGTATTTCTTGAGGTCAAATGAGTTTCAGAAATCATCATGACATCAATTTGTTTATTTTTAAGAAAGTATTCTAATTCATTTTTATGTTGGCGGATGCTGTTTGCGTTCCAAAAACAAATTTTTAAACAGTTCATGGTTTATTAAGTACAGCTTGCAATAACATCGATTGCATTCTAAGCATTTCCTGCATCATATTACCCATTGTGTTCGTAAAATTATTTACCGTTTGCACTAATGTTTCCATGGTTTTTTCTAAGCGACTTAAATTAGAAACCGGAGTTTCATCATTACTTGGTGAAGCACCTTGCATTGGCTGATGGTTTGATTTTAGGACGTTAGCGTAAGAGGTTCTGTTATTACTAGGCTGGGGGGCTTGAATTGCATTTGTG
Source organism: Pollenia angustigena (assembly GCA_930367215.1). Taxonomy (NCBI): domain Eukaryota; kingdom Metazoa; phylum Arthropoda; class Insecta; order Diptera; family Polleniidae; genus Pollenia; species Pollenia angustigena. Next base: position 45,616,027 of record OV884058.1, read on the forward strand.
TTTACTTGATTTGCAACCTGCATTTGAGGGGTATTTGTTTTTGGTCCAACCGTCTGCTTGACGATATTATATACAGGGCATCCTCTATAATTGGCAGTGTGATTACCGCCACAGTTGCTACATTTTTTTACGTTGGGGTCGGTTTTAGACTTATCGCAAGAAACTGTACCGTGTAGTTCACCACATACTACGCAGACAGGGGGTAAATAGCAGTATGCCTTAGTATGACCGTACTCTTGACAGTTTAAACATTGAACGGGACCATTTCTTTTGTGCGGCTCTTCTATAGTTATTCTTCTGTAGAGAATATATTTTAAATTGTAAATAGGATGTGTTTCGTTTTTTTAAGTGTTACGTCGCCGGGTTCAAACTCAACTCGAAAGAGTGGTTGGGGAATTTTTTCTCTATTTTTAATATTTACTACATGCTTTACCTTGAAGCCTTTTTCTTCTAAGAATGTTTTAACCTCTTCTGGGTCTACGCATGAGTCAATGCCCTTGATTACTACCTGAAGACCTTTACTGCTCTTCAGTTGATAAATATAAAAGTTTTTATTCAGAGTCTCAAATACTGTAATTACCTTTCGAAAATCATCCTCGTGATTCACCTGTATTTTAGTCTCGTTAATGATACCGCGCTTTATTGCAGCTACATAAAAGGAATTTTCACTTATCACCGAAATTAAACTTTTTATTAACTCATTAGAGTTTTGCTCTCTAAGGTATATCGGGGGTGGCTTAGACGATTTAATGACGTTTGGTGCTTCAGAGGATTCATCCTCCAGAATCGCAAAACGATTTTGTGTATTTATTTTATCAAAAGATGGTACTTTTGAGGCCGAAGCAACTGCTGCAGAGGTAGGGCTGCGTCCCCGTTTAAGCACTGTTATGTACCTGTCCATACCAACTTGTATTGTAGGCTTTTGGCAGCTTTTTACAGGGGGGTTTTCCATTGCATTTGTGTTTAAGTTCATGGTTTCATTTCCCACTAAATTTGTTTTTGACGTCACGGCAATACTTGCTGGCATGGCAACACTTGTCACTTGAGTCACTATCCACTGTTTTTGTAAACACCGAGGGTGATAGGGAACGTGTTCTAGTAATTGGCTTATAGTATGTTCACATTTGGCTTCTTAAACGCGTTTAAGCAGTTCGAACGTGATTAAGCTCTAATCACTTCAAAATCGAGATGATTACCCATACATTGAAGTGATTTGTTAATCACTTCAAATCGACATGATTACAACTAAATCACTTCATAAACCACATAGAATCCACTGAACATACCCTAATAATGTAGAATCGCTCGATTGTGTACAACCGGCCAAGATGTCTGCTTAATGTTTTTATTGTTTTTTCCCTAAATAATTCATAAATTTTCACAATTTCATCATTAAATTGATTAAAATAATCTTCTGATAACTTTATAAAAGTGTTTTTATCCATTTTTAATACTTTAAAGAAATTTAAATTTGTTTGTTGTTTTTTTTGTGTGCTTGTGTGTGTTTTTTCTTAATCATCTGTCATCTTAATCATCTCAAATGTAATGTGAACGGCTTTGATTAGCTAAATCAACATTTTGCTTAAACGCGTTTAAAAACCCAAATGTGAACATACTATTAGCCGTTAAATAGTTTATATTATTTTGTTTAGTTTTATTTATTTCCGCATTATTTTCGTTTGATTGAACTAAAACGTAAACGTTTCTTTCATTTTGTCTTAGTGTTGTTTCACTGTTCGTACTCATGCAAAGAGTTGTTTTTGTTTTTCACCGTTTTGCTTTGCTTTAATATTTTTATTATTTATTGTATTTTACAACAAAAAAAAAAAAACAAGAAATTTTAATGTTTTTGTTCAGAATATGTATACACATGTATGAACATTCATACATACGTATTTATTTTTACTGTTTTATTTAATTTAATTTAATCGTTTTAAATTGTTCACTATTATGTTAAATAATTTAAATAACAAAATACGTATATTATTTTTTTTTAAGCGTCCATTCGCTGCTTATATTACAAAATCAAATGTGATTAATTAATAGTTCAAATCGTATGCGGGGCTAAAATACACGTCTGTATCACAACAAAGCACAAACCGAACTCAGATATAAGACAATGTATTCGGTGTGATTTCAAACTGAGGAAAAGTAAAGAAAAAATTCCAGGTCCAAATGTTTGGAGAAAAATGGGATTTTTGTTATATGTCCATAAAAATACAAAAAAAAAAAAACTTAAGTCTCTGCAGATTTTTTTTTTCAATTTTAGTATACTGAAATATACTACTTTAAATAGAAAAAAAAAGAAAAACGTTAGCTCACATAGTAAAATAATATTCGTATTTAAATTCTTAGGTTTAAATTAAGTTGGTTCGGTAAAACACACAAGTTCTGAGTTTGAGACGGATATAAAAAAAAACTGGCAGTCAGATCGGAGTAAATCTGTTTGATTTGATTGTACCATTTAGTCTAAAATTGCAACATATCACTGCATATTGCTTGAAGACTATGTTGACAATTTGACTTTTTTCCGCGAAATCCCCAGTGTGCGGCCTTGGCATATTCTATGTTCTTTTCTACACATAGCTTACTTATGCCGGGTACTAATAAAAGTAAAAGTAGAAAAATCGCTTATATACTTTAGAAATATTTTTTTAATGTTTTGTAGATAGTACTTAAAACAAATGTGCGCCGTGTTTGTTGGTAACGGTTTAAATAAATAAACCGTTCCATACTCGTTCCTGGGTACCTGGCCAAAATTTTTTAATTATTTTCTTTTCCGTTTGCCACACTCCAGACAGATATGATACTACCCCTTTGTTTTGAAAACAAAAAGCGTAATAATATTTAACTTTACTTTCGTATTATTTTAAAAGAATTTTATACCTTTGTAATAGTCTTGTATGGGTTTTCATTTTTTTTAATATTCCTTCCTCTTTTTTTCCACCCGTATTCAGAATATAGAGTGGGCGTTACTTTGGCAGTATATTTTATGCCCTTTGATTTCTCCAATAACAGCTGCATCTTTTGGATATATCACCTGCTTGGAAAGTAATACCCTCTCTATAACATACTCCGGGTGATTTTTTAAGTCCATAATTTTCGTCGGCACGGGTGCCCTTTCTAAAAAAAAAAACCAAAACAATAGATATGTACATAAATATTTTTGTATTTCATTTTTTCATATGTAGGAAAAAAATACAAAGGAATTTTTCATGCATCAGCTAAATCTAAAGAGATAGCGATAAAAGCAATGGGAGTTGTTGTCTTAAATTTTAATGTAATGCTTTTTAAGATATCCTGTCATATCCCGCTAACAAAAGCGTAGTCATACATACAAACTTATGATCAGGGAAACCGTAAATATGCAATTGCAAATAAATCTTATTTCGGCTTTCTAAATTACTTTCTTCTTAACTTACGCATTGGATCTGTCCTGGTTTTTTTTTATCATTTTTTATATAAGTTCCATTTCCGTTGCAATTTGAGGATTCGCCTACCACGCCTGAACTAGAGCATCTTTGTCTCTTTTCTCGACCACAACACCGTTAATAATTGAATAGCGGATTTCGCGTTGAAAACAGAAACCGCTCACTGCCTTGGCATATTCTCTGTTCTTTTTTTCACATAGCTTACTTATGCCGGGTACTAAAAAAAGTAAAAGTAGAAAAATCGCTTATATACTTTAGAAATATTTTTTTAATGTTTTGTAGATAGTACTTACAACAAATGTGCGCCGTGTTTGTTGGTAACGGTTTAAATAAATAAACCGTTCCATACTCGTTCCTGGGTACCTGGCCAAAATTTTTTAATTATTTTCTTTTCCGTTTGCCACACTCCAGACAGATACGATACTACCCCTTTGTTCTGAAAACAAAAAGCGTAATAATATTTAACTTTACTTTCGTATTATTTTAAAAGAATTTTATACCTTTGTAATAGTCTTGTATGGGCTTTCATTTTTGTTAATATTCCTTCCTCTTTTTTTCCACCCGTTTTCAGAATATAGAGTGTGGGCGTTACTTTGGCAGTATACTTTATGCCCTTTGATTTCTCCAATCACATGTGCGTCTTTTGGATATATCACCTGCTTGGATAGTAACACCCTCATATGTATGAAAAAAAGACAAAGGAATTTTTCATGCAACAGCTAAATCTAAAGAGATAGCGATAAAAGCAATGGGAGTTGTTGTCTTAAATTTTAATGTAATGCTTTTTAAGATATCCTGTCATATCCCGCTAACAAAAGCGTACTCATACATACAAACTTATGATCAGGGAAACCGTAAATATGCAATTGCAAATAAATCTTATTTCGGCTTTCTAAATTACTTTCTTCTTAACTTACGCATTGGATCTGTCCTGGTTTTTTTTATCATTTTTTATATAAGTTCCATTTCCGTTGCAATTTGAGGATTCGCCTTCCACGCCTGAACTAGAGCATCTTTGTCTCTTTTCTCGACCACAACACCGTTAATAATTGAATAGCGGTTTCCGCGTTGAAAACAGAAACCGCTCACGGCCTTGGCATATTCTATGTTCTTTTCTACATATAGCTTACTTATGCCGGGTACTAAAAAAAGTAAAAGTAGAAAAATCGCTTATATACTTTAGAAATATTTTTTTAATGTTTTGTAGATAGTACTTACAACAAATGTGCGCCGTGTTTGTTGGTAACGGTTTAAATAAATAAACCGTTCCATACTCGTTCCTGGGTACCTGGCCAAAATTTTTTAATTATTTTCTTTTCCCTTTGCCACACTCCAGACAGATATGATACTACCCCTTTGTTTTGAAAACAAAAAGCGTAATAATATTTAACTTTACTTTCGTATTATTTTAAAAGAATTTTATACCTTTGTAATAGTCTTGTATGGGCTTTCATTTTTTTTAATATTCCTTCCTCTTTTTTTCCACCCGTATTCAGAATATAGAGTGTGGGCGTTACTTTGGCAGCATATTTTATGCCCTTTGATTTCTCCAATCACAGGTGCATCTTTTGGATATATCACCTGCTTGGAAAGTAATACCCTCTATATTACATACTCCGGATGATTTTTAAAGTCCATAATTTTCGTCGGCATGGGTGCCCTTCCTAAAAAAAAACCAAAAAAATAGATATGTACATAAATATTTTTGTATTTAATTTTTTCATATGTATGAAAAAAAGACAAAGGAATTTTTCATGCAACAGCTAAATCTAAAGAGATAGCGATAAAAGCAATGGGAGTTGTTGTCTTAAATTTTAATGTAATGCTTTTTAAGATCTCCTGTCATATCCCGCTAACAAAAGCATACTCATACATACAAACTTATGATCAGGGAAACCGTAAATATGCAATTGCAAATAAATCTTATTTCGGCTTTCTAAATTACTTTCTTCTTAACTTACGCATTGGATCTGTCCTGGCTTTTTTTATCATTTTTTATATAAGTTCCATTTCCGTTGCAATTTGAGGATTCGCCTTCCACGCCTGAACTAGAGCAACTTTGTCTCTTTTCTCGACCACAACACCGTTAATAATTGAATAGCGGTTTCCGCGTTGAAAACAGAAACCGCTCACGGCCTTGGCATATTCTATGTTCTTTTCTTCACATAGCTTACTTATGCCGGGTACTAAAAAAAGTAAAAGTAGAAAAATCGCTTATATACTTTAGAAATATTTTTTTAATGTTTTGTAGATAGTACTTACAACAAATGTGCGCTGTGTTGGTTGGTAACGGTTTAAATAAATAAACCGTTCCATACTCGTTCCTGGGTACCTGGCCAAAATTTTTATCTTTTATTTTCTTTTCCGTTTGCCACACTCCAGACAGATATAATACTACCCCTTTGTTCTGAAAACAAAAAGCGTAATAATATTTAACTTTACTTTCGTATTATTTTAAAAGAATTTTATACCTTTGTAATAGTCTTGTATGGGCTTTCATTTTTTTTAATATTCCTTCCTCTTTTTTTCCACCCGTATTCAGAATATAGAGTGTGGGCGTTACTTTGGCAGTACATTTTATGCCGTTTGATTTCTCCAATCACAGGTGCATCTTTTGGATATATCACCTGCTTGGAAAGTAATACCCTCTCTATAACATACTCCGGGTGATTATTAAAGTCCATAATTTTCGTCGGCATGGGTGCCCTTTCTAAAAAAAAAAACCAAAAAAATAGATATGTACATAAATATTTTTGTATTTCATTTTTTCATATGTATGAAAAAAAGACAAAGGAATTTTTCATGCATCAGCTAAATCTAAAGAGAGAGCGATAAAAGCAATGGGAGTTGTTGTCTTAAATTTTAATGTAATGCTTTTTAAGATATCCTGTCATATCCCGCTAACAAAAGCGTACTCATACATACAAACTTATGATCAGGGAAACCGTAAATATGCAATTGCAAATCAATCTTATTTCGGCTTTCTTAATTACTTTCTTCTTAACTTACGCATTGGATCTGTCCTGGTTTTTTTTTTATCATTTTTTATATAAGTTCCATTTCCGTTGCAATTTGAGGATTCGCCTTCCACGCCTGAACTAGAGCATCTTTGTCTCTTTTCTCGACCACAACACCGTTCATAATTGAATAGCGGTTTCCGCATTGAAAACAGAAACCGCTCACGGCCTTGGCATATTCTATGTTCATTTCTTCACATAGCTTACTTATGCCGGGTACTAAAAAAAGTAAAAGTAGAAAAATCGCTTATACACTTTAGAAATATTTTTTTAATGTTTTGTAGATAGTACTTACAACAAATGTGCGCCGTGTTTGTTGGTAACGGTTTAAATAAATAAACTGTTCCATACTCGTTCCTGGGTACCTGGCCAAAATTTTTATCTTTTATTTTCTTTTCCGTTTGCCACACTCCAGACAGATACGATACTACCCCTTTGTTCTGAAAACAAAAAGCGTAATAATATTTAACTTTACTTTCGTATTATTTTAAAAGAATTTTATACCTTTGTAATAGTCTTGTATGGGCTTTCATTTTTGTTAATATTCCTTCCTCTTTTTTTCCACCCGTATTCAGAATATAGAGTGTGGGCGTTACTTTGGCAGTATACTTTATGCCCTTTGATTTCTCCAATCACATGTGCGTCTTTTGGATATATCACCTGCTTGGATAGTAATACCCTCATATGTATGAAAAAAATACAAAGGAATTTTTCATGCAACAGCTAAATCTAAAGAGATAGCGATAAAAGCAATGGGAGTTGTTGTCTTAAATTTTAATGTAATGCTTTTTAAGATATCCTGTCATATCCCGCTAACAAAAGCGTACTCATACATACAAACTTATGATCAGGGAAACCGTAAATATGCAATTGCAAATCAATCTTATTTCGGCTTTCTAAATTACTTTCTTCTTAACTTACGCATTGGATCTGTCCTGGTTTTTTTTTTATCATTTTTTATATAAGTTCCATTTCCGTTGCAATTTGAGGATTCGCCTTCCACGCCTGAACTAGAGCATCTTTGTCTCTTTTCTCGACCACAACACCGTTCATAATTGAATAGCGGTTTCCGCATTGAAAACAGAAACCGCTCACGGCCTTGGCATATTCTATGTTCATTTCTTCACATAGCTTACTTATGCCGGGTACTAAAAAAAGTAAAAGTAGAAAAATCGCTTATACACTTTAGAAATATTTTTTTAATGTTTTGTAGATAGTACTTACAACAAATGTGCGCCGTGTTTGTTGGTAACGGTTTAAATAAATAAACTGTTCCATACTCGTTCCTGGGTACCTGGCCAAAATTTTTATCTTTTATTTTCTTTTCCGTTTGCCACACTCCAGACAGATACGATACTACCCCTTTGTTCTGAAAACAAAAAGCGTAATAATATTTAACTTTACTTTCGTATTATTTTAAAAGAATTTTATACCTTTGTAATAGTCTTGTATGGGCTTTCATTTTTGTTAATATTCCTTCCTCTTTTTTTCCACCCGTATTCAGAATATAGAGTGTGGGCGTTACTTTGGCAGTATACTTTATGCCCTTTGATTTCTCCAATCACATGTGCGTCTTTTGGATATATCACCTGCTTGGATAGTAATACCCTCATATGTATGAAAAAAAGACAAAGGAATTTTTCATGCAACAGCTAAATCTAAAGAGATAGCGATAAAAGCAATGGGAGTTGTTGTCTTAAATTTTAATGTAATGCTTTTTAAGATATCCTGTCATATCCCGCTAACAAAAGCGTACTCATACATACAAACTTATGATCAGGGAAACCGTAAATATGCAATTGCAAATAAATCTTATTTCGGCTTTCTAAATTACTTTCTTCTTAACTTACGCATTGGATCTGTCCTGGTTTTTTTTTATCATTTTTTATATAAGTTCCATTTCCGTTGCAATTTGAGGATTCGCCTTCCACGCCTGAACTAGAGCATCTTTGTCTCTTTTCTCGACCACAACACCGTTAATAATTGAATAGCGGTTTCCGCGTTGAAAACAGAAACCGCTCACGGCCTTGGCATATTCTATGTTCTTTTCTACATATAGCTTACTTATGCCGGGTACTAAAAAAAGTAAAAGTAGAAAAATCGCTTATATACTTTAGAAATATTTTTTTAATGTTTTGTAGATAGTACTTACAACAAATGTGCGCCGTGTTTGTTGGTAACGGTTTAAATAAATAAACCGTTCCATACTCGTTCCTGGGTACCTGGCCAAAATTTTTTAATTATTTTCTTTTCCGTTTGCCACACTCCAGACAGATATGATACTACCCCTTTGTTTTGAAAACAAAAAGCGTAATAATATTTAACTTTACTTTCGTATTATTTTAAAAGAATTTTATACCTTTGTAATAGTCTTGTATGGGCTTTCATTTTTTTTAATATTCCTTCCTCTTTTTTTCCACCCGTATTCAGAATATAGAGTGTGGGCGTTACTTTGGCAGCATATTTTATGCCCTTTGATTTCTCCAATCACAGGTGCATCTTTTGGATATATCACCTGCTTGGAAAGTAATACCCTCTCTATTACATACTCCGGATGATTTTTAAAGTCCATAATTTTCGTCGGCATGGGTGCCCTTTCTAAAAAAAAAACCAAAAAATAGATATGTACATAAATATTTTTGTATTTAATTTTTTCATATATATGAAAAAAAGACAAAGGAATTTTTCATGCAACAGCTAAATCTAAAGAGATAGCGATAAAAGCAATGGGAGTTGTTGTCTTAAATTTTAATGTAATGCTTTTTAAGATCTCCTGTCATATCCCGCTAACAAAAGCATACTCATACATACAAACTTATGATCAGGGAAACCGTAAATATGCAATTGCAAATAAATCTTATTTCGGCTTTCTTAATTACTTTCTTCTTAACTTACGCATTGGATCTGTCCTGGTTTTTTTAATCATTTTTTATATAAGTTCCATTTCCGTTGCAATTTGAGGATTCGCCTTCCACGCCTGAACTAGAGCATCTTTGTCTCTTTTCTTGACCACAACACCGTTAATAATCGAATAGCGGATTTCGCGTTGAAAACAGAAACCGCTCACGGCCTTGGCATATACTATGTTCTTTTCTTCACATAGCTTACTTATGCCGGGTACTAAAAAAAGTAAAAGTAGAAAAATCGCTTATATACTTTAGAAATATTTTTTTAATGTTTTGTAGATAGTACTTACAACAAATGTGCGCCGTGTTTGTTGGTAACGGTTTAAATAAATAAACCGTTCCATACTCGTTCCTGGGTACCTGGCCAAAATTTTTTAATTATTTTCTTTTCCGTTTGCCACACTCCAGACAGATATGATACTACCCCTTTGTTTTGAAAACAAAAAGCGTAATAATATTTAACTTTACTTTCGTATTATTTTAAAAGAATTTTATACCTTTGTAATAGTCTTGTATGGGCTTTCATTTTTTTTAATATTCCTTCCTCTTTTTTTCCACCCGTATTCAGAATATAGAGTGTGGGCGTTACTTTGGCAGCATATTTTATGCCCTTTGATTTCTCCAATCACAGGTGCATCTTTTGGATATATCACCTGCTTGGAAAGTAATACCCTCTATATTACATACTCCGGATGATTTTTAAAGTCCATAATTTTCGTCGGCATGGGTGCCCTTCCTAAAAAAAAACCAAAAAAATAGATATGTACATAAATATTTTTGTATTTAATTTTTTCATATGTATGAAAAAAAGACAAAGGAATTTTTCATGCAACAGCTAAATCTAAAGAGATAGCGATAAAAGCAATGGGAGTTGTTGTCTTAAATTTTAATGTAATGCTTTTTAAGATATCCTGTCATATCCCGCTAACAAAAGCATACTCATACATACAAACTTATGATCAGGGAAACCGTAAATATGCAATTGCAAATAAATCTTATTTCGGCTTTCTAAATTACTTTCTTCTTAACTTACGCATTGGATCTGTCCTGGTTTTTTTAATCATTTTTTATATAAGTTCCATTTCCGTTGCAATTTGAGGATTCGCCTTCCACGCCTGAACTAGAGCATCTTTGTCTCTTTTCTTGACCACAACACCGTTAATAATCGAATAGCGGATTTCGCGTTGAAAACAGAAACCGCTCACGGCCTTGGCATATACTATGTTCTTTTCTTCACATAGCTTACTTATGCCGGGTACTAAAAAAAGTAAAAGTAGAAAAATCGCTTATATACTTTAGAAATATTTTTTTAATGTTTTGTAGATAGTACTTACAACAAATGTGCGCTGTGTTTGTTGGTAACGGTTTAAATAAATAAACCGTTCCATACTCGTTCCTGGGTACCTGGCCAAAATTTTTATCTTTTATTTTCTTTTCCGTTTGCCACACTCCAGACAGATATAATACTACCCCTTTGTTCTGAAAACAAAAAGCGTAATAATATTTAACTTTACTTTCGTATTATTTTAAAAGAATTTTATACCTTTGTAATAGTCTTGTATGGGCTTTCATTTTTGTTAATATTCCTTCCTCTTTTTTTCCACCCGTATTCAGAATATAGAGTGTGGGCGTTACTTTGGCAGTATACTTTATGCCCTTTGATTTCTCCAATCACATGTGCGTCTTTTGGATATATCACCTGCTTGGATAGTAATACCCTCATATGTATGAAAAAAAGACAAAGGAATTTTTCATGCAACAGCTAAATCTAAAGAGATAGCGATAAAAGCAATGGGAGTTGTTGTCTTAAATTTTAATGTAATGCTTTTTAAGATATCCTGTCATATCCCGCTAACAAAAGCGTACTCATACATACAAACTTATGATCAGGGAAACCGTAAATATGCAATTGCAAATAAATCTTATTTCGGCTTTCTAAATTACTTTCTTCTTAACTTACGCATTGGATCTGTCCTGGTTTTTTTAATCATTTTTTATATAAGTTCCATTTCCGTTGCAATTTGAGGATTCGCCTTCCACGCCTGAACTAGAGCATCTTTGTCTCTTTTCTTGACCACAACACCGTTAATAATCGAATAGCGGATTTCGCGTTGAAAACAGAAACCGCTCACGGCCTTGGCATATACTATGTTCTTTTCTTCACATAGCTTACTTATGCCGGGTACTAAAAAAAGTAAAAGTAGAAAAATCGCTTATATACTTTAGAAATATTTTTTTAATGTTTTGTAGATAGTACTTACAACAAATGTGCGCTGTGTTTGTTGGTAACGGTTTAAATAAATAAACCGTTCCATACTCGTTCCTGGGTACCTGGCCAAAATTTTTATCTTTTATTTTCTTTTCCGTTTGCCACACTCCAGACAGATATAATACTACCCCTTTGTTCTGAAAACAAAAAGCGTAATAATATTTAACTTTACTTTCGTATTATTTTAAAAGAATTTTATACCTTTGTAATAGTCTTGTATGGGCTTTCATTTTTTTTAATATTCCTTCCTCTTTTTTTCCACCCGTATTCAGAATATAGAGTGTGGGCGTTACTTTGGCAGTACATTTTATGCCGTTTGATTTCTCCAATCACAGGTGCATCTTTTGGATATATCACCTGCTTGGAAAGTAATACCCTCTCTATAACATACTCCGGGTGATTATTAAAGTCCATAATTTTCGTCGGCATGGGTGCCCTTTCTAAAAAAAAAAACCAAAAAAATAGATATGTACATAAATATTTTTGTATTTCATTTTTTCATATGTATGAAAAAAAGACAAAGGAATTTTTCATGCATCAGCTAAATCTAAAGAGAGAGCGATAAAAGCAATGGGAGTTGTTGTCTTAAATTTTAATGTAATGCTTTTTAAGATATCCTGTCATATCCCGCTAACAAAAGCGTACTCATACATACAAACTTATGATCAGGGAAACCGTAAATATGCAATTGCAAATCAATCTTATTTCGGCTTTCTAAATTACTTTCTTCTTAACTTACGCATTGGATCTGTCCTGGTTTTTTTTTATCATTTTTTATATAAGTTCCATTTCCGTTGCAATTTGAGGATTCGCCTTCCACGCCTGAACTAGAGCATCTTTGTCTCTTTTCTCGACCACAACACCGTTCATAATTGAATAGCGGTTTCCGCATTGAAAACAGAAACCGCTCACGGCCTTGGCATATTCTATGTTCATTTCTTCACATAGCTTACTTATGCCGGGTACTAAAAAAAGTAAAAGTAGAAAAATCGCTTATACACTTTAGAAATATTTTTTTAATGTTTTGTAGATAGTACTTTCAACAAATGTGCGCCGTGTTTGTTGGTAACGGTTTAAATAAATAAACTGTTCCATACTCGTTCCTGGGTACCTGGCCAAAATTTTTATCTTTTATTTTCTTTTCCGTTTGCCACACTCCAGACAGATACGATACTACCCCTTTGTTCTGAAAACAAAAAGCGTAATAATATTTAACTTTACTTTCGTATTATTTTAAAAGAATTTTATACCTTTGTAATAGTCTTGTATGGGCTTTCATTTTTGTTAATATTCCTTCCTCTTTTTTTCCACCCGTATTCAGAATATAGAGTGTGGGCGTTACTTTGGCAGTATACTTTATGCCCTTTGATTTCTCCAATCACATGTGCGTCTTTTGGATATATCACCTGCTTGGATAGTAATACCCTCATATGTATGAAAAAAATACAAAGGAATTTTTCATGCAACAGCTAAATCTAAAGAGATAGCGATAAAAGCAATGGGAGTTGTTGTCTTAAATTTTAATGTAATGCTTTTTAAGATATCCTGTCATATCCCGCTAACAAAAGCGTACTCATACATACAAACTTATGATCAGGGAAACCGTAAATATGCAATTGCAAATCAATCTTATTTCGGCTTTCTAAATTACTTTCTTCTTAACTTACGCATTGGATCTGTCCTGGTTTTTTTTTTATCATTTTTTATATAAGTTCCATTTCCGTTGCAATTTGAGGATTCGCCTTCCACGCCTGAACTAGAGCATCTTTGTCTCTTTTCTCGACCACAACACCGTTCATAATTGAATAGCGGTTTCCGCATTGAAAACAGAAACCGCTCACGGCCTTGGCATATTCTATGTTCATTTCTTCACATAGCTTACTTATGCCGGGTACTAAAAAAAGTAAAAGTAGAAAAATCGCTTATACACTTTAGAAATATTTTTTTAATGTTTTGTAGATAGTACTTACAACAAATGTGCGCCGTGTTTGTTGGTAACGGTTTAAATAAATAAACTGTTCCATACTCGTTCCTGGGTACCTGGCCAAAATTTTTATCTTTTATTTTCTTTTCCGTTTGCCACACTCCAGACAGATACGATACTACCCCTTTGTTCTGAAAACAAAAAGCGTAATAATATTTAACTTTACTTTCGTATTATTTTAAAAGAATTTTATACCTTTGTAATAGACTTGTATGGGCTTTCATTTTTGTTTATATTCCTTCCTCTTTTTTTCCACCCGTATTCAGAATATAGAGTGTGGGCGTTACTTTGGCAGTATACTTTATGCCCTTTGATTTCTCCAATCACATGTGCGTCTTTTGGATATATCACCTGCTTGGATAGTAATACCCTCATATGTATGAAAAAAAGACAAAGGAATTTTTCATGCAACAGCTAAATCTAAAGAGATAGCGATAAAAGCAATGGGAGTTGTTGTCTTAAATTTTAATGTAATGCTTTTTAAGATATCCTGTCATATCCCGCTAACAAAAGCGTACTCATACATACAAACTTATGATCAGAAAAACCGTAAATATGCAATTGCAAATAAATCTTATTTCGGCTTTCTAAATTACTTTCTTCTTAACTTACGCATTGGATCTGTCCTGGCTTTTTTTATCATTTTTTATATAAGTTCCATTTCCGTTGCAATTTGAGGATTCGCCTTCCACGCCTGAACTAGAGCAACTTTGTCTCTTTTCTCGACCACAACACCGTTAATAATTGAATAGCGGTTTCCGCGTTGAAAACAGAAACCGCTCACGGCCTTGGCATATTCTATGTTCTTTTCTTCACATAGCTTACTTATGCCGGGTACTAAAAAAAGTAAAAGTAGAAAAATCGCTTATATACTTTAGAAATATTTTTTTAATGTTTTGTAGATAGTACTTACAACAAATGTGCGCCGTGTTTGTTGGTAACGGTTTAAATAAATAAACCGTTCCATACTCGTTCCTGGGTACCTGGCCAAAATTTTTTAATTATTTTCTTTTCCGTTTGCCACACTCCAGACAGATATGATACTACCCCTTTGTTTTGAAAACAAAAAGCGTAATAATATTTAATTTTACTTTCGTATTATTTTAAAAGAATTTTATACCTTTGTAATAGTCTTGTATGGGCTTTAATTTTTTTTAATATTCCTTCCTCTTTTTTTCCACCCGTATTCAGAATATTGAGTGTGGGCGTTACTTTGGCAGCATATTTTATGCCCTTTGATTTCTCCAATCACAGGTGCATCTTTTGGATATATCACCTGCTTGGAAAGTAATACCCTCTCTATTACATACTCCGGATGATTTTTAAAGTCCATAATTTTCGTCGGCATGGGTGCCCTTTCTAAAAAAAAACCAAAAAAATAGATATGTACATAAATATTTTTGTATTTCATTTTTTCATATGTAGGAAAAAAAGACAAAGGAATTTTTCATGCATCAGCTAAATCTAAAGAGATAGCGATAAAAGCAATGGGAGTTGTTGTCTTAAATTTTAATGTAATGCTTTTTAAGATATCCTGTCATATCCCGCTAACAAAAGCGTACTCATACATACAAACTTATGATCAGGGAAACCGTAAATATGCAATTGCAAATAAATCTTATTTCGGCTTTCTAAATTACTTTCTTCTTAACTTACGCATTGGATCTGTCCTGGTTTTTTTTTTATCATTTTTTATATAAGTTCCATTTCCGTTGCAATTTGAGGATTCGCCTTCCACGCCTGAACTAGAGCATCTTTGTCTCTTTTCTCGACCACAACACCGTTAATAATTGAATAGCGAAGTTCGCGTTGAAAACAGAAACCGCTCACGGCCTTGGCATATTCTATGTTCTTTTTTTCACATAGCTTGCTTATGCCGGGTACTAAAAAAAGTAAAAGTAGAAAAATCGCTTATATACTTTAGAAATATTTTTTTAATGTTTTGTAGATAGTACTTACAACAAATGTGCGCCGTGTTTGTTGGTAACGGTTTAAATAAATAAACCGTTCCATACTCGTTCCTGGGTACCTGGCCAACATTTTTTAATTATTTTCTTTTCCGTTTGCCACACTCCAGACAGATACGATACTACCCCTTTGTTCTGAAAACAAAAAGCGTAATAATATTTAACTTTACTTTCGTATTATTTTAAAAGAATTTTATACCTTTGTAATAGTCTTGTATGGGCTTTCATTTTTTTTTAATATTCCTTCCTCTTTTTTTCCACCCGTATTCAGAATATAGAGTGTGGGCGTTACTTTGGCAGCATATTTTATGCCCTTTGATTTCTCCAATCACAGGTGCATCTTTTGGATATATCACCTGCTTGGAAAGTAATACCCTCTCTATTACATACTCCGGATGATTTTTAAAGTCCATAATTTTCGTCGGCATGGGTGCCCTTTCTAAAAAAAAACCAAAAAAATAGCTATGTACATAAATATTTTTGTATTTAATTTTTTCATATGTATGAAAAAAAGACAAAGGAATTTTTCATGCAACAGCTAAATCTTTCTTACTTTCGTATTATTTTAAAAGAATTTTATACCTTTGTAATAGTCTTGTATGGGCTTTCATTTTTGTTAATATTCCTTCCTCTTTTTTTCCACCCGTATTCAGAATATAGAGTGTGGGCGTTACTTTGGCAGTATACTTTATGCCCTTTTATTTCTCCAATCACATGTGCGTCTTTTGGATATATCACCTGCTTGGATAGTAATACCCTCATATGTATGAAAAAAAGACAAATGAATTTTTCATGCAACAGCTAAATCTAAAGAGATAGCGATAAAAGCAATGGGAGTTGTTGTCTTAAATTTTAATGTAATGCTTTTTAAGATATCCTGTCATATCCCGCTAACAAAAGCGTACTCATACATACAAACTTATGATCAGGGAAACCGTAAATATGCAATTGCAAATAAATCTTATTTCGGCTTTCTAAATTATTTTCTTCTTAACTTACGCATTGGATCTGTCCTGGTTTTTTTTTATCATTTTTTATATAAGTTCCATTTCCGTTGCAATTTGAGGATTCGCCTTCCACGCCTGAACTAGAGCATCTTTGTCTCTTTTCTCGACCACAACACCGTTAATAATTGAAAAGCGGTTTCCGCGTTGAAAACAGAAACCGCTCACGGCCTTGGCATATTCTATGTTCTTTTCTACACATAGCTTACTTATGCCGGGTACTAAAAAAAGTAAAAGTAGAAAAATCGCTTATATACTTTAGAAATTTTTTTTAATGTTTTGTAGATAGTACTTACAACAAATGTGCGCCGTGTTTGTTGGTAACGGTTTAAATAAATAAACCGTTCCATACTCGTTCCTGGGTACCTGGCCAAAATTTTTTAATTATTTTCTTTTCCGTTTGCCACACTCCAGACAGATATGATACTACCCCTTTGTTTTGAAAACAAAAAGCGTAATAATATTTAACTTTACTTTCGTATTATTTTAAAAGAATTTTATACCTTTGTAATAGTCTTGTATGGGCTTTCATTTTTTTTAATATTCCTTCCTCTTTTTTTCCACCCGTATTCAGAATATAGAGTGTGGGCGTTACTTTGGCAGCATATTTTATGCCCTTTGATTTCTCCAATCACAGGTGCATCTTTTGGATATATCACCTGCTTGGAAAGTAATACCCTCTCTATTACATACTCCGGATGATTTTTAAAGTCCATAATTTTCGTCGGCATGGGTGCCCTTTCTAAAAAAAAACCAAAAAAATAGATATGTACATAAATATTTTTGTATTTAATTTTTTCATATGTATGAAAAAAAGACAAAGGAATTTTTCATGCAACAGCTAAATCTAAAGAGATAGCGATAAAAGCAATGGGAGTTGTTGTCTTAAATTTTAATGTAATGCTTCTTAAGATCTCCTGTCATATCCCGCTAACAAAAGCGTACTCATACATACAAACTTATGATCAGGGAAACCGTAAATATGCAATTGCAAATAAATCTTATTTCGGCTTTCTAAATTACTTTCTTCTTAACTTACGCATTGGATCTGTCCTGGTTTTTTTTTTATCATTTTTTATATAAGTTCCATTTTCGTTGCAATTTGAGGATTCGCCTTCCACGCCTGAACTAGAGCATCTTTGTCTCTTTTCTCGACCACAACACCGTTAATAATCGAATAGCGGATTTCGCGTTGAAAACAGAAACCGCTCACGGCCTTGGCATATTCTATGTTCTTTTCTTCACATTGCTTACTTATGCCGGGTACTAAAAAAAGTAAAAGTAGAAAAATCGCTTATATACTTTAGAAATATTTTTTTAATGTTTTGTAGATAGTACTTACAACAAATGTGCGCCGTGTTTGTTGGTAACGGTTTAAATAAATAAACCGTTCCATACTCGTTCCTGGGTACCTGGCCAAAATTTTTTAATTATTTTCTTTTCCGTTTGCCACACTCCAGACAGATATGATACTACCCCTTTGTTTTGAAAACAAAAAGCGTAATAATATTTAACTTTACTTTCGTATTATTTTAAAAGATTTTTATACCTTTGTAATAGTCTTGTATGGGTTTTCATTTTTGTTAATATTCCTTCCTCTTTTTTTCCACCCGTATTCAGAATATAGAGTGGGCGTTACTTTGGCAGTATATTTTATGCCCTTTGATTTCTCCAATTACAGCTGCATCTTTTGGATATATCACCTGCTTGGAAAGTAATACCCTCTCTATAACATACTCCGGGTGATTTTTTAAGTCCATAATTTTCGTCGGCATGGGTGCCCTTTCTAAAAAAAAAAACCAAAAAAATAGATATGTACATAAATATTTTTGTATTTCATTTTTTCATATGTAGGAAAAAAAGACAAAGGAATTTTTCATGCATCAGCTAAATCTAAAGAGATAGCGATAAAAGCAATGGGAGTTGTTGTCTTAAATTTTAATGTAATGCTTTTTAAGATATCCTGTCATATCCCGCTAACAAAAGCGTACTCATACATACAAACTTATGATCAGGGAAACCGTAAATATGCAATTGCAAATAAATCTTATTTCGGCTTTCTAAATTACTTTCTTCTTAACTTACGCATTGGATCTGTCCTGGTTTTTTTTTTTATCATTTTTTATATAAGTTCCATTTCCGTTGCAATTTGAGGATTCGCCTTCCACGCCTGAACTAGAGCATCTTTGTCTCTTTTCTCGACCACAACACCGTTCATAATTGAATAGCGGTTTCCGCGTTGAAAACAGAAACCGCTCACGGCCTTGGCATATTCTATGTTCATTTCTTCACATAGCTTACTTATGCCGGGTATTAAAAAAAGTAAAAGTAGAAAAATCGCTTAGATACTTTAGAAATATTTTTTTAATGTTTTGTAGATAGTACTTACAACAAATTTTCGCCGTGTTTGTTGGTAACGGTTTAAATAAATAAACCGTTCCATACTCGTTCCTGGGTACCTGGCCAAAATTTTTATCTTTTATTTTAATTTCCGTTTGCCACACTCCATACAGATATGATACTACCCCTTTGTTCTGAAAACAAAAACCGTAATAATATTTAACTTTACTTTCGTATTATTTTAAAAGAATTTTATACCTTTGTAATAGTCTTGTATGGGCTTTCATTTTTTTTAATATTCCTTCCTCTTTTTTTCCAGAATATAGAGTGGGCGTTACTTTGGCAGTATATTTTATGCCCTTTGATTTCTCCAATCACAGCTGCATCTTTTGGATATATCACCTGCTTGGAAAGTAATACCCTCTCTATAACATACTCCGGGTGATTTTTAAAGTCCATAATTTTCGTCGGCATGGGTGCCCTTTCTAAAAAAAAAACCAAAAAAATAGATATGTACATAAATATTTTTGTATTTCATTTTTTCATATGTAGGAAAAAAAGACAAAGGAATTTTTCATGCATCAGCTAAATCTAAAGAGATAGCGATAAAAGCAATGGGAGTTGTTGTCTTAAATTTTAATGTAATGCTTTTTAAGATATCCTGTCATATCCCGCTAACAAAAGCGTACTCATACATACAATCTTATGATCAGGGAAACCGTAAATATGCAATTGCAAATAAATCTTATTTCGGCTTTCTAAATTACTTTCTTCTTAACTTACGCATTGGATCTGTCCTGGTTTTTTTTTTATCATTTTTTATATAAGTTCCATTTCCGTTGCAATTTGAGGATTCGCCTTCCACGCCTGAACTAGAGCATCTTTGTCTCTTTTCTCGACCACAACACCGTTCATAATTGAATAGCGGTTTCCGCGTTGAAAACAGAAACCGCTCACGGCCTTGGCATATTCTATGTTCATTTCTTC
This sequence comes from Pollenia angustigena, assembly GCA_930367215.1. NCBI lineage: Eukaryota > Metazoa > Arthropoda > Insecta > Diptera > Polleniidae > Pollenia > Pollenia angustigena. The sequence continues at coordinate 45,635,932 of OV884058.1, forward strand.
ACATAGCTTACTTATGCCGGGTATTAAAAAAAGTAAAAGTAGAAAAATCGCTTAGATACTTTAGAAATATTTTTTTAATGTTTTGTAGATAGTACTTACAACAAATTTGCGCCGTGTTTGTTGGTAACGGTTTAAATAAATAAACCGTTCCATACTCGTTCCTGGGTACCTGGCCAAAATTTTTATCTTTTATTTTAATTTCCGTTTGCCACACTCCATACAGATATGATACTACCCCTTTGTTCTGAAAACAAAAACCGTAATAATATTTAACTTTACTTTCGTATTATTTTAAAAGAATTTTATACCTTTGTAATAGTCTTGTATGGGCTTTCATTTTTTTTAATATTCCTTCCTCTTTTTTTCCACCCGTATTCAGAATATAGAGTGGGCGTTACTTTGGCAGTATATTTTATGCCCTTTGATTTCTCCAATCACAGCTGCATCTTTTGGATATATCACCTGCTTGGAAAGTAATACCCTCTCTATAACATACTCCGGGTGATTTTTAAAGTCCATAATTTTCGTCGGCATGGGTGCCCTTTCTAAAAAAAAACCAAAAAAATAGATATGTACATAAATATTTTTGTATTTAATTTTTTCATATGTATGAAAAAAGACAAAGGAATTTTTCATGCAACAGCTAAATCTAAAGAGATAGCGATAAAAGCAATGGGAGTTGTTGTCTTAAATTTTAATGTAATGCTTTTTAAGATATCCTGTCATATCCCGCTAACGAAAGCGTACTCATACATACAAACTTATGATCAGGGAAACTGTTAGTATGCAATTGCAAATAAATCTTATTTCGGCTTTCTAAATTACTTTCTTCTTAACTTACGCATTGGATCTGTCCTGGTTTTTTTTATCATTTTTTATATAAGTTCCATTTCCGTTGCAATTTGAGGATTCGCCTTCCACGCCTGAACTAGAGCATCTTTGTCTGTTTTCTCGACCACAACACCGTTAATAATTGAATAGCGGTTTCCGCATTGAAAACAGAAACCTCTCACGGCCTTGGCATATTCTATGTTCATTTCTTCACATAGCTTACTTATGCCGGGTACTAAAAAAAGTAAAAGTAGAAAAATCGCTTATATACTTTAGAAATATTTTTTTAATGTTTTGTAGATAGTACTTACAGCAAATTTGCGCCGTGTTTGTTGGTAACGGTTTAAATAAATAAACCGTTCCATATTCGTTCCTGGGTACCTGGCCAAAATTGTTATCTTTTATATTCTTTTCCGTTTGCCAAACTCCATACAGATATGATACTACCCCTTTGTTCTGAAAACAAAAAGCGTAATAATATTTAACTTTACTTTCGTATTATTTTAAAAGAATTTTATACCTTTGTAATAGTCTTGTATGGGCTTTCATTTTTGTTAATATTCCTTCCTCTTTTTTTCCACCCGTATTCAGAATATAGAATGTGGGCGTTACTTTGGCAGTATATTTTATGCCCTTTGATTTCTCCAATCACAGGTGCGTCTTTTGGATATATCACCTGCTTGGAAAGTAATACCCTCTCTATAACATACTCCAGGTGATTTTTAAAGTCCATAATTTTCGTCGGCATGGGTGCCCTTTCTAAAAAAAACCAAAAAAATAGATATGTACATAAATATTTTTGTATTTCATTTTTTCATATGTATGAAAAAAAGAAACAGGCATTTTTCATGCATCAGCTAAATCTAAAGAGATAGCGATAAAAGCAATGGGAGTTGTTGTCTTAAATTTTAATGTAATGCTTTTTAAGATATCCTGTCATATCCCGCTAACAAAAGTGTACTCATTCATACAAACTTATGATCAGGGAAACCGTAAATATGCAATTGCAAATAAATCTTATTTCGGCTTTCTAAATTACTTTCTTCTTAACTTACGCATTGGATCTGTCCTGGTTTTTTTTTATCATTTTTTATATAAGTTCCATTTCCGTTGCAATTTGAGGATTCGCCCTTCACGCCTGAACTAGAGCATCTTTGTTCCTTCTCTCGTCCACAACACCGTTAATAATTGAATAACGGTTTCCGCGTTGAAAACAGAAACCGCTCACGGCCTTGGCATATTCTATGTTCATTTCTTCACATAGCTTACTTATGCCGGGTACTAAAACAACTAAAAGTAGAAAAATCGCTTATATACTTTAGAAATATTTTTTTAATGTTTTGTAGATAGTACTTACAACAAATGTGCGCCGTGTTTGTTGGTAACGGTTTAAATAAATAAACCGTTCCATACTCGTTCCTGGGTACCTGGCCAAAATTGTTATCTTTTATTTTCTTTTCCGTTTGCCACACTCCATACAGATATGATACTACCCCTTTGTTCTGAAAACAAAAGCGTAATAATATTTAACTTTACTTTCGTATTATTTTAAAAGAATTTTATACCTTTGTAATAGTCTTGTATGGGCTTTCATTTTTGTTAATATTCCTTCCTCTTTTTTTCCACCCGTATTCAGAATATAGAGTGTGGGCGTTACTTTGGCAGTATATTTTATGCCCTAAGATTTCTCCAATCACAGGTGCGTCTTTTGGATATATCACCTGCTTGGAAAGTTATACCCTCTCTATAACATACTCCGGGTGATTTTAAAGTCCATAATTTTCGTCGGCATGGGTGCTCTTTCTAAAAAAAAACCAAAAAAATAGATATGTACATAAATATTTTTGTATTTCATTTTTTCATATGTATGAAAAAAAGACAAAGGAATTTTTCATGCAACAGCTAAATCTAAAGAGATAGCGATAAAAGCAATGGGAGTTGTTGTCTTAAATTTTATTGTAATGCTTTTTAAGATATCCTGTCATATCCCGCTAACAAAAGCGTACTCATACATACAATCTTATGATCAGGGAAACCGTAAATATGCAATTGCAAATAAATCTTATTTCGGCTTTCTAAATTACTTTCTTCTTAACTTACGCATTGGATCTGTCCTGGTTTTTTTTTATCATTTTTTATATAAGTTCCATTTCCGTTGCAATTTGAGGATTCGCCTTCCACGCCTGAACTAGAGCATCTTTGTCTCTTTTCTCGACCACAACACCGTTCATAATTGAATAGCGGTTTCCGCGTTGAAAACAGAAACCGCTCACGGCCTTGGCATATTCTATGTTCATTTCTTCACATAGCTTACTTATGCCGGGTATTAAAAAAAGTAAAAGTAGAAAAATCGCTTATATACTTTAGAAATAATTTTTTAATGTTTTGTAGATAGTACTAACAACAAATTTGCGCCGTGTTTGTTGGTAACGGTTTAAATAAATAAACCGTTCCATACTCGTTCCTGGGTACCTGGCCAAAATTTTTATCTTTTATTTTAATTTCCGTTTGCAACACTCCATACAGATATGATACTACCCCTTTGTTCTGAAAACAAAAACCGTAATAATATTTAACTTTACTTTCGTATTATTTTAAAAGAATTTTATACCTTTGTAATAGTCTTGTATGGGCTTTCATTTTTTTTAATATTCCTTCCTCTTTTTTTCCAGAATATAGAGTGGGCGTTACTTTGGCAGTATATTTTATGCCCTTTGATTTCTCCAATCACAGCTGCATCTTTTGGATATATCACCTGCTTGGAAAGTAATACCCTCTCTATAACATACTCCGGGTGATTTTTAAAGTCCATAATTTTCGTCGGCATGGGTGCCCTTTCTAAAAAAAAAACCAAAAAAATAGATATGTACATAAATATTTTTGTATTTCATTTTTTCATATGTAGGAAAAAAAGACAAAGGAATTTTTCATGCATCAGCTAAATCTAAAGAGATAGCGATAAAAGCAATGGGAGTTGTTGTCTTAAATTTTAATGTAATGCTTTTTAAGATATCCTGTCATATCCCGCTAACAAAAGCGTACTCATACATACAATCTTATGATCAGGGAAACCGTAAATATGCAATTGCAAATAAATCTTATTTCGGCTTTCTAAATTACTTTCTTCTTAACTTACGCATTGGATCTGTCCTGGTTTTTTTTTATCATTTATTATATAAGTTCCATTTCCGTTGCAATTTGAGGATTCGCCTTCCACGCCTGAACTAGAGCATCTTTGTCTCTTTTCTCGACCACAACACCGTTCATAATTGAATAGCGGTTTCCGCGTTGAAAACAGAAACCGCTCACGGCCTTGGCATATTCTATGTTCATTTCTTCACATAGCTTACTTATGCCGGGTATTAAAAAAAGTAAAAGTAGAAAAATCGCTTAGATACTTTAGAAATATTTTTTTAATGTTTTGTAGATAGTACTTACAACAAATTTGCGCCGTGTTTGTTGGTAACGGTTTAAATAAATAAACCGTTCCATACTCGTTCCTGGGTACCTGGCCAAAATTTTTATCTTTTATTTTAATTTCCGTTTGCAACACTCCATACAGAGATATGATACTACCCCTTTGTTCTGAAAACAAAAACCGTAATAATATTTAACTTTACTTTCGTATTATTTTAAAAGAATTTTATACCTTTGTAATAGTCTTGTATGGGCTTTCATTTTTTTTAATATTCCTTCCTCTTTTTTTCCAGAATATAGAGTGGGCGTTACTTTGACAGTATATTTTATGCCCTTTGATTTCTCCAATCACAGCTGCATCTTTTGGATATATCACCTGCTTGGAAAGTAATACCCTCTCTATAACATACTCCGGGTGATTTTTAAAGTCCATAATTTTCGTCGGCATGGGTGCCCTTTCTAAAAAAAAAACCAAAAAAATAGATATGTACATAAATATTTTTGTATTTCATTTTTTCATATGTAGGAAAAAAAGACAAAGGAATTTTTCATGCATCAGCTAAATCTAAAGAGATAGCGATAAAAGCAATGGGAGTTGTTGTCTTAAATTTTAATGTAATGCTTTTTAAGATATCCTGTCATATCCCGCTAACAAAAGCGTACTCATACATACAATCTTATGATCAGGGAAACCGTAAATATGCAATTGCAAATAAATCTTATTTCGGCTTTCTAAATTACTTTCTTCTTAACTTACGCATTGGATCTGTCCTGGTTTTTTTTTTATCATTTATTATATAAGTTCCATTTCCGTTGCAATTTGAGGATTCGCCTTCCACGCCTGAACTAGAGCATCTTTGTCTCTTTTCTCGACCACAACACCGTTCATAATTGAATAGCGGTTTCCGCGTTGAAAACAGAAACCGCTCACGGCCTTGGCATATTCTATGTTCATTTCTTCACATAGCTTACTTATGCCGGGTATTAAAAAAAGTAAAAGTAGAAAAATCGCTTAGATACTTTAGAAATATTTTTTTAATGTTTTGTAGATAGTACTTACAACAAATTTGCGCCGTGTTTGTTGGTAACGGTTTAAATAAATAAACCGTTCCATACTCGTTCCTGGGTACCTGGCCAAAATTTTTATCTTTTATTTTAATTTCCGTTTGCCACACTCCATACAGATATGATACTACCCCTTTGTTCTGAAAACAAAAACCGTAATAATATTTAACTTTACTTTCGTATTATTTTAAAAGAATTTTATACCTTTGTAATAGTCTTGTATGGGCTTTCATTTTTTTTAATATTCCTTCCTCTTTTTTTCCACCCGTATTCAGAATATAGAGTGGGCGTTACTTTGGCAGTATATTTTATGCCCTTTGATTTCTCCAATCACAGCTGCATCTTTTGGATATATCACCTGCTTGGAAAGTAATACCCTCTCTATAACATACTCCGGGTGATTTTTAAAGTCCATAATTTTCGTCGGCATGGGTGCCCTTTCTAAAAAAAAACCAAAAAAATAGATATGTACATAAATATTTTTGTATTTAATTTTTTCATATGTATGAAAAAAGACAAAGGAATTTTTCATGCAACAGCTAAATCTAAAGAGATAGCGATAAAAGCAATGGGAGTTGTTGTCTTAAATTTTAATGTAATGCTTTTTAAGATATCCTGTCATATCCCGCTAACGAAAGCGTACTCATACATACAAACTTATGATCAGGGAAACTGTTAGTATGCAATTGCAAATAAATCTTATTTCGGCTTTCTAAATTACTTTCTTCTTAACTTACGCATTGGATCTGTCCTGGTTTTTTTTATCATTTTTTATATAAGTTCCATTTCCGTTGCAATTTGAGGATTCGCCTTCCACGCCTGAACTAGAGCATCTTTGTCTCTTTTCTCGACCACAACACCGTTAATAATTGAATAGCGGTTTCCGCATTGAAAACAGAAACCTCTCACGGCCTTGGCATATTCTATGTTCATTTCTTCACATAGCTTACTTATGCCGGGTACTAAAAAAAGTAAAAGTAGAAAAATCGCTTATATACTTTAGAAATATTTTTTTAATGTTTTGTAGATAGTACTTACAGCAAATTTGCGCCGTGTTTGTTGGTAACGGTTTAAATAAATAAACCGTTCCATATTCGTTCCTGGGTACCTGGCCAAAATTGTTATCTTTTATATTCTTTTCCGTTTGCCAAACTCCATACAGATATGATACTACCCCTTTGTTCTGAAAACAAAAAGCGTAATAATATTTAACTTTACTTTCGTATTATTTTAAAAGAATTTTATACCTTTGTAATAGTCTTGTATGGGCTTTCATTTTTGTTAATATTCCTTCCTCTTTTTTTCCACCCGTATTCAGAATATAGAATGTGGGCGTTACTTTGGCAGTATATTTTATGCCCTTTGATTTCTCCAATCACAGGTGCGTCTTTTGGATATATCACCTGCTTGGAAAGTAATACCCTCTCTATAACATACTCCAGGTGATTTTTAAAGTCCATAATTTTCGTCGGCATGGGTGCCCTTTCTAAAAAAAACCAAAAAAATAGATATGTACATAAATATTTTTGTATTTCATTTTTTCATATGTATGAAAAAAAGAAACAGGCATTTTTCATGCATCAGCTAAATCTAAAGAGATAGCGATAAAAGCAATGGGAGTTGTTGTCTTAAATTTTAATGTAATGCTTTTTAAGATATCCTGTCATATCCCGCTAACAAAAGTGTACTCATTCATACAAACTTATGATCAGGGAAACCGTAAATATGCAATTGCAAATAAATCTTATTTCGGCTTTCTAAATTACTTTCTTCTTAACTTACGCATTGGATCTGTCCTGGTTTTTTTTTTATCATTTTTTATATAAGTTCCATTTCCGTTGCAATTTGAGGATTCGCCCTTCACGCCTGAACTAGAGCATCTTTGTTCCTTCTCTCGTCCACAACACCGTTAATAATTGAATAACGGTTTCCGCGTTGAAAACAGAAACCGCTCACGGCCTTGGCATATTCTATGTTCATTTCTTCACATAGCTTACTTATGCCGGGTACTAAAACAACTAAAAGTAGAAAAATCGCTTATATACTTTAGAAATATTTTTTTAATGTTTTGTAGATAGTACTTACAACAAATGTGCGCCGTGTTTGTTGGTAACGGTTTAAATAAATAAACCGTTCCATACTCGTTCCTGGGTACCTGGCCAAAATTGTTATCTTTTATTTTCTTTTCCGTTTGCCACACTCCATACAGATATGATACTACCCCTTTGTTCTGAAAACAAAAGCGTAATAATATTTAACTTTACTTTCGTATTATTTTAAAAGAATTTTATACCTTTGTAATAGTCTTGTATGGGCTTTCATTTTTGTTAATATTCCTTCCTCTTTTTTTCCACCCGTATTCAGAATATAGAGTGTGGGCGTTACTTTGGCAGTATATTTTATGCCCTAAGATTTCTCCAATCACAGGTGCGTCTTTTGGATATATCACCTGCTTGGAAAGTAATACCCTCTCTATAACATACTCCGGGTGATTTTTAAAGTTCATAATTTTCGTCGGCATGGGTGCCCTTTAAAAAAAAAAAACCAAAAAAAAATGGATATGTACATAAATATTTTTGTATATCATTTTTTCATATGCATGAAAAAAAGACAAAGGAATTTTTCATGCATCAGCTAAATCTAAAGAGATAGCGATAAAAGCAATGGGAGTTGTTGTCTTAAATTTTAATGTAATGCTTTTTAAGATATCCTGTCATATCCCGCTAACAAAAGCCTACTCATACATAAAAACTTATGATCAGGGAAACCGTAAATATGCAATTGCAAATAAATCTTATTTCGGCTTTCTAAATTACTTTCTTCTTAACTTACGCATTGGATCTGTCCTGATTTTTTTTTATCATTTTTTATATAAGTTCCATTTCCGTTGCAATTTGAGGATTCGCCTTCCACGCCTGAACTAGAGCATTTTTTTATATTACATATAGGCCATTTTATTTTGTTTGTCAAGCAAAAAGTATGAATAGCCTTAAAAAAAACTACTAATATCGCTACTTATATGATTTGATAATATTCCATCGGCCACAGTCATTTTGTTTTCATTAATGTGTCCAACTATGGAATTAAAAAAAAATTCTTTCCGTGGGGAAAAGCATATCCTCCACCACGTGCCCTGCAGCATCCACATTAGGTGTATAGTAAATTTCTCTTAAAACAATATCATTATGTTGTCTTAAAACGTCTATTTGCTTCTTGGACCATAATAAGGGTTCGTTTTTAGTGAAAATATATTGAATATAATGCTTGAGACCTTCGTTAAACATTTTACGAGTATAACTGTCAATAAAGGAATCACAATTCTGAAGAAAACTCTGCTTTAATTTTTCGAATATACATATGCCAAACATTTAATCAAAATATACAGTAGTTTTGACTTAACTGCCTTTTGTTTAAGTGCACTTTTGACTTAACTGCACAAAATTAATATTTTTTGTCATTATTCTTTTAAAGCCCATACATGTCATTATTCTTTTAAAGCCCATACAAATTCCTTCTTTAAGTGCACCTTCTAAATATATTCATATAAAACATCAAAGTTAGCTGCACACATGAAAAAAATAAAGTGGCCACTTATTCACATACATATTGTATTTAAGCAAAGAAGCCAAGTTGGCATCATTATAATTCACTTCTTTTGTTTGTATCAGAGAACTGCAAAATCCACTATTTTTGTTGATTTACTCATACGCTATAATTTACATTAACTCTATGACTTCAAAAATAATCCTCTTGAGTATACGATGGAGTAGTTTCAATACTACTCCTTTGTAATCCAAAGCTAGGTTATATGGTCCTGCCCTAGGACATCGTAATGTTAAATAGACCATGTTTTTTCCATACGTTTGGGTTACTTTTGGACTTGTCTTAGTCCCTTGTGGGCTACATCTTACACGCGTGTTTGGACTAGTCCCATTATATGGAGGGTATTTTTTTAAAAGCGTAACAAGCAACATTAACAACAATAACAACAATGCATTGTACATTGTACATACAGAACTACAGTACTTTTTAAGAAATGATAAAAAATAAAAACGTCTTCTGTTTCTATGGAAATTGTTTCAGCTGCTGAATAGTCATCAGAGCAATGATTTTTGTGTAGTATTTTTCTTTTGATATGTTTTTTATCAAAGCAATAATTGGCGAACGAAGCTAAGTCTGAGTTTATACGGCTCATGTCTTATTGACAAGATTCTTCCTTTTTCTTCTTTGAACATGAATTGGCGTTAAAATGATTCATGTCATGTTGACGACATGTGCTTTTTTGATATTGAAAACAATAACAAAATTAAACAACGAATGAAAAAGAAAAACGTAAAGACAGTACATGCATGCATCTGTGTACTCGTTTCTTTTCCCCTCGTCCCTCTCGCCTACAAAGTAGCGATCATGTCAATAAGACAAGAGCCGTATGAACACAGACTAAGCATGGTATGAATGGCAAAGCTAATACGCTGTGCATGACTTGAATGAATTTTAAAACAACACCGATGTGTGTGGCTGAGAAAGTTTGATTGCATGAACACAAACGAGTGTATTTGATGTTGTTGATATAATGTGAATTTTTTGCAATCGCACAAAGCCGTTCCCTGGTTTGCATATAATGGTTTGTGGTTACAGCAACCGATTATATGAAAGGAATAGCGAATCTTATTGGTACCCATTTGGATATCTCTTTCATTCTAAAAATGCATAACAAATGACTACAGGTTGTTTGAACGTAATTATTGGGAATTCTATTTCATATTATGTGGTTTTTAGTCCTTAGCTATCATAAGTTGAGTGGGAATTTAAAAAATTAGTTGTAAAAGTAAATTAACAGCAATGTCATTAAAACAAAAAGTGAAGATAATTAAAGAAATAGAAGACGATCATAAGAATAAAAAAATCACTTTGCTCAAAATATTAATGTGATATTTCGACAGAGAATCGTATATTAAAGAAAAAAGTGGAAATTAATGAAGCCGCCAGCGTTTCAGCCAATTTAAAACCAAAGCGCAATAGAAAATATGTTCATGGCAATGTTGAAAACTTGGGATATGGTTCGATCAACAAAGACAAAAAAAGGATGTAATAAGCTCCCAAGCAGTGATGCCAAAAGTGCAGAGTTATCTGCATTTTGCAGATTTTAAACCCCAAATTGTCAAAATACTGATTTTAAAATTTTTGGTTTAAAAAAGCTGTTTTTTTTTTATTGTCACTTATGTGAGTACTATTTCAACTTCTTGCATTGATAAACGAAATATATTAACCATTCATGGAAGAACCGTTTGAAAATGTTTGTATTCATTAGTAGAAATTTAATATCGCCGGACTTATGTCATCTGATTTACACAAAATAATAAATTTTCAATAAGAATCTTAATAGTTTAAATAATATGTCAAGCAATTAAGTGACAATTTGTTGTTTAAAATAACAAATATGTGATTAATCCTTACTCAGCATGAGTTATTTAGTTTGAATATATATTTTTAATTTTCTTTACAAGAAGCTAATTATATACTTTATCATATGCTTTGCTAAAATCTGTGTAAATGTCATCAGTTTGATTCCTTTGATTATTTGAAGAAATCCGCCGTTAACAGCGATAGTAAATTGTAAGAGTTTTGTGATGGTGGAACTTTCTTTTTGAAATCCATGTTGATAAGGAGATATTCAGACCTATTGCGGTTGTCGTAAACGACTGTGTCATTTGTTGTCGTAGATTAAAGAACACGGATTATGTGTTACTTCACGTGTTAAACAAAAAACGACACAGTCGTATACGATAACAGAAACCGCAATAAATTATGTTTGAAACTTGATAACATAAAAGTTATGAAATAATGTTCTCAAAAAGCGACAATATATTTTATTATGAATTCCCAGAGTAGTGGTATACACACAACTGGGACCAGTGATGTTAACTTTTATTTTTTAATTACCGTACAGCCCTCTAAAAATTACCTTTTTTGAGAAAAAATTACCGCACGCAAAGATTTTTAATCTAAACTTTAATTTATTTGAAAAGCACTCGGTCCATCGTTTGGAAATAGCACAGAAGAGCAGTATTTATAAGCAATTTATTTAAATTTTAAATGTGTTTAAAGAAATTTTGGTCTAAAAATGCTTTTTCACGAATTAAATAAAAATAATGTATGTATGTTCATTCAACTTTAAATATTTTTATTTAATAAGCTTAACGTATGCGATTAACACTAAAAAAAAATTCGTAAAATCAATTTATCCGTACTTAAACCAAGGCAAAGCGGTGTCAATAGTACGGTAAGTACGGATTTTCTTAAATCAAGTACAGAATGCTTGATAAAAATACGCTGTTGAAGTGCCAAACACTTAACTTCAGTCACATTTAATCCCTGATCCGTCCTTAAAATAATCCGAAAGCTATACTTAAATTTATAAAATTGCGACTATTTTATATGTTTGAAAATTGTTGACTTTTGAACAAACTAAAAGTTTAATTTAAAAGAGTAAAATTTAATTTTTCTTATATTGAACTTTTCGGTGTTATGAAAACATTCGCAAAAACATAATGTACTAAATTTTTTGATAATCTATTTCTCTTTTCTATTCTATTTAAAGTGAAAATCACATCTTTAAAGTTAAAATAATAAAACCTACAAATGTAAGTTAATTTAAACAAACAAAATCAAATTTCTTTTAATTACCGTATTTTAAATAAAATTACCTTGCTACCTGTTGCGCCTCAAAATTACCCTAAAAAAAGGTAATTACCGTACGGTTAACATCACTGACTGGGACGAACAACGAACTTCGCAAAGTACGACGAATTCGTCGGCAAGAATTTGTTCCGTAAATTCGTCAAATGAAACACAATAAGTGCGGGAACCTAAATTTTTTTTAATTTATAAAAAGCTATTAATCCGGTGTGTTCTAGAATCCGAATCCACTCGAAAGTGGATTACTTCAGCATTTCGATATAGCGATCTCAAATTAGTTTTTGGGTTGTTCGCGATTGGTTCCTGTTAGTGTTCTGAATTTTTACAGCTTTAGCGATTTGTAATAAATAGTAGACTTTGCTATCATGCCGCTGTTAGCAAATTTTTGCGAATTTTAATGTAGCGATTTTACCGAATTTTAGCCATTTCTTATAGTTTTAGGGACTCTTAATTAATTTTATAGCTTGTTTGAAATATTAAAAATTTTCGCGATCGCCATTTTGCAATTTTTTTTCTATTTTCCGACTTTTTTTTCACCCATTTAGCGATTTCAAATAAATTTTAGTGTTTATTTAAAAGTTTGCAAATTGTCGCGAATTTTAGCCAAGTTCGAAATAGAAGCGATTTGCCCCTGAGATTACCGCTTTCACGTTTTATAATAAGTAGTAGACTTTGCGGCTGTAGGAAATATCGCCCAAAAAAAATAATGAAAAATCGCCCAAAAGAACATAAAAAATGACCCAAAAAGTTAAATATGAAATTTTGCCCAATAAAAACGAAAAAGGGCCCCAAAAAAAAAATTAAAAATCACCCAAAAAGCAAAAACGAATTAAAAAAAAAAAAAAAAAAAATTGGAAAATTACCCAATTTGCAAAAAAGTGTTTATTATTCATAAAAATTTAGTTACATACAAATATAAGTTTTATATAAAAAATTGCATTGTATCTTCAAAATTAATTACTTAAAACAGAATATTGCTTTTTGCAAGGTGGCATGCTGTAACGTCCAGTGTCGTAGTGTCCATGGACACTGTGACATTTTTGAAAATGTCATAATGCCCGTGGGCATTAAGACACTTTGCAAATGGACATTATGTTATTTTTAAAAATGTCATAAGGTCCATAATTACTAAAGATACAAAAAAAAAGTCATGCAGAGAAAAACATGTTTTAATATAGTCACAACCAACAAAACTATTTTTAAAGAAACTTATTTTACCATAATATGGTTGTCGGTGACAATGATTTGGTTGGATCAAACATAATAAGGTTAAAATTTTTTTAAAAATGGTTTTGCTGTTTTTTCTCTGGGTGCATATATTAAACAAATAACGAAAACACTTTTGGGCGCAAGGATTTTCTCCCCTATGGTGTAACAAATACCGGCAGCGCTTACTAAAGCGACTCGGCATAGCCGGCCTTCGGCCGGTCGCAAGGATTTTCTACTCTATGGTATTACAATGACCGGCTTCGCTAACTTAAGCTTCTCTGCGCAGACGGCGTTTGGGCGGGCGCATTGATTTTTTCCTTTATGGTATAACAAGTACCGGTTTCGCTAAGTTAAGCTTCTAAAATCTGCCTTGTTTCCGATAGATGGCCGACTTTAGCTTTAGTTAGCGAAGCCAGTATTTGTTATACCATAGAGAAGAAAATCCTTGCGCCCGGCCGAAGGCCGGCTATGCAGAGAAGCTTTAGTTAGCGAAGCCGGTACTTGTTTTATCAAAGAGGAGAAAATCCTTGCGCCCGGTCGAAGGCCGGCTATGCTTACGAGTTTGTAAGCATGTTGTGGACATTATGAGACTTTACAAAGTGACATAAGTCCACGGACTTTTTTGACGGACACTATGACACTGGACGTTATGATATGCCACCTTTTTGGAATATATCCCGTTATTTTTACAAATAACATTAAGGAATTCCATGTATAATGATAATGAATGATTTAGACGGAATTTTAAATAAAAAATTAAAAATTTTATTTTTTTTGGGCCATTTTTCTTTGGACGATATTTCCTACAGCCAGACTTTGCTATCCTGCCGCTGTTAGCAAATTTTTGCGAATTTCCTCTAATATATCAGTTTTTACCGAATTTTAACCATTCCTTATAGTTTTAGGGACTTTTGATCAATTTTATGGCTTTTTTGAAATATAAAATTTTTTTTGCGAATTTTTGCAATTTTTTTTTTTTTATTATTTTCCGACATTTTGTTTTTTTTTACTCATTTAGCGATTTCTAATAAACTTTAGTGTTTGTTTAAAAGTTTGACAATTTTTCGCGAATTTTAGCAAAGTTCGCAATAGGAGCGATTTGTCCCTGTAATTCTTTACAGATTTCACGATTTTTAATAAACATTAGACATTTTGCTATCATGCTGCGCTGTCCCTTTACCAGTTGTGTTTCTAGCATAGGCTTTATTTTTAGTTGTGTGACTTCTAGTTTTATGAAACAATGGCAGACCAAATTTTACTACAATCGCGTTATTCGAAATGTTTTTAGGCGTTCTAAAGTATTTTCCAAAAGTGGGTTTATATGGGGCCTATGGTAAATTATGGAACGGTCGTCACAAAATTTAGTTGTCTGCTCTCTAATCATAGAAAATGAGTTCTTGAAAAATTAAAAACCAATCGGTTAATTTTGCCACCCATTTTTGTTAAGTTTTTTAGGCTGGTTGTTCCACATTTGGATTCCTAACTCTTTTTCTATTGTGTCGGGCTCTAGCCCTTTCCCTAGACACAACATATGGCCATATAATGCACTTTAAAGTATAAAGTACATACGTACCTTTTTTATAAACTCCAACGATCGAAGGACCAAATGTCTGAACGCCAAAGCGGTTAAACGAAAATGTACCTTTGGTAAGGGGCACTGGTTATAAGGGACGTTGTACGGGGATCTCAGTATTTGGGTTGTTGAGGCAGGTCAAGTATAGGTAGCACGCATACACACACACACACACAATTGCTGCTGTGCACGAAAAACACCCTTATTTCTTATTGGCTCACTGGCACTTTTGGTTTGTGGCTTTTTCATTTTTAAATAAAAATTAAGTTTTCTCTTGTTGGCTGTAGTTTATTTCAGGTTTTATTTTAATTTCTTTATTTAACAATTTAATTTTTTACTTTATTTTAACTCACGCTTTTTTTTAAATGCCCGCGTCTGGCTGATGCAAATTTTATGACAAAAATATGATTTTCACAAACTCACCTCTCTACATGTGAGGTTGCCAGATGGCACCAGTGTTGTATACCATGGCATCAGTGTAGTTTTCCATGCTGAAAATACAGGGATTATCAAGAGCGTGTTAACATCAGCTACACGCCTACATAGATTTTTGTTCAAATAATATTTGTGGATTGGGGAATTAGTTATTTCCAAATTAGTACATACCCGAATATATCTGTGGCTTGGTGCTAAAAGGGCCAATGTCAATATTTTGCTGTTTTGAGTTAATCGTTTCATTATGTTTATTATTTTATTATATTTTGTTTTTCTGTGTCAGCCAATGTCTAAGTTAACCCAGAACAGTTTAATTAGGTTTTTTAGACATTCGATGATACAAAAAAATAAAATAAATGAGAGTAAAATAAGTTTACAGCTGTAAAAAATTTAAATTTTTTTCGAAATTAGATAGAAGCATAGACATATTATTGACAGTGTCCTGAAAAAGTCACCCAAATAGTCGACAAAAGTGGCGACTTGTAGACCTTTGATACCAAGTTAACTGCAGGTGTAATACATGTTTTTGCTGGTGTGTGGACTACGTATGAATATCTAACGTTGTCCATACGGCAGGATGGGTGGTTGTCGGCTTAGAAATTATGTTGGTATTAAGTTTAAATCCGGACAAATATTTCATTACAACCTCAATAATAATTACACTTTATTTTATTGGAATGTGAAATGAAATGGAAACGTAACTTTTAGAAATTTCAAATTTTAATTAATTAAATGGCCGATAAATGAATGAATTTTTTTCTTGGCTAAACTAATTAAAAATTGCTAAATAAACAACTAAATAGCTGAATTGTAAAAATCAATTTTTTTTAAATATTACTTAAAAGTATTTTTATGGAAATTAAAAAAACGTTAAAAATAATCCATCTCTTAGCTTTTATAAACAAATCAATCTTATTATTTCACCCTCTTATAAAGAACAAACATATTATATTCTGGGTTCTTGAGTGAATTTAAGTCAATTCACATAGCTTTGTCGTCTGTGGAATTATGCTTACTGTGATTGCTTTAACACCTTTTCCAATTAATTCAAAAAGCGCCAATTTTAATTCAGATAAGTAAATTGTAATTAAAAAGCGTTAATTGTAATTCAGGTTAGTCAATTGTAATTAAGAAAGTGTCAATTGAAGCACAGCCGCGAATAACGTTTTAAGTTACAAAATAATAAAAATTTTCAGGAGAGCTAAATAACGTTTTTAGACAGGCAGCATTATTTATTTATTTATTTCTTTCATCCAAGTAATATAAAAAGCCTAGGAGGCCAACATTTATATATTACAATTGTAAATTTATATTCTGAATTAAAGCACATTTAATAAAAAAAATAAATTTATACATACAACATAACTATTATTTAAAATTATTTACGAGTTGGCTCCCCAGCCTAATACAATATTAGTAATAAAATAACAATAATAACCAGGCCCCAAATTGGATAGCTTAGTAAGACTTAATATGCGTTTATAAAAACCAGAAGTATGAATATGCGAAGTAATTATTTTTATTTAAATATGTAAATTTAATATGAACATACATATAATGTTTTAAACCAGTGTTATCCAAATCTTCATTTTCTGTGCACAATTGTGCTACAAAAACAATAAAAACAACTTACACCGACGCTTGTTCTCTTCTATTTTAGTTTGATTACAGTTGTTAATTGAGTGTTAACAAGTGCACATGTGCGGATGCTTACTGCTTTTTTCAGCTTTAATGTTTTTTCAACCAGCAGAAATTTTTGTTAAGTTCTTCAAATTTAAAACATATTTTGTTAATAAGAAATTGTTACAAAATCTTAAATTTGGAAAAGTTAATTTATAATGCCTAAATACACTAAATTTTTTATGTTTTGATTGTAATTAAACTCGATTTATCAAATATGTGTGAAAAAAATTTGCCTAATTCTGTAAAAACTGAAACATATTTTGTATTGAGTTTTATTAACTTTTTTTAAACTTCATTTCCATTTTTCTTTTTTAAGTAAAATTCATTACATTTGCAATGCTTAGTTTTGTGTTTGCTGTGCAATATTATCTTATCCAATACTATGTTTACTATGTTTTAAGCTGACATTTGGAAAGCACAAACACGAGAGATGAAAAAAAAAATTTATGAGATACTTAAATTAAGCTAGCTCAACGAAAAGAAAAGTATGTCAACAGTTTTAAACGAAATGCATTATTTGAGTGGGAAAATAAGCGAAGATCTCTAGGCAAACAATTCCAACATCGAGCTACCCTTACAAGAAAAGACCTCTCAAAACAGCTACATCTTATCCTGGGAATAACAATTTGTGGATTTCTTGTAGAGTGGGTTCTTCTTCTTACATTATAAACATATCTAACCACAGTGTTCAAAATTCGGTTTAATCTAATAGTTTGGAGAGCTAAAGTACCAGACACAATCTCGAGACCATACAAAATATGCGGCATCAGTAAAGCATAAGAAATTTTCCTTTTAATACAATACAGTAGGTAAATGTTATTTGAATATATCCCTCGCAAAATCCCTGATACTCTGAAATATATATGGTCGAAATGATCAGAAAAAGTAAGACGATTATCAATTAATACGCCAAGGCATCTTAACTTGTCAACAAAATCAATTCTCTCATTACCAATAAAAATATTAAAATTACTTATCTGATTCCCAAAGACTGTAGCCCTCGTTTTGGAAGTATTTATGCAAAAATTGTTAGTAGATGACCAAAGACGGGAACGTTCGAGACTGTAATTTGCATTAGATTGTAGACCATCACCATTATCTTTATTTTTACTAAATAAGGGAAAATGCCGTCAGCAAAAATAAAAGACCTACAAACATTAGTATCAATAAATCCTGGAAGGTCACTTACATATAACACAAAAATAAGTGGACCCAAAACCGAGCCCTGAGGAACACCTGATGACAAGGGAAGTATGTTAGAGTAGACTCCATTCATATCAACAAACTGCCGTCTATTATTTAAGTAGGAATAAATCAATCTTCATGCAGACCTTGAAAAGTTAAACAAGTCCCTTAGTTTAGCAATTAATAAAGCGTAATTTATAGTGCTAGAAGCCTTACTTAAATCTAATGAAACCAATAACGACAGCTTATCCCTATTTATATGGTCACGTATTGAATCTGTTAAATTTAACAATAAAGAAGTAGCGCTATGTCCACGGCGAAAAGCATATTGAGAAGCAACAATGTCTCGACTAACAAATGATAAAATTTGGTAATTGAGAATATCTTCCATTACTTTAGATAGTGCAGGAAGGATTGAAATAGGCCTTAAAACTGAAGGTCCACACCATGCGTTTATGCGTTTGTCCTTTTTATGCATTTGACAAAAAAGTTGAATCTGTGAAATTTTATATGACAAGTTACACACCAAAATGCAGAGAATGCATACACGCATCAACGCATGAAAGTAGGTTTAGTTTCTACTTTTGTAATTGTCGCATGTGTGGTGAAAAAAAGATGGCCATGGATGACAAATCATCTTTTAATTTCAATGTTATCGATAAATATTTTGTGTGGTGGATTACTTTTTATTTTTATTTTTTGCATTAAAAAGGTTTTTAATAAGAGAAAAAGCTTTCGTAATAAAGATTGTATAAACTTTAAAGAATAAAATACATTAAAATAAATTTTTGGCACAATTTTACAACGAACAAAATTTGCCAAAATAATTATCGACTACTTTTATCTTCTGAGTGTCATCTTTGTTTTGTTTATTAATGCCATGAATTGAAACTTTTTGATACCGTGAAAATTCACGAATATTTTTGTAATAAAAGCGTACTCCTCTATTAATTCTATGAAATAAGTTCTATTAAAATATCAATTACACTCTCCATTTTTTGCAAAATTGTGTTTAATTGTTAAACATATTAGCACAACAGCTGATAAAAAAAACAAATTTGGCCCATAAAACGCATTGCATGTAACTTGAATTTAGAAACACATAAAGTGCACAAAAAGTATCATACGCATCTACGCATGGTGTGGACCTTCAGCTTAAGTCTTCTACACTTCGAATTGCTCTCACTTTAGGAATAGGGACCACGCGTGCCAACTTCCAAGGCGAAGGGAATACAGAAGATGTTAAAATAGAGTTGAAATGAAAAAGAATATAATGAGAAATATGTTGAAAAATAGTTTTAATAAAGCCTATTGGAATGCCATCAACACCAATAGATTTTGACCTTACTTTACACAGTGACAGCCAAATGTCTTCAATAGTAACACATTGAAAAGAAATAATCCCATCAATACTACCAAAATCTACATTATTAAAGTTGTCAGTCAACGGAACATCTGCAAAGTAGTTATTTACTTCATCGACATTCAAATCGCATCGCAATCTGTTATTTTTAGGAGGGTACATCGAGCCCGAATTTTGCATCCACACAACTTGAGTCGCTCTAATATACATACATACATTAGAACATATCAGAATATTTTCACAATACATTAAGTTGTGATGAAAAATTTGGCCTTATTATTTTAATTATCAGAAATTGCCTGCAAGATCCGACTTTAGTCTTGATGCCAAAAAAAAATTTAATTTTTGTTGCTAAATTGGAAAATATGCATTTTCTGGTGATGTGCAATTTATTGCTAAACAATTTGAAACATTATGCACACCTTATATATTCGTATAAAAATATTCATACATTCATATGTATGTATGCATACACAGCATTAAGGATTATTGATTTATTGCATCTCATATAACAAAGAAGGAAAAAATAATACATTTATCTTTTAATTCCAAATCAAACAAAACTTTTGATTTCTAAAAATTAAAACAAATACTTTTCATACTTCAGTAAAAGAACATGAAAAATGTATTTGCATTTATGTATTTTTAATTGTCTTCAATTTCATAAAGATACCTTTTGCAAGGGTCATACAAAATTGTGAATAAATTTGTTGCCAATTTTAGCATTTAAAAGATTCTCAAATATCTCTGGCAGCATTTATAGTTATAAAGTTTTGTAAATCTGTTAAAAACGTATAATTTTTATTTCATTTGCTTCTTTGAAGGGTCATGTTATATAAAATCAACCAGATTTTAGACACAAGATATTTAATAAAAAAATATTTTTGGAAAATTGTATTGTTCAAATAGATAAAATGAAATATGAAAGATATTTCATTTATTACACAATTGCAAAAAATAGGAATTAATTCGAACTAGTCTATGGTAAAGCATAAAAATGTATGTCTAAACAATACCTTTGACACAGGTGTACTGTACGGGATGGGAAAGATTACCAGCTGGTTGCTGTTCAACAACAACAACGAGGGAGTGTGGCCAGATTGTTAGAGGAACTGGTATGCTGGCGGTTCGCGCGGCTAGAGCTCGCCGGATGGGGGTGGCTCTTGCCGACCAAATGGCTAGGAAATTAAAGAAAAATAAAAAATGCTGGGGCTCGAAGTAGCTGTAAAAATAAAAACAACAAGCAATAAAAAAACACATCTTTCTTCACCTTATCTCACATCTCCGGCTGATGCTGTGCCGGGATTGGCCCTCCCACTAGAGACAAAGTATCTCCATGACATCCCTTAATATCTGGATGTCCCAAATATTCACCTGCAAACGATCACATTCCCCTACTTACCCGCCATACACGAAATCTACCAATTCATAATTAAAACCAAGGTAATTCGCATTTTAAAACCTTATAATTCATATTATGTTTTATTAAAAATATAAAAATGGCAAAAAAGAAGGTAACAAAGAAACAAAATCTTTAATGAAAGTTCATTTAAGTTTAAAATGTTTATAAAATTGATTAATAAAAATTAAACTTTACTTTTAAATTTTTAAATATTAAAATTTGTATTTAAAAATTATTAAAGTGAAATTACAATAAAAAAACCAAAACTCAAAACAAACATTACTAAAACAGACATTTCCCTCTCCTCCCTTTCAGCCACAACTTATTATAAAAAACTTGAGCTCCTGCCTCCTGGAGAAAGAAGATCCAGAAGTCTGCCGTCCGTCCGTGAAATGTCCCCTGTCCTAGCTTATGGTAAGTCTAAAATAACAGTCTATATATATATATTTCACCTGCCTTAAAATTACCGCTTCTAGGGAAACTTACTATTAAGGCCAAAATTTACCCTAGCCCGAACGAAAACCTAGGTTTGAGCTCAACCCTAACCGCGCACTTTAGGCTCTAAATCGACCAAAGGTCTGTTCTTGCGTTGGTCCGAAGTCTAGGCAGATACCTGTGCTCCCCCAATGTTTGGTGAGCTTACTGCTGGCTGTTCCAACGCTGGTGTGACACGGAATATTCGGTGGCGCACTCGGCTGTTTTGTTTATATTTAAAATATTTTTTTCTTTCTACAAATTTATTATTACAAGTTTAAGTTCTTAATACTTTTGTTTCTTGTACTTTTATTTTTGTTTTTGCTAAGCACTGTCTTTTTCTTCGTGCTTGATTTAACTTTTAATTTCAACCTCAAAAAAAAAAATTTAGTTTTCAAGTGCAATGAATTTAACAATTGCCAGTTTTCTTTTTATTTTTGTACACTTAAAATTTGTTTCACATCGTGTGTTTATATGTTTACGTTTTCAATAAAACCTTATTTATTTTTATTTAAACGATGTACTTTTTTCTTTTACTTTTTGTCACACTTCTCAAAACGGAAAATAAAAAGGGTCGACATTTTCCATTTTTGTCCTCACGAAACCTCGGGGACGCTATTGCCAGTGTTGCCACTTCGTGGGTAATTACCCGAATTTGGTATAATTTTTACTATCGTGGGTAGAGCGTGGGTAATTTCTCTTAGGTGTAATTCAGGTATAATTTAAAATTCTTACTTCAGATACCCAAATAAAATCAAGATTATATGTCAATGATGACATTTATTTCTTTTCTAATGTTGTTGATAAAAAATGCACAGTCTTTTGAACCAAAGTCTCGGTTTCTTTTCAAGAAAAGTCATTAATCATTTAATATATATTTTTAAAAGTTCGATAATGAATGATGGCTATCATAGTGATTTAGAACCTAAGGCCAATTATGAATAAAAGTTCCCTGGGAGTTTTTTCCCTCTTACTATTTATATTCAATTGTAAAAATGGGAGAAGGGAATAAACTCCCGGGGAAATTTTATTAATAATTGGGCTGTATATGTTGGAATATTGGAAACATATCTTCCCCCAAGCTAGTTTGATGAAGATTTAACGCCCTTAATAGTTGTAAAACTGAATAACGAAAGGGACAGTTGTATAAAACCCTGCAGGCATTTTGCTTATTAAATAAGGTTTAAAGGGTATTTTTTAAGACTATCAAACTTAAAATGGTAGACAAGACAAAAAAAAAAAATATTAATTTTAATCGCAGATTGATACACGGCATTTCCATTTGAAACTGTTTTCATTCAAACAAATAGGCATCGCGCCTGTCTTTGACGTCCAATTTTGTTCCTCTTTTTCGATCATTGCTGGCTGCATGTCACGAATAAAGTGAACCATGTTGACCTCCAAGACGTTAATTGTTGCTGGTTTATCAGCATAAACCAGTGACTTCACAGCCCTATGGACAACAATTAAGAGGTTTCACATAACACGGCCTTGAAGTCTCATTGACAGTTTATTTTCTCTAAATCAACACATTGCTTTCAATTTTAAAAAAATAAGTTGCGTCATTTTAATCATGAAGTCGCCTATAAGTTAGGAAAATCGATGGCTGATTTTCAAAGTAAATTTGGATGATTTGGTTGCGTTGTTCAAGTATGACAGTTCGTTTGACAGCTAACCTTTCGTAAGCTCCATCGGGCTTAAAAAATACCCATTATAAAGAGATGGCAATGATCATTTTGAACCTTCTCTATATATATGCCACCAAATTTGAAAGTTAAACTCTTATTTTAGGAGTTATACGAGCATGTTCTAGAAATTAAAATGAAGTGGAAAGTTCATACAAATATTCCATTTTTTCAATTAAATTTTGTGAATACCAATTAGCTTTACAAAAACAACTCTCAAAACTAAGAAAAACAACGGTCATTTTGTAACTAATTGAACTTAACATCTCTTTCGATTTCAATTTCACTTCATTTCGATTTCTAGAACATGCCCGTTATTTTAAGTTTTATTAATAGTTTTTAAATCTTTTATACCTACTTTTTTTGTTAATAATAATAATTATCAAAGTAATTTTTGGGAATACAAAATTTTAATTTAAAAGATTTTGTTATTCGTCCTTAATTCCCAATTTTTATCAAGAATTAAGCACGATTAACAAAATATTTTAAATTACAATAATAATCTTAACAGTTTGACTAATATTAATCTTCTTTTAACGAGTTTGTTTTGTTTTGCTTCTTTGTAAATGTCTTTTTTATTAAATAAAGCTTCAATTTTATATCAGGTGTAACTTCATTTAAATCGGGTAATTTTGCTTCATCTCAAGTGTAATTTTGAATTTTGCTAGTGGTAACACTGGCTATTGCTCACCATCTTAAAAGATTTTCAGCAATTTGCTCCCTTACTTTAAAAAAAAAAACATAAATAATAATTACTCATTTCCCTATCCATGTTTTTCCTTTTCTTTTGCTACATTTTATTCACTTTACAGCCGTCTCTGTTTACAAACAATATTTTTCGGTGTTACTTATATGCATTTTTATTTCCTTTATTCACATAACTTGATTATATTTGAGTTCGGTTATATGCGTCAAAGTGGCATATATGTGAATTAGCCTTATAGTCACATTAGCGATAAGTACTGTACCAATGTTTCAGAATAAGTGCTCAAAATTCACCACGTTTTTTAATTATAGACCAAAAACCATCGTATGTGTATTGCTAACCAGTGGTTGAGTGTTTCCCATCAGTTGTTTTATATTAAACTGTATTTTATTTTCTTTTCTTAAACAAATGGTACCATTTCTTTGCTTAGTGACAAATCACATTTATATTTTTACATTTGTTCATATCCATGTTGATGTATTAGATTTACACTCAATTTAAAAGTGAAATATATTTGTATACATTCTTTATCCTTTTCACTTGGTATGTACGTAAGTGCAAGTGTGAATGATTTTACATTGTTTGTAGAGATTTTCTTTTCACGGACTTTCTCATTTCCCAGAAAGTGGGATATATTTTTTATTTTCCTAGGATTGTCCGCTTTATATAAAACCGTACAGAAAGATTGATTCAAGTACGGATTTTAAATCGCGAAATACTTAACTTATCCATATTTAATCCAATTCAACGAGATTGATTTAAGTTAAACTAAGATTGAATCAATCCCAAAATGCGCTTGATTCAAGTATTATAAAGTTGAGTTTATCCCGTATACGTGCTTGAGAAAAACCAAAAAAAGAAATTAGAAGAGGAAATTATTATGATTGATTTACTTACCCGTTTTACACCTTACAGAATGCTAAAACACCAGCATCATGCCCAATATGCTTTTTACATTAAAAATCTTATGCACATATTTAACTAATAATATAAACTAAATGAGAAGCAAAACAGTACATTATTTTGCGTTCGGCTCATACACCCAAGAACGATATCTATTTTATTAGTGATTATGTAGACGAACACAACCCTTAAACCACTCGTTACTGCTTTCAAGAAAGTGCCGAACATAATATATTGTTCTGTTCTTCGTGAAAAAACAGAACAATTGAATTGATACTGTAGACAAACATTATATTTTAAATAAAAAGACGTTATAGGAGAGGCAACACAAAAGCACGAAGTAAATTTATAATTAATCCAGCAATACAAATTTGAATAAATAATTATATTTTAATTTTCTTTAATGTTTCTTTTTTTACATTGATAAAAAATAAACAAACAACAAATTTTGCGTTCTGCACCACTAACAGCCTGTGTGTGTATTGTGTATATGTTTTGTTCGTGGAAAATTATTTTGTTGGCTTTTGGTTTTTTTTCGTATGTGTATTTTGTTTTTGTAAAATGTTCGTATATTTTTACCAGCCAAAAGGGACCAACATTAATGAGCCGAACCGAACACAATGAAGTTTGTGGATTAAAAAAAACCGAACGGAATTAAATGTTCTCATCTTTTGTTGAGTTTGGTAAAAACGGTATTATTTTTGTGTTCGAAAGATGACTAACAGGAAGTGTTTTTTTTCCCAAAAATTCCGGGAAATTTGTGCGGGAATTCCCGGGATTTTTTTATTTCATTATGGCAACTTTACTGCTGATATGTATAATTGTAAATAAGTTTTGTCATGAAATAGATCTAAGCCGTTAGGCACAAAGGTCCTAAGTAAAAAAAAAAAACGAATTTTGAGTTTTTGATCGGCTTTAATTTTTTTCTTTTTTGTTTGGTTTAAGTCAATTTAGTCTAGCACAATTACTTTAATCGTTATCATCTGATTTGCTTCACAAAATCTTATGATTTTATATGCAGAGCATCTGCATCAAAGATTTTTCGGATTAGATTCTGTAAGAAATTATGACAAAAACTTTTAATTAAGAAAAGGCTTATTCGATTCGAAAAAAATAATTTTTTTTTAAAGGAATATCAAGTTTTGCAGAAAGTACTAAGAAAACTGAAGTGTTAAGAGTTTGTATAATGATTCTTTGACCATAAAAGCAAACATCCGTAGAAGGGAAACGTGTTTTCTCATTGTAATCCTCTTGATAAAAATTAGAAATAGGCTTTCAAACGGCTCGAAATATTTTGTAATAATTTGTTTAAATAATTTGACTTTTTTGATTTTATATAAATGCTGTTGGCTTTGAATCACTTCTGTGACAATAAGTGTTTAATAGTACGTTTCCACTAACATGTTTTGGGCCACAAAACTAGTTTTGCAGCAAAACAAGTGTTTTGCTACTTGTTTTCCTATACATTTTTCATGTTCGAAAACTCAAACAAAAACTAGTTTTGCTCCAAAAAATGTCGAAAATCATGAATACAACTCTTGGTTATTCATTATTGGTGATTGATAATTTCGAAAAAAGTGACATATTTACCAAAATATCAAGACTTATTAAATAGGTTTATGCAACTCTCCAGCTGATTTATTTGTTTGCAGCGTAAAAATAATAAAATAATATAATAAAAAGGTAGTAAATTATGTGCTTTTATATACGTACATATATGTATATCTGTATATTAAAAAACAAACAAGAAAATTTCATGTTAAAGAAAAATATTTTTTTTTCAACACATATTTTTTTGGCTTTCATATTTGTTTACAACATAAATGTCAAATTGATTTCGAAAATTCGAAAACCAAAACCAGTTTTACATAATGGAAACACTTTGACACGTTTTGCTCAAAACAAGTTGTTTTGCTCATAGTGGAAACATAGTATAAGTCTATTCGTTTAGTTTTATAGGAGAACAATTTTAAAATTCTAAAGGTGACTTTTGGAAATTCACACCGAATTTTTTAAGTTTTTATTCCTTAACCCTCCTAATGTCACAGATCGGAAGTTTTTATTATTTCAATTGTTATTTCACATTGAAAAAAAAAAAAATAACCAAAAAGTAATTTTGCTATAACTTCCTCAAAAATCTTACAAAATAATCTAAATTTTGCCCCCGTGTACTTTTAAACATGAAGATTTTAAGGTGCCATTAAGCACTTTTTCCTTTTTGCCAAAGAAATAAAAACGTTGAATGCATTTATAAACTTATTTAATTGATCTCAGAAAATGTTATATGTTCAAATAAATTAAATAATATATTGTATCGATTTGTATTGAGCAGGAATAACTGGGATCCCGGGAAATTGAAAAATAAAACCCGCTTTCCCGGGAAATGAAAAACTTCGGGAAAAGAAAAACTCTACTAACAGGGAACGTTATTTTTTTAATGATTTGGTACACAAACACTATTAGGAGTTTGTTTTCCACAAATCTAGTGTTTATTTTCGAACATTGTTTTAAACATAAAAATAATATCCCAATAAGCAATTTTGCTGAACTTAAAATACGTTTGAACTCAAGTTTTTTTCCAATTAAAATTTAAGCACTTGAAATTTAATGTTTGAGTGCTAATTTGGATTTGTGATTCTTCTTGCTCTGCTGTTTTTGTTGTTTCTACACACAAAAAGCAAATAGTTTTTTCAAAATTGTGTGATGTAGTTGTAATTGTACAACAAACACACACATATGCACGCCACTGCAGTGTTGGGATTTGAAAGTTCTTTAATTGTACCGTCTCAATGGTAAACACAGCCTTACTGTGAATGCCTCCATGAGCTCTCTCAGAGAATTCCTACACCGTGCGACCTGGCACGATAGCACCGTTTAACCTGTCAATGGTATGAGCGCAGCCTGACTATCGACGTAAATTGTCACCATAGGCCCCCCTATGATGTGACCCAGAATCGCCACCGTCGCCCTCCAGATCACTAGCGTCACAGCATGAGAAACGCTGCACTCAGCCGGGAGTCTGAATGACATTTCTTGACATAACTTATTAACAATTATATGAGCAGTAAAGTTGTCATAATTAAATAAAAAAAATCTCAAAAATTCCGTACAATTTCCCGGAGTTTTTTTTCCGAAAAATGTGGGGTATACCGGGATTTTTATCCCAGGAAATACTGTATGAAAAACACTAGTTGCTTGTTACATTTTATTAAGATTGATCAAGATAAAGAACTACATTTTATCTATACTTTTCAAATGGAAGTACAATCATTCCAACAAAAAAAAAAAGAAAAAAAAAAAGAAAGAGAAACACATAAATAAATAAAAACTAAACAAAAACAAAAGAACTCTAACAAATGACACAAAATATAAGAACTGAGAAAAGTATTGTTTATTTTTGACTAATTCTAAGACTTGATGTCAATAAATGTTTTATTTAAGCTTGAGTGAATTGTTGACATCTAAAAATAAGTAGCATTTGCAGCAGATAATCACATTTGGGTGAAATAGTGTGGTATTAACCCACTACAAAGCAAAATGAAAAGAAAATTTGTAGTACATTTTTGATGAAAACTTTTTATTTGAAAATTTTATTTGAAGCGTTATTTGAAAAAATTGTTTAAACAAAACCATTTATTTATATCTTTGCTAGTCTTATAAATGTCAGGCAGTGTCATAAAAATTACGTAGAAAATAATGTAGAGTATATTTATTATTTGCGATACCAATTTTTAAGTGAGTGAGGGAATGAAATTTAGGTCTTATTTTGGATCCAAAACGTTCAAAAACTGGGGACGTACTTCGATTTACATTGTAATTAAATCTTAGAAAACTAACATGTTTATGAGATTAATGGCCAAGAAATTGATGTTTCGATATAAGTGAAAATATGTCGTTAATAAAATAAGAGTTTTTTTTACAGGGACAGTAAGTAGCTGTTATCAAGAAATTTGATCTTAAAAATGTTTAATGTTAGAGCCAACGGAGCCCTATACTGTTATATACCAAGAATGATATAATAAAAGATTACGCCATGCGCATGATTTCCCGTTAGATGACGTAGATTGTGCGTGGCACGGGCTGCTAAGTATAAAAGCCCCTAAAATTCACGAATTTTTTTCATGAACTCCACAGTCAAAAGTTATTTTTAGGCCCTTTACCAAAATTAGTTGTGAAGAGGGTATACTTAGCTTGTCATTCCGTGTGAATTTTTTTATTATTCGTCTCAAATCCCATAAAGTACATATATTCTGGCTCCTTGAGTAATTCTAAATCGATTAAGCCGTGTTTGTCTGTACGTCTATTGAAAACACGCTCACTTTCGAAAAACTCAAAAAAAAAAATGAACAAACTTGGTGTCAAATTGCCTGTAGTTATCCGTAGTTTGCAGTTTGGCAGTTTTTTATTGAATTCCAGCAAAATCGGTTCAGTGGCATCAAAGCTATGAATCAAAATGTGGAACCACCACAGAAAAAAATTGATAAATTTGTTTCAAAAACTGACATAAATGGTGGAACAATGCACGGAATAATATAAGATTTTAAAAAAATTCGTTTTATTTTACTGGAAATTAAACTGTAAAATTTCGTGAAGATCGGTCCATAATTTACCCCAGGTCCCATTTAAACCCTTCTCCCGGTAAACAATTTATTACGCCTTAAACCGTAATAAATAATGCTATCTGTATAAAATTAAACATTCACAGTTTTATAGGACTAGAAATCAGACTTATAAATTTCGTGATAATCGGTCCATGATTTCCTATAGCCCACTAAGCCCACTTTGGTATAGTAATTAGATACGCCCAAAATCGTAGCAGATATAGATATTGCGGTAAAAATTCTTCCAACTTAGCTTCATATGGCCAGAAAAAATGTTATGCAATTTTGTGATATACGGTCCATAATTTACCTTAGATCCCATATTTTGCAGCCTTCTGAAAGTCATTGAAAACGCTTAAACTAATTTCACCGCTGCATTGAATTTTGTTCAAATTTATGTTTTTAAATACCAGAAATCACTCTACAAAATTTAAGGATAATTGGTCCATAATTTACCATTAGTGCAATATAGATTTCCCTCCTGAAAATCATTAAAGTTCGGCTAAAACTTATACGCATCATGATATTTTACTCAAGCTAGTTCAAATTCCTAAAAATAAAAGCATAAAACTTTCTCATTGTCGGTCAAGAATTTAATATAAGTCTAAGGCGCAACCAATTTTAATGTTGACGTCCGTTTTTATAAAGAAAAGTTAAGAATATATATTTGTCATATAGAGCCCACTCCTGAAATATTCGAACTGTCGGTGGAGCTTATCAGAGATTCGGCAGAGCCGAATACAGCACTCAAACTTGTTTAACATAAAAATAAAAGGTCGGATGCAACTCTTAAACAGAAAGTTTTATTCCGACGATTTAGTTAATTGCAATGCAAGCTGATTTAGTTTACACTAGAGGTCTGATTTGAATAACTCACTCGTTTGCCTTTATTCAAAGTGCACAACATTTATTCAAATATAAAACATTCAAAAAGAAAAGAAGAGAGTAAGCCATATACAAAAATAAGAACGAATGAAATGAATAAAAAACTTGTTTACTGTAAATGAATTTAAGAGTCATTCATAAAAAACAAAACATTGGAATGACCCGTTAGAGAGAGCAAGTTTACAAAAAACATTCGAATAATTTTTGAATAATTGAATGTGCATACATTTATTTGAATACATTGACGTAATATGTGTGTAAGCTTGTGGCTTCTTTTACTTATAAGAGTTAAGCTTACACATACATACATAATGTGTTGGTACAGATATTTTATATTCAAATTATATTTGAATATTTAACTCATTTGATTTGAGTTGACTGAATTGAATGAGTTTTTGCTTGTTTTGTCTTTGGTTATTCTTTCACTTGTTTCGTTATTATTGGGTGATCGACAAATGAGTGTGTTGAAATTGCTTTTTATTTATTCTTGCAGACCTCTAGTTTACACTGCCTTGCAAATTATACTTTCTTTGTATGTAGTGGCTTATTTAGCAAGGAAATCATCGTAATAATTAACAATAGTTTTTTCCTATTTGCCAAGAGCAACATGCTAGTATGCCATATTTTAGTTTTTATTAACCATAATATGTTCGGAGGCAACCATTGTTTGGTTGTGGCTTCTAGATTGAGGACTAATTAAATAAGAACATGGTTGTCGCTTAGAATAATATGGTTAAATTAAACACCATATTTCTAAAACTTTCTTTACAAATAGTTTAGTTGGAGGTTATATGGTTGTGACTTCTTGATCGAGGACTTATTTAACCATAATATGGTTTTCGGTGACAATAATATGGTAAAATTAAACATAATGTGTTTAAAATTGTCTTTCAAAAAAAAGTTTTGTTGGAGGTGACCATTTTAAACATGCTTTTTTCTGGGTGTATAGAGTGAATTTAAGGCTACAGCATATAATTAAAAAAACAAAAATAATAAAAACCTTTAACCCTCGGTCTTAGGCATGTTTTTATTTTCACATTCGTAACGCATGAGTCTAGCCAGACCCAACCAACTTTTAAATAAATAAAACCATTTTTTTTAACTAAATGTTATACTATACACATTTTTAATTTGAATAAAATATGAAATTCATCATATGAAATAATATGCGAACATATTCATATTATTTTTATTTATAATATACAAATTAATATATTTTGAGTATTTCTAAAAACTAAAAAATAAGATCGTTTTATGTCATCAAAGGTATATAACATGTTTATAATATGCAATACGATTTTATTTGTAATAAAATAAATGTATTAGCTTTATAGATTTCCTAAGCAAGTGACACATGTAATTTTTTTTTAGAGCGTTGCTGACAATCTGCACACTTTGAACAAAAAATTTTCAGTAATTAATAGAACCAAATCGTTTGTAAATTTTCAAACAACGTTCCTTTTCAAGCAAATACAATAGACAGACAGTGCAGAAATTCTGCAAAAAAGGCCAAAGTTCATCTTTTGGTGGATAGTTTTGTATTTACGTCGTTAAACCGGATTACTTCAGGTTTAATCGCTTCGCCTTTAATCTTTACCATAGAAATAATCATGAGCAGAGTATTGTTGACAAGTTTGTACATGTGGCTCTTCTTAGAAGCAAACGATTCATTTGGTTTTATGACCAATTTATTTTCAGTACCGGATGAATCGTTCTTATTTGGAACGCAATCCACATCATCATTGTGTTCAGTTGTGAAGGTTGAATTTCATAACTTTCCTCAGCAGCTTTATTATGTTCTGAGTTATTAGCCTCTTCTCTTCACATGTAAAAATCAACTTCTGAACGTGAGTTACTAGTTACTGTGCTTATTTTTTTTTTTTTTTTCAAATTAAGAACTAGGTGGAGCAGTAGTTTGTGTGTTTAATAAAATTAAATAAAAAAAAGATAATTTAACAAAAAATAATTAAATTAACAGCAAGAAAGAAAGTTAAAAATACGGCATCTTCTGTACAAAATATGTATGGGTCTGGCCAGACCACATGTGTTATGAATGTGATGTGTGCAGTAAAATATTCGAATAAGTTTCCTTATATATCCTTTCCAGGATATATTTTTTCAGCCTTTTGTAGAAAACTAAATTCTAGAAGGGTACCTGAAATTTCAAGTCTCTACCTGTGTTTTAAATATACTAAAATTACATTTAAAATCGAAAAAGGTCTGGCCAGACTCATGAGTAAGACGAAGGGTTAAGGAAATGGAAAGATATTTTTTTTTAAAAGAACATTTTTTTAGAGTGGACCTGAAGTTAATATTTGCATTAAATTCTACAGAAACTTTACTTTTATTTGGTACCGAGTTTGCTAAAAAATAATAAATACTAACGATAAAAAATATTTGAAATAAGCATTCATGAAAAACGTCAATTACTTTAAAAAGGAACCAAGATGAGGAAATGAAAAATCACGTAAGCACGATTATATTTTGTCTCTTGATTAATTGATATGGTGTGGTGTTTCTGCCAAATATAAGTTATTAAAATTTGCTACACCCTTCACAGTAAATCGCGATTTATCAGCCATGTCACAGAGTACAATTCCGTATTTTGGTGCTTCAGAAAATAACGAAAAAAAAATTCGGAATGAGACCATTTCTGTTTTCATGCACGGAATGGAAGTTTTCTGTAGCTGAAAAGCCAAAAAACTATCAAAATACACTTTCTATCAATAAACAAATATGTTTTCTTCAATTCCGAACGGAATCATTCCGAACGGAATTGTACTCTGTGACATGGCTGTATAACTTGAAACTTTAAATAACTCCGGAAAAAATAATCTTGTGGTGTCATATTAAATGAACGAAGTGGCCACCTAACAGGTAAAATTATTCGTTCTCCAAATGTTTTTTCCTGGTATGTATGTTTTTGTACTATACTATGTATACATTATATTCAATTTTTCCATTTATTTCTAAACGACGACACTCTAAGTGTTGCAACAGTTGGCTTAATTTGTTTACAGCTTAAAATGTTGAGGATGGCTAATTATTTATTCACCAAAAACACTCGTGTTTCTAAAACACTTAGTGAAATAATGGAAACTTGTTTAGGTGCGAACTCAACGCCGATAACACTAGTCAACACTAAACAAATATCTGACCTGGTTTTAATTATTTCATCTTTAGGTTGACTTAACATTATTAACTGTATCTAAATTATTTTGATATAACATCTGAAAGTGGAGATATATGACTTTTTATCTTTTTTAGTTATCTTCAATTATAAATATCAAGTAGTCCAGAATTTTAAAAATATTGCAAAAGAAAAAGTATTGAATTCGTAAATTTAATAACTCGATTCTAAAATGTGGCGACTTTACGTCAAAAAACAAAAAAAGAGACTTTCTTACTTAATTAAGCATATTTCAACCGTTATGCAGGAAATCAAAATTAGTCGTTGGTACATAAAGAAGAAAATTATGAATGGTTGCAAAAGGGGAATACCTAAAATCCAAAAAAAAAAATTTTAAAGCCATGCCATGAATCATTATTTTTGTCAAAAGCAATAAAATACAAATTTAATTTGAACAGAAAATAACCCAAGTTCAAGATACATCTAAGCCACTCTTAGCGAACCAACCTAGGCCTAAAGACCAGATAAAAAATTTGAATTTACCTATTGCAAAAGCAAAACTAACCTTAAGATTGCAGCAATTGGATAGATTTAATGGGAATCGGTTGTGAAGGTAACTTTTTATCGGAAGGACACACCTCACTTGTTCCGTTTCATTCTTGGTTTTTTGCAGTCATCTGAATGGATAAGTGTCACAGATTGAACAAAATCATGTTATTGCTTTTACATCTACTTTGATTGATGTGTAATAAAAATGATATTGAAAAACCGCCATGTAACGCTTTTACTCATGTCACAAAGTACATAATAACAAGAAATCAATGACTTTCTTTAAATATAGAAGTTTTGTTGGACTGTTGCTATTTAATGTCATGAAAGTTGCAATTTTTTGAAAGGCGTTTTCAAGAAAGTTTGGAGCCGCTTGCTATGTTCGTAGATTCCTTTTGGAGTATTTTAAGAGCTACCGCTGAATCAAAGTACGAGAGGTAAGCCCTTTTAATTAAAATAAAAAAAAAATTAACAAATTTATAAACACACTTAAATAAATTTGTGATTTAAGATGTGGGTATTTATGAGTAAATTTAGATGTGACTTTTATTATATCAATGGCCAATAAAAAATCTAATAATTAGACTTTAGATACAATTAAAATTTCGAAATTTGTTGAGTTGTGTAATTTGTTTGTAGAACAAAAGGTTGATGTGTAAGAACATCGAAATACAAAGGCAATACATACATACCCTGTAGTAAATAAAATAGGCAGTTGCAAAAAACACTAACTATAAATTAACTTTTTTTTAAATGACTACAAATTGGTTTAAATCTCAAGCAGATATCAACCAAAAAGGCAGACGTAAAACATAAATAAAAGCAAAATAAGTAAAACAAGCATGCCATGAAGTCAAATGAAAATAATATATACAAACATTTTAAAATAATTAAAAATTAAATCAATACAAATCTGTTTATGTACTAGCAATTATGTGGCGTATTTATTTCAGGGCTACTATACATACATACATCATCATTTTGGGCAGTTTAATGCAAAATTTTCATAAATAATTATTTCTATATCAAAATATATAAAGATATACATATGTATGTATGCATATTCATATGTACATACATATATTTTTTTGACAAAAATTATTTTAAATTCAAATAATTTATCATAAACTGACAATACTTTTAATTAATTACAAATAGGTTGAAAAATAAGTAGTTAGTAGTCAGTTAAAAAGTCATGCAAAGATGGCCAATTGACTACTGCCTATGACATTCCTATGTTAAAATAGTGAGTCGTCGACAAGGAAAAAAGTCACTTAATCAACTAGTTGTGGTTATAAAAAAACCAGTTTGAAGTTAGTTATAAATGTGTTTGACTTCCTACAGGGTATGTATGTATGTGCAAACAGTTATGTTCTAATAAGTGTTGTGGAAGGTTGCAACTTGCCAGTAATGAATGTTCTCTGGTTAACACTATTGTAGTTAAGTTTTGCATGCTGCTTGTTTTTCTCAAATTCATAAATTACATCAAGTGGCATTGCGCAGACCAGCAGCTTATGCAGAAATGCACATTGTATTTATATGCATAGATAATTTAAAAACCAGTAAGAGTCTATGTCAAATCTTACATACCCTTCACAGTGGTGTGATAATAACAGAGAGTTATGTAAATGTGGCCACAACCACATCTCGCCTCGTGCCCACATATTGTAAGCTGTAATTTGGAAACTTTTGCTCTTGCAGTTCTTCAGATATCTTTAGTGTCTTTTTATGGGAACTTCCATGCCCATTTCTCCAATCCCACCCACGTTCATCGGATCTTGTATATTGGTAACTAAGATGCTTGTACTATATAAAATGAAACTGGGAATTATTTCCTTCCGAAGGTTACTTTATATTACCTTACAATTTTAATTTTTTTTTTAATTAAAACCTTTTCTTTAGCTTCACTTCGGAAAATCAAGTCTTGTAACGTTAATTAACCCGCCTTATACTCAATGCAAATGGATGAAACTTTGCAGGCATACATATTCCCGATGACAGTACACGAATACATGGGCGTAGCCAGGATAAAATCTAGGGGGGGGCGGCCAAAATTTTGTAAAACCTTTTCTTTAGCTTCACTTCGGAAAATCAAATCTTGTAACGTTAATTTAACCGACTTATACTAAATGCAAATGGATGAAACTTTGCAGGCATACATATTCCCGATGACAATACACGAATGCATGATCGAAGCCGGGATAAAATCTAGGGGTGTGGGAAATCTTCTTTTTTTGGTAAAATGCTTTTTTGACCGCCTTTTACTAAATACAAATGGATGAAACTTTGCAGGCATGCATATTCCCGATGACAAAACACGAATACATGGGCGTAGCCAGGATAAAATCTAGGGGGGGGATTTTTTAAAACTTTTTCTTAAGCTTAAATTCGGAAAATCAAATTTTGTAACGTTAATTTAACCGCCTTATACTCAATGTAAATGGATGAAACTTTGCAGGCATACACATTCCCGATGACAATACACGAATGCATGGTCGAAGCCGGGATAAAATCTAGGGGGGAGAGGGGGGGCAAATTTTTTTTTTTGGTAAAACGCTTTTTTGACCGCCTTTTTCTCAATGCAAATGGATGAAACTTTATCATTTAAACAATTAACAGACATTTGATGTAGTTTTCTTCATCAATACATTTTGTATGTTAATAAATTTCAGTTAATAGGAATTATTATTTCTCGTCAACACATAAGTACATATAACTTTTGAGGAATCCATACTCTTGAGCAACCAACAGTGCATCGTGTATTTAAATATGTTTACTTCGTCCACTGGACAATATGCAATCTCTATACCAAATTTATCAGAAAGAAAAAGAGTACAAAAAGTACCAATTTTTTTCATTTTTACATTATAAAAAGTACCATATATTTTATTCTGGCCTATAAGCTATATCCAAATTTCTCGAAAAGAGAAAAAGTACCAAAGGTAAAATAGTACCAAGAGTGCCAGCTATTCCTCATTTTAGGCCTCCAGAAAGAAGACTGTGTGTTAATCTAGGGTTTAATCTGTATGTATAAATTAATTTATCGAAAAGAGGAAAAGTACTAATTTTATCCCGTTTTCAACCCTTAAAAATAACCTATTTTATCTCTTTAATAGTACCCCATAATTTCATCTGGACTATATGCAAAGTGTATGCCAATTTTATCAAAAAAAGAAAAAAGTACAAAAGTACCAAAAACTGCGAAAAACGTTGTTATCTCTGAAATTTGACAATTGACAATTTCTGATTTACAATTGACGCTTTCTGAATTGCAGTTGACTAATCTGAATTACAATTGACGCTTTCTGAATTACAACTGACTAATCTGAATTACAATTGACGCTTTCTGAATTACAATTGGAAAAGGTGAAAAGCTTATTTGATATACTTTTAAGTCTAGAGCGTGGCTTTTGCAATTTTTTTTGTTTTGTATGGTGATCCATGTGGTTAATTGTAAAATGTAAGTGAACAAGAAAAATGGGCTCAATTTTGAGGCGTGTCATAGAAGTGAGTATCTTAAAGCTTGTCACACTGAGCTTTAGAAGGGCTTTCTTGACACGTGAAAAAATTGGACGTTAAGGAGAAGAGTCCTAGATGCCATAAGTGGCACACAGAATTTTATTTCAATAAAAAATACACTGTGGGCGGAAATTAAACCACAGAAAAGCCATGAACTACTTCCACTTCTTCAGATAATCAATTAAAACAGTGTAGCTAATTGAAATAAAAGCAAGTTTATGTTCTTAGCTTCTAAGAGGGGGGGGGGGGGGGGGGGGGCTGAGTTTAATTTGAAGTTGCAATACTCAGCTAAGGTACATTATGTAAATGCCAGTAGTTCCCTTTCTGCACTTATTGTCAACTTTTTTTTTATGGTGGCCGAACCAATTTATTGTATGGGGCTTTTTCTTGTTCTAAGACTTTGTCAAATTTTACCACTTAAAATTGCGGCGGAATGCGTTAACATTTTCTCTGGTTTCAACAAAAGCCAGTTGGTTTTTTTCGACCTTGATAATCTGGCATTTGTTGTCACAAATTTTTAAATTTTAATCAAAAGCTTTATAGTGATATTAAGTCTATATTTTTTTGGGAATTCCTGGAAATTCTTACACGGATAGAAACCCTAATCAGAAAACATTCTAATGTAAAAGTTGTAACCTTTTCTCGACATCGTACATGTTACCACAAAACGTTTTCTTAGATACTGTCATCTTTACAACTTCGATCGGAGCAACATAACAGCATCAAAAGTAGCAACAACAATATCATCAACGCGAAGAAAAATACGTGGCCTAGAGTTAAAAAAAAAATTTCTAATTAAGTACCAATTTAAAAACAAAATGTACTTTTAATGCAGTGAAGGTACGTACCATTATATTATTTTTGTAAGCAATATCAATTGTTCATCAGCAGGGAAACCAGAAATATGCAATTGCATGTTTTTCCTTATGCGACTAATGAAGGCAGCAACAATATATTTATCCGTTTTAGAGCTTTTTATGAATTTTGGCATCGATTTGTTAGTGCATATTTTTGCATATTTTACCATTTGCAGCATATTTTAGTTAAAAGAGCCTTTTTGCAGCATATTTTAGGTTTATAGGGCATATTTTGCCTTTTTAATGCATATTTTGATACATATTAAATTTTTTTAGATGCCTACAATAGCTTTCGCAGCAAATAAAAAAAAATTTTTTTTTCCAAAAATCTGTTACTTTAATTCCGACATCTACATTTAATTTTTACTCTTAAATTGTAAGACAAAGCAGGTTGTCATTAAGAATAAATGTTATGCGATTTGTATCTAGACCAATTTTTCAGTATACCAATGGACTCAGAATCACTTTTAAAAGTGATCTTACGATGTCCATCCATTCGCCTGGCTGGTTGTCTGTCCATGTTAGCCTTGTGCGCAGAGTACAAGTTTCAATTTTGTACATAATTTGATCAAATATGGACGAAGTCTATGCAAATGGTGAGAATTTGTCTATAATTTCACATCCAAATAAGACTCTTTGTGTCCGCAAGCTATCTATTAAGGATGGTATTTAAATTAAATTCGTGCCAAAAATATTTTACCGATTTTCGAATCGGTTCACATTTGCTCAAAGCTCCCGTCCTTAACTAGCTTTAAATTCCTTTTAAATGTTAACATTTGTTAACAATTTAGCGACCGTACCTAAAATCCCTTTAAGACAAGAACCCATATGGATGTTAATATCTAGATAATATTCGGCGCAAACATCTGTTATATGAATTTTAACCTTTTTAGGTTTTTTTTTTTAGATTTCGTTATTAAATTGTTGAATATTGTGTCTTCAAATGAGCAATTTTAATTTTTAGGGCATATTTTAAACATTTTTCAGGACATATTTTCCAGTTTTTACTGCATATTTAATGCGCATAAGACGTGTTTTTTTAGAGCATATTTCTGGTTTCCCTGTTCATCAGCATTCTTGACATTTAAATATTTCAATTAAAAAAAAAAAAAAAAACTAAAAAATAATAAAGTGAACACAACGATGCCAAAATTTTTCTAACACTTAACAAAAAAGTACCACTCTCCCACGATTTTCTTCCCTGTCGTGGGCATCTTTTAGTATCTGTAGTAAATTTTAAACGTTGTTAAAAACAA
Source organism: Pollenia angustigena (assembly GCA_930367215.1). Taxonomy (NCBI): domain Eukaryota; kingdom Metazoa; phylum Arthropoda; class Insecta; order Diptera; family Polleniidae; genus Pollenia; species Pollenia angustigena. The sequence goes on from OV884058.1 coordinate 45,675,359, forward strand.
TTTTACCTAAACAACGCAGCTGCCGTTGATAAAGTTTTTAAACTTTTTTTTTGACATTTTCCTCTATTTTGGAATTTTGATAATTTTACGTACGTCATATTTGTTGTAAAATTGTTTTGTTTTGTTTTATTAAAAAAGTTAATTGCTCCATTTGCAGAACGATGAAAGCAATTTAAAGTTTTAATCAATATAAAAATTTTTTAAATTTTGTAAACATATGTATGTTCACGAGAACACACACACACACATACATAAATATTTTTTATAAGAGGTGTGGGAACTTTTTGGTAGTTGTATGCAAGCAATTTTTAAACTATGAATAACTTACACAATAAGGGAAATCACGATAGGTAGTGCAAAGTGTACAAACGATGCAAATGCATGCAAAAATACACACATTTGCACAATACATCAACAAAATGTACGTATTTGCAATTTGGTCTATTTTACTTCGTTTGCACTAAAGAGACCATGAGCAAGATAAGTAGTGCATATTTGCTCCGTTGCAAACATATGTAAACAATAACATTTAAAAAAGGTTGGTTTTTTCCGTTGAAATAAACCTGAAAAAATGACATCGTACAATAAGTAACTTATTGTATTCCGTAATTGTGTACTAGTATCTAAGCCCCGTTTCTCAAAACTGCAAGTTACAAATCAAAAAGTAAAATACAATTGAAACAAGAACCAAATTTGTAAAATTGTTGCTTTTTTATGTATTTTACTTGTAGATTTTTAACTTGTCTTTAATCTGCAATTTATTTTAAAATTTCATGAAGGCTTATTACATAAATTGAAGCAAAATTTACCAGCAAACACACACAAGCTGCTAGAAAGTTACTTAGTCGGTCGTCAATTTATTATAAAAGAAGGAAATTTCTTAAGTTCACCTCAGCCCATTGCCGCTGGAGTCCCACAAGGCAGCATCCTAAGCCCCCTATTATACTTAATTTTTACTTCGGACATGCCAACAAGCAACTACACACAAACTTCAACATTTGCAGACGATACAGCTTTTCTAAGCGTCCACGAAAATCGTTATGAAGCATCGCGTTACTTACAGCATCATATATTTCAACTAGAAATATGGTTACGACAATGGAAGATAATGGTCAATGAGCAAAAATGCGTACATATAACATTCACTTTGTGCCGGGAATCTTGCCCCCCTATTACAATCAATAATCAAATAATTCCTCAACATTCGCATGTAAAATATCTCGGTATACATCTGGATCGGCGATTAACGTGGAAATGACATACAGAGGCAAAATTGACTCAAATGAAACTAAATATATATATATGTGTTCCTCTAACTCCCATTGGAGCATAGGGCGCCAAAAACTAAAAGCCATTCAAATTCACTGGCTTATTGGAAGAAATTCTGTCCTTAGTCTCGATTGCAAGCTTCTACTTTACAACTCTATCTTAAAGCCTATCTGGTGCTACGGTATTCAACTATGGGGCACTGCATCGGCCTCTAATATCGACAAAATTCAAAGGCGCCAAAATAAACTTCTTCGAATAATCACAGCCGCTCCCTGGTATGTTAAAAACTCAAACATTCATAAGGATCTCAATGTGCCATTAGTTAAAACTATGATTACAAAATATGCAATAAAATATTTAAAAAGGCTTGCACAACACCCAAATCCACTAGCTCGAAATATTTTAATTCATGTTGGCCACACTCGCTTAAGAAGAAGAGACACTGCAGCGCTTACCCAATTAGATGAGCGATAAACACCTATATAAGTGAATACAAACCGTGATGAAGAAAATTTTGTCTGGCACTGGCAGGACATAAAATAACGTATTAGGTTAAGATTTGATTAATTATTGTTAGTTCATATTTAATATATGAAGATTCAATAAATAAATAATGAAAAAAAAAAAAACAAAATCTGCAATTTATTTTTAAATTTGTAATACTAATGGCCATTTTCACAAGCTCGGTTAAAACTACCTTTCAATTAAAGTTTCGGTTACCAATCTATAACCGATAGTTAATTATAACCGAACTTGGTGAAAATGGACGTAATAAAGATAAGAAACGTATGAATAACATCGCAATATGCAAATATTACTCATACGTACAGACATATTTGAAAGGCGGGTTATAAATTAATAACACTGTGCCAGTTCAAAAAAAGGGCAAGCCGGGCACATGGCTTTTTAGCAAAATTCGGGTACGCTGAATCCAATGGTGCTAACCGTTTTTTAGGTTAGCTCTGGTTTTCGAGATATACCGTTATTTCGAAAATGGATGAGGTTGCACAACATATATTCGCGTAAGTCAAAAACGGTTTAGTTTATTACAATTACTTCAAAGAAACCGAAATTCCACAATAAAATTTCCTTAAACCCTGCACGCACAGAAAAAAATTTTTGCGCCAGTAAAAGAATAAATCAAAAATAAAATCAGTTTTAATTAAATATTTAATCAGGTGAAATAAAATTTTAATCAAGTGTATTAATTGTTTACTTGACAATATTTCAATTAAACGTTTAATTCACTTGATTAAATTTTTAATTAACCTGATAAAATATTTAATTCAAATTTATTTGATTAATTCTTTTACTGGCGCAAAAAAATTTTTCGGTGCGGTTACTCTTCGACGAACCTTATTTACTTTTTATCATATAGCTTTTTTATGAGTGTTTCAATAACGCCCTTGTTGTCAACAACGTAAGCTTATGCCAAAAGCTTGTAGTGAGCAGATGTACGCTGCTGCGCGAGTTACGTATATACTTCCACAACCACCCCTCTTAGACATTAGCTCAATCGCAGCTTAATACAATAAACAATATACAAATTAAGCCAACAACACTTTCAGAGTGTCTTTGACACAAGTAAAAATTAAATGCTTATATTGTTTTTTTTTCTTTTAAATAAATTTTTTTTGAAATTTGATTCCCCCAAATTCATTCAATAATTTTTTACGATTTAAGAAAGGGCAACGACAATTGAAATAAAAATTATGAATCAATAAACAAAAACCAATTTGTGTTTACAATTCTCGTTGAACAGAAAAAAAATAAATGACCAAACAAAATTGACATAAAGAAATTTTACGATCAATTTTGTTTGATCAACATTTTTTTTTACCATAGGAATAAGTTTTAGATTTTAAGAAAATTGTACTTAAACATAAGTACTGGAATCAATAAAGTTTAAGTTTAATATCAGAACTCAAAAGAGCAAGTATATATTTTTTTCCTTTAAAACGTAATTCGCGCTGGATCCTCTAATTTTTAAAGTTGAAAGGTGTGTACTCGTCACAACGACGAAGAGTAACTTTAGTGTAAGTTTTTGTGTCTATTTTTTGGACTTTTAAAAATTGCTTTTTTCAACAACTACGTCGTATAGGAGATTCTATTCTAGACAACTTTTAACATAAATTTTCTAATCACACTATTCGATACTTTTTTGATGTCAATTTAAAGTAAATTATGTATATTTTATAATAATATATTTTTTTTTTTAGACGTATGCTAAAATATAAATTTGCTTTGCACTTCGAAGCATTAAGATTCATAGATTTGGCGCGAACAAACAAATTCATTGCTTGTTGCACCCGTCATGGCTTAAACAGCAAATTTCTTATTATTGGATTATATTTCTCTACGATGTTTGATTTGATAATCATCGTCTGATATCTCATCTTTTACAATAAAAAAGAAAAATACAATAAAAGTATAAAAATTAACAGAGTTTTTGTGGCATGATCTTATGAAAGTTGGCCCATTTGGTTGCACCCGTCATGCACTTTAAAGCTCTCTCGTGGTTGTTTGATCGTTTCATATAAATTCTTGTAAATAGATAACAATAGTATATTAAAAAAATGTTACCCCTTCTAGAAATAACTAGATTGCAAATGTATTTCTTTCTATTAGTAAAAGACTTTTGAAGCGTCTAAATGTTGCACGTGTCAGAATAGAATCGCCCATATATACTAACAATATGTAACATAAATATCGAAAACCCAAAAACCGACGACAGTACCTGAAAAATCTTAATTTCCCTCTCGTGGCTCCCTATTTAAGAGGCAGATTCGAGACACCTGCCTTGCAGACCTTAATTATGGGAAAAATTCAAAATAAAATAATCGACAAGACTCCGTACAAAAGCTTTGTTCACAATCAGAGCAACAATTTCGTTTTTTCTTCTATCTTTTTTCTTCACAAAGTATTTCATATATTTTCCTATCGTTTTTAGAACAAAAATGTAATAAAAATTTTTTTAAAAATGTAACTAAAGTTGAGTCTACTTTAACTCACCCATTTTTTTTTGTGAATTTAAAAAATTTTATTGTTTATCAAAGCTAACAAATCCATCTTTAATGAATGGCTTAGTGAAAAGTAAAATTATAATTTTTTGAACTTTTACAGGCTTTAATACGATTAAAGCCTGTAACTTGAAAATGCGAGCTGAAGGAGGAAAACGGAGATTTGATTTAAGATCAGCGATCTTGCTGAATGTATCAAACTTTCAATCAAAACAAAAAAATTAAAATTTAGTTTTCTTGTGCTTGTGTCGAGGCAATTGCGGCCCCGCATTGATGATGGGTGTGCCAATGCGAAAAAGTGGCGTATAATCAACTACCCCACAAAAAAAATTAACCTTGAAAATTAAATATTTTATCAGCTAAATTGGGGCGGCTGAACACGAATAAGGCACTCATTTATTTCCCCAAGAATCATTTTCGACATATTTGCGAAAATCGTATTTTCTGGAGTTATACTCGATATTTCCAAGAAACTGGAGAGCGGTTTATAATTATGAAATGTACAAAAGCAAAAACTGTCGAATTAATATGTTTTTTCTCTATCAGCCCATATGTTAAAATTAAAAACGGGTAAAAATTCACTGAGTTACAGGCCTTTCGATTTGAAAAAATTGGCTTAAAATGGTTAATATTGTAAAAACTGAGCGAATTTTGATCTGATCCACACACTATATATGTGTATGGGCTGAAAGTATAAAAACTATTTTTTTCAATATTCAGATGAACAATTCTTGAGATTTTTCAAAAAGCTTAAACAACTGCAAAAAACAGAATTTTTTTTGCGAATATCTTGAGAATGCTTTTTGAGAGAAATAAATGAGTGGGATATTCTTGTTCAGCTGCCCCGATTTTTCTTTGAAAACATCTAATTTTAGAGGTTATGGAAAAAAGCTTAAAATTTGCGACGAAGTATTATTTGCATAGAGTGTAAAAAGATGTTGGCCAGTTATTGACCCTTGCGGAAACGCTCTTTTTACTGCTTATGTATAAGAATCTAATGTTAAGTAAAACAGATGAAAATAAACATGTAGAAAGAAAGCTATAGAAATTTTATTTCTTATATGCAAGGATTGCATGATCAGAAAAATCGAAAGATTTCAAATGATATGTCAGTAATAAAAAAGAGATTTTATTTTGATCTAGGGGTCTTCTTAAGTCCTCTGATTTCAGCTAGACAAAAATGATTAAATCTGAACCCTGACTCTTGGTCTAGGATTATGTAAATTTTATTTAAGAACGAAGGCATTTCGAGGTGAAATAGTTTTTTAAAAGCTTTTGATAAGCTTATTAAAATTGTTTTGGGTCTGTAATCGGAGTTCTTTTAAGAAATTTGTGTAGTGAGCAAATGTAGGATATTTTCTCTTCAAAATAAACTTTTTTTAAGTTTGGTGTTCTTAATATGTTTAATTTTGCCGCTATTTTGCTGTCAGTCATATGTGGCAAGTATATTTGTAATGTCAACACAAACCAATTTGTATTTTACCCATAACTTTAAGATGATGGCTTGTAAGTTAATCTTACTTATTTTATGTTTATCTGCATTTGCATAAAAATCCAAATTTATTACTATTTTTAATATTCAATAACAATTTTAAATCTTTATTTTTTCAAGATTCCCATCAATCTATTGTATTCTCTCATAATAAATACTGGTTTTCTTGGTTGGAGGTCATAAATTATTATACATGCATGTATGTATTTTAAAGTTACATGTGTGCATATGTGTTAAGGAAGCAAGTACATTTCAATATCCTTTAGCAATATAAACTATATTATTTTTATTCCGGTCTACTAAACAAACATATAAAAGGATGTAGAAAAATATAAATCTTACTAGTTCATAGTCATTTAAGGTCAGGAAGTTATCTAAAAAAGTTTATTCTTTACAATTTTATGAATAAATTATGAGGATATAAAAGTAAATTTTCCTTTTAATTTTATTTGATTGCAGTATTTGTTATTTACGAGAAAAGAGATGCAGTTTTTATATCCAAGTGCAGTTTTAATTTTTATATGAATATATTTGTAGTGAAGGGTTAAATGTCAGGCAATAATAAAGAAATCTTAAAATGCATTAATGAAATTTGAAAGGGAGGGGGCACTTGCATCAACAATACAGTTCCTATTTGGAGAAACAATTAATTAATTAAAAACAATTTTTTAAATAAATGATAACTTTATGACGTGCAATTTCAAAAATTTTTTCCCAAATTTACCAATCTAAATTAATGTTTTCAGAAATTAAATAGTTTTACCTTCAGTCTAAAAAAAATTAAAAGAATATCATTTGGCCAGATCATATTAAATAGCATCATCACGGATTTTGATAAAAAATATCGAGCTCTTATAGCAAAAATGATGTAACCAACAAAAATAAAATTTTACTGAAAAATGTTTTTTTTTTAAATATTTTTGCTTGAAGTCTAGGGTTTTGTTTGAAATTGCATTTGCTCTTATTTCGTAACGGTACTTCCCAGAGATATTAGATTTTCATAGATAATGCAAATTATCAAAAATGATCGATTTTCATCAAAAAAACAAAAATCTTAAATGTTGTTGGTTACATCATTTTTGCTATTACGGCTCGATATGTTCTTTGAAAGCTCAGGGCGTTAAACATGCACAAAACAAAGAAGGTTGTTTTTCACCATTTATAACTTAACAACGGCTGGACCGATGTTGAATTTTTATGATTGGTTGGGTATTTCATCGCTCCGAATAGGATAATAGATATTACAAATTCGAGCATTTTGCAAAACTTCGCAAAAAAATAATATTGATGTTAGTTGCAAGACGAAAAAAAAGAAGTTGGCATTACACAACAACAGGCTTTATTATGTATATGTAAAAACATATGAAGGGCTTAAAGCACAAGGGGTTCAAGTGACTTATGTTAAAAAATTAGACAAAAGCGGTTGTTTCGCTTGTGCTTCATGCGAAACAGGCATTTTAATGTCAAGTGCTTGAATTGTTTACCATATCTAGCGTACGGATGAGATTCCTACATTCTCCTCTTGTGCTCTAAACAACTTCTCTGAACTTCACCTATAATTCCATATGTAAACTCAATTTTAGAAAAAGGCACTTAAACCCCTTGTGCTTTAAGCCCCTCATATAAAAATATATATTTTTTATTCCCGTTGTTAAAAGAATTTAGTACCCTTTAGTCCTCGTCCATATTAAACATTTTCTTCTCAAACTTTTTTCAATTCTTTTTTGAAACTGCATTCGTGTCCGTACAATGAAACTTTTGTTTTGCAGCATTTAGGTATTTTGTATGCTTTCTCTCTTTTTATACCCTCCACCACAATTAGTTGTGAAGAGGGTATATTAAGTTTGTCATTCCGTGTGAAACTTTTTTATTATTCATCTCAGACCCCATAAAGTATATATATTCTGGGTCCTTGAGTAATTCTAAGTCGATTTAGCCATGTCCGTCTGTCTGTCCGTCTGTCTGTCCGTCTGTCCGTCTGTTGAAAACACGCTCACTTTCGAACAACTCAAAAGAAATGAACAAACTTGGTGCCAAATTGCTTGTAGTTATCCTAAGCAGTTTGGGATTGAAATCCAGCAAAATCGGTTCAGTAGGACCAGAGCTATGAATCAAAATGTGGAACCACCACCTAAAAAAATTGATAATTTTGTTACAAAAAATAACATAAATGCTGGAACAAGGCACGGCATGAGATAAGATTTTGCAAAAATTTGTTATAGTTGACTGGAAATCACGCTGTTAAATTTCGTGATGATCCCGCCATAATTTACCCTAAGCCCCATATAAACAATACTCCCGGAAAACAGTTTAGTACGCCTAAAATCGTAAAAAATAACGCTAGCGTAACAAAATTTGGTACGTCACAGTTTTATAGGATTACAAATGACACTGTGAAATTTCGTGAAGATCGGTACATAATTTACCCTAGGCCCCATAGAAACCCTACTCCCGGAAAACAGTTTAGTACGCCTAACACCATAATTAATGATGCTAGCAGAACAGAAATTGGTACGTCACAGTTTTAAAGGACTAGAAATGACGCTGTGAAATTTCGTGAAGATCGGTCCATAATTTACCCTAAGCCCCATATAAACCTCACTCCCGGAAAACAGTTTAGTCGCCTAAAACATAACATTATACAGATATTACTCCTTAAACATTCGAACTGTCGGTGGAGGGTATAAAAGATTCGGCACAGCCGAATATAGCACTCTAACTTGTTTCTTCTTCGTTTCCATAACAAACTCACAAAAATTACTTGTAAACGAAGGAAAGTACACGTTTCCATAAGTTTTCCCCCTTCCATTATCAAACACAAATGTTTGGCTGCAAATGTTTCATAATAAATAAAAAAAACTAATTAGAACCAACTTTGTGCTAAAACTAAAAAACTTTAAAATTTCATAAATGTCTAGATTAGAGAATTTTTTCATAAATTTCACTAGATTTAAAAAATGTTTAATAATAAGCGACTTCTTCTGAAATGTAATATCTGAAACATATTTGGCAGCTTCAAAGCCCAAGAATGAAAGATTACGCCATCCCAAAAGCAATCTTGAAATGCGTATGTCGGACAAATTACATGAGGCAAATTTCAATTTATTGCCTAATAATTTTTATTTGGCAAACTTCAGATAGTTGTTTTTTTTTAATACTAATTGAAAATTTTAAGCAAATTGTTTCTAAAATTTAACAAATTAAATTCTCTGTAATTTATATAGTTCTAGATATTCTACATACAGGAAAAATCAAGTTAAAAACGTCGAAATCAAGGTTGATTTTACCGTTTTCGGTAGTGAGGAAATAATTCCCAGTTTCTATTTGTTAAAATTGTTGAGTTAAATCCATTCAATTTTTAAAGTAACACTATCCAGTGAGACACAAACAATGCTGACGAAGGCCGTAGCGGGACAGAAAATGCAGTACGTTCTGCTGGTGTCTAATAATTGTAAATTTTTCTGTACATACAGTATACGTCATTGCAGTCCAAAGGAAGGTTAAGGTAAAATGTAAAAAGAAAATACAATATAATAATCTGGTAGTGTAAAGTCATTTCTGAAAAATTGAAGGAATAGGACTAATACAAAAAAGCTTTATAAATTACATAACTGAAATTTAGCTCATAGAATAAATTCGAAAAATAAAAAATGTTGAATATAACCTAAAGCAACGATCATCACGCTATGCCCCCGGGGGCCGAGCAATTTTCGTGAATTTCACACACACACAACACGAAGGTTAACGAAACAATTGTAAAAAGTCATAATTTCAAAAAACAAGAACAAAACACATAGTTAATGTCTCTTTTTGTCTGTTTTTGCACTCACCACTACATACACATTTTTAACTGTCTCTCTTTGTGATGACCGCTGATCAACCTTCGAAAGGAAATAGTTCCCAGTTTCTATTTGATTACTAAAAATTTAAAAAAATTCAATTTCAGGCCTTAAGCTCCTAAAAGGAACAACGGGACAATATATATAAAGTTTTGAATTTTTTTTTTCAATAAATGAAATGTTTGTTTTTGATTAAAAAAATGATCAAAAAACTTTGTCGTTTCAAACATCGTGTTGATTGATTTGGATAATTTCCAAAAACAATTCCACAAGTTTAAATTATTGGATTTTATGCAAAAACATTTTTTGTTATTTAATAACTATCGCATTCATAAAAAATAAAATACGTTTGAAATGTGTTTTTAGGCAAAATTTTCATACAAATTTTTCTTAAAATGCAAATCAAATCCATTTAAATTTTTTATGAATACGGTAGTAAATATAACTAACAACTAAAATGTTTTTTAAATCAAAATTATACTTTGAACTTTCTTTCAACAAAAAAAAAAAATAATAATTTATTCAATAATCACATTAATTAAATTTAAATTGATTTAATTTAAATAAAATTTTTTTAATTAATAAAAAACTACTAAGGGCCATTATTACAACTTGAAGTTAGCTAAAGTTAAGATTAAATTGACAGATAATAATATGTTATCTGTCAAAAAGCGTCTGTTAACTGTCGGATAACAGCTAACGCCAAGTTATAATAATGGCCCTAAGAATTTTTTCTGTGAAGTTAATATTGTATTTCCATTTTGACGTGTCGTGATATTCGTACCACAAAATGTAAAAAAATGAAATGAAAAAGTCAAATTTGTAAAAAGGAAAAAAAAATTACAGCACTCGACGGTAAGGATTTGCAAATATAAGCAAAAATATGCGCGGGCGGGACGTTAAAAAACGGAAGTGGATTTTGACTTGCATTACAAATCTTAATAAGACTGCGAATTGAGCAAGACGTTTGGAATAAAACCTTTTTAGTAAGCTTTGGACTTATATAGATTTATTTTTCAAGCTATTAGAATTAAAAATATTTGCTCGTTTAAAGACACATATGGGCATTTTGAGCGAAAAGTCTACTTTTTTTAATGTAACGCCAGAATGCAAATAACGTTGTATTTTATTTACCGTTTTCCCTTTTATTACTAAATGTAGAGCTAGTTGCGCTTTACACCACAATATCAAAAAGTAAATTATACATATACAATTTTTTGAGAAATAATTTAAATTATTTCTGGCGTTACGTTAAAAAAGTAGACTTTTTTTCTGGAATTGCCCATATGAAACTTAAAAGTATCAAGAAATACGTTTAAGTCTCTTAATATTCACGTCCTTCAACATTTCTGTTTTATTAAACACAACTCTTTAAAACCGAAATCTGTTTAGACGTGTTCAGGTGGATAAGTAGCATTACAATTGAACTTTTAATTCAATTTGTTTCTTATTCTTTTTACCCTTAAATGGAAATAACTTCTCTTGAATTCATTCAAAATTTATGGGAAATTGAATGAAATAGCAAAAAAAGAAACTATTTTCAAAAGACCATCAATATTGAGTTTCTAGATAATTAAAAAAGCTTAAGGTACCCTTTATTTAAGAATGTGTATGCGAATTTAAAAAATTTACACACATAAAACAAATGCACATTTATCTGCAGAGCAGTGGGAGAAAAATTTATTACAAATGATGGAAAACTATTATGCATATATGAATCTAATGGCATTCAACTTTAATAAGACTAAAGTTAAGCAGTAATAATGAGGCTGGTATGAAGACTGCTAATAAGATGCAAGCTCAATTTTTGTTCCGCTAAGATATTTAAATCGGCCATATATTTAAATGCAGTATATGCTATTGAGTGGGGACTTTTTCTCTGGTTATAATGTTTCTGCACTTACTCATGCTATCCACAATGAAGATATACCCGATAGCCATTTCAATTAAAAAACGGTATAACAAACTCACATTCAAAAGAGCTACTTTACGCGGTGCCCTCTGACGTATTGGCTGATAAACTCAGAAAGTGATTCTAAGTCGATCGGTACATTAGATATACAAATAATATTTTTAGTTCTAAAACACTCCAGTACAATCTCATAAAAATTCATCCACCCTTGTTTTGTGGGTAGTACCCACTGGGTACATATTTTTTTTTCTTCATTATTTATTTATTGAATCTTCATATATTAAATATGAACTAACAAGTGCCAGACAAAAATTTTCTTCATCGCGGGTTCTGTTCACTTTTATAGGTGTTTATCGGTCATCTTATTGGATAAGTGCTGCAGTGTCTCTTCTTAAGCGTGTGTGGCCGCTATCATTTAAAATATTTTGTGCTAGTGGGTTCGGGTGCAATTCGAGCCTTTTTAAGTATTTTACTGCATATTTCGTAATCATAGTTTTAACTAATGGAACATTAAGATCCTTGTGAATATTTGAGTTTTTAACATACCAAGGGGCAGCTGTGATTATTCGAAGCAGTTTATTTTGGCGCCTTTGAATTTTTCGATATTAGAGGCCGAGGCAGTGCCCCATAACTGAATACCATAGCACCAGATTGGCTTTAAGATGGAGTTGTAAAGAAGAAGTTTGCAGTCGAGACTAAGGACAGAGTTTCTTCCAATAAGCCAATGAATTTGGATGGGTTTTAGTTTCATTTGAGTTAATTTTGCCTCTATATGGCTTTTCCACGTTAAACGGCGATCTAGATGAATACCGAGGTATTTTACATGTGAATTTTGAGGTATTATTTGATTATTGATTTTAATAGGGGGCATAATTCCCGACGCAATGTGAATGTTATATGTACGCATTTTTGCTCATTGACCTCTATCCTCCATGGCTTTAAACAAAGTTCGAGTGGAAATATATGATCCTGTAGGTATCGAGATGCTTCTTGACGGTTTTCGTGCACGCTCAAAAAAGCTGTATCATCAGCAAATGTTGAAGTTTGTGTGTAGTTGTTTGTTGGCATATCCGAGGTATATATTAAGTATAAAAGTGGGCCCAGGATGCTTCCCTGAGGGACTCCGGCGTCAATTTGCTGAGGAGAGCTTAAATAATCACCTTCTTTAATAATAAATTTTCGACCGACTAAGTAGCTTTCTAACAGCTTGTGTGTGTTAACTGGTAAATTGAGCTTCAATTTATGTAATACGCCTTCATGCCAGACTTTACCAAAACCTTGAGAAACATCGATGAAGAGAGCGGAACAATATTTTTTTTCTTCAAAGGCTTTTCTTATTGCGTTAACTATACGATGAGTTTGCTCAATTGTGCTGTGTTCTCTTCTAAAGCCGAATTGGTGGTTAGGAATACATCTATTTTCATTTAAAATTGGGGTTAATTTTGACGCTAACAGCTTCTCAAACAGCTTTGATATATTAGAAAGTAAGATTATAGGCCTCATATGACTCAACTTTTGTGTGATCCTTTCCAGGTTTAGGTATCATGGTGACTAAGGAGACCTTCGACTTTTGAGGATAGTATTCAAGGCGTAAAATAGCATTAAAAATTAAAAGAATAATTTTCTTTGCTATGCTGGGTAGCTCCAAAAGCATTTTGTTGCTGATCTTATCAAAACCAGGAGCCTATTTGGGGTAAATACGTTTTTTAAATGATCGACAAACAGATTTCCTTTTTCAACATCATTTCCTGCCCAACTTCCATTCAAGTTTCTTAATGGTGGTTTAGAGACAACTGGCCTTTTGAGATTTCTAGCTGCACGCCATAATGAGTAGTTTGATTGTGGGGTTGCATCAAGTTCCTCAAGATATTTTTCCAGAGAAGCCGTTTTCTTAGTCTGCAGTAACTTTCTTAGTCTTTTTCTCTCTTTAAGTAAGTTCTTAAGTTGAGGGGATCTGTGCAATTGCCACTCTCTTCGAGCCCTCCTTTTTTCAGACAAAAGATGCTCGACATCAGTGGAATATATTTTAATAGTTTTTATTTTTTTGGGGGCAATATTGGAATGTTGAACAGCTAGTTTCAGAAAACTGTCAAAATTGTCAATAGAGCGATCTACATAATCCGGTGTACTGAGCGCAATATTTTCTGTGCAATGGGTACTGAGATATTTTTTATATTTTAACCAATTAATTTGCGTAGCTGTCGTCGGAGGTACAATTCTATTGGGGTTCATTATAGCAACAATTGTAGGTGTGTGATCGGAAGATAAATCTAGGGAGGCTTCAACATGAATCGTTTCTATGGGAATATTTTTAACCACGCCGAAATCGATGACATCTGGAATTTTTTGATGATCAGTGGGCCAATATGTTGGTTGTCCGCTCGCTACCACATTTAAATCCATTTTAGAAATTGTGTTAAATAAAACACGACCCTTTGGTGTTATAAGTCGCGACCCCCAGAAGGTATGTTTAGCGTTATAATCGCCAGCGGCTAGGAAACACGGTCCTAATGATTTAAAATATTTATAATATTGGTCCTCCGATATTGAAAATCTAGGCGGGGAGTATAACGATGAAATTACAAGGAATATTTAATTCCTCAACGCAAATGTTCGTTGCTTGGAGATCATCTTCACGATGATCACACATTAGGTAGTGTTTGACTCGGGTTTTTATTAAAATGGCAGAACCTCCACAAGCTCTATCTCGAGGGTCCTTGGTATCATATAGTATATAACCATTTATATTAAACGTATTTCTTGAGGTCAAATGAGTTTCAGAAATCATCATGACATCAATTTGTTTATTTTTAAGAAAGTATTCTAATTCATTTTTATGTTGGCGGATGCCGTTTGCGTTCCAAAAACAAATTTTAAACAGTTCATGGTTTGTTAAGTACAGCTTGCAATAACATCGATTGCATTCTAAGCATTTCCTGCATCATATTACCCATTGGGCCGCGTGAATAAAAAGGTAGCTTTAGCTAATACTTGAAATTTTGAAGTTTAAACTAGCTTTGAGGTGAATAAAAATTTGAGTTAAAGCTAGTACTTTATACTGACTAGTAAAAACTAGTTTTCCTAGTGTTGACTCAAAAAATGTGTGAATAAAAACGAGTGAATGCTTAAAAAGACTAGTTTTTGCTTAATTTTTTTAAGCTTATGATTGGGGTGCTTGAAGTATGTATTTTACAACAATATTTAAAAAAAATTGATTTTTTTTGTTTAATTTTATGAACGTTGGCCAAAGAAAAGAATATCTCCTAAGAGCAGATTTTCATCCAGAAGTTTATTTAAAATTATTTATTTTTCGGAAAAATATCTAAAATTGTAAAATCTCTGTAAATGTCACATATACATTTAAATATGTCACTAGTGAAATGTCACTAGTGAATTTCTACTGATTCACTGTTGACACAGTCACCAGTACTAGTGACATATTATACCCCAGGCAATGTTATTTACAATAGACATTTAACATGTGCGTGGCATTGGAAATCTACTACTGACGTTGGTACTACTGACTAGGTAGCTCCATTGGGAACATATGTAGACATTGAAACCAGAGAATCGCTAGTACATTTTAGTAAAAGTAGTTTACACTTTTTGTAAGAATACACTCATAAAATTATTACAGTAACTGATTGTAGGTTATTAAATTCGTTTTCGGTACTGTTAAAATTGAATAAAAATATAGTTATTTTACGAATAAATTTATTTTTCAACATTTATGTTTGTTATTAAAAAAACAAACTACCAAAAAATAATGTTTTCCGTATTTTTTTTTGTTAATTTGTTTGATTTTTATCGGTTAAAATATATTTTTTAAAAGTAAAAACTATTCAATTTTAACGAATATGATGTTCAATAAATAAAAAACTTAGAAATTACTGAAAAAATCATTTGTTTTAAATGAAATGTAAATGATCCGTTTTTTAAATGAATTTTAATTTGTTTCAAATGAATTTTCGTTTGAATTTAACTACATAATATTTTGAGTGTACGAAGTCATAACAATCTTTTTTTATCATTTCTTCAGCTTTTATAGGAATTGTACTTCTCAGTTGTTATTGATAAATTCTTTTTCGTATTAAATAATAAAGTGGCAAATGTAATGTAGTGTAGACACTTCGTTGACAATGTCACCAATATAGTCGACAAAACTGGTGACTTGGAGACACTTGCACCCAGGTTTCCTTCAGGGATGTTGCAGTTTACCACATCAAAAGAATTACTTGAAAGCAAAAACAAAGTCATAAATATATTTTATTTTTGTTGTTGCTTTCTACAGAAATTCACTTTTTTGTAGATTCAATTTTTTTGCAGATTCAATTTTTTTGTAGAAAGCAATTTTATAATTAGGGCCTTAATTTTTATAAATTTTTTTAAAACAAGTTACACAATAATAAATAACAATCATTGATAAAGGTCGGTACAGACTTTTGCCATAGAAAGTCTGTGTTGCATTTTTTAAATAAAATAAAAACAATTTTTGAAAAGGAAAAAATGAAATAAAAATATCAATACACAGTACTTGTTAACGCTTCAAGACATAAAAAAGGAAATAAAAATTTTTTGTACTTATATTCTGTTTTATACATTAATATTTTTGAAAATAAGTTTAAAAAAATTTTAATTTTTGACATTTTTGCACTTTGTAATTAATTTAATTTAATAGTCACATTTTCCAGCGTTTGCTTGCCCTTTTAAGCTCTAGCTATCTAGCACTAGCAAAGAGTTATTCACACTTTTTGTAGTTTAAACTTTTTAGAATAGCTAGTACTGAAAAGTAAAAGCTAGTGCTAGTACTTAGTACTAGCTAGTATAAGCTACATTTTTATTCACTCGACCCATTGTGTTAGTAAAATTATTTACCGTTTGAACTAATGTTTCCATGGTTTTTTCTAAACGACTTAAATTAGAAGCTGGAGTTTCATCATTACTTGGCGAGGCACCTTGCATTGGCTCATGGTTTGATTTTAGTACGTTAGCGTAGGAGGTTCTGTTATTACTAGGCTGGGGGCTTGAATTGCATTTGTGTTTACTTGATTTGCGACCTGCATTTGAGGGGTATTTGTCTTCGGCCCAACCGTCTGCTTGACGATATTATATACAGGGCATCCTCTATAATTGGCAGTGTGATTACCGCCACAGTTGCTACATTTTTTTACGTTGGGGTCGGTTTTAGACTTGTCGCAAAGAACTGTTCCATGTAATTCACCACATACTACGCAAACAGGGGGTAAGTAGCAGTATGCCTTAGTATGGCCAAATTCCTGGCAGTTTAGACATTGAACAGGACCATTTCTTTTGTGCGGCTCCTCAATAGTTACCCTTCTGTACAGAATATATTTCAAATTATAAATTGGATGCGTTTCATTTTTTTTGAGCTTAACGTCGCCGGGTTCAAGCTCCACTAGAAATAGTGGTTGGGGATTTTTTTTCCCTATTTTTGATATTTGCTACGTTTTTGATTTTAAAGCCCTTCTCTTCTAAAAAAGCTTTAATTTCCCCTGGGTCTACGCATGAGTCTATACCCTTGATTACCACCTGAAGACCTTTACTGCTCTTCAGTTGATAAGTATAAAAGTTTTTATTCAGAGTCTCAAATCTTGTAATTATTTTTCGAAAATCATCCTCGTGATTCACCTGTATTTTAGTCTCGTTAATGATACCTCGCTTTATTGCAGCTACATAAAAGGAATTTTCACCTATCACCGAAATTAAACTTTTTATTAACTCATTGGAGTTTTGCTCTCTAAGGTATATCGGGGGTGCTTAGACGATTTAATGACGTTTGGTGCTTCAGAGGATTCATCCTCCAGAATCGCAAAACGATTTTGTGTATTTATTTTATCAAAAGATGGTACTTTTGAGGCCGAAGCAACTGCTGCAGAGGTAGGGCTGCGTCCCCGTTTAAGCACTGTTATGTACCTGTCCATACCAACTTGTACTGTAGGCTTTTGACAGCTTTTTACAGGGGGGTTTTCCATTGCATTTGTGTTTAAGTTCATGGTATCATTTCCCACTAAATTTGTTTTTGACGTCACGGCAATACTTGCTGGCCTGGCAACACTTGTTACCAAATCTAGTTGTAGTTTTTTTAATGAGTCACTATCCACTGTTTTTGTAAACACCGAGGGTGATAGGGAACGTGTTCGAGTAATTGGCTTAGCCGTTAAATAGTTTATATTATTTTGTTTAGTTTTATTTATTTCTGCATTATTTTCGTTTGCTTGAACTAAAACGTAAACGTTTCTTTCATATTGTCTTAGTGTTGTTTCACTGTTCGTACTCATGCAAAGAGTTGTTTTTGTTTTTCACCGTTTTGCTTTGCTTTAATATTTTTATTATTTATTGTATTTTACAACAACAACAAAAAAACAAGAAATTTAAATGTTTTTGTTCAGAATATGTATACACATGTATGAACATTCATACATACGTATGTATATATTTCTACTGTTTTATTTTATTTAATTTTATCGTTTTAAATTGTTCACTTCTATGTTAAATAATTTAAATAACAAAATATGTATTCAACATTTTTTTTATTTTTTCGAATTTATTCTATGAGCTAAATTTCAGTTATGTATTTTATAAAGCTTTTCTATTTGTTAAAATAGTTGAGTTAAATACATTCAATTTATAAAGTAACACTATCCAGTGAGACACAAAGAATGCTGACGAAGGCCGTAGCGGGCCAGAAAATGCATTACATTCTGCTGGTGTCTAATAATTGTAAATTTTTCTGTACATAAAATATACCTCATTGCTTTCCAAAGGAAAGCTAAGGTAAAATGTAACAAGAAAATACAATATAATAGTCTGGTAGTGTATTAAGTCATTTCTGAAAAATTGAAGGAATAGAACTATTACAAAAAAGCTTTATAAAATACATAACTGAAATTTAGCTCACAGAATAAATTCGAAAAAATAAAAAAAAAATGTTGAATATAATATAAAGTAACCTTCGGAAGGAAATAATTCCCAGTTTCTATTTGTTAAAATATGTATATTATTTTTTTTAAGCGTCCATTCGCTGCTTATATTACAAAATCAAGTGGTGTTAATTAATAGTTCAAATCGTATGCGGGGCTTATATACACGTCCGTATCACAACAAAGCACAAATGTATGGCAAAATAAATCTCATTGTTTTTGTTTCTGTCTTAATGATGAAACAGAATTGAGTCTATAACTTCAGGCAGAAATTATAAAGCCCGTAATTAAAACGTCGGCAGTAACTTCAAATTCTCTCTCATTTCTTTCTTTTTCTTTTGTTCTTAGTTTTCTTTGTTTACAAAATGTATGACATTAAGTACTTTTTAACGGTATTCGTCAACACGACGAAGAAAGTGTATCTAGGGTTAATAATAAAAACAAATCAGCTGATTCGTAACAGAACAGAAAGTAAAGACTAATTCTGCCTTAAAGCCCATAATTTAAATGTCTGCAGTAACTTCAAATTCTCTCTCATTTCTTTCATTTTCTTTTGTTCTTATTTTTCTTTGTTTACAAAATGTATTAAATTGAATGAAAGTATGGTAGCCTTGTTAAGAGAATAAGTGTCTTTATGTGAAAGCATTAGAAAAAACGTTCTCAAAATAAAATTGATTTTATTTCACGACCGCATTCTCTGGCAAAATTTTACGTCAAATTGTATGGAAAACATCGTTCAGTCCCAGTTCTGTTTCATCATTTACTCTGTTTTATTTTTTTTTCGTACGCTGGTATAATTGTTGTAAAAAGTTGAAAAAGGGGTTAATTGCAGATCAGTGTCCTTGAATAAAAAGTAAAATATTTCTCCTAAAAAGCAACAATATAGTATATTGTGATGGGTGTTATAACGAAAAGTGGATTTAATTAGAACATGTTTGCAGTTTCACAAACCGTTTTACCATAAATATATGTGACAGCGCATGGAGAAAGGGACCAGTAAGGTAAAGCGAACAGTAAAAACCAACTACACAAAACAAGAGGTAGGGACGACCTACGCGCGTTTTCAAGGTTGACCAACAAGATTGAGATGTTTCGCTTTCAAATGAGACCAATACCAATACGCTCAGTGATGGTACACCAAAGATACAAAGATAAAATGGCTCTCCTGAACAAAACCCTTAGGGCTCTTTCCATTTTGCGCGTCACATATAGAAGTGGTTTTCTGAGGGTATAAATATATCCTGCTGGAACTACTTTCGATCTTTAATCAAATTAATGTACGTAAAGCTGCCATGAATATACATATGGAGTCATGACCGCAAAAAAACTCAAGCAACAAAAACCAAACTTTACAGGAGAAGTTTTTTAATTATTTTATTTCATATCAATTTTGAATGAAGGTTTTCGCTTACGATAGAATTATTTTTGTTATAAAATCGTTACGGTTACTTATGTGACGATGACATTTTAGTAAATGATGCAAGTGAATTAAAAAAAAAAAAAAAACTAATAATGAAAATTCGATAAATTTTTTTAAAAATAAGGAATAAATAAAATAAGTTCATATGGATCGAAATGTTGGTTTATGAATTTGCAATCCTAAAATTATAATCGTTATATCCTAAACTCCATAGTATTTACAATCGAATTTTCGAGATTTTACCGTATTTGGATACGATGGGTCGTAAAATTGTAGAACGATCATCACCATTTACATAGACTTCTTTCTTATTACAAATAAAAAGTGTATTTACCGCATTTCATCAAATTTTCTACAAGATTGCAACTTGTACTTGCGCACAAGGCTAACATGGACAGACAACTAGCCAGACGGACGGATGAACATCGTTATATCACTTTAACAGTGATAACCAAGCCCCGAACTAACCAAGCCCCGAATGCACGCACACAAAGATATTATGTACTTGGGTGCGGTCGCAGAGACTGATGATAGCCTGATGTTTTGAAACGAACAAAGTTGTTGTATACATGTGAATTGCCGACCGTGTCTGTGTGAAAACGACGATTATTGACTTGCTCGCGAGCCTATGGAGTGGTTATCACTGCTTTAAAAAGTGATTCTGAGTTTAAAAAACATTAATCTTTAACGACAACCCATTTTGTCTTACAATTTTCAAGTAAAAAATAAATGTTGATGGTGAAGTTGAAGCACGTTGGGTATACATTAAAAAAACAGAAAAGCCAAAAAATTCGTGTATTTTAATAGAATTTCGTTTCCAAATCGGCTGATTTAATATCCGTTCCTTTTCTGTTTACGTAAAACAGTTAAAAAAGCCAACGTAAAAAGTGCAACGGATTCAAAGTGCCTCGGCCTTAACCTTAAGCGAATCTATTTCAGCAGACTCTGGGGTAAGACAAGGTGTGTACTATCTCCTATACTTTTTACCTTTTTCGTAAATATAATAATTTAGAGAAAAGCTCGCGCGAAGTTTGAGAAATATTTGGGGTCTCAATAGAAGGCTCGAGGACTTGGACTATACTGAAGATATCTGCAGCTCCCAAAACGGGAAATTAGAATTCACGAAAGAAAAAATTTATCCTCTCGATAAATAAGTAAAATCTGTAAGAAGTCTTAACATTTTGTTAACTCGAAAGCATCTCAACCATATTAGGCGGCTCCTCTTACTATGTAAAGAACCGCATAAGAGCTTGCAGATAATCATTCCTTATTTTCCAGGTAAACTTTAATGAAAATTGTCTGTGCATGCATACAAATTACACTTTTTATAGTTTAGAGTCTTGGAATAAATCAGTGTTTTCCAACGAAAGGCTATGGGCTCTAACCAATTAAGGCCAAATAAGCATCGAAGTACGAAGAAGGAAACTGCGATGGGCACACCCTTCGTATACCACCGGGACACATCCTTTTGAATGGAATCTACAAGGCAACCGTATCTAAGGCAGACCATCCCAAATCTATTGAAATTGAAATCCAAACACGCGGCAAGAGCTGCACAAAGGAAAAAACATGTTTGAATATGGTCACCTCCAACAAAACTATTGTGAAAGAAAATGTTAAACATATTATGTTTAATTTAACCATATTATTGTTACCGACAACCATATTTTGGTTAAATTAGTCCTCCATCAATAAGCTACAAACATATTATGGTTGCCTCCGAACAAGTTATGGTTAATAAAAACCAAAATATGTTTTACACATATAATAGCATGATTGGTTTTCAACCATAGCTTGTGGCTCTTCAAAAAGAGGAAAACACTATTGTTAATTTAAAAACAAGTTATTGTCATATTTAACCATAACATGCTTAGAGGCAACCATAATGTGGTTATGGCTTCTTGATAGAAGGCTAATTTAACCACAATATGGTTGTCAGTGACAATAATATGGTTAAATTAAACATTATCGCCCGTATTTTTAAAAATTTTTAACATTTAATAAAGGTTTACAAAACAAATTTTGTATGAAAATTTGCCTTAATAAACGTTTGTTAAATTTAATAATCGTTTATAAATACGGGGGTATATGTTTAAAACTTTCTTTAAAAATAGTTTTGTTGAAGGTGACCATATTTAAACGTGTTTTTTCTCTGCATGTGGAATGATGTTAAAGCTAGTGCGTCCGACAAACCGGAATGTTGCGAATTTGTTTTGGCCCTGTGCTCCTTATAGGAGCTTAACGAAATAATAAAAAAAGCCCGTTATCATTATTTTTTTAAACTTTATATTTTATATATTCGATTTATAAAGGGTGCTACAACCAAAGCCCACGATGTTATTTGCAAAAAAAACGAAAAGTTTTTAGAGAGTTATCTTAATATTTTTATTATGATAAACAATTATGCGTGAAACAAGATATCGGCCAAATACTCGGGTCGGTATGCTCTTGAATGGTTCATGGCTTACTGACGTACACTTTTTCTTTTAATTATCCCCATAAAAAGAAGTCAAACGGTGTCATGTCACATGATCGTGGCGGCCAATTAATATTGCCACGATGTAAGATAACACGGCAATTGAATTTCTCGCGCAAAAGAGCCATTGTTTCGTAACCTACGAGGCAAATGACACGATCCTGTTGGTACCACTTATCGTCCAGGTCCATTTCGTCAATTTCTGGCCACAAAAAATCCATTTTTATCTCGCGATGGCGAACTCAATTCGCAGTAACTGATTGGCTGATATCATTTTAAAAGAAGCACAGCACTATGACGCCGCCAGTCCATTAACCGCACCAAACAATCACTGTTGGGGATTCATTGGCCTCTCAATTATCACTCGTGGATTCTCATTTGCCCAAATAAGGCAATTCAGCTTTTTAACGAATACACTGGGGTCACCATTCACTTCTGCCTGCTCAACCAACTATTCGGCGTATTAAGGGCGCTGTGTACCTCTTCATGGTTGAATTTGTCAAAAACTGAGATAAAGATGGACAAAAAACTTTTCCTTGATTTGTGACTCAAAATAAACATCGTGCATTATGGTTGGACCACCCTTATAATCTATTTTTCTAAATACTCCCTTAAATTCAACATTAACGCCCGCATATTAAATCCTTAAGGCATGTTAATACTACAAAAACTATTTAATAAAAAAGTTTTTGTCCGGAATTAATTCTTTTTTACTTAACATTAAACTAGACAAATTTCTCCCAAAGGAGTGATTCACCACATGGCCATACATTTCTGTTTAAAACTTTTTATAGTTTCGATTCCATTTTCGTGGTAGCATAACGGTTTTGTGACAAATTTTTTCCTTAAGAAAAAAAAACCGGAATCCTTTAAAACTTTGATTCACAGGATATTTGAAAAACGAAAGAAAAGACAGTTTAAAAATGTTAAACTTTTAAACAAATAAAAAAAAAAATAGAAAAGTTTGTATATTCTCTTACTTTCTAAAATATCTACAAATTCTGCAAAAAAAAAAAAAAATAACAAAATAAAAACTAAAATAAAAGGAATAAAAAGTCAGCAGTTAACCCTTTTTGCTGTTGATCTAAATCAAGGTTTTAACAGAAAGTATTTAAATAAGAAACAAATATGTATCTTTTAAAGCAATTATTTCTCCTTTTTCCTAAGTGTTACACTTAAGGGAGATTCTTCATCTTAATCGATAACAAAAGGAATCATTTAGCTTAGCAAACAGGAACAATTAACACCAATAACATTTTTTTTCAAAACTTTTTTACTCAAATTTAAAAAATGTTAGTTCATTATTTAGGAGGAAAAGAAAAAGTACAAGTAGGCGAGCCAAACCATATAATTCCCCCAGCAAAAACTTGGTAATGACTTGCCATTACTGAACAACTTACTTTTCAATGCCTACTTCATACCATCTGCATTACATAGAAGAAGTTTGGTAATGGCTGACATATAATCTGATATCTAAGTACTTGTGTATGAGTTGATTAACGAAATTTATAATTCATTCGTAATAAAATGCATCTACGGTTGAAGTTTTTTCAAATCTAATACAAATTGATTTAAAATATTTGTTCTTACAATTTGTCTTTTTTTATTATAAATAAAAAACAATTTGTAATAAATTTGAATATGAAAAATTATGCTGTACTGAAATTTTATAGTCATGACATGTTAGTTGTAATTTTGGTGACATCGGAGTAATAAGTTATTTAAGTCCCTATTTGTAAGCGAATGTGGTAATGATTTATTTAACTCCCTATTTGTAAGCGAATGTGGTAATGACTTATTTAACTCCCTATTTGAAAGCGAGGGTGGTAAGTAGTTGCCTCCAATAATTTAATCTCATATTTACGCTCTTAATTGAGTAAAAAACATCGTTTTTTTATACAAAAACTACACTGCCCCGGTAGACTAGCTGGTAGTGAGCTAGTCTATCAGCACCGAGGTTGCGCAATCGAATCCCGCCAGAGACAGAAAAAAAAATAAAAAATAAAACAGAGTAAAACCAAATAAGAAAAAGTAGAAAAAAAAACATAAAGTAAAGTAAAATAAAATAAAATAAAATAAAACAAGAAAAAATAGAAAAAAAAAAAAAATAATTAAAAAAAATAATAAAACAAAATATTTTTTTAAAGTCATGACATGTTAGTTGTAATTTTGGTGACATCGGACTAATAACTTATTTAAGTCCCTATTTGTAAGCGAATGTGGTAATGACTTATTTAACTCCCTATTTGTAAGCGAGGGTGCTACGTACTTGCCTCCAACGACATCACCGTGTTAAAATAATGAGTTAAAATGCCAATGTATAAGTAGTGAAGAGTCGTTATATTAGCTTTTTAACTCATTACTTTACAATGTAAGTTTTTGCTGGGTCCCTATCCGATTTGTAAATACTACAGAATAAAATTCGTCATAGCAATCTGCTCCCTGGCTTGTTAGTTGCAAAGGCTGGATTTTCTTTTAGCTTAAGTTTTATTATTCTTCTGGATCTACAAATTTTTATTGTTCAAATATTACTTAATTGTGAACACCAATATATAATTTACCAGCTTTTAATTGTTATCGGCAACCAATCCTAAATGTAAGTTAACTGATTTGCGTCTTTGCTAATCATCGCACCTTTAGGGTAAAGTAAAAGTACATGGGCAAATATAATTACTGTGTTACCATTCATATGGTGTAAGCATTTTGGCTTATTTTAAATTACATTACATGAGTTAGTATCTCATTATATATTTACAGGATTATAATCACTAGGTATCGAGCTTTCGATAAAGCTAGGACAATTATTGTTCAGAAAACTTTTTTTTATTCTACCATCTTTAGCCAAAAACTCTCTTGATGCACTTGTAAAATTTCATCTTTCTTTTCTGATTGCTGAAGTGCAAAGTACAAGTTGAGCATTGAAAACTAAAAGTTCTAATAATAATTAGACAAGATAATAACAAGAAAAACCACATGGTTTATTAGTTACAAAATTTCATTTATTAAAAATTTTCATTTTCTAAAGGGTGGTTAAATTTCAAGGGCCGATGTTGATTTTGAATAAAACACAAACTATTTAGACAATTATTTTATTTTATTTTATTATGATATATTGGTATTACTCAATTATGTATGGAACAAAATATCGGCCAAATGCGCGCCGCGACCACGGCGGCACACCTCCATCCGATGGTCCAAATTTTCGATGACCCTGAGGCATAATGGAGGTTCTATGCCGTTAATGTGCCGAATTATCTCATCCTTTAGCTCTTGAATTGTTGCTGGCTTATCGACGTACACCTTTTCTTTCAAATAACCCCAAAGAAAAAAGTCCAACGGTGTCAAATTCGGAATTCGGAAAAAAACTTGGCGTTTAGGTGTGGTTCACATTCAACATCGGCCCTTACAATTTAACCACCCTTTAGTTGTAAAAGATTTTACAAAAAATAATAAAAAGTGACACAAATTAATTTTTGTATAGTGGATGGGAATACTCGTCTTCAATTTTAGTGCATTTCGTCAAAAATTTAATATTTTCCCATTAAAAAGCTTGGGTAAGATTTTAAAGCCTTAACTATTTTCCAAAGCATCTTCTAAATTAGGAAATCGTTCTAGCATACTAAAGATTTTGAAGAAAAAACGGCGGAAACGATTTAGTTACCCAAGGACGCACTTAGGTTAGGACCGGCCGTTGTCCTAGATACGACCTCCCAAGCGGTGATCACCCAACTGGATCGTTCCTGAGCTCGCCGCTATACTTTTTATCTTGGTACTATCAACTATAAGATAGGTTTTACTCAACGACTTAACCTCACCCTAAAGTCAGCCGGCATAGATATAAAGGAATAAGTATCCAGCATATTTTGGGACGTTATTGCAAGTTATAGCTAATCCTGTCACAGTTTCTAATACCAAGTCGAATTTCACTTTTAACTCTTTTGATAATTGTTACTTATTTATGTGTTATAAACTTCTATGTACACTCAAAAGTGTCGTAATGTAACATTATTCCAAAAAACTATTTTTTCCAATTATCAATTTTAGCAGCGTTAAAGTCGTTTTAATGCAATTTAATTACAGGCAGAGAGGCCTAAAACCAATCTTCTAAAGTTTTAGTTCAAAAGCTAACCATTTTCATATTATCCTTAGATAGTGAACTCTAAATTAATAAACAGTAACATAGATAAACTTTAAATATTGCATTGTGAAAATACATTTGTTCAAATGATATAGAAAAGACTTATTTAAGTCAACTTATAAACCATAGATGCAATAAATTTGAACCAAACTTTAAATTCGTTGCGTTTGAAAATTTTTTTTAAAAATTAAATAATTTTTTTTTAGGTTCTTTAAAATATTTTTTTTTTTACTTATCAAATTATGATAACCATTTAACATGATTGTTAAAGTAGTAAATTTTTCTTAATTGTCGATGTGATTCAATCAATAATTATCCATACTTTCCTAATTGTATGCAAATAAATAACACTTAATATAAAAACACCCTATATTTAGAAACCAATCTCATACTGGAGTAAGTTCGAGAGGCCTCATCGTGCTGCTGCAGAATATGATTGGTGAGTGTAACAAAACTTTACAAATGTTCTTTTAATATTTTGTAATTGCTTTTCATTGATCATTTTGAAAAATGTTTTTTGCTTATTAATTTGCATATACGTATATAATTTAGTCGCACTACTTATGAATAGGAACAAAGAAAAAAAAATTATATAAAAATTCTTTATGAATGAAAGTAAAATAAAAAACAGAAAAAGCTTTAATTTATGAATGAAAGTAAAATAAAAAAAAAAAAAGGAAAAAGCTTTAATTTATGAATGAAAGAAAAAAAAAAACAAAAATTGAGGTTGGGGTGAAAAAATCGTGGGGGATCTGAAAACAAAACATTTTCTAATCCAAATTTTTATATTTTCAATAAGGCTAAAGTTCATTAAATTTTTTTATAAAGAAAGGATATTAACAACATGAAATTAATTAAAATTTATTGATAAATTTTTATTTTTGATTGCCGCGGGGTTCGAAATCAGGCTTTCACGGACAGGTTACCCTTATAAGGGTATACATGTTCCAATTGTAACCACTCAATCTCTTTAGAGGGTTTTGCCGTTTAACACTCACAGCTCCGAGGGCTAAAATCTGGCTCGAAGGACGAAATCTTTGTCTCGAAATATATCCTCGGTGGTTATAATAAAACTTGAGTTTATTTAAATTTTTCAATTAAGGGGCTTGAATAAGCACATACGTACCGTATAATATGGGTTTATAAAAGTTACTCACTAAATATTTACATTACAAAAAGATAGTTAAAGAAAAAGAAAAATAGAGCGTCATAGGTGCAATCAGCTTAACGAAGGTAAGCAACACAGAAATACACTGCAAGAATAGTTATTGGGAGTTTGTGTTCTAAGCACAAACAATAGAGTTTTAGAGTGCCCCGGTAGGCTAGCTAGTAGTGAGCTGGCCTATCAAAACCGGGGTTGCGGGTTCGATTCCCGCCAGAGAGTCTGGTTTCTTTCCTGCAGACAAGCGTCAAGCTTCGCGGGGATAAGCATAGGGAATTAAAAATAAAAAAAAAAAAAAAATATTTAAAAAAAAAAAAAAAAAATATCATAATGAAGTTTGGAACTTATTCTCTTAAAAAATCCCCATTTTTTTAAATATAAAAAAATATAATAGTTCTCAATCTCAATCAAAAGCATTTTCATACCAAATGCAAACATCAAAGTTCAACTTTGACCTAGAATTTCTCGATTTTTATTAAATCAAAACTGTGGGAAAGTTCGAGAAGTCAATGTGAGCCACACCTAAACGTCAACTTTTTTTCTGCATTTTGACATTTCTCAATTTCAGACTAACTCAATTTGAACCATGGAAAGATACACAATCAAGCAACGCGTTAAAGTTATTCAGGATTACCATGAAAATGGGCGCTCAAAACCAAATGCATATCGTGCACTTTGTGATTTTTTGGTCAATTCGT
Organism: Pollenia angustigena; assembly: GCA_930367215.1. Lineage (NCBI taxonomy): Eukaryota > Metazoa > Arthropoda > Insecta > Diptera > Polleniidae > Pollenia > Pollenia angustigena. Next base: position 45,703,726 of record OV884058.1, read on the forward strand.
CCAAATGTTTGTTCAGTCGGAAAAATCGTGCTAAAATTTGAGCAAACCTGGTCTGTAGGAGATGTGAAAACACCAGTGCATGCTCGTACTGCAGAAAATGAAAAAATTATAAGAACTTTATTTTTGAAGTAAAGAAACAATATAAACAAAATTACTGATCTACGTCATAGGACAGTGGAGATCAAAAATTGTGTAACTTTAAAGAAAACAATCTTTGGCTCCTATTCTTAATTGGTGTTTATAAAGTCTTTCAAATTTGAACATATTAAAAACAAAAAAAAAAAAACAAAAAATTGATTGATCTCTTAAATTGTTTTGATGAATCTTAAGAATAAAAATCTTAATATTGTTTAGTTGATTTTCTTTTATTTATACTTTAAAATTAATATGAGGAAATACTTATAGATATTCAAATCAATCAGTTAGATTACATATATACATATATTTTATTCTATATGAATTTTGATGGTTTATGAAGAAGAATAAAGAACAATTAAAATTAATCTATAAGCGATTTCTTAAATTTTCTTGCGCGATGATATAAGGTTGGTAGGGAGTTTTCCGTTACGGGGTTTTGGCATTTTTTTTTAACGTCGCTTAAACCAAAGGTAGGGTGGGTCATGAGACAGTAGTCCTCAATAACACCTAGACGACATTTTTTATCTGAGATCGACAAGAAACCTTATTGAAGACTCAAAATACAAAATTATTGGAGTCTATAAAAATATTTGTATGACAGGGTTTTAATGTGGTTGCAGGAAGACAAGGTGGACGCGAACCCCCCAACGACTGCTTGCTAGTGGCTTAAATGGCTCCCTGTAGTCCTTCCTAGTATTTCCAATAAACTTTCTACTTTATTCAAAACAGACACATATAAATATTAGACCTTTTGTTTGCTCTTGAGACGCGATTGTTTTCAAGTAATATATTTAAGGAAACCCCTGAATCTAACATAAATTGGCGCCCAACGTGGGGCCCGAAGAGATCAAATTTTTTTTTAAAAATACACATTAATAAGCTGCTATACTGCAAGTATAATATAGATCAGTGATAACCAAGCCCCGAACGCACGCACACAAAGATATTATGTGCTTGTGTGCGGTCGCAGAGACTGATGATAGTCTGATGTTTTGAAACGAACAAAGTTGTTGTATACATGTGAATTGCCGACCGTGTCTGTGTGAAAAATACGATTATTGACTGGCTCGCGAGTCTATGGAGTGGTTATCACTGATATAGATTGATCTTTCGGCTTCAAAATTTATATGAGACACATTTTAAAATTGGAAGTTAAAATTAGTACTTTGTTCTTTTTCGTCACCGTCAAATAAGTTTAAGTGCATTTAGGAATTTTAATGATTTGGCTACACGACCAATGTATTGACCAATTGTTTATCTTATGCTGTTTTTGATTAGTTGGAATATAATAAAGTATAACCGTTAACTTCTAAAGATTTTAATTCATATTTTTATATTTGCTTTTACTGATGAATTATCAACTCACAGATGTTACCAGGGATAACATAAGTTTTGCCGTATGCATTTTTATGTCCGGATTATTTAGTGATTATTTAGATTATTTAAATTTAAAGATATTAATTGAATCAATGATGCCACATTTAATCATCTTGTCGTTTCCAGATCCTTATAGTTTAGAAACTCATTATTACCTTATAAAGTCGAATTGCAAGAAAATTGTTTAACTAATACAAACCTTCTCAAGCAACCTTCGAATAAGTAAATGCTTATTTATTTTATTTTTTTACTTTATATAATTATTATAAAGCGGGGATCATATGATTTTTATGTTCAGCGTTGCTTTTTCATTGACTGCTGCTTTAACCAATAATGTTTCCATTTATAGGTTGAAGTAAATGGCATGATAATTTGTCACCTATTCCGAGACATCTTGTGGTAGTTAAAAGTTCGATTAACTCAGTTGCAATTCTTATTGATGTCACTAAGCGTCATTCTCCAAAAGCGCACTAAGGACTTAAGAAATATCATACTTAGGCAACAGATATATTTTATTACAGCCGATAATATTAAAAAATATTCGATTCATCGTCCAATGTGTACAAACAGCTCGAAGGATCTTAAAATCTTATGTTCGTTTATTGATTTTTTTTATGTTTGCAAAGGTCATCAGGATGTCCTAAATGGATAAGTGAGAGTGGGAGGTCTCTTATCTAATGACAACCAGATTTAACAAGAGTATGTAAAGAAGAAAATGTACTTGTAGACGTCTTATAAGGCCTTTTAAAATGCCTGTTTATGCCGTGATTGCCACTGGCCAGAAAAAAGTTAGATATATGCATATAAAGGAAGCTGAAAGTAAAATGCCAAGGAAAAGAAAAAAATCAAAAAAATATATAATAATGTATGTATGTATGTATTTATTTATTTTTTTTTTTTTTTTTTTTTTGCTAAAAAATTATTTTTCATCTCTTTACGTAAACACATTTGCATAAAAGATACATTTTCAAATGATATATGAGAAGCGATGTTACTTAAATGTGGAAACTTCTTACCGCCTTTCCCACTCTGCATCAAAAATATCTTGACAGAAGGATGCCTTTTTGTGTTATTGTTGTCTAGAAATAAAGAGAGGAGTGTTATAAAAAAGAAAAACTTAAAAAAAAAAAGAAAAAAATTGATATATTTGGAGTAAAATTTCGATTTAACTTGTGCTATAGAAAAATTGAAAATAGAAAATAAAATTTTAAATTAAATCAAGTTCAATAAAATTACTGACATTGTACAAACAAATACAGTCAGCTGTATTAAATCAATTTGTGTAGATATAAATTTATTTTTAAATAGAAGGTAGTTGATATAATTAAGGGATGGGATTGCGGTGAAACCTGTAAAGAGTGCTAGGCTCAAGAAAGATCTAATTTTTTACCTTCTTGCATTGTTCAATATAAATTTCTTGCAAAAGAATAATTTTTTATGCTAAAGTTTTTTCTTAATTTTTTTTCACACACTTATCATCACTTTTTCCAAAATTAAAAAAAAATAAACAAAAATTGAGGTTGGTGTGAACAAATCGTGGGGATCTGAAAACAAAACATTTTCTAATTCAAATTTTTATATTTTCAATAAGGCTAAAGTTCATTCAAAATTATTTTATAAAGAAAGGATATTTACAACATGAAATTAATTAAAATTTATTGATAAATTTTTATTCTTGACTGCCGCGGAGTTCGAACTCAGGCTTTCACGTTCAGGTTACCCTTATAAGGGTATACATGTTCCAATTGTAACCACTCAATCTCTTTAGAGGGTTTTGCCGTTTAACACTCACAGCTCCGAGGGCTAAAATCTGGCTCGAAGGACGAAATGTTTGTATCGAAATATATCCTCGGTGGTAATAATAAAACTTGAGTTTATTTAAAGTTTTCAATTAAGGGGCTTGCATAAGCATATACGTACCGTATAATATGGGTTTATAAAAGTTACTCAATAAATATTTACATTACAAAAAGATAGTTAAAGAAGAAGAAAAATAGAGCGTCATAGGTGCAATCAGCTTAACGAAGGTAAGCAAACATACACACAGAAAAAAAAGTAGTAATGGCAAATAATTTTAACCTTACCCCAAATAGAATTTACATTCGGATCGTTCCCAATAGCAGTTGCTATTTGTTGCGACTTCAAAAGAGCTGTTACCTCAAATACAATTCGACAAATGCAGAAACCGTTTTACCAAATGCAATTGTCTTTGCCACAAATACAATTCGGCAAATGCAAGAAATGTCTTGCCAAATGCAACTGTCTTTGCCACAAATACAATTCGGCAAATGCAAGAAATGTCTTACCAAATGCAATGGTCTTTGTCCCAAATAAAGTTCGGTAAATGCAAAAATCGTTTTTCCACTTTGAGGTTTTATTAATAAATAAAATATAATGAGAAAAATAAAATTAAAAGTTTTACAGGAATAAAATAAATTGATAACTAAGTTTAAACTATATTTAAAATATAAATAAAATACATAGTTGGGCAATTGAAAGCAGTGTGATATAGTCCTATTTTTCAAATTTCATTTCATTTAAAATTTAAAAAAAAAATTTCATAAAATTTAACACATGAATAACACTGTTCAAATTAAGAAGTCCTTTTTTTCTAGAGATGGAATTTCGAAAATATTCTCTTTAGAAAAACCCACACATATTAACTTTTGGCCGAATACTTCAAATTGAAAATAAAACATATTTTAATTACTAAATCCACAGCTCGGAAAAGTGTCTCTACTTTTTAACTTAAATAATTTACTGTAACATAAAACTCCGGTAATTTGTTAATATCCTCACCAATTACGAAAATTTTTTGAATGGTTGACGGCTCTTCGAAGGCAAGTTCCCGTTGCTCGTCCTTTTTTTGAATAAAATCATTTATATTAAATAAAAGGACAATCATGTCACATTGAGCATCGGTAATTGACGGCTTTAATGTTTTATTAACACGAGGCGGAAGAAGTATCGAATTTAACAAGTAGAAAAGGTAGAAAGAAGTGCTTAGCATCTATAAAGTTAAAAAATTTTATGTTATATACTTTTTTTTTTAAGGTATATGTATCTTACTTGTGTTTGTTGCTATTTTAATTTTCTCCAGATATTGCATGTTGAGTTTGTCTTTTACAAAAATAGGTAGAATTTTCTCAGTCATCACATTTTCAAGAACGGACATTTGCTCAAACATTAGATTTCCTTTGCCTGGATACAAAGTCTCGAAATCAATGTCAATCAATGTGTAACCACTAGAATCTTTGTATCCAATGGGTTTCTATATCATTGGGGAAGTTGTGTGTCAACCATTTTTTTTCGCCTCGAATTTACTGACTTCCAAGGGACCGTCATCGATAATATCATTCACGTTATATAATTTTGCTAAAGCTGGATGTACAATATTTTTCCTTTTAATTCTTTGATTGTAATACCGGTCGTATAATTTACCAGAAGCGTTTTTCTTTTTAGATCGTGGTACATAATAAGTTGTCTCGCATTCGGTTGGGAAAAGCTATGATATGGACATGGCTATATTTTCCATAGATTTGGCGTCCAATTTCATGTTGTGGAAGACACAGTGGTCCACAATAATTCGAACTATCGAAGTTCGGTCCAGCTCGCTTAATGAGTTTACGGCATATTACTTTGATGTAATTTTCTTTCCATCTACTGTTTTTTCCAATATTTCTTTCACATTAAAGTCCGAATTTGTTGATGCAGGGGAATAAGCCCATTCCTGGGTACTCGTTGAACTTATAAAAATTCGATCGGACACACTGCATAGTAATGGTTCGTACTAAAACAAAATCAATTTTTAATTAAAAATATGTTTGCAATTTTGCTGTTGCGATGAATGCCACTTTTGTGGCGAATACAATATCATTTGAATCAACAAATTTTTCTTTGCGACAAATGCTAATTGCACAACTGCAATAACTATTTGTCATAACTTAATTTGTTTGTGCATGTACATTTTATTGTTGTTGTTTCCATTAAATTTAAGAACGCAAATTATGTTTATTTGCGGAAAATAGGCTATATGTAATTAACTTTTTTTATGTCTTAAGAATTAAATTTTTTACATACATACTTATGTATGTTTGTATGTATAAACATACTCATTAAATTACTTACCTTTTTTCCATGCGCCACTTATTGAGATTGTACTGAAAAATAATTTTTTCGCCAATTAGAATTCTTTTGTCGAAAACTTCACTGATGTCACTTAGTTTCATCATTTTTAATTTTTCGTATGTGTTTACACCACATTCTTCCAATTTCAATACCGTTTCATCACTTACGCTCCATGTCTTTACTAAATCAATTATTTATAGTTCCACGGCATTTTCTTGAAAATTTCCAAGGCATTGGGGTGGTCTTCCATTTTTTTTCGCACGCACGTGCTTTTATTATCACAAACTAGATGCAAATGAACCAGAAACAACGCTCAAACAACACAACAAAATTAACTGCGGATTGCTTTAAAAAAGACAAACCTACTGTTCACACAACAACGATCCGCATTTGGCGTAAATAATTTTTTCATGTAATCTCAAATAAAAAACATTTGATTTTAATAAATTGCTGTTGACATTCATTTTCAAATGCAATTACATTTACTTAAAGGAAAATCAAATTTGGATTAAATAATTTTGCTCTTGATTTTTGTTAACTGCAATTTTGCTGTTGCGATAAATGCACCGCATTCGCCGCAACTTTTTGAGGTAAATACAATATAATTTACGTCAACTACTTTTTATTTGCGACAAATAAAAATCGCTCAAGTGCAAAAAGTATTTGTCAAAACAACATATTTTTTTTTCTGTGTAGAAATACACTGCAAGAATAGTTATTGGGAGTTTGTGTTCTAAGCACAAACAATATCATAATGAAATTTGGCACTTATTCTCTTAAAAAATCCCCATTTTTTGAATATAAAAAAATATAATAGTTCTCAATCTCAATCAAATGCATTTTCTTACCAAATGCAAACATCAAAAGTTCAACTTTGAGGTAGAATTTCTCGATTTTTATTAAATCAAAACTGTGGGAAAGTTCGAGAAGTCAATGTGAGCCACACCTAAACGTCAACTTTTTTTCTGCATTTTGACATTTCTCAATTTCAGACTAACTCAATTTGAACCATGGAAAGATACACAATCAAGCAACGCGTTAAAGTTATTCAGGATAACTATGAAAATGGGCGCTCAAAACCAAATGCATATCGTGCACTTTGTGATTTTTTTGGTCAATTCGTCCAAATGTTTGTTCAGTCGGAAAAATCGTGCTAAAATTTGAGCAAACCTGGTCTGTAGGAGATGTGAAAACACCAGTGCATGCTCGTACTGCAGAAAATATTGCTGCTGTTCGCCTTAACTCGTCGTCGTGCCCAACAATTGCACCTCGAAAATTTGGACCATCGGATGGAGGTGTGCCGCCGAGGTCGCGGCTTTGAACCGAACCAATTTTAGTACATTTTGGTAGCCAACAACGATATATGTGATTGGCGTTCTCAACGTCTGCAATTTCACATCGTCTTCGAATGTTATGACATTTATAACCTAACGACGTAATCTCTTTTCATAGTTTTCGACATGAGTTACAGACACATTTTGTTCTTACTTTTCGAGAAACGATGGAACAATTTGTATCACAACTTTCCGATGCGAGAAGTACTCACTAAAGTTACAGAACATGGGTACTGGGCTAGCAGAAAGGCAGAAATATTCATATATATCGCACACCTTGTTCAAAAGGGACTCAGCTTAAATTTGTTTTCGGGCTGATATGCTTAAACTATTTGCAATACACTTGTTTATCTCTAAAAAATATATCAGTGCATTTTGTTGATGTTAACTGTTGCTAAAAACAGATTTGTCTTTATTTAAGTTTCAAATGGTATAAAGTTACAATTCATAAAAGTCACTTATTTTTAGTTGTGTCAGAAAATATAATGGTAGTAGATACCTTCTGCTGAGTGCTTAATAGTCTTAATTCGAATAATGACACTTTTGATAAAATTTATTTTTGTTGGAGTTTATATAAATTAGACGTGTGTCAGTAAAAAATTTGGCAAAAGTGTCAAAACTTGAAAAGAATTCAGCAAAAGTGACATAACTTAAAAAAAATCGGTAACTTGTGCAAGCAATACATCTTTAAAAATGACACAACTACAAATTGTTCATTATCTGCATTATAACAAAGAAAATTACATGCTGGCAATGCAAGCGTGTATTACAACGAATAGATTATTTAATAACATGAAATCCGAAATAGACAAGCTAGATAAATCCAATCTATGACAGACGACATAATAGGCATTGCCATTTATATTATTTTATCTTTATTTTATTTTATATGAATAAAATGAATTGCAAAATAAAAAATTGTTATATTTATTATAAATCCAAACTAGTATATCAGCCTGAATGTAAGGGCGGCAATACAGACATACGTATGTTAAAAGATATCTGTTGGTATAACGCAGACAAAATTTAAGACAAGATTATCATCGCAAAAATCAGTCTTAAGATCAACAACAAAATAACTATTCAGTATAGATTGACGTAGTGTTGCGAATATAAAATTGCGAAAACAAATTTTTAATTTTTATTATCACTCTGATTTTCTGTACACCGAATCGTCCTTTAAAATTTATTAGAAACTTTTTAAACATTCGGATATATTTTCCTCTTTTAGATCTAGAATGTGACTTGAGCACTTAGGACCAATGGTGAGGTACTAACACATGATAACGAATGGATGTACCGCCACCAAATTTACCTTCATATTAAATCAAAATTGGTAAGGAATACCTTTATATTCAAAAGACTTTAAATGGGTTATTCCATAGGGTTGTTTGTAAAGTGCTAAATCTAAACATTGAACGATTTCTTCCAATTTAAAACTAAGTGTCACAAAATAAGCTTGTGTAAAAGAATCAAATTTCTATTATCTGACAAACTTCGGTCTGTAGTTTAGTAAAAATTTTAACATGGGCATACAAGCATCAGGCGCATGGATGAAAACGCTTAGATTGACTTATTTACTGTTATATTATTCACTTAACTCGTTTTAATATAAAACCTCATAAAAAAAATTCTCAGATTTTAAGCGTTGGATAAAAACTCACATAAACGAACAAAAACAGTTCAGCTCAAAATATCCCAGTTTGAACGTTGATTTTTCTTGATTTATTTATTACAACGACGCAATATTTATCTTCTTTGAGACATTTAGGTGATTGACACAATCCACACCTACAATAAATGAAAAATATATTTTTCCACTTGACTTTTAACATTTGATTTTTAGTACATACCTTTTTTTGCATCTTTATGTTTGTTTTATAAAAGGATTTTTAGGGTGGAAAACATAAAATTCAACAGCCGTAGAAACATAACATGAAAAACCATTTAATCAAATGCCCTAAATCAGACAAACCTTTTAAATGTATTCGTTTGCCTTTAGAAAAACTTCACGCGCAGGTAGGATACATAATTTAAATAAATAAAATGCTGCTTTTATGGGGCAGGTCAACAAAAGCACTTCAAAATAGGAATTTTCTCCAAAATATTATTATAATACTTTCTAGCGATGCTTTAAGAACATTTATTATCTTCAAATTAAAGAAATATTTATGTTAAATTAAATTAAAAGCTTTTTTATTTCGCAAAAACAAATTGTCGCCTTAAATCCAATATGTTTGTACAATTTGACGTTTTTAATCCTGCAAAGCATGCAACATTGTTTTGCGTATGTAACACATGTACCCAGTAAAAACTTCGCTTACTTTTTCACAATGAATAACTTCTCTCACTCATTATTCAGTAGCTTTCTTCTATAACTGCTTCTATAACTACTTATTTCTGGATGTATGTAGGTAAAAAATAATGACTTACTTTTAAATGAGTTTATTTGTAAAATTCATTGGTTCTCTCAGTAGAATTGTAAGTTTTTCTGAATACTTAACACATTATTTTGTAGGCGAAGTTTTTACTGGGTATTTTACTAAAAATAATACAAAATTTAATAAAAAAGAAAGTAAATATGGATAAAAAACTTCACAAGAACTTCCATTCACAGTTACGTTACGATTCGCATCAACTTTGAAGAAGTACGGTCCAATGATGCCACCAGCCCACAAGCCGCCCCATACTGTGACCTTTTCTGGATGCATTGGTAGCTCTTGCAATGCTTCTGGCTGATCTTCACTCCAAAATCGACAATTCTGCTTATTAACGTACCGAATATCCGCTTCAGTGGGTCGACTAAACTGACCATAAAATGGAAGAAGCGCGCGATGAACTTTCTTAACCGGGCACGCATTTTGATAATAAAATTCAATAATTTGCAAGCGTTGTTCGTTTGTTAGACGGTTCATGGTTAAATTATAGACCAAACTGAAGATGTTTGACAGTGACACAAAACACGAAACGTGCGTCAGCTGTTTAAAATAGTGTTGGCAAAAAGATAATAGCTAAAAAATCACTCGGTATGTTCCGCACAAGTTTTATTTCATATGCCTTTTGACAGCACTTCACGTGAAATGTTGAACAGAATACCAGGCGTTAGAGTTCAAACCTGCTAACTTACTTTTTTAGAAAATTTTACAGGGCAGACAAAAAACTTCTAATGTTTTCTATTTCTACCTCAAAAAGCAAACCAACTGTATTGAGTCCTAAATTGAAGTAAATGTTTTTCTGCGGCGTAATTTAATTTTCCGAACGGTATTACTGTTATATACTGTTAAAAATTAATTAAGCAGGTTTAACCTCTAAGCAGACGAAATGTTTGTTATTATTATTATTATTTATTTCGTACAGTATCAAAATGTCCTTTTAAAGTGGCCTCAGTTTTACAAAAACAAAAAACGGCATACACTATTTTCTACGTGTGCTGACGTTTGGTGTCTAAATGCCTCCTTACTCTTACGTAAACGTATACGTTGCGGATCAGCTGTTCCGTTTTCCTTAGCAAGCTTATGTATAAATATGAACTGATGAACCTGTACCCATGTTCTGTAACTTTAGTGAGAACTTCTCGCATCGAAAATATGTGATCAAAAGAGATTCCGTCGTTACGTTATAAATGACATTTCATTGTGACGTTGAGAACGCCAGTAACAGATATCGTTGACGGCGACCTACATTTTCTGAAATTTTAAATTTTTCAACGTCGGCGGCGAAAATACAACCTTCGGCTGTACCAAATAATTTATAGTGCGACTTTAAGTATTGCGAAATATTTGTCCCTCCAAAATTGTCCAACAGATTTAAAAGAAACATTAGCTATGAATGTTTTCAAAAATGAGACTACAAGAAGTAGTAGCAGCACACGCCGGGTATTGTTTGTTGTTTTTCACAACCACGCCCAATCGGCCTAACCGATTTTAATAAAACTTGGTAAGAAGAAAGAACGGTAAAGAGAAATTACTAAAGGCTACATTTTTCCCGGAATTATGGAACAGGGTTGGATAAAATGGTCAAAAATTGGCAAAACTGGAACCGATTTTTTTTTAGTAACCCTACATCTTATATCCAACATTTTTTTTCGCACGAATTTTTACTTTGCATGTCACAAAAAAGTACTTTTCGAAAATTGGCCTTTTATTGGATAAAATTTTGTTCAACCCTATTGAGACTGCAAAAATTAATTAAAGGGACAAAATAGGATAAAAATTCATTCTTTTTGCAAACACATTTTTGTCAAAATAATTTTGCGCCAACTTGAAACCTATTGAAACAATTAAAGTAAAGGGCAAAACAGGGTAAACATTTTTGATACTAAAATTTGTACCTTGTACCATATTTTTTTTTTGCAGCAATTTTAATGGTCTGAGCCCGGGCAACACCGGAATAAGGAGGTAGTTAGTACCCCTTTTTACTGATATCTATAAAAGTAAGATCAAGTGTGTACTTAAAAAGATTTACAAAGCCTTAAAAAATTTTACTACCCAAAAAAACAGCTTTACTAGGTGCTTAGACGCCAAAAACACTATATCAAAAATTTTTATTTTCAAAGCATTTTTTAATACTGTATTATACATACAGATATAATATATTCTACTTTTTTTTTGCCAAAACGTCGACATCATAATGTTTTGGCGTTTTCAAAAAGAACATTCACTTCTATTATAAAAGTCGGCGTCGACACGAGTTGATGGCACCGGAACAGAAATTTTATTTTCTGAGTCGTAATTGACAATACATAACAGAGATCAGCAATGAGTAGTGAATAAGTGAGTAGAGCTAAATCATGACTCATAAATTCTTGTACTTATACGCACTCATACTTATTCCAATGTTATTCAAACTCATATTCACTCAACAGTTTCATTTTATTCATCGTACTCATACTTAGCAACATTTGTTGTGTTTTATTTAGAATCTACTCAACTCAATGTGTATAGGCGAAGCAAAATGCGAGGCTGCCAGATTTGTCCCCGAAATAGCAAAGTGACGATTTGGCAATTACAGTTTACTAAAGTAACATGTATGAAGTGGACGATTTTTCGGCAAATTTATCTGGCAGCGCTGATTATTAAGTTGTGTGTTTTCTCTGTTGTGTTAAAACGGTAAATGGATGAGCTAAATGATTTGAATCATTGTGAGTATTGTAAGTATTTTCTTGAACTTTTAAATCAAGATGAGTATGCGTATAATGTCGACGTCGCACTCATAAATATTTCTCTTGTGAGTATGAGTGAATCAGAGTAGTTAAGTTGAAATGATTTCTACGCACTTATACTTACAATTGCATGAGTCAGTATGAGTAGCGAAAAAACGATTCATTGCTGATCTCTGATACATAATGGATTATACAGACAGTTACTTGATATTTTCTAAGACGCTTTTAAGTCGACGTTTAGTAAAATTGTCTTTGTTTTCGACGTCAGAAAAGACGATTCAAATGAAGGTTAAATAAATTTTAAATAGAATGTGAACAATTTATTAAATACGTTTAAAATAAAAATGCAAATTCAAAAGAAGTTATGGGCACAAATTTTACTAGTAAATTAAACACAAAAATACGGAAAAGTTTGCTAAATTAGCGAAAATTCGCGTTAATTTTTAATTTAAGACGAGCTAAAATTGCACAAATTCGGAAAAGTTTTCAAAAATAACGAAAATTCGCGAACATTTTGAATATATCAAAAAAGCCATCAAATTGATTAAAAGTCCCAAAAACTATAAGGAATGTCAAAATTTCGGTAAAAATTTCCAAATTAGCGGAAATTCGTAAACATTTGCCAACAGCGGAGTGATAGCAAAGTCTAAAATACAATGCATACTAATCACCCATTGGACTCATTGCTAATAGCTCTTGTCTTTTTGTGTCTATATTATTGAATGTTGTGACTTCGAGTTTGATCGGTGGTGGGTAGGGATGAAACGATACCTCTAAGGTATCAATACTTTTACTCGATGTAGTATCGCTCGTAAAGTATCGATACGTACTTAGTATCGAAAAAAAAGTATCGATATTTACTTGTATCGATACTTGTATCGGTTTGTATCATAAAATAATAGAAAGCAGCATATAAAAACGTTTTTATTAGTGTTAAGGTATTATACAATACAATAAGAACTACGACCCATTAGAATTTTTGTGCAAAACAACAAGTGTAAAGATTGAGACCACTTTAAGTGACTACCAAGTACCAATTTCCTTTTAAAAATCTTTTTTAACTTAGGAAACAAAATTTTATACAACGTTCAGGATAACAACCTTTTATTTACCTTTTATTCCAGAAATCAACAATGTCACTATGAATTTATTTTAAAGGTCATTATGTATTTTATTTTTTAATTGATAAATTTATGGATTTAAGCGAACCAAGTCAAAAAAGATTATTCGAAAATATTTTGAGGTTGCGTAAGTGGACTGCCATTGATTTCAGGAGCTGTTGACATGAGTTTATTACTGTTACCTTAGAAACGAAACTAACTAGTTAAACTTTACGGAGAATTTCTCACCAGCTTTGAACTATTTATTTACATTTTATTAAAGGGTGGTATAACCATAATCCACGATAATTGTGAGTCACCTCTATTTGTTTCAGTATTTGACAACTTCTATAATTTTGAGGTACACAATTGTGCAGCGCGTTAAGATTGTTAAAGCCTTTTACGAAACTAGGCATTCAATCAAAAGTCATTTCGTGCACATCGTGATTTTTTTGTTCAGCATAATCGACCAAATGTTTCCACAATCGGGAGAATTATGCGCAAATTTTAGCAAACCGAGTCTGTAGGAAATGGGAAAACATATGTGCCTGCTCGCCCAGTTAGTTCTGCGGCTGGCGGCGTTATCGGGCCGTACTTCTTCGAAAATCAGGTCGACCAAGCAATTACCGTGAATGGAGTTCGCTATCGCGAGATGATAACGGACTTCCTATAGCGATAAATTGAGGAAATGGACCTAGACGATATGTGGCTTAGAGGTGTTTACTGGTCAAACGGTTTCTTGATACCTTAACTGCTGCTCCAGCTTTGGAAAAGAATCAAAAATGTAAGATTAATTTCAATACCAAAGTAAACGATTACTTTTGATCGAAACCGAGTATTTTTTTACCGATACTACTTGGTACTCGGTTGTTAAGTATCGATTACAAAAATACTTGGTACTTATATAAATGAATCGAATATGTACTTGTATTTACTCGTATCGTTTCATCCCTATTGGTGGGACGAATTAATAAAATTTTTGCCAGGCGAAGCACAACGAAGTACGATACAACTTCAACAAAGTACAACACAACATTCATGCAATGGTTTTTTTGCACACTGAGTAGCAAGAATCATTCATGAATGAGGTTGTGCATTCATTGGACGAATGAATTCACGCAGATTTTTAGTACATACATAAAAATAATGTGAGCAGAAAAAGTATTTGTTTGAGTTCTTGCTTTTCTTTTACACATTTTTAATTAGTATGTATTAGAGTTGTCAATTATTCGCATTTCAACTTTGTTCGAATAATTCAAATAATTGTTTTTGTTCGTTCGATCAAACGATTAAATCTAAAAAATTATTCGATTAATCGATGAGAATAACGAATAAAAAAAAAATTAAGTATTTTTAATAAGTTACATTCGTCCATTCATCTACAACTATATAAAATCTTCCATTTTCTTCTTTATTTTAACTAAAATCTTCTTCTTCTTTTTTTAAACGTAAAATTATTCATCTTAACTCCATATGCCTGTATTACTTAAAGGCATTGTAAAACAATTAATTCCATAATAATTCGATATTAGTTTAGCGTTGGCAGACCTGCCATCTTCAGCTAAACTTTTGCATACGGTTTCTTCCATAAAGCAACCGTCTTTATGTATTTTTCAATTGGACCAAGTTCGAAATTTTTTGATGTCGTTCTTCTTCCACTACCCAGTAAAAACTTCGCTTACTTTTTCAAAATGAATAGCTTCTTTAACTCATTATTTAGTAGCTTTGTTCTATAACCACATCTACAACAACTTATATAACTACTTTTTTCCGGATGGATGTAGTTAAATAATATAATGACTTACTTTTGAATGCCTTAATTTTGGGGCATCTCTTGTTAAATTCATTGGTTCTTTCAGTAGAATTGTAAGTAGTGCTCTTATGGTTTTCTGATTACTCAACACATTATTTTGTAAGCGAAGTTTTTACTGGGTACATCACTCTCAATGTAATATTGTGACACTTACGCAAATTGTAAAAATATGTATATTTAATTTAAAACAAGTAAGAAAGTATAGTCGGTCAAGCCCGACCATATGATACCCTACACCACAGTATTAAAAAACACGTCATGCTTATAGGTCCATATAAATATGGATTTATCTATGTTTGTAAAAGTCAATAAAATCGGTTTAAAAGTTTGTGAGAGGCATATAGATATGAATCTATCTATGTTTTGAATTTCATTAAAATCGGTTTGAGAGGCAGAAATTGCCCCTATCTCCCCTCATGGTCCTATTTTTTTAAAAATGCATCCCTTTTGTGTCCATAAAGATATGGTTCTATGTATGTTTTAAATTTCATTAAAATCGGTTTGATAGTTTCTAAGAGGAAGAAATTTCCCCCTATTTTCCCTCGTGGTCCTACGATTTAGCTTATTTTAATAGGCTTGGTCCTTATGCCAATAAGAACCTATGCCCCAAATTTTTTTCAGATCGGACGTCCTTAGTTCGACTCAGAAAGTGATTCTGAGTCGATCGGTATACTTTAAGGTGTTTACGGAGTTACACACATCAGCACAAACGCATAATACCCTCTCCACTATTGTGGTGTGGGTATAAAAAGAATAATACAATAACAACCTTTTCTTCTTTCATGATATGATTTATATATGTAAATCAATTCTTTATTTTTTAGCTTTTTGTTTATTTTTAAGTTCCCAGTAAAAACTTCGCTTACTTTTTCAAAATGAATAACTTCTTTAACTCATTATTTAGTAGCTTTCTTCTATAACTACAGCTATAACAACTTCTATAACTACTTTTTTCTGGATGTATTTAAGTAAAAACAATAATGACTTACTTTAAAATGCGTTCATTTTGGGCCATCCCTTGTAAAATTCATTGGTTCTTTCAGAAGAATTGTAAGTAGTGCCTTCTTGTTTAACTGATTACTCAACACATTATTTTGTAGGCGAAGTTTTTACTGGGGTTTTCACCCAAAATTGAAAAACCCACTTTCTTAAAATTTTTTTTAACGTTTGATTTAAAAAGAAAACAGTTGATACAATTTTTTGTCAAAGATTTGTTTTGTGTTTGCTAAATAAACATTAAGATTAATTACAGTCAGGGCTATGGCTACAATATTTTTTAACTTTCCTACATTTTATAAAATCACTAAAAACGTATGTGAAGAAATCAAATTGTAAGCTTTTATTTAATTTATTTTTTAATAAAAAAATTGTTCGATTAATCGACATTAACTAATCGATATATTCGTTATTCGAAAATCGCCATTTTAAAATTATTCGAACAAGAGTTTGGTTTTGTTTGATCGATTAAACGAATTATACTTAATCGGTTGACAACACTAGTATGTATTCGTCAAGAGGAATGCTACTTATTCTTAAATTTATAAATAAATCAATTAAACAAGAACAATAAAAAAATCGAATTAATTCTTCTACAATTTTATATAATAAAAGCATAAATACACTACGTGACAGTTTTTTGACCAAACAATTGTCCGCTGAATCTGAATATGAAGTCAGAATCGTCAAAAGTAGAACAGTTTTTGAGATATTCCAAAGTAGCCGTTTTTTTTTAAAGATGATATGACTGAAATACAATTATCTTCAAAAATTTTAAACGGACTACATATTATTATAATTTTTATTATAATTATTACAGTGGTATCTCGGTTTAACGAATTATATATTGTCAGGCCCTTTCGTTATATCGGAAAATTCGTTAAATCCCGAAGTTTTTTTTTAATACATTTTTATTAATAAAACAACAATATTTTAATAAAACAAAGTAAAGTCGTTTATTTCCATACATAACACAAACAAAAAATAAATACTTCATATCATTTTCAATTAAATGAGTACATATGTAGATATAAACGGCTACACTAACTCTTTGTTAGAAGAGAGTTTCTCCCCACTTTGCTTCATTAAACGAATTCCATAGCGTTTTTTGAATCTACAGAACCAGCCATGGCTGGCTAAAATTTTTCAACATACATTTTTTTGTGTAGATCTAGAGGGCTTTTGCTTTTAATATAGGACCAATAATAGGAATATTCCGAATTTAGTCTTTTCCATTTCGCTCAAAAGTTTCCGTTTTGATTTTATAATTTTGCATAATGATGACTTAAGCAGCTGATATTTATTAGATAAAGGACTTAGTCGCAGGCCCTTTTCATAGTCGTTAAAAATTTTTAATTTTTCTTATAGAAATTAACGTTTTCTTTTGGGCATTTTGATGTCAACTTTACAAAAACTTCACAAAATTGAAGTAAAATTTGATACAGAAAACAAACATTTGTTTTGTAAGCAAAAGTAAAAAATTACTTTGTAACGTACACATTTTTATTTTGGAGAGCAAGTATTTTCTTTGCTTTCTGTGTAAGAAAATAAAATACTTCTCTTACCTCGTTGTTTTCAGTTAAATCGCTTTAAAAATATGGTAAAAATGTATACAAAAACAAAGGAGAATGGATGCAAATATGTTTGCATTCAATCTATTTTGCTTTTACAAATTTTTTTGTAAAAATTCGTTAAATAGAGTACAAAAATTTGCTGTTTGTTCGTAATATAAGGTACTCAATGGAAAAAATATGACCGTACGTTTAATCGCGAATTCGTTAAACTGAGTATACGTTAAACCGGGATACCACTGTATTTTTATTTTTATTATTATTATTATTTTATTTGAAATTTTAATAAATTTTCGAGCCTAAGGTCTCTTTTTATAAAAAACTTTTAACTTTTATTTAAAAACCAATATTTCGGCACTTCCTTGAGTGCCTTCTTCAGGGCTATTTTTTTTTTCTTTCCTTTTTTTTATAAATTTTTAACAAATTATAACAAATTTAACAATAAATGACGAATTAAAAAATTTTAAATTCAGAAACAAACAAGGCGAATTTATTACAGGTGGTCCTAAAAGCCCTGCTGATATTAGCTAAAATCACTATTGGATGTCAAAATTTTGTTTATTCTCTTTTATTATCTTTGTTTCTGTTTTGTTTTATTTCTGTTTTTTGACATTGTACAATGATTTTTCAAAAACTAATTGCTTGTGGTTTTTGTACGAGTTGTACTTGTCGTAGTACCGATATTACCTGGGATGAATTCGCCTTGAAAACAAAATAAAATATTTTTCAAATCAAACTTGATCTATTACAATATAAATAAATTTTTAACTTCCGTTTCTATTTTTATAAATGAAGTGTCTATAATTTTGTGCTACATTTTCAGTGTCTGACTTGAAATTAATTCTCGAAATTGACGGAACCTTTATAATTTGTAACATTTCTAACATAAATCTACGTTTATAATTATTTTCTGTATTTATTTGTCTATGGAATATAATCCATACACACAGAAAAAAATACCAATGTAAAATTAACATGGAAAAATGTTAATTTAGAATCATAGTAAATTTCAGCAAAAGTATGCCCTTTACTTAAATTTATCATTATTTCATATTAATTTTAAATGAAAAATATTAAAATAACCTTAAATTACGTTTATTTAATATTATTCACTGTTAAAAAAATAAAAAATAAAATATTAAAATATAAATAAATCTGGATTCAATATTGAACCCATAAAAACCTGTTTTATATTAAAATCAAAAGTTTATCTTGTTAAATTAACATGCATACATACTAGAGTTGTCAATTATTCGCCTTTCAACATTGTTCGAATAATTCAAATAATTGTTTTTGTTCGTTCGATCAAACGATTAAATCTAAAAAAGTATTCGATTAACCGATGAGAATAACGAAGAAAAAATTATTTTTATAAAAAATTTCCTTAAGTTTTATTTTTATTCGACCTTTAAAATTCCATATTTAGTTAAAATGCTTAAGCTCGAGGTCAGTTGTATGTAACATTTTTCTTTATTTGTTTCCGATATTTCGATATTCTTTGAATATCATCATCAGGGAATGTTTAATTAAAGTTTACATTAACCACAATAAAGGAGTAATAGCTCTTCACGTTTCAGCATCAAAAACTATGAGTTGCAAGACTCGTTTGTTGCAAAATTAAAAATACGAGATGACACTTTATGAGAAGAAATACACTTATTGCATCAATGAATGTCCTCTTCAATGTTTTAAGCATGGACATGCATTGATGCAATCAGAATATTTCGTCTAATAAAGCGCCAAAAGAACTGTTAGAATCAATTGTCATCTCGTATTTTTAATTTTGTAACGAACGAGCTTTGCAACTCACCTACTCAATTGTTTGTTAAGATTTGTTTAATAAGAACATAAAATACATTTTGTATAAAATCACTAAAAACGTATGAGAATAAATAAAATTCTAAGCTTTTATTTAATTTATTTTTTAATAAAAAAAAATTGATCGATTAATTGACATTAATTAATCGATTTATTCGTTATTCGAAAATAGTCGTTTTCAAATTATTCGAAGAAGAGTTTGGGTTTGTTTGATCGATTAATCGAATTATTCTTAATCGGTTGACAACTCTAATACATACTTAATTATGTACATTTTTATACCCTCCACCACAATTAGTTGTGAAGAGGGTATATTCAGTTTGTCATTCCGTGTGAAACTTTTTTACTATTCTTCTCAGACCCTATAAAGTATATTTATTCTGGGTCCTTGAGTAATTTTAAGTCGATTTAGCCATGTCCGTCTGTCGGTCCGTCTGTCCGTCTGTCCGTCTGTCCGTCTGTCCGTCTGTCCGTATGTCCGTCTGTCCGTCTGTTGAAAACACGCTCACTTTCGAAAAACTCAAAAGAAATCAACAAACTTGGTGTCAAATTGCTTGTAGTTATCCTAAGCAGTTTGGGATTGAAATTCAGCAAAATCGGTTCAATAAGATCTGAGCTATGAATCAAAATGTGGAACCACCACCTAAAAAAAATTGATAATTTTGTTACAAAAACTAACATAAATGGTGGAAAAATGCACAGAATGATATAAGATTTCGCAAAAATTCGTTTTATTCAACTGGAAATCACGCTGTGAAATTTCGTGAAGATCCGTCAATAATTTACCCTAGGCCCCATATAAGCCCTACTCCCGGAAAACAGTATATTAAGCCTAAAACCCTAACTAACAATGCTATCATTACAAATTTTGGCAAGTCACAGTTACATAGGACTAGAAATTAAACTGTTAAGTTTCGTGAAGATCGGTCCATAATTTACCATAGGCCCCATATAAACCTTCTTCCGGAAAACAACTTAGTACGCCTAAAAACGTACAAAATAATGCTATCATAACAAAATTTGGTACATCAAAGTTTTATTGGACAAGAAATAAAATTGTGTTATTTCGTGAAGATCGGTCCATAACTTACCCTGGGCCCCATATAAACCGTTCTCCCGGAAAACAGTTTAGTACGCCTAAATCCGTAAAAAATAATGCTATCATAACAAAATTTGGAACATCAAAGTTTTATAGGACAAGAAATAAAACTGTGTAATTTCGTGAAGAACTGTTCATAATTTACCCTGGGCCCCATATAAACCCTACTCCCGGAAAACAGTTTAGTACGCCTAAATCCGTTAAAAAGAATGCTATCATAACAAAATTTGGTACATCAAAGTTTTATAGAACTGGGAAAAAGACTGTGAAATTTCGTGAAGATCGGTCCATAATTTACCCTAGGCCCCATATAAACCCTACTATTGGAAAACAGTTTAGTCGCCTAAATCCATAATTAATAACAAATCGTCACAGTTTAAGATAATAATAACATCATACAGATATTACTCTTTAAACATTCGAACTGTCGGTGGAGGGTATCAAAGATTCGGCACAGCCGAATATAGCACTCTAACTTGTTTATTTTCATTTTTGAAATATGTTATAGAAAGAAGACAATTCCCGTATTCTTTTAATTAAAATTATTTAGTTAAATAGTACATCAAGTTTTAAAAGTAGAATGGTGACGAAAACCATATCGGGCGATTCTGCTGATGCTTCTGTTAACAAAGGAGAATACAAAATAAGTGAAACATGTGTTACAGGGGTAAGTGTTTTGAATTATTCTTAAATAAATGCATATGTTGTCTCTGAAGCTTCTTCACACTGTTAAAACACACTCAAACCAATTTGATTCTACATGAAATTCACGTTGTTTCAACTTGAAATAACTTTCATTTAACGTGATTCCGATTCTTATTTCAATATAAATTACATTTTGCTCTAACTAGTATTGTGGTTATTTTGTTGAACTATTTATGGTTTTTAATCCAAATTTTTAATATTTTTAATTAGGCTTAAGTTCATGAAATTTAATTTTTATTAAATTATTTTTGTGAAGAAAGGAATTTTACAACATGAAAATTAATTAAAATTGTTATTGATAATCTTTCATTCTTGACGTGGCTCGGGCTCGAACCCTGGCCGGCAGGTTACCATGACATGTTTCGATCGCAACCACTCGATCTCCCCAGATGGATTTGCCGTCCTACACTCGCAGCTCTAACTTTGCTGCAATGTTAAATTAACATGAATAATAGTTATTTCAAAAGAAAAAAATGTTGTTCGTAGTTATTGTAAAATCAGGTTGAATTAACATGAAAAACGTATGAAGCAAAATCACCACCGACAAATTTTAAATCAACCTTGTTTTCGACGTTTTTAACTTGATTTTTTTCTGTGTGTACAGACTTCTTAATTAAATACAAATAAGTTTTACAAAATATATACAAATGTGAAATAAAAATTACAAAAATTATGTGTTTTTTTAGTGAAATTTCTAAAAAACCATGGGTCGTTTGTGAAGATGAATCAATAAATGGCAGAGTAACAGTGGACAAAAGTTCAAACTTCCTAAAAAATCTGATAATTTTTTGCAATTTTGCTCTTTTCAAGTTATTTTTTTTAACCCTTATGTGAATGGTAAAAAAAACACCCTTAACAGCATTGCAAGGTACCCGGGTACCTATATGGAAATAATTTTGGAAACTTAAATTTTTTGTCGAAAATATGTGCATAGTCACGAAAGATAACTCTGAGACTTACAATAGAAGTTCATTTTCAGTAAAATTTCAATATCTTGTAAGCGCCCTGGGTTGTGCAACGTATTACTGGTAAGATACGCAAGTTTGAAATTTAGCGTTAACATTTCTCTATGCAAATGTGAAACAAAAAAAAATGTAAATATTATTCCGATGAATTCGCTTATTGCAAAGATACACAGGTTGAACTTTTTATGTGGAATAAAAACATTTGAGTAATTTTGTGAACAATAATTAAACGCTTTATTGGGATTCTTATTCACGCTGGCGTCCACAAAACAAATAGACAACTCATAACAGAGTTGTGGAAAACTATTCACTTGCCGTTGTCTGCATATTCAAAATGATGCTACTGTTCAAAAGTTTTGAAAATGTTGAACCCCGCATATTATTTGGAAAATGTTGAATGAGAACTTACGTCTGATATAAACCGTCTTTGGCTTGCGATGCAATGAACTCTTACCCTTTGCATGGAAAGTTGTAAAGTACAACCAGCCAGAAAGCCCAATGTATAATCTACTTTTGCTGCTAAACCTGAAAGTTTTACATTTTACAACAAAACAAAAGGAATATTCCTGCAAACGCAGAGCAAATCGGTTTTATAATGCTATAGATGTAGCAGCATTATCATCTTATATCATATACATGGAAAACCAGACAATTTTTGAAAGTGATCATATTTGAAGTGTGTTAGTAAAATATTCAACAACGCATCATAAACCCAAAAGTTATCTCAGTCAAATCTGCAATACCGAGTTTGCTGGGGAAAGATTTTCATGTATCCATGTCAAACATTTTCGGTTTGCAAAATAAATGATAAAAGCGAACGTACTCCTGTAGTAGGGAATTGTCGCGTGTGCTCGCAACTACGTAGGAAGCACTTTAAAACAAGTAATGCTTGCACAAATTGTTTTAAACCAATTTGAAATGAGCATTAAATTCAACACACTGTCCAATATGAACAAATAGCTAAGTGTTCATTTCTGGTTATTTTTTATTTATCTATTTATATTTTTTTTTTTTTTTGTTTTTCTTAAATATTCATTACGACTTCCTTTAATTTTATTTTAGCAACAGTTCACTAAAAATATACTTGCAATAATCGTTTTTCGATACTTAATGTATGAAGGCACCCGGGTACCTTGCCATACCGTTAAGGGTGTAAGATGAAAATTGGTACACCAAGCCCTTCCAAAATGATTTTTTTGCTAAAAAATAATGATAATTTAAAATGTATTAATAGTTAGAAGTTCTCAAGAAGTTTCAGCTATGTGGACCATCTCCTTCTATAAAAAAAAATGATCTGAAACGCCAAAGGGTACCTTGCCATTCACATAAGGGTTAAACAAAAAAATTAAATTTTTTTAAGATCGGTGCAAAAATGACAAAGTTTCAGAAGATTAATGGATTTAATCCACTGTTCGATTTTTATCAAATCAAAGAAAAACACAACAAATAAATATACAAAGCTACATTTTTAAGAACAATAAATAAAATAATTGGATTTTGTTTGTGGGTTAATTTACTAAATCTTCTGTAGCTTTGTCATTTTTGTACCAATCTATGTCTTGTTGAGCGCAAAATTTTCATATTAAAATAATCTAATGTAGCATGCAATAAAACATAAGGATTTTTAAATCATTTGTTTAAAAAAAAATAACTTGAAAAGAGCAAAATTGAACAAAATCACAATTTTTTTTATGAAGTTTGAACTTTTGTCCACTGTAACTCTGTCATTTGTTGACTAATCTTCACAAACGACCCAATTTAATTTAATTATTTTTCACTAAAAAGGAAAAACATAATCCGTTTAAAGTTTTTGAAGATATTTGCATTGTAGTCACATCATCTTTTTTAAAAAAACAAATAACGGTTATTTTGGAATATCTCAAAAACTGTTCTACTTTCTGACTTCATATTCGGATTCAGCGGACAATTTTACATAATGATTAGGTGTCAGATTCATTTGGACACGACTTTGTTAGAAATTTGTGACACAGTGTTATTGAATGTTAAATAAATTTTATTATCGCACTGACAAATCTTTTCTAAACAACAATTAACATATTAAAACATAAACTCTGTCAAATAACTTAAGAACTTTTTGCTTGTAGTACTTAAGGCCCTTTTACACCATAGTACTAAGGTTAAGATAAATCAAGTTTTAAATAATTTGTTTATCATAGATAAACTTCTCGAGTAACTTTTTACAAACTTAATTCAGATTCCAGTATAATTCTTTTCAAAGATAACAATTAAAAAATATCTTTTAGAATTTTTACCAAATAAAAAAAAAAAAAAAAAATACTACGCACTTTATTTAAGAATTTAACCATTTAATTTTATTTATTTATAATATTTGTTTTCATGTATGTTTTCACATTCATTTGTTTTATTACATTGTTTTGTTCTTTATATTATGCTACAATGATTTTTTGTTAGTTTATTTAATTTATTTAACAATTTTTTCTTTTTCTCCACAGTCTATGTTTTTGTTTATTTATTTTACAATCTTGTTTCTGTCATTTTGTTCACTTGTTCGATGCTTTAAATCGACCGTGTAAACATTAATTTTAAAATAGAAGAAAAGACCCAAACTGCGTTCCAACATTTTATTTAAGTAAACTTTTGTTCCAACAAAAATTGGACCGTAAAATTTCAAGCTGAATTATGTATTAAATTTATCGTTTTAAATTTTATTGATTTTCAATCTGATCAATTCAATTTCTTGTATTTCTTAACAAGTGCTTACAACAGTTTAAGTTTGTACAATAAAATATTGTTGGATCAAAAAACAAAACAAAAAATAATCCAGTCTCCTCAACATTAAAGACTTGTTTCGGATTATAGCCACCTTCATGAACTAACGTTTTTAACTCTGTCGGGTAGCGTTGTGCATCAGTTATATCAGCGCTAGCTGCTTCGCCTTTAAGAGCAATGCTGTGCAGATTTGCTCGAACCTTGAAATTCTCAAACCAGCCCCGACTAGCTTTAAATGTTTCATTCTTGTCTGTATTACTACCACTAGCATTATTGTTGGATAATTGTTTACTTTTTATGTCATCAAATAAGATTTTTGCTTTCTCCTGAATTGCCATTTTACTTACTGGAATTCTCTGCCTAACTTGATTTTCAATCCAAATAGAAAGCAAGCACTCCATTTTGATCATCAAAGCACTCCTTTTACGGTTTATAATTTTAGCATTTAATGATGTTGCTGATTTTGCAGCCTTTCTTATTCTATCCCCATCTCGATCTCTAGTAGTTCTGACAGTTGTCAAAGCCAGACCGACAGCCCTTGCTATCTCCGCAGCCTTCTCTCCATTATCAAATCGCCGAAGAATATCTAATTTTGTCTCAAAGCTGATAGTTTTCTTTTTATTTTTGGCAATTCCACCAGTAGCGTACTTTCCACGCATTTCGCTAAAAAAAAATTACAAGTGTAGGTAAAACAATAAATATTAAAACTCTGCCAATAAATGCATTGGAAAAACACTAACCTTTTTTGTAACCAGAAACAAGCCATAAAAATGTTTACAAATTTATTATTCTCTTAAAAAAAAGCAGAGCACACAACGTTACAAAAAGCACGACGCACTAATTGAAACTGAACTCTAAAATAAGCAAAACAAAGTGAAAATAAAACTTTATTACTCTCTGTTTTAAAAAAAGCACAACACACACTGTTATCAATTTAGAGATTTCCCGCTAAATCTAGTGTTTTTGAAATGTCAGTCGCGGGTAAAAATACGTTTTAGCGGCAAGCATTTCTCAAAATTTAAATTTACAGATTTTATACTTTTTCTTGTTAAGATTTCTTTGTTTTTCTGGTTAAAAACTACTTGTTTATGTTCACGGTTTTACTTTCTTTTGTAGTTTTAGTTAACCCATTAAGGACTGATGGGTATTTAAATACCCAAAAACAGAGCCTTCGTAGAAAAATTCTGGCTAGCTTCAGGTAAGAGGTATCGGAAATTGGTTTTTACAGAAAGATAAAGAAAGGATAGGACTACATAAACAAATTTTTGAAGTTAAATTTTGCCCAATTTAATTGGGTAAAATAGCGGTTTAAAAGTTAGCAACTTTTAATATTTGGAAAAAGTGAACGACAACGGCTCTTGAAAATTGGGAAAGTGGAAAATCGGAAAACCCTCTTGGTGACTTATAGCCTTAGGTGTGCTCTGTTTTAGAAAAAAATATTAGCTAAATTGGGCAAATAACGTTGATTGCAGGTTTGATTCAATGACATGGGTATTTTAATACCCACTTCGCCGTCAGAGGGTTCAAAACACATGTTATTTTTTTAATTTGTTGGCAAGTTAAAATGCGTTGTTTTATGGAAAATAAACTATTTATTGTAAAAAATAAAGAAATAAATATCACAACTGTGGTCGACTATTGTGATAATTTTATCTTTTTAATGTTTTTTGATACACCAGCATCAAACTTTGCAAAACAACCCTTTGGGTGTAACTTAAATTTGCATTTTGTGCAATGTGTGAAACTTTCGCTTCACATTGTCTACAACGGCCACGCTTAATAATTTGGCTTATCATATGGTCAAAGTTGTCCATGCGCTTTGCCATTCCTTGTGCATTTGTGACAACTTTTTCTCTTACACGAACACTATTATTAGGAATTGTTACCAATGCTTCAACAACGCTCACACGAAAAAAAATTGATTCATGATTCTTCAGATTTTCTTAGCATGCAGTGTAATTTCCAGGCATACACCATACAAGCATCCAAAGCATAAGTAAGAATGCCTCGGCTCTTTCGTATAAAATATAAGATACACATTCCACATTCCATTCTATGACAACAGAGAAGAGAAGGAGTAACATTGTTTGTTTTGTTTTTTTCGCACAAGCACAAGCAAAAGAATAATTCGTTTTTTTATCCCGTTACCATTTTATTTAACTGTAAAAAAAGCGAAAGCAATGACAACGTGTGTAAAAAGATATAAGTTTGGAATGGAGCCAGCAGGCCTTGTAAAGGGCCGTTATTGAATGTGAACCACACCTAAACGTCAAGTTGTTTTCTGCATTTCATTTGACATTTCTCAATTTCAGACTAACTAAATTTGAACCATGGAAGGATACACAAACGAGCAACGCGTTAAAGTTATTCAGGCTTATTATGAAAATGGGCGTTCAAATCAAAATGCATATCAGCTTCAGTAGTGAGGCACATTTTCACCTCAGTGGATTCGTCAATAAGCAGAATTGCCTCATTTGGGCGAATGATAGTCTAAGAGTGATTGCCACCCACAAAGGGTGACTGTTTGGAGCGGTTTATGGACTGGCGGCATCATCGGGACGTATTTTTTCCATGGTGTTCGCTATCGTGAGATGATAACGAAGTTTTTATGGCTCGAATTGGAAGATATGGAAATGGATGATATGTGGTTTCAACAGGACGGTGCCACTTGCCACTTAGCTAACGAAACTAAGGCTCTTTTGCACGACAAATTCAATGACCGTGGTGGCGATGTCAATTGGCCGCCAAAGTTATGTGATTAGACACCTTTGCACTTCTTTCTTTGGAATAATTTGAGAGAAAAGGTGTACGTCGATAAGCCAGCAGCAATCAAGAGCTAAAGGATGAGATAATTCGGCACATTTACGGCATAGAACCTTAATTTTTCCGCAGCGTCGTCTAAAATTTGGACCATCGGATGGAGGTGTGCCGCCTTAGTCGCGGCGGCCATTTGCCTGATATTTTGTTTTATATATAATTGAACCATACCAATATAATCATAATAAAAATAAATGACAATAATTTTCTAAATAATTTGTATTTTTTCAAAATCAACATCGGCCCTTAAAATTTACAAAGAATACAAAGGCCTTCTTGAGGGCATCTGTAGTTCTTATTTTTCTTTCTTTCTACGTACAAAGTGAAATAAGCACACAACACTCACATCAATGCATGTTATAAATAAGTTTTTCAATATTTTGGTTTCAAAAAAATCTTGTGTTTTAGAACCCTTTAATAGCGAAGTGGGTAGAAAAATACCCATGGTCTAGGGGCCAAGGTTTGACAGATAAAAATAAAAAAAAAACGCAATGTCAATATAAATGCCCATAATATCAAATGTGTGAAATTTCATCAAAATCCGACCACGAAATCGGGTGTCAGTCCTTAATGGGTTAACTAGGGATTGTACTTGACATTTTTTTCTTTGATTTTCAGTTAGTATTTTGTTAGGGCTGTAAGTAGGCTTGCCAACCGTACTTTATAATAAAGTATTGTACGTTATTTCGAGTAATTGTACTCTATACCAGTGCTCCGCAACCTTTTCTTACCTACGACACACCAAAATTTTTCCTAAAATTACGCGGCACACCAAAAGATAAGATATATAGGATTTAAATCGATACAAAATTTTACAATAATTTTAAGTTTTTTATTTGAAAAGTATACATACTAGTGCTGGGAAACTATCGATAGACTATCGATATTATCGATAGTCTTAAAATATCGAAAATATCGATAGGAAAAATATAAATATCGATATTTTTATTATTTAAAATACAGCTATGAAGACATGTAACAGCAGCTATACACACACGGTTTTTCCGCAAATTCTTACATGTTATTATTAATTCGCGCTGAATTACAGCAATGAATACAAACAACAAGAATGGCAAGTGGTATGGATTGTTTAGCTGTGCTTTTTACTGCTAATTAAAGGCCTTTAAGTCGAAATTTGTACATTGTACTGAAATGTCAAATATTTTTGTAATTTTGTAAAAAAAAATGCAAATCCAAATGCAACTGCAAGCAAAGTACAAAACAATGAACGACCATTAGAGGATAAATCCGCTAGATTGATTACCTTTTTGGGCTTAGAATTTAGAAAATTTTTGGAAGTTGCAATGGAATATCTTATAGTCCCTGTTACTTCGGTTCCTTCAGAAAGGTACTTATCAATTTTTAAAAAACTGCCATCTAAAATAACGTGCGTATATACATACGCCTCGCCTCATGCATTCAATAAAGTGACAAAAACAACGGACTGTAGCCTTATAAAAAAATAATTAAAGTTTTCCTGCACAAGTACAAATCGTTAGCTGAAATGCAAAAAGACGTAACTAACAAAAAATTCAAAATCGAGTTTTTGATTGATTATTATGAATGTTATAAAACTACATGTCTTGACAAAATTTTACACTTCTGCGATCAAAAATTGCGCTTTTATTAACAAAAAACCAAGGGACGTAACTACAAGTTTTTTTGTTTGATGTATGCAAAACGACGTAATTACACATTTTTTTTTCTAAGAAAATATAATGAAATGGTTTTCTTTGAAAATGGGTTGAAGAATTCCATGGACGACTTATCAATGCATGTTTTTCTGACATGTTTATAGTTTTCACTTTACAAAGTTTTTTGCTTCTCCTGTAAAATTATATTTTTGTTAGTTACGTCTTTTTGCATTTTAGCTAACGAAATATTCAGTCGATAGTAATATCGATATATCGATAGTGAAATTTGAACTATCGATAAATATCGATAGTAGAAAATATCGATAGTATCCCAGCACTAATACATACATATAACTATTTTGCTTTTATGTGTTTTCTTTTACATTACTATTAAAGGCTCTGAATTATTATTTAATTAGAAGTTAACTAAACTAATGTGATACATGCGCTTGTTTCAATAAACACAAAAGTTTTATATTCGGCTCGATTTTGACAGCGCAACACTTATAGTTTTTGATTAATACAAGCGTTGAAAAACTTTGCTCACATAAATATGTTGTCGAAAATGGAAGTAGTGTTAAGATTGAGGATATTCTTTTTTAACGTAAATCCAGAAAACATCTAATGGAACTTCGGAGAAGTGAAGTTTTAGAGTCATTTCATTTCTTAAATCTGTAAATTCCTCTCGAATTTGCAGAGGCTGTGCTTCCGTAGAAATTATTGCATTGGTTGCAAAAGGATTTCGAATCCAATCGTATTGTTCCGTATTAATGGAATAAAAATACTGATCAAATTTCTGCTAAAGCATACCTAAATGTTGTTGGTTCAGATCCACAATAAATTGTTTGTTTTCAATTGTACTATGGTCGGTCCTTTGATATATTTCCATACACCATTTTTGCAAATCTTTCTGCCAAAGTTCGAGTATTTTTTCAACCCTTGTAATTTGTCGGAGCTCGTCAATATATTCTCATTTGGACCTTGCATTTTTTTATTAAGTTCATTCAAATTCTCGAATATATCAGACATGTATGTAAGGTCGGCTGTCCAGTAATCATCATCGAGGTACTGATATAGTTCGGGCATATTTTGATTTAAAAGGAACTCACGCACATCGTGACGTAGCTCAAATAATCTAGCCAAAACTTTGCCTCGGGATAGCCAACGAATTTCAGTATAAAACAATAAGGATTCATATTCGGCTCCCATTTCTGCACAGAGTATTCCAAAAGTTCGCGAGTTTAGGGCACTTGATTTAATTATGTTTACGATTTTAATACATTCATTCATCGTCTTCAAAAGTTCCTCGGGCAAATTTTTGACCATCAATCCTAAAATGTCAAAATACATTGAATTTGACCACGGCACACCTGTATCTAGCTCACGGTACACCAGTGTGCCACGGCACACCGGTTGCGGAGCACAGCTCTATACTTTACGGAAATAATAAAGTATGCAAAAATACTTTATTTCGCATCATTTGATTAATCTAGAATAGATTCAGGTTATATTAGTCATAAAATTATAATACTTATGGCTAATAAATCACAGATGGCTTAAACGCTGGTTTAGTTGAACTTCACTTGAATTTATATGTAGTTTAAGCTCAACAACTATAAATCAGTGTCCCATGTATTATATGTTGTTAAAAAAATAACATGTGGCAGCACAACGATAAATCTTATCAAATTTATATGGTCTGTATTGGCAGTTTAAACGCCCAATTTTATGCGTTTAAAGATGGTTTATATTTTTAGTGATTTATAGATTTGTTGGTTTAAAAACATTTTTAACTACAAATAGAGCTTAACTTGCTCTGATTTTTTAGACCTTATTGTACAAGTTTTTTTTTTTAGAATAATAGTCAGGGCCATTTGTTGATTTTTTTTTTATATTGGCAGGACGATTTTTCGAGTACAATTACTGCCTGTTTTTAAAACACGAGTGCAAAAGTCTTTCAAATTACTGCCTGCTTTTAGATCGCGAGCACAAAAGTGACTCGTTTAACTAACATTTAAAAAAAAATTTCAAAATTTCCATTTCTTAAGGGGGCTCCCATACAAAATGTTAAATGCAGACTAGAAATATATTGAAGAAAACGTACCATAACAGCTAATGAGTAGCCTTAACTATTTCTCGAGACATACTTGCCCCTTATCACCACTTCTAAGGGGGCTTCCATACAAATATGCGTTTTATGACATTTTTAAATAAATTAAAATTTTTCGACTTTTGTGAATAAAATAAAAAGTTGTTAACAGATTTTAATCATTTCGCTCATTTGCTCCAAGACCGGCATAACTCAAAAAATAAACTTTTGGAGTTAGAGATGCTTTTCGCTGTTCGCTTTGTTTTTCTTTATATTGTGTATTAAATTCATCTTTATATCTTTCATACTTTCCCAGTTTGAAGAGAATGTGTCTTCTTTTTTTCTTAGTAGTTAGAGCAAATCAAAAACTTTAAATGCGTTTATCTCGAAATGAATTTTTTTTTGAGTTATGCCGGTCTTGCAGCAAATGAGCGATTTATAGCTTGTTTTGTATGAAGCTTTGTTTTTTATATGTCTGGAAGAAGCATAGCTGTAATTTCTTATAGATTTTTAACAAACGAAAATTTCGAAATGTTGCTAAAAAATTATTTTTATTGCCAAAAAAAAAAAAAAAAATTATATTTCTAAAACGACTGCGCATGTTAGAAAAAAATTTAACGTTTAAAGGAAATTTTATTCCGGATTTTCGTTATTTTTAGTAATTTCAATAAACTGAACCCTTTTTGAACCGGTATTGGATTCAGCGTACCCGAATTAGATTAAAGCGCCAGTTGCTCGGCTTGTCTCAAAAAAAAGTTTTATCAAACAGTGTAATAGTGTAAATGCAATGTGTCACGAAAATGACAAGTATTATGAAAAAAGTTTGACATCCCATACGACTTAATAGTTTTTTGAAAAATTTCTAAACAAAAATACTTTTCATTGGATCAGGGTTGCATTTCGTTTCATGAGTGAGTGTTTATACTTTATGTGCTGGTGTGAACACAAACTGTCATGTTACATTAGATTTTTTGACAGTCGCAACAAAACTCATTAGATTTCTATCTCACAAAGTATTATGGAATACGTAAGACTTGTGAGATAGCCTTTACTAGAAGTCCAAAAATATCAAGTTATTTAACCACTAGTAGGTAAAATTGTAATTACTTACAGTAAACCTTCTAGAAGCCAAAAAATCACTAGTTAATAGTCCTAATAAGTACCCTAGAGGGAAGCGAACTGACACCAAAGTAGTCCCGTGATAGGTCTTTGGTGGTAGGGACCGGTTCTAGTTTTAACACTTTCTATAAATTAGACCTCTCACTTTTACAAGGGGTTGCCATTGGAGGGGGTCAATTGACACCATTTGACCAGTCGCACATCTATTCTTAATGGACGTGCTTAGTGACAGATAGGTTGTTTTCCTTAATGTGTGTTCACAATGTATCAATACCGCGTTGATGCATTGTGTACTTAAATTTTCACATTCTTTGTATTGTATATGAAAATGGTTTGCATCTACATTATTTTAACTGCTTTATTTGCTTTTCTCTGCTCAGTGACAACTACAAAGTTGCATTTCAGAACTAAATGTATTGTCAAAATTTTTATGGTTGCATTTAAGAACATTTTGCAATGTATAACTACAATGGCACCAGGCGTTTAGGAAAACAGCCTTACTACAATGTAGTTTAGTTTCAATACAATGTAGTATTATTTCAATAAAGCAAGACGTAGAATTGAATTCAAGAAACAAATTTTAGAAAGACCAAAAAAATTTGTTACACCATCGGTGAAGTCTGTTCTGTAATTCATTACTTTTTCTACCTTTTTGTTCTGCATAAACCAGTTACATGATTGGTTCTCCTTTCACTGTTCATAAGTTCTTTCTTTTTGTACCTGTTCTATTTTCACAACTCCCAGGACCAGTCTGTTGGACCAATTGACACAAATTTCCCGCAGGGTAGTAATTGAGTACGTTGCCAGTAAGTAAATATTCATTACTGAAAACAACACAACTAATAAGTAGTTATTGAGCTGATTATTAGTAAGCGAATGTTCAGTAGTGAAAATAATAGAAGTAATAAGTAGTTGCTGAGGTCATTACTTATTGAAGTTTTCAGAGTAATGAAAATTGTAATGACAACTACTTACCAAGCAACGTTTGAAATAACTACCACCTATTACTTTAAATGAAATAGTGTTTTCTGCGTAGTTGTGGTGGAGTTTGTCATTTCCTGTGAAACTGTTTTAATATTTATCTAGGACCCCAAAAACACATATATTCTAGGTCATTTAGTAAATCTAAGTCGATTTGGCCATGGCCGTCTGTATATTCTTCTATTAAAATCACTCGCACTTTCAAACGACTCAAAAAAATACATAAATATTGGGTTGGGATTGAAATTAAAAAAGCAAAATTGGTTCAGTAGGAAAATATGTAGTTAAGAATTAAAATGTGGAACAACCACCCTCAAAGATTTATCATTTTGTTACTAAACCAGAATTACTCATACTTATAATTCTTTAGTACGCGTAAAACCGCAGCAAATAATGCTTTTGTAATAAATTTTGATCAGTCATAGTTTTATAAGACCATAAATTACTTGTTGATTTCAATTTCGCGAAGATCGGCCCATAACTTAACATAATTAGGTCCCATAAAAAGACCACTCCAGAAATATTGTAACTATAGGTGGAGGGTATCTAAGATTCGGCAGCCCAATTCATCACTCTAACTTTTTTTGGAATAAAAAACTTAGGGAAGTTATGTAACGCATTTGAGAGTCATATACCTATCAAAAAGCAGCTTGTATCTAGATTTTTATAAAACGTTTAAAACTGGGCTGTAGGAAAAATCGGCCAAAGAAAAATGGCCAAAAAAAAAAAAATTAAAAATCGCCCAAATGAAGAATCGCCCAAAAGACCATGAAAAATGACCCAAAAAGTTATATATGAAATTTTGCCCAAAACAAACAAAAAAGGGCCAAAATAAAAAAAAAAAAAACATTAAAAATTACCCAATTTGCAAAACAGTGTTTATTATTCGTATAAATTTAGTAACATACAAATGTAAGTTTGATGTAAAAAATTGCATTGTATCTTCAACAGCTGCGCGGCAGTATGAACAGTAATACTTATTTGAGCGCTCCGCCAAACTTTGTGCACTATTCAATAGTTAAATATTTATTAATCACTGCATAGTTATAATAAATTACTCAAAACGGAATATAACTTTTTGCAAGGTGGCATGTCATAAAGTCCAGTATCGTAATGTCCATATTATACTAGTTGAAAAGCCGAAAATCAAAAATACGGCTTCGTTACGATCTTCCGCAGAGAAAGTACTTAAAGTGTGCCAAATTTCAGCTTCCTATGTCATCAGATGACTTCAGAAAGTTGCGGAAAGAATAGGACGTACATGCAAACATCCTGACATACTAAGAAATTATATGTTGTATAGATAGATTAACATATGTTCGCGCAACTCAAAAACGCTTTAGCTTATTGAAAAACTAAAAAAAACCGAAATTCCGCAATAAAATTTACTTTAAAGCTAAGATCCCACTATCGGCTCAAATAGCACAATCTGTCACGATTTTTATTGTGCTGTATCGGCGCACATTAAAAAACATTGCACAGTTTATTCTTGGGTGGTCCCATTATCGTCGCACATTGTGAGAATTTTTTGCGGTTCATATCGGCCAAAACTCAATTGCGACAATAATCGGTACAATGCGGTCACACTATCGTGTTATTTGGGCCAATTTAATCATATGTTTTGGTTTATTTGTTTGTTGGCGACATAATTTTACTTTAAAAATTCGCAAAATTCTCCGTCTGTATATTCCATTATTAGTTTCCTAACAATTTAAATAACATAATAATATGAAATTAAAAATGTATTCAATTTTATTCAAACTTACTGCACTTGTTTTTTTTTTCTTTTCTTGTAATTGTTGTTCTGTAAACAGATGCTTACAAAGCAGGGATGGCAACATCGATACAACTGCAATGTTTTCGTTAAAGCAAATTGTTTTCTTTCATTTAACAGTACAAATGTACTATTTAACTTTTTAATACATAAATAATAGATAAAACAAATGTAATTTTGGTACAATTAAGCTCAAAAAAGTAAAATTTTAGTAGCCAGTTGGTGCACTTTAAAAATTTCGTTTTGCCATCCCTTGTATCGGCGCTGATTGGCGAATGTGATCGGCACACAAGTGGCCGATAAAAATCGGTACATATTAAACAATTTGATTGCTCCACATTGTGCAAAAGAGTGTTCACATTATCGGCGCATCAAGGTTAATTTTGATTGTCCACAGTCAGCACAATTTCGGCACAGATTGTCGCAAATGAAAAAATATTGACCGTTCACACTATCGGCACATGAAATAAGACAAAAATTGGTACATTGCGACGATAGTGGGATCTTAGCTTAAGAAAGCTTCTAAAATCTGCCTTGTTTCCGAACGGTCGACTTCGCAGATAAGCTTTAGTTAGCGAAGCCAGTATTTGTTATACCATAGAGGAGAAAATCCTTGCACCCGGCCGAAGGCCGTCTATGCAGAGAAGCTTTAGTTATCGAAGACGGTTTTCGTTATACCATAGAGGAGAAAATCCTAGCCCACGGCCGAAGGCCGGCTGTGCAGAGAAGCTTTAGTTATTGAAGACGGTTTTCGTTATACCATAGAGGAGAAAATCCTTGCAGAGAAGCTTTAGTTAGCGAAGCCGGTACTTGTTTTATCAAAGAGGAGAAAATCCTTGCGCCCGGCCTAAGGCCGGCTATGCTTTCGAGTTTGTAAGCTATGCTTTCGAGTTTGTCCACGGACACTATGACACTGGACGTTATGACATGCCACGTTTTTGCAATATGGCCCGTTATTTTTATAAATAACATTTAGGAATTCGACGTATAGTAATAATGAATGATTTAGACAAATAGTATGTAAGATTTTGACGAAATTTTAAAAATGTTTTTTGATCATTATCAAAAAGTAATTTCAATTTTTGGGAATATAAAATTTTAATTTCAAAAGATTTTGTTATTCGTGCTTAATTCCCAGTTTTTATTCTTGATAAAAACACTTGAAATTTATTGTTGATGGGATAAGCTATTCCTATGCATTTCACTGGTTGCTTAGGCCAGATCATCAGGAAACTTCATCCATAAAGATTTTAGAAAAACTAAAGATATTAAACCAAATAAAACTGTTAAACGTATAAGACTTATAGCAACAGTTTTACCTGTAATAATACCAAAGCTTTAACAAAACACATCAACAATAAAAAAGTGGGTTTATCTCATCTTACATTCCCCACTACAATTAGTTGAAATTCTCTCAACATTAATTGTAGTTGTAAGTAGGTTAAGAAAAACAAAATAAAAAACAAACAACAACTTACAAAAGATGTTGTCAATTAAGTGTTTTTTTAGGCCGTGCACTTGCCTGTTTATTATCAAAAAGTAATTTCAATTTTTGGGAATACAAAATTTTAATTTCAAAAGATTTTGTTATTCGTGCTTAATTCCCAGTTTTTTTGTTCATATAATATTTTTGGTTGATTTTTCATAATGAAAAATCACTTAATTTAAAAAGCGAAAAATCACCCAATAATAACGAAAAATAGCCCAAAAATTTTGGGTCACTTTTCATATGAATTCAGGTCCAATTTTACATGGAATTTTTTTGGGCGATTTTTCATTTATTTTTTTGGGCCATTTTTTTTGGGTGATTTTTCCTACAGCCTTAAAAACTGTTTAGGTCTTAACGGTATTTTTTAAATTAAATATTTAACGGTTTCTAGCGGTTTTGAAATTCGATATAGTGGGAAATGTTGAACAAAAGTCGGCAGCAGTGACAGCACACAACGTTACAAAAAGCACAACACACAAAATGAAACCAGGGTCACCATTCGCCCGACTAAAGACTTTTGTGAGACTCTGTTTTTATCACCGACTTTTGCGCCATTTTAAATTTTTACCATTTTTTTTTTGTAAAGTTTCTTACAAAAAACATTTAATTTGCTGTTAATTATACATTTTCTTATTGTTTTTATCAAAAAAAAAAAAAAAAAAAAAAAAATCATCAAAGCAACGCACAGTGGTCCCAATGAAAAATTTAGAGCGAAATAACTCAAGCCTCTTTTTTTATAAGTACATATAAGGATACAAATTTGTACGAACAGTTGACTTGATATGGCACGGTCTTACGCCAAAAATTTACGGATAAGATTGCGTTGGTGTGGCACTTTCCATATAAAATTAACTGACATAAAGCCTACAAAATCATTTTATAATACAAGCGAACAAGGTTTTTTGCCATGAAATGGGTTACCATATTCAGTTCAAAATGCCTCAACAATATTATCTTAAGGCCGTGCTTACATTAGTTTTAAATTAGGCCAGTAGTTTCAGAGATATCGTTGAAGTTAAAAAAAAAAAATTAATATTTAAAAAAAATTGTTCTTTCTAAATTCATAAAAAATAACATTTCAGCGTCCCAAATAACTTTAAAAACAACATTCAATTCTTAATCAACACAAAAAAATTTCAATTGTGTTCCGCTGTGTAATCTTATAAGATGGGTTTATGTCAGCATTACGTTTTTTGGCGCCTGCACGCTTAGAAACATACGAATTTTTTGAGTATTTACCATCAATGTAAATCGCCAGCGGTTCTTCACGTATGGCGTATATAACCATTTTTTATTTTCTGGAGAAACATTTATGGTTCTAGCAACGTCTGCAGCAACTCTCTTGACTGCTTTATGTAGCCTTCTTTCAGCAGCAAATGTTCACAAGTGACTTAATTTTCAACTGCTTTGATCTTTTCCTCCTTCTTAAAACGATTTGGATGGTCGTTCGGGTCTTGATGTTCCTTCCTCCGAGTCTTCTTCCAAAAAACTTGACGAGGCTTTACTGGGAAAGAGAAGAGATTCATCCAACCAATTTTAAAGATTCACTCGAAACATTTTTGTTCTGTATGCATGCATGCACTTCTTCGATAGTTTGCTAAGAAAATTTTGAGCTGATTACTTTACTTCATGCTAATGGTCATCATCTGCATCATTTTTTATACCACTTTTCATGAAAATGTAATTAATGACAGCGTTATTTTTTTTTCTTCTGGTCTTTTTCAGAATACCAAACATTAAGCAAATAGTGATAGACCTTAAGATACAATAGAAAGTGTTTAGGCAAAAATAGGCAGCTAATTGCTTAAGCATTTAACAAAGCACATGTTATAGATGATAAAAACATAAAAAAAGTGAAAGTCACATATAAAAGTCTATCACAACTTACAATACATATTAAATTTCACAATTAATGAATACATTTTAATTTGCATACATATTTTTCCAAAAGAAATGCCAAATCAGCGGAACATTCTGAATTTAAAAAATATATGTATACCTCTATTGTATAAATAAAACCAACAAATATTACAGAAAAGGTTTTCACTTCATTTTATTAGCTCTCGAAGCCACACACAGTTATCAACTAATCTGTTATTAAAAATTAAACTTATCAATTACTGATGTTTAAATCAATGGAGCAGTGATAATATTGCAAATATTCCAACAAAATATATACTGATGTGCAAGGTGGGGTCCTGTCATTAAAAAATCAACTCAATTTTTTACTCGTGGAAAAAATTAGTTTCTTCGCTCTAAATTTTTCATTGGGACCACTG
Organism: Pollenia angustigena; assembly: GCA_930367215.1. NCBI lineage: Eukaryota > Metazoa > Arthropoda > Insecta > Diptera > Polleniidae > Pollenia > Pollenia angustigena. The sequence goes on from OV884058.1 coordinate 45,742,864, forward strand.
TGCAACGTCGTCAAAATTTCAAAGTAATTCACAGATTATTGTTCCTTTGGCAACAATTTTATTACTATTTTGTAACATTGTCATTAATACTATTGGGGGATCCACAAGATGTCATAAAGTTGTATGTCTTAAAATAATAACATGAAAAAATACGACTGTTGTGAACAACTCCTCATAATTTATGTGCTATTTTGAATTTAAATCAGCTGATTTAAAACAAATATAAAAAAAAATAAACTCATATTTATCTAAAATTAAAATAGTTTTTAGTTCTAATCCATGAAGTAATACCATCAACGGAGACGGCAATAAAAATCCACGCGTTCTATTCTGAATAATTACGACAGCACAATAAATACAGCAAGAAAAGTTCTATTAATTTAAGACACTTTTTGTTTACGAAGCAACAACAATATTTTTAAAACATTGTAAAATTTTAGAACATTATGACAATATAACATGATATCACACGTTGTGAATAACCCAAATGTATTTAAAATTTTTTTCGCAAAGTCTCAAAGAATAGTTTTAGCAAAAAAGCTTTTTAAAATAAAAAAAATGTGTTGTGCGCAGTGCTCATTTTACAAAATTACTTTTAGCCTCCAAGTCAATGAGTGCAGGTCCTTCAAAGAAACGTAATATTTCGTGATACCATTCGAAAGACTGGGAACTGAAGTATAAATAGCTTAGCCAAGACATGGAGCCAAAGAGGTTTGGAAACAGCTTTTAGTGAACTAAACAATCATCTTCAGCGTCATGGAAAAACACATCAATAACATAAGAAAGGCTTCTGAAAATTAAAAAATGCAACTGACTGTTTTGTTCTAATTGTTTTTTGTTTTGCTATGCTTTTTATTCATATAAAAAGTTAAAAAATATGTGCGACTTTTATTTTCTCAAACGACTTTTTCTGCGACTTTATTTTTATAAAACGACCTTTTGTGCGACTTTTCGAAAATTCCTAACGGTAACCCTGATTGAAACTGAATTAGCAAAACAAAGTGAAAAATGAAGTGTATTAAAATTGCTTTGATTTTCAGTTGTAAAGGGAATCCCCGAGTTTTGATGGCATGGCGCAATTATGTTGAAACAAAAGTCGTTGCCATCTTTTAGAAAAAAAAAAATTAAATTAAAGACTCAAACCCAAAACAACACAACTTCGAAAATCTAACGACGCACATTGAAAATTAGTACTAATTCAGCAGTGACGCAACTTCGAAAAAACGCGAAATGAAACGACGCAAAGTGAGATATTGGTGTACATATTATGTTTTTATAAAAAAAAACTCTGAGATCATTTTATTATTAACTTCAATAGAAAAATAATTTGGTTTAAATGTTTACTGCCGTATTCATAAAAAATTAAAATAGATTTGAATTGTATTTTAAGAAAAATTTGTATGAAAATTTTTCCTTAAAACACATTTTAAAATTATTTGATTTTTTATGAATACGGCATTTAGGATTTAAGAGATTATTTTTCTTTGTTTTTCTTTTGAAAAAATTTAACTTGGAAAAAATTCTGTCACTTATCAAAGATGTTGGAGAAATCTTTTCCTGGATTTATCTAAAGATATAAAATCTTCCACTATGCCATTAGAGTCCTGTTAATTTTTAAACATTTTTAGCACTTCTAATTGTTTATGTTAATTCTGTTAAAGGATTGTTTATGTAATAATCGAGAGTTTCTTCTATTATAAGGTCATCATCTGACTCATCCTGGCAAAACTCAGCACAGAACATCGGTAAATCGACTGAAATTAGCCGCTTTAATCGTTAAATGAAAATTGCGAGTTTTAAATTAACTGATCAGTTAATCGGGTAGCAATTAATCGGTTATCCGATTAACATAGATATGTTTATGCGAAATGTTATAAAGAATTTTGTGTCATTGTTTTCGTTAAAGCAAAAGCTGGAAAATAATTTTAAGATCGATACAAAAAAATACATTTTTATTTTTATTTTTTATTTTTTTTGGAAATACAGCTCTCGAACCAGCTTTCCCTACGCTTTCAAGTCTTAAGAAACAGCTTAGGACTAGTTTACACAGTATTATAATGTATTACGACTTGTTAAAAAATGATGTAGAATGAGAAAAATCTTAACATGTAAAAGCGTAAATGTGTTGAGCAACCCTGCAGCTACATGATCAAGTCTTTATTGATAGTCTTTAACATAAACTGTTTGCCAAAATTTCCAAAAATTGGAAGCTTTTATAAAGACACACTTGTAAGCAGCTGTTAAATTGAAGGTAACATTGCCAAACAAATGGAAAGGAAAAAAATCTCAGGCGTATACGCCAACGTCAACCGTAATCAGGCTGAATATTTTTATTTTCTTTTGAGTTACTCGAAAGTGAGCGTTTTTTCAACGGATGCACCTGGCTTAATCGACTCAGAATTACTCAAGGGGCCAGAATATAGATGCACTTTATGGAAGTCTGAAAAAGGCCAGACCTTTTTCAATGTGTATAGAAAATCAAAACTTGCGAAAGCCGAAGGGTTAAACACAACGAAAAGTTTAATCTATTTTTACTTGATTTAAGAATTTTATACTTAATTCAAGTAATTCCGGGATTGATTTTCAAAAGGAATCCCAATTAGGATTGTTTTGAGTACGTTTTAGTGTTATTCGACTCGTACTTGAAGTAATCACATAAAAGCTTGATTTATCCCTAGTGTTTTTCTTTCTGTGTAACAAATTTCACAACTTATTATTGATTGTTAAATAAATTTTCTTATCGCACTGATAAATATTTTCTAAACAACAATTGACATATTAAAATAGATATAAGCTCTTTCAAATAACTTAAGCACTTTTTGGTTTTAGTACTTAAGGCCCTTTTACACCATAATAATAAGTATTAGGACATGTCAAAACCCGTTGGTTATGCGAAGGTTAAGTTAAATCAAGTTTTGAATAATTTGTTTATCATAGATAAACTTCTCGAGTTTCTATTTACAAACTTAATTCAGATTCCATTATAATTCTTTTCAAAGATAACAATTAAAAAATATCTTTTAGAATTTTTACCAAATAAAAAAAAAAAAAAAATACTACGCACTTTATTTAAGAATTTAACTATTTAATTTTATTTATTTATAATATTTGTTTTCATGTATGTTTTCACATTCATTTGTTTTATTACATTGTTTTGTTCTTAACATTATGCTACAATGATTTTTTGTTAGTTTATTTAATTTATTTAACAATGTTTTCTTTTTTTCCACAGTCTATGTTTTTGTTTATTTATTTTACAATCTTGTTTTTGTCATTTTGTTCACTTGTTTGATACTTTAAATCGACCGTGTAAACATGTATTTTAAAGTAGAAGAAACGATCAACACTGCGTTCCAATCGAAGATTTCAAGCCGAATTATGTATTAAATTTAACAATCATCAAAATCTATGGTTTTTCCCTATTACATACTTATATTCCCTGCAAATTATATCGTACTAATTGATCCATTTTAGATAAAATGGGCTACTTACGATATCGTCTAATGTAATGCAAGCATGTGCCTTCTCATTTTAAAAAAAGAGTTTGCAGTTTAAGGTCCAATTAGACGTGACATACCCTGCAAATAATATTGGACTACCTGATCCATTTTGATGAAATGGACTGGTCCAATGTAACGCAAGCATGGACCATGTCATTGTTAAAATGTGTTTCTAGTGAGACGACATGTCTTCGTTTTTTAAAGACATGCTTTCGTTTTAAACGAATTCAAAACTAATCCTCTTAGGTATACCATGGGGTAGTTTTAAAACTACTCCTTTTTAGTCGAAAGCTGGGTTATATGGTCCTGCCCTAGGACATCGTAATGTCAAATAGACCATGTTTTTCCATATGTTTGGGTTACTTCTGGACCAGTCCTAGTCGCTTGTGGGCTACACTTTACACGCGTGTTTGGACTGGTCCTATTATTTGCAGGGTAACCATAGCAAAACTGTATTACCATCACCACTGTATTACCAAAATGACATAAGCATACCATACAAACCAATTCAATTTTGGTTTCTCAATTGGCCGTTACGCCTGTGGCATAATGGTTATGTCACGTCAAATTTGCGCTTTAACGACATGTATTCGTTTTTAAACGACATGTTTTCGTTCTTAAACGACATGTTTTCATTTTTAAAAGTTGTTAAAACTAATCCTCTGGTATATTACATGGGGTAGTTTAAAAACTATCAGCCCTTGGACATCGTAATGTTAATAGACCATTTTTTCAATACATTTGGGTTACATTTAGACTAGTCCCAGTCCCTTATGGGCTTGATTTTACCTGCATACATGGACTTGTAGTATTATTTGCAGGGTTGTGATGCATTAGTGCATATAAGCAGACACAACATATATGCATACATTAGGCCGGGGCGACCTCCTCACAAAAAAAGTTGTGCCAATCACCCCAAATTTACAGATATGTCAATGAAGTTTGTAAAATAGGAAAATCATTTTTTTCCACGCCCCAAAATACAGCCTTTTGGTTTTTAATATGTAGAGCTACCATTTACAGTCCGATTTCATCATATCGCATATTGTTGTTCATCGCTAGGCAGTGGCTTTGTTTTTGTCTTTTCTGGGCGCCACTTATGCCATTAAGATCCTTCCTCCAAATGTCCAAGTTTTTTTTTACGTACAAAGAAAGTCCTTCTTAAACTTAGTATGTATTGCTTTTAATATAATTTCTTTTATGACACGCCTCCAAATTAAGCCCCTTTTTTCACATACATATTAAATAAAAACAGGTAGAAACCAAAACAAAACAAGTAAGAATGTATAGTCGGTCAAGCCCGACCACAGTATTTACAAACAAATTTTCGAGAGTATATGGCTATATAAATATGGATCTATCTATGTTTTAAATTTCATTAAAATCGGTTTGATAGTTTTTAAGAGGCAGAAATTGCTCCATATCTCCCCTCGTTTTCTTACGATTCGGCCCATTTTTTGTAATATAATATAATACCAATATAAACCTATCTGCCAAATTTTATTAAAGTATCTAGAAAATTGCGACCTGTACTTTGCGTATAAAGTTACTTGGACAGCCAGCCAGTCAGCCTGCCAACCAGCCGGACGGACATCGTTAGATCAACTCAGAAAGTGATTCTGAGTCGATCGGTATACTTTAAGGTAGGTCTAGAACCAATATTTAAAGGTGCTACACACAGCAGCACAAATGCATAATTCCCTCTCCACTATTGTGGTGTGGGTATAAAAATGTCTATCAGTCACGCCCTAGAATGAAAGGTACTTTTATTAGGTTGAAAAAACTTTAAAAATATTTTTGTCACGCCCTTTTTTTATGTTTATAGCATCGCCATTTAATGTCCAATTTCATCATTGCTAATGGCTAGAATATGGCTTCATTTTTGTATTTGGATCGATTTTTGCGATTTTTTTCAGAAAATATATTCCACTAAAGATTACAGATCTTTTATAAAAATTTTGATGTTTCTCCCCGCCCATTTTTTTAAGACAGTTGGTGTATTGATAACCAAGATGCTTGTACCCAATTTGAAAGCTTTGGCTGAATTTCAAAAGCAATATTATAATGAGCATATCACCCATAAAGATACATTTAACAAAAAAAAAAAAAAAAAACAACAAGGGATTTATGGATAAAATAAGAGGCAGTCGTGGTTGTTGTTCATATCTAAGCCAGTTGTAGGCCGATCGGACTAAATGTTTATATCAAACAACACAGTAGCACATGTAACTGAAATATATTCCAACCAAATCCCCATCATACCAGGGGTCTTCGGAAATCCGATTTTAACATACGGGTGGACAGACGGAAAGCCGGGTTTGAACTTCTCTTCTCATAAGGATCCAGAATAATTATACTTCATTGCGCCAAGGATCAATACTTTGGAAGTTACAAACGGAATGACAAACTTATATATACCCATTTAGCTTCGGTGAGGGGTAAACCAAGCAGAAACATATCGCACTCGTTCAACAATACTGTTTTAATTCAAAATTTAAAAATTTTTAGTAGAAGCCAAACAATTTTTAATTATACATTACGCTTCGTTCACAATCAGAGCAACAATTTCGTTTTTTCTTCTATCTTTTTTCTTCCCAAAGTATTTCATATATTTTCCTTTAAGCTACGTTCACAATCAAAAAAACAATTTCGTTTTTTCTTCTATCTTTTTTCTTCCCAAAGTATTTCATATATTTTCCTTTCATTTTTAGAACAAAAATGAAACTAAAATTTAAAAAAAAAAAAAAACTAAAGTTGAGTCAACTAGAACTTCAGCAACAATTTGTATGACGTTTAAAATAATTTTATTTAGTTTTGAATGAAAATTTTAACAAAATGTTTACAAAAATAAAAATAAATGCATAATATTGCTGTGGCTAAAATTTGCATAACGTTTCTTGATGCAAAATGTGTGTAGTTACAAAACAAATTGTTGCTCTATTATGAACACCAAGTGAAAATGTTTTTTTTTTGATTGTGAACGAAACTTTACAGGTCATTTTTAAGCGAACCGTTTCGTTACCAAAAACTAGAAAAAATGGAACGATATTTGTACAGCGGTTAGATATGAATATTACATGTCCATTTGTTAAAAAAAGTTAAAAACAAACATTTCGAGTTTATTCACTCTTGTTAATTAGGTGATATTAAGCTGGGATCACACGGTTGCCGCAAATGCACCAATATGACAAAATTTTGATTCTGCTTTATTGACGCACAATAAAGAAATTGCACCAATCAAATATTCTGAAATCACACGAATGTGAAATGGGTACAATAATTGCCGCAGCTCAGTCACACGATTGTTCTTACTTGACAACTGCCAAAACAGCTGCTGTGGTAGCTTTTTCATTTGTTTGAAAGTTCTAGTTGGTACGTTCATTAAAAACGAAAAATTTGTTTATATAGGAACCTTCTATGCAATATTTTGTTGAATAGTTTTATTTGAAATATTTTAAGAAAAATTTATGAAATTCCAAAAATTAATTCAACAAATTCGAATGTTAACGTTTGCATAGAAAATTATTATGAAATAATAAAATTTAAATATCAGTAACTAAATTCAGTAACTTTATTAATTTAACCACCGATATCGTTTAAAACTAGTTTACGATATCTCACAAGTCTTACGTATTCCATAATACATTGTGAGATAGAAATCTAATGAGTTTTGTTGCGACTGTCAAAAAATCTCATTTAACATGACAGTTTGTGTTCACACCATCACACAAAGTATAAACACTCACACATGAAATAAAATGCAACCCTGATCCAATGAAAGGTGTTATTGTTAAGAAATTTTTAAAAAAACTATGAAGTCGTATGGGATGTCAAACTTTTTTCATAATACTTGTCATTTTCGTGACACATTGCATTTACACTATCACACTTTGTCATATTACTTGAGTTTTTGACATGTATTAATACAAAGTATAATAGTATATTCTAGCCTTTAGTAAAGAGAAACCTCGGCTACTTTAACAAATTTTTTTTTATCGTTTTCAAGGTAACAAATATTGTCTTTAAGAATTATCAACGACAAATATCTGTAAAAGAAATAATACTCTTGGTGTTTTATTTTCTACAAAAAATGTGACATTTTATTTAAACAAAATGCAATTTGGAGTCTGTTTCTTAAAAATTTTGCTCCCGAAAAGGTTGGCTTGTTTTATTCTGAAAAACTCGCTTTTTTTTGGAAGCAAAATTTTTATGAAACAGACACCGAATTGCATTTTTTTAAATGAAATGTCACAGTTTTTTGTAGAAAAGAAAACACCATTGATTTTATTAAATATCTTAAATAAAAATAATCACACTTAAAAGCTACATAGTATGCTTGTGAACATATGTACAAATTTGTTAATAACAAAAATTAAAAAAAAAAAAATATTAAAATGCATAATAAATAAATACATATTTATCTTCATTACTTGCTAAAGGAAACACAAAAACGTTAAATTTATTAAAAAAATGGCAAATATTGGCGCTTTTTGTGTTGTTTGATTGCCGCACAAGAAGACAATAAATATTGGTGCATTTTTGTTATTTTTATTGGCGCGCGGTTGTAAAGCAAACAGTCACACGATTACCGCACCAGCGTTGCATTTGATTGGTAAAAGTAAGCACAATATTGTCCTCGATTGGTACATGAGCCAATTGGTTGTGCAGTCACACGATTGGTGTATACAAAAGTGGGAAAATTGGTGCATTGCGGCAATCGTGGGATCCCAGCTTTATGCAATTTTGTAATGCAAGTCAAAATCCACTTCTGTTTTTCGCAACGTCACGCCAGCACATATTTTTGCTTATATCTTCAAATACTTAGTGTCGATCAGAGAACGGCTTTGTGCAATTGCAAAGAAATCGCATTAAATGAACAGCAACAAATACACTCGCTTGCGGTCATACAATTAAACTTGCGCAACCGAAAACATTCGCTGCTGGTTTGCAGTCATTCAAATAATGCACATCGTGCTTTGTTATTAATAGTGATAACCAAGCCCCGAACCAACGCACACAAAAATATTATGTACTTATATGCGGTCGCAGAGACTTATGATAGTCTAATGTTTTGAAACGAACAAAGTTGTTGTATACATGTGAATTGCCGACCGTGTCTGTGTAAAAAATCCGATTATTGACTTACTCGCGAACCTATGGAGTGGCTATCACTGATTTATACCATCGTTAACTTCGTTTTTTAATAAAGATGTAAATTCTTTTACAGGGGCAAAATTAGTTAACAATTTAATTGTCTGAACGAATTAAAGACGATTTTCCATTTTTTCTGTAAATATAAAAAAACAAAATAACCACAACACTAATTATTGTTAAAGCTAAGGCACGAGCTCTATGTTTGCATTTGTCCTTCAAGTTGTGCTGAAAAAGGTCAACAGGAAAAAGAAAGACAAAAAAATTAAAAACAAAACAAAATATGTACTTTGGACTTCAAGAAGAATTCTTGACAAAAGTACGAAAAAACAGAAGTAAGGAAAAACATGTAGAATAATTTAAAATAGATAATCATTCAAAGCAAATTTCGATCTACCAAAGGTTAAATACAATTTGGTTTAAGGATTGATGTTTGACTATTGGCGTCAGCAGTCGTCGATAGCTGCGAGTGTTTAACGGTAAGCCCTCTGAAGAGATTGAGTGGCTGCAATCGAAAAATGTAAGGGTAACCTGTCCGTAAAAAACGCCTGGGTTCGAGCCCAGCTTCAGTCAAGAATGAAAAATTATCAGTAAATTTTAATTAATTTCATGTTGTAAAATTCCTTTCTTCATAAAAATAATTTAATGAAAATTAAATTTGATGAACTTAAGCCTAATTAAAAATATTAAAAACAATTTGGATTAAAACCATAAATAGTTCAACAAAATAATCCCAACATAAAAAATATTTTTACAAATTTGACTTCTTCATTAAATTTTTTGTACATCACGTCACTTCACAATGGAAACGCCCATATACAAAATTGATATGTTATTATAAGAAACTTGTAATTTTAAGGTTTTTACGTACATAGACATATGCTTAGTTAGTAGCTAAATTATAATTTTTATGAATATTTTTTTTATTACACCTAATAAAAACCAAAACATTTTTGAAGATTTTTTTTTACAGAATAAAGATTTTTTTCCGAAAATTTTTGCCACCACTGATTGTTAAACAAATGAATTTTTTTAGTGAGGTTTTGGAGTTGTTAGTGAATGGGTGCTTTTTTTGTTTTTATTAAATTCAAGTTTTAAATATTTGTGAATATTGGAAATTTAAAAAAGTGAATATATACATACAAAATGAAGTAAGTCCTAAAAGAGAAAATATATTCCCTACAAGCATTTAAATGTTTACATTTATATTTGCGATGTTAACAAAAAGGATCTATTGGTCATTTATATGGGTGTATGTTTGTATGTCTGTCTATAAATAATTCACCCACACGAAAATAATTCTTTATTATAAATGTAGTTTAATTGACCACCGTATTATTTTTATTTTTTTGTAAAAACAAATTATCTAATTATTATCTAAGTTAAATGTGAACGTCGCACAGTAGCGCCCGTAGAGCAAACGAGGTTGCAAAAATCAAAATTTTCATGAGCACCGACGAAGTTTTGAATAAACTCATGTTATAGGAAACTTTTCAACGATTTCAAATCTGCCACTCTTAATAATATCACATTTTTAGTTTAGAAGATATAGCCGTTCAAAGTTGACCGACTTTCGGTTTTCAAAAAAACACACAATTTTTAGTAAATTTGTTGCGATTTCAGGTGTAATATCACGAAAAATAGGTAACGAATCGCCTTATTTTTTGTTTGTATTGATTGATGCATTTATTAAATGTGTAATGATAAAAAAAAAATGAACTGTTTGCTTTGTGTTTCTCCTGGTAAATCACTATTTAAAAACTATCCGTTTTTTCACTATTTTTCAACTTTGACGGAAAATAACAAAAATCTATATTTTTCTATATTTGCCATATTTGCAAAATCTGTTCTTTGATTATTTCTTTACATAATTCAAAAATTTTATCTGCCCGTACGTGCCCGTTTGGCTTCTAGAGGTAAAAAAGGTTAAAAAGACATGGTTGCCATACTAATATTGCGGTTTAATAAAATTCTTTAATTTGGCCCCTACAGCGCGTAGGATGCTCCTAGATGGGTCAAATGTATGACCAACCCCACTTTATTATTTATTGCCGAATTTCGGTTTTTTTAGTTATTTCAATAAACTAAACCATTTTTGAGTTACGCGAATATATGCTGTGCAGCGCCTTACATTTTCGAAATAACGGTATATCTTGAAAACAAGAGCTAATTTAAAAAAACGGTTAGCACCACTGAATTCAGCGTCCCCAATTAGGGTGAAATGCCAGGTGCGCGGCTGGTCTGTTTTTTGCAACTTGCACAGTGTACTTATTGCTCAAAATTACAATATTAAAATTCTATTTTAATATTATTTTTTTAAAGGTTGCGAAAGGAAAAAAATCATATCTTAAAAAAAAAAAAAACACCTCCTTCAAAGTTTCAGAATTTTTAAAGAACAGTTTGAGGTATTATACAAAAAAAAATCAGCCAAATAAAAAAATAGGTTTTTGACTTAGTCCGTTTTTAAATTTAACATTTTGCAGATATTACATTTTTCAAAAAAAAATTTATTTTTTCAATATATGGTTTGTAGCCCCAAGTATTCTCTTTAAAATGACATTAAAATCATCTTCGTATGTCAAGTAGTTTTCGAGTTATTGAAGAAATAAGCTCAACACATTCGGCTAATTCGGCGAAATTATGACATTTTGAGTATGACATAACTTTTGAAAAAAAAATTTTAAAATTTTTTTTCGTTCATATATGTTCCTTATAAGATAAAAGGAACATTCTCACCAAATTTCATTAAAATCGGAAGGGGTCGTGTCCCACTCTTGGTCGTTTTGACATGGAATTACCCATATACCGAAAATACAGAAAATTGAAAAAATAAATTTAAAAAAAAAAAATTTTTTTTTTTAATTTGTTGGGTAATAATTTAGAACCCTAAAGAAAAAAAAAATAAAAACAATCTAAAAATGTAAAAATAATTTTTTTTTAGGTACCATAAAATTGATTTTTCTACTAATTTTAACTTTGATAACCCATAAGTAGGCCCCTACACAGCGTAGCACCCTTTTCAAATGCACATTTCATAGGCTGAACAGTTATCTATCATATGCTGTTTAAACTGTTCAATTACCTTATTCGGTTCAAAAGATATGATTTTTGCAACGAAAAAACTCAAATGGCGCCACTGTGCGTCGATAACAATGCGCGGTTAATTTTAATTTTATTTATTGAATACTATTCTATATAGACATTGTTATAAAACTTACCAAAGGTCTAGAATTATGTTGTTTTTGAATAACAAATATAATGGCTGAGATAAGATCGAAATGGCTCTACATCTGTGTAATAAACAGTAAAGCCCTGCACGAATGCATTTGTTTCCTTTTCACAGTTCTCCACACTAAGTTATTGTCGTGTCAAATACTGTATTTTGTTTTAATAAGTTCGAATGATACATTATGAAAAACCAAATGGATGATAAAACAGTAGTTGGTTTCAAGCAACTCGGTGTTAAGCAGTAGTTTGATTTAAACACATCAACGCAATGTGTAATTGTGAACGAAAACACAACACACAACAATTGTGAGTCTATAACACAGTTTTGTACGGTCAACTTTTCAATACACACTGTGTGATCTCGATGACCGTATGTTTATTGCTGCGATCGGCAACCTATACTATTACATTTTGAGATTGTATGCGTTCCCACCTGACCTCCCACCCAGGGCTGCCAGGTACTTTTTTCCTTGTCCCCAAAAAATTAAAAAAATATCCCCAAAAATCCCCAAATTAAGAAAAAAAACCTTAATAAGTAAATATTTTTCTGTTTGTTTTTTTTTCTGACCAAATTTAAAAATTTTCTTTTTAAAAAAGTAAAAATAGTAAGAAAAATTTTAATTAGAAATCCCCAAAAATCTCCAAATAAAACTTTTTTGTAAAAAAAATTATTTTATTTTGTTTGTACCCTGAAGGAAAAATAACATAAATTTATAAAGTACCTTTAACACTACCTTTTAACTAAAATGATAATGTTAATAAGGAACTTTTACACCCTATAAGTTGTTGATAATAGTAAGATAAAAGTTTTGCTACTTTTTTTCATATTTTTAATACGAGACAAAGAAAATAAGCATAAATAATAAAAGGGAAAATATATTAAAAGAGTGTAAAATCCCCAAAAAATCCCCGAATTTTTTTTTAAATCCCCAAAAAAATCACCAAATGATTTTCTTTGTCCTTTTTGCTCGCATAAAATCCCCAACTTTGGGGATAAATCCCCAAGTCTGACAGCCCTGCTCCCACCTGACCGGAGATTCAAAAAAATTAAAAGCTCACTAAGGCGAAGAGTTTTCGAAACAAAAATGTTCGATAAATAGTCGAAAATATTTTATATAGCGAATGTTCTTTTATTTGAACAATCCTCGAAATTTTGACGACAATCAACATTCGAAAATGTATTATTTTTCATTAACTAAAACATTCGAGTTGTTTTCTTTTTTGATAAAATCTCGAAACAAAAATGAGTGCTATATTTTTTAATTTTAGACAAATACATGAACATTTATTTTGTTTACCGTTTTTATACCCTCCACCACAATTAGTTGTGAAGAGGGTATATTAAGTTGGTTATTCCGTGTGAAACTTTTTTATTATTCATCTCAGACCCCATAAAGTATATATATTCTGGGTCCTTGAGTAATTCTAAGTCGATTTAGCCATGTCCGTCTGACCGTCTGACCGTCTGACCGTCTGTTGAAAACACGCTCACTTTCGAACTACTCAAATGAAATGAACTTGGTGCCAAATTGCTTGTAGTTATCCTAAGCAGTTTGGGATTGAAATCCAGCAAAATCGGTTCAGCAGGACCAGGGCTATGAATCAAAATGTGGAACCACCACCTAAAAAATTGATAATTTTTTTACAAAAAATAACATAAATGCTGGAATAAGGCACCGAATGAGATAAGATTTTTCAAAAATTTGTTTTATTTGACTAGAAATCACGCTCTTAACCCTAGATACACTTTCTTATTTTTTATACACTACACACTTTCTTCGTCAAATCGACGAAGTCCGTTTATGATCTGGCCCCAAACCCACCCAATATAAGGAAACACGAAAATTGTTGTTTAGTTTATAAAATACTTAAGTTGTTATTCATTCTAAATAGTATATTATAGTTTACTTGAAAACTTAATTCTAAAACACACAACAAAAGCAAGCCAAGTTTTTTTTCGTCAATACGACGCAGAAAGTGTATCTAGGGTAAAAAAAAGGTTAAAAAATATACTAAAAGGCAATATTTCTCAAACTTCCATCGTCAGTGCGACGAACACAATCAACGAAAAATCAGACTTACACACCATCTATAAGCACGTACTTCCACACACTTCGGAAGATCAGCAATATCTACAGCTACATGAAATTTGGAAGAGTTTCAGTGAAAAACTGCGGAGTTAAATAAGTACTATTTAACGGTATTCGTCAATACGACGAAGAAAGTGTATCTAGGGTTAAATTTCTGGAAGATCCGTCCATAATTTACGCTAAGCCCAATATAAACAATACTCCCGGAAAACAGTTTAGTCGCCTAAAACCATAATTAAAAACAAATCGTCGCAGTTTAAGATAATAATAAGATCATACAGATATTACTCCTTAAACATTCGAACTGTCGGTGGAGGGTATCAAAGATTCGGCACAGCCGAATATAGCACTCTTACTTGTTTTTTACTCTTTTTTACTTTTAAAATTATCACCAAAAGTTCGATAACTACTACTACGTTGATCGAATTTTTAGCGAAAAGAAGTAACGGAGTTTTTTTTTTTTTGTTGAAACATAAAAACAAATGTTTTTGCACAGAATAAATGTATGCATATACAGTAGAACCCCGATAATTCGTAATCGCAAGTGACCGACCATTTTTTACGAATTAAAGGGGTTTTCGTTTTAGCCGGGTTTCGATTTAACGGGATTAAAATAAAATAAATACGAATTAACGGGGTTTTCATATACGAAAACGACAAAAAAAACAATTGTTTAAAATAAAATATATACAAATTATTCATGTAACAAACTGATTTTAAGAAAAAAAAAACATACACACAAGCAAAATCAAAACCCACGCTAAAAAGTAGCTGTAAACAAAAAATCACTCTTTTTATGTTTCTGTTGTTTTTATTACGAATTATAAGTGGTAGTTAAGCTTCGTACAGACGATGGTCAGATATAACAATATTGTAATTTTTCTGACAATGGTGTCATTGTCAGATGCATTAATTTTACACATCTGCCACATGAAAATGAGCTTACAATGTTAAGACAGTTGCAAGAAATTTTTAGGCAATTTTAATGACAACATTGTTAGATCTGACCGTTGTCTGTACGAAGCTTTAGCAAACAATTACGATTTATAAGAGGTAACGAAGATTTTAGTTGAAAAAAAAATTACGAATTAGCGAGGGGACCAATTTGTATGGAAATTTTACGAATTAACGAGATTTTTTCAAGGGACCGACAGTTTATTACGAATTATCGGGAATTACGATTTACGGGATACGAATTATCGGGATTTGACTGTATATTGTTCCTTTTTTCTTTAATAAGCGCGTTTGAGTTTTTTTTAATTGCAAATCCCAATTAATACACACACTTATTCAACTAAACAAACTTTATTGAAATTAATTATTTGGTTCACAATTGCTAGTTACGAACAGAACCGTTTCTCAAAACAAACTAAACTAATTATTCATGAGCAGTGTTGCCAGTGGATTTTTCGGAAAAATACCTACACATGCAAAGAAAAATTCGACTTTTCCCTACACGTTGAAAATATTTCCCCTACAAAAATCCCTACGCATTATTGTCATTAAAATAGAAGAAACAACTATAGTTATATACTATATTAAAGCTTTGACAACAAATAAGCACAAAACTAAAAAAAAAATATGTACACATCTACATTAGGGCTATAACAAAATTTTGGCCACTGTACCACACGATTGCGAATGTTGTGCCTTTTACGAAAAATGTTCTTGTCATTTTGGAATAAAAACCTCACCCACAAAAATTACTTTGAAATATCTCCCAAAAAAAGTACGTAAATTAAAAAAAAAACTTTAAATTTTATTAAAACCTAAAAGTGAAAAAAGTGTTTATGTGTTTTAAGTGTTTTGTTTAAGCTTTGATATTATTACAAGTTGAACTGTTGCTATAATTCTTATACGTTTAACAGTTTTATTTGGTTTAATATCTTTAGTTTTTCTAAAATCTTTATGGATGAAGTTTCCGGATGATCTGGCCTTAGCAACCAGTGAAATGCGGATAGGAATAGCTTATCCCATCAACAATAAATTTCAAGTGTTTTTGTCAAGAATAAAAACTGGGAATTAAGCACGAATAACGAAATCTTTTGAAGGTAATACAAATTTTATAAAATAACAAACACCAATGTCGGCCGGACGGAAAGCCTTTCTTCTCTATGGTATAACAAACACCGGCTTCGCTAACTAAACCTTTTCTACATAGCCGGCCACCGGCTTCGCCAACTTAAGCTTCTCTGCATAGCCAGCCTGCGGCCGGGCGCAAGGATTTTTCCTCTATGGTATCAGGGCTGTCAGATATGGCGATTTCACGCCAAACGTGGCGATTTTGAAACATGTTTGGCGATGGGATTTCCCATTTGGCGACTGGCGACTTTTATGGCGATTTCTGATATAACTGGCGATTAACTTGGCTATTTTTAGCATTTATATTATTTCAGCGATTTTGTTTAACAACTTGTCATTTGTTGTTATTATTACTAATATAAAAAAAACATATTAAATGAATTTTATATTCAGTCACTATTTAGTTCTATAAGTATGTAGGTCAAAACTCCAGTAATGAAATCGGTGAGGCTAAAGTGTACGATCTTATAGACTTGTGTACTTAATTTAAGTTTTTAGCTGAACACATATGAATATGATCTCTCCATTTTATGTTATTTAAAAAAATATTACAGAAACAAAACAAAATTTACTTCGGCGACTTTTTTGTATTTTTTCTTAGTTTTTGGCGATTTTTGACTGAAAAATTATACTAGCGTTTTTTGTATGCAAAATTTAATTTAAAAAAAAAAAAAATTTTACAAAAACTGAACAAAATCGACGTTTGGCATTTTTTGCGATTTCTGACATCCGGTTTGGCGATGGAGCTCAAAAAAATCTGACAACCCTGTATGGTATAACAAACACCGGTTTCGCTAACTAAAGCTTCTCTGTATAGCCAGCCTTCGGCCGGGCTCAAGGATTTTCTCCTCTATGGTATGACAAACACCGGTTTCGCTAACTAAAGCTTCTCTGTATAGCCGACCTTCGGCCGGGCGCAAGGATTTTCTACTCTATAGTATAACAAACACCGGCTTCGCTAGCTAAAACTTTTCTGAACCTAAAAAATTCTTAAATTAACCTTAAGAGAATAATAATATGCGAATACAAAAACAAAATACATATTTGTGAGCAAATTATATTTAATTTGAGTACCCACAAATATCACTAAGTGGGCCGTGCGGGCCCCAAGGGCCTCAGCCCCCTGAAATTTTTATTTAAAATTTGGTTTTTTTCTTTTTTTATTCTGAATCGGGTGGCATATTTTTTTTTGTAGCCCCGTAAACTGCACCTCAGTCAAATCACATATTTCTATGAAAACTAAAAACGTCCATAACTTGAAAACTAAGCGTTTGCGCCACTTTTTTTATTTAATTTTTTTCTTATTTTTCAATTTTCTATAACCCTACGTATTTTGTTTTTTATTTGGAGCTGCGTCGGTAAACTAGATTTAAGCCGATAATTTAACTTTCGTAACAATATTTTTCCTTTTTCACGTTTCACGTTTTTTAAATGAAAAAAAAAATTCGCTTGTAAATTGATATTACAAAAACTAATTTAAGTAAGAGTGCTATATTCAGCTATGACGAATCAATATACCCTTAAGCATGGTGCGATAATAACAGAAAGTTAACTAAATACCATCTTTTAGTTAAAAATAAATAAACTTTGTGCCACGCCCATTTGTCCAATCCCGTCCACATTTTGTCGGATATTGTGTATTTATTAACAATATGCTTATATGTAGCTTATTTGACATCTTGGCGCTCTCCAGATAAACATTTATGTCTTTATGTGGCAAGGGCCACGCCCACTTGTCAAATATAAAATATCTTTCAACGGACAGACGCACACCGTTAAATCAACGTCGTTCCTCATTAGCACCCAGTAGCCCGTTTCTGTATTTCTCACATCGTAAAACTTTTCGCATGAAACGTGTGAATTGCAACAACAATTGTGTGAAATGAAACAAAAAATGTTTTTTCTCACACAAGTGTTTCTGTATCTTTTCTTTTCGAGAATTAACTCTCATTTAAATAATTTTCCAGCAGTTATTGGAAGGATGCGAGGAAAAGTGTTTCTGTATCAATATTTTGCGAAAAGTTTCTTACATGAACTGTCAAAAAAAGTCACATTTGAAATTGGTGCGTGAAAAACAAAATGTCGATATTTGCAATTTAAAATATGTATGTTTATATACTTTTTTTTTAAAATAAATAAAAAATAGAAGTAATTTGAATGATGAATGCATAATTTATAAGATGAAAATAAACAAAACACAATTATTATATTTTGTTATTTTATATTTTTTTTAGCCTTTCCTTGTTTTAGTTTTATTCAGTGCTGCCTAGGGTTGCCAGACTTCCTATTTTTAGCAGTACATGTACTGATTTTTGTCAATTGTACTGTTTTATGCACAACACCCAAAACAGTACGCAAATGTACTGTTTTTTACACTTTGTACTGTTTTCTGTACTGATTTTTAAGTTTAGTGTCCCAAAAACCAAGATATTAAGAAAAATCGTTTTTAAATAAAACACATTTGGGAATTTTTAACGGTATGCTATCAAGCCATATTGTCATAATATCCTTATCTTAGAATTTATTCACTCTCTAACTCTCATTTTGAGGGGTAATTTGTGCCCTTTTTCCCAACCCTAATAAGACGGCACTTATTAGGGTTAAAAGAATTCTTGAAATTTCGGGCATTGAAATTTTTTAATTTCTTGAAAGGTCGTTTGGTACAAGTCAAAAAAATATACTAAATGTACTTCTGACCTAAAAGACTATTTCAGATGTCTTCAGTAGAATTGTTTGGCAATTCTTTTCATAGAATATATTAACCCTCTAACACCCATTTTAAGGGGTAATTTTTGTAATTTTTTTAACTTGTACACTAAAACGGTACGTTAGAGGGTTAAAATGTTCTATGAATATTTTCTGCATCAAATTTCACTAGCGGTCTTCCAAGACCAAAAAAGCGTGCAATGTATGTAAAACGGGTTTTCGAAAAATTAAAAAAAATCAAGGCCCGGAATTTCGAAAACCCGTTTTACTTGCATTGGATAATTTTTGGTCTTAGAAGACCCCTAGTGAAATTTGATGCAGAAAATATTGGTAGAGCATTTTAACTCTTATAAGTGCCGTTTTAGTATCCTTTTTTTAAGATTTGGGAAAAAGGGCAAAAATGACCCTTAAAAATGAGAGTTAGAGGGTTAATAAATTCTAAGAAAAGAATCGCAATACAATTCTACTGAAGACATCTAAAATTATTTTTTAGCTCAGAAGTACATTTAGTATATTTATTTTGACTTATACCAAACGCCTTTTCAAAAAATAAAAAAACTTTAGGGGCCCATATTTCGGGAGCCCGAGCTAATTTTTCAAAACCTTTTGGCAGATTTGCTCTACTAGTAGTCTACTTTCATTTCACGGTGCAAGTGTTGAGGCTGGTGGCGATGACCCTAATTTTGTTGCACACTCTATTTTACAATATTTAGTTTAAAGAAATTGTGGTTTTGCAAACAAAAAAGTTGTAAAATAATTAGAATTTTTGTACTGCGTCTATTGTTTTGTCAAAAATACACAGATTAAATAAGGAGTTGCTCACATCTTTCATATATTTTCGTGTTATTATTTTAAGACATATGACTACCGTTTAAATTAAAGAAAGAAACAAATATTTTCTGAAATTTATGCGATAGTTCCACAATATGTGTGTGATGAAAATTGCTTTAAATACCAGTATGTTTTAAGAAAATTCTATTAACCCAATCAATGAATAAGTTTTTTAAGTTAAATATAAACTAAGATATTTAAACATTATATATTAGAAAATGATACAATGGCCAAATGCTTCGTTTGTGGTGTATGCTTTATAAACGCAAATGGTGTGATTTTGTATATGAAATACCATTAAATGTAAATCTTTCCTTTGATGTTGATTTTTTAAGTCTATTTCTTTATATTATTGATGTTCAAGAGTTGTAAATATTTAGTTATGGTTTCGTAAAAAAATGTACTGTTTTTTTCTTGATTGTACTGTTTTTTCATTACCAATGTACTGTTTTTCCGAATTCAAAATCTGGCTACCCTAGTGCTGCCAGATAAATTTGTGTAAAGAAAGTCAAATTCCTGAAAAAAATAATAAGATCGTCTTTTTTGTTAAAAATAATTAAAATAAATTTTAAACAAATTTTGTTCGATTTTTTTTAAAACATAATCAAACAAAAGCATAGTTAAAGTTCATGGGTATTTAGTAATTTTTTTAAATTTAGATTTTTTTTTTTTTTTTTTTTTTTTTTTTTGTCATTATTTTTTTATTGAATCTTCATATATTAAATATGAACTAACAATAATTAATCAAATCTTAACCTAATACGTTATTTTATCTCCTGCCAGTGCCAGACAAAATTTTCTTCATCACGGGTTATGTTCACTTTTATAGGTGTTTATCGCTCATCTAATTGGGTAAGTGCTGCAGTGTCTCTTCTTCTTAAGCGAGTGTGGCCGCCATGATTTAAAATATTTCGAGCTAGTGGATTTGGGTGTTGTTCAAGCCTTTTTAAATATTTTATTGCATATTTTGTAATCATAGATTTCACTAATGGCACATTGAGATCCTTATGAATGTTTGAGTTTTTAACATACCAGGGAGCGGATGTGATTATTCGAAGAAGTTTATTTTGGCGCCTTTGAATTTTGTCGATATTAGAGGCCGAGGCAGTGCCCCATAGTTGAATACCGTAGCACCAGATAGGCTTTAAGATAGAGTTGTAAAGTAGAAGCTTGCAATCGAGACTAAGGACAGAATTTCTTCCAATAAGCCAATGAATTTGAATGGCTTTTAGTTTCATTTGAGTTAATTTTGCCTCTATATGGCATTTCCACGTTAATCGCCGATCCAGATGTATACCGAGATATTTAACATGCGAATGTTGAGGAATTATTTGATTATTGATTGTAATAGGGGGGCAAGATTCCCGGCGCAAAGTGAATGTTATATGTACACATTTTTGCTCATTGACCATTATCCTCCATTGTCTTAACCATATTTCTAGTTGAAATATATGATGCTGTAAGTAACGCGATGCTTCATAACGATTTTCGTGGACGCTTAGAAAAGCTGTATCGTCTGCAAATGTTGAAGTTTGTGTGTAGTTGCTTGTTGGCATGTCCGAAGTATAAATTAAGTATAATAGGGGGCCCAGGATGCTGCCTTGTGGGACTCCAGCGGCAATGGGCTGAGGTGAACTTAAGAAATTTCCTTCTTTAATAATAAATTGACGACCGACTAAGTAGCTTTCTAGCAGCTTGTGTGTGTTTGCTGGTAAATTTTGCTTCAATTTGTGTAATAAGCCTTCATGCCAGACTTTGTCAAAAGCTTGCGAAACATCGATGAAGAGTGCTGAGCAATATTTCTTTTCTTCAAATGCTTTTCTTATGACATTTACTATTCGATGAGTCTGCTCGATTGTGCTGTGTTTTCTTCTAAATCCGAACTGATGGTTTGGAATACATCTATTTTCACTTAAAATTGGTGTTAATTTTGAAACTAATAATTTCTCAAAAAGCTTTGACATATTTGATAATAAGCTAATAGGTCTATAAGACTCAACTTTTGTATGATCTTTACCTGGCTTTGGTATCATGGTAACTAAGGAAACCTTCCATTTTTCAGGATAGTATTCAAGGCGTAAAATAGCATTAAAAATAAAATGAATAATTTTCTTTGCTATGCGAGGTAGCTCCAAAAGCATTTTATTACTGATTTTATCAATACCAGGTGCCTTCTTAGTGTTTAAGTCACAAATAGTCTTTTCGATTTCTCTTATCTCAAATCTGAGGGGAATAGCTGCTCTAGCATCAACAGGTGGTAACTCGACCGCAATATTGGGAGATATATTTGGTGTAAATACGTTTTTCAAATGATTTACAAACAGGTTTCCTTTTTCATTATCATTTCTTGCCCAACTACCATTCAAGTTTCTTAATGGTGGCTTAGATATAACTGGCCTTTTTAGATTTCTAGCTGCACGCCATAATGAGTAGTCAGATTGTGGAGTTGCATCAAGTTCCTTAAGATATTTTTCTAGAGAAGCCGTTTTCTGATTCTGTAGCAACTTTCTTAGCCTTTTTGTGCATTCTTTTAATAAAATCTTAAGTTGCGGGGATCTGTAAAGTTGCCACTCTCTTCGAACTCTCCTTTTTTCAGTCAAGAGCCGCTCGACATCTGAAGAACATATTTTATTATTTTTAATTTTTTTGAGGGTAACGCTGGAGTGTTGAACAGCTAGTTTAAGATAACTGTCAAAGTTAACAAGAGAGAGATCCACATTCTCCGGTGTACTAAGCGGAATATTTTCTGTGCAATGGGCACTGAGAAATTTTTTATATTTTAACCAATTTATTTGTGTGGCTGGCGTCGCTAAGTAACCTGACGGAAATACAATTCTATTTGGGTTCGATATAGTAACAATTGTAGGTGTGTGGTCGGATGATAATTCTAGGGAAGCTTCAACATGAATCGTTTCTGTGGGGATGTTTTTAACCACGCCAAAGTCGATAACATCTGGAATTTTTTGCTGATCAGTAGGCCAATATGTTGGTTGCCCGCTCGCGACCACATTTAAACCCATTTTAGAGATTGTGTTAAACAAAACACGACCTTTTGGTGTTATAAGTCGTGACCCCCAGAAGGTATGTTTAGCGTTATAATCGCCAGCGGCCAGAAAACAGGGTCCTAATGATTTATAATATTTATAATATTGGCCTTCTGATATGGAAAATCTAGGTGGAGAGTATAAAGAAGAAATTACTATGTTTCGATTTAGCTCCTCAACACAAATAGTCGTTGCTTGCAGATAGTCTTCACGGTGATCACACATAATGTAGTGTTTGACTCGAGTTTTTATTAAGATGGCAGAACCTCCACAAGCTCTATCTCGAGGGTCCTTGGTATCATATAGTATATAACCATTGATTTTAAACGTATTTCTTGAGGTCAAATGAGTTTCAGAAATCATCATGACATCAATTTGTTTATTTTTAAGAAAGTATTCTAATTCATTTTTATGTTGGCGGATGCCGTTTGCGTTCCAAAAACAAATTTTTAAACAGTTCATGGTTTGTTAAGTACAGCTTGCAATAACATCGATTGCATTCTAAGCATTTCCTGCATCATATTACCCATTGTGTTCGTAAAATTATTTACTGTTTGCACTAATGTTTCCATGGTTTTTTCTAAACGACTTAAATTAGAAACCGGAGTTTCATCATTACTTGGCGAGGCACCTTGCATTGGCTGATGGTTTGATTTTAGGACGTTAGCGTAAGAGGTTCTGTTATTACTAGGCTGGGGGGCTTGAATTGCATTTGTGTTTACCTGATTTGCAACCTGCATTTGAGGGGTATTTGTTTTCGGTCCAACCGTCTGCTTGACAATATTATATACTGGGCATCCTCTATAATTGGCAGTGTGATTACCGCCACAGTTGCTACATTTTTTTACGTTGGGGTCGGTTTTAGACTTATCGCAAGAAACTGTACCGTGTAGTTCACCACATACTACGCAGACAGGGGGTAAGTAGCAGTATGCCTTGGTATGGCCAAATTCTTGGCAGTTTAAGCACTGAACAGGTCCATTTTTTTTGTGCGGCTCTTCTATAGTTATTCTTCTGTAGAGAATATATTTTAAATTGTAAATAGGATGTGTTTCGTTTTTTTTAAGTTTTACGTCGCCGGGTTCAAACTCCACTCGAAAAAGTGGTTGGGGAATTTTTTCTCTATTTTTAATATTTACTACATGTTTTACCTTGAAGCCTTTTTCTTCTAGGAATGTTTTAACCTCTTCTGGGTCCACACATGAGTCAATACCCTTAATCACTACCTGTAGACCTTTACTGCTTTTCAGTTGGTAGGTATAAAAGTTTTTTTTAAGCGTTTCAAAGTTGTTTACTATTTTGCGAAAATCATTCTCATTATTGACTTGTATTTTTGTCTCGTTTATACTTCCACGCTTTATAGCCGCTACGTAAAACGAATTTTCACCTATCACCGATATCAAACTCTTTATGAGCTCATTTGAATTTTGCTCCCTTAGATATATCGGGGGAGGCTTGGATGGTTTAATGACGTTTGGTGCTTCAGAGGATTCATCCTCCAGAATTGCAAAACGATTTTGAGTATTTATTTTATCAAAAGATGGTACTTTTGAGGCCGAAGCAACTGCTGCAGAGGTAGGGCTGCGTCCCCGTTTAAGCACTGTTATGTACCTGTCCATACCAACTTGTACTGTAGGCTTTTGACAACTTTTTACAGGGGGGTTTTCCATTGCATTTGAGTTCATGGTATCATTTCCCACTAAATTTGTTTTTGACGTCACGGCAATACTTGCTGGCCTGGCAACACTTGTCACCAAATCTTGTTGTAGTTTTTTTAATGAGTCACTATCCACCGTTTGTGTAAATACCGAGGGTGAGAGGGAACGTGTTCGAGTAATTGGCTTAGCCGTTAGGTAGTTAATATTGTTTTGTTTTGTTTTATTTATTTCTGCATTATTTTCATTTGCATTAACTAAAACGTAAACGTTTCTTTCATTTTGTCTTAGTGTTGTTTCACTGTTTGTACTCATGCAAAGAGTTGTTTTTGTTTTTCACCGTTTTGCTTTGCTTTAATATTTTTATTATTTATTGTATTTTACAACAACAAAAGAAAAAACCAGAATTTAAATGTTTTGTTCAGAATATGTTTACACATGTATGAACATTCATACGTACATACATATATATTTTTACTGTTTTATTTAATTTAATTTTATCGTTTTAAATTGTTCTCTATTATGTTAAGTAATTTAAATAATAAAATATATTATTTTTTTTTTTAAGCGTCCATTCGCTGCTTATATTTATGTATGTATTACAAAATCAAATGTGATTAATTAATAGTTCAAATCGTATGCGGGGCTAAAAATACACGTCTGTATCACAACTGTTAAGATGGAGGATTATAATTAGTATTGTGGTTATTTTGTTGAACTATTTATGGGTTTTAATAAATAATTTTATAAAAAATAATCCTCCATCTTTTTAATATTTTTAATTAGGCTTAAGTTCATCAAACTTAATTTTCATTAAATTATTTTTAAGAAGAAAGGAATTTTACAACATGAAAATTAATTAAAATTGTTATTGATAATCTTTCATTCTTGACCGTGGCCGTGGTTCATAAAAATAATTTAATGAAAATTAAATTTGATAAACTTAAGCCTAATTAATAATATTAAAAAGATGGAGGATTATTTTTTATAAAATTATTTATTTTCTTTAATCCGATAATAATTTAAAATTTTTGTTTTTCCCTGAAGAAGTTACACAAAGGCTTGAGAAAATATCATATTAACCCATTTAGGCCCGAACCATGATCCCATTGAGCTATAATGATGAAACTTTTACAATTTAATTGTTTATACCTAAATATGAAAGAAAACAAATTTTGGGCCAATCGGATACGTGGGAGCCCAGATAACTCCCGTTGCGAAAACGCAACGTTGGGCCTTAAGGATTTACAAATTAGGCGCATTTGTAAAAATTTTAAATTAAAATATTTTATTCACGTCTTTAGGAAAAAAAAAAATTAAAAAAGATATTCATTTACATTTTATTTTTAATTCAATTATGATATGCTCCAAGGCACTTTGGGTGCACTGCTACGTCACTTTTTTCACATTTGTAAATTGATCGGTCCATAATTTACCATAAAACCCATATAAAACCCACTCTCGAAAAACACTTTGGTACGCCTAAAACCATAAAAAATAATTCTATTGTTATAAATTTTGTTCTGTCACAGTTTTAAATGACTAGAAATCACACTGTCAACTTTCGTAAAGATCGGTTCATAATTTACCACAGGTTCAATATAATGCCCACTCCTGAAATATCCTAGCTGTCAGTGGATGGTATCAAATATTGAAGTAACCCTGCTGGAAATTTGTGTCAATGGTTCCTGGATTTGTGAAAATAGAACAAGTTCAAAAAGATAGAACTCATGACCAGTGAAAGGAGAACAAATCATCTAACTGGTGCATAAAGAACAAGAAGGTAAAAAAAGTAATGAATTACGGTACATACTACATTGTATCGAAATAATCTTATATTGTTCTAACTAACACTTAACACGTTCATTGAGAATAGATGTGTGACTGGTCAAATGGTGTCAATTAACGAATGACAAACCCATGTAAATGTGATAGATCTTATTCATATAAACTGTTAGAACTGGAACCGGTCTCTACACCCAAAGACCTATCACGGGAGTACTTTGGTGTAAGTTCTCTTTCCTTTAGGAAAATAACACACTTGACATAAAGAATTTACCTACTGCGTAATAACAACAACTTATAATTGACATGTATACATGTTTTATTATGTTGTTTTAAATAGTAAGTGATTGTATAAATATATTTTATTTGATAATTTTATGTAATTTGTATATGGTTTAGGCCCAGTGTTGCGTTTTCGCATCACGGATGTATCCAATCATAAAAAAAGTCTCAAATGTCTACGATGATTGGATTTTTGAGTAGAAATAATAATGTTCGTATGTTAGCAATCTCCTTCAGAAGTTTCAGATAGGTATATTATATATTAGTTTATTTTTTTAAACTTTTTCCAAAAGTACCCAAAAAACAGGAAAAATTAAAAATTTAAATTAAAAATTTTTATAAAAAAAACTTATGTATGATACAAATCCAAAAACAGGTCGATTAGATATTAAGTTAAATTTTATTTCTCTGTGCTTTATAACAATATCACGTAACAACAAAATGCCTGAGGGGAGGTTTTAGTGAACGTTGCGAAAACGCAACGCAGGGCCTTAATGGGTTAAAATAAACATACATCCTTCTTTAAAATAGATATATATTTACAAATACCGAGATCAAAATGGAAAATTTTTAATTTAAATCAGCTTTGATAACAGTATTATAAATATTCAGGGTTTTTATTTTTGCGAAAAACCTAGAACTGATAGTGAAAACGCTGTTTTATATTTATATCGTATGTAGTCCGAAATAGTATATTATTGAAATTTAACTATATCGGTTTACAAATGGCTGAGATATAAATTTTTAATTTACCTATTCCTGTAATATTTTTCTTTTTTACCTGAAATTTACTTAGAAGAATACCTGGTAGTTTGAATTAAATTAAAAAAAATCGGTTGATAAATAAACGGGTTAAAGACCCAGTAAAATCTTCGCCTACAAAATAATATGTTGAGTAATCAGAAACACATAAAAGCACTTCTTACAATTCTACTGAAAAAACCAATAAATTTTACAAGGGTTGTGCCAAAATGAACGAATTTAAAAGTAAGTCATTATTTTTTATCTAAATACATCCAGAAAAAAGTAGTTATCGAAGTTGTTATAGAAGAAAGCTACTAAATAACGAGTGAAAGAAGCTATCCATTTTAAAAAAGTTTTCAATTTCGAGGATAATTTTCACAATAGGGATAAAATAAAAATTTAAGATGCCTTGTTACTAAAGATATCTTTTTTCTGTGGTGCCTAATAAACAAACATTTAAAAAAAAATTAAAATGATCTTATTATGAAGACCAAGGGGCTTATAGTGTAAAACGCAACGCCAACAATTTCATTAAAAGCAAAAACAAAATCAATAATATTTTATAAATTTGTTGTTGCTTTCTACAGACATTCATATTGTTTTTTTTTTATTTTTCAACGCCACAAAATAGAAGTGTTTGAAATTTAAAATTCAACCTGAATTTCTATTGAAAGTAACAACAAAATTATAAAATATTTTTGATTTTGCTTCTGCTTTCGTCACTTTTTTAGAAAAAATTATCAAAATGTCATTTTGTTAATATCGGAACAAAAAATCGTCAAAATGATGATAACTCGTCAAATCTGGCAGCCCTGTTTTTATTATATTTATTTCTTTTGTTGACATTTAACTTTTTTTTGACACTTAATTACTGGAAATATTCCAGTTAAAACAGAATCTGTGTTGTCTGTTTTCGCATTCAAATACAGAAACACTTTTTTCTCACAAATCGAGAAACGATGGAATTTTTTGTTTCACACTTCATGTAAGAAATTTTGAGATGCGAGAAATACAGAAACGAGCTACAGAATATATAAAATAAGATCAATATTGTAGAGATTACAAACGGAATGAAATTATCAAAATGTCATTTTGTTTATATCGGAACAAAAAATCGTCAAAATGATGATAACTCGTCAAATCTGGCAGCCCTGTTTTTATTATATTTATATCTTTTGTTGACGTTTAACTTTTTTTTGACACTTAATTACTGGAAATATTCCAATTAAAACAGAATCTGTGTTGTCTGTTTTCGCATTCAAATACAGAAACACTTTTTTCTCACAAATCGAGAAACGATGGAATTTTTTGTTTCACACTTCATGTAAGAAATTTTGAGATGCGAGAAATACAGAAACGAGCTACAGAATATATAAAAGTTATAGAGCCTAAGATCAATATTGTAGAGATTACAATCGGAATGACAAACTTATATATTTGCCCTTTTGCCTTCGGTAAAGGCCAGTTTACACGGTAATACATTGTATTACGACATAATGTATAATGAGAGAAATCTTATCATTTAAAAGCAAAATGCATTGAGTAAGAGAGAATACGAATACAAAATCTGACAAGCGGTCGGGAAATGGTTTTTTTCTAAACCATTTTAGAAACTTATGTATTTTCATCACACCAGAGGTGCATTTAAACGGAGTATATTGAAGGTGGTAGCATTTTTATACAATTACAAAAACTACTCAGGAAATTTTCATGTTTTTTTTTTTTTAAAAATTGTAAAACTGCAACCATCTGCTTTTTTGTTATTATTTTCGATTTTACTAATACCATCCGTGTAAACATAAAGTATACTCTCAACAGACTTTTATTTTTTTCTTTTAAACACGGAGAGAATTTCATATTATTTTGATTCTACAAAGTCGTAATACATTGTATTACAGTGTAAACTGGCCTTAAAGAGTATAAAAAATCGAGGACGACCGACAGATTTTTTTTTCTGTCAGGACCAGCACTCAGAGGATGATTGATATGATCTAAGATCGTAGCAGATACAGATATTGTGGTAAAACTTGGCCCAATTTAGCCTCATATGGTCAGAAAAATATCATGAAATGTTGTGTTAGCCGGTCCATAATTTACCTTAGGTTCCATTTTAAGCAGCCATCTGAGAACAGCTTTAAAAGCATAAAGCCCTAAAAAAACTATATTGAAATTTGTTTCAGTTGTGTTTTTTTATACCAGAAATTACTCTACAGAATTTTTTGATGATAAGTCCATAATTTAACAAAGGTCCCATATAAATTCCCTTCCAGCTAGTCATTTTTGTTCGGCCTAAACTGTTACAAATCATGATATTTAACGAAAATGATTTCAAATTGAGTGTTATAAGACTTGCTAACATAAGCATTTAACTTTCTGGTTGACGGCAAATAATTTATCATTGTCTAATACCGTGTTGAGACATACCTTTTTTATTGAGTCAATATTCGGTTTATTGACATATTTATCTTTCTGTTCACACATACAAAATTTAGCTAACTCATAAGCGTTTGGCAGTTAAAAAAAATATTTCTACTGTATGTATAAGCAAAATGTAAACATATTTTGACATCTTTGCGCAGATCAATGTATGTGCCTTTGTTGTGTCGTAATTTCAGTTGCCAATTTTCAAAATACATTGTTAAGTACACAGAAAAAAATATTTTTTCCAATTCCAACAAAAAATTTGTAGAATAAAACAATTTTTTGTCTGAAATCGGTCCTATAAACAAATTCACATATTCAAACTATTTTTTTGCATTTTGTTTATTGAAAAAAATACCGATTTTTTGCAAACAAATAATTTAATTAAATCAAACAAAATATATATATATATATGTATATGTTCGTTTAACTCCCACTGGAGCATAGGGCGCCGACTCTCAGGGTTCTTACTTTCCAGAATCCGATCATAGTCCGTATACGATAGCCAAATGTCGTCATCAAGTAATTCGGTTTATTTTGATTCATTTTTAGCGATTCGTTAGAAATTTAAGTTCAGAAACGTAGGTTCCTAGCCTTCATTCCCTAGTTTAGTGATAGGGCTGCTATCTAAGCACCCAAACGTGCTGTGTTTGGAGCCAGTGTTTCAGAGGATCCAGTATTCGCGATCTCCTTCTTCCTGAGACGCACTTTGGCCATTCAGGGTTCGCTGACACTCCAGGTTGGCAACAGAATTTCCTCTGTGCGGTTGTTAAGGTTATACCGCCTAAGATCGGTCGACAGGGCCTCGTTTGTCAAAAACAGGGGTCACCAAGTCCTTTCTGGACAGAGGGTGAGGTTGTCATTTGAAAACTCATTTGTATTCGCATCACTTTTCCATTAACCCCCAAACAAAAAGTTTACTGAAATTCATATAAACTTCAAACAAATAATTTTGCTGAATCAAACAAAAAAGTTTTTGCACAAGCAATGAAGCGCACACAAGCAGGCACTGTTGGAGAAGATGAGGCAGATCAGAGCGGCCGGCTGGCTTTGAGACACATTTTTTTGTTGGAATAATTTTTGAGCCAAGTCTTATTTATACACACAATGTTTTTCTTCATCACTCACTGTTGCTGCATCCTTTCCTTTGGTCTGAGCTCATACGGCTTATGTCTTATTGACAAGATTCTTCCTTTTTCTTCTTTGCACATAAATTGGCGTTCAAATGAATCATGTCATGTTGACATGTTTTTTATTTTGTTTTATTTGATATTGAAAAAAAAAAACAAAATTAAACAACGAATAAGAAAGCAAAACGTAAAGACAGTACATGCATCTCTGTACTCGTTTCTTTTCCCCTTGTCCCACTCGCCTAAAAAGTAGCAATCTTGTCAATAAGACATGAGCCGTATGAACACAGACTTGCTAATGAAGAAGAAATGTAACCAAACACGGCGGCAGACCGACTCGATATGTTTTTCATCGTTCATTCTATTTTTGTATTTGATGTATTTGAGTAAACAGTTTGAAAAAATTGAATACGGGATTTGGTTTCACTAACAGCTAGGATACTGATTGGGCATTATTTTGAACCTGTGGTAAATTATGAACCGATCTTTACGAATGTTGACAGTGTGGTTTCTAGTCATATAAAACTGTGACAGAACACAATTTATAACAATAGAATTATTTGTTATGGTTTTAGGCGTACTAAAGTGTTTTTCGAGAGTGGGCTTTATATGTGGCCTATGGTCAGGGTTGTTAGATGTGACGATTTTTCGTCATTTTGATGATTTTTTTGTGAAAATACAGTAAAATGACGATTGAAGCACTAGTAATTCGAGTTCTAGAATGAAATGAATGCCATCGATACGGCAAAAAAATATACTAGAGCCCCGACTTGCATCGGTCCTATTTGGTCCGCTTTTTAAAAATTGGTTAAATCCGCTTTGCGTTTTAATGATTTCGATTTGCGTTGCTACATACGATTTAATTTTTTCGCTGATGTCATAATCATATTTGAAGAACTTTTCTATTTGCGTGTAAAAAGCCGAATTCCCATTTAATTCTGTGTTAGGAAGTAAGAAGTTAGTTCTTAATAAAAAGTTGTGCAGAAAAATGAGTGCAAAGTGAAGAAAATGCACTCGTTTGGAACTAAAATTGGACGTCATAAATCGTTTCAAGTCGGGTAAAAAGACTGTTGATTTAGACAGAACCCTTGGTTTATCACCTTCAACAGTAAAAACAATTTGCATAAGTGATTGCGCTAAAAATTAATCATTTAAAGATAGCTCGAGTTAATAGCAAATGAGATTTTATTTTTTAATTAATGTTTTTGTGATAATGGATAAATGAAATAAATAAATATTTGTTATGTTTTTATGAAAATATAATTTTTCTTATGTATTTCTTTTCCCGCTTGCTGCCCGCTTGCTGAAATAAATATAATAAAACTTAACAATATCACTTTCTTTATCATAAATATAATTTCTTGCTTAAAATTTTGATTTTTTAACCACTTAATGCAATAAATTGTCTCCAATTTGTACATTTAAATAATTGACGATTTTTTTAACTGTTCATGACGATTTTGACGAATTTTGTTCAAACTTTTGACGATTTTTGAAGAAAAAAGCCTAACAACCCTGCCTATGGTAAATAATGGACCGATCAATTTACAAATGTGAAAAAATTGACGTAGCAGTGCACCCAAAGTGCATTGGAGCATATCATAATTAAATTAAAAATAAAATGTAAATGAATATCTTTTTTAATTTTTTTTTTTCTAAAGACATGAATAAATTATTTTAATTTAAAATTTTTACAAATGCGCCTAATTTGTAAATCCTTAAGGCCCAACGTTGCGTTTTCGCAACGGGGGCTATCTGGGCTCCCACGTATTCGATTTGCCAAAAATGTGTTTTCTTTCATATTTAGGTATTAACAATCAAATTGTAAAAGTTTCATCATTATAGCTCAATGGGATCATGGCTCGCGCCTTAATGGGTTAAGAAAAAAAAAAAAAAACTTAAAAATAAACTAGTCTAAAGGTGCTACCGTGATATTACTGATATGCTGATATTGTGATATTTGAGATCTTTGGTCGAAATTTAGTTTAAGCGGTTGTATCTTCACGTCCACCATTTCGATTCTGTTTATATCATGCAATCTTTTAGTAGAGAAATGCTATGGAAGGTTATACATAATTTTTAGTAACTTGTTTTGAGCGATTTGTAAGTTTTTTATATGACATTTTGCTATGGTTGCCCAAACTGTAGCCCCGTAAAACAATTTTTGTTGGCTAAATAAAAATCAAGCAAAAATATTAATTGAATCAGTAAAAAATTTGTAGAAATCAAAAAAATCAAATAATTCGGCAATAATTTTTTCTGTGTAATACTTAAACGCGTTTAAGCAGCTCGAACGTGATTAAGCTCTAATAACTTCAAAATCGAAATGATTATCCATACATTGAAGTGATTTGTTAATCACTTCAAATTGACATGATTACAACTAAATCACTTCATAAACCACATAGAATCCACTGAACATACCTCAAACTGAGTGTAATGTAGAATCGCCAACATGATCGCGTACAACCGGCCACGATTTCTGCTTAATGTTTTTATTTTTTTCCTTGAATAATTCATACATTTTCACAATCTCATCATTAAAATGAAAAAAATAATCTTCTGGTAACTTTATAAAAGCATTTTTATCCATTTTTTATACTTTAAATAAATATAAATTTGTTTGTTTTTTTTTTTTAATCATCTGTCATCTTAATCATCTCAAATGTAGTGTGAACGGCTTTGATTAAGTTAATCAATATTTTGCTTAAACGCGTTTATAAACCCAAATGTGAACATAGCATAAGTTGTGTTTTGCTCACTTAACACACTAATGACGGTGTCGCATTTTAGTTTTACTAAATATTTATAACAATTTCGTATTAATTGAGCAATAACTAAATTACAATTTTATGTGGTAACCAATTTTAAAAATAACGTCCTTTTTTATAATGATAAATTAATAGTTTATAAATCTCATACAGAGCCCACTGCTGAAATATTCTCAGTGTCGGTGGAGGGTATCAAAGATTCTGCATAGCCCAATACCGCACTGTAACATGTTTGAATTAACTTTGGTATTAACGTGGAGTCGATTACAACATTTAATTCGGCGGTGAATATTCAATAAGAACATCTGACATACATATATGTATACCTACATACCTAGTACATATAAAAAGAAAAAGTCCAAATTCACTCATCAGCTTAATAAAAACTTTATTATTTGCAGATTAATCACAAATAAAAAACTGACTAATGCAAGATATATAACATTATCGGCGATTGTTGTATTGGCAGAGTTATTAGGTCTGGTCTACGGTCTTAAAGAAAACGACAAATCGCGGATTGTGGGGGCTGTAGTTTCAAATGGGAGGGGCTGTGCAGAAATTGGAAGGTGAATATTATTTATAACATAATTATTGGCCTGTTGATTTACTTTACTAGCAGAGACACTTGCAACAAAAATGTTAAATTGTTTCTAACAATTACACCATGTGACAAAATCAAAAAAATTTTAAATACTTTTCATAAGACCTAGTGTAAGTTGTGGGTCTACATAAGTAGATTATTTTGCAATTTTTATAAATTCGATTTCAGCCCAAACAAGTTATCGATAGAAGATGCGATTTTTTTTGGTTATTTTCGCACAGTTTTGGGAGATTTAAACAAAAAAATTAAAAATTTTCTCGATTTTTGTTCGCATTTTCTAGCCACAATTTGTTTGAAAAAGTGTAATTTTTGTAGAATAAAAATAGACCAAAAATTTAAAAATGGGTTGGAAATTGACAAAGTAAAAATTTGTTTACGCAAAGTCGGTATATGGGCCTAAACTGTCCAAGAAAAAAATGTAAATGAGCCTGCAGATAATGAAATTTAATACAAAATGAATTTTTATAGATATCAACATATGCCTTCAAGAGTTCACGAAATACTTTAACGTACACTAAAGTATTTTTTAAGAAAATGTTTAAGCATATCATGCATAATTAAACAATATTAAGGGTATTCACGTCACAAGTTGCACCCTTGCAAAAAAGCAAAAGTGCAAAAATTAAACAACATCCACACAGACAATTAGTTGTGCGTAAATAATTGTCTTTGTGGTTGTTGTTATATTTTTGCACTTTTCCTTTTTTGCAAGGGTGAAACTTGTGACGTGAATACCCCCATTATTGTTTAAGTTTTCTCTCTAGCAAAAAACAAAATCCGTAGTTTGGTTGCCTCTTAACATGTTATAACCAAATATAGCAATAATTTCGATTTTTCTCGATAACTTTTGATTTTTCGGGTGTAATCGAATTTCTGAAAATTACAAAATGATCAGCTCCAATCGGCCTCTAATCTGTACTAGGTTACTTCAGAAGCATATTTTCGCTGTCACATAGTTTAAAAAAAAAAAACAAAATTAAGATGTAACCCAGTAAAAAATTAAGCTTAAAGGTAAGCAGTTTTGTAAGGAAGAGAAGCACAATACCCTTTTACAAACCTGCTTACAAGAGGCACGATTTTTATATGACGATCTCCCACTTGGAACACTACAGAAATTTTCAAAAAAAATTTGTTTCTTTTATTTTTATGTTCATTTTTATCTTCTCGTTGCAAATTTATCGAGTTCATAAACACTAACTAGTAACAATTATTTTCCGTTATTGAACACACCCAAGGCGAATTTAGGTTAAACGGTGGCAGCAATACTACAACAATACAAAATTAACAGAGGTTTTTTGACATTGCATTCTTTTGCCTGTATTTATAAAAATTTTTTAAATTTAATAAAGGTTTAAAGAACAAATTAACTATGAAAATTGTCCTTAATAAACGTTGGTTAAATTAATGGTGTTTTCTTTTCTACAAAAAATGTGACATTTTATTTAAAAAAAATGCAGTTTGGAGTCTGTTTCTTAAAAATTTTGCTCCCGAAAAGGGTGGCTTGTTTTATTCTAAAAAACTCACCCTTTTTTGGAAGCAAAATTTGTATGAAACAGACACCAAATTGCATTTTTTAAATAAAATGTCACACTTTTTTGTAGAAAAGAAAACACCATAAATAATCGTTTGTGAATACGGGGGGTTAGTGTTTACTTTTCGAAACAAAACATTGTAAGCCAAAGAAAACGGCTCGAATTATTAAAGCCATTTGCTGCCACTTAATATGAATTCGCCTTGAACAGACCTTTTATTACGTTTAATCTATCTATTTATTTGTTGCTTGTCTGCAAAGTCAAATGTTATCTGACGGTGGTTCAGCTGCTGATGCTGCAATAGCCACAATGATATGTGAAGGAGTAATCTTACCTCATAGTACCGGTATTGGTGGTGGATTCGTTGCCACAATCTACAGTAAAAAAACTGGAAAAATTGAGAGTTTGATGGCACGTGAGACAGCCCCTGCTGCTGCTCATAAAGACATGTTTGTTGGTCAAAGTGAAATAACTGGTAAGTTGAAGTGACATCTTAAAGTGAGTTACGATAATAAATGAATATGTTTGTTATTTCATTGGGCGAGTTGGTTTAAAACACTTCATAAGAAGTCCAGATTTTTTTTTTTAAATTAAGCAAGGTTCAGTTAATCTTAAACAGATTAACAAAACATTTTGACGGAACAGCTTTGTTTTACTTAAAATGTTTAATAAATAATAATAAAAAAAAAACACATTTCGGCGGAAAATCCGATTTTCAGACTATGTTAAACTAATGGCGATATCTTTTCTGAGAAATAAGTTGCATTAATGTCACATGTTCTACATTTTTGTGTTCGTTTGTACAAAAACACAACTGTGGGAACAATGTTCAAGTTATTTGTTTGTATATGTTGATGAAAACCATGCAAAACATGTTGCATATTTTACTCTAACTTTTACTTAAGGTGTTCATACTGCCACGTTTTACAACTTTGGTACTTACTACTTTGTTTGTACAACCAATGTTTTATCCAAGTTATTTATTGTTAAGATTTTTGTATGACGTGCTAAATTCCCAATTTTTTTGAATTTGATAAATACACTGAAATTTATTGTTGATGATCTGGCCTAAGCAACCAGTGAAATGCGCATAGAAGCTAGCTTTCCCTCAACAATAAATTTCAGTGTATTTATCAAATATGGGTAATTCCAAAGTGTTGAACGTGACAGTCGTACGCATCAAAAATGCAATAACATTTTAAACAACAAATATTTTAACGTTCTCTTAACCCATAAATTAAAGCACTAAGAAAGCACTGTTATCTATGCCAAAGTTTATGGAGGGCGCGATTCTAGGTCAAAGATAATGGCAAAAGAAGTAGCGGTTCGAACGTGAAAAAAACAGAAGTAGTTTTTTTGGCCATGTATAAAAAGGCGTAACTAAGCGAAACCTGACACAATTTGTTAGTCAAACTTCTTTCAGAATTTTACGTAGCAATAAAACATTAAAATGTCTTTGGTTTGATTGCAAAATCTTTTGAATTATCTTTTTTTTAAGCCAAAATCTGGGTCGATACGTGACATTTCGAACGTGAAATTTTTTCCGTAATAATTTAACTGAATAATGATCAAAATAAAATAAAAATTTACCGTTAATCCGAATAACATATTTCTCTCTGAACTCTTCCTTAGATTACATACCATGTAAGAACATTTTTTTGGAATAATTTTTATCAAATATCACCTCTTTTAAGAAAGATAAATATTAAAGAAAACATACAATAAAACATACTCACATATAAGAAATTACGTTTGCACAACTTTGCAGTTTGAACAAGTGAACCAATTTATGAGTAAATTTATAAAATTAGTAAAATCGAAATATTTCTCTGTAACAATATCGTAAAATAATAAGCTTTTAATAACTTTTAAATTTTTGGTCACGGTGGACCTTTTGACAGAAATGCCCATATGGAACATTGGGAATTAAGCACGTCATACAAAAATCTTAATAATGTTTTAAAAGAGTCCATTTTTGACACATTTTTCCATTTAAAAAATGTATTAAAAAATAAAAATTTAATTTTTTTTTTTTCATTATTTTTAAAGCATAAATAATATATTGTAGTAATCGGCAAAAATCAATTTGAAGTTGATTAGTTTTCTGACTTATAAATGCCCATAATCTTTGGTGGTCGCAAAATCGGCCACTGGCCGGAAGCACTACAATAGCTTATCACTAATTGGCAATCGGTTCCGATCACCTAAAATGTATTATAATCTATCAGATAATAGTCGCTAAGGTACAACATATTGTTTTGTCAAAGTTCGCCAACTTGTTGATGTTCCCAAAAACAATTGAATGTAGTTTATGCAAATTCGTTAAGAGAAAACCAATCCGTACTGGATTTAAAACATTTTGCATATGCTGTGAAAGTGAAGATTTATTCTTCAGTATTTTATATGGTGGCTGAAACTGTTCTGTTGTTACTGGATAATTAACGTACCTGATCCCGATTGTCATATACATAGTTTTTTTTTTTTTTTTGTTTGACAATTTTTTCTTATCAACTCATCTATTTATTGAATATGCGCGGCAATAACAGCGCTGAAGCCAATGTAATAATCAATAACTCCTCAGTCGAACCAATGGCACATGTTAAGCGGTATTTTACAAAAATTGAGCAAGCGCTAAATTCAAATGTTGCACCAAGCAAATGTCAATGGGGATTTCATTGCCAAGCAAACAAACTACCGCCAATTTTAAACGCCACTTAGAGAAAATACACCCCAACGAATTCAAAAAATACATTGTAGAGGTTTGAGTACCAATATGTATACTAGGGCTATAACCAAATTATTGGCATAGTACGACGGAGTGGCCAAGAATGTTTTAGTAATGAAAACACCTGTCTCCCGTCGTTTTGCGAAAAAAAAACCTCACGCAGCGAAGCAAATTTTTAAAACCTTCTAAGAAATTTTGAACCGCGATGAATTGTTAACCGTAGGAAAATTTTTAAATCTAAAGCAGTGGATAAATTCCAAAATAGCATTTATGTAAGTGATACGTATAGGAATATATGAGCCGTTTATTTTGAAAGTGGCATAAGTCATTTCGGTTTTTAAGTCGAGATATTTAAGGGTTTGCGTTTTAACACGTTTAAAATATGGATGCTAACTTTCGAGAAGATTCACTTGTATTTGATACATCATGATAATGATATTTTTCTCAGTATTTATTATTATTATTATTTATTATTATTATTTATTATTATATTTATTATTAACTCGATTTTTTTTTGAAAAAGTGACTAATGCCACTTTCAAAATAAACGGCTCATATACAAATATCAGGTGTATATTTTTTTAATATTCCCGATCCCTGCGTGAACTATTTTAACAATCCGAAAAAATTATCATATTTTTTATTAATAACTTTTAATGTTCTCCACGAATATACTATGCCGTTTTTGATTTTCGCATTAAGTGTGAAAAAGTTATAGCCCTAATGTATACTGTATTAAACTTGAACTTTATTTTTTCTCTTAAAAAAAGCAATTACTAATTATTTTTTAACTATAAAATAGTTTTGACTACTATAAAGTGCATGTTGCATCCTTCCAAAAGTGTAAATGTAATAATTTCCCGAAATTTTATCTTGTTTTAAATAAATACATTAAAAAAAGTACAATTGTTCAGAGTTATTAACAAAAAGTTCGGGTTCGGCCGAACTTGTCAAAATTTACCGAAGTTTGGGTTCGGGTTCGGTCTCAAAAAGTGCGTTCGGTCGGACACTATTAATCTCTTTGACTGATTCTATAAGAAACAATTTAAATGAACGTAAACGGTGTGTAATGGTTTCATTAGACCTTAGTAAGACATTTGATTGTATTGATCATTACCTTCTGTTATGTAAATTAAGAGATAAATATAATTTTTCTGCAACAGCTTGTAAACTTATTTTATCCTATCTATCTGATCGATCACAATTTACCTCGCTAAATGATGTTAGTTCTAGTATTGGTTTTGCTACTTCTGGTGTTCCCCAGGGCTCTGTCCTGGGCCCCTTGCTTTTTATAATATTTCTTAACAAATGTGTTGGACTAATGTGCAATGACTTTTGCAGGGCATTTGTATTTGCAGATGATGTTATGCTATTATTTTCTGATACAAACAGCCCTTACTTATTTGAATCGTCTATTAATAATCATTTGGGTCTAATTTCTAATTGGATCTTAACAAATAATCTTTTAATAAACCCTACTAAGACTAAGGCCATACAGTTTGTTTTAGGTAACCATATAATTCCGCACCCTCAAATTTTTATTGCGGGTGTACCTATACAATATGTTGATCATTTGAAATGTCTTGGAATTTACTTGGATCATAAACTGTCTTTTGAACGACATGTTAATCACATTTCTAGCAAAATATCTTTCATCTTAAGAAGATTATATTCGCTTAGCTCATATATGGCTTGATTTGTGAGAAGACGTGTGGCTTATGCACTTCTTATGTCAAATATTAATTATTGTATTGAAGTTATTGCTGGCTCATCAAATATTACTCTTGGTAGATTAGGGAGAGTTTTTAATAGAATTTTAAGATTTGTGCACAATTAAAGAATACGTGATCATGTTACTAACTATGCAATTGATTTTTTAGGAGTATAATCATGATATGGATGGTGTCAGCTTTTATGACAATGTCGCTCTTTCATAAATTGATTTTCGACCTAAAGTCACAATACAGTTTAACATTTAGCATTTTTATATGTTCCTTAATCCCCATAGTGTATGTGAAAACATTTGAACGATATGCCATCTTGTTAAAAGTTGACGTATTTCTTCAGATCGCGGCTGACCAGAGACCTATCTGGCACCAGGGTAGTCATTAGCCCCTGGAATCAAGACTCCTGTCTGACCATTGGTTTATACTCAAAGTCACGGGAAGGTAGACCTTAAAAAGTTGTCTTCACATGCTGGTAAACGCACTATTTGTCGCATAGTGGTGCTAATGTAAGTATTTTTTACTCATACTCCTTAATCCGCCATAATCAACTTAATTTTTGGACACATACTTTGTATATTTACATGCAAAAATTCATATATTTAAGGCTATCAGCGCAGAAGTAATGTAACCCACAATATAATTTGAGTACGGTTCTGGTGTTAGATATGTTTTTTGCACTGTTCTTTACAGTGCCAATAGTCTGGTAAGGCAACTGTTTGTATCCAAAACAGATGGCGCTAAAAACATAGTTTTAGCACGGGCCGTTACAACCAAGTGCTATAGTGCAAGAGTAGTGTTAACTCCTCATTATCTCATAATAAGAAGTCTGGATTTACACCACTTCTGCGCTGATAGCCTCATTTACAAAAGCTTCCATTAAGATTTATAAACAAAAACATTATTTTATAAAGTCTTATAAATTATGCCTAAAGAAATATTTTTTTACAAAAAAATATAATAACTTTTTTTTAATGTCTTCGGCCATTGGTCGATTTTTCGACCAGTCCATATAAAGAGAACTACAAATCGGGAGATACAATTTTGGGAAAAATATTATTAATTGAAGTCTCAAAAGTACCTCCCTGCAAGGGATTTAAAAAAATTCCTGCGTTTTATGGTAGCGGCCAATAATGGGTTAATAATGAAAGTGTCATAGTTGTAAAAAAAGCAGCTAATTGTGTTCTATTGAAATTGCACAACATGTAACACTTCCAGTGATTATAGGTAGCATTAGAAAATGTTAAATGTATATACTGTAACATATTTTTCTCAGAAAAGAAATCGCCATAAGTTTAAATATAATACACATCTCAAAAACCTAAGAGTTCTAGTAAACTTTTTATAAAAATATGTTTTTGATCTACTATAGGCACGCTTAAGCATATTTAAATCCGGTTTAAATTTAAACCTCGCTGAAGTGGTTTTCCACTAATTAACAACACTTGAGTCAAGTGTTACCACAAGAAAAATTCAAAATTACACTTGAGAAAAGCTTAATTATAAAAAACATTAGAAAAAACCCGACAAATTTATTAAAAAGAGATTAATATTATTAATCTCAAATTATTAAACAAGTGCATAAATAAAAACAAAAATGTGGTTTCTTTTTCAATTGCACTTTTTTTTAACTTTGTCGCTTTATTATTATTAATTTTTTTCATGGTAGAATAAGTACCTTCAAGGTTTAGTCTTTAGAAATTTTGTTCTCAATTTTAAAACCCATATAACGTCAAACAAACGAAAATAAGGAAACTAATTAAATCAAGAGCCCAAAATCAAATTAATTTATTTGACAATACAGAGTTAAATGATGAGAACTCTCCCTAATATCGTGTTCAGATATGTAAGGAAACTAATTAAATCAAGAGCCCAAAATCAAATTAATTTATTTGACAATACAGAGTTAAATGATGAGAACTCTCCCTAATATCGTGTTCAGATATGTACATTAATTGAGTTTTGCGCAATAAATGCCATTATTGAGCTCAATTATCCATATAAGATTGCAATTTAGTTATTGCTCAATTAATACGAAATTGGTATAAATATTAAGTACAATTAAAATGTGACCCTATCACAAGCGTGTTTAGTGAGAAAAACACAACTTACTAAAAAAAGGGTTTTCGCGTTTGGCAACTGAAATTACAACAAAAAAAGGCCCATCCATTTGGTCTGCCCAAAAGCCGGATGTTTATTGCTTAAAGATGTCATAAGTTATTAATATTTTGCTTATACATGCACATTTTTGTTTACGTTAAATGTCGTATGTAGTAGTAATATAAATTCCCAGCCTTCTAGAAGGCATCTGTACTCCTTCTTTTGGATAAACAAGGCGTGCTCGCTCCATTCCATACTCATATCTTTTTTATACACGTTGTCATTGCCGAGTAGGCCTTCCGCTCTTGCTTCTTTAGCAGGTACATAAGAATGAGTGTTGCCAGTGAAATTTCGAGAAAGATACATTTTAGTTTCAAAAAATATACGCTTTTTCCCAAAAAGATACATTTTGCAAAAAAAAATTTAAGTTGACTTTTAAAGTTTAACATTTATTAACATTACATTTTTATTTCATATTAAATGAATATTCTAAAGAAAATGTTAGCATATAAATTAATTTTCTTATTTATTTAAGTCATAAATAAATATTAGCCGTTTTAGTGTAGAAGTTAAAAAAAGAACAAAAATTACCCCTTAAAATGTGAGTTAGAGGGTTAATAAATTCTAAGAAAAGAATCGCCATACAATACTACTGCAGACATCTGAAATAGTCTTTTAGGTCAGAGGTACATTTATATTATATATATTTTTTTGACTTGTACCAAACGTCTTTTCAAGAAATTCAAAAATGTCAATGCCCGAAATTTGGAGAGTTCGTTTTAGACACATTGCACGAAGACCTCTTTGAAGACCTTTAGTGAAATTTTATGCAACAAGTATTCGTATAACATTTTAACCCTTAAAAGTACCGTTTTAGTATACTTTTGTGTAAGAGTTGGGAAAAAGGACAAAAATGACCCCTTAAAATGAGAGTTAGAGGGTTAATAAATTCTAAGAAAAGAATCGCCATACGATTCTACTCCAGACATCTGAAATTATTTTTTAGCTCAGAAGTACATTTAGTATATTTTTTTTGAGTTATACCAAACCACTATTATGAAAGCTGCTATTGTATAAGTATTGATTCGGTTACGATGATGAGTCTTAATAAGTTTTAGTACATTTAGCATACGGATTCAAAAGATACGAAAAATGTCAGCATTATACATGGTACGTGAAGCCATCAAAAGATACGAAAAATGTATCTTTCGTATCCTAATGGCAACACTGATAAGAATGGTAACGGGATCAAAAAAATTATTATTTTGCTTTTGCTTGTGCAAAAAAACAATACAAATAATGTTACTTCTTCTGTACTCCCTTCTCATAGAAGCGAGTGTAGAAGGTGTATCTTATTTTTTATACCAAAGAGCCGAGGCCTTCTATGAGGCATTCTTTAGCTGTTAGATAAGAATGGTAATTGAACCAAAAAAATGTTTCAGTTTTCCCGGGTTGAGTTAGCTAATTTGTGTATATGTAAACAGAAAGATAATTATGTCAATAAACCGAATATTAAGTTGACTGATTAGAGATGACACTTCGTTTTGTTTTGGTATAGATTACAGATTGACAGATTTTTTTTTTGAAATCATTAATGTGGTAAAACAGTTTATATTTGGCAATATTTATTGATTTGTGACAACATATAAATAAAGTAATTGATACGGCAACATTACAAATGGTTAAATTTCTTTGGGAGATTGCTTGTCGCCATATAAACTTGAAGTTTATGGTAAATTTGTGAAATCCTCTTTTGCAAGAATTTAATCTTTCAGAGCAATAATATATTATAACTATGTATTTTGAAATCTTTTGCAGGAGCACGAGCGGGAGCAGTTCCCGGTGAGATCCTTGGATATTGGGAATTACATCAACGATATGGCCGTTTGCCGTGGAATGTGTTATTTCAACCTAGCATCAAACTTTGCAAAGAAGGACACTGGGTGTCCAAATATTTAGCGGAAGCACTGTTATCTAAAGAAACTGCAGTTCGAAACGAACCTACATTGGCTGAAATATTTGTTAAAGAAGACGGCTCTTTATACAAAGAAGGTGATTACATGAAGCGACCTGCGTTGGCCATCACTTTAGAAAAAATTGCTAACAATGGTGCAGGGGAAATTTACGACGGCGGTGAGACCGGCAGAATGTTTGCCAGAGATATACAAGAAATGGGTGGCATAATAACGGAACAAGATTTAAAGGACTATAAGTAGGATATTTTAATCAATATACATATAGAAAAACATTAGATGTGGTTCTTAAAAACAATTTTTTTTCTGTTCCAGTAGCATGATTCACAAACTTTGTCTGAGTTCATAAGGCTCATGTCTTATTGACATGATTCTTACTTTTTCTTTTTTCAACTTCCATTGACGTTCAAATAGTACTGACAGTACATGCATCTGTGTAATCGTTTCTTTTCCCCCTCGTCACAATCGTCTATAATGTAGCAATCATATCAATTAGACATGAGCCGTATGAACAAAGACTCTTATTACGGTAATCGGTTCGTTATAATAAATATAACGAATGTCCAATTCAGTTAAATTTTTAACGACATTCGCTCTCGGTTGAAGTCAGCTGTTACTTTAAAGACATAAGCCCCAATTGTTTGTGTTGAGTCTACCTTGTGTATGTACCTTGTTGTATTTTGTGTTTGAAATGGCTTTTGTGTATTTTGCTTTCGCGTATTTTAACATCTTGTAGACAGAAATGCCAAATGCTATTAAATTAACTGAATACAAAAATACAGCTGTTTACTATTGTTTAAAGCTTAGTCTACACGATATGTTGAATCAGCAAATTTATGTTGAAAAATTTGTTTTCAGCGCCAACATATCGTGTAGACACCAAATTTTTTCAACAAACGTATGCTTACCAACATATGACAGGC
Organism: Pollenia angustigena; assembly: GCA_930367215.1. NCBI lineage: Eukaryota > Metazoa > Arthropoda > Insecta > Diptera > Polleniidae > Pollenia > Pollenia angustigena. The sequence goes on from OV884058.1 coordinate 45,787,862, forward strand.
ATTTGTTAACGATGTCAGCAAACTTTTGTTCACAATTATAGCATATCGTCTAGACACAATATTTTTTGCTTTTCAACAAATTTTTTACGTATGTTGTTAAATATATTATTAGTTGAAAGCAGTGTTCGAAAATAAACACTAAATATCGTTCTTTGATGTTCGGTTCGGTAGATTTGTGGAAAACACAAACGCTAATAGTGTTTGTGTAGAAATTCATTAAAAAAAATAACGTTTCCCTGTTTGTCATCTTTCGAACACAAAAATAATGCTGTTTTCATCATGCTCAAAAAATGATGAGAACATTAAATTCCGTTCGGGTTTTTTTTAAAATCCACGAACTTCAATGTGTTCGGTTCGGCTCGTTAATGTTCGTCGCTTTTTGCTGATAAAAAAAAAAACCAAACATTTTTTACAAAAACAAAATACACACACGAAAAAAACATTATAGAACATTAAAATATAATGTTTTTCTACAGTATCACTACAATTGTTCTGTTTTTTAACGAAGAACCGAACATTATATAATGTTCGGTTCTGTCTTGAAAATAGTTACGAACGGTATTAAGGTTTCTGTATGTTTACACAAGCACTAAAAAAATAGATATCGTTCTTCGGTGTGTGAGCCGAACGCTAAATAATGTACTGTTTATTTTCGAACACTGGTTGAAAGTCGTATGCAAGCTTTTCAGCATACAGAAAATTTGGCAGCATATGAATAATATAAAAATTGGTATTCTTTTAATAACTTGATTAATTTTTTACATAGCCCCGGAACTTATCCAGATTTCCAGCTCATTGGTAAACAAGGAACAAAAAAATTGCATTTATAAGTGCTTTGCAAACAGAAATGTTTGCCAAAGAACTTTGTTTTAGAGTTATAGCCCATAAAAGTTGATCAATTCTTAACCAATATTTCTTGAAGTATAAATTGGATCACAGCAGTATGGGTATCGCTGAAGGGTGTTTCCAAATACTTTTCGCATGGTATATAAAACATGCCGATTTATTAACCCATTAAGAACCAATTTAAAAAAATATTTTAACTTACTAATGCATTTTATCAAAATTGCTCTAATCTCAAAATGTTATCGATATAAAGGTATTTTTTACATATAATATTTAATAGGGAACGCTTCAAGCTTTTCGTTATTAAAGTTAAAAAATTATATTATAATAAATCTTTTGTTTAATATAGAGTTATGAGTATACATGTGGTAAAAGTTTATATACTCTATGTATTATTTAATTATAGTATGCCAAATACCGGCTTTGCTAAATTAAATTGTTCTTTTATGTTGGTTTTCGACTGGACATAAGGGTTCTTAATTTTATGGTATATCAAGCACCGGCTTCGCTCAGCTGAGTTAATTTTCTTCATTTAAACCAGAACCCCTCCACCCTGAAAAATTTCAATTTCTATTAAAGAAATTAACAAAAATTGGTGACAAACTGTACCGATGGTTTTTTACAAAAGAACTCGGTTTCTATGACTAGATTTTACACTACGATGATCGGTCTATAATTTACCATAGGTCGCATGTAAAACCTCGGATACACTTTAGCATGGTGTTTTCTTTTCTGACAATAATGTTCCATATATGCTACCATTCGTGCGGGTTTTTGTTCCATTCTAAAACTATATGCAAAAATGTGAGAAGTTGTCGTTTTCCTTTCTAAACATGTTGCAACAATAAATGGCAAATTTGTTCCATTTCTTACCCGCAGTTATAACTGAGTGTGAGATAATACCCTTTTTTGCATCTGCGAAAAGTACTTTTTTATGCAAGCAAGTATTTTTTTTCTTGTGTTTGCGGACAATTTACGTTATATTGTGATTTTAGTTATATTGTGATGGATTTAAAAACTTTTTTTTTTTTGTTTGTTGTACTTTTATTTTACAATTATATTTTTTTTGTCGCAAAATTTTTAACAACAGCTGACATTAATTATTGAAAATCAGTGCTGTTAACGCTTATTGGAATTGTAAGAAAATTTAATGTTGAAAACTGCTACAAGCGTGGTGAATATCGCTTTTAGTACAAACTTTGCATTCAATATTTAACAAGCAAAATACACATTAGTGTTGAGTGTAAAACGTACCTATTATTTTGTTCCATTGTAATTTAGAAAAATGTATCACTTTGTAAGGGTTCGTGTAACCTAATAAATATATAACACAACCATAATGCATCATTATTTTTTAGAAAAGAAAACACCATAAGACGAACCGAATAACGCTATTATAGCAGAATTTGGTATGTCATAGTTTCATAAAGCTAGAAAACACACAACTAAATTTGGAGAAGATCGGCCCACAATTTACCATATGCTCCATTCGAGCATTTCAATTTTCATTTTGTTTTAATGGCAAAACTTGCATCATCTTTATAAAAATAATAAAAATTTGATAACTGTATTGAAATTTGGCTTAGTTAATACTAAAATTACTCAACCGAATTTTGTAATTATCGACCCAAAAATCCAGTTAATACGGCTAAACTGCTACAAATCATGATAGTTTATTCAAATTTGGTCAAATTAACCCATCGGGGAAAAGAAGGAGTACGGAGGCCTTCCAGAAGGTCTCTGTACCCCTTCTTTTGGATAAACAAGCCCTTCTCGCTCCATTCCATACTCATATCTTTTTTACACGCGTTGTCATTGCGGAGAAGGCCTTCCGCTTTCCTTTCTTCCCCAGAGCTTCTTAAAGGCCTTCAAATAAATGGCTCTTAGAAGGCTTTCCAGAGAATGACTGTCAAAAGGCTTTAGCAAAAAGGTTATCTTGTTATTTAACTTTTTATTTAGGTATGTATGTATACCTATTTTACAAACGTATGTTTTTATATATTTTATTAAACTTATTGTAGTTTAATTAAACATGTGATACCTATTTTTTTAATTGAAATAATAAAATTTGCTAAATATTGTAAAATAGATTGCAAATAAAAGTTTATAATGAAATAAAACTTTTAAGCACAAGTATCTATCTTCCTTGATGAAAAAAACTCAACTAAAATGATTTACATTATTGTTTTTATTTTGTATTTTAATATGCACCTACTTTGTTACTTTGTTTTTATAACGGGATCTGAATTCTTTCGCTTTGGCGAAAAAAACAAAACAAACAATTTTACTCTTTCTCTTTTCAACTTCAACTAAAATGATTTAAAACATACCTATGTTACTTCGTTTTTGTAAAGGGATCTGAATTCTTTTGCTTGTGCAAAAAACAAAACAAAAAATGTTACTCCTTCTTTTCTCGCTTCTCATAGAAGCGAGTGTGGAGGCCTTCTATAAGGCATTCTTTTGCAGTTACGTAAGAATAGTAAATAAATCAAAAAAATTTTTAAGCAGGCCTTTAAAAAGGCCTGAAGTAAGAAGGTCCTCTGAGTTTTCCCGCTGGGAAGTTATATGTGATTAATAAGTCGGTTAAGTATAATAACCTATACCACAGAATATACAGATAAATATTTGAGGGTGTACCTAATTTGGGACTCATCATGGACCCGATAAAACAAATAAGGTTATAGTCACCAAATTTTGTATTAATACTAACATTTTTAAGGATGTCATGGTATTGGTAATATTTTTGTGAGTGATAATTGTATAGGAACTATAGATTTAGAATACCAAGGTTAAAAAAAATGGTTTATTGGCACAAATATTCTAATCTGAAAAGTAGTTAGTATCTTTGAGAAATTATGGACCGTTCCTCACCGTTTTCAATAACAATAAATATTTAGTACCAATGTACCAAATTTTAGCAAATAATTGCGACCTGTACTTTGCACACTACAAAGTAAGCACGCAGCCAGTCGGCCGGACAGACACCGTTATATCGACTCAAGATAGTAATTGAGTCGATCGGGATACTATAAAATGGTTAAAGGACCAATATGGTGTTGTGGGTATCAAAATGAAAAACATACTGTGAGGCTTTATAAATAATTTGTGTGTATGTATGTATATCAATCCACTTCATATATTTTAACTACATATTTGCGGATTTGACCCAGCCCAATATATCTTTCTTACTTATTCAGTATTAATATGCATATGTACATAAAACTATTAATTTTTGCACTAAAAACGATAATTTATAACAAATTTTAAATAAAAAAAAAAAAAATTAAAATAATAAAAAAGAGAATTGTCAAATTTATTTGAAATTTTTAAACAAATGTTCTCTGTACTCAACATACATAACAACATACGAAATTCAACATATCGTGTCATGATACAAATGCACAAGGTAGTTCCACTTCTCTCTCACAATTATTTTTTTGAAGTTTATCGGAATTATTTGAAGTTTGTTTTTTGTAAATATTAAAAAAATCGTTGCCACATATTAAAAAAGGCAACAAATTCCGTTTGTAAATTATAAGACAAAATGTTTAATTTGCATTAACAGCTTTAATGTGAATTTTTAAGCACTTTAATTTTCTTAAGAGCTCAAAATTAAATACAGCGTTATTCACTAATTGTATGCATAAATAGGGGTTTTCCCGAAAATTAAAAAAAAAAAAACATTATTTGTATGGTCTATCTTAATTAAAAAGAAATTAAAATTTATAAAACAAGATTCAAGCTACAATTACTTCACCTTTGAACAAATAATTTTAGATTGTTTTATGTATTAAAAAAAGATTCTTCCCAAAAATAACCTTTTTATAATATTTGCATTTAATACAACATTTTAATTACATATAAAATTTTTTCATTAAACTGGGCTTTTTATATAAAAATCACTATTAATTTGGGCAAATGTTGAATTGAGATGCTCAACTTTGGTTTGTTAAGCCCACATTCAGATAAAAAGTTAATAGCTTTATTTCTTCCCAGAGATTTTCAATTGCATGCTGTTCTGCGAGCTACTAAGAAATTAAAAATTAAGCTTAAGCAATCAAAAAAGTATAGTCGGTTAAGCCCGACCCTCCACCACAGCATAAAAGAACAACTTTTTGCAAGTTAAGTCCATATGGGACCCATGGGCAATCATGGACCCGGCAGAACAAAATTCTGTTATTCCGTGCCGAATATTATTTAGATTTCTTCATCTATATATAATTTGCTTTCCTTAAAGTAATTTTAGGAAGATGGTCTATACAGCACCTATGGTGAATTTTTGACCCACCTGCACACTATTTTGACAAAGTAGCTATTGTAAAAGTCATTGTCGACAATTTTAATGTAAATACTTACATTTATAAGTAAGTAATGGCATAAAAACTATTTCGGGATTAGTATTTGGTCAAATTTCGACCGATTTCAATGCAATTAGGTGAGATGATTTTGATTGCAATAAAATTTGTTTAAACCAAATTTAATCTTAATAGCAGCATATACATACTTTTTGGGCTCAAAGCTCCTAATCCAGAAAGAAGCTTGTATGGGAGATACATAAAATTATGGACCGATCAACAGGCTTGGCCCTTGTGCCAATTAGAACCTATGTGCCAAAATTTGTCAAATTATCACAAAAATTGGGACCTGTACTTTGCGCATAAGTTTTACATATGCAGCCTGCCAGTCGGCCAGCCAGACGGACGGACATCGTTAGATCGACTCAGAAAGTGATACGTAAGGATGGGAGCAACATTTTAAGGAGTTACAAACATGAGCACAAATGCATAATACCCTTATCAATATTGTGTTGTGGGTATAATAAGGTTCTTCCTTGTGACAATTAGAACTTCCTATAAAAAAATTCATTAAATTATCTTCAAAATTGCGTTCTTTTAACATTTTAAATTTTCGCACACAGTGTGCATGGAAAGCCAGCCAGTTGGGCGGACGTACATCGTTAGATCGATTCTGGGTCTAGAACCAATATTTTTTATGTGTTTGACACATCTGCACAAACTCTTCCGCATCGAATCAGAAGTACAAAATAACGTTTGATAAATGTTTTTTACTTTTTTTAAATATATTTTATTTATGTAACTTCTTATTTTCAACATTAGCAAATTTTAAAGCTTTTTAATATAAATTGTTTAATATAAATTTATATATTATTTTTCCAAACTTCAAATAAAAAACAAAACAAAAACCGAAAAATGGGATTATTTAATAAACTATGGTAGCACACATTTACATAATTCCGATAAACGTCAGAACGTTAATATGGCGACAAAAAGAGAGAGTGGAACTACCTTCTGTATTTGTATCATGTATCGTGTAGTCACAAAAATTGTATGCTAACTTATTTGTTGAAATATCATTTACCAGCATATGATGAATTTGAAAAATTTAGTATTTTCAGCATATCGTCTAGACACCTAGCATATTGCATATGCTGATAGAGACATTTGTTATTATTTTTAAGCATATGAGTATAAGCATACATTTGCTGATTCAACATATCGTCTAGACTAAGCTTAAAATAAATTGTAGAATCACACCGTCTCAAAAAATCAAAAATTTCAAGTAAAAATCTGTATTATATTTCAAACTGAACCGAAGTTATAGCAAAATATATTTCATTAAACCTGTACCTAACGGTTCATTTTGAAAGCTTTACTCGCATTTTGGCAGGTTCGATTTTTTTTTGAGATATGACTATGTTGCAATAATGGAGCGATATGTCGACACACAAAACGATTGTCGGTAATGTAAGAGTTAGTGAATCGTTCTACAGTATTATGTTTTTAAATCAAAATACGTTTTGTTTATAAAGGATATTAAACATCTCAAATAATAAGTAAGAGTGCTATATTCGGCAATGCCGAATCTTATATACCCTTCCTTCTGGTGTGACAAGAACAGAAAGATATGTAAATACCGTTCTAGAGATATAAATAAATCTATTTTGTGAAAAGCCCACTTCTCCATTCCTGCTAACATTTTGTCAGATGTTGTCTATTTATAATCGTTATTTTTGGCCCTAGATTGGAAATTTTGACCTTTTCCGTTCTTCAGATATATATTGTTTTTGTGTGGGAAGTGCCACGCCGTTCTTAAGATATATAAAGAACGTAATAAAAAAACAACAGCTATAAGGGATTTATCGGTGAAATAAGAGGTAGTTGTGGTTTTTTGCTCACATCTCAGCACTTAATGCACCGATCTGGCTGAATTTCTATAGCAAAATTTTACACAGAAAAAATTATTGCCGAATTATTTTTAAACAAAAGCTTGTCTAAAAATTTTTTTAATTTCTATAAATTTTTTTTTTTGATTCAATCAATATTTTTGTTTGATTTTCATTTAACCAACAAAAATGTGGACAACTCTTCAAAAATATAATAAACGCGTTATTGGTGTCAAGTTTTCATAATTTTGTATGAAATATTTAACGCTCTTTAATGTTGTCGTCTTTTTGCATTTTTTTATTTGATCGTAAGCAACACTTCTTTATGTGAAATATAAGAACAACAACAAAAAACACACACAGTCTATTTTTGGACGCTTTAAAAAAGTGCAACTATAAGAAAAACAATAGCATAAACAACATTTTAAGAAACAAAATCCCGTATTCAATTTTATAAAACTGTTTGGTTAAATAAATCAAATACAAAAATAGAATGATGACGAAAAACATATCGAGTCGGTCTGCTGCCGTTTTTGGTTACATTTCTTATTCAGCAAAGTAAAGGATACAGCAACAAAGAGTGATAAGAAAAACATTGTGTTGTTGTGTGTATAAATAAGACTTCGTTCAAAAATTATTCCAACAAAAAAAATGTGTCTCAAAGCCAGCCGGCGGCTCTGCTCTGCCGTCATCTTCTCATACAGTGCTTACTTGTGTGCGCGTCATGTCATTGCTTGTTCAAAAACTTTTTTTTTGTTTTATTTTGAAATTTAATATATGAATTTCAATTCCTTCAATTTTCCAGAAATGACTTTATACACTACCAGACTATTATATTGTATTTTCTTTTTTTTTATATTTTACCTTAGCCTTCCTTTGGAAAGCAATGAGGTATATTGTATGTACAGAAAAATTTAAAATTTTCTGGCCCGCTACGGCCTTCGTCAGCATTCTTTGTGTCTCACTGGATAGTGTTTCTTTATAACAAATAGAAACTGGGAATTATTTCCTTCCGAAGGTTACTTTATATTATGGGCCATGTCACAGAGTACAATTCCGTTCGGAATGATTCCGTTCGGAATTGAAGAAAACATATTTGTTTATTGATAGAAAGTGTATTTTGATAGTTTTTTGCCCTTTCAGATACAGACAACTCCCATGCCGTTCATGAAAACAAAAATGGTTTCATTCCGAAACATTTTTTTCGTCATTTTCCGAAGCACCAAAATACGGCATGAATTCCGTTTCCGAACGGAATTGTACTCTGTGACATGGCTGTATATTCAACATTTTTCATTTTTCGAATTTATTCTATGAGCTAAATTTCAGTTATGTATTATATAAAGCTTTTTTTTTTTGTAATAGTTCATAGAATAAATTCGAAAAATGAAAAATGTTGAATGTAATATAAAGTAACCTTCGGAAGGAAATAATTCCCAGTTTCTATATGAATTTCAGTAAACTTTTTGTTTGATTCAGTTAAATTATTTGTTTGAAAAAATCAGTGTGTTTTTTTTCAATAAACAAAAAGCAAATAAATTGTTTGAATATGCAAATTTGTTTATATGACAGATTTGAGACAAAAATTTGTTTGATTCTGCAAATTGTTTGTTTGAATTGGAAAAATAATTTTTTCTGTGTAAGGAGCCTGTCTGACATAAATATATAAATACTAACTTAGTCCCCATAATATCTGGGTCATCCGAAAACTCATTTAAACAGACGGGTGGGCACACTTCCACTCGGAGACCAATGCGGTCCATTGTGAATCCCTTCAATGAAAAAAGGTAGAGAAAGAGAAAATTGAAGATATTAAATAAGAGGTTGATAGAATTAAGAAAGTTAGCGGGTACCACGTAGAACTATTACCCTCTCTACAGTCCCATCAACAGAAACAACCACACTATTAACCTGACAAATCCCAGTAGATTAGCTGGATTAGATCCAGCGATGCACCCCAGTTCGTCGTGATATCTATCTCCTAGCCATTTCTGTCTGAGACCCTGCATCCTAGGACAGTTGCACCGTACATGCTCGATCGTCTCTAGCTACTCGGAATCATCGCAAAATCTGCAGAAGTCCGGTATTGCATTGTTCCATTTGGCGGTAAAAGCCCTCACAGGACAATGACCCGTCAAGAACCCTATAAGTGTAGGCTTGCCATTTCTATTTTGAGAATAAGAGGACGCCAGCATAAAAATGTAGGACATTTGCTTGAAAAAGAGGACACTTTCTAAACAACCTAATATAAATAAAATTAAAGACGGCATACAAATTAACAACCAAAATTTGTTTTTACACAAAACATAATTTGGGTAATTCCATGTCAAATCGACCTAGAGTGGGACTTGACCCCTTTCGATTTGAATAAAATTTGGCGAGAGGGTTTCTTTCATCCCATAAAGAACATATATCAACGAAAAACAATTTTTTAATTTTTTTCAAAAGCTATGTCATATTCAAAATGTCATAATTTCGCCGAATAAGCCGAATGTGTTTATTTTTTTAATATCTCGAAAACTACTTTACATATGAAGATGATTTTTGTCAGTTTAAGAAAATACTTGAGGCTACAATAAATATATTGAAAAAAATGTATTTGCAAAATATTAAATTTTAAAAATGGACTTAGTCAAAACCCTATTTTTTTGCTGATTTTTTTTATATAATACTTCAAACTGTTCTTTCAAAATCCTAAAACTTTGAAGGATGTACTTTTTTTTAAGATATGATTTTTTATTTCTTTCCAAAAATAATCTTAAAATAGGATTTTAATATGGTCATTTGTGCAATAAGTATTTATTTGAACAAAAGTAACGACATTGATAAGGTTTCTTTTGCTTATTTATTGCATTTTTTTGGGAGCTCCATTTTCAAAGAAAAGTACTCTTTTTGTCACGTTACGTCCCCAAAAATTAAATCATACCTATTTAAAAAAAAACAGAGCACCTAAATCTTTTTTTAATGAATTTTGTGACCTGTGATTTAAAGTTTAAATGCAGGTAAAAATTTTAAATGTAGGTGTAAAAAGCCGGACAATCCCCGGACACTTGATGAAAAGGAAGTAGGACTGCCCTGGATACCCAAAAAAAGAGGTCGGTGTCCGGGGAAAAGAGGACGTATGGCAACCCTATATAAGTTTCCAAAGACCACCCCTATCCAATCCTATTAGAACCCTGGTTGCCCCTGTGTCCAAACTGGGCTAAAGTGCCCTAGACACCCTGCAATCCGTTCTATCCCTCCAGGACCGGTTAACGTCATCACGGAATTTTTCCCGTGTCACCCCATAGTAGTTACATAGGAGGGGGGGGCTTTACCCCTATCCCTTACCACTAACCCCCTCTCAGCAGTTCGTCTGCCACCTCATTTCCATCAACCATGCAGTGTCCAGGTACCCAACACAGCCTTATATTGAATGCCTCCATAAGAACCCTAAGAGCATCCCTACACCGAGCGACCAGGCACGATCGCACCGTATAATTTGACAATACCTTAATCGACGTAAATTGTCACCACAGATCCACCCACGATGTGATCCAGTATCATTTCTGTCGCCCTCCAGATCGCTATGATCTCAGCCTGGAAGGCACTGCACTCATCAGAGAGTTTGAATGACCCTTTTTCACTTCGGTGCCCACTATATATAAAGTAAATACTGCCCACCCCTCAAACAGTCCATTGGATCCACGCTAAACTTGCCTATCGGTATTACACCGAAGTCCAGGGTCATATTCCTATGATCCGAATTTCCCTCGAGAATAGTCCTCGATCAAGCAGAACCACCTCGAACAAAATTCTCGTGTAATCATCCCGCCTTGGTCTAACCAGGGAAGACTCCTGTGGAGTGCTTCTCCTTGCACCTGTTATGCCAAGTGATGTGATCTGTAAATCCAGTTTAACATATCCGGCCTCAGACCCCATTTATTACCAATGGAGTTCCTGCATGTGTAGTAGGCATTGAGTCCCCTTCTCATCCTCTCCTGAGTATTTCTCTTCCAAGACAGTTTGCAGTCCAGAAAGTTACCCAAATACTTAGCACCGTCCGATAGAGCTAACTCGACGCCTCATTCGCTCAATCCTTTACCTTCTGGTAAATAACACCAGGTCAGTCTTCACAGGGTTAACACACAGCCCCTTATCCTTTGCCCATGCAGAGAGTTCCCCCAGCCCATGGAATCAAATGACCTGAGAATCCCTTTGACCGCAAGCAAACACAGTAGAGGCGATTTTTATAAGTTGAGTTTTTTTTGCATTTTTTAGCTATAACAAACCAACACATACATTTTGACGTACATGATTTTCCTATTAAAAAGAGAAATTTGTATAGCCGCCTAAGCCGCTGAACCGATCTCTATTAAATTTGAACAGTATATTACTGTGTTTTCTTACCTGGAATGTAAACGACTCATTGTACGAGCTTAAAAATATTTTTTTTTTTTTAACTCAGAGGACCAAACAAACCCAAAATATGTTTTTTTTCATAATATATTCCCATTTATTCTGAAATTTGACATTAGATGGATATTTTTTTAATATAACTTTCTGTTCTTATTGCACCCCGGGGTAGGGTGTGATAAAAACGAATTTATGTAGATAGCATCCTTACTTGTTAGAATATAATATTTTCTGGATGCCCATGTGACACACGTTGGGCATACATGCTCCATTTAATAAATTTTCCGCCTTTAACGTATTTTTATTTTCAAAATAATATTAGGAAATAAATGTTATTTATTAAACCTTTACTTTTCTTATTAAATTATTGTATAATTTATTGAGGGAAAAGTGCCCTGATGATGATACACATTGCGGCCTCAAAATATTGGAACTATAAAATAAATGTTAAAAATTTTTTGTATTAAAAAGAAAAACCTCAAGCTCCATAAATTATACAACAATACAAAAAAATACAATAGTGCTTATAAGAAAACTTAAATTTTTACAATCTTTACTCTTAGGGTTAAGTGGGAGGACGCACATAATATTGTCGCCAACGTAAGAGGTGGTTATAAGTTATATACAACTGCTTTGCCATCAAGTGGTCCACTATTAGCGTTTATATTGAATGTTATGAACGGTTTTTATACCAGTGACCGCCAAATATACTGGCAGCGCGTAATAGAAACTTATAAACATGCTTTTGCCCAGCGCACTAATTTGGGAGATTTTGAAAATGATCCTGAAATGTATGAAAACATTAAAGAAACTTTTGACAAACTTTTAAGCCCAGAATTTGCTGCTGATGTTCGTAAGCTTATACACGACGATAAAACTTTTAATAACGCGGATTATTATGGGGCAACGTTTACAGTTGCAGAAGATCATGGCACTGCAAATATCGCTGTTTCGGCACCAAATGGAGATGCTGTCACTATTACAAGCACTATTAACACTTACTTTGGTGCAAAAGTCCGCTCAAGAAGTACTGGCATCATACTAAACGATGAAATGGATGACTTTTCAACGCCTGGTGTTGTCAATGCTTATGGTGTGCCAGCGTCCCCTGCTAATTACATCAAACCGGGAAAACGCCCAATGTCATCTATGTGCCCAGCCATTATATTAGATAAAAATGGAAAAGTCAAAATGCTAGTTGGCGCTGCTGGCGGTACCAAAATTACTACCGCAGTTGCTGCAGTAAGTAGATCCCTTTGCATTATATGTTTATCAAATTAAGTAAACAAATATTTGCAGGCCATTATCAAATATTTGATATTTCAAGAAACTATGGAACAAGCTGTAAATGATGGACGATTGCACCATCAATTGGCGCCGATGCAAATCGATGCTGAACCCGAAGCACCGGACAATTTACGTAATTACTTAACAAAAGTGGGTCACAACGTATACATTACTCCAACGGGTAGTAGTTTTGCAGCGTTAACTGCCATTGGAGTACGAAACGGAGTTCCAGAACCTTATTTCGATCGCCGTAGAGTTGGTAGTACGGCCACTGTGCGAGCTCGTAACAAAATGCATCATTAATATATGTTTGTATGTATTTATTTACTTATTCTTCAATGTATGTAATTTTTTCTGGAGGTGATGGTTAAAATAATCATAAGATATTTCAATATTGTGTAAATAAAAAGAAAATCGGGGCTAAGTTTTCAAAAAATCTAATTTACTTAGTTTTCAATTAAAAGTACGTACCTTCGGTTTTGCGGGGTTATTAAGCAACTTTATTTTCTTAATTTTGGCTATTAAATTTTTCTTAGTATTGTAGGATTTTCGGTATGCATACATATAATAAGGTGTGTTATAAAAAGGGTGGCCAGCTAAACATCCCGCCCCTTGCAGGGATGCAATAATGAGAAGCGAGAGCTAGTTGATCAAAGATCAATTGGGAGAAAAATAAATAAGAGTAAGAATGTACAAAAAATATGCAAATTTTAATACAAAACAAATTTATTGCCTAGCCAAGACATTTATTATGATAATTGCGCCAGTAGAAGACAAAGTTTGCACATTTACCGATTTTGGCACGCAAATTGTCACTAATTTATTTGTTGAGCATGGATTTGGGATGAGCTCTGAGGTGCCCCAGACGTTTTAGGGATATTTTTTCCTTTGGTGTGTTTTAATAATTTTCAAAAACGCGTATTGCTTTATTAAGAGCCCTTAAAATAATAAATAATATTGGTTTATACATAAATAACTTACAACACTAGTTTGACAGGGTGTTTCATAACACTGTTGGGATCTGACAATTCCTCAATTGTACCCTCGCAATGGCAAAATTGTACCAATTTTACGTAAATTGTACCAACATTTCGCTAAAAAATAAAAAAAGCATACATAGGGAGTGTGTGAAACGGTAGTAAAGTACTCATGGAAGTAAAATTTTGACACTGTTGAGGTGAATAAAATTTCAATAGCCCTGGGGGCTAGTATAAATTTTGACATTAGCGTAGAAATTTCAATTCACCATAGAACTTTGCTACCGTTTCACACACACCCATAGTACGAATTCATAAAGTTTTTTTATTTAATAAAAAGCCCGAGCATTTGATACTCTACACCACAGTATATGCAGACAAATTTTCAAGAGTGAGGCCCATGGGCAATCATGGAACCGCCAGGCAAAATTATGTTATGAGGCTAAGATTTATGTAAACATTTTTGTGTGGACTATTGTTAAGATATCTTCATCTATCTGAGATTTGTTTACCTTTTTTAAGTGTTTTTAGGAAAGGAGTTTATATGGGACCTATGGTTTATTTTGGACCCGCCAGCGCAATATTTTGTCTTGACAAAGTGGCTTTTATAAATGTTATTGTTGCCAATTTGTATATCAATACCAACATTTATAAGGTAGTCGTTAAATATGGACCGATTCCAATAACAAAATTGTAAGATAATTTAGATTGCAATAAAGTAAGTCTGGTTCAAATTTAAACTAATACCAACGTAATAGGATGGCTTACAGGCACAAACACTACTACGGAAAGAAGTTTGTATGGGGAAATGTGAAATAAAAGACCGATTCTCACCACTTTTAGTAGGCTTTGCCCCTATGAATTGTAACCAATGTTTAAAATTTCATCGAATTACCTTAAAAATTGCAACCTGTACTTTACGAACAAGGTTACATGGACAGACAACCAGCCAACCAGCCAGCCGGACGGAGGGACAACATTAAATCGCATCAGCACAATCGCATAATGCCCTTTCCACTATAGTGGTATGGGTATAAAAATGAAGTATTTAGAAGCAAAAATTTGTCGATTTCTCTTTTTTCTCAAAGGCAGACAAAAATGTAGACACTTGGTTGACAGTGTCACCAAGAAAATCGACAATAGTGGCGATTTGGAAACACTTAATCCTAGGCTTCTACAGGGATACGAGAACATATACTTATGAACATTTCGTTAGCTAAAATTCAAAAAGGCGTAACTAACAAAAATCCAAAATCGAGTTTTTGATTGATTATTATGTCTTGACAAAATTTTACACTTCTGCGATAAAAAATTAAGCTTTTATTAACAAAAAAAAAAAAACAAAAGTACGTAACTACAAGTGTGTATGTCAATTCAAAACGACGTTACATCATAATTTGTTTCTTACAAAACGTGATAAAATGTTTTCCTTTGAATATTGTTTGAAAAATTCCATGGACGACTAATCAATGCATTTTTTTCGACATGGTAATGGTTTAAATATTACAAAGTTTTTTGTATCTCCTGTAAAATTTTATTTTTGTTAGTTACGCCTTTTTGAATTTTAGCTTACAATATGTACATATGTACTTGATATGTTAACATTAGATATGCATTTTTGGTAGTTCTTCTGGTCACGGCTGGAGACATGTTTTAATTATTGAAAAGGTTAGTGAGTTAATCCACCTCAAAGAAATGATAAAACTTTGTGGGTATTTTTTTTAAAATTGTACCAAAATGGGATGAATTGTACCAGTGTACCAATGAAGTTTCGATTGTACCAAATTTGGTACAATTGTACCACAAATCACATCAGTGTTTCATAATGTAGCATATCTACAACGTGTAACAGGAGCTGTTCACACAACTTTAATTTAAGTGTTTTCATTATAGAACAAACAAGGAAGACTTTTTTAAGTTTTTTTTTTAAGTTACACCCGAAAACTAAAGTTAAAAATAAAAATTTTCCTACTTTAATACAAATTCAATATAGTTATCATATCTGGAACTATTTTTCTACCTGTTCTATACATGTACATATACATGTATATTAGGGCGGGTCAAATTGTATAGAACGATTTTTATTCATGAAGCGCATAGCTAAAACGTAAAAAAAATATTTATTTTGAAATTTTGGGGGTCTCCAAACCCGACTAAGAGCTATGGCCTCCTGAGAAAAATTTGTCAGAATCATCCATAGATTACGATTTTGCTATACGCTTCATCAAAAAAAAAAAAAAAAAAAAAAAAAATTAACCCGCCCTAATGTATATATTTAACCAAAAATATTAACTAAATGAGAAGCAAGAGTTAAAATTTACTTGTCAGCCCGTCGTGGTACACATGAGTCTGACCCGACCTTTTTTCAATGTATATAGAAAATCAAGTAATGCGTTAGTCGGAGGGTTAAACACAACGAAACGTTTATACGTATTTTTACTTGATTTAAGAATTTTATACTTATTTCAAGAAATTACGGGGTAAATTTTCGAAAGTAATCCCATTTAGGATTATTTTGAGTACGTTTTAGTATTATTTGTAGTTGAATTTTTGAGTACGACTCGTACTTAAAGTAATCAAAAAAAAAAAGAACAATGATTTATCCCGAGTGTTTTTCTTTCTGTGTACCCTTTACATAAGCATATTGCCCATATTTCGGGCCTCTGTTCAGAATTCTATATTTAACCATGGTATCGACCATCCGTTCCAAGGTAAAAATCAATAACAAAAATCAGAGAAATAAAACTAATCAATATAGGCCAATTTTTCGCCCCAGGTAACTTGGTGATAAACTATTAATTAATTGTTATATATTGTTACGAAAGTTAAATTATCTAAGAATTATTTATAGTTATAAGTTATCTTGTAAGTTATAGTTTAATGTTACTTAAAATTGTCATGTATAATTTTCAACACAACTGTTATCTTAAAATAATTCCTATATAAATTTCCCAGTAATTTCTAGAAATGGTTATAGAACATAATAAATAGTTTTTACGGGAAGGTTCAGGAAAAATCTAGAAATAATTATGAAATATAAAAAGGGGTGACTCATGTATAATTAGTTTAGTCTGTTTTGGAAAACGGTTCTGTTCGTAACTAACAATTGTGAACTAAATAATTAATAAAGTTTGTTAAGTTGAATAAGTGTGTGTGTGTGTATTTATTTTTATTTGCAATTAAAAGAACTCAACGGTTTATTATAAAGGGAGTAAACCGAACGCGTTTATTAAAGGAAAAACGTAACAATATATTAATGCTCCGTTAAATGTTTTTTTTTTTTTAATTCAATAATAATAAAGCTCAACTAATATATGAGCAGTTTACAATAAACATACTTGCGTTCATAATTGAAATAATAACAGACAAAAACTTCTAAAAGGGAAAGAATTCCCAACCTTATATTCAACCATGTCTCAGAGTACAATTCCGTTCGGAAACGGAATTCATTCCGTATTTTGGTGCTTCAGAAAATGACGAAAAAATGTTTCGGAATGAAACCATTTTTGTTTTCATGAACGGTATGGGAGTTGTCTGTATCTGAAAGGCCATAAAACTATCAAAATACACTTTCCATTAACAAACAATTATGTTTTCTCCAATTCCGAACGGAATCATTCCGAACGGAAATGTACTCTGTGACATGGCCCATTATTATAAATAATTCTAAGTCTTCTGATTGATTGTTTACTTAATTTTAATTTTTTTTTGGTCTTGTTTCTTTTAATACGCTTCTTAAAGTTAACTACTACTTACTGGATAACACGCATTCGTCTTCTTTATAGTAGATACGGTAAACGCTTTTGCAACAAAAGATAATGGACACACACAAGCAAAAATTACTCTAATAAAAATATCTGAGTTGCAATAAATAGCTGATAAAAAAAGTAATATTAATTAATTCTTCAGCTATCTAAGCACTGCAAATGATTATTTGCTATAGTAATTAATGTGCAAGAATAGGTTTTTATGTGTTTGGAATAATAGGAACAACCCACTCCTACCAAAAATAATTTATTATAGAAATGAAGGAGGAAAAAAACGACATAACAAAAATAATAGAGGTAAATAAAATTTATTTCGATTGAATGCAAAAATAAATATACGATAATGATTTTTACATACATACATAAAACTTTAAAAAAAAAAAACAAGCTAATGTTAAAGGAACATAAAAAATTCTGTATTTGGCTTGGCTTTTGGTTTAATCCCACTCCGTTTTTGGTTGTTGCACTGTGTTATTGACCGACAGTCTGAAAGCCAAATGCTTGTATTTCTAGTCTTATTAAACTTAACTTAAGCAAATTTAAGTAAAATATCTTGATCAGTTTTAGTCGAGCTGATATTATTTTCGAGAGGGGAATTTATATTGGATCCATGGCAAATTATGGACCAATCATCACACATTTTTGTAGAGTATTTTGTGGTATTAAGAAACCTAAATTAGAACAAATTTCGATATAAAGGGGTGTTGTCCAAAGTTAAAGTATCATTTTAATTTGCCACTGGTTTTCTACCTGGAATTTTTATTCTAAATTTGTATTTTCATTTTCTAAATACATCCCGGTTAGTTAATATAACACGTTGCATGAAGGAACAACGTTTTTTATAATCAAAATATTTTTTGAAAATGGCAAAAGTTTTCAAGATATAATTAGGAAGTTTAGAACAAAATTCGGTAGATAAAATGCCCAAACAAATCGTGCCAACAAACTGATGGTGGAGACATTTAAAGAAACTGAATCCGTTAATGATAGCAGAAGCAGAATTTCTCAACGTTGTGGTCGTTTTACCGAAAATGTAGCAGCTTTAAGCAGAAGTGTAGAAGAAGATTCAAAAAGTTACATTCGTCGTCGTCCGCATCAATTAAACTTAAAACCATCCACATTATGCAACATTTTACATATTGACATCCATTTAAAGGCGCAGATTATATGTGGTTTCAACAGAATGGTGTCACTTGCAACTCAGCAAGAGAAAGAATAAATCTTTCAAAAGAAAAAGTCTCATTATATCTCGTAGATTGGGAGTGTATTGGGCACCAGATCCCGTGATTTGACACCTTTAGACTCTCTTTTTGTGGGAAATCGAAAGTGTACAGCAATAATTTTTGTGGGAAATCGAAAGTGTACAGCAATAATTCCACAACAGTTCAAGAGCAACAATACTGTCGAGCAGGTATTAACCATTGAGAACAATTTATTGAAAAACTTGATTGAGAATTTCGGTAAACGATTGGGAGCCTGCCGAAGCAGTAGGGGGGGTCACTTGTCCGACAAATTTTTTAGTTTTTAACCGAAAACTATTTGTAATAAACTAAAATACAAATATTTTTAATATCTTAAAAAAACTTTTTTTAAATTTTGGACTCCCTTAGAAGTGAAAGTTGTTATAGCGTTTTATAAGAGGTTTTCAGAAGGCTACTTTATATCAGACCTAGGGAAAATAATAGACCGATTATTACAAAATTGCATGGTATTATTTCCATGTGAAGGAGAGAACTGCAAAAATCACTATTTTTCTTTACTCATACGCTTAAATTAACATCAATTCAATGACATCGTTTCGAAAACATTTTATTTGTGCATGTGCGAGTTAGTTTGATGATTGAACGTGCTTAGTTTGCATTCATTGATGCGCACGCAATAAAACAATTGCTCAAAATCAAAAGGCAGGCATTATTTTGCTTTTGCATTCAAGTAGATATTGTCCACTGGATGAGAAAATGCCAAATGCGAATTGGCATGAGTACACAGAAAAAATTATTTTTCCAATTCAAACAAAAAATTTGTAGAATCAAACAATTTTTTGTCTGAAATCGGTCCTTTAAACAAATTTGCATATTCATACAACTTATTTGCATTTTGTTTATTGAAAAAAACACTGATTTTTTCAAACAAATAATTTAACTGAATCAAACAAAAAGTTTACTGAAATTCATATACTAAATTTCAAAATAAAAAAAAAAGTTTTTGCACGAGCAATGACGCGCACACAAGGAAGCACTGTCTGAGAAGATGACGGCAGAGCAGAGCCGCCGGCTGGCTTTGAGACACATTTTTTTTTGTTGGAATAATTTTTGAACGAAGTCTTATTTATACACACAACGCAATGTTTTTCTTTATCACTCTCTGTTGCTGTATCCTTTCCTTTGCTAAAGAAGAAATGTAACCAAAAACGGCAGCAGACCGACTCGATATGTTTTTCGTCATCATTCTATTTTTGTATTTGATGTATTTAACCAAACAGTTTTAAAAAATTGAATACGGGATTTTGTTTCTTGTAATGTTGTTTCTGCTATTGTTTTTCTTATAGTTGCACTGCTTACGATCAAATAAAAAAATGCAAAAAGACGACAACATTAAAGAGCGTTAAATATTTCATACAAAATTATGAAAACATGACACCAATAACGCGTTTATTATATTTTTGAAGAGTTGTCCACATTTTTGTTGGTTAAATAAAAATCAAACAAAAATATTGTTTGAATCAGTAAAAAAATTTATAGAAATTAAAAAAATTTTCAAACAAGCGTTTGTTTGAAAATAATTCGGCAATAATTTTTTCTGTGTATGAGTCGCTTTGTTGGTATGATTGTGAGTTGTATGAACATGCTTCAGGCATAAGTTCAAATAAACTAGTTGTTGTGTTCAATTTGTTTTTGTGTTTAGTTTTTTAAAAGCGTAAAAAGCAATATTAACAACAGGCTGAATGCCTACATGAGTAACCCGCGTTGCCACATGCAAGTGCAAGTTTGAAAAACTCAATACACTCAAACTTTTTCAATAACATTTACACAATTTTTGTACTTTCAGCCAATCGGCTGTTTCCTCGTTTTTTCGTAGATAATACGTATACACTACTTGCAAGCAATTACTTGCATGTGGAAACGTAGGGTAATGAATGCTTGCTTTCTGTTTTTTTTGTTTGTATTTTTTCTTCACCAAAGCAATCATTGTCGGACCAAAAACACAAACATCTTAATTGACGAATGAAGCTAAACGATGTTATAAATAGCAAAGCACGATGTGCATTATTTGAATGATTGCAAACCAGCAGTGAATGTGTGTGGTTTCGCAAGTTTGATTGTATGAATGCAAGCGAGTGTATTTGATGGTGTTCATTGAATGCGAATTTTTTGCAATCACACAAAGCCGTTCTCTGATGTGAAGCTAAATTGGATCACATTTTACCACGATATGTATATGCGCTACGGTTTAAGCCGTATTTAAATATATATATATTAAAAAACGTCGTAGATCGATTAAGACAAAACTTTGACAACAAATTAGTTAAGTCTGGAGACAGGTATCTTTAAAGGTTAATGCCGATAGGTGGCGCTGTTGTCGTCACATTTAAATATTTTTAATTTGTGGTACGATTTGGCTGAAATTCACAAAATATATTTTTAAACAATAATAAGTCTCCTGATAAAATTTTGAGCCGCTAACAAAATTATTAACAAAATTCTCCAATAATTTAATTTTTTATTTTAATTTGCAAAATCCCTAGCAGCACCGGGACATAATATCTAGTAGTTTTTATTTCTCATCCAAGGAATGCCCTAAAAATATTTTTATTGTTAGAAATCAAGTATTAATTGAGAATAAATAATATCAAAAATATTTCTTTAACATATCAAGCTTTGTCGGTGGTAGGTTCAGAATAAAGCAAAATGTTTTATATAGATTCCCTTCCAAGAATCACTTTGACACTTGTTTGTATCTGGTTAAGTTTCGGCAAAATTAACTGTAACATAAAGCTGAATCTTAAATAAAAGGAGCCAACTACATTTCCAAAAATATTAATATGTTTTACCGTTAAATTAATGAAAAATAACCCTTTATTTTAAGTTCTGATAAAAAACTCAAGTCCTTTTTTGAAATCATCATGCGATCAAGCCGGCAAAAGTTTCCCTTTTGGTTTGTTTATAATCTAACGCTTTTTTTTCATTATTTGTTTATTGAATATACATATTTTAAATAATCAAATCTTATCATAAAAGTTCATTTTATGTCCTGCCAGTGCCAGACAAAAGTTTTCTTCATCACGGGTTCTGTTCACTATGGGCATTTTCATGTCATCATACGTGACATTTGTACGCCTTCAGAGAGATAGAAATTTTGGAAAAATAGTATTAACTAAAAATTATTTGTTATCTTTATTTTTCATTTAGAGGTTACTATATGTGAAAAAAAATTATTAAATTCTTCAAAATAAGTGCATATCGTACGTGACACAAAACGGAACTGAGTTTGTGGTGAATGTAAAAAAATACAAAAATCTGCGAATTGTGGGAGGTTACCAGCAAAAACTTTGCTTACAAAATAAGCAGAAAAATAATGAGAATTTGACGAGCCGACTACTTACTTTTCTACTAGAAAAAGAACTTATTTTTGTTCGAAATGTCCCAAAAGTAATCCTTTATAATTTGGCCTATTATAACCTAAAAAATAATATGTTTTTTTATACTTAAAATTTTTATAAAAATAAATAGTTACAAAAAGAGGCCAAAAATAAGTTATTGCAAATCATTTCAAAAATTTTAAAACGCACTTATTCAAATTGCTCTAATATGCATGAAAGTGTACACAATAATAAATTTTTCGAAATGTAAGAAAACATTTAATAAGGAGTGTTTTGCTGCACAAAATCATTTATAACTCTAATGGCAATTTTCTCAATGTATTGATAAACTGGCTATTACTTAATGTCAACAAAAATTTATTAGAGCGATAAACTGTCCGTTAACGATTTTGGATTTCTCAATATACCGACAAAAAACATTGTTTTCAGCTGGCAACACCTCTCAAAATACGTGTTAAAGCTGGAAGTCAATTGATTGAATTTATCTGTACGGCAAATAAAAGGAAAATAAATAATTGGCAGATGAGTGCTGGGCTCTAATCACCGCATTCGATACAATCGTATCGAATAAACTATCGATTTTTTTTGCATACGATAGACATTGACGTATCGAATGAAAACTCAATAAATATAATGTCGAGTTACTCGATATCGAATGCTATTATTTCAAATTCAATACATTTCATTCGATATCGAGTTTCATGATGCCGAAATAAATAATTTCGATAAATTTTGCTCGATATCGTATGCGGTGATTAGACCCCTGGTTAGCTTTGCGACAGAATAGATGCAAATTAGACATTGAGAAAACCAAATTTCTTTAATGTGCAGTTTTTCGATGGGAAAAGAGATAATCGTGTAATGAGAAAACGGCACTAATATGGTAATACAAATGTGTGTAATGTAAATGTTATGTTGTTCAAAAACATCGTTTACATAAGATATCACTACTATGGTTCTAATAACAGAAATATACTGTGGGTGTAATTTTGGAACATATAAATGTATAAATATTTTATATACATTCATTTAATTGATTTTTAGATTTTCTATGGATTTAACATCGAAATTATTGTTAAAATAATGTAGTATTACCGAATGTCTACAAATATTACCGGAATATCCTGCAAATTGACTTAAATATTTAGTTAAAATCGTAAAATAAAGTTAATTTTTTTTGTAATGTATATTTAAGATATAATAATAAAGTTATTCCTTAATATATAACTAATAATCCATAAAGTGGCGAATAAAGCTACAAAGTAATGAATTCTTGAAGTCATTAAAAGTAGGATTGTAAGTAAAGTTTTTGCTGGGTTTTTCTTCTTTTTGTAATTTTTTACATTAAACTACATATTTTTCCTTTATAATCCGTAATTGGAAAAAACATTTTTTTGGATAGTTTTATAATGAACAAAATGTAATATCGTTCGTGACATACCGTACGTGACAAATTTTTCTCTTATAGTATTTTCATGGCAAGAAATATATTTTTTGTAAATATATCTATATAAAAGCTTAAAACAAACAAGTAAGAAAGTATATTCGGTCAAGCCCGACCATATGATACCCTACAATATAATATTAAAAAAATTTTTTTTTGATAGTGTACCATACTTGGGGCCCGTGGCCAATCAAGGGTGCCAGAACAGAATTATGCTGAGGCTTAGAATTATATAAAAGTTATTTGTTCCGAATATTATTAAGTTATCTCCGCCAATATGAGATTTGTTTGTCCCTAGCTGACTTAAGGAAGGGGGTTTATATGGGACTTATGGTTAATTTTGGACCTACCCGCACAACATTTTGTCATGACATAGCACCTATCGTAAAAGTCATTGCCAGAATATTTTATGTAAATACCAACATTTATAAGGAAGTTATGGCATTAAAACCTATTTTCGGGGGTATAACTTGTAGGGGTGCCATGGTCAAATATGGACCGATTCCAAAAACATTTTGTGAGATGATTTTGATTGTTATAAAATAAGGTTTGACCAAATTTAAACTAAATACCAACATAATAAGATGATGAATTTAGTTGCATTTTCGTACTTACAATATCGTACGTATCTTGCTTTGAACTTTTATTTTGATTTCAAACGACAAAGATAAATGATGTTTCGCTCTACGTACGTGACATTAGAATAGCATCCAAAACAAACACAAAAGTATACCGCTAATCGAACCATAAATTTGTTCTTTCTTCATTTCATTGATGTTGTAACATTAATTTTAAAGCGTAATTCTAGGGTTGCCAGTATCTGTATTTAATCGGAAGAATATTAAAAATTGTCAATTGCAGTTACTAAAAATGAATCAATGAGAAAGTGAGTTAAAGCTATTATTTTTCATTGATGTTGTAACATTAATTTTAAAGCCTAATTCCAGGGTTGCCAGTATCTGTATTTAATCGGCAGAATATTAAAAATTGTCAATTGCAGTTACTAAAAATGAATCAATGAGAAAGTGAGTTAAAGCTATTATTTTTTTTTCTTTTTAAAAATTGTAATAAGCTACAAGAACCTCGGCAAGTTTGGGTGTTTTTTCCTTTCTACCATATTTGAAAAAAAGTTTCAAGCGTTTTAATTTTTTTCTTAGGTGTTTATCGCTCATTTATATGGGTAAGTGCTGCAGTGTCTTTTCTCCTTAAGCGAGTATGGCCGCAATAATTCAAAATATTATGAGTTAGTGGGTTCGTTTTTACTAATGGAGCATTGAGATCCTTGCAAACCAAGGGGCAGCTGTGATTATTAAACGAAGTATATTTTGGCGCCTTTGAATTTTTTCGATTTTAGAGGCCGAGGCAGTGCCCCATAACTGAATACCATAGCACCAGATTGGCTTTAATATGGAGTTGTAAAGTAGCAGTTTGGAGTCGAGACTAAGGACAGAGTTTCTTCCAATAAGCCAATGAATTTGGATGGCTTTTAGTCTCATTCGAGTTAATTTTGTCTCTATATGGCTTTTTCACGTTAAACGGCGATCTAGATGTATACCGAGATATTTTGCATGCTAGTTTTGTGGTATTATTTGATTATTGATTTTAATAGGGGGGCATGATTCCCGACGCAAGCTGAATATTATTTGAAGGCATTTTTGCTCAATGACACAGTTCGAGTTGAAATATATGATCCCGTAAGTATCGAGATGCTTCTTTACTGTTTTCGTGCACGCTTAGAAAAGCTGTATCATCAGGAAATGTTGAAGTTTTGGTGTGGTTGTTTGTTGGCATGTCCGAGCTATACATATAGTATAATAAAGGGCCCAGGGTGCTGCCTTGTGGGACTCCAGCGCCAATTGGCTGAGGTAAACTTAAGAAATTTCCTTCTTTAATAATAAAATGACGACCGACTTAGTAGCTTTCTAGCAGCTTGTGTGTGTTTGCTGGTAAATTTTTTTTTTTTATTGAATCTTTCTTGTCGAAAATTACAATATGTATTCAAAGCTTCATCCTAATTCTTATTTGTATTTGTTAGCCGTTACCAATGTAACCGCTAATTAATTGCATTCAAGTGTCAAAAAAGCCTGCTAGGCTCAAAGTGTCGGATCTTTTCAGCCTCCGGTGACCTTCGAACTTTATCAGATCCCGAGCGTGGTAGTTGGGATGGACCATTAGTTTATCTATGTATTTGACTGAATACTTTTTAATTTCTTCCTGGATGGTAGCGATGTTAAGATCTCTGTGGATAATGCCATTACGTATATACCATGGGGCGCCGACAATTTGCCGTAATATCCTAGACTGTCTTCTTTGTAGCTTCTGGATGTTTGATGCGCATGCAGTTCCCCATAACTGGATGCCATATGTCCATATTGGTTTTATGATAGACTTGTATAAGAGAACTTTGTTATCTAAGGATAAGTTTGAGTTTCGACCATTTAGCCAATGTAGTTGAGCTGCTTTAAGTTTCATAGCCGTTATTTTCGCTTCAATATGACGAGACCAGGTCAGGCGTCTATCTATATGAATTCCCAAGTATTTAACATGGCTTTCTACCGGAACAGTTATGTTATTTATTTTTACAGCAGGGCACGTTTGTCTTCTGAGCGTGAAAGTTAAGTGAGCACATTTAGCCGGGTAAACCTTTATTTTCCATTTTTCTAGCCAGGCTTCTAGTTCATTGATGTGGGACTGTAAATGCTGCGATGCAACTTTTGGGTCCTGATTAACACTAATAAATGCTGTGTCGTCTGCAAACGTAGAAGTATGTGTGCTCGGGCTTGTTGGCATATCAGCTGTATATATTATATACAATAGCGGCCCTAATATGCTGTCTTGAGGGACACCAGCAGATATTTTCTTGGTGGGGGAGTATTGGTTTTTTGATCTAACCATGAATGTTCTGCCAGTTAAATAGCTCTCAAGGAGTTTGTGAGTGTTTTGTGGAAGCATTCGTGTTATTTTAATGATCAGCCCATCATGCCAAACTTTGTCGAATGCTTGGGAAATGTCTATAAACAGTGCTGAGCAATATTCCTTTCTCTCAAACGCTGATCTAATTTGGGTAACAATTCTATGCACTTGTTCGATTGTACCATGCCTTGCTCGAAATCCGAACTGATGATCCAGAATGATTGCGTGTTCATTAAGATAGGGAGATATACTTAAAAGGATGGCTTCGCCACCACAAGCCCGTCCGCTCGGATGTTTTGTGTCATAAGTGAGGTACCCATTTACCCTAAAGCAGTTTTTTAGAGTAAAGTGGGTTTCAGAGACGAGAAGCACGTCGATTTCATGAATTTGAAGAAAATGTGCTACTTCGTGCTTATGTTGGGAGAGCATGTTTGCGTTCCAGAAACATATTTTTAGCTGGTTCATTTTTTATTTAGTTGAACTTGCAGGAGCATGTTTTGGGTTCGCATCATTTCCTGAAACATGTTCAGCATGGTGCCCATGAAGTTATTCATAATTTGAACTAGATTTTCAATTGAGCCCGATATGTATGCAGAAGGTATTTGTGGAGATTCCTTAAGAACATTAGCGTATGAAGGTTGGTTTCCGTTAGCTACTTTTGCAGGGTTATATCCGTGGGCGTTTTCTCTCAGGACTTGGACATATAAGTAGTTTTGTATAGAGTTAGCATAAGAGCCCGAGGGAAAGCTTGACGCATAAGGTGGACGATATTGGGAGTGCGCATATTTTTGGATTTGCTCAGTTTCTTTTAAGTGCAAGAATACTCTACAACCCCTATAGTTGGCTGTGTGATTTTCACCGCAGTTACTGCATTTCCTTACCTTTGGGTCAACTCTGGAGTGATTGCATTCCGAAGTTTTATGAGCATTACCACAAACCACACATACGTGAGGTAGCTTGCAATACGATTTTGTATGCCCGTATTCCTGACAATTGGTGCACTGAGTGGCACCCTTGCGTTTTAATGGCTCCTCTACTGTTATTCTCCTACTTAGGAGGTATCTCAAGTTGTTAATAGGATTAACCGAATTTTTTGATTTTAGGAGCGATGAATCGAAAGCTATTTCGATACGGTGCATTGGTTGAGGAACTTTGTTCCTGTCCAAAATATTGTGAACTCATCTCACCTCATACCCTTCAAACTCTAAGGCAGATCTTATTTCCTCTGTGGGAATGGAACTATCTATACCTTTTATGACGACAGTCAAACCCTTAGCACTTTGTAGTTGATACGTATAGTAACTTTTCTAAGCTGCATCGAGGTGTTTTGAGATGATACGAAAGTTCATTTCAGTATGGGTTTGGATCTTGGTCTCTTGGATTGGTCCTCGCCGTATTGAAACGACATAAAAATTATTTTTGCCCACAAATTCGGACATGTTTACTAAAGTATTAGATGTTTGCTCTCGCAGGTAGATGGGTGGATGTTTGGTTTCTTTAATTTCTGCTACATCAGCTGATTCTGCTTCTTCGTCGTCAGGAATGGAGAGTACAGCAAATATATTTTGGCTTGTTGGCAAGGACCCTACGTTAGAACTTTTGTATTGTTTAGGCATGCGATCTTTACTAGCCTTTCTCTTGGTTATAGTGATATATCTATCCATACCTGTTTGCACTTTTGTATTTTTTGGCACAGCTCCAGTGCTTATTAATGCCAAACGTGGTGTAGAAGGTTCTTCGTTGGTATTTTTCTTATCAAACGATTTCGTGCTCTGAGTTGTATTTCCGGCTTGTTCAGCACACTTGTTCAGGTTGGGAACACTTGGGCTTAACTTTGTGTATGGGAGATCAGATGCTCTGTCAGTTATTTTTGCACTTAGACACAGTAATTTTTACTTAGCTGCACAATCTCCTTTGCACGATTTGCAGGAAAATAAGAAATGCAGCTATTTTAAATGCATTTAGCTGCTTTAATGTGCAGGTACGCAGTTGTGGTTACCTGCGTAAAAGTGCAGCTAAAGTAATGTGTTTGAAAGAGAAGTAAAAACGTTTTTATTAATAAATTGATAGTAACAATGACGTTCAAACAACCTGCAGTCATTTGCTATACATTTTTATAATGAAAGAGATAGCCAAATTGGTAACAACGTTAACAATAGCGCTGCAAACTGTCAAAAGCTAAAAATTCTAAATTTTCAACTTTGTTGCGCTACAGAGCATTCGTCAGCTTCAAATACTACTACAACTACTTTATTCTGTTCCAGACCTAAGATTTGCTATTCCTTTCATATATTCGTGGCAAAGTTGCTGTAACCACAACCCATATGAATAAATGTAGGTACATTTAAACAAAATAAATGAATTATGTATAATGTTGTCAACTTGCCTTGATTGCGATTTTTGTTTTTATTACAACTTAAATTGGATATTTATGTGAAAAAGTGGCCACCATATTTTTTCATGTCTCAGTTATCTTTGAAGTTTTATATGAAAATATTTTAAAGCTGCCCAAAAATATGAAAAATGTACAGGTATACAAAATGCACGTAAAGAAGGATTTTGAAGAATAATTCCAGAAAATATGTATTTTGGGCAGTTAAGTCAAAGTGCAGCTAACTTAAATTATTTATATGAAAATAATTTTAAAATGCCAAAAATTTTGGACACTTATCTTAAATGTGCAGGTAAAGAAAGTGCACTTAAAAAAGGAATTTATATGGGATTATAAAGAATAATGCCAAAAATTATCAATTTTGTGCAGTTAAGTCAAAAGTGCACGTAAATAAAAGGCAGCTAAGTCAAAACTACTGTAGTTCCTATTATACTCTGGGTCACGAGTGTTTTCATTGCTGACGATTGGAGAGTTAATAACTATATACGCATTTCTTCTGGTTGGGCTGGGCCTGCTCTCTTTGTTGGGAGTATTTGTGAAGCTCATTCACGAAGTTGCTAGAGCTCCCATTTTTGTTGATATTTATTTTCTGTGCTTATAATTTAATAACACTATTTTCTGTGGCTTTTTAAAATAATATTATTCTCCGCACCTATTACGAATAAATGATGAAACAGAACTGAGTCTCCAACTTCAGGCAAAAATTTTAAAGCCCATAATTAAAACGTCGGCAGTAACTTCAAATTCTCTCTCATTTCTCTCTTTAATTTTCTTTTGTTCTTATTTTTCTTTGTTTACAAAATGTATGAAATTGAATGAAAGTATGGTAGCATTGTTAAGAGAATAATTGTATTTATGCGAGAGCATTAGAAAAAACGTACTCAAAATAAAATTGATTTTATTTCTCTGGCATAATTTTATGTCAAATTGTATGAAAAACATCGTTCAGCCCCAGTTCTGTTTCATCATTAATAAAACCTGGTTCGGCTATAATTTGTTTTTTTTTTTTTCACAAAATATATCACTTAAAAACATCCGCACTCATCAAGAGCTGATGGCAGATTGAATATTTGATAATAAGCAAATAGGCCTATATGACTCAACTTTTGTATGAGGCTTTGGTATCATGGCATCCTTAGTTACCTTCCACTTTTAAGGATAGTATTCCAGACGTAATAAAGCGTTTAAGAAAAAAAGAATAGTTTTCTTTGCTATGCGAGGTAGCTACAACAACATTTTATTACTGTTCTTATCAATTCCAGTTGCCTTCTTAGTGTTTAACTCACAAATAGCCTTTTTTATTTCTCTTATCTCAAATCTTAGGGGAATAGCTGCTCCAACATTAACAGGCGGTAACTCGACTGCTATATCGTGAGATATATTTGGGGTAAATACGGTTTTCAAATGATTAACAAACAGATTTCCTTTTTCAATATCGTTTCTTGCCCAACTACCATTCAAGTTTCTTAATGATGGCTTAGAGATAACTGGCCCTTTTAGTTTTCTACCTGTACGCCCTTATGAGTAGACTGATTGTGGTGTTGCATCAAGTTCCTTAAGATATTTTTTCAGAGAATACGTTTTCTGAGTCTGCAGTAACTTTCTTAGCCTTTTGATTCACTTTTTTAGAAAGTTCTTAAGTTGAGGAGATCTGTGCAATTTTCACTCTGTTCCAGCTCTTCTTTTTTCCAACAGGAGACGCTCGACATCTGCTGAATAAATTTTAATATTTTTTGTTTTTTTTGGGACAATACAGAAATGTTGAACAGCTAGCTTCAGAAAACTGTCAAAATTAATAATAGAGCGATCTACATTCTCCGGTGTATTAACCCATTAGTGCATAAGGTCCCTTTGAAGGGACGGTCAGCTTTTGCTCTCTTACTCTCCCATTTTGCAATACAGAGCTCATGTAAGTTGATGGTATAGTTGTTGACATTACACCAAACCAGTTTGTGATTGATTGCAGTGCAGTAAACTTTAAATTGTGTGATTTTTTTTGCGAAATATGGAACAACAACTAAAAAAATTATCAGAACACGTGCGAGGTAAGTAAAGGTGAATAACAAATAAATACAGGTGAAATTATTTACCAGTTTTAAATGCAATTATCTTAAATTTATTGTAATAAACAAATTTAAGTTGTTGTGAGTGATAAAAATATTGTAACTTGTGAATAATACCGTTATTTATCCAACGTCCCTTATAAGGGACGCTATGCAGACAGGACAGTTAACAATAATATTTTATTACAACAATAATATTTTATTACAGACTAACAGTAGCTAAAATACTGGAAGAGATCGAAGCTTTTGATGGTCAGTTGCAAGAACTTGACATTTTTGCAATCCCACCATTGGAGGAAAATGAGACCGACCAGGATTCGGACGGTAGTGATGACGAACACGAGGCGAACTTGGATCATCTCGGCCCGAAATTATTGACTGCGGAAGGCGAGATCCAAGACGAATTCGATGACTGGAGTGACAGTGACAATGAGCCGCTGGCTAAATACAGAAAAACCGTCAGTTCGAGTGTGCGTGCGGGAAATGCCTTGCGTTGGCGAAAAGTAGAACCGGTGTACGACATTCAAACGGAATGCGAAACAATACCGCCGAGTGCCGAAGCTCAAGCCGCCAGCTCGCCTACTGATTTCTTTGAGTTTTTTTTTTTCTGAAGGCATTATAAATTTTTGTGTTGAGCAGACAAATTTATATGCTCTTCAGAAAAATGTTGACCTGAGAATGAGTATGGACGAGGCGAGAGCTTTTATTGATGGTATTTTGATGTCGGCGTACGCAAAATGTGCGACACAGATACCACAGCCGAAACTTCTTCAGCGCTATAATCAAGGCAAGGTAGGCGTTGATAAAATGGGCCAGATGGTGGCTGTGTACCGGTCTAGAATTAGACAGCGTAAGTGGTGGTGGACCATATTTGCATATTTGTTGGACGCATCGATCGTAAACGCATGGATCCTTATGCGGTAAGTTCATCCGAACGACCTAAATTGTGGCACTCTGCTAATTTTTCGCAGGTACATAGCCATTTCGTATCTAGAGAGATACGGAATGCCGTCCTCAAGAGGATCGAGTAGAACCAGCATCAACCCTGATGCGCGCTACGATGGAAAAAACCATATGATTGAGTACTCGAATACGGATAAGAGATGTGCCTATTGCGGAAAGAAGTCTAACTTTGTATGTACTAAGTGCGAGAAAGGGCTTCATCCGAAAGAATGCTTCAAGTGTCCCTTATAAGGGACAGTCCCCAAAACCCCCAAAACAAATTTTTTTAATAAATCAAATTAAAACATCTTTATTCGACTTATTTCAATGCATAATGATTAAAAAAAAGGTAAGTATAGCGCCAGGGAACTTCATGCACTAATGGGTTAAGCGGAATATTTTCTGTGCAATGGATACTGAGTTAATTTTTATATTTTAACCAATTTATTTGTGTGGCTGACGTCGCTAAGTAACCAGTCGGAGATACAATTATATTTGGGTTCGATATAGTAACAATTGTAGGTATGTGGTGGGAAGAAAGCTTCAACATGAATCGTTTCTATGGGAATTCTTTTAACCACGCCGATATTGATGACATCTGGAATTTGTTGTTGATCAGTAGGAACATATGTTCGTTGTCCGCACGCTACCACATTCGAATCCATTTTATTAAATTATTAAATAAAACACGTCCCTTTGCAGTTAAAAGTCGTGACCCCTAGAAGGTATGTTAAGCGTTGTTATCGCCATTAGTAGGCCAATATGTTGATTATCCGATCGCTACCACACTCAAATCCATTTTAGAAATTGTATTAAATAAAACACGACACTTTGGAGTTAAAAGTCGTGACCCTGAGAAGCTATGTTTAGCGTTATTATCGCCAGCGGACAGGAAACAGGGTCTAATGATTTAAAATATTTATAATATTGGCTTTCTGATATTGAATATCTAGGTAGGGAGTATAACGATGAAAGTACTATGTTTCTATTTAATGTCTTATGTTTGCACATTTTGCGATATTTTTATTTTAATATCTTGCATTTTAATTTATGCATTTTTACATAAGGCTAAGAATATTTAAAAATAGTTTTTCTTTCCTTCTTTAAAAAAAAATTATATTTTGTACAAAGTTTTTAAAAAAAATTTTCATACAAAACTTTTTTTGTTACATGTTTTTTAAATTTTATATTAATATTTTTTTGTATGGATTATGGATTTTATAAGGAAATATTTCATTTTATAGATATGTACCCAGTAAAAACTTCGCTTACTTTTTCAAAATGGATAGCTTCTTAAACTCATTATTTAGTAGCTTTGTTCTATAACTACATCTATAACAACTTCTATAACTACATTTTTCTGGATGTATTTAAGTAAAAAAATAATGACTTACTTTAAAATGCGTTCATTTTGGGACATCCCTTGTAAAATTCATTGGTTCTTTCAGTAGAATTGTAAGTAGTGCCTTCATGTTTTTCTGATTACTCAACACATTATTTTGTAGGCGAAGTTTTTACTGGGTACCTAAATACGATTATTTTAAAATAAATATCAGCATTTTGCCTCTCGTTGATGACATGTTTATATGTAGTTTATGCACATTTACATTTGCTGTCTTTTTTTATCCCAGTTCTCACTTATTCAGAAAAGAATAACAAAAAAATACAGCTCATTTGCTAAAACGTCGTCATAACTCAAAAAAATAAGTTTCGAAATTTAAATTTTTTGATTTTCTCTTACCTCTAAGAAAAAATAACGACACATTCTCTTCAATTGTGGAAAGTAAATTAGATATACAAAGATGAATTTCATACATAACTAGCTTAGCCCGGTGCGCTTCGCTACACTGCTGTAACCACTTCTTCAGATTAGAAATATTTAATAAATGTATCCTATGGGAGGTATTCCCCCC
This sequence comes from Pollenia angustigena, assembly GCA_930367215.1. Lineage (NCBI taxonomy): Eukaryota > Metazoa > Arthropoda > Insecta > Diptera > Polleniidae > Pollenia > Pollenia angustigena. Next base: position 45,821,585 of record OV884058.1, read on the forward strand.
CTGCGCCTGTCCGCTTTATTTTTATTTTCAAAAGTGTAGTATACCATAAGAGTGACTTTGACAAAGTTTGAAGATTATCACTACAACAGTTCTTAAGATATGCGATATTAAATATTGGCGTTCTATGGGGGGAACCATTTCCCCGCTGCTATTTTATTTCAATTTTGGGGCTCAGAAGTTCCTACTACCAAAAGTTCAACAAAATGCGTGCAGCGGCTCTTAAGATATGCGATATTTAATATTGGCATCAAATGGGGGGTACCAATTCCCCTGCTGCTATCGAAAAATTAGCCTATTTTATTTTTAGGGCTCACGTAATGTTGCTGTAAAAATTTCAGGAAAATCGGTTAAGTAGTTTAGGAGTCTATAAGCCAACAAACAAACATACAAACATTTCTAATTTTTATATATATAGATACATATATGGAAAAACATAGCGAACAATTCTAAATCCTTAACTCCAAAATAAAATTTTTTGAGTTATGACGACGTTGCAGCAAATGGGCGATATGTATGTTTATGACTGTTTAATATCATGCAATAATTTTTTTTTTTGTTTCTTACACTGAAAGTAATAATATTTTATTATTCTTAGGGCACTTTTACCCATTCAAATAGATGGTCAAAAAAGCGTGACCGCTAACAATAACAATATTGAATTATTCAAATAATTTTTGCTGCAATTAAATAAAAAAATTTTGAAATCAAATTTTTGTCATTAAAAAAAAAAACAAGTAAAATTGCAATATCGTTCAGGCCGTCTACATAACCGCGAGGTGAATTCAGTATGGCGAAATATCTGCCGGGGCTTTTCACATTATTATTATTATATGATTGTTAAGTGGCGGTAAGTTCCCTGAATAATATGCAGGCTTGCCAGAAGAATTCGAATTAAAAGTGGCAAATCAAAAAAGTGCTTAATTGTTCTACAGTTAAAAACAAAAGTGCTTATTTTTTAACATTGATTTTTATGAAAATAATAAAAACTTAACAATTGAAATTTTTTAAAAAATTCTTATTGTTTAATATAAACGCTTTTTTTAATGTTACACTACAAAACATGTGATATTGTAACATGCGTTGAATTAATGTATCGATTTCATATTCAATTTTGTTTTATTAAAAATAAATTGTTTTTACCATGTGACGAGTTGCGATAATGCCAGTTTGAATTCGGTTTTAAATCGTCTTATTTTATATTACCGTAAAGTGATGATGTGTACCAAAAATTTAAGTAAAACGTTGTTAAAAATAGTAAAAAATAATTTGTTATTTCACACGCAGGGGAACGCATAAGAGTAATCTCCAAGAAGATAGTTCATGGTTCATGGAAGTTCATGGAAACTGAACCTGATGCTTCAATATTAGATACATATGCAAGTACGTACATATGTATCGTCAAATAATCAGGGGCCTAGTTCTGGCAGTCGTGATCGTGTGCTTTTTCGATTCGAAAGCAATTTTATTTCTTTTTCTTTCAGTCGATACTGAACGAATCGAAGTTATTTTTTCAGTATTGTGAAACTCAAATTAATGCTTAACAACACTGAAAAAATAATTCCGATTCGTCCATTGACGGAAATATTTAGATATTAAATTGCTTTCGAATGTTGTTATTGAACTTAATACTCATGTGATTTGCCTACACATGACAGTTACAGCCTGGCTTACAATGTCCACAAAAAGAAGAATTCGAAAAACAAATTTTTGGTTTTTATTATTGTTTTCAGAAATGTTCTTCTCGAAATTGTGGACCAATCAGCAAAATTGTTTGATATAAGAAATGGCTGAAAACTACGACTTGTTTCAATTAGACTTAGAAAGACCTAGAATTTTTCAGTAGTGGTCCATTTGGAATATGAGATAGAAGATTGTGAACTCATCTTAATAATATCTGACAAAAAAAAGATATTTTCATATAAATTTTTTAACAATAACAAATAAAAGTTGAGGGCATTGATGGTCTGGCTGATGTCTTCTCGGCATCAAAAATAACTGGTTATTGCCGGACGTCTCTAAATAAGATTGCTAAAGATTTTAGGGTAACGATGGCTTAGGTGCCAGGGTACAGTGGGGGCCTGTGCATATAGGGTTGTCTCTCGGACGACATGTTCATTGCCATTTTGATGGATTGCTATAGAACTCTCCTTAAAGAAGAAGAGGCGTTTAGAAAAGCTGAGGAGAGATGCCAGGGTAAAAAAACTGCTCTTTCGCCCGGATTTTATGACCCGGATGTGTTACTGGAATTATAAGCGTGCTTCACGCAGATATAAAATATAGTTTGGCATGGTTACGGCAACTACACCATGTTTATTGAAACAATATTTTGTTGTCGTACACAAAAAATTGTTATTTCTATTAAATATAAGCAATATTATATTTACTGTTAACAAATCAATGTTTATCGCAATTATAATTTTGAGTATTGTTGACTGAAAAATAATTATTTTTCTAACAACTTAATAATGATAAATTTGAAAACATATTATATTACTCACAACCATTTCATGATATTTAATAGTCATGTAGAAGTGGATACGGACGGGTTAAGAAGGTCAGCAAGGCTGAGGGCAAGCACAGGTAGAGAGAGAGAGAGTAGTTAGGTAGACTGTGTAATGGGTGGGATTGAAGACATAATTGACAAATGGAGGTTATGGACAGATTGGCAGTTGTTCTTGAGTGGTAGAATAGAAAAGACAAGTGCAGACAAGGGAGGAAAGTTATTATATTATTCTTAGCAATTACAGTCCATTATGGACCAATACTTCTGCGACTATCGTTCTCCATTTATCTCTGTCAATGGCCTTTTGCTTATAGTTTTCAACTTTGATTACTTGTAAATCTTCTTCAACATCATCTTTCCACCTTTTTCTTGGCCGTCCTTTTTTTCTAATACCTTCTGGGTGTTGTTCAAAAACTTTCTTCACTGTCATGCAGTCGTTAATTCGTAAAACATGTCCAAGCCAGCGTATTCGCTGTGCTTTTATAAAACGTATAATATTTTGATTTTCATTAAGTATCTCTTACTCATCATTGTACCGGGATCTGTACAATCCTTCTTGAATTTCAATTGGGCCAAAGATTTTACGAAGAATTTTCCTTTCAAAACAAAGTAGTTGATGTATATCTGATGTTTTTAGTGTCCACTCCCATACGATAGGACTGGTCTTATAAGTGTTCTATATAGATTAAGTTTCAGCTTCTTAGATAACAAGGAGGATCTAAAGAGTTTTAGATGAATAAACCAGGTTCTATTCGCAGATTGGATGCGATCTTGTATTGCTACAGTGGTGTCCCCATGTGAACTTAGATTGATTCCCAGATATTTAAATTCTTTAACAGATTCTTACACATTATTAGATATAACAAGGTCTGGCGAGTCTTGCTGTATGTGTGAACGGAGCATATATTTTGTTTTTGTTCTGTTAATCATCAGTCCTGTAGTCTGCGCTGCTTCTTCTAATTGTTTCTACTTCTGGCAATTATCAAAATATCATCTGCGTAAGCGCAAATTTGAGAAGATTTATTGTAAATGGTGCCTTTTTGATCTTTTTCTTCTACTACTGAATGTAAAACTAGAGAGAATTTTAATTAATTTTCATGTTGTAAAATTCCTTTCTTCATAAACATAATTTAATGAAAATTAAATTTGATGAACTTAAGCCTAATTAAAAATATTAAAAAATTTGGATTAAAAACCATAAATAGTTCAACAAAATAACCACAATACTAATTATTGTTAAAGCTAAGGCACGAGCTCTATGTTTGCATTTGTCCTTCAAGTTGTGCTGAAAACGTCAGCAAGAAAAAGAAAGACAAAAAAATGAAAAAAACAAAACCAAATATGTACTTTGAACTTCAAGAAGAATTCTTGACAAAAGTACGGAAAAAACAGAAGTAAAAGGAAGAACATGTAAAATAAATTAAAATAGATAATCATTCAAAGCAAATTTCGATCTACCAAAGGTTAAATACAATTTGGTTTAAGGATTGATGTTTGACTAATGACGTCAGCAGTCGTCGATGGCTGCGAGTGTTAAACGGCAAGCCCTCTGAGGAGATTGAGTGGTTGCAATCGAAACATGTCAGGGTAACCTGTCCGTAAAAACGCCTGGGTTCGAGCCCAGATTGAGTCAAGAATGAAAAATTATCAGTAAATTTTAATTAATTTTCATGTTGTAAAATTCCTTTCTTCATAAAAATAATTTAATGAAAATTAAATTTGATGAACTTAAGCCTAATTAAAAATATTAAAAATTTGGATTAAAAACCATAAATAGTTCAGCAAAATAACCACAATACTAATTACTTTTAAGCTAATTTTGATTAAAATAACAATAATATGATTACTTCTTAACTTATTATGATTAACATGAAAAGAATATGATTTAGGGAAAAATATTATGATGTAATATTACGTACATATTTAGTCATAATATGATTCAATAATAATCTTAATATGGTGACTACAATCATAAATATTATCATAACACTTTGCCCTTAGAATGAATAAGGTAACCACTTTTTTCCTTGAGTGTTGGTAGCAACCAGATTAGGACGGTTAAATCGATTATAAGGGGTTACAGGTGGTTTAAATGACTCCTACAGTAGATGTCATGATGAGGAGGAGGTAACGATGTTTCATTTTCTCTTCCAATCTCGTAGATATTCGGATGACGCATTATGGTAGACCAGAATTGCAGAGCTTTAACTCTCTTTTCTGCAGGAAATCTAAATTTTGTTACACCGGCTTGACTTTGATCCATATAAAGTATGTTCTCGGAATAAAATTTAGTGCGCCTAACACAGCGAAGAATTATAATACTGTGAGGTAAAATTTTACAAAGATAAGTTCATAGCTTATCATAGTTCCCATATAAAGCCCAGTCCTGAAATATTCTATCTGTTGGTGGAAGACTTTTAAGAAGTTATTTGCAATTATAATATGAAACATCCCAATAAAACTCGAGCTTCCAACGCAGCAGGTTTGCAATGGAGAAACGTAAAAGTTTCGCTTACCATATCGCCAATGGAAGACATGAATTTTATATGGCGAGCTTCCACTTTAAAGCAATAAATTTTTGACACAGAAAGCACTTTATTCAGCGCATATCAAAATTGGCGAAAGTAAAGATCAGCCGTACTCACTGAATTTTTGGTTGTTACAGTAATTTTTATATGTGCTCCCTTACAGTTCTGCTTCGTATTAAAGGAATACCGTGGCGCTTTAAATTATATATATAATTTTTCAATTTGATAAGAATTCTTTTACTTACCTTACTACATCTCTGTATTTCGTAATGCGTGGCGCATATAAATTTAAAAATTAACTATTAGCGCCTTTGCAAAACAAGATCATTTTCTTGTATTTATTTCTTTGGCCAATTGATTACACTACGTAACAAAATTTCAACAAAGTCGTGACCAAATGAATCTGACAGCTAATCTTTATGTAAAATTTTCCGCTGAATCCGAATATGAAGTCAGAATTGTCAAAAGTAGAACAGTTTTTGAGATATTCCAAAATAACCGTTATTTGTGTTTTTAAAAAAAGATGATGTGACTGAAATGCAAATATCTTAAAAAATTTTAAACGGATTATGTAATTCTTTCTTTAAAGTGAAAGGTTATACAATTTCTAAAATAACCATGGATTGCTTGTGAAGATTGGTCAAGAAATGACAGAGTTCCAGGGGACAAAAGTTCAAGCTACTTTGAAAATTTTATGATTTTGTTCAATTTTGCTCTTTTCAAGTTATTTTTTTTTTAACCAATGATTTAAAAATACTAATGTTTTATTGCATGCGACATTAGATTACTTTAGTATGAAAATTTTGCGCCCAACAAGACATAGATTGGTACGAAAATGACAAAGCTACAAAAGATTTAGTAAATTAACCCATATAGAATTTCAATAGTTTTAAGCAATTTTTAATATTTATTGTTACTACAAATTTAGCTTTGTATATTTATTTGTGTGGGTTAATTCAATTAATCTTTTGCAACTTTGTCATTTTTGCACCGATCTGGTTCCTATTGGGCACAAAATGTTCGTATTGAAATAGGCTAATATTTAATTTTTTGGATATTTGCATTTCAGTCACAGCATCTTTTTTTAAAAACACATACAACGGTTATTTTGAAATATCTCAAAAACTGTTGAACTTTTGACAATTCTAACTTCATATTCGGATTCAGCGGAAAATTGTACATAAAGATTAGGTGTCAAATTCATTTGTCAAAAAAATTGTTACGTAGTGTTATAAAACACTAAAAAGCGAAAAGTGGGTTAATTCACTAAATCTTCTGTAGCTTTGTCATTTTTGCACAGAAATTAGTCTCGTTGGGCGCAAAATGTTCGTATCAAAATAAACTAATGTGCTATGTAATAAAACAATAAACTTTTCAGTTGTTTCATTTTAAAAAAATAACTTCAAAAATCAAAATTGCAAAAAATCATAACATTTTTCATAAATTTTCAAATTTTGTCCACTGTAACTCTGTCATTTCTTGACCAATGATTACAAACGACCCACGGTTATCTTAGAAATTTTATAACCTTTCACTAGAAAGAAAGAATTACATAATCCCTTTAAAATTCTTGAAGATATTTGCATTTCAGTCACATCATCTTTTTTAAAAACACAAATAACGGTTATTTTGGAATATCTCGAAAACTGTTCTACTTTTGACAATTCTGACTTCATATTCGGATTCAGCGGAAAATTTTACATAAAGATTAGGTGTCAAATTCATTTGGTCAAAAAATTGTTACGTAGTGTTATTAATTTTCAGTTTATTTTTCTTTAAAGGCTAATAAGACCTAATGATTTTGATGTAAATAAAACAAATTTATTACATTTCACTCGACGTATCGTCACTTTTTTGGTGACCTTTTCAAGGGTCGTCTATTTAAATAAAAATAATAAAAGGACAACGTTAATTCAAGATATTTTTCACAACAAGCAAATACAACTTACAAAAAATATATATTATGTATTTTACATTAAAAACATCGACAGGTTTTTAATAAAATTACATCCAGTTCATCGATCTCGAACGTTAACGTTCGCATAGAAAATTATATGTAAAACAAAAACAATATTCGAAAATTTGTTTTTGTTTCAAATGTAGTTTTCTATGCGAACGTTGACGTTCGACATCGTTAAACAGGCAGTTAAATTGCACAGACACATTTAACAAAAAACTGAAAACCCCAATTTAAAATTATTATCACAGAATTAATTATATTGCAGTTCTATAACAAGTGCTAATGTTGTCAACATCTTCATTGTGGTTCATTGTTTTCATCATGTTTTGTTGTATTCTCAAGCTTTCTATTGTATATCTCTTTCTCTCCCCTCGTTCAAAAACCAAAACTCTCACTTGTTCTGTTTCAAAGGAGTGAGCTTTTGAAATCATGTGTTGCGATAATGCACTTGTTTGATATGTCATGTTTATGCTCTCCCATTCTCATTTCAAGTGAGCGTTTTGTTGTTCCTAAATAAATTAAAGGCTCAGTTAGCCGGGAGTAACAGTAACAGTAACCTTACCGTAAAAAAGTAAGACCAATCTATTTCTTAAGGCTCAGTTAGCCGATATAACAGTAACGTTGCAAATCAGCTGTTTCATTTTGTTGTATGTAAAGCAATTAGAACGATTACAGTTAGCAGTAAGATGTTACGTCTCAATCTGTAAGAAATATATTGGTCTTTCTTTTTTACGGTAAGGTTACTGTTACTCCCGGCTAACTGAGCCTTTACAGATTGAGACGTAACATCTTACTGCTAACTGTAATCGTTCTTATTGCTTTACATACAACAAAATGAAGCGGCTGATTTGCAACGTTACTGTTACTCCCGGCTAACTGAGCCTTAAGTTACAGTTCTGATCGTCCCATCCGGTACACTTTACACTCAAAAGAAAAATCAATCTAAACGTACTCAAATCAATCCGAAGCGGGATTGATAGTACGGTGAGTACGGATTTTTTTGAAACAAGTACAGAAAGATTGATTTAAGTACGGATTTTTAGTCCCAAAATACTTAAATTATCCATATTCAATCCCGATTTCGTACTTGAAATAATCCGAAAATGAGATTGATTTAAGTAAAACTAAGATTCATTCAATCTCAAATTACGCTTGATTCAAGAATTATAAAATTGTTTTAATCCGAACTCGTACTTAAAATAATCCGGAAATGAGATTGATTTAAGTAAAACTAAGATTGAATCAATCTCAATTTGTGCTTGAAAAAAACCAAAAAAGAAATTAGAAAGAAAAAATTATTATGATTGATTTACTTACCCGTTTTACACCTTAAAGAATGATAAAACACCAACATAATGCCCTATAATGGTTTTTACTTTAAAAATCTTATGTACATATTTAACTAAAAATATAAACTAAATGAGACGCAAATTTCAAATTTACTTTTTAACCCTTCGTGGTGCACATGAGTCTGGCCAGACCTTTGTTACACATGAAAATAATACATACATATATATGTATATGTTTTTCTTCTTGTTCTGTTGTTACTACAAACAAAAAGCAAATCGTTTTGTTGTTGTAGTTGTACAATAAATTTTGAACAATACACACGTACGCACGCATAAAAGAATGCAATGCTGAGAGATGAGACTAATAAGTTTTATGAGATTAAAACCCTAATTTTACTCTCAGAGTGGCGCTATCAACGAAAAGTTTAATATTTTTTGTACTTGATTTAAGCATTTTATACTTATTTCAAGAAATATCGGGATTGATTTTTTAAAGTAATCCCATTTAGGATTGATTTAAGTACCTTTTAGTGTTATTCGTACTTGAAGTTTTAAGTACGATTCGGGATTAAAGTAAGTATAAAAAGATTAATTTATCCCGAGTGTTTTTCTTTCTGTGTACTTCGTAAACAACATTACTTTGTTGTAGTTTTTCTATTGGCGCCTTAACTCTTGAAAATATTGCACTTAAAGTTGTATTTGGTTAGTATGCAAAGTTTATTTGTTCTGATTTAATTGTTGTCCTTATGTGTATATTATCCGTCAAGCCAGGTATGTATTTTACACTGTTAAAATGTTTGTCTTTTTCAGGGTTGTCAGCATTATTGATGTTTTTGTATTGTACATGTTTTTGTGTATCATTGATAAGTGTAATTATTAAGTTTCAAGGAAAACTATTGCTTATTAATATTTCTGAGATTTCGTCGATATTTTTGTTGTGATATTGCGGGTAAAGAATGCAATGCTGAAATAAAGAAAACAAAAGAAAACAATAATAACTACCTAACGGCTAAGCCAATTTTTCGAACACGTTCCCTTTCACCGTCGGTTTTCGCAAAAACGGTAGATAGTGATACATTAAAAAATATTCAACTGTCTCTGTCAACTGCCGATTCTCTAAGCAATTGAATAAAAAAATGCCTTTAAAAATATATTTACTTCAAGACTATAATATTTGTTAAGTTTTTTCCTTCTCCTGTAAATTAAGAACAACATTAGTTAGGGCTTTTCTATTAAAGTAACGATATTCAAATTACAATCGCTATTTGAAAAAAAGTGGTTACGTTTTTTCTTTAAATATTTTTTTGTTCGGCTGGACATCATATACAAGTATGATAAAATAAATACGCACATAACTTATATACCATTGTGAGCTGTTTATAAAAGAGATCTTTAAAAAAGGCGTCCGTCCATACATGCTCACATACAGATATTTTTATATAAAATATTTTAAACCAACATGTGTATTTATGTAAGTTATGTTTAAAACAAGAAAATAAAGAAATCTTCAGGATTTTGTCAACTTTGCATAAAATAAAATATTTCCTTTTCAACATAAGTCCTGTGTGTATTATCTTAAAGATTTTCAGCTTAAACTGGATATTATTGTTTTTCTTTTTTTAAGATACTTATTGATACATGAAAATGTGCAAGTATTGCAAAATATTAAAGAAATAAATCGTGTACAGTGGATAAAATAGGAAATGTACCAATTTGGCCCATTTGCAGTTCTAAGCATTTCTTATATATGTGAAGCCGCAGAATAAAACGTACTTTTCTGCTCATCTAAATTTCTAAAAAATTGAGTTTCTTTTAATTTCGCTTCCTTGAGAAACTGCATAAGCCTGGATATGCTAACAAATTTTTTACTTTTCAATAGATGATGCATCAATCTCACATGTCACTGCATTAAAAACTTCAAAGCAAATATTTAAAAACTATCAAAAACTGACTGTTCAAAAAACGTTTTTTCTGCCGTTCCTTATACACATTTTAAAAGAAGTTTGTCCAAATTTAGTTTTTTTTTCTTTGCGTGTGAACAATGTCCTTTTACTTTTACATTATATTAATTTTCTGGTGTTCCAAAAAGTTATTCTGAGTCAATCGGTATACTTAAAAATGGATGTAGCACCAATATTTTAAGGTGTTACAAACATCAGCTCAAACGCACAATACTCTCTTCACTAATGTGTTCTTGATTGTTTATTTAAACTGCGATTTGTGATTATAACAAGATTAACATTGTTTCAGAAATGATTCAAACTGAAAATATCTTGGTTAAATACAACTAAAAGTACTTTAATGGTCTGTCCCGGATCTTTATTACCATTCACTGACAGTTGTAATATTTCAGAAATGGACTTTTTGTTTGATCTATGACAAATTACGACTTAAACTTTGTAAAACCTGACCCCACTGTTATGTAATGTTTTAACTTATGGACCTATGACAGACCAGATTTGACTGCAACACGTTTTTTCCAAAAGTGGGCTATATCAAATTATGAATGTATTTTTACAAAAACTAGTATTATGAGTTCCAGTTATTAAAAACAAGTTTTTGCAAAATTTAATAACAATCGGTGCATTCCGCCACCAATAGATGATAATTTTTGTTTTGTAGTTGTGGGGCAGTTTTTAAAATTTTGGGTTTATAAATCTTTTTCTACCGAACCGATTTCTCTTTATTTTAATCTTTAGCCACTTCGGATAACTAAACAGAAAGAAAATCACTGGGGATAAATCAACTTTTTTATGATTGATTACTTTAAGTACGAGTCATACTCAAAAATTCAAGTACGAATAACACCAAAACGTACTCAAAACAATCCTAAATGGGATTACTTTTGAAAATCAACCCCGTAATTTCTTGAAAACGGTATAAAATTCTAAATTCAAGTAAAAAAAAAAAACGTTTCGTTTTGTTTAACCCTCCGATTTACGCATAACTTGATTTTCTATATGCATTGTATAAGCTTTGAAAAAAGGTCGGGCCAGACTCATGTGTACCACGACGGGCTGAAAAGCAAATTTTAACTTTTGTGTTCTCATTTAGCTTATATTTTTGGTTAACAATGGACACAAGATTTCTAAAGTGAAAAACATATCGGGCATGGTGTTGGTGTGTTATCATCCTGAAAGGTGTAATACGAGTAAGAAATCAATCATAATAATTTTTTCTTTCTACACTGAAAAAATTTTCTTCACAGATCCAATGAAATTTACATTAAAATTCAACCTATGTAACCTTTCATTGGATTAATGAAGGATAAATAAAATCAATGACAAAATTTTCATTGATTTTATGAATCCTCATTGAAAAAATGGATAAAATAAACGTTTGTCATTAAACTAATGCAAAATTTTCATTGATTTTATGAAACATTTCATTAATCCAATGAAAGGTTACATAGGTTGAATTTTAATGTAAATTTCATTGAATCTGTGAAGAAATTTTTTTCAGTATAATTCAGGATACAATTAACTTTATAATACCTGAATCAAACTCATTTTGAGATTAACTGAATCTTAGTTTTACGTAAATCAATCTCATTTTCGGATTATTTTAAAAACGAATTCGCATTAAAACAATTTTATAATTCTTGAATCAAGCGCATTTTGAGGTTGATTCAATCTCAGTTTTACTTAAATCAATCTCATTTTCGGATTATTTCAAGTACGAAATCGTTATTGAATATGGATAATTTAAGTATTTTGCGATTGAAAATCCGAATTTGAATCAATCTATTTGTACTTGGTTCAAGAAAATCCATACTCACCGTACTATTAATAGCGCTTCGGATTGATTTTAGTATGGATGGATTAATTTTTCTTTTGAGTGTAGAATAAATGTCACACCTAAATCGTCCTTTTCGTTTGAGGAATACGAAAATAAGCTTAATTTCAACAGACCGACAGACAGATGGACAACGCTAAATCGACTCAAGAACTCAGAATAAATATACTTTATGGGATCTTATATATTCATCTTAGGTTTACACTAGTGATGAAGGGAATAAATAGTATCAGGCGAGAAAAATCACTCATTTCCATATCAATGTTTCTTTTTTTCATAAATTCTAAGCCCCGTATTCAAAAATGTTTATTAAGTTTATAAAAATTTTATTAACTTACATTTTCATAGAAAATCTGTTTTGAAAATCGTTATTAGATTTAATATATTTGTCTGAAAACGGCAGCAAATCTTTGACTATTTTTTCCAAAACTAGAGCAATTAAAAAAATTACAGTATAATATAGTGTTTTGTATTTTACATAATTAAATTAAATCAAGTACAATGTCTTGGGCTATTACTGTTAAATATGCAAATATTTATGTTAATTTAATGAACAAATTAATTTTTTTATACGATGAGCTTAACACAATACACCAGGCGCGGATCCAGCTTGAGCTTACGGGGGGAAAATTTGCATGATACAAAAAAGTAAAAAATTGGTTTAAAAAGTTTATTAAAAATAATGGCCCATATTCATAGTAAAAATAAAGTCGACTTCAATGTTACTGAAATTCATTTAAAGCCGGTTTTAACTTAAACTCGATTTTATTTTTGACTATGAATATTGGCCAATATGTGTGTATATTATATTTAAAAAAAACTCAACAAAAATACATTCATCTTTTTAAATAAGCAATTTATGATTTCCTTGTGCAGCAAATTTAGACAGTACAGTAATCTTCTGTCATTGTTGATCTGAGCCATGTTTTCATTCGACGAAGGGTAGGAAATGACCTCCGGCTAGTAGCATTACTGATGAGCATTGAAACGAAAATTTGAAATATTTTTCTTAGATTTGGGTAGATATCTTCATCACAGTTTATTAAAGCATCTACAACGTTATCTGATAGAACAGGCTCAAGTTTAGATGTTAGTAGGTGTTTTTCTCTTTTATCAAATATAATCAGCTCATCCGCTAGTTGTGGTTTTAAAAGTTTTGTATCTGTATATGACTTGATTACACTTTGAGGTTTAAGTTTAAGTATGTTTAATACATTTAGGATATCTATTGGAAAAGGTGTTTTGAGATCTTCTTAAATAAATTCAATAAGAAGAATGTAGCCTACAACTCGGTAGTAATCTTCAACATTTTGGATGTGATTATTTCGTTCAAATCTTGTCTTTTCGATAGGAACCTCAATTTAAACGCAACTAGCCTAAACTTTTTCAAAAATCGCTTTGAATTGTTTTGATAAGGCTTGGTCCTTTCTGCAGATCTATATCTTTCTTTTATAAAATGGCTGTGTTACAATAAATATCAAAATGTATATTCCGCACATAAATTCAAAAGTACCAAGTGAGCTCCTTAATATAAAGGTAGAAATACTACCTTTCCATTCAGATATTTTTTCCAAAGCTTCTACTATATAATGTACACTTGTTGCAAAGTGTAAGATTGAGTCGTGACGGTCCACCCCTCTTATCTCGCTTAGTGTAGAGAGTTTGGCTCCCAAATACTTTGCTAAAATTGCGTTTAGCTTTGGATGATTATATTTAAACATTTTTGTCATTAATTTAACAAATGATACAACTTTTTGTATTAATGGCACTTTATTGCTTTTTATTCTCGAAGTGTTAAACGCTATTAACGCTTTAAAGGCAAACAAGGCACCCGGTGTTGATAATATAGCCCCAGAAATGCTTAAAGCTGATCCCCAATTAACAGCTAACATTCTGCTACCCCTCATCGAGAACTTTTGGTTATCATTTGAACTCGACGCAAATCTTAAGGAAGGTATAATTGTGAACATCCCTAAAAAAGGCGACCTTACCGACTGCAGGAACTGGAGAGGTATCACAATCCTTAGTGCAGTTAATAAAATTATAGCACATATCATCAATAAAAGAATCTCGGATGCTATTATGGATGATCTCAAACCAGAGCAGGCTGGATTTTGTCCACAAAAATCTTGCGTTGACCACATCAATAGCTTGCGAATCATAATTGAGCAGTCCGCTGAGTGGCAGTCCCTCCTCTATATGGTCTTTATCGATTTTGAAAGGGCTTTCGTCACCTTAAGCCATAATGCAATATGGAGCGCCCTTGCGTGTAAAGGTGTTCCACCTAAGATCATCCAACTCACTCAGGCACTGTATGCAGATGTTAAATGTAGAGTTGTTCATGACAACGCTCTAAGTAACAGCTTTAATGTGGTAACCGGAGTGCGCCAGGGATGTATACTATCACCCCTTCTCTTCAACATTGTCCTTGACGTCATAGTGCGCAACGCCACTCAAACAAATAGAGGTATAAGATGGGGGCTTACTCAACAACTTGAGAGTCTGGGGTACGCCGACGATATCTACCTCCTATCTCACAACTATCGTCATATGTCAGCTAAACTAAAATCTCTTGAAACCGAAGCTGCAAAAGCTGGATTAAAAATTAATATTGGAAAGAGTAAGGTAATGCGTTGCAATACCCTCAATAACAGCAAATTTAAAATACAGGATGTTGAGCTAGAAGAAGTCAAGTCGTTTTGCTATCTTGGTAGCATTTTAACACATACTGGCGGCTGCAGCAATGATGTGGCCTATCGAATGTCAAAGGCCAAGCAATCATTTGGCATGTTGCGCCCTGTATGGAAATCTGCCTATATTTCGGAACACACTTAGATAAGCATATTTAATTCTTGCGTCAAATCGGTGCTTCTTTAAGCCTGTGAATCATGGAACACGACATCACGAGAAATAAACGCCATTAATTTTGATGAACTTAAGCCTGATTATAAAAATACTTAAAATGTTATCTTTAAATTGAAAACTATAAATTTTTAGTTCTTACTATTTTATTTTTAATTTTTAACTTT
The DNA here is from genome assembly GCA_930367215.1 of Pollenia angustigena. Classification (NCBI taxonomy): domain Eukaryota; kingdom Metazoa; phylum Arthropoda; class Insecta; order Diptera; family Polleniidae; genus Pollenia; species Pollenia angustigena. The sequence goes on from OV884058.1 coordinate 45,836,689, forward strand.
TAATTTATAATATTAATTCTAGTTTTAATATTTTTTTTGCAAATACACTTTAGACGAAATAAGTGAAAATAAATAAAAAAAAAAGTAATTAAAAACTTCTTCACATACTCCTACTTATCAGGAGAAATCAGCAAAAGGCTTAAGACCACCACAAAAATATTTGGCAACACTGGAAAAGAGTTACATAAGTTTACAAGGGTAACATCATTGTCTTGTAGCAGCCCCTGACAGTTTGCTCAACATAACTGTTTGTATCGATTTGTAGCACAATAAAGAAAAAACAAATAAAGTTATATCAAAATGTAATAAATGTCGTCATAATCTTTGGGCCCGTAGACCGATTTTGCTAATTTTTTACACATTACATCTGAAAACAGTACAAGGTATTTTAGCACAATATCTGGCATCTTGATCAACTGTTGTGAGTGTAATCGAAACTTCCCCAAGTGAAAGACAGGTGGACATTAAAAAATTAAACTGCGCGTAGAAAAACTGAGAGATACGTACATTATTCTTAAAGCTAAGATCCCACTATCGGGTCGAATAGCACAATCTGTGACGATTTTTATTGTGCTATATCGGCGCACATTTAAAAACACTGCACAATTTATTCTTGAGTGGTCCCATTATCGTCGCACATTGTGAAAATTTTTTTCGGTTCATATCGGGCAAAACTGAATTGCGACAATTATCGGTACAATGCGGTCACACTCTCGTGATATTTGGGCCAATTAAATCATATGTTTTGGTTTATTTGCTTGTTGGCAGACATAATTTTACTAAAGAAATTCGGAAAATTCTCCGTCTGAATATTCTATTATGCTTCCTAACAATTTTAAATAATATATTAATATAAAATAAAAAATGTATTCAAATTTGTTCAAACTTACTGCACTTGTCCTTTTTTTGAAATTGTTGTTTTGTAAACAAATGTTTAAAAACCAGGGATGGCAACATCGATACAACTGCAATGGTTTGGTTAAAGCGAATTGTTTTCTTTAATTTAACAGTACAAATGTACTATTTAACGTTTTAATACATAAATAATAGATAAAAGAAATGTAATTTTGGTACAATTAGGCTCAAAAAAGTATAATCTTAGTAGACAGTGTGTGCAATTTAAAAATTTCGTTTTGCCATCCCTTGTATCGGCGCTGATTGGCGACTGTGATCGACGAACAAGTGGCCGATAAAAATCGGAACATATTAAACAATTTGATTGCTCCACATTGGGCAAAAGAGTGTTCACATTATCGGCGCATCAAGGTTTATTTTGATTGTCCACAGTCAGCACAATTTCGGCACAGATTGTCGCATATTAAAGTTTTGACCGTTCACACTATCGGCACATGAAATACGGCAAAAATTGGTACATTGCGCCGATAGTGGGATCTTAGCTTAAGCTTTATTTTCAGAATCAACTTGATCATGGGTGAAAAATCTTGTCAATATAATATGCAGCGTTTGTAATGTCTGTGTTGGGCTAATACATTTTCATTTGAAAAATATGCCACTATGAAGAACTACAGACCCGAGCTGAAAAAGAAATAATTTTTAAGTCTTAAACAATTCAATTAAAACTTCTTTTCTACAAGGAAAATATAAAAGGCTTTATATTTGTGTTTCAAAATGGAAAGATACTTACAAAAAACTAAAGGTTAACTAAATTAATATTCAATTTACAAATATTTTAAATAATGATCGATGGAGCCGTTTTCTGATTTTAGTTACATCGAAAAAAGTGGACGTTAGGTTTTTACGGGACCATGGCGATAATTATAAAGAAAAAATCGTCCAAATCGGTCAAATAAATAGAAAAATTGGGCGTAAAAGTAGGCGTGGTAAATTTTTCTTTCGATGAAAACTTGTAACGACGTGTTTTTCACTTTATGCTGGGGTAGAGCTCGCGGCTCCCAGGGTTCGCTCCGTAGACCACATGGCGACCCTACTAAATCTGCGATTGACTGGAACCCCCATGGTAATACAAGAAGAGTTGGCCGTCCGACGCACAACTGGAGACGTCAACTTGAATCGGAAGTAAACCAAAGTGGGCTAAGCTGGAGGGAAATTAAACATCTAGCATCAAACCGGATCGAATGGAAAGAGTTCGTTGCGGCCCTTTGTTTCTACTAAGAACCACAGGACATAATATATATATATATATATATATATATATATATATATATATATATATATATATATATATATATATATATATATATATATATATATATATATATATATATATATTGCTTTTAGAAAATGAGTTGTTTGATTTATGGGAATAGCATGGTGTTTGTTTCGCATTTGCCGCAGTTTTCAGAGTTTTCTTATTCCCCCCCCCCCCCCCCCCCCTTGAATCCGCGCCTGCAATACACTAAACTTTATAATTGATTCAAGAATCGCGTGACATTTAATATGAAAATATGTGTATTTAAGTGGAATATGTATGTATGTATGTATTTGCAGACATACATAATCTTACGTGATATTAATCTATTAGTAAGCACTCATTCGCCCCGAGGAGAGCATTATAATATGCAATACCATGACCAATATTTATTTTTACTTTTGAAATATTCAAAATATTAAAAATTTTTATTTATAAAGATTTAGCAAAATGACGAAACTTAATGTCTGCAACTCTAAAATACTCTAAAAAAGCCTTTTTATTTGCTTATTTATATTATGCTTAGCCCTGATGTATGCTTTTAGCAGTGTTGCCAATTTAGCCATTTAGTGGCTAGATTTAGCCATTTTTCACCCTGTTTAGCCATTAAAAAATGAGTTTAGCCATTAGCCATTTTTTTTGTTGCCATTTTTCAACTTGTTTAGCCATAAAATTTTTTTGCCGTTTTTCTTTTAAATGAATAATATTTATTTTATTATTAAAATTTATAAAAGTAAAATAAACATTTTGAACAATTAAACACCTTTAATTTAAATCACAACTTTTACAAATGTTGAAAATCGCTATAAGCTATGACGCTAAAACACCTTTCAAAATAAAGGAACAGTATTTTACTATTAAATTTATAAAATCGATCAAAACAAACATCGCTGTTTCTTTCTGGTTGCAAGTATTTCAATAAAGGGATGCAGGCGGTAACAAAATTGTTTTAGAAATTTTAGAATTGCCTATAAAGTTGCTCTCACTTCCATGTTCTAATGCTGAAGTAGAGAGGGTGTTTAGCCCAATAAACATCGTTAAAAGTAATTTGAGAAATAGGTTAAATTAAGCATCCGTTAATACGATTTTATCAATTAGGTAAATATTTTTACCATAACAATACAATATTTATACCACCACTACAATAGTGGAAGTGGTACTGTGCGTTTGTGCTGATGTCTGTAACACCTTAAAATATTGGTCCTTATCCCACCTTTACGTATACCTATTGACTCAGAATCACTTTCGAGTCGAATTAACGTTATTTGTCCAGTTGGCTGGCTGTCCATGTAAACCTTGCGCGCATAGTACAGGTCGCAATTTAGAGATTATTTGATAAAATTTGAAACAAAGTTTTCAATGTGGTGTAGGGTATCATAAAGTCGGGTTTAACTGACTATTCTTTCTTACTTGCTTTTTATTGTAGATCTGGACTCAAAAGGTTGGGTAAATGTTGTCGTGATTATGATTTATCTTTAAATTATTTAAAACTTATGATTATTTGAAGCTACACAAAGAAAACATATTCGTGATCACAACCGAATTTGGCGCCAATCGAATTTCGTCGGTTGCATGTACTATTAAGGCGTGTCGATTTTGGGAGAAAAATTTTTTTTCCCGATTTTGGCAAATGAGGGGGTCCAAAAATATGCCTTTTGATGTGTTTTATCCTAATTTGAAAGGTTTTTGCGTATTGATAAACATTTAGCTTGGTAAATTTGCGTTTGATAAAAATGTATATTGAAATTTCTGAAAAAAGTGATTACTTGTTATAAACTTCAAAAAAATGTTGCTTAAATGAACTTAAAACCATTTTATTTATATATTTTCTTTATTAAAAAACAGTAAAAAACATTAAAAAACATTTAAAGAGTTTAAACCAACAATATTCATTAAATCTTGCTTCGATTCATTCCTAGACATCATTGTTCTGCTTGCTTCCTGACCTCTAATGAATCCATCCCGTTTATCATGAGTGTACACTTTGGCAGAAGCCTCTGTTACTTGTTTCACACACCTCTCTATGGACTGTCCATGACATGGCCACTTTGGAACTTGCATTGGCTCTTCAACAAACTTTCTTATTTCGGATATTTTAAGTTTACACGTTAGCGGAGGTTCATAAACTTTGTCTTTATCTGACCAGTCTATAAGTTCTAACAGGGATGTTGCATTTAAATTTATTGCAGGTGTTATCCTGGGCCGAACAGAAAGATCCCCTAGTGTATCATCATCGCCATTCCTTATCTCAATTATTTTCTGAACCCCTGCCATCCTTTCTTCTTGATCCTCCGAGCATAAAAGTGTCTGAAGCACCATTTCACTAAATGCAAACCACGATGAACGTTTGATTGTTGGAAAAACAATATCGGCTACTGCCTTCTCCTTAGATCTTAGGAGCTTCAATTGAAGAAGAATGTGACGAGGTCCTTCCACCCAAGAGAATTTCGATTTAATTGTAAACCAGCAGGGATAGTAAACACCGACAATGAATTCCACAAGAAGTTGTAACGTCTTCAAGTTACTGCCTTTAAGGCCATGTTTTGAAACCCATATGCGACAAATCCTATTTGCAGTTGTTAACCACCGAGAGTGGTTTACTGGGCCAATTTCTAAGAGTGCCAGATCGGTTGGAAGTGTACCATTTATTATGGCCTGGGTTATCCTGTACCCATAAGCCTGATCTGTAGAGAGATCTCTGACAATATCATCATTCAATAAAGCCAAAGGCTCTGGAAAGGATAATCTGACAAATGAGGGATTGATTTCAAGTTCAGTTGCAGTATCAAGCATGTTGCCAATCGTTCCACTCCACTTGTTGTTGGATAAAGTTTTTCCATCCAACTCTGTGATCAAGTGCCGCAGAGGTAACTCATTAGTATGAAGACCACAAACCAGCCAGATGAGTTTACGATTCAGTTTTGCCTCAACCCAATGCATGACTCCTCCTTGCCAACCAGTGTTTACATTGGTTGAGTCACCACCAATAGCCTGTAAACTTGTATCTTGTATGCTGTGTTTCTTAAGGAATTCGACAAGATGGTTAGCAATAACTTCAGCCGATTGTCTTTTTGTTACGTCTTTCTTTGGAGTAAAATGGCAAAGATACCTTCCGCCTGGCTCACTGCAAACAGTGTAATGCTCTTCTTTCACAATGCTTGGAAATTGATGACTTGAGTTATCTGCTTTTAGCAGAACTTTAGTTGAATCTTTGCGTCCATCAAAGAAAATACATTTAATACTGCCTGTTTGGCATCGATCATGAAATTCTTCATCAAGCAATTTTATAACTTTTTCTTGTGCCCTTTTTACTTTAGTGTGATCAACCACAAGTCTCCTATCACCTTCTGTTATTAAGCCAGCATCCAAAAAAGCAGCTGTTGTAATGGCAACTGTAGCACGTAGGCCGACACCATACCTAATACTTTGCAATGCAACATTGCGCAATTGTAATGTATTATAATCACTTGTTCTTGAAGTAGAAGGGACATCAAAATCATCACATGAAATATGAAAATGTTCTTCAGATTCTTCACGCCAAGCACCAGTTGACTCATCACCATCTTCGGAGGAAATAAATTCACTTGTTTGTACTGTTAACTCTTTTTTCTTTTCCTTTTTTTTTTTTTTTTTTTAACGATAAACCAACACTCAGGGGATGCCCCCTATATATGCAGTGCATTGTGTTGATCAGGAAAATAAGGTTTGGGAAGGAGGAAAGAGGGAATAGTGTTTGTGGACATTTGACTTGAATCTTAATAAATTATAAGTACCGGGAAAGACCTCTGCGGGAAGTTTATTCCACATACGGATAGTTCGACTGAAAAACGAATTTTCTCTATAATGCGTTGTGCGAAACACAGGACAATCGACTACAAACGGATGTGATCCACTGGATGAGCGAGTATTACGAAGAAATACTCGGGCGGGTGGAATAAGTTCACTTATCTCAGTGGAACACCTCCCATGGTAATATCGATAGAAAAGTGTCACACAACCCACATTCCGACGATGCCCCAATGAGTCAATAGAGTTGGATACCCTACTGTCATTGATGAGCTTCACCGCCCTCCTTTGTACACGGTCCAGAAGGTTCAAAATAGACTTTGAAGCCCCTGCCCATATATGGGAGTTGTATTCCATCTTCGGTCGGATATAGGTGGTATAGATAGTAAGGAGATCGGAGGAAGTGAAGTAATTCTTGCACCGTTTTAAAAAACCTAAACACTTGAATGCCTCTTTCGACACTTTGAAAACGTGTTTATTCCAGCGGACATCGCACTGTATTCTCATGCCCAGAACATCAAGAGTATCCGATTCCTTAATATCAATGCCACCCATTAATACAGATGACATAGTTGGTCCCACGGCCCGTCTGTGGGTCAACATACAACATTGGGTCTTGCGTGCATTAAATTCGACCCTATTCGCTTGACCCCACTCAGAGATTGCAGCTAGGTCCTGATTAAGAGTGTCATTCATATTTTGCCTTTTGCCCCCAATCTCAACAAGGCTTGGCCTATGATCGAAGGAATATGAATGACAAATGTTGCTGTCATCTGCAAAAGAGTAGATAGGATTTGAAGTATGACCAAGAAGGTCATTAAGAAATATAAGAAATAGCGTAGGAGAAAGGACAGAACCTGCTGATATTCCGAAATTCTTCGTAAATCATCTTCTTGCCTCTTCTGTTTCTTAATTTGTATTCTGTGATCACATATGTAAATTCGGTAATCCAATTTGATGCTGTTCGACAGACCCAATCTTCTCTCTTTGACCCTTAATAAACACTAGTTCTTTGATAGGAATCTTCATACTCTTAGAACAAGAGCAGGAGATGTGGACTTCATATTTACAGCCAGCTCCCCCTGGACATTTACCCTCGAACTCTGAACATAGCTTAATCTGACACTTGCAATTAAGTATGTCAAATAGCTTGTATAATGTTGCTATGAAAGCCTTTTTCACTTCCAGTTTTCCTCTGCCAAGTGATATGTTTTTGGTCTTTTCCCAGTTTTCCTCTATCTTCTTCAGAACTGTGACTCTCGAATTTAAAATTGGTACCACAAAACAACTGTTTGCTAGCTCTCACTTTTCGAGCACTTAGCAGAAGTCCATATCTTAGAACATCACGAAGGGTTGGGAGTTCTGAAGTAGCTATTTACCGAGCAAACCAATAAAATTGCTTGTTGTTGTAAATATAATTGTGAATAACTAACCAAAACACAACTTTTTGACACCCCTCATTTTTGGATATAGAAAGTAAAAAAAATCGACACGCCTTAATGTACTATCACACAATTCGGTTAAAATTACTGAAAATTTCAATGCTTAGCATAATATTTTTGATAGCAACATTTGAATTTTAGTACACTATTAGCCATAACAGCAGATATTGTTAGTTGTTACACGCAAAGAAAAAACATGGTTGTGGTAAACATATTCTAAGAGCAACATATTATGATAAGATTTATGATTGTAGTCACCATATTAAGATTATTATTGAATCATATTATGACTAAATATACTCGTAATATGTCATCATAATATTTTTCACTTAATCATATTATTATTCTGTTAATCATACTAAGTTAAGAAGAAATCATATTACTGTCATGTTAATCATAATAAGCTAAGAAATTAATCATATTATTGGCATGTTAATCATAATAAGCAAAGAAGTAATCACATTATCATCATGTTAATCATAATAAATTTAGAAGCAATCATATTATGATACAGCACCTTTCATAGCTGTCATAAAAATACAAAATAAATTAAAATATTTTTGCATCGATTTTTTATTTTGTGGCTTTTTACAATTTTTCTTAATGTTAATCAAATAGCGGAGTTCAATATAAGGCTTGCAAAAGAGCAAATGAAAAATCTGTGGTTTTCATGGGCAACCGCGTGTGTCCATTTTTTCGATTTTAAGAAGTTGATGAAATATCGTAGAACTTTTATAAAATATAACGAAATCTCCGTGTGTTTTGTTGTTGGATTTTACAAAACACCTATGATATTTTGCATTTGCACTATTACACCACTAATACTTGAATGAACACCGCTAATATTTTAATTTTTTAATTTCTTTAGACTTATTTTTTATGGAATTTTATCTTTTAATTATTTAACCGCTCACAAATAAAAAAAAACGACACAACTTCTTCAAAATTATTTTACAAATGGCGCTAACATAATATGATTAGAGTAAAAATACTTTGATTGCATCTTTAACATAATATGATAAATGTATAGAAAGTTATCATGTTATGGTATTAAGTATTGTGTCAAATTGTCTGCTCTGAAATAAAAAAAAGAAAAAACAAAATTAAAATACTTTAACTACTGTGTTTAATCTGTAAACTGTTTTAGAATAGCCGCAAACTTGTTTTTTACCTGTGCATTATAAAGTTGTTGTGGGAAGTTACCAGTTATACCATCATTTTAATCAATTATTTTCTATTTCGTCGATTTTTGTTTTTGATAATTTAATTAATTTACTTTACGATCTTTTTACAAGTGTGGTAATCAGCTGTTTAAATTAATAACATTAAATATAACTATTTAAAATCACTGTTGTTATAAAAATACAAATATTAACGGGTTTGTGAATTTAATAAGGAAATTAATATTTGTACATTAACGCCATCTACTTGTGAATGTGTAATTTTTATCCCAGTAAACACATTTGTGATATACGTTACTAAACTAAAATCTGCAATAATAATGGATTGTTTTAATACTAACTGCAACATTACCAGTAGTGAGAGAATGCTATCATGTTGGATTTGCTCTGGTAATTACCATTTGAAATGTACAGCACTCAAAGCACGTGACGCTGATGCTCTTGCTGATCCAGTTAAATCCCTTCAGTGGACCTGTAAATATTGCAAGCAAATTAATATTGAGTTTTATAAATTTGTTAGAAGTTATAAGGATGATTTTGATAAACTAAACAAAAACTTTTTAGCTGTTCAGACTGAACTTTTAAAATTTGGGGAATTGTTTTCAAAATTTTCGAACCTAGATAAATTTGTTAACTCACCAAAAGTATCATCCCCGAAGAGAAAGAAAACATCCACCAGGTCTCATGTTACACCAGTAATGGCTAACTCCTCTGGTCCAGAATTAAGCACTGATAATAACATTAATCTAATATCAGCACCAAATTTAGCTACGAATGTTATCCCTCTACTGGGTAATATTCCTATATCCGATACTGATACTGGATCTAAAAATTCTGCTGATCTTAGTCCTTGTCCATCGGGTTCTGAAGTGGTAACTAATGCTGGCAATTTTACCGTTCCTAAGCCATTAATTGTTGTGCCTCCAAAACGTACAATTTTTATTTCCCGTTTGGCTTGCGATACAACTGTAGAAGACATCGATTATTACATTAAAACAAAACTCGGTTCTAATGTTGATATTGTTATAAACAAATTTTCATACTCTCAACCCAGAAGTATAACATCGTTTAAAATTGCTGTTGCTGCTTGTGTCTTTGATCAGATTATTGATACCTGTTTTTGGCCTGCTAATATCATTGTTCGTGAATACATCTTTAAAGATAATCCAAGAGCTACAAATTGGCTCTAAGAATCGTTTAAATTTTATTTATCAAAATGTTCGTGGATTAAATACCAAATTGTCTACTCTCTTGGTTAATAGTTATGACTTCACCTACGATGTAAATATCTTCACTGAAACCTGGCTAAAAGATGATATTTATAATACTGAAATTCTGTGTAATAAATACCAAATATTTAGGTATAATCGAAATGCACGTAGAGGTGGTGGAGTTATGATTGCTGTCTCTTGTTTATATCCATCTGAAGTTATAGTTACTGATACCCTTGGTATTGAATTTGTTGCTGTTGTGGTTAAATTGAAAAATAAAAAAATCTACTTCACCTGTTCTTACGTTCCTCCGGATTCTGATAGTGCTATTTATCTAAAACATGTTCAAGCCATTAATTCAGTTATGCTAAATGTTTATAATGATGACTCTATTTTTGTTGTTGGTGATTTCAACTTGCCCTCTGTATTAGTGTGTCTGTTCAAAATCATTCTGTTTCTTTTTTATATCAATTCATTATGTTATAATTTATAGGGTGATTCGTATACATATAAAATAGTAATACTTAACTAATCACTACATCTCCCTCTTAAGAATATTTAATTTATATCAAATACATATAGTATAGTATAGTATATATAGTATATCTAAGTTATTAATTTATGAAATTTTTTAATACATTTTTTTTTTTATATGTTCAATAGGTATGTATATAATTAAATAGGTATTAAATACATTGTTTAAGCTCGAGATCTCAGGAAGTAAGAGTTTCTTCGAAAACGTTTACCGTCTATTTGTACTATGTATGATCTAGGGGTTTCATGTTTATCTAAAATCATTCCAGGTATCCAATATCTACCTTCTTTAATCCATACCTTCTCCCCATTTTTAAAATCATGTTTAACTTTACTCTTTTTATCATGGTGTTTCTTGTTAATATTGTTATTTTTTCTTAAAATGGGTAAAATTTTATCACAAGTGTTATCATTTTTATAAAACTTGTCTTTTCCTGGAATCAAAGTTCTTGTTTGACGGCCCATAATAAGCTCTGCTGGAGAGAGATCTGAGTTTTTAATTGGCGTATTTCTGTACTCTAGTAACGCTTTCCATAAATTCGACTTTTCCTCAACACATTTCAGTACTAGTTTCTTTGCGACCTGAACCATTCTCTCTGCAAAGCCATTTGATTTTGGATAACGTGGACTAACAGTCACAACTTTTATGTCCAAAGACTCTGCCCAATTCCTAAACTCAAATGATCCAAATGGAACATTGTCCGCAACAATTTTTTTAGGATAACCGAATATTGAAAATGGTATTAAAAGTTTTTCGCTCACGGCACTGGCAGTTTTCCTTACAAGGGGTATTATGTCCAAATATTTTGAAAAATAGTCACCTATAACTAAGTACTCTTTTCCTTGTACTTCCATTATGTCCATTGCAATTCTCTGATATGGACCACTAGGTAAACTGTGGTTTAGTAAAGGTTCCCTTACATTTGCTGAACGGAATCTTTGACAAATTTTGCACATAGTTATCATTGACTCTATATCCCGATACATGCTAGGCCAAAAAAGAAGTTTCCTTGCTCTTATTCTCGTCTTTTCTATGCCCAGATGTGACCTATGCAGTTGATGCATAACCACATTTTGCAGATTTTTCGGTACATAGAGCCTTTCCTCAAAAAACACTAAGCCATTTTCTACAAACAAATTGTTTCTAATTTTCCATAAAAATCTTAAATCTGTCTCTAATTTATTTTTTGCCTTAGGCCAGCCACTCATACAATATTTTAGAACTGATTTTAAAATGTCATCGTTTTCCGTTTCCTTCTGAAATAATTCTTTTTTCTTCTCACTAACGTTAATAGTGTGCACCACCTCATTTAATCCTTCTATCTCATCCTCTTTCTCTATTTTACTTGAAAAACTTCTAGATAACCAGTCTGCCAGATATAGATACTTCCCTGGCAAGTATCTAAACGTCAATGTGTATTTTTCTAGTCTCAGCTTCATTCCTTGTAACTTTGACGATGGAATTTTATTATAATCCTTTTTCATTATACCTAACAAAGGTTTGTGGTCCGTGATAATTTCAACCTTCCTACCATAAATGTATGAGTGAAATTTTTTGCAAGCGAATACGACTGCTAACATTTCCTTTTCAATTTGTGCTTACCTAGTTTCAGCATCCGTCAAACTACGAGAAGCAAAACACACCGGTACCTTGTTTTGTAACAAAGTGCACCCTAAACCATTTTTTGAAGCATCAGTTTGTAACGAAATAGCTTCATTAGCATTGAATGGTTTCAAATACTGTGTTTTTAAAATTAAATTCTTAATGTCACTTAAACATTGGTCATGTAATGGCAACCAATTAAAAACCACTGAGTTTTTCATTAGTGCCCGCAATGGGCTACACACATTTGCTAAATTTGGAATGTATTCTCTTAAGTAATTAACAAATCCCATAAGTTTCTGTAGATCTTTTTTACATTTTGGCGCCCCCAAATCTTCTATTCCTTTTAATCTATTTTTATCGTAGCCAATACCTTTTCGGATATTAAATGTCCTAAAAACACAACTTCCTTTTTCTTAAACTGAAGCTTATCCCAATTAAATTTCACATTTCTTTCAATAGCCCTCTTCATTACCAGATCAACAGTGTTATCATGAGCCTCTTCAGTCTCAGCCGCAATCAAAATATCGTCTATGTAAACTGTGACATTTGCAATATCAGCAAAGTTTTCCTCGTTTAATTTTTGAAAAACTTCGGATGCAATTTTAATTCCAAACGGTAATCTTTTAAATCTAAAACATCCAAAAGTAGTACTAAATGTACACAAATCCTTACTTTCGTCATCTAACGCGACTTGCCAAAAACCCTCTTTCAAATCGAAAACTGAAAATATTTTTTTATTTACTAGGTTGGCCTTAATTTGCTCAAACGTTGGTATTTCATAAAAGTTTTCCCTTATTGCTGAATTTAGTTCCTTGGGGTTTATACAGATTCTAAGCGACTTGTTTGGCTTTTCAACTATGACAATGTTAGATATCCACATTCCTGGTTCATCTACTTTCTCGATAATATCCCTTCTACACAAATTTTCCAGCTCATCTCTTAATTTATCCCGAAGAGATAAGGGAATTCTATTAGCCGGTTTCGAACAAGGTGTTACATTATCCTTTAGCTTAATGGAAAAATTCTTTTTAAAACAACCAATACCACTAAAAACTTCCTTAAACTGAACGCGCAAACTGTTACTTGTGAGTGAATTTATCCTTTGAACTAAGCCCAATTGTACACAGGATTCAAGTCCCAAAATTGGTATAGCATTTCCGTCCCTAATAACAAAAAATTTTAACATCGCTTCTTTTCCCCTAATCAAACACATCAGCCTAACAACACCCATACTTTAAATTTCAGTACCATTATACGCAATTAATTTTTCAGAACTCTGACCAACATCAACATTTTTCAAACTATTTGCATATTTGACGGGAAGAACATTTACCATGGCTCCAGTGTCTAGCTTAAATGGAATTACCCTTGTTTGAATTTTGACATTCTCATACCACGTGTGATTATTACCTTTGTCAACTATTGAGTCAATATATAAACTAGAAACACTTGAATCACTATGCTCATTCCTGATCTCTCTTACAATTTGTTTCTTACATACTACAGAAAAATGATTTTTGCCCTTGCAATTATTGCATGTTTTACCATAAGCAGGGCATTTGCCCTTCAAATGTTTTTTTCCACAAAAATTACAATTGTTTTTACCATACCCATGTTTCTGTTCCACGTTGTTGTTGCTGTCATCTCTTTTTTCTCTTCCGTGCTGTGTTGTTTTGGTGTACCGTTACCTTTTTTAACCGGCCAATTTGCTTTTACTTTTACCATTTCTACCATAGCCCCATCTTCACCCTGCAGCTTTTGTACTTGTTGGTTGCTTGCCTCTGCCGATCTTGCCATATCAATAGCCACATCTAAATTAAGGTTTGCCGTATCCATCAATCTTTTTTGCAAAATCTTGTCACAGACCCCAAGAACAATTCTGTCCCGTAACATTCTGTTCTCATCAGAGAACCCACAGCGTTTAACAATCTTCTTTACATCCATCAAAAATTTGTCAAATGGCTCACCTTGTTGTTGATTTCTATTATGAAACACAAAACTTTCATATACTTCATTGCATTTTGGTTTACAAAATAGTTGAAATGCTTCTGTCACATCTTTATATTTTTGCCTTGATTCATCACTAATATTTAAAGAGTTAAATACCTCCACAGCATCGGGACCAATTGCGTTTAAGAATATTGCCACTTTGACAGCCTCGGGTTTGTTATTTATTTCAATTGCTGTAGCAAAGATCTGAAAATTTTGCCAAAAGACTCGCCAATTGTCTGCCAAATTTCCACTGAGGTTTAACTCTTCTACTTTTTTACGTAATCCATTTTTTGTTTTACTATATACCGAATGCTCTTCGGGGGTCTTCCACGTGGTCTCTTTAGTTCACACTTTTTAGGTCGAACAATTCCCATGAACTTGTCAAGATACACAATGTATTTTACAAAATTTTATCTATTTTTATTGACCGTTCACTCCACTATTTTGCAGTTTTTTTTTTTTTTATAATTTCTTACTTTTTCTTAGCCATTACCGACTGCGCCATGTATTAGTGTGTCTGTTCAAAATCATTCTGTTTCTTTTTTATATCAATTCATTATGTTATAATTTATAGGGTGATTCGTATACATATAAAATAGTAATAATTAACTAATCACTACACCCTCAATATCGTGGATGAAAACGTCTGATACACCTTATTTAATTCCAGTCAAAAATAAAAACTGTCACGATGACTTCTTGAATGAAATTCTTGCTTTATCTCTGTTTCAAATAAATAACGTATTCAATGAGTTTGGTAAGCTGCTTGATTTGGTGTTCGTAAATAATGTGGATGATTGTATTATTACTCGCTCAGAACCTATAACTCAAATGTATGACCAACCCCACTTTATTATTTATTGCCGAATTTCGGTTTTCTTAGTTATTTCAGTAAACTAAACCGTTTTTGAGTTATGCTGTGCAACCTCTTACATTTTCGAAATAACGGTATATCTTGAAAACAAGAGCTAACCTAAAAAAACGGTTAGCACCACTGGATTCAGCGTCCCCAATTAAGGTAAAATGCCTGGTGCGCGGCTGGTCTATTGTTTGCAACTAGCACAGTGTACTTATTGCTCAAAATTACAATATTAAAATTCTATTTTAATATTATTTTTTTAAGGGTTGCGAAAGGAAAAAAATCATATCTTAAAAAAGAAAAAAAACACCTCCTTCAAAGTTTCAGGATTTTTAAAGGACAGTTTGAGGTGTTATACAAAAAAAATCAGCCAAATAAAAAAATAAGTTTTTGAGTTAGTCCGTTTTTAAAATTTTTTTCAATTTATGGTTTGTAGCCCCAACATTAAAATCATCTTCGTATGTCAAGTAGTTTTCGAGATATTGAAGAAATAAGCTCAACACATTCGGCTAATTCTCCGAAATTATGACATTTTGAATATGACATAACTTTCGAAAAACAAATTTTAAAAATTTTTTCGTTCATATATGTTCCTAATAAGATAAAAGGAACCTTCTCACCAAATTTTATCAAAATCGGAAGGGGTCGTGTCCCACTCTTGGTCGTTTTGACATGGAATTACCCAAGTAATAAAAAACAAGTTAGAGTGCTATATTCGGCTGTGCCGAATCTTTGATATCCTCCACTGACACTTCGAATGTTTTAGGAGTAATATCTGTATGATGTCTATTTATTATTATAATCTTTGTAAAAACAGACATCTGCATTAAAATTGACTGCGGTTAAGACCAATATAAAATTATTGACCGACAATCAGAATCAATTTAAAAAAGCTTGAGTAGAATATCAGTTTAAGCTGAACCTAAATGATTTTCAGGAGAACAAATTATATAAAAGAAATGGCAAGCTATGAACCAATCATCACAAATTTTGCAGAACGATTTCTGGTATTAAAAAACATAAATTTCAATACAGCGGTGCAATTAGTTTAAGCATTTGCAGTGAATTTCAGAAGGCTGCTAAAATGGAATCTAAGGTAAATTATGGACCGTATATCACAAAATTGCATAACATTTTTTCTGGCCATATGAAGCTTAACTGGAAAAAAGTTTACCGCGTATTTAATTATTTTACCAGAGTGGGCTTTAAATGAGGCCTATGGTTAGTTATGCACCGATTTTCACCAAATTTCACAGTGTTATTTCTAGTTCTATAAAACTGTGATGTGCCAAATTTTGTTATGATAGCATTATTTTTTGCGTTTTTAGGCGTACTAAACTGTTTTTCGGAAGTAGGGTTTATATGGGGCCTAGGGTAAATTATGGACCGATCTTCACGAAACTTCACAGTATTATTTCTAGTCTTATGAAACTGTGACGAGCCAAATTTTGTTATGATAACATTATTAATTATGGTCTTAGGCGTACTAAACTGTTTTCCGGGAGTAGGGTTTATATGGGGCCTAGGGTAAATTATAAACCGCGTGATTTCCAATTGAATAAGACAAACCCTTGCAAAATCTTATGTTATTCTGTGCATTATTCCACCATTTATGTGAGTTTTTGTTTTCATTCATAGCTCTGATCCTACTGAACCGAATTTGCTGAATTTCAATCCCAAACTGCTTAGGATAACTACAAGCAATTTGACACCCAGTTTGTTTTGTTCTTTTGAGTTTTTCGAAAGTGAGCGTGTTTTCAACAGACGGACAGACAGACAGACGGACATGGCTAAATCGACTTAGAATTACTCAAGGACCCAGAAGAATATATATACTTTATGGGGTCTGAGATGAATAATAAAAAAGTTTCACACGGAATGACAAACTTAATATACCCTCTTCACAACTAATTGTGGTGGAGGGTATAAAAAAATTAACAAGAAAAAACAAAAATAGCATGAAGTCTGCTAAATTCAGTCTCATAAACGTAAGTAAGGCACAATGACCACAAAAGGAGAATTTTAAATAAAGTAAAACACAAATATATAAAGAAACAGTAAGACAATTATTTAAATTAAGTCACTTGTAAAGGCCCAACTATAATATGCATAAGCTGTCTTGAGCAACTGTGCAACTATGTTAATCATAAGTGTCAAACCATATTTAACTTAAAAAAACTTTTTGTTAAATTTTTTGAAACTGTTATTTGCTTAAGCAAAGTGCGAAATTACATACGAATCAAGTTTTAATTGATTTTGTTTTCTAAAATGCCTTTAGAGACATATTTGACCCTAAATTTTTTCAAAATAAAAGTTTACTGCCTGTTTTTCAAAACAAAATAAAACCGAAGTGTTCCTTTGTGGTATATTCATTTTCACTACGCTGCACAGAGGGGTGAAATCGTAAAAAATGGATATTAATTGAAAAATGAAAGTTTGTTTTTTTGAAAAATATTTAGTAACCGATTACAGTATATAAAATTCTACATCACTACTGAAAATTTCAATGTCATATGATGTTTACTTGTCAAGCTGCATTGTATTAAAGTTAAGTAATTTTTGAGTTATTCGCGCACAATAGTGTTAATTGAAATTCGGTATATTTCGACGATTAATATATAGTTTTTGCAAGTCAAAAGTAATACTTTTACTATGGAATCTTCAACCTCAGGTATTTTAGCGTTGTTCTAAAAATAATTGTTTTAACAAAAGTTGTGTAGAAGTATTTTTAAAATTTTTTTTAAAATATGTCTCCATTTTGGCTATTTTCAAAATATTCGTGGATATTTAAATATGAATGGTGTAAGTTGGCGTTATAATATTAATTTGTTAAGAAACTACAGTTCCTAGGCTTTTATATTCAGTAATAACATGTTGCGCGTTTTTGCGCGAAATTTTTTAAATTAATTAATTGTGAAAATAGTCACTCAAGCAAAGAACACCAGTTCTATCTTTTGTTTGCTTTGTCTTCGTTTTCGTTGTTATAATTGTTGTTTTTGTATACAATTGGCAACTGTGTGTTACAAAAATTTTGTTAGAAAAATATAGAGTTTTTGTTCACAATATCGAGCGGTATTCAGAAGTATCAGTGGTTAAAAATGCCTCCAACCTTGCATAAGTTTTTAATACATGGCCCAGTATCATTTCGCACGCGCTATTATCGATCGGTGAACTGTCTGAGGAAGCCCATGAAGCCCGAAACAAAGATTTTAAAAACTTCAGAGAACATTTTTCTCGCAAATGAAGTCGGTAGGATTGCAATCAAGACATATTAAATAGTTTCCTACTAAGTTCAGATCCAATCCTATCTGGTAAAACACAATTGTCCAAAAAAAAATTCCACCAACTTCCAAAATCTGTAGTAGATCTACTAGTTTCGCCTTCAGTTTTGACGAACGTGGCACCAGAAGGCACAAATTATGATACAGATGACGACGGGCATATTTTTTAAAATAGCAGGTCAAAAACACATGCCTTATAATAAATGTATACAAGCTATCACCAGACACATCCGTACACAATCGAACAATTTAAATATCTGCTTTGAGTCCCGAATTTAGTTACAAATATGATAGAATAATTCCCAATTGGTTTACGTAATTATATTAAAAATAAATTGATTACTATGGAAAAATTTTATTTCTTTTTTTTTCAAAAAACAAAAAATAAATCCGACTGTGCCAGAGCTATTTTTAAAAGGGGGCGTGGCACCACCCTATTCCACCTTGGATATAATTCATACTGTTAGATCAACATATAAACCAAATCTTATCTTCATACCTTTGATGGTTCATGAGATATATCCGTTCTAAGTTTCAGGTTATATGGGCGGTGCCACGCCCCTTTATCCAATCATAACCAAGTATATCCAAGAACTATTAGCAGGTCAAAGTTTCATGGCAATCGGTCTATTGCTATGGCAGCTAGAGCGATTTTTAATAGGGGGAGTGGCACCGCCCACTTCTCCAAAAGATGTGTAGCATATGTCACTCAGTGGTAACGTAGCATTCAAATAGTGAAAGAATTTTTAAAATTGGATAAGTAGTTTAATTAATCTCCATTTTTTGCGATTTCACCCCTCTGTGCGCTGGTTTCGAAAACAATTTAAATTAAATATGCAAGCAGCTAAGGATTTAAAACAATAAATTTTAATCCTAAAATTTTGATTAAAGTTTATCGAGCTTGCTATAAATTTTTTAACTTAAGTTACCGTCCACAAAATACATCTTATTTATGGCAATATCAATTAACTTAAACTCACCATTGTTGAATCCTTTAACCACATCTTTGAATTGGCAATTTGTTCACAACACAAAATAGAACATCATCAAAGAAACCGTTGTAATATAAATACTAGCGCAACTTAAAATATTTCTTATTAACCCATTAAGGCCCTGCGTTGCGTTTTCGCAACGTTCACTTAAACCTCCCCTAAGGCATTTTGTTGTTACGTGCTATTGTTATAAAGCACAGAGAAATAAAATTTAACTTAATATCTAATCGACCTGTTTTTGAATTTGTATCATACATAAGTTTTTTTTATAAAAATTTTTAATTTAAATTTTTAATTTTTCCTGTTTTTTTGGGTACTTTTGGAAAAAGTTTAAAAAAATAAAGTAATATATAATATACCTATCTGAAACTTCTGAAGGAGATAGCTAACATACGAACATTATTATTTCTACTCAAAAATCCAATCATAGTAGACATTGGAGACTTTTTTAATGATTGGATACATCCGTGAAGCGAAAACGCAACACTGGGCCTAAACCATATACAAATTACTTATCAAATAAAATATCGCACTTGTTCAACAATAGTGTATTAACTCAAAATTTTAAAATTTTCAGTAGAAGAAAAACAATTTTTCATTTAATATGAAAGGCATATGAAAAAGTATTTTTAAGCCAACCATTTCTTTACCAAAAGGCAGACAAAATAGTTAGATATTTTCTCAGTGGGTAGATATGAATAATACCTCTCGATTATTTCCAAAAAGTGAAAAACTAAAAACTAAAGGAAGCGAACTTCCACCAAAGTAGTCCCGTGATAGGACTAAAAACTAAAGGGAAGCGAACTTCCACCAAAGTAGTCCCGTGATAGGTCTTTGGTGGAAGAGACCGGTTCTAGTTCTAACAGTTTACATGAATAAGATCTATCTTTTTTACATGGGTTTGTCATTGGTTAATTGACACCATTTGACCAGTCACACATCTATTCTCAATGAACGTGTTAAGTGTTAGTTAGAACAATGTAAGATTATTTCGATACAATGTAGTATGTACCGTAATTCATTACTTTTTTTACCTTCTTGTTCTTTATGCACCAGTTAGATGATTCGTTCTCCTTTCACTGGTCATGAGTTCTTTTTTTTGAACTTGTTCTATTTTCACAAATCCAGGAACGATTGATACAAATTTCCAGCAGGGTTACTTCAATATTTGATACCATCCACTTACAGCTAGGATATTTCAGGAGTGGGCATTATATTGAACCTGTGGTAAATTATGAACCGATCTTTACGAAAGTTGACAGTGTGATTTCTAGTCATTTAAAACTGTGACAGAGCAAAATTTATAACAATAGAATTATTTTTTATGGTTTTAGGCGTACCAAAGTGTTTTTCGAGAATGGGTTTTATATGGGTCCTATGGTAAATTATGGACCGATCAATTTACAAATGTGAAAAAAGTGACGTAGCAGTGCACCCAAAGTGCCTTGGAGCATATCATAATTGAATTAAAAATAAAATGTAAATGAAATGAAATGAAAATGAATGTATTTTTTAAATATTAAAATTAATTTTTATATTTGTATGATCCTGAGTACATCTAAAACTTTTTAATGTGATTAAATTTTCATATTGTAAGTCTTTAATGTTTATGTGGTACATTATTGTATTTATTTTATTGTTTTTATAATTTTTAAATAGACAATCCCTTGAAAAAGTCGACAAACAATCGACGAAACGTCGGGAACAAAATATTGTAATTAAAAATTGAATTTTATTTACATTGAAAAAATTTAGGCCCTATTAGCTTGACAAAAATAATATTCATAAATTCATCACTCTGGCCAAAGAAACAACTACAAAAATGAATATCTTTTTTAATTTTTTTTCCTAAAGACGTGAATGAAATATTTTAATTTAAAATTTTTACAAATGCGCTTAATTTGTAAATCCTTAAGGCCCAACGTTGCGTTTTCGCAACGGGAGTTATCTGGGCTCCCACGTATCTGATTTGCCCAAAATTTTTTTTCTCTCATATTTAGGTATAAACAATTAAATTGTTAAAGTTTCATCATTATAGCTCAATTGCCAATTTTCATATTTGATAAATACACTGAAATTCATTGCTGAGGGAAAGTTAGCTTCTTATTTCTCTTCAGTTGAAACAAACTGATATGAATTCAGCTTACAATTGGGGACAACTCAAAATATTTCTCTTTTTTATTTTTTTATTTATTTATTTTATTTATTTGAAAATCCTAGCACAACAAGATTGACATCTTATAAATTACAGTGCTAGTGAATAATTTCGTAAAACAATACTTTAAAGATACAATAGGTATATTATATTATATGAAATTTCCTTCAAGAATTTTAAAAATTGTTTAAGTTAACAAATTTAGACTTAATCATTAAAAAGAGCAAAAAATAAATAAAAAATATAACAAAATTTTTAAATATAACAAAATTTTAAGAAAAGTTAACAGTTAAAAACAAGTTTAGAAAGATGTTTTAAAATGTTCTAAAATGTTCTAAAAGCTCCTTTTTAAAAAGCGTTGCATTGTTAATTTTCTGAATATAAGGTGGAAGTTCGTTCCAAAGACGAGTGGTATATATGAAAAACTGTCTTTCCGACAGAAGGCTTTTGTAGCTTTGTTGAATAATTCTTTTACATCGATTTGATCGGCTGAATCTAATCCTCTCATAAAGGTACGAAGGTTCCTTGGAGACTATTATTTTTTGGAGAAATATAAGGCTTTTGAATTTCAATAAATCACAGAAGGTCATATCAAATATACGGTAAGAAAAAGCTGATATACTAACGCGCCGGCTTTTATTGAAAATGTATCGAGCAATGTTATTATATGCTACTTTCATTTTACTAAAGTCGTTACTGCTGCAATTTGCTTAGATTTCACAGCCATATAAAAGAACAGGGATAAGATAGGCCTTGGCCAGGAGCATTCTTATTTTAAAAGGTGTGGAATATTGAACAGACCAAAGGTTCCTTAACATTCCGTGTACCCTACCAACAGCAGTGTTTATATGATTGGACCATGTAAGTTGATTATTAAAAGTAATACCGAGGTTTTTTGAGGATTGCACAACATTTATTACAGCGTTATTGATTCGTATATCAAAGTCAATGTTTACAGTGCGAGCATTTTTGGAAATAAATATACATTAAGTCTTGGATGGATTAAGACATAATCCATTATTTGTCGCCCACTGATGAATATTATGCAAGTCCTGGTTAATATTTGATAAGCATGGTTGAATATTGTTAACATTAGTACTTATATATAACTGTACATCATCAGCGTACATTTGTATGTTACAGCTCATGCATATTTGAGGAAGGTCATTAATATATAAAGAAAAAAGTAGAGGTCCAAGAATGGATCCTTGAGGAACTCCTCTGTTAACATAAAGGGCTTTAGATACCTGACCGTTAGCATGTACTGACTGAGACCGATTGTGCAGATAAGATGATATTAAGTTACAGGCCATTTTTGAAAAATGAAAAAGTTTTTCAAGTTTTTTTACGAGAATAGAATGGTCAACCGTATCAAATGCCTTACTATGATCAAGAAGTACTAGAAATGATACCATATTTTTATCAAGTTTCACTCTGAGGTCTTCTACAACATCCACCAAAGCAGTAATGCAACTTCTTCCTTTAATAAATCCTGACTGTCTTTTTGATATAAGATTATTTGTGTTTAGAAAGAAGTTCATCTGTTTATGCATTAATAGTTCTAATACCTTGGATAGAAAAGGAAGAATTGCTACATCGCCTTGTTTAGGAATTGGTATGATCTTGGATTCCTTCCAACTAACTGGAAATGTAGACTTGGTCAATATAGAGTTAAACAAAAAGGTAAGATATGGCAAAAGTTTAGGCAATATAGCTTTTATAAAAACAGGATCCAAATTGTCAACACCAACGGTATTCGATTTTACAGACAGAATACTCTCCAGTACATCGCACTGGTCGACACACCGAAAATAAAAACAATTTTCAATGGGTGCAAAGCAAAGCTCGTCATAAACATTTGCAGTTGGTTGTGGAATATTAACATTGACAAACTGTTGGTTCAAATCGTTCACATCAATGTCTGTATCAAGTTTTGTAATCTTCTTATTGCCTATGCCAATATTTCGAATCTCCTTCCACTTAGATTTACTGTCGATTGCAGAAGAAAATTTTCGTTTGTAGTAACAGGTTTTAGCAGTTTGAATTTTCCTTACAACATTACTTCTAGCAGTTTTAAATAGTGCTTTGAGCTCTGAAGTTTTATACCTTTTCCACCTATTGTAAGCTACATCGCGTGTTCTGATAAGGTTTTTTATTTCACCATTAAACCATGGTTGCTGTTGTTTGTCTGTAATGAGCTTAGTTTTAAGTGGTACACACGTGTTGAAAATATTATTTAAATTAGTTTGAATAAAATTTTGTTGATCATTGACATTTTCATAGTTGTAAATTGTATCCCAACAAACATTTTCAACACAATGGCTTAATAATGAATAGTCAATGTTACGAAAGTCACGGTATGTAAAATATGTATTTTCCCTGCTAACAAAAATGTCATACGTTGTGAAAAGTACATCATGTTTTGAAAAAACTGGGGCTGATAATTGATCATAGTGTTGAACTTTTGATTTACGGTTGACAAAGACAAGATCTATCAGACTACTTGATGAATTAGTATAATGCGAAGGAGTTATAGTATTAACAGGTAGTAGGCCGAGAATTTGCATTGGTTCTGTAAACGTGCTGTCTATCAATATATTGTTATTGAAATCACCTGTGATAAATACATCATTGTACAGTAAAGATACTTCCTCTATTGTTTTAATTAAATTTTCAAATGGAATATCTTTATGCGGCCTATATATACTACCAACAAGTAATTTTTCCTTGTCTTTGTTGGTGACTTCTATAAATAAATATTCTATTTTATTGTAAATTCCCATTTTCCTTTCTTGGTCTGAAGATTTTTTCAATGTACAATTAATACCATTTCTAACATAAATCGCCACGCCGCCACCATTAGTATCCCTATCAGCACGGAATAATTTAAACCCAGGAAGTTTATATATATTATCGTTTATATCAGGTATAAACCAAGTTTCCGAGACAGAAATTATATCAATTCCAGACGAAACAAATAAATATCTAAACTCGTCCATTTTATTGTTCAAACTTTGGGCATTTAGTTGAACAATATTCAAGCCTTTCTTTTGACGTGATAAAATTCTGATCATATTATAAACACTGTCCCTGGAACTATTTCTATTGTCGTTACGGATCATTATTTATCAGAGGAAAAATAACGCAAGTAAGCATACTCATGAAGCAAATAGTTGTATATTTGTGATTTAAAAAGGAGCTGAACAAGATCTTATTTATTATTTGTACAATATTATGATCATATTTTGGCATGCAATTATTATTTAATAAACAGTATATTTTTAAATAAATAAGTTTAAAAACTAAATGATTTAAATAAAGAAAATTTTGTATAAAATATATTTTTATGAAGTTATACTTAAGGAAAACTTGCAACACAGTCGCTAATATTTGGCACATCATTTTCAGCAGCAGGAGTTTGATTAGTAGACTGGAAATCATTGGTAGCAATAAACGATTGATCAGGAGGGCGAAAAAAATTACTATCTAACTTTTCCAACGAATCAATTCGAATAGCACGACTTCCATGGCTAGTTTTCACGTAAACTAAGCCACGCATAGTAAACGCAGCTGATATTATACTTTTATTTTTTAACTTAACAGCAGCTTGTAAAATTTTGTAGTTTCGATTTGTGAGATCTTCGTTTACATAAAAAACAGTGTTCGATTTTTTGCCGAGAATATCTAACGTTAACTGAGTTTTGCAATCACGTTTGTAGTTAGCGATAGATCTCAAAACAAAATTTCTTTCCTGAGGCGAGAAAAATTTAACTAGTATTACACCATCGGATGCACTATTTTTATTTTTTTTATCAGTCTTACTACGAATACGTTGTATTGATTTAATATTCGGTTGTGGCATATTTAAAAAGTTACACAAATTTGAATACAAGTCGAACAAATTTTCATTTTCAGTGTACGGTACACCACATATACGAAGATTATATGAGACATTTAAATTTTCTTGATGCTCGATTTTTGATTTAAGGTAGTTTAGTTCTTGGTGAATTGCCTTAATGTTTGGTATGGATTTTTCAATATTATTTACTCTTTCACTTAGCTCACTTAAATTGTTTTTTATTTCGTTTACTTTCAATTCAAGTTCTTTAAATATTTCGTTAACACTTTTTTTTTTTTTTTTTTTTTTTTTTTTAACGCACTCTTCTATGTTCATAATCATAATTTTATTTTGTTTTGCAAATTTTTGTTCTAGTAAGAGTTCAAGTATTCTTGGTGATTTAGTTGAAGTTGGTGTATTCTCTTCATTGCGAGGTCTCTTTGTTGTTGGCGTTGAGAACATTTGCTCTTTTTGTATGATTGAAGAGTTATTTTGCTGCATTGTTGTAATAAAATTGTTATTATTATATTATTGTTTTCTTTCTGTTTGTTTTCTGTTTATATTTTGTGAAAAGAAGTTTTTTTCTTTTGCAGTTCTATATTTTTGTTTTTTAAAATTTTTAGGTATGAATAATTTTAATTCCAATAAGTTATATTTATTAAGAAATTTATGAGACTATGTGTAATTTTAAGGAAAAACACTTAAGTATTAATGAACAATTGTCATAAAAGTAAATAGACTTTTTTATATTTTAAATTAAACAAAAACACGGAGCTAGTGTTTGTACTATTGTAAAAAAATTGTTTGTTGATAATATTAAGTAAAGGTTGTGGTTGTTGTTGTTGTTGTTGTTGTTAAAGAAATTGTTTGTTGATTTGTTTGTACTATTGTAAAGAAATTGTTTGTTGATTTATTTGTATTATTGAACAAAAAAGTTTGTTTTTATTTTTGAAATTTATGTATTTGGTTTAAATTCTTCTTGTTGTTTGTTTATTATTACGAAAAAAAAAATTTTAGAATTATGTAGTTTAAATTAAACTTTTAATTTTGTAATTTTAACTTTTTGTTATTGAAATCAGAACAGAGCAAAACTAAAAACACAACCGTCTCTCACGAGAACTGACACTTTCTCTACTTTTATATCAAGAACAGGGATACATTTTTTTTTGCGAAAGAGTAGAGAAAATGATGTTGGTATATGTGACCACTGTACATCGATTTCTTGCAAAAAGTTAATATTTAAAAATTTTGAGTTGACTCTCTTAAGAGGAACCAATTTTATTTAAAAAAAATTTTTTTTCAGTTAACTTACTTATTTTTATACCCTTCACCACAGGTGTAAAAGGGTATATATAAGTTTGTCATAACGTTTATAATTTCCACAATATTGATTTTAGACCCCATAAAGTATATATATTCTGGGTCCATATGAGAAGAGAAGTTGATTTAACGATGTCCGTCTGTCCGTCTTACGTTTGATATGTGTTTATCGGATAATCCAGACATGATAGCGGCTAGGTTGTTTTAAATTTATGTTACATACAGTCCACCATTTCTTGCTATTGAAATTCAGCCAGATCGGTCCAAAAATGACGTAGATATGAGCAAAAAACCACGACTACCTCTAAATTTTTCCAAAAATCCCTTGTTGTTGTTGTATTTTTTTTATTTCTGTATATCTTAAGAACGGCAAGAGCCAAAGTTTCCAAATTAGGTACACACATTTAGGTTGCTAATACACACCATCCGACAAAATGTGGGCGGGATTGGAGAAGTGGGCGTGGTACCTCCCGTACAAAAAAAATTAAAAATTTTATAAAAACCTAAATTTAAGGGCTGCCATATGTCCTATGGATATGACTTATGTATCAAAATATCGGAAATTTTAAGTAGAATATATTTTATAAAAAAATCGGTTCAGATACAAAAAAGTTATGACCAAAATTAAATACCAATTTTAAATACCCAACTTTCGGGAACCATAGATCTCCCCGAGTCCAAGCTTTATAACTAAAGTAAATGGTAAATTTCTTCTTCAACACGTCGGTATATAAATCTGCCAAATCGGTTAAAAAATGGCAGAGTTATAACCGAAATACTGAATCCACAAAAATTACTCTTTTTTATAATTAACTTTGTTAAAATATATATTTACAAGTTTATATAAATGTTTATATATAAATATAACTTAAGTAAATGGTAAAATTCTTCCTTAACACGTCGGTATATAAAACTATCAAATCGGTTAGACAATGGGTAATTTATGAGCAAAATACTCCAAAAATGGGCTAAAAAAACATCAACATTTTTATAAAAACCTAAATTTTAGGGCTGCTATACGTCCTATGGATTCGGCTAAGCCGAATATAGCACTCTTACTTGTTGTTACTAAAGCTTACTATATATATGTATATACGAGAGTAAAATTAGTCTTTTATAACTAATGTTTTTTTGATTTTTATGACTTAAACACGAAGGGATTTTTGTAGAGAACATATTTTCAACGTGTAGGGAAAAATAAGATTTTTAAGAAAAAAAAAAATCTTCTCGCAACACTGGTCTGGAGACTGAAAAAAGAGTTCGCATTTTACGATTAACAAGTGACACCAGAGGCTCTCTGCGTGCCAATGAGTTGTAAATTTGGGGTTTATTTCGTATAAAATGGATACTTAAGTATATCGTAATATATTAAAAGAAAAAATAATATTGTGACATCCATAAGTTCCTTAGCATAGAAAAGGTTTTTCCACAGCTTATTTTCACATGGTCTGACCAATTAAGTTGATTGTTAAAAACAACACCAAGATTTTTTGCAGTATCAACATAATTAATTGTCATTTCATTAACCTTTATTGGTGGTAGACACGTGTTTATATATTTTAATGGTCCAATAACAATAGCAACTGATTTTTTTGGGTTTAAGCTTAGACCATTTGCAGATGCCCAATGATAAATATGATTGAGATCTTCGTTTATAAGTTGAATGCAATTTGCGGCGTCTGATATTTTACAGCTTATATAGAGTTGCACGTCGTCAGCATACATTTGAATTTTACAATGTTTCACTTGCAAAGGCAGATCATTAGCGTATATAGAATACAATAGAGGTCCAAGAATTGAACCCTGTGGCACACCTCTGAGCATTAAGCAACGTTCAGAGACATTTGTTTCGTGGGATACGCTTTGACATCTGGCACTTAGATATGACGTTAATAGTTTTAATGCTGTTGAGAAAAAATTGCACATCTGCTTTAATTTAAGACAGAGAATGGAATGATGAACTGTGTCAAAGGCTTTGGAGTGATCAAGCAGTATTAGTAATGACATCATTTGTCGTTTATCAATTTGGCATCTTATTTCCTCCGTGACATCAATCAGAGCAGTAGTACAGCTGTGCTTGGGTCTAAATCCAGATTGCCTATCATTTAACATGGAGTTTGTATAAAGGTAGTGGCTTATTTGCGAGTGTATTATTTTTTCACAGACTTTTGACAAATAAGGCAAAATTGAAATCGGTCGGTAGCTCTTATCAGATTTCAAGATCGGTATAATTTTAGCATGCTTCCATTCAGACGGGAACGTAGACGTTGTGATTATCGTGTTAAAAATATAAGTTAAGTGGGTTAGTATGTAGGGAAGACTAAGCTTGATAAACTTTGGATGCAATCCATCATAACCAACGGCATTAGATTTGATATGTAGAAGTGTTTCAAGTACAGTTTCCTTGGTTTGAGGTATGAGGTATATTATTATGTGGCATAAGAAAAAACTGGCTTAGATCATTCATCTGATCGATTCGTATTGGCTCATCCGTTTCAAAAGTTTTCACATAGACGATTCCACGGTATGTAAATGCTGCTGAAACCATTTTGTCCGTTTTAAGTTTAAGGTGTCGAACAATTAAAGCCAATAAGATTTAAACGCAGCGAATCTTTTTTTTAACTTGATATGACTTCTAATTGATTTAAGAACATAGTTTCTATCATACGGACAGGTGAATTTTACAATTATTGCAGCATCTGCTGTTTTATTAATTCCCTGCTTTTTATTTATATAATTATTGTTTTTGTTTATTCTAACACGATAGATTTCTTTAATATTTGGTGGTCTTATTTGAATTGATTCACATATTTTTTGATATATATCGAAAAGATCTTCATTATTACTGTACGGAATACTATTTATTCGGATATCATTTGCGACTATAGAATTTTCTTGTTTTCTAGCAAAATTTTTAAAAAAAAAAATTTTATGTGTTAGTACGGGAGGTGCCACGCCTACTTTTACAATCCCGCTCGTTTTTTTTTTTGGAGATGTTGTGTATTGAATCAGTATATGATTATACCTAATTTGGAAACTTCTGATTTTGTGGCTCTTCAGATAAACAGAAAAAAACAATAAGGGACTTTGGAGGGTCTTCTTAAAACGCATTTCACATGGACAGGCGGACATCGTGAAATCAACTTCGCTATTCAAATTGCATTATTATTGTAGAATTACAAACGGAATGACAAACTTGTGTATACCCTTTCCACCTGTGGTGGATGGT
This sequence comes from Pollenia angustigena, assembly GCA_930367215.1. Lineage (NCBI taxonomy): Eukaryota > Metazoa > Arthropoda > Insecta > Diptera > Polleniidae > Pollenia > Pollenia angustigena. The sequence continues at coordinate 45,866,285 of OV884058.1, forward strand.
ATAGTGGTATAGTGGTCACACAGACCAACATGCGGAAAAATTGTTGAAATCGTTTTAGAAAAAGATTTTGAGTTGATTAGTTAACCTTTTTTATAAGCATTGCAAATATAAGCCCAAACTCATAATAATCTTCCTGCGCTCTTAACAAAAAAAATAATCAAAAAACAAACTAATTTAAAATATTTAATTGAGTGTTAAATAGTTGTTTGGTTGACCTTTATGGTTGTTTTTGTAGATAAACTAAAACCACGAAATTTACCACAATATGTAAACAATGAAATTTTAATGGAACAAGAGAAAATATGAAATATACAAGTTATCCAAAATTAACTAAAAGTTGATAAAAAAATTAAAAAATTAAAATTAAACATCGCTAAGCAAAACAATAGACCATCACGCACATTGGTTGAAGTTCATAGAACGAGCGGCAAAATAGAAGAAGTTGTGGAAGGATAATGAAACTTGGCAAATAGGCATTTTTTGTTTGAATCAAGAAAAATGGAAAAATCAAAAATATCCGCCCACTTCCCATACAACTTGTAGTGTAAAAGTAGCATAACTGCCTTGATTTTTAATGCATCAACTTAATTTTCACAAAAAATAAATATTATAATTGAAGTATGGGCTCCTGAAAATATATACCTGATCCGCCCACTTTAACGCCCACCTCCCATAGAAAAAGCAAATAGAAAACATGAATACGTAATTTAAGCATAGTCTTTTAATACTTTTTTAACATCATTATCGTACTCAATTATCACATTAATTAAGTTTTAATACTTTTACAATAATTTTTTTAATTGATAAAAAACTACTAATTGTTTTTTCTGTGTAGTTATTTGCGAATAAAATGGTTAATAACTAAATAAACCACACAAGCACAACAAGATACGTGTGGGAATATTAAGAATTTTTACTATTCACACAAACATATTCCATATTTTTGCATACGTTTGTGTAACTGTTTGTGTGCTTTATTTGGCCTTCAAGGCGACAAATCAGTTTATTTTTTTCTGCAAGTTCCATATAAAGTCCACTCCAGAAAAATCATTTAATATGTCTAAAATTTTTACGTACATAAAACGCATTTCTTGCATTTAAAAAAATTTGTATACATCTTTTTAATTTTTTGTATCTTTTTTCACACAGTGATTCATTTATAGCGACGGAGTACGTATTTGGCAAGTTAAGCAAGTTCAGAATAATCCTTTTTTACATTTTAAGTACATTTTTATTTAACCACAAACCACCTCTTCAAATCTGTAAAAAGTTTTATTTTATGTATCACCAAAGTTTTTGCGTAAACATTAAAATCACAACCTTCAACAGGTACCAGACTAGAAAAACTCAGAAGTTTAAAATTTTTGTATCTGTTGCTGCTGCTTTTTTTTCTTACATTCTGCACTATTTTTCTATTTAAATGCGTTTTGGCAACGTTACAATAATATCAGAGCAATTATTAAAATAAATGGAAATGTTTGTGCTGACAGCAATCAGTTCACTATACTTTCAGTAAAGATTTAGTGAAGTTTTAGCACGTTTTTATTTTAAAGCGTGTTTATATGTCGATTTTTAATAATTTGCAATTGTTTGAAGATTTCTTATGAAATATTTAAGTAAAATTTTGTGATAAGAGATTTCACTGGCCCAAACAATAAATAAAGCAACACAAGTATTTAGATTTTAAGCATTAAGGCAGTAGGTTTTGTGAGATTACGTTCACACTAAGTGACTTATTAGTATTAAAAATAGTCGACTTGCTAGTACAGATGCAAAATTATCAGAACGGGAGTGTAATTAACTCATACACATAATACCCAATAAAAAATTAAGCTTCTAACGAAGCAGGTTGGTAAGGGAGAAATATAAACGTTTCGCTTACCACTGCGCTTACGGAAGGCATGAATTTTATATGGAGAGTTCCCACTTTGAAGCAATACATTTTTGACACAAAAAGCGCTTTGTTCAACGCATATAAAAACTGGTGAATTTAGCTACCATTTTTACGCACTGAATGTTTTTTGCAGTTATTTTTTAGTATTCTCACTTGCGCGAATACAAATGAGTTATCATATTGTACACACAGCCAATCCTTTTAAAATGACAACCTCACCTTTTGTCCAGAAAGGACTTGGTGACCGCTGTTTTTGACAAACGAGGCCCTGTCGACCGATCTTAGGCGGTATAACCTTTACAACCGCACAGAGGAAATTCTGTTGCCAACCTGGAGTGTCAGCGAACCCTGAATGCGTCTCAGGAAGTAGGAGATCGCGAATACTGGATCCTCTAAAACACTGGCTCCAAACACAGCACGTTTGGGTGCTTAGATAGCAGCCCTATTACCAAACTAGGGAACGAAGGCTAGCAACCTATGTTTCTGAACTTAAATTGCTAACGAATCGCTAAAAATTAGTCAAAATAAACCGAATAACTTAAAGGCGCCCTATGCTCCAGTGGGAGTTAAAGGAATATGTATATATATATATATATACAAACCAGCTTCGTGGTAAGGGAATGCCGTGGCACTTGAAATGTTATTTTTACTTTTATAAAACTTGTTAAGAGTTCCTTCACTTACTTTACTGCAACTCTGTGTTATTGCGTAGCGAATGATTGTGCGCTTATTTTTTCAAATGTACCTTAAGTGCTTCGCAAAATATTTAAAAATGTTATCACCATATTTTTTTTTGACCGCTTTCAAAGCTGAATCCTTATTTCTAAAACATTTCATAGAGATAAACATAATTTATTTATAGGAATTTTCACCATTTTCTAAAGAAACATTGCCGTATTTTACAATTAAGTCGCATGCTAAAACAATCGAATTTTATTTTCCAATTAACAAGCCATTGTGTTGACATAGCGTTTATAATGTCATCATTTAAATATATGGTTTGCACCAACAACGTCAACAATAAGCAATTTGATTAAATAGAATGCGGGAATTATTTCTTTTTCATATCAATCAATTTAAGTTTTTTGTTGAACTATTTATGGTTTTTAATCCAAATTTTCAATATTTTTAATCAGGCTTAAGTTCATAAAATTTAATTTTCATCAAATTATTTTTTATGATACAATAATGGCTGCGAGTGTAAGACGGCAGATCCCTCTGAGGAGATCGGGTGGTAGTGATCGAAACATGTCAGGGTAACCAGCCGCCTGGGTTCGAATCTCAGGTCAGTCAAGAATGAATGATTATCAATAAACATTTTATTTGATTTCCATGTTGTAAAATTCCTTTCTTCATAAAAAATAATTTGATGATTTAAATATAACATGATATTGCTTTTTATGATATTAATGTTCAGAGAATAGTCGATAGGGTTATACATTTCATTGAAACAGCTGCATAATTTTCTTATTGGATCTGACATAGCAAAGTTTATACTGACATAAAGAAGGTTGAAAAAACGAAGCGAACGTTGAGGTTTATTAAAAGTAACTTTACTCAATAAAAATTCAGAATGTGTAAAAACATTTATAAGATTGCCCATAAAATATATATTTTGCATCATTCTCCGGCTTTTTAACGTTGGTAAATTAATTTCAGCTAGTCTTGTTGAGTATGAAGGTGGTACCAGGCATCCTCTTTAACCACTTCTTAAGCAGACCATAAGAAACTATTTTTGAACTGATTCGATATGATCATTGTGAATATTATAGATTGGGTCCCAAATAATGCTGTCGTATTCCAAAATTGGTCTGACGAGCGAAGTAAAAAGACTTTTTGTGGTCAAGGGATCTGTGAATTCCTTTGCTCATCTTTTAATAAAAGCCAGAACACTGCGGGATTTATTTACAGTCATCGTTATATGTTGAATAAAGTTAAGTTTTTTGTCTAGCAATATTCCCAATAGATTGTAAATAACAGCCATCAAGAACGAAGGAGTAAGCACTCTTTTCTACTCTAGAAAATTGCATATGTTTGCAATTATTTAAATTTAGTTCCATCAAGTTAAGTTTAAACCATTTATCAAAACTATTCAGGTCATTTTGTAGATGTTTTTGATCACAATAAAGTTTTACAGTCAAAAATAATTTTACGTCGTCTGCATACATCAATACATCACAATGTTGATTTGCTTAGATCCAGCTCAAAAAGTTGCTACTGAATACCATTACGGCCAGTTTCTTCAACAATAGCGTATGATTAACTTTGTCGAACGGCTTACTGAAATCAGTGTAAATAACGTCAGTGTGGTGTCCGTTGGCAAAATCTCTATTAGTTGAGAATCCGTTCCGAAAGCCATGTGATGAGTAAGGCAATCCATTCAAAATTTTTAAAAAAGTTTTGGAATATCACTTAGTTTAGCTATTTATTTCCCGATTTAAACAATGGAATAATATATGAATCTTTCCAAACTTTCGGAGAGTAACCACAAGTTAAAGAAGCATTAAAGATGATAGACAAAGGTGTCGTCAAAGCAGTTGCGCAATTTTTTAAAACAAAACTTGATATACCATCTGGACCACTAAAAGATGATGACTTATGTTTTTTAAACATTTTAGAATGTGATAGTAAAAGAAGATATATTTTGGTTAAAAATAATCTTGTAAGGGTAAACATTACTAGCATCATACAGAACTTCAGAATATGTAAAAGCAAAGAATTAAGCAAATATATTGCAAATTTTTAATTCATCACTAGACTCGGAACATTGGTATTTAATGACAGTGGTAAATGGCAGAATGAGGTGTGGCTTTGGATAACACTTGCATCAATGTCATAACTTCTGAAACAGATTTTCAGAACTTATTAGACTACATCGCAAGATCCCAAATAAATGATTTTTAAACAAGGCGTAACAAAAGGTTTGATTTTAATTAGCTTAATTGGTATGATTGATAAACTGACAAAGAGCCTATAATAATATCATAAATTGGGTACCAAGATAAGAATTCGGGAACGTAAAGAGCAATCGTTAGTTTTTATTCATTTGCATTGAAATTTTAAAGTTATTTTAAAGCTATTTACACAATTTATTGAAAAATTTCGAAAAATTGTAATTAAGGACACCTTAGGTTCCATGGGCAGCTATTAACAGACAGCTCACTTGGGTCCTTTATTGGTCCCTTTGTGATACCCAGCGCCAATGCCCATCCTAAAGAGCAGTTACTCAGATGGCGTCACTGCAGAATCCAGCCACTTCGTCCTCCTAATAAAGCGAATCAGCGATCTTAGTTCTATCCTGGATAGATCCTCTAGGCAGGCAAATGCATTCCTCCCTAATACCCCGCAACCCAGGGCATTGACAGAGAAAGTGAAGCACAGTCTCCTCTTCCTCCTCATCCTGACAACTTCTACAGTAGTCATTAAATTCCAGACCCATTCTTTCGGCATTAGTCCCCACCGGCCAGTGCCCAGTAACAACCGATACAACTGTCCTAATCTGGTCCCTTTTGAACCTAAGTAGAGAGCTTGTCCTCCGTTCATCATAACCAGGCCATAAGGACACCTTAATTATTAAATTAATTGCCAAAGCTTAAAGTTTTTGCACACAAAATTAAGGCTTGGTCATTTTACGTCCCGGCGCTTCTCGGGATTTTCTTAATAAAAATTAAAAATGAAATCCTGGAGAATTTTGTTAATAACTTGACCCCAGCGCTATCTACCATCAATAAAAAAAATTTTAATATAAACTATCAGTGAAAGTAGACCTTTAAAACGCATGTACTCCTTTGAAAATCGGTTGAGTGGTTCTAGAGTTATAAAATCAAGTTCATAGGACTACTTATTTTTATATATGTTGATATAGAATCTATATTATAGATTGAACCTCCCTCAAAATAAAATTCAAAATTTTAATTTGTCGTTTTCTTATGGAATTCCTTGTGTCTATATGTATGGAAAATTGTAACTTTCTTGCAGTTATTAAAAAGAACAAAAAAAAAAAAAAAACATAATAAAAGAAATCATCACTTTTTATTAACTCATTTTGGGTTTTATTCTCTTAAAAATAATGTGAATATCTTAATTGCAAACTTTTCTTTGTTTTCTTTAATTAATTGTAATTACATTCCTCTTTATTTTCATTGCGATTTTCATTCGAGTTTTTCAGTTCTTATATTTTGCCTTAATATATGTATGTTAATATTTTCGTTGTGCTCTGTTTTCTTGAATCTTTTGTTCTTTGCTGAGGTTAAAAGCATACAAAAATATTTGCAGTAATTAAATTTCTTTTTCTGTGTGCGTTTTTTTGTTTTAATATAAGAATATGCCAAATTTAATTTTCAGAATTTAAAAGATTTTTATCTCTTGTTGATAGGAAATTACTTTTAATACTGGACAACTTTAAAGGCTTTAATCATAAAACATATTTAGGTTTACAAATTTAAGGTTTTTTGCTGAGATTTCTGAAAGATATCTGACAGGAATCTGATGACAAAGCCATGGAAAATTCTCATGCGTTAGATATACAAATTCATGTCTGATTGACTTATATCACTTACGATATAAAAATGTTACTAAGATTGTGCAGTTTATGGTTAATTTTTGACTGAAATCTCAAGATATGATAAACACTTTTCTAACGCCGTATTGAAAATGAAAATTGGACAAAAAATGGTTAAGTTATTTTAATTTTCATTTAAATCGAATTGAAGAGCATCAAAAAACTGACCTAAGCATCTCGATATCGCGAGTCTGTGGTTAGATTTTTCGAATGTTTTAATGCAGAATCAAAGAATTCTTAAATATTGATCATACCCAGTAAAAAAAATTTGGATTTTTTGAAGCACTTAAGAGAAAAAGCGCATAATCTAGCGCTTCAATAAAAGAGCTTTTATAAAGCAGTAAATGATATAGAATAAAATATACAAAAAAGCTGCTATTTTTGTGCTGATAATGAAGAAAGTTGCAAACCGAAAAAAAAATAAAAATATGCGAAAATGATTGGTAAAAGGCATTTAAACAAAAGTAAAAGCAAAACATTAATGATTATGTTAATATAGTAAGACCCTAAAAAGCACTTTAGGAGTGCTTTGTTTGCATGTTTAAACAAGCGCTTATTGTCAGCAGAAAATATTCCTCCAAACCGGGAACACCCCATACAAAAATCAGGCATCCCATCAGCAGGTTTGAAGCGATTTGTGGTATGAATTCATACACAAAACCTGCTCCTTTTGGAGCATATTTTTTACTGGGTATTTGGTCATTGGACAAAAAATAAAAAAATTTCCGAAATTTTAACTCATGAAAAATACCATTTTTGGACCCTTTTTTTTAACGTGGTTCAGCTCACGGAATATTATCGCTAGAGCCAAAATATGTTGGGACTCTTCATAAAACATGTCAAAGTTAGTTTTTAGTGGGAAACATCAACAACTTTTTTTTAGTCGGTCTAATGTACATTAGGGATATAACTTTTTGCAATTTTTGTAGGGGGGAATGTAAGATGAGATAAACCCACTTTTTTATTGTTGATGTGTTTTGTTAAAGCTTTGATATTGTTACAAGTAAAACTGTTGCTATAAGTCTTATACGTTTAACAGTTTTATTTGGTTTAATATCTTTAGTTTTTCTAAAATTTTTATGGATGAAGTTTCCTGATGATCTGGCCTAAGCAACCAGTGAAATGCATAGGAATAGCTTATCCCATTAACAATTAATTTCAAGTGTTTTTATCAAGAATAAAAACTGGGAATTAAGCACGAATAACAAAATCTTTTGAAATTAAAATTTTGTATTCCCAAAAATTGAAATTACTTTTTGATAATAAACAGGCAAGTGCACGGCCTAAAAAAACACTTAATTGACAACATCTTTTGTAAGTTGTTGTTTGTTTTTTATTTTGTTTTTCTTAACCTACTTACAACTACAATTAATGTTGAGAGAATTTCAACTAATTGTAGGGGGGAATGTAAGATGAGATAAACCCACTTTTTATTGTTGATGTGTTTTGTTTAAACTTTGATATTATTACAAGTAGAACTGTTGCTATAAGTCTTATACGTTTTACAGTTTTATTTGGTTTAATATCTTTAGTTTTTCTAAAATCTTTATGGATGAAGTTTCCTGATGATCTGGCCTAAGCAACCAGTGAAATGCATAGGAATAGCTTATCCCATCAACAATAAATTTCAAGTGTTTTTATGAAGAATAAAAACTGGGAATTAAGCACGAATAACAAAATCTTTTGAAATTAAAATTTTGTATTCCCAAAAATTGAAATTACTTTTTGAATTTTTGCAAATATCAAAAATACCACCTCATATCCGTGTAGGGCATAGAAAAATATAAAAAAAATATGGTGTCACTTTTCCTCTTTCGTGAAAAAAGTTTCCGCACCGAAAGCGTTGAAGTTTTGTTTTTATTTATTTATTTTCATCATTAAATCAGTTACTCTTGCCTTAAATAAGTTCGTTTTTGTATAAATTCATATATAATCTTCAACATTAAACTATTTTTGATAAGTCTAATGCAAAATCAAATGGGTTTCAATTTCCAAAAATAAAATTCACACATAATATGGAGTTTTAGGAATCGCTTACGGTGCGGAAACTTTTTTCACCGAATCAGCTTAAAAACTGTTTTTTTATTATCAGAACAAAATTCCCCACATGGTGCTGGAGTGGTATTTTGCACTCAAAAAAAGTTATAACCCTAATGCACATATTTACTTGTTTTATACCTACCACCACAATTAGTTGTGAAGAGGGTACACTAAGTTTGTCATTCCGTGTGAAACTGTTGTAATATACAGGAACAAGAAAACAATTAAAAATAACTTTTTCTGTTTCAAGAAAACGTAGAAATCAATCACAAATTGGCATCATAAACGCAATCATCCCCAATAATGTAATACCATCGGTTTCATTTCAAATTATTTGTTCTAACCGTATTAGCTTCTACGTTACAAGCTTAGTGACAGAAGGACGGTGGGAGCCATTTAATCGCTAGCGATCAGCCGGGACTGGGGAAGTTCGTGTCCTTTTATCAACTAACTTCGATTCATATACATCGTTTTTATAGACTCCCGAATTAAAATTATCTAAATAAATTATTACCTTACCGTGGACCAGTATAATTACAGACAATAACAAAAAAAAACCCCCTCTGTAATTATGTATGAGAATGACTCTAAGCAAAATGTATTGATCAATTTTCCGATTAAAAGCTGTTCCTAGATGTTATAGGAACATTCGCCTCATAACCCTCCCTTACCTTGATTCTAGTGGCGCACCTGATTGATTTACCTAGAATCCCAAAAATTCTCTTACCCTACCATCCAATTACATGATTGAAACAGATATGTCGTTTGAATTACCAATTCATTCTAAATATTTTAGTTTTTATTTCAACCCATATAAAATTCAACAAAAATCACAACCTTCCAGAAATATAAATACATATGGAATACCTTGATAATATATAAATATTTTAACCAAAGTTCAATTATAATTTATATAGCAAAATTAATAATTTCATTTAATGTGTTTAATATTTTTTTTATAATTTTAAAATAACTTTCGAATCAAGCTAAAATTGATTTTAATATAATTAGTTTATTTATTTTAACTTAATTTTAATAAGTTAAATTTGCAACAACAGGAAAACAATTCTAATCATTATTTAATCGCGAAATGTAACAATTTATGTACACAATATCGAGTACTATTTATTTGGTTTTCTTAACAAAAAAATATATTACTCGATAGATTTACTAACAACCGATAAATATTTTTATCGATATCTTTAGCTTAATAAACACACTTTTAATATACAAGAATAACATCAAAAGAAGGAGTAAAATAAGAAATTATTGATTATCATAATAATCAAAACAAAAGTAATAAAACCAACTAAGACAAATGACATTTATCAATGCTTATTTATCATTTGCTCCTTCTGTTGTGTTTTGAATCTCTGCTAAATTAACAAATTAAGAAAGAGAAAAAATGCAACAAAAATGTAGTCACTTACCACACTTTATCATGACGATCGTAGAGGCCTCTCCGAGCTAGATGAAGTTGGAATAATTATGTGTAACAAAATGTAAATTAGTGTAATTGTTTTCTCTCTTTCATGTGATGTGTTGTTGTGTATTAGGTGTAATTTTAAGGTTTAATGTGTGTTATTGTGTTTTGTGTTTGCTATTATGTTTTTTTTTTGTGTATTTTGTGTTAATATATTTTTTTTTGTGTTGTTGTATATAGGGTGTATTTATGTGTATTAAGATTAAGTAATTTTAACTAATTTATTTAATATTTTTTTAGCTTGTACAACTTCTTTTATTAACTTTTTTTTTCTTCTATTTCACATTTTCACAATTTCAATACTTTAAAAGCTATGTAAACAAATTGAAATAACTTATGTATGTAAATATAAATAATATATGTAAATATTTTGCCTAGTAAATAATTTTGTAATTATGTGCACTTCAAAAACAATTTTAGCTTCTGATTTAAAAAATTCTTTTGTTTTATTTTTTTCTTATGTTCTATTTTTTCTATAGAATTTCGTTCATCAATTTTCTTTTGGTTTTTCTGAATTTATTGGTTCTCTTGTTTGCACTATTCTTATTTCATAAATCTTATTTTGTTTTGATTATTTTCTTCACTTTATCGTTTAACTTTATTTAAATTTTCATTATGAATGTACTGACTTAAAAATTTACTCTTTTTCACTATTTTCACATAATTCTAGTTTTATTATTATTTTGTTTTGGGTAATTTGATTTTTTCTGGTTTCTGTTGGTTTCCTATAAATTTAATGGTATGCACTTTTGGAACATAGGTGACTGTTGTAACTATGTATGTTGCTATATAGAGGATGAAAAATTTCGATAAAAGCTGACGAAGATATAACTTGCGGAAGATGTAATCTTTATTCTAGGATCTTGATTATTTCAAATAAACAAAGGTGTTGCGATTTCTTAAGTCCAAATAGGGAATCAATGGTGTTTTTTTTTTCTTTTATTTTCTTGAGTTTGTGGTCAACGTCAAAATTCGAACAACTTCAAAAATTCAAGGCGGATAAATTAGTTTTTTGAGAGAGAGAATGCTCTCTGGAATTTGCAGACAACCGGAGGTTGTATGTGGCACATAAGTCCAGAAGCCTAAATGTAAATTGAACAAGAATGTTTAGATTTCCTTTTAATTTTACATGAATCGTTTTTTTTTTTCTTTATACTTACGTCTCTCTCTAGTTTTGGATATGATTTTTGGTTTTATAATAATACTGGCTTATTTCCGAAAGCCTAAAGATCTTTTCAATATCCAAGATCTAACGTTCCTCTGGGGACAAAGATTTTTCTGGACTAAATAGAATTATGTTACTAATTTATCAGTTTAAGTGGTTAATTTAAAAAAATATTAAGGATTTACCTTAGGACAAGAAACGACCAATGCGTTTTTATTAACAATTAATCAGACTTTTACAACGATTGCTCTTTAATTTATTAATTACGCGCAGATTTTAATTGTTGTGTTACCTCTTAAGAGTCCAAAAGAAAAAGGAAGTAGAAACTTTATGTCAAATCTAATGTCAGTTCGGTTCAGAAAACTGAGCTTTGTTTAGTGTCAATTGTTAAATGTCATCAGCCAGATAATACTATTGATTACAACTCATCCTACATTTCTGATCGTGGTCGATGGAATTCTAGACAAAAACCAAATTACAACCAAAACTCTACAAAGTTGTGTTTAGTATTAATTACTTAATTGCTTAATAAATTTAATTAATAAAAAACTTACAGAGACTTACAATAGGATAATATATAGATATGTTTATACTTTTATTGTTTGACTAGATTTCTGTTATACGTGGTTTTAATGTTTATAAAATTGTTGTTTATAAAATGTATCTAAACATGCCTCATTGATTTTTGTTTATTTTATTGGTTGGTAGAAAAAGTACAAAATAACAAATGTAAACATTTTAAAATTTATATTATATGAATGACTTCCCGTATTAGGTATGAATGACTTCCCGAGGAAAACGATAAGGAATTTAATTAAATACGTAAGAACTAAAAACATGTTAGAACCACGGGATAAACCACCAAAAGTTTACAAATCTGTTACATACATTCCTGGTTTTTCGGAGAGATTAAAACATTCAGATATTTATGACAAAGATAATTATGAATTAGCTCTACGAACAAATGACACAATTTACAAACTATTTAGCAATACAAAATCGAGATTAGCAAAAGAAGACAAATCCAACTTGGTGTACAAAATAATGTGTAAAGGTGACAAGTCCAATTTATGCCAAAAGGCATATGTTGGCACAACAAAATCAAAATTAAAAACTAGGATGGCATCACACAAATCAGATTTAAAGGCAGTAAATAAACCACTTGAACAAAAAACGGCACTTGCAGCCCACTGTGCATTGAGTGGACATCAACCAGATTTTGAAAATGTAGAAGTATTAGTACAAGAGAACAATTACAACAGAAGATATACACTTGAAATGCTGCACATTATAAACTTACCAGAAGAGAAGAAACTAAACTACAAAAGAGACACTGATAACGTAGCTCAGATTTTTAAACACACCATAAACAAATATAAACAAAAGTGACAATCAATACGACAGTTGCATTCCAAAACTTACAGCACAGTGACAAAAAACTTTTAAATTTGTTTCTTTTTTATATAAGTATGTTTTTATTGTTATTTGTAATTAAATGTTTTTTAGTGTTTTTTCTATATAATAAAATTGTTTGTTTATATTTTTGATTAGATCCCCTGAAGATGAGCAACGAAGTTGCCTCGAAATATTGGGTACATTAATAAAAATATTGAAAATTACATTAAATCGTTTTTTAATTTATAATAAATGACCTCAAGCCAAACTAAATAAAAACCACAACAACAAAAAAGGTCAACAATACATACTGTTAACATACTACACGGAAGGCACACCGGAATAAAGTCAACATGACTCTTTACAAGAAGATTAAACAAAAATACAACAAAAACACAAATAATATTATTAGAAACTTCGCTAAATACAACAAGCAAATTGCAAGCTTAAAATCATCCGTAACTTTTCTGATAAAGTGTAAACATGTAGGTATCATACCAAACTTCATCATAAACTCCGCCAAAAATATAAACAATATTTTCGAAATAAACAACAAAATACCGCCAAATTTAAAATCTGATGTAAATAAACACATTTCCAATTTCCACCAACAAATATTAAAGCTACTAATACAACAAAAACACAAATTAATAAAAGAATATAGTGAATTATTATTAAAAACAAAACAGATAATAGGAAGATTGTTGGAGGAGGATGATAAACATTTATTTTTTGAAAGTGAGGACATTATTTATAAAAACCTCATGAATACCAATAAGACAAAACTTATTAAAAAGTTAGAATCTCTTAAGAGTAAACGGAACAAAGAGTTTAATATGAGATTTAACAAAGACTGGTTTGTAAATAAAACAGACAAAGACATACCTACAAACATACAATGGCTACTCTCCTAAGGTACAAAATATGCATTACCAAATACGAAGAAGTCTTTCCCGCTGTTCAAATGCATTGCAGAGGGTGAAGAGGTTGTAAGAACAAAAGAGAATAAAGAACAACAGGAGATTTCTAGATCCAAGCTAGTATCGTTAATAGATGACCACTTAAGCAAGACAAAGTTAAACTTAAGAGATAAATTTATTTTAAACACAGTGGGACAAACAGAAAAATATTTGGACCAAAATAAAGATATATTAATATTGACTGCGGATAAAGGAAACAAAACGGTTGCACTAAATAAAAAGGACTACGATTTGAAAATGAAAACCATATTAGGAGATATGTGCACGTACAGGAGAATGAAAAAAGATCCCACATCTATTTTACAAAGTAAGAACAATACTTTAATAGACAAACTTTTTAATTTGAATTTTATTAACCAAACTGAAAAGAATAAATTAATTACAAGAGTAGCTATTGCGCCAAGGTTATACGGACTACCAAAGATCCACAAAGAAGGAGTTCCTTTAAGACCGATTTGTTCCTCTGTTAACTCCCCTTCTTACAACCTATGTAAATACATAACAGAAATTTTAAAACACCTAACTAAAGAGTCGAGGTATAACGTTAAAGATTCAACGGAATTTAAAGAACTAATTAACAATACATACATCAATAAAGATGAAGTAATGATTTCATTTGACGTCGTATCTCTTTTTCCAAGTGTTCCCGTTAATTTAGCAATGAAAATTGTTGGAGAAAAATGGGAAAAACTTAAAGAATACACTCAAATACCGAAAAATTTATTTATGGAACTCGTTTAGTTTTGCATTAAAGAGTCCAGGTACTTCAAATATGATGACAAGATATTTGAACAGACAAAAGGCATGCCTATGGGATCCCCTGCTTCACCGGTAATCGCAGATATAGTTATGGAAGAACTTTTAGACGTTACTATTTATAAAAGTGCTACGATATTTCTGTGGTTTTTATGGGCAACCGCGTATGTCTTAAAACAAATTGTTCAGGAAAGCCGAAAAACCATTCTAGATCAAACTATGGGCTAGGTATTGCACATTTTAAACTTTGTCATTACGTTAAAAACTCGGAATTAATGCATCTTTCTTCAAAAAAATGTAAAGAGCGTTCAAAATTAGGCAATATGGCATCAGCATTTTAAAATCGAAGAAATGGACACACGCGGTTGCCCATGAAAACCACAGATTTTTCATTTGATCTTTTGCAAGCCTTATATTGAACTCCGCTATTTGATTAACATTAAGAAAAATTGTAAAAAGCCACAAAATAAAAAATCGATGCAAAAATATTTTAATTAATTTTGTATTTTTATGACAGCTATGAAAGGTGCTGTATCAGCACCTTTCATATGATTAACATGATGATAATATGATTACTTCTTAGCTTATTATGATTAACATGACAATAACATGATAAATTTCTTAGCTTATTATGATTAACATGACAGTAATATGATTTCTTCTTAACTTAGTATGATTAAAAGAATAATAATATGATTAAGGGAAAAATATTATGATGTCATATTACGAGTATATTTTGCCATAATATGATTCAATAATAATCTTAATATGGTGACTACAATCATGTTCCTTATCATAATATGTTGCTCTTAGAATATGTTTGCCACAACCATGTTTTTTCTTTGCGTGCATGCTTTTAACGTGTCTCAAGCCACTTAAACAAAATTGCAGGATCAGAATTAACATATTTAAATGTACTTGGAGTCAAAATGACTCCAAACTTCTTAAACTTTGAAAAATCTGTCATTCTTAATGGTGTTTAACATAATTAGATAAATGATATAGTCAAAATAAACAATTTTTGTTGGGTGTAAAAAATATTAATTTTCAAACTTAAAAAAGTTTGGTATCATTTTGAACCCAAGTGCGTTTAAGGGTCAATCTCCATTTTTGCACTATTTTGTATGAGGTCAAGGGAGAAAAATCTATACATTTGTCTCCAATTTTATAAATATCGGCGCACAAATATAAAATTGGGGTATTCATAAGCTGTGTCATCATGTTATATTGTCATAATGTTCTAACATAAAAAAATGACCGTGATAATATTCTGGCAAGTGCACGGTTAAAAAATATGAACCTGCATCATGCTTTATTTTGTATACCCTCCACCACAATTAGTTGTGAAGAGGGTTTATTAAGTTTGTCATTCCGTGTTAAACTTTTTTATTATTCATCTCAGACCCCATAAAGTATATATATTCTGGGTCCTTGAGTAATTCTAAGTCGATCTAGCCATGTCCGTCTGTCCGTCTGTTGAAAACACGCTCACTTTCGAACAACTGAAAAGAAATGAACAAACTTGGTGCCAAATTGCTTATAGTTATCCTAAGCAGCTTGGGATTGAAATCCAGCAAAATCGGTTCCACCACCTAAAAAAATTGATAATTTTGTTACAAAAAATAACATAAATGCTGGAACAAGGCACGGAATGAGATAAGATTTTACAAAAATTTGTTTTATTTGACTGGAAATCATGCTGTTAAATTTCGTGAAGATCCGTCCATAATTTACCCTAAACCCCATATAAACAATACTCCCGGAAAACAGTTTAGTACGCCTTAAACCGTAAAAATAACGCTAGCGTAGCAAAATTTAGAATATCACAGTTTTTTAGAACTAGAAATAACACTGTGAAATTTCGTGACGATCGGTTCATAATTTACCTTAGGCCCCATATAAACCCTACTACCGGAAAAGAGTTTAGTACGCCTAAAACCGTAACAAATAATGCAATCACAACAAATTTTGGCTCGTCACAGTTTTATAGGACTATTAATGATTCTGTGAAATTTCGTGAAGATCGGTACATAATTTACCCTAGGCCCCATAGAAACCCTACTCCCGGAAAACAGTTTAGTACACCTAAAACCATAACTACTAATGCTAGCATAACAGAATTTGGTACGTCACGGTTTTAAAGGACTAGAAATGACGGTGAGAAATTTCGTGATGATCGGTCCATAATTTACCCTAGGCCCCATATAAACCCTACTACCGGAAAACAATTTAGTCGCCTAACACTATAATTAATAACAAATCGTCAAAGTTTAAGATAATAATAACATCATACAGATATTACTCCTTAAACATTTGAACTGTCGGTAGAGGGTATCAAAGATTCGGCAAAGCCGAATATAGCACTCTAACTTGTTTTTTCTTATTTTATTTTTGCGAAAACAATAAAGCAATTTGTTTTTGTTTTCATTTTGTTTTTTCTTAACCTACTTACAACTACAATTAATGTTGGGAGAATTCCAACCAATTGTAGTAGGGAATGTGAGAAAAGATAATCTAACTGTCTATTGTTTTTGTTTAAGCTACAAGTAAAACTGTTGCTTATAATTCTTATTCGCTTAACAGTTTTATTTGTTTAATTCCCGACGATCTGGCCTAAGCAACCAGTGAAATGCACATAGGAATAGCTTATCCCTTTAACAAACAATTTCAGTGTTTTTATCAAGATTAAATTAAGCACGTCAAACAAAAAATTTTGTATTCCCAAAAAATTACTTTGATCATTTTACAATGGTGTCTTAAAATAATAAACTTTACTTGCTATGTTTATTGTGCTGTCGTAATTAATTAGAAGAGCCGCATTGGTTTTTGTAAATCGTCGCCGTTGATGGTATAGTTTTATCCGTCTAACATCCGAATCTAACCTGCGGCTAAACATTTAGTTTTTAAACAGTAGAATCCCGATAATTCGTAATCGCAAGGGACCGGCGATTTCTTACGAATTATAGGGGTTTACGATTTAGCGGAGTTTCGATTTAACGGGGTCAATATAAAATAAATACGAATTAACGGGGTTTTTCAATTTATTTACTAAAACAATAAAAAAAAAACATAAAAGACAATTGTTGAAAATTAAATATATAAAAATTATATATAAAAGTTATTCATGTAAAAAACTGATCTTAAGAAAATAAACACACACACGAGCAAAAGAAAAAACCCACACAAAAAAAAGGAAGCGGTAAACAAAAAATCATTCTTTCCATGTTTCTGTTGTTTTTATTACGAAGTTTTAGCAAACAATTACCATTTATAAGAGGTAAAGACGATTTTATTTGAAAAAATAAAAAATTACGAATTATCGAGGGGACCAAAATTTATGGAAATTTTCGAATTAACGAGATTTTTTCAAGGGACCGACAGTTTACTACGAATTATCGGGAATTATGATTTATCGGGGTACGAATTATGGGGATTTGACTGTATTTGTTTTAATCAGCTGATTTAAATTCAAATTAGCAGCCTGAATTATGAGGGGTTGTTCACAAAACTCGTATTTTTTCATGTTATTATTTTGAGACATATGACTTTATCAGGGTTGTGCTGGAAATCGAAAACGTAAAACGGAAGCATTTTAAAAGAAGTTTTTTAAAAAGATTTCTGTAACAGTGACAAATATTATACAAATATTTATCTATTAAAAAGAATTTTTAATATTTTTAATTAGGCTTAAGTTCATCAAATTAAATTTTCATTAAATAATTTTTTATGAGGAAAGGAATTTTTCAACATGAAAATTAATTAAAATTTACTGATAATTTTTCATTCTTGACTCAATCTGGGCTCGAATTTCAGGCGTTTTTACGGACAGGTTACCCTGGCATGTTTCAATTGCAACCACTCAATTTGGATTAAAAACCATAAATAGTTCAACAAAATAACCACAATACTAAAAAAAATTTGATTGAAAGTGTATTAAAACAACTTCCAAATTCTTGCGTTTTACGTTTAAAATTTTCCTTGTATTACACCTTGTAAATCCCCCAAATTTTTCCGTTTCTTTCCTTAAAAATGTCAAATACGGCAAAATTTTAACTTAAACTTAAATGATTTTACAGACAATTTGAACCGTAGAACTGTTTTTACATGCTGTAAAGTAACACTTAAAACAATTATTTTAAATACGTGCGCCGACAGGTTTAAAAGTAGAGAGAAAGTATGTCAGTGCAAGGTGTGTGAATTCGATGCTTTTACAATATTGAAATTGAAGGCAGGCTTTCTTCTTATGCTTTTTTGAACATGCCTAAACCTTTTACAATCGTGAAATTAATAGACTGACATAAATTACTATTTTCCTTTTTCCGTTCTTTTTCGCAGTTGACGGAGATGAACATTTAACAGGCATTTATACTAAAATTACATTGGTGTGAGAAAAATTATCAGAAGCAACAACATGAAAACTGCGAACAGTACAAAAGAAACACGAAATATGTCTAGTACAAATAGTCATGTACTAGACTTTCTACCTCTTCAACCCCTTGCGATCAAACTCCGTCTGTCTGCCTTTCAATTTCCACATTGGACTTAACTACAACGGGCTGACAAGTCTAAGTTTCAACTGCTCGGTTAATTTAGCCACAATAAATTTCGTATTTGTACTTGCTACTCTTTATAAATAAAACTTCTTTTGAAATGTTATAATTTAAATAGAGAATTAATAGTTTAACTTTCCAAAATTTTTTGACGAATATCGCAAAAATATTTTCCCCGCGTAGAAACCCTGCTGCTGTGTTTTGTAATCTAGTACGAATTCGTTTAACCGTTACGTTTATTATGCACCGATTTTCAAAATGCAAATGAAAATAACTTTTAAATGCAAATTTACTGAACACATCAAATGAATATTAAGGAACTCTTTCGTTCAGTGTCGTTAGAAAATCATAACCGCAAATAAGTGGCACACTACAAAGGACATTCCTCATTACGATTGAATGGCCAGTCTTCCTCTGAATGACGTTGGCTGGCATAAATATTAAATAAGTGCGTGAGCTTAATATGAAATAAGACTTAATGTACGATTTTTCTCTCTAACAGCGTTTAACAAGAACGAATTTACATACACACATACGTACATATATTCGACTTTACAACACATTGGTGTATAACAGTGTCGGACAATACACCCAACAAACACGAAGAATGGTTTGAAAATAAACATTTGACATCAAATGTTTTATCAATTTGTTGTCGAATTCGTATCAAATGTTAAATTCAAATCAAAATTAAGCTTGGCAATACAAAAGCGTAAAATAAATTTTAACATTAAAAATGGCGATTAATGTTAAATTTTCACTTCAGATCTTTTTAAAGTCGTTTGTCTTAAATATTACAAGTAGAAGAAGCAGCATGCGTCTTTTATTAACACGCACTGAAAAAGTTTCGATATCTTATCGGCAAAATCAGAAATATTATGAGTACTAAATTTGCAACCATATTTGATTTTCAATTCTTACACATCTGTAATTTAAATTTTTTTTTTTTTTTATTAAGCGCTAAAGTGGAAGTATTAATATTTTTTCTATACTTCCTTTCCATTTTTCTTGACATAGCAGCAATTACTAATTCATCAATGCAACCATTTAAACTGGTAACAAGCAGGGTTGAATAATGCTGCCAGAATTGTGTCTAAGAATATACTTAATTCTATTTTAAAGCGTTTCAATAATTTTTTCTAACTTTTTTTTAAAGAAATTTTATTTTTTCCATGATTCTTTTTTTGCAAGATTCATTTCATTCAAAATTGTTGCATATTTACTGAAATTAACATGCACCAAGAGAGCAAAGCAAAAACTTTGCTTTCACAGGACTTTGGCTTGAAGAGTTTCGCAGAGATTTTTTTATTTTAGAAATGTATTTTTCTGGTCTTAGCGGCAGCAGGTTTTATGGAATTGTGTTGGGTAAAATAAAAATTGCACCACTTTTTCTTATAGATCAAAATGTGTTAAGACCAAATTGATTTAAGTAAAACTGGCTTTTAATTTGATTTATTTTTAATTTCTTTTTAAATATCCCAGCAAAAAAATTTATGTTTTTTGAAGCACTTAAGAGAAAAAGCGCATAATCGAGCGCTTCAATAAAAGAGCTTTTATAAAGCAGTAAATGATATAGAGTAAAATATACAAAAAAGCTGCTATATTAGTGCTGTTAACGAAGCAGGTTGCAAACCGAAAAAAATAAAAATATGCGAAAATGATTGGAAAAAGGCATTTAAACAAAAGTAAAAGCAAAACTTTAGGAGTGCTTTGTTTGCATGTTAAAAGAAGCGCTTATTGTCAGCAGAAAATAGTCCTCCAAACCGGGAACACCCCATACAAAAATCAGGCATCCCATCAGCAGGTTTAAAGCGATTTGTGGTATGAATTCATACACAAAACCTGTTCCTTTTGGAGCACATTTTTTACTGGGATTATACTTAAAAATATATATATAAAAAAAACGTTTTTTCAACTTAAAGATATTAAAACCAAATTATTTTTATTCATTGGGGGAAACGTTCGGCTACCTAAAATGCCGATTAGAGTAGTCCTCATTTATCCGTTGCTTGAAATATATACGCTGATAATGCCTACTTTAATTTTTAAACTGAATTCGAATTAGACGCCGCTGTTTTTTTTAATAATTAAAAAACAATAAAAAAACAAAATATTTCAAATAGCACAAAAATGACTAATGGCTTTTATGCGAAGCAAAGTGGTTCTGATTTGAAACTTCAATATCTAAAACTCCTAAGTGTCGATTGACGATAGAATGTTTTGTTCGGACACAAATTCAGAAAATCTAAACAAAAACGAAAAAGGCAAAATTCTTAGTTTGTTTTGACATTTTGCTATGTATTATGTGAGGCATCGTTCTCATTTTTTTTAATTGAAAATATAAAGGGAAATCACGATGGGTAGTGCCAAGTGTGCAAACGATGCAAATGCGTGCAAAAATACACACATTTGCACAACACAACAACAAAATGTACGTATTTGCAATTTGCTCTTTTTTACTTCGTTTGCACTAAAAAAACCATGAGCAAAGTTAGCAGTGCATATTTGCTCAGTTGCAAACAAATGTAAACAATAACATTTGACATATTAAGTGCCATATTGATTTTAAGAAAACTTATAAATTTAACATTTTCGCAGATTGTAAAATAAAATAGAGAATTAAATTTAAATAATTTAAAAAGAAAACATTTATTTTAATTTGCTTGTGCATAATTGTAAACAAATGCAGATTTTTTACAGTGCTGCCAGAAGTTTTTAGTGTTGCCAGAATACATTTTTAGAAAAATAGCATATTTGCACAAAAATAAAAGTGGCATGCTCACGATCAATCATAATATGCACTGCAAATTTACAAATTGCAAATTTGCACAATGACCATCGTGATTACCCTTATAATATTTTTTTCCATCGCATTAGTTTTGAATTTTTTATAAGAAAATTTTGTGAACATTTAAATCAAGGCTCATCTATCAGGTCTGCTTACTTGTACAAAAACAAAATAAGACATGTATTTTGTTTGTGTAAACCCAATGTGCACAAAAACGGATGCGGATCCGTAAAAAAGTTAGAAACGGAATCAGTGTAATCGCGATTTGACTGATCCGTTTCTGACCCGTTTCGGATCCGTAAAAAAGTTAAAAACGGAATCAGTGCAATCACGAGTTTACGGATCCGTTTCTGACTCGTTACGGATCCGTAAAAAAGTTAGAAACGGAATCAGTGTAATCGCGATTTGACTGATCTGATTCTGACCCGTTTCGGATCCGTAAAAAAGTTAAAAACGGAATCAGTGCAATCACGAATTTACGGATCCGTTTCTGACTCGTTACGGATCCGTAAAAAAGTTAGAAACGGAATCAGTGTAATCGCGATTTGACGGATCCGTTTGGCACACTGGGAAATTTTTTTAGTTGTCAGAAACTTACTACTACATATACAAAGCAAAAGGAAAAAAACGTGTATGTGTGGCATGTGTAAAAAAATTTAAAATTTTTATAAAATTAGAAAAATATTTTATTTCTTTTAAACTTTTAATAAAAATAAAATTAAAAAAGTGATAACAGTGCTAAATTGCAAATTAAGAAAGCTCCGGCTAATTAAAAAAAAAATTACAACTAGTGGTTAAAATATATAATTTAGATGTCAAGTCTTTGTTGTGTGTGACTGTGAAATCGGGAGAATTAAAATTGCTACAAATTCAAGATAATGGTGCGGGTACATGTAAAGACGATTTGGAAACAGTCTGTGAACGTTTCACCACATCTAAATTACCTAAATTTGAGGACTTAACAACTACACCCTCTTTTGGTTCCCGAGGTGAAGCGTTATCTAGCACAAGCCATGCTGTAGCTCCTTTAACTATTCATACAAACAAAAACATCCAAGGAAAAGTGTGGTTACAAGTAAGTTAATTTTACTGTTACTAAAGGCAAAAACTTTTTTAATTAAAATTTTACTTAGAATTACTTATGAAGATGTCAAATTAAAAGCTCCCGCTAAACCTTGTGCCTCGACCCAGGGTACCATTATTACCATAGAAGATCTGTTTTATAATATCCCTCAACATATCTGATGTTTTTTCAAAGTATGCAGTGCACAATTCAAAAGTTGGCTTTATGTTGAAAAAATATGGCAAACAACCTTCAGTGAAAACAGCACCAACTAGGAGTTGAATTAAATTGCTAAAGAACTTATGGCTATAGAGTTAAAGGATGATGTAACTTTATTTAACATGAAGGGCTTTATAACAAAAGTTAATGAGAATGGTAAAAAGGCTAAAATGTTGCTGTTTATCAATCATCGTTTTTTACCCAAGTGTATGCATCTGTTCGTTTACATGAGCCTTGAGCTAAAACCCGATCATTTACTAATCAAAGATTTAATTGGTGGAGTGGGCTTAGTTTCTAAAGCCTTGGTATATGCGGATGCTCCAATAATATGTGCTAAGGAGGTTTCAAAAACAAGACTTATTGTGCCATGGCATTTATCCTTAATAACAAACACAAGTTTTTAATGAAAATGTATAGGGTTTTATTAATAAAAATATAAATTGACTATTATTCGACCCTTACAAAATTTTATTAGTATTATTATTTAATTAAGCTTGAGGTCTCTTTTTTTTATAAAAGAAATTAAATTTATTTAATCCAATATTTCGGCACTCTGTTGTGTGCCTTCTTCAGGGTTTTTTTCTTTAATGTTTGACAAAAAATTAAAAATTTTAAAAAATTTAACAAATTAAACAAATTTAACAAAAATTCTGATAACAATTTTCATTTAAATACAAAAAAGATTTCCCAATTCAAATACAAAAAAGGTTTTCCAATTCAAACATAATCTATTACAGTTGAAATAAATTTTTAACTTCCGTTTCTATTTTTATAAATTAAATGTCTATAATTTTGTGCTGATAACCGAAAACCACACAAAAAAAATTTGAACAATGATACAATAAAATCAATGGCAATTAAATTTGTGTGAGAAAAAGCAATAAACGTAAACAAACATATACATGCACATGTAAGCAAAATGTAAACAACTTTTGACAACTAAAAAGAACATAAACAATGATCATCAGTCTTCTTGCGCAGACCTATTCAATGGGCCTTGATTTTAATTTAATTTTCATTGTCTTGATTGAATTTGTGGAGATAAGTTTTTTTAAGTTGTTTTTTTTGTGTACCAGGATAATAAATAAAGATCCTGTGAACTTGGCTCAATTTCGTTTTAACACATCACCTGCGATTGAAGATTTTGTTTGTGGGAATTCGTTAATGGGTAATTCCATGTCAAAACGACCAAGAGTGGGACACGAACCCTTCCGATTTTAATAAAATTTGGTGAGAAGGTTCCTTTTATCTTATTAGGAACATATATGAACGAAAAAAATTTTTAAAATTTGTTTTTCGAAAGTTATGTCATATTCAAAATGTCATAATTTTGGAGAATTAGCCGAATGTGTTGAGCTTATTTCTTCAATATCTCGAAAACTACTTGACATACGAAGATGATTTTAATGTCATTTGAAAGAGAATACTTGGGGCTACAAACTATAAATTGAAAAAAAAAATTTTTTTTGAAAAATGTAGTATCTGCAAAATGTTAAATTTTAAAAACGGACTAAGTCAAAAACCTATTTTTTTATTTGGCTGATTTTTTTTTTGTATAATACTGTTCTTTAAAAATCCTGAAACTTTGAAGGAGGTGTTTTTTTTCTTTTTTAAGATATGATTTTTTTCCTTTCGCAACCCTTAAAAAAATAATATTAAAATATAATTTTAATATTGTAATTTTGAGCAATAAGTACACTGTGCTAGTTGCAAACAACAGACCAGCCGCGCACCTGGTATTTTACCCTAATTGGGGACGCTGAATCCAGTGGTGCTAACCGTTTTTTTAGATTAGCTCGCGTTTTCAAGATATATCGTTATTTCGAAAATGTAAGAGGTTGCACAGCATATATTCGGGTAACTCAAAAACAGTTTAGTTTATTGAAATAACTAAAAAAACCGAAATTCGGCAATAAAAAATAAAGTGGGGCTGGTCATACATTTGACCCATCTAGGAGCATCCTACGCGCTGCAGGAGCCAAATTAAAGAATTTTATTAAGCCGCAATATTTGTATGGTACAGCGCGTAGGATTCAGGAGTGTCATAGAATCCAAGTCGGTTTTGCTTTTTGTCGGTTTTGTAAGCCAATATTGCTTTAATTTGGTGTCATGAACACTGAAAAAATTTTCTTCACAGATCCAATGAAATTTACATTAAAATTCAACCTATTGGATTAATGAAGGATTAATAAAATGAATGACAAAATTTTCATTGATTTTATGAATCCTCATTGAAAAAATGGATAAAATAAACGTTTGTCATTAAACTAATGCTTCATAAAATTGATTTTATGAAACATTTCATTAATCCAATGAAAGGTTACATAGGTTGAATTTTAATGTAAATTTCATTGGATCTGTGAAGAAATTTTTTTCAGTGAAAACAAGTCGGTTTTGTTATTTTCGAATACAAATAAAAACGATATTCGAATTATCTGCCCTGTGGAAAATAAAATAGTCAGTTGCAAAAAACACTAACTATAAATTAACTATTTTTCAAATGACTACAAATTGGTTTAAATCTCATGCAGATATCAACCAAACATATTGCATATAGGCACACATAAAACACAAATAGAAACAAAATAAGTAAAACAAGCATGCCATGAAGTCAAATGAAAAAAATATACACAAACAAATTAAAATAATAATAATAATAATAATTGAAAATAATTCAAAATGAAAGCAATACAAATCTGTTTATGTACAAGAAATTATGTAGCGTATTTATTTTAGCACTATTTAAACATCATCATTTAAAGCAATTTGATGCAAAATCTTCTTAAATAATTATTTTTATATACATATGTATGTATGTTTATATGTAAAAACATATGTATTTTTGACAAAAATATTTTAAAATTTAAATAATTTATTATAAGACGACTATACTACTAATTACCTACAAATTGGTTTAAAAATAAGTAATAAGTAGTCAATTTAAAAGTCATGCAGAGATAACCAATTGACTACAGCCTATGACATGCCTATGTTAAAATAGTGAGTCGTCGACAAGGAAAAACGTCACTTAATCAACTAGTTGTGGTTATAAAAAAACCAGTTTGAAGTTACTTAAAAATGTGTTTGACTTCCTACAGGGTGTTTAATGTTTTGTATCATGTGTTTACCTTTTTAAATGCAATTTTTGGTTGTTTTTAGTGAAAAGAAAATAAGAATGGTAAAACAGTAAACATATGAAATAAATGCCGTCGTTATAATATTTGCATTTGTATAATTGTATTGTTTTGTAAAAATATAAAGCGAATTTATTAAAAGACCAAAAAAAAAAATTAATTATATAGTTTGCGACGAAAAAGCAGCAAAGCTGCGCAAAAATTCGGAATGTTTGCAAAAATCGCGGAAATTCGCGCAAATTTTTAATATTTCAAAAAAGCCATAAAATAGATTAAAGGTGCCTAAAACTATAAGGAATGACGAAAATTCGGTAAAAATTGTTAAATTAGCGAAAATTCCCAAAAATTTGCAAACATGGGCATGATAACAACGTTTAATATTTATTAAAAATCGTTAAAGCTGTAAAGAACCATAAATATAAGAGGAAAAAACGCTTCTATCGCGAACATGGCTAAAATTCGCAAAAAATTGCAAAATTGGAAACAACCCCTAAAAATTATTTGAATTCGATAAATGGGTTTAAAAAAAAAAAAATGTAGGAAAATAGCATAAAAAAGTTTGCAGAAATGACAAAAATTCGCGAAATTTTTCAATATTTTAAACAAGCCATAAAATGTATATAATAATAAATTGCTGTTGTTGCATATTTGCTGAAAAAGTGAGGAGAAGACTTTTGCGAGTTTGTAGCAACCCGCTGCCGGAGACATGCAAAAAATTCTATTTAAACAATTTTATTTACCTCCATCTATGCAAAAAATCTAACTGTTGAAAAAATAAAATAAAAAAATTAAGCTTTTCAAAACTATTTGTGTTTCCAATAAAAAAAACAAGAGCTGTAAGCTGCTTGGTTTGTTTTCAATAAAAATCCGATAATATTGGTTTTTGTGACACCTAAAACCGACACTAATTTAAGTTCGAACAAAAAACAGACAACATTGGATTTCATGACACCAACGTATTTTTTTTTGTCGGTTTCAAATCCAATTCCAATAAAATTGGTTTCTATGACACCCCTGATTATTTATTTTTATCTTTAAATTTATGTTTTTTTTTTTTTTTTTAAATATTAAAGTTAAATATACAGGGGTGTAGGTGCTGCTTTTTCGTCGCAAACTATATAATTAATTTTTTTTGGTCTTTTAATAAATTCGATTTATATTTTTACAAAACAATAAAATTATACAAATGCAAATATTATAACGACGGCATTTATTTCATATGTTTACTGTTTTACCATTCTTATTTTCTTTTTATTAAAAACAACCAAAAATTGCATTTAAATAGGTAAACACATGCTACAAAACATAAAACAGATAATTCGAATATCGTTTTTATTTGTATTCGAAAATAACAAAACCGACTTGTTTTCATGACACCAAATTAAACCAATATTGGCTTACAAAACCGACAAAAAGCAAAACCGACTTGGATTCTATGACACCCCTGAATAAGATTCAACTTCCATTGACATCAGGCCTGGAGTCAACGTGGGACAAGTATGTGGGTGAGTCAAGTATAAATTTTTATTGTTAATTTTAAATGTTCTTTAATTTTTTTTTATTAATACGATCTTCGTATGACGTGCTAAATTCCCAGTTTTTCATATTTGATAAATACACTGAAATTTATTGTTGAGGGAAAGCAAGCCTCTATGCGCATTTCGCCGGTTGCTTACACCAGCTCATCAGGAAACCTTTTCCAAAGATTTTAGAAAAGCCAAAAATATTAAACAAATAAAACCTTAAGCGAATAAGGGTTATAAAACACTCTAAGTCTTACCTGTAACAATATCAAAGCTTAAACAAAACACCAACAATAAACAGTGAGTTTATCTTTTCTTACATCCCCCTACAATCGGTTGGGTTCTTTCCGACTCGAATTGTAGTTGTAAGTTTTTTTTAAAACATATATTCGTACATAGTATGTTTGTACATTTACTTTAAAATACAAACAAATTTCCTTTATTTCAATTGAAATTAATTGACCATTTTTTTTTTTTTTCACTTACATTTCATAACCATAAACATACTACAATTTTAGTAAACATACATCAATTCTGTTGATAACATTGGTGAAATATTTTGTTTTATTTATTATTGAAAATAAATTAGATTTTATTTGAAACAACATTATTTACTTTTTTTATGAATGTTATCAACATAATTATAATTGTTTTCAAAATGATATGTTTATTCTGCAATAGTTTTCTTTTTTTTTTTGGTGAAATAATTTTAAGCTTTTGGACGGTGATATAATTTAAATAATTCCACATTTGGGGTATTCACAAGGTGTGCTATCATGTTATATTGTCATAATGTTCTAACATTTTACAATGGTTTAAAAATATTGTTGTTGCTTTGTAAACAAAAAGTGTCTTAAATTAATAGTACGTTGCTTGCTATGTTTATTGTGCTGTCGTAGTTAATCAGAAGAGACCAGAGCTGAGCGGCTGAGCCGTACCGCGTTAGTTCTTGTAGCCGTCGCGGTTGATGGTATAATTTTATCCGGCTAAAATCAAAATTTGACCTGCGGCTAGCAATTTTTGCAACAAATCACTCGCAGCGTCAAATAAGATCGGCTTAGGACTCTGCTGTTTGGTTAACAAACGAAAATAAAATTCATTTCTTATTTGCGTCTGCAAAATGGAAAATAGTCAGGTAAGATCTAATTTAATTTATTAATTCATGAAAAAGAATTAAAAAATATTTTGATATTAGTTAGTTATTTATTTCTTATATTTGTTTTAAATCAGCTGATTTAAATTTAAAATAGCATACTAAATTATGAGGGGTTGTTCACAACAGTCGTATTTTTTCATGTTATTATTTTAAGACATATGACTTTATGACACCTTGTGAATCCCCCAATTGTGTTTTTAGTATAATAATAAATTTTGATAATAATTTAGACATAAGATTATTAATTGGTTTGTAATGGACCTAAAACAAAATATAACTCAGCTTGTTGTTAAAATGTATTAGATTTTTGTTTTCTTTTTAATTCACGAAATGTTAAGGTAAATTGGTAT
Source organism: Pollenia angustigena (assembly GCA_930367215.1). Taxonomy (NCBI): domain Eukaryota; kingdom Metazoa; phylum Arthropoda; class Insecta; order Diptera; family Polleniidae; genus Pollenia; species Pollenia angustigena. The sequence goes on from OV884058.1 coordinate 45,895,342, forward strand.
GTAGATCAGTGATGGGCTATCTGGGAAGTTTTAGATAAAGAAAGCATGGTCGGGTGGGTAGAGAAAATACAAGAGGATTTTTACACCTTTTCCTCTTTTACTACTTTTCACCTTTATTTACCTTTGAACAGATTTATTATAAGTATTTCGCATTTTGTGTTTTTGTTTGTTTTTGTTGTCGGTTCTGTAGCTACCTAAATTTTAGTTTGTGTGGCGATCAATAAGCTGTTTCGATAGTGGTAAGAACCACCCCATTTTCCACTAGCACGGCCGGTTGTAATGGTAGCACCTCCCCTTGCGAAATACGCCCTCGCGGTTTGGTTCGTTACAATTAACAGAAGTTTGTTTGTCGCGTTTAATTCCCAATTTTTATTTTTGATAAAAACACTTAAATTAACTGTTGAAAGGATAAGCTATGCTATGCGCATTTCTCTGGTTACTTAGGCCTGATCATCAGGAAACTTCATCCAAAGATTTAAGAAAAACTAAAGATATTAAACCAAATAAAACTGTAAAGCGAATAGGAATTACAAGCAACAGCTTTACTTGTAACAATATTAAAGCTTAAACAAAAATAACAACAATAAACAGTGAGTTTATGGTTTCTTACATTCCCCACTACAATTGGTTGGAATTCTTCCAACTTTAATTGTTGTTGTAAGTAGGTTAAGAAAAAACAAAATGAAAACAAAACATTACGCATAAAGTAAATTTTTATACACAATTCTTAGTTATTATTTTTTAAAATTTTTCCAGACAACTTAACAAAAAAGAGAAAAGTCAGATTAATTGAGAATGCAGGTATTTCTTTTAGTTGTTTTATTATGAACAGTACAAAAACAGAACATTTGATTTAATGCATTACAATTAAAGGTTTTCAAAGAGAAAATATATCTCACAGAAGTGAGCTTTAAGTATGAGCGATATTGAAGATACATTTCAATAATAAACATACGCATAGATGTACAGAATAAAAAACACTGCGGAACAGGAAGGAAGACTGGAATTTGATTGCAAATTTTTACCAATTTGAGTTCGCTGATTTCAAATTTAATCTCCATTTTGCTCTTTCGGCTCTAGTTTTAAAAATTAAGGCACATTCGCTACATTTATTGAAATAACTTGAAAACGGTTAACCACATTCAGTTAAAAAAAAATCCGAAAATAGGCAACAATATAATCTTTAAACCGTGCTTAGATTGTTTTCAAATATTTCCTGTAGTTTCAGAGATCTCTTTGAATTTTGGAAGCAAAAATAGGAAAATTTTGAAAGGAAAACAAATATTTTGTTTTTTAAAAATTCTTAAAAAACAAGTTAGAGTGCTAAATTCGGCTGTGCCGAATCTTTGATACCCTTCACCGACAGTTCGAATGTTTTAGGAGTAATATCTATATGATGTCTATTTATTATTATAGTCTTTAAAAAAACAGACATCTGCATTAAACTTGGCTGCGGTTTAAACTTATATTAAATTATTGACCGACAATCAGAAAGTTGTAAGCATTTTTTTTTAGCAATTTTAACTAGCTTGAGTAAAATATAATGATTCGTAACAGTTTAAGCCAAACCTAGATGATTTTCATGAGGGCAATTTATATTAAAGCCATGGTAAGCTATGAACCAACCATCCAAAAATTCTGCAAAGTGACTACTGGTATTAAAATTAGTGCAATTAGCTTTAGAGTTTGCAGTGAATTTCAGAAGGCTGCTAAAACGGGATATAAGGTTTACTATGGACCGTATATCACAAAATTGCATTAACTTTTTTCTGGCCATATGAAGCTAAGCTGGAAGAAAGTTTACCGCATTATCTATATCTGCTACGGTTTTAAGCGTATTTAATTATTTTACCAAAGTGGGCTTTATATTAGGCCTAGGCTAAATTATGGACCGATCTTCACGAAATTTCACAGTGTCATTTTTAGTAATATTAAACTGTGACGTACCAATTTCTATTATGATAGCTTTGTTAATGACCTTCACGAAATTTTACAGTCTAATTTCTAAACTGACAGTTCCAAAATGGAGGACGGAGTTGGAGCTGCAGTCTACTGCCGGGAACTGGGCATTCGGGAATCTTATGAACTTCCTGATTACTGCAGAAAATTTCAGGCGGAGATATTTGCGGCCAAGATGGCTGCTGATTTGGCACGTGATTCCATTACTGGGAACACGCACGTGAATTTTTTCATCGATAGTCAGCCGGCGATCAGGGCGATAACCGCTAATTATTCATACTCTTCGATCGTCCAGGAGTGTAGGGACTCGATGGATGGCTTCTGTGCGTATAGGAGAGTTCACATCTATTGGGTTCGCGGCCACCAAGGCATAGCAGGCAACGAGTAGACGGACGAATTGGCGAAACGGGGGGTTCATTTGCCATACGATAGGGTGATGGCCATTCCGGCTCCAATTTAGAATATAAGGAGAGATACGGACTCTGCTATACGGAGGAGATCAGAGGCTATTTGGGAAAACACCAGAACGTGCAGGGTCTCCAAGGTCATGTGGGGATCCTATGATCCGGAGTCGACAAAAATTCTTCTGTCGCTATCGAGAAGGGACTGTAGACTTCTGGTAGGTTTATTGACGGGTCATGGTTGGACTGCCAGGGGAAAAGGAGACAGTGGAGCATCTACTCTGCTTCTGTCCGGCACTCGTGCGCTCCAGGGCGAATTGTCTGGGAGATCATTACTTCCAAAGTCTCGGGGAAGTCTCCGGAATTGGGTAAATGAGACTCCTTGCATTCGTCAAGAGAGTGTGGGGTACTCTAAGTACCATTACATCGGAATGACCTTTTTCTAATATTCTTCTGTGGACAATCGTACAACGTGGTAACGCTAAGGACCTATTTGGTCTATGCGGGGTCTTTGTGACCGGCCACTCTAACCTAACCTACCCTATTTCCTGTCCCATAAAACTTTGATGTACCAAATTTTGTAATGATAGCCTTATTTTTTACGTTTTTAGGTGTAGAGTTTATATGTGGCCTAGGGTAAATTATGGACGGATCTTCACAAAATTTTACAGCGCGATTTCCAGTGGAATAAAACGAATTTTTGCAAAAGCTTATCTCATTCCAAGCATTATTCCACCATTTATATTAGTTGATTCATCAAAATTATCAATTTTTTTTAGGTGGTGGTTCCACATTTTGATTCATAGCTCTCGTACTGAACCGATTTTGCTGAATTTCAATTTCAAACTGCTTTGGATAACTTGAAGCAATTTGACAACCAATTTTGTTCATTTCTTTTGAGTTTTTCGAAAGTGAGCGTGTTTTCAACAGACGGACAGACAGACAGACGGACATGACTAAATCGACTTAGAATTACTCAAGGGCCCAGAATATATATACTTTATGGGGTCTTAGATGAATAATAAAAAAGTTTCACACGGAATGACAAACTTAGTATACCCTCTTCACAACTAATTGTGGTGGAGGGTATAATAAAAATTAGACAAAAATCACAGTTTTTGGCTAAAAACATTAGGCTTAACGTAATTTCGAATGAAATGAGGTTTGGATCATTGCAATCGGTTTTGATTTCCTTCACAATTTACCTAGAAAACTGAATATCGATTTTCATGCTAAAATAAAATTTTAAATATGTGTCAAATTCCAGAAAGCACAAAGCTTCTACGTCATGCACATCTTTTTAAATTTTGAGTAATTTAAAAATCTTGCGTTGCGAGAACTTCAACGATGTCTGAAAGGCAACTCAGTTGATTCTCTTTGTTGAAATTTTATTTTTTTTTTGTCATTATTTTTTATTGAATCTTTATATATTAAATATGAACTAACAATAATTAATCAAATCTTATCCTAATAGTTTATTTTATGTCCTGCCAGTGCTAAACAAAAGTTTTCTTCATGACGGGATCTGTTCACTTATATAGGTGTTTATAGCTCATCTAATTGAATAAGTGCTGCAGGTCTCTTCTTCTTAAGCAAGTGTGTCCGCTATCATTTAAAATATTTCGTGCTAGTGGGTTCGGATGCAATTCGAGCCTTTTTAAGTATTTTACTGCATATTTCGTAATCATAGTTTTGACTAATGGAAGATTGAGATCCTTGTGAATATTTGAGTTTTTAACATACCAAGGGGCAGCTGTGATTATTCGAAGAAGTTTATTTTGGCGCCTTTGAATTTTTTCGATATCAGAGGCCGAGGCAGTGCCCCATAACTGAATACCATAGCACCAGATTGGCTTTAAGATGGAGTTGTAAAGAAGAAATTTGCAGACGAGACTAAGGACAGAGTTTATTCCAATAAGCCAATGAATTTGGATGGCTTTTAGTTTTATTTGAGCTAATTTTGCCTCTATATGGCTTGTCCACGTTAAACGGCGATCTAGATGAATACCGAGGTACTTTACATGCGAATTTTGAGGAAATTTTATTTTTTAAACAGTTTCAGAAAGAAGAGACATGTGCCTTTCTAAATGTATACACTTTTTTGGTATGTGTATACAATTTTTGTAGTGGTATTCTTAATTATATCTGATTTTAATTTGATTTTTTCTCGATTTTTCAAATTTGGTGCCATTTTTTTAAATTATTTTGTTTAGAAACATACCAATATGTATACACACAAAAAAGTTATTAAGGTTTTTCAAAAGTTAAAAATTTAGCTTTTTCAAATATTGTTCAAAACAAAAATTATGCCAGTCTCCCCGTAGAATGAAAGATATGTCAATAAAGTTTCTAAAACAGGAAATATTTTTATTTTTTTCTGCTACGCTCACAATAACAGCCCTTTTGGTTTTTTATATATAGCGCTGCTATTTAAAGTCTTATCTCATCAAATATCGGTGTTCATGGCTTGTCAGTGGCTTCATTTTTAATCCGACGGATCCTCATCCCAAATTTTTCACGTGCCAAAAAAATCGTTCTAAAACTTAGTATTAAGCCCCTCTTTCTTTTTCACGTACATATTACATTTAACCAGGTATTTTTTTTTCAATCACGCCCTAGAACAGGAATATTGTTTTTCTGCAGCGCTTTTTGTTTTATATATACAGCATCGTCATTTAAAGTCCAATTTTATCGTATCGGATATCATTGTTTATGGCTAGAATATGGCTTTGTCAATCATGAACAATTATGGTTAGAAATCAATAAACATTTTTACTATCTTTTATTTCAGCTTAAGCTATTCTTGGAAAAACTGATTTTAAGTGTAAAATCCAAGTGTATCCAGGTGTTTCACGAACTGCTTCCTGTATTCCAATTTGAGGTGTAATGGTGGCAAAATTTTTTTTTCGGTACTCACTAGTGGAATTATTAATACGTTTTTCTTAGCTTGAATGCAGTTAACACTTTGGCACTTTGTTTTGTTTTAATTTTGACGTTTGGTATTTTGACATTTATTTATTACTTGAGTGCATTGCACTTGGTAATGCAGAATTGTAATATACCCTTCACTATTCCGAAGTAAACTTTAAATTAAAAATATACTAAAAGGGAAGTATTCACAATGTCCTTTACTTTCTGAAATTATAATAAATTAAATTTTTTTATGAATTAAACAATGTTCTAAAATGTTTCAAAATTATAAGCAATTTATTTCTTATACACACTCTACATACCAAAGTATGGTTTCTCATTGCGTTTGTGTGTTTTTCAAAAATATTACAATTGACATAAAATGCTTACAAAACGAAAAAATTTGGGCTGAGGATCTGAGATGGCGCCAAGACTTTAAAGTCGGATTTAAAATGAAGCCACTGTGAAGCCATGAACACCGATATGCGATTTGATGAGATAAGACTTTAAATGGCAGCGCTATATATAAAAAACCAAAAGGGCTGTATTTGTGAGTGTAGCAGAAAAAAATACAAATATTTCCTGTTTTAGAAAGTTTATTGACATATCTTTCATTCTACGGGGAGATTGGCATAATTTTTGTTTTTTGTGGAGGTTGACCCGGTCTATTGAACAATATTTGAAAAAGCTAAATTTTTCACTTTTGAGAAACCTTATTAACTTTTTTATTTTTTGTTCGATTTCATTAAATGAAAGCTGGTTTAACTCAAAACTAAATTAGCTTTAATGGTGTGTATATATATTGGTATGTTTCTAAACAAAATAATTTAAAACAAGTTAGAGTGCTATATTCGGCTGTGCCGAATCTTTGATACCCTCCACCGACAGTTCGAATGTTTAAGGAGTAATATCTGTATGATGTTATTATTATCTTAAACTGTGACGATTTGTTATTAATTATGGTTTAAGGCAACCAAACTGTTTTCCGGTAGAAGGGTTTATATGGGGCCTAGGGTAAATTATGGACCGATCATTACGAAATTTCACAGCGTCATTTCTAGTCCTTTAAAACTGTGACGTACCAATTTCTGTTATGATAGCATTATTAATTATGGTTTTAGGTGTACTGAACTGTTTTCCGGGAGAAGGGGTTTCTATGGGGCCTAGGGTAAATTATGTACCGATCTTCACGAAATTTCACAGTATCATTTATAGTCCTATAAAACTGTGACGGGCCAAAATTTGTTATGATTGCATTATTTTTTACGGTTTTAGGCGTACTAAACTGTTTTCCGGTAATAGGGTTTATATGGAGCCCAAGGTAAATTATGGACCGATCGTCACGAAATTTCACAGTGTTATTTCTTGTCCTAAAAAACTGTGACGTACCAAATTTTGTTACGCTAGCGTTATTTTTTACGGTTTTAGGCGCACTAAACTGTTTTCCGGGAGTAGGGTTTATATGGGGCCCAGGGTAAATTATGGACCGATCGTCACGAAATTTCACAGTGTTATTTCTTGTCCTAAAAAACTGTGACGTACCAAATTTTGTTACGCTAGCGTTATTTTTTACGGTTTTAGGCGTACTAAACTGTTTTCCGGTAATAGGGTTTATATGGAGCCCAAGGTAAATTATGGACCGATCGTCACGAAATTTCACAGTGTTATTTCTTGTCCTAAAAAACTGTGACGTACCAAATTTTGTTACGCTAGCGTTATTTTTTACGGTTTTAGGCGTACTAAACTGTTTTCCGGGAGTAGGGTTTATATGGAGCCCAAGGTAAATTATGGACCGATCGTCACGAAATTTCACAGTGTTATTTCTTGTCCTAAAAAACTGTGACGTACCAAATTTTGTTACGCTAGCGTTATTTTTTACGGTTTTAGGCGTACTAAACTGTTTTCCGGTAATAGGGTTTATATGGAGCCCAAGGTAAATTATAGACCGATCGTCACGAAATTTCACAGTGTTATTTCTTGTCCTAAAAAACTGTGACGTACCAAATTTTGTTACGCTAGCGTTATTTTTTACGTTTTTAGGCGTACTAATTTTTTTTCCGGAAGTAGGTTTTATATGGGGCCTATGGTAAATTATGGACCGATCTTCACGAAACTTAACAGTTTAATTTCTAGTCCTATGTAACTGTGACTTGCCAAAATTTGTAATGATAGCATTGTTAGTTAGGGTTTTAGGCTTAATATACTGTTTTCCGGGAGTAGGGCTTATATGGGGCCTAGGGTAAATGATCGACGGATCTTCACGAAATTTCACAGCGTAATTTCCAGTTGAATAAAACGAATTGTTGCAAAATCTTATATCATTCTGTGCATTTTTCCACCATTTATGTTAGTTTTTGTAACAAAATTATCAATTTTTTTTAGGTGGTGGTTCCACATTTTGATTCATAACTCAGATCCTATTGAACCGATTTTGCTGAATTTCAATCCCGAACTGCTTAGGATAACTACAAGCAATTTGACACCAAGTTTGTTGATTTCTTTTGAGTTTTTCGAAAGTGAGCGTGTTTTCAACAGACGGACAGACGGACAGACAGACGGACATGGCTAAATCGACTTAAAATTACTCAAGGACCCAGAATATATATACTTTATAGGGTCTGAGATGAATAGTAAAAAAGTTTCACACGGAATGACAAACTGAATATACCCTCTTCACAACTAATTGTGGTGGATGGTATAAAAATGGCACCAAATTTGAAAAATCGAGAAAAAATCAAATTAAAATCAGATATAATTAAGAATGTCACTACAAAAATTGTATACACATACCAACATACAGTTCTACTTGTAACAATATCAAAGCTTGAACAAAACACATCAACAATAAACAACAGTGGATTTATCTCATCTTACATTCCCCACTACAATTAGTTGAAATTCTCTCAACATTAATTGTAGTTGTAAGTAGGTTAAGAAAAACAAAATAAAAACAACAACAACTTATTGTTGATGTGTTTTGTTCAAGCTTTGATATTGTTACAAGTAGAACTGTTGCTATAATTCTTATACGTTTAACAGTTTTATTTGGTTTAATATCTTTAGTTTGTCTAAAATATTTATGGATGAAGTTTCCTGATGATCTGGCCTAAGCAACCAGTGAAATGCATAGGAATAGCTTATCCCATCAACAATAAATTTCAAGTGTTTTTATCAAGAATAAAAACTGGGAATTAAGCACGAATAGCAAAATCTTTTGAAATTAATTTTAATAAATTTTAATGTTGTAAAATTCCTTTCTTCATAAAAATAATTTAATGAAAATTAAATTTGATGAACTTAAGGCTGATCAAAATTTTTGTTGTATATATTGAACAGTGAGATAAGGAAAGACAGTGTTTTTTATAACTCTTGGAACTAATAAGAGCAAAACTTGTTCCGGTTTATTCATTACGAGACAGGAGTATCTTTTGCTTTATTCAAATACATACAAATTAAAAATTTTGCCTTTAAAGAAAATATAAATAATTTATAGACCAGAAACACTGCTAGCAATTACATCAATATGTGTTAAATTAAAATATTGCAAGTGAAATACATATTTGTTCTAATATTTATTTATTTATTTGGTATATGATACTTAACTTTTCTACTTCTCATAAACAAAAATTTATGTTCCGGTTTTTGTGTAATAAAACCAATTTTTATGTCGCTGTGTTGGAAACCTAATTAGAGAATATTTTCAATTGCTTGGTACATAAATGTCATTATAATTGCATGCCATAAAGTGTATTTGCCATGAAGGCAAATATTTATTATACGCTCTTCTTGGTTTGATGTATTTAATTCAATTTGTAGGACTGTATTTTATTAGGCACTTAAAACAGTTTCTACACTTATAAAATTATTACAGTAACTGATTGTGGGTTATTAAATTCGTTTTCCGTAGTGTTAAATTTGAATAAAAATATGGTTATTTTACGAATAATTTTATTTTTTAACATTTATGTTTGTTATTCAAAAAACAAACTACCAAAAAATAATGTTTTTACGTTTTTATTTTTTAATGTAGTTTGATTTTTGTCGGTTAAAATGTATTTTTTAAAAGTAAAAACTATTCAATTTTAAGGAATATGCTGTTTAATAAATAAAAAATTTAAAAATTACTGTAAAAATCATTTGTTTTAAATGAAATATAAATGATCCGTTTTTTAAATGAATTTTAATTTGTTTAAAATGAATTTTCGTTTGAATTTAACTACATAATATTTTGAGTGTAGATGAACTGAGGACAAATTGAATTCCTTCATAATTAATTAAGGAAACTTCAAAGATGCTTCTAGTTAAATTTATGAAAAAAAAACAATCTTAATAAAACAATTTAAATTTAATTTAATATACAAGTACAGGAAAATATAATCCTATATCCTTACAAGTTTTGGTGCCTGGGAAACTACAAAAAACATTAAAAAGGCTTTATCATTAAAATATCTGCCTCAAAATTAGATAAACAACAAATTTTAAAATGATGGTGTTTTTGATCTGAAAGTTTTTTCTTTTTATTTTAAAATAAACATCTTGGGAAATGTTTCTTTTTATTAAGAACTTATATATCGGGTAATTTTTTTAGCTATTATCTTTTTGGCAACACTGGTTTAAACAGCTGACGCACGTTTCGTGTTTTTTTCAATGTCAAACATCTTCAGTTTGGTCTATAATTTAACCATGAATCGTCTTACAAACGAACAACGCTTGCAAATTAATGAATTTTATTATCAAAATGCGTGCTCTGTTAAGAAAGTTCATCGCACGCTTCTTCCATTTAATGGTCAGTTTAATCGACGCGCTGAAGCGGCTATTCGGGCTAATGTGACTAAATTGCGCATCAAATTTACATTGTTGGACATTAAACCACCAACACGCTTACGTAGAGTGCGAAGTGAAGAAAATATCGCAGCTGTATCGGCCAGTGTTAATTATGACCATCAATTATCGATTCGTCGCCGGTCGCAGCAATTGGGCCTCTGTGTCTCAACAAAGTGGAAAATTTTGCGGAAGGATTTAGGTGTGAAGCCTTTCAAAATACAGCTGGTGCAGGAATTGAAGCCGAACGACCTACCACAACGTAGAATTTTTGGTGAATGGGCTCTTGGAAAGTTGGCCGAAGATCCACTTTTTTATTGAAACATTGTGTTCAGCGACGAAGCTGATTTTTGGCTCAATGGGACGTCAATAAGCAGAATTGTCGATTTTGGAGTGAAGATCAGCCAGAAGCATTGCAAGAGCTACCAATGCAGCCAGAAAAAGTCGCAGTTTGGTGCGGCTTACGGGCTGGTGGCATCACTGGACCGTACTTCTTCAAAGATGATGCGAATCGTAACGTAACTGTTAATGGTGAGTGCTACCGTGAGATGATATCCAACTTTTTTTGCCCAAAATGCAAGAGCTTGACTTGCATGACATGTGGTTTCAACAAAACGGTGCCACACTTTATTTCACGTTCGGGACCGGTCAATTGGCCGCCTAGATCGTGCGATTTAACGCCTTTAGACTATTTTTTGTGGGGCTATGTTAAAGCTCATGGCTATACACAGAAGCCCGCTTCAATTGACGCATTAGAAGACAAAATTGAAGCATTTATTCATGAGACACCGGCCGAAATGTTGGAAAGAGTATGCCAAAATTGGACTAAACTGATGGACCATTTGAGGCGCAGTCACGGTCAACATTTGCATGAAATAATCTTCAAACATTAAATTAAATGAACCGTACTATCGATTTAAATAAAGATTTCATGTATTTTTCTGAATCTTATGTGTTTTTTTTTAACTTTCCTATAGCTCTTAAAATATCACCCATTATGAATTACAGTTTTTTAATTGAATAGACACTATTCTTTTTCATCTTTTTGATGACTTTATTATAAATTATTGTGACCAGCAACTGGGTTTAAAAACTGCAGTAAAAACCAAAAACTGTCAAAAAAAAAGGGAAAATTTGTCTACAACTTTTAGGTTTTTGTGCTTGTTTGACAGCGACGGTTTACATTTAATGAACCAGACGTAAAAGCAACAGTTTTTTTTTTTTGGCCAATGACAAAATAATAGTGAAAAAATGGCAGTATTTCTACTTTGACTACAGTTTTTCAAACGCTTACCAGCAGCCATATTATAGTTGAAATTGTTCCCCATTAAGAAGCGATAAACATTTTATTGTTGTCTGCGATCATGTTATCGTTAATAATAACAAAAATATGTTTAACCCTTATAATATCATTGTTTTTTAACCATAGAATGTTCCTCTTAACCCATTTACGTGTTTTTATTTATTAATTCAATTTCGACAAAATAAATGGAATAATAAAAAAAAATTAAAAATTTTTGTTCATTTTTTAGAAAAATGGGTGTCCTCACTTGGGGACAATGGTCACAATAAGTATGAAATTGCCCAAAATAGTTTTTGCAACGCAAAGCGTTTTCGTACATAATGCACATCTTCAGCGACATTTACTATGACAAATAACGCATCGCAGTTGACTTACTATCCATTGCGGATTATGACCGCTGTTTTTGGCGATCAGGACCAACTATTGTGGATGACCGCTTTGATGCTGTGGGCTGCAAATAGAACCGCGAAATACTCCGCCTGCATGATAGTTGGTCCATTGGAGTGGTATTTTCAGCTTTACACAGTATAACGTGAAATCGCCAAGCGTAACTAACTGCCAGGTCTAATAGATATGTAAATATTGGCAACAACCACTTTTTTCCTCTTACGGATACTCTATAGAGTCTGATGGATTGATCCATTTAGTCTACACCTTCCATATTATTATTGTTATTCACAAACAGTCTTGGTGTGCTGAAGTCAACTTTTTGCTTCCGATTCTTACATCACGGTTTTACTTTTCCCAAGGGATCTATAAAATCGAAATTTGTTGCCATGGTAAGAACGTTATTATCATTCCATCGGACTATGTATTGCAATTTCATTATTTCTGTCAAAACGATAATCATAATGTGCTCTGGGTTGTTTTTTCATTTCTTTCACGGGTAGAAGTAGATATATTTTCGCTATTGTCTCGAGTTGTACCAGTTGCTCTATATCCAATAAATAGCAATTTGGGGGATTTCATGTCAAGTGACCCAATTTTTAAATCGATGTCTTCCGATTTGGGTGACATTACCACCAAGCTTAGTCCTATTAAATAGTAGTTTAGACACAAATTTTCAACAAGATCGGTCAAAAAGTTTCTGAGTTAGAGGGGGCCAAAGTTTGGCATTTTGTCCATACAGGTGTTGTTTCTCATCCATGTAACTTATTTCCTATTGGTGTTAGACAAATTTGTCCCAAGTAGCTTAGATAGCTATTTGATCAATCTTTTAAAAAAAAATATTTTATTTTTTTTTATTTTTTAAACATTTTTTTTTAAATTTAAAAATTTTTTATATTTTTTTTTCCGGAAAACAAAATTTTTTTAAAAAGATTGACAAATTTGTCTAACACCAATAGGAAATAAGTTACATGGATGAGAAACAACACCTGTATGGACAAAATGCCAAACTTTGGCCCCCTCTAACTCAGAAACTTTTTGACCGATCTTGTTGAAAATTTGTGTCTAAACTACTATTTAATAGGACTAAGCTTGGTGCTTATTTCACCTAAATCAGAAGACATCGACTTAAAAATTGGGTCACTTGACATAAAATCCCCAAATTGTAAAAAAATTATTAAAGTATATCAATTGAACCAACAGATCAATTGGCATTTTTGCGAGTTGAGATTTCAGAACTCTTGAGCCAAGGGGGGGTCAGTAGAAACGTGCGTTGACTTACCGCAATAAACATCGAATACATAACAATATCCATCCAAACTTGTGGCTGCCCAATTCCTATGGCCAAATCACACTGACTTGCCCATAAAAATTTGTTTCGCTGCATGGCGACCAAAATATTTTATCAATTCATCTATTGATAACTTTCCGCATTGACAAGAATTTCTTTCAATTAGATTGCCGATAGGTCTTACCTTAAACATTTTATCAGTTGCATCATTCTCAAGGCTGTTGTCGTCAAAATGCAAGTTTTGTTTTATCTCTGGGAATCTATTTCCTGACATCGCGCAGGCGAGAATTGACTGTCGTAGGTTGTTCAATGTGGCAAAGCGCCAAGGCAACTGGGCGGACTATAAGTCATCATTGAATAGGTTTAGAAGCTTGGTTAGATCAGCGAAAAGGACTGCTTGGAGGAACTTCTGTAGCGGCGTGGAAGGATCCTCCTCGAATGGCTTCGAGCCCGGTTGTTCTGACCTACGTCCGGAAATCGGATGGTAGTTGGACTACGAATAGTCAAGAAACACTGGAGGTGTTAATGGACCCTGTGTAGAGTGGTCTTTATACCCAAGGGGGGTAAGGCTTCTCACACCGAGCCGAAGGACTACCTACCGATCAGTCTTGCATCCTTTCTTCTTAAGACTCTTGAGAGGGTTATCGATGTGTACTTGAGGATGACCATCCCAAGAAGTTTACTCTCTGCCTCTCAACATGCCTACACAAAGGGCAGGTCTGTTGAGACGGCTCTTCACTCTCTAGTCGGAACTATTGAGAGATCGCTGGAATTCAAGGAGTACACACTTGTGGCCTTTCTCGATATTGAGGGGGCCTTCAACAATGTCAACCCGAACTCTATCGTGACGTCCATGAGGAGTCTGGGGATCGACGCTGGCATATGTAGATTTGTGGACAATCTACTGAGGAAAAGGGTCATTAGGTGAAACGAGTGTTCAGAGGCTGGTGAACAGGGGTACTCCTCAAGGGGGAGTTCTATCCCCACTATTGTGGAACCTGACTATGAACACCATGTTGACAAAGATGGACAACATGAGAATCAAAGCAGTGGCATATGCTGATGATGTTTCAGTGGCCATCACAGGGAGGCATTTGGGCGTAACATCCCAGTGTATGGAGGCTGCCTTGAAGGTACTCAGCATATGGAGTGCATCATGCGGTCTGGGTGTAAATCCGTCTAAGACGGAACTGGTACTCTTTACGAGGAAGTATAGGACCGAGGACTGAGGATAGCAGACTGCCATGGGGACTAAATGTCCCCATATGCGTGTAGGGGTGCAATCGGCAGAAACTGGGGTATGAGCCCGAGGTGTGTCAATTGACTCTTTGAGGTTGTGGTAAAGCCGACCCTGTACTATGGGGTCGCTGTATAGTGGACTGCATTGGATAGGCATACACCGCGCGATGCTTGAGAAAGTATACAGACTTGTCGCGTTGATGATCATGGGATCAATGCGATCTACTCCCACGAAGGCGCTGAACTGGCTCCCGGTGGACATAACGGCCAAAAATTTGGCTCTTTGCTCGGCGACGAGGCTGCACGCGGCGAACGGCTGGTCGACCCGTGACTATGGACACGCCAGGATAATCAGAAGTACGATTGCCCCTGATGGAGTGGACTACTGCACCCCGGTGCCGTTCTTTGGTGCGGGGTTCCTGACACAAGTGGCGCACGGCAACGTGCTGTCGGATACTTTCCGTGAACCAACCTTAGGGGTTTATACTGATGGTTCGAGTAAAGGTGAGAGGGTTGGTGGAGGTTTCTGCCCTTGCTTCCCTAGCGGGTGTCTACACGACATCTAGGTTAACTGTAGAATGTCGGATGTCTTTGGATGAGATTGCGAAACATGCAAGGGTAACGCTTATATGGATACCGGGTCACTTGGAGTGCCCGGGTAACCTAGTAGCAGATGGGCTGGCCAGACAAGGTGGTCGCATGGATGACGTATTCATCGATCAATTTGTTGGTCTTACAATGGCTCACTGTAAATTACTTATCAGGCGCGAGTCTTATAGAGTTGCGCAGATGCGGTGGACCTGTGAGTCCACCTGCTTGATATCCAGGATCCTTTGGCCTGGATATGATGAACGGAGAACTAGCTCTCTACTTGGGTTCAACAGGAACCAGATTAGAACGGTGATATCGGTATTGACTGGATACTGGCCGGTGGGGACTCATGCTGCAAGAATGGGTCTGGAATTTAACGACTACTGTAGGAGTTGTCAGAACGAGGAGGAAGAGGAGACTGTGCTTCACTTCCTTTGTCATAGCCCTGGATTGCGGGGCATTAGGGAAGACTACCTGGGGGAACCTGTGTTTTCCTGCTTGGGGGATCTGTCCAGGATGGAACTAAAATCGCTACTTCTCTTCACTAGGAAGACGAAGTGGTTGGAACTTTAAGTGACGCCATCTGAGTAACTGCTCTAAGGGATGGGCATTGGCGCCGGGTATCACAAAGGGACCAATGAAGGACCCAAGTTAGCTGTCTTTTGATGGCTGCCCATGGAACCTAACCTAACCTTTATATTTCTACACTTTGTCTTTGCAACTAATGAAATCCCTAGGTCTTCATCTGAACTCCAATATGCACGTTCCGAAGGTGAAGCTATGTATATTTTTTTGATTAGCGTATAACATGCTGTTTTCAATCAATCAATAATATTGGTATCGAATATCTTTTCAAACAAAACACAAGGGCTATAGCCGTTTATATTTTTAACGAAAGCGTCAACACTAGGGCTAAGTTGGTAATTCACGTCACCACCTAGGATTTTCTAGATAACTTTGATTCACTATTCTAAGACTATTTAAGAGTGGCTCACGATCACTCTCACTAAACTCCGATTTAGAATTCTCATTTCGTTGTGTCAACGCAACTTCTATTCATTTGGAATATTTGTACATAATAAATTGTTTGATTGTTTGATCAAGCTGTTCCATTAAAAACTAAAGTAGTGGGTCAAACAAAAAGACCATGGTTCTCATCAAATATTAAAGAGGTTATTAATAAAACAGACCTTGCATTTTCACGATGGAAGCGGTTTGAAAACGATCTACATGTTGAATATTGTTTGGCGAGAAAAACAGTACACAGAATCATTAAAAAGGAAAAATCACAATTTTACACTGAAAAGTTCCCCTTGGCTCTGGGGTCAAAAAAAAAAAAAAAAAAATATGGAAAGCTATAAGGGAAATCGGTATCGGTAAATCTGGAAAAAATTACCCTATTATTATGGATCCAGACGTTATTAACGAAAAATTTGTGAACATTCCTATGGTAGAGGCAGATATTGATTTTTACAATCACAACCATGACAATCGTCAACCCCATTTTAACTTCTCTTTTGATTGCGTAGACCAGTTTGACGTTATAAGAAGCTGTATGTCAATTAAATCAAATGCAGTTGGCGTGGACGAAATTCACCCAAGATTTTTTAAATTAATTCTCCCAAGAATATTGACCTTTGTTACACATGTATTTAACACCATAATTACCACCAGTCATTTTCCCTCAAATTGGAAAAAATCTAAAATAATACCAATACCCAAAACTTAATCAGAGTATAGAACAAACTGACATTTTACCCTTTATGTCTATTTGAGGGGCTAATTTACAATCAGATATCGCTTTACGTTAATGATCATAATCTGCTTAATGATAAACAATATGGATTTCGGAAAAAACACAGTTGTATAACTGCACTTGTAGATGTTGCGGAAGATAAGAGAAAAGGTATAGATGAACGGAAAACAAATGTCTTAGTACTTTTAGATCATTCCAAAGCCTTCGATAAAGTCGATCATAACGTCCTATGCTACAAACTACAACACATGTTTATGTTTTCTACAGCTGCTACACGTCTGATATCAACATATCTTATCAACAGGCATCAGTATGTTCATAGTGGTAATAATAAATCAAAACTTCTACCTGTAACGAGGGGTTTACCGCAGGGGGCAATTTTCGCTTTATGCTGATGACCTTCAGAGTCAGCTTACATACTGCAAAGTCAGAATGTATGCTGACGATGTTTAGATTTACATCAGCTGTGATACATCTGAAATTGATGAATGTGTCTTAACTCTGAATACTGAGTTAAAACATAAATATGAATGGACTACTGCTAATGGTCTTTGTATCAACCCAAAAAAATCTATATATCTTGTTATCCAAAAACGAACTGCTATAACCGATCATATACCTGATATTTTTCTTGGTAATGAACGTATTGAAAGGGTAAAAACAGCAAAAAATCTTGGTATTTTTTTTAATAAGAACCTGACATGGTGCAACCATATTAATTATGCATGTGGCTGTACGTATTCCATGCTTAGAACTCTTTGGCAAACGCAGTATTAAACACCTATCAAAAAAAGGATACTTCTTGCCAAAACCTATTTATTGCCAATCCTGATGTATGGATGCGAATTATTTGCCAAATGTGATGCCGCAAGTGTACGTATACGGCGTGAAAAGGTAAAATTATATGGTATTCAGTTTGATGACCTTCTCAATACAAGACTACTTTTATTTATGCATAAAATCGAATTGAAAATAAATAAATCTTCTTCATTACCTTCATCGACATCACTTACAGAGGCAGGATCTGGTGGCAGGACTAAAATATCATATGTATCATCATCATCATATTCCATTATGTAATTCGTAAAAAGCAATTTTGACCTCTAAGAAGATTTCTGTGCGCCACAATAAAGACGATAAATAACCTGTAAAATTTTTTAATTTTTAACTAGTATCGCCCATTGTCCCTAATTGGGGACAGTCGAGTAAAACCATATGTTCTAATAGCTTTTTCACTTTTTTGTTCAACAAATGGAATTACAAGCTTGTTTACTTTCTAATGGCCATTTTCTCAATGTATCGACAATCTGTCTGTTACTTAATGTCAACATAAATTTATTGGACCGATAAACTGTCCGTTAACGATTTTGGGTTTCTCAATACACCGACAAAAAACATTGTTTTCAGCTGGCAACGCCACTCAATATACATGTAAAAGTTGGCAGTCAGCTGATTGAATTTATCTGTACGGCAAATAAAAGGAAAATAAATAATTGGCAGATGAGTGCCGGTTAGTTTTGCGATAAAATCGAAGCAAATGAGACATTGAGAAAACCAAATTTCTTTAATGTGCAGTTTTTCGTTGGGAAAAAAGATAATCACCTAATGAGAAAATGGCCATAAGTAAAATATTGTTTAGAATAAAACGAATTTTTAAATCACTAGTATTGTAAAAACACTGAAATATGTTTAACAAAGCAAACCCGAAAAAATACAGAATTAAACGCACTAAATATTGAAACTGATTCTTATTTTATAGCACGTGTCTCATTAAGAAATGTAACGGTTAAAGTTAGAGTTGCCCGCCTTTGGTCATGTGAACTCATATGTGACGCGCAAAATAGAAAGGGACCTAAGTGTAAAAACCGGTTTTGCTCAGAAGAGCCATTTAAAAGATTTTAATACGTGTATCTTTGGTGTACCATCACATCATAAAACGCGCATATCTCTGGGAGGAAACACTTTTGGGGAATGGGATCGGTCTCATTCGATGCTCAGATGTTGTCCACATCAAAAAAAAAAAAAAAAACAGTGAAAATTTATTTATTTTTACCCTTAGGTCCCTTTCTCTTTGCGCTGTCACATATCGAGACAGTGGGCGGTAATGGGTTAAAAAAGAGAAAAATACTACTGTTAATTTAAAAACTAATTATGGCCATATTTAACCATAACAAGTTTAGAGGCAACCATAATTTGGTTATTGCTTCGTGATGGAGAATCAATTTATATTATGAATGCCAGTGACAATAATATGGTTTATTTAACAATAATATGTTTTAAAATTTTCGTTAAACATAGTTTTGTTTGAGGTGACCATATGGAAAATGCTTTTCTCTGCGTGTAGTTTTATTAAAAAATGTTTGGATTGCTGGATCAGAAATCACTAAACAGTTTCTAAATTCAAAATTCTTAATTGCAAATAAAGTTTAGTAAATCAATAAAAATTGTTAAAAATTGATCAAATTACTTGTCACGCTTTTGTTTGGATTTTTTCATCAAACATTTGCTAGGTCTGAACATAACTAAAGCCTTCTTAACAAAATTTTGAAAAAGAAAACCACAAGCAAAAAAAAAAATAAATAAAATAATTAAAGAAGTTACAAAGAATCTTACTGCTCATTCTGCGCAACTCTGTATAAAAACGTTTTTTTTTAAAGTAGAATTAAAAAAAAAATAATCTTACAACTTAATTAAACGAACCAGAAATTATTGAATTGTATTTAAGTTAAACCTGTACTGGCATCAACTTAATTCCAATTTTATTATTAAAAATTTGTTAAACAAGTCTATAACAATATTTTCATACTTTAATTTAAATTCCTAAACATTCGCTCTGTATAAATTTAATGTTTGTTTTGCATTCAATTTTTAAACGTTCACTTTTGCTAACGAAAGCTACAAAAAATATTATAATATAAATAAATTATAAAAAAAACCCAAATAGAAAGAAATAAAAAAAAAACAGAAACCTTGTAACTTAAAAATCCTTCAAATTTTTTTGTTCTCTTTTAATTTTTTGTATTTTTTATGAATTCGGCATCTTTTGTACTTGTTTTATTTTTTGTATGCCATGCTTGTCGAGACTACACCAGTTCCCAAAAGCTTTCATTTTAGTTTGGAGGAAAAACAATGAAAACTAAGCCCGAATGCAAAAGAGCCCATAACTACTTCTTTCCGAAAATCATTAACCACTGTTACTTTTAGAACAATATTTTTATATTTTTACCCGCACCACAAAAATGAATTTCTTGGATTTGCATTTGTGCCGATGTGTGTAACACTTAAAAATATTGGACCTAGATTTTTTTAGTATACCGATAGGCTAAAAACTACTTTCTGAGTCGATCTAACAATGTCTGTCTCTCCATTCGGCTAGCTGGTTATCTGTCGTGTAACCTTGTGCGCAAAGAACAGGTCGAAGTTTTGGAGAAAATTTTATGAAGTTTGATACATAAGTACGTTCTAATTGTCATAAGCACGAAGCGTATTGAAAAAAGTGATCGGTTTCTTATTTCACATGGCCCCATACAAACTTCTTTCCGAAATTTCCATAAGCTAACTTATTTCTCAAAAATATTCTGTCGCAGCATAAATCGCTCTAATAAATTTTCTTAAAATAGGTGCGTATTCAACCATTGCTCCGACACAAATACCACTCCCAAAAATAGCGTTGCATGTCAGAATTTCCGTCTAAATATTTGTGTTTATATAAAACTTTGCAAAGAAATGTTTTATTAAAGCTTCTCTGTCATGACATAATTTTGTACATGTACGTTTATTATTGACCGAAGGTCCCACATAAACCCTTCTCGAAAATCCATTTAAGATGAGCTAAGCAAATGTTGAAATAAGGGATATATTCAGGACAAAGAACAAAGAATCTTAAATTCTTAACATAATTTTGTGTGGCCGGTCCCATGATATACTAGTTTTGTGAGGAAGTTAAAAAAGGACAAAAATTACCCCTTAAAATTAGTGTTAGGGGGTTAATATATTTTAAGAAAAGAATCGACATATAATTCTACTGAAGAAATCTGAAATAGTCTTTTAGCTCAGAAGTACATTTAGTAAATTTTTTTGACTTTTACCAAACGCCTTTTCAAAAAATTCACTATTTTAGGGGCCCATATTTCGGGAACCAGAGCTAACTTTTCAAAATCCTTTGGCAGATTTGTTCTACCAATAGCCTAGTTTCATTTCGCCTTGCAAGTTTTGAGGCTGATTTTTTTTTGTTGCACAGTGTTATGAATATTTATACAATAAAACAAAAATAATTACACCTGAAATTTTAGGAAAATTTATGGAAAATATAAATATAAATATATTAAAAAGAGCACGTATGTATATGCGAAACAGAAAATGGACATAACTTATAGAATACATCGAGCCCTAATAGCAAAAGTTATGTAAGCGACATCATGTTCAATTTTAGTTTTTTTTAATAAATTAATTTATTGGCAACACTCGCATCATCTCCTAAAATGTCGTGGTCACATAAGGTACCGTTACGATTTTATAGCAAGAACAATTTTGAGGTAACCGACAAATTTCATACAAACTTTATATGAAATAAAATAAAAAAAAAACTCACCTGTAAAATTTATTTTTGTTGGTTACATCATTTTTGCTATTAGGGCTCGACATATTCTTTTTCTAAGCTAATTGAAAAAAAATTCCCAGAAATACTGTATAAAAAAAAGTAATAATAATCGCACAAAAAAATAGTTATAAACGATTTATATCATAAAGCTCATTCTGAGCCACCCTGTAGTATAAAATGATCGAGCTTGGTCGATAATACTTTGTAGAACAGGGGTGCCCACAAGTTCCTTATGGAAATAACGAAAAATTAATTTTTATTCAATATTTTTTGTTGTAAAAACCAATACATACCCAGTAAAAACTTCGATTACTTTTTCAAAATGAATACCTTCTCTTACTCATTATTTGGTAGCTTTCTTCTTTAACTGCTTCTATGACAACTTCTATAACTACTTATTTCTGGATGTATTTAAGTAAAAAAATAATGACTTACTTTAAAATGCGTTCATTTTGGGCCATCCCTTGTAAAATTCATTAGTTCTTTCAGTAGAATTGTAAGTAGTGCTTTTAAGTTTTTCTGATTACTTAACACATTATTTTGTAGGCGAAGTTGTTACTGGGTACAAAGAAAAAATGAACAAAAATATTTCATATATTTTTTTCAAATAGTCCGTACTTACCAACAGAAATGTCCCTTAAGTCTTCCATGATCCGTCCAATAAATTATACAAATTCATGTCAATGTCAGTTGTAGATAATTGCAATAAGGGCTTTGAATTATCGTTGCTCATTCTACTTCTTTGCTTGTTTTTTTATTAACTTACATATATTTATGTGCAATCAAACATAGAATACAAACTTAAAATTTCCTTGTGAAGTAATGAGTATTTATTTGGGTTTTAAGGTTTTCAAAAATCAATGCCACTTAAATTTGAAGTTTAGAGTTCAGAAGACGTTGCATGTTTATTTCATCACCATAACTTTCATTGTACTCCAAGATTCGGAGCGCATCCTGAACCAAACAAGACTTTTTAAAGTCCGCAACTAATTGTTCTCTTGATCCACCTGCTATATTATTGGCAACATAATCTGCATGATATGTCTTAAAATGCCTTTCAATATTACACTTATGGCCATTTTCTCAATGTATCGATAAACTGGCTGTTACTTAATGCCAGCAAAAATTTGTTAGAGCGATAAACTGTCCGTTAACGATTTTGGGTTTCTCAACATACCGACAAAAAACATTGTTTTCAGCTGGCAACACCTCTCAAAATACATGTTAAAGCTGGGAGTCAGCTGATTGAATTTATCTGTACGGCAAATAAAAGGAAAATAACTAAATGGCAGATGAGTGCTGGTTAGCTTTGCGACAGAATAGAAGCAAATTAGACATTGAGAAATCCAAATTTCTTTAATGTGCAGTTTTTCGTTGGGAAAAGAGATAATCGTGTAATGAGAAAACGGCCATTAGTGTTAGTTTGAATTATTTCAAACACATTGTGCTTCAGCCTTTAAATTATAAGTAAAAAAAAATAATGTTCCCATTCATTTTGCAAATCCATTTTGCAAAGAATACAACAAAAATCAAAAAAACGTTTTCAATTATGTAAGAACAGATTGTAAGTGACCATACAATAATTTTTCTTTGAATAATATAAGTTTGAAATTTAAAACTAACACCCATTTTTTCTAAGTGTTTTTTTTTTCAATACACACTTTGTCAAACGATAACATACTAAAAACAAAATCTACAATGATGATCGCTTTCGTTAATGTTTACCAGCAAAGCATACGAAAGTGTTGTTGCTTTGCACTTGCGTGTATATTTAAGACAAAATTGTTTGTGTATTTCGTATTGCTAGTGCTGAGTGCTCTATGTGTGTATTAAACAGTGATGCCCAAAATATAAATTGTGGTTGTATTGCTTTATATTAGTATTAGTGAATAAAGAGACAAATATTCTTAATAAAAATACAAAAAATATGTAAGCATCCGCCGCATTTGTACTCGTCGCTTGATAATCGAAGACTGAATTGTGTACTCTCGTGGACTAAATGAAAGAGCGTAAGAATACGTGCGAAGAATATGTGTGAATTAATTTCCACAATTGTGGTATGGGCTGGACAGCAATGGTATTAAAATACACAGCCTATAGCTAAGTGCTTTGATAAAAACAAATGACCAGCAAGCGCATAGGGCTTGGGCACCGTTGTTGTAGAATATAACCCTAATTTTTAAGATACTTACAAAAATTCTCAATTCATTCCATTATCTTAATTCAAAATGGAAATGGTGTTATTACAGACTAAAAATTTCTATTATACAAATATGAGTACATCCAGTGAATATTCGTATTCTAATTATGTCAAATATCTAAGCGATATCAAAAACATGTTACCTATTTTGTATGCAAAGTCTAACCGCTGACAAGCGGATTAAATGGTAACCCAATAAAAAATTTTATCATTTTGCGAAACACTAATGGTGCTTTTAAAAAAATAAGCGCGCAATTATGCGCTACGCAATAAGAAATACAGAAATGCAGTAAAGTTAGTAAAATAACTCTCAACAACTTTTATGAAAAACAAGTAAGAGTGATATATTCGGCTGTACCGAATCTTATATACCCTTCACCATTGTGCGAGCAGAATACAGAGCAACTAGACAAAAACTAAATAAAACTGGTAAATATTTTTTTAAAATAAGAGACAACCGGTTTTGAACTTCGTTTTTCATAAGGGCCCAGAATATATATACTTTATAGGGTGTAGGAACAATATTGTAGAAATTACAAACGGAATGACAAAGTTATATAAACCCTTTCTACCTTCGGTGAAGGGTATAATAATAACATTTCAAGTGCCACGGCATTCTCTTACTATGAAACAGGTTTGTAAGGGAGAGTACTAAAAAATAGCTGTATCAAAACATTCAGTGTGTAAAGCTGATCGGTACGTCCATAAATTTTTATATGCGCTGAATAATGCACTTTTTGTGTCAAAAATGTATTGCTTCAAAGTGGGAACTCTCCATATAACATTCATGCCTTCCGTAGCGCAATGGTAAGCGAAACGTTTATGTTTCTCCCTTACAAACCTGCTTCATTGGTACTACCGTCAGTGTAGTGTATCTAAGTTTATCTAAGTTTATTTGTTTGTTTATTTTTTAGAGCGACAGTAAACACTCGAAAACCTTATACCGACTTCTGATTTTTAAAAATGAATAGAGAATGGTTAAAAATTTACTATAGATTCTATAACTATATAGGTTTTCGAAAACGAAAAGCGTTAAAATTACTTAAATAATTTTTTATTATATATATTTATGTAAAAAGTAAATAGTCAAAAATGAAATAATGTTCAGGAAAATATTACTGAAATTCATTTAATGCGGATATTGTATGATTCAACAAACTGCTCTCAATGTTGTTCATTTTATTATTGAAAGTGTAGAAAGCTCAAATATTTTAGCAGCTTTGTGAGTAAAAAAACTTGAGCGGAACTTGATGTTGTTAGCAGAATAATTAAAGCTTAAGTTACATTTGACATGTTAAACATTTTTTTTAAATCAAGCCAAATTTCGAAATTGGAAATCTTTAATTCCAATTGTAACGCAGTTTATTTTCTCAGCCGTGGTTTACGTGCTTCCTTTGAAATGAAACACGAAATATTTTCGTATACGGTTATAAAAATGAACAAAGCTTTTATATACGAAAACTTGAAATCTGCTCAAAATACTTAGATCTACGGCGGTCTTCGGTGATTCGGTGCAGCTGCTGACGGGAACGGCTACGGAGCTGCGATCCGATGGCAGCGGTTTCGCTGGAGCCGGTTGAAGGACGGGAATGATATGGTAAACGGCTGCGGTTTTTATGGGTTGTGCAAGCTGCAGCTAATTACTGGTTCGATACACACGGGCAAATACAATTAACTATGGGTGCGACTAGGTCGGCTAAATATGACTTTCAACCGATTTTAGTTACTTGGGCAACAAAGGAATTCGGCTAAATACGAATAAATACTGGTTCGGTTCACTCGGGCACCAAAGGAAATCGAGAGCGTGTTGTTCAGGTGAATACGATTCACTACGGGTTCGGCAAAAAAACTGGTTCGGTTCACTCGGGCACCAGTTAAAAGCGAGAGTGTGGTGATCGGGTAAATACGATTAACTACTGGTTAAAATTACTTGGGCACCAACGGAATGCAAGGGCGTGGTTTTTCAGGTAAATATGACTAAAAACTTCGGATAACTACGAAGAGTTAATATAGGGGTTAGTATTTATATCTACTCTGTTTGTTCTGAACAAACTTTGTCTACTTATGTAAAAATAAAATAAACCAAATGAGAATTATAAGATAGTAATGTAAGAAATAAGAAAACGGTAGGGCGCTTCACGGTGTTAGGTTAAACTATATTTCAAAATATTAAGATTGTATATACAGCTGGCCTAAGTTTTTAACGTCACGTTACACAATGCAAAATCAATATAATAATAAGAAAGTTAAACCTGAAAATCACTTAACTAATTTATAAAGATGCCTTAATGTCCAATTTGATGTGACATAACCATACCAACACGCTATTACCATAACCACTCTATTACCAAAACTACAGAAACATACCATACAATTCAATTAAATTTTGGTTTCTACGGTCATCGTTACGGCTGTGGCATTATGTTTATGTCACGTCTAATTGGACCTTAAGACATATCATCGGCATATGTTGGCCTAGGCGTCAAGGCAACGTAGTTCTATTTATTCGAGAGAGTGAAAGGCTTTGTCAGAGTATATCATGACAACCTGTTGTTCCAGCTAAGACCTTTAGGAGAACCATTAATGATGAGCTGAATTTAGTGAGTGACTTCGCCCGAAGAGCCGACAAAATAGTTAGATACAAAAGAATAGTAGAGTCCCTGTGCTCCAGTGGAGGAGAAGGATGACAGAAGAAGAAATAGTGTAATAATTTATTAAGAATGTGAGTACACTTAAGAATTAATTCTAGTGGGAGAGAAGGAGAATGAGAGAAGGTGAATGAGCGAAGGATAATAGAAGAAGAACAAGTGTAATTATTCATTAAGAATGTGAGTACATTTAAGATTGAATTCTGTATAGAATTTAAAAATGAAATGATGAAAGTCTTATAAGTCCCGCAAGACTTTGACTTTTCCGACTTTAATCATTCGATTAGAAATCAGAAAGTTACAAAAAGAAATTCCCGGCATGAATTTTATTTAATTACGCAAAAAAAAAAATTTTTATTCAGTGTGTATATTTGACTATAAATTCGAAAAAAAAAAAAATGTTCACTGGGTGTGTTAGTTCAACAATGAATGCGTGCGTTTCTGGGTTTCGGCAATGAATTTAAATATACTTGAAAGCTTGCTTTTCCTAAAAAGTCTGCTTGGCGGAATTAAAGGAAAACACTCAAGTCACAAATAGACCACAAAAAGTAAAAGCAAAAGTTTAGCTTTTCTTTAAATTTGTATTAAATAATATTGAAGAAGGGTATGCATGTCCGTATTTATAACAAATTAATGAAATTATTTAACATTGTAATTTGATAAAATACAATTTTAAGTTCGGGCTAAAATTAAGAAAGAATACCTGATGAATTTTAATTTGTTTAATGCTCAAGGTGGCCTATTTAGGGGACCAACGACGACCCTTTCGAAATGTCTACAGATCCCAAATCGAAAACAAGTCTTTAATAACCGTTTGAAACTTGATTTCAATGTGACTTAACGCTTAGAAAAGCCAGAACTGTGTCCATTTTTTGTATCCAAATTCTTTATACTCTGTGACGTTGGCTCGCATACTGTACCTTATAATTTTTTGAATACATTTTGTTAAAAACCGTAAGCTTAATTTAAATACCTTTTTGGTAGACAATTTCCTTATAGCTGCTTTACACTTTCACACAGGTCTTACGTATTAAAAAAAAAAAAAAAGAACCAAACCTGTCATGATATTATTGCGGAATTTCGTTTTTTTTTAATAATTTCAATAAACTAAACCGTTTTTGAGTTACGCGAATATATGTTGTGCAACCTCCTCCATTTTCGAAATAACGGTATATCCCGAAAACCAGAGCCAATCTAAAAAAAAAAACCGAGAGCACCACTGGATTGAGCGTACCCGAATTATGTTAAATCGCCATGTGCCCGGCTTGTCTCAAAATAAAAAAGTGTCAATTTCTTGCACAGTGTAATTAACATTTTTTCGGTTAACACGCTTTTTGACCTTTGACTACAAAAAAAAAAAAAAAAAAAAAAAAAACAGAAGGAGGCTTCGGTCAAAATGCAGCTTCACCTTAATTATAACGAAGTTTTTAATTTTTTTGCTTCTTTTCTCCGTACTAAAGGATGTTCCAACCATAATGCACGATGTAAATTGTGAGTCATACCTTAAGGTCAAGTTTTTTGCCCAAATTAATTTAACAGCTCTTTGTTTTAGTGTTTGAAAAATTCAACCATAAAAAAGTTACAAAATTGAGCAACGCATTCAGATTGTTGAAGCCTTTTATGAAATTAGGAAAATAAATAAAGAACACGGAAAAGGAAAAATTTATTTTAAGCATATATGAGGACACAAGGAAATTTATACGAAAACAAAAAGATAATATAATTATAACAAATGCAGACAAAGAAAACAAGACAGTGGTAATATATAAACAGGATTATATGGAAAAAATTTATAATTTACTTGAGGACAAAAATACGTACAAAAAATTCGAAACAGACCCAACAGAAACCTTACAGAGGAAAAACAATAATCTAGTTATACAACTTTTTAAGGAAGGTTTATTAACAAAATTTGAAAAATTTAAATTGACAACACACGCTGCAGCGGCACCTGAATTATATGGTTTACCTAAAATCCATAAGGAAAATGTACCACTGAGGCCAATATCCTCATCAATGGGAGTGCCTTGCTACAATTTTGCAAAATATGTAGGAAATATAATAAAGAACACCATTTCAAAAACATACAATATACAAAACTCATTGGAACTTAAACAAAAACTAAAAAAAATAGCATTGGAAAATGACGATGTCATGGTTTCCTTCGACGTGGTATCATTATTCACCAACATTCCGGTTCACCTGGCAATAAAAAACATATTAGGAAAATAGGAAACCCTAAAGGGACATACTGCAATACCAAAAAGAAAATTCTTAACGATTCTACAATTCTGTTTAACTGACAACAATTATCTTACATTTGACAACAAATTTTACCATCAATTATATGGTATGCCAATGGGAAACCCTCTATCGCAAATAATTGCTCATATAGTACTGGACGCACTACTCGACGATGCAATAGACGAACTTAGATCGAAGAATATAGAAATAAAGTTTATAATAAAATATGTAGATAACCTTTTTGCAATCATAAGAAAATCTGACGAGGAAATAATTCTAAAAACGCTTAATTCTTACCACAATAAGATCCGTTTTACTATCGAACGTGAAAAGAACATGACAATACCATATTTGGACATCAACATTATCCGAGAAAACGGTAGAATAAAAACTGATTGGTACACCAAACCAACGCCATCAGGAAGAATGATCAATTTCAATTCCACACAACCATTAAAAATGAAAACGAACACAGCGACAAATCTAATAAAGAAAGTACTGCATATGAGCGATGAAAAATTTAAAAAGAAAAATATAAGCAAAATAAAAAATATCGTGACTATGAACAATTATCCAACACACTTAACAAATTCATTAATAAATAAAATTCTAAAAAGCAAAAATCTTGAGAAAAATAAAGAATCGGAAACAGAAAAATATTGTTACAGTGTACCATACATCCCAAAATTAACGGAGACAAAAACACTAAAGAACTTGATCACAGAAAAAACAACAACTATTGCACATAAATCCAACAAGACACTAAGGCATTTGTTTACATATAACAAAACCAAACTGGACATTTGTAAAAAAGATAATGTAGTTTATGAAATAAAATGTGACGGAAACGAAAGGAAAAGGTGTAATAAGGTTTACATTGGAACAACAAAAAGAAGGTTAGAGAAGAGAATTCATGAGCACAAAACAAACGTCAAAAAAGGAAAAATAGCGACGGCACTATCTCTGCATGTAAAAGAGTGCAATCACAATATGAACTTTGACAAGATAAAAATATTAGACAGAGAGCGGAGAGAGAACAAACGTTACACTCTGGAAAGCTTACGAATCCAAGAGAAAATCAAAAATACAATGAACACGAAAGAAGACAAGGACAATACAAAACTGCAATACTCCGCTGCAATAGTTAATGATTATAGTTAGTTATAGTTCTGTGATATTTACATTAAGTTTGACTTTTATTCGGTGTTTGTGTTGTATTTTACTTATTAATTATTAATTTATTTATGTGTCGTGTAGTCCAGTTTTTAATATTTAATAGTTAAAAAGTGCAATACAAATGTAAACCCTAGTTTGTAAGTTAAGCTGTGATATTCAAAAATTTATTATAATTATTATCTAATTGTCTAGATTTTTATGGCATAAAAATAACATAAAAACTAAGTTCGAAAAAAGCAAACGAAACGTTGGGAATAGAAAATAAATTAACCATAAATGTTTTTTAGTTACATTTGGTAAAAAAATAAAAAAAAAAAAAAACGATTGATCATATTACCCCGTGAGGAAAACAAAAAACCTCAATAATAATAATATTAAATAAAATATTGATCATAAAACAGAAATACAAATTTCTTGCACTTCGTGATTTTTTTTCATCATAATCGACCAAATTTGTCTACAATTGGAAGAATTGTGTGCAAATTTTAGTAAATCGGGTCTGTAGGAAATGGAATCCACAAAGAGCGACTGTTGGTTGTGGGATGGCGGCGTTATCGGAACAATGGCTTTATTGCGCTAGAATTCAATGGCAGTGTTATTTTACGTCGTGCCGCGATGTTGATTGGCCGCCACGATCATGTGATTTGACACCGTTGGACTTCTTTCTTTGGCGACATTTGAATGAAAAAGTGAACGTCAATAAGCAAAGAACAATTCGAGAGTTAAAGGATTAGATAATTGGGCACATTAATGACATTGAACCTCAATTATGTCCCAGTTATTGAAAATATGGTCCATCGGATAGATGTATAGCCGAAGCTGTGGCGAGCATTTGGCCAATATTTTATTTCACATAGAATTGTCAAAGATTCTTCTACATAATAAAAAATATTAAGATTATTCTAACAAATGTAATGTCTTTAATACATATTGCTACGTTACTGCCTTTCAATAACGTTTTGGTTTATTTTCTTAATAATAAACCGTTTCGAGTTCGTTAATTGCAATTAAAAAAAAAAAACTAAATAAACAAAACACTTTAATGTATAACGCTTATTTATTAAGAACTTAGTCACTTTAAAAACGGTAATTTACAGCCTTTATTCACAAGCCACTATTGGGATTAACACACTTAAAAGTTCATAATTTTATACGCGTGATGCGTATCAACTTGCCAAACTCTGAACTAAGAATAGTCCTATGCCAACTCTTGCGATTCTATTTATACTCTAGCCTAGACGGGCAAATGACCATAGACCGTTCCAGCTCTGACGTCTAGATGACTCTAGAACGTACGAACCCTAACGTCTATTTTGTTAATTAAAATTATGCAACTTAAGTTATTATGCATCATAAACAAAGGCCTACTTTAAGGTTTTACAACAAAATAAGAAAACTTAATAACGAACGATGTTGTATTTACAGTGGGGTTGAAGTACAATTATGCACAACAATTTTAAAATTACATCTGTATATTGATTTTTATACTAGAAGTGTCCATAACTAATACAATAACAGCTTAAACTAATAAAATATCTAACAAATATTAAATAACTAATCAATACAAGAAAACAAATAAATTAATCTAATTCTTAACAAAAGTTACTTTCTTAACAATATATTTTCATTACATATGAATTATTCATGATAAAAACACTGAAATTTATTGTTGATGGGATAAGCTATTCCATGCGCATTTCTTTCGTTGCTTAGGCCTGATCATCAGGAAAGTTCATCGAAAGATTTTAGAAAACCTAAAGATATTAAAGCTGTTATGATACTTGCTATTTTTTGTATTTTTTCTGTATTGGAGAACAGTGCAAATATATTTGCATAGGAAAACTGACTAAGTGTAAAGAGTATTATTAAATCATAAAAAAATCTTGAAATGTCAAACAAATATACATGTGTTATCGATAAATAATCTTAGACTGTCAAAAAAAAATATAAAATTTTTTAACTTAAAATTGACATTTCCAGATTAATTGTTAGCACTGTTGCCAATTTTTTTAGTTTTTGATCGCAAGAAACGGGTTTTTACTTTTTTTTTTGCGATTTTTAGCTTTTATGACGGTTTTTTGTGGGGAAAAAACGTGGGCAGTATTGTTTGTTTTGTTTATATTTTGTCAAATTGTATTTTTTGTTCTTTCTCGCATTTGTTGTTTCATTCAGTCAATCCTAAAAAAATCCAATACAAAAAATAGCAAGTATCATAACACCTTAAGCAAATAAAACTGTTAAGCTAAAAGGAATTATAATCAACAGTTTTACTTGCAACAATATCAAAGCAACAACAACAACACTAAACAGTGAGTTTTTCTTTTCTTCCACTTGGTTGGAATTCTTCCTACATTAATTGTTGTTATACAATTTTGAAGTAAAATATTTTAATAAATAAACATTAAAAATAAAAATATTAAAATAATTCTCTGAAAATTGTTTGCTTAATTTACAATTAGCATCTTGCGTATTGCTTGGACAACCTTTTCTATTTATTTTAATAAAATAGCCCTCTGAAGATATCGAGTGGTTGCGTAAAAACGCCTGGGTTCGAGCCCAGATTTTGTCAAGAAGGAAAAAAATACAGTATCAATAAATTTTAATTAATTTCATGTTGTAAAATTCCTTTCTTCATAAAAATAATTTAATTAAAATTAAATTTGATGAACTTTAGCCTAATTAGAATATCAAAATTTGGATTAAAAACTATAAACAGTTGAACAAAATAACCATAATACTAGTGTTAATAAAATATAAATTTTTCGAATGAAAATGGTCTAATTGCAGGATTTTGTAAATGTGTGCTTAGATTGCAATTCGAACTTTTTGTATAGATTTATGTCCCTCCTGTGGAAATCTTAAAAAAACGCCCGTGTGCCTATTACAATTTATATACCCCTCGTACGGTCAGGCTTGACAGACTTAACTTTTTATCTTGTTTATTTCACCTTTTTCTTATATTCTACAGCTCTCTACTTTAAAGTATTTAAGAAAACACTCTATGCTGTTGTTATTTTTGCATAAAATGGTATTGCTTTTGTTTGTTAACGTTATTTATGCTCACACGAATATAGGTTGTTTCGATGTGTTGGTAAAAACTTCCAATGCGTTAGAAAGAATGATGTTTTGGATCCGTAAATGAGTTTCTAAATTTTGTGTTAATATAATAATAATATTTAATTTCAGATTGGGTATTCGTATTCAACGAATATTGGCGCAGAAATTTGTATTCGTATGAGCGAATATAAAAAATTTATATTCGGAACATGACTAGTAGATTCGCGGCTATCAGATATGTCGATTTCTCGTCAAACGTGGCGATTTCGAAACGTATTTGGCGGTGGGAGTTTGCATTTGTCGACTTCTTTATTTTTGGCGATTTTTGATATAACTGGCGATTATCTTGGCTATTTTTACCATTTATATTATTTTAGCTAGTTTTTCATTACTTATTTAAAAAAAAAATCTGGGAACATTTTTCACATGATTTTTTTTATATCGTTTTAAGTGAATTTTATATTAAGTAACTACTTAATTCTGATAGTAATGGGTGATTTTTTAAGAGCTGTAGGAAAGTTTAAAAGAAAACACATAAAATTCAGAAAAATTCATGAAATCTTTATTTATCCATATAATTTAATGCTTAAAGATTATTTCATGCAAATGTTGACCGTGACTGCGAGTCAAATGGTTCATCCGCTTAGTCCAATTTTGACATACTCTCTCCAACATTTCGGCCGGTATCTCATGCCGATATCTCGATGTTGTCTTCCAATGCATCAATTGAAGCGGGCATCTGTGTATAGATATAAGCTTTAACATAGCCCCACAAAAACTAGTCTAAAGCCGTTAAATCGCACGATCTAGGCGGCTAATTGACCGGTCTCGAACGTGAAATAAAATGTTCACCGAACTCGCCTCTTAATAAGTCCATTGTTAAGCGTGCTGTGTGGCAAGTCAAGCTCTTGCATTTTGGCTAAAAAAAGTTGGATGTCATATCCACCACCATTCACAGTTACATTACGATTCGCATCATCTTTGAAGAAGTAAGGTCTAATGATGCCACCAGCCCATAAACCGCACCAAACTGTGACTTTTTCTGGATGCATTGGTAGCTCTTGCAATGATTCTGGCTCATCTTCACTCCAAAATCGACAATTCTGCTTATTAACGTACCCACTGAGCCAAAAATGAACTTCGTCGCTGGTCACAAGAAGCTCGCGATGAACTTTCTTAACAGAACACGCATTTTGATAATAAAATTCAATAATTTGCAAGCGTTGTTCGCTTGTAAGAAGATTAATGGTTAAAATATAGACCAAACTGAAGTTTGACAGTGAAACAAAACACGAAAAGTGCGTCAGCTGCTTAAACCAGTGTTGCCAAAAAAAAAAAAAAAAAAAAAAAATAGCTAAAGATATCGGGTGATATGTATGCAGGTCAAAACACAAGTAATGGAAAAGATGAGACTGAAGTGTATGATTTTATAAACTTGTGTACTTAATTTTATTTATTTTTAACTGAATATATGATCCCCATTTTATGTTATTAACAAAAATAACAGAAACTAAACAAAATTTACTTTCTCAATTTTTGACTAGTTTTTTTGTATGCCAGATTTAATTTAAAAAAAAGGCTACGAAAACGGAACAAAATTGACGTTTGGCGATTTCTGATATCCGGTTTGGCGATGGACCTCATAAAAATGTGACAACCCTAAGTAGATTTGTGAATCATCGTAGTTGTGAAATGTGTTCCTCAGAAGATACGTATGAGTGATATTAATATTTCTCTATTATTTAAATATTACTCATACTCTACTAAAAAGAAAAGTTTTTGAAAAAAAAACTGATAAACTGAACTGTTAATTTAATTTTTTCCATTTTTTTTATTAAAATTGTTGGTCTGGTGTATAATAAATCTTACCAGCATTTCACTTGAAATGTTTCTTTTGTATTTTTCATATTTTTACTTTAATGTATTATAAACTGGCTATGAAAAAATATACAATTAAATGACAAAAGAAAAAACTTTGATCGCAGCTTCATGAATACCTTCATTAGGGCCATTATATTTGTCCCAATTAAACGCATTCTTCGACTTTCTTAAATTCAGAACTACAAAACACTTGGTATTATTAATTCGTCACTGATTTATACTTTTTTGCAAAGCCCAGTAACAAAGTAAACAAACGATAGAAATATGTCCAAAATAAAGGAAGAACTAAAATAAAATAATTTATTTTTTATAAATGACAATATGCAAATTAAAACTGGGAAAACTTCTATATCAAGTTTCTATCGGAAAGCACATGAAAGCATTTTAACTAAGACCGCATTTAGACTATGCAATTAACGCCGAGTTTTTTTTTCTATTTTCTTTTAAAGAAGTTGCTACGAAACTCTTTTCACATTTACATTTAGATTTTTTTCATGCATTGTTTTGACTTTTTCAACCCCGTTTTCTTCCCTACACCTCTTGCTAACAAACAAAAAGTTGCATGCGAAAGTTGCGGCATTAATTGCATAATGTTATTATGGTCTAAATCGTAACAAACTTCCACAAACTGATTTAAATGGCTTATAATTTTTTATAAACTGAAATTTTATTTTCTTTTGCTAAAAATAAACAAAGTAATATAATTTTATAATTTCATCATACTTAATGCAAGATCGTGTTCAAGTTGCTTGATTATTCATGTTAACCAGGCTTTAAGAAACTACAGTCGAAACCAATAACTGTCAAACAAAAGACCAAAATTTGTGTAAACTTTTGGCTTTTTAAGTTTGTTTGACTGTTTACATTTAATGAGTCAGAATTAAAAGCAACACTTTTTTTTGGCGAATAACAAATAAAGTAGTGCACCGAAAAAAAAAAACACTAGGGATAAATCAAGTTTTTAATGATTACCTTAAGTACGAGTCGCAGTCAAAAAATCAAGTATGTACGTGTAACACTTAAGCGTACTCAAAACAATCTTAAATGGGATTACTTTCGAAAATCAATCCCGGAATTTTTTGAAATAAGTATAAAATTCTTAAATCAAGTAACAAGAAGATTTAACTTTTCGTTATGTTTAACCCTCCGGCTTACTCATGTTTTGATTTTCTATAGACATTGAAAAAATTCTGGCCAGACTCATGAGTGCCACGAAAGGCTGAATACTAAATTTTAACTCTTGCTTCGTATTTATTTTATATTTTTGGTTAAATATGTACATAGGATTTCTAAAGTAAAAACCATATCGGGCATGATGTTGGTGTTTAATCATTCTGCAAGGTGTAAAACGGGTCAGTAAATCAATCATAATAATTTTTCCTTTCTAATTCTAGATAAAATCAACTTAATAATACTTGATCCAATCTTAGTTTAACTTAAATCAATCTCATTTTCGTTTTTTTTTGAGTTTCTTTAACCCTGCTGTTAGGTCAAAAAAAACTTACGAGTCTTGGGTATAGGACCATTTTGCTCCATATTGGTTTTTTTAATAAGTGCACAAATATAGTTAGTTTTCATATCTTGTGGTCTAACTTCAGTTTATATTTAGTGGTTGACTGTTTTTTGTTTTGCTGAAATAATGGAAAATCGACGAGTAAACTGAAATTATATTGTTTACATTCTAAATAAAATATTTGATATTTCAACTTGCAACAGCGTGGACAGGATATGGAATATGAAATCACCGGAAGAAATTATTCTCATTCAGAAAATGAAGAGAATGCTGCAGCTATCGGTGACGTAAAAGAAATGAATGTCGCAAAAACTGGAATGCTATAAAATTCGTCCCCACTACACAGTGGTATAAGAATATCATATTCCCACAATCAGGTACAACACGATTTGCCGTTTCTAGATGACATGATTTATTGCGTTCGTTTTTATTATTTTTCCCCCCAACACCAGAAAAAACTAAAAATAACTGAAATACAAACAAAAATTGCAAGGTAAAATTCGACAAGAAATGAGAGGTCTTGAGACTTCTACTGCATACATTTCTGTAATAATTCTTGCGGGAGTTTATCGCGAAAAAATAAGATCTCCATGATTTATTATCACATAGCAACAAATTTATGTTCAAGTTGCAACGGAGGATCATTTACTAATCATATAAGGAGAAAATTTGATTTTTTTTTCATATCAATAAATCGGTAAAAAAAGAACGGACCAAAATGGTCCTAAGCCTAAGATTCGTAATTTTTTATTATTCATAATTATAATTTTTGCAGAAGTACTAAAATATAAAAACACCACATTAGCTAAAGTTTTAGGTTGACATATTCAACCGTTCCGTAAATAAAGCGAAAAGAAAAAAAAATGACCAAAATGGTCCAAACCTAACAGCAGGGTTAAATTTATATATTTTTTTAAGTGATCTCAACTTATTTAGTGTTATTGATATAACTTTTCTGACTCTAATACTAAATTCGAAATTTAATAAATAAATACAAATACTTATTAGTATTATTATTTAATTAAGCTTGAGGTCTCTTTTTTTTATAAAACAAATTCAATTTATTTAATCCAATATTTCGGCACTCCGTTGTGTTCCTTCTTCAAAAATAAATTCTAGAACATAAAAAAAATAAATATAATAAAAAAAAATTTTCTTTTGAAAAACCAACATTCGAACCAGGGAACTCTCAGTTTTTTAACTTAACACACCATTATACAATTTTTGAAATTTGTTGTATGGGGGGTACCACGCCCACTTCTCCAACCCCGCCCACATTTTGTGTGTTGGTGTGTATTTATAACTTGAATGTTTGCACCTAATTTGGAAACTTTGGCACTTGCCGTTCTCCAGATATACAGAAAAAAGCAATAAAAATACAACAACAAGGGATTTTTGGAAAAAATTAGAGGCAGTCGTGGTTTTTTGGTCATATCTCAGCCATTTGTCGACCGATCTTGCTGAATTTCAATAGCATGAAATGCTAGACTATATGTGACATAAATGTAAAACAACATAGCCGCTATCATGTCTGGAGTCTCCGGAAAACACATATCAAACGTAAGACGGACAGACGGACAGACAGACGGACGGACATTATTAATTCAAGTTCTCTCCTCATAAGGACCCAGAATATATATACT
The DNA here is from genome assembly GCA_930367215.1 of Pollenia angustigena. Lineage (NCBI taxonomy): Eukaryota > Metazoa > Arthropoda > Insecta > Diptera > Polleniidae > Pollenia > Pollenia angustigena. The sequence continues at coordinate 45,932,962 of OV884058.1, forward strand.
TTTTAGGGTCCTAGATCAATATTGTAGAAATTAAAAACGGAATGACAAACTTATATATACCCTTTTCCACGTGAGGTGAAGGGTATAAAAATATAGTGTCAAAAGGATCGGATCACATATGAGGGGCTTAAAGCACAAGGGGTTCAAGTGACTTATGTTAAATAATGGGACAAAAGCGGTTGTTTCGCTTGTGCTATAAGCAAAGCAGGTATTTTAATGTCAAGTGCTTGAATTGCTCACCATATCTAGCGTCCGGATCAGAAGCCTACATTAACCTCTTGAGCTCTGAACAACTTCTTCGAACATAACCTATAATTCCATACGTAATCTCAATTTAAAAAAAGGCACTTTAACCCCTTTAAGTCCCTCATATATACCCTGTCTGCCAAATTAATTAACCCTACGGTCAATAACCAACAAAATAACCGGGTACCCCGGTACCCCTTTGAAGATTTTTGCACTTTTACATTAGAAAATATTGTTTTTCGTCCAATTACATATTGATAGTGTTGCAAAAAAGGCCAATAATTATTTTCCGTATATAAAAATAATCAAATTATGTAGATTTTTGTGTTAAGTCGCTACGCTTCACTTTGTCGTCTCAAAGCCATTTGTAGCTATCAAAAGAAGTCGCTAAAGTAAACACATTGTTAAAATTTTTATAGCTTTTAAATACTTAAAGCATTTGATTTTTGCTCATACATATGCATGTAGGTCGGTTTATAGAAGTATCGCGACTACCCTTGTAGGTATAATAAAGAAATAATTGAGAGAGTTTTACCAGAACATTTGATAGTGCTTGTGGAGTTTTAATTTAAAATAATGTAAGAATGTCGCGTAAAGTGAAGTTTCTATCATAAAGTCAAAAAAGCTAAATATAACTGATCTATTTTTGACGATATGCGGATGATGAACAGAAAGAGTAGACCGTGAAACACCATATACTGGAAATATAATCTGTCTAATGCTGATATTTACGATGAGTCTTCAGTTGAAAGTTATGCCGAAGTAAATATTTTGCCGTGTGGCAAAAGCACTATTTGTTATCCCATCAAAACTAGATCAACGGAATTGCTTTCAAAAGCTCAAACTTGAGAGTAAATATGGTGGACGTAATAGTGCGTCAGACAAACAAAAAAGCAGATGCCACATATGCAGTCTATATTGGAACTTATCCGACAAAACCACGACTTAATTGGAAATATGTAACAGTAAATGAAATAAATGCCTTTACTGACATTTTAATAATGAAAGGTGCAAATCATTCATGAATAAGATGACATGTGAGAATACTCTTTGTCGAGTAACAATGGCCATTACCATTTTCTGATCACTGCGACGTTTCCTACGATTTGACGATGTAAATATCCAGTGAATGCGAAAGCGAATCAGACAAATTAGGGATTATAGTTTTGTAGATTTGTGATGCAAAAAACTCCTAACCGGTCGATGGCCAACTATATACCGGGAAATCACCAATGGGTTCTGAGATACGACAAGAAAAAAGAGTGGTTAAGGATCTAACAGGTCCTTTCCATGATATTTGGGACACCATCACAATAGATAATTTTTTTACCACTCTTGATATAGCGCAACATTCCAATTAGTCGCCACTATTCATCACGATCTGCTATTAAATGCTGTCAACGCAAGCCGATACCCACAAATATAACATTTGAACAATAAAAAAGTTGTTAAAAAAACAAATTTATATGTTTTATCGATCAAATTCAAAATAACCGTGGTAATTTGTAAGGAAAAACAAAAAAAAACTTGTAGGGGTACCGCGGTACCCGGTCATTGACTCGCGTAGGTGTCGAATGTTAAACGATTTTAAACAAAGATCTGGCTATATATATATATTTTTTTTTCTTTTATACTTTTTTAAGTCCTAAATAGCGACGATTTGGAGTTTCATCTTCATTGTGAAAGATTTGCGAGCATTTTCAAGTTGAAAAAGTTACCCGGTTATTGACCGTAGGGTTAAATTACTCAATTCAATCCGAAGCGGTATTAGTAGTGCGGTGATTCAAGTTCGGAAATTCTTTTAAACGTGAAAAACCTAATTTATCTATATTCAATTCTGAATTAGTACTTAAAATAATCCGAAAATGAGATTGATGTAAGAAAAGATAAACTCACTGTTTATTGTTGGTGTTTTGTTTAAGCTTTGATTTTGTTACAAGTAAGAGTTTGAGTGTTTAAAATTCTTTTTCGCTTTAGGGTTTTATTTGTATAGTATTTTTAGCTTTTCTAAAATCTTTGGAAAAGGTTTCCTGATGATCTGGCCAAAGCAACCAGTGAAATGCGCATAGAAGCTAGCTTTCCCTCAACAATAAATTTCAGTGTATTTATCAAATATGAAAAATTGGGAATTTAGCACGTCATACGAAAATCTTAATAATAAAATTTGTATTCCCATAAATAACTTTGGGATTGATTTAAGTTGAACTAAGATTGAATTAATCTCAAAATGTGCTTGATTAAAGTATTATAAAGTTGATTCAATCCCGAATTCGTACTTGAAATAAACCAAAAGTGGAATAAGAAGGAGAATTTTAATATGATTGATTTACTTACACCCGTTACACATTACAAAATTTCAATTATAAAACACCAGCATCTTTCCCGATATGGTTTTTACTTTAAAAACTAAATGTACATATATAACTAAAAATATAAACTGAATGGGAAGCAAGAGTTCTCAATTTTACTTTACTTTACACGAAAATAGTGTGTTTTCATCTTGTTCTGTTGTTTTTGTTTTTTTTTTTTAATACATACAACAAGTAAATCGTTTAATAACAACTTGTGTGGTGTTATTGTAGTGTCTGCAACAAACTTTGATAATTTAAATGAGATTAAAACACTCACTTTGAAATTTTACTCTCAGAGTGGTACTACTACCGAAAAGTTTAATCTTTCTTTTCACTTGGTTTAAGAATTTTTTACTTATTTTAAGAAGTTGCGGGATTGATTTTCAAAAGTAATCCCATTAAGGATTGTTTTAAGTACGTTTTATTGTTATTCGTACTTGAATTTTTGAGTACGACTCGTACTTTAAGTGAGTATAAAAAACTTAATTTATCCCTCGTGGTTTTCTTTTTGTGTATAAAATCATATTATGAATAGTCGAACATTTTTACAAACTGGGCGTAAGCTTTGAAAAATGACTAGCAGCATGGAATTCAGCGTACTCATATCGGCGTTATAGGGGATAGAGTGCTGAGCTGTTTAAAAAAAAAAAAAAGTGTAAAATTCGTGCACAGCGATATTATTATGATTATTTGTTTAGGGTATTAAACATTCGGCTTTACCAAATATAAAACTCTGACATGTTTTCAGTAAATGTACATTGATTAATACAAATTAGGAAGAGACAAAGTTGATGAAGGCTCATTTGTGTCTTTAAAGTGAAAGACAGTTAAAGAAAAACATAAAAAAATATAAAGAAAACCCCTAAATTAATTTGGCATAGATTTATCTACATTAAAATATCATGCTTAATTAGACGATATATTGTTTTTATTAAATTCCTTGATATTTAAGACATTTTCAGTAATACAGTACACCTTTTTATTTCATAATTAATTTGCATAAACTAGTTTAAATACTTAAATTTAAAATGTTAACCCGATTTTATCAAAACTTTACTAAAAACGAAAGAATGCTACAAATGGATTGGATTGTTAATTACTCAAGTACTATAACTTTATGGGATCATTGATGTATAATTCTCAATGTTACACTTGGTGTCACAATAATTTATTAGACCTGGACCTGGCGACTTTTTCCATATTTAACATATTTTATTAAATTAAATCTTTGTTATACCCTTCACCGAAGGTAAAAGGGTATATATAACTTTGTCATTCCGTTTGTAATTTCTACAATATTGATCCTACACCCTATAAAGTATATATATTCTGGGTCTTTATGAAAAGCGAAGTTCAAATCCGGTTGTCCGTCTGTCCGTCTATCCGTCTGTCTGCTGAAATGGGTTTTCCGAAGCCCCCAGATATGATGGGGACTTGGTTGGGGTATCTTTATGTCAGGTATTCTTATTGTAATTTTGCTATTGAAATTCAGCCAGATCGGTCTACAAATGGCTGAGATATGAGCACCACGACTACTTCTAATTTTTTACAAACATCCTTTTTGTGTTGCTGTATATCTGGGGAACGGCAAAAGCCAAAGTTTCCAAATTAGGTACACACATTTAGGTTGCCAATACACAGCATCCTACAAAATGTGAGCGGAATTGGAGAAGTGGGCGTGGTACCTCCCGTACAAAAAATTTAAAATTGTATAAAAGCCTAAATTTTACGGCTGGTATATGTCCTACGGGAAAATCGGTTCAGATACAAACAAGTTATGACCAAAATTAATTTTTTTTTTTAAATACCCACTTTCGGGAACCATAGATCACCCGAGTCCAAGCTTTATAACTAAAGTAAATGGTAAATTTCTTCTTCAACACGTCGGTATATAAATCTGTCAAATCGGTTAGACAATGGTTAATTTATGAGCAAAATACTCCAAAAATTGGCTAAAAAACATCAAAATTTTTATAAAAACCTAAATCTTAGGGCTGCCATACGTCCTATGGATATGAGTTAAGTACCAAAATATCGGAGTAGAAAATATTTTATAAAAAACTCGGAAAAATCGGTTCAGATACAAAAAAGTTATGACCAAAATTTAATTTCTTTTTTTTAATCGCTTTTTAAATTTAATTTATAATGAAGTTTAAAGTATTGTAAATATGTATGTATACATATGTAAAAATTATTTAGTTTTTTTCTAGTTGCTCTGTATTCTGCTCCCACAATGGTGAAGGTTATATAAGATTCGGCACAGCTGAATATAGCACTCTTACTTGTTTTATTTTGCCAATGTTTTCTTAAATCCCATAACTAACTGCCTATTTTTAGAAAACGTAAACAAGTGAGTGAGGGAGAAATTATATAGAAAACAAAAACAAATTCTCGTTTTTATAGTTTTTTTTTCAATGTAGTTTCTTACTCACTCACTTGTTTACGTTTTTTAAAAACAGGCAGTGTAAATAAAAAAAAAAAACAATTGAAAGTTCAATATTCGGCTCCACCGAGAAAAAGGATTTTTCAGCAGGCTTTTACACATATGGGCTCTTTGAAAAAGTATGAGCCCCAGTATAAAAATTTTTTGGGGTTTAAGTCGTATTCCGAGAGTGCTATTTACATGCTGGGTGTCCAAAAATTATAACCTTTTTAGTTATTATTTTTTCGTTGCTCTTTCAGCCTTTTGTAAAGAAGACTTGGGGAATTGGTTTTAACATCAATCGAAATAATAAGGGTGTCCCAACCATAATGCACGATGTTAATTGTAACATTTCTTTGTTTCAGTGTTTGACAAATTCAACTATGGAGAGGTTCACAATGAAGCAGCGCGTTAGTATTATTGAAGCCTTTTACGAAAATAGGCGATCAAATCAAAATGTATTTCGTGCACTTCATCTTCATCGCCGAGGCACACTTTCAGCTCAGTGGACTCGTTAACAAGCAAAATTGACGCATTTGGGCAAATGAGAATCAACAAGTGATTGTTGAAAAGACGATGCATCCACAAAGAGTGACTGTTTGGTGCGGTTTATGGGCTGGTGGCGTCATCGGCCCGTACTTCTTCGAAAATGTGGTCAGGCAAGCAGTTACCGTGAATGGTATTCGCTATTAAAAGAAAAAGGGCTAAATAATGAGATAATTCGACAAACTAACGACATTAAAGCTAAGCATGTCTCAGATTCATTAAAAATATGGTCAATCGAACAGAGGTATGCCACCGAAGCCGAGGTTAGTATTTGGCCGATTATTTGTTTCACACATAATTATCATAGATCCTTCCATCACAATAAAAAAATTTTAAAAAATTTTCTAAAACTTATTGTTTTATTTACAATTAACATCGTGCGTTTTGTTTGGACCACAACAATTTTATTTTCTTGCTGGAATCACGCGACAGAAAGTAGACTTTTGTGGGGAAATGAAAATATATTGATTTATTCAGAAGAACCTTCAAGTGGACTTTTACCGATTTGTTTAAAAAGTCCTTACTTTAAGATTTTAAAAACCTTGAAGATTAAAAAGAAAATAAATAAATTAAGCGTATCCTTAAAGGAGTTTAATGTTAAAGATTTCCTTCTCAAAATTATAATATTGTTCATTGTACTAGTGTTGGCAAAAATTTTAATAATGTGAACAATATTTTCATCTTATATCAAATTCCTTTTTTTGTTAAATACTGATGAACGCCAAATATAGTGTGTGAGCAATGAAGATGAAAATATTGTCGTTCCACAAAATCCTTAATAAAAACTTTATTTTTCATCCGATTTTTTTCAAATCACGCTTAAAATGTTGGTAATTAAATATACTATTTGGTTTAAAAATAAAACATTCCAGATATTTAATATAACGTAGAAAAAAACCAAATAAAAATAAAAAATTTTGAAAAAAAAACGTAAAAAATAGGCAAATTTTTAATTTTGAGGTACCATCACTCAGTCATTTCTTATCAGATAGAAATTTCCGCATATCGACGGAAAAGGCATTCAATTACCTTTCCAACGATGTGCTATTTATTTCGATCGGACGTTTCGGTTGGGCTCCACAAGGGTTTGAGTGGGACCACACATCGAAAAACAAAGAAGTACCATTATCTAAAAAACGGTACTTAGGAAAAAAAATTACAGCGGTTTTTGTGTTCAGGAGGTCCCAATTAACTTATCTAGGCATGTGACGTTCTTGGTATTTTTTGGCTGTCAACCAGTGTAATGCATTTGGATTTGTGGGGATTTATTAGAAGTCTATTAGCGGTTGCCCATCTATACACACTATCCAAGTCCTTATTTAATTTATTTACGTTATCTGCAACATTTACTACAGAACTGCCAATGTAAATTTGTACATCATCGGCATATAAGTAAAACTTAGAATATGAACAAGTTCGAGGAAGATCGTTAACAAACATCGAACACAAAAGTGCACGCAAAGAAAAAACATTGTTGTTGCAAACATATTCTAAGAGCAACGTTTTATGATAAGATTAATGATTGTAGTCACCATAAATAAAATTATAATTGAATCATATTTTGACTAAATATATTCCTAATATTGGTTGGTTGGTTATCGTGGTAGCACGCAAAGGTCCAGGCGTGCAGCAAGTAGAGCCGACAGTGGCCCCGTTTTGACACCACACAACTCGTCAAGAAATTGGAACCCCCCGATCAGACTTGAACCAGGGGGGCAATGCCGAGGTGGCTAGAGCCAGCCCGTTGCGTTGAGACATTTCAGCAGGCTGTTGAGTCCCACCCGCGATATCTCCGAGAGTCCCCGTAGAAGGTAATCCCCAAATAGTCTATGTCGCGTTGAGTTAAACGCCGGGCAATCACATAGAAGGTGAAATACTGTCTCCTCAGTTCCAGGTTCCCTGCAGCTGCGGCAGCATTCATTGAAAGGGAGGCCGAGTCTCATAGCGTGCTTGCCAATCGTCCAGTGACCAGTAATATTACATCATGTTGGTTTTCATGGGCAACCGCGTATGTCCATTTTTTCGATTTTGAGATGTTAATGCCATATTGCCTTATTTTAAACGCTCTTTACATGTTACTGACATTTTTGAAAAAAGACGGATCCATTCCGATTTTTTAACATAATGACAATGTTTAAAAAGTGCATTACCTAGCCCATAGCTTGATCTAGAAAGGATTTTCGGCTCTCCTGAAAAATTTGTTTGTTTATTTTTTATGTTAATTTATCTTTAAATTGTTTAACCGCTCACATTTAATATAAACGTCACAACTGATTCAAAATTATTTTACAAATGGCGCTTACATAATATTATTAAAGTAAAAACAGTTTGATTGCATCTTAAATATAATATGATAAATGTATTGAAATTTATCATGTTATGGCTATTAAATGTCATGATATGGTTGTGAGTAATATAATATGCTTTGAAAGTTATCATTATTTCGTTGTTAGAAATAAAAATTATTTTTCGGTCAACAATACTCAAATTTATAATTGCGATAAGCATTGATATGTTTACAGTAACTATAATATTGTTGATATTAAATAAAAATAACAATTATTTGTGTACGACAACATTATATTATTACATTAAACATAGTATTGTTGCGGTAACCATGCCCAACCATATCTTTTCTCTGTGTGTGGTCCCAAAATTGATCCCTATGGAACACCTTTGGTGACAGGGAGTGCAGATTAGTAACTACCGTTAATAAATACTGATTGGTAACGATTACCAAGATATGATTTAAGTAGATTAATTGAGGTCGCTGATAGACCTCAGAGCAGAGCAGCAGAGAATGATCAATTGCATCGAAAGCTTTGGAGTGATCCAAAAGCACTAGTATATTAACTTTCCCGATATCTACGTATATCATATCGAATATCCTCACTCAGATTTATTAATGCTGTAACACAGCTATGCTTAGTTCGAAAGCCAGATTGGTGTGGCGTGAGCAAATTATGCTGATCAAATGGTAACACAATGCGTACTAATCATCGGACCTACGCACATATTTGTTTTTGGACAATCTGGCCGAACATAAGGTAACAAATTGAATTTAAGAAATGTAAAAATTTGAGTGTGCTGTTCTACAGCAAAATTATTCATCGTTTAGTGAATTTTAAAGTCTTTTGCTTTAAATTTGTGGTTTTGGGACACTGTTAAATTCAGGAAAGTTTAGTAAATTGTATACATTTTTGTGGGTAAACGAACAAACATTTTTCAGAGAAAGACTACATATAAAGGGTGGTTAAATTGTAAGGGTCGATGTTGAATGTGAACCACACCTAAACGCCAAGTTTTTTTCCGAATTTTATTTGACATTTCTCTATTTCAGACTTATTCAATTTGAACCATGGAGAGATACACAATCCAACAACGTGTTAAAGTTATCCAGACTTATTATGAAAATGGGCGTTCAAATCAAAATGCATATCGTGCACTTCGTGATTTTTTTGGTCAATTTGATCGTCCAAATGTGCGTACAATCTCAAAAATCGTGGAAAAATTCGAACAAACCGGGTCTGTAGAAGATGTGAGAACACCAGTGCATGCTCGTACAGCTCGTACTGCAGGAAATATTGCTGCTGTTCGCGATAGTGTGGCTGAAGAGCCGTCCACCTCAACTCGTCGTCGTGCCCAACAATTGCACCTCTCACGCTCGTCGTTGATGAACATTATGCATAAAGACTTGCATTTACACGCTTACAAGGTGCAATTGGCTCAAGAACTAAAGCCTCTTGACCATTCCAAACGTCGTGAATGGGCAGAATGGTGGCAAGAAATGGCAACAGTGGATGATCAATTTTCGAAGAAAATCATCTTCAGTGATGAGGCACATTTTCACCTCAGTGGATCCGTCAATAAGCAGAATTGCCGCATTCGGGCCACTGATAATCCAAGAGTGATTGTCGAAAAACCAATGCACCCACAAAGAGTGACTGTTTGGTGCGGTTTATGGGCTGGCGGCATCATCGGGCCTTATTTTTTCCAAAATGAGGCCGGTCAGGCAGTTACTGTGAATGGTGTTCGCTATCGTGAGATGATAACGAACTTTTTATGTCCCGAATTGGAAGATATGGATGTGGACGATATGTGGTTTCAGCAGGACGGTGCCACTTGCCACACAGCTAACGAAACAATGGCTCTTTTGCGCAACAAATTCAATGGCCGTGTTATCTCACGTAATGGCGATGTCAATTGGCCGCCAAGATCATGTGATTTGACACCGTTGGACTTTTTTCTTTGGGGTTATTTGAAAGAAAAGGTGTACGTCGATAAGCCAGCAACAATTCAAGAGCTAAAGGATGAGATAATTCGGCACATTAACGGCATAGAACCTCCATTATGCCTCAGGGTCATCGAAAATTTGGACCATCGGATGGATGTGTGCCACCGTGGTCACGGCGCCCATTTGGCCGATATTTTTTTCCATACATAATTGAGTAATACCAATATATATTAATAAAATAAAATTACAATAATTTCCTAAATAGTTTGTGTTTTATTCAAAATCAACATCGGCCCTTGAAATCTAACAGCTATTCATAAAAAGTTTTTAGAAAAATTTATTTTTAAAACATTCGTTTGAAGTTAAAAAAAACGACTTTTTCACTTTTTTGAAAAAATAAAAATAAAAAAGGTTTTTGAAAGTGAATTTAAGTGCACTTTTAAAAATGTTATACATCACGATAAAATTTGAAATCTCTTCTTTTAAATTAAAAAAAAAACCTTGCGCATTTTTGCGCCATTTTGTTTTGTGATTTTTTTGAAAATTTCACCTTTTTTCTGTTTTTGCTCATGTTGCATAGGTTCATATGATAGAAATCCTTTCGTCAGTCATAAAATGTTTTGGTTGTCTTTTATTTAAATTACATCTAACACACATAAAAGCTAAAAAATGTATTTTTTGTGGAAATGTGCTACGTGTGATATGCTTGATTGCGGCAGCCAATGGAACCTAACAAAGGATTTCTCTAAGCTTACACATTTTAAATGTCATAGATTAGGCATTGCAGACTAGACTAATAGATTTTCGAATTAAATTTGGATTAGAGGATTCATAAAAGGAGATTCAAATCTAATTTGAAACTCTTTTAAAAGATAGCATATAACGAATTTTTCATTTAAAAATACATATTTCATATATAAAAAAGAGTGCAAAAACGCGCTTAGCCTGACAAATTCGAAATGCATTGTATTAGAAAGATATTCAAACAAAATTTTTTTTTGTTGTTTTTTCTTAGAATTATCTAAGTCAGGCTTTCAAGGTCACAGTAAATGAAAAATTAAAGACTATTTATTCAGAGTTTTACTCCTCCGACGTTTCGTTGAGATTTTTTCAACTTCCGCAGGGATTTAAATTTTATTGAATATATAATCTTTACATTATAATTTTAAATAAATTTGTTTTTAAACAATACAACAAGTACCACATAAAACAGAAAAATAAATAGAATAAATAATAAAATAAATAAAATATATCACAGATGAACTTTCTTTCTTTTGGTATCACAGTTTCATTATTTTTTTAATGAATCTTCATATATTAAATATGAACTAACAATAATTAATCAAATCTTAACCTAATACTTTATTTTATGTCCTGCCAGTGCCAGACAAAATTTTTCTTCATCGCGGGTTCTATTCTTATAAATAAATAGGTGTTTATCGCTCATCTTAATGGATAAGTGCTGCAGTATCTCTTCTCCTTAAGCGAGTGTGGCCGCTATCATTTAAAATATTTCGTGATAGTGGGTTCGAATGCAATTCGAGCCTTTTTAAGTATTTTACTGCATATTTGTTAATCATAGTTTTAACTAATGGAACATTGAGACCCTTGTGAAAAGCTGTGATTATTCGAAGAAGTTTATTTTGGCGCCTTTGCATTTTTTCGATATTAGAGGCCGAGGCAGTGGCCCATAACTGAGTACAATAGCACCAGATTGGCTTTAGGATGGAGTTGTAAAGTAGCAGTTTGCAGTCGAGACTAAGGACAGAGTTTCCTCCAAAAAGCCAATGAATTTGGAGGGCTTTTAGTTTCATTTGAGTTAAGTTTGCCTCTATATGGCTTTTCCACGTTAAACGGCGATCTAGATGAATAACGAGGTTTGAGGTACTATTTGATTATTGATTTTAATTGGGGGGCATGATTTCCGACGCAAGGTGAATGTTATATGTACGCATTTTTGCTCATTGACCATTATCCTCCATTGTCTTAACCATATTTCTAGTTGAAATATATGATGCTGTAAGTAACGAGATGCTTCATAACGGTTTTCGTAGATGCTTAGAAAAACTGTATCGTCTGCAAATGTTCAAGTTTGGATGTAGTTGTTTGTTGGCATGCCAATATTCAAAAAATAAAAGAGGGTTTTCGCAACTGAATATTTGTATTGAGGCAAATAGACCACACAGAAAAAATGTTCCAAAAATTCTCATCAATTAAACCATTAATCAAAAATTAAATCAGTTTTAATTTAAAATTAAATCAAGTGAATTAAACGTTTAATCAGTTGAATCAAACGTTTTACTGATTTGTTAACTGGTGCAAATTTACTTAATTTTTAAATTAACATTACACATTTTTTAATTGAAATCAATTTCTAATTTTTTCTGTGCGCACTTTTTTTAACCTTCCGATGAGTGAGAAGGTCCCTGGGGAACTTTTTGCCTTTTCAAACTGAAATTACTCTTACTTCGGGCACTACAACCCCCCCCCCCCCCAAAGTTACTCTGTATTCCAAAAGTATTTTGTTGCGCATCTTTTGGGAAAAAAATCAAGCCGATCGGATCATTACTTTAGGAGTTATTGAGTTATTTTAGTGAGAATAGTACGCGGACGTGTGAATAGGTCCGTATGGACCATGTAATGAATTTCACTAATAAATGCATGTTTTTGGGCATCATTATAATTTTTTTATTGTTTCAACACATAATTTACTTGTTCTAACCACAAAGCCCTAACCTTGTTGAGGAGGAAGACCGCGTATGTTGGTACAGTGCGCTACAACAAAACATTCATTCCACAGGAGTTCAAGAAGAACCCGAAGCGCACCATCAATAGTACATTATTTTGGTTCAACGAAGGGGATATAGCGTTATGCTCATACGTGCCGAAAAAAAATAAAGTGGTGAACGTGCTCTCCACAATGCACTACACCTGCCTGGTTGACGAGCAAACCGAAAAGCGGAAGCCCTATGCCATATAAGATTACAACGCCAACAAATGCGGCGTTGATACCATGGATCAAATGCTAGGCACTAACAGCTGCAAAAGAGCAACACAACGATGGCCGTTGGCCATGTTTTATAATATGCTGGACGTCGCTGCATTGGCTGCTTTTACGATTTACAACGAAATAAAGCTTATAAAAAGAAGTGACAGATGGCGGTCGTTCTTGTTACTGCTAACGAAACAATTGGCCACACCAAATATTGAATAACGTGCCCTGAACAACCATATAACCTCATATCCAAGGATACGCAATGCGATGGAAGCATTCGATGTCAGGGTAAGAAGAACATCTTCAAATTCAAGAATAGAATATATATTTATTTGTTTTTTATTTTTCTTTTCATTTCAGGTATTACCAAGACCGATGGAAGGCCGTCGTTTGCGTAGTTGCAAGTAGACCGTCATGTCGCCTTTGCCGTTCTGAGTACGGGCGGCAGCGGAAAATGCGGGCATACTGCTTCGTCTGCGATAACGCTATTTGCGGAGAACATAGCACACTTTTACATCGCTGCAACACTTGCGCACAGGGCGGGGGACAAGAAGTACACGCTCAACAACAACAATTTTTAAACTTTTTTGTAATAGTCTTATGAAAATTCAAGCAAAAAAAAAAAAAAAAAAAATTTAAAAAATTTAAAAAATTATTTTTGTATGTAGAATTTAGTTATAAACAATAAAAACAAAAAAAAATTTTTTATATGAAAAAAAACATGATGTACAAAAAAGGTCCGTAGGGACCTTTTCACACGGCCGTGAAGTTCAGAACTGTCACTCATCGGAGGGTTAATAAAGTCGGATGACAACAGTTATTTTATATTTTTTTTTTTAAGCAAAAATCAAAATCAAATCAAAAAAGAGAAACATATTTTATCATAGACTAGTTTATGAGGTAAACTTGAATCAGCTTTCCACCATTTTCTTCTAAAGTTTTTTTTTTTTTTTTTGTTTTAAAATTTTAGCGTAACTATAATTTTTGGTCCCTGATTGTTATGTATAAATTTATTTCTCAATTGTTTGTCCTGATACACATGTATTATATGAAAATATTATCAAAGTTTTACCTTTTTTTAGAACTGAAAAAAACATATTAAAGTTTTATTTTTGTAATAATTTACAACTTTATTATGTAGTTGATTTATGTGTCTACTAACAATAAATAAGTAGTAGTTTATAAAATGTAAATGTTATAACATAAATTGCATATAGAACATACAAAACTTTTATGAACAATATATGGGCTGTTCTTAAGAATATAATTTTTTTTTTAAATATTGTTCTTATACTTTTATTAAAGATTATTAATTCTTGATGATTTTGGATGACTAGCAAAATTAAATATATTGCTTTTTAATCCAAATTATGATATTTTTAATTAGACTGAATTTCATCAAATTTAATTTTCATTAAATTATTTTTTTTTTTATGGAGAAAGGAATTTTGCAACATTAAATTAATTAAAATTTATTGATAATTTTTCATTCTTGACTGCCGCGTGGCTCGAACCCAGGCTTTCACGGACAGGTTACACTAACATGTTTCAAGTGTAGCCACTTAATATGTTCAGAGGGTTTTGCAGTCTAACACTGACAGCCATTGACGACTGCTGGCAGTCAATAGTCAAACATTAATCTTTAAACCAAATTATATTTAACCTTTGGTAGATCGAAATTATCTATTTTAATTGATTAACATGTTCTTCCTTGCATTTTCGTAATTGTGATCACCAAACTCGCAAAAGAATCGTTAAATGCAGATAACAAAAATATAAAACAATCAATTTTTTTTAATTATTTGATAAGTTGTCCTTGTAATTGATCAAAATTAATTATTGCTTAAACATAAAATTGAGACTCAGAAAAAAACGAATAATTAATTCTTTCATTTCCAAGTTTCTAAGGAAGAAATTGTATTAAAAACTTTTGACGGAAGTGTTATTTTTATGGGAGTTTCAGCTCCCATTTTTATTTTTATTAAAATTAGGTAAGAAACTATTCTCTTGGACAGTCTAATCCCAGAAGATGGTGTTCATGTATCGTCCCCTAAATGTGACCGATAGTTGGACGGCGGGCTCCCCTGTTTGCTAAGCATTCAGCCCTTGCGCTACGAACATGGCTCTCATTGCCAGTTACTTAAACAAATTAGTTTGTTTAGAGATGTAAAGCATTGTTCAGAGATGTAAAGCAGTCCATGAGTAAAATGAAATTCCCCTCTAAAGAAGTGACCTGGCTATCCGACATTATAAATATCCTCAAGCCTTTTGCTCTGCTCCTCAAACATTCCCCAGCTTATATGAGGATAGCGTAGATTTCCGCCTAAAAGATCGTAGGCTGTTTGCGCATTTGCAAGCCCCTTTGGACACCCCGGCCCATAATACCTGCTTCAGTATCTCTATTCGTCTGTTTTGAGATGTTCCTACAAAGTTACGTGCTCTAAGCTCAGTAGTGCGCGGCATCCCGCTAGCATACCAGCAGGGCACCCCCTTACTGATATGTGCAGCGGATGAATGTGTAAGATATCACCTTAAGCCAGAGAGGGACAGGTCTTCACGGCGCCCGTGTTCGATATGTAGGCCAAGCAATAAATCTTATCAAGCATCACACAAAGTATAAACACTCACACATGAAATAAAATGCATCCCTGATCTAATGAAAAGTTTTATTGCTTAGAAATTTTTCAAAAAACGATGAAGTCGTATGGGATGTCTGGATGGGATGTATGGATGGAATGGTACCAGAGTAGTTTTCTCAGGCTTAATATTAAGACTATCTCTGCACCAACCAAGTGTCAAATCCAGCGCCTGCTGCAGCATTTTCGAAATAGTCATTTAATCAAATCTGTGTCACTAGATCGCTGGTATAGCCATAAGTATAGAAACTTTATAATGTTATCCACATTTTCTTGCTATTTTCATTAGGCTTCGTTCTTGTGAACTATGTATTGAATTATTAATTATGGCCAAAATTGTGACCTTTACCTTGCGCCCCAATTTAACATTGACAGACAACGAGCCAGCCAGCAGGATGGACATCGTTAGTTTGATTGAAAAAATAATCTGGGGCTATAACTTATATTTTTATTAGATAAAAACATCAGTACAAAAGCCCTCCCTCTTATGGTGATGTGGATATAAAACAATTCGTTGCTACTTTTTAAACTTCTCATAGGAATTGCCCATATGTTTCTCAGAAATAACTTTGTTTACATCAAGTGATTTTAATGCGACATTAACTTATGTTTGTAAAGATAAGCTGAAGTTTGTACATGATATAAATAATTTATTTTTATTCTATTTTGTATGTTTTTAAAACTTTTTATATGTTTCTAACATACATCTTTCTACGAACATCTGAAGACATACTTTAGTATGCATTTGCATACGTGCTTCTGTTTCTAGTTGACAAGGTGTTCGTAAAATACACAACCACTTGTTGCAAAACTTAAGTAAAGTCTATTATATACGAAGAAATCAATTTTAGCTAAATGAAAAAATTGCAATGCCGAAATGCACATGTAGACAATCAAAATATTTTCTTCTTGTTTGGAAATCTACGGAAATTAGGAATATTTTATTAAAATAATTTTTATTTATTAAAAGATATGACTCTACAAAAACTGGGTATACTAAGTTAACGAAATTTAATAGTATGAATAACTAGTGTGATAAGACTTAATTTTATTTAAATAGCCGAGCCTGTAAGCGTTTTAGGCGTGTTAAAGAGACTGTGGGAATCGTTAACCGATCATTGTTAAAGGTTTGTGCTAAAATATGCGAACACTGATGTATTTCGCAACAAATTTAATGTTAGTGTTTGTTATATACTAAGTCGCGTTTATACATTGAATACAAATAAGTTGTCGGAGCAAAATTTGTTAAATATCATAAAAAAACTACCCAACTAGCATTATCAATCTTGTAAGATTCTACTGGGATTCTCAGTAAGAGCGTTTTTGATCGTCGAGGAACCCTTTTTTTGGTTGTAAAAGATTCCTCCCATGGGAGAAACTGCTGTTACACAAGCTGATTCCTCTGTAAAAATCTTCTACAACACAGCGATCGTAGAGGGAGTCGCTTGAGATGTATGTTAAAATTTTCTCACGAGTCTTTCACAAATCATGTCAAGAATCGTATAAGCTTAGCCGTACAAATAAACAATTTGATGTACTCATGCTTTCATATACATTCGGTTAATAAAAAATAAACCTTCAACACAAATTTAACACCACCCGGTTGGAAAATCTAATTTGAAAGATCCTTAGGTAGGTTTGTTTTATTGAAATTGTTTTGTCGATAGAATTTTTATGTTAAAAAAAAAAAACGCTTTTTTTAATGAAACTCAGTAATTGTCATGTAACTCATATAGGAGTCGCAAACAGTTCATTCGATGATGGTTTGACGAAGACAAACAAAGTGTAACATTTTTGTTTTTCAAATCTTGAAATAATCATTAAATGATTGTTTTAGCTCTGCATAGTAAACATTCAAAAATTAAAGGACGAGCGTGTCAGAAAATGTATGCCGAATTTTTGAAGTCCTCTACCGAGACTAAGAATCAATCAATCAATTATCATAAAAACTGCCCCTACAGTATTTAAATTCGATGCGCTATCAGGCGCATTCATAAAACCATAAAATTCGGTATTGTGGTTTCCAGTATTAAATCAATTGTATCAAATTTCACCGCAATAGCATTGTTCGTAACGTTATTAGTACCAAAGTGTTTTAAGAGAATGGCCTTATATGGGGTCTATAGTAAATTATGGACCGATCTTTGCGAAATTTGGTAGTATGATTTCTTATCATAAAGAACGAATTTTTGAATAGTTTAGTTAAAATCGGTACATTTCGCCACCAATTTATGTTGGTTTTTTTTTAAACATAAATATCTATTTTTTTTAGGAAGGTTGTTCCACATTTGGATCCATAACTCTTTTCCTACTAAACTAAAAACAATTTGATTCTCAATTTTTTTTTTGCTATCTTGAGTGCGATTTCTAAATTGACTTGGAGTTACTTAGGGGCTCATAATAGTGTCATTCACACCGAATTTGTTAGTTTGTTACTCGGTAGTTTGTAAATTTGGTAAAGTTACCAACTGTGAACGACCCCCTTTTGAATACTTTGTTAGTCTGGTAGCTTTAAAATAAAAATAATCATTTAATTAACATACTTACTCTCAATGTACACGGAAATTGCCAAAACACAAATATTTTTTCTTGGAAATGTATCACAAATGACTGCAACAGCTTATTATGCGTTACCAACTAACAACTATTTTATCAGGGGTGCCGTGTCGTTAATTTGTAAAATGTTAATCCGGTAGCGCGTTAAATATACAAAAACAAAATGCGTGTAAAAAAGTAACGATTAACAACTAACAAGCTCGGTGTGAATACCACTAATATATAATTTATAAAGTCTGAGATGAATATCGAAAAAGTTTAAACGGAATGATTCACTTAAACAGTATACCCTCATTTACCACTAGTCGTGAAGGGTATACAAATAAATAGGAATACTTTTGTCCCTATTTAAATCGAGAATGGGTTCGTAAATGCTTAAAAACTGTGCATAATCGCTGTAGTGATTTAAAATTTTGTTGCTGATGCGTAATTGCCTTAAATAGTACTTTTTCCAACCAAATTGTATTTTTTATTAAAAAAAAACAATAATCAAAATGAAAATAAAACAGTTTTTATATTAAAGGCAAAAATGAAAATAATATCGAGCCCGTAAGCGACAATTTATCGAAATTTTGTTTTCTTCTTGAAAATAGATTGCACAGTAGACTGGTCGCATCTTGTATGGGATTTTTTTTTAAATTTAATTGTTTGCGCTGCTTAAAATATGAGGTTTGGTGTAAGAAATTATGATCTAATTTTTCAGGACAATCCGACGGTGTTTAGCCGTGCCGGGTGGGGCCCAAAGTTCCCCATATTATAAAAAAACATCTTTTCTATCAGATCTTTATAGTTATACTAGTTGAAAAGCCGAAAATCAAAAATATGGCTTCGTTACGATCTTCCGCAGAGAAAGTACTTCAAGTGTGCCAAATTTTAGCTTCCTATGTCATCAGATGGCTTCAGAAAGTTGCGGAAAGAATACGACATACGTGCAAACATCCTGACATACTAAGAAATTATATATTGTATAGATAGATTAACATATGTTCACGCAACTCAAAAACGCTTTAGCTTATTGAAAAACTAAAAAAAAACCGAAATTACGCAATAAAATTTACTTTACGAAAGGTAAAACGTTTTTCTTATATGCGCAGTCGTTTTAGAAATATAATTTTTTTTCTGGAAAAAAAAATAATTTAGTTTTTTAAAATTTCGGAATTTTTGTTTTTAAAAATTCATAAAAAATTGAAAAATGCTGCTATGCTTCTAATTTTATGCAGACATATAAAAAACAACATTGCAAACAAAACAAGCTATAAATGATTAAAATCTGTGAACAACTTTTGATTTTATGTATTCACAAAAGATGTGGCGGTTTAATAAAATTCTTAAATTAAATTAATTAAAATTTTTCGTCTTTTGTGAATACATAAAATCAAAAGTTGTTAAAAGATTTTAATCATTTATAGCTTGTTTTGTTTGCAATGTTGTTTTTTATATGTCTGCATAAAATTAGAATCATAGCTGCTTTTTTTTTTTTGTAAATTTTATTGCGGAATTTCGGTTTTTTTAGTTTCTCAATAAACTAAAGCGTTTTTGAGTTACGCGAACATATGTTGTGCAACCTCCTTAATTTTCGAAATAACAGTATATCTCGAAAACCAAAGCCAACATAAAGAAAAAAGTTTCAACTTTCTTAAAGTAAATTTTATTGCGGAATTTCGGTTTTTTTTAGTTTTTCAATAAATTAAGCGTTTTTGAGTTGCGCGAACATATGTTAATCTGCTTTTCAACTAGTATAACTATAAAGATCTGATAGAAAAGATGTTTTTTTTATAAAATGGGGAACTTTGGGCCCCACCCGGCACGGCTAGGCACCGTTGCATTGACCTGAAAAATTAGATCATGATTTCTTACACCAAACGTCATGTTTTAAGCAGCGCAAACAATTAAATAAAAAAAAAAAATTGCGACCATTCTATTGCACAGTGCAACAAAATTCGGGTCATCGCCGCCAGCCTCAACACTTGCCACACGAATTGAAAGTAGACTACTAGTAGAGCAAATATGCCAAAGGGGTTTGAAAAGTTAACCCGGCTTCCCGAAATATGGGCCCCTAAAGTTTTTGAATTTTTTGAAAAGGCTTTTGGTGGTATATATTTAAGACGTCTTCAATAGAGTCGTATGGCATTTCTTTTCTAAAAATTTATTAACCCTCTAACTCTCATTTTAAGGAGTAATTTTTGTCTTTTTTTCAAACTCTTACACAAAAGTATCCTAAAACCTCACTTTTAAGGGTTAAAATGTTGCACGAATATTTTTTGCATCAATTTTCACTAGGGGCTTCTAAGACCAAAAGTTCGTGTGATGTATTAAAAACGGAATTTCGGGCATTGACATTTTTGAATTTCTTGCAAAGGAGTACGGCACAAGTCAAAAAAATATACTTAATGGACTAAAAGACTATTTCGGATGGCTTCAGTAGAATTGTATGGCGATTCTTTTCATAGAATATATTAACCCCCTAACACTAATTTTAAAAGGATATTTTTTAACTTCCACACAAAAATATACTAAAACGGTACTTTAGCGGGTTAAAATGTTTTACGAATATTTTCTGCATCAAATTTCAATAGGAGTGTTCTAAGACCAAAAAAAAAAATGCAGTGTATGTAAATCGGGTTTTCGAAAAATTTCAAGGCCCGGAATTTCGAAAATCCGTTTTACATACATTACATACTAATGCGGCTACCTAAGCGCTACCTAAACGGTGCTTAGAATTATTTCTAGGAAGTTTATATGCACTAGAAAGTTGTTTATTGAGATCTTAGGTACATTTTTGTTGCTGATTATTTCCTCGAATTTTGAACGGTTTGCTACCAATGGACCAGAGCATGGAAAAAAGGTAAATACAAAATCGAGTTTATTAAAGTTTTTTGCGATTTTCATCTTGAAGATGAAGTTTTTTTGGCTCCGTGCAATAACTCCCAGGTGCAATAAGTCCCAAGAAAAAAATGAAATTAGACCCAAAAATTTGTCATACAAATGTGGGAGTAATTTCATTATGAAATAGCTCCCAGCCCTCTCGGTTTTATTTTATTCTTTTGGAAGTTATTTCATTTTTTGCCTGGGAGTTATTTCATAATGAAATAAAATCCAAATGAAATAAGTCCCCGAAAAAATTAACGTGGAAGTTATTTCATTTTATTTTGGTTTTCGGTGTTATTTCATTTGCTGTGGGAGTAATTTCAGTTTTTGTGGGAGTTTTTTCATTTTCAATTATTTGCAATTTCTTAAAATTGTTTAAAATTGTAAACTATATTTATAACGGGATCAAGGTATATTTATAGCAGGTAGCCGCGAGATTACAACAATTGTACAATAAAACAAACAACAGGGCTTTTTATTGTTGTTTTGCGATACGAACTGTTCCGAGGAATATGTCGCGAATGTGTTCGGAGTTGATATTAGCAATGTTTTGTGGCGGGACACTAAAACTGTGCGTTTGCTATCCACTTACGCAGGTGTCAAACCATTTACGTCCCGGAACATTGTACAACAACCTCTTAAGGCAATAAGATGGGACAGAAAAGCACAACAACAGACGGAGATTGACTGTCCATTTGTAATAAAGGAATACAACCAACATATGGGAGGAGTTGACCTCATGGACGGGCTGACAGGCCGTTATCACATTCGCACGAAAACTAGAAAGTGGGCCAATCGTGTTTTTTCATATCATGGATATAGCAATGGTGAATGCATATGTCCTTTTCCATCGTTTGCATAAGGGAGAGCGAGGAACTCAGTTGCCGAAATTTCGCACAGAAGTCGCCGAATCTCTATGTGCTGTTGGTACAAATTCTGAAAAGCGGCAAGCGGGTAGACCAACGACCACTCCACAGCCTAAGCCAAAGAAGTGCTACATCCCTCCGGATGACGTACGATATGACAATATTGGCCATTGGTGCATATTTACTGAGAGAACCGGAAAAAAATATGAAAATTGCCAGGATGTAAATCGGCAACCCAATCGTACTTCACAAAATGTAAACTTAACCTTTGTAATTCTACATAAAAATCTTGTTTTATGAAATTTCATGTGCGTAGCTAAATTTTTTATTATATTTTATTTGTTTTCATTGAATTCCGTTAATTTTTGCTCAATAAAATAAAATTTTAATTGAATTGCTTATACAAATTTTTTGAGTTCTTACGACCCGAGCCCGTCTACAGGCGGGCTACAATTTTTTCAATCCCCAGGCTGAAAAAAACAAATTTTGTCAGATATTTCTCCATTTACATGATTAATTTTATTAACGGTATCACCAATTAGTTTAATTTGAGTGTTTAGTGAATTGCATCCCTGTAACTTTGTGAATGTTTCACAAATAATCACGTAGTTTGAGCAGAAAAATTCCAGTTGGGCTTTAATAGTTTTTATTTTGAAAATGTCTTTAAGTTTTTTAATTGAGTAAGCATCGCTGTCATCAAATCCATCTATAACATTCTTTATTTCATCGAAATATTTTGCATAGTATTCAGCTGCCTCTAACCAGGTTCCCCATCTAGTGATTATTCCTCAAATATTGCAATTTTGCAGTTCGAGATTAACAAATCTATATCTTATGGGACCTTATTTCTTCAGCTATACGATGTAGACCAAGTGCTAAACATGTTACGTGGATAATTTGGGGATAAAATACCCTCAAAAAACTTGCGGCTTTTACCATATAAGGGGCGGCTTTTACCATATAAGGGGTGGCATCGGTCGAAAACAACAAAATTTTTTTTTGTCGAACTGGCCTCCTAACAAACTTATAGAATCGTTGAAAGCTCGAGCAGTTGTTGCATGGCTTACCTTTTCTAATTCGACAACGTAAAGTAAATTTTTTTTTTTGCTTATATCTTCGTCTTTGTCTAGAAAACCAACGATTACATTTGGCACATAACGTCCTTCGATATCTGTGGTTTCATCCATAGATACCCAAAGAAACTTGTTTTGTAAAAAATTTTTAACTTTACACAATTCACGGTCGTATATTTTATCTACATACATAACATTTTGTGAATCTTGAATCACTTGGAATTGCCACATTTGTATAGGTTTTAAACAAATTTCTCAAGTCAACATTGCTTAATTTATATAACGGAATGCTTCACATAAGGCCAAAGCAAAGTTGTTATTGCTATCGACTTTTGTCAACAAGTTTTTTTCTGCAAACCGATCATACAAGTATTTGTGTTTTTGGGAATTTTGATGCTGCTCAACTAAAAATTTTCTTTCGTAATGTACACATTTATTGCAAATTTTACAAAAAGGAATATTTCCATCAGTTGTTAAAATGTCTGTCATGATTTGCTGTTATAAAAGCGTTTTTAAAACATATGCATTAACAACCGTGGTAAAACATGGGAAACCTTTAACATGATGAGTCTATTCCTAACACTAACATCATATTATTGTTAAGCATTTCATGTCTGTTGTGGACTGGGTGTTATAGAAATAGTGTTGTAAAATAATCAGGGTTGCCAAATAATGATTTTATTTATGTAAAGCATCAAATATTAATTATTTAATTTTAATTTCTTTTAAAAATATTAAAAATACATCACAAAAATAAAAAAAAATGCGAAATATATGCACTTAAAAGGCAAATATGCAAAAATATGCATTTATAACAAAATATGCAGAAATATGCAAAAACAAATCGATTCTATTTTGCTGCAAATCCTTTGATATGGAAAAATAACTAGTCGAATTTGATTTTAGATAACTGACTGCAAATATGCATTTGCATGAAAATCCATGCCCTGATAATAAACATTTGATTTAACTCCAAATTTTGTAAAATTCCAAGGTGGTCCAGTATGTTATCAAATGTGAACTCTATTTATAAAAAGGAAAAACAGTTAATTTTTGGGATTTTTGTTTTTTCGAAACATTTTATATGTATAATTTATAAGCGTTTTATTTATGCAAACTCAATAGCTTATCTGCTGTTAAACTTAATGGCAATCCGTCGTTTAGAAATGGCAAATTTAATTCCCAAAAATTATGATTAAGTGTTCAAACAGAACTGCGTCGAGACCTAAAAATCACATAAAAATTTGTCTTGGAAACCAGCCTTAAAATAAAATCTATTTTATTTGGAAAAAGTTATTTCCTATTCTCTCACATAAAAACATTTATTCTCTTAACAATGCTACCATACTTTCAATACATTTCAAACATTTTGTAAGCTTAAAATGAAAAATTAAAACAATAAATTCAGAGAGAATTTAAAGTTACTGACCACGATTTAATTATAGTTGGAGACTCAGTTCAGCTTGAACACTCAGCTCCATTATGACCTTTTAAAAATTGTAATGACCTTTTATGTTTTTACCAATGCTCTCAAAGAATGACTGTTTCAAATGGCTCTAAAACAGTTATTTAGGTGCCAAAAATAAAACTTATACCAGCATTTGACATTAGTTTTTGGCCACATTTACTTAAAAATTATTTTTGCTTGCATCAAAGCGTTAGTTATCTCGTATGAAACAGTTAAATAAATTTGCACAGAAAGTCATTTAAGGCAAAATTTGCAAAAGTCCATATTGTTAAAAGTCATTTATTGAAAAGACATGCGTATTTTTTGTAGCTTTTGACTACATGCAATTTGAATACTTCCAATTTATTTTCATAAAAACTGAAGAATATTTTCAACAATATAAATTTTCTTTTTATTTTATTAGTTTGTAACTTTTTTTAATTGTTTTTTACTGCATCGCTTAATTGAAATATTCCATTAAACATAAATTTCAACCGTTTTTCTGCAGAAAAAATATGTTAGTGTATTCTCCTCATACAACAGATTATTTAAAACAATAAAATTGGCATAAAATTGCTATATTTTTTTTTTGTTGTGAAATTTGTATGGTCACTTTGAATTAACACAGCCAGTTGTTCCTGCATTTCTTGGGAAAAGAAAAACAAATGCGAAAAAGTGTTCCCGTTAAATCAATTTGTTTGCGTTGGTGAATAACAATGTTTTACATGGAATATAAAAAATTAAGCAAGAATTTTTTTTTATCAAAAATAATTAAAAATAAAATGAAATTGTAGGTGAATGTGGTAGCCAAAGATGTTAGTCTGATGTGCCTCGTCGAGGTCATCAGATTGGCATCAAGTACCAATGTTCCGCCTCCGCGCGGCGGCTCCCGGTAACAACTGTATTTTTTCAGTTGGCAAAGTGAACAGGGTTATAGGTCTGTGTAACAAACTGCCCTTCTGAGAAGGGCAGATAGATACTTTGAGGAAATCAACCTCACTGTATAGTGGTTATCGACCAAGATCAATGGTCTTCGGCTTTAAAAAGACGAAAGTATTACACTACTCTTCTAAGGAAGTTTAGTACAAAATCAGTTGGGGAGACACACCCATTGGATAGCAATAATCTGATAGATTAAAAGAACTCAATTTTGCTTGACCGTCTAGTATGTTGCATTAGAGGGGAGGTCATTTGAGTGTACACAGGTCAGGCTGCGGTCATCCCTGGATTCGAAAGGTGACAATTGGCTTCGAATGGTCTTGGATTTATCCTTGACCCGGGTGTACTGGCACTCCTAGTGAGTCTCATATGACCCAACAGAGCGTATGCTGCTTGATAGCGTCACCAAAACTATCGAAAGTTAGAGTTCGTCTGGTCCTAATTTGGACCAGATTCGCTCGAGGTCTGACGTAAGGACTTAAACAGTAGACGCTACGAGCGTCAGCTGCCCCCGGCGTAAGCCGGACTGACGGTGGTTGAGGTCTATGAATAGTGGGCTTCTGTGAGAAATGCTTCCTGTCTTTCAGGTTGATTGTCTTGCGGGAGTCGATGCCCGAATACGTAGGCTTCGACGGGCTTGCACATTCAAAGTTGCTACCTGTGTGTGCAAAAGAATTCTAACTCACACAGGGGAATTTGGTAAGTGCTTAATATGAACTCACCAAGTCGATTTGGTTTGACTACTGTGGGTAAGATCTAACGACGATACCACGTTAATCAATTAACCCTAGAACACACACCCGGGTACAAATGTATCCACTTGCAACTTTGCAGTGCTGTAACTCAGGAACGGCTTAACTGAAGGAATAAAGATATCGGATCTAGGAAACATAAGTAATTTCTAATTGTTTAAAGGTTATTTGATGCATTTCGGATCAGTGGCTCAGGAGCTACGAGCTTCCTAAGTCGACACATACGTAAACACACACCCGGAATACGTTTGTGCCACACCAGTTTATATCAAAATAAAAGGCAAAAACCATTTTATAGTGTGTTTAAATTATATTATTTTATTTGAAAAATTAAAATTATGAATTATTGTTACATACTGTGCACTCGGTATTGGTGATCCGCTAAATAATGGCGAATGCACAACAACATCAAAAAGCAACCGTTAGAATATCCAAATACTACAAACACTTGCTTATCAATTGAATAATAGTTACCTGCATGCACTCTTTTGCTTTTATCTTTTGAACCATGTAGATTATTTGCATGAAACAAAACTAAAACATTTTTAAAATATTTATTTACGCTTAAAAAAAATCAAAATAAAATTGGATCATTTAAACATAAGAAAAAGCCAAAATAAACTAGTGGGTACAAACGTATCCCGGATGTGTGTTCTCGTAGAAAAAGTTGCGTATGCATCGTACGGTTAAATCAATAAACATATTATTTGAAAGGGCAAAGTTTTTTGAAAATTTTTTTAATTGAAATAAAAATTTTTACAATTTTTAGGAATTTATATAATCTTTAAATTAACAAAAGGGTTGGTTGCTTGTAGAGTTTTTCTAGACTTTTTTATTTCCCGGGAAATTGGGATTTATGTTTCAATTTCCCGGGATTTCGGAAATTCCCGCTCAATACAAATCGATGCAATATATTATTTAATTTAATTAATTTGAACAAATAACATTTTCTGAGATCAATTTTTTATTGATTTTATTTCTGTTACAAAAAGGAAAAAGTGCTAAATGGCACCATAAAAATCTTTATGTTCAAAATTACATCTGGGCCAAATTTCAATTATTTTCTAAGATTTTTAGGAAGTTTTAGCAATATGAGTTTTTTGTTATCTCTTTTCAATGTGCAATAAAATTTTAAATAATAAAAACTTGCGATCTGTGACACTAGGAGTGTTAAGGAATAAAAACTGTAAAAACTTTAACCGCAGAGAACTGATGATTATATTACATTCGGAGTAAATTTCCAAAAGCCAACTTTTAAGTTTAAATTGCTCTTCTATAAAACAAAACAGATATACTTAAGCCGTTATTGGCACTGAATAAATTCAAAACCAACTGCATTTATATAAAACCAAAATGGTTAAATTATAGCCCCCGTATTCATAAAAAATAAAATAAGTTTGAAATGTATTTTAAGGCAAAAGTTTCATAAAAATTTTTCTTAAAATTAATTTCAAATCCATTTTAATTTTTTATAAATATTTTATGAATTATTAAAAAAAATTATTACTAAATATTTCTGTTAAAACGGGATTTTAGTTCAGAACAAGCATTTACAGAATCGTTTGAAATAGTTATTAAAAAGATTTCAATGATAAAACAAGTTTCCTTTCTTCGGATGTTTGTATTTATAGCCAAAGGAACATTATAGAATCTCTAAACACTTTCAGTGTTCTTAAAAACTTGTAATTATTTAAAAAAAAAATTATTATCAAAAAGTAATTTAAATTTTTGGGAATACAAAATTTTAATTTCAAACGATTTTGCTATTCGTGCTTAATTCCCAGTTTTTATTCTTGACAAAAACACTTGAAATTTATTGTTGATGGGATAAGCTATTCCTATGCATTTCACTGGTTGCTTAGGCCAGATCATCAGGAAACTTCATCCATAAAGATTTTAGACAAACTTAAGATATTCAATCAAATAAAACTGTTAAACGTATAAGAATTATAGCAACAGTTCTACTTGTAACAATATCAAAGCTTGAACAAAACACATCAACAATAAACAACAGTGGGTTTATCTCATCTTACATTGCCCACTACAATTAGTTGAAATTCTCTCAACATTAATTGTAGTTGTAAGTAGGTTAAGAAAAACAAAATAAAAACAACAACAACTTACAAAAGATGTTGTCAACTAAGTGTGTTTTAGGCCGTGCACTTGCCTGTTTATTATAAAAAGTAATTTCAGTTTTTGGGAATACAGAATTTTATTTTTTAAAAGATGTTGCTATTCGTGCTTAATTCCCAGTTTTTATTCTTGACAAAAACACTTGAAATTTATTGTTGATGGGATAAGCTAAATTATTTTATTCGAATCGAATAACTTTTTTCATAATTTCTTACACAATCTAATCCGAAAAACCTTTTTTGAAGATGCTCTTCATATAAGATCATTAAATTTTTTGAAGCAAGTGGGTACAACATTTTTTCGTTTTTTTAAAATAAATTTGTGCTTAAAACAAATTAAATATTCTGTACATTTTTACTCTTCTTCTTCCTTCGAAATTTTATAGCATTAAACATTAAACATTGCTTACTTATCTCTTTTCGTTTGGCAAAAATGACTTAAGTCAGAAACTGTAGTTTTTTTTAAATTGAAGACTATTTATTTGGTTTACATACATATTTCATGGACTTTTTTCCTAACCCTGCCTTTACACATGCAAGTTATTACTTGCAGGTAGTATATACGTATTATCAACGAAAAAGTCGAAGAAAAAGCCGAAAGTCTTGCAAGTAGGTGGAGTGTTTACACAGTCAGTTGTAAGTTCATTTTTCAAATGTTCTCGCAGCGAAAACATCCTATAAAAAAAAAACTTTGTTTTTCGGTTTAATAACATAACCATGTTAAAAAAAAGTTATAACAAAATAATTTTAATAATTCCTTTTTTATTTAATTTTCGGTCCATCTTGATGAAAAACTTATGTTTATTTTAAAAAATATCTGGCTCCAGTATTGCCGTAGTGGCGATTTCATAATATTACTGAGAAAATATTTTTTTTTAACAATCTTTTTTTCTTCAAAATGCTTGAAATTTATGATAAAATTACCATTGAGATGGGTTGTTGTCTCTTTTTTACTTGTTATTTTTTATAAATACTAGAAAATCCGCTATAAACATAACATTTTTATTACTTAGTACTAGTAAATCGATACAAAAGTCATCCATGGTAACACTTTTACTTCATTTGTCATTTTACTTGCTGCAAGTGTCAAAAATTTACTTGGCCCCCTTTCACACTCGGCAAGTTACTTGCCGACAACAACAAAGTCTGTAAGGGGAAAAAAAAATTTGTACAGACTTTGTTGTTGTCGGCAAGTAACTTGCGCAAGTAATTTGCCGAGTGTGAAAGGGGGCTTGCAAGCAAATTCTCTTGCAAGTTGGGCAGCAAGTACGAAAAATGTGATCGTGTTAGTAAAAATGTGTGAGTGTATTGAGTTTGTCGAACTTGCATTTGCAAGTGTAAACCCCTGGTAAGAGCAGATAATAACGATAAGAAGCAGTTGTTGCTAGACTTAAGTGATTTAAACCAAACAACAAAAGATAAAACAAAAATTTAATTAAAGCCAATCAAAAACTCAACATTCGTTTTTTGTCTTAAGACATTTTTGCCTAACGGCTAAATCTATTTCATGAAACAACTTTTTACAGTTATACAATTATGGCAGTTGCCATAATTAAATAAAAAAATCCCGGGAATTCCTGCACAAATTTCCTGCGACTTTTTTCCCAAAAAATGTGCGGGTTCCCAAGATTTTTGTTCCGGGAAATCCCGTATGAAAAACACTATTTACTAGAGATGATTTTAAATTTTTTATGTTTAATAGAATTTTTTATATAAAACAAAATACGTTTACGACGGAGTCACGGTTATTTTAGCGTGTTTAAAAATTGTATGGCCCTACATCCTACGTTCTTTAACTTTGCACTGCCGAAGCCCACCGGGTTGTATTCTTCAGTCTTTGAATCATTTATAACTGACTTAATTTTTGCAGAAGCACGCTTTTGACTCAGTGACTAAGTTATTTTGTTTTATCGAAAAATATTGTATTATTGAATACCAGAATTTTTCTTCTTAAATTTGTTTGAAATGTTTTATTACTTTTATTTAATTCTAATTCATATGTTTTATTTTCTTATGTTCTTAATTGAATCCTTAATGGGGTTTATCTTATCTTATAATGCAA
The DNA here is from genome assembly GCA_930367215.1 of Pollenia angustigena. Lineage (NCBI taxonomy): Eukaryota > Metazoa > Arthropoda > Insecta > Diptera > Polleniidae > Pollenia > Pollenia angustigena. The sequence continues at coordinate 45,963,087 of OV884058.1, forward strand.
ATATGTTTTTAAACACTATTGTTTATTTGAATACTTGTGTGTGTCAATAAATTATATGCACTAAAGATACCATTTTGCTACTAAATTCAATTCTTATTTTCGAAAAGGGCGCATCTCCGGAAACTGTAATGACCATTATCTCCTAAATAATTGTTTGCTTTAACTATTTAAACATAAATAGAGGCTTACAATTTTAGGAAAAAATCTGCTTCAAAAAGTCAAAGAGATATTCAGTTTTATATGTCTCCTAAACACTGTATTATTGTAGCAGAGTCCTTTTCGAAATAAGTTATTCAATTATAGACATGGTTGTTGGTGGCTTTTTAATTAAACAATTTATTTAGTGGATGAATATGGTATTCAATATGACAATTTATTTGTCGTAATTTTTGCCCGTATAATTAACTTTCAATACAAATTTTACTTTCTTTTTAAATCGGTTACTTGCGCTTTTACAACATTTCGTTGTCACATCTTATTTGTTTTATGCCTCCTTTCAAAAACTAAGTCAATTAGCTGCCATGCAATCAAGAAATATGCTTCAGCACTTTCTAAAGGCAAAACTTTAAATGAAATTGTCTGTCACAAATTTGGACATACAAAATGTAAAAACAAAACATAAAACGATATTAAAGAACTTGTGTAACATGAAAATTTTATTTTGCATGTTTCAGAATTCATGTAGACATGAATACTGAATAATTTATTTCTCAGATTTTTGTAAAATTAGTTCAGTTATGTTTAATAAAATCTTAAAATACTTGAAGTGTAAGAATGTCTGTGAGGTGAAAAAAGAAATAAAAAGCATATAACCAGCACGTATAAATTTGTAGAGTTAGAATTATATGCAGGTTATAAAGTAAAATTAATCGTCTATTTCCAAATAGTCAAATTCGTCATCCGAATATATTTTATGAAATGTCAATAATCCTGCGGTCTCGAATTTTTGAACACCAATTATTATGAGTTCAAAACTAACGGCGAAGAATGATTAACGCTTAGTCAACCCATATCACCAGAAGGGTAACAAGGGCAATATATGTCTGCCAAAGACTCTTTGGGAAGACATTAGCGCGGAAGCCTAGAATGATCTACTGGTCTTGTTTTACAATAATTGGATCAATATTGACCTTAGCCGCCGTAAGGTGGTGGACTTAGATCCAGCAGGTCAAAGCTAGAGTGATACTTGATAGTGTCTACCGCCTTATCTTCGTATCGATCACGGGTGATACCCAGATGAGGACCTATTCCACTCAGGCTGTAGATTGAAAATATCTGTAAAGAGGAGGAATGAAAGAATGATGGATGGATGCTGCGAATTTTTGATTTTTGGGGCAGGTGTCTTTGTGGTTCACATGTGGATCCTTAATGTTCTTGGAAATCATTATATTTTTGTTGGCGATTATATGCTGCCTAGTCTGGTATTACGTAGGAAATTTTATGTTCTTTTTCCTAATAGGGACTAATGGTTGGACCAATCCTGGTGGCTGGGGCGGACGAATCAATTCAGGTTTACCGACGGCTCGAAGTAGACGATTGGTGATGCTGGGTCGTGCATTATGGGAAGGGGTTACCAAAGGGGTATGCCTTTGGGCAAACAGCCTACGATCTTTTAGGCGGAGATATACGCTATCTGCATATGCATATGGAAATATCTGGGGAGCGGTACAAGGGGTTGAGATTATTTATAATGTCAGATAGCCAGGCCGCTTTAAGAGCATTATCTTCTTTGGAGGTAATGTCCATGTTAATAATGGACTGTTTTGCATCTTTAAATAATCTTAGGTATTATAATGGTCTGAATTTCTGTTAGATACCCGGCTATGAGGACCATATGGGCAACGAAAGTGCTGACTGCTTGGCAAACAGTGGCGTCTATTTATAGGCCTTGAGTCTTTTTTCGTCTTCCCTATCGGTCACGTTAAAGGGACGATACAAGCATGGCCTGAACGTAAATTATTTCATACATGGACGACAACTTCCGAGTTGAGACAATCCAAGAGATTTTCAGCCATGCCCCATTGCAAGCCAGGTAAGCTACATCTGTTTGATGAGAAGGGAGGGTTCTTTTTGGCCTACTTTGGTCTAATATACCCTCAGTTTTTAATGGATAATGTTAGTACCAAGTTGTGCAGATTTTGTAAACCTACTGTCCCGGCTTGAATACTACTAGGCGTACATGTTGCGGAAACCAGCTGATGACCTCGACTGGCTTTATACGTAGCCTGAACCTGGCATAGTGTGATACACGGACTGCACAAAATACTGCTTATGATTATGGCCTTCTATATCTGTCTATCTTTCTGTGGTAAATGTTATCGTAATCAACAAATCTTAAAAAGTTTTATAAAAAAAATAAAATTTCAAGTGCCACAGCATCCGCTTACTAGAAGCAGGTTTGTAAGGGAGAATACTGACAAATAACTGTAAAAAAACATTCTGTGTATAATGCCTTGTATTCGTTGAATAAAGCGTTTTATTGTGTCGAAAACGTATTGCTTCAAAATGGGAACTCACCATATAAAATTCATGCCTTCCGTAGGCGAGATGGTAGGCGAAACTCTTACATTTCTCCCTTACAAACCTGCTTCGTTTGAAGCTTAATTTTTAATTGGCATTCCAAGATGTTGTTGAGGCATTGAATAATGTTCCTAAGGGCGACTATGTAACTGGTCTATTACTTTTATTTTCCCGCACACAAGTATTCTGCTGGATTAAAGCTAGTAGGAATATAACAATAAGCCAGAACTCAGTTTTAGCGTTTTATTTGAACAGTAAAAAAATATACTTTTATGATATTTTTATAGAGTGATTCAAGTTTAAATCATAATAAAACATAGTTATATATTTTTGATATCAATGAAACTGTCTTTATTGGATTTCGGCAATGTGGCCGCCACGGCTGGCGCGTAGAAAGGGCAATCTGGAACACCAATTTTCAACAATTTTTCGCATTCTGACCATCATCGTTTCCGAACACATATGGGACAAGACTCCGCCAGCCCATTAAGCTCACCAAACAGTAATTTTCTGTGAATGTAATGGTGTTTCGACAAAAGCTTGTGGATTTTCCTCACTCCAACTGCAATCATTCTGCTTATTTACGAAATGGGCTTCATCGGAAAATAAAATTTTGAATTGAAATTCTAAATCAATTTCAATTTGTGTTTCAGCCCATTCGCCGAATTATTTTGATTAATTGATTTCAACAATTTGCACGCGTTGCTCTGGTGTAAGTCGATCCAATATGCAATGTCAAAGGAAATTAAGCAAAAAGCAACTATCAGATGCTAAATGGGTGGTCACATAAAAGAGTGATACCAACTTAAAGTTGTATCACTCAAAAATTATAATTTCTGCATATCAAATCTTATAGTTAAAACCTTCACCACAGTATTGCAAATTCAATTATTTCCTTTTTAATACAATATGGATGCTTTCATGTCTAAATCTTCATTCTGTAACCATAATTGCGCCAAAACTATTTTTTTTTTGGGCAGAAAAAAGTAGTTGTTGGTATATAACTTAGACTTTTACAACCCGATTTTCTTATTTTTTTCTACTAGTATTCTACTAATATAATTTACGGTGAAAGTAAAAACATAAAGATCATAAATTAAAAGAAGACTTTAATAATAAATGGTTTGAGATTTATGGGTAAAAAAAATGCAAATGTTTTGTTGCTCATATCTTAGACATTTGTGAACTGATTAGGCTGAGTTCAAAAGCAAACTATGCCGGACTTTATATGATAACAATTATATCTATGGTCTTCGGAAAACCGAGTTCAACATACACATGACCAGGCGAACAAGCGATCATCGTGTATTTAACTTTGTTACTCATAAGAACGGTCAATACTTAAGAAATTACTTGTGGTAAGAATAGCATCGTAACTTATTTAATGATTTAATTGCAAGTGTAACTTAAACATTAAAAACACAATGTTTAAAATTTCTTTGACGTTTTATTACAATAAAAAATTTACTAACGAGAATAAAAACATTATGAAAGTTTACGTTGGATTTTTATTCCACACAATTTTTAAAATTGGATCATAATGAAAAATAACTCCGGAAAACATTATGAGTAAGTAAATGTTACAAATACTATTCCAATTTATATTTAAACTCCACCTGTAGTGAAGTGTATAAAATAAATGGATATGGTTACTGAAATTTCTTACAACACTATTCGGGAAAAAGGCAAGAAGACCTAAAGAAGATATAATAAGAGTAAAAGGAAACTTGAAAAATTATGACTTGTAAAAGATTTCGGCAAACAAAAATTGCATTGTCAAAGGATTTATATTTACAGGATTATGAGAAAAACTAAAAGGACACTCTTTGAATTTTAACCAGCTTGGTGGCATACATACACAGTAAACACAATGAAGTACTCAACGCAAATGTACAATTTATGGATAGTAGAAAAAATTTTCTTCTGTATTATTTGTACCATTAAATAGTCATTCAACAGCTGCAAATTTAGTTTAGTTGATTATTTGCTTACAATGAAGAAGAAGAGAAAAAAAAATTCATTATGAAAATCCAGTCAGCAAGAGGATACGATGTATAAAATTAAAAAAAAAAATAATTTAAAATTTATTTATACTATAAAATGCAAAAACTGCAAAAAATCAATAGGACTTAGCTTTCATTTATTTGTGCACTCATCAAAAATTTACTTAACTTTTAGTTACACAAGGTTTCATTTAACAAAATATTTTTAATAAATAAAGCGGTATTCTTTTGAACTATGTAAAGGAAGAATTGAACTTTTGTTATGAATACTGTAATCAAGTTACCTGTTCTTGGAGTGGAAATAAATTCAAAAAAGGAAAAAGAAAATGTGCTATATTTGGATATACCGAATCTTAAATACTTTACTCCCTCTATTACTGAAAATAAAATTGTTCCCTTGCACATTGGTATAGGCGCTATTTTCTCAAAAGCCTTATTTCGAAAGTATATTTGTTCAAGCGCTAAGTGAAACAAGAAGGTCGATTTCGTTGATTTTTAAAACTTTGCAAATCTCATATAATGGAAAAATTTGAGAACAATTTTATTACCCCAGCTTGTTTTCTATAGGAACTCGCGCACCCATGCTGGGAAATGTTTGTCAATTGTTCTTTAAGCACTTATCCAGTGACCTGAACACACAATTAAAATAAAAAGGAACGAAGCTTTATTTCAATTAGGTTATTTCAATGACCTGTTTCAAAGCATAGCTGTTAAGTAATGATTACTAATCATAATAATTAGTAATTAGATTATTTTTTTTTTGAAAGGTGAAGTAATGATTATATTACGATTATTTTCAGATTCGCACGATTACTAATTGATTACGATTACAGATAATCAAAAAATAATCAAGATTAATAAAAATTACGAAAAAAGAATATAAAATAATAAAAAGTAATCGAAAACTAATTTGACTACTTTCGAAGATTACTTTTGATTACTTTTGATTATTTTGCTACTACTGGCTGCGGTGAAAGGTGAATCAAGGGATACATTTAATTAAAAATTGCAATATAATCGAATTGGCTTCTAAATTCTCTGCAACGAAGTATAACCCATGTGCCAAGCAAGTAATTTGTAACCCGTTGGAAGTCTTAATGATGTAATATGCTGCATCGGTTTAAAATAGAAGCATCTTTTGTCTAAATCTTAAAAATCTTGTATTTAAAGCAAATCTCCAAAAGAATTTATTGATTACACTACGTAACAAAATTTCAACAAATTCGTGACCAAATGAATCTGACAGCTAATCTTTATGTAAAATTTTCCGCTGAATCCGAATATGAAGTCAGAATTGTTATTCTAAAATAACGGTTATTTGTGTTTTAAAAAAAGATGATGTGACTAAAATGCAAATATCTTAAAAAAATTTAAACGGATTATGTTATTCTTTCTTTAAAGTGAAAGGTTATTAAATTTCTAAAATAACCATGGATTGCTTGTGAAGATTAGTCAAGAAATGACAGAGTTACAGGGGCCAAAAGTTCAAGCTTCATTGAAAATTTTATGATTTTGTTCGATATTGTTCTTTTCAAGTTATTTTTTTTAAACCAATGATTTAAAAATCCTAATGTTTTATTGCATGCGACATTAGATTATTTTAATATGAACATTTTGAGCCCAACAAGATATAGATTGGTACGAAAATGACAAAGCTACAGAAGATTTAGTAAATTAACCCATATAGAATTTCAATAGTTTTAAGCAATTTTTAATATTTATTGTTACTAAAAATTTAGCTTTGTATATTTATTTGTTGTGGGTTAATTCAATTAATCTTCTGCAACTTTGTCATTTTTGCACCGATCTGGTTCCTATTGGGCACAAAATGTTCGTATTGAAATAGGCTAATATTTAATTTTTTGGATATTTGCATTTCAGTCACAGCATCTTTTTTAAAAACACATATAACGGTTATTTTGAAATATCTCAAAAACTGTTGAATTTTTGACAATTCTAACTTCATATTCGGATTCAGCGGAAAATTTTACATAAAGATTAGGTATCAAATTCATTTGGTCAAAAAAATTGTTACGTAGTGTCATAAAACACTAAAAAGCGAAAAGTGGGTTAATTCACTAAATCTCCTGTAGCTTTGTCATTTTTGCGCAGAAATTAGTCTAGTTGGGCGCAAAATGTTCTTATCAAAATAGACTAATGTCCTATGTAATAAAACAATAAACTTTTCAGTTGTTTCATTTTAAAAAAATAACTTCAAAAGAACAAAATTGCAAAAAATCATAAAATTTTTAATAAATTTTCAAATTTTGTCCACTGTAACTCTTCCATTTCTTGACCAATGATTACAAGCGACCCATGGTTATCTTGGAAATTTTATAACCTTTCACTAGAAAGAAAGAATTACATAATCCCGTTAAAATTCTTGAAGATATTTGCATTTCAGTCACAGCATCTTTTTTAAAAACACAAATAACGGTTATTTTGGAATATCTCAAAAACTGTTCTACTTTTGACAATTCTGACTTCATATTCGGATTCAGCGGAAAATTTTACATAAAGATTAGGTGTCAAATTCATTTGGTCAAAAAACTGTTACGTAGTGTTATTAAAAATTTTTTAGAAAGTTTTTTTTAAGATCTTTTTTATAATATGGAAAATAAAAGATTCCTCAAAAATGTCAAAATATGCAAAAATATGCATTTAAAACCAAAATATGCAAAAATATGCATTTTCACCAAAATATGCAAAAACAAATCGATGCCATTTTAACGCAAATTTAATGATTCGGAATGAAAATTGGTCGACATCGTTCTTAGACTATCGACAAAAAACATGCATTTGCATGGAAATCGCATCCCTAGTTATTATTATTAAAACCTTTTTTCTTTAGCTTCACTTCGGAAAATCAAATCTTGTAACGTTAATTTACCCGCCTTATACTCAATGCAAATGGATGAAACTATGCAGGCATACATATTCCCGATGACAATACACGAATAAATGGGTGTAGCCAGGATAAAATCTAGGGGGGGGAGGGGCAAAAATTTTTGTTTTTGGTAAAATTCTTTTTTGAATCCCTTTTTCTCAATGCAAATGGATGAAACTTTGCAGGCATACATATTCCCGATGACAGTACACGAATACATGGGCGTACCCAGGATAAAATCTAGGGGGGCAAAATTTTTTTTAAATGTTCTTTTTTAAGAAAAGCGTTTCTTAAAAAAATTTTTTTTTATATGTTCTTATTTATGCATTTTTATAATGAACTAGGTAGCCAAATTGGTAAATAAAGTGGGGAACAGAATAGTCGATGTAGGACAACGTTAACAATAGCGCTGCAAGCTGTCAAAAACGGCAGTTTTAAAGTAGTGTCAACAGAATACGTAGTTGTAGTAGTCGTTGCAGTTGAAGCGCAAAATTCGAGATTTTGAACTTTGTTGCGCTACAGAGCATTCGTCAGCTTTAAATACTACAACTACAACTGGTGAAGTTGCTGTAACCACAAACCATATGCATAAATGAAGGTAAATGCAAACAAAATAAATGAATTATAATGATGCCAGCTAAAAGCATTAAAATCAAATGGAATTGAATGTATTCTTTATTATTTTTCCACGTATTTTTCCCTTTTTTGTTGATTTAGGAAGTACCCAGTAAAAAACGTGCTCCAAAAGGAGCAGGTTTTTTGTATGAATTCATACCTCAAATCGCTTCAAACTTGCTGATGGGATGCCTGATTTTTGTATGGGGTGTTCCCGGTTTGGAGGACTATTTTCTGCTGACAATAAGCGCTTCTTTTAACATGCAAACAAAGCGCTCCTAGAGTGCTTTTTTAAGGGCTAACTATATAAACATATTCATAAATGTTTTGCTTTAACTTGTTTAAATGCCTTTTTTCAATCATTTTCGTAAACCATAATAAAGGGTGGTTAAATTGTAAGGGCCGATGTTGAATGTGAACCACACCTAAACGCCAAGATTTTTTCCGAATTTTATTTGACATTTCTCTATTTCAGACTTACTCAATTTGAACCATGGAGAGATACACAATCCAACAATGGGCAGAATGGTGGCAAGAAATGGCAACAGTGGATGATCAATTTTCGAAGAAAATCATCTTCAGTGATGAGGCACATTTTCACCTCAGTGGATTCGTCAATAAACAGCATTGCCGCATTTGGGCGAATGAGAATCCAAGAGTGATTGTCGAAAAACCAATGCACCCACAAAGAGTGACTGTTTGGTGCGGTTTATGGGCTGGCGGCATCATCTGGCCGTATTTTTTCCAAAATGAGGCCGGGCAGGCAGTTACTGTGAATGGTGTTCGCTATCGTGAGATGATAACGAACTTTTTATGGCCCGAATTGGAAGATATGGATGTGGACGATATGTGGTTTCAGCAGGACGGTGCCACTTGCCACACAGCTAACGAAACAATGGCTCTTTTGCGCAACAAATTCAATGGCCGTGTTATCTCACGTAATGGCGATGTCAATTGGCCGCCAAGATCATGTGATTTGACACCGTTGGACTTTTTTCTTTGGGGTTATTTGAAAGAAAAGGTGTACGTCGATAAGCCAGCAACAATTCAAGAGCTAAAGGATGAGATAATTCGGCACATTAACGGCATAGAACCTCCATTATGCCTCAGGGTCATCGAAAATTTGGACCATCGGATGGAGGTGTGCCGCCGTGGTCGCGGCGCCCATTTGGCCGATATTTTGTTCCATACATAATTGAGTGATACCAATATATCATAATAAAATAAAATTACAATAATTTCCTAAATAGTTTGTGTTTTATTCAAAATCAACATCGGCCCTTGAAATTTAACCACCCTTTATATATTTTTTTTTTCGCTTAAAAACCCTCTTCGTTGTCTGCACTAAAATAGCAGCTTTTTTATATGTTTTATTCGTTATCATTTACTGCTTTATAAATGCTCTCTAATTGAAGCCCTTGAGTATGCGCCTTTTCTCTGTAGTGCTTCAAAAACCCCAAATTTTTTTTACTGGGTACTAAAATTGTAATTGGTTGTTTTGTTATTGAAGTGAATATACCTACATTTTGTATACAAACACTTTCTATTTTTTAAGTTTTAAATGCAAATTTTTCAAAAAAAAAAAAAAAAAAACGTTAGTGTAAAATGATGCGCATTCTGAATTTTTAAAAAATAATCGAAAATAATCAAAAATAATCCTTGAAAGTAGTCAACTATTTTTTTGATTACTTTTGATTATTTTCTCGTAATCCTAACTAATCTTAATTATTTTTGGACTATTTGTAATCATAATTAATTAATAATCAGGAATTGTAAAAAAGAGAATTATGTAATCAATACCATTCTTTTTAAAATTTAATCTAATTGATTACTAATCGGAATCCAAATTTAACAGCTCTGTTTCAAAGTTCCAAAAACACGCAGAGAATTTTATTAAATACACTGTGCAACGAAATTCGAGTCATCGCCGCCAGCCTCAACACTTGCAACGCGAAATGAAAGTTTTTGAATTTTTTGAAAAGGCGTTTGGTATAAGTCCAAAAAAATTAACTAAATGTACTTCTGAGCTCAAAAAATAATTTTAGATGTATTCAGTAGAATCGTTTCGCGATTCTTTTCTTAGAATTTATTTACCCTCTAACTCTCATTTTAAGGGGTAATTTTTGTCCTTTTTCCCAACTTTTACACAAAAGTATACTAAAACGGTACCTTTAAGGGTTAACATGTTTTTGCATCAAATTTCACTAGGCGTCTTCTAAGACCAAAAGTTCGTGCAATATCTTAAACGAATTCTCGAAATTTCTGGGATTGAAATTTTTGAATTTCTTGGTACAAGTCAAAAAATATACCAAATGTACTTCTGACCTAAAAGACTATTTCAGATGTCTGCGGTAGAATTGTATGGCGACTCTTTTCATAGAATATATTAACCCTCTAAAACTCATTTTAAGTTGTCATTTTTTTCCTTTCTTTAACTTTTGACTTTATTTGTTGAATTGAAGTGGTGAGTTAAATGTTATAGTTGGCAAAGTTAAATTCTTTTAAGTGTACTATTTAATACTTGTTAAAGTTTTACCGGTCAACTTCGGTTAAAATCCAGATTTCCTTCTTAAAGGAAATTTTGTTGCGGAATTTCGGGGTGTTTTTAGTACTTTCAATAAAATAAACGGTTTTTGCTGTGCAACCTCCTCCATTTTCGAAATAACGGTATATCTCGAAAACCAGAACCAATCTAAAAAACCGAGAGAGCTCTGAATTCACGGTACCCGATTTATGGTAAATCGCCATGTGCCCGGCTTGTCTGTTTTTTCAACTTGCATAGTGTAATTACTCGTAAGAGATTTTTCAATTTCGGGATCCCCAGAAACAGAGAATCTTTAACCCAATTGTTAATATTTAGGCCACCCGAGAAGTGTTATAAAAATAAATCTCCTTTTAAATTCAAAAAATAAATAAACGTATTTTTATTTCATGGCGATCCTGCCAAATAAAATGAACAACAAGTAAAAGGGCTCCTTGAAAGAGCACTAGAAAAAAAAGAAGAGGAACTCAATTCATGCATAAGATTGAAAGGACTGTTCGGCCAAGTAACAAGTCAAAAGGACCACACCAAAGAGAAAATACAAAACTTTAGTTAGGGACAGAGTGCTACCAATTCAGCACCTGCGAATAGGTCGCGAGTTCGCCCATGATTCAAGATTAGAATATAAATGTTCCTTTTTCTCCTTGATATCCGATGCGAGGAATGTAGTAGCAGGTCCAAAGAAGTCGACCATAGCAGAATATAAAATAAGGAACAAACCAGCTCCAGTTGAGTGTTCACCAAGGATTATAAAGGTAAAGCCACCAAAAAGAAGAGGCGGCTACATAGTGAAATTGAGAAGGGAATTGGCCAATACTAGGAGGCTAGTAAACTCAGACCCACCACCACCGTGGCAGCACGCAAGTGAACATTGGAAGCGGATAGAAAAGCTGGAGGACATCATAAAATTATGTTTTGAAAAAAGAAAAGGTAATAGTAGGAAATATATATTTATAACAGTTTTTATGATTCTCTGGAAAAGTTGTCTTCTAAGACCACAAAATCGTACAATGTATGTAAAACGGGGTTTCGAAAATATAAAAAAATTAAAGGCCCGGAATTTCGAATTTATAAAAAAAATTTTTTTATATAAAACAATAAGACCTTAAGCTCGAATATTTAATTTATATATTAATGTATAAAATTGTAACGTTACTGACTGATTCATCATCGCACAGCCTAAACGCCTGAAGCTAAAAATTTTTAACTTGGGCAGGAGGCTAGTGTCTCTCCAAATCGATATACTTAGATATACATATACGTATTATTTTATTGGCTCCCACTACAATATTTAAATTCTTGATACTTAAATGGGGATAAAAAAGTACCAAAAAGGGAAAATACTGGTACTTTTTTAAATTTTCTTTAATATTACACCTATAAACATAAAATTAAACATGCAATGTCCTAAGCGGATCAAAATAACGGTTTAGTTCCATTTTAAAACATCGAAATAATCGTCGTTAAAATATCTAGTGAATACTTTCCGTCGGTCCATATATTCGTTAGAAGCAAGATAAGGCTCGACAAAACAAAAAAAAAAAAATATTTTATACTACAATAATTTGTAAACTACAAGTCCTTGGTATAGAAAAATAGCAGCCTCTCTGGCCTTATTTTCCATAGTACCTATTGAAGTTCCCATCTAAGGCCGGTCCATCTACTCACAGTTAAAATGGTTTGTCACGCTCCATTTATAGAGTCAAAATAAACTTTGTTATAAATATTATATTATATATACTTATAATTATATTATATATATTTATAGCTTAACGTTCGCAAATTACATTTTAAAAACAAAAACAAATATAAGAATTTTGTAATTGATTTGTTTAGAAAATTATAAATCGGGCTTATTAAGGTCATGTATTCTATGCAAATAAAAGATTATTTCATAATTTATTTTCCGACGTTTCGTTGGAGATTCCCAACATCATCAGGGATATTTTATTAGATATATAATCATTCGTCAATAGTTCTGCATTTTGAATATTTAACACACATTCTGTTTTACATAAACACAACATAAAACATAAATTTAATTAAACAAAACAAATGCAAAAATATAAATAAAAGTAAAAAATATCACAGTATAATTAAATTGTATTAAACTAAGTATCACAGAAGCAGAACTAAACTCTTTTGTTTTTGTTTTAAATATAATTTTTTATGCAAATGTTGACGTTCGAAATCGTTAAGGAGGTAATAAGAATTTTTCAAAAAAATGCAATAAAAACAAGTGCCATCCTATTTGTCATTTAAATCGGGCTAAATATCGGGTGATTTTTTAGCTATTATCTTTATATAACATACCACTTTAAATGTTTCAGTAGTAAGTTTTTTGAATAACAAGCATAGATGTTAAAAAACAAAGTTATTTGTAAATAACTATTTTTTTAGTCAGATTCATGAATACAATTAATTTTTTTTTATTGTTTTTTATTTTAATCTGTGTAGGACTATAAGTATTAGCCGTTAGAACATTACTACAAACATGAAATAAATTCCTCACCGGTGTAGGGCAAAAAAGCATTTAAGCATTTGCATAATGTTACAATACATTACATTGCGTTGGGTTTCTACACGGTAAGAATATGTCAGAAATTTCTGGAAAAAATATTTTTGCAAATTCGGAATTTTTATTTAACTCTTAAGTAGACACCTAATTTGTGTGAACAAAATGCCACCTCGGCCTGGCTGGGACCACTTGAATTTTGTATGGCGTTTTTTGTGGCTGCAGAAAAAACTCACACTAACGAAGCTCTGCACTAAAAAAACCAATCAATCCATCCGTACCTTAATCAAGCCGAAGCGGTGTCAATAGTACGGATTTCCTTAAATCAAGTGCAAAACGCTTGACTTAAGTACGGATTTTTCAAGAGCGAAATATTTAAGTTATCCATATTTAATACTGAATTCCTACTTAAAATAATCCGGAAACAGGATTGACTTAATTAAAAGTGGGATGTAATTAATCTCAAACTGTGTTTGATTCAAGAATTTTTAAGCCAGTTTAATTTCGTACTTTAAATAATCCGAAAGGAAGATTAGATTGATTCTTACCTAAACACTTACCCGCAAAACCAGAGTTAATATTTTAATTTTACTTGCTCGTTACACATCTTTATTTCACATTTGTTGTATTCCGCCCATTGCTTACAGAATAATTCTCAATTATAAGACACAGCAGCATGCCCAACATAATTTCCGTAATCATTCTACTTTAGAACTTTGATGTTTTTAACTAAATAATTTTTACAAATAGAGTATGCGAATTATTGCCTTTTTGTTGACTTTTTAAACATGAAAATTTACTTTATTTTTCTTCTTGCAGTACTGTTGTTGGTTTTACAGCAAACTTTTACAAGCACACGCGTATGCACGCATATTGGTTTTCGAAAGTTATCCCATTTTGGATTGTTTTAAGTACTCTTAAGTGTCATCCGTACTTAAACTTTTGAGTACGATACGTATTTAAGTAAGAAGAAAAAACTTAAATATACTACGACTTTTTTTTTCTTTATTTATTGAAGCTTTATATAATAAATATGAACGAAAAATAAAACTGTGCAAGAATTTGACACTTTTTTGAGACATTCCGGTCACCTGGCGTTTTAACATAATTCGGGTACGCTGAATCCAATGGTGCTAACCGTTTTTTTTTTTTTTTTTTTTTTTGGGTTAGATCCTGTTTTCGCGATATACCGTTATTTCGAAAGTGGAGGAGGTTGCACAACATATATTTGCGTAACTAAAGTTTATTAAAATTACTAAAAACACCGAAATACCGCGCCAAGTTAGCTCCATTGAATTCAGCGTATCCGAATTATGTTACAACGCTATGTGCACGGCTTGTCTGTTTTTTCAACGGGCACAGTGTAATCAATCAAGTTTTATTCTTGTTTGGTTTATTTATATCAGAGGCTATCATACATTTTTTATTATTGCCCTGCCAGTGCCGGACGGAAAATTTTCCCATCACGATTTTTGCTTACGTATGTAGGTATTTACAGATATTCTATTCAGATAAATCCTGGGTCATCTATTCTCCTTAGGCCTGTTTTTAATATTTTACCGTATTTTTGTTGATCATAGTGTTTACTAATGGCACATTGAGAGTTTTGTGAATATACTTGTTTATAAAATACTAGGGGCGGTTGTGATTATTCGATGAAGTCTATTTTGGTGCAATATAAATTATCTTGGTAAAATAACGGATACTTTCATTAGTATTTAATTTGAATAGTTTAATGAATTTGGCTATTGAAGTCGTTTTACATTAAGCCACCAAATGCGAGGCAGTTACTCTGTGCTTCCGCTGATGTGCGTAAGACAAGGAAAGATTAGTTTTAGAATTTTAAGTATCGGTCCTTATTTGACCTAAGCTCCCATTCAAATAACAATCTCAAAAAAAGATTTTAATGTCATAACTTCCTTATTAATGTTGGTATTGATTTGGCAACAATAACTGTTAAAATAGCTACAATGTCGAATGCCGGTAGGTCTTTTGTTGCCCTTGGGTTTCATAATGGGTAACCTTTCAAACTTTTATCTGTGGTGTAGGATATCATATCATTTTATCGCAATATTCTTCTTTGTAATAACGGTAGTTTCTGCTTCAATTTGAGAAGACAAATTGCCGTACATAAGTTCCGTAAGCACCAGTACATCTTTATTCTTCTTTATCTCAACCAAAAATCGTTTTACACATAAATACAGTGCGTTAACACATTCCGAGTCGATCTACCGATGTCCAACCGGCTGGCTGTACATGTAAACTTTGTTCGCAAAGTACAGGTCTTGATTTTGGAGATAATTTAATGAAATTTGGCACATAGGTTTAAATGGACATAAGGGCAAAGCCTATTGAAAACGTAGACATTCGGTCCATAGTTTCACATAGCCCCTATTCAAGCTTCTTTCCGAAAAAGGATGTTTGTGCCCATAAACCATATAATTATGTTGGTTTTAAGATTATATTTTGTCCAAACTAATTTTATTGCAATCGAAATCATGTAACCAAATTTTATTGGAATCGGTCTATATTTGACCAAAGCTCCCATAAAAATACTGCTCCCGAAATCAGCTTTTAATGGTTAACTTTCCTATAAATATTAGTATTTACATAAAGATTGGCGACACACATAGGGGTTTTTTGCCAATCTAGCCGGACATTACTTTTTGTTTTAGCTTATATTGCTTCTTAAAAGTTATTGAGTGCCCCTAGATCGATGAAACTTGGCAGAAATATGTGATATTGTCATAGGCAGGTAAACCTAAAAAATAAATAAAATCGGACCAAGGAGGAAAATGTTCCCCCTAGAAGAACTAATCCAACCTCTGAAAAATGCAATTTTTTTTAAACTTTTCCCATACTTTTGTTTGGCAAATGCAACTTTTAACGTCGGCGAAAGTTAAAAAACCTAAAATAAGACCCATGAGATCGTAAAATTACACTTTTCGCCCCCCGCCCCCTTTTGAGGGCGGTTACATAAAATAATATTTAAAAAAAATGTAAATATTAAAAGAAATAGATTACTAACGCCTTAATACTATAAAAATTAAATTTTTGAACTTTAATGGGTAGGGGGAGATATCCCTCCAAACACCCCCCCCCCCCGGAACGACCCTGTAAAATTTTTTTTTTTTTTTGCTAATTTCCAAAACATATTAATTTTTAAGATTTTATGTGACTTTTATATATTTTATAGTATTTAATTTATCTGAAAATAATTAATATATTCGTAATAATAACTTATTTATAATAGTAACAGCAAATTTTATTTAAAATAATAACAACTAATTTATTTAAAATAACTTCTCTTTTGCACTAAGATGATGATGAGTGCCATGGTTCTTCTTCGTCTGCTTCTTCAAAATCCTCTTCTGAATCTGAATTCTCTTCAGAGCCAAGTACAGGTGGAAGCATAAAAGAAATTGCTTCTTTCGTAAAGGGTAGTGACTTTTTTTTTGGAGTTGGTCTTATACTAGTAATCAGTGGGTCAGAACTGAGCAAAAGTCTATTTATAACATCTTTGTTACACTGAACCCTCGAAAACTTTCTAGCAAAATTCTGCCTGTAAAGCCGAAAATGTTTATTTCGTGCCTCAGACGCTTCTTCTGATAATAGCCCGATAGGCAACAATGCCTCACTCATTACAGTTGCGCCATGTACTAAAATCTTGTGCATTGTAGGTGTCATAGGATGCCAGGGATATAGAGTAACGTAAAGTTTTGCAGTGCCTAAGCAATAATTGGCAAACTCGTGCAAATGGATTTTGTGACCACTTGTAATTACTTCAATAATAACTTTGATCCGGTAGATGAAATCCAATGCAATTCCAGTTATTTCTGCAGCTAATTCAGGATTGGAAAAAAATCGTCTGCTGGTGTTACCATCGTTGCTGTTTCCAAATCCAGTCTTCGGTACATCCACTATTAGCCCTAATTCACTTCTAAATTTTTCTTGGATAGTTTTTTTCCTCTCATTAACAATAGTTTTGTCCTCATCCGATCTTAATTGCCACTTTTTTACTGTGAGTTTATACGATAGGTGTAATATGCTCTCAAATAGACGAATTCTGGCGTGCAAAGTAGATAATCCGAAAGAAAGTGCATCTACGTCTATATCCCTTTTGATTTTCAAATTGTTAAATTCTTTTGAAGTAGCCCCACAAATATAGCACTTCATTGTGGACGTAGTTTGTGTTGCGGCATTACATACTTTTGCATCTATCATTGTAAATACCATTGTATGTTTTATGGAATATAACTTTCCTTCCATTAAAAAATTAGTGTTTTTTAATGTAGTAATGGCATCTTGTACATAATTAATTTCTTCTTGGATTACATCTACAGTTTCTTTAACAAATCTGATGCGAATAGGTCTACAATATCGCGGTGATGAAGGAGTTGGATTTTGCCATAATATTTTCTCCTTTTTTGCACCATATATTAGTCGAAGCGGTACGAAACTACTCTGAAAAATATGAGAATCAGAAGCATCATTTTTCATCTTTTGCTTAAATTGTGCCTGGTGTGATCCATCGCAGCCCCATTTGCTTATTAGTTCTAGGGAGTTGCATTCTTCTATTTGTGAATCACATAAAACATCTTTTAAATATGTAAGTAATCTACTTGCAGTATGATTAAGCAAATCCTGAAGATTTATTTGAGCACATGTTTCCGTTACTTCAAATGATTCTTTTGGAGGATAGCATTCACTTTTCTCTCTCTGCAGAATTTTGTAGCTAGGATAAACCTTCTTAGCGGCACTTCGGATTATTTCATATTGTTTTCGAGAAAGATCAGCTTCTACAAATATAGAAAGAGCCTTTAGAGGGGTTAGCTGTTTTACTTTATCCTCTTGTGCAGCTTTGTATGCTTTTTTTATTTTTGTAGCTCTTGCCGGAGAAGACACAATTTCTTTAAGCAGACCTGAGGCATCTTTTTTTCCAGACGTTTGTAGTTGTGTTTGGGTAGCGTGCATCAATAAATCAGCATCGGTTTGAGTTCGCAAGATTTCAGTTTTTCTTCTCTTACTTCTTTCGGTCAATTCAACAAACGGCTTTTGTAGTCGTTTTGAAGACGAACTCCCAAAAAAAGGTATTGTCACTGTTCCTTCCAGCCATTTGGCATGCATGCTTACAAATCGATCCTTTTTTCTTTGTGCTGAATGCCAAAATATTTTAAAAAAATATTTGAATTTCTTTAAGCATTGATTTACTACTGATATGTCACTATCTCCCTGACATTTTGAAATTTCGCACAATTTTCTAACTAAAAATTGTAATTTCTCTTCAACGAGTTTAGAACTACATTCTTGTATAATTTGGAATAACTCTAAATTCGTATACACTTTTTCCATTTTACTCTCGAAGCTTCAAAATGGTTCTGATAACAATTTTATGCAAAAACCACAATATATATTTAAAAAAACTAAGTACCTAGAGCCCAGATTTGATTTTTTATTATATATTATTTTTGTTGTTAATGATTTTAAAAGTTATGCAAAACAGGTACATTTATTTTGCTCTATTAAATAACGTCCTTTAGCGGCCGCACAGGTGGTAAAATCCCTTTTTTTACACAGGTAATATTAGGCTTATATGTAATAATTTAAATAAAAACCATCTACGTACAACCAAAACATTTTATGACTGACGAAAGGGTTTCTATCATATGTACCTATGCAAGATGAGCAAAAACAGAAAAAAGGTAAAAAAATTTGTTTGCTCTATTAAATAACGTCCTTTAGCGGCCGCACATGTGGTTAAAACCCGTTACTTACTGTTTCGCACATCCCTTTTTTTACACAGGTAATATTAGGCTTATATGTAATAATTTAAATAAAAACCATCTACGTACAACCAAAACATTTTATGAATGACGAAAGGGTTTCTATCATATGTACCTATGCAAGATGAGCAAAAACAGAAAAAAGGTGAAATTTTCAAAAAATCATAAAAAAAAATGGCGCAACAACGCGCAACGTTTTTTTTTTGAATTTAAAAGTAGAGATTTCAAATTTTATCGTGATGTATAAAATTTTTAAGAACTCAGCGGAACTCACCTTCAAAAACCTTTTAAATTTTTTTTTTACAAAAAAGTGAACAAAAAAATCGTTTTTTTTAATTTCGTACTAATTTTTTTATCATAAAAAATTCAAATAAAATTTTTCTAAAAATTTTCATAATTAGCTGTTTATATAGTCTTTCACAGAAAAAAAAATTCAATGTAAAATCTTTATTCGTTTATCTACAAAAAAATATATTGTAAACCTCCCAAAACCGTAAAAAGTCAATGAACACGCATGCAATTTAATCAACTTTCCTGGTTTTAACAGTGTCCCAAAACCACAAATCTCAAGCAAAAGACTTGAAAATTCACTATACGATGCAGAACTTTGTTGTCTGTCGAGCTGCGTACTTAAATTTTTCCATTTCTTAAAAAAAATTTTTTGCTTAATGTCCGGCTAGATTGGCAAAAAACCCCTATGTGCGACAATGACTTTTACGATAGCTACTATGACATTCCAAAATGTTGTGCTGGTGGTTCCAAAATTAACCATAATTCCGATATAAGCCCCTTGACTAAAATCACTTAAAGACAAACAAATTTCGTAAAGATGAAGATGTCTAAATAAAATTCGACAAAAAGCACTTTCACATTAATCTTTACGCACATGGGTTCTAAATAATGCGCAATAAATAAATAAATAAATACTGTGGCTTAGGGTATCATATGGTCGGGCTTGACCGACTATACTTTCGCAGACAACTTTAGTTTTTTTTTAAGGAAATGTCAACTATCACTATCGTTGCCATAAACATTGTAAAAAAAGCAGAGTTGCATTAACAAAAACTGGTTGTTTGTGACAAGTTTATCTTAAAAGCTATCGCGGTTATATTTTGTATGGATAAATAATTTTCTCACACAAGTTTATCATCACAAACAACTTATAACCTGTTAATGGCGTCGGTGTAAATGCACTTTACGTACACTTTTCCATTCATCTTTCCTTTCACCAAACGATCGAGCGAAATATTTTACGAACGAGTTATGTATTTAAAAGTTCCAGGCAAATACGTGCCAAAATCGTGCTTTAAATTCTGAGTTTCAAGCATATATGAACTCAAAATCCAATATTAAATTAGAATTTCCTCTTGCAAATCCTTTTATACCAAAAGCACTTCTTACATTTTTTTTTAACATAAAATTATCGGTGTTCCCGGAAATCAATAAAATTTTCTATACATTCCCAGAAATTAACAAAAGTTGAGAAGACGACAAACAACAAGGGAAACTTAATTGCAATAAACGTTTATATCATCAAAATTTAGCGCTGCTTTTGTCGACTGGATAAATTTACACTAACAAACCATCAAATTGTATAACAGTATTATGTTCGTTTTATCGTTTGAAGAAAATTTGAGTATTAATCAAAGGTTTCACACGAAAAGAGACATGTTATATACATATGAACGTTAACGTTCATAGTGTGTACCTCAAACACTTGTGCATTATGTTACTAAAAGTGTTCTCCTTCACCATTTTAATAATTGCAATGCTTCTTCAGAAGAATCAGTATTTTAAAAAGATGTTTTTTGTAATTCTAGGCGTGTTTTAATAGTTCTTAAGCATTGAATTTACAGTGAAAAGGTTTCGGATTAACTTAAAATAAAGACGGTTAAGTGAGTTCTGCTTGCATATTATTTTGGCATATTTTTATACAGTTTTATATATAACAAATATATAAAGCATCGTAATGTATATGCATATGCGTACGTCTGTTAAACGAACGATATAACCTCGATCTGGGAGACTTATTAATTTACTTAATCCGCCAATGAAACTAACATATCATACTGGCTCTTATTTATCTGGCATTTATTTATCTTAAGATGCTTAACAGGTTATTTTTGACGCCACAAGGATTGGTAAAATCAATTTACGTATAAAAATTGTTAAACTCGAAGCTCGTTCTGCGAATAGGATCAAAATTTGCATTATTTGACCGAAAGGATTAAAGTTCAAGGGGAATATAATTTCTAGAAGGACGAATAAAAAATGAAAGCTCAACCTTTCGAAGTAGGAATTCTAAGACAAATTCATCGATTAGCAAATTCAGCATGAAGGATATCCCAGTAAAAACTTCGCTTACTTTTTCAAAATGAATAGCTTCTTTAATTCATTATATTGTAGCTTTCTTCTAAAACTACATCTATAACAACTTCTATAACTATTTTTTTCTAGATGTATGCAGGTAAAAAAAATAATGCCTTACTTTTTAATGCGTTCATTTTGGGACATCCCTTGTAAAATTCATTGGTTCTTTCAGTAGAATTGTAAGTAGTGCTCTTATGTTTTTCTGATTACTCAAGACATTATTTTGTAGGCGAAGTTTTTACTGGGATGTTCATATGTATATCCTCCGATTTTTTTAGGTTGGTAGATTATTAAGTTTTAAACGGTTTTCATACGGAGGTAAATTGATATTTGGATTCCAGTGCAGTTTTCAAAGACAGAATAAAAGCAATTGCATTTGTACGGATTCCATTTTTTTAGCATGAATCTCATACTGGGTATCCCAGACGACCGAGTTGTGTTCCAGAATAGGTATCACTAATGAAATGTGTAATTGTCTTATGACATAGGGTTCGTCAAACTCCTTCCCCCAGCGTTGATAAATCCAAGGACACCTTTGGCTTTGTTGAAAATCTGCGATATATTCGCATTAAAACACAGTTTATGATCAAGTGAAACACCCAGATCAAGGCATGTCTCTACTCTTTTAAGTTGATGCTTATTGAGTGTATAGCTACAGAGTACTGGACTTCGTCTGTAGAATAACATATGTTTACATTTTTTCGAGTGCAGATCCATTAAATTTATTTCACACCATGCGTTCAAAATGTTTAAAAGATCTTAGAGTACACAGTGCAACACGAAAAAAATAACCATATACGGACACCACTACGTGATAAAAGACAAAAAAAACACCCGTGTCTCCCAGTTTTGTTCAAAGTCATGCACTTTTTTTTATGGGTCCCCAGAGATTTGGGGCCTCGGTGTCATTTTTGCAAAAAAAAAAAAGATCATTTTCTCAGGCTCATATCTTGCAAACCGTTCGGAATTTTGATTTACCCTCTGACACAAAGTTGTAGCCCTTGCCATAAAGAAGAATATTGTGAACATATAAAATCAATAAACTTCATCTTCAAAATAAAAATCGCAAAAAGCTTTAAAAAACTAGATTTTTTTAACATTTTCCCTGTTCTGGTCCATAGGTAGCAAACCGTGTAAAATTCAAGAAAACAGTCGGCCACATAAATGTACCTAAGATTTCAGTTAACAACTTTTAAGAACATATAAACTTCCTAGGAATGATTCATAGCACCGTTTAGGTAGCCGCAAAAGTGAAAAATTTCCCGTCTTAGAGGGTGAATCAAAATTCCGAACGGTTTGCAAGATATGAGCCTGAGAAAATGATCACTTTTTGCAAAAATGACACCGAGGCCCCAAATCTTTGGGGGCTCATAAAAAAGTGCATGTTTGGGCAAAACAGGGAGACACGGGTCTTTTTTTTTTGGTCTTTTATAACGTAGTGGTGTTTGTATATGGTTATTTTTCCATGACTTAAAAAATTTCACACAGTGGTATAAATAGAATAATAAAATTTAACAGAAATGATTTTCAGAAAACTAATTTTGCTCTACTTATTGTTTCATAAGTCAAATGCAATCAACTTAAACTAAATACTTACGGTCTAATTCATAAAAATTTCTTGTTTTAGCTTTAATGAATACAATAGTTATCAAACACTTTTTGTTTTATAAACCATTAATAAAAAGTCTAATTTATAAACGCTTAATAGGAGTGGATTAACAATTAAACGTTTATGTTACTTTTGTATTATTATGTTAGCAACAACATGCTATTTTAATTGTAATTTTTGTAATGGTGATGCATACAACTAGGGTTGCAACGATACGAGTAAATAAAAATATAATACAACGAACGAATTTTAAGTGAATTTCTGTTTTATTTTAAATTTAAAATGAATTTCTGTTTTTTAAAACGTAATATTTAAATTAATTTTATCTGCCAGCTTAACGATATCGAACGTCATCGTTCGCATAGAAAATTATATTTAAAACAAAAACAAAATTCGAAAATTTGTTTTTGTTTTAAATGTAATATTCTATGCGAACGTTAACGTTCGAAATGGATGAACAGGCTGTATGTGTTTTTTGTTAAGAAAATACATACTATTGAAATAGAAGCGAAATATGTAAATCATATTTCAATATCAAATTTTTACTGCTTAAACTCTGTACGTTCCAAAAGAGATGTTTAATGAATAATTTAACCAATTTTAACCAGATGTTTTGAAAATAAAACCTCCTAGGTTTTAACAAAACATTTTTAGCCACATATAACTGCCAACATATTTTAAGTTCAAATGTTCATTCAGGGTATAGTAACCCTTTCTGTATATATAATATTGGGCAAAATTCCCGCCCAATAACTTCTGGGAAATTTTTAAATGTCTCTATAAGAGATGAAGGCATTTTAATTTTTCTATTGCCCCAGCGAGCTAAGGCACAAGCCACTCTAGCTGAAATTCTACACACTGTTACTTGAGAGAACCCATGAAGATCGATCCTAAATTTACAATTTGTTTCTTAACTTCAAATTAATTTGTTATTATCGCTTTTTTGGTAATTGCTAAAATTAGTTTTTAAATTTCTGGCAGGCACATTTTTACAAAAATTTTGTTTTAAATCAATTCTATATGTGAAGCGAAAAATAGAAAGGGTCCTAAGGGTTTTGTTCAGGAGAGCCATTTTATCTTAGTATCTTTGGTGTACCATCACTGAGCGTGTTGGTATTGGTCTCATTTGAAACCGACACATCTCATGACGTCAGGAATGTGTTGGTCAACCTTAAAAACGCGCGTAGATCGTCCATACCTCTTGTTTTGTGTAGTTGGTTCTTACTGTTCCCTTTACCTTACTGGTCCCTTTCTCTATGCGCTGTCACATATAATAATAATGACACCCTTTTTTAACATTTAATACCTTTTTTGATATCTCGAATATATTTAGAAATATCTAGCTCTAGAATTGTTTTGCTTCATTTGTCACATTTTGTGCTATAAATCAAATTTTCGATGCAAAAGTTAAAATATTCAAAGCATGTAGAACAAACATTTTTGTTCCGTACGGCAAACCAGTAACCAACAGACGATATTCTATGCAGTTTCTACTTTGGGTTTTGCCTTAACAAAATAAATCTTAATAGCTTTTTATATTTTATGCAAAAATATGGACTTTAAGTTTCAACAGAGAACATACATAAGTATCTCGCGACTCACGTTATTTGGAACAAAAAATCCATCGAGCAGCTTATATTTAAAATTAATTCAAACATTAGTTATCGTTTTTCTAGAAAAAAAAAAATTTTATGCGTATTAAACTTTTTTATTTAAATAAATAAGAAGACACAAATTTTTCATGCAATTATTAAAATTTTATTTTAACAGCCATTGAAATATTACTTTATTAAACGCTTAAAGTAGGGTAAAGGCTACAATAAATATTTCAAATTTATGAAACGTTTATTAAACGTTTAATAGGCTATTAAACATTTATAAATACTCTTTTTTCGACTTTTGCTTATTAATGACTTATTAAGCTCTAATGGTGCGTTTATGAATTACGAAAATTATTTAATTCTCTAAATGGCGAATATTTTTTATCTAACCTCATTTAAATGTTCCCTGAGGATGGGACTTTTGGTAAGACATCAGCGATATAGTATGATCTTAAGCAGCTTAAGCCAACAAATATGAAAGTTGTGCCTCGTATTGTAAATACGCCAAAGGTTAATTATTTTACATTCATCCCATAGGAAAACTTACCACTGTTTAATTAGCTCTATAAAAATTATCAGTTAACCGTTATAGAAGCTACCGGTAAGCTAAGTAGCCCTTGAGTGTATGTCTGGGCCTGGCCAATTATTTTTGACTTTTTTCCATTTTTTTTCGTACTTGTTAATATTCGCGAAGGGTGTTATAGATTCAGGTCAACCTACTCAGAAAATATCACCGCCTTATCAATTTTATCCGAATCTATTCAGGTGAAACACGATTATGTTTTTTATAAATAACACTTACGATCAACATTCATGTGAACTGTCACTGTCAAACTCATTCCAAATATTTTCTTAGGCCCATTTACTAACGCCTTTTTGAAAAACTGTTTATCTTCCTTAGCCTATTTATGCTTTGTATCTTTTCCAACATGTGATTTTATCAAAATGATAAATTTTAATTGAAACAATTTCAGGACGATTTAAAAAAATATGTGCTCTGTGCTCATCATATAAATGCCAGTTTTTTTTTTAAATGGGTTTTTATTATTTTTTTAGGCACCTGAGTATGACAGTATTTGCCAAACTTTTGCTGCACGCAGTTTATTGCTCTATTTCCCTTATTCTTTGTTCGTATATCCTCAGGTATACTTTTTCTTTTGATTGTTCGCATAATGTTGGTTATTGCTTTCATTTCATTGTTGACTGTAATCAGCAATATTTCGTTCATATTCTAAGCAAAAAAACTAACAGTTAACACCTTAGGCAAGACTTGATGGATTCTTTTCTGTGGCTTTCAATAGAAATGCGTGAACAACATTTACTTTAGCTTCAACAGTTTTACTTTTTTTTACCCACACCGCAATAGTGGAGAGGATATTTTGCGTTTGTGCTGATGTATGTAACACTAGGGTGGTCGTTAACTGTATGGAGCATATTTGTTTCCTTTTTTTCATGCTGGTGGGTATTGATACAAAACGGCACCAAAAAAAGTTTTAGGACATTCGGCGAAGGCTAAACCGTCCCTCGCGTCCGCCAAAGTTTGAGAAAAATTGTTAAGTCCGACTTTTATGCCTCATAACTTGGAAAATATTAATTTTATATAAAAATCGTTTTTAAAGAAGTTGTTATTAGTGAAGTTTCCAACAACTTTTGTCTTAATAAGTTTTCTATAAATCTCATATTTAACAAAAAGTAACAAAAAAAAAAGAGCAAACAGTAGCATTGATGCGAATTTTTTCTTAAGAACTATTTTTTCTTACACACGTCAATTCAGCTTTAATATTTGCGTTTGCTTACAAAGAAAAGATAGTCAAACGCATATCATTTGTTTCTACCCTTCCTACCCTTTCTTAATTTTTTAAGGGGGCTCCCATACAAAATTGTCAATACAGACTAGAAATATATTGAAGAAAAAGGCCCATAACTGCCAAGGAATCGCCCCTAGGGACATCAAATGTAAGACCGACCTTCATTAGTTTTTAATGCTTGACATTTTCTTAAAACATACTTGCTATATATCTCCACCCCTTAGGGGGCTCCTATACAAATATAGCGGTTTATTGAAAATCTTAAATTTAGCCACTGCAGCGCCTAGGATGCCCTCAGATGAGTCAAATGTATGACCGATACCACTTTATTTTTTATCGCCATTATTTGTATTTAACATACTTAACCACTCTCTCTATTCCTTAAGGATAACTGAAGTAAGCTTTGTAACAGAAATATACAAACGAAAATTCTGATAGTGCATAGAAAATATTCCTGGAAAATATTGAAGGAATAAGACTTTTAAAGTATAAAAGCTTTTGAGGATTGTAATTTCCCTTAGAATACACATTCAAATAATATAAAAATTTATATAGTAAAAATATAATTTTTCTCAAACTTTGGTGGGCGTGAGGGACGGCTAGCCTTCGCCGATCACTCTAAAATTTTTTTGGCGTTTTTTTATCGATACCCACCAAATTGGCTGGTGAGACCTAAAGAGATCCAACTTTTGATTTTAACGGTCACCATAATGTAACACTAAAAATATTTATAAGTGTAAAAATTGACGCAGATCATAGTATGTCCACAATTGACCATAAGTTCCATATAAACACCGTCCCAAAAATGGCTTTAAGATGAAAACTTTCCATATAGATAATATTCGGCACAAATAATTCTTATATGAATCTTTACCTCATTACATACTTTTGTTCTGGCGGATCTACGATTGCCAATTGGTCGTAAATAGGAAATACTCCTAAAATTTGTCTGTACATACTGGGGTGTAGGGTGCACTTAATTTACACGTAATTTAGGAACTATTTAATGCTTTAAAAGACGCGGCCCCATGTTCCACAGGGAATTAAAGGATAACAAATATATTTAAACTTTGACCTTGAACCCTTAAAAATGTTATGCACGTTTAAGATCACAAAGTTTGGCTTTCACTTGAAAATTTAACCTTTATGTGCTCGGAAGTCTACATTTGTAGTAATTTTGATTAGATTAGCGAATACAAATTAAAAACGTCAGTCAAAAAATTTGAGGTTTTTGGCAGCTTCCTAAAATCTTGTTTTAAGCAGATTGAAACGTTAGTGATGTAAAAATAATTATTTATTAGGTGCTAAAGGGATGTTTTTACAGATGATCATCTCGTGGCCGGTAGTCTACATTTGTAGTCACTATGTGGTTTGTATGCAAAGAAGCTTTATTTGTTGCTTATTATATTTGTACACCTTGTTTTTCTTTTATTTTTGCTAAAAAAAAGAATTTTTTGCATCACGTGTATGCTGATAACGCATCAAAGTAATAACATTTCATCAAAAACAATAGATCATAGACGAAGTGTACGTTACTTTTATGATTTTACATTGTTTTGTTTTTTATTCTTTGTATTGCAAAAATTATAAAAGTGTTGCGCATCAATGTCAAAATCTCGATTCAAACAAATACTTCGATTTATTGGTTTTGATAGCCAGCGTACTAGAGCTACTCGACTACTGGAAGATAAAGCAGCACCAATCTCAACCATTTGGAACCAAATGAACCAAAATCTTAGCAGATATTATATGCCATGTGGAGAAATAACAGTGGATGAAAAACTGTTTTCATATCGTGGACGAACCAAATTTACCCAGTACATACCTTGAAAGCCTGCGAAATGCGGTATTAAAGTTTGGTTCGCTTGCGATGCAATATCATTTTATCCGCTCAGAAGCGAAATCTACGTAGGAAAGAACCCGAATACAAGTCGATCTGCAAATGTTGGAGAGAATGTAGTAAAAAACTGGTTTCTAACTGGGAGAATACCGAAAGAACAATGGTTTGTGACAATTTTTTCACATCGTTAAATTTGGGTAAATTTTTATTGTCCAAAGGCCTTGCAATTCTTGGTACAGTTCGCCAAAATAAACCCAACGAAATGAAAGCTGACCGTTAACGTGGAGAATATTCATCAGTTTTTTATTTTTGGAATCAAAGTTTGCACTATCATCTTATGTGCCAAAAAAGGGAAAGGCAGTTGGTATATTGTCAAGTACAACTTTGAATAATGATATTGTGGCAGAGAAAAAGTAAGCCGCAGTATATTCCCGACTATAACGTCAGCAAAGGAGGCATCGATGCAATGGACAAAATGCTGTCAGCATATTCTACAAAACATTGCGATGGCCATTGGCAATGTTTTTCAACTTGCTAGATATATCTGCCTTATCTACTTATATCATATACATAGAAAATAATAGCCATATTCAGCAAACAGGCAAACGCAAAAAGTTATTGAGAAGTTTGGCAAAATAGATGTTTATGCCAGCAATCATAGAACGTTCAAAAATTTCAAGGGTAGTTACTACAAATGTAGTCTTCCGACCGCCCACGTAAGTTTTCGATCCCGAGCACATAAAGGTTAAACACTGTTTTAGGACCATTTACACGATCTCTCATTATGTCTTCAACATTTTTGGAAATATTTATGTAAAGACATCTTTTCGGCCAATTTATTAAACTTAAGACGGCCATATTTCAAAAAACTATACGCCTTAGTGGTCAACTTTTTAGTGCGGCTTTAAAATTAAAATGAATTTTTCAAAAATTTACTGAATAACGCAAAGCTGATGTAAGCTTTCTGATACTCTTCTGATCTTTTGTACAAAATTTTATTTTATTTTAAAGACTTAATAAAAACAAACATCTTATTTGTAAATAAAAATTTTTTTTTGTTTAATTCTGTATATTCATGTTGGTTGTTTATATATATAAATGTATATGTGTATGAGTGGAGATGTTTTACAGAGAAGACAACAGATGGCTGTGTCATTCGTTTTGATGTTGTTATAACAATTGTTGTTATTTTAATGGTTTTGACACTTGACTTTAAATTACAATCGTTAGTCAAAATACACATACAGATATACTTGTTCTTGTTGTACTTGATTCTGTAAATGTCGTTAGTGGCAACAAAAACTGCACAAGTGGCCAATACCAACAATACGCAAGTTGGGACCATTGAATAAAATTGGTAGATTGAAAGGGATAGGGAAATACAAAAAAAACCTATAAAAAGTGAAAATGTATGCATGTTTACTTTATATCAAGAAAAAGCCGTAGACACTTTTAGTATGCAAAGCAACTGAAGCTGGAGGTCCACACCAACGTTAAAGCGCCGTTCCTTTTTTTGCATCTGTCAAAAAAGTGGAATCCGCGTAATTGTGTGTGACAAGAACGCATACAAGCATCAAAGTTGTTTTTCTTTTTACTTTTGTATGCGTCGCATCCCAGCAAGCATTTTCGGTTGTAGAAGAATCTTTCGATTAAATTAATTGTCCTCCATATCGTACTCCGATTGCGTAAGTTCAGTGCAACGGGAGAAACTGTGTCCCTACGGCAACTGTTCCATATGAGTCTTTTGCAATGCGCCAAAAATAATCGTATAAGATTCTTTTATTTCTACTGTAAAATAATCTTCAAGCAATCGCCAAAAATACCTTAAATTGATTGTAAAACGCCTAACAGTGAGCTATAAAATAAAAATCATTATTTAAGTTTTATATTCCGCATCCGCACTTTGGCCAACGATTTGACTCAATCCCAAAAACAGCTAGACTATGCGTTGACGAACAGATGTGCAGCACAAAGACAAAACACCACCTTCGTCAATATATGCCTTATAAGCCGCATAAGTGGGGGATCAAATTGTTCGTGCTATGTGATACAAACGGTTTCGCCTACCATTTTGAAATCTACAATGGCGCCGGAGATAATATAACTATACCTGGTACACCGGACATTAGAGCTGCCTCAAATGTTGTAATTCGTTTATCACAAATGATTCTTTATTTCGTTCATCACATCCTTTATTTTGACAACTTTTACACATCGCTGCCCTTGTTAGTATATTTACGAGCCAGAGGAATTTACAGTTTGGGCACAGCAAGAGGTAATTAATTGTTTTTTTGTTGTTGTTATCATAGCGAGTTGATGTGAAAAAATGTGTCCGCCTGGCATCGACATACTATGTCGGTATTGAACGTATTGAAAGAACCAATCCTGATGAACAAAAATCAAAGGCTTCTCGGTATGATAGAAAGCAGAAGAAATTTGTAGAAATGAACTGCCCTCAAATCATCCGAGAATACAATGCTCACATGGGTGTAGTAGATCTCATGGGTCGATACCATATTCGAGCTAAAACTCGAAACATTATGATTAGATTCTTCTATCATTTTTTGGATATGCCCTCTACAAATGCGTCCATTTTGTACAAACGCTTACACACGGAGAATGCCAATGTTTCCAATTATGGCTTCAATAAAGAACCAATCTTACAGCTTCCTGATTTTCGTGAAGAAATAGCTGCTGGCGTCGTTTCCTTCAAACATAAACGGTCTGTAGGGCGACCATCTGCCCAAAATCTCGATGAGCCTTTATCATCACAGCCTGTGACATCAGGTATTGGGAAAAGAGCTCATCAAGTTGCTGATGTTCGGCGTCGATCACTTTCCTATTTGGGTGGACAGAAAAGCCAAAAAAAAGGTGCAAATATTGCAAGAAATCGGACACCAAAAGGCGTTTGTTCCAAATGCGATCAGATTGATAAAAATTGTTTTTGGGACTACCACCACCGAATATAATATGTATTTTTTTTTATTTATTTATTATTTAAGGTCTACGGAATAAATCCTTACAGATCAATTATAAAAATTTTTTACTTAATATACAAAATAATAATAAAAAAAGATTTAGACATCCATTTAATTACACTGATTTAGGTGCATAATAATATAACGTTTAATGACATTAACATTAACAGAAAAATCAATAGAAAATAAAAATCATTATAATGTTTACACAATTTTCTTAGAGGATCAGAATTAGCATAATTAGTTTGTAAAACTTGTAAATATATTGGAATGTAGAAACGAGTTGATCAATGAGGTACATTAAAATTTATGTTGCTGAGTAGGAAGTCAGAACAGACTGCAATGAAACGCTAAGCATAGTTCTTCTGCTCTCCAACGTTGGTAATTTTATAAATGCAAGCCTTGTAGTATAAGGAGGAATAATGACGTTAGGATTCCATGTTGAATTACCCAAGCAAAAAAGAAGGAATTGTTTTTGGACTGATTCAATAATGTTTTTCAAATAATCCGCACTCGGATCCCAAATAACAGATCCATATTCCAAGATTGGCCTGACTAAAGATGTATATAACCGCTTAGTAATGATTGGTTCAGTAAACTCCTTAGCCCATCGTTTTATAAAAGCTAACATACCTCGAGCTTTGTTTACCATCATGTTTATGTGTTTCTTGAGATTTAATATAGGATCTTAAAGTATTCCAAGATCTGAGATTTCCTTAACCAGTTCAAGTTAATGTCCACCCAGTGAAAAGTTAAATAAAGCGTTATCGTTTCTTGTTTAAATTGAGTTCCATTAAATGAAGCACGCACCATAGAAATAGTTCATCCAAATCATGTTGCAGCTAATTTTTGTCAATGTTATTGTCATAACTATGAAATATCTTCACATCATCAGCATACATTAAAACGTTACAATATTTAATTACGCACGGCAAGTCATTGATGAATAAGGAAAATAAAATTGGACCAATATGGCTTCCTTGGGGCACTCCAGAACTTACGATAATCTTTTTTGATGTAGTATTATTAAAAACAACATTTTATTTTTGGTTTGTTAGATATGATTTAATCCAATTTAAACTCCCGAGTGTAAAGCCCATAGCATGAAGCTTTATCAGAAGTAATTTATGATTGACTTTATCAAAAGCTTTACTAAAGTGCGTGTAGATACAATCTGTAAATTTCCTTTTAATAAATCCACGATTTACTATAGTAGTCAGCTGCATGAGATTAGTAATTGGTGAATGACCTTTTCTAAAACCATGTTGACAGGAAGATAGAAGGGACGAGATTTGATGAAGGAGATTGTCGGTAACACACTTTTCAAAAAGTTAAGGGATTGCACTTAACTTTGCTATGCCTCTATAGTTTGTGACACATGACTTACTGCCAGATTTAAATAGCGGAATAATAAATGAGACTTTCCACAATTGAGGAAAGTAACCATATTTTAAGGATATATTAAATATTATGCTTAATGGAGTAGTTATTGCATGTGCGCAATTCTTAAGAACACAACTGGGAACACCATCAGGACCCATGTGGTATGAGGACTTAACAGATTTTAAAGTGTCTAAAATCTGGTTTGTGTGTATTGGATAGAAGTGTATCATTTGGTGGCATGCAATTGGATATGGGTATTCATTTAAATCATATTGGAAATCTTAATAAAACTTTTTTTATAAACCAAATTTTCCTGTGCTATTTTTAACATGCAAACCGGCAATACCGTCTGCAGACGGTCTTTAATTTTTTTCACCTGGCGTCTGTCCAAAATGTTTTCACACCTGAAAATTAAAACTTACGTCTGTTTTGACTATATATACTTCCAAAAAAAAAAATATGGGCTTCATCCGATCAATTTTACGGTATTGCCGGTTAGAGGGTTAATAATGAATTTAAAAAATCCATGTTAAGATTAAAATATTTGTGCGTTAATGCAAATGTTTAAATAAAACTAATTTAAAAGTGTTTACAAAAATTTATTTTTAATTTACGAAATCTGAAAAATTCTTAGCTTCCTCATTTTTTTTTATCGTATGAACAAATCATTGAGTGATTTACAGGAGAATACAAATATTTAAAAAAAATTCAAGTTAAATTCATTTAACATTTTACAAGAATGTCCTGTTTTTATTTTGAGAGGCTGATAAAAAAAATGTATTTTTATTACATTTATGCAGGAAACAGGAAATTAAATTTTTATGTAAAATATAAGAAGATAACGTGTTTTTAAACAAATGTAAAATGTATGCCTGGCTGTTTGTGTTCTATTTACAGGGTGTTTTTTTTAAAGCAGACAACTTAAAGTTAACAGCACTGTCACATTTTATTCGAGAGGTCTTGGTAATTTTGAGTTAGTTAGTTAGTCTGAACCCACAACAACAAAAGACAAAAGACGTTTTTGTCTTTGAAGTCAAACCCACTTGTTTGATGCCAACCCGCACAAAAAAAACCGTCTTATCAAGTTTTTTGTCTTAAAAGCGAACCGGTAGTTAGAATGCAAAGCTTTAATCTTTTTGTAATTTTTCGGATTTTTTGACTTTTTTTAATTGGTGTGGGTTACATCAGAAAAAACCACGCCATTATGTGCAACGATGTTCGTTTCAGTCTGGTTAATCTTACTCTGTGTGGGAATGTTGCATATGTATTTTCTGCAACCAATGTTTTGTCACAGTAAGTCAAAAAAACATTTTTGCGGCTGTTTTTTTTTTTTTGGTGTAAGTTGTCTTATGAAAATTAATGTTCTGTTTTCGTGTTAGTTTTGTCTTATTTGGATGTGGGCGCAACTTTAGGTTTGACATTCCACCTTCAATAGACTCATGCCAGAGGGGTTTTTGGAAATTGCTAAAAATTGTTTTGAATATCATGTTATTGTCCCTAAGTTTCGTTTGAAAATTTGCACACATTTGATAAAAAAGCTACTACATCAGCATTTAGATCAGCTAATTCTTGGTGCGCTCTAGAGCTAGTCGACATTATATGTCAGTATGCCTTACAAATACCGATTTTCGAAACGATACAGCCAACAGCAGGCACGGATATAGGTGTATGTGACGCGAAAAATAGAAAGGGTACCTAAGGATTTTGTTCAGGAGAGCCATTTTATCTTTGCATCTTTGGTGTACCATCACTGAGCGTGTTGGTATTGGTCCCATTTGTCAACCTTGAAAACGCGCGTAGGTCGTCCATACCTCCTGTTTTGTGTAGTTGGTTTTTACTGATCCTTTTACCTTACTGGTCCCTTTCTCTATGCGCAGTCACATATACTATTTAAAAATTTATTTAAACAAGAAAATATAATTTTGTTTCGAATGTATTCAATGATATAAATTTAAATTTTATCAAGCTTTTTTATGTAATAGTCCTATCCCTTTAATATTCCACATTCTTTTAATTGCCTAAGAAAACCTTTGGTTAAAATTGAAGCTATAGATATGTTCATATACTTAGTAATAACTATCTTTATACACTACCAGACTTTCTTGGCCATTTCTTGTAAGTTTGTTTAAGCTTTGCAAATACGAATTTTTGGGTGTTTGCAATTCTCATTCAATCTGCAGTTTTATTTGCTTATATCTTTGGCTTTTCTCAAATTTTCTTGGGAGAATGTTTCCTGATGATCTGGGCTAAGCAACCAGTGAAATGCGCTTAGAAACTAGATTATCAACAATTAATTTCATTGTTTTTATCAAGAATAAAAATTTGGAATTAAGCACGACAATTAAAATCTTATTAA
Source organism: Pollenia angustigena (assembly GCA_930367215.1). NCBI lineage: Eukaryota > Metazoa > Arthropoda > Insecta > Diptera > Polleniidae > Pollenia > Pollenia angustigena. The sequence continues at coordinate 45,997,897 of OV884058.1, forward strand.
TTAAGTAAATATTAAATATAAAATAGTTAATTTTTTTTTGGGGTTTTCACAAGGTATTGTATCAAGTCATTTTGTCATAATGTCCTAATATTTTACTATAGTTTTTAGGGCGGTGCGCAAAATGACCCCAAGAAATATGGCCCCAAAAGGAAGATGAAAAACGGCCCCAAAATTTTACATGAGACACAACAACATTTTGGCGCAATTTTTTTGTTTTTTTTTGGGGTTATATTTCATTTTTTCGTTAGGGTGTTTTTGCATTCTAAGTGGAATGAAAAATGACCCCAATATCAAGTTTAAAGAAATAAAAAATCACCCCAAACATTTTTACACAAATTTATATAAAATTCTATCTAAAAGTTTCTAGGGAAAACATAAAAAACCCGAATTCTTATACCAAAGTAGAAAAAATCCTTGCCGGTTATGCAGAGATGCTTTAGTTAGCGAAGCCGGTGTTTGTTATACCATAGAGGAAAAAATCATTGAGCCCGGCCGAAGGCCGGCTATTACGAGAAGAGTTCGATATACCATAGAAAAGAAAAACCTTGCGCCCGGCCGTAGGCCAGCTATGTAGTGAAGCTTTAGTGAGCGAAGCCAATGTTCGTTATACCAAAGAGAAGAAAGTCCTTTCACCCGGCCGAAAGCCGGCTATACAGAGAAGCTTTAGTTAGCGAAGCCAGTGTTCGTTATACCATAGAGAAAAAAATCCTTGCGCCCGGCCAAAGGCCGGCTATAACGTAGAGCTTTAGTAAGCAAAGCCAGTGTTCGTTATACCATAGAGAAAAAAAATCCTTGTGCATGGCCGAAAGCCCAACCGTGCTATCAATCGTACGATTTTTAAAACCAAAACTGTATAATTAGTTTCGGGCATATGAACTCCACCGAAAATGTTTAATGTCACTTTCTTTGTGTTCTTTTTTGGGGTTAAAATTCATTATACATTTTGAGGTGGTTTTTCATAATGAAGAATAACCCAAAATTTAGGGTCATATTTCATTTTATTTTTAGGGTTATTTTTCATTTTTTTGGGGTAATTTTTCAATAAAAAAATGGGGCCGTATTGCATTATGAAAAATATCCCCAAATTTGGGGTCAATTTTCATTTATTTTTTGGGGCCATATTTCCTGGGCCATATTTTGCAGCGCCGTTTTTAGGCTGTGTTTATTGTTTTGTCACAACTACAATGTAAAAATCTGAGCCAAATAACCAAAACTATTTTGCGCAGACGGCGATAATGTTTACAAGCCGCGGGCGGCATGAAATAACCCCCCACGAAATAAGTCCCCAAAAGGGAAATAACTCCCCAAAAAAATATATAAGGGGCAACAACAACGTTTTTTGGGGGTTTATTTCATTTTTTTTGGGACTTATTTCAGTTTCTTATTGGGGAGTTATTTCATATGAAATAAGTCCCAATTCATATGAAATAATTCCCCAAAAATCTGAAATAAAATAAGCCCCTAAACATATTTTGGGGACTTATTTCATTTTCATATTTATTCCAAAATCTTCAAAAATGCAAATTATGTCCCGTTATAATATGTAAACAAAACTTGTTTTAATGAGTGATCAAGACCATTCATTACAAATAATAGTTACTAGGCAGTTAGTTTGTGAAATAATTTTGCGGTAAGGAATGAAATAAAGCCATTATGGTGTTATTGCTCATTTAATTTTTTTTGCTGGATGCCCTAAGTCCAGGTATTAATTCATATTCGTATATTTGGTCCTCTTCCATTTTATTATTTGATTTAATTTGTTGATGATGTTTGCTTGTAACGCGCGGATAGTAGATTGAATTGATAATGTCATGTAATAATAAAAAAAAACGTGCTGATATAAACTTACATTTCGTCATAAACAGTCAGTACCGTTACATTCTCTTTTGGCAAGTTCTAAGTACATTATCACAGAAAAGTTGAAATGTTGGTTATAGCAACAGACAAAAATGTTTTCAATAACGGAGTTCAGTGTTTGGTGCCAAATGGTGTTCCGAAATAGAAAATACTAAATTTCTCTGTGTATTTTGTTGTTAAATACAATAAAGAGCATTTGCACCAAACACTGAACTCCGCTAATATATTGAAGAACGGCGGTTGAAATGCAATAAAGAGCACACCTGCCGCGTGTGTCACGGGCCACCCGCGCGTGGCGTAATCGCCCGTCGACGCGGTTCCGCATTCCACATTCTGTACCATATTTTTTTAACACTTGACAATGGCAACTCATTCTTTTGGCAATTTGTAACCATAACAATTACACTGTTATGGTGTTATTTCCACTTTGGTTACTAAACGGTTATGGTGATAGTGCACTTGGGTGTAGGCAATAAAGCCATATGATTTAATTTCTCATTCCATTCAGAAATAAGACCACATGGCTTTATTGCCTTTGGCTTTTTAACACTGCATCCAAATAAATCTTTATTTTGTATTGATTGGATGTTTTAAATACTTTTTGGGGATTTATTTTATTTCAGGAATTAGGTATTTATTTTAAATGAAATAACTCCCCAATTTTTGGGGATGCATTTCATTTGGATTTAAGGACCCAGTAAAAACTTCGATTACTTTTTTAAAATGAATACCTTCACTCACTCATTATTTGGTAGCTTTCTTCTTTAACTGCTTCTATGACAACTTCTATAACTACTTATTTCTGGATGTATGCTTGTAAAAAAGTAATGACTTACTTTTGAATGCGTTCATTTTGGGACATCCCTTGTAAAATTCATTGGTGCTTTCAGTAGAATTGTAAGAAGTGCTTTTAAGTTTTTCTGATTACTTAACACATTATTTTGTAGGCAAAGTTTTTAATGGGGAGTTATTTCATTTCGTTGGGGTGTCTTTTCATTTTAAAATTGGGGGTTTATTTCATATGAAATAAAACCCCAAAAGTTGGGGAATTATTTCATGATTTTTTTGTGGACTTATTTCGTGGGGGGCTACTTTATACCGCCCAAGCCGCGCACGTCGTGGCTCATAAAAACGTTGAAGCGGCATTTAAATTTATGCAAGTTCAATTGGAGAAAGCTAAATGATGGTGTCATAATCATGGTTTCCTAATAATTTCATCCAAACTAACTGATGCTTATCAAACCTCCACACTTCTACACACCGATTTAAAACTAAAGTTTCATTGTCAAGAGTGGTGACATAAGGCAAGTAGACCAAGCATTAATCAATAGTTGATGAGCATTATTTAAAATGATAATAGAAAATCATACTACATGCGCTATCGCCTTTGTAGAATCTTACATTCGACATGGTATCACAGCTTAGGAAAGCTCTTGTTATTGCAAGAAGATCCAACAAACCAAAAATCGTAATGTTAAAATGCTGGACACACATACTTTTCATTTAACGCATTAAGAACCCAATAAAAATGTTTACCATTTTGCGAAACACTATAGGTACATTTAAAAAAATAAGCGCACAATTATGCGCTACGCAATAAGACATACAGAAATGCAGTAAAGTAAGTGAAAGAACTCTCAACAACTTTTATAAAAAAAAATAACATTTCAAGTGCTACGGCATTCCCTTGCTACGAAGCAGGTTTGTAATGGAGAATACTAAAAAATACCTGTATCAAAACATTCAGTGTGTAAGGTTGATCGTTACAACCAACAATTTTTATATGCGCTGAATAATGCGCTTTGTGTGTCAAAAATGTATTGCTTCAAAGTGGGAACTCGCCATATAAAACTCATGTCTTCCGTAAGCGCAATGGTAAGCGAAACCCTTATGTTTCTCTCTTACAAACCTGCTTCGTTGGAAGCTCCATTTTTTATTGGGAAGATACTGTGTCAACAGACAACAACATCAACGACGCTAACAATAACTTCAATACAGCAAGCAACAACAACTACAAGTCCAGCAGGAACATTACAAGAAACCTCACAAATAACGCCAGTGTTGAAAATATTTTCAGTCATTCTTATATTACATTAAAAATTAGTTATTTAACTACTTCGTATTTCTATGACCTATTGTCGTGTGTTTGATAATCGAGTGATCAAACTTGGCAAACGAAATAGTAAGTCACTTTATCGCAAAACGTTCTTTTGGAAATGAGTAATTTTTTTCAAGGCGTTAAATGAATTTTAAAATTTGTTTCTCTATTTTTTTTTAAATAAAAATTCTCTAAAGAAACACCCTTTATTTAAATAGATTGCGGCATTAAGTGTTAAAATAGAAAAGTTTTTTCATGCAATGATATAAAAATAATATTTATATTAAAAATTGTAATAAAACCTTTTGATCAAAATGATGATAAAACGTACAAACATCTGAATAAAAATAAATTTATTACTTGAGTGCTTTAACAAAGTTTATCTTTTAAATCAATAATTTATTAATGTAATAATGAGAAACAAAAAAAAAAAAAAAAAAAAACTCGTAAAGAAAAATACAGTGGCCAACAAAACTCTATGTACGGCAATAATTTTGCAAATTGAAAAGGACATCGAAGTCTAAAAATGGGGTTTGTTCACTGACGTGTCGCAAAAGAACATATGTGGAAGTGATGGCAGAGGTAAAATATGACGAAAAAAATACAGCACTACATCCGCAAATACTTAATCGCTAACAATTGAAATGCCGGATGCAGCGTAATGGAGTGGGAATGGAGTGTCGCTGCCACTGGAGTGGGAAAATTTCAAATCCATTTTCGAACAACATTTTAAACCATCTGTTAATATTTTCAATCTAATTCAGACTACGATTTTCTAGCAAGATAAGGAAGCGAAGAATACGGCACCAATTGTGAAAGATTGGCACGACAGGTGCTGCTCGACAGCTGTACACATACATAGGTTGCTAGAGGGCCTGGATTGTCCAGTTTCTTGGGGTCTTGTCCAGCTACCAGCTTAAATACAATTTGCCCAGTTAAAATAAATTTTCTTTAATATTAAAAAATAATTTGTTTTTATTCATTACATACTTAATATTAAGAAACAATTTACATCTTACCCAAATACATTCCAATTTATTTCCAAAAATTATCATTATCTTTATCTTTATCATTATCATCATCATCATCATTATCATATATGTATAGTAATAGGCAAATTGATGTCTTTGCTCCCTTTTACGGCTATACTTTTTATTGGATTTTAAAAGATAATACTTGATTCGACAGATATTGGTAGAAGTGGACAATGTACATTTTATTAAAATCGGTTCAGTATTGTAGGAGTTATAGCCCTGAAGGAAACCTGGGTGCAAGTGTCTTCAAGTCACCAGTTTTGTCGACTATATTGGTAACATTGTCAACGAAGTGTCTACGTTGCATTACATTTGCCACTATATTTGGCTTTAATACGAAAATGATTTTATCAATAACAACTGAGAAGTTCAATTCCTATAAAAGTTGTAGAAATAATAAAAAAAAAGATTGGTATGATTTCGTATTCTTACAAAAATTGTAGACTACTTTTACTAAAATGTAATAGCGGTTCTCTGGTTCAAATGTCTACAAATGTTCCCAAAGGAACTACCTAGTCAGTAGTACCAACGTAAGTAGTAGATTTCCAATGACACGCACATGTTAAATGTCTATTTTAAATAACATTGCCTGGGGTATAATAAGTCACTAGTACTGCTAACTGTGTCAATAGTGAATCAGTACAGATTCGCTAGTGACATTTCCTGCAGGGAGGCTATAGAAAGTGTTACTTATACGTACAAATTACTCACGTACGTGTGAGCAAAACAAAATGTAAACAAATAACAGAAACACAGTTACTACAAGGTGGCGAAAAAATAACCTTCCGATGTTTTTTGGCTGTAATTAAAAAAAAAAAAGAAAAACTTTGATTCTTCTTGTGGATTATTTTTATTTGGTCTTTTAAATTTTTACATCAAGTCGAGAATATGATGTCATGTAAATGGCCGCCGCCACAGTTGATTGTCAATTGAGCCCTTTTTATGGCATTTTCCATCACTTTGGCCAAAACTGCCGGCGATAGGTCCTCACATTCTTGACGGATATTGTCTTTAAGAGCTGCAAGAGTCTGAGGCTTGTTGACATAAGCCCGCGACTTCAAAAAGCCCCACAAAAAGAAGTCTGGAGCGGTCAAATCTGGCGATCTTGCTGGCCAGTGCAAATCGCCAAAAACGGGAGATTAGGCGCCCGGGAAATGCATCCTTCAGCATATCGGTTGTGGCACGTGCAGTGTGTGCCGTTTCACCGTCCTGTTGGAACCACATGTTTTCCAATCCCAATTCATCAAGTTGCGGCAAAAAGAACTCGTTGATCATTGCTCTGTAGCGCTCACCATTCACAGTAACCGTTTGGCCCGCGACGTCTTCGAAGAAAAAGGTCCGATGACTTCTCCAGCGAAAACAACACACTATGCAGTGACTCTGAGCGGGTGTAATGGCTCTTCGTGGGTTACACGCGGAGTCGCAGTGTTTCACCAGTAGGCGTTGGACGGCTAGGAAATCTGAGACGAAATTCACGTTGTGCCAAGGTCACCGACCGATTATTGGTCAAATAAATAGTCACCAATATTCCGCGTTCTGGAGCAGTGTAGCGTAACATTGTTTATTAACGTGTATTTCGCATGTGTTTACTACACAAATGTCAAAACAGAACTGACATTAGGGGCCAATCGCAAAATTTATAGCATTTTCTGATAGGAGTATTACTTTTGCGCCACCTTGTGTATATGCCTTTTTTGTGTAAACATATACCCTTATTGTGTTTGGCGTATTTAAAATACGCCTACGACTGTTTCGTAATAGATTAAAGGAAAAAAGGTCACGTTCTCTTTAATATATTACCAAACAGTTGTAGACGTATTTTAAATACGCCAAACACAATAAGGGTGATAGAAAAGAGAACAACAACAATCGATTTCTCTCCTATGCCTTAAATTGGAGAACAGTAGATGTAGCGGTGTTTATGGATAAAATATTTATTTATTTATTAAAATATTTCCGTAAAAATATTTTCTATCAAAAGTTTTATAAAAAAAACAATTCTTTTTAAATAATAATTTTTCACAACAATATTAAAAATTCAAAACTTATATGATCGAATAAATATCATTCTCCACAAAGTAGTTACACTACATTGCTCCCCTCTGAATTTATACTATCCCAATCCAAAAACGCCGGTTTCAGTCTATCAATTGATATGTTTATACCCACACCACAATAGTGGAGAGGGTATTATGCATTTGTGCTGATGTGTGTAACGCCTTAAAATATTGGTCCTAGACCCACCTTAAAGTATACTGATCGACTTAGAATCACTTTCTGAGTCGAACTAACGATGTCCGTCCGGCTGGCTGGCAGGCTGGCTGGCTGTCCATGTAACCTTGTGCGCAAAGTACAGGTCGCAATTTTGAAGATAATTTGATAAAATTTGGGTCATAGGTTCTTATTGGCACAAGGACCAAACCTATTGAAAATGGGCCGAATCGTAGGACCACGAGAGAAGAGAGGGGGAAATTTTTTCCTCTCCATCAAACCGATTTTAATAAAATTTAAAACATGGATAGATCCATATTTGTAGGACCACGAGGGGAGATAGGGGCAGTTTCTGCCTCTCAAACCGATTTTAAAGAAACTTAAAACATAGATAGATCCATATTTATATGGACACATAAGCTATACAGTTTTTCAAAAATAGGACCACAAAGGGAGGTAGGGGGCAATTTTTGCCTCTCACAAACTTTCAAACCGATTTGAATGAAGTTTACAAACATAGATAAATCCATATTAATATTTTTTTTTTTTTTTTTTTTTTGTCATTATTGTTTTATTGAATCTTCATATATTAAATATGAACTAACAATAATTAATCAAATCTTAACCTTATACGTTATTTTATCTCCTGCCAGTGCCAGACAAAATTTTCTTCATCACGGGTTATGTTCACTTTTATAGGTGTTTATCGCTCATCTAATTGGGTAAGTGCTGCAGTGTCTCTTCTTCTTAAGCGAGTGTGGCCGCCATGATTTAAAATATTTCGAGCTAGTGGATTTGGGTGTTGTTCAAGCCTTTTTAAATATTTTATTGCGTATTTTGTAATCATAGATTTCACTAATGGCACATTGAGATCCTTATGAATGTTTGAGTTTTTAACATACCAGGGAGCGGCTGTGATTATTCGAAGAAGTTTATTTTGGCGCCTTTGAATTTTGTCGATATTAGAGGCCGAGGCAGTGCCCCATAGTTGAATACCGTAGCACCAGATAGGCTTTAAGATAGAGTTGTAAAGTAGAAGCTTGCAATCGAGACTAAGGACAGAATTTCTTCCAATAAGCCAATGAATTTGAATGGCTTTTAGTTTCATTTGAGTTAATTTTGCCTCTATATGGCATTTCCACGTTAATCGCCGATCCAGATGTATACCGAGATATTTAACATGCGAATGTTGAGGAATTATTTGATTATTGATTGTAATAGGGGGGCAAGATTCCCGGCGCAAAGTGAATGTTATATGTACACATTTTTGCTCATTGACCATTATCCTCCATTGTCTTAACCATATTTCTAGTTGAAATATATGATGCTGTAAGTAACGCGATGCTTCATAACGGTTTTCGTGGACGCTTAGAAAAGCTGTATCGTCTGCAAATGTTGAAGTTTGTGTGTAGTTGCTTGTTGGCATGTCCGAAGTATAAATTAAGTATAATAGGGGGCCCAGGATGCTGCCTTGTGGGACTCCAGCGGCAATGGGCTGAGGTGAACTTAAGAAATTTCCTTCTTTAATAATAAATTGACGACCGACTAAGTAGCTTTCTAGCAGCTTGTGTGTGTTTGCTGGTAAATTTTGCTTCAATTTGTGTAATAAGCCTTCATGCCAGACTTTGTCAAAAGCTTGCGAAACATCGATGAAGAGTGCTGAGCAATATTTCTTTTCTTCAAATGCTTTTCTTATGACATTTACTATTCGATGAGTCTGCTCGATTGTGCTGTGTTTTCTTCTAAATCCGAACTGATGGTTTGGAATACATCTATTTTCACTTAAAATTGGTGTTAATTTTGAAACTAATAATTTCTCAAACAGCTTTGACATATTTGATAATAAGCTAATAGGTCTATAAGACTCAACTTTTGTATGATCTTTACCTGGCTTTGGTATCATGGTAACTAAGGAAACCTTCCATTTTTCAGGATAGTATTCAAGGCGTAAAATAGCATTAAAAATAAAAAGAATAATTTTCTTTGCTATGCGAGGTAGCTCCAAAAGCATTTTATTACTGATTTTATCAATACCAGGTGCCTTCTTAGTGTTTAAGTCACAAATAGCCTTTTCGATTTCTCTTATCTCAAATCTGAGGGGAAAAGCTGCTCTAGCATCAACAGGTGGTAACTCGACCGCAATATTGTGAGATATATTTGGTGTAAATACGTTTTTCAAATGATTTACAAACAGGTTTCCTTTTTCATTATCATTTCTTGCCCAACTACCATTCAAGTTTCTTAATGGTGGCTTAGATATAACTGGCCTTTTTAGATTTCTAGCTGCACGCCATAATGAGTAGTCAGATTGTGGAGTTGCATCAAGTTCCTTAAGATATTTTTCTAGAGAAGCCGTTTTCTGATTCTGTAGCAACTTTCTTAGCCTTTTTGTGCATTCTTTTAATAAAATCTTAAGTTGCGGGGATCTGTAAAGTTGCCACTCTCTTCGAACTCTCCTTTTTTCAGTCAAGAGCCGCTCGACATCTGAAGAACATATTTTATTATTTTTAATTTTTTTGGGGGTAACGCTGGAGTGTTGAACAGCTAGTTTAAGATAACTGTCAAAGTTAACAAGAGAGAGATCCACATTCTCCGGTGTACTAAGCGGAATATTTTCTGTGCAATGGGCACTGAGAAATTTTTTATATTTTAACCAATTTATTTGTGTGGCTGGCGTCGCTAAGTAACCTGACGGAAATACAATTCTATTTGGGTTCGATATAGTAACAATTGTAGGTGTGTGGTCGGATGATAATTCTAAGGAAGCTTCAACATGAATCGTTTCTGTGGGGATGTTTTTAACCACGCCAAAGTCGATAACATCTGGAATTTTTTGCTGATCAGTAGGCCAATATGTTGGTTGCCCGCTCGCGACCACATTTAAACCCATTTTAGAGATTGTGTTAAACAAAACACGACCTTTTGGTGTTATAAGTCGTGACCCCCAGAAGGTATGTTTAGCGTTATAATCGCCAGCGGCCAGAAAACAGGGTCCTAATGATTTAAAATATTTATAATATTGGCCTTCTGATATGGAAAATCTAGGTGGAGAGTATAAAGAAGAAATTACTATGTTTCGATTTAGCTCCTCAACACAAATAGTCGTTGCTTGCAGATAGTCTTCACGGTGATCACACATAATGTAGTGTTTGACTCGAGTTTTTATTAAGATGGCAGAACCTCCACAAGCTCTATCTCGAGGGTCCTTGGTATCATATAGTATATAACCATTGATTTTAAACGTATTTCTTGAGGTCAAATGAGTTTCAGAAATCATCATGACATCAATTTGTTTATTTTTAAGAAAGTATTCTAATTCATTTTTATGTTGGCGGATGCCGTTTGCGTTCCAAAAACAAATTTTTAAACAGTTCATGGTTTGTTAAGTACAGCTTGCAATAACATCGATTGCATTCTAAGCATTTCCTGCATCATATTACCCATTGTGTTCGTAAAATTATTTACTGTTTGCACTAATGTTTCCATGGTTATTTCTAAACGACTTAAATTAGAAACCGGAGTTTCATCATTACTTGGCGAGGCACCTTGCATTGGCTGATGGTTTGATTTTAGGACGTTAGCGTAAGAGGTTCTGTTATTACTAGGCTGGGGGGCTTGAATTGCATTTGTGTTTACCTGATTTGCAACCTGCATTTGAGGGGTATTTGTTTTCGGTCCAACCGTCTGCTTGACAATATTATATACTGGGCATCCTCTATAATTGGCAGTGTGATTACCGCCACAGTTGCTACATTTTTTTACGTTGGGGTCGGTTTTAGACTTATCGCAAGAAACGGTACCGTGTAGTTCACCACATACTACGCAGACAGGGGGTAAGTAGCAGTATGCCTTGGTATGGCCAAATTCTTGGCAGTTTAAGCACTGAACAGGTCCATTTTTTTTGTGTGGCTCTTCTATAGTTATTCTTCTGTAGAGAATATATTTTAAATTGTAAATAGGATGTGTTTCGTTTTTTTTAAGTTTTACGTCGCCGGGTTCAAACTCCACTCGAAAAAGTGGTTGGGGAATTTTTTCTCTATTTTTAATATTTACTACATGTTTTACCTTGAAGCCTTTTTCTTCTAGGAATGTTTTAACCTCTTCTGGGTCCACACATGAGTCAATACCCTTAATCACTACCTGTAGACCTTTACTGCTTTTCAGTTGGTAGGTATAAAAGTTTTTTTTAAGCGTTTCGAAGTTGTTTACTATTTTGCGAAAATCATTCTCATTATTGACTTGTATTTTTGTCTCGTTTATACTTCCACGCTTTATAGCCGCTACGTAAAACGAATTTTCACCTATCACCGATATCAAACTCTTTATGAGCTCATTTGAATTTTGCTCCCTTAGATATATCGGGGGAGGCTTGGATGGTTTAATGACGTTTGGTGCTTCAGAGGATTCATCCTCCAGAATTGCAAAACGATTTTGAGTATTTATTTTATCAAAAGATGGTACTTTTGAGGCCGAAGCAACTGCTGCAGAGGTAGGGCTGCGTCCCCGTTTAAGCACTGTTATGTACCTGTCCATACCAACTTGTACTGTAGGCTTTTGACAACTTTTTACAGGGGGGTTTTCCATTGCATTTGTGTTTGAGTTCATGGTATCATTTCCCACTAAATTTGTTTTTGACGTCACGGCAATACTTGCTGGCCTGGCAACACTTGTCACCAAATCTTGTTGTAGTTTTTTTAATGAGTCACTATCCACCGTTTGTGTAAATACCGAGGGTGAGAGGGAACGTGTTCGAGTAATTGGCTTAGCCGTTAGGTAGTTAATATTGTTTTGTTTTGTTTTATTTATTTCTTCATTATTTTCATTCGCATTAACTAAAACGTAAACGTTTCTTTCATTTTGTCTTAGTGTTGTTTCACTGTTTGTACTCATGCAAAGAGTTGTTTTTGTTTTTCACCGTTTTGCTTTGCTTTAATATTTTTATTATTTATTGTATTTTACAACAACAAAAGAAAAAACCAGAATTTAAATGTTTTGTTCAGAATATGTATACACATGTATGAACATTCATACGTACATACATACATATATATTTTTACTGTTTTATTTTATTTAATTTTATCGTTTTAAATTGTTCACTATTATGTTAAGTAATTTAAATAACAAAATATATTATTTTTTTTTTTAAGCGTCCATTCGCTGCTTATATTTATGTATTACAAAATCAAATGTGATTAATTAATAGTTCAAATCGTATGCGGGGCTAAAAATACACGTCTGTATCACAACAAAGCACAAACCGAACTATTAATATGGTCACATAAGCATGATGTGTTATTAAATTCTGTGGTGTAGGGTATCATATGGTCGGGCTTGTCCGACTATACTTTCTTACTTGTTTCTAATTTGTTATTGATTTTTAATGTAAAATATTTAAAATTTCTATTGATTATCTCATATGGTCCACTATATTTATTTTCCAAATTTCTTGAACCGGAACCAATTTTTATCCAAACATGGGAACATGTTGACAACAAATTGTAGCGGTGTTTATGGATAAAATTTTTATTTATTTATTAAAATATGTCCGTAAGAATATTTTCTATAAAAAGTTTTATTAAAAAAACAATTCTTTTTAAATAATAATTTTTCACAACAATATTAAAAATTCAAAACTTATATGATCGAATAAATATCATTCTCCACAAAGTAGTTACACTACAGTAGAAAAAAAAAGACAGACAATTTTAACTGTTTTGTTTTCTTTTTGGAAGAGTTGTTGTTTTTAAATGTTGCCGTTGATTTTTGCATAGGAATCATTTTAAATGTTACCGTTGATTTCTAAAATGTTTTGCATATGAATAATTTTAATGATACATTATTAGTATGGTTACAATGTAAATAATGGGTGTATTAAATTGTTTTTAAACAATTTGGTGGCGCTTGGTGATTTATTTATTTATAATATATTTTGCTGTTACTTTAAATTAATAAGTGTTTGGTGTTAATTAATTTGGACTGGATTTAAGTAAAGTATTCATTGACTAAATTTATTATTGCATGAAATAATATTATTTTAAATTAAAAGTGACAAAGTTTTATACAGGTTTGCAAAAATCTAAAATTCTTAAAAAATGCCTCGCGGTGGTAACTAGACGAATGGGGTTGATAGGCTTTGAAGAAAACATTCCACAATATTACGGAATATGTAATCGGTCTTCAACAAATCGAATGATTATACTGACATCCTAGACGTTTCTTTTAAGTGTGGCTTAAACTCAATCACACTTTATTTTCGAAATTTTTAGTTCATTAAAAGCTATTTTCGGGAGTGGACCGATTTCAAAAAAATCTGGTAAGATGAATATAGTTGCAATACAATAAATATTGGTCGAATTAAATCGAAATAACAACATTGTTAGACGGTATGAGGGCTATGTGGAATTATGGTCCGATTCTCACTATTTGCAATAGCCACAATTTTTTATTCAGCACAAACGCATAACACCCTGTTCAACATTGGTGGTATTGGTACAAAAACAACAACTCTGCCAAAAAGAAAACTAAATACATATTTACAATTATTCGATTGTACTGATGTGTGTAATAAATAAAACTATTGTTCGTGGAATCACGAATTGCTGTAATGAGTTTAGGAATCATGTACAAGTTCTCTATGCCCAATATTATCTAGGTCTCTACATCTATATACGATTTTTTCGTCTTTAAGTGATTTTAGGGAGGGTGTTCATATGGGACCAACGTTTAAAATGGATGTACCAACACGAAGTCACATGGTAGCTGTTACAAAAGTTATCGTTGCCAAATTTTTTATTAAAATCTACATTTCTAAGGAAGTTATATCATGTGTGGTATTTTTATGGTATTGTATGGTCAAATATGTAACGATTCCAATAAGATTTGATAAAATTATTAAGGTTACAATAAAATATTATTTGGTCAAATTAAATGTAAATACCAACATGATTGTTAATTGCCACAAACTTATATTCCAGAAAGATTTTTGTATGAGGGGCATGTGTAATTTTGGACCAATTCATACAATTTATTATAAGCACCATTTTTGTTCAGCATAAACGAATAATAAACATTCTGCCTTTGGTGGTGGGGGTAGAAAAACAAATTTTCCAAAAAGAAAATTAAAAATTATATCAATCATTCTGTTTTAATACCAACACTTCTATGGATAGAGAGGATATTATGCGATTGTAATGAAGTATGGAACAGATAAAAATATTAGTTCTGGATCGATAACTATGGCTTAAAAGCTGAGAGTTGCAAACTGTGTTGAGATTTCTGTTCAATAAGGTTTGGAAAGTCATCATGAATCGTTTAGCGCTAGAGCGACGCTTTCAAATTAGCGAAATTTAAAAAAAAAAAACATATATATTCGCGAAGTTCGTAGAGCACTTCGTACATTTTACAAAGCGCATTTCTGGTTTAAAGTCTGCGCCAATAAGCAAAATTGCCGTGAATTGGATCGAAGACAATCCTCTAGCCGTTAACGAATCACCATTTCATCAATTAATATTGATTGTTTGGTGCAGTTTTCACGCTCTTCGAAATTAGCAAGGAGCTGCCTTTAAGGTGAATGGCGAGCGCTATAAAGCCACGCTGACTGAATTTTTGTATCCAGAAATTAATCAGCTAAGCTTCAACGACAGTCGGTTCTACCAAGTAGGCGCAATTTGCCATACAGTGCGCTTAAAGGACCTTTTGTCAAATCTGAATCTATTAGTATTCAGATTTGACAAATATAAAAGCTGGGATATAAAAGCTGTTATAGAAGTTATTGCCGCCATATTTTATAGAAATGTTTGTATTTTTATAGGAGTTAAAGGAGTTTTGGTTCGGGGGTGTTATTTTATGTGTTATTTAGGGGACAATAAGGCCAAATTTTATCCCTATACCAATATAGAGAAATGGTTTAATGGTAAAAACACAATATTCCGGAAAGAAGTTGGTATTGGGGCAATGTAAATTTATGGACCGATTTGCACAATTTTTAATGGGCTTGTCCCTGTTTTAGTTAGAAATAATTAACCAAATTTCATAAAATAATATCTTAAATTACGACCTTTACTTTTCGCACATTGCTTACATTGATTCGCAATTAGATCGAAACAAAATATGATTTTGAGTAGAAGAGTTGGGTCTAGAAACGATGTTTTTATATGTCTCACACATCAGAACAAACGAATTATGCCTTCTGTACTACGGAAGTGCCGGTAAAGCTCTTAGCTATATGGGTACTACGATCATGTGTTAGCGTACTTCTTATATTTTAATGCTTTCAGGTATATAGCTACTGACCCGAGTTTTATAAAAAGTAAACAAGTTTTAATAGACCCGAAGTTTCAATATTTGAGGCACACGGCTAGGCATAATATTGTCTATTAAATAGTAATTCATTACGCAGAGTCTCCACCTGAGATAAGATATAAGACTTGTATATCAGCAAGCGTCGAATTCAATCGCAGAGAGTATTATCATACGTGTGGACTCTCGAACAGTGATGCCAACTTAGTGCTTTTGGCACTATTTATGGTGCTTTTTGATGCCTCAAAACGCCAAAATTTTATCCATAGTGCCAAACTAAAGAAAATCACTAACTTGGTGCTTTTTCAATTTTTCGTTAGTGCCTTTAGTGCTTTTTTCAATTTTTATTTTTTTTCTACCATTTTTTAAAACTTTAATTATATAGAGGTTGATTTAGATGAGATTTGCTATTTGGGGCACAATTTTGAGAAGGCCTGTAAAGATTTTAAGATTTCAAATGATAAAAAATGTGATAAAAGAAAGTTGCAATCGTTTACTTAAAACTTTATTTATGAGGTTAGAGCTAAGCTTCCTACAATTTGGAAATTTTACAAAACGTTGCACTTTTTTTTAACGTTGAGAACATTTTAGTAATCGTAATAAAAACGATGTATTTTTTTCGGTAAAATTTTTTTCAAAAATAGAAAATAGCTTGGAAAATATTAGCAATTATAAATGGAAAAATAAACAACGATTATGAGCCATGTAGAAAAAACGTATTGAAGAGTTAAAAATCATGCAGTCGGAAACCGTACAAAAGAGCGCAGAGACTTTAAAAACAAAAAAAGAGCCGTAACTTGGTATAAGAAAAGTGTTAAATATATTAAAAACATCTGACAGAAAATGCTTTTAAAACGAGCGTTGTGTAACCTGCCATTTTAATGCGCTTTAGTTTTCAAGCGCATGACATTCGTCTCCAAATAACCGCGTATTGTGCACTTCTACCTCTAGTGCTATTGCAAAAAGGTTTGACTAAGTATCAGAATACAAACATACATGTTTTTTCTTTTTAGCACCTTATCTGTGTTCTTTAATCAGAAGCGTACAATAGGATAATATCATACGCCAATTGTTTTATTAAACTTTGCACGATTTTAATTTAGATATATTTTAATAATAAAATATAAGGTTTTTTTTTTATTAAAATATGGGATGTCATTAAGTTTTATAAACAATGGTCGGTGATTGCAAATTTTCGGTAATTGCAACAGGTCAGATTTTTTCGTGCTACGAAAATCGAGCTCGCACTATATTACTTTAAAACTATTTTATGGATAATTCAACCTCAGTTGATGATGATCCAAATGATTTGGATGATGTTATTTGTATTGAAGATTATAATAATACATTTAAAAATTATATGTGTCAGTTTCAGTTAAAAGGAACCTATGGATGAAAAAATCGATTTTTACTTTTTTGTTGATTCCTCAAATAGACAATACGCTCATTCTAATGCAGCAAACTGCATTACTTTTGTCATAAGTAAGATTTAAAATACACCTTTGATAAGAAAAAAAGAACTTGTTAACTTTAAAATCGCTTTTCTCCAAAACTCATGTTTTGCCCATAGGTCCCTTTTAACTGAAACTGACACATATACAAATTTAAATATCTTTATTATTTAATTATTAATGAAAATGGTCACCCAACAACGCCGTCGTCTTTTTTGGAGGTATGTATAAAATATTCGACACAGCCGAACACAACTTGTTTTGTGTTTAATTAAATTGTAAAAATGGCTTAGTGCTTTTTTACGCTTTTTTTTGTTCAAAATAGTGCTTTTTATTGCTTTTTTTAAATTTTAAAGTGCCTTTTGCTCCCAAAAAGTTGGCATCACTGCTCTCGAATAGTGTTAATATTAAAGGGCTGCATGAACAAATTCTTTCATAAACATACTAAAATGCTTATTCACTGAAAGTCGTGTTCGAATAAAATTGAGATTACCGAACAAACTGTTGTTTTATTCATGCTGCTATGAACACATTTCGTTTCATATCGTAAACACACAGAGGTTGTTCAATGAAACGGGCTTTGTTTCATAGTTTTCATTCTCTCTCATTTATTTTTATTAATACTCAATAGCAATGTTGCCACTTCAGTAAATTCATATAATTATTTACATGCGTTGCCCATGTGTAATTTAAATTTTAACACATATGTAGATATACCTATGCACATATATGTATAGTATACATATTTGGAATATAAACAATAAATAAAATGCAAAATATGTTTTTTTTTTGTTTGTCATTTGCATTTTTGAATAATACAAATCTTTGAAACATGGCAAGATTTTATTGTCTTGTAATGTACTGTACACGGCCCAGAAATGAAAATAACTCATAAAAACACACACATTTTTAGGTGAAAGATGAAAAACAAAAGGAGGAATGAGTTTATGAGAAATTTAATTGTTAGTTTTTTAAGTGTCTTAGGAGTCTGACTACGTGGTTGTTTTTTTTTTCGAAAGATATTAATAACTTGAAAATGAATTTAAGTAAATATAACTAATAACGGTTCACGTTTGTCTCGCTAGTATGTAGAAATTTACTTTGCGAAAAACGTTGCGTCATTGGGTGGAATACAGCGTCAGTCGAACAAATTATGTTTTTACATCATAATATGAAAACGATGGATGTTGATCGTGCTGGATGATGTATGTATATGACACTTTTTTGCCTAGAATTTATCACTTTTATTTTAATCATGAATTATCTCATTTTTTAGTTCTCAATATAATAATATAGTATAATAATATAGCTATCTACTTTTGTCTGTTTAAGACAAAAATATTGCCGAACATTTTTTAATGTATGGTGTTTTCTTTCCTACATAAAATGTGACATTTTATTTAAAAAAACAGACACCAAATTGCATTTTTTTTAATAAAATGTCACAGTTTTTTGTAGAAAAGGAAACACCATTAGTGAATGTTTTTGAAAATAAAATTAAATATATTTAATTTTATTGAAAATTTACATTGAAAACAAAAATAAATTTGAGTTTTTATTTCAACTAGATGACCCGTGCGGATATTTCGCACCGTTAGTTGTCATTTTTGTAACATAAAATTAAAATAATTAATAGAAATTTTAGTAACTTCAATACATTTTATTAAAAGTATAAAAATATAAGAAATCATAATATATATCATACATATTTACATACATACATACATACATATGTTTAAATGCTTTATAATACTTCTTTGAATACAATGTTATAGGTAATGACATGATCATCGTTAACTTTTTGCCCGTACGAATCCTTTATCAATGAAAATATTAATTTTTTTAATTTCTAATTATTTTTCGTCATTAGTGTTAGAAATAAGCTTTAAAATGAGATATCATTCATTAAATTTGATGCGGTGGTATGGGAGATATTTGCAACCGACAAAAAAAAGTGCTTTAGAAATAATATATACTAGATGACCCGTGCGAATATTTCGCACCGTAATTTTTATCAATGAAAATATTAATTTTTCAATTTCTAATTATTTTTCGTCATTAGTGTTAGAAATAAGCTTTAAAATGAAATATCATTCATTAAATTTGATGCGGTGGTATGGGAGATATTTGCAACCGACAAAAAAAAGTGCTTTAGAAATAATATATACTAGATGACCCGTGCGAATATTTCGCACCGTAATTTTTATCAATGAAAATATTAATTTTTCAATTTCTTATTATTTTTCGTCATTAGTGTTAGAAATAAGCTTTAAAATGAAATATCATTCATTAAATTTGATGCGGTGGTATGGGAGATATTTGCAACCGACAAAAAAAAGTGCTTTAGAAATAATATATATGATGATATTAATGTATCTCTTAAACTTGTTGCATTTACCCCTCATGGTTATTTCTATTTTTTTTTTAACTTTCTTAAGTTTTTATTTTTCTACAACTGGCAACACTGACATTTAAATCATACTGTTTTTCCATGAACTTGTTCGAGATTTGTTCAATGGTTGTTCTGTTTCATGGTTGTTAATGTTCATATTCTCTTGTATAAGCAAATTAGCTAATTTCATCTTATTCGTCTCTTAAATATCGAGTGTTCATTGCTTTCATTTCATAGTGTTTCATCTTACTGAATACGAATGAAGCGAACACAAAATTGTAATGAAGGTTTCATGAACATCATTATTAAGTTTCATGCAGATGTTTAGTTAATATTAATATTATAATTAATGTTATGAGACACTTGTTATGAGAGACCTTATAACAACTATCTTATAAGATGAGCTGTAAAAAATACATATAAATACATACATATTTTTTATTTACTTAATTCGCCGATAAAACTAATATTTCTTACTGGCTAGTATTTTTAAACTAAATAAATTTAGATACTTTAGTACAATACTTAAAATAAAGATTTTGCATTTAATTAATCATAAAACATTTAAAAGTTTATTTTTGACGTCACTAGGATCAGTAAAATCAAAATACTATACAAATTATTAAATTCGGATAGGATCAAATGTTGCATAATTAGAACGAAAGTGTTGAAGTCTTAGGGGAATATAATTTCTTGAAAGTTGAATTGGAATTGCAAACTCAACCTTTCGAAGTAGGAGTTCTTAGACAATTTCACCGTTAAACTAATTCAGCATGAAGAAGATGTTCATATACAGTGAGCCAAAAAAAAAACAAACTTGTACACTTGTTAAATTAAAATAAAAGAAAACACAGAGATTAAAGTAAAACCATATTATAACTTTTATTTCACATTAATTAAATTTTAATATCTATATTTTTATTTAAATAAAACTTCTTTTTCATTTTGTATATTTTAACGTTAAAAAAAACAACAAAAACATAAATATGCTAAAACTCAAAAACCAAAAAAAGTAGTACAGCACAAAAAACTTAACGTAACTTTAAAAAAGATTAAAATATTTAGGTTTTCAGTATTTTGTGTGGAGTCCTTTATCTTCTTTAACAGAAAGAAGTCTTCTTGGCATCGAATGGACTAGATTTTTTGTAACTTCTTGTGGAATAGAACTCCAGATATCTTTGAGAGCGTTTTTAAGGATTATTTTCCGGATATGTGGTAATCTCTCAATTTTGTTTTTATATGAGCCCACAAATGCTCAATCGGATTTAAATCCGGGCTCTGGGGAGGATGAGGCGAAACTCTTTTTGTCTTATAAAGCAACCATTCCCTTACGATAACGGCCGAATGCTTTGGATCGTTATCTTGCATGAAAACAAAATCATTCCCTAAACCCATTTTTTGGGCGGATTATGGCAAATTATTTTTCAGGATATTTAAATAATCTATTTTATTCATGATGCCCTCGATACACACAAGGTTACCTGCTACATTAGCACTCATACACCCCCAAACCATAACATTGCCGCCACCGTGCTTACCAGTATGAAAATTATTTCGTGGATTAAGTGCATCCCCTTACTTTCTCCATACAGATTCCAAATATGTATTAGGAAGTGATGGACGTAAATCTGTCTGCACTTGGATTCGTAGATTTAGTGCTTCCCCTTCCTTATGGTTTACTTAAATCTCTGTGTTTTTATTTTAATTAAACAAGTGTACACGTTTTTTTTTTGCTCACTGTATATCCTCCGATTTTTGAAGGTTGGTAGATAAATAAGTTTTAAAGGTTTTCATACGGAGGTAAATTGATATTCGGATTCTAGTGCGAAGACAGAATAAAAGAAATTGCTTTTGTACGGATTCCAATTTTTTTACATGAACCTCATACTGGGTGTCCCAGACGACCGAGGCGTCTTACTAATGAATTGTATAAATGTCTTATGACATAGGGATCGGCAAACTCCTTCCCTCAACGTTTGATAAATCCAAGGAAAACTTTGGCAATAATAAGACGCTATCATTAAAATGTTTAATTTTTTAGTGCAAATAGTGAAATTCTTGTGATATTTGTTTAAATAAACAATATTTTGAAACTAGAAAAAAAGAAAAATCTAACAAAATAATAAAAACATCAGAAGTTTACTGTACGAGAAACAGTCGATTTAGAAATCTTATATGATACATGTTCACCTTGTTATACCCTCCACCACAATTAGTTGTGAAGAGGGTAATATTAAGTTTGTCATTCCGTGTGAAACTTTTTTATTATTCATCTCAGACCCTATAAAGTATATATATTCTGGGTCCTTGGGTAATTTTAAGTCGATTTAGCCATGTCCGTCTGTCTGTCCGTCTGTCTGTCCGTCTGTCCGTCTGTTGAAAACACGCTCACTTTCGAAAAACTCAAAAGAAATTGCTTATAGTTATCCTAAGCAGTTTGGGATTGAAATCCAGCAAAATCGGTTCAATAGGATCTGAGCTATGAATCAATATGTGGAACCACCACCTAAAAAAAATTGATAATTTTGTTACAAAAACTAACATAAATGGTGGAAAAATGCACAGAATGATATAAGATTTCGCAACAGTTCGTTTTATTTAACTGGAAATCACGTTGTAAAATTTCTTGAAGATCCGTCTATGTTTTACCCTAGGCCCCATATAAGCCCTACTCCCGGAAAACAGTATAGTAAGCCTAAAACCCTAACTAACAATGCAATCATAACAAATTTTGGCACGTCACAGTAAAATAGGACTAGAAATGAAACTATTAAGTTTCGTGAAGATCGGTCCATAATTTACCATAGGCCCCATATAAAACCTACTTCCAGAAAACAGTTTAGTACGCCTAAATCCGTAAAATATAATGCTATCATAACAAAATTTGGTACATCAAAATTTTTTCGAACTAAAAATAAGACTGTGAAATTTCGTGAAGATCGGTCCATAATATACCATAGGCCCCATATAAACCTTACTCCCGGAAAACAGCTTAGTACGCCTAAAAACGTAAAAACTAACGCTATCATAACAAAATTTGATACATCACAGTTTTATAGAACTAGAAATGACACTGTGAAATTTGGTGAAGATCGGTGCAAAACTTACCATAGGCCTCATATAAAGCCCACTCTGGTAAAATAATTATATACGCGGTAAACTTTCTTCCAGTTTAGCTTCATATGGCCAGAAAAAATGTTATGTAATTTTGTGATATACGGTCCATAATTTTCCTTAGATTCCATTTTAGCAGCCTTCTGAAATTTACTGCAAACGCTTCTGCAGAATTTGGGATGATTGGTTCATAGCTTATCATGGCTTTTATATAATTTGTTCTCTTGAAAATCATTTAAGTTCATCTTAAACTGACCGCAACAAATCTTAATGCAGATGTCTGTTTTTACAAAGATTATAATAATAAATAGACATCATACAGATATTACTCCTAAAACATTCGAAGTGTCGGTGGAGGGTATCAAAGATTCGGCACAGCCGAATATAGCACTCTAGCTTGTTTAAGATTAAGATTAACATGACGACGTTCTCTCACATATTATATCAGATGTTATCTCAGCTCAAGACTCAGTGTTAAGAGAGATGGTAAAACCTGAACTATTTTATAGTGTAAAGGCTCAGTTAGCCGGAAGTAACAGTAACGTGGCAAATCAGCTGTTTCATTTTGTTGTATGTAAAGCAATTAGAACGAATATAGTTAGCAGTAAGATGTTACGTCTCAATATATAAGCAATAGATTGGTCTTACTTTTTTACGGTAAGGTTACTGTAACTGTTACTCCCGGCTAACTGAGCCTTAATTGTTAGACAATTTCAAATTATAACTCAAATTATAACTTGAAATAATCTTATATTAATTATTAATAGCTTTAATTAGTTTCTGAAACTAATATCAACTTAAGACATTTCCCTTTAAATCGCAAAAAAAATAAATCATCAAATTGTTTTATATTGTTTGTTTTCAGTTGGCTTTTAGTTAAACCATTGAATCTATGCAGCTAACAAGCACAATTCATATGTGTTATGTAACTGCATTTACGGGAGGGAGTATGGTGCTGCAACACTTGGAGTATTCAATATACACATCAACTGAAATAATTTCAATTACATTTCTATAGTAGATGGGAATTTTTTGTGGTAATGTTGTGGATATTTCTTTCTAGTGTAAATCAGAACAACATAAACATGGCAAACTTACCAAACATTTGATTTTTCGATATCCACATGCTTTGGCATAGAGAAAAGGTTGTTTGTTAAATTTTTAAACCACCGAACGGACATTTTGATTAGGTTTTAAACTACAAAACCATAAATGACATACATACATACATACAAAAGTGATTGATTAGAAAAACTGTATGACAGATAATTCTGTAGAATTAAAACACATAACAACGAACAAAAACCAAGCACCACTGATGTATTTTTCGTGTCGAATTTGTGATACCCTCCTTCAAGCATTATTAATTAAGAATAAAGAAAGATATAATACAATTGAACAAAACTTTATAAAACAAATATAGCTATAATGTCTTTATAACAGAGGTGCCGGAGTATTTTTATAGAGGCTGTGTATTGATAACCCTGCTAGGTGAAGCAAATTTGGACAATTTTGCTCTAACCGTTCTTAAAATATAAATTAATAATTTTGTGCCACGCCCATCTCTGCACTTCTTATTTCAGATTTTGAAACCTTGACTCTTGCCATTCTCCAGATATATAGAAATTGATAACATCTTTGTATGGTTATGGCTACGCCTCCATTATGAATCTTGCCCACATTTTGTCGGATGTTGTATATTGATATTTGGAAACTTTGGCTCTAGTCGTCTTCCTCGTAAGCAGAAAAAACAAGAAAACAACAACAAGGGATTTATGGGTAATATTATAGGCAGTCGTAATTTTTTGATTAGCGATGTGCAATAGCAAACTTTAACGAAGTTTATGTCTATAGACATATCACTAGGGCCTCCATAGTTTCTCCAAGTAGGGCACTGCGGTACAATCGAAAATTGATTGGTACACTGGTACAATTCATCCTTTTTTGGTAAAATCTAAAAACAAAATAAAATACCCAAGAAGTTTGGTCAGTTATACGCGGCATTCTTGTAAATTTTTTGGTTACGATGTTTAGTATACCGATCAGCTCAGTATAACTTTCTGAATCGATTTAGCGATGTCGCTTAGTCCGGCTGGCTGGCTGGATGTCTGTCTATGTAGCCTTGTTCGCTAAGTACAGGTCGCAATTTTAAAGGTAATTCGATGAAATTGTGTAAATAGGTTTCAATTCATAAGCGCTAAGCCTACTGAAAATGGTGGGAATCGGTCCATAATTTCACATGGCCTTCAAACTGACTTCTTTCCGGAATAGTGTTTGTGTCTATAAACAATCTTATTATGTTGGTATTACATCTTCAACAAACTTATTGCAATTCAAATCATCTTACTAATTTTTATTAGAATTGTTCCATATTTGACGATAGCTCCCATATAAATACTACCGCCGAATAATGCTTTTAATCCTAATTTCCTTATAAATGTTGATATTGACCTCAAAATTGGCGACAATTACTTCTAGGAAAGCTACTATGTCATAACAAAATATTGTGCTGGTAGGCCCAAATTGACCATAGTTCCCAAGAAATCTCCCATCCTAAAATCACTTCAGGACAACCAAATCGTACATAGATGACGATCCATATAATATTTTGCACAAAGAACTTTCACATGAAAATTTACCTCTTAAAATTATTTTGCTCTGGCTGTTCGATGATTGCCCATGGGTCCCAAATAAAGTATACTCTAAAAATTTATTCCTTATAAACTGTGGTGTAGGGCAGTTGATAGCCGAGCATAATCGACTATACTTTCTCAATTGTTTTGTTGAATAAAAAGGTGGTATAAATTTTTACTTTGTATGCTTTTTTATTTTATAGCCACAATGGTACAGATAATGTCAATTTGGTACAATTTTGCAATTGAGACGGTTCAATTTAAAAATTGTCAAATCCCAACAGTGGCGTACAATTGGAAAAATCGTTCAAAAATTTGAGCAAACCGGGTCTGTAGGAGATGTGAAAATACCAGTGCATGCTCGTACTGCAGAATAGTTCGCGATAGTGTGGCTGAAGAGCCTTCCACATCAACTCGTCTTCGTGCCCAACAATTGCACCTCTAACGCTAGTCGTTGTTGGACATTATACACGCTTACAAGGTGCAATTGACCCAAGAACTTAAGCCTCTTGACCATTCCAAGCGTCGTCAATGGTCAGAATGGTGGCAAGAATTGCCACAGTTTTCGAACAAAATCATCTTCAGTGATAAGGCACATTTTCACCTCAGTGGATTTGTCAATAAGTAGAATTGCCGCATTTGGGCGAATGATAATCCAAGAGTGATTATCGAAAAACCAATGCACACACACAGAGTGACTGTTCGGTGCGGTTTATGGGCTGGCGGCATCATCGTGCCGTATTTTTTCCAAAATGAGGCTGGTCAGGCAGTTACTGGGAATGGTGTTCGCTATCGTGAGATGATAACGAACTTTTTATGGCCCGAATTATAAGATATGGATGTGGACGATATGTGGTTTCTACAGGCACCGTCCTTGCCACACAGCCAACGAAACAATGGCTCTTTTGCGCGACAACTTTAATGGCCGTGTTATCTCACGTGGTGGCGATGTCAATTGGCCGCCAATATCATGTGTTTTGACACCGTTGGAGATCTTTCTTTGGGGTTATTTGAAAGAAAAGGTGTACGTCGATAAGCCAGCAACAATTCAAGAGCTAAATCATGAGGTGATTCGGCATATTAACGGCATAGAACCTCAATTATGTCTCATTGGATGGAGGTGTGCCGCCAAGGTCGCGGCGGCCATTTGGCCGAAATTTTGTTCTATAGATAATTGAACCATACCAAAATTATCATAATAAAAAGAAACAATAGTAATTTCCAAAATAATTTGTGTTTTATTAAAAATCGACATCGGTCCTTAAAATTTAACCACCCAATACTTATCAAATTGAACAAAAAAAGTAAGAGACATGCATAACACAGGTCAACAAAAAAAAAAAAAAAATAAAAAAATTCTTGGGTGTCTGTTGTAATGCATAAATTCTATTGATATGCACCGAAAAACACCTGAATACCCATTTCTAGCTTTTAAAGTTTGTTTTTGTCTGTTTAAGGTCGAAAAGTATGTTTTTTTTTATCGAATTTGCGATCAGCAGTTGGCAGCACTTATATTACAAGTGTTGCAAAGTGCATATTTGTTGCATGAAGCATAGGAGTGGGTGTTTACTAATTTATTGCAGCTGTTACAAACTTTATTGTGAGTTACTGAATTAAAAAATGGCGACAAGGCGGTGTTGAAATTACGTTAATTCATTTTGTTTTGTTTGCGGTGAATTTATGGAAAAAAGAAGCAAAAAATTTTCTTTAGTATCAAATTTAATTTACAGATTTGAAATCAAGATAACAACTTGGTACCTCATTTTGCCTGTATTAACTGCAAAAATTCGGTTGACTTTCATATAGGAAAACATAACGTCAAATGGGAACCAGAAATAAAATCAGGAATCTTCGTAGGACCAAAAATAAAAAAAATAATGAACAGTGATGAATTCGCAATATTGCTCAATATCATAGAAAAACAAGCCTGGAACAGTTTAAAAGAGGAAGTTCATGGTTTTCTCGGAATCAACAGAACGGATAATTATAAAGATTTAATTAAAACTATGCTTGAAAACTGTTAAGTTTTTGGCTGCCGAATGTTCCATAAAGTTCCTATGCTTACTGCTCAATTGGACCAATTTAAGGAAAATATGGTAGCATACTCAGAAGAGCAAGGTGAGCGTCTTCACCAAGATGTGATGGACTTTGAACGGCGTTACCAAGGGCAGTATAACGAAAATATGATTGGAGACTACATTTGGGGCTTAAAACGAGAAAGCCCATACATGGAAAAACGACTAAATATATTCATTTCTGAACTTGATTTTATTTTAGTTTCTATTTCTAAGCTATTATTTATAATTATTCTTGAACTAAAACTACTAGAAGGTCTGCAAACAATTTTTTCATTGTAATGTGTAATACAATTTTGAGAAAACCCGTCATTATTCTTAAAAATTGAAAAGATGGTCTTATTTCCACAAAAAAAAAACTTTGAAATAAAAAATTTGTTTTCCATTGATTTGCAACATAAAAGAAACTAAAAAATTTCATTTAAAAATCACTCCCAAAAGTCGTGTCGACCGGTGTAATTTATCTCTGATAGTTTACCAAATATTCGACTTTAAAAATTCAAATTTGCTATTTCTGACCTTCGTTAGTCTAGTATTATGTAAACAATATAAGATTCAAACTTGTCCCGATTTTTTTTAAGTTGCGTGAATTACCAGCAAGTTGATAAATATTCTACAGAAAGAATTGTAAAAAAGCTTTTAAATTTTAATATGACTCAATATTCAAGCTTGAGGTCTTTTTTTTTAATTTTATATAAAAAACTTTAAACTTTATTCTACCAATATTTCGGCACTTTTTTCAATTCAATTTAACAAACAAATTAACAATATAATAAAATGACAAATTAAAAAATTTTCCAAATGTATACAAAAAATATTTATCAAATCAAACTTGATCTATTACAAAATAAATAAATTTTTCTAACTTCCGTTTTTTTTTTATAAATTAAATGTCTATAATTTTGTGCAACATTCTCAGTGTCCGATTTAAAATTAATTCTCGATAAGGTCGAATAAAATACATATGTATAATACACAAAATCTTTTAAATCTAAAAGTTCATACATATAAGTAACTGCCAATTAAATGAATGAAGCAGCATACATAAAACGTTAAATTATATAAAAAACTTTTGTTGATTAACCCTAGAACACACAACCGGGTACAAATGTAACCACGTGCAAATTTGCAGTGCTGTAACTCAGGAACGGCTTAACTTAAGGAATATAGATTTCAAATCTAGGAAACATACCCAGTAAAAGCTTCGCCTACAAAATAATGTGTTGAGTAATCAGAAAATCATAAGAGCACTACTTACAATTTTTCTGAAAGAACCAATGAATTTTACAAGGGAAGTCCCAAAATGAACGCATTAAAAAGTAAGTCATTATTTTCTTACCTGAATACATCCAGAAAAAAGTAGTTATAGAAGTTGTTATAGATGTAGTTGTAGAAGAAAGCTACAAAATAATGAGTTAACCTCTTAAGACCCGAATATTAACCCATTGAATTTTTACATTTTTTATATATTGTTTACCCCTTTTGGGGCGCAAATAAGACAACTGTATATTTTTTTTTTTAAATTTTTATTTGAATTCTTAGAAATTAAGGGGGCACAGCTGTACCTCAGGTCTTAAAATATGAAAAATTTCAACGTAAATTCTTAATTTCTTAAGATCAGAACTGAACCGATTAAGTAAAGAGCTTATTAACTATTTGTTTTAAATTTCGTTTTTTATTATTTTTTTAATTTTTTTATTTAAACTGGTAGAAAAAGAGGTGCACATATGTGTACTTCAGGTCTTAGCGATTAGTTATTGAGGAAAAATATCCCAACAGCATGGTTTTTTCAAACAGTTAAATTCAGATGTAAAAATAATGGCTAAAACTTCTAAACCCTGCCATCTTTTGATATTGTTTTGAAGCGCAGTAGCTTAAAGCAAGTAATAAAACTGTTTCTATTGGTCACACGGTGTCACTAGTCTTTAAAACTTGTAATATTTTAAGGTGCACATATGTGTATCATGGTCTGAAGAGGTTAAAGAAGCTATTCATTTTGAAAAAGTAGGCGAAGTTTTTACTGGGTAAGTAATTTCTAATTGTTTAAACGTTATTTGATGCAATTCGAATCAGTGGTCCAGGAGCTACGAACTTCCTAAGTCGACACATACGTAAACTCACACCCGGAATACGTTTGTGCCACACCAGTTTATATCAAAATAAAAGGCAAAAAACCATTTTATAGTGTGTTTAAATTATATTATTTTATTTGAAAAATGAAAATTATGAATTATTGTTACATATTGTGCACTTTGTATTGGTGATCAACTAAATAATGGCGAATGCACAACAACATCAAAAAGCAACCGTTAAAATATCCAAATACTACAAACACCATTTTATCACTTGAATAATAGTTGCCTGCATGCACTCTTTTGCTTATATCTTTGGAACCATGTAGAATATTTGCATAAAATAAAACTTAAACATTTTTAAAATATTTATTTACGCTTTAAAAAAAAATAAAAAATTAAATTGGACCATTTAAACATAAGAAAAAGCCAAAAATAAACTAGTAGGTACAAACGTATCCCGGATGTGTGTTCTTGTAGAAAAAGTTGGGTATGCATCGTACGGTTAAACTTAGGGCTTAAAATTACGATAAATCCTCAAATGTAGCAAAGTTACAATAAGGCCGAGGGCAAAATGGCGGAAAGCGATGAGGAGGACTCTGGTATCTGCTAAGTCAATTTAGATTTTGTATAGTTTCTTACATTTTCTAAGCTGAGGCCGTCAGCTCAAAAGCCACATTACATTTATTTCATATTTGTGTGGCTTATGGCTACTTTTGTATTAAAAGTAGAGCAAAATAAATAATTGCTACACAAATTTTGCATCGCTTTCTGTTAGTGATTGGTAAAACAAGAGATAAGCTAGTTTCTTATTTTATTTTCGCAGTTTTAATTAATTTGGCGAAGATAAGTCAGGATATGAAAAATTGGGACTTACACCACTTCTTCTATTACCTTTGTGATATCTTTCCAGCAAAAACTTTACTTACCTGTGCCCATGTTCTGCAACTCTCGGTTTTCGATTGAAATGTGTGAAATGAAACAAAAATGTCATTAATTGAAACAAACAGCTGTTTTTCTCGCTTAACTGTGTCTGTTATTCTTTTTGGCGAGTACAAGCTGTCACGTAAGGAAATTACTAGCCAATTTACAGAAAAATTGTGTATGTAACATTTTGGTGAGAAAAGTTCCCGCTTTGAACTGTCAAATAAACTCACGAATAAAAATGGGGCGAGAAAAAATTTTAACACTAAAAAACAATTAAAAATGCAAAATGCAAAGAATAATAATAATAATATTTTATTCTTGGGACATTTTTCATTGTTTTATTATTTTGCTTTTAACATTTTTATAAAATATACGAATGTCTTCAAAGCTCATTTGCAAACAACAAGCATTAAAGTAGGTCTTTACACAATTCGGCATAACCGACGGTTGTGTTTTCGCCGCCGTCGTTGAAAAATTTTTAATTTAAGTAAATTTTGGTCGCCGTCAACGATGTGTTACTGGCGTTCTGAACGTCTGCAATGTCACATCGGCTTCGAGTGCAATATTATGATATTTATAACGTAACGACGTAATCTCTTTTGATAGTTTTCGACATGAGTTACAGACACACATTTTTCTCACTTTTCGAGAAACGATGGAATATTTTGTTTCACATCTTTTCGATGCAAGAAGTTCTCACTAAAGTTACAGAACATGGGTACTGGTAAGTTAGCAAATAATGTTGGAGAAAATAAACACTGCTTATTTTTCGGCTGAATAACTACTTATTTTTGTTCGAGGTGTCCAAAGAATTCAGTACTTACAAAATACACTTACTAGAAGTCAAAAAATACATAGTTATTATTGAACTACTAGTAAGTTGAATTGTAAGTACTTACAATAAACTTACCAGAAGCCAAAAAAATCACTAGTTAATAGACCTAATAAGTAGTTATTGAGTACGTTACCTGTAAGCAAATATTCAGTAGTGAAAATAACAGAAGTAATAAGTAGTTGCTGAGGTCATTACTAGTAAGTAATTATTGATGTTTTCAGAATAATGCCAATTGTAATGACAACTACTTACCAGGTAATGTATGAAATAACTACCACCTATTACTAAAAATCAAAAAGTTTTTCCTGGGTTGTTCCTTCCCTGATATATCTCAACCTGAAGTTTAAAAAATTCGATTTTTCTCAGAATTCATGATAGTACGCCATTTTTATGTGACTTTTTTTATAAATTTGGTTTAAGTTTGTATTTCTTTTGAGATTTTTTTAATTTTTATTGTAACGACTTTCTCAAAATTTTGCAGTCCTGTGTTATTAGTGATTATTCTTTTGGGACCAAGAGTAAAAAGAACAACCTACCGAAATAATTGCAGTAACACATTTTAATAATATATATATTTTATATATATATATATATTAATATATATATTTTGCTTGTTTGTCTATATCTACAAAAAAATTATATATTCTGGTAAAAATACGAATTTGCTTAACCTGAACTATTTAGCACACTCCAAGCAATTACGAAAATGTAACATTATTTATATTATTAAACTAAATTTTACTCTTACTTACTCTGCTGATGACATATGACAACGTAATGTCTAATGTAAATAGTGTTTATGTGTATGATTTATATAATACATAAACTATGTCTGTATTAAATTTGTACTCATACTTAGCTTAATGTGCACTACAATGCACACACAGTCTCATGTTAATAAATGACACTTAGTACGTACTCTGCTTACTCTGTCTGTCATGTTTATAAATGACAAGGTAAATAACTAAAGCAAAGTTGTATTAGCAAATGAATGAATATTGGAATATACATATGTATGAATATAACTGATAACAATGTATGTAACTAGTATGATAATGCTTTAAAAACAATGAATATGAAAATGGATGTAATATACTTTAATTGCTTCGGCAAGGACACTCTAGTACAAACTAAGGTACGTTTTATACTAAAACATTATACCAATCACCCATCATAAGTAGAGATTTAGGATATACTAATGGCTAAAAAATCAGTGAATGCTTAAACGATGGTTTAGTTGATCTAAACTTAAACTCAACATCTGTAAATCAGTGCCTTATATGTCAAGCCCTTTCCGCAGAAAAAGCTAAGGCAACATAATTTCCAATATCATAATAAAATATCATTGTCACAGTAGTTACCGTTACGATTTTATAGCGAAACCAATTTTATCTCAAGCGACAACCTTGTACAATTTTTTTTTTGCTG
The DNA here is from genome assembly GCA_930367215.1 of Pollenia angustigena. Lineage (NCBI taxonomy): Eukaryota > Metazoa > Arthropoda > Insecta > Diptera > Polleniidae > Pollenia > Pollenia angustigena. The sequence goes on from OV884058.1 coordinate 46,030,322, forward strand.
TTATGGATCGATATTATATAAAGTTTAAAAAAAAAAATATTAAACAATAATATAAAACAATAAAAGTTGTCATATTCATATGATCTGTATTAATAATTTAAACCAGTGTTCGAAAATAAACAGTACATTATTTAACGTTCGGCTCACAAACCCAGGAACGATATCTATTTTTTAGTGATTGTGTAGACATAGGGATGAAACGATACGAGTAAATACAAGTACATATTCGATACTTTTATATAAGTGCACAGAAAAAATTATTGCCGAATTATTTTCAAAAAAACGCTTGTTTGAAAATTTTTTTAATTTCTATAAATTTTTTTACTGATTCAATAATTATTTTTGTTTGATTTTTATTTAACCACCAAAAATGTGTACAACTCTTCAAAAATATAATAATCGCGCTATTGGTGTCAAGTTTTCATAATTTTGTATGAAATATTTAACGCTCTTTAATGTTGTCGTCTTTTTGCATTTTTTTATTTGATCGTAAGCAACACTTCTTTATGTGAAATATAAGAGCAACAACAAAAAACACACACAGTATATTTTTGAACGCTTTAAAAAAGTGCAACGATAAGAAAAACAATAGCAGAAACAACATTATAAGAAACAAAATCCCGTATTCAATTTTTTAAAACTGTTTGGTTAAATACATCAAATACAAAAATAGAATGATGACGAAAAACATATCGAACCGGTCTTCTGCCGTTTTTGGTTACATTTCTTCTATAGCAAAGGAATGGATACAGCAACAGAGAGTGATAAAGAAAAACATTGTGTTGGGTGTATAAATAAGACTTCGTTCAAAAATTATTCCAACAAAAAAAAAAAAATGTGTCTTAAAGCCAGCCGGCGGCTCTGCTCTGCCGTCATCTTCTCAGACAGTGCTTACTTGTGTGCGCGTCATTGCTTGTGCAAAAACTTTTTTTTTTTTTTTATTTTGAAATTTAGTATATGCATTTCAGTAAACTTTTTGTTTGATTCAGTTAAATTGTTTGTTTGAAAAAATCAGTGTTTTTTTTTCAATAAACAAAATGCAAATAAATTGTTTTAATATGCAAATTTGTTTATAGGACCGATTTCAGACAAAAAATTGTTTGGTTCTACAAATTTTTTGTTTGAATTTGAAAAATAATTTTTTCTGTGTACCAAGTATTTTTGTAATCGATACTTAGCAACCCAGTACCAAGTAGTATCGGTAAAAAAATACTCGGTATCGGTCAAAAGTAATCGTTTCACTTTGGTATTGAAATAAATCTTAAATTTTTGATTATTTTTGAAAGCTGGAGAAGCAGTTACGGTACCAAGAAACCGTTTGACCAGTAAACACCTTTAAACCACATATCGTCTAGGTCCATTTCCTCAATTTCTGGCTATAGGAAGTGCGTTAACAACTCGCGATAGCGAACACCATTAACGGTGATTGCTTGGCCGTCTGAATTTTCGATGAAGTTCGGCCCGATAACACCGCCAACCGCTTTGCTGAAATTTGGGCACAAATCTCCCGATTGTGGAAATATTTGATCGATTATACTGACCAAAAAAATCACGATGTGCACGAAATGCATTTTGATTGAACGCCCATTTTTTAACAATTTTAACGCGCTGCTCAAGTGTGTACCTCTCAATGATAGAAGTTGTTAAATACTGAAACAGAGAAAGTTAAATTTAAGCTGCACAAAAAACTTGACGTTAAGGTGACGCACAATTAGTGGATTATGGTTTTACCACCCTTTATTATATATTTTTCAATTTAAAAATAAAATACATATGTTTCAGTTTCAGTTAAAACCCAATAAGCATTTTGGCTGAAATTCAAGTGGAATTACATTTCAAATCCAATCACAATTTCCAATTTCCAGTGTTGAATTACAGTTGAAGCACAGTTGAATTCAATAGCGAATCCAGCAAAATTAGCCATTGAATTACAGTCAAACAAAACAGTACCTTTACAGTGTAATTCCAGCCTTTAATAACAGTGTGATTCAAGTTGAACCTATTTTTATACTTGAATTCAAGCATGGAATTGCAGTGGAATTCAAGTTCAACCGAACCTGTTTTTACCGTTGAATTCAAGCATGAAATTTCAGTATAATTCAAGTCCCAATTCACACGTTGCAAGTCTAATTGATCAGCTTGCTACTTTCTAACGAGAGTGAAGAGAGGAAAATAAACGTTTCTCTCTCACTCTCTCTCGCCTATAAGGTAGCAAGCTGATCAATAAGACTTGAAACGTGTGAATTGGCACCAAGCAATGTTACAACAGTATTTAAATAGTATTATTACCAGGGTAGGAAAAAAACAATTGTATAGTACTAAAGCACTAATAAGGACGTTTTAAAATTCTGCTTTCTATTCTTTTATGATACAAACCGATACATGTACCGATACAAGTAAGTATCGATACTTTTTTTCGATACTAAGTAGGTATCGATACTTTACGAGCGATACCACATCGAGTAAAAGTATCGATACCTTAGAGGTATCGTTTCATCCCTATGTAGACATACACAACCCTTTCCAGTAAAAAAAATTTGGGTTTTTTTTGAAGCACTTGAGAGAAAAAGCGCATAATCGAGCGCTTCAATAAAAGAGCTTTTATAAAGCAGTAAATGATATAGAATAAAATATATAAAAAAGCTGCTATTTTAGTGCTGACAACGAAGAAGTTTGCTAACCGAAAAAAAAAAATAAAATTATGCGAAAATGATTGGAAAAAGGCATTTAAACAAAATTAAAAGCAAAACATTAATGAACATGTTAATATAGAAAGCCCCTAAAAAGCACTTTAGGAGTGCTTTGTTTGCATGTTAAAAGAAGCGCTTATTGTCAGCAGAAAATAGTCCTCCAAACCTTCCCGGTACAAAAATCAGGCATCCCATCAGCAGGATTGAAGCGATTTGTGGTATGAATTCATACCACAAATCGCTGCCTTTTGGAGCACATTTTTTACTGGGTTAATTATTATATAATGTTCGGTTCTTCGTTTAAAAACAGAACAATTGTAGTGATACTGTAGACAAACATTATATTTTAATGTTCTATAATGTTTTTTTCGTGTGTATATTTTGTTTTTGCAAAAAATTTTTGGTTTTTTTTTACCAGCCAAAAGGGACGAACATTAACGAGCCGAACCGAACACATTGAAGTTTGTGGATTTTCAAAAAAAAAAAAAACCGAACGGAATTAAATGTTCACATCTTTTGTTGAGTTTGATAAAAACAGTAATATTTTTGTGTTCGAAAGATGACTAACAGGGAAACGTTATTTTTTTTAATGATTTTCTACACAAGCACTATTAGCGTTTGTGTTTTCCACAAATCTACCAAACCGTGTTTTTATTAGTGTTTATTTTTGAACACTGATTTAAACGCCCATCTTAATGCGTTTGGTTATGTTTTACATGGGTATTGATTAATAGATACGCTGGTTTAACACATTCTTAACCAAAAAAGAGTTTAACTTGCACGGAGCTTGTCATTTTCATCGCCAATGAGGTAAATATGTGCACTTTGGGTCCTTTTTCCAAGTTAATTTAGCCATGTCCAACTGTCTGTTGATTTTTTTGTGAAAAACATGTTGCAGGCTAAAAGACTCAAACAAAAACAAAATAATAAATTGTTTTGGAGACAAATTATTTCCTGTTCTCTTCTTTTTAGGAATTTATTTTATTATATTATATCGGAATTTCAAATACCATTCTCTTAATTCATCCTCATAATTAAATTCTGTATATCAATTTCATGATATCCTTAATTATAATTTTTAATGATATTTTGTTGATGTTAGAAGAGTTTTCTTCTGGAAAGTTGTTTTCATCATTAGAAAATGTGCCTATAAGCGCTTTTTTCTTAATAAGTAATTTGTCTTCTGCCTACCATTTTATACCGATTGTGACGTTCTTTTACTTATCTAAAATACATTTTCAATCCCAATAAAAAATGGAGCTTCCAACGAAGCAGGTCTGTAAGGGAGAAACATAAAAGTTTCGCTTACCATTGCGCTTACGGAAGACATGAATTTTATATGGCGAGTTCCCACTTTGAAGCAATACATTTTTGATACATACAGCGCATTATTCAGCGCACATACAAATTGTTGGATGTAACGATCAGCTTTACACACTGAATGTTTTGATACAGTTATTTTTTAGTATTCTCCCTTACAAACCTGCTTCGTGGTAAGGGAATGCCGCAGCACTTAAAATGTTATTTTTTTAATAAAAGTTGTTAATAGTTCTTTCACTTACTTAACTGCATTTCTGTATGTCTTATTGCGTAGCGCATAATTGTGCGCTTATTTTTTGAAATGTACCTTTAGTGCTTCGCAAAATGATAAAAATTTTTACTGGGATGTTTTATAAATACTACTTATTAAACTAACCTTTTGTATTATCAACAATGTTGCACCGTTATTTATTTATGTACATAGAAAAAATGTTCGCCAAAATTTTTTCAATTAAATCAAGTAATTTGCTTCAATTAAAAATGAAAATATGAAATATAAAAACATACACACAAACTTCAAATTTTTTTTAAGTTTCAAACATTTTTCTGATTGTTTGAAATAACTTTATTTGTATTTACTTTTAATATAGCTTATTTTGATGGTAGTCACAATTCAATTAAACCTATTGATTGAAACTCAAGAGCAATAAAAGTTCAAACTAACAAATATTTTAATTGATTTGATCAATTTGTTTGCAGGCGGAAAATCAGTGCAGAATTTAATAATTTGTACAAATTTCTTACAAGTAGGTTTTATGGGGGGGGGGGGGGGAGGTGCTTTAATACCAAGCTAGATAAGGCCATGATGGCTTTATCTCTCATTCAATAGGGAGATAAAGTTTTTTTTTTCATTTGAATGGGAGATAAAACCATCATGGCCTTAGCTCACATTAGCAATATTAGAAAATGGCTTTATCTCTCATTTCAGTTCCGGAGCAGAGAACTGCAAAATCACTATTTTTCTTGATTTATTCATACGCTCAAATTAACATTCAATCTTTGCTTGTAAAACAAAGTTCAACGTTGGTAATTTTTACATCGTTTCGTACACATTTGATTTTTGTATGTATTCGTTTTTTATTGAAAGTGCTTTCTTTGCATTTTTGTTGCGCACGCAATATAATACAACTGTGTAAATTCAAAAGGAACACATTCTTATACTTTTGCATTCAAGGAGTCATTGTCCACCCGATGAGACGCTTTGTTAACATTAACAACAATAACAACAATAAACCACTCGATGAGACGCTTTGTTAAAATTAACAACAATAACAAGAATACATTGTACCTACATACAGAACTACTGTACTTTTTAAGATGAAAAAAAGTCTGTTTCTATGGAAATTGTTTGTACCTACATATGTGCGTTTAGTTTCATTTAAATTTTTTTTCTTGTACTACATAGTAACTGCTGAATGTCTTCATGAGTAATAATTGGCGGCATGAAATAACCCCCCAAAATATAACCCGCCCAAAAAATAATGAAATAACCCCCCAAAAGCGTGGGACCTTATTTCATATGCAATAAAGCCCCAATTTTGAAAATGAAATTAGCCCCCAACGAAATGAAATAACGCCCCAAACATAAATGAAATAATTCCCTCATTTTTCGGGGCTTATTTCATAAGAGCCTAATATATGTAATACATTTAATTATACAGTTTTGCTTTAAAGGATCACGCTTCGCCAACTAAGGCTTTTCTGCATAGCCGGCCTTTGGCCGGGCGCAATGACTTTTCCTCTATGGTATAACAAGCACCGGCTTCGCTAGCTAAAGCTTCTCTGCATAGCGCCAGAATTTTCTCCTCAACAGTATAAAAATACCGACTCGACCCGGCTACGCAGAGAAGCTTTAGTTAGCGAAGCCGGTGTTTGGTATACCATATAGAAAAAAACCATTGCGCCCGGCCGAAGGCCGGCTATGCATGCCAGCTTTATTTATCGAAGCCGGTGTTCTGTATACCAAAGTGGATAAATACTTGCGCCCAAAAACATTTTCATTATAAATTTAAAAATTAAATAATCCCCCAAAAAATATATTGGGGCTTTATTTCATAATGATTTTTTGAGGGATAATTTCATATGAAATAATACCCCAATTAAAAAAATGAAATATCACCCCAAACAAAATGATATAACCCCCCAATAATCGTTTTTGTTGTTCTCTGTACAAGCTTTTGGGGGGTTATTTCATTATTTTTTTGGGGAGTTATATTTTGGGGGATTTATTTCATGCCGCCGTTATAATTGCTTGATTTCTGGCTTTTTTGTTTGTATTTTTTTTTCCAAAACAATCATTGTCGCACCGAACACACAAACATCTTTATTAAAAAACGAAGCGAACGATTGTATAAATAACAAAGCACGATGTGCATTATTTGAATGGCTGCAAACCAGCAGCGAATATTTGCGGTTGCGCAAGTTTGATTGTATGACCGCAAGTGAGTGTATTTGTCGCTATTCATTTAATGCGATTGTTTTGCAATTGCACAAAGCCGTTCTCTGTTCCGGATACACTTAAGTTAAGTATTGAAATCTGGCTTCGCTGGTTGTATAATCTTTTTTTGTTTTTTCCTCCACAAAAACAAAAAATTAAAAAAAAACAAACAAAATTATTTACTACCGGGCCCACAATTTCGACAAGAACATTTCTTGTTTATATTGAAAACAATAATAAAAAACTGAAATTTGTTTTTGTTTTCAATATAAATATACGTAAGAAATGTTCTTGTTGACATCGTGGACTAGGCAGTTAATATTAAACGGCAGTTTTTCAATAGTTGGCAAACGTTTGGCAGCACGTTAACAAGAGTTTAGCAAATCGTTTGCCAGAATTTGATAAGTGTATTATGAATAAATTTTGTGCTACCATCATGCCAAATTTTCATTATGAAAACGGCTGATAGACTCTTACAATGCAATGGCAAATAAAATTTTAATTGCTGCAAAATATTTACACAGTAAATAAATAATTACGATGGCACAACTCTGTTTATAAAATCAAATGTCTAAATTGAATGTAATAAAATTTCATGCACAACAAAAACAACTTGACAGGATTTTATGAGTTTTTTGTTGTTGTTGTAGTCATTAAAATTTTAAAAGGGGCAATGTTTTAAGTATTATTGTTATTGAAATGGCTTATTTAATTGTTCGGAAAAACATGAGTATATAGAATTAGCGGATCATTTTAAACAAGTTTATTGATTTTAAAAGGTCAATTAAGCTTAACGAAATAATAAATGAATAATCAAAAAGTAGTAGGCAAATGAAATGCATTTTAAACAAAATTTAAAAATTAATACCAATTTGTTATTATTTTCTAAAATTAACAATTTAAACATTCAGATGTTTAAACTTTGGCAAATTTTACTAAAATTATTTTTGGAAAGACAAAATTTTTTGCTTTTAATAAAAATTTGGTGATTTGTCTCTTCAAAATATGAATTGTTTTGAGTTAAACGATGATATTATTTCCAAAGATAACAAGTTAAAATTATAACAATACACCCAGAGAAAAACATTTTTAAATATGGTCACTTCCAACAAAACAATTTTAAAGAAATCTTTAAGTATATAATGGTGAATATAACCATATTGTTGTCAGCGATAACCATATTATGGTTAAGTAAGGCATCCATCAAGTAGCCCCAACCATATTATTTTCCTCCGAACATGTTATGGTCAATAGCAACTTAAATATGTTAAACACTAACAATAGCTTGTGTTGGGGTGGTAACCTGGTTTTTCCACGGCGCTGGGCAGACTGTATCGCAAAAGGCACGTTTCCTGGGAACCTCGCTGTTGGTCAGAAAGGCACTTCAGTGGCGTTGATAGAAAAACGTTGAAAAACAGCGGGTGGAGGCAGGTAGCAAAGGCACTAGTCGGGGCTAGTCGAGGAAACACTGTATGGAAAAGATAAGCCACCCTTATGGTGTGGCGAACTAGCACGTCGGTTTGGTGGCTCTTTGGAGCTGCAAGAAAAACACTTTCCACTTTTTTTTTTGTACTTAGTTTTAGCTTTTATTTTCTTATTTTCTTTTCTTTTTCTATTTCCTATTCCTGCACTTCACAACTTATTTGCTTTAACGTTTATTTTTACTTCTTAATTTTTAGTTTTACTTTATTTTTATAAAAAACGATAATGGCCGGCGTCTGGCTGGTATGAAGTTTTATTTTCAATTAACACAGAGTAAAAAAACGAGGCGAATTCAAAACGTCAAAAAACATACCACATGTGGTGTTGCCAGATGCCACCACCACATGTGGTGCCGTCACACACGATAGAACTACCGGGAAACATGAATACCCGGTTCACACCAGCCAGACGTCAACAGCTTGATTGGTGTTCAACCATAGTATGTTTCCCTTGGAAAAGAGGAAAATACTATTGTTAATTATAAAACAAATTATTGTCATATTTAACCATAACATTTTTAAAGGCAACCATAATATGGTTGTGACTAAAAATAGTTTTGTTGGAGGTGATCATATTTAACATGTCTTTCCTCTACGTATAGAAATTGTATTTTCCTTTGAAGTGTGCAAAGAAAACATGAAAATGAGTCTTTATATTGTTTAATTTTTGAATGGGCTTTTGACTGAAATATTGTGAAGATTTTCATAAGATATTTTCAAATATTTCTATAATTAATTAACAAGAGTTTATTTGTCGTGCATAATTCCCAATTTTCATTCTTGACAAAAACACTGAAACTTATTGTTGATGGAATAAGCATTCCATTGTTTAAATGTGGTCACCTCCAACAAAACTATTTTTAAAGAAAATTCTAAACATACTATGGTTAAATACAACCATATAATTCTAAGCGACAACCATGTTATGGTTAAATTAGTTATCCATCAAGAACCCACAACCATATTTTGGTTGCCTCTAAAAATGTTATGGTTAAATATGACAATAATTTGTTTTAAAATTAACAATAGTATTCCTCTTTCTCAAGAGCAACATACTATGGTTGAAAACAAACCATGCCAGTGTAAGTGTTTAACAAATTTTAGTTGTTATTGATCATAACATGTTTGGAGGCAATAATAATATGATTAGGGCTGCTTGATGGAGGCCTAATTTAACCATAATATGGTTATCCCTGACAACAATATGTTTAAAATAAACACGATATGTTTAAAATTTTCCTTAAAAATAATTTGGTTGGAGGTGACCATATTTAAACATGTTTTTTCTCTGGGTGTATGCGTATTTCACTGGTTGCTTAGGCCAGATCGTCTGGAAACTTCATCCAACGACTTTCGAAAAACTAAATAAAAATGAGAGTGAAACTGAACCTCCCTTATTGTACTGCTAAAACTCTTTTGAGCCGAAGATTTCATAAAAATATACCATTTTAATATCGCTTTTACTTTAAACAAGAAGGTAGATATTTACGGCGGCATGTCATACCGTCTGTGGACGTTGTGTCCAAGGACGCTTTTAAGTGTGCCGCAATGTCCATGAACGGCATGTCATAAGGTTCGTGGACATTGTGACATTTATTAGTAAGTTATAATTAATTAGTAGTAGTTTCCATTATTGTCAAGCTCTGGGACGAAAGATTTAACAAAATCCCGAAATTTTTTAAATTTAGAATTTCAAAATGTCATACATAAAATTTGTATATGTATGACACTGCATCATATACCTCCACCTTAGCCGATTTTTGTTTTATAAGTTTCCCACTTGTGTTGGTGGAATATAAAGCATTGTTTTCTTTTTTATGCCATTGAATAAAAATTAAATAATATAATATTTTAAATTATTGTTAGGTCTTTAAAAAACTTGTTTTCTTAAAGAAACATTTCTAAGTCTTCCTAAAAGACTTAAAGAATGTGGTATCATGTTTAAATTAAAAAAATTTTTGGGCTGGCAAATTTGTTTAAGAAAAACACAAAACAAAATTTTATTCAAAATTTTATAAAACGTTTTTAGGAGCAGACTATTGTTAATACCCAGTAAAAACTTCGCCTACAAAATGATGTGTTAAGTAATCAGAAAAATATAAGAGCACTATTTACAATTCTACTGAAAGAACCAATGAATTTTACAAGGCATGTCCCAAAATGAACGCATTTTTATAGGAAGTCATTATTTTTTTACTTAAATACATCCAGAAAAAAGTAGTTATAGAAGTTGTTATAGATGTAGTTATAGAACAAAGCTACAAAATAATGAGTTAGAGAAGCTATTCATTTTGAAAAAGTAGGCGAAGTTTTTACTGGGTATTAATAAATATGCTAAGGCTCAGTAAGTCTTTACTTTCTGTTTCTGTTCTGTTCCGTGCCATTCTGTTACGAAATTGTATTAGTTAGTTTTTCTGTAGTAACTTATCAGCCATTTATGACAAATTTATTATTTTTGCACCGTCTATTGTTTTATTTCAATAACTGTGATGCACATAAATTTGAAGAAATCAAATTTTATGAATTCTGAAAATCAAAAAACAGTTTATTTCAATAGAAATATGTATTATTTATTATTTTTTTTTGCTGTCACTTGCAATTACTTAACAAGTTTTTGATTTTAACAAACTGAACCGCAACAGAACAGAAAAACTAATCAATTTCATAGGTTTTTTAATAACAAAAACAAATCAGCTGATTTGTAACAGAACAGAAAGTAAAGACTAATTCTGCCATACACAATTCTGAAGTCCACTTATATTTTATTGTCTTCATATATTTTATTTATTTCTTTTTACTTGTATAAAAAATAAATTATGTACATTAATATTTTGTGGAGTAACAATATCTATAAATAAGATTCTTAAAGTCTTAAAATTTTTAACAAAAATCCTAACAAAAATCTTTGTTGTTGTGTTGCCAGTTTATTGTTCCTTAACAATTGAGGTATTTTAATGAATGTTTGAACTTAAAAGAAACTTTGTTCCTGAGTCAGTAAACCTCAATTTGTTTTTTGAAAAAAAATTGTGCTTATGATTTTTATGAAATTAGGTTTGTGTTTTGTGGAGCATCCTAGTTTTTGTTATCTGTAAAAAACAGTTTAAAGTTAAGGAAAAAGTAAATGAAAAAGTAAAACGCTTTTGCATAGTTTTATTAGCCTAGGGTTAACGATTGAACGTACTTTCTTGCAAGCAGAGTATACGTATTATCAACAAAAAATCGATGAAACAGCCGATTGGCTGAAAGTACAAAAATTATGAGTATGCTAGTGAAAAAGTGTGAGTGTTTTGCGACTTTAAAGAAATTTACTTTCATGTGTAAATGCAAGAGGTAATCCAAATCAGAGTATGAAAACAAACAAAACATTTCGCAAACGTTTGCAAAATGTACAAAACTATTCAAAATTTTTAAATTGTATTGTACATAAGAAAAACCAAAACAAAAACTTTTCAAGTGTCAAAGAGAGAACACGAAAGAATTGGCTTTCCTTTCATCTGCATTATTTAATTAACCATTACAATCGTACATCTGAGTACAAAACAGATAGAGAAACGTTTTGTTTTGAGAAATTGATTTAGTGCATTGATGTTCAAAAATGTTTTGCATATGTATTATGAGAGAATTTCAAAATACAGAGATACGCAAAACTAATCGCACAAATTTTATTTAAATTTAATAGAAATAAATTGTTTTGATTGTTAAATATTTATAATAATACCGTCCAACTAAATTTTCTATTTTTTAAATTGACTTTTAAAATTTTAACTTTTTTTAACAAACAGTAAGAATTGGAAATTTTTAAATATTACCATTAAAAAAAATTCAATGTGAAGTGCGAGCATGTTTAGAAATTAAAATTAAAAATTATATCTAAAAAAAACTCCATTAAATTCTTCTACATTTATGCTTTTATGACAATTTCGTAAAAACATTCAAATATTTTTTTAATTTTATTACTTATCTTACACACTGTATTTGAAATAAGATCAACTCATCTTCCGTACGTGTGCAACTAAATTAATGAGCGTAAAAAACAAAGGGGTGGGGCTTCTAAACAATTGTTTGCTTGAATGAACATCACTGATTTAGTGCTTGTTTGGTTTTTGTAGTGGCATCAGCGTTGCCAGAAGATTTGGAAGGAAAATCTTAATTTGGGGGAAAAAAATCTTATTTTGAAGAGGAAAATCTTAAAATTTTTTATAACAAGGGCAAAAAAGTAAAAATTATTATATTTTCTATAGAAATACATTTTAAATGCATTTAATTTCTAATAAAAAAGAACGCAAAAAAGTCCATCTAAATAAAGAAGTTTCATCGAGAGTAATTTAATTCTAATATCAGAGATGTATAAATTTTTGGCAAACTAATTTTAGTTTGGGAGCTATGAAGCTCATTTATCATATGAAATATTAAAGGTTCTCAATTTAATATTATATCTTTTGACACCGTTATTATATCGAAGGCATTTCGAGAAAATTGCAATTAAAACAAGTAAGAAAGTATAGTCGGTCAAGCCCGACCATATGATACCCTACACCACAGTATTTAAAAACACATCATGCTTATGTGTCCATATAAATATAGATTTATCTATGCTTATAAACTTCATGAAAATCGGTTTGAAAGTTTGTGAGAGGCAGAAATTGCCGCCTACCTCCCCTTGTGGTCCTATTTTAGAAAAACTGTATAGCTAATGTGTCCCTATAGATATGGATCTATCTATGTTTTAAATTTCATTAAAATCGGTTTGATAGTTTCTGAGAGGAAGAAATTTCCCCCTATCTTCCCTCGTGGTCCTACGATTCGGCCCATTTTAAATAGGCTTGGATAGCCAGCCGGACGGACATCGTTAGTTCGACTCAGAAAGTGATTCTAAGACGATCGGTATACTTTAAGGTGGGTCTAGGACCAATATAAATTAAGGCGTAACACACATCAGCACAAATGCATCCCCCTCCACTATTGTGGTGTGGGTATAAAAAGTATACCCTACACCACATTATTTAAAAACACATCATGCTTATGTGTCCATGTAAATATGTATTTATCTATGTTTATAAACTTCATAAAAACAGGTTTGAAAGTTTGTGAGAGGCCGAAATTGCCCCCTGCCTCCCCTTGTGGTCCTATTTTTTAAAAACTGTGTAGCTAATGTGTCCCTATAGATATGGTTCTATGTTTTAAATTTCATTAAAATCGGTTTGATAGTTCCTGAGAGGAAGAAGTTTCCCCCTATCTTCCCTTGTGGTCCTACGATTCGGCCCATTTGCAATAGGCTTGGTCCTTGTGCCAATAAAAACCTATGACCCAAATTTCATCAAATTTTCTCCAAAATTGCGACCTGTACTTTGCGCACAAGGTTACATGGACAGCCAGCCAGCCAGCCAGCCTGCAAGCCAGCCGGAGGGACATCGTTAGTTCGACTCAGAAAGTGATGCTGAGTAGATCGGTATACTTTAAGGTGGAATAGGACCACTATTTTAAGGCGTTACACACATCAGCACAAATGCATAATACCCTCTCCACTATTGTGGTGTGGGTATAAAAATCACATTGAAAAAATATGGAGTTTCATAAATATATTCCTAATGAAGTTTTTATTTAAATAATGTTGGTACACCTTTTAAAAGATATTCTTAAGCACTTATGTATGTACACATATTTTGTTTAAAAATGATCATAAACATTTTCAAACCAAAAGCTTCTTTTCCTTAGGGTTCTCGGTAACTTTTTACCACTTAGTTCTCCTCTTGGTCTAGAATGACGAAAATTAGAACAGCTAAAAACCCATTTTAATAAAAACTAAATAAATTCGTTTTAGCACGAACCATTTATAGAACTTATGCCCCTGTTTTTACGTTATATTCGAAAAATATTGCAAGGAAAACACAAATTTGGTCTGGCCAGATCCTGGTAATCCTATGGCTAAGTTCTATTAGCTTTACCTTTTGGTACTTAATACATTTTTTTGTTCTTTAATAAATCAATATTTATAAAAATACATTTTTTCTTTTCACAAATAATTTTTTTTCATCAATATTCCCAAAATGAACAACAGCGAATCTATGATGCTTTTTTAATGTTTTGTATGCCCAGAAATAAGGATGCATTTTTGTACAAAAGAGTGCAAAACCAATAGACAACAAGCTGTTGTTAAACCTTATTGTTTTAAAAATTAGCTGTTTAAAAAACTGTAAAAAAAATTATGTATTTGTAAAAAAATAATATTTAAATTTGCGAAAAAAATCTTCAAATCTTATTTGGTTCAAAAAATCTTCAAAAATAAGATAAAATCTTAATTCTGGCAACGCTGAGTGGCATAACAAGAGTAAAATCCACAATGCCTCGTCCAAAAAATGATTTGTTACGTTATTTTTTATTATTTTTTCTTTGAATGGCTTTTTATTTAATTTGTTTTTTTTTTTAATTACTTTGGTAGTCAAAATAAGCATTAATAAAAACAAAAAAACCTAAAAACATTTCACTTAGAAACAATAGTAGTGAGTAAATCAATTACCAAACGTTTGTCCAACGGTTTTTCTCTGAATGTTTCAATATTGTTCTTACTCTTTTCTTTTCCAGCTGTGTACGTTTATATTAATGTACAATTTGCGCTCAAGAGCAAAAACAATACAAAACAAAATGGCACAATCAATCTCATTCTTTTGGTTTTTTTTTTGTTTTACTCACTGCAAAGACAAAACAAAACGAAAGCAAACGTTTCGTTTTGTTTGTTTTCGTACTCTGATCCGAAGAAACAAGCAAGTGTCCGATTACGTATGAGTGTTGTAAAATTTTTAAAACAAGAAATCTGTGTGCATATAACGTAGCATACTTAGAGGCGCAAACTAACAATGAAGAATTAACCCTCGGTCTTAATCATGTCTTTATTTTAACATTCGTAACGCACGAGTCTAGCCAGACCCAAACAACTTTTAAATAAATAAAACCATTTTTTTTAACTAAATGTTATACTATACACATTTTTAATATAAATAATATATGAAATTCATCATATGAAATAATATGCGAACATATTCATATTATTTTTATTTATAATATACAAATTAATATATCAAAGGTATATAACATGTTTAAAGTATGCAATACGATTTTATATGTAAAAAAAGAGAAATAAAATAAATGACACATGTAATTCTTTTTAGAATGGTGCTGACAATCTGCACACTTTGAACCAAAAATTTTCAGTATTTAATAGAGCCAGATCGTTTGTAAATTTTCAAACATCGTTCCTTTTCAAGCAAATACAATAGACAGGCAGTGCCAAAATACTGCAAAAAAGGTCAAAGTTCATCTTTTGGTGGATAGTTTTGTTGTAAAATATAGTTGACGCTGCATTTATTTACGTCGTTAAGCCGGATTACTTAAGGTTTAATCGCTTCGCCTTCAATCTTTACCATAGAAATAATCAAGGGCAGAGTATTGTTGACAAGTTTGTACATGTGGCTCTTCTTCATCGTCCTTTGAAGCAAACGATTCATTTGGTTTTATGATTAATTTATTTTCAGTACCGGATGAATCGTTCTTATTTGGAACGCAATCCACATCATCACTGGGTTCAGTTGTGAAGGTTGAATTTCATAACCTTCCTCAGCAGCTTTATTATGTTCTGAGTTATTAGCCTGTACTCTTCACATGTAAAAATCAACTTCTGAACGTGAGTCAATAGTTACTGTGCTTATTGTTTTTTTTTTTTTCAAATTAAGAACTACATGGAGCAATAGTTTGTGTGTTTAATAAAATTAAATAAATAAAATATAATTTTACAAAAAATAATTAAAAACAGCAAGAAAGAAAGTTAAAAATACGGCATCTTCTGTACAAAATATATGGGTCTGGCCAGACCACATGTGTTACGAATGTGATGTGTGCAGTAAAATATTCGAATAAGTTTCCTTATACATATATCCTTTCCAGGATATATTTTTTCAGCTTTTTATAGAAAACTAAATTCTAGAAGGGTACCTGAAATTTCAAGTCTCTACCTGAGTTTTAAATATACTAAAATTACATTTAAAATCGAAAAAGGTTTGGCCAGACTCATGAGTAAGACGAAGGGTTAAGACAAGCTATCTAAAAGATAAATTTCTAGTCTATTTATATTACTGTAATAAATAAATGTTAAGCATTTACCCTCGTATTCGTAAATGATAATAAAATTTAACAAATGTTTGTTGAGGAATATTCTTTTAGAGATAACTTGTGTTGTAAATCTTTATTTAACTATAAAATAATTTTATATAAAATAATTTTTAAATTTCTAAATCAAATAACTTAGAATTGTTAAACAGTTATAATATCGCAATGTACAAATAAAATTAAAAATTTTCACAATTACATATTTTCAGAAACCTTTCTGCTCGTTGGCATAAAACGGCCTATTAGAGTGAAGGATTTCAGATAACAGTAACAGTTACTCCAATATTTTTAATTAGGTTTCAGCAAAAGTTTAAGTCGGTCTTTTTGGACACATCTAATCAGCCCATGCCACAGGCGCGGATCAATCTGAATCCAGCTTTTTAGAATTTAATGTTAACAAAACAATATAATTTGGTATAAATGAGTAGTCATAGCGGCTACACCTGTCATAATATAAATGGAAGTGTTTTATATTTAGAAATAGAGAAACTTATAAATTCATATGAACGTGAAAATATAATACTGGGGTATATTCCGCGATTCACACAAGACAAGAACCTGCCATACAAGTCTCGGAAATTCTTATAATTGAAGAGCCGACGTATTTCACGAAAGTGAACTCGGTTGAATATTTTTGGAAGGTACCTAACTTTTGGGTTAATTATCGAAAAAATTTCACAGCGGCTTTGGCTGACTGTTCTCACAGCAGCTTCGGCTCACTGCTCCCACATATTGTACTAGCATGGTAGAAAGTATTTTTTAATATAATTAAGGTATAATTAACGCACACGTTACAACGGCGCACGACAAAGGTCACCCGACGAAAAGAAAATATGAGATAGACGAGTACCCGAACTTGTTTAAATAGCCGATTACCCGAACCTGATAAAATAGCCGATAACCCGAACCTGTTTAAAAGCCGATTACCCGAAGCTGATCAAATAGCCGATTACCCGAACCTGGCAGGCCAGCGTGGACGACACGGAAGTCTACATTTGTAGAAATTTTGATTAGAATAGCGAATAAAAATTAAAACCGTCAGTCAATCAATTTTAGGTTTATGGTAGCTTCCTAAAATCTTGTCTTACGCAGATTTAAACGCTAGTGATGTAAAAATAATTATTTCGTAGGTGCTAAAGAAATGTTTTTTTAAAATGATCATCTCTTGGCCGGTAGTCTACATTTGTTGTCACTATGAGGTTTGTATGCAAACAAGCTTTATTTGTTGCCTATTACATTTGCACACCTTGTTTTTTTTTTTTATTTTTGCTAAAAAAAGAATTCTTTGCATCACGTGTATGCTGATAGCGCACCAAAGTAATTACATTTCATCGAAAACAATAGAGCAAATACAAAGTGTACGTTACTTTTATGATTTTACACTGTTTTGTTTTTTTATCTTTGTATTGCAAAAATTAGTAAAGTGTTGCGCATCAGTGTCAAAATCTCGATTCAAACAAATACTTCGATTTATTCGTTTTGATAGCCAGCGTACTAGAGCTACTCGACTACTGGAAGATAAAGCAGCAACAATCTCAACCATTTGGAACCAAATGAACCAAAATCTTAGCAGATATTATAACAATAGTTTGGGACAATTTTTTCACATCGTTAAATTTGGGTAAATATTTATTGTCCCAAGGTCTTGCAATTCCTGGTACGGTTCGCTAGAATAAAACCTTTTTACCCAAAGAAATGAAAGCTGTCCGTTAAAGTGCAGAATATTCATCAGTTTTTGGTTTTTGGAATCAAACTTTGCACTATCATCTTATGTGCCAAAAAAGGGAAAGGCAGTTGTTATATTGTCAAGTACAACTTTGAATAATGATATTGTGGCAGAGAAAAAAATTAGCCGCAGTATATACTGGACTTTAACGTCAGCAAAGGAGGCGTCGATGCAATGGACAAAATGCTGTCACTATATTCTTCAAATCGCAAAGCATTGCGATGGCCATTGGCAATGTTTTTCAACTTGCTATAAATTTCTGCCTTAGCTACTTTATATCATCTATATAGAAAATAAAAGCCATATTCAGCAAACAGACAAACGCAGAAAGCTCTTGAGAAGTTTGGCAAAACAGATGTTTATGCCAGTAATTATAAAACGGTAAAAAATTCAAAGGGTAATAGGCTACACTCCAACACGCTTCGCAATCGAAATAGCGCTAGGGCACTCGCCAATTTCAACTTCTTCCGCTTCAGCTACTTATCAATTTCCCGATACATATGAGGACAAGCTGCCAAAACATTCTGTACGATGTCAGGCATGTAAAATTGGAAATCGCAAAAACACACGAAAGAAATGCAGTTGGTGTAAGAAACCGGTGTGCGATGCACATTCCAAAGCTTACGTATTTTGAAAATGCTGCTCTATAAATAAAACATAAATGCTTAAAATAGTTTTGTTCAAGCTTTCCTATACCTACATAAATGAAATATAAATAAAATAAAATAAATATAACCATTTTTTTCTTGTTTATAAGGATTAAGTAGTGCAAAAATAAAGTTACTACAAATGTAGACTTCCGACCGCCCACGTAAGTTTTCGATACCGAGCACATAAAGGTTAATAAAGAACACATTAATTACAACCCCCAGAAAGGGTCAATTCATTGTCTTATCACTTAAGGTTTGTGGAACCCCCAGCCGACGATAAAACCACGTTTATCTACATTTTCATTGTTTTTGATAATCTTTCAATTTATTACCATATCAGTAAAGAAATTGCCCACAAAATAATAAATAATTGTAATTATTATAATAAATAAGAAAAAAAATTAATAATCATAAAAAAGCAAAAATACTACTCATACTTCTAATAGAAGAACCAGCGAATGTTAGAACTAAAAAGTACTTGAACACACAAGTAGCTATAAAATACCAAAATATGAATAAGTGGTTTCACATTACCGTCCAAAAAGTGAAAATATTACTACATAGTTTATTAATTATTAAGCATTTAAATACTTACTAAAATGCGAAGTAAGTAATTATGCAAAAAAGAGACAATTAATAAAAAAATTTTGAAACTTGTCAAAAATTCATTTTAATTTTGGAATTACTTGATGAATGATTTACTATCATTACGTTGTAAGTAATTATGTTATTTATTATGATAATGACTTATATAATACGTTATAAGAAATGGTTATGTAATTGCTGCTATCTTATGCAAGTAGTAGCGAAAAATGGGTGAAAGAAGCTATTTATTTCGAAAAATTAAGCGGAGTTGTTACTGGGATAAAAAAAATCGATTGAAAAACCCCGCTTAACTTACCTGTATGTGGCGACCACAAAACTTAAATTTGTAAATCTTGCACATAATGTTATTCAAATTAACTTTTTTTTTGTTTATATAAGTTCCCAGTAAAAACTTCGCTTACTTCTTTAACACATTATTTAGTAGCTTTTTCTTCCATAACTACATGTATAACAACTTCTATAACTACTTTTTCCTGGATGTATTTAAGTAAAAAAAATAATGACTTACTTTTAAATGCGTTCATTTTGGGACATGCATTGAACATTTTATTGGTTCTTTCAGTAGAATTGTAAGTAGTGCCTTCATGTTTTTCTGATTATTCAACACATTATTTTGTAGGCGAAGTTTTTACTGGGTTAATACAGATAACATTATCTACACAAAGTACAAAGAAAAAAATTTATTTTAGTTTTAGAACCAATAACGTTAATTGAATTTTATTTTTATTATAATTTTCTGTTTAAAAATTATATCTTTTTAAGAGAAATAGAATAAATAAATGTTTTCAACAATAAAATTGATCAATATTATTTTCGGTGATATCCTTTAAAGGATAGAAAAAGCATACGTCTTTCAGACGTGTCGTTATCTTACCAGTACAAAAAAATAACGTTATCTTACTAGGGTTAAATAGACTACACCGTCACTGTATTAATATTGTGAGTGTAATATGAACAATGTTGATAATGCGCTAGTTGCGTTTGCTTGCATAGCAACTGCGAAACAGACTGGAAATCTTTACATTGCAAACTTTGCAGGGTTGTGTTTGAGAATACGCCACATTGTAGCACTGCAAATCAATATGCGTTTAGAAACTTTCCCTTGTCAATTTTTTATTATAATTGATACTTATTCTAATAAAACTTTAGAAACTCTCTCTAACAATTGGTCTGGATCTTTTTTTTTCTTTATTAATTCCTCTGGGGAACATAGGGCTTCTACAAGAGATTTTTATTTAATTTTGTCATAATATATTGTTTCAATTTCATCAAAGATTTTGTTGTGTTTGCTTAGTTCACTCAATAGCGTTCTTCTCCAAGTATTAATAGGGCGTCCGCGACGTCGGCTGCCTTGAGGATTCTATTCTAGCGCTGTCCTTGTAATACTGTTCCTCTGGATCTAACATGTCATAAATTGCGCTATCTAGATAATCGATTTTAAACAAGTACCTGATAACTAGCTTAACCATTTCTTCATAACAACCTAGTGCGATGTTTTTTATTAAATAGACATTGTTGCTTTTTTTTTTTTTGATAGATTTAATAACACTAGGATCGCCCGGTGGCCGAAATTCGACCACTTGACATTTACTTTCGAGAGAACGTGTGCGTTATACAATAAAAATGTACACATTTTAAGAGAACGGCAAAATTCACTATTCACCTATCTTTGTACGTATGTCGGCAAGATAAATTTAAACGCTTTTCAAACACTTTAATTCCAAATATTTAGAAAAAATATATTGTGCATATCCCCGTATTTAATTCAGCGTTCGAAAATAAACAGTACATTATTTAGCGTTCGGCTCACACACCCAAGAACGATATCTATTTTTTTAGTGTTTGCGTAGACATACACAACCCTTAATACCGTTCGTAACTATTTTCAAGAAAGAACCGAACAGTATTTAATGTTCTGTTCTTCGTTAAAAAACAGAACAATTGTAGTGATACTGTAGACAAACATTATATTTTAATGTTCTTTAGTGTTTTTTTTTTATAACAAGTACACACAAATTTGGGTTGCCATATTTATTTATTATAAAAACGTTTAAAAAAACAAGATATTTGAATATCTCGCGGGACAAAAAGATAAAATAAAATATGGAACTGTACTTTTAATTATTTTTAATTTAATAACTAACTAATTATAATTAGTTATGAATATTATTTTTGACGAGCTAATATGGCCTAAATTTCTTCAATGTAAATAAAATTCAATTTATAATTACAATATTTTGTTCCCGACGTTTCGTCGATTGTTTGTCGACTTTTTCAAGGGGTTGTAATATGAAATTTAATCACATTAAAAAGTCTTAGATGTACTCAGCATACAAATATAAAACATAATTTTTATATTTAAATACTTTTAAACTTTAAACTTTATCATAGCTTAAGTAATGGCAACAATATGACAACAAAAATAACATTCATAAATTCATCAATCTGGCCAAAGAAACAACTACAACATAATTAGTTACGTTACAAAAAGCAAATAAAAATGTTTATAAATACATATTAAGCAGTTTAAAGTGAAACAAAATTATTATAAATTCATTGAGTGCCTTTATTAAAAATTAGAGAAGTTTAACAAAAAGTAAAAAAGGTAAAAAAGGATATATAGACAAAAATTTACATATATACATTTATATGTATATTAATTGTCGTAATAAAAAACACCATTAACTTTAACCAACAGGATATGTTCTACGTTAAAGGCTGTAAATCTATTGCGCTGATCAGATAATATATATTTCAAAGCTGAAAAAAGCCTTTCGACGCTTGCTTGTGTACATGGGATCGCCAAAATTATGTTAGCTACACGAGACAATGTATTATTTTGTGATGACCAAAATTGTATAACGTTGGATCGCAGCGGCAATCTCGGTTGCCGGTCATACATCATGAAATCAGATTCTATGTGTAAAAGCGATGATGGAATAGATTCTGTTTCATATGGATCCAAATTTTCTAAAAAGTCATTAAATGATGTTCCTGAATTGTTTTTAGCTGAAGGGCTTTTCAAACTATTATCCTTAGTTATTTATTTCTGTGGTTCGGAATCTATTAAATACAAATTTTTTGAAGATATGAATAATTGGAGATGAATACAAAAGTACTGAAATTTACTCAAAAACCTTTTAAGATGTCCATCCGTTTACATAGTGTAGTAATATATTTTTTTGCCTTTTCTTTTTGTTCAGCGTTCATGCAAACTTTAATGCGTGGGTCCAAAAATACGGATGCGTTAAATAGTTCAATGTCAAATAATTTCTTTGTGCTCCTGTTTAATGAAGTTTTTAACGTTGTAGACATTGAGCTTGTTGATTGGGAGTCAAGTTTAAATATTATATCATTTACAATGATGTACAGCTCACTGAAACATAATTGTTCCTTTGCAATGTCAATGTGGCATCGTAAATCACTTTAAAAGTTTCAATAAACTGTTCGGCGAATTTTTAGTCATCGGAACTTAAATATAGACAGGGACTTTCAGAACTTAGCGACTGAATAATACTTCTCATTTCTACTAAGCGTTCGATCATAATAAACGTAGAGTACCATCTCGTTACGCAATCTAATATCGGTTTTTTATATCGACCATTTCTTAAAATGTTTATATAATTTTGGTTTCTTAGTTTCCTTACAACATATCTACATTTCTCCAAAGCTGTTTTCACTTCTGGAGTTTTAATTACATCGTTAACACATAGTTGAAGAGTATGTGCCCCACAACGAACTCCGGTTATACTACTTAACTCAAAATTAGAACGAATTGACTTCATTGTTTCTTCCATTATATCACTTTCACATGGATTTTCTGTACCATTATTTTCAATGTTATCTTCCTCAATTATATTCTGTAAAACTAAGTTAGTTATTTTTTAGTTTATATAACGTATGATTCTATAAAATTTACATACTTACTAAGGTTTAAATCTTTGACAGCTTTCAGCATATTTGCTCCATTATCAGTTGTTATAGTTAAAATGTGACTGATATCAATCGAATATTCTGCTAACACTTGTAAAATTATGGATTTTAAGTAGTCACTAGTGTGACTACATTTTAGTTCTTTTACGGCGAGTGTTTTAATTTCGATTTGTCCATTTTGTATGTACTGGACTTAATGCCCAGGACACTCAAATCATGTCTAGTGGCAGCATCTATTTTGAGTGATAAAAGTTTGCCTTTAAGGTCGTTGATAATTCCAATTTTTATTTGTTGAGCAAACGCTAATATTCTTTCATTTATATTGTGTTCATTTACTGCACTGCATCAAACACGGGTTTTACTAATATTTTAAATGCTCTAACTTCGGTCAGTAAACAACTCTACAATGGCAAGCTCTATATTTTTTTTATTGATGCAATTTGTCACACCATTTCCTCTTAATTGAATAGTGTTATACTTTAATTTCTTTTGGTAAATATAATTTTTATATTCGTCTGGATGCATCAGCTTTAGATGTCTTTCCAAATTACCGCTGTGGGAATTTAACACTTTATTTTCGCAATTATTAAAATTGCATATAATTTCATTCTTATCGCTTATCGAATACACTCTTTGCAACAATATATTTTTTGGACGCGGCATTACGAAATTAAAATAACAATTATAGCGCACGAAAGCCAAACGAATAATAACTCACAGGAACATTTACACAAGGTAGCAGCAATAGGAATCTGCTCGTCTACAACTGACATGATTTGCTGTTATAACATGATGTTATTAAAGCGTTGTTTTAACATTTGCATTAACAACCGTGTTATAACATGAGAAAACCTCTAACATGATGAGTCTATACTTGACATTTACATCATATTAGTGTTAATGTTAAGCATTTCATGTCAGTTGTAGACTGCATGTAACATTGAAACTGATATTTTCATACTAAAATATGATGAAAAAAAGCAAGAAAATTGTATATGTATGTATATATAATATATAATTTATATATATGTATACATAGAGTTTTCCATTTAATATTTTGTTTTCCTTTTTAATTTTCTATCACAAAATGTATTTTATTTAAAATCTTAAAAAACAGCAATAAACAAGATTTATCTGTTTGTTCATCTGGCAACGTTAAGCACATGTAAAACGAACGAACATTAATGAACCGAACCGAACACAATGAAGTTTGTGTTTTAAAAAAAAAACCGAACGGAATTAAATGTTTTCATCTTTTGTTGAGTTGGAT
Organism: Pollenia angustigena; assembly: GCA_930367215.1. Taxonomy (NCBI): domain Eukaryota; kingdom Metazoa; phylum Arthropoda; class Insecta; order Diptera; family Polleniidae; genus Pollenia; species Pollenia angustigena. Next base: position 46,054,595 of record OV884058.1, read on the forward strand.
GAAAACAGTATTATTTTAGTGTTCGAAAGATGACTAACAGGGAAACGTTATTTTTTTTAATGATTTTCTACACAAACACTATTAGCGTTTGTGTTTTCCACAAATCTTCCGAACCGAACACTAAAGAACGATATTTAGTGTTTATTTTCAAACACTGATTTAATTTATATAATTTTCATTCAAATGTTATCAAAGTTAAAAATAGAAATACAGCCCGTCATTAAAATTCATTAAAAAAGTTTCCGACTTTTATTTTCTTAAGCGACGTTTTTGCGCGACTTTATTTTTCAAAATTTCTAACGGTAACATTGTCATAACACGTTTATGCATGTGTGTTTGCAAGTGCAAAATTATTACAAAAACATTTTGTGAGAACAACGTAGAGCACAACCGTCGCTTATACATGTCTGTACATGTGTATTTGCAAGTAAAATGCAAGAAAAATAAACATATTTTAGGAGACAAGCAAAAAACTCAACCACTATTTATACATGTATGTATGTGCGTGTGCTTGCAAGCGAATTTAAAACGCTTTTTGAGCCCTTTTATTTATATTGTGTATATCTCAAAAGAATTTTTTTATTTTTTATATTCGTGCTTAATTCCCAGTTTTTTTTTCTTGATAAAAACACTTGAAATTTATTGTTGATGGGATAAGATATTCCTATGCGGATTTCACTGGTTGCTTAGGCCAGATCATATCAGGAAACTTCATCCATAAAGATTTTAGAAAAACTAAAGATATTAAAGCAAATAAAAGTGTTAAACGTATAAGACTTATAAGCAACAGTTCTACTTGTAACAATATCAAAGTTTAAACAAAACCCATCAACAATAAACAGTGGGTTTATCTCATCTAACATTCCCCACAAACATTGGGTATATCTATAAAAAATACCTTTAAAACGATTTTTTTTTTGAATCGGTGGACAATAGGATATTTAATAAAAACCAATAAAAAAAATTGGTATCCCGTATTTACTTATATGTATACATATAAGATTTTGTATTATAATTAGAACTGATGGTTGTGGGTTTTAACGTTTTGCCACAACAGAATAAACTATTATGACTTGTTTTATTTTAATGTGCTCGTTGCGTAGTACAATGAATAAAGTTATAAAATATCCTTTTAAGTTTAATAATCCTTTGGTCTTAGTTGCGTATGACTAATTATAGCAATTTCCTTATTGCTGTTTCTTCTTTTTATACAAACTTATGGTTCACTGATAAATTCTAAAAGAATTGCTACTAAAGAAAAAAAATAGAAACAAAGCGACATAAAAACACTTTATCTACATACATAAATCAACTGTTTGTTTTTCTTTAATACTTTGTGACAATTAAAATAACATTTTCATGCTGACATCATACCATGAAATATTTCTCTTTAGCTGTTTTGTATAAATAAAAGCTATGTAATCACTTTTGTGAATTTGTATTTTCTTCTTTCATTTATTTAGTAATTTCAGTGTAGCAATTAAAATACTCTAGCTATTTTATTGTAATTACAAACATCCGGAAATACTAAGAAATTATCTATATCTATATACATACATACATACATATGTATAAAAGAGCTGCGTGAGTGACTGACTCATTCATCATCGCCCAGCCCAAACCCCTGACCCTAAAAACTTAAAATTTGGACTAGCGATTGGTCACTCCCCAAATCGATCCACTAAGACGGGATTTTTCGAAATTCGAATGTTTAGGGGGTAAAAAAAGGTAAAAACGAGAAAATTCGGTAGCCTTATATCTCCAAAACTAAGAGAGATGCAAAATAAATGTAATACTTATCGTTGTTCTTTAGAAAAATAAGCGGACAAGTGTGTGGTACTTTTTTGCGTTTCGGCCCTATTAGGGAGTAAACGGATAAAAGCTGAATTTTAGTACTTTTTTGCCACCCCATCTATCTTTTGAACCAATTAGCATAAAAACAAATTTAATACCACATTCTAAACTTTTGAAAAAAATACGTATAGAATTTGGTACTTTTTCGTTATTCGAACATTTAAAGGGTGAATATCGTAACTATTTTTGGTACTTTTTTTACAAAACATTTTCCTCCATTCATTGACATATTCGTACTAAATTATGGGCTGCCACTACAATACTGAAATTTTTGATACTTTAATGGGGGAAAAATATAGTACCCAAAAAAGGAAATACGGGAAATTTTATATTTTTCTTTAGCTTTTTGGTTCTACTAAAGTAGCGTTTTAAATGCTAGAATTTAAACAAGTTTAAACCTAGAAAAATAAACCTTGGCATAAAAATATGTCCACGAAGAAAAAGGAGACGCTAACGATGTAGCGGTTACACAGTACAACAGCCAATCTGGGGGGTGAGAAATTCCAAATCAGGGTGATGGTACTAGGTCAGTATAGTAAAACCCTCAAAGGGTTTGGCGTTCGTATGTGCCAGTTTTTTTTATGACATTTAAAATTTTTTCCTTATCTTGATGTTTTTTTGTTTAACATAACTCGAGAACCACTTGTCCGAATTTGCTAAAACAAATTTAAAAAAATTTAGAATTACAATTTCTTTAATCCGTTCATATAACGTTTTTCTTTATAATCAACAGTTTTGCCGGTAAAAATAAATTTGTGGAGAATTATAATTGATAAGTGCAAAAAAATGTTCAAGCCTGGATGTATGCAGCAGATTTGATCACAAACCTGCACTGCAATTTTTGTGACCTTTTTAGGCGATCGGTGAAAATCGTCGGACTTTTGTTTGGTATTTGAAAGAATACACCCACATTCAGTGATGCCAACAGTAGGGGATTTCCCCTATGAACGGATTAAAGAAATTGTAATTCTAAATTTTTTTGAGTTTGTTTTAGCAAAATCGGACAAGTGGTTCTCGAGTTATGTTAAACAAAAAAACATCAAGATAAGGAAAAAATTTAAAATGTCATAAAAAAAACTGACACATACGAACGCCAAACCCTTTGAGGGTTTTACTATACTGACCTAGTACCATCACCCTGACTTGGAATTTCTCACCCCCCAGACAATAATCCCAAAAATGTTCCATAGTGTTATATGCTAGTATATTATATATATTTAGATGCTCACCATTTTCAATATGCTAAGTCCTTATAACTAGAAAACGCGTGTAACAAATTTTAAAAATTAACTTAAAATCCCGACCTGTACTTTGTACAAAGTGGATGCTGAGTCAGTTGTGTTATACATATAAAATTATAAAAATCATCGGTTCTTTGTCTACATACTACGTATGAGTAATACATATTTGCATATTAAGATATATTAATATTACTCATACGCAATTTTTGATTATAGTAAACAATTCTTTTGCTTCTTGTTTTCCCATACATTTTACATGTTCGAGAAAAATCAAACAAAAACTAGTTTTGCTCCAGATCATGTCGAAAATCATGAATACAACCCTGGGTTATCTCTTATTGGTGATTGACATTTTCGTAAAAAGTGACATATTTACCAAAATATCAAGACTTATTAAATCGGTTTATGCAACCCTCCAGCTGATTTATTTGCTTGCAGCGTAAAAATAATATAATAAAAGAGTAGTAACCCAGCCAACAAAATAATGCAACGTCGTTCAGATATCTGAGAGAAACGTCGGAATCGTATACGAATTCTGTCAGATTTCTGACCCAAAAACGTATGAAGTGGTTTACACGAATTCTGACAGACATGTCGTGGGAAATTTTGGTTTTTTGTCGGCATTTCTGATAGATATCTGACAGAAATCTAATAAAAACGGCATGGGAAATTCGGATATTTTAGCCGACATTCTTATTGTTTTCTGATAGATAGCTGATCGACTAATCGCAGAGACTTCTTACAGAAATCTAAGGGATGTCTTGTAGAAATTTGATCAAAAGTTAAACGAGATTTTTATAGATTGTTTTTCTTTTTATTAAGTTTTTTCAATCCTATCCTATAAAGGGATAGACTTTGATGCATAGTACAGCTATTCTTTGTTACATACATAAATGAAATTAATTTTCTTTAAATTGACTTCTTTTAAGTCTTTATTGCGCTTTTCATCTTTTCTTGGATAAGTTGAAAAATTTTTTTGTCGATGCCATCCAAGGAGTAGATTCTTGTTCTTGATACTCTCTCTAAACAAATATTAAGAGAAGTATAAAAACTAAAACACAAATATGTTTTAGTTACACTACAAAAAGTAATTTTGAGTACACAGATATTTCACATTACCTTCCGATTCTTAGGACTGCTCCACGTTATTTTATTAAAGGGTACCAGCCAAAATTTGATGTGTTTATTTTAAACTTGCTAAACAAAAGAAAGATTTTTCCGTTTCCCATGAATTTTTTTGAGTCTTAGAAACAACTCTACCTATATACATATGTTAAAAAAAATTCAAAGGCTATAATTCTATTGCAAAATAAGACTATATAATTGACAATTTTACACGTATGTACCATTTCTTAAACTTTTTTTTGAACAATAAAATAATATGAAAATTATTTTCAATTTAATGACAATTGTCATTTATAAAAAAGTACTGATAGACACATCTGTATGAATTCCGTCAGATTTCTATTAGATATATCAGTTGATAAATTCCCCCGATATATCCATGCGAAATCGACCTGAAAGCGTTCAGACAGCAGGTATATTCAGTGTCTGACAGAAATCTGTACGATGTCTCTAAGAATGAAGTCAGACATTTGCAAGAAATGTCTGATTCAGACAACGTCGGAGTATTTTGCTGGCTGGGAAATTAAGTGCTTTTGTATACGTACATATATGAGTATCTGTGTCAGCGTTGCCACTTTATGGGTAATTACCCGAATTTGGTATAATTTTTACGGTCGTGGGTAAAGGTGTAATTCAGGTGTTATTTAAAACTCTTACTTCAGATACCCAAATAAAAACCAGATTAAATTTCAGTGATCACAATTATTTCTTTTTAAATATTGTTGATGAAAAAAACGCACAGCCTTCTTAGCCAAAGTCTCGGTTTTTTTAGAAAAGACTTCAATCATTAACTGTATATTTTCAAAAAAAAAAATTAAAAAAGTTATTGAAACTAAAAACTTGCCTGAGGAAGATTTGTTTTCAATATTCCAAGATATAATCAATATTATTTTAATCTTGCAGCCTGTTAAAGCTTTAGTTTGAAGAATATTTAACGCCCTTTACAGTTGTAAAACTAAATTACGAAAGGGACAGTTGTATAAAACCCTGCAAGCATTTTGTTGACTAAATGCGGTATAAAGGCCCGTCGTTGACGAAACGCATTGCAGACTTCCAATTTTGTCCCTCTTTTTCGAGCATTGCTGGCAGCATGTCATGAATAAGATGAACTCCAAGACGTCAATTGTTGCTGGTTTATAAGCATAAACCAGTGACTTCATAACCCTATTAAAAATAATCAAGAAGTGTCATATCGCACGGACTTCATGTCTAATTGACGGTTTATTTTCTGTAAATCAAAACATTTGTGATAAATAATTTGCGTCCGTTTACTTATGAAGTTGCCTATAAGTGGCGAAAAACGATAGCTGATTTTCAAAGTTAATTTAAAGAATTTGGTGGCGTTGTTCCAGCATGAATATATTCATGATGATGTGCCTGAGCAAAAAGTGAAAGCAGTATGACAGTTCGTTTGACAGCTAACCTTTCGTAATCTCTAAGGGGCTAAAAAAACACCCACTATAAAGGAATGGCAATAAGCATTTTGAACCTTCCCTTAACCATATGTGGAAGTAAAACTTATTAGTTAAGGAGTTTTATTTTGTATTTAATTAATTGTCTTTAATGTTTTTTTGTTAATTTATTTAAAATTCCAATAAGAATCTTAACAGTTTAAAAAATATTGATCTTCTTTCAATGATTTTTTTTGTGTTTTTGCTTCTTTGTATATTTCTTTTTAATAAAAAAAACTTCAGTTTTTTGTCAGGTGTAATTTCATTTTAATCGGGTAATTTTGCTTCATCTCAAGTGTAATTTTAAAATTTTCTGGTGGTAAGACTGATCTGTGTATTAAAAAACAAACAAGGAAATTTCATGTAAAAGAAAAATATTTTTTTTACAACACATATTTTTTTTGGCTTTCATATTTGTTTACAACATAGATGTCAAATTGATTTCGAAAATTCGAAAACCAAAACCAGGTCTACATAATGGAAACACTTTGATACGTTTTACTCAAAACAAGTTTTTTGCTCATAGTGGAGATATAGTAAAATACGAGTTTATATTTGCGAATTTACAGTTAATTTTATTTTTATACAATATTGATTCTGGGTCCTTATGAAAAGCGATGTTCAAATCCAGCTGTCCGTGTGAATGTTGTAATGGGTTTTCCGAAGACTTCACAAATGATGGGGACTAGCTTGTCATATATTTATGTCACATATACACCGTTTAAGGTTGCTATTGAAATTCAGCCAAATCGGAGATATGAGCAAAAAAACACGACTGCCTCTTCTATTAGCCAAAAATCCCTTGTTGTTATTTTATTGGTTTTTTTCTGTACTTCTGGAGAACTGCAAGAGCCAAAAATGGGTGGGTTTTGAAAAGAGGGCGTGGAAACTCCCGAACAGAAAACATCAAAAATTTTAATAATACTTAAATTTAAGGGCTACCATATGTCCGATAGATACGCCTAATATATCAAGAAATCGAAAATCCTTAGGACAGCAATCGAAAAAATCGGTTCAGATACATCAAAGTTATTACCAATATATAATTTTTTTTTTAAATACCCATTTTCGGGAACCACGAGTCTTCCTTGGTCAAAGTTTTATCACCAAAGTAAATTGTAAATCGGTTAAAAAATGGCTGAGTTATGACCAAAATACCGAAATCCCAAAAATTACTTTTTTTTATACCCTCCACCGAATGAAGAGGGTATATATAACTTTGTCATTCCGTTTGTAAGTTCCACAATATTTATCCTACACCCTATAAAGAATATATATTCTGGGTCCTTATCACTTTTGCAAGTGAAAAACATTTTTTTGAAATATTTTTTCATATTGATTAAATTTAAAACTTTAAATTGCTTTAACTTTTTTATTAACACACACTCTCACACACAGAATTACAAACTCAAGACAAACAGAATGTACCAGGAATTAGAAAAATGTAAAAATTAACAAAATAAAAGTTTTCGAACTTTGTCAACAACAGCTGCAGAGGTTTTTGATGAAACAACTTTTCACAACGTTTATAATTTATTACATACAAAATATGTCCACGTGTTGTTCTTTCCATTGTAGTTGTTTTTTTTTTTTGAAGACTGTTTTTTTGGCTTCCATTGATATTGTCATGATGACAGTATCATTTATACAGTAATTCTTACATATATAAAACAATATTCAAATACAAACATGCATTTTTAACTCAAACCAAATTCAAACGACATGTAAAAGAAAACGGATGTCACCAACAGAAATTGTTTTTAGGCTATTAAATAAATGGTCATGTATTTTAAATTTAAATGGGCAGATATTTTAAAAATTTTTGTATAAAAAGCGACGAAAGCCGTAAAAGGCCATTAAGGGAAATCGAATGTCATTTGGGGAAATGGCAACTTCTTAAAGCTTTCTTCTTTTATTTTATAATGAAATAAAATACACTTTTAAATTTGTCAAAGTGGAATAAAGTTCTGTGGCAATCGTATGGTTGCTAAAACAGGGCCAAAATTACAACATTTGATAACGATAGAAATTTGCACTTACATTATAATGTAGTTTCGATCGCTATCGAACTCCATTGTGCTTGTTATACATCAGACTCGAAGAATTAATTTGTTGTATGTAAATAAAAGAGATACTTCTAAAATCAAATAATTATGTTGTGTAGGCCACACTTTTTTTATTTCCTTAGGACTAAAATTTTACATGAATACCGATGGTACCGCTAACAAGTTAGGTCTATTGTGCCCACATATAGTATGATAATGTGCACTTAAAATGCAACAGATATCTTTAAAAAGTTTGTCCGATTATTTTTCGATTTGTTGTATTTTGTTATGCAGCGGAGTCATACTCTTTAGCATCTTTTTCGCTGAACTCTGTCAGATACGATGTTGTAGGACGGTTAATTTAAGACTGGCAAGTCCAACCCATATGTGACCTTACACCACTTGTGAGTAGTTATTAGATCCTATTAAAAACCATTTATACATTTTTAAAAACACATATTTTCTCTTAAGGGGTTAGATATTTATTTATAAAAGATATTTGTGCCAAATTTTATCTAGATAGCAATATCTATATGAAAATTTTTCGCCAACCAGACAGCTTGATAGACGGCCAGCCTTAATCGTTGCTAAAATGGGGTTTCCCTTGAAAAAATGTTAAATAGATTTTCTTCAACTTTGCTGCGGCAAATTGATAATCAGAATCCTGGTGGCCTAAGCGCGCGGACCAGGTCCGGTTCAGCGATGATTCAGAACAGACGAATGATGAAACTGGGGCGGGCATTATGAGCCCGATCTACGCTATCCTCTTAAGATTTTTTTAATGTCGGATAGGCAGGCCGCTCTTAAAGCACCATCTTCTTTAGAGGTGAAGCCTGGTTGGTCATGACATGTTTTGTATCTCTGAACGATCCGGGGAAACACAATGAGCTTAATTTTAATATGTGTACCCGCCCATGTGGGCACAGAACGGGCTGACTGCTTTGTAAACAGGGGCGCTCGCTGCACGCAGAGAAAAAACATGGTTGAAGTATGGTTAAAAAAATATATTTTGTTATCTGCAACAGCCTCAAACAAACTATTGTTGTTTTTAACATTAGTTTTATCACGACTAATAAAACTTTGTTTAAATTTAACAATAAAATGTTTACCTCCCTTGAAACTGCCAATATGGTTGGATTCAACAATATAATGGTTAAAAAAATTTAAGCTCCAATCATAGGTATTGCATTTTATAACAAAAACATTTTTGTTTTTAACAATAATGTAATAAAAATAAACATTAATAGTCTAATTCATAAAAATGTCTTATTTAAGGTATAATGTTCACTTTAGTTATTTCTCTTTTTTAGTCTTATAAACCAGTAATAAGAAACATGATTTATAAACGTTTCACAAATCTTAAATAACTATTTAACGATTTTTGTAATATTGTAGTAAAATGTTAGCAACACTGCATTATTTGAATTGTTATATTTATTTTAGTGTTGCAAACAATAAAATACTTGGCTGCCAAAGTAGTCCCTTAGGGCTGGAAGGAAATGTTTATTCAACTTAAGTTTTTGTAAAAATATAAATTATAGGACAAATAAATAGTTTAATTTATTTTGTTATCGTTTGTGTAACATTAAAATATGTAAATTTATAAAAATATGTTGTAATGTTTTATTTAAAACAACAAAGTGCACCGGAAGTAGTCATACGTGCTACCTCTCCATATTGCCACCACATCCCCTATTATCAGTTTTGCATCCCAAATTACCTTAGAATAATAAACTTTATTATAATCTTCTTATTAAAAGGAGTAAAACGATAACCAACCTGCACGTTCAGAGAGTAGTATCCCTTCAAATTAATATAAAATTGCGCCAGATCGCCTCCGGTCTTTTTTATTTTAGCATGGGTCCCATCAATAGCCCCAATAACTCCCGGAAAATTTCTTAATGCCTTGAAGTCTCTCATTAAAGCTTCTTCTTCCATCAGATTATGTGTTTTCCTAAGCGGGCTAATGCTTTAGCAGCTCTGGTGCAGATTCTGCACACCGTGGATTGACTAAGGCCATCAAGATCGGCCGAATCATCCTGAACCTTAAAGTTATTATTAATGAGCAAAAACTATTGCGATTGTCTGTTATACTTACCTATCTTCGTCCCCAACAACGCAAAGCAACCAAAACTTGTAATGCAACAGAAGTTCCACAGCCTCCTTTATCCAACTCAATTTCTGGTTTTACCATGCTTATAATTTTTCGCACTGTTGCTTTTTCGAACCGGTACCTCAATTTATATTGGTCGTTAGGCATCAAAAATGGGTCACGTCGTTTCCTAAATGTTTTAGGCCGTCTTGTCATCCGAGCAATAGTATCTGAAATATCCATTTGGTTTAACAAAATATTTTCATAGTCATTTTATACAAACTTACCGCTTGTTGAAATTACATTTATTACATTCAATGCATTCATTTTTTTATTTAATTGGTGTATTTTTTTTTAATTTAAATAATAAAATTTTTGATTAAAAATTTAGAATTATAAAAAAACCTTTAAAGTAGGGGGAAAGCTACAATAAATTTTTGACATTTATAAATGGTTTATAAGACCTTAATAGTGCTAATAAACGTTTATAAATATGGTTGTTTGGATTTTTTCTTATTACTCTCTTATAAAGTGTTAATGAATTATACTGTAAATGTTAAAATTGTTTTCGTAGAAAATGTTATGATAAAAAAGCAAAAAAAGAAATTGTTGAACGCTTTTCAATCAGTTTAGTTTATTTTTTTCAATCAGCCGGCATAGTCTTGTGCGCACAATAAAAAAAGTTTTTAAAAAAAATAAATAAAAATTGATTATTATAAACTTATGGCCATTTTCTCAATGTATCGAGAAACTGTCTGTTACTTAATGCCAACATAAATTTATTGGACCGATAAACTGTCCGTTAACGAGTTTGGGTTTCTCAATACACCGACAAAAAACATTGTTTTCAGCTGGCAACGCCACTCAAAACACATGTAAAAGTTGTACGGCAAATAAAAGGAAAATAAATAATTGGCAGATGAGTGCCGGTTTGCTTTGGCTTAAATTCGAAGTAAATGAAACATTGAGAAAACCAAATTTCTTAAATGTGCAGTTTTTCGTTGGGAAAAAAGATAATCGCCTAATGAGAAAATGGCCATTAATATTTTAACAATAAGGTGACTTTTAATTTTGCTACGGATGTACATTGTCCATAGGTAATTATATAAAAGATATGAAAAATTAAATTAATTATTATATATGTATATGTATGTGAATTATTAAATCGAAAGACATCCCAGTTGGCCATGTCTTCAAGACAACGTCGAGGACTCGAACAAGACCCATAGTAAATCCCTGACGACATGTTGGCGACAGCCCGTGCAAATCGTCGACGACTTTTACGAACAAAGGGCACTTAAGTCGTAAACGACAATGTGAGCGACATTATTATGCATATTGTCGTTAATGATCATATTGGTAACAGTGTGGTTAAAGTTGTCACTGGCGACTATATAAACGACATTTTTCTCATAAAGTCGTTAATGCCCGATTAGCGACATTACCTTAAGAGTGTCGTTGATGACAATATTGTTGACACTATCTACGGTTTAGTCGCCGATAGTTAAGTGACAATTAGGGATTTAACGAACACCGATACTGGGGTCTAATCACCGCATACGATATCGAGCAAAATTGATCGAAATTAATTATTTTGGTATCATGAAACTCGATATCGAATGAAATCTATTGAATTTGAAATAATAGCATTCGATATTGAGTAACTCGACATTACATTTATCGAGGTTTCATTCGATACGTCAGTGTCTATAGTATGAAAAAGAATTCGATATTTTATTCGATACGATAGTATCGAATGCGGTGATTAGACCCCAGATATATTGGCGATACTTTAGATTTGCCGATATATCCAGAACAAGGGGAAGGGGTAAATGGGTATGACTCGAGGATATATTTACTAAACTCTTAGGGTCTTGATGGGCTCCGAATTCGAAACTAATGAAATGGCCGATGAGTTTAAGAGACTGGGCTCGAAAATAGTGGATAGGCATGGGTTCTGAACTAAACATATCGTCGACATAATATGCAGACCTGTTAACTTCCAATAACTTTTAATGGAAACGACAAACTTTTCATATTTCATATGCGCAGCTTGAGAGAAAACCTAAAAATAAAGTTGGTTTAACACACTTTAAGACTCAATTTGAAGAAAAACCAGCATGTAGTCGACGAGGTGTATTTTTCTCTTCCACACGGCATTTAAATCTCAATTTACTTAAAAAGTGGATTTAGCAGGTTTGCATATTGAGCCTACGATATGGCAATGTTGTCAGCAGGAACATTTATTTTTGTGTTTCTTGTCCTATCAATTCACGTTTTCCAATTGCACAATTGAAACACAGCCGCGAATAACGTTATAAGTTACAAAATAATTATATTAAACAGGCAGGATTATTTATTTTTTAATTTTTTTTGTTACCAAAAATATTGATAATAAAAGCAAAACATCAAGAAATATTTATTTTAAATTACATAAAAATTTAAAGTTTTGATTTTTTTTGGTAGAGGAAAACGTAAGCGACCATTGCATGCATTTTGTCGTCAAAGTGGTTCGAAACACGACAAAATGCATGCAATGGTCGCCTAAGTTGTCATCAATAAAGTCTAATTGAAGACAAGATGAGCGACAATTGCATGAATTTTGTCGTCAGTGTGGTTTGAAATACGACAAAATGCATGCAATGGTTACTTACGTTGTCCTCAATAAATTATTATTCAAGACAAATTTAAAAAAATGTCTCCAAAAAAGTCGTAAATACGATTTTTAACACGACAATATACTCGTTTTCTTACTTAAGTTGTCGTCATCAATGTTATATAGTTATGTTCAATTCTCACAATTTTGTTTCAATAGATGCTTACTGGAATAAAGGAACGTTCGATTTAGAATACAATAAAAAAATTTTATATTAGGCAAAACTATAGTGTAGATGTAATGCACGATTTATTAGAAGGAGTTTGCCATTATGTATTAATGTTTATTTTAAAACGGTTTATATTTGATTTTGGGAAAAATTGTATATAAAGTTTGTGAGTCTGATTCTATTCAAAGTGGTGTAGCTTATTACCTTCACCAATTAGTTATAGAACATAATAAATTGTATCTTAAACTAACAAAATCAAATTTAAAACCAAAATTTCATAATATTGGTTCATTAAAACATTTATCTTCCATGAGGTTTGAATCTGTGCACAAAATTTTAAAAAATATTTGCAATAGCTCAAACAACAAAATGAATATTTTAAAGACAATTTATACAAAATACCAAATAAAGTTACTAGATTTTTTAATAAACATTTTTTAAAAATGATGCTCCAGTGTTTGGAATTGACCATCATATTTATGTTCTAAATACCGCTTACAACTTTTGCATTCAAACGCTTTTAAATCATGGATTTGATTCACACTATCATGCTTTTCAGGTTGAATTTGAAAACATTTATTTTTCCTTGAACATAAAATTGTTAGAAACTTACTTCATTGGCTATGTTTGCATGTCAAAAAATATTAACTTTGTACATTAATACATTGCATTAAAAAATTCAAATTACAAATGTATATGGGCTACTTCAAATTTTTTGAGCACCTGCTGAAACCGACATACTATGGCTCTTATTTCGTTAAGTTTTATGAATTGAAAAAAACGTTGTACAGGGTTTGGATGACTATACTTGAAGGATATGACGTGCAAAGTTTTACGTTGAAAATTTCTCACCTTAAGAATTGGTGGTCATCTAAAATTCGAAAAATTAAAAAAACGACTTGAAACTTGCAAGAGTTTTTTCATTCATTCCGTTTTCTTTGTAATAGTTTTAAGCTTTCAGATCCAAACCCATACAAAATTTAGTCACTAGACTTGGAGGATATATCCACAAAAAAAAAAATTTTGATATCGCTGCTGGGTGAAAAGTTGCATGGTGTTTTAAAGTGAAACCAAAATTTTCCGAATTTTGAAATTTTTGAAGATTTTACATAGAGTTTTTGCGCCGTTTAATAAAAATGAGTTTAAAGCGCAGAATTAAAAAAACTGCGTAATTTTATAAAGTTTGAGGTGTATCAAGTTGGTGTCAGCGCACCAATAACGTATCACGGACATCACAAACTTAAAAGAAATTACCGTAAATTTTTTAAAAATGTATCTTTTTTGCGTCTGACAATCTGAATTGCCTTTTAAGTTGGCTAGTGTATTGCGTGATGTGAGTAACTTCGTAAAGGGCACCTCCGAGGCGAAAACGCACTTTAAAATTTTTAAACGCAAAAATTTTATGAACTTTTGAAAATTTTTGCAAAAAACAATTTATTTTTAAGCTTTTTTTTATATCAAAACATGTCATGGAAACATGTTTAGGTATCTAAATAGATTCTTCGCGACGGACTAAACTGATAAAGTGCAAAAAAAATAATTTTTTTCAACCGTGGCGCGTGCAGCGGCAGTTTTTTCCAAACACATTTCGCCCTGTGACAACTGAAGCGCTGTATCAATTCTGCTCAAACGTACATCGAATAGAAGACTTTACTGAGCTTGATACTAAAATTGAAAACGCACCAAAAAATTTTAAGGATTTAAAATTTTATGGAGGAAACAAAATATTTCTAACCTCAAAAAGCATCCTTGTATGAAATATTTGATTAGCGATAGCCAAATAGTTTTTTTCCCAAAATATTGCAAATTATGTCTTATACTAGCCGTAATTTTGTAAAATGTTTAACAATTTTAAATAAATTTTTTATATGCATACACGATCAAAAAAATTTTTTTTTTTTTTTTTTCCCCAGTGTATTTTAAAAAGTATTCAAGCTTTTACAAATATTTTAGTGTGCTAAGAAAGCCCTTAAGGGGTATTATCCACACGCGTTATCCTTTTTCAATTTTAACAAAAACTTTAATTTTTATATATTTTTTTTAATTTTTAACTTTAAAGCGCAGTAAAATTTGCGCCGTGTAATTAAAATGATTAACGCGAACGGATTTCACATGCTCAAATATCGGTTTATACACACGCAAATCAACATTGATGTCAGACAACAAAAAAAAAAATTTGAAGTTGCTCATATATAAATAAGTTGATGTTTAATTTTTATTATTATATTTTATGCAAAAGACTGTGTAAAAATAAATATCCAAAAAATATTAAGGGTCTTCATGATATTGCTTAAAATTACCATTTGTGCAAATGGGTAAACTTGCGAGACTTGTTTCATGAAGATCCTTTTTAATTTTTGTGTATTTTTAAACAATTAATGTCATTTCAATCAGAAACGTCAATAAAAAATATATTAAAAAAAAATAATTAAAAATATAATAAAAAACTTGAAATTTGTAAATTATAAATGAAATTTGTTTTTAAACATGCATAAAGAAAGCCAAAAGACTAATATGCTTATATTATTACAAGAATTTATTGTTTGTGATTTATTTACACTTGAAGTTTTCATTGAAAACGGCGGTAAGCATTAAAAAAATTTGCCTGTATAAATGCACAATTGAACAGCGCAAGTTTACGAGTCAAAATTATTGGGCAAATTTAAGCAGTTTGTGTAAATGAATTCTCATACAATTTTTGACAGTTCATTTACGAGGGTGTAAGAATGCACAGTTTGCACAGTTTACGAGACTTATAAACGATATCATGAGGACCCTTATTAACTTTTAATTATTATTAACTTATACTATTGTACTAAATAAAGACAATATTATGGTAAGTAATGAATAACATTACTAATAATATAGTTAATTTTAACCATATTATAAATACTTTCGACCAAATTATGGTAAATTTTAACCATATCGTAATTAAATTCGACCAATTTATATATACTTATGTCAAAATTATGATTAGTTTTAACAAATAGAAACTGGGAATTATTTCCTTACGAAGGTAACTTTATATTATATTCAACATTTTTAATTTTTCGAATTTATTCTATGAGCTAAATTTCAGTTATGTATTTTATGTTATGTTATGTATAAAGTCATTTCTGAAAAATTTTAGGAATAGAGCTATTACAAAAAAGCTTTATAAAATACATAACTGAAATTTAGCTCATAGAATAAATTCGAAAAATTAAAAATGTTGAATATGATTAGTTTTAACCATGTTATAATTCATTTTGACCAAATTCTGTTCATATTAAACAATAACATGGTTAATTTTAACCAAGTAATGTCCATATTTAAACATAATATGGTTACTTTAGAACAAATCTGGGGTAACTTTACCTAAATTATGATTTCTTTTTACGAAATTATGGTTAATTTTAACCAAGATATGTCAAAATTGAACCATAATATTGTTAATTTGAACCAAAACATGGGTTGTGGTGACTTATGATAACTTTTAACCAAATTATGGTTAGTTTTTACCAAGTTATGTTCATATTTAACCATAATATGATCAATTTAGCCCAAATTTCAGGCGATTTTGACAAAATAATGATTACTTTCAAAAGATTTTGTTATTCGTGCTTAATTCCCAGTTTTTATTCTTGACAAAAACACTTGAAATTTATTGTTGATGGGATAAGCTTTTCCTATGCGCATTTCACTGGTTGCTTAGGCCAGATCATCAGGAAACTTCATCCATAAAGATTTTAGACAAACTAAAGATATTAAAACAAATAAAACTGTTAAACGTATAAGAATTATAGCAACAGTTCTACTTGTAATAATATTGTTACGTTACTGCCTTTCAATAACGTTTTGGTTTATTTCCTTTATAATAAACCGTTTCGAGTTCTTTTATTGCAATTCAAATAAAACAAATAAACACAACACTTTTGCTACTGTTTACAAATTACACAACTTTATTTAGTACTTAGTTACTTTAACAACCGTAATTATAGCTCTTATTTACAACCAACTATAAATTTCTCAGCGTGATTCGTTAATGACAAAGTCAGAACTTAGAATGAATCATGCCATCTCTTGCGATCCTATTTATACTCGGGCAAATGACCATAGAACGTTCGAGTTCTAAAGTCGAGATGGCTCTATAAAGTTCGCCTAATAACGGCTATTTTGTTAATTAAACTTATTCAGCTATTACTATCTATATGGCTGAATTAATTGAGTTATTAGGCATCATACACTAAGGCATACTTTTAGGCGTTGTTATAGATTGAGAAACCTTAATAAAGAACATTCTAGTTTACAGTGGGGTTGAAGTACAATTATGCACAACAATTTTAACATTACATCTGTACATTGATTTCTACACTCGAAGTGTGCATAACTTGTACAATAACAATTTTAACTAATAAAATAACTAACAAATACTTAATAACTAATCAATACAAGATAACACATAAATTAATCTAATTCTTAACCAATAATTACAAATAATTCTTAACTAAAGTTACTTTCGTAACAATATCAAAGTTTAAACAAAACACATCAACAATAAACAACAGTGGGCTTATCTCATCTTACATTCCCCACTACAATTAGTTGAAATTCTCTCAACATTAATTGTAGTTGTAAGTAGGTTAAGAAAAACAAAACAACAACAACTTACAAAAGATGTTGTCAATTAAGTGTTTTTTAGGCCGTGCACTTGCCTGTTTATTGTCAAAAAGTAATTTAAATTTTTGGGAATACAAAATTTTAATTTCAAAAGATTTTGTTATTTCAATAAATAAAATTCAATAAATTTCAAGTGTTTTTGTCAAGAATAAAAACTGGGAATTAAGCACGAATAACAAAATCTTTTGAAATTAAAATTTTGTATTCCCAAAAAATTAAATTACTTTCTGATAATAAAGATTACTTTTGACCACATTATGGTTTATTTCGACCAAAATATGTTCAGATATAACCATAATATGGGTACTTAAGACAAAATAGTAGAAAATTTTAACCAAACTATGGTTAGTTTTGCCCAAATTATGTTCAAATTTAACCAAAATATTGTTAGTATAGACGAAATAATGCGAATTTTAACCATATTATGGTCAAACTTAAATATAATATGGTTGCTTATAAACATTAACATTGTTAACATCCAACCATAGTATGTTGCTCTGAGAATATGGTTGCCTCCAACTATATATTTTTTCTACGTGTGCTAATTTATTAGCGCAGAACCTTTCGTCAGCGTCCCTGCTAATCATATTAATGGGAAGTTGTAAACAGGGTCCGAACGTAAACTCCTTCACACATGGATGTCCATTTCTGGATTAATATAGTCAAAGAGATTTGTGAATCTATTCCGTTGCGAGGCACTGCAGTCTCAGATACCATCAATATATAATGGGAAATGTTGGGAAGCCAACAAGTCATTTCAAGATACAAAGAACAAAGTTTAACATTAACAAAAGGTAAATGATGTGGCAGAACGAGGTGTGGCTTTGGCTAACACTTACTTTAAAGTCACAACTTCTGAAACTGATTTTCAGAACCCCAATAAATGATGTTAAAACAAAATAAAACGTTTGTTTTTAATTTGTGTGTTGGGTACGAGTAATAATAATATAAACTGGGAACAAAGCTTAAAACCGGCATTACTCAGGAACGGTAAGAGCAAATTCAGAAATATTTATTTTATTTTTAGATTATTCAAAATTAATTGATCTTTCCATTTGCGTTGTTCGTTTGTTTCATTTTCATAAACATTTTAAAAGTTATAAAGCGTTATTTTCAAAATGTACGAAAAATTATAATGTAGGGTATCTGAATGAGCAAATTCGTTAGTAAAACTTGCAGTTTCTGCACACAAAAGTAAAACTTGGACATTTATCTTTTAAATTATTTCCTTATAAGTAAAGCAAATCGTGGTTTTTGACAGAGTTATCAAGAAAACTCCAAAAAGACCGGCAAACCCGATTTTTGGTACAAACTCGACTTGATCGATCTCTAAGCCTCTTCCAAAAAATCTCAAAAATACTTTACACTATAAGTTTATATATTATGGTAGATCACGAAAAAAAAAAATTCTTTTGGACCCACTACTGTACATTAAGGTGGTTCGAAAAAAAAGTTGAACCAGGATTAAAGATTAGTTGAAAAGAATTTCAGAAAAAAATTATTTAATTTTTTGCCACGCCTCTGGATACCGGCAATTTAGTTTTTTGTATACTGCGTTGCTATTTTCAGTTCGATCATAACATATTGCATATCATGATTCGTCTATGGATTCATTTTTGCCTTTGGTGACATTTTAGTCGGACATAAAATTCGGAACGCCACTTAAGCCATCTCGAATCGTTCCCCCCTAATGTCAAATTTTTTGCACGTGGCAAGAAAAACCTTGTAAAACTTTGTACTTCTAGCTTTTAATGTACTCATTTTTTTCCACGCCCCAAAATAAGGCCTACATTTCTTTATTAATATATTTTATATTGAACTTTTGGTTTTTTATATTCATATACCACCGACGTTTAAAGCCCAATTTAGTTATATCGCAAATCATTACACGCTTTACAAATATTTAGATTGGAAAAGTACCAAGAACGCCAAATGCCTAGATAAGTTAATTGGGACCTCCTGAACACGAAAAACGCTGTAATTTTTTTCCTAAGTACCGTTTTAAAGATAACGGTACTTTTGTGTTTTTCGGTGTATGGTCCCACTCCAACCCTTGTGGGAAAAGACATTCAATTACCTTTCCAACGATATGCCATTTATTTCGATCGGACTTTTTGGTTGGGCTCCACAAGGGTTTGAGTGGGTCCATACACCGAAAAACACAAAAGTACCGTTATCTAAAAAACGGTACTTAGGAAAAATATTACAACGGTTTTCGTGTTCAGGAGGTCCCAATTAACTTAACTAGGCATGTGGCATTCTTGGTATTTTTTTGGCTGTAAACCAGTGTTATTAATTGCCTCACTATGGCTTCGTTCATCCTTCCCCCCTAATGTTCAATTTTTTCGCGTGGCAAGAAAGCCCTTCTAATACGTTGTATATGTAGGTTTTTAGTATACAAAAAACTAAAAGGACGGTATCCAGAGGCGTGGCAAAAAATTAAAAAAATTTTTTCTGGATTTCTTTTCAACTTATTTTTAATCCAAGGGGGTGACTGGCTGAACTTTAATGTGCATACATTATTTTACTTTTAAATCTTATTGCATAAAATATAGATATAAAAATTTCTTTTTAAGAAAAGGATTGCTTTGTTATAATTTTTCAATGACCTACAAATTCAATCTTTAAAAAAAAACATTTTTTACATTCAGTTTTTATACCTTACATACATATGTAAAGTTCCATAACAAGACGCAATAATTTAACTTTCTAAGTTATTTTCTTTTTTTTTATTGAATTTGTTACTACATGCTTAAGTCCCGTTTTCACAACTTACCGATAGCTAAAAGAAGACTTTAACCGGCCTTATAAAAAGTGTTCCATTATAAAAACTGTACTTTAAATTTAAGTGAGCGATATAGTAAATTAAGGTTCATCCTACCTGGTAGGATAAAGTAAAGTTGCGAAAGTGGAACACTTTTTATACGACCGGTTAGTTGTGAAAACGGGCCTAAGTGTCTTTAAACTTCGTTAAATAAAGGTTAATTATTCTGCTGCACGCAAAGAAAAAACATGGTTGTGGCAAACATATTCTAAGAGCAACATATTATGTTAAGAATAATGATTGTAGTCACCATACTAAGATTATTATTGAATCATATTACGACCAAATATACTTGTACTATTACATCATATTATTTTTCCCTTAATCATATTATTATTCTGTTAATCATACTAAGTTAAGAAGTAATCAAATTATCATCATGTTAATCATAATAAATTTAGAAGCAATGATACAGCACTTTTCATAGCTGTCATAAAAATACAAAATAAATTAAAATATTTTTGCATCGATTTTTTATTTTGTGGCTTTTTACAATTTTACTTAATGTTAATCAAATAGCGGAGTTCAATATAAGGCTTGCAAAAGAGCAAATGAAAAATCCGTGGTTTTCATGGGCAACAGCGTATGTCCATTTTTTCGATTTTAAGATGTTGCAATATGGCATTGCCTAATTCTGAACGCTCTTTACTTTTTTTTTTAAATATGGTTCAATTCCGATTTTTTAACGTAATGACAAAGTTTAAAAAGTGCAATACCTAGCACATAGTTTGATCTAGAATGGTTGTTAGGCTTTCCTGAAAAATTTGTTTTAAGACATACGCGGTTGCTCATGAAAACCACAGAAATATCGTAGCACTTTTATAAAATATAACGAAATCTCTGTGTATTTTGTTGTTTGATTTTACAAAAAAACTATGATATTTTGCATTTACACTATTAAATCACTAATACTGAATGAACTCCGCTAATATTTTAATTTTTTAATTTCTTTAAACTTATTTTTTTTATGGAATTTTATCTTTTAATTGTTTAACCGCTCACAAATAAAAGAACGACACAACTGCTTCAAAATTATTTTACAAATGGCGCTAACATAATATGATTAGAGTAAAAATAGTTTGATTGCATCTTTAACATAATATGATAAATGTATAAAAAGTTATCATGTTATGGCTATTAAATATCATGATATGGTTGTGAGAAATATAATATGTTTAGAAATTTATCATAATTAAGTTGTTAGAAAAATAATTATTTTTTGGTCAACAATACTCAAATTCATAATTGCGATAAACATTGATACGTTTACAGTAACTATAATATTGTTGATATTAAGTAAAAGTAACAATTATTTGTGTACGACAACAATATATTGTTAAATTAAACAAAGTGTTGTTGCCGTAACCATATTTTTTCTCTGCGTGTGTAGTTCGATAAAAAAACCTTGTGATTTAAATAAAAATCTGCAAATTTGAGCTATTAGTAACAAATAAGAAAATATTCATGACGGATCAAATGATATCATATGACAGACTTTACACCAAAGCATCTGCAGCCAAATTATTGGAGAGTGTACCATGAGACCCAAGGCAATCATGAACCCATCAAAACCAAAATGTAATATGATATGGGCATTTCCAATTTGACGTGTCGTGATATTTGTACCACAATATGTAAAAGAATTTAATGAAGAAGTAAAATTTGTAAAAAAGGGTTTTTTATACACAAAATAATGAAGTAGCACTATATTCAGAAAAAAATTACAGCAATCGACGCCAAGCATTTGCTGATATAAACAAAGTTATGCGCTGGCGTGACGTTAAAAAAACAGAATGGATTTTGACTTGCATTACAAAACTGAATAAGACTGCGAATTGAGCAAGACGTTTTATATAAAATCGTTTTTAAGTAAACTTTTAACTTATATAGATTTATTTTTCAAGCTATCAAATTTAAATATCTTTGCTCGTTTTAAGGTAAATATGGGCATGATCAGCGAGAAGTCTTCTTTTTTAATGTAACTCCAGGATGCAAATAGGTTGTATTTTAGGATCATGTTGTTCAACCGTTATCTCTATACACATGTAATCAATTTTTTGAGAAACAATTTAGATTACTTCTGGCGTTACGTTACTAAAAAGGAGACTTTTCGCTTGAACTGCCAATATGGGTAATTCCATGTCAAATCGACCAAGACTGACACCAGACCCCTTTCGATTTTAATGAAATTTAGTGAGAAGGTTTCTTTTATCCTAAAAGGAACATATATGAACGAAAAAAAATTAAAAATTTTTTTTTTCAAAAGTTATGTCATATTCAAAATGACATAATTTCGCCGAAATAGCCGAATGTGTTAAATTTATTTCTTCAGTATCTCGAAAACTACTTGACAAACGAAGATGATTTTAGTGTCATTTTAAAGAGAATACTTGGGGCTACAAACCATATATTGAAAAAAATTTTACCCATCTAGGAGCATTCTGTATCATAAAAATATGGCGGTTTAATAAAATTATTTATTTTGGCCGCTGCAGCGCGCAGGATGCTCCTCGATATGTAATATGTATGACCAACCCCACTTTATTATTTATTGCGGAATTTGGTTTTTTATTTGAAATTTCAATTAACTAAACCATTTTTGGGTTACGCGAATATATGCAGTGCAACCTCCAACATTTTCGAAATAATGATATATCTTCAAAAGAAGAGATAACCTAAAAAAAACGGTTAGCACCACTGGATTCAGCGTGCCCCAATTAGGTTAAAATGCCAGGTGCCTGGCTTGACTGTTTTTTGCAACAAGCACAGTGTACTTATTCCTCAAAACTTAATGCCAAAGAAAAAAAAACCAAATCTTAAAAATTAAAAAAATACCTCCTTCAAAATTCAGGAGGTTTAAAGAACAGTTTGAGGTATTATAGGTGTAAAAAAAATCAGCCAAATAAAAAAAAAGGTTTTTGATTTAGTCCGTTTTTAAAATTTTATATTTTGCAGATATTACATTTTTTAAAAACAAATGCAATATATGGTTTGTAGCCCCAAGTATTCTCTTTAAAATGATATCTTCGTATGTCAAGTAGTTTTCAAGATATTGAAGAAAAAAGCTTAACACATTCGGAAAATTCAGAAAAATTATGACATTTTGATTATGGCATAACTTTTGAACAAAAATTTTAGAGTGAAATTTTAGCTATTCTCACCATTTTCAAAAGGCCTCGTCATCAATACAATTAAGACGTGTGTTATAAATTCCATCGATTTAACTTCAAAATTGGCGAACGAGCTTTGGTCACAAGGTTTACATGGACAGACCTCTGGCCAGCCAGTCAGACGGCAGTCGCCAGATTGATTCAGAAAGTGTTTCTGAGTTGATTGTTAAAGGAGCGTCTGCACGCAAAGAAAAAACATGGTTGTGGTAAACATATTCTAAGAGCAACATATTATGATAAGAATTATGATTGTAGTCACCATATTAAGATTATTATTGAATCATATTATGACTCAATATACTGGTACTATTATATCATAATATATTTCCCTTAATCATATTATTATTCTCTTAATCATACTAGGTTAAGAAGTAACCAAATTATTGTCATGTTAATCATAATAAGCTAAGAAATTAATCATATTATTGTCATGTTAATCATAATAAGCTAAGAAGTAATCATATTATCATCATGTTAATCATAATAAATTTAGAAGCAATCATATTATGATACAGCACCTTTCATAGCTGTCATAAAAATACAAAATTAATTTAAATATTTTTGCATCTATTTTTTGTTTTGTGGCTTTTTACAATTTTTCTTAATGTTAATCAAATAGGGGAGTTCAATATAAGGCTTGCAAAAGAGCAAATGAAAAATCTGTGGTTTTCATGGGCAACCGCGTGTGTCCATTTTTTCGATTTTATGAAGTTGATGCCATATTGCCTAATTTTGAACGCTCTTTACATTTTTTTGAAAAAAGATGGATCAATTCCGATTTTTTAACGTAATGACAAAGTTTAAAATGTGCAATACCTAGCCCATAGTTTGATCTAGAATGGTTTTTCGGCTTTCCTGAACAATTTGTTTTAAGACATACGCGGTTGCCCATGAAAACCACAGAAATATCGTAGCACTTTTATAAAATATAACGAAATCTCTGTGTGTTTTGTTGTTGGATTTTACAAAAAAACTATGATATTTTGCATTTGCACTATTACATCACTAATACTTGAATGAACTCCGCTAATTTTTTAATTGTTTTATTTCTTTAAACTTATTTTTTTTATGGAATTTTATCTTTTAATTGTTTAACCGCTCACAAATAAAAAAAACGACACAACTGCTTCATAATATGATAAATGTATAGAAAGTTATCATGTTATGACTATTTAAAATCATGATATGGTTGTGAGAAATATAATATGTTTAGAAAGTTATCATAAATCAGTTGTTAGAAAAACAATTATTTTTCGGTCAACAATACTCAAATTCATAATTGCGATAAACATTGATATGTTTACAGTAACTATAATATTGTTGATATTAAATAAAAATAACAATTATTTGTATACGACAACAATATATTGTTACATTAAACATAGTGTTGTTGCCGTAACCATGCCCAACCATATTGTTTCTCTGTGTGTGGAGTAAATTTTTTTTTTATATGTTACACTCATCAGTACAAACGCATTATACGCCCTCCACTATGGTGATGTTGGTATAATTTTAATCTTGTTGTAGTGAAGCATTTTTCTATGGAACTCCGCATATGTTACATTGTTGATGTGTTCACTTTACATATATGTACGTAAACCAAAAAGAAAAAAACACAATAAATTTATGTCTTAATTCCAAATCAAAACAAACTTTTGATCTCCTACAATACTAAATGAAAAAATCTTTTTCAGTCTTCTTTGTTGGACATGAGAAATAAATCTTTTAGCAATTAAATTTATTTTCAATTGTTCCAAAGTCAATAAATTTAAAAGTAAAATTTGCATGAGTCATGCAAATTTGTGAACACATTTTCTGGCAACTATGTGAATATGTATGTATGTGTGTGTTACAAAAGAGAATGTTATAAAATTTTGTAAGTCTGTTAAAAATTTATAATTTTTATTGCATTTGTTTTTTTATGTTTACTCAAATAAATTTATTTTTGCCAGAAATACTTAACCAGTTAGAATAAAATATGAACACTGTTTTATTTTATAAAATTCTGAAAAATACTAAAATTGGAAGAAGAGTTCGTGCATACTAAAACAAAAATAATAAAAAAAAATATGTATGTACGTTCCAAATAGAGCTTTACAACTTTTTACACAGGCAATGACCAACGTAATTGCTGGCAAACATTTATGAACATCGATATGATAAAAACATCCAGTCATGCACAACTTCTAGCAGAAGCCTTATAGTGTGTATGTTGGAGGCAGTATGTTGAATGGTATCGTATGTTTTATTTTTCTTAACCCTTGTATGCACACCAAGGTACTTGGGTAGCTTTGGCGTTTTCAACTAAAATTTTGATATTGAAAATTTTTACTGCATATCAGAAACTTGTTGCGAACTACTGATTTTCAAAAAATTTAGTTTTTACGGCCTTAAGCTAAATTATATTTGTCATTAGCATGATTGACCAAGGCGGCATTTATACGGTGATTTTGAAAACATGTCTTTTTATTTTCTTTTAAAACTGCTACCCAAATCTTTTTAAATTTAGATGATGACTTTTGGGACATGTTTTTTTTTAAATACCCACCTCCACCACTAGTGGTAAAAGATGGTATACTAAGTTTGTCATTCCGTGTATTTTTTTAATCATCTCGGACCCCATAAAGAGGTTCCTTGCGTTATTCTAAGTCGATTTACCTATGTCCGTCTATCTGTCTGTGTGTCCATCTTTTGAAAACACGCTCACTTTCGTAAAACTCATAATAAACCTTCCAAATACCTAGGACAAATTTTAAAAAACTTAATTTCGAGCAACTACAACATAAAAAACTCAGCACATTTAAAATTACGGTTAGAAAACATAAACATCAACCCCGGAGAGATATTGGTAACTTTTGGCGTCATATCACTTTTCACAAACATCCCAGTTCATACTGCAATTAAAAACATAATGGCAAAATGGGAAGTTTTTAAAGATTTCACTTGAATTCCCATATCTAAGTCTTTAAATATACTAAAATTCTATATTAATGATAATAATTACTTCATATACGATAAAAAAAATTTTCAAGCAGATATTTGGTATGCCGACGGGTAACCCACTTTCACCAACTATCGCTGATATAGTTCTAGATACTCTACTTGACGAAGCAATTAAGGAACTGCAAGATAAAACTATCCGCATAAAATACATAGCAAAATAAGTTGATGATATTTTGGCCATAGTAAACTTAGACGATAAAGATGAAATCCTAAAGACCTTTAAACAAATATCATGAGAAAATTCAGTTCACTATTTAGATACAAACCAACACAGGAATTGCTTACCTAGATACGAAACTACGCATTAGTTGAAATAAAATAGTTTTCGACTGGTATGCAAAAGAAACATCTTCGGGAAGAATCATGAATTTTCATGCAACACAACCACGGAACCAAATAATTAATACTGCCAGAAACAGAGTACTTAACATTAGTGACAGACAATATAACGCAAAAAACATAGAAAAGATAAACAACATTCTAACAAACAATAGCTTTCCAAAAAATCTTATAAAGACTTTAATAACAAATACAGTGAGGAAAATTAATAACAAAACATCTGGCCACTCTAATGCCGACAAGGAGAAAAAACAATTTTATAGTGTAAAATACATACCTGGACTTATGGATAAACAGAACATCAAAGACACAATAGAGAAGAAAACCATATGGTTTGCTTACAAACCAAACAAAACTTTAAGCACAATATTAACAAACATAAAAACACCAATAAATAAACAACAACAAAGCAATGTTGTTTACGAAATACCATGTTAGTGGAAAAAAGATCAAAGCTGCGATTTGATGTATATTGGTACCACAAAGAGAACATTGGAAACAAGAATAACAGAACATTATATGGACATAAACAAATTGAAGGAAAGTACGGCTTTGGCCCGAAAGGAAAAGATTCACAATAGAGACGTTAAGGATACAACAGAAAATGAAAAAGACAATTAACTTAAAAGAAGACACACAAAACATAAATGCCAGTTACTGTGTTGCAATATCTAACCTGTGATATAATTTTTAAGTTTGGCTTTAATTTAATTTTTCATGTCTAATGTTTTTATGTTTGTCTACAACAAATTATTGTTCAACGTTATAAAAAATTTATTTCTCTTTTTGTAAATAATAAAAAATAAAATAAAACTAGATGACCCGTGCGAATATTTCGCACCGTAATTTTTATCAATGAAAATATTAATTTTTCAATTTCTAATTATTTTTCGTCATTAGTGTTAGAAATAAGCTTTAAAATGAGATATCATTCATTAAATTTGATGCGGTGGTATGGGAGATATTTGCAACCGACAAAAAAAAGTGCTTTAGAAATAATATATATGATAATAATATTGTTAAATATGTCCATTAGACTGGTCGCATCTTGTATGGGATTTTTTGTTTGCGCTGCTTAAAATATGAGGTTTGGTGTAAGAAATCATGATCTAATTTTTCAGGTCAATCCGACGGTGCCTAGCCGTGCCGGGTGGGGCCCAAAGTTCCCCATTTTATAAAAAAAAACATATTTTCTATCAGATCTTTATAGTTATACTAGTTGAAAAGCCGAAAATCAAAAATATGGCTTCGTTACGATCTTCCGCAGAGAAAGTACTTCAAGTGTGCCAAATTTCAGCTTCCTATGTCATCAGATGGCTTTAGAAAGTTGCGGAGAGAATAGGACATACATGCAAACATCCTGACATACTAAGAAATTATATATTGTATAAATAGATAGATTAACATATGGGCAAATCCCAGAAACAGTCCACCAACCAAGAATTTTTCAAATGAATTTTTTTTTAACGGAATATAAGACTAGATGTTTAATTTTATTTTTATATTAAAAATTTGTATTTCAGTGATCATCAATGCAATCATTTTTACCAAATCCTACCCCACTGCTGATTTTTTAATAAAATACGTGAATTTAGCATTATTTTAGGTGATTTTTGTGCTTAAAATAGCACTTAGAGCAAACTTATCAAAATATAAATTTCGTTAAAATAAAAGTTGAAATTCATTAGTTACCAAATTAGTTTAAGAAATGCAATTCATAAAAATATAATTTGTTTTGTTAAAATAAATAAAATATAATAATAAAATACTACTGGAAAAACTGTAGCGTGCGTTACGTAGCGTGCGTCACAAAGGGTTCACGGCTTTTGTCAAAAAATTACAACATTATTTGGCTGCGAATAAGTTCGTTTAGAATTCTCTTATAGTCATCTTTCTTTTAGGAATTCGATTTTGTATACCTTATGATGCAAAATTCGATTAAAATTAGGAAAACGCACTTCAACCTTTGAAGTTACTTCCACTTTTTGTAGCGTGCGTCACAAAACTTTGTGATCAATTATTTCGCAACAAATACTTGCTAAGAAATTTTGATATATGCCATTCGTAAGTACATATTAATGTCACTAAATACTATATATAAGTTGAAGCTATCTTTTTTGAAAGACCAAAAAATGTGTATATTTCAATCAGAAAACGCGTGCGAATGTAGCGTTCGTCACGCAGGATTTGGCCATATGTTCGCGTAACTCAAAAAAGCTTTAGCTTATTGAAAAACTAAAAAAAAACCGAAATTACGCAATAACATTTACTTTAAGAAAGGTAAAACGTTTTTCTTATATGCGCAGTCGTTTTAGAAACATAATTTTTTTTCTGGAAAAAAAAATAATTTTTTTATTAAAATTTCGGAATTTTTGTTTTTAAAAATTCATAAAAAATTGAAAAACAAAACAAGCTATAAATGATTAAAATCTGTTGACAACTTTTGATTTTATGTATATAAACATAAATTTTATTGCGGAATTTCGGTTTTTTCTTAGTTTTTCAATAAACTAAAGCGTTTTTGAGTTACGCGAACATATGTTGTGCAACCTCCTTAATTTTCGAAATAACGGTATATCTCGAAAACCAAAGCCAACATAAAGAAAAAAGTTTCAACTTTCTTAAAGTAAATTTTATTGCCGAATTTCGGTTTTTTTTAGTTTTTCAATAAGCTAAAGCGTTTTTGAGTTGCGCGAACATATGTTAATCTATCTATACAATATATAATTTCTTAGTATGTCAGGATATTTGCATGTATGTCCTAAATTTGGCACACTTGAAGTACTTTCTCTGCGGAAGATCGTAACGAAGCCATATTTTTGATTTTCGGCTTTTCAACTAGTATAACTATAAAGATCTGATAGAAAAGATGTTTTTTTTATAATATGGGGAACTTTGGGCCCCACCCCGCACGGCTAGGCACCGTCGGATTGACCTGAAAAATTAGATCTTGATGTCTTACACCAAACCTCATATTTTAAGCAGCGCAAACAATTAAATTAAAAAAAAAAAAAAATTGCGACCAGTCTAATGTCCATTCAGGCTTAAGTTCATCAAATTTAATTTTCATTAAATTATTTTTATGAAGAAAGGAATTTTACAACATGAAATTAATTAAAATATACTGATAATTTTTCATTCTGAACTGAAGCTGGGCTCGAACCCAGGCGTTTTTTACGGACAGGTTATCCTTACATGTTTCGATTGCAACCACTCAATCTCTTCAGAGGGCTTGCCGTTTAACACTCGCAGCCATCGGCGACTGCTGACGTCAATAGTCAAATATCAATCCTTAAACCAAATTGTATTTAACCTTCGGTAGATCGAAGTTTGCCTTGAATTATCCATTTTCAATTTATTCTACATGTTTTTCCTTACTTCCTGCCCTTCGTACTTTTGTTAAGAATTCTTCTTGAAGACCAAAGAACATATTTTGTTTCGTTTCCCATTTCCTGTCCATCTTTTCCCTGTTGACCCTCCTCCAGCACAACTTGAAGGACAAATGCAAACATAGAGCTCGTGCCCTAGCTTTAACAATAATAAGTATTGTGGTTATTTTGTTGAACTATTATTATATTATAAATTATCAGTAAATTTTAATTAATTTCATGTTGTAAAATTCCTTTCTTCATAAAAATAATTTAATGAAAATTAAATTTGATGAACTTAAGCCTGAATTAGCAAATTAAGAAAATTTGGATTAAAAAACCATAAATAGTTCAACAAAATAACTACAATACTTATTGTTTAATATGTTTTCTTTAATTTAAACAGACGAATCCCTCGATAAAGTGAACATTCACGAAACGTTGGGAAAATATGGATTTAATGCATTTTTAATTACATATACTTGAGGCCGTTTTAGCTAAAATAAAATCTAATTTAAAGAAAAGAACTATGTTCATTTCAAAAAGAATCTAGTTATACTAAGCAGTTAGGGATAGAAATCCAGCAAAATCGGTACAGATGGTAGAAAATTATGATCGAAATATAAAACCACCACCATAAAAAAATTATAATTTTGTAACGAATAGTAACATAATTGGTGGTATAATGCACAGATTGAAATAAAATTTAACACAAATTCGTTCTATATAACTAGAAAACATACTGTTAAATTTTGTGAAGATCGGTTCATATTTTACCATAGGCCAGATATAAAGCATACTCATGGAAAATTGCTTAGCATGCCTAAAGCGGTAAAAACTTCGCCCACAAAATAATGTGTTAAGTAACCAGGAAAAAGTTAAAATAATTTAAATTCTGCTGAAAGAACCAATGAATGAAAGAAACTTTTCATTTAAAAAAAGTAGGTGAAGTTGTTATAAAACTGGGTACATCACAGTTTTAAAGGACAATTTTTGGTAAAGACAGTTGTAAAAGCAGTTTTGGTTTATTGCTCATATCTCAGCAATTTACGGATCGTTCAAGCTGAATTTCAATAGCAAACTTTAACGGGGTATCTGTATTATAAATATAGAACAACCTTTTTGCGGCCTTCGAAATACCCATTTAAACAAACACATGGGTAGACGGGTAGATTTGAACTTATCTTCTCATAAGGATCCAGAATGTATAATTTATGGATTCTAGGATTAATATTGTGGATGTTAGAAACGGAATGACGAAGATATATATACCCCTTTACCTTCGGTGAAGTGATGTTCAACACCCTTAAATGCGCACTCAGGTACCCTGGTACCTGTACGTGTTTTATTTGGAAATGCCGTTGTTTTAGCAATATTTTTTGAAGTAATTGGCAGCTCTGAATAAATACATAAAAGTCTTTATAAAATATAAACGTAAACACATTATTTCATGAAATAAAAAAACAGAAACTTAAAAGACAGGGTTTTGCTACACACATAAGGGTTAAACTTGGTCAATTTTATTTCGTTATACGTAGCTTTGCTTTTCAGTTTCATCGTCGCCTATTTGCATCTGGGCAATTGAATGTTGATTCAATTACATCATTTTGAATATAGAAAAGTAAGAAAAATAAACTCGTTCTTCCGAATCTTTTTCTCGTAGTCAGTTCGAATTATTATTATAATTTTACCGGGATTATAAAGGATAAGTTAAGTATTTCGCACTAGAATAATCCGTACTTGAATTAATCTTTCAGTACTTTTTATTCTCTCAATATGTATTTGTTGAATCTTCATATATTAAATATGTATGTACTAACAATAATTAATAATAATTAATCGAATCTTATCCTAAAACATTATATGTCAATGTCCAGCCAGTGCCAGACAAAATTTCGTCATCACCGGTTTTGTTCACATATGTAGGTGTTTATCGCCCTTTTGATAGGGTGAGTGCTGCAGTGTCTCTTATTTTAAAGCGAGTGTGGCCGCCATGATTTAAAATATTCCGAGCTAGTGGATTTGGGTGTTGTTCAAGCCTTTTTAAATATTTTACAGCATATTTTGTATTCATAGTTTTAACTAATGTTTGAGTTTTTAATATACCAGGGAGCGGCTGTGATTGTTCGAATAAGTTTTTTTGGCGCCTTTGAATTTTTTCGATATTACAGGCCGACGCAGTGCCCCATAGCTGAATACCGTAGCACCAGATAGACTTTGGGATAGAGTTGTAAACTAGAAGCTTGCAATCAAGCCTAAGGACAGAGTTTCTTCCAATAAGCCAATGAATTCGGATGGCTTTTAGTTTAATTTGAGTTAATTTAGCCTCTCAATGGCATTTCCACGTTAATCGCCGATCAAGATGTATACCGAGATATTTTACATGCGAATGTTGAGGTATTATTAAATTATTCATTTTAATAGTATAATTATTGAATTCCGGCGCAAGGTGAATGTTATATGTACGCATTTTTGCTCATTGACCATTATCCTCCATTAGCGTGACCGTTAAAATCAAAAGTTGGATTCATTTAGGTCTCACTCGCCAATTTGGTGGGTATTGATAAAAAAACAACTTCAAAAAATTTTTAGGACGATCGGCGAAGGCTAAGCCGTCCCTCAAGCCCGCCAAAATTTGAGAAAAATCGTAAAGTCCGACTTGTATGACTTATATTTAGGAAAATATTATTTTTACATAAAAATCGTTTTCTAAGAAGTTGTTGTTATTTAAGTTTCCAACAACTTTTGCCTTAACAAGTTTTCTCTAAAACTCATATTGAACAAAACCTAATTAAAATAAAAAGTAAACAGCAGCATTGATGCGAATTTTTTCTTTAGAACTGTTTTTTCTTACACACGTCAATTCAGCTTTCATATTTGTGTTTAAGTGCGTTTGCTTAAAAAAAAAATAGTCAAACGGATATCATATGTTTCTAACGTACCACGGTTGATAAAGTTGGTGCAATTGTACTTTTTTGATACAATTCAAAGCCAAAAATTACGTTGGTACCCCGTGACTCATTTGGTACTATTTCCAAATTTTTCAAACCTATTGTTATTTGATATAAAATGGCAACTCGTATTTACTGTCCAATGAATATAAACGGATTTCATTGTTTGATGCAAATGGTTTTGCCATAGTGCAAATGCAAAATTACGTAGCGTTTTTGTGAAATCTTAAGGAAGGTCTGTGTATTTTGTTGTTGGATTTAACAAAACAGCTATGATATTTTGCATTTGCTCTTTGCAAGACCATTTGCACCGAACACTAAACTTCGCTATTGTGAATAGATTTTTGCACTTGATCATTGGACGATTGCATATGCCACATTCTAAATCAAGTATCAGCGGCAGCATATAAGCCTTCATTCCAAAATATAATAAAAACAAAGGAACGAAATAGACCGTATGTACCAATGGTTTCAAGTGTAACCGAAACAAAAGTATTTTTCTTTTATAAACAAAATCATTCATTACTATTGGGGTCGAATAAGTACGATTTAGATGTTCGTAAGTACGATATTGGTTTTCTCGTTTATCATCCCTGTGACATACCTGCACGCTCTCATATAAAATTGTCAACACAGACTAGAAATATATTGAAGAAAAAGTCCCAGAACTGCCAAGGTATCGCCCCATGGGGGATTCAATATATGACGGACCTTCATTAGTTGTTTGTGCTTAACATTTTCTTAAAACATACTTGCCTTATATCTCCACCCTTTAAGGGGGCTCCCATACAAATATGCTGGTTTAATATAATTCTTAAATTTGGCCACTGCAGCGTCAAGATTGCCCTTAGTTGGGTCAAATGTATGACCAACCTCACATAATTTGTTTTATCCCCATTGCCAAAAAAAATTTGGTTTCTAAAACGTCTACGCATATTAGAAAAACCTATAACAATTGTTTAAGGTAATATTATTGTGGAATTTCGTTTTTGAGTTACGCTGTGCAACCTCCTCCGTTTTCGAAATTTTGAAAACAAGAGCTAACCTAAAAAACGGTTAGCACCACTGAATTCAGCGTACCCAAATTAGGGTAAAACGCCAGGTGCCCGGCTGGTCGGTTTTTTTTTAAATAAGTAATAAAAATGTTTTTAAACAAAACTAATTCATAGAAAATGCGTTTTTTTAATGAATTAAAAATTAAATTTTTTAGTGGCTTATTAGATATTTTCAGTTTATTTTGTTTAATAAGAGATAAATAAAAACTAGTTAAAAAATTTTCTACAAAATTAATATTTTTTAAGTTATTAAACATAAAAGTCAGATTTCATATAAATTATAATTTTTCTCAAACTTTGGTAGGCTTTAGGGACGGCTTAGCCTTCGCTGATCGTCCTAAAAAAATTTTTTAAGTTGTTTTTTTTATCAATACCCAACAAATTGGCGATTGAGACCTAAATAAATCCAACTTTTGATTTTATAGGTCACTCTAGAATACCACCGTACTTTTTGGCTTGGAATTGTATCAAAAAAGTACATTTGCACCAACCTTATCAACCGTGGTACGTTAGAAACAAATGATATGCGTTTGACTATTTTTTTTTTTAAGCAAACGCACACAAACACAAATATTAAAGCTGAATTGACGTGTGTGAGAAAAAACAGTTCTAAAGAAAAAATTCGCATCAATGCTGCTGTTTACTTTTTATTTTAATTAGGTTTTGTTCAATATGAGTTTTAGAGAAAACTTGTTAAGGCAAAAGTTGTTGGAAACTTAACTAACAACAACTTCTTAGAAAACGATTTTTATGTAAAAATAATATTTTCCTAAATATAAGTCATACAAGTCGGACTTTACGATTTTTCTCAAACTTTGGCGGGCTTGAGGGACGGCTTAGCCTTCGCCGATCGTCCTTAAAATTTGTTTGAGTTGTTTTTTTATCAATACCCACCGAATTGGGGGGTTAGAGCATGGAAAAATAAAAAAAAAATTTGATACATACAGTTAACGACCACCCTATCCTCCATATTTCTAGTTGATATTTATGATCCTGTAACTAAAGAGATACTTCATGACGTTTTTCGTGCATTCTTAGAAAAGCTGTATCGTCTGCAAATGTTTAAGTTTCGGTGTAGTTGTTTGTTGGCATGTTCAAAGTGTATCATAGAGGGCCCAGGATGCTTCCTTTTGGGACTCCAGCGCCAATTGGCTGAGGTAAGCTTAAGAAATGTCCTTCTTAAATAATAAATTTGCTGGTTAATCATTAATCATGCTGGCGAAGCATCGATGCTGAGCAATATTTTTTCTTCAAATGCTTTTTTATGACATTTACTATTCGATGAGTTTGTTCAAGTGTGCTGTGTTTTCTTCAAAATCCGAATTGATGGTTTAAGATACAACTATTTTCATTTAAAATCGGTGTTAATTTGGACACAAATAATTTCTCAAACAGCTTTGACATATTTGATAATAAGCTAAAAGGCCTATATGACTCAACTTTTGTATGATCTTTATTACTTGGCTTTGGTATCATGGTAACTAATGAAACTTTCCATTCTTAAGGTTAGTACTCCAGTCGTAATATAGCATTAAAGATAAAAAGAATAATTTTCCTTGCTACGCGAGGTAGCTCCAAAAACATTCCATTACCGATACTATCAACCTAGTGCTTAAGTCTTAAATAGACTTTTCTTATTCTCTTATCTCAATTTCCCTGTAGGAAATGTCAGTCGTGAATTTGAACTGATCCACTTTTACGTTTATCACCAGAGTAACTCTGACATCCTATAGAACTGAACTAGTTGAACACTATGCTAGTTGAAAAAACAGACAAGCCGGGCACATGGCGTTTTAACATAATTCGGGGACGCTGAATCCAGTGGTGCCCGCGGTTTTTTCAGATTGGCTCTGGTTTTCGAGATATACCGGTATTTCGAAAATGGAGGAGGTTGCACAACGGCTGTAGGAAATATCGCCCAAAGAAAAATGGCCCAAAAAAAAAATGAAAAATCGCCCAAATGAAGAATCGCCCAAGCGAACATGAAAAATGACCCAAAAAGGTAAATATGAAATTTTGCCCAAAAAAAAAAAACGAAAAAGGGCCCAAAAAGAAAATGAAAAATGACCCAAAAAGCATAAACGAATTTTTTCCCAAAAAAATAAAAAAAAAATTACTAATTTGCAAAAAAGTGTTTATTATTCATATAAATTTAGGTGACATGTCATAACATCCAGTGTCGTAGTGTCCTTGGACACTTTTAAAGTGTCATAATGTCCATCGAAGACGTGGGCGAGGACGTTATGACACTTTGCAACGTCCGCAACTTAACTTATAATCAAAAATGTGTAAATTTTTTTTTTAAATTCCGTTAAAATTTCAAGTGATTTTTTTAAAGATACTTATTTAACCATAATATGGTTGTCGGTGACAATGATTTGGTTAAATTAAACATAATATGGATAAATTATTTTTATAGCTTTTACTCCGGGTGTATATATTAAATATATATATCCAAAATAAGGATTTCATCTTCTATGGTATAACAAATACTGGCTTCGCTAACTAAAGCTTCTCTGTATAGCCGGCCTTCGGCCGGGCGCAAGGATTTTCTCCTCTATGGTATAACAAAGACCGGCTTCGCTAACTAAAGCTTCTCTGTATAGCCGGCCTTCGGCCGGGCGCAAGGATTTTCTCCTTTATGGTCTAACAAAAACTGGTTTCGCTAAGTAAAGCTTCGAAAAACTGCCTTGTTTCCGAACAAGGCCGACTACGCAGAGAAGCTTTAGTTAGCGAAGCTACAAAACCATTTTTAAAAAAATTCTACCGATATTATGTTTAATTTAACCAAATCATTGTCGCCGACAACCATATAATGGTTAAATTAGTTTCTTGAAAAATAGTTTTGTTGTTTGCAACCATAATAAAACATGGTTTTCTCTGCTATGTAAGATTATGGTAGAATTTTAAAAATAGCCCATTTTTTTGGGCCATTTTTCATACAACATTTTCATTATGAAAAATCACCCAAATTTAAAAAACGAAAAATCACCCAACAATAACGATAAATAGCCAAAAAATTTTGGGCCATTTTTCATATAAAATCAGGCCCAATTTTACATGCAATTTTTTTGGGCGATTTTTCATTTTTTTTTGGCGATTTTTCTTTGGGCGATATTTCCTACAGCCTGCACAACATATATTCGTGTAACTCAAAAACGGTTTAGTTTATTGAAATTACTAAAAAAAAACCAAAATTCCGCAATAAAATTTCATTTCAGAAAAGTAAAACTCTTCTTCTAATATGAGTAGTCGTTATTGAAACATATTTTTTTTTTTGAAAAATAAATAAATTTTTTTTATCAAAATTTCGAAATTTTTGTTTTTTAAAAGTTCATAAAAAATTAAAATATGCAGCTAGGCTTCAAGCCATAAATGATTAAAATCTGTTTGCAACTTTTGATTTTATTCACAAAAGTCGACAAATTTTAATTAATTTAAGAATTTCATAAAACGCAATATTTGTATGGGAGCCCCCTAAGGGATGGTGATAAAGGGAAAGTATAATTTGAGAAATGTTAAGAACAAAAAACTAATGGAGGTCACTCCTAGTGGGATAAAATGTATGACTGGCCTCCATTAGTTTCAATAACGACTATTCATATTAGAAAAAGAGTTTTACTTTTCTGAAATGAAATTTTATTGCGGAATTTCGGTTTTTTTTAGTCATTTCAATAAACTTAACCGTTTTTTAGTTACGCGAATATATGTTGTGCAACCTCCTCCATTTTCGAAATAACGGTATATCTCGAAAACCAGAGCCAATCTGAAAAAACCGCGGGCACCACTGGATTCAGCATCCCCGAATTATGTTAAAACGCCATGTGCCCGGCTTGTCACGAAAAAAAAGTGTTAATTTCATGCACAGTGTAATCTACTACTGAACTTAAAACTAGAACTACTAGTCTAGTCTAAATTTTTACTCGGTTTTTTACCGTATATTTTGTTTAAATAACATGTTTAAGTAATAAAAAAATTTAGTAATTGTTTTATACAAAAGTTCGAGCTTTCAGTAAAAATTGTTGCATCCTTTTCACTAATTTTACCTTAACAGCTGTCAAAAAATTTCTTTTTTTCTCTAAGGCCGACAGCATCACCAAAAAGTTTTCAAAATAATCAATAAACGTTTCGGCTGGGATACATTTGAACTCAGATTTCCTGCAGGATTTTTTTCTAACACTTCCACAATCATTTACTTCTTTATAAAATGACAAAAGAAAATTTAAATACATAAACAATCATAGTTAAATATAAACACACATACAAATCACATTTAAACGAAACCTTGTCATACATACATACATATACATATACATACGATGTTTGTATTTGATTTATATAGATATAATGTAAATAAAAATGTATTTATTTGTTTATGTATATATTTAAATCCTTTTTCCATTTTTGTTTATCTGTGAGCTCAAGTGTTAATAATAGAATGTATTTCGTTGATGTTCCACAGTTTGATGACAAAGTATGACATTTGATCTATGTATACATTTCAAAATAAAGATACAGCGGAATTCCGGTTTAACGAATGATTTAATGAACGCCTCATTGAGTTCCTTGAATAAGGAACAAACCACAGAAGAAGAACGAATTGTTACAAACGACATACTTTTATAATCTATTTCTTAAAAACAAAAGAACATACATTTTTTTATATTTTCTGGCATTCAAGCATTTGTAAAGACAAACTTACTATCCACCAAAAACAATAATAACTGCCTATTAGACGATGTAGAAAGAATTCTTTCATTCTACATTTTAAAGTTCCACAAATTTTAAAATGTTGTTGTACAGGGTAAAATTGAATGCACAATTTAACGACCGAGCAACGAACTAAAGTCGTAGAATTCAACTTTTCCAATAAACATTTAGATCGTACAAAGCTTAATTATAATAAAATAAACAAAAGAAAGGATAAACTCACTATTTATTGATGTTGTTTTTGTTAAAGCGTTGATATTATTGCAAGTAAAACTGTTGCTTATAATTCTTATTCGCTTAACAGCTTTATTTGTATAATGTTGTAGTTTTGTTATAATTTTTGGATGAAGTTTCCTGACGATCTGGCCTAAGCAACCAGTGAAGTGCACAAGGAATAGCTTATCCAACAATAAATTTCAGTTTATCAAGAGTATGAAATGGGAATTTAGCATATTTTAAAGAAACCTAGTTAAAAAAAGTGATTCAATTTATTCCCGCAGGCATGACTTTTGACCCACTCTGTAATTGTTCAAAAGAAAAAATGCTCTCGCCATCGCAAAATAGGCTTTAGGAGAAACATAATTAATATGTAGTATGTATTAACCCAAGGTTCTCAATCTTAGTTCTTTTTTAAACGTGATATTAGTCACTAAATTTCTCACTCACTCCCTTGTTTTGATTTTCTAAAAACAAGCTGCGAAAAATGTTATTAATGGTTTGTTATCAATTTCGCACTACATCCATTGTATTTTTACAAAACAAAAAGTGACACTCACTAAAATAAATCATCAAGGATCATTCGTTTTGTGTTTTCAAAACAAGTAGAATATTAACAAGTAAACCGACAATGAACATAAAACAAAACGTATAAATCATTAACAGCAGTGTAATTAAATAATTTGGGGTAGTTAAAAGAGAAAAAACTTTCTTACTAGCATCAATCTAAGGTAATAACCAGGGAAACTATAAATATGCAATAGCATGTCTTAGATAATATTCGGCACAAAGAGTTCGGTTTGTAATTTGTTGTAATACAGACGTGTATTTTAGCCCCGCTTACGATTTGAACTATTAATAAATCACATTTGATTTTGTAATATAAGCAGCGAATGAACGCTTAAAAAAAAATAATATACATATTTTGTTATTTAAATTATTTAACATAATAGTGAACAATTTAAAACGATAAAATTAAATAAAATAAAACAGTAGAAATATATACGTATGTATGAATGTTCATACATGTGTATACATATTCTGAACAAAAACATTTAAATTTCTTGTTTTTGTTGTTGTTGTAAAATACAATAAATAATAAAAATATTAAAGCAAAGCAAAACGGTGAAAAACAAAAACAACTCTTTGCATGAGTACGAACAGTGAAACAACACTAAGACAAAATGAAAGAAACGTTTACGTTTTAGTTGAAGCAAACGAAAATAATGCGGAAATAAATAAAGCTAAACAAAATAATATAAACTATTTAACGGCTAAGCCAATTACTCGAGCACGTTCCCTATCACCCTCGGTGTTTACAGAAACAGTGGATAGTGACTCATAAAAAAAACTACAACTAGATTTGGTGACAAGTGTTGCCAGGCCAGCAAGTATTGCCGTGACGTCAAAAACAAATTTAGTGGGAAATGATACCATGAACTTAAACACAAATGCAATGGAAAACCCCCCTGTAAAAAGCTGTCAAAAACCTACAGTACAAGTTGGTATGGACAGGTACATAACAGTGTTTAAACGGGGACGCGGCCCTACCTCTGCAGCAGTTGCTTCGGCCTCAAAAGTACCATCTTTTGATAAAAGAAATACACAAAATTGTTTTGCGATTCTGGAGGATGAATCCTCTGAAGCACCAAACGTCATTAAATCGTCTAAGCCACCCCCGATATACCTTAGAGAGCAAAACTCTAATGAGTTAATACAAAGTTTAATTTCGGTGATAGGTGAAAATTCCTTTTATGTAGCTGCAATAAAGCGCGGTATCATTAACGAGACTAAAATACAGGTGAATCACGAGGATGATTTTCGAAAAATTATTACAAGAATTGAGACTCTGAATAATAACTTTTATACTTATCAAGTGAAGAGCAGTAAAGGTCTTCAGGTAGTAATCAGGGGCATATACTCATGCGTAGACCCAGGGGAAATTAAAGCTTTTTTTAGAAGAGAAGGGCTTTAAAATCAAAAACGTAACAAATATCAAAAATTGGGAAAAAAATCCCCAACCACTATTTCGAGTGGAGCTAGAACCCGGCGACGTTAAGCTCAAAAGAAATTAAACGCATCCAATCTATAATTTAAAATATATTCTGTACAGAAGGGTAACTGCCCAGTAAAAAATTTTAAGGTTTTGGGAAGCAAGAAAAGTACAAGAGCGCTGATATATGCGCTGGCTATTACATACTACTTAGAAGCAACAGGGAAGCGAAAACCATTGAAGTCAATTTTTAATATAAGTAAATGAAAATTATTTAATAGCTTCGCATAATCCCTTATAAGTAAGCAGGTTGTAAGGGAGTAGTTGAAATGACTATTTAAAAGAAAAAATTTACGACCAAAGTTCAAAGTGCTTCTGTTACTCCCTTACATGGAAGCACGTTGTATTGCAATGATTTCAAAATGTGTTTACGATTATTCCCGACATGTAATCGAGAACAAGAGATGCTTAAAATTACTTCTTTTTTATTACGCAATCAGTCAGCAAATTGTTTTTGAGCAGAGAGGACGCAAGCAAATTTTTGTGTGGTCAATTACTAGATTTGTTGTTGTTTTCTTTTTAATTTGCGTACAGTTTCGTTCTTTTTTAAAAATTACATATAAACTGTGTTGTGTGTTTGTTTTGCTTTTTGTTCTTTTGCATAAGTTTTTGTGTTGCGCTTCTTGTATACAGTATAGAAGCAATTAATCAAAGGTGTGAAAGCTGCGGTTTTTGGAAGCTATTCCTTCACGGAATAATGTAAGCCATGAAAAACGCAGTGATTTTACAAAAAAGTAGTGCTTCCAAGTGGGAATTCGCCATATAAAAATCATGCCTCTTGTAAGCATGTTTGTAAGGGGGAATTGTGCTTCTCTCCCTTACAAACCTGCTTACCAGTTAGCACCATTTTTTACTGGGTGTTGAGGAGCCGCACAAAAGAAATGGTCCTGTTCAATGTCTAAACTGCCAGGAATTTGGCCATACTAAGGCATACTGCTACTAAACCCCTGTTTGCGTAGTATGTGGTGAATTACATGGAACAGTTCTTTGCGACAAGTCTAAAACCGACCCCAACGTAAAAAAATGTAGCAACTGTGGCGGTAATCACACTGCCAATTATAGAGGATGCCCTGTATATACTATCGTCAAGCAGTCGGTCGGACCGAAAACTAATCCCCCGCAAATGCAGATAACAAATCAGGTAAACACAAATGCAATTCAAGCCCCCCAGCCTAGTAATAACAGAACCTCTTACGCTAACGTCCTAAAATCAAACCATGAACCAATGCAAGGTGCATCGCCAAGTAATGATGAAACTCCAGTTTCTAATTTAAGTCGTTTAGAAAAAACCATGGAAACATTAGTGCAAACGGTAAATAATTTTACTAACACAATGGGTAATATGATGCAGTAAATGCTTAGAATGCAATCGATGTTATTGCAAGCTGTACTTAACAAA
Organism: Pollenia angustigena; assembly: GCA_930367215.1. Classification (NCBI taxonomy): domain Eukaryota; kingdom Metazoa; phylum Arthropoda; class Insecta; order Diptera; family Polleniidae; genus Pollenia; species Pollenia angustigena. The sequence goes on from OV884058.1 coordinate 46,096,975, forward strand.
CCATGAACTGTTTAAAAATTTGTTTTTGGAACGCAAACGGCATCCGCCAACATAAAAATGAATTAGAATACTTTCTTAAAAATAAACAAATTGATGTCATGATGATTTCTGAAACTCATTTGACCTCAAGAAATACGTTTAATATAAATGGTTATATACTATATGATACCAAGGACCCTCGAGATAGAGCTTGTAGAGGTTCTGCCATTTTAATAAAAACCCGAGTCAAACACTACCTAATGTGTGATCATCGTGAAGATTATCTCCAAGCAACGAACATTTGCGTTGAGGAATTAAATAGAAACCTAGTAATTTCATCGTTATACTCCCCGCCTAGATTTTCAATATCGGAGGACCAATATTATAAATATTTTAAATCATTAGGACCGTGTTTCCTAGCCGCTGGCAATTATAACGCTAAACATACCCTCTGGGGGTCGCGACTTATAACACCAAAGGGTCGTGTTTTATTTAACATAATTTCTAAAATGGATTTAAATGTGGAAGCGAGCGGACAACCAACATATTGGCCCACTGATCATCAAAAAATTCCAGATGTCATCGATTTCGGTATGGTTAAAAACATTCCCATAGAAACGATTCATGTTGAAGCCTCCCTAGATTTATCTTCCGACCACACACCTACAATTGTTACTATAATGAACCCCAATAGAATTGTACCACCGACGACAGCTACGCAAATTAATTGGTTAAAATATAAAAAATATCTCAGTACCCATTGCACAGAAAATATTGCTCTCAGTACACCGGATTATGTAGATCGCTCTATTGACAATTTTGACAGTTTTCTGAAACTAGCTGTTCAACATTCCAATATTGCCCCCAAAAAAACAAAAACTATTAAAATATATTCCACAGATGTCGAGCATCTTTTGTCTGAAAAAAGGAGGGGTCGAAGAATGTGGCAATTGCACAGATCCCCTCAACTTAAGAACTTACTTAAAGAGTGTACAAAAAGACTAAGAAAGTTACTGCAGACTAAGAAAACGGCTTCTCTGGAAAAATATCTTGAGGAACTTGATGCAACCCCACAATCAAACTACTCATTATGGCGTGCAGCTAGAAATCTCAAAAGGCCAGTTGTCTCTAAACCACCATTAAGAAACTTAAATGGAAGTTGGGCATGAAATGATGTCATTTCATTTAAAAAACGTATTTACCCCAAATATATCTCACGATATTGCGGTCGAGTTACCACCTGTTGCTGCTAGAGCAGCTGTTCCGCTAAGATTTGAGATAAGAGAAATCGAAAAGGCTATTTGTGATTTAAACCCCAAGAAGGCTCCTGGTTTTGATAAGATCAGCAACAAAATGCTTTTGGAGCTACCCAGCATAGCAAAGAAAATTATTCTTTTAATTTTTAATGCTATTTTACGCCTTGAATACTATCCTCAAAAGTGGAAGGTCTCCTTAGTCACCATGATACCTAAACCTGGAAAGGATCACACAAAAGTTGAGTCATATAGGCCTATAAGCTTACTTTCTAATATATCAAATCTGTTTGAGAAGCTGTTAGCGTCAAAATTAACCCCAATTTTAAATGAAAATAGATGTATTCCTAACCACCAATTCGGCTTTAAAAGAGAACACAGCACAATTGAGCAAACCCATCGTATAGTAAACGCAATAAGAAAAGCCTTTGAAGAAAAAAAATATTGTTCCGCTCTCTTCATCGATGTTTCTCAAGCTTTTGATAAAGTCTGGCATGAAGGCTTATTACAAAAATTGAAGCTCAACTTACCAGTAAACACACACAAGCTGTTAGAAAGCTACTTAGTCGGTCGAAAATTTATTATTAAAGAAGGTGATTATTTAAGCTCTCCTCAGCAAATTGACGCTGGAGTCCCTCAGGGAAGCATCCTGGGCCCACTTTTTTACTTAATATATACCTCGGATATGCCAACAAACAACTACACACAAACTTCAACATTTGCTGATGATACAGCTTTTTTGAGCGTGCACGAAAACCGTCAAGAAGCATCTCGATACCTACAGGATCATATATTTCAACTCGAACTTTGGTTAAAGCAATGGAGGATAGAGGTCAATGAGCAAAAATGCGTACATATAACATTCACCTTGCGTCGGGAATCATGCCCCCTATTAAAATCAATAATCAAATAATACCTCAAAATTCGCATGTAAAAGCGGCCACACTCGCTTAAGAAGAAGAGACCCTGCAGCACTTATCCAATTAGATGAGCGATAAACACCTATAAATGTGAACATAACTCGCGATGAAAAAAAATTTTTGTCTGGCACTGGCAGGACAAAAAATAACGTATTAGGTTAAGATTTGATTAATTATTGTTAGTTCATATTTAATATATGAAGATTCAATAAATAAATAAATAATGAAAAAAAAAAAAAGAAAGAACTCTTATATGAACCGATGACTGCTTATCGTTTCCAAATAAGTTGAAATCTAGGAAATTCGTCTGTAAATACATACTTTATTACGTACATTAATCAGCTGAATAAAGTAAAAAGCAGCAAAGAGTGGTGGAAATTATCTAATGATCTAAAATCTTGTCCTCTATTCTATTCGTGGTGATTTATGTGCTGACGATATTTTACAACACTTTAGAAATATATTACAAAATTTTAATTCCATAAGTACGTTTCACTGGTGCCTGCCTTACAACACGGATGCCTTTCTTGATTCTCCGTTTGAACTATGTGAATTCTTTTCGGTTTTAAAAGGCTTAAAAGACAACAAATCTCCTGGCTCGGATGGCATTAGTTAAGAGTTTCACAAATATGCTCCAGTTAATTTTATTTAAGAGGTGCTTTATGTTCTAACTGTTATATTTCTTAAAGAAAATATACCGTCTACTTTCAAAGTTGCAATTCTCATCCCATTATTAAAAAAGGAGATCCTAACTGTCCTCAAACTACCGTGGATTATTTTTAATAGATACTTTATGCAAAATTTTCAACCGCATACTTTTGAACCGTATTACCGATTGGATCATTATATTATATATTACATATAATTGGAAAAACGTTCTCTGATTCCTTTGATGTTAAGCTGAGTGTCAAGCAAGGGTACATTTTAAGCCCAATACTGTTTGCGCTATACTTAAATGACCTTGCCAATATACTCCCTGGTGGAATAAGTGTTGACAACATCGAGATAAAAATGTTGCTTTATGCCGAAGAAATTGTCATACTATCTTACTCGCCGTGTGGTCTGCAAACTATGATTGACTCTCTTTACGTAAACTGTAACTTATGGCATCTGAAAGTCAATCTGACGAAACACAAAATAGATGTTTTTCGCAGTGGTACAAGGTTACCCGAAACCCTAACCTGGACTTGTAGAGAAAATGTGGTGGAAATTGTAAATTCATATAAGTACCTTGGAATTGAACTCAATTACAATTTATCGTTAAATAAACATTTATCAAGCAAAGTATCAACATCAAAAATGGCTATGTATTCTTAAGGCTCAGTTAGCCGGGAGTAACAGTAACGTTGAAAATAAGCTGCTTCATTTTGTTGTATGTCAAGCAATTAGAACGATTATAGTAAGCAGTAAGATGTTACTTTTCAATCTGTAAGAAATATATTGGTCTTCCTTTTATACGGTAAGGTTGCTGTTACTGTTACTCCCGGCTAACTGAGCCCTTAGTGGTCTAAATACCTAAACCACCCAAAAATATCTAATACAAATAAACGTAAAATCTTCAGTGCTGCCTCGCGTTCTATTATGTTTTACGGTGCCCACATATGGGGCTACAAAAAAATACGGCATAGTTGAAAAACTGCTTCGTTTTTTCATTAAAAAATTGTTAATTTTACCTACCAATTCCCAAAACTTTATGCTATTATTAGAAACTGTATTAAACTCTTTATATGTCGATACATTAAATCTGCATTTTAATTATGTAAACAAAGTTATGAATATGCCTTTTAGTAGAATACCTCGCCAACTTGCTGAAAAAATAATTGATAAACATTCTTTTTGGGCTGAAGGATAGACGAACTTGTGTAGTAAAATTAACTTTGTTCCGGCAAATACTTCCGATTTACTCAGCAAACACTGCAAATCAATTCTTCCAATCATTGTTGCCTATGAAAAGCAAGACTTAAGCACTGCAGCGAGAAATTCTCAATTGCGCGACTTATACTCACAGTTAAATTACTTACTCTCCATTGCAAATTGCTATCTCTTATTTCTCATCTTGTGCTATAAGTATCGTAATAAGAGCAAGAGGAGGTCTGTTAGACATAAATTCTAGAATTTTCAGAAGTACAACGGTCGGCTTATGCACACTTTGTAACCTTGATGCAACAGAAAACACACTTCATTTTATTGGCATTTGCCCTATTTTTAACGGATACTGACGTAAATACTCCAACAAAAACATCCTAAACTTATCAGAAGTCTTAAGCATCCTTAATGGTCAGTCCTGTAATTATAACAGTCTTGTGAATTATTTAGACTCCTGCTTAAAATCAAATTTTACAGGAGAAAGCTTTTTTATTTTATTTCACATCAATTTTGTTTGAAATTTGTCGCTTACATTAAAATTGTTTTTGCTATAAAATCGTAACGGTACCTTATGTGACCATGACATTTTAGGAGATGATGCAACTGTTGCCAATAAAGTCAGTTATTAAAAAAAACGAAAATTGAGATCATGTCGCTTACGTTATTTTCGCGGTTAGGGCTCGATATATCTATTTAATAAATAAAAAAAAACATATTTTACAGATTATAATTTTGGGATTGATTTTATTTAATGGAATTGTTATTAAATTGTTGAATATTTAGTTTTCAAATAAGCAGTTTTTGAATTTTTTGGGTGACATTTTTTACAATTTTCAGCGCATATTTTCAAGTTTTTACTGCATACTTAATGTGTATAAAACCCGTTTCAGAGCATATTTCTGGTTATCCTAGTAATAACTATCAACTTATATGACGATATTCATAAAAAGTTCGGCCATTTCCGGTATTTAAGATGAAAATTTCTTTTTTCAAAAATATTTTTTGAAAACATCAAACAACGATTTTCTATAAAAATCACTTATCCTAATTTTTTGTTTCATTTCTCTCTATAACTCTCTATAACTACATCTATAACAACTTCTATAAATTCTTTTTTCTGGATGTATTTAAGTAAAAAATAATGACTTACTTTTGAATGAGTTCATTTTGGGAAGTCCCTTGTAAAATTCATTGGTTCTTTCAGTAAAATTGTAAGTAGTGCTTTTATGTTTTTCTGATTACTCAACACATTATTTAGTAGGCAAAGCGTTTACTGGGTTATTTCTAGTTCGAAACGATAATAAAAAACAATATTTCAAAAACAGCAACGTGTCAGCACCCGAAAACTCGACAAACGAACATCATCCAAAAAATATATCAGTCACGTTTACATCTACTAGAGCTATAATTATGAAAAATGTGAAGAAATTTCGTCAATATAATGCCTCTTATGTTAAACAGAAATCATGCCTTTACATTACATACATACCGTGGCATTATATCGTTCGTTTCCCCGAGATACCACTGTAGCTACAAATAAGGCAACGATATTAATATAAGACAACAACAGAACCAAAATGTATGACACAAAATCCTTAATTTTACACAACAACTGCAAACTCAATGTCTTTATATTTGACTGGTTGTAAGACTTGCCGTCAACTTAAATTTTTTTAAGCTTAAATGACTTATTGACAGCAATATCCAAAAAAAAATATGTAAGTAACATTTGCACTGATTACATTTTGTTAAAATGGCACCATAAACCAAATTGGAAACAACAAAAAAAATGCAAGTTTTTTTTGAGACATGGCAAAATTTGATATTTCTTCTAATAAGTTATTTTCAAAAAAGGATGAATGAAACAACAAGAGGATGATTAGAGTTGTTCTGACTGTGTATTTTATTAGGTGTGGCGAAAACCATGCTTATGTGCTCTTGTTTGCTACGCAAGAAAATAGTGGTGTAATAGCAAACCAAAATAAATAGCAAACGGATCATAACTCTTCTATTTTGTTTATTTTTACTTAACTTAATTTTCCAACGAGAATTCCAGGCGAAAATGGAATGAAAATGGCAGAAATCATATACATACAAGCATTTTTGAAGTTAGTGGTGTAGAATTGTTCGCTTTGTTTTGCTTTACATTATGTGAAAAATGCATTCTTAAATATTTTAAACTTTCCACGTTTGAAGATAATGTGTCTTTATTTCCTCTAAGTGGGGCAAGCAAATCAAAAACTTAATACGTTTATTTCAAATTGTTGTTTTTGAGTTATGACGACTTTGCAGCAAATGTGCGATATATCGCAAACTAAATCATATGCTGTATAAGCTTACTTAATATTTGTAAAGACCTCTGACTTTTTCATTAGCTCGTTCACAAATCAAATCCATAGCGACCACGAAACATTCGTTTGCGTCACTGTTTGATTTAAGTTTTCTTCTTAAACAGAAGAAGAACATTTTGAGTTGTGACGGTTTGATCTAATTGGTAAGTAAAAGGTAAAATTTTTCCACAACTTTTTCAACCCTCCACCACTGGTGGAAAAAGTATAAGACGAATGGTATACAGGCATGTTCTGAAAATCACTTTTTGTGAAAGTGATTTGAAATCACAAAAATGGTGTTCTGGACAAAAAGCTTTTTTCATAATTGTGATTTAAAACCAGTCAGATTAGTGGCCGCCAATTTAAAATTACTTGCTTATTTGTTTCCACCATTTTTAACTAAGTTAAAACTTTTGTGGTTTTCAAAACACCCATTAATCACAAGTGATTTGAAATCTTGTGATTTACAGAACATGCCTGATAAACAAGAATTCCTGCCATGTTGGCCTAACTCCACTGTGATCTTTGCACTGGGAAAGAATGTGCGCCCACCACAATCAATTATTTTGGAGCTAAATATCGAACCCCTGCTGATGTGAAGCCAGCAGCATCTATTAGACTATCAGCCAGCAGCTGAAGTTTCCATTAAGATGGATAATAAACCTTTAAAACCAAATTTTGTATGTCATTGGGTTAAACCTACAAACATGGCATGATACCCGCCAGACCTTACAAACTTTCATGAAGACGACGTTCTATCGCAAAATTGTGTTCCACTATGGGACCTACTTTTGGCTTATATGACCACATATGAAGTTAACCAATTCACAACAGTCCCTAAAGACTCCATTATAATCCGAAAAATGCATCGTTTGGTGCGTCCATCAACCTTTGTATTGCATGTCCTGTGCCATTACACAAACGGGGTTGATTGATATTGCGAAGCAAAATAATAGTGACTTCAACTTTCAATTGGAGATTATGTGGAGGCAATCCTGGTAAGTCCAACGAATTCAAAAATTCTGTTGGATAATTCACAATATCTTCTTGATTGGTAACAGTATCCACAGACTTGTGCGAAACCAATTCGTCAGGAATCTTTGATTGTATAGCCATATTTAATTCACTAACATCTTTGTTCTTTGCCGCTAAAATTGTTTTGTCACTCAACCATGTACGGCATGTATATTTTTGTGCTATGTTAGATAACACACGTTCTTTTGACTGTACGAAAAGGCAAATATCATGTGTCAATGTTATCAATCCAGTGTCATTAACAGGCATTGCACCATTCCCAATTTTCAGCAATTACTTACCGAACTTATCAGCAGATGGATCATTCTGGAACCGAACACGATCGTTAGTAGTGAGTTTCAATGTTTTTACAAATCTCCATAAGCATGAAGGCTTTAAGCAAGCGTTAATTTAATCGGCAGCTGTGGATCTATAAAATCAAGGCACCATCAAATAACTCTGAAATACATCTAAGGTCTTTCATTGTTCTTTCCAATGCTTCAACAGATTTCTTATTCGCCATAATGCATTCATCCCAAATAATGATAAAGCACCGTTTCAATAATTTTGCCGTTCCAGCTTTTTTTTTTTTGAAACGTTACATGTGGGAGTTTCATTAACTTGGTAATTCAATGGCAATTTCGAAAAAGAATGTGATGTGTGACCATAACATTAACTTAAATTTGTAAAATTTTCGGCGATGCAAAGTATGGCCCAAAAAAAAAACTGAACCCAAATTTGGGGCTATTTTGCATAATGCAATATGGCCCCATTTTTTAATGAAAAATTACCCCAAAAAAATGAAAAATAACCCTAAAAATAAAATGAAATATGACCCTAAATTTGGGGTTATTTTTCATTATGAAAAATCACCTCAAAATTTATAATGAATTTGAACCCCAAAAAAGAACACAAAGAAAGTTACATTAAACATTTTCGGTGGAGTTCATATGCCCGAAACTAAAAATCACAAATTAAGAATCCCGATTTCAAAATCCGGATAATTATACAGTTTTGGTTTTAAAAATCGTAAGATCGATAGCATGTTTGGGCTTTCGGCCATGCGCAAGGATTTTTTCCTCTGTGGTATAACGAAAACTGGCTTTGCTTACTAAAGCTTCACGTTATAGACAGCCTGCGGCCTGGTGCAAGAATTTTCTTTTCTATGGTATAACGAATACTGGCTTCGCTAACTAAAGCTTCTCTTAATAGACGGCCTTCGGCCGGGCTCAATGGTTTTTCCTCCATGGTATAACAAACACCGGCTTTGCTAACTAAAGCATCTCTGCATAACCGGCAAGGTTTATTCTACTGAGAAACTTTTACATAGAATTTTATAAAATTTATGTAAAAATGTTTGGAGTGATTTTTCATTTCCTAAAATTTGCACTTTTTATTAGTAGACGAAAAAAAGCCCTAAAGTTAAAATTGTGATTTTATTTGGGGCCATTTTTCATTCCTTGATATTGGGGTCATTTTTCATTCCACTTAAAATGCAAAAATACCCTAACGAAAGAATTAAAAATAACCCCAAAAAATTTTAAGAAATGAAAAATCACCCCAAACATTTTAACACAAATTTTATAAAATTCTAGGGATAGTATAAAAAACCGGAATTCTTATACCAAAGTAGAGACAATCCTTGCCGGTTATGCAGAGATGCTTTAGTTTGCGAAGCCGGTGTTTGTTATACCATAGAGGCAAAAATCCTTGAGCCCGGCCGAAGGACGGCAATTAAGAGAAGCTTTACTGAGCGAAGCCAGAGTTCGTTATACCATAGAAAAGAAAATCCTTGCGCCCGCCCGAAGGCCGGCTATGTAGTGAAGCTTAAGTGAGCGCAGCCAGTGTTTATATACCAAAGAGAAGAAAATCTTATTATCCGGCCGAAGGCCGGCTATACAGAGAAGCTTCAGTTAGCGAAGCCAGTGTTCGTTATACTATAGAGAAGAAAATCTTAGCGCCCGGCCGAAGGCCGGCTATAACGTGAAGCTTTAGTAAGCAAAGCCAGTGTTCGTTATACCATAGAGAAAAAAATCCTTGCGCATGGCCGAAAGCCCAACCATGCTTTCAATCGTACGATTTTTAAAACAAAAACTGTATAATTATCCGGATTTTGAAATCGGGATTATAAAATTTGGGATTTTTAGTTTCGGGCATATGAACTCCACCGAAAATGTTTAATGTTACTTTCTTTGTGTTGTTTTTTGGGGTTCAAATTCATTATAAAATTTGAGGTGATTTTTCATAATGAAGAATAACCCCAAATTTAGGGTCATATTTCATTTTATTTTTAGGGTTATTTGTCATTTTTTTTTGGGTAGATTTTCATTAAAAAATTGGGGCCATATTGCATTATGAAAAATAGCCCTAAATTTGGGGTCAATTTTCATTTATTTTTGGGGCCATATTTCGCAGCACCCTTTTTACAATAAACTACCTTAAAATTAAGTTAAAGAAATACTGAAAAAATATTTAATTTATAAGAACAAATTTAATAAATTTAAGTAAATACTTGCTGGCCCGGCAAACGTTGTTTTGCCACATAACTTATTTCTTTCAGATGTAACAGTGTCTGCTAGCCAATTTATAAGAAATAATTTTCCAGATGTTACTCCATTTGCCTGCCCAATTTCAAGAAAATGTATTGATAAGTTAAGAAGATATAGGGGGGCGGAGCTTTTACTCCTCTTGCCCTATTTTATGCCCTGTCCTCTTTCCGATGTTAAAGTATATGCATGCCAAATTTTAAGAACACCGGTTGATTAATAAATAATAAAAACTATAGGTTATAGCTATTTCCAACTGTAACACTATTTGCCTGTAAAATTTCAAAAAAATCGGTTGATTAGTTACGAAGATATAGGGAGGGAGAGCTTTTAGCCCTATTACCCTATTTCACACCCTATTCCCTATTCTCTTTCAGATGTTACATTGTCTGCATGCCAAATTTTAAGAAAACTGGTTGATTAGTTTAGAAGATTGTGGAGTGGGAGCTTTTACCCCTATTGCGGTTTAAAATATAAGTTAACTCCCAAAACATTTTTCATATGAACACCCCTAATCTTAATCCGTCTGGTGGTAAATACCACTAATAATAATTATTTTTACACGCTTTGCCGATGTTGCACTTTTACCTACACGCGCCAATTGCATTGGTTCTTTTTACAGTTTGTTCAACTTCCTTTCCCATTGTTATGTGACCCAACTATAATAAGTTTCGCAACTGTTAAAATTAATAAGAATTATTTCTGTAAACGCTGACGACATGTCTGAAGTTTAGTAAACATAATTAATCTGAAAACTGTTTTTTTATTAATGCTGATTTAACATAATTTATTTAAAAATTGTTTTATTGTAAATTTCTGTAAATGTCGACTAAACATAATTGATTTAAAAAATATTTTTATAAATAAAATATTGCTTGATTACAACTTCAGTCGTAGTCAAGTACTCGAACTAAATAAAACGTATTTTTATTTAACTGGCGCCCAACATAAAATTTAAATAAAACACTGAAGTAGTGTTAAAAAGAAAAAAAACTTTAAAATATTATTTTTAAATTGTGTTAAAATTCCGTAGAATACAAACACGCCGCGGATCTAAGAGTAATTAGAGAACCGAAGTAAATAGTGAAACGGATGAATTCTTGATTACCAACCACGGTTGTAACGTAAATTTTAAGCGAACACTTTAAGCTTATAAATAAAGGAAGTGTAATACTAAATTATTTAAAAAATTAAGAATACAATAAATAAATGAAGTGTGCCTCATCAATATCAACGTTATCAAAATCGTTCCTTAAGTAATTGCACAAATTCTAAGGACTTGTTACTTAATATCGTAGTTTACTCCAACCTTTTATTTAAAAAGAAAAAAGAAAAACAACAACTGTTTACTATAAATAAAAGAAAGCTTATTACGTTGTGCTCAAAAATTTTAAGAAGAATAAGCCAAATAAACATTATCTACAAAACTAAGGGAGCAGAAACAACAAAAATAATCTCAATTACGAAATCAACACCATCAACAAAAGCAACCCAAAGAAGTGCCACCAATAAAATTAACAAACCAACAACCAAGAATATAAGAAGTCAATTGAAAATGATGCAACAACTCCTTATAGTAATGTTAGCGATCGCTTCAACCAGACCGGAGACACAAATATTAGATTATTCGAACTCTCAAGTAATAGCTACAGAAATAGGCCAATCAAAACTGATAATTGGAGACTTTAAGATACTGCACGTTATTAAGCTGAACCAATACAATGAACTACTAACAAAGCTAGAAGAAACTGTCCGAAGAGATATTAGCAGGAAAGATAACAACTTCAACTTTTTACTGTACGGAATAAACCAACAAAGGAAAGCCTTGAACGAACTGAAACCTAGACGGACGGCAAGATCTATAAATATTTTAGGTACTGCTTTGAAATGGATCGCTGGGACACCTGATCACGACGACTTTCAGATTTTGTCAGACTACTCAAAAAATATAATAACAAACAATAATAACCAAATGATCATTAATAGAGCAGTTGAAGAAAGACTACAGATTATCACCAACAGAACTAATTCAATACTTAATACTATTAAAACTACAAATGACTTAAAAGTCGAGCTGATTAAAGATATCGAACAGAAACTTAAAATTATTAGCGAAGAACTAAGAAACGTTAACTATGCTATCCAGTGGGCTAAGGGAGGAATCATTAATTCCTTTATCCTTTCTGACCTAGAATTGACGGCCGTTAAGGAATTTTTCACAAATCAGAGCCTACCCTATCTGAACATTATAGAGGCACTCGAGTTCGGTGAAGTCAAGATAAGCTCTAGTGAAGCAGAACTTATCTTTATACTAAATTTACCTAAAACAGAAGATGTTATTTGTAAAAGGTTATTTGCAAGACCTGTAAGGAAAGGAAAACGTGCAATTAATTTAGGAAACGAAAATTTTATTATATGCGACAAATCTATATTAGAGGTGAAAAGTCGGTGCAAGGAAATTAACGAAGTATTACTTTGCAGACGAGAAAATGTTCGAAATATTACAGACACGAAATGCTTGCCTAACCTGTTATCAGGAATACCTTCATTTTGTCCCATGACAAACTACCATCATCTACCAATCATAGAGGAAATTATGGCGGGTCTAGTACTCTTAAATGGGTATTCGGGTCCAATAATGATAGAAAATGAACAACTCACTCTCAATGGAACCTTTTTAGTAAAGTTCCACAACACTTCTATTTCCATCGGAGATGCAGAGTACTTTAATAAATATAGAACTATGGCTAGACCCCTGCCAGCTATCGTGCAATCTTCTAACGTAATGACTTCATATGAAGAGATATTATCCCTAGAGAAACTTGAAGATTTACATCTTAACAATATAGAAGAAATTCGCGAGCTGACACATAAGAATCAGGTCTCAACATTTTCAAGCCTCACCCTTCTCGGAATATTTATCCTGGGGTTCATATGGTTCATAATCAAACGATTTTTTCCTAGAAAGAAAACACTAAAAATAGAAACGGTATTAGTCCAGGCCAAGGAGTGTCAAGATATTGGTTCTTCCAACATGGAAGTTGGAATTTAAAGGGGGAGGAGTTAACTCCCAAAACATTTTTCATATGAACACCCCTAATCTTAATCCGTCTGGTGGTAAATACCACTAATAATAATTATTTTTACACGCTTTGCCGATGTTGCACTTTTACCTACACGCGCCAATTGCATTGGTTCTTTTTACAGTTTGTTCAACTTCCTTTCCCATTGTTATGTGACCCAACTATAATAAGTTTCGCAACTGTTAAAATTAATAAGAATTATTTCTGTAAACGCTGACGACATGTCTGAAGTTTAGTAAACATAATTAATCTGAAAACTGTTTTTTTATTAATGCTGATTTAACATAATTTATTTAAAAATTGTTTTATTGTAAATTTCTGTAAATGTCGACTAAACATAATTGATTTAAAAAATATTTTTATAAATAAAATATTGCTTGATTACAACTTCAGTCGTAGTCAAGTACTCGAACTAAATAAAACGTATTTTATTTAACTTATACTCTACGACCTATTCTCATACCTAACAAATACAAATAGTGTTCATAACTCATGAACAAATACACAATTGAAGACCATCGATACATAAAAACCTTGGAATTTACGTCACCTTCCACGTGAACTTTATGGCGGCATGAAAAACCACCCAAAATATAACCACCCAAAAAATTATGAAATAAACCCCCAAAAGCGTGGGGCCTTATTTCATATGCAATAAAGCCCCAATTTTGAAAATGAAATTAGCCCCCAACAAAATGAAATAACGCCCCAAACATAAATGAAATAATTCCCTCATTTTTCGGGGCTTATTTCATAAGAGCCCAATATATAAAATACAATTATTTATACAGTTTTGCTTTAAAGAATCACGCGATAGATATCATGATATGATATACCAAACACAAGCTTCGCCAACCAAGGCTTTTCTGCACAGCTGGCCTTCGGCCGGACGCAATGTCTTTTTTATCTGTGGTATAACAAACACCGGCTTCGCTAATTAAAGCTTCTCTGCATAGCGTCAGGATTTTCTCCTCTAAAGTATAAAAATACCGACTCGACCCGGCTACGCAGAGACGCTTTAGTTAGCGAAGCCGGTGTTTGATATACCGTAGAGGAAATAGTCAATGCGCCCGGCCGAAGGCCGTTTATGCAGGGTAGCTTTATTTATTGAAGCCGGTGTTCTGTATACCAAAGTGGATAAATCGTCGTGCCCAAAAATGTTTTCATTATAAATTTGAAAATTAAATAATCCCCCAAAAATATATTGGGGCTTTATTTCATAATGACTTTTGGGGGATAATTTCATATTAAATAATACCCCAATTAAAAAAATGAAATAACCCCCCATAAATAGGTTTTGTTGTTCTCTGTACAAACTTTTGGGGGGTTATATTTTGAGGGGTTATTTCATGCCGCCGAAATTTATATAAACAAAATCGGTTCACGCATTTCAGAGAACATCAGTTACTAACACAATGCAACTTATTTTTATACATATAGAAATATATAGATTTTAAATGTTTGTAATTTTCCTAGAAAAGGTATGTAGAAAAAATTATGAAAAAATTTCTATTTTAAAAAAGCACTGTATGCCTAAATAATTATAGAATATTTAATAGAAAACAAAGTAGTTCTAAAGTTTTTTTTTTTTTAATTTAAATAAAAACTCATTCAGAAAGTTGGATGAACTGTTGTGGTTTATATTTATGTAATAAGTATTACCATCTTAAAAACGTGTATTGAAATTAGCGAATTTGTTTGGGAATAAACTATATTTTTGTGCTATGGTATTGCCCCCATTGTTTACTCCAACCTGTTCATTGAATTTTTTGACAACTGTATCTAGCCGCAGCAATTCGGCAACCTCAACTCCGACAACCTCATCAGAAAATTTCAGAGCAACAGCTAAGCAACCACGAAAGGTAATAGCAGGAAGAAAATATGTGTTCTTCCTAGTTTTAAATACTTTTGTCATCAGTTCTTTAATTTTTTAAACACTTTCGATTGTGCTTTTCTTTAAGTGCTCCGGTTCGTGCACCATCGTATGTATTTGTGCGTAAATTTGGTTTTATCCTTTTCAGATTAGATTTGTTTTGTGATTAAACACTATTTTATTCAGTTGGTGTTCTATTTCAATTTTTTTTTTAAATAATTTTGTATACCGCACATATTGAAAAATTGAGAAGATATTTATTCTAAATTTTTATTTTTCACATTGTGAAAATAAGCGACATGTAGAAATCATATCTACCCACTGTAAAAATATCGTGCAGTATTGTCTTCTTTCTGGTAATTAAACGGTTGGTTTAAAAATTCCTTTTGAAGGAAGAATATTTGCTTAATTACAATACCCTTTTTATGATTTTAAGGAAATATGTACATACTACTGATAAGTAATAATGTTCTTTGAAAATATGAAAAATTTTACTGAATGGCACAATAAAGTTCCCATTCAAAAGGGAAAATTGATGAAATATTAAAAAATAGTAATAGTAATCAAAAACTGGAAAATATTTCCCATTTTTAATAAATAAATGTCCCAATTATTAGATAACTTTTTATAGAATTTATGAAATGGGTGGATTGGAAAGCTGCATTTTTTATTGGCTTTTGCAAAAATATTTACTTAGTCGAAGTAAACTAAAGGGTGGAAACTTTAGGGACATTTTTAATTAGTTCAGGTAACATATCCATTATTTTAAGTTAAAAAATTTAATCTATTTAACTTTAAGTTTGGCGAATTAGTCGGAATATTGTATACATTCAAAGTAGAATTGAAATTTATATAGTCTTAAAACTTTGCCTGGATTGCCATTTATGGAAACAAAAAGACGACTTAATAACTCTTTTCCCAATAAATAAGTAAGGCAAAGTAATTTGTCCTTTACTTTCTTAATTTTTGCTTAAAAAATAGTTCCGGTGAATCCCTCATTAAATTTCCGGGAAATCGGGACAATTGGATTTTCCCTGCTTATCCGGGATATGAGTTTCGGGGCAGAAACTCTAGTACATAATTCATGTTATGTTATGAAAATGTAGTGGCTAGTTTGTATTTGTATCTACAGTACATATCTTCTTTACATAATAATACACATTTTTTAACCTTTATGTGCTCGGTAGTCTACATTTGTAGCATTTTTGCAGAAAAAGTTGAATAAAAAAATAATTTCCACAACAGCAGGGACCGAAATTTTCCGTAGCTTCCTAAAAATCAATTCTAACCAGTTTTCGCCACTAACGCGTTAAAAAATTATTTTTTTAACAAAATGATCATCACCTGGTTGGAAGTCTACAAATGTAGACATTATATAAAATGTATGGAAATTCACATCACTCTATTACTTAACTCAAAATTTGTTTGAATGCTGCATGTCGAAAATGTGATTTAATATTTTTTTTTACCTTTTGCTTTCTTGTTTACGTTTGTGCATCCATCAGTGATGCCAACAATAGGGATTTTTTCGGAAAATTTCAAGCGTAGGGGAAAAAGGACAGATTTTTAGTTGTAAGGCAAATGAGCGATTTTGCAAAATATTATCTCTATCTATTTTCAATATATTGTGTAAAAAATACGTATATATTCGTATTATTTTCATTTATAAATTAAAACTGTTCATATACAATAGCATTTAAGTTCATACTACGAGTTTTTACAGCATGGCAATCATCAACAATTGTCAAAACCAAAATTCGGTTTCGAATTTGTGAACTATTCTCTTATTTTGTGCTACTTGCATCCGCACTCACATTCGCTAAAATGTTTGCGAATAATAAAAGCGATTATTTAATAAAAATATAATCGAACCTTCTAAACTAAGAGAAATCCAAAAATACAATTTTGAATGGAAGGTTATATTTTTAAAAGGAAATCTTTATATTTTTATTTTTTTTTAAATTTTACAGAACCTTCCCTGTTATTTGGTACCCCAAGTTTGCTTAAAATTATTAGATACTCATAGTGCGAAAGAAATTCGAATTTGTTTTTGTTTTAAATGTAATTATATCGACCCCTAACCGCGAAAATAATGTAAGCGCCAAAAATCAATTTTTACAGGATAAAGCTTTTTTGTTTTATTTCATATTAATTTTGTAAGAAATTTGTCGCTTACATTAAAATTGTTTTTGCTATAAAATCGTAACGGAACATTATGTGACCATGATATTTTAGGAGATGATGCAAGTGTTGCCAATAAAGTCATTTATTAAAAAAATACGAAAATTGAAAATCATGTTGCTTACATTATTTGCGCTATTAGGGCTCGATATGAAAAAAAGAATTCTTTCGCATATCGGAAATAGGCAGTGATATTAAAAAAAATCATTTGAAAAAGTATTCTTGAAAAATTTATTGATTTATTTATTTAATATATATTTAGGTCTATGGATAAATCTTTACAGCCTAATATAAATGAGAATTTAACTTAAGTATAATATTACGTTTAACAATATTTAAATCTAGAGAAAAATCAATAAATTCAAACATTTCATTAAAGCAACAACACTGTTTTCTAAATGGGTCTGCCATACAGCGTTGCCATTTGTCAAGATTTCCTTTTTTGTGCAAGTTTTTTGAGATACCAAAAAGTTTTTAATTTATTTAAAGTTTTTCAAGTTTTTAGCATAAGTTTAGGAAGTTTTAAAAAAATTGATGTAAACAATAATACTTACTTACCTTAAAAATCCCAAAGATATTTATTTAGGTTCTGAAGTTATTTTAGCACTAGCTTCATATAAATTATTCGAAGATGGTGAAACAGACTTAAGAGTTTATTGTTTAAAGTTTTATGCTGAACTTTGCAATGGATTGTTAAAAAGGTTCGATTTTGATAGCGACTTCCTAAAACAAGTTGAGGTTTTAGAAACTTTTAATGGTATAAAATGTTACCAAAAAGTATTGCTCAATTATGTGCTATTTTCCCAATTGTTGTATATGTAAGTGATATTCACTCTGATTTTTCAGAACATAATTTATAAAAAGAGCAAAATATTGAGAGTTTTTGGGAGGATGTAATTAAAGTAAGAATTTGTGATAAGTCCGAAGTTTTTCCATATTTAAAAAAATTAGTTTATGCATTGTTGTCGTTACCAATATCTACAGCTAATCGTCGGTTGATTATTTAATTGTCGTATGTGGATACAAATTACATACGACATACGACAATTAAATAATCAACCGACGAAATGTAAAGCGTATTTCCTCAAAAATTTATTTAAACAAAAAAAGTGTTTGAAACAAATTAGTAATACCAACTTTATGTGATATTTTACGAAGAAAAAACTTTTTGAAACAAATAACAGTGATTGTAGGAACTTTAAGCAATCAAAAGAAATGTCTAATTTATATTTAATTTTTTTATATCTGTAAATAAAATGAATTCCTAAAACATATTGGTATTTTCTTTTAAAAATTTGGCACTTTTGAAAAAAAAAAGTTTTTTCTTGCGAAAACAAGTTTTTTTTTCTGAGATAACAAGATTTTTTTCAATAATATATGGTAACGCTGCTGCCATAGCATAGTTAATTCGGAAAGTTTTTATAAATAAGGGATTATAGTACCGTACCGTTCGTCGTGGAATGTTAAATGATAAACTACTTAATAAAAAATTCGAGCATACTTTTCCATTTATTAAGTTAATTAAATATGAGACATTTACCATTACTCTGCGACTTTTCAGTGTTGGCAAACGTATTAAAGATAATCTTGTAGAATATGAGGAGAGATTATCATATCCTCGATATGTATCTCTCAGGCTTTGAATGGATTCAATATGATCACTATGAACCATATAATGTGGATCCCATACAATCTAACCGTATTCCAAGATTGGTCTAACGAGAGATGTGTAAAGTTGTTTAGTGACGAAAGGATCATTGAATTCTTTCGCCCAACGTTTAATAAAAGCGAGAGTACAACGAGCCTTGTTGACAGTCATTGTTATGTGTTGAATAAAATCCAATTTTACATCCAGTAAGATGCCAAGATCCATAATTGTGTCAACTATCTCGATTTTATAGTCACCGAGTTTATAGTTATTTAAAATACTACGTTTTCTATAAAAGCGCATATGTTTTCATTTCGTTAGGTTTAATTTCATTAGGTTATGTTTACACCAATTATAAAAGGTATCCAAGTCTTCTTGAAGATAAATATGGTCTAAAGAGTTCGTGAAGTTTAAAACAATTTTTACATCATCTGCGAACATTAGTATATGTGAATGTTTAATAATATCAGGCATGTCGTTGATAAAGAGCAGAAACAGAAGAAGGCCAAGGTACCAATATAGGTTTAGAAGTTGAAAACCCAAATTTTACGCATTGTATTCTGCCGAGAAGATATGACTTTAGCCAGCTTAAATAAGTTTTGTCGAAACCCATAATATCAATTTTTCTCAGAAGAAGGTTGTGATTTACCTTATCAAATGCCTTACTGAAGTGGGTATATATACCGTCGGTATGCTGGTTGTTGACGAATCCCTCATTTACCAAAGTCGTCGCCCTGCGGGAAATTTGTATCAATTGGTCCAACATACTGGTCCTGGGAGTTGTGAAAATAGAACAGATACAAAAAGAAAGAACTCATGACCAGTGAAAGGAGAACCAATTATGTAACTGGTTTATGAAGAACAAAGAGGTAGAAAAATAATGAATTACAGTACAGTCTTCGCCCGTGGTGTGATACATTTTTTTTTTGGACTTTCTAAAATTTGGGTCTTGTATTTCTAGGACTTGTTTTATTGAAACAATACCACATCGTATTGAAATAATACTACATTTTAGTAACTGTCACTAAACACGGCCATTGAGAGTAGATGTGTGACTGGTCAAATGGTGTCAATTGACCCCCTCCAACGACAACCCCATGTAAAAGTGATAGGTCTTATTCATGGAAAGTGTTAAAACTAGAACCGGTCTCTACCACCAAAGACGTATCACGGGACTACTTTGGTGTCAGTTCGCTTCCCTCTAGGGCAGTTCTAAAATATTTGCCATAGTTGATGATTCTTTACGAAATCCGTGTTGAAATGGTGTTAATAACGGTGAAACTTGATGAACTAATTAAAAAAGATGAGGAAATGAAAAATCAAATACGAAATTTGACTATGTTTTGTCTCTAGATTAAAGGATATAATGATGTGTTTCTGCCCAAATTTAAATTTGTCACAGTGTTATTTTTGAAATTGAATTTTTATATGGGAGTGTATGGCATTTACTTATTTATTAAGGTTTATTTCTTGTTGTTAGTAAATACTTTTATTATAATTAATTTACAAATGCTAACAAAGTATGTATTTCTTTGCCTGTCGCTAAAAACAATAAATTTATACATATGGAAAAAGGGATTTTTTTTAGACACGTAGGGATTTTTTTCTTTTCTTCTGGCAGCACTGGTATGCTAGTGCTTGCATATTTGACTTTATTAGATTTTCTTAATATCCATTGAAGTGTAGAACTCTGCTTACTAATGTTTTTTTCATATGTGGACATTGTTTTCCATACAAATACATATTTGCTACAAATGTAGACTTCCGACCGCCGACGTAAGTTTACAATCCCGAGCACATAAAGGTTAAAAAAGGATTTTTCATTGTGGTATTTCAATTGATTTGTTCACACCAGAAACCAACATCTCAACACTTAATTTGCAACTTGCGTATGAAAAGAAAATCAATCACTTATGTCAAGGTTTGACTTAAATTCTCCAGACAAGAAAGCAAAAGAAAGTTATTTCCAGAAACATCTCGATACAAACGATACACATTATATTCCAAGCAACATGCGATAGTTAATGAGAACTAAGGAATCGGGTAAAATGACATCATCTAAACCAAGATGCATTTCGTCTTTAATTTGTTAAGATTTCATTGATGTGTGCTGGTAGTAGCGAAGAAAAATTTCATTTCCCCTAAAAGGATTTTTTCTGGAGGATTGAAAAGGTATTTGGAATAAAAAGAAAAAGAAATATATAAACGAAAGAGGAGAAAAGAAGAAAATTTAAACGATTCAACAAATAAATATCATTTAATAATTTAATTAAACTAGGAAATATTCTAATACTTTACTTGGCATTATTTCATATAAAACGAATACATAGTTATTCGCCTTATAAACAAATTTAAATAGTTTTAAGTATTTAAAATTCAAATTCAAGGATGAGGTATTGTAAAATTATTCCGCTCTTTAAAGCTTAAAATTTATATCAACACTTCAACTTGCATGAGTGCATCGTGTTGTATAAAGAAAAAAGTACTTGATTTCTTTCCAAACTGCAAAAAATAAGCAAAACACCAGAAACCATTAAATACAGAAGTGCTGCAGCCAAACCGCATTTTGTGGGTAGTTGGTTTTTTATGTGCGAAAATTTGCATAAATGTGCTTAGATTTTTTCTATTCACTCCTCCATTTTTTAACCCCATTTCATGTACAGTTAAATTGGCCTAAAGTAAACTGCTTTAAAATGGTTCCAAACTGATAAAATAATTTCAGTGGTTTTTTCCCCAAGGACAGTACACACATATTTGCACAAATAAAACTAAATACTGAAATAAATTTGAGATTTAATGTAGACGCTCTACTATTTCCCAATGCCAAAATCCCCAAAGGTTTGGTGTTAATTTGAATTTGCAACAAGTTGACTTTAAAGAAGTAAACTGAACATTTGAAACAAATATCAGAAAATATGTATGTCGATAGCGAATTTTATCTATGGTCTTTTGGGACAGTTTATTAAAATTATTTTACACAGAAAAAATATTTGTCATAATAATTAAATTTGCACCAGTAAACAAACTAATAGTATCAATCAAATATTTTTTTGATATTACCGACATTTTCTGAAGTAATTAATTGATTAATTAATTGAAAAAACATTCGCGAAGAATATGCAATATTCTTATTTTTGATTGCAGCTGAAGCTTTTGCATGTTTGTGAGAAACGTGTATGTGCATATACATTAGGGATTGCTGTTCGGTTTTAACCGAAATCGAAACCGCGGTTTTAAATGCCTAATAACCAAAACCGAAAACCGACAAGAAACCTCGGTTTTAGGATTTACTTTAACAATATATTTATGCTTAAAGAAATTGCAAACTATACATAATACTGGAACTTCATATACAAAAACTTTATACATAACAGCTTGCAAGGTATTTCAAAATTCTTAAAATTCAAACTCAGAAGAACAAATGTAACCTTTTTAACTATTAAGTAGACACCTAATTTGTGTTGCACAAACTACCACCTGGCCTGGCTGGAACCACTTGTATTTTGTATGCAGTTTTTGAAAAAACTCACACTAACGAACCCCTGGGCAAGCCTGGAACTACTTTTAATTCTTCGAGAAAACAGTAAAGAAAGAATTCTTATGTGTTGCGTATGCTTTTTGATACGTTTCATTTTGATTTTATTTACTGCAGTACATAATAATAGGGCATTGCCTAGACAGGCCCTGGTAGATACAATATGCACAAAATTTTCATTTGGAAAATTGCGACGCCCACGGTGGTTACACTTATTTTTCTTATTTTCTTGTAAAAAACACTCTGATTGAGGAATACATAAAGTTTCGTTCTTATACACTTTATAATTATATAAAAAACTGAAAAAAAAAAATAAAAAAAAATATATCTGGACAGGCCCAGGTAAACCATGTCCAGGTATACAAGGGTTAATAAAAGTACCTGTATTGAAACAAATAAAAAATATGTATGTTTATTAGGGCGGATCAAATTGTTTGGAACGATTTTTTGATGAAGCGTATAGCAAAAACGTAATCTATAGGTGGTTCTGAGAAAGAGACCATAGCTCTTAGAAGAGTTTGGAGCCGCCCAAAATTTCCATATTTTAATAAATTTTTAAAATTTTATACACAGAACAAATTTGTTCAGCAATTAAACCATTAATAAATAACTTTTACGTTTAGTCAAGTGAATTAAACGTTTAATTGAGACAGTTGCTTTGTTTACTGGTGCAAATCAATAAAACGTTTAATTCACTTGATTAAACGTTTAATTCCCTTGATTAAACATTTAATACCCTCGATTAAACGTTTAATTCACTTGATAAAATTTTAAATTAAATCTGATTTTATTTTTGAATAACGCTTTAAATGGTGAAAATTCTTTTTCTGTGTAGAATGCGAGATCTCCCAGCAAAAACCAAAAAAAAATAATTTATTCGTATTGCGGAAGATACTTCCTTCGGTAAGAAACGTGTCTAGATAGCAATACGGAAGTGATTCTGGCAGATGATAAACTAGCATTATCACCAGATTATCACTTATAAGATAAGATATTGCCAAAATTTTATCGGCTTGATGATAAGAAGATTTTGTATTTTGGAAAATATTTCAATTCTTTTAATATTGAGAACTAAATTTCTTAGATTTAATACTTTGATTAATTTATTATACACACACCACAATAGTGGAGAGGGTGCTAAGCATTTGTGCTGATATGTGTAACACCTTAAAATACTGGTCCTAGACCTAGACTTTCTGAGTTGATCTAACGATGTCCGTCCGGCTGGCTGGCTGGCTGTCCAAGTAACCTTGTGCGCAAAGTACAGGTCGCAATTTTGGAGATAATGCAATAAACTTTGGCACAAGGACCAAGCCTATTGAAGCCTAATCGTAGGTCCACGAGGGAAGATAGGGGTCAATTTCTGCTCTCAGAAACTATCCAAAAGATTTTAATGAAACTTAAAACATAGATAGACCCATATTTGTACGGGCACATAAGCTACGCATTTTTATAAAAATAGGACCACGAGGGCTGATGGGGGCAATATTTTCCTCTCAGAAACTATCACACCGATTTTAAAGAAATTTAAACATAGATAGATCCCTATTCATATAGTCATACACTCCCGAAAATTAGTTTTTAAATACTGTAGTGTAGGGTATCATATAGTTGGACTTGACCGACTATACTTTCTTACTTGTTTTTTATATATATTTATGACTCACAAATTTCTTAGAGGCAGTTTACATGGAGTCTTTTCAGACATGTCTGTTTTTGACATTCTCTTTTGAACTTACTTCTTAAAACCTATTGTCTTTTTAATAGTCTTATATACATATACATACAAATTATAAACATGGAAATTCATATAAACAAACATGAAAACTAAAGAGGGGCTGCCACTCTTTCTTCTCTACCCCGATCGCCTACAAACAAAACAAACGTGTTTGTTAGACATGTCTGAATAGACACCGTGTAAACTCCCTCTTAATCTTTAATTTTTTTCTGTCTATATTATGTAATTTTCTGAGAAATTATAAGTGGAAGAAAATAAACATTACTTTGATTATTTTCTTTTAAATGAAAATTTTGGGATATTGCTTAACATTTGTTTTCAGGGTTATTTCTCTTTATAAGATATTTTTATTATATTAAGCAATTTTATTTTTGTAATGTGTTCAATATTTCAAACTTAAAGTTTATTGTTATTATTGTGGCATCTTATATATTAAAATAACATTCTAGAATGCAGCAATCGGGTAAGGCACTTCCCTAATACTAATAGCCATCAGGAATGAAAAAGGACAGAAAATTTTAAACGAAAAGCCTAATTAAATAATTTTTTTACATTAAAATTGTTGGTAATAGTTGATTATTCGACCGTGCTGAATTTTATGAAAGAAACCCCAATTTTAAAAATTAAATAAACCCCTTATGAAATGAAAAAACAACCCAAACAGAAATGAACTAATCCCCTAATTTGTGGGCCAATATTTTATATGAAATATTACCTCAATTTCTGTAATAAAAAACGTCCCCAATATGTATAAAATTGCACAGTTTTGTTTATAAATCGCGCGATAGATAGCATGATTTGGTTTTGGCTTCTTTGCATAAGTACCGACTCGCTCACTAAAGCTCCTAAAATCGGCCTTGTGCCCGATCGAAGGCTAACTCTTCAGAGAAATTTAGATAGGAAAGGCGGTGGTTGTTTAGCCACAGAGGAGAAAGCCCTGGCGCACGGCCGAAGGACTGCTATGCAGAGCAGCTTAACTTAGATAATGAGGTGTTTGGTATACCATAGAGGAGAAAATCCTTTCGCCCGGCCGAAGTCTTGCTATGCAAGGAAGCTTTAATTAGCTTAGCCGGGTTGTGTTATTAGAAGAGAAAATCTTGCGCCTAAAAACGTTTTCGTTAAAAATTTCAAAATGAAATAATCCCCCAAAAATATTTTGGGGCTTTCATAATGAATTTTTCGGAGATTATTTCATATAAAATAATTCCCTTATAAACAAATTATATAACACCCAAAACAAAAGGAAATATCTCCCAAAATATCTGTTGGTGTTCTCTGTACAAAATTTTGAGTGGTTATATCAATATTTTTTGCCGAATTTTATATACCCTTCACTATTTCAACAGAGACGCTGACGAACGGACATCATAAGAATAAACGTTCCTAGTAGCGCCTTATATCAATATTGTAGAAGTTACAAACGGAATGACAAGCTTATAGATAACATTTCCACCTGTGTACAGTGTTCACTTCCTAGCTAAAATCCAACAAATCTAAAATTAAATGAGTATTCAAACAGAACTGCGCCGAGGCCACATTTTCCATACAATTTGACAATATTTTATGATACAAAAAAGTAAAAAATTTGTTTTTAAAACTTTATTAAAAACAATATTAAAATTAAAATCGGAAGGGGTCGTGTCCTTCTCTTAGTCGTTTTGACATTATATACATTATTATATTAAAAAAAAAACTCAACAATAAGTTTAAATAAAATATTCAATATATATTAAAATAAACTCATCTTTTTAAATAAGCAATTTATGATTTCCTTGTGAGGCAAATTTAGATAGTACACTCTATCTTCTGTCGTTGTTGATCTGAGCCTTGTTTTTACTCGACGAAGGGTAGGAAATGGTCTCTCGCTGAAATATTTTTCTTAGATTTGGGTAGATATCTTCATCACAGTTAATTAAAGCATCTACACTTGTCGGCATAAGTATTTTGACGAAATAAAAATCGTGCATTATTACGTTTAATTTTTAAGCGGCTTTGTTAAAAACTCTTATTTATTTTTTCCCTTTATTTATAACTTATACAAACGTAAAAATAAGCAAATAAATATTTTTTCATAAAAACTTAAAAAGATGTTAATTAATTTGTAATTTTGTGTGTTAATACTTAACCAAAGAAAATAAAATATATATCCTCCTTTGGCTTCAATAACTTTTTGGAGGCGTCTTGGCACTGAATCCACTAAATTTTTAAGAATCTCTGGAGATATCTCTTCCCATAGGGAAGTGACCTCAGAAATGGTCTCCTCTCTGGTTTAATTTAACGAAACTGTGCTTTTGCGTTTCAAAACAGACCAGACGTTTTCTATAATATTTAAATCTGGACTTTGTGGTGGCCATTCTAAAGTATTAACACCAACATCCTTCAAAAACTTAGAAATCATCCGGGCTTTGTTGCACGGGGCATTATCCTGTTGCAGGATAAATGATTCCCCAATAAGCTTTTCACCAGAAGGAAAGGCATTTTCTTTAAGCGTA
Organism: Pollenia angustigena; assembly: GCA_930367215.1. Classification (NCBI taxonomy): domain Eukaryota; kingdom Metazoa; phylum Arthropoda; class Insecta; order Diptera; family Polleniidae; genus Pollenia; species Pollenia angustigena. The sequence continues at coordinate 46,123,433 of OV884058.1, forward strand.
ATCATATATTGGTTTTCGTTCATCGAGCCGGTGACAGGAACCAAGTCACCCAGCCCATTATACGCAACACATCCCTCCAACATGGCTCACTTTTTGACAAGCTGGTCGTTTCTTGTGACGTACTACCTTTGGCAATCTTAAAAAAAATGTGCTTTTGGATGAGTTATATTCAAAGGAGCTTTCATCTATCCATAGAACGCTTCTCCAGAACTCCTTTGGCTTGTGCAGATGTTCCTTTGTGAAGGCCAGTCTTTTAAGCTTGTTTGACTTTGTTGTGTACGGCACATCCTTAGCTTTAATTGTCTTCCAGCGTTAAACTTTGCTACCATCGAAGATCTGCTAACCAAACTCAACTCTGCCGTTTAACCCATGGATTTTAACGCCTTTTAATAAATTTTTATTTTAATTTTATTTTTAATAAAACTTAAATACAAAGGTTGTTCTGCTTTAACGTGCTCAAAAATGCAAACAAAAAACCACAAAACACCGTCAAAATACTTATGCCCAGCAAAAATTTGTTCTCTCCATACGTTATTATCAGCAGAAAGAGAATGCAAAAGGAAATAATAATAATAAAATTTCGCATGAAAAGAGCTTAACCTAGAATCTTGGTTTTGCGCATCATTTTAGCACCGTTATTTGACGACACTAAGCTTAGCTAGGTTCAACAGTCAGAAAAATGTTTCGTCAAAAAACTTATGCCGACAATGCAACAGTTCAGGCCCAGGTTGTTAGCAGGTGTTTATCTCTTTTATCAAACATAATCAGCTCATCAGCAAGTTGTGGTTTTAAAAGTTTTGTCTCAGTATATGACTTGATTACACTTTGCGGCAGAAGTTTACGTATGTTCAATACATTTAGGATATCTATTGGGAAAGGTGTTTTGAAATCTTCTAAAATAAATTCAATAAGAGGAATGTAACCTACAACTCGGTAGTAATCTTCAACATTTTGGAAGTGATAGTTTCGTTATAATCTTGTATTTTCGATTGGAACCTCGATTTGAATGCAAATAACTTTAATTTTTTCAAAATTCGCCTTAAATTATTCTTGGACTTTATTTCTTTTCTCTTCAAAGCACATGATTAAAGTTTTGATAAGGCTTGATCCTTTTTGAAGATTTATGTCGTTCTTTTGTAAAATAATACTAAGCGGCTGTGCTACAATAAGTGTCACACTTAAAACGTATATTCCGCAAATAAATTCAAAAGTAAAACGTGAGTTCTTAGTATAAACGTAGAGATACTACCTTTCCACTCAGATATTTTCCTTTCCACCTATCTCGTCTCGCATAATGTAGAGAGTTTGGCTCCCAAAAACTTTGTTAAAACTGCGTTTCGCTTGGGATTATGTTTAAAACATGTTGTCGTTTTTTTAACAAATGATACAACTTCTTGTATTACTTAAACTTTATTGCTTTTAGAAATTGAGTTGTTTGATTTATAGGAATAGTAAGGCATTTGTTTCGCATATGTTGCGGTTTCCAGAATTTTTTAACAGCTCCATTTTCTGCTGACATCAGAGGACATCCATCTGTTCCAACTCCTACACAATGTTTTAGATCAAGACCAACATTTGTCAAAGCTTAAAGAACTATTTATGATAGTGTCTTCGCATAATTCAACCGCACGCATTTTCAAGTCAAACGTTTACTCTTTGGATATAGATGGCACCTGAATACAGTAAACTAGATGTTTCATTGGAAATATCAAATAATTAACCTATTTGGATTAAGATTTGGATATTTATTGATAATTTCGTTAGAGATTCAATAAAAAAAACCTTGCTGGGATTTCCAAAAACTTTGAACATTTGAAAAAAATATTATTATTATGAATTCTTGTATTATCGAAATAACAAAACATATTTTTATAATTTAGGCGGGGGGAGAATTTCCTTATTCCACCCCCCCCCCCCCCCAAGAATCCGCGCCTGCTGGCTATGCTTTTGTGTGTGTTTGGTGTTTTGTATTCTACGGTTAGGAAACATATTACTTTTTAGTATGTAATCTAAGATTTGTACACAGAAAATTAAAAAAAAAAAAATTTTTTTTAATTGGTTTTAAAGTTTTTTAAAAGTTTCTATATAGTGGTAGTTTATGAAAGTTGTGTGATTTTTTCCTTATAATTTTTCGCCAATATCTGGGAGTTGTTAATTTCAGAGATATGAATATGTTTCATTGTGATTACAAAAGTGGACCTGATAAAATTCCTAGTTTTATCTTAATTAAATATGCCGACGTTTTAGCTATTCCATTAACACTTATGTTTAATACATCAATAAAATATGGGTTTTTTTTCCAAATAAATGGAAAGATTCCTTCATTATTCCGCTATTTAAATCTGGAAACAAGTCCGACATTACAAATTATCGAGGTATTGCCAATTAAGTATTATACCAAAATTTTTTGAAAAACTTATAACGGATCACCTGTGTCATCAAGTCAACACTTTAATTTCTCCCTTCCAACACGGTTTTCAAAAAAGATATTCAACTTCAACAAATTTATTACAACTTACTACAATAGTCAATCGCGGGTTTCTTCAAAGAAAACATACAGATGTAGTTTATACAGACTTCAGCAAACCTTTTGATAAAGTCAATCACAAACTTTTTATAAAGAAATTACACTTGATGGGATTTGCTAATATTAGCTTAATGTGGATTAACTCATATTTAGCAAATAGAAAGCAAAGCGTACTTTTCAACAATGAATCTTCGAAAAATATAAACGTATCATCCGGGGTACCACAGGGCAGCCACCTTGGACCGCTTTTATTTTCCTTGTTTATAAACGATTTACCACAAGTTATTCAGTTTTCAAGTATTTTAATGTATGCTGATGATGTGAAAATTTTCTTGAGTATTAGTGAATACTCCAACCATGTTTTACTTCAAAATGACTTGGATTCGTTTTACAAATGGTGTAATTCAAATTTAATGGAGCTGAATCTAAAAAAGTGCAAATATATGCGTTTTGTCCGAAAGCGACGGATATCTGTAATTTATATGCTGGGCAATTATCAACTAGAAAAAGTGGATAGCTTTTTAGATCTTGGTGTTTTATTGGATCCTAAACTAAGTTTCATTAATCATATAACAATTATGGTAAACAAAGCCAGAGGAGTACTTGGTTTTATAAAACGGTGGGCTAAAGAGTTCAATGACCTTTATTTTACTAAAACTTTATACACATCACTTGTGAGACCTATTTTGGAGTATGCTTCCATAATTTGGGACCCTAAGTACCAAACTTATATCGACAGGATAGAATCTGTTCAAAAACAATTCCTGTTGTTCTGTCTTCGAAGTTTAAATTTCAACCCATTAAGTCTTCCATCATATACCAGCAGGCTCGCCCTTGTTAAGCTGCCAACCTTAAAAAGCCGACGATCTATGTTAAATGTCTCGTTTCTATTGAATATTATTAACGGTGATGTTTGTTCTGGTTTTCTGATCAACAATATTTCGTTCAACATTCCTCAACGACCAACACGTTACTTCTCACCATTATCCGTTCAGTTTTTTAGAGCTAAATATACAAACGCTGACCCTCTCAGGAGAATGTGTATTCAATTTAATGAACTGTTAGATATATAGATTTTTCTTCAAATTCTAATGTAACTAAAAGTAAAATAATAATTTTTTTAAATTCATAATTAATTATTTTATGTGAGTTATTAACATTTGTGTTGTATAAATAGTCTGTGAGGATTAATTCTTTAGACGAATAAATTAAATAAATAAATAATTGGCTGATTATGGCCACTAATTTTGTCTTAAAATTTTAGCAAAATTATTGATCTCTTGGTAGGTTTGAAACAGTGTTCGAAAATAAACAGTACATTATTTAACGTTCGGCTCACACAATCAGGAACGATATCTATTTGTTTAGTGATTGTGTAGACATACACAACCCTTAATACCGTTCGTAACTATTTCCAAGAAAGACATTACATTATATAATGTTCGGTTCTTCGTTAAAAAACAGAACAATTGTAGTGATACTGTAGACTAACATTATATTTTAATGTTCTATAATGTTTTTTTCGTGTGAGTATTTTGTTTTTGTAAAAAATGTTTGGTTTTTTTTACCAGCCAAAAGGGACGACCATTAATGAGCCGAACCGAACACATTGAAGTTTGTGGATTTAAAAAAAAAACCGAACGGAATTAAATGTTCACATCTTTTGTTGAGTTTGATAAAAACAGTAATATTTTTGTATTCGATAGATGACTAACAGGGAAACGTTATTTTTTTAATGATTTTCTACACAAACACTATTAGCGTTTGTGTTTTCCACAAATCTACCGAACCGAACATTAAGAAACGATATTTAGTGTTTATCTTCGAACACTGGTTTGAAATTTTGAATTACAACGTTTTGTTAAAACTCTCTCAATTAATTTAAAAACAGTTTTTTATGTGCAATTTTATAAGTTTTTGTTATATGAAAAAGTTGTTAAAAACTGTGTTCGGTATAAACAAAAGTAAATGAATTCCGTCGGATCGAAAACAAGTGTTCGCTAAAGGTATCCTTTATTGTAATCGGTTTTCGTTATAGCCTTGTTTCACTGTCCGTAGATATGCTTATGTCACACAATGAATCAAAATATTTCTACCACAGAAATAATGAGTGACAAACACTCAGTCATCAATCACTTACAGCTACTTAGTCACTAGACAAATAATACCACACTTTTGTGGAAGGGAACAACGACTTTAAACCCTATTATAATCATCCCCAAGACTATTTTTGTTCTTTACCATACGCAATTCTGTTTTTCTATTTTGTTGTTTCCACAAATTTCAATGTTCTAATTTGTCAACATCTCTGACATAAAGCGGAAGTCGTGTTTGCAAAAGGAAAAAAAGTAACTACGAATATAAATCGTAGGCAGTCCCATAAACATAACCTTAAAGCAAAACTAAATTGTTTAATGTTGCTAACACATTTCACAGTATATTGCACTTGTTTTCGTTGTGCAATAAAAATCAAAAGACTTTTGATTGCAGCCAATAAATTGTGCCACCTTCGAGTGTCACGTTCACAATTTAACAATTATGTTGCAAGCAGTGTTAAAAAATGAACACCAAATATTGCTCCTTAGTGTTCGGTTCGGTAGATTTGTGGAAAACACACACACACAAAGTGTTTGTGTAGAAAATCATTAAAAAAAATAACGTTTCCGTATTTGTCATCTTTCGAACACAAAAATAATGCTGTTTTTATCCAACTTAACAAAAAGATGAGAACATTTAATTCCGTTCGATTTTTTTAAGAAACCACAAACTTCATTGTGTTTGGTTCAGCTCATTAATGTTCGTTCGTTTTTACAAAACAAAATACACTTACGAAAAAAGCCAGCAAAATAACAACAAACAAAACATATACACAACACACACAAGCTGTTCGTGATGCGGTCCCCTGCAAATAACAGGACCAGTCCAAACACGCGTGTAAAGAGTAGTCCACAAGGGACCAAGACTAGTCCAAAAGTAACCCAATCCTATGGAAAAACCTGGTCTATTTAACATTACGATGTCCTAGGAGAGGACCATATAACCCACCTTTGGACCACTAAGGAGTAGTTTTAAAACTACTCCATGGTATACTCAAGAGGACTAGTTTTGAAGTCGTTTTAAAAACGAAAGCATGTCGTAAAAAACGAAGACATGTCGTATCACTACAAACACTTTTTAACAATAACATGGGTTATGCTTGCATTACATCGGACCAGTCCATGGAGTAGTCCATTTTATCAAAATGGATCAGGTGGTCCAATTTTATTTGCAGGGTCGTTGCAAAAATTTTATGTTTGTTCATTTCGTTATCAATGTAAAAAAAAAAGAAAACCTTAAACAACAGTGAATTATAATGTTTGTCTACAGTATCACTACAATTGTTCTGTTTTTTTTTTTAACGAAGAACAGAACACTATATAATGTTCGGTTCTGTTTTGAAAATAGTTAAGAACGGTATTAAGGGTTGCGTTCGCTTTCACAAACAAACTATAAAAATAGATATCGTTCCTGGGTGTGTGGGCCGAACGCTTAATAATGTTCTGTTTTTTTCGATCAATGGTTGCAAGTGCATAGGCCGCTTATCACTCCAAAACATGTAATAACAAACTTCGAGCTCAATGTTTAGTCTCTTCTTTGAGTGCTGGGTACCGGAAAGATAGCATATTTAGTTAAATTGCACACTGGGAAATTCCGGCCAAAAATGATTTTTTTTTTTAATTTTAATAAAATTTTGATGACAGATTATAGCGAACACTTCAAAACATACAACTCATTTCTTTTGGCTCTTAGATAACTATTTTACTGTTAATAGTGGAGCAAAGTAGATAATTTTTTTATCTTATAAATTTAAGGTTTTTTAAGTTTATTTTTGTGCTTTGAAATAAAAGTAAGCTATGATTTTTCTTTTTAGTATTCTTTGAAAATAAGCACGTTAAGTTTAAACCGTATTATTAATAAATCATTCCATGTGATAATTGTAAAGTAAGCCAAACTTAAAGAGACCATAACAAAAAAGGTGGAGCTAGGGGAGGTTAAGTGAAAATTAGATCTAGTACTGTTAAGTATTAAAAGTAAGTACTATACATTTCAGCTGCCACCACCTGCCACCCTAGTAGCCAGATAATTTTTAGTAATTTCCTATATTTGTATAAGATTAGCGTGACTGACTGGGTCATCATCATCCAGCCCAAAGAACATAAGCCAGACACTTGAAATTTTGTATGTGGAATCCCTCTCAATGTGTCAATAAAAAAAATAGAGACTTTTGGAAATTAAACTCATAAGGGGTTAGAAATGGGTAAAAACGGGTAAAATCAGCAACATTATATCTCGTGATCTAACAGAGGTATACGTAAAATTCAAAAAATACCATTATTGAATCGAAAATCGAATTATCATATGTTGGGTGTTTTTTTGAAATTTGCACATTTTGGGTATAAAAAGGGGCAACAATAAATTTTTGGTACTGTTTTGGTAAACAATTTATCTTCTTAAAGTAATAAAGATAAAAATAAAGTTAAATTGTGTTCTCTTCTCTTTAAAAGCTCTTATACAAATTTTGGTACCTTTTGGAAATTTGAATATATAAATACCGTTGGTACTTTTTTCTTTTAAGATATTTTTGATTTTATACTGAATATATGCCCAATATTTGAATGCCAAATTTCAGCTATTTACTGAAAGAACAGATATTTGTTATATACAGAAAAGAAGAAAAGAATTGTTTCACATGCTTACCCATTTCAACCCTCACCCACCTTAAACGGAAAAACATATACCATTTCTATGATCTTTCGAAATGAAATTTTGCAAATTGGTATGTTTCAGTTAAAGGTTCCTAAACAATCCCCCATCCCACAGGAGCTCAAGTCGGATCCACGTCTGAGTTATGTTAATATATATACACATATGTTTATGTATTTATAAAATCACATAAGTTCACATATTATATTATAACCATATATGATCATATCTACTTTTATTTGCACAGGTAGGCAAAAAAATTGGGACAGGAGATGAGCATAGATAGATATTCCACAAACTACTTATATAATCGCTACAAATGATCATATTTTATTACACCTCCAAAGCCTTTTATAATCTTGTTCGATACTTTTGGTCGTCAATGGTCTGGCCAACCCCTGTATGAACGTGTCTTAAATTTTACCTAGGGATCAAACATGCTATTCTCAAGTTGGATACCAAATTTCAGCCATTTACGTAAAGAAATAAAGAAGTTACGGATTTTTGGCCGGAATTTCCCAGTGTGCAGTGATTCGATTAAATAATTAAATAAAATAAACTGAAATATTTTAAACAGTGTGTTTATTTTAAGAGGAGCTTCTAATAATTCGGACTGCATTCTGCTCCGAATTTTGGTTTTGTCTATATTTATTATAGAAAATAGTATCGCTTAACATAAGAGTCTTAAATAGGCTTCAAACCACCATCATCGTGGTATAAAAAAAATTTTGACCAGAAAAGAATTTAATTTGTACCAACTTCCAACCGAAATCGATCTTGTCATTGCACAAATGGCATTTATAATAATACGTTATCCCCCATAATTCTCAGCGAAAAAATACCTTTTCCCCAAAAATTGCCCTGGAGATTTATACGAAATTCATATCCCCAGTAACAAAAAAAATCCCGAAATTTGGGGACAAATCCCCAAAACTGAAAACGCGCCAAAAGAATTTTAAAGAAATTAAAAAACTCATTTTCCTTTTCCTTAACTTTATATTGTTTTTTTTTTTACACACCAAAAACAAACAGATATGATGCAAAACTCAAACATAATAATATAAAAATGATAAACAAAATTTTCTTCAAAAAACAAATTGAGGTTTATTGACTCACGAACAAAGTTTCTTTTAAGTTCAAACATTCATTTAAATTCCTCAATTGTTAAGGAAGAAAAAACTGGCAAAACATCTACAAAGATTTTTTACTTATTGCTTAAGAATTTAAGGACTTTAAAAATTTTATTTACTAACTTGTACTTTATACAATATGAGTGAACATAATGTAACTTTTATACATTTGAAGACAATTCATTAAAAGAGAAATAGATATTCAATGTCCGAAATGTGTAAAACATATTTATTTACAATAGAGTACTTTTAAAAAGAGGAAAACGTCTTTATATTTATATACACCCAGTAAAAATTGTGCTCCAAAAGAAGCAGGTTTTTTGTATGAATTCATACCTCAAATCGCTTCAAACCTGCTGATGGGATGCCTGATTTTTGTATGGGGTGTTCCCGGTTTGGAGGACTATTTTCTGCTGACAATAAGCGCTTCTTTTAACATGCAAACAAAGCGCTCCTAAAGTGCTTTTTAATGGCTAACTATATTAGCATATTGATTAATGTTTTGCTTATACTTGTTTAAATGCCTTTTTTCAATCATTTTCGTAAACCATAATATATTTTTATTTTTGTCGCTTTAAAACCTCCTTCGTTGTCAGCACTAAAATAGCGGCTTTTTGTATGTTTTATTCTTTATCTTTTACTGCTTTATAAGATTGAAGCGCTTGATTATGCGCTTTTTCTGTGTAGTGCTTCAAAAAACCCAAATTTTTTTTACTGGGTATATTTTAAATTAAATTTTTTTGGTCTTTTTTCTGATGTAGGGAATCTCTTAAACAAATTTGCCAACCCTAAAACTTTTTTTATATTTTAACATGATACAACATTATTTAACCCTTTTAGGAAGACTGGAAAATGCTTCTTTAAAAATACAAATGTTTTAACGACGTAACAAAAATGTAAAATATTTATAAAGATTAAATTTCCATTTTATGACAAAAGAAAATATAAACATATATTTTATCTTCCATCCACACAAGTGGTAAACATGTTAAAAAGAAAAGTTGGATAAAGAGGATCATATGATATCCTGTACCAATAGCGTCATACAAATGAATACATTCAGAAAATTTAAATTAAAACAGTGCTGAGATGTAAACCGCAATTGTACTTATGCGCAACCATGTATATTTTTGATGTTACCATTTTTATATGTCAGTGTCTATCTTCATATTGAAAGTAAAAGCGATATTAAAATTGTATATTATTGATTTCTATGAGTGGGCTTCATACGGGTTGTAGTGGTGTGGTGGTCATCTGTTTGAAAAAAACCAAACAGACAAAAACTTAAGAAAAACACGGAGTGGCCAGATTGCCAGCGGCGCTGGTATGCCCGCGTTTAGCTCATCTGAAGCTCGCCGGATGGGGTGGTTCTTGCCTGCAATATGCACCATACACACACACTAACATGAAAATCATACCAGTAGCCGTATTCTGTAGCTGGCTAAGCTAAAGCTAAATCTCGATCGCTAAAATGCCTTGGAGAATACAAAATGTAAAAAATTAGCGATGATATTAAAAGCTAAAATTGCGGAGAATTAAATTTGTATGGCATTGCGAAATTTAGCAATGCACGTTACAGAATTGCATTCGTAGCCAAAAATCGCCTTATCAATTTTATAGATTTTTAGCGATAGAGATTAAGCTTTAGCATGTTACAGAATACGGCTGCTGCTAATGGTTTAATTTATTAAGTATTAGGGGCTTGAAGTAGTATTTTCAAGAAAGAGCCGAACTTTTTAAAGTGTTTGTGTAGACGAACACAACCCTTTATACTGTTCATAACTATTTTCAAGAAAGAGCCGAACATTATATAGTGTTCTGTTCTTCGTTAAAAAACAGAACAATTGTAGTGGTACTGTAGACAAACAATATATTTTATATTTTAACTTTTTTTGCATTGAAAAAGAAATGAACAAACAAAACATTTTAGCAACGATTACAGTACGAATGTGTATGTTTATTGTGTTTTGTATGTGTACATTTTTTTTGCTGGCTTCTTGTTTTTTATTTCAGCATAACTGAAATTAGCGACACTTATGAGCTTAACCGAACATAATGAAGTTTGTGTTTTTTTTTAAACTGAACGGAAAAAAATGAACTCATCTTTTTGTTGAGTTGGATAAGAACAGTTTTATTTTTGTGCTCGAAGATGACAAACAGGGAAACAGCGCCGAACTTTATATAGTGTTTGTGTAGACGAACACAACCATTTATACTGTTCATAACTATTTTCAAGAAAGAGCCGAACATTATATAGTGTTCTGTTCTTCGTTAAAAACAGAACAATTGTAGTGGTACTGTAGACAAACAATATATTTTAATGTTCTATAATGTAACTTTTTTGCATTGATAAAGAAATGAACCAACAAAACATTTTAGCAACGATTACAGTACGAATGTGTATGTTTATTGTGTTTTGTTTGTGTACATTTTTTTGCTGGCTTTTTGTTTTTTATTTCAGCATAACTGAAATTAGCGACACTTATGAGATAAACCGAACATAATGAAGTTTGTGTTTTTTTTTTAAACTGAACGCAAAAAAATGAACTCATCTTTTTGTTCAGTTGGATAAGAACAGTATTATTTTTGTGCTCGAAGATGACAAACAGGGAAACGTTCTGTTTTTAATGATTTACTTTTAAACACTATAAGCGTTTGTGTTTTACACAAATTTATCGAACCGAACACTTGGTAACAGAAAGTATCATATGTCTTGAAGTATTAAGAATAATAATTTCTATGAGGATGCTCCGGCCCACTGTGCAATGCTTAAATTCAAATTAAAACATATTTCCTCTCTAAACTTTCAAAGCATAAAATAAAAGTTTTTCAGCAACATTTTTAACATTGACTGTTGGTTATTTCTTAAGGTTTAACTAGCAGAGTCTTGTTGTGATTTTGCGCCTTGCTTAAAGAACGTTGTTAGTATTTTATCATCAAAACAAAAATTTTCTTAACAATTCATCTTAAATAACTTTCTTCTCCATAGTTTTAATTAAAACTTTTTTAATAAATTGTTCCAAATAAACGTATAACAACAGGAACTATAAGAGCAAAACTTGCTACAAAATAAAATAAATAAATACTTAAAAATAAAAGTGTTAGTACACGGAAAGAATTTTTATTTACTAAATATGGCTTGAACCTAAAAATTACTTATTCTTAATACATGTGTTGCTTGGTTTAAGCAAATGTCTCTTTATTTAATAAAATTTTACTAAATACGAACGAAATTAGTTAAAATTAAGAAATTATTTGTGGATTTTAGATTTTCTTGTTTAAGAAGCGAAATTGATTACTTAAGTATATAAACTTCTATCTGTGTACAGGTCTTTTTAAAGTACACCTAATAGAAGTTTTTGTGAAGATATTTAAGTTCTAGTAAATTTCAAGTGGTAAACAAACACACTTGTATAAACCCTGTATTTCTTAACATTTTTTTTTTTTATTGCATATGAATGAAGTTTTCTGAATATCATAAAAGCATTTATTTAGTTATTTTTATACCGAACACTAGAATTAGTGGTGTGGGCAAGAACATTTTAATTTGTTACCCAAAACAAACATATTTAAAGGACATGTTGAATGTTTAGGCAACTTTGAGGGCAAAGTAACGGTCAAAGTTTTAAAGGTTATTTAATGAAAATATAGAGAATATTATCCTCATGCAGATATAAAAACAAGTACGAAAGTATAGTCGGTCAAGCCCGACCATATGATACCCTACACCAAAGTATTTAAAAACACATCATGCTTATGTGTCCATATAAATATAGATTTATCTATGTTTATAAACTTCATGAAAATCGGGTTGAGAGGCCCCCTGCCTCCCCTTGTGGTCCTATTTTTTTAAAACTGTATAGCTAATGTCTCCCTATAGATATGGATCTATCTAAGTTTTAAATTTCATTAAAATCGGTTTGAGAGGCAGAAATTGCCCCTATCTCCCTCGTGGTCCTATTTTTTAAAAAATGCATACGTTTTGTGTCCATATAGATACGGTATGTTTTAAATTTCATTGAAATTGGTTTGATAGTTTCTGAGAGGAAGAAATTTCCCCCTATCTTCCCTCGTGATCCTACGATTCGGCCCATTTTAGCGCAAAGTACAGGTCGCAATTTTCCAGGAAAGAACAACTGTGGACTTCTAAAACATCCCAAGACAGGCAATACGGGGATGCATTTCCCTATGTCAGTATATTGAGAATATTTATACCCACATCACAATAGTGGAGAGGGTATTATGCATTTTTGCTGATGCGTGTAACGACTTAAAATATTGGACCTAGACCCACCTTAAAGTATACCGATCGTCTTAGAATCACTTTCTGAATCGAACTAACGATGTCCGTCCGGCTAGCAGGCTAGCAGGCTGGCCGGCTGGCTGTCCATGTAACATTGTGCGCAAAGTACAGGTCGCAATTTTGGAGATAATTTGATGAACTTTGGGTCATAGGTTCTTATTGGCACAAGGACCAAGCCTATTGAAAATAGGCTGAATCGTAGGACTACGAGGGAAGTTAGGGGAAAATTTCTTCCTCTCAGAAACTATCAAACCGATTTGAAATGAATTTCAAACATACATAGAACCATATATATATGGACACAAAATGCATGCATTTTTTTAAAAATAGGACCACGAGGGGAGATAGGGGCAATTTCTGCCTCTTAAACCGATTTTAATGAAATTTAAACCATAGATAGATCCATATCTATATGGACACATTAGCTATACAGTTTTTTAAAAATAGGACAACAAGGGGAGGTAGGGGGCAATTTCTGCCTCTTACAAACTTTCAAACCGATTTTCATGAAGTTCATAAACATAGATAAATTTATATTTATATGGACACATAAGCATGATGTGTTTTTAAATACTGTGGTGTAGGGTATCATATGGTCGGGCTTGACCGACTATACTTTCTTACTTGTCTTAAATTGTACTTGTTTTCAGTGTAAGTTAAGCAAACGAAATCTTTTTTCGTAAAAAGACAAACAAGCAGTAAAAAATGCTTATTTATCGATGCAAAAAAAAAGAAGAATAAACTCTTTATAAAACTAGTTTATTTTTAATATAAAATTTTCTTAAAACATTTAAATTTATTAAATAACTGTTAATAAAGCGAGATTTCTTCTTCTTTTTGATATTTCTTAGGTGTTAAACAAATTTAATGTCCTGATCTATGAGAATTTCATACAACCTTATAAAAATTAAGCTACAACAAATAATAAGACTATATTTTATTATTTGTTGGCTTTATCTGTAATCCATGATACATTTTATGAACCAATCTTTAAGTCTATTAAGTTAAATATTGGGACGATCATCATAACGTCCCTTAATATAACAATAGCGTATGTGCTCATACGCTATTATTTTTTTATTGCATATTTAGAATCTCCACCATTGATTTTATGTCTGGTAAAAATTTCGTCAAATTCTACTTCCAAAAAGTGGGTCAAATTGTCGTTGGAAAAAATAGTGTATAATTTCTTGTTCAAAATTTTCCTTCAATAAGTGTGTGAGCTCATATGCGCTATTTTACTTGAAATTGGCACTCCAAAGTTGTTAAAAGAATAATAGTGTATACGCATTATACTCCATTTTAGCCTGCAGAAAAAAAATACAATTTATGAAAACTTTAACTCATAAAATAGCTTATAATAATATACACTATTGTTTGAGAAATAGTTTCATTCCGACCATCGAAAGCTCCAAAATTTGTGCAAGAAGAATGTAATTCCTCGTGGCTCGCAGTCATTTTTCATTGACTTACAAGGTGAAAAGAAACTAAATGGTTTAGATGAGCCAGATGTTGCAGAGGAAGAGAAAGAAGACGAATGAAATTCCAGTTATTTTTGATTTATGCAATGTATACCTTAGTTTGTCATAATTTTTTGTTTATAAAAACCCAAATTGGGAAGTAATGTATATGTGCCACTGAATAAACAAAACTATGAATTAATCACTGCTTTATAATGTTACAAATTGATATTTTTGAGATCACATATTTTAATAAAAATACCGTAAACTTATTGAATAAAAGAGCGTATACCATACAAATTAAAATAGTGTATCAGATACATCATACGAATTCCTTAAAAAATAAAATAGCCTATCAGGAGGACTTGCACTTTGAATGACATAATTATGGTCTTAAAGGATGCGTAGAATAAAAAAAAATTGGTCAATTTAAAGACAAGAAACGGTATGTATTATGTATTCGTGGAAAAATCCAATATGAAAAATTTTTATTTACCGCATTATTGAGGTTTTAATAGACATCCATTTGACAAAAACTTAAAACACGATTTTCTCAAAACCCCCAAAAAAACATACGCTATTGTTATATTGAGGGGACGATAATATCATTTTATGTTTAGTAAAAAGTAATCCACAGGGTAATAAAAATTCAATTACGTTCAAATGAGATAATGAGAGATTTAAGATAACATCTTCGTCATTCTGAAGCACCGGTGGGAGCTGGTCGTTTCAAAAATAATCAGGAGCTTTTGGATTGTTTAATATTAGTGTGAAAATCAATGTCATCAACAATTTGAACAAGTCTTTTTGATATGTTTCGTTTTGATTTTATTAACTACTAGCTGACCCGACAGACGTTGTCCTGTCTAAATTAGGAAAAATGTTTGCGTTCGATTTTTAAAATCCATTAAAAAGATACGAACATTTGAAAGAAAAATTTGTCAAATCGATGGAGCCGTTTTCTGATTTTAGGTAATTCGAAAAAAGTGGGCGGGGCAAAATTTTCTTTTCGTATAAATCTGAGGACAATGGCAATGATTTTATAGAAAATCGTCCAAATCGGTCAAGCCGTTCTCAAGTTATGCGCTTAATAGAAAAAGTGGGCGTAAAAGTAGGCGTGGTAAATTTTTCTTTCGATGAAAACTTAAAATGGATATATACGAAAATTTAAAAGGAAAATTAGTCAAATCGATGAAGCCGTTTTTTGATTTTGGGTAAATCGAAAAAAGTGGGCGGGGCAAAATTTTCTTTCCGTAAAAACCTAAGTTGGACCATGTCAATCATTTAAAAGAAAAAATCGTCCAAATCGGTCAAGCAGTTCTCAAGTTATGCGCTTAATAGAAAAAGAGGGGGTAAAAGTAGGCGTGGTAAAATTTTCTTTCGATGAAAACTTAAAATGGATTAATTCGAACATTTGAAAGAAAAATTACCAGATGTTTTTTAATTGTAATTTATTAGTGCTTTTGAATTGTGTTTATTTGATCAAATTTTTTTTTCATTATTTAGAAAAAATTATATCGATCAATTGGCCGCGATTTATGGCATTTTCCAATACTCTGGGCAGAACTTTTGGCGACAGGTTTTCGCATTCCTGACAGATGTTCTCTTTAGGAACTTCAAGGGTTTGAGGCTTGCTTACATAGACAAAAATGAGTCTATTGCTGTTAAATAGGGCGATCTTGCCGGCCATTACAAACCACCAAAACGAGACAATAGGTGACCCGAAAATGCAGCCGTCAGATTTTTGGTTCTAGGTCGTGCAAAATGTGCTCTTGCTCCATTCAGTTGGAACCAAATGTGGTAGAAGAAAGTCGTTGCGAATGGATAAAAGGCCCTATGATGACCCCAGCGGAAACACCCCACTATATAGTAACTTTAAGTGTGTATGATGGCTCATCTTGTGTTTCACAAGGATTTTTGATGACACAGAAGTAATAATTGTGCCTATTCATGTATCTACAGGGATGGAAATGGACCCCATCGATATTCAGGATGGCTTTATTTCTTATTGACGTGCAGGCGCGGATCCAGCTTGAGCCTAAGGGGGGGGAAATTTTGTATGATACAAAAAAGTTAAGCTAAGATCCCACTATCGGCTCAAATAGCACAATCTGTGACGATTTTTATCGTGCTATATCGGCGCACATTTAAAAACATTGCACAATTTATTCATGGGTGGTCCCATTATCGTCGCACATTGTGACAATTTTTTTCGGTTCATATCGGCCAAAACTCAATTGCGATAATAATCGGTACAATGCGGTCACACTATCGTGCTATTTGGGCAAATTAAATCAAATGTTTTTGTTTATTTACTTGTTGGCAGACATAATTTTACTTACGAAATTCGCAAAATTCTCCGGCCGAATATTAAATTATGTTTCTTAACAATTTTAAATAATATATTAAAATATATATGTATAATAAAAAATATATTCAATTTCATTCAAACTTACTGCACTTGTTCTTTTTTTTTTTTTTTTTTTTTAATTGTTGTTTTGTAAAAAGATGTTTACAAACCAGGGATGGCAACATCGATACAACTGCAATGTTTCGGTTAAAACGAATTGTTTTTTTTTCAGTTAGTAGTACAAATGTACTTTTTAACGTTTCAATACATCAATAATAGATAAAACAAATGTAATTTTGGTACAATTAAGCTCAAAAAAGTAAAATTTTAGTAGCCAGTTTGTGCAATTTAAAAATTTCGTTTTGCCATCCCTTGTATCGGCGCTGATTGGCGACTGTGATCGGCACACAAGTGGCCGATAAAAATCGGTACATATTAAACAATTTGATTGCTCCACATTGTGCAAAATAGTGTTCACATTATCGGCGCATCTAGGTTAATTTTGATTGCCCACAGTCAGCACGATTTCGGCACAGATTGTCGCATATTAAAACATTTTGACCGTTCACACTATCGGCACATGAAATACGCCAAAAATTGGTACATTGCGCCGATAGTGGGATCTTAGCTTAAAAAACTTGTTTTAAAAACTTTATTAAAAACAATATGTGTATTAGGGTAAGTACTTTTTGCAATTTTTGCGAATATCAAATTCTTCATCGCATAGCCTTATAGACCGTGAAAAATTTAAGAAATGATGTACTACTTTTTCGCGATCGTGAAGACAGTTTCCGCACCAAACGCGATACCATTTGTACGGAAGAAGGGCGCAAAAAAAATCGCGACTCTATTTCGCGGTTTTTTTAATAAACTAAATTTTAATGGCAAAAGATAGATGTTGTGATAGATGAGTTGTTTGGCGGATATATGAAACAGTGATATTTTCAGCAGCGTAGTAATATATGCGCGAAACGAGCTATTAAAGTTGCACAAGAAATTTTTCCATTATGTTAATCAACTCGCACTTTAAACTTAAAATTTATTTCTTTAAACCCAAAAAAAAAACTTTACATTTTTGTTATACATTTGCTTATTTTATGTATTTATGCCTGTATTCATAAAAATATTTTAAATAAAATAAAGGCTTTAAAACCCAATTTTCTATGAAAATTTTCCTTAATAAACGTTTATTAAATTTTATAATCATTTATGAATAAAATATATAGCATGTACAAACAATAAATGTACCATATATAATGTGTATGGAAATTAAAAATAAATAAATTTTTTTGAGGAGCTTTAGAAATTGCATTTGGTGCGAAAACTTTTTTGGCCAAAATGGCATAAAAAAATTATTTTCAATATCAATACTAAATTGCCCATCGCGTCATTACCCTAATTAAAAAAACTCAACAAAAAGGTTAAATAAAATATAAGATCAGTTCAATATACATTAATCTTTTTAAATAAGCAATTTATGATTCTCTTGTGAGGCAAATTTAGACAGTATAGTCTATCTTCTGTCATTGTTGATCCGAGCCATGTTTTTATTCGACGAAGGGTAGGAAATGACCTCCTGCTCGTAGCTTTACTGACGAGCATTGAAACGAAAATTTGAAATATTTTTCTTAGATATCTTCATCACAGTTTGCTAAAGCATCTACAACGTTATCTGATAGATCAGGCTCAAGTTTAGATGTTAGTAGGTATTTATCACTTTTATCAAACATAATCAGCTCATCAGCTAGTTGTGGTTTTAACAGTTTTGTATCTGTATATGACTTGATTACACTTTGAGGTAGAAGTTTAGGTATGTTCAATACATTTGGGATATCTATTGGGAAAGTTGTTATGAGATCCCTTAAATAAATTCAATAAGAGGAATGTAACCTGCAACTCGGTAGTAGTCTTCAACATTTTGGATGTGATTATTTCGTTCAAATCTTGTCTTTTCGATTGGAACCTCGATTTGAACGCAAATTACTTTAACTTTTTCAAAAATCGCTTTAATTTGTTCTTCGGCTTTATTTCTTTTTTCTTCAAGGCACATGATTAAAATTTTGATAAAGCTTGATCCTTTTTGACTATATCTTGCTTTTGTAAAATGATACTAAGTGGCTGTGTTACAAAAGGTATCACACTTAATATGTATATTCCGCAAATAAATTTAAAAGTACCAAGTTAATTAATTAATATAAAGGTAGAGATACTTCCTTTCCATTCAGATATTTTTTCCAAAGCTATATGATGTACACTTGTTGCAAAGACGCATAATGAAGAGAGTTTGGCTCCCAAATACTGCTAAAACTGTTTTGATTATATTTAAAAAATGTTGTCGTCTTTTGTTTAACAAATGAAGCAACTTTTTGTATTAATGGCACTTTATTGCTTTTAGAAATTGAGTTGTTCGATTTAGGCGTTTGTTTTGCATTTGTCGCTTTTCCAGTAATTTTGAACAGCTCCATTTTCTGCTGACATCAGAGGACACCCATCTGTTCCATCTCCTACACAATTTTTTAGGTCAAGACCAAAATTTGTCAAAGCTTTAAGAACTATTGAAGATAGTTCCTTCAATTGACACATCAACGTCATCAATATCTTTTGAAGCCTCTTCAAATGTGTTTACAACAAAGCCAATAAATTCTTCCCTAAAAACTTTTTGTTGCATGTTGAAATATCTTCAAGATAAGGAAATCTGGCTTTTCCCAGACAAATCCGTGCTTTCGTGAAAAATGATCGAATACAATTTTGATTTATATAACACATACATACATAAATATTGTAAATATTTCCCTATTTCCCCCCCCCCCCCCCCCTAAATCCGCGCCTGTTTACGTGTATATTGTATCTGTTGCTTCACAGCTGACATTAACCACCATCTAAAAAAATTATAGCATCTTTCGATAGAGTTATGATTCTTGTGCCAACTTTTATATATTTAAACAAAACTTAATTGATCAAAGTTTTATAATGTGTTCACAATATGTTACTGGTGATCTGGAAATAACAATTTTCCGAAATTTTAAGTGGGAGTGAACAACGTTAACGCTTATTAGCGTATATTGAAAAAAACTGTATAAGCTGGAGCTTTCAAGCTTGCCAAAAATAAAGAGAATGCTACTTCGAGGTACCAGATTTAAGCTTGAATCGGAAGAAAAGTTACCACTAAAGGAAGTAAGCACTTAATATGGATGAGTAAAGACATTAAAAAAGCTGGAAAACCAGTGTGAAATGTATCCCCCATACAAAGTTAAAAAATAATATCGATTAGAGCCTCCAAACATTTTGGTATTCCATACAGTATCAAAGTTAATTACCAGTTTTAAAATTGTTTTGTTAGGAGCAGAGTTAAAGTTTACCTCCCTCCCACCCCGTATAAATAAAAACAGTTTTGTAAAATCCATATTTTCACGTTTTTTTTGGCGCAAACTGTGAGTTGCTAATTGTATTTTTATAATTGATTTTTATGATTCATTTCCTTAAACAACACACAAAATATAGCAATTTCACACTGTAAAACAAAATCTTAAATGTTTTGTGGAAAATATTACTAAGTTGTTGTTGTTTTTTTTTTTTTAATTTTCAAACAATAATTTGATCGGGGAAGAATTCTAGTAAAAATATTGAAGACTTGTATTATAGTGTTAAACGGTCTCTACCAACAATTTAAAATTTCTTTGAACGAAAATAGCGTGAGCGCAATTATTTTTTTAAATTTTTATTTTAATTTTTTTTCTGCAGTTTTTCATTTTGCCTTGGGGTTTATATTGTATGTTACTCCTTGTTTGTTGTGCTTATCTCATAAAGGGCTGCATGAACAACTTCTTTCATAAACATACTGAAATGCGTATTCACTGAAAGTCGTGTTCGAATAAAATTGAGATTACCGAACAAACTGTTGTTTTATTCATGCTGCTATGAACACATTTCGTTTCATATCGCAAACACACAGAGGTTGTTCAATGAAACGGGGTTTGTTTCATAGTTTTCATTCTCTCTCATTTATTTTTATTAATACTCAATAGCAATGTTGCCACTTCAGTAAATTCATGTAATTATTTGCATGCGTTGCCCATGTGTAATTTAAATTTTAACACATATGTAGATATACCTATATACATATATGTATAGTATACATATAGTATGTATAGTATACATATTTATAGTATACATATAGTATGTATAGTATACATATTTGGAATATAAACAATAAATAAAATGCAAAATATGTTTTTTTTGTTTTTCATTTGCATTTTTGAATAATACAAATCTTTGAAACATGGCAAGATTTTATTGTCTTGTGATGTACTGTACACGGCCCTGAAATGAAACGAACTCATAAAAAACACACACATTTTTAGCTGAAAGATGAAAAACAAAAGGAGGAATGGGTTTATGAGAAATTTAATTGTTAGTTTTGTAAGTGTCTTAGGAGTCTGACCACGTGGTTGTTTTTTTTTCGAAATATACTAAAGACTTGAAAATGAATGTAAGTAAATATAATTAATAACGGTTCATGTTTGTCTCGATAGTATGTAGAAATTTACTTTGCGAAAAACGTTGCGTCATTGGGTGGAATACAGCGTCAGTCGAACAAATTATGTATTTACATCATAATATGAAAACGATGGATGTTGATCGTGCTGGATGATGTATATGACACTTTTTTGCCTAGATTTTATCACTTTTATTTAAACCATGAATTATCTCATTTTTTAGTTCTGATTATAATAATATCTGTAGATTGTTAAGCATTTATTAGCTATCTACTTTTTTCTGTTTAAGAAAAAAATATTGCAGACATTTTTTAATGTTAGTGAATGTTTATAAAAGTAAAATTAAATATATTTAATTTTATTGAAAATTTACATTGAAAACAAAAATAAATTTGAGTTTTTATTTCAATATTAATGGGTCTCTTAAACTTGTTGCATTTACCCCTCATGGTTATTTCTATTTATTTTTAATTTCTTATGTTTTTATTTTTCTACAACTGGCAACACTGACATTTAAATCATACTGTTTTTCCATGAACTTGTTCGAGATTTGTTCAATGGTTGTTCTGTTTCATGGTTGTTAATGTTCATATTCTCTTGTATAAGCAAATAAACTAATTTCTTCTTATTCGTCTCTTAAATATCGAGTGTTCATTGCTTTCATTTCATAGTGTTTCATCTTACTGAATACGAATGAAGCGAACACAAAATTATAATGAAGGTTTCATGAACATCATTATTAAGTTTCATGCAGATGTTTATTATCTCATAACATAATTAATCAATCAAAGTCAAACAAACAATGTGTAATTAAACCGAAGTTTTAATTAAAAGACTTGAAACCTTTTTCTCACGAACAATATTTTACCCAAACTAGTTAATATGAAAACCGTGAATGGAATAATGAAAAGTTAGAAACATAGTCGCGTTTTCAAAAAACGATTTGCTTTTTGTTCATTTGTTGGAACATTAACCACTGTGACTTAAAAAATTAAATAAATGCGGGTATTTCAACAAAGTGTTCATTTTATGTAACTTTCGCAAATTATGATTTAAATTGTGTATACAGGAATTAATATTTATTTAACAACTCAAAAGATTTATTTTAATTAATTTAAGTTACTGAAAATAAATTAAAGTCGCGTTTTCAAAAATAAAACCAATTTAAACTTATGTCCACACTTCTTTTAGATTCCATTTGCTTGTGTTATCAAGTTATCATTTAAAAAACATGAAAAGTGGTTGAATTTAACCCATTAAAGACGGTTCATAGACCGCTCGTACGATTTTAACGAAACTTTCAGAATTTTACCATTAACGGCACACTTTTTTAAATATTTTTGAACAATTTTGTTTTTCTTATTTCAGTATAAATAAATTGCTATTTCTTTGTTTACGATTTTATACATTTTTTTTGACCACTCAAAGTTTCAGTACACTGCACTGTGCCATTTAAAATCTACAGGGTTACATCGAAGAGCGTTACAAATAAAAAATGTAAATCCAACTTTGAAATCTATAGCTCAGTACACAGAAAAAATTCTCCAAAATTTTTCACCAATTAAAGCATTAATCAAAAATAAAATCAGTTTTAATTAAAAATTTAATCAAGTGAATTAAACGTTTAATCAAATAAATTAAACGTTTAATTAATATTATTAACTGGTTATTTATATATTATTTTATGGTGCAAATTTAATTAATTTTTTAATTAATATCACAAATTTTTTAATTGAAATCAATTTTTATTTTTTTCTGTGTAGTTTGTTTTTAAAAAGGGAGTTCCTACCCAGTAAAAACTTCGCCTACAAAATAATGTGTTGAGTAATCAGAAAAACATGAAGGCACTACTTACAATTCTACTGAAAGAACCAATGAATTTTACAAGGGATGTCCCAAAATGAACGCATTTTAAAGTAAGTCATTATTTTTTACTTAAATGCATCCAGAAAAAAGTAGTTATAGAAGTTGTTATAGCTGTAGTTATAGAAGAAAGCTACTTAATAATGAGTTAAAGAAGCTATTCATTTTGAAAAAGTAAGCGAAGTTTTTACTGGGTAGGTTGCTTATTTTTTGCCAGACTTGTTGAACTTTTTACATGTATATTATTTTAGTAAAGCAAAGTGAACAAGTGAATTTTTTTTAACAATAAAACAAGTTCATAATAACATACGAAAAAAAAACATTATAAATATCCAGGGACCGAAAATAACAGTTATATTGGAATTTTTGAACAAAAAAAGCATATAGAATTCAATGTCGTAAAACTGATTCAAGTATACATATTTTTCTTCATGCATTTGTCCATGATAAAATATATTGATTTTTATAATTTTGATTTTTATATTTGCGATCAAACTTAACAGTTATTTTTTGATTTTTATTTTTTTGAACAAAAATAACTGTTATTTTTTCATTTTTATTTTTTAGATCAAAAATAACAGTTATTTTTTGATTTTTATTTTTTTGAACAAAAAAAAAACAGTTATTTTTTGTTTTTTTTCGAGCAAAAATAAAAGTTATTCTCTAAATAAATGTGCGTGATTTAATAATTTAGTTGCCTTTAAATTTTTATTTTAGTGTGTAATTATCTTTGGAATTCCTTATGCACATTAAAATAATTATTAAAGTCATCTAAATTATTAAAACACGTAAATTTATTTCGAGAATAACTTTTACTTTTGCTCGAAAAAATCAAAATCATTATATAACTGTTATATTTGTTCAAAAAGATAAAAATTAAAAAATAACTGTTATTTTTGATCGAAAAAATAAAAATCAAAAAATAACAGGTATTTTTGTTCAAAAAAATAAAAATCAAAAAATAACTGATATTTTTGCTCAAAAAAATAAAAATCAAAAAATAAGGGCGATTCTATTCTAGACAACTTTTAACATCAATTTTCAAATCACACTATTTGACACTTTATTGATGCCAATTTAAAGTTAAATATCTATATTCTATAATAATATGATTTTTTTAGACGTAAGCTTAAATATAAATTTGTTGTGCACTTCGAATCATTAAGATTCATAGATTTGGCGCGAACAGAAAATGCATTGCATGTTGCACCCGTCATGGCTTAAAGAGCAAATTTCTTATTGTTGGATTATATTTCTCTACGATGTTTGATTTGATAACCATCGTCTGATATCTCATCTTTCACAATAAAAAGGAATAATATAATAAAAGTTTAAAAATGAACAGAGTTTTGTGTTTTTGTTGTATGATCTTATGAAAGTGGGCCAATTTGGTTGCACCAGTCATGCACTTTAAAGCTCTCTCGTGGCTATTTGATTGTTTCATATATATTCTTGTAAATAGATAACAATAGTATGTGAAAAAAGGTTACCCTTTCTTGAAATAACTTAATTGCAAATGTGTTTCTTTCTATTAGTAAAAGACGTTTAAAGCGTCTAAATGTTGCACCCGTCAGAATAGAATCGCCCATAACTGTTTTCATCTGACGTTTATGAAAAAAGGCATAACTGTTACGGTCCCTGTAAATAACTGATATAAAAATGAATCGTAGTCAGAAAATTCGTACTACTGCCGAATTACAAGAAATTCTCGATAGCTGCTCCGATGGGGAAGAAGATTGTGAAAGAGAATCAGATACAACTGATGCTGTTATATTACCACACGATGACGTCGACGGGATTAGTGATACGGAGGAGTTGAATGACAATTTACAAGTGTTGAACGACGACAAAAATCTGCCTCACGAGATTACTGGGACTTCCGAAAAGGACATGCCAATTATCGCATTCGAGTTCGAGGCAAAAAGTGGTATTGGCCATTAGTTACAAATGCTTTCGATGTGGTTATGGTAAATTCATGGAAAGTACATAGACTTTGTCGCAAATATGAAAAAAACCCCAAATATTTCAACGGCCAGGAGTGTTGACAACCGCTTTTATTTTTCACATTACAAATGTGGCTCCTAAGGCTATTTAGAATGTGCAGGCGTTTTTCATTTTTCGCATTATCCTTTATTTGACAAAACTTTTATTGATTATTTTTTGACAAACAAGAAAACGCAATTTTTCTAATTCTTAAACTAAAGGCAAAAATTTATTTTTTTTTTTTTTTTAATTTTTCCCACATTAAACAATCTCTAGTATTAAATAAAAAAGCCATTTTCAGTCATTATCTCTTGTTAGGCCAACGCAGGAATTTTTTACTACTTTAACTTTTGGGTCGACTAAAATGGGTTAAAGCTCTTTTCTACGAAAAAATGCTATTATTTTTTGTTTCATTTACCTAAAACGTTTATTTTTGGGTATTTATTTGGTCACAAATGCTCTTATTGTCGTACATGTTTGTATATTTCCGCATCCGTTTTATTTGTTTGTTTGGTTCTTGTAAAAAAAAGAGTTTTTCGTGTATGTGTGCGCGCATTTATTTACCATGTAGGTGTGTGTAAAGGAAGTGACAAATTGCATTTTTAGAAAGTTCAACAAACATTGCAAGGAAAAAGATGTTGTGTAAAAGTAAGCAAAAAAAAAAAGACTAGAAATCAATATTGACAAGAATACAACAGATGTACAACAAATATTTCTATCCATGATATTCCACGGCATGCTCGTTATTTAAAAAAATTTAGGAATGCCTTATAAATAATTTTTAGTTTTTAAATTTTAGAAAGCAACTATACGCGTTATGTATTGAAGTAACACCATAAATTTGTAAGATTTCAGATCTTTGTTTTGAAAATTACCTAGTAAAGGTTTAAGGAGCTTACTAACTATTGCACGCAGAGAAAAATTTTTTTCAATATGGTCACCTTCCTCAAACATATTTTTAAAGCAAATTTTAAACATATAATGTTTAATTTAACCATATTTTTGACAACGTCAACCATATTTTTATTAAATTAGTCCTCCATGAAGAAGCCACATCCATTTTACGGGTGCTTCAAATGGCCAATTTCACCAATTTTTTTTAATATCAATTTATGTCTAAAATATGTTTTTCATGTCAAATAAAAATTAAATTTATGAAAAAAATATATTTAAATAGAAATGGTGAAATTGGCCATGATCATGTTATGTTAAAAACTGTCCAATAATTTGTTTTTGAATAAACAGAAAAACCAGCCATGCTATTATACGTGCTAAACATAACTAAGCAGCGATTTACTATAACGCATTCGAAGGCAAACATAATATGGTTGAGGCTTCTTGATGGAGGTCTAATTTAACAATAATATAGTTGACGGTGACAATAATATGGTTAAATTAAACATAATATATTTAACATTGTCTTTAAAAATAGTTTTGTTGGAGGTGACCATATTTAAACATATTTTTCCTTTGGGTGTATTAGTGAAGCTCAAGAATTTTCTCCTCTATGGTATTACTTAAGAATCTCTGCAAAGCCTGCAAGTATTTTTTCCACTTTGGTATAAGAATTCGTGTTTTTGATAAGATCTCTCATTCACTTTGCAGTATTATTTTCTAATATCTTTGGCTTTTCTAAAATTTTGTGGGAGAATGTTTTCTGATAATCTGACTTAAGCAACCAGTAAAATGTGCATAAGAACTAGACTTTCGTCTAACAATAAATTTCATTGTTTTTATCGAGAATACAAATTGGGAATTAGGCACGATAAACAAAATCTTGTTAATTGCACGGCTTAAAAAAACTGAACTGGCAACTTGCTTTTTTTTTTTTGATTTTCTTGCAAAACAATAAAGCAAGTTATCAAAGTTATTTTCGGGACTACAAAGTTTATTATTAATAATATATCCGTATGACGTACTAAATTCCCAATTTTTCATATTTGATAAATACACGGACATTTATTGTTGAGGGAAAACTAGCTTATATGCGCATTTCACTGGTTGCTTAAAAAGATTAAAGAAAAACCAAAAATATTAAACAAATAAAACCCTAAAGCGAATAAGAATTATAAACACTCCAAGTCTATCTTGTTGTATTATCAAAGCTTAAACAAAAAAACAAGTTGTTTTCGCTTTTATTTTGTTTTTTCTTTACCCACTTACAACTACAATTAATGTTGAAAACACTCCAACCAATTGCAGTGGGCAACGTAAGAAAAAGATAAACTCACTATTTGTTATTGGTATTTTGTTTAAGCTTTGATATCGTTGTTCTTCGTCGTTCTTATTCACTCTGCAGTTTTCCAAAATTTTTGGGAGAATGTTTCCTGATGATCTGGCCTAAGCAGCCAGTAAAATACGCTTAGAAACTAGATTATTCTCCAACAATTAATTTCAGTGTTTTTAACAAGAATAAAAATTGCGTGCTGTTGTGTCTCAAAATACAGGTCGCATTTTGACAATAATTAAATGAAAGTTGGAATATAGGAGCACATAGCCCCCACACAAGTTTCTTTCCGAAATAGGGTATTTTTACCCATAAATCAAGTTTCTTTCCGAAATAGGGTATTTTTACCCATAAATCATTTTATTATGTTGGTATTAAGACGTACCCCCAATTTCACCAAATGCAGTTAAAACTAACTATTACTTTAACTTCCAGTTAACAATACGTTTCGACAACTATAATTGATAGTTAATTATAACTGAACTTGGTGATATTTGGGGTAAATGTGGTCCAGAGAACTGCAAAAGTCGCTATTTTTCTTGATTTACTCATATGCTTAAGTTAACATCAATTGTATGGCTGCAAAACAAAGTTCATTAAACAATTACTCAAAATCAAAACACAGTCGTTTTTATGATTTTGCATTCAAGTAGTATACGTCCACTCCATGAGACAAAGAAGAACGTAAGTGAGCATGAGTGAATAACTTTGCTTAATTTTTTCAGTTTTTGTATTTGTATACAGCGTTACCGTTGGATTTTTTACTACATTGCAACTGCTGAATAGGCATCAGAGCAATGATTTTTGTTTTTTTTTTTCTTTGTATATTTTATTTACCAAAACCATCATTGGCGAACGAAACTTAACATGGTATGAATGGCAAAGCCAACACGCAGTGCATTACTTGAATGAATTTAAAAACAGCACCGAATGTGCGTGGCTAAGAAAGTTTGATTGTATGAACGCAAATGAGTGTATTTGATGGTGTTCATAAAATTACATTTTCTTTATACATACATATGTATATGCGCGGCCTGGTTCAAGCAAAATGTTTCTTTATTTAAGAAAATTTTTCTTAAAACTTAATCAAGAAATTATTTTAAGATTTTGGATTTTCTTGTTTTAATGCCCGTCATTTCAAAAAATAGATATCTAACTATGTATAGATTTCTATAGTTTTCATAATTTTAAAACATATTTCCTACCTACGGGTTACACCAACAATTGTCGCTAGTTAATTCACGTAGGCAAAATTATCGTTAAAATAACCACAATAGTGTTACCGAATAGCTGTTAGGTACGCACAAGACCAGATATATGTTTGTAGAAATTACGGGCACAAGAAACGAATTTGATTACTTAAGAAAATAAACTTCTTTCAATGTACTCCCGAAAAAAGCTTTTTGTGTCATAAATTCCTTATAATTCTTTGTATTAACATAAAAATTTGTGATAATCACCCCTATCGCAAACAACTACTCCCATGAAAATATTCCCATAGTTTTTTATTTCGTATTGTGAATGATTCCCATAACAAATTTTTTGGGAATGAATTCCCAAACTTAAAAAATTTGGCATCGCCAATGTTTACTCCCGTGAATTTTTTTAATAAATAAATTCCCAACAAGCGTTGATGTGAACGAGAAGGGAACATGTAAATTTAATTTGTATTCTAAAGTAGGACTAAATTAAATTACTTTTTCCTCTTATTGAAGGAGTGCACATAAAGAAAATGAAGATAAACACTATTCATTAGTTATTTTATCATATTTTTATTAGTATTTTATTTTGTATATTTTTTTTTCACAATACAGGCACTGACAAGTTACTCACAATAGAGACTTTTGTTTACAAAGCACTGAAAAATAATTCACAATAGAAATTTTTACTCCCAAAATATTTGCGATACCGATTTGTTGGGGATGGGAATTTAGGTTTGATCCCATGTATCATATTCCCATAACATTTGCGATAGGGGTGAATAACTTTTACGATAGCTACTATGTCATGACACAGGTCCGATATAAGCCCCCATCTTAAAGTCTCATAAAGATGAAGATATCTAAAAACAAGTAAGAAAGTATAGTCGGTCAAGCCCGACCATATGATACCCTACACCACAGTATTTAAAAAAACATCATGCATATGTGTCCATGTAAATATGGATTTATCTGTATTTATAAACTTCATGAAAATCGGTTTGAAAGTTTGTGAGAGGCAGAAATTGCCCCCTGCCTCCCCTTGTAGTCCTATTTTTTAAAAAGTGTATAGCTATGGATCTATCTATGTTTTAAATTTCATTGAAATCGGTTTGATAGTTTCTGAGAGTAAACATTTCCCCCTATCTTCCCTCGTGATCCTACGATTCGGCCCATTTTCAATAGGCTTAATCCTTGTGCCAATAAGAACCTATGATCCAAATTTAATCAAATTATCTCCAAAATTGCGACCTGTACAAGGTAACATGGACAGCCAGCCAGCCTGCCAGCCAGCCGGACGGACATCGTAAGTTCGACTCAGAAAGTGATTCTGAGTAGATCGGTATACTTTAAGGACCACTATTTTAAGGCGTTACACACATCAGCACAAATGCATAATACCCTCTCCACTATTGTGGTGTGGGTATAAATATTCGGCACAAGGAACTTTAACATGATTCTTAACCTCATAATATAATTTTGTTTAGGCGGGTTCATGATCGCCTATGGGTCCCAAATAGGGTACACTAAAAAAAATTGTTGTATATGCTGTGGTGAAGGGCATCATATCGCACTTGTTCAGCAATACTGTATTAACTAACAAAATTTACAAATATTCAGTAGAAACAAAGCTATATTTAATTTTACATTAAAAGTATATGGGCATTTCCTGGGGTCACGAACGTACGTTCGTACGCTTTTTATGTACAAATAATATAGAAAACAAAACTTTTCCCAGCATTTTTTTTTTGCGATTCGATTTTAAGTTTTCATAATAACAGCTATAAACATGTGGTCACGAACGTACGCAAAATAGAAGTCAACTTTGGCTGACAGTAGTGAAGTCTAAAAATCTGGAAAATGGAACGAAATATTCAACAGTGTTTTATTTATTTTAAAAGTGTATTAATGAAGGTCTCCTTCCAGTATTTGCAAAATAAAATATCTCTCTTGGTTTTTGTTTAATTGGCTTATTTACCGGTCGCGAACGTACGGATCGCGAACGTACGATTTTTCCATATGTTTTTTTTTATTATTATTACAATGCATTTTCCCATAAATGTCTTAAAATTTGCTTAACAAAAAAACTTAGTACTCCTTTTACAATTGATTGTAATGGAGAGATTATGAAGAAAGAGTGTAAAGATAACATATTTCTTGCATGTAAAATAAGTATATAAAAATGTCTTTAAAAGTAGAAAATACAGAAAAATATAAAATTTTCCAGTTTCCAGCCCAATTTGCTCAAGTAAAACAGCTCAGATATGCTAGGAAACCATTATTTTATAAGTACATAGCATTTTTTCTAATAATAAACAATAAAAGACGATGATAATCAACATTTTATTTTTTCATCCTGGTAGACCATTCAGGGGAAATGCCCATATGCAAAAGAATTTTTAACCTTCGCTTTCATAATCCCTACCCGGGTAGAGAAAGCGACTTTTATTTGTAAATAGCTAAGCGAGTTTTCATCAAATCTGAAAATGCCACCGAGTCAGTTATCAAATTTTCGAATTTAAGCAGAAAATGCAAACAAAAATGATTTTACTTTTTTTCTACGTAAGTTAATAGCACAGAGTATACAGAGGCGTCACGAGACAGAAAATATTGTGGTTTTTTCTGTCTTTTTTGTCGAAAGCTGCCCTTTATGCGTTTTTTGTTTTGATTATGCAATTTGTGTAGATAGTAGCGGCCTGTTGTTACGCATTGTCACTTCACTAACAAAAAACGTTTTCTTTCTCTTTCTTCGAAAGTTGCCCTCGCAAATGATTTAGGCATTTTTCACACGTCACTTTTTTCATCTCTATATACTTTGTGGTTAATAGTATCTACCCAGGTAGGTATACGAAATTTGTATGACACATTTCCTAATAAAATCATCTGAAACTTTTAGAAAAACAATACATCATGTAAATAAATGGATTTTCGTTTATTGAAATTAAAAATTTACAAAAAAATGAGAAAAAGTATAAATGAATTTATGTAATATTTATTTACGCAAATTGTGAGAAGATGAAGATGGGCCCATATGACAATCTTCACACTTTGTCTGGGTGAAGCTGTGTTCAACGCATACGGGTTTCTTGCATTTGACACATGCTTGCCGTGCAGCTGTTTTCCTTTTAGAACAATGGCAGCACATGTAGCACCAACATTTTTGTTTGATGCGCCAACTTGCATCTCGTTCCGGGACATCATCAGCGTCAAATTATTTATCTTCGTAGTTCGATACAGAGAGTGATTATGCAGTAATAATAAAAACAACTAAATATTTTTCCACTCAAAAAGGTTCAAAAATATACCTAAAATACATTCAACGGCTGTCTTGATGGCAATCTTCTTGACTGTCATTGGTCTTTGGGCTCGGACCCTAATTTGCGAAATACAAAGCTCTTCACCCAAGCTCTGTATAAATTTTCTACGTCGCGCAAAGGTGGTGTAAGCCTCAATTTTTCATACCCTGACTTATCTACGCTAAATTGATAAAAAACTGCGAAAATAAAACAAGAAACTAGTTTATCTCTTGTTTTACCAATCACTTACAGAAAGCGTTACTTGTAATACAAAAGAAGCCATAAGCCAAACAAATATGAAATAGATATAGTGTGACCTACACCACTTTTGAGCTGACGGCCTCATATATATATGCTGCCAGGGCCGAGATATCCAACATGTTGTAAAACATCGCAAAAGGCCAACGAGTTATTTCCCTTTTTGTGGTATATTGGGACACCATTTTATCCATTGCGTCCACACTGTTCTTGGTTTGATTATAAAACAAAATCTCTTCTGGCTTTTGTTTTATATTGGACACAGCTGAATCTCGATGCATGGACGATAGCAACACTACAGCTCTTCGTAGTAGAAAAAAAGCAAATAAATTACCTAAAGTATAATTTTTTAATAATATTTCTTTTTGCCTTGTTTGACATTGTTTGTATTTTGCCCCATATAAAATTAAGAAAATATTATTATATCTACCCGGGTAGATACTATGTGTTGACGTAAAAAAATTCTTCATGAAAGCGAAGGTTAAAGCAACATAACATTTTCAAAAAAAAAAAGAGATGAATAATATTTTAATGGCGGTTGGATATGAATATTACGTGCCGATTTTTTGGATGGTTGTGCTTGTCCGACTATATTTTCTTACATGTTTTGTTTTAACTGATGCCGACCAGAGATCAGCAGTGAAAAGTGAAAAAGTGAGTTGAGCTGAATCATGACTCATAATCTCTTGTACTTATGCGCACTCATAGTTATTGCAATGTTATTGAAGCTCATATACACTCAGAAGTTTGATGTAACTCATCGTACTCTTACTTAAGGCTAGTTTACACTATCTCACAAGTCTTACGTATTCTATAATACTTTTTGACATAGAAAATTAATAAGTTTTGTTGCGACTGCCGAAAAATCTAATTTGATACAGTTTGTGTTTACACAAAGTTTAAACACTCACACATTAAATAAAATGCAACCTGATCCAATGAAAAGTATAATTATTTAGAAAGTTTTCAAAAAACGATGAAGTTGTACCTGTCATTTTCATCACACATGCATTCACACTATCAGACTTTAACATATTACATGAGTTTTTGATATGTATTATTACTAAGTCTAATAGTGTAAACTAGCCTTAAGCAACATTTATGTAGTGGTTGATTTAGATTCAACTTAACTCAATGTGTATAGGCGAAGCAAAATGCGAGGCTGTCAAATTTGTCCCCGAAATAGCAAAGTCTTGCTATTTATGTATAAAGTGGACGATTTTTCGGCAAATTTATCTAGCAGCGCGGATTATTGTTATTATTATTATTATTATTATTTTTATTGTTATTATTATTATTATTATTTATTAATAGATTATGAAGTTGTGTGTTTGATCTGTTGTGGTGAAACGGTAAATGGATGAGCTGAATAGGTTGAATCAATGTGAGTATTATAAGTATTTTCCTGAAATTAGAAATCAAACTGAGGTAATTTATGAGTATGAGTCGACTTCGCACTCATATTTATTGCTCTCGTGAGTATGAGTAAATCAGAGTAGTTGAGTTTAAATAATGTGTACTCACTTATACATACAATTTCATGAGTCAGTATGAGCAGCGGACAAATGATTTATTTCTGATCTCTAATGCCGACCCGCTTACTAAACACTTGAAATAATTTATCGTTTTCGCCGATTTTAAATACCAAACTTCCTTTTTAAAACTGACGCATTAAGGCTAATTTATACTGCTTTTACTCATTTCTTCAAACCGTTGAAGCGCAAAAAGTTTTTTCCAAGCTGGCATTTGTGAAAGGGCTAGGAAATATAATGGACCCAATTTTCCAATTTTTTGTGTCAAATATTTTGTAAATTATTGTCAAACATTGTGTTTGTAGCTTGGGGTATAGAGGGATACACCATGGAGATATTTTAAAACTTTGAGTTACATCCTCCGAAGATTGACTGCACAATATTCGACTTTTGGCTGCAGCTAAGTTGTCCTTTGTCTCTTCTCAGAGCATCTTCTCTTCTCAGAGCATCCTTACCTAACACCACGGGAATAAATAGCTGCTGGGCCTTGACTTGTTATTACAGAGGAATTTTCGGGAATCACATTCTGTTTGTGGTCTATATACAAAAACTTAGGGAGGGTGATCCACAATATGACTTCTTCAAGGAATGTTTTTCCATCCATTGTGGGAAATATCGGACTACTGGCGAATATCCCTAGGTGATATTGCTAGTAAGTTGAAGTTGCTTAAATTCAGCGCTAGAATTGAGATAGCTTTTTGTCCTAAGGACAAATCAGGAAAAATCATATTCTGCCAACTGTGTATGTAGCACAATGTGGTTCTCGTTAAAAGGGGTGCTGGTAGACGCATTGCGGCCACAAAATGTTGAAAGCACCATTAATTAAGGCCAACGCGCCAGATATTTGCGTTAATCTTAACATATCTGCAGCTTGTTACCTAAAAGTCTAAAAGTTTTTTTCGGAGATGACATTTATATGGCGGCTAGGGGGAAAAGTGCAAAAGTGCAAATTTTGTATAAAAAAGTAACTGTTGGTTAAGCTTATGCCTGTTATCATGCCAAAAGTTTAAGACCGGCCGACATTCCTAAGAGGACCTTATAAAAGAATTAAAATTATTTTTACGTTATTTTATTTTCTAAAGACTTACCGACAGACGGATGAAAATGTTAATAATATTATATTTACATATATACTCCGATGGGTACTCGAATGTGTTGCAATCAAATATGAGAAAATTAATAAACCCTTCTATTTTGGGCAGTGTGTTTAAATACGTGTATATAAATGTGTTTAGTCGTGTTATCACAGCTTCAATGCCTCACGGCTAAAATTTATTTAATATTAAGAAAATGCTTTTAAAAAAATATTAGTTAATATATTTCTATTAAAGTATAAACTAAATTTAAATTTATTATACCTTTCATCGAAAATCTTAAATTCAAAAATTAATCTTATATTATCTCATACTTTCGATTGAAATCCTTTTTCATGTTGACTTACTTTCGCAATAAATTTTCTTTTCATTGCCTTGAGGTCATAAATAATAATATTGTTACAGTTTTTGTGCGTGTGTGGCATCATAATGTGTTTGGGTGACAAATATACCCAGTTGACCAAATGGTCATAGACGCAAATGTCGTCAACGATGTCTTCCGAACATTTTTGAATTTGTCGCCTATATAACATTGATGGCGACAACTTAAGTAAGAAAACGAGTATATTGTCGTGTTAAAAATCGTATTTACGACTTTTTTGGAGACATTTTTTTAAATTTGTCTTGAATAATAATTTATTGAGGACAACGTAAGTAACCATTGCATGCATTTTGTCGTGTTTCAAACCACACTGATGACAAAATGCATGCAATTGTCGCTCATCTTGTCTTCAATTAGACTTTATTGAGGACAACTTAGGCGAAAATTGCATGCATTTTGTCGTGTTTCGAACCACTTTGACGACAAAATGCATGCAATGGTCGCTAACGTTATCCTCTACTAAAAAAAATTCAAAGCTTTAATTTTGTATGTAATTTAAAATTAATATTTCTTGATGTTTTGCTTTTATTACTGAGCTACCTAAATAAGAGCGGCAAGCGTCTGTTTTATGTCAACACTTTTCATTTTCATAGAGTTTATACGAAACAAACCTTTAGAACGCGAATTTAACACCACCCGGCTGTAAAATCTTATTTGATAGATCGCTTGGTTGTTTTATTTTATTGAAAATGTATTGGCAATAGAATTTGCATGTTTAAAAAAATGCTTGCCGCTCTTGTTTAGGTAGCTCTGTTATCAATATTTTTGATAATAAAAAAATTAAAAAATAAATAATCCTGCCTGTTAAATATAATTATTGTTTCAATTGTGCAATTGGAATACGTAAATTGATAGGACAAGAAATACAAAAAATGCCATGCAAACCACTTTTTAAGTAGGTAAATTGAGATTTTAATGCCGTGTGGAAGAGAAAGACACACCTCGTCGACCAGCATGTAGTTTTTCTTCAAATTGAGTCTTAAAGTGTGTTAAACCAACTATATTTTTAGGTTTTCTCTCAAGCTGCGCATTTGAAATATAAAAAGTTGGTTGTTTCCATATAAAAGTTTGCATATTATATGTTAAGTTCAGAACCCATTCCCTTATTAATCAAAAGACTATTGGAGGTCTGACTGTCTCCACACATCCAGTATCCGCTATTTTCGAGCCCAGTCTCTCAAATTCATCGGCCATTTCATTAGTTTGGAATTCACTAGTTGAAATTCACAGCCCATCAAGGCCCTGGAATTCACTAGTTGGAATTCACAGCCCATCAAGACCCTAAGAGATTTTAGTAAATATATCCTCGAGGTATACCCATTTACCCGTTCCCCTTATTCTGGATATATCGGCAAATCTGAAGTATCGCCAATATATCCGTATCGGTGTTCGTTAAATCCCTAATTGTCACCTATCGGCGACTAAATCGTAGATAGTGTCAACAATATTGACATAAACGACACTATTCAGGTAATGTCGCTAATCGGGCATTAACGACTTTATGAGAAAAAAGTCGTTTATATAGTCGCCAGTGACAACTTTAACCACATTGTTACCCATATGATCATTAACGACAATATGCATAATAATGTCGCTTACATTGTCGTTTAAGACTTAAGTGCCCTTTGTTCGGAAAAGTCGTCGACGACATGTCGTCAGGGATTTACTATGGGTCGTGTACGCGTCCTCGACGTTGTCTTGAAAACATGGCCAACTGGGTATTTCAATATCCTCTAGCCCTATAGACTTTTTTCACATATTCCGGTCTAAAAATCATATAAAAGGATTAAATAAAAAACAACTTGTCAATAAGACCAGAAAGTAGCGCAAAAAAATTTATAGATAACCATTTTTTATATATAAACATACATATATCTACAATATAGATTCAACATACAAACAAGGAAGTAACATTACATAATTTTTTTCCTTATTTTTTTTTTCTTTCTTTTTTATAAAAGTGTTTGAGGAAAAGTTAACAGAGGAGATTTTAAGAAAGGGAAGATCATTTATTTCTAAACAGATAGTTAGATTTTAATACTTTTGAAGTGTAAACTTAGTTGCTTTCACGATTGAGTTAACCCAGTAATATTGAGCAATAATAATAAACGAGTATGTGCTAGGATTCCTTGGTGAAGCACGGTGAAGTCGGTTTACTATTTCATAAAAATTGTCTCCGAAACACGTTTTTGTCAGTAAATAAAATTGCTCAAATAAAAAGCGGGGATACAGTCCGTAAAACAATTTAAGCCTAATCCTGGCAAAAATAATGGTGAATCTTTCTTAGGCGTCTGAAATCGTTTGGTTTAAATCGGATAAAAGAGCTAATAACTTAAACATTGGGGATTTCAATTAATCAGTACCAATGTTCTGTAACTTTAGTGAGAACGTCTCGCATCGAAAAGATGTGAAGCAAAATATTCCATCGTTTCTCGAAAAGTGAGAAAAACCTGTGTCTGCAACTCATGTCGAAAACTATCAAAAGAGATTACGTCATTACGTTAAAAATGTTATAACATTGCACCCGAAGCCGATGTGACATTGCAGACGTTAAGAACGCCATTAGCACATATCGTTGACAGTGCCCAAAATTTACTAAAATTAAATAATTCTCAACTACGAGGGCGAAAATAAAATCGTCGGCTAAACCAAACAATGTAAAGTGCGACTTTAATGTTTGTTGTTTGCAATCGACCTTTGAAATAATTCGTATATTTTATAAAAGTGTTAAAAGCAAAATACTTATGGCCATTTTCTCATTAGGCGATTATGTTTTTACCAACGCAAAACTGCACATTAAAGAAATTTGGTTTTCTCAATGTCTCATTTGCTTCGATTTTATCGCAAAGCTAACCGGCACTCATCTGGCAATTTTTTATTTTCCTTTTATTTGCCGTACAGATAAATTCAATCAGCTGACGCCCAACTTTTACATGTATTTTGAGTAGCGTTGCCAGCTGCAAACTTTCTTTTTTGTCGGTATATTGAGAAACCCAAAATCGTTAACG
Source organism: Pollenia angustigena (assembly GCA_930367215.1). Lineage (NCBI taxonomy): Eukaryota > Metazoa > Arthropoda > Insecta > Diptera > Polleniidae > Pollenia > Pollenia angustigena. The sequence continues at coordinate 46,161,284 of OV884058.1, forward strand.
GACAGTTTATCGGACCAATAAATATATGTTGACATTAAGTAACAGACAGTTTGTCGATACATTGAGAAAATGGCCATTAAATAATTAAAAAATGTGCTAAGAACAAAATATTATTATTTTTCTTTGCATTTTTAATAGTTTTTAGTGTTAAATTTTTTCTCGCCCCAATTTATTCGTGAGTTTTTTTGACAGTTCAAAGTGGGAAGTTTTCTCACAAAAATTTTATAGACCAGAGTCCGCCAAACACATACATTTACATTTCTTGTTTCTCTTGGTTATTTATTTTTGAGCGTAATTGTTTTTGTTTGTTCAGTGTTTTCGAGTAAAAATACAAATTATTTTCTCATGCTCTCTTTATTTGTGTGAGAGCATTCGCACATGTGCGGTGTTTTGCAGATCTCTGTTATAGACACACTTTTTTTTGTAAAATGGCGAGTTGTTTCCCTACGTGACAGCTAGTACTCGGCAAAAGAAGTTACGGACAGAGTTTAGTGAGCAAAACAGCGGTTTGTTTCAATATGTGGCATTTTTATTTCATTTTACACATTTCAATTAACAAGTTTCTCGACGCGAGAGTTACAGAACATAGGCACCAACGGTTTTGTGCGATTGCAAAAAAAATCGCATTAAATCAACAACATCAAATACACTAATTTGTGTTCATGCAATCACACTTTCTCAGCCACACACATCGGTGTTGTTTTAAAATTCATTCAAGTCATGCCCAGCGTAATGGCTTTGCTATTCATACCATGTTTAGCTTCGTTCGTCAGTTATTGCTTTGGTAAAAAACATATATAAATAAAATACACAAAAATCACTGCTCTGATGACTATACAGCAGCTGAAACTATTTCCACAGAAACAGAAGACGTTTTTATTGTTGTATTGTTGTTTTTGTTGTTAATGTTGCTTGTTACGCTTTTAAAAAATACCCTGCAAATAAAAGGACTAGTCCAAACTAGTCAGAACTAGGCAGAGCCATATAACCCAGCTTTGGATTACTCAAGATGATTAGTTTTGAAGTCGTTTAAAAACGAACACATTTCGTTAGAAAACGAAGACATGTCGTCTCACTACAAACACTTTTTTACAATGACATGGTCCATGCTTGCATTACATCGGAATAGTCCAATGAGTAGTCCATTTGATCAAAATCAGGTGGATCAGGTGGTCCAATATTATTTGCAGGGTAAACACAAAAACAAATTGGACAAGTCAACTAGTTTATTTGAACTTATGCCTACAACAATCATACCAACAAAGCGACTCGTACTCATACCAATTTACATTCGTCGTTGTGTCATCGAGTGAACAATGACTACAATACGCAGCAATAAATGCAAACAAAGCACTTTTAATAAAAAACTCACACATGCACAAATCAAATGTGTGCAAAACGATGTCAAAATTACCAACGTTGAACTTTGTTTTGCAGGCATAAATTAATGTAAATTATAGCGTATGGGTAAGTCAACAAAAATAGTGGATTTTGCAGTTCCATAATAGGCACATAATTTATTTTTGTTCGATTTAACGATTAATTGATGTTTGATGTAATCGATTAATCAAATAAATCTAAAACCAGAAATGTTATATTTTACAAGATTTTTTTTCCGATAATTTGAGAAAAAATTAGTACTTGAGTAAATAAACATTTTTTTTAAATAAAACTTGTCAATGTAGCTCCAAATTGTTGCTTCACTAGCGCGCACTTAGATTTTAAAAGAATTAATATAACATTGGATTTTTGAAACTTTTTATGGGCATTCCATCCTCTGCTATGCTTTTGCAAATAATTTCCTCTAGAAAATCGATCGAAGTATCTTGTTCTAAATATTTATTCATTGGACGACTTGTAGCCCCCTTTGATATTGTTGGTGAAGCAGCTTCTTCAAGTACTATGTTATAGTCACTGTGTAAGTGGTAAATTAGTGAAGTTGTTGAAGAACATTTACCTTAATACATTTTTGGACACCTGTTACATTTAGCATTATAAGGTTTATCCTTCGGACAATATTTTTAATCCAAACTCATTCTAAAGAGAGAAACGCATGAACTATTTTGTTAAAAAATATGGGCGTATTCCAGAAATCGAAATGAAGTGGAACTTGAAAAGAGTAAAATTGAACAAAATCATAATTTTTTTATGAAGTTTAAACATTTGTCCACTGTAACTCTGTCATTTCTGGAATAATCTTCACAAACGACCCATGGTTATTTTAGTAATTTTATTTATATACATATATACGGAATTGCAATTGCGGAATTAGTAGCCAACCATTAACAATGGGAGCATCCAACAGATATGCGAAAATTGGTCACCACCCCTTACGTTGTCTTATACGTAACCGATTAACAGCAATTAACTGGTCCATTTTGTCTACACTATCCATTCCTTGATTGTAATGTTGAAATACTTTTGGTTGGGGTATCTGCATGGCGCCTTCTCCTCTTGCATAATGCTTTCACGTTCCAATATCATTGCTGTCAAAATTAGTTCCTAGATTACTACGTTATTGTCTTTTCATCGTACGACGAGTATATTGCCAGTATCAGAATAACGATAGCCCGTAGATCCTCTTTGATCTTTTCTCATTTCCAAAACGGGACGGAGTGGACATTTTTGGGGTCGGCCATCGCTTATTGTACCAAATGAGCATATTCCAGAAGCTGAGAAATGCCGAAGTAGCTTCACGGATATGAAATAATTATCAATAAAAACTTTTATGTAAGAAATATTAAAATTTTGAATTGAAAAAAATTTATAAAAATAATTCAATAATCTTTTCCATCCAAAGGAGGTATTGCAAATATGTCGGTATTTTGCAAGTTGTCGTCTATATATTCTAACTGCTCCAATATTTCAGCAACTGTAAGTCTGTATAAGAATAGTCCAAACTGGTTGTTTTGACACTCAAGGTCCCTTTTCTCGGAGAAGGTCACGTAAGTATGTCTAAATTGCAACCAATTTTGATGCTGATGTCTGTTTCTATAAATAATAATAAAAAGATATCATGTAGATATCATTCCTGAAATAGTAAAACTGTCGGTAGAGGGTATCAAAGATTCGGCACAGCCGAATATGGCACTCTTAATTGTTATAGATATCAATTCATATTCGATAAGTAAGAATATGTTTAGTCTTCGCTCTCATACCTTTATCTTTATCTTTATTTTTAATCAAAAAATCTTATATAATAAGAATACTTTGTAAAGGAGTTGACACTATGGACAAAATTTTGTCTCAATACTCAACCAAAGCAGCAAGAAGACGTCGGCCTTTGGGGAAGTTTTTTTAATTTATTGAATATTTCAGCCCAGGCAGCTAACAATACATATGCCAAAAACAACACACAAGTTACAGTTAAAAACTCTCGACGTATATTATTCTTAAACTCCTTGGGTAGAAATCTTTGAGTATCGCAAAAAAAATCTCGATCTAAAAACCATACGGTAGTTAGTAAATATTTTATTAAGATTATCTACCACGGTATATATTTATAACCCCGCATATACAAAACACAAAACATAAAAAAATATCGAAATCTTGCTTAAACATTTTGTTGTCGTTTATTTCCTAAAAATTCGCCAAATTATGATTTACTGATGTCAACTGTGTAAGTTATTAACAAATGAAAATCAAAATATTTGATTCGGTAGATACTATGAGAACGAAGGTTAATGTTTGATGCTTTGAAATTTTGGAACTAGAAAAGAAAATGAGCAAAAATGTGCACAATTTTAAATTTATTTGAAGACTCAAATTTCCTTTATAAAAACGAAAAAGAGTTGTTCCCTTCTGCTTAAAAAAATTAAATGATAATGTATGCAGAGCTTCTGCATAAAAGATTCAACGCATATGAAAACCAGTGAGTGCAGCGATCACCTTTATATACATGCAGAGAAAAAATATGGTTGGGCATGGTTACGGCAACAACTTGTATTATTGGCTTGTATTATTATTTTAAGTTTTTATGTACTAGGGTAAAACGAAAAGTAAATAGAGAAGATTCTAAATAAGGGAAAATAATCAATTTCATCAAAAACAAATATAAGTACAAATAATAAGAAACTTAAGAGGAAGATACGTAATCTGCACTGACTCCATTTCGGCTTTAGATGCAACCAAAGAAGTAAATGATGACCAAATATATATACGTTTGATTCGTTAATAAGGATGCTAACGATACATCGGCGTCAAAGCTAAAAAAAACATCGATATCGTTCATTTAATATTTTCATTTATTTAAATTTTTTTAATAATATTTTTACCATTTTTAATTTTTATTTTTTAACTAGTTGACCCGACAGACGCTTTCCCGTCCAAATTAGAAAACAATTTTGCGTTCGATTTTTAAAATCCGTTAAAAAGAGGAAAAAAGGCAAATCCTACGTGACGAACGCTACATTCGCACGCGTTTTCTGATTGAAATATAAACATTTGTTGGTCTTTCAAAAAAGATAGCTTCAAAATTATATACAGTATTTAGTGACATTAATATGTACTTACGAATGGCATATATCATTATTTCTTAGGAAGTATTTGTTGCAAAATAATTGATCACAAAGTTTTGTGACGCACGCTACAAAAAGTGGAAGTAACTTTAAAGGTTGAAGTGCGTTTTCCTAATTTTTAGCGAATTTGGCATGATAAGGTATACAAAATCTAATTCCTAAAGGAAAGATGATAATAACAGAATTCTAAACGCACTTATTCGCAGCCAAAAAATGTTGAGATTTTTTGACAAAAGCCGTGAACCCTTTGTGACGCACGGTACATAACGCACGCTACAGTTTTTTCAGTTGTATTTTATTGTTATATTTTATTTATTTTAACAAAACAAATTATATTTTTATGAATTGCATTTCTTAAACTAATGAATATCAACTTTTTTTTTAACGAATTTTATATTTTGATAAGTCTGCTGTAAGTGCTAATTTAAGCACAAAAATCACCTAAAATAGTGCTAAATTCACGTATAACATGAAGAAATCAGCAGTGGGGTACGATTTGGTAAAAATTATTGCATTAATGATTATTGAAATACATACATACAGTCTTATATTTCATAAAAAAAAAATTCATTTGGAAAATTTCTGGTTGGTGGACTGTTTCTGGGATTTGACCATATGTAAGTTTGGGGTATGTTTGATTTAAAAATACATATGTATGTACATTAAGGCCATAACCAAATTTTTGGCATGGTACCAGGGAGTGGTCAAGAATGTTTTAGTAATGAAAACACCTGTCTCCCGTAGTTTTGTGAAGAAAGCCTCACGCGGGGAAGCAAATTTCTAAAACCTTCCAAGAAATTTTGAACCGCGATAAATTATAAACCGTAGCAAAATTTTTAAATCTAAAGCAGTGGATAAATTCCAAAATAGCATTTAAGTGATACGTATGGGAATATACACAAATATAAGGAGTATATTTTTTAAAATTTCCGTGAGGTAAAATGGTTGTTTTCAAACTCCAACCAGATCCCTGAGTGAACTTTTTTAACAATCCGAAAAAATTATCATATTTTTATTTGTGCTGATGTGTCTAACGCCTTAAAATAGTGGTCCTAGACCCACCTTAAAGTATACCGATCTACTCAGAATCACTTTCTGAGTCGAACTAACGATGTCCGTCCGGCTGGCTGGCATAGTAAACGTCGCAATTTTGGAGCTAATTTGATAAAATTAGGGTTATAGGTTCTTATTGGCACAAGGACCAAGCCTATTGAAAATGGGCAGAATCGTAGGACCACGAGGGAAGATAGGATAAATTTCTTTCTCCCAGAAACTTTCAAACCGATTTTAATGAAATTTAAAACATAGATAGAACCGTATCTATATGGACACAAAATGTATACATTTTTAAAAACATCGGACCACGAGGGGAGATAGGGGCAATTTCTGCCTCTCAAACCGATTTTAATGAAATTTAAAACATAGATAGATCCATATCTATAGGGACACATTAGCTATACAGTTTTTAAAAAATAGTACCGCAAGGGGAGGCAGGGGGCAATTTCTGCCTCTCACAAACTTTCAAACCGATTTTCATGAAGTTTATAAACATAGATAAATCAATATGGACACATAAGCATGATGTGTTACAATAAACATAGTTGTTTAATGTAACAATATATAGTTGTCGTACACAAATAATTGTTGTCTTTATTTAATATTAGCAATATTATAGTTACTGTAAACATATCAATGTTTATCGCAATTATAAATTTGAGTATTGTTGACCGAAAAATAATTATTTTTCTAACAACTAAATAATGATAACTTTCAAAACTTATTATATTGCTCACAACCATATCATGATATCTAGTAGCCATAACATGATAACTTTCTATACATTTATCATGTTATAATTAAGATGCAATCAAACTATTTTTACTCTAATAATATTATGTTAGCGCCATTTGTAAAATAATTTTGAACCAGTTGTGTCGTTTATTTTATATGTGAGCGGTTAAACAATTTAAAGATAAATTAACATAAAAAAAGTTCAAAGAAATTAAAAATATTAAAATATTCATTCATTCAGTATTAGTGATTTAATAGTGCAAATGCAAAATATCGTAGTTTTGTAAAATCCAACAACAAAACAAACAGAGATTTCGTTATGTTTTATAAAACTGCGTATGTCTTAAAACAAATTTTTCAGGAGAGCCGAAAAATCATTCTAGATCAAACTATGGGCTTGGTAATGCACTTTTTAAACTTTGTCATTATGATAAAAAAAATTTTTAGAAACATGTAAAGAGCGTTTAAAAGTAGGCAATATGGCATCAACATCTCAAAATCGGAAAAACGGACATACGCTGTTGCCCATGAAAACCACAGATTTTGCATTTGCTCTTTTGCAAGAAAAATTGTGAAAAGCCACAAAATGAAAAATCGATGAAAAAAAATTTTAATATATTTTATATTTTTATGACAGTTATGAAATGTGTCATAATATGGTTGCGTCAAAATTTATTATGATTAACCTGATGATAATATGATTACTTCTTAGCATATTATGATTAACATGACAATAATATGATTGATTTCTTAGCTTATTATGATTATATATATATATATATATATATATATATATATATTCCCCTCGATCCTATAAGGAGCATAGGGCCTCAAAAAACTTCTTCCATTCAGATCTGTTCATCGCAATAGTTTTTACTTCACTCCAGCTTTTGTGCATTTTTTTAGCCTCGCTATCAATTTGCCTACGCCATGTATGTGCTGGTCGGCCTCTTCTGCGACTTCCATTCGATAGCATTGCTGGCAAGATCGGACTGTGGCTTACGGAGTGTATGTCCAATCCAGTTCCACTTTCTCCTCTGAATTTCTACACACAACGGCATTTGACGTGTTTCAGCCCACAGATTGTTGTTTGAGATGGTTCTTGGCCAGAAGATTCGTAAAACTCTTCGGAGACATTTATTTACGAAAACTTGCAATGTTTTAATGTCTCGGGAGGCAGCGTTCCAAGTTTCGCATCCATATAAAAGAGTTGACTTAACATTAGTGTTGAAAATGTTGATTTTAACGCGGCGTGATAATGAGGACGATTTCCATACTGTACTTGTGGCCTTTTTTATTCGGCCTACAATGTCTTCACTCGATCCACCAGTTCGATTAATTACAGCTCCGAGGTAACAGAATGTTTCCACTTCTTCTAATAATTCATTATTTATTAGAAAGGGATTCGAGTTTTCAGAATTTATTCTCATAACTTTGGTCTTTTTAATATTGATTCTAAATCCCGCTTTCTCCGATATGTAGGTAAGACGTCTTAGTTGTGCGTCCATGTATGTAAAGCTATGAGAGACAAGGCATATATCGTCTGCGTATTCGAGGTCTTCCAGCCTTTCGTTCAGCCCCCATACGATACCGCGATTTCCCATCATTGCCTGGTGCATTACACTATCCAGCACTATATTAAACAGGAGCGGACTCATCACACACCCTTGACGAACGCCAGTACCAACCTCAATCTTACGACTAAGCATGCCATCGTGTAGAATACGGCAGCTTGCCCCAGTGTACATACTTTTTATGAGTTGGATGAGTTTACGTGGTACCCCTTTACATTCGAGAGCATTCCAGATAACATTATGTTCCAGGGTGTCGAATGCCTTCTCAAAATCAATAAAAATAATATATAGAGGCGACCTCCATTCAACTGACTGCTCTACGATTACTCTCAAAGAGTTTATATGGTCAACGCATGACTTTTTAGGGCAAAATCCAGCCTGTTGTTTCCTCAGATTTGGCACTAATTTGTCAGTTAACCTTTTGTTTATAACGTGAGATAAGACTTTATTCAACATGCTTAGTAAAGTTATTCCCCGCCAGTTGTTGCAATTTGTTAAGTCACCTTTCTTAGGTATTTTAACAATAATGCCTTCCTTAAGCTCGTCTGGAATTCTCTCTGTTGTCCATATTTCTTCTATAATAGGCATGAGTTCTGCCGTCGTTCTAGTGTTTGCCTTAAGTAGTTCTGAAGAAATATTGTCGCGGCCAGGACTTTTATTGTTCTTAAGCGATTTAATGGCAAGTATAATCTCAGAAATTACTGATTATCATGACAATAATTTGATTACTTCTTAACTAAGTATGATTAACAGAATAATAATATGATTAAGGGAAAAATATTATGATGTAATAGTACGAGTATATTGAGTCATAATATCATTCAATAATAATCTTATTACGGTGACTACAATCATGAATCTTATCATAATATGTTGCTCTTAGAATATGTTTACCACAACCATGTTTTTTCTTTACGTGTACCAATTTTATTGCTTCTACAGTTATTCTTCCTTAAACCCCTTGTTTATAGAAAGGGAATGAATTATTATGTGGCTCATAAATGTTCACATACTTTTTTAAGACTGCCATTGCCCAGGTAAAACTTTTTGATTTTTAGTAACAGGTGGTAATTATTTTATATGTTAACTGGTAAGTAGTTATCATTACAATTCTCGTTAATCTAAAAACTTTAAAAAGTACTTACTAGTAATGGCCTTAGCAACTACTTATTACTTCTATTATTTTCACTACTGAATGCATATTTTCTTACTTTTAATCAGCTCAATAACTTTTTATTAGTTGTGTTGTTTTCAGTACTGAATATTTACTGACTGGTAACGTACTCAAGAACTAATTAGGTCTTTTAACTACTGATTTTTTGTCTTCTAGAAAGTATATTAAAAGTACTTGCAATTCAACTTACTCGTGGTTTATTTATAACTAGATATTTTTGACTTCTAGTAAGTGTATTGTAAGTACTGGGGTGTAATTACCGCTTTCGATATCGAATGAGCTATTGAGCAAAAATAAAACTCGATACATATCAAGTTGCCTCATGATGGCATTCGATATCGATCGAATCGAGTTTTCATAATAATTGTAAAAGATTTAATTTAATTTGTAAAAGAGTGGCAACACATGTTTACATAAAATATAAACAAAACAAAATTTGTACGAAATGTAAGTAGAAACTAGAATTTTGGTAATTTTAAATAAAAGTTTTCATATTTTAGAGAATGGATCAACAAATATTGATGCTTGCATATTTATCTTCGTCGGAGTCGGAAGAAGAAAATGGTTTAGTGCGTATTAGGAAACAAATGCGCGATAGTAGCGACGTTCTATCCTTACCAACAAAAGTGTATGCAACAAATTTTGTATTTTAAATCAAACAAGCTATTACCAATATGTTTTTTTAGATTTAAACAGCGGTTCAGATTGTCGAAGGAGGCATTCAATTGTGTCTTATCGCAATTAAATTTTTCTGGACATATGTCAACAGCAGTGCCACCAAGGTTGCATTTGGCCGCAACACTTTCCCTTTTGGCTACTGGCTCCTTCCAACATGCGGTTGGTAACGACTACGTCATTGGAATGTGCCAAAGCACGATCAGCAAAATAGTGACAAAAGTGGCCAAAGAAATGGAGATAAAGTTATGTCCAAATTTTATAAACTTTCACCCGGAGCAATCTAATGAATGTATGGAAACTTTTATGTGGAAATTCAAGATCCCTGGAAGTTTGTGCTTAAGAGTGAATATATTTTTTTTTTAGTTAACCTTTATCTATATTCAGTTATTGGCTGCATTTATGGCACCCACATAGGGCTTCAAAAACCTTCCGATAACGAACACATGTTTTTTAACAGGAAAGGTTTTCACAGTTTAAACTCCATGGTGGCAAGTCTCTTAAAAATTTTTATGCTTAATAAAATGAAATTATGACATTCATATTTATTAGATTTGTGACCATGAATACAAGCTTTTGGCTCTTAATTGCAAGTATGGTGGTGCGACGCACGATTCTTTTGTATGGAAAAATTCGGATGAAAGGGATTTATTGGAAGACCTCTACAACAATAAAAAATTGAAAAATGCTTGGCTTTTGGGCAACTTAAATGCAAGTATTTACGTGTCTTTTATACCATTATATATTCCTTTATATATTTTAGGAGACTCGGGCTACCCTCTAGAACCATGGTGTATAACACCATAATGGAATCCCGCCGAAGGCTCAATGGAATCTCATTTTAATGAGGTTCACTCAAAAGCTAGGTGTATTGTTGAAAGGTCCATTGGAATTTTCAAAGCCCGTTGGAAAGTTCTTTCAAATGATAAGAGAATTCGCTACTGCCCCAAAAAAATTGCACTTTTGGCAAATGTGTGTGCAGCTCTACATAACATTTGCATTAAATTCAAAGTGGATCACTATACAGAATTTACTGTTACTGAATCTAACCAAATTATTGTGGATGTAGGAACTGAAACAAATGTAACGAGAATTGGCAGTAAAATAAGAGACCATATAAAACTTTCATTACTAAATAATTAATAAGTGTCATATTAAACCTCTTAACAGAAAATTATAAGTTAATCTTTAATATAAATTTAATTTCTAATTAAAAAGAAAATAAAATTAACACAACCTTGTTATTCATTTCATTTGTACTTTTGGGTGTTAAAAATAACGTAAAAATAAATAAAAATAACGTAAAAATAAATTCCATATCTTAAATAACACAAAATAACAGAAAGGCACTATTAAACCGTTTAAAGTCATCCTTTTTAAATTTGTTTTTTTTTTTAAATTTCCAGTTCAATTGTTTTTATTTCATACTCAATCATTTTGATCTTCATATTTTCAGCATGCTCTTTTTCTTTTATTCTGAGCGAACGTTCCTTAATTTCAATTAAACGATCAAGTTTAAAAGACATGCTCATTTGATGCTCCTCAACTTTTTCAATATTAGATTTTAAAAGTTCCAGTTTCGTTGCGGCTTTCGTAGAGCATTTTGTTGGTCTTGTTGGTAATTTCGATGTACTCTCTTCCTCATTTTCTTGTTCACTATCAACCAGTGTTGCCAAAACTTGGTGACCAAAATTGGCTAAATTTACGGAAAAAATGGCTAAAAAATGGCTAAAAATGGGCTAAAAAATGGCTAAAAGCTTTTTTAAATAAAAACACATTAAAATTCAATAACAATACACAAATAATTCATTTAAAGTGGTTTACGATGAAATTGTAAGTTAAGATCAATTTGTTTAATGAGAATAAACGTAAATTAATATTTTGATAGATATTTAAAAAATTAAATCATCGATTAATTCGATGTCGTTATTGTTCATCTCATAGGAATCACTCGGGCCTATTAGTTTTTAATAATTTTAAGGTCTAGATCTACAATAAAAAACAAGTAAGAAAGAACAGTCGGTCAGCACCGACTATATGGTACCCTACACCTTATTAGAACCTATGTATAAAATTTTATCAAGTAATCTCCAAAACAGCCAGCCAGTTAAGGTGGGCTTAGGACCATTTTTTAAGGTGTTACAAGCATCAGCACAAACGCATCGTACCGTCTCCACTATTGCGGTGCTGGTATAAATATTTTATTCATAAAATCGAATTAACGGTTGCTTAATGTATCCTTCTTCTCAAATTACTTTAAAAGGTGTTTACTTGGGTAAATACCCTCTCTACTTCATCATTAGACCATGCAACTGAGAGCAAATATCTATATAGTCCATTCTGAAATTTCTCAAAAATTTTTTTTTGCCGCCTGCATCTCTTAATTGAAATACTTGCAACCAGAAAGAAACACCGATGTTTGTGTTGATCCATTTTATAAATTTAATATTGGACTACTTTTGCTTTATTTTTAAAGATGTTTCATCATCATAGTTTATAGCGATATCCAACATTTGTAAAAGTTTTAATTTAAATGAAATGAGTTTGAATTGTTAAAATTGTTTATTTTACTTTAATACATTTTTATAAGAAATTGAAAATTATTATTTTAAAAGAAAAACGGCAAGTTGAAAAATGGCTAAAAAAAATGGCTAATGGCTAAACTCATTTTTTAATGGCTAAACAGGATGAAAAATGGCTAAAACTAGCCACTTAATGGCTAAATTGGCAACACTGCTATCAACTTCCGATGCTAACGTAATATCCATTAGAGACTGAATAGGCTTATCTGCGTCATTATAAGTTCCATTTGTGTTATTAGCTGCACCGAACGTTTTTACAGTTGGCAAACCATCAACGGCTACACCAATGCCGGCAGCCTGTAGGATTTGGTCCTCAGCAGAAGACAATGGAATTTCGTCGTAGGTTCCGCCTCCTGTTCTCTTCTTCGATGCTTTGTTCATGGATACTTTTTTATTTACACTAAATTTTTGATCCGTGTAAACCTTTATTAGAAAAAACAAGTATAAATTCTTTAAGCAATGAAACATATATGTACCTATGTATGTCTATAGAATTACATGATACATACCTTACGCCACAACTTAGCATTTTTTATTGGTGGTCCGAACGAATTTAAGCGCACAGTTCGGCCAGATATTTTTTGCTAAATCCGGGTGTTCGGACTTAAACTGCGCCAGTGCATTTTTATACCCACACCACAATAGCGGAGAGGGTATTATGCATTTGTGCTGATGTGTGTAACACCTTAAAATATTGGTCCTAGAGCCACCTTAAAGTATACCGATCGTCTTAGAATCACTTTCTGAGTCGAACTAACGATGTCCGTCCGGCTGTAACCTTGTGCGCAAAGTACAGGTCGCAATTTTGGATATAATTTGATGCAATTTGGGTCATAGGTTTTTATTGGCACAAGGACCAAGCCTATTGAAAATGGGCCGAATCGTAGCACCACGAGGGAAGATAGGGGAAATTTCTTCCTCTCAGAAACTATCAAACCGATTTCAATGAAATTTAAAACATAGATAGAACCATATCTATATGGACACATTAACTATACAGTTTTTCAAAAATAGGACCACAACGGGAGATAGGGGGCAATTTCTGCCTCTCACAAACTTTCAAACCGATTTTCATGAAGTTTATAAACATAGATAAATCTATATTTATATGGACACATAAGCATGATGTGTTTTTAAATACTGTGGTGTAGGGTATCATATGGTCGGGCTTGACCGACTATAATTTCTTTCTTGTTTTGTTTTGAATTTATATTTTTCACACTTGTCCCGAAATTTTAGTAATAATTACAATTATTTCAACTTAAACAAATAAATTAAACTTACATTTTTCACAATTTCTTGCCTGCTGTTAAAATTTAAAAAATATTTGTTTTGTTTACGATTGACATTTTGGTATCGAACAATGTTTTCAAAGACAGCACTCGATCGATTACTCGACATCGAAAGTCATCATCTCAAATTTTATTTATTTTTGCTCGATATCGAAAGGCGTAATCCCAAAACAAAAATACTCTGATTAATTAGCTCGATATCGAAAGCGGTAATCAGACCCCTGGATTCTGTGGACACCTCTAACAAATGTAAGTAGTTATTCAGCCAAAAATAAGAAGTGTTCTGTTTTCTCCACCATTACTTGCTAAATTACCAGGCAAGTAATGTTTTTGTTGGGTAGTGCTTCTTTCGCAAAGTAGGAAAATTTTTTGATTGGATACTATTCCTGCGGGAAATTTGTGTCAATTGGTCCCACAGACTGGTCCCGGGAGTTGTGAAAATAGAACAGGTACAAAAAAAAAGAACTCATGACCAGTGAAAGGAGAACCAATCATGAAACTGGTTTATGGAGAACAAAAAGTAAGAAAAAGTAATGAATTACAGTACAGTCTTCACCGGTGGTGTGATACATTTTTTTGGGACTTTCTAAAATTTGGCTCTTGAATTTAATTGTAGGACTTGTTGAATTGAAATAATACTACATCGTATTGACTGTCACTAAACACGTCCATTGAGAATAGATTTGTGACTGGTCAAATGGTGTCAATTGACCCCCTCCAATGACAACCCCATGTAAAAGTGATAGGTCTTATTCATAGAAAGTGTTGAAACTAGAGCCGGTCTCTTCCACCAAAGACCTATCACTGGACTACTTTGGTGTCAGTTCGCTTCCCTCTAGGGATACTATAAAACTAATCACATTGCGATATGCTTTTGGCCAATTTAAGTTATATCATTAATCACACTTTTAACAAATATTTCTTTACTTAAAATACTGTAAAAGTTCCTTAAGGTTTTCAAAATTTAAAAAAATGTACAGACTTATATACATATACTTTACTTAAAGCTGATTTGAAAATAAATACAAAGATTCTTTTTATTTTACTTTTCATTTATTTTCGCAATACAAAAATATTATTTTTAACATTTCAATTTCAGTCCAGTCACATGTTGCTTCGATTTTGGAATTTTTTCTGTAAGCCAATAAATTTCGTTTACAATCATACATACATACATATATTGGATGTTTGTTAGCCGTTGGCTTAGCAAAAAAAATGTATTCTTAAAAAAAAATTAGAATAACATACTTGCACGTTTGTATAAATTTTGCAAATTTGTTTTTTTGTTTAAATGTGAAAGTGTAGATTTCTATCGCTTACCAGGACAAAAGCTTTCCTAAACGAGCAGCTTGATAAAGTGCCGTCATACGATGTTTCGACCCTTTTTCACAACAGTATAGAATTTTAAAAAAACTGAATATAAAATGAGCAAAAAAATAGGATCAGCTACACATATTTCGACATAAAAATGGTATAAATCTTATTGTTGCCACAAAAATAACTCTTACATACTTAAGTGTAGTTAGAAGGGCGGAGATGAGTTAAGGATATTCAAATATTTTACTTTTCTAATTGTAGGTCGTTATACAAATTCTGAAACATTTACTGTATTTTAGAACGTGTTTATTGATTTCTGCCCTTATGTTTTTTTTGCTTCATATTTTGTATTGCTTAAAAAAATCCTCTCAAACAACAGTAACTCTTCATTTAAATAGGGAATTGTTTTGTTTTTTCGTTGCTTTACTGGACTTGCAAAATTTAATGGCTTAAAGAAAAACCTCTATTTCCTGTCCTGATTTAATTTTTTTTTTTTTCAAATAACAAAAACATTTCAATGATTTATTTTGTTTGGTTTCTTTTTCCGCAGGAAATTGCATTTATATTAGATTTATTTATAGATTTAAATTAACCCACATAAATACTTTGTACTGTTAATATTCGTTATTATTAAGTTTTTATTATCTGAATTCTTTGTGATGAGTTAGTGCTTCATTTAAAGACAAGTTGAATTACAGTTTGGCAATTCACAAAGTTTTATCTACATATGTGACAGCGCGTAGAGAAAGCGACCAGTAAGGTAAAAGGAACAGTAAAAACCAACTACACAAAACAAGAGATAGGGACGACCTCCGCGCGTTTTCAAGGTTGACCAACACATTCCTGACGTCATGAGATGTGTCGCTTTCAAATGAGACCAATACCAACACGCTCAGTGATGGTACACCAAAGATACACGTATTTAAATCTTTAAAATGGCTCTCCTGAACAAAACCCTTAGGTCCCTTTCTATTTTGCGCGTCACATATACAAAAAATTAAAAATGTTTGTCTGTTTATCTATTTGTATGTTTGTGTTTTGGCTAAGAGACTCCAAAAGTTCTGAGCCGATCTTCCTGAAATTATAACAGTAACAGAACATGAGCCTCGCAAATAAAATATTTTTTCGATAGAGGCAGCGGTAGTGGTACCCTCCATAGGATGCCAATATTAAGTATCGCATATCTTAAGAGCCGCTCCACTCATTTTCTTTAACTTATAAGCCCCGAAATTGAAAGAGGATAGTAGCAGGGGAAGTGGTACCCCCATAGGACGCCAATGTTAAATATCGCATATCTTACAAACTGTTATAGTGAGGATGTTCAAACTTGGTAGGAGTCACTCTTATGGTGAAATACACCTTTGAAAATACAAATAAAGCGAGAAGGTGCAGGGGATCAATACCCCTTTAGTGTGAAAATATGAAATATCGCGGAGCAGAAGTACTATTATAGCGAGTGTCTTCAAACGTGATTAAAGCCACTATAAATTTCAAAATAAAAATCGGCGTGGTAGAAGGAGGAGGAGGTGTACCTCCCATAGAACGAAAGCATTAAATACCGCATATCTGAAGACAAAAGCCTTCAAGATTTGAAGGACCCACTCTTATGGTAAACTACACTTTTAAAAATAAAAATAAGGGTGTTTGTTCAGGGGGAGCAAAACATTTTTACAGAAGCATCCTGTGAGCCCCAAAATGAAATAGATTAGCTATTTTGTGGATTGGGCTCTCCTGCCTTCATAGGACGCAACTGTTGAATCAAATTTATGACTAAGTAAAGTGACCGATTCATCAACGGGAAGCCAAACGGCTGAAAATATATCAACAGAAAAGAGATTTTTAGAAATTTAAATATTTAGAGTGTAAAATAGGTAAAACTAGGCTAATAGGCTTTACATAGTCTATAAATGTATCAAAAAGTAATTTCAATTTTTGGGAATACAAAATTTTAATTTCAAAAGGTTTCGTTATTCGTGCTTAATTCCCAGTTTTTATTCCTGATAAAAACACTTGAAATTTATTGTTGATGGGATAAGCTATTCCTATGCGCATTTCACTGGTTGCTTAGGCCAGATCATCAGGAAACTTCATCCATAAAGATTTTAGAAAAACTAAAGATATTAAACCAAATAAAACTGTTAAACGTACAAGACTTATAGCAACAGTTCTACTTGTAATAATATCAAAGTTTAAACAAAACACATCAACAATAAACAGTGGGTTTATCTCATCCCAGTAAAAAATGTGCTCCAAAAGGAGCAGGTTTTTTGTACGAAAACATACCTTCAAACCTGCTGATGGGATGCCTGATTTTTGTATGGGCTGTTCCCGGTTTGGAGGACTTTTTTCTGCTGACAATAAGCGCTTATTTTAACATGCAAACAAATCGCTCCCAATGTGCTTTTTTAAGGGAAAACTATATTAACATATTCATTAATGTTTTGCTTTTACTTGTTTAAATGCCTTTTTTCAATCATTTTCGTAAACCATAACATATTTTTATTTTTTTCGCTTTAAAACCTTCTTCGTTGTCAGCACTAAAATAGCAGCTTTTTTGTATGTTTTATTCTTTATCATTCACTGCTTTATAAGAGCTCTCTAATTGAAGCGCTTGATTATGCGCTTTTTCTCTGTAGTGCTTCAAAATACCCAAATTTTTTTACTGGGATCTTACATTCCCCACTGTGTTTTTATCAAGAATAAAAACTGGAAATTAAGCACGAATAACAAAACCTTTTGAAATAAGTCTATAAATGTTTGTAAAACTAGTTGGTGTGGCAGCTCACAAACAAAGACAGTATGAATAACTCCATATATTGAGAACGGTAGCAGAAAAGTTTTCAAATTTAAAACCAACAATTTTGTTAACACAACATCTGCCAAAATGTGGACTGGGCTGGAGAAGTGTAAATAACAGTGATCCGGGGAACGGTTTTGTACAAACATTTAGCTTGGTTATCAATACACAACATTTATAAAAGAGTGAGCTAGAAGGCGTCGCGTGGTACCTCTTATGCAAAGACAATTTAGATTTCTTTATATCTGGGTAATGGTCACAGTATGTAGAAGTTTTTAAATTTGCCACAAATAGATTGCTTTTCATTACAATATATCTGTCAAAAAGATTGCTGGATTGGAGAAATGTTCATGACACCTCCAATATAAGCACAATATGGGTTTCTGTATATCAGTATATGGGTTAAAGTTAACTCTAAATTTGGTTATATTTGCTTCGTTATCGACACTGAAAATCTGCTTCAAAAATTTTAAACTAATTTTATTTAACTTTGTGAATTGCCTAAATATTTATAACAAAGTTCAAAATTTAACTCAATATTAGATTTATACATTATGATACAAAATACCCACCAATATAGAGCTTGTGGTGTTTCTGTCATTCACATTAAAGAGTTATATCGAAAGCCACTAATTTTGTCAGTATACTGCCCTAAATTCACAATATTAGTAAGCTAATACAACAAATCACTAGGCCCTTGTTTTTTGGCTTCTGTTGGCTAAATATAGTAACACCAAATGGTCAGGTTCTATTTAATACATTTTCTAAAGTTGCACTCAGTGTGGCTTATTGATCAGAAAACAATTCTAGATGTCATAAATTTTGGCATGGTTTTTTACTGGCTGTGTTATTTTGTTATGATTATACTATAGCTCAATTACAAGCATTTATTATAAGTTATAACCAACTAGTTCTTAATTAGTTACTTGTTTTACTGAAATTAAGTTTACAAAAAACAAATTGGCGATTATAAGCCTTTGGTCCTAATTGCATTTAAAAGATTGTTTTTATTTAAGATTTTCCTTTTTTTAATCTAGAAATAAACTTTTTGAAAAGGGTGCGCAGATTTAAGATAAACTACATTTCCTTAAAAGATCTAAGATTTGATAAAGAGTTTTAGGTTTCTTTGTTACACTTTGTGTCCTTTTATAAAGCATTAAAAATAACCTTTTTAAAATAAAAGTATAAATTATCCTATAAAAAAAGTTCTATAGGATATTTAAAAAAACAAAATGTTTAAAAAGTTAGTTGAATTATTTCAAAAGTTTTCTTTAACAAAAACAGTAAACAGAACGAAGGGTTAGGAAAAGCAAAAAGGTCATTGCCAAAAGGCGCGAAATAAGCAGATAAAGGATGTAACGCATAGAAGATAAAAAATAGCAAAAGGTGTTTATGAAATGAAACACAAAAATTCCAAATAAAATCCTTTCATAGGATATATTAGGAATAATGGGTACAAATTGCAGCCACCAAAACCATAACTAAGATTAAGTATAAGAATAAAAACATGCACCAGTAATAATACCCTTCACCGAAGGTAAAAGGGTATATGGGCATTTCCAGCGAAAAGTCTACTTTTTGTAACGTAACACCAGAAGTATTTCGAATTGTTTCTCAATAAATTTTATATTTATAGTTTCCTTTTTTATATCTTGGTGTAAAGCGCAACTTGCTCTACATTTAGTAACAAATTGGATAACGATTGAACAGCATGGTCCGAAAATACAACCTTATTTGTAATCTGGCGTTACATTAAAAAAAGTAGACTTTTCGCTGAAAGTGGCCATATTTACCGTAAAACAAGCAAAGATTTTTAAATTTTATAGCTTGAAAAATAAATCTGTATTAGTTCAAAGTTTACTAAAAAAGGTTTTAACAAATAGAAACTGGGAATTATTTCCTTCCGAAGGTTACTTTATATTATATTCAACATTTTTTATTTTTTCGAATTTATTCTATGAGCTAAATTTCAGTTATGTATTTTATAAAGCTTTTTTGTAATAGTTCTATTCCTTCAATTTTGAATTGAATTGAATTGAATATAATATAAAGTAACCTTCGGAAGGAAATAATTCCCAGTTTCTATTTGTTAAAATAGTTGAGTTTAATACATTCCATTTATAAAGTAACACTATCCAGTGAGACACAAAGAATGTTGAATAAAAAAGGTTTTATACAAAACATCTTGCTCAATTCGCAGTCTTATTCAGTTTTGTAATGCAAGAAAAAACCCTTTTTACAAATTTGACTTCTTCATTTAATTTTTTTACATTTTGTGTTACAAATATCACGACACGTCAAAATGAAAATGCCCATATATAACTTCATTCCGTTTGTAATTTCTACAATATGGACCCAATATCTGTAAAGTGTACTTATTTTGGATCCTTATTAGAAGAGAAGTTCAAATCACGTAGAAATGGATTTTGCGAATACCCTAGATGTGGTGGGGACCAAGTGTTTATTTATTTATGTCACAAACAGTATCGAATAGTTTGGTATTGAATTTAAGTGTGCTCGATCAACAAATGGCTCAGATATGAGAAAAAGACCAAGACGATTCTAATTTTTGCCATAAATCCATTGTTGTTGTTATTTTATTATACACTTCACCGAAGGTAAAAGGGCATACATTTTGTTTGTCATTCAGTTTGGTATTTCCACAATATTGATCGTATATATCTATATAGTGTTGGGCAAAATACTTCCACTTCATGTACATGTATGTATTTAAAATACGAAATACGCAGTTTTTATTCAAACCAAAAAATACAATTGATAAAATTTATTGACAAAACAATTGTTTCCTTTCATAAATATCAGATTTTTGAATGCAGCATCAGACAAACAGTTTCTTGTGGGAGACTAAATAAAACCTGCTGAAGAAAATAATCTTTCTAAAGGTCCTGATGAGCACAAACTTGTATTAAATTATATGAATACTCTATTAATATTTGAACAGTTGCCAAGAGTGATAATGATTTGCTCCTGTCACTGAGGAAACGGGCCAATTCCAACTCCAAATTTGATGTCCTAGATTCACCAGCATCCCTATCTACGAAAACAACAAAATCATCGTCTTCTTTCCTGGTGCTTCTACTACTGATATTTCCAGGTGTCATTTTAAGTTTTTTGTAATTTTCCTTTAAAGTATAAATTGCAAGATTTTGGATTCTTTGCTTTTCTTCTGTCGTGATGTTTTCAGCCAACGCATTTTTATAATCAGGATGATAACAGGAGGCCAACATAGATGTATTTATTTCCGGTGATAGTTTAAAAAACTTATCGAATCTTTTTTCCAAGCTCTATTCTAGATGTGGTATAATAGGACTTAAATGTCATAAATTATTTCCATTCAACCGATTTATTTCTTTCTCTAACAGGCACTAAAGTCGGCAAAAGTTTTCCGTAATAACAGGTTTTACCCTGACGGTAATCTAAGGCAGTGGCACTTGGTTCCAAAACTACAATGAATTCCTCTAAATATTCCTGTTCAATAGCCGCGAAAGTGCTCACCTTACTAAACAAACCAAATAATTCATTTAATTTGGATTTACTTTTCATAAGTTAATCTATAGATTGATACAGAGTGCAGAAATCTTTTATGATGTTTCTAAAATACAAAACACTCCCATTATGTATTTAAAATACAAAATGCAAACTATACGCAGAGAAAAAATATGGTTGGGCATGGTTACGGCAAAAACACTGTATTTAATGTAACAATATATTGTTGTCGTAAACAAATAATTGTTATTTTTATTTAATATCAACAATATTATAGTTACTGTAAACACATCAATGTTTATCGCAATTATGAATTTGAGTATTGTTGACCGAAAAATAATTATTTTTCTAACAACTTAATTATGATAACTTTCTAAACATATTATATTTCTCACAACCATATCATGATATTTAATAGCCATAACATGATAACTTTCTATACATTTATCATATTATGTTAAAGATGAAATCAAACTATTTTTACTCTAATCATATTATGTTAGCGCCATTTGTATAATAATTTTGAAGCAGTTGTGTCGTTTTTTTTTTATTTGTGAGCGGTTAAACAATTAAAAGATAAAATTCCATAAAAAAAATCAGTTTAAAGAAATTACAACAACAAAACACACAGCGATTTCGTTATATTTTATAAAAGAGCTACAATATTTCATCAACATCTTAAAATCGAAAAAATCGACACACGCGGTCGCCCATGAAAACCACAGATTTTTCATTTGCTCTTTTGCAAGCCTTATATTGAACTCCGCTATTTGATTAACATTAAGAAAAATTGTAAAAAGCCACAAAATAAAAAATCGATGCAAAAATATTTTAATTTATTTTGTATTTTTATGACAGCTATGAAAGGTGCTGTATCATAATATGATTGCTTCTAAATTTATTATGATTAACATGATGATAATATGATTACTTCTTAGCTTATTATGATTAACATGACAATAATATGATAAATTTCTTAGCTTATTATGATTAACATGATGATAATATGATTGCTTCTTAACTTATTATGATTAACATGACAATAATTTGATTACATTTTAACTTAGTATGATTAACAGATAATAATATGATTAAGGGAAAAATATTATGATGACATATTACGAGTATATTTAGTCACAATATGATTCAATAATAATCCTAATATGGTGACTACAATCATAATTCTTACCATAATATGTAGCTCTTAGAATATGTTTACCACAACCATGTTTTTTCTTTGCGTGCACACACTTCTATTTATTGTATGTATTTTAAATAAAAAATACAAAATACTTGCTGGACATGTATTTAAAATACAAAATAGATTTAAGAATTGGGTCACTTGACATGAAATCCCCCATACATATTCTGAATTTTAATGAGTGGAGAAGTTCAAATGGGGTTGACCATCTGTCCGTCTGTACTTCTGTCGGTCTGTCCGTGTCTATGTTTAAATGGCTTTTCCGAAGACCCCAGAAATTATGGGAACGACGTTATTATATATTTATGTCACATATGGGTTATTCCATGTCAAGTCGACCAAGAGTGGGACACGACCCCTTCAGATTTTAATAAAATTTGGTGAGAAGTACAAAATAAAAACTATTACAGCACTGGAAAATCATCCAAATCCGAACTTCCATCTCGCAAGGAAGAAGCCCATCTAAGCATTAAAGCTCTTCTAGAGTGAAACTTACGTCTAATTTAAAGTTTAAAAAGGTTTCTTAAACAAATTTTCATAGAAAATTCGTTTTATTAATCTTTAATAAATGTTAATATTTTTATGAATAAGGGCCTTGGTAAGTAACTGTGAAGTATAAAGAAAATTCGCTTAAACACCTGATCGAAGGTGAACGATAACTCTTTGAGTTTATTTTTGTGCGAAAATACACGTTAATTAAAAATTTACTTTTCCATTTCCACATTTTGTGCTCATATAAAATATGACCTTTTCGTTGTTTTAGAAAAATTATTATTAAAGGACAAAAAAAAAAAATAAAAAATTAAAAATTAATTACACTAATAGAAAGCAAACAAATATATTTATTTTTTTTTTCAAAACTTGTGTTGTTTTTTCGTTCACATATTTGAAGTAGCCGAATAAGTACTTATTTAATGTTGAAAGTAGTTGCATTGCGAAATAAGCATTTGCAAATTGTATACCAAGGTTTATATTTTCTTTCAATTACAGGGGAATCTGCCTTAATGGACGCGTTCCTTAAGCGAACGCCCCCATCATGGGCACTGCTCCCAAGTCCCGGCATCGTTCTAAAGCAAGGCATTGAGTTTTTATAGACGATGTTCCACTAGCACGGACATACCTTAAGGTTCTCTTCAGTTTCCGGTCATGATAGATTCCACTGTATTATATTTCTGTAAATAACTTTAAAATTTATTTACCTTTAGCTTTTTAACCTAAGGACTTTTTTAAGCAATATATAAATTGTTTGTGAAAGTTTTACTTATATATTTTATATGATGCAAATAAAAAGTTACTTGAAATGCAACAAAATAAAAAATCGTAATGTACAAATAAAAAACGAGTTAAATTTATTTGAAAAATAAACGAACTTTTTTATTTCGTTGGAAATGAAAAGGCTCCTTAGTTTGTTATTCCATTTGTAATTTCTACAAACTTGATTTTAGTTCTTATAAAGTTTAAGAATTCTTGGGATTTATAAGTAGCAGAGTTGATTTAACTATGTCCGTGTAGTGCTTAAAATGGAGTTTCCGCAGACCACAATTTGATAGTTTCTATAAGTTTATATCACATATAGTACAGAAATGTGTGCTATTGAATTCTGTCACATAAGTTGAGGCAGAAAGATAGGCCAACTGCACGACTGCCTACAATTTTAACCTTTTAAGAACACCGTAAGCTTTTGTTGGCTTAGAAAAACTATTAATCAATTTCATCGTGATAAATTCATAAAACATATTCTTTTTGACCCCAGTTTGTGTAGTAGTTTTTTTATCTTATTTTTATACAGTTGAATTTATTTATAATTGTTAATTTTTTTTATGAATATTTTTTGGTCAAACCTTTATTTTATTTGTGATTATCTTATAATTAAATATATCCATATACATATTAATTTTTTTTTTTTTTGTAAAACTAAGTTTAGTAGCATGATGATAATTGGCCAATAAGGCTTTCAATTTACAAATGAGAAATAAATTTAATTGATTCTCTAAAAAACATACATAAATTAAAATGATTATTCTGTATTTAGGCCAGGGATTATATATGACATTTTCTAAAGTGTACTTAATTAAGTAAAAAATTGTACTATTTTCACCCTTATTGTACTAAAAATATTTGTTACAAGTGTTATTATTAAAATAACAAAAATGTAAAAATATATTTATGTACATTAGACTGGTCGCAATTTTTTTTTTTTTTTAACTTAATTGTTTGCGCTGCTTAAAATATGAGGTTTGGTGTAAGAAATCATGATCTTATTTTTCAGGTCAATCCGACGGTGCCTAGCCGTGCCGGGTGGGGCCCAAAGTTACCCATATTATAAAAAAAACATCTTTTCTATCAGATCTTTATAGTTATACTAGTTGAAAAGCCGAAAATCAAAAATATGGCTTCGTTACGATCTTCCGCAGAGAAAGTACTTCAAGTGTGCCAAATTACAGCTTCGTATGTCATCAGAAGACTTCGTATGACATCAGAAGAATAGGACATACATGCAAACATCCTGACATACTAAGAAATTATATATTCTATAGATAGATTAACACATGTTCGCGCAACTCAAAAACGCTTTAGCTTATTGAAAAACTAAAAAAAAAAAACGGAATTTCGCAATAAAATTTACTTTAAGAAAGGTAAAACGTTTTTCTTATATGCGCAGTCGTTTTGGAAACATAATTTTTTTTTCTGGAAAAAAAAAATAATTTTTTTTTCTGGAAAAAAAAAATAATTTTTTTATTAAAATTTCGGAATTTTTGTTTTTAAAAATTTATAAAAAATTTAAAAATGCAGCTATGCTCCTAATTTTATGCAGACATATAAAAAACAACATTGCAAACAAAACAAGCTTTAACTGATTAAAATCTGTTAATAACTTTTGATTTTATGTATTCACAATGTACCTTTCTTAAAGTAAATATTATTGCGTATTTCGGTTTTTTTTTAGTTTTTCAATAAGCTAAAGCGTTTTTGAGTTGCGCGAACATATGTTAATCTATCTATACAATATATAATTTCTTAGTATGTCAGGATGTTTGCATGTATGTCCTATCCTTTCGGCAACTTTCTGAAGCCATCTGATGACATAGGAAGCTGAAATTTAGCACACTTGAAGTACTTTCTCTGCGGAAGATCGTAACGAAGTCATATTTTTGATTTTCGGCTTTTCAACTAGTATAATTATAAAGATCTGGTAGAAAATATGTTTTTTTTATAATATGAGGAACTTTGGGCTCCAACCGGCACGGCTAGGCACCGTCGGATTGTCCTGAAAAACTAGATCATGATTTCTTACACCAAACCTCATATTTTAAGCGGCGCAAACAATTAAATTTAAAAAAAAAATCCCATACAAGATGCGACCAATGCAATTACCAAAAAAAAAAAAAACATTAAGTTAATCCGTAATAAGAAATTTAGACGATGCTTTTTTCTCTGGCTTTTTTTAGAGTTGATTGTGGAACAGGGCTTTCTTTATATTCTTCTATCTCCCACTGGAGCATAGTGCATGAAAGACAGGGTATAAATACGTTTAACCCATTAATAAGCCCAAAAGATATTGTCTAAGGGCCCTTATGCGGCCCCTACACGTTGTAACTGGTCGTACAATTGAGTTGAATAGACCAGCTGATCGCTCGCAGCATATTTTACAATTTTTTAACCAACTTTTCATTAAGCTTTTATAAGAGGAAAAATGCACCTAGAGAGAAAAAACCAATCTCAATTTGTGTTGTGGTAAGGCGAAAACCTAGCTCTTTAAACAGAAAATTAAAGGCATGTTTACTATGATTGCACGAAATATCCGGGGTAAGGAACTTATCTATTGTGAGCTAGTCGGTCACCTTACTTTTATCATGCCTGCATATATCTATATTAGGATATTCAAACATTTTATTTTTATTTGTTTTTGTTAACCAGTCGTGCAATATAGATGGCATGAGTACCAACTTTTTAGCAATAGTGGCGATAAATGAAGTGGAGTAAGAAGAGGAGCAAGAAAAGAAAATAAATAATAGTTTCGGTAGTTTTTATATTCTTTACTAAAATTGTGCGTTGGAATCTCGTATTAGTTTTATAAAATATTGTTTACTTCGCACGAAAGAAAAAATCGCCATCACACGTACCATTCTGAAAGCTCAAAACAAATTGATTTTTTATTCAACCGATGACCAACCACACCCCTAATGTAAAAAATGGTTGTACAACTTGAGCGAATTGTACAACATGTCGCAACATGTAGGGCCGCACTATACCTCGATTCAACACACTAAGAAATCAAGCTTAAAAGCTTTCGTTTATTTATAGCAACAGGATTCATTAGAATGTAGTAAATCTTTTGCCTGAATTAAATTCAATGCAATATTCACAAAAAGGTGGTTTCGCTTTGTTTCCTTTTCCATATTTGCCGACGCATGTTGTAAAGACAATATGCCTTTGGCCATAGCCATAGCCCCGGTTGTAAATAATCTCAATGTTTAGTAAGCAAAAACCGTGTTGAGTACTCATTGTATTTCAAAAATATATTTTAGGTTCTTACTAAGCAAATCTTAACAAACAATTGAGTAGATGAGTTGCAAAACTCGTTCGTTACAAAATTAAAAATACGAGTTGACAATTGATTCTAACAGTTGTTTTGGCGCTTTATGAGAAAAAATATACTAATTGTATCAATTCATGTCCTCTTCCATGATTTTAGCATGGACATGCATTGATGCAATCAGAATCAGTGCCACCTTCTCAATTGTATCAGCTGTTTTATTTTTAAATCAAACGGTTACACATTTTCAAGAAAGAGGATTTTTCAATTTCGGGTGAAAAATTTAGAAATAAACAAAAAGCTTAAAAGTAAAGAATTGATTTATATAAATCATATCTTGAAAGTAGAAAATGTTTTTATTGTAGTAACCATTGAAAACGATATAGTGAAAGATAATCTAACGACATCAAGAAATGCCGAACTTGGTACAATGGGAAAAAACATTAAGAGAGACAGCGACTGCTCTATAGAAGAAATAGTAGACAGAAGTTTGGCAGAAGATTGTACGTCTGCCAACGCCTTTCGAAAATCCAGAGTACTATCGGACTATTAAGGTATCAAAGGTTTACCGATGCCTTTAAGTAATACAACGATATGGAGTTAAGATGAAAAATTTTATGCATCAAAAAAGAAGAAGTCATAGCGGATGGAATGGAAGATTTATTTGGTAATTTTTTGTAAAAATAATTTTTTTTTATTTATTATTCTCATCGATTAATCGCATAGTTTTTAAGATTTAATCGTTTGATCGAACGAACAAAAACAATTATTTGAATTATTCAAACAAAGTTGAAAGGCGAATAACTGACAACTCTACCGTATACGAACAAATAATTGCATATATAAAGATAATTACTCATACGCTTAGTTGAGTAATGTCAAAAGCATATAAAAGTATGCTATACATTTTAGTCTAAATATTTATTTCAAAAGCACTAAGGGTGCGTATAAGTATTGTATTTAATACATATTTAAGAAGAAAAAAAAGTATACGTTTAAGGTCATTGTAACAACTCGTAAGCCGACTCTTTGTAAGGTACCTAACACAAATGTCAAAGTACCTAGTAGTTGTTTGTATTCGTGATATTTTTTTTAAATGTATTGGTGTTTTAAACTATTTTTACCACTAAACATTGTTGCATAAAACCGTATAGAATGTGGCAAATTTTTTTTTTTTTTACTGAGGGAAGGAATTTTACAAGATGAAATTAATTAAAATTTATTGATAATTTTTATTTTTGCTGAGCTGGGAATATCCCAAGCAAATCAAACTATAATTTTGTGTATGTTTTTTGTTAAAACAAAGAAAAAAAACATCTTTTTACCTACAGTAGTATTCCTGTTTAAGGAACCTCCGATTCTGCGAACATCGCATTTAACGAACATACAAGTTTGCTCCATTGAGTACCTTATATAGCGAACAAAAAATATTTTTTTGTGCTCAATTTAGCAAACAAATAGGATTTTAGTTGAAAAAAGCATAATGTGAAGTAATTTCTAACTAAAAACAAAGTGAGTAGCAAAAAGTACCGCTATTTTAGGTTTTGTTTATGTAGCATATTTGTTTGATTATGCTGCAATGATCAGTAAAATGAGTACAAGAAATTTACTTTCTTTTTTTTAAAGAAAATCTAAAAATTGTGGATGATTACCAAAATGGATTGCGAGTTGTGGATTTGTGCAAAAAGTTACAAGTACAAACTTTAGATTTAAAAATAGGAAGGCCATGAAACCAGGTGAATTTCCAAGAATGAAGAAACAACTTTTTCCTTGGTTTTTACGACAAAGACATTCATACATGCATTGTTCTAAAAAAAAACAAACATTACTCGACAAGTTTTTTATGTAAAATTTGCAAGGAAATTGAAAATGAATTTGAACTTATTTTTCATTAAAATTATTTTAGATTTTACGCTACCAGAGTAATGAATTGTACCTTCCCAGCAAACACACAAATACACCTTATGTATTGCCTGGATGAAAAATATTATTGCGGCAATAACCGATTTCGTATTGCGGAGGATACTTCCTTCGGGAAGAAACGTGTCTCGATGGCAATACTTCTTAGCAATACGTGAGCGATACTTCTAGACGATTAACTAGCAATATCGCCAGATAACCACTTTTAAGTAAATAGGAAGATATCGCCAAAATATCATAGGGATGATAAAAAGAAGATTTCGCAGTATAAAAAATTTTCATTTGTGTACAAAGAAGCACAGCTTTTTATTTAAAATTAAATTGGTAATTGTATACGTATAAATTTTACTTAAACATTATATAATTTATAATTCAAATAAAGAAAAAATATACATAAATATTTAGTTTCCACCAAATTCTTGAAAAAAACCTACCACTTCTTTAAAATTGCATCCAGGGTTGTGAAATTCTTGACTAAATTAAAAAGGAAACAGATCAATATTTAACCGATTTATTTAGTTTAAATATTTACCTTTTGCAGAATATTTTGGGAAATAATTTTTAAATTGTTATAATTGGATTAATTTGTATTTTTTTATTTATGACGTACATATGTATCAAATTAAAGCCAAATTTGTTCTGTCTATGTTGCGTAATTTTCTCAAAAACCATAAAAGGAAGCAAATAAAAAATTAGTTTGATTATCAAAAAGTAATTTCAATTTTTGGGAATACAAAATTTTAATTTCAAAAGATTTTGTTTTTCGTGCTTAATTCCCAGTTTTTATTCTTGATAAAAACACTTGAAATTTATTGTTGATGGGATAAGCTATTCCTATGCATTTCACTGGTTGCTTAGGCCAGATCATCAGGAGACTTCATCCATAAAGATTTTAGAAAAACTAAAGATATTAAACCAAATAAAACTGTTAAACGTATAAGACTTATAGCAACAGTTTTACTTGAAACAATATCAAAGCTTTAACAAAACACATCAACAATAAAAAAGTGGGTTTATCTCATCTTACATTCCCCACTACAATTAGTTGAAATTCTCTCAACATTAATTGTAGTTGTAAGTAGGTTAAGAAAAACAAAATAAAAAACAAACAACAACTTACAAAAGATGTTGTCAATTAAGTGTTTTTTTTTTGGCCGTGCACTTGCCTGTTTATTATCAAAAAGTAATTTCAATTTTTGGAATACAAAATTTTAATTTCAAAAGATTTTGTTATTCGTGCTTAATTCCCAGTTTTTATTCTTGATAAAAACACTTGAAATTTATTGTTGATGGGATAAGCTATTCCTATGCATTTCACTGGTTGCTTAGGCCAGATCATCAGGAAACTTCATCCATAAACCAAATAAAACTGTTAAACGTATAAGACTTATAGCAACAGTTTTACTTGTAACTTGTACTTACAGCTACAATTAATGTTGAGAGAATTTCAACTAATTGTAGTGGGGAATGTAAGATGAGATAAACCCACTTTTTTATTGTTGATGTGTTTTGTTAAAGCTTTGATATTGTTACAAGTAAAACTGTTGCTATAAGTCTTATACGTTTAACAGTTTTATTTGGTTTAATATCTTTAGTTTTTCTAAAATCCTTATGGATGAAGTTTCCTGATGATCTGGCCTAAGCAACCAGTGAAATGCTAAGTTTGATTATTTTCTTTTAGTTGACAATTTGGGGATATTGCTAAACTATTGCCTTAGCGGATATCTTCCATTTGCTTGCAGGTTTTTTTATTTTTTTTATATTTGTATTATACAGATCTCAAAACATATTTCATAACAAACCACAAATAAAACAGTTCTAGTTATTTTGTTATTCATAACATGGGTACTATAGATTAGGGATGGGCAAATTGGAAAAATATATCGATATATATCGAATCGATATTTTTTAAGAGTATCGATATGTATTATTTCAAAAATATCGATGTATCGATATATCGAACGTATTACCAAATTAAAAAATTTTATATATATAAATATATATATGCACAAATCTTATTATTATTACAAATATATAGGCACATATATTGTTCCAAAACCGCATAAAATAAATCTTTTCAAGTTCGATTGACATTACTGTTTTAATTAGAAATCTGCAAGGTAAAAACCCCGCTTCTTTCTTAAAGGCTCAGTTAGTCTTTACTTTCTGTTGCTGTTCTGTTCTGTATCGTTCTGTTACGAACTTGTAATAGTTAGTTTTTCTGTAGTAACTTATCAGCCATTTATGACAAATTTGTTAGTTTTGCACCGTCCATTGTTTTACTTCAATTACTTTGATGCACATAAACTTGGAGAAATTCAATTTTATGAATTCTTAAAATCAAAAAACAGTTTATTTCAATATGTATTTTGTATAATTTTTTTTGCTGTCACTTACAATTACTTAACAAGTTTTTGATTTGACTGAACCGCAACAGAACAGAAAAACTAATCAATTTCATAGGGTTTTTAATAATAAAAACCAATCAGCTGATTCGTAACAGAACAGAAAGTAAAGACTAACTGAGCCTTAATTCTTCTTTTAATACATGCAGTCTACAACTGACATGAAATGCTTAACATTAACACTTATATGATGTAAGTGTTAAGTATTGAGTCATCATGTTAGAGGTTTTCTCATGTTATAACACGGTTGTTAATGCAAATATTTTAACAACGCTTTTATAACCATGTTGTAACAGCAAATCATGTCAGTTGTAGACGGCGAGTTATACGGGCATGTTCTAGAAATCGAAATGAAGTGGAATTGAAATCGAACGAAATTTTGAACTCAATTATTTGCAAAATGACTTTTGTTTTTCCCGTTTTTAACAGTGGTTTTTTTAAAGATAATTGGTAGTCAAAGTATGAAGTATACAAAAGGGAATATTTTTGTGACGTTTCTTTTGCAGGCTCGTTTTCAAAATTTATGTGATTTTTAATCCACTTCATTTCGATTTGTACAACATGCCCGATAGACCTTCATATTATCTATAGTTAAAAAAAAAATGAAGCATGCAGTGATGCCAATTTTTAAATACACATTGTTTGAAAAACGGCTAAAATTTTGAGTTTTTAATGAAAACTGACTTTAAGAAATATCGAATTTGAAAGTCGTATTTCAATATCGATACAACGATATATCAGTATTTTAAATATCGGCGATATATATCGATATTTATTTTTTAAATATCGATATTTTGATATATCGATATTTTTTGCCCATTCCTACTATACATAAGTATGGCATATAACGATTTTTTCAGTTTAACGAACAGGCCTGTCAAAGTACTGGTTCGTTAAGCCGGAAAACTACTGTATTACCTTTAATTATTTTAAAATTTGTTTAGAGAATTTAAAAGTTATTTGCATTTTGTACTTCATTATTTCGTTAAAAACAAGTCTGCTTCAGATTTGAAGATTTAAATTAAAAAGCAATTTTTTTTTATAATAAACATAAAATTCTAGCTGAAGTTTTGAAAAACAAAGATTTTTTAGAACCAAAACAAGAAAATCATAAAAATTACCTAATTATTGCACGTACTATGGTGAAGGGCATATACAATTCGATACAGCCGTTTATACTATTTTAATTTGCAATTTTTGTATGCCTATTGCATACATATTAAAAATTTGCATTTTCGTTATTTACCTTCTTCCGTTATAAAGTTGCAAAGAGTTTAAAAAAATAGCAAAAAGTTTATTCCCAAATGTAAGTGGATTACAAAGTTCAATTTCAACCAACAAAAAAAAAAAAAGAAAATGTATGTGTATAAGAAAATTTTCTAGTTTTGCGCAGCACTACTGGTACATTTTTAAAAGTACGCGCACATAGACCATGTGTGGGTTATGTGGTATACCTTTTTTGTTTTAACCCATTTTATGCCACCGGTCGATTTTTAGACCAGTACCTTTATTAGCGTATATCTCTAAAGTTTACTTTAATTTTTTTGATCTGCTTTCACAAAAATAAAATCCGAAATGAATATATTAGTAATAAACTGATTTTATAAAGACTTTATAAAATATTTGGTAAAAGGATTAAAAAAAAGCCCATTTTTTACACATTTTTCCATTTAAAATATAAGTATATTAAAAAATATAAAATAAAATTTTTTGTATTACATTATTTTTAAAGCTTTAATAATATATTATAAGAATCGACAAAAATCAATTTGAAGTTGATAAGTTTTCTGACTTATAAATGCCCATAATCTTTGGTGGTCGAAAAATCGACCACTGGCCGGAAGCACTACCGTAGCATTATCACTTATTGGCAATCGGCTCAGAACATCTAAAAGGTATTCACATCTATCACATTATACTCGCTCAGGTACAACATATTTTTTTGTCAAAGTTCGCTATCTTGTTGATTTTCCAATAATAATTGAATGCAGCTTATGCAAATTCGTTAAGAGAAACCCAATCCGTATTGGATTTAAAACATTTTGCATATGCTGCGAAAGTGACGATTTATTCTTCAGTATTTTATATGGTGGCTCAAACTATTCTGTATTTACTGGATAATTAACTGATCTCGATTGTCACATATATAGTTTTTTTTTGACAACTTTTTTCTTATCATCTCAGCTGTCTATTGAATAAGCGCGGGAATAGCAGCGTGGACGCCAACGTAATTACCAACAGCTCCTCAGTCGAACCAATGGCTAATGTTAAGCGGTATTTCACAGCCCAAAGCAATTCAGGAGTATAATCATGATATGGATAGTGTCAGGTTTCATGACAATGGCGCTCTTTCACAAATTGATTTTCGCCCTGAAGTTACAATGCAGTGCGTTTAACATTAAGGATTTTTATATGCTCCTAAATCCCCCAAGGGTATGTGAAAACATTTGAAGGCATATCTTGTTGTTCGAAATTAACATATTTCTTCAGATCGCTTCTGACCAGAGACCTATCTGGTAGCACGTTGGTCATTAGCCCCTGGAATCAAGACTCCGGTCTGACTATTGGCTTATACTCAAACTCACGGGAAGGGAGATCTTAAAAAGTTGGCTTCAAAGCTGGTAAACCAGCGGTCATCACAAAGAGAGCCAGTTAAAAATGTGTATGCAGCGGTGAGTGCCAAGAGAGGAAAATAAATTTACTCCTTTAAGACATTAACTATGTGTTTTGTTCCTGTTTTTTGAAATTATAGCTTTTTACAATTATTTCGTTAACCTTCGTGTTGTGTGTGTGTGAAATTCACGAAAAGTGCTCGGCCCCCGGGGGCATAGCGTGATGATCGTTGTGGTAAACGCACTATTTGTCACTCGTTAATCCGCCATAATCAACTCAATTATTAGACACATACTTTGTATATTTCCATGCAAAAATACATATGTATATGTATTTACATAGACTTCCATTAAGATTTATAAGAGAAACATTTTTTTATAAATTCTTATAAATTAAGCCTGAAGAAATATTTTATTACAAAAAAATTCAATAATAATTTTTTACTGTTTTCGGCCATTGGTCGATTTTTCGACCAGTCCATATAAAGAGAACTACAAATCGGGAGATAAAATTTTGGAAAAAATATTCTTAATTGAAGTCTAAAAAGCACCTCTATGCAAGGGACTTAAAAAATTCCTGCGTTTTATGGTAGCGGCCAATAATGGGTTAAGATTGCCAAGTTAAACATTTTTGTCCGATTAAAATATGATTAACCCATCTACATGCTACATATCATCACCCAAAATTCAAACGGACGTAACTAAAAAAATATTCGATATTGAGTTTTTAATTCAATTTTGTTCGTTTTAATGAACTTAATTATCAAAGAAATGGCGACTTTATTAAAGAAATTAATACGCCAAAATCACCTTTCTGTTATTGAATCTAGTAACGTCCGTTTGCATTTTAGGTGACGATATGTTAGGTGTCCACGAAACCGTTTGCAAAAAACATTAAGTCCATAGTTTAAGAGACATTTAAGAAAATATGGCAAATCCCATTAAATACGACTTTAAAAAATATGCAGTTAATGTGGTACACCATATGCTGGTAATATGGTATAGTGCACTACTTTACCAAATCATAGTACAGCGAACTCGCGATAACGTGAACTAATTTTTACCATGGCGTTTCACGTTTTCGAGTTTGTTCACGTTATCGAATGCCAAAATTTAAAATAAATAGATAAACGAATATTTTATTAATTTTTAATAACAAAAAATATATGTATGGCAATAATTCATTTGATACATAAAAAATATACTTCTTATGAATATCATAAAAAAATACACATCAAAGTAACAAAAACGAATAGAAATATTTTTTAGTTTGATGAATGTTTATAAGGGGGGGAAAAAACGGTCATCTTTTTTATAAGTTTTTTGTTGGATCATCTTTAACAAAGCTTTTTTTTTTAAGTTTTCTCAACACACTGATTTCAATTTGGTCGGCCATCTCATTTTCAGCCCATATTAAAGCCTTATAAGAGCTTCTATATCCTATTTTTGCCTCTTAATGGAACAAACTGTTGATTTTGCAACACCATATTTTCTAACCAAGCCACTGACACTATAACCGTTTTGCAATAATTCATGAATATTTACTTTATCTTTCAAAGATAGCACTTTCGAGGTTTTTAATGACATTTTTCACTTTCACGAATAACGAATATCGTAGCGATGTTAAAAACAGCTAACATGTCAGCGTATACATACATGGATGCAATTAAGAAAAAAGAACGCTGTAACATCAACCAAGAAGTGAACTCAATTCGTGGATTTTCCAATTCAAGAAACATTTTAAAAAGTAAACAAAAATGTGTTCACGTTTTAGAGCTTCCAGGTTTTGTTCACGTTTTAGAATAGCCTGTGTAAAAATAAATTGGTTCACGTTTCTGAGTCGTTCACCCTTTTGAGTGTTCACGTTTTCGCGAGTTCACTGTAATTTCTTTTTTTATACCTATACAGTTTAACTGTATTGTAATTTAAAAAAAAAATAATATAACAAAAACAATTCATGTAAAAACACAATTTCATTAATGCTTTAATTGGAGGGTAATGTGGGAAGGTGCCCTTTGTTCTGCTACTTGAATTTTCTTTTAGTTAACTCACAATATTTGTGTATAATTATTATGAATAAAGGTAATACAAAAAAATGTGACTTAAGGTATACCCTAATAGGTGCACTTTTAGTTTTAGAGCAAATTCATTAATTTGGTACTTTATAAATTGAATGTATTTAACTCAACTATTTTAACAAATAGAAACTGGAAATTATTTCCTTCTGAAAATTGTAATAGGAATAGAACTATTTATATTTATAAAATACATAACTGAAATTTAGCTCATAGAATAAATTCGAAAAATTAAAAATGTTGAATATAATATAAAGTAACCTTCGGAAGGAATAATAATTCCCAGTTTCTATTTTTAAGAAAAATTAAAGGCAGTCAAGGTTTTTGCTCTTATCTCAGCAATTTATGGATCGATTAGGCAGAATTCAATAGAAAACAATTTTGACTATATGCGACATAAACATTTAAGTACAATCATATCTGGGGTGTTCGGGAAACCCATTTCAACGGACAGACGGACGTCTTTAAATAAACTTCGCTCCTCATAAGGACCCAGAATTAATATACTTAACCCATTTAAGCCCAAACAAAAACTACCGGACAAAAAATAAAATATTTTTTATTTTATTATTAAATTCAAACAACATATCGAGGGTTATTTTTCAAATGGTGCTATCAGCAAAATCACAATTTTTCAGTAGAGCGAAAACCCTGATTTTTTCGATAACTCTTAGAGTATTAACTAAACTTTATTTAACAATGTTATTAAAAACAACGTCTAAATCATACATATTTTAATTTTTTCTTAATTCCAGACATTCGCGCATATATGCCTAAATTTTATCGAATTGAATATTGAAATAAGCAGATAGCACTTATTGAACAAAAATGAAAATTGACCTGTAATGAAAACTATTTGGAACTTTAGTTTAAGTTACACGAATTTTTATTAAAATAATAAGTAAAATTTAAAGCAACGCGTAATCATGTTAACAAACCTCGAAATTAAGTTAAAATTTTACACTACCGTTTATTGAAAAGCAATAAATAAATAAACTGTATCCGCATATTTTCAATTATCATAAAAATAATGATATTCTTGCGAAATAGTAGACTTCAATGCTTTGCAAATGCATCCGTTAGCTAAGTTGAAAAGAACGTGGGCCAGATTGTAAGGGTTTCGCTTCTATTTTTATGATCGCTGCACAGTGTGGGAAATTTAGAAAAACCAATTAAAAAAAGTAGTTCTATATTTTATAAACGGTTGGTGCGCTTGAAATGCAGTTTGAGTTGACAATTAAGAAGTTGTAGTCGAGTTTAAGTCTTGGATTTGTGGTTTGTAGAGTGGCAGGAGAGGTGATATATGTTCCCAATTTAGGACATCTCGGGTATAACAATAACTAAAAACGATCCTTAATTCTTAATTTTAGCTGGATGCTAAAAAAATTTTTTAGTGAAATGCGCTTGCCGAGTTCTTCATAATTTAAAATTGGTCTAGTATTTTGAAAATTTAAGACTCAAATTTATCATAATTTGTTTAAATATTTTTTTGTTAATTATCAACAAGATTTTGTTTGTCGTGCTTAATTCCTAATTTTGATGAAAACACTGAAATTTATTGCTGATGGGATAAGCTATTAACATACGCATTTCACTGGTTGCATAGGCCAGATCATCAGGAAACTTCATCCAAAGATTTTAGAAAATTTAAAGATATTATACAACAGTTTTAGTTGTATAATATCATGTACAAGTAAATTTTGGCCATGACTTTGTCTGAGGTGGTCCATTCGGACGGTCCAATTTTGGGCGAATCGTTCGACTTTGTATGACCCGATATTTTTTTTAAATTTATTTTTATTATTGAATCTTTCTTATCGAAATTTACAATATGTATTCAAATCTTAATTCTACTTGTTGTTTATTAGTTGTTACCAGTGTAACCACTAACTGCTGTATTCAAATTTTAAAAATGTATTCTAGTTAGGCTCAAAGTATCGGTTCTTTTTATCCTCTGGTGACCTTCGAACTGAAGCAGACCCCGAGCGAGGTAGTTAGGGTGGGCCATTAGTTTATCGATGTAACTTATTGAATATTTTTTAATTTCCTCCTGGATAGTGGGGACGTTGAGATCTCTGTGGATAATATCATTACGTATATACCATGGGGCGCAGACAATTTGTCTTCTTTGAAGCTTTTGGATGTTAGATGCGCATGCAGTACCCCATAATTGGATGCCATATGTCCATATTGGTTTTATGATGGACTTGTATAAGAGAATTTTGTTGTCTAAGGACAAGTTTAAGTTTCGACCGAGAAGCCAATGTAGTTGAGCTGCTTTAAGTTTCATAGCCGATATTTTCGCTTCAATATGACGCGACCAGGTCAAGCATCTATCTATATGAATTCCCAAGTACTTAACATGATTTTCTACCGGAACAGGGATGTTATTTATTTTTAAAGCTGGGCACGTTTGTCTTTTGAGCGTGAAAGTTAAGTGAGCACATTAAGCCGGGTTAACCTTTATTCTCCATTTTTCTAGCCAGGCCTCTAGTTCATTGATGTGGGACTGCAGATTTTGCGATGCAACTTTTGGGTCATGGTTAACGCTAATAAATGCTGTGTCGTCTGCAAATGTAGAGGTATGCGTGCTCAGGTTTGTTGGCATATCCGCTGTGTATATTATATATAGAAGCGGTCCTAATATGCTGCCTTGGGGTTAGGGTTTTTTCCCGGGATTTCCCGTCCCGGGAAATTTCAATAATTATATTTCCCGTTTTCCCGGGATTTTTCATGCGGGATCCCGGGAAATAAAAAATTCCTCATAGTTTAAGAAAACAGCTATTTATACTTTGAAATTTAGTTTTATATTCTCTTAAAATAAGCATATGTGGATGGGTTGTCGATTAGATCAATAACAAGAAGTTAGTACACACGTAAATCAATGTCTCATGATGCAATAAATCTACTTAAAGCAGAATAGGCAGTAAATTTAGTGAAGTGAAAAGTTAATAAAGAACATTAATTCAAAATAAGATACAGGTACTATAGTTTAATTGTCCATGGACAAGTCTTTAAAATAGCAGATACCTAAACATATAGTCCTTTATTGTAACATAGTCATATCTACAAAAACAAATGAACTTGGCAAAATGCGATTAAAGTTTTCAAAATGTACCGATTTAAAGATATATTTTGCTATAACTTCGGTTCAGTTTGAGATAAAATACGAGAAGGCATGAAGGAACACTTTGCTTAAATAACTTACAATTTTTGATTTTTTGAGATATGACTATGTTGCAATGAAGGAGCGATATGTTTATTAGGTGATAAATACAATTTTTTTTTTTCAATTTGTGTTGGTTTATATACCCTTGAAGTGCGGGGAAACCGAAATAAAAAAAAATTTGGAAACTCGTGTAAGATACTACAACATACAATTTGAAAAACACATTGTCCTTAGGATTACAGTTAGACCTAATGAAATGAAAAGGTTTGTAAGAGGTTGATGCTATTTTTTGCATGAACCTTGACATACATTTGACTGATATAGACGTTGTTTATAAAAAAAATGCTTCTTATTGTGAATCAAACGGTGCACTTTTAACTATTTATCCAACCTCGGTAAAAAAATGAACGAAATTTTTCGGAAACATGGTAATTAGTAAATAAAATAATCAATATACTTTTTGACGACTTACTAAGCGCTTTGAATGTGTCAGAAGGTTAGTTCCTAAGCCGTAAAAAATGTTAATATATTTATTTAAAATATTTTATCTATTTTATGAATTAACTTTTTGATCTCATATCTCAATTTGTGTTTGTTTTTATTATTGTTTTATGAATTAAATTGTTATGTTTATCTTAATTTTTTATCTTGTATCTAGAGCATGATAATAATAATACGGAATTTACATATAAAACCGTAAGGTAATAATAATTCAAGTTACTCTTTTAATCTTCCCGGGAAATTCAAAAAAATTTCCCGCTTTCCCGGGAATCCAAAAACTCCGGGAAAAAAAAAACTCTACTTGGGGTACACCAGCAGTCATTTTCTTGAGGGGGGAGTATTTATCTTGCGACCTTACTATGAATGTTCTGCCTGTTAGATAGCTCTCCAGAAGCTTGTGAGTGTTTTGAGGAAGCATTCGTGTTATTTTGATGAGTAGCCCATCATGCCAAACTTTGTCAAAAGCTTGGGAAATGTCTATAAGCAGTGCTGAGCAGTATTGCTTTTTCTCAAACGCCGATCTAATAAGGGTGACAATTCTATGCACTTGTTCTGTTGTACCATGTTTCGCTCTGAATCCGAACTGGTGATCCGGGATGATGTCGTGTTCATTTAGATGAGGAGTTATACTTAAAACGAATATTTTTTCGAAAAGCTTCGATAGGATTGACAATAAGCTTATCGGTCTGTACGACGCAACCTGGCTAGCATCTTTTCCTGGCTTGGGAATCATCACAATTATTGACCTCTTCCATGAGGATGGGAAGTATCCGACTCTTAATATAGCGTTAAAAATGAGCAGCAAGATTCTGGAAGCAGACGATGGTAGGTTTCTTATCATTGACCCTGTGATGCGGTCAGGTCCGGGAGATTTTCTAATATTCACTTTTTCTAGTGCAGATTTTACTTGAGTTATGTTAAGTTTTAACGGATGGTTAACCTTATCAGGAATGATTGGACGACAGGAACAAGTATGTGCATCATGTGGCGTGAAAACTTTCTCAAGGTGGCCCGCGAAAGCGTTTAATTTTTCATGTGTGTTTTTGGCCCAAGTGCGGTTTTCCAGTCTTAATGGAGATTCTTGGGTTATAGGGCATTTCATATGCCGTACAGCCTTCCATAAGCTATAATTGGTGTTTTTTGTGGCATCTAGGCTGTTTAGATAGCCTTCTATTGCAGACTCGTGGTTCTGTCTCAATTTGTTGCGAAGAGTGGTAAGGCATAATTGTAGTTGGGCCTTAGTGGTTGGGGAACGACTGTTTTGCCATTGTCTTCTTAACTTCCTTTTTTCTCTGATACGTCGATGTATTGTTAGGAGCACGTTTAATTGTCCGCTTGATTGGATTCTGTATAATAGTTGTGCAGTATGAATACTAACCCCGTGCTGGGAAGCCATTATATTTCTAAAAACACTAATTTTTGGGAATTTTCGGCCGTTTTTTGGGAATTGTGGGATAAGTTTTGTAAGTTTAATAAAATTATAAGCTGGTTTGCATTAAGCATTAAGAAAAATGTATTTACTTGTAAAATTTCATTAAATAATATTAGCTAACAAAGATTTTACTCATAAACAAATTTTTTGCAACGTAATTTAAAATTATATTAGTTTATGAAATCTAGACACAATTCCCAACCCTTTGGTGTATAATATGTCTACTTTGTAATACCAATTTTTATAATTTTATTATATGAAGAAATATTTTTTATGTAGATAGCACTGTTTTACAAGAAAAAAAGTGTGTGTTAGAAAGCACAATACAATATTTATAAAAAAAAACGTTTTGGGAAATTTTTTTTTTTCAAATTTAAATGACAGACGACCCTTCAGTTAGTGAACTTGTTTTTATAATGTCAAAAACTTTGTCATAAGCCGCAAATAATGAAGTGTTCCCAAATTGGCACAGCTGACGTAAATCGGTTAATAGCGTCTTAGATCAATATTGTAGAAATTACAAACGGAATAACAAACTTACACACATATACCCTTTTACTATCGGTGAAGGGAATAAACAGATGCTTGAGCCGAACTATATTTGGAAACAATAACCTGTTAACTGCAAATAAAAGTATGGCTGTTTTTCAAAGACGAAACGTTATATGTGGTTTTTACAGATTCGGCTTAAAGCCTGGTCACTGTTTTATTGCTTTTAGAAGCAACACACACACAATGATTATTGCATAAATTTTAAACATTTTAAATGTTTTCCCCCTCATTTTTTCAAATTTTGTGCTATTACTAATAGAATTTTTCTCAAACAATATAATTTCTTTTTTAATTAAAAAAAAAAAAATGGAATTGATGTCTGTCAAGTTCATAAATACAAGCTTAAAATAAATGTATATTCCATGATTATTGCCACTAAATTGAATTTTGATTGTTAAGGTTTAATTTACTGTAAAACCTACAAAATAAAATAACTAAAAAAAAACAAAGAATCTTTTAATTTAAAAAAAATTTTGTAAGTTGATTGAAGTACTTTTCAACTGGGGATGAAAATGCTGAAACGAATTTAACATTGGAATCAGAAACATAGCAAAAAAGGCCTTTGACTGTTTATAACAAACAAATTATTCTTATTTTATTTCACATTAAGTTTAAAAATATACACAAATACCAATAAGGAAATTAAGTTGGTCAGGCGTTACCATAAAATACCCTACAACACTTCTTAGCAACACGTTAAGAGCTGTAGAATTAGAAGTCGGGTTTTCCTAAATTTAGCTATCTCTAACGTTGGCCGTATCAACAATTTTATGATTAAGATATCACAAATCGAAAAAGGTTGCCAAATGTATACACTTATTCAGCATTACTCAAAAATCCCTACATTTTCATGATTTTAGCAAATCTGCCCTATTTTCCCTACTGCATTTTTTTTTCTTTTCGAAGAAAATCCCTACGAATTGGAAATTTTCCGTACGTACAATATCCAAGGACGTAATGATACGCCTTTTTGCTCATACTCAAAGAAAAATATCAGCGATACCTATACCGATAGGAATTTCAAATTTGAATTCAAGGTAAAATTAACAAAACTCAAGTTGAATAATTATTTTTTTTACAAAATTATAGTGTAGGAGATTATTAATATTTATACATATTAACAAATAATAAATAAAATATATATATAACAAGTAAGAGTGCTATATTCGGCTATGCCGAATCTTATATACCCTTCACCATGATGAGATAAGAACAAAAAGTTATAAACATAAATAACGTTCTTTAGATAGCACTATGGGTAATTTATCCAATTTTTTCGGCCAAAATTGATAACAGGCGGACAGAATTTTAACAAATCTGGATATGAATTTTTTGATTAACTTTTTAACTTATTAACTTTAAAACTAAGAATAAACTTGGAATTTCTAAATATCGCATTCTAATGAAAAGATACGCGTTAGAAAAAAAAATTTTTTAAATTTCTTTTTGTCTACTTTTGGTATATCTTATTAATTTTCTAATTTAATATCATCCAAATCATTTGTGTAAATTGTGTATGTTAACATATTGACATCATTTGCGCACTCATCGTTTTCACTGGCGCTAAGATCCTCAGTGTTTTCAGAGCTTAAGCGAAATAGAGGTTGCCTGCAAAAAAATGGGATATCTCAAAAAACGCAAAAAAACGCAGCATGAAATTGATTATACAATCTCAAAATCAAATACTTATCAAGACCTTATTACTTTTAGCTTTAAAACATTTTAAACTTTTTTTAAAGCTTCTCCAAAGTTGTATAAAACTTTTATTTTTTTTTTTTAATTGAAATAAGATCAAAAGATTGATTTTTTTTTTCACCAATAAACTATTTTATTTTAAACAACGATTATGTATTTATTAAGCACTTACTATTAATATTGTTTTCCATATTTTATTGTATTTTTCATTTGTTTTTTTTATTAAAAACTAATGTCAGGTATTGTAATAAAAAATAACACGAAGCGCGCCCCACTTAAACTGTTGATTGTATACATTGACTTTAAGAGTCGGGCGATGAACGGGTTTTTGTTATTTATAAAATAAAAATTCACTTCTATTTGCTTTGAAGTATTCTTTATCACATTACAACAAAAAAAAAAAACTACTTTTTCTAAAGTGCAGATTTTGAATTTTGGCCAAACATAT
Organism: Pollenia angustigena; assembly: GCA_930367215.1. Classification (NCBI taxonomy): domain Eukaryota; kingdom Metazoa; phylum Arthropoda; class Insecta; order Diptera; family Polleniidae; genus Pollenia; species Pollenia angustigena. The sequence goes on from OV884058.1 coordinate 46,205,057, forward strand.
AGGCCAAATTAACTTCTGTGGATAGGTATAAATAAATATTAATTGAGCCACGCCAACTTTTCATTTCGTCGTGCCGAAGAATATAAAAAAAGAAAAAATTTATACATGTACCTAAGACCGTTTCCTCTTTTGCCAAAATTGATGTTTGAAATTCGTTTTATAATCTTAAAATCGTTTTTTAGAACATAAAAAAATTAAATAAAAAAAAAAAATGAAAAAAAATTTTTTTGGGATTCGAACTGATAATATCATCAGTCTCAGGAGAGAACTTAACAACTAGGCTACGAATGTTTTTACTAAAGAAGCGTTTAATTAAAATATATTGAGTCTATGAGTTTGTTTCTTTATTTGAGCGGCATATCATATACATCCATTAATGTGTATGTGTATGCGTAAAATTAAACACATTACAAATAAAATCCACCACTTGTAGTGAAGGGTATAAAAAAACAACAAACAAAAAACCACATTACCAACACAGTATTACCATAGCCACTGTATGACCGTAGAAACCAAAATTTAATTGGTTTGTATGGTATGCTTATGTCAATTTGGTAACACAGTGTTGGTATGGTAATTTAACGTCTAATTGGACCTTTAAAGGAAACAATTTGAGGCAGTCGTGGTTTTTTACTCATATCTCAGCCATTCGTGGACCGCTCTTGCTGAATTTCAATAGCAAACAATTCCGGACCATATGTGACGTAAATGTATAATAACCTGGCCCCCATCATATATGGGGTGTTCGAAAAACCCATTTCGGACAGACGGACAGACGGACATCGTTAAATCAACTTCGCTCCTCATAACGACCCAGAATATATATACTTTATAGAAATATTATAGAAATTACAAACTTATAAATACCCTGTTCACCACCTGTGGTGAAGGGTATAAAAATGGGTTAAAAAATGTATAGTATTATAATTCATAAAATGAGAACGGCTATGCCAATTTATGTTAACTTTTTTGTCAATTGTTCGTATTTTCGAGGAGAAGGTTTTTACGGAAGAGTACGGAAGTCAAGAATGAAAAATTATCAGTAAATTTTAATTAATTTTCATGTTGTAAAAGTCCTTTCTTCATAAAAATAATTTAATGAAAATTAAATTTGATGAACTTAAGCCTAATTAAAAATATTAAAAATTTGGATTAAAAACCATAAATAGTTCAACAAAATAACCACAATACTAATTATTGGAAGAAAATTTTGGAAATCTTTTCCGGAAAAGTCCGAAAATTGGAAAAATCGAAAATCGATTTTTTGTATGAAATTTGTGTTGTATAATTACTCTAAAGTTTGTCTGAAGGCTAAAAATTGGGGCGAGGCGAAGTTCGCCGGGTCCGCTAGTAAAATTATAAATATGTATTTAAAAATTAAATAAGTTAGATTTTTGTTAAAAATACAAGGTATTCTCAACTTTTGCGGCGATCCCAAATCTGTTTTAACTGCCAGACCTGCAGTTAAAAATAGTCTCTCAGATGCGACAGAACTCATTTGAAAACTTCTATACCAAGCGGATGTGCGTCTCTAGAAATATTTGGTGATCCAAGATATTTCTCGACTTCTTCTTTAGCAGAATCACAGCTTACGATGGACATAGTCTCATCTTCCTCGAATTTTCTGATAATTTTTATACAAAAGCTTCAAAGGCCAAAAGTCCTCCATAATTCCAGAATGCATAGTCTTAGTAGTTAAGTATAAGGTTTTTTCAACACGATTGAAGCCGATTGTCTTTAAAATATTCAAAGAATTTTAGGTAAACAATAGGTTTCATTATTCTCTAAGCCCTCAAATCCTTCATTTAGAACTAATGCTAAGTAAGTCGCCTATTTTTGGGCCTCTAAACTATCCTCTATCTCAGTTTATTTATTTATTATATTTTCTTATAACGTTCGAAGACTGTTAACTAGCGGAATAATATTAAACAATTTAGCAGTGGCCTTGTCTTTAGTTTTTGTAGCCTCTTCGAAGTATCCCCAAGATTTCAGCAAAATAATTCGTACATACATCATTAAAAATAGTCATAAAAATCTCAAAACATTAAAGCTTTAGCAGTGAGAGAAAATTTCGCAAAGCAAAACGGCTAAAAGTTGGATTCGTTGATGCGTTTAATTATCTGTCAAACAAGGGGAATCAGTGTACAAATTGTATTGACAAGTTACACAGCAAACGCGTATAATGCATACACGTATAAGATGCATTACGTGAAAACGGAGAACGTTTAATTTATTACCCTTGTGTTAATACCTGGGTACCATGGTACCCACCTAGGTATATTATCATGAAAAAAATGTATTAAGAATTAACATTTTTAAACAAGCTTCTGGATTGTCGTTATTTTACTGAAAAGAAAGCGAATTCAGATTCTAGATTAATTTTTTGCTTCTTTCATATTCAAAAAAATTTGCTTAGACTTTAACCATTGCAACATTCGCACACGGGTACCCCAATACCCAATGCAATACAATACACTTTATGGGATAACACAAACACGTTTGAACTGATCAAAAAATTCCATACAATTAATTCTGTATCATACAATTGCATAAGTTAAGTTTCCCAAGCGTTAGTATTATAATACGGGGAAGTTACATATCATGTATTACCAAAAATTTTCAACTGTTATACTAAAAAATATTGTCCGGTATAAAAAATTTAAATTTTTAGCCGTTATGCAATACAAAGTTAAAAAATCCCATTTTAACATAAATATAATTTAATACGCTTTTAAAAAGTTTAAAAATGTAATTTTATTTCATAAGAATATAGATTATTGATACATTATAGTATATTTGTACCCGGGTACCACATGTGCTAAGCAATGTGGATAAGGTTAAGAATTAACACAAGGGTTAAACATAAAACAATTAAAGGTTTTAAATTAGAAAATAATTCACTTAGAACAAAGCTCTAACATAAAGAACCGTTCTGTAAAAGACAGAACGTATTTTCACCATACATATAGTATATAATGCCTCGTGTAATATTCGTTCTTATCCAACATAATTCAACCACTATGTGTTTAAACTTATACATTATAAACTACAATTATAGTCCACCCTACACTAGAAAATTATTTTTTTTTTGTTTTGGATCATACAAAAAAAAAAACAATTGTATAAATATTACTTGTAATATTGAAAACAGGGTAGGAAAAAGGAAACAAAATATCAATAGATGTTTAAATGAAATGCTCTTATAATGTAAATGACAATGACACATTTTAATGTGACAAAAACATTTCCACAGACATAATCAAAACCATACCCAACAACGTTTAAAGAATTTTAAGTATAATGGATTCAACACCAAAATACAAAATAAATGAGTAGTGTTGGTGACAAAAGATAACAAAAAAAAAATATAAAGCAAACAAAAAGATAAATATACCACGAAACAAATCCGCAACAATGAATTTATACTTATTGTTTTCGAAAATAAAAAATAAGAACTTGAAATTATTTTGTCTAAAACAGTATACTCTCTAATATTATGTACAAGAAGTTTAAAGCACAGAAAAAAGTAAAAAAAGGTTTTAATCACCAAAATAATTGAAGCAAGCAAAAAATTTTTTAATTTTGCACCTATTACCGAAATGATTGTACCAATTACTCAAAATTGTAAAATTGCAAAATAAGAATTTTTTTTTCCAATTAAAAAGTTTCAACATTTTAATTACAAAAATAATTAAAAACAATATTAATATGAAACAATGTTTTAATTGAATGAATTAACAAAATAATTTTAAAAAATCAATATTTTAATTGAATGAATTTCTAACGTAATTGATTACAATTCAGAAAATTAATTATTTTAATAATCGTATTGATTAAAACAGTGATATAAATTTTGCATGAAATCAATTTAATTTTTAATTGAATTAATTAATTAGTGTATTTGAAATACAAGCTAAGTTCAATTACGCAAATTATGCAATCAAACAATCTATTAATTGAATGAATTTGTTAAATCAATTCAGTTGATGGTTAACTGAAGCAAAATAATAATATTTAAAATATATGTTTTATTTAAATATGTATGGTTTAAAAACAACTTGTTTTATTTGTTTAATTGTATAAGCTCATGCTTAATTGTACAAATTTTGGAAGATTTTTTTGACCAAGGAATTCCATACAACTTTGTATAAAATTGTAAAATAACTCCAATTCTTCAGGGTATTCAAGATTGAAACAAAAAACACTTTAAAAATCTATATCTATAATTATCAAAATAAATGTTTATCAATTGTATGTAGGGAAGCTGTCCAACAAATAACAATTTTGGCTGAATGCTGCGACTTTGAAGTTGCAACAGGTTGATTTTTATCTCCAACTCCTCTTTTGAATCTGCTATTATAGCAAAACCGTATTGCTACCATTTGGATCCATATACATTTTTTGAGTTGGCGGAAATAAATGGTGAAGATAAAACAAAATTAAAAAAATGTTTTCACAATATAAATATATAAAAAACTAGAGTAAGAAAATTAATATTTGTTTTACTTTAAAATATTTACCTTCGTTTCGAGCATCCAGCACTAATAGTTTGTGTGATACCACTGCTGAAGCTTGTTTCTGTTTCAGGACATAAGATAATTGCTTATCGCCTAGTTGGGACCATCGTTCAAATTAATTTGTTTGCTACGGGAAATTTTAGCTTGAAGTTAATGACGATACATTTATAAAGCAGAAACAGTTTAGTGAAAAACGTTTTGGAAGTTAAAAATACTATTTACCAGTTGCCAAGCAGAAGATTTTTTATACTCCGGCCACAAACTAAAAATTTCTAATGCTTTCTGTACACCTTAGAGTTGTTTAAACATGAATGGTGCACATTGTCTCCAGTATATATCAAAGCCCTCCGCAGTCGTTCTTTCGTCTCTCAAGCATGGCATTTTTTTCATAACTGCAGCCGTATTCTGCAATTCGCTAAAGCTACATCTCTATCGCTAAAAATCTATAAAGTTGATTTAGCGATTTTTGTCTACGAATGCAATTCTGTAACGTGTATTGCTAAATTTTGCAATGCCATAAAAATCTAATTCGCCGCAATTTAAGTTTTTATTGTCATCGCTAAAATTTTCAACTTTTGTATGCTCTAAGGAATTTTAGCAATCGAGATTAAGCTTCAGCTAAGCGAATTACAGAATACGGCTGCTGGGCTGAATTTTAAATAAACACCTTTTAAATTTTTTTTATTAAATTTTATACATACCTTTTTTCACTTGAAACGCACAGTATGTGCGTTGAATTGCGACTATAACCACCGTCAACAATGTGGTCAGCCACAAGGCGATTTTTTATTTTACGCATAATATAGATATATGTGTTTAGGCTCATTATTGAAATTGGTGGTGGTCATAATTGTAATTAGGCTATAACAAATCTCAGTTCATTTTTACTTGTTGATAGTTTCTTTTTAACGCGACGCTTACTGTTCTTTTTGATGACAAAAATCTGTGTGTTTGTATGTATGTATACGTAATGCAAAAGACAAAAAATTTATAAAGATGTGTTCAATTCGAACAAGAGAGTTAATTGATTCAATTAAACATATACTTAAAATTAAGGTTAAAATCAAGTAAAATTTTAATTGAAAAAAAAAAATATTTTTTTTTAATTCAATCAATTAAGAACGTAATTATTTTCATTTAAAAATTAAAAAATCCAACCATTAATTGAAAAAAACTGCCAATAGTTTTGTCTGTGAGGTTTAAAAATTCCATTTTAAAATAAGTAAGATTGCTAATTGTTAATGGTAATTCATTATAGCTATATTAAATTAATATCAGCCAAGCTTTATAGTTTTACAGGCTTTTTACACTCATCAACATATAACATCAAAGATGCAGAAAATGTGAAACACTCGTTTACACTGCTCACATCTAACATCTACCATCAAACAAACATGTAACCATTTTTGAAAAAATGTTTTTAAAATAAAAAAATTGTTTCTACAAAAGTGCCAAAATTAAAAAAAAAACACAATAAAAGAAAAAACTTGACAAATGGTAACGCTGCTTTCAAAACAATTTTTTTTTTTTTTTTTTTTTATTTTAATTACAACATGAAATTTATTGATAGTTTTTATTCTTGACTGAAGCCGGGCTCGAACAGGTTACCCTTACGTGTTTCAATCGCAACCACTCGATATCTTCAAAAGGAATTGGCCTTTTAACACCAGCCATCGACGACTGCTGGCAGTCAATAGTCAAACATTAATCCTTAATGATGAAACAGAACTGAGTCTTCAACTTCAAGCAAAAATTTTAAAGCCCATAACAAGGCGAATTGACTAGAAGATGAGGTCAACTCTACAACTACAATGCTTCTGTGGTCGGGTTGTCAAAAATATTGCTAGTAAAAAAACAGGTATGTTTACATAAAAAACTAGTTTGTATACAAACTTTGACAAGTCGACCACCGAAAAAAAACACCATATGTTGACTTGACCCCACCTTCTAGTCAATTCGCCTTGGCCCATAATTAAAACGTCGGCAGTAACTTCAAATTCTCTCTCATTTCTTTCATTTTCTTTTGTTCTTATTTTTCTTTGTTTACAAAATGTATGAAATTGAATGAAAGTATGGTAGCATTGTTAAGAGAATAATTGTATTTATGTGAGAGCATTAGAAAAAACGTCCTCAAAATAAAATTGATTTTATTTCTCGACCGCATTCTCTGGCATAATTTTATGTCAAACTGTATGAAAAACATCGTTCAGCCCCAGTTCTGTTTCATCATTTAAACAAAATTGTATTTAACAATTGGTAGATCGAAATTTGCTTTTTTTGAACGATTATCCATTTTGATTGATTTACATGTTCCAACTTACTTTTGTTTTTCGTTCTTTTTGTCAAGAATTCATTTTTATTTTTGTTTTTTAATTTTTTTGTCTTTCTTTTCCTTGTTGACCTTTTTGTGTGTTTATAAGCACGACTTCCTAAGCTTTTTTGACGAAAATTTTCCTAAATGTCAAGGGGGGTCCAACCCTAATGCACGATGTTAATTTTGACAAGTTTTTGCCCAACGTAATTTGACAATTCTTTGTTTCAGTGTTTTAAAAATTCAAACATGGAGAGGTACAATATTGAGCAGCGCATTAAGTTTGTTGTAGCCTCTTACGAAAATGGGCATTCAAATCACACACTTTCTCCTCAGTGGATTCGTTAACAAGCTAAATTTACGCATTTGGCAAACGTAATGCACGAGTGATAGTTGAGAAGCCCATGCATCCAAAAAGAGTGACTCTTCGGCCGTACTTCTTCGAAAATCAGTTAGGCGAAGCAAGGTCCGTGAATGGTGTTCGCTATCGCGAGTTGATAACTGAATTTTTGTGGCCAGAAATGAAAGATTTGTACCCGGACAATATGTGGTTCAAACAGGATTGTGCCACTTGCCAAACAACCAACGAAACAATGGATCATTTGCGCGACTCACGTCGTGGCGATGGTAATTGGCCGTCACGATGATTTGGCACAGTTGGACTTCTTTCTTTGGCGATATTTAAAAAAAAGTGTACGTTAATAAGCCAAGAAAAACTCAAGAGTTAAAGGATGAGATAATTCGTCACATAAACGACATTAAATCTCCATTTTTTTCTCAGAGTCGATAACAATATGGACCATCGGGCAAAGGTATGCCACCGAAGACGTGAATAGCATTTGGCCGATAATTTGCTTCACACATAACTGTCATAGATTCTATTTTTTTGTAACGGTTACCCCAGCCAGAAACGCCGCACTATGGGATTTCTGCTGCAAAAAAGGCATTTTTTGACTATTACTTTTAAAAAATCTAATGATGCTATTTTAAAGAGAAGAGTCTGGCAAACCAAAAACTGCATTTCTTTTAAGATATATGTATATATATTCTTAGAAAAGATCGGTTGAAATCAGGTTAATGTTGTGAAAGGTAAATATATGGTAATTTTGTTAAAATTCAGAGATTTATATATCGAAGATGTTTCGAGCGGAAAAATCTGGGTGTCGACTTTATTTAAGTCCAAAGCCTTGTTTTTAATTTAAAGGAAAAGAAAAAGTTATTGCATACATAGTTTGGGAGATATGAGTGCATCAAAATTGTCCTTAAAAATTCAGCATTGGCTGTTTTTGTTGGAGAAAAAGTCAGTTAGCTCGGTTTACCTCCGTGCTCTCAGTATAACGAAATTAAAGGTAAAAGGCTCTTCTTTCTAAATAGTCAAAAAAATTCACCAACTTTTGTCAATCTTTTAAAAAAAATCCAAATTTAGTAAAAAAAGTCACGAATATTGCACCCTAGTATTTGTAATAAAAAAGTTTTGCATACCTTTAGGCTTAACGGTTTAAAGAAATTTGAGTTATTAATTATAACATGCAGTCTACAACTGACATGAAATGCTTAACTTTAACACTAATATGATGTTAGCGTTAGGTATAGACTCATCATATTAGAAGTTTTCTCATGTTATAACACGGTTGTTAATGCAAATGTTTTAACAACGCTTTTATAACTTCAAGTTATAACAGCAAATCATGTCAGTTGTAGACGGGCAGTAACAACAATTTCTTAATAAATTGTTGACAAATGTTTTTAAAAGTGAATAAGATTAAAAAAAAATAAACAAAATAATATGTTTTAATAAAAGAAAATGTATAAAAGAAAACCGCTTAAATTGAAAACAAAATTTGCAACCAGTAAACAGTTAACGTTAATAAATAAATAATAATAAATATTGTAATAAAATTTAAAATATAATTCTAAAAATGATTTTATTTTCTGTGTCATATAGTGAATTGTGCCCGGAACTTATTGATGGTGGTAGCAATGTCAATTTGTTAACAAATTTTATAAAACAGGAAAATTCGGTTATTGATGAAATTGAAATAGTGAAAAAGGCAGTTCAAAAAAAGGTTTTTGGTAATTTTTTAAGTCGTTGGGGAGAAGTGCGACTTGGTTAGAAAGTAAATACATCTTTAAAAAATAAATTAATTAAAAATAATTTATTTTGAATATAATGAAATTTCTTTTCATCGTTTGCTTGAGTCGTCCGATCCATATATTAGTAGCTTAAGACGTCAACCTCATAAGAATATTGTAGAATTGGATGATGTGTTTAAAGATATGATAGTTAATGAATAAAATGCATTTCTTTAATTAAATATTACTAGTATTTTCAATGAGAATTATATTTATACGAAATTTGTTCATTCAGGTTACATAAAAGACGACGCATTTCAACCAAAATTGTTAGTTTTTTCTTTTATCAATTATTACGCCAAATTTAATCAAATTCTATTGGCAATTGCGCCCTATACATTGAAAAGAAAATTACGTGGAATAATGGGAGTCCATGGGAGGTACCACTAGGAGTCGACGGATTTCAACCAAAATTTATGGTGCTCTTTTTTAGATCAACTTATGGACATCTGCTAAATTTTATCAAATTCCGTTGCGAATTGCGGCCCATACGTTGAGAAGAAAAATAAGCAAAAAAATTGGGGTCCAAGGGAGGTACCCCTAGGAGTCGACGGATTTCAACCAAAATTTTTAGTGCTCTTTTTTAGATAAACTTATGGACATCTGCTAAATTTTATAAAATTCCGTTGCGAATTGCGGCCCATACATTGAGAAGAATAATAAGCAAAACAAAATGGGGGTCCAAGGGAGGTACCCCTAGGAGTCGACGGATGTCAACCAAAATTTGTAGTGCTCTTTCTTGGATCAACTTATAAACGTGTGCCAAATTTCGTAAAATTCTATGAAGAATTGCGACCTATACATTGAGGACAAAAATTCGTGGAAAAATGGTGTTCCAAGGGAGGTACCCCAAGGAGTCCACGGATTTTAAAAATTTTTTGTATTTGTCTTTTCTACTTAAATTTAAACATGCGTGCAAAATTTCATAGTTGTAGGATCACTCCTTCTATTTTTTGCAGGTTGATGTATGAAGAAATACCACTGTGCGCCGTATGGGCTTTCTGATATAAATTCAGCACAAATAATTTTCAAAAAAATCTAAACATAATAATTCAATTTTGTATTAGTAAGACCATAATTGCCCATATGTCCTAAATATGCACCAATAAGTGTATTGATGGGCTTTATCCGACTATTTATACTGTAGTGCTTGTTCAACTTCTAATCGATTTCAGTTTTGCTTTCCTTTTACCACCACATTCTTTAAGGGACAACTGTTGCTGCTTTTGTCATTATTGTTTAAACTAGAATATTGTGTTTCTATGTTCGTGCTTACTTGTATATGAAATGTAAAAGAAAAAAATGTCCTTGATGTCTGTAACATTAGTGAAAGTACGAAAAAAACATTTTTATAAGGATGTCTAAATTTTTAATGTTAAATGCAAGTACAATAAAATATAGAAAAAAACAACTTTCTTTGTTGTGGCAAAAATGAATTAAATTTTTTTCATTCGCAAAAAAGTCTGAAAAAGTTAAGTTACTTTAGCAGTAACAGTAATGTGGTGTTAAATGAGCATTAGAATGATGAGCAGAAGTACTTAGTACTTATGTAGTACTTCATACAAATATTTATAATAAAAAGTATGCTTTTATTTGATTGTTTGAACTTTAAAACATAAATAGAGGAGAAGAGAGATTAAGTCCAACATTTCTTTAAAATAATTTAAAAAGTATATATTTCGTTTTTCGAAAGAAAATTTACTCTTCAAATTTATAATAAAATGCCCCTGAGTAAAAAAAATTACACATAAATTAAACAGCCACAAATAAATTCAAGTCGAGTCAGTTAGACCTTAAAACAATTATTACTAACTTAGGTTAGGTTAGGTTAGGTTAGAGTGGCCGGTCACAAAGACCCCGCATAGACCAAATAGGTCCCTAGCGTTACCACAATTGTCCGATAACCCACAGAAGAAAGTAAAAAGGTCAGTCAGATGTGATGGTATCCAAGGTACCCCACACTCTCTTGACGAATGCAAGGAGTCTCATTAACCCAATTCCAGAGACTTCCCCGAGATCTTGGAGATAATGATCTCCCAGACAGTTCGCCCTGGAGCGCACGAGTGCCGGACAGTAGCATAGCAAGTGCTCTACCGTCTCCTTTTCTCCTGGTACCCCACAAAATCTACAATTGTCACTATTCAACCGGCCCGCCCTATAGGCGTATACCGCAGTCCAACAATGACCCGTTATAAAACCTATCAGAAGTCTACAGTCCCTTCTCGATAGCGACAGAAGCATTTTCGATGACTCCGGATCATAGGATCCCCACATAACCTTGGAAACCCTGCACGTTCTTGTGTTTTCCCAAAACGCCTCTGATCTCCTCCGTATAGCAGAGTCCGTATCTCTCCTTATATTCTGAATTGGAGCCGGGATGACCACCATCCTATCGTGTGGCAAAAGGGCCCCCCGTTTCGCCAATTCGTCCACCTCCTCGTTGCCCTCTATGCCCTGGTGACCGCGAACCCAGTAGATATGCACTCTCCTATTGACACAGAGTCTATCTATCGAGTCCCTACACTCCTGGACGACAGATGAGTATGAGTATTCCGCGGTTATAGCCTTGATCGCCGCCTGGCTATCAATGAAAAAGTATACCTGCGAGTTCTCGGTGCTGGGAACACGTGCCAAATCAGCAGCCATTTTGGCTGCAAAAACCTCCGCCTGGAAAACGCTGCAGTAATCGGGAAGCTTATAAGATTCCCGAATACCCAGTTCTCGGCAGTAGACTGCAGCTCCAACTCCGTCCTCCATTTTGGAACCATCAGTGTAGAATCTGAAGGTCCCTTGGCCTGATCGGAGTCCTACCAACCAGCCGTCCTCCTCTATGGTAACTCGCGGTTTCCTTCCAAGTGTCAGTCTCGGAATGGTGTAGTCACTGCTACAATCTATTCCCCTTATAATACTACCGTGACCATAGGGTCCATATACAAATTGTCCCGTCGCCCTTAAGCGGATCGCAGACCTCCTTGCAGTTCCTTCTGCCACTAGATGAATCGGCTGCAAGTCCAGGATCACATCCATTGCCGCAGTCGGTGTACTACGCAGAGCACCGGTGATACTAAGTTCGGCGAGTCTCTGTACGCCCGTTAGCATATTCCGGTACGATATCTTATCCAAGGCCGTCCACCACACAAGTATCCCGTAGAGTAGGATTGGTCTCGCCACCGCTGTGTAGACCCAATGTGTAAGAGCAGGGGTTAGACCCCACGTTTTGCCTAGCATTCCCTTACATGCGTAGAGCGCAATCGTTGCCTTTTTCACCCTCTCCTCCACATTCAGTCTCCACGACAGTTTGCTATCCAGTATTACTCCCAGATACTTAGTGTGGTGTTTAAGTTCTAGGTTAGTACCCCCTAGTTTAGGTCTCCTCCATGGACCAACTTTATACCTTTTCGTAAATAGTACTAGGTCCGTCTTCTCGGGATTAACTCCCAGTCCTACTCCGGCCGCCCACTGGTTGATTATCGCCAATGTAGCCTCCATTACAGAACTAATAGTATTCAGATCCTTGCCAGTAACTATCACCGCCACGTCATCTGCGTATGCGGTCATCTTTGCTGCCCCGTCCTGAAGTCTATTGAGAAGTTCGTTGACGACAAGCGTCCATAGCATCGGCGAGAGTACCCCTCCCTGGGGGGTTCCCCGGTGTGCCCTCTTTGTTATCCTGGAGTTGCCCCACGCCGCGGATATAGTTCTACACCGTAGCAGGTTACCAATCCAGTTTTTAGCATGCGGATGTGCCCCAGTGCGAGATAAGCTGGCCAAAATTGCCTCTGTGGACACATTATTGAATGCTCCCGCGATATCCAGGAACACACCCATAGCGAAGTCCTTATAGCTCAGGGTCTTCTCAATCAGCGAGACAACTGAATGAAGTGCCGTCTCAGTTGATTTACCCTTCGTGTACGCATGTTGATTGACAGAGAGAATGGTCGGCCTCATGTTACCCTTGACATGATAGTCCAAGATTCTCTCCAACGTTTTCAGCAGGAAGGATGTGAGACTTATAGGTCTAAAATCTTTTGGGTACATATGATTGCTCCTGCCCGATTTCGGCAGAAATACAATCTTAGATATCCTCCAAGTTTTAGGCACATAGTTTACCCTCAGACATCCTTTAAAAATTTCCACCAGCCATGGTACTATCCGTTGTCTACCCCGCTGTAGTTGCGCTGGGATAATTCCGTCAAGACCAGGCGACTTATATGGCTGGAACGAATCGATTGCCCATTCCACCCCCTCATAGGTGATAATTCCGCTATCACCATCTGCCACAACAGAATTTTCATCAGTTGGAATGGGATCATCAGAGCAGCCCGGAAAGTGTGTATCCACAAGCACTCCCAACGTTTCCGCGCTGCTCCCTGTCCATTCTCCGTTTTCCCTACAAACCGTACTTGGCATTACCGGAGTGCCCACTAGCATCCTCCGCAGTCTTGCCGTTTCGGTTGTCTTCTCTATATTGTCGCAGAAGCTTTTCCACGAAGCTCGTTTAGCCCTTCGCACGTCGCGCTTATACACCCTAAGAGCGTCCTTATACTCCCCCCAGCACTCAGACCGGTCGACAATTTTCGCCAGTTTGAATAGCTCACGAAGCTCGCGTCTTCCAGAGTCCAGCTGACCATTCCACCACGGCGGTCTGGACTTACGCCTAGCTCGTGTCGGGGGACACGACTTCTCATAGGATCTAGTAACGCCCGATACCAATGTGTCTACAGCCGAATCTATGTCCCCTGAACTAACCAATGTTCCCGAGTGACCTAGGTCCCTGTTCAAAAGTGAAGAGTATTTGGCCCAGTCCGTATTCCTTGGGTTCCTAAACACTGTTTTGTCAGGTATAGTATAATTTAACAAAAATGATATATAGGAGTGATCAGAGAAGGATGGCTGCGTAAGCACCTTCCAATCATCTATCACTGTTTTATAATCAGTATAAAGCGTCACATCAAGCACATTTTCTGAGGTGGGACCCCTATACGTGGGGACCTCACCTCTATTCGCAATTTGTATATTATTCTGTAATATAAAAGCAATAAGATCCTCACCTCTACTGTTGGTATCCTTACTGCCCCATATTGTGTGATGAGCGTTAGCATCTGTACCCACTACCAGGTTTTGTCTCCTTCTACAAGCTTCCTCGACTAGTCTATGGAGTTCTACTGGTGGGGCATCCCTATCGTGTGGCATATAGGATGATGCAAAAAGTACCATGTCATCTCTGCCATCCTCCAAGGCCACCACTGTGAGATCGTCAGTGCTGTAATTATAGAGAATATATGAACAAAAATTCCTCCTCACAAGTATTGCAGAACGTATTCTACCTACCACTTTTGAGAAGTACGTGTTATAATTACGTGACTTCAATCCAGAAACCCGATTTCCTGTGGAGATCCACGGTTCCTGGATTAAAGCCACGTCGTAGCGACCCTCCTCTAACGTGAGGAGGAGTTCGACCGATGCCATCTTACAATGTTGAAGGTTGACCTGCAGGATCTTTAGCGTCATCGACTAAAATCACCCGCTCGGGGTCGGCTCTATCCTCATTGGCCGTCTCACCCAGACTCAGTCCAGAAGTGGCCGCAGTGGCAGCTGCTAGATCACGCTCCACTTCATCGACCTCCAGTGTGTTATGGTTGGAGTCCTGCGGATGTCTTTTCTTTAACCGTAGAAAGACACTTCCAACTCCCCATGACATTTTTCCATACCGCGGATACAAAAGGTCTTCCGACTCCTTTGTGATCTGCAGTATGTAGTTCTGTCCGTCCTTATTACCTTTTTGCACATGCAGAATCCTCCATTCTTTAGTGGGAATATCAGGATTCTGATTTTGTAGGAGACGAAGAGCGACTTCCGGTTTGACAATACGCGGAAAATTCACCTTCGCCTTCGGTATAGCAGGAATGTGCGATCGATCCACAATCTTAAGTTGTGCATCCGACCACAAACCCTTGAGTTTAGTAATGACTCCTTTAAGCCATTCCAGCGTCATTTCGTCCTTGCAACTGATGAGCTTCACTCCATTGAACCAACCAGCCCCATCAAAAGAGGGCAGCGGTCTGTCAGGTTCAGCTTCCATCTTAGCAACGATTGCGTTGAAAATCTTAAGCTCCACAATCTTCCATCGCTCTGTGGACATTTGACCAAAGGGGTTGCTCATGTCGAGAAGTGCCACGCTCAGAGGACGTTTGGCCACTTCACTGACTCGTGCAGCCTTTGGCAACGGCTCAGTGGCAGATGTCGAGGGTCTGATCTCCTCGGGGTTTCTCTTGGATTTTTTCGTCTCCTTAGGATTTACGGCAGATGGAGACTCATCAACTGACCGCTGTCTTTTTCCCTGCATGCTCTTAATCACGGCTTCTTCAATGCAGTTGGGGAAACCATGGTTTTTGGCAGCATATTTGGGGTTATTTGAAAAGTGAGCTCGGCCTTCTGCAATCGCTCCTTTGGCCCACTTCATCCGCTCTTTCTCATCATTGGAAAGGTTGGATTGGGAGCCAAGCCGATGCTGTATCCGGACCGCAGCTTTGTATTCTGATAGAGCTCTAAGTCCTTCCTTGCTTCTCCTGGGCCTGTTCCTATTTATGGAATGGGCTCCCCGAGATGTGCTAGGTGAATTTAGCAGCTCACGTTCCTCTTTAGAGGTAATAGTTTTGACGCTATCGAGATCCGAGTCTGAATCGACAACGGCATCCGTACGTGTCACAGTTGCGTTTTTGGCATCTTTAATACTTCCACCGTAAGGCGCCTTAACCACGGCAGAGAATGTGTGACCGCTGGCGACACGCAGAGGAGATACTGGTTCTCCACCGTGCCCGCCGGTGGTCGCAGTCACTGCTAACACCGACGTTTGGGCGTATATTACCGCCCGGCTTTTATTAATTTCCTCTTCCATTTCATTATCTTCAGTTGCATTTTATACATACTGCCATGTTCGTATTAACGCCGATCCACCGGATAACAGACGCGCACCAGGAAGCCGCCCAATATGGGAACAGACGCGCCTGGATTTTAGTTCCAAGAATCGTGGAGACATCACCGACCCGAAAACCGCCCAATGTGGGAAACAGACGCCCGGACCGAATCAAACCCCACGATTACCTTCTACCTATGATCAAGACCCATCACAGTAATGTGGCAATAGGCATTACATTGAGACACTATGCTCAAGGCCCTGATCTTAGCCGCGTACCCACCAGTACCCGTTTCCAGCCAGCACCCCCGTGGAGGGTTCAGTAGAAGGATTTTTGTAGAAAATTTTGTGTCTTAATTTATTATTCATATCAGCTTGGCATTTGAACTTAAATTCAACATTGAAAATCTAACCGAAAATATTTAAATTCACACACGCAGAGAAAAAACATGGTTGAAGTAGAAAAAACTAGTAAAACAGAAAAAATTTTAATGAAGGTCGTTACAGGCTGAAATATGAATTAAAGGGGAACATAACACCTATCAGGAATAAAATATTAAATAAAATTGGAATTTGAACCTTAACAAACAAATTAAAAAAATGATGAAATAAATAACCATAATATCCCTAGTAGGAAGCGAACTGACACCAAAGTAGTCCCGTGATAGGTGTTTGGTGATAGAGACCGGTTCTAGTTTAAACACTTTCTATGAATAAGACCTCTCACTTTTACAAGGGGTTGTCATTGGAGGGGGTCAATTGACACCATTTGACCAGTCACACATCTATTCTTAATGGACGTGCTTAGTGACAGTTACTACAATGTAGTATTATTTCAATACGATGTAGTATTATTTCAATAAAACAAGTCTTAGAATTAAATTCAAGAGCCAAATTTTAGAAAGTCCCAAAAAAATTTATCACACCACTGGTGAAGACTGTACTGTAATTCATAACATTTTCTACCTTTTTATTCTTAAAAACCAGTTACATGATTGGTTCTCCTTTCACTGGTCATGAGTTCTTTCTTTTTGTACCTGTTCTATTTTCACAACTCCCAGCACCAGTCTGTTGGACACAAATTTCCCGCAGGGATGGTTAACATTGACCATATTATTGTTAATTCTGACCATAATATGGTTACTTTTATCAAAATTCTTTGAAATTTTGGCCATATTATGGTTATTAAATGGTTAACATAACTTGTATTGCTTAAAATTTTTTGAAATGTTTCGCAAAAAGAACAGCAGTATTCAACAGCTTAAAAGACATTCTCCCAAGACTAAGTAACGCCAAAATTCAGGAAGGGGTTGTTAATGGTCGCGACATACGGAAACTAATCAGTCGTCAAGATTTTGACCAAGTTCTGACAGACCGAAAATTAAATGCATGGCTCGCATTGAAAGCGGTTGTTAAAGGACTTTGGGTAAATAACGCAAAGACAACTACAGGCAATCTGCTGTAAACATGTTGGCAGTTTTCGATGAATTGGGGTTATTATGTCATATAAAATGCATCTCTTACATCAGCATACTGATCAACTCCCTCAACAGTTGCCAACTGAATCTGATGAGCAAGGCGAACGTTATCACCAAACTGCGCTTCCATTTGAAATAAGGTAACTATAGAGTGTGCATATTTTGAATTCCTAGATTTTTCTAATATCTTTGTCAGAGTGCACAATTTAAACATGTTAACGGTTGCAAACTATTTTGGTTTCGGGTACAGAGGAAAGAAATCTCTACATGCAATACTCGCTGAAATTTATTGGTGGTGTAAAAACACCTTTGAAGAAGAGGAAAACGAGGAAGAAGGGGAAGACAAAGTTGAAATTCCAGATTAACTGTTGGACGAAATTATCGACCTTTCTGATGATGATGGCGATGACCAAGATATTAGAGAGAGCAGTGATGTTGATCCGCAGCCGCCTGCTAAACGGCAACTGGCCAAATCATTAACTTAATTTAATTAATTTTTTTTCGCAAAACTTTTCCTCACTAACATTTCAAAATTATATTTTTTTCCATATTTTAATAATTTCTTTTTCAGTGTTTCTTCAAAACCAACACTGAACCAAATGGTACATAAAAAATGAGAAGTAATTTAATATTAAGCTGGAAAACGCAAGTCTTATATTATGATTGTTTTCTTTTCAAATGAAATTTATTGAAGAAACTGAGAAGCATATTATAGATTAAACAGAAAGCAAAAAAGACTTAGTTTTGGAGAAAATATATTTAAAAATATCTATTAGTCGACGAGTTAAAGGCAAAAACCATATAAACAATATGCTGAAAATCGGCATTTGACAGCAAAGGTTGAAGGTCGATTAAAAAAAAAAATCGAACTAACATAAAAAAACGCAGCGTTACGGGTCTTCTAATTTAGCCTCTATTTTCACCCCTCACTCTCAGAACCGACCTTACTTTTGCTACCCTGAATTTGTTCCACAGTGTAATCTTAGCAAGTTTCCACGTTTTAAGACAGCATCTGGTTGTAAAAATCTAATTGAAAACAAATGTTATAAAAGAAAACAGTCTTGAAACGATAATTCTAATAAACCTTGGATCTACCCCATATACACCAATTGCATTGGACTTCATCGACAACAGGCTGGTTTAGACATCACAATGGCTTACGTTTGCAAACTTTAAACTATTGGTTAAAATGTCATTAGATAAATGATAGTTATCAGAATTTGGTTGAACATTTGGAGTATTTAAAAATTTTGCATTAAGGTATTTGCATCGGTTGGACAAGCTTGCCACTACCAATTTCGCGTCTCGTTTGCTACTTTTCCTTTGGGTATATGGAATAACAGTCAGATTTGGCTTTTTTTTTACCAAACTGTTGGTTATCTTACGTGACACTTGGTATTCTTTATACAATTCAGCGGATTTAAAGCGTTTTCAACGAGCTTAAAGCAAATCTCTGCTACTAATCGCTTATTCTATGTCGTAAGATAACCAGGGCTTATTGTATCGATAAACAGGGAGCCAAAGATGTCAGTTTGATGTGCCCTACAAGCCATCAGATGGGCATCATGTGCCTATGTTCCGCCTCCTCGTGGCGGCTCCCGGTAACAATTGGATATTTCCAGTTGGCTAAGGAACAGGGTTGAATATTATTATGAAGCTGTACTATTCTTCTCAAGAAGGATAGTAAAATACCTAGAGGATTGTATTCTTCCCCTTTGTAAAATAGCGAATAATTAGATCAAAAGTCCAAGGACTGGGTTAAGAGGGATCCCCTTTTGGTGAAAACATGGTGCATGACCTACAATCAGGAAATTGGTCACGCCTGGGTTCCGCAAGGAGCCAATAGGTGGCCTAACAGAATATCAAAAGACACAGTAACATGCTTGGGGATGAATTCACCCTTGCATAACTGCCAATTGATTAGAGCAAGTGACAAATTGAAAAATGTATATATGAATCTTTCCCCCATATATATGAATTTGTGAACAATTAAATGAATCTATGCACTGGGGACAGTACGCTTATCATAGAGAAGCCATTTGGAGGTATTAGAGGAAAAGTATTTCATTCCTGCAGTAGAATCGTTGCCATGGAGTCTTTCGGGACTAAGAAATGGTAGTGGCTCGAGGGGCATGGCTGGACTAGGTCTGTCGTGTTGATATCTTCTTTCGGACATTGAAAATCTATGGGAGCACTGTGGCTGATGCAAGCCACAAGGATGCCAAGAACATCTGAAATGACAGGGCTCTTGAAGTTTACGGAATTCCTGAGTCTGGGGTGTGCACCAAAGCACCCTCAATGTGTTATTTTGGCGCCACGGGACGTCATACAGCCCCCAGAAGTAGCAACCTGGCATGACTGTATTGTGCGGACTATGCTTGCAGTGTACACGTGGTGGTTGTTGGTTGCTTGATCTTAGGATCGTTGTTAACTTCCTTTTTTGAAACTGCTTGGATCACTCTTCGCAGTGGAGATCTAGATAGCTCCAACTCCTAAGCAAGGGGAGGTATTAAGATTCTTGGGCTTGTACCGGAATTGCAACCTGTGTGTGATTGAATGATCCTACACACAGTTGGGGCACTTGGTAAATGTTAATAAATCACCAAGTGGGTTCGATCCACCGTGAGATTGAGCTCTAAGAGGTACTCGCATAAATCTAAACCATATTTGTATCGATAAACAATTTTTGTCCTTAAGGAAACCGCAAAATTGTATACATATTCTAGATTGTATTGCAGAAAAGAGAGCTGATTATTAACATAAATTAAGTTATATGACATACTCCAATCA
Source organism: Pollenia angustigena (assembly GCA_930367215.1). Classification (NCBI taxonomy): domain Eukaryota; kingdom Metazoa; phylum Arthropoda; class Insecta; order Diptera; family Polleniidae; genus Pollenia; species Pollenia angustigena. Next base: position 46,225,202 of record OV884058.1, read on the forward strand.
AAATTAGAAAATTCTACTTCTTACCTACTATAATCAAAAGTCCCGATATATCTAATAAATCGTTCAGGTTCATGGTTCATGGTGCGAGAAGCAAGAATTGGTCATAATGTAACACCTTCGCAATATCACTGACACATCCATTTTCATTGCATACAGACCTTTTTTAAATAAAATTTTTTTTGTTATCAAAAATGAGTATTTAGCTATTTTTAAACTTAGGTAAATTGTGTTAAAAAATATGAAAAAGTGATTTATAATGCTGTACCGAATCTTATATACCCTTTACTAAAGTATTCAATAGTCAATTGTTCCCTCATATGGTATGGACGATATCGCGTCAAAATCCTTTTCCCGGGATCACATTTGTATTGGACCTAGGCGAAATATTATGTTGATTTCACTTATTCTTAAAACCAACCAAACCTTATATACATACTTAAATAATTTAGCTTAATTTTATAAACCCAGATTGTTTTTAATGGACAGTAGCGTCCCAAACTCTAATTTTAGAGAACACTTGTATGAGGGCAAGGTGAAATAACAAACCGATAGCGAGCTATCCTGAACTATTTGTGATACAAATTTATTAAGCCCTGGCCGCCATCGTATCTGTGGTTGTAAGAAATCCATGGAAATACGGACAACGTTAAACCAATTTAGCTACTCATAATGGTCCAGAATATACATATTTATTTTTTAGGGTCTAAATTCAATACTGTAGTAATTACACACGAAATCACAAACTTATACCTTTTCGTTTCTAGTGAAGGGCACAATAACTAGTTAAGTAAATTTTTATAATTTAATTAACACATCAAATGTCAGTCACGATTAATTTGCAGATTGAATTAATTTTAATGTGTTTGATGTGCGAAACTATTAGCCGGTATTTTGTTGTTCATACATAATTAAAATTTGCTTAGTTTTTTAATAGACACAAATTTATTTGTTGTTTTTGTTTGGCTGCTGGTGCACGTAAATAAAAAAAATACAAATTCTTGAAATTTTTGTTTTTTATATTTTTATTATTTTCCCAATATTTCGGTTAGCATCGCTAACCATCTTCAGGGGTCTGGATAAATAAATACAATAATAATTAGTATTAATATTAAACAAAAAACAAAACATAATATTACAAGGATAATTACATGTAAACAATTAAAAAATATAATTACACAAAACTTCACAATAACACTTGCGCCACTACTTATTAGATTTTCTTAACTAAATCTAGTTTATCGATCGTCTGTTTTTGTTTATTAATTGAAGCACAGCCGCGAATAACGTTTTAAGTTACAAAATAATAATTTTTCAGGAGAGCAAAAAAACGTTTTTTGACAGGCAGCATTATTTGTTTTAAAATTCTTTTTTTTCTATTATTTAAAATAATGATAATAAAAACGTTTATGCAATAGGCTTTTCAAATATTATTCCGAACTGCAAACCCTTTTCGGTTTCATAATTTTGTTAGTAACTTGCAATGTTCTTCCACTGGCTGACACTTTGTATGCCATTTTGAAGGCGTTAAGATGTATAGTTTTGGTTGATTTGATGTTTAAACCGTGTAATAGAGTGAGGTCAACGGTTATCTGCAAAAAAAACAATTTTTGCAAAATGTGGCGTTTACAACGTTATTCGCGGCTGTGCTTCAATTGTCTGTATATGTGAGCACAGATTTCTGTGTCTTGTCGGTAATTGAGACGAAGCTGTGGACTGACATCAATAATATGCAGCACCTCCAATGTAAATCTTCTTGAATAATTTCTCTCTTCATGTAATAATTTTACTCCTTCAAAATGTGGTTTGTGATTTTTCAACGTACAGTGGGCTACTAGTGCAGTTTTTTGTTCAATAGGTTTGTCAATAGCTTTATGGTCAGATTTGTGCGAAGACATTCTTGTCTTAAGTTTTGTTTTTGTCGTCCCAACGTATACTTTATTGCATATGCTCACCACTACAGGGAATTTTGTATACCGCATTTGACTTGTCTTCCTTTTTAATTTTTGATTTTGTTTTGCTAAATAACTAATTCACAGTGTTGTCCGTTCTAAATACTAGTTCAAATTTTTCTTCGTCATAAATATCTGAGTTTTTCCATCTTTTCGAGAGTCCAGAAACATATGATATGCTTTTATACCTTTTTGGTTCTCTTACCACTTGTTGCCTGTTGTTTTTTGCACGTTTTATAAGATTTTTAATTGTCCTTATTGGGAAGTCATTCATTGTTAAAATATTCGTTATTTTAGTTATATTGTTTTTATGGAATTCCGTGTCACTTATTTCAAGAACTCGTCGTATGAAATTTGATGCTGTATTTATAATAATTTTTCTATGGTGCTTTGAATTAAAATGTATCAATTGTTCCGAGGCTGTTGGTTTTTGATACCAATTAACTTTTATATTGTTCCCTTTTCTAATAGCAATTGCGTCTAGGTATGGTAGTTGGTTGTCATTTTCTTCCTCCATGATAACTGTATTTGTTCATTAAATGAATTTAGTTTTTCGATGGTGTCATTTGTTTTGTCCTTTTTTACTATTGCGAATAAATCATCTACATATTTCATAATTATCTTCGGGTTTTCGTCCATTTTATCCAGTGATATGTCAAGAAGCTGTTCCATAATTATATCAGCTATGACTGGTGAGGCTTGAGAACCCATCGGCATTCCCTTTCTTTGTTCAAAGATTTTGTCATCATACACTAAATATCTACTTGCCTTGATACAAAACCTCAACATGTCCAAAAACCAATCCTCAGGAATATTTGTATGTGTCTCTAAAAATTTCCATTTTTCTTCAATAGTTCTTAGCGCTAAATTAATTGGAATGCTTGGAAATAATGAAACCCCGTCAAATGAAATAAGAACTTCGTCATCGGCGATGTAAGTGTTATTTATTCTTGAATTAAAGTCTACAGCATCATTAATATTATATTTCGAATTTTCCGTCAAGTGTCCATAAGAGGGTGAATTTATCGACGAGCATATTGGTCTCAAAGGCATTCCATTCTTGTGGATCTTAGGCAGTCCATATATCCTAGGAGCTATCACAGTCTTTATGATTAATTTGTGCTTCGCATACACAGAAAAAATTATTGCCGAATTATTTTCAAACAAACGCTTGTTTGAAAATTTTTTTAAATTTCTACAAATTTTTTTACTGCTTCAATAAATAAATTTGTTTGATTTTTATTTAACCAACAAAAATTTGGACAACTCTTCAAAAATATAATAAACGCGTTATTGGTGTCAAGTTTTCATAATTTTGTATGAAATATTTAACGCTCTTTAACGTTGTCGTCTTTTTGTATTTTTTTTATTTGATCGTAAGCAACACTTCTTTATGTGAAATATAAGAACAACAACAAAAAACACACACAGTATATTTTTGGATGCTTTAAAAAAGTGCAACAAGTATAAGAAAAACAATAGTAGGTTATAAAAAACTTTTCACTCTCTCTAAACAACATTATAAGAAACAAAATCCCGTATTCAATTTTTTAAAACTGTTTAGTTAAATACATCAAATACAAAAATAGAATGATGACGAAAAACAAATCGAGTCGGTCTGCTGCCGTTTATGGTTACAGTTCTTCTTTAGCAAAGGATAGGATATAGCAACGGTGAGTGATGAAGAAAAAAAAAACCATTGTGTTGTGTGTGTATAAATAAGACTTCGTTCAAAAATTATTCCAACAAAAAAAATGTGTCTCAAAGCCAGTCGGCGGCTCTGCTTTGCCCTCATCTTCTCATACAGTGCTTACTTGTGTGCGCGTCATTGCTTGTGCAAAAACTTTTTTTTTTTGATTTTGAAATTTAGTATATGAGTTTCAGTAAACTTTTTGTTTGATTCAGTTAAATTATTTGTTTGAAAAAATCAGTGTTTTTTTTCAATAAACAAAATGCAAATAAATTGTTTGAATATGCAAATTGTTTTTAGGACCGATTGCAGATAAAAAATTGTTGGATTCTACAAATTTTTTGTTTCAATTGGAAAAATAATTTTTTCTGTGTATATATCAATTAACCCAAGATTGTATAATTTTTATACAAATGCGTTATTTTTAGTCTCTAAACTAGATGTCGGATCTCTCTTTAAACGGCGATATGTGCAAGAATCTTGTAAAATTATTTTCATTTTCTCCTCATATTCATTATTGTCCATCGCTACTGTTTTATTTCCCTTATCAGCGTTTAGAATAAGTATGTCATCATTTTGTTGTGTGCAATTTAATAAAAAAAATTCAAAATATGTGTATATTCAATATTAGTGAGAACAAAATCCTTAATTTATATCAAACTATTGATTTGATAGGTCTTCTGTGTGACTTCTAGCGGGTAACGAGAAGGTTACACTCAAAAAAATTAGCTTCTTAATACCGGTCTGTAGGGTGTGGTATCGTCTGGTTTGACCGACTACACTTTCTTGTTGCCGTTTCATTAAACGTTACAAATACAATTCAAAATTATAGTCCAACATAAATGACCAAGCAATAGTAATTAAAACCTTCAGCCCGTTAAAGTGAAACAGACTAGAGTATTTGGCAACAATCAAGTCTTCAACCTTCGTATTGGTAGATTAGCCCTCAACCAACTGCCTACCGAGGCACTTTATTATTTATTCAATGATTTTGACGGTTGTTTTTGCTGCATTTTTAATTACGGCTCTAAATGGTGTGAACATCGAATAGAAACCTGACAATTAGTCATTGTTGTGATATTTAGATATTACAATACACAAAGTGTAAAACATACTAAACATTATTTTGTATAATCTGGGGGATTTGTTAACGCATAAATTAAAACTAACACAAGTTGTGGTCAGGTAGCTAATTCAACAACAACAAAAAATTGGGTATAATTGGACAATATAATTAGCAATTGAGAGTTTGTAAAAAGAAATTAGGGATAATATAAACTTTTTTATTTGTTTATAATTTGTGACATTGTTTTTAAAAAAATTATAAACATTTAAAACACGAATAACACTGGTTAACACACCAAATTTTTCCTGACTTCTGTCCATTGTTTTTAGTTAAATTGAGAGTGCTGATTACGATGGCATCATTAGCATCTAATAGCTTAAGTTTTTAAGATAAAGTGATGTTTAATATTTGCATAAATAACGCCATTTTTTGAATTATTCGCTTAATTTTTTACAAATGGCGCTACAAACTTTAAAATTTTTTTGGTTTATTGATATACACAAACATTTCTTTTATTTGAATTGAATCACATTAGTGTGTATATCAGGACATCTAACTTGTATTGTTGCAAAGATGTTCACAATTATGTGTTTTAAGATAAGTCCTTTAAACTTTAAAAAATACAATGGTTTTCTCCCATTTTTCAATGTATGCACAAACTGACATTTCAACGAACTTATTTTAGTAAAAAATAAATTAAAGCCCATTAAAAGGGTCCTGAAATATTTACAGCCCGGCCCCTGATTTCGAGCGACAACTTAACCGAGCGACAACAAGAAACGCATTGTCGTTCTCTTAAGCGGCCCACTAACTTTCGACTTGTCGGTCGATTGGCTTTACGTTGTTCAGTTATTTATTGTCAAATGGCTTTATTGTCACCTTAGCAAATACAAAAAAAAAAAAAAAAAACGTTAGTTTGGGAATAAAAATCGACAAAACATATAAATTTAATTTAAATGTAGAACTCTGTCTACACAAAAAGCAAAATAGAAAACAGAAAAGTAAACAAAAAACAAACAAATCAGAAAACATAATTATAGAATTTTATGAAAAATATGTTTAAACCTATATAATTTTAAAAGTGGTAGTGTTTTAAAAATTTATGTATAACTAGCATACACCCGTTACTTCGTTAGTGTCTCCTTTTTCTTCGTGGACATATTTGTATGCCAAAGTTTATATTTCTAGGTTTAAACTTGTTTAAATTCTACCATTTAACCCGCTACTTTAGTAGAACCAAAACGCTCTACTGTATTTTCATTTTTGGGTACTATATTTTTCCCCCATTTAAGTATCAAAAACTTTAGTATTGCAGTGGCACCCCATAATTTAGTACAAATATGTCAATGAATGGAGGAAAATGTTTTGTTAAAAAAAGTACCAACAATAGTTACGATTTTCACCACTTAAATGTTCGAATTTCAAAAAAGTGCCAAATTATTATATGTATTTTTTGATAAGTTTCGAATGTGGTATTAACTTTTAGTTCCAGAAGAGAAGTAAATAATCTAATTAAGCGAACAAAATTCTCTTACTTTACTAACTTATTTTCAACTGCTGTGAACTCAAAAAAAAATTGGAAAATTATTCGTGATATTGACATCGGAAAATTAAATAAAACAGACTCTTCGGAAATGAATGTTGACTCACTCAACGCGTTATTTACTAAAATTCCAAACTTAAACATTTCTCCCAACTATTATTCTAGTAGTGCCAGTTCATCATTTATTAGCTCCGCACCACAATTTTCTTTTCGCTGTGTTTCTCAGGATGATACATTTATTGCTTGCCATGATATCAAATTAAATGCAATTGGACCTGATAAAATTCACCCTAAATTTTTAAAACTCCTTCTACCTAACCCTTTCATCCCCGAATTTTTTCGAGCGGTTCAGAAAAATTTTTTTTAAGTTAGTTAAGTTCGTTTTTGCCTAGATATGAAATAAAAAAAAATTTTAAGTTCTACCTATCCTGATTAAGGATATATAAGATGTTGCCTATAAGCAACATTGGGCAGCTCTGTGTAAACTTTAAACGCATGTTGAAGATGTTTGATAATTTATATATTGCAATTTTTTTATATTTTAGGTATGATATAGTACAAAATTTCTTCATTTCTGCACTTCGAACTTGGAAAGCCTGTGTGACATACCCTGCATCGTCCTTTTGATCCTTATTCAACCCAGAGAATAGTTTTGTCAGATATTTAATTTTTTACGGGTTCTGCTACATAATATCTTTTTCAAGAGCTTGCGATGTCGGTGATGAAGTTGGTGATGATGGAGAATCTAGTGATGATAGAGCTGGTGAATATGGGTCACTGCAACTAGGCTCGGAAATGGAGGGTCCTGATAGTTTGCAGGCGGTCAGGCCTCAAATGTGATTATACTTTGGAAGAATAAAGGAATGGGCGCTAAACGGGACTAACCTGGCGTAGCGGACCCGAACGGACTGAAGGGTATCGCGCACGCTGTGGCCGGTTCTAAGCAGCTCAAATTCAGATGCACTGCTGGGCAAGAGTAGGGCCTGCGTCAGGACCATGATAGCTATTATCACAAGCCACTGTGTGATAGGCAGGATGGCGGTGGGAATGGGATCTGACTTGTCGGATACATGTAGGTTGTGTGAGGACCCAGAGGAGTTGGAGACAGTAAGCACTTTCTGTGCCACTGTCCTAGGCTACAGATCAGCAGGCTGAGGTGGCTGGGAAGCAGATTCCTGCGCCAATTAGGAGATGTCTCGAGATGCGGGCTCTAGAATCTGATTTGTAATGGGAATGACATGGCTGCGCGGCTGAAGACTGGGCACCGGGCACATGTAAGGCAGTTTTCTGTTTAGTAGGGTTGTTGTTGGATTGTGCAGTCCGATTTTTTATCTTCCACTACTTCCTCTTTTCCTGTTCTTCCACTCTTTACTTCTCGTATTCTTTCATACTAGAATTCTTTCACTAACTAAGGCGTCACAATAGACCATATCAGTCTCTGGTTGAGGGTGTGAAGTCTACTTCATGCATCATTTTCGATGTCTTCATCTTCACATTCTTCAAATTAATAATTTTTTTTTAAATATTTGACTTTGCCAAACCCTTGCACTAATTTTTAGTGAACAAAATGTTCTTATGTAAATTATGAACATAATGGACCAATAGGCAACATGGTTTTTAAAAAAATACTGAGGACAAAGCTACAACTTTTTTTTGTGTGTTTGTTGCTTAATATCATTAACTTACCTGTTTTAAATAGCAAATTGCATTTTTTACACAAATAATTTTTTTTAATATCAATATCTTTAGTTTTTTTAAAAACACACTTTTTCCAAATAATTTGTAATACGTGTGGCTGCTTAAAAAAAAAGTTCGCAAATGAACACGACCAAAGCTTATTGTATTGAATTCTGCACACACATTGCTAAGATGCATATTAACTAAGAACAGAAAACCGTTATAAGAATAAAATAAATTTTCGGGAGTTATAAGCGTTTGATTGCAATGTTGCCTATAGGCAACAGTGGGACTGAAAGGGCTTACTTACTTCCACAAATCACACACATATTCAACACAATAATTACAAAAGGTATTTTTCCACAGAATTGGAAGTGTGCGAAAGTTGTTCCCATCCCTAAAAATAGAAATGAATACCGTCCAATAGCTATCCTCTCATATTTATCTAAAGTCTTCGAAAGGCTCTTGCATAAACAAAAAGGTGCTTACTTTGAGACGAATAATTTATTAACCAAAATGCAATCTGGTTTCCGACCCAAACATAGTTGTACTACTGCACTTATTGGAGTGACGGAGGAAATTCGAAGCTATATAGACAACGGAAATGTTACCTTGTTGGTGCTTTTGGATCATTCCAAAGCATTTGATATGGTTGATCATGCCATGCTTCGTATTAAATTAACTAAGCTTTTCCATTTTACCTCCTCAGCGGCTGATCTCATTTCATCATATCTAAGTAACCGCTATCAGTATGTAAGTTCAAACAATAAGCAATCATTGCCGTTGCCTGTGATCAAAGGTGTTCCTCAAGGGTCCATATTAGGTCCTCTACTTTTCACAATATATATAAACGATTTGCCAAAACAGTTATCACATTGCAAAATTCATATGTACGCCGATGATGTTCAGATTTATATATTTTGTGAACCTGATAAGACTGATGAGTATATTTCAAGATTAAATTTTGATCTATCAAAAATTGAAGCCTGGGCAAAGGCAAATGGTTTTTGTCTGAATCCCGCTAAATCTAAGTGCCTTGTAATTTCCAGAAACAATACACAAATAACTATTGAGCCCAATATAATATTGAACTCGCAGCAAATAGAAATTGTTAATAAGACTAAAAACCTTGGCATTATTTTTAATTATTCACTTACGTGGTCAGATCATATAAACGCTGCTGCAGGAAAAGTATTTGCGATGTTTCGTTCGCTTTGGGCAAGTCACCTCTCAACACCGTTCAACATACGTATGCTTTTGGCTAAGACATATCTTATTCCAGCTTTAATATATGGCAGCGAGGTTTTTGCAAGCTGTGACCAAAAAAGCACCAGGAAATTAACATCTACATATAATGCCATTCTGAGATATGTCTTCAACTTAGGACGTTTCTCACATGTTACACCCTACGAAAGTAAACTTTATGGAGTGCGTTTTTCTGACATGTTAAATATTCGATGCCTAACTCTGTTGCATAAAATTATCTATACTGGCGTGCCGACTTATCTATTTGAACGTGTTACTTTTACGCAGTCAAAAAGAAATAGCAATCTGATCCCGATAAGATTCAAGAAGTTAGTTTCTGAATGGCAGTTTTTAGTTCACAGTATTCGTCTTTGGAACACACTACCACCAACAATTCAATTTAATAGTAATGCAACGCAGTTTAGGAAATGTATTTTTAATTTTTATTCCCGTACTTAAAAATGTGTAATCTATTGTACGCTTTTGAATGTCTTTATGTTTAAAATTGTTTGACCTATTGCTTTAATGTATTAATTTCTTTTATTTTAATGTTTATTGTTAAAGTCTTTTATTGTGTGACACATAAGAAATTGCTACGAATTGTTTATCCTGTACTATAATTATAAGACTTTAAGTCCTGTTGTATAGGAACGCCAATAAATAAATAAATAAATAAACTTTGTTTTTTAGTAAAAAAGTACTAAAATTCAGATTTTACCCGTTAACTCCCTAATAGGGCCGAATTTCAAAAAAAGGACTAGACACCTGTCCGCTTATTTTTCTAAAGAACAGAGATAAGTATTACCTTTATTTTGCATCTCTTTTAGTTTTGGAGATATAAACCCAGTAAAAAAAATTTGGGTTTTTTGAAGCACTTAAGAGAAAAATCGCATGATCGAGCCCTTCAGTAAAAAAGCTTTTATAAAGCAGTAAATGATATAGAATAAAATATACGAAAAAGCTGATATTTTAGTGCTGACAACGAAAAAGGTTGCAAACCGAAAAAAATTAAAATATAAGAAAATGATTAAAATGATTGGAAAAAGGCATTTAAACAAGTAAAAGCAAAACATTAATGAATATGTTAATATAGTTAGCCCCTAAAAAAGCACTTTAGGAGTGTTTTGTTTGCATGTTAAAAGAAGAGCTTATTGTCAGCAGAAAATAGTCCTCCAAACCGGGAACACCCGATACAAAAATCTGGCATCCTATCAGCAGGTTTGAAGCGATTTGAGGTATGAATTTATACACAAAACCTGCTCGTTTTGGAGTACAGTTATTACTGGGAGGTTACCGAATTTTCCCGTTTTTACCCCCTAAACATTCGAATTTCGAAAAATCCCGTCTTAGTGGATTGATTTGGGGAGTGAGCAATCGCTAGTCAAAATTTCAAGTTTCTAGGGTCAGCGGTTTGGGCTGGGCGATGATGAATAAGTCAGTCACTCACGCAACTCCTTTATATATATAAATAATAAAATATTATTTTATTTTTGTGTGTAAAAAAAATTTTGTTAAATTAAACTACAACACAAGTGACTAATTATGCCATTTGGAGGGCTCAGAGCTGAAGTGAACCAAGTCAAAAAAGAAAATTCGAAAATATATTGAGTTTGAGTAAGAAAATTGCCATTAAGTACTGGAGCCATTGACTTGGGTTTATAACCATTACCTTAGGAACGAAACTGGTTTTGATTTACCCCATTACAGAACTGGATTGAGTTAAATTTTGCGGACATTTTCGCACCAGATTTGAAATACATATACGTGATATATTTGATGACTTGGTTCGGTTCAGCTCTGAGCCCTCCATTTGTGGTCGCACAATATTTCTTAGTGGGACACAAATTTGTATGAAAAATGCTATGTTCTCGGTCGCTTGCATTGTCGATCGACTTGTCGTGCTAAAAATTGTTTAGCGGAAGCTCTACACCATGCGTTTATGAGTCTGTCCTGCATTTGACAAAAAAAGTAGAATCAGTGTAATTGAGTTACACAGCAAATCGCATAGAATGCATAGAAGGATGAAAGTAGGTTTACTTTCTACTTTTGTATCCGTCGCATGTGTGGTGAAAAAAGTCAGCTGTTATGGATGGCCATGGATGACAAATCATACACTGAAAAAATTTTCTTCACAGATCCAATAAAATTTACATTAAAATTCAACCTATGTAACCTTTCATTGGATTAATGAAGGATTAATAAAATCAATGACAAAATTTTCATTGATTTTATGAATCCTCATTGAAAAAATGGATAAAATAAACGTTTGTCATTAAACTAATGCAACATTTTCATTGATTTTATGAAACATTTCATTAATCCAATGAAAGGTTACATAGGTTGAATTTTAATGTAAATTTCATTGGATCTGTGAAGAAAATTTTTTAAGTGTATTTTATTTTCAAGGTTATCGGTAAATATGTTTGTGTGGTGGATTACTTTTTACTATTTTTGGCATTAAAAAAAGTTTTTAATAAGAGAAAAAGCTTTCGTAATAAAGATTGTATAAACTTCAAAGAAATAAATACATTAAAATAAATTTTTAGCACAATTTTACTACGAACAAAATTTGCCATTCCAGTTATCGATTACTGTTATGTTCTAAATGTCATCTTTGTTGTGTTTATTATTTTTTTTTTAACAAATGCCATGAATTGGAAACTTATTAATACCGTGAAAAATCACGAATATTTTTATAATAATAGCTTACTCCTCTATGAATTCTATTATACACTATTATACACTCTCCATTTTTAGCAAAATTGTTTTTAATTGTTAAACATATTAGCACAACAGCTGATACAAAAAGACAAATTTGGCGCATAAAACGCATTGCATGTAACTTGAATTTAGAAACGCATAAAATGAACAAAAAGTATCATACGCATCTACGCATGAACGCATGGTGTGGACCTTCAGCTTAAGTGGGCCGCAAATCAGCTGTTTGTCGTTAAAAAGGCAAGCGTTTTAAAAAGTACCAAAAATAACGATAATAATTATGGAAAAAATTATTTCAAAAATTAAATTCAAAAACCTATTTGTCTTATAGTTTTTTCCATAATTATTATTGTTTGTGTTATTAAAAATATTTCTTTTCCTGAGGATGCTAACCAAAGGTAAGCGAAATATCGAATTAATAATTAAATATAAAAAAAGACCTGGGACGTAAAATTAAAAATATTCAAAATACTAAATTAAAAGCTTAATTTTGTTGTGCTGTGTTATTTATAAAAAAATAAATTAATGAATATAATATTCAGTTAAGTCTGAAATTACGCTCGTGCCTGATATCCAACAAAAGTTTTTTTCGCTTGTATGCACAGCGCTTAAAAGCACTTAACGCCTTCAATTGTAGTTGGTCATACATTTGAGCCACCTAGGAGTATCCTACGCGCTTTACCATACAAAAATGACGGTTTAATAAAATTCTAAATGTATGACCAACTTCACTTTATTATTTATTGCCGAATTTGTTTTTTTTTTAGTTATTTCAATAAACTAAACCGTTTTTCAGTTACTCGAATATATGCTGTGCAATCTCTTACATTGCACAAGAGCTTACCTAAAAAAACGGTTAGCACCACTGGATTAGGGTAAAATGACAGTTGCGCGGCTGGTCTGTTTTTCGCAACTAGCGCAGTGTACTTATTGCTCAAAATGACAATATTACAATTCTATTTTAAGATTTTTAGATTTTAAGAGTGCTCCGGTAGGCTAGCTAGTAGTGAGCTAGTCTATCAATCGCGGGGTTGCGGGTTCGATTCCCGCCAGAGACTCTGGTTTCTTTCCTGCAGACAAGCGTCAAGATTCGCGGGTATTAGCATAGGGAATTAAAAAAAAAAACAAAAAAAAAGATAAGGTTGCGAAAGAACAAAAACTCATATGGGTAATTCCAAAGTGTTGAACGTGACAGTCGTACGCATCAAAAATGCAATAACATTTTAAACAAAAAATGTTTTTACGTTCTCTTATCCCTTAAATTATAGCACTAAGAAAGCACTGTTATCTTTGCTAAAGTTTATGGAGGACGCGATTCTAGGTCAAAGATAATGGCAAAAGAAGTAGCGGTTCGAACGTGAAAATAACAGAAGTAATTTTTGTAGCCGTAATTATATATGTGTATAAAACGGCGTAATTCAGCGAAACCTGACAAAATTTTTTAGTCAAACTACTTTCAGAATTTTACGTAGCAATGTAACATTAAAATGTCTTGGTTTGATTGCAAAATCTTCTGTATTTTCTTTTTTTTTAAGAAAAAATCAGGGTCGATAGGTGACATTTCGAACGTGAAATTTTTTCCGTAATAATTTACCTGAATAATGATTAAAACAAAATAAAAATTTACCATTAATTCGAATAACATATTGCTCTTTGAACTCTTCGTCAGATTTCAGACCATGTAAGTAAAATTTTTTTGGAATAATTTTGATCAAATATCATCTCCTTTACCCCGGGTCTCCCGTAGCAATATTTATTGCGGCAAACGTCAAACGTTTAGACCGCATATTGCCATTAGTGGCAATCCATTGCGCAATGATTGCTCTTCTTATTGCTTGAGCAATTATTGCTTAGCAATCTGCTGTCAAATCAGTTGTAATTTATCTGACATTTCATTTCTCTGTACGGTTGGTTATTTATTAGTGTGTTTATTTATTAAAAAAGCAAGTGAAAAAATACTCAAATATCAACAAAAGCAAACGACGAACTTGTTTTTTTTTTTGTATATTTTTATTTGCTCAATAGAACAATACAAGTTTTAGGTTTTTTTCATACGCAAATAAACAAAAAAGCAATACAAAACACAGCTACGACAATTACAATTAATTATTTTATTAATTAAATTAATTAATTTAAAAAAGAAAATTTAACAATTACTTCAAAACACAACATAAAACATTTGTTATAAATACAGCCACAAAACTTTATACAACTACTCGAGGTGAAAATTGCAAATTTATGGCAAAGCAATAACAAGTGTTCTCCAGCAATATAATCAGCAGTCATTGCTCCATTGTTCTGTCATTGTTCTGCCGACGTTATTGCTTGTACTTAGCAATAAAAATTGCTACGTGGAGACCCAGCGTTAAGAAAGATAAATATTAAAGAAAACATACAATTAAACATTTTCACAAATAAGATCTAAGTAAACAAATTTATGAGTAAATTTATAAAATCAGTAAAATCTAAATATTTCTCTATAAAAATATCGTAAAATAATCGGCTTTTAATAACTTTTAAATTTTCGGTCACGGTGGACCTTTTGACGGAAATGCCCATGTTTAAAAAAAAAAAATCTCCTTCAAAGTTTCAGGTTTTTAAAGAACAGTTTGAGGTATTATATAAAAAATATCAGCCAAATAAAAAAATATGTTTTTACTTAGTCCGTTTTTTAAAACTTAATATTTTGCAGATATTACATTTTTCAAAATTTTTCTTCGTATGTCAAGTTGTTTTCGAGATATTGAAGAAATAAGCTCAACACATTCCGCTAATTCAATGAAATTATGCCATTGTGAATTTGACATAACTTTTGAAAAAAAAAATTTTTAATTTTTTTCGTTCATATACATGTTCCCTTTGAGATAAAAGGATCCTTCTCACCAAATTTCATTAAAATCGAAAGGGGTCGTGTCCCACTCTTGGTCGTTTTGACATGGAATTACCCTACACAGAAAAAATTATTTTTCCAATTCAAACAAAAAATTTGTAGAATCAAACAATTTTTTGTCTGAAATCGGTCCTATAAACAAATTCGCATATTCAAACAATTTATTTGCATTTTGTTTATTGAAAAAAAAACACTGATTTTTTCAAACAAATAATTTAACTGAATCAAACAAAAAGTTTACTGAAATGCATATACTAAATTTCAAAATAAAAAAAAAGGTTTTTGCACAAGCAATGATGCGCACACAAGCAGGCACTTTATTAGAAGATGATGGCAGAGAGAGAGCAGAGCGGCCGGCTGGCTTTGAGACACATTTTTTTGTTTGAATAACTTTTCCTTTCCTTTGCTAATGTATCCTTTCCTTTGCTAATGAAGAAGAAATGTAACCCAAAAACGGCGACAGACCGACTCGATATGTTTTTCGTCATCATTATATTTTTGTATTTGATGTATTTAAGATAACAGTTTGAAAAAATTTTATACGGGATTTTGGTTTTTTTTTAACCAACTTTGAAACCAACCAAAAATTTATTTTGTTTCTTATAATGTTGTTGTTGTTTCTGTTGTTTAAAAAGAGTGAAACGTTTTTTTACCTCTATTTTTTTGTTTTTTTTTTTTTTACTTCAAACCTCTTCATCTTTCTTACTGTTGTACTTTTTTAAAGTGTCCAAAAATAGACTGTTTGTGTTTTTTGTTGTAGTTCTTATATTTTACATTAGGAAGTGTTGCTTACGATCAAATAAAAAAAAGCAAAAAGACGACAACATTAAAAAGCGTTAAATATTTCATACAAAATTATGAAAACTTGAAACCAATAACGCGTGTATTATACTTTTGAATGGTTGTCAACATTTTTGTTGGTTAAAGAAAAATCAAACAAAAATTTTAATTGAATCAGTAAAAAAATATGTAGAAATTAAAAAAATTTTCAAACAAGCGTTTGTTTGAAAAAATTCGGCAATAATTTTTTTTGTGTGTGTATTTCACAGTTTTTTTTTCCTAAGAGAAGGTGATAACGATGAGAAGCAGTTTCCTCAGTGATACCAACTTTTTAAGAGCAAAAAGCACTTTAAAATTTAAAAAAGCACTATTTCGAGCAAAAAAAGCGTAAAAAAGCACTAACCCATTTTTACAATTTCATTATACACAAAACAAGTTGCATTCGGTTGTTCCGAGTATTATATACCTCCAAAATTTAAAAAAAATGCGACGGCGTTGATAGGGACCATTTGCATTTAAGATTAAATAATAAATACATATATACATTTGTATATAAAAATTTTTAAATTTATTATTATTATCTTCAATAAAAATAATATCATCCAAATCAGTTGGAGTTTTAATTGGTCATAAAACAGTTTAAAAGTAATACAGTGCGAACTCGATTTTCGTAACTCGAAAAAATCTAGCCTGTTGCAATTACCGAAAATTTGCAATGACCGACCATTGTTTATAAAACTTAATGACAGCATATATTTTAATAAACATCCTTATATTTTATCGTTTAAATAAATCTAAATCAAAATCGTGCAGAGTTTAATAAAACAATTGGCTTTTGATATTATCCAATTATTTTAACATATGTTCGCTTCTGAAAAAAGAACACAGATAAGGTGTTTTTAGAAAACGTAAGCAAGTGAGTGAGTGAGAAATTATATCGAAAACAACAATTAAAAACGAAAATTTGTTTTTGTTTTCAATATAATTTCTCACTCACTCACTTGCTTACGTTTTCTAAAAACAGCCAGTTAGTCAAACCTTTTTTCAATAGCACTAGAGGTTGAAGTGCATAACACGTGGAAAACTAAAGCGCATGAAAAATGGAAGGTTACACAACGCTCCTTATAAAAATATTTTCTGTCAGCTGTTTTTAATTTTTTTAACACTTTGCATATACCAAGCTACGGCTCTTTTTTGTTTTTAAAGTCTTTGCGTTTTTTTCTACGGTTTCCGACTGCATGTTTTTTAAAAATTCCTAATATTTTCTAATCCATATTCTATTTTTGAAACAGTGTTACATCTTTAAAAAAATGTTTACCGAAATACATCGTTTTTATTACGATTACTAACTATGTTGTCAACGCTAAAAAATGCAACGTTTCGTAAAATTTCCAAATTGCTAGGAAGGAAGCCTAGCTCTAACATCGTAAATAAAGTTTTGGTAAAACGAATGTAACTTTATTTTATTAATTTTTTATCATTTGAAATCTTAAAATCTTTTCAAGCCTCTTCAAAATTGTACCCCAAATTAGTGCTGGGATACTATCGATATTTTCTACTATCGATATTTATCGATAGTTCAGATTTCCCTATCGATATATCGATATTACTATCGACTGAATGTTTGTACTTATGCAGGAAAACTTGAATTCTTTTTTTATAAGGCTACAGTCATTGTTTTTATCACTTTATTGAATGTATGAGACGTATGTATATACGCACGTTATTTTAGATGACAGTTTTTTAAAAACTGATAAGTACATTTCTGAAGGAACCGAAGTAATAAGATATTCCATTGCAACTTTAAAAAATTTTCTAAATTCTAAACTCAAAAAGGTAATCAATCTAGCAGACTTATCCTCTTATGGTCGTTCATTGTTTTGTCCCATGCTTGCAATTGGATTTGCATTTTTTTTTACAACATTACAAAAATATTTGACATTTCAGTCCCTATATAAACATGCAAAAATTTCGACTTAAAGGCCTTTAATTAGCAGTTAAAAGCACTGCTAAGCAATCCATACCACTTGCCATTCTTGTTGTTTGTATTCATTGCTGTAATTCAGCAAATTTGCGGCAAAAAATGTGTGTATAGCTGCTGTTAGATGTCTTCATAGCTGTATTGTAAATAATAAAAATATCGATATTTATATTTTTCCTATCGATATTTTCGATATTTGAAGACTTTCGGTAATATCGATAGTCTATCGATAGTTTCCCAGCACTACCTTCACCGACAGTTCGAATGTTTAAGGAGTAATATCTGTATGATGTTATTGTTATCTTAAACTGTGACGATTTGTTATTAATTATGGTTTTAGGCGACTAAACTGTTTTCCGATAGTAGGGTTTATATGGGGCCTAGGGTAAATTATGGACTGATCATCACGAAAATTCACAGCGTCATTTCTAGTCCTTTAAAACTGTGACGTACCAATTTCTGTTATGCTAGCATTATTAATTATGGTTTAAGGTGTACTAAACTCTTTTCCGGTAGTAGGGTTTCTATGAGGCCTAGGGTAAATTATGTACCGATCTTCACGAAATTTCACAGTGTTATTTCTAGTCCTAAAAAACTGTGACGTACCAAATTTTGTTACGCTAGCGTTATTTTTACGGTTTTAGGGGTACTTAACTGTTTTCCGGGAGTATTGTTTATATGGGGCTTAAGGTTAATTATGGACGGATCTTCACGAAATTTTACAGCGTGATTTCCAGTCAAATAAAACAATTTTTTGCAAAATCTTATCTCATTCCGTGCCTTGTTCCAGCATTTATGTTATTTTTTGTAACAAAATTATAAATTTTTTTAGGTGGTGGTTCCACATTTTTATTCATAGCTCTGGTCCTACTGCACCGATTTTGCTGGGTTTCAATCCCAAACTGCTTAGGATAACTACAAGCAATTTGGCACCAAGTTTGTTCATTTCTTTTGAGTTGTTCGAAAGTGAGCGTGTTTTCAACAGACGGACAGACGGACAGACAGACAGACAGGCAGACGGACATGGCTAAATCAACTAAGAATTACTCAAGGACCCAGAATATATATAGTTTATGGGGTCTAAGATGAATAATAAAAAAGTTTCACACGGAATCAGTGATGTTAGATGTTTTTTTCGAAATATCGTCAAAATTTAAAAAAAAAATCGTCAAAATCGTCAGTAGTTTTGAAAAAACCCGTCAAAAAATCGTCATATAAAAAAATCGTTTTTTTATAAACACGGATATATCACTCTATTAAAACATAAAAAAATATTAAGTATAAAATTATACAAAACCAAAAAATATAGAATTTTTAATACTTAAGACGATTTGGTGCGGCTTTGATATTGCTCTCCGGAGATTTTCGTCAAACAATTCCCGTCATCCCCAAATCTTCTGCTGCAGATGAACTTAACGCCTGCCTGAAATCGTCGTCTTTGTGGAGGCATGTCCAGAAGTTGCAATTGACCGCAAACATTAGAGTCGTGTTGCAGAACGACCCATCGGCTGCTGAATTCTCGAGACAACTGCTGGAGCTTGGCAACGGCCAAATTCCTATTGATGTTTCGAATGGATTGATATCGTTCCCTGAAAATTTTTGTGAATTCACATCGTCCAAGGAGGAGCTCATCAGCAAAGTGTTCCCCGACATTGCACAAAACTACAAAAATCTCGATTGGATTGGTGAACGGGCAATAATAGCAGCGAAGAATAAGGACGTCGATAACTTAAACTTAATTATTCAAAGTTAAATCGCAGGACAACTACATATAGGGTTCCCAACTTTTTTTGTTGCAATTGAAGTACATTGATTATTAAAGGTTAAGAAAAAAAGTACACAGTATAAATATAAAGTCCAATTAATTTCTTTTTAACGTTATATTTAAAAATGTTTTTTATTGCTTTTCGCAAGTTTTATCAAACAATTACACTGCGCTAGAATTTGGCAACTGGCGCTTAAACCTTTTTCGGATACGCTGAATCCAATACCGGTTCAAAAACGGTTCAGTTTATTGAAATTACATACTAAAAAAAAACGAAAATCCGCAATAAAATTTCCTTTAAACGTTAAATTTTTTTCTAACATGCGCTGTCGTTTTAGAAACGTATTTTTTTTTTTTGGCAACAAAAATAATTTTTAATCAACATTTCGAAATTTTTGTTTGTTAAAAATCTATTAAAAATTACAGCTATAAATGATTAAAATCTGTTAACAACTTTTGATTTTATTCACAAAAGTCAAAAAATTTTAATTAATTTAAAAATTTCATAAATCGCAATATTTGTATGGGAGCCCCCTTAAGAAGTGGTGATAAGGGGCAAGTATGTCTCGAAAAATTGTTAAGGAGACTCCTTGGCTGTTATGGAACGTTTTCTTCAATATATTTCTAGTCTGTATTAAACTTTTTGTATGGAAACCCCTTAAGGAATGGACATTTTTAAATTTTGTTTTAAATATTAGTTAAACGAGTCACTTTTGTGCTCGCGATCTAAAAGCAGGCAGTAATTTGAAGGAGTTTTGCACTCGTGTTTTAAAAGCAGGCAGTTATTGTACTCAAATAAAACAAACAAGTGAAATAGTGCTGTCAGATTATTTTTTTTTCGAAAAATCGTCCTGCCAATATAAAAAAAACATCAAAAAATGGCCCTGACTAATATTAACTAGTTGTTTTTTAGTTTTTCTAAAAAAAACTTGTACAATAATGGCTAATAAACCACTGATGGTTTAAACGCTGGTTTAGTTGAACTAAAACTTGAATTTATATGTAGTTTAAACTCAGCAACTATAAAGCTGCGTTCACAATCAAAAAAACATTTTCACTTGGTGTTCATAATAGAGCAACAATTTCTTTTGTAACTACACACATTTTGCATCAAGAAAACGTTTGCAAATTTTAGCCACAACAATATTATGCATTTATTTTTATTTTTGTAAACATTTTGTTAAAATTATCATTCAAAACTAAATAAAATTATTTTAAACGTCAGAAACAATTTCATACAAATTGTTGCTGAAGTTCTAGTGGACTCAACTTTACTTACATTTAAAAAAAAATTTTAGTTACATTTTTGTTCTAAAAATGAAAGGAAAATATATGAAATACTTTGGAGGAAAAAAAGATAGAAGAAAAAACGAAATTGTTTTTTTGATTGTGAACGTAGCTTAAATCATTCTCCCATGTGTTATATGTGGTAAAAAAATAACATGTGACAGCACTACGATAAATCTTATCAAATTCATATGGTCTGTGTTGGTAGTTTAAACGCCGAATTTTATGCGTTTAAAGATGGTTTATATATTTAGTGATTTATAGATTTTTGTACATCAAATCGCTCTCTACTGATTCCATTCAAATAAATCATATTAAAAATTTTAATATTTGTGTTGTATTATTACTCTAAAGTTTGTCTGAAGGCTTAAAATTGGGACGAGGCGAAGTTCGTCGAGTCCGCTAGTAGATATAAATATATATTCGCCTCTATATACAAATATTAACTAACCCCCCGTTTCCACATGCAAGTGCAAGTTCGAAAAACTCAATACACTGACACTTTTTCACTAACATTCACACAATTTTTGTTCATTCAGCCAATCGGCTGTTTCCTCGATTTTTTGTTGATAATACGTATACACTACTTGCAAGTAATTACTTGCATGTGGAAACGTTCGGTAAGAAAAAAACTTTACTTGACAGATTAAAGTGTTAAAAATTTGATGAAAGATTAAAGTTTAAACTAAATTTATTGACGGGATTAAATCGTTAACACCTAAGTGACTCTACATTCAAAATCGTCAATCGTCATTTTGGTAAATTCAGCGAAAAAAATCGTCAAAATGACGTAAAATCGTCACATCTGACATCCCTGCACGGAATGACAAACTTAATATACCCTCTTCACAACTAATTGTGGTGGAGGGTATAAAAATGGTAGAAAAAAATATAAATTGTAAAAAGCACTTACGAAAAATTGAAAAAGCACCAAGTTAGTGCTTTTTTTTTAGTTTGGCAATATGGATAAAATTTTGGCGTTTTGAGGCATCAAAAAGCACCATAAATAGTGCCAAAAGCACAAAGTTGGCATCACTGGTTGTCCTAGACGTAAGTGATTTAAGCCAAACAAAAGAGAAAAAAAATTATTAAATCCAATCAAAAACTCAAAAGACGCTTTTTTGGCCTAAGACCTTTTTGCCTAATGGCTCAGATCTATTAAATGACACATTTACAATTATATCAGCAGTAAAGTTGCTATAATTAAATAAGAAAATCCCCGATTTTTTTTCCGAAAAATGTGCGGGATCTCGGGAAATCCCGTATGAAAAACACTGAAGCTAATAGAACCCAGTGCTTCCTATGAGATGAATAATTATGAAATCCAAATTATCAATGATTTAATTTTTTCAATTTTAAAATATTTTATTTACGTTTTTTTCTAATACAACAAATCGATCTCAATTTACAATTTCTTTGTAAAATA
The DNA here is from genome assembly GCA_930367215.1 of Pollenia angustigena. Taxonomy (NCBI): domain Eukaryota; kingdom Metazoa; phylum Arthropoda; class Insecta; order Diptera; family Polleniidae; genus Pollenia; species Pollenia angustigena. The sequence goes on from OV884058.1 coordinate 46,247,219, forward strand.
TTCTAAAAGAATTATTCCTGTTTTGTTATTGAATTTTAATGTGTTTTTATTTAAAAAAATGTTTAAGCCATTTTTCCGTAAATTTTTGCCATTTTTGGTTAGCAAGTTTTGACAGTACTGGTGTAGTGGCAGTACCTAGTGCGAATGCTGGATACGATCTTTTTTTTTTTTGCGTAAGTGAATTTTTTTGCATCATACAAATATGGGACCGGGAACAATCGACGCAGTATTGTTTTCTGATCAAAATGATGCAAAAAAACGTATTTTTGATTTTTTGTCAGTTACAGCGTTCTTTAATTCCTGCGACGATATATTCAAAATTAAATTTAAAGAAATGATCAAAGTAATTTTTGGGAATACAAAATTTTTCATTAATAAGATTTGGTTTGTCGTTCTTTGATAATAAATATGCAAGTGCACGGCTTAAAAAACTGAACTGGCAACTTGCTTTATTTTGATTTGCCTGCAAAAACGATAAAGCCAATTGTTGTTTTTTGTTTTTCCTTAACCTACTTACACCTACAGTTGATGTTGGAAGAATTCCAACCCATTGTAATGGGAAATGTTAGATAAGATACACTCACTGTTTATTGTTGTTATTTTGTTTTTGCAAATAGGACGTTTTGATTGTTTGCAACAACTCTGCAGTTTCATTTGCTAATTTTCTAAAAATTTTTGGGAGAACGTTTCCTAAGCAACCAGTGAAATGCGTATAGAAACAAGCTTGTCGCCCAACAATATATTTCAGTGTATTTATCAAAAACAAAATCTTATTAATTAAAATAATTATCAATCTTATTATATTTTATTGTTTTCTTTAATTTTTTGTTATCTACTTAAGTTTCAATAAGGAATACATGAAAATTAGATTTTTTGATTGTTTTAAATTGTGATGCATAAATTCGCATATAAGCGAATTGTTAAGACAAAACTATTTCGCTTATTTTAAATACTGAGCTATAGTGTTACAACCGATTAAAAGCGTGAAGATCTTCTAAGAGATGAGCATACAAGCGCTAAATAATGTCATATAAGTCGGGTATTAGATTTAATCGAATAACATGTTCAATAATCAATTTGTGCTTCTTCAAAGATTATTCATGCATGGTGTAGCTTCAAGGATGGCAACCTATTAAGCCGGCTGTGCTCGTCGTTGACCACAAGCCGCTACTGGGAATTTTACTTTAGGTACCTTTACTCAAACAAGTAATATTATTAATAAAGTAAGAGAATATTGTTGATGATAACCCCATCCCAGTTATTTTGCTAAATGCGATTGTAAAATGTCGGTCGAATACGAACATTTCTCATAACCCTTTTTCATACATAAAAAAATTATTAAATTTATTACTGCATTTTAATTAAAATAAAATAAAATTATAAAAAACACATACACTTACTACCTTTAAGTAAATAGAGCGTAAAGATTTATATTGAAGACAAATAAAAATTGAAGTTGTGTTTAAAAATATAGCAAATTCTCGCAAAAAAACTTTACTAAACTTTAAATATGGAGACAATTCGTTGGAGTAGGATTTTAAATATTTTATCGACCACCAATATTAATGAAATATATCGCACACTAATGGTGTTTTCTATTCTAAAAAATAATATTTAACAGGTTACACGCACCCTTAAAAAGTGATACATTTTTCTATACTACAATGGAACAAAGTAATAGCTACGCTTTACACTCAACACGAATGAGTATTTAGCGTTTTAAATACTGAATTCAAATTTTGTACAAAATGCAAATAAATTGTTTGAATATGCGAATTTGTTTATAGGACCGATTTCAGACAAAAAATTGTTTGATTCTACAAATGTACAATCTGAAAAAATTAAAGAAACTCATGGTAGGTTATAAATGGACCATAGATCCTTTTAAATTCACACTTTTACAGGCATGTTTCTTTAAAAAGGTTTAAAATGGATGAAAAATTCAGCTTTTACTTTCTATGTTAAGTGGTACCTTAGAGTTTCTATATTTAAAAAATTATATTTGAAAATTCAATTTTTCTTTATTTAAATAGTGTAATTTACCTTTGTTAGTCCCGTTTTTCTTCCTCCAAGCAACTTAAAGGATTTTAACAATGAAATTATTCATTATTTAAATTCCTTTTTTCATTTCTAATTAAGTTGTGATGTCTTAAATTAATGAAAAGGAATCCTTGTAAAGGATTATAGCGGCTTACACCTTGTGTTTTTTTTAATTTTCTTTTTTAGTAGGATTATTCTAAAAATTAAAAAAAAGGTAAGGATAGGGAAACAAGATACATATAACTGTAAGATTTAATTTTATAATTTAACATGAAACAGGAGGGCATACATTGAAATTTGGTTTGTCAACTTTTAACGGAATAGAGGAAGTATTTTATAAATAGAGGAGTTTCGAGTTTTCTTTTCTTAGAAAAAAAAAACAAATCATTCCCGTCTGGATCCACTCTATGTGACCTTTACTTAAGCTCATTTATAAAGCTAACAATCCAAAATTCTGTTTTAGTTTCGATTAAAGCTATACATGTGAAAAATGATTTATATTGGGTTTTATAGAAGATCCCAGCACTACCAAATTATGCGAATCATTTAAGTGTGTATCAAAGTTAATTGTCCCGAATTATGTTTGGTTATCTGCATATATAATCGCTAAAAATATTAAAGCTAAAAAGTTTTAAAAGAAGCTTCTGATCCAGTGGTGTAGAATATATGTATGTTTACCAGTTTGTTATATAGAAGCATTTTTAAAGTCCACTTGTATGAAATTTGGTATGGATTTTTACAAATTTGTTAGCCATTTTTAAGCCGACTTGACAGGTCGAAAATATTACCAATCAATCGATATACCATAAATAGACGTTATGTGAGGGCTCCGTAAACTTTATTTCAAACGACAGATGGATAGACGGATATTGTTCAATGACCTGCTCCTCTTATAAGGATCCAGTTTAATGGGGTCTAGGATTTATTTTGTAAAAAATAAATATAAAATCACTTATATATATACCATTTCAGCCTGTGGTAAAGGGTATTGAGGTAGTACTTCTAAAGGATCCAGAATATAAGGGTGGTTTCATTTTAAGGGCCCATAAATAAAACTGCAAACAAAATAGTTTGCACTCTTTTTTTACTAGCTTTAGTGATGGTTGCTACTTTTATACTATCACTAAACTATCACTCATGTTTGGTGGCGCTGTAAATTTTCAATTCATCACTCAACATCAACGAAATGATTGCAATATGTTTGCACTATCACTAAGTGTGAGTTGAAACTGCAAAATGAGTGAACTACCCCCATCTATGTTTTTCGGGAATAGTATTTGTATGGGAGCTAGTTTCAAATATGGTCCGATTCGAATGAAATTTAGTAAGATGATTTTTATTGCAATAAAATAAGCTTGCATCAAATTTAATATTAATACCAACATAATAAGATGGTTTATGGGCACAAAGACTCTATTCCGGAAAGCAGCTTGTATGGGGGCTATGTAAAATTATGGATCAATTCAACCCACTTTCAATAGGCTCCAAAAAGTGATTCTGAGTCCATCGTTATACTTAAAGATGGATCTTGGACCAATAATTTAAGGTGTTTCTATTGAGGTGTAGGTTTAAATATAATGTTTTTCTACAGAAAAAAAAATGTTTAAATATGGTCACCTCAAACAAAACTATTTTAAAAAAAATTCAAACTTATTTTATTTAATTTAACCATATTATTGTCACCGACAACTATATTATAGTTAAATTAGTCCTCCCATAAGAAGTGGTTGCCTCCGAACATTTTGTTATGTAATGCGATATTCACCACTGTTCTAGCAATTTTTACATAACATTTTTTTTTTTTAATTCCAATAAGCGTTGACACTGATTTTCCAAAATTAAAGTCAGCTGTTATTAAACATTCTGCGCAACAAAAAAATTATTATTAAACTAAAGCAAAACAAACGGAAATCCAAAAGTATTTTTTCCCCATTTCAATATAAATTACAATATAACACAATTGTACGCAAACACAAAAAAAAAGTTAATTAAAAAATACTTGCTTGCATAAAAAAGTACATAACGCAGATGCATAAAATGGTATTATCGCACACTCAATTATAAATGGTGGTAAGAAATGGAACAAATTTGCCATTTATTGTTGCAACATATCTAGAAAGGAAAACAACAACTTCTCACATTTTTTGCATGTTTTTCTTTTAGATGAGAACAAAATCCCGCGCGAAAGAAAATAAAACACCATAAATAATAAAAAGACACAACTCAAAATTTATTAAAACTGGTTTAAAAATCAAATCTATTGCGTCTTCTTTAACATTTGTGAAGCTCAATTTGATTGAAAAACTGCAACCCTGGGTTTGAAGACAGTTTACTAGTGTTTAATTCATAGCAAAAAAGTGGTAAAAACGCGTTTTTAACTTGCAATATATTTGTATTCCGTTTTTGATTTAATGCAATGTTGTAGTAGCTCAAAAAATGCATTAAGAAATAAGCGCGTTTAAAGCTCTCGATTTTCTCGCACTCCTATCAAACGTGGAAAGTATAAAAGATATAAATATGAATGAATACATATGGGGTATTCACAAGGTGTGCTGCTATCATGTTACATTGTCATAATGTTCTAACATTTTACAATGGTTTAAAAATATTGTTGTAGCTTTGTAAACAAAAAGTGTCTTAAATAAAAACTTTTCTTGCTATGTTTATTGTGCTGTCGTAATTAATCCGAAGAGACCTGCGCCGAATGGCTGAGCCGAGCCGCATTAGTTTTTGAAAGTCGTCGCCGTTTATTCGAAAAATTTAATCCGTTTAACATCAAAATTTAATCTGCGGCTAGCAATTTGTGCAACAAATCACTCGCGGCCTCAAATTAGATCAGCTTAGGACTCTGTTGTTTGGTAAACAAACAAAATAAAATCTATTTCTGATTTTCCCCAGGTAAGATCTTATTTAATTTATTAATTCATGGATTAGAATTAAAAATATTTTTATTTTTGGTTCATATTTATTTTTTGTATTTGTTTTAAATCAGCTGAATTAGGCCCTAATTGTGTAAAACGAAACGCAATGCCAAAAATTACATTGAAAGCAAAAACAATGTCAAAAATTTGTCAAAATTTTGTTGTTTCTTTCCACAGAAATACATATTGCGTTTTAAAATCATCAACGCCACAAGATATGCAGCGTTTAAAATTCGATATAAATTTCTTTAGAAAACAACAACAAAATTATGAAATATTTTCGATTTTGTTTCTGCTTTCAATATAATTGTTGGCGTTGCGTTTGCGTTTTACACAATTATGGCCTTAAATTCAGAACAGCACTTTGAATGCCGATGGGTTGTTCACAACAGTCGAATTTTTTCATGTTATTATTTTAAGACATATGAACTTATGAATCCCTTAATATTATAAAGAAAACCATTGCGAACAATTCTGCATCACTAAATTAAAAATTTAATTTCTTGAGTAATAACATTTTTGAACTAAATGAGCGATATATTCTGACACTCATACAATTTTCGCATGATAGACTCAATTCGAGTAAAAAGTAGAACAAATTTGATTACATTTGTTTATAATTTAGTAATTTCTATAAAGTTTTGTTTAGTCTTAATGTATCAAATCACTTCAGTATACTTATGCGATTTGAACTCACTAAGAGTATTGCGATTGCGTTGTACAGAACTCGTCATTTGCGAATTCAGCCATGATTTTATATATCATGCAAATGTCAAAATATAGTCGTAAACTATTTTGCAATACTTTGGTTAGGTTAATTTTTATGGATCAAACTTCATTTTTAAAAAATTTTCGACGAATTTGTCTTCTTTAAGTTTTAAAAGGGTTAATTTTTGGACTCGAAACAGATATCGCTTTTAAAAGGTCTCCTTATAATTAAGAAATTTTCCTTAAGCTATTTCCTTTAAGTAGATACTTTAATACTTTGGACCAAAATATGTATAGCAAAATTAATTAATATTGATTTTCAATCGCTTGCAACTCGCATATTTTGAGAGATAAGTATAAAAGACAATCATAAGAAATATATTAAATAGAAAAATTCCAGCATTTTAAAATAGCATATGTCCTTGAGTGCCTGAGTCGCACTTACTGGTGTAACGACCCAAGCGGTTTTGAATAAAACAAATTTGATCAAAAGTGTTATTCTTGACAACACCTGGGAGTTGTAAGGATCAATTAAGGATATTTTACCTTTTGGTGCTACATCCTCCGAGCAAAACAGGTTAATGTAAATCCTGGGATCCATAAGGAATCAAATTTGACCAATCAATCAATAACTGGCAACAGTTGACGCGCACATAGAGAAACTAAATAGAGGTATCGGAAGATTTATCTTTATGCTTTATAGTCGTACTTCCGTGGAGTTCTGCGAAACAGAAATATGGTTAGAGAAGCATGATAGTTTACGTTATGTCGACATTCCTTTCTGGGATATTGAAAATCTAGGGCTCCATGAGGTCTTATAATTTCAAGAAGTCCGAAGTTGTACCTCAGTACTTAGCTGATGGTGCCTAGGAGACTGGTAGCCCCCGGCCTGGTAAACTGGTTTGCCTATGGTTCCTGAATCCCGATGACTTGGAAGATAATCTTGTCCTTCTGTGAAGAAATATTTTCGAAGAGCACGAGGTTATGCCCACATCACGGAGTGTCATTATACGTAGGGTATCCCATGTGGAGTGGGACCCCGCTGCGATATTAAAATCATCCTAACTCTTAAATGCATATTGTTGTAATTCTGCAACAAAGCATTCAATTGGCCTCAAAATTACAATTATTCGCTCATAGCATACTATTTTAAAATATATACAATCTACAACATGGATTTTACACTTTGGCAACACTTATTTAGTTTTTGCAAGTAAGTTGATTGTGATCTTTACATTGACAAAGTAACGGTTAATGAATTTCTCTAACTGGTGTAATTTGTGTTTTATTTGCTAGTACAACTTCTTGATTTTTAAAGGTAAGAATATAAAAAAATGTTTTTTAAGTGGTCCAATATGTATTCTGAAGTACAATTGTTTGATTTCAAAGTAAAGCTTTCTTGCTTTGACAAATTTTGCCGATTTAAGAATGTTGTAAATATGCAACACTATGCATTTACTGCAGAACGTGTGCTTCATATATTTTCATCATATTTTAATAACACGGTGCTACAGTGTAAAAAAACTTGGAAAACCACCTAGCGTGGGTTATTGGTCTTGTACATTAAAAATTGTGTCAAAAAATTTCAGAAACACCCTCAAATTCAGAAGTTATTTAAAAAAAAACCGTTTTCAGTGATGTTCGTCAACTTATCGACATGTAACTCGGTCAGTTTTTGTCCGATTTTAATTTTTTTAACGGGTTTGGAAAGAAAACTGATAACGCTTTAAAATTACGTGCATTTATTGATACATTTGTATTTTTTAACTATTGTTTTTGTTAAGAATATCTACAAAAAAAACAAAAATTATAAACTTTTTTGATTTTAGTAGCTTTTCATTGCTTATTTTAATATGAAAGCTTATAAAAATTTAAACCAACATATGAAGAAAATTTAGTTTTTAACAAAAAATGGTTTTAATTTTTCAAATCGGATGAAAACTGTATAAGTTATTCAACTTTTCATTAACACCTGTTTTTAGTATTTTCTCCCCCCCGCGCAAAACATATGAATAAAAAACAAAAAACAATTAACTATACAAGCAAATTTATCAACTTAAAAATGCCATAAATCCATGGATAATAGCAGCAGTGGCATGTAATGGCACACCAAACCCGACTGAGGCTACAGGTCATAAAATGTTTTGTAAATTTTTTAAATTACCAGGTAATAAATATTTCGCCTAAAAATGACACGTGCAGAAACAAGTCATAAAACACGGATTTTCCATAAATATGGCGAAATATTTATTACCTGGTAATTTAAAAAATTTGCAAAACATTTTATGACCTGTGGTCGGCTTATTGGCAGTAACCAATTAAGTCCCTCTTTAAAAAACATTTTATGACCAGCAGTTCACGCAAATTTTCCTATTAAAGAAAAGCAAATATCGCTTATTTTTTTTTTACCTATTTTTTACCAAAAAATAAATTTCAGTTGAATACTAAACGTGAAAGTGTTAAAGTGTTTTTTTTTTTTGTAAAGTAATATTAATATTAATTTTATTAAAATAAGTAAGTTTGTAATTTTTGTAATCCTTTAACAAATTTTAAATTGTGATTAATTTTTTCTGCAGTGTGTGATAAGCGCAATAATTTTTGTTATGTTTGCGGTTTATTCGCTGACAAAAAACATCGCTTCGATCTAAAGAAAAATAAAGCCTTGGTAAATGCCTTCAATAAAGTTTTTTAACTGCTCATACAGTTCTAGCAAATGGTATGAACCCGAAAGTATTTGTACAAGCTGTTCCAGTATGCTTAAGAAAACTAAGTCCGAAAAGTTTATAAGCCAGCCATTATCTATCCCAATGATTTGGCATCATCAAATATTCCATAAACCACAGGACTGTTATTTTTGCCAAACAAACATCACTGGTTATCAATATAAAAATCGTGATAGCATTAAGTATGCTAATGTGTTAACTGTAACTAAGCCAGTATTAAGTGCAATTAAATGTAATGCAACTTCACATAAACAAAATGATGATGAAGATGAAAACGAGGAATGTGATATGGAATATTTACCAAAATCGGCTGAGCCACATTTTGTGACAAATGCAGATTTTTTGCGATCTTGTGCGAGATTTAAAACTTTCGTGGAGACAAACAGAGGTTTTAGGGTCGCGACTAAAACAATGGAATATTACACAGAGTGACTTTAAAGTTACATTTCCAAGAGATAATCCCCAATCGTGTTTTGAGGAAATTTTTAAAACCAGTGACGGTAGTGATGACCTTGTGTATTGTTCAAATATAGAAGAGTTGTTTCCTTAATCACCAACATGAAGCGAATGATTGGAGGTTGTTTATGGACGGATCGAGTAAAAGTAGGTATTAATGATTCCTTTTTAATTAACAATTAACAAACATATTTTGAAGGCCTTAAGGCAGTGTTATTGCACAATAAAAATGAATTCCCATCAGTGCCAATAGCTTACGCTACAAAAATGAAAGAGTCATATGCTACAATGGAAAAAATACTGCATTTAATAAATTATAGAAAATATCAGTGGCAAATTATTGCAGATTTAAAAGTTCTGACAATATTGTTTGGAATGCAAGGAGGTAATACTAAGTTTCCTTGCTATCTCTGCGAGTGGGACAGTCGTAGCGATGACCAATACAGCCGTAAAAACTGGCCTGCAAGGACATCTTTTAAAATAGGCCAGAAAAACGTTAAGAATATTCCTCTTGTGCAATCAGATAAAATCATTCTACCGCCACTGCACCTTAAGTTGGGCTATATGAAACAGTTTGTAAAGCGGCTGGATGTAGAAGGCGATGCTTTTTTGTATTTAAAATCTGTTTTCCCACAAATAAGTGAAGGAAAAATAAAAGAAGGTACGTAACACTTTTTTCTTAAATACAGTTATATTAACTTGATGTTATTTTTGATTTTTAGGTATTTTTATTGGGCCGCAAATTCGAAAAATTATGCTTGATAAAAATTTTTCTAAGAAGCTTACTGATATAGAAAACAGAGCATGGAATAGTTTTATTTCCTTATGTCAAAACTTTTTGGGAAACAAAAAAAGTCCTAGCTACGTTGAAGTGGTAAACGAATTTCTTGAGTCTTATGCTGAAATGGGATGTCGAATGTCCATAAAAATTCATTTTCTGCATGCACACTTAGATTTTTTTCCCGAAAACCTTGGTCAATTCAGTGACGAGCAGGGAGAACGATTTCACCAAGAAATTTTACAAATGGAAAAGCGTTTTGATGGAAAGAGCCACATAAGAATGATGGCAAATTATTGCTGGTCTCTCAAACGAGAAACAGATGGTTTGTTGAACAAACGTAAGAGGGCTAGTAATCATTTTTAACTACACATGTTAACTTAGGTTAAGCTATCGCAAAATTTGTACTTTAGAAAAATTTTAGTAACTTTTGCAAATATAAACCGATTTTAACAAATCATATCTCGTTTTTTTCTACATAAAATTATCTTTAAAATACAGTGCAAACAAAAATAGGTTTTCATAGAAAAAAATTAAAATAACTCTTGTTGAACTTGAAAAATTAGGGAAAAAAATAAAAAAAATTAGAAACTTTTGAAAAATACTCACCTAATTTCTTAGAATATATTTTTTATGAATACACTTCATAAAAGCTTAATTATTTGCCTTTCCAAAACTGTTTAAAATTTTAAAATCGAACAAAAAATGTGTGAATTAGATGAAGTTAAGTGCTACGACCTACCCTAAAACAGTTTTTTTAAAATTACTCAAAATTTTGAGGGTGTTTCAAAATTTTTGAAAACGGTTTTTGTATGTCCTCACCTAGGCCTACAACCTCCACTAGGTCTGTTTTCAAGTTCTGACAAAAAGTGTTTTTTTTGTAGCAGTGTGTAATTTTTAGATGCATTTTTTAAATCCAAAGCAAATTGAAGATTATCTAGACAAGATAAATGATGGAGAGTTATCGGAAGATGGTTTGGACGAGTCTGATGGAGAAGTCGAAAGTTTTTATGTAAACCGCGAGGATTTCTTAGAAGATGTATTGAGTCCTTTACCGGAAAATAATAGTTATGAGAATCAGAGCTGTAAATGAATCATTCTTTTTTGAATTAATTCCTGAATCATTCATGCAATGAATTAACAAATTTTGAATTAATTCTTTTCACACAATTAAATGAAATGAATGAATTTTGAGTCAATTCAAATGAATTAGACAGAAATGAATTACAATTCGTTTTCCAATTCAAATGAATCTGTAAAATGAATCGCAATTCGTTTCCAATGCAAACGAATTTCTTAAAGTGAATTGCAATTCATTTTACAGATTCATTTGAATTGAATTGATTTTGAATTAATTCAAACTGAATTAGAAAAAAGAATTAGCAATTCATTTCCAACTCATTTGAACTGAATTGATTGAATTTTGAATTTATTTTGCATTGGAATGGAATTGTCAGGTAGCGGCAAAATAGGAATTTAATTATTAGGTATAGGCGAAAATCCTATCAAAATGGAAAAATTTTGTTGATTTGCTAAAAGAAACTTAAATTTTTATTTTTATTAAATAGTGTAAAATATTATTAAAAGTGTGTTTAACAATAATTTTTTTGTTTAAATAATCTCATATTTGTGTATTGTGGAGAATTAATTTTTTTTAAATTCAATCGAATTTTAAAGATTTTAGCAATTTTGAATCTCAACAACATTTTTTTGCTGTCAAAGCTATGTTCGTTTACTCGAAATTCTTACTACTTTTCCTACAATTGGAAAATTTGTTTACTTTATGTTTTAAAAACTTCAAACTGCAATAAAAAATAGTTCATTTTAGTAATTCACCCTAGATCTGCTCTTGAATTTGATTGATTGCAACTCATTTTTGATTTCATTCATTTGAATTGCAATTCATTTTTCTAATTCATTTAATTAAATTCAAAATCAATTCAATTCAAATGAATCTGTAAAATGAATTGCAATTCACTTTAAGAAATTCGTTTGAATTAGAAACGAATTGCAATTCATGTTACAAATTCATTTGAATTGGAAAACGAATTGAAATTCATTTCTTTCAAATTCATTTGAATTGACTCAATTTTCATTCAATTCATTAATTTGTGTAAAAAGAATTAATTCAAAATTTTCTAATTCATTAATGAATTAAAATCAAAAATGAATGATTCATTTACAGCTCTGATGAGAATAATAGTGAGGATCCTCTAGCAGTTGACCCATCAAACACTAATGAAACTCTTTTAAATGATCAAATGCCGCAAGAACAATTTCCGTCAACTAGTCAAGCAAATCGCCGGGCTTCTATGAAGGGCCTTGTTTGGAAGACAAAAAATTTTATATTGAGCTCTGAACAGACTGCTTTCCTTGGCCACAACACTTTTCCTCTAGAATTGCGTGACCAAAATACACCTTACACTATTTTTTCATATATTTTTAATTCTGAAATTATTCAAAAAATTATTGAAGAATCGAATCTTTATTCCGTTCAAAAAAATGTGACAAAACCTTTAAATTTTACGGAAACTGAACTACGAAAGTTTTTAGCAGTTTTAATATATATGTCTGTCATAAGATATCCCAATATTCGTCTATATTGGTCCAATACTGTGGGATTCGAACCAATAAAAAAACTAATGACTGTAAACAGATTTGAAACAATTCGAAGATTTCTTCATTTCAATAACAATGATAAACATTTTCCCAGAGGACACTCACAACATGATAGACTCCATAAGATAAGACCCTTGATAGATCATCTAAATCAAAAATTTGCAACAGTTCCTATGGAACAAAGATTATCAATCGATGAAATGATGTGTGCCACGAAAATATCCCATTCTATGAAGCAGTATTTACCAAACAAACCTCATAAGTGGGGGTTCAAATTGTATGTTATGTGCAGTGTAAAGGGCTATGCTCATAAGTTTGAGATATACACAGGTGAAGAACATGAGCGATTCCCAGACGAACCCGATTTCGGACCAGTGGGAAATGTTGTTATCCGTCTAGCCAGAGGTGTACCAAGACATATAAATCACATAATTTACTTTGATAACGTTTACACCTCTGTACCACTAGTTACTCATCTTGCAAAACAAGGAATTTACAGCCTTGGTACTGTGCAAGCTAACAGACTTGTGAACTTCAAATTACATGAAAAAAAATTTTTATGAAAAAATGTATTCCCCGTGGATTTTATGAAGAGCAAATGACAACTTTTAATGGGGTTGATTTGACATCGGTAACATGGAAAGACAACAAGGTTGTCACCTTTCTGTCTTCATATGTTGGAGCAGAACCTTTATCCCAAATTCAAAGGTTTGACAAAGCAAAAAAGACTCAGATAGACATTTCTTGCCCAAAAATAATAAAGGAATATAATGCCCACATGGGTGGAGTAGATCTAATGGATAGCTTTATCGGAAGGTATCGCATTGCCATGAGAAGCCGGAAGTGTTATTTACGTATATTTTACCACTTATTGGACATGTCCATTATAAATTCTTGGCTTATTTATAAAGATTCGAAAAAAACTGACGATTTATCAGTTTTAAATTTGTGTTATTATAGACTGGAATTGGCTGAAGTACTGGGCAGCGTAAATGATGCGATGGCACCTTGCAACAAACGTGGAAGGCTGAGCAACAATAACACCGCCGAAAACGAAGTGCAAGCCAAGAAAAGACTAGGTCCAGTTCAACATGTTCCACCCAAAGACATAATAAAGGATAATATTAGACACTGGCCTGGAAATTGTGTGCGCAGTCGGTGCAAAATGTCTGGGTGCAAGGGATACACGCAAACGAAGTGTGAGAAGTGCGCAGTGTCTCTTTGCTTCACCAAGGAAAAAAAAACTGTTTTAAGAATTTTCATATGTAAATAAACAATCTTTTTTTTTGGTAAATGCATAGTGTTGCAGAAATACAACACAACATTTTTTAATAAATTTTACTAAAAAAAATAAAAAATTAATTTTTTTAAAACTTTTTTCTGCATTAGGATCTACATATATTTCTACATAATATAATTTTTTCAAAGCGAAAAAAAAACTCATGCATTTAAGGGCTAAGGTTCTTTAACTCTAAGCTTATCAGATTGGCAGTATTGGTAAGATAGCTCAGCCTCATATACTCTTAAACTGCAACATGCGTATGAAAAATGATTCTCGCATTAGCGGTGGCAATTTTTAAATGCATATATAAATCCCCACGTAGTTGAGATTCACCATGAGATAGGGCCATCGAGCAGGTGCTCATGCAAATCACTATCGCAGTTTTTGCTCTGGGGCCAAATTACCGCATTCGATATCGAACGAAATTACAATACATTTTAAATAGGAATTTCGATCGATATCGACTGCCGTAATTTGGCCCCTGGCCAGATTTACTTAAAACTAAAAGACCGGTATTATCATTATCTTAACAATTTTTTCCCCCATAACGATGATTGCTTATGTGAAGCAAGGCACTACAACGACAATAAAAATAACTGTGCTCTTATGTCAAAACATCCTAAGTCGAAAAAGCGAGTCTTGCAGGAAAAAAATCTTAAATTTAACGGGCTATACAACGCTTAGTTGTATGGTAAGTTAATTTTTTGTGCGTTACTTTGGATTGGATGAGCCGATCAACACCAAAATTTAACAGAATTTAAAGTGAACAATTAAAAAAAAAATTCGGAAAAGTCGGTATTGAGCTATCGACTTATACTTGGTCTTGAATTTTTCTTAAGTCTATACTTAATAACAAGGTTTTGATGATATTGGAGTTTCCTTAATTTATGTGCAGGGACTTAAAATGATGAGGACATGTTTTGTGCGATTATACTACAGTGGACACCATTGCTATTATAGATTCAGGTAGTTCGAGCATAAAATGGTTACTAAAGTACTTCTCACTATTGTAGTTTATATACATTTATAAAAAATTTTCGCTGAAACGCAGATTTTATAGAAAAAAAATATGATATTGAAAATGTTTTAATTTTCTTTCTTATCAAAAAGAAATCTATTTTTAAAATGTTTAAGGATGTGTTAAAGTTCATCTACCCTGCAAGTATTGAGATGATTTTTGTATGATAGAAGTGACTGAGCGTTACTTCTCTTCCACTTTAAGACGAATGCAATAATGTTTTACACATTTTCAAAAACAAAAAAACTTTACAGACATATTTTAATCATCTGATTATATAGTCTTAATCATAATTTCCAAACGATTAAAAGTAAAAGTCTTAATTATTTAAATTAAAAAAAAAATAATAATATTTAGAAGACACATTTTCGCCACTTTTGATACACTATTTTATTTTGTTTGGACGTGTCTTAATAGTTTAGTCTGGAAATGTTTTATGGCAAAGAGCAGTGAACAAGACTTTCCGACAAAATATAAGAGTTAGAATTTGGTGAAATTAATGGCGATCATTGTAACAAAATAGCGATTTTTTCATTGATTGAAAATGCTTGCAGGGTATTTCTAAATTAAAAAAAATATATACACTGCGTTCGTATTGGCGATTTTCTGCACTTCACTATGGGTGGAAATGTTATATATTGTCATGCTGTATGTACTTTTTACATTAGTGCTCTTAGACCCCATTAGGCGTACTTATATTCTTAAGACTTATAAATCCATCTGTCCACGTGGTTATTGAAATGGGTATTCCGAAGTCCTCAGATACGCTGGTGACTTGGATGCTATAATTTCTAACAAAAATATGACATTTTCAGGGAATCTTCAGAATATTCAGGCGGGTGACAATGTGAAGTCTGATTTTTGATTTTCGGTTTGCGGGTGGAGGGGCGTGGCAAAATTCAATTTTGCCCCGCCCACTTTTACGCCCACTTTTTTCGAATTACCTAAAATCAAAAAACAACTACATCGATTTGACGAATTTTTCTTTTAAATGTTCGTATAATCCATTTTAAGTTTTCATCCAAAGAAAAATTTATCACGCCTACTTTTACGCCCACTTTTTCTATTAAGCGCATAACTTGCGAACGCGTTGACCGTATTGGATGATTTTTTCTTAAAAATTATTGCCATGGTCCAACTTAGGTTTTTACGGAAAAAAATTTTTCCCCGCCCCCTTTTTTCGATTAACCTAAAATCAAAAAACGGCGCCATCGATTTGACAAATTTTTCTTTTAAATGTTCGTATTAATCCATTTTACGTTTTCATCGAAAGAAAAATGTACCACGCCTACTTTTACGCCCACTTTTTCTATTAAGCGTATAACTTGAGAACGGCTTGATCGATTTGGACGATTTTTTCTTTAAAATCATCGCCATGATCCAACTTAGGTTTTTACGGAAAGAAAATGTTGCCCCGCCCACTTTAACGCCCACTTTTTTCGGTTAACCTAAAATCAGAAAACGGCTCCATCGATTTGACTATTTTTTTTTCAAATGTTCGTATCTTTTTAACGGATTGTAAAAACCGAACGCAAACATTTTTCTAATTTGGACAGGACAACGTCTGTCGGGTCAGCTAGTATACATATAAGCAAAAAACTAGCATAAATTATTATATTAACTTCGCTACTCATAAGTTCAAAATGTCTACTTTTAGGGTCTAAGATCAGTAATAAAAAAAATGCAAACATAATTAAAAACATATTTTAACTTTTTCACCTATCATGTAGGCTAAAAAATTTAAATCTTTAAAAAAAGTGTTAGACTATAGTGAAAAGTGTATGACATTCGGCAAGGCCTAGTACGTAACTTGTGCATACGAAAATTTGTAGCAGCGCGACTGTCAATACCGCTGTTTATATTACCACATTGAAGTATAATGCAATAAATTTTATATTGCCTTTCACACAAGTTAAATAAATAAAGAAAAATGCAATATTAAAACAAGAAAATGAACAAAGACCATGAAAAAATCTGTGGCGATTTCCACTGCAGGTTAACTTGCTGAAGGCTGATAATTGTGATAGTGAATCGTTGTCTAGTAAAAGAATGCGAAAAAAATATATTTTTTTTTTTAGTGGAGGTATTTTCAACGTTATGTATGCACTGGCCTTTAGCTGGTCTTACCGCAAGAAAAATATTCTCTCCATTTCGCTGTTTTCCCACATGTTCACAAGCAGAAAAACAAAATAATTAAATATTTAATTAAAATAACATTATTTTGAAGAAAATCCAACGAAATAAAGACATTTGCATAAAAACTGTTTTCTTCGACGGCGGTAAATACATAAATATATTGAAGAAACATTTTTTATGTTTCGAAAGGAAATTTTCAAGGATCGGAAAATGTTTTTTTATTTTGTTTCTAAAAAAATATTTATTGTGCAAGTTTAAAAAATTCTACATTTTACAGAAAACAAAAAATTTCTAAAATAGTTTTGAAAAAAAAGCCGTCGAAAAAAATAAATAAAATAAAGTTTTTGAAATAAAACGTTTTCCGTTCGTAAAATCCGGTCCTTGGAAATTTTTAATATTTATTTCAGTTTTAATAAATTTTTCATGCAATTTTTGGGGTATTTCTATGTACAGTGTTGGAAAAAATAATAGGGCCGATGTCTTCCTTCTAAATAACATGTTGTAGCTTTTATTGATGAAAAATACTTTAAATTTTTTTAAAAATAACCTCTTTATATATCGATGTGTTAATATAAAGCAAAGCCTAACTCAATTTTTTGTTTGCTTACAAGAGCAAAAAAAAAAAAAGATTAAACAAATTCGTAAGACTTTAGATATAAAATAAGTTTTAATTAAATTTTTAATAAATGATGCAACAAATTTTATACTTTCGTCGTCTGGAGTTTGAAATCAAGATGCATTTGGTATTTGTATACCAGAATAAACAAAAAAGCCATTTAAAAAAAATTAGTTACGCTGTTTTTTTATATTAAGCCAGTTAAACGTGACGTGATATTTGTAAAATGTTAGTAAATTAAATGAAGAAGTCAAATTTGTAAAAAGGTTTTTTATATATGCAAAGTAATGAAGTAGCACTATATTCAGAAAAAAATTACAGCAATCAACGCTACACAGAAAAAATTATTGCAAAATTATTTTCAAACAAACGCTTGTTTGAAAATTTTTTTAAATTCTACAAATTTTTTTACTGATTCAATAAATTATTTTGTTTGATTTTTATTTAACCACCAAAAATGTGGACAACTCTTCAAAAATATAATAAACGCGTTATTGTTGTCAAGTTTTCATAATTTTGTATGAAATATTTAACGCTTCTTAATGTTGTCGTTTTTTTGCCACTCTTTTTAAACAACAGAAACAACAACAAGATTATAAGAAACAAAATAAATTTTTGGTTGGTTTCAAAGTTGGTAAAAAAACAAAATCCCGTATTCAATTTCTTTAAACTGTTTACTTAAATACATCAAATACAAAAATAGAATGGTGTCGAAAAACGTATCGAGTCGGTCTGCCGCCGTTTTTGGTCACAGTTCTTCTTTATTAATAAAGGAAAGGATGCAGCAACAGTGAGTGATGAAGAAAAACATTCTGCATAAGACTTCGTTCAAAAATTATTCCAACAAAAAAATGTGTCTCAAAGCCGGCCGGCCGCACAGAGGGATTTGTCCATACAATGTTTGGCAAAAAATATAAGGAGTGCTCGTAGAATGTTGAAATTTTGCTCTGAGCCTTTGGTTAGCTCAATTAAGAAAAATATAAAGTTTCATCAAAATTGGCCACGCCCTCCACCCACCGCCCATAGAACCCAAAATTTTTTTTGGCCCAACGTTTTTGAAATTTTGCTCTGAGCTTTTATTTAGCTCAATTAAGAAAAATATAAAGTTTCATCAAAATTGGCCACGCCCTCCACCCACCATCCACCATAGAAACCAAAATTTTTTTTTTGTCCAAAGTTTATGAAATTTCGCTCTGAGCCTTTGGTTAGCTCAATTAAGAAAAATATAAGGTTTCATCAAAATTGACCACACCCTCTACCCACCCACTCTACAAATTTAAGAATAATTTTATTTGAGTATAAACAAAATAAGTAAACTTTTAAACTCATTTTAAACTTTTTATTCATCAAATATCATTTATTTATTATAGAAATATGATTTGTTTCTGTGAGATTCGGCCCAACGTTTAAAAAAGTGACTAAAAATCGCTTTTGAACTGATTTTTTCACAATTTGGATTTCATTAATAGTAAGCACCATGTTTTTTGTTTTTATGAAATCAGTTAATAAATCCACATTATTATTGCAATTTATAAGTTCCTTGCACAATTCACTACATGAAACACAAAATGAACCCATTTTAAAAATTAGTTACATACGTCTAATAATTTTCTTTAACTTTTTTTGGCAAATATTATGATTTCAAATAATCATATGGTTTTGTTTTTCTTTTTTTTTTTGTTATGCACTTATTCGATATTGCTGTATAGTAGTTATTAAAAAGTAAAAGCCTAAAAGTATACAAAACCTTTTATTGTAAATATTCACAAAAAATATGTGAGTTATATCACAAATTTTATAAGTTTGTTCAGCGATCGCAAAAAGTAGCAGAATTTTTTTACATAAAATGAAAGAAAACATTCCAAACTTTCATTTAGTAGAATTACTAACACGAAGGTAGACCGAGCTAACTTATTTTTTTCTAATGAAAACTGCAAATGCTAAATTTTTTGGAGTCATTTTGATTTGCTCAGATCTCTTAAACTAGACTGCGAATTGAGCAAGACGTTTTGTATAAAATCTCTTTAAGCAAACTTTTGACTTATATAGTTTTATTTTTCAAGATATCAAATTTAAAAAACTTTGCTCGCTTATAGATACATATGGGCATTTTCAGAGAAAAGTTTACTTTTTTTAATGTAACGCCAGAATGCAAATAAGGTTGTTTCTTAGGACCATGTTGTTCAACCGTCATCCCATTTGTTACTAAATGCAGAGCTTGTTGCGCTTTACACCAAAATATTAAGAAGAAAACAATACATACGAGCATTTCCTGGGGTCACGAACGTACATTCGAACGCTTTTGATGAACAAATAATATAGAAAACAAAACTTTTCCTAGCATTTTTTTTGCGATTCGATAGCATTTTGGTAGCTCTATGTTAGATGGATTTGATCGAGTTAAAGTTTTCATAGTGATAGTTATAAATATGGGGTCACGAAAATATTAAAAAAATATTCGTATTATGTTTATAATGTTGATCGCCCTGGACTTGCAAATCGTATTTTCTTAAGTATTTTCGTATTTTCAGAACTTATGCTGTCCACAGTCACTTTGATTCCGGACTGCTCTCCATCAGCAGCTTTTCTTCAAATACTTCATTCATATCATTCACATCATATAAGTTGATCTTGTGACTTCAACAATATACCTGAAATAAATTAGAAAAGAAATCAAAAAAGGAATGCAAAACAATGCATCAATAAAATTGATATTACGTCTGCAAGCAATGCGTCAAGTTTTTTGCCTTTGTAGCGTTTTTCCATGGGCATTGTGGTCTGGTAAAACCGTTCTCCTTGCTTATCGGATTCGGTAGGCAGTTTTACGATAAAGTCGTCAAAATGAAGATGAAGAAAATGTAGCTTTAATGTCATCGATGTGCCGATTTTTTTTTAAAACAATACAGCATTTATTTCACCGATTGGTATACTTCCGGTTCTGCATCTGTATCCCCTCCCAAGACTCTGGTGCAAACACGCTGGAGGTAAATCCTTTCCATTGAATCATTTCCATCAAGCGATAAATTAAAGTTGCTCTTGAATAGCTTTCTAATGTCAGGACCATTAAGCACGCCTGTTAAATGAAGACAAAAAATTAAGACAGAAAAGAAAATTTTAACATAGTGTAAATAGTACAATGAGGTGAACAAAAATTCGTTTTAAATTTACTACAATACCTTTTTTAATTTTGGCATCACTACGCTTTGGGAAAACGCTTTTCAGATAGTCGAATGCGTTTGGACAATTAACAACGGCCACTTCGATGATTTTTTTTAAAAATTCCCAATTTTATGTGGAGAGGTGGCTGCAAGATATCTTGAGTATTGTCAATTAACGGTGCATTCTTCAGTCTATGTCATTTCATTTGTTCCCCCACACTTCCTCCTGGTCCCCACGAATTACATTGGAATTGATTGAAAGGTGAGCGCGAATTCCAATTACAAAGAAAACAAAAGAATTTTGGAAAGCCACCCTTATCGATGATCCCTTGCAAAATGTCGACGACCTTCAAATCACAGCAAATCTTCAAATTATTTTCGTAGTATTTTATTTTTTTCCTTCAATTTTTCATAGCTTTCTTTCATGTTAATACCAATTGCTAGCGAAATGGAAGGTTTTCGGTGTGTTACAATTAATAAAGCTTTCATACTTTAATAGTCTTATTCCTGGATAAAATTTAAGGAACAATGCTATTAAAATATGTAAGCTTTATAAAGTGTAATTTGACTTTGAATACACATTCGAATTGATATGAAAACTTATATGATAAATATTGTTCACCGTGAGAAATCAATTCCCAGATTTTATTACTTTTTTATGAATAAATAAATATTTATCTGGAAAACTATTCGATATTGCAATTCATTTTTTTCCGTAGTTTTACTAAAACTCAAGGCAGTGAAGGTCAAGTATTATATCAATACCTTGTCTATTTTTCTAATAAAAAAAAACTAAATAGCATTTTTCACATTCTGAAAAATCAAAACTCATTCGAACCTTAATTTTTTTCCTTTACCTAAATAAAAAGCAAAAAAACCTTTTGTCATTGCTTCCAAAAGTTCATATGTACGACCTTAAAAAGGAATTCGAATAAAAATTCTAGTTAGTAAAATTGTTTCTCTGTCATCTTTCCTTTTTATTACAAGAAAATGGGACTTTTGTTGCCACTCGAAAAGCTTTCGATGCACAATATTGTAATATCACTCTTCAATGGGTTGCCAAGGCGACAGGCAGACAGTCAGTGAGTCAGTCAGTCAATCATATTGTCAAGTTGCAAAAAAAAACTGTGAACCGAATTACCAATATTATGAAAATTCAAACAACAGTTATTACATTGACAATCCCAGTGCATAAAGGATTTTTCCTATTAATTCTTATTTACGAATGTAATAACCAAGGCCCGGATTTTTATGCAAATGCATATTTGTTCTCGTCAGTCGGAGATTACTATGTACAAAATATCTTTGCGAATAAAAGATTTGCAGTAAAATGGCATCGATTTGTTAGTGCATATTTTTGCATATTTTGCTTTGAATGCATATTTTTGCATATATTGCTGATATTGCATATTTTTGTTGCATATTTTGAATAAACTTGTTTTAATTGCTTTATTCTGCCATGTACCCTTCCGCAGAAGAGATAAAAGACAACTTCGATGATATTTATTTATTGATTTCTAATGGCAAATATAATTTGTAAAGCACCTTCGCGTGTTGCCGCATATAAAAGAATTATCCGGATTAATGTGTAAGCAATAATGTATTATGCTGAAAACTTTTGCCAATTCAAAGATTAGTAAAAGGATTCAACAATTGTTAATCTAAGTTAATTGATATTGCCATAAATAAGATGTAATTTGTGGATGGTAACTTAAGTAAACAAAGTCGTAGCAAGCTTGATAAAGTTTAAACAAAAATTAAGGATTTAAATTTATTGTTTTAAATCCTAAGCTGCTTGCATATTTAATTTAAATTGTTTTTGAAAACAGCGTAGTGAAAATGAATATACCACAGAGCAACTATCAGCATTTAATCATGCACCTATCACATCCGTTTTATTTTGATTTGAAAAACAGGCAGTACACTTATATTTTGAAAAAATGTAGGGTCAAAAAATCTAAATGCATTTTAAAAAACAAAAGCAATGAACATTTGATTCGTATGTAATTGCGATCAGTTTCGCAGTTTCAATATGGTTTGAAACTTATGATTAGCATGTATTTGCACAGTTGCTCTAGCCTACTTATACATATTATAGTTGGGCCTTTACAAGTAACTTAATTTACATGATTGTCTAACTGTTTTTTATATATTTGTGCTTTACTTTATTTTAACTTCTACGTTTGTGGTTTTTGTGCCTTACTGAACCTGAATTTTAACGTTCTTCATGCTATTTTTGTTTTTTCTTGTTATTTTTACGTTTTTTTTTATCACTAATAAAAAAATTTAAGATAATTTTAACTGCATATTTTTTAAATTTTTAGCGCATATATCTCTATTTTTAATGCATTTTTTATACGCATAAAATGCGATTTTAACTGCATAAAAGTACTGGCCCTGGTAATAACACATACTGCAAACACATATTCAAAAACATACTCTTATGAGAATACATGAAAAAAAGAATTTTATAACCCCTTTTTAAAATAGTATATACTTTCCTTTAAAAGTAAAATTTATGTATTATGTTATATCGTTGCCTAAAACGCAAAAGGCCCTAATATCCACAAATTTCCACAATAAATTTCGGATTCTTTCAACTAAAAGTAGAGATTTTTTAAATAAACAAAAAAAAAAAAAAAAAAAACGTGCCTACACTGATACAGAAATACATCTTCATATTGATGATGCCCTAACGTCAGAATTGTGACATTAATGTTATTACAAGTTTCATCAATGATGCAAAAAGTGATATCAATCAAATGACGAACGTCATCTTTAAATTTTGTTATATTTAACGTGTCGTCTATGCTTTAAATACAATGACATCAATTCGATGTCACACTTTTTTTTTAACTGAGTTTTTGTTGTGTACTCAACTGAGTACACTGGGGTCTAATCACCGTAAACGATATCGTGCAAAATTTATCGAAATTATTTATTTTGTTGTCATGAAACTGGATATCGAATGAAATGTATTGAATTTGAAATAATAGCATTCGATATAGAGTAACTCGGCATTACATTTATTTAGTTTTCATTCGATACGTCAGAGTCTATCGTATTCAAACAAATTTGATAGTTTATTCGATACGATAGTATCGAATGCGGTGATTGGACTCCAGAACTCTTATGTATGAAAATTTTCAGAACATTGTTTTTCAATGCAAAGTGTTAAAAACACTTCTTATACTGCCGACGAGCTCTTATGTGGCAAAAAATGGACCGCAGATGGTTTTGTAAATTAGTTGGATAGTGTCCAGCCCCATCTACAGACTAATCTGCTAATATTGACCCAGACGTTACTCTACGTTTCTACGATCAACATAAAGATAGGTAAGGTTAGGTTAGAGTGGCCGGTAACAAAGACCCCGCAAAGACCAAATAGGTCCCTAGCGTTACCACATTGTACGATAACCCGCAGAAGAAAGTCAGTAAAAAAGGTGAGTTAGATGTGATGGTACCCAGAGTACCCCACACTCTCTTGACGAATGCCAGGAGTCTCATTAACCCAATTCCAGAGATTTCCCCGAGATCTTGGAGATAATGATCTCCCAGACAGTTCGCCCTGTAGCGCACTAGTACCGGACAGTAGCATAGCAAGTGCTCTACCGTCTCCTTTTCCCCTGGTATCTCACAAAATCTGCAATTGTCACTATGCAACCGCCCAACAATGACCCGTCATAAAACCTATCAGAAGTCTACAGTCCTTTCTCGATAGCGACAGAAGAATTTTCTTCGACTCCGGATCGTAAGATCCCCATATTACCTTGGAAACCCTGCACGTTATTGTGTTTTCCCAAAACCCCTTTCTGAATTGGAGCCGGGATGGCCATCATCCTATCGTATGGTAAATGGGCCCCCCGTTTCGCCAATTCGTCCACCTCTTCGTTACCTTCTATGCCCTGGTGACCGCGAACCCAGTAGATATGCACTTTCCTATTGGCACAGAGTCTCTCTATCGAGTCCCTACACTCCTGGATGACAGAGGAACGTAAAGATGGTATCTAAAAAAATTTTAAAACACACGATAATTTAGTGCAGTACAGTTCAACTACTTCTACAAATTGTTAAAAACACGTTAAACAAATGGATCAGAAGATTCCACATGAGATTTTTTGGAGTATATATCTAACTGGCAGCAATATCCAGTCTTTGAAGCCGAATCGAACTGGATTTCCTCGAATGAATTGCTGAGCGGGATGGTAGTCAAAATGTTTTAACATTAACTCGTCCTTAGGAATATTCTGGCCACCATCCTGCTAAGCATTTCATGCTAAGATATCCAGGTCGATTCGCCTTCAAGAATTTGAGGCTATAAGGTCAGAGACAATGTAATCAAAGATTTTTTAAATGTTTCTTCACGTACACTATATAATCTTTCCCAAACTTCAGAGTTCTGCTGAGAGGTTGAGCTCTGCAGTGAAAGCATATCCAAATAGGATTTATTTGCTTGTTGTCAATGATTTCAAGATTTAAGAAAACTGCAATAATTCCAGGTTTGTCTTTTAGTAGGCTTGAAATTGTTGTATGTTCCTAAACACCTCCTTCTTCATCACATGATTTGCTATCAACAGCTTTTGATCACTTTTGGGCCCTACAATGTTCTCCACTCATAGTTAAAATCTCAAACAAAAACTTAATTTTTACCTATGCATGTTGTCAGAGTACTCAAACGAGTACAGACAATTTTATACTGTCCTTTTATTATTTTGTTATGTAAGTATTTTTTTTTTTTTTATCTTAATATTCAATATTGTTTTCAATATTATATAAATAGTGGTCATACCTTTACACTGTTTTCGTGACACAAATCAGACTTATACTTTTGTACCCAAAAATAAAAAAGATATACAAATTCTTTTTTAGCTACTATTTTTATTATTTTTGTCATTATAAATAACGGTACAACGATTGAAAATTCTTTGTTTTTGCTTGTAAAATGGTAGCTATACTCATTTGAGTACAGTGACCTCTGATGGGCTAAATTTTTTAGTTAAATACATGATGCGAAAAGCATATCTGCCATGCTGTGATGTCTTATAATTGAGAGTTCTTCTGTAAACCAACAAACTTGTGTAATGACAGTTTGTATTGAAAGATTGTCATTAAATTGAGCATAATGAGTCCTTTCTCCGCTGTTACGGATTCATCGCACTGAAAACATGGTTTATTAAACTGACTACGATTCGTAATTTATGTGATGTCGATGTGCCATCCCATCGATGGCATAATTTACATTTTTTGACCCTGATGACAATTCGACTAAGAGCCACTTTTTAATCTTCGTATTTACTTTTTTAGTTGTATTTTTTTAACTTTTTGGTGTGGTTTAAACCTAAACTTAAATTGTCAACATACACATGTTTAACATAAAGAACTTGCAAAAATATAAACAAAAAAATACATTGTAAAACATTGCTTAGCACTTTTATAAAATTTTTCCATTCTATATTTTTTCTGTATTATATTTTTTCTTTAAAGGCAAAAAATTTCTACCTTGTAAACAATATTAAATTCTCGCATTGTCTTCTTCTTCTTTGAAAACATCCATATTGCTTGATAAAAAGTTGATATTTGCAAAAAATTTTGCTCAGTATGGTAGCGCTACATGGTTTTAGCCACCATCCAAAAATATCAAATTCAATTGATACTAGATTAACTTAATTCTCAGATTAGCTAATTATAAAATAAAATTAACTTTAATCTCAACCCCAAAAAGTGGCTCTAAGTGATATTAAGGCAGACATCCAATGCTGAAAAGTGTCATTGGGTCAAAACAACAGGTAAGTTATGCAAGAATGAATAATTGAAAACAGTTTACTAATTCATCATTTTAAATAGCTTTTTGCTTCTCCATTAACATATTCAAAATTCGATTTAAGCAACGATATGTTTTATTGTATTGAATGTTCGTTTCACTTGTGTAAGAGCCTTTTTGGGGAATGTATAACATTGAAAAATTTTCCTTCGTTTTCCTTTACATAAGTTGTGGCTTGCAATAAAATCTCGTCCTGACCTCTATTTAATTTGAATATAATATTGTTAAATTCTTTCTTTTGAGATTTAAAAGTAATTGCAATAAAGAATATACAACTCTTAAATATATACAAAAAAGTGTTTGTTGTAATTTGTAATATATTTTAAATATTTGAACAATAATAATTGGAAAAGATTTTTAATACCCTATAAGCGTACCCTATTAAAATAAAGAATAGTGTTAAATAACACGATTTAGACAACCAACTGACAGGGCCATTTTGTTATATAAAACGTTAGTTGAAATCTCAATAAGCCGATTGTTTGGCTTGTAGTACCTTCTTGGAGGATATATCGGGTGTTTTTTTCAGTGGTATAGAACTTCGAATTGAAATAAAACACAAGAAAATCGTTTTAATGACCATCAATTTGGCTTTATTGGAAGGATAATTTTATGCCATTAATGTTTAAATATGATTTCAGGCATGTGGCCGCCGCGGCTGGCTCGAATAAAGCCAATTCTACAGGTCCAATTTTCAACCACTTTTTCGAGCATATGGGGCCGTATGTCGGCAATAACGCCACGAATGTTGGCTTCCAATTCCCCTAACGTTTCTGGTTTGTTGGCGTAGACGAGCGACTTCACATATCCCCAAAGAAAATAATCCCATGGTGTCAAATCACACGATCTTGGTGGCCAATTGACAGGTCCATTCCGCGAAATTATGCGCTCATCGAATGTTTCCTTCAATAAATCGATTGTGGCGTGCGCTGTGTGGCATGTAGCGCCGTCTTGTTGGAACCACAACTCATCCACATTCATGCCATCCAATTCGGGAACAAAATAGTCGGTTATCATGGCTCTATACCGGTCTCCATTAACGGTAACTGCCTCTCCAGCATTATTTCGGAAGAAGTATGGCCCAATGACTCCACCAGCCCATAGAGCACACCAAACAGTCAGTTTTTGTGGATGTAATGGCCTCTCAAGGGTCTCGTGTGGATTCTCTTCACTCCAAATGCGGCAATTTTGCTTGTTGACGTAGCCATTCAACCAAAAATGAGCCTCATCACTGAACAAAATTTTGCGATGAAAATCAGTAAACTTCGCGAACTGAACCGTTATTTTCGAAATAAATTTGCACGATTTGCAAGCGTTGTTCTTTTGTCAACCTGTTCATGATGAAATGGCAAACCAAACTGAACATAAATGACATTAGAGTTTCCAGATTTGACCACAAAATGCCAGTTTTATCTCTATTCGAAAAACAAACCTGTAAAAAAAACACCCGATATATATACCAGGGTCTAATTCAGGTAGTCGTGATCGCATACTTTTTCGATTCGATAGCAATTTTATTTCTAATTCTTTCAGTCGATACTAAACGAATCGAAATTATTTTTTCAGTGGGTTTTGGGTTTTCACAACACTGAAAAAATAATTTGATTTTCTTAGTATCGACTGAAAGAATCTAGACCCCAGATTCGATACTATCGAATCGTATAAACTATCGAATTTTGTTGCATACGATAGACACTGACGTATCGAATGTAAACTCGATAAATGTAATGTTGAGTTACTCGATGTCGAATGCTATTATTTCAAATTCAATACATTTCATTCGATTTCGAGTTTCAAGATACCAAAATAAATAATTTCGATAAATTTTGCTCGATATCGTATGCGATGATTAGACCCCAGAAATAAAATTTCTTTCCAATCGAAAAAGTATTCGATCACGACTGCCAGAATACCGGGCAGTAATGTCTTGAAATTTATCAAAAAAACTAGGTAGCAGGAAGTCTCTGTAGCTATCTACACTGTCTTTGTGGCAGCGTTTTTTTTCATTATCAAATAAACAAAAAAAAAAAAAAAAGAAACAAGTTAGAGTGCTATATTCGGCTGTGCCGAATCTTTGATACCCTCCACCGACACTTCGAATGTTTTAGGAGTAATATCTGTATGATGTCTATTTACTATTATAATCTTTGTAAAAACAGACATCTGCATTAAAATTTGTTGCGGTTTAGACCTATATAAAATTATTGATCGATAATCAGAATCAATTTTAAAAAGTTCGAGTATAATATCAGTTTAAGATGAACTTAAATGATTTTCAAGAGAACAAATTCTAGAAAAGCCATGGTAAGCTATGAACCAATCATCCCAAATTCTGCAGACCGATTTCTGGTATTAAAAAACATAAATTTCAATACAGCGGTGCAATTAGTTTAAGCGTTTGCAGTAAATTTCAGAAGGCTGCTAAAATGGAATCTAAGGAAAATTATGGACCGTATATCACAAAATTGCATTTTCTGGCCATATGAAGCTAAACTGGAAGAAAGTTTACCGCGTATTTAATTATTTTACCAGAGTGGGCTTTATATGAGGCCTATGGTAAGTTATGCACCGATCTTCACCAAATTTCACAGTGTCATTTCTAGTTCTATAAAACTGTGATGTATCAAATTTTGTTATGATAGCGTTATTTTTTACGTTTTTAGGCGTACTAAGCTGTTTTCCGGGAGTAAGGTTTATATGGGGCCTAGGGTAAATTATGAACCGATCTTCACGAAATTTCACAGTCTTATTTCTAGTCCTGTAAAACTTATATGTTCCAAATTTTGTTATGATAGCATTATTTTTTACGTATTTAGGCTTACTATACTGTTTTCCGGGAGTAGGGCTTATATGGGGCCTAGGGTAAATCATGGACGGATCTTCACGAAATTTTACAGCGTGATTTCCAGTTAAATAAAACAAATTGTTGCGAAATCTTATATCATTCTATGCATTTTTCCACCATTTATGTTAGTTTTTGTAACAAAATTATCAATTTTTTTTTAGGTGGTGGTTCCACATTTTGATTCATAGCTCAGATCCTATTGAACCGATTTTGCTGAATTTCAATCCCAAACTGCTTAGGATAACTACAAGCAATTTGACACCAAGTGTGTTTATTTCTTTTGAGTTTTTCGAAAGTGAGCGTGTTTTCAACAGACGGACAGACAGACGGACATGGCTAAATCAACTTAAAATTACTCAAGGACCCAGAATATAAGTATATACTTTATAGGGTCTGAGATGAATAATAAAAAAGTTTCACACGTAATGATAAACTTAATATACCCTCTTCACAACTAATTGTGGTGGAGGGTATAAAAACGTAAAAGTCCTACGTTCCGTATAAGAGTTTGTAATACATGTTTTAAAAATGTTTAACATGTATAACTCTTTTATAATTGACGTATTTTTAAATTATTTTCAACGGTCAATTACTATGACGCAGCAAAAATATCATCAATCTTTTAATAAAGATCATCCTCCAAAGCCATCTTAATTTGGATATAAATCGGCCGTTTTGCAAGAAAACGGTACAATGATCGACCGTAATTTGACCAATTGTGCAATTCCAGAACAACATTACAGAGAGTTTTAAAGTTGGATCTTAGGGTGGATCCATACAAAATTTAAATTCTGCAACCAGTGCTACGGCAAGAGCACCAACTACGACGACATTGATACGTTTTATTTGGGCAACTATGTTTTTAATTAAACTCTGAACTAAACCATTTGTATTTAATTTGATCCGAGACTAATAAAGAGAACGAAAAACAATTTTGCGCCAAAATTTCTCTTTTCTGTTGAGTCGTTCGGAAACGAGTGTAATTTTGACAGAAGAGTTGACGGGCGTTGTTAAATCTATTAAGAATCCCTCAAGGACCTAAACATTTATACTTTATAAGGCCTTATATGAATACTAAAACAGTTCTACGCTGAATGACAAACTTAGTATACCCTCTCTCTCCATTAATGTCGGATGATATAAAAACGGTACCATGATTTTAATTTTATTAACTTTAAAGGTTGTTCGTTATTGTACTTTCCTATAATGTCAATGTTTTTGTTACTGAATATTTTAATATTTACAGGGTAAGCTAAAAGTTTTCAAGTACTAAATTTAAAAACACTTTGTTGCCGCCACTGCCAAGCCGCAACTCGTTATTAAACTTTTGTTTGAGTAGCAGCACTAATACTGTCAAAATAATAAAATTTCAAAGATTTTCTAAGCGGGAAAAGTGATTAATGCTTCAGCACACATATTTGTAAAATCTCTTTAATATGAAAAAGAAACTAAGAGGACAAATTAAAAAAAAATTTAATTTTAATATTTAAGTAACCATATTTGTAAAATTTAAATTTTATAATTTGTGTTTGTACACTCACAATATTATTAGAGTAACGGACTGTAGTTTGTTTAAGAAGTATTCCGTTCAGTAATTTTTAAATAAATAAACATTTAAAATTCCAAGCAAGTTTATTTTTAAAAGATTCTAACAGTTATTCAAATAACTAAGTGCATATTAATACGGATTTTCAGTTGCAGTTAATATTGTCCGTTGCTAAAGCTAAATTCTTCTTTATGCAAAATTAAATGAAAATGTAATTTAAAGTAACGAAAAGTACACTTAATGTGTACCAAAAAATCAAACGCGAATTCCGTGAAAACCAATGAACATTCAGTTGTTTTATATAATTTAGCTAACCAAAATAAATGTTAACTTATCTATAAAAAACGGTTTGCTTGTTTTGTGTAAAAAAATTTCCAATTTCTATTTGATAAAATAATTTAGTTAAATACATCAAATTTTGAAAGGTAAATAACTGCGAAGCCATATTGGTCATGCTGCTGTTGTCTTATAATTAGGAGTTCTTGTGTAAACAACGTGGTCAGTACAACAAAAGTAAAACAAACGTGTGTGGGTAAAGCCCTTATGAGACTAAATTTTTAATGCATTGTTCAAGTTTTGGTGAACAGTGCAAATATAACGTAATAGACAAAATTTACCAAGTGCGAAGGATTCAGCTGTATTAAGATAAATGGCAAACTGTCAAAAATGTTACTAAAGTTATCGATTAAAAATGAAGTAATGTCAAAAAAAAGTAAAATTGTTCAACTTAAAATTGACATTTCAAGCTTAAAATATTAAATGTGTTGCTGAATCATCGGTTTATGGGCAAATTCAGCGATTTACCGCTTTTTGTTTTTAAGTTTCTCATAAACAAAAAGTTGGCAACATTTAATAAAATTAACAGAACAGGGATGGCTAAGTTGTTTCAATTGTACTTTTTTGTTGATACTTTTTATTTATTTATAGTTCATTTTTGTGGTATTTTTAAAGAACATAATAAATAAAATTAATTTCAATTAAAAAAATTATTTAGTACAATTATGGTAAAAAGTACAATTTTTAAAAGTTATTGATACAATTTTAAAAATTCTCAACGCCATCCCTGAAACAAACCCATAACAAGAGAAAAAAAACTATAAAACTTTGTTTACATTTTTTATAGTTTGCTCTTTCTAGCATTTACTGTTTCTTTTAATCAACTCTATATCAATTAATGAATAAAAAATGCAGTGTCATAAGGGCTTAAGTAAATAATAAAATTATCTTTCTCTCTCATTAGAAAATAAGCGGACAGGTGTCTGTCTGGTATTTTTTAACAGCCTGTTCGTCGATTTCGAAGGAAGACTTCGTTCGCTTAACTTACATGTAAAACAAAAACAATATTTCATAATTTGTTTTTGTTTTAAATATAAGTTAAGCGAACGAAGTCATCGTTTGAAATCGACGAACAGGCCCTTATAACTCGGCTCTTTTGCGGAGAAAACGAAAATTACTGAATTTAATAAATTAACTGAATATTCCTTTGTTTTTACAGAATATTCAGTTAGTTTTTTAATAGCTATTTTATATTGAATATTCCTTTATGTTTTACGGAACATGGAGTTGAATTTTTGACAGTAAAAATCAAATGAACTTTTCGTTAAAAATTAATGAAAAATAAGTAGACCGGTTTTTAAATGAATTTTCATTTAAGTATTTTACGTAAGAATTTCAGTGAATTTTACGTACAGAATATTGTAAGTGTAATTTAGTGGTTTCACTATATTAAAGGAGTTTGGGGTTTTAATAAACTTTGCCCATCGGCTTTAATATTTGTCATTTTTGGTTTAAATAGAAAGTCGTCGGTATTGGCCTTTAGATTTGCTAGTCAAAGTAGTCCACAACGTCTTTCCTGCGTCTTAGCAATTTTATTTATTAATGAAAACAATTTTAACAAGATTTGATGAAAAAAAGATCTTAATTCTTATACTGTCGATTTAATCTATCTATCTATATATATAAAACAGGATGTGTGTATGTAGGTAAGTATGTATGCTGGGCCGATTTTGATGAAATTTTCAGGGAATCTTCAGAATGTTCAAGCCGCGCGAAGAGGCGTGGCAAAATCCACTTTTCATATTGCACCACCAATGACATCTCTATAATTTGAACGATTTTTTCTTTAAAATGATCGCCATGGTCCAACTTAGATTCATACGAAAAGAAAATTTTTCCCCGCCCACTTTTTTCGAATTAATTAAAATCAGAAAACGGCTCCATCGATTTAACAAATTTTTCATTCAATTTTTCGTATTAATCCATTTTAAGTTTTCATCGAAAGAAAAATTTACCACGCCTACTTTTACGCCCACTTTTTCTATTAAGCGCATAACTTGAGAACGGCTTAACCGATTTGGACGATTTTTTATTTAAAATCATCGCCATGGTCCAACTTAGGTTTTTACGAAAGAAATTTTTTGCCCCGCCCACTTTAACGCCCTCTTTTTTCGATTTACCTAAAATCAGAAAACGTCTCCATCGATTTGACTAATTTTTCTTTCAAATGTTCGTATCTTTTTAACGGATTTTAAAAATCGAACGCAAATTTGGACAGGACAACGTCTGTCGGGTCAGCTAGAAATGAATATAATGCTGATATTACAAGAGCTTACTTGATTTTAATCAAATTACAATAGTCGACTAGTGTACTGTATTAAAATTAAAATACAATTATAATGAGAGCGAGAGCAAATAATAATGTTTAATCTCTTTTAGTAACGTGCACTAATATTGATTACACTGGTTTACAGCCAAAAAATACCAAGAACGCCACATGCCTAGAAAAGTTAATTGCGACCTCCTGAACACGAAAATCGCTCTAATTTTTTATTTTTATAAGTACTGTTTTTTAAATAACGATACTTTTGTGTTTTTCGGTGTATGGTCCCACTCAAACCCTTGTGGAGCGCAAGCAAAAAGTCCGATCGAAATATTGTCGTTCCACAAAATTCTTAATAAAAACTTTATTTTTCATCCGATTTTTTTCAAATTACGCTTAAAATCTTGGTAAATAAATATACTATTTGGTTAAAAAATAAAACATTCCAGATATTTAATATAACGTAGAAAAAAAATTAAATCAATATGAAAAATTTTGAAAAAAACGTAAAAACTACCATTACTCAGCCATTTCTTATCAGATAGAAATTTTCAGCATATCGACGGAAAAGAATTCAATTACCTTTCCAACGATATGGTTGGTTCGATAGTTGGGCTCCACAAGGGTTTGAGTGGGACCATACACCGAAAAACACAAAAGTACCGTTATCTAAAAAACGGTACTTAGGAAAAAAAATTACAGCGTTTTTCGTGTTCAGGAGGTCGCAATTTACTTTTCTAGGCATGTGGCGTTCTTGGTACTTTTCCAAACTTAAAATTTGTAAAGCAGTGTAATTGATTGCAGAAATTTGAAAAAATCTTTACGTGTTTAAAAAAAATTCCCTTTTTCCCTACAACCATAAAAAATTGTTCCCTACAATTTTCCCTACGTTAAAAATTAATTGTTTTTAGCAACAGGCAAACAAATTGCTTACATTTTGTAAAAATTATAATAAAAGCATTAATTAAATACAAGAAAAAAAATCAAAATAAATATGAAAATACCATGCACAAGTTTTAATTTTTTCTTTTTGCCGGAAACACCTCTATATATCCTGCAACCTAAAGACAAAACATAGTCAAACTCCGTATTTGATTTTTCGTTTCATCATCTTTTACACATTTTAAAGATCTTGAAAATTTTTCCAGGAAACTTATTTTAAATAATTTTTTAAAACATAAGTATCTAATAATTTTTAGCAAACTTGGTATAATATTAACCCTAGAAAGATAACGTTATTTTTTTACCGAAAAGATAACGACACGTCTGAAAGACGCATGCTTGTTTATATCCTATAAAATATATCACCGAAAATAATATTGATGAATTTTAATGTTGAAATTATTTATTTATTAAATTTTTTTTTTAACCTTTAATTAAGCGCATTAAGAAAATCACACAATTAATCGCATGGGGTCTCACGTGATTATTTAGAAAATCCCGAGCAGCACCGGGACCAAACAGCTAGTTATGTATAAAAAAAAACAAAAACAGCATTTTTTTCATTTAAAAACATAAAATATAAATAAAATTCAGTACTGGTTTCTTTCAACTATTTTACAAGTTGACTCATCTTCATATAAAAAAAAAGTTACACTATTAGTCGCATGGGGTCAACAAGAATTAGTCAAGCGACACGTGTGTACGCTTTAACGATATAATCGCAACTTATTTTTGTTCTCTTTTTAAATGAATAAAGCTATAGAAAAAACAAGTTCGCTCCGAACATTTTAACGTATACATTTTTCAATTTTAATTTCTCCTGACCCCATGCGCCTAATTAAAGGTTAAATATAGTTTTTAAATAGAAAATTGTTATAAAAATAAAAGCATTATCAAATATTAAAGAGTTTTTATAAAGGACTTCAGTTCGGTTCTAAAAACTTAAATAAATATTTTCTTTGTACTTTATGTAAATAATGTTATCTGTATTAACTTAGACTCAATTTACATGATAAATTTTATGACGTGCAATTTTAGACGTCATTTTTTATTTGGTAGCAAGCGGTGTAGAGAAGGAAGAGGAAGAGAAAACAGAAATCATGTCTATTTTTCTACCCCTCTTTCTTCTCTACACCGCTTGCAGCCAAACAAAAAATGACGTCTAAAATTGGACGTCATAAAATTCATCATGTAAATTGAGTGTTATATAAACCAAAAAAAAAAAAAAATAATAATTTGAATAACATTAAGGGTCTTCATGATATCGCTTAAAATTGCCATTTGTGCAAATGGGTAAACTTGCGAGACTCGTTTCATGAAGATCCTTATTAATTTTTGAGTAATTTTAAGAATTAATGTCATTTCAAACTGAAACATCAATAAAAAAATATATTAAAAAACATATTCAAAAATATAATAAAAAAGTTGAAATTTGTGAAAAAAAAATGAAATTTGTTTTTAAACATGCATAAAGAAAGCCAAAAGACCAATATGCTTATATTATTGCAAGAATTTATTGTTTGTGATTTATTAACACTTGAAGTTTTCATTGAAAACGGCGGTAAGCAGCATTGACAGAAGATTTGGAACGAAAATCTTCTTTTCGCGACAAAAAATCTTATTTTGAAGAGAAAAATCTTAAAATTTTTTATAACAAAGGCAAACAAGTAAAAATTATTAATTTTTTAAAAGAAGCTACTTTTAATTATGGAAACTACATATTTAAATTAAAATACGTAATTTCGGTATTTATACAAAATTAAATTGTAGGTTTAAAATTAGTTATATTTTCCAAAAAATACATTTTAAATGCACTAAATTTCTAATAAATAAGAACGTAAAAAAGTCCATTTTTTATAAAGAAGTTTCATCGAAAGTTTAACTACTTTCTAATATTAGAGACGTATAAATTTTGGGCAAAAAAAATTTAAGTTTGGGAGCTATGAAGCTCATACATCATATGAAATCTTGAGGGTTCTCAATTTAATATTATATTTTTTGATACCGTTGTTATATCGAAGGCATTTTGAGAAATTCGCATTTAAAAAAAGCTCACTGAAAACTATGGATTTTCCTAAATATATTCCTAATGAATTTTTATTAAAATAATGTTGGTACACGTTTAAACAGATATTGTTAAGCACTTATGTATAAATACTTTGTTTACAAATTATCATAAGCATAGAATGTGGTATTTTCAAACCAGAAGCTTCATAACCCTTAACTGTAACTTTTTACCACTCCTCTTGGTCTAGGCAGACCACAATTAGAACAGCTAAAAACCCCAATTAAATAAAAAGTTAATAAAAATTATTTTTTTATTGAACGCCCTTTATCTGCATTTGGGAATTTTTAACCATTATCGTGACTTTTATATTATATTGGTTACCGTAACTAATTAATTGAGAATACAAAAATTTTGGTTATAAATAACCATTAAATCAACCAAAAAAATTGTTTGGTTAAAAATAACCATTATTGAAAAAAATTGTTTTTTGTTTTGGTTATCATGTATGAAAAAATTTCAAAGGTTTATTGTTGTCACCAAGTTTATATATACATGTATACAAACATATGTACCATGTATATTGTTTGGATACTAAACTCAAATATGCAATATCTTTGCCGTAGTAACCAAAAAAAAAATTTTTTATAATGGTTATTTTCAACCAAAAAAATCTTGGTTGAAATAATGGTTATCTTCGACCAAAAAATTGGTCGGTTTATATAACGATTATTTATAACTAAAAAAAAATATCTCATTTCAATTGGTTAAAATAACCAAAATAAAATATATTACTTGTTAATGGTTGGTTATAACCATTACGTAAATGTATCAGTAATAATTGTTAAATCTGATTTTTTTATCATTTATCTTATAACTGTTACGTCCCTGTTTGTTACATATTTCTGTTATTTTATTTTATATGCAAGTCATCGAATATATAGTCCTTAATTTTGCACTTTGCTTTCTCGCATATGCCACACATTTGATTCAAACTTGATTCATTCAATTCAGAACATATCATTTATAGAATTCACGTTTCTGTTTTTATGATATTTTTTCGTATTTGAAAAATATTGAAAGAAAACAAGAATTCTATATAAAAATAACATTTAACCCCACTAGTTTGCTTCAATCGAATCCAAATTAGTTTCACACGATTTAGCACGTATCATTATAGAACTCACGCCCCTGTTTTCTTGTTATATTCGAACAATATTGCAAGGAAAACACAAATTTGGTCTGGCCCGACCAAGACGGTAATCCTAGGGTTTAGTTCCATTAGTTTTACCTTTTGGTACAAAGACATAGTAACTGAATACATGAACTTTTTTGTTCTTTAATAATTTAATCTTTAAATACTATACTATCCTTTTTTTCTTTTCACAAATAATTTTCTTATTAATATTCCCAAAAGAACAACCGCGAATCTATGATGCTTTTTTAATGTTTTGTATGCCCAGAAATAATGATGCATGTTAGTACAAAAGTACAATAGTGTGCAAAACCAATAGACAACTAGCTGATATAAAACCTCATTGTTTTAAAACTTTACTGTTAAAAAAACTGTAAAAGAAAATTATGTATGTTGTACAAACTCAAAGTTAAAAATCTTTATATCTAAAAATAAAAAATCTTAATCTGAGAAAAAAAATCTTTAAATCTTATTTTGTTAAAAAAATCTTGAAAAATAAGATAAAATCTTAATTCTGGCAACGGCTGGCGGTAAGCATTAAAAAAATTTGTCTGTATAAAATGTATACTATAAATGCACAATTGAACAGCGCAAGTTTACGAGTCAAAATTGTTGGGCAAATTTAAGAAGTTTGTGTAAATGAATTCTCATACAATTTTTGACAGTTCATTTACGAGAGCTTACGAGAGAACAGATTACGAGACTTATAAACGATATCATGAGGATCCCTATTATGTGCAAGATTTACAAATTTAAATTTTGAGGTCGCCACATACAGGTATACCGCACTTGACACATACCATTTTGGACATAAGTTTAATTTCTGATGGACAGAAGCCACCGTATTAAAAATAATAGTTTAACCCTTTGAGGACCAGACTTTTTCTGCCGAAGCGATTTATTATTTTTTCTTATTTTCTTAATATATGGCCCACTTATAGTAACGTCAAAACAAATACGCCCACCTGGTCCTCTCCTTGCCCCTCTTTTTGCTTGGCAAATATAGTTGCCTATGGGCTGAAAGAGAATTTTTTATCCAAAAAATTGAATTGGAAAATATAATGTTTTATAAATTCTTTATTTATTTAAACTATTATTTAATTTATAAATAACTAACAATTTAAGATAAGTCCTATACGTGGTATTCGCCAAAAACCACCACGTGATGTAAAGCAAAGAAATACATTGCATATAGTACAAAATACATTTGTGAGGCTATGTTTGCCATATCTGGCACAACGAAGGCATCGTTTCCAATTTTCACGTTTTTCCATTTTATGAAATGACTTTGGCTTTTTTAGAGAGATTCTTCCCAGTTCTGGTTGCTTCCGGGAATCTGCGCAGTCTTCAACAGAAGTCATTGATTAATTCCTTTGCTAAAGCTGCCCGAAAGTCAATCTAGGTCACTTTTGTCGCGAAGCTGTTAGCCAACATGAGTTTGCTATATATCACGTAGTTATCATGGACGCATATTTCGAAGAGATCAAGAACAATCGAATATTAAATCGCCATTTGCTTCTGCGATCATACTCATAGTTAACCTTTTTTTGGTCCATGAGATCGACACCTCCCATTCTCTTGTTGTAGTGCTGGACAACCAACTGCTTGTCCTGCAACTCGCCGCTTTACTTTGCACACCACAGTTAGGTTGGACTGCTGCACTATCAATATGCACATTTCTGAAACCAAAAAAGTATAGAAAAATATTAGCTACTATTGCAATATAACAAAATTATAAAAACTTACCTTAAAAATTACAAACAGCATTAAACACATCATACGCTTGCGGCATTTCCACATGTGGGTTTGCAATGGGTTTAGAACTTGCGAATGTTCATATATGCAATTCTCATGAAATCCGGTGAAGACGGGGTTTTTATAGGCAAGCGTCTCTCCAAACCAGAAAGTCTTCTCTGGTGTCATAAACGTATTACTGCAGCATTTGAAGTCGATGCAATTGGCTCATCCTCTACAGCAACTTGTACCGCTTTGCGACCAACGCGAACCTTTTTAATTACAGGATATTCTATAGGTTTAGTTCCTTCACTAACGACTTCTATGGGCTCATCCTCTTGGATTTCCAAAGCGTAATTTTCTAGAAAAACGATGTCCCCTTCATCCATATATGCAGCAGCTTCCTCTTCATTGTCACTGGCTTCGCAAAACCAAAGTTGCTCAATTTCGTCCCGATTAAGGAAAAGAAAACGATCACGAACTGATCCACTCATTTAATTTTTTTTTATTTATAATAACCAAATAATAATACACTGTTCGATCAAAAATAACACTCGAAATACAACAATAATACACTTTCAAGTAGTAATGCACGAAGGACGTATGCTCTGATTGATTTCGAATAATAAATGAATAAAAACAAACAAACAATCAGCGCAAATAAAAAAACATCGTTTTACGTTGTTTTTCAAAAAAAAAAAAAAACAACGTAAAACTATGTATATACACACATACATACATACAATGATGAAAATAAAAAAAAAATATTTAGATTATTTTTAGGTGCGTTTTTTGCAGTTTCAACCCACAGGCAAACATACTTGCCAAACATATTTGGGGTAAATGTGGGCAGGTTGAAATTTTCACACACTTTCCCCATATATATTTTGAAAGGTAAGGGGCGCCTCCAAAATATACCCGAGTTTTAGCCAGGTGCGCCCTACTCTTTCCCCACAGCACCCCCCTGAAGTAAGGCGACTTTTTGGCCAAATTTGAGGACTCCTAGTGGGCAAATACGGCCAGAAAGGCCCCTACCACCTACCACATTTTTGTTGCCCCAACCCTCCGCTACAAATCCGTTTTAAACATATTTGCTCTATCTCTTATTTGAACAATTATATGATGCAAAATCCCCTGGGCAAGAATGTTTGCCTATGGTCGTCAAAGGGTTAAGAAAAATTTGGATACAATTCAGGCTGCTACAGTCTCATATACATACATTTCGGAATTTTAACGCCATTTATATCTAGATACTTTCTTACCTATTTAATTTTAAGTCACAGTGCGTCGTTTATTGCAGAGTATTTAATTCGGTATCACTGATTCTGCACTGTTAAACAAACTTAAAAATTAAAAAAAAATATATACATATACAATAAGTAATATTTCGTTTATCTTGTTAATTTGTGTTGTGTTTATATTTTCGGCTTGGGGTCTGTTTTACCAAATAGAACATAAACAATTAAATAGAACATAAAAAAATAGTTTGTTTTTAGTTGTTATTATTTGTTTATTCTAATATTTCGACCAACTTTGTTGGTCATCTTTAGGGAAACTTATTTAAGATTTTCTTAAAAGTTAGTGAAGAAAACTTGAAATATTAACAATGGTCAACACTGCATTTAACATAAAATAAGTTACCCTTAAGATGACCAAGAGAGTAGGCCGAAATATTGTAATAAATGCTATTCATTAAAAATTAAAAACAAACAAGAGTTTTTACTTTTGTTCCTTTTAATTAGCAGACCTCGAGCCGAACATATAAACACAACACAAGTTAATAATTAATATTTTTGTTTGCAAAAATTAAAGGGTGTTTTTCAAGCCCAACATAGCTTTCTAAATGGTAAGCTATCGCATGCACTGTAATACTGTGCTCACTTTTAGTAATTTACGACTAGCATGTTCCGGCGAATGATTAGATCCATTTTCATAGCCAGGGCTGTGGAGTCGGAGTTAAAGAACAGGAGTTGGGGTTTTTGTACCGGAGCCGGAATCGAAGTACCCACAAAAACTCACGACATCGGCTCCAAAATTTTTTGACATAAAAAATTTTCTAATATTTTCCAAAATCAAAATTCTTCGAAATTGGCGATGCAATACCGAAATTTATACAGAATCATTTTCTCGTTATTTGTTAACATTTAAAAGGTACTGCAAAAAAGAGCTTAAAGTCAAATTAGGAACAGACATATATACATTTAGCATCAATGTTAGTGTGGGAGTCGAAGTTGGAGTCGGACTTAAAAACTTCAGCGGTTGTAGTCAGAGTTTGAACTATTTGTTGACGACTTTGGGCAGTTTATAGACGACTTCGTGATTTTGATGGCGCACATAATCATTCAAAGAAATTTGGCGGATATGAAGAAGGACTATCCACAACAGAATCTATACTTTATCAAATCCAGAAAAATGCAGCGTATTTTATCAAATTCTAAAGAACAGCTGTCCAAAATCATTTGCAAATATTAATGCCAAGAATAATGGGTCAATTACGGATAGGAACAAAGGAAAGCAACGCCGCTCACGTCAAAATATATTAATTTTTTTTCTTTATTTCATATATTAATATGAACGACGTTGTCATACGTAATCGACCCATACGTCTCTTAAATAAAATAAAATTATTTATGATTAAAATCATGTTTTTTTATTTTATTTTTACAGTTTTAACCCGTTAAGGACTGATGGGTATTTAAATACCCAAAACCAGAGCCATCGTAGAAAAACTATGGGTAACTTCTGGTAAGAGGTATCGGAAATTGGTTTTTACAGAAAGATAAAGAAAGAATAGGACCACTTAAAAAAATGTTTTAAGTTAAATTTTACCATCTTCTATTGGGAAATTTAGCGGTTTAAAAGAAAGCAATTTTTCAAATTTACCAAAAAAAAAGTGAACGAAAATGGTTCTGGAAAAGTCGGGAAGTAGAAAATCGGAAAACCTCTTAGGTGTGCTCTGCTTTAAAAAAGAATATTAACTTATTTGGGCTTAATCACGTTGACTACAGGTTTGATTCAATGACATGGGTATTTAAATACCCACTTTGCTGCCAGAGGGTTCAAAACGCAAAACTTGTTATTAATATTTTGAGTAGCTAAAATGTGTTGTTTCATGTAAAATTAACTAGAAATAAATATCACAACTGTGGATGATTATTGAGATATTTTTTAATGTTTTTTGAATGAAACTATGCAAAACAATCCTTTGGGTATAAGTTTAATTTGCATTTTGTACAACCAAACCAAGTTTTACCTCCACATTGTCTACAGCGGCCATGCTTTTTAATTATCATATGGTCAAAGGTATCCATGCGCTTTGCCATTTCTTGGGCATTTGTTACAACTTTTTCTCTTATAGGAACACAATTATCAGGATTTGTTACCAATGCATCATCAACGCTTACACCGAAACCAAATTGACTCATGATTGGAGATCCTTCAGCTTTTCTTAGCATGCAGTGTAAGTAAATTCCATGCATTCACCAGACCAGCATCCAAAGCATTAGTAAGTAACGGCCAGTACCACTTTTTATTACGAACTTTAATGCGGTGATTTTTCATGATATTTTCGAATAAGTCCTTTCTCAACTTTAGTTCTTTTCAACACACTTATTATATGTTGTTGCTCTTCTCGTATACAAAACAGGGAAAGCACTTAATTGTTTTTAAAAACAAAAGTCACCGTATAAAGTAAAACAGAGCAGTAAATAAACACTGGGACATCCATTCAAAAACCTAAAAATCCCAATTTATTTTTAAAAATACCCCAGCGGGAAAACTCAGAAGACCTTCTTACTTCAGGCAATATTAAAAGGTGTTAAAAATATTTTTATTCAATTACCATTCTTACCTTAAGTACTCTGTTCAACATTTCACGTGAAATGATGTCAAAACGCATGGAAAGAACTTGTGCGGAATAACTATGAAATAATGTTGATATAGTTGTACTCTGTTCAGTTTGTGGAAAAGTTCCGAAATGTTTCTGGCAATATTTTTTTACAATTGAGAAATAATGTAAGCTGCACTTATTTCACGTGGAATTTTAATCAAAAGCAAAACAATGTAAACTGATTATTTAATAAGAAATAAAAAATTAAAATAACACAACCGGTAACAGTTTTTCATCCATATTAACTTTCTTTTTTATTAAATTGTTTGTTAAAAAAATTAATTTTTAGTAAAACACATGTGGGGTTTGTTTACATATGCAAAACAATTGGCATACTTTACAGGAATAAAAACGTCAAATTGTACAAGCTCGTAAGATAGGTAACATTGATACATGTCAAAATTTTCGTGTGAAATAATAAAAGTTGCTCAACATTTTTCACGAATTTGAACAGAGTACTTGGCTTATATGCTAAATACTGCATCACAGAAGGCTCCTTTTTTTTTTTTTTTTTTTTTTACTGTTAGGACCAGCACTCAGGGGATGACCCCTACTAATGCATTGCATTGTGTTGGAACTAGGAAAATAGGTTGTGGGAAGGAGGATAGAGGGAGTAGTGTTTGTGAACATTCGATTTGAACTTAATCATGTTGTAAGTGAGAGGGAAGACTTCTGCAGGAAGGTTATTCCACATACGAACTGTGCGGGAAAAAAATGAATTCTCTCTGTAATGCGTTGTACGATTCACCTGCCAATCGACCACATAAGGATGGGCTCTTGAGGAAAAACGTGTATTACGAACAAACGTACGGGTTTCGGGAACCATATCCCTAATTTCGTCAGAACACATCCCATTGTAGTAACGATAAAACAGACAAATACAACCCACATTGCGACGGTGCTCGAGGGAGTCAATAGAATTGGATACCCTACTGTCACCAATGAGAACCTTCGCCCTCTCCTGCACGCGGTCGAGAAGCTCCAAAATAGACTTTGAAGCACCGGCCCACACATGAGAGTTGTATTCCATACGCGGTCGGATATAGGTGGTATAAATAGTAAGGAGATAAGATGGAGTGAAGTATATCTTACACCGTCTTAGAAAACCGAGGCACTTGAATGCTTCTTTCGACACCTTGAATATATGTTCTGTCCATCGGACATCACATTGTATCCTCATGCCCAGAACATCAAGAGATTCTGATTCCTCAATAATTATACCACCCATATATACAGATGAGGCACCATGATTTGTCGCGCGTTTATGCGTTAGCACGCAACATTGGGTTTTTCGGGCATTAAAATCGACCCTATTCGCACGACCCCATTCCGAGAATATGTCAAGGTCTAGGCCAGCGTATCATTCATATTCTGCCTCATAGCAGCGACATCGGATACGCTTGGTCTACATTCGAATGAGAACGAGTTGCAAAGGTTGCTGTCATCTGCAAAAGAGTAGATAGGATTATAAGTTTGACAAAGGAGGTCGTGTAGAAAGATAAGAAATAGAGTAGGAGAAAGAACGGAGCCTTGCGGCACCCCTGAATGAATCTTGAACTCGTTTGACGAAACCCCATCTATAACAACTCGTATAGTGCGATCTCTGAGAATACTCGATATAAATCGAGAGAAATTATCACCGACACCAAATGCAGCAAGTTTTGACAAGAGTGCACCATGCCAGACTCTGTCAAACGCCTTAGAAATATCCAAAGCAATTACCTTACTTTCGCCAAAATGGTGAATGGAATGGCACCATTTTTCCGATAACAGAGCTAGTCATTCTCCAGTAGAGCGACCTCTACGAAAGCCATACTGGCGGTCGCTTTGTATGTAGTTTGATTCTAAATATTTGACAAGATGGTAATTTACCATACTCTCCATAACT
This sequence comes from Pollenia angustigena, assembly GCA_930367215.1. Taxonomy (NCBI): domain Eukaryota; kingdom Metazoa; phylum Arthropoda; class Insecta; order Diptera; family Polleniidae; genus Pollenia; species Pollenia angustigena. The sequence goes on from OV884058.1 coordinate 46,292,138, forward strand.
TTGGAAAGTGCATAACAAATTGCAATTGCGCGGTAATTTTCAGGGTTATTAGCGGTTCCCTTTTTAGGAATTGGCGTTACATTAGCAACTTTCCAGCAGACTGGAAATTCCGCGGCACGGTATAAAGTGCTGAAAAGATTTGCTAAGGGACGAGCTAGCGTCGAAGAGCACTGCTTTAAGACCAGTGCAGGTATACCATCCGGCCCAGGAGACTTGTTTATGTCAAGATCTGCAAGAACCCTTTTAACAGCTCGACCCCGAATAAATATTCTAGGCATAGTTACGGATACTTTTTCGAGTTCGGGTAGTGGTTGATTGCTATCTGGTAGGTAAGAATTATTAGCAAATAATTCGGCAAAACAATTAGCCTTATCAACCGGGTCCGTGAATGATCGGCCATCCTTTAAAAGAGTTGGTATTGAAGAACTAGCATTAACCCTTACTCTTTTAACGAATGACCAGAAGCTTTTACTACCCCGGGGAGCAGCAAGAACTTCAGCACGAAGACGTTGCTCGTGAAGAGTTTTTTCCCGTCTAAGTACTTTGGCACACGAAGACCTTGCCATTTTGCGTAGCAATTCAGTATCAACGTTTTTATTTTTACGCCAATTTCTGAATGCTTCCTCTCTGGATCTGACTGCTGATTTGCACGACTGATTAAACCAAGATTTGGATCGAGGTTTATTCGAAGCTTTTTTAACTGGGATGAAGATTTTCATTCCCAGCATTATTACGTTTTCAACCATTTTCGCCATGGCATTGACGTCATTGTCCAGGAAACAGAGTTTCCAATTGAAATGCCGAAAAAAGTCATTGAGCTCAGCCCAACGTGCTTTTCCGTAAACAAATATTGATCGTTTCGTAGCCCGTCGTGAAACGTTCCGAAGTTCGGAGAACGGAAAAGAGGCGGAAATGGTGCAATGATCCGAGTTGCCGAGAGGTGCTTGAACCTCAACTTCGTACTTTTGAGGGTGCGAAGAGAGGAAGAGGTCAAGGGTATTGTGTTGGTGCCCATCAACACACGGAATATGTGTTGGTTCATTCACCAGTTGCACGAGGTGGTTGTGCGCAGCAAAAAGCTCAACATATTGGCCTTCATAAGTTGTACGGCCCGAGTGGTGAAGCCAAGAAGAATTGTGGACATTAAAATCACCAGCAACAACGATTTCACTGTCGGGACAATTCTCAAGAATCTTCGCTATTGAGTCGGAAAGGGATTCGAAGCCCGATAAGGTAATATCCCTTCCCTTCCTTCGTATAAAAGATAAGATACACATTCCTCGTTCCTTTCTATGAGAAGGGAGAAAAGAAGGAGTAAAATTTTTTGTTTTGTTTTTTTTTTGTGCACAAGGAAAAGCAAACGAATTATTTTTTTTTGATCCCGTTACCATTCTTATGTTACTCAAAAAGAACGAGAGCGGAAGGCGTACCCCTCAATGACAACAGTCCATGTACATTCAAAAGAAGGAGTACAGTGGACTTCTACTTTTTCCCGCTGGGACCGATTAAACGTGCATAGAGAAATAAACACACAACACTCATATCAATGCAATTAATAAATGCGTTTTTTAATTTTTTTTTTTTTTTTTTTTTTTCAAAAAATCTTGTGTTTAAGAACTCTTTAATAGCGAAGTGGGTAGAAAAATACCCATAGTCCAGGGGCCAAGGTTTGACAGGTTAAAATAATAAAAAAAACCAATGTAAATATAAATGCCCATAATATCAAATGTGTGAAATTTCATTAAAATCCGACCACTTAAAAACACCCTTTCTAATTGTCCTTATAAAATCAGTCCAAAAAATGGTATCTTTATCTCATTTATATTTTAATTACATACCAAATGAATTCAATAATTGTCAAAAACAATACATATACACACTTTTACATGTCCAAATAAGTAAATGGTTTTATGTGGTAGTATTTGCGTTACTGCTGATTCTTTATCTGTGGGATAATATAAACACTCATAGTTAATGTCAGACTGTCATAACACACCATTACATAAGCCAATATAACCATAAAATAATAAAAAGTGAAAATTGTATAAAAACCAGAAAGAACACACATACGACCAGGAGTTAGCAACAGGGAAAGTGGAATATTTACGTAAAATATTCATTAAACAAGTGGCACTTCGTGTCAAAAGGTTTTTAAGTTGTCTTTCTGGTGTATACACACTCCTGGTGTATACACCAGGAGTGGTAAATGAGGGAGTGTGTACTTAATTTGTCATGCCATGTGTAACACCAAAAAATATTTAAATATATATAGTCTGGAATCATTTGAAACTCGATTGAGCCGTGTCTGTCTGTGGGAGGTTAAAAACACGCTAACTACCGAATGACGCAACAAAAAGCCAAAAATAGTAAAAAATTGGTGGGGTTGTGAGCGTTTTGTAATGAGGTAAGGTTGGGTTAGGTTGACTACAAACTATCGGGTGATATTTTAGCTATTATCTTTTTGGCAACACTGGTTTAAACAGCTGACGCACATTTCGTGTTTTGTTTCACTGTCAAACATCTTCAGTTTGGTCTATGATTTCACCAAATTTAATTATTTAATTTATTATCAAAATGCGTGCTCTGTTAAGAAAGTTCATCGCGCGCTTCTTGTGTTCAGCGACGAAGCCCCTTTTTGGGCTCAATAGAATCAGCCAGAAGAATTGCAAGAGCTACAAATGCATCCAGAAAAAATCACAGTTTGGTGCGGTTTATGGACTGGTGGCATCATTGGACCGTACTTCTTCAAAGCTGATGCAAATCGTTACGTAATTGTGAATGGTGCTACCGTGAGATGATATCCAACTTTTTTTTGCCCAAAATGCAAGAGCTTGACTTGCATGACATGTGGTTTGAACAAGACGGTGCCACATGGCAAACACCACGCTTAACAATGGACTTATTGAGAGGCGAGTTCGGTGAACATTTTATTTCACGTTCGGGACCGGTCAATTGGCCGCCTAGATCATGCGATTTAACGCCTTTAGACTATTTTGTGTAGGGCTATGTTAAAGCTCATGTCTATAAACACATGCCCGCTTCAATTGACGCATTGGAAGACAACGTTGAAGCATTTATTCATGAGATACCGTCCGAAATGTTGGAAAGAGTATGCCAAAATTGGACTAAACGGATGGACCATTTGAGGCGCAGTCACGGTCGACATTTGCATGAAATAATCTTCAAACATTAAATTGTATGGACCGTACTATCGATTCAAATAAAGATTTCATGATTTTTTCTGAATTTTATGTGTTTTTTTTTAAACTTTCCTATAACTCTTAAAAAATCACTCATTACAGTGTACAATTTTGTGACATTTGGTCCCGCATATACCAAAGGTTTAATATTTAACCTCCTCCCAAAAATCACGTTAATTAATTAATAATTATCGGTCCACAGTTAACCATAGATCCATTTTAATGCCCGCACTCTAAAATCACTTTAGTACGCCTTATAGAATTATTATAGTGTCATATGACTAGCAATTATGATGCCAGATTTTTTAAATATTGGCTTACAAAGTTGACTCCTGGGACTTCATCGAGTACTTTCTCGATTCGAATGTAATTTAATATCTAATTATTTCAGTCAATACTAAACGAATTGGAATTATTTTTTCAGTGTTGTAAAGCATTAGTTTGAGTTTCACAATACTGCAAAAATTATTTCGATTCATTCAGTATCGAATGAAAGAATTAAAAATAAAATTGCTTTCGAATCGAGAAAGTACTCGATCAAGACTGCCAGAATTAGGCCCCTGAAAAAAAATTCTTTGTGGAAGGTATCAAATATTCGGCCTAGCCAAATATAATATTATTTGCTTGTTTTTATTTTAAATGGCAAAAATACCTTGGAGATTTAACTACAAGGGGTCGGGTAGCTACAAATTTTGTGCTTTGAATGTTGAAATTATTCTGACATAGATTAACAATCAATGTTGGAATAACTCCCACTTAAAAAAGAAAAATTATTGTAACATACAGCCAAACAACCGAAAGGAGCCAGACAAAAGGACAAGTTCAAGTTAAAATTTATTGAATTTCTTTTTTTTTTTTTTGTTGTTGTCTTACAAAAATTGAATTTATTTGCTTTGTGCTCGATTCATTAGTTCAAGGATACAATAAACAAATTTTAGATGTGTTTCTATTTGTGTGTTAAAAATTATTACATTTAATGAAATTTTGCTTGATTAAGCATTTGTTGAAACATTTTATACACCCAATAAATATGCTTTAGTTAATTCTTTATAGACAAAATAATGACGATAAAATTAAATGACAATTCTTTGTTGCTATTCACCCTATATTACTAACCTATGGGTCGAATCGACCCAGACACGCAAACTTTTTAAATTAAAAAAAAAAAAAAGATATTTTAACTCAAGATATATGTGTAATCTAAATTTGTTTATATTTAAACGTTTATAAATAATAAACATAAGGAATATTTATGATATTATGCATTATTAAAAAAAAAACAGCCTGGGTCGACTAGACCCATAGCCGTTATACAAAATATATATTTTAGCCATACCAATTTTTCTTTCAGGTTTCAAATGCACTTTATTTGACGTCAATATCTACTCATAATTTAATGAACAATTCGGCTGGATAATTTTTTTCACATTTTTTAGCTATGTTGTAATGAATACAAACTTAATTTCAATTTAAATATACAGTTAGGGACAAAATTGTTCACAAATTTAGTGTTATTGGCAAAATAGGCTATACATTTTTGTTTTGTTTAAAATTTTTTAACTATATGAAAAGGAGAACATTTCAAGAACTTAAAAATAAAAACTTTTCCAAAAAAAATATGTGTTCATAATATTTTACACAGTATTAGTATTGAGTTCTGGATGTGAACAATTATGACCCTAGTTAGACATTATTGTTGTATTTGGGTCCTAGCGTTTGGTAAGTTGTCCATTTGCTCTTGCTATATATATATATATGTCCTTTATTTATTTAAATACAATATAGATACAGCGATATAGCATAAAAATACTTAAATAAATTGTTTACGAAGAACATAGGGCGTCAACAAATGCTCTCCATCTAATTCTGTCCCTGGCAAGTAGTTTAATTTCGTTCCAGGATATTCGAGCTGATTCATGTTCGTGTCTTATGCACCTGATCCATGTATTTCGTGGTCGGCCTGGTTGTCGTTGACCTTGAGGGTTCCACTCAAGTGAAGCTCTAGCAATATCACTTGCAGGTCGCCTTAAAATATGACTGATCCATGTCCATTTACGTCTCCGTATATCAAATTCGATGGAACTACAATCTGCCAGATTCCAAAGATCCTCATTGGATATCCAATTCAGCCAGTATACACGTAATATCTGTCTCAGGCACCGATTCACGAACGGTTGAATTTTCTTCAAGGTCAGTTTTGTAAGGCTCCATGTAGTGCAGCCATATAGTAGGACAGATTGAACGCTACAATTGAATATCCGTAACTTCGTTTTCTGTGAAATGTTGTTAGCGCGCCAAATTTTGTACAATTTTAGGAACGCACCACGGGCCTTGTTGATTCGGTCACCAATATCGGCTGCAGAGCCACCGTCTTTCGCAATTTTACATCCCAAGTAGTTGAATGATTCAACATCTTCCATAATCGTACCATCAACAATAAGTGGTGACGAAATATTGGTACCAATACGCATCAGCTTTGATTTGTTGAAGTTAATTCTCTATCCTACGTTTTTGGCATTTTCGGAGAGTCTATTTATCTTTGCTTCAATATCTACAAATCGGTGGGCCATAAGACATATGTCGTCGGCGTAGTCTATGTCATTAAGGTACTCCATCATGTTCCACCGGATGCCGGTAGGAGCCTTCATGTTGGTTTTTTCCATAACACAGTCTTTCAGAAGAATGAATAATGTAGGGTAAAAAAGGATACACCCTTGTCTAACGCCTGTAACGTTTGTGTACGGTTGGCTTTCTCTTCCGTTGAATCGGACCTTGCACTCGGCGTCTTTGTACAGCTCGCGTATTAGGGTGACGATTTTTTCAGGTATTCCTTTACCAATTAACGCAGACCACATAGAACTTCGGGTTACTGTATCAAAAGCACGTTCAAAATCTACGAAAAGCAGGTATATGGGTGTGTTGTTCTCTGCCGATTGTTCAATAATTATGCGTAGAGTATTGACGTGATCGACACATGATCGTCCAGACCTAAAACCGGCTTGTTCTTTACGCACAATTTGCTCAACAGCTGGTGAAATCCGCTGTTGTATTAAAGTTGCCATCACTTTCCCTATTGAGTTAAGCACAGTAATATCACGCCAGTTTTTACACTGAGGTAGGTCGCCCTTTCTAGGAATTGTGACTACGACATCTTCTTTCCATTCTACAGGAATTTGGTTGTTGAGCCAAACTTTTCTAATCAGTGGGGTGAGAACTTCTGCTAATGTATCGGAACCATATTTTAATAGTTCTGCAGGTATGTTATCGGGACCAGACGCTTTACAAGTTTTAAGCTTGTTTAGTGCCGCCGCAACTTCAGAACAATCCATTTGCTCTTTAAGCTGCCTTAATTCTTTTTTCCATTCTTTTACAAAAGTTTTTAGCAGTTTTGGCTGCATTTTTTCCAAGCTTTAACGAAAAGCTCGCAAAGCTTATATACAGTGTTAGGCGAGTCCTCTGAGCAAAAAAAAAAAGAAGAAAAAATGGTGTTTTGGAATGGACCAAAAGTACTCAAGTGGGTACTACTCTGGCGACGAATTAGGTCAATTTATTTTCGAATTTTTCAGCCAATCCCACGATGTCACACGTTAACGTTCGCATAGAAAATTACATTTAAAACAAAAAGAATTTCTAAAATTTGTTTTTGTTTTATGTTATTTTCTTCAAACTAACTTTTAGCTATTTCTGAAGTATGCTTAAGATCGTTGGCCTGCATAATGATATCACCCTGTCGTGGTTCTTAGCCGAATATGCCTTATTTTGAAATCAACGGGTCTTTAAGGATGATTATGAAGTGCTTGGCACACCTTTTTCTTCTGAATTAGCGGAGTGCTCGAAGCTGGTTCCCGCGAAAACAATCTCAAGTCATTTATGAGATCATCAAAATTTTAACAATTGGAATTATTCTACCCTTTTACGCTAATACTTTTACGCCAGCCATGTTAACTCCCGTCCGCCTGCCTGCAATCTCATAATTTTTATCCGATCTAATCATGCTACACGCATTGAATCTTTAAAACTGAATTTTTCCTATTTTTTTTGCAAACTTCAGACGTTTTCAGCTTTTATATTTGCTAAAAGGTGGGTTGTCGCTCTTTATTCTAGCTACTAATCTACTAGAACTTATGCAACTTCGTATGATTTAAGCGTTTACATCTAAATTGTACTCAATGCTCAGTATTTGCCAGACCTTAATAGCTATATTGACTACACCAGTAAAAATAAGTCGCTTTGAGTCGCGAAAATCTTTTGACGAAAGTTTTTTTGGGCGACCAGCTTTGTTGCTTTTGGTATCCAAACTACACTTTTTTTTTTATTCTACATAAAAATCTCATTGATATATTTTATTTTTTGTGATCTTGCGATGTGAGACTCCTTTTTTTAAATTTTTCACAATGCTCTGTTTCAAAAGTGCCGCTTTTGACTTACCGCTCTTGAAGAAACTAGGCAAAATTTAATTGCTCAAATTTTTTTCAAATTTTAAAAAAATTTAAAATCCCACTGATAAAACTTGAATTTTTTTGGAATTTGTATGAAAGAATCACACAGGGTCAATATTGTTCACACATATGGTTTGGATGTTAACTTAGTATAAATATAAAAACTAACGGTACTTTTAAAAATAAGTTTACATAGTATTATTATAAAATGTAGAAAGCCATACAATAGTTTTAGAAATTGGAACTTTAATAGTTTTCATGATATACATTAATTTTTTATAATTTCGTGAACAATTTTGTCCCTAACTGTATAAGTTGTTTAACACACCATTGTATATTAAAATTTAACAATAAAAGACTAAAATCTACCAAAAGAAGTATACGTTATATCAATTTATAAGTTGAGACGATTTCAATGGATAATACAATTGATGGGTCGATTAGACCCATGGCGAGTAACTTTGCGACATGATTTAAGGTTAGTAATGCAGGGTTAACAAAAAAAAAAAAAAATGTTATTAATTACTAAATAAAAAACGAAAATGAAGAAATTGAAATCAAAAGAAATTAGGGAAACTTTTTATTATTTTTTATGTATGTATTAAAAATGTATTACCATAAATGCTGAAATAGCCGGGTAGTTCAAAATAAAATATTGAAAAGTTTCGTTTTTTTATGAATTCTAATCGTGTATCAATTTCAATGTGGACCAATTTTACTGTGATCCAGTGTACATCTATTTGTTTTTGTTTTACACTGAAAGAAAAATGCTTCATATATTTAATGAATCATTTTCATAAAAAAAATTTCCTTGGGAAAATGAAAATTTTCATTGTCTAAATGGAATTTCATAGTTATAATGAAGTATTTTCGTTAAAATCGCTTCATTGGATTTCGTAATTACGTTAAAAATTTTCATTGGATATATGAAAACTTAAGTTTGTTCAAGTTAAACAAAATATTTTGATTGGGAACATAAAAAAAACAATATACAAACATAACTATATTCATAAACTAATACAAAATTATAGTTTCCTTAAAAAAATGTTTAATTGAATTAAAAAATGTAAGGTTTAATAATTTCATACATCTAATGTTACGTGTATGCCATTAAATTAATGAAATCAAAAAATTTTTCTATAAAAGCAAAATATTTCAATAATTGCCTTCATAAATTTAAATTTTCATTATGACAATAAAAATGTCATTATAGTAATGAAACAAAAACTTTCAATCAACGTTGTTATTGTTATTATGGTAAATTTAATCTCATATTTACGCTCTTAACTGAGTAGAAACATAGTTTTTTTTATCCAAAAACTACACTGCCCCGGTAGACTAGTTGGTAGTGAGCTAGTCTATCAGCACCGAGGTTGCGCGATCGAGTCCTGCCAGAGACAAAAAAAAAAATAAAAAATAAAATAAAGTAAAATAAAATAAAATAAAATAAGAAAAAATAAAAAAAAAAATAAAAAAAATTAAAAAAAACAAATAAAAAAAAATTTTACTTTATTGAAAGTAGTCATCCAATGAATAATATCCATAGATCTAATGTAATGTTTCATTAAATCCTTTTAATGAAACAGGTTTCATTGATCCAATGAAGCGCTGCATAGGTTCCTTTTTAATTTAATGCAATTTTTCATGGGATTAATGTCAAAATTCATTCATCTAATCTATATGTTCAGCCGATTAATTCTTGATCGATTAATTGAACAATGTTACACGATTAATTGTTCGAATAATTCATAAAAGTTAATTTCGAAGAATTTATACCGATTAATCAACTAATAATAATTTATAGTATTTCTTTTAAATGTATAATTTTTTTGAAGTGTTAAGTCGAATAAACAAACCAAATGTAGGTGTCCGTTGGAATTAAAAAGAAAACAGTCATGTTTAGTGAGTAATTTAGCTTATATTTTTGTTACATTATTTCAACACAATTTAATAATTTAGGTATGTTAACTCAAAGATTAATATTAATTTTTCGGGTATGTTCTATAAATCGAAATGTAGTGAGACTGAAAGCGACCGATAGTTTAAATTCAATTACTATTTACAAAATGACCCTAGTTTTTCGTGGTTTTAAGTGTTGTTCTTGCAAAAATAATAGATACTAAAAAATAAAGTAGATAAATGGATTTTTTTTTATGAACTTTCATTACAGGGTCGTTTTTAAAACTTGCTTGATTTTAAATTTACTTTATATCGATTTCTAGAACACGCCCGTTTTTTTTTTAACAAAAAAAGTTTATGCGTTTCCCTCTATTGAATGAGATTGGTTTAAAAATATTGTACGAAGGATAAATCTAATAATACTAAATGTAACGGGTGTCCAAAAATTTATTAAATGTTCTTCATCAACTTCATCAAATTACCACTTACACAGTGACTGACTATACATGGTACTTGAAGAAGATGCTCCACCTACAAATTCAAAGGGGGCTACAAGTGGTCCAATTAATATATAAATTAAACAAGAAACTTGAATCGATTCCCTAGAGGAAAATATTTGAAGAAGCATAGCAGAGGATGGAATATCCGTGAAAAGTTTTAAAAAAATACAAACTCAGCGTCAATAAAAATTAAAAATTAAAATGGCCGAAAGTGAAGCAAAAATTTGGAGCTACATTGCAAAGTTATTTTTTTTAAACACAATGTTTATTTATTTAAGTACACGCAATTTATAAAATTTCTGGATTTAGAATTATTCGATTAATCGATTAATTTTAAAATTTTATTCGTTTAATCGAATAAGTTACAAATGCCAAATAGCGATTAATCGTTTAATGGAACAAAAATAAACCCGATTAATTGATCACCCTAATAAATATATATAAAAACAAAAAAAATTGTTGTGTGTCTGCTGGCTTATAGACTCCTAAACTACTGAACCGATTTTCACAGTTACATCACTTGAGCCACAAAAATACAATAGGCTACTATTTTTTTTTGAAAGATGCAGGGGAAGTGCTATCCTCCATAGGATGCCAATATTCAGTATCGCATATCTTAAGTGTCACTGCACACTTTTTTATAGTAGTATCATCTGAGCCCTGAAATTTAAATAAGATAACATCAGGGGAAGTGGGACCCCCTTAGAACGCCAATGTGAAATATCATATCGCATATCTTAAGAATTGCTATAGCTAGAATGTTCAAACTTGATAGGAGTAACTCTTCTGGTAAGCTACTACTTTGAAAGTAAGGGGGTTGGCGCAGGAATAGGATGCATATATTTAATATCGCGGAACTGAAGAACTATTCTATCGATAGTCTTCAGACGTGGTTAAAGCCACTAATAATGTAGACAAAAAATTTCAAAATAAAAGTGAGCGGGTTATATTGAGAAGGAGCAGTACCCTCCGTGGAACGAAAATATTAAATACCTCTTATCTGAAGACAAAACTCTTCAAGCTTTGAACACAGAAAGAAAAACACTCGGGATGAATCAAGTTTTTTATGATTACTTTAAGTACGAGTCATACTCAAAAATTCAAGTACGAATGACACTTAAACATACTCAAAACAATCCTTAATGGCATAACTTTCGAAAGTCAACCCCGAAATTTCTTGAAATAAGTATAAAATTATTAAATCAATTAAAAAAAAATTAAACTTTTCGTTGTGTTTTGTGTTTAACCCTCCGGCATACGTGTGTTTTGATATTCTATACACATTAAGAAATGGTCTGGCCAGACTCACATGTACCACGAATTGTTGAAAAGTAAATTTGAACGCTTGCTTCTGGTTAAATATGTACATAAGATTTCTAAAGTAAAAATCATATCGGGCATGAAGTTGATTTTTTATCATTCTGTAAGGTGTAATACGGGTAAGTAAATCAATCAGGGGCCTAATTCTGGCAGTCATGATCGAGTATTTTCTCGATTCGAAAGCAATTTTTTTCAGTCGATACTGAACGAATAGAAATCATTTTTTCAGTATTGAGAAACACAAACTAATGCTTTATAACACTGAAAAAATAATTCCGATTCGTTCAGTATTGACTGAAATAATTAGATATTAAATTGCTTTCGAATCGAGAAATTACTCGATCACGACTGCCAGAATCAGGCCCCTGAATATTTTTTTCTTTCTAATTCGGGATAAAATTAACTTTAAAATACTTGAATCAAGTATTGAGATTGGTGCAATCTTAGTTTAACTAAAGTCAATCTCATTTTCGGATTTTCTTATGCACGAATTCGGATAAGATAAGTTTTATAATTCTTGAATCAAGCGCTTTTTGAGATTGATTCAACTATAGTTTTACTTAAATCAATCCCGTTTTCGGATTATTTCAAGAACGAAATCAGGATTGAATATAGATAATTTTAGTATTTTGCGATTGAAAATCCGTACTTGAATCAATCTTTCTGTACTTGCTTCGAATGGATTTGAGCACGGAGGGACTGATTTTTCTTTTGAGTGTAGGACTCAATCTTATGGTAAACTACACCTTTCAAAATACAAATAAATGGGGCAGGTGCAGGGGAAGATGTATATGAAAACTAAAATGCGTATGTTTCTGGGCTTATTACCTAGAAACACCTGAAAGGATTTTCCTGAAATTTTCACAGTAATTTCCTGATCACCCGGCGTTAAAAAAGAAGCTTCCAAATTTGGAACATACAGTTTGGTTATCAATACAAAATATCTTGCAAAAAACGAGGTAAATAAGAAAAAGCCAATATACTTAAATGTCTAAATATCTTAAGAAGGTTAATAGGTAATTTTGGTATTAAGGAGTAGCAAAGCAAGCCCGGTTAGGCTCGTATACGATATATTAATATAAAAAAAATATTTTTTCAAACAACGAAATACTGTTTTTAAAATTTTTACACCATGTTTCATGAGTGATGCGTCTTCACTAGGGTATTCATTCGGTTAACCGTCAATCGGTTAACCGATTAATTACTACCCGATTAACTGATCGGTTAATTTCAAATTGCCTTTTTTCGATTAACGATTAAACCGGTTAATTTCAGTCGATTAACCGATTAACCGATGTAACAAAATTTTCAATATTTTGTACTATTATAACATATTTTTTTGTGTTTTTAATTATTTGTTTCGTCTTATATACAAAATGTATGTGTTTAAAAAAGTGATCTTCATTTTAACCCATTTTCCGCCAGCCGGCGACTAAAATTGCAATGTTTTTTAATGATTTTTTTATCTTCAACATCGATTAACAGGAATGTGGCGAAAAATGGGTTAAATGTTTGATTGCCAACACCTTTTTTTGTTTCACGTACTTTTTATATGTATGTGATTAGTTACTTGTTTCTTTTCATATCTTCTCATATCAGTCTTTAAGCAGAATTAACCAAAACAATTAGAAGTGTTAAAATTAAAAAAAAAACTCCAATGGCATAAAGGAGTATTTTAAAGGCTTAGAGAAATCCTGGAAAAGGACTGTGAAATTAGATATTCATCTATGATAAGTGAAAGAATTTTTGTCAAACCTAATGAAAAGAATCGCTTTAATCCTCAAAATTTAAACCAAATTACTTTTCTAAACGATTATTTTATAAGATCTCCTTTAACTATTGAAATAACTAAAAATTATCTCAGTTTATTTTTTTATAAATAACTCGACCAAAAGATTCACACGGTAGTCATAAAGTCTTATGTCTTAAAATAATTACAAGAAATTTATATCGTCGGCTCAATATGCCAACCGGCTAAATCCACTTTTTATGTAAATTGAGCTTTTGAGGCCGTGTGGTAGAGAAAGATACTCCTCATCGACCAGCATGAAGTTTTTCTTCAATTTGAGTCTTGCAGCGTGTTAAATCAACTATATTTTTGGTTTTTCTCTTAAGCTGTACATATGAAATAAAAAAGTTGTTTGTCTCTCCTGAAAAATGTGCTGAAATTGAATTAGCAAGTTTGCATATTAAGCCAACGATATGACTGTTGTGGGCTACCGCTTATAATTTAGATTTCTACTGTACAGTTATGACGAAACAATGAACACAGCATTAACATTTTTATTTTGTTTAAAACACAACAATATTTATTTTAAACAATTGTTTGCTCGTTTTGGTCCAAGAATTGTTATAAACAATAAACAATTAAGGCATTTTTATAATATATTGAAATTACTTAATTTATAAAAAAACTTTATTAATCGCTTAACCGATCAAAAACAAAATTAACCGATTATCAACCGATTAAACCAAAACCTCGGTTAATTAATCGAGCGATAAACCGATTAAAGCAAAAGGTCGATTAAATGAATACCCTAGTCTTAACTTTACTCAATCGTGATCTATTTTTTGCATGCCGTATTTTATACTAAAGGGTGGTCCAACCATAATGCACGATGGTTATTGTGATTCACACCTTAACGTCAAGTTTTTTGCCCAATTTAATTTGACATTTCTTTGTTTCAGTGTTTGACAAATTCAACTAGGGAGAGGTGCACGATTGAGCAGCGTGTTAAGATTGTTAAAGACTGTTACGAAAATGGGCATTAAAATCGTAATACATAATCATAATCAGCATAGTCGACCAAATGTCTCCATAATTGGGAGAACTGTGCGCAAGGTAAAGCAAACTGTGTCTGTAGAAAATCTGAAAACACTAGTGCATGCTCGCCCAGTTTTGCGGCGTCATTGGGCCGTACTTCTTCGTAAATAAGGTCGGCCAAGTAGTAACCGTTAATGTTGTTTGCTATTGCGAGATGATATAGGACTTCTTGTGGCCAGAAATTGGTTATATGGACCTGGATGATATGTATTTTCAACATAATGGTGCTGCTTGCCACACAGCCACCAAGAGAAATTCAATAGCCATGTAATATCACGTTGTGGCGATGTTCATTGGAACCACAATCATGTGATTTAAAAGAAAGGTATACGTCAATAAGCCAAGAACAATTCAATAGCTAAAGGATGAGATAATTCGGCACATTAACGACCTTAAAACTTAATTATGTCTCAGACTCCTTGAACATATGGACCATTGGACAGAGGTATGTCACCGAAGCAGTGGCGAGCATTTTGCCAATATTTTGTTACACACATAAATGTCATAGATCCTTCATAATAATAAAAAATATTAAGGTAATTCTCTGAAAACATTTTGTTTTATTTACAATTAACTTTTGGGTCAGGCCACCCTTAATAACGAACAATATTAGGGAGAGTTTCGGTCAATACCAAAAAGTTGAAAATAAGGGCCACCCTAATGTATATATGTTTGACATCTATGTTTTCTCTTAAAAAAACGTGTGTACTCATATAAATTTGCTTTAAAATTGCGAATTCTACCTCTCTAGCAAGCTTTTAATAGATACACACTGTGGTATTAAATTCATTTACCCTCTGCCATATTCCAGATTGAACAAATATTATTATTTCAAAATCACAAGGGTATTAGTAAAAGCAATTTTTCGTATTATTTTCTTTAAAAGTTTTTTTTTGTTTGCATTCAAACAGATTAAACTTTTGTTTTAAATTTGACTGTTTTGACACTTGAAACATGTTTATATTACTTTTTTATGTTTCAGTTGTATTATTTTGTTATCTTTGCCAATCTTTCTTTTAAAAGAGAGATTTATGACAGCTATAAAAATTGAATTACAGCATTAAGTAAATCGAAATTGATGTTGTTTAACAATACGAACTCTATACGATCTGTGTAAATGAATACAAAAGGTAAATAGCAATTTCGTAGAAGAAGAACTCGTTGAAAGTGTGTGTGGGCATAAATTGAATTTACGTAAAAAAGTTTATTTTCGTATTTAGTACATTTTTCTTAAATAAAGAAAGATTTTGCGTAAACCAACCCACAAATGTATCTAGAATAAGTAATTTTTGGCTTGGACGAGAATCATGCCAAATTTTCTTAGTTCAAACTTAGTATGTTTAGTAAATAGTTCTTTTCGTGTAAATATCGCACTTGTTAAAAAATAGTGTATAAGCTCCAAAAATTTTTTTTTTCACTTTATGGAAAAAATCTACACGTTTTATTCATATGTTTTTGGTTTAGAAATTCTTTTTCGTATGGTTTTTTTTTTTTTTTGAGTTAATACAATATCGTTGAACAAGTGTGATATGTACATAAAAGAATTTCTCAATTTCAACTTTTTTAAAACGTTCTTTACATATTCTTGTTATAACCAGTTGTCAATGCCAAAAGTCTTATTCTGTACTTTGCTTGTTTTTAGTAACAAGCATTTTTTAAACATAAAAGTAAATCAACAAACATCGAAATTCTATAAAAATAAAAGTACAAAAATTAAAGACTAATTACAACAACAACTTGATTTATCACAAACAAGAATTTCCGTTAAGATTTAAATAACCGGTGTTTATTTTTTTATACGTATAAAGTTTCCGATAGAAATAACTGTTAAACTAGCTGTCATACTAATGAAGTGTGTTTAAGTTTTTTCAGTATACTTTGCAAATCATCATGCAAAGACTTACACCAGGACAACGTTTACACATCGTGTAAACTCGTCTTATTTTCATAATACTCTTGAGACTTCTATAGCCCGAAGAAGTCACTGTTTAGTGGGGCCTACCTAAAGCGTGGTTCAATTTTAAGGGCCGATGTTGATTTTGAATAAAACACAAATTATTTAGGAAATTATTGTCATTTCTATTTATTATGATAATACTGGTATGTTTCAATTATGCATGGAAGAAAATATCGGCCAGCGGCACACCTCCATCCGATGGTCCAAATTTTCGATGACGCTGAGACATAATTGAGGTTCTATGCCGTTAATGTGCTGGATTGTCTTATCCTTTAGCTCTTAAATTGTTGCTGGCTTATCGATGTACACCTTTTCTGTCAAAAACCCCAAAGAAAGAAGTCCAACGATGCCAAATCACATGATCTTGGCGTCCAATTGACATCGCCACCATGTGAGATAAAACAGCCATTGAATTTATCGCGCAAAAGAGCCATGGTTATCGTCCACATCTATATCTTCCAATTCGGGCCATAAAAAGTTCGTTATCATCTCACGATAGCGAACACCAATCACAGTAACTCCCTGACCGGCCTCATAATGGAAAAAATATGGCGCAATGATGCCGCCAGCCCATAAACCGCACCAAACAGTCACTATTTGTTGGTGCATTGGTTTTTCGACAATACCTCTTGGGTTATCATTCTGCCTTTTGACGAATCCACTGAGGTGAAAATGTGCCTCACCTCTGAATCACGAAGTGCACGATATGCATTTTGATCTGAACGCCTATTTTCATAATAAGCCTGAATAACTTTAACGCGTTGCTCAATCACGTAGAGAAAAAATATGGTTGGGCATGGTTACGGCAACAACACCATGTTTAATGTAACAATATATTGTTGCCGTACACAAATAATTGTTATTTTAATTAAATATCAACAATATTATAGTTACTGTAAACATATCAATGTTTATCGCAATTATGAATTTGAGTATTGTTGACCGAAAAATAATTATTTTTCTAACAACTTAATTATGATAACTTTCTAAACATATTATATTTCTCACAACCATATCATGATATTAAATAGCCATAACATGATAACTTTCTATATATTTATCATATTATGTTAAAGATGCAATCAAACTATTTTTACTCTAATCATATTATGTTAGCGCCATTTGTAAAATAATTTTGAAGCAGTTGTGTCGTTTTTTTTATTTGTGAGCGGTTAAACAATTAAAAGATAAAATTCCATAAAAAAAATAAGTTTAAAGAAATTAAAAAATTAAAATATTAGCGGAGTTCATTCAAGTATTAGTGATGTAATAGTGCAGATGCAAAATATCTTGGTTTTTTTGTAAAATCCAACAACAAAACACACAGAGATTTCGTTATATTTTATAAAAGTGCTACGATATTTCATCAACATCTTAAAATCGAAAAAATGGACACACGCGGTTGCCCATGAAAACCACAGATTTTTCATTTGCTCTTTTGCAAGCCTTATATTGAACTCCGCTATTTGATTAACATTAAGAAAAATTGTAAATAGCCACAAAATAAAAAATCGATGCAAAAATATTTTAATTCAACATTTTTTCATTTTTCGAATTTATTCTATGAGCTAAATTTCAGTTATGTATTTTATAAAGCTTTTTTTTGTAATAGTTATATTCCTTAAATTTTTCAGAAATGACTATACACTTCCAGACTATTTATTTTGTATATTTATGACAGCTATGAATGGTGCTGTATCATAATATGATTGCTTCTAAATTTATAATGATTAACATGATGATAATATGATTACTTCTTAGCTTATTATGATTAACATGGCAATAATATGATTAATTTCTTAGCTTATTATGATTAGCAAGAAAATAATTTGATTACTGCTTAACTTAGTATGATTAACAGAATAATAATATGATTAAGGGAAAAATATTATGATGTAATAGTACGAGCATATTTAGTCATAATATGATTCAATAATAATCCTAATATGGTTACTACAATCATAATTCTTATCATAATATGTTGCTCTTAGAATATATTTACCACAACCATGTTTTTTCTTTGCGTGATTGTGTATCTTTCTATGGTTCAAATTGAGTTAGTCTGAAATTGAGAAATGTCAAATGAATTGCAGAAAAAAACCGTTGGAGAATTCCCCAGAATTTTTACCTAACAACTGACGGGTAGCTGAGATTTCAAAAACATTCCAACAGAACAGGTAAATGGAAAAAGTAGATGTTGCAGATTAAAACCTTAAGAAAGCCAATAAAAAGGATGTGAAAAAATGTATCTTTACAACCAAAACGTTTTGAAGCGTGCCATAAAAAGTAATTTTTTATTATATATAAAAACTAAAATTTTTTATATTTTCAATAAACATATTTTATGAAATTGAAAGAAACCTGTCTTAAAATATGTTTTATGCAATTTAAACAACGTTTTTTTTAAACTTACAAAGCAAAAAAAAAAAATTATGTTGAATAGCGGCCAACGTTCGCGCTAGCGAACACCGGGTTCTGTCGGCCCTAGTAGGGCTAGCTGAATTTTGTGAACGGATTTGAATTCAGGAACCCCAAATTAGATAAGAACTCAAATTTCATTGAAATCGGACTACTTTTATGTTTCGCGGCCGGAAATGGGTTAAGGATTTTGTTCGTCTACAAAGTCTCTAAAAAAAATAGAAATCGTTCTTGGGTGTGTTAACAATGTACTGTATATTTTCGAACACTGGTTCTGTGTAACACATTCTAATCAAGTAAGAATGCTATATTCGGCAAAGACGAATTTATAATTCACTGACTGCATTTTTTATATAAATTTTTTATTTTGTATTGTTTTTCTATGTTTCTATTTTAGTATTATAAACAACGTTTGGGAGATTCAGTAGCCATCCATAGGATTAAGGAGCGAACAAAAATTTTTTAGTTTAATTTTGCTAGTCAGTAATTCAAATCCAAAGAACATTTCGAAGTTTTTTTAACACAAGAAATGCACTATCTCGAAATTAAGCAATCTAGTCGCTCGTTTTAATTCTTCAGGATCTGTTAGTGACTTGCCTCGGAGTGGAAGACCGCTTGAAGCACGAAGCCAAGGTAATATCGAACGAGTTTGGGAGAGCGCAAATAAGAACCTTGAAACATCGACTCGTAAACGTGCCACTAAGCTTCAAATGTCCAGAGCTTTACTGCGGAGTGTAATGAAAAAAACTTTATTTCTGTTTAAGATACAAATGGTACATCAACCATTTATACAATCTATCAACCAGCTTTGACTTCAGTTATAGACAAGATACAGCAAAGAGCAGCAGATTGCGAAGAGGCTAGTGGCAGGCATCTAAAAGATATTATTTTTAGAATTTAATTTTTTTTAGAATAGTTGTGATTTTTTTAGTTCAATTGTCGATTTTTAAGGTGGCATGTCATAGTGTCCACGGACGTTATGTCCATGGACATTATGACGCCGTTCGATGCGACATAAAGCCCATGGACATTATGTCGTTTTGGAAAACGTCATAATGCCCGCGGACATTAAGTCGTTTTTAACATGGACATTATGTCTTTTTAAAAATGGTTTTGCTGCTTTTTCTCTGGGTGTATATATTAAATATATAACGAAAACACTTTTGGGCGCAAGGATTTTCTTCTTTATGGTATAACAAAACCCGGCTTCGCTAACTAACGCTTCTCTGCATAGCCGACCTTCGGCCGGGCGCATGGATTTTCTCCTCCATTGTATAACAAAAACCGTCTTCGCTAACTAAAGCTTCTCTGCATAGCCGGCCTACGGCCGGGCGCATGGATTTTCTCCTCTATGGTATAACAAAAACCGGCTTCGCAAACTAAAGTTTCTCTGCATAGGCGGCCTACGGAAACAAGGCAGATTTTAGAAGCTTTACTTAGCGAAGCCGGTCTTTGTTATACGATAGAGGAGAAAATCCATGCGCCCGGCCGTAGGCCGGCTATGCAGATAAGCTTAAGTTAGCGAAGCCGGTCTTTGTTATACCATAGATTTGAAAATCCTTACGTCTGGCCGAAGGCCGGCTATGCCGGAATTTGTTACTTCATAGGGGAGAAAATCATTGCGCCCAAAAGTGTTTCTGTTATATATTTAATATGTGCACCCAGAGAATAACCAACAAAATCATTTTAAAAAATTTGTTACCTATAATATGTTTAATTTAACCAAATCATTGTCACCGACAACCATATGGTTAAATAAGTTTCTTTAAAACAACATGGTCACAACCAACTTAATAAAGCATGTTTTTCTCTGCGTGTATGTAGATATTTTTTGTATTTAACGTCTTTAACATATGACATTTTCAAAAGTGGCACAATGTCCATTGACGTTATGACATGTCGCCTTTAAATAGATATTAAGGAATCAACCTTGTGCAACGCCAACTTGTGCAACTCCGCTCACATTGTACCTTAATATACATACAAATTAAATAAAAAATCAACAACAACAACAACAACAAACGATTGCTGTGTCAAATTGGAGGCAGTCGTGGTTTTTTTTTGCTGATATCTCGACCACCATTCAGACTGAATGTCAATAGCAAACAATAAAGCACTATATGCAACATAATTATAATAATATTTGCGGTCTTCGCAAAACTTCGCTCATCATAAGGCCCCAGAATATATATACTTTTTAGGGTCTCAGACCTTAAGTGAAAAGTATAAATATAAAGAAAAAGGCATTTTAGGACTTGCATTACCTTTTTTTATAATAGCCTTTATTTATTTTGTCAATATTTGCCTTTCCCATTTTTAATTGCATCGCTAAGCACTACTAGACTAAGAATAAATTTCGTCAAAATCTAGTCACGAAGTAGATTTTGTTTCGTATTAGAAATCTAGTCAAACAATCTCGCAAGTACTAGATTTCGTTGTAAATGGGCTGTAAGTTACAGACCATCTAAAACCCCTTTGCTTCTTTTGTACCACCCTGTACATAACACTTCCTTTCCTTTACATAATTACCTTTCCAGTTTTCTTTGAAAGATCAGAAATTAATTTCCTAAAACCTTATTGTCTGCCTTGCATATTTTTATTTCTTTGACTTGCAAATCTATCTGCCTGTTTGTAGAACGCGAGCTCAAAAGTGACTCGCTGAACTTACATTTAAAACAAAAACAAATTTTGAAATTTCTACAAACAGGCAGTATGTGAAAGTTCATTATGTTCATGCATTCTTTAAAACTATACTCGAACATTCGCGTAAGAAAATAATCGCTGATTTAAATTTCAATCAAGCATATGATTATGGCTTAAAATGAAAGCCGACTGTTGTAGGCATTTTTTTTGCGATGAAAAATACTCTTATTTGCTTCTATACATCCACCATTATGCAGCAAATCCTTTGATATTTGGCATTTCATATAAAATTTCTGCTTTACCATTCAATAATTTTTAGTCAACGTTTTTGTTCTTTAGTTTAGATAAATGAAAAAAATGTATGTATATTTAAAAAATATACGAAAATGTAATAACAATAAAAACTTTTTCAGATATCCTTTTTTTTGATAGCTTTCAAAAAATTAAACTATGAATTTATAATATTTGACACGTATTAACCGTAAACATAACGATTACTTTAGTTACACATATTGTACCTTGAGATATATTTCTAAGTATAATCATATAAAATGTACTAATAAAAATGTATTCGCAACGGTAGTTAAATTATACGAATGCTTGAACGTTTTTGGTTAAAACATTTATATGTAAATTGCAAACATATTCACAGGGTTAGCGTCAATTTGTAAAATAGAAAATATCAATAATCCTAACACGCTTTTTTTCGACAACCATCTTCATTGCTTCAATCATAATCAGATACAAACCAAACAAATTCGGTTGGGTTATATTAAATACACACTGAAAAAAATATCAATGTTAAATTAACATTGCACAATATTGACTTAAAATCAGAGTAAATTTCTGCAAAAGTGTGGACATTATTTTAAATTATCATTGTTTCATGTTAATTTTAAACGAAAAAGGTTTAATTAACATTGTTCAATATTGAATCCATAAAATACTGTTTTATTTGTTTTCTATAGAAACAATAACAACACTATAAAAAGAAAAACATAATTTTTTTAATTTTCATGTTTAAAATTATTTATAAAAAGAAAAAATTCCCATTTTTTTTTTTTGTTAAAATGATTTAGTTAAATAGTACATCAAATTTTCAAAGTAGAATGATGAGGAAAACCATATCGGGACATTCTGCTGGTGTCTTTTAATTGTGAGTGCTTCTGTAAACAAAGGGGAAAACAAGAAAGTGAAACATGTGTTACAGAAAAATAAATAATTATATACTCTCTCTCTCTCTCCCTCTCTGGTTCTGCGGGTAAGTGTATGTACTGTATCTATCAGCTGTTCGCTTTTTGTTATATGAAAACCAATACCAAAGCTTACCGAAATGGAATGTACCGTAGTTGCAACGTACCAATCTGTATAAAATAGAATTTCATGCCGTTGTTACGTGACATTTGTAAGACAGTGATGGGCGGCTTGTATGTTACATTGAATGCGGGTAATTTTGCTCTTTTTTGTTGGTACTTTTTTCAGTATATCTATGGAATTCCGACAAAACAACTTACAATACAACATATTTCCAAATATACATATAAACATATAAAAGACTTTAAATGGTAACAAAACCTTGTTTGGTGTATGCACATTTACAATATATGTATGCTAAAAATTTATATATGCTAAAATACAAATTTATTTATTGTAAATCTGTAATAAAAATATTAAATTATTAAAAATTTTTACATACACAAAATACTGTTTTAATACCATTTAAATCACGTGGTACCTTTTCTGCACAACGGTCACCATTTGAACATTTTTGATTCCCATCACTGTGTGTTTTGTTTTATGTATACTCGTGCTTTTTGTTTATGTATGGGAAAACATATGACACGTTTTTAAACGTTCTATAAGTGCACCAACGTGCTTACAGTACGGTGCGGTACATTACGGGTACAGCAACGTTCGCCTAACTGAGCCTTTAGAATGTTTCTTAAATTAACGCATATGTTATCTCTGAAGCTTCTTCTCACTGTTATTTCAAACTATTCGATTCTAAATGAAATTCACCTTGTTTCAACTTGAAATAACCCTGCAGGAAATGTAACTAGTAAATCTGTACTTATTCAGTTTTGACGCAGTCACCAGTACTAGTGACTTTTTATACCCCAGGCAATGTTATTTACAATAGACATTTAATATGTGCGTGTCATTTAAAATCTACTACTGACGTTGGTACTACTGACTAGGTACTGAGTAGGTAGTTCCTTTGGGAACATATGTAGACATTGGAACCAGAGAATCGCTAGTACATTTTAGTAAAAGTAATCTACACTTTTTGTAAGAATACGAAATCATACAATCTTTTTTTATTATTTCTTCAACTTTTAAAGGAATTGTACTTCTCAGTTGTTATTGATAAAATCTTTTTCGTATTAAAGCCACATAAAGTGGCAAATGTAATGTAGTGTAGACATTTCGTTGACAATGTCACCAATATAGTTGACAAAACTGGTGACTTGGAGACACTTGCAACCAGGTTTCCTTCAGGGAACTTTCATTCAACGTGATTCGGTGTGTTATTTCAATATGAATGTCAGTTTGCTATAACTTTGCGTGAATGTTAAATTAAGATGAATTATAGTTATTTGAAAAGAAAATCATTTTGTTCGCAAGTTAAATTATCATGAATTAACTATGAGGCAAAATCACTACCGAAAAATGTTAAATCAACCTTGTTTTCGAGGATTTTACATTGATTTTTTCTGTGTGTACTTTAGTTATATGTATGTATGTATTTATTTGTATTTGATCCCATATACTAAGAATAACACAATCAAACATATCAGACACTTCAATATTAACCCAATAGTTAATTTTACTGAGAAGTAAATTAAAAAAAAAAAATGTTTCATAAAGACATTGAGTTTAAACAAAATAGAGAAAAATCAAATTAAGGGTGTTTTTTAAGCCCGATAAAACGTATAATTGTAAAAACTAGAATAAAAAATGACACTATTAAAAAAATTTTTTTAATGTATTTCTTTGACTTTAAATTTTAATCATTTTTGCAATAGCCCTATTCGCTCAATATTTCACATAATTTTTGATTAGGCCAACCCTTAGCAACAACATTCGGAAAAAAATTTTATTAAATAATTTTTATATTTTAATAAGGCTTTAGTTCATCAAAATGAATTTTCATTAAATAAGGAAATGAGTTTAATAACATGAAACGAATTGAAATTTATAGATAATTTTACATTACTGACTGCTCCAGGGATCGAACTCACGGACAAATTGATTTGGCATGTTTCGATATGAACCACACTATCTCTTCAGAAATCTATGCCGATTTACCCTCATCGCCATTGACGACGGCTGGCAGTCAATAGTCAAACATCAATCTCTAAGCCAAATGGTATTTCACTTCGTGGCCCGAAATTTGTTTTTGTGAATGATTATATATTTCAATTGATTTACTTTTTGTCAAGAGTTATTCTTGAAACATGTCAAAACAACCTGTCCGTGAGTTCGACCCCTGGATCAGTAAAATAATCGATAATTTTTAATTCATTTCATATTGTAAAATTCCTTTCTTCATAAAGCCTTAAGCCTGATTAAAGTATAAAAATTTGGGTTAAAAGCCATAAGCAGTTAAATTAACCACAATGTTCAGCCTTATTACGGTCGTCGTTGCCGTTAAAGATTGTGTCGTTTTTTGTAAAAGACTAAAGAAATACGTAACCTATGTTCTTAAATACTACAAAAAAAAACGACTTAATCACTTACGCCAACCGTAATTTGGCTGATTAATTATAGTTACATAATTTATAAACAGGGTTAAAGAACTGCAGTCGTACCCAAAAACTGTCGAACAAAAAACGAAAATTTGTGTACAACTTTTCGTTTTTGAGTTCGTTTAACAGCGACTGTTTTCATTTAATGAATAAGAAGCAACAGCGACATTTTTTTTTCGGCCAATTACAAATGAAAAAGTGGAAGAAATTTCAGTTTTTCTACTTTGACTGCAGCATGGTAACATAAGAACAAAAATATATGTTTAAACTTCTCCTTAAATATCTATTTTGTACCACGGCCACTTCTTCAATATCGTTTACATTTTGTCAAATGTTTCTCCAGATATAAACAGACTGATATCGTAAAGTCAACTTCTCTGTACATGAATGTATTTGTTATGTGTATATGTAACATACGGACAAAAGGACATTGTTAAATCAACTTCGCTCTTCATTAGGACCCAGAATATATATATGTACTTTATACGGTATAAGATAAATATTGTAAAAACTACAAACGGAATGACAAACTGTATATGTAACCTTTCACCTTCGGTTAATTTTATTTCATTTAATAATAAGCCCGTTAAGCCAAAATTGAGCCTTGTGCCGTTAACATAACGGAGCTAACAATAAGTTGCGCGAATCGATGAGAGATTTTCAAAGATAATTTGGATGATAATGTGGCATTATTTAAGCCTGATTCTATTAATAACGATTAACGAGAATATACTTATCATAAATGTCAAAAGGTGAGCGCAGTATAACTTCAAGCGGCCTTAACAAAAACACCCTATATTATTTTAAGTACATAAAAACTAAAAAGTCACCATGCATTTTTTATAAAAATTTTCTGTTCATACAATGTAAAAAAAGTGATCAGAATCGCCATAGCTTTTGCGTATCAGAAGAAGGACAAAAACCGGTACATGTAGGTTTCGTGTCCTTCTCTGTAATTTGTAACAGCAAATTGTAGTAGTGAATGATACTTAGATCGGTGTGAAACTTTTTTAATATTAATTAGGTCATAAAGCAATTCTAAGTCGACTTAAGCTACGTTCACACCTATTAAATATTTGACATCCTACACGTAACCCCTAGTTTTAAAAACAATTATTGGGTTTTGCTAAACGTTTGGTTAGATAAAACATCATTTAACGGTTTTTAAATTACAATATACAATATCTTCTTACAAATAAAGCTTAGTAAACCAATAAAAATTGTTAAAAATAAAGCTTAAGTTTGATCAATTTATTGGTCACTTTTTTTGGATATTTTTGGCAAATATTTGTTAGGTCTGAACATACCTTTAGCCATATTTTTCTGTCTAAAACTTATACAAATTTTCATTCTTGATATATGCACCGATATTTATTGTTGGTTCCTATGCGCATTTCACTGGTTGCTTAGGCCAGATCATCCAGAAACATTTACCCAAAAATTTTAGAAAACCCAAAAATATTAGATATTCAAACAAAACTGTAGAGTAAATGAGAATAACAAACACTCAAAATTTTTGTTTGCAACGATATCAAAGCTTAAACAAAATACCAACAACAATGAGTGAGTTTACCTCTTCTTACATTCCCCACTACAATTGTGGAGCTCCATAACAAAACTGAACAATCCCACTTTTATAATTTTTGGATAAATGAACAAAAAAATAAATTAATTTAAGCCAGTACGATGTATGTATGTATGTGAAATTATTCCGCGTCAATCTAATTCAAAGTAAATAAATTCGTTAAAGCAAAAACTATAAGAATTTTAGTATTTTTAGCAATTTTTAGTTTAAATAGTGGAATTGTTGCGTTTTGTTACGTTCCTCCTCAATTGGTTACGGGAAAGAAAAAATAATATGTGGCAGCGCATAGAGAAAGGGGCCAGTAAGGTAAAGGGAACAGTAAAAACCAACTACACAAAACAAGAGGTAGGGACGACCTACGCGCGTTTTCAATGTTGACCAACAAGGTTGAGATGTGTCGCTTTCAAATGAGCCCAATACCAACACGCTCAGTGATGGTACACCAAAGATACAAAGATAAAATGGCTCTCCTGAACAAAACCCTTAGGTCCCTTTCTATTTTTCACGTCACATATAATCAATAAACAAATTGTTTTGTTGTTTTCGCAAGAATATCTAAATAAAGCAACTTGCCAGTTTAGTTTTATATGCACGAGCACTTGAAAATTTATTATCAAAGTAATTTTAGGGAATAGATAATTTTTAATAAAAAAGATTATATTTTTCGTGCTTAAATCAATAATTCTAAATTAATTTTTTAATTTTTTTCACATCTGCTGCGTAAATATAAATATATATCGAGCCCTAACCGCAAAAATAACTTAAGCGTCATTATTTTCAATTTTCGTTTTTTTTTTTAATAAATGACCTTATTGGCAACACTTACATCGTCTCCTAAAATCTCATGGTCACATAAGGTACAGTTACGATTTTATAGCAAGAACAATTTTATCGTAAGTCTGAGTTCATACGGCTCATGTCTTATTGACAAGATTCTTCCTTTTTCTTCTTTGAACATTAATTAGCGTTCAAATGGTTCATGTCATGTTGACGACATGTTTTTTATTGTGTATAGTCGTGCGTATGCATGTGTGCTTTTTGATATTAAAAACAAAAACAAAATTAAACAACGAATGAAAAAGCAAAGCGTACTGACAGTACATGCACCTGTGTACTCGTTTCTTTTCCCCTCGTCCCACTCGACTATAAAGTAGCAATCATGTCAATAAGACATGAGCCGTATGAACACAGACTAAGCGACAAATTTCATACAAAATTTATATGAGATGAAATAAAAAAACTCTCACCTTTAAAATATGATTTTTGGCGCTTACGTTATTTTCGCGGTTAGGATTCGATATGTATGTTCATATGAAAGTACTGTCCATAACTGTTAATGTTAAGTTAAATTTATTTCTCTGTTCAATATTTTTGCATCATAAGTCCTTTAACATAACTAACATTCACATGTCATATAAAATATGCAAACATTTATTTGAAAAACTTTTTTGTCTATTGGGATACATTTTTTAGAGAAATTTGCAAACATTCAAAATGAATAAGATAGCGTGTAGGCATTAACGTTTAGGACATGTTGAATATGTTAAAATATGTTTTCTTCACATACATACACAGAAATGGTATAAATAAATGCTCAAACATATGTACGCTGGTTAAAAGGCAAGATGTCGAATAATGTTTAAATACACACAAGTGGAATAGATTTTTCTTTTACATTAGGGAATTATGTTGTTTAAGAAAATATTTTTGTTTATTTTATTTCACTTTATCCTCTAAGGAATTGCTTCCTCATCTCTAATTTATTGGCTGAATATAAAAACGATGATAAATCCAATCATATTTTTAACCATATTATGGCTTTGTGTATTTTGGCAGTTGCATATTTGTCCTAGTTTAAGTTGTTTACAATGGTTTTTTAGGTTAATGGTAAGATTAGGGGATTTTTTAAAATATGCATGCTTAAATCTAAATATTACTCGTAAATGTAAAAGAAGATTCGTTTTTAGTTTAAATTACATATTTTTTTGAATTATGATTAATGAATATAACAAAACGAGTTTATTTTGTGGAAATTTATTTAACAGGCAAGTGTATGTAAGTAATCTATTTTTCCCTGCAGACAAATGGAAGATATGCCCGAGGCAATAGTTTAGCAATATCCCCAAATTGTCATCTAAAAGAAAATAATCAAAGAAATTTTTTATTTTCTTCCTTTTTTAATTTTTGAGAAAATAACACAATATGGACAGAAAAAAATTCATTTTTAATCTACCAAAGGATAAATACATTTTGGTTAAAAGATTGATGTTTGACTATTGACTGCCAGCAGTCGTCAATGGCTGTGAGTGTTAAACGGCAAAGCCCTCTGAAGAGGTTAAGTGGTTACAATCGAAACATATAAGGGTAACCTGTCCGTGAAAGCCTGGGTTCGAGCCCCGTTTCCATTCAAGAATGGAAAATTATCAATAAATTTTAATTTATTTCATGTTGTAAAATTCCTTTCTTCATAAAAAATAGTTTAATGAAAATTAACTTTGATGAACTTTAGCCTAATTAAAAATATCATAATTTGGATTAAAAACGATGAACAATTCAACAAAAATAACCACAATATTAATTATTGTTTTAATTAATATTTAAAAAAAATATGTCAAAAATAAAAATTATACAAATTATTACTTTTGTACAGGGAAACCAGAAATATGCTATAAAAAACACGTTTAATGCGCATAAAATATGCAGTCAAAACTGGAAAATATGCCCTGAAAAAGTTTAAAAATATGCCCTAAAAAATCAAAAATTTAAAATTTTGAAAACAAAATAAAACAATTTAATAACAAAATTAAAAAAAAAACCTAAAAATATTATCGCTTAAGCCCATATTAGATTAAAATTCATATCAGAGTTATTTGTGCCGAATATTATCTAGATATTACCATACATAAGGGCTGTCGTCTTAAAGGGATTTTAGGAACGGCCGCTAATTTGTTAACAACTAAGGATGGGAGCTTTGGGCAAATGTGAAACGATTCGAAAATAATTTAAGTTGCAGTAAAATATTTTTGAAGCGAATTTAATTTAAATACCATCATAATAAGATGGCTTACTGACACAAAGAGCCTTATTTGGAAAGAAGTTTTAATGGGGAATATGTGAAATTAAAGATCGATTACCACCATTTACACAGACCTCGTCCATATTTGATCAAACTATCTGAACAAATTGGAACTTGTACTTTGCGCACAAGGTTAACTTGGGCAGACAACCAGCCAGACAGACGGATGGACATCTTTAGATCACTTTAAAAGGTGATTTTGAGTCGATCGGTATACTAAAAGATTGGTCTACATTTCTATGTATTATACACATCGCATAACATTTATCCTGCTTTGTCTTACAATTTGAGAGTAAAAATTAAATGTAGATGACGAAATTTAAGTAACAGAATTAAAACACAACAAAAAAATTCTGCGAAGCATCTAAAAAAATTTATCATGTATCAAAATATGCGTAAAAAACGCAAAATATGCGCTTTAAACTTCAAATATGCTGCAAAAAAGCTCGTTTAACTAAATTATGCCCAAAAATGTTGCAAACGGTAAAATATGCAAAAATATGCACTAACAAATCGATGCCAAAATTCATAAAAGGATCTAAAACGGATGAATATATTGTTTGTGCCTTAATTGGTTGCACAATGAAAAACATGCAATTGCATATTTATGGTTTCTCTGCTTATGTATGCATATCTAAAAAATTTGTTCTCAAAACATTCTGCAATAGGTAAATATTGAAATTAAATAAATTTGTTAGTATTTTTAAATCCTTTTAAATTTAATCAAGATATTACTCAACCCTCATAAGGAACGCAATGTTAAAAGAGTTGGAATATATTTCAAAATAAAAAATCTTTTTTTTATTATCCTAATAATATTTTGGCGATATTTTCCTATATTCTTGTAAGTGGTTATCTGGAGATATTGTTAGTTTATCATATAGCTGATTCGCTTTCGTATTGCTTAGGTTCATTCCTTTCGAGACACGTTTCTTCCCGAAGGAAGTATCTCCGCAATACGAAATCGGTTATTGCCGAAAATTTAATTAATTTTTTAATTAATATCACAATATTTTTAATTAAAATGAATTTTCAATTATTTCTGTGTATTCTTTAACCCAAGAACCCTAACGTTATTTTTTATACGTGAGCACAGTGTCATTAGCCGAAATAATTAAGATCCCAGCAAAAACTTGGTAATGACTTGCCATTACTGAACAACTTACTTTTCAATGACTACTTCATACCATCTGCATTACATAGAAGTAGTTTAGTAATGGCTGACATATAATCTGATACCTAAGTACTTGTGTATGAGTTGATTAACGAAATTTATAATTCATTCATAATAAAATGCATCTACGGTTTAATTTTTTTCAAATCTAATACAAATTGGTTTTAAATATTTATTGTTACAATTTGTTTTTTTTTTATTACACTGAAAGAAAAATGCTTCATATATTTAATGTATCATTTTCATAAAAAAAATTTCCTTGGGTAAATGAAAATTTTCATTGCCTAAATGGAATTTCATAGTTATAATGAAGTATTTTCGTTAAAATCGCTTCATTGGATTTCGTAATTACGTTAACAATTTTCATTGGATATGAAAACTTAAGTTCGTCCAAGGTAAACAAACAATTTTAATTGGGAACATAAAAAAACAATATACAAACATAACTATATTCATAAATTAATACAAAATTATAGTTTCCTTAAAAAAAATGTTTAATTGTTAATTAAAAAATGTAAGATTTAATAATTTCATACGTCTTATGTTACATGTATGCAATTAATTTTATGAATTAAAAAAAATTTTTTATAAAAGCAACATATTTCAATAATTGCCTTCATAAATTTAAATTTTCATTATGACAATAAAAATGTCATTATAGTAATGAAACAAAAACTTTCAATCCACTTTCAATCAACGTTTTTATTGTTATTATCAGTGTGGCCATATCTAAAAATATTCTACAGCTAAATCGGCTTTAACATACATAATGCTAAAAAATGCTAAAAAAATCCTAAACTGCCAAAAAATAGTGCTAAAATTTAAATTGTATTATTTTTTTTGTTATTTTAGTCAATAAACCTTTATACATGATTTATTTTGCATAATTCTTCCCTATAAACTCACATTATATCAATAGAACAAACTGATTGAAGAATAACAATAAAATATTTATAAAACATAAAAAGTCTTAAAACTATAAAAGAAATATATTTCAGTCTTTATATACGTACATAAAAAGTTTTCAAACAAAAGGTCCCATACCATAACAAAAAGTTAAGGGAACTTGACCCATAAATGGCTATTATTTAATATTTCAATAAAAATTATATAACATGTTAAATAAAAAATTTTATTTTATAAATTAAATACGTCATCAAATGAATATTCTTCTTCAGCTTCTGAAAAATCGATCGAGATATCATTATAATATATGTTGTTATTCCATTTTTATATGAGATCGTTCAATTTTTTGAAACTATCGCAACATTTCATAGACATAAACGTCATTCTATATCGAATTTTCGGTATTAAGAGATTTATACCACTAAAAACTTCCTCGTTGCTAAATGACATAACCAAGAACTTCATTGCAAAAGAAACGAATTCACTGAATGAATTTTCATTTAATGCATTTCTATATCCATATACATTTATCCAGAAATCAACTTGTGAGTTCCGATTTAACAATTCATATGAATTTAGTTTCTGCCACTGATGTTCCAAAGTTGTATTTTTTTTCTACAGTGAAATCAATCATTTCTTCTTTTAAATGTTCGCTTAATTTGCATTCATTAGTTTTTAAACTGTTTTCTACACAAAAAATTTAGTATTTGTTAAATTATGAAACTTGTTTGGCAATCGTTGTTTAAGTTGACATTAAGTTGCTAAATATATCAAAAGTTATGGTATATTTTACGTTTCCAAAAATTTTTTTGAAATTGTTATTGAGGAAAAAAATCCGCTTTACATGAATTAAATGGTTCAAACTGATCAAATTTTAAAACAATTTGAAATAACAATCCCAACTAACTCGTTGTCAACTTTTTTTTATTTAAAAACATTTTTTTGTTGATTTTTAAGAGCATTTTAGGCAGATTTTTGAATGCACTTTTTTCAAGTATGATGTTTAGGGGATCTTTTTACCACTGTGGACCAACCAGAAAACCGGGAATGATGGACCGTAGCTCATTTTAAAGATAACAATCCCAACTAACTCGTTGTCAACTTTTTTTTATTTAAAAACATTTTTTTGTTGATTTTTAAGAGCATTTTAGGCAGATTTTTGAATGCACTTTTTTCAAGTATGATGTTTAGGGGATCTTTTTACCACTGTGGACCAACCAGAAAACCGGGAATGATGGACCGTAGCTCATTTTAAAGATAACAATCCCAACTAACTCGTTGTCAACTTTTTTTTATTTAAAAACATTTTTTTGTTGATTTTTAAGAGCATTTTAGGCAGATTTTTGAATGCACTTTTTTCAAGTATGATGTTTAGGGGATCTTTTTACCACTATGGACCAACCAGAAAACCGGGAATTTCTTCGTATTTTTAAACAAACTGTTAGTTCGTTTGGTAAAAAAATAAATTTTTCGCTTTGTTTTAAATCAGTCATAACCACTCCATAGACTCGCGAGCAGTCAATAATTGTATTTTTTCACACAGGCACGGTCGGCAATTCACATGTATACAACAACTTTGTTCGGGCCACTCCATAGCCTCGCGAGTCGGTCAATAATCGTATTTTTTACACCGACACGGTCGGCAATTCATATGTATACAACAACTTTGTTTGTTGCTTGGTTATCACTGTTTTAATTTGAAATCAAACAAGATTTGAATATTTATTGGGAATATTTTTACAGAATACTGCATGAAATCGCTGTTAGTCAAATCGACTAACTTTAGGGTTACAGGATTAATATTCTCCCTTACAAACCTGCTACGTAGTGAAGGAATGCCGTGCTCCTATAAATATATTTGTTTTCATAAAATTTGTTTTGAATTTATTTTCCTCTCCCAAAAATGTGCGCTTCCTTTAAATGTTAAGCTACAGTGCTGCGCAAAACAAGAAATTTTATTATTGGGCGAGGGGTCAAGCCTCATATGGACAACAAATTCAAAATGACTTGGTACATTTTCAATATTGGCAAGTATTGTTTTGGACACAGAGCACACAGGGGCGTCACAAGACAGAAAATAGTGTGTTTTTTCTGTCTTTTCTTCGAAAGCTGCCCTCTTTGGTTATGGATTTTTTCATTTAAAATTGCAACTGTAGAACTAGCGAAGGACAAAGCGCAGATACATACGCAAATGATAAGTATAAGCATGAACAAGTATAGACAACAGATTCATTTTATTTTTAACAAATTGGATTAATCGTAGCATTATTGGCATCGATCCTCATTTTTGTCCTTAAGAAAAAGGATTTAAGCATGATGTTGACCACAAAAGTCAAGGCAAAATAATTTCATATATGCAAGAGTTATTTAGAGCCTGGCCACAGATGTCGATTGACTACTTAAGCAAGCGAAAACAAGTCACCCAATATCGTTCTCTTAACCGGCCAACTTACTTTGAACTTGTCGCTCGACAGGTTTTACGTTTCTAAAGTTTCATGTACATGACATCTTTTTTACATCTGACTTGTCAAATTTCCTCCTGCAAAATACTTAGATATGATTATCCTTCTGTAAAAGTCAGATGCATAATCATCTAACATAATTTCAAAAAGAGCGAGCTCTATTTTCTTCGAACAAACCATCTGACATCAGCTGTGTCAGAAATCTCCGCCGGGAAGAAACCGGCAGCGTCGCTTCACTATTGACGGATGAAGCAAATAATTTACAATACCAATATATTTATGATCATTTCACCATTGAATAGAAATTATGTACATAGATAATTAAAAAACGTTTCATTATAATATTCTAAATTGGTAACTTCGAATTTAAAGAAACAAAAAAATGTGAAGATGACTAAACTCTTTTACGGCGCGAATAAAAATTTATGTGGCGACATTTTGAAACCGAGAACTACGTTGGTTTCCGCAATAACTATGCAAACAAAAGACACAATTACAAAAGCAAAATGACATATACGTTTGTGACCGAACATTATAAACCTTATGTAAAACAGCAATTTGGCCGCCATGCACAATTACATGAGACTTGAAGTCAGATATAAAAAACATCGTATACGTGCTCCTTAATTTTATTCATTTATTTATTGTCAAATGACTGTTTTGCCTGCCACACCAGCAATTCCACAAATAAAACGCTAGTTTGGAAATAAAAATCGACAAAACATATAAATTAGGCCGTAAAAATAGAACTCTGTCTACAAACAAAGCAGAATAGAAAACAAAGCAGTAAACAAAAAACAAACAAAGCAGTTAACAAAAAATATAGAATAGAATTTAATGAAAAATGCTTATATTTTTATAAGTTGTGGTGTTTTAAAATTATATACATAATAATAAACAAAATAATAAGTGTTTGTGTGTAAAGAAAAAGTTTGTTACATATTTTGACAAAATGCCTCTGTCCGTGATATTTGTGGTCGCATAATATTTCTTAGTGGGTCGCAAATGTATATGAAAACTGTTACGTTATCAGTAGCTTGCATTGTCGATCGACTTGTCGGTCTGAAAATATTTAGTGGGCCGTAAATTAGCTGTGAGAAATGCAAGCGTCAGGGGCCTGGAGTTAAAATAGGTTCAAAAAAAATTTATTTTTATAGTGCTATACAAAAGTTCCCAAGACATATGAGATAATGTATGGTTATACAATTTACACAAGATTTGTTTCAAATTAAAATTTTTGACCACATAAGACCACAAAATTTCGCCTAAATAATTAGTCAAAGCGGTTTTTGGTTTAAACTATACCCATACAAATTAAGGAGCACCTACCTTTTGGCAACGCACTCTCGAAAGAGAAAATTCTGCAAGTTCTCGTTATTCTTACGTGTTCTCGGGTCAGCCGTTGCAAATTTAAATCGTAGGCATTAACCAGGCCTGCCATATTTGCCGATTTTTTGCCTCTAAATTATCTAAATAAATGATCAAAGATTTTTGCTCAAAAAATGCCAATTTTTTGATAAACATTAAACGCACGTTATCTTTTTGTTGAATTTAGTACAACTTATTAATTTTGGGTAACATCGAAATACTTGTTTCAAAGAAAAAAAAGGTAAGATTTGTTCTGTATATGAAATGCAGTGTTTGTTATGTATGGCTAGCCCAACACACGTATTTTATTTGGAAATGTTTTAATTGTAAAGAATAAAAGCACTACAGCAAAACAAAAGAAAAAATCAAAAATTTTTTGACAAAAGCTAAAAAAAGAAAAAACGTTTAATTAAAAAATATAAAGTTCTTTATATTTGAGTTTGGAAATAGATTGATCCCAGCAAACACAGAAATACACCTTATGTATTGCCAAACGTATTGCCTGGATGAAAAATATTATTGCGGCAATAACCGATTTCGTATTGCGGAAGATACTTCCTTGGGGAAGAAACGTGTCTCGATGGCAATAATTCTTAGCACTACGAAAGCGATACTTCTAGACGATTAACTAGCAATATCGCCAGATAACCACTTTTAAGAAAATAGGAAGATATCGCCAAAATATCAAAGGGATGATAAAAAGAAGATTTCGCATTTTAAAAAATTGTCATTTGTGTACAAAGAAGCACAGTTTTTTGTTTAAAATTAAATTGGTAATTGTATACGTATAAATTTTACTTAAACATAATATAATTTATAATTAAAATAAAGAAAAATATACATAAATATTTAGTCTCCACCAAATTCTTACAAAAAACCTACCACTTCTTTAAAATTGCATCCAGGGTTGAGAAATTCTTAACTAAATTTAAAAGGAAACAGATCAGTATCTAACCGATTTATTTAATTTAAATATTTACCTTTTGCAGAATATTTTGGGAAATAATTTTAAAGTTGTTATAATTGGATTCATTATACCCACACCACAATAGTGGAGAGGGTATTATGCATTTGTGCTGATGTATGTAACGCCTTAAAATATTGGTCCTAGACCCACCTTAAAGTGTACCGATCGACTCAGAATCACTTTCTGAGTCGAACTAACGATGTCCGTCCGGCTGGTTGGCAGGCTGTCTGGCTGGCAGGCTGGCTGGCTGGCTGGCTGGATGTCCATGTAACCTTGTGCGCAAAGTACAGATCGCAATTTTGGAGATAATTTGATAAAATTTGGGATATAGGTTCTTATTGACTCAAGGACCAAGCCTATTGAAAATGGGCCAAATCGTAGGACCACGAGGGAAGATAGGGGGAAATTTCTTCCTCTCAGAAACTATCAAACCGATTTTAATAAAATTTAAATCTAACATAGAACCATATCTTCATGGACACAAAAGGGATGTATTTTTTAAAAAATAGGACCACGAGGGGAGATAGGGCCAATTTCTGCCTCTCAAACCGATTTTAATGAAATTCAAAACATAGATATTTCCATATCTATATAGACACATAAGCTGTACAGTTTTTCAAAAATAGGACCACAAGGAGGGGTAGGGGGCAATTTCTGCTCTCACAAACTTTTAACCCGATTTTAATAAGTTTTATAAACATAGATAAATCCATATTTATATGGACATATAAGCATGATGTGTTTTTTAATACTGTGGTGTAGGGTATCATATGGTCGGGCTTGACCGACTATACTTTCTTACTTGTTTTTATTTTTTATTTATGACGTACATATGTATCAAATTAAAACAAAATTTTTTCTGTCTTTATTGCGTAATTTTCTCAAAAACAATAGAAGGAAGAAAATACAAAAATTACTTTGATTATTTTCTTTTAGATGACAATTTGGGGATATTGCTTAACTATTGCCTTATGAGATATCTTCCATTTGTTTGCAGGGATATTTATAAAAAAGTTGAGGCAAGCTGAACTCATTTTCCCTTTTAATGAAAAAAAAAAAAAAAATAAATCAATATTTGATTTTTATTAGCGCAATTGAGGATAATGCAGGTACATCCGATAGTCAATCTTTTGTAAGAGTGTCAAGTAAGTTTACAAACTTTTTGGCAAAAAAGTTCAGATTTAAAAAAAAGAATTTTCCTGCTACATTTTCAACAAATTATGATTCTTTCACATTCTTCCGCCAATGTGGAAATTTTTTTAAGCCAAGTCAACCTTAATAAAACAAAATGTTGATGTACCCTGCAAAATTAATCTTTGCAAGGAATTCTTCATTCTAAAGATTATTTCAAATTCAAAATTTTAAACTATTTTGATGCTGATATCAAAATTAAGGATTTAATGAAAATGCCAAGTTCATATTTATCTATAATAACAAAACTTCAAAATAATTTACCTAAAAGTACAGAATATACATATAAATTTTTGTTTCTAATTAATTACAATTTGACGGCATTTACATCTATGCAATTAACGCCGAGTTTTTTTTCTATTTTCTTTTAAAGTAGTTGCTACGAAACTTTTTTAACATTTACATTTACATTTTATTCAAGCATTTTTTCAACTTTTTCAACCCCGTTTTCTTCCCAAGACCTCTTGCTAACAAACAAAAAGTTGCATGTGAAAGTTGCGGCAAGTTGCGGCGTAAATTGCATAACGTAAATGCCGTCTTTATTTGTTAAACGTTTATTATTTTTGAATTTTGTGCTATTAGCATAAGGTATTGCTAAATTGTTCTGTTTTGATATTTTCTGCCACTAAAAAAATGTTTTACTATATTAAAAATAAGTATATGAGATAAATGAGAAGTTTGTAAATATTAATATGCCAGAAGCAAATCATGAGTTCTATGATGATAATCGTATAAATCATCTTCCTTTAAACCATTTCTCTTTTAACTTGTTACCCAGATTGACGTCTACACAAGCTGTGCTTCAATAAAATCGAATGCAACACCCATAGATGGTCTACATCCGTTGTTTGTTGAGATGTTACTTCCATCGATTCTTCCACTGATAACTCATATTTTTAATAAAGCTATCACAGCAAGAACCTTTCCCTCTCGATGGAAGCAGGCAAGAATTTTGCATACTCAAATTGCACTGTATATAAGAGATAACCGGTTACTTAGCGATCGACAATCTGGTTTTCGTGCAAAGCATAGTTGCATTACTGCATTGACTGATGTAGCTGAAGATTAAAGAAGGAAAGTTGATGACGGACGTTTGGCAATGTTAGTCTTATTAGATCACTCCAAGGCGTTCGATACGGTTGACCATACAATATTATGAAAGAAATTGTCTGAAATGATGCATTTTTCTGCAACATCGATCACACAGAAAAAAATACCAATGTAAAATTACAATGGAAAAATGTTAATTTAGAATCATAGTAAATTTCTGCAAAAGTATGCCCTTTACTTAAATTTATCATTATTTCATATTAATTTTAAATGAAAAATATTAAAATAACCTTAAATTACGCTTATTTAATATTATTCACTGTTAAAAAAATGAAAAATAAAATATTAAAATATAAATAAATCTGGATTCAATATTGAACCCATAAAAACCTGTTTTATATTAAAATCAAAAGTTTATCTTGTTAAATTAACATGCATACATACTTAATTATGTACATTTTTTATTTTCATTTTTGAAATATGTTATAGAAAGAAGACAATTCCCGTATTCTTTTAATTAAAATTATTTAGTTAAATAGTACATCAAGTTTTAAAAGTAGAATGATGACGAAAACCATATCGGGCGATTCTGCTGATGCTTCTGTTAACAAAGGAGAATACAAAATAAGTGAAACATGTGTTACAGGGGTAAGTGTTTTGAATTATTCTTAAATTAATGCATATGTTGTCTCTGAAGCTTCTTCACACTGTTAAAACACACTCAAACCAATTTGATTCTACATGAAATTCACGTTGTTTCAACTTGAAATAACTTTCATTCAACGTGATTCCGATTGTTATTTCAATATAAATTACATTTTGCTCTAACTTTACTACAATGTTAAATTAACATGAATTATAGTTATTTCAAAAGAAAAAAATGTTGTTCGTAGTTATTGTAAAATCAGGTTGAATTAACATGAAAAACGTATGAAGCAAAATCACCACCGAAAAATTTTAAATCAACCTTGTTTTCGACGTTTTTAACTTGAGTTTTTTCTGTGTGATTAATTTGATGTCATCCTATTTGGAAGACCGTTTTCAATGTGTGGAGACAAAGAATAGAACTTCATGTTTTTTACCAGTAAGAAGAGGTGTTCCACAGGGATCAATTCTTGGTCCACTTCTTTTCTCAATATATGCAAACGATTTACCATGTCAACTAATGCACTGCGGTATTCGTCTATATGCTGATGATGCATGAAGAACGAGCAAAATAATTGTGAAACCAAGCATTTATATAATTAATCAGACTATTGAGATTGTTGAAAGAGCAAAAAACCTAGGAGTTATATTCAATAGCACTCTGACGTGGAGCGATCATGTTACTGCAGCATGTGGAAGAACATATTCAATGCTTAGAAACCTTTGGCCTACACAATATTGTACCCCGTTAAAAATGAGACTATTACTTGCGAAAACATACCTTATCCCAGCGTTATTATATGGATGTGAAATTTTCTCCTCCTGTGACACAGAAAGTAAACGAAGACTTTATGTCGTTTTCAACAACATTACAAGATATGTGTATGGACTTAGAAGGTTTGATCACATTTCCGCGTATTCTAAGAAATTATATGGCTTTCAGTTTGATGATTTATTGAAAATAAGATCATTACTTTTCTTACATAAAATTATTAACTCCCGTGAACCTGAATACTATATTAATGTCATACGTCTTTGGAACATACTACCCAGAAGTATTAAAGATATAAGCAACGCTCTACACTTTAAAAAAACAATTATTTGAGTTATTTTCTTAATTTTTCTTAAATAAATTTGGATATTTGTTCATTATTGATATAAATTTATTATTTCAACATTTTATTAATTATTATATACATAATTATTTATGTTGTCTAATTTCGTTATCTTTTGTGTAATTGTAAGACTTTTGTCTTGTTACACAGATTAACTATAAATAAATAAAATATTTTGTTAAATTAAAATGCCGATAATGCCAATTTTTTCTTGAAAATATGCCAATTTCTTACCAAAATCATCTGGCACCCATGACAGTAACTTCAAAATCTTTGGAATTATAATGTTTAAATTTTTGTATTTGCTGTTTATAGTAGCATTGTTGGGAGAATTTATAAAAGAGCATTAGAAAAAACTTTCTCAAAATAAACTAGATTTTATATCACGATGGCTTTCTACGACAAATGTTTGTATCAAATTGTATGGAAATTTCTTTTTAAAATATTTTAACAGCAAACAAATGGCTCACGAATTTTTCTTAACTGCCCAATATTTTTCGCAACGCTTACGTTTAAGTAACGAGAAATTTATGAGTGGTTTATAGAACACGAGCGCAAAGCTCGTCTGTTAAACTTACGTTTGTAATAAGTGAACGGACGAGTTTTGCGCTCTTGTTCTATAAACCACACATTAACCTTGATCTTAAATTGATGTATCTCCACGAGATCGCAGCTGCCCTAAAAACAAGGCGACGAGTGCACTTCTAGGAACTTAAAGGCCCTAGACAAATTTGTCATTTAAGCCCTTTGTTTGAAACACAAATTAAGGGTATAAGTGTTGATCATGCCAACTGT
Source organism: Pollenia angustigena (assembly GCA_930367215.1). NCBI lineage: Eukaryota > Metazoa > Arthropoda > Insecta > Diptera > Polleniidae > Pollenia > Pollenia angustigena. Next base: position 46,333,421 of record OV884058.1, read on the forward strand.
GAGCATGTTCTATTCACCAGTTTGGTGTTAAAGCTTATTGCGTTTGGTGTCGGGAGTGATTTCTCTTTCGATTTATATCGAGCTTTCTTAAGTACTGTTCTATACGTGTTAGGGATGCCAAACGGGAAATCCCGGGATTTTTCGGGATTTTTAATATATTGTATATTAATATATCATATATTTAAAAAAAATACCGAAATCCCGGGATTTTCTAAAATCAATCCCGATTGACTTCCCTAATACGTGTTGTTATAGATGGGTTTTCATCTGAGGAGCTGCATCTGAATTATGGGGTACACGAAGTTTACGTTATTTCACTATTACACTTATTACACTTTTTTAATTTTTTTTATCGAACTCCTGGGTCCTACTTCCATTCCAATATATTGTTTCGCAGATGACAGCAGCATTTGTCATTCACTTTCCTTTCTTGATGGAAGACTAATTTAACCATACTACACTGAAAGAATTTTCTTCGCAATACCAATGAATTTTGACATTAATCCCATGAAAAATTGCATTAAAAAGGAACCTATGCAGCGCTTCGTTGGATCGACGAAACCTGTTTCATTAAAAGGATTAATGAAATATTACATTAGATCTATAAATATTATTCATTGGATGAATACTTTAAATAAAGTAAAATTTTTTTTTTTTTTTTCTAATTATTTTTTTTTTAATTTTTTTTTTTTATCTTTTCTATTTTTTATTTTACTTTATTTTATTTTTAATTTTTTTTCTGTCTCTGGCGGGATTCGATCAGTCAACCTCGGTGCTGTTAGACTACCTCGCTACCAGCCAGTCTACCGGGGCAGTGTAGTTTTTGTATTAAAAAACTATGTTTTTTACTCAATTAAGAGCGTAAATATGAGATTAAATTGTCCATAATAACAATAACAACGTTGATTGAAAGTGGATTGAAAGTTTTTGTTTCATTACTATAATGACATTTTTATTGTCACAATGAAAATTTAAATTTATGAAGGCAATTATTGAAATATGTTGCTTGTATAAAAAATTTTTTTGATTTCACAAATTTAATGGCATACATGTAACATTCGATGTATGAAATTATTAAATCTTACATTTTTTAATTAACAATTAAACATTTTTTTAAAGAACCTATAATTTTGTATTAATTTATGAATATAGTTATGTTTGTATATTGTTTTTTTATATTCCCAATTAAAATTTTTTGTTTAAATCGACAAACTTAAGTTTTCATATATCCAATGAAAATTTTTAACGTAATTACGAAATCCAATGAAGCGATTTTAACGAAAATACTTCATTATAACTATGAAATTCCCTTTAGACAATGAACATTTTCATTTACCTAAGGAAAGTTTTTTTATGAAAATGATTCATTAAATATATGAAGCATTTTTCTTTCAGTGTATGCTTATCGGTTGCAATAAAATGGTTAAATTAAATATGTTTAAAATTTTTGAACACTTTTGTTGGAGGTGACTATATTTAAGCATGCTTTTTCTCTGAGTGCTGAAAGCAACACATTTTTGAATTATCGAAAGAATCATTCAAGTGTCTTCATTTCTTAAAACGGTGCAAGAATTACTTTACTGCATTCGATCTCCTCACTATTTATTCCGCCTATATCCGTCCGTAAATGAAATACAACGCCCATATCTGGGCAGGTGCTTCAAGGTCTATCTTGTGCAAAGGAGTGCGTTGAAGCTCATCAATGACATTGGGTATCCAGTTCTATTGATTCATTGAAGCATTGTCGGAATGTGGGTGTTGCGTCATTATTCTATGGATATTACCACAGTACGCATCCAGCTAAGAGGGGCAAACTCATCCTTGAGACGCGAGGGCATGCCCGTAGTACTCCTCTTTCCAGCAAATTACATCTGCTCGTTGTCGAAGCTCTAATGTATCGCACAACGCATTACAGGGAAAATTCGTTTCTCTGTTGAACTAGCCACTACTCCCTCTTTCCTTCTCTCCTGATTGTTGGCTCAAAGTAGGGAAAAAAAACTTAAGTACATATATCTGATTAAAAATAAATATTGATTTCAATAAAATAGATACGAGAAATAAAAACTCAATATCAACAACAACACAGCATTCAACCTTTTGGCCATTTAAAATCATTAAAGCTTTCAACAATCATATTTTAGTCTGGTAGACTTGTATTGTGTCTATATTTTAACATGAACATTTATTTTTTTTTTTTTTTCATTATGTACATATAAATTTTCATAAATCAACGCATTTTCCTGTAAGGCATTATTATCAAATAAAGGGTTACCATGTTCTAGTTCTAAAATAACAATTTAAACATGAATTCTTGATATGGATTTCAACATATTACATATTCAAGATATTTGATAGTTGTAGTTTCCTAATGTAGGACTGATTTAAATTATATTTTTCTTAGAATTGCACCCATTTCGTTTATTAAAATTTCGACTGGTCAGCTTTTTAAAACACACATTTAAAGTTTTAAATTATCCTTTGCTGTATTTTGTATACTTGCATTATTTGCTCAAACACATTAAATATTTTTAGCACGTAAATAAACATACAGATTTTTTTTAATACCATAAATATAGCACGTCATTAATCATTATTATTACACTTCATTTGGATAAATTATAGCACAAAACTGTTAAACACACTGACTAACTTTTTTTGTTTTATTATTATTTTTTTTTTTTATTTAATTATACTATTTTTCAATATTTTAAAGCAACTTTTGACATTTAGGTAAAACAAAATTGTTAAAAATTTGTTGAAAAACTGCTGAAATTAAAATGATACACAGAAAAAAATAATTTTCATATTTGAATACGAAAATCGCATATTTGATGAAAAATATTTAAATATTTCATTATTAAATATGTTTTATTGAGTGCTATTTTGCAAAGTGTATATTTGATAAATTTTTTGATTGAATCAAACAAAAAGTTTGTTGAACAAAAATTATATTTTTAACAAACTGTGTTGTTAAAAATTTTCTTGAGATATTTTTTTCTGTGTACCTCAATTATGAACACCTCTTACAAACATAATCAGAAGATTTATGGATATATTAAAGAAGTATATCTATAGGAAGACACCTAATGGTTTCATTAATTTTTATTTAAAATTGTTTTCTTTCTATTAAACTTCATTCAAAAATCAAAATTTGTACAAAAAACATTTAAATCGCATAATTAATTGCAGACGAAAACAATTGAATTGCATTTTGTTTGAATCTTCTCTAAGTTGTGCCACTACAAATAAATACTTTTGCTATAAATGAATATTTCAAGTTAAGTCTTGTATCGGGTGATTTTTAAGCTATTATCTTTTTGGCAACACTGGTTTAAACATCTGACGCACGTTTCGTGTTTTGTTTCACTGTCAAACATCTTCAGTTTGGTCTATAATTTAACCATGAATCGTCTTACAAACGCACAACGCTTGCAAATTATTGAATTTTATTATAAAAATGCGTGCTCTGTTAAGAAAGTTCATCGCGCGCTTCTTCCATTTTATGGTCAGTTTAATCGACCCACTGAAGCGGCTATTCGGGCTATTGTGACTAAATTTCGCACCAAATTTACATTGTTGGACATTAAACCACCAACACGCTTACGTAGAGTGCGAAGTAAAGAAAATATCGCAGCTGTATCGGCCAGTGTTAATGATGACCATCAATTATCGATTCGTCGCCGTTCGCAGCAATTGGGCCTCTGTTACTCAACAACGTGGAAAATTTTGTGGAAGGATTTTGGTGTGAAGCCTTTAAAAATACAGCTGGTGCAAGAATTGAAGCCGAACGACCTACCGTAACGTAGAATTTCTGGTGAATGGGCTCTTGGAAAATTGGCCGAAGATCCACTTTTTTATCGAAAAATTGTGTTCAGCGACGAAGCTCATTTTTGGCTCAATAAGCAGAATTGTCGGTTTTGGAGTGAAGATCAGCCAGAAGCATTGCAAGAGCTACCAATGCATCCAGAAAAAGTCACAGTTTGGTGCGGTTTATGGGCTGGTGGCATCATTGGACCGTACTTCTTCAAAGATGATGCGAATCGTAACGTAACTTTGAATGGTGAGCGCTACCGTGAGATGATATCCAATTTTTCTTTGCCCAAAATGCAAGAGCTTGACTTGCATGACATGTGGTTTCAACAAGACGGTGCCACACAACACGCTTAACAATGGATTTATTGAGAGGCGAGTTCGGTGAACCTCAATTGACCGCCTAGATCGTGCGATTTAACGCCTTTAGACTATTTTTTATGGGGCTATGTTTAAGCTTATGTATGTATGTATGTATATACACACATGCCCGCTTTAATTGACGCATTGGAAGACAACATTAAAGCATTTATTCATGAGATACCGGCCGAAATGTTGGAAAGAGTATGCCAAAATTGGACTAAGCGGATGGACCATTTGAGGCGCAGTCACGGTCAACATTTGCATGAAATAATCTTCAAACATTAAATTATATGGACCGTACTATCGATTCAAATAAAGATTTCATGAATTTTTATGAATTTTATGTGTTTTTTTTTAAACTTTCCTTTAGCTCTGAAAAAATCACCCATTATTTACTTTGCCCAAACTTTCACTTTGCTGCATTTAAACTATTTGATATTCACACTTGTATCTATATAAAAAGGTATTATGAAACTAGATACTTATTAAATGAATTCGAACATAATACAATTTAAATACAAAATTGTTTTTCAAGAACCCTTTCATTGTTTTACTTGTATTTTTTTCATATTTTCTGCTTTTGTTACACCTTAAGTGCAATTTTGCAATGAAAAGACAAAAGCAAAAATACTTTAACGTCCATAAGTGTCAGTATCAGTGTTGCCAGGGAAAAAATATAAATGTTTGATATTGTTACAAGTAGAACTGTTGCTTATAAGTTTTATACGTTTAACAGTTTTATTTGGTTTAATATCTTTAGTTTTTCTAAAATCTGTATGGATGAAGTTTCCTGACGATCTGGCCTAAGCAACCAGTGAAATGCGCATAGGAATAGCTTATCCCATCCACAATAAATTTCAGTGTTTTTTATCAATAATAAAAATTGGGAATTAAGCACGAATAAGAAAATCTTTTAAAAATTTTAATTATTTTTAATATACGCTTTTTCGTCAAAAGTTACACTTCTAAACTTAAATTATATAAAAGAACAAACATTTTTATTCTATATTTCAGTAATAATAACAAAAAAAAATTAGCAACATACTGCTAACTTTATTAGTTTTTGCTCGAAAGTAGCGGATTTTACCTTTTTTTTTTATTGTGATTTGACGCTTTTTTACGAGTTTTTGTGGAAACAAAACGTGGGCAATAATTTATGTTATGTTTACATTGTTTGGATTGTTAATATATTGTACTTCTAGTTATCCTATCCATTTGTTGTTTCATTCAATCAATCCTATATATATATACATATTTGAAAAAAAAAAATAGATAAACGTGTGAAAACGTTGATTTAGAAAAAAGTGATATACACTGAAAGAAAAATCAATCCATCCGCACTTAAATCAAGCCAAAGAGGTGTCAATAGGACGGTAACTACAGATTTATTTAAAGTACAGAATCCTTGGTTCAAGTACGAATTATTAAAGTGCTCCGTACTTAAGATAATCTGAAAACTGGAAAGACTTTAGTGAAACAAAATAAATCTCAAACTGTGCTTGAGATAAAGTCCGAAATTGATATTGATTCTAACGTAAGTACTAGGGTATTTATTTAATCGGGGTTTATTTTAATCGGTTAATCGTTCGACTAATTAATCGAGGTTTTGGCTTAATCGGTTAAAATGCGGCTAATTTTGTTTTTGATCGGTTAAGCGATTAATAATTTTTTTTAATAAATTAAGTAATTTCAATAAATATATATTTTATATATTTATTCCCGTCATTCCAAATTGGAGCATAGGGCCATTACAAATGTATTCCATTGTGTTCTGTTACAAGCTATTAGTTTTATTTCGTTCCAGGATTTTCTTGTAGATGCTACCTCAGAATCCAACTGTCTTCTCTACGTGTGGGCGGGTCTTCCTCTTCTTCTAGTACCCTGTGGATTCCAGTCAATGGCTGCCCGTGTAAGGTCATCTGCTGGTTTACGTAGTGTGTGACTAAGCCAGTTTCACTTACGTCTTAGTATTTCGGTGCGCAGAGGAGCTTGTTTTGTGACTGTCCATAGGTTGAGGTTGGATATCACATTTGGCCAAAATATTTTCAAAATTCTCCTCAGACATTTATTGGTAAAAACTTGAAGTGAAGTTATGTCGCGCGCAGCAGCATTCCAAGTTTCACATCCATACAATAGGGTTGATTTTACACTGGATTTGAACAAACTGATTTTCGTTCTAGTTGATATATGAGAAGCCTTCCATACAGGACGCAGTAGGCCAAAGGACCGCCGGGCACAGTTGATACGGTTTACTATATCCTCACTTGATCCTCCATTGTTGCTGATAATACTGCCGAGATAGCAGAAGCTGTTAATATCCTCAAGCACGGTGCCATTCATCTCAAGGTGCTGCTTGTTGTCGGTGTTCACACGCATGGATTTAGTCTTGGATATGTTTATTTTCAGTCCTGCTTTCGCTGTCGCCGCTTCTAGCAGCCTTAGCTTTCAAGACATGTCGCTGTACGTGTGTGCCAGGATACAGATGTCATCGGCGTAATCTAAATCACCTAGCCGCTTGTGTAGGCTCCATTGAATTCCAGAGGAGTTTTCTGTTGCGGTCTTCATCACCACGTCAAGAACAATGTTGAAAAGTAGAGGTGACATAACGCAACCCTGCCGTACCCCGGTGTTTACATTAATTTTATTGCCAAGATTGTTTTCATGGAGTACTCTACATGTAGACCCATTTTATAGACTTCTAATAAGCGAGACAATTTTCGGTGGGATGCCTTTGCATTCTAATGCCTTCCATATGGTTTGATGGGCGAGCTTATCAAATGCTTTTTCAAACTCTATGAAAACTAGATATAAGGGGGATCTCCACTCCACAGACTGTTCAACGATTACTCTTAGGTTATTCACTTGGTCCACACAGGATTTTCGTGGTCGAAAGCCAGCTTGTTCCGGACGGAACAAATAAATATGACAAATTATTTATAATTTGGGGTTTATTAGTACAAAAAAAAAAAAAAACAATAAAATAACAATTCTTGAACTAAAATGAGCAAACAAAAAAAATAATTCATAACTATGAAATTATATATTTTTTAATTAATACATATTATTTGTTTATTAAAAAATAAACTGTGAGATCATTTTATTAGTTATTTCAATATTTTAATGAGATCTTATAAAATAATCTTTGAGAAAAATAATTTGGCAAAAATGTTTAGGATTTTAGCGACTCTTTTCTTAAGTTTCGATAAAATTTGACTTGGAAAATATTCTTTCTCTCATCGTAGATTTTGGAGAAATCGAAAGCAACCCGTAATACAGAATATCTAATTTCTCAGTCCTTTTCCTAAACATATAAAATCTTCTATTATGCCATTAGAGTCCTGTTTTAATTTTTTTAAATTTTAAACACGTCTAATTGTTTCGGATAATTCAGGGAGCAAATTACGGCATTCGATATTGATCGAAATTGCATTAATATTGTATTGTATTTTCGATGGATATCGAATGCCGTTATTTGCACCCTGTTGTTGTGTGTTTATCGAGAGTTTCTTCTGTTCTGGGCATCATCTAACTCATTCTGGCAAAGCTCAGCACCAAATATTTTGCGGAAAAATTTCATTTCCGAATTCCCTTATTTCTGTTTTTGTACTGTATTTTAAGAATGTTTTTCTAGAAGGAAATACATTGTATGAAAAAATATTTCTGGACACAGCTTTTTTGGTGCACTTTGGCAACTTGTTTGTAGAACTTTGGTACAATTAAAATGGGAGATGCTTTGCTACTGACGTTTTGGAATTCAGCCATAATTAAAAACACAGAAATATATGGTTTAATACTACAAAAAAAAAAAAAAAATCTTGTAACATCGGTTAATCGACCGAAATTAATCGGTTTAATCGTTAATCGAAAAAAGGCAATTTTAAATTAACCGACCAGTTAATCGGGTAGTAACTAATCGGTTAACCGTTAATCGGTGAATACCCTACTAAATACTTACCCCAGAGAACCAGATATAGAGAGAATATTATTTATAACTCATCCGTTACTGTTTTTTCACGTTTGTTTTATTCCGCCCATTATTTACAGAAATACTCTTGTCGTTGCGATTATTGTCGTTTATTCTATGAAGTCTTTCTTATTTAATTTCACATTGTTTTAAGCCAAGTACGCCATGTAGTACCTGTGCAAATTTGTGAAAAATGTTGAGCACCATTGATTAGTTCACACAAAAAATTTTACATGGATTAATGTTACTATCTAGCGAGTTTGCACAATTTGACGTTTTTATTCCTTCAAAGTTCTAAAAATTATTTTTTTAATGAAAAATTTAACAAAAAAGAAAGTAAATAAGGCTTAAAATCAGTTATAGGTCCCGTTCCTTTCTTCCCTCTCGCCTATAAGGTGAGAGTCGCAACGAAACAAATCGGATAATGACAATAGGCACTGAGGCACCTCCAGCAGCATACCAGATATGGTATTTGTAATTATCCTACATTGAATATTTCATGTTTATAACTAAATAGTTTAAGCCAGTGATAACCACTCCATAGGCTCGCGAGTAAGTCAATAATCGTATTTTTCACACAGACACGGTCGGCAATTCACATGTATACAACATTTTTTTTCGTTTCAAAACATCAGGCTATCATCAGTCTCTGCGACCGGACCCAAGTACATAATATCTTTGTGTGCGTGCGTTCGGGGCTTGGTTAGTTCGGGGCTTGGTTATCACTGGTTTAAGCAAATGGAATCTGGGAATTTTTGCTTCTTACAGTACTTTTTTAACATGAAAATAATGTATGCTTTTCTTCTTATAGTGTTGTCGCTGTTTCTACACAAACCAAGTAAATCGTTTTTTACCTCCTTCTTCTATTGTTGTTGTTGTTTCTACAACAAACTTTTACAAACAGACGCGTATTGGTTTTTAAGAGCTCTCCTTTTTTGGATTGTTTCAGATACTTTTTAGTGTTATTCGTACTTAAATTTTAATCACGACTTGTACTAAAAGTAAAAAGAGAGAACTTCAATTTAGCGCTAGTATTTTCTTTCTTTGCACACGTTCAGCTGTGTCTGCACTGGTTCCCCTGAAGGAGGTCAACTCAAAATTTATAAATTTTTTACTTTTTGTTAGATTACTACAGTGGGCATATCACCCACTGCTAATATTTTACAGCAGTTTCTCTACTCTTTCGCCAGAAAAATACATTTGAATTCTTCTTTGCGGTATATGAGTTCATAAGAAAAAAACCGTTTTTTGGTTCTAAAAAAGTGATTTATAAAATTATAATAACTTTAGTATAATTTAAAATTGCTAGAAATTTTGGATTTAGGAACTTTTTTAAACGACTTGAATATTTTCTTTAGTCGTCGTTGTACTCGATCACTCAGTCTTTATAAGATTAAATTGGCTTAATATTCTCTCCACATACGCATTGGAAAATGGAAGCAACAAATATAGCAGATTGCTTTTTGTTAATTTGTGAACAATGGTTCATTCATAAATCAAGTACTTTTTTTTAAATACTGCTCCCTCCTGTATCATGATCCAAAAGTAACAATTTTTGGACAACTAAATTATAAATGTTACGTTGGTCCTTGAAAAGTTGCGAAAATTTAACAAATGTAACCAAACGGCATCACTGGTCAGTATGTGGATAATGGTGGAGTATAATAAAAACGAATTTAGTAAAATAAAAAAACTACTGCGTAATAAAGAGACTTGATGAAGGACATAAATCCCAGATAAAGAGGGTTGTAAGTAAGTGAAGCAATTTTAGATATATAGTATACATTTTTCTTCTAAAACACTTTTTTTTTAATAAAACCCACAACTATAGAAGAAGTTGCATCCAGAGCTTAAGTGTTGGTAGAATTGTGGTTTTGTGTGTGGCTGCAACTGTCGTTTCAACTGACTTGTGGGATATATTATTTTACCTGTTTATTCAATACCATTTTTTATGCTTTATAGCCACAGTGGTGATGCAAACTTTGAAGGACTTATCTTTTGTTAGTTTGGTTTTAAGAGCTGTGGTAAATAGTTACCATTACCACTGTCTTCTTTTTTCATTATTGCCATTTTATAAGCAAAAGATTCTATCTTGGCTTTACTTAAATAACTCTTACTTTTGGTAACATTTTCGCAGACTCGTTAATATCATTTGAAATACTTAGAGTGGTGGTTAACAGATGTTCACAGCTTTTACGAAAAATGTTTTTGTAATAGTAGCTATTTGTAATTTTTATATTGGGGGGCCCGTGTTTCAATTTTAAAGCACGGTTACTAAAAGTTTAAATATTAAAACTTATTTAATTTTCTTCTTGAAAAATAAATGGTTAAAGGATCAAAATTAGTATGATAGCAAAAAATTTACAAATATTATTATAAGGCGACCAGATTTGGAAATAAAAATTGAGGACATAAAGAAAGAAAGTAAAAAAATTATTTGACTTTTACCGCATTTAGACTATGCAATTAACGCCGAGTTTTTTTTTCTATTTTCTTTTAAAGAAGTTACTACAAAACTCTTTTCACATATACATTTACATTTTTTTCAAGCATTCTGTCAACTTTATCAACCCCGTTTTCTTCCCTACACCTCTTGCTAACACACAAAAAGTTGCATGCGAAAGTTGCGGCGTTAATTGCATAATGTAAATATGGGCTTTAACGTTTTTAACATAATAATATTTCCACAGAAAAGTCTACTTTTTGCCAAGTTACGACTCCAACCACTTTTAATTGTTTTTCAAAGAATAATGAAAATATTTACTTTTTTTACATTTATGTGTAAAACGCAACTAGCTTTACAATTTGTGAAAGAGAGGATAAATTTGAACAACATGGCTCTGAAATACCATGTCGTAACGTGACAAAAAGTAGACTTTTCTGTGGAAATATCCATATTTAACAGAAAAATTTACATACACATATTTATGCATGTGAAATAAACTAAAAAATTAAAATATGAGGGGCTTAAAGCACAAGGGGTTCAAGTTTCTTATATGAAAAATGAGAAAAAAGCGGTTAAAGGTTAATTGCTATAACAAATTTAAGATTGTATCTGGAATATTTTTTATAATTAATAGAGATGCTAAGATATATTTTAATCCCACATTCACCTCTTGTGCTCTGAACTTCTCTTAACTTCAGCTATAATATATGTTAACTCAATTTTAAATAACAATTCACTCAAACCCTTTGTGCTTAAAGCCCCTCATATATAAAAATTAACAGTAACTTATAAATAAGTAAAATACGTAAGCTAAAAAATAACGAAACAAAAAATTCATTGCACTACCTTTTCCAAAATTTCATACTGCAAGTGTATGAGAAAAAGCACGGCACTACATTTTCTATACGATTTGACAGAATAAACCAGCGATCGCCGTAACATAAAATATATATTAATTTATAAAAAGAAAAGCAAATATTGATCATGCTTTTTAAAATAAAGATGACAGATTATGATAAAAGATGACACAAATTTTAAAGATGACAGCCATTTTAAATAGATTATTGTCCTCTAAAAAAAAATTTATAGTCCCGTTAATAACTGCCACTTTAATTATATTTCTTGTTTTTATTATATGGTTATTATGATAATATTAAGTCCTAAAATGCAAATCACAATCATACTACAGTTGCCCACAACCATGTTAATTTTTGTCGTAATCATTTTTATATTTAAAGTTAAACAAAAACATTTTACTCTTTTTATAAGAAATCAAATGATTATTTCGTTTAAACACATTGTTGACACATCCAGAAAATCATACTATGGCTGTGGCAGATATATTCAAAAAACTCTTATTGAGAAGTCTATTATATGATGATTACCATAGAAACACACTTCTTCAAAATTACCAAAAATTTCTGGTTGACAAATAAAAAAATTTGGACGAAATTAAACGTCTGAATTTAACAAAAACAAGTGAGAAAGCACAGTCGGCCAATATCGACCATATGGTATCCTACACCACAGTATATGAAAAAAATTTTTGCGATTGTAACCTATTTGGGACCAATGGTCAATCATGGACCTAACTAAACAAAATTATGTGATGAGGTTAAGATTCATGTAAAAGTTTTTTGCGCCAAATATAACCCAGCAAAAACTTTACTTACAATACTACTTTTAATGACTTCCAGAATTCATTAAATAATAACTTTATTTTTATATATTAAATAAGTCATAATTATACATTACAAAAAAGATTAAATGTTATGATTTTAATAAGTTATTATTATACGATTTTAAATAATTATTTGAATCAATTTGCAGTATATTCCGTTAATATTTGTTTGAAATTTTAAGAATAATTTCGATGTAAGTGTTTGAGCTATAAATGATTTTGTGCAGCTTACATTTCGGTAAATTTATTATATAAATATGTTCCAAAATTACCCCACAGTATATATTTGTTATCAGAAGAGTAGTAGTGATGTCAGTCTAGTATATGCGATGTTTTTTGAACAACATTGCATTATCATATGTATATTATTACATTGTTATTACAGTGTGAGAGCTATACAAGATTTTGTGCAGCTGAAACACTCTTTATTAAACGTTTTCTTACATATCAGAAAATGTTTTATTGTGTACATTTTTTCAACAAAAATTCCATAGGATTTCTCCTGCATATGGGAACAACTTTAACTAGTGTAACCTTTATGAAAGTTAATTTGTAGCTACTTATTTTTGTCTCTTTTTGTAACTACATAAAAACCTTTTAAGTATTTTAAGAAATATGTTATTTTTGAGGTTATAATTAGCTAAATTATAAAGGATTACATTTGGGACCACGAATAAAAATAAGTCATTTTTCTAGTAGAACAATAAGTAGTCTTCTCGTCAAGTTCTCATTATTTGTCTGCTTATTTTGTAAGCAAAGTTTTTGTTGGGTATTTAGATATCTTTATCAATATAAAATTTTAGGATGGGGGGTTTTTATGGGTCCTATGGTAAATTTTGGACCTACCAGAACAAGATTTTTTCGTGACATAGAAGTAATCGCTAAAGTTTTGCGCTCTATTTTCGGGAGTACTATTTGTACGGCAGCTATGGTCAAATATGGGCCGATTACAAAACAAATTTGTTACGATGAATTCTGATTGCAATTCAAAAAGTTTGGACCAAATTTAATCGAAATAACAACAAAATATGGACTTAAATACCATATTCCGGAAAGAAGCTTGTATAGGGGCTACGTGAAGTTATGGACCGATTCACCAAATTTTCAATAGGCTGGGTCTTTGTGCCAATTTAAAATTGCGACCATTGCGACTTAGAAAGTTATTTTGAGACGATCAGTATAATAAAAGGTGGGTCTAAGGCCAAACGTCAGCATAAATGCATAATACCCTCTTCACTATTGTGGTGTGGACATTAAAATGAACAGATTGGTTCGGTTTACATAATAGTAGCATTAAGGTTTATCGGGCTTAAAAAACAGCTTTTACAATCCAGGCTGCTTTAAAAATTATTACACTATATTTTTACAAAGCTGGCCACCTTATAAGCTAAGACTTATTTGCGTTTAAATAGTGATGAGTACTATAAAAATGATCCTAATCAATTACCCAAATTAAAAATTTCATTGGGAGTGATTGGTTCATTGTTTAAAAACTCTATGGGTTTTATTCTTCAATCCATTTTAACTTCAGAAAGATGAAAATGAACTTTGAATTTATAAAATAAAAAATCTTTGCGGTTTTAACCTTTTACATTTTAAATTTGTTAAAGTTTTTTTTTTCAGATAAAAATGAGTTTTGGTTAAATGTGGCCGTATCTAAATTTTTTCAATGAATCAATTATTAAACAGAACAGTTTGGATACACAATTTTTTTTTTTGTTTTGTTTTCATTTCTGTTAGATAAATATCTATTAAATTTGTATTTTTTTATTCTTTTTAAATATACGCATACTTGAAACATAAATTGATTTTTTATGTAGTCTAATGATTAAAAAAGTTGGAATGCTAAATTCGGGTGTGAAAAATCCTAAATAACACCAACTAAAATTTTGGATTTTTCTAAGTTGTGAACCAATTTTTATAATACTGGACAACAACAGTTCGTCAGCTCATTATTGGTTTGACCTACAATAGCATTTCTAAAAAAAATTGAGTTAGGTTTAGGGTATAAATATTTTGAATAACTTCTTTCTGAATACAAAACCTGTTTCATAAAAGTTGTATGGTTCCAGAGATATTAAGCATACATTTTGCTCCATATAAACTACAAGCTTTACCCGGTGCGCTTCGCTTCCCACATTGAAATAAAATCAGTAAATTTTTAAAAACAGATCTTCAGGAATCGATAACGAAGCAAATAGAACCAAATTTAAATACTTTTACTATTACCGTTCTACTGATTTACAGAAACCTATATTGTACTTATATTGAAGGTGTAATGACAATTTCTCCAATCCAGCCATCCTTAAGATATTCACTTTGTATTTGTTGCAAATTTAAAAACTTTTACATACTGTGACCATTCTCCAGATATAAATAAATCTAAATTGTCTTTGTATGGAAGGTACCTCGCCACGCCTACTTATATATTCATACTGTCTTTGTTTGCAAGGTGCCACGCCCATTTGGAATTTTACAAACATTTAAAGCCTATATTAAGCCCATTAGCCTATTTTACACTCTCAATATTTAAATGTCCAAAAATCTCACTGTCCAAATTTCATGTTTCTAACTTCAGCCGTTTGGGCTGAATGAACTTTACTTAGTCATAATTTTGATTCAACACTTGCGTCATATAGGATACTGATCCCCTGCCACTATCTTCAAAATAAGTATTCAATTTTATTTTTGGGATGCTTTTGTAAAAAATTATTGCTCCCCCTGCACCTACCCGCTTTAATTTTATTTTGAAAGGTGAAGTTAATCATAAGAGTGGGTCCTTTAAAGCGTGAAGCTTTTGCCTTCAGATATGCAGTATTTAATGTTTTAGTTCTATGAGAACTAGGGTATTCATTCGGTTAACCGTCAACCGGTTAACCGATTAATTACTACTCGATTAACTGATCGGTTAATTTCAAATTGGCTTTTTTCGAAAACGATTAAACCGGTTAATCTCAGTCGATTAACCGATTAACCGAAATAACAAAATTTTCAATATTTTGTAGTATTATAACATATTTTTTTTGTGTTTTTAATTATTTGTTTCGTCTCATAAACGAAATGTATTTGTTTAGAAAATATTTTTTCATACAAACAAAGAAGGTGTTCAGTTATCTTCATTTTAACCCATTTTCCGCCGACCGATGACTAAAATTACAATGTTTTTCAAAGTTTTTTTATCTTCATCATCGATCAACAGGAATGTGGCGAAAAATGGGTTAAATATTTGATTGCCAACACCTTTTTTTGTTTCACGTACTTTTTATATGTATGTGTTTAGATATATATCTAAACACATACATAAATAAATATAAATATAAATATTTGTTTCTTCTCATATCAGTCTTTTAACAGAAATAACCGAAACAATTAGAAGTGTTAAAAGTTTAAAACAACTTTAATGGCATAATGGAGTATTTTATATGTTAAGAGAAATCCTGGAAAAGGACTGAGAAATTAGACATTCATCTACGATAAGTGAAATAATATTTTCCAAGTCAAATTTTGTTAAACTAAAGAAAGGAGTCGCTTTAATCCTAAACATTTAAAATAAATAACTTTTCTTAAAGATCATTTTATAAGATCTCCTTTAACGATTGAAATAACTAATAAAATTATCTCCGTTTATTTTTGTATAAATATGTAAATATTTGGGGGATTCACAAGGTAGTCATAAAGTCTTATGTCTTAAAATAATTACAGGAAATATATATCGTCGGATTAATATGCAAATCGGCTAGATCCACTTTTTATGTAAATTGAGATTTTGATGCCGTGTGGTAGAGAAAGATACGCCTCGTCGACCAGCATGTATAATAAAAATTTTTTTTCTCTCCTGTAAAATGTGCTGAAAGTGAGTTAGCAGGTTTGCATATTAAGCCAACGATATGACTGTTGTAAGCTACAGCTTATAATTTAGATTTCTACTATACAGTTATGACGAATCAATAAACACAGCATTACAATTTTTATTTTGTTTGAAACACTACAATATTTACTTTAAACCATTTTAAATTTTATTTAGGATATTATGACGATATGACTTGATACCACACCTTGTGCATTAATTGGAAAAGACATATTACATATTTATCCCTTAAATGCATGTTGTTGTAATTCTGCAACGAAGCATTCAATTGGCCTCAAAATTACTATTATTCGCTCATTGCATACTATTTTAAAATAAATACAATCTACAACATGTATTTTACACTTTGGCAACACTTATTTAGTTTTTGCAAGTAAGTTGATTGTGATCTTTACATTGACAAAGTAACGGTTAATGAATTTCTCTAACTGGTGTAATTTGTGTTTTATTTGCTAGTACAACTTCTTGATTTTTAAAGGTAAGAATATAAAAAAATGTTTTTTAAGTGGTCCAATATGTATTCTGAAATACAATTGTTTGATTTCAAAGTAAAGCTTTCTTGCTTTTACAAATTTTGCCGATTTAAGAATGTTGTAAATATGCAACACTATGCATTTACTGCAGAACGTGTGCTTTATATATTTTCATCATATTTTAATAATTTTTAGATGCCTTTTTTAAATCCAAAGCAAATTGAAGATTATCTAGACAAGATAAATGATGGAGAGTTATCGGAAGATGGTTTGGACGAGTCTGATGGAGAAGTCGAAAGTTTTTATGTAAACCGCGAGGATTTCTTAGAAGATGAATTGAGTCCTTTAGCGGAAAATAATAGTAATGAGAATAATAGTGAGGATCCTCTAGCAGTTGACTCATCAAACACTAATGAAACTCTTTTAAATGATCAAATGCCGCAAGAACAATTTCCGTCAACTAGTCAAGCAAGTCGCCGGGCTTCTATGAAGGGCCTTGTTTGGAAGACAAAAAATTTTATATTGAGCTCTGAACAGACTGCTTTCCTTGGCCACAACACTTTTCCTCTAGAATTGCGTGACCAAAATACACCTTACACTATTTTTTCATATATTTTTAATTCTGAAATTATTCAAAAAATTATTGAAGAATCGAATCTTTATTCCGTTCAAAAAAATGTGACAAAACCTTTAAATTTTACGGAAACTGAACTACGAAAGTTTTTAGCAGTTTTAATATATATGTCTGTCATAAGATATCCCAATATTAGTCTATATTGGTCCAATACTGTGGGATTCGAACCAATAAAAAAACTAATGACTGTAAACAGATTTGAAACAATTCGAAGATTTCTTCATTTCAATAACAATGATAAACATTTTCCCAGAGGACACTCACAACATGATAGACTCCATAAGATAAGACCCTTGATAGATCATCTAAATCAAAAATTTGCAACAGTTCCTATGGAACAAAGATTATCAATCGATGAAATGATGTGTGCCACGAAAATATCCCATTTTATGAAGCAGTATTTACCAAACAAACCTCATAAGTGGGGGTTCAAATTTTATGTTATGTGCAGTGTAAAGGGCTATGCTCATAAGTTTGAGATATACACAGGTGAAGAACATGAGCGATTCCCAGACGAACCCGATTTCCGTCTAGCCAGAGGTGTGCCAAGACATATAAATCACATAATTTACTTTGATAACTTTTACACCTCTGTACCACTAGTTACTCATCTTGCAAAACAAGGAATTTACAGCCTTGGTACTGTGCAAGCTAACAGACTTGTGAACTCCAAACTACCTGAAAAAAAAAAAATTTTATGAAAAAATGTATTCCCCGTGGATTTTATGAAGAGCAAATGACAACTTTTAATGGTGTTGATTTGACATCGGTAACATGGAAAGACAACAAGGTTGTCACCTTTCTGTCTTCATATGTTGGAGCAGAACCTTTATCCCAAATTCAAAGGTTTGACAAAGCAAAAAAGACTCAGATAGACATTTCATGCCCAAAAATAATAAAGGAATATAATGCCCACATGGGTGGAGTAGATCTAATGGATAGCTTTATCGGAAGGTATCGCATTGCCATGAGAAGCCGGAAGTGGTATTTACGTATATTTTACCACTTATTGGACATGTCCATTATAAATTCTTGGCTTATTTATAAAGATTCGAAAAAAACTGACGATTTATCAGTTTTAAATTTGTGTAATTATAGACTGGAATTGGCTGAAGTACTGGGTAGCGTAAATGATGCGATGGCACCTTGCAACAAACGTGGAAGGCCGAACAACAATAACACCGCCGAAAACGAAGTACCAGCCAAGAAAAGACTAGGTCCAGTTCAACATGTTCCACCCAAGGACATAATAATGGATAATATTGGCCACTGGCCTGGAAATTGTGTGCGCAGTCGGTGCAAAATGTCTGGGTGCAAGGGATACACGCAAACGAAGTGTGAGAAGTGCGCAGTGTCTCTTTGCTTCACCAAGGAAAAAAACTGTTTTAAGAATTTTCATATGTAAATAAACAATCTTTTTTTTTGGTAAATGCATAGTGTTGCAGAAATACAACATAACATTTTTTAATAAATTTTACTAAAAAAAATAAAAAATTAATTTTTTTAAAACTTTTTTCTGCATTAGGATCTATATTTCTACATAATATAATTTTTTCAAAGCGAAAAAAAAATTCATGCATTTAAGGGTTATGAATTGTTTTTTTTTGCTTGCTCGTTTTAGTTCAAGAATTCTGTGGTCACAAGCAATAACAGCCTAAGTCGAAATAGTTTTTAAGAAAAAGCAGTTTATATTTATGCTTGCGTTTCTGAAATATTTAATGGCATAAGAAAACAAGTAGTTCAGAATCAAAGATTCGTGCCCCCACAATGCTAAGATAAAAAAATTATAACGAAAGTTGTATTTATTTCAAAAATATTTAATAAAAACAAATTAAAACTCAACTGTTTCTTAAGTCGACTTAGGCGGTTATCGCTTGGGACCACAGAATTGTTATGTTTGGTATGTTATTGTTTTTTTTTGTTACTTATAAACTCCAAATAATAAGCAATTAATGCATTTTTATATATTGAAATTACTCAATTTATAAAAAAAAACTTTATTAATCGGTTAACCGATCAAAAACTAAATTAACCAATTATTAACCGGTTAAACCAAAACCTCGAGCGATCGACCGATTAAAGGAAGATTAAATGAATACCCTAATACAAAACCTCTTCCGTCAACCAGCCCATTTTTGAAATTTATAGTGTACCATAATAGTGGCTTAAACCACGTTTGAAGACTCTCGCTTTAATAGTTCTTCAGTTAGCGATATTTAATATATGCATCCCACAGGGGTTTTGCTCCCCTAGCCTACCCTCTTTTTATATCCTTCACCACAGGTGAAAAAGGGTATATATAGGTTTTTCATTCCGTTTGTAATTTCAAAAATATTGATCTTATACCCTGTTTATAGTGCATATATTTTGGGTCCTTATGAGAAGAGGAGTTGATTAAACAATGTCCGTCTCTTCGTCCGTCTGACCGTCTGTCCGTCTTACGTTTGATATGTGCTTTCCGGAGACTCCAGACATGAAAGCGGCTAGGTTGTTTTACATTTTTGTCACATTTAGTCAACCATTTCTTGCTATTGAAATTCATCAAGATCGGTTAACGAGTGCCTCGAATTTTCCAAAAAATTCCTTGTGATTGTTATATATTTTTTTTTTTTTTGTTTTGTTTTAATTTGTTTTTTTTCACGCATACAAACCCATACACATTTTTTGGATGTACATGATATGCCGCTCAAATAAAGCAACAAACTCGTAGACTTAATATATTTTAATTTAACGCTTCTGCAGTAAATGCGTTCGTAGCCAAGTTGTCTAAGTTCCCGCCTGATGGTTTGCCAGTTCGAATCAGGGTGTCCCTGTTTCTCAAAAAGAATTTTTTTATTATTTTTATTTAATTTGGTTATGTCCTAAAAAACGATTTTAAAATTTTAAAATTTAAAACATCAAACGTGGCAATAGAGGAAACGGTCTTAGGTATATATAAATTTTTTGATTTTGTCATATTCTTCGCCATGATGAAATGAAAAGTTGGCGTGGCTCAATTAATATTTATTTATATCTAAAGAAAGTTATTTATACAATGAGAAAGAACACATGTATGGCCAAAATGTCATAACTCAGAAACTTTTTGACCGATCTTGTTGAAAACTTGTGTCTAAGCTACTAATCGAATTGGACTAATCTTGGTGCAATTTTCATTAAAACTAGAAAGCCACTTGACATGAAATCCCCCATATATTAATCGCAACTTATTGCAAAAAGGTTAGGGCTAATTTCTATTCTATTTCTATTTTATTATTTTACTTGTTTTTTGTCAAGGTGTGCAATCTGCCACAAACCCTAATTCTTTTTATCCCAAAATTTATAGTACAAACCTCGAATTCTTTGTTGAAAACGGAATTAAGCAGTGTCAATTTATTTCTCTCTTTCTCTTTTACAGTTTCTTCTTATTATACCCTCCACCACAATTAGTTGTGAAGAGGGTATATTCAGTTTGTCATTCCGTGTGAAACTTTTTTATTATTCATCTCAAACCCCATAAAGTCTATATATTCTGGCTCCTTGAGTAATTCTAAGTCGATTTAGCCATGTCCGTCTGTCTATCCGTCTGTTGAAAACGCGCTCACTTTCGAAAAACTCAAAAGAACTAAACACCCTGGGTGTCAAATTGCTTGTAGTTATCCTAAGCAGTTTGGGATTGAACTCCAGCAAATCTGTTCAGTAGGATCAGAGCTATGAATCAAAATGTGGAACCACCACCTAAAAAAAATTGGTAATTTTGTTACAAAAACTAACATAAATGGTGGAAAAATGCACAGAATGATATAAGATTTCGCAACAGTTCGTTTTATTTAACTGGAAATCACGCTGTAAAATTTCATGAAGATCCGTCCATGATTTACCCTAGGCCCCATATAAGCCCTACTCCCGTAAAACAGTATAGTAAGCCTAAAACCCTTAATAACAATGCTATCATAACAAATTTTGGCACGTCACAGTTAAATAGGACTAGAAATGAAACTATTAAGTTTCGTGAAGATCGGTCCATAATTTACCATAGGCCCCATATAAAACCTACTTCCAGAAAACAGTTTAGTACGCCTAAATCCGTAAAAAAGAATGCTATCATAACAAAATTTGGTACATCACAGTTTTATTGAACGAGAAATAAGACTTTAAAATTTTGTGAAGAACGGTCCATCATTTACCATAGGCCCCATATAAACCTTACTCCCGGAAAACAGCTTAGTAAACCTAAATACGTAAAAAATAATGCTATCATAACAAAATTTGGAACATATAAGTGTTACAGGACTAGAAATAAGACTGTGAAATTTCGTGAAGATCAGTTCATAATTTACCCTAGGCCCCATATAAACTTTACTCCCGGAAAACAGCTTAGTACGCCTAAAAACGTAAAAAATAACGCTATCATAGCAAAATTTGATACATCACAGTTTTATAGAACTAGAAATGACACTGTGAAATTTGGTGAAGATCGGTGGATAGCTTACCATAGGCCTCATATAAAGCCCACTCTGGTAAAATAATTAAATACGCGGTAAACTTTCTTCCAGTTTAGCTTCATATGGCCAGAAAAAATGTTATGCAATTTTGTGATATACGGTCCATAATTTTCCTTAGATTCCATTTTAGCAGCCTTCTGAAATTTACTGCAAAGGCTTAACTAATTGCCCCGCTGTATTGAAATTTATGTTTTTTAATACCAGAAATCGTTCTGCAGAATTTGGGATGATTGGCTCATAGCTTACCATGGCTTTTATATAATTTGTACTCTTGAAAATCATTTAAGTTCAGCTTAAACTGAAATTCTACTCAAACTTTTTAAAATTGATTCTGATTGTCGATCAATAATTTTATATAGGTCTAAACCGCAACAAATTTTAATGCAGATCTCTGTTTTTACAAAGATTATAATAATAAATAGACATCATACAGATATTACTCCTAAAACATTCGAAGTGTCGGTGGAGGGTATCAAAGATTCGGCACAGCCGAATATAGCACTCTAACTTGTTTTCTTTTCAAATTTTTGTGTTAATAAAATTATTCTGTGGTGACATTTTTATTGAAATAAAAAAATAACTTTAAACATTTAAAACTTTAATTCCTTAAAAAATTGTAATGTAAAGAGAAAATGTGAGAAAATTTAATCCATTTATAAAATAATACAAAATGAAGTTGAAGCACAAATAAAAGTTTATTTTTGTAGAAGATTTGTAAAACAAAAAAAAAAAAAAAAAAAAAAAAAAGAAAAGAAATTACAAAGTGGGTTGTAGAAAAATTTTTTGTTTTATGTTCTTTTCACTTCTTTTTTTAAACAGCTAAAAATTTTCACATGGCAGGAATTTGTCCATGGTAAACTAAATGAAATTAAACTTTTTATATCATGTTCGTTAAGAAAATAAAAACTGAATGGTTTTTATTATTAAAAAAAAACTCTTGTATTATTTCTTTTGAACTATTCTACATTTTAACAATTTGGGTGAAGACTTACTGCCACATACACGAAAAAAATTTGTAATTTAATAAAGCTTTACATAACAAATTTTCTATGAAAATATCAATTAATAAACATTTGTTTAATTTAGTTATCTTTTATAAATATTGGGGTTTAACCGCAGAATTTAAACTGAAAAACAGATAAATACATATGTAGAAACAATATTGTGAAATGTTTATATAACATAAGTGAAAGTGCTAAATTCGGTGCTGTCAAGTAAAAAAATTGTTGCGGTTTTGTCGTTATAAATTAAATTGAATTATAAAAAACCTGATTGAACTTAATTTCAATAAGGTGAATTTCTTGAGGAGAGTCCGTAAATTGATTTATAGTGTAACCATAACGGTTTGAGGTTAACCCATTAAGGCCCGAGCCATGATCCCATTGAGCTATAATGATGAAACTTTTACAATTTGATTGTTTATACCTAAATATGAAAGAAAACTAATTTTGGGCAAATCGGATATGTGGGAGCCCAGATAACCCCCGTTGCGAAAACGCAACCTTGGGCCTTAACGATATACAAATTAAGCGCATTTGC
This sequence comes from Pollenia angustigena, assembly GCA_930367215.1. Taxonomy (NCBI): domain Eukaryota; kingdom Metazoa; phylum Arthropoda; class Insecta; order Diptera; family Polleniidae; genus Pollenia; species Pollenia angustigena. Next base: position 46,356,680 of record OV884058.1, read on the forward strand.
AAACATTTTAAATTAAAATATTTTATTCACGTCTATAGGAAAAAAAATTAAAAATGATATATTAATTCAATTATGATATGCTCCAAGGCACTTTGGGTGCACTGCTACGTCACTTTTTTCACATTCGTAAATTGATCGGTCCATAATTTACCATAGGATCGATATAAAGCCCACTCTCGAAAAACACTTTAGTACGCCTAAAACCATAACAAATAATTCTATTGCAATAAATTTTGTTCTGTCACAGTTTTGTATGACTAGAAATCACACTGTCAACTTTCGTAAAGATCGGTTCATAATTTAGCACAAGTTCAATATAATGCCCACTCCTGAAATATCCTAGCTGTCAGTGGATGGTATCAAATAATTGGCATAGCCGAATATAGCACTCTAACTGGTTTTTCTAAAATATCCTGGGAGAGGATAATTTCACATTACTTGTTCAGTTTTCTATTACTGTAGCTATTGAAGTTACCCTGCTGGAAATTTGTGTCAATTGTTCCTGGATTTGTGAAAACAGAACCAGTTCAAAAAGATAGAACTCATGACCAGTAAAAGGAGAACTAATCATCTAACTGGTATATAAAGAACAAGAAGGTAAAAAAAGTAATGAATTACGGTACATACTACATTGTATCGAAATAATCTTACATTGTTATAACTAACACTGAAGACGTTCATTGAGAATAGATGTGTGACTAGTCAAATGGTGTCAATTAACCAATGACAACCCCATGTAAAAGTGATAGGTCTTATTCATATAACTGTTAGAACTAGAACCAGTCTCTACCCCAAAGACCTAGCATGGGACTACTTTGGTGTAAGTTCGCTTCCCTTTAGGAAAATAACACACTTGACATAGAGAATTTACCTACTGCGTAATAACAACAACTTATAATTTACATGTTTTATTATGTTGTTTTAAATAGCAAGTAATTGTATAAATATATTTTATTTGATGCAATTTGGATACGGTTTAGGCCCAGTGTTGCGTTTTCGCATCACGGATGTATCCAATCATAAAAAAAAGTCTCAAATGTCTACGATGATTGGATTTTTGAGTAGAAATAATAATGCTCGTATGTTAGCAATCTCCTTCAGAAGTTTCAGATAGGTATATTACATATTACTTTATTTTTTTAAACTTTTTCCAAAAGTTCCCAAAAAACAGAAAAAATTAAAAATTTAATTAAAAATTAATTAGTATTGTGGTTATTTTGTTGAACTATTTATGGGTTTTAATCCAAATTTTTAATATTTTTAATATGGCTTAAGTTCATGAAATTTAATTTTTCATTAAATTATTTTTATGAAGAAAGGAATTTTACAACATGAAAATTAATTAAAATTGTTATTGATAATCTTTCATTCTTGAAGTGGCTGGGACTCGAACCCCGGCCGGCAGGTTACCATGACATGTTTCGATTGCAACCACTCAATCTCCTCAGATGGATTTGCTGTCTTACACTCGCAGTCATCGACGACTGCTGACGTCAATAGTCAAACATCAATCCTTAAACCAAATTGTATTCTAACATTTGGTAGACCGAAATTTGCTTTCCTGAATGATTATCCATTTTAATTGAAAAGCAGAAGTAAGGAAAAAACATGTAAAATCAATTAAAATGGATAATCATTCAGGAAAGCAAATTTCGATCTACCAAATGTTCGAATACAATTTGGCTTAAGCATTGATGTTTGACTATTGACGTCAGCAGTCGTCGATGGCTGCGAGTGTAAGACGGCAAATCCATCTGAGGAGATTTAGTGGTTGCAATCGAAACATGTCATGGTAACTTGCCGGCCGGGGTTCGAGCCCCAGTTACGTCAATAATGAAAGATTATCAATAACAATTTTAATTAATTTTCATGTTGTAAAATTCCTTTCTTCATAAAAATAATTTAATGAAAAATTAAATTTCATGAACTTAAGCCTAATTAAAAATATTAAAGATTTGGATTAAAAACCATAAATAGTTTAACAAAATAACCACAATACTAAGTATTGTTAAAGCTAAGGCACGAGCTCTATGTGTACATTTGTCCTTCAAGTTCTGCTGAAAAAGGTCAACAGAAAAGAAAAAGACGAAATGAAAAAACAACAAAATGTACTTGGACTTCAAGAAAAATTCTTGACAAAAGTACGAAAAAACAGAAGTAAGGAAAAAACATGTAAAATCAATTAAAATGGATAATCATTCAGGAAAGCAAATTTCGATCTACCAAATGTTAGAATACAATTTGGTTTTAGGATTGATGTTTGACTATTGACGTCAGCAGTCGTCGATGGCTGCGAGTGTAAGACGGCAAATCCATTTGAGGAGATTGAGTGGTTGCAATCGAAACATATCATGGTAACCTGCCGGCCGGGGTTCGAGCCCCAGCCACGTCAAGAATGAAAGATTATCAATAACAATTTTAATTAATTTTCATGTTGTAAAATTCCTTTCTTCATAAAAATAATTTAATGAAAAATTAAATTTCATGAACTTAAGCCTAATTAAAAATATTAAAAATTTGGATTAAAAATTAAAAATTTTTATAAAAAAAACTTATGTATGATACAAATCCAAAAACAGGTCGATTAGATATTTAGTTAAATTTTATTTCACTGTGCTTTATAACAATATCACGTAACAACAAAATGCCTGAGGGGAGGTTTAAGTGAACGTTGCAAAACGCAACGCAGGGCCTTAATGGGTTAATTAAAGCGTTGTTTTAATATTTAGCCTTATATGGGGCCTAAAGTAAATAATAGACAGATCTTCACGAAATTTGGTAGTATGATATCTAGTCCTATTGAACTATGGCAGACCAGATTCTACTATCAAAACATTATATAAGGTTGTGGTTAATTATGGAGCATTATTCTCGTAATTTGGTTGTATATTTTCTAAAAGTAAATTTTATTAAAATGGCATTATACGCTATAGTTTTAGGCGTACATACTAAAATGTTTTTGTAAAAGAAATATAATTTTTTTATGGACGTTGTTCTACATTTGAATTCATAACTCTACCACATCGATTATGGTGGGTTTCAGTCGTGTACTGCTTAACCCTTTCAGTGTTTTTGTCGAAAATATTCGACATTCCATTGTACTCTGTTTCTACGCCCTTTAAATTTTAAGTTAATTATACTTTTTTGTTTTATCTGAAACAGAGACACTTTTGCTATTTTAATTTGTTATTATAGTCGACATTGACTTTCTTTTCTTATTATTGAGCGCATTGTCGTACACTAGTCACAAAATTTGTAAAAAGGTTATATTTAGGAAGCAAAAAATAATAATTTCGGTAATCAGGCGATATTAAAAAATTGTTAGAATTGATAAAAATAGAATTGATAAGTTGTTTTTTTTTTTGTATTAGTAAGCACTACAAAATAGTGTTTTTTTTTAGAAAATTAGAAATCATAACATTTTCTCTACGAATTTCCATAGACAATGGAAAAATTAAATAATAATCAGGTAATGGCCATGTTAGAAGCTTATTCGGATGTTGAGGACGTAATTGAAGATGATGATGATGACGTCATATTTGAAATACCACAAGTGTAATCATAGAATATTGTGCCTGGCGAGCAGAACTTTATGTCAGAAGAAAATATTGATGATATTTATATATATTCTAAGTCAATACGTCCACTGTGCTCCGAAGTTTTCACTTTTATTGACTCTTAAAAGCAATATAAGTTGGTGAACAGTCCGAATACCCGAAAACCATAAGGCATTTATTGTATGCCATTGTCAGAAAACAACAGCAGGTGTGAAATTGCAAAAAAAAAAATCTTATTTCAATAAATATTTAACGGATAAATCGTAAAAAATCTATTTTTTCTTCTTTTATTTGCGTGCAAAAGAGAAGCATATATACGTAACAATAGGTATCCTTGAAGGTCAATGTCAAATATACTCGACATTCCCTAAAAACTAGGGGAGGTGCTTGAGACGAATACTACTATTTTCCCCGGCTTCAGCGCCATCACATTACCTTACATACAAATTTTTAGATTTTTAACCCGGCATAAATTATTTTTGAACCAGAAAGGGTTAATAAACCTAGAAACAATTTGGCACTCACATATTTTCTATTTAATTGTTCGATAGAAAACGTGAATTAAACAGACGGACATGACTTAATCGACTTAAAAATACTAAAGGACCCAAAATATATGTAAAGGTTGATCCATTAAGACCTTTTTTTTAATTTCCATGTACCGTAAGAACGACAAAAAATAAATCGGCTGCACTACTAAAATAAGCTTTAAAACAAAAATAATACTTTCGTGTACTACGATCAACATAAACTATGCATTATCAACATTATGACACTACATTTTTAATTCATTGTTCAAGTTTTGGTGAACAGTGAAAATATAAAGTAATAGAAAAACTAACCAAGTGCGAAGGGTTCAGCTGTATTAAGATAAATGGCAAACTGTCAAACATTTTACTAAAGTTAGCGATAAAAAGTTAAGTTATGTCAAAAAAAATTTAAAATTGTTCAACCAAGGCGAATTCATTTTTCAGGTGGCGTTGAAAACACAGCTGTGCTACTTTTTTTCTCAATTAAGCCTGGTACTCTGTTCAACATTTCACGTGAAATGCTGTCAAAGTGCATATGAAAAAAACTTGTGCGGAATATCTATGAAATAATGTTGATAGAGTTGTACTCTGTTTATTTTGTGAAAAAGTTCCGAAATGTTTCTGGCAACATTTTTTTACAACTGCGAAATAATGTAAGTTGCCTTTATTTCATGGAATTTTAAGCAAAAGCAAAAAAGTATGAACTTAATATTAAATAAGAAATAAAAAATTAAAATAACACAACCGGTAACAGTTTTTTATCCTTATATACTTTTTTTTTTATTAAATTTTTTATTAAAAAAAAATAATTTTAGTAAAATACATGTGGCGTTTGTTTACATACATGAAACAATGTAGCATACTTTGAAGGAATAAAAACGTCAAATTGTACAAACTCGCAAGATTGGTAACATTGAGAAATGTCAAAATTTTCGTTTGGAATATCAATGTTGCTCAACATTTTTCACAAATTTGAACAGAGTACTAGGCTTTAGAGAGAGAAATGTCAAAAGTTGCTTGTGTTTTTGACATATCGATCAACGAAAGCAACAAAAAAATACATTGTTGTGTTTTTGGTGTTGTAACTTGTTGTAGTATCGACGCCACCGTTTACATGAATTCGCCTTGTGTTCAACTTAAAATTTACATTTCAAGCTTTAAATATTAAAAGTGTTGCTGAATCAGCAGTTTATGGTTTTAGGTTTCTCATAAACAAAAAGTTGGCAACATTTAATAAAATTAACAGAACAGGGATGGCTAAGTTGTTTTAATTGTACTTTTTTATTGATACTTTTTAAACTAAGATTCCTTTTTGTGGTGTTTTAAAAAAATCTTTTAGTACAATTAGGTTAAAAAAGTACAATTTTTAAAGGTTGTTGGTACAATTTTAAAAATTCTCAACGCCATCCCTGAAACAAAACCATAACAAGAGAAAAAAAAACTAAAAAACTTTATTTACATTTTGTTAGTTTGCTCTTTCTAGCATTCACTGTTTCTTTCTATCAATTCTGTATCAATTAATGAATAAAAAATGTAGTGTCATAAGGGCTTAACACCACTTAACAAACTTGAGTCTCATTGTCATTGGATGATTTGCGACCATGTAGGCAACGCGCAGTCCATAGTGAGGAGCCAATTGCTTCTGTAGCGGAGATTAAAGACAGTTGCAGAACATAACCGTCTATGGCAGGCACTACCGAACAATGATAACGGCTTGCTTATAAACTGAAATTAAAACCCGTGATGCCAGCAGCATTTGGTTTTAGCAAGACGGTACTACGACACATAAAGCACAATAAAACCTTGGCTTTACAAACCAAGTAGTAAGTACCAAAGTTGTAAAACAGGGCAGTATGATCGAACACCTTAAATAAAAGTGAGCGTAAAGTATGCAACATGTTTTGCATGATTTTCATCACCATATTCACAAAAGAACTTGAAACTTTTTCCCACAGTTGTATTTTTTGTACAAACGAACATTACTTCTTATTTAATTAAATAGAAGTTTAAAAAACGTATTTTTTGAAACTATTGCTCGTATCTATCTTTTATGCTACTTTTTACTCTAGTAAAGTTTTGACATACATAAAAGTTTAAAGTTATAAAAAATTTGAAAAACTATGAAAAAAGTCATTTATTGCAAAAACGTGACATATTCTTAGTATTTTGTTTTCAAACAAAAATTCTAGCTTTTCCCTTCGAAACTCAAAGTTTATACTGTCATTTATGATTTCCGTCGGAAGTACAAGAAGAAACTTTCTTAACTCCAGTAAAGAAGCCATCTCTATATTACTACATACAAAAGAACGTATATTTTTTTACTGTATGCTGTGAGTGTATATGTGTTTTATTTTGGAAAACTAAAGTTAAATTTATATTTTTTTTAACAGTTTCCTTTTATTTTTGTCACATGTGTTCTTTGTGAGAATGTTGGTTGTGCATATATCTCAATACAATAATTTAATATTGTTGGGTGTAAAACTTTGTTATCAAATCGTTTTATTAAGAGCTTTGCCTAAAGAGAATTTCGCTTTAATGGCTTTGAATAAAACATTTTTATTTAATTTAATTGGTTATAGCCTTCACTAGCTCAAAATTTTAAATAAAGTTTGTAATTTTGTGCGTAGCACTAAGATAAAATCTTTTTAGACCCTACAACGAACAGGTTGGTCGGTGAATGTTTTAGCAATAAGTTAATCAAATGAAACTTTTTAAGTCGTACACAAGGTGGCTTCTGAATGCTACATTCATTTATTCAAATGAAATACATTATTTTATTTCTATTTGTTTGAAAAGTTATTAAATTTAATTGCATTGATTAATTGGTTAGGTGACGCATGTGCGACAAAATAATTAATTTCAGTCTTAAGCTGAAGGTCCACACCATGCGTTTATGCGTCTGTCCTTTTTATGCATTTGACAAAAAAGTTGAATCAGTGTAATTGTATATGACAAGTTACACAACAAAATGCAGAGAATGCATAGACGCATCAACGCATGAAAGTATGTTTACTTTCTACTTTTGTATCCGTCGCATGTGTGGTGAAAAAAAGTCAGCTGTTATTGATGGCCATGGATGGCAAATCATATTTTATTTTCAATGTTATCGATAAATATGTTTGTGTGGTGGATTACTTTTTACTATGTTTTCGCATTAAAAAAGGGTTTTAATAAGAGAAAAAGCTTTCGTAATAAAGATTGTATAAACTTTAATGATTAAAATACATTAAAATTAATTTTTAGCACAATTTAACAAGAACAAAATTTGCCATTCTACTTATCGATTACTTTTATCTTCTGAGTGTCATCTTTGTTGTGTCTATTATTTTTTTTTAACAAATGCCATGTATTGGAAACTTATTGATACCGTGAAAAATCATGAATATTTTTATAATAAAAGCTTACTTCTCTATGAATTCTATTAAATAAATTCTAGTAGAATATCAATTACACTCTCCATTTTTTGCAAAATTGTTTTTAATTGTTAAACATATTAGCACAACAGCTGATAAAAAAAATAAATTTGGCGCATAAAACGCATTGCATGTAACTTGAATTTAGAAACGCATAAAATGCACAAAAAGTATCATACGCATCTACGCATGAACGCATGGTGTGGACCTTCAGCTTTAAGAATGGCAGCGGCTTGTCTTAATTGTTTTTATATTTCAATTTCAAAAGATTTTGTTATTCGTGCTTAATTCCCAGTTTTTATTATTGATAAAAACACTTGAAATTTATTGTTGATGGGATAAGCTATTCCTATGCATTTCACTGGTTGCTTAGGCCAGATCATCAGGAAACTTCATCCATAAAGGTTTTAGACAAACTAAAGATATTAAACCAAATAAAACTGTTAAACGTATAAGAATTATAGCAACAGTTCTACTTGTAACAATATCAAAGTTTAAACAAAACACATCAACAATAAACAACAGTGGGTTCATCTCATCTTACATTTCCCCACTACAATTAGTTGAAATTCTCTCAACATTAATTGTAGTTGTAAGTAGGTTAAGAAAAACAAAATGAAAAAAACAACAACTTACAAAAGATGTTGTCAATTAAGTGTTTTTTAGGCCGTGCACCGCCTGTTTATTATCAAAAAGTAATTACAATTTTTGGGAATACAAAATTTTAATTTCAAAAGATTTTGTTATTCGTGCTTAATTCCCAGTTTTTATTATTGATAAAAACACTTGAAATTTATTGTTGATGGGATAAGCTATTCCTATGCATTTCACTGGTTGCTTAGGCCAGATCATCAGGAAACTTCATCCATAAAGGTTTTAGACAAACTAAAGATATTAAACCAAATAAAACTGTTTGTTTAAACTTTGATATTGTTACAAGTAGAACTGTTGCTATAATTCTTATACGTTTAACAGTTTTATTTGGTTTAATATCTTTAGTTTGTCTAAAACCTTTATGGATGAAGTTTCCTGATGATCTGGCCTAAGCAACCAGTGAAATGCATAGGAATAGCTTATCCCATCAACAATAAATTTCAAGTGTTTTTATCAATAATAAAAACTGGGAATTAAGCACGAATAACAAAATCTTTTGAAATTAAAATTTTGTATTCCCAAAAATTGAAATTACTTTTTGATAATAAACAGGCGGTGCACGGCCTAAAAAACACTTAATTGACAACATCTTTTGTAAGTTGTTGTTTTTTTCATTTTGTTTTTCTTAACCTACTTACAACTACAATTAATGTTGAGAGAATTTCAACTAATTGTAGTGGGGAAATGTAAGATGAGATGAGCCCACTGTTGTTTATTGTTGATGTGTTTTGTTTAAACTTTGATATTGTTACAAGTAGAACTGTTGCTATAATTCTTATACGTTTAACAGTTTTATTTGGTTTAATATCTTTAGTTTGTCTAAAACCTTTATGGATAAAGTTTCCTGATGATCTGGCCTAAGCAACCAGTGAAATGCATAGGAATAGCTTATCCCATCAACAATAAATTTCAAGTGTTTTTATCAATAATAAAAACTGGGAATTAAGCACACTGAAAGAAAAATGCTTCATATATTTAATGAATCATTTTCATAAAAAAGTTTTCCTTGGGTAAATGAAAATTTTCATTGTCTAAATGGAATTTCATAGGTTTGATGAAGTATTTTAGTTAAAATCGCTTCATTAGATTTCGTAATTACGTTAAAAATTTTCATTGGATATATGAAAACTTAAGTTTGTCCAAGTAAAACAAAAAATTTTATTTGGGAACACAAAAAAACAATAAACAAACATAACTATATTCATAACTTAATACAAAATTATAGTTTCATTAAAAAAATGTTTAATTGTTATTTAAAAAATGTAAGATTTAATAATTTCATACATCTAATGTTACATGTATGCCATTAAATTTATGAAATCAAAAAATTTTTTTATAAAAGCAACATATTTCAATAATTGCCTTCATAAATTTAAATTTTCATTATGAAAATAAAAATGTCATTATAATAATGAAACAAAAACTTTCAATCCACTTTCAATCAACGTTGTTATTGTTATTATGGACAATTTAATCTCATATTTACGCCCTAAATTGAGAAAAAAACATAGTTTTTTTATACAAAAACTACATTGCCCCGGTAGACTAGCTGGTAGTGAGCTAGTCTATCAGCACCGAGGTTGCATGTTCGAATCCCGCCAGAGACAGAAAAAAAAATAAAAAATAAAATAAAGTAAAATAAAATAAGAAAAAAGAAAAAAAAATAATTAAAAATATATAAAAAAAAAAAAAATTTTTACTTTATTGAAAGTATTCATCCAATGAATAATATTCATGGATCTAATGTAATGTTTCATTAAGTCCTTTTAATGAAACAGGTTTCTTTGATCCAACGAAGCGCTGCATAGGTTCCTTTATAATGCAATTTTTCATTGGATTAATGTCAAAATTCGTTAGTATTGCGAAGAAAATTCTTTCAGTGCACGAATAACAAAATCTTTTGAAATTAAAATTTTGTATTCCCAAAAATTTAAATTACTTTTTGATAATAAACAGGCGGTGCACGGCCTAAAAAACACTTAATTGACAACATCTTTTGTAAGTTGTTGTTTTTTTCATTTTGTTTTTCTTAACCTACTTACAACTACAATTAATGTTGAGAGAATTTCAACTAATTGTAGTGGGGAAATGTAAGATGAGATGAACCCACTGTTGTTTATTGTTGATGTGTTTTGTTTAAACTTTGATATTGTTACAAGTAGAACTGTTGCTATAATTCTTATACGTTTAACAGTTTTATTTGGTTTAATATCTTTAGTTTGTCTAAAACCTTTATGAATGAAGTTTCCTGATGATATGGCCTAAGCAACCAGTGAAATGCATAGGAATAGCTTATCCCATCAACAATAAATTTCAAGTGTTTTTATCAATAATAAAAACTGGGAATTAAGCACGAATAACAAAATCTTTTGAAATTAAAATTTTGTATTCCCAAAAATTGAAATTACTTTTTGATAGTTTTTATATTTCTTTAAACAATTAAAAAAAGTAGCGCGTAGATTATTTATTCAGTAACCGCACAAAAAAAAAATAAGAATAGAGTGCAGTAGGCACAGAAGACCCTTGGGGCTACCTGAGCTGGAGTTTCTGGATTCCAGCTTACTGGGGACTTTTCGCTGCAATCCGGTTATGACAGGGGTGCCTTAACCTTTGTGTTAGTACCCATCTTTATCCACATTGTTTGGAAACTGCGGTACCCGAGTACCCATCTACTATAAAAAAATAATCCATATTTTTATGAAATAAAATTAAATTTTTAAACTTTTTAAAAACGTATTAAATTATATTTTTGTTAAAATCTGATTTATTTAAATTTGTATTGCATAACGGCTAAAATTTTAAATTTTTTATACAAGGCAGTATTTTTTAGTATAACAGTTGAACATTTTTGCTTACATGATATGTAAGTGAGACTTCCTCGTATTATAATACTAAAGCTTTGGAAACTAAACTTATGTTATTGTATGATGCAGATTTTATTTAAGTGTATTTTTTGAGCAGTTCAAACGTGTTTGTGTTCTCCCATAAAGCGTATTGTATTGTATTGGGTACCGGGGTACCTGGGTGCGCTTATTGCTATGGTTAAAGTTTAAGCAAATTTTGCTGAGTAGCAAAAAAATAAATCTAGAATCTGAATTTACTTTATTTAAAGCTAAATAACGACGATCCAGAAGCTTGTTTAAAAATTTTTATTCTTAATACATTAATATAGCTAGGTGGGTACCACGGTACCCGGGTGTTGACACAAAAGTTAATGTGACAATTGGCAGCATCTTGCTAAACTCTCACAGCGCTTCGGCATAATTATGCAAATACAAATTGTTTTATCATTTTTAAATAACAATTTGGTAGCACCAATATTCAGCCACCCTGTATATATATTCAGCGTCCTTGAGTTATCCAAGGTTGAATTAGTTACGTTTGTCCGAGGAAATTTACATTTTGGTGCTAGATCCTTCGAGGAAATCAGGTGCAGTTTATATCTAAAACTTGGCAGAGCTCATAAGTTTGAGATCACTTGAGAAAGCGGCTGACCAAAGATCTTATCTCGAAACACTTGTAACAGCCGCTGGATGGACATGTCGGGGTTATGGTTAAAAACCAAGCTCTCCGGAAATGGGAATTTAAAAAAATCTGCTGATTTTCCACCACGTTTGAGGACCTCTCAAGGCGCAGCTGATATTCAACAGAGTTTGCATACTTCAAAACCGCAGCGGCATTTAGTTCGCTGCAGCTCCCAAAAACATGATGAGAGTTTAACTCCACCAAATTATACACTCAAATATTTACCTGTGTGTGCTTGTTGCTTTCGCTTACAAGGGGCGGTTGTTTAACGCATTTTTTGAGTTATGGACGCTAATGAGAACCAACCCCCCAACAAAGTATAATATGTACTATTAATATCCAATATAAAATACTTTGTTCTAAATACATGCCTACGATTAATTGCACTGTGGTAGATTTGGAATTTTTTTAACAACAAGCATAGCACTTGTCAGGTTAAACTAAATCGACTACGCTGCATTTAATGGTATATAAACTTACATTTGACTTTTTCGTCTCTAATTCGGGGATATATGTATGTAGCAGGATGATAAATTTCTAAATAAAAAACTTTAAATTAATAAAAAAAAAACAAGTTAGAGTGCTATATTCGGCTGTGCCGAATCTTTGATACCCTCTACCGACACTTCAAATGTTTTAGGAGTAATATATTTGTGATGTCTATTTATTATTATTATCTTTATAAAAACAGATATCTGCATTGAAATTGGTTGCGGCTTAGACCTATAATAAATTACTGACCGCCCATCAGAAAGTTTAATGCTTTTGTTTAGCAACTTTAACTGGCTTGAGTAAAATATCATGATTCGAAACAGCTTAAGACGAACTTTAATGATTTTCAGGAGGGCAATATATATTGGAGCCATGGTAAGCTGAACCAATCATCCCAAAATTCTGCAGAGTCATTTCTGGTATTAAAAAACATAAATTTCAATACAGCGGTGCAATTAGTTTAAGCGTTTCAAGTAAATTTCAGAAGGCTGCTAAAATGAGATCTAAGGTTAATTATGGACCGTATATCACAAAATTGGCAAAACATTTTTTCTGGCCATATGAAGCTAAGTTGGGAGAAAGTTTACCGCAATATCTATATCTGCTACGGTTTTTCACGAAATTGCACAGTGTCATTTCAACTTCTATAAAACTGTGACGTACAAAATGTTGCTATGATAGCATTTTTTATGGTTTTAGGCGTACTATACTGTTTTCCGGTAGGAGGGCTTATATGCATGATTTCCAGTCGAAAAAAAAGAAGTTTTGCAAAATCTTGTATCATTCTGTGCATTAGTCCACCATTTATGTTAGTTTTTGTAACAAAATTATCCATTTTTTTTAAGGTAGTGGTTCCACATTTTGATTCATAGCTCTGATCCTACTAAACCGATTTTGCTGGATTTCAATCCCAAACTGCTTAGGATAACTACAAGCAATTTGACATAAAGTTTGTTTATTTCTTTTGAGTTTTTCGAAAGTGAGCGCTATTTCAACAGACGGACAGACAGACGTACATGGCTAAATCGATTTAGAATTACTCAAGGACCCAGAATATATATATATATATATATATATATATATATATATGTATATATATGTATATTATGGGGTCTGAGATGAATAATTAAAAAGTTTCACAGGGAATGACAAACTTAGTATACCCTCTTCACAACTAATTGTAGTGGAGGGTATAAAAACCGTGTACACACAGAAAAAAATACCAATGTTAAATTAATATGGCAAAATGTTGATTGAAAATCACAGTAAATTTCTGCAAAATATGCCCTTTATTTAAATTTATCATTATTTCATATTAATTTTAAATGAAAAATATTAAAATACTTAAGTCAGGACATTTTTTTGTTTTCATGTTTAAAATATGTTATAATAAGACGACAATTCCCGCATTCTTTTAATTCAAATTATTTATTTAAATAGTACACCAAGTTTTCAAAGTAGAATGAGGACGAAACCCATATCGGACCATTCTGCTGATGCTCCTGTTAACAAAGGGGATTACATGTGTTACCGTTTTAAATTATTCTTAAATAAATGCATATGTTGTCTCTGAAGCTTCTTCACACTGTTATGTCACACTCAAACCAATTTGATTCTTCATAAAATTCACGTTGTTTTAACTTGAAATAACTTTCATTCGACGTGATTCGGATTGTTATTTCAATATAAATTACAATTTGCTCTAACTTTACTGCAATGTTAAATTAACATGAATTGTAGTTATTTTAAAAGAAAAAAATGTTATTCGGAAGTTGTTGTAAAATCATGTTAAATTAACCCTCCGACGAGCGGTAACTTTTTATTCGGTCGTTGAGCGGTAAGGTCCATAGGGACCTTATATGAAAGTGCATTGAATTTTGCTAAAATTTATATATATTTTAATTCATTTTGATGTTATTATTTGGAATATGCATTTTAAACCAGTGTTCGAAAATAAACACTAAATATCGTTTTTAATGTTCGGTTCGGTAGATTTGTGGAAAACACAAACGCTAATAGTGTTTGTGTAGAAAATCATTAAGAAAATAACGTTTCCCTGTTAGTCATCATTCGAACACAAAAATATTACTGTTTTTATCAAACTCAACAAAAGATGTGAACATTTAATTCCGTTCGGTTTTTTTGAAAATCCACAAACTTCAATGTGTTCGTTTCGGCTCGTTAATGTTCGTCCCTTTTGGCTGGTAAAAAAACATTTTTACAAAAACAAAATACACACACGAAAAAAAACATTATAGAACATTAAAATATAACGTTTTTCTACAGTATCACTACAATCGTTCTGTTTTTTAACGAAGAACCGAACATTATATAATGTTATATAATGTTATATAATGTTCGGTTCTTTCTTGAAAATATTTACGAACGGTATTAAGGGTTGTGTATGTCTACACAATCACAAAAAAAAATATATATCGTTCCTGGGTGTGTGAGCCGAACGTTAAATAATGTACTGTTTATTTTCGAACACTGTTTTAAACATTTGTTTTAGAAAATTTAGTATATTTTTAGCCATTCATATGAAAATTCAAACAAGGTCTCTACGGACCTTACTGCTCAACGGCATACTAAAAGTCTTTAAAATAAAAAATAAAATACTCTGCAAATAAGAAATCTCCTAAAACACTGATAACACTCGAATAATAGAAGTCATGAAATATTTAGCCATTCTCCCCATCCGTTTTTAAATGACACTTGTTTAAAAATGTAAAAAGTCTACAGGGACCTTAACACGCGTCGGAGGGTTAACATGAAGTTACAATGAAGCAAAATCACTACCAAAAACGGTAAAATCAACCTTGTTCAAAGTTCAACTGAAAAATCGCAATTTTTGAAGAAAAAATTAACAATTTGTTATACATATTTATTTGTAGTTGTTATTAAATCTGGCACAAATAGGTCCTATAAGACTTTTAACTTTTATAAAAAATGTTAATTCTTGGTCGAGGTTATAAAAGCTATACATTGCATTCTGACATGCTTTCGGAAATGCATGCGTAAGTATGTATACGTATAATAGTTTTTTGACTTTATTATGGCAATAAGTTTATGACAAAAAACTGTTTTGAAATCTACTTTGTTCATATTTTGCTTTAAGTCGTTAAATAAAAACAAATTTTTCTAAATAAATATTTTATAGCTTTATTAACATTAAGTCATGCTAAAAGTAGCACACGGAATGCCAAACTTAGGTTACCTTCATTCCCCACCTCTAGGAGGGTATAAAATAACACTATAAAAAAGATTTAGAATTCATTTTGACGTTCATAACTATGAAATTTATTATTAAGTACTCCGTACAAAAAACACTAAATAATTGACCGATGGAAAAATTTACATTGCTACTTATTTCCTATTAAAAACGTTATTCGCATTTTGTTTTCTCTCTAAACAAAGAACTTTTCAACAAATCTCAAAAAAAAAAAAAAAAAATTATAAAATTGAAAATGATGAAAACTTTTTTTTGTGAAATAAACTGAAATCATTTTTAACTTTATACATTTTATATTTTTGCAATTCATTGCCTCTTAACTTTTTTTTAAAAACTTATTTTGTTTTCAGCTGTTTTTTTTATTCTAAGTTTTCTCTTTTTTTTAATTTTCATTGTTTCTTTTTTCCGTTTCGCAGTTGTTCTATTGTTTTATTTTAGTTTTCATCTGATTAGCCATTTTCCCTATGAATAGATGGTGAAGAAATAAGTACTTTGAAATAAATTTTGTATTAAATTGACATTTGAATATACAGTTTGTTGAAAAAGTTTCATTTTGTTTACTTTGTATTTGAGAAAGGGATTAAAAAAACAATGAGTAGTTATGGGATTTTTTTTTCTTTTTCTTGTAATACAAAAAATGACCCAATTTTTGAATGTTTGCGAAAATGCAGTAGTTTACATATTAATAAGGTCTGCCAGCTGTACGACTTATTGAATAAACAATTTAACTTTTATTGTAGTTAATTATAAATTAGAATCAAGTGCTTCACAATTATTGAAGCGCATTGTGTTAATAGATATTTTATAAATAAATGAATGGAAAAAAATTAAGACTTCTTTAGACATCAGTTAATATATAGCAATATTTTCAATGAAAAACTTCATAAAAAACGCTTTAACTAGAATTATTTGGTAATAAATAACACATTTTTAAGCGTGTGGGTAGCGCTGAATTTAAATCTGTTTTTTCTCAGAATCTCTCCGTCGCATCTGGATTTGAATTATCTTAGCTTAACAACGTAAAAAAGATCTTAGCTTATAGTTAAAAAAAAGCAGGGACATAACTGTTATAGCCAATATTTGAAAAAATCCTGAAATAATAATTTATCACGAATTTTTAAAACCTGCTCTCTGAATAATCATATATGTACATATGTATATTAATAGGCAACTTGATTTCTTTTGCTGCCTTTTACGAATATACTACTCATTGGTTTTTAACAAATGATACATCATTCGAAAAATCGGTTCAGTATTTCAGGAGTTATAGGTGTTAGAAAGTGTAAATAATACATAGAAAATACTCACGTACGAAACACAGTTGCATATATGCTTTTTTTGTGTATTAGTAAAAAGAACAACAACAATCGATTGCTCTCCTATGCCTTAAATTGGAGAACAGTAGAAAATAACAAAAAAAAAGAGTCAGACAATTTTAACTGTTTTGTTTTCGTTTTGGAAGAGTTGTTGTTTTTTAATGTTGCCGTTGATTTTTGCATAGGAATAATTTAAAATTTTACCGTTGATTTCTAAAATGTTGTGCATATTAATAATTAGTATGGTTACAATGTAAATAATTGGTGTATTAAATTTTTTTTAAAACAATTTGGTGGCACTTTGCGATTTTTTATAACAAGTTTTGGTGTTACTTTAAATCAGTGTTCGAAAATAAACACTAAATATCGTTCTTTAATGTTCGGTTCGGTAGATTTGTGGAAAACACAAACGCTAATAGTGTTTGTGTAGAAATTCATAAAAAAAATAACGTTTCCCTGTTTGTCATCTTTCGAACACAAAAATAATGCTGTTTTCATCATACTCAACAAATGATGAGAACATCAAATTCCGTTCGGTTTTCTTTTAAAATCCACGAACTTCAATGTGTTCGGTTCGGCTCGTTAATGTTCGTCGCTTTTTGCTGATAAAAAAAAAAAACCAAACATTTTTTGCAAAAACAAAATACACACACGAAAAAACATTATAGAACATTAAAATATAATGTTTTTCTACAGTATCACTACAATTGTTCTGTTTTTTAACGAAGAACCGAACATTATATAATGTTATATGTTTCTTTTAAGTGTAGCTTAAACTCAATCACACTCTATTTTCGAAATTTTTACTTCATTAAAAGCTATTTTTGGGAATGGACCGATTTCAAGAAAATCTGGTATGATTAATGGAGTTCCAATATTAAAAATGTTGGTCGAATTCAATATAAATAACAACATTATCAAACGGTACAAAACTTTATACCGGAGAGAATTTTGCATGAGGGCTATGTGGAATTATGGTCTGATTCTCACTATTTGCAATAGGCACAATTTTTTATTCAGCACAAACGCATAACACCCAGTCGAACATTGGTGGTGTGGGTACAAGAACAACAACTCTGCCAAAAAGAAAACAGAATACATATTTACAATTATTCGATTGAACTCATGTGTGTAATAAATAAAACCATTGATCATGGGAATCATGAATTGCTGTAATGAGACTAGGATTCATGTGAAAGTTTTCTATGCCCAGTATTATCTAGGTATCTACATCTATTTGAGATTTTTTCGTCTTAAAGTGATTTTAGGGAGAGTGTTCATATTGGACCAATGGTTAAAATGGATGTACCAACATGGTAGCTGTTACAAAAGTTATCGTTGCCAAATTTTTTATTAATACCAACATTTCTAAGTAAGTTATATCATGTGTGGTATTTTTATGGTATTGTATAGGAGCCATGGTCAAATATGTATTGATTCCAAATAGATTTGATAACATTATTAACCCTAGCTCTGGCACCAATTTTTTTCTACGAATTCTGGCACTATTAACATTTGTAAATATGTTTACTGTCAAGTGATTTTCGTGTGTGGTTTTGCGAACTATTTTGTTTTTTTAATTAAAATGTGTGCCCCTATGACCAAAACTCTGTTGTTTCTATCAGGCGCAGATACAGGGGGAGGGGGTGGTAAATGGGATATTCCACCAACTCTTTTAAGTTATTGGCATTTTAAAAATTGTTTTCTTATTTTTCTACGTAACATAAGAAATTAGTCACTGAGTCCAAAAAAATTCAAGATCGGATCAAAAATATGAAAGTTATTGCGTTTTTAAAATCCATATATTTACATTTGTAAATAGTGCCAGAGCTAGGGTTAAGGTTACAATAAAATATTTTTTGGTCAGTTTAAATGTCAATACCAATATAATATGATTGTTAATTTGCACAAACTTATACTCCAGAAATATCTTTGTATGAGGGGAATGTATAATTTTAAATCAATTCGCACAATTTATAATAAGCAGCATTTTTGTTCAGCATAAACGAATAATAAACATTCTACCTTTGGTGGTGTGGGTAGAAAAACAAATTTTCCAAAAAAAAAATTAAAAATTATTTCAATCATTCTGTTTTAATATCCACACTACCATAGATAGAGAGGATATTATGCGATTGTAATGAAATATGTATCAGGTTAAAATATTAGTTCTGGACCCCCTTCTGTGTACCAATCAATCAAGTCCGTTTGGCTGGCTGGCATACACCAAACAAAGTCTTTATTTCTAGATTGCAGTCGATTGTGTCTACTGCTGGCGCATACTAGTTGTTACAAATAACCAATATTTTTTTGTCTTTGATAACCGTTATAGTTTGTTTTTGTTTTTTTTTTTGGGCTTCCATAACCATTACAAAATATTTTAATATTTTTTGGTCTTCCATATCCATTATGAAAGATTTTTCTTTTTTCGGTCTTCCTGTATTCAAAAAAATTTCACAGTTTCATAAAAGTCATTCCTAAAAAGAGCTTCATTAAATTATAATTTTTATTAACATTTGTATTACTAGCAATAATTGCATTTGTTGCGGTTTTGGTTTAAGATTACTTCACCCTCACTTTAGAATCGATGAGATTTTCATAAATTTTAAGCGCTTGTTTGCACTCATAAAAAAATGTCAGTAGAAAAAGCGAAAACCTCTGCAGAAATAACTGATAACAGTACCAGTATTTTCGGCTGTAGAAAAATCAATGAAGATAAGAATCATTGTCTGCTTTATTTAGGTGAGCTAAATTTTAGAAAAAGAATTTGTTAATACTTAAAATTAATTTAGCTAAAACCGGTCTTTGAATTAAGCTGACATTTCTATTGAATAAGCTAAATTTGTAGCAAAATTTACAAACAATGTTTAATGATATTACACAGAAAAAAATTTTACACCAGTAAAAGCATTTTTCAAAAATAAAATCAGTTTTAATTAAAAATTTAACCAAGTGAATGAAACGGTTTTAGCTTAATTAATCAGGTGAATTAAACTTTTAATCAAGTGTATTAAACGTTTTCATTGACAATAGTAATTTTCACCAGTAAACAAATAATTAAAATCAATTAAACGTTTAATACACTTGATTAAAAGTTTGATTAACTTGATTAAATTTTGATTAATGCTTTTACTGGCGCAACATTTTTTCTGTGTAGGAATATTTTCTGCTAAAATTTCGAAAAAAAACTCTGGGTTTTGTATCCTCCAGATCAGCCCCGAATTTATTTTTGGAAATATATTTAGTTTAATTAGTCCAATTGAATTAGAACACGTTTTACAGACTTTTATACTATCTTTTTTTCTAGTATATATAAAACGGTATATTTTTATGTTTTAATTTAATTATGTTTCTTTTCAATCGGGTATTGTTTATTACATTGATAACAATTGTTTATCGTAATTAATTAAAATGTTTAAATAATTGCAAATACTTTGAAATATAATTAATAGTATAAATTAGTGAAAAAGTGATAGAGTGAATAGAAAAAAGTTAAAAATGGGTAGAAAGCGAAACATCTTTATTCGAGTTTTTTTTTTTTTTTTTGAGTCAATGAAAAATGAATCCACGTGTAAAACTTGTTAATGTAAAATTGTTGGAGATCATGTGACTAACCTTAAGAGACATACGTTAGCTTACCATATGGAGCTTTCCAATCAGGAACGAGAGGATTTAGATAATTAGTTGGCTGAAAATGAAGGCGGACCAAAGTTTTCTGTTTGCTACTCAGAAAAAGATATCAGAAATGAGTGCTTGAAGATAGTAACGGAAAACTCTCAACCGTTGTCCTTCTATGACTCTCAAGCATTTAAAATGTTTACAGATCAAATCTTTCAAGGTCTTAATATGTGTCCAATAAGTTCTCATAACATAATTACAATTATCAGTGACCAATATGAGCGAATTAAAGATATGGTTTCAAGAAAAATTAAGGAAAAGGTACTTTCCTTAAAAATGGATAGTGCTACTAGGAATGAAATAATATTCAGCTAATTGTGGACGGCTAGATTGAAATACATACGCTTTCTATACGTGAAATGCGGTCCTCATAAACTGCTCAACATTTAAAGGAACATTTGCAAGAAGTTTCAAATGAATTTGGCGTAACCAAGAAGCAGATCTCTTCAATTACAACAGATAATGGTCGGAATATGTTAAAACGGTTGACTTACTTGGCGTTTATGGAGATGATGATGACAATGGCGACAACAATTCTGAAAATTCTGTTGCAGAAAATCAAGATTCCTTTTGGTAAAATATTTTTTAAGAACATCATCAAATCTACTCAGTGCTCATACACTCCAATTGGCGATACATGATTTTCTACGAAACGATGAGATGTTGGCAATTATTCACAAAAAAGCCAGAAATCAAGCAAGCATTAGAGCATAGATCAATATTGTAGAAATTACAAACGGAATGACAAACTTATATATACCCTTTTCCACCTGAGGTGAATGGTATAAGAAGATTAATTTTTGGGATTTCTGTATTTTGATTATAACTCAGCCATTTTTTAACCGATTTGACAGATTTTTATACCGACGTGTTTAAATTGGGTTATAAAACTTGGACTCGGCAAGATCTATGGTTCCCGAAAATGGGTATTTTTCCAAAAAAATTAATGTTTTGGTCATAAATTTTTCGTATCTGAACCGATTTTCTCGAGTTTTTGAGAAAATATTTTCTTCTTATAATTTCCGATCTTGTGATATATAAGGCATTACCATAGGTCATATTACAGTCAACAAATTCAGGTTATTATACAATTTTTGAAATTTTTTGTATGGGAGGTACCACGCCCACTTCTCCAATCCCGCCCACATTTTGTGGGTTGGTGTGTACTTATAACTTGAATGTGTACACCTAATTTGGAAACTTTGGCTCTTGCCGTTCTCCAGATATACAGAAAAAAGCAATAAAAATACAACAACAACGGATTTTTTGAAAAAATTAGAGGCAGTCGTGGTTTTTTGGTCATATACGAAATGGTGGGCTATATGTGATATAAATGTAAAACAACCTATCCGCTATCATGTCTGGAGTCTCCGAAAAACACATATCAAACGTAAGACGGACAGACGGACTGACATCGGTAAATCAAGTTCTCTCCTCATAAGGACCCAGAATATATATACTTTATAGGGTCTTAGATCAATATTGTAGAAATTACAAACAGAATGACAAACTTATATATACCCTTTTCCACCTGTGGTGAAGGGTATAAAAAGAGTAATTTTTGGGATTTCATTATTTTGATTATAACTCAGCCATTTTTTAACCGATTTGACAGATTTTTATACCGACGTGTTTAAATTGGGTTATAAAAATTGGACTCGGCAAGATCTATGGTTCCCGAAAATGGGTATTTTTCAAAAAAAATTTATATTTTGGTCATAACTTTTTCGTATCTGAACCGATTTTCTCAAATTTTTCAGAAAATATTTTCTTCTAAAAATTTCCGATGTTTTGATATATAAGGCGTAACCATAGGTCATATTACAGTCAAAAAATTCAGGTTATTATACAATTTTCGAAATTTTTTTGTATGGGAGGTACCACGCCCACTTCTCCAACCCCGCCCACATTTTGTGGGTTGGTGTGTACTTATAACTTGAATGTTTGCACCTAATTTGGAAACTTTGGCTCTTGCCGTTCTCCAGATATACAGAAAAAAGCAATAAAAATACAACAACGGATTTTTTGAAAAAATCAGAGGCAGTCGTGTTTTTTTGGTCATATCTTAGCCATTTGTGGATCAATTTTGCTGAATTTCAATAGCACGAAATGGTGGACTATATGTGACATAAATATAAAACAACCTAGCCGCTATCATGTCTGGAGTCTCCGGAAAGCACATATCAAACGTAAGACGGACAGACGGACGTACATCGTTCTTTTTGAAAAATGTTTTTTTTGGTCGCTCGAGCCAGGAATCGGTTTCAGAGACCACATTTTAGCTACTACACCAACAGCACTCACTACTCAATGGTATATAAATACAATTTAAAAAAAATCGGGAAAATATGCCTAAAACTGGAGCGATTTGATTTAAACTCAGCACCATGATTGTGTGGCATAATATGTTTCTATTTACCAAATATGAGAAAGATATCAAGAAATTTGCGGATCCTAACCAAAATCAATAAACAAAGTTCGTCCTTGTGCAAATATAAGTCAGTGTGCGAAATTTTATAAAAATATCTTAAGATTTGCAACTATAGTTATATATAGCGTGGTTATAGAAGACAGAAAAATTAAAAATCTTTTATAATGCATAACCATGGTTATAGAAGACCAATAAGAATAAAAATCTTTCATAATGGTTACCAAAGACCAGAAAAATTAATAATCTTCCATAATGTTTATGGCAGAACTATCATATTCTGGGTAATTTACAATTATTATTAAAGGACCAGTTTTTTCGGTTATTTTAAATATATTTAAAAAATAATACCAGTTATTCCGGGTCCCTGAAAAAAGCCCATTTTCTTCATTTTCGAGGTGGCTCCATATAGGTTAAAACATATTGTCTATGAACGGAATGTTATATGGTCTATGGATATTATGACACTTTTTTGTGTAGCACAATAAATTAGTTGTAGGTTTCATTATTCTGAAGCTCTGGGTCGAAAGATTTTACAAAATAACAAGTTAATAATTTGTTATGGTATCAAAATCTCGGTTTTCCTTAAATCTGGAATTTCAAAATTCTGAATCTCGAACTTTATAACCCTGAATCTCGAACTTTATAACCCCGAAAAGCTTATCCGCATATTCGACCTTCGGTGGGGCGCAAAGACTTCCGGCTCTATAGTATTGCAAACATTGGCTTCACGAACTGAAGTTTCTAAATTCTGTAAAAAATGTAGACACTAGTAGGAAGAGGATATCAAAGAAAGCAATTTAAACTTGAGACCGACTGCAGATGTCCAAAAATACGTTACATGTCTTGTGTAACACAGTACTACTTTTCTAAAAATTTTCTAATTTTTACCTTCTAGACAACGCGCTGTGTATCGTTCAGCAATCGTAAATCCATTAATTTCCATTTTTATAATATGAAGTTTTTCAATTTTGGAGAACCAAAACACTAACCTTTCTTAATGTATTGTTTTGTAAACAGTACTAAAGTTATATTAATTTTGGAGAAACAAAGCATTTAGTTCTTTTTCTTTTGTTTCCCTTTCTTTAAGTTTTTTATTTTTCAGGCAACAACACTTCTCACCAAAACTATTACCTAGAATAAGTACATACTTCTTCGTACTTGTACCCAACCTTTTCATTACATACAAACTGAAATGATTCTTTTGTCTGCACATTTTCTTTTCTAACATAAAATAACTAAAAAGACACTCAACCACTGTTTACTTAAACATTCTTTACTTGAAAGTAGTTTGTATTGTATTCGCCTGAACAATGGGTACGAAAGGATGTGGATGTGAGTGTATGTAGCTGTAAGAAGGTATACAATTTATTACGCATTCTAGCCTAAAATAACCATAATGCTTAATTCTTTAATGGAAAAAATTGCACTGTGACTCAAAACTTTGCAAATATTAAATGCTATCTTAGCCAGTTATGAAACCATAATTGAAAAATGCAAATTCGTGATAAATTTGTACTAAGTTTGAAAGCGTTTTTATACCCTTCACAAGGAGTGTCGATATGAAGATAATGGGTGATTTTTTTAGCTTTTATCTTCTTGGCAACACTGGTTTAAACAGCTGACGCACGTTTCGTGTTTTGTTTTACTGTCAAACATCTTCAGTTTGGTCTATAATTTAACCATAAATCGTCTTACAAACGAACAACGCTTGCAAATTATTGAATTTTATTATCAAAATGCGTGCTCTGTTAAGAAAGTTCATCGCGCGCTTCTTCCATTTTATGGTCAGTTTAATCGACATACTGAAGCGGCTGTCGGGCTATTGTGACTAAGATCAGCCAGAAGCATTGCAAGAGCTACCAATGCATCTAGAAAAAGTCACAGTTTGGTGCGGTTTATGGGCTGGTGGCATCTATGGACCGTACTTCTTCAAAGATGATGCGAATCGTAACGTAACTGTGAATGGTGAGCGCTACCGTGAGATGATATCCAACTTTTTTGCCCAAAATGCAAGAGCTTGACTTGCATGACATGTGGTTTCAACAAGCGTGCCACACAGCACGCTAAACAATGGACTTATTGAGAGGCGAGTTCGGTGAACATTTTATTTCACGTTCCGGACCGGTCAATTGGCCGCCTAGATCGTCCGATTTAACGCCTTTAGACTACTTTTAGTGGGGCTATGTTAGAGCTCATCTCTATACACACATGCCCGATTCAATTGACGCATTGGAAGACAACATTTAAGCATTTATTCATGAGATACCGGCCGAAATGTTGAAAAGAGTATGCCAAAATTGGATTAAGCGGATACCCCATTTGAGGCGCAGTCGCGGTTAACATTTGCGTGAAATAATCCTCAAACATTAAATTATATGGACCGTACTATCGATTCAAATAGAGATTTCATGCATTTTTTTGAATTTTATGTGTTTTTTTTTAACTCTCCTATAGCTCTTAAAAAATCACCCATTACTAAGTTTGTCATCTTGTATGAAATAACAAAAAATATTCATCTATAGTTACTATGTTCTGGACTCTTTAGAGATTCTAAGTCATATGTTCATTCGATTTTAAAAATAAACTATGTAAAATTTCTTTGATCCATCGTACAGGATTAATTCAGGGAAGCTCATTATTATCGATGTTTATATTGTTTTTTAAATAATGACATCGTTTAAAAGTCTAGCAATCTGTGCAATTTTTACGCCCTCGCATATGAACTGTCAAGCAGTTTATGAGAATTCATTTACAAAAACTTCGTAAATTTGCCCAACAATTTTGATTCGTTAACTTGCGCTGTTCAATTGTGCAGTTATAGAGGGTGGTTATTTTTAAGGGCTGATGTTGAATGTGAAGCACACCTAAACGTCAAGTTTTTTTCTATTTCAGACGAACTCAATTTGAACCATGGAAAGATGATGGCGTATTATGAATTTATGAATGGGCGTTCAAATCGAAATCGTCCAAATGTGCGTACAATCGGAAAAATCGTACAACAATTTGAGCAAACTGGGTCAATAGGAGATGCGAAAACACCAGTGCATGCTCGTACAGATATACTACCGAAAGTATTGCTGCTGTTCGCGATAGTGTGGCTGAAGAGCTTTCCACCTCAACTCCTCGTCGTGCCCAACAATTGCACCTCTTATGCTCGTCGTTGATGAACATTGTGCATAAAGGCTTGCCTACACACGCTAACAAGCGGCAATTGACTCAGGAATTAAAGCCTCCTGACCATTCCAATCGTCGTAAATGGTCAGAATGGTGGCAAGAAATGGCAATAGTTGATGGTCAAATTTCGAAGAAAATCATGTTCTGTGATGAGGCACATTTTCACCTCAGTGGATTCGTCAATAAGCAGAATTGCCACATTTGAGCGCATGATAATTCAAGAGTGATTGCCGAAAAACCAATGAACTGTTTGGGGCGGCTTATGGGCTGCCGGCGTCATCGGGCCGTATTTTTTCCAAAATGAGTCCGGTCAGGCAGTTACTGTGAATGGTGTTCGCTATCGTGAACAGTTTGAACAGAACGGTGTCACTTGCCACAAAGCTAATTAAACAATGGCTCTATGTCGCGACAAATTCAATGGCCGTGTTATCACGTGGTGTCGATGTCAATTGGCCGCCAAGATCATGTGATTTGACACCGTTGGACTTCTTTCTTTGGGGTTATATGAACGAAAAGGTGTACCTCGACAAGCCAGTCAGAATTCAAAAGCTAAAGGATGAGATAATTCGGCACATTAACGGCATAGATCCTCAATTATGCCTCAGAGTCATCGAAAATTTGGACCATCGGATGGAGGTGACAATACTTAACAATACTTGAATCAAGCTCATTATTCAATCTTAGTTTTACTTAGATCAATCTCATTTTCGGATTATATCAAATACTTATTCGGTATTATATATGGAAAAGATTTGGCCCTATGCTCCTTGTAGGAGTTTACAGGAACTAATATATATATATGGAAAAGTATGTGTACTGTTCTGTACTTGATTCAAGAAAATCCGTACTATTGACCTTCGGGTCACGTGCTGGTTGTGATTTATTCCCACTGATGGGAACAATTACATCTTGAGAAGTCAGTGTCCCTGGCTGCTGTTGCGATTATAGATACTGCATGCTTCCTTACCGCAGCAAAAGTCACATTGCTCCCATTAAGAATCAGGCGTATATTTCTGCCGAGCTATATTCTTAATTTGCTACCTCAATGCTGGTGGCTCTCATAAATGGGTGCGATTGGAAAGCGCATTGCTTGTCACCCGGTGCTAAGACAACCTTGAGGAAGGTCACAATTTCAGGTAGTCACGTAAGTCGTTCGCATCATTGTTCTCGCTTAAAATTTTTAAATTTTACTTCCTTTTTGTCTTTCTGAGATTTGATTAATTTACAAACACTTTTGAGTGAAATAAAAGTTTAGTTTCGATTAATTTTCAATTGCCTCTGCATTTCTTATCAAGTCGTGCGTTATCGCTGTAGTAATTTAAATCCTGAAGAATTTATTTTTTATGTACCTTTGTAATAGTAAAACAGAAAATTTAAAAAGAAAAAAATATTTTCGCACTTTGTCTTTCTTTTTAACGTTAAGGAAATTGAGTAAAATAGAACATTAAGATGTTCTTATGTCGACAGTATTGTACATATTTGAACGTTTATAAGAATAAAGAATGTCCAACAATATTTATGGTATACGGAATATTGGGTCAAGTTGCTTTCTACTCTACTCATCCCGTAACACAATTACCCATTTGACACACAATTGGAAGGAGTATGAATGAAAGAATTGCAGAATTTACAAGCAAGTTGTAAAAAAGAATTAATTTTTATAAATAAATTAGTTCTGTCAGATACTTATGTAACAAAAGATGTCCTAAATGTCTTTGTGTAAAGAGCATGGTCGGTATAGAGACCTGGAATACTTATAAGGTCAATGGTTAAAATTGAATATTAAAAAACATTTAAATATGTTACTGCATAATAAAATTGTTATATATAAAACTTATATTAAAATAGTTAAAACAAATTTCGGTATCGTTATTTGTATTAACTTGTCTCATCATTAAACATCAATTACAAAGAAACCCAACTGAAAGTTTCCTAATTAAAATAATTCTTTTGGAAATACAATTAATAAGATTTTGTTACCACGTTACTAGTCAAATAAAAGTTTTTTCATTTTATTTATTGTTTAAAAAAATTTAATTCTACTTTTGTATTGGGTGTATAACTTTGAAATGCAGAACTCACAGTAAATTACGTATCTTTTACACCAGGTTTATGGAGTCAATAACTTATATCTATCTATCTATCTATCTATCTTCTATCTATCTATCTATCTATCTTTTTTTTTTTTTTTTTGCGTTGGAGGTGTGGAATCTTCAAAAGATGTATTCAACCCGCGTTGAAAAACATGCACGATTCGCCTGTGCGCCTACGTACTAAACCACACCCCCCCTCGTCACCGATCCCCGCGGGACTGCCAATTGGTATTACTTCGCGGGGTAGGTTTGCACCTTCTGGGCCTATCCTCTGTTTATCGCCTGGATAGCGAACTAGTTTCTGCTGCTTTGCGTGCCGCTTCCGCGACCCGTAAGGATTTGTTGACATTTGTGATGAATGAGTTCACTGCGTTCCAATTATCCTCCGACCTCAACATTATGCCAATGATGCTGCTGACCATTATAGGCTCCCCAAGAATTCTTTCCAGCCTGTGTCTGGCCCCGGAAAATCGTGGGCATGTAAAAACGACATGTTCAGCTGTTTCGTCTTCTCCGTTGCACTCTGGACACCTTGGAGAACCGTCGTGACCGAATCGGTGCAAATAACTCCTATAACCTCCGTGCCCCGTGAGAAATTGTGTTAGGTTATAGTTCACCTCTCCATGCTTACGATTTATCCATGTGCTTATTAAAGGGATAAGTCTAAAGTCTAAACGTCCACCGGCCTTTAGGGGAGTTTTCCCATCGCCTCTGCCAATTTTGTATACTTTTCTCTTTTTCCATTTTCCGGATTTGTTTCCTGCAGGTCACTGGATTTTCTGTTGTTGCTCTAAATGTATTTGATAGCTCCTTCGCAGTTATATCTATGGGGGCGATTCCCGACACCACGTTTGCTGCTTCTCCTGACACTGTCCGGAAGGCACTACATACTCTTAGACTGCTTCTCCTAAATACAGAAAGCATATCCTTTTTGGAAGATTTACCTATTGCCTTTTCCCAGACTGGCGATCCATATAGGAGTACTGAGTTGGTAACGCGTGAGATTAATACTCTACGACTTTCTCGTGGTCCGCCAATGTTAGGCATCATTCTGGCTAATGCGTTTGATACAGCCGTTGCCTTCTTACATGCATATTCCATGTGTTTTCGAAAGTTAAGCCGGTCGTCTATCATGACTCCCAAGTACTTAATTGCCTCCTTTGATGTAATAGTTGTCTCTCCTACTTTTATTGATAAATACTCTCTCTTTCTCCTTCCGCTTATGAGTACCATCTCTGTTTTGTGTTCTGCTAGCTGAAGGTTTACCGATGTTAACCAGCCCTTTATTATCCTGATTGTCTCGTGAGCATATAATTGGACCTCGTCCAGATATCTCGACTGGACTAGTACCGCTATGTCGTCTGCAAAGCCTACCACAATTGCCTCGTCTGGTATTTTTAACTTAAAGATTCCGTTATACATTATGTTCCACAATAGGGGTCCTAGAACAGAGCCCTGGGGAACACCCGATGTAATATTATATGATCTAATGCCTCTATCAGTCTCAGCCCATAAAAATCGATTAGAAAAATAGTTTTGGATAATTCTGATCTGGGGAACACCCGATGTAATATTATATGATCTAATGCCTCTATCAGTCTCAGCCCATAAAAATCGATTAGAAAAATAGTTTTGGATAATTCTGATTAGGTACGGTACTCGGGTGCATTAACATTTCTCAGCGATGACACGACATGCTTCCATGCGGCAGAATTGAAAGCATTTTTAATGTCCAGTGTTATTACAGCACAATATTTTCTTTCCTTGCCCTTTCCATTTATTGCCCTTTTAGCCGTGCCAACCACAAAATCAACAGCATCTATAGTTGATTTGGTCTTACGAAATCCGTATTGTCTTTCGGACAAGCCCTGCACATTTTCGACTGATTCTAGTAGCCTTTTATATATTATTCTCTCGAGACATTTGCCTATAGTATCCAAGAGGCATATTGGTCTATACGATCTATCTATCTGTCTATCTATATATATAAAAGATGATGTATGCATGTATGTATGAAACGTATGGACTCTTAAACGGCTGGGCAGATTTTGATGAAATTTTCAGGAAATCTATAGAATATTCAGGCGGGTGACACTGTGAAGTCTGATTTTCGGTCTGCGGGTGGAGGAGCGTGGCAAAATCCAATTTTCATATTGCACCACCAATGACATCTATATAATTGTTTCGATTTTTTCTTTAAAATGATCGCCATGGTCTAACTTAGATTTATACGAAAAGAAAATTTGGCCCCGCCCACTTTTTTCGAATTACCTAAAATCAGAAAACGGCTCCATCGATTTGACAAAATTTTTTCAAATGTTCATATTAATCCATTTTAAGCATTGATCGAAATAAAAATTTACCACGCCTACTTTTACGCCCACTTTTTCTATTAAGCGCATAACTTAAGAACGGCTTGACCGATTTGGATGATTTTTTTCTTTAAAACGATTGCCATGGTCCAACTTAGGTTTTAACGGAAAGAAAATTTTGCCCCGCCCACTTTTTTCGATTTACCTAAAATTAAAAACGGCTCCATCGATTTGACTAATTTTTCTCTTAAATGTTGGTATCCATTTTACGTTTTTATGGAAAGATAAATGTACCACGCCTACTTTTACGCCCACTTTTTCTATTAAGCGCATACCTTGAGAACGGCTTGACCGATTTCGACGATTTTTTCTTTAAAATCATCGCCATGGTCCAACTTAGGCTTTAACGGAAAGAAAATTTTGCTCCGCCCACTTTAAAGCCCACTTTTTTCTATTTACCTTAAATCAGAAAACGGCACCAACGATTTGACTAATTTTTCTTGCAAGTGTCCGTATTTTTTTTAACGGATTTTAAAAATCGAACTCAAAAATGTTCCTAATTTGGACACGACAACGTCTGTCGGGTCAGCTAGTCATCTATATTTTAAGGGACAAATCACCAAGACTGTCAAACTTGTAACTTAAAATTGACATGTCCAGAAGAAATTGAAGCACTGTTGCTAACTTTATTAGTTTTTGCTCGAAAGTAGCGGATTTTACCTTTTTTTTATTGTGATTTGACGCTTTTTTACGAGTTTTTGTGGAAATAAAACGTGGGCAATAATTTATGTTATGTTTACATTGTTTGGTTTGTTAACATATTGTACTTCTAGTTATCCCATCCATTTGTTGTTTCATTCCATCAATACAAAAAATAGCAAGTGTCATAACACCTTTAAGCGGCATGTCGCAAGCAGATTCGTTGCCGTTGAGCCCCTAAAGTAGAAAATTTTGCTATTTTTTGATGCCCTTCCTAATTGTATGCCCCTTTTTTTAAGTACCCTTTTGTATAATTTTTAATCAATTCCCTTTTGTACCATTCTTGTAATAAGTATATCACAAAATTATGTCAAAAACAAACAAAAACGAGGCGATAATGAATGTCTTAAAGATTCTTTAAAACTATATTAATAAAATTCAGACATGATACATACATAATATGTATAATAATATTATGTACGTATAATAATATTATTATCTTGAAATTGTTTCCGAATCATTATAAATTACTTTTCGACCATGCTGCTTACAAAAAACCTGAATGGTTTTTATCTTAAAATACCCTTCTTGAGGCCCAACGCTGTTTACAGCCTTTAATTCTTAAATTAAAATAGATCAAGCACCTCTGGTATAACAACTGCTTTCCGAAGCTTATCCAAAAACCATTGAAAGAACTGAGTGCTTTTTATAAAAATTTTACTACACAATGAATCACCTGTTATGTGGAAAGGGCATATTATTCTTATTATGTTTCATAGACTTTAATGTGATCAATGTGGCTTAACCTTTATGTCAACAGCTGAAAAATTATACTTACGTCAACAGTAAGCATACCCGGGTATACACATATATTTTATATGGGATTTTTTTATTATATGCTGTTTTGCGTTGGCGATTTTTAGTTTAAATATTAAAAAAAGGTGGTTATTAGTTTGGTTTTTACTTTTGTGGTTTTGTGAGTTAAAATATTTGGAAAAAGGGGTTTTTTTAGTATTGTGGTTATTTTATTGAACTATTTACGGTTTTTAATCCAAATTTTTAATATTTTTAATTAGGCTTAAGTTCATTAAATTTAATTTTCATTAAATTATTTTTATGAAGAAAGGAATTTTACAACATGAAAATCAATTAAAATTTACTGATAATTTTTCATTCTTGACTCAATCTGGGCTCGAACCCAGGTGTTTACGGACAGGTTACCCTGACATGTTTCGATTGCAACCACTCAATCTCCTCAGAGGGCTTGCCGTTTAACATTCGCAGCCATCGACGACTGCTGACGTCATTAGTCAAACATCAATCCTTAAACCAAATTGTATTCAACCTTTGGTAGATCGAAATTTGCTTTGAATGATTATCTATTTTAATTTATTTTAACATGTTGTTCCTTTACTTCTGTTTTTTCGTACTTTTGTCAAGAATTCTTCTTGAAGTTCAAAGTACATATTTTTTTAACAAACACAAGTTTTGTCGTTGTTTTCAAACATAATTTTTGGTAAAAATGTTATAAAACCAGGTACTTCAGAGCAAGATAAAAATGGCAGATGATGAAAGACTCACTCCAAGGCAAATAAGTGCACTTGATTATGAGAAACAACAATAACATATTTGTCAAAGATTTATTAGTGTCCGAAGGAGTTATGGACGGAACCAACGCTGGTGTATCTCCAAATTACTCCGATGTGGAAAAAATCTAGTTACCAAAATACAATATAGATGATAAAACTGAAGACATTGACGAATTTTATGATATACGGTGCCAAAGTGGACACAGCTTTACGCAAATATGGAATAATTTGGTTTGCTGCACCACCACAAACTGTCAGGTTCCGTTCCCACAACATACATAAGTCTGCAAACTATGAACCAGTAAGAAGTACACAAGGGGTTTCTATTATGGAAACATTCAGGTTGATAATGTCCAACGAAATTTGCGACTTAATCATTCTTGAGACAGGAAAATAATGCTATGAGCGCGAGGACATAAAAAACCCTACACGACAACATTGTATATGGAAAGCTCTAACAAAAAGCGAGTTTGATTCGTATTTTGGTCTTCTCTTACTGAGTGGCATAACACGTATTGGCAACATTCACACTTAAGACTTTTGGAAAACAACCGCACATCCGCTATATCGCGGAGCGATAAGTATACGGCGCTTCTAGGCAATAGCACGCTTCATACGTTTTGATAACGGGAATACACGCGAGTAACGTAACCGAAAAAGCGGCAGCAATAAGGGTTATATTTTTGATGGTGAATTAGATCCGCGTCCAACAATGATGGTCTGCACATTATGCAAACGACCCGTATTTGCAGTTCATTCTACTGATATTTTGCAATGCAATAGTTTTAGTTAAAAATGTTTAATTATTGACAACTGGTTAATTTTCATCTTTAATTATTATATAAGTTTTGTGCATTTTTAACTTGAAAATTTATTTTACTTACTAACTTTATGCAATAAGCATGTAAAATAAGTTTTATTTGTATACGTTTGTCTATACATACCCAGGTATGCAGCTGTTGACGTAAGGGGTACAAATTGAAAATTGTCCTTCCCTTTTCCCCAACTTGACCAATTTCACCCAGCTGTAGGAATATGGTATAGAACACTTTTATTAAGGATATCATGAAATTTCACGTCGATCCGATGATTACTTTTCATGATATTGCGGTTTTAAAACGCAAAACATACCCGGGTATGTAGCTGTTGACATAAAGGTTAAGCGGTAAGTGGTGACTTTGACACGAAAGATTAGCCCCACCCATGTCAGCCAGAATAGTTTGAAAATTATCAATTAAAGAAATTGCAAAATCTGGGGACCCATTTAGCAGCAATTTTAAGATGTTTTCAAGCAACATTATTTAACCAAAAGCAAAAAAAGGGTATTACATGATACCGCGCGACACTGTTTAAAAACTATTAAAAAAATAGAATAGTTTTGCCTCACTCAATTTGTTTTAAGCCATATAAAACGCTTTCGCTGTAACAGGCTTCACTACAGAACTTGGTATTCGTTATTAGCTTAATTGATGTTTGGCTTCAAAACGAAAGAGAAGTTCTTTTGGTACTGGGACCATATGTTGGCAAAATTATGCAGCAATGGCTCATGGCTAACGATTTCCAATGCTTTTAATAGATTAAAAATATTTTTAAGTTATACACCCAAGACTGGTACAGATAAAGAAATCTAACGAATCTATTTTTGTCGTTTATAAACCACATGCGTCAATGTTTTTTGAAAAATGTTCAACAGATATATTGTTATACATATTTAGTACGAACACTCTTCTTGGGGACCACAAAGGAAAATATTTAAGTATGTACGTAGAAATACAATATGTACACAAAATTTAATTTAAAATGGTATTACAAATTTTTGTATCGTGATTAATATGTAATTCATGTCTATGTACAAAAACACTTACGCTTACATAAAAGATAAATTTACAAATGATATGAGTATGTATTCCAAACGTTGTTACTTCAAAGTAAAAACTTTTTTCCGCCTTCTCCAATCTTTGTAAATAAGCTTGTCTACTATGTGACTTTTTTCCAATTTTGTTGTATGGCAATAAAGAGCAGAATTTAAAAATAAATAAAAAAGAAAATATATTTAAAAAAAATATTTTTGAAGTAAAATTTCCATTTAACTTTTGCAAAGAAAAATGGAAAATAAGCTTTAAGCGGCTCATACACTTGCAATTAAATGGTATGGATAAAATGGTTATATCGCCAATGTGTATGTGATATTCGTAGGTGGCACAATATATTGGCAACAATCAAAAGACTTTTGGATTTTATTGCACAATATTGTTATTATCCAACTCAACAAAAGGATGAGAGCATTAAATTCATAAAAAGAAACATTATAGAACATTAAAATATAATATTTGTCTACAGTATCACTACGATTGATCTGTTTTTTAACGAAGAACAGAACACTATATAATGTTCTGCTCTTTTTTAAAAACCGTTCCGAACGGTCTTCGTCTACACAAACACTAAAAAAATAAATATCGTATTTTCGAACACTACTTCGTTCACGACAAAAATACTGAACTTATCAAACTCGACTTCGTAAAAAAACACAAAACTCCTTTGTGTTCGGCTAAGCTCATTAATGTTCGTTCGTTTCAGTTGTGCTCAGTGCACTTTTGGCTGGTAAAGAAAATAAAATATTTTAACAAAAACAAAACACATACATACATTTGTTTGTGTTTTGAACAAAAAAAAAAAAAAAAAATAAGGCAGAAATAATGTTTTACAAAAACAAAACTTGCACACATTACATACACAGGCTATTCGTACTGTGGTCGTGCAAATTGCCAAGCAACAACAACAATACTAGTTAAAGGTGATGCTAAGACACTACAGACCATTAAAATAAAATTAATGTCTACAGAACCACTACAATTGTACTATTTTATAACGTAGAACAGAATACTACTTAATGTTTGTAACTTTCTTAAAAATAGTTATGAATGGTACTAAGTGTTGTGGATTTTTTCAAATACATGAAAAATAGATATCGTACCGTACGCTTTAAAATTTTCGGTTTAATCAGGGGTGTCATAGAATCCAAGTCGGTTTTGCTCATTGTAGGTTTTGCAAACCAATATTGGTTTCATTTGGTGTCATAAAAACCAGTCGGATTTGTTATTATGTGTGTTCGTTTACTTTTCCAGTAAAATCCCAGTATAATCCAGTAGGTGAGTAATATGAAAATTTAGTGTACGCGAACGCATTTGGGGTAAACGAACGCAGCTAACTTCGAAAACAAATAAAACCGATATTGGAATCAGCTGTTTTATGTTTTGGCTCATGTGTTTACAGCTTTAAGTGCAATTTTTGTTTGACAATTTTGTACATTATTAGTTTTGTGCTAAAATATTGTTAAAATCTGTGTTTTTAACTAAAGGAAAATTAGAGAAAAGAAAATAAGAAGTGGTAATACAGTGAACATAAAAGAAATACCAGGGTGTTATTACTTGCATTGCATTAGTATTGTGTCATTTTATTGTTTTGTTACAATTAAATTTATTAAAAATCTAAACAAATTTGTTGTTTAACTTTATAAATAAATAGAATGACCACTGCTGTTGTTGCATATTTGCTGCTTGCAGAAAAAGTGAGAAGAAAACTTGCGAATTTGCAGCAGCCCGCTGCCGAAGACTACCGGAAACATGCAAAAAATACTATTTTACCAATTAATCAATTTTATTATCTGTGGAAAAAAACTAACTATTGAAAAAAATAAAATAAAAAATTAAGCTTTTAACAACTTGATTTATTTCCAATAAAAAAACAAGACCTGTAAGATGCCTGGTTTATTTTCAATAAAAACCCGATACAATTGGTTTCTGTGACACCTATAACCGACACTTACAGCCTGTTCATGGATTTCGAACGTCATCGTTCGCATAGAAAATAACATTAAAAACAAAAACAAACAATGTTCGATTTTTGTTTTTGTTTTAAATGTAATTTTCTATGCGAACGATGCCGTTCGATATCGTTAAACAGGCTGTAATTGTAGTTCGAACAAAAAACTGACAACATTGGATTTCATGACACCAACGTATTTTTTTGTCGGTTTCAAATCCAATACCGATAAGATTTGTTTCTATGACACCCCTGAATATCTCGGCCACTGATTATGATGTATATGGTTAAAAGTGCACAAACAATATTTATATTTTAATGCTCAAAAACCAATATTTATATGACAGTACATACGGGATTTTTTTTCTTTGTATGTGAATTAAAAAATACACTTGTAAAAGTTGCATGTTGACTTAAAGATTTATGGACAACAAGCGTCATCTTGCAATTTATACAATAGCTCTCAGACACAAACGAATTGAAAATGATCGAGTTTAACACATTGTAAATCAAAATCTTGGTGTTAAGTTTTAACTCAATACGCGCTTCTTCCTGTTTGCATAATGTATGTGTGTTTATGTTTATGTGGCAGTAACTTAAAAAGCTTAATTCTCTTTTAAATAAATAAACCCCAATGGGAAAATAAGCAATTGATTCCATAAGTAATTAAAAATTAATGCATTATTTTCGAAAGAATAACAATGCATTCATTGTAACCGAGAAGTAAGTTTCATCTGACACAATAAATATGCATTGATTACCACGTATGTTGTACCTTTCAGACTTGTTTTCGGTATTGGTTCCTGTGATTGTCTTTATAGAAATCAGCAGCTTATAATTGATGGAGACAACTTCATAGTTTCACCGTTTCACCTTATTTTTTTTTTTGCTTTGGAGTTGTTTGCTAGACTTAACGTAAGATTTCTTGCATTTGGGCGATCGCAATGGATCTGTTTCTCATCTTCAGTAATGATTCGATGCCGAGAAAAATCTATTTTTTAACCGACATACATATAAAATGTGGACATACAAAATCGTTTTTAAAGATCCCTTTGTTTCAACTTGTCTGATATCCTGTTTCTTTGCTGTTGGATTAAGTTTGCTGCTAGAAAACGTCTTGAAACTAGTGCTGGGATACTATCGATATTTTCTACTATCGATATTTATCGATAGTTCAGATTTCACTATCGATATATCGATATTACTATCGACTGAATGTTTGTACTTGTTTGGAAAACCTTAATTATTTTTTTATAAGGCTACAGTCCGTTGTTTTTATCACTTTATTGAATATGAGACGTGTGTATATACGCACTTTATTTTAGATGGCAGTTTTTTAAAAATTGATAAGTACCTTTCTGAAGGAACCGTAGTAACAGGGACTATAAGATATTCCATTGCAACTTTTAAAAATTTTCTAAATTCTAAACCCAAAAAGGTCAATGGTCGTTCATTGTTTTGTCCTATGCTTGCAATTGCATTTGGATTTGCATTTTTTTTTTAACATTACAAAAATATTTGACATTTCAGGCCCTATTGAACATATATAAATTTCCACATAAATGCCTATAATTAGCAGTAAAAAGCACAGCTAAGAAATCCATACCACTTGCCATTCTTGTTGTTTGTATTCATTGCTGCAATTCAGCGCGAATTAATGATAGCAAGTAAAAATTTGCGGCAAAAAACTGTGTGTGTAAAGCTGATGTTAGATG
The DNA here is from genome assembly GCA_930367215.1 of Pollenia angustigena. NCBI lineage: Eukaryota > Metazoa > Arthropoda > Insecta > Diptera > Polleniidae > Pollenia > Pollenia angustigena. Next base: position 46,394,912 of record OV884058.1, read on the forward strand.
TCTTCATAGCTGTATTTAAAATAATAATAATATCGATATTTATATTTTTCCTATCGATATTTTCGATATTTTAAGACAATCGATAATATCGATAGTCTATCGATAGTTTCCCAGCACTACTTGAAACTGCTGCTGAAATAATTTTGACAGTTCTTCTTGAAATTGACAATGATATTCATGGAGAACCCGGTACCAATTATTTTTATTCTAACTTTTTTAACTGATCTGGCCGGTCTTTGTTGCTCGTCACTACTTCTGAATAGCTTGAACCCTTTGCAGACGTTCAAATCGCTGGAATGTATTCAGGAGGCGAGCACTGAATGCACTTCCACGACAGTTTTTTTTTTCTAATTGATGAATTAAAGTAAATCTTCCCGTATCATTTATTGGCACAAAATCTTACATTTCGAGAAGCTTTATTTAAAATACTTGGTTTAATAAGCGTGGAAATAAATAAATAGTATAAATATTTTTTTTTTTATTCAAATTATGTTGATTTGAATAAGTTGAAATTGACCAATCAATTCATTATTTACAAACAAAACAGTGAAAAATTTGCACAAAAATATTCTTTATTCTCTGTTTGTAGGAATAAAACTTTGGCAGTAATTAAGTTATAAACCCAAATTTTTTTTGCTGAAAAGAAGTTAGAAGAATGAATTTGGTTGACATTTTATACGCGTTTGTAAAATGAAAATCTTTAAATAAATAGCATGACCAGGGTATCCTTTTTAAGTTTTCATAGCACAAGCCCAAAAAGGAATGGAAGTTTTATCAGTAAAATGTTAAGTTAATTTTTTCCACCGAAGCGTATAATATATTCAGGTTTTACTTTAATAAAAAATGCCTAACAAACCACAATTTGCTTGCTCCATCGCATTTTGCGACAAAAGTTGATGGTATGCATAATGTATCAGGGATTTTATTTGTAATAAAATTTAAACTTTCTTATTCATGCTAAATATTTAAAATTTTAAAATAAAAAATTATAAGTCGAATTTATTAAAGAAATAAAAATATAAAGGTAGATTTTTAAAGATTGACGCAAGTTTCAATCTATATATAAATCGGCTAAGGCAAAACAGTTAAGAACACTTTTCTCCTCTGTATGTCAACCGATTCGGACAAAATATACACCATTTGAGAGGAATTTACTCAAAGAAGTGCACAATATATATTTTATTTAAATCTGTTCAATAATTTCAGAGTTATAAGCGTTCAAAATTGCTACTAACACAACTACAAAATACATAAATAAAAATTTTTTTCAATTATCAAATAATAAAAAATTAGGGTGATCGATTCGACATTTTTCAGAAACCGGTTTTCGAATATTTCGACTACATATATAAATCTGATGTATAAATCGAACCAGGCAAAACAGTTGCGAACGCTTTCTTCCTTTGTTTGTTAACCGAGCCTCTATGGGGAGAAAAAAGGGCAATACGGGAAACTAAATCTCTTTTTTTTACTTTTCTGTGCTTCATGTGATCTTTTTTAAATTTTCTATAATATTGAACTTAGAAACATAATATTATAGGTGTAGGGTCCTGAGCGAATGATAACCTATAAGATAAACAATGATGATACGTTTTGTTTTTCATCTGGAACTTTTTGAATTTTCGTTAATAGTCGACCTATAAAGATAAAATTATACATTAAACTGGGTGAACAAGAACATTTAAGGGGGGCTTTTTGGTACTTCTTCGTTCAGCAGCTGGTACTTTGATTAATTTTCGGTAATATTAGACATAGAAACATAAAATCAAACGCGCAACGTCCTGAGTGGATGACAAAATATAAAGGAATTTTTTTATAATATTGAACTTTGAAACATAATATTATAGGTGTAGGGTCCTGAGTGAATGATAACCAATAAGATAAAAAATGATGGTACTTTTTGTTTTTCATCTGGAACTTTTTGAATTTTCGTTAATAGTCGACCTATAAAGATAAAATTATACATTAAATTGGGTGAACAAGAACATTTAAGGGGGGCTTTTTGGTACTTTTTCGTTCAGCAGCTTATACTTTGATTAATTTTCGGTAATATTAGACATAGAAACATAAAATCAAACGTGCAACGTCCTGAGTGGATGACAATAAATAAAAGAGACTTTTTAATCCTTTTTTGTTTTTCAATTGTTATTTTTTATACTGAACTTACAAAATTAAATTAACTCACGTAGAAGATAAAATATGAACCTCGCCACTTTGAAGGAAAAAATAAATGCTCGAAACAAATAAATTCATATACACTTAGATGAATTATGTTTTCTTCATATTTAAATGAAAATTTATGGTCGAATTTTGACCACTTGGCGAACACTAGTCATAATAAAACAAGGAAATATAGTTTTAATATCAATGAAATGGGCCATGTGGCTGGCTCGTATAAGCCGCAATCTGGAACGCCAATTTTCATATATCTCCTTAATATATATCCCAGCAAACACAGAAATACACTATATTGCATGGATTAAAAATATTATTGCGGCAATAATTGATTTCGTATTGCGGAAGATACTTCCTTCGGGAAGAAACGTGATGAATGGGGATATCTCCTTTTTTTTTTTGCAGGGATGTAACTATAAAGCTTTAACATTTTAAAAATCCAAAAGGTAAATATTTTCCGCGTTTAGGTAGGCGTGTGTGTTCATTATAGACTACATTCATTGAAGTTAATTTTGGTAAAGATATACATATACGTAAGCATGTCATGTAAGTATGAGAAGTTCCATAGCCAAATAATTCATTTACATTTAAATAAACACACCACAATAGTTTGTCTTAATGTGTTTAACACCTTAAAATATTTGTCACACCAATCGACTCATAATCCCTTTTTGAATCGATCTAACGGTGTCGTCTATCAACCATGGCAATTTTGGAGATGCGTAGTTTATAATTGGCATTGTCTAAATTCGAATTGTCACAAGCCTATTGAAAATGGTGAGGATCGGCAAAGTGCAAGCGTTAACGCAGATTTCTGAAACTTCCTCAAGTATTAACATTTATATTAGCTAAGAAAAATTAAAGTTTTTTTAAAAACAAGGACCAAAGACACACATACAGCCATGTCTTAAAGAGTAATTTTTTTAGTTTTGGCAATATTATTTAAAACAAGTTGTATAAGCCTATATTTGTTATAAACATTTTGACCGCACTTTGTGAGTTATTTTTATCGTAACTATGAAAAGGACCTTTGTAAGAAAATATAAACACATTCTTTCTTTTTGGTGTTTTCTTTAATTTTTGATATTGTAACAATTGAAATTTTGAGTGTTTATAAATCTCATTCACTCTGCAGTTTTATTTGCTAATATCTTTGGAATTTCTAACATTTTTTGGGAGAATGTTTCCAGATGATGTGGTTTAAGCAACCAGTGAAATGCGTATAGAAACAACTTCTACCTCAACAATAAATTTCAGTGTATTTATCAAAAATAAAAATCGGGAATGTAGAACGTCATAGAAAAGTCTTATTAATAATAAATTGTGTATTCCCGAAATTAACTTTGATACTTTTGGCCATGTTAAGTGCCTTTTGAAGAAAATATACAATAACTTGTACAAAAATTATCCGTATTTCATGAAATTTGGTATATTTGTTAAAATCGAATAACACACTCACGTTGGGAATATATATATATTTTTTTTTACCTAAACTAATCCCGCAAAGCTCTACAAGCTCTATAAAAAATCTCACTACCAGCTAGCCTACCGGGGCACTTACTTATGTGCGCGTGATTGTTTTTGACTCTGTGGAACGCAAACTTTCGATGATAACATATTTACTGCGAGAGAACACTTTCTTTTGCGCAACTACATTTAAAACAAAAACTTTGCTGTGAAATATGTGCATTTTTCAAAGCAGTAAGAATTAAAAGCAACAAAAAAAATTTATGACCTTGTTTATCTTTTTATAAACAATATGTAAAGTAATTACAAAACCAATATTCTCAAAGTTTCTTTTATAAATTGAGCTCTTAGAGCCATTTTTCTAAAGCACCTGAAATTATTTTTTTTGTATAGTAAATTTTGTTATAAACTAGCTTAACCCGGTGCGCTTCGCTACACTGCTTAAACGAAGTTTGAAGACTCTCCCTTTAATAGTTCTTCAGTTGAGATATATTTAATAGATGCATCCTATTGGAGGTATTTCCCCCCTGCGCCTACCCGCTTTATTTTTATTTTCAAAAGTTTAGTATACCATAAGAGTGACTTCCACAAAGTTTGAACATTCTCACTATAACAGTTCTTAAGATATGTGATATTAAACATTGGCGTCCTATGGGGAGTACCACTTCCCCCGCTGTTATTTTATTTAAATTTTGGGGCTTCGAAGATCCTACTTCCAAAAGTTCAACAAAATGCGTGCAGTTGCTCTTATTTATAATTCTATCTATGAGGGGTACTGCTCCTCCCCTGTCTACCCCGCCCATTTTTATATTGAAATTTATAGTTGACCATAATAGAAACTTCAACAAGGTTTGAAGACTTTCCCTTTAATAGTTCTTCAGTTGAGCGATATTTAATATATACATCCTATGGGAGGTGTTTCTCCCTTGCTCCTACCCGCTTTATTTTTATTTTCAAAAGTGTAGTATACCATAAGAGTGACTTCTGCAAATTTTGAACATTCTCACTATACCACTTCTTAAGATATGCAATATTAAACATTGGCGTCCTATGGGGGGTAACACTTCCCCCGCTGCTATTTTATTTCAATTTTGGGGCTCAGAGGATACTACTACCAAAAGTTCAACAAAATAAGTGCAGCGGCTCTTATTAATATTTCTATCTATGAGGGGAACTGCTCCTCCTCTGTTTACCCCGCCCATTACTATATTAAAATCTAAAGTTTGCCATAATAGTAGCTTTAACCACGTTTTAAGACTATTCCTTTTAATAGTTCTTTAGTTGAGCGATATTTAATATATGCATCCTATGAGAGGTATTTGCCCCCCTGCGCCTACCCGCTTTATTTTTATTTTCAAAGGTGTAGTATACCATAAGAATGACTTCTACAAAGTTTGACCATTCTCACTATAACAGTTCTTAAGATATGCGATATTAAACATTGGCGTCCTATGGGGGAAACCACTTCCCCCGCTGCTACTTTATTTCCATTTTGGGGCTTAGAAGATGCTACTACCAAAAGTTACACAAAATGCGTGAAGCGGCTCTTAAGATATGCGATATTTAATATTGGCATCCAATGGGGGGTACCAATTCCCCTGCCCTTATCGAAAAAATAAGTAGCCTATTTTATATATATATTTAGGGCTCACGTGATGCTACTGTTAAAATCGGTTTAGTAGTTTAGGAGTCTATAAGCCAACAAACAAACAAACATACAAAAATTTTTCATTTTTAAATATTTAAATAGATAGAAGATAAGCTTACCTTAGCGCCATCTTGCGACAATATAGGAATGTAACCAAATGACTCGTTCAGGATTATATTTGTCAGATAATTAGCTTAAAAAATTTATATTTCATCAAAATCTGTGATGAGTATTTTCGCTATGGGACAACGGTCCCATTCAAGCTTCTTTACGGAATATAGTTTTTAAGTCTATCAACAATCTTAATTTGTGAATATAAAGATTAAATTCCATCCAAGCTTAATTTCTTTCTATCTTATTAATAATACCACATTTTGTCTATACTCCATTTACGCCAATGATCTCCCGTTGCAGGTTACACATTGTAAAATACAAATGTACGCTGATGATGTCCAATTGTATACAAGTTGCAGCAAATCAGATGTGTCTAACTCTGTTATGCTAAGTTCACACTTGGGTTTTTACACGCGTTTAAGCAAAATGTTGATTTAGCTAATCAAAGCCGTTCACATTAAATTTCTTTAAAGTATTAAAAATGGATAAAAACACTTTTATAAAGTTATCAGAAGATTATTTTAATAATTTTAATGATGAAATTGTGAAAATTTATGAATTATTTAAGGAAAAAAAAAATAAAAACATTAAGCAGAAATCTTGGCCGGTTGTTGGCGATTCTACATTTGAGGTATGTTCAGTGGATTCTATGTGGTTTATGAAGTGATTTAGTTGTAATCATGTCAATTTGAAGTGATTAACAAATCACTTCAATGTATGGGTAATCATCTCGATTTTGAAGTGATTAGAGCTTAATCACCGATTAATGTTGTAGAAAATGCAAAAAACCTTGGGGTTATATTTAACAATGAGCTAAGCTGGTCAGATCACTTCAGAGCAAACTGCCGGAAAACATTTTATATATTGCGAAATGGATATCGCAGTATTTTTCGCCATTACACATCCGAATGCTGCTTGCTAAAACGTATCTGTTACCAACCTTTTTATATGGGTGTGAGTTATGTGCAAGTTGTGATGAAAGTAGGCGAAAACTGAATGTGAAATATAATAATGTTGCTAGATATGTATTTGGCGTGAAAAGGAATAATAGCATCTCACTATTTGCTATGCAAATATATAATCTTACCCTAGATAATTTATTAATTTTGTATGATACAAAAAAGTAAAAAATTGGTTTTTGAAAGTTTATTAAAAACAATATGTGTATTAAGGTAAGTACTTTTTGCAGTTTTTGCGAATATCAAATTTTTCATCGCATAGCCGTATAGACCGTGAACATATATTAAGAAATGATGTATTACTTTTTCGCGATCGTGAAGAAAGTTTTCGCGCCAAACGCGATACAGTTTTGAACTTAAATTTTTCTCCTTACTATACAAAATTAGCATTTAATTACAAAATTTTAAGTATTTTCTAATAATTTCATGAATGTAACAAGATCTTACCGTTTATAAGGAAGAAGGGTGCAAAAAAAATTGCGACTCTATTTCGCGGTTTTCTTAAAAAACTAAATTTTAATGGCAAATGATAGATGTTGTGATAGATGAGTTGTTTGGCGGATATATGAAACAGTGATAATTATCAGCTGCGTAGTAATATATGCGCGGAACGAGCTATTAAATTTGCACAAGATATTTTTCCATTATGTAAATCAACTCGCACTTTAAACTTAAAATTTATTTCATTAAACACAAAAAATAGCTTCACATTTTTGTTATTCAGTTGCTTTTTTTATGTATTTATGCCTGTATTCATATCAATATTTTAAATTTAATAAAGGCTTGAAAATCAAATTTTCTATGAAAATGTTTCTTAATAAACGTTTATAAAATTTTATAATCATTTATGAATATGGGGGCTAAAATGTATAGCATATATAAACAATAAATGAGCCGTTTATTTTGAAAGTGGCATAAGTCATTTCGGTTTTTAACTCGAGATATTTAAGGGTTTGCGTTTTAACACGTTTAAAAATATGGATGCTAACTTTCGAGAAGATTCACTTGTATTTGATACATCATGATAATGATATTTTTCTCTGTATTTATTATTATTATTATTTATTATTATTATTTATTATTATATTTATTATTAACTCGTTTTTTTTTTGAAAAAGTGACTAATGCCACTTTCAAAATAAACGGCTCAACTGTACCATATATAATGTGTATGGAAATTAAAAAAAAAAATTTTTGAGGAGATTTATAAATTGCATTTGGTGCGGAAACTTTGTTTGGCCTAAATTGCCTAAAAAAATTATTTTCATTATCAATAGTAAATTGCCGATCGCGTGGTGGGATGAAGAAATTTTGTCCAAAAAAAGTCATTCCCTAATTAAAGACCCTCAACAAAAAGGTTAAATAAAATATAAGATCAGTTCAATATACATTAATCTTTTTAAATAAGCAATTCGTAGCTTTACTGACGAGCATTGAAACGAAAATTTGAAATATTTTTCTTAGATTTGGGTAGATATCTTCATCACAGTTTATTAAAGCATCTACAACGTTATCTGATAGATCAGGCTCAAGTTTAGATCTTAGAAGGTGTTTATCTCTTTTATCAAATATAATCTACTCATCAGCTAGTCGTGGTTTTAACAGTTGTGTATCTGTATATGACTTGATTACACTTTGAGGTAGAAGTTTAGGTATGTCTAATACATTTATGGCCGTTTTCTCATTATACGATTATCTCTTTTCCCAACGAAAAACTGCACATTAATGAAATTTGGTTTTCTCAATGTCTAATTTGCTTCTATTCTATCGCAAAGCTAACCAGCACTCATCTGCCAATTTTCCATTTTTTTGCCGTACAGATAAATTCAATCAGCTGACTCCGGTTTTTAACATGTATTTTGAGAGGTGTTGCCAGCTGAAAACAATGTTTTTTGTCGGTATATTGAGAAACCCGAAATCGTTAACGGACAGTTTATCGCTCTAATAAATTTTTGTTGACATTAGGTAACAGCTAGTTTATCGAGAAAATGGCCATTAGAATATCTATTGGGAAAGTTGTTATGAGATCTTCTAAAATAAATTCAATAAGAGGAATGTAACCTACAACTCCGTAGTAATCTCCAACATTTTGGATAAGGGTATTTATTTCAAAATTTTTTTGGTTGGAAAAATGGAAAAAAGGAAAATTACACCTTATTGACGTGAACGGTATTTTTTAGTTAAAGGAACAAAACTGTCAAAAACAAAAATCTGTCATATAATTCTTGGAAGTAATTGATATTTTTCAAGATGCCAAATAAAAGAGTTAAAGTTGAATTAATTGATTATTTAATTGTCATGTCATTTTTATGTTTTTTTTTTATATATTTTTTTGTATAGAATTAATTTTTAATTTTGTTTTGAAAAACGACGTTTTAAAAAAAGTAAAATTTTATTTAATAAAAATGGAGTTTAAAGAATCATAGTTGATTATCTTAAAAAGAGATGTAAATTTTAGTGCTTTTTGTGAAAAATAACAACATTTTTGATATGGTGGCAACCACACTCAATTGGACGTTTGTGAATTGCCAACTCTTTAAAAATTGTAAAATTGTAATTTTCAAATCTGATTTTTTTACACTTGGTTAAAGCTTGTTTAAATTGCAACTTTCGGTGGAAAAGTTTTTCCTTGTGTTTGTTGTAACAAAAATTACATTTTTCCACTTTTCCATTTTTCCAACAAGTAAAAAAACTGAAATGAATACCCTTGATGTGATTATTTCGTTAAAATCTTGTCTTTTCGACAGGAACCTCGATTTGAACGCAAATAACTTTAACTTTTTTAAAAATCGCTTAAAATTGTTCTTCGGCTTTATTTCTTTTTTCTTCAAGGTACATGACTAAAATTTTGATAAGGCTTGATCCTTTTTGAAGATCTATATCTTGCTTTTGTAAAATGATACTAAGTGGCTGTGTTACAATTGGTATCACACTTAATATGTATGTATATTCCGCAAATAAATTTAAAAGTACTAAGTGAGTTCCTTAATATAAAGGTAGAGATACTACCTTTCCACTCGATAATTTTTCCAAAGCTTCTACTATATGATGTACACTTGTTGCAAAGACGCATAATGAAGAGAGTTTGGCTCCCAAATACTTTGCTAAAACAGTTTTTCGCTTAGGATGATTATATTTAAAAAATTTTGTCGTTTCTTTAACAAATGATACAACTTTTTGTATTAATGGCACTTTATTGCTTTTAGAAATTGAGTTGCTCGATAAATGGGAAAAGCAAGGCGTTTGTTTCGCATTTGTTGCTTTTCCAGAAATTTTGAAGAGCTCCATTTTCTGCTGACATCAGAGCACACCCATCTATTCCATCTCCTACACAATTTTTTAGGTCAAGACCAAAATTTGTCAAAGCTTTAAGAACAATTGATGATAGTGCCTTCGCATCAATTGACACATCAATGGCATCAATATCTTTTGAAGCCTCTTCAAATGCGTTTACAACAAAGCCAATAAATTCTGCCCAAAAAACTTTTTGTTGTATGTTGAAATATCTTAAAGATAAGGAAATCTGGCTTTTCCCTGACAAATCCGTGCTTTCGTCAAAATTTATCGATTATAATTTTGATTCATATTGCACATACATACATAAATATTGGAAATACTAAGGCTTTTTAATAATTCAACCGCACGCATTATCAAGTCAAACGTTTAGTCTTTGGATATAGATGGCACCTGCTGGGATTGAATGTAGAACAGTGATAACCAAGCCCCGAACTAACCAAGCCCCTAACGCACGCACACAAAGATATTATGTACTTGTGTGCGGTCGCAGAGACTGATGATAATCTGATGTTTTGAAACGAATAAAGTTGTTGTATACATGTGAATTGTTGACCGTGTCTGTGTAAAAAATACGATTATTGACTTACTCGCGAGCCTATGGAGTGGCTATCACTGATGTAGAATAATAAGTAATTGAATACGGTAAACTAGATGTTTCTCTGGAAATATCTAATAAATAACTATTAGGATTAAGATATGGATACTTATTGAAAATCGTTAGAGATTCAATTAAAAAAAATAATAAAATACTTATTGAAAATTTCGTTAAAGATTCCATTAAAAAAAAAAAAAACCTTGCTGGGCTTTCCAAAAATTTTGTACATTAAATAAATATTATTATTGGGAATTCTTGTATTATCGAAATTAACAAAACATATTTTTATAATTTACGCGAGGGAAAATTCCTTATTTCCCCCCCCCCCCCCCCTGAATCCGCGCCTGATGTAATATTTATGATTATTATTTATAATTTATTTTTCCTTATGCCAATTTTTCTACCCAATACTTTAATATAAAATATTTTCTTGTTGTATTGTATTAACCCTGCAGGAAATGTCACTAGTGAATCTGTACAGATTCACTATTGACACAGTCACCAGTACTAGTGACTTATTATACCCCAGGCAATGTTATTTACAACAGATATTTAACATGTACGTGTCATTGGAAATCTACTACTGACGTTGGTACTACTGACTAGGTACTGACTAGATAGTTCCTTTGGACATATGTAGACATTGGAACCAGATAATCGCTAGTACATTTTAGTAAAAGTTGTCTACACTTTTTGTAAGAATACGAAATCATAACAATCGTTTTTTTATTATTTCTTCAACTTTTATAGGAATTGTACTTCTCAGTTGTTATTGATAAAATCTTTTTCGTATTAAATCCAAATAAAGTGGCAAATGTAATGAAGTGTTGACACATCGTTGACAATGTCACCAATATAGTCGACAAAACTGGTGACTTGGAGACACTTGTACCCAGGTTTCCTTCAGGGAACTGATAAGTAAATAAATAAATAGTGGTCTAGAACAAAACTAAAAATGTATATATCTTTAAAATTTACAACTTCTAGCTATCAATTAAATGCTAGTACAGATACGACACCCTACGCTATTAAAAATTGTGCAATACGTTAAAACAAATTTGTGGTCTTTTTAAAATAGGCTTTAATGTTAATGTGGACCTAATGACGCAAAACAGATTATTATATAACAGCACATATCGCTCATTTGCTGCAAGACCGGCATAACTCAAAAAATGAAATTTTGGAGTTAGATATGCAGAATTGTTCGCTTTGTTTTTCTTTATATTGTGTATTAAATTCATCTTTATATCTTTTATACTTTCACAGTTTGAAGAAAATGTGTCTTCTGTTGTTCTAAGTAGTTAGAGCAAATCAAAAACTTAAAATGCGTTTATCTCGAAATGGATTTTTTTGAGTTATGCCGGTCTTGCAGCAAATGACCGATATGCTAAAATGTATTTTAATAGAATTTACTGGATTAGGGATATTAAAGGAAGTATGAAACACTATTATCATACGAAAAATGTTATTATTTTAATATAAAAATTAAAAAAAATGATTCATGGTTCCTAAAAACAAGTATACCTCTGAGATTAGTATTGGTAGGAATAATAAGAAATAATCATTTTGAAATATTCCCTGCTTCAGGTAAATAGGAACTCGTTTCCAAAGACTTAAACCCTAATATTTTAAATGACTTGTTTCTTAAATTTAGTATGAATTATATTGTCGCCTTATATTAAATATTCACTTAAATTATATACTTTTTATCATACATATTTAATTAAGCTGCTCGGAGCAAAATGATTGTTTGGCAAAAAAAAAAAAAATTCTGTAAATCCGCATCGCACCAAAGCAAATGTATGTATATTATTTCCAAAATAAAACGTAACGTCAATTGTTCATAAAAAAAATTAAGCAGACGTAATTTGATCGATCAGAATGCACCATTTCCAGACTTTCTATTTTAATAACTTCAAAGCTAACCTGCAGATAAATTATTATATTTTGTAATCAGTAAAGTTCCTAGACAACCCTTTGCCACAATATATATATATAAAAAAAAATTAAATATCTCTTTTTCGACTTATAAATGTATTGATTTATTTGAAGAGCAAAAAAAATTGTTCAAGTAGAATTAAATCATTTTAGTATGGAAGTCCTCATATAACTTTATGTACGAGTACGCGTGTGTTGCATGAATTTTGACCCCAAACATGCATTTCAGAACACATGGTCATTGTATGTCGTATTTTTTTACGAGAGCACATCAATAATCCTGTCAACTCAACAGCAGTGGTGACAACAATAACAGCAACAACATTGAAACTGTCATTGGCAATATAAATGGATTGAGCAACGGCAAAAACAACAAAAATCACCGACCTAAAGAAACAGTAAGAGAGACATGGAAAAATTAACAACGAGTGTTATTGAAATTAACACCATTTTGTTAGTAAAATAAAAACATTTAAATACGTACACTCATAAAGTTATTACAGTAACTGATTGTGGGTTACTAAATTCGTTTTCCGTACTTTTAAAATTGAATAAAAATATTGTTATTTTACGAATAATTTTATTTTTCAACATTTATGTTTGTTATTCAAAAAACAAACTACCAAAAAATAATGTTTTTCCGTATTTATTTTGTTATGTAGTTTCATTTTTGTCGGTTAAAATATATTTTTTAAAAGTAAAAACTATTCAATTTAAAGAAATATGATGTTCAATAAATAAAAAATTTAGAAATTAATGAACCAGTCATTTGTTTTAAATAAAATGTAAATGATCCGTTTTTTAAATCAATTTTAATTTGTTTAAAATGAATTTTCGTTTGAATTTAACTACATAATATTTTGAGTGTAAAAATATAAAAATAAGTATATGAACATTTACATTAGAGTTGTCAACCGACTAAGAATAATTCGATTAATCGATCAAACAAAACCAAACTTAAAAATACGAGATGGCAATTGATTCCAACAGTTCTTTCATGATTTTTGCGCGGACATGCATTGATGCTATCAGAATATTTTGAGTTTTGTAACTCAATTGTATCCGCTGTTATATTTTTAAATCAAACGTAAAAAAAATTTTAAGAAAAGGGATTTTTCAAGTTCGGGTGAAAAATTTAGAAATAAACAAAAAGCTTTAAAATAAAGAATTGATTTATATAAATCATATCTTGAAAGTAACTAGAAAATGTTGTTATTGTATTAAATTTTTTTTTTTTTAATTATATACACATATAATGTCATAATCTGTCACAATATTGGCCATTGAAAACGATGTAGTGGAAGATAATCCAACGACATCAAGAAATGTCGAACTTGGTTAGATGGAAAAATACATTAAGAGAGACAGCGACTGTTCTATAGTAGAAATTGTAGACAAAAGTTTGGCTGAAGATGGTAGGTCTGCCAACGCCTTTCGAAAATCCAGAGTAATATCGGACCAAGGAATTAAGGGTTTAACGATGCCTTTAAGTAATAAAACGATATGGAGTTAAGATGAACAATTTTATGCATAAAAAAGAAGTCATAGCGGATGGAATGGAAGATTTTCCATAGTAATTTTCGATGGCTGCGAGTGTAAGACGGCAAAAACCCTCTGAGGAGATCGAGTGGTAGCGATCGAAACATGTCAGGGTAACCAGTCGCCTGGGTTCGAGTCTCAGGCCAGCCGCCTGGGTTCGAATCTCAGGTCAGTCAAGAATGAATGATTATCAATAACAATTTTAATTAATTTTCACGGTGTAGAATTCCTTTCATTATAAAAATTAATTTAATGAAAATTAAATTTGATGAACTTAAGCCAGATTAAAAATATTGAAAATTTGGATTAATAACCATAAATTGTTTAACAAAATTACCACAATACTAATTAAATTTTTTTTTGTAAAATAATTTTTTTATTCGTTATTCTCATCGTTTTTTAGATTTAATCGTTTGATCGAACGAATAAAAACAATTATTTGAATTATTCGAACAGAGTTGAAAGGCGAATAATTGACAACTCTAATTTACGTATAACGTATGAACATTATAAGTGACCTTTTAAATTTCCCTATCTCTTCTCGAGTTGCCGGACATAAATATTTCTAGATTGTTATACAATTTTAGAAGACCCCTACAAAAGTTAAATAAAAATATAAACTGTCCCCGAAACTTTTTCCAGTTTGTTATAAGCTTAATTTTATAAGTTGCTTGATGGTTTATAAGAGAGCAATGTTAAGAAAAAACATTTTCCCTTTTTTTTCATCAGACTTATATAAATATTTATGTATATATATTTCTTTTTATATTTGTTACACAGTTTAACATACATGCATACATTAGCAGCGTAGAACATTGCAAACATATATGAAATAATAATATTAAATCGCATATATTAACGACAATGACACCATAGTTGGTTTTCTGGCGATAAGAAAAATGAACAAATTAATAAATAAATTCAATTTCCTTTTTTAAAATACAACAAAGTAATATTGTTTTATGTTGTCTGTTGAGAAGTTGACTATTTAAAGCATTTAAAAATACCAGCGAAAAAATCATTATAAAAAAGTGCGGAAGAATAGTCGGTCAAGGAGGAATTTTTGATACCATACACCACTGTATAAAAACAGGCCCATTAGGAATCATGGACCCAGCCAACCAATGCTACACATATTATATTATGAGTGGGTTCATTTGGGACCTATTCTGAACACACCAGCACAAGCTCTTACCATGACATGGCAACAATTATAAAAGCTAAAAAAGTACACTAACTACATATTCCATAAAAAACAAAGGAATATTCGGTTATCTATCTTCTATCTATCTATCTATCTATCCATCTATCTATATCTATATATATAAAAATGAAAAATGTTTGTATGTTTGTTTGATTGTTTGTTTGTTTGTTGGCTTATAGACTCCTAAAGTACTGAACCGATTTTCCTGAAAATAAAAATAAAATAGGCTACTTATTTTTTCGATAGGGGCAGGGGAATTGGTATCCCCCATTTGATGCCAATATTAAATATCGCATATCTTAAGAGCCGCTGCGCGCGTTTTGTTGAACTTTTGGTAGAAGGATTAGAAGTCACTCTTATGGTATACTACACTTTTGAAAATAAAAATAAAGCGGGTAGGTGCAGGGGGAAAAACATCCCATAGGATGCATATATTATGTATCGGTAAACTGAAGAACTATTAAAGGGAGAGTCTTCAGGCGTGGTTAAAGCTACTATTATGGTAAACTTTAAATTTCAGTATAAAAATTGGCGGGGTAGAGGGGAGGAGCAGTACCCCTCGTAGATAGAAATATTATGCACGCATTTTGTTAAACATTTGGTAGTAGGATCTTCTGAGCCCCAAAATTGAAATAAAGTAGCTGCGCGGGACGTGGTACGCACCATAGGACGCCAATGTTTAATATCGCATATCCAGAGATCTGTTATAGTGAGAATGTTCAAACTTTGTGGAAGTCATTCTTCTGGTATACTGCACTTTTGAAAATAAAAATAAAGCGGGTAGGCGCAGGAAGGAAACACCTCCCATAGGTTGCATATATTAAATATCGCTCAACTGAAAACCTATTAAAGGGAAAGTCTTCAAAGGTTGTTAAAGCTACTATAAATTTCAATACAAAAATGGGCGAGATACATAAGAGCAACTGCACGCATTTTGTTTGTAACTATTAAAAATTAACTGAATATTCCGTAAAAAAACAAGGGAATATTCAGTTATTTTATTAAATTCAGTAATTTTCCTTTACTTGACAAAAGAGCCTATTATTTAAAAATACCAGAGAGGCAGCTAGCTGTCCGCTTGTTTTTCTAATGAGAGAGAATATTATTATTTATTGACCATGTTGTTTACAGAAGAATAAGATTCCCAGCAGCAACCGATAGGCTTCGTTAAAAATGCTCCGGACGAATGGACCTCGTTAGATCGATTCAGATAGTGCTTTTGAATCAATCGGCATACAAAAATTAAAGCCTTTACACTATGGTGGTGTGGGTATATGTATAAATATGGATATTCCCAGCGGTAAGTAGAATGAGTAAAGAGGCCTAATAAAAGGCCTTATTTAGCAGTCACAAGCAGTCAGAAGCCCTTCTCGCCGCATTCCATACTTATTTATTTTTTACACAGGTTGTCATTGGGCGCAAGGCCTTCCACACTTCCTTTAAAAACAACTTCGATCCCTTCCCAAAGAAGGGAGTAAGGAAGGTCACTAAAAATAAAAAGTAAATAAAACTGAACACCTTCCTTTCTCCCTTCTCAAAGAAGGGAGTAGCGAATGTGTACTGAATATTTCAGAAGGTCTTTTAAAAATAAGTTTATACCTTCTAGAAGGCATACTTCTGAAGGCAGGATATCATGCGAAGCGAATCTTTTAGAAAGGAGTATAGAGGCCTTCAAAAAGGCCTGCCACTTGCGGTCCTTTCAATATTTACCGCTGGGTTCTGTCTTGTGAAAAAAGTTTAAGTTCACAATAGTTAGCTTATACATTAAGCCCATACACTCTTGCTAGGCTTAATGTATTAGTTCACTTAATGTGAACTTTAACTTAGCAAAAGACAGATTGTATTTATTTTATATATCAATATAAATAATTCTTCTAGCTTTTATGATGACCATAATAAATAAAACAAGTTAGAATGAAATATTCGTCTATGCAGAATCCACCGACAGTTCGAATAATTCAGGAATGGGCTCTATATGATGTATATTTTTATTATTAATTTATCTTTATACAAACGGACATTAGCATTAAAAGTGGTTGCTGCTTAGATCTTTATTAAATTATTGACCGACAATCAGAAAGCTTTATGCTTTTGTTTTAGCAATTTTAAATAGCTTAAGTAAAATATCAGTTTAAGCGAAACTAAAATGATTTTCAAGAGGGGAATTTATATTGGAGTCATGGTAAGCTATGAACCAATTATCCCAAAATTCTGCAGAGTGATTTCTGTAGTGCAATTCACTAACTTTTAACACTTTAAAAAGTGTTTACTTTAACCACACATTTTGATGTTTGCACCAACCACTATGTGATTCACTAACTTATTTATAACCACGGTTAAAAGTTTTATATTTCTCTCTATTCAAATTGATATATCGTGCCAACTCTGCCAAGAGAAACATCAAAATAGGATAAAATAACAAAGAAGAATAAAAAAACAAAACAAAAACCTTTTAATTTATAGATTTTAAATGATATTATGCAAAGTGCGTAAAGCATTACTTATTTTTATTATTTAATTATTTATTTTTTTCTATTACTTTATTAATTTAATTTTAATTAAATAAATTTTTTTTAATTTTTCCATTTTATTTGAGTCAAATGGTTGACTTTAGAATAAATAAATTAGAAGCTGCACGGAAAATTGGTGTGTGGCAAGAAGTGGATAAATTGTAGGCTAAATACCTAAAATCCATGTTATTGATGGACTATAAATAAACACTTTTCTTAGCGGATTTAACCACACCAAAAATTTTGGTGTTAATAAACCACAATTTGTTTTGTTTAAAATAACAGCTGAATAAAACAGCTGGCTTTAAACACCAGCAGATGTCGTTAAAAGTGTTAGTGAATAGCAAAATGGTTAATTTTGTGGTTAACATTTTTAAACGAAACAATTGTGGTTTAAAAAGCATAGTGAATCGCACTACTGGTATTAAAAAACATAAATTTCAATACAGCGGTGAAACTAGTTTTAGCGGTTACAGTGATTTTCAGAACCATCTAAATATGGTATCTAAACACGGAGAAAACTGTTGTGCATTATTTATGCACAAGCTGTTCATAACTATAAAATGTTTGGGTACATTTTTGAATATGCAACTTTGCGCATAAATTATGCCTAATAATCATAAATTCTGCACAATCTATTAAAATTGTGCATAAGTTATACACAAAAAATGTGCACACTTTATGAACATTGTTCATAGCTTTATTATTTGAAAATTAAACACAATTGATCATAATACATATATGAACATTGTGCATGAACGACTATTAACACTTATTGTTCATGAGTTATGCCTACTTGTGCATAGATTTTGCCCAATATTTGGATATGTGTGTATCTTGTTCATAATTTGTGCCCATTTATGCATAGATTATGAACAATGCGTTCACATATGGATAATGAGTATGCATTAATTGCATGTTAGTTTCACTTATGTTCTTTGTTTTAAGAGTGTCGGTTGTGTTTAGAAGCGACAGAAGTTGAAGTGAAGTGAATAAGTAAGTGCTATTTCGGTATCAGGAATCGATTCAGAAGATAAAATTTGGCTAAAAACAAGAAATTCGATTTGGGAGACGGTGGAATTGAAATGGAACTACAGCTTTGCTCTTCGGCGCCAGGACATTAATATCCATCTGCTACAATTTATACTTTCTGACTGGCCATTATATGCGTATAGTAACGGATATCGTTTGGTAGAAAATTTAAATTTATATAATATATAAGTAAAAAATTTATATTTTTATGTTTAGATCGATATTGACTTCCATAATTTGTACCCGGAAAAGTCAAACTTATTTCTTAACAACTGGAATTCACTGAAGGATAACATCATAGCAGTATGCAAAAAGATTGTTAAATTTCCAGCTGCTAAAAAAATTATAAATAATGTTCCAACAAACAAAGGTGAAAAACTTATGAAATAAAGAACTAATTTAACTATTATTTTTGAATTTTCTTCCAGATTTAGAATTAATTGAAGTCTAGATGGTGCTGGCAGCAATTTTGAAGCCTGTGGCAAGAAAAACAATTGAGAAGCAGACGTGGAAGGTTAGCACAGGCGACGCTTGGAATTCCTTTGTCGTTGAAATAAATAGCGCTGCTGACATACAAAGCACTATAAACAAGCGTAATGCATTTTGTGTGAGCAAACACATAACTTTTCAACCATTTCTGATCATTCTTAAGGATACCAAATTGAAAATTTTGATTTGCATTATTATGCTTATATTATTGGGAAAAGAACGGAAAATTATGTTTTAAAATCCATTACAGAAAATTAAATTTTGTTTCTTTAATATTAGCAGGAGGTGTAAAATTTGTTCCTATTTGTTCACAATCTATGAAAATGTTGCTCATAACCTATGCACAGTTGTTCATAAGACATGCTCATAGTGCTGAACTTAAGTTATGAACAAATGTGCATAGATTATGAACAACTGTTCTTGGTCGTTTTTCGTGAACAATTTGTGCATAAGTTGTGCCCATACAGCATAACTTCTGCACACAATTCTCTCCGTGTAGTAAATTATGGACCTTGTAAATCACAAAATTGCATAACATTTTTCTGGCCATATGAAACTAAGTTGCGTGAAAATTTACCTATATCTGCTACGATTTTAGGCGTATTTAATTAGTTTACCAGAGTGGGCTTTATATGGGGCCTATAGTAAATTATGGACAGATCACAGGTTTTTAAGGTGTTGGTTTCACATTTTGATTCATAGCTCTGGTCCTACTAAATCGATTTAGCTGGATTTTAATCCCAAGCTGTTTAAGATCGGTCCTGTTCTGAAAATCACGTGATTTCAAATCACGTGTTTTTGAAAACACACGTGCGGTTTTCTGGTGTTCTGAAAGTCATACCTTTCGGCAATTGAAGATCACACGAAAGCACACAAAAACGGGACACTAAAATATCACACGTGTGATTTTAGTAGGCACATGTGATTTGAAATCATGTAATTTGAGTAAAAGTGATTTGCAGAGCAGGCTTGGATATCTTGAAACAATTTGACACCAAGTTTGTTCATATCTTTTGAGTTTTTCAAAAGTGAGCGTGTTTTTAACAGACGGACAGACAGATGGACATGGCTTAATCGACTTAGAAGTACTCAAGGCGCCAGAATATACATATATACTTTAGGTGGTCTGAGATGAATAGTAAAAAAGTTTCACACGGAGTGACAAACTTAGTATACCCTCTTCACAACCAATTGTGGTGGAGGATATAAAAAAAATATGTCACAATATGTCCATAATTAATTAAGGGTTCCATGGAAAGTCCACTTTCACCTGAAATCGTAAGAAAAACTGGCTTTGTGGTAAAAATTTACAAGAAGTATTCTTATTCTTGGTGAAGGGTGTCAAAGAAACAATACAAGCATCTAAAGTGTTTTTAGTTCTTGTGTCTTTTATTTGCTGTATTGCTGCAATATTTCGTCACCGTACGGTGATGACTTCACAACACAACGATTTAAAATGGAGTTTTTAATCGATTGTGGTTCGTTTTAGCAAACTAAATAAATTCAAAATGCAAAAACTCTTTATTATAATTGATTTTGTAATGTTTTTTGCTTCTCCTGTAAAAAAAAATTTAAGTGCAGTTATGCCCGTTTGCATTTAAGGTGCCAATATGTTATAAATAAGGGCGGCATATCAAAGTGTGCCTAGGAAGGGAACAGACCTTAATCCGATACTGATTTTACATGAAATCGTAAGAAAAACTGACTTTGTGGTAAAATATTGAGGATTCTTATACTTAACGGAGGGTGTCAAAGATTCAACACAACCGAAAAAAGCATTTTTACTTATTGTGTTTTTTATTCACTTTCTGCAATATTTATAAAGCTTTGTAATGTAAGGCCACACAAGTTGTGTTGTGTTACTTGTTCATGTATGACGATAGTCTTTTGCCAACAGACCGTAGAAAGTGAAACGAAATTTGCAATAAAATTAACTCTTTTAGTTTTGCTTTTAATTTCAATGAGATAAGCAGTTTTCAGAAAAAGAATTTTTTTATGTTGTCTAGCCAAGACAAAAATGTTTAAATAATATGTTAAACTAACGTAAGAACGTTCAATACTTTTTATACTTTGAATTGCTGCAAATACAATGGAAGTGGTTAACAAAAGTTGTGAAGCTATTTTTCTATCAAATCTAAGAACGATGTTTATGTGTTAGTTGGAAAATTTTCAAGAATATTTTTTAACCAAGAACAACAACAAGTATTTAAGCGTCTGTATAATCAGGATATTTTAAGAAGTTTCGACATAGAGAAGAGCCAATTAAAATTAACTAAAATCGGTCAATGGTTTTAGTTTCCCCTAAACGAAGTGATTTTTGCCAAAAAAAATATATTCGAAGTCAACTGGTATTATTAATTGTCAAAAAGACATAATTTGTCGTAAGAAACTTTTATGTAGATAAAAGCAACTTCACCGAATATCGTTCGCATAGAACCACAATTAAACATCGCTTCCATTTGGGATCTATTACTGACATTTAATAAGAATTTATTATTTACAACTAATATTTATTATTAGCCATTACTTCCTAAAATTTATTTGTATTGTTAAAAAGAAACATGTGTAACATATAAAGATTAACTTAAATATCCTTACGATAAGTGAGATTTTTATGTAAGAATAGCAAAAATGTTGTACTTAAAGAAAATTTATAGCAATAAATTTAATAGTTATTTATTACTTTTTTCATAGAGAACAAATAAAAAGATGAAAGAAAAAAATAAGTGTTAAGCTTGGCTGTATAATACCCTACACCACATTTTTTATACCCTTCACCGAAGGTAAGAGGGTATATATAACTTTCCGTTTGTATGTTCCACAATATTGATCCTACACCCTATAAAGTATATATATTCTGGGTCCTTATGAAAAGCGAAGTTCAAATCCGGTTGTCCGTCTGTCCGTGTGTTTGTTGAAATGGGCTTTCCGAAAACACCAGAAATGATGTGGACTAGGTTGATGTATATTTATGTCACATATACTCCGTTTAAGTTTGCTATTGAAATTCAGCCAGATCGGTCCAAAAATGACGGAGATATAAGCAAAAAACCACGACTACCTCTAAATGTTTCCAAAAATCCCTTGTTGTTGTTGTATTTTTTTATTTCCGTATATCTTGAGAACGGCAAAAGCCAAAGTTTCCAAATTAAATACACACAT
The DNA here is from genome assembly GCA_930367215.1 of Pollenia angustigena. NCBI lineage: Eukaryota > Metazoa > Arthropoda > Insecta > Diptera > Polleniidae > Pollenia > Pollenia angustigena. Next base: position 46,417,041 of record OV884058.1, read on the forward strand.
TAAGGTTGCCAATACACACCATCCTACAAAATGTGGGCGGGATTGGAGAAGTGAGCGTGGTACCTCCCGTACAAAAAAAATTAAAAATTGTATAAAACCCTAAATTTTAGGGCTGCAATATGTCCTATGGATATGAGTTATATATCAAAATTTTTAGTAGAACATATTTTACAAAAAACTCGGGAAAATCGGTTCAGATACAAAAAAGTTATGACCAAAATTAAATTATTTTTTTTTAAATACCCACTTTCGGGAACCATAGATCTTCCCGAGTCCAAGCTTTATTACTAAAGTAAATGATAAATTTCTTCTTCAACACGTCGGTATATAAATCTGCCAAATCGGCTAAAAAATGGCTGAGTTATAACCAAAATACTGAATCCCCAAAAATTACTCCTTTTATAATTAACTTTGTTAAAATATATATTTACAAGTTTATATAAATGTTTATAAATAAATATAACTTAAGTAAATGGTAAAATTATTCCTTAACACGTCGGTATATAAAAATATCAAATCGGTTAGACAATGGGTAATTTATGAGCAAAATACTCCAAAAATGGGCTAAAAACATCAAAATTTTTATAAAAACCTAAATTTTAGGGCTGCCAGATGTCCTATGTATATGACTTATATACCAAAATGCCGGAAATTTGTATGAGTTATAACCGAAATACTGGGGTCTAATCACCGCATACGATATACAGCAAAATTCATCGAAATAATTTATTTTGGTATCTTGAAACTCGATATCGAATGAAATGTATTGAATTTGAAATAATAGCATTCGACATCGAGTAACTCGACATTACATTTATCGAGTTTTCATTCGATACGCCAGTGTCTATCGTATGCAAAAAAATTCAATAGTTTATTCGATACGATAGAGGGGGTTTTTTTTTGTCTTTTAGTAATTTAATGATCTATGGTAAATTTTGGACTTACAGCACAACATTTTGCCATGAAGACGATAACTTCAACGATAGCTACTATTTCCGTAAACGTTTTTTCTACAAATATATATTATATCAATCTCCTATTCAACAGAATAAAAAAACTTAACAGTTCCCAATAGTATTTTAAAGCATTGCCATCATTTATTAAATACTCCGTTAACATATATTTTTAATAAATCACTTAAGCTTGGGCATTTTTCAACTATTTGGAAGGAATCGTTTATTATACCTCTATTTAAATCTGGTTCAAAAGCTGATATCTCAAATTAAAGAGGAATTGCTTAAACTTAGTTTTGGTCTAAAATGTTTGACAAACTTTTATATGATACACTTTCATATCAGGCGTTATCTGTTTTATCTCCATTCCAACATGGATTCTCTAAATCACGATCAACAATCACAAATCTTTTAGAACTTACAACTTTAGTTACCGAAGGATTTATTGCTGGCAAACAAACCCACGTCATTTACATTGTTTTTAGTAAAGCGTTCGATAAAGTAAATCATAACTTACTCGTTCATAAGCTTAATCGATTAGGATTAACCACTTCGCTAATGAAATGGATTGAGTCTTATTAAACGAACAGAAAGCAATGTGTAAGGTTCCGTTACACGTATTCTAACTACATAGATGTATTATCTGGAGTGCCTCAGGGCATGTGATCTTGGACCTCTCTTATTTACTCTATTTATAAATGATCTTCCTTCTGTTGTGAAAAATTCCAACACATGTATGCAGACGATGTTAAACCATCAATGATTTAGGAGTACATTTTGACAGAAAGTTGTATTTCAAGAATCACAGCACGTTAACTACTAACAAAACTACTGGTGTCCTTGGGCTTATAAAAAGGTTGTCTAAAGAGTCTTCACTAGAGTTGTCAATTATTCGCCTTTCAGCTTTATTCGAATAATTCAAATAATTGTTTTTGTTCGTTCGATCAAACGATTAATTCTGAAAAATTATTCGATTAATCGATGAGAATAACGAAAAATAACATTTTTAAAAAAATATTACATTTTTTAAATAAGATACATCCGTCCGTTTACAACTATGGAAAATCTTCCTTTTCTTCTTTGTTTTTTCTCAAATCCACTATGACTTTTTATATTTTTGATGCGTACAACTTTTCATAAAGGGCTTGCAGACCTTCCATCTTTAGCCAAACTTCTGCGTACAATTTCTTCTATATAACAACCGCTGTCTGTCTTAATGTATTTTTCCATTGGAACAAGTTCGGCATTTTTTGATGACGTTGGATTATCTTATACTACATCGTTTTCAATGGTAATATTGTATCACTTATGCTATGTTCACACTTGGGTTCTTAAGCGCATTTAAGCAACTCGAACGTGATTAAGTGCTTATCACATCAAAATGATGATTAACCATATATTGAAGTGCTTTGTAAATTACTTCAAATTGACATGATTACAACTAAATCACTTCATTAATCACTTCGAATCAATCGGTCACCATGAACGTACCCCTCACGTTTACAACTGACCACGATCTCTTTTTAATGTTTTTATTTTTCCTTAAAGAATTCCTAAATTTTCACAATTGTAATATGTTTAAAATAATCTTCTGATAACTTTGTAAAAGTATTTGAATCCAATTTTAAAACTTTAAAGAAATATAAATTTGTTTGTTGTGTTTTTTTTTTATCAATTGTCATCTTTATCATCTCAAATGTAATGTGAGCGGCTCTGATTAACTTAATCAACATTTTGCTCAAACGCTTTTAAAAACTCAAGTGTGAACATAGCATTACGCAAATGGCAAAGTTATATATATGTAATTTACAAAATATATATGTATTTTTTAGCTTTTTTTTATTTCTAAGTTTTTCACTCGAGAGTGAAAGATCCCATTTCTTGAAAATTTTTTGATTTAAAAAGAAAACAGCTGTTACAATTGTTGGTCAAAGATTTTTTAATAAGAGCATAAATACATTTTTGAAATACTATGAATACTCAACACGGTTTTTGCTCACTAAACATTGAGATTAGTTACAATCAGGACTATATCTACAATATTTTTTACCTTTCCTACATTTTGTATAAAATCGCTAAAAACGTATGAGCATAAATCAAATTCTCGATTCGATTTATTCGTTATTCGAAAATCGGCATTTTAAAATTATTCGAACAAGAGCTTGTTTTTGTTTGAACGATTAATCGAATTATTCTTAATCGGTTGACAACTCTAGTCTTCACATCCTTATGTTATCAAGCAACGGTTTACTACTTTGGTTCGACCGATTCTTGAATATGGATCGGTGATATGGGATCCACAGTACTCAGTTCACTCTTACAAGATCGAGTCATTCAAATTCAGTTTTTATTATTCTGTCTTCGCGGATTGGGTTGGGGCCCTCACATAAGGTTACCATCCTATGTTAACCGTCTGGCACATATCAAGTTACCAACTTTAAGAAGTCGTCGGAAAATGTTAAATGCTCTTTTTCTACTTAAGCTAATAAACTTAAGCGTCAATTCTCGATACCTTCTGGGAAAAATTAACCTTAAAGTACCTGTTCGTCTATCAAGACATTATAGCATTTTGAGTTTTAAATATTATACTACAAACTTTGCTCAGTTTTATTCATTTCGTAGAGTCTTTGATGATTTAAATAAGTTATATAAATATATTGACTTTCAAAATAAAATCATAAAGAGTGAGGTATGTGATGAAAATCGATCGATTTCAATACGAACGTTTTTAAAAGGTGTGATGAATTTCGAAGGATTTTAAAATCCATTTCTGAATTATAGTCTTAAATTTTCGTTCAGAATACACTTCAGTTAACGTATATAATATACAATTTGAATGAATAAAGGCTGAAAATAAAAGGAATATGCATTTAAGATCCATTTCAAAAGATACCGAAAACGATATTTTCGGTTTCAATTCGTATCGTTTTTAAAATGGATTTCCATCACATACCTGATAATATCATATTTATTTTCGTTAAACTAATCGTTTGGAATATATGTAATTGCTTAAGCTTGTATTTTTATATTTACTAAAATTTACAATTCGTAATAGTCTGTAAGGATTTTTCCATAGACTTAAGAAATAAATAAATAAATTATGCCAATATCAGCATTATTAAGGAACTTTTGGCATTAAAAATAATTTTCGGGAGTGGTATTTGTTCTTAAACTTTATTAAATACAACATTGCCACCTATAAAATTGTAGGGTATTAGAAGTTCAAATGCTTACTTTTGCGTGATAATTTCTAGTAATAAATAATTTAGTGTTTGTCTTTTTAGAACCATAATGCGATGGACAAAATCCACGCCTATTATTTGGAAATAACACAGAATTTTTTTTTTACTTTAAGTTCATGCTTTTCTACGTTTCTTTTATTTAAGAATTTTGAAGGTGGATAACAAAAATATCCCTATTTAAGCACAAAAAATTCAGCAGCAGCAAAACAAATGTGAAAGAACATTTAATAATGTGCTATAAATCAGTCAGTAAAATCAAACTCACATACTTTGAACAATAATTTCAACAAATGAAATACACAAATGAATTATTTTTTTTCTTGGACTATTAAAAAAAAAGTGATAAAGTTTTTGTAACACTAAATTATTCATTTAGAAATTAATAAATTTGTGTAAACCTCACGAATGCGTGTATTGAAAAATATGTTTTAATTGGTTTTACCTTTTATACGCCTAAGACTGGATTGATTTGTAAAGAGTTTTTTTTTTAAGCTGCATGCGAACTTATAAAACAAGACAGAAATATTTTTGAAATGAAAATTTTTGTAATAGATTTCCGGCACAGCTAATGACAGATGGTTTGTCAGAAGAAAATAGATTACGCTCTTATCAAAATTTTGTCAGATGACTTTGCATTTGAGATTTTCAGAAGCAATGCTGTAAAAGTAACACACGAAATGTACACAGAAAAATAAACTTAAAGTACGAGTCGTACTAAAAAACTCCAGTACTTATTACACTAAAACGTACTTAAAACAGTCATAAAAGGGATTACTTTCGAAAATTAATCCCGGAGTTTCTTAAAATAAGTACAAAATTGTTAAGCCAAGTAATAAAAGATTAAAGTTTTCGTTGATAGTGCCACTCTGAGAGTAAAATTACGAAGGGAGCGTTTTAATCTCAATTAACTTATCAAAGTTTTTTGCAGACACTACAACATGACTACACAAGTTGTTTAAAAACGAGTTGCTTGTTGTGTGTAGTAACAGTAAAATACGAAAACACTTTATTTTCATGTTTAAAAAGTAAAGTTGAGAACTCTTGCTTCTCATATAGTTTATATTTTCAGTTATATATGTAAATTCAGTTTTTAAACTTTATGTGCTCGGAAGTCTACATTTGTAGTAATTTTGATTAGATTAGCGAATAAAAATTAAAAACGTCAGTTAAACAATTTGAGGTTTTTGGTAGCTTCCTAAAATCTTGTTTTAAGCAGATTTAAACGTTAATGATGTAAAAATAATTATTTCGTAGGTGCTTAAGGGATGTTTTGTAAAATGACCATCTCGTGGCCGGTAGTCTACATTTGTAGTAACTATGTGGTTTGTATGCAAGGAAGCTTTATTTTTTGCTTATTACATTTGCAAACATTGTTTTTCTTTTATTTATGCTAAAAAAAAGAATTCTTTGCATCACGTGTATGCTGATAGCGCATCAAAGTAATAATATTCATCGAAAACAATAGAGCAAAGACAAAGTGTACGTTACTTTTATGATTTTACATAGTTTTGTTTTCAATGTCAAAACATGTTCAAAAGCTTATGGTGGAGATTGATGAATAGGAAGAAGATGCACGAGATTTTGAGGATGACTCAATGGAAATTTGAACTCAAGTACTGATTCAGTTCCTGCTAAAACTATAAAAATATCAGAACATCCAGAAGAATTAGATGCAGAAAAATAGATGGTGCTCGAGGAAGATAATATTTAAGACAACGTACAGGAAGAGGGTTTATTATTTGAAGCCGACGATAAGGAGGAACAAAATGTTTTGCAGCGTCCTGGTATATTTATTTCTAAGGACCACACTGAATGGCTCACTCTTTTACCCAACCAAGCAATTCGTACAAATGCTCATAATGTATACCGTGATACCGATGTAGGCCCATCGCGATCAACTAAAGGATTAACTGAGTCCGCCATATTTGATCTTATATTCACTCCATCGATGCTCGAACAAATTTTATTGGATACTAATGGAAAAGCAGACAACATTTCGAAACTTAAATGAAAAAAGCGCAGAAGCAAAAAAAAAAAATTGTGGATAAGTGTTGCAGATATTGGAATGAGATCTTTTCTTGGTCTTCTATTATTGGTTGGCGTAAACAAATCAAATGACGAAGATATAGATGTGCTATGGAGCTCAGAAGCTTCATGCTGCTACCGCGCACCAATGTCAAAAGCTCGATTCAAACAAATACATTGATTTATTCGTATTGATAGCCAGCGTACTAGAGCTAATCGACTACTGGAAGATAAAGCAACCAATAGCAATATACAGCAAACAGACAAACGCAGAAAGTTCTTGCGAAATTTGGCAAACAGATGTTTATACCAGCAATTATAGAACGGTCAAAAATTCTAAGGGTAATAGGCTACACCAAATTCAACTTCTTCCGCTTCAGCTACTAATCAATTTCCCGATACATCTGACGCTAAGCTGCCAAAACATCCTGTACGATGTCAGGTATGTGAAATGGGAAATCGCAAAAACACACGAAATATATGCAGTTGGTGTAAGAACCCGGTATGCGATGCACATTCCAAAACTAACGTATTTAGAAAATGCTGCTCTATAAATAAAACTTAAATGTTTAAAATTGTTTTGTACAAGTTTTCCTATACCTACATAAATAAAATATAAATATAATTAAATAAATATAACCATTTTTTCTTGCTTATAAGGATAAAGTAGTGCAAAAATAATTTTACTACAAATGTAGGCTTCCGACCGCCCAATTCAGTTTTCGATCCCGAGCACCTAAAGGTTAAGGTAAAAATCATTTCAGTGGTACGATTGACTGAGTTTTAACGAAGCGACAATCATAATATTTGTCGACATATACATATATTCGCTTGCAGTAACGATAGTGTGATTCTGTAACTTTTTTACCCATAGTCTTAAAAATGTTAAAAAAAAAACCAAAAGCACAAAAGAGAATAAAATAAAAACAAATGAAATCGTTCTTAACTCTGGTCAGATTCATTAGTAAGACGAAGGTTTACTTTGCGGTTTTTATAAATATTTTTTTTGTGAATTTTACATTTAGAATTTTGTTTTTGTTCTTAATTTCCTTTTTTTTTTTTGTAAATTTTGTTTCTGTTCAGACATAAACATATGAATACATGTTTGTATGCATGTATGTAAGAAGTCTGGACTCAGCTTTTTTAAACATAAAATACACTTTGTCGATAAATTAACACAAAGTAAATTATTATCGCTAAAATAACGACAAAAAAATAGCTTAACCTTTATGTCAACAGCTACATACCCGGGTATGGTTTGCGTTTTAAAACCGCTATATCATGAAAAGTAATCATCGGATCGACGTGAAATTTCATGATATCCTTAATAAAAGTGTTCTATACCATATTCTTATACCTGGGTGAAATTGGTCAAGTTGGGGCAAAGGGAAGGACAATTTTCAATTTGTACCCCTTACGTCAACAGCTGCATACCTGGGTATGTATAGACAAACTTATACAAATAAAATTAATTTTACATGCTTATTGCAAAAAATTAGTAAGTAAAATTAATTTTCAGTTGTAAATAATTAAAAATTTTTATAACTTAAACTATTGCATTGCGACATATCAGCAGAATGAATGCAAAGACGGGTCTTTTGCATAATGTGAAGACCTTCACTGTTGGACGAGGTTTTCATTCAGCATCAAAAATATAACCGTTATTGCTGCCGCTTTTTCGGTTTGCTTATGTTACTCGCGTGTATTCCCGTTACCAACACGTATGAAGCGTCTTATTGCCTAGATGCGCCGTACACTTATCGCACCGCAATATAGCGAATGTGCGGTTGTTTTCCACAAGTCTTAAGTGTGAACGTTGCCAAAGCGTGTTACGCCACTCAGTAAGAGAAGACTAAAATACGAATCAAACTCGCTTTTTGTTATTGTTTTCCATATACAATGTTGTCGTGTAGGGTTTTTTATATCCTCACGCTCATAGCATTATTTTCCTGTCTCAAGAATAATTAAGTCGAAAATTTCATCGGACATTATCAACCTGAATGTTTTCATAATAGAAACCTACCTACTATGTTACTGGTTCATAGTTTGCAGACTTTAGTATGTTGTGGGAACCTGACAGTTTTTGGTGTTGCAGCAAACAAAATTATTCCATCTTTGCGTAAAGCTGTGTCCACTTTGACACCGTATATCAGAAAATTTGTCACTGTCTTCACTTTCATCATCTATATTGTATTTTGGTAACTGGATTCTTTCCACATCGGAGTAATTTGGAGATACACCAGCGTCGGTTCCGTACACAACTGTTTCGGACACTAATAAATCTTTGACGAATATATTCTTGTTGTTTCTCATAATCAAGTGCACTTATTTGCCTTGAAGTGAGTCTTTCACCATCTGCCATTTTTATGTTGCTCTGAATTACCTGGTGTTATAACATGTTTACCAAAAATTAAGTTTGAAAACAACGACGAAACTTGTGTTGTTAAAACACCCGATTTTCCAATATTTTAACTCACAAAACCACAAAAGTAAAAACCAAACTAACAACCACCTTTTTTTAAAATTTAAACTTAAAATCGCCAACGCAAAACAGCATATAACAAAAAAATCCCATATAAAATATATGTGTATACCCGGGTATGCTTACTGTTGACGTAAGTATAATTTTTCTGCTGTTGACATAAAGGTTAAAGTAACAGCTGACTTCAAACGACAGCGAATATCGCTAAAAAATTTACTGAATAGCATATTTTCGCTATATGTATATATATTTATTTTAACGATACGATTATCGTTATAATAGTTAGTGAATCGCACTGCAGGAATGATGCTGATGTTTTATTGTAGAAATTCTGTTCGTTGTTAAACAGGCAAGTGAATCAATCACTATAAAATTCTTCTTTTAATATCACTTTTGGTTTATTTTAAGTACGAATTCTGGATTGGATCAACTTTATAATTCTTGAACCAAGCGCATTTTGAGATTGATTCAATAGTTTTACTTAAATCGATCTTATTTTAAGTACGAATTCGGGATTGAATTTGAATAAGTTAAGTATTTCGCGATTGTAAATCCGTTCTTAAATCAATCTTTTTGTACTTGAATCAAGAAAATGCGTACCTACCGTACTATTTAAATCGCTTCGGATTTATTTGAGTACGAACAGATTGATTTTTCTTTTGAGTGTATGTGTTTTGCAGTGGAAAATTTGACAATTCAGATGTGAAAAACATGTCGTGAACACCTTTAATGGCTTGAGGATTGTCTTTGCTCCAATTAGGGCAATTTTTCAAATTTAGATAGCCATTTAACCAGAAATGCGTTTCGTAAAATGGACGAAGTGCCCCATGAACTTCACGAATTTGGAAGCTCATAATGACTTTCCAAGCCTTACTGAATAGAAATGTCAATAAAGTTGGCATTCTCAGTTGTCAAAACAAAGTTATCGATATCAAAAGTTGACATGCAGCTAAAGAACACCCTGTAGAACATAAAACTTAGGATGCCATAGTACTATTTTATATTTGCATTTCTTTAAATTATTAACACACATTTACTTTTTATATAAAAAAAAAAATTTTAAGGTTTTAACTCACTAATAATGTGTATTCCATAACGCAAGAATACATTTTATTAAATTCATTAAACATTTCCAAAGTAAACTTGAGTTAAATATTTAAATTTTCAAAACAAAAAACCTTCATCAAATCCAAATACACTTTTAGCTAATATATAATGTTTTTGTTGAAGTTTAGCAAACTTGAAGAGCTCTCATTAACGAATGTTTGTCATTCAAGTTGAAACTTCAAGCTCATGAAAAACTTTCAAGAACTTGCAAAATTATACGTTGGCTCGGTGGTTCTACAAAAATAATCTGAATGCATATTTAAGTGGAAAAAAACTTCAAGAGGCCTTTGGAAATATATATTAAATCACACACTAGTTTGAACTGTGTTAAGCAGGGGTTTTTTAGAAGTTTATTATTGTAATCTAAAAATATTTTTTTTTTTATTTAAGATAAAAGCCATAAACGGCCACTGCCAGAAAAAAATCTACGTTTTAATTTTTTTTTACTAAAATATTAACAATTGCTTAACCCTTAAGAAGACGCCTTATTTGTGTGGCAAAAGTGCCAACTGGGCCTGGCTGGGACAACTGGTATTTTGTATGGAGTTATCACAAAAATGAACTACAGGGCCTGGCAAGGATAAAAGAAGTCCATGTACACTCAAAAGAAAAACAATTCATCCGTACTCAAATCAATCCGAAGCGAAATAGTACGGTGAGCACGGTTTTTCTTGAATCAAGAATAGAAAGATTGATTCAAAGACGGATTTTCAATCGCAAAATACTTAACTAATCCCTATTCAATCCCGAATTCGTTCTTTAAATAATCCGAAAATGAGATTGCTTTAAGTAAAACTTAAATTAAATCAATCGCAAAATGCGCTAGATTTAAGAAATAGGGAATTTATTTATTGATTATTGAATTGAATTGAATAAGAGCAGTTTATTAACAATTGGACCGAAAAAGGTAAATGTAGATAGTTTAAAACAAAGCAATATAATTTTTAAGATAAGCAAATGATTATTTTATAATTTTTTAGTTAGCAAAAGGAAGATTAACAACACTTGCGAGTTCTAAAAATCAGATTGTTTTCGGTTTCATGTGAAGAGCTGTGTAAAGAAATAGTAACATTCATTACAAATTGTCTATAATTTCAAGCGCTATATTTCTTCAATAAAAACTATTCAATACAATACTACTACACACAAACAGGAAATCGAACAAAAAGTTTAATATAAGTAATTAACTTTGCAGTTTAAAACAGCAAAAAAAATCAATTGAAGTTTGTATACCCTACACTACTATTCGTTTGAGCTGATTTGTACAAATCATTGAAATGTAATTAAAATAATATCTTAAGTTATGCCGATCGACTCTGGTCGTTTTATAAATGGATCTAACGATTACCGTCCGTTCGACTGGCTGCAAAGAAAGCATTCTCAAAAATTGTTCACCAATTAAAGCATTAATCAAAATTAAAATCAGTTTAATAAAAAATTTTATCAAGTGAATTAAACGTTAATCAAGTAAACTAAATGTTTAATCAAGCGAATTAAACGTTGAAATCAATTTTTAATTTTTCTGTTGTCTTCCCATGTAAACTTTAATTAACTAAATTAGATGAAATGTAATACCTTTACACTAATTTGCACAAGAACGAATCCAAAAAAATATGGTGAGAATCAGCCAATAATTTCACATGGCCTCTACAGAAACTTCTTTTTGCCTATAAACCATCTTACTATGTTGATATTTACATTAAACCTTTGTCTGTTAAAAAACTTTTGTACATGGAAAATAATCTCTCAACATCACCCGAAGTTGAAGCATACTTGAAGGATGCCAATTCATTTGGAGAATATTAGTTTTCTAATTTAGATCACGCATTTGATTCCAGATCAAAAATAGTTGAAATTTGTTTTATTTTTTTAATCCTATATTTTTTTTTTTAAAACGTTTTGAATATTTTTTTTTTTATTTTTCTGGCTTTTCTTCCTTCCATATTGTTAATTTTACTTTCTGCCAAATCAAAATATTTGAGTTGACTATTAAGTGAACTTAGTCCCTCAAATTTAGTTATAGTTTCCCGAATATATCCAAATGCTAATTGCCTTTTGATGTTATTTTAATTTAATATTTCTTTTTGAATTGCATTAGCATCGGTAGCAATAAGTTCTTCAATAACATTATTAAAGCATCTTAAGCATCTAGCCAGGTTCTGAATTGAAATGTCTTCTACTTTCCTCGACAACTCGGTGTTACCCATGTGCCAAGTAAGTAACATGTGACAGTTTTGGATTAATTGCTTTAGGCTTATTGGCGGCCTTAACCATGTAAGATGCTGCATCGCTTAAAAATTGAAGGGTCTATAGTCGAAATCTGGAAAATCTTGTATTTTAGGCAGAGCTCCAAAAAAATGATTTATTTTTTAGGAAGATTTCTTTTCTTTTGTATACAATTTTATAATATCGATACCTTCTTATAAGAATGTATTAAGCGACATTTCTAAAATTGTGTAGGAAACGAAAAAAAACGTCTCATTTAGTTATTTATTTGTGTATTTTATTGAAAGGAACATATTTGGAAAGCGATTTTCAGAATACAAAACATATTTAAAAATGTGGCTTAGCATAATTCTTTGGCGGATAATACAAATTACAGGGTGCAACATTATTCCAGTGAGAAAACTTGACGGTTGATACAATTTTATTTTCTCTCTAGTTTCCTTTGCAACCATGATAGGGCAGCGAAACCCGGGCCAAAATGTGGGGCTTAACTTCTAGTATAGTTCCACATTAAAAAGTCATTTTCGAAAAAAGTGTCGCTTAATACATTCTTATGGGAAGGTATCGATATGGAAATTAAAAAAAAAAATAAACCACTAAAAAATTTTAAAAATATGCATTTAAAACCAAAATATGCATATTCACCAAAATATGCAAAAGCAAATTGCTGCCATTTTAACGCAAATTTATTGATTCGCAGAATTATTAACATCGATCTCAGACTATTAACAAAAAACATGCATTTGCATGGAAATCTCATCCCTACTTATCCCCTAATAAATACCGTTTTAGTGGCTCAATGACTGCTCATGTCGTTCAAATACTCTAAATAAATTCTCTATAAATACTGTCGTGTATGGTATCATAGGCTCGGTCTTGACTGACTATACTTTATGGCCTGTTTCGTTTTTGTTTGTGCTTGCATTCAATGAGAGTTTAATTTTAACTATTATAATTAAATCATCAATAAATTTTATTTCAAAGTAAATTTAATATTAGAGTAGAATCAAAAGTGAATGCATTTTATGTATGTAATTGCAACAACAACTTTAAAATGAACAATAAAAGTTTTAATTAAAATGAAGTGTTTGCATGGATGGTTTCATGCAGTGTTGCCATATTATTTAAAAAAAATGATAATTTCAACGAAACAAAATCTGTTTTTATGAGCAAAAACTGTTCCTTAAAAAACATTTAGAAAAAAAAAAATATAAAACCATATCCGTGTACTTTAAATTTATTCTTATTGATGTATTATATAAAATATATTTCATTATATCTGTATAAATAATACTAATCGCACATTTTCTGCAACGTCGTCATAACTCAAAAAATTTAATTTTGGAGTAAGTGATGCAGAGTAGTTCGCTATATTTTCTTTATGTTGTGTATTAAGGTATCATTGCTCAATGGAAATTTTTACAGGGAGATGTTCCGGAGATTTTCGTGGCGGAAAATGAATAGCTTAGACGTAGAGAATAGTGGTTTCAACAGGATGGTAACACTTGCCTCACTGCAAGAGAAATAAGGAATCTTTTTAAAGATAATTTCGAAAATACCATTATTTTTTCAGGGAGGAGTGAATTGGCCATAAAGGTCGCGTGGTTTGACACCTTATGACTATTTTTTGTGTTTTTATACCCACACCACAATAGTGGAGAGGGTATTATGCATTTGTGCTGATGTATGTAACGCCTTAAAATAGTGGTCCTAAACCCACCTTAAAGTATACCGATCTACTTAGAATCACTTTCTGAGTCGAATTAACTATGTCCGTCCGGCTGGCTGGCTGGCAGGCTGACTGTCCATGTAACCTTGTGCGCAAAGTACAGGTCGCGATTATGGCTAGATGAAATTTGGGTAATGGGTTCTTATTGGCACAAGGACCAAGCCTATTGCAAATGGGTCGAATCGCAGGACCACGAGGGAAGATAGGGGGAAATTTCTTCCTCTCAGAAACTATCAAACCGATTTTAATGAAATTTAAAACATAAATAAAACCATATCTATATGGACACAAAATGTATGCATTTTTAAAAAAGTAGGACCACGAGGGGAGATAGGGGCAATTTCTGCCTCTCAAACCGATTTTAATGAAATTTAAAACATAGATAGATCCATATCTATAGGGACACATTAGCTACACAGTTTTTAAAAAATAGGACCACAAGGGGAGGGAGGGGGCAAGGTCTGCCTCTCACAAACTTTCAAACCGATTTTCATGAAGTTTATAAACATAGATAAATCCATATTTACATGGACACATAAGCATGGTGCGTTTTTAAATACTGTGGTGTAGGGTATCATATGGTCGGGCTTGACCGACTATACTTTCTTACTTGTTTTTTTATTTGAAAGTGTGCAGCAATAACCAAGTTCAAGGGTTAAAAACAACATTATCGAATAGATATCAACCGTTAAAAACAGTTTATTTTAAAACGGTATTAAGAATTTTGGTAAAGGAATGGGAGCCTACTGAATCAGTCACTTGATCAACATATTTTTTCATTTATAAGCGGAAGCTATTTGCAATTAACAGAAATAAAATTATTTTTAATATCTCATATTTCTTCTGACTTATAGTCATGGGAACGAAAAAAACTTCCCACAAGTTTTTACTCCACCAATAAAAAATGTCCGCTAAAAAGGCATCAGGTGAATCAGGGGACCTCGAACCACATAGTTTTAATATTTTTTACTTAAAAAAAATTCGTTCAGCGTGTTTTGTAAAATATTAGTACAACATATTATACATTTTTTTTTTAAATTTTAAGTATTTATTTTTTAATATGACAAATAATTGAAACAAGACTCAATAAAGGGAATCGCCATACAATTCTACTGAAGACATCTTAGAAGTACATTTAGTATCGAGGGCTTATATTCAATACCCACCATACACCAATTATTTAAAATGACTTTTTGATGGCAAATTGTTCACTGATGCCAGCTTTATCTCTGCCAAAAATTTCAGAAAAAAAAAAAATTAATATAAGTTCTTTTTTTTTAAATTTGTGATACCGCTATCAACCGCACGATTTTTTTAATGCAATACCCGCCATACGCCACACATTGGTTGAAGTTCATAGGACGAACGGCAAAAAATAGAAGAAGTTGTTGAAGGATAATGAAACTTGGCACATAGGCATTTGGTTGACACAAGAAAAAAATGGGAAAATCAAAATGAATCGCCCACTTTTACGCCCACCTCCCATACAAAGTGAAAATTAAATTTTAACCTACGGCATTGTTTTTTGGCACATAGCATTTTTAAGCACTCGTAATCATTTGTGTGATATTTAAAAAATATCCGCCCACTTTTACGCCCACCTCCCATACAAAGTGAAAATTAAATTTTGACCTATGGCATTGTTTTTTGGCACATAGCATTTTGGAACACTCATAATCATTTGTGTGAAATTTGATTTCTGCCTTGATTTCTAATACATCAACTCAATTTTCACAAAAAATAAATATTATAATTGTAAAATGGGCTCCTGAAAATATAGAAAAAACAAATAGAAAAAACATGAATACGTAATTCAAGCATAGTCTTTTAATAAATTTTTAACATCATTATCGGGTTGCAGAACAGTTAAATTAACAGTTAAATTATATGCATTTGCATACTGCTCAGTTACCAATCCAGCCTAGTAAATGGAAACATCTTCAACATTTGAAGCCGGTTATACCACTAGAATATCATTACTTTTATGATAATTTAGTTCAGATGGAGTCAAAGTAATAAGGAGCAATGTGACAATGTCCAATTTGAATTACCTTTTTTAACTATGTTTATTTTTTTGTTATTGTGTTGTTATTGAATTCTTTTATGTTAGAAAAACTTTAAACAAATGCTTAATGTAATAAAATTACATATTAGAGCAAAAAAACATATTTTTATTACTGTGCAATTACCGCTATACGCCATAAAAATATTTGAAGATTTCAGTTGCAATACCCGACATCAACCATATCGCTACGAATAGAGTTAAAAGTTCTACTTTTTTATAAGGGTGACTTAGTAGTCATATTTAAAAAATGTTATAGAAGAAAGATTAATTCATACCTTAAGCATTTTCGAAAGAAACAGTTTTTTCTCTCTCCTGAAAAATTGTATTTTGGCGGATGGCCTGTATTGAATATAAACCGTCGGTATATTTTTTGTAACTTATTCCAAATGCCTTTTAAAAAAATGTAAAAATTTCAGGGGCCGAAATTTCGAAAACCCGAGCGAACTTTTTAAACCCGTTTATCAGATTTGTTTAACCAGTAGTCTATTTTCATTTCGCATTGCAAGTATTGAGGCTGGCGGCTATGACCCGAATCTTGCAGCACTGTAAACATTTGGCTTAACATAATTTCGAATGAAATGAGAAAACTGAATATCGATTTCCATGCAAATATAACATATTAAATATGTGTGAGTCATGAACGTTTTTTTAACCTTTTTTCCTTTTTGTATGGAAATCGATATTCAAATGTTTCAGTAAGTTGTGAATAAGTTGATTTCAATAAAACAAACTTCATTTCATTCGAAATTATTATTATTTTTTTTTAAATTTCCTTTTTTTTTAATTCAACGATATCTCTGAAACTACAGGGCAAAGGAAAAAAAAACAATGTAAGCACGGCTAAAAGAATGAAACAAACTACATTTCATTCAAAATTATTATATTTTTATTTTTTATGAATTTTTAAAGAACAAAAAATTATTTTTTTTTCAATTTTCCATTTTTGTGAAACAAAATATTTCATCGTATCTCGAAAAGTGATTAAGAAGTGTGTCTGTAACTCATGTCGAAAACTATCAAAAGAGATTACGTCGTTACGTTATAAATGTCATAATATTGCACTCGAAGCCGATGTGACATTGTAGACGTTCAGAACGCCAGTAACACATATCGTTGACGGCGACCAAAATTTACTAAACTTTAAAATTTTTCAACGACGGCGGCGAAAATACAACCGTCGGCTATACCAAATTGTGTTAAGAGCGACTTTAATGTTAATGTAAAATAATAAAACAATGAAAAATGTGCCAAGAACAAAATATTATTATTATATTATTATTATTATTATTATTATTATTATTAGTCTTTGCATTTTTAATTGCTTTTAGTGTCAATATTTTTTCTCGCCCCATTTTTATTCGTGAGTTTATTTGACAGTTCAAAGCGGGAACTTTTCTCACCAAAATGTTACAGACACACTTTTTCTGTAAATTGGCGAGTAATTTCCTTACGTGACAGCTTGTACTCGCCAAAAAAAAGTTACAGACACAGTTAAGTGAGAAAAACAGCGGTTTGTTTCAATTTATGGCATTTTTGTTTCATTTCACACATTTCAATCGAAAACTTTCTCGACGCGATAGTTACAGAACATGGGCACAGGTTACCCTTTCAGTCAAGAATGAAAAATTATCAGTAAATTTTAATTAATTTCATGTTGTAAAATTCCTTTCTTCATAAAAATAATTAAAAGAAAATTAAATTTGATGAACTTAAGCCTAATTAAAAATATTAAAAATTTGGATTAAAAAACATAAATGGTTCAACAGAATGGCCACAGTGCTGATTATTGTTAAAGCTGGGCACGAGCTCTATGTTTGCATTTGTCCTTCAAGTTGTGCTGAAGGGGGTCAACGAGAAAAAGAAGGACAAAAAATTAAAAACAAAACAAAATATGTACTTTGGACTTCAAGAAGAATTCTTGACAGAGGTACGAAAAAACAGAAGTAAGGAGAAACATGTAAAATAAATTGAAATGGATAATAATTTCAAGCAAATTTCGATCTACCAAAGGTTAAATACAATTTGGTTTAAGGATTTATGTTTGACTATTGACGTTAGCAGTCGTCGATGGCTGCGAGTGTTAAACGGCAAGCCCTCTGAAGAGATTGAGTGGTTGCAATCGAAACATGTAAGGGTAACCTCTCCGTGAAAAACGCCTGGGTTCGAGCCCAGCTTCAGTCAAGAATGAAAAATTATTAGTAAATTTTAATTAATTTTATGTTGTAAAATTCCTTTCTTCATAAAAATAATTTAATGAAAATTAAATTTGATGAACTTAAGCCAAATTAAAAATATCAAAAAATTTGGATTAAAAAACATAAATGGTTCAACAGAATGGCCACAGTGCTGATTAGTAATTACTAAAATTGTGAAATTTTCAACGACGGCGACGAAAATACAACCGTCGGCTATACCACATAATGTAAAGTGCGACTCTAATGTTTGTTGTTTACAAAATAAATTTGAAAACTTTCGTATATTTTATAAAAATTTTAAAAGCAAATAAATTAAACAATGAAAAAATGTGCCAAGAACAAAATATTTTTATTATTCTTATTCTCATTTTGCATTTTTAATATGTTTTTAGTGCTGTAATTTTTTCTTGCCCCGTTTTTATTCGTGAGTTTATTTGATAGAAATTTGCAATCAAATGGCAGATCACAAAATTATTTGAATAAAATCAAAAAAAAACTGCAGATTTAAAAAAAAAAAATGTTTTTTAAAGTAAAACCCTGCAGTAATGTTTTTTAAGTTGTTTTATTATTCGAACTTTTTCAATTGTAATTTGTAAAAAAATAATAAATAATATTCAAGCTCGAGGTCAGTTTTTTCCTTTTTAAATTTTTTTATTTTTCAATATTTCGACATCCTTTGGATGTCATCTTCAGGAATCTTAAAATAAATATAATCAAACATAAATCATATATTAATATCACTATAATATTAAACAACAAATGTAAACAATAAAAAAAAAAAAAATTAAGACTTACACCGAGTGACAAAAATACACAACAATTAGCTTGAAGATCTATTATTGCACTAATTTTAGCTTTTTATTTTTATTTATAATGTGTCTGTTACTTTGAGCGCAGTTATCAGTGTCACTCTTAAAATTAATTCTCTTATGTAACGGTATGTTGATTATGTGTAGCATCTCCAGTGTATATCTTCTATTATATTTCTCTTCAGTTTGTAATATTTGAACATCTTCAAAATTTGGTGTGTGTCCTCTTTCTTTACAGTGGGCTACTAGTGCTGTTTTTTGTGTTGATAAATTATCTTTACACTTAATGTCCGATTTGTGTCCAGAAATTCTCGTTCGTAATTTGTTTCTAGTAGTGCCAACATATACTTGATCGCAACTGTGGTTTTCGTTGCCATTACATTTTATCTGGTAAATTAAGTCAGCTTTGTCAAATTTTTCCACTTTAGCTTTGGTACATGAGAAAAGTTTTCTCATCGTATTATCGGCCCTCTGTACTATTTTATATTTTTCCTCATCATATATTTTGGAGCTTTTAACTCGTTCCGATATGCCTGGTACATATGTAATTGACCTGTATATTTTCGCTTTCTCATCTTTACTTCCTTCAATCTGATTCCGAATTTTTTTGTTTTTATTAATCAAATTGTTAATGATTTTTTCAGGGAATGAATTTTTTCGCAATATGTCCTTTACTTTTCTAATGTTGTCTTTATGGAATTGTTTGTCACTAATTGTCATAACTCGTCGTATTAAATTTACCGCCGTATTTATTATAATATTTCTTGGTTGACATGAAAAGAAGTTCACAATTCTACCAGAAGAGGTTGGTTTCTGGTACCAATCTGTTTTCAGTTGGTTTCCTTTTCTGATGACTAAAGTATCCAAATAAGGCAGTCTTCCGTTTTCTTCTTCCTCCATAGTGAATTTTATTTGTCTGTGAAAACTGTTTAGTTGTGTCCATGTTTCTTCTATTGCACTTTCATGTATAATCCCAAACAGGTCGTCAACGTATTTAGTAAGCATTCTCGGCTTAATGGTTAATTTCGGTATGGTAGTTTTAAGCAGTTCTTCCATTACAATGTCTGCTATAATTGGAGATGCCGGTGACCCCATTGGAAGTCCCCTACATTGCGTGTAGATTTTGTCCTTATATTTAAAATATCTGTTGTCCTTTACACAAAATTTCAGTATTTTTATAAATAGTTCCTTCGTCATTCCAGTGTGTTTTTTAATCTCTTCCCATTTCCTTATGATTGTCTCCATAGCAAAATCTACAGGTATACTTGGGAATAATGAAACTACGTCAAATGATACAATTCTCTCATCGTCACCTATTGTACTATCTTTAATCCTATCTCTAAATTGCACAGCATCCCTCACGTTGAATTCCGAACTCGTTGTCAGTTTTTTTAAAATATTAGTTACAAATTTACACAATTCCATAGACGGTGATTTCACAGAAGAACATATAGGTCTCAGTGGGAAATTTTCTTTATGGATCTTAGGAAGTCCATAAATTCTTGGAGCTTATGCCGCGTCAGTTTTAAGTCTTCTTTTTTCAATCATAGATATTATATTGCATTTATATAGTTCCTCAACTAGTTCGTTGTTTTTCCTTTGAAGTGAAGTTGTAGGATCCTTTTTCAATCTCCTATACATCATCATATCACCAAGAATATTATTCATCTTATTTTCATAATCATCTTTTTTCATAGCGACTGTGACGTTACCCTTATCAGCACTTAATATTAATACATTTTTGTTTCTGTTCAAGAATGATTTAGTTTGTTCCACTGTATTTAATGTATGTCGTTCTCTTATATTCAAACTTTGTTTGTTCATATAGTTGTCCAACATACTGCAGAGCCTTGTTCTCGCCATCTCCTGTTCTTCTTTTTCCCCTATCGTTTGAATACAGTCCTCTCCTTCAGCAATAAATTTGAACAATGGAAATTTGTCTCGTATTGTAGGTATCGCGTGTTTGGGACCAAGGGAAAGTAGCCAGCTTATATCTTCTGGTATGCTTACGTTGGTTTTGTTGACAAACCAATTTCTATTAAACCTTATATTAAGCTCCTCTTTTTGTCGTTCTCTTAATGTTTGAAATTTTTTAATGTGTTTGTTCTTGTTGTCCGCATAAGTTTTGTTGAGTATTGTCTCTTCATTTCTCCACAATTCTTCCTGCTCACCAATAGTCAAGTATTTGCTTATCTCCAACTCTATTTCCTTTATTACCGTCTCTTCGTATTTTTTAATTTCATGTTTTTGTTTTATAATATTGAAAAATAAAAAATTTAAAAAGGAAAAAACTGACCTCGAGCTTGAATATTATTTATTATTTTTTTACAAATTACCCTGCAGTAATGTTTTACACTTCAATAATCTGCAAAAAAAAACAAATAAATTTACACATTTGGCAACGCTGGTTTCATTTTTAAAAAAACTATAACAAGGTGAAAATATTCACAATTTTTCACTGTGTTTATGTGCTTTATAGTAGAAATACAAGGTGCTTAATACTTTTTTTTCAATATAGAAAAAAAACTATTTATTTTCTTTTAAATAAAGAAAAAAACTATTTAGCACCTCCCTAGGGGAAAGGGAACTAACACCAAACTTGTCACGTGAAAGTTCTAAGGTGGTTAGGACCGCTTTAAGTTCTGAAACTTTGTATGAAGAGGACTTGCCAATTTAACATGGCGATGTTTGAAGGTTTGAGCTACTGAAATTATTAAGGAACCACATTCAATTTCGGTTAAAATTATGCCTGCCGGAAATATTGTCCCGAGTGAACTATGTATATCCATCATATTAAGTAATATAATTAGATATCATCAGCCAGCACAATATCCAGTCACATGATTAGTTTTGCGTCAACTAACTATCTTCTGGAGTAACAATACTTTAAACACTTTATCACCAATTTAGTGATATGAATTGTTTTCATTTACCACAATTCGTTCCTTTTTATTATAATATTTTGTTCATTGGTAACGGGATAAGTGCGTTAAGAACAATTGACACAAATTTCCGGCAGAGCTTGTATTTCTACCACAAAGCAACACCAAATTTTTTAATATTCAACACTAAGAAATAACATGGATCTTAGTTTGTAAGGGTTAAGTCACATTTTTAAAAACTCGGTTCAGTTACTTCTCTATCAAGAAGTGAAAAAGTAAGCAACCGCACAGTTTTTAATAATAAGGCAGGAATGAGAATTAAAAATCTCTGCAAATAATTATTTTTACTAAAAGTCTTAACAGCACAGAAAAAAAAAATAATTTTCATTTTTGAATACGAAAATCGCATATGGGTAATTCCATAGTGTTGAACGACAGTCGTACGCATCAAAAATACAATAACATTTTAAACAACAAATATTTTTACGTTCTTTTAACACTTAATTTAAAGCACTAAGAAAGCACTGTTATCTATGCAAAAGTTTATGGAGGCGCGATTGTTGGTCAAAGATAATGGCAAACCGCTACTTGTTTGAACGTGTAAAAAATAGAAGTAGTTTTTGTGGCCATGTACAAAAGGCGTAATTCAGCGAAACCTGGCACAATTTTTTAGTCAAACTACTTTCCGAATTTTACGTAGCAATGAAACATTAAAATGTCTTGGTTTGATTCCAAAATCTTCTGTATTTTCTTTTTTTTTAAGCCAAAATCTGGGTCGATACGTGACATTTCGAACGTGAAATTTTTTCCATAATAATTTAACTGAATAATGATTAAAACAAAATAAAAATTTACCGTTAATTCGAAAAACATATTTCTTTTCGAACTCTTCCTTAGATAACAGACCATGAGGAAAGTTTTTTTGGAATAATTTTTATTAAATATCACCTCTTTTAGGGAAGATAATATTAAATAAAATAAATAAAACATTCTCACAAATAAATAATTACGTTTGTACAACTTTGCAGTCTGCTTGTTCGTCTTAGTGAACGAATTTATGGGGGAATTTATAAAATCTTAATATTTCTCTATAACAAAATCATTAAAGAATATGCTTTTAATAACTTTTAAATTTTCGGACTAGGTGGACCTTTAGAAAGAAATGCCCATATTTAATTAAACAAATTTTTGAGCCTTCTGCGATGACGATTTTTGCGGTATTGATAAAAAAGTTTGTAGTTTGATATAGTTATTTTATTTATTGTCAATAACCAGGTTTACTGAGTTTATAATAAGTATACTGATCTACTCAGAATCACTTTCTGAGTCGAACTAACGATGTCCATCCGGCTGGCTGGCAGGCTAGCTGGCTGTCCATGTAACCTTGTGCGCAAAGTACAGGTCGCAATTTTGGAGATAATTTGATAAAATTTGGGTCATGGGTTCTTAATAGCACAAGGACCAAGCCTATTGCAAATGGGCCGAATCATAGGACCACGAGGGAAGATAGGGGAAAATTTCTTCCTGTTAAGGCTAAAAAATCAGAGCAAGTTAAACTCTATTTTTGGTTTAAAATGTGTTTAAACCAACAAATCACTAAACATATAAACCATCTTTAAACGCATAAAATTGGGCGTTTAAACTACCAATACAGACCATATGAATTTGATAAGATCTATCGTAGTGCTGCCACATGTTATTTTTTTAATCACATATAATACATGGGACACTGATTTACAGTTGTTGAGTTTAAACTATATATAAATTCAAGTTTAGTTCAACTAAACCAGCGTTTAAACCATCAGTGATTTTTTAGCCATTAGAATCTATCAAACCGATTTTAATGCAATTTAAAACATAGATAGAACCATATCTATATGGACACAAAATGTATGCATTTTTAAAAAAGTAGGACCGCGAGGGGAGATAGGGGCAATTTCTGCCTCTCAAACCGATTTAAATGAAATTTAAAACATAGATAGATCCATATATATATGGACACATTAGCTATACAGTTTTTCAAAAATAGGACAACATGGGGAGGTAGGGTCAATTTTTGCCTCTCACAAACTTTCAAACCGATTTTCATGAAGTTTATAAACATAGATAAATCCATATTTATATGGACACATAAGCATGATGTGTTTTTAAATACTGTGGTGTAGGGTATCATATGGTCGGGCTTGACCGACTATACTGTCTTACTTGTTTTTTTTTAACAAAATAAATTGTTGGAAATATTGAATAAATCAAATGTTAATGTTTATCAAAACTTTATTAATAATTATGATGTGCTAAATTTCAAATTTTTATTCTTTGATAAATGCACTAAAATTTATTGTGGGGGGATAAGCTGGTTTCTATTGGCCTTTCGCTAGTTGATTAGGCCAGATAATCAGGAAACCTTTTTCCAAAGACTTTGGAAAAACAAATAAAACTGTTAAGCGAATAAGAATTATGAGCTATTAAAATATTAACAAGAGTTGTAGAAATACTGTCTTACTTTTATTTAAATATTTTTTTTATTGAATAGCAAGAAATGTTTAATTATTTCGTTATTAATGCCCGTAATTTGTACAAAAAAAAAAAAAAAAAAAAAAAAACTGGTTGTGTTCGTACCTAACAGTTAAATATACCTATTTCAGCCAACATGTTGCCAACATGTTTTAACCTTCAGCTTTCTTTTAAAATATGGCTGATTTTACACCATACATTTCTACACACAGCTAGATTTCTTTTTGTAGAAATTACGGGCATAAATATCGAGCCCTTATAGCAAAAATGATGTAAGCGACATCATTTTCAATTTTAGATTTTTTAATAAAGGACTTTATTGGCAACACTTGCATCATCTCCTAAAATGTCGTGGTCACATAAGGAACCGTTACAATTTACAGCAAGAACAATTCTGAGGTAACCGACAAATTTCATACAAAATTTATATGAAATATAATAAAAAAACACTCTCCTGTAAAATTTTATTTTTGTTGGTTACATCATTTTTGCTATTAGGGCTCGATATGTTTTATTGAGTGTTATTTTGCAAAGTGTTATTTTTGATAAATTTTTACATTGAATAAAATAAAAAGTCTGTTGACCTAAAATTTTTCTTTTTTTTTTTTTGACAAACTATATTGTTAAAAATTTTCTTGAGATATTTTATTTGCTGTGAGCGTAGATTCGACATTGCCGGACAAACATAGTGGGCCCAAAAAAAGAGTGATTTAAATGGTTTTTACTTGGAACATTAAGCGCGTCAAGATGTAATATTGAACAATGTACTTAAATTCTTAAATATGCCTGATCCTTATTTGCTGCATAATCTAATAATGATGAGATTGGCTACTCTTTACATAGCACCGCCAATACTTTAAGTGCAATTTGCCCTTTTAAGTAAATTATTCGAGTTTTGTGTAAATTATTATTCGAATTAAGAACTCCTTCCATGAACATAAGCATTTTCAAGTGCAGCTCCCCATAAATGTGCATTTATTATACTCTAGACTTAAGTAATTCATTTCTTATCAAAATATTTTTTGGGAATACAAAATTTTAATTTAAAAAGATTTTGTTATTCGTGCTTAATTCCCAATTTTTATTATTGATAAAAACAGTGAAATTTATTGTTGATGGGATAAGCTATTCCTATGCGCATTTCACTGGTTGCTTAGGCCAGATCCATAAAGATTTTAGAAAAACTAAGTTTTTTAAACCAAATAAAACAGTTAAACGTATGTATAAGAATTATAAGCAACAGTTCTACTTGTAGCAATATCAAAGTTTAAAAAGAAACATCAACAACTACAATTGATTGGAAATCTCCCAACATTAATTGTAGTTGTAAGTAGGTGAAGAAAAACAAAATGAAAACAAAAATAACTTGCAAAAGCATGTTGCCAGTTAAGTTTTTTCAGGTCGTGCACTGGCAGTTTATTATTTCTGCGAAAAAATGCATTAAAGTAAAACCCGACTCTGCTAGTGTGTCTACCGATCGACTAGTAAGTCATAAACGCAAATAGCAGTTCTCAACTTGCAATTTTGTATATGGGGCACGTTTCCTTGGTAGCTGTTTAGTTTGCGACACATATCGTTAGTTTTATCAAGATAAAGTTTAAATCACGCAAAAATATTTAAAGGAAACCCAATTTCGGCTAACACGTCTGCTTGTTCATGATCAAGAAAATTATTTCTTTGGTAACTTTTTAATTCCTTATAAAATTTCCCTCAAAAAAAATTTTATTCATTTCATGTTGTAAATTTCTTCCTTCACCAAAAATCATCTATATATATGAACAAAAGTTGCATTGTGTTAGTAATTGATGTTCTCTGTAATGCGTGAAACGATTTTGTTTCTGCAAAGTTTACGTGGAAGGTAACGTCAATACCAATGTATCAGCGGTCTTGAAATGTGTATTGGCTTATGATTTATAGCCAGTTTAGTGAACACTGGCATTCATTCCGAAACATGTATTTATATTCCCATACAAAAATCAACAAAATGCCCTCCATTTTGAACTCCCCCGAAACGGCTTGACCGATTTTTATTAAATTTTGTATGTGTATTTGTAAGGTATGAGAATAGGTCGTAGAGTATAGTTTATATCGCTAGAGGGCGTAAAATATTGCAATAGGAGTAAAAGCTCCCACTCTCCAATCTTCTTAAAATTTGGCATGCAGACAATGTAACATCTAAAAGAGAATAGGGTGTGAAATAGGTTAAGAGGTCTAAAAGCTCCACCTCCCTATATCTTCGTAACTAATCAACCGATTTGTTTGAAATTTCGCAGGCAAATAGTGTTACAGTTGGAAAGAACTATAGCCCATAGTTTTTATTATTTAGGGCGTGAAATAGAGCAAGAGGGGTAAAAGCTCCCCCTCCCTCTATCTTCTTAACTAATCAAGCGGTTTTCTTAAAATTTGGCATGCACACACTGTAACATCGGAAAGAGAACAGGGCATTTAATAGAGCAAGGGGGGTAAAAGCTCCGCCTCCCTAACTAATCTTGTTAACTAATCAATTAATTTTCTTGAAATTTGGCAGGCATATAGTGTAACATCTGGAAAGAACTATAGCCTATAAAATTGTTTTTTAAATTTGGCTAACAGACACTGTTACATCTGCAAGAAATAAGTAATGTGGCAAAACAACGTTTGCCGGCCCAGCTTGTAGTTTAATAAAAAATTTACTTATTTGTTGAACTTAAGCCTAATTGAAATATTTAAAACACCAACTAAAAACCAAAAGTTCAATATTTTTTTAAAATTTTAAATCTTATCACCCTGTAAAAATATATGAATCTATTAATAAATTAAAACAAACAAAATACTTGTTTTTAGTAAATTTATATTAATTGAGAATTTAAATTTGTTGTGTGTGTACTTTTCCATTGAAAAGTATTTGTTTTTATAAAATATAAAAAAATTTATTTTAACCACAAAAGCCATAAAAGTATTTTAATATACGAGTATTTACATGTGTTAGTATATTGCAAAATATTTAGGGCCGCAGGAGCCCCAACAGATATTTTCATACGCCTGACTTCATTCAAACACACTACATTAGTATGTGTTATGTATTTGTCCCAGCTAGCATTTGGCTGATTATTTTTTGTAAAAATCACCAAAATGATTCATTTCAGATCAGTTTAGATGATTAGACACTGATTTAT
Source organism: Pollenia angustigena (assembly GCA_930367215.1). NCBI lineage: Eukaryota > Metazoa > Arthropoda > Insecta > Diptera > Polleniidae > Pollenia > Pollenia angustigena. Next base: position 46,444,425 of record OV884058.1, read on the forward strand.
CACTTGAGTGATTAAAAAAGAATTCATATATGGGTACTTCCAAAGTGTTGAACGTAACAGTCGTACGCATCAAAAATGCAATAACATTTTAAACAAAAATATTTTTACGTGCTCTTAACCCTTAAATTATAGCACCAAAAAAAGCCCTGTTATCGATGCTTAAGTTTATGGAGGGCGCGATTCTAGGTCGAAGATAATGGCAAAAGAAGTAGTGGTTCGGACGTGAAAAAACAGAAGTAGTTTTTGTGGCCATGTATAAAAAGCCGTAATTCAACGAAACCTGGCACAATTTCTTAGTCAAACTACGTGCAGAATTTTACGTAGCAATGAAACATTAAAATGTCTTGGTTAGATTCCAAAATCTTCTGTATTTTCTTTTTTTTTCAAGCCAAAATCTGGGTCGAAAACTTTTCCCATAGTAATTTAACTGAATAATGATTAAAATAAAATTAAAATTCACCGTTAATCCGAATAGCATATTTCTCTTGGAACTCTTCCTTAGATTACAGACCATTTAAGAAAATTTTTCTGGACAAGTATTAAAGAAAATATACAATAAAACATTCTCACATATAAGAAATTACGTTTGCACAACATTGCAGTCTGATTGTTCATCTAAGTGAACAAATTTATGGGTAAATTTATAAAATTAGTAAAATCGAAATATTTCTCTATTACAATATCGTAAAATAATCAGCTTTTAATAACTTTTAAATTTTCAGTCACGGTGGACATTTTGACGGAAATGCCCATATGATTCATTTAAATGTTTAAATAATTATTTTTAAATATTTAAAATTTTTGTTAAATGAAAAAATATAAAAATAGAAACTTTCATGTCAGCCAAACTAATAAAAAGCTTGGCTAAAAAAGAAGCCCACAAATTATTGACAATTTATAAACTTGAATATTAGTTAGTTAGTTTTTAATTCCCTAAGCGTATCCCGCGAAGCTCTTCGCTTGTCTGCAGGAAAGAAACCAGAGTCTCTGGCGGGAATCGAACCCGCAACCCCGGTGCTGGTAGACTAGCTCACTACCAGCTAGACTACCGGGGCACTCAAATTTTGAAAATTGTTTCTTATCTTCTTTGCGAAAAAACCAATTACTTTTGTTTGGTTCAAAAGCCATAATGGGGCGGATTTTTCGGAGAAAACCTAAAAAAACATGACATTTAAAACATGATATGAAATACATACATACATATGCATAATCAAAAACCATATAATTTACGACTAAAAAATGAGACAAAAACGATTCAATAATGATTATAAAAACTAACATTAAAATGATCAAAAAGGAATCAGAAAATTGTATCACAAATGATTCTTTCAGGTGATTCATCGGTAGGGTACCATTTTCTCACAACGAGAGTATAATTTATGATTGAAAAATGAGCTCATATGCGGGTGTTTTGCCCTTGAAGTTGATTCCTAAATGATTAGATTATGATACAAAATGCTAGCTGGGGTGTTTGCTGTAGAAAATGTATATGTGATTGCAATTTTTTGGTTTTTGTGGATTAAAATATGTGTGTAAACAGAATTTATATTTATTAATAAAAATCGGTGTCAATTACTTTTAAAATATATAATTGAGTTGTATTGAATGTTCATTTTGTTTGCAAAATTTGCTACTGGTAATAAATGAGTTTTTCATTGCGTAAGTAACATTGATTTTCGACTCATATTCTTAGTTTTTGTGAAACTCCATAATTTGTCAATGTGCAGTACGCTTTGTTTTGCAGCGTCAGGAAAAATTACTATTTCAGTGTCAAACTAATATAACCTTTTATCCCAAAACGAAGCCGATTAAATTTGCCTTAAATCGATCCATGATGTGATCTAGCCCTTAAGAAGCATTTTCTAAAACAATCTCTTTTTCATAAATCTTCTTTATATGCAGATGATCGTTGCAATTCAGAAAATTTAATGATCATAAATCCTAAAGCAACATTCGTATCAGAAAATTCAGAACAGTAATTCTGATGCGAGTCAAAAAACCGTCAGCAAAAGCAATTTAATATAAGATTTCTACAAGTAAGTTTATTTCAAAAAACTTGGTTTTACTTCCACTTTCGTCCATCTCTAATTTTTATTCGCGATTTTCAGTGGCTAATCAGGTTCAAATTCGTCAGTTTTTTAATATTTGGCTAAATAATAATAATACACAAAGTGCAGCAGAGCGTGAAATAGTATCTTATTTAGAAAAACTAAACGAAATAAAACTATTTTATTATATTGAAAATTCTAAAGGAGTGGAAAACGTGTCATTACGTGAAAGAAAGATTTGAGAAAAAAATTTTGCTCGTGGCTAGATACACCATTTTATGTTAGTGATAAAAACTATATAACATAAGTTAAATTTCTTTGTTCTAAAGTTATACCTCTTAAAGGAACCAAGCACCAGTCGAAGAGGCAGACCTTTAGTAAAGTTCGAAAGTTGTTCCGAACGTACCATAAGGAGAAAAGTTGAAGAGCTTGTGGCATCAACAAGTTCAACCCTTTTAGAAAAAGCTTTAAAAAAGAGTTTTAAATCTAGCAACTTCAACCACTATTTCTGTAGAAAAAGCATTGGCACTTTTAATGGACATGGTTTTATCTTATAGACAGTATAATATGATGAGGGAAGTTGTTAATGAATTTCATAAAGACTACTTTTGTTTCTATTATGCCCTTCAAAATGCGAAACAAAAATACATTCCAGAACCAATTGTTGTTTCAGGAACGCCTGCTGAAGCTCCATTACAAACTTTTCTCAATATGACTGTGAATAGTTATTTAGATTTGTATCAGTTTGAATCAGAAAATGATGTTATGTGAAGTAAAGTGGGGTTTCGATGGCAGTTCCGGTCACAGTACTTATAAACAAAAATTAAACGATCCTAAATAAATTGATGAATTTGGTTTTTTTTTTTTGTAATATTAAAAATAAATGAATATGATTAAAAAATGTTTTTTAAATTATTTTTACTCAAAAAACATTACAACCTGGTAACGGAAATATAAAAATTTACTAGGGTATACACACAAATTAAAGTAGGTTAGGTTAGAGTGGCCGGTCACAAAGACCCCGCATAGACCAAAAAGGTCCCTAGCGTTACCACGTTGTACGATAGTCCACAAAAGAATGTCAGAAAAAAAGTCATTCCGATGTAATGGTACTCAGAGTACCCCACACTCTCATGACGAATGCCAGGAGTCTCATTAACCCAATTCCGGAAACTTCCCCGAGAACTTGGAAGTAATGATCTCCCAGACAATTCGCCCTGGAGCGCACGAGTGCCGGACAGTAACAGAGTATGCTCCACTATCTCCTTTTCCTCTGGTACCACACAGAATCTACAATTGTCACTATTTAACCGCCCAGCCCTCTTGGCGTATACAGCAGTCCAACAATGACCCGTCATAAAACCTACCAGAAGTCTACAGTCCCTTCTCGATAGCGACAGAAGAATTTTTGTCGACTCCGGATCATAGGATCCCCACATTACCCTGGAGACCCTGCACGTTCTTGTGTTTTCCCAAATCGCCTCCGATCGCCTCCGTATAGCAGAGTCCGTATTTCTCCTTAAATTCTGAATTGGAGCCGGAATAGCCATCACCCTATCGTATGGTAAATGGACCCCTGTTTCGCCAATTCGTCCGCCTCCTCGTAGCCTTCTATGCCCTGGTGCCCGCGAACCCAATAGATGTGAACTCTCCTATTCGCACAAGGTCCATCCATCGAGTCCCTACACTCCTGGACGATCGAAGAGTATGAATAATCAGCGGTTATCGCCCTGATCGACGCTTGACTATCGATGAAAAAATTCACGTGCGTGTTCTCAGTACTGGAATTACGTATCAAATCAGCAGCCATCTTGGCCGCAAAAATCCCCACCTGGAATATGCCGCAGTAATTGGGAAGCTTATAAAATTCCCGAATGCCCCGTTCCCGGCAGTAGACTGCAGCTTCAACTCCGTCCTCCATTTTGGAACCGTCAGTCTAGAAACTGAAGGTCCCATGGCTAGATTGGCGTCCTGACAGCCAGCCGTCCTCCTCCAAGGTAACTCGCGGTTTCCTTCCAAATGTCAGTCTCGGAATGGTGTAGTCACTGCTACAATATATTCCCCTTATAATACTGTCATGACCATAAGGTCCGTATGCAAACTGTCCCGTCGCCCTTAAGCGGATCGCAGACTTCCTCGCCGTTCCTTCTGCCACTAGATGAATCGGTTGCAAGTCCAGGATCACATCCAGTGCCGCAGTCGGTGTACTACGCAAGGCACCGGTGATACTAAGTTCGGCGGGTCTCTGTACGCCCGTTAGCATATTCCGGTACGATATCTTGTCCAATGGCGTCCACCATACAAGTATCCCGTAGAGTAAGATTGGTCTCGCCACCGATGTGTAGACCCAATGTGTAAGAGCAGGGGTGAGACCCCACGTCTTGCCCAGCATTCCCTTACATGCGTAGAGCGCATTCGTTGCTTTTTTCACCCTCTCCTCCACATTTAATCTCCACGACAGTTTGCTCCCAGTATTACTCCCAGGTACTTTGTGTGGTATATAAGTTCCAGGCTAGTACCCCGCAGCTTAGGTTTCCTCCATGGAATTAGACTTATATATATATATGTTCCTTTAACTCCCACTGGAGCATAGGGCGCCAGACTTAATGAATGTTTATTTAATGAATTTTGTTTGAATATTTTTTGTAATAAGCATTTTGTATTAATATGGTTTCATTCATCTGATTTTTTAAAAATTTTACAGAATTAATTGCGTTTACAAAGCAATAAAAATAGTTTTAGTTAGAGGTTGAATTTTTCGATTTAATTTTATTCAGGATATATTCGTTTCCTTGCTCAAAATTGAAAAAAAAAAAAAATTATTTATAAATTCAGAATGATCTAATAGTTTCATGTACCAAAAAATACTAGCTAATTATAATTTTGTTAACAATTTTTCTTAAATTTTCGAAAAAGGACATTTTCTAACTGAGCTTGTCCTTACTATGAATTGGGCCATATTTTGCCGAAACCTTAACGTTGTTTAAGGTAATAAGTGTTTAAGATTTCGTAATGGTAGAACCGTTTTTCTTCTGTTATGACATTTTTAGGATATTTCACTAAGGTCAAAGTGGAAAATAGTTCAAGCTGTATGCAGAGCGGTACAAGCGTATGGTGCGCAAGTCTGGGGGCTTACACCTTTGGAGACAGTCGGTAAGCTTCAAAGATATTTTCTTAAAACAATATTGAAATTACCAATTCACTCCTAATTATGCACTGGCTTTGGAAACTTGAGCTACAGAAAGCCATTTCTATACATTATGTCTTCATCTTAATTATCTGAGTAAAACATTGTATAACTATAATACGAAAAGATTACCACATAAATTAACAAAGTTAGTTCTTTAGAAAAACATTTTTTGGGCAAAGGAAATTAATAGAATTGGTGGACAGTTTAACATGTGTTTAATTGAGGATCCATCTATGAATGAGTGGATTAATCAGTGTTTGGAATTTGTGTCCAAACTTCAAAGTTGTAAACAATTTGAAACGGAAGAACTTGCTTCAGCAAGTAATACTCGTACTTACAAGCACCTCACACTTGCTATGGGTTTAACATACATACTTTAGGAAAACTTGTCAATAAACGAAATATCTGCTATGAGTAAAGCGCGATGCGATACGCTGCCTCCTGCAAAATGTATGTTTAATAGTAACACTTCTTCCATCTGCAAGCTATGTAATATGGGGGAAGATGAACAGAATATTTGTGATATGGGGGAAGATAAGAGAATTTAGGGTTATTTTTTTTAGAAAAAATAATGTTGATCAAAATACGTTAATAAGTTTATTGAACGGAACATGTGATGGTTGTGATTGGAAAAACCTAGCAAACTTTATAATAAATGCCTTTAGTTACCGAAAATGTTTGCTTACGGAGTTTGAAACCTAAGAGTTATCGAACAATAATTATTGTTATAATACATTTGTAAATATATAGGCTGACGACACTATGTCAATGCCTTTTACTGCTTTATTTGTTTCTTATATACTCAATAAAGTTGTTTTATCTATCTATCTAATATTCATTTTAGTAGTTAACTTGAAAACTCCCATCTCTGCAGTACTAAAGCAATTTTGCTTTTATTGCTAGTATTACTATGAAACAAAAACATAGTTAAGCCTATAAATAAACATAATATTGTTTAGGGTAAATAGCAAAAATTAAATATTATCAAATGATTAGAAGTATTTTCTGCACATTGTTTAAGTGTCATTTAAACTAAAACAATCGATTTAAAAAAAAAAAAATAATAAATAAAATAATTTAAATAAATAGCCTTAACAAAAACTCCAATATCTAGCAAATATTTACATTTGCTTTGTGTAGTTATTTTGTAAACATTTAAAGTATTTTAATTTAACCAATTTTACATGAGGGCTTTCAAATATGATAACAAAATCTTTTTTAGATATTCAAAATTTTAATAAAATGCTACATTTAAATAATTTAAATTAAATTGTAAAAACAAAATGCACTTGATCACAAAGAGGGAATCAACTGAAAACTTGTTTTTTGTAAACACTTTGGAAAAAATTTGAACGTAATAATCATATCTTGGTAAGGTAGAAAAGTCGGTGCGAGTCGCCTTCAAACTCTCAACCAGAGACCAATATGGTTCATTATTTTGTCTACTTTTTGGTAATGAAGTTAAATTAAAAATAGTTTTGCTTCTACTGAATATTTTAAAGATTTGAGTTAATACCTTTTATATTATCAATCAATTATCATGTTGAAAACCAGTTAAAAAGTACTGTAGGTCAAGCCCGACTATATGGTATTTACAAAAAATTGTTGTGAGTATAACATATTTGAGACCTATCGGCAGTCATTGACCAGCCAGAGCAATATTAAGGTTAAGAATCTTTGATACCCTCCACCGACAAATCAATTATAATTGATACTGATAATAATTATTTGAGAAGTGAAATCTACATGATATCTATTTATTATTAATTTATCTTTATAAAAACAGTCATCATCACTGAAATTGGTTGCGATTTTGACATACGTGCCAAATTTTGTTATGATAGCATTATTAATTACGGTTTTAGGCGTACTAAACTGTTTTCCGTGAGTAGGGTTTATATAGGGCCTAGGGTAAATTATGGACCGAAAATGTGTTTTGCAAAATTGTATATCATTCCGTGCATTATTCACCATTTATGTTAGTTTTTGTAACAAAATTAACAATTTTTTAAGGCGATGGTTCCACATTTTGATTAATAGCTCTGATCCTACCGAACCTGATCCTACCGAACCTGATTCTACTGATTACTGGATTACAACCCCACACTGCTTAGGATAACTGCAAGCAATTTGACACCAAGTTTGTTAATTTCTTTTCAGTTTTTCGAAAGTGAGCGTGTTTTCAACAGGCGGACAGACAGACGGGCATGGCTAAATCGACTTAGAATTACTAAAGGAGCCAGTTAATATATACTTTATGGGGTCTGAGAGGAAGTATCACATGACAAACTTAGTTTAGCCTCTCCACAACTAATGGTGGTGTTCGTAATATGGTGACTACAATCATGAATCTTATCATAATATGTTGCTCTTGGAATATGATTACCACAACCATGTTTTTTCTTTGCGTGTGGGCTTTATATGAAGCAAATGAGAGATTATATACCGATCTTCACTATTTTGACAGTATGATTGCTTGTTACATAAAACGAATTTATGCAAAATCGTATATCAATCCGTCCATTATGCCACGATTTACCGATTTTGCTGGATTTCAATCCCAAAATTCTTAGGATTACTAGAAGAAATTTGACACTTGTATTGTTTTTATACCCACACCACAATAGTGGATAGGGTATTATGCATTTGTGCTGATGTTTGTAACGCCTTCAAATAGTGGTCCTAGACCCACTGTAAAGTATACCGATCTACTCAGAATCACTTTCTGAGTCGAACTAACAATGTCCGTCAGGCTGGCTGGCTGTCCATGTAACATTGTGCGCAAATACAGGTCGTAATTTTGGAGATCATTTGATAAAATTTGGGTCATAGGTTCTTATTGGCACAACGACCATGCCTTGGCCGAATCGTAGGACCACGAGGGAAGATAGGGGAAAGTTCTTCCTCTCAGAAACTATCAAACCGATTTTAATGAAATTTAAAACATAGATAACACCATATCTATATGGACACAAAATGTATAAATTTTTAAAAACAATCGGACCACGAGGGGAGATAGGGGCAATTACTGCATCTCAAACCGATTTTAATGATATTTAAAACATAGATAGATCCATATCTATATGGACACATTCGCTATTTTAAAAAATAGGACCACAAGGGGAGTCAGGGGGCAATTTCTGCCTCTCACAAACTTTCAAACCGATTTTCATGAAGTTTATAAACATTGATAAATCCATATTTACGTGGACACATAAGCATGATGTGTTTTTAAATACTGTGGTGTAGGGTATCATATGGTCGGGCTTGACCGACTATACTTTCTTACTTGTTTTCTTTTGAGATGTTGGAAAGTTTAAATCGCCTTAGAATTACACAAGGATTCACAATATGTATACTTTATGGGGGTCTGATATGAATAATAAAAAATGTTCTGAAGGAATGACAAACTTAGTACACACCCATTCACAACTAGTGGTGGAGGCAATAAAAAACTGTGCAATACAAAAAAAAAACATTACAAATAATAATCAGGGGCCTGATTGTCGTGATCGAGTACTTTCTCGATTCGAAAGCAATTGTATATCTTATTATTTCAGTCAATACTGAACGAATCGGAATTATTTTTTTAGTATTGTAAAGCATATATTTGAGTTTCACAATACAAAAAAAAAAAAAAATAATTTCGACTCGTTCAGTATCGACCGAAAACATTAGTAATAAAATTGCTTTCGAATCGGGAAAGTACTCGATCACAACTGCCAGAATAAGGCCCCAGTGCATTTCTTTTATTGGTAATGTGAGGCATTAAATAAGTTAAAAGTGTATTTCAAAATATTTCATTTGTTTGCGAAAAGCAATAAAAAATTATGTGTTTGTATGAGAAGAATATATGTAATATGTACACTAGGGGCATAACCAATTTTTTGGCATAGTACCTTGAGGTCAACCATGTCCTAGTAACCACGAAAATCATAATCTTTTGTAATTTTTCTCAAAAAATTTCACGCACCAATTGGTTTTTCTAAACCAATGCAATATTGAATATTCATAATTTTATACGGTGTCTTTTATTCTTTTTTAATTTTTTTTTTTTTTGTTAAAAAATGTTAAAGATACGTTTTAGTTTGCCATTTCCAAATATTAATGAAATTTCATACTTGAGCTATTTTTTGTTTTAAATAAACATGTTATTAACTTTTCTTAACCAAAAAGTAAATTACAAATTTTCAAAACTTCATCGCGGTTGGTGCGTGAACTTTTTTGACCTTAGCGAAAAAATAAATTTACGTTCCCTTATAATTGCTTATGCTCTATCGGACGGTGCTATGCCAATTTTGATAATTTTAAAAAATTGTTAAAAAGTTATATCCCTAATGCACACATATATATAATGTAACGTGACGTTACAAACCTACCCTACATTTACATTAAATCCTTACATTTAAATTCTAACATCATAAAGTATAAGTAACCCAACACCTTGAATACTCTTATTATTTTACTTACTACTATGAATACCCTTACTCTTTACCTTAATAACCTTTTTACCGTATAGTTCTCATTAAGTTTATTTTATTTTTGAATAAATAGACAAGGTTTTGCTTAGAACAAAGAGAGTAGATATTGCCCCAGTATTTACTCTCGGTAGTTAGTAGTAACCGTAGTTAGTCGTTTTACCAGAACACCTCGCTCTCGAATTTTGTTGGTGCCCGAGTAAACCGAAGCAGTATTTAATCGTATTTTAGCCGAACACCTCGCTCTCGAATACTGTTGGTGTCCGAGTAGTTTAACCAGTAGTTAGTCGTTTTACCCGAACACCTCGCTCTCGAATTCCGTTGGTGCCCGAGTAAACCGAACCAGTATTTAATGGTATATTAGCCGAACACCTCGCTCTCGAATTCCGTTGGTGTCCGAGTAGTTTAACCCGTAGTTAGTCGTTTTACCCAAACACCTCGCTCTCGAATTCCGTTGGTGCCCGAGTAAAACCGAACCAGTATTTAGTCGTACACCACGTTCTCGCATTCCGTTGGTGCCCGAGTAGTTAAAACCATTAGTTAGTCGTATTTACCCGAACACCTCGCTCTCGAATTCCGTAGGTGCCCGAGTAAAACCGAAGCAGTATTTAGTCGTACAACACGCTCTCGCATTCCGTTGGTGCCGAGTAGTTAAACCAGTAGTTAGTCGTATTTACCCGAACACCTCGTTCTCGAATTCCGTAGATGCCCGAGTAAAACCGAACCAGTATTTAGTCGTACACCACGTTCTCGCATTCCGTTGGTGCCCGAGTAGTTAAACCAGTAGTTAGTTGTATTTACCCGAACACCTCGCTCTCGAATTCCGTAGGTGCCCGAGTAAAACCAAACCAGTATTTAGTCGTACACCACGCTCTCGCATTCCGTTGGTGCCGAGTAGTTAAACCAGTAGTTAGTCGTATTTACCCGAACACCTCGCTCTCGAATTCCGTAGGTGCCCGAGTAAAACCGAACCAGTATTTAGTCGTACACCACGCTCTCGCATTCCGTTAGTGCCCGAGTAGTTAAACCAGTAGTCCACGTATTCTTACCAGTAGTGAATACGAACAGCACTCAACCCGTAGTTAGTCGTATTAAGCCGACCGCCGGTACCGCCGAATTCCATTCGATAGCCGACTTAATACCAACCGTATTTAACCGAACCTGATAAGCCAGAACCGTATTTAGTATGGTACCCGAAGTATTCTACCAGTATTTAACCGAACCGTATTTAACCGAACCGTATTTAACCAAACCGTATTTAACCGAACCGTATTTAACCGAACCGTATTTAACCGAACCTGATAAACCAGAACCGTATTTAGTATGGTACCCGAAGTATTCTACCAGTATTTAACCGAACCTGATAAACCAGAACCGTACTTAGTATGGTACCCGAAGTATTCTACCAGTATTTAACCGAACCGTATTTAACCGAACCTGATAAACCAGAACCGTATTTAGCATGGTACCCGCAGTATTCTACCAGTATTAAACCGAACCGTATTTAACCGAACCTGATTAACCAGAACCGTAGTTAGCCGAACGCCAAGGCCTCCGAAATCACTTGGTATCCGAAGTATTTTTAAGTAATTTTTAGTATTTAAGACCGTAGTTAGTCGCACCATGGCCAGACAACCGTCAGCCACCGACCTATGCGAGGCGGCAGTTAGCCGAGCACCCGAGGTTGCGAGATCCTCCTGTGTTCGAAGCGCTCGGCCCAACTAGTCGAAGTAGTTAGTCGTGTGTACAGCCATCTACGGGGCGCACCGAATGCTCCGTACACGGCATAGTTTCGATCGTAGATGTAGATACTAACAACCGAATCAGTCGAAGGCCGTCGTAGTTCTAAATATTTAGAGTAGATTAAGATTTCGTAAATAAAGCTTTGTTAAAATTATTGTAAGCGAACATGCACGAAAACATCCCGTGTTTCATTTCAAAGTAAGCAGACCTTCGAATTGACCCAGGACAGACTGAGTCATACCTCAGCTGGGAAAGTAAACTGCGTTACAATAATAAAGGGTGTCCAAAATGTAAGTATTTTTTTAATTTTGCCACCATTTTTCCGAGAATTTTTTTTCTTGATTTTTTTTTTAGATTTTGGATACATTCCGGTTAGTTAATATGGATGTTACACAAAGAAACAACGCAGCAATTTAACATTAAACGAACCACATTATTCAATATTTTGCATCGGGAACTGCATTTAAAGGCGTAGATAATATGTGGTTTCAGCAGGATGGTGCCACACAGCAAGAAAAACAATGGATCTTTTGAATGGAAAGTTCGAAAATCGCTTTATTTTTCGAAGAGTAGGGGTGAATTGGCCACCAATATCGTGCAATTTAACAACTTTAGATTATTTTTTGTGGGGTTTTTTGAAATCGAAAGTGCACAGTTCAAGAGCTTAAAAATAACACTATCGAGCAGTTAACAACAATTGGCAACAGTTTATTGAAAAACGAATTTTGGTTAAAGATTGGCAGCGTGCCGAGCGTTTGTAATAAACTAAAATAAATATATTTTTAATGTCTCAGTAAAAACTCTTTTCTTTATAAAAATGATACTTAAATTTTGGACACCCTTTATATGTAAACATAACACAGTACAACACATGATTTGCCAACTCAATTCTGTGAACTGTATGTGAAATTAGACCCAAAAAGAAGAATTTCTGCATCATTCGTTTTGTCTTCTTACCTGCGATTTGAAGTTAGTATCGATTTGAAGTTAGTACTATCGTATAGGGGAATTTATCACGTTTTAGGCCCTGTTGTTTGACATAGCTCGACAACCACTAGCCCAATTTAGTTGAAATAAATTTTAAAAAATTAAGAATTACAATTCCCTTAATCTGTTCATATATTGTTTTCCTATACAAGTAACACTTTCGAAGTTAAAAATGAATGTATGAAGGGAAAAAATTATTTTTTGCCTAAAAATTTAAATTTTTTTTTTTTTTAAATACATAAAAAATCCAAAATGGAAAAAAGTTTCAAGTCTAGTTATTTTTTCGCAAAGTCACATAACCTATGAGCAAAATGAGACAAAGATCATAAAAATCGATGCACGCGTTTGTCATTTATTCACAATTAAGTAAATGTATGAATTTCAAAAATTTGCTCGAGATATGCACAACATTATTTGGAGAAAACATTGACACCTTTTTCATGATTCTGAGAATTAAAAAAAAAAGGAATAAACAAAAGGTTATTTGATTTTTATGATTGCGGTAATAAATGTACGTGGACAATTAAACGGAAAGTGGACCTTTTTATTATTTGGGTTTTTCCGGTGGCTACCTATATGATTTTTTTACAGAAATTGCACCCACATTTAAGGGTGGTCATTATTTGGAAAGTTTTGCACAGTTTGAAACGTACAAGTGCTGAATCAGGTATATAGCCAGCCGCCCTTAAAATATGCGCCCATTTATAACTACCTGGCAGTAAAATATTCAAAAATCCGTAGTATTTATAGGATAGGATAGGATTTTTGGCATTCAGCCAGTGCCGACGAACGCGAACAGTAAAAGTGATTTTTCTCCAGTTTTTTAAAAGTGAATAACAACAAAACATAAAATATATCAATATGGAAAACAACAAGTGCCCATATTTGGAAGAATATTGTTACGTTTGTGGTCATATCGTCCGAAAAATACAGAAAAAAGATCGAAAAAATTTGTTTACTGAGCAATTCAAAACCGCGTATTGTAATTATTTCGATGAAGCAGATTTAAGTGGTGCAAATTTTACGCCGAACACAGTGTGCAAGAGTTGTTATACTACCCTTCTATCTTTTATGAAGCCAGTAATTTGGGTGGAAGACACAACTGGACATGATGAATCCAGGTGCTATGCATGCATACATTTTCGTCCACACTTCCAGTGCAACGCCCTGCTGATACCGATGCACCTAAACCTCCGAGTGCGGATACTGTGTCCCTGCTAGCCGAAACCGTTTTCACCAATCCGACCGATTTGGATGATGCTGATTGGATACCCGATATTGAAAATAGTGCACCACAACCGCTACCACAAATCGAAATGGATAACATTGTGGCCAAGCTGGGACTATCACAACACGACTCCGAATGGCTGACATCATTTTTGAAGAGAAGAAAACTCACACAGCAAAATGCCAGCGCAACATCATACCGACAACGCCAAGCTGATTTTCAGAAATTTTATTCCGTTGACGAAGCAAATACGTTCACGTACTGCCATGATATCCCAGGTTTAGTGAAAAAATTGGAAATGGATTATATCGCTGGCGACTGGCGTTTATTCATCGATGGTTCAGTTACTAGTTTGAAGGCTGTGCTGCTGCACAAAAAATATAAAAAACCATGCATTCCATTGGGATTCAGCACAACTATGAAGGAAACGTATGAAGCATTGGGCGAAATTTTGAAGAAAATCAAATACGATGAACACAAATGGAACATTTGTTGCGATCTGAAGGTGGTCAACATACTACAAGGGATTATAGAAAAGGGCGGATATCCAAAATACTTCTGCTTCCTTTGTAATTGGGATTCACGATACAAAGGAAATCAATATCAATGTAAAGATTGGAAAGGAAGAACTCCCGAGCTCAACAAACAATTAAAATTACGCAATGAACCTATGATAAAGGACCTGGATGATATTTTGTTGCCACCGCTCCAGATGAAACTGGGAATAGCTGGGAAATTCGTTGAAGTGGTGGTCAAAAAAGTTAACGGCGCCTTTGACTGTTTGAAATCCATCTTTCCGAAACTCAGTGATGAGAAAATTAAAAACGGTACGTATCGTACTCTGTATTTCAATATTGTCATATCTAAATTTGTTAATTTCTATACATTCGCATTACCAATAATTTTTTCGTTTTTCTTATGTATTTAAAACAGGTATTCTCAATGGACCTGATATTCGGAAATTGATCAAAAGTGATTTTTTCACACATTTGCTTTCAGAGCATCACGACCACCAACATGCATGGAACGCATTGAAAGAAGTAATAGAAGGCGTTCTAGGAAAGAACCGTGTCCAGCGAGAAGAGATACAGCAACGAGTGGACAGGTTGCTGTTTTATTTCGAAAAAATCGGTGCATCCATGACGCTGAAATTGCATTTCTTGCACCACCACCTCGATACTTTTTTGGCACAATCACCTCAGGAATCAGACGAACAAGGAGAGAGGTTCCACCAGGTGACCATGCCATTTGAAAAGCGGTTCAAAAGCAAAAAATTGGATGCATTGCTTGCGGAGGTTTGTTGGTGGAGTTCCACAATTATGCAGTTTGAAGAAAGCACCGAAGATGAAGACATTGAAATTGGTGGACACAGTGAAAGAAACACGCCCTTGAATAGTATGTGTAGACTCAGACCATGAATATGAACAACCTACGAAGAAAACAAGATCATCAGAACCACAAGCGTCAACTTCTACAAGGATGGATATTGCCAATAATTGAAAAAATTTTGTTTTTATGCATATTATAATTGCGTATTAATTGCATATTATTTTATTTTCATTAAGTTTTTATAAATAAAGTTTTTTTTGCATGATAATTTTTTAATTTATATTTTTATTTTAAGGGTGGTGGCTATAACTGATTTTTGAAATTCATACCTTTACTCAATTGCGAATAAAAGCGAAACGCGTGCATCGATTTTTATGATCTTTGTCTCATTTTGCTCATAGGTTATGTGACTTTGCGAAAAAATAACTAGACTTGAAACTTTTTTCCATTTTGGATTTTTTATGTATTTAAAAAAAAAAAAATTTTAATTTTTAGGCAAAAAATAATTTTTTCCCTTCATACATTCATTTTTAACTTCGAAAGTGTTACTTGTATAGGAAAACAATATATGAACAGATTAAGGGAATTGTTATTCTTAATTTTTTAAAATTTATTTTAACTAAATTGGGCTAGTGGTTGTCGAGCTATGTCAAACAACAGGGCCTAAAACGTGATAAATTCCCCTATACGATAGTACTAACTTCAAATCGATACTAACTTCAAATCGCAGGTAAGAAGACAAAACGAATGATGCAGAAATTCTTCTTTTTGGGTCTAATTTCACATACAGTTCACAGAATTGAGTTGGCAATCAATTAACTGAAAAATGTTGTACTGTGTAATATTTTTATAAGTAATGTGTAGGGTTATATTCTGATATGTAAATATTTTGTCATTTAATCGGAAAAAACTACTAAGATTTCATTTCCCTTTGAATTAGAAATAAACATATTTGTTTTTTGTTTGCATACATTCTTTGTATACTAAATATGCCATTTTATTTCAACAGCATATGGTGCTTTTTCCTTATTTATGTAGTTAATTTGTTAACCCTTTTTCAAAAAATCTTACATATTTACTGTTAAAGCGTTGTGAAAATTTTTAGCAATGCACAGTGGGGGATTTAAAAATAAAAAAAACCTTAGTTTGTTAATAGATAGTTACATTTTGATAACATTTAACATATCAATAGTTTAGGTATACTCCAGTCATAGCTACAATGGGGACGAATTTCTCCCTGCAAAGTTCGAGTATTTTTCCAAGTCCACTGAAACCCGTAAGGTAGTACCAAGTCCAGCAAGCTCATCCGCCCTAATTATAATTTATCATAATAATTTGTTTTTTAAAAAATCTTCAATGAATTTTATTGTTAATGTTATACATTTGTTAAAAATGGATCTTCCTTTTTGTTTCGATGTACCCGCTACCGGTATTTATTTTATTTTTTAAATAAAATTAATATCATGCAGAGTAAAATGCATGCTTAATTACCATTAGACAATTGAGGAATAAATTAATGTCTCCTATCGCTGCTAGTTTGTTGGCCGCAATTGTAGTGAAGGGATATGAAACATTTGTGTTTGTAAAAAAAACTCACACACACGCATTAATATGACAAGGAATTTTAACAATGTTTTATTTAGTAAAATATTTAAGCAGTTTACGTACAAGCAAACTGCAAAAATATGTATGTATACCTTCACATATGTAAATGCGTTGTAATACTACATGTGGACAAAAAAGGGTTTAAATTATTCCACAATAGTTGTTGGGTTGAATACAATCCTTATTTTTCGTCACTTGAATGTCATATGAAATGAGAACAAAATAGAAAATTACTGCAAACATTTAATGGGTGATTTTTTAAGAGCAATAGGAAAGTTAAAAAAAAAAACACATAAAATTCACAAAAATGCATGAAATCTTGATTTGAATCGATAGTACGGTCCATATAATTTAATGTTTGAAGATTTTTTCATGCAAATGTTGACCGTGACTGCGCTTCAAATGGTCCATCCGCTTAGTCCTATTTTGGCATACTCTTTCCAACATTTCGGCTGGTATCTCATGAATAAATGCTTCAATGTTGTCTTCCAATGCGTCAATTGAAGCGGGCATGTGTGTATAGACAAAAAATAGTCTAAAGCCGTTAAATCGTACGATCTAGGCGGCTAATTGACCGGTCCCGAACGTGAAATAAAATGTTCACCGAACTCGCCTCTCAATAAGTCCATTGTTAAGCGTACTGTGTGGCAAGTCAAGCTCTTGCATTTTGGCCAAAAAAAAGTTGGATGTCATATCCACCACCATTCACCATTCACAGTTACATTACGATTCGCATCATATTTTAAGAAGTACGGCCCAATGATGCCACCAGCCCATAAACCGCACCAAACTGTGACTTTTTCTGGATGCATTGGTAGCTCTTGCAATGCTTTTGGCTGATCTTCACTCCAAAATCGACAATTCTGCTTATTAACGTACCCATTGAGCCAAAAATGAGCTTCGTCGCTGAACACAAGAAGCGCGCGATGAACTTCCTTAACAGAGCACGCATTTTGATAATAAAATTCAATAATTTGCAAGAGTTGTTCGTTTGTTAAACGATTCATGGTTAAATTATAGACCAAACTGAAGATGTTTGACAGTGAAACAAAACACGAAACGTGCGTTAGATGTTTAAACCAGTGCTGCCAAAAAGATAATAGCTAAAAAATCACCCGATATTTAGGAATAAAGCTTATTGAAATTTTATATTCAGCTGTGCCGAATAATTGATACCCTCCGTTAAGATTTCAACTAGTAATGTCCAAAATTTAGACTATCGTTGTATTGTTGCTGATCGGTTTTAGTGAAGAGAGAGAGTCTACCCAGCAAAGGCAAAGTCAAACGTTTGAAATATGATGCTGCATTATATTTCCTTAGGTGATACTTTAAGCCTTCAAATAAAAAAATTAAAACATTTTATAAATAGATTAAGAAGACGTTAACCGGCCTTATAAAAAGTGTTCCATTATTAAAACTTTAGTTCAACCTAAAGTGAGCGATAAAATAGATTAAGGTTCATGGTACCTGGTAGGTTAAAGTAAAGTAAGTATTGGATCTGAATTCGCATACTAAAGTTTTTCTGCGTGGCTGTGTGATTGATAACTAGTAACTGGTAACACACATGTGATTAAGCACTTAAAATATTTATTCTCAGTTGTTATTTTTTCAATGATAACTAAGGATTTTCCCTTTTACAAAATGTTAACACCATGAGTAACAATATTTTTGAAAAGTATGGCTTTGTTTCTCATTTGGGGGAAAAAATATGTTTATATCTCTCACGTCGCAAAATTTTACATATGACCTTACTTCTCAATGATTGGGCAATAAGACCATTAAGACTTTACCTCCATTCAGTTGAGCAATAAAGCCATTATGGCCTATATAAACTATATAAACAAAAAATATTGAAAAAAACACTTCAATCTTTGAAACTTAAAAATATAAAATTCACTTTTTCGAACTTTTCTCGTTTTTGCACAAGAACCTACATATGTATCTTCTTTAATGAACCACACTCAACCAAAATTATTTAAACTATTGTTTTTATTTGGTGTTTTAATATGTACCTAATATGTTACTTTGTTTTTATAACGGGACCTGAATTGTTTGACTTTTGTTACTCTTTCTCTTTTGAACTTCAACTAAAATGATGTATTTAAATATGTATTTAACTTTGTTTTTGTAAAGGGATTTGAATTCTTTTGCTTTCGCTTGTGCAAAAACACAAAGCAAAAAATTTTACTCCTTCTCTTCTCTGGAAGGTGTATCTTATCTTTTATATCAAAGAGCCGAGGCCTTCTATGAAGCATTCTTTAGCAGTTACATAAGAATACGAATTGAATTAAAAAAATCTTTAAGCAGGCCTTTAAAAAGGCCTGGAGTAAGAAGGTCTTCTGAGTTTTCCCGCTGGGTATTTTCCAGTAATATTTTTTATGCACTATCAGAATTTTTTTTTTTTTTGTTATTTAAAAAATATTTTTACTGAAAATTTATTTCGAAACAACTTAAATATTATGTGTGGTTTATAGAACACGAGCGCCTTACTCGTCCGTTCAACTTAGATTTAAAACAAAAACAAAATTTCGAAATTTGTTTTTGTTTTAAATGTAATTTGAACGACCCAATAAAAAACGGAGCTTCCAACGAAGCAGGTTTGTAACGGAGAAATATAAAAGTTTCGCTTACCATTGCGCTTACGGAAGACATGAATTTTATATTGCGAGTTCCCACTTTGAAGCAATACATTTTTGACACATAAAGCGCATTATTCATCGCATATAAAATTTGTTGGACGTAACGATAAGCCTTACACACTGAATGTTTTGATACAGTTATTTTTTAGTATTCTCCATTACAAACCTGCTTTGCAGTAAGGGAATGCCGTAGAACTTGAAATATTATTTTTTTTTTTTTAATAAAAGTTGGTGAGAGTTCTTTCACTTACTTTACTGCATTTCTGTATGTCTTATTGCGTACCGCATATTTGTGCGCTTATTTTTTTAAATGTACCTTTAATGCTTCGCAAAATGATAAATTTTTTTATTGGGGAACAAGTAAGGCGCTCGTGTTCTATAAACTACACATTAATTAAATAAAAATTATATATTTAATTTTCTTTCAACAAAAGAAAAATTGATTCATTTATCACATTTATTAAATTGAAATACATACTTTTAAAACAATTTTTTAAGTGATAAAACACTACTGATAACTTTTTCTGTAATTTAAAGAAGCTAAAACAAATTCGATCGGAGTCGAAACTACGGAATCAAAACCATTTCGATAGGAATGTGTGACAGGTCCTTGCCCATGTCCTGTAACTACACTGAAAGAATTTTCTTCGCAATACCAATGAAATTTGACATTAATCCCATGAAAAATTACATTAAAAAGAAACCTATGCAGCGCTTCGTTGGATCAATGAAACCTACGAATATTTTTAAAGTTATTTCGTAAACAAAAAACATTTAAGTGGCACTTTACTTGGCATTGCCGGCGGTTGTATTTTCGCCGCCTTCGTTGAAAGGATTTCAATTTTAGTAAATTTTTGTCGCTGTCAATGATATGTGTGATTGGCATTCTCAAAGTCTGCAGTTTCACATCCGCTTCGACTAAAATATTATAATATTTATGTAAAACGTAACAACGTTATCTCGTTTGAGTTAAAGACACATTTTTTTCTCACTTTTCGATAAGAGATGGAAAATTTTGTTTCACAGAAGTTCTCCCCAAAGTTGCAGAACATGAGTAATTTATTACGAAAGCTGACAAAGCATTGTACAAAATATGTTTTATGAATTGATCATCATTAATTAAGAACTGATCAGAGCAGAATTTTCCAGCTTCAATTAGTTTCCATTAATTCATATAAAAGCGATATTTCGCTACAGATTTTAATGCTAATTTTTTTAGGGTTCTGTGCTTAAAAAAAATAGGGTGGATAAGTTTATTACTCTTTTCCTACTGAACATTTGCTCTCATTTTTGCTGTTAAGCTTTAATATATTTAAGCCAAATTAAAATTAAAGGTTTCCGATGTGAGCGTTTTTTCAAACGGTGGAGATTGTTAAATAGACTTAAGGCTCAGTTAGCCGGGAGTAACAGTAACGTTGCAAATCAGCTGCTTCATTTTGTTGTATGTAAAGCAATTAGAACGATTACAGTTAGCAGTAAGATGTAACGTCTCAATCTGTAAGAAATAGATTGGTCTTACTATTTAGCGGTAAGGTTACTGTTACTGTTACTCCCGGCTAACTGAGCCTTTAGAAATCAAGTGCTTAATGGGATGTGAGACACGTTTCTCATTGACTTGCACACGAAATAAGAAACTTTATATACTCTCATTTTCTACCTGTAAAGGGTATAAAGAGTAAGTGAACAAGGGAAAAGTAGTAAAAAAATTTAGGATTAAATGACAACAGGAAATTAATGTGGGTGTCTCAATGTGTATTAAAATGTGTGTACCTACATAAGTAGATGAATGAATGTTGTGCATCTAGTGAAAAGGGTTAAAAATTTAGGTTAGTGTTCTAATAATAATGACAAATTAAACAGGAATTATTTAGGAACTGAAAGGAAAAATAGAAAATATGTAACTGAAATACTTTAAGAACTTAAAAATAAAGGTGAGATAGAAAATTCCTTTAAAAAATGTGTTAAGTTAAAATATATAGAGCTCCCACTTTACAGCAACGTTAACCATAATATCGAAGCAAGCGTTTTCTTGTAGATTTGGAATTTCTTAGCAAAGGCTTATTACGAATCTACTAGTACTAGTTTCTACGAAACATACATTATTTCTAATAACAGTTACGATAGAAACACCGAAAAGAAAAATCAATCAAAACGTAGTGTATTGTTTGGATAAAAAAAGTGTCAACAAAAAAGGTAAGTATTTCTAAGCACTTCTGCCGCATTAGCCAAGCATTACAATGCCCTATTAACAAAAATCCAAGTGGTCAGTATTTCTCATGAAATAAAAAAAAAAAAAATATAATACAATATTGCTGAATATCCTAATGATATTTTAGCTACAAAAATATTATTTCGCATAAACAAAATGATATTTGGCGACAATGACATAAACCCAAATTCTCACGGTAAAAATATTTATTGAATTTCAATTCTTAAACAATGACATTGAAATTTTAAACATCAGCAAATATTCATGTTGCGACAGTGTGAGGAATCATGGAATTTCCGCTGATTAAACATAAATTTCTTTTACTTAATTAAATTCAACAATTTTGAGTTTAAGGTGTTATGTTACATACAGTGTTGTTCATAAGTGTAAATATTATTACAGTAAAGTGCATTGACCTACACGAAATTTTCAGCTGTTAAATTTAAGGTATTATCGTTCTGTTAATGCTAACAACGATTTCTTTCGTCAAATTTGCGTGAAATTTAATAGTTTTTATCATCACAGAAAGAAAACACTCGGGATAAATTAATATTTTTATACTTACTTCAATCACGAATCGTACTTAAAAATGCAAGTACGAATAACACTAAAATGTACTTAAATCAATCCTAAATGGGATTACCTTCAAAAATCAATCCCAATATATCTTGAAATAAGTATAAAATGCTTAAATCAAGTACAAAAAAGATTAAACTTTTCGTTGTTAGTGCCACTCTGAGAGAAAAATTACAAAATGAGGGTTTTATACCGTGTTCAGATATGCACCTTAATTGAGTTTTACGCAATAAATGATCTCAATTATCCATACAAAATTGCAATTTAGTTATTGCTCAATTAATACGAAATTGTTATAAATATTGAGTAAAATTGAAATGCAACACTGCAATGCACTGTCACAAGTGTGCTTAGTGAGTAAAACCCAACTCTCTAAGCAAAGTGTTTTGACATTTTTGCCAACAACAAAAACAAAGGGGCATCCATTAGGCCAGCGCAAAAGCCAGATGTTTACTATTTTATTTTTTCTTTAAAGATGTCAAATGTTGTTTACATTTTGCTAAAATAATTGCCAATTGCTAATTGAGTAAGCTTAATTGTGTATGTGCACAGAAAGAAAAACACTCGGGATAAATTAATCTTTTTATGCTTACTTCAATCACGAATCGTACTTAAGAATTCAAGTACGAATAATACTAAAACGTACTCAAAACAATCCAAAATGGGATTATTTTAATAAATCAATCCCGATATTTCTTGAAATAAGTATAAAATGCTTAAATCAAGTATAAGAAAGATTAAACTTTTCGTTGATAGTGCCACTCTGAGAGTAAAATTACAAAATGAGGGTTTTAATCTCACAAAACTTATTAGTTTCATCTCTCAGCATTGCATTCTTTTATGCGTGCGCACGTGTGTGTGTTTTCAAAATTTATTGTACAATTACAACAACACAACACAAGTTGGAACAGAACGATTTGCTTTTTGTTTGTAGTAACAACAAAAACAACAGAACAAGAAGAAAAACATATACATATATATGTATGTGTTATTTTCATGTTTAACCTTCCGTCTTACACATTTTTTGATTATCTATACACATTTAACAAAGTCTGGCCAGACTCATGTGTATCACGAAGGGTTAAAAAGTAAATTTGAAATTGGCTTCTCATTTAGTTTATATTTTTAGTTAACCCATTAAAGACTGAACCCCGATTTCGTGGTACGATTTTGATGAAATTTCACACATTTGATATTATGGGCATTTATATTGACATTGCGTTTTTTTTTATTTTTACCTGTCAAACCTTGGCCCCTAGACCATGGGTATTTTTCTACCCACTTCGCTCTTAAAGAGTTCTTAAACACAAGATTTTTTGAAAACCAAAAATAAAAAAAATTCATTTATTGCATGCATTGATGTGTGTGTTGTGTGCTTATTTCACTATGAACGTTGAATCTGTCCCAGCGGGAAAAGGAAGCAGTACGGATGCCTTCTAGAGGGCCTTTGTATTCCTTCTTTTTGATGAAAAGGATGGTTAAATTTTAAGGGCCGATGTTGATTTTTAATAAAACACCAATTATTTAGGAAGTTATTTATTTTTATTATGAAAATATTGGTATGGTTCAATCATGTATGGAACAAAATATCGGCCAAATGGCCGCCGCGACCTCGGCGGTACACCACCATCCGATGGTCTAAATGTTCGATGACGCTGAGGCATAATTGAGGTTCTATGCCGTTAATGGGCCGAATTATCTTATCCTATAGCTCTTGAATTGTTGCTTGCTTATCGACGTACACCTTTTCTGCCAAAGAAAGAAGACCAACGGTGTCAAATCAAATGATCTTGGCGGCCAATTGACATCACCACCACGTGAGATAACACGGCCATTGAATTCGTTGCGCAAAAGAGCCATTGTTTCGTTAGCTGTGTGGCACCGTCCTGTTGAAAGCACATATCGTCCACATCCATATCTTCCAATTCGGGCCATTAAAAGTTCGTTATCATCTCACGATAGCGAACACCATTCACAGTAACTGCCAGACCGGCCTCATTTTGGAAAAAAATACGGCCCGATGATGCCTCCAGCCCATAAGTCTCACCAAACAGTCACTCTTGTGAGCGCATTGGTTTTTCAACAATTACTCTTGGATTATCATTCGCCCAAATGCGTCAACTCTGCTTATTGCCGAATCCACTGAGGTGAAAATGTGCCTCATCACTGAATCACGAAGTGCACGATGTGCATTTTGATTTGAACGCCCATATTAATAATAAGCCATAATAAGGTGAGGCTTACATTCAACATTGGCTCTTTACAAGGCTTGCTCGCTTTATTCCACTCTCATATCTTTTTACACACGTTGTCATTGCTCTCGCTTCTTTTGCAGTTACATAAGAATGGTAACGGGATCAAAAAAAAAAAAAAAAAAAAAAATTCTTTTGCTTTTGCTTGTGCGAAAAAACATATAAAAATCTTACTCCTTCTCTTCTCTGTTGTCATAGAAGGGAATTCGGAATGTTTTATATTTTATACGAAAGAGCCGAGGCCTTCTTACTAATGCTTTGGATGCTGCTATGGTGTATGCCAGGAATTTATACTGCATGCTAAGAAAATCTGAAGGATCTCCAATCATGAGTCAATTTTATTTCATGTGTTGAAGCATTGGTGTAAGAGAAAAAGTTGCCACAAATGCACAAGAAATGGCAAAGCGCATGGAGAGCTTTGACCATATTGTAAGCCATATTCTTCAGCTTGGCCGTTTTGGACAATGTTAAGCAAAACTGAGTTTGGTTGTACAAAATGCAAATTTTAGTTACACCCAAAGGCTTGTTTTGCACATTTTCATGCTGGTGTCCCAAAAAACATTAAAAATATAAAATTATCTCAATAATCGACCACAGTTGTGATATTTATTTCTTTATTTTTTACTAATTAATAGTTCATTTTACAAAAAACATCGCATTTTTACTTGCCAAAAATTAAAAAAAAAACTATGTGTTTTGAAGCCTCTGACAGCGAAGTGGGTATTTAAATACCCATGTCATTGAATCAAACCTGTGGTCAACGTTATTGGCCCAATTTTGCTAATATTTTTTACTAGAGCAGAGCACACCTAAGGCTATAAGTCACTTTTCCAGAGCCGTTGTCGTTTACTTTTTCCAAATATTAAAAATTGCTAACTTGTAAGCCGCTAACTCACCCAATTAAAGGGGGCAAAATTTAACTTCAAAAATTTGTTTAAGTTATCCTTTCCTTTCTTTATCTTTCTGTAAAAAACAACTTCCGATACCTCTTACCTGAAGTTAGCCAGAATTTTTCTACGAAGGCTCTGTTTTTGGGTATTTAAATACCCATCCGTCCTTAATGGGTTAAATATGTACACAGGCCCAAAAAAGTCTTTTAGTTTCAATAAGATTGTCTTATTAAAAAGTTTTTAGGCAAAGGGGCGTCACAGCAGACAGAACCGAAGAAATAACAATAAGACTGTCTTTTTAGTTTTATGCAGAAAATCTTATTAATTAAGTTAATAAGGAAATCTGAATAATATAATAAGATATCTTATTGTTTGCTCATTGTTTTATGAATTTTCATACAATTTCGTGTATTTGTGTGTAAAAATTTATAATTGTATGAAGAAATTCATTTATTTTTATGTAGAATGTCTTATTGAATTTATTAATAAGAAAATCTTCTTAATCATAAACGATGTCTTATTGAATTTATTAATGAGAAAGTCTCCATAATTATATGAGATTTCTTATTGAATTTATTGATAAGAAACTCTTCTTAATTTGTTGTTGTTTGCTTGTTAATGTCTGCTCAAAACGTCCATTAACACGCAGTTTGCTTAAACATTGAAATTAACTGTTGAAAAAAGTATGTGTTTGTTGTCTTATTATTACTGTTAATATTGTTGTTCTTTTCGACAACTCGTGCAGCTTGCTGAGCACAATGACAATTCGTTTTCAGTTTGTCTTGAAAAGTGTTTGGTGACTGCAACGAAAATATAAGTGTATTAAATAGTTTTGAGTTTTCAGAGTAAAACATTAACCCTGTAGTAAATAAAATAGTCGGTTGCAAAAAACACTAACTATAAATTAACTTGTTTTTAAATGACTACAAATTGGTTTAAATCTCATGCAGATATCAACCAAAAAGGCGCACGTAAAACACAAATAAAAGCAAAATAAGTAAAACAAGCATGCCATGAAGTCATTTATGTTCATACTTGTGAAATATTTTATAAAATTTTGTGTTTCTTTTCAGTTCTGTTTGATTTCTATTTTTTTCAATAACGTTCAATTTTATTACTGAATCAAATAATTTATTTTCCTCGCAACCGAGCCAAGAAAATGAAGTACTCCAGCTATTTAAGTCTTGGGATATGACTGAAGAAATAATATCTAATTTAAATGATCGCGGCATAAATTCCGAAATTGTTTTATTAAATATGGAAATGGAAGATATTGATTATTTATTTGATAAGTTGGACACAAAATTTTTTGGTGAAAAAATAAAATTTAAGGCTGGATTAAGGGCATGGCGGAAGCAAATGGTAAGATATTCATTATAATAGTGATAAGTAATACTTAAAGGAAAAACACACATCGAATTGAAAATACTTATATTTTTTTTCCAGAATAAACCATTTATTTGCGATGCGGACACGCTGTCAACAAACACTCGTATACTTGAATGGTTGAAAAATATTTCCGATCAGTTGACTTCTAGCGAAAGATCAAGCGTTTCCCTTGCAACTACTACTTCAAAGGATTTGGAAAATATTTTGAAATCGACAGTGAAAGGCCAACTGGTATTATCGTATCATGAAAAAAATGGAAATCTAGATAGCAAACATCAAAAATACCTAACGCACTGCATTGTTGAACTGTATGCTGGAAATGGTAAAATGAGCAACAACGAAATGAAGGAATGGTCTTATGAGATTCATAAAACTTTTCCGAAAGAGCGGCCGGTAGTATATCATAAATATTTTATTTAAACAATTTAATTGAATTTATTACTATTTGTTTCTAGGAAACATATTTCCTTGATCGGAAGAAAGGAATGAAAAATCCCACTGGTAAGCTCTTTTCGCGCTGGGTTAATTCACCTAAAATAAAAATTACAACAGGAATAGAAGATGTTCAATCGGAAGAGGTTTCTATAGATTTTGGTAACCAATTTATAACCTATATTTATTTCTTTTAATATAACAAACAAGATATTACAGATGATTACTGTGAAAAAAAATGCTGGTTAGCACATCACTGCGTTCCTTGGGATACAGTTAAAAAATTATGGAAAGAAACGTCAGCTTTTCGAATGAAAAGTGTAGGAAAATTAACAGATTTTTTAAGGGAGTGGCCACGATACAACGACTCAAACGGTTACGAGCTTGTAAGTAATTGCTAATCCTTAATTGAAATTGTTGTCTTATTTTTTAATAAAATAAATTGCTTGTCTTGTTAGATTGAAATAGATTTCGAACATATCCACCCTGGAAAATGCAATCAATTTTTTAGGAAGCTTGACCCATTTTTGAAGAAAATTATACCAATTTTAAAATCAGATGTTAAGGATGTAGCTTGCAGAGAAATGTTTTTATCCAAGCTTGACGATGAAAAAACCACCATCGGTATTGATAATGATAATGTTATTTATAATTGTTTATTTCTAATATGGATTCGTTTAAAATTTTACAGATTCTAAATATTGTGTTATTACTCTGTTGCTTCACGCGCTTTTGCAACCTCAGCGTCTAAATAAGACAACGAAACCGACTATAGCTGATGGACAGGCTGACTTCATCACTTTAGTCACTACTCCAAATGACGTTCAACCAAAACTTTCGCAGCTTAAAGAGGAGTACGCGGCCAATAAAGAAACATTGCAGCCAAAAATAATAGTTGTTGGGTCAGACTATGCTAATATTTCGGAATACTTTATATACTGTGATGGCATTAAATGGAGGTGCTGCACATATATGAAGTGCATAGAGTATATTATTAAACTAAGTTACGTATTTAAAATTCACTATTCACACAACAGCAAGCAAGTTTGGGCATTTATGGAACAATTTTTTTTTGAACTAAAGTCAGAAGAGTTTTCTTCTGTTTCAAATCTTTTAAGCAAACTAAACTCTGATTAAATTGTTGATTTAAAACCATTGAAAATGCCAAAATTTGCTTGCTGTTTATGTGAAAAGACCCATTTGCATCCTGATTTGCTCATAAACCACTTAAAAGTAGATCATGGTGTGCCTACTATATACAAATTTGTCTGCAATGAAGAGAATTGCAAACAAAACTTTCATAATATACATAAATTTAAAAAGCATTTAGGGAAACATACGAAAGAAATTGTGCCTGATGGACACGGTGCAAGGCTAACTGTCGAAAACGTCGCAATCTTGCAAAAAACTCCTACTTTATCAGATAACACAACACAGTCATTGCAAGAATTGTTACCTGCTTTCAAACAATCAAATGTATCATTTCTTCTCGATCTGCACAACAACACGACTTTACCTCGAAATCTAATACAAAATATTCAAAATTCTATTACTGAACGTATCACACTTCCAATAGCTCATATGCTTAGACAAGTAAATATCTGCGAAGAATTAGTACGTGTCATATCTAATCGATTTTTAGATATTGATACTGAATATAAGTTTTTCAAAGAATTGGAAAAACTCCAACTTTATAAACCTCCAATTAAATATACCATAGCTAATGATCTCTCTACCATTATCTTAAACCATAATCCTACTCTTTCAGAAACAAAAGTAGAAATAACTCTTATTGATATCCAATTTCAAATACAAAAGTTTTTGGAAAGTGAGGGAGTTTTAAAAAAAATTCTTTCAAATATGAAACATGTTTCGACTTTCAATTCATATTATAGCTTTCTCAGTGGTAGTCTATGGAAAAATAAAAATAATTGTAATAATTTAGATATTGATCAAAATTGTTTTACATTACCAATATTCTTATACTCTGATGATTTTGAGGTTAATGATCCTCTTGGTTCAAAATCCGGGCAGCAAAAAGTTTGTGGATTTTACTACTCTTTTCCAAGTCTACCAAAATTTCAAAGCAGTAAAATGACAAATATATTTGTTGCTGGTTTTATCAAAACCCAAGATTTGAAAGATTGTGGTTTAAATATATCTTTAACACCACTTATAGAAATTTTTAAAAAATTACAAGTAGATGGTTTGAATATAAAAACAAATGACGGTCATTACAGAGTACATATAGAAATTATGCAAATCTTAGGCGATAATTTAGGTTTGAATACACTATTGGGGTATAATAACTCGTTTTCATCTAATTATTTTTGTAGAATATGTAAGAGACATAAAAAAGAAACAGGAACCGATTGTGTAGAAATAGCAAATTCTTTGAGAAATTTTACTAATTATGAAAAAGATGTTTCACTTAACGACCCATCAAATACAGGTATTAAAAATTCTTCAGTATTCAATACGCTACCAAATTTTCACGTAACTAGTAACATTGCTTGCGATATAATGCACGATGTATTTCTGGGCGTTTGCAAGTACAATTTAAGTAAGATATTGCATTATTTTGTGTATGGTAAAAAATATTTTTCTTTACAAACATTGAATTATAGGAAGCAAATGTTTCAATATGGAGATACAGAGATAGAAAATTCAAGCCCATCTATACAAAAACATCACATTGAAAATTCTTCATTCAAAATGAGCGCGAAACAAATGAAAACGTTTGTTCACTTCGTACTTCTAATGATCGGAGACCTAGTTGATGCAAAGGATTCGGTTTATAAATTTTTAATTCATTTTATAAAATTAATTGATATATTATTGCTACCAAATTATGATAATGAAACATTACATAATCTTCAATTAATAATAAAGGAGCACAATGAAACGTATCAAAAACTTTTTAAAGAAAATTTGAAACCTAAATTTCACAATTTAGTCCATTATCCAAACATAATAAGAAAACTGGGTCCTTTGAAATATTTTTGGTCATTCAGGTTCGAATCTCAACACCAATTGCACAAACAATACGCTAGAAGCATAACCTCAAGACTTAATATTTCCTTATCTTTGGCAATTAAATCATCGTTAAGATTTGCAAACTGTGTTTTAAACAACAATTTCTTTCAAAATGAATATGTGTACACTGATATGGGTCCAATTGAATTGGAAAATTATTATTTATATATATCTCTCAATTTATCTAATATAAAATCATTGACTAGAACAAACTCTGTTGTCTTCAGAGGCATTAATTTTAAAATTGGACATATTGTGACACTTTTTGAACATGCTGTCAGCATTTACGAAATAAGCGATTTTTTAATAGAAGATAAAAAAGTTTATATTATTGGAAAACAACATGAGTGCTTAAATTTTGCTGAAAAATATCAGTCATACCTTGTTGGAAATGCAACCGAAACGTATAAAAAAATAAAATTTCACTTATTACAAGGACCGCCAATCCATTTTTATATGTTAAACAATGGCCTCAAAGTAATAAGATTAAAAAAATATTGGTAAATGAACATAATTTTTTTTTTAATTAAAAATAATTAATATACATAATATTAATGAAATTTATTTGTACTTAGTTTGGTTTTTTTTGTTTCTTAAAATGATAAAATTTATATAAATACTATAAAATGTATTTTAAGTAACATACTTATTATAATAACATACATATTATTATACACATTTATAATATAAAATAATAAATAATAGTAATGATAAAAATAATTATTCTTTTCTTCTTATTTTCATAAGATGTCTTATTGATTTTATTAATAAGGTTTTATTCTTATTTCCATAAGATGTCTTATTGATTTTATTAATAAGGTTTTCTTCTTATTTCCATAAGATGTCTTATTGATTTTATTAATAAGGTTTTCTTCTTATTTCCATAAGATGTCTTATTGATTTTATTAATAAGGTTTTCTTCTTATTTCCATAAGATGTCTTATTGATTTTATTAATAAGGTTTTCTTCTTATTTCCATAAGATGTCTTATTGATTTTATTAATAAGGTTTTCTTCTTATTTCCATAAGATGTCTTATTGAGTTTATTAATAAGATTTTCTTTTTACAATAATAAGTCTTTCTTATTGGTGAAAAACCATAGAGAAGTCTTATTAACTTTGTTCTATTTTATAGAGCATTTTATGTAGACATTTAGCTCTGTGTACATACGATTTTTAAAGTAAAAACCATATGGGGCATGATGTTGGTGTTTCATCATTCTTTAAGGTGTTAAACGGGTAAGTAAATCAATCATAATAATTTTTTCTTTCTAATTTCTTTTTTTGGTTTTTTTCAAGCACAAATTGGAAATGAAATCAACATTATAATGCTTGATTCAAGCGCATTTTGGGATTGATTCAATCTTAGTTTTACTTAAATCAATCTCATTTTTGGATTATTTTAAGTACGAGTTCGGATTAAAACCATTTTATAATTCTTGAATCAAGCGTATTTTGAGATTGATTGAATCTTAGTTTTACTTAAATCAATCTCATTTTCGGATTACTTCAAGTACGAAATCGGGATAGAATATGGATAATTTAAGTATTTCGGGATTGAAAATCCGTACTTGAATCAATCTTTCTGAACTTGATTTAAGAAAATCCGTACTCACCGTACTATCAATCCCGCTTCGGATTGATTTGAGTACGTTTGGATTGATTTTTCTTTTGAGCGTATGGAGTTAAGATGAAAAATGTTATGCATCAAAAAAAGAAGAAGTCATAGCGGATGGAATGGAAGATTTTCCATAGTATTTTTTTTGTAAAAATAACGTTTTTATTCGTTATTCTCATCGATTAATCGAAAAATTATTAAGATTTAATCGTTTGATCGAACGAACAAAAACAATTATTTGAATTATTCGAACAAAGTTGAAAGGCGATTAATTGACAACTCTAGACCTTACTATGAATGTTTTGTCTGTTAGATAGCTCTCCAGAAAATTGTTAGTGTTTTGAGGAAACATTCGTGTTATTTTGATGAGTAGCCCATCATGCCAAACTTTGTCAAATGCTTGGGAAATGTCTAAAAAAAGGGCTGAGCAGTATTGCTTTTTCTCAAACGCTGATCTAATTAGGGTGACAATTCTATGCACTTGTTCTATTGTATCATGTTTCGCTCCGAATCCGAACCGGTGATCCGGGATGATGTCGTGTTCATTAAGATGAGGAGTTATACTTAAAACGAATATTTTTTCGAAAAGATTCAATAGGATTGATAATAAGCTAATCTGTCTGTACGACGCAACCTGGCTAGCATCTTTTCCTGGCTTGGGAATCATAACAATTATAGACCTCTCCCATGAGGATGGGAAGTATCCGACTCGTAATATCGCGTTAAAAATGAGCAGCAAGATTCTAGAAGCAGACGATGGTAAGTTTCTTATCATTGACCTTGTGATGCGGTCAGGTCCGGGGGATTTTCTAATACTCAGTTTTTCTATTGCAGATTTTACTTGAGTTATGTTAAATTTTATTGGATGGTCTACCTTATTAGGAATGATTGGACGACAGGAACAAGTATGCGCATCACATGGCGTGAAAACTTTCTCAATTTGGCCCGCGAAGGCGTTTAATTTTTCATTTGTGTTTTTGGCCCAAGTGCGGTTATCCAGTCTTAATGGAGATTCTTGGGTATATGGCATTTCATATGCCGTACCGCCTTCCATAAGCCATAATTTTTTGTGACATCTAAACTGTTTAAATAGCCTTCTACTGCAGACTCGTGGTTCTTAGCACTTATGTCTGTTAGGTTTTTTAATCTAAAGATTGAATAAATAAATACATCAAGCCGAAATCAAGCCGAAGCGGATTTCCATAAATCAAGTAGAGAATGCATGAATAAAGTAAGGATTATTCAACAATTGATACTCTACTACTTATATGTAGACTATCAACTTGTAATTGTCTCTCGCTACACAAGCGCGCGATTATTGTGCTGTTAGACTTTGACCAAGCGTTCCAGTTCTCTATTTTAATCAATTTATCCTTGCGTTAACATTAATTAAACT
Organism: Pollenia angustigena; assembly: GCA_930367215.1. Classification (NCBI taxonomy): domain Eukaryota; kingdom Metazoa; phylum Arthropoda; class Insecta; order Diptera; family Polleniidae; genus Pollenia; species Pollenia angustigena. The sequence continues at coordinate 46,477,469 of OV884058.1, forward strand.
ACGTGACAAAATTTCAACAAAGTCGTGACCAAATGAATCTGACAGCTAATCATTATTTAAAATTTTCCGCTGAATCTGAATATGAAGTCAGAATTGTCAAAAGTAGAACAGTTTTTGAGATATTCCAAAATAACCGTTATTTGTATTTTTAAAAAAGATGATGTGACTAAAATGCAAATATCTTCAAAAATTTTAAACGGGGTATGTAACACTTTCTTTCTAGTGAAAGGTTATAAAATTTCTAAAATAACCATGGATTGCTTGTGAAGATTGGTCAAGAAATGACAGAGTTACAAGGGACAAAATTTCAAGCTTCATTGAAAAGTTTATGATTTTGTTCAATTTTGCTCTATTCAAGTAATTTTTTTTAAACAAATGATTTAAAAATCCTAATGTTTTATTGCATGCGACATTAGATTATTTTAATATGAACATTTTGCGCCCAACTAGACATAGATTAGTACAAAAATGCCGAAGCTACAGAAGATTTAGTATATTAACCCACATAGAAATTCAATACTTTTAAGCAATTTTTAATATTTATTGTTACTTAAAATTTAGCTTTGTATATTAATTTGTTGTGGGTTAGTTCAATTATTCTTCTGTAACTTTGTCATTTTTGCACCGATCCGGATCCTATTAGGCACAAAATGTTCGTATTGAAATTAGCTAAAATTTTATTTTTTGGATATTTGCATTTCAGTCACAGCATCCTTTTTAAAAACACAAATAACGGTTATTTTGGAATATCTCAAAAACCGTTCTACTTTTGACAATTCTTACACCCTGTATGTTCATAAAATTTTTTTTAATTTAATAAAGGTTTAAAGAACAAATTTACTTTGAATATTATCCTTAATAAACGTTTGTTAAATTTAATAATCGTTTGTGCCCTGCAGGAAATTTGTGTCAATTGGTCCAACAGACTGGTCCTGTGAGTTGTGAAAATTGAACAGGTACAAAAAGATAGAACTCATGACCAGTGAAAGGAGAAGCAATCATGTAACTGGTTTATGCAGAACAAAAAGGTAGAAAAAGCAATGAATTACAGAACAGTCCTCACCGGTGGTGTGACACATTTTTTTTGTCTTTCTAAAATTTGTTTCTTGAATTAAATTATACATCTTGTTTTATTGAAATAATACTACATTGTACTGAAATAATACTACATTGTAGTAACTGTCACTAAACACGTCCATTAGGAATAGATGTGTGACTGGGCAAATAGTGTCAATTGACCCCCTCCAATGACAACCCCATGTAAAAGTGATAGGTCTAATTCATAGAAAGTGTTAAAACTAGAACCGGTCCCTACCACCAAAGACCTATCACGGGACTACTTTGGTGTCAGTTCGCTTCCCTCTAGGGTGAATACACTCATAGGTGTCAAATTCATTTGGTCAAAAAATTGTCACGTAGTGTTATCCATGCGTTTACATTAATTATTTCTATTTGATAGATTTTAACCTTTGTTTATTTTTAACATTAGTTTTTCCCTAACAGATCTAGTTTTAAAGATATAGTGACATTTATTTATTGCATAATATACACCATTTCTGTTTTATTCGTCTATTTTTCGCAAACGGTTCTTCAAATCTTAAAATACTTTCTGGCTTATTAACCAACACACGTGCACTGCCTTGGCACGTAAAAAAAATTGGACATTTGGGGAATTCGAGATGGCTTAAGTGGCGTCCAGAATTTGAGGTCGGATTCAAAAGTCACCAAAGGCAAAAATGAAGCCACTTTCAACCCATGAACAACGATATGCGATATGATGAGATCGGACTTTAAATTGTAGCGATACATATAAAAAACCAAAAGGGCTGTATTTTGGGGCAAGGCAAACAATTTTTTTTCCTGTTTTCGAAACTGGCACAACTTTTTTTTTTGTATGGAGGTCGACCTGGTCTAATAAACAATACTAGCTGACCCGACAGACGTTGTCCTGTCCAAATTAGGAAAAATGTTTGCGTTCGATTTTTAAAATCCGTTAAAAAGATACGAACATTTGAAAGAAAAATTAGTCAAATCGATGAAGCCGTTTTCTGATTTTGGGTAATTCGAAAAAAGTGGGTGTAAAAGTAGGCGGGGCAAAATTTTATTTTTGTATAAATCTAAGTTGGACCATGGCGATCATCTTAAAGAAAAAATCGTCCAAATTATATAGATGTCATTGGTGGTACAATATGAAAATTGGATTTTGCCACGCCCCTCTGCCCGCAGACCGAAAATCAAAAATCAGACTTCACAGTGTCACCTGCCTGAATATTCTGAAGATTCCCTGAAAATTTCATAAAAATCGGCCCAGCCGTTTTGGAGTCCATACGTTACATACACACATACATACATACACATATCCTATTTAATATATATAGAAGAAGATAGATAGAGATAGATAGATAGATAGATAGATAGATAGATAGATAGATAGATAGATAAAATAAAACGTGAAGTTTGGTTCGAAGTATTTAAAGATTTTTAATAGAAAAGTTCGTTGGAATGTCTAGTTTTCGCATACATAAAAAATAGGATGAAAAATTGCGTTGTCAAAGTTTTAAGGACTAACTAAAAAAACGTAGTTTTGAATATCATTGCAATAAAAGTTAGATATCCTGCTATAATTACCATTAAGACGCTACTCAAATGAAAGAGAATTTTTTGAAGATTAATAACACGGTGCTACAAAATTTCCTTTTTTGCAAGCACTTTCAAAGTGACCTAGTGTATGTTAAAGGTCTAGATGAGTGTATTACAAAACCGGTTTTAAAAGTTTCAATATACCTCCAAATTCCCGAGTTATGGACCAAAGAAATTTTTTTGAGGCTGCTACTTTTAAACATTTATAACTTTTTTATTTATTAACCGATTTTTTAAATTCAAACGGTTTTGGAAAGCAAAAGAATTGTTATTTTTAAATATATATACTTCTCAGACAATATTAGCACAAATATGAATAGATTTTTTCAATTATATGGAAAATTTTTAGTTTTTTTTAAACTTTTAAAATTTCTACGAGACTTTTTTCCGAATTTAGTTTAAAGGCAACAAATATATTAAAGACAGTATTTTTCTGAGTAAAATGAGACGTCATTTGTTAAAATCGGTTGAGAAATGAGGAAGTTATAGTACCTTTGCGAACAAAAGAGTGGAAACCTGTTTCGATTAGATTAGCATGATTTAATAAAATAACTTTAATCTAATAAAACATAACGAATTATATATTTGTATCACCAATTTATACATGATTTTTTTTTTAAAATGTTTACTTAATCTTTTACGTTTAAAATACAAATCATCAGTTTCTCGCTTTAGTGACCAGCAGTAATTAGCTAACATCCTGATTTGACTTTTTCCTTCAAATCTCTTTTCAATTGTTAATAACTCTTGATGGAAACGTTCGCCTTGTTCGTCACTTAATTGGCCTAGATTATTTGGAAAAAAATCTAAATGGGAATGCAGAAAATGTATTTTTAAAGACATTCTGCACCCCATTTCTTCGTAAGCATCCAGAAACTCACTAACAACATGAACGTAGGCAGCGCTTCTCTTATTACCTAAAAAATTTTCCGACAATGACATGAAACTAATCCATGCTCTCTCTTCAACTGCATTTAACAATTTCGTAAAATTTTCATCAAGAAACATTTTTCGGATTTGTGGTCCAACAAAAATGCCTAGAAATAAAAATATAAAAAAAATTGTCAATGTCTCTTAAATGATTGAAAATAAAATACACCTTCTTTTATTTTGGCTTCACTTAGTCTCGGAAATAGAGACTTTAAGTACAAAAAAGCCTCACTCTCTTGGTCTAGTCGTTTCACAAATTGTTTCATATATCCCAGCTTTAAATGTAATGGCGGCAAAATAATCTTCTCGGGCCGGACTAGTGGAATATTAATAACATTTTTTTCGCTTAGTTTAAATGACTTTCTTGGTGGCCAGTCTTTACATTTATAATGGTCCTTTGCACGACTATTCCATTCACAAAGATAACAGGGATACTTAGTGAAACCTCCCTGCATTCCAAAAAGAATTGTTAATACTTTTAAATCAGAGATGATTTGCCACTGATGTTTGCTGTAATTAATTACGTTAAGAATTTTGTCTAATGTGGCATATGTTTCTTTCATATCAGTCGCATATGCTATGGGAACTGATGGTAACTCGTTTTCATTATGTAAAAGAACTGCTTTCAAACCTAGAAATTCGTGATTTTAAAATTGGCTATTAAAATAAAATATTGTTACTTATAAGAAACATACTTTTACATGAACCATCCAAGAATAGCCGCCAATCTTCTGAACGATGCTCGTGACTGAGGCAAACAAATAACTCATCAACATCGGTGCAATAAACAAGATTATTATATTTATCATCATGTTTGAAAATTTGTTCGAATGACGCTAGTTGTATATTTTTTCTTCCAAAAGTACCTTGAAAATTACTTTCGCAGGCATTCCATTGTTTAAATCGTGAAGCCAAAGTTTCAGCTTGTCTCCAAGATAAACCTAAGTCTCGCACAAGATCACGAAAATCTTCATTTGTAATTAAATGACGTTCGGAAGAGACTGCTTTCAAAGGCACATATGGTGTGTCATTTCCATCACCATCACAAATTTCATTAATGGGCGAAGTAACACTTTCCACTTCTATACTTTTTGTTTCTGCAACATCAATTTCTCTTAGAACTGGCTTACATACAGTTGATACATTAGGATATGGAATGCGATCACGGGTTTTATAGCGATGACCAACAACATTTGTTTGGCAAAAGTAACACTCTTCTGGTTTATGAAAATGCTGACGGTGCCAAATCATTGGGACTGAGAATATTGAACCCTGTTCACATTTTTTAGACATCCATTTTTTGAGTGTCGATGAGCATTTTGAGCAAACATATTGGGGTTCATACCAAGCACTCCTTACGTACGACCGATTAAAATATAGATTATAAGCTTCTACCACAGCTTTATTTTTTACCAATTCGATACGATGTTTTTTGTCAACAAATAAGCCACAAATGTAACAAAAAAGATTACGCTTATTACACATTCTAAAGGTGGCCAAACTTCACTTAAGCACAATATTATTGAAAAAAAAAATACTTTAATTTAAAAAAACCAGTTTTTTCTAATTCGACTTTAAAAACACTAACTAAAAAACAGAAGTTTTGCAATTATCAAAAAAACTAACGGTATTTTTAAAAAGTACTTTCAATAATGTTTATTTTAGTGATGGGTCCGTGAGGGGATATTGACTCACACTCACTCACATCAAGAGAAAAATTTTTTTAGTTTATTTTGTACCTATTAATTCAAATTTACTTGTTTAAAATGAGCGATTTGTATTGTATTTACAAAAGAAAAAAAATAGTATTTTTTTAGGAATTTTAATTGTTTTTTTGTTATAATAGCTCCTCATAAAAAGTACTATAACTTCCTCATTTCTCAACCGATTTTAACAAATGACGTCTCATTTTACTCAGAAAAATACTGTCTTTAATATATTTGTTGCCTTTAAACTAAATTCGGAAAAAAGTCTCGTAGAAATTTTAAAAGTTTAAAAAAAACTAAAAATTTTCCATATAATTGAAAAAATCTATTCATATTTGTGCTAATATTGTCTGAGAAGTATATATATTTAAAAATAACAATTCTTTTGCTTTCCAAAACCGTTTGAATTTAAAAAATCGGTTAATAAATAAAAAAGTTATAAATGTTTAAAAGTAGCAGCCTCAAAAAAATTTCTTTGGTCCATAACTCGGGAATTTGGAGGTATATTGAAACTTTTAAGCCCGGATTCGTAACATGCTCACCAACACCTTTAACGCACACTAGGTCATTTCAGAAGTGCTTTTCGAGTGTAGCACAGTGTAATCTAAAAATTATTAAAAAAAAAATGGCATAAATTATGGAAATACAAAATGCCACTATATCTTTAAAACTAAACTGCTAGAAAAAAATTAATGATTTCATCCTAATCAGCATTCTCAAATTTCATCCATTGGTTAAGGCAGTTTAGTGGATCAAGAGCTGATTGTGACTACGACCCATATTCGCAGGGAAATCTTAAAAAGTCAGATTCAAGGGCTGATTTTTCACCACTTGCGGTTAAGTTTGACCTACTGGCATATCTTCCTAGATGAAGTTGCTGTTTAACATCTGCTGATGGCTCTTCGCAAAGTAACCGAGTTAGATAGCTTCAGCTACAAACATTCAGCGAGTATATCATATTGTTCAGTTTTACATACCCTGTTAGTGCTGGGAATGATCAGTTTTACACACCCTATTTATGCTGGTATTGCTCAGACACATAAGAGTAGTTGGTAGCATGGTTAGTCGCCCAGAGGTTAAGTCCACCATAATATTAGGTCCATACGGCAGGTGTTCATGTCAATGTTTTCCACATCTTTGAACCATTGCTTTGACTCTGGCGTATATAAGTTGGTAGTTTGCACATACAAATAAATTTTTAGTATTGTGGTTATTTTGTTGAACTATTTATGGTTTTTAATCCAAATTTTTAATATTTTTAATTAGGCTTAAGTTCATGAAATTCAATTTTTACTAAATTATTTTTTTTTATGAAGAAAGGAATTTTACAACATGAAAATTAATTAAAATTGTTATTGATAATCTTTCATTCTTGACGTGGCTCGGGCTCGAACCCTGGCCGGCAGGTTACCATGACATGTTTCGATCGCAACCACTCGATCTCCTCAGATGGATTTGCCGTCTTACACTCGCAGCCATCGACGACTGCTGACGTCACCAGTCAAACATCAATCCTTAAACCAAATTGTATTTTAACATTTGGTAGATCGAAATTTGCTTTCCTGAATGATTATCCATTTTAATTGATTTTACATGTTTTTTCCTTTACTTCTGTTTTTTCGTACTTTCGTCAAGAATTTTTCTTTAAGTCCAAGTACATTTTTTTGTTTTTTCACTTTGTCTTTCTCTTTTCTGTTGACCTTTTTCAGCACAACTTGAAGGACAAATGTACACATAGAGTTCGTGCCTTAGCTTTAACAATAATTAGTATTGTGGTTATTTTGTTGAACTATTTATGGTTTTTAATCCAAATTTTTAATATTTTTAATTAGGCTTAAGTTCATGAAATTTAATTTTTATTAAATTATTTTTTTTATGAAGAAAGGAATTTTACAACATGAAAATTAATTAAAATTGTTATTGATAATGTTTCATTCTTGACGTGGCTCGGGCTCGAACCCTGGCCGGCAGGTTACCATGACATGTTTCGATCGCAACCACTCGATCTCCTCAGATGGATTTGCCGTCTTAAGCCTAGTACTCTGTTCAAATTTGTGAAAAATGTTGAGCAACATTTATTATTTCACACGAAAATTTTGACATGTATCGATGTTACCTATCATGCGAGTTTGTACAATTTGCCGATTTTATTCCTGCAAAGTATGCGACATTGTTTGCGTATGTAAACAAACCCCACATGTATTTTAATTAAAAATAATTTTTTTTAATACAAAATTTAATCAAAAATAAAGTAAATATAGATAAAAAACTTTTACCGGTTGTGTTATATTAATTTTTTATTTCTTTTTAAATAATCAGTTCAACCTTTTTTTGATTTTGCTTAAAATTCCACGTGAAATAAGTGCATCTTACTTTATTTCGCAGTTGTAAAAAAATGTTGCCAGAAACATTTCGGAACTTTTTCACAAAATGAACAGAGTACAACTCAATCAACATTATTTCATGCCCAACCTGAGCAAGTGTGTTGATCCGACCGTAAATGTGGTTCAAAGTGTGAAGCCGTCTGACCAGAGGAATAATAACGAAAAACCTGGAACATCACGATTTGCATTAACAAATACAGGAGCTGTACCAAAAAGTACTAAAGTGCAAACAGGCATGGACAGATATATAACAATAACTAAGAGAAAGGCTAGCCCTAGGTCCACCCAACAGGAACGCGTGGCCAAACAATACAAAGGCTCTAACGTAGTCTCTTTGCCAACAAATGGTAACAGATTCTCTGTACTATCCATACCTGACGATGAAGAAGCAGAATTAGCTAATGGGACAGCCACTAAAGAAGTTAAACCGCCACCTATCTATCTGCGGGAGCAAACATCAAATAGCATAGTCAACATGTTGACTCAACTTGTAGGTAAGAACAATTTCTACGTCGTTTCTATACGACGCGGACAAATTCAAGAGACCAAAATTCAAGCCAGTACAGAAACGAACTTTCGTATTATATCAAGACACCTGGACGCAGAAAATAAAAGCTACTATACATACCAATTAAAAAGTGCTAAGGGATTGATTATTGTCATAAAAGGCATAGATAGTTCCGTTCCTACAGATGAAATAAAATCTGCCGTAGAGCAAGAGGGGTACGAGGTAAAATCGGTTCATAACATTTTGAACAGGAACAAAGTTCCCCAACCACTGCACCGCATTGAGATATCGTTTGATTCATCGGTTCTCAAAACCAAAAATTCAGTTCATCCCATATACAACTTGCGCTACCTACTCAACAGAAGAATAACTGTTGAGGAGCCAATAAAACGAAAGGGTCCCTCCCAATGCACAAACTGTCAGGAATATGGGCATACAAAATCATATTGTAAATTGCCTCACGTATGTGTGGTTTGTGGCGACGCTCATAAAACCGCCGAATGTAATCGTTCTAAAGTTGACCCAAATGTCAAGAAATGCAGCAACTGTGGCGAAAATCACACGGCAAACTATAGGGGTTGTAAAGTCTTCTTGCATTTAAAAAAACCAGCTTTAGTTCAAAAATATACTCACTCCCAATATGGTCCATCACATGCGCCCAGCCAAGCCGCTGGCTCTATTGCTAGTACTACACAAACAAACAAACAAAACCAATCATATGCCCAAGTCCTAAAAGGAAACCCTAATGCGAAAAATCCCCCGAGTACTTCCAACGCAAAGCAACCTCCATACGCTAATGTTCCTAGGGAAGGTCTACAAATGCCTACCTCAATTGAAAATTTAATTCAAACTATGAATAATTTCATGGCCACTATGCAGAGCATGTTTCAGGAAATGATGCGAAACCAGAACATGCTCCTGCAAGTTCTACTCAACAAAAAATGAACCAGTTAAAAATATGTTTCTGGAATGCAAACGGGTTATCCCAACATAAACACGAAGTTGCAAACTTTCTTCATAGGCATGAAATCGACGTACTTCTTGTCTCTGAAACACACTTTACTCATAAAAACTGCTTTAGGGTAAATGGTTACCTTACGTATGACACAAAACATCCCAGCGGACGAGCTTGTGGTGGCACAGCCATAATTGTGCACAAACACATCAGACACTTACCAGCCAGAGTTCGAAGAAGATTGTATCCAGGCCACATCTATAAATCTGACTGATTTCAAACTAACGTTAACATCCGTTTATTGTCCCCCGAGGCACAAAATTCTACACGATAAATTTCTCAACTTCTTCTCCACATTGGGCCAGAAATTCATTGCTGCTGGCGACTACAACGCTAAACATACATATTGGGGCTCCAGACTTATTAGTCCTAGAGGTAATCAGCTATATAATACCGTAACTGCAAATAACCTTGATGTGGTATCGAGTGGTGAGCCTACCTATTGGCCAACCGACTTCAACAAGCTACCAGACCTTATTGACTTTGCTGTAATCAAAAACATCAAGCGCGATCAGGTACTAGTTAGTTCCTCCTATGATCTTTCGTCTGATCATTCACCTTCAATCCTCATTTTAAAATGTAACTCTGACGCCGCAGCTGCAAACTGGTTTTCCTATCCAAACAGAAACACAAATTGGTTAAAGTATAAAATGTATGTGAGCTCTCACCTATCACAGTGCATTCCCCTAAAAAATTCATCTGACATCCAAATAGCTGTCGACCGATTTACAGAAGTCTTGGATGCTGCAGCAAGAAATGCAACCCCAATCAAGCGGACAATTAAACGTGCTCCTTACAATACATCGACGGATATAGAGACCCTTATCAGAGAAAAAAGGAAGTTAAGAAGACAATGGCAAAACAGTCGTTCCCCAACCACTAAGGCCCAACTACAATTATGCCTGACAACTCTTCGCAACAAATTGAGACAGAACCACGAGTCTGCAATAGAAGGCTATCTAAACAGCCTAGATGCCACAAAAAACTCCAATTATAGCTTATGGAAGGCTGTACGGCATATGAAATGCCCTATAACCCAAGAATCTCCATTAAGACTGGAAAACCGCACTTGGGCGAAAAACACAGATGAAAAATTAAACGCTTTCGCGGGCCATCTTGAGAAAGTTTTCACGCCACATGATACACATACTTGTTCCTGTCGTCCAACCATTCCTGATAAGGTGAACCATCCATTAAAATTTAACATTACTCAAGTAAAATCTGCAATAGAAAAAGTGAATATTAGAAAATCTCCCGGACTTGACCGTATCACAGGGTCAATGATAAGAAACTTACCTTCGTCTGCTTCCAGAATCTTGCTGTTCATTTTTAACGCTATATTAAGAGTCGGATACTTCCCATCCTCATGGAAGAAGTCTATAATTGTTATGATTCCCAAGCCAGGAAAAGATGCTAGCCAGGTTGCGTCGTACAGACCGATAAGCTTATTATCAATCCTATCAAAGCTTTTCGAAAAAATATTCATTTTAAGTATAACTCCTCATCTAAATGAACACGACATCATCCCGGATCACCAGTTCGGATTCAGAGCGAAACATGGTACAATAGAGCAAGTGCATAGAATTGTCACCCTTATTAGATCGGCGTTTGAGAAAAAGCAATACTGCTCAGCCCTGTTTATAGACATTTCCCAAGCATTTGACAAAGTTTGGCATGATGGGCTACTCATCAAAATAACACGAATGCTTCCTCAAAACACTCACAAGCTTCTGGAGAGCTATCTAACAGGCAGAACATTCATAGTAAGGTCGCAAGATAAATACTCCCCCCTCAAGAAAATTACTGCTGGTGTTCCCCAAGGCAGCATATTAGGACCGCTTCTATATATAATATACACAGCGGATATGCCAACAAACCTGAGCACGCATACCTCTACATTTGCAGACGACACAGCATTTATTAGCGTTAACCATGACCCAAAAGTCGCATCGCAAAATCTGCAGTCCCACATCAATGAACTAGAGGCATGGCTAGAAAAATGGAGAATAAAGGTTAACCCGGCTAAATGTGCTCACTTAACTTTCACGCTCAGAAGACAAACGTGCCCAGCAGTAAAAATAAATAACATCACTGTTCCGGTAGAAAACCATGTAAAGTACTTGGGAGTTCATATAGATAGACGTTTGACCTGGTCTCGTCATATCGAAGCGAAAATAACGGCTATGAAACTTAAAGCAGCTCAACTACATTGGCTTCTCGGTAGAAACTCAAACTTGTCTTTAGACAACAAAGTTCTTCTATACAAGTCCATCATAAAACCAATATGGACATATGGCATCCAATTATGGGGTACTGCATGCGCATCTAACATCCAAAAGCTTCAAAGAAGACAGTCTAGAATATTACGACAAATTGTCTGCGCCCCATGGTATATACGTAATGATATTATCCACAGAGATCTCAACGTCCCCACTATCCAGGAGGAAATTAAAAAATATTCAATAAGCTACATCGACAAACTAATGGTTCACCCTAACTACCTCGCTCGGGGTTTGCTTCAGTTCGAAGGTCACCAGAGGCTAAAAAGAACCGATACTTTGAGCCTTACTAGAAGACAGTCTTAAAAATTTGAATACAGCAGTTAGTGGTTACACAGGTAACAACTAATAAACAACAAGTAGAATTAAGATTTGAATACATATTGTAAATTTCGATAAGAAAGATTCAATAATAAAAATAAATTATTATTAAAAAAAAAAAAAAAAAAAAAAAAAAAATTATTTCATAGATATTCCGCACAAGTTTTTTTCATATGCGTTTTGACAGCATTTCACGTGAAATGTTGAACAGAGTACCAGGCTTTACACTCGCAGCCATCGACGACTGCTGACGTCACTAGTCAAACATCAATCCTTAGGGTTCGAGGGTTCGAGCCCGAGCCACGCCAAGAATGAAAGATTATCAATAACAATTTTAATTAATTTTCATGTTGTAAAATTCCTTTCTTCATAAAAAAAATAATTTAATAAAAATTAAATTTCATGAACTTAAGCCTAATTAAAAATATTAAAAATTTGGATTAAAAACAATAAATTTTTAGTATTGTGTTTATTTTGTCGAACCATTTATGGTTTTTTAATCCAAATTTTAATATTTTTAATCAGGCTTAAGTTCATCAAATTTAATTTTTCATAAAACTATTTTTATGAAGAAAGGAATTTTACAACATGAAAATTAATTAAAATTGTTATTGATAATTTTTCATTCTTGACTGACCTGAGATACGAACACAGGAGGCTGGCTCGAGATTCGAACCCAGGCGGCTGGTTACCCTGACATGTTTCGATCACAACCACTTGATCTCTTCGGAGGGATTTGCCGTCTTACACTCGCAGCCATCGATGGCTGCTGCGTCAATAGTCAAACATCAATCCTTAAACCAAATTGTATTTTAACCTCGAAATTTGCTTTTTTGAAAGATTATCCATTTTAATTGATTTTCCATGTTCTTCCTTACTTCTGCTTTTTGTGTACCTTTTGGCAAGAATTTTTCTTGAAGTCCAAAGTACCTTTTTATTTTTTCCATTTTGTCTTTCTTTTTCTTGTTGACCTTTTTCAGAACAACTTGAAGGACAAATGTTCACATAGAGCTCGTGCCTTAGCTTTAACAATAATTAGTATTGTGGTTATTTTGTCGAACTATTTATGGTTTTTTAATCCAAATTTTAATATTTTCAATCAGGCTTAAGTTCATCAAATTTCAATTTAAAACATTTTATTAAACATTTAATTGTTATGCAATTTATAAATTTCAATATTTTTCAGTTTTATAGAAACACTACATAAGCATTTTCTATGTATGACATTACTACTCGTATTCATAACGAAAATTATGAAAAATTAAACACACAAAGAAATAATATATTTATGTACCTAAACTCAATTAAATATACACTGGTGTACAATTTATGATTTCATACTAAAAACAAAACCCAATTCTATTCCATTTTACATATGAAACGTGTTGACTCAAAATGTGTCAAATCCACAACATGATCTACATGTAACTAAAGACATAAACATTACGTTGTGTAAGTGCACGGGTGTGTCATGGAGTATGTGTGTTTATATGTCACGACACAACAATGAACTTCATGTAATTCGGTTAAATGCGTATACAGATTTACAGTTATGCTTAGAATTTCAGCGCTTTAATTTTTTTACATACATATTTTTTGCTTATTAAGTCTGTGTTCATACGGCTCATGTCTTATTGACATGATTGCTACTTTATAGGCGAGAGGGACGAGGGGAAAAGAAACGAGTACACAGACGCATGTACTGTCTTTACGTTTTGCTTTTTCATTCGTTGTTTAATTTTGTTTTTGTTTTCAATATCAAACAAGTTAGAGTGCTATATTCGGCTGTGCCGAATCTTTGATACCCTCCACAGGCAGTTCGAATGTTTAAGGAGTAATATCTGTATGATGTTATTATTATCTTAAACTGTGACGATTTGTTATTTATTATGGTTTCAGGTGTACTAAACTGTTTTCCGGGAGTAGGGTTTCTATGGGGCCTAGGGTAAATTATGTACCGATCTTCACGAAATTTCACAGTATCATTTACAGTCCTATAAAACTGTGACGTACCAAATTTTATTACGCTAGCGTTAGTTTTTACGGTTTTAGGCGTACTAAACTATTTTCCAGGAGTAGTGTTTATATGGGGCTTAGGGTAAATTATGGACGGATCTTCGCGAAATTTAACAGCGTGATTTCCAGTCAAATAAAACAAATTTTTGTAAAATCTTATCTCATTCCGTGCCTTGTTCCAGGATTTCTGTTATTCTTTGTAACAAAATTATCAATTTTTTAGGTGGTGGTTACACATTTTGTTTCATAGCTCTGGTCCTACTGCACCGATTTTGCTGGATTTCAATTTCAAACTGCTTAGGATAACTACAAGCAGTTTGGCATTAAGTTTGTTCATTTCTTTTGAGTTGTTCGAAAGTGAGCGTGTTTTCAACAGACGGACAGACAGACGGGCATGGCTAGATCGACTTAGAATTACTCAAGGACCCAGAGTATATATACTTTATGGGGTCTGAGATGAATAATAAAAAAGGTTCACACGCAGTGACAAACTTAATATGCCCTCTTCACAACTAATTGTGGTGGAGGGTATACAAAGCACACATGCATAAGCACGACTATACAAAATAAAAAACATGTCGCCAACATGACATGAATCATTTGATCGCCAATTCATGTTCAAAGAAGAAAAAGGAAGAATCTTGTCAATAAGACATGAGCCGTATAAACTCAGACTAACAGAAAATTGTGCTACCTTTTCACCCATCACTTTAAAATTATGAACGAAATTTTGGTACAAAAGCTTCTCTTAAACGTTGCCATGTAGATAAAAGAACAATCAAATATTTGATGTGGTTTGTTACACTTGTTAAATGTTTTATGAGATTCTAACGTGTTTAACAACAAAAACTAATATTATTTGAGAGTTTGCAACATTTTGTTTGTATACATGAGACACTACTACACTGAAGAGCTCATATTATACAGCATTATTTATGGTTATGTTCAGGTATTGGTTGCAGCTGGACAGACTTTTGCTAAAGAGTGTGTAAATTTAACGAACATTTTTTAAACAAGAGTTTTATTGTTTCATGAATAATGTAAACTTAAATTGTGCGCTTAGTTTTGTTTTGAGGGGGAAACATTGTTCCTACAAACTGCATTTAAAATAATTTTTATATTTAATTATTTTTTGTTTAGTGCAATGGAAAGGTTTAAGGTTTTTTCAAGAAAGTAAATTAATCTATATATATAAAAAGAAGTGTACACTTTGATGTCACCACTAACTGCGGATTTCAACCAAAATTTCGGGGAACGTTGGGAATAGTCTGTAGATGGTTTAAGTTAAGTTTGCACGAAATCGGCTTAGGGGTTCCGCAGATATGGCATTTAGATTTTCCTTTATATTCCCATACATATACCAACAAAAAGCCCTCCATTGTGAACTCATCCGAAACGGCTTGACTGATTTTTATGAAATTTTGTATGTGTATTTGCTAGATATGAGAATAGGTCGTAGAGTATATTTTATATCGCTAGAGGGCACAAAATAGGGCATGTGCTCCTCCCTTTATCTTCTTACCTAATCAACTTGTGTTCTTAAGATTTGGCATGCAGGCACTGTTACATCAGAAAGAAAAAAGGTAATAGGGCGTGAAATAGAGCAAGAGGAGTAAAATCTCCCCCTCTCTATATCTACAAAACCTATCGACCGATTTTCTTGAAATTTTGCAGTAAAATAGTGTAACATCTGGAAAGAACTATAGCCTAAAATTGTTTTATTTTTTAGGGAGTGAAATAGGGCAATAGGGGTAAAAATCAGCCGGTTATCTTGTAACATCTAAAAGAAAATAGGGAGTAGGATGTGAAATAGGGCAAGAAGGGTCAAAGCTCCCCCTCTAAATATCTTCTTAACTAATAGGCCGATTTTCATGAAATTTCGCAGCCAAATAGTGTTACAGCTGGAAAGTACTATAGCCTGTAGTTTTTATTATTTAGGGCGTAAAGCAAATGGGGTAAAAGCTCCCCCTCCCTATATCTTCTTAACTAAGCAACTGATTTTCTTTAAATTTGCTGGCAAATAGTGTAACATCTAGAAAGAATATTTATTATCTTCTTAACTTATCAACCGGTTTTCTTAAAACTTGACATGCAGACACATCTGAAAGAAATAAGTTATATAGCAAAACAACGTTTGCCGGGTCAGATAGTATTTCAATAAAATCTTTATTTTTTAAAATAATATTATCTTTTTTTTAATTTTATCTTAGAACATTGTTAGTAATTCGTTACAACTTTATAAAACAGCAAACTTCTCAACTTAACGTGCTGGCAAAATTGGATTTTTCAATCCAATTGATTGATGCCGTGCCATTCGGGATTGCTTTATACATTTTGTATAAACATGAGCAATTTTCTTAGATGGAAAAATTATGACTCGCCCAATAATTTTTATTGGTTAGTTGGCATCCCCGTCTAGGCTGATGAAAGCTTAGTCTTACTAAAAAAGTTTTCCGCACAAACTGTTTGCTATTCTAATTTTGAAACCAAGACTTTGAAAAACTAGACTATTTTGTTTGATTTCGGTATTCCATTTTTGAAAAGTTACGAATTTGAAAACATTTTTTTTTAATTTACAAAATCTACATAAGTTGTACTAAATACTAACACCAAACGCTTCTCAGTTTCATGAACAAATTTTTTGTTAACCTATTAAAATATGAAGACAACTTCATTTTTAGCAACATTTTTTCTCTTTATTTGTTAAATCTTAAAGAGCTTAAACCACTTAAAGTTGATAAATTCTTAATGGCAGATACAACAGAAGGGATAGCACAAAAATTCAAATAACACCGACGTAACCAGCAACAACAGCACCATCAAGACAGCGAGTGTATAAACAAGGGAAAAAGAAAACTTTTACCTTGAAATGAAAGTTTTCATAAAAATATTTTTTTTGTTTTTTTATGGCTTACATATTTGCTTACATTAACGAAACAGCCAAATGTGGATAACTAAGCAAAATTGACACACACATGCGTTATTTCATTGTGAGGACATAATACACCAACCATACTACACTACAAAAGGCTGCTTGCAACACTGTAATGAAAAACTCGTATGAAAGTATTTGGGCAGACTGAAAATTTTGTTTAAAAATAGCACATAGGGACTATGAACTTTGGCCATTAATTGCAGCCATATAGTTAAAGCTACTTCTGTCTAATGTTGTTATTATCTTTAATTGTTAGATTCTTTTTTCCTAAGAAGCATAGCGCCATTGATCAAATGCAATGATATTTATGGTCTTGTTTGGGTGTGTTGCTCCCTCTATAAGTTATAGAAGCAAAGCTGAGTAATAATGTTCAAGTCTACAGCTTGCGGATAAAGGAAGGTTCCATAACTATGCTAGCAGGCGCAAATGCCGTTGCGGGAAATCAGCGGGCTTAGATGGAAAGTCTCAAAGGTGCTCTACGATACCAGGAACCTCAAGGCGAGCAATAGGCACTTTTAAACAAACAATAGCCGCCAATTCACAGCATTTGTTCATCATGTTGGGTGTGGCTAAAAGCGGATGTCGGATCTTGCAACAAGTGACTCGCTTTACAAACGTGACATATGGATTTTAAACCAAACCATCTGGAGGCCATGCTGGCAGAGCCCAATCAGCTTAAAAGGACGGCATAAGTTAAATTAAGAAAAACGCGGATTCCCATGAAAATCACAGATTTATTCTTCACCAAAACAAGCATTCGCAAATCGAATGAATAAACGTCGTAATTGACGCACGTAGCTTAACGATGTTTAAAGTCACAGAGCAAACAAGTTGAACATTATCTGACTGACTTAAAACCAAAAGCGAATGTGTGTCGCAAAGCAGGCTTGATTGTATGTACGCAAAAGAATGTAGCGTATAGCGTTGATATGGACACCAACGGCATTTATTTTAAAGAGGGCGTTACGATAATGTCGCTGAGCTGTGTGGCATAGCTCAGCGTCATTATACATTCTGCACAAGCGATTTAAAAATTTTGCGAATTTAGAGTTGTGAAAATAATTCATAAATACATATCGTTACTTTAATATAGAAAAGCCCTAATCGTAGTTGCGATTTTTTTTAAACGCAGTTTTTTATTATTTTGTTTAGAGAATTTAATAAAAAACTGCTCTTAAAAAAATTGCGACTACAAGATTATAATTTTTATTAAGTTTTTTCCTTCTCCTGTATAGTAAGGAAAACGTTCGTGAGGGCTTTTCTATATTAAAGTAACGATATATTTTATAAAATAACAAATTTGAAAATAATTTTAACAATATCTTTTAAATTTTAAGTTAATGCGTTCAATACTTACGGTTAGACACCATTGGACACATATTTCTGTAACAAATGGTTCAATTTATTCAACACTCTACACAACAAATGTAAAATTAAGTTGAGGTCACTCTATTTTCCAATAAATTGTGGTCTGAGGATGTATGACATCTTGTGCAGTTTCGAAAATGTTTCGCTGCGAAGCAACAATAAAATAGCTCGCTCGTATTCTAAGAAGGAAAGTCACATCTCCGTTTTATTTTTTTTTTTTTTTGAGCAGGGAAAGAAAAAATTCATTCGCGAACACAATTCGAGTAAATTTGCTCATTTAAAAATGTATGCTCGCCAGTTTTATTAAAAACAAAACTAGCCAGCACAAATTTTAAAACGAGAGAATTGACTTGAATTGTGGTCCCAAATAGAAATTGTTCCTACCCTGCTCAAAATTACTGAAATGTAGATGTGACCTTCTTCCTCGGGTGGACAGTATAGTGGAGGGGGTATTATGCATTTGTGCTTATGTTTGTAAAACTTAAAAATATTGGTCCTAGATGTACCCTTAAGCATACCGATCGACCTAGAATTACTTTCCGTCCGTCCAGCTGTCTGGCGGGCTGGCCGTCACACTGGCTGTTCATTCAAACATTGGGCACAAAGTACAGGTCACAATTTTTTAATGCCATAACTTTCGTATTAATGTTGGTTGAAATATAAAAATTGGCGATAAAACCTTAACAATAGTTACAATGTCACAACAAGATGTTGTCCTGGTGGGTTCCAAATTAACCATGGATCCCATATAAACCTCCATCCAAAAATCTCATATAAATGAAGATATCTAAAAGTAAGAACTTTTACATGAATCTTACCGTCATAAGATAATTTTGCTTAGGCGTGTCCATGATTGCCCATTGGTCCCAAATAGGGTACACTGCAAAAATTTGCTCTTATATACTGTGGTGTAGGGTATCATATGGTCGGGCTTTTCCTACTTGTTTTTTATGTAGAATACCTGGGGGCTTATTCGTGCAGTCGTGATTATTATTATTCTCTCAGTCTATACTGAACGAATCGGATTTTTTTTTAATTTTGTAAAGCATTTGAGTTTTCACAACACTAATTCCCAACAACGTTTCGACTGAAAGAATTAGAAATAAAATTGCTTTCGAATCGAAAAAGTATTCGATAACGACTACCAGAATTATCCCCCTGTATTTATTGTATACATAATTGAAACATTAACGAAAGTATAATTTTGAAAACTTTTCGATATTGTCTCGCACATTTAATAATACATGGCCTTAAATTTCCCTTGAACAGAGACGAAATTTCAAAGAGTAACAGGAGTGTTTTTAAGATGAAAGATAAATTACACAAAATATATAAAAGTTTTGGAAAATAAGCGACCTCTTTTTTTCCAAAAAGTGGATTTTTTTCATTTAAATAAATTCATTTTCTGTTTATCTTTTTGCGTGAACATTAAAGGTTATTTAATTTAATGAATATATGTAAGAAAAATATATTTTTGTGTAAACATTTTTCACTCTTGTTTATGAAATTTTTATTAAAAAAGATAAAAAAAACTCAAATTAAATTAAAAATTTATAGGAATGGCCTTTAGCGCAGAAAAGCAAACAACTTTTTGTATTCAGTCAAATTATTCATTATGTATGAATTTTTTTTAATATCTTAAAAAGCAGAAAGGCAGGTACGCCGAAAAGGTTGGTGTGAAGTAAATTCTGCACACCTTTACCCAAAGGCCAAGGCGATCCATTGTGGCAGCTTATTAAATAAGAAGAAAAACGATGAAAGTATAAGAAAAATATAGGGAAAAGGCAGTAAAGAGAAATAATTAGATCCGACAAGAAATAATTCCTAATAAAACATAATAGACCTTTTAAAGCCTTCGCCTGCGTTTCCAGCTGCATTTCGTGCAGGCAGGTAATGTCCATTACAATCCTTATCTGATCTTCTAGCCTTCAGCTCGAGACATCACTCAAAACGTCAACGAACATACAAGCATCTCAGTTTGCTCTACTGTAACCTATGCAACTTTTTCCATCTCGTCTGTGGGCTCAAACATTTAACTCAAATCCGACGTACCAGATCCCAGTATTATTATCATTCTGCATATCATACATTCGCCTTTAACAACACAGATCTAGTTCTTAAACCAGACCTTCCCTTCTTAAGCACCGACCATACCGCGTGTGATACTCTACAATCCCTTTTACTCTTCCAGGCACGATTAATAGTGTATACGTTTAATTCCATAATCTTCCCTTAATAAAAATTGAGTGGAAGCCTGACTGCTCCTAAACAAGACAGCCCCATTTCGAAGGCAATTTTTGTACAGGCTTGGTGATATATTCAGTTTAATTAAATATGGGAGAAATATTACGCATTTGACAGTTCTTGATAATTTGTTTGGTTAGTTGGTTTTGCCATTTCCTCATGAGTAGACTTATGTGGCTATTGGCACACAATTTCAATCGAGGCCATCTCTTGAGATTGATTTTTGTCGGTAACTTAGGGTTTAGTTTTGCCTGCATGTGGATGTTAAGTCAAACGTCTAACATAGAGGTATAACAGTGAGCCTTATCGTTTATTTGGAATAAACCTTTGTATACCCTCCACCACAATTAGTTGTGAAGCGGGTACACTAAGCTTGTCAATCCGTGTAAAACTTTTTTATTATTCCTCTCAGACCCCATAAAGTATATATATTCTGAGTCCTTGAGTAATTCTAAGTCGATTAAGCCATGTCCGTCTGTCCGTTTGTAGAAAACATGCTCATTTTCGAAAAACTCAAAAGAAATAAACAAACTTGGCGTCAAATTGCTTTAAGTTATCCTAAGCATTTTGAGATTGAAATTCAGCAACATCGGTAGGATCATAATAAAATTTCGAACGTCACAGTTCTATAGGACTAGAAATGACACTGTGAAATTTTGTGAAGATTGGTCCATAATTTACTCAGGCCCCTTATAAAGCCCAGTCTGGTAAAATAAATAAATGCGCCTAAAACCGTAGCAGATATAGATGTTGCGGTAAACTTTCTTCCAGCTTAGCTTCATATGGCCAGAAAAAATGTTATGCAATTTTGTGATGAACGGTCCATAATTTACCTTAGACCCCACGCTTAAACTTTTTGCACCGCTGCATTGAAATTTATGTTTTTTAAATACCAGACATCACTCTGCAGAATTTTGGGATGATTGGTTCATAGCTTACTATGGCTCCAATATAAATTGCCCTCCTGAAAATCATTTAAGTTCAGCTTAAACTGTTACGAATCATGATATTTTACTCAAGCTATTTAAAATTGCTATAAAACCATTAAACTTTCTAATTGTCGGTCAATAATTTATTATAGGTCTAAACCGCAACCAATTTTGTTGTTGAAAACACATAATGTTTGTGTTAGACTCAAATTTCGCAAATATCCAAGGCTAAGGTTTACCTGACTCATATCCAGTACCATGGGTACTAGTAGCTATGGGCAACTTGGTTGCTCGACTTATAATTGGCATGGCACCTTCGGCGAATATTTGTTGTTGCGGTTCAAAATAAAATCACGGAAGGAGAGGTCTTTAAAATGTTAGTGGTTGATAGGAACAGTTCGCAGTGTCTTATCCTGAACATAGTGTTCGGAAGTTAACACCAGTAGTACGATGTCCAGACACGATATCATTAGAGAATGCTCACTGCCCACTTAGAGTTTCGGGCATCGCACACAGGGGCAAATAACCGAATTACGACGACAAAAATGGAATGTTATATTTTGTTTAATGTTACCACTATTGCACTTAATATGTTATGTATACCAGCGCCGCAATCAACCTATAAATATTTATAGGCCGTAGCGGGCCAGAAAATGCGTTACATTCTGCTGGTGTCTAATAATTGTAAATTTTTCTGTACATTCAATATACCTCATTGCTTTCCAAAGGAAGGCTAAGGTAAAATGTAAAAAGAAAATACAATTTAATAGCCTGGTAGTGTATAAAGTCATTTCTGAAAAATTGAAGGAATAGAACTATTACAAAAAAAGCTTTATAAAATACATAACTGAAATTTAGCTCATAGAACAAATTCGAAAAGTGAAAAATGTTGAATATAATAGCAATTATATGTAGTTTAGGTATAGTGTTATTTTTTTACTATTAAAATAGCTGACCCGACAGACGTTGTCCTGTCCAAATTAGGAAAAATGTTTGCGTTCGATTTTTAAAATCCGTTAAAAAGATACGAACATTGGAAAGAGAAAATTAGTCAAATCGACGGAGCCGTTTTCTGATTTTAGGTAAATCGAAAAAAGTGGGCGTTAAAGTGGGCGGGGCAAAATGTTCTTTCCGTAAAAACCTAAGTTGGACCATGGCGATGATTTTAAAGAAAAAATCGTCCAAATCGGTCAAGCCGTTCTTAACTTATGCGCTTAATAGAAAAAGTGGGCGTGAAAGTAGGCGTGGTACATTTATCTTTCTATGAAAACTTAAAATGGATTAATAACAACATTTAAAATAAAAATTAGTCAAATCGATAAAGCCGATTTTTGATTTTAGGTAAATCGAAAAAAGTGGGCGGGGCAAAATTTTTTTCCGTAAAAACCTAAGTTGGAACATGGCAATCATTTTAAAGAAAAAATAGTCCAAATCGGTCAAGCCGTTCTCAAGTTATGCGCTTAATAGAAAAAGTGGGCGTAAAAGTAGGCGTGGTAAAGCTTTCTTTCGATAAAAATTTGTCAAATCGATGGAGCCGTTTTCTGATTTAAGGTAATTCGAAAAAACTGGGCGGGGCAAAATTTTATTTTCTTATAAATCGAAAAATAACTGTTATTTTTGTTCAAAAAAATAAAAATCAAAAAATAACTGTTATTTTTGATCGAAAAAATAAAAATCAAATAAAAACTGTATTCCCAAAAATTATTTTGATAACTTTTAAAAAATATTATTATTAATTAAGCTTTTACTAAGTATTCTCGTTGTAAGTTTTTAATTAGGCCTAATGTTTTGGAGTTCGAATTTCTAATTTTTAAAAACTGACATCAAAAATCCCGCGTAATTTGTTTTTAACGAATTCGATCAATTTTTTTTAAAAATTGTCCTTCATATTGGATCCGCCATTTTTAAATTTCAAAAACTGAAATCAGATTCGTAATCAGGGACCCTAAAAACCGTGAGGTACCTAGTTTTATTAAAGTTTATTGAATCCAAATGAAAAAAATAATTTTGTCGCACTAAATTTCCAATTTGTCCCTATTAATATTATTGTCTGTTTAAATTTGCTGTTGATTATTATTTTGTCATTTTGTTTCCTTATCCAACTTGACAAAAATTAGTCATTAAGGATTTCGGTTGGGCCATTATACATATGTATGTTGTAACCTTCATGTCCATTAATGCTCTTATTTGTTTTTATGTATAATAAAAATATAAACCATAACTCTGTGTTTTATTATTCATGTAAAGTAATTAACATAATACACGACATAACAAACAAAAAAGCTATTAAATTTTACACATAACGCTCAAACCGGATGATGAAGGATAATAACAATACGCGAACACATTAAAGTAATAAACTTAAGCCTTATAAAGAAATTAGAATCACTTTCAAATGTCTGATTACAATACACTCTTACTTATGCACTAATACCATTTTAAAGGGAGAGAATTATTGTCACATTTTCAGTAATCAAAAAAGGATTTACCGCCATACTAATGTATTATTTGCATACTTACATATACATACAAATACACAAGAGTTTTCATAAAGGATTTTATGTTTACAAAACTCATACTCATACTCATACATATGCATATGCTTTGTTAAAAAACATGAGAGGAAAATCATAAAAAATTATTTCTGTTCAGATTAAAATAAAAATGATTTTTTTTTTGTTATAGTATAAAGACGTCGAGATAAATATTTTTTTGCAAAGAAAAAAAAAAAATATTAAAATAAATGTGAATGTTGAGCAAATGAAAAAACGAAGGTCTTTTTTTTTGCTTTGATATTCATTTACATAATGCATTAAGACAAAATCAATAAATATTTAAATTGAAACCGAAATGGCAAAAGAAAACCTGTACACTTACAAATATTAATACTTATTTTACTCAATTATTTATTTTGAAATTCTTGTTAATTGAAAATTTTGTATTTCCAAAAATTACTTTGATAATAAACTGGCAAGTGCACGGTTTAAAAAAGCTAAACTGGCAACATGCTTTGTTTTTTGCGATAACTAATATTATGACCAAATGGAATGTGCTACAAAATCACACTAAAATACCGAGAACACAATTTTTAAAAATACTTCAATATTGCTTAAATGAAAATAATTATTTTATGCATGATAGCAAATTATACACTGAAAGAATTTTCTTCGCAATACCAATGAATTTTGACATTAATCCCATGTAAAATTGCATTAAAAAGGAACCTATGCAGCGCTTCGTTGGATCGATGAAACCTGTTTCATTAAATCCTTTACATAAGATCTATGAATATTATTCATTGGATGAAGACTTTAAATAAAGTAAACATTTATTTTTTATTTTTTTTTGTTATTTTTTTTTTATTTTTTTAAATTATTTTTTTTTTTATCTTTTCTTTTTTTTTTTTTATTTTACTTTATTTTATTTTTTATTTTTTTCTGTCTTCGGCGGGATTCGATCGCGCAACCTCGGTGCTGATAGACTAGCTCGCTACCAGCTAGTCTACCGAGGCAGTGTAGTTTTTGTATTAAAAACTATGTTTTTTACTCAATTAAGAGCGCAAATATGAGATTAAATTGTCCATAATAACAATAACAACGTTGATTGAAAGTGGATTGAAAGTTTTTGTTTCATTACTATAATGACATTTTTATTGTCATAATGAAAATTGAAATTTATGAAGGCAATTATTGAAATATGTTGCTTTTAAAAAAATTTTTTTGATTTCATATATTTAATGGAATACATGTAACATTCGATGTATGAAATTTTTAAATCTTACATTTTTTAATTAACAATTAAACATTTTTTTAAGGAAACTATAATTTTGTATTAATTTATGAATATAGTTATGTTTGTATATTGTTTTTTTATGTTCCCAATTAAAATTTTTTGTTTAACTTGGACAAACTTAAGTTTTCATATATCCAATGAAAATTTTTTGCGTAATTACGAAATCCAATGAAGCGATTTTAACGAAAATACTTCATTATAACTATGAAATTCCATTTAGACAATGAACATTTTCATTTACCCAAGGAAAGTTTTTTTATGAAAATGATTCATTAAATATATGAAGCATTTTTCTTTCAGTGTACCCACAGACATACGGGATGCCAATGGGCAACCCATTGTCACCGACTGTAGCCGACATTATATTGGACCACCTAATGGAACAATGTATCGAGGAACTACAAATGAACAATATACAAATAAGACTGAGCACAAAATATGTAGATGATTTATTTGCCATAATAAAATATAAAGACGAAGACATAATATTGAAAACATTTAATTCATATCATAACAAATTGAAATTTACTCTAGAGAGGGAGAAGGACAATGCAATCTGGATATGAAGATACTCCGGCAAAATGGCAAAATAATAACAGATTAGTATATGAAACCAATTGGCCCTGGAATTTTAATGAATTTCCACTCAACACAATCCATGAAACAGAAGATAAATATGGCAATCAATCTAATTGACAAAGTTATAAAAATAAGCAACGTAAAATTTCAATCTAAGAATATTACAAGAATAAAGGATATCTTAATGAAAAAGAATTTTCCAAAGGGGTTGTTTAATTCATTACTGGCTAAGGTTAAAAATAATATTTCTTCAGGGGGAAAAAACAGAAATGACACATCTGGTAACGCCAAATACTATAGTCTACCATTTATTCCAAGACTAACTGAGAACAACCAACTGAGAGAGTTAATAAAAGACCAGCACATAATATTCGCGCATAACACTGCAGTTGCACGCTAAAGTTTTTCTTGATAGTCTTTTACATATACTGTTTATCAAAATTTCCAAAAATTGATAGTTGTGACGTAGGCTGCATTCAATTTTTGAGCAATTTACTTTCAAAATGCCATCAAGAAAAAATTTATAAAGAGAAACGACAAATTTGCTCACTAACCTTGAAATCAGTTGTTTTCTTGAACGTAAATTAAAACACTGACTGGCAATAGAATTTTAAAGGCAAGTTCGTATTAATTTTTAAAAGTATGAGTGTATTGGTAAAAAAGTGTAAGTGTATTAAAACTTGATCGTGTAACCCTCAAGTAAATCAAACAAGACAATACACAATTTATTTACACAAACAAAAACAAAGATTGAGTGCAGGGATCAAAGTGATGTTGTTTATCAAATTGAATGCGACGGCGGTGATAATGAGGAGTTTGGAAAATTCTACATTGGTACAACGAAAAGAAATTTAGGCGTGAGAATAGACGAACATAAAGCTGATATAAAAAGAGGAAAACATTCAACTGCACTTGCACAACACTGCATTGAAAACGTACACAAGCCAAACTTTGAAAAAGTGAGAATTTTAGATAAAGAGAAAAGGGAAAATAAGAGATACACGTTGGAGAGCTTAATAATACAACAAAAATCGACAAGTGCAATAAACACAAAAGAAGACAAAGACAATACAAATGCAAACTACACCATTGCAATACTTTAGTAATAATAACAACTGTGATCTAAAAAGGACAAATTTTCTGTGATAATTTTTAAATTTACACATATTTATTTTAATATCTTAAGTTTTGTGTTGTGTTGTCCACCTATACAAAATACTGTGATATATTTTATAAATGATGTAAACTGACGAAAAAGATTATTGTAAGTTAATTTGTCAAAAATTAAGATTATAATTGTTGTTATTATTGACTACTTTTTTACTTTGTATTTTTAAAATGTTGCCAGATTTTAATAAAGCTCAATCCCTGAAGAAGTTGGAAAGAATACCAACGAAACGTCGGATTTTATTGATAATGAAATAAATACATAATCTTTTATTTACATTAAATTAATGACTATAAAAACTATTTAGAGTAATCAAAAAAAGGTCGATAAATACTTATAATTAATAAAGCAATTTGTTTTTGTTTTTTCTTAACCTATTTACAACTGCAATTTAACAATTGTAGTGGGGAATGTAAGAAAAGATAAACTTACTGCTTATTGTTGTTGTTTATGTTTAAGCTTTGATATTGTTACAAGTAAAACTATTGCTTGTAATTCTTATTCGCTTGACAGTTTTATTTGTTTAATATCTTTAGTTTTTCTAAAATCTTTGGATAAAATTTCCTGATGATCTGGCCTAAGCAACCAGTGAAATGCGCTTAGGAATAGCTTATCCCATCAACAATAAATTTCAATGTTTTTATCAAGAATAAAAATTGGGAATTAAGCACGACAAATAAAATCTTATTCTAGATAACTTAATATAAATACGTTTTTGTTTTTCTCCGTGTATTAAGTAGTTGAGTGTTTTCTCTGTCCTTATGTTGTCCTTTTTGTGGTGTGGAAATGTCAGTTAAAGAATATGTTTGAGAAAATTGAAGAATATGAAATTTATTATCTTTAGAAACAAATCACTCATCGTAGATTTGGTGACTTTTGAAAACTTCTTGATAAATTTATTTGTTTTCAATATTTTATATGCCCTACACAAAATTAGTTAGTTAGGCAAAGCATTTAACTGTCCAGTTGTTGAAAGAATTTAAAAGAACTAAGTAAAACAAAATACATTAATATTTGGTATATCAATAATTAGTGTTGTGGTTAATGGTTTTTAGTACAAATTTTGATATTTTAATCAGGCTAAAGTTCATTATATTCATTAATTTCATGTTGTAAAATTCCTTTTTCATAAAAATAATTTAATGATAATTAAATCTGGTATCTCTTTTTAACCCAACGCAGTTATTGCCTTAGATATAAAAATTATTTTGGTTAATAACAAAGTTCGAAAATAAACATTATATACTGTATTTTAGTGTTCTGTATTATAGAAATATGGAAAACACAAATGCTTATAGTGTTTGTGTAGTAAATACCTTGAGAAAAACGTTTTTCCTACTGCTGATCTTCGTACGAAGCAAAAATACTCTACAAAACCAACTCCACATAAAGATGAGAACATTTCGTTGCTTTCTGTTGTTCGTTCAAAGTACAAACTTGGTTGTGTTCGGTCAAGTACATTAATGTACGTTTGTTTCAGTGTGGCTGATAAAGACAGCAAAACATTTTTTACAATAATAAAACATGTACCCAATCAAGATACATACAAATTGCAAAGCAACAACAATACTACACCATTTTTCATTTAAAATGAGAAAATTCTAGATGAAATTCAGAAAATTCCAAATGAAATTGAGAATTTCAATTAAAGATTGCGAAAATTCCAATTGATATTGAGAATTTCAATTTGAAATTGAGAATTTCAATTTGAAGTTGAGAATTTCAATTTGAAATTGAGAAAATTCCAATTAAAAATGAGAAATTCAATTTGATATTGAGAAAACTCCAAATGAAATTTAGAATTTCAATTTGAAATTGCGAAAATTCCAAATGAAATTGGAAAATTTTAATTTGAAATTGAGAAAATTCTAAATGAAATTGGGAAATTTTAATTTTTCATTGATAAAATTGAATTATGTATATAATTTTTGTTATACAAACATACATACCTAACAGAAGGATCGAAAAAAATGAAAATAAATACAAATCGCAGTATTATTGACCAACAGGCATATCTTCCAGATCCAGAGCAGATTGGTAAAACGTTGTAGTATGTTGTATGGATCTACTGTTGCCTCCAGTAGTATCATGTCCTAGAAGTATTAATCACCTGTTCTTAAAAGGCAAGCCTCTGTTCTCCTACATGGGTACATTCGGTACATTCATCTTTATTTTCGCCTAACTTTTTATTTTTGACCAATTAATTTCAATTAATAAGGTGAAGCATCGGTGAATACATAGTTATAAACATGAATTATTTTCTTCTCGGCTTGGGAAAAGTAGGCTTTTAAAAATCAACGATTTTGCCAGATCTGGGAAACAACTGGTCTGGATAGAAGAGACCAATTTTAACTTATTTTGTCGTTTTGAAACATGATTGGTCTCGAGCGCAGTGCAGTCAATTCCTACATCCCGAGGTCCAAACATAAACTTAATTGGTTCAATTAGTACATCAAGAATACTTCAAATGGACACCCCGAGGTGTTCGTTTGATGTTGTCAGCGCAAATGAATAGATCAGAAGTGTTTTTAGTAGATGGGAAAAGTTGGGGAATGAATTATCAGAACTCGTATTGGTATGTGGCAATGCTCCTTGTCACAGTCGGCAACAAATTATTTTTGACAACTCTCCAGCTACGCTCCTGCGATTGAGCCCCCTTCCACCGATGCTTAACCCCATTAAAATTATTTGGTCAAAAATAAAAAGTACGGTGAAAGAACAGGGGATTAATACTTCTAAGACATGTATAACTACTGGAGATTGCAGTAGAGCCATACAACATACTACAACGTTTTACCAATCTGCTCTGGATCTGGGAGATATGCCTGTTGGTCAGTAATACTGTGATTTGTATTTATTTTAAGTTTTATCGATCCCTTGGTTAATTTTTTATGTTTGTTAACCCTTATGTGTGTGGAAAAAAAAACACCTTCTATAGGGTGGATAGGTACCTGGGTACCTTCATGCAAATTGTATGAGAAATCTAATTTTTTGTCTTGTATTGTACAAACAATCGATGGTTAATGATATAATATTAGAATTTTACTCTGGTTTTCTCCTTTTCATATATTTTTTAAAATTCTACACCCAAAAAAAAAAATTTGGAATATAAAACACCTTTTATAGGGTGGATAGGTACCTGGGTACCTTCATGGAAATTGTATGAGAAATCTAATTTTTTGTCTTGTATCGTACAAACAATCGATGGTTAATGAAATAATATTAGAATTTTACTCTGGTTTTCTCCTTTTCATATATTTTTCAAAATCCTACACCCAAAAAAAAAAAATTTGTAATATAAAACGTATACAGGTACCCAGGTACCTATTCACCCTATTAAGGGTGCAAAAAGCAAATTGGTATGCCACGCCCCCCCAAACTCATATTGTATATAAACACCTATGAAAATATAATAATAACAAAAAGTTAGGAGTTCTCATGAAATTGTAGAATTGTAGACTAAAATCTTATATAAAAAATTTCGATTTGAAAACGCAATAGGTAACCAGGTACCTGTCCACACACATAAGGGTTAAATGAATATAACAAAAATTATATACATAATTCAATTTTATCAATGAAAAATTAAAATTTCCCAATTTCATTTGGATTTTCTCAATTTCATTTGGAATTTTCCAATTTCATTTGGAATTTTCTCAATTTCAAATTAAAATTTTTCAATTTCATTTGGAATTTTTGCAATTTCAACTGAAATTCTCAATTTTATTTGGAGTTTTCTCATTTTCAATGAAAAATGGTGTAATTTCATCATCAATGTGAAAAAAAACAGTACAGAACATTAATATGTAATGTATTTCTACATAACCAATACAATTGTACTCTTTTATAACAGAACACTACATAATGTTTGTTACTTTCCTGATAATACCCAGCGGTAAATATTGGAAGGACTGCAAGTGGCAGGCCTTTTTGAAGGCCTCTATACTCCTTTCTAAAAGATTCGCTTCGCATGATATCCTGCCTTCAGAAGTATGCCTTCTAGAAGGTATAAACTTCTTTTTAAAAGACCTTCTGAAATATTCAGCACACATTCGCTACTCCCTTCTTTGAGAAGGGAGAAAGGAAGGTGTTCAGTTTAATTTACTTTTTATTTTAAGTGACCTTCCTTACTCCCTTCTTTGGGAAGGGATCGAAGTTGTTTTTAAAGGAAATGTGGAAGACCTTGCGCCCAATGACAACTTGTGTAAAAAATAAATAAGTATGGAATGCGGCGAGAAGGGCTTCTGACTGCTTGTGACTGCTAAATAAGGCCTTTCATTAGGCCTCTTTACTCATTATAGTTACCGCTGGGTAGTTATGAGCTGTATTAAGGGTTGTGCAATATTACACAAACACTAAAGAAATGTATCGTCGGCTTAATGTGTAAACCTACTAACAACTCCCTTTCAGTAAATTTTACATGAGCGACAAAAAACTTTTTATATTTCATATGTGCAGCTTGAGAGAAAAGCCAAAAATATAGTTAGTTTAACACACTTCAAGGCTGCAATTAAAGGAAAACTACATGCTGGTCGACGAGGCAAAGCTTTTTCTACCACACGGCATCAAAATCTCAATTTACTTAAAAAAATGGATCTAGCAGGTTTGCATATTAAGCCGACGATATATTGTTTGTAGGTGTGTGCGTTTGGTTTTTTTAGAGAATCCGGTGCGATATGTATGCACAAACATACATATCAATAAAGGTTTTTTTTCTTTTTGCCAAAACAAACATTTCTTTTAGAACACAATCTTTTAAATGTTAACGACACATAATCATTCAAACTTCAAGATAATTTATAAATGTTCTTTTATGTTACCACTTCCACTGACTTGCTTTTGACACATTTTTTATTTTTTTTGTTCAAAGCAAGACCCAAAGAAAATGAAGCAAGAAAAATTTCATTGTTAGAAAACTTGGAAAATTTCCAAAGAAAAATTTAATGGGAAGCAACAAATCGCTGGCAATAAATCAATCAATTTTTTTCTGGCACTTGCGTGTTTTAAAGGTTTTTTTTTCTGTGCGAAATTTCGCAATGAACGGGGAAAGAAATTTAACGAAAAAAATAACTTAAACGACCGTTTAACAAATTTAATGTGTTTCACTAACATTGATTGCGAATTTTTTGTTGTATTATGGGTATTAATGAATTGTAAGTTTTTGTGTAGCAAATGGGCACTTAGAATAGCAAGTGCTTAATGTGAAATTTTATTCGCTATTAAAATTTTTTGTTTTAATTATTTTTACAATTTCCTATTTTTAGGAAACAAAAATTAAAAAAATGTTTTTAATATTTAACAGTGGGACTGAGTTCAAATAAAGCTTACAGCAAAAGTTAATTAAAAAAGTTTAATAGAAATTAAGTAAAAGAACAATGTACGGTTGTGCCGAATCCTATATAACCTCCATTATAGTTCTGAAAATCCAATGGTTTTTTCAACTCATAGAAAAATGGATCTTTATAACATCAGAGTTGCAATGCTATTATAAATGGCATCAATGAGGCAAAAAGTGACATCATTCCAATAACGAATATATATATGTTCCCGACGATCCTATAAGGAGCATAGGGCCCCAATCACGAACATCATCATAAAATTTTGTCATATTTTATGCATCATCTATGCTACACAGAAAAAATTATTGCCGAATTATCTTCAAACAAACGACTGTTTGAAAATTATATTTTTGCTTGATTTTTATTTAAAAAACAAAAATGTGGACAACTATTAAAAAATATAATTATACGCGTTGTTAGTTTCAAGTTTCATAATTGTGAATGAAATATTTAACGCTTTTTAGATGTTGTTGTTTTTTGGCATTTTTTTATTTGATCGTAAGCAACACTTCTTTATGTGAAATATAAGAACTACAACAAAAAACACATGCAGTCTATTTTTGGAAACTTTAAAAGAGTACACCAATAAGAAAGATGATAAAATAGCATGACGAGGTTTGTAGTAAAAAAAACAAAAAAATAGCAGGTAAAAAACGTTTCACTCTTTTTAAACAACAGAAACGACAACAACGTTATAAGAAACAAAATAAATTTTTGGTTGGTCTCAAAGTGGCAAAAAAAAACCAAATCCCGTATTCAATTTTTTCAAACTGTTTACTTATATACATCAAATGCAGAAATAGAACGATGAGGAAAAATATATCTAGTCGGTCTGCCGCCGTTTTTGGTTACATTTCTTCTTCTTTAGCAAAGGAAGGGATACAGCAACAGTGAGTGATGAAGAAAAACATTGTGTATTTAAGTAAGACAACGTTCAAAAATTATTCAAACAAAAAAAATGTGTCTCAAAGCCAGCCGACCGCTCTGCTCTGTCTTCATCTTCTCCTACAGTGCTTGCTTAAGTGTGCGTCATTGATTCTGCAAAAACTTTTTTGTTTGATTCAGTTAAATTACTTGCTTGAAAAAATCAGTGTTTTTTTCAAGAAACAAAATGCAAATAAATTGTTTGTATGCGAATTTGTTTAAAGGACCGATTTCAGACAAAAAAATTTTTGATTCTACAAATTTTTTGTTTGAATTGGAAAAATAGTTTCATATATGACTACAGTGACGTCAATTTGATGACGCATGCATACTGCATGTGACTAAAAATTGAGAGTTCTTCTGTAAACAAAGGGTGGAATACAACAAAAGTGAAACAAACATGTGTAACGGGTAAGTAAATAATAATATCCTCTCACTTAAGTCAATCCCAAGGACTCAACATAATGATAATTTGTAATTAAATTGAGCCTAATGAGTCCTTTCTCCGATGTGACTGAGTCATTGCACTGATGTCATTTTTTATTAAACTGACTCCGATTCGTCATTTATGTGATGCCGTTCTGTCAGCCCATTGATGACATAATTTCACCTGATGACAATTTGGTGATGTTAAGGCTGACCTCATAATGATGAAAAGTATCATGTGGTCAAAAACAGAGGCAGTTGTCATAATACTGATGTCAAAATCAATAAGCGTTGTGACGCCTTTTCCGATAGCTCATAAGTGTCGATTTCATTCTTCGGAAGCATATTTGTATGGACAGTGTCCATACAAATATGTCCATTGGACACTAGATAAAATAATGGAAAGATTTCTGGGATTTGTAAAACCATATAAACTTCATAAATTAAGCATATTTGAGCTCAATTTTATTTAACTAGATTTTTTTCTATAATGCGGGAGGCCACTTATTTGGGGTTCAAATAAAAAAATGGAGCGAATTCAAATTCTTAGCTTTTAAAAGTGATCTCTAGGAGGTGAAAAGCTAACAAATTGCTAAAACACGTATAAGCCCCTAGCAATGCATCGCAACACTTTAGGCATTGATATCACATCAAAACAAATAAGAAACAATTAAACCAAAAGCGTATTTAATAATCGATAATGATAAGTACATATAATTTCCCGATTCAAATCGACTTATTAATGATTATACCAACAGACGACCTCTGCATGTCAGTCAATCCCACCGCTGGAAAATGACAGATTTGCCTTAAATAACATGTTATTTCTAAACCACGGTGCATTTAAAGATACATTTTCAAAATGTTCTAAGTAGTTTCTTACTTTACAGCATTTTTCTTTTTTCTTTAATTATTTTTTGTTTTCCATTAAAAGTCAATTCAATTATTTAAAAAGAAATCCAAAACGAAAAACAGAAACTTTTTACAGTAGTAAGCAAATTCCTCTTAAAATGCTTGTTCGTCAGTTGGAATTCGAATGAAACTGAATAAAAAACAATGCATTAAACTTCCTAAAGTAATTAAGGATAATGGCCACTTGAAGGGTTTAACAAAAATTTTATTCTACAAAAAAAAAAAAAAAATATTTTCATCATAATGTTGAAAACGAAAAATAATAGTCTTCAAAAAATCTTCATTAAGAGCAAAACAAAAGCAAAAAAAACTTTCATAAGTTCAAAAACATACAATAAATTTTATAACACAATGCTGTCATAATTACGAACAAAAACAACAATAGGGTCGAAGCAAAAAGAGAGTTTATGTTACGAAATAATAAGAACTTAAATTTTTATTCGTTTAGCAAGAAATGTAAAAAATTTTGGTTTCCTTTTGGCCACGGCTCATTAAGAACTCTTCTAGGAGTTGAGGCATACTTTTGAAATCTTTTTTGTTCTTTTTTATTAAACCACTCCCTGTGGTAAGAAAACCACATTTACACTCTATTTTTGCTTACACTTTTAAACATTTCTATTGTAACACCTGTAAAAATACTCAAACCACAACGAAAGCATAAAATTGCTTACGAAAAAATATAAACGAAATGCAATTTACAACTGCAGTACAAATAAATATCACATTAAAAAATAGCTACCTACAACTTAGTGCAGAAAAAATACTATCAGCTCCTTCTAAAATTATCTTACAGCAAGTAATATTTGGCCGTGGCTAATTTTAAATACACTTTACCAAGTAAATAAATTGTTCATCAATACATTTTGTTAGGGATCTGTGATAAATTAGGAATCACTCTTTAGTAAATGCGACATCAGAACTTTTATTAATATAAAACCTATTTTTTTATTTTTTTAATATGATGGTTTAAATTAAGCTGACATAAGTATTTTAACCCTTATGTGAGTGACAAAAAAAAAACACCTTTAACAGAGTGACAGGGTACCCTGGTACCACATACAATAAATACGAACATTTTACATTATATTACAATATATATAAGAAAATTAATTTAACAAAATGTAAAATATAAGTTTTTTCAATGTCTAACATAAACACGAATCGGGGGATTTCCCTTTGGCTTTATGATTGATCGAAAAATACATCTACTTGCTACTGCTTTCATACATTACTATGTTCATACATGAATAAGTTCGGTGAGCGCAAGAAGAAGGTAAAGTGCAATAACAACATTGGCTTCTTGTTCTAAACAAGCACGCTTAGATTCCATAGATACAAATGATATATAAAACGAATGTGAACATATTCTGAAAATGTGCGATATAATATCAGAAGCATCCGATGCAAAACATATGGGATAAATAGAGGACAACGAGGATTCATATGATTCTGACGGGAGTGAAGAAACAACTGAAGTCCATGGAAAGGATGGTTCTCCTTGGCGTCTTGATCGCTATCCAGAATACCAATACATCAACAGAAATTACGGCAACGCAGAGATCCTGATCCTGGCTTAAATATAGGAGCACCTAAGGACGTATTTAAAATTTAATTATCCAGTGAGATGTGCGATATAATTTTGCGTGAAAGTAATAGTAATTTTAGAGTTGTCGGCAGCTGCTCTATGCGCAAAAAAAAAAAAAAAAAAAAAAAAATAGAAAAACTCGGAGGGCGTGCGCAAGTTGTATCGAACATTCAATTCACCGTCCTCTGTGTGAATCCTTCTTCCAAGGATCTCAGTACACTATTTTTTTTCTGATTTGTTCTATAGTGAAGTATATATAATTTCTATTTTTTTGTGCTTTCTTCAAGCCTTTTGTTTGAATAAACAATATAAACGAAATATGTATATGTTCAAAATAACTAACACTGTCTTTTTATTTTTCATTCATGTGAAAAGTAAAAAAATATTCCAGTTTATTCAATTCAACATGCTTTAAAGCTGATATTCATTACAATAAATTAAATTATACTAAAAAATAAATGTTATTTTAAATATTTTCGTTAAGGTACCCGGGTACCCTGTCACTCCGTAAAGGGGCCCATAGACACATACTGCTGACAGCTACTGCCGATGAACCCTTCGTATACGTGTGTGATTGATATTTTACTACACACTTATCAATGATCATTTTAAAATAAATTTTATTACGTGAAATTCAAGAAAAACCCTATTTTCTTCCCACTTTTATTTCTCAAAAATTATTTTAAATTTGTTTTAATTTAAATTGAAAAGAAAATTATAACAAAAAATTTATTTATTTATTTTATTGTTCATTTTTACAACTGTCAGCAGTATGAGTTCATTTCAAAATCAAACCTATTTTGATTTTTCATACTGCATTGTCGGTGTGACGCATACATAAATAAAAATTTCAAATTTACAAACACATGTTTATTGCATGAGCATAGGCAGTATGTGTCTATGGGACCCTTTAAGGGTGCAAAACATAAATTGACCCACAGAACCCTTTCAAATTAAGAAACTAAGCTAATTTTTATTTAAGTATATTTAAAACACAATAATAAGAGTTCTCAAGAGGTTCCACTCCCTTAAGAAACTTCAAACATACAAAAAATGCAATTAAAGATTAAAAACGTTACCCGGGTACCCTGTCACTCACATAAGGGTTAAGAAGAACATGGCAGCGATGTGCATCGTAAAGTTTGCTTCATCAACTACAAATACAGGGATGCAAAAATAATTTTAGTAATCAGAAAAAGCAGTGTTTGAAAATAAACACTAAATATAGCGCCTTACAGTAAATTATAAGTCCTTGTAACAGTAAGTTAATAAGTTGATGCAATACATTTTCGAAAAGGTAACTATGTCTATTTGGAGTCAGCCAGTTATTATACATAGAACATATTCCTCCTGCGTCTACAGATGTAAATTCAGTATTTGCTCTGAAGTATATTTTATAGATTGGAATCACAATTCCGCTCGCCTCCTAAAATATCCCCAATATCTTTAAATACCGAAAATCATAAATTTGTATACCCTCCACCACAGTAAGTTATTATTCATCTCAGACCCCATAAAGTATATATATTCTGGGTCCTTGAGTAATTCTAAGTTGATTTAGCCATGTCCGTCTGTCCTTCTGTCCGTCTGTTGAAAGCACGCTCACTTTCGAAAAACTCAAAAGAAATAAATAAACTTGGTGCCAAATTGCTTCTAGTTATCCTAAGCAGTTTGGGATTGAAATCCAGCAAAATCGGTTCAGTAGGATCAGAGCTATGAATCAAAATGTGGAACCACCAGCTAAAAAAATTGATAATGTTGTTACAAAAACTAACATAAATGGTGGAAAAATGCACAGAATGATATAAGATTTAACAAAATTATAAGCCCAACTCCCGGAAATCATTATAGTACGCCTAAGACCCTAATTAACAATGCTTTCGAAACAAATTTTGGCACGTCACAGTTTATTAGAAAAAGAAAGTTTCGTGAAGATCGGTTCATAGTTTACCCTAGCCCCCATATAAACAATACTCCCGGAAAACAGTTTAGTACGCCTAAAACCGTAAGAAAATAACGCTATCATAACAAAATTTTGTACATCAAAGTTTTATGGGACAACAAATAACAAAAATTTCTTGTGGCGCACTCTGGTAAAATAATTAAATACGCCTAAAACCGAAGCAGATATAGATATTGCGGTAAAATTTCTTCCAGCTTAGCTTTATATGGCCAACAAAAATTGTTACGCAATTTTGTAATATGCGGTCCATAATTAACCTTAGATCCCATTTTAGCAGCCTTCTGAAATTCACTGCAAACGCTAAAACGAATTGCTCCGCTGTATTGAAATTTATGTTTTTAACATTTTTTGGTTCCAATTTTGTTACAACTTCGTGTAAAAATCCAAAATTTGCAGAAATAAACAATATTTGGTTCCGCAAATCACTTTCATTAAAATATATACAGAGAAATTCTTAATAGCTTAAACTATATTAAAAAAGCAAAAAAAAAAACCGGAACCATACCAAAAACCTTACATTATACAAAAACTCTATTTAAAAAGATATAAGACGTTACAAACTTTGATGGAAAAAACACATTACAGAAAGAGTATTATTGTATGAAGTTGTAACGTGGTTTTGTCGTTGGCTGGGGTAGCTCAGCTGTGTCCAGGGTCGACTTACGGAATCTACGAACCTTAAGTGAAAACACGAATGATTTACCCTTTTGGGGTTAACAATAATCTCTTAACTTTATTGGTAAATTTACAATTCAATTACAATACTTTGTTAACTTCATTTAAAATTACTTGCAGCACAGCAAACAGGCAGGAATTCGGCGGAATATCCTTGGCTAGCGTATTCGAGTCGGGGTCTGGTGCGGGGTCTGGATCGGGTTCTTTTTAATGCTCGGCAATGATGAGGCGGCTCGCCCTCAGCGGTCGTTACAATTTGTTCTTATGTCTAGGAATCTAAATACTACAATTCATCCTTATATACTAGGCAAACTACTGATTAACTAAGGGAGGACTGGCGACCGAAGTCCTAGTACAAAACTGTTGACCGAAGTCACAGTACAAAAACTGGTAACCGGAGTTACAGTACAAAAACTGTTAACCGAAGTCACAGTACAAAAACTGGTAACCGGAGTTACAGTACAAAAACTGTTGACCGAGGTCACAGTACAAAATCTGGTAACCGAAGCTACAGTACAAAAACTGGTGACAGAAGTCACAGCACAAAAACTGTTGACCGAAGTCACAGTACAAAAACTGGTAACCGGAGTTACAGTACAAAAACTGTTGACCGAGGCCGCAGTACAAAAAGTGGTAACAGAAGTTACAGTACAAAAACTGGTGACCGAAGTCACAGTACAAAAACTGTTAACCGAAGTAACAGTACAAAAACTGTTGACCGAAGTCACAGTACAAAAACTGTTAACCGAAGTTACAGTACAAAATCTGTTGACCGAATCCACAGTACAAAAACTGTTGACCGAATTCACAGTACAAAAACTGTTAACCGAAGTTACAGTACAAAAACTGTTGACCGAAGTCACAGTAAAAAACTATTAACCGAAGTTACAGTACAAAAACTGTTGACCGAAGTCACAGTACAAAAACTGTTAACCGAAGTTACAGTACAAAAACTGTTGACCGAAGTCACAGTAACGAAACTGTCAACCGAAGTCGCAGTCCAAGGCAACACCCGAGGTAATACAAGTGTCGGCGACCGTCGTGCAGAAGGCGGGGACTAAGTCGACTTTAATATGGCAAGATCGTTGGTGCAATGAAATCGCCCCGATTGTCTCTAAATCTAACCTACTTATTCAACCTCATTCATAAACTAAATGAGAATTCTCATAACAAAAAGCGAAACATCAGGGGGTTTCATGTGTAATTGGATTATAATATTATTTTAAATAAAGTATAATTCAGGTATAATATTACTTTTCTAAAGAATAATGTATTAAGATATATGAAATAATAAAATATAATTATATGATTTTCTTTTACTTTAAAAAAATAGAATATAATAATATGTGGCGAAGATTTCGGGGAGTATAAATAAATCTACGTTACAAAGTGACTATTAGACTGGTCGCAAATTTTCTATCAGATATTTATAGTTATACTAGTTGAAAAGCCTAAAATCAAAAATATGGCTTCGTTACGATATTCCGCAGAGAAAGTACTTCAAGTGTGCCAAATTTCAGCTTCCTATGTCATCAGATGGCTTCGCAAAGTTGCGGAAAGAATAGGACATACATGCAAACATCCTGACATACTAAGAAATTATATATTGTATAGATAGATTAACATATGTTCGCGCAACTCAAAAACGCTTTAGCTTATTGAAAAACTAAAAAAACCCGAAATTCCGCAATAAAATTTACTTTAAGAAAGGTAAAACGTTTTTCTTATATGCGCAGTCGTTTTAGAAACATAATTTTTTTTTCTGGAAACTAGTGTAACTATAAAGATCTGATAGAAAAGATGTTTTTTTTTATAATATGGGGAACTTTGGGCCCCACCCGGCACGGCCAGGCACCGTCGGATTGAACTAAAAAATTTGATCATGATTTCTTACACCAAACCTCATATTTCAAGCAGCGCAAAAAATTAAATTTAAAACAAAAAAAAAATCCCATACAAGATGCGACCAGTCTAATGACTATATAACTGAGAAATTCGACCGTTAGAATACAGCTATGGAACTTTCGTGAGAAAAGAACTTAAACAAGCAAATAATAAAATACGGTAATAAAAAGGCTTTATACTACAAACTTAAACACATACAAATTATACACAACACTATAAGAAGTACGTCACAGTACCACTAAGACAAAGTAACATAAAAATCAAGTAAGAAGGTATAGTCGGTCAGGACCGCCCATGTGAAACCCAATACCATAGTATTTAAAAACAAATTTTCGAGAGTGTATGGCTATATGAAAATTCAATTTAAATCGGTTTAATAGTTTCTGATACTCATAAATTGCCCCCTATATACCCTCGTGGTCCTATTTTTTAAAAACTGTATAACTTACGTGTCCATATAAATATGGATCTATCTACATATGTTTTAAATTAAAATTGGTTTGACAGTGGGCACAATCCCCTATTCCGGAAAGCAGCTTGTATGGGGCCTATATGAAATTATGGACCGTTCCGTTCTTGTGCCAATTAGAACCTATATGTGTGTACCAAATTTCATTTAATTATCTTTAAAATTGCGACCTGTATTTTGCACACAAGGTCACGTGGACAGCAAGCCGGACGGACATAGTTAGATCGATTCTGTGTCGATCGGTATACTTAAGTACCAGTATTTTAAGGTGTTATACCAATCAGCACTTATGCATAATACCCTCTCCACCCTTATGGTGTGGGTATAATAACATATATATATCTGTGGTTTTCATGGGCAACCGCGTATGTCTATTTTTTCGATTTTGAAATGTTGATGCTATATTGCTTAATTTTAAGCGCTCTTTACATTTTTTTAAAAAAACAAAGTTCAAAAGGTGCAATATCTAACCCATAGTTTGAACTAGAATGGTTTTTCGGCTCTCCTGAAAAATTTTATTTTAAGACATATTAATGATATTATACATGGGAAACACAAAATATTACCATAACGTTAACCGATATTTTTACCCAGGGTTGTTACAGCACAAAAAGGGTTGATTTTTTTAGTACATATGTATTTATAAAAAAAAAGTTGCACTTAAAACAAAAAATAATAACGATTTTTGCAAAAATTTATTATATAATATTTTTTTTTCGTATAAAAATATTAAAAATTTTCTTAAAATGGCAAAGTTAGTATAATAAAAGCCCAAAATTGCAAAAAAAAACCTATAAAAAAAAGCCGATATTGCCAAAATAAGCAAAAAAAGCCCTAACAAATACAGCTCATTTTCTTTGTTTTTTTTTATGATCGGAATTCGTGTCCAATCAAAATCATTCTATCTTGTAAACCAAAAAATAAGCATTTCTTTTTTTTTTTTTTGGTTGGTCTAATGATAAGTATTGTGTTTATTTTTGTTGAACTGTTTATGGGTTTTAATCCAAATTTTGTTATTGCCAATTAGGCTAAGGCATCAAATTTAATTTTCATTAAATTATTTTTATGAAGAAAGGAATTTTACAACATGCAATTAATTAAAACTTATTGTTAATCTTTCAGAGACGAATTCTTGACAAAAAGTACCCTAGAGGGAAGCGAACTGACACCAAAGTAGTCCCGTGATAGGTCTTTGGTTGGAGAGACCGGTTCTAGTTTTAACACTTTCTATGAATAAGACCTATCACTTTTACATGGGGTTGTCATTGGAGGGGGTCAATTGACACCATTGGACCAGTCACAAATCTATTCTCAATGGACGTGTTTAGTGACAGTTACTAAAATGTAGTATTATTTCAATACGATGTAGTATTATTTCAATAAAACAAGTCCTAGAATTAAATTCAAGAGCCAAATTTTAGAAATTCCCAAAAAAATGTATCACACCACCGGTGAAGACTGTACTGTAATTCATTACTTTTTCTACCTTTTTGGTCTCCATAAACCCTTTACATGGTTGGTTCTCTTTCACTGGTCATGAGTTCTTTCTTTTTGTACCTGTTCTTTTTTTACAACTCCCAGGACCAGTCTGCGGGGCCAATTGACGCAAATTTCCCGCAGGGTACGAAAAAAAACAGCAGTAAGAAAGAACATGTAAATCAATTAAAATAGATAATCATTCAAAGCAAATTTCGATCTACCAAAGGTTAAATACAATTTGGTTAAAAGATTGATTGATTAACTATTGACTACCAGCAGTCGTCAATGGCTGTGAGTGTTAAACGGCAAAGCCCTCTGAAGAGATTGAGTGGTTACAATTTAAACATGTAAGGCTAACCTGTCCATGAAAGCCTGTGTTCGAGCCCCGCGGCACTAAAGAATAAAAAATTAACAATAAATTGTAATTAATTTCATGTTGTTAAATTCCTTTCTTCACAAAAAAAAAATTTTATGAAAATTAAGTTTGATTTACTTTAGCCTAATTGGAAATATCAAAATTTATATAGATGTTATGGCATTTTAAACTATTTTCGGGAGTGGTTTTTGTATGGGGACTATGTTCAATTTTGGATGACTAGGTTTGCAATAAAATATTTTTCGACAAAATTGAAACAGATGTGATTGCAGACCAATGTGGCTCAGTTAATGAAGTGGAGTTATTAAAATTGTTGAAAAGTGTGTGTGTGAATTAAGTCTAAATACCAAGACAATAAGATGGTATTGGGCCGAATACCCTTTACCGGAAAGAAATTTGCATGCGAGTAATGATATTACGGATTGAATCTCGCCATTTTAAAAGGATTTGTCCTTATGACAATTTTAAACAAATGTTTATGTTAAATTTCATTAAGAAATCTCCAAAATTGTACACAAGGCTTACGCAGACAGCCAGCCAGATGGACGGATGGACATCGTTAGATTGATTTGAAGAGTGACTTTTGTACTTATATTTAATTGCGGTTGAATTTTGCTTATAAAAATTGTAGACAGAATTGTAAAATCATTTCCTTAAGTGACGTTTGTGCACATTTGAAACTTTATTTTGACTAAAACTATGGTTTGTTTCAATTCACCCTGCTTAGAAGAACTTGACATCAAAATCTTTTTTTTTTTTTTTTTTGTGGTAAGTCTTTTCGAAATAAGCGTGTTTTTAAGCAGACGGACCAAGAATTACTCAAGAATATTAATGCTTTAATGGATCTAAGATAAACATTTCTAAGTGTTACACACGCAATGGGGCACTGAATATAACCATTCACTATTCGTAGTAGTGAAGCGTATAATAAGTATTTGATAAGCATATCTGTTAAATTTTTATAAAATGTAAAAGCTAAATTTTTTCTTACCCTTTTTTGTAAAACTCTTAGTAAAATATGTTCATTTCATGCTTTGTGTAAGTTTTATATTGCACAACTGCAAAAAAAGTGGGTTTTTCTTTAACTATTGGTTCAAATGTTAGTGAGTG
Source organism: Pollenia angustigena (assembly GCA_930367215.1). NCBI lineage: Eukaryota > Metazoa > Arthropoda > Insecta > Diptera > Polleniidae > Pollenia > Pollenia angustigena. The sequence continues at coordinate 46,521,446 of OV884058.1, forward strand.
TCAAAAAGTACAAAATAAATGCAGAAGTATTGCAACATGCGGCAAATGAAAATATCATCAAAAGTAAATTTGTGTCATGCTGAATTATGTGGTAACAAAAAAAGAAAGACATAAAAAAAACTAACAAAATTAATAACTAAATATAAACAAAACGATATAACTTCTTGTCTTAACAGTTTTACGAATGAAAGTGAGTATAATTATTTTGTAATGCCCCTGTAGCACGAAATTTTTTAAAAAGTATGTGACACAGTTTTTCTTTGTTTTCTTAAACTTTGTTTAATGTTTTTTTTACTACAAAGTAAGATTGAACACCCAATACATTTTCTCTACTTTAATTCTCTTTTTCAAGTAAAAGTCAGTTATTGGCCATAAACTATGCTGCTGTTACCAGTAGTTGTTTAACTTTCATACACCTGATTTGTTTACCAAAGTGATCATAAATAAACACCTGTACCAACAATCTGAACAATTCTTTGTATGATTTACTATAATGGCCTTTATCTTTTTCTTATTTCCTTTTTCTTCATTCATTCAATGGGTGCAACTGATTACAATTATATTCAGGAGTCTGTCCACTATTGTAACTATGGTTATGAACCAATCACCACTAAATGTGGATTAAAGGATTTTTTTTATATAAAAAAATAATTTAATATTAAATCCCGTTTTTAAATCTACGTTTCCACGTAGCTTGTTTATGTACTTTATTAGTTTTTTAAGTGATTTATACATTTTCGGTTTCTTCTTAAAAACTTACGCATATGCCAGATTTCTGTATTAAACATAATCTACTTAAGGTATTAATCATAATCTAAAAAAGGTATGTTAAAAGAAAAGAAAAATTTTTGTTCGCAATAATTTCTTATTCCTTTTAAGCCCTTAAGCTGGAGGTCCACACCACGCGTTACTCGCTTTTTCGCAGCATACGCAGCTGTCAAAAAAGTAGAATCTGTGTAGTTATACGTAGTAAAGGCTAGATTACACTATTATACTTTGTATTAATACATGTCAAAAACTCAAGTAATATGAGAAAGTGTGATAGTGTGAATGCAATGTGCCACGAAAATGACAAGTATTATGAAAAAAGTTTGACATCCCATACGACTTCATCGTTTTTTTAAAAAAATTCTAAACAATAATACTTTTCATTGGATCAGGGTTGCATTTTATTTCATGTGTGATTGTTTATACTTTGTGTGATGGTGTGAACACAAACTGTCATGTTACATTAGATTTTTTGACAGTCGCATCAAAACTTATTATATTTCTATCTCACAAAGTATTATGGAATACGTAAGACTCGTGAGATAGTGTAATCTAGGCTTAAGTTACATGCACAAAAGCGTAGATGCCTTGAGGCGAAAAGTTTACTTTCTAAGCGTCACAAGCAGCGTTCGAACAAATCAGCTGATTTTGACAAATAAAATTTTATTTTTACTTGTGCTGCTGCTGCATAAAAAGCGTTGCATGTAACTTGAAACGTAGAACGCAAGTAAGGTTATAAAAGCATGCGCTGCGTGGAGGCGAAAACGCTTGGTATGGACCTCCAGCTTTATGACACTACATTTTTTATTAATTAATCTTCTTCTATCTATCTATAGAAAGAAACAGTAAATGCAAGAAAGAGCAGACTATAAAAAATGTAAACAAAGGTTTTTTAATTTTTTTTTTCTCTTGTTATGGTTTCGTTTCAAGGATGGCGTTGAGAATTTTTAAAATTGTACCAACAACCTTTAAAAATTGTACCTAATTGTACTAAAAGATTTTTTAGTTGAAATCAATTTTATCTATGTTCTTAAAAAACACCACAAAAAGGTATTATAAATCTTAGTTTAAAAAGTATAATCAAAAAAGTACAATTGAACCAACTAAGCCATCCCTGTTCTGTTAATTTTATTAAATGTTGCCAACTTTTTGTTTATGAGAAACCTAAAAACAAAAAGCGGTAAATCGCTGAATTTGCCCATAAACCGCTGATTCAGCAACACTTTTAATATTTCAAGCTTGAAATGTCAATTTTACATTTTTTTTTTGACATAACTTAATTTTTTATCGATAACTTTAGTTAAATATTTGACAGCTTGCCATTTATCTTAATACAGCTGAACCCTTCGCACTTGGTAAGTTTTTCTATTACTTTATATTTGCACTGTTCACCAAAACTTGAACAATGCATTAAAAATGTAGTGTCATAAGGGCTTTATGTAGTTTAGTATTGAACTCCAGCACAATAGTTTCACTAGAAATGGGCCCAAAAATGAACGGTTTACACAATATTGACTTTTGAGAATGAACATTAACTACATTCTTGAATGTGTTCTCACGATTTCGTAAGGAGTTTTACACCCCCGTTAGAAAAAAGAGAAGCCAAGTTCAGTTTCGTTTTAAATGACAAAAAATAACACCGTCGAATTATTCGATTCCGTTACTGCTGGTAAAGGGCACCAATTATTCGGCATATGCCGGCCATACACTACACAAGTTAAGTGCTGAAGTCTCGCACTGCGTAAACGAAACTTATATCAGACACTGTACGAGTAACCTGTGCAATATTTAATTTTTAATTTAAAAGCGAAGAGCGCAACATGTGCAAATAAAAATAAAATTTTCCTCTTGTATTTATTTATTAACTTTTTTATAAATATTTTGTAGAATTCGACTTTCATTTGTATCTTATTGCTTTTAGCCTTTTAGTGCATGCCTGGGCCTGGCCAGGTATTTTTTTACTTTTTCCAGTTTTTTTCATATTATTATTAATTAATATATCAATCAAATACGAGAAAAATGTATAAATTGAAGCACAGTGAGCGTGACAATTGCCCTAATAAAAATGTTGTGCATATTGTGTCCACCTGGGCCTGCCCAGGCCTCATAGTAAACAAAATCAAAACGAAACGTATTAAAAAGCATAGAAATCCTTTAAATTTAATTTCTTTTATTTCTAAGAATTATTCTAGTTGACAACAAAAGGTTCTTGATATAGCCATAAACCTGCATTCGAAATAAAAGTTGTCCCAGCCAGGCCCAGGTGGCAGTTTGTGCCACACAAATTAGGGGTCTACTTAAGGTTTAGTGTGCCATAATTTATACCATGTTCACACGGACAGCAATATTCGTATTCGCTCTTTCATTCCTGTTTTGCGCCCCAAACATGATCGACAACATGTTTTGCCATACAAAATTTTGAGAGCGAAACAGGTCGTTTTATATTGAAACATGCTGCGAACCAGGAAAAATGTACTATCATCTTCAATTTTGACAACAATTATCGCTAGTTTATCTCAACTAACTATCAAAAGAATTCAAAAAAATAAAAAATTAAAAAAAAAAAAATTAAAATTTATGTTAAATAAAAAAAAAGTGATAATTATAAAATAATAATATTAATAAAAGTGTTAAATAATATATTTAAAATTTTTTTATGCATATTAATGTGTTTTAAATAAAATCATACAAACAACAAAAAAAAAATGTTAAAATGAAACAAGAATAAATCGTATTAACAGCATGTTTGGCAAACTAGTTTCAGAGAGCGAAACGAGTGGTTTATATCGTCGTATGAACATAGCAGAAGCCGATTCTTTGCATAATTTTGGAACTCTCTTTAATATGCTTTATCCGTTTTGTTTTCATCTCTTAAAATACCCATACAAAACTTAACATTTTAACATTCACTACACAAGTTCACTGTACAGCTACTTGAGCAAATATCAAAATTGTTTTGTGTTTTTACTTATTTCACTGTGGAAATACACTCACAATATTATTAAAGTAACGGACTGAGTTTATTTAAGAAGTATTCCGTGCAGTCATATTTCAAAAATAAACATTTAAAAACTACTGAATTACATAAAATAACTGAATACTCCTTTATTTTTTTTTTCGGAATATGTAGTTAACTTTTTGATAGGTAATTTATATAAAACAAAATTTTTTATTTTATTTTTATTTATTTATTTCCAATTCTATACACAAGACTTAAAGCCTCTTATTGCAGTATAGAACATTGTTTTAGCAGAAACATTTATAATTATAATTTGTAAATGATAAAATTTAAAACAAAAGAACAAATTTAAAAGAGAGAAAAAAAATTATTAAATTAATAAATTAAATTGAAAATTAACAAAATAATAATATTTAAAATTCACAAAAAAATGAAAAAAAATTAACATGCAAAAAAATTTAAAATGCTTTTTTTAAAGCTCAGTGCGTTACTAGTTATTTGCATAATATGCGGGAGTAGATTCCAAAGACGGATTGCATTAAGGAAAAATTGCCAATCGGAAGTTAAACTATTACCTATTACTATTCTATATCTATTACCTCTATTTGACCTAGATATGGTTAAGCGGTTATTAAGATGTTGTGGTTGTTGAGTAAACACAATTTTGTGCATAAATACATCTACTTTTACGGAAAATTTTTAGCTGAACTCTTCGTTAAAAATAAATGAAGAATTTATAGACCGGTTTTTAACCGAATTTTCATTTATTTTATATTACAATTTTAGTTAATTATGCGTACAGAATATTGTGAGTGTGGAAAGAACACCTTCATACACTACACAAATGCACTGTGTAGTGTACGGCCGGCAAATGCCGAATAAAGCACTATAACTTCCCTGTGGGAAATTTGTGTCAATTGTTCCCACAGACTGGTCCTGGGAGTTGTGAAAATAGAACAGGTACAAAAAGAAAGAACTCATGACCAGTGAAAGGAGAACCAATCATGTAACTGGTTTATGGAGATCAAAAAGGTAGAAAAAGTAATGAATTACAGTACAGTCTTCACCGGTGGTGTGATACATTTTTTTGGGACTTTCTAAAATTCGGCTCTTGCATTTAATTCTAGGACTTGTTTTATTGAAATAATAATACATCGTATTGAAATAATACTACATTTAGGTAACTGTCACTAAACACGTCCATTGAGAATAGATTTGTGACTGGTCAAATGGTGTCAATTGACCCCCTCCAATGACAACCCCATGAAAAAGTGATAGGTCTTATTCATAGAAAGTGTTAAAACTAGAACCGGTCTCTTCCTCCAAAGACCTATCACAGGACTACTTTGGTGTCAGTTCGCTTCCCTCTAGGGTTGTTACACCGTCCACTACAAGTATTGAATGGAGCTATACTAAATTTGGCAATCCGCGTGAAATCTAACACCCCATAAAGTCTATATATATATTTTGTTTATCCTTTAGTTATATTAAGTTAATTTAGCCATGTTTGTATGGCTGTCTGTCTATCCAGCTCTCTATTCTTCTTCGGAGCGATTAAACAGGAAAACCAATTATAAAATGAAATTTTTTTAATTCTCCTAAGCCGGTTTGCACTGAAATGTAGTACAATCGGTTTCGTAAAAAACAGTTATGGACGCAAATATGGATTAATATTTAAAACAAAAATATTGGTTTTCAATTTGACACAAATTCTTTTTAAACATTTTAAAATCGCCCTACAAAACAGCAGATTTTTATCTATAACTAATTGTATCAGAAACCATTTTTTTGTAACGCCTTAGCCCAAACAAAAAATGCTTTTGGGATAAAATTTGTTCTAATATATTTTCATGCAGCTTAAATTTACACTTGCAACCTTCAAGAAAATTTATCCATAATGAGACATATGTATGTTCTCATTAAGCTTTATATGGCTAAAGATAACAGCAAGCAATTTTGTGATAATCGGTCCATCATAACAATAGGTCGTATCTCTGTATGAAATTTGTGTCAATTGTCCCAACAGAACTGGTACTGGGACTTGTGAAAATAGAATGAGAACAAAAAGAAAAGTGAACTAATCACTTAACTGATATATTTGGGGTATTCACAAGGTGTGCTATCATGTATATTGTCATATTGTTCTAACATTTTACAATGGTTTAAAACTATTGTTGTTGCTTTGTTGACAAAAAGTGTCTTAAATAAATAGAGCTTTGCTTGCTATGTTAATTGTACTGTATTCATGGATAAGAATTAAAAAATACTTTGATGTAAGGTAAATATTTATTTTTTATATTTGTCTTAAATCAGCTGATTTAAATTCAAAATATCACACTTAACCCTACGATTCATAACCGGGTACCCGTGTACCTTTTTTGACTTTAAAGTGCTGCTGTGCCTATAATTTTTGAGATATGGACATAAAAGTCCGAATCATGAGAGATTTTGGCTAAACTAAGATTTAAATACGAAAAAATTCAAAATATTTTCAATATTTTCTTTAAAAAATGATTTTAAATGGTTTACCCCCATAAACACACAACCGGGTCCCCGGGTACCCTAATGCAATTCCTATGTAAATGCCTGACATGTAAATGAAAAAACGTTTTTTTTTTTTTGTTGTTTTTATTGGAAATAAATGTCTTTTTTATTTATTTTATCATATTTTATATATATTATATATTATTATATTATATATTATATATTATATTATAATTCATCCGAATCACTATCGTTGTTATTGTGGCAATTGTAGCATTTAGTAATTGTTATGGCGTGTTCATCGCATATCGGCGTGCTACATATGCTGCAATTTTTTCTAGTTTTTCTTCTGCGCTTCTGAGATGTTGACGGACCTGCAGCACAAAGCACACTCTCCAACGGCCTTCCGATGATGCTTTCAATTGCATTTGTTGTTGAAAATTGGCGCACGCTTTGCACATTTGAAATTATATTTTCTATAACAGGAATGCACAGGTTTTCTGCCAGTTGACGCAGGAAATTCTTCCTGCGCGTCGTGGTGTATCGTGCAGTTGGATTATTTCCATAATATATGATGTGTGATGCAAATGCGCTCACATCAATAATGTTATAGAAAAATGCCATCGGCCATCTTCTTGTTTGTCGCTGGGTCGTGTATTCTTGGAGCGTTTGGTCCATTACGTCCACCCCACCTTTTGTTTGATTATAAAAATTTATAATTTCTGGTTTCCCATTCTCGTCAATTTGTGCATCATCATGCATACTAGAAAGAAGGATGACCGAGTTGGACTTCCGCTTATATGAGAGCAGTGTTACGTTGTCGTAGAAGCCAAATAAACTTGAACCAACGTCTTTTTTTTGTCTTCTTTCATCTCCGCAGGGATGTAAGCTTTGTTGCGGCGGAGTGTACCCACAATGCTGAGCTTTTCTACTTTTAGTTGCCTAGCCAACTGCAGCGTCGTAAAAAAATTATCCATTGTTATATTTCGTCCGCTACCGTAGTATGGCCCAACTAAATCTCTCACCACTCTTTCGCCAACACCAACTTCACGACCAGTTTCTTGTTTGCCAGTATATATTTGGCCATGAAGTGGATATGAGTTTTTGGCATCGCAAATCCACTATACTTTTATGCCATATTTTGCTGGCTTCGAGGGTATATATTGGGTGAATTTGGTTCTACCACGGTATGGATATAATTGTTCATCAATGGTCAAATATTCTGATGGCACATAATATCTGGCAAGATTTGCATTGAGCATTATCCAAATATCGCGAATTGGCGCCGCTGTGTCTTGACGCTGCCGCTCTACCCGTGTTCTGGGGTCGTCAAACCGCATAAAACGCAGCAAATCGAAAAACCTGTTTATTCCCATGGTGGCGCGGAATATTGGGTGAGCCTGTGACGTCCACAAATCTCTTGCGTTTTCGTCATTAGAATGATTTGTGCCAGCCATCAAAATCATTCCAATGAACGCATAAATTTCGTTGATTGTCGTGTCTTTCCACTTCAACTGACGTCTATTGGGATTCGCTTCATTGTACGCATTATATGTGGCATGCGCTTTTCTATTTGTGTGGCGCACTATTATATCCCCCATTGCCACTGTGAGGTATGATTTGAAACACTGCAAAGGCGTCATATTTTCAGTAATCCGCGCTGGACCACAGCGGTCTCTGAATATATTGTGGCTTCTCACTTGTTGGCAACTACGTGGTGTTCGCTGCCATTGTGTGCCGTCACGTGCAGTCATGTAGTCTGCTGGGTTTGTTGTTGGTGCATCTTCTTGCATATCATCATCTTCACTTTCATCATCAAACAAAATCTCCTCTGGTGCGTCAATAGCAGCTGCAATTTCGTTTGCGTTGTCAACATTCAAATCTTCATTCTCTGATTCCGAAACTTCGCCAGTATAGGCCACATTTTCTTCATGTTGGTCTTCCTCAGGGTCCACTTCAAGGTCCTCATCTTGAGTCACTTCCTCAAATAAACGTTGAATATATGTGCTTCTTGCTTCATCACTCAAATTCCAGTATTCCCTTGTAGACAAATATCGGTCGTTGCGGCTCATTTTTCACCAACTTCACTGTTCAAATATTCAACACAGACTGGCGAAGCAAATGAAATATTTCAATTTTACGACACAAATGAACATCTGCTACCTAATTCAAAAGCAATTAAGCAAGTAGGTACCGAAAATAAGCAAAATAAGCAAATAAACAACCCTTACATAAAACTAGTTTCTGCCTACTTGTGTCGCTTTAGGTACTTATATACGAACAGAAACCAGTTTTTTTCCAAATATCAAATTTGTACAGTTGAGAACGCAAAATATAATCAACAACAAAAATATTTACAGGAAAATATTATTTTATTTCAATAAACGCAAAACAACCTACTTCGGGTACCCGGGTACCTGGTTATGAAATTAAAGGAGTTTTGCTGGTTATGAATCGTACGGTTAATTATGAGGGGTTGTTCACAACAGTCGTATTTGTTCATGTTATTATTTTAAGACTTATGACTTTATGACACCTTGTGAATCCCCCAATTAAGTAAGAACAAAAAGGAAAAAAAATTATTTCAATAAATATATTTATGTATGTACTTTTTTGAATATTTTGAATTAGATTTTTTAATTTACTAAATTTTGTATTTATAAAGTTTGAATATATTATATTTTTTATATAAAACATATAAAATTGAATATCGATATTTTCGATAACTCTAGGAGTAATAACTAAACTTTATTTTACAATGTTATTAAAAATTAACGTCTAAATCAAACATATATTAATTTTTTTTAATTACAGATATTCGCGCTTATATGTCTTATAGCACTATTTACAAATTTAAATTTTATCGACTTGAACATTGAAATAAGCAGATAGCACTATTTGAACAAAAATAAGATGAGCTGTAATGAATACTTTTTGAGACTTTAATTAAGTTACACGATTTTTTATTAAAATAATTAGTAAAATTTAAAGAAACGCATAATCATGTTAACTGAACTCGAAATTAAGTTAAAATTTTACACTAATGTTTATTGAAAAGCAATAAATAATTTAACTTTATCCACATATTTTAAATTATCATACAAATAATGATATTCTTGCGAACTAGCAGACTTCAATGCTTTGGAAATTCACCCGTTTGCTTAGTTGAAAAGAACGTGGGCCAGATTATAAGGGTTTCGCTTCCATTTATATGATCGCTGCACAGTGTGGGAAATTTGGAAAAAATTTAAATAATTCTATATTTTTAATCCAAATTTTTAATATTTTTAATTAGGCTTAAGTTCATCAAATTTAATTTTCATTAAATTATTGTTATGAAGAAAGGAATTTTACAACATGAAAATTAATTAAAATTTACTGATAATTTTTCATTCTTGACTGAATCTGGGCTCGAACCCAGGCGTTTTTACGGACAGGTTACCCTGACATGTTTCGATTGAAACCACTCAATCTCCTCAGAGGGCTTGCCGTTTAACACTCGCAGCCATCGACGACTGCTGACGTCATTAGTCAAACATCAATCCTTAAACCAAATTGTATTTAATTTAAATTTGATGAACTTAAGCCTAATTAAAAATATTAAAAATTTGGACTAAAAACTATAAATAGTTCAACAAAATAACCACAATACTAATTATTGTTATAGCTAAGGCACGAGCTCTATGTTTGCATTTGTCCTTCAAGATGTGCTGAAAAGGTCAGCAAGAAAAAGAAAGACAAAAAAATTAAAAAACAAAACAAAATATGTACTTTGAACTTCAAGAAGAATTCTTGACAAAAGTACGGAAAAAACAGAAGTAAAGGAAGAACATGTAAAATGAATTAAAATAGATAATCATTCAAAGCAAATTTCGATCTACCAAAGGTTAAATACAATTTGGTTTAAGGATTGATGTTTGACTAATGACGTCAGCAGTCGTCGATGGCTGCGAGTGTTAAACGGCAAGCCCTCTGAGGAGATTGAGTGGTTGCAATCGAAACATGTCAGGGTAACCTGTCCGTAAAAACGCCTGGGTTCGAGCCCAGATTGAGTCAAGAATGAAAAATTATCAGTAAATTTTAATTAATTTTCATGTTGTAAAATTCCTTTCGTCATAAAAATAATTTAATGAAAATTAAATTTGATGAACTTAAGCCTAATTAAAAATATTAAAAATTTGGATTAAAAACCATAAATAGTTCAACAAAATAACCACAATACTAATAATTCTATATTTTATAAACGGTTGGTCCGATGGGTTGCAGTTTGAGGTGAAAATTAAAAAGTTGAAGTCGAGTTTAGGTCTTGGATTTGAGGTCTATAGACTTAACAGGAGAGGTGCTACAGGTTCCCAAATTAGGACATCTCAGCTTTAACAAAAACTAAAAACGATCCTTAATTCTTAATTTTAGCTGGATGCTAAAAATCATTTTTTAGAGAAATGCGCTTGCCGAGGACTCCATAATTGGTCCAGTATTTTGGAAATATAAGACTCAAATGCATCATAATTTGTTTGAAATATAATTATAAGTATTTATCGACCTTTTTTGATTACTCTAAATAGTTGTTATAGTTTTCTATATACAGGCTTTCAAGGTCATTAATTTAATGTAAATAAAATTCATTTAATGTAAATAAAAGATTATTTATTTCATTATCAATAAAATCCGACGTTTGTTTGGTATTCTTTCCAACTTCTTCAGGGATTGAGTTTTATTAAAATAATAATCTTTTTCGTCAGTTTACATCATTTATAAAATATATCACAGTATTTTGTGTAGGTGGACAACACAACACAAAACTTAAAATATTAAAATAAATATATGTAAATTTAAAAATTATCACAGAAAATTTGTCCTTTTTAGATCACAGTTGGTATTATACTACAGTACTTTTCGCTTATTGTCACATCCTTTAGTTGCAACCATAACGTGGACTATATCGCTAATGTGACTATTATAGCGACATCAGGCTTATGGTTTTACGACAGAGTTGCATACTCTATAAAAAATAGTTAAAATAATAACAATATATTTCATAACTGATACCAACGGCAAAAACTGATTTTTTACGAGTATTGAGTATTGAGAGTTGATGACAAATATTAAATGATTCAATTATTTTTTTTTTTTTATGGATTTTTGATTCGAAAACTAAAAAGAACTTAGTAAATTTTGCTAATGTGACAATAACGCCATTAATTTGCTTTACTCTTCCCTTTGACTACTGTTGACAAATGGCATATATGGCAAATGTGCTTATATCGCTAAATGGACTATAACGCTAATATTTTATATTAAATTTATTTATAGCGGCAAAATAAACAGATAAAATGGACTATATCGCTAATGTGACTATAAGCGTTGTGGCTATAAACGAAAAGTACTGTATATGTTTATGTAAATTTTCAACAGCATTTTGTTTGTCGTGCTTAATTCCTAATTTTTATTTTTGATAAAAACACTGAAATTCATTGCTGATGGGAAAAGTTATTAACATGCGCATTTCACTGGTTGCATAGACCAGATCATCAGGAAACTTCATCCAAAGATTTTAGAAAATTTAAAGATATTATACAAATAAAACTGTTAAGCGAATTTGTACAAGTAAATTTTGGTCATGACTTTGTCTGAGGTGGTCCATTCGGACGGTCCAATTTTGGGCTAATCGTTCGACTTTGTATGACCCGATATGTGTATAATAATTATGCAATATGAATACCAAAGCGGCTCATACACTTGCAATAAAATTGTTCAATATAACGTATTATACAATTATATCGCCAATGTGTATGCGATATTCGATGGTGGCACAATATATTGGCAACAATCTAAAGACTTTTGATTTTTATTGCACAACGAAAAGAAAGTGAAATGTGTTGGCAACATTGTACAATGCTGTTTATGTTATTCCTATAGTTTTTGTTCACCTTTTTATTGAATGAATAAAACCATTGTGCCACTTATTGCATAATATAGGACAAAACTGAAATAATATGGCGAATATCATATACAATAATATTGCAAGTGTATGGGCCGCTTAAGACCCGTGCTTGGTAGCCATTATATTTCTAAAAAACACTAATTTTAGGGAATTTTCGGCTGTTTTTTTGGGAATAGTGGGATTCGTTTTGTAAGTTTAATAAAATTTTGAGCTGGTTTGTATTAACCCTTTCAGGGTCAAAAATAATTTGTGGCGAGATTTATTATTTATTATTATGTCCTATGGTTCCTATAAGGAACAAAGGGCCACCAAGATAAAAATCTAAAAATTTGTATTTTAGGTAATGTGATGGCGCTGAAGCCGGGCAAAATAGTAGTTTTCGTCTCAAGCACATCCCCTGGTTTTTAGGGAATGTCGAATATATTCGACATTGACCTTCAAGGATACCTATTGTTACGTATATATGCTTCTCTTTTGTACGGAAATAAAAGAAAATAAATAGATTTTTTACGATTTATCCGTTAAATATTTATTGAAATAAGAAATTTTTTTTTGCAATTTAACACCTGCTGTTGTTTTCTGACAGTGGCACACAATGAATGCCTCCATGGTTTTCGGGTATTCGGATTGTTCGCCAACTTATATTGCTTTTAAGAGTCAATAAAAGTGGAAACTTCAGAGTTCAGTGTACGTAATGACTTGAAATATATATAAACATAAAGTTCTGCTCGCCAGGCACAATATCCTTTGATAACACTTGTGGGATTTAAAATATGATGTCATCATCATCATCTTCAATTACGTCCTCAATATCCGAATAAGCTTCTAAAATGGCAATTACCTGATCATTATTTAATTTTTCCATTGTCTATGGAAATCCGTAGGGAAAATGCTATGATTTCTAAATAAAAACACTATTTTGTAGTGCTTACTAATAAAAAAAATACAACCTCTTAAGGTAAATGTCGATTATATTCGACAACCGAAAAAGGTCCACAAAAGAACCTTTAATTTATTTTTGCAATATTTTTTTCAAGTAAACACCTTTTTACCTTTGTATCAATTCTAACAATTTTTTTTTTGTCGCCTGATCACCGAAATTATTATTTTTTGTGTCCTTAATACATCCTTTTCACAAATTTTCTGACTGGTGTACGACAATGCGCTCAATAATAAGAAAAGAAAGTCAATGCCTACTATAATACCAAATACATTTTTACACATTAAAAGGGCGTAGAAACAGAGTACAATGTAATGTCGAATATATTCGACAAAAACACTGAAAGGGTTAAGCATTAAAACATGTATTTACTTGTAAAATTTCATTAAATAATATTAGCTAACAAAGGTTTTATTAGATAAATTAAAATTTATATTGTTTACAAAAACTCATAAAACAATTTTTTGCAGGTTTTTGCAAAATTTCTACAACGAATTTAAAAATTATATTAGTTTATGAAATCTAGACACAATTCCCAACCGTTTGATGTCTACTTTGTAATAACAGTTTTTATCATTTTATTATATGAAGTAATACTTTTTATGTAGATAGCACTTTTTTACAAAAAAAAAAAAAAAAACGTCTGTGTTAGATAGCACAAAACAACATTTATGAAAAAAAACGTTTTGGGAAATTTGTTTTTTTTTTCAAATTTAAATGACAGATGACCCTTCCGCCAGTGAACACGTTTCTATAAAAAAAAATATTTTTGAAAAATTTCAGATAGCACTATTTGAAAAATAACCCTCGATATGTAAAACTTTTGAAAAACATACACCCTAAAAAATGTAAAACATTTAAATATGTGTACATAGTTTTCATAAACCTTTTCAATCCGATTTTTTAATTTACAATATTTTGTTAATTTTCTTTTAATGAATTTTTTATTTAAAGAAAATGTTAAAGTGAATTTCTATTTTTTTATAAGGACTGTTTTTGTAACACGCTAAGTATTCATCGGTGGTATGATACTTTTCTTTGGGACTATTTAAAAATTGTTTCTTAAAATTAGTTCTAGGACTCAAATTTTATTGTAACTAACACTAAACACGTTCATTGAGTATAGATATGTGACTGGTCAAATGGTGTTAATTAATCTCCTCCAATGACAACCCCATATAAAAGTGATAGGTCACATATATATAAATTGTAAGAACTAGGACCCGTCTCTACTACCAAAGATTTATAACGGGACTACTTTAGTGTCATTTCGCTTCCCTCTATGGATATAAAGGCCAAACCTGGAATGACTACATCGAAAACTTTAACATATAAAGATGTTATAATGGAGTTTAAGGACAAATTTTGTTATTTAAGACAAAAACCAATTTTGTGATGATTAGTTTTAATTGAATTGCGGTGAAGTCCCATAACAGAATTTTTCAATTATCGATCCATAAAATTTGAATATAAGGCCCTCTCGTAAAAATCCCTTTTCATACGCCTAAAACCGAAACGACTAATGAAATTTTTTTAAAAAAAGATCCAATTTAGTTTTATATGACTAGAAATCAATTCATTTAAATTTGTGTTAATCGGCCTATAACACTACGTGTCACAGCATCTTTTTTAAAAACACAAATAACGGTTATTTTGGAATATCTCAAAAACTGTTCTACTTTTTACAGTTCTGACTTCATATTCGGATTCAGCGGAAAATTTTACATAAAGATTAGGTGTCAAATTCATTTGGTCAAAAAATTGTCAGGTAGTGTAATTTAACATATAACGGGTATTTTCGTAAGCCCACAACCGCAATAAATTACAATACTGTGAGCTCAGATTTAAGAGTAAATGGTTCATAGTTTATCATAGATCCCAAATAAAGCCACTCCTTAAATATTCTAACTCTGAGTATAGAGTAACAAAGATTCGCCATAGCGTTCTTACTTGTTATATCTACTGTCTTAATATTGAACAAAATTTTCTTCACTTTGACATAGAAAATGTCAAAATATCTTTTTGAATTCAAAAGACGAGGACATCAGTGATGAGCATATTTTTAACACCCCTTCTTTTGGAGTTCCTGTTTGTGTGCACAACAAAACGTGGAAGGAATTATATAGTCACGTCCTTGGGTATGGAGAACATCAGTGGCACGACAACCTAATAAAAAGCAACAATAACAATGAAAAAGACGTGTATATTTATGATAATACTTTTATTGATGTTATAAATTGTTGTGCAAACAAATGTTTGAACAACATTCTTTTAACAAAATCCAAAAAAAAAACAACATTGACAGCAGCAATTTACACGAGCAACATGTATGTGTGCATACGAATTGTATGTTGTTTGAAAAAACAGGTAGCCTTTAGGGTCGTGGTTAGGCAGCAAAATTCAACTTGCTAAGTGACGACGTATACACTTTACTATTTTTTTCAGCGTTTTTCTCCATCGAAAAATAGAACAATGTGCTGTTTTACGTATACAACATTTTGTATTATAAAATTTGTAATCGACGACGCATGTTTATATTTCGTATTTCTTTTTCTGTATTTGTGTTGGTTTTAAGTTCATTTTTCATATGGCGGCAGCCTTTAATATACTCTTGACGTGTGTTCATTAGTGTGTCACAAAATAAAAAATTTTTGCTGCTCAAGCATACTTTAAAAGCTTATACGGGTAAAGTTTTTTTAAGATTTTTTTTTTTCAGATTGTTCGGAGGTCGCTCAAGTAGTATTTTTGCCAAAAATCGGGTGTGCCGGCCTCTTTTTAAGTTTTCTTCATAAATTTCTCAAAAACCAAGATTTTCTTCACTTTTAAAGAATATACATACGTATGCAGCACCAAAAAGCCACTTTTTTTATTTTTTTTTTAAGAAAAGTGGCGTATGCGACACAAAACAATATTTTTCATTTTCAAAAAAGTACTATTAAATTCTAAATTTATTCATGAAAGTGCGCAAAAATTTTTCTTCAAAACATATACCGGAAGCAGTGGTAAAAATATAAAAAAATTCTATCGGGTTCATTTTGAGAAATCTTCATGTAAATCTTCTTTGTGGTTTTTCTCCACTCCAACTTTTTGGCATATGCGCCAAACCAGTTCTGAGCTGACGATATGTAAGGCATTTACAGTCCAATCTTAAAGTATGATATATAAGTGTTTTAAATAATTTTTTACAGTCATTGATATATTTTTATGCAGTTTCTGGAATCAGTTATAAAAAAACCAATTTCATAATGAACATAATGTAAATAGTACTTAAGAGTGATCCAAATCCCAACTTAAATTACGCAATGCAATGTCTGCCACTGTATTTTTTTTTGACGTCTAGCAATTCGTTAACAATTTCTTCAAATTCCTGATCTTTACCGCTGTCTAGTACATATGCTTCGCTATCGAAGGCGCCATATACGTTTGAATGTAAATTCCCAAACGTAATTTAATAAAAAAAAAAAAAATACTAGAACGAGATACTTAAGGTCAATAGCCCCCAAGGGCAAAACGTTTGCCTTTTCAAGACAAAAACAAAAATTGATATATCATACTTTAAGATCGGACTGTAAATGCCTCAGATATAACGAAAAAAGTAAAAACGCTACCCCTACGTTTGGCAAAAAAATCTCGAATCTCTTTTCAAAAATACTTTATATAAGAGGTGTTACGGGGAAACTCTTTTTTTTTTTCTTGTAAGCTGGTACACTCTTATGTATAGCTACGCATTAGGTAAATAGGACTGTCTTTGCACTTTCGCCGCCGAAAGGACGAAGTCTGAATTTATGAAACTTTTACTGTAAATTTCCAGAGCTAAATGGACAGACGAATAAACGCATGTTGTGGACCCACAGCTTTACTGCCTGTTTCTAGCAAATTAAAACAATGAGTAAGTGAGAAATTATATTGAAAACAACAATAAAAAAAAAATTGTTTTCGTTTTTAATATAATTTCTCACTCACTCAATTGTTTAAGTTTTCTAAAAACACGCAGAAAACCTACTGAAAACCTTTTTCCTGGATAACTTATGTTGCCGGTTAATCGAATCACTGATAATCGATGCCTCACAGTAACTAAATATGCTACCTTTCCGGTACTTCAGCAGTCAAATAATGTTTAGCCTACATTGTGATCGAAGTTTGTTATTTCATGTTTTGGAGTGATAAGCCATTAATTTTTATTGCACAACGAAAACATGCAATATACCGTGAAATGTGTTGGCAACATTGCACAATTTTGGTTTCCTAATAGGTAATGTTTATAGGATTGCCTACAATTTCTATTCGTAATAATTTTTTTTTTTTGTCCTTTTGGAAACACGACTTCCACTTTATGTCAGAGATTTTGACAAACTACAACATTGAAATTTGTGGAACAAAAAAAAGAAAAACAGAATTCCGTATAATTAAAAACGAAAATAGTCTTGGGGATAATTAAAATAGGGTTTAAATTAGTTTTACGCTCCCACAAATGTGTGGTAGTATTTGTCTAGTGACTAAGTGGTTGTAAGTGATTGATGACTGAGTATATGTCACTCATTATTTCTGTGGTAGAAATATTTTGATTCATTGTGTGAAATAAGCAAATTTACGGACAGTCAAACATGGTTATAACGAAAACCGATTAAAATAAAGAATACCTATAACAAACACTTATTTTCGGTCCGACTGAATTTACTTAGAAATTTGTACAAGGTATGATGGCATTCCAATATCTTGTGACTCTGACAGTATATGACCTACTCATAATTTGAGTGGAATGTCTAGGTATGATGATTAAACTAGTTATAGTGAAGTGTCCGAAACTAAATTTATCCTGAAGGTTCGAAGGATTCCCGAATTCTAAAATCTTTTACAATTGTAGTAATATTCTCTTTAGGGTATTCAGTCGATGAATTCTTGTTCGATTAAATCGAAAAATCGAACCATTAATCGTCTAAAATTGTTCGATTAATTTTAAAATTGCTGACTTCAATCAAAGGATTAATCGAAGAATTTATGCCGATTAATCGAATAACAATAACACAAGGGAACAAATTTTAACTTTTTTTTGCTGTCTGAGATTTGATTGCAAATTTTTACAAATTTGAGGTCGCTGATTTCAAATCTAATCTCCATTTTTCTCTATCAGCTCTAGATTTCGACATATACCGTTATGTCCAAAATTAAGGCACTGCCACTGCATATATTGGAATAACTTGAAAACGTTTGACCATATTCAGTTTAAAAAAATCCGAAACTCGGCAACAATACTATCTTTAGGCCGTGCTTACATTGTTTTTAAATTTTCCCTGTAGTTTCAGAGATACTGTTGAATTTTTGAAGAAAAAATAGGAAAATTTTGGAAAAAAAACTAATTTTTAGTTCTTTAAAAATTCATTAAAAATAAACACGCGACAAAAATTACATTTTGCCTTACATAATTTCAAATGAAATGAGGATTGTTTCTGTGAAATGGGTGCACAACTTTTCACAATTTACTGAGAAAGCTGACTATCGATTTCGACACTAAATAAAACAGGTATGCAAAAATGTATAAGCCTAAAGGTTCTTCAACATCTTCACTAATTCACCAGTTATGCAGTGACTATTACAAAGTGCTTAAAAAAGAATATACTTCACCAACAATATCAAAGGAAAGGATAAATATTTTAAACAAAATACTTCGATCGATTCTCTTGAGGAATTATTTGCCAAAGTTATATTGAAGTAAAGCAACAATTTGGAGCTACAATGACAAGTTTTATATTATAAAAGAATGTTGATTTACTGAAGTACTAATTTTTTATAAAATTTTTAAATCGAACAAAACTTTTAAAATTACATTTCAATAGATTTATAGCAGTGATTACCAAGCCCCTAACGCACGCACACAAAGATATTATGAGCTTGTGTGCGGTCGCAGAGACTGCCCAGCCAGCATTTACATATAAAAATAAGCGTTTTGTAAGCGTTAAAATGTAAGCAAAACACTTATAAAACGCTGCTGTGACCTTTACAAAAGACATCAAAGCAAGGGTTTTATAATCGAAAAGCACCCAACTTTATAAGCGTTAAAAAGACGATTGCAAAACATGTTTGTTAAGTAACGTAATTACATGTTTTCTAAATGTTTAAAAAACACGTTTTGAAAATGCTTAAAAAACACGTATTTTAAATGAAATTAGTAAGCGTTTTAAACATTTACTTTGTTTTGGATATGTTTTTTTATTGATACATTTAAAAAATCATTTTTAATATACAATTTTTTTATTAATAGAAAAATATTAAATTACAATATAAAAATAGGAACTTCATTGTTGTTTCATTTAAAAAATCATTAATAATTAGAATTTTAGTTTACTTTTTTTGTTGTTTTAACCCTTAGAGTACGAAGCTCGATTTTTGACATAAAGTACGGAGTGGGGTCACTAAGGTCCCCCAAAGAAAAATGAGCTTTTGTTGCTTATATGTTAGCATAAAATGACTAAAAATATTATTTTAAGAGTAAAAAATTATTGTTTAATTAATTTTCAATTTAATTTAATTTAATTACCACATATAAAAGTGTTAATTTTAAAACATTTCATGTTATAATTAAAATTAAGGAACACAAACTTAGGAATTCAATTTTTTTCTAAAGAATAAAAAACAAAAAATAAAAAAATATAATAATTCAATGTCTATAGTGTGAATAAATATAAAATTTGAATGCTTCATCCTCCAGTCCATCGTTTTCACTTAAATCTTTATTCAGAATAACTGGAATCCATAACATGTTTTTGACAAACTATTTTCTTATCTTCAGTTCTATGGTCATTGCAAACAAAATTAGAGCATGTAGAACATTTCACTTTCGACTTCTTATCTCTATCCCTAGGACACAGGAAGCACCGACCACGTTTTTTTCCATCTCTTTTTATAAAATTTTCATAATTTTTTTCAATTTCATCTGCAACACCACAAGCCGACAAGGCGCGTCATAAACTTGGTATGGTCTTAGCTTCGTTTTGCAAACGCTTTCTCATATTTGGTTCAGCTAGTTTTTTTCCAAGATCTAATAGAAATTTCTTTCTTCGTGATGAGTTTGAAAGATTCCATTCGGGGTTCTTCTGTATAAAGATGATAAATGCATTCATTGCAGCTATGTCAACCATATTCATAAAAATTCTAAATGGCCAACGTTCAGTTCGCCTGCCACATGAGTATTCTCTTATAAGTTTATCGCTATTGTCTACCGCTCCCTTAGTTCGATTATAGTCCATAATAATAACTGGTTTAGAATGAGCGTCATTAGAGACAGAATTATCTGCATGTTGGGAAGACAAAAGATGTACCATTCGGTTCTTTTTAGGAATATATGATACCATTGAGATGTTCATTGTGAAACAAAATATAGAAGAATTCTCCTTCCGATGTTTTGATAATTTTAATTCGTTGGGTGTGTCCGTTTTGTTTTTTCTGACAGTTCCTAAAAGCGTCATATTTTTTGTAAGAAGGAACTCCGCTAATTCATAACTTGTAAAAAAATTATCAGTAGTTATTCCCATGCCGAATTCATACAAAGGTTCAGCGAGATCTTTAACCACTCGTGCACCTTGTTTCTTTCAACGTTTCCACCAGGGAGCTTTCTCGTATACACCTGCATATTGTACAAATATGATGTTTTCACATCAGCGGCTGCCCAAATTTTAATGCCATATCTTCCCAGCTTAGATTTTATGCATTGCCGAAATGCTTATTTGAACGTTACTAATAGTTTATCGATAGTTATTTCACCAAAAGGGTTGAATGACTTTCGGCAATTATCTACAAAATGATCCCACACTTCTCTAATGGCAGCTAGCTTATCAGTCTCTTTTCGAGCTTCTCTTGTAGTTTTATCATCAAATCTTATATACTTAGACAATGCAATAAATCTATCACGAGACATAGATGCAGTAAATATATTTCTCCGAATGGATTCGTCAGTACTCCACATTTTACATTTTCTCTTCTACAATGTAGCGCTCCAGCTGTTTTAAGTACTCCAAGAAATGCATCCAATTCACATTCAGTTATCAGTTTCCAATTTTTTTGCTTCTCGTAATGTTCTTTATTATACTTTTCAAACACTCTTTTGACTTCTTCGTTAGTATGAAGACAGATTTTTTTTTTGATAGCTGGTGTTATAAGATGGTTGAATATTTATTTCATCAATTTCGCTAGCGTCACTCATGTAAGAAGTTACTCCTGGTTTAACGTTCACAATATTGCATGCTAACCTACGCGTTTGTGGAAATGGCTTCAAAGACCAAACTCTGCCAGACTTAGCGGTGCAATATTCCGCATTCAAAGGAAAAGCAACATCATTTTCATCTTCGTCTATATCAGGAAGAATATCTTCTGCTTGTCCATGTTCTCTTCCTCAATCTCGTCTTCAGTTTCACTATCATCATCATAATTACTAGGTATGTAATCAGAGTTGTCACTGTCCCTATCTAATTCTACATCATTAGGATCCTCTTCACTGTCATTTATAAAGTCTTCTACCGCTCGCTGGGATAGTTTTCTTTTGTAGTTTTCCAATTTTGGTCCTAAAAAATCAACGAAAATTTGTAACGTAAAGTACGACGTGGGGTAACTTGGGTACCCCAAACGAAAAACTTACCTTCTAATTACAAACAGATTGATATTTAAATGCAACTTATAAGTTTTTATATAGTGTTCAAAATAAAATTGGACTACCTAAAAGGAAAAAGACAGAAAAAAAATATTTGCGAAGTTATTAAAGAAAAACTAAGATTGGGGGACCTAAGGTCCCCCACTCCGTACTCTAAGGGTTAATTTAAATGCGATTTTTTGCGTACTGGAAATATGACTTAGAGGCAAACACAAAGTCCTCTTCCTTGCCTCCATTTTTAGCAAAAGTTTCTGCAATAGAATTTAAATATGAATATTAACATGTAACTAGAAACTTATTCAACGTATTTCACTTACGTCGAATGGCAGTGGCGACAGTGAATACCCTAATGCACTTCTTATCTGCAGTTCTTCGCCAGGAAAAGCTCTCAGCAACGTTGTCAGTCATGATCTTCTGCCACGCTTTCGTAACAAATTTTCTCGAATTGGATGTTGACAATGTTTTTAGATCTGCCTTCTAAAAAAAGAAATAAAATCGCCATCAGTATACAGCCACCGGACATTTTAAATTCACTCTGGGTACTTACAGAACTTGCAGCCGCACCGTTCCAAAGATGCTCAAAAATTTCGGTGCTGCTGCGCACAACACTTTTCTTCTTTTTGCTGCAGACATTAAATAAGTAGATAATTACCTTTTTTAATAGCAAATGATAATTAAAAGTATCAAACGCACTTAATTTAACAACATTAACAACAATTTATTAACACAATTTATTATAACAATTTTTAACGCCGAGAATGACACGTTTTGCTTAAATTTATGAAACACTTGCATTTGCAAGCAAATTGTCAACGACGTTCGCCAAACACTTGCATTTGCAAGCAAATTACTAAAAGCATTCGCAAAACTCTTGCGTTAGCAAGCAAATTGTCAGCGACGTTCGCAAAACACTTGAATTTGCAAGCAAATTACCAAAAACATTCGCAAAACACTTGCAATAGCAAGCAAATTGTTAACGATATTCGCAAAACTCTTATTTATGCAAGCTTGCTGCAGTCTTAATTTACAAAACGCTTGTCAATATGTTTGATGGGTGATGATAGTCTGATGTTTTGAAACGAACAAAGTTGTTGTATATGTATATGTAATATCCGCCCGTGTCTGTGTGAAAAATACAATTATTGACTGCCTCGCGAGGCTATGGGATGGCTATCACTGATTTATGGTATAAGAAGTCATATGGGTGTGTGATATATATATTAGTCCAAAGATATATCGTGCAAGTCTATTAAACACTGCTAAGTCTATTGATACTGATTTGTGATACCCCCGAGAAAAATTCTAGTACATATAATAATTCTTTGTTCATTTCTTTATCAATGTAAAAAAGAAACATTATAGAATATTAAAATATTATGTTTGTCTACAATATCATTACAATTGTTCTGATTTTAACGAAGAATAAAACAATATATAATGTTCGACTCGTTTTGGAAAATAGTTACGAACGGTATTAAGGGTTGTGTTCGTCTACACTAGCACTAAAAAAAATATATATCGTTCCTGTGTGTGAGCCGAACGCTAAATAATGTTCTGTTTATTTTCGAACACTTATTTTAATATTATTCACACATACATCTTATAGTTGCTATACCCCAGCCAGCAAAATAATCCGACGTCGTTCAGATATCTGAGAGAAACGTCGGCAAAAACGTATGAAGTGGTTGACACGAATTCTGAAAGACATGTCGTGGGAAATTTTGGTTTTTTGTCGGCATTTCTGATAGATATCTAACAGAAATCTAATGAAAAAGGCATGGGAAGTTCTGATGTTCTAGCCTAGATTTTTTTGCTTTCGAACTGATAGCTAAAAGAAATAATTTTATAAACAAATATGTTACATACCTAATAAAAAATTGTGCTTCGAGCGAAGCAGGTTTGTAAGTGAGAAATGTAAGAGTTTCGCTTACCATTGCGCTTACGGAAGACATGAATTTTATATGGCGAGTTCCCACTTTGAAGCAATACATTTTTGACACATTAAGCGCATTATTCAGCGCATAAAAAAATTGTTGGATGTAACGAACAGCTTTACACACTGAATGTTTTTTTACAGTTATTTTTTAGTATTCTCCATTACAAACCTGCTTCGTAGTAAGGGAATGCCGTAGCACTTGAAATTTTATTTTTTTTTATAAAAATTGTTGAGAGTTATTTCACTTACTTTACTGCATTTCTGTATATCTTATTGCGTAGCGTATAATTGTGCGCTTATTTTTTTAAATGTACCATTAGTGCTTCGCAAAATGATAAAATTTTTTATTGGGTAATTATAAATTTTACACGTACGTACTTATTTTTATGCTTTTTATCTTGAACAAATAAAATTGAAATTATTTCCAACTGAATGACAATTGTCATTATTTTAAAAAAATAATAAGTTTCTTTAGACAAATCTGAATGAATTCCGTCGGAATTCTATAGGACATATCTGTACATAAATTTTCCCCGATATATCCATGCGAAATCGGCCAGACAGTAAGAATATTCAATGTCAGACAGAAATCTGAACGAAATCTCTAAGAATGAAGTCTGATTCCGACAATGTCGAAGTATTTTGCTGGCTGGGACCCTACACCACTATTGTTTGGGAGGATGTTATGCTTATGCCGATGTTTGTAACACATAGACATATTTGTAATGGACTTTTTAGTGTACGGATAGACTCAGAATCGCTTTCCAAATCGATCTACCGAAATTCGTCGGGCTGGCTGTCTGCACATAATGCTAAAAACACAACTGGGACGAACAACGAATTACTCGCGACGAATATTCGTCACCAGAATTAGAACACATTGCTGTATATTAAAGTACACACGATCATTGCGTTGACCGAAATTCGTCGTGCGTAGCGAACTCTGCAATAGGTTTATTTATATTTCTTACGCAGAACAACGACGAATAAATTCGGAAAGGGACAGCGCAGCATGATAGCAAAGTCTAATATTTATTAAAAATCGTGAAATCTGTAAAGAATTACAGGGACAATTCGCTTCTATTGCGAACTTGGCTAAAATTCGCGAAAAAAATTGCAAACTTCTTAACAAACACTGAAATTTATACGAAATCGCTAAATGAGTGGAAAAAAGCAAAATTTGCAAAAATGGCAAAAATTCCGAAAAAATTTTAATATTGCAAAAATAAATAAGGAATGGAAAAAATTCGGTAAAAATTGCAAAATAAGCGGAATTTCGCAAAAATTTGCCAACAGCGGAATGATAGCAAAGGGTACTATTTATTATAAATCGTTAAAGCTGTAAAGAATCAGACTACTTACAGGAACAAATCGCGAACAAGGCTAAAATTCGCGAAAAATTGCAAAATTTGAAAAAAAACCCAAAAACTAATTTGAGATCGCAGTGCCGAACACCAAAAATGCTGAAGTAATCCATTTCGAGTGGATTCAGATTCTAAACACACCAGATTAATATTTTTTTTTCTAAATTAAAACAAATTTTAGGTTCACGCACTTATTGTGTCTGATTTGACGAAGTTACGCAACGAATTTTTGCCGACGAATTTTTCGTACTATACGAAGTTCGTCGTTCGTCCCAGTTGTGCTTATACCATTAGCCTTTAGCACAAAGAAGCGTTTACAATTTTGAAGGCAATAAGTTGAAATTTTGTCTATACAAATGTGCTCTGTTCATAACCTTTAAGTAATGTAAGGATTTTTATCAAACCAAAATTGTTTTATTGCAAGCGTTATCGCATTAGTTAAATGGGTGGCATGGCATAACGTCCAGTGTCATAGTGTCCGTGCGCAAGGATTTTATCCTCTATGGTATAGCAAATACTGGATTCGCTAACTAAAGCTTCTCTGCGAAATCGGCCATCGTTCGGAAACAAGACAGATTTTAGAAGCTTTACTTAGCGAAACCGGTACTTGTTACAGCATTAAGGAAAAAATACTTGCGCCCGCCCAAAGTCCGTCTGTGGAAAAAAGCTTTAGTTAGCGAAGTCGGTCTTTGTTATACCAGAAAGGAGAAAATCCTTTTGCAAGGCCGAAGGCAGGCTATTCCGGTATTTGTTACACCATAGGGGACAAAATCCTTGCGTCAAAAAGTGTTTTTGTTATATATTTAATATATGCACCCAGAGAAAAAACAACAACTATTTTTCAAATTTGTTTTACCATATTATGTTTAATTTAACCAAATCATTGTCACCGACAACCATATTATGGTTAAATAAGTTTCTTTAAAAATAGTTTCGTTGGTTGTGGCCATAGTAAAACATGTTTTTATCTGCGTGTATGTAGATCTTTTTTTGTATTTAACGTCTTTAGTAATTATGGACCTTATGACATTTTTAAAAATTACATAATGCCCATTTACAAGGTGTCTTAATGCCCACGGACATTATGTGACACTTTTATGTGGACACTATGACACTGGACGTTATGACATACCACCGTTAAATGCATGGAAAAAAGTCCATAGTCACATACAAAAGCGACGACAGAAATACGCGCCACTTTGTCATGGAAAAGTTATCTGATGGTTGCCAAGAAATTGCCATTCTTAGGACATTCCAAGTGCCGGTTCACACACACGTCAAGTTTGAATAGTCAGGTCTTGTGCTTTTAGGAGAGAAGGGAAAAGAGAATACCCCCTCTCTCCTAAAAACTCAAGACCTAACGAGTCAAACTTTACGTGTGTGAACCGGTGACTGTCTTTGGTTTAGTGTGCGATACATAAATCAAAACCGCCATAAGATTATTCAGTGCGAGAAGGTCTATAATTACCTTAAGTTCCAAATAGTTCCACAAGCCAGTGGGAAAAGGCTATCATATTCTTGCATTGGACTGTTACTTTGTTAATTGTTCTATTTTAAAATAGTTGTTTAATTATAGACCCTCTAAATAAACATTATTAAATAAGTATTTTTTGTGTAATTGATATTTTAACACAATAACGCGACTTTTCATACATGTAAGAAAAATAAATAACAATTTCAATAAATATTAAATTAATGTTATCGATATTTTACAGTAAAAATTAATTGTCCATATTCATGTACATATATTAATTATAAATACAATATTTGATATACGTACTTTCAGCCATACTTTTATATACATGATAAATATTTGTTCACTTGTTTTTATAATACAATTATTAAGTAAGAATTAAATTAAACAGTTTATAATAATTTATCTGAATTATTAAAATAAAGTTGTATATCTTAAGTAAACAATTTAACCCTTATGTGAGTGACAAAAAAAAAAACACCTTTAACAGAGTGACAGGGTACCCTGGTACCACATACAATAAATACGAAAATTTTACATTATATTACAATATATATAAGAAAATTCATTTAACAAAATGTAAAATATAAGTTTTAGCAATGTCTAACATAAACACGAATCGGGGGATTTCCCTTTGGCTTTATGATTGATCGACAAATACATCTACTTGCTACTGCTTTAATACATTACTATGTTCATACATGAATAAGTTCGGTGAGCGCAAGAAGAAGGTAAAGTGCAATAACAACATTGGATTCTTGTTCTAAACAAGCACGCTTAGATTCCATAGATACAAATGATATATAAAACGAATGTGAACATATTCTGAAAATGTGCGATATAATATCAGAAGCATCCGATGCAAAATATATGGGATAAATAGAGGACAACGAGGATTCATATGATTCTGACGGGAGTGAAGAAACAACTGAAGTCCATGGAAAGGATGGTTCTCATTGGCGTCTTGATCGCTATCCGGAATACCAATACATCAACAGAAATTACGGCAACGCAGAGATCCTGATCCTGGCTTAAATATAGGAGCACCTAAGGACGAATTTAAAACTTAATTATCCAGTGAGATGTGCGATATAATTTTGCGTGAAATAGTAATAGTAATTTCAGAGTTGTCGGCATAATGGATAGAAAAACTCAGAGGGCGTGCGCAAGTTGTATCGAACATTCAATTCACCGTCCTCTGTGTGAATCCTTCTTCCAAGGATATCAGTACACTATTTTTTTTTTGTTTTTTCTGATTTGTTCTATAGTGAAGTGTATATAATTTCTTTTTTTTGTGTGCTTTATTCAAGCCCTTTGTTTGAATAAACAATATAAACGAAATACAGGTATCCCTTGATTTGCACGGTACTTCTTTTACGCGATTTAGATATAACACGGATCAATAATAGCAACCATTTTCTGAATAACGCGTTTTTTACGCGATTTTAATAAAATACTCCCAAAAAGTTATGGCAATCATTATTATATGCGAAATGCAGCACTGCGATTCAAGAAATTTTATCATCTGTGTGCTAAAATAGAACTGCACAAGTGCATACATATTTTATAAAAATTTAAAAAATTAAATTAACTTAATGTTTCAAAATGGCCCCAGCCAAAAAGGTAATTAAGAAACGTACTGTGATATCACTATACGATAAAATCAAAATTTTGGATGGGCTTAAAAATGGAGAAAAACTTTAGCGAAATCTCTTAATTTAAATGAGTCAACCATAAGAACCATCCAAAGAAACGAAAACAAAATTCGAACAAGTGTTTGTGTTTGAGCTACTGAAATAGCTAAACATGTATCATACGTGAGGGATAACTTAATTGAAAAAATGGAAAAAAACATTCTCCCTTATTGTGTTTGGCGTATTTCAAATACGCCTACGACTGTTTGGTAATAGATTAAAAAGAACGTGAACTTTTTTCCTTTAATCTATTACCATACAGTCGTAGGCGTATTTTAAATACGCCAAGCACAATAAGGGTGATTAATGATTTGGATCGAACATATTATTGAGAAACATATTCCTTTGGATACAAATGTTATTCATGAGTTCTTGATTTAACACGGTTTTTAGGCCCAAAAATGAAATTTTGTATGTATCTTATGTTTTGATTTAAGCGATATGTCAAATTTCTGGTCCCATGAACGAAATTTGTAATAGCCCTGAACCTTGTTTTACGCGAATTTGATTTACACGTGCTTTCTTCGGTCCCAACAAACCGCGTAAATCGAGGGTTACCTGTATGTATATGTACAAAATAACCAACACTGTCTTTTTTTTAAATTTTAAATTTTCATTCATTTGAAAAGAAAGAAAATATTCCAGTTTATTCAATTCAACATGCCCTTCAACTGATATTCATAACAATAAATTAAATTATACTAAAAAATAAATGTCATTTTAAATATTTTCGTTAAGGTACCCGGGTACCCTGTCACTCCGTTAAGGGTGCAAAATATAAATTGACCCACAGAACCCTTTCAAATTAAGAAACTAAGCTAATGTTTATTAAAATATATTTAAGACACAACAATAAGAGTTCTCAAGAGGCTCCACTCCCTTAAGAAACTTCAAACAAACAAAAAATGGAATTAAAGATAAAAAAGTTACCTGGGTACCCTGTCACTCACATAAGGGTTAAAGTAACATAAATAATATTTAAGATTTTGAAATTCAAAGCTTAACGTTATTCTAAAAATCTGTGTAGAGTGAGAATTAACATTGATACAATTACGACTCAATCAGTAGACATAGTCAGCATTTTATCAATTTTGGAAGGAAAACCAAAAAGGCTGGAAAATGAAACATTTATGCCTGTATTTATAAAAAATTTTGAAATTTAATAAAGGTTTACAAAACAAATTTTGTATGAAAATTTGGCTTAGTTAACGTTTGTTAAATTTAATAACCATTTATAAATACCTAACACAAAGTTAGGTTATGTGTTTATACACAAAAAAAGTTGTAAAAAAACTATTGACTATAAATTCATACAAAAACGTATTTATTTAACTAAATATCTAGACTAGTTATCGAAGACAAAGCTTCTTGTTTAAAAATCTCCTTATTCTTAAATATGTATTGCATAAAGCAATCTCCCAAAAACACACTTGTTATACACATACATTTTTAGTACATTGTATTATGCATTGTGTGAAGTTAATTTAAGTACAAGGTAACGCAAAAGTTGTCATCCAATATATAGGTTTCCACACTCCAGAGAAATATTTTCTTTAAAATCTTTAAGAGCTTCAGGTTTGTTGACATACACTCGTGACTTCAAGAAACCCCACAAAAGGAAGTCTGAAACGGTTAAATTGGGCGATCTTGCCGGCCTGTGCAAATTGCCAAAACGAGAAATGAGCTCTCAGAATTTTGGTTGTAGCTCGTGCAGTGTGTGACAGGACTCAATTATGTTAGAGCCACATGTTCTCCCGTCCTAATTCTTCAAGCACAGGAAGAAAAGAATCATCTGTCGTTTGTCCTACGGAAGTCGTTTGTCCTACAGAGTTGTTGGAAATGTATCTTCGTTTATTGTTCTCTGCGTCCCAAAAGCCACAATACGTTTTATTAACTTATCCGTAAATATGGAAATTGGCCTTGTCGGTCTTGATGATTTTCAATTAAAAATTTCGCAAAAATAAAACGAAAACATTTTTCCGCGTTCTTTAGGAGTATAACGCTCCATTTTGTATCTGCTTACTTCACAAGTATCAAAGCAGATCTGATATCCACCGCCATTTGCAAACATTTTAGCATCTTCCAAAAGGGTGTTAACTTTTGCGCCACCTTGTTTATATATACATAGTATAAGTAGCTCTATGTTAACATTTTAAAATCTCTGTACTGATAGACTACATAAATATCTTTATCCAGATAAAGAGTTTATTCAAGTGTAAAACTTTATAGCAATATTATTTAATATACTAAATTGAAAACATCTTAAAATCGTTTGAAGAGTTAATTTTAACTTTTATTACTTTTATGGGGCTACTTAAAAGTTTCTTAGTAGAAATGTTCATATATAAACAACATGTGAGAAGGCTAGAAATATTTAAACATTAGCTAAAAGTTAATTTTGCTTAAATTTTATTAGGACCTTTAAAAGTTGTTAGTAATTTTAAGATAAGCATTAAATTTAATTTAACATTATTTGATGTAATTTGATGCTTGAATTTCTCATTAAAACCGCAAACATGAGTTACCTTTAGCCAACCTGAAAAACAATATATTTATGCTTGTTTACATAGAAACCTACAAGCGAACATATTATTTTGCGTAAAATATGTATGTAGTAAAGTTTGCAAGGAGATTCAAATCGTAATAGCAAGTAATTGCACAAAATTTAGCTTGGATTACGATTTAAATTTCAACATTTATAATAACTTGTTTCAATAACAATAAAAACTCCTGTTTAAACTAAAAAGGCATTGTTTTTCTGAAGAGCCTGCACGTAGAGAAAAAACATGTTTAAATATGGTTACCTCCAACAAAACTATTTTTTAAGAAAATTTTAAACATATGTATGTACAATGTTTACTTTAACTATATTATTGTCACCGAAAACAATATTATTGTTAAATTAGTCGTCCATCAAGAAGACACAACAATATTATGGTTGCCTCTAAACATGTTATGGTTAAATATGACAATAATTTGTTTTCAAATTAACAAAAGTATTTTCCTCTTTTCTATGAGCAAAATGTTTTAGTTGAAAAACCATGATCGGAGGCAACCATAATATGATTGTGGCTTCTTGATGGACGACTAATTTAACCATAATATGGTTGTCAGAGACAATAATATGGTTAAATTAAACATAATATGTTAAACATTTTCTTTAAAAATAGTTTTGCTGGAGGTGACCATATTGAAACATGTTTTTTCTGTCGTTGTGGCTTTACTCTCGCACTGGAATTCAATACTTCCCTTGAGAAACCGTTAAAAGTAGATGCAAAAATATATATGAAGAATATTGCTATTCCATCCGACAGCAATTCAGGAGTATAATCATATTATGGATAGTATCGAACAGTGTTTGAAAATAAACATTAAATATCTATCCTTGGAATTCGTTTCGGTAGATTTGTGGAAAACACAAATGCTTATAGTGTTTGTGTAGTAAATCATTAAAAAAATTACGTTTGTCTGTTTGTGATCTTCGAACACAAAAATAATACTGTAGCTAATTGTCCAACACAACAAAAACATTTAATTGCAATCTGTTTTTTTTTCAAGCCACAAACTTCGTTGTGTTCGGTTCAGCTCTTTAATGTTCGTTCGTTCAAGTATTATAATTATAATTTTATAATTTCAAGTATTATAATTTTACAAAAAATTAATGAATTTTTCTTAAATTTTTTTTTTCTTTGTTCGGCCAGCAGTCGATTTTTCGGCAAGTCCATATTAAGAAAACTTTAAATCAGGGGTTAAATTTGTGAAAAATATTCTAAATTGAAGTCTCGAAGCAACCTCCCTGCAAGGGATTCAAAATATTCCTGAGCATAATGGTTGCGGCCAAAAATGGGTTAAGACGAGCCAATCTCATACTGATGTGGATATTTAGATATTCACCCCTATTGTGAAAAATTTTTCCTTCGTAATTTTTCCCCTTTTCACATATTTGCGATCATGAACAACTCCCATGAAAAAATGTAATTCAAAGGAGAATAATAACGTAAAAAAATGTTCACGGGAAAAATTTCCCCTTATCGTGAAAAACTTTTTCCCTCGTAATTTGTTCACATTTCCCTTAGATTTGCTCACTTTATTTTTGCTAGGGAACAGAACATGTATGTAAGTAGCTCCTCCTATAAATCGAATATTAAGGGTTAATAAAGTTAAAAAGGCACAAACCGATATATAGCTCAACAAAATGCAAAGCAACAGGTAGATTGCCTGCGGATTTGTGAAACTTTCGTTTGACCTGGTAACAGAATTTTGGAAAACTTTTTACTACATTAAATTTAAAAAGTGCAAAAAACTAACGTTGTAATCAAACTATCCCTTCAATACTAAATATTTTGCTTTATTATTTTAACTTTTCTTTAAAATATATACTTGAATATTTTTGAACAAAAATTTCATTGATTTTTAATTTTTTTAATCTTTCTTCTTTTTTTACATTCACTGGAACTGATAGCGTGAACAATTTTTCACATGAGATTCACGATTGCTTTTTTCCCTTCGAGGGGAATGAAAATTTCATGGGAATAAAAATTCCACTTGTTATTCACGATAGGGGTGATTATTCGGCACAAAGCACTTCTTTGTAAATCTCAAGCTCTTTACTTAATTTTGTGCCAATAGGTCCCAAATTTGGACCACTAGAGTGGTTCGGTCCCCTTACAAAATAAAAAAGTTGAGCCAGGATTAAAGATTAGTTGAAAAGAATTCCAGAAATTTTTTTTTTAATTTTTTGCCACGCCTCTTGATACCGCCCTTTAAGTTTTTTGTATACTGCGTCGCCATTTAAATTCCGATCAAAACGTATTGCATATTGTGATTAATGGCTTGTCTTTTGCTTTATTTTTGCCTCGGGTGACATTTAGGTCCGACATCAAATTCTGGGCGCCACTTACGTCATCTCGGAACGTACCACCCTAATGTCCAATTTTTTGCACGTGGCAAGAAAGCGCTTCTTAAACTTTGTACTTCTAGCCTTTAATGTATTTCACTTTTATGAAACGCCCCAAAATTAGACCCACTTTTCTTACATATATGTACATATATATATATATATATATATATAACATTGAACTTTTTTTTTTATACCCTTCACCGAAGGTAAAAGGGTATATATAACTTTGTCATTCCGTTTGTAATTTCTACAATATTGATCCTACACCCTATAAAGTAGATATATTCTGGGTCCTTATGAAAAGCGAAGTTCAAATCCGGTTGTCCGTCTGTCCGTCTGTCCGTCTGTCTGTTGAAATGGGTTTTCCGAAGCCCCCAGATATGATGGGAGCTTCGTTGGGGTATCTTTCTGTCAGGTATTCTTGTTATAATTTTGCTATTGAAATTCAGCCAGATCGGTCCACAAATAGCTGAGATATGAGAAAAAAACCACGACTACCTCTAATTTTTCCCAAAAATCCCTTGTGGTTGTTGTATTTTTATTACTTTTTGCTGTATAACTGGGGAACGCCAAAAGCCAAAGTTTCCAAATTAGGTACACACATTTAGGTTGCCAATACACACCATTCTACACAAATGTGGGCGGGATTGGAGAAGTGGGCGTGGTACCTCCCGTACAAAAAAAATTAAAAGTTTTATAAAAACCTAAATTTTAAGGCTGCCATATGTCCTATGGATATGATTTATATACCAAAATATCGGAAATTTTTAGTAGAACATATTTTATAAAAAACTCGGGAAAATCGGTTCAGATACAAAAAAGTTATGACCAAAATTTTTTTTTTTTTTTTAAATACCCACTTTCGGGAACCATAGATCTCCCGGAGTCCAAGCTTTATAACCAAGGTAAATGGTAAATTTCTTCTTTAACACGTCGCACAGTGTCGTGTTTTCATATAACGAGCGGCCATAAATAGAAGACGTTATTGTAAAGAGTTGAAATTTGGCACAAATGTTTTAATTGATAAAAGATAACAAAATTTAAAATTTCTAAATTTTCGGAGCAAGGATTCATGTCCTTCCCATATATCCTGAAAATAAAAAATGTCATAAAAGATAGACAAAGAGTTCAAACTTCATGAAATTTCGTATAGTTATTGGACTTGATACACCAAATTTGATTGATCAAATTTTATCCAAATCGGAACATGGACACGCCTAGCTGAAAAATGTCCTTTTTCATAAAATTCAAAACAGTAATAAAATAAAAATGTATTTGTTTCTTTTTCCACTTTAGTCTTAAATTTCTTTTCCAAAAAATTAATTATTTCAGTATGGGCTGCTCTGTAAGAATTATGTTTGTTTGTCAAATATTGAAAATTCTCTAATTTGTACCTTTGATGACACTGAAAAAATGAAAAAAGTTAAATTTTCGCAACGTTTCGCAAATGTCACATACTTTTTTATAATATAAATACTTGAATTAATATTATACTAAATTATAAAAAAAGGAGTTTTTATAGTTTTCTTTTAATTGCCAGGTTAACTTGCAAGTTGTAAATAATTATTACTTTCTTTTGTTCACATTCAGAACAACGGTAAAACACATACATATGATAGCTAAATGGATAAAAAAGTGCCTTACCATATTTTAGTAATATCACACTATAATATAAATGCAAATATTGCCGGCTTTATCGACAATTTATATCATATTAACCCTTTAGCATATTCGCACTATTTTAAATTTTTCTTTGCATGCTGCACATTCACCTAAAACATTCAAATTTGATTAGCTCTAACTTTAGTATATATTAACATATTTTAAAACTTATTTTTGATTATTGTTATTTGAAATCTATTTAATAAAACTGCATCAATCAAATTCTAAAATTATAAAAAATATTATTTTCATATATAGAAAAATCCAATTATGGAAATTAAAAAAATGGCTAATGGCATTTAATAAAAGACACTTTTAATAATAAGCGTAAACAAATCCCCATTTGCACTCTAGTAGTATATCATTTTTTAAATCAAAATTATGTAAATCCAAAATACTTTTTGCAGTTATATTTAAAATGCTTTGGAGGGGAACTTCTGCGGATTTTTCTGTAGCAACAATATCATCAGGTATAAAATTTTTCTTTGCATTAGCAATACAGTAATATGACGGAAAACAATTTTTATGAACGGAATTTACAACAGACCTCATCATTTTATATTGTCGATATGAAAGGTTCATATCAATGTATAAAGCCAAAGCTTTTTCTACAGAAATTGTTTTTTCTATACAGGGATCAACCTTCGTTGCTGCTTTCTTAATTGCCTCCGCAGAGTTGGCTGAAATTAATTTTTGTACCTTTCTTCTTTTTGACCTACTCGCAGCATTCACAATACAGTAACTAATCTAAAAAAATACAAACATCACTCAAATTTACTCCGTGTATTGGCAAATCGGTATTTAGCCAGTCACCGAACTCACACTCGAACCGGTCCCTTTTTCGGTTGCAATCGGACCACATCCGCTTTAATTTTGAATTTAAATTACATATCGTTGGTCTCATATAGAAAGGCCCTAACTCACATAAATGCAACTTTACAGTAGAAGGCAAAAACATAATAGAAATTGTATGTATCTTAATGTAAAATGGCTTCTTCAATTGCTTGTTAAACTGATATTTTTGATGCTATTGAATTAAATTTTTGTGACGAGGTGTATTTGTGGGAAATGTATTGGAATCACTAAAAAACTCAATTTCGAAAAAAATCGAGTTAGGGCCTTTCTACATGAGACCGACGATATATATTTCTCGAACGTCTTTCGCTCCCAAAGATTTCCCTATTCGAGCTCCCACAATTCCTAATAATTTTTAACTACATTTTTGTTTTCCTTTAACTCAATCCAAGAATTAAAAAAGTCTCGCATTTTCATTTGAATCGACACTAAAAAAATAAGAATTATTTAAATTGGCGCACTTAAGCGCAGCTAAATTTTTATTTTTATAAATTAACATACTTTTTGTTATAAAATGAAACAAAATTTATCCCGGTAATACTTGAAAATTATTTTTTATTCACTATTATATGTTTGCTTATCACAACAAGTTTTGTTTTGTTTTATTAATATCATTCTAATAATGATGCATACACTGTTATCGACATATGTAATTAAAAATACCGTTTATATACTTAAAACATAATACAACAACTAATCTAGTACAAATTTTTTTTATTTGCCAACTAAATTCAATTATTTAACCCTATGAAGTACATGCTCATTTTTATTCCTTTTTTATACAAAATTGCAGTTATTTCAAACCACAATTTTGAAGAGCCATATCTTTAGAAAAAATTATTATTTCAATCTAATTTTTTTTACGCTTATTAGTAAAAGTGTCTTTTATTAAATGCCATTAGCCATTTTTTTAATTTCCATAATTGGATTTTTCTATTTATGGCCACGCTCACAACACTGTGCGTCGGTATATAAATCTGTCAAATCGGTTAAAAAATGGCTCAGTTATCAGCAAAAAACCACGACTACCTCTAATTTTTTAAAAAAATCCCTTGTTGTTGTTGTATTTTTATTACCTTTTGCTGTATATCTGGTGAACGGAAAAAGCCAAATCTTCCAAACTAGGTACACAAAATTAGGTTGCCAATACACACCATCCTACAAAATGTGGGCGGGATTGGAGAAGTGGGCGTGGTACCTCCCGTACAAAAAAAATTAAAAATTGTATAAAAACCCAAATTTTAAGGCTACCATATGCCCTATGGATATGACTTACATACCAAAATATTGGAAATTTTTAGTAGAACATATTTTACATAAGACTCGGGAAAATCGGTTATTAAAATACCCACTTTCGGGAACCATAGATCTCCCCGAGTCCAAGCTTTATAACTAAAGTAAACGGTAAATTTATTCTTTAACACGTCGGTATATTAATCTGTCAAATCGGTTAAAAAATGGCTGAGTTATGAGCAAAAAACCACAACTACCTCTATTTTTAAAAAAAAATCCATTGTTGTTGTTGTATTTTTATTACTTTTTGCTGTATATCTGGTGAACGGAAAAAGCCAAAGTTTCCAAATTAGGTACCCACAATTAGGTTGTCAATACACACCATCCTACAAAATGTGGGCGGGATTGGAGAAGTGGGCGTGGTACCTCCCGTAGAAAAAATATCAAAAACTTCATAAAAACCTGAATTTGTGCACTGCTTTATGACCGATGGTTACACCTTATATATCAAAAGACCGGAAATCTTTAGTAGAAAATATTTTCTGAAAATTTCGGAAAAATCGGTTCAGATGCAAAAAAGTTATGGCCAAAATAAAAATTTTTTTTATTAAAATATCCATTTTTGGGAATCATAGATCTTCCCGAGTCCAAACTTTTTAAGTCAAGTAAATGGTAAATTTCCTAAGTACGTCGGTATTTAAATCTTTCAAATCGGTTTAAAAATGGCTAAGTTATGATCAAAATACTGCAATCCCAAAAATTATTTTTTTTATACCCTTCACCGAAGGTAAAAGGGTATATATAACTTTGTCATTCCGTTTGTAATTTCTACAATATTGATCCTACACCCTATAAAGTAGATATATTCTGGGTCCTTATGAAAAGCGAAGTTCAAATCCGGTTGTCCGTCTGTCCGTCTGTCTGTTGAAATGGGTTTTCCGAAGCCCACAGATATGATGGGAGCTTCGTTGGGGTATCTTTCTGTCAGGTATTCTTATTATAATTTTGCTATTGAAATTCAGCCAGATCGGTCCACAAATGGCTGAGATATGAGCAAAAAACCACGACTACCTCTAATTTTTCCCAAATCCGGTTGTCCGTCTCTTATCCCCCCCCCCTCCTCCCCCCCTTAACAGTTGTTTACATATACTAGCATAACGCTCAATATGATTTTCGTTATCATCCTTCTATATTATTTCATCTATTTAACCAAATTATTTTAACAAATCGAAACTAGGAATTTTTGTGTTTTTTTGCTACTTAAAAACTCCCCAAAATGATAAAAGAAAACAAACACGCATACTTACATGCCACAAACTATTTTGGTGAATATGTTTCCATATTTCAGTTCTCAACTCAAATAAGTTTTATGGTTTACAACTTTGCTATTGTGGTGAACAAAAGTAATTACAACCCTACACAGTGAACATAAAACGGGCCATATTTCATTTTAATGATATTCAAACAACGTTCCTTCATAGTTTAGTTGTCTAGGGGGTTAAGTTAGAATTTGTGAGTTCTCTGGTTCGAATCTGGTTTTTTTAAAAGAATTTTTTTTTTTTAATTTTTATTTTTTTGTTCTAAAAACGATTTAAAACAAATATTTACCAGTTTTCGCTTTTTAAATTTAATTTATAATGGAGTTTAAAGTATTATAATTATGTATGTATACATATGTAAAAATTATTTAGTTTTTGTCTAGTTGCTCTGTATTCTGCTCCCACAATGGTGAAGGGTATATAAGATTCGGCACAGCCGAATATAGCACTCTTACTTGTTTTTTTTTAAATAGCGCCGACGTTTAAAGTCCAATTTCATTGTATCGCATATCATTATAAAGGGCCTCACTATGGCTTATTTTTTTTGTTTTTTGACTTTTTAATCCGATATCGAATTCTGGGCGCCAATTATAACATCTCGGATCCTTCCCCCCTAAAGTTAAATTTTTGGCATGAAGAAAGAATGCCCTTAAAATACTTTGTATGTCTTGGTTTTAATTTGCTCACTTTTATGTCACGCCCCAAAAATACATCCCATTTTTTCTTTTGTGTAAAAATATTATATTAGACCAGGTAGATCAACATACAAAAACCAGAAAATTGCAGCAGTCACAATAAAATTTTATATCAATAAAGTATCTAGAATTGTAAAAAAGAGACTTTAATCCTGTGGGGTGACTGTTTCAAATTTTTTTTTTGAACCACCTTAGGGTTCACTCTCGAAAATTTGTCGTTTCTGGTTTCATATAATCGGGCTTGACCGACAATACATTCTTATTTGTTTTTTTTTTCATTTTTCTAACCAGAAATTATTCATATTTTAATTAAAGTAAGCAAACTGAGGAGAACGAGTGGTTGCGATCGAAACATGTCATGGTAACCTGCCGGCCAGGGTTCGAGCCCCAGCCACGTCAAGAATGAAAGATTATCAATAACAATTTTAATTAATTTTCATGTTGTCAAATTCCTTTCTTCATAAAAATAATTTAATGAAAATTAAATTTGATGAACTTAAGCCTGATTATAAAAATATTAAAAATTTGTATTAAAACCCATAAAGAGTTGAACAAAATAGCCACAATACTAATTATTGTTAAAGCTAAGGCACGAGCTCTATGTGTACATTTGTCCTTCAAGTTGTGCTGAAAAAGGTCAACGGAAAGGGGAAAGACAAAATGGAAAAACAAAAAATGTACTTGGACTTCAAGAAAAATTCTTGACAAAAGTACGAAAAAACAGAAGTAAGGAAAAAACATGTAAAATCAATTAAGATGGATAATCATTCAGGAAAGCAAATTTCGATCAACCAAATGTTAAAATACAATTTGGTTTAAGGATTGATGTTTGACTATTGACGTCATCAGTCGTCGATGGCTGCGGGTGTAAGACGGCAAATCCATCTGAGGAGATTGAGTGGTTGCGATCGAAACATGTCATGGTAACCTGCCGGCCAGGGTTCGAGCCCGAGCCACGTCAAGAATGAAAGATTATCAATAACAATTTTAATTAATTTTCGTGTTGTAAAATTCCTTTCTTCATAAGAATAATTTAATGAAAATTAAATTTCATGAACTTAAGCCTAATTAAAAATATTAAAAATTTGGATTAAAAACCATAAATAGTTCAACAAAATAACCACAATACTAATTATTTAAAATTTTTTTATATTTTTTTAAATGACTAGGATTTATAGCCTCATTGGAGTCTCCTCTATTTCAATCCCTAATTTCTTTGAAGTGAATCAAAAATTTTCCCATTCAATACAATAAAATCAAAGCAAAGTAATCGCTTTAACAATAACAGGCATAAATACTTTACTAAACATATAAAACCTTCGTTTCTGCGTTAAGAATTTATAGACAAATTAAATTTCTTCCTACGCTTAACAAAATAAACTTTGCTTTAACTATAATTGATTTGAGTATTGCGTGACATATAACATTTGTATGAACAGTCGTTTGTTTTGCATTCATATTCATAAACACATGGCATTACGTGATATTAATCAATTAAATCGTTCACATTCGTCTCAAGAGACCATCCCTTATTTGTGGGGATCTTAAATTTAAGTTTTGTAAGCAATTTCAATTTGAAATGAAATATTTAATCTTTCTTGTTTTATGTAGTTTATAGGTTTTATACATAGTTTTATTTTAGTTAAAGAGTATACATTTCAAAAAAAATTTATAAAATTTAAATAAAATTTCTTGTAGAAAGAATTCTAAGAAAAAATTTGTCCGTGTTTTACTTGTTTTTATATTTTGTTTACATTAAAATTTCCTTTTAAATTTACATATTAAAAGTTTGTAAAAAATTGTATCGCACCCTTTTTCTTTTACCACAAACTTTCATCATTAAAGAAACTAAAATTTTTCTTTTTAAATAATCTAATTCTCAACTATAAAATTTTCGTAGCTTCTTTTAGACCTCCTAAAAGCAGGCACTTAACTCTAAAACTTTTTTTTAATAATTTGGCTGTGTATTCGTGTTTATGAGAAAACGAAAGGAAGTTCATTCTATTATGAAGCTTATTTTCTTGTTAATAACGCACAAAATGAAAATTCACTCATATAAAAACTGCCAAAACACAGGAAGCTAAAAAACTTAAAACTTCTAGAAACATTTTTTTCCAACTTCTCCTTTTTTATGAAAACTAAACATGTGTTTAGTTTTGGTACGTAACCAAAACATAAACAAGGAAAAAATCATCTAACGAAAAAAATAAAATTTGCATAAAACTTCTAAAAAACGGAAGTGTCTAGAAAAATGGTTAAAAAAAACTCATATAAAAAGCTAAATAAACAACATAAAATATGACTTGGTCTAAATACAATTTTTAAACATCAACTACACATTTTTGTGCATGCGAGCAAACGTTCAAATATCAAAATGTTTTTACTGACGTAAAGGAAAAAGTGCTCTAATTAGTTTGTGAACCATGAATTCAAGTGAAACTAATAGCAGCAAAAAGGCAAGTTTTAAACATGTTTTGCTTATGTGTGTATATGTTTGCATATTTTTACAATAAGTTTATTGTACATAATATTAAAAGTATAGTGATTGTAGGTCAAGAGTTTACTAGAAATTTTTATTATTTTTAGATAGAACGATAGTTTAAATAAACACACGTCAAGAAAACACATTTTTCTTTATAGGAGATGACCATTTTGAAAAATGTATTTTCTTTATTTAATAAAAACAATAATAAAAATTCAAAGTGAACTCTCAAACTATTTTAAGCGAAACTTATTTAAACATACTATGGTTACCTCAATCATATTATTGACTCGGACAACCATATTTTACTAAATAAGTCCTCGGTCAAAATGCCCAAGCCATATTAAAACGAAAGCACTCTGCAGTTTTTTGAGCTTTCTGTGCAAACTTAGCAACAACAAAAAAATATGTCACACATATGGGCATTTCCATGAGAATGTCAACCACGACTCAAAAAATTAAAATGCTTGAAACTTTTTTCAAATATGGGAGAAAGGAAAAAAACACCCAAACTTTACTATGCCGAGGTATTTATAGCATATTACAATTTTTAAAAAGCAAAAAATAAAAGTTTTAACTCACTTTCTTATTAATTCATTTTTAGTAACTGCAATTGACGATTTTCAATATTCTGCCGAATTAATACAGATACTGGCAACCCTGGAATTATGCTTTGAAATTAATGTTACAACAACAATGAACGAGATCCACGAGGAAAGACCAAATATATAGTTCGATTAGCGGTATATTTTTGTGTTTCTTTTGGATGCTATTCTAAAGTCACGTACGTGGTGCAAAAACATCATTTGTCTTTATCATTTGAAATTGATCAGTCTTAGGAGTTTCAAAATAAAAGTTCAAAGCAAGATATTTGTTGCAAAAAAATATTGATTGAAATTTTTTTTTAAATTGGTATAAAAAAAACTTTTATAAGCTTTTAAAGTTCGTCACGTACGATATTGTAAGTACTAAAGTGCAACTAAATGCGTCATCTTATTTTGTTGGTATTTAGTTAAAATTTGGTCCAACCTTATTTTATTACAATCAATATCATCTTACCAAATTTTATTGGAATCGGTCCATATTTGACCATAGTTCCCATACAAGTACTACTCCCGAAAATAGCTTTTAATGTCATTTCCTTAAAAATGTTGGTATTTTCATAAAAATTGGCGACAATGACTTTTACGAGAGGTACTATGTCATGACAAAATGTTGTGCTGTTAGATCCAAAATTAACCATAGGTCCCAAATAAAGCCCTTCCTTAAATCGGTTAGGGACAAACAAATCTCATATAGATGAAGACAACTAAATAATATTCAGCACAAATAACTTTTATATAATTCTTAACCTCATAGCATAATTCTGTTTTGGCGACCTTGATTGGCCATGGGTCCCAAATAGGGTACCCTTTCAAAAAATTTTTTTTCAATATAATGGTGTAGGGTATCATATGGTCGGGCTTGCCCGACTATACTTTCTTACTTGTTTGTTTTAAGATTTAATATACATATATTTACAAAAAATATATTTCATACCTTGTAAATACTATAAGAGAAAAATCTGTCACGTACGGTATGTCACGTACGATATTACATTTGGTTCATTATAAAGCCATCCAAAAAAAATTTGTTTTTTCCAATTACGGATTATAAAGAAAAAATATGTGGTTTAATGTATGAAATTAAAAAAAGGAGAAAAACCTCCCACAATTCGCAGATTTTCGTATTATTTTACATTCACACAAATATCACTTCCGTTTTATGCCACGTACGATATGCACTTATTTTGCCCGATATTTTGGACAACAAGGTTGCGAATTAGAAAATTTTTTTTTCATATAAAGTTCCCTCTAAATGAAACATGATAAAAAAAAATTTCCAGTTACTACTATTTTTGCCAAATATCTATCGCTCTGAAGGCGTACAAATGTCACGTACGATGACATGGAAATGCCCATATGTGACATGAGTTTTGGAAAGCATTTTCTTAACAGAAACTGTGTGTCACATTATTGTGACATACTTAAAAGTCACTGATAAGTGACATGAGTTTGAAGTCAAATTGGTGTCACTGTATGAGAATGTAAAAGTCACCTATAAGTGACATGAGTTTTGAGTAAAATTGGTATCACATATACAGTAAGCCAAAAGAAAACTTGTACACTTGTTAAATTAAAATAAAAGAAAATATAGAGATTAAAGTAAAACCATATTATAACTTTTATTTCACATTAATTTAATTTTAAGATCTATATTGTAATTTAAATAAAACTTCTTTTTCATTTTGTACATTTTAACGTTAAAAAAAACAACAAAAACATAAATATGCTTAAACTCATAAACAAAAAAATAGTTGTACAGGAAAAAAAACTTAACGTAACTTTAAAAAAGATTAAAATATTTAGGTTTTCAGTATTTTTTTATGGTGTCCTTTATCTTCCTTAACAGAAAGAAGCCTTCTTGGCATCGAATGGACTAGATTTTTTGTAACTTCTTAAGGAATAGAACTCCAGATATTCTTGAGAGCATTTTTAAGGATTATTTTCCGGATATGTGGTAATCTCTTAATTTTGTTTTCATATGAGCTCACAAATGCTTAATCGGATTTAAATCCGGGCTCTGAGGAGGATGTGGCAAAACTTTTTTTTTGTGTTATAAAGCATCCATTCCCTTTCGATAACGGCCGAATGCTTTGGATCATTATCTTGCATGAAAACAAAATCCTTCCCTAAACCCATTTTTTGGGCGGATTATGGCAAATTATTTTTCAGGATATTTAAATAATCTATTTTATGCATGATTTCCTCGATACATACAAGGTTACCTACTCCATTAGCACCCATACACCTCCAAACCATAACATTGCCGCCACCTTGCTTAACACTATGAAAAAGATTTCGTGGATTAAGTGATTCCCCTTACTTTCTCATTCATCACTTCCAAATATGTATGGACGTAAATCTGTCTGCACTTGGATTCGTAGATTAAGTGCTTCCCCTTCCTTATGGTTTACTTTAATCTCTAAGGGTCTTCATGATATTGCTTAAAATTACCATTTGTGCAAATGGGTAAACTTGCGAGACTCGTTTCATG
The DNA here is from genome assembly GCA_930367215.1 of Pollenia angustigena. NCBI lineage: Eukaryota > Metazoa > Arthropoda > Insecta > Diptera > Polleniidae > Pollenia > Pollenia angustigena. Next base: position 46,565,892 of record OV884058.1, read on the forward strand.
AAGATCCTTTTTAATTTTTGTGTATTTTTAAACAATTAATGTCATTTCAATCAGAAACGTCAATAAAAAATATATTAAAAAAAAATAATTAAAAATATAATAAAAAACTTGAAATTTGTAAATTATAAATGAAATTTGTTTTTAAACATGCATAAAGAAAGCCAAAAGACTAATATGCTTATATTATTACAAGAATTTATTGTTTGTGATTTATTTACACTTGAAGTTTTCATTGAAAACGGCGGTAAGCATTAAAAAAATTTGTCTGTATAAATGCACAATTGAACAGCGCAAGTTTACGAGTCAAAATTGTTGGGCAAATTTAAACAGTTTGTGTAAATGAATTCTCATACAATTTTCGACAGTTCATTTACGAGGGTGTAAGAATGCACAGTTTGCACAGTTTACGAGACTTATAAACGATATCATGAGGACCCTTTCTGTGTTTTTATTTTAATTTAACAAGTGTACAAGTTTTTTTTTGCTCACAGTATGAGTCACTAAATGGCTTGATTTTTATAAATAAAACAAATATTTACAACGGTGTATGTAAAATTAATTGCTTTTTATGTATGTAGACATTTTATTGACTATGCCAGATTTTTAAATAATTATAGCAACATTATCCAATTAATTTTCCAGTATCCGCAGACTCCACATATTAACTAATTCCTAATCAAATATTTGCACAATATTGATCAATCTAAAAAATTGTCTTTCTTGGTCTCTTTGCTCTCAGTACCTTGGATAAAACTACTTCCAAAATCTTCAAACCAAATCACTTTGGATGGAGATCAAATAGACTTAAAAATTTCCTCTTCAGTTGCTGTTTTCCTCTTTTAGCAAATTTTTATATTTAGGTTCTCCAGATATACCAAAACACGCTGATTTCTTCAATCCATCCCACTTTGACAGATGTTTCCCAGTAAAAAAAATTTGGGTTTTTTGAAACACTACAGAGAAAAAGCGCACAATCAAGCGCTTTAATTAGAGAGCTCTTACTACCCGTCTCCACCATCCATGAACTTGGTAAGAACAGCATGTCGCACATGAATTCTACTCGTGTAGACTGTTCATGTTCATGTTTGGTCCATGTGCTGCCATCTTTGCCTAAACATTCGTCTTAGCATCCATGTGCGCCATGATGTTGGCCATACAATGTATTTTCTGTATACAACCAAACGCACAACAACAAAAATTGTGGTCAATCGGAACATGAACAGCAACACGTATTCGCCACATACAAGAACATGAACAAATTAATACCGTTGTTCTGCTGGCGTTACGGTCATGTCATGTTCTAATCGAAAGCGCATGGAGACGTGGGGTTATAAAGCAGTAAGTGATAAAGAATAAAACATACAAAAAAGCTGCTTTTTTAGTGCTGACAACGAAGGAGGTGATAAAGAATAAAACATTCAAAAGAGCTGTTATTTTAGTGCTGACAACGAAGGAGGTTTTAAAGCGAAAAAAATCTACATATTCTCAATATCTCTCTGGAATTCTATACCCCATAATTTTCAACTTTTAAGTAACGCACGAAAATTTAAGGAAAATATTTTTAAACTGTTTTCAACATAACAATTTGAAACATAATTATTTGGGATTAAAGTACATATGATTAAATTATTTAAATATTGTTTGATTTTAATTGATTTTTCTTTATATATATTAAGCTGTAATTAGTTATTAAGTTGTTAATTAATTTATGATTTATAATTATACACATTCTCAGTTCCATACTGCAAAATAAGATAAGATAAATAAAATAAAAAAGGCATTTAAACAAGTAAAAGCAACACATTAATGAATATGTTTATATAGTTAGCCCTTAAAAAAGCACTTAAGGAGCGCTTTATTTGCATGTTAAAAGAAGCGCTTATTGTCAGCAGAAAATAGTCCTCCAAACCGGGAACACCTGTAACGTAGATTTATTTATACTCCCAGAAATCTACGCCACATAATTATATTCCATTTTTCTAAGTAAAGGAAAATCATATAATTATATTTTATTATTTCATATCTTTTATTTTAATACATTATTCTTTAGATATTTGCATTATACTTTATTTAAAATAATATTATAATCCACTTATACATGAAACCCCCTAATGTTATCTACTTATACATGAAGCCCCCTAATGTTTCCCTTTTGTTATGGGAATTCTCATTTAGTTTATGAATGAGGTTGAATAAGTAGGTTAGTTTTAGAGACAATCGGGGCGATTTCATTGCACCAACGATCTTGCCATTTTAAAGTCGACTTTGTCCCCGCCTTCTGCACGACGGTCGCCGACACTTGTATTAACTCGGGTGTTGCCTTGGACTGCGACTTCGGTTGACAGTTTCGTTACTGTGACTTCGGTCAACAGTTTTTGTACTGTAACTTCGGTTAACAGTTTTTGTACTGTAACTTCGGTTTACAGTTTTTGTACTGTAACTTCGGTTAACAGTTTTTGTACTGTGACTTCGGTCAACAGTTTTTGTACTGTGACTTCGGTCAACAGTTTTTGTACTGTAACTTCGGTTAACAGTTTTTGTACTGTGACTTCGGTCAACAGTTTTTGTACTGTAACTTCGGTTAACAGTTTTTGTACTGTGACTTCGGGCAACAGTTTTTGTACTGTAACTTCGGTTAACAGTTTTTGTACTGTGACTTCGGTCACCAGTTTTTGTACTGTAACTTCGGTTAACAGTTTTGTACTGTGACTTCGGTCAACAGTTTTTGTACTGTAACTTCGGTTAACAGTTTTTGTACTGTAACTTCGGTCAACAGTTTTTTGTACTGTAACTTCGGTTAACAGTTTTTGTACTGTGACTGCGGTCAACAGTTTTTGTACTGTGACTTCGGTCAACAGTTTTTGTACTGTAACTTCGGTTAACAGTTTTTGTACTGTGACTTCGGTCAACAGTTTTTGTACTGTAACTTCGGTTAACAGTTTTTGTACTGTGACTTCGGGCAACAGTTTTTGTACTGTAACTTCGGTTACCAGTTTTTGTACTGTGACCTCGGTCAACAGTTTTTGTACTGTAACTTCGGTTAACAGTTTTGTACTGTGACTTCGGTCAACAGTTTTTGTACTGTAACTTCGGTTAACAGTTTTTGTACTGTAACTTCGGTCAACAGTTTTTTGTACTGTAACTTCGGTTAACAGTTTTTGTACTGTGACTGCGGTCAACAGTTTTTGTACTGTGACTTCGGTCAACAGTTTTTGTACTGTAACTTCGGTTAACAGTTTTTGTACTGTGACTTCGGGCAACAGTTTTTGTACTGTAACTTCGGTTAACAGTTTTTGTACTGTGACTTCGGTCACCAGTTTTTGTACTGTAACTTCGGTTACCAGTTTTTGTACTGTGACCTCGGTCAACAGTTTTTGTACTGCAACTTCGGTCAACAGTTTTGTACTGAGACTTCGGTCACCAGTCCTCTCTTAGTAAATCAGTAGTTAGCCTAGTATATAAGGATGAATTGTAGTATTTAGATACCTAGACATAAGAACAAATTGTAACAACCGTTAAGGGCGAGCCGCCTCATCATTGCCGATCATTAAAGAGAACCGATCCCGACATCGCACCCGACCCCGACCCGAATACGCTAGCCAAGGAGATTCCGCCGAATTCCTGCCTGTTTGCTGTGCTGCAAGTAATTTTGAATGAAGTTAACAAAGTATTGTAATTGAATTGTTAATTTACCAATAAAGTTAAGAGAGTATTGTTAACCCCGAAAGGGTAAATCATTCGTGTTTCACTTAAGGTTCGTGGATTCCGTAAGTCGACCCTGGACACAGCTGAACTACCCCAGCCAACGACAAAACCACGTTACAAACGGCGCCCGAGCAGGGACACGATTCTAAATCGCAACGCGAGAAAAACCCCACCGCCGCCATCGAGGAGGAATTGTCCCACAATTACCAACACGGCAAACAGGATAACGCATCTACAAGTAATCAACTAAACCCTGATTCGGTTGGATGGATATACCTTTTACACAAGGAACAGCTGATCGAGCAATGCGGGAACTTTGGTATACCGACAATCGGTTTCCCGGTGGCACACCTTCGTAAGCAGCTGGCTGAAACCATCCGCACCAAACGGCAGAGGGCCTCCTCTGAAAATCTCCTACGGGTGTTGGAAAACGAGGTGACCTCAGGGGAACGAAACATTATACCCGACAACGAACTCACGGTTTCGGTGCCCCCACAGCCTGTTCGGACTCACATTTCCGAACTTGAAATAATGAACATCGCCCACAAGTGGGATTTGAAGTTTTCCGGAGAAAACGATTTAATAGAGTTTCTGGAACGCCTCGAGGAGTTGTCGGAATGTCATCAAATACCCCTAAACCGCCTACTCCCCTTCATGCTAGGTATGTTAACCGGCAATGCGCTCAAGTGGTTTAGGGTGAAAAAGGGCACCCTGAACACGTGGCAACAATTTAGACAGGCAATAGAGGAATTCTTCCTACCCCCGCGATATCTATCGCACTTAGAGCAGAACTTTTACAACCGAAAACAGAATAACCGAGAACGGGCTAAAGATTATGTGCTTAACATGCTGAGTCTCGCCAGACGACATCCAATCCTACGAAAGCAAAACCACCTAGATCGAGTCTACGATGGCATTCGCACCGAATACCGACATTATGTTCGTCGAAGCGATTTCAGCAGCTTAGATGAGCTAATCAGTATGACGGATGAGTACGAAGCCCTTAAGCGAGAAGAGCGACCCCAGACCTCACACATGATATCCAGTCCGGAATACAACCGTGCGGCGAACTGCTGGAGATGCAAGGGGTTGGGCCACAAGCGAACAACGTGCAACTTTCCCGGTTATATATTCTGTTCGTATTGTGGTCGCGAGGGTGTACTTTCTAGGGCCTGCGGGTGTTGGAGAAACAGCAGGGCTTCGTTAATATGCGAACAACCAACCAACGACAACCGATACTTTGTGTCGGTAGAAATATACGGTCGGCAGGTAAAAGCATTAGTCGACACCGGGTCCTCTCGTACTTACATAGGGAAAACCATGAGGAAACATCTGAGAGCTCAAAACATCGATCCAGTCAACACCCTGGGTACGGTACAGATGGCCGATCGATCCCTTGCGACATCGCTAGAAGTATTTCTTATCCCCGTGAGATATAATGAAACTACGTTGTCCTTACCGGTGTCAGTAATTGACACCTTGGCCGAAGCAATGATACTCGGGATGGATTTCTTGAGCACCTTACAGCTCGAGCTACGGCTATACGGCGAAAGGCTACCTAACCCCGGAACGAAAAAACAAGGTTCCCCCAAACCTCCACCACTACATGCCTTAACCACCCGAGACTTCTTAACCGAGGATGAAAATAAAGACCTAGAAGGTATCTTACATAATTACGCGATGAAGTTCGAATTGACTACAGGGCTATGTAACGTTGGCACACATGAGATCCGTCTTCGTCATCAGAAACCCATCAAACAGAGGTATGTGCCGCGAAATCCTGCCATGATGCAGGTGATTAACGAAGAGGTCGACAAACTACTGCGTGAGGGACGCATTGAACCGTCAAGAAGCGCATATAGCTCACCGATAGTACTAGCCCGAAAGAAACAGGGCGACTGGAGGATGTGCATAGATTACCGACAGTTAAACGCAGCTAGTGAATCGGACGCATACCCGTTGCCACAAATTAATGCCATCCTCGACCAGCTACGCGAAGCCAAATTTATCTCCTCCCTGGACCTAAAGAACGGGTACTGGCAGATCCCCCTGAAACCCTCGTCCAAACCATACACCGCGTTCACGGTCCCTGGCAGGGGGCTCTTTCAGTGGAAAGTTATGCCTTTTGGGCTGCACTCCGCACCGGCAACATTCCAACGTATACTAGACCGTATTATAGGCACCGATCTGAACCCCCGGGTCTTCGTCTATCTGGACGACATTATAATACTTGGCCGAACCTTCAGGGAGCACCTACTTACCCTGGAAGCTGTGTTTATGCGTCTCATACAAGCCCAGATGAAGCTTAATTTTGACAAATGCGAGTTCGTGCGAACAAGTATCCGCTACCTCGGCCATCTAGTTACCCCCAAAGGCATCCGTACTGATCCCGACAAGGTCGAGGCCATTCAGCTTCTCCCAGCTCCAGCAAACCTTAAAGAACTACGCCGCATACTCGGCATGGCCTCGTGGTATCGGCGATTCGTGCCCAACTTCTCCGATTTGGTAGCCCCGTTAAACCGCCTACTAAGGAAACACCAGAAATGGGTATGGGGAGAAGAGCAGGCTCAAGCCTTCTCTAACCTTAAGACAGCTCTCACCCACTCGCCAGTGCTTGGGTGCCCAAACTTTGAACACCCCTTTTTCTTGCAGACAGATGCCAGCAAGGAAGGGTTAGGGGTCGTCCTGTTTCAGCGCCATTCCGATATGGAACGCGTTATAGCTTACGCCAGCCGATCATTAAACGACCTCGAGAAAAAGTACTCCACCCCTGAGCAGGAGTGCCTCGCGATTTTGTACGGAATTCGAAAAATGAGACCATACCTGGAGGGGTACCACTTTACCGTGATTACCGACCATCACTCATTAAAATGGCTACATAATTTACAGAATCCCTCAGGTCGGCTTGCTCGTTGGGCGTTAGAACTGCAGCAATACGATTTTGATATCGAATACCGGAAGGGGACGTCAAACGTAGTAGCCGACGCTTTATCAAGGTCTCCGTTACCGCACCAGCAGGTGATGGCAACCACGTCGGGAAACTGGCGCGATCGTATGTTTCAAGCCGTCCAGTCCGAAGGAGGGAAGTATCCCGACTTCCGTATCGTCAATCAACAACTCTTCAAGCGTATACCAAGGGCTTCAGCTGTAGACCCGAAGCCTGAGTGGAAGCTATGCGTACCTAGGGAAATGCGTCACCAGATCCTCCAAAACTACCACGACTCACCCGAGGCCGGTCACCTAGGGATATTTAAGACCTACCGCAGGATAAAAGAGAAACATTATTGGCCAGGGCTGTACCGTGATACTCTGCAATATGTCCGCTCGTGTGAAGTTTGCGCCCGTTATAAACCAGAACAAAAGCTACCTGCCGGATTGATGAAATCTATGAGCTGCAAAACCCCTTGGGAGATCGTGGCCGCAGATTTTATTGGTCCCTTACCACGCTCCACCAACGGGAATACCATGTTACTAGTGCTTATCGACGTCTTCAGAAAATGTGTAGAACTAATCCCATCCCGGCAAGCCCTTGCGAGAGGTGTTGTAAAAGCCATCAGAGAAAGAGTAATTTTTAGATTCGGCTGTCCACGAATATTCCTTACGGACAATAGGGTGCAATTTATGAGTCGCATGGTGCAAGATCTCTTAACGGAGCATGGTATTACACACTGCACCACCGTCCCCTATTCACCGCAAGAGAACCCCACCGAACGGGCGAACCTAATCATTAAAACAATGATCGCTCAGCAGACCGGTTCAGACCATCGGCATTGGGACCGGCGACTACCCGAAATCGCCTTCGCAATAAACACAGCTGTTAGTGAGGTAACGACGTTCACACCAGCGGAGATTATTTACGGTAGAAACCCGAGTAGCCCTGCAGACACCAGGCAACATACCGACCGGCCACCAGAGGAGCAGGTCAAGAAGGATATGCGCAATTTATGGGGTGAAGTTACGAAGCGTCGACACGATGGCAACCAGCGTCATGCAAAATATTACTACCTCCGTAGACGTTGTTGGGAACCGAAAATAGGCGATGCAGTATGGAAACGAGAACGGCAGCTATCCTCGGCATTTAATCACTTAAACCAGAAATTAGCCGAAAAATACTCCGGTCCATTCACCATCACAAGAAAGCTGGCGTCGAACATCTTCGAGCTCAAAGGCCAGAACGGGAACCCTATTAGATCACACGTGCAGGATCTTAAACCATATATCAGCAGAGACGGCCATCCAGCCTAAAATCCCATAAAACATAATTTTCGACTTAACTGTCAATCACCGCGTCACAATGACTCGAAATCAGTAAAGTCATCAACCCAGTCATCGTTTACTAATATTCAGTGAAGCCCATAACCTGGCCATAATTCGTCACAAGTCGCCGTATCGCAGCCATCAACCCATCATTCAGCATCGTTAAGTAGAGTCACAACCCCAGCCGAAATTCCCCTCAACTCAGTTCGGCCACCAACCACAAGTTATCAAATAAACCACTATTAGAGAAAGGTGAAAATATCTTTCCCACGCCATAATTCTCATTGAGTTAAAAGATACAGAGTCATAAGTAAACAAGAATTGTAGTTGAGGTCATCAGTGCAGTAGTACCATGGATCGTAAAAGAACCACTCCTCATCGTATAGCACATCATAAGGTAGCGGCAGCAAAGCCCCTACCATACAGACCACCTGCAGAGGCTCGGCCTCGAATAATCAGCAACGTGGTCATCCCACTAGAGTCCATGGCACCACCGATCGCTGGCAATGGACCACCTCCACTCGTTCCCTGTCAACCAGGCCAGCCAAGAAGAATGGTCCGAATAACAGCTGCTCCGCCGCCAACACTGCTGGATAAATGTCACGCCATTAGACCACCAACAACGTTAGCCGAGCCGAATATCATCAGCGAACCATCACCCAAGCCTCCGGATGACCAACCAAGCGCTTGTCCAGGCCCATCCGACTCCGGTCACGAAGTAGCCATACGAGACCAACGCCGCAAGCCTGCTCGAAAAATAAAATACAACGGGCATCAGTTCAGCGAAGATGAAATCTGGAAGGGGATCCACCCACCACCACACTACACCAAGCACGTACAATTTGTCATACGACGTGCTGTTCGGCCCCCGGTCAAGGTGACCGTGCTTAACCAGACCCATGCTCGCCTCCGATGCCTCTATCTGCAGAAGGTCGTAAAAATGGAGTAAAACGAGCTCATAATTAGTTAAGTTAGATATTTAAGTTGCTAATATTTCCTATTTTTTTTTGTATATGTAGTTAGTAAGTTACAAGGCTGTAGGACAGACCAATTTTTGTATTATAGTTCTAAGAAAATAACAAGGCTGTAGAACAGGCCAATTTTTAAGTTAAATACAAGGCTGTAGGACAGACCATTTTAATTCGATAAAAATAAAATACTACTGTTTAATTATAGAAACGGGCTGAGCCTTTCTCCCTTTGGAAAGGTTAATTTTACCCTAGTGGTAGTGTGGGTCCCCTTGACCGAAAACTCGCCCATACGAAACAAAAATATTTTTGTGTCAACACAGCCTTCTCCCAAAGAAGGGGGGAAATGTAACGTAGATTTATTTATACTCCCAGAAATCTACGCCACATAATTATATTCCATTTTTCTAAGTAAAGGAAAATCATATAATTATATTTTATTATTTCATATCTTTTATTTTAATACATTATTCTTTAGATATTTGCATTATACTTTATTTAAAATAATATTATAATCCACTTATACATGAAACCCCCTAATGTTATCTACTTATACATGAAGCCCCCTAATGTTTCCCTTTTGTTATGGGAATTCTCATTTAGTTTATGAATGAGGTTGAATAAGTAGGTTAGTTTTAGAGACAATCGGGGCGATTTCATTGCACCAACGATCTTGCCATTTTAAAGTCGACTTTGTCCCCGCCTTCTGCACGACGGTCGCCGACACTTGTATTAACTCGGGTGTTGCCTTGGACTGCGACTTCGGTTGACAGTTTCGTTACTGTGACTTCGGTCAACAGTTTTTGTACTGTAACTTCGGTTAACAGTTTTTGTACTGTAACTTCAGTTAACAGTTTTTGTACTGTAACTTCGGTTAACAGTTTTTGTACTGAGACTTCGGTCAACAGTTTTTGTACTGTGACTTCGGTCAACAGTTTTTGTACTGTAACTTCGGTTAACAGTTTTTGTACTGTGACTTCGGTCAACAGTTTTTGTACTGTTACTTCGGTTAACAGTTTTTGTACTGTGACTTCGGTCACCAGTTTTTGTACTGTAACTTCGGTTAACAGTTTTTGTACTTTGACTGCGGTCAACAGTTTTTGTACTGTGACTTCGGGCAACAGTTTTTGTACTGTAACTTCGGTTAACAGTTTTTGTACTGTAACTTCGGTTAACAGTTTTTGTACTGTGACTTCGGGCAACAGTTTTTGTACTGTAACTTCGGTTAACAATTTTTGTACTGTGACTTCGGTCACGAGTTTTTGTACTGTAACTTCGGTTACCAGTTTTTGTACTGTGACCAGTGATGTTAGATGTTTTTTTCGAAATATCGTCAAAATTTAAAAAAAAAATCGTCAAAATCGTCAATTGTTTTGAGAAAAACCGTCAAAAAATCGTCATACAAAAAAATAGTTTTTTTATAAACACGGATATATCACTCTATTAAAACATAAAAAAATATTAAGTATAAAATCATACAAAACCAAAAAATATAGAATTTTTAATACTTAAGACGATTTGGTGCGGCTTTGATATTGCTCTCCGGAGATTTTCGTCAAACAATTCCCGTCATCCCCAAATCTTCTGCTGCAGATGAACTTAACGCCTGCCTGAAATCGTCGTCTTTGTGGAGGCATGTCCAGAAGTTGCAATTGACCGCAAACATTAGAGTCGTGTTGCAGAACGACCCTGACTTCTCGAGACAACTGCTGGAGCTTGGCAACGGCCAAATTCCTATTGATGTTTCGAATGGATTGATATCGTTCCCTGAAAATTTTTGTGAATTCACATCGTCCAAGGAGGAGCTCATCAGCAAAGTGTTCCCCGACATTGCACAAAACTACAAAAATCTCGATTGGATTGGTGAACGGGCAATAATAGCAGCGAAGAATAAGGACGTCGATAACTTAAACTTAATTATTCAAAGTTAAATCGCAGGACAACTACATATAGGGTTCCCAACTTTTTTTGTTGCAATTAAAGTACATTGATTATTAAAGGTTAAGAAAAAAAGTACACAGTATAAATATAAAGTCCAATTAATTTCTTTTTATTGTTATATTTAAAAATGTTTTTTATTGCTTTTTGCAAGTTTTATCAAACAATTACACTGTGCTAGAATTTGGCAACTGGCGCTTAAACCTTTTTCGGGTACGCTGAATCCAATACCGGTTCAAAAACGGTTCAGTTTATTGAAATTACATAATTAAAAAAAAACGAAAATCCGCAATAAAATTTCCTTTAAACGTTAAATTTTTTTCTAACATGCGCTGTCGTTTTAGAAAAATATTTTTTTTTTTTTTTGGCAACAAAAATAATTTTTAATCAACATTTCGAAATTTTTGTTTGTTAAAAATCTGTTAAAAATTACAGCTATAAATGATTAAAATCTGTTAACAACTTTTGATTTTATTCACAAAAGTCAAAAAATTTTAATAAATTAAAAATTTTCATAAATCGCAATATTTGTATGGGAGCCCCCTTAAGAAGTGGTGATAAGGGGCAAGTATGTCTCGAAAAATTGTTAAGGAGACTCCTTGGCTGTTATGGTACGTTTTCTTCAATATATTTCTAGTCTGTATTAAGCTTTTTGTATGGGAACCCCTTAAGGAATGGACATTTTTAAATTTTGTTTTAAATATTAGTTAAACGAGTCACTTTTGTGCTCGCGATCTAAAAGCAGGCAGTAATTTGAAGGAGTTTTGCACTCGTGTTTTAAAAGCAGGCAGTTATTGTACTCAAATAAAACAAACAAGTGAAATAGTGCTGTCAGATTATTTTTTTTTTTCGAAAAATCGTCCTGCCAATATAAAAAAAACATCAAAAAATGGCCCTGACTCATATTAACTAGTTGTTTTTTAGTTTTTCTAAAAAAAAACTTGTACAATAATGGCTAATAAACCACTGATGGTTTAAACGCTGGTTTAGTTGAACTAAACTTGAATTTATATGTAGTTTAAACTCAGCAACTATAAATCATTCTCCCATGTGTTATATGTGGTAAAAAAATAACATGTGACAGCACTACGATAAATCTTATCAAATTCATATGGTCTGTGATGGTAGTTTAAACGCCGAATTTTATGCGTTTAAAGATGGTTTATATATTTAGTGATTTATAGATTTTTGTACATCAAATCGCTCTCTACTGATTCCATTCAAATGAATCATATTAAAAATTTTAATATTTGTGTTGTATTATTACTCTAAAGTTTGTCTGAAGGCTTAAAATTGGGACGAGGCGAAGTTCGTCGAGTCCGCTAGTAGATATAAATATATATTCGCCTCTATATACATATATTTACTAACCCCCCGTTTCCACATGCAAGTGCAAGTTCGAAAAACTCATTACACTGACACTTTTTCACTAACATTCACACAATTTTTGTTCATTCAGCCAATCGGCTGTTTCCTCGATTTTTTGTTGATAATACGTATACCCTACTTGCAAGTAATTACTTGCATGTGGAAACGTTCGGTAAGAAAAAAACTTTACTTGACAGATTAAAGTGTTAAAAATTTGATGAAAGATTAAAGTTTAAACTAAATTTATTGACGGGATTAAATCGTAAACACCTAAGTGACTCTACATTCAAAATCGTCAATCGTCATTTTGGCAAATTCAGCGAAAAAAATCGTCAAAATGACGTAAAATCGTCACATCTGACATCCCTGACTGTGACCTCGGTCAACAGTTTTTGTACTGTAACTTCGGTTAACAGTTTTTGTACTGTGACTTCGGTCAACAGTTTTGTACTGAGACTTCGGTCACCAGTCCTCTCTTAGTAAATCAGTAGTCAGCCTAGTATATAAGGATGAATTGTAGTATTTAGATACCTAGACATAAGAACAAATTGTAACAACCGTTAAGGGCGAGCCGCCTCATCATTGCCGAGCATTAAAGAGAACCGATCCCGACATCGCACCCGACCCCGACCCGAATACGCTAGCCAAGGAGATTCCGCCGAATTCCTGCCTGTTTGCTGTGCTGCAAGTAATTTTGAATGAAGTTAACAAAGTATTGTAATTGAATTGTAAATTTACCAATAAAGTTAAGAGAGTATTGTTAACCCCGAAAGGGTAAATCATTCGTGTTTCACTTAAGGTTCGTGGATTCCGTAAGTCGACCCTGGACGCAGCTGAACTACCCCAGCCAACGACAAAACCACGTTACACACCCCATACAAAAATCAGGCATACCATCAGGAGGTTTGAAGCGATTTGAGGTATGAATTCATACAAAAAAACCTGCTCCTTTTGGAGCACAATTTGTACTGGGTTTGTATTGATAACCAAACTATGTGTATCAAATTTTTAAATTTTTACTGTAACTGTTCGCCAGATTAGCATTAACGTTTATTGTCTTTGTTTAGGAAGAGCCACGCTCATTTCTCCAATCCAGCCCATTTATTTTACAGGTGCTTTGTATTGAAAACAAAATATTTGTCCTAAATTTAGATACTTTTACTATTACCGCTTTCCCCATATACATAAATCATTTTATTTTTTGTGTGGTAGGTGCCATGCCCAATTAAAATTTTGCAAATATTTAAAGCCTAAATTTAAAAAAAATTTAATTAAAGTTATAAGTTAAAAAAATCAAATTCCAAGTCGGCAACTCGTGGAATTAAGAAAAATGCATTAAATACGGTATATTAATAAAACAGCTATGATATTATGTTATGGGACCACAACCAAAATACAAAAAAAATACACGGATAACAAAATTCACTTATTTATATAAACGACAATGGGGTGGTCACCGTTAATTAAAAAATAGTTTTGAGTGATTTTCACACCACGTAACTTGAAATGATAATATAACTGAGTATATACTCTTTGTGGCAGTTGGTCACCCTATATTTTAAATAAACAAAATATTTCAATGAAACCGGAAAACTGGATTGTTTATCGGCTGGTAATAAATTAAAACACAAATGCCTTATTTTTCCAATAAACGATAGCCAGACTCTTGGATTAATTGTTCGTGGCTTGCAAATGGACCTTAACCAAATTAAATTTTGAGTTGAAGAGCTTGCTTGCACTTTCTCCCAAATTCAGGCAAAAAAGTATCACTAAAATTATACACTAATTAAACAAAACAACTCACTAAGCCAAAAATTAAACTCTTACCCTTTAAGATTTCCGTTTTATTTGCACAAATATTAAATTAAAATACACACACCAAAATGATATTCTTTATTTTTTTTCCTTAGAACCAATACACACTCTTTTTCAATTCAAAATGAAAATTTTCCCTTACAATTTTTCTAAATTTTATAAATAAAATCAAGGCCTACAAAATTAATAGGAAAATATCAGGATTTACAGCCGAAGAAAATTGTTTATAAAAATTCTAATTTTTGTTCAAATATGCGTTCATTGAAAACTGTCATCCTCACAGGTTGCCTACAAACATGTTATAGTAGTTCTGCTGACCATTTATTAAACTCGTTTCAGTTATTTCAAAGATGATACCTACGCCAAAAAATAGCCCGGGTACCCGTGTACACAATTGTTCTTATACCCTTTACCACTTTTATTAAATGATAGTATACTAAGTTTGTCATTCCGTGTGATCCTTTTTTAATATTCATCTAGAACCCCTAAAATGTATATACCCTGGGTCCTGGAGTAATTCTAAGTCGATTTAGTCATGTGTACTTGATTCAAGAAAATCCGTACTTACCGTACTACTAATTGTTTAAATTTAAATATACGACTGAAATGTATTTTGTATTCAAATAGATCTTTGCATGTATTTGGCCCATCCCTAGCACTCGGGTACCCTGGTTTTGTGTTTGCTTGATTCTACGATTAACATGTTTCTTATAATATTTCCTTTATTAAAACCCAGTTACAATCTTTAAATTTAAAGAGCCAGAAGATGATTTAAGCTTTTAAGAAAAAATTGAATGTAAATAAAACTGAATTTACTTTAGTGAATTATTTATGCGCATTTTTAAATAAATTATGAAAAAATGACTTGTTAATATTCGTTTATGTTTTTCTAAAAAGGGCGTTTGCTCTGCAATTTATCTTATAAATTAAACTTTGTTGACCTTTTTTTTGCATATCTTTTATTTTAATGTTAATATTTTTTTGGTCTTTCTATTTTTCTTCTGCCAGACTAGACAAGTAATTAATTTTACTCTGTTTGAAAAAAGGGTGCAAAGGCTTTAAGACATTTTAGTAGTGTTTGACGCAAATCCCTTTATTTGTTTTTTATTAATTTATGTCGAAAAATCCTTATTTTTTAAATCTATTGGATTTAGCTTAAAGAACAAGTAAAAATATCAAAGCAGTAAGAGAACTTTGATTGAATGAGTTGTCAAAAAAACTGAAAATAATGTTTCAGGGTTTGAATAAATTTACTTAAATTTTCTTTTTACAGTAAAAAGCAAAGTAAGTAAAATGATATTAAAATGGCAAACAACAAAATATTTAAAAACTTTGTCATGAAGTTAGAAATTTTTAGAAGAGTCAATAAAGAAGAGGTTTTACTAAAATTTAAGCACTTTAACAATTAAACACTTTTAGATGATTTATTAACAAATTTTTACACACAATTTATCTTTTACCTCAACTGTTACTGATATTTTACCTTAATAATATTTCATTTAAAACAAAAAATAAATAAAATAAAACCAGAAATTAAAACTTTAAGGAAATGTTTAGCTGCCTCACTTATCATTTTCTAATTATAGCATGATTTCCTTTTTTCCTTATTATTCCCCAAGGCGTTGAGATTTATTTTATTTTTTTTTTGTGCAATTTTCCTTCCATCAAAACGAAACCTTCTAAAGCCAAAAAAAAAAAAAAAAAAAAACTTCTAAATAAAAATCTAGATCTATTGTTGGGGTAGAAATCAGTAGAAAGAAATATGAAAATATTTTGCCTGCTACATTTGCAGAGAGGGCCCCTGGAGCATAAGAATTCAAAATGGGTCGTTGCTTTGTACTTTGACAGGCTTCGTTTTTTTTTGTTAGTTTCTACTTTGGGATTAAATGAAAGTCAAAATAGTTTCTTTAATTGATAATAAAATCTAAAAATGTAAAAGTGATTCACAAAGGGAACTATTTATAACTAAAATTGTATAAAAAAACATTTAAATGACAAATGTGATAATAGAATTTTTATATTTATTAAATAACTAGAAGGCATTTTTGTGCCATCATCTGGAACAGATACTTTTAGGCAAAAGTGAAAAATTTTGGTTTAGCAAACACAACTGCATAATACCCAACATGATTTGAGAAGACCTAAAATTGCTTCGAAGCCATTGTGCACAATAAACAAATTATTTATCCTGGTAGTTTTTGAACTTCTAGGGAAGCTTTAGCAAGTACTGTCCAATATGGTATAGGGAATGGTAAATCGATTTCGATTCCAATCGAAAATCGATTTTGTGGTAAAATAAATCGATTTTTTGCAATCGAATTGGCGTATGCGACTTTATGCTGAAATCGATTATAAGGCTTTTAAAATCGATGTTGTATTTTTATCAAAATTTTGGCAATTTTTAATTTTAATCTTAATTAAATCGATAAATTATGGGCATGCACAATATGTAGGTGTTATGTTTATGCAGTTTTCAAAGTTAAAAGTTGTAGTTTTACGTATTTACTTATAAGTATCCTTGGTATACTTTCAACTTTAAAATAGGAGCTCTTGTTCTTCAGAATTTAAAGTCATCAATGGACAGTGAAAAGAACAGTCCAAACATATCTTACCGAACCAAACACTGAAAGTCAGCTTTGTGAAAATCAACATATTATAGAAACACAACAGGTGAATTAATGGCATTCCTGTGGAAATACGCTAATTCTCAAACAGGCCAGTGTGTGAGCGATATTTAAATCTAATTATAAGCAGAGTGAAAAAAAAGGAAATAAATCTTCATCTTTTCGACTTCAATGACATGCAAACGTTTGTTTTCCAAAGCTAACTTAATAGTAGCTTAGCAAAGAAACTGTCGCCACCGATCAGGAACTCTTGCTATAATCCTTTGAAATACTATCCATACATTCAGGCTTGTCACAGAAATCAATTCCGATCAAAAGTGATTTTCGGTCTCATTGACTGCACAAGAACACAATTTTAATGTGAAATGAAATCTCAAAATTTACACATTTTCACTTTTTGCAGGAATATTAAAAACAGTAGTAAAACCCACTGTAAAAATCTTAGTTCAATTTCTCCAATAGTTTGCCAAAACAAAATGCTGGTGTATCCCCCTTTTTGATATACGGAAAAAGTTTGCAAATTAATCTTAAACGATTTTGAAATCGACTTTAAAATCGATTTAAGGGTTCGATTAATCGATTTCAAAAACCAAAATAAAAAAAGTCGATCGAAAAATCGAAAATCGATTTTGGAATCCATTTACCATTCCCTAATATGGTATTTCGGGTAAAACGATTATTTCGGGTAAAATTGAGGAGGTCCATAACAAAACGCAATAATTACATTTTTCAAGTTTTTTGATTTTTTGATTGAATCCTATTCTACACACTGAAATCTATATTACATTTATTATAAAGTATTCCAAAACTCAATAACTACACTGCAATTCAATATCAAACATAACGGTTCAGAGCAAAATGCAATAATTACACATCTTTGCAATAAACCGCTACAAGAAATTTAAAAAAAGTAAACTTTATAAATAAATTAATCTTTGGTGGTAACTCTTAGATAACTGTAAAACGTAAGGAATTTTTGTTTAGTTAATACCTTTTGCTTTTGTTATGCTGATTATAAATAATATTTGATTTTAAGATCCTATATGGAAGCTCCTGCTTACTTTGGACACAAAGCTAAATAATTAAGTAACATGGCTAAGTTGTTCAGGGTGCTTTTTTAAGCCCTATAGAACTTAGGAAGGAGTAGGCTGTCAAATGAGTTGTTATAATTTGGACATTAATTATCAGTATACTTTGGAAAATAATCCTTAATAGATTCATGATAGACAGCCAGCCGGAGGGACGGACATTAATAGATCGTTTTAAGAACTAAAACGAACAATATTTTTAGGTGTTACTCACATTAGCTCCTTACGCAAAATTTTGCCACCCTTCAAAGAGAGTTCGAATATTTCAGGAGTGGACCTTTAAACTATAAACTTATCATAAAAACTATACCCACATTTCGCCCCCAAATTTTTTTTATATATTTTTAACAGAAATACCAATATTTTAGGGTGATTGTTCCACAGTTAAATTCATGACTCGATTTCTACTGAACCGTTTTCTACTGAAACTTATGCTGTTTTTTTTAATACAAAAAAATTTGACATTTTATTTAAAAAATGCAATTTGGTGTTTGTTTCTTTAAAATATTTTGCATTTTAAAAATGCGCTCTTACTAATGGCATAATGCATTGCACTTATTGCAGCGTATAAATCGACAGTGTTGATAGTGCCCTGGAAAAAAGGGGACTTCGGTTTATATATGAGACTATTTTTATAATGGCGACAATGTCTTCAAAGAGCAACAAAGCTACGCGAATATTTCGAATATTTCAAACAAGTCACATAATTGATAAAAATTTCCTTCAACTATAAAAATTGCAAAAATTTCAGAAGTGTAGTTTAAATAGAATGTATAAGCCATAAACTAGCTCTACATTCCGTCCTCAATTTATGTTATTTTTTTTAAGAAATCTAAATTTTTTAGGGCAGTTGGATTCTCCACTATATTCCTACTAGTGATGGAAAACTATTAATACTGTCCATAGTCTTAAATTACCGAAAATATTGATAGGAAAAAATATCGCTGCAAGTTTACTTGCAAATAATTCGCGCTGAAATACAGTAACGTATATATACAAGAAGAATATCAGGTGGTATCGATAGCTCAGCCGTGCTTCTTAATGCTGCCGTGCTTTTTTATGCTGAAATGTCAATTGGAATTGCGAGTATTATAGCCTTTTTACACTGATCAACATCTGCCACCAATTTGCGAAGATGTTAATATATTTCCATAAGAAATACATCTTTAAAAGATGTTCCTTCCTCATATTATTCCATTCTACATCGATTATTTTAGTGTCATCACTAGAAAAATGGCAATACGTTCTATTACTATTGTGGCATCAGTGATAAAAAGAAGTTTGTTTTGAAAACAGCGTTACCATTTGTCTAGTTTTCTCTTTTATTGCAATGGTTTTTTGTTAAGTATTTTTTATATTTTTAAACAAATTAAATTTTGTGTTTTCTTTTTAAATTTTGGCACTTTTGTAGAAAAAAACTCGGGGTAGTAAAAGCTTCAATACCAACTCTTTTAAAGGATGGCCGAACATTCACGGACCCGGTTGTTAAGGTTAATTGTTTTGCCGAATTATTTGCTAATAATTCTCACTTACGAGCTGGCAATCAACATCAACCCGAACTCGAAAAGTGTCCGTAACTATGCCTATAATATTTTTTCGGGCTCGAGCTGTTAAAAGGTTCTTGTAGATCTTGACACAAACAATTCTCCTTGGCCGAATGGTATACCTGCACTGGTCTTGAAGCAGTGCTCTTCGACGCTTGCTGGTCCCTTAGCAAATATCTTCAGCACTTTATACCATTCCGCGGAATTTCCAATCTGGAAAGTTGCAAAAATAACTAAAAATAACCGCCCAATTGTAATTTCTTGGGGATTTTCCAAAGTAATGGAGAGTATGGTAAATTACCATCTTGTCAAATATTTAGAGTCAAGCTAACTCCTAAGCGACCGCCAGTATGGCTTTCGTAGAGGTCGTTCTACTGGAGACTTACTGGCTCTGTTATCGGAAAAATTATGCCATTCACCATTTTGGCGAAAATAAGGTAATTGCTTTACATATTTCCAAGGCGTTCGACAGTGTTTGGCATGGTGCACTCTTGTCAAAACTTATTGCATTTGGTGTCGGTGATAATTTCTCTCGATTTATATTGAGTTTTCTCAGAGATCGCACTACACGAGTTGTTAAAGATAAGGTTTCCTTAAAAGAGTTCAAGATTCCTTCAGGGGTGCCGCAAGGCTCCGTTCTTTCTCCTACTCTATTTCTTATTTTTCTAAATGACCTCCTATGTTAAACTTCCAATCCTACCTACTCTTTTGCAGATGACAGCAACATTTTCCGTTCTTATAGACCAAGCGAATCCGATGTCGGTGCTATGAGGCAGAATATGAATGATACGCTTGGCCGAGACCTTGACATAGTCCTGGAATGGGGCCGCCCAAATAGGGTTGATTTTAATGCCCGAAAAACCCAATGTTGCGTGCTGACCCATAATTGTGCGACAGATCAAGGTCCCTCATCTGTTTATATGGGTGGTTTAATTATTGAGGAATCGGAATCTCTTAATGTTCTGGGCATGAAGATACAATGTGATGTCCGATGGACAGAACAAATATTCAAGGTGTCGAAAGAAGCATTCAAGCGCCTCGGTTTTTTAAGACGGTGTAAGATATACTTCACTGCATCTGATTTCCTTACTATTTAAACCACCTACATATATCCGACTGCATATGGAATACAACTCTCATATGTGGGCCTCTTTACCGCATGCTGGAGAGGGCGAAGTTTCTCACTGATGACAGTAGGGTATCCAATTCTATTGACTCCCTTGAGCACCGTCGCAATGTCGGTTATATTTGCCTATTTTATGGGTTCTACAATGGGTTGTGTTCTGAGGAAATTAGCGATCTGGTTCCCGAAACCCGTACGTTTGTTCGTAATACACGTTTTTCCTCAAGAGCCATTTTTGTGGTATATTGCCAGGTGTAACGCATTACATGGAAAATTCGTTTTTGGTCAGGGCTGTTCGTATGTGAAATAACCTTCTTGCCGAAGTCTACACTCTCACTTACAACAAGTCGAATGTTCACAAGCTCTACTCCCTCTATCCTCCTTCCCATAACCTATTTTCCTAGTTCCAACACAATGGCAAGGCATTAGTAGGGGTCATCTCCTGATTGCTGGTCCTAACAGAAAAAAATACGTTAGACTTCTGTGATAGTGTAAAGAAGCCTTAAGCAAATAAGGTGGACATTCGTGTGTTTTTGCAGAGAAAATCAATTGCTTATCATATAGTTGATGAATTTTTAGTTAAAACGTTAACAAATTCAGTATGTATTTCTTCAACATTATTTTTTTGCTAACCAGAATTTTATTTTCGTTAAGAATTCTAATATGAGTAATATTTTTGTTGAACCTTTAAGCTTAATGCTATTTATTTACTTATTTTTTTTAATAAACAAAATGTTATGTTTATGGTTTTCTTTTTAAATTAATCTTAACGTATTTTCTATGAACCTACATACCACATATGTATGTACACGCTGACAAAAATATGGTTGGGCATGGTTACGGCAACTACTCTATGTTTATAGTAACAATATATTGTTGTCATACACAAACAATTTTTTAATTAATTAAATATCTGCAATATTATCGTTACTCTACACATTTCATTTTTTATCGCAATTTTAAATTTGAGTATTATTGACTGAAAAATAATAATTTTTCTAACAACTAAATAATCATAGCTTTAAAAATATATTAAATTACTCACAACCATTTCATGATATTAAATAGTTATGTCATGATAACTTTCTATACGTAATCATAATATGTTTAAGATGCAAACAAAATATATTTGCTCTAATAATATTTTGTTATCGCCATTTGTAAGATAATTAGGTATAAGTTGTGTCGTTTGTTTTAATTATGTCGATCAAAATAGTTGTTTATGAGTGGTTCAACAATTAAAAAAAATTACAAAATAAAAAAACAGGTTTAAGAAGTAAAGAAATTGTAATGTGCCTCAAAATAAAAAATTTATGAAAAATAATTAAAATTTGTTTTTGTGAAAGTGGCGCTTTGATTACCATGCCAATAATATGATTACTTCTTAACGTTTTATGATTATCAGGATAAGAATATGGTTAAGGAAAAAATATTATGATGTGATATTACGAATATATTTGGTCATAACATGATTCAATAATAGTCGTTATATGGTGAATAAAATCATGAATCTTATTATAATATGTTGCTCTCACAATATGTTTACCACAACCCTGTTTTTCTTTTGCGTGTATTGAAACTAATTTTAGTTTTTATAAAAATATAACACTTAAAAAAAAAGAAGAAAAACCATTTCAAAATTTTTCAAAAACTATCATCTAAAATAACATGCGTACATACATACATACACGCAGAGAAAAAATACGGTTGGGCATGGTTACGGCAACAACACTTTGTTTATTGTAACAATACATTGTTGTCGTAAACAAATAATTGTTATTTTCATTTAATATCAACAATATTATAGTTACTGTAAACATATCAATGTTTATCGCAATTATAAATTTGAATATTGTTGACCGAAAAATAATTATTTTTCTAACAGCTAAATTATGATAACTTTCAAAACATATTATATTACTCATAACCATCTCATGATATCCAATAGCCATAACATGATAACTTTCTATACATTTATCAAATTATGTTTAAGATGCAATCAAACTATTTTTACTCTAATAATATTATGATAGCGCCATTTGTAAAATTATTTTGAATCAGTTGTGTCGTTTATTTTATATGTGAGCGGTTAAACAAGATAAATTACCATAAAAAATAATAAATTTAAAGAAATTAAAATAATTAATAGTGCAAATATCGTTGTAAAATCCAACAACAAATATTGAACTCCGCTATTTTATTTACATCAAAAAAAATTGTAAAAAGTCACAAAATAAAAAATCGATACATAAAAATTTTAATTTATTTTGTATTGTTATGACAGTTATTAAAGGAGCTTTAGCATAATATGATTGCTTCTAAATTTATTATGATTAACATAATGATAATTTGATTACTTCTTAACTTATTATGATTTACATGACAATAATATGATTCCTTCTTAACTTATTGTGATTAACAGAATAATAATATGATTAAGGGAAAAATATTATGATGTATAACGAATATATTTAGCTATTATATGATTCAATAATAATCTTAATATGGTGACTACAATCATGAATCTTATCATAATATGTTGCTCTTAGAATATGTTTACCACAATCATGTTTTTTCTTTGCGTGTATTGAAATTTATTTTAGTTGTTATACAAATTTAACACTTGAAAGAAGAAAAAAAGTTTTTTTACTGATACCAGCAGAATTTTTCAAAAGCTATCATCTAAAATAACATGCGTACATACATACATACATTCGACTTATTTAAAAACAACGAACTGTAGCCTTGTAAAAAATTAGTTAAAGTTTTGCTACTCAAGTACCAACATTAAGACGATAGTAATATCGATAGCATCAAAGTGAATTCTGAACTGTTGATAAATATCGATATTAAAAAATATTGATAGTATCTCAGCCCTATTTCCTACAGAACCGATTTTGGTGGAATTCAATCCCGAGCTGCTAAGGGGAACTAAAAGCAATTTGATACGGATTGGCAAACTTAGTGCATCATCGTCCACCGCTAGTGGTGGAGGGTATACAAAATTATTTTGTACTTCGTTATTAATATACACAACTAAAATGTATTTTATATTTTAATGGCTTAAATGAATTTTGTATTTCGATTACATAAATGCGTGTATTATTTTCGAACACTGTTTTGTTCATTTTATAATTTTTATTACGACCTTGTAATTGAAAACATTTAAGTGAATTATAATTATCAACTTCCAATTAATTATTGCGGAGTTTAAAATATTGCTTGAACTAATAATTATTACATTAACACATTTCTATTTTATTTTCTACGAACACTTTTTCATTTTTGCCTTTAGCAGAATGGTCTTTTACCTTGTAAAATAGAATAAAAGGTGTATCGATACCGTGTTATAAAATTAAACCCTGACATAGTTAGGAAATAAATTGCTCTATTTAATTGTTTTTCTGCCA
Organism: Pollenia angustigena; assembly: GCA_930367215.1. NCBI lineage: Eukaryota > Metazoa > Arthropoda > Insecta > Diptera > Polleniidae > Pollenia > Pollenia angustigena. Next base: position 46,589,732 of record OV884058.1, read on the forward strand.
TCAGTCTTTCTACGTTTTAACACGTTCACGCTAATTAAAACCAACACGGAATACTGTATACATAGAAATACACTACTCACCCACACAAGTACGTGCAAAAGGAGGCAATCAGTGCAGAATATAAAAGTTAATTTAATGAAAATTAAATAAAATTGTTCAAGTTAGTGATGCTGTTGTCATTTTATTCGAAGCAAAGCAAGTTGCAATAATTGGAATTGTGGCGTCAAAGTTATATATTTATTCTGCATGTTTCATCTAGCACTGTGGTAGAAAGTGCGAAATAATCTTTTTAAGGAAACAGATTCAAAAATCAGCAGTTTGTGTAATCCTACTCCTACTAAATATTATAAATGTGAAAGTTGCATAGCATAGTTGCATAGTTGCATAGCATATGACCCATTTAAATAGGGTACTTTTTGAGAGGGAAATCGAGGAAAAAAATTTTACATTTTATTTTCGATAAATTTGATATGCACATTACATATCGATGGTTTTCTTCCGCAACCTCGTAACTCAAAAACAACTACTTTTCAGGAGATACAAAATACTCTTTTTTTTTACCAAATATTTGAAACTTTTTGCTATATGTTCTTTTATAATCCAAGAATTAGTAAAAATTCCGATGTTCCGCCATTCAAAAAAATAGCAAAATTGTAAGGCGGTATTTACTGATTATTTTTCAAGTTAAAACCAAAAATCTGAAAAAATTGAGTTACGTGGTTGCGGAAGAAAACCATCGATATATTCAGGATAAAAATATAGGAATAATATAAGTACTTTTTAAGGCGTAAAAAAGGGATAAAACTAGTATTTTTCTAAGGGCTTAAAATAAAAATAAGCTGATAATCTCGCAACTCTTTTACCTTTGGTACTTTTTCTCTTTTCGAAAAATTTGGTAAAGAGATCAGATATGACCCATTTTAATATAAAGAGCGTTTAAATGATATAAGAACGGGGAAAAATTCGTACTTTTGGTACTTTTTCTCGTATTGATAAATTTGGTATACAAACATACAATAAACGGAATATATGTTCATATTTAGACATCTCTTGCTTTTCACATAGACGGTTCAATGTCAATTGCTCAAGTTGATTGAATACTCAAAACTTATATGTATGTGTAACCGAAATATAACAATTCCTATGATGGTGTTTATTGAAATTTTTTAACATAAAATAAGTAAAGATGTAGAAAACTACATAATTTTTTGTCGTACGTTTGCTGTATATAAGAGAAGGCCATGTGCACCACGACCCAGAGGATCTTTTGCGCAGCCCATGTGTCTCACCATGTCAGGTTTAAGCTGCGTATAAAGCCAATTACCCTTCCCGGTGAAAGATCATAAATATCAGTCGGGCCCACTATTTGTCCCCCGAAAAATTTCCTGATGTTACCCACAGGGACGCCGAAGAAAGGCTTCGGCCTCTGACGAGCGCCGCTGTTTGCCAAGCAATCATCCCTTTCATTGCCCGCATGGCCCTCATGGCCTGGAACCCAACACAAATTCAATGCATTGTGTTCCCTTACTCATTCAGAGACGCAAAATAGTCCATGACAAGCCTGGACTTTATCTCCAAAGAAGAAAGTGCCCTAAGAGCAGCCTGGCTATCTGACATTATATGCAGTCTCAAGCCCCTTGCCCTCCTTCCCCAGCGCATATGATGATGGCGTCGATTTCCGCCTGAAATATAGAAGGCTATTTGCCCATTGGCAAGCCCTTTTGAAAACCCGTTTGTGATTAATCTCCAGAACAATGTTTTTTGTCAAATACGTAGCTTGGTTAAACGAATACTTCAACAAAATCGATAGAGTTATGACGAACGAATACAGTATTTTTGATCATAAACATTATTTGTATTGAATTCGCACGAAAAGTTTTTATTGCAAGGGTAACCAAGCTGCAAAGAATTATCAGAATGTTGGTACTGGGAAAAAGTTTGGCAAAAAACTACTTCTATCTATAATAACTACTGTGTCAATAAATCCGATATTGGTCCCCTAACCAGAATAACGTAATAACAATTAAATTTTTTACGGACTTAGGCGTACTAAACTGTTTTCCGGAGGTAGGGTTTATATGGGGTCTAGGGTAAATTATGGACCGATCTTCACGAAATTACATAGTTTTATTTTTTGTCCTATAAAACTTTGACGTACCAAGTTTTGTTGTGATACCGTTATTTTTTACGGATTTAAGCGTACCAAACTTTTTTCCGGAAGTAGGGTTTATATGGGGCCTAGGGTAAATTATAGACCGATCTTCACGAAATTACATAGTTTTATTTCTTGTCTTATAAAACTTTATTATTAATTTTTCCGGTTTTAGGCGTACTTAACTGTTTTCCGGAAGTAGGGCTTATATGGGGCCTAGGGTAAATCATGGCCGGATCTTCAAGAAATTTTACAGCGTGATTTCCAGTTAAATAAAACGAATTGTTGCGAAATCTTATATCATTCTGTGCATTATTCCACCATTTATGTAAGTTTTTGTAACAAAATTATCAATTTTTTTTAGGTGGTGGTTCCACATTTTGATTCACAGATCTGATCCTACTAAACGGATTTTGCTGAATTTCAATCCCAAACTGCTTATGATAACTACAAGCAATTTGACACCCAGTTTGTTTAGTTCTTTTGAGTTATTCAAAAGTGAGCGCATTTTCAACAGACGGACATATGGATAGACGGACAGACAGACGGACATGGCTAAATCGACTTAGAATTACTCAAGGACCTATTATGGGGTCTGAGATGAATAATAAAAAAGTTTCACACGGAATGGCAAACTTAATATACCCTCTTCACAACTAATTGTGGTGGTGGGTATACAAATTATATGCACACACATTCTTGTGTACGTTAAGGGGGGGTTCGAAAAAAAGTTGAGCCTTCACCCCTTGGATTAAAGATTAGTTAAAAAGAATTCCAGAAATTTTTTTAATTTTTTGCCACGCCTCTGGATATCGCCCTTTTAGTTTATTGTATACTGCGTAGCCATTTAAAATCCGATCATAACATATTGCATATCGTTATTCATGGCTTGTCTATGCTTTCATATTAGCTTTCGGTGACTTTTTAATCCGACATCATATCGTACCTGGCCCTTTGTTCCTTATAGGAATCACAGGACATAATAATAATATGATAATAATAAGAATATTTCGAGTCTTAAAAACGAGCGACTAACTAAGTATGGCTATGAATGAAAGATTTAAGTGTTTGGAGGAGGGAATTGTAAATGGATTCCAATCCATTTGCATTCGGAAAGTGTTAATTTAACTTCATAGTTAATTCAAGTTTTCTATTATTTCTCCCATCATTTGTCTAACACCCACGTGAAAAATTAGATGATTCGCTCTACTATACTACTACTATACTAAGCAATAAAATTACCATTATAATAAATTGTTTGTAGGCGCAAGTATTCTTTTTTAAATAACATAAAAATTATCTTCGTATGTAAAATAGTTTTCGAGATATTGAAGAAATAAGCTCAACACATTCGGCTAAATTAGGAAATTATGATATTTTGAATATGACATAACTTTCGGAAAAAAAATGTTTTTAATTTTTTTTTGATTCATATATGTTCCTAAAAGGATTAAAGGAAACTTCTCACCAAATTTCATTAAAATCGAAATAGGTCGGATCTTACTCTTAGTATAAGTCGATGTCCGTCTGTTGAAAACACTCTCACTTCAAAAATTCAAATAAACCTATTCAACTTCAAAAACTTTAGCAAAGCGTATTTATTTTACCAGCTAATAACGAATTGAAACTTAAAATTCTTTATCAGTTCGTTAGTAACGAATAATAGCATAAAACAAAAATTATAAAGTAACAAGTATGAAGAAAAGGTGCTTGTAACTATAATTCTAAATCTACCTCACGTACAGACTTAGCAGATAAAGTAACCGGACATAAATATGCTTTTTATCTACATTATTATTATGACAGCTTTCTTGTGCCATACAATTACAGTATTAAGCCTTTCCACAAGCTTTCTATCTTAAATTTTATGATAATGTCACTTAATGTTGCCATTTCAAGAAACAGCTACGAGAGCACAAGATATGAACAAATAATTTATGTTCAGTATGCTTAAAAAAACGTGAAGATGACATAAATTTGCTTTTCTATTGTTCAAAAAGCAGCAGCATAATGGATATGGCAAAAACAAAAAAAACAATACTACGGCAAATAGTGTTAGAATTTACTGTAAGCCAGCATCTGTTATTGTTTTGTCAAGTATTTCCATTATAATGCAAACGAAGGTCTTCTATGGAATTCATACGAACATCCTTGCCATATTGTTATTTCATTTCTATACTTTAATCACCAGGATTAATTCTGATGTGGTGTATGCAGTCCCTTTAATTAATTCGTAGACGACTTAAGCGAAATACAGTAAATGAAATGGGAAAACACACAGTTCTCAAAGAAAAACAATTGTAGAGAAATATGAATTTTAATTAATTTCTACATTGAATAACTATTGTTATCTTAGTTAGTTAAGACAATAAACTGTAAATGTAAGATAAATGGAATTATTGAAAAAATATATACATATGAATATTTTCAGATATTAATTAAGAAAAATACTCTAGCGTGGCCATCAAGGGACATTTGTGTGAATTATTTAAAAACATTTATCAATAACATAAAACGAACGATATTAATTGTAAATAAAACCGAGGATTTTCTTTTCTTTTGACATTTTCAGTTAGGCTTGAGTTCATCGAATTTAATTTTCATCAAATTATCTTTACTGAAGGAAGGAATTTATACAACATGAAATTTAATTAAAATATATTGATAACTTTCCTGGCTGAGCTGGGGCTCGAACCAGGGCTGAATTTACAAGTTTGAAGAATCACCATATTCTTTTGTCAGAATTCTTTAGGTTCTAACCTCTGCACCACTGCGGTGCAGCCAGCCAACAGTCAAACATCAATCTTTAACCAGTGGTAACCAGAAAAAATCATTTTTCCAATTCAAACAAAAAATTTGTAGAATCAAACGGTTTTTTGTCTGTAATCGGTCCTATAAACAAATTCGCATACTCAAACAATTTATTTGCATTTTGTTCATTGAAAAAAAACACCGATTTTTTCAAACAAATAATTTAACTGAATCAAACAAAAAGTTTACTGAAATTCATATAAATTTCAAACAAATAATTTTGCTGAATCAAACAAAAAAGTTTTTGCACAAGCAATGACGCGCACACCAGCAAGCACTGTTGGGGAAGATGAAGCAGAGCCGAGCGGCCGGCTGGCTTTGAGACACATTTTTTTGTTAGAATAATTTTTGAACGAAGTCTTATTTATACACACATTGTTTTTCTTCATCACCCACTGTTGCTGCATCCTTTCCTTTGCTAATGAAGAAGAAATGTAACTAAAAACGGCGGTAGACCGACTCGATATATTTTTCGTCTTTATTCTATTTTTGTATTTGATGTATTTAAGTAAACAGTTTGAAAAAATTTAATACGGGATTTCGTTTTTTTTACCAACCAAAAATTTATTTTGTTTCGTATAATGTTGTTGTTGTTTAATAAGAGTGAAACGTTTTTTTTTTTTACCTGCTATTGTTTTTGTTGTTTTTTTACTACAAACCTCGTCATGCTATTTTATAATTTTTCTTATTGCTGTACTTTTTTAAAGCGTCCAAAAATAGACTGCGAGTGTTTTTTTGTTGTTTTTCTTATATTTCCCATAAAGAAGTGTTGCTTACAATCAAACAAAAAAATGCAAAAAAACGACAACATTAAGGACGATAAATATTTCATACAAAAGTATGAAAACTTGAAACCAATAACGCGTATATTATATTTTTGAATAGTTGTCAACATTTTTGTTGGTTAAATAAAAATCAAACAAAAATATTAATTGAATCAGTAAAAAAATTTGTAGAAATCAAAAAAATTTCCAAACAGGCGTTTGTTTGAAAATAATTCGGCAATAATTTTTTCTGTGTACTGTTGGTTTGAAATTTGCTGTAATTTTCATTTTTTAAATTTATTTACATGTTGCCTCCTTTTCTTGTGTTTCTTCGTATAAGAATTATCGTTATATTTTTATTTTGTATTCTTCTATAATTATAAATAATAATAATTATAATAATAATAACCCATGACAATTTTGGATAAAACAAATTATCGGCCCAATGCTTGCCAAGGCTTCGATGTCTTCAATGTATCTTAGGCATAATTGAGGTTCAATGTCGTTAATGTTCCGAATAATTATCTATCCTTTAGCTCTGAAATTGTTCTTGGCTTATTGACGTACACTTTTCTTTAAAATATCCCCAAAGAAAGAAGTCGAACGAAGACACGAAGCAGTGTTGCCAATTTAGAATTGTTCATGCTAGATCTAGCATTTTTAAAGTCATTTGGAAAGAAAAAAAAAATGATTTAGCATGTAGCATTTTTTCTAGCATAATTTAAAAATTCCTAGCATTTTTTAGTTCATCTGATAATTTTAATATTTTACATTTTTTATTAAATGCAAATATACAAATACAAATATAAAAAAAATGGAAGGTTCTAACGTTAAATTAGATCTTAAAATAATGGAAAAATGTAAATGCTCATTAATGTTTAACTGAAATAAAAATTAAAAAAAGGAGAAAATTTTCAAAAATTAGTAAAAACCTACTCACAAAAGTTAAAATAATCGGTGAAAGAAACAGATGACTTAGAAAGAACCTTTTGCAATTACTGCAAATGCGATATTGTCTAAAATTAGTGGCGTAAAATAACATGCAGAAAAAAGAAAGAATAGTATTCAGTAAAAAAAATCAGAAGTCTTAAAAAGCAAAATTGTTAAGTTTTGTTATGGACCTCCTCAGTTATCCTTATCTGTATAGAACTGCAAATCAGCATAGACGACTTTTTTTTTTTTTTTTTTTTTCTTCATTATTTATTTATTGAATCTTCATATATTAAATATGAACTAACAATAATTAATCAAATCTTAACCTAATATTATTTTTTTGTCCTGCCAGTGCCAGACAAAAATTTTGTTCATCGCGGGTTCTGTTCACTTTTATAGGTGTTTATCGCTCATCTAATTGGACAAGTGCCGCAGTGTCTCTTCTTCTTAAGCGAGTGTGGCCGCTATCATTTAAAATATTTCGTGCTAGTGGGTTCGGGTGCAATTCGAGCCTTTTTAAGTATTTTACTGCATATTTCGTAATCATAGTTTTAACTAATGGAACATTGAGATCCTTGTGAATATTTGAGTTTTTAACATACCAAGGGGCAGCTGTGATTATTCGAAGTAGTTTATTTTGGCGCCTTTGAATTTTTTCGATATTAGAGGCCGAGGCAGTGCCCCATAGCTGAATACCATAGCACCAGATTGGCTTTAAGATAGAGTTGTAAAGAAGAAGTTTGCAGTCGAGACTAAGGACAGAGTTTCTTCCAATAAGCCAATGAATTTGGATGGCTTTTAGTTTCATTTGAGTTAATTTTGCCTCTATATGGCTTTTCCACGTTAAACGGCGATCTAGATGAATACCGAGGTATTTTACATGCGAATTTTGAGGTATTATTTGATTATTGATTTTAATAGGGGGGCATGATTCCCGACGCAAGGTGAATGTTATATGTACGCATTTTTGCTCATTGACCTCTATCCTCCATTGCTTTAACCATAGTTCGAGTTGAAATATATGATCCTGTAGGTATCGAGATGCTTCTTGACGGTTTTCGTGCACGCTCAAAAAAGCTGTATCATCAGCAAATGTTGAAGTTTGTGTGTAGTTGTTTGTTGGCATATCCGAGGTATATATTAAGTATAAAAGTGGGCCCAGGATGCTTCCCTGAGGGACACCAGCGTCAATTTGCTGAGGAGAGCTTAAATAATCACCTTCTTTAATAATAAACTTTCGACCGACTAAGTAGCTTTCTAACAGCTTGTGTATGTTTACTGGTAAGTTTAGCTTCAATTTATGTAATAAGCCTTCATGCCAGACTTTATCGAAAGCTTGAGAAACATCGATGAAGAGAGCGGAACAATATTTTTTTTCTTCAAAGGCTTTTCTTATTGCGTTTACTATACGATGGGTTTGCTCAATTGTGCTGTGTTCTCTTCTAAAGCCGAATTGGTGGTTAGGAATACATCTATTATCATTTAAAATTGGGGTTAATTTTGACGCTAACAGCTTCTCAAACAGCTTTGATATATTAGAAAGTAAGCTTATAGGCCTATATGACTCAACTTTTGTGTGATCCTTTCCAGGTTTAGGTATCATGGTGACTAAGGAGACCTTCCACTTTTGAGGATAGTATTCAAGGCGTAAAATAGCATTAAAAATTAAAAGAATAATTTTCTTTGCTATGCTGGGTAGCTCCAAAAGCATTTTGTTGCTGATCTTGTCAAACCCAGGAGCCTTCTTGGGGTTTAAATCACAAATAACCTTTTCGATTTCTCTTATCTCAAATCTTAGCGGAACAGCTGCTCTAGCAGCAACAGGTGGTAACTCGACCGCAATATCGTGAGATATATTTGGGGTAAATACGTTTTTTAAATGATTGACAAACAGATTTCCTTTTTCAACATCATTTCTTGCCCAACTTCCATTCAAGTTTCTTAATGGTGGTTTAGAGACAACTGGCCTTTTGAGATTTCTAGCTGCACGCCATAATGAGTAGTCTGATTGTGGGGTTGCATCAAGTTCCTTAAGATATTTTTCCAGAGAAGCCGTTTTCTTAGTCTGCAGTAACTTTCTTAGTCTTTTTGTACACTCTTTAAGTAAGTTCTTAAGTTGAGGGGATCTGTGCAATTGCCACTCTCTTCGAGCCCTCCTTTTTTCAGACAAAAGATGCTCGACATCTGTGGAATATATTTTAATAGTTTTTGTTTTTTTGGGGGCAATATTGGAATGTTGAACAGCTAGTTTCAGAAAACTGTCAAAATTGTCAATAGAGCGATCTACATAATCCGGTGTACTGAGCGGAATATTTTCTGTGCAATGGGTACTGAGATATTTTTTATATTTCAACCAATTAATTTGCGTAGCTGTCGTCGGAGGAACAATTCTATTGGGGTTCATTATAGTAACAATTGTAGGTGTGTGGTCGGAAGATAAATCTAGGGAGGCTTCAACTTGAATCGTTTCTATGGGAATGTTTTTAACCACGCCGAAATCTATGACATCTGGAATTTTTTGAAGATCAGTGGGCCAATATGTTGGTTGTCCGCTCGCTACCACATTTAAATCCATTTTAGAAATTATGTTAAATAAAACACGACCCTTTGGTGTTATAAGTCGCGACCCCCAGAGGGTATGTTTAGCGTTATAATCGCCAGCGGCTAGGAAACACGGTCCTAATGATTTAAAATATTTACAATATTGGTCCTCCGATATTGAAAATCTAGGCGGGGAGTATAACGATGAAATTATTAGGTTTCTATTTAATTCCTCAACGCAAATGTTCGTTGCCTGGAGATAATCTTCACGATGATCACACATTAGGTAGTGTTTGACTCGGGCCTTTATTAAAATGGCGGAACCTCCACAAGCTCTATCTCGAGGGTCCTTGGTATCATATAGTATATAACCATTTATTTTAAACGTACTTCTTGAGGTCAAATGAGTTTCAGAAATCATCATGACATCAATTTGTTTATTTTTAAGAAAGTATTCTAATTCATTTTTATGTTGGCGGATGCCGTTTGCGTTCCAAAAACAAATTTTTAAACAGTTCATGGTTTGTTAAGTACAGCTTGCAATAACATCGATTGCATTCTAAGCATTTCCTGCATCATATTACCCATTGTGTTCGTAAAATTATTTACTGTTTGCACTAATGTTTCCATGGTTTTTTCTAAACGACTTAAATTAGAAAATTGAGTTTCATCATTACTTGGCGAGGCACCTTGCATTGGCTCATGGTTTGATTTTAGGACGTTAGCGTAAGAGGTTCTGTTATTACTAGGCTGGGGGGCTTGAATTGCATTTGTGTTAACCTGATTTGTTACCTGCATTTGAGGGGGATTAGTTTTCGGTCCGACCGACTGCTTGACGATAGTATATACAGGGCATCCTCTATAATTGGCAGTGTGATTACCGCCACAGTTGCTACATTTTTTTAAGTTGGGGTCGGTTTTAGACTTGTCGCAAAGAACTGTTCCATGTAATTCACCACATACTACGCAAACAGGGGGTAAGTAGCAGTATGCCTTAGTATGGCCAAATTCCTGGCAGTTTAGACATTGAACAGGACCATTTCTTTTGTGCGGCTCCTCAATAGTTACCCTTCTGTACAGAATATATTTCAAATTATAAATTGGATGCGTTTCATTTTTTTTGAGCTTAATGTCGCCGGGTTCAAGCTCCACTCGAAATAGTGGTTGGGGATTTTTTTCCCTATTTTTGATATTTGTTACGTTTTTGATTTTAAAGCCCTTCTCTTCCAAAAAAGCTTAGCAGGAAAATATTATGAACCGAAGTGTGAAATAAGCAACCAATAAAAAAATGTATATCTCTGTAACATAAATTAGTGACGGAATGCACCGCACCGATTGTTTTCACAAACTCTTTGTTTATGTCTTGAAATCATACCTCTTATGCCCATTGCTTGAGCATGATCATTTTAAAAGTTCTTTTATATTATTTTGGAAACAAATGAGAAATAAAAGCAGTGCAATTATAGGTTTTATTAAGATTTATTGAAAAAATTGGTTTTTGAAGCCGTCCTATATATAGGACATTGGACACATGACTCATTGGGTGTGATACGACACAAAACATTATACATATTATCCTTTATCACATTTTCGGCATCTAGTTAAGGTTTTTTGATGGCAGGCTCCACATCATGTTTGTTTTTCCTGTGAAATAACCCAATGGTCCAATCGATCATAACACAATTCATTATTTAGAGACCCAGGTCTTTGTAAGTGGCACTGAAGTTTACAGAAGCACCTTGGTAATTCTCAAACTAGTATATATAGCCGTATGGAGTCGTACCTACCCATAGTTGGAACCCATAACGAACTGGCTTACCATGAGTATACTGCTTGCAATCATGTCTACCTGAGTATGGAACCATGGCTTCATCTACGCTGTATCCCTCTTCAACACCATCCTTTTCCATAAACGTTAAATTCAAATGCGCGAAGAGTGACCTGACTTTGGCGAGCTAGGAATGAATATTGGACAAAGTAAAATCAATTTAATTTTGGGCTTATGCGCCCACGATTTGGCATAAAAGCAACAAATAATAATGGCTCGGGAAACTTGTATATTGTTGAAGTCTTTCGAACTTTGCCAAAACCTGCTTCTTCTAGGCAGAGCTCTGAGGAGGAACGAATCAACTAAGTAAAATTAATCCAAGAAAGTATTTCCTTTCGGGTATATTTACGCGCAAGTCTCTTTTCTATGTCGAACCCCCCTCCCCAGGTTTTTCAAAACTAGCATCATAGGTGGGCAAGTCTTTCTTCACATAGTGATATTTTTTCTAAAATTTTTCGTGTTTTTAGGGGAGATGCCTCTAATCTGAGAGAGAGGGATATTATCTTCTGTGCCCCAATCACTATCGAAATTGATTTTGTTAACAATTTCCACCTTATTTTGCATTAGCGAAGCCGGTAAATTATTTATTTCCACAGAATCGCCAGAATCTTCGTATGTGATGTGATTGGGTGGAAGTTATATTTATTATATACATATAGATCCTCATCCTCTATCAACGGCAAAGCTTCAATGAGGGAAGATCCTCTATGAAAAATACATATCATATTATTTGCCCAATGTCCAAAATATAGGTCACCAAACTTTAAGGTGTTACAACAACAAAACTAAAATACAATAATGAAACCTACACGCATATAACAATCAAGCTTCTCTTTATAAATATAAATAGAAAAAAAAATAAAGTATTTATTCTTTTGTAAATGTACAAAATTTTACTTACCGTACAATCGTGGCCCCACATTCTGTCATTAGGAAAATACCACAAATTAATAACTCAATAACTCAAAATTAGTAGCAAAAAATAATGGGACCACACAATCTCTCGCGAGGTATTGATGAGTACTGAGTATGTGAACAAAAAGAACGGTACTTTAATTATCGTGGCGTATCATGTGAGCCAGAATGTTGGTGTATATATTGGGATATAAAATAAAATTAAATAGAATTTTTAAAACAAAATATGTTTATATTTTTTATTTAAAAATTTGTTTTAACTCATGACCTAATGCCGAACAAAATTAACAAGCAATCTTAAGATTTTTACTGTCTCTTGCGAACTCGGCTAACCAGAGATGCTATATGCATCGACAGGAGTCAGTAGAGCCCAAAGACATGGCACCGGACTGACTATAGGTCAAGGCCTTCGTAAATGTACTTTGGGCGGAATTTCTTCTTGTCTTTGAGGAAGTTTCGTCTGTCCACTGAAAAAATACTTTCGGGGACCACGTGGTGGTTGTGGTCCACTGTGAAAATCGCACTAAAAGACGTAGGGAGGATTACCCCAAGATGCTAGAAGCATTTTTCAAATGTAGCAGAGGTAAGGTAGCTCCAGCTCCTTAACGAGGGGCGAGTGAATAATCGTGCCGGATTATGCACTTCAATTGCAACCTGGATGTGTTGGTTGCTCTCACACTCGTGGGCGGTTGGTTAACGTATTGCTTAGCAAAGAATGGTTAAGGTTCACCATCAAGTAGGCCCAAAAGCAGGCACCCATGTAAATCTATTCCAAAGCTATAATCGCTGTAGCTGCTTCTGGCTTAACAATATTAGTGGATGGTTCTACACAGCTATTAAAAACGCATTTTTTCAACATGCTGCGGTATTGAGCTGAACCGATAATAACTGCATTGTTGACTTTATCCTCAAAAACTTGCCCGGCTAAGCTCGACTCCAAACTGTTCACCTTAAAGGTTGTCATTGACCACGATTAACTCCCAAATTTTATATTGCCTATATTGGCGGCATGAAATAATCCCCCCAAAATATAACCCCCCAAAAAATAATGAAATAACCCCCCAAAGGGTGGGGTCTTATTTCGTATGCAATAAAGCCCGAATGAATGAAACTAGCCCCTAACGAAATGAAAAACCGCCCCAAACATAAATGAAATAATTCCCTAATTTTTGGGGGCTTATTTCATATGAAATAAAACCCCAATTTCTGAAATGAGATAAGAGCCCAATATATGTAATACAATTTATTATAAAGTTTTGCTTCAAAGAACCACGCGATAGATATCATGGTATGATATACCAAGCACAAGCTTTTCTGCATAGCCGGCCTTCGGCCGGGCGCAATAACTTCTTCCTCTATGGTATAACAAACACCGGCTTCGCTAACTAAACCTTCTCTGCATAGCGCCAGGATTTTTTCCTCTATAGTATAAAAATACCGACTTGACCCGGTACGCAGAGAAGCTTTAGTTAGCGAAGGCGGTGTTTGGTATACCATATAGAAGAAAACCATTGCGCCCGGCCGAAGGCAGGCTATGCAGGTGTTCTGTATACAAAAGTTGATAAATCCTTGCGCCAAAAAACGTTTTCATCATAAATTTGAAAATTAAATAATCCCCCAAAAGAATATATTGGGGCTTTATTTCATAATGATTTTTTGGGGGATAATTTCTTATGAAATAAATAAAAAAATGAAATAACACCCCAAACAAAATGAAATAGCCCCCCAAAAATAGTTTTTGTTGTTCTCTGTACAAACTTTTGGGGGGTTATTTCATTATTTTTTTGGGGTGTTATATTTTGGGGGGTTATTTCATGCCGCCGCCTACATTCAGTAGTTTGGTTTATTTATAATTAAATGATTTTCAAATATCAAATTATTTTATTTTAATGTTGAATAGTAGCATTTTGTATTTAAAAATTTTCCAAGTATGTGTTTTAAAACAATCTGTAAGATATAAAAGAAAACCATATAAAAATAACTAAGTTATTGACCAATCAAACTTCTTTGTTTCTTTTTGTTCTACCCTAAATTAACATATAAGAGTTACATTAATACGTTAATAATATTTGTGTATGATAGTTGTGAAATATTTTTAACTAAGATGTAAATTGTCTATTCTTTTAAACTAAAACAAAGTCTACATCTTCTTCAGCAGATCCAAAATTTTACTTTTACGGAGTTAAAAAAAGGGTTGGTTATACATATTTTTAACCAGAGATTTTGGGAATGATGTTTTACGTTTGCATTGAATTTTCTAACGCGTAAAAATATTGACCCTTGGACCAACTTTCAATATGTCAAGCAAAATAGAATCAATAATCACTCTCTTAGTTTAAGAACATTCTATAACTCAAAAAAATTTTTGAGAGCGGACCATGGCTTGCAGTTCGCCTACTATTATACATTTAAAAAATATGAGATTGCATACTTGATTTCTACAATGCATTTTTTTATTAAAACTTTATTTAAATAATTTACCTTTTTTTATTTTATTAAACAATGCAGCTTTTTCAGTAGCAAATTTCATGTCTAAATTAAGATTAAACTTAATTTTTCAGTTTATAGACAACTTCTGCGTTAATTCTAAATAAAGCCTTTCAATAAATTCAAGAGGCGTGCAAAAAATTTAAATACAACATTTCTTGACAAGTTGAAAATATTTTTGCAGTTCTTTTTTATTTTAATTAATACAGAAAAGTTTTTCTCTTGGCGTCATATTGTTTCAATTAATTGTGACTCAATAATGTGGAACAAATTTCTTTTGCACCAGTTATCACAAAAGTTTATAAAAGGCAAATTGACTCTTAAAATTTTCTTCAAATGACTGATTATTGAATTTCATTAATTTTTAAAATCGCCAATTAAATTTTTTACACAATACAAAAAAATATTTTTAGTACATTTGTTAATGTTTGAGGTCTGTATAACAATCAACAAAAGTGAATAGAAAATGTAAATATTGAAAGGAATGCATAATGTAGGCCTTTATGAAGGAATCCACGAGACTAGCCTCTTATGATATCCTGCCTTCAGAAATATGCCTTTTCGTAGGTACATATGAACTTCTTTTTGGAAGACTTTCCAAAATATTCAATAAACTTTCGCTTATCCCTTCTTACCACGATGTCGTTTGCATTTTCAACGACAAACAGTTGATTTGCGGCCCAGTAACAATTTTCAGCACCACAAGTCGATCGACAATGCAAGCCAACGATAACGTTTTCATATAAATTTGCGGCCCACTAAGAAATATTATGCCAATAAAACTATCAAAGTCAGTCACTTGTATTGTGGTTGCCGACAGAGGTATTTTAGTAAAATATTAAAAGAAATTTTTCTTAACACACCAGCACTAAATATTTTAAAAACAACCCCACTAATAAAATTAAATATAAGTATAGTCTTAAAAAAAATTTTCACAAAATTCTATTCTATATTTGTTGCTAACTCCTTTGTTTGTTTATTGTTTACTCTTTGTTTTGTATTCAGCTTTGTTTTAAGCTAGGGTATTCATTCGGTTAACCGTTAATCGGACACTCTTGATGTCCTTGAAGCTTCTGGATTGGGTGCAAAGGAGTGCATTGAAGCTCGTCAATGACAGTAGGGGATCCAGCTCTATTGACTCTTTGGAGCTTCGTCGGAATGTGGGTTGTGCGGCATTGTTCTACCGATATTAACACGGAAGATCTTCAGCAGAGATGGGCAAACTCATCCCTGAGACACGGGTGCATGCCCGTCGTACTCGCCTTTCCAGCAGATCACATCCGTTTGTTGTCGATTGTCCAATGTACCCCACAATGCTTTACAGAGAAAATTCGTTTTTTGGTCGAACTGGCCGTATGTGGAATAGACTCCCGGCAGAAGTCTTCCCAGTCGGCTACAATTTGGAAAAACTTCAAATTAAATGTCCACAAACACTACTCCCTCTTTCCTTCCCCCATAACCTATTTTCCTAATTCCAAGACAAATCATTGCATTAGTAGGGGAAAACGCCTGAGTGGTGGCTCAAAGTAAAGAAAAAACTAAAGTAAAGAGTTCGGAAATAAACTTTATTGAAGAATGTTACGTGCTGAGCTTTGCTAGAATAAGTGAGATGATGACCTGACAGCAGAACAAACTCTCGATAGTAACACAAATAATATGTTAACAGAATTTACCGAAACAATTAGAAGTGTCAACAATTTAAAACAAAAACTTAAACAGGACTCTACTTTATATGTTTAGATTATTTTATAAGGAGATCTTATCAATTGAATAAATAAATAATAATATCACACAGTTTATCGTTTTATCAATACAGAATACGTATTAATTAAAAATATTGTTACGAAAGTTAAATTATCTAAGAATTATTTATAGTTATAGTTATAAGTTATCTATTAAGTCATAGTTTTATGTTACTTAAAATTGTCATGTATAATTTTCAACACAACTGTTATTTTAAAAATAATTCCTATATAAATTTCCCAGTAATTTCTAGAAATGGTTATAGAACATAATAAATAGTTTTTACGGGAAGGTTCAGGAAAAATCTAGAAATAATTATGAAATATAAAAAGGGGTGACTCATGTAAAATTAGTTTAGTATGTTTTGAAAAACGGTTCTGTTCGTAACTAAAACAATTGTGAACGAAATAATTAATTTCAATAAAGTTTGTTAAGTTGAATCAGTGTGTGTTTTTATTCGGATTTGCAATTAAAAGAACTCAAACGCGTTTATTAAAGGAAAAACGTAACAATTGGTGTCAGAAGTGAAATTGCAATAAAAAAAAAAATAAACAAATAAAAAAAAAGGATAAAAAAATAAAAAAAAAAAACTATACAAACAACAATGAAATTCGAGGAGCTAAAAGTTGAACAGCTCAAGAAAGAGTTGGGCAAGTTGGATCTGCCTACTACTGGAAATAAAGCTGAGCTGCAGAAAAGATTAATCGATGAATTTAAGCGACGCAATATTGACATCGCAACTTATGAATTTGAAGAAAAAGAAGAAATAGAAGTTGCTACCCGTGCAGTAACAAGCAACATGGATCTTGGTACAATGTTTGCTGCTATGATGGAGAAAATGGAAGAAAATTCTAGAAAAATGGAGGAAATGGTAAAAGAAAATTCGGCTGTAACTTCTAGAAAAATGGAAGAAAATTCTAGAAAAATGGAGGAAATGGTAAAAGAAAATTCGGCTGTAACCTCTAGAAAAATGGAAGAAAATTCAAAAGCTATCGTAGCAGAAAATTCTAAAAATATAGAGAAGATGGTAAAGGAAAATGCAAGCACCATCTTAGCCGTAATTCAAGAAAATTCTAGAGTGACAAACGAGAAACTTCAGGCTACTAATGAAAAACTTGAGAAGCTTCAAGAGATTTCTACTGTTATAAACGACACAGTGGACGATATGGAAATGGAATTGTCTGATGTAAAAACACAAGTCACGTTGTTCGATGAAAAGCTACATCATCTGGAAGTTAAAGTTAATAGTCTTCAGTGCCAAGAGGGAGCGGTTCGAGTTTCACCAGAAGTCTCTAGTAGAATTAAGGCCCCGAGTTTTGACGGCAGTTTACCATTTAGTGTTTTTAAGTTCCAGTTTGACACAGTTGCCAACAAAAATGCATGGAACAATGAAGAAAAAGCCATAGAGCTGATTCTGGCTTTAAAAGGATCTGCGGCTGAAATTCTAGAAAGTGTACCAGTAAGTTGCAGAAACAATTACGATGACATTATGGTAGCACTGCAACGAAAGTATGGTGGTGAACACAGAAAAGAAATATTCAGAATGGAATTACGGGGAAGAGTACAAAAGGCAAACGAGACGCTACAGGATTTCGCATTAGAGATTGAGCGCTTGGTGCAGCTTACCTATCCAGGTGAAAGTCATCCATTGCTAGATCATTTTAAGACCGAGGCATTTGTAAACGGTATACGGGATGCTGATGTGAAACTAGCGGTATGTGCATCACAGAAGCCATCATTTGCCGAAACGGTATCATTTGCCATAGCCCAAGAAACCGCAAGAATAATTTCAAGGCCGCAAGCGTATAAGGTACGAAACGAGAAGCAAGATAAAAACAAAGTAAAATGTTATAATTGCGGTAAGATTGGCCATATTCAGCGAAACTGCAAAGCACCTAGAAGACGATCAAGATCTTCTTCGCCACCAGGAAACAGTCAGCGTGCTAATCAACACACATCACAAGAGTCACCTTTAAACTAAAAATAGCTAGCACCTCGGGGCATGGGCTAGCTTCCACATCTGAGGGCCCCACAATCTCTATATCAGTAGTGCAAAGGAGCAACAGGAATCTTACTGCTTATGGTTACATTAATGGTCAGAAACGCATTCTTACTGTGGACACTGGGGCATCACATTCTATAATAAGGCCCGATTTAATACAAAAATCAATCCAACCACTGAGCGGGGTAAGTCTGCGAACAGCTACAGGCGAGTCTGCCACTGTTTATGGAAAAGTAAAAGCACAATTAAGTATGGCCAATGCAATCGCCCATCACGTATTTATTGTGGCTGATATTGTAGACGAGGTAATCATTGGCGCAGATTTCATGATTGAACATGGTATTCAATTGGATATGGGTCAGCGAATTATGTATTGGCGTGATGTGGAGATACCCCTTGAAGTTGGATACGAAACCACGGCCCATGTAAGACAGCTAATCGCCCTTCAACGTGACAAACTGCCACCCAAATCAGAAACCTTAGTATGGGCGCGAATGGAGGGAGATTGTGAGGACAACAGTTTTTGGGTGGTAGAGCCAGCGGAAGTTAAAGGAGATATCGTAACAGCGCATGCCCTCGTTAAACCCCGCAACAATCTAGTTCCCGTGAGAGTATTAAATTTATCCAGCATTGAAAAAGTCCTTACGCAGAACTTCAAAATTGGACAATGTACTTCAGCAGAAGCAATAATTAATTGCGAGCAGCATCAAGGCGCAGCCAGGAGAATTGGCAAGGACCACGAGTCACTAGAGGAACGTGTGCGAAAATGGACCGAAAAGCTAACACCGCCTTGCAAAAATAAGGCCAAACAACTACTAAGAAAATATGCCTCTGCATTCGCTTTGAAAGGTCAAAACCAAGGCAGAACGTCAATCGTGAAACACGAAATCAACACAGGCGAAGCTAAGCCAATAAAACAGGCGCCAAGAAGCATTCCTCTAGCAAAGCGAAATGAAGTAAAAGAGCTGGTTAGCGAGATGGAAAAGAACGGAGTTATTAAACCATCATCAAGTCCGTGGAGCTCACCAGTGGTTTTGGTGAAAAAGAAAGATGGAAGTACCAGATTCTGCGTAGATTACAGAAAACTGAATGACGTCACGAAAAAAGATAGTTATCCATTGCCTAGAATTGATGATACCCTGGACACGTTAGCCGGAACGGAATGGTTTTCTACATTGGATTTGCAGAGCGGTTATTGGCAAGTGGAAATTTCGGAAAACGATAAGGAGAAAACTGCGTTTAGCGCAAGTGATGGCTTATGGCAGTTTAATGTGATGCCATTTGGACTCTGCAATGCTCCGGCTACATTCGAGCGGTTAATGGAGCAGGTGTTAAAAGGTCTTCACCGAAAGACATGTTTGGTGTACCTTGACGACATTATTGTAATGGGGAAAACATTTGATGAACACCTGAAAAACCTAGAAGAGGTGATGAAACGTATATCAATGGCAGGACTCAAACTAAATGCTAAGAAATGCTCACTGTTCCAGAAGGAAGTAAAATACCTGGGACATCGTGTAACCTCCAAAGGCATCTCGACGGATGATGATAAAATAAAAGCTGTAATGGATTGGCCTCGCCCGAAAAATATTCATGAATTACGCAGTTTTCTAGGCCTATGTACATACTACAGGCGCTTTGTACCAAACTTTGCAAATATTGCTGCAAGTTTACACGAATTGACTAAAAAGGCGCAAAAATACATCTGGAGTGAAGCACAGGAAACAGCATTTCAGAAACTGAAGAAATTGTTGTGCTCAGCACCAATTTTGGCTTACCCCATTACTGGAGAGAAATTTGTGCTTGATACGGATGCGAGCGGATACGGAGTTGGAGGTGTGCTTTCCCAAGTGGTCAATGGTGTAGAGCGAGTCGTGGGCTATTACAGCCGAATACTTTCGAAGCCTGAGAGAAATTACTGCGTAACGCGAAGGGAGCTCCTGGCAGTACTAGAGTGCGTAAAACATTTTCACAAGTATTTGTATGGTCAACATTTTGAGTTAAGAACGGACCATTCTGCACTCAGGTGGTTGTTGCAATTCAAGAATCCGGAAGGTCAGATAGCTCGCTGGATTGAGCGCCTACAAAGTTATGATTTTACCATTGAGCACAGAAAAGGTGGAAAACATGGCAACGCGGATGCTCTATCAAGACGACCCTGCAAACTGGAATGCAAGCATTGTGTAAAGGCTGAAGGAAAGGAATACAACTGTGAAGTTCGCCTACTGCATATAGAGTCCAACGAAGACTGGTCAATGGCACAGAAAGCTGACCCTATATTAGAGAAAATCATGAAGGCCAAAGAAGAAGGCAGAAGGCCGAATCGAAACGAAATATCATCTGAAAGTCCGCTAACAAAAGCATACTGGGCCCTATGGAACAGCCTACAGTTGATAAATGGCTGCTTGTACCGAGCATGGGAAAGTGCCGATGGAAAATCAGTTCGTAACCTCATTGTGGTGCCATCGTCAAAAGTACATGAAGTTCTAAATGAATTCCATAATGGTCCAAGTGGTGGCCATCTTGGCGTAACAAAAACATTAGAAAAATTAAAACAACGTTTCTACTGGGTTGGGTGCCAACAAGCTGTGGCCGATTGGATATCAAATTGCACCCAATGCATTGCCGCCAAAGGACCAACAAGGAGAAGTCGGGGACCGCTTCAACAGTACAATTCGGGTGCCCCATTTGAGCGAATCGCAATGGATATAGCCGGACCTTTTCCTGTAAGTGATGCCGGCAACCGTTATGTGTTAGTAGTTATCGATTACTTTAGTAAATGGCCAGAGGTGTATGCCATCCCAAATCAAGAAGCTAGAACCGTTGTGGACGTATTTTTAAATAACTGGGTGTGCCGTTACGGAGTTCCAATAGAATTACACTCCGACCAAGGCAGAAATTTTGAATCTGGTGTGTTCAAAGAAATGTGTGAATTATACGGAATAAGAAAAACTAGAACAACTCCTTTGCATCCACAATCTGATGGTATGGTCGAAAGATTTAACCGCACACCCCCCCCCCCCCGTACATTATAAAAATAGGTTTTGTTTATTTCGATAATACAAGAATACCCATTAATATTATTTTTTTTAAATGAACAACATTTTTGGAAATCCCAGCAAGGTTTTTTTTATTGAATCTCTAACCATATTTTCAATAAGTATCCAAATATTAATCCTTATAGTTTTTTATTAGATATTTTCGATGAAACATCTAGTTTACTGTATTCAAATACTTATTATTCTTCATTCAATCCCAGCAGGTGCCATCTATGTTTAACCAAAGACTAAACGTTTGACTTGAAAATGCGTACGGTTGAATTATTAATAAGCCTTAACATATGAAATATTTATGTATATATGTGTTATATGAATCAAAATTCTATTCGATAATTTTTGACGAACGCACGGATGTTAAAATATTTCAACATACAACAAAAAGTTGTTAGGGAAGAATTTTTTGGCTTTGTTGTAAACGCATTTGAAGAGCCTTCACAGGATATTGATAATGAAGCTGATGTGTCAATTGATGCGAAGGCACTATCATCAATAGTTCTTAATACTTTAACAAATTTTGGTCTTGACCTAAAAATTGTGTAGGAATTGGAACTGATGGGTGTCCTTTGATGTCAGCAGAAAATGGAGCCGTTAAAACCGGAAACCGGTACAAATGCGAAACAAACGCCTTGCTATTCCCATAAATCAAACAACTCAATTTCTAAAAGCCACTAATACAAAAAGTTGTATCATTTGTTAAAGAAACGACAAAATTTTTTAAATATAATCATCCCAAGCGAAAAACAGTTTTAGCAAAGTATTTGGGAGCCAAACTCTCTTCATTATGCGAGACAAGATGGACGGACCGTCACGACTCAGCTTTACACTTTGCAACAAGTGTACAGGTAGAGATACTTCCTCAAAAGCCTTATATTAAGGAACTCACTTAGAACTTTTGAATTTATTTGCGGAATAAACATATTAAGTATGTTACTTATTGTAACACAGCCGCTCAGTATCATCCCTGCGGGAAATTTGTGTCAATTGGTCCCACAGACTGGTCCTGGGAGTTGTGAAAATAGAACAGGTACAAAAAGAAAGAACTTATGACCAGTGAAAGGAGAACCAATCGTGTAACTGGTTTATGCAGAACAAAAAGGTAGAAAAAGTAATGAATTACAGAACAGTCTTCACTGGCGGTGTGACAAATTTTTTTGGTCTTTTTAAAATTTGTTTCTTGAATTCAATTCTACGTCTTGTTTTATTGAAATAATACTACATTGCGTTGAAATAAAACTACATTGTAGTAACTGTCACTAAGCACGTCCATTAAGAATAGATGTGTGACTGGTCAAATGGAGTCAATTGACCCCCTGCAATGACAACCCCATGTAAAAGTGATAGGTCTAATTCATAGAAAGTGTTAAAACTAGAACCGGTCCCTACCACCAAAGACCTATCACGGGACTACTTTGGTGTCAGTTCGCTTCCCTCTAGGGATTTTACAAAAGCACGATAAAAATCTTCAAAAAGGATCAAGCCTTATCAAAACTTTAATCATGTGCCTTGAAGAAAAAAGAAATAAAGCCGAAGAACAATTTAAAGAGATTTTTGAAAAAGTTAAATGTATTTGCGTTCAAATCGAGGTTCCAATCGAAATAGTCACATCTAAAATGTTGAAAATTTCTACCGAGTTGTAGGTTTCATTCCTCTTATTGAATTTATTTTAGAAGATCTCAAAACACCTCTCCAATAGATATCCTTAATGTATTTTTTTTTTTATATTTATTTTTTTCTACACAAATTGTAACAAGTCATATACAGACACAAAAATTTTAAAACCACAACTCGAGATAAACACCTACTAACTTCTAAATTTGAGCCTGAACTGTAGCATTGGCAACAAACATGGAAAAATATCTGAAAATCTATCAGACAACGTTGTAGGTGCTTTAATAAACTGTGATGAAGATATCCACCCAAATCTAAGAAAAATATTTCAAATTTTCGTTTCAATGCTCGTCAGTAAAGCTACGAGCGAGAGGTCATTTCTACCCTTCGTTGAATAAAAAAATGGCTCAGATCAACAATGACAAACTGAGCATAGACTATACTATCTAAATTTGCCTCACAAGGAAATCATAAATTGGTTATTTAAAAAGATAAGTTTATTTTAATTTATATTGAATATTTTATTCAACCTTATTGTTGAGTTTTTTTTTTTTTTTAAATAATATACAAATATTGCTTTTAATAAACTTTTAAAAACAAATTTTTTTTGTATCATAAAAAATGTCCCCTCCCTAAGGCTCAAGCTAGATCCGCGCCTGCTATCCTGAAATATTTTGAATGATGCCGCCCATACCCGAGAAGAGGTACGGCAGGGCTTATTCATTCAGAAGAGCGTTAAACAATAAGATGGCTCCACTTGCCCTACAGCGAGGTAAACAATCCTTTTATTGCAAAATTAATTTTTTTTCCCAGAAGTGGTTTTGTTTACTGGCGCCCTCGTTCGTGCGATTTACCGCCACTATATTACTTTTCATGGGACTATGTAAAATTCTTAGTTAATCGCGACAATACAGAAACTCTTGAAACATTGGAAGCCAATAATCCAGCCACCATTGACGACATACGTTCAGGTTTATTGGGAAAAGTAGTCAAAAATTTAACGGATCGATTGGACCATGTAGCGCGTAGCCGCGCCGGTCATTTTTAAGATAAAAGCCTTAAATTTCACTATGCCACAAATAAAATTAGCATCAAAAATTATATATTTTCTAATCTAAATTAGGACTGCTGAACACTTATATGGCATTAATTTATTTTTCTTAAGAAGCGTTTTCGAGATATACGCGAAAAACCAGTTTTTTGCAGTTTATAAGGCAGTTTTCAAAAACCTTGAGAACTTATTTTTTTAACTACGCACATTTTACACTGTTACAAAGATATCTTTTCCTCTTTCAGCCGATATCTATACTGTGTTTATCGCACAAAAATTCATGGAGTTACATGCCTTAATATTGGAAAAAATTTGATTTTTTCGACGTTTTTTCAAAATTTAATATTTTCAGTCCTTCCGCTTGCCTTAACAATTCCTTTCTTCATAAAAATAATTTAATGAAAATCGAATTTAATGAACTTAAGCCTAATTAAAAATATTAAAAATTTGGATTAAAAACCATAAATAGTTCAATAAAATAACCACAATACTAATAATTGTTAAAGCTAAGGCACGAGCTCTATGTTTGCATTTGTCCTTCTGCTGAAAAGGTAAACAAGAAAAAGAAAGACAAAAAAAAAAAAATGAAAAAACAAAAAATATGTACTTTGAACTTCAAGAAGAATTCTTGACGAAAGTACGAAAAAACAGAAGTAAAGGAACAACATGTTAAAATAAATTAAGATAGATAATCATTCAAAGCAAATTTCGATCTACCAAAGGTTAAATACAATTTGGTTTAAGGATTGATGTTTGACTAATGACGTCAGCAGTCGTCGATGGCTGCGAGTGTTAAACGGCAAGCCCTCTGAGGAGATTGAGTGGTTGCAATCGAAACATGTCAGGGTAACCTGTCCGTAAACACCTGGGTTCGAGCCCAGATTGAGTCAAGAATGAAAAATTATCAGTAAATTTTAATTGATTTTCATGTTGTAAAATTCCTTTCTTCATTAAAATAATTTAATGAAAATTAAATTTAATGAACTTAAGCCTAATTAAAAATATTAAAAATTTGGATTAAAAACCATAAATAGTTCAATAAAATAACCACAATACTAATAATTTTTTTTTTCTAATTTTTAAGTCCATATCTTAAAGCGAATTTCATTCTTAACATATTTGTAATAAAATGGTTATCATCGGACAGAGAATAAGAAAGTTGCAATATAATGAGCAAAAAAATCCAAATTTAAATTTTCAATAAAAAATTTTTGTTTTTAATTTGTGTTAATTGGATTAGGATTATATGTTAAGAGGCAATTTAATTTGTTTACATAATTCTATTTTTAGTCCAAAATGTTTAGTTTTCCTCTTCGATTTATCCTTCATCTCATTTTTAAGGTTATGGCAAAAATTTAAAAATTTGTAAGCCAGTGTTATCAGCTAAATTAGAATAAAAAAAAATGGCATTCCAAGAATATTTCTGATTTGTATTATCATTTTAAGCTGCATGAGAGAGCTAAAAAAACACACTTTGTTACCATTGCAAGAAATCTTAAATCACATGCAATTTTCATAATAATATGTTGTTAAATGAGACTTTGTATATTGTTTTTTTTTTTTGTAACAAAAATCAATTGTTAAGCGACAATTTTATTAAAAGGCATTCTTCATACTCCCTTCTTAAAGTCCTTCATCAGAAAGAATTCATACAAAGGTGTAATATAAACTAATAAATACTTTTTGTCCCCATTGTTTGCACAATTAATAATATACATACAAGTAATTCAAAGTAATTTTTGGGAATACAAAATTTTAATTAAAAAGATGTTGTTATTCGTGCTAAGTTCCCAATTTGTATCTATATATTAGTGCTGGGAAACTATCGATAGTCTTAAAATATCGAAAATATCGATAGGAAAAATATAAATATCGATATTTTTTATTATTTAAAGTACAGCTATGAAGACATCTAACAGCAGCTATACACACACATCTTTTTGCCGCAAATTTTTACTTGCTATTATTAATTTGCGCTGAATTACAGCAATAAATACAAGCAGCAAGAATGGCAAGTATTATGGATTGCTTAGCAGTGCTTATTTAAGGCCTTTTTTAAATTTGTACATGTTTATATAGGGACTGAAATGTCAAATATATTTGTAATGTTGTAAAAAAAAAAATGCAAATCCAAATGCAATTGAAAGTATGAAGCAAAACAATAAACGACCATTAGAGGATAAATCCGCTAGATTGATTACCTTTTTGGGTTTAGAATTTAGAAAATTTTTAAATGTTGCAATCGAATATCTTATATTTACTTCGGTTCCTTCAGAAAGGTACTTATCAATTTTTAAAAAACTGCCATCTAAAATAACGTGCGTATATAAAGGGTGGTTAAATTGTAAGGGCCGATGTTGAATGTGAACCACACCTAAACGCCTAGTTTTTTTCCGAATTTTATTTGACCTTTCTCTATTTCAGACTTACTCAACCATGGAGAGATACACAATCCCACAACGTGTTAAAGTTATCCAGACTTATTATGAAAATGGGCGTTCAAATCAAAATGCATATCGTGCACTTCGTGATTTTTTTGGTCAATTTGATCGTCCAAATGTGCGTACAATCGCAAAAATTGTGGAAAAATTCGAGCAAACCGGGTCTGTAGAAGATGTAAGAACACCAGTGCATGCTCGTACTGCAGAAAATATTGCTGCTGTTCGCGATAGTGTGGCTGAAGAGACGTCCACCTCAACTCGTCGTCATGCCCAACAATTGCACTTCTCACGCTCGTCGTTGATGAACATTATGCATAAAGACTTGCATTTACACGCTTACAAGGTGCAATTGGCTCAAGAACTAAAGCCTCTTGACCATTCCAAACGTCGTGAATGGGCAGAATGGTGGCAAGAAATGGCAACAGTGGATGATCAATTTTCGAAGAAAATCATCTTCAGTGATGAGGCACATTTTCACCTCAGTGGATTCGTCAATAAACAGAATTGCCGCATTTGGGCGAATGAGAATCCAAGACTGATTGTCGAAAAACCAATGCACCCACAAAGAGTGACTGTTTGGTGCGGTTTATGGGCTGGCGGCATCATCGGGCCGTATTTTTTCCAAAATGAGGCCGGTCAGGCAGTTACTGTGAATGGTGTTCGCTATCGTGAGATGATAACGAACTTTTTATGGCCCGAATTGGAAGATATGGATGTGGACGATATGTGGTTTCAGCAGGACGGTGTCACTTGCCACACAGCTAACGAAACAATGGCTCTTTTGCGTAACAAATTCAATGGCCGTGTTATCTCACGTAATGGCGATGTCAATTGGCCGCCAAGATCATGTGATTTGACACCGTTGGACTTTTTTCTTTGGGGTTATTTGAAAGAAAAGGTGTACGTCGATAAGCCAGCAACAATGAGATAATTCGGCACATTAACGGCATAGAACCTCCATTATGCCTCAGGGTCATCGAAAATTTGGACCATCGGATGGAGGTGTGCCGCCGTGGTCGCGGCGCCCATTTGGCCGATATTTTGTTTCATACATAATTGAATAATACCAATATATCATAATAAAATAAAATTACAATAATTTCCTAAATAGTTTGTGTTTTATTCAAAATCAACATCGGCCCTTGAAATTTAACCACCCTTTACATACGTCTCATACATTCGATAAAGTGATAAAAACTACGACCTGTAGCCTCATAAACAAATAACTAAAGTTTTCCTGCACAAGTACAAACTTTTAGTCGATAGTAATATCGATAGTGAAATCTGAACTATCGCCAAATATCGATAGTATCCCAGCACTACTATATATATAAAACAGGATGTGTGTATGTATGTAACGTATAAACCCCAAAACGGCTGGACCGATTTTGATGAAATTTTCAGGGAATCTTTAAAATATTCAGGCGGGTGACACTGTGAAGTCTGATTTTAGATTTTTGGTCTGCGGACGGAGGGGCGTGGTAAAATCCAATTTTCATATTGCATCACCAATGACATCTATATAATTTGGACGATTTTTTTTTTTTTTAATGATTTCCATGGTCCAACTCAGGTTTTTACGGAAAGAAAATTTTGCCCCGCCCCCTTTTGCCTATTTACTTAAAATCAAAAAACAGCTCCATCGATTTGACTAATTTTTCTTTTAAATGTTCGTATTAATCCATATACGTTTTCATCGAAAGAAAAATTTACCACGCCTACTTTTACGTCAACTTTTTCTACTAAGCGCATTACTTGAGAACGGCTTGACCGATTTGGACGATTTTTTCTTTAAAATCATCGCCATGATCCAACTTAGGATTTTACGGAAAGAAAATTTTGCACCGCCCACTTTAACTCCCACTTTTTTCGATTTACCTAAAATCAGAAAACGGCTCCATCGATTGGAACAATTTTTCTTTCAAATGTTCGTATCTTTTTAACGGATTTTAAAAATCGAACGGAAACATTTTTCTAATTTGGACAGGACAACGTATGTCGGGTCAGCTAGTAAACATATAATGGCAATATACGTTTTGCCTGGTTATTAGCTTTCACATACATAATATTGCTCCATTATTGCAACATAGTCATATCTCAAAAAAAAAAAAAAAAAAAATCAAATTAGCAAAATGCGATTAATGTTTTAAAAATGAACCTTTATAAACAGGTTTAATGAAATGTATTTTGTTATAACTTCGGTTCAGTTTGAGATATAATACTGATTTTTGTTTTTACATATAAAGAAATTATGAATGAACACTTTTGCTTAAGTAACTTAAGTAACTAAAATTTGGGTCTTATAGACACAAGGACCAAGCCTATTAAAAATGTGACAAATCGTAGGACCACGAAGGAAGATAGGGGGAAATTTCTTCCTCTCAGAAACTATTTTAATGAAATTTTAAACATAAATAGATCCATATTTTTATGGACACAAAAGGGATGCATTTTTTAAAAAATAGGACAACGAGGGGAGATAGTGGCAATTTCTGCCTTTCAAACCGATTTAATCAAATTTAAAACATAGATAGATCCATATCTATATGGACACATAAGCTATACAGTTTTTCAGAAATAGGATCACAAGGTGAGGTAGGGGGCAATTTCTGCCTCTCACAAACTTTCAAAACTATTTTTATGAAGTTTATAAACATAGATAAATCCATATTTATATGGACATATAAGCATGATGTGTTTTTTAATACTGTGGGGTAGGGTACCATATGGTCGGGCTTGACCGACTGTACTTTCTTACTTGTTTTTTTTATTGAATATGAAGAAATATTTATTTATTTCATCATTAAATAATTTTTATTTTTATAAAATTTTTTATTTAATCAAATAAAAAGTTTGTTGACATAAAATTTTATTTTGAACAAGCTGTGTTGTTAAAAATTTTCCTGAGATATTTTTTCTGTGTATTCTTAGGACAAAAGTGGTAATCTTTATTTTTTTTTTTATTTTAAAATGTTTTCGCTTGCAAACACATATTTTTTTAGTGTAAAATAGTGTTTTTTGACTCTCCTAAAACACCAAATTCAATTCCTTTGTTTGTTATTTTCTCTTGTGAACGGTGCAGATCAATTTGTGGCTTTTTTGCAATACTATTTCTATGGTGTTTGCCTTATATTTGAATAAAGTTGCTAAAAATAAAGCAAAAAAAAAGAAGGAAAAAAACAATTTATTAATTGCTTTTTCTTTTGTCTTGTATATCACACATGGTGGAAATTTAATGAAAACAAAACACCAAGTAAGAAAGTAAATTCCGCCAAGCCTGAAGATATCACATTCGGAAGTGGAGATACAGTAGCGCGCAAAACTAACAGCGCATCAACTTCTATTTAAAGTTTTTACTTATTTTTATCTGTTTAAGCAGAAATATTCGCACAGTTACTTTTAATTTAAAGGTTTTATTTCAATTGAAGGGAAAAAAATATAACGTTCTTACAAATATTGTAAATAAAATATCGCGACATTAAGGCAACGCAAAACTAAGGGCACAGGTGTGTTTTATTTTGAATAACGGTAAAATATAAAATGCAAAGAAGAAAGTCAACTTGAATCTTTTAAACAGCTATCATGATGAGTCTATACTTAACACTAACATCATGTAAATGTTAATGTTAAGCATTTCATGTCAGTTGTAGACTCGGCTACTAAAATTTAGGAAAAATAACGAACTACTTTTTATATGACCTTTCATCCTAAAAATTTAGAAAACACTTTAAAAATACTTTTAAAACAATATATATTTGTTTTTATCGGTGGACGATAAGATACTTTAAATCCAAGGACAAAAAAATTGTTCCCGTATTTATAAATATATTGCACCGAATTCACACGGTGACTTTAACGACGTCGCTTTTGTGACGTCTCTTTTTGTTTGTTGGGTAACGGTGTAGAGAAGAAAGAGGGGTAAACAAAAAGATTCGGCTTGTGTTTTTCATCTTGTTTTTGTATTACTCTTTTAACTTCTTCTTCTTACGTTTGATTCTTTTTCAAGTGTCATGTTAATAATACAGTGAGACCTCGATTATCGATAACAGATGCGACCGGCAGCATTCTTGATTATACATTTTTTTTTGTATGTTTTTGTATGTATTCTTATTTTGGCAGAACATTCTTCGAGTACATTGGGAAATTCTCTTTCTTTGTTTAATACATTTTTTTTGATTGTTCAAAAGAAAACGAAAGAAAGTATAATTGGTTTATAATTTCGGATTACAGAGGTAATGCCAGTTAATAGAGGTAATCGTTGCAAAAAAAAATTTATCAATGCAAAAAATTTCCGGTTACTTGATGCTGCCGTTTAATCGAATTACGGATAATCAAGGCCGTACTTAAAATAAAAAACAAGTAAGAGTGCTATATTCGGCTGTGCCGAATCTTATATACCCTTCACCATTGTGCGAGCAGAATACAGAGCAACAAAAAAAATTTTACATATACATACATATTTACAATACTTAAAACGACGACAACCGGATTTTAACTTCGCTTTTCATAAGGACCCATAATATATATACTTTATAGGGTGTAGGACCTTCGGTGAAGGGTATAAAAAACAAACTTAATTATAACAAGTAGAGTGCCCTTCACCATTGTGCGAGCAGAATACAGAGCAACTAGACAAAAACTAAAAAAATTTTACATATACATACATATTTACTTTATTATAAATAAAATTTAAAAAGCGAAAGCTGGTAAATATTTTTTTTAAATCGTTTTTAGAACATAAAAAAAATAAAAATATTAAAAAAAAATTTTCTTTTAAAAAAACCAAGATTCGAGCCAGGGAACTCTCAGTTTCTAACTTAACACACCCCTTAGACAACTGAACCATGAAGGAACCTTAATTGAATATCATTAATATGTAATATGGCACGTTTACTGTTCACAAAATTCAACACAGTTGAGTTGTAATTACTTTTGATGTTTTTGTTTGCCGCAATAGCAAAGTTGTAAACCATAATAAACAAGTTAGAGTGCTATATTCGGCTGTGCCGAATCTTTGATACCCTCCACCGACAGTTCGAATGTTTAAGGAGTAATATCTGTATGATGTTATTATTATCTTAAACTGTGACGATTTGTTATTAATTATGGTTTTAGGCGACTAAACTGTTTTCCGGTAGTAGGGTTTATATGGGGCCTAGGGTAAATTATGTACCGATCTTCACGAAATTTCACAGTATCATTTATAGTTCTATAAAACTGTGACGAGCCAAAATTTGTTATGATTGCATTATTATTTACGGTTTTAGGCGTACTAAACTGATTTACGGTAGTAGGGTTTATATGGGGCCTAAGGTAAATTATGGACCGATCGTCACGAAATTTCACAGTGTTATTTTTAGTCCTAAAAAACTGTGACGTACCGAATTTTGTTACGATAGCGTTTTTTTTCTTAAGGTTTTAGACGTACTAAACTGTTTTCCGGGAGTAGTGTTTATATGGGGCTTAGGGTAAATTATGGGCGGATATTCACGAAATTTAACAGCGTGATTTCCAATCAAATAAAACACATTTTTGCAAAATCTTATCTCATTCCGTGCTTTGTTCCAGCATTTATGCTGTTTTTTGTAACAAAATTATCAATTTTTTTAGGTGGTGGTTCCACATTTTGATTCATAGCTCTGGTCCTACTGAACCGATTTTGCTGGATTTCAATCCCAAACTGCTTAGGATAACTAAAAGCAATTTGGCACTAAGTTTGTTCATTTCTTTTGGGTTGTTCGAAAGTGAGCGTGTTTTCAACAGCGGACAGACGGACATGGCTAAATCGACTTAGAATTGCTCAAGGATCCAGAATATATATACTTTATGGGGTCTGAGATGAATAATAAAAAAGTTTCATATGGAATGACAAACTTAATATACCCTCTTCACAACTAATTGTGGTGGAGGGTATAAAAATTACGAATCAACTTATTTGAGTTGTGAACCGAAATAGGGAAATATATTCACCAAAATAGTTTGTGCCATGCATGTGTGTTTGTTTGTTTGTTTTCTTTTATCTTTTGACGAGTTTTTAAGTAGCAAAAAACACAAAAATTTCTAGTTTCTATTTGTTAAAATTATTTCGTTAAATATATGAAATTATAAAGAAGGGTGATAACGAAAATCATATTGGGCATTATGCTAGTATATGTAAACAATTGAAAGGATGGGGGGGGGGGGGGGTAGAGGGACATCACATGGTTAAATCAAGTTCTCTCCTCATAAGGACCCGGAATATATATACTTTTTAGGGTCTTAGATCAATATTGTAGAAATTACAAACGGAATGACAAACTTATATATACACTTTTCCGAAGGGTATAATAAGCCATGCAACCAGAAATCATCGTATGAACGCAAAGAGAGTTTTGAAGTTGCTTTAAAAGGGAATCGAGAAAACGTCGTAAAAGCCCTTATGTGAATTGAGTGTTAGATTTAAAGTTTTACTTAGTCTTAAGTCTGTTCCTCAAGCTGCCTTTTTTAGAGGTAAGAAAAATTTAGTCTTTTTAATCAACCATGACATTAAAAATATGAAGAAATTTTAAAAATATTATGCTGTACTCGTTTGA
Organism: Pollenia angustigena; assembly: GCA_930367215.1. Taxonomy (NCBI): domain Eukaryota; kingdom Metazoa; phylum Arthropoda; class Insecta; order Diptera; family Polleniidae; genus Pollenia; species Pollenia angustigena. The sequence goes on from OV884058.1 coordinate 46,622,639, forward strand.
CGGTAATAAAAGTAGTTTGACGAAATATATAAGCAAATCGAGTTCAAAAAAGGCTTTAAGTGGTCGGGCGTCATAGTTGAGCGAAAAGGATAAAAGGCATTTAATACGCAAAAAGAATATCATTTGTCGCGGAGCAGTTAAGGAGGGCTTTATCTTGAAAAACTTAAAAGGCTTATTCAATATTTGTCTTAAACATCTTTTCTTAGCGGTATTAAAAAAAGTATTCAGTTAAAGAGCACTGCCTCGTCCTCAAATATAGAGAAATCAAAATGCGCCAAAATAAAGTTCTTCGAATCACCACTGCCACTTCTTAGCACATTAAAAACTCGAGTATTTGCAAAGATCTCAATGTAAAATCAGTAAAATCTACAAGGTAAGGCAAGGCTGACAACTGTTTAATATCTGTCATCTAAAGTATCATTTCGTCAGCTCAGAATTGGTTTGGCGCATGTTATGGTAGTTTATTTATTTATTTAAGGTCTACGGAATAAATCCTTACAGACCAATTATAAAGAAAAAAAATTTACCATAATAAACAAAAAATAAAACAAAGATTTATACATCCATTTAATTACACTGATTAAGGTACAAAATAATATTACGTTTGATGACATTAACATTAGCAGAAAAATCAATAAGAAAATAAAAATCATTATAATGTTTACACAATTTTCTTAGAGGATCAGAATTAGCATAATAAGTTTGCAAAACTTGTAAATATATTGGAATTTAGAAACGAGTTGATCGATGAGGTACATTAAAATTAATGCTGCTGAGTAGGAGATCAGAATAGAATGCACCATTTATTAGGTTAAATGAAAATGAAACGCTAAGCATAGTTCTTCTGCTCTCCAGCGTTGGTAATTTTATTAATGCAAGCCTGGTAGTATAAGGAGAAATAATGATGTTAGGATTCCATGTTGAATTACCCAAGCAAAAAGCAGGAATTGTTTTTGGACAGATTCAATAATGTTTTTGAGATAATCCGCGACCATGATATGTGCAAAACCAATTCTGAGCTGACGATTTAATAAGTGATGGGCTTGCAATTTACGAATATGGATCGTTTAACAACCGAAAAAAATTTGTGTAAACTTACTACAAACATTACGGGGTGATTATGGTCGTCCTAATCGACATAATGTGCATGAAACAGGCCAGATAATAAAGAAATTTGAAGAGATTAGATCCGATACAGATGTGGCATTATAGCAATGTGCACACTGTCGAATATATCGCCGAAAATTGTGCAAAAACCATTACCGATAATTCAGAGCGCTATGGTCATATTATAGCCGCCTTTCTTTGGCCTATGTATTTGGCAATTGAAGGTTATCAACTGAACAATATGTGGTACTAAAAAAACGTTGTCGCGAGCTACACAAAACGACTGACCCACAGTGCTTTGTCCCATACCCAAAAATCAAAAAATTATATATTTTGATAAAATATAAATTTTTTGAAAGCAAATCCTCTTCCGAATATAATACTGAACGATTTTTATACCCTCCACCACAATTAGTTGTGAAGACGGTATATTCAGTTTGTCATTCCGTGTGAAATTTTTTTACTATTCATCTCAGACCCTATAAAGTATATATATTCTGGGTCCTTGAGTAATTTTAAGTCGATTTAGCCATGTCCGTCTGTCTGTCCGTCTGTTGAAAACACGGCACTTTCGAAAAACTCAAAAGAAATCAACAAACTTGATGCCAAATTGCTTATAGTTATCCTAAGCAGCTTGGGATTGAAATTCAGCAAAATCGGTAGGATCTGAGCTATGAATCAAAATGTGGAACCACCACCGAAAAAAAATTGATAATTTTGTTACAAAAACTAACATAAATGATGGAAAAATGCACAGAATGATATAAGATTTCGCAACAATTCGTTTTATTCAACTGAAAATCACGCTGTGAAATTTCGTGAAGATCCGTCAATAATTTACCCTAGGCCCTATATAAGCCCTACTCCCGGAAAACAGTATATTAAGCCTAAAACCCTAACTAACAATGCTATCATTACAAATTTTGGCAACTCACAGTTACATAGGACTTGAAATTAAACTGTTAAGTTTCGTGAAGATCGGTCCATAATTTACCATAGGCCCCATATAAAACCTACTTCCGGAAAACAACTTAGTACGCCTAAAAACGTAAAAAATAATGCTATCATAACAAAATTTGGTACATCAAAGTTTTATAGAACTAAAAATAAATCTTTGAAATTTCGTGAAGATCGGTTCATAATTTACCATAGGCCTCATATAAACTTTAGTCCCGGAAAACAGTTTAGTACGCCTAAATCCGTAAAAAATAATGCTATCATAACAAAATTTGCTACATCAAAGTTTTATAGGACAAGAAATAAAACTGTGTAATTTCGTGAAGATCGGTCCATAATTTACCCTGGGCCCCATATAAACCCTACTCCCGGAAAAGAGTTTAGTACGCCTAAAACCGTAAAAAATAACGCTAGCGTAACAAAATTTGGTACGTCACAGTTTTATAGGACTATAAATGATACTGTGAAATTTCGTGAAGATCGGTACATAATTTACCCTAGGCCCCATAGAAACCCTACTCCCGGAAAACAGTTCAGTACACCTAAAACCATAATTAATAATGCTATCATAACAGAAATTGGTACGTCACAGTTTTAAAGGAATAGAAATGACGCTGTAAAATTTCGTGATGATCGGTCCATAATTTACCCTAGGCCCCATATAAACCCTTCTACCGGAAAACAGTTTGGTTGCCTTAAACCATAATTAATAACAAATCGTCACAGTTTAACCCTTCTGCACTCCTTGGGTCAATTTGACCCAATTTTGGTTTTCAAACGCAAAATTTGTCCCTTTAAATATAAGATATGGACGTGAAACTTCAATTTATCCATTACAGGGACAAAAATAATAAATTTAAATGAAAATAATAAAATTTTAGTTTTTCCTTCCCCCTCCAAAAAAACACGATTTACACACATTTAATATCCTTTGGGTCAATATGACCCAACATGCGATATTGCAAGTTTAATTCCACTTTAAAATTTGTTTTCTATTGCATTGAGTTCATCTTCATTCAGAATCATCGATCAATAATTTTTTCGGTCAAATAATCAATAGAATCGCTTTTGTTTTTATTACACTTAAATATGAAATGCTGTTAACATTTTATTGTTGGGTCATATTGACCCAAAGGATCATAGGAAGGGCACATATCCATGGGATGCAGAAGGGTTAAGATAATAATAACATCATACAGATATTACTCCTTAAACATTCGAACTGTCGGTGGAGGGTATCAACGATTCGGCACAGCCGAATATAGCACTCTAACTTGTTTTTTACTGAAAACGTTATTCTAACGTTATTTTTCTATTTTTTTTTTTACAAAATATGTTTAATGCCTTTTCTGAAGTTATTTTGTATTTGACTATTTAATTTTCAATATATAAAGCTACTTTATTTGAAAATCATTCCTGAATTATAACACTAAACATAGTGTTGTGGGGGTGGCCATAAATAGTTCAATACGTTTTTAAGAAAACAATCTAGACAAGGCATACCTAAAATATTTTTAAGATGTGCCCAACAAATTGGAAGATATAGTAGGTCTTTAACTCGTAAGTAGACTCCTAATTTGTGTGGCACAAACTGCCACCTGCGCCTAGCCGGGACCAAGTGTATTTTGTGTTTTTTTTTATGGCAATAGAAAAAACGCACACGAAAGAACTCCTGTGCCTGGCTGGGACTACTTTTATATGTTTGGACTTTTATGGCTGTAGCAGAAACATTTTGTTATTAAATACTTAGAATAATTCTTCGTAAAAAAATAAATAAATAATTCTTATGTGCTGCGCATGCTTTTTGATACGTTTCGTTTTGATTTTATTTACTGCAACACTCATTTAAAAGGGCAGAACCTAGCAAGGCCCAGTACAATATGCACAAAATTCCGTCAAAAATATTATAAATAAATGTGTTTTTTAAGGACTGTATAATAAAATCGGGTCAAAAATGTAATATTTTTTTAATGCGTTTTTCAAGTCCTATATATGGTTTGTATAAATAAGCAAAATTTTGACATTAGCTTTTGTCGTTTGTAATAAGCTCGCAATACAGCGATTCCAAACAAAAAAATAATTTTTATAAGTGTAGTTATTGATAGTCCAGCACTTCTTTTCAATACACTGTAACGGACCAACCATTAAAGTTTTGAACTGTAGAGACTGCTACCTGATTTTCCGGCCGTGCTCAGGGATATTGGGATAGGTTCTTGTCACTAACAATTCAAATTAAGATCTATTACAATTTAAGTGTAGGTAGCTTCCAAAATCGACAAAATAAATTAAATTACACGAAAAAAAACTAAATAAACCCGAATTGAAACAAAGCGAAGAGATTTAGATGTTGCCATCTCTCCATTGTTCTTCACCCTCCCTACCAATGCTATTCTGTTAAATTTTAAAATGAATAGCCCGAAATGTACCACCTAGTTTACACCCTTAACCTTTCATGATTATAATAAAAAAAATTCAATTAATCATGTTAATTAAATTTAACAAAATTTTATTAAAATAATCAAATTATTAAAATTAACTTGTAATAAAAGTGTTAGATGTATTTTACGGAATAATGTAATTATATAAATACACTTACTCAAAATCATTGTATAAAAATAAAACAAAAGAACGAAAGAAAATATTTGACTCTAATCTAAAAATCCATATTTAGAGTAAAAACAAAACAACTAAATGAACTCTTGAGTAAATGTAAATATTTTAAGGGTGGTTTTTTTTTTTTAAATTGAAATTGAGTGTTTTTTTTTTTATATATAATATTATATTTTGGTTTTTTTATTTATTTTTTTTTTTAAATTTAATTATGACTTACCATAACTTTTCCTCCAACGACGACAGGCCTGATCTTCGAAGAAGTTTTTATGGTTTTGGTTAAGTATTTTTTTTTTTTTTTTAATTTACACCCAAAAATAAATTTGTGTATCTGAATCTAAGTATGTGATATGTTAGTGTCTAAATAAAAAATGTTTACTAATAATGTAATTGAATTTAAAATGAAAATTTTCTTTAAAACAAAAAAACAGTTATTAATAAAACAGTAAGGGAAACTATATATGATAAATTAACGATTCGTATTCCAGCTAATTGTCGTTAGATATTGTTTCAAAACAAAATTATCTTTTTGGGATGATTTGCGAAAATTAAATGTTCTGTTTGTTTGTCTTGTTTGAGGGTAAAATCAGGTATAAATATTCTTGGTTCAAAGCCAACCTTTACTTTACTTGATCGTCGGAATCAAGTTCTTAGAGGTATTGAAATTAACTTTTATCCCTGTATTTGGCAATGGTCCCCGAAGGGTTGTGGTACAACAACAAACAAACTTGTATCAAGTCCTTTTAATGACTAACAAAGAAAATAAAGAATTAGATGGCTTAGTTATAACTTCATTTGGATTTCTTACCTTTTCCTTCTTCTGGTACTCCTACAATAATCATAAATTATTTCCTAGTTTAGTTCAAATTCCCCAATCACTTTTCCCCTTGTAACAGCCAAAATTTTTTTTTTTTTTTCCACAAAATTATTTATGACTTACTTTTTTATATATTTTTTTTATTAATAAGAAAAAAAATATCAATGTTTTTAATAAAGAAATTTCCTGGCTAACTAAATTTTAAATTTTATTTTCTTTTTCTATAAATTACAAGTTGAGTCAAGCCTCACAACACGATACCGTTTAATCTTCTTTAACGAAACTTTCTTTGATGTAAGTAAATTAAAAAACATGAAAAAAGTCATTCACATATATCCACTTTGTTTGATTATAAAAGTTTTTTTACTAGAACCTACGTTTTCTACATTATGTTTCTTTTTTAATTTATTAATCTTTTCCAGTGCCTGTTCAAATAAAACACGGGATTTTTCAATGAATGATTGAAAATTAAACATGAAGATGCCGTAGTTTTTAGAACGACCTTGAAATTTTTTCCAGGAAAAGGTAGTCGGAAAAGTAATGGATGGAGAAATAAAAAAAAAATGTTTTTTATTAATTTCTAAATTAAAAAGAAATTTTTCAAACACAACTTTATGAAATCAAGGCTTGATGCGTATTAAGGTATTCGGTTAGACAACTATTTGATTTTAATTATAGTAGAGATAAATAAAGTATTTTGTGTTCAATAAAGCATTTTATTATTATTAGATACTACTACAAGTAAGCTAAGAGCGTTTTGTTCTTTAACATTTTTTCGAATAGAACAAAACGTTGAAAAATATCGATAATGGTTGACTATTCCGATCTTAGTGACTGCTAGGGTATTAATATAATCGGGGATTTGCTTTAATCGGTTAATCGCTCGATTTAAATGACGTTTTGGTTTAATCGGATACTAACCGGTTATTTATGTTGTTGGTCGGTTAACCGATTAACAAATTTTTATTATAAATGGAGCAATTTAAATAAATGAAGCTTTGTTCACAAACAGAGCAACCATTTCGTTTTTTCTTCTATCTTTTTTCTTCCCAAATTATTTCATATATTTTCCTTTCATTTTTAAAACATACATGTAACTAAAATTTTATTAAAAATGTAATTTAAGTTTAGTCTATAGACTTTGTATGAAATTGTTTCTGACGTTTAAAATAATTTTATTTAGTTTTGAATGAAAATTTTAAAAAAATGTGGCAAAAAATAATAATAATTGCATAGTATTGTTGTGGCTTAAATTTTCAAACGGTTTCTAAATGCAAAATGTGTGTGGTTGCAAAAGAAATTGTTGCTCTATTATGAACACCAAATGAAAATGTTTTTTTTTGTTCACAAAGCATTAAAATGCAAAATTGATTTATTAGTTGGATTATTTTATTATAAAAACTAACAAAACAATTCCTGAGCTAAAACGAGCAAACAAAAAAATAATTCAGAAATATTTAATACATACATACATATTTTTTAATTAATACATATTACGCTTTTATGATTTAAGCGATTCTTTCCTTTATTTTTGATAAAACTTGACTTGAAACAAATTCTTTCACTTATCGAAGATGTTGGAGAAATCGAAAGCAACCCATAAAACATATTATCGCATTTCTCAGTCCTTTTCCAGGATTTCTCTAAAGATATAAAATCTTACATTATGCCATTAGAGTCCTGTGTTTTTATAATTGTTTTGGTTAATTCTGTTAAAGGATTGTTTGAATTACTATCGTGAGTTTCTTCTGTTGATTCATCCTGGCGAAGCTCAGCACCGAGCATTCCGCAAAAAAGTTTATTTCCGAACTACTTAGTTCCTGTTTTTGTACTGTTATTTAAGAATGTAATGCAAGAAGGAAATATATTGTATGAAAAGCACATATCTTCTGTATATGAGACTAAAAAAATAATTTGAAATACAAAAATATATGTTATTAGCATTTAACCCGCTACTTCGTTATCGTCTCCTTTTTCTTCGTGGACATATCTGTATGCCAAAGTTTGTTTTTCTAGGTTGTAGACTGTTTAAATTCCGGAAATTGAAAAAGTACCAGTTAATATACAAAAAAGTACCAAAAACTTCCCTCTTATAGATTCTTATTCACTCAGGACATTGCATATTGAATTTTATGTTTCTTGGCGCAATACTTACGGAAATTCAAAAAGCACCAGTAAAAGAACAAAAAAGTTCCAAAAAGATCCCTCATAGATTCGTTTCACTCAGGACATTGAATGTTTTATTTTATGTTTTAAGGTCTAATATTAATGATAATAAAAAACAAGTAAGAAAGTATAGTCGGTCAAGCCCGACCATATAATACCCTACACCACAGTTTTTAAAAACACATCATGCTTATGTGTCCATGTAAATATGGATTTATCTATGTTTGTAAACTTCATGAAAATCGGTTTGAAAGTTTGTGAGAGGCAGAAATTGCCCCCTGCCTCCCCTTGTGGTCCTACTTTTTAAAAACTGTACAGCTAATGTGTCCCTATAGATATGGATCTATCTATGTTTTAAATTTCATTAAAATCGGTTTGATAGTTTCTGAGAGGAAGAAATTTCCCGCTATCTATCCTCGTAGTCCTACGATTCGGCCCATTTGCAATAGGCTTGGTCCTTGTGCCAATAAGAACCTATGACCCAAATTTTATCAAATTATCTCCAAAATTGCGACCTGTACTCTGCGCACAAGGTTACATGGACCAGCCTGCCAGCCAGCCAGCCAGCCGGACGGACATCTTTAGTTCGACTCAGAAAGTGATTCTGAGTAGATCGGTATACTTTAAGGTGGGTCTAGGACCACTATTTTAAGGCGTTACATACATCAGCACAAATGCATAATACCCTCTCCACTATTGTGGTGTGGGTATAAAAATACCAGTTGTAGAACCCATCTCTTTTAGTTTTGGAGATATAAGGTTATCAAATTTACCTGTTTTTATCCCCTAAACATTTGAATTTCCTAAAACCGATTTGGGGAGAGACCCACCTCCGGTCCAAATTTCAAGTTTTTAGCTTCAGGCATTTAGGCTGTGCGATAATGAATCAGGCAGTAACGTTACAATTTTATAAATACATATTAGATAATACAACAAAAAAAAAAAAAAAATAAATAATTTTGTTACATCGGTTAATCGACTGAAAGTAACCGGTTTAATCGTTAATCAAACATAGCCGAGTTTAAATTAATCGATCAGTTAATATTTCCTATCCAAACAAAAACACAAATTGGTTGAAATAAAAAATGTATGTGAGCTCTCATCTATATCATCTTTCTCAGAGCATTTCCCTAAAAAATTCATCTGACATCCAAACAGCTGTCGACCTACTTACGGATGTCTTGGATTCTGCTGCAAGAAATGCAACCCCAATCAAGCGTGGTCCGCAATTCACATCTGTGGATATAGAGACTCCTGTCAGGGAAAAAAGGAAGTTGAGAAGACAATTGCAAAATAATCGTTCCCCAACCATCAAGGCCCAACTGCGGTTATGCCGGGCAACTCTACGCAACAAACTGAGACAGAAACACGGCTCTGCAGCAGAAGGTTATCTAAACAGCCTAGATGCCACAAAAAACTCCAATTACTGCTTCTGGAAGGCTCTAAGATATATGCAATGCCCAATAACCCACGAATCTCCACTAAAACTGGAAAACCGTACCTGGGCTCAAAACACAAATGAAAAAATAAATGCCTTTACAAGCCACTTGGAGAAAGTTTTCAAGGCCCATGATACTGATACTTGTTCCTGTCGTCCATTTATTCCTGATACAGTTAACGATCCTATAAAATTTAAATTAACCCAAGTAAAATCAGCGATAGAAAATGTCAACATTAAAAAATCTCCCGGTCCTGACCGCATCACAGGCTCAATGATAAGAAACTTACCTACGTCTGCTTCAAGAATCTTGCTGCTCATCTTTAATGCGATATTACGAGTTGGCTACTTCCCATCCTCTTGGAAGACCTCTACAATTGTTATGAGTCCTAAGCCAGGAAAAGACGCTTGTCAAATTACGTCGTACAGACCAATCAGCCTACTATCAATATTATCAAAGCTATTCGAAAAAATATTCCTTTTACGTATAACTCCCTATCTTAATAAACACGCAATCATTCCGGATCATCAGTTCGGATTCCGAGCAAGGCATGGTACAATCGAACAAGTGCATAGATTTGTTACCCAAATTAGATCAGCGTTTGCGAGAAAGGAATATTGCTCAGCACTGCTTATAGACATTTCCCAAGCATTCGAAAAAGTTTGGCATGATGGGCTGATCATTAAAATAACACGAATGCTTCCACAAAACACTCACAAACTCCTTGAGAGCTATTTAACTTGCACAACATTCATGGTTAGATAAAAAAAACCAATACTCCCCCACCAAGAAAATATCTGCTGCTATCCCACAAGGCAGCATATTAGGGCCGTTACTGATATGCCAACAAGCCCGAGCACACATACTTCTACGTTAGTGTTATCAGGACCCAAAAATTGCATCGCATCATTTACAGTCCCACATCAATGAACAAGAAGCCTGGCTAGAAAAATAGAAAATAAAGGTAAACCCGGCTAAATGTGCTCACTTAACTTTCACGCTCAGAAGACAAACGTGCCCTGCTGAAAAAATAAATAACATCACTGTTCCGGTAGAAAGCCATGTTAAATACTTGGGAGTTCATATAGATAGACGCTTGACCTGGTCTCGTCATATTGAAGCGAAAATAACGGCTATGAAACTAAAAGCAGCTCGACTACATTGGCTAATCGGTCGAAACTCAAAGTTATCCTTAGACAACAAAGTTCTCTTATACAAGTCCACAATAAAACCAATATGGACATATGGCATCCAATTATGGGGTACTGCATGTGTATCAAATATCCAGAAGTTACAAAGAAGACAGTCTAGGATATTACGGAAAATTGACTGCACCCCATGGTATACCCGTAATGACATTATCCACAGAGATCTTAACATCGCTACCATCCAGGAAGAAATTAAAAAGTATTCAGTCAAATACAAAGATAAACTAATTTTCCATCCCAACTAACTCGCTCGGGATCTAATAAAGTTCGAAGGTCACCGGAGGCTGGAAAGATCCGACACTTTGAGCCTAGCAGGCTTTTTTGACACTTGAATGCAATTAATTAGGGGTTACATTGGTAACGGCTAACAAATAATAATTAGGATTAAGCTTTGAATACATGTTTTAATTTTCGACAAGAAAGATTCAATAAAAAAAAAGAGTTAATCGGGTAATAAATAATGAATACCCTAGTGACTACCCTACATATTTCATTAATATCTATGCTGAAATGTATAAAACTTTGTTGAAAATAATGTTTTTTTTTTTAAAGCCTTACTTAAAGGTAGTTTTATGGCGTAGTTGAGGTGTTTTTAAATTTCAAGGGCCGATGTTGATTTTGAATAAAACACAAACTATTTAGGAAATTATTGTAATTTTATTTTATTATGATATATTGGTATTACTCAATTATGTATGGAACAAAATATCGGCCAAATGGGCGCCGCGACCACGGAGGCACACCTCCATCCGATGGTCCAAATTTTCGATGACCCTGAGGCATAATGGAGGTTCTATGCCGTTAATGTGCCGAATTATCTCATCCTTCAGCTCTTGAATTGTTGCTGGCTTATCGACGGACACCTTTTCTTTCAAATAACCCCAAAGAAAAAAGTCCAACGGTGTCAAATCACATGATCTTGGCGGCCAATTGACATCGCCATTACGTGAGATAACATGGCCATTGAATTTGTTGCGCAAAAGAGCCATTGTTTCGTTAGCTGTGTGGCAAGTGGCACCGTCCTGCTGAAACCACATATCGTCCACATCCATATCTTCCAATTCGGGCCATAAAAAGTTCGTTATCATCTCACGATAGCGAACACCATTCACAGTAACTGCCTGACCGGCCTCATTTTGATGCCGCCAGCCTATAAACCGCACCAAACAGTCACTCTTTGTGGGTGCATTGGTTTTTCGACAATCACTCTTGGATTCTCATTCGCCCAAACGCGGCAATTCTGTTTATTGACGAATCTACTGAGTTGAAAATGTGCCTCATCACTAAAACACAAAGTGCACGATATGCATTTTGATTTGAACGCCCATTTTCATAATAAGTCTGGATAACTTTAACACGTTGTTGGATTGTGTATCTCTCCATGGTTCAAATTGAGTAAGTCTGAAATAGAGAAATGTCAAATAAAATTCGGAAAAAAACTTGGCGTTTAGGTGTGGTTCACATTCAACATCGGCCCTTACAATTTAACCACCCTTTAGTTCATGCAATAATTTAAACCGTTTTTCAGTTACCCGGATATATTTATGCAACCTACTTCAATTTGGAAATAACGGTATATTTCGAAATAAAGAACTAATCTGATAAAACGGTTAGCGCCGCAGGAATCAGCGTTAGGTTACCTCGACAGAAAAAAATTGCTTAACACAGTGTATTCAACTAAAGGAATATCATCAGGTAGATCGAGAAATATACATTCACCAAAAGTTGATTCAATATAAAATTATTTTCCTTTGAAAAGTTTTCAGTACCGCTCCAAATCGACCCCCTCCTGTCTACAACAATGAATTTGACGCAGTTACTCTGCTGGAATTATTACATGTGCTTAGACATCAAAAATTGTTCGTGTAGTCGGGGGTTCAGTAGATTTTGTTAGGCTTTAACTAACATTCTTACTTGCCCGACTATTACTAACTTTTACCATATTGATTATTTAAACTTATGTGCTTGCCAACTTTTTAGACGATGAACATAATGCAATATTATTTGAGGTTTAAAAAAAGTACACCCTCTTTTAGGAATTAATTTTCTTAGTGGTTTTGGTGGCCTGGAAATTTGCATTTATATAATTTGTCTAAGTTAGCAACAAAAACAAATATTAAGAAAACTCGAAAAAAGAAAAATAACAAACAAAGTACTTCTCAGAAATACAATTTAAAAATCATTACTTTTATTTATGTATGTTCCAACTTTTAAATAATGTAATTGGTACTACAAAGCTATGGGCATACTTTTCAAATATTTGACATCCAACACATAACCGCTACTTTTAATTAAAATTTTTGTGATTTTTCGTACTGTTTGCTAGATCAGACAGCATAAACTAGTTTATTATTAACATTCTTAAAATTTATTTAATTTGGTGGTCACGCTGTTTTTTAATTTATTTTTTATATGTTAAGTGTGAATACACTTTTAGTTACATGAATTTAAATATTTGCACGCAAAAAAGCACTTTTATGGGCCTAATCATTGATACCGCCCTTAAAGAGGTATAATAATATAAATTGGAAAAACAAGTAACCAGTACCCATGTTCTGTAACTCTCGCGTCGAGAAACTTTTCGATTGATATGTGTGAAATGAAACAAAAACGGCTTCGGTGGCAAAGCTCTATCCGATGGTCCATATTTTCAATCACTCTTGAATTGTTCTCGGCTTATCGACGTACACTACTTCTTTAAAGAGCCCCAAAGAAAGAAGTCAAATAGTGTCGAGTCACATGATCGTGGCGGACAAATCACATCCCCACGATGCAAAAGGGCCATTGTTTCGTTAGCTGTGTGGCAAGTGGCTCAATCCTGTTGGAACAACATATCGTCCCGGTCCATTTTTCTCTATTTCTGGCTACAAGAAGTCCGTTTTTATTCGCGAGAGCGAACACCATTCACGGTAACTGCTTGCCCGATGATGTACGGTCTGGTAACAACTCTAGCTCTTAACCTAACCAAGCAGTCAGTATTTGTCGATAAAAATGTAATGAAAAACAAAAGCGATTTTATTGATTATTTGACTGAAAAAATTATTGATCGGTGATTCTGAATGAAGATGAATTCAATTCAATTATATTCAGTAGGAAAAACATTCTAAAGTGGAACTAAACTTTCAATATTGCTTGTTGGTTCATATTGACTCAAAGGATATTAAATGTGTTTTTAAATGTGGAGGGGGGAGAAAAAATTTAAATTTTATTATTTTAATTTTCATTTAAATTTATAATTTTCGTCCCTGTTTTGGATAAATTAAAGTTTAACCTCCATATCTATTAAAAGGGACAAATTTTGCGTTTGAAAACCAAAGTTGAGTCAAATTGACCCAAGGAGTGCAGAGAGTTAAAAAAACTCTCTAATTTACAAACTCCCCAGCAAAAACTTACGTTGCAAAGTATTGAGTTAAAAAGCTAATATAACGACTCTTCACTACTTATACATTGGCATTTTAACTCATTATTTTAACACGGTGATGTCATTGGAGGCAAGTACTTACCACCCTCGCTTACAAATAGGGAGTTAAATAAGTCATTACCACATTCGCTTACAAATAGGGACTTAAATAAGTTATTACTCCGATGTCACCAAAATTACAACTAACATGTCATGACTAAAAAATTATTTTTTTTTTATTATTTTTTTTTTAAATTATTTTTTTTCTATTTTTCTTATTTTATTTTACTTTACTTTATGTTTTTTTTTCTATTTTTTCTTATTTTATTTTACTTTGTTTTATTTTTTATTTTTTTTTCTGTCTCTGGCGGGATTCGATGGCGCAACCTCGGTGCTGGTAGACTAGCTCACTACCAGCTAGTCTACCGGGGCAGTGTAGTTTTTGTATAAAAAAACGACGTTTTTTACTCAATTAAGAGCGTAAATATGAGATTAAATTATTGGAGGCAACTACTTACCACCCTCGCTTACAAATAGGGAGTTAAATAAGTCATTACCACATTCGCTTACAAATAGGGAGTTAAATAAGTCATTACCACATTCGCTTACAAATAGGGACTTAAATAACTGATTACTCCGATGTCACCAAAATTACAACTAACATGTCATGACTATAAAATTTCAGTAGAGCATAATTTTTCATATTCAAATTTATTACAAATTGTTTTTTATTTATAATAAAAAAAAACAAATTGTAAGAACAAATATTTTAAATCAATTTGTATTAGATTTGAAAAAACTTCAACCGTAGATGCATTTTATTACGAATGAATTATAAATTTCGTTAATCAACTCATACACAAGTACTTAGGTATCAGATTATATGTCAGCCATTACCAAACTATTTCTATGTAATGCAGATGGTATGAAGTAGTCATTGAAAAGTAAGTTGTTCAGTACTGGCAAGTCATTACCAAGTTTTTGCTGGGACTTAAGCATTTGATGGAAATTGAATTTATATTTGACCTATAAATCGATCCTTAAAAAATTTGATTCTATTATTCAAAATTGTTTTTAAAGGCCGATGTTTAAGATACCTAACAAAACTACCGTTACAAATTTATGAGGTTTAAAGTATTTTTCGGTGGTAAGCTTTATATTGGAGCCATGGCAAGTTTTAGACTGATCTTTATAAAATCTGACATCACAATGTTTCAATGTGACAATGAATTTATGTGATTTTGAGTCGATCGGTGTGACCAATCTTTTCATTTGTTAGACACATCAGCACAGACTCGTAATATCCTCTCACGTACTGTGGTGTGGTTATAGAAATTATGTATAAATTTTTAAGATGGCTGGGTCCACGTTTGGTTACGTGAGTATTTTCCTACTATATTCTATTAGAAGAACTAGAAGCATTTATTATTTTCGGTTGAGTTTATCTAAATCTACTAAGAGATACTTAAGGACCCATAATACATATACTTACATTATGAAGTCTTAGATAAATGTGTCTTATTGTTACAAACACAATGGCAAACTTAATAAACACTCATTCACCACTCATGGTGGTGAAGAGTTCTAACAAAGTTTCATCTTTATAATGACAAAAAAAAATTTTTCGTACACTAAAAAAACTCTGTTGGAAAAGCCAACTTTTTAAACATAAAAATTTCTTTTTCCCTTCAAATTCGTGATGAAATTGTTGGTAGTTCTTTACAACAGCAAAAGTTAAAACTTAAAAAATTCTGATATAAATTCGATTTGATAGTGGTCAAACTACGTGATGTAAGAAAGAAATGCAAATAACAAAAAATAATTCTTATAATTTTACAAAACTCTGGAAAAAGTTTGGTTTTACAAATTGTTTTTTCATTCCCCAATTTGGTTTAGTTAATGAAGATGTAAAAAAGTATTTGAATGTGTATTGTGTTTATCGAATTTCTGTGACATGGCAAGACTTAAGATTTAAATAAAATTATTTTTTATTTGCATAAATTCAAAATAAATTTGATTTATTAGAAAAATAAAGAATAAAAAAAGCAAACTCAAGTCAATCGATATTACGGCGCATAACCGAATTTCTAATGCAAAAAGCATGAAATTGCTTAAGGCGTTTTTAAGATGTCATGATGATAAGAAGACAAACGTTAAGTATTTAGCAACTTTTTAATAGACGTTAACGACTTTTGGATATTGTTATTGCGGCAAATTGACAAAACCAGCTGCGTTAACAGAAATAAGCAAAAAATGCTTTCCTTGATATTTTCATAATTGTGCTAATGGATTTTTTATTCAAATAAATAACAAAAATGTAAAGTAAGTTAAGGCCCACCATATGATACCTTACTGTTCTTTGGTATACATATCATTATGACTGAAGCTAATTGAAACTTAGAATTTAGAAGATTTAACATCTTGTTTCAATATGCGTTATTTTTGAACATTTTATGCGTTGACGGTCAAACGTTACAACAATACAATCATATTAATAGTATTGATTACACAGTTCTTAAAATTTGGGGAAAAAAATTGACTGCAAAAACGAAGCATGTTTCATGAATCTGGAAAAAAATTGGGCTATAAAGTCTTGCTAATTTTTTATCGCATGCTGGCAATACCGTAAAACAGTCAGTACTGACACTACAACTTCACAATTATTGATTTAACAGAAGCCCACATATATTCTAAATCTTCATAAAAGTAGCATTTAAGTATGTCAGGGAAATCGTGTGTTACTGATTAAAGCTATTTTTGCTTTGTGTGTGGTGCATATTTGTTTGGTAAAAAAGGATTTGCATATCAGAATAATTAAAATATGCAAAAAACCAAAATATTTACACTATTTTGGTTTTGCAGTCAGAAATTTGGACAAACCGTAGATACCAACAATGTTTTGGATATTCTTTATTCGAACAAAGGGAGCGTGCTCATCAAGATTTAAAGGCCTTTATCGTGTTTGGCGAATTTAAAATACGCCTGCGACTGTCTGGTAATAGATTAAAGGAAATATATTCACTTTCTTTTTAATCTATTACCAAACAGTCGCAGGCGTATTTTAAATTCGCCGACCACGATAAGGGTGATTCACGCTTATGTAATGAAATATTTTATAAAACATATGACTTCAATCAACTTGAAGCTAACTCACATACACCGATACAAATTGAAAATCTTAATTTTCTATTAATTTCAAAGCCAAGAATTATTAAAGTTTTAAATAAACAGATTTGCTTGTAATGGGTACTTTACACTTTTATACAACTATTTCGTATTTTTAAGAAAATACAAACCTAAATTGACTGAAGGAACGAAGCATGTTGTTTTTTATAATCTAAAAATTGGGCTACACGTCTTGTTAATTTTTTATCGCATGCTGGAAATACTGTAAATACAATAAATGACAATACAATTTCACAACTACTTATTTGACAAAAGCCCTTATTCATTTTAAATCTTTTAATCATAGATATTTACATTATTTTGGTTTTGCAGTCAGAAACTTGGACAAACAGTCGACACCGACAATGTTTGGCATATTCTTCATTCGCATTTAGATTTTTTCCAAAAAAAAAAAACAAGGTGCAGTGAGCGCGAACAAGGGGAGCGTGCTTTAATGAAAATTTAACGAAATTATCAGGGATTTTGGGGCAAAAGCATGCTGCGAGACTATTGATGGCCTCTAATACGTGAAACCGAACCAACAAAATACAAACGACGTTCAAATAACGCCATTCACTTTTAAAAATTCATTGATTTTTAAATAAACTGGTGATTTTTTAATGTAAGAAAGGAATAGAAACATTTTTTTGTATCTCGAAAACCTGATAGAGAAAAACCAATTACAGATTTGAGTTCAGCCCACCAAATTACCATAGGAAAGTTATTTGGTTGATCCAGTCCAAAACCTTGTTGGCTAGTATTAATGTTCAGTGGGGTTAATCGCAAAAAAGTGGAAATAAACAAAAATCCCCTTGGCTTCTGGTCGGATTGAAAAATGATGAGTCGTTGAAGAGGAAATAAGCTTAAGGAAAATGGGGTTTGTAATCAACCTGTTAGAATAGAAAATAAGGTGAGATGCAGGGTGTCAAAGTTTATAAAATCGGGTTACTTTATACAGCTTGTAACTTATGCACATATTGACATAATTTAATGAGTGAAACTTTGTTATAAGTTATATCTAATAGTTTTATGTGTAGTTTATAGAACACGAGGGCCTTACTCGTCCGTTCAACTTACATTTAAAACAAAAACAAAATTTCGAAATTTTCGAAAGTTCTAACAAATATTGCAGTTAGAACTTTTTTTACCTTGACCTTATTTTTTCGCAAACATTTTCAGTAATAAAGGTCCAATTACTTAACTAAACACATTCTCTTATTTCTAATAAACTCAAAAATTACACGAAAAAAGTTCGTTGCAATATTTGTTCTCGAGTCGAGAAGAATATTCAAAGTAGACATTTTGAAATGAGTTTGAAAAATTGCTTAAATATTTGTCAAATACTTTTTAATAAAGTTATCAAAATAATATTTGGGAGTACAAAATTTTAATTTAAAAGGTTTTGTTATTCGTGCTTAATTCCCAATTTTTATTCTTGATAAAAACACTGAGATTTATTGTTGATGGGATAAGCAATTCCTATGCGCATTTCACTGGTTGCTAAGGCCAGATTGTTGATGTTTTTGTTTATACTTTGATATTGTTACAAGTAGAACTGTTGCTTATAAGTCTTATACGTTTAACAGTTTTATTTGGTTTAATATCTTTAGTTTTTCTAAAATCTTTATGGATGAAGTTTCCTGACGATCTGGCCTAAGCAACCAGTGAAACGCGCATAGGAATTGCTTATCCCATCAACAATAAATTTCAGTGTTTGTATCAAGAATAAAAATCGGGAATTAAGCACGAATAACAAAACCTTTTAAATTTTCAATAAAGTTTTAATTTTTTTAAATATTTAATATAAACTGTCTTCGAAAATTACCTATAAAACAATTTTGTATCGATTACGACATGCACCAGTATTGCCATTAAGATACGAAAGAAACATTCTTTGTATCGTTTGAGGGCTTCACGTACCATGTATTATCCTGACATTTTTCGTAACTTTTGAATCTGTATGCAAAAAGTACTAAAACTTATTAAGACTGATCATCGTAACCGACTCAATACAATAGCAGTTTTCATAATGGTGAAAGAAAACATTAAGGATGTTTCAACATACGATTACTCTAAATCGAGGAATACAAGTAGTACGCAGTTGTTCGAAGGAAATATGAACATCTTTTATTTTCAGGAAATTTATATGAACTTTTTGATATAAATGCCTTGGTATTGACTCCTTTGCTTGTATATTAATTTTTACAAAAATTAATTTGTTTCGATAACATCCAATGATAGCTAAATATAATTAATTTTAATGTTTGCTTATTGTATTTTTAAAAATTACAACCCTAATATGTATGACTTATGGTGTTTTCTTTTCTACAAAAAAATGTGACATTTTATTTAAAAAAAATGCAGTTTGGTGTCTGTTTCTTAAAAATTTTGGTTCCGAAAAGGGTGAGTTTTTTAGAATAAAACAAGCCACCCTCTTCGGGAGCAAAATTTTTAACAAACAGACACCAAATTTCATTTTTTTTAAATAAAATGTCACATTCTTTTGTAGAAAAGAAAACAACATTAAATAAATAGAAAAATTAATTTATATGATATCATTTATTTTATAATATTCGTTAAATCTTTATTATAGATATAAATGTTACAATGCGTACGTATGATTAATACATACATATACTTATATAGTAAATTAACTATACGCACCGTATTACTGAAAGAATACTTACAAAACTATTGCATACTTTTAGTATACATATGTCACAATACGTATACTTACCAAGAAAATAATATAAGAAATTAAAAATTACTCATACGTAAATGTTCAAATTTGGAATGCATACTTTTAGGTTGGTAGAATAGTTATATAAACAGGACTAAAAGTATGAAATAAAAATGTAATGTTAATAAATCAGTTCGGTTTGTGCTTTGTTGTGATACAGACGTGTATTTTTAACCCCGCTTACGTTTTGAACTATTAATTAATCATAATATTTGATTTTGTAATATACGCAGCGAATGGACGCCTAAAAATAAATGATATATTTTGTTATTTAAATTATTTAACATAAATAGTGAACAATTAAAACGATAAAATTAAATAAAGAAAAATTGTTGTTATTGTTGTTGTTGTAAAATACAATAAATAATAAAAATATTTAAAGCACAGAAAACGGTGAAAAACAAGAACCACTCTTTGCATGAGTAAGATTAGTGAAACAACGCTAAGACAAAATGAAAGAAATGTTTATGTGACTGTTCAGGCAAACGAAAATAATGCTGAAATAAATAAAACAAACCAAAACAATATTAACTATCTAACGGCTAAGCCAATTACTCGAACACGTTCCCTATCACCCTCGGTGTTTACAAAAACAGTGGATAGGGGTGGGGACAAGTGTTGCCGCACCCGCAAGTATTACCGCGGCGGCAAAAACAATCTTAGTAAGAAATGATACCATGAACTCAAATACAGACGCAATGGAGAACCCTTTGGTAAAAAGTTGTCAAAAGCCTCACGTACAAGTTGGTATGGACAGGTATATAACAGTGCTTAAACGGGGTCGCAACCCTACCTCTTCAGCAGTTGCTTCGGCCTCAAAAATATCATCTTTTGATAGAATAAATTCACAAAATCGTTTTGAAATTCTTGAGGACGTATCTTCAGAAGCGCCAAACGTCATAAAATCTTCTAAGCCACCCCCAATATATGTTAGGGAACTCAAGTGAATTAATAAAAAGCGTGATCACGGTAATAGGTGAAAATTCGTTTTACGTAGCGGCAATCACGCGTGGTAATATAAACGAGACAAAAATACAGGTTAATCATGAGAATGATTTTCGTAAACTAACAAACAAATCCGAAGCCCTTAAAAAAAGCTTTTATACGTATCAGCTGAAGAGCAGCAAAGGTCTTCAGGTAGTGATCAAGGGCATAGACGCGTGCGTGGACCCTGAAGAAATTAAAACCTTTTTGGAAGAGAAAGGCTTTAAAATAAAAAACGTGACAAATATTAAAAATAGGGAAAAAATCCCCAACCGTTCTTTCGAGTGGAGTTAGAACCTGGCGACGTTAAGTTTAAAAAACTAACCCCCCTCAAATGCAGGTACCAAATCAAGTAAACACTAATGACATTCAGGCTCCGCAGCCTAGTAATAACAGAACCTCTTGTGCTAACGTCCTAAAATCAAACCATGTGCCAATGCAAGGTGCTTCGCCAAGTAATGATGAAACTCCAGTTTCTAATTTGAGTGCAAACAGTAAATAATTTTACGAACACAATGGGTAATATGATGCAGGCAATGCTTAGAATGCAATCGATGTTATTGCAAGCTGTACTTAACAAACCATGAACTGTTTAAAAATTTGTTTTTGGAACGCAAACGGCATCCGCCAACATAAAAATGAATTAGAATACTTTCTTAAAAATAAACAAATTGATGTCATGATGATTTCTGAAACTCATTTGACCTCAAGAAATACGTTTAAAATCAATGGTTATACACTATTTGATACCAAGGACCCTCGAGATAGATCTTGTAGAGGTTCTGCCATTTTGAAAAAACCCGAATCAAACACTACCTAATTGGTGAACATCGTGGGCCCTGTTTCCGGGCTGCTGGCGATTATAACGCTAAACATACCTTCTGGGGGTCACGACTAATAACACCAAAGGGTCGAGTTTTGTATAATACAATCTCTGAAATGAATTTAAATGTTGTCGCAAGCGGACAGCCAACATATTGGCCTGCTGATCCGTAAAAAATTCCAGTTGTCATCGATTTCGGCGTGGTTAAAAACATCCCCACAGAAACGATTCACGTTGAAGCTTCGTTAGAATTATCCTCTGATCACACACCTACAAAAGTATAACAAACACCAATAGAATTGTATCTCCCTCTGGTTACATCAGCTACACAAATAAATTGGTTAAAATATAAAAAATATCTCAGTACAAATTGCACAGAAAATATACCGCTTAGCAGACCGGAAAATGTGGATCTCTCTATTGTCAATTTTGACAGTTATCTTAAACTAGCTGTTCAACATTCCAACAAAACCCTCAAAAAAACCAATTATAATAAAATACATTTCACACATGTCGAGCGCCTCTGGAATGAAAAAAGGAGAGTGCGAAGAGAATGGCAATTGTACAGATCCCCTCAACTTAAAAATGAATTAAAGAGTGTACAAAAAGGCTAAGAAAATTACTGCACACTCAGAAAACGGCTTCCGTAGAAAAATATCTTAAGGACTTTGATGCAACTCCACAATCAGGCTACTCATTATGGCGTGCAGCTAGAAAACTCAAAAGACCAATTATCTCGAAACCACCATTAAGAAACCTGAATGGAAGTTGGGCAAGAAATGATAATGAAAAAGGAAACCTGTTTGTAAATCATTTGAAAAACGTATTTACCCCAAATATACCTGACGATATAGCGGACGAGTTGCCGCCTGTTTATGGTAGAGCAGCTATCCCTCTAAGATTTGAGATAAGGGAAATAGAAACGGCTATTTGTAAATTAAACACCAAGAAGGCACCTGGTTTTGATAA
Organism: Pollenia angustigena; assembly: GCA_930367215.1. Taxonomy (NCBI): domain Eukaryota; kingdom Metazoa; phylum Arthropoda; class Insecta; order Diptera; family Polleniidae; genus Pollenia; species Pollenia angustigena. The sequence goes on from OV884058.1 coordinate 46,645,024, forward strand.
GATCAGTAACAAAATGCTTTGGGAGCTACCTCGCATAGCAAAGAAACTAATTCTTTTAATCTTTAATGCTATTTTACGCCTTGAATACTACCCTCAAGAATGGAAGGTCTCCGTAATATCGATGATATCAAAGCCAGGAAAAGATTACACAAAAGTTGATTCATATAGGCCTATTAGCTTATTATCTAATATATCAAAGCTGTTTGGGAAGCCGTTAACGTCAAAATTAACCCCAATTTTCAATAACAATGGGTGTATACCTAATCATCCACTCGGCTTCAGAAGAGAGCATAGCACAATTAAACAAACCCATCGAATAGTAAATGCCATAAGAAAAGCCTTTGCAGAAATAAAATATTGGTCCGCTCTTTTCATAGATGTTTCTCAAGCTTTTGACAAAGTCTGGCATGTAGGCTTGTTACATAAATTGAAGCTAAATCTACCGGTTAATACACACAAGCTGTTCGAAAAGTTCCTGGTCGGTCGAAAATTTATTATTAAAGAAGGTGATTTTTAAAGTTATCCTCAGCCAATTGAAGCTGGAGTCCCTCAGGGAAGCATCCTGGGCCCACTTTTTTACCTTATATATACCTCGGACATGCCAACAAACAATTTCACCCTAACCTCAACTTTTGCTGATGATACAGCTTTTCTAAGCGTACACGAGAACAGTCGTGAAGCATATCGATACCTTCAGGATCATATAATTTAACTAGAACTGTGGTTTAAACAATGGAGAATAAAGGTCAATGAGAAAAAATGCGTACATATAACATTCACCTTGCGTCGGGAAATACGCCCCCCTATTAAAATCAATAATCAACTAGTGCCTCAACAATCACGTGTCAAATATCTCGGTATTCATCTAGATCGGCGTTTAACATGGAAATGACATACAGAAGCAAAATTAACCCAAATGAAACTAAAAGCAATTCAAATTAACTGGCTTATTGGTGCCGGTTCACACACGTCAAGTTTGACTCGTCAAGTCTTGAGTTTTTAGGAGAGAGGGGAAATGAAATGGCATTCTCTTTTCCCTTCTCTCCTAAAAACTCAAGACTTGACGAGTCAAACTTGACGTGTGTGAACCGGCACTTGGAGGAAATTCTGTTCTTAGTCTCGATTGCAAACTTCTATTTTACAACGCTATTTTAAAGCCAATATGGTGCTACGGTATTCAACTATGGGGCACTGCCTCGGCATCAAATATCGAAAAAATTCAAAGGCGCCAAAATAAACTTCTTCGAATAATTACAGCTGCCCCTTGGTATGTTAAAAACTCAAATATCCACAAGGATCTCAATGTGCCACTGGTAAGGACTATTATTACGAAGTATGCGGTAAAATATTTGAAAAGGCTAGAGTTGCACCCAAATCCACCAGCTCGAAATATTTTGAATGAAAAGAAAAAGAAAAAGAGACACTGCAGCACTTACCCATTAAGATGAGCGATAAACACCTACATATGTGAACAGAACCCGTGATGAAGAAAATTTTTGTCTGGCACTGGCAGGACATAAAATAAAGCATTAGGTTAAGATTTGATTAATTATTGTTAGTTCATATTTAATATATGAAAATTCAATAAATAAATAATGAAAAAAAAAAATGTTAATAAATGTTAAACGTTGAAAATGGACTTAATTTTTTTTTCAAAATTTATTTTTTTTGTGAAAAAGTGTATCTTTTTGGAAACTAAATGATCTTTCTCGAAATTTCACTGGCAACACTGACGTGCACACTTCTTCCGGCTATGATTGAATTAAACCTATTAAAATAAAATTTTAGTTTAAAATAAGAAAAGTCACAAATGTTAAATTTTTTTTTTATTTTTTAAATAATTTTATTTTAAATATTCAGCCTTTTAAACTCTACCCGCCCGCCCGGCCAGGAACGTAGACATTTGAGCAGATTTTTTGAAAAAATTTAAATTTCCATACATTTTATTAAAATGTTGGGCTTCTTTTTAGACAATCTTTTATTTATTCGGTAGTGAATCATAATCCTTTTTCAATCGGTCAAGTGATAAATCATCAAGAGTGATCTGAAGAGGTTCATTTAGGTGATTTTTACAAAAAATGATCACCCAAATGCTAAACAACTCTAAATAAAATTTACGTACATACAGTAAAACTATTTTTTTGTTGATATTTGATCATTTAAAAGTTGTAGGGATTTTTGTAGAGACAATTTTTTTAACGCGTAGGTAAAAATAGCGAAATTTCGGGCTGAGTAAGGACTTTTCAAAAGAGTGTATAACATCACTTCCTTAACATGTTTACTACTTATTTTTTTACTATTTATCTTGTAAAGCCTACTAGCTATTTTGACAATTGACAATTTTGCATATTATGCAAACTGTTAGGAATTTAAGCGTTTACCATATTATCACTTGTAGATACCCCCTTTGATTATTTGCTAATAGAATCGCAAATTTTGTTCGAAAGACACGAAATTTTTTGTGGAAATTTGTGTTAATGCAATACATAAGAATCACTTAAAAAATAGATTTTTAGTTTTTGGTTAGTTAGGGCTTTTTACGTTTCAGGTAACGAAATATATTTTTGTTTTTTAATTTGTATTTATGTGTAGTTTATGGAACACGAGCGCCTTACTCGTCCGTTCAACTTACATTAAAAACAAAAACAAATTTCGAAATTTTGTTTTTAATGTAAGTTGAACGGACGAGTAAGGCGCTCGTGTTCTATAAACCCCACATTAGTTTAGTTCATTTTAATGAACACTTTATTGAGTGATATCGGTATTAAGTTTTTGATACTTTTTTGTTAATTAAAACAGCGATCTCAAACAGTGTTCCATACAAATGTTCCTCATAAATACATTTTTCAAAAAAATGTATCCTTCACTTAAAAATACAAAGAGATTTTTGGTTTGGTTTCAATTCAAAACAAAAACGAAAAACGTATTGTTGTTGTGTACGGAAAAAATCGATTATATATATATATATATATATGTTAGTCGTTTCGACTTATGATTCATATTTACGTATACAAAAAACGTAAGTGCTCTAGGGTTAATGCTGACATCTCAGGTCGAATTTGTCAACAGACTAAAAAAAAAAAAAAATTTCAAATATTTTTGATCTGATCTGGAATCAAAGTGGGATCTAAAATTAAATTTTTTCAAAATGCATTGGCATTCTTCAAGAACAAGATATTTTTACTTTTAACAGTACTTCGCGACCTTAGGACAACAAGGTTCTATTTGCACCTAAATTAACTGTAAGATAGAACCTTGTTGTCCTAAGGTCGCGACTTATTTATTTGAACAAACAAAAATTTAAATTAGTTATTTAAGTTTTTTAAAGATATTTTAATAACAATATACTGCATTTTTTTTATATTTTTTTTCTAGTAAAATTAAAAAACGATTTTTATGGAAAATTATCTAGTTTTTAGTGCAAATGTTTTATTTTTTTAGGTCATATTTTCGATTTTTTAGTGCACGAAAATCTCATAACTAATAAAAACGAACAAGAAAGCACCAACATCTTAGAACACAAACCGATTCTAAAAACAATCTTTAATTCGCCGATATATTAGGAAAATTTAATTGTAGTAATATTGTTATTATGTTTGTAACACATCGTGATAATCATCGGTTAACCTAGAAAGAATATCGTTACCTAAAACGCAAAATTCCAAAACCAGCCAAAAGTTAAAAAACTACTTTTTCATTGATTCTGATGTTTTGCATCAACACAAATGTTTTCAAAAAATTTTGGAATTTTTCGACTAAAATTTTTGATTTTATTAAAAAAAAACAAACGGCCCTATCTACAAAAGATTATGTGCTAATAGCTAAAAGACCAAGCTTACAAATTGCATTATATACAACATTGTCAATAAAGCTGATAAGATTTTTTGGGATACTTTTTCATTTCTTCATTGGGTTGTTTTTCCATTTTATCCCTAGAACACATACCCGGGTACAAATGTATCCACTTGCAACTTAGCAGTGCTGTAACTCAGGAACGGCTTAACAGGGTCACTCTTATGGTGTTCTCTTTTCTAAAAAATAAAAATGCATAGTAATTGTGTAATATATTTATCAGGTTACACGCACCCTTACATTTTTCTAAATTACAATGGAACAAATTAATAGCTACGTTTTACACTCAACACTAATGTGCGGCGTGTTAATATTGAATGCAAAGTCTGTACTAACAAGCGATATTCACCACGGTTGTAGCAATTTTCAACACTAAATTTTCTTTGAGTTACAATAAGCGTTAACAACAACGATTTTCAATAATTGATCTTAAAAATTTTGGGCTAAAAAAAATATTATTAAATAAAAGTAAAACGAACGAAAAACAAAAAGTTTTTATATCCATCACAATATAACCAAAAATCACAATACAACACAAATTGTACGCAAATAAAAGAAAAAAGTAAATATTTAAAATGCTTGCTTTTTTAATCATTCAAAACAAATTTCGTTCTACCAAGGGTAGGGTTCCCAACTTTTTTTGTTGCAATTAAAGTACATTGATTATTAAAGGTTAAGAAAAAAAGTACACAGTATAAATATAAAGTACAATTAAAAATTTTGTTTTATCGTTATATTTAAAAACGTTTTTGTTTTTTTTTTTTTTTCTTTTCGCAAGGTTTATCAAACAATTACACTGTGCTAGAATTTTTTAGATTCACTATGGCAGTCCCTATACTTAACAATATAATGAATTCTTTTAAAGGTCTGCTTATATAGTGTTTCAAGTTTGTTTCACATTTATAATATATCATATTTATAATATAATTCATATTGTTTCCACGAAAACCAGAAATGACTTTTGTATTAAACGTAATATCGGCCGAAAATCCCCAATGGACTAAAACTTCCCGGTCCTGACCCTTATTTAATGCCATTTTAACACAATTTTTTCCAGTTTCAAGTTTAAAAATGTCTTCATTTATGTTAATTTATTCATTAAAATAAATCAATCAAATCGTTCAATTAATAAATTAATTAAATGCTTTTCTAGACTTAAGGTTAAATTGAATCAAATAATTTTTTTTTTTTTTTTTTCTTCGTGATGACTTTTCAGTTCTCGACACATTGACATTACAAAAATTTAAAATCTAAAGCAAAAAAAAACAAAAATCAACGCCCTCTTTTTCCTTGATGACCGCTGGGATTAAATTAAATATTAAAAAATGTATTATGAAAAAAGTGTAAATAAAAACTGTTTGAAAAAAATATATTAATTTACAAGCAAAAAGTTTTTTACACCTGTTCAAATAATTATTGCAGGGAATATAAATTTACGTCAAATTTAAATTTGTTTCTTAAGTTGTTGTTCCTGTTGTTGTTCTTCTTATTGTTCAATTTTAATGGAATATTATTTTATGGCTTAAATTTTATTTATGCCAACGAAAAAACTCTAAGTTTTTTATGGTATTTTAGTCTCGTAAAAAATTTATGAAACGTTTCATGCAATATGATTTATCACCATTTGAGCCCATTAAATGTTTATGATTTGTTGTTGTTTTTCTTCTTGCTGCTTCTTTATTATTTTAATTCAGCCAGAGTTGTTAGATGTGGCGATTTTTCGCCATATGTAGGGATTTGTTAGCCAGTAATGGAATTTTTAGTCTAGCAAAAATGCAATTTTTTTAAAACATTTCGAATTGTTGACGATTATTTTCGGAATATGTGAAAAGTATTTCTCCTATTAATGTTCTTGTTTGTATGCAAAAATTTTAAAATGGGCATAGTTTATTGTGTTAATTTATCATATAGCAAACATAAATGCTATATTCGGCTATACATAAATATTTATAGAAACTGACATCACAGCATTATAATTTGTTGCAGTCTAAGATCAGTGATAAATTATGGCCGGACCATCAAAAAAAAAATTTTTTTTTTTCACTATTTATTTATTGAATTTTCATATATTAAATATGAACTAACAATAATAAATCAAATCTTAACCTAATGCTTTATTTTATGTCCTGCCAGTGCCAGACAAAAATTTTCTTCATCACGGGTTCTGTTCACATATGTAGGTGTTTATCGCTCATCTTAATGGGTAAGTGCTGCAGTGTCTCTTTTTCTTAAGTGAGAGTGGCCGCTATCATTTAAAATATTTCGAGCTAGTGGATTTGGGTGCAACTCTATCCTTTTCAAATATTTTACCGCACACTTCGTAATAATAGTCCTTACAAGTGGCACATTGAGATCCTTGTGGATATTTGAGTTTTTAACATACCAAGGGGCAGCTGTAATTATTCGAAGAAGTTTATTTTGGCGCCTTTGAATTTTTTCGATATTTGAGGCCGAGGCAGTGCCCCATAGTTGAATACCGTAGCACCATATTGGCTTTAAAATAGCGTTGTAAAGTAGTAGTTTGCAATCGAGACTAAGAACAGAATTTCTTCCAATGTCAGTTAATTTGAATTGCTTTTAGTTTCATTTGGGTTAATTTTGCTTCTATATGTCATTTCCATGTTAAACGCCGATCTAGATTAATACCGAGATATTTGACATGCGATTGTTGAGGCACTAGTTGATTATTGTATTAATAGGGGGCATGTTTCCCGACGCAAGGTGAATTCTATATGTACCCATTTTTGCTCATTGACCTTTATTCTCCATTTTTTAACAACAGTTCTAGTTGAAATATATGATCCTGCAGGTATCGAGATGCTTCACGACTGTTCTCGTGTACGCTTAGAAAAGCTGTATCATCAGCAAAAGTTGAGGTTAGGGTGTAATTGTTTGTTGGCATGTCCGAGGTATATATAAGGTAAAAAAGTGGGCTCAGGATGCTTCCCTGAGGGACTCCAGCTTCAATTGGCTGAGGATAACCTTCACCTTCTTTAATAATAAATTTTCGACCGACCAGGTAGCTTTCTAACAGCTTGTGTGTATTAACCGGTAGGCTTAGCTTCAATTTATGTAACAAGCCTACATGCCAGACTTTGTCAAAAGCTTTAGAAACATCAATGAAAAGAGCGGAGCAATATTTTCTTTCTTCAAAGGCTTTTTTTATGGCGTTTACTATCCGATGGGTTTGTTCAATTGTGCTTTGCTCTCTTCTGAAGCCGAATTGATGATTAGGTATACACCCATTGTCATTTAAAATTGGGGTTAATTTGGATGCTAAGAGCTTCTCGAACAGCTTCTCGAACAGCTTTGATATATTAGATAATAAGCTAATAGGCCTATATGACTCAACTTTTGTGTGATCTTTTCCTGTCTTTGGTATCATCGTTATTAAGCAGACCTTCCATTCTTGAGGGTAATATTCAAGGCATAAAATAGCATTAAAAATATAAAGAATAATTTTCTTTGCTATGCGAGGTAGCTCCAAAAGCATTTTATTACTGATCTTATCAAAACCAGGTGCCTTCTTGGTGTTTAATTCGCAAATAGCCCTTTCTATTTCCCTTATCTCAAATCTTAGGGGGATAGCTGCTTTAACATAAGCAGGCGGCAACTCGTCCGCTATATCGTCAGGTATATTTGGGGTAAATACGTTTTTCAAATGATTTACAAACAGGTTTCCTTTTTCATTATCATTTCTTGCCCAACTTCCATTCGGGTTTCTTAATGGTGGTTTCGAGATAACTGGTCTTTTGAGTTTTCTAGCTGCACGCCATAATGAGTAGCCTGATTGTGCAGTTGCATCCAAGTCCTTAAGATATTTTTCTACGGAAGCCGTTTTCTGAGTCTGCAGTAATTTTCTTGGCCTTTTTGAACACTCTTTTAATTCATTTTTAAGTTGAGGGGAATTGTGCAATTGTATTCTGTTTTTTTAGTCATACAAAACTAAATTCACCTAATTTGCTTAAAATATTATGACTTGTATCAATTTGAGCCGAAACAAAGTAATTTGTTTTGGGTTAATTCCTTGTATTAACCTTTAATTAGGCGCATTAAGAAAATCACACAATTAATCGCATGGGGTCTCACGTGATTATTTAGAAAATCCCCAGCAGCACAAACAGCTAGTTATGTATAAAAAAAAACAAAAACAGCATTTTTTCATTTAAAAACATAAAATATAAATAAAATTCAGTACTGGTTTCTTTCAACTATTTTACAAGTTGACTCATCTTCATATAAAAAAAAAGTTACACTATTAGTCGCATGGGGTCAACAAGAATTAGTCAAGCGACACGTGTGTACACTTTAACGATATAATCGCAACTTATTTTTGTTCTCTTTTTAAATGAATAAAGCTATAGAAAAAACAAGTTCGCTCCGAACATTTTAACGTATACATTTTTCAATTTTAATTTCTCCTGACCCCATGCGCCTAATTAAAGGTTAAAAAAAAATAAATTCCACCGAATTTCAATACAGTAGTATTTTATATGCAGTGTTGCCAATTTGGCCATTTAGTGGCTAGATTTAGCAATTTTTCACCGGTGATGATGAAACATCTTTCAAAATAAAGGAAAAGTATTCCAATACTCAATTTATTAAATGCATCAACACAAACAACACTGTTTCATTCTGGTCGGAAGAACTTTAACAATATACAAAAAATGTTTTTTAGAAATATCATAATTTCCTATAAACTTTCTCTCGCTACAATGGTCTAATGCTGAAGTAGACCCACTCAGTAATTTGAGTAAGTAATTTTTATTTAAACGTTCTTCTAAAACTTTTCTTAAAACAAAAATGGTATTTGGCGATTTTGAATACATAGTTAGGTGCAGTAAGTGAAAAAAAAAATCTGACAACCCTGAATACAGCGAATTTCTGTAGTCAGGTGCTTAGTGGCAAAACCAAAGTAAACATAAAGTTCATTTTTATAACTGGTTTCCCTGTTTTCACTTTAACGCTGTTTTTAGTTTGTGGACGTTAAAATAACTCACGTGGATTAGTTTAACGTGTTTAAAAATAAAATGTGTGTTTAAGTATTTTTGTTTTCTTGTACTTATAATACAAAAATAAAAAAAAAACAAAGTTTAAACAATAAATTTACCACTCCATGAGAACTTAGTAGTATTTCTTTAAAGTAAAATTAATGTGCAAGGATTATAGCACTATTAAACCTTTAAGCCGTTTGTACCCTACACTCTTAAAAATTTCTCTATAAATTATGGTGTAGTATATTATACGGTCGGGATTGACCAACTATATATTCTTACTAGTTCCTTTTTTAATCTCTTACACAAAGTATTTGTTTCTAAATGAGTTTCCTTGCTTTAGGATAATTCATAAGGCAATTTATTTCTGATGTTGGTGCAGGGTGGAGAAAATTATGAGTGTTTTGTTCTCTGATATTGATAAATAGAATTAAAACTTTAAGATCCATAAAATTTTGGAAGTAAGTATTGTTTTTGATATTTGACATACTTTGGTTTATACTATTTAAAATCGGCATAACTTATTTATAGTTATACCCACACAGTGTTGCCATAAAAAAGCACACGCCAAAAAAAAATTTCCCTACAAAAATCCCTACACGTTTTCGTCATTTAAATCGAAGAAGAAACAAAATAAAAAACTTGTTTTATACTCATAAGTCTATCAAAGCTATAAAAACAAGAACTAGCAACAAAAAATAAAAAATAATTGTTCAAACTTTGGTTTGAAATCAATTAAAATAACAAGAAGTTCCTTAAAAAATAATATTTAGTTCTTTTGAACTAAATTTTTTTAATAAAAATTTTAATCAAATTCGGATTAAAAAACAAGAGGTTATTTAAAAAAAATAGTTATTTTAAACTAAATCCTGAAATGATTTTCTTTTCGTAATGCATTTTTTGGGATTTATGGGAAAATAAATATTTTTGTTAGCTTTTTAAATAAAAAAAAATAATTTAACAAATTTTTATCGTTTTATTTTTCTTCAACAATGCAATATGAAAAATACCTGCATTTTGGCAAATACGTCCCATTTTTCCTACGCTTCTATTTGAAATAAATAAAATCTATATTTAAAATTTCCCCACTTTTGGCAGCATTGTAACCACACCACAATAGTAGAGAGGGTATTACGTGCTTGTGCTGATGTTTCTAACCAGTGTTCGAAAATAAACAATACATTATTTAGCGTCCGGCACACATACCCAAGAACGATATCTATTTTTAGTTGTTCAATACCGTTCGTAACTTTTTTCGAGAAAGAACCAAGCATTACATAGTGTTCTGCTCTTCGTTGAAAAACAAAACAATTGTAGTGATACTATAGATAAACATTATATATTAATGTGCTAAAATGTTTCTTTTTTTTACATTGATAAAGAAATGAACAAGCAAACAATTTTAGCAACGACCACAGTACGAACATTTTGCTGGCTTTTTGTTATTTATTCGTATGAAAATTTTGTTTCTGTAAAAAATTTTTGGTTTTATTTTAACAACCAAAGGCCGAATCGTCCACAATGAAGTTTGTGGTTAAGAAAAACCCGAACGGAACTAAATGTTGTCATCTTTTGTTGAGTTGGATAAAAACAGTATTATTTTTATGTTCGAAAGATGACAAACAGGGAAACGTTATTTTTTTAATGATATTCTGCACAAACACTATTAGCGTGTGTGTTTTCCACAAATCTACCGCACCGAACACTAAGGAACGATATTTAGTGTTTATTTTCGAACACTGTTTGTAACACCTTAAGTTTTAGTGCTATCCCCATCTTTTAGTTGTTCATGGCTTCGAAATAGGATACACATTTTTTTCGTGCACTCAAAAAAATCAATCTATCCGTACTCAAATCAATCCGAAGCGGTAACAATAGTGCGGTAAGTACGGATTTTCTTGAATCAAGTACAGAAAGATTGATTCAAGTGCGGATTTTTCATCGCGAAATACTTAACTTATCCATATTCGATCCCGAATTCGTACTTGAAATTGTCCGAAAATGAGATCGGTGAAGGTAAAACAAATATAATATCAATCTTAATCCCGAATTCGCACTTGAAATAATCCGAAAATGAAATTAGATTGATTCTTACTTTAAACATTTACCCCAGAGACAGAAGGGGAATTTTATTGATTTTACACCTTACAAAATTTCAATTATTAAACACCATCATTCCCGATATGGTTTTTACTTTAAAAACTTAATGTGCATATATAACTGAAAATATAAACTTAATGAGAAGCAAGAGTTCTCAATTTTACTCTTAAAACATGAAAATAATTTGTTTTCGTCTTCTTCTGTTGTTTTTGTTGTTTCTTCACACAAGAAGCAAATCGTATTAAACTACTTGTTTAGTTGTATTGCAGTAGTCCACAACAAACTCTTATAATTTAAATGAGATTAAAACTTCTACTTTGTAATTTTACTCTCAGAGTAGCACTACCAACGAAAAGTTTAATATTTTACTTGGTTTAAGGCAGAATTAGGGCTCAGTTAGCCGGGAGTAACAGTAACGTTGCAAACCAATTAGAACGATTACAGTTAGCAGTAAGATGTTACGTCTCAATCTGTAAGAAATAGATTGGTCTTACTTTTTTACGGTTAGGTTACTGTTACTGTTACTCCCGGCTAACTGAGCCTTAAGTCTTTACTTTCTGTTCCGTAACGAGTCAGCTGATTTGTTTTTGTTGTTAAAAAACCTAAGAAATTGATTAGTTTTTCTGTTCTGTTGCGGTCCAGTTTGTTAAAATCGAAAACTTGTCAAGTAATTGTAAGTGACAGCAAAATAAATAATAAAAAATACATAATTATATTGAAATAAAATGTTTTTGGGAATTCATAAAATTTAATTACTTAAAATTTATGTGCATTAAAGTTATTGAAATGAAACAATGGAGGGTGCAAAACTAATAAATTTGTCATAAATGGCTGATAAGCTACAACAGAAAAAGTAACTATAGTATTGTTTCCAGATGACAAGCAATTGATTGTTTAAAAAAATTTTTTATGAAAATCACTCAGTTTTTTAAGGTGGCATGTCATAACGTCCAGTGTCATAGTGTCCATGTGACACTTTCAAAAGTGTCATAACGTCCATGGACACTATGACACTTTGCAAATGGACATTATGACACTTTCAAAAGTGTCATTAGGTCCATAATTACCAAAGAAGTTAAATACAAAAAAACGAGAGAAAAACATGTTTCATTATGGTCCCAACCAACAAAACTATTTTTAAAGAAACTAATTTAACCATAATATGGTTGTCGGTGGCAATGATTTGGTTAAATGAAACATAATGTAGTAAAAAAATTTTTAAAAAAGGTTTTGCTGCTTTTGCTCTGGGTGTATCTATTAAATATATAACGAAAACACTTTTGGGCGCAAGGATTTTCATTTCTATGGTATAACAAATACCGGCTTCGCTAACTAAAGCTAACTAAATCATTGGTCTATGCCAACAAGCCGATGACGTTGAAAGATCTTAGAGCCAACATTGAACGCGAAATAGCGGCCGTTATGGCCGAAATTACCGCGTCATGGAAAATTGGGTCCAACCAATCAACCGCTGCTGACGTGCCCGCGGTAGCCACATGAACGAAGACGACTTGCATTCATAAACATTTTGATTGTATATCAAGTCGGTCATAAAGTTTCGGAAATATCTCAAATTGTTTGTTTTTTATTTAAAAAAAAGTTGTCCTTATTGGAAACCCCTTTATATTGAACTAAGACTGATTTCCTAAAATTAGGGCTAACACTAGAGCTTTGAGCCCCAAATGAATTATAGTGGTTCAAACATGAGTTTGTATTAAAGCGCTATACTACAAGATCTTTTGTTTTAAACATCTTGTGTATTTTAAGGACCTCGACTGAATAATGAATGTGCTGCTGATTGCCTTTCATGCTTTGTAAAATGTTTTGTTCAACACTACATTTGACAGGAGCTGTTTGTTTTTTAACTGATCCTCTTTAGAAAAAAAACTTGAATTATCAACGAAAGCTCTTTCCTAAGAACAGGACTGTATTGTAATATTGTTACCGACTGCCTCTTGTGTCTCGTGAAATGGTTAATCTTTTTAAAGTTTAAAGGCCTTTTAAAAAATATTTTACATTTATAAAAGCAATTCCCATTGCATAACCTTTTATAACTATTTTTTATTACTAGGAAGGTTTGTATTTAAAGACATTGAAATATTTTTTCTTATTTTATTAATTTATAAAAATCTAGCCGTAATCCTTCAAATGTGTTTCTTTTTTTATTAAAGTTTTTTTATATCTGAATAAGACATTTATCTCTATTATCCTAAATACATCTGCTTTTGAAAGACAACAAGTTTAATGAAGCTGTTTTTGAAACAATTACCTCAAAATAAATATTTATTATTAATTTTCAAAAGAATAAATTTAATGAAATTTAACCCATCTCTCAACCATAAGAATCTTGTTTCTGCTAAATCCTAATAAGCACTCTAGAAGCAGACCCCTTTTCCCTTTTATTCATTTAATTTTCATTATTTCCCTCGTTATTACAAGATAAGGTACTCGTAAAAGTACATATTCCTTCCTACCAGCAGAAGAAGCTAACCAAAAGAAGTCCTTTTAAATATGTTGCTCAGCAAGAAAATGTAAACAGAAGAAAGAAAAAAAATAAAAAATAAAAGATTTAAAAAAAAATTAAATGCAAACAAACACAATGATGTCTGCCAAAGTGGGGGAAAAATAATAAGTGAAAGGAAAACAAAAAATTACTCCAGACATCTCATAAAAAATAAAAACAAAACGAAACATTGAATGCTGAAGTCAAAGGACACACCATTACATTTAACACAATGTCATTGCAAAACTTATTAGCAGAAGAAAAAATCTGTAATAAAAACAAAAACACAGAACATAAAAGCATCCTTAAGAACCAGATAGAGAAAAAAAGAAAAAAGGATAATATTAACAAGCAGTATACATACATATAAAACAATAATATAATACTTAAACTAATGTTTAACATCTTAAATGGAAAACGAGCTCACAAATTAAAGTACAGCCAAATGGACGTCTTGTTAGTCTACATCTACATCTTCTTCTGATGAACATAAACGAGGACATAAAACAGTCATGCGAAACTGAATTTGAACATGACCAGATTCTGCAATAGAATTCGTAATCAATTCAAACAAAGTGTGTTTTACTTTTGTTTTATTATTTATTTTGTAACTTTAATCTCCAGTGATTTTTTTGATTATTTGATCATGACATTTAGTCTATAACAAGTTGACAAAATTGTATTAGTTGCTAATCAGATACGTATAAGAATATTAAATGTCCCTTTTATCTATAATGAATCTTTATAAAAAACTCAGGAAACTCTTTTTTTCGAATTAATTATACACCCAGTAAAAACTTCGCATACAAAATAATGTGTTGAGTAATCAGAAAAACATAAGAGCACTACTTACAATTCTACTGAAAGAACCAATGAATTTTACAAGGGATGTCCCAAAAAGAACGCATTTAAAAGTAAGTCATTATTTTTTTTTACCTGCATACATCCAGAAAAAAGTAGTTATAGAAGTTGTTATAGATGTAATTATAGAAGAAAGCTACAAAATAATGAGTTAAAGAAGCCATTCATTTTGAAAAAGTAGGTGAAGTTTTTACTGGGCAGTTACTCACAAGAATCTTAAGTTATAAATTTTGGATTAAATCTAATAAAATTTGGTATGTGCAATCGATCCAAAATTACACACAGCCCCACATAAGTTTCATAACGGAATAGATTATTTATGCACATACACCATCTTCTTTTATTGGTATTTAGATTTAATTTGGCCCGGAGATATTCAAACTAATTTTATTGGAATTTAACCAAATTTTATTGGAATTGTTCCATTTTTGACCAAAGCTATAGCCGAAAATAGCTTTTAATGCCTTATTATTATTGGTGTTAACGGCAATGATTTTTACGATAGCTTCTATATCACAGTAGAATTTTGTGCTGGTAGGCTGAAAATTTACCAACTTTTTCTACAAATTTCTACAAATAGATATCTAGTTGTGTATTGATATCTATGGTTTTCATAATTTTAAAACGTATTTCTTACCTACGGATAAAGTTGTAATGTATTTTATATCATCGATTTTCGATAGTTTATTCGAAAAGGCTAAATTTACATTGAAATAATCAAAATAGGATAGGTAAAGAAAACTGTTAGGTACGAAAACGACTAGGTATCTGTTTGTTGAAATTACGGGCATTAACACAACAACAAGTAAGAGTACTATATTCGGCTATGCCGAATCTTATATACCCTCCACCATGATGAGATAAAAACAAAAATTTATATACATAAATAACGTTCTTTAGATAGGTATAAATAAATATTAATTGAGCCACGCCAACTTTTCATTTCGTCATGCCGAAGGATATAAAAAAACAAAAAATTTATATATGTACCTAAGCCCGTTTCCTCTTTTGCCAAAGTTGATGTTTAAAATTCTTTTTATAGTCTTAAAATCGTTTTTTAGAACATAAAAAACTTAAATAAAAAAAATTAAAAAAAAAACTCTTTTTGGGATTCGAACTGGCAATATCATCAGTCTCAGGAGAGAACTTAACAACTCGGCTACGAATGCTTTTACTGAAGAAGCGTTAAATTAAAATATATTGAGTCTATGTGTTTGTTTCTTTATTTGAGCGGCATATCATATACATGCATTAATGTGTATGTGTATGCGTAAAATTAAACACATTACAAATAAAATCCACCACTTGTAGTGAAGGGTATAAAAAAACTACAAAAAACCAAATTACCCACACTTTATTACCATAGCAACTGCATGACCGTAGCAACCAAAATTGAATTAGTTTGTATGGTATGCTTATGTCTTTTTGGTAATACAGTGTTGGTATGGTAATGTCACGTCTAATTGGCCCTTTAAAGGAAACAATTTGAGGCAGTCGTGGTTTTTTACTCATATCTCAGCCATTTGTGGACCGATCTTTCTGAATTTCAATAGCAAGCAATTCCGGACCATATGTGACATAAATGTATAAAAACCTGGCTCCCATCATATATGGGGTCTTCAGAAAATCCATTTCAACGGACAGACGGACAGACGGACATCGTTAAAACAACTTCGCTCCTCATAGTAATAATAATAATAATTTGTTGCTATTACGCCAAATCGTGGGCGCATAGTGCCAAATCCTCATAAGGATCCAGAATATATTTTATAGGGTCTAACATCAATATTATAGAAATTACAAACGGAATGACAAATTTATATATACCCTTTTCACCACCTGTGGTGAAGGGTATAAAAAATCGTATATATGTAGATTTATTTATCGTTTAATATTTAAAATTTTTATGAATCTTAAGCTCTTACATAATCACTGTTCACTTTCTTAACTGGTACTCTGTTTTGGTTGTTACGTAGCGCACAAATGTGCGCTTATTTTTAAAATGTACCATTAGTGCTTAAAAAAAAGAAAACATTTTATTGGGTTCTTATGACTTACCGTAGTAACACAATTGCACCCTACGAACGTAGTTTAGTACGTCGTACACTCAAAATATTATGAAGGTAAAATCAACGTAAAATGAAATATACAACAAATGAAAATTCATTTAAAACCCGGTCAACTCATTTTTCATTTAAATCAAACTAAAAATCCTGTTATTTTTAAATGTTAAAAAATAACTCACTAATTACAGTACAAATTTTAACTTTTACTCTGAAAATTTAACTATCAAAAAAACAAACTACAATTTCCGTAAAAATAACGGATTTTAACTTTTGTTTCGAAAATTTAGCTATCAAAAAAACAAACTACAATTTCCGTTAAAATTACGGATTTTAACTTTTGTTTATAATTTTTAACTATTTATACGTTGTCAAATTAAAACGTATGATATTTCATACGAAGGCACGCAACAGCAGACGTGAACGTAAATTCTGTATCATAGAAAAAAATTTCAAAAAAATATAACGCTAGTACGAACGACGAACGACGAATTATTCGCAACGAATATTCGTCGTCAGAAATAGAACACATTGGAATGTATGAAAATACACACAATCATTGCGTAGACCAAAATTCGTCCTGCGTAACGAACACTGCGATAGGTTTATTTCTATTTCTTACGCAGACGAACGACGAATAAATTGGGACAAGGACAGCAAACCGTAGCATGATAGCAAAATCTTATATTTATTAAAAGTCGTGAAAGCTGTAAAGGATCAAAGGGAAAAATTGCTTCTATTGCAAACTTGGCTAACATTAGGGGAAAAATTGCAAGCTAAAAAAAAACCACTAAAATTTATTATTATTTGAAATCGCTTAATGGGTGAAAAAAAAACAGAATATTGGAAAACAACAAAAACAAAATTTGCAAAAATTCGCGAAAATTAATTAGTATTGTGGTTATTTTGTTGAACTATTTATGGTTTTTAATCCAAATTTTTAATATTTTTAATTAATTCATTTTGAAAATCCTTCATTCTTGACCGTGGCCGGGGCTCGAACACTGGCCGGCAGGTTACCATGACATGTTTCGATCGCAACCACTTGATCTCAATCAGATGGATTTGCCGTCTTACACTCGCAGCCATCGACGACTGCTGACGTCAAAAGTCAAACATCAAAGGATGAACCAAACTGTATTTTAACCTTTGGTAGATTGAAATTTGCTTTTCAGAATGATTATCCATTTTAATTGATTTTACATGTTTTTTCCTTACTTTTGTTTTCTCGTACTTTTTGACAAGAATTCTTCTTGAAGTCCAAAGTACTATTTTTGTTTTTATTTTTGTCTTTCTTTTTTTCTGTTGACCTGTGGCCGGGGCTCGAACCCTGGTCGACAGGGTACCACGACATGTTGCGATCGCAACCACTCGATCTCGTCAGATGGATTTGACGTCTTTCAGGGCAAGGGTTCGAGCCCCCGCCACGGTCAGGAATGAAAAATTATCAATAACAATTTTAATTAATTTTCATGTTGTAAAATTTCTTTCTTCAATAAAAATAATTTAATGAAAATTTAATTTGATGAACTTAAGCCTAATTAAAAATATTAAAAATTTGGATTAA
This sequence comes from Pollenia angustigena, assembly GCA_930367215.1. Classification (NCBI taxonomy): domain Eukaryota; kingdom Metazoa; phylum Arthropoda; class Insecta; order Diptera; family Polleniidae; genus Pollenia; species Pollenia angustigena. The sequence continues at coordinate 46,662,964 of OV884058.1, forward strand.
AAATAATACAACGCAAATATTTAAATTTTCAATGTGATTTATTGAATGGAATCAAAAGAGAGCGGTTTGATGAACAATGCTTTTCGATTTGTTTTCCGGCGCAAAAACAAATAACGAAGAATGGTTTCCCAACACGCGAAAAACAGGGAAATTCGAGATTAATCCCAGAGACTTCTAGTGATTAGCCTTGCATTTTATTGATTGGCATCGCAAATGCCAATCGAATGGGTAACTGAATCCGCTTGAATTGGAATGGAAGGTCAGTTGGAATAATGGAAATTCGTGGGATAAGGGCTTGTTCTCCTTTGAATTTGCCCTTGATCAATTAATGAAGACAAACAAAAGATACTGACGAAGAATGAAGAAACCTGTTGTCACTACGGTACGAATAACGAAACGAACCGAACCGAAAAAAATCCGTATAATCGAGCTCAAAACGTTTTTTATCACAATGTTTTTCACAATTATCAACAAAATAAATAAATTCCAGCAAGAAAAATAGCACATTTACTGTGGAAAATTACAATTCCAAAATGACACCTTCGCAAAGTCTAAGTCAACGTATAACGCCATCTATCGGATTTTGGCTGAGAACTTTATATTTTTTCATTTGGAAAGCCATTAAGGAATAATTTCACACAAAATTTCATACAAAAACTAGATTTTCGATTTTTCCAATTTTCATACTTTTCCGAAATCGGCCCAGGCGTTCTCATTTTATGAATTATCATACATTTTTTACACCATTTTTATATATCGAGTGATTTTTTAACTATTATCTTTTTGGGAACACTGGTTTAAACAGCTGACGCACGTTTCGTGTTTTGTTTCACTGTCAAACATCTTCAGTTTGGTCTATAATTTAACCATGAATCGTCTTACAAACGAACAACGCTTGCAAATTATTGAATTTTATTATCAAAATGCGTGCTCTGTAAAGAAAGTTCATCGCGCGCTTCTTGTGTTCAGTGACGAAGCTCATTTTTGGCTCAATGGGTACGTTAATAAGCAGAATTGTCGATTTTGGAGTGAAGATCAGCCAGAAGCCTTGCAAGAGCTACCAATGCATCCAGAAAAAGCCACAGTTTGGTGCGGATTATAGGCTGGTGGCATCATTGGACCATACTTCTTCAAAGATGATGCGAATCGTAACGTAACTGTGAATGGTGAGCGCTACAGTGAGATGATATCCAACTTTTTTTGCCCAAAATGCAAGAGCTTGACTTTCATGCCATGTGGTTTCATCAAGACGGTGCCACATGCCACACAGTAAGCTTAACAATGGACTTATTGAGAGGCGAGTTCGGTGAACATTTTATTTCACGTTCGGGACCGGTCAATTGGCCGCCTAGATCGTACGATTTAACGCCTTTATACTATTTTTTTGTGGGGCTATATTTAAGCTCATGTCTATAAACACATGCCTGCTTCAATTGACGCATTGAAATACAACATTGAAGGATTTATTCATGAGATACCGGCCGAAATGTTGGAAAGAGTATGCCAAATTGGACTAAGCGGATGGACCATTTGAGGCGCAGTCACGGTCAACATTTGCATGAAATAATCTTGAAACATTTAATTATATGGACCGTACTACCGATTCAAATAAAGATTTCATGAATTTTTCTGAATTTTATTTGTTTTTTTTAACTTTCCTATAGCTCTTAAAAAATCACCCATTACTATGTAAATCAATTAAAATAAGGACTTGTACAAATAAAAATATTTATTTGAATTTTATCGACTAAGAACAAATCTCTAGTTTATTTTTTTTTTTAATTAATGTTTTTTGGATGCAGTAGAAATGCATTTAAAATGGATTGCAGCGTGTTTTATACGTCTGTTTTATGCCATGTTTTTATCTGATATTATTTGAATATCTCTTGTAATTTTTTCCATTTATTTTTTTATAACCACTTCAAAAATGTTGGTACTTTTGAAATAAATTATAGAATGATATCAATCAGCTGTTCTTTGAATGTATTAGTTAGTTGGCATTTACATCCAGCTTTACCTAAATTTAAGTGTTAACTTTTTATGCTGAAAGTAATCATCTGTGAATAACTTAAATAGGTACTTAAAAAGGTTAAAAAGTTTATGAATATGCGCCAATATGTTTAAAATTTTCTTTAAAAATAGTTTTGTTGGCGGTGACCATATGTAAACATGTTTTTTCTCTTCGTGCAGTTCATTTTCTGTTTGGCATGCAAAAGTGTCAAGGTTTGCTTGAATGCTCAGCTAAATAACAACGTAATTAAAATTTCTTTGTAAAGCATTTACTTGGAAATCTTTTTTTCTTAAAACAAATAATTGAACAATCAAACCAAAGAATAGCATATTCGAAATGTGAAAACAAATGAAAAAATTTATCTAAAAAATGTTTTTATTTACTTTGAAGCGGCTTTTTTTCTCTTACATTTCGAATTGTCAACAAGAAGTAAACAACTGTCATAACATTTTTCCCCAATGAAGTCATCATATGCAAGAAAAAATATTAAATAAAAAACCTTGAACAAGTCAACAAATGTCCTGTATAAAAAAAAAATCCCCATAACTTCATGCAAATTCACATTTTTTGTACCCTTCACCGAAGGTAAAAGGGTATATATAACATTGTCATTCCGTTTGTAATTTCTACCATATTGATCCTACACCCTTTAAAGTATATATATTCTGGGTTCTTATGAAAATCGAAGTTCAAATCCGGTTGTCCGTCTTTCCATCTGTCCGTCTATCCGTCTGTCTGTTGACATGGGTTTTCCGAAGCCCCCAGATATGTTGGGGGCTTGGTTGGGGTATCCTTATGTCAGGTATTCTTATTTTAGTTTTGCTATGGTCCAAAAATGGCTGAGATATGAGCAAAAAACCACGACTACCTCTATTTTTTTCCAGAAATCCCTTGTTCCAAATAAGGTACAAACATTTAGGTTGTTAATACACACCATCCCACAAAATACAAAAATTTCAAAAATTTTATAAAAACCTGAATTTTTGGACTGTCAAATGACCTATGGTTACGCCTTAGATATCAAAAGATCGGAAATCTTTAGTAGAAAATATTTTCTGAAAATTTCGGAAAAATCGGTTAAGATACGAAACAGTTATGGCCAAAATAATTTTTTTTTATTAAATACCTACTTTCGGGAACCAACGATCTTCCCGAGTCCAAGCTTTATAACTCAAGTAAATGGTAAATTTCTTCCTAAACATGTCGGTATTTAAATCTGTCAAAATACTGAAATCCCAAAAATTATTTTTTTATACCCTTCACCGAAGGTAAAAGGTTGGTCCGCAATGGTAAAAAGATCCCCTTAACATCATATAATGCCTAAAATGCTTTCAAATTCAAAAATGTCCACAGTATTCTTGTATGACCAGTTTTGTTTTAATATGATTTTCGTTATCGTTAATGCCCAATATGATTTTCGTTATCCCCCTTATTTATTATTTCATCTTTTTAACGAAAGAATTTTAACAAATAGAAACTAGGAATTTTTGTATTTTTTTGTTACTTAAAAAACTCGCCAAAAAAGATAAATCTATGGTATGACAACAGTGTCTTACAAAAAGAAAACAAACAAACAAACACAAATACATGGCACAAACAATTTTGGTGAATATTACGGTTCACAACTCAAATAAGTTGATTTGTAATTTTTTATTATGGTTTACAACTTTGCTTTATTGCGGTGAACAAAAACATCAAAAGTAATTACAACTCAACACAGTTGAACAGTGAACAGTAAACGGGCCATATTTCATTTTAATGATATTCAAACAACTTTCCTTCATGGTTCAGTTGTCTAGGGGGTGTGTAAAGTTAGAAACTGTGAGTTCCCTGGTTCGAATCTTGGTTTTTTAAAAAGAATTTTTTTGTTATATTTTTATTTTATGTTCTTAAAACGATTTAAAAAAAAATTTTACCAGTTTTCGCTTCTTAAATTAAATTTGTAATGAAGTTTTTAGTATTGTTAATATGAGGGGCTTAAAGCACAAGGGGTTTAAGTGCCTTTCTCTAAAATTGAGTTTACACATGGAATTATATATATAGTTCGGAGAAGTTGGTCAGAGCACAAGAGGGGAATGTAGGATTCTCATCCGGACGCTAGATATGGTGAACAATTCAAGCACTTAACATTAAAATACCTGCTTCGCTTGGAGCACAAGCGAAACAATCGCTTTTGTCTCATTATTTAAAATAAGTCACTTGAACCCCTTGTGCTTTAAGCCCCTCATATGTATGTATATGTAAAAATAATTTAGTTTTTGCCTAATTGCCCTCGCACAATGGTGAAGGGTATATAGGATTCGGCACAGCCGAATAAAGCACTCTTACTTGTTTAGTTTGCTATTGAAAATATGAACACAGATTCTAACTTGTGTTTGTACATTTCAGATAAAAGACATACATACAAACACAAGCAATTGGCATCTACAAAAAAAATAAAATTTTCCCAACGTCTAATTTTAACACAAACTATAAGAAGAGTCGGTTAATTGGTAAACTATATAAAAAAAAATTTTAAAATTTTTTCTTTTGAGAGTACAAATAAGCTAGCCAGTACCGTTAGAGGGTTAAGAATTCCCTATATTCCTAGTCGCTAGACAAAAACTGATTTTTTGGTTCTATATATATTATATCTGTGGCAATAAATAATAATGGCTTAAGTTGACATAAGTGTTTTTTCATTCTATTTTACATGATTTTTATATTCCTCAAGATCTATCACTCAGCTAAATTTCAAGTATTTATGCCTGTATTCATAAAAAATTTTAAAATTTAATAAAGGCTTAAAGAACAAATTTACTTTGAAAAATATCATTAATAAACATTTGTTAAATTTAATAATCATTTATGAATACGGGTGTTATACTTTAACTTACACAACAAAACACACAATTTATTTTAGAAAAAAACGCTTAATATCTCAAAACACGAAATTACGACTTAAGCCATTATTATTTATTGCCACAGATATGAAAACATGTTTTATTCTTTTATTTTTTTCCAAACCAAACCCACTGTGCTAAGAGTATGAAGCTGTTACAAAGTTATAACAACAAGTTAATCAAAAAAAAAACACTTGCAGCAACCAACACGATACATTCACATATACTTTTTCATCGAAAATTGTACAAAACTTTTTTAGAAAAGTTTCCAGAAAAAATAAGCAAAGATAAACGAATGAATAAAAAAAACTGATGCATAATAAAATACAAAAAAAAAACTCTGCACAAAACTTTTTTTCCTTGAAACGATAATGCCTGTGCAACATCATTGACCATAGTATTAAAATAAGTCCCCTACGAGCTAAGATTTTTTCTTGTTGACATGTCCTCAAGCCCATACTCATTCAAAGTTACTATTTCCTTAAATATCCCTGGCAGTCAAGGCAATAGCATATGCTTAGGGGTTGAGAATTTAAGAGGGATTTACCAAACAGCTTCTTACTAAAAATTCGATTTATAGCCGAATATGAATGTATGTAATCTTTAAGTAACAGTAGATAGTAAGTCACTTAAAAAAAAGGTCATAATTTCGCCGTTGGTATTCTATTTGGGGAACATTGAAATATGTATGTATAATGATTTTAACATAATGATTTTAAACTGTAGTTAAAACAAGTAAGAGTGTTATATTCGGCTACTCCTAATCTAATATACCCTTCACCATTGTGGGATAAGAACAGAAATTTGTATTAAATTCGTTCTCTGGATATAAATACATTTATTTTGTGTCACGCCCATATTTTGTTGAGCGTATAATAACCAAGATGCTTGTCTCTAGTTGGGAAACCTTATCTCTTGCCCTTTTCCAGACATACGGAAATCTATAATGTGTTTGTTCGGGAGATGCCATGCTCACTTCTCCAATACCGGTCATAATTTAAAAGAGGGTGTATTACGTTAACCCAGCTATGTTGTTAAATTTTGGACAATTTTTCTCTTTTCGTTCTAAAGATATAAATAAATCTATTTTGTGCCACGCCCACGTCTCCACTTCCACCCATATTTTTGTCGGATGTTGCCTATTGATAACCAAGATACTTAAACACAATTCGCAAACTCTTGCCGTTTTCCAGGCAATCAGAAATCTAGAATGCCTTTGTGGGGAAAGTGCCACGCACTTTTCACCGATTCCGACTATATTTTATCGGTTGTTGTATGTTAATAAATATGAGGCGTGTACCTTATTTGGAAGCTTTAGCTTTTTTCGTTTCTATAGATATACAGAAAAAACCACAACAAGACATTTATGGGTAAACTAGAGGCAGTTGTAGTTTTTTGCTCATATCTTAGCCATTTTAAGACCGCTCAGACTGAATTTCAATAGCCAAATTTAATGGAGCATATGTGACATAAATGTATATCATACAGGTCCCAATAGCATCTGGGGTCTGTGGGAAACCCATTTCAATAGACGGACAGATGGTCAGAGTGACAAACAGCTTCGGTTCTCATAAGCAACCAGAATATTTAACAATTGTGATTTTTCATTTTTAATTGAAGTTTTTGATATTTAAATTAGGCTTAAGTTCATCAAATTATATTTTCATTTAACTATGTTTAGTGAAGCAAGGAATTTGCAACATCAAATGGATTAAATTTTTTTTTTTTCAATAATTTTATTCTTGACTGTGCACGGGATTGAACGCAGGCTTTACAATTTACATGTTTCGAAAATAACCACAATCCCATCATCAGAATTCATTGCCGTTCTACCGTTTGCGCTACTTCGGCGTGTTCAGTCAAGAATAAAATTATCAAAAATGCAGCTTCCATACAAATTGTTCAATACATACTAAAAAAATCAAAGAAAAAGCCCCATAAATGCCTAGGAGTCGCCCCTGGAGGATGGTATGAGCGGCCTTCAATAGTTGTTTTTCCTAAACATTTTCTTAACACGTTGACTGCCAAGGCCAGTTTCAGAAAACTGTCCAAAAATTACATTTTGATTTTTTCACATTATATTACTTAAAACTCTATTTCTAGATGAAGGGTATCATGAAAAAGCAAATATAATGTTTATTTTAGGAGAAAAAGGAACTACGAATTATCTCGTAATTGGCTTCTGTGATAGAAATCGCTACGGCAAATATGGGGCTTTAAGAAATTCAGAAATTTAATTTAAATTTTTCATCTTTTGTGAATAAAATCCAAAGTTATAGACAGATTTTAAAGGCCCTGTTAGCCGAACGTAAATGTAGAAATGTAAATGTAATGTAAACAGCTGATCGTTTCTGTTATATGGAAAGCAATGCAAATCCTTAACTGACTGTAATGTTACTAAACCGTAAAATGCCAAACTGAAGAAAATAAAATTTCATTGCGTGGTAACGTGACAGTTGAATATAGTGATAGGTTGCTTGAATTTCAAATGGAATGCGTAAATTTACTCATTTTCTTTGGTACTTTTTTAGTAATAATATCTGTGGACTTTTGACAAAACAACTTACAATACAATATTATCATATGTACAAATATATGTTCAGCTATATAAAAGAAACAAATGCATACATATTATTATTATTAGTTGTTATTTTTACGCCATATTGTGGGAGCATAGTGCCAACCAAATTTCGATTCTTGTTTGATTTTCTATTGGTTTCAGTAACAATTGTGATTTAGGAGCAGTAGGTTGTTAACCCAAGGCTCTTAGATTTGATGGTGCTGCCATCTTCGATATAGCTGAAAAGGCACAGCAATTGAGGTTCATAGTTTGGGGCGGCACCTACTCGCCTTGTCGGTGAAGCATAAAGCACTCACCCGCTGATTGTCCGGGGCTGCTTATTTGAGCTAAAGCACTTATTAGCAGCTAACCTTTATATCTTAAGGCCGTTCACTATCCGCAATCTGTGACCCATCTCGGCCTTCGCGAAGACACCCTTCAGTATCTCCACGAACAGGAAATACACAAACAAACAAAAATTTTATTGTAAAAAATTTAATTGTATCAAAACTTTGTTTTGTGTATGCACATAATGTAAGTACATGTGTATGAATATGCTATAATACATATTTGTTAATTGCTAATATTTAATATTTATAGCAATTATTAAACTATTTATAAATTTATACATACAAGAAATACAGTTTTAACACTATTTTAATCGCTTGGTACCTTCCTGCAAAGCGGTCACCATATGAACATTTTTAATTCTCATCACTATTTGTGTTGTTTTGTATATACTTATGCTTTTTTGTTTATGTTTTTGAAAACCAGCTGACACGATCTTTCTTGGTTTATAAGTGCACAAATGCGCTTACAATACATTACGGTGTGTTACATTGCATTTCTTTGCATTTACAATCGCCTAAAGCGGCAAAAACAGCATAGCGGAATTTTCCAATTTAATTTAAATTTTTTAAAAATTATTTTTTTTTATTCAAAAAAAATTTATATGTTTATGTGACAATTTCATTTAAAAGGGAGGGACCTATGAATGAAAAAATCGATTTTTACTTTTTTGGTGATTCTTAAAATAGACAATAAGCTCGTTATAATGCACCAAACCGCGGTTTTCTAACTTCATTACTTTTGTCATAAGTAAGCTTTAAAATACACCTTTAATTAGAAATAAAATTAACTTGTTAACTTTAAAATCGTTTTTCTCCAAAACTAATTTTTTGCCCATAGGTCCCTTTTAACTAAAACCGTCACATATCTAAAACGGCTGCGATTACTAAAATTAGTTTAGCCTTACTTAAAGGTAATTTTATTGCGGAAATTGATTTTTTTTTAGTTTATTTAATAAACCTTACATTTTTATTCATGCAAATTTATGTTGTACAACCTCCTTAATTTTCGAAATAATAAGAGTATATCTCGAAAATAAGAACAGTTAGCATCACTGGGTTAATCGTTCTGGAATAACCCGCTTGAAAGAAAAAAATATCAAATTCGACCATAGTGTGAACAATCAAATAACTTTTCTAAATCGTCCTGCCAATAAGGGACTAAATTTCTCCTAATCTCGGTTCACGTTCATATAAGCGTATATAAGCGCAAAGAAGTTTCGACAAACTTAAAGAATTACAACTTTAACACTAAAATTGATAAAAAAAATTTCTCTCTGTGCAGTTTTAAAACCAATTTCTATACTACTTAAACACTTTTGCTGTATTCTGGCACTTTGTTTTTCTTGTTTTTTTCTGTCTTGTCTTGTTTTTTCTGCGCTTATGTTGCGTAAGTGGAGGATTCTATTTTGAAAAGTGGTTGTAATGCATTTCACGCTGAAAGAAGAGAACTTTAATTTTAGATATTTTAACTTTGCTTTATGTTTTTTTTTTCGTCAGAAAAAAAAATTAATAATAAACAGAATAAAATCAGCACACAATCTGTTCAGAAATAAGTATGTAAATAGTTTTGGAGAAAAACTTACATAACTGAACACAATTTATTTTCTAAAGTTTTTTTTTTATAAGAAAAATGACACAGTGGGTCGGCTTAAGTAAAATATTTTTTTATTATGTGAAACAAGGGGAACTGAAAATGTTCGTTTATAAAAATAAAGTTTGTTAAACTAGAAATAGTGACGAAATTTTATATATTTAAAACAACATAAAGTTTTGCTAAAATGTAAAAAATAGATGTGCGTTAAAGAAATTTATCGAGAATAAGTATTATATTAAAAAATATTGTAAATCAGAGTTCTGCAGTGCATCATTTTTTCGCTTTTCATACGTTCTCACTAAATTGTTAATACATACAGTACTTTTCGTTTATAGTCACTACGATTATAGTCACATTAGCGATATAGTCCTTTTTTATTTGTTTATTTTGCCGCTTTAAGTTAATTTAATATAAAATATTAACTTTGTAGTCCATTTAGCGATATAAGCACATTTGCCATATATGCCATCTATCAACAGTCATCAAAGGGAAAAGTAAAGCAAATTAATGGCGTTTAAGTCACATTAGCAAAATGTTCTTTTCAGTTTTCGAATCAAAAATCCATCCAAAGAAAGAATGAATTAAATCATTTTATTTTTGTCATCAAGTCTCTACTTGTAAAAAATTAGTTTTTGCCGTTGGTATGAAATATCTTGTTATTATTTTAACTATTTTTTGTACAGTATGCAACTCTGTTGTAAAACCATAAGCCTAATGTCGGTGTAATTTATATGAATTTTTTATTTCCTTTTTTCACATTACTTGATTATATTCGAATTCGGTTATATGCGTCATAGTGGCATATATGTGAATTAGCCTTATAGTCACATTAGCGATTTAGTCCACGTTATGGTTGCAACTAAAGGATGTGACTATAAGCAAAAAGTACTGTATAAGTAAATAGACATCAATAAATTTCAACTTCTCTGATTCACTCATACTGACAATAATGTTGACTTATTAGTTTGCAATAAATAAAAATTCTATCAGCCGTATTCATAATGAAAATTTGGCATAAAGTGAGCAAAGTTTATTCATAATACACTAACAAAACTCTGGCTAACGATTTGCTAAACTCTTGTTAACGAGCTGCCAACTTGTGGAAAATAGTCGTTTAATGTCAAACAATTTGGTTTTTTTAATTAACTGTTTTTTTTTTAATTTACTGACTTTTACTTAATTTATTTTAATTTTAAAAACATTTAAAAATTTATATATTTTTCAGGGTAAAAAACAAAAAAAGGAAAAAATTAAAAATTCAGCGATGATTAATGCAAAACGTGTTGCATTTTTGAGTAGTACAATGTGACATCATAAAAATTCAGAGTTGATTTATTAAACGTTGGCAGAGGGAAAAAAGTTCGTTATGAATTAACTCTGTGCCTACAAACTGCTAAGCTTAATCGGCATTCTAGCGGCTCGTTGTACGTATTGTACAAACTCTGGCTAACTTATTATTATGAATACGGCTGTATGTCTATATCATTCATATACATACCTCTGCTGGATTTCTTATTAAAAAATACTTATAACACAGGGTTATCTAAAAAACCAATGTTTTTTTTCTTTCGCAAGGCATTAGTAAGGTTATATAGAAATTTAAAGTGACTGGAAGCGCTACAGATGTGGTCAGGCCTGTCGCAATTTTTTCAATGCTGAAAATATTACTTCTGTTAGTAGAACTGTGGCGTATAATACGAAATCGTCGATTATCGCTATGGCCGTATGAAGATCTATTTTTATACCCTCCACCATAATTAATTGTGAAGAGGGTATATTAAGTTTGTCATTCTGTGTGAAACTTTTTTTATTATTCATGTCAGACCCCATAAAGTCTATATATTCTGGCTCCTTGAGTAATTCTAAGTCGATTTACCGATGTCCGACTGTCTGAAAACACGCTCACTTTCGAAAAACTCAGAAGAAATGAGAAAACTTGGTGTCCAATTGCTTGTGGTTTCCTAAGCAGTTTGGGATAGAAATCCAGCAAAATCGGTTCAGTTGGATCAGAGCTATGAATCAAAATGTGGAACCACCACCTTAAAAATAATCTACCCTAGGCCCCATATGAACCCTACACCCGGAAAAAAGTTTAGTACGCCTAAAACCGTAATTAATAATGCTATGATTGCAAAATTTGGCACGTAACAGTTTTATAGGACTTGAAAGGATACTGTGAAATTTTGTGAAGATCAGTTCATAATTTACCCTAGGCCCCATATAAACCATACTCCCGAAAACACTTTTGTACGCCCAAAACCGTAATAAATAATGCTATCAGAATAAAATTTAATATTTCACTACTCACACTAATAAATTTCGTGATGATCGGTCCATAATTTACTATAGGCCCTATATAAAGCCCACTTTGATAAATTAATTAAATATGCCTTTAATCGTAGCAGATATATTTATTTGGGTAAAATTTCTTCCAACTTAGCTTCAGATGGCCAGAAGAAATGTTATGAATTTTGTGATATACGGTCCATAATTTACCTTAGATCCCATACTAATTAGCCTTCAAAATTCACTGTAAACGCTCAAACTAAATAATTTCACCGCTGTTTCAAAATTTATTGAAATTTATGTTTTTAATACCAGAAATCACTCTACAGAATTTTAGGAGGACTTTTACATAACTTACCATGGCTCCAATATAAATTCCCCTCCTGCATATCATTTAAGTTCAGCTTAATTGTAACAGTTTTATGATATTTTACTCAAGCTAGTAAAAACTGCAAAAAAAGCATAAAACTTTCTGATTGTCGGGCAATAATTTAATATTTGTCTAAACCGCAACCAATTTTAATGCTGATGTCTGCTTTTATAAAATAAATTAATAATAAATAGATCTCATGTAGATATCACTCCTGAAATAATTGAGCTGTCGGTGGAGGGTATCAAAGATTCGGCACAGCGCTCTAACCTGTTTTTTTTTCTGCAATTGAAGATTATGAACTGCACGATATGTGATTTCAACAAGACGGTGCCACGAGCCACACAACACGACTGACTTTGATTGGTCAATTGATTTTTAAGAAATCGTATTATTTTTTTAAAAAATCTGCAATTTAAATTCAAATTGTTGACTCATTTTTGTTGGCGGAAGTGCAAGTGGAGGAAAGTTGATCGACTTCCTGTTAAATTCACTTACGATGGTATGATTACTAGGCCATTTTTACATAGGGACATCTTTGGAGCTGTGTGGGTCATTTTTTCACAGTTTTATAAAATATTAAACTTTGAACAAGAGCCTCCTTAAGAAATGAAGATAGGGGATATCATCATTTACCCCTGTAGGAGTGACTCCAATAATGGATCAATTATAGGTCGTAAATTTATTCCTTTTTGCACCCACTTTAAGATTCATGATCGTCCCCTTCCACTTTCTGCTAAAAAGAAAAATAAAAATCTATTAATTAATAAGAATAATTTCTGCAAAAAAAAAAAAAAAATTTTTTAATTTTTTGCTTGAAAAATAATTTTTTGTATATTTAAAAATTAATTAATTACATAGAAGTGCCTATTTTTAATGAAAGAAATAAGGTTCTTAATTGCTAAATTTAGTTTACCTGACTACTCACATTAGATGGCATTTCTATAAAAAAAGTTGTTAATTTTTGTTATATGAGAACTTTTTCGGCATCTCTGTAAATCCAAATGTTAGGTTAGTCTGAGTTCATACGGCTCATGTCTTATTAACAAGATTCTTCCTTTTTCTTCTTTGAACATGAATTGGCGTTCAAATGATTCATGTCATGTTGACGACATGTGCTTTTTTGATATTCAAAACAATAACAAAATTAAACAACGAATGAAAAAGCAAAACGTAAAGACAGTACATGCATCTGTGTACTCGTTTCTTTTCCCCTCGTCCCTCTCGCCTATAAAGTAGCAATCTTGTCAATAAGACATGAGCCGTATGAACTCTTATGATACACATAAGACTAATGACCCATTGTGGTACCATAGTGTTACACTTAAGAGAACGCCCACCGTCGAACCAACTCGAACTTCTAACGAAGTTTAAAATAGTAATAGCAATAGCAGTGATATCATTTAATCCGTTGAAGGTGACAGATTGCCTTTCGGCCAGTCGCCTTTTTCCTAGTGCACGACAGTGACAGATAAGTTATTTTTCGTCCTTCTCCTCATTTTCATCATCGCAGCTGCGCTTGCCTACATATAAGACAGTGTAAACTAACAACACAGACCAAAGGAAACGCTTTTGGTCATCGATTTCAGAGACATGGTTCACCAGTCTTCCTAGCGGCGCCACAATATCGTGGAAATCCTGCATCCAGTTTCGCGGCCCATATGTTCTTAGCAATTTCGATAGTCGATCGGCGAAGTTCGAGTTAGCAGTAGAGAAATCTTCCACAACGCCTTCCAAATCAAGTGGAACCTGTAAGGCAGTGCCAAGTCTAGCAAGCTCATCTGCTCATGTTAACCCAAATGATTCTGACATGAAAATAATCAGCCATCTCGTTTAAAGATGAGCAGTCATAACACTTTCTTAGCTTATATGATAAGGAGCGAGCTATACAGTAGATCCATTCAACTATCAGTGCAAATATCCAATCAACAGCTTCCTTCCTAAATCAAAAAAATAATAAATATATGTAACAATAACATAAACAGTACATTACAATTAATTTATATTCAATACTAAATATTATTGCTTTGTTGATGATACATTTTTTTCAATTTAATGTAAATTTGAATTCTATTTATTTTTCTAAATTTTACTGCTGTAAAACAGAAACTCTGCAGCAAATTAGCAATTTCTTTGGCCATAATTATATTGTTACAATTTTCCTAATTGTTTTCAGATGTCAACATTTTTTTTTGTTTGGTCTTTACATTTTTCTCCAATGTTTTGGACATTCAAGTTAAAATAAATAGTTGTTTTTTGCATAAAGAGAAAATAAATTTTGTAACTTTTGTTTTTTTTCTGCAAAATTTACATTTAAATAACATTAAAACAGAAACTTTTTCTTTCTACGAAATTTTGTTTGTCTGAGAATTTTTGTAATTAACTGCAAAATAGAGTTTTGCTACAAAATTGTTATCCATTATCTTTGCAACATTAAAAGAATAAAGTAAAATAAAATGAAACAAGTTAAAGCTCTATGTTCGGTAGTGACGAATCTATGATACTCTCCTAAAAATATAAAAGTTTTTTCATAAGATCTGACATTACAGTTTCTAATCATATGAAAATAATCTGTTTTGTGACAGCATTTTAATAAAGTGTCTTCTGATAGGAGGTATTATATGGACTCTTTCAAAAATTGTGGACTTTTTCAATTGTTATACTTGTTAGCCTTTTTCGAAATAAAGAACCTGTGGTAAATTTTGGCCTGATTTCGAAGAATATTGGTAGTGCAATTTTTAGAAACATACAGGTATGTGATGGAAATCGATCGATTTCAAAACGAACGTTTTTAAAAGGTGTGATGAATTTCGAAGTATTTTAAAATCCATTTCTGAATTATAGTCTTAAATTTTCTTTCAGAATACACTTCAGTTAACGTATATAATATAAAATGTAAAAGAATAGACTGAAAATAAAAGGAATATCTATTTAAAATCCATTTTAAAAGATACTGAAAACGATATTTTCGTTTTTAAATCGTTTCGTTTTTAAAATCGATTTCCATCACATACCTGATAGAACGAGTTTATGCCTAATTTCACAATAATATCCAGGGCTATCAGACTTATATACTTTTTTATATAAAACTTCTATTTTGCGATTTTAGAAAATGTTTTAGAACGATTGCTTGGTTTGGTATTTAGAAGAGTTGTCAATTATTCGCCTTTCAGCTTTGTTCGAATAATTCAAATAATTGTTTTTTTCGTTCGATCCAACGATTAAATCTGAAAAATTATTCGATTAATCTATGAGAACAACGAATACAAAAATTAAATATTTTAAATAAGATATATCCGTCCGTTAATTAACAACTATGGAAAATCTTCCATTTTCTTTTTTATTTTTTCTCAAATCCACTATGACTTCTTTTTTTGATGCGTACAACTTTTCATCTTAGCTCCATATCGTTGTATTACTTAAAGGAATCGTAAAATCCTTAATTCTTAAATAATCCGATACAACTTTGGATTTTCGAAAGGCGTTTGCAGACCTTTTTCATCTTCAGCCAAACTTCTGCGTACAACTTCTTCTATAAAACAACTGCTGTCTCTCTTTATGTATTTTTCCATTGGAAGAAGTTCGGCATATTTTGATGACGTTGGATTATCTTCTACTGCATCGTTTTCAATTGTAATATTGTGACACTTATGCTATGTTCACACTTTAAAGGCGTTTAAGCAACTCCAGCGTGATAAAGCTCTAATCACATCAAAGTCGAGATGATTAACCATATATTGAAGTTATTTGTTATTATTATTATTAAGACATGTTCATTAATTACAATTCATTAACAAATTTTAATTAGAACTTAGTCTATTTACAAAGGTTTTTTACATATATCTTCCAGTCTTCCCTCTCCCTAGCTATGTATCGCAACTGGTTGTAGGATTTACTTGTTTCCTTGGCCACTGTATTCCTCCAAGCAGTTTTCGGTCGGCCGACGCTTCGATACCCCTGTGGGTTCCACTCAAGTGCTGCATGTGGGACCTCGGATCTTTCTTTCCTTAGTGTGTGTCCCAACCATCCATATTTACGTTTCTTTATTTCGCTTTCAATCTTTAGTTGATTAGTTCTTAGTAGCAGATTTTCGTTAGTTATTATTTGAGGCCACCATATTCTTAAAATATTGCGAAGACATCTATTGATGAATGTCTGTAATTTCTGAGATAAATGTTTTGTGAGAAACCATGTTTCACATCCATATAACAGGATGGATTTTACGCAGGCGTCAAATATTCTTATCTTCGTTGCTGTGTTAATTGTATTTGACCTCCATACCTTAAACAGCATTGCGAAGCCTTTAGCTCTCTTTAGTCGGCTTTCAACGTCAAGTATTGTTCCCCCATTAGTGCTTATAATGCTGCCGAGATACTAAAAACTGGTTCCTTCACTGATCTCCTGCTGATTGACTGCAAACTGGGATGTGTTTGCCGCATTAATTCTCATAGTTTTGGTTTTGTTAATATTGGCTTTAAGTCCTACTTTATTTGATTCCTCCGTAAGGGATGTTAAAAGGGATTGCATTTCTGAGTTTTTGTTGGACAGAAGGACTACATCGTCGGCATACTCTAGATGCGCTAATTTGTTGCACATACGCCAATTCAGTCCCATTGATCATGTATCAACAGCGTCGAATATTACATCCATCACAGTTATAAATAAAAGTGGTGAGAGAGCGCACCCTTGTCGTACACCACTCTTTGTTTCAAAGCTATCGCTTAACGTGCCATCATGTAAAACCCTACACGTAGAACCTTCGTAGCTATGCCTAAGAATGTTTATTAACTTTTGAGGAATACCCCTTGCATCTAGCGCCGTCCAAATAAATTCTCTCTTCAGAGCATCAAAGGCTTTTTCGTAATCAACAAAGGTCAAGTACATAGTTGCATTAAATGCTGCTACCTGTTCAATTAAGAATTGTACCGTATTGATTTGGTCTATGCATGACCTACCAGGACGAAAGCCCGCTTGGGTGTTTCGGATGTTTTTATCTAGAGCTTCTGCTATTCTGTCTAGTATGATTTGGTTAAATATTTTAAAAACTGCCGGCAATAACGAGATACCACGCCAGTTATTGCAAATCTTCTTATCACCTTTTTTCGGGATTTTAATAATTATGGCCTCTTTCCAGTCGGAAGGAAAATCTTCGGTAGTCCAGACTAGTTCGTAGATTGGGCGCAAGATTTCTGCCATTGCAAAGGGATTAGCTTTGAAACATTCTATTGGTAAATTATCGTTACCCGCCGCTTTTCCGCATTTCATATTTCTAATTGCTGCACAGATTTCGCTAACAGTAGGGGGGTTGGTGTTTATATTTCCGTTAGGGTTTAAACGTCTTCGTATTGTAAAACTGTCCGATTCATTGTGCAGTTATTTGTTAATCACTTCAAATTGACATGATTAAAACTTAATCACTTCATTAACCACATCGAATCCTCTGAACATACTGCAAACTGGGTATAATATAGAATCGGTCACCATGTAAGTACCCCTCGCGTGCACAACCGAACATGATTTCTTCTTAATGTTTTTATTTGACTTTAAATAATTCGTAAATTTTTACAATTCCATAATTAATATGTTTAAAATTATCTTCTGATCACTTTATTAAAGTATTTATATCCATTTTTAATAATTTGAAGAAATGAAAATTTGTTTGTTGCATTTTTTTCTTAATCATCTGTCATCTCAAATGCAATGTGAACGGCTCTGATTAACTTAATCAACATTTCATGGAAATTTTTAAACGTTTAATTTAAAAATAAAACAGCTGTTACAATTGTTAATCAAAGATTTGTTTAATACAAACATAAGATACATTTTTGAAATACGATGAATACTTAACACGGTTTTTGACAATATTTTTTTACCTTTTCAACACTTTGTATAAAATCGCTAAAAACGTATGAGAATAAATCAAATTCTAATCTTTTATTTCTTATTAGTCTTTTATTAATTTATTTTTTAATACAAAAAATTTTTCGATTAATCGACATAATTTAATCGATTTATTCGTTATTCGAAAATCGCCATTTTAAAATTATTCGAACAAGAGTTTGTTTTTATTTAATCGATTAATCGAAGTATTCTTAATCGGTTGACAACTCTAGTATTTAAATAAACGAAAGCGGTCCATTGTTTACAGTGTCTCCATCATTGAAACATGAAATTGGATAAAAAATAATTCAAAACCGTATGAAAATACAAAATAACAGTCATATTCATAAAAAGTTCTTGTTTTAAGCTTATAGTATGTAATAACTATCAAACGCTTTTTGTCTTATAAATCTACAATACAAATTTGTATTCATAAACGTACATTAACAGCGTTTTTACTATTAACCAAGGCGAATTTACACCAGGTGAACTTATCTTGCTACGTAAGCAGCAGCTGATTACTAACCTTGTGTCAAAATGGTAAACCGTCCTGTTGGTTCTGTGAAATCTTAGCTAAATTCTATAATTTTCGATTTAAATTGTGAAATTTAAAACATTTTTAAGTTATAACATTTCAAAAAAACACAATTCAATGTAAAAACAAAACCAAATATTTGTTTAGATTTTTGACACAACGTTAAAATATTTAACAGTGCTGTAAAACGTTTGCAAAATAAGACCACCTTTTATGAATACGCCTTGGTATTAACTGTTTGTAGCGGCTTTGTGCTTAAGTATGGCAATTTTCTTTATATATTGTGCTTCCATTTTATTGCTAGTGATGCATGAAACTTCTATTTAGTTCACATGATATTCTATATAGTTTTTTTTTTATAATATGTTCTTAATTGTAGAACTTAAAAATTATTGTTACCAAATAAAACTACATATTATTTTAGTTTCTGAACAAAATGTTGCCGAAAGGTATCATAAAAACTTTTGTTTGAACCTTTTTTTAATATACGATAAGAAAGTATTCGAATAAAAAGCTTGTTTACATCTTATTAACATCACTATTATTATGATTTGCTTATAATTTTTTTTTTTTTTTTAATATTTTTGCACACTCGTAAAACTGCTCTGAGTGGAGAAGCAGCTCGCGCGTTTTGTCATTACGAGTTACAGTTTTTGCGGTTTTTGCAATAACTATATGCAATCGTTTTTAACCTCAATGTTTTAGGGTGTTGTCTGGTGGAGAACCAAAGGAAAAAACTCAATGTGACTGGTAGAGAACCATATATAACTTAGACGTTTTACTGTGTGGAGTACCAAGGAAATAACTCAGACGTTTACTGGTGGAGACCAAAATACTCTGGAGCGGATTCTGGAAGCTCTCGCCTTCCTATGCGAAGGTTTAGGTCGAACGAGGTTTTTGCGGTTGAAACTCCAAAAAAAATGTGTGATACCCTGGCATTATAACTTAAATAGTTCGCCAAAAACTTTAAGTGTTAAGCATAAATCAAAAAAAAAACAAATTAATATTTTTGGACAATAATGTGTTGTTTTTAACAAAAAAACAACTGGTTGCAATAATTTAATAAGTAATTAAAGAAATAAAATTTTTTTTAAATTAATAACAATATAACTATAAATTAATTGTCTTAAATAAAAAAAAATTAAGTAAAATGTATTTAACATGTCCATATTAATAAATAAAACATTTTTTCATTATTTTTCAACATATGGGAAAATCCTGCGTGACGAACGCTACATTCGCACGCGATTTCTGATTGATCTTTCAAAAAAGAAAGCTTCAACTTATATATAGTATTTAGTGACATTAATATGTACTTACGAATGGCATATATCATAATTTCTTAGCAAGTTTTTGTTGCGAAATAATTGGCTATTGCAATTATTTGACTTCTACTAAAGTTTTCCATCACCAAAAAAAAAAAAAAAACAAAACAAATAAGTCAGTACATTACCAATCGTTGAATAGGTGCCACTTTAAATGCTTCGGAGTGACAAAGCAAAATTTTATTTTTTTGTAAGATGTAGTATCATAGGGGGGTGTGCTGGAAATCGCAAACGCAAAACGCAAGAATTTGGAGGCTGTTTATAATACACTTTTAATCAAATTTTTATAATTTTTGTTATAAAATTCTGTTTAATAGCAAAATGTTTGTTTAATATAAAATTCTTTTATTACAGAAATCTTACTAAAAAACGACTTTTAAAATTCTTGCGTTTTGCGTTTGTGATTTCCAGCACAAACCTGATAATCATTAGGGATGCGATTTCCATGCATGTTTTTTGTCGATAGTCTAAGATCGATGTCGACCAATTATCTTTCCGAATCATTAAGTTTGCGTTAAAATGGCATCGATCTGTTTTTGCATATTGTTGCATATTTTGGTGAAAATGCATATTTTTGCATATTTTAACATTTTTTGGTAACATTTTTTTTAAATTTCCATATTATAAAAACAGTTCTTCATAAATTTTCAAAATGGTATAAAAAAATGTTTCCAAAATAAAAATTGTTTAGGTCAATAAATAAATTTTTTTTTTAACTCTGGTTTTAAAATACAAGATTTCAACAAAAGATCCTTAAACATTTTAAGGCAGCCAATTGGCCTAACATAATTTATCCGAAACTGTTACATTAGGGTGGCCCAAAATTTTCAAATTTACTTGATACCCCTGGGCACCCACTGAATTTTTTACTGTAGTTAATAGTTGTATAGTGTAAAAATTTCAATGCCCTACGTGGTAAAGAAGGCAGTGCTCAACGCTTATATTGTTTAATCTTTCTCACACTGTCAGATATATGTATATGAGTGCTGCGTTTTGTGTATACGCTGAGCATTTATTTTAAAATTTCGTTTTTTTGCTTTAAGGTATTCTCCGAAATATTGCTCTATATAAAAACTAACTTTAAAAAAGTTTGTGATGGTTCATAAGTATAAGAAAGATAATAAAGAATGGTTCTAGTTTAAAAGTGTGAATATTTTGTTAAGAAATTGTTTTTAACAAGCAAATAAAAAACACCCGAAAAAAATTGCAAATATGCCTTTAAATCAAGTTCAACCCGTCAAGCAACTGTATTTTTGATAGGTGTAAAAGATTTAGAGCCAATGTCAAGCAGCAACTCTAAGACAAGTTCTTCTTAGAATTCACTTCTTCCTACAATAAAAAAAAAAGTTCGAAATGCAAGTCACAATACTGTAGAGAAATTAATTTAGTGTGGCAAAAATCCACTATTTCTATTGGACTTGCGAGGCATTCTTAATGGCTTCTTTTAAAGAAAAATAAAGGAAGAATATCTGATGGATATACTTTTTGACATTGCTCATAATGATGCACTTACTATGTGCAAAGTAGGCAAAGACAGAGTTTTTAATTGAAAAAAAGAATTGTTCAAAGAAAAAAAAAAGAACAAGAGTGACTTAAAAAAGGAAATAAGCTACACTTCGCTTCCATAATAAATTTAGATATGACTTATTCAAGTTCATATACAGAAGATTAATCACCTGAGTACTCTGATTATGCTGAAATTAAATCAACCGAGCTTTAAAACCGTCAGCAAACTGATACAACTGCAAAGGAATAATTATTCTTTAAGCACGCTACTAGCGCATTAGATCGCAATAAGATTTCTGATAGGCAAGCCCTTGCTTTTGTTCTTTGCCAACGTACAACAAGCCGTAATTGAAAGTCTGAAGTTGTCATCTTCGAAAAACTAAAACTGTTGTTATCTTAACTTACCTCTTTTTAACAAAGTTTTTATAGTATTTATCCATTTTTAACTGTTAAATAAATTATTTTTCTACTATTTAGTTAGTTGTGCCTTATTTAAAATAAAAAATCATTTTAATTTGTTATAAATGTTACATTGGTTTGAGCACTGTCTTTCAATTGGAATTTTATCTTCAAACTTTGCAATGATCATAATATAAGAAATATTGGAATTATATTTTAATTTACCTGTTGGCCACGTTTCCTTCGTCAAATATTAACAAGTATGACAATAGCTTAAGTGTTTATTATTTTGATCCAAAGATCCAAATTATATTTTTCAGAGACTGTCTGTACATGATTTAGGCCTCTATTACGGTTCACAACTCAACTCAGTTGCGTTGTAAATAAAACAACTGGTCGTGTTGAGTTGTTATTTGTTTGCCGCAATATAGCAAAGTTGTTAACCATAATACAAAAATAAAAAAATTACAACTCAACCCAGTTAAGTTCTGAACCGTAATAGGGGCCTTAATTCAGTTTTTTTGGAAATTTCATAACTCTTGTATAAATTTAAACCATTAATGGCTAATAAATCACTGATGGTTTAAACGATGGTTTAGTTGAACTAAACTTGATTTTATATCTAGTTTAAACTCTACAACTTTAAATAAGTTTCCCATGTAAGGTTGTTAAAAAAGATAACATGTGGCAGCACTACGATAAATCTTATTAAATTCATATGGTCTGTATTGATAGTGTAAACGCCCAATTGTATGCGTTTAAAAATGGTTTAAATGTTTAGTGATTTATAGATTTGTTGGATTTAACACATTTTAAACCAAAAAGAGAGTTCAACTTTTTTTACTTAATTGGATGCAGAAAACACATGTGGTTTGATACACAGAGTAAAACAAATCAGACTGAAACGAACTTTGGTGTAACCCATACCAGTTAAGACATGTCAACAAAACTAAAAAAGACAAAAAATATTGGCACATTGCCGTCCGTTTACCGGTTGTGTTTTAAGACAAAAACTTGATAATACGTTTTTTTTGGTTTGGGTTAGCCTCAAACAAGTGTCTTTGACTTTTAAGACAAAAATGTTTTTTTTTGTTTCTTTTGTTGGTGTGTGTTCAGTCTTAAGCACATAATATTTTTAATCCTTATTGTGGTGTAGGGCATCAAAACAAAATATAAACACTTTATATTTATCTAGCAGATTGTAAATTCTTTTAATCGATGTGCTGCTGTTGCTTTCGCAAACTCTACAGCAGTTTCTAGTTTTAGTTATACGCAAACAAAATATTGCTGTTGGCAGTTTTGTTAAGTTGTCTGTCATTGTTTTAATAGTGAGTATTAGAACGTTCCATTTACATTATACTGTTCAACATGAATGTTTTACATTTTATCTCTTTTGCCTTTGAAGTTGTGTTAATTTATCAGCAATTAAAACGCAAAAACAGCAAATAACTAAAAGAAAAAAGTATTATCATCTCTAAAGTTAAGTGCATGTTTTTTTAAGATGACTGCCATCAATCTCAGAGGAAAACATGTACTCGAAAAAAAATAAAATAAAATGTAAAGCAAAAATATAGAACAAAAATATTTATATATTGTAGATGGTTTTACAGGAATCTTTAATAACTTGTGTTTTAAATAGCAGTTATTTGCTACAAAATGAAAATTTTAATGTTTAAACTTTTTAATGTGAGATTAAATATACATATGCAATTACTTCTAGATGTACAACAAAAAGATAAGACCCAGATATTTAAAACATAGTTCATGCTTCAATATGGGTACCTCCAACAAAACTATTTTTAAAGAAAATTTTAACAAGATTTTTAAATTTAATTGTAGTTGTAAGTAGGTTAAGAAAAAACAAAAACAACCTGCTTTCATTGCTCTCGCCAAAAATAAAGCATGTTGCTAGTTTAATTTTTTTAAGCCGTGCACTTGCCTTATTATGTATAATTTAACCATATTATTGTCACCGACAACTATAGTGACGAGCAAAAGTTGGAGCCGTCGTTTTTGAGTGACATGCCCTTAACGACATCACCACACCAGACCAACCCGGCCCAAGATGAATCATAATTATTCGAACTTATAATTATTTTTCGTATTATACCGTATCGCATAGGTTATATTGTCCTTTGGTTTTATTATTACTTTCTTATTATGAAAGAAAAACTTATTGTAGAGGTTTAAAAACATAAAATATATATAAATAGAACAAACTAAATAAAAAAAAAGCTTGATACATTTTCGAATCCATTTTCAATGTACAAATAAAAAACAGCTGACAGGAATAGCTTTTGTAACGCGCGTTGTGTAACTTGCAATTTTTCATGCGCTAAAGTTTTTAAACGTACAACAAACGTCGACGAATTAACGCGAGCAACCATGACAGATAATTACTTTAGTGTGTGTGTGTAAATGTACACCGGCAAACAGTATAAAAGCGGAGTACGAATCAGTAAGGAGAGAGCCAGTCGGCAGCCGGCAAACGGGTAAGGTCTTACTTAGCTGAGAGAGGTTATACCTCTACAGCTAACTGAGCTACCTAAATAAGAGCGGAAACGTTTTTTGTATGTCAAAACTTCTCATTTGCATACAATTTATACGAAACAAACCATTAGAATGCGAATTAGAAACCACCCGGCTGATAAATCTTATTTGACAGATCGCTATGTCGGTTTGTTTTATTGAAATTGTTTTTAAATTAAATTTTCATCTTTAAAAAAACGCTTGCCGCTTTTGTTTAGCTTGTTCAGTAAATAATATCTAGCGATCGTTACACCTCTTTCGTGTGATCCCACACGTAGTAGAACGCATCGCCGGTTGAACAGCTGGTTCGAGGTTACACCACGACCTTGTTGTTCGCATCGGGGTCTCCATAATCCCAAGCATATTGTGACCGTTGTGTTAAATCTGTCGCGTCGCTACTCTCGTGTGTCAATAGAGTGACGAGTGTGTGTTGTCGGTTCCGTCCTGAGAGTGTCGAGTCCGTCATATGTGTATTGCGTACTATTTAATTTGTCGATAATTGTAAAGAATTTAAATAAGAAGCAGAACAAATATACTGGGCTTACTTTTTTTAACGTCTGAGAAAAGAAGTCGAGTACAGTGTTCTGGTCATAAAATACATTTTTGTAACGCACCCTGAGAGCCGCGAGCTCTACCCCAGCATAAGGTGGTAAACACGTCGTTACACTACATATTATGGTTAAATTACACTGTGTGTAATTTTTTAAGTCATGGAAAAATAACCATATACAATCACCACTACGTGACTAAAGATCAAAAAAAATAGAGCGGCGTCTCCCAGTTTTGCCCAAAGTCATGCACTTTTTTTATGGGCCCCCAAAGATTTGTGGCCTCGGTGTCATTTTTGCAAAAAAGTGATCATTTTCTCAGGCTCATATCTTGAAAGCCGTTCAGAATTTTTATTTACCATTTGAGACAAACTTGTAGATCTAAATAAACTGAAATAAAAATCAAAAAAGGAAAAGGAAAAGGAAACAATTTTCAAAAATTAGTAAGCCCTATTCACAAAATTTCACAAAGATTGGCTAAAGTACATAAAGTGAATAGACTGGGTAAAAGAAACAGATTAAAAAAACTTTTGTAATAAATGCAAATGCGATACTGATTTTAAATTAAGTGGCCTCGAGCAACATGCAGATACAAGAAAGCACAAAAATATAACGGCTATAACTATAAACCATCCTATTCCTTTTAAAAGAATTTGTTACACTCTTCAGCAGAGGCGGTGTTATGTTAATGTGCTGTGCACAGTTTGGGTGCACCAGACGATCATCTGACAAACTTTTGTAAATGGCAACTTGCCACCTCGTAGCGGAAGCTGAAGGACAAAATGCAGCATTTAAAAAAAATGTGCTTGGCCCTAACTTTAATGAAGATTTTTCTATATTTTTTATATAATTATTTTTAGCATTTTTTACAAAATCCTTTTTTTTTTCTCAATAAGTTTTGGCAACAATGGGGGTTGTTTCCTTATTCCCAATATTATTTTTAGGTGACAAATAAATTTGTTATACGTATTGTTACGAAAGTAACTGTAGTTTAGAATAAGTTGTAAATATTGGTTAAGAATTAGTTGTAATTATTATTTATCTTGTATTTATTAGTTTTTTTGTAGTCATAAGTAATTTTATTAGTTTACGTTGTTATTAAAAATTGCTATGAGCAGAAAGCCCTAGAAATGACCGTTAAAAAAGCTTTAGTATAAGTGGTGAAATTATGTAAACATAAGTGCCGCCATAAATCATAATAGACGATAGAGTGGTAAATGGTAAAGCCTCGAACCTTCGAGAAACATTCGAATGTTCTAGTTGGCTGAATTCCAGTATAAATACTTGCGGCGGCTAGCATCAAAAACAGTATTAGGTCAGACTTTGTCAAGTTTACTATAAACATTTAAGTGTGTTGATTACAATAGTGAGTTGTAAATAAAAGCTGTAAATTACGGTTGTTAAAGGGACTAAGTTCTTAATAAATAAGTGTTATACATTAAAGTGTTGTGCTTATTTGTTTTATTTGAATTGCAATGAAAGAACTCGAAACGGTTTATTATAAAGGAAAAAAACCAAAACGTTATTGAAAGGCAGTAACGTAACAGCAAAGTAACCCTTACGTGAGTGACATGATACCCGGGTAACTTTTTAAAATTTAATTGGATTTTTTGTTTGTTTAAAGTTTCTTAACGTTCACATTAGTTTTATATCTCATTGGTATCGGTGTAATCTAAGCGTGCTTGTTTAGAACAAGAAGCCAATGTATTACACTTTACCTTCTTCTTGCGCTCTCCGAACTTATTCATTTATGAACTTAGTAATGTATGAAAGCAGTAGCGAGTAGATGAATTTGTCGATCAATCCCAAAGCCAAAGGGAAATCCCCCGATTGCAAAAACTTATATTTTTCATTTTGTTAAATTAATTTTCTTATATAAATTGTAATATAATGTGAAATTTTCGTATTTATTGTATGTGGTACCCGGGTACCCCGTAACTCCGTTAAAGGTGTTTTTTTGTCACTCACATAAGGGTGAACACAATAGCTGAACTTGAATTTAGAAACGTATAAAAGGCACAAAATGAATCAAATGCATCAATGCGTTGACGCGCGGGCTCTACCTCAAGCTTTACAGGTACATCGTAAGACTAAGAAAGATAAAAAAAAAAACTTATATTTAAGATGCAAAATGCTGGCATTTAATTGTACTATGCATCCATTAAAATATTATTAAAATAGGAATTGGACTGAATGGAAAACACTCCAAATGAATTTTAAGCCACTGAGCGGTTTGAAAGTGGTCATTAATGTGTGTGAGTTTACTAAGTTGAAGCACTTTATAACTAACGTCCAAGCCCCAAAGATTATTTTATATTATTAAATTTTTTCAGCCAAACTTTAGAACATTTCAATATAATCACAGTATAAAGAAACATAGAAACTAGCCCACAGCTTTTTTTTTCTTTTTATATACACAAGAGTAAGTATATGAAATTAAATAGCTCTATTTAAAAATTTTCAATAGAATTTCTGCAAGTATTTGAAAGTGGAATGTCCACTCACTATTTAATTATAGTAATGCTTATAAGTTTGCTTTACTAAGGTTTTGATAAAATTTTTTAGAAATTTTTAACGAACTGTTCTTTAATATTTTAATTACTGAAATGTTTCGAAAAAAAATATTAATATAAAAAAAATATGGTTACTTAATTTATACAAACGTGTGTTACAAAAAACTAGACGACACAAAGGACACATGACATGAACACACATGTATCATTATGTTTCATTATAATTTTTAATTAAAGAAAAGTGTTTATGCATGTTTATTAAATCTTTGTTAGTATATGTGTTAAATAAATTTATGTATACATATCATATAATATGTATTTATATGCATACATATGTATAATTTATAACAATTTTATTAAATAAATAATTACTAGAACATCGTACATAGTCTTCGAGCAAAAGAAAAATTGCATCTTGTGGTCTTTTCTTATGTGGAGATAAAAAGAAAAGCCTGGCTAATTAATATAAAGAAGTTATGCTGAAAAGCACTCATACTATTTTCCATTTATGTTCTGTTATTCCCCACTGCATTTTCAGTGTGCAAGTAAAACAACACTGCATGATGCCAGTTTTTATCTTACGCACAGTTTAACATAAAGTACTGAATAAAAGTTATGCTTCACTCTTTCCTGATATTCTTAAAATTATTAAAAAAAACAGCATTATTGATAAAGGATAGTTTAATTAATTTTATTTTTAAATGCTATTCAAGTTTCAAAATATTTTACTAATATTCACTTGATTGGAAATTCCCAGTTTACCCGTGTATGCTTTTGAAATAAAGTGTATCAAAAAAATATTCAAAAAATTTGGATTAAAAACCATAAACAGTGCAACAGTGCCACAATACTAATTAGTATGTCTCAACCCTTGAAAACTAAAATTGGAACATGAATACCATATGTTTTGCACTTGATTTCCAGCAAAATTGCTTATTGGGCAAAAAAAAACACTTGTGTAGTAGTAGAAAGTAATTAAAAACACTATATCATTACAAATTTATGGTAAAATTGTATCGCCCATTGTACTTATATTTATGTCTTTTTTTTTAAATAATACAATTTTTCGTATGATGAATATATAAATTCTGGAATTATAAATAAAAAGAGTAAAAACTTAAACGGAACAAGTTAGAGTGCTATATTCGGCTATGCCGAATCTTTGATACCCTCCACCGACACTTCAAATATTTTAGGAGTAATATCTGCATGATGTCTATTTATTATTATAATCTTTATAAAAACAGACACCTGCATTAAAATTGGTTGCGATTTTAACCTATATTAAATTTTTGACCGACAATCAGAAAGTTTAATACTTTTTTTTTAGCAATTTAAACT
Organism: Pollenia angustigena; assembly: GCA_930367215.1. Classification (NCBI taxonomy): domain Eukaryota; kingdom Metazoa; phylum Arthropoda; class Insecta; order Diptera; family Polleniidae; genus Pollenia; species Pollenia angustigena. Next base: position 46,691,593 of record OV884058.1, read on the forward strand.
GGCTTGAGTAAAATATCATGATTCGTAACAGTTTAAGCCGAACCTAAATGATTTTCAGGAGGGCAATTTATATTGAAGCCATGGTAAGCTATGAACCAATCATCCCAAATTCTGCAGAACGATTTCTGCACTCAAAATATTATGTAGGTAAAATCAACGTAAAATGAAATATAAAGCAAATGAAAATTCATTTAAAACCCGGTCAACTCATTTTTCATTTAAATCAGACTAAAAACACTTTTATTTTTAAATGTTAAAAAATAACTCACTAATTACAGTAGAAATGACTGAGTTTAACTTTTGTTTCAAAAATTTAACTATCAACAAACAAACTACAATTTCCGTAAAAAGTACGGATTTTAACTTTTGTTTCTAATTTTTAACTATAAAGAAAACAAGTTTATTTAAGAAAATAATTTTTTATTTTTATAGCAAAAAGTATATTAACAAAAGGAACTTATACGCTTAAAAATAAGTAAAAAGAAAAAAATTCTTAGCTGGAGCGTGAAACAAGTCTGAAATCGAAAAAAATACAGAATTCATAATAGTTATTTATTATATAGGATTTAAGTTTAAAAAAAAAGAAAGTTTATCTAAAATTAACGTATTATTATTATTATTATTATTATTATTATTATTATTATTATTATTATTATTATTATTATTATTATTATTACTATTATTATTATTATTATTAACTTATATCCTAAGTAGCTAGTGATATATGTGTACTTATGAATACATATAAGTCTTGTTCTTATATTCATATGTAAGGTTAATATAATTTAAGTAAATAAATACATACATTATAAATTACTTATATAAGCAGGGAAAAATGTGACAATTTGCAATGCCAGATTTCGCAAGTAGGCTGAATCCAACCTCATATTTTTGAAAACGTAGAATTCAACAATGGCCCTCGTTAAGAACAAATAGATTTATATATTTTCGTTTGGAACGTATTTACGACTTCATAGGAGGATTACCTGTGCAGTTAAACCGATTATTACCTATGAATATATATTTATATAAATAGTGGCATGTCATAACGTTCAGTTTCATAACGTCAACGGACGTTATCACTCATCAAAAAGTGTCATAATGTCCACCGAACCTATGACACTTTTAAAAGTTTCACAATGTCGCTGGAGATTATGACACATTTAATGACTTATAATCAATTTGTAGTTGGTTCAATTATTGTCAAGCTCTGGGACGAAAGATTTAACCCACTCGCGAATTTTGTTTAATCTCGAATTTCAAAATATTTAATCTCCAAATTCCGAACTTTATAAAGCCAAATTTTGAAATCCTAAGTTTAAAACTCTCGAATTTAGAAACTTTATTCCATGTGACTCGGCTTTTTGTGCAGCCGGTGTTTGTTATACCATAGAGGAGAAACAAACACCAACTTCGCTAACTAAAGCCGAGTCACATAGAATACTTTGTACATTAAACGTCGGTTTTTTCAACCAACAACTAAGTTCATATACAGGTTTTATATTTTATTGTATAACAAACTTGGACGTTGTGACATGCGACCATATATATGTATAAGTTACCTATATATAGAAAGGCCATAACTCATGCTATCTTAAGATCAGAATTTTTAACCACCGTTTTATCAAAATAAACAAAAATCTCGGCTTAGCAAAAAAAACATGAGTTAGTGCTTTCAATATTAAGGTAACGATAAGTATATTAAAAAATACATATACACATATGTATGTACATACCTTGTTTAAATTAAATAATTCTTATCTCCAGAAAAATTGAATGTATAATACCACTCCTGAAAAAATGTAATCTGATATGATTTAAAAACGAGATTTTTAAAAAAACAATTTATACTTACCAATTGATTTTGTCTATTTTTCCGGAAATTTGCTTTCCTTTGAAAGGTCGATCTTTTTTCTTATGAAAAACAAATCAAACAAACTATGTTTTTTTAAGTAACAAAAAAAAAAAAAACAACTGAATATTTTAAATGAACGGAAATTTCGTTCGTCTTTTGTAATTTGTTTTCTAAACAACGTGCCTAAAAAGTTAAATAGCAATTTTCGTACTAAAATAACTTTATTTTGGTTTAATTTTAACTAAACGGAAAAATGTTAAAACAAACTACAAACAGTTTATGTAAAACTTTTTTGAGTGTGGTATTAAAAAACATAAATTTCAATATAGCGGTGCGATTAGTTTGAGCGTTTGCCGTAAATTTCAGAAGGCTGCTAAAATGTAATCTAAGGTAAATTATGGACCGTATATCACAAAATGTCACAGTCTTATTTTTAGTCCTAAAATACTGTGATGTACCAAATTTTGTTATGATAGCAATATTTTTTACGGTTTTATGCGTACTAAACTGTTTTCCGTAGCCTAGGGTAAATTATGGACCGATCTTCACGAAATTTTACAGCGTCATTTCCAGTTGAATTAAACGAATTCTTGCAAAATCTTATATCATTCTGTTCATTATTCCACCATTTTTGTTAGCTTTTGTAACAAAATTATCAATTTTTTTTTAGGTGGTGGTTCCACATTTTGATTCATAGCTCTGATCCTACTGAACAGATTTGCTGGAGTTCAATCCCAAACAGATTAGGATAACTACAAGCAATTTGACACCCAGGGTGTTTAGTTCTTTTGAGTTTTTCGAAAGTGAATGTGTTTTCAAAAGACGGACAGACAGACGGACATGGCTAAATCGACTTAGAATTACTCAAGAAGCCAGAATATATAGACTTTATGGGGTCTGAGATGAATAATAAAAAAGTTTCACACGGAATGACAAACTTAGTATACCCTCTTTACAACTAATTGTGATGCAGGGTTTAAAAACACTTCTCAATATTTTTACAGATCTGAGCATTATTTGAGCAACATATGACCTTAAGGATCATTTAAATGAATGTTTGCCATAATATTTTGTAATTTCCTTCTTATGTGAAACTAATTATCGACCGATCAGCGTAAATATTTGTGTCATAATTTGTTTTCATAAAAATTATTTTTTAAACAAATCTCGTTTCAGTACCATTATTTGATTGTTTTTTTTAAGAGCAATAGCCAATTATGAATGAAGCAACTTTTAAAGGCAGTTGTCTTAGTATGGAAACTTTGGTCTAAAAATATACCTGAAACGACCCAGGCAGAAAAATACAATCACCACGACTCTGTGCCGACGTTGCAGGGGGTACTATCAACTTCAATACAACGTACTGTTTACCAAATTTACAATGTTGTCACAATATTAAAATGATAACGCCAAATGTGCGTCTTCCGACTCTTCTTTTTAGTGTTGCCACAGTACTGTAAATTTAAATTTACAATGTTGGATTCACGAATTTACAACGTAGTCACAACCGTCTTCCGACTCTTATTTTCAATATTGTTACAAATAAAAATTCGCTAAATAAACAAGCAAAAATATGTATATTATCTAACCTAAAATAGTTTTTGTGTTTTCATTTTAATACGACACTATTAAATTAATAAGTCTAAATTTTTGTATATACAGCGTTGTAGCAGTATAGAATTATTATAAACACGGTATTAGGAAATAAAGGTTTAATTCTTGTATATACAGTGTTGTAGTGGTATAGTTTTAAGGTAAATACGACTTTAAAAACTAAAGTCGTATATTTCTATTTAGGGTGTTGTACCGGTGTTGAATCTTATATAAAAACAGTATTAAAAAACTAAGGTTGTAATTTTGTATCTACAGTGTTGTGATGGTACCATATTTTTGGTATAGTCACAATTTTGTATTTACAGGGTTGTGGCTGTACATAATATTTAGAAGAGTCGTAATTTCTGCCAGGGGAGCCATATTATTTGTTTTACTGTAAATCAATAACTTCGTGGGATCTTGTAGGGATCATCTTAAGGATATTTTACCTCTTGGTGCTACATTCTCCGTAGAAATCAGGTGCAGTCAGTAACTGGGACTCGGCAAACATATAAAGTTTGCAGATCTCAAGAGACTTTTGCGATCTCTAGCTTTTGCGTTTGCGACCAGAGATCCTGTCTGGTACCACTTGTACCAGGGGCTACTAAGCTGGCACCGGTCTGACTATTGGTTGAGGTCACCGTTAGTATGCTTCTTGTGGGAAATGCCTTTCCACTTTCAGGAAGATTTCCTTTGCGGAAACCTTGCCTTTCCGTCGTAAGGATACTTTCGGGGATCACGTGGCGGTTGAAAGGTACTACCTTAAGTCGCTAGATGGAATTTTTAAAAAGTTATCGATTAAAAATTAAATTATTTAAAAAAAATTTAAAAATGTTCAACTTAAAATTGGCATTTCAAGCTTAAAATATTAAAAGAGTTGTTAAATCAGCGCTTTATGGGCAAATTCAGCGGTTTACCGCTTTTTGTTTGGTTTGTTTTTATGTTTCTTATAAACAAAAAGTTGACAACAATAAATAAAATAAACAAAATCTTAACAGAAGAAAAACTGTAAAACAAAATTTTTTCTTTACATTTTTAATAGTTAGCTTTTTCCAACATTTACTGTTTCTTTTTATCAATTCAATGAACAAAAAAATGTAGTGTCATAAGGCCTTAAACAGCATTTCGCTTTAGATTTTTTCCATTTTTTTACCTCCTTAATGGGAGTGTCGAAATTTTTTTTACTATATTGGTAAGATCAATACCGAATTCGAGAATATCCCACATTTATGAAAATTAAGATTATTTTTAACGGTTTAAGGTAAATTAAACATATGGGTAGCGAAAATAAGGGCAAGTTTAAGTTTTGATGATGGACTCCACAAATGATTTTGGAGCTGCAATATGGGGTATCAAAGAAGAACATGCCCTGTGGTAGAGAATGATACGCCTCGTCGACCAGCAAGTAGTTTTTCTTCAATTTGAGCCCTGACCAAGCTGCAAATTTTATCTCTTGTAAAATATGCTAAAGGGAGTTAGCAGCTTTGCCAATTAAGCTGACAATGTGTATGTTATTTCCGGTTTTATGTAATTGAAAATGTTTAATATCAAATTATTCAATATCTTTCTCCGAAATTTTTGTAATTGGTCGATTTTCTTCAATATCATATCCTTAACTGAACAAAAAAATTATCAAATGTAACAGGAAATTTAAAAACAAAATCTTTTTTATTTCTTTTATAATTTTGACTTTAGCTTACTCTTTCTTAAGCCCCAAAGCTGAGATTAAAGAAAAAGCCAGAAAATTAAGCCCATCAATCCTAACCTTAGAAAGTCCTACATCACTGACTGGCCCATATTTGAGATCTAGGGACACCAGACAACCTTTTATGGTGTAGTGTATAGTAAAAGCTTTGCTTAACATCATTTAAAATTTTCCACCAAACAATTTTTAGATTCTAGAGGCGTAAGCCATTTCGAATAGACGTTTTTGCTTAGCGTTATCTTAAAAAAAAGGCTTAAAATTTTTATATTTAAGCCAGCGAAGGCCGAGAAAGGGTAAACTAAGGCCCGTTTTCACACCTTACCGATAGCTTAACTACCCGTCTCCACCTTCCATCAACTTGGTAAGAACAGCATGTCGCACATGAATTATACTCGTGTAGACTGTTCATGTTCATGTTTCGTCCATGTGCTGCCATCGTTGCCTAAACATTCGTCTTAGCATCCATGTGCACCATGATGTTGGCCATACAATGTATTTTCTGTATACAACCAAACGCACAACAAACAAAATTGTGTTCAATCAGAACATGAACATCAACACGTATTCGCCACAAACAAGAACATGAACAAATTAATACCGTTGCTCTGCCGGCGCTATGGTCATGTCATGTTCTAATCGAAAGCGCATGGAGACGTGGGGTAAGGTAGGATTTTATCGGCCGTATAAGAAGTGTTCTAATATTACAACTATAATTTTGCCTACCAGATAAGATGAACCTTAATTTACTTTATAGCTCACTTTAGGTTAAAGTAAAGTTTTAATAATGGAACTCTTTTTATAAGTCCAGTTAAAGTCTACTTTTAGCTATCGGTAAGTTGTGAAAAGGGGTCTAAATCAATCTAATGAGAGTGAGTTAAGAATTTTTTATTTTTACAAATCCGAAATATGTGTATCCTGACCCACTGTAATATATATACAATTAAGCGAAAATTAAAGTTATTACTGGAAACGTGATTCAAATGGATCACCTCAGACGTAGCCATGGCCAATATTTAAATGATACCACTTTCAAACAGTAAATGCCAAACATTTTTCTTTCAATCGATAATAAAAATTTTATGTTCACTTTTAAATTTATGTGTTTTATTTACCATTATTAATCAAACCTCACGATGAATCCCCCTTTATTAGATAAACCGTCAAGGCAAATTCATAATGCGCCCAAATTCGCTCTAAAAAAAATATCTGCCTTATTTGTTCGAAAACCCAAGGCAAATTAAAATTTTTGGGAAATAACAAGGCAAATAAGAGCAAAATACACGGAGCAAAAAATATTCAGATGATCTCTCGAGTTTACAAGTATTAAATTCGCCTTGAATGTAAAAATAATGACAAATTTATCTTACGGCGAATTGAATTCGTCATTGCTACCACCTCATCCAATGCGCTTTGAACCAACCATAGCGTATCAATAAAATGAGATATGCCTTTGTTCACGATTCTAATCAATCTTGCCTAATTTGCTATATGTTTTTGCCCAATGGTAAGTAAAACTACCACAAGGATAATTAATGGTATTTCAAACTTTTAATAGAATAAATTAAATGGTTTAGAGACATTTAGTAAAAAATAAAGTTAATTTTTTTATATATTATTGTGTTTGATTTAAAATATGATCTTTTTTGGAGCTTAGCCATCCTAAGCGCGAACAGATAATGTCGAAGACATGAAGTTAAAGTATAAACCAAACAAAAGTAAGTTATGTTTTACACTGTAGGACTTATACTAGACCAAAGTGCTGGTAAGTAAAATTAAGTTATTAAACTAAACGAAAGCCTTAAATTTTTTAGAATTTGGTTAACCCATTAAGGCCCGAGCCATGATCCCGTTGAGTTATAATGACGAAACTTTTAAAATTTAATTGTTTATACCTAAATAAGAAAGAAAACAAATTTTGGGCAAATCGGATACGTGGGAGCCCAGATAACCCCTTTTGCGCAAACGCAACGTTAGGCCTTAACGATATAAAAATTAAACGCATTTGCAAACATTTTAAATAAAAATTTTTTATTCACGTCTTTAGGAAAACAAAAAAAATTAAAAAAGAAATTCATATACAATTCATTTTTAATTCAATTATGATACATATGTTCCAAAGCACTTCGGGTGCACTGCTACGTCACAATTCTCACGTTTGTAATTGATTGGTCCATTATTTACCATAGGCCCCATATAAAGCCCATTCTTGAAAAATACTTTAGTAGTATAAAACCATAACAAATATTTCTATTGTAATAAATTTTGTTCTGTCACAGTTTTATAATGACTAGAAATGACAGTGTGATTTCGTAAAGATCGGTTCATAATTTACCACAGGTCCAATATAATGCCCACTTCTGAAATATCCTAGCTGTCAGTGGATGGTATCAAATATTTGGCATAGCCGAATATAGCACTCTTACTGGTTTTTCTTTAATGTCATGGGAGAGGATAATTTCACATTAATTGTTCGATTTTCTCTTATTGTACCTATTGAAGAACCCTGGGGGAAATGTGTGTCAATTGTTCCAACAGCCTGGTCCTGGGATTTGTGAAAATAGAACAAGGAGAACTTATCATCTAACTGGTATATTAAGAACAAAAAGGTTAAAAACTAATGAATTACAGTACATTCTTCACCGATGGTGTGACACTTTTTTTGGAACTTTCTAAAATTTGATTCTTAAATCTAGTTCTGGGGACTTGTTTTATTGACATAATACTACATTGTATCGAAATAATCTAACATTGTTATAACTAACATTAAACACGTTCATTGATAATAGATGTTAGACTGGTCAAATAGTGTCAATTGACCAATGACAACCCCATGTTAAAGTGATGTTTCTTATCTTATCACCAAAGACCTATCACGGGACTACTTTGGGACACTTTGGGCATAAGAAAAAAAAGGAATTGTCATAGAGAATTTACTTTCTGCGAAATATCCTGCATTTTAAAAATTGGAAATTAGTTTGAAAAAGGTGAAAAAATTATCGAAAATTTCAAAACACATAAATAACAACAACTTATAATTAACATACACACATGTTTTTATTATGCTGTTTTAAATAGCAAGTGATTGCATAAATATGTTTTGTATTTGAAAATTGTATGTAATTTGTATATCGTTTAGGCCCAGTGTTGCGTTTTCGCATCACGGATATATACAATCATAAAAAAAGTCTCAAATGTCTACGATGATTGGATTTTTCAGTAGAAATAATAATGTTCGTATGTTAGCTACCTCCTTCAGAAGTTTCAGATAGATATATTATATGTTACTTTATTTTTTTTAACTTTTTTCAAAAGTACCCAAAAAACAGGAAAAATTAAAAATTTAGATTAAAAATTTTTATAAAAAAAACTTATGTATGATACAAATCCAAGAACAGGTCGATTAGTTATTTAGTTAAAATTTATTTAACTGTGCTTTATAACACTATCACGTAACAACAAAATGCCTGAGGGGAGTTTTAAGTGAACGTTGCGAAAACGCAACGCAGGACCTTAGTGGGTTAAACAATATCAAAAACTCAAAATGCACTCTTTTGACTTAACAGCTTTTTGCCTAACGTCAAGAATTATTAAAAAATAAGAACTAGTTAATTGTTATTTTATTAATAACAATATCTGACTTACTTATATTTTTAATAAGTTTTAATTAGTTAATTTTTTTAATTAACTATAAAATAATTGTAATTGAATTCACGTACTGATTTTATATCCTGCAGAACAGTAGCTGGGGAGTGTATTATGCGTTTTTCGTTAAGTGTGTAACAAATAGAAATATTAGTTCTAGAGCCACATTTTAGTGTGCGGATCGATTTATAATGACTGTCTGAATCGATCTAACGGAATCTCTTCGTCCGTCTGGCCAGTTGACTGTCTGCCTTCGAAATTCTAATTTCCCTGAATTTGTTTAATCCCTGCATTTCTTCTATCCTTGAATTTCTTCAATCGAAGACTTATTTTTTTTTGTGTGACTTATTTCATTTTGGTATTAGGGGCTTATTTCATATGAAATAACTCCCCAAAAGTCTGTTATAACATAAATAAAAAAAAAAATATTAGGATTTATTTCATTTATCAATTTATCTGAAAATTGTAAGCAATGCAAATAATATCTGTTGCATTTACTGAAGGGCAATTCCACGCATAAGTCTACCATAAATGGAAAAAATTAATATCTGATTTTGGGAGTAAAAAATACTTAAGTATGGTATAAACATTATGTTACTTATTAGCTTTTATAATGGCAACAATTTTGTGATAGTTTTTATTATTATTATTTTTATACCCTTTTCACCACCTGTGGTGTCATTCCGTTTGTAATTTCTATAATATTGATGTTAGACCCTATAAAGTATATGTATTCTGGGTCCTTATGAGGAGCGAAGTTGATTTAACCCTTAAGCAAACCCCAAAATGATTTTACGCAAACGAACTCCAGGGCCTGGCTGGGACTCATTGTATTTTATATGGAGATTTTTGCGGTTGTAGAAAAACTCACACTAACGAACCCCTGGGCCTGGCTGAAACTACTTTTATATGTATGGAGTTTTATGGCTATAGCAGGAACATTTTGTTGGGAAATAGAATAATTCTTCGAAAAAACAGTAAAGAAATAATTCTTACGTGTTGCGTATGCTTTTTGAAACGTTTCATTTTGATTTTATTTACTGCAGTACATATATATTATGTCAGGGCCTGGCCAGGCCCTGGTGGATACAATATGCACAAAATATTTATTTGGCTAATTACCACGCCCACGGTGCTTAAATTAACACTTTATTTGGTTGAGGAAAACATAAAGTTTCGTTCTAATATATTTAATAATTATATTAAAAAAAACTGGAAAAAAAGTCAAAAATGCCTGGCCAGGACCTGGTGTTCACTTAAGGGTTAACGATGTCCGTCTGTCGGTCTGTCCGTTGAAATGGATTTTTACATTGTTTTACATTTATGTCACATATGGTCCGGAATTACTTGCTATTAAAATTCAGCAAGATCGGTCCACAAATGGCTGAGATATGAGTAAAAAACCACCTCTGCCTCAAATTTGTTCCTATAAAGGTCCAATTAGACGTGACATTACCATACCAACACTTTATTACCAAAACGACATAAGCATACGATACAAACAAATTCAATTTTGGTTTCTACGGTCATACAGTGGCTATGGTAATACAGTCTTGGTAATGTGGGTTTTTTGTTGTTTTTTATACGCTTCACTACAAGTGGTGGATTTTATTTGTAATGTGTTTATTTTCCGCATACATATACACATTAATGCATGTTTATGATATGCCGCTCAAATAAAGAAACAACCCCATAGACTCAATATATTTTAATTTAACGCGTCTTCAGTAAAAGCATTCGTTGCCGAGTAGTTAAGTTCTCTCTTGAGACTGATGGATGATATTGCCAGTTCGAATCCCAAAAATAATTTTTTTTTCTTTTTTTTTTATTTAAATTTTTTATGTTCTAAAAAACGATTTTAAGATTACAAAACGAATTTCAAACATCAACGTTGGCAAACCAGGAAACGGGCTTAGGTACATATATAAATTTTTTGTTTTTTATATCCTTCGGCATAACGAATAAAAAGTTGGCGTAGCTCAATTAATATTTATTTATACCTATCTAAAGAACGTTATTTATGTATATAACTTTTTGTTCTTATCTCATCATGGTGAAGGGTATATAAGATTCGGCATAGCCGAATATAGTACTCTTACTTGTTTAAATTTGAATTATTTTAGTTTCAATGTTGGTTTCTAACTTATTATTTGTGATTTCGTTTAGCTGGTGTTTATATACAAAAATATAATTTTAAAACGAGTTCATTAATTACAATTTTGTATCATTCAAATAAATTAAGAGCTCCTATTTTATCCGCTGTAATTTAAATTCTAAAGTTTCATGTAAAAATACTGACTTTTATACTTCACAAAGTGAGTGTAGTGTCGGTCACGTTTTGGGCTGTAGTGTCAGTCACAATTTGTTTTACTAATAAATATTTTTTTTAATAACTAACCGCTTTTATTTCAGCATTTTATAAAAGTGTGTTTCTTGAACATTCGATAAAAGCACAAATATTTTACTAAATAATGATATTTCAAAATATCATTGGTTGCCATTTTTTTTTCTCTATCGGATAATTGTTGAAACTGCTACATAGCCATATTTAAATTGGTACCAAAAAAATATTACTCATCGTAATATAAGACAAAAGTGATGTGTATTATCATAAGGTTCTTTAGTAAATAAGTTATTCCTAAGTATTCATGTATATTTATGTCATTTGTATAATTATGGGAATAAGAAATAAATAAGTTAGTTTTGAACTAGCAGTCAATCAAATTGTTTATTTAAACATATCATTGGCGACGAGGAAAATAAAATATAGAAAAAATTGAGGAAAGTCAAGCAGAAATGGAGAAATTTATTGGTTCTGCAGATCCTTTTTTGCTAGGAGAAGACTTTGATCTTTATGCTCGCAGATTGGATCATCTTTTTAAATTGAATTCTGTAAAAGACCCTGAAAAGATTGGATTTTTGTGTAGTTTTGGTGGTGCAGAATTATACCGGGTAATTGTTTCTTTAACGGTTCCGAAAACAGAAAATGACTATACGTATGCAGAGTTGGTGACTAAGCTAAAAAGTCATTTAAAACCAAAAAGAAATGTAATTGCAGAATGTTATAAATTTTTTAAAACTAGTAGAACTGTTGGGCAGAAATTATCGAATTTTGTGATTGAGCTAAAGCAGCAAGCACAATATTGTGATTTTGGGGACTTTCTGGATAAAGCATTATTAATTCAATTTGTATGCGGTGTTGGAGACGGGAAAATACAGCAACGATTATTGAGTGAAGTGGACTTAAACAAATTCCAAAAAGCAATCGAATTAGCAAATGCAGTAGAAATAACAACAACGAATGTAGCACTGATCAAAGAGGAGGATGAGAATATTAATGCGTTGAAGAAAAAAGGGTATGGAACGTCAAGAAGATGGGAATCATCAGATCATCATCAAAGCAGCGCAGTCAATAATTACTCAAATGGTTGCAACAGCAAACAAGCAGGTAGCGGAAAGCAAACTTTTTACAAAAATGTGGTTTGTTTTAACTGTGGGAAGCAAGGCCACATGCAAAAATTTTGTAAGAAGAAGAAAGGACAACCGAAAATTAAGAGTTTGGAAGAAGAAAATGAGGAAGAGGAGCATTTGTGTAATTATATAAATAACATAACATCTCTTAAAATTAAACCTTTAAAAATTAAATTAGGTATTGGGAACATTGATATAGAGTTTGAAGTAGATACAGGGGCGTGTGTAACCGTGATTCATAAGAGGGATTTTTACAAGTATTTTTCTAAATATAAACTGTTCGGAGATGAATTTTCTATAAAATTAATTTCTGGGGATCGAGTTGAAACGCTTGGGGAATTTTCGGTTAAGGTTAATTTTAAACGTTTTAATTCTGATCTTAAATTAATTGTTTTAGATACGGGAATGTATTTTTATCCATTGCTGGGTAGAAATTGGATGGATGTAATTTTTAGTGGTTGGAAGAATTTTTTTACTGAATATGAGTATTGTAGCGTTAATTTGGCAATAACTGATTTTGAATTGGATTTAAATAAAATGAAGTTTTTGGAGAAGTATAATGCGATTTTTACTAAATCGAATGATTCTGTTATAAGGAATTTTAAGGCGGAAATTGTACTTAAGAATGATTCATATCCCATTTTTTGTAAAGCAAACACCGTTCCTTATGGTTTGAAGGCTAAGGTTGAAAACGAACTTAACAGATTATGCGATGACGGTGTAATAGTACCAGTAACGAGAAGCAATTGGGCAAGCCCATTGGTAATTGTTAATAAAGGGAATGGGTTAATTCGACTTTGCGTAGATTGTAAGAGAACCGTGAACAAATTTGTAGAGATGGAGCACGGGGCAATACCGCGTATAGATGATATATTGGCATCTATGGTAGGATGGAAAGTGTTTACCAAGCTAGATTTAACGGGGGCTTATTTACAGGTCGCTGTTTCGGAGCGTTCTAGGGAATTGCTAACCATCAACACCCATATTGGGTTATTTCAGTTCACTAGATTAGTTTTTGGTCTCAAGACAGCACCACAGATATTTTGTTCTATGATCGATCGGATTTTGCGGAATATTGAAAATGTTCAAGTTTATTTTGATGATATAATAATTGGTGGTAAATCTGAGGAGGATTGCAAAATCAATTTGTTACGGGTCTTAGATAGATTGTTAGAACACAATGTAAAGGTGAATTTAGAAAAGTGCGAATTTTTTAAATCGGAGATTGATTATTTGGGTTATAGAATAAATGAAATGGGCATAACACCTAGCCCTAAGAAGGTGGAGGCCGTTGTTAATGCTCCAGAACCAAGCAACAAAACTCAATTGAAGTCATACCTGGGGATGATCAATTATTATAATAAGTGTATTCCTAATTTGTCTGCCGAACTTCATTGCTTGTATGAGTTGACGAAGGAAAGGGTGAAATGGTCTTGGGGAAAAGAGCATAGTGAAAGTTTTCAAAGCAGTAAGCGATTGGTTAATAATTTAAATGTATTAACACACTATGACCCTACAAAGAAGATAATTGTGTCTGCGGATGCAAGTCCATATGGAGTGGGTGGAGTATTGTCTCAGGTTATTGATGGTGTGGAACGTCCAGTGATGTTTGCATCAAGCACATTGAGTGCTGCGGAGCAGAACTATTCTCAGCTTCATAGAGAGGCACTAGCCATTATATTTGCGGTAAAAAAATTCCACAAATATATTTTTGGGTTTCATTTTACTATACACAGTGATCATCAGCCCTTACGGGCAATTTTTGGTGAGAGGAAAGATATTTCTGGTGTGGCAGCTAATCGTCTACAGAGGTGGGCAATTTTCTTATCAATGTATTCATATGACATTAAATATAAAAAGGCAAGGGAAATGGCTAATGCGGATGCATTATCGAGACTGCCAATGGGGTATAATACAGGTATTGAGTATAATAATATAAATAGTTTAAATAATTCATCTTTTCCATTGAGTGCGAGAGATGTGGAACAGGCGATGAAGAACGAATCGTGCATGACACAAGTTTATAATTCTATTGTAACGGGCGTTTGGCCAGCGGAAAGGGCAGGGGAGCTACAGAAATATTATTTGAAAAGGGAATCTCTAGCAACGGAAAATGGGGTTTTATTTTATGGCGATAGAATGGTAATACCGAATACTTTACGTGATAAGGTCTTGGGATTAATTCATGATCAACATATAGGAATAGTTAGAAGTAAGGCGTTGGCGAGGACAGTTATTTGGTGGCCGGGCATAGATCAAGATATTGAAAAATTTAATAATAAATGTGATATATGTCAGTCTACACAAAACTCAAAGTCGGCTAATCTATCAAATTGGATAGAGGCAACATATCCATTTGAGAGAGTTCATATCGATTTCTGTTCTTTAAATGGACAATCGATTTTGATTTTGTATGATGCGTATTCCAAATGGATGGATGCTATTCCTTTTAAAACAACTACTGCAGCGGTGGTAAGCGAAAAACTTCGGTCAATATTTTCGACGTTTGGGTTGCCATTTAGTATTGTAAGTGATAATGGGCCACCATTTAGCTCCAGAGAATTTGTTGAATTTTGTAAATCTAATGGTATAGTTCCTCTTAAGTCTCCTCCGTATCACCCCCAATCTAATGGCAGTGCAGAAAGGGCGGTGCAAACTTTCAAAAATGGATTGCGGAAATCACTGTTGGATCAAAGACAGATCGGCAAATCTTTACAGCTAAGAATAGACCGATTCTTATTAAAGTATAGAACAACTCCGACCTCGTCAACTGGGTTAACACCGGGAGAAATGATTTTTCAGTACAAACCCCGAACATTGCTCAATGTGTTAAATTCTAATAAATCGAATGTGACACCGGAAACCAATTTAAAATCAGTTGAGCCAAAGGTGGAAATAGGACTCGTTTCTGAATGTTATCAAAATAAAGTAGTACATTTTGATGTTGGGGAGGAAGTATGGTACAGGAATGTTTTTTCCAATTTTGTAAAATGGGTGAAGGGAAAGGTTATAAGTAAACTTAGTAGTTGTAGGTACTTAGTTTTGGTCAATGGAATACAGAGACAGGCGCATACGGATCAAATGAGGAGGAATACAAATTTGGACTTAGGTTTAGTTGGGACTCGAGGGGGTTTAAATGAAACGTCTGCGGAAGGTCAGAGTAGTATTATTAAGGAGGATGAGAAACGTATGGTAACTAGAAGTATGGCTAGAAGGGCTAAGTTTTAGAAGGGAAGTGATTTTGTTTAAGTTGGGAGGAATGATGTGTATTATCATAAGGTTCTTTAGTAAATAAGTTATTCCTAAGTATTCATGTATATTTATGTCATTTGTATAATTATGGGAATAAGAAATAAATAAGTTAGTTTTGAACTAGCAGTCAATCAAATTGTTTATTTAAACATATCAAAAAGAAAACGCAAATTGTGTCAAATGTAGAGTCAGCCACATATGGAATTGCCCTGCATAAGTTTACCATACATAAAATAGGAGATAATTTCAAAAGATTTTGTAATTCGTGCTTAATTCCCAGTTTTTATTCTTGATAAAAACACTTGAAATTTATTGTTGATGGGATAAGCTATTCCTATGCATTTCACTGGTTGCTTAGGCCAGATCATCAGGAAACTTCATCCATAAAGATTTTAGAAAAACTAAAGATATTAAACCAAATAAAACTGTTAAACGTATAAGAATTATAGCAACAGTTCTACTTCTACCAATATCAAAGTTTAAACAAAACACATCAACAATAAACAACAGTGGGTTTATCTCATCTTACACTCCCCACTACAATTAGTTGAAATTCTCTCATCATTAATTGTAGTTGTAAGTAGGTTAAGAAAAACAAAATAAAAACAACAACAACTTACAAAAGATGTTGTCAATTAAGTGTTTTTTAGGCCGTGCACTTGCCTGTTTATTATCAAAAAGTAATTTCAATTTTTGGGAATACAAAATTTTAATTTCAAAAGATTTTGTTATTCGTGCTTAATTCCCAGTTTTTATTCTTGACAAAAACACTTGAAATTTATTGTTGATGGGATAAGCTATTCCTATGCGCATTTCACTGGTTGCTTAGGCCAGATCATCAGGAAACTTCATACATAAAGATTTTAGAAAAACTAAAGATATTAAACCAAATAAAACTGTTAAACGTATAAGAATTATAGCAACAGTTCTACTTCTACCAATATCAAAGTTTAAACAAAACACATCAACAATAAACAACAGTGGGTTTATCTCATCTTACATTCCCCACTACAATTAGTTGAAATTCTCTCAACATTAATTGTAGTTGTAAGGAGGTTAAGAAAAACAAAATAAAAACAACAACAACTTACAAAAGATGTTGTCAATTAAGTGTTTTTTAGGCCGTGCATTTGCCTGTTTATTATCAAAAAGTAATTTCAGATAAATAGTATCAAAATCTTTAATTTCAGAACCCCAAAATGTCAAAAACAGGATTGTGTGTTAGTACCTTATTTAAAAAAATATGAATCTCTAAATCTCCAACTATATAATCCCGAATTTAAAATCACGAATTAAAAAATTCCAAATCTAAAAATCCTAAATCGCTAACAAAAACTTATCTCCAAAGCCGGCCCTCGACCGAGCTCAAGGGTTTCACCTCTATGATGTAACAAACACCGGTTTTGCATTTTGTTTTAAAGCGATTGGCAAAGTTTTCAAATCTTCCCATCACAATTAGTTAAAAAAAAAAAACACAAATCGTGGAGAAATTATATCCTTCAATTCTAAAGATTTCACATTTCTCTTTTATTATGTTAAATATTTAATATAGATTTTTGCACGCCCAAAAGTTGCTGATTAAATTTATTAGTTTATCTAGACTTATAAGGATGAAGAAGCCTATTGCAAATGGTGAAAATCGGTTCATAGTTTCATATAGCCCATATATAAACTTCTGTCCGAAATTGAGGATTTGTGTCCATAATCCTTATAATTATGTTGGACTTAAGACTCAAGTTGGTCCAGAAATATACTACAGCAACCCAAATTTTCTTAAATTCAGTGTAGAATTGACAATAGCTCCCATACAAAGACCACTCCCAAAAAGTGAGTCTGATTCTATAACTACGTTACAAATGTTTGTGTTAATATTAAATTTGGCAACAATAATGTGTTTTATGCTTTTACCATGTAAGTAGGTCTAGAATTGACTATAGTTCCGCCCATAAAATCACTTAAAGTTGGACAAAGTTATTTTAGGTGCTGATTTGTAGATAACATTAGGCACAAATGAATTTTATATAAATGTTAAACTCATAACATAACATGACTGCCAATAGATCCCAAATAGCGTACACGCTCAAAAGAAATTTCAGTTATTATTGGGAAACAGGGTATAATATGGTCGGGCTTTACCGACTCTATTTTCTCACTTATTATTATTACTATTAATTCTTTTAATTTGTTATTAATGAGAAAATAATCATCGAGAGAACTCTAGTAGTTCAACTAATTAATTAATGTTAAAGTTGTAAAAGTACAAACAAAATATTAATAATTAAATGTTATCTTAATTAAAGTAAAATTTTTTTTTTTTTTTAATAATTTATTTTTATTATTGAATCTTTCTTATCGAAATTGACAATATGTATTCAAATCTTAATTCTACTTGTTGTTTATTAGTTGTTACCAGTGTAACCACTAACTGCTGTATTCAAATTTTAAAAATGTCTTCTAGTTAGGCTCCAAGTATCGGTTCTTTTTAGCCTCTGGTGACCTGCGAACTGCAGCAGACCCCGAGCGAGGTAGTTAGTGTGGGCCTTTAGTTTATCGATGTAGCTAATTGAATATTTTTTAATTTCCTCCTGGATAGTGGGGACGTTGAGATCTCTGTGGAGAATATCATTACGTATATACGATGGGGCGCAGACAATTTGTCGTAATATTCTAGACTGTCTTCTTTGAAGCTTTTGGATGTTAGATGCGCATGCAGTACCCCATAATTGGATGCCATATGTCCATATTGGTTTTATGATGGACTTGTATAAGAGAATTTTGTTGTCTAAAGACAAGTTTGAGCTTCGACCGATAAGCCAATGGAGTTGAGCTGCTTTAAGTTTCATAGCCGTTATTTTCGCTTCAATATGACGAGACCAGGTCAAGCGTCTATCTATATGAATTCCCAAGTACTTAACATGGTTTTCTACCGGAACAGTGATGTAATTTATTTTTACAGCTGGGCACGTTTGTCTTCTGAGCGTGAAAGTTAAGTGAGCACATTTAGCCGGGTTAACCTTTATTCTCCATTTTTCTAGCCAGGCTTCTAGTTCATTGATGTGGAACTGCAGATTATGCGATGCGACCTTTGGGTCACGGTTAACGCTTATAAATGCTGTGTCGTCTGCAAATGTAGAGGTATGGGTGCTCAGATTTGTTGGCATATCCGCTGTGTATATTATATACAGAAGCGGTCCTAATATGCTGCCTTGGGGGACACCAGCAGTAATTTTCTTAAGGGGGGAGTATTTATCTTGCGACCTTACTATGAATGTTCTGCCTGTGAAATAGCTCTCCAGAAGCTTGTGAGTGTTTTGAGGAAGCATTCGTGTAATTTTGATGAGTAGCCCATCTTGCCAAACTTTGTCAAATGCTTGGGAAATGTCTATAAACAGGGCTGAGCAGTATTGCTTTTTCTCAAACGCCGACCTAATTAGGGTGACAATTCTATGCACTTGTTCTATTGTACCATGTTTCGCTCTGATTCCGAACTGGTGATCCAAGATGCTATCGTGTTCATTTATATGAGGAGTTATACTTAAAACGACTATTTTTCGAAAAGCTTCGGTAGGATTGATAATAAGCTTATCGGTCTGTTCGACGCAGCCTGGCTAGCATCTTTTCCTGGCTTGGGAATCATAACAATTAAAGACCTCTTCCATGAGGCTGGGAAGTATCCGACTCTTAATATCGCCTTAAAAATGAGCAGCAAGATTCTAGTGAGCAGCAAGAGTAGTAGACGATGGTAAGTTTCTTATCATTGACCCTGTGATGCGGTCAGGTCCGGGAGATTTTCTAATATTCACTTTTTCTATTGCAGATTTTACTTGAGTTATGTTTAATTTTATTGGATGGTTTATTTTATCAGGAATGATTGGACGACAGGAACAAGTATGTGCATCATGTGGCGTGAAAACTTTCTCAAGGTGGCCCGCGAAATGGTTTAATTTTTCATTTGTGTTTTTAGCCCAAGTGCGGTTTTCCAGTCTTAATGGAGATTCTTGGTTTATAGGGCATTTCATATGCCGTACAGCCTTCCATAAGCTAGTGCAGACTCGTGGTTCTGTCTCAATTTGTTGCGAAGAGTTGTCAGGCAAAATTGTAGTTGGGCCTTAGTGATTGGGGAACGACTGTTTTGCCATTGTCTTCTTAATTTCCTTTTTTCTCTGATAAGGGTCTTTATATCCGTCGATGTATTGTAAGGAGCACGTTTAATTGTCCGCTTGATTGGGGTTGCATTTCTTGCTGCCGAATTCAAGACTTCTGTAAATCGGTCGACAGCTATTTGGATATCAGATACATACATTTTATACTTTAACCAATATGTGTTTCTGTTTGGATAGGAAATAAAGTTTGCAGCTGCGGCGTCAAAGTTGCCTTTTAAAATGAGGATTGAAGGTGAATGATCAGACGATAGATCATAGGAGGAACTAACTAGTACCTGATCGCGCTTGATGTTTTTAATTACAGCAAAGTCAATAAGGTCTGGTAGCTTGTTGAAGTCGGTTGGCCAATAGGTAGGCTCACCACTCGATACGTCATCAAAATTATTTGCAGTTACGGTATTGTATAGCTGATTATCTCTAGGACTAATTAGTCTGGAGCCCCAATATGTATGTTAAGCGTTGTAATCGCCTGCAGCAATGAATTTCTGGCCCAATGTGGAGAAAAAGTTGAGAAATTTATAGTGTTTAATTTTGTGCCTCGGGGGACAATAAACGGATGATAACGTAAGTTTGAAATCAGTAAGATTTATAGATGTGGCCTGGACACAATCTTCTTCGAACTCTGGCAATGGTAAGTGTCTGATGTGTTTGTGCACAATTATGGCTGTACCACCACAAGCCCGTCCGCTGGGATGTTTTGTGTTAAATTGAATAAACTAATTAACAACTAATAACAATTTCAGCGTTCATAGTTATTTCTGTATGAAGAACTTTTAATGATATTATTAGTAATTGTTTTAATCGATGAATGATATTGAAAAAGTTTCACGCATACTTAAGATAGGAGTATTGGTTTAATTAAAACTGTGTAAGGATTAACTTTGATAGAACGTGCCTTTATTTTTTGTGTCTGTCTGTCTGTTAGATAGATAAACTTTGGGAAAAACTTGTTTTTGCAGGAGATTCGCTTGTTTTATAAAATTAATCTTTCCCCATACAATTATTCTCATCGATTAAGCCTTTCTGACACGATAGCTGCAATATGGAGAGAGAAAAAGCAACATAATTTGGCAAAGTCTTTCTTAAAATAAAGGGTGATTGTTTTTGAAAAAACAGTTAACATGTTTAATAGCCTGACGTTCTTAGGCTTCTATGGAAGCCCCATTTCTCGTAACTTATATTCTTGGCATATTTTATTATCTGATATACATGAAATATCGGAATTGTGATTTTAAGTGCTATAAAGGATACATTTTTTTTAGCCCGATAGAATTTAAAGTAGTAAAAGATAACCCTGAATAAGACATTTTTGAAAAACTAATCATGGTATTATTATTTAAAAATCATTTTTGCCATATACGCCCGCGACGAAACGAATTCTTTAGCTAAAATTTTCTTAATTTTTGAAGAATTAAGGTCCGACTACGACGCCACCGTGCAAACAACACCAAACAGTGCATATTTCTTTATGTAATATCAGAGTTTGTTGTAGAAACTACAACAACACCACATATGTAGGTAAAAAACGATTTGCTAGTTTTATGTATAAACAAAAACAACAACAGAACAAGAACAATACATACATTATTTTCATGTTTTAAAAGTAAAATAAAAAGCAAAAGTTCCCATTATGTGTATATTTAGTTAAATTTACATTTTTAAAGTAGAAACCATGTCGGTCGTGATGCTGGTGTTGTATAATTTAAATTCTGGAAAGTATTAACCGGGTAAGAAAATCAATCATTGTAATATTCTCCTTCTGTGTCTGGTTCTCTGGGGTGAGTGTTTTTGGTTAGAATCAATCAAATTTTACTATCGGACTATTTCAAGTACGCGTTCGGGATTAAATCAACTATATAATACTTGAAGCAAGCGCATTTTTAGACCGATTTTATCTTTTTAATAATAATAAGCCTTGCATGTTTAAAGTTGAATCTTAGCCGCCTCTATACTGGTCATAGGCTGTCTATAAGTATTTTCCATCTCTCTCTCTCTTATCAAAGCTGTTTCACTTAGTTCACCAATGTTGCTATATTGTCTTCGTTGGTTTTCTTGTAGTGAGTTTATTTTGTTTAATGTGGAACGTCTCCAATTGATTTTTGGCCGGCCTCTCCTTCTGCTTCCTTGTGGGTTATATGTTAGTGATTGTCTTGCTATCTCTTGTAGTGGTTTAAGCAGAGTAAGTCCTATCCATCCAAACTTTCTCATCCGTATTTCAGCGTTTACATCCCTTATGTTTCTACGCATCCGCAACTGTTGGTTATTCTGTTAGGCCACCATGTTCCCAAAATTCTTCTCAAGCTACGATTTACAAATGTCCGTAGACTATCTTTTATTTCCTTGTCTACGCACCATGTTTCGCATCCATGCAATAGCGCAGACGGGACGCATGCTTTTTTTTTTTTTTTTTTTTTTTTTTTAATAATTTATTTTTATTATTGAATCTTTCTTATCGAAATTTACAATATGTATTCAAATCTTAATTCTACTTGTTGTTTATTAGTTGTTACCTGTGTAACCACTAACTGCTGTATTCAAATTTTTAAGACTGTCTTCTAGTAAGGCTCAAAGTATCGGTTCTTTTTAGCCTCTGGTGACCTTCAAACTGAAGCAAACCCCGAGCGAGGTAGTTAGGGTGAACCATTAGTTTATCGATGTAGCTTATTGAATATTTTTTAATTTCCTCCTGGATAGTGGGGACGTTGAGATCTCTGTGGATAATATCATTACGTATATACCATGGGGCGCAGACAATTTGTCGTAATATTCTAGACTGTCTTCTTTGAAGCTTTTGGATGTTAGATGCGCATGCAGTACCCCATAATTGGATGCCATATGTCCATATTGGTTTTATGATGGACTTGTATAGAAGAACTTTGTTGTCTAAAGACAAGTTTGAGTTTCTACCGAGAAGCCAATGTAGTTGAGCTGCTTTAAGTTTCATAGCCGTTATTTTCGCTTCGATATGACGAGACCAGGTCAAACGTCTATCTATATGAACTCCCAAGTACTTTACATGGTTTTCTACCGGAACAGTGATGTTATTTATTTTTACTGCTGGGCACGTTTGTCTTCTGAGCGTGAAAGTTAAGTGAGCACATTTAGCCGGGTTAACCTTTATTCTCCATTTTTCTAGCCATGCCTCTAGTTCATTGATGTGGGACTGCAGATTTTGCGATGCGACTTTTGGGTCATGGTTAACGCTAATAAATGCTGTGTCGTCTGCAAATGTAGAGGTATGCGTGCTCAGGTTTGTTGGCATATCCGCTGTGTATATTATATATAGAAGCGGTCCTAATATGCTGCCTTGGGGAACACCAGCAGTAATTTTCTTGAGGGGGGAGTATTTATCTTGCGACCTTACTATGAATGTTCTGCCTGTTAGATAGCTCTCCAGAAGCTTGTGAGTGTTTTGAGGAAGCATTCGTGTTATTTTGATGAGTAGCCCATCATGCCAAACTTTGTCAAATGCTTGGGAAATGTCTATAAACAGGGCTGAGCAGTATTGCTTTTTCTCAAACGCCGATCTAATAAGGGTGACAATTCTATGCACTTGCTCTATTGTACCATGTTTCGCTCTGAATCCGAACTGGTGATCCGGGATGATGTCGTGTTCATTTAGATGAGGAGTTATACTTAAAATGAATATTTTTTCGAAAAGCTTTGATAGGATTGATAATAAGCTTATCGGTCTGTACGACGCAACCTGGCTAGCATCTTTTCCTGGCTTGGGAATCATAACAATTATAGACTTCTTCCATGAGGATGGGAAGTATCCGACTCTTAATATAGCGTTAAAAATGAACAGCAAGATTCTGGAAGCAGACGAAGGTAAGTTTCTTATCATTGACCCTGTGATACGGTCAAGTCCGGGAGATTTTCTAATATTCACTTTTTCTATTGCAGATTTTACTTGAGTAATGTTAAATTTTAATGGATGGTTTACCTTATCAGGAATGGTTGGACGACAGGAACAAGTATGTGTATCATGTGGCGTGAAAACTTTCTCAAGATGGCCCGCGAAAGCGTTTAATTTTTCATCTGTGTTTTTCGCCCAAGTGCGGTTTTCCAGTCTTAATGGAGATTCTTGGGTTATAGGGCATTTCATATGCCGTACAGCCTTCCATAAGCTATAATTGGAGTTTTTTGTGGCATCTAGGCTGTTTAGATAGCCTTCTATTGCAGACTCGTGGTTCTGTCTCAATTTGTTGCGAAGAGTTGTCAGGCATAATTGTAGTTGGGCCTTAGTGGTTGGGGAACGACTGTTTTGCCATTGTCTTCTTAACTTCCTTTTTTCTCTGATAAGGGTCTCTATATCCGTCGATATATTGTAAGGAGCACGTTTAATTGTCCGCTTGATTGGGGTTGCATTTCTTGCTGCAGCATCCAAGACTTCTGTAAATCGGTCGACAGCTATTTGGATGTCAGATGAATTTTTTAGGGGAATGCACTGTGATAGGTGAGAGCTCACATACATTTTATACTTTAACCAATTTGTGTTTCTGTTTGGATAGGAAAACCAGTTTGCAGCTGCGGCGTCAGAGTTACATTTTAAAATGAGGATTGAAGGTGAATGATCAGACGAAAGATCATAGGAGGAACTAACTAGTACCTGATCGCGCTTGATGTTTTTGATTACAGCAAAGTCAATAAGGTCTGGTAGCTTGTTGAAGTCGGTTGGCCAATAGGTAGGCTCACCACTCGATACCACATCAAAGTTATTTGCAGTTACGGTATTATATAGCTGATTACCTCTAGGACTAATAAGTCTGGAGCCCCAATATGTATGTTTAGCGTTGTAGTCGCCAGCAGCAATGAATTTCTGGCCCAATGTGGAGAAGAAGTTGAGAAATTTATCGTGTAGAATTTTGTGCCTCGGGGGACAATAAACGGATGTTAACGTTAGTTTGAAATCAGTCAGATTTATAGATGTGGCCTGGATACAATCTTCTTCGAACTCTGGCAATGGTAAGTGTCTGATGTGTTTGTGCACAATTATGGCTGTGCCACCACAAGCTCGTCCGCTGGGATGTTTTGTGTCATACGTAAGGTAACCATTTACCCTAAAGCAGTTTTTATGAGTAAAGTGTGTTTCAGAGACAAGAAGTACGTCGATTTCATGCCTATGAAGAAAGTTTGCAACTTCGTGTTTATGTTGGGATAACCCGTTTGCATTCCAGAAACATATTTTTAACTGGTTCATTTTTTGTTGAGTAGAACTTGCAGGAGCATGTTCTGGTTTCGCATCATTTCCTGAAACATGCTCTGCATAGTGGCCATGAAGTTATTCATAGTTTGAATTAAATTTTCAATTGAGGTAGGCATTTGTAGACCTTCCCTAGGAACATTAGCGTATGGAGGTTGCTTTGCGTTGGAAGTACTCGGGGGATTTTTCGCATTAGGGTTTCCTTTTAGGACTTGGGCATATGATTGGTTTTGTTTGTTTGTTTGTGTAGTACTAGCAATAGAGCCAGCGGCTTGGCTGGGCGCATGTGATGGACCATATTGGGAGTGAGTATATTTTTGAACTAAAGCTGGTTTTTTTAAATGCAAGAAGACTTTACAACCCCTATAGTTTGCCGTGTGATTTTCGCCACAGTTGCTGCATTTCTTGACATTTGGGTCAACTTTAGAACGATTACATTCGGCGGTTTTATGAGCGTCGCCACAAACCACACATACGTGAGGCAATTTACAATATGATTTTGTATGCCCATATTCCTGACAGTTTGTGCATTGGGAGGGACCCTTTCGTTTTATTGGCTCCTCAACAGTTATTCTTCTGTTGAGTAGGTAGCGCAAGTTGTATATGGGATGAACTGAATTTTTGGTTTTGAGAACCGATGAATCAAACGATATCTCAATGCGGTGCAGTGGTTGGGGAACTTTGTTCCTGTTCAAAATGTTATGAACCGATTTTACCTCGTACCCCTCTTGCTCTACGGCAGATTTTATTTCATCTGTAGGAACGGAACTATCTATGCCTTTTATGACAATAATCAATCCCTTAGCACTTTTTAATTGGTATGTATAGTAGCTTTTATTTTCTGCGTCCAGGTGTCTTGATATAATACGAAAGTTCGTTTCTGTACTGGCTTGAATTTTGGTCTCTTGAATTTGTCCGCGTCGTATAGAAACGACGTAGAAATTGTTCTTACCTACAAGTTGAGTCAACATGTTGACTATGCTATTTGATGTTTGCTCCCGCAGATAGATAGGTGGCGGTTTAACTTCTTTAGTGGCTGTCCCATTAGCTAATTCTGCTTCTTCATCGTCAGGTATGGATAGTACAGAGAATCTGTTACCATTTGTTGGCAAAGAGACTACGTTAGAGCCTTTGTATTGTTTGGCCACGCGTTCCTGTTGGGTGGACCTAGGGCTAGCCTTTCTCTTAGTTATTGTTATATATCTGTCCATGCCTGTTTGCACTTTAGTACTTTTTGGTACAGCTCCTGTATTTGTTAATGCAAATCGTGATGTTCCAGGTTTTTCGTTATTATTCCTCTGGTCAGACGGCTTCACACTTTGAACCACATTTACGGTCGGATCAACACACTTGCTCAGGTTGGGCACACTTGAACTTAAATTTCTGTATGGAAAACCAGTTGCGCTGGCAATTTTTGCACTTAAAAGATGTTTGTTTAATTCAGGGTATCGAATGTTTTCATTGCTCACGCTCGGGGAGCTTACCACAATATACGCATTTCTGCTATTTGTGCTGGGCCTACTCTCCTTATTGGGAGTATTTGTGAGGCTCATTCACAAATCTCTTCGGGCACACTAGTTATTGTTCTTTTTTTTTTCACCTATTACAAATATTTTTTTTTCACCTACGGTAAATATTTTTTCACTTTTTTTTTTTATTATATTATTTTTTTTTTTTTTTTTTGTATTTTTGTTACTCACTGATACACGTCCGTACTCGTCAAGAGCTAGTTCGCAACGCATGCTTTAGATATGTTTATCTTCGTTCTGAGGCTGTATACATGGTTTTTTCATTAGCTGTTTAAAGTTAGGAATGCTTTAAGTGCCTTTTTAATTATGCTATCTACATCTTTAGCAGCGCCACCATCTTCGCTTTTTATACTACCATGATATTGGTACTTCATCTCCCTTTCAATTTGTACATCCATAACTTTAAAGTTTATTTCGTCTTTTTTGGTATTCATTTTTAGCCCTACTTTACATGACTCCCTTACTAAATCGTTAAGCTTTTCTTGCATATCACTCTGTCTGTGTGACAGTTCACACTTGTCGTCTGCGCAGTTTAATGACTTAAGATTACCTGTTGGGTTAAGCGGATTCCAAATAAGTCCACGAGGCTTATTTGATGCTCGCTTCAATGCTGCATTAATAACAATTAAAAATATTAGCGGTGACAACAAACATCCTTGTCTGACTCCAGAGATCGTAAAAAAGGGATCGGAAACTTTGCCACAATGTAGGATACATTCTCTACCTACTGAGTCAAACGCTTTTACAGAGGTGACTGGAATTCAACAGCTGATTCTATTATTATTCTAAGAGTATTAATTTGGTCAACACATGATCGGCCGCTACGGAGACCGGCCTGCTCAAGTCAGAAATTGTCATCGAAAAACTTAAGCATCTTTTGTACAATAATCCTCATAAAAACTTTAAAGACTGCTGAGTGAGAGAAGTGTTATGCCCCTCCAACTGTTGCAGTCGGTGGCATCTCCTCTTTTATGCAGTTTTACAACTAAGCCTAGAAGCCAATCGTTCGGTATGGTTACTTTAACCCATATATCTCGGAAGAGTGGATATAAAATGTTTGACATATGTATATTGGAAGTCAACTTTTAGCACTTCAGCCGAAATATTGTCAATTGTTTGTTGACAGACACCATCAGTCTGCATATTTAAAATACTTTCAAATGCTCCGTCCATCTTCTGAGTTGTTCATCACTGATAGTCAGCAGTTTTCCGTCACCGTCCCAAACAGGGAAATTTTTTTTTTAGTTTTACTTAAATCTCATTACGAATTCGGGATTAAATATGGATGAGTTAAGTATTTCGCACTTGACTAATCTTTGCTTGAATCAATATTTCTGTTCTTGGCTCAAGAAAATCCGTACTTAGCGTACTATTCATACTGCTTAATGGGGGGAGGGGGTTGCTTTAATATCATGTGAGATAAGGCCATGATGGCTTTATCTTGCGTCACAAGAATAAAAAAATGTTTTTCAATGATAACTAAGGATTTTCCCCTTTTACAGAATGTTTACACCATGCATAACAATATTCTGAAAAATATGGCTTTATCTCTCATTTGCGAAAAAAATATGGCTATATCACTCATTTCGCAAAATTTTAAATATGACCTTACCTCTCAATGAGTGGGCAATAACGCAATTATGGCTTCATCTTATCCCCTTATAATCCCACGTATAAGTGATATAAATAAAATAATAAATTTCATTATTGTTTACTGCCTTTTTATTAGTTTTCAGCCGTAGGATATACCAATTATTAGCATTATTTAGAAAGTAATTAAATTAAATTATTATGAAATATATATTTTTTAAATAAAAAATTAATTTAAAATAAATGATATGTAATTTGTTAAGGCAAACAAAAATGAAAAATAAAACCTAAATAAATTAAATATTCATAAGCAAAATTAAATTGCAAACTTCGTTACATTTTTGAACAGTGAATAAATTAAAATTATTCACTTAACACATGTTTTTAACGCATATTTTATTTTTGATAACCACAATTAGTTCATAATATTAAAATAATTGTTGATTGAATACAATTGTAAATATACGAGTATAATATAACATACACAAGAGAATTCCAGTGAAAAAATGTAGTATAACATTAATTAAAGTATAAGATAAATACACTATGCAAAAGTATAGCTGGACAAGTAAGACCATATCGTATTGTACACCATTGCAAAGTTGTGACACCCTGCAAATAATGCGACTATTCCATACACGCATGTAAAATGTAGCCCATAAGGGACTAGGACTAGTCCAAAGGTAACCCCAATGTATGGAAAACACATGGTCTATTTAACATTACGATGTCCTAGGGCAGGACCATAAAACCCAGCTCTGCATATAAAATTACTCCATGAGTATTAGCTTTTAATTCGTTTAAAAACGAAAACATGTCGTTAAAAAACGAGGCCACATCGTATCACTACAAACTCTTTTTAACAATGACATGGTCCATGCTTGCATTATTCGCGCCTAATTTTTAATGACAACAACATTTCCTTTACAGTTTTTGTATGAAACATTGGTGTCCAGCCCATACCACAATTGTGAAAATAAATTCACACACATTGTTCACACGCATTCTTACGCTCTTTTATTTAGTCCACGAGACTACACAATTCAGTTGTCGATTACCAAGCGACGAGTGTACATGCGGCGGATGCTTACATATTTTTTTAATTAAGAATATTTGTCTCTTTATTCACTAATACTAATAAAAAGCAATACAACCCCAATTTAAATTTTGGACGTCACTGGTATGAAACGATAATCTGTTATTAACCTCCTAAATCACAAGGTTTACACAAACATCAAAAAGACGGACGGACGTGCATATATAGACTCAAAAAGTGGGTTTGAGCCATTTGGTAGACTTAAATATCTAGGTATCTTGACTTAACAAAAGCTATATATTAGGGTATTCATTTAATCGACCTTTTGCTTTAATCGGTTAATTTTGTTTTTGATCGGTTAACCGATTAATAAAGTTTTTTTTTATAAATTAAGTAATTTCAGTATATAAAAATGCATTAATTGCTTATTTTTTGGAGTTTATAAGTAAAAAAAACAATAACATAGGTACGAAACATAACAATTCTTGAACTAAAACGATTAGCAAAAAAAGCCATTCATTAATGCACAAAGTGTGGTATCAAGTCATATCATTATAATATCCTAAACAAAATTTAAAATTGTTTGAAGTAAATATTGTTGTGTTCAAACAAAATAAAAATTGTGTACCGATTAATAAAGTTTTTTTTTTATAAATTAAGTAATTTCAGTATATAAAAATGCATTAATTGCTTATTTTTTTGGGTTTATAAGTAAAAAATTCTTGAACTAAAACGGTTAGCAAAAAAAAACAATTCATTAATGCACAAAGTGTGGTATCAAGTCATATCAACATAATATCCTAAACAAAATTTAAAATTGTTTAAAGTAAATATTGTTGTGTTTCAAACAAAATAAAAATTGTAATACTGTGTTCATTGATTCGTCATAACTGCATAGTAGAAATCTAAATTATAAGCGGTATCTTATAACAGTCATATCGTTAGCTTAATATACAAACCTGCTAATTCACTTTGAGCACATTTTACAGGAGAGAAAAATTACAGTCTGTTTTACACACTTCAAGACTTAAATAGAAGAAACACTACATGCTGGTCGACGAGGCGTACCTTTCTCTACCACACGGAATCAAAATCTAAATTTACATAAAAAGTGGATTTAGCCGGTTTGCATATTAAGCCGACTATATATATTTCCTGTAATTCTTTTAAGACATAAGACTTAATGACTACCTTGTGAAACTCCCAAATATTTACATATGGATACAAAAATAAACTGATATAATTTTATTAGTTATTTCAATAGTTAAAGGACATCTTATAAAATAAGTTTAAATGTTTAGGATTAAAGCGATTCTTTTCTTTAGTTTTGACAAAAGTTGACTTGGAAAAAATTATTTCACTTATCGTAGATGAATATCTAATTTCTCAGTCCTTTTCCAGGATTTCTCTAAACATATAAAATACTCCATTATGCCATTAGAGTTTTTTAAAATTTTTAACACTTGTTTCGGTTAATTCTGTTAAAAGACTGATATGAGAATATATGAGAAGAAACAAATAACTAAACACATACATATAAAAAGTACGGGAAACAAAAAAAAATGTGTTGGCAATCAAATATTTAACCCATTTTTCGCCACATTCCTGTTGATCGATGAAGAAGATAAAAAAGCATTGAAAAACATTGTAATTTTAGTCATCGGTCGGCGGAAAATCGGTTAAAATGAAGATCACTGAACTGTTTGTATGAAAAAATATTTTCTAAACAAATACATTTGGTATATTAGACGAAACAAATAATTTAAAACACAAAAAAAATATGTTATAATACTACAAAATATTGATCATTTTGTTACTTCGGTTAATCGGTTAGTCGACTGAAATTAACCGGTTTAATCGTTAATCGAAAAAAGCCAATTCGAAATTAACCGATCAGTTAATCGGGTAGTAATTAATCGGTTAACCGGTTGACGGTTAACCGAATGAATACCCTACAATATATGCACCAATCCTTCCTATGGTGATGTAGGGTGTATAAATAAATATGAAAATATTAGTTTCCTAATTTATTTTAGTGTGTACAGGTACAATAAACTAAAAAAGTCTAAATCTATTTAAAAAGAAACTTATTGGTAAATTTTTGCTCCACCTAAAACTATGCAACAATTTTTGTAAATCTTCGCTCCCTTCTATTTACCTTTAATATATTTTTGCAATTTCCGTAAAGTGCCTGTCAACTAAATGAAATTATTTTCATAACCCAGTTTATCACTTCCACTTAAAGGATGTTAAAATAATTTCTTGCAATTTTTTTTTTCTGAAAATATTAGATGTGATTTAATGGCTGGTAATATTTCGCGGTAAGAAATATGAGAGATATAAAAATATTTTTTTTAAGACACGTGCAGACATGCCGACTTAAATACATTTTTATTTACGACAAGGGATTTTATATGTTTGCATATGTGTAATATTAAAAAGAATTTTCGCTCGAAAATAACTGTAAGAATGACTAAAACCAAAACATGAACAAGTTAAAATAAAAAATAACATTAAATAGGATTTGTGTTTTAATGACTGTCCAGGGAGACTGCTTTTATGTGTTTGTTATCTTGCGAACCATACAATCAAAGAAAATGTTATGAAAAGTTTTTCGCTTGATTATTTCACCCTGGCCAAATATAAGAGTTCTCCCATTTAAAAAATAACAACTAAGAAATTATTGTCGGCAAAGCTTTACTATTTGATATCCTACAACACAGTATATAAATACACCTTTTCGAGATTGTACGCTATTTGGGATCCATGGCCAATTGTGGACCCGGTAAAAGAAAGTTATCTTATGAGATTAAGATTCAAATAAGAGTTCTTTGTGCCGAATATTATTCAAATCCCAACATCTATATGACATATGCTTCGCATTAAGCAATAAGCGATAGGGGGTTTATCAAATTTGGGTTTACCACTGCTTTACCATGATAAATTAGCTAATATAAAAGTTGTCTTGCCCATATTTTATTTTAACCTTAATGTGCTCGGGATTGTATAATTACATTGGCGGTCAGAAGTCTACATTTGTGGAAAATATGTATTTTTATGGAAAACTATGTCCACATATCACAAAAACATTAGAAGGAGAGTGTTATACTTTAATTCATATTTGTAAAATATAATAAGGTCAAATATGCAAGCACACTAGGCTTGCCAGATCGAAATCGACAAAAAGCTTGGCATTGAAAAGAAAAAGCTTGATTTTTCTTTACAATTAATATGTATATCTGTTAAATTGTCAAAGAAAAGTTTTTATTATTTATACCCCCCAACACAGGTGGGACATACAAACGTTAGTTCGTTTTTTGATCTAATAAATGCAGACTTGATTTAACGATCCCCGTCTATTCGTCCGTCAGTTTTTATGTTCGTGTAAACGTTGAAATAGGTTTTCTTTAGATCTAAAATTGCTTTCTAAAGACAATATTGATGCTTCAAAAAAATGGTTTAGGTATAAATGAAAAACAAAATAGAGTCTGATAGCCCTACTATACATTCGACTTCTAACAATTCAAAATTCCTTGGGATACAAATTCCCACAGCCCTTTCCGACAAAATACATTATAACTGCTTCCCAAAAATACCAAATAGATCAATAATTGTTATTGTTTCTTGATTTTCTTAAAATTTTAATGGAACAATTTTTAAAATTCCGATTTAGCTTGAAAATCATATTTTTCTTGATTGTTGACACTCATTGAAAAAGCTTAACAATCAAGCCAAATCAAGCCCGGTGGCAACCCTAAAGCACACGCATGCATACACAAATGTGCACAAGAAAACAAAAGTTAAAAAAAAATACTCAATTACATGTTCGACATGACCCATAAAAAAATTTGAGTTGAGCAAAAGAACGATGTGAATTGCCATACATTTTATAAGGTGTCTACGTTTGTAGACTACTGGCCAGTATATGGTCATTTTGAAAAGTAGGGTCTGGGGGTGCTGTCAATTATTTTTTAAACGTGCGAGTAGCCAAAAACTGCTTAGAAATGATTTTAAGGAAGATACTGAAAATATCAGATCCTTTTGTTGTGGAAATTTATTTTTATTAAACTTTTTCTGCAAAAATGCTACAAATGTAGACTACCGAGCACATAAAGGTTAAAAGCAGCATTTATAAGGAAGTTGTGGCGCTAAGAACTCGGAAGTGGTTTTTGTATGGGATTCATGGTCAAATTATTTATTTTTTATTTTATTTATTTATTTTAATTTAGTTGTATCCTACCAAAACAAGATAATTATCTTATAAATGAAAGTGCTAGGGAATAAGAACAAACTTATAATCACAGTAAGTAATTAAGGAAATTAAAAAGAAATAATATTAAAATAATAACATAACAATAATCAGTATTGTGGTTATTTCGTTGAACTATTTATGGTTTTTAATCCAAATTTTAAGTATTTTTATAAACAGGCCTAAGTTCATCAAATTTAATTTTCATTAAATTATTTTTATGAAGAAAGGAATTTTACAACACGAAAATAAGTTAAAATTGTTATTGATAATTTTTCATTCTTGACGTGGCTGGGGCTCGAACCCCGGCCGGCAGGTTACCATGACATGTTTCGATCGCAACCACTCGATCTCCTCAGATGATTTGCCGTCTTACACTCGCAGCCATCGACGACTGCTGACGTCAATAGTCAAACATCAATCCTTAAACCAAATTGTATTTTAACCTTTGGTAGATCGAAATTTGCTTTTCTGAATAATTATCCATTTTTAATTGATTTTACGTGTTTTTTCCTTACTTCTGCTTTCTCGTACTTTTGTCAAGAATTCTTCTTGAAGTCGAAAGTAAATTTTATGTTTGTTTTTTCATTTTTGTCGTTCTTTTTTGTTGACCTTTTTTTAGCACAACTTGAAGGAATTAATGAAAAATTATCAATAACAATTTTAACTAATTTTCGTGTTGTAAAATTCCTTTCTTCATAAAAATAATTTAATGAAAATTAAATTTGATGAACTTAAGCCTGATTATAAAAATACTTAAAATTTGGATTAAAAACCACAAATAGTTAAACAAAATAACCACAATACTGATTATTGTTAAAGCTAAGGCACGAGCTCTATGTGTTCATTTGTCCTTCAAGTTGTGCTAAAAAAAGGTCAACAAAAAAGAACGACAAAAATGAAAAAACAAACAAAAAATGTACTTTCAACTTCAAGAAGAATTCTTGACAAAAGTACGAGAAAGCAGAAGTAAGGAAAAAAACACGTAAAATCAATTAAAAATGGATAATTATTCAGAAAAGCAAATTTCGATCTACCAAAGGTTAAAATACAATTTGGTTTAAGGATTGATGTTTGACTATTGACGTCAGCAGTCGTCGATGGCTGCGAGTGTAAGACGGCAAATCCATCTGAGGAGATCGAGTGGTTGCGATCGAAACATGTCATGGTAGCCTGCCGGCCGGGGTTCGAGCCCCAGCCACGTCAAGAATGAAAAATTATCAATAACAATTTTAACAAATTTTCCTGTTGTAAAATTCCTTTCTTCATAAAAATAATTTAATGAAAATTAAATTTGATGAACTTAAGCCTGATTATAAAAATACTTAAAATTGGATTAAAAATAATAACATAACATTAAAAAAAGACAGAGAAATAGAAAACTGCATCATACTGGATAGTCAGTGATAAGACATAGTAAGACTGATATATTACATAATGCAAAAAAATGTATGTAACTCCTTTTTAAACGCATTTGCATTGCCTTAGCTTTGTATATAATTCGGTAAAGAATTCCGAAGACTTGTGGTATTAATGAAAAATTGTCGATGTGACAGAAGACTCTTATATCTTTGTTGAATAATCTTCTTTCCACGGTTGGATCTAGCAAATTGAATCCTATTGAACAAATATATAGGCTGCTTAGAGATAATAATCTTATGTAAAAATATAAGGCATTTAAGTTTCAAGAGGTTATCAAACTTAATTTGAAATATCTGATACGAGTAGAGTGAAATGTGGTCACGACGTCCTTTGAGAAATACATATCTTGCAATATTGTTGTAAGCTAAGTTGAGTTTACGTTGATCGTCACTGTCACAGTTCGCAAAAATTTCACAACCGTATAATAGGACAGGAATAAGATATGTTTTTGCAAGTTTCATACGTACGGGCAATGGTGTTGAATCTATTACTGCCCACAAGTTGCGAAGCATACTATACACTCTACCCACAACGACATTAATATGGTTTGACCAGGTTAGCCGAACATTAAAAACAACTCCTTAGCTGTTTTAACATACTCGATTCTATTTCCCTTGATGTTAAATTCCGGTACTTCAAATGCTCTATTAGACTTCGAAGGCAAAATACATTTAGATTTGGCTGAGTTGATGGATAGCCCATTGGCAATAGCCCAGCTGTCAATTTTGTTTAATTCACAATTTAAAGAGTTTACACAAGAACTTACATTTTCTATATGGGCACTCATGTAAACCTGCACGCCATCAGCGTACATATGGACTTTGCTGTCAGTCAAAACATCAGGTAGGTCATTAATGTACATACAGAATAAGAGTGGCCCCAGTACAGAACCTTGAGGAACTCCTCTTTTAACATTCAATGAATTTGCTGTATTCGAAAAATAAAATAATTTTTGAAACTTTGTTAATAAAATTGCATGATCTACCGTATCAAATGCTTTACTATGATCAAGAAGAACTAGGAAAGCAACCAAGTTTTCATTTAACTTTGATCTGAAGTCTTCAACCACATTCAGTAGGGCAGTAGTACAGCTTCTAACTTTCATGAAACCCGATTGCCTATTAGACAGAAAATTATTACTTTCTAAGTACTGATTGATTTGTTTTGCTATGAGATTTTCCATGACTTTCGATAGGAACGGAAGAAAGGCAATCGGCCTGAATTCACTGTTGGTTTTAGGAATAGGGATTATTTTAGATTGTTTCCATGCATCGGAAAAGTAGACTTCATGAGAACAGAATTGAATAAATATGTATAGTAGGGAAGTAGCCAAGGTGTTAAATATTTTAAAAACATGGGAACTAAATCATCAGAACCAACAGCATTTGACTTTACAGATGACAAACATTCCAAAACTTCAATCTGATTAACGCAACGAAAACTAAAGAGATTTTGTATTGGGACAAAACAAAAATCATCATAATTGTTACAAGCTGGCGATTGGACATTAACATTTATAAATTGGTAATTCAAAATGTCAACGTCAGCATCCATATTACATCTTTTGTTGAATTTCTGGCCTATTCCAATTTTGCGAATTTCCTTCCATTTTGATTTGTTATCCATTCTAAAGAAAACTTTCTGTGGTAGTATGTAGCCTTCGCAAGTTTTACGCGCTTAGTTACCTCCCTACGTGCAGCTTTGTGAATATCCTTCAGTTTTGAATCTCATCCATCGACTGTAAGCAGCATCACGTCTTTCTATTAATAACATTATTTCGTTAGTAAACCAAGGTTGCTGATTCGTTGTGATCCGCTTAGTTTTAATTGGGACACACATGTCAAATAATAATTGAACGTTCTCCTGGATTAGAGAAAGTTGGTCATTTAAACAATCAATTGTATATATCTGGTCCCAAAAAATGTTATCAATATTCTGGTTTAAAATTGTGTGATTCTCAGCAGTCATGGACAGTTAATAAGTCAGAAAGAGAATATCATGATTAGAAAAAACTGAAGCTGAGATTTGATCATAAAGAAGTACTTAAGGTTTATTATTAACGAATACTAGATCAATCAAACTATTAGAGGTCATGTGAAAGTGAGTTGGAGTAGAGTCGTTCACAGGATAAAGATGAAGAGAGTGCATAGGATCTTTTAACGGGTTATCAACTAAAAGGTTATTATTAAAGTCACCAATAATAACAATATCATCAAATTTAACAGTGATATCCTCAAGAATTGAAATGAGGGGATTTACGTTCATGTTACTACTAGGTCTATACACAGAAAAAAATAATTTTCATATTTGAATACGAAAATCGCATATTTGATAAAAAAAATTTTTAAATTTTCTGCGATGACGATTTTTGCATTATTGATAAAAAAGTTTGTAGGTATAGCTATTGAGTTTTTAGTTAACAACCAAGTTTATTGAATCAATATAAAAAGTTGTTGCCCAAAATAATTTTTTTCAACAAAATGTTTACGTGATTTGTTAAAATAAATTGTTGGAAATGTTTAATAAATCAAATAAAATGTTTATCGAATTTTTTTATATTTTTTTTATTAATAATTATGTGCTAAATTCCCAATTTTTAAATTTTTGATAAATACACTAAAATTTTTTATTGGGGGATAAGCTAGTTCCTATGCGCATTTAAAGATATTTAACCAAATAAAACTGTTAAGCGAATGAGAATTCTGACCTATTATAAAATGGACAAGAGTTGTAAAAATACTGTTTTGACGTTGATTCAAATATTTGTTTTATTGAATATTTAAGAAATATTTAAATATTTCATTATTAAATATGTTTTATTGAGTGCTATTTTGCAAAGTGTATATTTGATAAATTTTTTCATTCAAACAAATAAAAAGTTTGTTGAACAAAAATTATATTTTCAACAAACGGTGTTGTTAAAAATTTTCTTGAGATATTTTTTTCTGTGTACACACTGCCCAATAGCATTTTCTTATTATAAGAGGTTGAGTGAGATTTCTAGAAATAAATATTCAATTTCACTGCCAATTCTAGTGGAAAGTTTTACTTTACAAGAAATTCCGTTTCGAACATAAATCGCAACTCCACCACCTCTAGCTCTGGTTTCTACATCATCAACAAGAATTCTTCTATCGGAACGGAATAGTCTAAAGCCCTGTAAACTAAACACTGAATCATGCACATCCAATTGGAACCATGTTTCAGAAACACTAATGATATCAACACCTGACGATATAAATAAATGCCGAAATTCATCGATTTTGTTATTTAAACTTAAATGCACAGTATTAAGACCAGACCGTTGTTTGGCTAGGACTCTAAGCATGTTGTACACACAGTCTCTGGAATTTTGACTACTAGAGTTGAACATTTACTGGTCACTCCCAAGTGAATGACAGTCAGAAAACATTTTACACTAAGGCACCTATGTTGAAAGTCCCAAGTATATTCAAATAAGAATGTGCCTTAAATATATATTACAACTGATTCTGTAGAATCGATTTAGCCTCATAAATATTTGAAAAATTTTAACACTTAGTTGTCCTTATTTTCTACAAGAGATTTATATACCAGACATTTTGGACTTGTTAGACAATTAAAACGAAACTTACTTAAATGAATTTCTTTATGATAAGCCCATAATTGACTTTAACTTTTGTTT
This sequence comes from Pollenia angustigena, assembly GCA_930367215.1. Lineage (NCBI taxonomy): Eukaryota > Metazoa > Arthropoda > Insecta > Diptera > Polleniidae > Pollenia > Pollenia angustigena. Next base: position 46,729,970 of record OV884058.1, read on the forward strand.
GAAATCCAATCTTAAAAAAGTTTGTATCGGGACGAAATATAAGTGCCTCTGGAATTAACGCAAGAAAAATTATCAAAGTTATTTTCGGAAATACAAAAATTTTTTATTCACTCACTGTTTATTGTTGATGTTTTGTCTAAAGTTTAATACCTCTATTGATGTGTGGGTTGGACACCAATGGAGAATAATATTCGGCTAAATAGAAGAAAGAGGATGGCCGTTGAGATATAAACGGTGGGGGTATCAAGATGAAGATTATTATTATAATTGCTCCAACGGAGTTATTCTATTATAATAACTCCGGGAAGAAAGTGAAAACAAAATTTTAGTAATTTTTGCAATTATGAATTGGTTTATTAAAATTCAGAGTTCACTTTAATTAATACATTCGTATTGGGTAGGGTATTCATTTAAACGACCTTTTGCTTTAATCGGTTAATCGCGCGATTAATTAACCGAGGTTTTGGTTTAATCGGTTAATAATCGGTTAATTTTGTTTTTGATCGGTTAACCGATTAATAAAGTTTTTTTTATAAATTAAGTAATTTCAGTATATAAAAATGCATTAATTGCTTATTTTTTGGAGTTTATAAGTAAAAAAAACAATAACATAGGTACGAAACATAACAATTCTTGAACTAAAACGAGCAAGCAAAAAAAAAACAATTCATTAATGCACAAGGTGTGGTATCAAGTCATATCATCATAATATCCTAAACAAAATTTAAAATTGTTTAAAGTAAATATTGTTTTGTTTCAAACAAAATTAAAATTGTAATACTTCATTGATTCATTGATTCGTCATAACTGCATAGTAGAAATCTAAATTATAAGCGGTATCTTACAACAGTCATATCGTTAGCTTAATATACAAACCTGCTAATTCACTTTGAGCACATTTTACAGGAGAGAAAAAAACTTTTTACATTTCCCATTTGAAGCTTGATAGAAAATTAAAATTACAGTCAGTTTTACACACTTCAAGACTTAAATAGAAGAAACACTACATGCTGGTCGACGAGGCGTATCATTCTCTACCACACGGAATCAAAATCTAAATTTACATAAAAAGTGGATTTAGCCGGTTTGCATATTAAGCCGACTATATATATTTCCTGTAATTCTTTTAAGACATAAGACTTAATGACTACCTTGTGAAACTCCCAAATATTTACAAATGGATACAAAAATAAACTGAGATAATTTTATTAGTTATTTCAATAGTTAAAGGACATCTTACAAAATAAGTTTAAATGTTTAGGATTAAAGCGATTCTTTTCTTTAGTTTTGACAAAAGTTGACTTGGAAAAAATTATTTCACTTATCGAAGATGAATGTCTAATTTCTCAGTTCTTTTCCAGGATTTCTCTAAACATATAAAATACTCCATTATGCCATTAGAGTTTTTTAAACAAATAACTAAACACATACATATAAAAAGTACGGGAAACAAAAAAATGTGTTGGCAATCAAATATTTAACCCATTTTTCGCCACATTCCTGTTGATCGATGAAGAAGATAAAAAAGCATTGAAAAACATTGTAATTTTAGTCATCGGTCGGCGGAAAATCGGTTAAAATGAAGATCACTGAACTGTTTGTATGAAAAAATATTTTCTAAACAAATACATTTGGTATATTAGACGCAACAAATAATTAAAAACACAAAAAAAAATATGTTATAATACTACAAAATATTGAAAATTTTGTTACTTCGGTTAATCGGTTAATCGACTGAAATTAACCGGTTTAATCGTTAATCGAAAAAAGCCAATTTGAAATTAACCGATCAGTTAATCGGGTAGTAATTAATCGGTTAACCGGTTGACGGTTAACCGAATGAATACCCTAGTATTGGGTGTACAATATACCAACTTCAAAAAAAGATTTAAGGTAAGCTTCTCGCACTGCCAAGTATTTGATGTTAGTTGGTTACAAACCCAAATGTATGTTACACCAGCTTGAAGTCAACGAAAGTTCGCTACAATTAACAATTGGAAAATTTGCGACAAGTGTAAACCTTGCAGTGCGGGCAACTTAAATCAAATTTACGATATTATTCGTGGTGAGTATAATGCATTAAAAGATTTAAATATGTATTAACGGATACATAGTTAATTAACATACTTCAGGTTTAAATTCATAATTCATTAGTACAGTTTTAGAAAGGCAATATGTATAAAGATTCAAATTTAAGTTGCAAATAAAGCTTGAGTGTTTGTAATTCTCATTCGCTTTACAGTTATATTTGTATAATAGTCTTTGAAAAAAGACCTAAATAACCAGTGAAGTGCGCATAGGATCTAGATTATTCAACATTAAATTTCAGTGCATTCATCAATAAATATTGGGAATTATATATAAAAATTGTCTCTAATCACCAAACTTATAAAAAATTCATAGAATCAAGCAACTCATTTATAGATAACCAAAATGATTATATTGATAACTAAAAATTTAATATTTTGAAATTTTTTTTTTTTTTTAATAAATGATATTTGTAATATTTATTAAAAAAAATTATCAAAAAACTTTGCCGTTTCAAACAATGTGTTGATTGATTTTCACAATTTCCAACAAGGATTTCACAAGTTTAAATTATTTTATTTGAAATGAAAATTTTTTTTGTTATTTAATTAGTTTTTTAATTCAAAATTTATTTCAAAACAACTAAAATCTTAATTAAATCACAATTATATTTTAAATTTTCTTTCAATTGATATAAAACTACTAATAATTTTTTCTGTGAAATAGGTATACAATTGAAATCAAGGCATAAATAAAATACTAAATAATAATAATAATAACAATAATAATAAGTAGATGCAATAATTTAACAGCAATACAATATGATAACGATTAACTTTAGGAAAAATAGTCAGTAAGTAATTTTCTAAATTTAATTGAGCTGCAAGTTGTTTGCAAATGATTTGGAAGTTGATTCCAGAGATGCATATACTAAATATAAATAATTGGTATTCTGATCCATGGCTTCGATGACGAAATTGTATAATAGATTTCCCTCTAAGCGAACTTGCGAACCGCAAACGATCGTACAGGTACTCTGGTTCCCTAGTTATTATAATCCTGTGTAGGAAGATAATTAATTAATTAAATGGTAAATGAAGTAAACGGAAGGAATACGAACTTATTCTATCAAATTTTTTCAGACCAAAAACGTAACGGACAATGTTATTATTTTCGGTAGAAAATATATTTTTGTTTAAGAGTACTCCATTATACTCCATTATATAGTTTTAAAGATTTTTGTTTTATACCAGTAAATTTTATTTAAGTTTACCTTAATCACAATTTTCCTAGAATATTTTTTTTTAAAGGCCAGTTTATTAGTAGAAATATTGAAAATAATGTTGACACACATTTTTAAAATTAATAATTTGTATGTGTTTACTTCCACCTTGCCAAAGTGATGTGGAATAACGATTGTTTGCAAAATAATATTTGAAGTTGTGTAGCAAAATGCTTTTATGTATAGATTTTAAAAGAGTAGATTCTTCGAGTAGATTTCGCGGCCGGAAATGGGTTAAAGACGAAAAACCTCAAAAGTTTTCCAAAATAAAATTCAGATTCTATCCCACTGTGTTCTATAAAACACTTAAATCAACATATCCCAAAAAAACAAGCCTCAACCTAATCCTTTTTTAACAACTTCAGTAAATTACATTTCCTTTTATAAAATTAACAACTCAACATTTAATAACATGAATCGAGACACAAAATTGTGTGTGGCAGGCCGGCTTACTTGTGTTGTTATTCAAATGGCTGACTAACATTTAATAACACTTTTGTATTCACAAAACCCTACAAAATTACAATTTTTTTACACCTTCTTTAAAGCTCACAAAGACCTACCCAAAACAACTCTTAAGAAATAGATCATAGAGAAATGTGTATAAATTTTGTAAATTTTCTGTATTTGATTTTGGTTTTTATTTAGGAAGAGGAAATCAATTAAGCAATTAAAAGATTATGGTCATTGGCATAGAAAATTGAGGTTAAGTTTTATTTGAAATTGATTGCTAGACTTTTGCAAGGCAAGCAAAAGTTAAATTGACAATATTGTCAGAATAGTTAAATGGGGTATGGTGTGGAAAACGTATACACAAGTAAAGAAATAAATGTAATTAAGGTATTTAGAGGCAAGCAATAATAATAAATGTATTAAATAAGAGCCTGTTTGGCTTAGACTCAAGGTAACGAATTAACAATAGTTTTGAACTGACAGACAATAAGGCAACAAACCAAAATAATTTATTTCTTAATTGAATGGCACAAAAATCGATGTACGAAGAGCATGAACAAAAGTTGTTCTTCATTCCTTCAGATCTAAAGGAATCCCTGATAAAAAAAATATACAGCCATGCCACATAGTAAAATTCCATTCAAAATTAAAGAAAACATATTTATTTATTGAAAGAAAGCGAATTTTGATAGTTTTTGGGCCTTTCAGATATAGAAAATCTTATTCCGTTCATGAAAACAAAACTAGTTTTACTCCGAAAAAGGTTTTCGTAATTTTCTGAAGCACCAAAATACGTAATGAATGCCGTTTTCGAACGGAATTGTACTCTGTGACATGGCTGATGGGAAGCATTATGGCCTTTGTTTAAAAGTCAGCATTCGATTATAGAAAATACAGAATATGGGTCACCCAGTTATTTTTATGCGCCAGCTTAAAACTAATATCCGAGAAGAAGTGAGGGCTCAGCGACCTGAAATTCTGGAAATTGTTATGGGAAATTTCTGGAAAGAACACGTGGGTCGAAGCAAACAGTGGCCACTATTTGAAATATACTCCCCCTTATGCAAAAAACAGTTAAAGCTTAGATTTGTTAACCAACACATTAAGCCCAGGAAAGTGAATGGGCTCTTATCCGTCATAACGTGAACATTAGAGCGACTCACCAAAAAAAGTGCTCGATGTACCCTCCTAAAACTGAACCTTGGACTTTTTTAAGATTACATTTTAAATATTTCGGCTCCAGGGTTGACCTCTCGTGAGCTGAACCAGTTTGAAAAAGGGTATATTTTTGCATGTTTTGTTTCTTTAAGAATCTGTGTCCTTACCAACATATACAAGTTGGGTATCGTAAGAAAGGTTTTTTTAAGGCGCGTCTAACTGTATATTAAATTTGTCCAAGGACGATCATCCATGTCCTTTTTTTAAGGATTTTCTATAAAAAAAAACGGTTTTTGAATTTTTTGTTCGGGGTTGTTTGTAATAATAGTGCCAAATGAACATATTTTAATCTTCAGTCGATTTAATTAAATACGTGTCTCAGCTTTTTTTGAAATTCGTGCTAGTTCGCGTTTTGACAAAAATGCAATGGGGTGGTAACCCTTTGTTTTAAATAGGGCAATATGGGTATCAAATTTTATCTTTTGCCAAGTATATCATCTTTGTATGTAAATAATTTAGATTTGTGCAAATTCGATGCATTTTACACGGTGCTCTGGAATATATATATAAATGCGATTTTGTAGTAACTCTAATATGATAGCGGATTTAGTTTCTAGATCATGTATGGATGAAAATAGGACTAAAGAAAAAAAAAATGATCCCAATTAATAGATGTGTCCTTGATTTATTACAGTTTTTTTTTTCGCTGAAAAAAACAGCAAAATCAAAATGACCTTGCGCAGGTTGTGGATCATACATATTTTACCATCGTAACCAACAAACACTGCCGGTTGTCGGAGTAAAATTTTTAAAGATAAAAATTTAAAGATGGTACCCACTAACTTTGGCAAATTTGCAAATAAGACAAACATACATTGTTTTTCCTAGACTGTTGTTTTTAATATAATACCACTTAGTCTGGGATCACACTATGAAAGTTTTCTTTCAGAAAGTCTTAGTTTATGGGTGAGAGAGGAGAAAAGAAAAGCTTGTTCTCTTCCCTTCTCACCAATAAACTCAGACTTTCTGAAAGAAAACTTTCATAGTGTGATCCCAGACTTATACAAGCCTTTATATCAAAGACCATTCACTACAGCTCGGTTCTGGGAGCCCCCATTCCTAGGAATCCCAGTTAAGTAGCCCTTGTGTTTTGTTTGAAAAGATATTCGATACCAATATTATTGATTTGATAGTCGAAAACAGCATGTAATACGCTAATCAAAATAATAGACATAGTTTCAGTCTCGACAGTAAAGATTTAAAATGTTCTATCAAAATTTTACTACTTAGTGGATACATGCAATTACCTTCGGAACGTGCATATTGGAGTTTAGATGAAGACCTAGGGATTTCATTGGTTGCATTCGCCATTCAGCGAAACAATTTATTATGGGCAAGCCAGTGAGATTTTGCTATAGAAATTGGGCAGCCACAAGTTCGGATGAAAATTGTTATGTATTCGATGTTAATTGCGGTAAGTCAACGCACGTTTCTACTGCCCCCTCGGCTCACGAATTGTGAAAAAACGCCAATAGTACCAAAATATCACATGATATACTTTGATAACTTTTTTACAAATTATAATTTATCGTGTGAGTTAAAACAATTAGGATATAGAGCAACGGGTACAATTCGAGACAAAAGAACGAAAAAATGTCCACTAGTACCCGTGAAAGAAATGAAAAAAAACAACCCAGAGCAAAATATGATTATCGTTTTGACAGAAATAATGAAATTGCAAATGTCCGATGGAATGATAATAACGTTGTTACCATGGCAACAAATTTCGATTTTATAGATCCCTTGGGAAAAGTAAAACGGTGGTGTAAGAATCGGAAGCAAACAGTTGACTTCAGCATACCAAGACTGTTTGTGATGAATCCATCAGTCTCTATAGAATATCCGTTAGAGGAAAAAAGTGGTGGTGGCCGATATTTACATATCGTTTAGACTTTGCAGTTAGCAACGCTTGGCGATTGCACGTTTTACTGTGTAAAGCTAAAAATACCACTCCGATGGACCAACTTTCCTTCAGACGGAGTATTGCGAGGTCCTATTTGCACACACAGCATCAAAGCGGCCTCAAACATCAACCACAATAGTTGTTCCTGATCGCAAAAGCAACGGTCATAATCCGGAACGGATAGTTAATCAATTGCGATGCGTTCTTTGTCATAGTAAATGTCGCTGGAGATGTGCACTATGTACAAAAACGCTTTGCGTTGAAAAAAACTGTTTTGGGCAATTTCATATTTAGTATGCCCATTGTCCCCAAGTGAGGACACCCATTTTTCTAAAAAGTGAATACAAATTAAATTAAATTTTTTTTTTATTTCTTCGACCTTTTTTTTATTAAAAAATAAAAAGTTTTTTTGTGCTCGAGGCCAATTATTTGTAAACAATAAATATTATTTATTAATTAATTTGTTCCAATATTTCGATATCCATCGGATATCATTATCAAGGCTGTAACAATATAAGAAAACAACAAGGTACGAAAAATATTAACAACGACTGTGCTTAAATAAAAATAAAATACATAATAACAAACAAAACACTTACAATGAGTTACAAGTATATTTGTAAGAGACGTATTACTATCTCCACATTTAATATTGAACTAACTAAACTATTTAATTTTCCTTTTTATTATGTGTCTATAGCTATTGGCGCAGTTTTCCGTATCTGTTTTAAAATTTATTCTCCTCTCCTTTGGTATGTTTATAATATGAAGCATCTCCAAAGTATACCGTTTATTATATTTTTCCTCTCTTTGTAATATCTCCACATTATCTAACTGAGCTACCTAAATAAGAGCGGAAGCGTTTTTTGTATGTCAAAACTTCTCATTTGCATACAATTTATACGAAACAAACCATTAGAATGCGAATTAGAAACCACCCGGCTGATAAATCTTATTTGACAGATCGCTATGTCGGTTTGTTTTATTGAAATTGTATTTAAATAAAATTTTCATTTTTAAAAAAACGCTTGCCGCTTTTGTTTAGGTTGTTCAGTAAGTTGGGTTTATGTAATCTCTCTGCACAGTGGGATGTGAGTGCAGTTTTTTGTGTTGATATTTTATTGATGTTTTTAAAATCTGATTTATGTCCATCTAAACGTGTCTTAGGCTTATTTTTTGTAGTACCGACATAAACTTGATCACATATTTCGTGGTAATTTCCTGTACAACTAATCTTATATATTACGTTAGTTTTCAAGCAACAAGTATTTAGTTACGTGCTTTTGGTTTCGATTTTCGCTAAAAAAAGGTGTCTAGTTTTCATTATCTGAGAATAAAAATTTGAGAGGGCATGAATGATGTTGATATGTATCATAAAAAAACATTTTTCCTTTTTTTTATTAGTTACGTGGTTTTACATTTCAGCTGACGATATACAATAATTTAAAGTTTTTTTTATTTTGTGATTTTTTGGAGGGGGTTTACGGACCGGCATACATTTAATTACAATATTTTGTCAAAATACCAACATTTATGTAAAATTTATGACAGTAAAAGCTTTTTTGCGGGAGCAGTAGTTCAGATAGGAGCAACTCATATACAATTTTGTAAGGTTATTTAATTTTTAATACAGTATTTTTGGCCTTAAGTTTTTTTTAATACAGACTTCAATAGAGAGTTTATCGACACTATCTCGGAAGGACATCTATGTGGAATCTAGGTGAAATTGTGGACGGGCTTTGATTAATTTTTGGCAAATTCCCTTCTGAAACAAAGGCCTGTTCATAACGTATATAAAGCCCTGAACATGTAATTCGGATTTTGGCTTGAGAGCCGTCACGCGGAATAACCTAGAATGATGGAATGTGCCTCAGATATTTTGATTGTATAAACTTTGTTTCTTGATTTAAAACAACTAAAGCAAATGTAACACTCATATTTTTTAACATATCCCTTTCAATGAGTATAGCTATTTCCACAGCCGGATGGGCGCATAATTCTGGTTAGAATTGATGATTTTTGAAACATTCGAATATAAAAATTTACAAGAAAAAAAAATTAAATGGTATTTACATGTGCCATTTGTTACAGTAAAACAAATACAAATTCCGCAATAAAATAAAAATGTTAAGAAAATGAAATTTGAAGGACGACTTAAAGTTTGGGCTTTTCCATTGCTACAAACAAATTATCAAGGGGCTTAGTGCGGTTTAATAAAAAAAAGTTAAAATATTAATAATAATTTTATTTTTCCCAAAATAAATAACATCAGGAATTAAGGATAAACTTTATTTATATCTTGTAGCAAAACCTCTCTAAAGTTTTTCTATTGCTAAATTAACCTACGCAAAACGGAGCCAATAAAAACAAAAAATTTATTTCTAATTTGTATAAACTTTAACCTAAAAAGAGGACAATGATCCCTCAGAGGGAGCATGAAGTGCCTGTATTTATTCAAACGAAAAGCTCTGCAAGCAAAAGAATGGAAATAGAAAAATATATGAAAATAAATAAAATCTCCCACTTCTATGCACAAATATTTACTAGCAAAACTCTTCAAAACTTACAACTGACTGGTTATACGATAACAACAAAGTATTTGAGCTTATAAAATGGCGGCGCTGAAGGCAACAACAACAGCAACGGAAAGTAGAAAAGAAAATTTGTGAAAAATAAGAAGAAAAAAGTGGTTTTAGTCCTGTTTTTAAAAATAACTACAAAATAGCAAGAAGCAAACCAACAACAACAACAATATCAACAACCTAAATAAAACTTTAACTATTACAAGCATCAAAATCAGTAGCAGCAACAACAAAAAAGTCTCTTGTCATAGTTGTTTTTGTCTTAAGTGGTATTGTTGCTGTTGTAAATATACCCTAAACTAAATAAACAGCCACCATGTGCATCTTGGGAATTAAAATCATTAAAATCTCTTATTCTCCCTTCCTTTTTTCTGCTTCAGCCATTTTGTTTTAGCATCCTTATCGTTTATAAATATAACATAAAAATAGGTGATGAATACAGTGATTTCTTAGGTGTAAGAAATAAATCAATACATAAGCTTAATTGAATTTTTATTCTATTGGGTTTTGCAATAAGTACTTGACAACTTTGAATATAATTTGTGAACGCACTATTTCATTGATCATCTAACTGTTACGTTCCTTTTTTTGCAGTTAACTCAAAATTTATATCATGGCAACGTGCACGAACGAACAACGTATGATTTTTCGGCTCTGGAGAAGATGTGCCAAGATGATGAATTTTATCGCAAAATCATCTTAAGTGACGAAGCTCATTTTTGGGTTAACGGGCTCGTCTAAGCAAAATCTGCGTTGTTGGTTTGGTGAAAATCCACATGTGGTTCATGAACTACCATTTCATCCACAAAAAATAACTGTTTGGTGCGGCTAACACGCCGGCGGCGACAAACACGATCGTCACGATACTGTGAATGGCGATCGTTATCGCGCGATGATATCCTTTTTTTTTGTTGCCCGAATTGGAAAACATGAACTTGGGCCTTAAAAACTAAGTTGTCAAGTCCTTATCGTAATTTTTAGTAATTTCAATATCCTAAACTGTTTTTGAATTCCGTGAATATATGTTGTGCAACCTCCTACATTTTCGAAATAACGGTATATCTTGAAAACAAGAGCTAACCTAAAAAAACGGTTAGCACCACTGGATTTTATCCAATTAGTATTAAACGCCAGGTGCCAAACTTGTCTGTTTTTTGCAAATTGCTTATTGTACTTATTGCTCAAAATTACAATATTCAAATTCTATTTCAAGATTATTTTTTAAAGGTTGCGAAAGATAAAAAATCATGTCTTAAAAAAACACCTCCTTTAAAGTTTCAGAATTTTTAAAGAACCGTTTAAAGCATTATATAAAAACAATCAGCCAAATAAAAAAAATAGGTTTTTGACTTAGTCCGTTTTAGATTTAATATTTTTTTCAAAGAAAAAATTTTTTTTCAATTTACTGTTTGGAGCCTCAAGTATTCTCCCCCATCATAACTGGGGGCTTCGGAAAATCCCTTTCAATAGACAGATGGACGACTGGATTTGAACTTCCCTTCTCATAAGGATCCAAACTATATTATAGGGTCTAAGATCAATACTGTAGAAATTACAACCGAAATGACAAAGTTACCTTCGGTGAATGGTATAAAAAAATAATTTATACACAGGTCTGTTAACCTAAATCTGCACATCACATCATTACTTTATTCGATTAGCGAAGACAAATAAAAAAGCAACTGCAAAGAAGGCAGGGTAGTGATAAATCAATCAAAAGCAATATCGAGTAATATACCATAATTTACCACTTGCTTGGGTGGAGTTTACATTGTGAGACCTGAAATTATTGAAGCTTGGATATCCATTCGGAAAAAGTTTCCGAGAAATAAATAATGAGCTTATTCGCGACACCACCATGTGAGGTTTCCATGCCTAAAATCGCTTGTCCAAAATGTTTGTTAAAAGCACATGATTGTTGGTGTCCGTCAAATTCAGGTCAAAAAACTTATTAACTATCGCTTAAACCCTTATGACACTACATTTTTTATTCAATAATTGATATAGAATTGATAGAAAGAAACAGTAAATGCTAGAAAGAGCAAACTATAAAAAATGTAAACAAAGTTTTTTTTCTCTTGTTATGGTTTTGTTTCAGGGATGGCTTTAAGAATTTTTAAAATTGTACCAACAACCTTTAAAAATTGTACTTTTTTACCCTAATTGTACTAAAAGATTTTTTTAGTTGAAATTAATTTGATTTATGTTCTTAGAAAAACACCACAAAAAGATATTATAAATCTAGTATCAACAAAAAAGTACAACTAAACCAACTTAGCCATCCCTGTTCTGTTTATTTTATTAAATGTTGCCAACTTTTTGTTTTTGAGAATCCTAAAAACAAAAAGCGGTAAATCGCTGAATTTGCCCATAAACCGCTGATTCAGCAGCACTTTTAATATTTCAAGCTTAAAATGTCAAAAAAAAACATTTTTTTACATACCTTCATTTTTTATTGATAACTTTAGTAAAATGTTTGACAGCTTGCCATTTATCTTAATACAGCTGAACCCTTAGCACTTGGTAAATTTTTCTATTACTTTATATTTGCATTGTTCACCAAAACTTGAACAATGCATTAAAAATGTAGTGTCAAAAGGGCTTTAAGAGCAAACAGCTGTTGATAAAAATTTATTAAGATTTATGGGGAATTTCGTTAACATAATGATAGCGCATATGACAATTGCCGATGAACTACTTAAACAGACGAATAACCGAAGATAGCTGATGTAAATGTCGTAGCAAATTTCAACAAAACCAACTTTTATATACCCAATAAAAAATGGAGCTTCCAACGAAGCAGGTTTGTAAGGGAGAAACATAAGGGTTTCGCTTACCATTGCGCTGACGGAAGGCATGAATTTTATATGGCGAGTTCCCACTTTAAAGCAATACATTTTTGGCACATAAAGCGCATTATTCAGCGCACATAAACATTGTTGGATATAACGATCATATTTACACACTGAATGTTTTGATACAGTTATTTTTTATTATTCTCCCTTACAAACCTGCTTCGTAGTAAAGGAATGCCGGAGCACTTGAAATGTTATTTTTTTTATAAAAGTTGTTGAGAGTTCTTTCACTTACTTTACTGCATTTCTGTATGTCTTATTGCGTAGCGCATAATTGTGCGCTTATTTTTTTAAATGTACCTTTAGTGCTTCGCAAAATGATAAAATTTTTTATTGGGTAGTTACAAATCTTACCATAATATTTTGCTAACAGTTGTAAGCGTGTTTTTTTTAGAGTGTCACAACTTTCAGTTGGCATCACTGCTTTATTTGAGCACCAACAATAAAAAATGGAGCTTCCAACGAAGCAGGTTTGTAAAGGAGAAACATAAGCGTTTCACTTACCATTGCGCTGACGGAAGACATGAATTTTATATGGCGAGTTCCCACTTTGAAGCAATACATTTTTGACACACAAAGCTCATTATTCAGCGCATATAAAAATAGTTGATTGTAACGATCAACCTTACACACTGAATGTTTTGATACAGGTATCTTTTAGTATTCTCCATTACAAACCTGCTTCGTAGTAAGGGAATGCCGTAGCACTTGAAATGTTATTTTTTTATAAAATTTGTTCTTTCACTTACCTTACTACATTTCTGTATGTCTTATTGCGTAGCACATAATTGTGCGCTTATTTTTTTAAAAGTACCATTAGTGCTTCGCAAAATGATAAAAGTTTTTATTGGGCCCATTTAACAGATGATAGTTGCTTTTGGTTTAGTGTGCTTTGAAGTTTCATTAAGAATCGACTAACACTAGAGCAACGTGTGCAAATTGTTGAAATTTGTAATCAAAATAAATGCGGCTATTTCGAAGAACAATAGATCGTTTTCGGCCCACATTTACTGTTACTGGCAATGTGCATCCCGTGAGACGCCGAACAGTGCGCACTAAAGAAGCTGCAGCCGCTGTACAGAAAAGCATTGAAGATGATCCTAATCAATCAATTCTTCGCCGTTCTCAGCAACGGGGGTTGTGACCTTCTACTTTATGGAAGATTTTACGAAAGGATCTTGGCTTAAAAGCTTTCAACTTATTCAGGAATTAAAGCCAAACGACCATAGTATGCGCCACCAATACGGCGAATGGGCTGAAGCACAAATTGATATTGATTTTGAATTTCTATTCTAAATTTTATTTTCCAATGAAGCCCCCCAAGATCGTTTGGCTTAACCCCATTGGATTATTTTCTTTGGGGTTATGTTAAGTCCCTTGTCTGCGTAGATAAACCACAAACAATTGCACACCTGGAAATCAACATTCGAAGAGTTATCGACGAAATACAGCCCCAAATGCTGCGAAACGTTGTTGAAAACTGGGGTTCCAGATTGAGCCTTCTACGCGCCAGCCATGGCGGCCACATGGCAGAAATCATAAAATTTCTTAAAAATTTATTTCCAATAAAGTAAAAAAAAAACACCCTTTACATGACTTTTATCATACCTGGTTAAAAAAAATCACTAAGTCTGTGTTCATACGGCTCTTGTCTTATTGAAATGATTTCTACTTTATAGGCGAGAGGGACAAGGGGAAAAGACACGAGTACACAGATGCATGTACTGTCTTTACGTTTTGCTTTTTCATTCGTTGTTTAATTTTGTTATTGTTTTCGATATCAAAAAAGCACACATGCATACGCACGACTATACAAAATAAAAAACATGTCGTCAATATGACATGTATCATTTGAACGCCAATTCATGTTCAAAGAAGAAAAAGGAAGAATCTTGTCAATAAGACATGAGCCGTATGAACTCAGACTTAGTAAAAATATCAGCGTAATATACCACGATAAAGTTTAAATCATAATAAAGCAAGGAAATATATTTTTAATATCAATGAAACGGGCTTTATTTGAAAGAAAATTTTATGAAATTACTGTTTAAATGTGATTTCTGTCATGTGGCCGCCACGGCTGGAGCGTATAAGGCGAAATCTGGAACACCAACTTCCAACAACTTTTCGCATTCTGACCATCATCGTTTTTGAAGACATATGAGCCAATGACTCCGCCAGCCAATAAAGCGACAAAAGCTAGTGGATTTTCCTCACTCCAAATGCGACAATTCTGCCTATTTACCTTCCTATTCAATCAGAAATGGGATTCATCGGCAAATGAAATTTTTAATAGAATTTTCGCCTATTATTTTGATTAAAAATTTTAACAATTTGCACGCGTTGCTCTGGTGTAAGTCGATTAATAATGAAATTGCAAACCAAACTAAACAAAAAATCAACTATCAGCTGTTAAATGGGTGCTCAAATAAGGCAGTGATGCCAACTAAGATGTGACATTCTAAAAACACCCTTTACAATCTCAAATATGCGTGCAAAAGGTGTATGTTTTTTTTATAAATTTAATTATTTTTTTAAGCCTGTCTTATTATAATTTACAAACACCTACAGCTAGAAACGTAAAACCGTGCATTACGCCAAATCAATTGTCATATTGAATACATATTCGTCAATACAATTAATTTTTTAATTGAAAAATGAAATTTGTTATTATAGAAAATACTTTTGTTAATTAAAATTGTTAACATTTTCAATAAATATTTTAAACAATGAGTTTGTTACATAAAATAGAAATCAAATAGAAAAATTTTATTTAAACACAAGTATGGCAATTTTAACAGAAAAATATGCATTAATAATGTTGATCTAAATAACATTTTATTAACATACTAGCTGACAATACCGGCGTTGTCCTGTCCAAATTAGGGAAAATGTTTGCGTTCGATTTTTAAAATCCGTTAAAAAGATACGAACATTTGAAAGAAAAATTAGTCAAATCGATGGAGCCGTTTTCTGATTTTAGGTAAATCTAAAAAAGTGGGCGTTAAAGTAGGCAGGGCAAAATTTTCTTTCCGTAACAACCTTAGTTGGACCATGGAGATGATTTTAAAGAAAAAATCGCCCAAATCGCTCAAGCCGTTCTCAAGTTATGCGCTTAATAGGAAAAGTGGGCGTAAAAGTAGGCGTGATACATTTTGCTTTCGATGAAAACGTAAAATGGATTAAAACGAATATTTAAAAGAAAAATTAGTCAAATCGATGGTGCCGTTTTTTGATTTTAGGTAAATCGAAAAAAGTGGGCGGGGCAAAATTTTCTTTCCGTAAAAACCTAAGTTGGACCATGGCAATCATTTTAAAGAAAAAATCGTTTGGATCGGTCAAGCCGTGCTCAACTCATGCGCTTAATAGAAAAAGTGGGCGTAAAAGTAGGCGTGGTAAATTTTTCTTTTGATGAAAACTTAAAATGGATTAATACGAACATTTGAAAGAAAAATTTGACAGTTGATTTTAGGTAATTCAAAAAAAGTGGGCGGGGCAAAAATTTTCTGTTCGTATAAATCTAAGCTGGATCATGGCGATCATTTTAAAGAAAAAATCGTCCAAATTATTTGGAAGTGATTGGTGGTGCAATATGAAAATTGGATTTTGCCACGCCCCTCCGCCCGCAGCCCGAAAATCAAAAATCAGACTTCACAGTGTCACCCGCCTGAATATTTTGAAGATTCCCTAAAAATTTCATTAAAATCGGACCAGCCGTTTTGGAGTCTATACGTTACATACACACAAACATACATACATACATCCTATTTCATATATATAGATAGATAGAAGAAGATATTTAATTAAAATCTCATCGCAAATACATATCTTTAATATAAACGGACTTAGAAGGGGATGCAGAAAAAGGTTTTAGCACGTGCTTAAAACGGATTCTTGACAAAATCATCAAATATCAATTGAAAACTAGAATAAATTTAACCGCGTTAAAATTTCGGTAAGATGTTTCAAATAACAGCTTCACTTACCCCTTAGATGGACTCTGTTTTCAATAGCAATCCCAGCATTCATTTTTTACGACATTAAAATAGATTTTTTTGATTTTGAACTGAAAATTATTGACAGAAAATTTTTTTATCCTTTCAACTAAAGCAAATTGTTAATATGACAATTTACAAACAATTTAATTAAGAAAATTGTTGAAAAATTTAGAAAACTTACATACTAAATCTTGGTATTTTTTTCTGTGTACAAAGGACAACTTATAATTCAATATGTTAATTGTTAAATAAATACGTTTCATAATTCTCCAATTGATATTAGTTTAAGACCTCACCTCCTTCAAATCACTGTGCAAGCTGTCAATATATCATGGATGTAATTTGCCTTATTTAATTTTTTTTATCTTGATTTATTTCAGATTTTTTTACTTTAATATTCTGTCCATACTTAATTTCCATAGTTACTGTTGTCATTAAAACTTCATACACTTATTCACTTAAAGAAAATCATTTATGTATTCATTCATTACCATATAGAGTAACATTGGTGGCTCTTTTAAGCCGCTAGGCAGAGGTTCAACATGAGACTTACTAACTAACAAGCATAATAATTTTTATTATATTCAGAAAAGAAAAACCGAGACATGAAAAACGTAAGGAAAACACAAAAGAGCCAAGCGACGATGGTGATGTGGCTTTAGTGCGTAACCTTTTATTTGTATAAGTGGGAATTATTCATTCTAGAGGATGGAGTAGGCACTACACGAATTAATCTTTTGTGTGCACAATCAATTTACTTGGGAGATATTTAGTACGTATGTACGTCTGAATGACGATTGTCGTCGCATGTTTTGCTTTGAATATTAAATTATTAAATTGGCCTTAAGGTTTTTACTTTTTTTCAGCAAAAAAAGTCAGAAGGAATATTTGGCTGAACCGAATATTTAATAGATACCATGATAAATTAAAAAAAAAAAAACAAAATCTGGCATCACAATTTCCTGTCATATAAAACTAATATGTGCCAAATTATATGACCTTTGGTTCTGTTAGGGCAGAATAGGGCTAAGTGGTCGTAATTAAGAGGGTGTAGTTTTATTTGGGGCCGAAGGTTATATATGGTCCATAGTAATTATTTTATAATTTGGTATTTCGAATTTGTGTCCAATGACTAAATTTCATTAAAATTTCCTTTATTGTTACTGCTTTAGGCGTATGGTACAGTCATTAAAAATAAATTTATGCTAAAGTAATTTTTAGGAATACAAAATATTCAATTAACAAGATTTTGTTTGTCGTGCTTAATTCCCAATTTTCATTCTCGATAAAAACACTGAAATTTATTGTTGATGTTCATCCAAAGATTTTAGAAAAACTAAAGATATTAAACAAATAAAACTGTTAAGCGAATAAGAATTATTACAAGTAAAACTGTTGTAACAATATCAAAGCTTAAACAAAAACAACAGCAATAAACATTGAGTTTATTTTTTCTTACAATCCCGAACATAATTTGTTGATTATTTTGGGTAAAGAAAAAACAAAAATAAAGCAATTTTTTTTATTTTATTTTAACAGTTCAGTTTTATTACACTGCCACATGTTTATTAGTTATCACAGTTTTTCTTGGGATTCAAAAATTAATTATCAAGGTTTCGTTATAATGTGCTAAATTCCCATTTCATACTATTGACAAACCTTATTTATTTTTTTCGCCAAAAATAAAGCATATTGCCAGTTTAGATTTTTTAAGTCGTGCACTTGCCACTTCATTATCAAAGTAATTTTTGGGAATAAAGCATTTTCAATTAACAATATATTGTATTGTTTACCTTTTCAATTTACAATAACATTTGGAACAAAAACTAAGGTTAAAAAGTTGAAACAACTATAACCGCAGAGAAATTTAAAGTTTAAAATTGTTCTTATACCTGCACTGGTCTTGAAGCAGTGCTCTTCGACGCTAGCTCGTCCCTTAGCAAACCTTTTCAGCACTTTATACCGTGCCGCGGAATTTCCAGTCTGCTGGAAAGTTGCTAACGTAACGCCAATTCCTAAAAAAGGAACCGCTAATAACCCTGAAAATGACCGCCCAATAGCAATTTGTTCGGCACTTTCCAAAGTTATGGAGTGTGTGGTAAATTACCATCTTGTCAAATATTTAGAATCAAACTACCTACTAAGCGACCGCCAATATGGCTTTCGTAGAGGTCGCTCTACTGGAGACTTACTAGCTCTGTTATCGGAAAAATGGTGCCGTTAAATTCACCATTTTGGCGAAAGTAAGATAATTGCTTTAGATATTTCCAAGGCGTTTGACAGAGTCTGGCATGGTGCACTCTTGTCAAAACTTGCTGCATTTGGTGTCGGTGATTATTTCATTCGATTTATATCGAGTTTTCTCAGAGATCGCACTATACTAGTTGTTATAGATGGGGTTTCGTCAAACGAGTTCAAGATTCATTCAGGGGTGCCGCAAGGCTCCGTTCTTTCTCCTACTCTATTTCTTATCTTTCTAAACGACCTCCTTTGTCCAACTCTCAACCCTATCTACTCTTTTGCAGATGACAGCAACCTTTGCCACTCGTTTTCATTCGAATGCAGACCAAGCGTATCCGATGTCGCTGCTATGAGGCAGAATATGAATGATACGCTTGGCCGAGACCTTGACATAATCTCGGAGTGGGGTCGTGTGAATAGGGTCGATTTTAATGCCCGAAAAACCTAATGTTGCGTGTTGACGCATAAACGCGCGACAAGTCAAGGTGCCTCATCTGTATATATGGGTGGTATAATTATTGAGGAATCAGAATCTCTTGATGTTCTGGGCATGAGGATACAATGTGATTTCCGATGGACAGAACATATATTCAAGGTGTCGAAAGAAGCATTCAAGTGCATCGGTTTTCTAAGACGGTGTAAGATATACTTCACTCCATCTGATCTCCTTACTATTTATACCACCTATATCCGACCGCGTATGGAATACAACTCTCATGTGTGGGCCGGTGCTTCAAAGTCTATTGCTTCTCGACCGCGTGCAGAAGAGGGCGAAGTTTCTCATTGGTGACAGTAGGGTATCCAATTCTATTGACTCCCTTGAGCACCGCCGCAATGTGGGTTGTATTAGTCTGTTTTATCGTTACTACAATGGGATGTGTTCTGACGAAATAAGGGATCTGGTTCCCGAAACCCGTACGTTTGCTCGTAATACACGTTTTTCCTCAAGAGCCCATCCTTATGTGGTCGATTGGCAGGTGAATCGTACAACGCATTACAGAGAGAATTCGTTTTTTCCCGCACAGTTCGTATGTGGAATAACCTTCCTGCAGAAGTCTTCCCTCTCACTTACAACATGATTAAGTTCAAATCGAATGTTCACAAACAATACTCCCTCTATCCCCCTTCCCACAACCTATTTTCCTAGTTCCAACACAATGCAATGCATTAGTTGGGGTCATCCCCTTAGTGCTGGTCCTAACAGTAAAAAAAAAAAAAAAAACTAGGTTTGAACAATACTTTATCTATATATATAAAAATAAGTCCGTATATGTACGTCGCCGAACTACTCATAAACGCGATTTCAACCAAACTTATACACTACGTAGGCAGTGGCCCATATATGGTTTATATGAAGTTTGGTTGAAATCCGATAACGCATGTGTGTGCGGTGCGGCAAAAGCAGGAAAGCCAACTTTATTAAAAACAAGTGTGTTTCTTTTCTTATTTTGTTTTGCCGTGCGAAGCAGGCAACGGGCCCGCTAGTAATATATAGAAATAAAAAAAATTAATTAGAAATCTTTAATTAATAATATGTAAACGAATTTAAAATACTTTAATATATAATAAAAATATGTAAAATTAATTTAAAATATTTATGGACATTTTCTCAATGTATCGACAAACTGTCTGTTACTTAATGTCAACATAAATTTATTGGACCGATAAACTGTCCGTTAACGATTTTGGGTTTCTCAATACACCGACAAAAAACATTGTTTTCAGCTGGCAACGCCACTCAAAATGCATGTAGAAGTTGGGAGTCAGCTGATTGAATTTATCTGTACGGCAAATAAAAGTAAAATAAATAATTGGCAGATGAGTGCCGGTTAGCTTTGCGATAAAATCGAAGCAAGTGAGACATTGAGAAAACCAAATTTCTTTAATGTGCAGTTTTTCGTTGGGAAAAAAGATAATGGCCATTAATCTAAATTGTTATAAGTAATAAGAATTTATAATGTAAATAATTTGAATTTAATATTTGAATTTAAATGAATTGTAACGATAAAAGTTTTGAGTTGCAATTTCTAAATTCATGTTATAATTACAGTTTAAAAGCCATTGTTCTTGTACTAATGTAAATGAATTTATAATTTCTTAGTACTTACGGAATTATTCCAAACAGCTTCGGCTATCTGCGAATCGAAGATATGTTAAAAGCTAAAAATAAATTTATGTATCGTTCACTTGTGCCTTAGCAACAGCTTTAATAAGTTGAAATTACAACCGTCCTAAAATTGTATAAACTAAACCTAAAATTTAAATAAAGAAATACCTACCTACATTATTGAACTTAAAGTGTACACTTAAATCTATTTGTTGTTACTCTAAAATTAGTCTAAATACTTACTTAACTCCACCCTACAAAGGAGATCCGTTTCCCAGTGTGGATATTCCCAACTACAAGCGCCTACTCTTAAAAAATAGGAAAATAAAAGGTATATACATACATACATTCCCATTTCTCAAATAAAGATACACAATTTGGGAAGAGATCCATAACTAATTTACATTTATTTATTTGTTCCCCTTACCCTACAATTATAATCACTCTTATGAGTGATTGTAATTATAATCTTCCAAAGTTTATAAACAAAAGTTTAGTGCCCAGCAGTTCGAGGCTCCAAGGAAGGTTATTTAGCCCTTCTGTGTCAATCCCTACGACACGGAACTACATATACAAAACTAAAAAATTTGACTTAAGCACATTTCCTTTTTGTCACAGATTTAAGAATAGTATTTTATTTTAAAGCTTGTTGTTTTTATCGGAACTACACAGAAAGAAAGACACTCGGGATAAATTAAGTGTTTTATACTTACTTTACCTAGGAGTCATACTGAAAAATTTCATGTACGAATAGCACTTATATACTCATAACTTTTGAAAATCATTCCCGGAATTTCTTAAAATAAGTATAAAATTCTTAAATGAAGTAAAAAAATTTGAACTTTTCGTTGGTAGCGCCACTCTGACCGTAAAATTACATAGTGAGTGTTTTAATATCATATGTATAAATAATTAGTCTTATCTCTCAGCATTGCATTCGCGTGTGTTTATCAAAATTTGTTGTAGAAATGCCAACAACACCACACAAGTTGAGTCTAAACACAATGTTTGCGGTGCTGTGCGATTTCTCGTTGCGGGAGAGAAAAATAAACGTTATTTTTTGTTTAAATTTTTATTAATTTATTTGTGCACACATTTTTATCATGTTATTTGTTTTCAATAATGTTGTGTACATAGCCAATTATTCAAAAACTATGGCAACATCAGAAAGAGAACGAATATCAAAAGTTGAGAGACAAGCAGTGTTGTTAGGCTTTTTTCTTCAAAAATCGCCAAAAGTTTTAACAAAATTCGTCAAAATCGTCAAGAACATTTAATAAAATCGTCAACAAATCGTCAATATTTTAATTTACAATTTAGAGACAATTTATTGCATTGTTTGGTTGAAAATATAAATTTTTTGCAAGAAATTCTATTTATGGTAAAGCAAGTGATATGGTTATGCTTTATTCTATTTATTTCAGCAAGTGGGCTGAAATATACATATTTATCATTTGAAAAGAAATACATAAGAAAAAGTATATTTTCATAAAAACATAACAAAAATTTATTTATTTCATTTATACATATTCACATCCATATTGAAGGTGCTAAACCAAGGGTTCTATCTATATCAACAGTCTTTTTACCCGACTTGAAACGTTTTATTATGTCCAATTTTAGTTCCAAGCAAATGCATTTTCTTCTCTTTGCACTCATTTTTATACACAATTTCAGATCCAATTTCTTACTTCCTAACGCGTAACTATACTTAGAATAACCTACCTAACAGATTAAATGAGAATTCGCCTTTTTACACGCAAATAGAAAAATTCTTCACATGTGATTATGGCTTCAGCGAAAAATGCAATCGTGTAGCGACGCAATTCGAAATCATAAAAACGCAAAGCGGATTAAACCAATTTTTAAAAAGCGACGCAAATAGGACCGACGCAAAACGGGGTTCTAGTGTATATTTTTGGCAGTATCGATGGCATTCATATAATTGTAGAGTTCGAATTAATAATGCTTCTAATGGATGCCACCTGGTTTGTGATGGGGGAATAATTTTTTTTGTTTAATTTCCAATAACTTTTAAGTTTTGGACTGTTTCCAATATAATTGTAAATATATCTTGTAAGTGTTTTATTTATGCCAGAAAATCGTCACAACACTATTACTTTTAGTACAAAAAATCGTCATTTTACTGTATTTTCTTAAAAAAATAGTCAAAATGACGAAAAATCGTCACATCTAACAACCCTGGAGACAAGGCGAATTAAATTCGCTTTGTTGAGAGAGAAAGAAAGTCCGCAATGAAATAAAATAGATTTTTATTTTATGCCGTTCCGCACTACGGTTTTTTACTTCAAAATCGTGTGAAAAACCGCACAGCAATAAATTATCGTTACATTGTGTTCAGACTATTACTTGTTGTGTGTAGAAACAAGAAAAACAACAGAGCTTGCTTCTCATTTAGTTTATATTTTTAGTTAAATGTGTACCTACGATTTTTAAAATAAACCCCATATCGGGCATGATGCTTTTGTTTTATCATTCTGTAGGGTGTTAAAGGGGTTAGTAAATCAATCACAATAATATCCTCTTTCTAATTTATTTTTTTTTGGTTTTTTTTTCAAGCACTAATTCGGTATAAAATCAACTTTATAATACTTCAATCAATCGCATTTTGAGATTGAATCAATCCTAGTTTTACTTAAATCAATCTCATTTTCGGTATATTTCAAGCTCGAATTCCGGATTGAATATGGATAAGTTAAATATTTCGTGATTGAAAAATCGTACTTGAACTAATCTTGTGTATTTAATTCAAAAAAAGTCGTACTCATCGTACTATTAATACCGCTTCGGATTAATTTAAGTACGGATGGATTAATTTTTCTTTTGAGTGTAGGAATAAATAATATACCAATACCTTGAGCCTCTAAAAGCGCATCTGCCAACTAAGGCTAAAGCAAAATTCCAAAATAAGCAAAAAATGCACTAGTGAGGAATAAAGTTACCTTCAACTATTTTTCGTTTTCACAACATCTGTATAAAATAAAATTTACATTTTTAAAAATGTGGCAGCACTAAAGTAAATACCGATTATTTTTGCCAAAATAAAAATACGAACTGGCAACTACGTACTTTCTTTTTACCTTTCTCATTTTAAATTTTTGTGTGCACAAATATTTTTTAATAATGACAAATATTAATAAAATACCGCGTACACGTGAATTTAACATTTTGTGAATTTTATTTGTCAAAATACGAGTTTGTTATTAATTTACAAAATATACGTATACTTGGAGTTGCCATATATAAAAAATATGTGAATATAATATGGCAATCTCAAATCTAAGCCTTACGACAAAAGTTAAAGGTAGAACGTTCCTCTCTTTACCTTATCCTTCACTTTTAGATTAAAGGGAACTTGTGATAATTAAAAACTCATTATCTGTTCGATAAATTCCTACATTGAGCTATCGTTAAGTCGTGAAAACGGGCCTTAGTATGAAAAATATAACTGAAACGTTTTAATGTGTAACTGTCACTGCTAGGCCACTCTATTCAAATCTGTTGGTTTAACCCTAGAACTCTAAAGTTATTTTTGATGTGTAAATCCTTAATGATAAATCCAAACGACTCACATAGAAATATAACCTATATTTTTCGCATCTATAAACAAATTGTTAGTTGGTTTGGTAAAACACAGTTTTCGCTTTGTTTCAAATTAAAATCAAACAAGAATTTTTTCGTAAAACTATATGTTTTTTTAATATTTTAATATTTTTCTTTTGAAATTTATTGGAGAACATTTTTATATGAATACTGTTTTAAAATTTAAGCGCTGTTAGTCGAATCGACTAACGTTACGGTTGCTGGGTTAAATCGGTCAAATAAAGCGAAACTTGTTTGCTGTGTGACTTCAAACATCGTTAAGGTTTCTGGGTCAATTAAGATGTTTGTGCATTTGATTCGACAATGATTCCTTTGATAAAGAATAAATACAGCAAAAACAAGAAATCAATGTAATGATTTATTTTTAATTTTTTCGTATTCTGGATTCGAAAAAAAAATAAATGAAACGCAAACACACATGCAAAATGAAAGAGAAGACATGATCCTTAAACAAAGTTGTGTTTTTAACAAATTTAACGCAAAAAACTATGCAAAGCATGCTCGAACGAATCCCACTCATGCACACGTAGCGATATCAAACATAAACCGATTTTATTCAACACTCAAACAGAAATTTTCCAACATGTTAAAAAAGCACATTAATCATCCAACTCACAAATTATTCATCTAAAGCTACGATCACACTTTTCTAATATTTAACGGAAAAAACGGGACCAATAAGCAAGTTAAATAATCTTTTCCTTTAATTACAATATTTATTTTGATTATAATACCACATCTTACAAAAAACAGTTTTTTTGCTGTGTCTAGTAGCATAATTTTGTGATATTAAGACCATGTTAAATCTCACTAAATATTTAATAAGTGTGACCATAGCTGGCATCTAGATACAGTTTAGCAAAAATAGCTTCTATACTATAAAGGCAAAATTTTGTAATTGTAGGTACCAGAGAACTGCAAAATCACAATTTTTCTTGATTTATTCATACGCTAAAATTTACATTTACTCTTTGCTTGCAAAACAAAGTTCAACGTTGGTAATTTTTACATCGTTTCGTACACATTTGATTTTTGCATTTATTCGTTTTTTTATTGAAAGTGCTTTATTTGCATTTTTGTTGCTCACGCAATATAACACAACTGTGTAAATTCAAAAGAACACATCCTTATACTTTTGCAGTCAAGTAGTCATTGTCCACTCGATGAGACGCTTGTTAACATTAACAACAAGAACAACAATAAACCACTCTCATGCTTTGTTAAAATTAACAACAATAAAAACAACAATAAAAACAACAATAACAAGAATACATTGTACCTACATACAGAACTACTGTACTTTTTAAGATAAAAAAAAGTCTGTTTCTATGGAAATTGTTCCCAGTAAAAAAAAATTTGGGGTTTTTGAAGCACTACAGAGAAAAAGCGCAAACTCAAGGGCTTCAATTAGAGAGCTTTTATAAAGCAGTAAATGATAACGAATAAAACATACAAAAAAGCTGCTATTTTAGTGCAGACAACAAAGAGGGTTTTTAAGCGAAAAAAAAATATATTATGGTTTACGAAAATGATTGAAAAAAAGCATTTAAACAAGTAAAAGCAAAACAGCAATAAATATGATAATATAGTTAGCCCTTAAAAAAGCACTCTAGGAGCGCTTTGTTTGCATGTTAAAAGAAGCGCTTATTGTCAGCAGAAAAAAGTTCTCCAAACAGGGAACACCCCATACAAAAATCAGGCATCCCATCAGCAAGTTTGAAGCGATTTGAGGTATGAATTCATACAAAAAACCTGCTCCTTTTGGAGCACGCTTTTTACTGGGTTTGTATGTACATATGTACCTACATATGTGCGTTTAGTTTCATTTAAAAAATTTTTTTTTTCTGTACTACATAGTTAAGCTGAATGAATACATGAGTAATAATTGCTTCATTTCTGGCTTTTTTGTTTGTATTTTTTTTTTCTTTACCAAAACAATCATTGTCGCAAAGAACACACAAACATCTTTATTAAAAAACGAAGCTAACGATTGTATAAATAACAAAGCACGATGTGCAATATTTGAATGACTGCAAACCAGCAGCGAATATTTGCGGTTGCGCAAGTTTGATTGTATGACCGCAAGCGAGTGTATTTGTTGTTGTTGATTAAATGCGATTTTTTTTTTCAATCGCATAAAGCTGTTCTCTGGTAGGTACAAAAATGGCCGAAAGTCCCATATCAGCCCCTTTCAAAAAAAACCTTTGCGATAAAAAAATTTCATACCGATCTTGATACCTGGATCAAGTTCTGCAAATATAGCTTTTATTTAAATCTAATCTGGTAGGTTTATAAATGCTCGTTGGTCTTAAAAATTGCGACCTTTACATTGCTAAAAAAATAATTTACATGGAGAGCCCAATCCAGACATTTACATGAAATTCTTTCATTCCTATTTCCAAGTACAGTACAGTTCCCTTATAGTCACATCCTTAAGTTGCAACCATAACGTGGACTATATCGCTAATGTGACTATAAGGCTAATTCACATATATGCCACTATTACGCATATAACCGAGTTCGAATATAATCAAGTTATGCGAATAAAGGAAATAAAAAATTCATATAAATAACACCGCAGCAGGCTTATGGTTTTGCAACAGAGTTGCATACTGTATAAGAAATAGTTAAAAAATTAACAAGATATTTCATAGCTGATACCAACGGCAAAAACTAATTTTTAACGAGTAGAGAGTTGATAACAAAAATTAAAGGATTTAATTCATTCTTTCTTTGGATGGATTTTTGATTCGAAAACTAAAAAAAACCTGAGTAAATTTTGCTTTAGTTTTCCCTTTGGCTACTGTTGATAAATGGCATATATGGCAAATGTGTTTATATCGCTAAATGGATTATAACGTTAATACTTTATATTAAATCAACTTATTGCTGCAAAATAAACAGATAAAATGGGCTATATCGCTAATGTGACTATAGCGTAGTGACTATAAACGAAAAGTACTGTATTATAAATTTAATTTTTTTTTATATTTGATAAATCCTTAAAATAATAATTATTTGTAAAAGTTACTTAACAGTACTTTAAACCAGTGATAACCAAGCCCCGAACTAAGAAAGCCCCGAACGCACGCACACAAAGATATTATGTGCTTGTGTGCGGTCGCAGAGACTGATGATAGTCTGATGTTTTGAAACGAACAAAGTTGTAATATACATGTGAATTGCCGACCGTGTCTGTGTAAAAAAAAGAGTAATGACTGGCTCGCGAGTCTATGGAGTGGTTATCACTGCTTTAAACTATCACATAAGTCTAACGTATCTTAAAGAAAATACAACCCTGTAAATTTAAGTTGGTACTGTTTTTTTGAAAATTTTTCAATAGTATTTAGATCAGGGAAGCATTTTCGTGAAAGTACTTAATACCTGTGTAAAAGTGTAAAACGGCCTTTACTTGCGCCCGAATGTTTTTTTTTTTCTTAAAATAAGTTTAAAAAACAGAATTCATGTAAGCAAATATTTTGTGAAAGAATTTGATATTTATTTAATGAACATCATGTAAAAAATAATTTCTTAAAAAAAATTTTTTTATCTTAGTTGCTTCTATTACATTTTACATTTTTCTTATTCTTTTATTTTGCTACTTTATACTTGAACTCTTTTTAATTTAATTTATACTCTTATGTTTATACAATCTAGTTAACTTTCAGATTTGTATACGTTCGGGATTTAAACAGAAAGTGCCAATATTTGCTGTCCGTATAACATCGTTATTAGTGTGCTTGTTATATTCAACTTCTCCCAATTTGTGTTAGTTCTTCTTGTCGCCTTTTCTTCCCTTTTTTACTTGTTTGCATTTATTTTTTTTTTTTTTTGCTTCTTGTAAAACATCATGCTCAGTTTTTAAAATAAAACTGACACATGTTTAATCGAACACGATAGCATTAAAATCTATTCTTAGCATTATACTTTGGCGTTAAGCTATCAATAAATCAAATTACATAAAAAGTGCTTAGATAGACAAATATATGGGGCTTAAATAATAATGCTGATTATGCCAAATAAAAAAATAGACATAATTTAAAAGCCTAAAATTATCCAAGCATATTTGTTTAAACATTTTCATATTTGAATACGAAATTGCATATTTGATTCAAAAATTTTGAATTTTCTGCGATGACGAATTTTTCGGTATTTATAAAAAAGTTGGTAGGTAGTTATTGAATTTTTAGTTAACAGCCAGGTTAATTGAGTCAATAGAAAAAGTTGTTGCCCAAAATAATTTTTTTCAACAAAATGTTTACGTGATTTGTTAAAATAAATTGCTGAAAATTTTGGAAAAAATAAACAAAATGTTTATCGAATCTTCATTTATTTATTAATTATTTATGATGTGCTAAATTCCAAATTTTTATTCTTTGATAAATACACTAAAATTTATTGTGGGGGGGATAAGCTAGTTTCTATGAGCATTTCTTTTTCCAAAGACTTTGAAAAAACTAAAGATATTTTACAAATAAAACTGTGTAGCGAATGGGAATTACAAGCACTCTAGTCTTAATTGCAACGATATCAAAGCTATTAAAAAATGTACAAGAATTGTAAAAATACTATTTCTACTTTGATTCAAATATTTGAAATATTTGGAATATGAAGAAATATTTAATAATTTCATTTCATACTGACCATATTTTACGTACGTTGAAATTAATGATCATCGATTCGACGATGTATTTTTTAACTGTCTAAAACTTAAGCTTAAAACCAAATATACTTTTTCAATAATTGTTATTAATTATTGTGGCACCTTATTAGTCTATATTAAAAAAAAAATAATTTTAATTCATATTGCTAAACGAAATATTAAATTTTTATACTAATTCATTTTATGTTGCACATATTTTTGGGATCGTAAAAAAGGACCTCTAAAATATAAAAAAAGTAAAACCAAAAAACCAAGTCACAACGTCAACTCTCCGCATATGGGTGTTTCGCATATATCACATTTTGATTTTGACATTCGTAATATTTACGTATGGGCATGATCTTCAAATACTTCATTTGTGTTCTTTTTTTTTCTAATTTTCTCCTTAGCTGGTCATTGTTGCAACTACGAGTTTTGTTTCGAGTAGCAACATTTGCAATATTTGCTCACAAAGTTGAAAAATCAAAGTCACGTTAATACTAACCTTCGACGATTCGACGAGTACAAAACCAATAAAAGCAATGTTCCAGCAACGCGGTTTAAAAAACACACAGCAAAATTAAATCATCTTCTAACAGCATACAAAATTATAGAGTGTTTGGCATACCCATTTAAGAGTAAATTAACTAAAGGGGAGTAATGCTCATCGAAACGTCGATCATTAGTACTCTAGGGTTAAATATGTTTTATTGAGAACTATTTTGCAAAGTGTTTCATTGGATCAAATAAAAAGTTTGTTGACCTAAAATTTTGTTTTTAACAACTACTTTTTTCTGTGCAGTTCTTATGTATGTTATAATCTTAGGCATTGCGCATGTTTACAATATATAACTGTTTAATATGACGTCACATCAGAAATTTATACACATGTTTGTTTGCTTGTATTTCTATGTTTAAGCTGTACTTATACCCTTATGTGACGTAGATGCGCAGAAACAGTTCATTTTTTTAAGCTGAATGCGTTATATTGTTTTACTTGTAGCATGGTTGCAGACTCTATACTCAGAGAGTGAGAATGATAACTAAGTGAGAAAATATGTTCTGGTTAGTCCAAACATATGGAACTGTGCAGCACTTACATGCATGGTTACTGCAACAACACTATGTTTATTGTAACAATATATTGTTATCGTACACAAAAAATTTTTATTTCTTTTTAATAAAAACAATATTATAGTTACTGTAAACATATCAATTTCTACCACTCAAAACATATCATATTACTCACAACTATTTCATGATATTTATTTAATAATCATAACATGATAACTTTCTATACATTTATCATAATATGTTTAAGATGCAATCAAAATATTTTTACTCTAATAATATTTTGTTATCGCCATTTGTAAAATAATTTTGTATCATTGTGTCGTTTGTTTTAAAAAATAAGTTTTAAGAAATAAAAAAATAAGGAAATTGTATTCACATTAAAAAAAAAATTTTTAAAGAGCCACAAAATAAAAAATCGATGAAAAAAATTTTAATTTATTTATATATTATTGGTTGTTGCGGTATCATAAAATGATTACTTCTAAACTCATTATGATTAACATGACATTAATATGATTACTTCTTAGCTTAATATGATTAACAGGATAAGAATATGATTAAGGGAGAAATATTATGATGTAATATTACGAATATATTTGGTCATAATATGATTTAATAATAATCGTAATATGTTTACTTTGCGTATACTTAACAAACATTGAATAATGGATTACAATTGCACTCCGTATCGAAAAGCCAAATTTGCTAAAACAAATTATTTCCGAGCTGGCATTGTAAAACTTAGTGTAGAGACTAGATAAGCATTTTATTAAAGTTGCCTAGCCCGCCCCCTTTTCTGGTAACACCGCGCGCCCGTCGGCCCACAGTAGGAGATTTTGGAAAAAAGGGAAATAGTTTTGGATTTTGTAAACCGTTTGTCCGATTGAAACATTTCAGGTGTCAATTAAGGACCTGTAGTTGAGTTGAAGTTTTTAGTTTGGGTCTACGGATATACCGGGAGGGCCGCCAAAAGTTCCCAAATTAATGCACTTCACTTCAGTTGTTACAAAAATTAAGAATAATCCAGAATTTTAGCCCGATCTTTAAAATATGTATCACTGAATCGTTTGATTTGCTTTGATTTATCAATTTGCGGAATTTTTAAAATTTATATCTCGGAATTTGCCATACTCAAATTTATATTTACAAATAGTTTAGGGTTATTTTCTTCTCGGACTAGACAGACTTTGTATTATGCGGTTGTGCTATAGTGTATAGAGTCTATCAAACAATGTTCGTCCGTCCAGCTGGTTGTCTGTCCATGTAAGCATTGCGCGCAAAGTACAGGTCACAATTTTGAAACTAATTTGGTCGTAAAACCAGTATTGACCATAGGTTCCCTCTCGAAAATCGCTGTAAAACGAAAAAAATCATATTAAAGTATACTCTAGCGTAGCACTTCTACAGAAGCTAGACTAGAACTTGAACAGATTGGCACCAATTCTGAAGCGCCATATCAAAGATAAGAACAATTAAATTTGGTTTATTTGTACAGATTTGTACAGGTTATAAATCCCTAAAACCCATCCAAGTCGACCGAGTAGTTTTAAAATACTATATTTATAATCACTAGCACTACTATGAGAACGTATTGCTAATTTTTCACCAAAAACTATTAAGGAATAGGGCATGAATGTCTATTATAAACAATTTCATAAAAACTCCTAACTTAAGATTTTTATAAACTATTTATTTCAATAACTACAATTGCAAATCAGTTAAAATCGTGGCAGAGTTAAAAGGGGTATAAGAATCATATTTATAAAACAATCTTCCTTCAAACAAAGTACTCTCAAGAAAACATTAACAAAAGGAGTTTTAATTAAACTCGTTAACCTTTTTATTTTTATTTTTTTTTTTAGCCTTATTATTAATGTGTTCTTTGATAATTTAACAAGAACGCAATTTAAATTGTTCTACTTTAATAAAGTTGTTTTAATTTCTTTTATAATTTCAATGAACTCCATAAACCTAAATAAATAATTGTTAAGAAAACTTAAACGAGGGGTAAATATTTGATCTAATTTTTTGTGTAAAAAACATTTTATTAAGTCGTAAAATTCATTTATAAACTCAGACACTTTATTCTTTAACCCTTCGTCTTACTCATGAGTCTGGCCAGACCTTTTTCGATTTTAAATATAATTTTAGTATTTTTAAAACTCAGGTAGAGACTTGAAATTTCAGGTACCCTTCTAGAATTTAGTTTTCTATAAAAAGCTAGAAAAATATATCCTGGAAAGGATATATAAGGAAACGTATTCAAATATTTTACTGCACACATCACATTCGTAACACATGTGGTCTGGCCAGACCCATATATATTTTGTACAGAAGATGCCGTATTTTTAACTTTCTTTCTTGCTGTTTTTAATTATTTTTTGTTAAATTATCTTTTATTAATTTAATTTTATTAAACACACAAACTATTGCTCCATCTAGTTCTTAATTTGGAAAAAGACAATAACCACATCAACTAGTAACTCACGTTCAGAAGTTGAGTTTTACATGTGAAGAGTACAGGCTAATAACTTAGAGCATAATAAAGCTGCTGAGGAAAGTTATGAAATTCAACCTTCACATCTGAACGCAATGATGATGGGGATTGCGTTCCAAATAAGAACGATTCATCCGGTACTGAAAATAAATTGGTCATAAAACCAAATGAATCGTTTGCTTCTAAGGACAATGAAGAAGAGCCACATGTACAAACTTGTCAACAATACTCTGCCCATGATTATTTCTATGGTAAAGATTGAAGGCGAAGCAATTAAACCTGAAGTAATCCGGTTTAACGACGTAAATAAATGCAGAGTCAACTATATTTTACAACAAAACTATCCACCAAAAGATGAACTTTGTCCTTTTTTGCAGTATTTTGGCACTGGCTGTCTATTGTATTTGCTTGAAAAGGAACGATGTTTGAAAATTTACAAAATCTATAAAGCTTATATATTTATTTTATATCTCTTTTTTTTTAAAAAACAAAATCGTATTGCATATTATAAACATGTTATATACCTTTGATAACATAAAACGATCTTATTTTTTAGTTTTTAGAAATATTCAAAACATATTAATTTGTATGTTATAAATAAAAAAAATATGAATATGTTCGCATATTATTTCATATGATGAATTTCATATTTTATTTAAATTAAAAATGTGTATAGTATAACATTTAGTTAAAAAAATTGGTTCTATTTATTCAAAAGTTGGTTGGGTCTGGCTAGACTCATGCGTTACGAATGTGAAAATAAAAACATGTGTAAGACCGAGGGTTAATAAAATGGTAAATTAATTAATGAAAATTAAAAAGTCTAAATTAAAAATAAAGAATGCAAATTTTCAGACATATAAAAAATTATTGATTTTAATAAAATTTTGCATTTAAAAAGTCATTAATCTCAGATAAAGCAAAAAACACAGATAACGCAAAAGGGCTCAGGACCTATAAATAGGCAGCGAGTGCCTTTATTTGTTTACCAACATGTTCTTTGGTAGCAAATATACAGTCGGCACAGCCTCTAAACTTTTTCTATGATTTTAAAATACCCGAGGTCAACTAGAGCGGTAGGAGGTGTTCATAACCCTTCTTGGATCCACACTTGTATGCATAGGACTCATGACAAGGCAGATAACATAAAGTAAAATTGTCATTTAGAGTTGAGGAACAGTCTACGACCACCTCTCTGTCGACAATTATTTTCTAGCACATATAAGAGTGGCATAAATTTGATCTTTTACCAATGGGAAGATCTTTTTGGTAAATTTGGACTGGATCCGTTATAACCAAGTGATTGGCATTGATCCCTATCAGTTTTAAGGACATTGAAATTTCTAACTAACGTATAAAGAGAAGCCATTTAAAATAGTGTTAGAACACAACCCGTTGTACCTTTCATAACTATTTTCACGAAGGTAGCAATCATTATGCACACGTAGAGAAAAAACGGTGGCATATCATAAAGTCCAGTGGCATAATGTCCGCGGGCATTATGATACTTTGCAAATGGACATTATGACACTTTTAAAAGTGTCATTAGGTCCATAATTACTAAAGAAGTTAAATACAAAAAAAAGTTCTACATACACGCAGAGAAAAACTTGTTTTATTATGGTCAGAACCAACAAAACTATTTTTAAAGAAACTAATTTAACCAAAATATGGTTGTCTGTGACATTGATTTGGTTATATTAAACATAACATGGTTAAAATTTTTTTAAAAATGGTTTTGCTGCTAAAGCTCACTAAAGCTTCTCTGCACAGGGCGCAAGGATTTTCTCCTCTATGGTATAAGAAACACCGGCTTCGCTAACTAAAGCTTCTCTGCACAGCCGCACGGCCGAGGGCTTTTCTCCTCTATGGTATAACAAGTACCGGTTTCGCTATATAAAGCTTTTAAAATCTGCCTTGTTTTCGAATGAAGGCCGACTACGCAGAGAAGCTTTAGATAGCGAAGCCGGTTTTTGTTATACCATAGATTAGAAAATCCTTGCAGCCGGCTATACAGAAAAGATTTATTTAGCGAAGCCGGTTTTTGTTATACCATAGAGGAGAAAATCCTTGTGCCCGGCCGTCTCAGAGCTTGTCAGTAATGGAACCAGCAACCTTTAAATGATGCATTAGGAAACACATTTTATAAAGCCTGCCTTCAAGCTGCTTCATAGTCTGTATGAAAAGCCAAAGATTCGAATTGTAAAAAATGTCTATCAATAAAAAATAATTTGTTTTCTTAAGTTTTGATAATCTCTTGAAATTTTAACGGTATTTTAAAACAAATTTTACACATTTAAATAATTTTGCTTATAACTTAAGTTGTGGACATTATGACACTTTGCAAAGTGCCATAACACTGCTCTGATGGACACTATGACACTTTTAAAAGTGTCATAAAGTCCATGGACACTAGGACACTTTTTGGACTTTATTATATGCCACCAAAAAAATACACATAAAAAAATAAAAATAGATTTCAATTAAAAAATTTGTGATATTAATTAAAAAATTTATTAAATTTGCACCAGTAAACAAATTAATAGTATTAATTAAACGTTTAATTTACTTGATTAAACGTTTAATTCACTTGATTAAACTTTTAATTCACTTCATTAAATTTTTAGTTAAAACTGATTTTATTTTTGATTAATGCTTTAATTAGTGAAAAATTTTGAAAAATTTTTTATGTGTATGGTCACCTCTAACAAAATTATTTTTTAAGAAAATTTTAAAAATATTATGTTTAATTTAACCATATTACTGTCACCGACGACTATATTATGCTTAAATTAGTCCGCCATCACAAAGCCCCAACCATATTATGGTTGTGTCTAAAAATGTTGTGGTTTAATTTGACAACAATTTGTTCTTAAATTAACAATAGTATTTTCCTCTTTTCCAAGAGCAACAAGTTATGGTTATTTTATATTATTTATATTTGAGTTATTAATAACCATAACATGTTCGGAGGCAACCACTTTTTATGGGAGGACTAATTTAACCATAATATAGTTGTGGGTGACAATAATATGGTTAAATTAAATAAAATAAGTTTGAAATTTTTTTAAAAATAGTTTTGTTTGAGGTGACCATATTTAAACATTTTTTTTCTGTAGAAAAACATTATTTATAATTATTTATTATTTATTTAAACCTACACCTCAATAGAAACACCTTAAATTATTGGTCCAAGACCCATCTTTAAGTATAACGATGGACTCAGAAACACTTTCTGGAGCCTATTGAAAATGGGTTGAATTGATCCATAATTTTACATAGCCCCCATACAAGCTGCTTTCCGGAATAGAGTCTTTGCGCCCATAAACCATCTTATTATGTTGGTATTAAGATTAAATTTGATGCAAGCTTATTTTATTGCAATAAAAATCATCTTACTAAATTTCATTGGAATCGGACCATATTTGAAACTAGCTCCCATACAAATACTATTCCCGAAAATCATAGATGGGGGTAGTTCACTCATTTTGCAGTTTCAACTCACACTTAGTGATAGTGAAAAATATTGCAATCATTTCGTTGATGTTGAGTGATGAATTGAAAATTTACAGCCCCACCAAACATGAGTGATAGTTTAGTGATAGTATAAAAGTAGCAACCATCACTAAAGCTAGTAAAAAAAGAGTGCAAACTATTTTTAGTTTTTTATTTTTAGCAGTTTTATTTATGGGCCCTTAAAATGAAACAATCCTTATATACTGGATCCTTTAAAAGTACTACCTTAATACCCTTTACCACAGGCTGGTAAATGGTATATATATGGGCTACTTTAAATTTTTTGAGCACCTGCTGAAACCGACATACTATGGCTCTTATTTCGTTAAGTTTTATGAATTGAAAAAAACGTTGTACAGGGTTTGGATGACTATATTGGAAGGATATGACGTGCAAAGTTTCACGTTGAAAAGTCCTCACCTTAAGAATTGGTGATCATCTAAAATTCGAAATATTAAAAAAACGACTTGAAACTTCCAAGAGTTTTTTCATTCATTCCGCTTTCTTTGTAATAGTTTTAAGCTTTTAGATCCAAACCCATACAAAATATAGTCACTAGACTTGGAGGATACATCCACTAAAAAAATAATTTTGATATCGCTGCTGCGTGAAAAGTTGCATGGTGTTTTAAAGTGAAACCAAAATTTTCCGAATTTTGAAGATTTTGCATAGTGTTTTTGCGCCGTTTAATAAAAATGAGTTTAAAGCGCAGAATTAAAAAAACTGCGTAATTTTATAAAGTTTGAGGTGTATTAAGTTGGTGTCAGCGCACCAATAACGTATCACGGACATCACAAACTTAAAAGAAATTAGCGTAAATTTTTTAAAAATGTATCTTTTTTTGCGTCTGACAATCTGAATTGCCTTTTAAGTTGGCTAGTGTATTGCGTGATGTGAGTAACTTCGTAAAGGGCACCTCCGAGGCGAAAACGCACTTTAAAATTTTTAAACGCAAAAATTTTATGAACTTTTGAAAATTTTTGCAAAAACACAATTTATTTTTAAGCTTTTTTTTTATATCAAAACATGTCATGGGAACATGTTTAGGTATCTAAATAGATTCTTCGCGACGGACTAAACTGATAAGGTGCAAAAAAAAATAATTTTTTTCAACCCTGGCGCGTGCAGCGGCAGTTTTTTCCAAACACATTTCGCTTTGTGACAACTGAAGCGCTGTATCAATTCCGCTCAAACGTACATCGAATAGAAGACTTTACTGAGCTTGATACTAAAATTGAAAACGCACCAAAAAATTTTAAGGATTTAAAATTTTATGGAGGAAACAAAATGTTTCTAACCTTAAAAAGCATCCTTGTATGAAATATTTGATTTGGTTTCAGATTATACATTTTAAAAGTCCGAAATTCGTAAAAAAAAAAACTGAGAAGCGAAACAAATTATGATCATAGTAGCTTTTGCTGAATGCTTCCAAGAATAAATATTTGAGTTTCAATTAAGTTTATTTTATGTATGTGCGGGAATAGTTGTGCATAAAAATTAGTAAAATGGTTTCAGATTATACCAGTATATTTTAAAAAGTATTCAAGCTTTTACAAATATTTTAGTGTGCTAAGAAAGCCCTTAAGGGGTATTATCCACACGCGTTATCCTTTTTCAATTTTAACAAAAACTGTAATTTTTATATTGTTTTTTAATTTTTAACTTTAAACCGCAGTAAAATTTGCGCCGTGTAATAAAAATGATTAACGCGAACGGATTTCAAATGCTCAAATATCGGTTTATACCAGCGGTGGGCGCTGGTTTGCCTGGATTACGAAGTTTTTCGGGTTTTTGCATTTACTCTTCGTGTTTTTTTTTACCAGAGCTGCTTAAAATCCAAAAATAGTCCTACTAAGGTATTCCTTAAAATCCCCAAAACATACCATACACTTGTTTTATTATACTTCTTTTCAACTTAAGAAAAGTAGGTTTAAAATAGAGAAAATAAATAAAAAACTATTTTTTAGCAGTCAAAACAAGAAGAAACAACAATATTTACATTGAAATCAGAATGTGAAAAAATTTACCGTATAACACATACACGTGTTTGTGTGATGTTGTTTTCGCTCATTTACTACTGCCCACAAACTGAAAATCTTGAATTCATTGTTTCATGCATAAACAGTAACAAAGGCAACCCGAAAAACAAATACAACAGAAGGAAAAAAATAAAATTGTATTCAGTTGCTTAATAAATTTCAACAAAGCAGGACTGTTGCGCAAATGCAAATTTTGCATTTCGTAGTAGTACACTGACAATGTATTTATTGTGTTGTGATCAAGCTGTGCTTATGTATGCTTTTTTCAGCTTGTTTTAAATACTTTTCAGCAATCATGAAGTATGATGAATTATATTATAATCAAGTTTTTTTTATTGAATTC
Organism: Pollenia angustigena; assembly: GCA_930367215.1. Lineage (NCBI taxonomy): Eukaryota > Metazoa > Arthropoda > Insecta > Diptera > Polleniidae > Pollenia > Pollenia angustigena. Next base: position 46,768,372 of record OV884058.1, read on the forward strand.
CTTTTTTTTTTGCGTATTTACATATAAATAGTACACATTTTGAAGTTTTTGCTCACGGTCTTTTCGATTTCACGTGACACTTTGCATATACATATATATTTTACCGTTAAGGAAAACTTGATGAATTATATAAAAATAATATTTTTACTAAACTTTTTTTTTTTTTGGTTTTGCAAATTTACATTCAGTTTGAAAAACTTTTCAAAAATTTCTCTAAGTGTAAATCAACTAATTTACTCTCTTTTATTCAATGTTCTCTATCTGCCCTTCGCTGGTTTATACACACGCAAATCAACATTGATGTCAGACAAACAAAAAAAAAATTAAAAAAATGTCTAGGTGTAAATGTTTGAAGTTGCTCATATAAGTGATTATATATTTAGTTTTTACAAAATAAGTCTTAGATCCCATTAAACTGGATCCTTATAAGAGGAGCAGGTCATTGAACAATATCCGTCTAGCCATCTGTCGTTTGAAATAAAGTTTACGGAGCCCTCACATAACGTCTATTTATGGTATATCGATTGATTGGTAATATTTTCGACCTGTCAAGTCGGCCTAAAAATGGCTAACAAATTTGTAAAAATCAGTGGACTTTAAAAATTCTCCTTTATAACCAACTGGTAAACATACATATATTCTACACCACTGGATCAGAAGCTACTTTTTAGCTTTAATATTTTTAACGATTATATATGCAGATAACCACACATAATTCGGGACAATTAACTTTTATACACACGTAAATGATTCGCATAATTTGGTAGTGCTGGGATCTTCTATAAAACCCAATATAAATCATTTTTCACATGTATAGCTTTAATCGAAACTAAAATAGAATTTTGGATTGTTAGCTTTATAAATGAGCTTAAATAAAGGTCACATAGAGTGGATCCAGACGGGAATGATTTGTTTTTTCTAAGAAAATAAAACTCGAAACTCCTCTATTTATAAAATACTTCCTCTATTCCGTTGAAAGTTGACAAACTAAATTTCAATGTATGCCCTCCTGTTTCATGTTAAATTATAAAATTAAATCTTACAGTTATATGTATCTTGTTTCCCTATCCTTACTTTTTTTTAAGTTTTAGAATAATCCTACTAAAAAAGAAAATTGAAAAAACACAAGGTTAATTACTTAGGAAATATAAACTTCCTAAATGTAAGCCGTTATAATCCTTTACAAGGATTCCTTTTCATTAATTTAAGACATCACAACTTAATTAGAAATGAAAAAAGGAATTTAAATAATGAATAATTTCATTGTTAAAATCCTTTAAGTTGCTTGGAGGAAGAAAAACGGGACTAACAAAGGTAAATTACATTATTTAAATTAAGAAAAATTTAATTTTAAAATATATTTTTTTAAATATAGAAACTTTAAGGTACCACGTAACATAGAAAGTAAAAGCTGAATTTTTCCTCCATTTTAAACCTTTTTAAAGAAACATGCCTGTAAAAGTGTGAATTTAAAAGGATCTATGGTCCATTTATAACCTACCATGAGTTTCTTTAATTTTTTCAGATTGTACATTTGTAGAATCAAACAATTTTTTGTCTGAAATCGGTCCTATAAACAAATTAGCATATTCAAGCTATTTATTTGCATTTGGTTTATTGAAAAAAACACTGATTTTTTCAAACAAATAATTTTGCTGAATCAAACAAAAACGGCGGCAGACCGACTCGATATGTTGTTCACCATCATTCTTAATCTGTATTTAATGTATGTAAGTAAACGGTTTGAAAAAATTGAATACGGGAATCCCGTAATTTTGTTTTTTTTACCAACTTTGAAACCAACCAAAAATTTATTTTGTTTCTTATAATGTTGTTGTTGTTTAACAAGAGTGAAACGTTTTTCTTACCTGCTATTGTTTTTACTACAAACCTCGTCACGTTATTTTATCATTTTTCTTATTGCTGTACTTTTATAAAGCGTCCAAAAATAGACTGCATGTGTTTTTTGTTGGAGTTTTTATATTTTACATAAAGAAGTGTTGCTTACGATCAAAAAAAAAAAAAAAAAAAATGCAAGAAAAAAACGACAACATAAAGGAGCGTTAAATATTTCATAAAAAATTATGAAAACTTGAACCCAATAACGCGTATATTATATTTTTGAATTGTTGGCAACCTTTTTGTTGATTAAATAAAAATCAAGGCGAATTCATAAAGGTGACCGCATCATGAGATAGCATTATGCTAGCTATCCCTTTCTTTTAAAAAATACTATGTATTTTGTTTTTGGAAAAAATTAGAGTGAATGTCAAAATTATTGGTTGAAAATATAAAAGGAATTTGTTTGTTTATTAAATACTTATACAAAATTGCTTTTAAAGATAAATCTTTTTCCTGCATTGCAAATTTATTGTGGCTCCACGTATTCCTTACGCCTTTTAGAATCCTCTTGTTAATATTTTTGTTCACTTTTTTTGTTTTATTAAATTTAAATTTATTTTTTTTTTCTTGATTTAGATTTTAAATTTTAACAAATTTTTTCACAAAATGTAAATAACGCTTGACATTTAGTATACACACAAGGAAATAAACAATAAACAGATGACTCGAAAATATCACCTTTATGAATTCGCCTTGATAAAAATCAAACAAAAATATTATTTGAATCAGTAAAAATATTTGTAGAAATCAAAAAATTTTCAAACAAGCGGTTGTCTGACAATAATTCGGCAATAATTTTTTCTGTGTAGTAAAAAAAGTTTTGGAAAATTTTAAAATGAAAAATTGTACTCTTAAAGAACAAACTATAACTATTGAATTTTAGAAATGCATAATTTTATAATAAGTGATTTAATGCCATAAAACAAAAAGTGCAGAATAGGGGCGGCGAAATATGTTAAGTAATTCATTGGCGCCAATTATTATGTGGATTATCATTCAAAATATATTTTGGTTGATTTTATTTGAGAATGAAGCCGGTAATACAGTTACCATCGGTGTTTTTTAATACCGCAGCAGGATGCAGCAATGAGCTCGATTTAAATGCTCCAGATTTTTACCTTTGAATACACATATTTACTAAAAAAGTAATATTTGAAAATAAATTCGATTGATACTCGTCGTTTTAGAGAAAGTAAAACTATCCGAAGCTAAAAAATTTCCATAACTTACGCAGCATAAATAAAATAAATTCAATCTTCATTAGATATATTAGCAAAGGAGCCAATATGCACTTCGACCAATTTGATGTTTAATGCAGAAACTATCTTTACCATAACACAGCTTCGTATAAAAACTATTGGCTACACAGTTACCCCGGTTATGTGTCTGCGCAGTTGTCATCTCTGGAAGCTTATAGTTATTGAACCGCAGAGCCGAATTTAATAAATGATCAATAAAACGACTCAGAAAGACTTTAATTTCCTTAATAAGAGTTTCAATACTCTGTTAGTATTGGCTTTGCAGCTAGAATCGTTTAAAGTTGGTAGTGGACACACGGGTAGCCGGTTATGTTGAGTTAAATAAAACTTTCTGCAACCCATTTTATACAACCCCCCCACACCACTAGTGGTAAATGAAGGTATATAGCAGATTGAAATTAAAATCCAGCAAAATCGTTTTAGTAGACTTGAGTCCAAAAACTCAAAAAACCATAATCAACCTTCCGAAAATTGATAATTTTGTTACAAAATCTATAATAAATGGTGGCGGAATGCTCAAGTAACTAGAATTTGGTAAAGATCAGTCCGTAATTTACCATATTCTCCATATAAAGCTCAATTTCTCCCGAGGGTGAAGGGGGCGTAGTTTAGCAGTTCGTTGTTATTAAACATCTTGATGTTACAGCTTCTGGTTTATAAAGAGCTTCGGTCAAAGCCTGTAAATTGATCATTGAGAGCACGTCGCGAGGTATCGTTTTGCAGTCGTACTGCCATGGAGTTCATTTTAGAACAGAAAAATGATAGCGGGCTTAAGGAGCATGCCAGTTTCTGTTGTGTTGATATTCTCCCCTCGGATATGCGAAAACTATACCAGGGACAATCATACGAAATTAAAGTGCTTTTGAAGTTCTTGGATTTCTTGAAGCCGAAGTACTCACCAGAATACAATATTGTCAACAGGCACTTCGGGAGTCAGTAGCCCCGAACCTCCAGTACCCGTTAGTAGGGTTCTTGCGAGAAAAGCTTCCTAAATCGCAAGAGCTTAAGAGATTATCTCTGCGGAAGCCTTGCCCTTCTTTGAAGGAAAACTTTCGGGGATCACATTGTTGCTGCGGATTATCAAATCGCAATCTGTTTGCAGCGTTACCATGTTTTTAAAAATAACTTGTTATTTGAGAAAAAAAAACCCTTTTACAAAAATTTTTAAAGAAAATACCAAAATGTGTTTGGAACTCATATTATTATAAAAAAAACAAGGAACTACTTATTAAAAAGAAACATATGATATAATAACAATACATAAAATAAAATTCATACAAGGAGATCTTTTAAAATATCTCATATTAACACAACCCCCTACATTTGCTGGTAACTACAAAATTGAATAAACTAATTTTTTTGAAAACGGAAAAACTTCGGACACATCACAACGACTTACTTTAAATACTTCTTCCTAAAAACTCTCAATATATTTCTCTTTTCGTAAATTATGTTCCGAAAAATCAAAATCGAGTAGCTCACGCCAATGATTATCAACTTCTTGAATGTCACTTACATCTACAATATTCGGCAAAATATCACAAAATTTAGCAATACTCTTTTGGTTACCTTTTATAGTGATGCATTTATAAAAAAACTTGAAAAAACTTTATATGAATTAAATAACTTTTTGGCATAGAAAAAAACGACAACATAAAGGAGCGTTAAATATTTCATAAAAAATTATGAAAACTTGAACCCAATAACGCGTATATTATATTTTTGAATTGTTGGCAACCTTTTTGTTGATTAAATAAAAATCAAGGCGAATTCATAAAGGTGACCGCATCATGAGATAGCATTATGCTAGCTATCCCTTTCTTTTAAAAAATACTATGTATTTTGTTTTTGGAAAAAATTAGAGTGAATGTCAAAATTATTGGTTGAAAATATAAAAGGAATTTGTTTGTTTATTAAATACTTATACAAAATTGCTTTTAAAGATAAATCTTTTTCCTGCATTGCAAATTTATTGTGGCTCCACGTATTCCTTACGCCTTTTAGAATCCTCTTGTTAATATTTTTGTTCACTTTTTTTGTTTTATTAAATTTAAATTTATTTTTTTTTTCTTGATTTAGATTTTAAATTTTAACAAATTTTTTCACAAAATGTAAATAACGCTTGACATTTAGTATACACACAAGGAAATAAACAATAAACAGATGACTCGAAAATATCACCTTTATGAATTCGCCTTGATAAAAATCAAACAAAAATATTATTTGAATCAGTAAAAATATTTGTAGAAATCAAAAAATTTTCAAACAAGCGGTTGTCTGACAATAATTCGGCAATAATTTTTTCTGTGTAGTAAAAAAAGTTTTGGAAAATTTTAAAATGAAAAATTGTACTCTTAAAGAACAAACTATAACTATTGAATTTTAGAAATGCATAATTTTATAATAAGTGATTTAATGCCATAAAACAAAAAGTGCAGAATAGGGGCGGCGAAATATGTTAAGTAATTCATTGGCGCCAATTATTATGTGGATTATCATTCAAAATATATTTTGGTTGATTTTATTTGAGAATGAAGCCGGTAATACAGTTACCATCGGTGTTTTTTAATACCGCAGCAGGATGCAGCAATGAGCTCGATTTAAATGCTCCAGATTTTTACCTTTGAATACACATATTTACTAAAAAAGTAATATTTGAAAATAAATTCGATTGATACTCGTCGTTTTAGAGAAAGTAAAACTATCCGAAGCTAAAAAATTTCCATAACTTACGCAGCATAAATAAAATAAATTCAATCTTCATTAGATATATTAGCAAAGGAGCCAATATGCACTTCGACCAATTTGATGTTTAATGCAGAAACTATCTTTACCATAACACAGCTTCGTATAAAAACTATTGGCTACACAGTTACCCCGGTTATGTGTCTGCGCAGTTGTTATCTCTGGAAGCTTATAGTTATTGAACCGCAGAGCCGAATTTAATAAATGATCAATAAAACGACTCAGAAAGACTTTAATTTCCTTAATAAGAGTTTCAATACTCTGTTAGTATTGGCTTTGCAGCTAGAATCGTTTAAAGTTGGTAGTGGACACACGGGTAGCCGGTTATGTTGAGTTAAATAAAACTCTCTGCAACCCATTTTATACAACCCCCCCACACCACTAGTGGTAAATGAAGGTATATAGCCTTAGCAGTTTGAAATTAAAATCCAGCAAAATCGTTTTAGTAGACTTGAGCCCAGAAACTCAAAAAACCAAAATCAACCTCTCGAAAATTGATAATTTTGTTACAAAATCTATAATAAATGATGGCGGAATGCTCAAATTCGGTGAAGATCGGTCCTTAATTTACCATATTCTCCATATAAAGCTCAATTTCTCCCGAGGGTGAAGGGGGCGTAGTTTAGCAGTTCGTTGTTATTAAACATCTTGATGTTACAGCTTCTGGTTTATAAAGAGCTTCGGTCAAAGCCTGTAAATTGATCATTGAGAGCACGTCGCGAGGTATCGTTTTACAGTCGTACTGCCATGGAGTTCATTTTAGAACAGAAAAATGATAGCGGGCTTAAGGAGCATGCCAGTTTCTGTTGTGTTGATATTCTCCCCTCGGATATGCGAAAACTATACCAGGGACAATCATACGAAATTAAAGTGCTTTTGAAGTTCTTGGATTTCTTGAAGCCGAAGTACTCACCAGAATACAATATTGTCAACAGGCACTTCGGGAGTCAGTAGCCCCGAACCTCCAGTACCCGTTAGTAGGGTTCTTGCGAGAAAAGCTTCCTAAATCGCAAGAGCTTAAGAGATTATCTCTGCGGAAGCCTTGCCCTTCTTTGAAGGAAAACTTTCGGGGATCACATTGTTGCTGCGGATTATCAAATCGCAATCTGTTTGCAGCGTTACCATGTTTTTAAAAATAACTTGTTATTTGAGAAAAAAAAACCCTTTTACAAAAATTTTTAAAGAAAATACCAAAATGTGTTTGGAACTCATATTATTATAAAAAAAACAAGGAACTACTTATTAAAAAGAAACATATGATATAATAACAATACATAAAATAAAATTCATACACACAGAAAAAAATCAAGTTAAAAACGTCGAAAACAAGGTTGATTTAAATTTTTTCGGTGGTGATTTTGCTTCATACGGGTTTCATGTTAATTCAACCTGATTTTACAATAACTGCGAACAACATTTTTTTCTTTTGATATAACTATAATTCATGTTAATTTAACATTGCAGTAAAGTAAGAGCAAAATGTAATTTATATTGAAATAACAATCGGAATCACGTTGAATGAAAGTTATTTCCAGTTGAAACAACGTGAATTTCATGTAGAATCAAATGGGTTTGAGTGTATTTTAACAGTGTGAAGAAGCTTCAGACAACATTTGCATTTATGTAAGAATAATTCAAAACCCTGTAACACATGTTTCACTTATTTTGCATTCTCCTTTGTTAACAGAAGCATCAGCAGAATCGCCCGATATGGTCATCATTCTACTTTGAAAACTTGATGTACTATTTAAGTAAACAATTTTAATTAAAAGAATACGGGAATTGTCTTCTTTTTATAACATATTTTAAAAGTGAAAATAAAAAATGTACATAATTAAGTAGGTATGCATGTTAATTTAACAAGATAAACTTTTGATTTTAATACAAAACAGGTTTTTATGCGTTCAATATTGAATCCAGATTTATTTATATTTTAATATTTTTTTTTTTTTATTTTTTTAACAGTGAATAATATTAAATAAACGTAATTTAAGGTTATTTTGATATTTTTTATTAAAAATTAATATGAAATAATGATAAATTTAAGTAAAGGGCATAATTTTTCTGAAATTTAACATGATTCTCAATCAACATTTTTCATGTTAATTTTACATGGGTATTTTTTTCTGTGTGTACAAGGAGATCTTTTAAAATATCTCATATTAACACAACCCTCTACATTTGCTGGTAACTACAAAATTAAATGAACTAATTTTTTTGAAAACGGAAAAAACTTCGGACACATCACAACGTCTTACTTTAAATACTTCTTCCTAAAAACTCTCAATATATTTCTCTTTTCGTAAATTATGTTCCGAAAAATCGAGTAGCTCACGCCAATGATCATCAACTTCTTGAATGTCACTTACATCTACAATATTTGGCAAAATATCACAAAATTCAGCAATACTCTTTTGGTTACCTTTTATAGTCATGCATTTATAAAAAAAACTTGAAAAAACTTTATATGAATTAAATAACTTTTTGGCATATCGAAAAACTTGCAAAAAGAAGGGAAAACTTGACAAGTGGCAACGCTGCCTGTGTGTGAAAAATTATCTAGGTACATACAGAGTCCACCAAGTGGTTAAGATCCATCTTGAGATAAGGCCATATGGCAGCTGCTCATATAATTCATAATCACAATAAAGCCAATTCTTAGAAAACATTTTTGAGCGCCTAAACCGCTACCAATTATGGTATTGGAAAGGATCTTGCCCAGTAAAAAATGGACCTTCCAACGAAGCAGGTTTGTAAGGGAGAAACATAAAATACTTCGCTTGCTATTGCGCTTACGGAAGAAATGAATTTGATATGGCGAGTTCCCACTTTGAAGCAAAACATTTTTGACACATAAAGCGCATTATTCAGCGCATATAAAAATTGTTGTATGTAACGATCAGCCTTACACACTGAATGTTTTGATACAGTTATTTTTATACCCACATTACAATAGTGGAGAGGGTATTATGCATTTGTGCTGATGTGTGTAACGCCTTAAAATATTGGTCCTAAAGTATGCCGATCGACTCAGAATCACTTTCTGAGTCGAACGAACGATGTCCGTCCGGCTGGCTGGCTGTCCATGTAACCTTGTGCGCAAAGTACAGGTCGAAATTTTGGAGATAAGTTGATAAAATTTGGGACATAGGTTCATATTGGCACAAGGCCCTAGCCTATTGAAAATGGTCCAAATCGTAAGACCACGAGGGAAGATAGGGGGAAATGTCTTCCTCTCAGAAACTATCAAACCGATTTTAATGAAATTTAAAACATACATAGAACCATATCTTTATGGACACAAAAGGGATACATTTTTAAAAAAATAAGACCACGAGGGGAGATAGGGCCAATTTCTGCCTCTCAATCCGATTTCTGTCAATGTCAAATTTGGTTGCTATCCCAACGGAGATAATGAAACGCAAATGGACGTGGATAGGCCACATACTCCGAAGACCCGGAAATGATATCGCAAGAACCGCCTTGGAATGGAATCCACAAGGACATCGTAGACCCGGTCGCCCTCGTAACACCTGGCAACGTACCCTATTGAAATAATGCCATATGTCAAATAAATCATGGAGTCAAATAAAATTCCTCGCTAATAACCGTCATGAATGGAGAAGATTCGTTGGTGCCCTATGTTCTACTACATGAACTTTCTTTTAATTAATTCACAATCCTTGTGTATAATTATTATGAATAAAGGCAATAAAAAAAAAAAAATAAAAAAAACCCCCGATTTTAATGAAATTCAAAACATAGTTTTTCAAAAATAGGACCACAAGGGGAGGTAGAGGGCTATTTCTGCCTTTCACAAACTTTTAAACCGATCTTAATGACTTTTATAAACATAGATAAATCCATATTTATATGGACATATAAGCATGATGTGTTTTTTAATACTGTGGTACCCTATCATATGGTCGGGCTTGACCGACTATACTTTCTTACTTGTTTAGTATTCTGCATTACAAACCTGCTTCGTAGAAAGGGAATGCCGTAGCACTTGAAATTTTATTTTTTTATAAAAGTTGGTGAGAGCTCTTTCACTTACTTTACTGCATTTCTTTATGTCTTATTGCGTAGCGCATGATTGTGCCATTAGTTGCTCATAGTTTTATGACAAAAGAAAACACACTGTCTAATTTCGTGAAGAACGGTCGATAATTTAGCATAAAACCAAAAATTTAATATGGGTCGTAACCGAAACCAATTATAATACCGACGTCAGTTGCTAATAAAGATTGGTTAGATCTTTATAGATTCCATCAAGAGCCCACTCCTGAAATATTCTAACTATCGGTAGAGGATATCAAAATATTCAGCACAGCCAAATATCGCACTCTGTTTATTCTTCTTATCAACATTTATGTCAAATGTACAAATTGCAATTTCCAAACATATTCTTTATGAGGGAGTTCTGGTAACACTTATCCATGTTACTAGAATATTTCAAAATCTTACTCAAAGATAGATATTTAAATTTTTTTCCTGTCTTATTTTTATATCCATTAGTTTGCATATTTTTAAAATAACATAAAACTTTTACAATTTACAAATAAAACGTATGGAATGTATTGTGATCTTTATCCTTGTGTTTTGATATCGATGTTTATTTCAGTTTTTTATTTTATTTTTCTTTATTTTATGGGAGTAGCTCGAAGAACAACAAAAAGGTGTGTTACATTTTTTTAAAAAGTTTATCCTGCTTGTTAATACAAAACACATACATATGAAAACAAAAGGACCAGTTAGCCTTCCCCCTTATGTGTATGTTGAGATCCACATTCTCTTATAGACCAGCATGCACTTATACTAGCGGTTATCAATTGACATTAATGTATGAACAACCAAAATACATAAACATACAAAGCCATACAAATATATTCAACATACACATCTTTTGTAAAAACACATCTTGCCGTTATTTTGTTCCTTAAAGGACTTTTTCTATATTTAATTTCCTTTCCCAACAATGGTATGCCTAAACACGTAAAATCTATAAATTGCTATTTTTATCTCTTGTCCATGCCCAGGACATTACGGACAAAGTAAATTAAAAAAGGATAGCGAAAATAGAGTATAACTTGTGTTCAAGCAATGAACATTAGGGTGGTACCATTTTGCATCTTTAGCAAATATAAAATTCTTCATCGCATAACCATAAAAAATATTAAGAAATTATAAAAACTTTATTTATTAAAATACCTTAAAAAGTGAATTTTTATTATCAGTACATAATTACGTATAGCGTGATGGAATAAATAAATTTTATAAAAAAAGTTATCACCCTAATGAACATATTCAATAGTGATCTGAAAAAATATCATAGTAAATTTAAGTTATGTGAACAGTTTATTACAAATCACAACATTGATTAAAAAATTTATATACATATATTTGCACAAATTACAAATTGAAACATTACTTTGCTTCTTTATGAACAAATTTTGTAATAAATGGCATCTTCTCTGTATCAATTCTTAAAGTGCATATTGACTCAAATTAGAAAAAGCAAGCTTAATTTTGAGGAGTCTTATTTTTTTGGGTTATTTTTTTAAGAAATATCACTTTATGACTACTTTGTGAATCCCCCGAACATTTCAGCTTCCATTGGTCGCACAAAAAAATAACATGCAAATGCATATTTAATGTTTTCCTGCTCGTAGCGAATAATGATGCTGTTACAATATTTACACAGAAAAAATTTTCACCAAAATTTTTTCAATTAATTCAATAACGCTGTTTCAAACAATTTTTTTAATTGTTCTAATTAATTTCCGTTAATTGAAAATAAAAATTATAATAAGTGTGTGTATATTTGCAAATATGAAAACATACACAGAAACTTAAAAATATTTGAAATTTTCAAACAATTTTTTAATTGTTTCAATTAACTGTGTTGATTGAAAAAAAATATTTTAATTTGTGTTTACGTTTTATTTAGCCTCTTTTGCTGGTGGTCACATTTCAATTAAACCTATTGATTGAAACTGAACAGCAAGAAAAGCTCAAACTTAGAAACGTGTATATTTATATGATCAATTTGTTTGCTGGCGGAAAATCAGTACAGAATTTAATTAAAAGCACAAATTTGTAGCAAATACGTTAATTGAAGTTGGATTTTAATTTTTTTCTGTGTAGCACACATTCTATGACTACATATTTTGATTTTTAGATATAATGAAGAATTTGTTCATAATTTATAACGGGTTCCATTAGTTCCGTTCTCGAAAAGTTTTTTTGTATCTCTTTTAGTTTTGGAGATAAAAGGTTTCCGGATTTACCCTTTTTTTACCCCTTAAACATTCGAATTTTTAAAAATTCCGTCTTAGTGGATCGATTTGGGGAGAGATCCACCTCCGGTCGAAATTTCAAGTCTTTAGCTTCAGGAGTTTAGGCTGTACGATGATGAATGGGTCAGTCACTCACGCAATAAGTAAACGTGTGCAGCACAAAAAGCCACTTTTTTTTATTTTTTTTTAGAAAAGTGGCGTATGCGGCACAAAACAATATTTTTCATTTTCAAAAAAATACTATTAAATTCTAACTTTATTCATGAATATGCGTAAAAATTTACATTCTTCTTCAAAACATAAACCGGAAGCAGTGGTAAAAATATAAAAAAAATTCTATTGGGTACATTTTGAGAAATCTTCATGTAAATCTTCTTTGTGATTTTTCTCCACTGCGACTTTTTGGCATGCACATTCTGAGCTGACGATATGTTGCACATTGTTATATTAAAAACACACCATAATAATTTTATTGTGTGCATGTATTCTTTCATTTGTATATATTTTGTTAACCTTTATGTGCTCGGAAGTCTACATTTGTAGTAATTTTGATTAGAATAGCGAATAATAATTAAAAACGTCAGTCAAACAATTTGAAGTTTATGGTTTATCTTGTATTAAGCAGATTTAAACGTTAGTGATGTGAAAATAATTTTTTCGTAGGGGCTAAATGGGTGTTTTTTAAAATGATCGTCTCGTGGCCGGTAGTCTACATTTGTAGTCACTATGTGGTTTGTATGCAAAGAAGCTTTATTTGTTGCTTATTACATTTGCACACCTTGTTTTTCTTTTATTTTTGCTAAAAAAAAGAATTCTTTGCATCACGTGTATGCTGATAGCGCATCAAGGTAATAAAATTTCATCGAAAACAATAGGGCAAATACAAAGTGTACGTTAGTTTTATGATTTTACATTGTCTTGTTTTTTTTTCCTTTGTATTGCAAAAATTAGTAAAGTGTTGCGCATCAATGTCCAAATCTCGATTCAAACAAATTCTTCGATTTATTCGTTTTGATAGCCAGCCTACTACAGCTGCTCGACTACTGGAAGATAAAGCAGCACCAATCTCAACCATTTGGAACCAAATGAACCAAAATCTTAGCAGATATTATATACCATGTGGAGAAATAACAGTGGATGAACAACTATTTCCATATCGTGGACGAACCAAATTCACCCAGTATATACCTTCAAAGCCTGCGAAATAAAGTTTGGTTTGCTTGCGATGCAAAATCATTTTATCCGCTGATAAGCGAAATCTACGTAGGAAAGAACCCGAATACAAGTCGATCTGCAAATGTTGGATAGAATGTAGTAAGACAACTGGTTTCTAACTGGGAGAATACCGGAAGAACAGTAGTTTGCGACAATTTTTTCACATCGTTAAATTTGGGTATATATTTATTGTCCAAAGGCCTTGCAATTCTTGGTAGGGTTCGCGCCAAAATAAAACCTTTTTACCCAACGAAATGAAAGTTGACCGTTTACGTGCAGAATATTCATCAGTTTTTGGTTTTTTGGAATCAAAGTTTGCACTATCAACTTATGTGCCCAAAAAGGGAAAGGCAGTTGTTATATTGTCAAGTACAACTTTGAATAAGAAAATAATTAGCCGCAGTATATACTTGATTATTACGTCAGCAAAGGAGGCGTCACTGCAACGGACAAAATGCTGTCAGCAAATTCTTCAAAACGCAAAACATTGCGATGGCCATTGGCAATGTTTTTCAACTTGCTAGATATATCTGCCATAGCTACTTATATCATCTATATAGAAAATAATAGCCATATTCAGCAAACAGACAAACGTAAAAAGTTCTTGAGAAGTTTCGCAAAACAGATGTTTATGCCAGCTATTATAGAACGGTCAGAAATTCCAAGGGTAATAGCCTACACTCCAACACGCCTCGCTATCGAAATGGCGCTAGGGCACTCGCCAATTTCAACTTCTTCAGCTACTAATCAATTTCCCGATACATATGAGGATAAGCTGCCAAAACATCCTGTACGATGTCAGGCATGTGAAATTGGAAATCGCAAAAACATACGAAAGAAATGCAGTTGGTGTAAGAAACCGGTGTGCGATGCCCATTCCATTTTGAAAATGCTGCTCTTTAAATAAAACTTAAATGTTTAAAATTGTTTTGTTCAAGCTTTCCTATACCTACATACATAAATAAAATATAAATAAAATAAATATAACCATTTTTTCTTGTTTATAAGGATAAAGTAGTGCAAAAATAATGCTACTACAAATGTAGTCTTCCGAGCGCCCACGTAAGTTTTCGATCCCGGGCACATAAAGCTTAACATTGTTATTTTTCTTCGTTTACATTATTTCGATTAAAAATCTTCTATACAAAACCATTGTTCATATGTAACAATAATGAAATATTTTTATTTAAATTTTTTTTTTTTTCTGTACAATTTTCATATCCTGTTTCTTGCTCCAAGGATGTCACATCGTATGGAAGATAAAGTATTTAAGTAGCTGGGATTTGAAAAGTATGTATGTATAATAAAAGCTCCAACATTAAATATGATTCATAAAAATAAGTGAAACACTAAAGAAAAATGTAAGTGAAGGGGCAAGTTTGTAAGTGTGAAATTGTAAGCTCTTGCTATAAAAATCAGTGTTTAGTTAAGGATATAAGTGTTTGTAGAATAACATTGCGTTATTACATAAAATAACGATACGAAAATAAAAATAGATTTCTAGTGTATGAAGAACAAAATTGTAAAAATGCATAGGGGTTTTTATAGTTTCAAATGTTAATTAAAAAAGTAATAAGGAATTTTTTTGTTTATACAATTCACAGGAAATTACACATTTTAGAGCAAGTAACATTGGCTTGTTTAAGTTTGACATAAATACGTTCATTTGTACGTATTCCATAAAACTAGTGGTAATAATGTGTAGATTAGGAATGCCCATTTCACCAAATAATTGTTTAAAAGCCCTATATTGTATTTTATATTCTGAAAGTTAGTCGTTCACTAGAGAGTGACGAGTGCACATGTTAAGTAGCTGTGCTGGGTTGACATTTTTTCAAATACATTGAGTAAAATAAATGATGGAAATAAGAAAACAGCTTATGATAAATTATGTCTTTGGTAATGCCTAATGTCATAAATCAAACATTTAAGAGGAATTGGAAAAATAATGATTAAAGGCAGTTTCACACTATAAGTATTTGTTTAGGAAATGCATCCCTGACATGATAAGTTGTTATGTTTTTTTTTTTTAAATTTTCAAACAGTTATTAGATCAGTACCCATGTTCTGTAACTTAAGTGAGAAATTCTCGCATCAAAAAGATGTGAAACAAAATATTCCATCGTTTCTCGAAAAGTAAGAAAAAAAACTGTGTCTGTAACCCATGTCTAAAACTAGCAAAAGGGACGTTATTAATGTCATAACATTGTACTCGAAGCCGATGTGACATTGCAGACGTTGAGAACGCCAATTTTTAAAAATTAAATATTTTCTAGTGGTAAAATTTCAATGAAAATCTCTGCGCTTACATTTTCGTGCTACTGTACTTTAAAATAATCTCAAATAAAGCATCAAATCGTTTTTAGGCACCACTGGTCTAGATAGAGAACACGGTTGTCTGTAAACTTATCAAAGTCATCTTTAGGAATACAAAATTTTTTTAATTTAACAGATTTTGTTTGTCGTCCTTAATTCCCAGTTTTGATTGTTGATAAAAACACTGAAATTTATTATTGCTGGATAAGCTAGTTTCTATGCGCATTTCACTGGTTGCTTAAGCAAATTTTCAGGAAACATTCTCCCAAAAAATTTTAGAAAAGCCAAAGATAATAGCAAATAAAACTTAAGATTGAATGAGAATCACAAACACTCAAAACGTCTTATTTGCAACGACATCAAAGCTTAAACAAAATACCAACAATAAACAGTGAGTTCATCTTTTTATACATTCCCCATTACAATGTGTAGGATATAATATAGTCGGTCTTGACTTTCTAAACCTCTTTATATGTTAATACTACTTTTTTCTTAACACAGCTATTTTCTAAAAATCATATGTGTTTTCACTTGCAAGTTATGCAAAAAGCTTCAAACACGTTGTAATTCAATAACAAAGTATTGTTAACAAAATCCTTTGGTGTTGAATTTAAATCTTAAAAGTTTCTTCATCATATCTATCAGTTACAAATAAGTTTATAAAATAAAATTTTTCCTGAAACAAGTTTTATTTAATTTAATTTGAAATTGAAATGAAAAGAAGTTCTGAACAAAGTGGAATGCAACTAACTGTGTAGTTTTTTTTTTATGGAAATTTCGAATAAAAAAAAATAGATTTAAACTTTAGTTAAATTCATATCGTGCAAATATTTGGCGAACCAAATAGAACCACTGTTTACGGAAAATATTAGTTTGAGCTTAACAGCGTTTAAAAATGTATTAACAAAATAATAAGCAAAAAAACACGTTTTATTGTGCGACAAGATACCCGGGTATCTATATGGAAGTTAAGCATTAAACCAGAATTTTCGCACTAAAATGTAGTTAGAAAGCTGTTAAATTAAAATTAGCTTGGAAACATGAACCTTCTTAATAACTTGACTTGACTTAAAGATAATGGGACGTTAAATTCTTGTTGGTTTCGGCCTGCCTAAAAAATGATCTCAATGAGCTTAAATATTTTGCACCTTGTCTCCACTTTGATTCTCCATGGATTTTTTTTTTTTTTTTTTTTTTTTTACTGTTAGGACCAGCACTCAGGGGATGACCCCTACTAATGCATTGCATTGTGTTGGAACTAGGAAAATAGGTTTTGGGAAGGAGGATAGAGGGAGTAGTGCTTGTGAACATTCGATTTGAACTTAGTCATGTTGTAAGTGAGAGGGAAGACTTCTGCAGGAAGGTTATTCCACATACGAACTGTGCGGGAAAAAAATGAATTCTCTCTGTAATGCGTTGTACGATTCACCTGCCAATCGACCACATAAGGATGGGCTCTTAAGGAAAAACGTGTATTACGAACAAACGTACGGGTTTCGGGAACCAGATCCCTAATTTCGTCAGAACACATCCCATTGTAGTAACGATAAAACAGACAAATACAACCCACATTGCGGCGGTGCTCAAGGGAGTCAATAGAATTGGATACCCTACTGTCACCAATGAGAACCTTCGCCCTCTCCTGCACGCGGTCGAGAAGCTCCAAAATAGACTTTGAAGCACCGGCCCACACATGAGAGTTGTATTCCATACGCGGTCGCATATAGGTGGTATAAATAGTAAGGAGATCAGATGGAGTGAAGTATATCTTACACCATCTTAGAAAACCGAGGCACTTGAATGCTTCTTTCGACACCTTGAATATATGTTCTGTGCATCGGACATCACATTGTATCCTCATGCCCAGAACATCAAGCGATTCTGATTCCTCAATAATTATACCACGCATATATACAGATGAGGCACCTTGACTTGTCGCGCGTTTATGCGTCAGCACGCAACATTGGGTTTTCGGGCATTAAAATCTACCCTATTCACACGACCCAACTCCGCGATCATGTCAAGATCTCGGCCAAGCGTATCATTCATATTCTGCCTCATAGCAGCGTCATCGGATACGTTTGGTCTGCATTCGAATGAGAATGAGTGGCAAAGGTTGCTGTCATCTGCAAAAGAGTAGATAGGGTTGGAAGTTTGACAAAGGAGGTCGTTTAGAAAGATAAGAAATAGAGTAGGAGAAAGAACGGAGCCTTGCGGCACCCCTGAATGAATCTTGAACTCGTTTGACGAAACCCCATCTATAACAACTCGTATAGTGCGATCTCTGAGAAAACTCGATATAAATCGAAAGAAATTATCACCGACACCAAATGCAGCAAGTTTTGACAAGAGTGCACCATGCCAGACTCTGTCAAACGCCTTGGAAATATCTAAAGCAATTACCTTACTTTCGCCAAAATGGTGAATTTAACGGCACCATTTTTCCGATAACAGAGCTAGTAAGTCTCCAGTAGAGCGACCTCTACGAAAGCCATACTGGCGGTCGCTTAGTAGGTAGTTTGATTCTAAATATTTGACAAGATGGTAATTTACCATACTCTCCATAACTTTGGAAAGTGCCGAACAAATTGCAATTGGGCGGTAATTTTCAGGGTTATTAGCGGTTCCCTTTTTAGGAATTGGCGTTACGTTAGCAACTTTCCAGCAGACTGGAAATTCCGCGGCACGGTATAAAGTGCTGAAAAGATTTGCTAAGGGACGAGCTAGCGTCGAAGAGCACTGCTTCAAGACCAGTGCAGGTATACCATCCGGCCCAGGAAACTTGTTTATGTCGAGATCCGCAACAAGTTACATGCAAATATTTTGATGCGTTTGCGCCAGAAAGTTGGTTAACTTTGAACTTTTTAACGCGTTGAGCTTTTTTGACAAGTAATCAGCTGATAATAAAAAAAATAATTTAACAAATTTGTAAATCATGAAAGCAAAACTTATATGAAAAGAGTAAATTCAATAAAATAATAAAATCTTGATATAGTTTTGAATCCGTTTTCAATGCACAAATAAGTAAACAAATAAAAAAAAACTGCTGACAGGAATGGCTTTTATAACGCGCGTTGTGTAAATTGCAATTTTTCATGCGCCAAGATTTTTCAACGCACGACAAAGTAATGATACGATAAGCCTTTCCTATGCGCTTGTGAATTGGACAATATTTTTGCTAAAAAAATTAAATCTTAACTTCAAAAAATTATGTTTTTGCATTGCACCGTAAAAATTTTCGTTTTTAAAAATTTTTAAAAATAACTCATATTCGACAAGTTTCATATTTTTTCCCATACATTTTAAGGTTTATATGGGAGCTTCAAGAGGGAGCAGAGATAGGCCTTTGATTCCTTTAAAAGAAAAGTTGGTTATACAAAAATACGTAGTTGGGGTCGGTCTTAGAAATAAACCCATTATGGGCACGCGATAACCCCTTAAAGTCCGAAAATCAATTTAGCCCAGAATGGTTTTTCCCGGGAACTATGTTTAGATATCAAGGCATATGGAATCAAAATTGCATTTAATTGAAAACTGAAGGGCTTGAGGAATACTGGAGCTGTATACACGCAGATAAAAAACATGTTTAAATATGGTCACCTCCAAGAAAACTATTTTTTTAAGAAAATGTTTAAAATTTTATGCTTAATTTAACTGTGTTATTGTCACCGACAACCATATTATGGTTAAATTGGTTTTCCTTAAATAATTTACACGTATTCGCACGTTTGCTTAAGTTAACTTAAGCACATTATGGTTAAGCTTTAACAACACGTTATTCTTACGTTTAGCCTTTTAACGTTCTCGCTCTAAAGACACTTTAACGAATAAGAATGCTTTGTTTATGGTTTTGCGATTTATCAAAAACTTTTGAAAAAATCCGCGTTTAAAAAACTGGAGTCGAAGTAGAAAAACTGCCATTCCCTCTACTTCTTGATTTGTAATTGGCTCAACAAAAAATTGTTTCTTTTACTTCTGATTCATTAAATGTAAACAGTTGCTGTCAAATCAAAATAAAAAGCAAAAAATTGTACACAAATGTTCGTTTTTTGTTTGAGTTTTTAAAACCCTGGAAAAGGCACTTGCTGAATTTGGAATCTTTAGGACAACAATAACGAAAAAAACTACACGAAAAATTTACACGGGCTAGCCTTTTAGGGTTAAGAAGTCGTCGGACAATGTAAAATGCTCTTTTTTCTACTTAAGCTTATGAACGGTACTGTCAATTCTCCTTCTAAAAAAAATTAGCATTACTGTACCTGTGATTGTGATGATAAGCTATATGAATATATGAAATTGTTTATGCTTAAGTTTTTGTTAATAAGATTTCTGTAGGACGCTCTAAATTCCAAATTTTTGTATTTGTTAAAACATGTACTTTGTAATAGTCTGTAAGAATTTTTCCTTTTGTATTTGAATTTGCAACATTTAAAAAAAAAAATAAATAATAAATAAATGAATTGAGTTATTTTTCTCAACTTTTTTTTGTTGGTTAAATATTGGCTAAGTGTGAAATTTATAATACTTTCTGAGCTTGTTTTTTTATATTTTGTTTCGTTAGTTTACCTTTATTCTCATGTATTAAACTTTATGAATACTGTCATAAAAACCATTTTTTTTTTTTAAATAAAACAAAAAAACATTTGTTTTAAATGAATGCATGTATGTCTGTCTTTTCTATGTTAAAACTTTTGTAATGAATTGACATACAAATGAAAACTTTTTATCACGTCTGCAAATAAATGAAACAACATTTTTTAAAGTAAGAACTAAATCAGTTCATTCATGTATGCGTGCAATACCTTTCAATACAGGAACTTCCGGAAGATACAACAGCAATTGTATGGCAACGTTGACAAGTGATTGTAAAGGAATTTTTGCAATATTATCTACAGCTGCATATGTGTACTCGTATATACATAAGAGCATCTCGGTGAAATAAATATGGCTGTTTGAGGAAAGTTATAAAAAGGAATCCGTCATGCTAGAAAACCTTTATTGAAGATAATTCAGTTGAAATTGAATTTTGTTTAATCGTTGCACAGTTGCTCATTTTGCTAACTAAAAACCATGACTAAATCAAAAATTGGACCATGAAATTTTACTTATCTTAATTTGAACTATTGAAATGACAAAAAACATCCCATTAATCCAGTACAAAAATTCCTTTTTTATGTCGGGTAAAAATTATGAGTCTAGATAAAAAACACAATCCTAAGTGAACTGTGTCGAATTTGACATAAAAATTTGCCGTTGAAAGCCGTCGTGAAATAAAATTTTATTTTGAGAACGTTTTTTCTAATGCTCCCACATACAGATAATAATACTCCCAACAATTACCTTACTTTCATTAAATTTCATACATTTTGTAAACAGAAAATGAAAGACAAATGAAAATGAAAATTAAAACAATATAAATAATTTAGAGAGAA
This sequence comes from Pollenia angustigena, assembly GCA_930367215.1. Lineage (NCBI taxonomy): Eukaryota > Metazoa > Arthropoda > Insecta > Diptera > Polleniidae > Pollenia > Pollenia angustigena. Next base: position 46,789,540 of record OV884058.1, read on the forward strand.
TTTGGAGTTACTGCCGACGTTTTAGTATGGGCTCAAGGATTTTTGCCTGAAGTTGAAGACCTAATTCTGCTTGAACACTAAAGGCTCAGTTAGACGAACGTTGCTGTACCGTTTCTGTAATGTATCAATCAGCTGTTGGTTTCTGTGTATATGAAAAGCAATACAAAAACAAATATAATCTACCGTAGTTGCAACGTTCCCCAGTTGGCCACGTTTTTAAGACATCCTCAAAGACGGATGCACGACAATGTTAACAACTGCACGACATGTGAGGGACAGCGGGAACAAATCGTCAACGAAATTTTCGAACAAGTGTCGCGAAAATCGTGCACGACACAAAGAAAGACAATGTCGCCTACTTTATCTTAACGACTACCTGCATGACAATGTCGTCTATTTCGAAGTCAACGACAAAAATTTTTGTATGGTTATCTAATTCAGACAGTTTTTTAGTATAGTTGGAATTTAAATTTCTCTTATATGTTTTATATTCGACTCCTATAAGCAATCCTGAAGTTGACAGTGAAGTACCAACTGCATGTAGTAATCCATTTTTCAGCCCGCGAATAATTTCATCATCATTTTTGGTTTTACTGTTTAGAACTAATTTGTAAATTTTTTGTAAATCAACATTAAAAAAAAAAAAGAATGTGAGACTTTTTAGAAAACCAAGCAAGTGATTGAAAAGCATTCAAGAAAACTTTGTCGTCAGTAGCTTTTATACAAGACAAGGACAACTTATAAGAAAAAGTCGCTCATACTGTCCCATATAAAGCTAAATAGAAGACAACTTACAAGACAGCGTCGCTCAAACTGTCGTGCACAACGATTTCCAGTAAATTGTCTTCTAGAAAACCTAAACAACAGGGGACACGTCGTGCATACATCATTGACGATGATGTCGTCAACGGCAATCTGGCCAACTGGGTCCATTCTGTTGTTACCGTTGTTACGTGACATTTGTAAAACAGTATGTAACATTGAATGCAGGTATTTTTGCTCTTTTTTGTGGTAGAGAAACTGCCATTTATTCCAATTCTTCATTTGTCATTAACCAACAAAACTGTTGCTTTTACTTCTGAATGTCAAATAAACTTGGAAAACGAAAAGTTGTACACACATTTTGGATTTTGGAGAGGAGGTTTATGTGGGAACACGTTCAATTTTGGACCTTCCAGTACCAGTACAATTTTTCCATGACATCGAATCTATTAAAAAAGTAATCGTTGCCAAATTGTATATCAATACCAACATTTCTAAGGTATTTATGGCACTCTAACCCAGCCAGCAAAATAATCCGACGTCGTTCAGATATCTGAGAGAAACGTCGGCAAAAAGTCGGAATCGTATGCTAATTCTGTCAGATTTCTGACCAAAAGACTTATAAAGTGGTTGACACGAATTCTGATAGACATGTCGTGGGAAATTTTGGTTTTTTGTCGGCATTTCTGATAGATATCTGACAGAAATCTAATGAAAAAGGCATGGGAAGTTCTGATGTGTAAGCCGAGATTTGTTTGCTTTCGAACAGATAGCTGAAAGAATTAATTTTATTGCAAAATATGAACATAACTAAAAATTTTACACGTACGTACCTTTTTGATGCTTTTTATCTTGAACAAATAAATAAAATTAAAATTATTTTCAACTGAACAAAGTATATTTATTACAAGTACATGCAAGTGATCAGCTGTTCAGTTGTTTTACATATTTTCGATAGTCACAAAATTTGCTTACATTTTAGTGCGCCATGATTTTTTTTTTTTTTTTTTTGTTTTCTTTATGTTTGGCTGTTTGACAGTACACAGAGGGAAAAATCCGGTATAAAAATACCAAAATTGACACCATCCGTTGTCAAAAGTGAGCCAACTACGTTTGTGTTCAATTTGATAACGGATGGTATCAATGTTTTTTAACCACCTCGTTGTCAGTTTGTCACCATTTGTTCTCAATATGACATCAAATTGGTTATATATTATCACCATAATGGTACCATACCGACAACATGCTGTTGTCATTTTTGACAACACACCGTTAATATATTGACAACATTCGGTTGTCCTTTCGATAACACATTGTTCTGATTGTAGTATGTACTTAATAACCCATTCTGAACCCAAGTAAAAAAATGGAATAATGTAAATTTATTAATTTATTTCACATTAAATAATATACTTATAAAAAAATACATAAAAAATTCACACTTTTACAGCCAGGCCCACGATGTCACACGTTAACGTTCGCATAGAAAATTAAATTGAAAACAAAAACAAATTTTAGAAATTTTTTTTTATTTTATTTATTAAATTTTTATTTATTAATTTAATCACAGCACTGAAACTTTTCACTTTTTACTTTCGAATACCAAAGTTGATTGTGGGATAACTTGTATACGCTGTTAATAATGACAACAGGGCGATACCTATTTGACAACAGGGTGTTATCAATTTGACAACAATGGTACGTTTTTTATCTAACGGCCCAATTTGACAACATTTTGTTTAAAATTTAACAACAAATGTTGTCGAAATATTGACAACAGTTTGTTATCAATTTATTACCACTGGTTGACAGTTTTTTAACGTTTTTTTTCGCTCTGTGTATCAACTGGTTTTACACAAACAAAATTAATGTTGTTTTTTTATTGTTGATTTGTTGTAGACTTGCATGTACTTGGTATAAATATACTTTGCAACTGAATGACAATTGTCATTATTTAAAAAAAATAATAAGTCTCGTTAGACAAATCTGAATGAATTCCGTCGGAATTCTATTGGACATATCTGAACATAAATTCCCCCCGATATATCCATGCGAAATCGATCAGAAATCGGCCAGACAGTAAGTATATTCAATGTCTGAAAGAAATCTGAACGAAATCTCTAAGAATGAAGTCAGACATTTGCACGAAATGTCTGATTCCGACAATATCGAAGTATTTTGCTGGCTGGGTAACCTACTTTCGATAGTGGTATTTTTATGTTAGCTATGGTGAAATAAGGACTGATGTAAAAAGAATTTGGTAAGACGATTGGAGTTGCACAAAGATATTATTGGGCCAAATCTATATTATATATTTTCCTGAAATTTTTACAGCAACATCACGTAAACCACGAAAATAAAATAGGCTACTTTTTTCGATAGAGGCAGGGTAAGTGGTACTCTCCATAGGATGCCTATATTTAGTATTGCATATCTTAAGAGCCCCTGCACCCATTTTCTTGAACATTTTGCAGTAGGATATTCTTATCCCAAAGACAAAAGCCGTTAAGCTTTGAAAGACCCACTCTTATGGTAAACTACACCTTTCAAAATAAAAATAAAGGGTGTAGGTGTAGGTTGAGCAATACATTTTTACAAAAGCATCCTGTGAGCCCCCCAAAAAAAATAGACTATTTATTTTGTCTATAGGTACAGGGCAGCAGCATCCCCATAGTACTCAACTGTATGACTAAGTAAAGTGACTGATTCACCATTGCGCAGTCCAAGCGGCTGAAAATCGATACATGCAGTTAGGGCAGTGAATAGGTCTCCCAACGAATATATCTACAGAGAAGAGCTTACTGAAAATTTAAATATTTAGGGTATAAAATAGGTAAAAATAGGCTTGACATAGTCTTAACACAGGCTATAAATGTTTGTAAGATTCCAAGTGGGAGTGGCACCTCCCAAACAAAGAAAGTTTGAATAACTCCATATCTGGAGGACGGTTACAGAAAAGTTTTCAAATTTAAAACAAATAACTTTGTTAACAATACACAAAATCTGCCAAAAAGTGGACGGGATTGGAGAAGTGGAAGTGGATCCCCCATTACAAAGATAGTGTTAATTACAGTGATCCGGGTTTTGTACAAATATTTAGCTTGGTTATCAATACACAACATTTTTCAAAAAGTTAGCTAGATTGGAGATGTAGGCGTGGCGTAGTACCTCCCATAGAAAGACAATTAAGATTTATTTTTATCTGGAGAATGGTCACAGTATGTAAAGTTTTTTTTAATTAGCAACGAATAGTTTGATTTTCTATACAAAAAATCGGTCAAAAAGATGGCTGGATTGGAGAAATGGTCATAACACCTTCAATATAAGCACAATATAGATTTCAGTACATTAGTAGAACAGTTATGGTAAAAAATCTAAATTTGGTACTATTTGCTTAGTTTTCGATACACAAGATCTGCTCTAACATATTTTACTAATTTTTTATCAATGGGGGAGCCGAAGCGCAGAAGGGCCATGTGAATTTATGGAACGATTTTCACCATTTTCAAACGTCTTCGTCCTTATGGCAATTAAGACGTATCCCATTAAAAAAAAATTTGGGTTTTTTGAAGCACTACAGAGAAAAAGCGCATACTCAAGCGCTTCAACTAAAGAGCTTTTATAAAGCAGTAAATGATAACAAATAAAACATACAAAAAAGCTGCTATTTTAGTGCTGACAACGAAGAGGGGTTTTAAGCGAAAAAAAAAATATATTATGGTTTACGAAAATGATTGAAAAAAGGCATTTAAACAAGTAAAAGCAAAACATTAGTGAATATGTTAATATAGTTAGCGCTTAAAAAAGCACTCTAGGAGCGCTTTGTTTGATGTTAAAAGAAACGCTTATTGTCAGCAGAAAATAGTATTCCAAACCGGGAACACCCCATACAAAAATCAGGCAGCCAATCAGCAGGTTTGAAGCGATTTGAGGTATGAATTCACACAAAAACCTGCTCCTTTTGGAGCACGTTTTTTACTGGGATGTAACAAATTTGTTCAAATTGACGTCAAAGTTGTAACCTGTACTTTGCGAACAAATCTACGCGGACAGACAACCAGCTAGCAATCCAGCCGAATGGATTGACATCGTTAGATCGGGCCAGAAGGTAATTCTGTCCCATTAAAGTATATAAAAGGGAGTCAATATTGAATTCAGAGCAACGACGAGTTAATGACTACATTAAACGACTAATTACTAACAGTGTTCTTTGAAACTAAGGGCATAAAATGGGCTACATGGCCTTCCAAACTGAATGTAGATTCTATAAATTGAAACATATTTTGTGGGAATCCGGTAGGCATGACAACTGTAGGACGACAACGGAGTCGGTTTCCTAAGAAGTATTAACATGATTAGATCCGAGTTTTCCCACAGCTATTGATAGACAAGAAAGATTTGCCAGGGCCGCTTATTGTTTTTTAATTTAGAATTACAAAATATACCCTATTAAAAGGGTTTTTAGTTCCTTACACGAGGTCGCAGTCCAATTTTTCCGTGTACCCTTATCGAAGTTTAAGTCAAAGCTTCAAGAAAAAATTAAGAAGAGTACTGCAAATAATGAAAATTGCCCCAAAAAAACCTTCCTTACCCTCCACACAGCTAATGACCTATATATCAATAAAATATAGCTAATTAGGTTTGGAATATAAGCCACAGCCACTATGTGATCCGCGAAAGTAGAGCAAAGCTTCCGCAAAGACAATCATACTGAAAGACAGGAAGCACTTCCTGCAAGAAGCATACAAATGGAGGCCTCAACCAAGAGTCATACCGATAGCTACTGACTCCCGTAGCACCGGAGTAAAGTACCTTGGTGAAACTTCGCAATCACAAAATCTAAAAATTTCATGGGCACTGTCATTTAAATGTTTGTCGCATTCTAGGTTGCATGCACCTGTTTTGCCCGAGAGGACGTTTCACCAAAAGGTGAAATATTCTTTAGATGATCCCTATACCCACTGGCGCCAAACAATTCATCAAAGTAAGTTTTGTATCTTGCGAAAGTGATAACCTTTCTTAAAACTTTTCAGGTTGTACATCCTTAATGAATAAAGGTTTCTTAAAATCCTTATTGCTAAAAGTTACTTTCACCTCAATTAATCTAAACATAATGATACTTTTAAGACAAAACTTAAAAAAATCACATTTCGTGATATTTTCGAATTTCCGACGAAATCCGCATTAAGCCCTTATTTCCAAAGGTCACAGCAACTGCTTATATATTATTCCCATATTCTCATCAGCAAAAATTTCAATGCGTTTAACTCGTAAAGTTTTCACAACTTTACAAGATGTTAAGACCAAAATGAATCATAGATAGATCCAAAATTTCCAATAAAACATTTTAACTATTATAATGAATCTTATTATTTGCCAATTTAAGACTGATTTTAAATTCTTATAACTTTTTTATTCTCTGCAGTTTTAAATGTTCTTTGCTTTTTGGAGGTTATAATTGTCATCATACTCAATGCAAGACGTGTAAAAATTATTCAATTTTATAATGTTTCGGGACGATCAATTGTAAGAAAAAGAAAATACTTCAACATGATAAGAAGCTTAATTAACAGTTTTGAGAACTAGGGCCGTGAGCCGTGAACAACAATTGCTCGACCTGTTCGCACGAATGAGCTGTAAATGTTGTACGTGATAACGTCCACACGGATCCATCTAAGTCTACTCGTCGACGTTTTAAACAATTGGAAACCTCCAAAACATCGCTTCGACACATTATTAATTTCTTTGGCTCAAGAATAATTGCCTAGATATGCATTACAACGGCTGCAAATACGACAATATGCAAATCAGTAATTTGAAGTTGGTCCACCCTGTACGTGCTATCAAAAATCCGCCCTGGTCGAATGCAACATTTAAACATTTAAGACTCTATCACGTAGTATAAATAGCAAAGTAAAACAAAAGCATTAATACAGGAGCAGAATTGTATTAAAAAAAAAAAATAAAATGCATGAAAATAAAAACCATATAAAAAATAAAAGAGTAGCAGCGCCTGAGTTTTAGTCGAAAGAAATTGCAAAAAAGTTGTGTCAATCTAGATGCTTCAAAAATATAAATAAAAATAGCTGATGTAGTGTACAGTACTGTTCCAAAAGGAATTTCTGTTATAAAAAAAGTATAAAATATTGATAACAATGTATTTATGGATGTATATATTTATGCAGCCCACACACTTAAAGTGTATGTGTTTGTTTATGTATTCTGTGTGACTGTGTAAGGAAGCTAACGAGATGTGTCAGCATAAAAAAGGCTGCTATAAAATGCTGATGACAACAATCATTTTCAGACACATTTACGCAAGTGTTAAATTTATGCATTGTATTTTATACATCCATGTACTTTAAATCATATACATTCTGGTAAACTGGGACATGTTGCTACAAATATGTTTACCCTATATTATGCCAACGGCACACTGCGTAAAAAGGGTGAAATTTGTTAAAATATCTTATATGTGTAGGAAAACGGCACTACAAGACTTCAAATTAGGGCGCCTCCTGTGCAAGTACAAACTTAAAGAGATCCGAATTAAATTTGGTCTAATTTAAAGGATTGCAATATTGGGAATATAATTGCGATCAGTATAACTGCCTGTTTTTAGAACGCAAGCACGAAAGTGACTCGTTTAGCTAACATTTAAAACAAAAACAAAATTTAAAAAATTAAAAACTAAAATTAAAAAAAGACTTTGAAGTCTTATACCCATGGATTGAAGGGTATTCAAATAACTCCACTTCAAATCTATTTCTGTAATAGAGTATTTGTGCACTTAAGCCATTTAATTTTCTGGTATTTTCATTGAATTAAATCCAAAAATATCTTATCGCAACCATTATCATCATACAAAATTTTTTTAAGTCCATCCATAGTTGACAATACAAAGCTCCCAACAAATACACATCACGAAAACAACTTTTAATGCGATATCTTTCCTTTTATCCTTTCGTTCCGTGGGGCGGGGTTGGAGGGGTTTTTTGGCTAAGCTACAATTCACATAAAAAAAACTATTTTTGCATATCGAAAAAGCATAAACATTTATGATGATCATTGTTGGGTTTTCCGTAAGTCCTTTAATTATATGTCCCATTCGAAGTTGTGAAATCAACAAAAATTCATAAGACAGGTGCTAGTAAAAATCTATAGAAACTTATCATGACGTCTTGGTTCGTATAGTAAAACAAAGTATACTCAGATACCACAGCACTGTTTTCCTTTCCGCGACATATTTCCCTGCAAGCAATACGAGAGGTATGTATAAGTTTAATGAAAACCCCGAATAGGACAAGTTATCCCAAATCAACAAATATTGGAAAAAGCTGTAATAATAAAGAAAATACATTTTCGCGAATAGGTAAACGAATTGATGCACACAAATATAACAATTTTTTACACCACTGCACAAAGGGCAAAATTAAATCAAGCCGCGCGATATATAAACAGCTGCCTTTTGGTAAGAAATATTTCCACCAATAAAAAGTTAATTTTCTGTATACATAAAATATATAACGATATCACAACGTTATTAAAAAAAATATTAAGAAAAACACAAAATTTGACAAACAAAACATAATTTTTTCGCCAGTGTCCATGGATGCTTTTATTATTTAACTTTGTTTATATGTATGTAGCAAATACAAGTATATAATATATGTTAGTGTATCTATACTAATTCAGAATCTTGCTCCGATCTGAGTTCACCTTAACTGTCTTTTCAGAGATGTTCTCATCTGAGCTGCTTTCCATATAAAATTATGGCATTTTCCACCATAGCCTCAAAATTGTCTTTCAAATGGATTTTCAAAATTTTAAATGAGTTTCGTCTTCTCGATGATATATTTTTCAACCTACCTTCAACATATTTCAATATCCCCACCCAGAGAAAAACATGTTTAAATATGGTCACCTCCAACAAAACTATTTTTAAAGAAAATTTTAAACTTATTATGTTTAATTTAACTATATTATTGTTGCCGACAACCATCTTATGGTTGCATTATTCCTCCATCAAGATTGCGGCCGAACATGTTATGGTTAATTATAACTAAAATATTTTTAACACTTATAATAGCATGGTTGGTTTTCAACCATAGCATGTTGCTCTTGGAAAAGGAGGAAAATACTATTGTTAATTTAAAAACAAGTTAGAGTGCTATATTCGGCTGTTCCGAATCTTTGATACCCTCCACCGACAGTTCGAATGTTTAAGGAGTAATATCTGTATGGTGTTATTATTATCTTAAACTGTGACGATTTGTTATTAATTTTGGTTTTAGGCGACTAAACTCTTTTCCGGTAGTAGGGTTTATATGGGGCCTAGGGTAAATTATGGACCGATCCTCACGAAATTTCACAGTGTTATTTCTAGTCCTAAAAAACTGTGACGTACCAATTTCTGTTATGATAACATTATTAATTATGGTTTTAGGTGTACTAAGCTGTTTTCCGGGAGTAGGGTTTCTATGGGACCTAGGGTAAATTATGTACCGATCTTCACGAAATTTCACAGTGTCATTTCTAGTCCTAAAAAACTGTCACGTACCAAGTTTTGTTACGCTAGCGTTATTTTTTACGCTTTTGGGCGTACTAAACTGTTTCCGGGAGTAGTGTTTATATGGGGCTTAGAGTAAATTATGGACGGATCTTCACGAAATTTAACAGCAAGATTTCCAGTCAAATAAAACAAATTTTTTGCAAAATCTTATCTCATTCCGTGCCTTGTTCCAGCATTTATGCTATTTTTTGTAACAAAATTATCAATTTTTTTAGGTGGTGCTTCCACATTTTTATTCATAGCTCTGGTCCTACTGAACCGATTTTGCTAAATTTCAATTTCAAACTGCTTAGGATAACTACAAACAATTTGGCACCAAGTTTGTTTATTTCTTTTGAGGTGTTCGATAGTGAGCGTGTTTTCAACAGACGGACAGACAGACGGACATGGCTAAATCGACTTAGAATTACTCAAGGACCCAGAATATATATACCTTATGGGGTCTGAGATGAATAATAAAAAAGTTTCACAGGGAATGACAAACTTAATATACCCTCTTCACAACTAATTGTGGTGGAGGGTATAACAAATTATGTTCATAATTAACCGCAACATGTTTAGAGGAAACCATAATATGGTTGTGGCTTCGTGATGGAGGTGAATTAAACCATAGTATGGTTTTCGGCGACAATAATACGGTTAAATTAAACATAATATGTTTAAAATTTTCTTTAAAAATAGTTTTGTTGGAGGTGACCATATCGACACCTAACCGCGAAAATAACGTAAGCGCTAAAAATCAAATTTTACAGGAGAGAGCTTTTTTATTTTATTAAATATAAATTTTGTATGAAATTTGTCGCTTACAATAAAAGTGTTCTTGCTATAAAATCGTAACGGTACCTTATTTGACCATGACATTTTAGGAGATGATGGAAGTGCTGCCAATTAAATCATTTAATTAAAAAAAAAACAAAATTGAATATCATGTCGCTTACGTTATTTTCGCGGTTAGGGATCGATATGTCAACATGTTTTTTCTCTGCGTGCATATATGAAAATTTAATTAAACACTGAGTATTTCTTACCGACGTTTTGTCTTTGGTTGTAAGAAAAAACGTTGACAACAATGGCCTATAAATTAGTCAATGTTCAAACGCTGGTTTAGTTGAACTTAACTAACTAACGTATTAAAAAGCACGACAAAATGTTACTGCTATAGTCATACAACTTCATACAAATAATAGCAGTCCCAGCCAGGTCCTGGAGTTCGTTTGTGTAAGTTGTTTTGATAGCCAAAAAAAAAAACTACATACAAAATACAAGTAGTCCCAGCCAGAACCTGGGGCAGTTTGTGCCGCACATATTTGGTGTCTACTGAAGAGTTAATAACTCAATTTAATTATTAATATGGTGAATATTGGAGATTTTATAGAGATTTACGCTTTTGAACTAATAAGATATAGAAAATCACCGCTATCGTGAATAACAAGCGGAATTTTTGTTCCCATGAAATTTGCATTCCCCTCGAAGGGAAAAAAGCAATCGTGAATCTCATGTAAAAAATTTTTCACGTTATCAGTTCCAGTGAATATAAAAAAAAGAAGAAAGATTAAAAAAAATTAAAAATCAATGACATTTTAATTCAAAAATATACATGTAAATATTTTAAAGAAAAGTAAAAATAATAAAGCAAAATATTTAGTATTGGAGGGATAGTTTGATTACAACGTTAGTTTTTTGCTCTTTTGTAGTAAAATATTTTCCAAAATTCAGCCACCAAGTCTATCGAAGCTTCACAAATCCGCAGACAAACGACCTGCTGTTTTGCATTTTGTTGACCAATATATCGGTTTGTGCCTTATTAACGGATCTAGCCCTTAATATTCGATTTATAGGAGGAACAACTTACATACAAACATGTTCTGTTCCCTAGCAAAAATAACGTGAAAAAATTAGGAGGGAAAAAAACTTTTCACGATAAGGGGAATTTTTTCCCCTTGAACATTTGTTCACGTTATTATTATTATTATGCTGTGGAGTTTTTCATGATCGCAAATATGTGAAACGGGGAAAAATTACGAGGGAAAAATTATTCACTAGTCTGCAATTATACTTTTCGTATAATCATGAATCTGAGCATAAATGGACCACAATTTTAAAAATAATTTTACACGGATCAGTTCTCTAAAACACAAACCAATACAATGTTAAAACAAAATATAAATTTTTTTTATGGTTAACGTCATTTTTTATGACAAACTTTTTATTTGAAAATATTTTTTTAACATTATAAAAATGAAATGAAAAAAGTTTTGAAAACTATTATTTAAAAAAGTGTCCTCTTTCAAATGAAATGATTTTTTTAAAGACCATTTTTTATTGTTGATTTATCGCGTGAACTCCCCATATGACTAGCCCTATGTGCACCGTTAAAATTTAATTTTTTTATATAGAAGTAGCAAATGACATTCACTTCACGGTAACTTCTTATGAACTATTGATTAAATATCATAAAAAACATTGCTCGAAATTGGATACCGTTATGTATCTTAAAAGTGCTGTTGGAATATTTAAAAACATAATTTTCCTTACTTCAGAGCACCAATCGGTACATTCAAACATACTCTGGGATGTATTATCCCAATAGGACCGAAGGGGTTAAATGTTGGTATGGATGCACATTTTGTCGCTGATAATTATCATTATCATTATAATATTAAAAGAGCCATGATCATGTTATTATTTTATGCTGGTAGGTCCAGAATTTACCATAGGGCCCTTGAAAACTTCAGCTTTCATTCCTTATTCGCTCTTTACGGAAGTTTTTCTTATATACCGGGTCTGTGGCTTTTGTTTATATCCCTTAAGCTTTCGCTCAACTATACTCATTATTGTCATATGTACGGGCTTGACCGACTGTACTTTCTTAAGTCTGAGTTCATACGGCTCATGTCTTATTAACAAGATTCTTCCTTTTTCTTCTTTGAACATGAATTGGCGTTCAAATGATTCATGTCATGTTGATGACATGTTTTTTATTTTGTTTTATTTGATATTGAAAACAAAAACAAAATTAAACAACGAATAAGAAAGCAAAACGTAAAGACAGTACATGAATCTGTGTACTCGTTTCTTTTCCCCTCGTCCCTCTCGCCTATAAAGTAGTAATCTTGTCAATAAGACATGAGCCCTATGAACACAGACTAATTGTTTTAACCGATTTAAGCCCAAAGAAAAACTAACGAACTTTTAATTTTTCAATAAGGCAAAAATTAATTGAATAATACAGTCAAATCCCGATAATTCGTACCCCGATAAATCGTAATTCCCGATAATTCGTAATAAACTGTCGGTCCCTTGAAAAAATCTCGTTAATTCCTAAAGTTTCCATACATTTTGGTCCCCTCGATAATTCTTATTTTTTTTTCGAAGAAAATCGTCTTTACATCTTATAAATCGTAATTGTTTGCTAACTACCACTTATAATTCGTAATAAAAACAACAGAAACATGGAAATAATGATTTTTTGTTTACCGTTTTTTTTGCGTAGGTTTTTGCTTGTTCGTGTGTTTATTTTCTTAAGATCAGTTTGTTACATAAATAATTTTTATAGGTATATTTTATTTTTAACAATTGTATTTTATGTGTTTTTTATTGTTTTAGTAAATAAATTGAAAAACCCCGTTAATTCGTATTAATTTTATTTAAACCCCGGTAAATCGAAATCCCGCTAAATCGAAAACCCCAATAATTCGTAAGAAATGGCCGGTCCCTTGCGATTACGAATTATCGCGATTCTACTGTATTAAAAACTTTGTCGTAAGCCGCACAAAATAAACTGTTCCCAAATTGCCACAGCGGGTGTAACTGAGCTGCATTTGCAATTATATCGTAAGCGGTAAATGGACTATGAAAGAGGAGAGGTTTTTTCATTTTTTTTCCTTGAACAATGCAACACCCCTGCGGGAAATTTGTGTCAATTGGTCCAACAGACTGGTCCTGGGAGTTTTGAAAATAGAACAGGTACAAAAAAACGAACTCATGACCAGAGAAAGGAGAACCAATCATGTTACTGGCTTATGAAGAACAAAAAGGTAGAAAAAGTAATTAATTACAGTACAGTCTTCACCGGTGGTTTGACATATTTTTGGGACTTTCTGAAATTTGGTTCTTGAATTTAATTCTAGGACTTTTTTTTATTGAAATAATACTACATTGTATTGAAATAATACTACATTATATGTAGTAACAGTTCGGTTTGTGCTTTGTTGTGATACAGACGTGTATTTTTAGTGAACAATTAAAACGATAAAATTAAATAAAATAAAAACGTAAAAATATATACGTATGCATGTTCATACATGTATGTATGTATGTATACATAATCTGAACAAAAACATTTAAGTTTAAATTTCTTATTTTTTTTTTTGTTGTTGTAATACAATAAATAATAAAAATATTAAAAGCAAAGCAAAACGGTGAAAACAAAAACAACTCTTTGCATGAGTACGAACAGTGAAACAACACTAAGACAAAATGAAAGAAACGTTTACGTTTTAGTTCAAGCAAATGAAAATAATGCAGAAATAAATAAAACAAAACAAAACAATATTAACTATCTAACGGCTAAGCCAATTATTCGTACACGTTCCTTCGGTATTTACTCAAACGGTGGATAGTGAGTCATTAAAAAAACTACAACTAGACAAATTTAGTGGGAAATGATACCATGAACTTAAACACAAATGCAATGGGAAACCCCCCTGTAAAAAGTTGTCAAAAGCCTCAAGTCCAAGTTGGTATGGACAGGTATATAACAGTCCTTAAACGGGGTCGCAGCCCTACCTCTTCAGCTGTTGCTTCGGCATCAAAAGTGCCATCTTTTGATAAAATAAATTCCCAAAATTGCTTTGCAATTCTGGAGGATGAATCCTCTGAAGCACCAAACGTCATAAAATCGTCCAAGCCTCCCCCGATATATCTTAGGGAGCATAACTCAAATGATCTAATAAAGAGTTTAAATTCCTTGATTGGCGAAAATTCTTTTTATGTTGCTGCAATAAAGCGAGGTAGTATAAATGAAACTAAAATTCAAGTAAATCATGAAAATGACTTTTGCAAAATAATTAGCAAATTTGAGGCACTTAAAAAAAGGGTTTATACATACCATCTCAAGAGCAGAAAAGGTCTCCAGGTGGTGATTAAGGGAATTGATTCATGCGTAGACCCAGAAGAAATTAAATTTTTTCTTGGAAGAAAAAGGCTTTAAGATAAAACATGTGGTAAATATTAGAAATAGGGACAAAAATCCACAACCACTTTTTCGAGTAAAATTAGAGCCCTGCGACATTAAGTTTAAAAAAACGAAACGCATCCTTTTTATAGTTTGAAATATATTCTATACAGAAAAATCACAATTGAGCAGGCGCACAACAAAAATGGGCCTGTTCAGTGCTTAAACTGCCAATAATTTGGCCATACCAAGGCATACTGCTACTTACACCCTGTCTGCGTAGTATGTGGTGAACTACACGGTACAGTTTCTTGCGATAAGTATAAAACCGACCCCAACGAAAAAAAATGTAGCAACTGTGGCGGTAATCACACTGCCAATTATAGAGGATGCCCTGTATATACTATCGTCAAGCAGTCGGTCGGACCGAAAACTAATCAGGTAAACACAAATGCTATTCAAGCCCCCCAGCCTAGTAATAACAGAACCTCTTACGCTAACGTCCTAAAATCAAACCATCAGCCAATGCAAGGTGCCTCGCCAAGTAATGATGAAACTCCGGTTTCTAATTTAAGTCGTTTAGAAAAAACCATGGAAACATTAGTGCAAACAGTAAATAATTTTACGAACACAATGGGTAATATGATGCAGGAAATTCTTAGAATGAAATCGATGTTATTGCAAGCTGTTCTTAACAAACCATGAACTGTTTAAAAATTTGTTTTTGGAACGCAAACGGCATCCACCAACATAAAAATGAATTAGAATACTTTCTTAAAAATAAACAAATTGATGTCATGATGATTTCTGAAACCCATTTGACCTCAAGAAATACGTTTAAAATCAATGGTTACCCAATAAAAAATGGAGCTTCCGACGAAGCAGGTTTTTAAGGGAGAAACATAAACGTTTCGCTTACCATTGCGCTTACGGAAGGCATGAATTTTATATGGCGAGTTCCCACTTTGAAGCAATACATTTTTGACACATAAAGCGCTTTATTCAGCGCATATAAAAATTGTTGGATGTAACGATCAGCCTTACGCACGAAATGTTTTTATACAGTTATTGTTTAGTACTCTCCCTTACAAACCTGCTTCGTAGTAAAGGAATGCCGTAGCACATGAAATGTTATTTTTTTTTATAAAAGTTGTTGAGAGTTCTTTTACTTACTTTACTGCATTTCTGTATGTCTTATTGCGTAGCGCATAATCGTGCGCTTATTTTTTTAAATGTACCATTAGTGCTTCGCAAAATTATGAAATTTTTTATTGGGTATATACTACAGGCAAAGCCCGGTATAACGAATGATATAATGTCAGCTCCTTTCGTTAAACTGAGAGATTCGTAATACCGAACTTTTCTTTAAATAAAAAATTAGCTACACTTATCATTAAATCGAGCTTTTTATTAAACTTGCATACGTAAGTGCGTGTTTAAATATTGGGGAAAGTTATTTGTCAAAAAATTAACTACATATTCCGTAAAATCAAATAAATATGCAGTTATTTTATAAAATTTTACTGTCAAAAATTCAACACCATATTCAGTAAAACTGAATTGCTTGTTTTGTGTAAGCAATTCCCATTTTCTATTTGTTAATGTAATTTAGTTAAATACATCAAATTTTAAAAGTAAAATAATTGCGAAGCCATATCGGTCATGCTGCTGGTGTCTTATAAATGAGAGTTCTTCTGTAAACAACGTGGTCAGTACAACAAAAGTAAAGGGTAAGTAAATTATAATATTCTCCCTCTCTTGCTTATAAGAAAAACAAGCGGACAGCTGTCTGTCTGGTATTTTTTAGAAATTCAGCTCTTTTGTGGAGTAAACGAAAATTACTGAATTTAATAAAATAACTGAATATTTAATTGTTTTTACTGAATATGGTGTTGAATTTTTGACAGTTAAATTTTCCAAAGTAACTGAATATTTATTTGATTTTACGGAATATGGTGTTGAATTTTTGACAGTAAAAATTAAATGAACTTTTTGTTAAAAATAAATAAAAAATAAGTAGACCGGTTTTTAATTGAATTTTCATTTATTTTATATTACAATTTCAGTTAATTTTACGTACAGAATATTGGGAGTATATTTTTGCGATATTAGGGATTACACCTTTTTAAATTCTTTTAAAATTGTAATATTTCACTTTCTATTTAACATCTTGTTTCCACAACACTTCAATTTGTGCTCTGTGCTTCAAACAAAACTCTTCTATTATGCTTAAAACTAATCTACGTGTTGTATTACTTTATAACAAAAAAAGGCACATCCAACATTTAACCCTTCGTTAAACCGGGACAAACAAATGTTGATCGTTCGTTATATAAGGCAACTAATGAAAAAATTTGCTCATTGGTTATATCGGATTTTCGTTAAAGTGAGTATTTGTTATATGGAGCTTTGCCTGTATATGATACCAAGGACCCTCGAGATAGAGCTTGTGGAGGTTCTGCCATTTTAATACCTAATGTGTGATCATCGCGAAGATTTTCTCCAAGCAACGAACATTTGCGTTGAGGAATTAAATAGAAACCTAGAAATTTCATCGTTATTCTCCCCTCCTAGATTTTCAATATCGGAGGACCAATATTATAAATATTTTAAATCATTAGGACCGTGTTTCCTAGCCGCTGGCGATTATAACGCTAAACATACCTTCTGGGGGTCGCGACTTATAACACCAAAAGGTCGTGTTTTATTTAATACAATTTCTAAAATTGATTTAAATGTGGTAGCGAGCGGACAACCAACATATTGGCCCACTGATCATCAAAAAATTCCAGATGTCATCGATTTCGGCGTGGTTAAAAACATTCCCATAGAATTGATTCATGTTGAAGCCTCCCTAGAATTATCTTCCGACCACACACCTACAATTGTTACTATAATGAACCCCAATAGAATTGTACTGGTTACTTAGCGATGACAGCTACGCAAATTAATTGGTTAAAATATAAAAAATATCTCAGTACCCATTGCACAGAAAATATTCCGCTCAGTACACCGGATTATGCAGATCGCTCTATTGACAATTTTGACAGTTTTCTGAAACTAGCTGTTCAGCATTCCAATATTGCCACCAAAAAAACAAAAACTATTAAAATATATTCCACAGGCTTCTCTGGAAAAATATTTTAAGGAACTTGATGCAACCTCACAATCAGACTACTCATTATGGCGTGCAGCTAGAAATCTCAAAAGGCCAGCTGTCTCTAACCACCATTAAGAAACTTGAATGGAAGTTGGGCAAGAAATGATGTTGAAAAAGGAAATCAGTTTGTCAACCATTTAAAAAACGTATTTACCCCAAATATATCTCACGATATTGCGGTCGAGTTACCACCTGTTGCTGCTAGAGCAGCTGTTCCGCTAAGATTTGAGATAAGAGAAATCGAAAAGGCTATTCGTGATTTAAACCCCAAGAAGGCTCCTGGTTTTGATAATATCAGCAACAAAATGCTTTTGGAGCTACCCAGCATAGCAAAGAAAATTATTCTTTTAATTTTTAATGCTATTTTACGCCTTGAATACTATCCTCAAAAGTGGAAGGTCTCCTTAGTCACCATGATACCTAAATCTGGAAAGGATCACACAAAAGTTGAGTCATAAAGGCCTATAAGCCTACTTTCTAATATATCAAAGCTGTTTGAAAAGCTGTTAGCGTCAAAATTAACCCCAATTTTAAATGAAAATAGATGTATTCCTGACCACCAATTCGGCTTTAGTAGAGAACACAGCACAATTGAGCAAACCCATCGTATAGTAAACGCAATAAGAAAAGCCTTTGAAGAAAGAAAATATTGTTCTGCTCTCTTCATCGATGTTTCTCAAGCTTTTGATAAAGTCTGGCATGAAGGCTTAATACATAAATTGAAGCTAAACTTACCAGTAAACACACACAAGCTGCTAGAAAGCTACTTAGTCGGTTGAAAGTTTATTATTAAAGAAGGTTATTATTTAAGCTCTCCTCAGCAAATTGACGCTGGATAGGCCAACAAACAACTACAACCATACTTCAACATTTGCTGATGATACAGCTTTTCTAAGCGTGCACGAAAACAGTCAAGAAGCATCTCGATACCTACAGAATCATATATGGCAACTCGAACTAAGGTTAAAGCAATGGAGGATAAAGGTCAATAAGCAAAAATGCGTACATATAACATTCACCTTGCGTCGGGAATCATGCCCCCCTATTAAAATCAATAATCAAATAATACCTCAAAATTCGCATGTAAAATACCTCGGTATTCATCTAGATCGCCGTTTAACGTGGAAAAGCCATATAGAGGCAAAATTAACTCAAATGAAACAAAAAGCCATCCAAATTCATTGGCTTATTGGAAGAAACTCTGTCCTTAGTCTCGACTGCAAACTTCTTCTTTACAACTTTATCTTAAAGCCAATCTGGTGCTATGGTATACAGTTATGGGGCACTGCCTCGGCCTCTTATATCGAAAAAATTAAAAGGCGCCAAAATAAACTACTTCGAATAATCACAGCTGCCCCTTGGTATGTTAAAAACTCAAATATTCACAAGGATCTCAATGTTCCATTAGTTAAAACTATGATTACGAAATATGCAGTAAAATACTTAAAAAGGCACGAATTGCACCCGAAGCCACTAGCACGAAATATTTTAAATAATAGCGGCCACAGTCGCTTAAGAAGAAGAGACACTGCAGCACTTATCCAATTAGATGAGCGATAAACACTATAAAAGTGAACAGAACCCGCGATGAAGAAAATTTTTGTCTGGCACTGGCAGGACAAAAAATAACGTATTAGGTTAAGATTTGATTAATTATTGTTAGTTCATATTTAATATATGAAGATTCAATAAATAAATAATGAAAAAAAAAAAAAAAATATGTAGTAACTGTCACTAAACACGTCCATTGAGAATAGACGTGTGACTGGTCGAATGGGTCAATTGACCCCCTCCAATGACAACCCATGTAAAAGTAAAAGGTCTTATTTATATAAAGTGTTAGAACTAGAACCGTTCTCTACCACCAAAGATCATGGGACTACTTGTCGTTCGCTTCCCTCTAGGGACCTTACTTGGATTTATGTTTTTTTTTTCTTTAAAATGGCCTTAACCTTTAAACCACACAAAAGGAATCATTTTAACACGATAAAAAAGAAACTTCTTGACTTTGTTTGCAATATCAATTAAGTACTGAAAACATATTTTTTCATTAAAAAATATTTTTTAGTAACGATATATTTCAGAACTTACGTAAGTTGCCCTCGTGTGTGGTTTTCTACACTTATGTAATTTCTATGTAATTTGCAATAAAGACTAGATTTTCTGTCGGCAAGTGCGATTATTTTTAATATTGTTGCGAACTGCATGCAATTTATGTTTTATAAAGTGAGTGCTTACATAAAATACTCACAAGCTTTGTATGGTTTGTTGTTGATCACCAATGGGTTATAACTACATCAATAATAATTAGTATTGTGGTTATTTTGTTGAACTATTTATGGTTTTTAATCCAAATTTTTAATATTTTTAATTAGGCTTAAGTTCATGAAATTTAATTTTTATTAAATTATTTTTGTGAAGAAAGGAATTTTACAACATGAAAATTAATTAAAATTGTTATTGGCTCGGCTCGGGCTCGAACCCTGGCCGGCAGGTTACCATGACATGTTTCGATCGCAACCACTCGATCTCCTCAGATGGATTTGCCGTCTTACACTCGCAGCCATCGACGACTGCTGACATCAATAATGTTTATTAAATCATGACTTTGATTACAAACGAACTATAGCGCCCCAGAAAAGTGGCAGACATTGCATATGTGTGAAAAACCACACACAAAGGTAAATAACGTAAGTTTTTTTTAAGGGTGATTTGAGGGCTAACGATACTTTTTTTAAATGTCTCATTCGATATAGTAGGGCTTTGGAGGTTCGGCACAGCCGAAAAGAACACTCCAGCGTTTTGTGAGGTATGTATGACTTGTTTTTGTACCCAAGTGTATCTTAGTGTGAATGTATGTATATATTCTCATATTTAATATGTAATGAGTCTGAATATGAACAACTTCAAACAGTTATTAGGGCATGCATGATATAAAGTAAAAGAAAGAGGAAAAAAGTAAAAAATAAAGCAAGAAAAATAATAATAATAAGCAGAAAATGCAAAATTATGTACGAGTATTTTGTGAAAACAACACATTATGTACAACAAAATGTTCATATGATTTCCATTATTTATTTTGTCGTCATTACACTTACTGCCTTCATACATAATGAAAAGTTCATTGAATTTTCACAAAATACATATACATATTTATACATTTTTTATAAAACTTAGATGGCATACTGATAAAGGGTCAAATTATGCATATTGCAAAATGAGATGTGTTCAGAGACTCCAATCACTAAAAGTGTCAGCTGACACATAGTAAATATGTCTTTTTAGATTGCGTTAAGTCAAGTTAAATAAATACAGATTTGTTACGTTGCTTTAGTTATCTAATATAGAATCCATATTATGCACATATTGTTATAAAAAAAAGAAAAAATAAGCGAAAGCGTTCAACTTTTTTGTACCGTGTGCATGTTGTCTGATGACACACATTGTTTTATGCATTCAAAATTTTTCTGGCAACACTACATGCAAATTAATTGTGAATACAAGCAATTAAATTTTAATTTAAAATTTAATCGAACGAAACAATAAAAACAATTAATGGCAAAATAACATATTTTAATTATTTAATGTATATTATGTAACCTTAAATAAACGACATTTGTGTATGTTTGTGAAAGCATTAAATAACATTGATATTTTTTTTAATTATCAACCCATAAAACCACAAAATAAGCCACGTTTTAATAAAAATTTAAATTTAATTTATTAAAGATATTGAAGAGCAATTAAAAATGTGTAAATAGGTAATCCAAACTATATAAAACTCTGCGGGACACTTTCAAGTCAACTGTGGGACAGTGATGCTAACTTTTGTTTTTTTTTATTACCGTACGGCCCACTAAAAATAATCGTAAACAAAGGTTTTTAATTAAAACATTAACAGCAGTATTCAAAAACAAATTATTAAAGTTTTAAATGTGTTTTAAGAAAAATTTGCAAGGCAAAATTGTTGTATTTTTTATGAATATGCCAGTTAAATAATTTTGAATAAAATAGGGACATGAATAAAAATATTTAATTTATTTAATATACATATTTAATGTTACTTTAATGTTAAGAACATAAAAATAATACATAATATTTTGTTTGTGGTTGATTTTTAAATATCTTATCGTCCACCGATTTTAATGAAACATATATCGTTTTAAAGGAGTTTGTGTGTAGATATGCACGATATATTTTTTCTAAATTTGTTGAATTAAAGTGTTTGAAAAGCGTTTTAATTTATCTTACAGACATACGTACAAAGTTGGGTGAATAGTACATTTTTGCTGTTCTCTTAAAATGTATACGTTTTTGTTGTATAACGCACAGGTTTTTTCTCGAAAGTAAATGTCTAGTGGTCGAATTTCGGTCACCGGGCGAAATTTTTTGGTATACATTAGAGTTTCTTAGCGGGAAAGAATTCCCGGGAGTCCCGGGACATTTTTTTTTTATTTTTTCCCGGGAAATTTTTTCCGGGAATTTCAAATTAAATTTTAATTTGTTCGCCTCGTTAAAATCAAAAACGAGCAATAAAAACATATTCTTTATTAAAATTACTAAAAAAAACTACCTACAAATCGAACTATTTTTAATACACCAATAAATCAACGGTCTTTTTAATTACTGGTGAAATATCTAGAAAGCTTCTTGAAGTATAAAATGAAAATGTATACGATACACCAACTAGAGCTGCAAAACTATCGATAGTCGGCCCAATCGATAGTTTCGATAGTTAGCTTAAAAACTATCGATACTATCGATAGTATCGAAAAGTTTCTATGTGCCAATTCTGTGGAACGGTAGTCAATGAAGGTGGAATGGAAAAGTTTTAAAACTTCATTGACAGAAAACGTTTTTCAGGTATAAAGACCAGTTTATAATTAATATAAATATTTCATAGATGTGTTTATATCAGGGTTGTTAGTTTTTTTCACCTCTGACGTCAAAATAATAAACTTAAGTCTAGAAATTAAAAAGCTTATTTCGTAAGTCTTGCGTTGAAAATGTATTCATATAAAATTTTTTGAATTTTGAAAAATTTTTTCAAGGAAGTAGAGTAAAGTATTTTACAAAATAGCCACTTTCATTTCTCTTCGTTAAGAAGAAAAAGACAAACAGGTAAAAAAAAGCCACCTTTAGCGAAAAAACACCACTTCTAAGAACCCTAGCTGCAATTATTTTTTTAAACTTAAAATAATTTTAGCTGAACAAACAAGGTAACAAGGTGTAAGGTAAGTACGATTAACCTTATTTTAATATGTAAGTTAGTACATAATTCTGTGGCAATAAGGTAAAATAAGGCTTAAGTCTTTTTTTTTATTTTAAAGGTGATTTTTGAAGCTTATCTGCAGTTATATTTTTTCTAAAGTTTTTGTTCCTA
Organism: Pollenia angustigena; assembly: GCA_930367215.1. Taxonomy (NCBI): domain Eukaryota; kingdom Metazoa; phylum Arthropoda; class Insecta; order Diptera; family Polleniidae; genus Pollenia; species Pollenia angustigena. The sequence continues at coordinate 46,812,593 of OV884058.1, forward strand.
AGCCTCTAGGCGGGGTAGCAAAAAATCTTCATAAAATTGTTATTTTTGAAAATATTTCAATAATAAATAATTCAAGGTGTAAATCAAAGCTTATTTTATCAAAAAAATTTCATTCTATGGTAACGCTCGTACGAGTTTGACAAAAAGTGCATTGTCATCTTGAATTTGAGCGGAAACGGTAATTTTTTATTCTTTGTGAAGAAAGTTAATATTGTGCATCGAAAAAATAATACTTTAAAGCTTTAGATCGGGCCAAAAAAATTACTGGTGAGTAGCTTAACGTTTAATTGAAATGTTAATTAAGTTTTCATTTTAAAAAATATAATGGCTGCTGGATATCGATTTTTTTGCTGAACCCGTCCGGAGGCGGGCTAGTACATTAACATAGAAATGCCGAGATGTGCATTAATATTGTGAATAGAAAAAATAATATTTCAAAGCTTTAGATTGGGCCGAAAAAATCACTGGTGCGTATCTAAACATTCAATTGAATAAGTATTAAGTTTTTATTCAAAAAATTTATCGCTACTGAGTATGGACGTTTCCGCTGAACCCGTATGGAGGCGGACTGGGGAATTACATAAAAAATGCCGAAATGTAAAGCAAAAACGTTGCTTTAATTATTACGATAATGCCCAACTCAGCCTCAAAGTGGACTTTACAGTTTGACCCCTTACAGGTCAACGAGTTTTTAAAGGAAAAAACTGAAGTCAGATTCGTTCTTCTCGCCTTAAAATTAGCTTAATATGATTTTTTTAAGGCAAACAAAAAATGTGGCATTAGAGGGTTAAATATTATTACCCATTGAAAAAAGATATGTACGCAAAGAGTAACTTTTATACAACTTCCTGAAAAGTCGTTTTAAATAATTGAAACTTTACCCGTGTGTAATTTTGATTGTGAAGATCTCAAGGGTGCCATTGTTTCTAGTTGTTGTTGCATGTGTACTTTTAAATATAAAGATCTAAATAAAATCAAATTCAGGTTAAGTTAACTTAAGTACTTTTCCTTTTTACCAAAGAACTAAAAAAGTGTGTGCACTGCTTAAAACTTGCATCTAATAAGTGGTTCAAAATGTTTCGTTGACTACAACTTATCAACTTTGCAGTTACTTTTAAAATTTTCCGTTAGTATAGATAGTGTTACAAACTATCCATAGTCCGCCAAAAATAAAACTATCGATACTATCGATTGTTTTGCAGCTCTAACACCAACACCAGAACCATCTGCAAATTCTAAAAAAATAAATGTAAAGAAAATACAAAATCCTGAAAAAATCTTAAAAAAAGAATTTGACGTCTATGAAGTCACGGGTAACATGGAATTAATACAACTATTTTTTTGGACTGTTGTTTATGTGTATATTTTTTTAAAAACGATAAAAACTTTTGTCTTGAACTCATTTGATGAAATCATTGTTTTATTGAAAAAATCCCGGAATTCCCGAGACAAATTTTTTTTTTTTGTTTCTCAGGAATATAATAAGTCCAGGAAATTAGAAACCCTACATACATACATATATCAATTTCCAAGGCGAATTTATACAAGGTGACCTTGGCTTGTTACGTAAGCAACAGCTGATAATTAACTATTATTATTATTATTATTATTTATTAATAGATATGAAATTATTTGGACATTAAAAGTTCTTAATAGTATACAATTTATTTTATCTATATATGGCGTAACAAAATGTTGTAAGCCAGATTAGCATATTACTATTATATTGACTGTAATATATGATTAGGGTACATTTCTATTTATTTGGAATATAAAGATATTTCTAGTAATTAAATTCATTTAACAACAATTTTCTATACGTCAAACAAACTTTAAGGTATTTATATAGTTTGCAATAGTTCAAGCCGTTAAGTATGTTGATGACCTCATTTACATTAAGCTGCCTTTTACCAAAATATTCCAGCCTGTATGTGTTGTATATAGGGCATACACCGATAAAGTGTTGTATGTTTTCAGATTCATCCGAGTTACATATTGTACATATACCAACCGTATTGTTTCTAAATGCTCTTCCATTAAGGTCTAGTAAACCGCCTCTTGCTTTTATTATAATGCCAGTCATCCGGGCGTTAAAACCTTCTAGAAGAATTGGAATACGATTAAAATTTAGTTGTGGGAGGTCGTGGAACTGTGAATTAGATGCATCAGACAAAAACTCTTCCCTCTCTTTTACCATCAGTTGATGGAGCACACCCTTCCAATTCTGGCTGATAAACGTGGTAGTGTCGTCAGGAATGAAGTTGATGCGTTCTTTTAATGATTCCCAATCGTTGAACCAGTATAGTTTATTATTTATTACATATTCAGCCAGTATGCGTGGTAATCTTTGTGGATTCATTTTTAAAACTTTGTTAACATAACAGAAGTGTAACTTTAAGGAGGTGATAAACAGAGAATTTAAACCAGTTTCTAAGTGCAACATATAATTTGGAGTAGAGTTTGGCAAGTGTAGCATTTTCTTTACGAAAAATCGGGGTAGTTTTTCAACATCTTCGTATTTCTTAAAGCCCCAAACCTGGGCAGCATATAACATTATTGACCTGGATGCAGCATGAAATATTTTTAATTTATTGGTATTAGAAATGACTGGGTTATTTGTATATTTGGACCATGTGGAGTTAATAGCGAGTTTGGAGGACGATAGTTTGTTATAGAGATGTTTTTTAAAAGACATGTTATATGTGATTTCTACACCTAGATATTTGTAGTAGTTCACTATCTCAATATATTCTTCACCATATTTCCAAGACAGATTTGAAGAGATCCTGGAGCCAGAGCGGAATACCAGTATTTTTGACTTCTCAAGGTTAACTTTAAGGCGAATGCCAAGATTTTTATATTCCCTCCGGCCACGTTAATACCCCCAGGTAATTCTTCATCTAAGTCATTAGTATACAGTGAAAAAAGAATTGGACTAAGGATACATCCTTGTTTTACTCCAACCTCGACAGCCAAGCATTTCGATAAAGAGTTACCGTACCAGATTTGACTTTCGTTGTTTTCGTATAGGCATTGTAATAATCTAATTATCTTAGAAGAAAGCCCGATGCACGACAGTTTGTAGAAAAGACAGTTACAAGGTATGGTATCAAATGCGCATGAAAAATCTACAAAAAATGCGAAGGTATTTTTTCCATTGGCTTTGTTGATATGTACGATGTTCGAGAGGTTGAATAAATTATCTACAGTCGAATAATGTTTTCTGAAGCCAGCTTGGAACTCTTTTAAAATTTTATTATTATCGATCCAAAAAGATAATCGGTTGAGTATAATTGTAGTAAAGATTTTACATATGATAATTAACTATATGTCAAAATCATATGCCGTTTATTTTTTTGACATTTCTATTTAAATATTTATTTAAATTCAAATTAAATTTCAAGTTTTTTTTTATAAATTATAAATTAAAAATGAATCACACACATGCAAAACCTTAAACCTAAAAAGTAGGAAGTGGAGTACTTCCAGCTTGACGAACATCTTTATATCGGCTCAGAAAGTGATTCTGAGAGTATAATTAAGGATTGTCTACGAACAATATTTGAAGGTGCTACAAACATCTGTACAAACGAATCCCAGCTAGCATGGGGGCGATTCTATTCTAGACAACTTTTAAAGTAAAATATCGATGGCTGCGAGTGTAAGACGGCAAATCCATCTGAGGAGATCGAGTGGTTGCGATCGAAACATGTAATGGTAACCTTCCGGCCAGGGTTCGAGCCAGAGTCTCGTCAAGAATGAAAGATTATCAATAACAATTTTAATTAATTTTCATGTTGTAAAATTCCTTTCTTCATAAGAATAATTTAATGAAAATTAAATTTCATGAACTTAAGCCTAACTAAAAATATTAAAAATTTGGATTAAAAACCATAAATAGTTCAACAAAATAACCACAATACTAATTATTGTTAAAGCTAAGGCACGAGCTCTATGTGTTCATTTGTCCTTCAAGTTGTGCTGAAAAAGGTTAACAGAAAAGAGAAAGACAAAATGAAAAAACAAAAAATGTACTTGAACTTCAAGAAAAATTCTTGACAAAAGTACGAAAAAACAGAAGTAAGGAAAAAACATGTTAAATCAATTAAGATGGATAATCATTCAGGAAAGCAAATTTCGATCTACCAAATGTTAAAATACAATTTGGTTTAAGGATTGATGTTTGACTATTGACGTCAGCAGTCGTCGATGGCTGCGAGTGTAAGACGGCAAATCCATCTGAGGAGATCGAGTGGTTGCGATCAAAACATGTCATGGTAACCTGCCGGCCAGGGTTCAAGCCCGAGCCACGTCAAGAATGAAATATTATTAATAACAATTTTAATTAATTTTCATGTTGTAAAATTCCTTTCTTCATAAGAATAATTTAATGAAAATTAAATTTCATGAACTTAAGCCTAATTAAAAATATTAAAAATTTGTATTAAAAACCATAAATAGTTCAACAAAATAACCACAATACTAATTATTGTAAAATATCTATATTATATAATAATATAATTTTTTTATACATAAGCTTAAATATAAATTTAATGTGCACTTCGAAGCATTAAGATTCATTGATTTGGCGCGAACATAAAATTCATTGCATATTGCACCCGTCATGGCTAAAGAGCAAAATTGTTATTATTGGATTATATTTCTGTACGATGTTTGATTTGATAATCATCGTCTGATGTCTGATCTTTCACAATAAAAAAGAATTATACAATAAAAGTTTAAAAATTAACAGAGTTTTGTGTTTTTGTGGTATGATCTTATGAAAGTTGGCCAATTTGGTTGCACCCGTCATGCACTTTAAAGCTCTCTCGTGGCTATTTAATCGTTTCATATAAATGCTTGTAAATAGATAATAATAGTATATAATAAAATGTTACCACTTCTAGAAATAACTTAATTGCAACTGTGTTTCTTTCTATTAGTAAAAGACGTTTAAAGCATGTAAATGTTGCACCCGTCAGAATACAATCGCCCATAGGCTGTTTAGTAGGCGATGGTATTTAATATACAACTCCTAAAAGAATCTTCTGATGATTGTCTGACGAGTAATCTTGGAATGGTAACCATACGAGTTCTAACTATCATTTAATAATTATTTCAAGAGTACAAAAAATACAATGTTACACTTAGTTCATCCGTCGTCAAACCATCATCGAATTAATCTTTTGAAACTTCCTTTTATAACATATATAACAATTACTGAGCTCCGTAAATAACAGCGTTTTTTTACATGCAAATTCCATTGTCAAAACAATTTCAATAAAACAAACCGACTTTAGGATCTTTAAAATAAGATTTTCTGACATGAAAAAAACGCTTGCAGCTCTTATTTAGGTAGTTCACTTGTACGGCTGAGCATTTCACGAGTTGCTAAATAATTCCTGCATGAAACTCATACGATTATTGACATGCTTTTTAAAACACTCGTGAGATAATCTTTACACACATCTCAAACGCCTAATGTAAGCATCTTTCTCTGTGTTGTAGAAGTATCTCACAGAGGAATCAGCTTGTGCAACAGTTTCTTCCGTGCGAGGAATCTTTTACGATTTAAAAATGAGCTCTTCGAAGACTAAAAACGCTCTTCATGAGATTCCTAGTAGACTCTTACACAATTAAAAATGCTGGCTGGGATAATGAAAAACGCTCTTCATGAGATTCCTAGTAGACTCTTACACAATTAAAAATGCTGGCTGGGATAATACCAACTCCACTATTGTGATGAGGGTATAAACATAACTCATTTTTTGAGATGTGTGTATGTTTAAAACTTTCACTCGTGAATACAATGAAACCTTATAGGAAAAATATTCCATGAGCAATCGGTCGGCTTCATCTGCACTTTTTTTAAATAAAAAAAAGCTAAACTTCTTGCAAATAAAAGATTTTCTAAGCACAAATTTTTAAATTATTGCATTCCATAAGACCCGATTTAAAATTAAAAACAAAATGAAAAATGACAGCGGATATTTTTGACACACAGCTAATTTTTTTACTACAGTGTTGTAAAATTTTGACACAACGTTAAAGTAATTAACGATGTTGTATCCATTTTCAAAATAAGACCACCTTGTATGAATTCGCCTTGTCAATTTCAAAACATGCGATTGAAAATCACCTCCCTAAAGTTAAAGTCAAGGTTGGCAACCGATACCGATACCATTTTATTGATGCCGATACCGAAATTAGTTTTTTGCATAAAGTACCGGAATACATAATACGCATACCGTTACCCTAGGTATTATACCAGTACAATGGTTTCGGTATTAAAAAATAATATAATTTTCAAATATATAAAAACTAAAAGTTTCAACACTTGTGCTAATGAAAAATATGTTTTTTAACTTGATGCTCTATCGTTGCAACACTGTTATTGCTTTTTAACCCTTCTGCACTCCTTGGGTCAATTTGACCCAATTTTGGTTTTCAAACGCAAAATTTGTCCCTTTAAATATAAGATATGGACGTGAAACTTCAATTTATCCATTACAGGGACAAACATAATAAATTTAAATGAAAATAATAAAATTTTAGTTTTTCCTTCCCCTCCAAAAAACACGATTTACACACATTTAATATCCTTTGGGTCAATATGACCCAACATGCGATATTGCAAGTTTAATTCCACTTTAAAATTTGTTTTCTATTGCATTGAGTTCATCTTCATTCAGAATCATCGATCAATAATTTTTTCGGTCAAATAATCAATAGAATCGCTTATGTTTTTATTACACTTAAATATGAAATGCTGTTTACATTTTATTGTTGGGTCATATTGACCCAAAGGATCATAGGAAGGGCACATATCCAAGGGATGCAGAAGGGTTAACTCACTATTTAAAATCATAGAATCTGAAATAAGTTTTACAACAACATTTATAGGAAATGTTAAGCTGTGGTGTTTGACAGTTTAATATAAAAAAGTTCAAGTATAAAAACATTCCGTCAGCTTTCTGTAGGGCCAAATACACTAATCAAAATACTCATGAAGCATTATGGTAGTACTAGTGAAAATGTGTTTCTATGTGCACTGATAGAAAAGGCGTCATAACGTTGATGTATTTTGCGATTAGTACTATGACAAGTGTCTTCGTTTTTGACCCCATGACACTTTTCATCACGTTGATGTCAACCTTAACATCACTTGGCCAAAGTGTCATCAGAGTCAAAATGAAATTATGTCATCAATTGGATGACACATCGGCATCACAGAAATGACGAACATGTACTCAGTGCGATGACGCAGTGGCATCGGAGAAAGTACACAATAACATCAATTTAATCACACTTTGTCATTAAGTCCAAGTCATTGGAATTGACTTAAGTCAAAGTGAGAGAATATTATTATTTACTTACCCGTAACATATGCTTGTTTCACGTTTGTTGAATTACGACCTTTGTTTACAGCAGAACTCGCAATAATAAAACATACCCATATGGTTTTCGTAATAATTCTACTTTAAAAATTAGGTGTATTTAACTAAATAATTTAAGAAAATAGAATATAGGAATTTTTGCTTTTTAAAATACATTGTAATCATGAAAATAATGTTAATAATATTCAAAATGTGGCATCGAATTGATGTCACTTTAGTCATAAAATAGATGACACGTAAAAAATTACAAAATTGTACGAAGACATTAGTCATTGGATTGATGTTACTTTTTGCATCATTAATGCCATTTGTAGTAACATTGATGTCACAATTCTGATGTAAGGGCATCATCAATATGAAGATGCATTTTTCTATCAGTGTGAGCCACCGACGATGTCGGATGGAAAATCACAAAATTTTGATATGACTGTCAACACACATCCATCACACGTATACGAGTGTATTTGCCAGCACGACAAGCATTTGACAATTGTATTTGGCGCTTTACTGATTTAAGTTTGTATTGTTATTGTGATGATAATATTTTCAGTTGAAATCAACAAATAACATAGAATACATAAACACATGTATATAAGTGTGTCCCAAATCAAAATTTTTTTGGGGCAAACCAGTTTTTGTGCAAAATTTGACTTGAGCGACCTCTTAACCTCTTCCGAAAAATCTGAAAAAATCTCAAAAATACTTTACCTTATAAGCTCTAAAATTATGGTTGAGCACTCATGAAAATCCAAAAAAAATTTTGCGGCACAAGCATAATATAAAAGCTTATAAGTATTTTTGAGATTTTTCGTACAAGGTTTAGATAGAGGTCGCTCAAGTCGGGTTTTTGCCAAAAATCAGGCGCGCCGGCAGGTTTGTAAGAGAGAAATGCAAGAGTTTCGCCCACCATCTCGCTTACCTAAAGCATGAATTTTTATGGTGAATTTCCACTTTCAAGCAATACATTTTTGACACTAAAAACGCTCTATTCAACGTATATAAAAACTGGTAAGTGTAGCTATCAGTTTTGCACACTGCATATTTTTTTACAGCTATTTTTTAGTACTCTCCCTTACCAACCTGCTTCGTACTAAAAGAATGCCGTGGCACTTGAAATGTTACTTTTTTAAATGTGCTATTAGTGCTTCGCAAAATTATGAAATTTTTAATTGGGTCAGTAGCGTTACAATTTTATGAACAGATATCGTTTCTTTATTGTAACATAGTCATATCCAGTGTTGCCAGTGGATTTTTCGAAAAAATACCTACACATGCTAAAAAGAATCCGATTTTTCCCTACACGTTAAAAAAATTTCCCCTACAAAAATCCCTACGCACTATTGACATAAAAATAGAAGAACCAACATTAGTAATAAAAAACAAGTAAGAAAGAATAGTCGGTCAAGCCCGACCATATGATACCCTACACCACAGTATTAAAAAACACATCATGCTTATATGTCCATATAAATATGGATTTTTTTTTGTTTATAAACTTCATTAAAATCCTATTTTTGAAAAGCTGTATAGCTTATGTGTCCATATAGATATGGATCTATCTCTATTTTAAATTTCATTAAAATCGGTTTGAGAAGCAAAAATTGCCCCTATCTCACCTCGTGGTCCTATTTTTTAAAAAATGCATCCCTTTTGGGTTCATAAAGATGTGGTTCTATCTAAGTTTTAAATTTCATTAAAACACTGCTTTACAAATTTTAAGTTTGGAAAAGTACCAAGAACACCTCATGCCTAGAAAAGTTATTTGCGACGCTGTAATTTTTTTTTCCTAAGTATCGTTTTTTAGATAACGGTACTTTTGTGTTTTTCGGTGTATGGTCCCACTCAAACCCTTGTGGAGCCCAACCAAAAAGTCCGATCGAAATAAATGGCATATCGTTGGAAAGGTAATTGAATTCCTTTTGCGCCGTTATGCTATCAATATGTATGAAAATATTGTCGTTCCACAAAATTCTAAATAAAAACTTTATTTTTCATCCGATTTTTCTCAAATTGCGCTTAAAATGGTTGTAATTAAATATACTATTTGGTTAAAAAATAAGACATTCCAGATATCTAATATAACGTAGAAAAAAAACGAAATAAATATGAAAAATTTTGAAAAAAAAATGTAAAATAGGCCATTTTTGAACTTTGAGGTGCCATTACTCAGCCATTTCTTATTCGACAGAAATTTTCAGCATAACGGTGGAAAATGAATTCAATTACCTTTCCAACGATACGCTATCGATCGGACTTTTTTGTTGGGCTCCACAAGGGTTTGAGTGGGACCATACACCGAAAAACACAAAAGTACCGTTATCTAAAAAACGGTACTTAGAAAAAAAAATTACAGCGATTTTTGTGTTCAGGAGGTCTAAATTAACTTATCTAGGCATGTGGCGTTCTTGGTATTTTTTGGCTGTAAACCAGTGAAATCGGTTTGATAGTTTCTGAGAGGAAGAAATTTCCCCCTATCTTCCCTCGCGCTACTACGATTTGGCCCATTTTCAATAGGGTTGGTCCTTGTGCCAAAAACAACCTATGTCCCAAATTTGATCAATTTATCTCTAAATTGTACTTTGCGCACAAGGTTACATGGACAGCCAGCCAGCCAGCCGGACAGACATCGTTAGTTCGACTCAGAAAGTGATTCTGAGTCGATCGGTATACTTTAAGGTGGGTCTAGGACTAATATTTTAAGGCGTTACACATATCAGCACAAATGCATAATACCCTCTCCACTATTGTGGTGTGGGTATAATAAATTATGTTCAAATATGTATGTATGTATATATATTAAAGCTTCGACAAAAAATGTGTATAAAACTTAAAAAAAAACAATACATATTGCACTTGTTCAGCAGTACTGTATTAACTCAAAATTTTAAAATTTTCAGTGGAAGCAAAACAATTTTTAATTTAATATAAAAGGCATATAAAAAAGTATTTTTAAACTAACCATTTCTTTATCAGAAGGTAGATAAAATAGCTCGATATTTTTACAGTGGGTAGATATGAATAATACCTGTCGAATATTACCAAAAAGTGAAAAACTAAAAATTTTGAGTTAATACAGTATTGTTGAATAAGTGCGATATGTATTTACTTTTAAAAATGCAATTAAGTGATATCTTAAAAAATCAGACACATACATATTAGTGCCTCCCACTTTTTAAACCATAATCAACTCTGAAAATATATTTTTAAGCGATTTAAGTGAAAAGAAACATTTTCAACCGTTTTGGACAAGAAAATATCACTAACAAAACGTGTTTTCGGTTTTTATTTTACAAATAATGCGATATGACGAAAACTCCCTACATTTTGGTAATTATAAAAAATCTGTCCCATTTCCCATACGCTTCTATTTTGGTATCAAAAATACCTACATGTAGGGATTTCCCCTACTTCTGGCAACACTGGTCATATCTCAATAAAATCAAACGTGGCAAAATGCGATTAAAGTTTTTAAATTCAGACTTAATAAAAAATATTTAGCTACAACTTTGGTTATAAAGAAGGTATTAAGGAACACTTTTGCCTAAGTAACTTAATATTTTTGATTTTTTGATATATGACTATGTTGCAATAAAGGAGCGATATAAATATTTTCGATTTTTTTTTTACCAATAAATAATTTTATGCTGTGCGAACGAAAAGTTTTGAAATTATATTTTTCATTTATTTTTCTTGATTTATAATTTATAGTGTATAAGATGTTTATTTTATTCCAGCCATTTAAGTGCAAATCTAAGATAAATTTTCCAATTTTATGTGTTTATATTTGTATAATTCTTGTATTTTTTTCATGTTGTGCTTTTTCATTTTAACGAATAAAATGCATCAATGCACAGGGCAAATGTCAAAGCTAATACATTTTATCTTATTTCAAAGTGCTACAATTTATGTGCAAGAGTACGCAATATTTGTATTTGAAATATGTATGTATGAACAGTGTAACCAATAAGTTTTTGTACAAAAATGAATGTTGATATTCTTAGAATCATGTGTACTTATGTACACATACGTTTTTCAAGTTAAACAAATTTTTGACTCGCCCTGATGGGTAAAATTATATTTTTTTAATGAAAACAAAAGTCTGGAAAATTCATTTAAAAAAATTTATACAATACCTTTAATGAAAATCGGTCCATAATTTCGCATAGGTCCTTATTAAAAGCTCTAACAAATTTTACAATTACTTTGATACGCATAAATGCTGTAACGTATTTATAACTATTCTGAAATGAGATATGGCCCTATTAGAGCTTGTAGGATTAAGGCTCAAAGTTTTCTTTTAATGAGCGGTTCATTAAACATAGGCTTCATATTAAGCCCTCACTCGGATTACACGAAATATATAATACAATACTCGTTACGAATATTATTCTTAATATTTGCTCCCTTTTAATTTCTTAAGACAACAAATAACATTTACAGTTTTTTGTTGACCATCCATAATTTTCCAGAGGTTCAATGTAAAGCTAACTTTAGGAATACACTTATGCTGGTATAGGTTTCGTTAGCAGCTATCAAGGAGACAGCTTATTTGGATCCATCAATGGTCGCTTTGTGATACCCAGCGGAAATGCCCATTCGACAAAGGGTTAACACAAGAGGTGTCACTGCAGAGTTCAACCAATTCGTTTTCATAATGCAATGAAAAAGCCATCTTATTTCCATTCTAGATAGATCCCCCAAACAGGCAAACACCGGTTTTCACAGGTTTATATCCTGAAATCTAAGACACAGAAAATGAAATACAGTTCTTCCTCTTTAGTCTTGGCGGAGGAGCAGATGGATTCACGAGTACATCACAACCGCGTTAGTCTTTAAAACTCGCACTGAATATGTCACTATTCACATAAGTGTTACCCTAGGATGCTTTGAAATCGCATTTAAAAAAATCCGACTTTCTGTAGTTTATCTAGATGGGGGCAATGGTAGCCTTGCTATGTGTATATTCATCGATATGCTATAAACTTTTAACCACTTAGCCGCCCGCCTGCGGGATACTACAAGGAACAGACAGCCGGACCTTCACATCCACATCCCCAATGTAGAAACCCTTTCTTTCTTCAAACTCAATATAGACCTTTAGGGTAAGTTATGGAAAAGACATTACAATAAGCAGCTGTGCTGCATACCGTGGACAGAAGTAACATTCACGGGTGAAATAGTCCCCCTCACAGAGAACGGCTTTGTGCGATTGCAAAAAAATCGCAGTAAATGAACACCAACAAATACACTCGCATGCGGTCATACAATCAAACTTGCGCAACCGCAAACATTCGCTGCTGGTTTGCAGTCATTCAAATAATGCACATCGTGCTTTGTTATTTATTCCATCGTTTAGCTTCGTTAGTCAATTAAGATGTTTGCGTGTTTGGTCCGACAATGATTGTGTTGGCAAACAAAAAAAAAAATATAAACAAAAAAGCCAGAAATCGAGCAATTATTACTCATGTAGGCATTCAGCAGTTACTATGTAGTACAAGAACAAAACAATTGAAATGAAACTAAACGCACATATGTAGGTACAAACAATTTCCATAGAAACAGAAGACTTTTTTTATCATCTTAAAAAGTATAGTAGTTCTATATGTACAATGTATTCTTGTTATTGTTGTTTTTATTGTTGTTAATTTTAACAAAGCGTCTCATCGAGTGATTTATTGTTGTTATTGTTGTTAATGTTAACAAAACGTCTCATTGAGTGGACAATGACTACTTGAATTCAAAAGTATAAGAATGTGTGCCTTTTGAATTTACACAATTGTGTTATATTGCGTGCGCAACAAAAATGCAAACAAACCCTGCAAATAAAATTGGACCACCTGATCCATTTTGATAAAATGGACTACTCCATGGACTGGTCCGATGTAATGCAAGCATGGACTATGTCATTGTTAAAAAGTGTTTGTAGTGAGACGACATGTTTTCGTTTTTTAACGACATGCTTTTGTTTTTAAACGACTTCGAAACTAATCCTCTGGAGTATACCCTGGAGTAGTTTTAAAACTACTCCTTAGTGGTCCAATGGTGGGTTATATGGTCCTCTCCTAGGACATCGTAATGTTAAATAGACCAGGTTTTTTCCATACGTTTGGATTACTTTTGAACTAGTCCTGGTCCGTTGTGGACTACTCTTTACACGCGTGTTTGGACTGGTCCTATTATTTGCAGGGAAGCACTTCAATAAAAAACGAACACATGTTGAACTTTGTTTTGCAGGCAAAGAGTGCATGTAAGTTCGAGCGTATGAATAAATCAAGAAAAAATATCGATTTTGCAGTCCCTGCCACCTCACCAGGGTCAATCGAAAGTGCAATGAACTTACAAAACGAATGAAAATACTGTCTTAAAATTTTGCACACACATGTTTTATGGCATACCAAACTGCAGGCAGGGTGGATTATTCCTATTTCAAACATTTTATATATTCCTCCAAATTTTTCTCTATTGTATTTAACATCTCAAGAAACAGTCCGGGAATTAACATCAACAACGCGATCACAAAATTTCTTTGACTAGACAAATTTTTCGTCCTAAAAGGTATCCGAAATTCGACCCAATTCGAAAGTTTTTATCAGCTTTTAAAAAACTGCAGTTAAAGTAGAAAAACTGCCATCTCTTCATTGGCCAAAAAAAAATTTTGGTTTTACTTCTAATTCATTAAATGCAAACAGTCGCTGTCAAACCAACTCAAAAAGCGAAAAATTGTACACAAATTTTCTTTTTTTGTTCAACCGTTTTTGGTTTCGACTGCAGTCTTTTAAGCCGTGGTTTTTATAACAAAAATTTTGGTTTTTTAAATAAATCGCTCCTGAATGAACACAGGTCCCATCGAAATTGTTTGTGGCAGTAGACACATTTACCACCTTATGCTGGGTACACACTATGCAACGCATTTCCGCAATCTAGTGAATTAAATTAATTTTCATTCATTCCAGATTGCATCAACATCAAAACGCTTTGATATTTTGAGGTTGCATTGAAATAGATTGCATGTAGATTGCACTGTGTGTACCCAGCATTAGGTTCCTGAAATTGCAACAAGTATTTTTAGTAGTGGAGCCTTACGTAAGATTATTCTTTTATTTTTCAGACTTGTTTTCTATTTGATTGCATGTACGTGCATGTTTATTTACTTTGTAGAAATAAATGCATTACGGTGTTACCAAGCAGACATCCTTAGAGAAGTCAATTTACATTTATTGGTATGAGGTTTATATTAAGAAGCTGGAACGTTAAGAGCACAAGAACAAGAATATTATGTATGTACATATATGCATTTGACTGGTGCTTGAATCCAGGGCAGAGATTTTTACTGGACATATATGTACATATACTTATATAAGTACATATCGCACACTAAATTATAAACAGTCACAACTCGAAATTTATTAAAATCGTTTTATTTTTCATAAACAAACTTTTAAAACGACCATGAAAATTTCTTTTGTCTTAACTTTTCTTCTTTAACATTGATGGGACTCAATTTGATCAAAATATTGCGAACATGTTTTTGAAGCTAGTTTTTGTGCCTCTCCTGAACTTTTTTGATTCGTGACTTTTTATGATTTATGTGCGACATGAACATTATTTTATTTTTTTAATAATTATATTGAGATTAAGAAATTTTCTAGATATGTAAAAGAAATGCCTCAAGAGTATTGAATAAATGAATTCACCTCTTTAAATAAATAGACTTGCAAATAAATTGTTATTACTCAACTAAAAGCTGTTGACTTTTACATAATCATTTTTGCTTTGCCACTAAATTCTTTCGAACAGTAAGTAGTATACAAATTTTCAAAAACAGAACTTAGGGCCTAATTACGCAAAACACAACGCAATGCCTAAAATTTAATTGAAAGCAAAAACAAATTCAAAAATATTTTGTTGTTGATTCATACAGTAATTCATATTGAATTTTTAAATTTCAAACACTTCATATATTGTGGCGTTAAAAATTTTAAAACAAAATAAGAATCTACCCTGTAGTAAAAAAAAAGGCAAAAAACACTAAGTCTGGGTTCACACTATGAAAGTTTTCTTTCAGAAAGTCAGAGTTGACTGATGAGAGGGGAAGAGAACATGCTTTTCTTCTCTCCCCTCTCACCAATAAACTCAGACTTTCTGAAAGAAAACTTTCATAATGTGAACCCTGACTAACTATAAATTAACTATTTTTTAAATGACTACAAATTGGTTTAAATCTCATGCAGATATCAACCAAAAAGGCACAAGTAAAACACAAATAAAATCAAAATAAGTAAAACAAGAATGCCATGAAGTCAAATGAAAAAAATGTATACAAACATTTTAAAATAATTAAAAAATGAATCAATACAAATCTGTTTATGTACTAGCAATTATGTGGCGTATTTATTTCAGGACTATTATACATCATCATTTAGGGCAGTTTAATGCAAAATTTTCATAAATAATTATTTCTATAACAAAATATATAAAGATATACATACATATGTATGCAGGTTCATATGTACATATATTTTTTTGACAAAAATTATTTAAAATTTAAATAATTTATTATAAACTGACAATACTTTTAATTAATTACAAATAGGTTGAAAAATAATTAGTTAGTAGTCAGTTAAAAAGTCATGCTAAGATGGCCAATTGACTACTGCCTATGACATGCCCATGTTAAAATAATGAGTCGTCGACAAGGAAAAAAGTCACTTAATCAACTAGATGTGGTTATAAAAAAACCAGTTTGAAGTTAGTTATAAATGTGTTTGACTTCCTACAGGGTATATATAAATCGGCTAAGGCAAAACAGTTAAGAACACTTTCCTCCTCTGTATGTCAACCGATTTGAACAAAATATACACCATTTAAGAGGTATTTACTCAAAGAAGTGCACAATGTATATTATATTAAAATCTGTTCAATAATTTCAGAGTTATAAGCGTTCAAATTTGTTACTAACACAAATGCAAAATAAATAAATAAAAATTTGTTTTCAATTTTCAAATAATAAAAAATTAGGGTGATCGATTATTCGACATTTTTCAGAAACCGGTTTTAGAATATTTCGACTATATAAATCTTATGTATAAATCAGACCAGGCAAAACAGTTAAGAACGCTTTCTTCCTTTGTTTGTCAACCGAACCTGTATGGGAAAATATGGGAAACTAACCTATAAGATAAAAAAATGCTGGAATTTTTTGTTTTTCATCTGGAACTTTTTGAATTTTCGTTAATATTCGACCTATAAAGATAAAATTATACATTAAACTGGGTGAATAAGAGCATGTAAGGGGAGTTTTTTTGGTACTTTTTCGTTCTACATCTGATCCTTTGATTAATTTTCGTTAATATTTGACATAGAAACATAAAATTAAACGTGCAACGGGCTGAGTGGATGACAATATATAAAGGAGACTTTTTGATACTTTTTTGTTTTTCAATTGGTATTTTTTATACTAAACTTACAAAATTAAATTAACTCACGTAGAAGATATGAATATGAACCAAATCGATCCACTTTTAAGGAATAAATAAATGCTCGAAACAAATAAATTCATATATGTATACTTATATGAATTATGTTTTCTTCATATTTACAAAAAGAAATAATGGTCGAATTTTGACCATAAGGCGAACACTAGTTTATATAGAAAGCAACAACGAAATTATAAAATATTTTTGCTTTTATTGAAATGTTTGTGCATTGCGTTGTGTTTTACGGAATAAGGCCCTTATACTTAACAAATTATTGCTTAAATATTTTCAAGCAAACGGGATATTTTTGCAATACATTTAATAAAATCGAGCTTCTCGCTGCTTTTTGTAACTACTACAGAAAAAAACTTTAGTCTCGTACTCCAAAGAATAAATTTTTAACAACAGTTTCCCTGAAGCATATACAACTTAAGTAGTTGTTTAACCATTTTTACTTAAAATTCTCAGACGTTGGCTTCTTCTGGCGCCACCAAAAACAGTTAAATCTAAAAAATTCTTTAAAATTTATTTGAATTATATTGTTATCTATTGATCTTTACATTTTAATGTACAATATAAGACTTTTTTATTACTCCTCATGATATGCCCCAATTTTTCATTAACGACAAATGAAGCCAAGCATCCCAACATGTAAAAGAAGGAGCTAATGGCCATCGGTTTTTGCACCGTTTGCACTTGCATGGTGTCCACTCCAGAATTTTACGAATTGTAAACCAGTACTTTAAATATGTTCTTCGGTGAGTCGGCTGTGTGATGTTTGGTTGAGATAATTACAAAAACTTTTCTGCTTTTTTAGCACGAAAGAAAAGCGCGACTCAACAATTAAGGTAACCGTATAACATGTTACTTACATTTGGTTTTGAATCAAACATCTTATTCGATATGCAGGCTTTGTTTTTGCCATTATCTTCAAAACTGTGCGAATAAAACTTCATACAAAAACAAAAACAGTCTAATTTAATGCTCATTGTGTTCGTTGCAGTCACTTCTACGAAATAAAGTGAAGCATGTATTTATATGCAATGGACCTATTCAGACCTGGTGAACCTCTTAGGTTTGAATAAAATGTCCATAAGTCACTTTTATATTCAATTTGCAACATCACATCCATAAATCACTTAAAGCTAGTTTACACTATCTCACAAGCCTTTACGTATTCCATAATAATTTGTGAGATAGAAATCTAATGAGTTTTGTTGCGACTGTCAACAAATTTAATTTAACACGACAGTTTGTGTTCACACCATCACATAAAGTATAAACACTCACACATGAAATAAAATGCAACCCTGATCCAATGAAAAGTATTATTGTTTAGAAATTTTTCAAAAAACCATAAAGTCGTAGGGGATGTCAAACTTTTTTCATAATACTTGTCATTTTCGTGACACATTGCATTCACTCTATCACACTTTGCCATATTACTTGAGTTTTTGACATGTATAAATACAAAGTATAATAGTCTAAATCTAGCCTATATAGACTATAGAATCGAAAAAAAATTTAGACTTGCTGCAAACACTCGCAAATGACATAGGATAACATTAGATCGGGCATTACCGAACATTGAACAATGTTTTACTTGTTATTTTGCTTTATAGTTTAATATTAAATAAACGCGACCTTCGAACATGTGCAATTTTTCGCATCCCTTTTATAGCCCACAATATAAAGACATGGGAAAAATCGCAAAGATATAAAAGAAATAATCGATTAACCTACTTTTTGGTTCAATATTTGTATTCAATTCGCCAAACAATGCTACAGCGTATCAATTAAGGGCATTCAATAATTTATGAAGCAGAAATGTAAGTATGTAGTTCATTAAAATCATGGACACAATATTCCAGTAAAGTTTGTTTTCAGATTTTTATTTAAATTTTTTTTTGTTTTTGTTGTTATTTTTGTAGCCAACATCCATTACATCTTGTATTCCATAAAACTTCACAAATTAATTAACTTTTTTCACACAAACAGACATACGAACCAAAAAGCAAAAGAAGCAAGTAAATAAAAAGTTATAAAGAACTTCAAGTGTAACTTAAATAAAGACAACTTGGTTTAAAGAGCAACAACAATGATGACAGTAATAAGTACTGTAAGTTCAACAAAAGCGAATAATAAGGTATGGTCAAGCAAGGCTGAATATACAGGGTGTCGC
The DNA here is from genome assembly GCA_930367215.1 of Pollenia angustigena. NCBI lineage: Eukaryota > Metazoa > Arthropoda > Insecta > Diptera > Polleniidae > Pollenia > Pollenia angustigena. Next base: position 46,831,648 of record OV884058.1, read on the forward strand.
ATAGCGAGCTTTTTGGTTTGAATACTTTAAAACTTTTTTAATTATTGATGTTACTTGTTTGTGGAATTGATAATGATTAAATTTACAGTCCAGCAAAATTATACTTATTATACTTATAAGAATTACCGTATTTTTTGAAGACTATGGCAAATCATGGATGAATCATCACAAAATTCTGTAGAAAGATTTCTGGCTTGAAAAATACCTTTATAAGGCCAAATCAAACAGTAAGTCAATGTTTTTAAGCCATCTTACGGCCATTTTGGTATGAACCCAGCAAAAACTTGGTAATGACTTGCCATTACTGAACCACTTACTTTTCAATGACTACTTCATACCATCTGCATTACATAGAAGTAGTTTAGTAATGGCTGACATATAATCTGATACCTAAGTACTTGTGTATGAGTTGATTAACGAAATTTATAATTCATTCGTAACAAAATGCATCTACGGTTTAATTTTTTTCAAATCTAATACAAATTGGTTTTAAATAATTATTCTTACAATTTGTTTTTTTTTTATTACACTGAAAGAAAAATGCTTCATATATTTAATGAATCATTTTCATAAAAAAATTTTCCTTGGGTAAATGAAAATGTTCATTGTCTAAATGGAATTTCATAGTTATAATGAAGTATTTTCGTTAAAATCGCTTCATTGGATTTCGTAATTACGTTAAAAATTTTCATTGGATATATGAAAACTTAAGTTTGTCCAAGTTAAACAAAAAATTTTAATTGGGAACATAAAAAAACAATATACAAACATACCCAGCAAAAACTTGGTAATGACTTGCCATTACTGAACAACTTACTTTTCAATGACTACTTCATACCATCTGCATTACATAGAAGTAGTTTGGTAATGGCTGACATATAATCTGATACCTAAGTACTTGTGTATGAGTTGATTAACGAAATTTATAATTCATTCGTAATAAAATGCATCTACGGTTGAAGTTTTTTCAAATCTAATACAAATTGATTTAAAATATTTGTTCTTACAATTTGTTTTTTTTTTATTATAAATAAAAAACAATTTGTGATAAATTTGAATATGAAAAATTATGCTGTACTGAAATTTCATAGTCATGACATGTTAGTTGTAATTTTGGTGACATCGGAGTAATAAGTTATTTAAGTCCCTATTTGTAAGCGAATGTGGTAATGACTTATTTAACTCCCTATTTGTAAGCGGGGGTGGTAAGTAGTTGCCTCCAATAATTTAATCTCATATTTACGCTCTTAATTGAGTTAAAAACATCGTTTTTTTATACAAAAACTATACTGCCCCGGTAGACTAGCTGGTAGTGAGCTAGTCTATCAGCACCGAGGTTGCGCGATCGAATCCCGCCAGAGACAGAAAAAAAAATAAAAAATAAAACAAAGTAAAATAAAATAAGAAAAAATAGAAAAAAAATAATTTAAAAAAAAATAATAAAAAAAATTTTTTTTTAAAGTCATGACATGTTAGTTGTAATTTTGGTGACATCGAAGTAATAACTTATTTAAGTCCCTATTTTTAAGGGAATGTGGTAATGACTTATTAAACTCCCTATTTGTAAGCGAGGGTGGTAAGTGCTTGCCTCCAATGACATCACAGTGTTTAAATAATGAGTTAAAATGCCAATGTATAAGTAGTGAAGAGTCGTTATATTAGCTTTTTAACTCATTACTTTGCAATGTAAGTTTTTGCTGGGTAACTATATTCATAAATTAATACAAAATTATAGTTTCCTTAAAAAAATGTTTAATTGTTAATTAAAAAATGTAAGATTTAATAATTTCATACATCTAATGTTAAATCTATGCCATTAATTTTATGAATAATTGCCTTCATAAATTTAAATTTTTTATTATGAAAATAAAAATGTCATTATAGTAACCCAGCAAAAACTTACATTGCAAAGTAATGAGCTAAAAAGCTAATATAACGACTCTTCACTACTTATACATTGGCATTTTAACTCATTATTTTAACACGGTGATGTCATTGGAGGCAAGTACTTACCATCCTCGCTTACAAATAGGGAGCTAAATAAGCCATTACCACATTCGCTTACAAATAGGGACTTAAATAAGTTATTACTCCGATGTCACCAAAATTACAACTAACATGTCATGACTTTAAAAAATTTTTATACCCTCCACCACAATTAGTTGTGAAGAGGGTATATTCAGTTTGTCATTCCGTGTGAAACTTTTTTACTATTCATCTCAGACCCTATAAAGTATATATATTCTGGGTCCTTGAGTAATTTTAAGTCGATTTAGCCATGTCCGTCTGTCTGTCCGTCTGTCCGTCTGTTGAAAACACGCTCACTTTCGAAAAACTCAAAAGAAATCAATAAACTTGGTGTCAAATTGCTTGTAGTTATCCTAAGCAGTTTGGGATTGAAATTCAGCAAAATCGGTTTAATAGGATCTGAGCTATGAATCAAAATGTGGAACCACCACCTAAAAAAAATTGATAATTTTGTTACAAAAACTAACATAAATGATGGAAAAATGCACAGAATGATATAAGATTTCGCAACAATTCGTTTTATTCAACGGGAAATCACGCTGTGAAATTTCGTGAAGATCCGTCAATAATTTACCCTAGGCCCCATATAAGCCCTACTCCCGGAAAACAGTATATTTAGCCTAAAACCCTAACTAACAATGCTATCATTACAAATTTTGGCAAGTCACAGTTACATAGGACTAGAAATTAAACTGTTAAGTTTCGTGAAGATTGGTCCATAATTTACCATAGGCCCCATATAAAACCTACTTCCGGAAAACAGTTCAGTACGCCTAAAAACGTAAAAAATAATGCTATCATCACAAAATTTGGTACATCAAAGTTTTATTGGACAAGAAATAAAATTGTGTTATTTCGTGAAGATCGGTCCATAACTTACCCTGGGCCCCATATAAACCTTACTCCCGGAAAACAGTTTAGTACGCCTAAATCCGTAAAAAATAATGCTGTCATAACAAAATTTGGTACATCAAAGTTTTATAGGACAAGAAATAAAACTGTGTAATTTCGTGAAGATCGGTCCATAATTTACCCTGGGCCCCATATAAACCCTACTCCCGGAAAACAGTTTAGTACGCCTAAAACCGTAAAAAATAATGCAATCATAACAAATTTTGGCTCGTCACAGTTTTATAGGACTATAAATGAAACTGTGAAATTTCGTGAAGATCGGTACATAATTTAACCTAGGCCCCATAGAAACCCTACTCCCGGAAAACAGTTTAGTACACCTAAAACCCTAATTAATAATGCTATCATAACAGAAATTGGTACGTCACAGTTTTAAAGGACTAGAAATGACGTTGTGAAATTTCGTGATGATCGGTCCATAATTTACCCTAGGCCTCGTATAAACCCTACTACCGGAAAACAGTTTAGTCGCCTAAAACCATAATTAATAACAAATCGTCACAGTTTAAGATAATAATAACATCATACAGATATGACTCCTTAAACATTCGAACTGTCGGTGGAGGGTATCAAAGATTCGGCACAGCCGAATATAGCACTCTAACTTGTTTTTTTTATTATTTTTTTTTAAATTATTTTTTTTCTATTTTTTCTTATTTTATTTTACTTTATGTTTTTTTTCTATTTTTTCTTATTTTATTTTACTTTGTTTTATTTTTTATTTTTTTTTTTTTCTGTCGGGATTCAATCGCGCAACCTCGGTGCTGATAGACTAGCTCTCTACCAGCTAGTCTACCGGGGCAGTGTAGTTTTTGTATAAAAAAACGATGTTTTTTACTCAATTAAGAGCGTAAATATGAGATTTAATTATTGGAGGCAACTACTTACCACCCTCGCTTACAAATAGGGAGTTAAATAAGTCATTACCACATTCGCTTACAAATAGGGAGTTAAATAAGTCATTACCACATTCGCTTACAAATAGGGACTTAAATAACTTATTACTCCGATGTCACCAAAATTACAACTAACGTGTCATGACTATAAAATTTCAGTACAGCATAATTTTTCATATTCAAATTTATTACAAATTGTTTTTTATTTATAATAAAAAAAAAAAAAACAAATTGTAAGAACAAATATTTTAAATCAATTTGTATTAGATTTGAAAAAACTTCAACCGTAGATGCATTTTATTACGAATGAATTATAAATTTCGTTAATCAACTCATACACAAGTACTTAGGTATCAGATTATATGTCAGCCATTACCAAACTACTTCTATGTAATGCAGATGGTATGAAGTAGTCATTGAAAAGTAAGTTGTTCAGTAACGGCAAGTCATTACCAAGTTTTTGCTGGGAATGAAACAAAAACTTTCAATCAACGTTTTTATTGTTATTGTGGACAATTTAATCTCATATTTACGCTCTTAATTGAGTAAAAAACGTGGTTTTTTTATCTAAAAACTATACTGCCCCGGTAGACAAGATGGCAGTGAGCTAGTCTATCAGCACCGAGGTTGAGCGATCGAATCCCACCAGAGACAGAAAAAAAAATAAAAAATAAAACAAAGTAAAATAATATAAGAAAAAATAGAAAGAAAAAAATAAAATAAGAAAAATAGAAAAAAAAATAATAAAAAATTTTTTTTTTAAAGTCATTACATGTAAGTTGTAATTTTGGTGACATCGGAGTAATAAGTTTTTTAAGTCCCTATTTGTAAGCGAATGTGGTAATGACTTCTTTAACTCCCTATTTGTAAGCGAGGGTGGTAAGTACTTGCCTCCAATGACATCACCGTGTTAAAATAATGAGTTAAAATGCCAATGTATAAGTAGTGAAGAGTCGTTATATTAGCTTTTTAACTCATTACTTTGCAATGTAAGTTTTTGCTGGGAATTAAGCAATTTTGGTCGCTTATTAAATGAAAACAAAAATCGGGCATAAAAATGTATAGAAAATCTTAAGTTGAGGGGAATATTCTGTGTTAAAAAAAACAAAACCCATATTATCCTGCAAAAACTGATGGTGTTGGGTACAAAATAATTTTAGTCCTTTTTAGCTGTTGTGGACGTTTTGTTACTTTTTCAATTTGTTTTTTATTTTTCTTGTATTTAATTTTTTTTTTTTTTTTTGTACTTAAATTTTAATCTTGTCTTTTTGAAACACCAAAAGCCAAAGGCTCATATTTGTTGTTGTTATTCTTGTACCTATTCTTGGTTATTGTTTTTGGACAAATGTATTAAATTGTAACGAAAAGTGTATCATACAGTAAAAACATTTTGTTTTGTTGTTTTTGTTTGAATCGTTGGTTGTTGTTTTGTTTTTAAAAAAGGATTTCATGTGTTGTAGTTCTATATTAGTTTTAGACTACTTTTTTGGGTTGTTTTTGTTTTGTTTAATAAAGTCAAAAATACAATTTTAAAATTATTATTGTGGTTAATTTGTTAAACTATTTATGGTTTTGGATCCAAATTTTGATATTTGAATCAGGCTAAAGTTCATTAAATTTTATTTTTCTTAAATTATTTTTATGAAAAAAGGAATTTTACAACATGAAATTAATTAAAATTTATTATTATCAATAATTTCATTCTTGAATGAGCTGGGAACTAAACCCAGGTTTTCACGGACAGGTTGCCCTTACGTGTTTTGATTGCAACCACTCAATCTCTTCAGAGGAGTTTGCCGTTTAACACTCACCGCCATTGACGATGGCTGACAGCCAATAGTCAAACATTAACCTTTCAACCAAATGGTATTTTAACTTTGGTAGATCGAAATTTGTTTAGAAAGATTATATATTTCAATTGATTTACATGTTCTTTCTTACTTCTGGTTTTTTTCGTACTTTTTGACAAGAATTTTTCTTGAAGTCCAGTTCAGTCAAGAATGAAAAATTATCAATAAATTTTTATTCATTTCTTGTTGTAAAATTCCTTTCTTCATAAAAATAATTTTATGAAAATTAAATTCCATGAACTTTAGCCTCATTAAAATATCAAAACTTGGATTAAAAATAAAAATTTATTGAGGCTAAAACGTATTAAGATTTATTGAAAAAAGATTTTATTAATTTTGCCATATCCTCCTCAAACAAAATCACTTAAAGACGAAAAAATTTCATATCGATGTAGAGATCTAGAAAATTTTTGGCACAAAGAACTCTTATGAAAATCTTAACAAAAAACACATTTGGTTTTGGATGGGACCATGGATCCCAAATAGGTGACAACAAATAACTTATATTTATATATAAACCAACATTCTATCTATATTTATAACTTCCCTATTTGTGTGTTCCTCTTTTTTGGTCTATCCAGAGCTGTTTTAAGCCCACAGATAGGCTAGAAACCTCGAAATTGGCATGCATAGAGTAAAACTCCTACCGTTGACGGATTTTTTTTATCTGCGGGCGGATAATTAAGAGGAAGAAGGGCGTGGGAAAATGATTTTTTATAACATTTTGGCTTATAATAAAGCCCACTAATGACATAGGAAACTGAAAATTGCCTAGCATATAGTCCATATCATGAAGCAGAGCCCAAAGAAGTCGGATCTAAGATTTTTGGACTACGGGCAGAGAATTAAGAGAGAGAGTCTAGAAAATTAATAAAGACTTCACACTCGTAAAGTATTTTAACACATAGGTACATATGAAATCTTTACAAAGAACTCCCATTTACCGTCTTTATAAAGACTTATGGCCATTTTCTCAATGTATCGATAAACTGGCTGTTACTTAATGTCAACAAAAATTTATTGGAGCGATAAACTGTTCGTTAACGATTTTGGGTTTCTCAATATACCGACAAAAAACATTGTTTTGAGCTGGCAACACCTCTCAAAATACATGTTAAAGCTGGGAGTCAGCTGATTAAATTTATCTGTACGCAAAATAAAAGGAAAATAACTAATTGGCAGATGAGTGCTGGTTAGCTTTGCGACAGAAAAGAAGCAAATTATACATTGAGAAAACCAAAATTCTTTTATCTGCAGTTTTTCGTTGGGAAAAGAGATAATCGTATAATGAGAAAACGGCCATTAAAATAATACTTAATCTTAACATATATAAATGTTGTCATTATATTTTTCTGCAAATAGATTTTTTGTGTCAAAAAGTAGAAAGCCCTTTACTAGTTTCTACACTCAATTCAAACGGCGGATTTTACGACGTCGCTTTTGCGAGGTTTTGTTTTTGTTTGGGGCAAACGGTGTAAAGAATAAAGAATATTAAACAAATATACTCGGTTTGTGTTTTTCATGTCGTCTTTAATTAAAACTTTTTCTTTAGCTTCACTTCGGAAAATCAAATTTTGTAACGTTAATTTAAACGCCTTATACTCAATGCAAATGGATGAAACTTTGCAGGCATACATATTCCCGATAATTATACACGAATACATGGGCGTAGCCTGGATAAAATCTAGGGGGGCAAATTTTTTGTAAAACCTTTTCTTTAGCTTCACTTCGGAAAATCAAATCTTGTAACGTTAATTTAACCGCCTTATACTCAATGCAAATGGATGAAACTTTGCAGGTATACATATTCCCGATGACAATACACGAATACATGGGCGTAGCCAGGATAAAATCTAGGGGGGGGGGGATCAACATTTTTTTTAAATGTTCTTTTCTTTTAAATGTTCTTCTTTAAAAAAAAAAATTTTTAAATGTTCTTATTTATATTTATCTTTAAACTTCTTCGTGTTACGTTTTATTCTTTTTCTTTCTTTGAAGTGACAGATTGAAAATACAGTGAGTCCTCGATTAGTCATAACAGACGGGACCAGCAGTTTTCTGTATTATCACTTTTTGTTTTGTGTTTTTTATTTTATGTAAATATATATATATAATGCATTACTATTATGTAAAAATTTAAATAATATGAGGAAAAAAGTAATTTTGGTAGAACATACTTCCAGTACGTTGGGGAATTTCCTTTCTTCGTATATTTAACATTTTTTGATTGTTAAAAAAAATATAATTTGTTTATAATTTCGGATAACAGAGGTATTGCCGGATAATCAATGCATTTTATTTTTACAATATTCGACCAATTGACATTTACTTCGAGAGAACCAGTGCGTTATACAAACAAAAACGTACACATTTTAAGAGAACAACAAAATTAACTCTTTTCACCCATGTGTGAACGTGTTTTTGCAAGATAAATTAAACACTTTCATTCTAAAAATTGGGAAAAAATTAGCTTTGAAGCGATATATGTTTCATTAAAATCGGTGGATGATAAGATATTTTAAACTCAACAACAACAAAAATTGTTCCCGTATTTAAATATTAACTTTCCCGGTTAATTTATGCTGCCGGTTAATCGAATTACGGATATAAGAACCCTACTGTAAATAAAAAAGACATGCATTCAAAAATCATTGCATGCCAGCAAAGTATTTTTGCAAGCTGCTTCAAAATAGAATGAAGAAAAAACTACATCGTAAAAGCCTTGATGTGAATTGAGTGTTACTATTTCCCCTTATTCTGCGTTTCGCTTCGGATCGAAATTTGCTCCGTTTGACAACTTTGTCCTTCTGCATTCAGTTTTAATTTTTTTCTTTCGATTGTATGTTTCTGCATTACGATCTTTGCTACTTTTGTTTTCCAAGTGGATTATTAACTTACAGAAAGTTCTTTGACTTTTTGCTTATTTCGTTTTAATACTGTGTAATTTAAAAAATTTAAGTTAAATGAAAGACAATAAAAATTTTTAATAATATTACATTTTTTATATATTTTGTACTAAAATTTAAAAGATTGGGTACGTTCGTAAATGCAGTTGTTGCGCATCATCTGCGCATTAGTAAAGTTTAATGTTCGTAAATGCATCACTTGTAAAAAACTTGGCATTACTTTCACGTGTAAAACGTTTTTTATGCAGTGATGCTGCAGCTCTGCAGCAAATGTTTACAATTATCATCAGTTAATTTTCTGATGCAATAACTTTTAACATAAAAGAAATCGTTTTATTTTTCTTTTTTTATGCTTTTTCTTATAATTTATAAGAAATGTGACTCTTTTTGGTCCAATATTTTCAATTAAATTTGCAATCGGTATTGTTTATAACTTTTTTTTATAATTTTTTGTGTTCGCTTATAAAACTTTTAAAATGAAGCTCATGTTCAAAAATTCAATTTTAAACAGCTGTTGTGCAGTAAAACAGCATCAGCATCACAAGCGCAACTGGTGATCACGCATCAGCAACAAAATATTGCATCACTGCAGCAGTGATACACAGTTTTGATGCATTTACGAACGTACCCATTTATTTAATTTATTGAAGGTCATAAACAACAACACTTGAACAGCATGGAAACCTCAAAGTTTATTTAAATTTTAAAACCTGAAAGCTTATTGTACTACCGTGCTACATGTAGTACACTTGTTATGTTCAGGTTTCTGCGTTTACTGTGCTTTAAATTTTCTAATCTACTTGTTGCTGTGCAACAGAATATAACGATCAACAAACCATTCATTGATATGTTTTGTCTAGTGTAATTGGTTATGCGTATTTTTTTGGATCAAAGATTTCAGTTTTGTGAAATTAGCAAAACTGTGAAGATGGCACGTAATCGGTGAGAAAAATTCTTATATGCATATATTATTTTTGTTGCATTTCTATGTTTTTATAATTGTAATAATTGTAAAAGCTAATACGATGCAAAAGTATATGTGAAAAAAAATATTATATGTGATTTTAGTTGATGTATTTGTTGACGTACTACATGTAGTACGTTCGGCATTGGTGTGCAAAAATGGTGAAAAAAAAATAATTCTTTTTTTTCCAGATTTTTAACATTAAATGAGATAATAAATGCCTTAGAGGAAAGTGATGAAGAGTTTATGCAAAATTCTTACGACATCTTAATTGTGCCCACTCAAGGTGCGAACAACTACGTCACAGATGAAGATTCTGGAGAAGATGAAGTGAATTGTGAAAACTTACCACCCCAATTATCAAATGCTGAGGCTGAACTTTTTCGAAATTCTTATTCTACTGATTCGGATGGTAAAGACGATATTCGACTTGCGTTAGTGCAACAGGCCAAGAAACGTAAAAGTATTAAGCCGTCTGTAAAATGGGTAAAGCACGATCTGGAAGAAACCGAGCCTACTGTTACAGCATGTGAACAGGAAATTTTACCTACAACTCTTGAGTTGTTTGAAAAATCCTTTGGATGGTGACTTACTGCAAGTTATTATGCAATACTCAAACGAATATGCGTCCAAAAAAATGCAACTGGAAATATAACTCCAGACGAAATCAGGTGCTTTATTAAAATTTTGTTACTGAGTGGCTACAATACTGTTTCGAGACGCCGTATGTATTGGCAAAATGATAGGGATACACATAATTATTTTGTGTCGAATGCAATGAGAAGGGATCGATTTGAGTTTATAATAAGAAACTTGCACTTTGTCGATAACAACAGTGTGGATAAAACAGACAAGTTCGCAAAAGTTAGGCCACTTTTACAAATGTTGAACAAGAGTTTCCAAAGTAATGCTCCGAAAACTATACAGCATTCAGTGGACGAGCAGATGGTTCCATACTATGGTAGTCACGGATGTAAGCAATATATCCATGGAAAGCCTATTAGATATGGCTATACATTTTGGGTTGGAGCAACCTATAAAGGCTACATTATTTGGTTCGAGCCGTACCAGGGTGCAGGGACTTTCCCAAGTAATACATACAAGGAAATGGGACTTGGTCCAAGCGTAGTCTTAACCTATTGCGACATATTGTCACAAAGCCAACCCGACATTGCTCACCGATTGTATTTTGATAATTTATTTACAACAATAAACTTATTGGCTGAGTTAGAAGAACGACGCGTAAAAGGCACTGGAACGATTCGTCACAATCGGTTAGGCAACTGTCCTTTGCTAAAAAAAAGATCTGCAGAAAAAAGAGAAAGGGTGGTATGACCATCGTAAGATTTCTACCAACAATATAATTGTATGTTGTTGGAATGACAGCAGTGCAGTAAGCGTAGCCGCAAACTTCCATCCAGTTGAACCTTCGAAAAATATTTCACGTTGGTCTCGAAAACAGAAAAAGCGTATATATATTCAAGAACAACGACTTATTCATGAATATAATCGCTACAAGGGTGGCGTTGATCGAGCAGATGAAAATATAAGCTTATACCGTGTATCTATTCGGGGTAAAAAATGGTATTTCCCAATATTCACACACCTCATTGAACTTGCAGAGCACAATGCGTGGCAACTGCATAGACATATGGGAGGTAAAATGGACCATTTATCTTTTCGTCGGCGCATTGCTACATTGCTAATATCAAGTTATGGGAAACCCTCAGCAACGCTTCCATCAGGATCATCGTGCGACATCAGATTTGATCGAAAATATCACTTACTTACTGAAAACACACGTCAAGCCGATGGAAAATGTAAACAGCTACGTTATAATCATTGCCACACTCACAATATTATTACAGTAACGGACTGTAGTTTATTTAAAAAATATTCCGTTCAGTCATTTTTAAATAAATAAACATTTAAAATTCCAAGCAAATTTATTTTTAACTGATTCTGACAGTTAATAAAAAAACTAAGTGCATATTAATACGGATTTTCAGTTGCAGTTAATATTGTCCGTTGATTGAGTTAAATTCTTCTTTATGTTAAATTAAATAAAAATGTACTTTAAAGTAACGAAAAGTTCATTTAATTTTTACTGTCAAAGATTCAACCGCGAATTCCGTAAAAACAAATAAATATGCAGTTATTTTATAAAATTTTACTGTAAAAAATTCAACACCATATTCAGTAAAAACAATTAAATATTCAGTTATTTTATATAATTTAACTACCAAAAATTAATTTTTACTTATCTATAAAAAATGAATTGCTTGTTTTGTGTAAGCAATTCCCATTTTCTATTTGTTAATGTAATTTATTTAAATACATCAAATTTTTAAAGTAAAATAATTACGAAGCCATATCGGTCATGCTGCTGGTGTCTTATAATTGAGAGTGTGTACCAGGGTAAGTAAATAATAATATTCTCCATCTCTCGCTTATTAGAAAAACAAGCGGGCAGGTGTCTGTCTAGTATTTTTTAGAAATTCGGCCCAATAAAGTGTAGTAAACGAAAAGTACTGAACTGAATATTTAATTATTTTTACTGAATATGGGGTCAATTTTTTGACAGTAAAATTTTAAAAAATAACTGAATATTTAATTGTTTTTACTGAATATGGTGTTGAATTTTTGACAGTAAAATTTTACAAAAAACCTGAATATTTATTTGATTTTACGGAATATGGTGTTGCACTTTTGACATTAAAAATGAAATGAAAATTAAAAATAAATGAAAAATAAGTAGACCGGTTTTTAATTGAATTTTAATTTATTTTATATTACAATTTCAGTTAATTTTACGTACAGAATATTGTGAGTGCACAATAAGACCACTACACGCTGTATTAAATGTGATATGCCGCTCCATGTAAAATGTAATGTGGAGTACCATACCACCAAATAATTGTTTTTTTATTAATTTGTTTTTCCTTACGTGTTCACACAAAAGTTTCTGAATAATAAACGACTTGAATTAAACCACAAGAAAATACTGCCTCTTGTTCCCATATGTGCCGGGCGTACTAAATGTGGTACGGACTCAAAATACAAGTTAAAAAATAATTTTTTGTATTCTTTGTTCAGTTTTGTAATATAATTTGTCAGAACAAAGCTATGTTGGAAAATTTCGAAGATTGTTCCGCTAGTATGCCCATCGGCATATCTGGGTTAATTTATTTCTCATTGTTTTTTTTTTTTAACTAAATTTAACGTTTTATTAACATGTTTTTTGTAGGAATACCTCTTGTCGACTGATGCGTAACTGAATGCAGGAATGTAATCGAAATGCAGCATAAGGGTGAATATACCATTTTTTTATTGAATCAGTCAATTGAATAGTAACTATAAAGGTGATAAACTTTTATCATATACAACAATGTATGAAATATTGACCTGTCTATAATTTTTAGATACAATAATATGTTATATGAGTTTTAAATAGTCAGCATGTACTTGTCAAAACTATATGTACATTCAGTTAGCCCCCTCTAGTTAAAAAAAATCACATACTCGTATAAACATATCTACTGCTATTTTTAAAATAAAACTCTTGCAGCAACTATCTAGTTTCACTTTACAGAAAGCAAAATTAGAGAAAAAGTTAAAAATATTTTTGTCATTGTTTTAATGACACACATAAAACTTGAATTCACCTCTCATGAAATTTTTTCACATTCTAACATATGAACGTACCGAGCATTCAAATATACAAACTCTCCTTGTGTAAGGCAATACCACCCAAAGGTATGTATATTTATAAATTCTCACACGAACATGTTAGTCTTGGGTAAAATGAAAATTACTTTTTTAATGTATGCCAGGTCAATAAAGTTTAAAGCAAGAAAACTTTAGTTTTGTCACCATTCACTACAGGTGGATAGTTAGTTTGATATTCCGTTTGTAATTTCTTAAATATTGATCTTCGACCCTTTATGACTTTTTTCCAGTTTTTATTATAATTATTAAATATATTAGAACGAAACTTAATGTATTCCTCGAGCTGGAACTAAAGTTCCCGGTGCTCCTAACTCCCTTAGTACCAAATAGGATCCCTTGTCAGCTGCGTTCTGATGAGAACGGTTAATTTTAAATATGCATGGGAGCATGTAGGGTATATAGAAGTACTTTAGGCAACAAAATTCTGCCATATGGACCAATTATTTCGCCTAGGGCACATACAAATGTCCTCTCCAAAATACATGCTTTCCAGTAATATCATAAGAAAATAATGTTTAAGTTTTTTTCACAGGTTAATTGGAGATTACAATTTGTCCGCTTTTTTATCTAGCCAACACACAAATTTCCTTACGGAATACAAATATTTTGTATATTGTAGTCGATAAAAAAAAAGTGTTTTCCCTATAAGAAATAAAAAAAAACCATTTCCAAAAGCAAAGTAACTAAAAAATTGTAACCAAAACTTTAAATAAGTTAATAATCCCATTCTTAAAGATTGTACGGAAAGATATGCACACAAGATTCGAAAATTTTTTGAATCATAGGTATAAGCATTCACAAATGGTAGAGTGTATTGTGTTCAACTTTATTATTTAAAATTGTTTTAATGTTGAAACTATCATTCATTTTATACCTTTCGCCGAAGGTAAAAGGGTATATCTTATTTTATTATTCCGTTTGTAATTTCTACAATATGGATTTTAGACCCAATAAAGTGTATACTCTGGGTCCTTATGAGGAGCGAAGTTGATATAACGATGTTCGCGTGTCCGTTGACCCCAATAATGATAGGGACTTGGCAGTTATATATTTATATAAAAAATAGTCCGGTATTGTTTACTATAAAAATTCAGCCTGAACGGTCCATACGTGGCTGAGATATGAGCAAACAATTACTACTGCCTCTTATTTTACTCAAAAATCCGCTATTGTTATTGTTTTTTTAATTTTATGTATATCTGGACAACGTCACGAGCCAAAGTTTCCGAATTTGGTAGAAGAAACTTCAATATACAAAATGCGACAAAACGTGGGCGGGTTTAGACAAGGCGTGCACAAAGTTGATTTATTTATACCTAAACAACGATATTTACATAACTTTATTTTATTATCGCACCATGTTGAATGGTATATAAGATTCGGCAAAGACTAATATAGCGCTCTTACTTGTTTTAATTTGAAATATAACACCAACACCTTTGTGCTATCATGCAAATATGTTCGGTGGCAGTAGTTGCAAACAGCAATATCTCAAATAGTTTTAAGATAGATTTTCAAACAATTTCTCTTCACACATATGTACGAATATAGTAAATGTGTATTAGGGCTATAACTTTTTCACACTTTTTGCAAATATCAAAAACGGCATAGTATAGTCGTAAAAATATTAATGAAAAATATGATATTTTTTTCGGAGTGTTAAAAATTTTATTAAATATGCACCTGATATTTCAATATATACCTATAGGTATCACTTAAATGCTATTTTTGTGTGGATCCACTGCTTTAGATTTAAAAATTTTCCTACGGTCTACAATTCATCGCGGTTCAAAATTTCTTGGAAGGTTTTAGAAATTTGCTTCCGTGGTACTATGCCAAAAATCTGGTTATAGCCCTAATGGGCATTTTCAAAAAGGTGACTGTTTTATTACATGACATTTTTAAGCAAAATTATATTTTCGTTAAGGTGTTATGATACTTGCTATTTTTTGTATTGGATTTTTTTAGGATTGACTGAATGAAACAACAAATGCGAGAAAGAACAAGAAATACAATTGGATAAACAAACCCTTTTTCTGATTGACATTTCTCATGTTTATTTTTTTCTTTGACTAAAACAAAAAAAATGGTAAAAGCTTGGGCAGATGAAACTATTTTGTTTTTGATCAGTGAAATAAAGCAGGTGCCCTTCATATCGGATTTCAAATCATAAATTTTCAATTAAAGAAAATACCCCGATGTAATTCGTAATATTTTACATTATTTGCATTAAATTTTTATTGTTTATTAAAAAGAAATTGTTTGTGATTCCAAAATAAAATGTAAACAAAACAAACAATACTGCCCACGTTTTTAGCCCACAAAAACCCGTCAAAAAAGCTTAAAATCGCAAAAAAAAAAAGTTAAAACCCGCTACTTTCGATCAAAAACTAAAAAAATTGGCAACAGTGCTAACAATTAATCTGGAAATGTCAATTTTAAGTTAAAAATTTTTGTATTTTTTTTTGACAGTCTTAGATTATTTATCGATAACACATGTATATTTGTTTGACATTTCAAGATTTTTTATGATAAAATCATACTCTTTACACTTAGTCAGTTTTCCTATGCGAATATTTTTGCACTGTTCTCATATCATTACAGCTTAAGTAGTTAAATTTTCTTTTTTTTAAGATCTTTAAATAAATTGGGAGGAAAAATAACGAACTAAGAGTTATTATATCTACTGTGAGCGTCAAAATAAAGTGTACAGCTTGTTTTCCAATATAAAAAGTGTTATGTTAAGTTATAAAAAGTTAAATTTCTACCTTGCCAAATTTCATCAGACTTCAAGCTTGCTGTCATCTATGAAAAATACGTTGCTCCAAAAATTTACGAAAGCAAGTTTGACAAGAAAAAAAAAACCTGATAAAAGTGGGAATAAGAAATTCAACGGAAAAAATACAGTGAAAATAAAGTGAAGAGTGTTAGGTTTGGCTTTTGTAATACGTCCTAAGACTGATGGATTAGCCCAATAGTCGCTCGATATCAACTCAATTAAACATCTAGGAACATTTGGACAGACAAATTAAAAAAAAAATATAAGCAGCAAGCACTCTCTGAAGAATATTCTGCAGGAATAGTAGCCAAAATTGTCTACTGGTCAAACTTTAAAATTGGTGGAATTGATGGCAAAGAGACTAGAAGACGTCCTTAAAGCAAAAAAATCTAACAAAGTATTAGCCACTTCACTTTTCTTAGTATTTTAAAACTGTATACTCTTTTTGACGCTTTAAAAACTGTACACTCTTTTTGACGCTTTTTTACTGTACTGTTTTTGTACAAATTTGTTTTCTTTTTTACTAAAATAACACTTTTTATATTGGAAAACCAGTTTATTTTGACGCTGACAGTATATGTTTAATATGAATTTATAATATTTTGGCACATACTTCATTAGTTGTTTTAATAAATGGATTGTTTTTGGTGTACCGTATGTTACATCTTTCCTTAGCTAGATCAAATACAACAACACTTTACAAATTAAGGAAAGACAGGAAGGAGTATGACAAAAATAAAAAAACCAAGCAGAGTCTTGTAGATGCCTTCATATTTCCAATTGCAACATACGTGCCCAAAAGCTTTAGTGAATTGTGGATGCACAGAGGAATTTTTAGGATATCCTGGACTATGTTTCAAACAAGTGTTTGTTTCAGTCTGAGAAAAATTAAATGTCATAGACAGATTAACGAAACGTTTTAGCAGGTCAAATTTAAAATACTTCTGTCCTAATGCCAGTAAAGAGCGCACCATGGAGCGATTTATCGTTGATGGTATAATAGAAGGAGCCAGAAAAAGAGGAAGATCACCGACAAGGTGGTCGGATTAGTTGAATCCACTCATTGTTGACACTTATAATGAGGCACTGCACATGGTAAAATATAGACAAGAATGGAGAATAACTAGTAGTCTCCCCAATAATTAACGGCCATGTTTTCTTTTAATTCCCAATAAAAAATATTCTTTTTTTGTGAAGCACTAAAAGTAAATCATAAAAAGTCTGCGTACATTCATGCGAAACGCAATAAGACATAGAAAGATGCTGTAAGACAAGTGAATGAAATCTTAACAAATTTAAAAAAAATATATATAAAACATTTGCAGAGCTACGACATTCCCTTACTACGATGCAAGTTTCTAAGGGAGCATATTAAAGTATAACGAAAACATTAATAAATTCAGTGTGTAGGCTGATCGTTACATTCGCCAGTTTTTATATGCGCTAAATAAATCGCTTTCTGCGTCAAAAATTTATTGCTTCAAAGTGGGAACGCACCATATAAAATTCATGTCATCCGTAAGCGATATGGTAAGCGAAACTTTTACGTTTCTCCCTTACAAACCTAATTTGTTGGCAGCTCCATTTTTTACTGGGTTAATTCATCAGTATGGCAATATTTCTATAATAATCATATTGAAATAAATCCATTTTATGTTTGTTTATTTCTTATTTAAAATTATTGGGGTATTCACAAGGTATTGTATCAGGTCATATTGTCATAGTATCCAAATATTTTACAACAGCTTGAAAAACTATTGTTATGTTTCAACCAAAAATGTCAGAATGTTATAAGACTTTTTATGATGTGTGTATTGTTCTGTCACACAGTTGAGATCTGAGCCAAACGGCTAAAACTATTTAGTGGAGCCGCTGATAATATTATGTAAAGTATATAACCGTATAAATGCAATATTTATGTCAGTATGCTTTAAATTGCTTAAACTGGAAACATTTTTAACGGGAACATTTTATGATATACTCTAGTTGACTGACAGCCACCACACATTTCTTCCCTACCAGCCGTCAGCTTAGTCTCTGTTGGTTTTGTTTGTGTTTTAATATTTAAAAATTTTCTATGTGCGAAGAAAAAATTTTTTTTTTATATCAATTAAAATTGGAGGTAAGATCTTATTTACTTTTTTATCCAAAGTGAATTAAATTGATTTTTCATTTAAGCCAAAATGTAAACCAATTGTTTTTTCGCTTGTTCTTTGTGTACTGCCATCAAAAAATTAATAATTGTTTTTGTATCGGCTGACTCAAATAAGAAATAGCATATACTCAATTATGAGGGGTTACACACAGCAGTCATATTTTTTTCGTAATATTATTTTAAGACATTTGACTGGATGCCTGCCTTGTGAATCCCCTAGCTGTATGTAGTATATAAGTTATGTTACTCTGCTCTGGTAAGAGTAAATGAATAAAGAGGAGAGGATTTAATCCTTAAACAATTGAAACGTTTATTAAAATTTTTTGTTCACTTTCCGTCTTATTTTCATATTTTTACGGAGAAGTGATGTAAGGGTGAGTTTTACCCGTCCAAAGGCAAAGACCAAAGTTGAAATTTTAAAAAAGGTTTTAAAAACATACATAAGCTAAAAACTAAATTTAAGACTTTTCGCCACTCTTTTGTTTAAAATATTCTTGTCGGTGTTGAATTTGAATGTACCTACCTGCTTGTAAAACTGTACAAAGTTCATTTTTGTGAATCTTTTATTTATGTATATCCTTTTGTATCTTGTTGAATGGTTAAATTGCTTATGGAACAAATAAATACTACAAGATTAAAACATACGTATGTATACTGTGAAACAATTGATATGTGTTGTTTATAACTGATGTATGAGTTGATAGTTTGGAACGCACTTTGCAGTTAGTCCATTGCTGTCCAAACTAAGTTCATTCTGGCACTTCGCGAACCATACGTACCAAGGGCCGTCAGAGACTGTAAAACTTTACTGCACTTAATTTTAGGTCATATGTATATCAGAGATCAGGATTGAATTGGTTTTTTGGCTCCTCATACTGACTCATGAAATTGTAAGTATAAGTAGAAGAGATCATTTAAACTCAACTACTCTGAGTCATTCATACTCACGAGAGCAATAAACATGAGTGCGACGTCAACTCCATCCAGAAAAATTAACGGCTTGGTGCATTATAAATCCTGGTGGCATCATCGGATCTTATTTCTTAAACAATTATGCCCGAGCTCACGTTACTGTCAGTGGAGATCGTTTACGCATAATGATCATGAAGTGCCTGTTTTTCAAAATAAAATAAAAATTTTCGGTTGGGAATTTA
The DNA here is from genome assembly GCA_930367215.1 of Pollenia angustigena. Classification (NCBI taxonomy): domain Eukaryota; kingdom Metazoa; phylum Arthropoda; class Insecta; order Diptera; family Polleniidae; genus Pollenia; species Pollenia angustigena. The sequence goes on from OV884058.1 coordinate 46,851,021, forward strand.
TATTGACACAACAATAAAAAAACTCAAATTTGTTTTTGTTTTCAATAAAAATTTCTAAACGAAGAATTTTATATTAGTTTGAAAAACAGACAGCACGAGCGCCTTACTCATCCGTTCAACTTACATTTAAAACAAAATTTCGGAATTTGTTATTTTAAATGTAATTTGAACGGACGAGTAAGGCACTCGTGTTCTATAAACTACACATAAGTTTTTATTTGAATATATAGATGGCATTGATCCGGGCTCGATGTTTTCTTTTTTCTTATGCAAATCCTGCAAAGCTATACGCTTGTATGCAGGAGATCAGAGTATCTGATTGAAATCGAACCCGCCAAACCCCGCACTGATATACTAGCTCACTACCAGCTAGCCTAAAAGGTTTCAAACACATGCATAGCGCTTATCATTAAAATCCAAATTTGGCGATTAGTTAATTTCCAGAAACTGACAGACCTAAGAATTGTTACCTTTCGACTAACTCATGTGGGGCTACGAGAAATTACTGGCTTATTTTGATAAATTAGCAACAATCGATGCCTTTGAGTTCAACATTGATTGTGTTATTCGTGGCATACGGCCAGCAATTCTCAAAAAAGTGGCCAAAAATTTAATGTTCAAAATTTCTTACAATTTCAAGTTCTATAGTTATTAAAATCTTCTCAGTAGGAATGGGCAAAAAATATCGATATATCAAAATATCGATATTTTTAAAAAGAATAATCGATATATATCGCCGATATTTAAAATACCGATATATCGATGTATCGATATTGAAATACGGCTATCGAGTTCGATATTTTTTAAAGTCAGTCTTCATTAAAGACTCAAAACTTTTGACGTTTTTCAAACAATATGCGTTTTTTAAGAATTGGCATCACTGCATGCATCATAAGTTTTTTATAACTAGTATGAAGATCTATAACTCCCAGTCTACAACTGACATGATTTGCTGTTATAACATAATGTTATAAAAGGGTTGTTAAAACATTTGCATTAACAACCGTGTTATAACATGAGAAAACCTCTAACATGATGAGTCTATACTTAACACTAACGTCATATTAGTGTTAATGTTAAGCATTTCATGTCAGTTGTTGACTGCATGTAAAGATTAGCATTTATAAGATGAATTAAGGAAAAAGTGGGGTTTTCACATTGCTAATTAAAACAGTAAAGTCAAACGAACTTGAAAAGATTTATTTTATGCGGTTTTGAAACAATATATGTCGCAATGCATGTATTATTCCAAAATTTATTAAGAATGCTACTAAAAACGTTTCTAATCTTTTTCATGAAAATGATAATTTGCCGTCATACCGAGAAAAAACATCAAATTATGTTCAAGAACTTCAAAACAAGATTTTAAATATAAGAATAAGGTATAAGCATGAGCAACTAAAAGAAGTAAAGAAGGAATGTAGGATAATAGAAGACCAGCTACAGAATTGTTTTGTTGAGGTGGAATATGCAAGTTTCTTAGAATATGAAGATAAATAGGCGAGCAATTTAAATGAGAAGATCAAGTACAGACATAGACAGAAATTTCAAGATCTTGTTAATTTACAAAGAAGGGAACTAGGTATAAAATTTAATAATAAATGGTTTGTTAACATATCTTACATAAATATACCAATTGATGCACAATGGGTTCTCTCATTAGGTCATAAACACATGCTACCGACAGAGAGGAAACATTTTCCAGTTTTGAAAATTATAACTGAAGGAGAGGATTTAGTACAGACACTTAGGGAAAAAGAGGAACAGGAAATGCAAGAACAAAACTGACTACAAATATAGACAACCACATTAATAAAATGAGACTAACGAATAGGGATAAGTTTATATTGGACAAAGTAAAGGAAACAGATAGATGTTTGAGATCTAATAGGGACATTTTTATCTTAAATGCAGACAAAGGGAACACAACTGTTGCAATGAATAGAGTTGATTATGAGTTAAGAATTAATGATATTGTGAGGGATGATTCAAATTATAAGAGATTGGATAAGGACCCTACTAGCAAACTAGTAAAGATAAATAATAGTTTAGTTCAGGAACTTTTTAATAATGATACAATAACAATCGCAGAAAGGAATAAACTTAAAACTAATACAGCAATAGCACCTAGGCTATACGGTCTTCCAAAAATTCATAAAATGAATTCTCCATTAAGGCCAATATGTTCAATGATAAATTCTCCATCATATGAACTATGTAAATATATAACAGGAATTCTTAATAAAATTACTGAAAATTCAAAATATAATGTTAAAGATTCTTTTAAATTTAAAGACAGAATTAGGAGTATTACATTAGATAATAATGAGAGGTTAATTTCTCTTGATGTAGTTTCATTGTTTCCTAGCATTCCAATAGACTTAGCTATAAATATAGTAGAGGAAAAATGGAATATAATAAGGGAACATACGAATATGGAGAAGGACTTACTCTTACGTATTCTTAAATTTTGTATAATAGATAGTAGATATTTTCAATTAAATAATCATATGGTTGATTCTGAGATTACCGGCTAATTTAGACATCATTTTTCGGCATTTAAGTTTTTTGCGGAATTTAGTATTTCAATTATGTAGCTTTAATCCTTTAAAGAATAGCTACTTAAATATCGTAGGCACACATCAATTTCTTAATGATTAACCAAATTATGTGCATTTGCAAAATATGTCCCCCCAGGGTAATGACTTATTGGACAGGGAAATGACGATGACAAATAAAATTAGTTTAATTAACCCTTAAATGCCCACAGTATCTTTAAAGATACAACCATCAAAAAAATTCCCACGGGCTAATTTTTAATAAAAATAAAAATTAAAAAACACAAGTATGTTTAGAAATCTTTAGAAAATCATCTAAAATTTATTTTTATTAAAAAAATTTTAGATTTTTATGTTTAAATAGCCGTAAACCTAAAAAATTATATTTTTAAAAATCTAAATTAAAAGGTTTATTTGCAACGTTAAATCCCAGATCCGAGCGGAAATTGAGGTCCAGAAAAAATATAAGGTGGTTCGAATATATGTCCAGACGCTATTAGCAATAATTAAAAAACAAAAGCTTCCGGGGACACGTCGTCAAAATGTATCCAATGGTTGTATCTTTAAAGATACAATGTGCACTCACCAGCAAATTAAAAATTCGTTTTTGTTTACTTATGTACTGCTGTTTGTTTAGTTTTATGTTGAAGCTTGCAAATAGAGAATTCGTTACGAGAGGCAGTTAGAGTAAAAACTGGGAGTCAGGAAGCATCTAATTGTTAATGATGTTTTGGATGCTTGCACTTAAGATGAAATTGACCTTGATGCATTCGTACATGACTTTTTATCAACACGAAAAATGCAGATCAAGAACTTCCTCTTGACATTTCTTTTTCAGAAACTTCTGACACACATTGAAATTCATGCTCTTCTATGTTTAGAGTGATAAAAGTAAATCCCAAATTTTCTGAGTTTGGTAGAGTTTTCTGGAACAAAGGTAATCTCCCAGATATAACAAATTTACTTAGGCCCATTATTATAACTTGGCGTTAGCTGTTATTCGACAGTTTACAGAAGCTTTTTGACAGATAACACATTATTATCTGTCAATTTAATCTTAACTTTAGCTAACTTCAAGTTGTAATAATGGCCCTAGGCCCTTAGAGGAACATATGGTTAGGGAATCCATTAAATATTCTGAAATAGATCAAATCGGAATTTTTTTCTATATGAGTTATTAAAAGCTTCCCAGTTCTCGGGACTATTGGTTTGAAAAAATCATCGCTATCATAAAAAGACGAATAAGCGGAATAGGTTTTAATAAAATTCTTGAAGTAGTTAATTTTAATGATACAACTGAAAAGCCTATTCAATATGATCCTAATACTGGCAGGCTTTATCTATCACGACCTCTTATTCAAACTCTCAATACAACTTTTGCCTCCGTTCCAAAGTTGAAAAGGCTATGTGTAGACGAACAAATTTACTCCAGTAAAGTAGGAAGCTATTTGAAGCAGCACTTGCCGAATAAGCCAACAAAATGGGGCTTTAAACTTTTTATACTTAGCGATACAATGGGATATGGTAACAAATTTGAAGTATGTATATAGTGGCTCAGCTGAAACTTGTGTATTGTGTCATTGTGTTCACAAAGTGCCCAGATTTAAAAACTATATCGTATTTTTCGACAATTTTTATAAAACAATACTCTTGTTAGTATTCGCGTACACTGGGTCCGCTTATAATAAACCAGCGCCGCCGAAGAATACTTGATTAGATATGATGGACCATTGGACTGTGATGGATAAAAAGGGAAGTTGAAAGCTACCAAATTGCTCTGAACAAACATGAATGTTCTGTTCAAAGAATTTAAGGGTTCTACCGCGGAAAAAATTACGTGTGTAACACCTTAAAATATGGGTCCTGGCCCACCTTAAAGTATTTCGATCGCTTCAGAATCACTTTCTGAGTCGATCTGATGATGTCCATCATGCTGGCTGGCTGTCCATGTAACCTTGTGCGCAAAGTACAGGTCTCAATTGCATAGGCTCGTATTGACACAAAGACCAAGCCTATTGAATAGCCAAATAGTAGGACCACGAAACAAGATAAGGGGCAGTTTCTGCTTCCCAGAAACTATCAAACCGATTTTAATGATATTAAAAACATAAATAGAAACATATTTATGTGGACACATAAGCTATGCAGTTTTTTAAAAATAGGACGACGAGGGGAGGAAATGGGCAAATTCTGCCTCTCACAAAGTTTCAAACCGTTATTAATGAACCTTAAAATATAAATGCTTTCATGATTATGTGGACACATAAGCATGATTCTTCAAAGGTCCCGAATAGGGTGCAGTCTCGAAAATGTGTATTTAAATACTGTGGTGTAGGGTATCATATGGTCGGGCTTGACCTACTTTACTTTCTTACTTGTTTTTTAATTAAAATAAAGTAATTTCAAAGATGCTACCTCATGTTTTCTTTGGTTTATATTAGTACTTTCGTATGAATAATACTTACGGGGGAGTGCCCAGTGTATCTTCTAAGATACAACCACTATTTTCTAAATAACTTTAAAAAAAAAATTTTTTTCGACAAAATTGGTACGCAGTTGATTTTTGTCGACCATTTTACACATCATATATTTTTTATATCAAAATCGGTGTCCTTGGGCATTTAAGGGTTAATTTAAAATTTTAATTAAGTTCGTTTAATAGAATTAGAAAAAGGCCATTCTAAGCAAGTATGTTATAAATTATTTATAATTTATAATCATGAGTTGTCAGAGTATACTTTGTATGGAAACTGGTATTTAACGCCACATTCGTGCACAATAACGATTGGTGTTGGCAATATACCCAGAACTTTATATAAAGAAATCTGAGATATATCACTGTTATCGACAACAAAGATATTCGATGTTCGCCTTAGAAGTTTTGCAATTTGAACTTGCTCATCCTTGGAGTCCTTTTGACAAATGGCAGCATATCTGTTAAAAAAGATATTATAATTTAAAAAAATATGAAGTATTAGATAATGTCAAAACATAATTTTTACCTTAACTGTTTTTTACCGTTATCGCCTTCAGCAAAATTAAATATTGCCAGCTTTCAGACTCTGTACTTTTCGAACGCTTTAGCTACAATCTTCACTTGAATTGTACACATCCTCGTATTTCCAAGCTTTTGAAGTAGGAATTGCCAAAGAATTATTTGAGCTACAGGAATTAAATCTCGTCCTTTGCTGGTGATAATCGACAATTCCTAATTCAAAGTGATGACAATCTTCAGAATCGAAACAACTTAAGCTTCTAATTTTTAAGCGACTAGACAGATGATTCCCAATAAAAAATTGAGCTTCAAACGCAGCAGGTTTGTAAGGGAGAAATGTACGAGTTTCGCTTACCATCTCGCTTACGGAAGGCATGCATTTTATATGGTGAGTTCCCACTTTGAATACATTTTTGAAGCAAAAAGCGCTTTATTCAACGCATAAAACTGGTGAACGTAGCGTTCAACTTTACACACTGAATGTTTTGTTACTGTTATTTTTTAGCATTCTCCCTTACAAACCTTAATCGTAGGAAGGGAATGCCGTGGCACCTGGAATGTTTTGTTTTCTTTTATAAAACTTGTTAAGACTTCCATCACTTACTTTACTACATCTCGGTATATCATATTGCGTAGCACATCATTGTGTGTATACATATTTTTTATAACAAAAAAAAAAAGGAATTCCAGGGCAATTGTTTTCTATATTCTGCAATAAAATATTTTAATTTATCAAATCAGTGCCTTATGCAACAAGACGATCCGCGGTTCGTTTAACAGTTCCATATGCCATCGGGAGCACCTTTTCCGTGACCAGATTCACTGTAGTTCCATGTTAAATTTTTAATTTTATGATAAAACTCGTGGAGTTCGTTGACAAGAAAAGAAACCATAGTTTTGTTTCTGTACTGTGTCGCTGGACCGTCATTTAAAAAATTTATATTCGTCGCTTTTGTTGTTGAACTATTTTCCAAGACTTTCTCTTGGCACGTTTTTCTCGTGATGTCATTTCAGAAATAGGTTTTACTAACTTTTTCTCTTTTTTTAGATACTTTAATTTCTCCTTATTATCATTTGCCTGTTATTCATCATTCCCCTGTGCATATTTTTGACAGGGGAATGATGGTAGAGGAATGACGAATATCTAAAAAAAATTCTTTGGTGATAATTGAAGTTCTAACCTCTAAATAAATTTGCGTGACTTGGAAGCTGATATTTAAAATGAACTTAAAAAAACATAAGATATAATAAAATATTCAGAATTTTGTTGTTTAAACATTGCAGGGGAATGACCAATGTAAGTGTGAATGCTCGTTACGACAGGCAAATTGGCACTGTCCTTTCTTTTTTAATGTTGTTGGTGAAAATGCTGCAACATGTATGTATACATAACATAATGTTCTTTCAAATTTAAATTATTGCAAATCGCCAATATTTCGGAAAGTAAAGTTTCAACAAATTTACGATTTTACAGGGGAATGACGTGATACTTGAGGGACAAAATATTATCATTCATAAAAATATTAATGGATAAAATATAATATATATTACATGAAAAAAGAGATCATATAATATTATTTTTTTTATTATACAATCATTTTATTAAAATATTATACACTATTTTGTTAAAAATTAAGATATATTAAAGAAAAGTATTCTTAGGGACAGCCAGGGTAATGACTTTTGAAAAAAAAAAATGTTTAGGAAAAATTATTTCAGAGACAGTAAAAAACCTATAAAACGTTGCTGTGAAGTAAATAAAAAGTGGAATATATTTCTTAGTTTCCCTTTTAAATACAAATATAGCAATTAAGCCCGTAACCTCAGAATCAACCATATATATAATCAAATGAAAGGACTTCCTATGGGTTCGCCAGCTTCTCCAATTGTAGCAGATATAGTTATGGAAAGGTTATTAGATATATGTGTGGAAAAATTAATTATAAAACCGAAGATCTTAACAAAATATGTGGATGACTTATTTTGTATAATTTCTGAATCAGGAATAGAGCAAATGTTAGATATTTTTAACTCTTTTCATTCAGACATTAAATTTACAATTGAAATGGAATATAATTCAAGAATATCATATTTAGACACCTTGATAATTAGAAGAGGAAATAAGATATTAATAGATTGGTATCAAAAACCAACTTCTTCTGGCAGAATTATTAATTATTTCTCCAAACATCCAAAGAGAATAATTATTAATACAGCTAAAAATTTTATAGAAAGAGTTCTAAAAATAAGTGATTCAGAATTTCATAGAGATAATAAAAGGAAGATTTCAGGTATTTTAACTGATAATAGCTTTCCTAAACAATTAATTAATTGCAGATTAAATAACCGAAATAGTATTACAGAACAGAGGATTTTTAAGTCGGTAACATATATACCAAAATTTTCAGAAAGATTAGAAAAATCAAATATATATGAGAGCAAAATATACAAAATAGCTCATAAATCCTTTAACACAGTAGGTAAACTATTTACTAAAATGAAAGACAAAGTAAAGAGGATGGATATGCAAATATAGTTTATAAAATACCATGTAATGGTAATTATAGTGGACAGTGTAATAAAGTATATATAGGTACAATAAAAAATAAACTAAAAACTAGGATAGCAGAACATAAATCAAATCAAAAATAAAGAAATATTTCATCACAAGAAACAGCTTTATCAACTCATTGTGCTAATCTAAACCATTATCCAGATTTTGAAAATACAACTGTTTTAAATACAGAAAATAATTATAAACGTAGATTTATGTTAGAAATGTTACAAATTGTAAAGGTTCCGTCAATTTCTAGAATTAATTTCAAGTCAGACAATGAAAATGTAGCACAAAATTATAGACACTTACGGTCTAATTAATAAAAATTTCTTGTTTCAGCTTTAATGACTACAATAGTTATCAAACACTTTTTGTTTTATAAACCATTAATAAAAAATCTAATTTATAAACGCTTAATAGGAGTGGATTAACAATTAAACGTTTATATTACTGTTGTATTATTATGTTGGCAACATCATGATATTTTGATTGTAATTTTTGTAATACTGATGCATACAACTAGGGATGAAAGGATACGAGTAAATAAAAATATCATACAACGAACGAATTTTAAGTGAATTTCTGTTTTGTTTTCAGTTTAAAATGAATTTCTGTTTTTTAAAACCTTATATTTGAATTAATTTTAAGTTTTTTTTTTGTTAATAAAATACATACTATTGAAATAGAAGCGAACTATTTAAATCATATTTCAATATCAAATTTTTACTGCTTTAACTCTGTATGTTCCAAAAGAGATTATACAGCTTTATGTTTAATGAATAATTTAACCAATTTAAACCAGATGTTTTAGAAATAAGACTTCCTAGGTTTTAACAAAACATTTTTAGCCACATATAACTGCCAAAATATTTTAAGTTCAAATGTTTTCATTTACCTGAACATTCTGTTTATATAATATTGGGCAAAATTTGCGCCGGTTTTTTTTTTTTTTTTTTTATATGTTTGTGCGTACTAATAATGTTTGGGAAATTTTTAAATGTCTTAAGTTCTGTCATTAGGATTGCTTCCTCTATAAGAGATGAAGGCATTTTAATTTTGCTATTGCCCTAAGGCACGAGCCACTCTGGCTGAAATACTACACACTGTCGCTTTTTTTGTAATTGCTAAAATTAGTTTTTAAATTTCTGGCAGGCACATTTTTGCAAAAATTTAGTTTTAAATCAATTCTATATAATAATAGTAACACCCTTTTTAACATTTAATACTTTTCTTGATGTCTCGAATATATTTAGAAATATCTAGCTCAAGCATTTCCTGATATCCTTAATTTTATAGTTCTCATTGTTTTGCTTCTTTTGTCACTTTTTGTGCTATGAATCAAATTTTCGATGCAAAAGTTAAACCAGTAACCAACAGACGATATACTATGTGGTTTCTACTTTGTGTTTACTTTAACAAATACTATCTATACCTATTTGAAAGACATTTTAAAATATAAGTGTAATGAATGGTAAAAAAGAGGTGTACATTATTTGAAATAAATCTTAATAGCTTTTTATATATTATGCAAAAACTTATAACGATTTAAGTTTTAACAGAGAACATACATAAGTATCTCGCGACCCACGTTATTTTTTACAAAAAAATCCATCAAGCTGCTTATATTTAAAATTAATTCAAACATTAGTTATCGTTTTTCTAGAAAAAAAATTTTATGCGTATTCAACTTTTTTATTAAAATAAATAAGAAGACAAAAATGTTTAATTTTTCCTGCAATTATTAAAATTTTATTTTAACAAACATTGAAATATCAGTTTATTAAACGCTTAAAGTAGGGTAAAGGCTACAATAAATATTTCAAATTTATGAAACGTTTAATAGGCTATTAAACATTTATAAATACTCCTTTTTCGACTTTTGCTTATTAAAGACTTATAAAGCTGCAATGAAGTGTTTATGAATTAGACTGTTAATTTATAAAAATAGAAACGGAAGTTAAAAGTTTATTAATATTGTAATAGATCAAGTTTGATTTGAAAAATATTTTATTTTGTTTTTGAATTAGGAAAATTCTTTAATCTGTCATTTATTGTTACATTTGTGTTCAATAATTTATAAAATAAGGAAAGAAAAAAATAACCCTGAAGAAGGCACTCAAGGAAGTGCCGAAATATTGGATTTTAAATAAAAGTTAAAAGTTTTTTATAAAAAAAGACCTTAGGCTCAAAAGTTTATTAAAATTTTAAATAATAAAGGTCGAATAAAATACATAATTTATACATATTACATTTTTTAATTTGGTAATAGTTTCAGCAAAATACATCGATATTTTTGAAATAATATATATCGATACTCTTAAAAAATATCGATTCGATATATATCGATATATTTTTCCAATTTGCCCATCCCTACTTCTCAGAACTAGTTAAGAAATTCTACTTAAAAATTTTTTTTTATAATTTTTAGCGTACCTATTCAAAAGTCTTTTAGTATAACTTTACACAAATGTTGTAAAAAATTAAACATAGTGTTACTCGTATGACCTTAGAGCGCCTTTCTCTGTACATAACACATGGTGTGGTTTAACGAAACAAACATTGTGTTTACGGTTAGGTAGTAATGGCATGTGAGTTTAAAAAAAAAACAACAAAAACACTATAATACTAACACATATTATTAAATTTTAAACCATAAATAACCCAGTCATAGTTCAAATTATTACTACAGGTTATATCCTTACGAATAATGTGCACATTTTTAACTAGAGTTGACAATAATTATTTATCTGAAATTTAATATAAGGGTAATTCCATGTCAAAACTACTACACGACCCCTTCCGATTTTAATGAAATTTGGTGAGAAGGTTCCATTTATCTTACATGCATGTCAAATGTATGACCAACCCCTCTTTATTATTTATGGCGGAATTTCGGGTTTTTTAAGTTATTTCCATTTACTAAACCGTTTTTGAGTTACGCGAATATATGCTGCGCAACCGTTTTTAAAATTTAATATCTTGCAGATGTTACGCACTAACTCAACAATATTGTATTAACACAAAAGTTCTATTTTTTCACTTTTTGGAAAATTTAATATTTACCCGCTATTAATATTTCATGCTATCTTGTCTACTTTTTGGTAATGAAACGATGTGTTGAAAAAATTATTTTTCATATGACTTTAATATTATATTAAAAATTGTTTTTAAATTTTGAGTTAATACCATATTGTCGAACAAGTGCGATATTTATGTATTTGATTTAAAGGCTTTGTTTGTTCCCAACCACAATTTTCTAAATGCCTTTTAACAGGTCTTGCAAACGTTCTCGAGCCGGCACATTATTTAGATGTAAAACTAAGAAATACGGGGTCTTGCGAACTTTTGACCGTTTATTGTTAACAACAATATTACAACAATATAATTGCACGTATTTCAGTTTAAATATAAATGCCACGCCAAAAGAACTGCTCCTTTTTTGAGGCAAAGAACGAAGCCATCTCTAGTTATCCTTTTCTAAAGTTAAACATATTCCAATTATTACGGGATAAGTCGATCAAAGCAAATTGTAATCGCACGAGCCAAGGTGTGGACTATTAAATAATAAAAGCAAAAATTCCCAAACAGCTTTTTATCTAGTCGCATATTTCAGCAGCTTATTATAGATAAAATCCTCGAAGCCACACAGTGTGACTTCTTGCAGTTTTAGGTGATTTGTGAAAGAGAGGAGCACAGGTTATACAAAAATATGACAATAATAAGAAGAAGAAAAGAAATGGTAATTAAAAAAATCGTTATCAAATGTTTTTAAATCAGAAAACAACTGCAGTTTTTCGAAATAACCTAAAAATTTACCTCAGATTTGGATTTATGGCGACCAGACGGCCTGGAATAGCCTGGATTGTCCAGTTTTTTGGAGCATTGTCCAGGTTCCAGCTAAAATGAAATTTGTGCAGTTAAAAAACTTTATTTAATTTTGAAAAATGACTTGTTTTATTATTTATATTTATTATATATCATATATTTATTATGTTTAGAACAAAATTTTAAGGAAAAAAGTTATAATTTGCCAATTAGATAGAGAGAGAGGTCCAGTTTTTCAAAAATTCGATAAAAATAACGTACAAAACTTTTATAAAAAGATGTCGTTTGATATAATCTTTCTTCACAAGAATCCATTCGTATGACCGAATAAAGGCCACAAAGTTGCAAAATGTTTCAAACATTTTTGCTTACAACTAAAGTAATAGAGTTATTTAATTCTTCAAATAACAATACAAAAAAATATGTATCGGGTGATTTTTTAGCTATTATCTTTTTGGCAAAACTGGTATAAACAGCTGACGCACGTTCCGTGTTTTGTTTCACAGTCAAACATCTTCAGTTTGGTCTATAATTTAACCATGAATCGTCTTACAAACGAACAGCAAATTATTGAATTTTATTATCAAAATACGTGCTCTATTAAGACCACCATTTTATGGTCAGTTAAATCGACCCACTGAAGCGGCTATTCGATACGTTAAGAAGCAGAATGGTCGATTTTGGAGTGAAGATCGGCCAGAAGCATTGCAAGAGCTACCAATGCATCCAGAAAAAGTCACAGCTTGGTGCGGTTTATGGGCTAGAGGCATCATTGGACCGTACTTCTTCAAAGATGATGCGAATCGTAACGTAACTGTGAATGGTGAGCGCTACCGTGAGATGATATCCAACTTTTTTCCCCCAAAATGCAAGAGCTTGACTTGCATGACATTTGGTTTCAACAAGGCGGTGCCACATGCTACACAGCACGCTTAACAATAGACTTATTGAGAGGCGAGTTCGTTGAACATTTTATTTCACTTTCGGGACCGGTCAATTGGCCGCCTAGATCGTGCGATTTATCGTCTTTAGACTATTTTTTGTGGGGCTATGTTAAAGCTCATGTCTATACACATATGCCCGCTTCAAATGACGCATTGTACGACAACATTGAAGCATTTATTCATGAGATACCGGCCGAAATGTTGGAAAGAGTATGCCAAAATTGGACTTAGCGGAAGGACCATTTGAGGCGCAGTTACGGTCAACATTTGCATGAAATAATCTTCAAACATTAAATTATATGGACCGTACTATCGATTTAAATAAAGATTTCATGCATTTTTCTGAATTGTATGTGTTTTTTTTTAACTTTCCTATATCTCTTAAAAAATCACCCATTATATGTGGCTAAACAAAAAGTTATCAGCCATGTCCGGGAAGTCGAATTCGAGTTAAATCAAAATCGAACAAACTTTACAAACGATATAGTGTTTATAGTTCATTAAAAAATTTTGTTTTATATTCTTCATATTATGAGTACAGATTATCTTTATTAGAACTTATCTTTAAATAAAAAAACGACGGTCATTTAAACTAAAATTAACCTGGAAATATCCATTGATTTTAATTTCACTAGATCCATAACATAGATTTTTATATACTTTTATATTTGATTTAATTTAATATGTGCCAAGTTGTGTTAAAATAAACGGTGGCAGCAACACTACAACAAAACAACAACCACAGAAACAGCAGATGTTTACGGCTCGAAATTTCAACTTTTTATAAATAAAATATTATGAAACCAAAACAAATTGATTCGAACTGTAAACGTCAGTAGGCTTTTCGTTGCCGCTTGTAGTGAATTCGCCCTGATTATAACGTCGTAATATGATATAAGACTAAATTTTAAGTGTTACGTTTCTTTGCTTTTAAAATTTTTTTTATTGCAAAATAAAATCTGAAGTAAAATTTTATTTTTTCAAATTGTCCAGCTATTTTTTCAAAATCCAGGTAAATATTTTCTATTGTCCAGTTATTTCAATTTTGGTATCTGGCACCCCTAGGTCTGGTCAAACTAGCATATCAGTTTTTTTTTTTAAATATTGTATGGGGGCTACCAATAAAAGAAAGCGGACGAAGCCCATTTTGCTACAAAGTTTCACCTATGTATACGTTTTATCCTTATAAAATTCATTGGAATATCTGCTTCGGAATTATTATTAATTTTGATCGTACTTTGAGCCGTATATCCTTAGAATTGGAGTTATAAGGGTTGTTGGCCAAGTCTAATTTGTTTTATTGCATACTCATTGCCAGTAATAATATCATATATTATTATATATATATAAAAAGAAGTGTACACTTTGATGTCAGCACAAATTGCGAAAAAGTGTCGACCGATTTCAACCTATATATTCCTATACAAATATCAACAAAATGCCTTTCATTTTCCATATGATGATTTTTTTATTGTCACCTAAAAAGTTACCAAACCATGTATCGTAATGTCTTATGTGTAGAATGACATTCGGAATAGATCGTAAAGTATATTTCATATCGATAGAGGGCGTAAAATAGAGCAAAACGGGTAAAAGCTCCCCTCCCTATATCTTCTTAACCAATCAACCGGTTCTCTTAGAATTAAAAATTCTAAAGGAACTTTAAGACACACATTTTTTTGGGGAAGCAATTGAATTCAAACGCGCTTAATTTCCTTTTAGATTGGCATTTGCAATGACAATCAGAAAGTCCCAAGGCCAAAGAATGTCTGTTTGCGGCATGTCATCGAGCTTATATGTATTGACTAAAGCTTCGTACAGACGATGGTCAGATATTACAATATTGTCATTTTTCTGACAATGGTGCCATTGTCAGATGCATTAATTTAACACATCTGCCAAATGGAAATGAGCTTACAATGTTCAGACAGTTGCAAGACATTTTTAGGCAATTTTAATGACAACATTGTAAGATCTGACCATCGTCTGTACGAAGCTTAAGGACGGACTGACAAAAAAATATCGTACATGCAATTGCTCTTCGTAATGAAAATGGATAATGTCAGTTTAATATACACCTCTTTTTTATGTTTAACTTTTGAATGTGTAACGAACAGAAAAAAAGAAAGAAATAGCCATTGTTTATTTTTTCTTCGCCGATAATGGCATAAAGCGCTCTATTCCACTTTCTTTCACTAGAAATGTTATATGGCAAAACAACGTTTGCCGGGTCAGCTAGTTTAATGTAAAAATTACTTGTCAAAGATGTTTTAACATCACTAAGAAAATACAAAATCCTCTATAATGAATTATAATGTTATTCTTGAGTTAAACGTCAATCGTTGTGGGGTAACGCCTCTAGGTTAAAATATATATTGACGTACCAAAATCACGCAAACCGTCTTTTACACGTCAATGTTCGAAAATAAACACTAAATATCGCTTCTTAGTGTTAGGCTCGCTAGATTTGGGGAAAACTTAAACGCTTATAGTGTTTGTGTAGTAAATCATTAAAAAAATAACGAAGGATGACAACCAGGGAATTGTAATCCTTCGAACATAAAAATAATACTGTTCTTATCCAACTTAACAAAAAGATGAAACTTCATTGTGTTCGGTGTTTAGCTTATTAATGTTAGTTAGCTTCTGTTGTGCTAAGCGCCTTTTTGACTGGTAAAAAAAAAATCAAACATTTTTTACAAGAGCAAAATACACGTACGAAAAAAACAAGAAGCCAGCAAAATAATTTTTCACAAACAATCGTTGCTAAATTTTTTTTTTGTTTATTTCTTCATCAATGTTAAAAAAGTAACATTAAATAACATTAAAATATAATGGTTGTATATTAGACTGGTCGCATCTTGTTTAAAAGCCGAAAATCAAAAATATGGCTTCGTTACAATCTTCCGCAAGGAAGGTACTTCAAGTGTGCCAAATTTCAGCTTCCTATGTCATCAGATGGCTTCAGAAAGTTGCGGAAAGAATAGGACATACATGCAAACATCCTGAAATACTAAGAAATTATATATTGTGTAGATAGATTAAAGTACTTGCTATTTAATATTTTAGTATGATGCGAACGAACGATTTTTAACCTAATTCGGGTACGCTGAATCCAGTCGTGCTAGCCGTTTTTTTTTTTAGGTTAGCTTTGGTTTTCGAGATATACCGTTATTACGAAAATTAAGGACGTTGCACAACATATGTTCGGGTAACTCAAAAACGCTTTAGCTTATTGAAAAACTAAACCGCATATAAAATTTACTTTAAGGAAGGTAAAACTTTTTTCTTATATGCGCAGTCGTTAAAGAAACATAATTTTTTTTTTTTTCTGGAAAAAAAATTATTTGTTTTTAATTTTCGGAATTTTTGTTTTTAAAAATTCTAATTTTGTGCAGACATATCAAAAACAAAATTGCAAACAAAACAAGCTATAAATGATTAACATCTGTTAACAACTTTTGATTTTATGTATTCATGGAGATGAAAAATAAAGTGGAGTTGGTCATACATTTGACCCTTCTTGAGGCATCCTAGGCACTACACGGGCCAAATGTAAGAATTCCACTTATACAAATATGGCGGTTTAATAAAATTCTTAAATTAATTAAAATTCGTCGTCATTTGTGAATACAAAAAATCAAAAGTTGTTAACAGGTGTTAATCATTTATGGCTTCTTTTGTTTGCAATTTTGTTTTGAAAAAAGTTTTCCTTTCTTAAAGTAAATTTTATTGCGGTTTAGTTTTTCAATAAGCTAAAGCGTTTTTGAGTTACCCGAACATATGTTGTGTAACTTCCTTAATTTTCGTAATAACGGTATATCTCGAAAACCAAAGCTAACCTAAAAAAACGGCTAGCACCACTGGATTCAGCGTACCCGAATTAGGTTAAAAATCTTTCGTTCATATCATACTAAAATATTAAATAGCAAATACTTTAATCTATCTACACAATATATAATTTCTTGGTATGTCAGGATGATGATGACATAGGAAGCTGAATTTTAGCATACTTGAAGTACTTTCTCTGCGGAAGATTGTAACGAAGCCAAATTTTTGATTTTCGGCTTTTAAACTAGTATAACAATAAAGATCTGATTGAAAATATGTTTTTTTATAATTTTGGGAACTTTGGGCCCCACTTGGCACGGCTAGGTACCGTCGGATTGACCCGACAAATTAGATCATGATTTCTTACACCAAAACTCATATTATTGTATATAGTATCACTACAATTGTTCTGTTTTTATCGAAGAACAGAACACTATATAATGTTCGGATCTTTTTTGAAAATAGTTACGAACAGTATTAACGGTTGTGTTCGTCTGCCCAAACACTAAAAAAATTAATATCGTTCCTGGCTGTGTGAGTCGAACACTAATTAATGTTCTGTTTATTTTCAAACACTGGTTTAAAATACTAAAATACATATATTCAAAATAAGAATTCGAAGAGCAACCGATGCTCTAAATCTGCAGTTTTAAAGCGGTGTAATTGGCCATAGATTTAATACAAGCCTATTCCCGAAAATTTCAGTATTAAGGCTACCACAAATTAATCATATGTTTTAAGAATTTATTTAAACAAATTGTTAAAAGCATTTTTAGGCCTCCATTTTTTATTTAGCGGATCTCTAATAATCCAACCGTCTGATTTAGAATATTTTATTGCTTTAAACGACAAATATTTTCTAATACTACCGTAAATATGCTTTTGTTTTTATCCTTTACAGCAAATTCCTGCAAATAGAAGAATCGTTTTAAACATTCCAATAAAATAGTTTTCATATTAAAAGTCCTTTGTAATTTTGTTGAGTATATTATATTTTTTCAGCATAGTTTTCTATATACATATAATTAAATTAATTAATTAAAGTTTTTTACACTTTGTAGTTTAACTAAACAAATTAAATATTTGCAACAAAATATCTTAAAAGTTGCAAACAAATTTACATATGCTGACACATTTATTTTCAGCAAACAGGAGTTTTTATGTTGTTGTCATGTTAACATAATTGCAAATTAATATTTTTTTTTAAATAAAATAAATATAAAAAGAATTTGTGAAACTTAACTTTTACACCTCAAAAAAAATTTCGATTAAATACAATAATGAACTAGATAAATTAGAATGTTGTTTATTTACAATTTATTTCCTAAATCCCTATGCTAATCCCGGGAAGTTCTACGCTTGTCTGCAGGAAAGAAACCAGGGTCTCTGGCGGGAATTGAACTCGCAACACCGGTGCTGATAGACTAGATCACTACCAACTAGCCTACCGGAGCACTCAACAACAAGCAAAACAAGAAAAAATCCGGTAAAAGAAATTCTTATTTTTTAAAGCGATTCAGGGAAATATATGTAATCTTTTAATTCTTGGTGCAACAAATGTTTACCATTGTATTTTATCAGTGGACATAGTTTTCATCTCATTCCAGGACACGCCATGCTCATGCAACTCGTTCTGAATTTGGCATCTCCAAGTATTCGCAGGTCTACTTTAAGGAATTTGATGGTTAAATTCCAAACATCCAGATTTGATATCGTGGCACGCCAGAATATTTCACGACTCGGAATATTCCAGCTTTCACAGCCATACTACACAAGCACAGATTTTACGTTGCTATTAAAAACCTTGATTTGCGTGTGAGTTGAGATATTTTAAGATCCCCAGAATTTATTAAGTGTGGCATACGCCTGCTGTGCCTTTCACAGTCAATTCTGTATATCTTCTTTGCTGCCAATTGTTTTTGAAATTATACTCCCCAGGTAACAAAAGATTTCAACATCGTCAATGGGTTGGCCCGAAAGCTGGAAGAATTAATGAGAATTGATTTAGTTTTGTTGATATTAATTTGTAATCCCGCTTTGGCCGCACCTGTAGAAAAGGCTTAAATCTAAGATTGCATGCTAGAGAAGGCCCCACGAAATTTCATTATACATATTCATACAGTGGCACATAATTACGTCAAGTATCGGGTGATTTTTTAAGAGCTATAGGAAAGTTTTAAAATAAAACACATAAAATTTGGAAAAATTTATGAAATCTTTATTTGAATCGATAGTACGGTCCATATAATTTAATATTTGAAGATTATTTCATGCAAATGTTGACCGTGACTGCGCTTCAAATGGTCCATCCGCTTAGTCCAATTTTGGCATACTCTTTTCAACATTTCGGCCGGTATCTAATGAATAAATGCTTCAATGTTGTCTTCCAATGCGTCAATTGAAGCGGGCATGTGTGTATAGACGTGAGCTTTAACATAGCCCCACATAGTCTAAAGGCGTTAAATCGCACGATCTAGGCGGCCAATTGACCGGTCCCGAACGTGAAATAAATTGTTAACCGTGCTGTGTGGCATGTGGCACCGTCTTGTTCAAACCACATGTCATGCAAGTCAAGCTCTTGCATTTTGGGCAAAAAAGTTCGATATAATCTCACGGTAGCGCTCACCATTCACAGTTACGTTTCCATGCGCATCATCTTTGAAGAAGTACGGTCCAATGATGCCACCAGCCCATAAACCGCACCAAACTGTGACTTTTTCTATATGCATTGGTAGCTCTTGCAATGCTTCTGGCTGATCTTCACTCAAAAATCGACAATTCTGCTTATTAACGTACCCATTGAGCCAAAAATGAGCTTCGTCGCTGAACACAAGAAGTGCGCGATGAACTTTCTTAACAGAACACGCATTTTGATAATAAAATTCAATAATTTGCAAGCGTTGTTCGTTTGTAAGACGATTCATGGTTAAATTAAAGACCAAACTGAAGATGTTTGACAGCGAAACAAATAACGAAACGTGCGTCAGCCGTTTAAACCAGTGTTGCCAAAAAGATAATAGCTGAAAAATCACCCATTACTATGTTGGACAGTAGTGGAGACAAAACACAGCTTTGACTGACACCTAAGTTTACTTTGATGTGTTTGCTTGATGAGCCCTCATGAAGTATGGAACAAAATGCGTTGTTGTGTAGCTCCTTAATGGGATTAATTATCTTCTTAGTGTAGCAAAAGCACGTTTAAAGTTAACGAACATTATGTAAAGGCGGGAGCGCTATTCAACCGACTGCTCCACAATTACCTTCAAGCTCAAGGAAAAGACGCTTAATATTGCTCTTAAATAAAAATGCTATTATGGTGCAGAGAATTGTTCTTAACAAAATAACATATACAAAAAAAGTTAATTTTTTAGTGCTGACAATAAAGAAGGTCTTAAAACGAAACAATTTCCAAATATTCTGCACACAGTCATTGTAACAAAGAAAATCAATTAGAAGATAAAGCGCTAGCTGTCAACAGAAAGCAGTCCTTCGCACCGGAAACTACCCACAAAAATCATGCATTCCAACTGCAAGTTTGTAAGCGATTATTTTGAATTGTGATAGCAAACAACTTCACATTTTTTCTAGGTAAGTAAAGTTAAGAAAGCTTAACCTTTTTATATATTAACTTTTTGATATATATAATGTTATATTGAGCCTATGTGTTTTATTTATGCAATTTTATTTGGTTATTAATTAATTGGTAACTTAAATCTAAGTAAAATATAAAGTAAATTACAATTACAAGAATGCGCAATTACAACCAATACGAGTGCTATATTCAGCTATGCTAAATCTAATATACCTATCAATAATAAGATCAGAAAGTTATATAAATACTGCTTTTTAGATATAAATAAATCTATTTTCTGCCACGCACACTTCCCATCCCCTTCCAAATTCTGCCGGATATTGTGTATTGATAACATCTTCAGACCATGGGTACACATATGTGCACCTTAACTAATTTCAAGTTTTAAAGACTAGCGACATCGTATGACCAATTGAAACAGTTTTATTACTTGCTTTAAGCTACAGCGCTTCAAAACAATATCAAAAGATGGCAGGGCTTAGAAGTTTTAGCCATTATTTTTACGTTTGAATTTAACAGTTAGAAAAAACCATACTGTTGGGATATTTTTCCTCAATAACTAATCGCTTAGACCTGAAGTACACATATGTGCACCTCTTTTTCTACCAGTTTAAATAAAAAAATTAAAAAAATAATACAAATTTAAATTACACCTCATAAGATAAAACAAATAATTAATAAGCCCCTTACTTAATCGGTTCTGTTCAGAACTTAAGAAATTAAGAATTTACGTTGAAATTTTTCATATTTTAAGACCTGAGGTACACATACATTTGTGTCCCCTTAATTTCTAAGAATTCAAATAAAATTAAAAAAAAAAAATATACAGTTGTCTTATTCAATGGGTTAATGCTCGGGTCTTAAGAGGATAACCATGATGCTTGTACATAATTTAGAAGTTTTGCCTCATGCCATTCTCCAGATACACAAAAATCAATAATGTATTTTTAAAAGAAGTGCCACACTTACTTTTTAATCCCGCCCATTTTTTGGAGTGGTTGTGTATTGATAAACAATATGCTCGTATATAATTTGGAAACTTTGGCTCTTGCCACTCTACAAATATACAGAAAAAAAGAAATAAAACAACAACAAAGGATTTATTAGTAAAATAAGAGACAGACGTGTTTTTTTTTTTTTTTTAAGGAAAAATTTTAATCAGCATGTCTGACATAAATATTTACCAACCAAGTCCCCACCATATCTGGGGTTGTAGAAAAACCATTTCAATAGCCGAACGGACAGACGGTCAACCGGATTTGAACTTCACTTTTCACAAGGATCCAAAATATATAAACTTTTTAGGGTCTAGGATCAATATTGTGGAAGTCACAAATCGAATGGCAAACTTGTATATACACCCACCCACACGTAGAGAAAAAATATGTTTAAATATGGTCACCTCCAACCAAACTATTTTTAAAACAATTTGTAAACATATTATGGTTAATATAACGATATAATTGTCAGCGACAACCATATTATGGTTAAATTAGTCCTCCATAAAGAACCCACAACCATATTATGGTTGCCTCTAGAAATGTTATGGTTAAATATGACAATAATTTGTTTTTTAGTTTACAATAGTATTTTCCTCTTTTTCAAGAGTTGGTTAAAAACCAACCCTGCTATTATAAGTGTTAAACATATTATAGTTATTATTAACAATATCATGTTCGGAGGCAACAATAATAGGATTGGGGCTTCTTGATGGATGCCTAATTTAACCATAATATGGTTATCGCTGACAATAATATGGTTATAATAACCATAATATGTTCAAAATTTTCTTTAAAAATAGTTTGGTTGGAGGTGACCATATTTAAACATGTTTTTTCTCTGGGTGCAGGCAGAAATTACGACTCTTCTAAATATTGTGTACCGCCACAATCCTGTAAATATAAAATTGTGACTCTACCAAAAATATGGTACCATCACAACACTGTAGATACAAAATTACAACCTTAGTTTTTTAATTCCGTTTTTAAATAAGATTCAACACCGGTACAACACCCTAAATACATATATACGACTTTAGTTTTTATACCCTTCACCTCAGGTGGAAAAGGGTATATATAAGTTTGTCATTCCGTTTGTTATTTCTACAATATTGATCTAAGACCCTATAAAGTATATATATTCTGGGTCCTTATGAGGACAGAACTTAATTTAGCCATGTCCGTCTGACCATCCGTTGTCCGTTGAAATGGATTTTCCGAAGACCCCATATATGATGAGGGCCAGGTTATTATACATTTATGTTACATATGGTCTGGAATTATTTGCTATTGAAATTCAGAAAGATCGGTCCACAAATGGCTGAGATATGAGCAAAAAACCACTACTGCCTCTAATTTTTTCCAAAAATCCCTTGTTGTTGTATTTTTATTGCTTTTTTCTGTATATCTGGAGAACGGCAAGAGCCAAAGTTTCCAAATTAGGTGCAAAGATTCAAGTTATAAATACACACCAACCCACAAAATGTGGGCGGGGTTGGAGAAGTGGGCGTGGTACCTCCCATACAAAAAATTTCAAAAATTTTATAATAACCTGAATTTTTTGACTGTAATATGGCCTAGGTTACGCCTTATATATCAAAAGATTTAGTAGAATATATTTTCTGAAAAACTCGGAAAACCCGGTTCAGATACAAAAAAATTATGACCAAAATAATAATTTTTTTTTTATATTTACCAGTTTTCGCTTTTAAAATTTTATTTATAATGAAGGTTTAAGTATTGTAAATATGTATGTATATGTAAAAATTATTTAGTTTTTGTCTAGTTGCTCTGTGTTCTGCTCGCACAATGGTGAAGGGTATATAAGATTCGGCACAGCCGAATATACTATACCGCTACAACACTGTAAATATATACAAGAATTAAACCTTTATTTCCTAATACCGTGTTTATAAAAATTGTGTGTACTATCAACATTTTTTTGTAGAAAAGAAAACACCATAATTGCTTGCAAGCACATAATCATTATAACCACACCATAGCAATGTAGATGGTATTATACGTTTGTGCTGATGCTTGTAACACCTCAATAAATTTATCCCAGGCCCACCTTTTAGTGTACACTGAACCAAATATCATCGGTAATATTAACTGAAAAAATTTAGTAAACCCTCAACCTCATAGTATTCGTTAAATAATTTTGTAATTGAAATCTGTGTAAATGAACATCTTTTTCCTAAAAGTCTGTTATATACACAAAAAATTTTTTAAAATAGTAATAAACTAGTAGTAACACAATGTTTTGGAAATAACACATAAAAATATTTGAATAAGCATCCTTAAAAGGAAGTTAATTTGATTACTTAATCCGTTTATTTAACTAAATTTTGTTAATTTTATTTCTCAAGGGTGTTATTTTGAATACAAATTCGTTAAAATTTCGTTAAAGTAAAAATTAAAAATGAAATTAAATATAAATATAAATGATTCTTATTTTATTTTACTTTATTTTTCTAAAATTCAAAATAAAATATTATAATAAAATGTTCACAGAGAAAATAGGGCGATGACGAATTCTCTCGATCTACTTGCATCTCTGGTAAGTAGTTTAACCCATTAAGGACGGATGGGTATTTAAATACCCAAAAACAGAGCCTTCGTAGAAAAATTCTGGCCAACTTCAGGTAAGAGGTATCGGAAATTGGTTTTTACAGATAGATAAAGAAAGGATAAGACTACTTAAACAAATTTTTGAAATTAAATTTTGCCCCCTTAAATTGGGTAAGTTAGCGGCTTACAAGTTAGCAATTTTTAATATTTTAATTTCAATTTAAAATTTTTGAAATTAAATTTTGCCCCCTTTAATTGGGTAAGTTAGCGGCTTACAAGTTAGCAATTTTTAATATTTGGAAAAAGTGAACGACAACGGCTCTGGAAAATTGGGAGAGTGGAAAATCGGAAAAGCCTCTTGGTGACTTACAGCCTTAGGTGTGCTCTGCTTTAGAAAAAAATATTAGCTAAAGTGGGCCAATAACGTTGACCACAGGTTTGATTCAATGAGATGGGTATTTAAATACCCACTTCGCTGTCAGAGGGTTCAAAACACATAGTTTTTTTTTAAATTTTGGCAAGTAAAAATGCGATGTTTTATGTAAAATGAACTATTTATTAGTAAAAAATAAAGAAATTTATATCACAACTGCACTGAAAGAAAAATGCTTCATATATTTAATGAATCATTTTCATAAAAAAGTTTTCCTTGGGTAAATGAAAATTTTCATTGTCTAAATGGAATTTCATAGGTTTGATGAAGTATTTTCGTTAAAATCGCTTCATTAGATTTCGTAATTACGTTAAAAATTTTCATTGGATATATGAAAACTTAAGTTTGTCCAAGTAAAACAAAAAATTTTAATTGGGAACACAAAAAAACAATAAACAAACATAACTATATTCATAACTTAATACAAAATTATAGTTTCATTAAAAAAATGTTTAATTGTTATTTAAAAAATGTAAGATTTAATAATTTCATACATCTAATGTTACATGTATGTCATTAAATTTATGAAATCAAAAATTTTTTTTATAAAAGCAACATATTTCCCGAGCCACGTCAAGAATGAAAGATTATCAATAACAATTTTAATTAATTTTCATGTTGTAAAATTCCTTTCTTCACAAAAATAATTTAATAAAAATTAAATTTCATGAACTTAAGCCTAATTAAAAGAAAATATTAAAAATTTGGACTAAAAACCATAAATAGTTCAACAAAATAACCACAATACTAATCATAAATTTAAATTTTCATTATGACAATAAAAATGTCATTATAGTAATGAAACAAAAACTTTCAATCCACTTTCAATCAACGTTGTTATTGTTATTATGGACAATTTAATCTCATATTTACGCCCTTAATTGAGAAAAAAACATAGTTTTTTTATACAAAAACTACACTGCCCCGGTAGACTAGCTGGTAGCACCGAGGTTGCATGTTCGAATCCCGCCAGAGACAGAAAAAAAAAAAATAAAAAATAAAATAAAGTAAAATAAAATAAGAAAAAAGAAAAAAAAAAATAATTAAAAAAATATAAAAAAAAAAAAAAAATTTTACTTTATTGAAAGTATTCATCCAATGAATAATATTCATGGATCTAATGTAATGTTTCATTAAGTCCTTCTAATGAAACAGGTTTCATTGATCCAACGAAGCGCTGCATAGGTTCCTTTATAATGCAATTTTTCATGGGATTAATGTCAAAATTCGTTAGTATTGCGAAGAAAATTCTTTCAGTGTGTGGTCGATTATTGAGATAATTTTATATTTTTTGGGACACCAGCATGAAAATGTGCAAAACAAGCCTTTGGGTGTTACTAAAATTTGCATTTTGTACAACCAAACTCAGTTTTGCTTCACATTGTCCAAAACGGCCAAGCTGAATAATATGGCTTATCATATGGTAAAAGCTCTCCATGCGCTTTGCCATTTCTTGTGCATTTGTGACAACTTTTTCTCTTACACCAATGCTTCAACAACGCTCACATGAAATAAAATTGACTCATGATTGGAGATCCTTCAGGTTTTCTTAGCATGCAGTGTAAATTCCTGGCATACACCATAGCAGCATCCAAATCATTATTAAGAAGGCCTCGGCTCTTTCGTATAAAATATAAAACATTCCACATTCCCTTCTATGACAACAGAGAAGAGAAGGAGTAACATTTTTTGTTATGTTTTTTCGCACAAGCAAAAGCAAAAGAATTGTTTTTGATCCCGTTACCATTCTTATGTAACTGCAAAAGAAGCGAGAGAAATGACAACGTGTGTAAAAAGATATGAGAGTGGAATAAAGCGAGCAAGCCTTGTAAAGGGCCAATGTTGAATGTGAACCTCACCTTATTATGGCTTATTATTAATATGGGCGTTCAAATCAAAATGCACATCGTGCACTTCGTGATTCAGTGATGAGGCACATTTTCACCTCAGTGGATTCGGCAATAAGCAGAGCTGCCGCATTTGGGCGAATGATAATACAAGAATAATTGTCGAAAAACCAATGCGATCACAAGAGTGACTGTTTGGTGCGGCTTATGGGCTGGCGGCATCATCGGGCCGTATTTTTTCCAAAATGAGGCCGGTCTGGCAGTTACTGTGAATGGTGTTCGCTATCGTGAGATTATAACGAAATTTTTATGGCCCGAATTGGAAGATATGGATGTGGACGATATGTGCTTTCAGCAGGACTGTGCCACACAGCTAACGAAACAATGGATCTTTTGCGCAACGAATTCAATGGCCGTGTTATCTCACGTGGTGGCGATGTCAATTTGCCGCCCATATCATTTGATTTGACACCGTTGGTCTTCTTTTTTTGGGGTTATTTGACAGAAAAGGTGTACGTCGATAAGCAAGCAACAATTCAAGATGGATGAGATAATTCGGCCCATTAACGGCATAGAATCTTAATTATGCCTCAGCGTCATCGAACATTTAGACCATCGGATGGAGGTGTAGCGCCGAGGTCGCGGCGGCCATTTGGCCGATATTTTGTTCCATACATGATTGAACCATACTTATATTTTCATAATAAAAATAAATGACAATATCTTCCTAAATAATTGGTGTTTTATTCAAAATCAACATCGGCCCTTAAAATTTAACCATCCTTTTCATTCAAAAGATGGAATACAAAGGCCCTCTAGAAGGCATCCGTACTTCCCTCTTTTCCCGCTGGGACAGATTCAACGTACATAGTGAAATAAGCACACAACACACACATTAATGCATGCAATAAATGAATTTTTTGAATTTTTGGTTTAAAAAAAATCTTGTGTTTTAGAACTATTTAAGAGCGAAGTGGGTAGAAAAATACCCATGGTCTAGGGGCCAAGGTTTGACAGGTAAAAATAAAAAAAAAAACGCAATGTCAATATAAATGCCCATAATATCAAATGTGTAAAATTTCATCAAAATCGTACCACGAAATCGGGGTTCAGTCTTTAATGGGTTAATCCCATGTTCTTTTCTGATGGACCGGATCCAGGAATTATGTGCTCAATCAGGCTGACGTTGACCTTGAAGATTCCAGTCTATGCCAGCTCTTGCAATATCAGTTTATGGACGTCGTTTGACAGTTTCAATAGGGCAGCAATGTGCCTGATTCCAAAGAGTTTCATTGGATATCCAATGCTGTCAGTAGACCCATAATATATTATTCATATATACTAAGTTTAATAGTTAATTTGAATAATGATTCGCCACTTTAAAGCAAAAAGATATTCAAAATAACTACATTTATTTGTTAAAATGAATAAAAAAAAAAACTTAATAATATTTAACTACCATCATTAGGAAATTTGACTAATTTTGTTATCAATTTAACTAAAAAGGTTTAAGTTAAATCAAAGAAATTTCTTCTTCTATTCTTTTTCTATTTATGAAATTTTTCTGTATTTACGAAAAACATCTGTAGATTTGAATAACAAATTTGTAAGTTGTAGAATAACCTATATTTCTTCAATTTTACTCCCCATTTTGCAGTATTTAGGTAAATATTTGGTTCAGTGTACCGAATTTATTTTAGCATATCGACTTTTTGAGTCAATCTAACGATGTCCGTCCGGCTGGCATGCTGATTGTACATTTGAGCCTTGTGCGCGCAGTACAGGTTGCAAATTTGGAGATAGTTTGATGAAACTTGGTACCTAGATTCTAATTACAAGGACCAAACCTATTGACATTGGTTGTAATCGGTCATTAATTTCAGATAGCTGCCACACAATCATTTTTCCGGAATAGAGTTTTTGTGATCATAAGCCATCTTGTTATGTTGGTATTAAGATTAAATTTGGTCCAAACTTATGATATAGCAATCTAATAGGTCGGTTATGGATGTCAACGCAGCAAAATGAGGCAAGCCGCTCATGTTACAATCTTCTATAAATATAAAATAGGATGTGTGTATGTATGTAACGTATGGACTCCAAAACGGCTGGACCGATTTTGATGAAATTTTCAGGGAATCTTTAGAATTTTCAGGCGGGTGACACTGTGAAGTCTGATTTCTGATTTTCGGTCCGCGGGCGGAGGGGCGTGGCAAAATCCAATTTTTTTATTGCACCACCAATGACATCTATATAATTTGGACGTTTTTTTCTTAAAAATGATCGCCATGGTCCAACTTAGATTTATACGAAAATAAATTTTTGCCCCGCCCACTTTTTCGAATTACCTAAAATCAGAAAACGGCTCCATTGAACTGAAAAATTTTTCTTTCAAATGTTCGAATTAGTCGAATTTAAGTTTTCATCGGAAGAAAAATTTACCACGCCTACTTTTACGCCCACTTTTTCTATTAAGCGCATAACTTGAGAACGGCTTGGACGATTTTTCTTTTAAATCATCGCCATGGTCCAACTTAGGTTTTTACGGAAATCAAGTTTTGCCCCGCCCACTTTAACGCCCACTTTTTTCGATTTACCAAAAATCAAAAAACGGCTCCATCGATTTGACTAATTTTTCTTTTAAATGTTCGTAATAATCCATTTTACGTTTTCATCGAAAGAATAATGTACCACGCCTACTTTTACGCCCACTTTTTCTATTAAACGCATAACTTGAGAACGGCTTGACCGATTTGGACGATTTTTTCTTTAAAATCATCGCCATGGTCCAATTTTGCCCCGCCCACTTTAACGCCCACTTTTTTCAATTTACCTAAAATCAGAAAACGGCTCCATCGATATGACTAATTTTTCTTTCAAATGTTCGTATCTTTTTAACGGATTTTAAAAATCGAACGCAAATCTTTTTCCTAATTTGGACAGGACATCGTCTGTCGGGTTAGCTAGTATGAAATAAAAAATCGACCCGTAAGGCATCCTTCCAAATTTTATAAAATTTATAAAATTTTGAACATACTGAAAGTTTAATGATAGATCTCGAATGTCTAATTATTTTGTATTTAGCTTCCGGAATAGTGAAAAAAATTAAAAAAAAACCTTAATATAATTATACATACAAATCTTTGCATTATAATTAAAAACACAAAACAATATAATTGTTTAACAAATGTGATTATGTACATACAACTACATAAGTATGTTAAAATGGCAGAAAAGCTGAATATAATAAATTTTATTTAGTCTCCTCTTACAACACAACACAAGACATAAACAAATATTTGAAAACACTAAAACAATACATATTTAAGTACTGCACAGATTTATATAGAGTTAAATGTATGTACAACATGTGTATGAGATAAAATTTTGAGAAAAACACAGTGGAGCAGAATAAACAGTTTTTAAATTTTATTCTTTCGTTGCTAATCGCCTAGACAAATGGATATGAAATCGAAATAAAATAGGTAAAGCTGAAGTTCATTTGAATTCCTCGTTATTCTCACGTAAATGTAAAGCTCATACTAAAATACTACATACCAAAAATATGTAAACGTGTCTTATGGTGAACGCAAATGAAATATTTTCTTTAAATTGATTATTTTAACCCAATTAACGCTGCACCAAGTTCCTGTTGGCTAATTTGCAAAACAATTTATTTTCAAACCTATTTTTGGGCTAATTAAGAAAAATGTAAACTTTGGATTTTGTACACAGAAAGAAAAACACTCGGGATAAATCAAGTTTTTTATGATTACTTTAAGTACTCGTATGAAGTTTTACGGCTTCAGCAAGTACTCAAAAATTCAAGTACGAATAACACTAAAACGTACTCAAAACAATCCTAAATGGGATTACTTTCGAAAATCAATCCCGGATTTCCCTGAAATTAGTATAAAATTCTAAAATCAAGTAAAAAAAAAGATTAAACTTTTCGTTGTGTTTAACCCTCTGGCTTACGCATGTTCTGATTTTCTATACACATTGACAAAAGGTCTGGCCAGACTCATGTGTACCACGAAGGGTTAAAAAGTCAATTTGAACTCCTTTATTTTTTTAATTTTTGGTTAAATATGTACATTAGGGCTATAACTTTTTCACACTTTTTGCGAATATCAAAAACGGCATGGTATAGTCGTGTAGAACATTAAAAGTTGTTATTAAAAATATGATATTTTTTCGGATTTTTAAAAAATTTCACGCAAGGATCGGGTAGCAGTTTGAAAACAAAAATTTTTATCTCACGAAATTTTTAAAAAATATACACCTGATATTTGTATATATTCCTATACGTATCACTTAAATGCTATTTTGGAGTTTATCCCCTGCTTAAGATTTAAAAATTTTCCTACGGTTTACAATTCATCGCGGTACAAAATTACTTGGAAGGTTTTTGAAATTTGCTTCCCTGCGTGAGGTTTTTATTCGCAAAACGACGGGAGACAGTTGTTTTCATAACTAAAACATTCTTAGCCACCCCGTGGTACTATGCCAGAAGTAAAAAAGCATTTCGGGCATGATTTGGTGTTTTATCATTCTGTAATGTGTAATACGGGTAAGTAAATAAATCATAATAACATTTTCTTCCTAATTTTATTTTTGGTTTTTTTCAAGCGCGAATTCAGGATAAAATCAAGCGCATTTTGAGATTGATTCAATCTTAGGTTTACTTAAATCAATCTCATTTTCATATTATTTCAAGTACAAAATCGGGATTGAATATGGACAATTTAAGTATTTTGCGATTGAAAAACCGTATTTGAATCAATCTTTCTGTACTTGATTCAAGAAAATACGTACTCACCGTACTATTAATACCGCTTCGGATTAATTTGAGTACGGATGGATTGATTTTTTATTTATGTGAAGTTTTAATTACAATCGAGTTTTAATTATAATCAGCGGTCGGCGAAAAATGAGTTAAGAAAATCTCTTTAACCTCATTGAAAAATTAGAAAAAAGTAAATTAATGTTTGTGATAAGTGAAGTTTCTGTGAACTAAAAATAAAAGACAAGTTTAAAAAGGCCAATAAAAATTAAAAGGGGATAGAGGAGATAAAGTGTGAATAACATCTGCTACTGCTAGGTATCACAAGCCAATATTATACATTTCAGCTGTTACTCCGTGCCTCCTTAGTTCCCAGAGCATTTTTAGTGACTTCATATAGATCGATGGTAGATATCGTAGAAACTACTTAAATTATTTTTACAAAATGTTCCTACTTGGCCAAGCACTGTAGGTGTATGTCAAACATTTTTGTAAGTGACCAAATATATTATTCTTAACCCTGAAGAAAACAACAAAATGTACGCATACAAGCGAACTTCAGGGTCTGTCTGTGACTTCTTGTATTTCTATGAAGTTTTACGGCTTCAGCAAGAACATTTTTTTTTTTCAACCAGAATAGTTCTCCGAAATTTAAAACAAACTGGGGTATTCACTTAAGGGTTTATTTGAAATAAAATAAGAATCTTTTCGGTTTTTGGCTTAAATTGACCACTGTGCATTCTTAAAAACTAACTTTAAATTCTTACACAGCAGAAGTGTAAAAAAACTTAAATTTTATATGTTTATTCGCAACGTAACGTCACGTTTACATAACATTACCAATTGTTAAGGCTCAGTTAGGCGAACGTTGCTGTACCGTATCTGTACTGTATCCATCAGCTGTTCGCTTTTTGTTATATGAAAACCAATACAAAAGCTTACCGAAATGCAATGTACCGTAGTTGCAACGTACCAATCTGTATAAAATAGAATTTCATGCCGTTGTTACGTGACATTTGTAAGACAGTGATGGGCGGCTTAAGGGTTACATTGAATGCGGGTAATTTTGCTCTTTTTTGTTGGTACTTTTTTCAGTATATCTATGGAATTGCGACAAAACAACTTACAATACAACATATTTTCAAATATACATATGTTTAGATGTTTAAATTAAACAAATGCATATACACATACAATGGAAATGTGAAACATATAAAAGACTTTAAATGGTATCAAAACCTTGTTTGGTGTATGTACATTTACAATATATGTATGCTAAAAATTTATATATGCTAAAATACAAATTTATTTATTGTAAATCTATAATACAAATATTAAATAATAAACATTTTTTACATACACAAAATACTGTTTTAATACCATTGAAATCACGTGGTACCTTTTCTGCATAACGGTCACCTTTGAACATTTTTGATTCCCATCACTGTGTGTTTTGTTTTATGTATACTATTGCTTTTTTTTAATGTATGGGAAAACATATGACACGTTTTTAAACGTTCTATAAGTGCACCAACGTGCTTACACTACGGTGCGGTACATTACGGGTACAGCAACGTTCGCCTAACTGAGCCTCAACTTGATTTTGGCAAGGAAAACGGTAGAGCTGATCAGCAATGTATACGTTCGTGTAAGAGTTAAGGCGTTATGACACTACATTCGTTATGAATTGTTCAAGTATTGGTGAACAGTGCAAATATAATGTAATAGAAGCAAACATTTACCAAGTGCAAGGAGTTCAGCTGTATTAACATAAATAGCAAACTGTCAAAAATTTTAAAAAAGTTATCGATAAAAAAATAAAGTTATGTAAAACAAGTTAGAGAGCTGTATTCGGCTGTGCCGAATCTTTGATGCCCTCCACCGACAGTTCGAATGTTTAAGGTGTAATATCTGTATGATGTTATTATTATCTTAAACTGTGACGATTTGTTATTAATTATGGTTTTAGGCGACTAAACTGTTTTTCGGTAGTAGGGTTTATTTGGGGCCTAGGGTAAATAATGGACCGATCATCACGAAATGTCACAGCGTCATTTCTTGTCCTTTAAAACTGTGACGCACCAATTTCTGTTATTATAGTATTATTAATTATGGTTTTAGGTGTACTAAACTGTTTTCCGGGAGTGGGGTCTCTATGGGGCCGAGGGTAAATTATGTACAGATCTTCACGAAATTTCACAGTATCATTTATAGTCCTATAAAACTGTGACCAGCCAAAATTTGTTATTGCATTATTTTTTACGGTTTTAGGCGTACTAAACTTTTTTCCGGTAGTAGGGTTTATATGAGGCCTAAGGTAAATTATGGACCGATCGTCACGAAATTTCACAGTGTTATTTCTAGTCCCAAAAAACTGAGACGTACCGAATTTTGTTACGCTAGCGTTATTTTTTACGGTTTTAGGCGTACTAAACTGTTTTCCGGGAGTAGTATTTATATGGGGCTTAGGGTAAATTATGGACGGATCTTCACGAAATTTAACAGCGTGATTTCCAGTCAAATAAAACAAGTGTTTGCAAAATCTTATCGCATTCCGTGCCTTGTTCCAGCATTTATGTTATTTTTTGTAACAAAATTATCAATTTTTTTAGGTGGTGGTTCCACATTTTGATTCATAGCTCTGGTCCTACTGAACCGGTTCGAAAGTGAGCGTGTTTTAAAAAGACGGACAGACAGACGGACATGGCTAAATCGACTTAGAATTACTCAAGGACCCAGAATATATATACTGTATGGGGTCTGAGATGAATAATAAAAAACTAATTGTGGTGGAGGGTATAAAAAAAATTTAAAATTGTTCAACTTAAAATTAACATTTCAAGTTTAAAATATTAAAAGTGTTGCTGAATCAGCGGTTAAGGGGCGATCAGCGATTTACTGCTTTTTTGCGTGTTTCGTTGTTATATCTCTCATAAACAAAAAGTTGACAACATTTAATAAAATAACCGAAATCATAACAAAAGGAAAACTAAAACAAAAATATTTTGTATTCAACATTTTTCATTTTTCGAATTTATTCTATGAGCTAAATTTTAATTAAAGCTTTTTTGTAATAGTTTTATTCCTTCAATTTTTCAGAAATGACTTTTTCAAAAATATTTTGTTTACATTTTTTATAGTTGGCTCATTCCAACATTTACATTCAAAAATTTAGTGTCACAAGAGCTTTGCGGGGCTTAAGTTTTAGTTTTGACCTAATGTAATTAACGAACCACAGTTATCCCAATGAAAGCTGTGCATTTGCGTTAAGTTATCTCTTGGAATTGTATTCACGGGGAATCTTCAAGTAGGTGCAGCCACACACAGAAAAAAATCAATGTAAATTCGTTCAAAACAAGGTTGATTTTACATGTTTCAGTAGTGATTTTGCTTCATTGTTGTTTCATGTTAATTTAACATGATTTTACAATAACTTGCCAACGACATTTTTTTCTTTTAAAATAACTATAATTCATGTTAATTTAACATTGCAGTTAAGTTAGAGCAAAATGTTATTTATATTGAAATTACAATCCAAATCATGTTGAATGAAAGTTATTTCAAGTTGAAACATCGTGAATTTCAGGTACAATCAAATTGGTTGGAGTATGATATAACAGTGGGAAGACAACATATGCATTTATTTAAGAATAATTCAAAACACTTACCCCTGTAACACATGTTTCACTTATTTTGTATCTCCTTTGTTAACAGAAGCATCAGCAGAATGGCCCGATATGGTTTTCGTCATCATTCTACTTTGAAAACTTGATGTACTATTTAATTTAACTACGATCGCCCGGTGGCCGAGATTCGACCACTTCACATTTACTTTTGAGAGAACCCGTTCGTTGTACAATAAAATCGTACACATTTTAAGAGAACGGCTAAATTCACTATTCACCTATCTTTGTACGTGTGTCTATAGGATAAATTAAAATGCTTTTTAAACACTTTTATTCCAAAAATTTAGAAAAAAAAAATATTGTGCATATCCCCGTAATTTATTTATAAGATTTTCATGAAATGTTATCAAAGTAAAAAATAGAAACACAGATCTTCGTTAAAAGTCATTAAAAAAGTTTCCGGCTTTTATTTTTCTAAACGACGTTTTTGCGCGACTTCATTTTTTAAAATGTCTAAGGTAACCCTGTCCTAATACGTTCATACATGTGTGTTTGCAAGCAGTGATGTTAACCGTACGGTAATTACCCTTTTTTAGGGTAATTTTGGACCACAAAAGGTAGCAAGGTAATTTAATTTAAAATACGGTAATTTAAAGAAATTTGAATTTTTGTAGGTTTTATAATTTTAACTTTTGAAAGACGATTTTCGATTTTAAAATAGATAAATGTTAAACAAAAATTTAAGAACATTAAGTTTCTCCAAAGGTTTTCGTAACACCTATAAGTGCAAAATAAGAAAAATTAAATTTCTCTTGTATAATCAGTATTGTGGTTATTTTGTTGAACTATTTATGGTTTTTAATCCAAATTTTTAATATTTTTTATTAGGCTAAAGTTCATTAAATTTAATTTTCATTAAATTATTTTAAATTTAAATATATAAATGGCTTATGAATACTGCTCTTATGTGCTATTTCCAAATGACAGGCGATGGACTGAGTGCTTTTCATACAAATTTTACTACACAATCAATCGCCAGTCATTTGGAAACAGCACAGTAATGTTTTGATAAAAAACTTTGCGTACGGTAATTTCTTATCAAAAACGGTAATTTTTAGAGGGCCGTAAGGTAATGAAAAAATATAAGTTAAAATCACTGTTTGCAAGTGCAAAATGAAAACAAAAACATTTTGGGAGAACAACATAGAGCATAACCGTCGTTTATACACTTGTGTACATGTGTGTTTGCAAGTATAATAACAACATAGAGCACACCGTCTTTTATACATGTGTGCACATGTGTGTTTGCCCAAGGTATATTTATAACAGGTAGTCTTGGAAAACCAGCTGGTTATTTTTTATTTGCTTGTTTTGCGATACAAACTGTCAAATGTTGTATAGTAAACAAGTAAACAAGTTTTTTGTCTCTTTTTAACCCCTTTGCTGTTTGACAGTTCGTATCGCAAAACAACAATAAAAAGCACAACACACAACTTCTTTTTATACATGTATGTGCGTGTGTTTTTGCAAACAAATTTAAACGCTTTTAAAACCATTTAATCCTCAAAATTTAGAAAAAAATGTATATTGTGCATTTCTACACAAAAATACCTTTAAAACGATATACGTTTCGGTGTGTATGCATGTTTATTTAACAAGATAAACTTTTGATTTTAATATAAAACAGGTTTTTATAGCTTCAATATTGAACAATCTTATTTTAACAGTGAATAACATTAAATAAACGTGATTTAAGGTTATTTTAATATTTTTCATTTAACATTAATATGAAATAATTTAAATAAAGGGCATACTTTTGCAGAAATGTACCATGATTCTCAATCAACATTTCGCCATGTTATTTTAACATTGGTATTTTTTTCTGTGTGCAGTACCTTTAGAATTCTTATATTTTAAAATTGGTAGATCTGTTATCAAATCACAACTTACCAGAGGTCTGTATGCTTGCACAGATCCAGTAGTTCTCTTAGGTTCAAATATAACCAGCCGTTATTTTTAGGCGCCTTCGGGAATGGAATGGTAGCTATATTTTATATTTAAGGCGCAGGAAGAAAAAACTTTTAAATGCCTGGTGGACCTGAAAAAAATTTGTATTTCTATTCTGTTTTTTATTTAGATCAAACATTTACAACTTTTTTAATGTATATTGGCGATATATTACACTGCTCAACAAAACAAATGTTTCCTGATTTCTGTTAAAAGTCATAATTCATGGTAGAGGGCATCAAAGATTCGATACAGACGAATATAGCTCTCTTACTTGTTTCTAAGATAATATTAATGATAAGCAATCAAATTGCAACTTTGTCCCACTGTGCAATAATGTACAGAATGTATGAACATGTTAAAGATAATAAATTTTGTCCAAAAACTACATTAACAACAATAAAAACTTGAGAGATATTAAAGAAAGACATGAAAAAATGTCATAATCTACATAAAACAAACAGAGACATGCAGTAACGATAACATTTTAGTAAAAATGTTGTTTTAAAACATCATTAAATTGTAAATATTTGACAGAAAATCTCAGACACTAACAATCATTCATAAAGTAAAAGATACAAAATGTTGAAAATCAATGTTTGTACTTGTTTTATTAAAATGTAGTTTTATGAAATTAATTAAAATTAAAATAATTGTTGGTACTTTAAACAAGTTGTTCTAATAATTGAAATTGTCTGACTTCAAAGTGAATTAATTAATGCGTGTTGTTTCTTAGAAGAAGTAAGATAATTGTAATATACATAAAACAATTTTTAATTTTATTGATAATTCTCTAAGAACCACATGCAAATGTATGAGATTAGAGGCATTTACTTTATTAATTAGTTTAAATCTAGAATATAGAAGAGTCACTGGAACGGAAATAGAGCCACGAAAACCTAACTCATTTGTTAAAAACTGTATGGTTGTGGTTTGTTGTTGCAACTTCACACGTTAGGAATTCATAGATATAATTTTATAATTTGCCAAAATATATTATCAAAAAAAAAAAACCTTTGCATTATAAAATTGCTTTCCTAAAAAACTAAAAAAATTTACTTAAGCACTTTTTCCTTATTTCAACAGATTACATAACAAGTCCACTCCTGAATTATTTTTACTCTCGGTGGATTCGGTATAGCCGATTATATTTAAATCTCAGACTCAGGGGTGCCAGATAATTTTGATAAAAAATAAAATAAAAAACAGTCGTGGACGATAGGCAACATGAAGGGATTTTTTCAGCACATAACATTTAAATATGATAGGGAAACATGCATAGCCATGAAGGAATATTGTAATGAAGTAAGAAGATATGCACAAAAACAACAGGGACTAAAATTTCCATTAGCATGCAGAAGGTTTGGCATAGTTCCTAAACACACTATGGCTACAACAACACACGTAGCGAAACTATTTCAATGCGCGACAATAAAAGAACATTTGGAGAGGGTCGAATACAATTTTCACAGAAAAATTTTAAATATGGAGATATCACAGACAAATGCCGATTTGAGGGCAATAAAAGGTAGGCTATACCTCTTAAAATCAGGTATAAAAAACTTTTTGACGATATATGATTTTGAGGCTTTCATGAAAAATCAGACTGATAGAAAAAGATATATAAGCACGAATGCAAGACAACAACAAACGAGTAAACTTAATACACTGAAAGAAAAGTTATTTATGAAGCTGGGATTGGTTTATAATGAAGAATGGCTTGAAAACAGAACCGAAGTTGATATACCATGGGAATGCAGATGGTTGTTATCGTTAGGGAAAAAATTTGCTTTACCAATTAATAAACAGGGTTTTACGCCACTGGAAATCATAGCAGATGTAGAACAGTGCATTCAGAAAATTGTAGGGATTACCCATGGGGAAAAGGATGAGACAAGGACTAGATTGGCAAATAGAATTACACTTTTTAAGAGGAACATACGGAACACACCTAAAGAGAAATAAATTTTAGCCATTTATGAGAAAACTTACACATTTTTGAAGAGACATAAGGACCTAATTATACTCCAATCGGATAAAGGAAACAAAACGGTTGCAATCTACAGGAAGGAATATGAAAGGAAAATGGAAAAATTACTTGAGGACAAAAATACTTACCAAGTTATGAATACGGACCCTACCAGCAAATTAGTTAGAACTAATAACAGCATTATTAGTCAATTATACAGGGATAAATATATAGATACTTGGCAAAAA
This sequence comes from Pollenia angustigena, assembly GCA_930367215.1. Classification (NCBI taxonomy): domain Eukaryota; kingdom Metazoa; phylum Arthropoda; class Insecta; order Diptera; family Polleniidae; genus Pollenia; species Pollenia angustigena. The sequence continues at coordinate 46,889,808 of OV884058.1, forward strand.
CATAGACTCATTTGTTCGGCTGCAACGGCCCCTAGAATTTACGGGTTACCTAAAATACATAAATTTGGGATACCTTTACGACCCATAGTATCATTTATTCAAGTCCCGTGCTATCAGTTAAGCAAACACATAGGACTCATACTCAAAAATATTATCTCGGAAAAATATAATGTTAAAAACTCTTTGGAACTAAAAAAACAACTAAAGGACACCACCCTTGATGAGAATGACACATTGGTTTCTTTTGACGTCGTTTCCCTTTTCACCAATGTTCCTGTTTACACAGCTATAAAAAATATTATGGACAAATGGGACACTATTAAAACGAAAACAAGCATACCAAAATCAAAATTCTTGGAAATACTGAAATTCTGTTTGAATGACAACAACTACTTTGCATACAATAACAAGGTATACAAACAGATTTTCGGTATGCCAATGGGAAATCCCCTTTCCCCAACTATTGCCGATATTGTATTGGATAATTTACTTGACGTAGCCTTGGCAGAATTCACAACAATAACGTTAACATTAAATATGTGGCAAAGTACGTAGATGACATACTGGCTGTAATAGATATTAATGACAAAGACGATATACTTAAAGCACTCAACGGGTATCACCCGAAAATTAAATTCACCGTTGAAGTTGAAACGAACCGAGAAATAGCATACCTTGACACAAAATTACATAGAGGGGACAATAAAATAACGTTTGATTGGTATGCAAAAAATACATCATCTGGCAGAATTATCAATTTCAACGCTACTCAACCAAAATCTCAAATAGTAAATACTGCAAAAAATTGTTTACGTAGAGTTCTTGATATTAGTGATGAACAATACCATAACAAAAATAAACATGTAATCACGAAAGTACTTAAAGATAATGCTTTTCCTACAAATTTAATTAAAAATCTAATATCTACATATAAACCTATAATAACAAACACAAATGGTAAAATTGATAAGGAAGAAAAATATTTTTACAGTGTAAAATACATACCGGGCCTCACGGACAATAAAAACATAAAAAACGCAATAGACAATAATGACATGAGCTTTGCTTACAAACCAAACAAAACATTAAGTGCAATATTTACAAATACAAAAATGCCAATAAACAAACTACAACAAAATAATGTAGTGTATGAAATACCATGCAATGGAGACAACAACAACAGCTGTGATTTAGTTTACATTAGGACGACAAAGAGAAATCTGGAGACAAGAATGGGAGAACACAACTCAGACATAAACAAAAACAAAGAAAGCACTGCATTATCACAACACATATTACAAACAAAACACAAACCTGATTTTGACAACATAAGAATACTGGATAAGGTAAATAACGTGAGAAAAAGATATACTACAGAGAGCTTAAGAATTCAACAGAAAATAAACAGAACAATGAATAAAAAAGAAGATACTGACAATTTAAGCGCCTGTTACAGAGTTGTTTTAAAAACGAGTAGATGACGACACTAGCTGTGGCTTTCATTATTTAAAAATTTATTAATGTAATACAAAATTGTTTTTTTAATGTATGTTAGTTACATTCAATTTATTGTATTATTAAATGTTGATGTTTTTATTTTATATTAATAGACGAATCCCCTGAAGAAGTGAACATAAAATTCACGAAACGTCGGGAAAAATGAAATAAAAAAGTTTTGCATTTTTATTTTCACAAATAGAGTTAGGCCTCACCATCTAAGTATATATGTTTAAGCAAATATACAAATATAAAAAAAATCGGCATATTTATAAAAAAATCGGCATTATCGGCACTTTAATATAAAAAAAATCGGCAAAAAATCGGAAAATTAAAAACACCTATTTCAAATACAATAAAACATATTCTTACTTACAAATAAGAACAATTCAGAATTATCTAATGTTTATAACTTATGAAATTTTAAAAGAATCAATCAAAATAAACGTTTTACAAAGAAATTGTAGTTAAATATAAAGTTTTTTTATCTTTCTTATAATTAAGTATGTTCCATATACAAATATTTGAGTTTCACATTTTTGATAAATCCGTTTTAATATTAATATCAAAACAGTTTAAATTATTAATTTTTAAATAATCTTTAAAAACGAATAACTTGCAAAAATAAAATCTGAAATTTTTTGCCAAAAAGTTTGCAAATTTATTTAATTTTCCTTACATACGAATTGGCTATTTAATTTATGTACTAACATCGTCCGCAATTGCGTTATAATCTTAAAAAATTATTTAATTATCAAAGTAATTATTATTCATTGATAGTGAATATAAATTTATCTTACGTTTATTCTTTTGTAAGTATTAATCTATCCATTTTCAAACACAAATATAAACAGCCCAATTATGAAAAAAATTATTTATTTTTTAACTTTGGCCTTTAATTCTTCATAGTGGAATATTTTTCAAATAAAAATGTATTAACCCAACACACATAACAAACACTGCATTTAATATTGAACAAAACTAACCCCTTTTTCTTTAGTAGAAGCGCTGACTTAATAACAGTTGTCTCTTTTCAATGTCAGTATCGCTTAAAGTTAGTGTATTATTATCAAACAAACAAAAAGTAAACGCCTTTTACGTGTTAGTCAAAAAATCGGCATTTTTGGAGCAAAAATCGGCAAATCGGCCCTTTGATAATTTAGGGGCAAAAAATCGGCAAAATGCCGATAAATCGGCAAAAATGGCAGGCCTGCTCAGACTACGAAAACAAACAAAACGAAACGTTTGCTTTCGTTTTGTTTTGTTCATTGCAGTGAGTAAAACAAAACAAAACCAAAACAATGAGAATGATTGTGCCATTTTGTTTTGTATTATTTTTGCTCGTGAGCGCAAATTGTACATTAATATAAAGTTTATATTATAAACGTACACAGCTGGAAAAGAAAAGAGTAAGAACAATGTTGAAACCAGTGTTGCCAGTGAAATTTCGAGAAAGATACATTTTGGAATTCAAAAAGATATACTTTTTCCCAAAAAGTTAAATTTTGAAAAAAAATGTAAGTCCATTTTTAACGTTTAGCATTTATTAGCATTTCATTTTTATTTCATATTAAATGAATATTATAAAGAAAATGATATCATATAAATTCGTTTTTATATTTATTTAAGTCATATATATTAGGTAGGTATGTAATTTTTAAAAACTATTTTTTAATTTTTTAATTAATTTTTTTTAAAATTGAATATACGAGTTAAGGCGTTTATACCAAGGCGATTATGTCAAAAATTCATATAAATTTCCTGAAAATAAAAGATGTTCATATTTCCTCCCAACAACTTCGCACTACTTGTAATCCTCGATTTAGGTGAATCGTATGTTGAAACCTCCTTAATGTTTTCTTTCACCATTATGAAAGCTGCTTTTGTATAAGTATTGAGTCGGTTACGATGATCAGTCTTAATACGTTTGAGTACATTTTTCATACAGATTCAAAAGATACGAAAAATGTCAGGATTATACATGGTACGTGAAGCCATCAAAAGATAGTCTGGGATCACACTATGAAAGTTTTCTTTCAGAAAGTCCGAGTTTATTGGTGAGAGGGGAAGAGAACATGCTTTTATTCTCTCCCCTCTCACCAATAAACTCAGATTTTCTGAAAGAAAACTTTCATAGTGTGAACCCAGACATACGAAAAATGTATCTTTCGTATTCTAATGGCAACACTGATTGAAACATTCAGAGAAAAAAGTTTGACAATTGTTTGGTAATTGATTTACTCACTACTATTGTTTCTAAAGCTTCGTACAGACGATGGTCAGATATTACAATATTGTCATTTTTCTGACAAAAGTGCCATTGTCAGATGCATTAATTTTACACATCTGCCAAATGAAAATGAGCTTACAATGTTCAGACAGTTGCAAGACATTTTTAGGCAATTTTAATGACAACATTGTAAGATCTGACCATCATCTGTACGAAGCTTAAGTGAAATAAAAAGAGAGGTTTTTAGGTTTTTTTGTTTTTAGTAATGCTTATTTTGACTACCATAGTAATTAAAAAAAAAACAAATTAATTTAAATAAAAAGTAGTTCAAAGAAAAAAGAATAAAAAATAACGTAACAAATCATTTTTTGGACGAGGCGTTGTGGATTTTACTCTTGTTATGCCACTACAAAAACCAAACTAGAACAAAATCAATTACTCAAAACAAAACGTTTCTCTATATCGCTAGCTTAGAGTGCTAAGGCGCCAACTGCACTTTTTTACAAAATTGAGATTTTAGTGCAGAACAAAAGAGAGTCAAAAAATACATCGTTTAAAAAAAAAAAAGTTTCGTAACTTTTTTTTCATATGGTTTCGTGTTGATGCGCAAAAGTGCCATGTACATCTCTGTGAAAAAGCGCGCGCTAAGTTTATTAAACACATGTGATTGTTGCTAAATTGTGCTGGTTGTTCGTTCTCCTTAAAAATTAAATTATTGCTTTTTCTAACATTCATTTTGCTCGCAAAAGTTAACATATTCTTATTATTGTTTTACAAATAGTAACTTAATAATAACTACTTTTATTAAAAGGTCTGCATGGCGAAAGACGAAAGTAATAACACTGCTTTAGAAGCAATTGAAAACAGCAATAACATTGACCCTTTTGGCAATAATGTAGACGATGGTGTGTTTGGACTCGTGCCTTATAGTTTCCACAGCGATTCGGATTATTCCATGGACATGCCCGTAAAATTCCAAAAGCGCAAGAAGAGAGTGCAAGTTAAATACGCAGATTGGATGAGCAGTCAAAACAAATATCGAAGACAAAGTGGTAAATCGTATTATGGAAAAAAGAAAGAAAATAACATATATAAGTTTTTGTTAAGCTAATTGGGCCTAATGTATTAATGTAAATAATAACGTTTGGTGCTATAAAACAAAGAGAAGTGCAAGACCAATGAAGCAGCGTTGTAAATGTGCAAGTAAAACTGGCAAATCAGCCATGCAATGCGAGCAAATCACTGACGACGAGAGAGGTAGACTATTTAAACAATTTTGGAGTATGGATACAAAACAAAAGCGAATTTATGTAAATACCTTGATACAAAGTACCCCACCAGTTAGACGTAATACAAAAAATATATTTCTAATAAAAGGCTGTATAATGAAGCTAAAATTAGTAGAATAGATAATTTTATTATACATCTCATAAGAAAGCATATTCTCAAATGCAATGCATGTAGCGAAAATAACTTAATTCTAGCTCCTTATCACGTTAATGACGAATATAAAGCTTAAATCCTGCCGAAAGGTTTTGTACCACCAGAAGCATTTATTTTTCTAGACAAAAACGGATTTATCCAAAATGAGACAGGCATACCTATAATTTATCATATCTATAGAAGAGCCAGCAATAAATCGATAACAAGCAATCAACTAACTAATACAAATGGTAGATTTGATACAAGTATTTATCAATTCGATAAAAACATACAAAGCAACAAAAACCAGAAAAAATATTGGTGGTTAAACAACTAATATTTATCTTTTTATTACCTGACCTTACCCCTTTTTTCGAAAAACTAAAGTGAGATTTTTCCCTTTTTTTACTCGCATTTAAAAATAAAATATTAAATTATTTTAATAACTAAAATATAACAACTTATTTCAAATTAAAAATTACAAAAAAAGTATTTACATATAATAAGTAGAATATGTACTTGAGGGCCCGTTAGTAGGGACAGTGTATAAAACAATTTATAATTACTATTTGTTTATTTATAGTTAAAATTATTGTTAAACATGTAATTTGAATTAAATAAATGTTAAATAAAAAAAAAAAAAAAAAAAAAAAAACGAACAACCAAAAAGATGTCAAACTTTAAAATATTACCTAAAAATAGATAATAAAAATATGCGTGTGTGCAGAACTTTTTTTTTAAATACACTGGACATTGGTAGACATGCAATGCTGAATATCGTAAAACCTGTAACCGGTAACAAAAATTCAAATACAATACCGCTGACAAATTTTGCAAATCAACGAAAATATTTGAATTCTTTGCCAGTCATGGAGTCGCACTATTGTCGTGCAGCAACACAAAAAAAATATCTTCTACCGGACTGGAATTCAAAACGAATGATTTACGTAAAAGATTGGTGTCCAAAACATGAAATAAAGCCGCTTTCAATTTCGGCATTTTATGAAGCATTTAAAGTAAAAAATTTTGGATTATTTTCGCCAAAAAAAGATCAATGCGAAATTTGTGTGCGTCATTCTATGGACAACATTTCGCATGACCAATACGCTCTTCACCAAGAACAAAAAGAAGAAGCCAGAAACGAAAAGCAAAAGGACAAAGCGGAAGAGCGTATCGTGCTAACTGTAGCTCTGCAAGCGGTTTTAATGGCGTTAAAATCGGAAGTAAGCAGCCTATACTATCGTACAAAATTGCAAGTGCACAACTTAGTTTTTTATAATTTGATAAACCATAAAGGTTACTGCTTTATTTGGAATGAGGTTGAAGGTGGCGTGTCTGCGGAAGAATTCGCCAGCATTTGGGTATATTTTGTTGAACAAAAAATTCTTCCTTACCTCAGTGGCACTGAAATTCCCGCAAAAATTATTTTTTACAGCGACGGATGCTCATAACAAAACAGAAATATGACTATGAGTAATGCTTTGTTGAATGCAGCTGTTAAACTTCAAATAACAAAAGAACAAAAAATTTTAGAAACTGGACACACGCAAATGGAGGCTGCCAGCGTTCACTCACTCATCGAACGTGCTTTGAAGCATCGGACTATAGACGTACCTGCAGAATATATAGCTATTTGTAAAGAAGCTCGAAAGAACCCAGAACCTTATGAAGTGGAATATTTGGATCACACTTTTTTCAAAACATTTAGAGACCTTCAATTCGTGAAAAGCATTCGTCCTGGCCAGGAAAAAGATGATACCAGGGTCACTGATATTCGTGCGATAATATATACAGCAGAAAAAAAAATGTTTTACAAATTGAGATTCCCAAATTCATGGCAACAACATCCTCAAAGAATAAATAAAACTATTTCTCCGCTAGATTGGTCTGATTTACCGCAACTTCACAGTGAGAGAAAAAAATTACAACTAGGAAATATGACGATTTTCAATATTTAAAAATGACCTTGGCAAAAGATCACCACAAGTTTTATGACGAATTACCTCACGAGTAATATTCATATATCCTCAATGTAGGTGCTATATATTTTCTTATTCTATTTTATATAAGCAGCAACGAAGTAAGACTGCAAACTTAATTTCATGTGATAAAAACCTAAGAAATTCAATTTTTTTATAATTAAATTTAAGTCACAGCAACGAAGTAAGACTGTATACAATGCAAATGTTTTTTTTTTACAATAAATATTAAATGCTATCGGCATTAAAAACACAAATAAAGTCATATTATTTAAATCAAATAAGAAAACTGTTCATATTTTTTTTTTTTTATAGAAAAGGTGCTAAATGATATGCACAAATCAAAAATAACAACAGAAAGGGTAGCACCCTTTGACAAAAATACTTCTAAATCAAAGATACAATTTTTTTTTTTTATTTTTTACTTACTGTATATGTATGTAACAACAAATCAATAAAATAATAAAATTCCATTCAAAAAAATTTACAAGATATACGGGCATGTTCTACAAATCGAAATGAAGTGGATTTAAAATCACACAAATTTTGGAAACGACCCTGTAAAGAAAGTTTATACAATTATTCCCTTTTATATACTTCATACTGTGTGTACCAATGATTTTTTCAAGAACCACTGTTAAAAACCAGAAAAACTACAGTCATTTTATAAATAATTGAAATCAAAATCTCGTTCGATTTCAATTCCACTTCATTTCGATTTCTAGAACATGCCAGATAATGTAAATTATTTTATACAGTTTTTTGTCTCTCCTGAAAAATTTCAAAAAGTGCAGTGGGCGCCTTTGCACTCTAAGCTAGCGATATGTTTTGTACTCAGCAGGGTTGTCAGATTGATTTTGACTTTTTTCACCAAATTCAATATCAAAAATCGCCAAAATCGCCAAAGCCTTTGTTTACAAGTTTTTGACAAAAAAATACATATTTTTTAAATTATTAAAAATATTTTTTATAAATCCTAAAAACTAAATAAGTTCCGTATCTCTTAAATACGCCAAAAATTCAAAAAAGTCGCCATAATATATATTTTGCTTAATTTTTATTTAGAGCGAAATAAAAATAGTTAGTGAACACAAAAAAGGTACGATGTTTACTATAAAATAATTTATAGTAGTCTACTTAAAGCAACAAAAAAAGATTTTTTGCGGCTAGTACTAAACAAATATTAGAAATGCACTATATACAATAGTAGCAGTTTTATTATATATCTAAAACGCTTCACCGTCAAGACTCGCTATTTGTCTTCTAATTTGGAAAACATTGTGAGGGCATTACATTTATTCAACGAAAGTACAAAAGAAGTGCAAAATGTACTATTCCCATTCATATAACTTGTCAGGCATGTTCTGAAAATCACTTTTTGTGAAAGTGATTTGAAATCACAAAAAAGGTGCCCTAGACAAAAAGCTTTTTTCATAATTGTGATTTTAAACCCGTCAGCTAAGTGGCCACCGATCTTTTTTACTTGCTTATATGTTTCCACCATTTTTAACTAAGTTAAAACTTTTGTGGTTTTCAAAACACCCATTAATCACAATTGTGATTTACAGAACATGCCTGTATAACTCCTAATAACGCGTCTAGAAGTTCGTATTGCATTCTAATTCGAAGGCGAGTTTTAGTGGAGTTCATAGTTTTACAGGCATTACTACTTGTAATAACCACATATTAAGGACAGCAAAAGTAAAGTCCTTAAAATTTTACGTACCTGCCGTATCCTTGTAGCTTTAAATTGTTGGCCTAAGCTTATTTAGTTATTTTTCCAATTAACCAACGCTTATTTTTTCCATTGTGTTTCATAAACGTCCCAAGGTGTGATTAGATTCATAAAAATCTTTAAAATATCACTAACAACAACATATTTTATCTGTGATAATAAATTGCCACATACATATAAGAATAATGTGAAAATGTTTATAGACTTAAAACATATTAGTGTTTTAAGGAATTCTATTTATTGATTTTTTCAAGAACAATTTTATATATAAAAAACACTTTTCTGGAAGATTTTCATTAACTTCATCAGCCATTTGAATAAACCTTAAAATATGAATCTATTGGCGATTTCTTTTCTGAGAAATATGTTGCATAAATGTTACATGATCTATCTCTTTTGTGTAGAGCATGTAATATTTATGCAACATATTTCTCAGAAAAGAAATCGCCATATCATACATATGATTGCCTGAAATTTCATTCATAAAAATAAAAGAATTAAAATAATATTATTTCTAAGTATTGAATTTAACGAATTTCAAAACAAATTCATAGGTCATCAAAAATAGCCAGTTGTTGCCAAATCAAAAACTAGGTCGCCAAACATGTTAGAAAATCGCAACGTTTGGCGAGAAATCGCCACATCTGACAACCCTGGTACTCAGACGTACGATTGTAACGGTAAATTAAGTAATACAGATGAGTGGAAAGCCAATTGTTTCGTTTTCTCTCTTTGACACTTGAAAAGTTTTTGTTTTGATTTTGCTTATGTACAATAGGTACAATTTAAAAATTTTGAATAGTTTTGTACATTTTGCAAACATTTGCGTTTGCGTACCCATAAAAAAAATATTCAGAGGTATAACACAAATGATAAAAACAGCTATGGTCGTGCGTTGTAAAAAGTATTTACATTACTTACACTTATGCACGGCAATATTTCACGCAACCACATACAGTAAACTTAAATACATAAATATTCAATACCCATTAATGTATTTTGGTTATCTGCCATACATATAAAATATCTATATGTTAGAAAATACCTTCAGTATTTTTGGCACCACTGTGTAAATATGAAAACAATCTTTTTTTTTTAGAGAAAATGTGCTTTGATCACTAGGCAGGTATGGAACTACGTACATATAATTAACGTTACATAAAATAAATTTTTCTGAAACATCAGCAGTACTTATGTATGTAAACATAACAAATAAGGCAATCTATATCCCAGAAAACGCAGAAATACTCCATATGTATTGCCAAACGTATTGCCTGGATGAAAAATATTATTGCGGCAATAATCGTTTTCATATTGCGGAAGATACTTCCTTCGGGAAGAAAAGTGTCTCGATAGCAATACTCCTTAGCAATACGAAAGCGATTCTTCTAGATGATAAACTAGCAATATTATATATCGCCAAAATATCATTGGGATGATAAAAAGAAGAGTTTGCATTTTAAAAAATATTAATTTTTGTTAAAATAAGAACAGCTTTTTATTTAAAATTAAATTTTTAATTATATGTTTGTACATAAATATAAAATAAAGTTATAAAAAATATATTTTGTAATTAAATTAAGTAAACTGAAATAATTATGTAGGTTCCACCATATATTTCAACCAACTCCTTTAAATTTAATTAAGTTAGAAAGGAAAAAGATTAATAGTTAACAGAGTTATTTTATTAATACATGTACATTAGTGTAATTACAAAAAAAAAAATATTATGAAACCACTTGCAATCGAGCAAGTTTTTTGTGTTATTTAAGAATTATCAAAAAGTAATTTCAATTTTTGGGAATACAAAATTTCAATTTCAAAAGATTTTGCTATTCGTGCTTAATTCCCAGTTTTTATTAATGATAAAAACACTTGAAATTTATTGTTGATGGGATTAGCTATTCCTATGCGCATTTCACTGGTTGCTTAGGCCAGATCATCAGGAAACTTCATCCATAAAGATTTTTCAAAAACTAAAGATATTAAACCAAATAAAACTGTTAAACGTATAAGAATTATAGCAACAGTTCTACTTGTAATAATAATTGTAGTGGGGAATGTAAGATGAGATAAACCCACTGTTGTTTATTGTTGATGTGTTTTGTTTAAACTTTGATATTATTACAAGTAGAACTGTTGCTATAATTCTTATACGTTTAACAGTTTTATTTGGTTTGATATCTTTAGTTTTTCTAAAATCTTTATGAATGAAGTTTCCTGATGATCTGGCCTAAGATATCTGGTCGTGTTCGTACCTAAAAGTTATCTTTACCTATGCGGTAAAACTAGTTTGGTAATTTCAAAGTTAAATTTACCTACGTGTTTTTTCCTTTAAATTTTCTTTAAAAATATGGCAACATTTGTGTTTTTATTAATTTTTTGAATTAACTGTCAAAAATGGATGGTGTAAAATACACTACAGTTTAATCAGTAGATAAGACATACGTATTAAAATTATGAAAAATTTGATACACCATAGATATCTATACACAGTAGACTGGTCGCATCTTGTATCGGAATTTTTTTTTTTTTTAATTTAATTGTTTGCGCTGCTTAAAATATGAGGTTTTGTGTAAGAAATCATGATCTAATTTTTCTGGAAAAAAAAATTATTTTTATTAAAATTTTGGAATTTTGGTTTTTAAAAATTCATTAAAAACTGAAAAATGCAGCTATGCTTCTAATTTTATGCAGACATATAAAAAACAGCATTGCAAACAAAACAAGCTATAAATGATTAAAATCTGTAAACAACTTTTGATTTTATGTATTCACAAAAGATGTGGCGGTTTAATAAAATTCTTAAATTAATTAAAATTTTTCGTCATTTGTGAATACATAAAATCAAAAGTTGTAAACAGATTTTAATCATTTATAGCTTGTTTTGTTTGCAATGTTGTTTTTTATATGTCTGCATAAAATTAGAAGCATAGCTGCATTTTTCAATTTTTTATGAATTTTTAAAAACAAAAATTCCGAAATTTTAATAAAAAAATTATTTTTTTTCCAGAAAAAAAAATATGTTTCTAAAACGACTGGGCATATAAGAAAAACGTTTTACCTTTCTTAAAGTAAATTTTATTGCGGAATTTCGGTTTTTTTTTAGTTTTTCAATAAACTAAAGCGTTTTTGAGTTACGCGAACATATGTTGTGCAACCTACTTAATTTTCGAAATAACGGTATATCTCGAAAACCAAAGCAAACATAAAGAAAAAAGTTTTAAATTTCTTAAAGTAAATTTTATTCCGGAATTTCGTTTTTTTTTTAGTTTTTCAATAAGCTAAAGCGTTTTTGAGTTTCGCGAGCATATGTTAATATATCTATACAATATATAATTTCTTAGTATGTCAGGATGTTTGCATGTATGTCCTATTCTTTCCGCAACTTTCTGAAGCCATCTGATGACATAGGAAGCTGAAATTGGGCACACTCACGCAAAGAAAAAACATGGTTGTGGTAAACATATTCTAAGAGCAACATATTATGATAAGAATTATGATTGTAGTCACCATATTAAGGATATTATTGAATCATATTATGACTAAATATACTCGTAATATGTCATCATAATATTTTTCCCTTAATCATATTATTATTCTGTTAATCATACTAAGTTAAGAAGTAATCATATTAATGTCATGTTAATCATACTAAGCTAAGAAATTAATCATATTATTGTCATGTTAATCATAATAAGCTAAGAAGTAATCATATTATCATCATGTTAATCATAATAAATTTAGAAGCAATCATATTATGATACAGCACCTTTCATAGCTGTCATAAAAATACAAAATAAATGAAAATATTTTTGCATCGATTTTTTATTTTGTAGCTTTTTACAATTTTTCTTAATGTTAATCAAATAGCGGAGTTCAATATAAGGCTTGCAAAAGAGCAAATGAAAAATCTGTGGTTTTCATGGGCAACCGCGTGTGCCCATTTTTTCGATTTTAAGATGTTGATGAAATATCGTAGCACTTTTATAAAATATAACGAAATCTCTGTGTGTTTTGTTGTTGGATTTTACAAAAAAACTATGATATTTTGCATTTGCACTATTACATCACTGATACTTGAATGAACTCCGCTAATATTTTAATTTTTTAACTTCTTTAGACTTATTTTTTATGGAATTTTATCTTTTAATTGTTTAACCGCTCACAAATAAAAAAAAACGACACAACTGCTTTAAAATTATTTTACAAATGGCGCTAGCATAATATGATAAGAGTAAAAATAGTTTGATTGCATCTTTAACATAATATGATAAATGTATAGAAAGTTATCATGTTATGGCTATTAAATATCATGATATGGTTGTGAGAAATATAATATGTTTAGAAAGTTATCATAATAAAGTTGTTAGAAAAATAATTATTTTTCGGTCAACAATACTCAAATTTATAATTGCGATAAACATTGATATGTTTACAGTAACTATAATATTGTTGATATTAAATAAAAATAACAATTATTTGTGTACGACAACAATATATTGTTACATTAAACATAGTGTTGTTGCCGTAACCATGCCCAACCATATTTTTTCTCTGCGTGCTTGAAGTACTTTCTCTGCGGAAAATCGTAACGAAGCCATATTTTTGATTTTCGGCTTTTCAACTAGTATAACTATAAAGATCTGATAGAAAATATTTTTTTTTTATAATATGGGGAACTTTGGGTCCCACCCGGCACGGCTAGGCACCGTCGGATTGACCCGAAAAATTAGATCATAATTTCTTACACCAAACCTCATATTTTAAGAAGCGCAAACAATTAAATTAAAAAAAAAAAATTGCGGCCAGTCTAATACACAGCTAGATATCTATATGTAGAAATTACGGGCATAAGTACAGAATGTACAAACAAAAATTTAACAATAATTTTTTCCTATGAATGATTCAAAAATTCAAATTTTTTCGTTTTCGCATGTTGTCCCTCCATCCGTTTTACAGCACGTTCAGCATTTTGGTTAGATGTGGGAATGTCACTTAATGACTCCTCGACCGACCAGTGCATCTTCAAACACTTAATTGCCTTCTTGGATTTTGTCTTGGTGAGTGAGGTTAACAGTTCGTTGAAGGACGCTTCGTTGTAGTGTTGCGACTGGAACCAAGCATTTGCCCATTCATAGCAGATGAAGTCGCATGCTGTACTGAGGATGTGGCGCCACCCTGGCATCAGAAAAAATTTTATAACAGCATATATTGCATGCGATTTCCATCTTGCCTGGTGTAAGCTTGGGAGTTTCTTCCAGTTGTTTCGGGGCCATTGTGAAGTTGTTTTGTAATGACGATATGCCTGACATAGTTCATGCAACTTAGTGGTAATGAGCCTGTAGAGAGACATAGTTTTCTCTTAATTTGTCAATGAAAGAATAGTTGCGTTCTGATTTGCTCGTTGGCTCTGAATAGGGAAATTCATGACATGCTTCAGAAGGAGGTCGAGTACATGGTGCTGACAGCCAATGTATTGTGGCTTTCGAAAGCCCTTGCTCAAGACATCATCCTGTATCAGCTTTACAATCCCGTGTAAACGACCAGTATTTACTGCTGTCGTGTCGCAGATTATAATGCGAATATTTCCCCAAGCATCGTATTCATCAATTAGTTGATGTTGTTCTTTGTGAATGACCGCGGCAGAACCACTCTCAGATTTTGGAATACCGAGTTTGATTTCGGTTCTGGTATTTTTCAGCAGAACTACTTGATACTCTTTCCCTTGGACTCTTTTACCATCAAACTGAAGACAATAGGGATCTTTGCTTAGAAGTTTTTAAAAATTTTGGCTTTCATTTGCTGTCCTTCTGAGATTACTCGTTTCCAGACACCCGACTGACTTGGAACCGGCACATCATGACCCTGTTTAGAAATGGTTGCAAATACGTTATGTGTTTTATGTGTAGAAGTGTTGTTTTCCAGTACCAGTAAACTTGCTGTTGTAGTGCTTGACCTTTTGTATTTCGGTTTGCATTCCGAAGAAGATGACGTGGAAGAACAGCTTGGAGACTTGGGTGAAGAATCGGAGACAATATCATGTGTGTGTTGCGTTTGAAAAGTACTGGTTTGAGGTTGATATATTTATAGTCGTTTTCTTGGGTGAATTGATTCCAAAGGGGCTTGTTTGGCCGTTGAATAGCCAACCTTCCCTCCACTTTCAACTTGACTCTGGTAGAACTCTTTATCTTCCGAGCATTGCCATTCTCCATTCACGTTGGTGACATCAAATAGCTGAGAAAGTGTTGCAGTGATTTTTTAAGACGGTTTCTTTTTGTTTTTATCATTTAGATCAATCAAACGATTAAGTTTCTTTCTTATGAGTGCGCTGGATAAAAGTGGAAAGTCTAGAGTTTCCCTCCAGAGCAATTATATATCCGTAATCATATTTTTGATTCGATCCAGTCGCCGTTTCTCGCTGTTGAACAGAAAAGTGAAGTTTCCAAGAATTTGGCGGTTTGTCGGCATCCGTGTGAAATTGGAGAGCTTTTCAACAGATGGAATATTTGGATCCCTTTTCTGTTTAGAAGAGGAAGGTAGATTCTTCGTCCAAGTATACCTGTTTGCCTTTACACTATTGCTGGAATTTTTAGAAGACATTTTATGGTTCTTCTTAGTAAGACTTGCACTAAAGATTTAAAAAAAAAAATTAAAAAAGGGGGAACTTTTTTAAATTTTTTTAAAATTTGATGTTACTAATGTGATCTGAACGCAATTATTCCTCGAATTTAAGGGGTTTTATTTTTGTAATGTAAAATAATAAAAATAGTAATCACCCTTATGTACATATTTACCTTTTGCAGAATATTTAAGATATTAAATTTTAATTTTTTTATTTATGACGTACAAACATGTTATAATTTTCGTCTGTCTAGAAAATTATAAATAACTTTGATTATTTTCTTTTAGATGACAATTTGAGGATATTGCTAAACTATTGCCTTAGGGGATATCTTCCATTCGTTTGCAGGGATATTTGTATATAGATACATATATACATATGTACATATATGCTGTGTATGTGAGTAAATGTGTCCTTTATGGACTCTGAAACCACCCATCCGATGTGCTCCACACCGTACTCATTAAAAAGGCAAATCTGTGAAGATAGTTTAAAGGGTATATTTGT
The DNA here is from genome assembly GCA_930367215.1 of Pollenia angustigena. NCBI lineage: Eukaryota > Metazoa > Arthropoda > Insecta > Diptera > Polleniidae > Pollenia > Pollenia angustigena. The sequence goes on from OV884058.1 coordinate 46,905,803, forward strand.
TCACAACAAGGGCAACGAGGGGCGCCAGGAACAATTTCTGCCTCTCCGAAACTTTCTAATAGATTTTAATGAAGTCTTTATTTATAAGGACACAGTATCTACGCATTTTTATCCAAACTAAGACCACGATGGCAGGTAGGGGGCATTTTTAATCTCTGAAACTTCTAATAGATTTTAATGAAATTTAATACATAGATAGATTCCTCATTATAGGGACTCGATGGCTATGCATTTTTTTCAAACTATGACTACGAGGGGGGGTAGGGGGCAATTCCTGCTTTTCAAAACTATCTAACATATGTTAATGAAATTAAAAAAAATAGAAAGATCCATATTTATATGGACACATGAGCTATGCACTTTTTAAATTATATGGCCACGAGGGCTGGTAGGGGGAAATTTCTGCTTCTAGGAATTTCTTACTTTATGATGCGATACTATGCCTAACATATTTTCACCAGTTGAGATACGAGTTAACATAATATTGTATAAAAAAAAACTACAAAACAGTTTCAGTTATTACCTTGCAAAATTCTAACGCGGTATTTACCGATTACTTTTCCGGTTAAAACACCAGTTACGTGCCAGAAAACCCTCAAATTGTAACGAGAAGTAGTTTTTTTGGCCATGTATAATTCAGCGAAACCTGGCACAATTTTTCAGTCAAACTACTTTCAGAATTTTACGTAGCAATGTTACATTAAAATGTCTTGGTTTGATTCCAAAATCTTCTGTATTTTCTTTTTTTTAAGCCAAAATCTGGGTCGATACGTGACATTTCAAACGTAAAATTTTTCCATAATAATTTAACTGAATAATGACTAAAACAAAATAAAAATTTACCATTAATCCGAATAACATACATCTCTTTGAATTCTTCCATAGATTACAAACCATGAAAGAAAATTTTTTTGGAATAATTTTAATCAAATATCACCTCTTTTCAGGAAGATAATATTAAAGAAAACCTGCAATAATAAATTCTCACAAATAAGAAATTACGTTTGCACAAATTTGCAGTCTGATTGTCCATCTAAGTGAACAAATGTATGGGTAAGTTTATAAAATAAGTAAAATCTAATTATTTCCCTATACTAATATCGTAAAATAATCAGCTTTTAATAACTTTTAAATTTTCGGTCACGATGGACCTTTTGACGGATATACCCATATCTTTGTTTCAGTGTTTTAAAAATTCAAGCATGGAGAGGTACACAATTAAGTAGCGCGATAAGATTGTCGAAGCCTAAAACGAAAATGGGCGTTCAAATCGATATACATATCGTGCACTCCCTCTTCTGCGACGAGGAATTCTTTCACCTCAGTGTATTCGTTAACAAGCAGAATTACCACATCTAGGCAAAGGAGAATCCACGAGTGATTATGGAAATAGTGACTGTTTAGTGCAGTTTATGAGCTGGCGGCGTCATCGGGCCGTACTTCTAATGAGGTCTGCCAAGCAGCTACCGGCCAAGCAATAACAGTGTTCGCTATCGGGGGATGATAACGAGTTTATTGTGGCCAGAAGTTAAGGACATGAAGCTGGACGATATGTGGTTCAAACAGGCTGGCGTAGCTTGCCACACAGCCAATGAAATAATGGCCCTTTTGTTATCTCACGATCATGTGATTTGACGCAGTTGGACTTCTTTCTTTGGGGATATTTAAAAGAAAAGTAAATAGGCCAAGAACAATTCTAGAGTTAAAGGATAAGATAACACGGCACATTAACGACATTGAATAACAATTATTATGTCTTGGAATCATTGAACATATAGAACATCGGATAAAGGTATCCCACCGAAGCCGTGGCGAGCATTTTTTGTTTCACACATAATTGTCATAGATCCATCTATCATAATAAAAATTATTAAGATAATTCTCTGAAAACTTTTTGTTTTATTTACAATGAAAATCGTGCGTTTCTGTTGGACCACCCTTTATAAATTCGTTTTTTATATAAATTTATCGCTCAGATCGTAATTTTAACAATATTGATCCATACAGCAAGTATATTCTGGGACCTTATGAGTTGCGGAGTTGGTTTAACAATGTCCGCCTGCCAGTCCGTCAGTTTACCTGTCCATGTGTATGTATGGGTTATGATAGATATGATGGGGACTACGTTTTATATACTTATACCACGTTAGTCCAAAATAGTTTGCTATTGAAATTCGGAAAGATCGGTCCACAAATTGCTGAGAAAAACTATAACTGCTTCTAATTTTTACCCAATAACACCTGATTTAAGCCATAAACCTTTTCTTTTCAAGTCTTCTTATAGTTTATGAATTGTTCATAAATGTCTTAGTTATGGCAAATTACTACAATTATAAATAGTATTTAGTATTTAAAGTGAGTCAAATCGGACTATTTGAGATAGGAAACATTTGGTTTTCAATATTATGCTGAAGGGAATATAAGTTTCGGCGAAGCCGTATATAGCTCCTTGTTTTTATTAAGTCTGGATTCACAGTATGAAAGCTTTATTTTAGAAAGTGTGAGCTTATTGGTAAGAACGTAGAGAACATTCTATTATTTTCTTCCGTCTCACCAATAACTCAGAGTTTCTGAATGAAAACTTTCATAGTATGAACCTAGACTAACCCTAAGCACCCCTTTGTCCATTTTTTATTGTTAGTAACATTTTACTACTGACAAACAAACCTGGTATTAATTTTTTAGACACTACTTATTAAGAAGCATATAAATATGTGGAAATATACGTAAATAATTTCATAAACATGCATGTTACCATATAAAATTGTTTTCTCGTTAAATTTTACATTTACCTATTTTTGAACTTTTCTAACAGTTTGACACAATTCTTTGCTGAACGTTTATTAATTTTCTCCTCATTTTTTTCCATATCGTACAAAATTTTACTTTTTTGAACTCGTAAAATATCAAAACATTATATTAATTTCGGTTCGTTTGTGTATGTATCGTAAATTATACAACTGTGCTGCATGGTATTAAAAGCAACATATGCTTGTTACATGTCAAAACAAAAATAAAATAAATAAGTATTTAGAGAAACTGTTAAGCAAAAAAAAATAAAAAAAATTAAATAAAATTACGTGTTAGTATGTACAAGATTGTTACGTGTCTACAACACATGTATTTAAAACAAAACACAATTTAAACCGTCATCGAGCCTCTGTCCCTTTTTTTACAAAAACTTTTTCTAAATAAAGTGGCTCAAAAATGGGTAAATGTCTTGACTATGCGAAAATGCTGCTTAAGGCTAGTTTACACGGTAATACTATAGTAAAATTATAATTACGACATTACAAAAAATGATGTAGAATGAGAAAAATCTTATCATGTAAAAGAAAAATGTATTGAGTAAGAGAGAATACGAATACAAAATCTGACAAGCGGTCGGTAAATGTTTTTAGAAACTTATGTATGTATTCTCATCACACCAGAGGTGTATTTTAACAGTATATATTAAAGGTGGTAACATTTTTATACAATTACAAAAACAACTAAAATCAACTCATATTGTTTTTGTGAAAATTTTAAAACTGCAACCATCTGGTTTTTTGCTATTATTTTTGATTTTACTTATGCCATCCGTGTAAACATGAAATATACCTTCAACAGACTTTTATTCTTTTCTTTTTAGCACGGAGAGAATTTCAACTTATTTGATTCTACAAAGTCGTAATACATGTATTACCATGTAAACAAGCCTTTAACGGAAAGTCTATAGATAATTGGCCTTATTATGAGTATCGTGGTTGAATGTAGTTGAACACTAGTCGATTTAAAAAATTGGTACTAATATTGTCGTAAACGACATAAATACGATAAACTTTCTTTTACTAAAAAAGAACAAAGTAAGTTAAAATCAAGAAATTTTTGGCTTGAACAAGAATCCAGCAAAATTTAGTAAATAAGACCTTCCGTGTAAGTGTTTTACATTGTATTTGGTTTTAATATTAAATGATATCAACAAAAACTTCAGACGACTCTCGTAATATTTCGTTATTTAGGTCATGCAAGTAGAACCACATAGTTCGAATTTCGTTCAAAGATATTTGATTTAATATTTTTCCCCAATCAAAGCATTAATCAAAAATAAAATCAGTTTTAATTAAACATTTTTTCAAGTGAACTAAAAGTTTAATTAAGTGAACTTAACGTTTAATCAAGTAAATTAAGTGTTTAATTCTAACTATTAATTTGCACCAGTAAACAAATTAATAGTATCAATTACACTACGTGACAAAATTTCAACAAAGTCGTGACCAAATGAATCTGACAGCTAATCATTATGTAAAATTTTCCGCTGAATATGAAGTCAGAATTGTCAAAAGTAGAACAGTTATTGAGATATTCCAAAATAACCGTTATTTTTGTTTTTAAAAAAGATGATGTGACTGAAATGCAAATATCTTTATAAATTTTAAACGGGTATGTAATTCTTTCTTTCTAGTGAAAGGTTATAAAACTTCTAAAATAACCATGGATTGCTTGTGAAGATTGGTCAAGAAATGACAGAGTTACAAGGGACAAAAGTTCAAGCTTCATTGAAAATTTTTATGATTTTGTTAAATTTTGCTCTATTCAAGCTTTTTTTTTTAAACCAATGATTTAAAAATCCTTATGTTTTATTGCATGCGACATAAGACTATTTTAATTTGAACATTTTCCGCCCAACAAGACATAGATTGGTACACAAATGACCAAGCTACAGAAGATTTAGTAAATTAACCCACATAGAAATTTAATACTTTTAAGCAATTTTTAATATTTATTGTAATTTCTGAAAAATTGAAGGAATAGAACTATTACAAAAAAGCTTTATAAAATACATAACTGAAATTTAGCTCATAGAATAAATTCGAAAAATGAAAAATGTTGAATTGAAATTACTTTTTGATAATAAACAGGCAAGTGCACGGCCTAAAAAAACACTTAATTGACAACATCTTTTGTAAGTTGTTGTTTGTTTTTTATTTTGTTTTTCTTAACCTACTTTCAACTACAATTAATGTTGAGAGAATTTCAACTAATTGTAGGGGGGAGTGTAAGATGAGATAAACCCACTTTTTTATTGTTGATGTGTTTTGTTAAAGCTTTGATATTGTTACAAGTAGAACTGTTGCTATAAGTCTTATACGTTTAACAGTTTTATTTGGTTTAATATCTTTAGTTTTTCTAAAATCTTTATGGATGAAGTTTCCTGATGATCTGGCCTAAGCAACCAGTGAAATGCATAGGAATAGCTTATCCCATCAACAATAAATTTCAAGTGTTTTTAACAAGAATAAAAACTGGGAATTAAGCACGAATAACAAAATCTTTTGAAATTAAAATTTTGTATTCCCAAAAATTGAAATTACTTTTTGATAATAAACAGGCAAGTGCACTGCCTAAAAAAACACTTAATTGACAACATCTTTTGTAAGTTGTTGTTTGTTTTTTATTTTGTTTTTCTTAACCTACTTACAACTACAATTAATGTTGAGAGAATTTCAAGTAGAACTGTTGCTATAAGTCTTATACGTTTAACAGTTTTATTTGGTTTAATATCTTTAGTTTTTCTAAAATCTTTATGGATGAAGTTTCCTGATGATCTGGCCTAAGCAACCAGTGAAATGCATAGGAATAGCTTATCCCATCAACAATAAATTTCAAGTGTTTTTATCAAGAATAAAAACTGGGAATTAAGCACGAATAACAAAATCTTTTGAAATTAAAATTTTGTATTCCCAAAAATTGAAATTACTTTTTGAATATTTATTGTTACTAAAAATTTAGCTTTGTATATTAATTTGTTGTGGGTTAGTTCAATTAATCTTCTGTAACTTTGTCATTTTTGCACCGATCCGGATCCTATTGTTCGTATTGAAATAGGCTAAAATTTTAATTTTTTGATATTTGCCTTTCAGGCACAGCATATTTTTTAAAAACACAAATAACGGTTATTTTGGAATATCTCAAAAACTGTTCAACTTTTGACAATTCTGACTTCATATTAAGATTTTACATAAAGATTAGGTGTCAAATTCATTTGGTCAAAAAATTGGCACGTAGTGTTATCAGCCTTTAGAGATAGTATATAGTGAATTACAAGTTTACTAAGTATAAAAGAATGAGGTTCCAATTGGCCAAACTATAAAGGTTTACTTTTGGGATATTGCGAACAAAAATAAGTACTTTTTCTAGTTCTTAAAGTTCTCATTATTTTTTGTTTTTTTTTTTTTTTTGTTTATTTTGTAAGCAAAGTTTTTGCTGTATCTGTTTTACTTCGCATAGTTTTTGTAAAAAGCAAAGTAGTACTTGGTTTCAAAGTAGCATATTGCCGCCCCAAAAATTTATTTATCTGTGCCGTAAAAGAGTTCAGCTATCTTTACATTTTTTTTTTTTCTATAAATTTAAAGAAACCAATTTAGGGTGTTATAATGAAATTTTTTTATATATACAGTGTAAATTCGAAAATCCGGACTCCACTAATCCGGAATGTTCGGTAATCCGGACAGAATTTTGTAGGTCATTGCGTATTCTATAATCCGAATTGATAGCAACTCTATAGCCCGGATTGAATAACACCCGTTTATCTATTTTAGATAAAGTAAAAATTGTTGAAGAACTTAGTAAAGGTATGCGTGGAAGGGTGTTGTATGTTTTTAGTATTGTTAATATGTATGTACAGTAAACATTCGGTAATCCGGATAATTCGCTACTCAGGATTGGGGTCTGCTATAAATTATCCGGATTATCGAATTTTTACTGTATGTGCATATATATACATTTTTACATAATTTCTTTTCAAGGGTGTAATGATTGTATTTTAAAATATTAACTTCTGCCGGCTACTGATTCCGTAAATAGTGGACCGCCGCTGCCGGTTTCTTCTCGGCATAGATTTCTGACACAGCTAATGTCAGATGGTTCGTCGGAAGAAAATAGAGCACGCTCTAATTGAAAATAGTACGAGGCGGAACTCTCGACGAATTATATATATAGGCGACTACAGTGCATGTCATCAGTCTATATTTGATACGATGACCGGATACATACGTCCATCGAACATTGCCGACCGAATACCGGAGACGGATATTGTCGGAAACTGCGAGATTATGATCCCTGAAATGGAATCATGGTCGAGTTGAACTTTATGGCCTGTGGGGATATGTTGCTTCACGGACGGCTCTCAGCTGAGAATTAAAACGGGCATAGGGGTGTATGTTGAAATCCCTGGCACCGAGATAGTATTCCGCCTTCCTGACCACAACACTAGCTTTCAGGCGGAAGTCCGTGCTATCACGGAGTGTGAGGGATTGATTAAATCGTATACAGGGCGGGTAGACGCCAACATATTTACCGATAACCAAAGAGCAATAAAGGCGATACCAGTTCACAGTGCTAGGTCCAGGACCTTATTGGACTGTAGAAGGGCCATTACCGACTTTTCTTTTGGCGGCAGGATCCGTATCATATGGGTGCCGGTCCATTCGAGGATAAAAGGTAACGAGAGGGCCAATACGCTCGTGGGAAGGGAACATGAGGCAGTTAATCTGGCGAATCCGAAAACGTTTGGGGCAACGAAAACGGAATTAAAGGCGTGGGCAAGGGAAACCCATACAGCCAGCTGGAACAGTGGAACTGTGGGTAGGACCACTAAGATTTTGTGGGTTACCCAGACGAGAGGATAACATGAAGCCTCCTCAATAGGAGTAAGTCCGAGGTAAGTATGATGGTGCATATCCTTACTGGTCATGCTTGATTACGGGCACAACTACACCAAATTGGACGGGCGGAATCTAACGTGTGCAGAGCGTGTGGCGAGGCGAGCGAGATGGTGGAACACTTTCTCTGCCACTGTCAGGGCTTTGTCGAGTTAAGATCCAAACACTTCGGGAGCGAAGTCATGGTGGACTTAGGATTCCTGGGGAACATAGACTGGAAGACCTTAGGGAATTACGGGCGGGAAACTGAGTTTCTTAACGCTGGACGTTAAATTTCCACAAAAAGTGGTGATATTACTACCCACTTGGATATCCAGGCCCAGTAGAGGCATAGGTGTATATCACTTTGATATGAGGTTGCATCCTTGATGTTTCATCCTCCTTTCGACCTAAGCTAGCCTAAAATGTAGTATACATGCAGCTTTAGACAATAAACGACAGCGTTAATCAAAACAAACATGCCGACGAACTTTTGAAAAATAAAATATGTAAATATTTGGATACAATTTCAACAGAGTGAAATCAACCTTAGGAGACCGAAGAGAATGACGAAATTATGTTGAAGTCCTATCTAGATCAAAAGCATGTCGCATACATTTAGAATTTACGATTTTGGTTCCAAGATACATGCTAGAAGTCTTAAATTCAAATTTTACTGTTCAATTTCAAATATTAAAGTGAACATCATTTACAATTCGGCAATATTGTTTACCTCAAATGAAATATTTCTTTGCAGTATGTCGCATAGTCTGAATCTTAAGAATAATAATCGCACATATTGAAGTCTAAAGTACTAATAATTTCCAATTCATATGTACGTATTTAATTTGTTAAAAAATATATAAAGTTTTATAAGTTTTCTGTACAGTCGGCACAAACTTGTTATTGAATTCACGAATAGACCAATTAGTAAGTCGAAGTTCTCTTAGTTATTAATAATATTTCCTCAATTATTTTTGCTTAGCTTTCAAAAATTTACAAGCAATTCAATCATTTCATAAGTACAACAACTTTCCAGACAATTGTGAACATTTAGCAATTAAAAGTTATTAAAACTATATTTGAAGGATTGTTAAACCAGAAAAAATTTAAATCAAAATATTTATTTATAGTGTTTATACCCTGCACCACAGGTGGAAAAGTATGTATGCATAAATGTTTGTCATTCCGTTTGTAACTTCTATAAAATTGATCTTATAACCTATAAAGTAAATATATTCTAGGCCCTTATAAGTCGGGAAGTTGATTTAACGACGTCCGTCTGTCTGTTTGCTTTTCTCTATATCTAGAGAACGGCAAGATCCAAAGGTTCCAAATAAAGTACAAGTCCTTGGTTATGAATCCACAACATCCTAAAAAATGTAGGCGGGACTGGTGAAGTGGGCGTGGTACAAATAAAATTTATTGATATCTAAAAATAGTATTTACATAATTGTTTGTTCTTATCGCACCATGGTGAAAGGTATAAAAGTTTCGGCATAGCCGAATAAAACAATCTTATTTGTTTTTTATTGGTTTCAAACCATTTTTTTCTTATTTTCCATTAAAAAATAGAATGTTGATTTAACATTTAAAAACTGTAGAGGAATCACAAAACAATGTGTAAATATTTTTGTATATTTTGCAATTTTTTTTTTTGCCTGATATTTATTTTAAAATTTATCCAACTGTGTGTAAACAGTTGTAGCGTTCTGTTACCTAAATATTTTTTTTTTTTGGAACAATTGAATAATTTGATAAATTGTCAACAATAGAAATTAATAAAAAAAGAAAATAGAGAAAAATGTCGGAATAAATAAACAATATGGTTATTTATGCATTAAAAGCTGCACTTTTTTTTAACCAATATGGAAATTGTGCTTAAATTTGAACAGGTAGAAGCATAAATTCCACTGTGCCGAAGACCAATTATTGTTGTAAGAGTAGATTAAAGCAAAAAATACACATGCTTTTTGACCATATGATGACAAAACCACTCGGTGTGAAATTTGTACGCGAACTGGCAAATTAATAAACAGATTTGGCCTTTTTGCGAAGCGACATAATAGCCCAATTCACAATCTTGTGCAAATGGTCTTGCATCGTAGCATTTGCAAAATGGTATAGTGAATACTGTAGTATACTTTTGGGATTATAGTTAATACTATACCATTTTTCAGATCGGCTTCGCTCAAAATATTATGTAGTTAAATTCAAACGAAAATTCATTTTAAATAAATTAAAATTCAGTTAGAAAACGGATCATTCACATTTCATTTAAAACAAATGATTTTTACATTAATTTTAAAAATGTTTATTTATTGAACAGCATATTCGTTCAAATTTAATAGTTTTTACTTTTAAAAAATATATTTTAACCGACAATAATAAAACTACATAAAAAAATTAAAACGAAAAAACATTATTTTTTGGTAGTTTGTTTTTTGAATAACAAACATAAATGTTAAAAAAAAATTATTTGTAAAATAACTATATTTTAATTAAATTTTAACAGTACGGAAAACGAATTTATTAACCGACAATCAGTAATAATTTTATGAGTGTTGGTTCACTGAGTGTTAGCTGTCGTTTTGCAATCAACTCGAGTAAATATAAACTATTGGTTTTAGGCGTTGCATATTTGCAAAAGAGTAGCAAGTGCATTGCTGTATATTTTGATGGTGTAGAGTAAAAATATACTATACCATTTTGCAAATGCTACGATATATAGTTATGGTTTTAACCATAATCCCAAAAGTATGCTATAGTATTACCTATTCCATTTTGCAAATGCTACGATGCAAGACCATTTGCACAAGATTGTGAATTGGGCTAATATTTGTATGTTAAAAAGTTTTAAGTATGTGTTGTTCTAGATCGATTCTTATCGCCAATAACGTACTAGTGCGAGAAATTTGTATTGAAACTAAGTAGAGTGATAAGGTGATTTCTCGATAGGCGATCACGCCCGAACATACGGTACCACGCTACTAACAGACAAATTTTCGAGAGTGTACTCTATTTGGGATCCATGTGCAATCACAAAGCGTGCGAAATAAAATCATGTTATGATGTTAATATTCATATATGAGAGTGCTTAAAAAAATTAAGGATAAAGCTGAATGAGCATAAATGCATAAATACATATAGCGTTATCTTTGCGTAGTGAAACATGCCCCTTCTATTAAAATTAATAATCAAATAAAAACTCAACATTCCCGGTATATATCTTGATCGTCGTTTACGGTGGAAATGGCATATAGAAGCAAAATTAACTCAAATGAAACTAAATTTAAAGACATCTTAACTAACAACAGTTACCCAACATATTTAATAAATAATTTAATCATTTAATTTAATAATAGGGGAAAACATTAACACTACATCTTACATCCCAAAACTCACAGAAAACAGACAAATTCAAGAAGTCAAAGAAATAAAACTGGCGTACACAAACAAAGAAATTAATAGAAAAAACCCAGCGGTAAATATTGAAAGGACCGCAAGTGGCAGGCCTTTTCGAAGGCCTCTATACTCCTTTGTAAAAGATTCGCTTCGCATGATATCCTGCCTTCAGAAGTTTGCCTTCTAGAAGGTATAAAATTCGTTTTAAAAGGCCTTCTGAAATATTCAGTACACATTCGCTACTCCCTTCTTTGAGAAGGGAGAAAGGAAGGTGTTCCGTTTTATTTCCTTTTTATTTTTAGTGACCTTCCTTACTCCCTTCTTTGGGAAGGGATCGAAGTTGTTTTTAAAGGAAGTGTGGAAGGCCTTGCGCCCAATGACAACCTGTGTAAAAAATAAATAAGTATGGAATGCGGCGAGAAGGGCTTTTGACTGCTTGTGACTGCTAAATAACTCTTTACTCATTCTAGTTCCCGCTGGGAACTGACAAAAGTAAACTTGTATATGAAATAACATGCTTAGGAAAAACTAACCCTGCAAATAAATTTGGACCACCTGATCCATTTTGATAAAATGGCCTACTCCATGGAGTGGTCCGATGTAATGCAAACATGGACCATGTCAGTGTTAAAAAGTGTTTGCAGTGAGACGACATGTCTTCGTTTTTAAACGACTTCAAAACTAATCCTCTTGAGTATAACATGGAGTAGTTTTAAAACTACTCCTTTGTAGTATAAAGCTGGGTGATATGGTCCTGCCCTAGGACATCGTAATATTAAATCGACCATGTTTTTTCCATACGTTTGGTTTACTTTTGGACTTGTCCTACTCTCTACACGCGTGTTAGGACTGGTCCTATTATTTGCAGGGAATGAACACTGCGGCAAAGTGTGTGTGGGTACAATAAAGAGAAACATGTACCCGATCTGACAAACATCAAAATATTAGTCCCAATTTACATTATACGATTTTTGTCGTTGCGATTCTTACCTTATAGGCGAGAGGGGAGGGAGGAATTAAAAGGGGTACATAAGCGAGTGTACTCTTCGATTCGTTTTGTTCGTTCATTCGTTCTCTCATTGTTCTCTTATTTGACGAAAAATGTATTTAAGTTCGGTTGCACAGAAAAAGTTGTAACGACAAAAATCATATAATGTAAATTGGGACTTAGACAAGGAAAAGAGAACACTCTGGAAAGTTTAGGAATACAGGAAAAGGCTACTAATGCACTGGAACACGAATGCAATAAATAAATTTGCAATATTTTAGTTTGATAATTTCCTCACTGTAATTTGACTTATATTTTCTAAAATAATAGTTGTTTGTGTTAATAAAAAAATGTATGTTTTATGTGGTGTGTACATAAGTGCTATAACTTTTTCACACTTTTTGCGAATATCAAAAACGGCATAGTATAGTCGTGTAGAACATTAAAAGTTATTAATAGAAAATATGATAATTGATTCCGATTGTTAAAATGTTCACGCAGGGATCGGGTTGAAGTTTGAATGCAACCATTTATATCTCACTGAAATTTTAAAAAATACACCTGATATTTGTATATATTCCTATACGTTTCACTTAAATGCTATTTTGGAATTTATCCACTTCTTAAGATTTAAAAATGTTCCTATGGTTTACAATTTATCGCGGTACAAAATTATTTGGAAGGTTTTAGAAATTTGTTTCCCTGCTTGAGGGTTTTTTCGTAAAACGACGGGAGTCAGGTGTTTTCATTACTAAAACATTCTTGGCCACTCCTTGGTACTATGCCAAAAATTTGGTTATAGCCCTAGTGTACATATTTATATAAAACTAAACTTAATAAATGCTTAAACTGAAAACAAATGCTGAGAAGATTTCATGTGATTTATATTATTCCTGTGAAACTATATTGTCGTGTTTTTATACCCTCCACCACAAGTAGGACCAGAGCTATAAATCAAAATGTTGAACCACCACCCAAAAAAATTGATAATTTTGTTAAAAAAGTAATATTAATGCTGGAACCAGGCACGGAATGAGATAAGATTTTGCAAAAATTTGTTTTATTTGACTGGAAATCACGCTATTAAATTTCGTGAAGATCCGTCCATAATTTACCCTAAGCCCCATATAAACACTTCTCCCGGAAAACAGTTTAGTACGCCTTAAACCGTAAAAAATAACGCTAGCATAACAAAATTTGGTACTTCACAGTTTTTTAGGACTAGAAATAACACTGTGAAATTTCGTGACGATCGGTCCATAATTTACCGTAGGCGCCATATAAACCCTACTACCGGAAAGCAGTTTAGTACGATTAAAACCGTAAGAAATAATGCAATCATAACAAATTTTGGCTCGTCACAGTTTTATAGTACTATAACTGATACTGTGAAATTTCGTGAAGATCGGTAGATAATTTACCCTAGGCCCCATAGAAACCCTACTCCCGGAAAAGAGTTTAGTACACCTAAAACCATAATTAATAATGCTAGCATAACAGAATTGGTACGTCACCGTTTTAAAGGACTAGAAATGACGCTGTGAGATTTCGTGACGATCGGTCCATAATTTACCTTAGGCCCCATATAAGCCCTACTACCGGAAAACAGTTTAGTCGCCTAAAACTATAATTAATAATGTTATCATAACAAAATTTGGCTCGTCACAGTTTTATAGGACTAGAAATGATACTGCGAAGTTTCGTGAAGATCGGTCCATAATTTACCCTAGGCCCCATATAAACCCTACTTCCGAAAAACAGTTTAGTCGCCTACACAGAAAAAATTATTGCCGAATTATTTTCAAACAAACGCTTGTTTGAAAATTTTTTGGATTTCTACAAATTTTTTTTACTGATTCAATCAATATGTTTGTTTGATTTTTATTTAACCAACAAAAATGCGGACAACTCTTCAAAAATATAATAAACGCGTTATTGGTGTCAAGTTTTCATAATTTTGTATGAAATATTTAACGCTCTTTAATGTGAAACGTTTTTTATGTGAAATATAAGAACAATAACAACGCTTTAAAAAGTGCAACTATAAAAAGAACAATAGCAGAAACAACATTGCAAGAAACAAAATCCCGTATTCAATTTTTTAAAACTGTTTGGTTAAATACATCAAATACAAAAATAGAATGATGACGAAAAACACATCGAGTCGGTCTGCTGCCGTTTTTGGTTACATTTCTTCTTTAGCAAAGGAAAGGACACAGAGAGTGATAAAGAAAAACATTGTGTTGTGTGTATAAATAAGACTTCGTTCTAAAATTATTCCAACAAATAAAAATGTGTCTCAAAGCCAGCCGGCGGCTCTGCTCTGCCGTCATCTTCTCATGCAGTGCTTACTTGTGTGCGCGTCATTGCTTGTGCAAAAACTTTTTTTTTTTTGAAATTTAGTATGTATATCAATTTCATTAAACTTTTTGTTTGATTCAGTTAAATTATTTGTTTGAAAAAAATCAGTGTTTTTTTTCAATAAACAAAATGCAAATAAATTGTTTGAATATGCAAATTTGTTTATAGGACCGATTTCAGACAAAAAATTTTTTGATTCTACAAATTCTTTGTTTGAATTGGAAAAATAATTTTTTCTGTGTAAAACCATAATTAATAACAAATCGTCACAGTTTAAGATAATAATAACATCATACAGATATTACTCCTTAAACATTCGAACTGTCGGTGGAGGGTATCAAAGATTCGGCACAGCCGAATATAGCACCCTAACTTGTTTATTAAACAATTGAAGCACAGCCGCGAATAACGTTTTAAGTTACAAAATAATAATTTTTCAGGAGAGCAAAAAAACGTTTTTTGACAAGCAGCATTATTTGTTTTAAAAATTTATTTTTTCTATTATTTAAAATAGTGATAATAAAAACTTTAATGCAAAAGGCTTTTAAAACATTATTCCGCACTGCAAAACCATTTCGGTTTCATCATTATGTTAGTAACTTGCAATGTTCTTCCACTGGCTGACACTTTGTACGCCATTTTGAAGGCGTTAAGGTGCATAGTTTTGGTTGATTTGATGTTTAAACTGTGTAAGAGAGTAAAGTCAACGTTTATCTGCAAAAAAACAGTTTTTGCAAAATGTGGCGTTTACAACGTTTTTCGCGGCTGTGCTTCAATTGTTTTTCTATTGTATATTTACATTATGATTACCAGATCAATTAAAATATCTCCCTGAAGATGTTGGGAATCTCCAACGAACCGTCGGATAAAAAAAGTATGTAATAATCTTTTTTTTTTATAAAACAAAAGACTTTAATAATACCGTTCAGAGTTTTCTAAAAAAACATAACAACGAAAAGCAATTTAAATTAATTGGCTTATTGGAAGAAATTCTTTCTCAGTCTCGATTGCAAACTTCTACTTTACAACTCTATCTTTAAGCCAAACTGGTGCTCGGCCTCCAATATCGAAAAATTCAAAATTGCCAAAAAAAAAAAAACTTCTTCGAATTAATACAGCATATAATATACTGAATATATCTAGAAATAAAATATCAACTTTTAAAACATACTTAATTGAAAAAGGTAAGTTTTTATATACAATTTTCTATTTGGGTAAAATTTGACCCGAAGACCGTTAACGTCAGCAAATTTGATGACCTTATGAAGGTTAAATAAATAAGTACTGTTAAAAATAAAAATGTCTTGTTATTGAAGAATGCCAATGCATTTTGAAAAAATTTCATTTTAGATCCCACTTTTATTCCAGATCAGATCAAAACTATTTGAAATTTTTTTATTTTTTGAAATCCTTAAATTTTTTTGCAAAACATGTTGGATTTTTTTTTTTAATTTGTCGGGCTATTCTTGCTTACACATTTTTAATTTTACTTTTCGCAATATCAATTAATTCGACTTGCGTATTCTGATGTTTTTTAAATTAAATATTGCTTTTGCGGTAGCAGGAGAATCAAGGGATACATTCATTAAAAATTGCAGTATTATCGAATTGGCTTCTTAATTATCTGCAGCGCGGTATAACCCATTTGCCACGCAATTAGCTTGTAACAGTTTTGGATAACAATTTTCAAACCCATTGGAAGCCTTAACTGTGTAAGGTCTGCATCGGTTTAGAATAGAAGCATCTTTTGTCGAAATCTTGAACTTTTTTATAATATGAAAATTAAAAAAGAAACCCTTAAAAATTTCAAAATATGCAAAAATTTGCATTTAAAATCTAAATATGCAAAAATATGCATTTTCACCAAAATATGCAAAAACAAATCGATGCCATTTTATTGCAAATATAATTCCGAAAGATAACTTGTCGACATCGTTCTTAGACTATCGACAAAAAATATGCATTTGCATGGAAATCGCATCCCCAATTATTATTATATCGATTGCACTGATCTAAAAGTTAAAGTTTTTGAAACAGGACGATTGTACAATATATCAGAGTTTGACAACAATGATTATCCCTAGAGGAAAGGGAACTAAACTAAACTTGTCATGTGACAGTTCTATAGCGATAGGGACCAGTTCGAGTTCTAACACTTTATATTTTTTTTTTTTTTTTTTTTTTTTTTTCAATTCCCTTTGCTAATCCCCGCGAAGCTTTACGCTTGTCTGCAGGAAAGAAACCAGTGTCTCTGGCGGGAATCGAACCCGCAACCCCGGGGTTGATAGACTAGCTCACTACTAGCTAGCCTACCGGGTCACACATATGAAGGGGAGCTGTCACTTTATCATGGCGATGTCCTACGAAGGGGTTAATTGGCACCTTTTTGACGCTTTGAAACAGCTCACAGAAACAACCTAAATGGACACATTCAATTTCAGTTTAAATAATGCCTGTCGCAGATATTGTCCCAAATGAACCATGTTATAAGGACGGATCCCCTTCTTTTAAAGTAATCGAAACAGGTAGAATCGATTAGGCATTACACACACAAAATCCAGTTACATGACAAGTTGTTTGTCAATTACCTTCTGGAGTAACTACTCTTTAAACACATTATCAACAGTTAAGTGATATGCTCTGTTTTAATCTATCACAATTTGTTCCTTTTTATTTTAAAACTGTTTTCACTTGTCACGGAATAAGTGCCTTGTAACCAATTGAACCAAATATCCTGCAGGGAAGTTCATGTGAACATTTTCTATAGTTTTTTTTTTCTTTTTTTTGGAACTGTAAACCAAACAATGTAGTTTGAATCTTTAATTTTTACTACACATTTTAATTGGAAAACCAAATTTTTTTGTCTATTGTAATGTAAAACAGAAGCTCCTCTAGAAAATTGTATTTCTTTTTATTTAAGTGTGTTGAATAAATAAATTTAAATTTTAAACAAACAATATAAAAATAATAGTCAATATAACCAATGCAGGCCAGAAAAAAAATTCATAAAATTAAAAACTTAAAACGTAAAATATAGATATTGTATGTATTTATTTTATTTTATCTATAAAAAAAATTATTGTAAATTTTAAATTGTGTACTTTTTTGAATTGTGGTTTATATTCAATTGTTAATTGGAAAATTAAAAATGCATGTAAAAATTGCTTTAAAATTTTTTTTGTAGAACAAGAATCTATACATTTTGCAATTAAATACATTTTATTTTTTATTTATTTTATACGTTTAATTTAAACAATTGAAACAAAATGTACATATGTATGCACTTACGGCTAAAGTTGCAAAAGTATTTTGAATATTAGACCTAGCCCTCGAAGTCTCTTAATCGTGCCACTAACAACTGATTACACTGTACTAGTTGAGAAAACAGACAAGCCGGGCACATGGCGTTTTAACTTAATTCGGGTATGCTGAATCCAATGGTGCTTTTCGTTTTTTAAGGTCAGCTTTTGTTTTCGAGATATACCGTTATTTCGAAAATGGAGGAGGTTTCACAACATATGTTCGCGTAACTCAAAAACGGTTGAGTTAATTGAAATTATTAAAAAAAAACCGAAATTTCGCATGTGAATAAAATCAAAAGTTGCTAACAGATTTTAATCATTTATATCTTGTTTTAATAAGGGCATTCACGGCACAAGTTGCATCCTTGCATAAAAGCAAAAGTGCAAAAATATAACAACAACCACACAGACAATTAGTTGTGCGTAAATAATTGTTTTTGTGGTTGTTGTTATGTTTTTGCACTTTTGCTTTTTTGCAAGGTTGCAACTTGTGACGTGAATACCCTTAATATTTTAATATTTAAATAACATATTGGCTTTATTTCGGCACTTTCACGCCGCATGTTGTGTGTTAAAATTTTGTCTGTTTTTATTGAAAAAACTCTATTTTTGAGGTAAATGTAAAAAAAAATGGCCTGAATGTGTTCAATACTATCAAATTTATTTTTGGGAATAAAAAATTTTTAAATAATAACACTGTGCTCGAAACTTACACAAGCTGGGCACTTGGCGTTTTAACCTAATTCGGGTACGCTGAATCCAGTGGGGCTAGACGTGATTTTCGATCAGCTCTGGTTTTCGAAATATAGCGTTATTTCGAAAATGGAGGAGGTTGCACAACATATGTTAGCGTAACTCAATTAATAATAAAGAGTTGGGGCTTTTTTTTAATTACTACAAAGATTTAGGGCTTTGATCAACTTGTAATATTTTTGTCATTTTCAGTGCGGGTGCATCAATTTTTTTTACCAGTAGTGAATTCGAGAATCATTTATCGAAATATACAAACAACTCGTTTAAAAAAATAAGCTAGCGCCTCTATATATTAAGCTTACGATATGTAAGTTTATAGGTGATGAGCAATTCGTTATAAAAAATTGTTGTTTTTAATTGTTTAAATTTATTCCGAAAGTAAAAATTTATTTTTAAATTATTCAAATTGAAGTAATTAAGAAAATAAGGCCGAAATAATAGTAGTAGAAATTTCTTTATTTACAATGAAATCAAAAAATGAAGAAAGTAATATACGACATGTTTTCTTTCAAAATGTCTTTCGTAAATCCGAAATAATGTGCAAAACTCTGAGTATTAGTAAGGCAAAGGTTAAACTAAGGTTACAATCAGTGATGTTAGATGTTTTTTTCGAATTATCGTCAAAATTTAAAAAAAAAATCGTCATAATCGTTATTAGTTCTGAAAAAAACCGTCAAAAAATCGTCATATAAAAAATCGTTTTTTTATCAACACGGATAAACTACTTATACTCTATTAAAACATAAAAAAATAATTTAGTATAAAATTATACAAAACCAAAAAATATAAAATTTTTAATACTTAAGACGATTTAGTGGGGCTTTGATATTGCTCTCCGGAGATTTTCGTCAAACACTTCCTGTCATCCCCAAATCTTCTGCTGCGGATGAACTTAACGCGTGCCTGTAATCGTCGTCTTTGTGGAGGCATGTCCAGAAGTTGCAATTGACCACAAACATGAGAGTCGCGTTGCAGAACGACCCATCGGCTGCTAAATTCTCGGGACAACTGCTGGAGCTTGGCAACGGCCAAATTCCGGTGAGGTTTCGAATGGATTGATATCGTTCCCTGACAATTTTTGTGAATTCACATCGTCCAAGGATGAACTCATCAGCAAAGTCTTCCCTGGCATTGCACAAAATTACAAAAATCTCGATTGGATTCGTGAACGGGCAATACTAGCAGCGAAGAATAAGGACGTCGATAGCTAAAACTTAATTATTCAAAGTCAAATCGCAGGACAACTGCATACGTACAAATCTGTTGACTGCGTGACCGACGAAAATGAACCGACCAGCTACCCGTCGGAATTTTTGAACTCGCTTGATGTACCAGGAACTCCGCCGCATAGTTTACAGCTGAAGGTGGTATCGATCATAATCATGTTGCGGAATCTCAACCCTCCAAAAATTTGCAACGGTACGCGGTTTTCCGTGAAAAAGCTAATGAACAATGTGATTCAGGCGACAATAATCAAGGGCAAATTCAAAGGAGAGGAAGTCCTTATCCCACGAATTCCCATTATTCCAACTGACCTTCCATTCCAATTCAAGCAGATTTAGTTCCCCGTTCGATTGACATTTGCAATGACAATCAATAAATCGCAAAGCCAATCACTAGAAGTCTGTGAGATTAATCTCGAATTTCCCGTTTTCCGCACGGTCAGCTGTACGTTGCATGTTCGCGTGTTGGGAAACCGTCTTCGTTATTTGTTTTTGCGCCGGAAAATAAATCGAAAAACATTGTTCATCAAATCGCTCCCTACTGATTCCATTCAAATAAATCACATTGAAAATATAAATATTTGTGTTGTATTATTACTCTAAAGTTTATCTGAAGGCTTAAAATTGGGACGAGGCGAAGTTCGTCGGGGCCGCTAGTATAAATATATATTCGCCTCTACACACATATACAAACAAAGAAAAAATTTTAATTGCCAGATTGAAGTGTTATAAAATTGATGCCAGATTAAAGTTTAAAATAAATTTATTGACGGAATGAAATCGTCAAAACCTAAGTGACTCTACATTAAAAATCGTCAATCGTCATTTTGGTAAAATCATCGAAAAAATCGTCAAAATGACGTAAAATCGTCACATCTGATATCCCTGGTTACAATATAAACAAAATTTTAGTCTCTTCAAGAAATATTTTTTTTTTTTTTTTTTTTTTTTTGAGGATAGATCTAATATTAATTTTTTTTAACATGTTTATGTTTTTTTTTGCAACTTTATTAGAATTAAAGCAATAACAAAATATTTTTATGTATTTGCATATCAAAAACATTTCTATCCTACATATAAAATTAAGGGTTTCCCTGAAATCGCTTAAAATTGCCATTGGCAAACATGCTAGTCTGGTTTCATGAAGCCCCTTTTAAACATTTGAATGATTTAAAATAATTAAGGTCAGTTTTCAAGAAACTTCTATACAAAAAATAAATGTTAAAATTTGTGTCTAAAATGTAAAATTTTTTTTTTTTTTAAAGGCCAAAAGACTAATTTGATCAGATTATTCCAAAAGTTGCTTGTTTGTGATTTGTTAACACCTGAATATTCCGTTAAAAACAACAGTTAACATAACAAAATCAGTTTGTAATAAATTGTTAGGAAAATTTATGAAGTTGGTGGAAATTAATTCTCATAAAATTTTTTACTATTCATTTGGTCACTCTTAAGTGATATTATGAAAACCCCCTATTGTTTTTATTATTAAATACTTTAACATGCAAAAAAAAAACAAAATAAATAGAAAGTACATTTGGGGAAATTCAACGGTATGATACCCTACATCTTTATCTATTGTTGATTTTAGTCATCGAATCTTAGAAATTTAAGGGTGATGTGGACTGTTAATTACACTGTGCTACACTCGAAAAGCACTTCTGAAATGACCTAGTGTGCGTTAAAGGTGTTGGTGAGCATGTTACGAATCCGGGCTTAAAAGTTTCAATATACCTCCAAATTCCCGAGTTATGGACCAAAGAAATTTTTTTGAGGCTGCTACTTTTAAACATTTATAACTTTTTTATTTATTAACCGATTTTTTAAATTCAAACGGTTTTGGAAAGCAAAAGAATTGTTATTTTTAAATATATATACTTCTCAGACAATATTAGCACAAATATGAATAGATTTTTTCAATTATATGGAAAATTTTTAGTTTTTTTTAAACTTTTAAAATTTCTACGAGACTTTTTTCCGAATTTAGTTTAAAGGCAACAAATATATTAAAGACAGTATTTTTCTGAGTAAAATGAGACGTCATTTGTTAAAATCGGTTGAGAAATGAGGAAGTTATAGTACCTTTGCGAACAAAAGAGTGGAAACCTGTTTCGATTAGATTAGCATGATTTAATAAAATAACTTTAATCTAATAAAACATAACGAATTATATATTTGTATCACCAATTTATACATGATTTTGTTTTAAAAATGTTTACTTAATCTTTTACGTTTAAAATACAAATCATCAGTTTCTCGCTTTAGTGACCAGCAGTAATTAGCTAACATCCTGATTTGACTTTTTCCTTCAAATCTCTTTTCAATTGTTAATAACTCTTGATGGAAACGTTCGCCTTGTTCGTCACTTAATTGGCCTAGATTATTTGGAAAAAAATCTAAATGGGAATGCAGAAAATGTATTTTTAAAGACATTCTGCACCCCATTTCTTCGTAAGCATCCAGAAACTCACTAACAACATGAACGTAGGCAGCGCTTCTCTTATTACCTAAAAAATTTTCCGACAATGACATGAAACTAATCCATGCTCTCTCTTCAACTGCATTTAACAATTTCGTAAAATTTTCATCAAGAAACATTTTTCGGATTTGTGGTCCAACAAAAATGCCTAGAAATAAAAATATAAAAAAAATTGTCAATGTCTCTTAAATGATTGAAAATAAAATACACCTTCTTTTATTTTGGCTTCACTTAGTCTCGGAAATAGAGACTTTAAGTACAAAAAAGCCTCACTCTCTTGGTCTAGTCGTTTCACAAATTGTTTCATATATCCCAGCTTTAAATGTAATGGCGGCAAAATAATCTTCTCGGGCCGGACTAGTGGAATATTAATAACATTTTTTTCGCTTAGTTTAAATGACTTTCTTGGTGGCCAGTCTTTACATTTATAATGGTCCTTTGCACGACTATTCCATTCACAAAGATAACAGGGATACTTAGTGAAACCTCCCTGCATTCCAAAAAGAATTGTTAATACTTTTAAATCAGAGATGATTTGCCACTGATGTTTGCTGTAATTAATTACGTTAAGAATTTTGTCTAATGTGGCATATGTTTCTTTCATATCAGTCGCATATGCTATGGGAACTGATGGTAACTCGTTTTCATTATGTAAAAGAACTGCTTTCAAACCTAGAAATTCGTGATTTTAAAATTGGCTATTAAAATAAAATATTGTTACTTATAAGAAACATACTTTTACATGAACCATCCAAGAATAGCCGCCAATCTTCTGAACGATGCTCGTGACTGAGGCAAACAAATAACTCATCAACATCGGTGCAATAAACAAGATTATTATATTTATCATCATGTTTGAAAATTTGTTCGAATGACGCTAGTTGTATATTTTTTCTTCCAAAAGTACCTTGAAAATTACTTTCGCAGGCATTCCATTGTTTAAATCGTGAAGCCAAAGTTTCAGCTTGTCTCCAAGATAAACCTAAGTCTCGCACAAGATCACGAAAATCTTCATTTGTAATTAAATGACGTTCGGAAGAGACTGCTTTCAAAGGCACATATGGTGTGTCATTTCCATCACCATCACAAATTTCATTAATGGGCGAAGTAACACTTTCCACTTCTATACTTTTTGTTTCTGCAACATCAATTTCTCTTAGAACTGGCTTACATACAGTTGATACATTAGGATATGGAATGCGATCACGGGTTTTATAGCGATGACCAACAACATTTGTTTGGCAAAAGTAACACTCTTCTGGTTTATGAAAATGCTGACGGTGCCAAATCATTGGGACTGAGAATATTGAACCCTGTTCACATTTTTTAGACATCCATTTTTTGAGTGTCGATGAGCATTTTGAGCAAACATATTGGGGTTCATACCAAGCACTCCTTACGTACGACCGATTAAAATATAGATTATAAGCTTCTACCACAGCTTTATTTTTTACCAATTCGATACGATGTTTTTTGTCAACAAATAAGCCACAAATGTAACAAAAAAGATTACGCTTATTACACATTGTAAAGGTGGCCAAACTTCACTTAAGCACAATATTATTGAAAAAAAATACTTTAATTTAAAAAAACCAGTTTTTTCTAATTCGACTTTAAAAACACTAACTAAAAAACAGAAGTTTTGCAATTATCAAAAAAACTAACGGTATTTTTAAAAAGTACTTTCAATAATGTTTATTTTAGTGATGGGTCCGTGAGGGGATATTGACTCACACTCACTCACATCAAGAGAAAAATTTTTTTAGTTTTTTTTGTACCTATTAATTCAAATTTACTTGTTTAAAATGAGCGATTTGTATTGTATTTACAAAAGAAAAAAAATAGTATTTTTTTAGGAATTTTAATTGTTTTTTTGTTATAATAGCTCCTCATAAAAAGTACTATAACTTCCTCATTTCTCAACCGATTTTAACAAATGACGTCTCATTTTACTCAGAAAAATACTGTCTTTAATATATTTGTTGCCTTTAAACTAAATTCGGAAAAAAGTCTCGTAGAAATTTTAAAAGTTTAAAAAAAAATAAAAATTTTCCATATAATTGAAAAAATCTATTCATATTTGTGCTAATATTGTCTGAGAAGTATATATATTTAAAAATAACAATTCTTTTGCTTTCCAAAACCGTTTGAATTTAAAAAATCGGTTAATAAATAAAAAAGTTATAAATGTTTAAATGTAGCAGCCTCAAAAAAATTTCTTTGGTCCATAACTCGGGAATTTGGAGGTATATTGAAACTTTTAAAACCGGTTTTGTAATACACTCATCTAGACCTTTAACATACACTAGGTCACTTTGAAAGTGCTTGCAAAAAAGGAAATTTTGTAGCACCGTGTTATCCAATTTTTAAAGTTGATTTAAAACCAACGCTAAAATTTCATCATTTATGGCTCTCCCATATTTTATGTTTCTAATGGCGAACGGTTCTTTGCTAAGGTTAGGTTAGGCTGGGCAGCCGTCACGAGGACGGCTCACTTGGGTCTTAATGTGATACCCAATTAGCCAATGACAATAGTCAGCTAGTATTCACCAGACTATTCCTCAGAGGTCACTGCAGCCTCGAACCACCCCGGCTCCCTGCAGAACAGAGAGATCGATTTCAGTACCACAAGGACACCTTCTACAGTAGTTGTAAATTCAAGACTCATTCCCTATCACCCAGCGACCCGATTAATGGATTTGACATTTCTTTGTTTCAGTGTTTGACAAATTCAACCATGGAGATTTAGACAAATGAGCAGCGGTTTTAGATTGTTAAAGCCTTTTACGAAAATGGGCATGGAAATTAAAATGCATTGCGTGTAATTGGTAATTTTTTTGGTTAGCATAACCGACCAAATATGGCCACAATCGGGAGAATTGTGAGCAAATTTCAGAAAACCGGGTTCGCTATCGCGAGATGATAACGGGCTTCTTGTGACCAAGAATTGAGGATAAAGACCTGGACGATATATAATTCCAACCGGATGGTGCCAATTGCCACACAGCCAACGAAACAATAGCCCTTTTGGGCAAACAATTCAATGGCCGTGATATCTCACGTCGTGGCAATGTAATTTGGCCGCCACGATCATGCGATTTGACACCGTTGGACTTCTTTTTTTTGGAAATATTGGAGAAAGTGTACGTCAATAAGCCAAGAACAATTATAAAGCTAAAGGATGAGATTATTCGGCACATTAACGACATTGAACTTCAATTATGTCTCAGAGTCATTGAAAAAAGACTCATTCCCTATCACCCAGCGACCCGATTAATGGGTTTGACATTTCTTTGTTTCAGTGTTTGACAAATTCAACCATGGAGATTTAGAAAAATGAGAAGCGGTTTTAGATTGTTAAAGCCTTTTACGAAAATGGACATTGAAATCAAAATGCATTTCGTGTAATTGGTATTTTTTTTTGGTCAGCATAACCGACCAAATGTGGCCACAATCGGGAGAATTGTGAGCAAATTTCAGAAAACCGGGTTCGCTATCGC
Organism: Pollenia angustigena; assembly: GCA_930367215.1. Taxonomy (NCBI): domain Eukaryota; kingdom Metazoa; phylum Arthropoda; class Insecta; order Diptera; family Polleniidae; genus Pollenia; species Pollenia angustigena. The sequence goes on from OV884058.1 coordinate 46,931,496, forward strand.
GAGATGATAACGGGCTTCTTGTGACCAAGAATTGAGGATAAAAACCTGGACGATATATAATTCCAACCGGATGGTGCCAATTGCCACACAGCCAACGAAACAATAGCCCTTTTGGGCAAACAATTCAATGGCCGTGATATCTCACGTCGTGGCAATGTAATTTGGCCGCCACGATCATGCGATTTGACACCGTTGGACTTCTTTTTTTTGGAAATATTGGAGAAAGTGTACGTCAATAAGCCAAGAACAATTATAAAGCTAAAGGATGAGATTATTCGGCACATTAACGACATTGAACTTCAATTATGTCTCAGAGTCATTGAAAATATGGACCATTGGATAGAGGTATGCCACCGAAGCCGTGGCGAGCATTTGACCGATATTTTGTTCTACACCTAATTGTCATAGATAGTATGCCGCTGAAAAATTAACATCGAGCGTTTTAGTTGGACTCACCTTTACATTAATAATGTTTTTTCTCCATTACCCGCTTTAGAAGCATATGACTGTCCCTGTTCTTGGAGTATCGATTCAATCAGTATGATTGGTCTGCTGTAGCAGGTTTTAGGATAATAAGGCTGCCACCTGTCTTTGCCTAAAAACGACGTCCGTCGAATATTTCGGTGAAGTGGTGGAAAACCCTTATAATCTTTGACTTCTTTTGCCTGACCTTTGCCATGATGCAATCCTCTATTCCAGGGGAGCGGAGGACAAGGATGGATTGCTTGGAAGAGGATTGAATAACTTTAGTTTTTAAAACTTGAAAACCTCCGCCAGGGAACAAACCTGGGCGCTTGGTTTTGTATGCAATAACTTTAACGCTAACGATAATCGACTGAGTAAGTTTTAAAAGCAACAAAACTTGCCAATATTGAGTGATATCTATTTGAAAACTGTGAGCAAATGTGAACATATTTAGTATTGATAAAAAATGGATTTTACACTGTAAATTGGCAAATTATTCTACGCCAAAAATATCAGATTATCTTTAAAAATGTATCTTCCCATTAACAAGGTTCATTACAAACATCAATGCAAATGGTACTTGATTACATTTTAAGTATCCACAAAACCTAACCACAAAATGTTTTTCAAATGTGCAAAAAGTTTTCTTTTATGCATTAGCAAAGTTTTTTTGCCAGATGTAAAAAAAAAAACGCTCAGCAACAGGTACCTGACTGGTAAAACAGACTAAAAATTTTTAAATTTTATTTCCTCTTGATGCTTTTTCAAATCGTTTTGCTCAACAAACATTTTGATGGTTTTTTGAATGCATTTTGGCAACGTTACAATATTGTCAGGAAAATTGTTAATATCTAAGAAAAATATTTGTGCAGACAGCAATCAACTAAGTTCACTTGTAGCAAAGATTTAGTGAAGTTTTAGCACGTTTTTATTTCCAAACATGTTTGTTGTGAATTTCAAATGCATCATTTGGAGATTTGTTAAGAAAGCTTTTTGGCAAAATATTGTGATCAGATTGTGTACATAACAACATGGAAAAAGCTGAAAAAAATTAAATTTAAATATGCTTGTATATAAATAAGTATACAATTTGGATTACAAATGCAAAAGAGTGTCCGAATGTTAATTAAATAAATAAACTAAAATAACTATAAAAGAAAATTGAAACAATAAATGCTTTAAAAATATTTTCAAATTGTAGTGAATGTCTTTTGGCTGCTGCAGCATAAATAGACTTTTAAATTAAAGAAATTTTGATGACTTTTTTATTCCATTTATTTGTTTTTTAGTTATTTGACTCTATTTCAAATAATATCAGTGGCATTTTGACAAAACATCTTAAGTCGAATTTAAATAAAAAGTTGGAAAATATGTTGTTAATCATACGAATTTTCATTAAAAAAAACATTTTTGTTTACGTTTTTAAAATTTTGTATTATAAACGAAATTTTTCTTTAATTTTGGTTTATTTAATTATTTGCTAAAAATGATTTTTTCACCAAGTTTTTTTTAAAAACTTTTTGGCTATCTTATCTCGACTTAAGATGTTTTGTCAAAATGCCACAGATGTGTTAAGGGAATTTCAATTTTAAATTATACAAGAAGATAAATTATTAAATTTCACTGATATCTTATAGGTCGTACACCCGATTAGAATTTTTTTTTATATGTCAGCCGAAATGCTAAAATAAACTATACAAGCTGCTTGACAAGCTAAATGTTACTTTTTCTACAAACCATTTGCGCAGTTCGGATGTTTGCTTGTCTGGACGAACATGTTAATTATTTGCCAAACTGTTTGCGCTGCCTAGTTTTTAATTAGATTGTTAGATAAAAATTCAACAGAGTGAATAAAAAGAAGAATACACCTAAAAAATGGGCAAGCATACAGTCCAAGAACCAATCACTTGCGTTCAAGTCAAATAAACATCACTTCTAAAGGTTTGGGCGTGTATCATTCCTTGCAAATGAAGGTAAAACACAAACAAAAAGTGTTATGCCATAAAATAATAAAAAAATTTATTAACATAACTTTCGTCTATGCGAAGTTTTAAGCGTTAATGACAAAACAAAAACACTTAACAGCTCTGATGTTCTTTCTATCACTTGATCCAAAGCTGCATAGAATAAAATAAAAAATTATTTCAATAAAAAAAATTTGTAAAATTAATTAAATTTGCAACAGTAATATTTATGTATTAGGGTGTTCAATTAATCGGGTTTTATTTTTGTTCGATAAAACGATTAAATTACGAGATTTTTTGGATAATTTTGGAAAAAATTAGTACTTGAGTAAAAAACATTATTATACCCTTCACCACAGGTGGTGAATAGGGTATACATATATAAGTTTGTCATTCCGTTTGTAATTTCTATAATATTGATGTTAGACCCTATAAAGTATATGGGTATTTCCACAGAAATGTCTACTTTTTGTCACGTAACGTCACCAACCATTTTTTATCGTTTTTCAAAGAATAATGAAAATATTATTTAATTTTTTGCATTTTGATGTAGAGCGCAACTAGGTTTTCATTTAGTGAAAGAGAGGAAAAATTTGAACAACGTGGTTCTAAAATACAAGAATAATTGCTAGGTGACGTGACGTGACAAAAAGAGAGCATTTCTGTGGAAGTGCCCATATATATTCTGGGTCCCTATGAGGAGCGAAGTTGATTTAACGATGTCGCTCTGTCCGTCTGTCCGTTGAAATGGGGTTTCCGAAGACCCCATATATAATGGGGGCCATGTTATAATACATTTATATCACAATTGTTTGCTATTGAAATTCAGCAAGATCGGTCCACAAATGGCTGAGATATGAGTAAAAAACCACGACGGCCTCAAATTGTTTCCTTTAAAGGTCCAATTAGACGTGACATAAACATACCATACAAACAAATTCAATTTTGGTTTCTACGGTCATACAGTGGCTATGGTACTACAGTGTTGGTAATGTGTTTTTTTTTTTGTTTGTTGTTTTTTTATACCCTTCACTACAAGTTTTGGATTTTATTTCTAATGTGTTTAATTTTACGCATAGACATACATATTAATGCATGTATATGATATGCCGCTCAAATAAAGAAACAAACTCATAGACTCAATATATTTCAATTTAACGCTTCTTTAGTAAAAGCATTCATAGCCGAGTTGTCAAGTTCTCTCTTGAGACTGATAAAAAACGATTTTAAGATTATAAAACGAATTTCAAACATCAGCTTTGGCAAAAGAGGAAACGGGCTTAGGTACATATATAAATTTTTTGTTTTTTTATATTCTTCGGCATGACGAAATTAAAAGTTGGCGTAGCTCAATTAATATTTATTTATACCTATCCAAAGAACGTTATTTATGTATATAACTTTTTGTTCTTATCTCATCATGCTGAAGGGTATATAGATTCAGCGTAGCCGAATATAGCACTCTTACTTGTTTTTTAATAAAACTTGTCAATTGTTGCTTTACTTTCGGGTACTTCAATATAACTTCGGATTTTTTGAAACTTATCACGGACATTCCATCCTCTGCTATGCTTCTGCAAATAATTTCCTCTAGATTATCAATCGAAGTATGTATCTTGTTAAAAATATTTATTCATTGAACCATTTGTAGCCCCCTTTGATTTTGTTGGTGGTGCAACTTCTTCATGTAGTTGTTGAAGAAAATTTACGTTAATACATTTTTGGACACCTGTTATTATTCGATCAATCGGTATAAATTCTTCGATTAATCCTTTAATCGAAATAAGCAATTTTTAATTATTCGCACAATTAATCGTCGAAAATTAATCGGCTGAACTTCAAAATATGCATATTAGAGCGTCCATTATTTTTAAGATTTTTGAAATGTTGAGACCGTACCCGCTATTTGAATATTTCTTGTAATTCATATATATTTTTACACCACTTCGACCACGACTTCCCTAAGCGATTACGCTTCAAAGAGAAGAATATACATATGTACGTTTTTCCATGATCGGTCTCTTTTTGGACCCGAACATTTTTATTTTGTTAATTTTTACTGTTTATAAAAGAAATTCCAAATAAACAGGCAATATTTTAAACATATGCACGCAAAGAAAAAATTTGGTTGGGCATGGTTACGGCAACAACACTAAGTTTAATGTAACAATATACAAATAATTGTCATTTTTATTTAATATCAACAATATTATAGTTACTGTAAACATATCAATGTTTATCGCAATTATAAATTTGAGCATTGTTGACCGAAAAATAATTATTTTACTAACAACTTAATTATGATAACTTTCTTAACATATTATATTACTCACAACCATATCATGATATTTAATAGCCATAACATGATAACTTTCTACACATTTATCATATTATGTTAAAGATGCAATCAAACTATTTTTACTCTAATCATATTATGTTAGCGCCATTTGTAAAATTATTTTGAATCAGTTGTGTCGTTTATTTTATATGTGAGCGGTTAAACAATTTAAAGATAACAGTCTTACAAAAGTTTACATACGACATAAAAAGTTTATTTTTTTACTAAACATAATAACATTTTTTATATTTTATTGGTTTTTATTACTTCAAACAAAAAAAAATATTATAAATGCTCTGAAAAAAATATTTAGTTGTTTTTCCCAAAATAACAACAAAAACCTTAAAATGCTTAAACCATCATATTCACATAAATATACAGTATAACCCGGTTAATTACCCCACGCTTAAATGCCTTTCACACTTATTTACCTAGAGTTTTAAATCCCCGTTTTTTTTCTTCCATTTTTTAAACAAAAATCCACGTTTAATTGCCACACGCTTAATTACCCGATTCGGATGATTGCCTTAAAAATTTAACTCCCAAAACAAAATTATACCTAAAATTCATTGGTTTAATTGCCTCAGTACTATTTCACAAAAACACAGCAAGTAATGCTACCAAGTTTTACATGTTAATAATTTGAAAATATGCACTAAATTTTTTTAAAAAAAATATGCCTAAAACAAAATATGGCTTGATTAAAACAAAATATTTAACAAATTAATATTCGCATTAAAAGTTATGTTATGAGTTCAAGATTCATATAAGAGTTCATATTATCTAGATACACCAAATTTATGAGATATTTTGTCTTAAAGAGATTAAAGTTTGAAGTTTGCATGGGGACTATGTGATATTATAGACCGATTCTTACAATTTACATAGGTTTCGTTCTTATGACAATTAAACGTATATACCCAATTTTATCAAATTATCTAAAAACTGCTACCTTTACTTTTCGCACAAGGTTTACATGGACATACAACCAGTAAGATGGAGGGACGGGCACGAAAAGATTACTTAAAAAAGTGTTTCTGATTCGATCGTTTACTAAACGATGCGTCTAGGTTTCAACAAAAACTTGCTTTGGTTTAAAATTGTACAAATTTAATGTGGTTGGCGAAATTAAAGCAACAGAAAATTCATCTGTTAACTAGAATTTTAAGCAATTTTTTTATTTGCTGAACATGACCGCATTTAGACTATGCAATTATCGCCGAGTTTTTTTTCTATTTTCTTTTAAAGAAGTTGCTACGAAACTCTTTTCACATTTACATTTTTTTCATGCATTTTTTCAACTTTTTCAACACCGTTTTCTTCCCTACACCTCTTGCTAACAAACAAAAAGTTGCATGCGAAAGTTGCGGCATTAATTGCATAATGTAAATATGGCCCATGTATTAAAATATGTTTTAATAACTTAAAATATGTCTGCAATAAAAATGCAGCAATAGCTAAAACATGTACTAAATTATTTACAAACAAATCGATACCAAAATTCATTAAAAGCTCTAAACGCATAAATATATTAGCTGAATTCACACCGAGCTTGTTAGTTTGTTAGTCGTTAATCGTTACTTTTTTACACGCATTTTGTTTTTGTATATTTAACGCGCTACCGTATTAACATTTAACAAATTAACGACACGGCACCCCTGATAAAATAGTTGTTAGTTGGTAACTCACTACTTACCGTCAGTAAACGTTATTTGTGTCAAAGCATGAGTAATTAAATGGTTGACAATTGTTTTTTTACACTTTCTCATGGCATGTTTTATTTTTTCCAGAATAATAAATTGTGTCAGAACAATAAATCAGTTGTTTTACTACGAAAGTTACCAGACTAACAAAGTTTTAAAAAGGAGGTCGTTCACAGTTGGTAACTTTAACAAATTAACAAACTACCGAGTAACAAATTAACAAGTTCGGTGTGAATACCACTATTGTTTCTGCATTCATTGGTCGCACAAGAATAACCATGCAATTGAATATTAACGGGTTCCATGAGTAGTAGTAGGGTATGATAGGTCATCTCAAAAAGCACTACAGAAAAAATATAAGATAAAAAATCCCATTGTTTGTACTTGCTATCTCTTAAGATTTAGCTGATGCATGTAAAAATTCCTGTCTTAAATTTTTTCATACATCAAAGTTAAGTTATCTTGTAAATAAATACGTCTAATTACCTCACTCAGGTATTGAAACGAATTCGCTTAATTACCTCAATGAGGTAGTTAAACGTATTCTTATAATTACCTCAACGAGGTAGTTAAGCGTATTCGTTTAAATGCTTACCCCGCATAATTACCCAAAAATATTGGCATTTTTGTCGAGGTAATTATCCGTGGAATACTGTACCCTGAACAAAACTCAATGTACCGTTATGAGTACCGCTGCACATTTTCTTGATATTTGCTTCAAATCATCAGTAAAGCTTGTAGTTTCATAAGAAGTGATCATAATAGAAATTCATTAATTATTTAGTTCGTTTCGCTAAGTAAAATGGGCAAAGGAAAGGAGATTCCCGAACCAATTCGAAAAACTGTAATTAAACTGAGGAAATTCTCTATGGGAAATTGGAAGAATTTTAAATTTAAAAAAGCCGACAGTGCAAACAATAATAAAAAACTTTAAGGAAAGTGTAAAGTAAGCCACGTGCCGGCCGCCCCCGAATTTTAGACGAACGAACGGATAGAGCAGTTGTTCGGTTAGTAAAAGAAAACCCCAAACAAAGTGCGGCCAAAATAATCGTAAAATAAAAGCAGATCTAGGAGTAGAAGTTTCTGATCAGACTATCCGCAGAACAATCAAAAAGAATGGTTACAACAGCAGATTTGCCAGAAGAAAACCACTTCTGAGACCTGTAAATATATAAAAGCGTTTGGAATACGCCCAAAAGTATCAGAACATCCACGTAAGTGACCCGACGTTTTGGGAAAGAGTGATATTCACCGATGAATGTAAATTCATGGTCTTTGGGGGTGATGGTCGTGCCAAAGTTTGGCGAAAACCTAATGCAGCCTTAGAACCCCAGAACATAAATCCAACGGTTAAACACGGAGGCGGTTCTGTCATGGTCTGGGGATGTATGGCCGCAAATGGTGTTGGCAAATTAAGGATTATCGATGGTATTATGGATAAGGCTATGTATATTAGCATTTTAAAGGATAGCTACCTTCCTAGTGTGGAAATGTTAGATTTGGGAGAAGGTGCCATATTTCTTCAGGACAACGATCCGAAACATTCCTCGAAAGTGGTTAAAGAATGGCTACTTTATAATGTCAAACATAAGCTTGAGCATCCCCCACCATCCCCTGATCTAAATGTTATTGAACATTTATGGGATGTTTTGAAACGAAATTTATGAAAACGCCAAATAACATCAACTGCTGGTCTGAAGGAAGCATTAATGGAGGAGTGGAGGAAAATTACACCTGATATTACAAAAAAATTAGCATTATCCATGCCTTCTCGTCTGACAGATGTTATAAAAGCCAAAGGAGGCCATACCAAATATTAAATTTAATTTTTAGTGTGTAATTTACTTAGCGTATGTAAACTTATGTAAAAGTACCTTAAACGAAAAAGTGAAATATTTTGTGTTGTTGGATATAAATTTACGAATTTAAACTATTTTTAAGTTTATTTTTTTAATATTTAATACTTTAATAAAAAAAAATAAAAAAAAAAATTATATGTATTTCTCATTTTAAAATTGGAATTTTTTCGGTCGTATGTAAACTTTTGTAAGAATGGTAAATTCCAATAAAAAAAAATAAGTTTAAGGAAATTAAAAAAATTTAAATATTAGCGAATTTCATTCAGTATTAGTGATGTAATAGTGCAATTGCAAAATATCATAGTTTTTTTGTAAAATCCAACAACAAAACACACAGAGATTTCGTTATATTTTATAAAAGTGCTACGATATTTCGGTGGTTTTCATGGGCAACCGCGTATGTCTTAAAAAAAATTACGTTAAAAAATCGGAATTGATCCATCTTTTTCAAAAAAATGTAAAGAGCGTTTAAAATTAGGCAATATGGCATCAACATCTCAAAATCGGAAAAATAGGCATACGCGGTTGCCCATGAAAATCACAGATTTTGCATTGGCTCTTTTGCATAATATGTTTTGAAAGTTAAAAAATAACAATTATTTGTGTACGACAACAATATATTGTTACGTTAAACATAGTGTTGTTGCCGTAACCATGCTCAACCATATTTTTTCTCTGCGTGTGTGGTGCTGGGTATCATATGGTCGGGCTTGGCCGTCTATACTTTCTTACTTGTTTTTGCATCACTTTTGAACAATTTGGATACATTTTTCTATGGTGTTTTACGCATTGCGAAACATATTGCCTTTGCTCTTCTTGCACTCTAGGAAGTCAATGGAATTATTTTGTGAACTTAACAGCTCTTTAAGCGCAGCCATTAACTGCTTTTAAGTGTATCACTTTTGGTTTGAAAGGGATGAATACCAAGCCGATGGAGTTTCGGTGAGAAAATCAACGTTTATTAAATATAGCCTAAATATATTATGGCTTATTATGGAAACAAAGTCATGAATTTTTTATACTGTACGAAACGAAGTAGAAAATAACTATCAAGACAAAAAAAAAAAATAATAAGAAAATACCCAGTAAAAATGGAGCTTACTTGTAAGCAGCTTTGTAAGGGAGAGAAGCACAATACTCCCTTACAAACCTGTTTACAAGAGGCATGATTTTTATATGGCGAATTCCCACTTGGAAGCACTACTTTTTAAAATATACTTCATTGCTTAACAAAGTCAAGCAAGAGTAAAATATCGTCGGCTTAATGTGCAAATCTGCTAACCTACTTCAACACATTTTACAGGAGATACCAAAAACGTTTTATATTTAATATCTGCAGCTTAATAGGAAAACCAAAAAAATAGTTCAATTGAAGAAAAACTACATGCTGGTCAACGAGGCGTTTCTTTCTCTACCACAAGGCATCAAAATCTCAATTTGCTTAAAAAGTGGATTCAGCAGGTTTGCATATTAACCTTTAACTGTTAAGGTGGTGGTAAATTTGACCCTCTCTTTACATTTTTTCAAAATACTCTCTTCCATTGCACTCTATAAATTTAATTATCTTAGTATCTTCTCATATCGTGATCGTTGTTACGGACATGCTGGTGTAGAAATTACCACTCGTCATAATTTACGCTATTTTTTCTTTGAAAATATTTTACCACCGCGCCAGCGTTAGCGTAATACTTAAGAGGAAAAAATTTACCCCACATCAAAATAAACGTAATATTTTCATGGAATTATTTTTACCACTCGTCCGTTTTCTTGTGAGTAAAAAATATTTTATATGATACAAGCTTAACTCAGTGCGCTTTGTTAAAAATTTATTTTGTGCCACGCCCAATTCTCTAATCCCTCCCACATTTTGTCGAATGCTGTGTATTGCTAACCAAGATGCTTGTACCTAATTGCGAAACTTTTACTCTCCTTCAGATATATAGAAATCTATAAGGTCTTTGTATGAGATGTGCCATGCCCACTTCTCCCGCCCAGATTTTATCAGATATAGTGTATTGGTACAAGATATTTTGACCAAAATTTAAAGCTTTAGCTCGCGCCGATTCCTCTGTAATATAATAAGCCAATGGTATGGGATGAAGATTTAAATTAGTAAAAAACTTCCAAGAGGTTAACCTGTAGTTTCTACACCTTATTATTTTTTTCATGATCTCTTTTGTATCTTTAAGTGTATAAATTTGGCTGTGAAAAAATGCCCTTTAAGTTCTTGTTTTTTTAAATTCATATTTTTTTTGTTGTTGATAAGTTTTTGATGTGTCGTTTTTTTTGTATATTAAAAAAATGTTTGTGAAGTTAAGTACCTGTTTTGTTTAAACAAATAAAAATAATTTTTTGTTTCATTATTTTTTGAGATTAAAAATGTGGTACCTTATTTTTCAATAACAAATAATAATAAAAAAATTATTTTTTACAAATTTCTTTTTAGTAAAATTCAGAGGGGTAAAATTTACCAGCACGTCATTAAGTATGTCCCAAAATTTCACCTCAACAGTTAAAGGTTAAGCCGAGGATATGTAACATGAAGATATAAGATATTCTGGTAGTGTATAGAATCATTCCTAAATACATATATGTACATACATATCTATAGCTTCGATGTTAAATAAAGGTTGGCTTAAGCAAAATGTATGTAAAATATTGAAGGAATAGGACTATTGCAAGAAAGCTTTATAAATTGACATTTAGTTATTGAATATTATGAACATATTTCATTTTGAAGGTTAAAGCAACCATTTCGTTTTTTCTTTCCAAATTATTTCCTACATTTGCCTTTAATTTTTCGAACAAACATGTAACTAAAGTTTTTTAAAAACGTTGAGTCTACTTCTAATTCAGCAACAGTTTGTATGAAATTGAAAATAATGTTTATGATAATTTTATTTAATTTTAATTTAACAAAATGTTTTAAAAAATAATAACAAATAAAGGCTAGTTTACACTATTATACTTCGCATTTATACATGTCAAAAACTCTAGTAATATGTAAAAGTCTGATAGTGTGAATGCATGTGTGATGAAAATGACAAGTATTATGAAAAAAATTTGACATCCCATACGACTTCATCGATTTTTGGACAATTTCCAAAACAATGATATTTTTCATTGGATCAGGGTTGCATTTTATTACATGTGTGAGTGTATATGATTTGTGTGATGGTGTGAACACAAGCTGTAATGTTAAATTAGATTTTTGACTGGCAGTTGCAACAAAATTCATTAGATTTCTATCTCACAAAGTATTATGGAATACATAAGACTTGTAAGATAGTGAAAACAAGCCTTAAGTAATATTGTTGTGGGCAAAATTTGCAACCGGTTTCTTACTATAAAATGTGTGAGTTTGTGAAAAAAAAATTGTTGCTGTATGTTGAAAGCCAGTGAAAATGTTGCTGCTTATTGTGAAAGAAGCTTTATAAATTTTAAAAACAGCCCATAAAATGTACATACACTGAAAGAAAAATGCTTCATATATTTAATGAATCATTTTCATAAAAAAGTTTTCCTTGGGTAAATGAAAATTTTCATTGTCTTAATGGAATTTCATAGGTTTGATGAAGTATTTTCGTTAAAATCGCTTCATTAGATTTCGTAATTACGTTAAAAATTTTCATTGGATATATGAAAACTTAAGTTTGTCCAAGTAAAACAAAAAATTTTAATTGGGAACACAAAAAAACAATAAACAAACATAACTATATTCATAACTTAATACAAAATTATAGTTTCCTTAAAAAAATGTTTAATTGTTATTTAAAAAATGTAAGATTTAATAATTTCATACATCTAATGTTACATGTATGCCATTAACTTTATGAAATCAAAAATTTTTTTTATAAAAGCAACATATTTCAATAATTGCCTTCATAAATTTAAATTTTCATTATGACAATAAAAATGTCATTATAGTAATGAAACAAAAACTTTCAATCCACTTTCAATCAACGTTGTTATTGTTATTATGGACAATTTAATCTCATTATTATTCCCTTAATTGAGAAAAAAACATAGGTTTTTTATACAAAAACTACACTGCCCCGGAAGACTAGCTGGTAGTGAGCTAGTCTATCAGCACCGAGGTTGCATGTTCGAATCCCGCCAGAGACAGAAAAAAAAAAAAAAATAAGAAATAAAATAAAGTAAAATAAAATAAGAAAAAAGAAAAAAAAAATAATTAAAAATAATATAAAAAAAAAAATTTTTACTTTATTGAAAGTATTCATCCAATGAATAATATTCATGGATCTAATGCAATGTTTCATTAAGTCCTTTTAATGAAACAGGTTTCATTGATCCAACGAAGCGCTGCATAGGTTCCTTTATAATGCAATTTTTCATGGGATTAATGTCAAAATTCGTTAGTATTGCGAAGAAAATTCTTTCAGCGTATGAGTCTATAATAACGTCGAAAATTCTATGGATTTTTATGTAAACTGCAACCATTTTCGAGCCCACGCAAGCACATCAGCAGTTGATTATCAGCTGACAAAGCATTTCTGCGCTGTGTATTGTGCTCTAACTTTTTTATTATTTAAAATGAAATAAACTTGGATTTGATTTAAAAGGAAGCACTCTTTAAAATTAAAGTTTAGTAGTCCCAAAAAATTAATTCAATATTTATAAATTCTTGTTGTTACCGCGTCTTCACTATCGTCGAACAAAAACTCACGTCTTAGCATTTTGAAAACTTCACAAGTTATAACAATATGAATTTCTAAAGCGATCGTTCACCTTGCAAATTTAAGACAAACTTATCAAAACTTGCTTTGCAAAAATTTAATTTACAGTTTTTGTGGAACGGAACAATATTAACTCTGCCCAAGAGAAAGTATATGGAACAAAAATTGCAAAGAGAATATTAAAATTGCAAAGACTTTGCAAATTATATTTATCAAGTTCAACTTTTCACTTATCAAATTTTATAGTTCTGGGGAACATGAAGTTTTTCAAATTGACAAAAAATTTGATAAGTGCAAAGTGTTAAGCTGATAAGTTGTTTTGTGTAAAAGAGCCAAGGACACATTCCGAGCAAGACACAATATGAAAGACTTCCTAAGGCAAAACTGCTGGTTTTCTGCAAAATTTCCATTTCCAGTATCAACAGAAATTTTTTAACATACGATATATATCGCAAACATTTCATTTTTCTTGTTTGCCACTTTGATGGTAATTTTTTTACGACATCTTCTGCATCGTTTATTTAAATATTTAAAATTAAGTAAATTCTTTAAGCTTCTAACATACTTATAATATTACATCTTTAATGATTATTTCGAAAATTAAATAAAAAATAATTAAATAAACCACATTTTGGAAGTGAGGGGGAAAACAGAATTAACATGTTATTTTCATTAACTGATTTCTGGCACAAATTCCAGATTGTTTTCCCTAATTTATTGTAATTACATTCATACTTTGAAAATAATCCTTGTAATATTTAATGAAAGAAACTTAAGTAGCTTTACAGAAATTTCATATATGTTAATATTCTTCAGAGCTAACGAACACGTTGGTTGCCGAGGATTTGGTAAATATTATGGAAAAAATTCAGTAATTGTTTTAAATACTTAACATAAATTTAGTATACTTATAAATGAATTATATACATAATTAAAATTATTTCATATTTCTGTAAAACATTTAGTAGGTTTTCAAAAATTATACGCAACAATTTTGTGGTTTTGTATCATGTTGCACACGGCGCAAAGCATGAACTTTTTTCAGTATACTTAACGTTATTATGATTTTGTTGCTAAAGCTTATTATTTCTTAATCTTGCGCTTACTTATTTCATGGAAATATTTTAACTCCCTCATTTTTAACATTAACGAAGCGAAAAGCGTTTTTGTAATTCATATTTAATTTGTTAGGGTTGGAATTGTCCTAAAAAACATTTATTTTTTTCTATGAATTAAGGAAATACTCATGGCCAAATATGCACATGGCTGCAACATTAAGGAAGTTTTGCAAATCCATTCAAATTTAAATACATTTTTAATATTTTATACAAGCCCGACCAAATGAAACTCTACACCACTCTATATAAAAACAATTTTTGGGACTCATGAGCAGTCATGGACCCGGCTGAACAAAATTATGTTATGGGGCTAATTTGGATATCTTCATCTATATGAGATTTTAGGATGGGGGTTTACATGAGTTTTGGACCTACCAGGACATATTTTGCCATGATATAGTAGCTATCGTAATATTTATTATCGCCAATTATGTCAATGCCAACATATATAAGGAAGTTATGCCAGTAAAAGCTTTTTTCGGAATAAGCATTTGTATGGGAGCTTTGGTCAAATATGGAACGATTGCAATAAAATTTGGTTAGATGATTTTGATTTTAAAGAAAAAATTAAAAAAAAAAAATATAACAACAATAAAAACACAATAATAATTACATAGCTCAATAACTACTTATTACTTGAAGCACTACTACTACTTATTAGTTGAAGCACAGCCGCGGATAACGTTTTAAGTTACAAAATAATTATTTTTCAGGAGAGCAAAAAAACGTTTTTAAGAGGCAAGATTTTTAATTTCTTATTTATTTTTTTAGATTATTAAAAATAATAAAATTTTTATGCAATATATGAACAAATTTAAAATTTAAATTACATGCAAATTTACAGTTTATAACTTTTTTTTAGTGGAAAAACGTTTCATATCCACAATCACGATGTCATTTTAAACGTTCTTCCACTACGCAAAGCATCATGACTGGTGGCTTTTAAAACGTTATTCCACGTTTAAAACCATTTACTTTGTATCATTTTGAAGTAACTTACAACGTTTTTCCACTAGCTGACTCTTTGTATGTAATTTTTAAGGCTTTAAGGTGCATAATTTTGGATGATTTGAGGTTTAAACAGTGAACGAGAGTAATGTTCACCCGAATTCTCCTAGCGTCAGCATATGACGACAAAAACATTGGTTGTTTCAACTGGCTGGTGAAGCGTTATTATTGCATAGAAACAAATAAAACAACGACAATTGTCTTGTGTGTTCATTGCTTTTTCATAAAAAATTTAGTTCAACGTTGTGATTCAAATAGTTCGCGTTTGGTAAAGTTTTTATTGTGAGATTTTTTGGAAAAAATTCATAATTACGAGTTCGGCTGGAAAGTAAGTGTTAAAAACTTAATAAATTTTATAAATGTGCCGTAAATTAACATAAAATGAAAATTAATACTAGTTCACAAGATTCATGCTAAAAATTTTTATTCGAGTTGTGGAAGAAATATAATTTTTTTGGGAATATATTTGGTTGTCAAATGACGACACTATGATACAACGAGTACTATGGATATATATATATTTTTTTTTTGTTTTCGTTTTTTTTTTACCAGTAAATTTCTTAGCGTCGCTGACATTTTAGATATTTTAGAGGAAGTGTTAAACGGCATGCCCTCTGAGGAGATTGAGTGGTTGCAATCGAAACATGTCAGGGTAACCTGTCCGTAGAAACGCCTGGGTTCGAGCCCAGATTGAGTCAAGAATGAAAAATTATCAGTAAATTTTAATTAATTTTCATGTTGTAAAATTCCTTTCTTCATAAAAATAATTTAATGAAAATAAAATTTGATGAACTTAAGCCTACACTGAAAAAATCACAGATCCAATGAAATTTACATTAAAATTCAACCTATGTAACCTTTCATTGGATTAATGAAGGATTAATAAAATCAATGACAAAATTTTCATTGATTTTATGAATCCTCATTGAAAAAATGGATAAAATAAACGTTTGTCATTAAACTAATGCAAAATTTTCATTGATTTTATGAAACATTTCATTAATCCAATGAAAGGTTACATAGGTTGAATTTTAATGTAAATTTCATTGGATCTGTGAAGAAATTTTTTTCAGTGTAATTAAAAATATTAAAAATTTGTATTAAAAACCATAAATAGTTCAACAAAATAACCACAATACTAATTATTTTAGAGGAAGAAAGTGGAACAAACGAGTTTTACATCGAACCTCCAGATGTTGACGTTTGGACTGATGAAAACTCAGATGAGGACATCGAAGGAAATATTAATTCTTTTTCTCGTAACCAACTTCTGGTACCTTCTGAAATACGAAGAACCAGAGAGAGAAGATCTTTTTGTAACAAGGTGGAAAGACAACGCGTTGATCACAGTAGCTTCAACTGTTTTTTCTGCAGATCCCGTGGGAAAGGCAAATAGTGGAGCAAGGCAAACCTAAAATACGTTGAAGTAAATATTCCATATTCTATCCAACACTATAATAAAAATCGGGGCGGAACAGATCGAATGGATCAAAATGTATATTCTGTTTGCATATCTATTAGGTATGATGGATATATGCAGTATGTGCAAAGAACAAAATATAATAAGCAAAGAGTATGTGCTGGTGATAAATGTATATCAACTGTAAGGACAGAGTGCCAAAAATAAAAATATCATCAAATATAAAAATATTTCAATTTATATTTCATTGTAACTATAAAAACATAAAACATTGAAGAACAAATAAAAGTTCTAAAACTAAAATCCATATGAACAATTTTGTACCTTTATTTTAATAGCGTCGTATGTGGATACAAATTACATAGGACATACGACAATTAAATAATCAACCGACGATATGACAACATCCATTTTCTCGAAAACTGGACCCGATATTCCATTTTTCTTTTCAAATATATACTAAAGGTATCCGAGACATAACGTGAATCAAATATTATATTATTAGGATGATGATTTCATAAACCGGGAGAATTCGGGTTAAGGGTTATCTGCAACAAAAAAAAACAGTTTTTGCAAAAAGTGGCTTTTACAACGTTATTCGCGGCTGTGCTTCAGCTGTGTTGTTTTCAGCACTGAACATTTACTTTCTGGCAACGAACTCAATTACTACTTATTTGGTCTATTAACAAGTGATTTTTTGGTTTTGGTAAGTATATTTATATTTACTTTTCTCCAACAGTACTTGCTAACTTACCAGGTAAGTAAAGTTTTTGCTGGGTAAGTACTATGAGTTTCACAACCAAGTAAGGCCAAGTTTATTAATTATTACCCTTTTAGAGATCCCTATTATTACAACTTCTAAACTTTTCACTAGACAGAAAAAAATTTTACACCAGTAAAGTTAATACATTTGATTAAAAGTTTAATTCACTTGATTAAACGTTTAGTATACTTGATTAAATTTGTAATTAAAACTGATTTTATTTTAGATTAATGCTTTTACTGGTGCAAAATTTGTTTCTGTGTGTGTAGAAAGCACATACAAATAAACAAGTTAGTGTGCTATAATCGGTTGTGTCAATTCTTCGATACCCTCCTCCGAATATTAATATATATTAGGAGTGCGCTTATGGTAAATTATGGAAATTGGACAGTTTGATTTCTTGTAATATAAAATTGTAACAGACCAAAATTTATAGCAATAGCATTCTTCGCCAAAATTTTAGTATTTTTCGAGAGTACGCCTTATATGGGGCCTATTGTAAATTATAGGACGATCTTCACGAAAATTGACAATTTTATTTTTTGTCCTTTAAAACTGTGACAGACCAAAATTTATTTTATTTAAATATTAAACTCTGGCAGGACAGAATTTACGAAATCGTTATTTGTTACGGTTAATGGCATACAAAACTATTTTTCGACAGTGGGCTTTATATATGGCATATGGTAAATCATTTGCCGATTTTCTTCCAACTCAACCGATTTTGCTGGATATCAATCCCAAACTGCTTAGGATAACAAGAAACAATTTGACACCAATATTGTTCTCTTCTTTTGAGTTTTTTCGAAAGTGAGTGTGTTTATATCAGCCGGACATGCCACAGTTTGTACACTACGTACAACGAGCTGCTTACTAGAATGTCGATTAAGCTGAGCAGCTTGTGGATACAGAGTGAACCCATAACGAACTTTTCTCCGTCTGCCAACTTTTAATAAATCAACTCTGAATTTTAATGATGCAACGTTGTATTACTCAAAAATGCAACATGTTTTGTGTTAATCACCGCTGAATTTTAAATTTTTTCCTTCTTTTGTTTTTCCCTTCACATATATAAATTTTAAAACTAAAATAAATTAAGTAAAAAACAGTAAATTAAAAAAAAAAACAGTTAATAAAAAAAAACCAAATTGTTTAAACAGGTAAATAAACAGAAGTTCACAAAATTTGCTAAAAGCGGCATGATAGCAAAGTCTAATAAATTTTAAAATATTGTTTTTGGTTAACATAAAAATGGTCTAGACAGGGTTACCATTTGCACGACTTAAGTCGCAATTTGACCCTTTTTTAACAGCATGCGTCCCTTTGTGAGAGTTTTTTTTTTATCACCGACGACAAGGTTGATTCATTAGGGAGAGTCGTCATTAATTACCCATGTAATGTCAAATTAATTTATTAAATTTTTTACACTTGTTTTATTTGTTTCCCTTATTTTCTATTGTTTAACGTTATATGGGTCTTAAAATTGAGAACAAAATTTCTATAACCTTGTACTTATTCTATTATGGTTGCGACCTTTTACCATATTTTTGTAAAGATTCTCATAAAAATAAAGATTTAATTTGCAGTAAATTATTAATTTTCTTATTATTTTCATAAAATTTTTTATTTATTTTCAAATTCACAGATTTTTTTTCTTTCGGCCACAATTTTATCACTTTTTTGCAACCTTGTCATGTATACAATGTATTAAAGAAATTTTTCGCAAATTTTCACAAAAAAACTTTCGAAGAATAGTTCTACCAAAAATGCTTTTAAAAATAAAAAATTGTGGTTTTTGCAGTGGTCATTTTACAAATTTATTTTTAGCCGGCAAGTCAATGAAAGAAGATAACGTTTACATCGCTGCGGGTCTTTTCAAGAAACGAAACATTTTTTAATAGTACTCGTAAGACTGGGAACTAAAAAATAAATGGCTTAACCAAGACATTGAGTCAAAGCGCTCTTTTACAGTGTTTGTAAACAGCTTTTCGTGATTTAAACAATGTTCTTTAGCGACACGAAAAAACAAAAAACACATTAATAATATAAAAAAGGCTTCTGAAAGGTATTCCGCTAATTTTTATTTCAAAACCAACATTTATAAGGAAGTTGTGGCATAAAAAGCTATTTTGGGGTGTAGTATTTCAGTGGAAAGCAATCGTCAAATATGGACCGATTCCAATAAAACTTGTTAAGATGATTAAGATTGAAATAAAATAAGTCTGGTCCAAATTTGATCTTAATAGCAACGTTATAAGATGGTAGACAGAAGTTGGTTCAGGGGCCATATGAAATTATGGTCCGATTCTCACCATTTTCAGTAGACTTTGTCTTTATGAATTTAAACCTATGTACAAAATTTCATTGAATTACCTTAATATAGCAACCAGCCGGATGGAGGAACATCGTTCAAACGACTCAATAAGTGATTCTGAGTCGATCGGCATACTATTTATATTTTTTAGTGCTACACACAAACGCATAATACCCTCTCCACTATTGTGGTGTCGGTACACAACATTAAGAAGACGCAAAAATTTATATATTTCTCTTTTTTCTTAAAGACAGACAATAACGTAGGCGCTTGTGACACCAAAACAATATACAAAAGTGGCGATTAGGAAACACTTGATCTATATACTTATGTATGCATTGTACTAAATATGTTAGTATAGCATCATGAACATAAATTACCAATAATGTAATTTTTTGTAGTTCTCGTCACGGCTGGAGAAAAACTGCCATTTATTCCACTTTTTCATTTGTCTTTTGCAAAAAAAAGAAATTCTTGCTTCCGATTCATTAAATGAATACAGTCGCTGTCAAACCAACTTTTAAAAATTAAAAGCTGTAAGCAGCTTTTCGTTTTTTGTTTGACAGTTTTTGGTTTCGACTCAAGTTTTTTAAACCCTGGCAATTAGAAATTGTATTATTGAAAACAAAAAATTTTTGTGAATCGTCCTCAAAGATATAATATAATTTCGTGGATATTTGTTAGTTTTTAATTGTACCACAAATGGATGGATTGTACCAGTGTATCAATAAAGTTTCGATTGCACCAAATTTGGTACAATTGTACCACAAATCCCAACAGTGATATAGTTGATATTGATATTATTTTTAAAAGAGTGGATGTAAATTGATAAAAAGAGAATGAGAGTAACATATCTTTTTTCACTTGTCAAAAATCCCCAGATTAAAAAACAAAGCTTAAACAGTTATGTTTTTTTTTTTAAATTTTAAAAATTTTTTAAAAATAGTAAGAACAATTTTAATATGAAATCCCCGAAAATCCCCATTTAAAATTTTTAGTAAAAAAAATTATTCTAATTTGTTTGTAGCGACTGGTCCTTTTTATGCGATTCCAGTAAGGAATTACAAGCAGAGCAATATGCTGTTTTTAAAGACGAATGAGCCAATATATATGAGTTTGGTCCTTGTTCAATCGGTTTTAGCCATCCTTAAAATCAACATTAAGAATACATATATCCATCATTTTTTTAATAATTCGATGCATCTTAATTACTAACCAATAGCGCAGTATTCATTTTCCCAAACTTAATTATAGTTTCTTTCATATTTACTTATTCTTGGGCAAGACATATTTGCTTGAAATTTGTCTTTAAAAAATCAAAAATTGTATGTGTTGTCATGTGTCAGATTATTTTTTTAAGTTATCCTTTTTAAAACATTCACTTTAAAATTCACCTTTTACACTTTTAACCTAAATGGCTATCTTAATTAGGACCCTTTACACCGTGAAAGAGAAGTAAGCGTAAATAATAAAAGAAGGGAAAATATATTAAAAATGTGTAAATTCTCCAGAAAATCCCCTAATTTTTTTTTAATCCCTAAAAAAAAATCCCCAATCCCCAAATGACTTTCTTTGTCCTTTTTGCTCGCATGAAATCCCTTACTTTGGGGATAAATCCCCAAGTCTGGCAGCCCTTGCAGATACTAGTAAATACTGATGGAATATCTACAATAAGTTACTTATTGTACGGTGCCGTTATTTTAAATTATTTTTCAGCGAAAGAGAGCCGACCCTTTTAGCAAATATTTAGTTTTTACTTTTAGAACAATTTTGATTTTAGTTGAACTGTAAATTTTTAATTTTTGACATTCTTTTTAATTAGGCTTGAGCTCATCAAATTTAATTTTCATTCAATTATTTTCACTGAAGGAAGAAATTTTACAACTTGGAATTTTTTTATTAAAATTTATTGATAATTTTTCTTGGCTGAGCTGGGATTTGAGCCCGGGTTGATCTTTACATGTTTCAAGAATCACCACATTCTATCGTCGGAAGATCTTTGAGTTCTACCCACTGCACCACTGCGGTGCCCGTTAGCCAACAGTCAAATATCAATCTTTAACCAGTAGTACTGGTGGTTCGAAATTTGCTGTTATTATCACTTAAATTTCAAATTACATGTTGCCTCCTTTCCTTTGTTTTTTCGTATTCTTTCTGTCAAGACTTTGTCTTGAAAACCTGAATACATTTGTTTATTATGTTTTCTTGTCCACTTTCGTCGACATTTTATTTGTACAAATTAAAGTACAAATGTAAACATTAGTGCTTGTGCCATAGCTATTTTAAGGACAATTTTGATTTTAGTTGAACTGTTCATTTTTAATTTTTGATATTCTTTAATTAGGCTTGAGTTCATCAAATTTAATTTTCATTAAATTATTTTCACTGAGGGACGGAATTTTACAACTTTACATCAATCCAAAAACCAAATTGTATTTTAACCTTTGGTAGATCGAAATTTGCTTTTTTGAATGATTATCCATTTTTAATTGATTTCACATGTTTTTCCTTGACTATTGATGTCAGCAGTCGTCGATGGCTGCGAGTGTAAGACGGCAAATCCCTCTGAGGAGATCGAGTGGTAGCGATCAAAACATGTCAGGGTAACCAGCCGCCTGGATTCGAATCTCAGGTCAGTCAAGAATGAATGATTATCAATAACAATTTTAATTAATTTTCATGTTGCAAAATTCCTTTCTTCATAGAAATAGTTTAATGAAAATTAAATTTGATGAACTTAAGCCTGATTAGCAATATTGAAAATTTGGATTGGACGGTTTTTTAGACAAGATGGGAACTTGCCGTTTTAACCTAATTCGGGTACACTGAATCCAGTGGTGCTAGCCGTTTTTTAGGTTAGCTCGGGTTTTTAAAATATACCGTTATTTCGATAATGGAGGAGGTTGCACAACATATGTTCGCGTTACTCAAAGACGCTTAAGCCTATGGAAAAAACTAAAAAAAACGAAATTATAAATAAAATTTCCTTTAAAAAAAGGAAAACTTTTGGAAAACAAGCCATACATGATTAAAATCTGTTAGCAACTTTTGATTTTATTCACAAACGTCGAAATTTAATTAATTTAAGAATTTCATAAAACGCCATATTTGTATGGGAGCCCCCCTAAGAAGTGGTGACAAGTATGTCTCGAGAAAATGTCAAGGAAAAAAAAAACTAATTGAAGTCGGTCATACCTTTGATCCCACTAGGGGCGACGCCTGGGCATTTATGGGACTTTTGTTACGTTTTTCCTTTAATAAACTCGTTTGAGTTCTTTTAATTGAAAATCCAAATAAATACACACACTTTATTGAAATTAATTATTTTGTTCACAAAAATTTTATCCAATGTTGTTATTTATGAACAGAACCGTTTAATGTCTCAAAACAAACTCAACTAAAATTTACAAACCAGCCTGTATTTACAGTCACCACAGGCAGTAGTTGTAGTCTAGTAGATTCAAAAATCTTCTATTCGAATCCAGATCATTCTGTTCGAATCCGAAATTCTACAACCAGCAGATTCAAGAACCGTCTAGTGGGTTCCAGAACATTCTGTTCGAATTCAAGACTCTATAATAAAATCTAAGTTCTAAAATACAGTGAAGCAAATAATTATAAAAACTAATACGACATAAATTATAATAATTTAAGACAACTTAAAAATAATGCATTATAATTTTTCAGGTTACACGTACCCTTACAAAGTGATACATTTCTCTAAATTACAATGGAACAAAATAATAGCTACGTTTTACACTCAACACAAATGTGTATTTAGCGTGTCAAATATTGAATTCATAGGGTGTGTGTGAAACGGTAGCAAAGTACTCATGGAAGTAAAATTTTGACACTAATGAGGTGAATAAAATTTCACTAGCCCTAGGGGCTAGTATAAATTTTGCCATTAGTGTAGAAATTTTTGACAACCACAAAATTATTTTTTTTCATCAAATTTGTTTAAACAAAATAAAAAATAATATGGAAGCAGGACCAGCGGCAAAAAAAAATTAAAAAGAATTATACAAGATGTAAGTATTTAAATATGTATAAGCTTTTTTGCCCACACTTTTTGTAAAAATTATTAATATGTATATCAGAACGAATTCATCAAATACATAGTTGGGGCGATCTCATTTCCAACAGAATTGAAATGATTATTGGCAAACGTTTGTTTAATTTATTAATTTTCACAAAACTATTAGTAATTGTTTCTTTCTTTATGTCAAAATTTTACGTTGTCAAAAATGTTACAATTTCACACAGCACAAATATGAAAATGTTCTACCACAAACAAATTTCATTTCACCATACAACCCAGCAAACACAGAAATACACCTCATGTATTGCCAAACGTATTGACAGGATGAAAAATATTATTGCGGCAATAATCGATTTCGTATTGCGGAAGATACTTCCTTCGGGAAGAAACGTGTACGAAAGCGATACTTCTACATGATTATCTAGTTATATCGCCAGATAACCACTTAATAGAAAATAGGCAGATATCGCCAAAATATCATTGGGATGATAAAAAGAAGATTTTGCATTTTAAAATATTGTCATTTATATACAAAGAAGCACATCTTTTTATTTATTATTAAATAATTAAAACAAAATAAAATAATATACATAAATATTTCCACCATATTTTTGAAGAAAAAACCTACCACTTCTTTAAAATGGCATGCAGGGTTGAGAAATATCTTGACTTATATCTAAAAAGGAAACAGATTAATATTTAACAGATTTATTTAATTTAAATAGTTACCATTTGCAGAATAATTTGAGAACTAGTTTCTTACTGAGCTTCCTAAACAAGAGCGTCAAGCGTTTTTTTAAACATGAAAATTTTAATGCCAATACATTTTCAATAAAATAAAAAGACCAAGCGATGTATCAAATAAGGTTTTCCAGCCGGGTTGTGTTGAATTCACATCTTAAAGGTTTGTTTTGTATAAACTGTGTGAAAATGAAAAGTTTTGACATAAATCAGACGCTTGCAACTCTTATTTAGGTAGCTCAGTTAGATTTTATAATTTGATTAATTTTTATTTTTTAATTTATGACGTATATTATAATTTAATTTTTATTCTGTTTATTTTGCGTAATTTTCTCGAAAATTATAAAAGGAAGAAAATAAAAACTTACTTTGGTTATTTTCTTTAAGATGACAATTTGGGGATATTGCCTTAGGGTATATCTTCCATTTGTTTGCATGGTTTGCTACCGTTTTACACACACCCATAGTTTGTACTAAAAGCGATATTCACCACGGTTATAGCAATTTTCAACACTAAATTTTCTTTGAATTCCATAAGCTTCAACGACACTGATTTTCAATAACTAATGTCAGCTGTTGTTAAAAATTTTGCGCCAAAAAAAATAATTATTAAATGAAAGAAAATCAAACGAGAAACAAAAAGTTTTTCTATCCATCACAATATAACCAAAAATCACAAAACAACACAAATTCTACGCAAACACAAGAAAAAAATTAACAAAAAAACGCAGATGCTAAAAAGGGTATTATCTCACACTCAATTATAACTGAAGAAATGGAAAAATTTGCCATTTATTGTTACAACATATTTAGAAAGGAAAACGACAACTTTTCACATTTTCGCATATATTTTTAGAGTATACCATAAAACTACAAATAATTCTTAGATAAATCTGATTTCGTAACAGTACTTCTAGTCTTAAGGAATGGAGATAGCGGGTAGGTATATAAGAAATAATTGCATGAGATGAAAAATAAAGTGGGGTTGGCCATAGATTCGGCCCATCTAGGAGCATCCATCCAGAAGAAAGGGCAACATTATATCGACTTATTTGGAGTCGATCGATTAAGAACCATCATTTTAGGTGTAAAACACATAAGCACAAACGCGTAGTACAACCTACCCAATGGTAGCTTGTAAGTTCATGACATTGGAATTGTGTCTAATATATTTAAATTATTGTTCAGTACATAGAAAAAATATTTCATGGTTAAGCCAAAAGAGAAAGATGCAGTTAGAATCAAACATGTAACAGCAAATTACAAAATCTGCACTTGAAGCATAATTTATCTCTTCTCGGAAAGCCAAAAGTTGGCTTTAAAGCAGTAAAGGGCACACACATACTATCACATTTCTGCTTGTGTTGAGGAAATAACAACAAAGCACCAGCCGAACGTACATTGTCACAGACCACACAAAAAAATTTATAGTGTCGACGTCACACAAGCAGCATTTTCATTCCTATGCACGCGTACATAGGATTTTCAAATGTGCCCTTCACTGCTTTAAAGCAATTTACTTTGCCTTTTTAAGCATTTCACTTTTAAAATAGTTAACAACTGCATAAACAGATCTATTTGGGCTTTCCTGACAACCCAATGATAATATCGATACTTCGATATATGAAAAAATAAACTGATATGCAATTTGTCTAAAGTAAAAACAACTTGTATACAGTTTCAGTTAAAAGGGACCAATGGATGAATAAATCGATTTTTACTTTTTTGGTGATTCTTAAAATAGACAATAAGCTTTTTCTAATGCAGCAAACCGCAGTTTTCTAGCTGCATTACTTTTGTCATAATTAAGCTTTAAAATACACCTAAGATAAGAACAAAAAAATTACTTGTTAACTTTAAAATCGTTTTTCTCCAAAAACCATTTTTTGCCCATAGGTCCCTTTTAACTGAAACTGACACATATGTTTTCTAGTTACTTTGTCTGCAAAGACCCCCCCCCCACTATGGTGGTGTGGGTTTAAAATCATAAAACTAAATCTCGACTCTGTAACTTAAATCGTAAACATTTTTTTTACAGCCTTGAATTACAAATAAACTATCAATTTTATATTTTTCCCCGCTGTTAATGATAGATAAACTAATCTCGTGTTATTAAAGTAAGTATTTAATATTTAAATAAACTCGTTTATTTCAAAAATATTATTAAAACTATTTAAAATTCAATAAATCTATTTCTGTTCCATTAATCATTAACTGTAATATGCCAGCCAGTAAATATTCAATCCCTTAAGAGCAGCACATATGGACCTACATCCCTTGGAGGAAAAAAAAAATGTATTTAAATGTCATAAATTTTTATTAGATTTATTTTCATTCAACATCCTGTTATAACTTTTACACGAGCATACCAAAACAAAAAATAAGCTATAAAAAAATATATAAAGCAATGGCTAAATATAAAAAAGGTGTATCTGTATTTTTTGTTTTTTATATGAGATGTAATAAAAATTAATGAAATCTAAAATAATTTTAAAAATATATACAAAAATTTGAGAAATAAATCGCACACTAGCTCATAAGCTGCTACAACTAAAATTTGTAAATGCAAAATAACTGCTTTCAAAAATATAGTTGCAATTTTTAAATCAAATGCAGTTCCACAAATGTTAAATAAGTTAAAGAAGACAGTGTCACACACAAAATTTATGTGGTCGTATAAAATTGGATTTGTGAACTGTGTCCAAGCTCTGTAACCCTCGCGTCGAGAAACTTTTCGATTGAAATGTGTGAAATGAAACACAAATGCATACAATGTAAATAAACAGCTGTTTTTCTTACTAAAATGTGTCTGTAACTTTTTAAGTAAGTACTGGCTGTCAGAAAAAGTGTGTCTAACAGTTTTGTGAAAGTTCCCGCTTTGAACTGTCAAAAAACTAACGAATAAAAATGGGGCGAGAAAAAATTTCAACATTAAAAAACAATTAAAAATGCAATATGGGCATTTCCATCATGTCGAACGTGACCATCGTACACATTTAAAGTTTAAAAGAGTCAACATAAAACGTTTATTTATTTTGGCAATATATTAAAGTTATAGCTTTTAATTAGCCCTGTAATTGGTGCTATTGTTCATTTTGATAAATTGTTTCGTTTTCAAGAAAATTGCAAAAAACAAGGCATTTGCATGTGACGAAAACAGAAGTGGTTTTGTGGCCATTTTTGCGAATGCCGATTTGAGCAAAACCTGAGGCAATATTTAAATGCAAAAAATTGTAGAATGTTATGCACTCATATCTCTTAAATATGGCTGTCATTTAAAATAAAAATGATGTATACTTTTTTTTCAGCTTTAATCGCTGTCGCACGTGATCTGTCTCACATGACATTTTTTTGCATCATGATATATTTGTTGATTAGACCGGGTCGACCCCCATACAAAAAAAAAGTTGTGCCAGTCACCCCCTAGAATGAAAGATATGTCAATGAAGTTTCTAAAACAGGAAACATTTTTTTTGCCACGCCTAAAAATACAGCTCTTTTGGTTTTTTATATGGGCACTTCCACAGAAAATCTCTCTTTTTGTCACGTCACGTCACCTAGCAATTATTCTTGTATTTTAGAACCACGTTGTTCATATTTTTCCTCTCTTTCACTAAATGAAAATCTAGTTGCGCTCTACACCCAAATGCAAAAAAGTAAATAATATTTTCATTATTCTTTGAGAAACGATTAAAAATGGTTGGTGACGTTACGTGACAAAAAGTAGACATTTCTGTGGAAATACCAATATTTGGCGCTGCCATTTAAAGTCCGATCTCATTATATCGCATATCGTTTTTCATGGCTTAATAGTGGCTTCATTTTTGTCTTTAGTGACTTTTTAATCCAACCTCAAATTCTGGGCGCCACTTATGCCATCTCGGATCATTCCCCCAAATGTCCAATTTTTTTTACGTGCCAAGAAAGTCCTTCTAAAGCTACGTATGTATAGCTTTTAATATGACCACTTTTATTACACGCCTACAAATTAAGCCCCTTTTCTTTTTCACACACATACAACATTAAATCAGGTAGAAGCCAATACAACCAATAATATTTTCATCAGTCACGCCCTAAAATAAAAGGTATATTTATTAAGTTTGAAAAACTTAAAAAAAATTGTTTTTGCCACGCCCTAATTTAATACATAAATATAGCATCGTCATTTAAAGTCTAATCTCATCGTATCGTATATCATTGTTAATGGCTAGAATATGGCTTTATTTTTGAATTTAGTGCTTTTTTTTGCTCATCTAGATTTAAATGATTGAAATGTATATATTAACATAAATAAATCATTTCCATATATAAACAATTATTTTCAAATTATTAATTTTCACACTTACGATGTCGCACGTGAACAACTTTATATAAGTACCAAGATCACAAATCTTGCCATTTGAAAGAAATTTTTTTTATTTTAATATTATAAAAAATCTCTATTTGGCCTGGTAATTTGATGAGCTTTCTACTTTTACTTTTGACGCATTGTTAGAAAATGATGTTTTTCAATGTCGCACATGACATCGAAATATGAGATAAAACAAAGAAAAAAATTACAGTTATTTGCAATCGCATAGTTTCTTGTGCATTCTATTTTGACTCTTTGTACCTTCCGAAAGGTTTTAGAGAGAAAAAGTCAATACATAATGTCTCTCTTAAAGAACTGTTATCATAGCAAAACGTACAATAGAAATATCCAAATAAGTAAAGTTCCACTTGTTCCACTTTGCATTCATAAATCTTGGAATGGGTAATAAATAAATATAAATTTTTTTTACTTTTATTAAATTTGATTGTTTTCCTGTTAAAATATGATAAAACAAAGTCTTTTCAAGAACTTATAATTTTTTTGTTGCGGTGGACCTTTCGGTGGAAATGCCCATATGCAAAATACAAAGAATAATAGTATTTTGTTCTTGGTACTTTTTTTATTGTTTAATTATTTTGCTTTTAAAATTTTTATAAAATATACGAATGTTTTCAAAGCTCGTTTGTATGTATATGAAAAGTTCCACACTAAAATTCAGAGAATGCATACACGCATCAACGCATGAAAGCAGGTTTACTTTCTACTTTTGTATCCGTCACATGTGTGGTGAAAAAAAGTCAGCTGTTATTGATGGCCATGGATGACAAATCATATTTTATGTTCAATGTTATCGATAAATATGATTGTGCGGTTGATTACTTTTTAATATTTTTTTGCATTAAAAAAGGTTTTTAATTAGTGAAAAAGCTTTCGTAACAAAGATTGTATAAACTTTAAGGCATAAAATGCATTAAAATTAATTTTTAGCACAATTTTACCACGAACAAAATTTGCCATTCTAGTTATCGATTACTCTTCTGAGTGTGATCTTTGTTATGTTTATTATTGTTTTTGAACAAATGCCATGAATTGGAAACTTATTGATACCGTGAAAAATCACGAATATATTTGAAATAAAAGCGTACTCCTATATGAATTCTATTAAATAAGTTCTATTAAAATATCAATTACACTCTCCATTTTTTGCAAAATTGTTTTCAATTGTTTAACATATTAGCACAACAGCTGATAAAAAAAAACAAATTTGGCGCATAAAACGCATTGCATGTAACTTGAATTTAGAAACGCATAAAATGCACAAAAAGTATCATACGCATCTACGCATGGTGTGGACTTTCAGCTTTACGATGTAATCTGTTTTGAAAGTTTTCGAAATGAGTTACAGACACGCCTTTTTCTTACTTTTCGAGAAGCGATGGAATATTTTGTTTTATACCTTTGCCATGCGAGAATTTCTCACTAAAGTTACAGAATATGGGTACTGGTATATATATAAAGATTTTATTAAATCACGATTTGTTTATGATTTAGTGTGCGATATGAAACTTTAATTCTAAAGATTTTTTTTTTTCGTTCCGTTTTGTAAACTAACGAAAATGTAAGTTATTCATTTTTAATATTTAGCCATTAAAATAGTTTTGAATTATTTTATTGAACAATTTTTGTATGTACTGATATAAATTATTTACGAGTTTAGTACAATTTACAGGTGGTTTAACTGGTCAACTAATGCCAACTAATGCAAAATTGTTTTTACCGGCAACACAACATCAACTGACAGATTTTTGTTATAAAATTTAAGCTGAATTGATAATAGAAAAAAAAACACAATAAATTGTAATGAAAACAATTAGAGCAGTTAGAATAAATGGTTGGTCAATAGTTGGTTTAATACTACCCTACACTATTTGTGAGTATTTACAGAATCATTTTTGAAAGCTATTTGCAAATAAACATAATCTTGTTAAACGACTATGAAATAAACTTGTTCCCAATTTGATATCAATGCTTACAGTTCTGAGAACATTAGGAGAAAGAAAGGCATATTTTTATATTGCGTAGAAACGACTAAAAAGGCGAGAAAACAAATTAGAGTGCTATATTAGGCTGTGCCGAATCTTTGGTACCTTCACCGACCCTTCGTATATTTCAGAAGTGATATCTCTATGATGTCTTTTTATTATTTATCTATTTTTATAAAAACAGACATCAGAATTTAAATTGGTTGCGGTTCATTTTTAAATTATTGACCGAAAATCTTGAGTATAATATCACGATTCGTAACAGCTTAAGCCGAACTTCAATGATTTTCAGAAGGGAGATTTGTATTAGAGCCATAGTAAGCTATGCACCAATCATCCTAAAACTCTGCAGAACAATTTCTGGTATTAAAAAACATAAATTTAAATAAATTTCAATACAGTGGTGAAAATAGTTTTAGCGCTTACAGTGACTTTCAGAAGGCTGTCAAATATGGGATCTAAGGTAAATTATGGACCGTATATCACAAAATTGCATCACATTTTTTCTGGTCATATGGAACAAATTTTACAGTTATAATCTATATATGCTACGGTTTTAGGCGTATTTTTTTAATTAACCAGAGTAGACTTTATATGGGGCACATAGTAAATTATGGACCGATCATCACGAAATTTATTAGTGTGATTTCTAGTCATATAAAACTGTGAAGTATTAAATTTTATTCGGATAGCATTATTTATTACTGTTTAAGGCGTACTAAACTGTTATCCGGGAGTAGGGCTTATATTGGGCCTAGATGAAATTATGGACCGATATCCACGAAATTTAACAGTATAATTTCTGGTGTTATAAAACTGTGACGGGCCAAAATTTGTTATGATAGCATTACTAATTATGGTTTTAAGTTTACTAAACTGTTTTCGGTAGCTTATGTAGGGCCTAGGGTAAATTATGCACGGATCTTCACGAAATCTTATAGAGTGATTTCCAGTCGAATAAAACCAATTTTTGCAAAATCTTATGTCATTCCGTGCATTGTCCCACCATTTATATTAGTTTTTGTAACAAATTATCAAGTATTTAAGGTAGTGGTTCAACATTTTGATTCATAACTCTGATCCTACTGAACCGATTTTGCTGGATTTCAATCCCAAACTGCTTAGGATAGCTACAAGCAATTTGCCGCCAAGTTCGTTCACTTCTTTTGAGTTTTTCGAAAGTGAGCGTGTGTTCAACAGACGGGCAGACGAACAGACGGACATACGGTCAGATGGACAGACGGACATGGCTAAATCGATTAAGAATTACACAAGGAGTCAGAATATATATACTTTATGGGGTGTGAGATGAATTATAAAAAAGTTTCACAGGGAATGACAAACTTAGTATACCCTCTTCACAACTAATGACAAACTTAGTATACCCTCTTCAGAACTAATTGTGGTGGATGGTATAAAAACTAAATCTATGATGTATGTATGTATGTACGAATGTGTACAAAACATATTAAAATTTCATTTTCCATAAGAATTGCTAAAACATATGTATGTCAACTAAAACATAAATCACATTTATAAACCGTATATTATTAGGTGAGTTCAAAAAAATGAATATTTTTCTTATTATTCAAACTTTCGAATCTTGTGATTGGGTTTTAAATTCGACTCTTCAAAAACTAAGTTTTAAAGAATCTACCCTGAACACATATTTATCTCTCGAAATCTTTCAAGTTCAAGGCCAAATTCACCTCTATTTTTTTAGTCAAGTGTTGTGAGCCAGTACTTGAACAACTTATTGGGCCAATTTGGCTTAGTAGGATCTTCCAGACCATGTTATTTTAAAGGAACTCAACTTTATTGGCCTAGTTGACTTGGAGGGCATATTTAGGGCAATTTAGGAAAGTTATTCAGGCTTCGGCAAACTATATAATGGGTCTTAATTATTCACTGAGGGCTCGAAAATTCATTTTGGTGGACGTACAAGAGTCTAAATTGAAGGAAGTTAAATAAAAAAATCTTATTTGAAAAGTCGCAACACTAATGGAATACCATGGGGAAAGGCCCTTTAAAATAGGTTACTATGTATGTATATATATAACTCGGCAAAGTTACTTTGCAACTTCTAAAATTGCAAGCAGCTGTAGGAAATCACTATGTCCTCGTTCATATTATGAAATATTTGTAGCTTTAAGCTTTCCTTTATTTTGGTTTTGAAACCGCATTTGTGTCAACATAATGAAATTTTAGTTCTGCAGCATTTGAAATAGTTTGTTTATGTTTTTCTCTTTCTTCTGCTTCTCTTTCTCTTTCTTATACTTTTCCATACTTCTATCCATTTTCACCGACAAACTCAATTCTTTCCCAGCAGTATAGACAGTGACTAAAAGGATTCTTACACTGAATAATATCTAACATCAGTGGACAGAAATGGCTAGTAAGTCGCTTCGCTTCCTACGCGAATTGGGCGAGAGAGCAAGGGTTCGTAAAAGTTCGTAAAGCCTTGTTGAGTAGGAGTATATAATCAAACGCATATAAAAAGCATTTGCTTATTCGTTTTTCTTTTTGTTTTAATATAATCAATCTGTACTAATCATTGTCAAACCAATTAAAAGCAAAATATGGATTTAATATACATAAATTATCTTAAAAAAGTTTTACTTAGAAATATGTATATGGAACTTTTACGACTATTTAGTACAGTTTGTTTTTTTTTTTTAAATTCACTCCAACTGCAGTTTCCTTAATGTCAAAAATAAAATTTTAATTTAAGTTTTTTTAATGCATTTAAAATTTTGCGGAAAGTATCAAAAAGATATTTTAATGTTTTATTTTATTAAATTAAATTTATTTTTTGCAAATTTACCTTTTGGAAGGCTGGATAAACAAACCATGTAAATTAATTTTTTTTTAGATTTTTAACATTTTCCAATTTTAATAACACACTTAATTAACTTTGGTATTATTAATTTAAATTGTAATTATTTCTTATTTTATAGAAACGTTTTTGGAAAAAGATTACAGTTTTGCCACAGAAATCAATAGGACATATTCAAACAAGCTAAAATGTACAAGGTGGCGCAAAAGTTATCACCCGATGCTTCTTGGCACTTAATTTTCTTTATAAATGATAAAATTTTTGTTTAAATTTTGGATTAGGTTTATTTCATGTTCAAATTTTTTTCAGTCGTCTGAACTGTTGACCATACGGGCCCGATTTGTGGCATTTTCCATCACCTTTGCCAGAACTTCCTGTGGCGCGTTCCCGCATTCCTGCCGGATATTCTCTTTGAAGACTTCAAGAGTCAGACGCTTCTTGACAAAGTCTCTTCAGTTTTAGAAACCACAAAAAAGAAGTATAGAACGGTTAAAAGGAGTAATTGTACCGGTTTGTGAGTACAACAAAAGGAGCTAAAACTCGTCCATTTGTGGCTCGTGGTGTCTTCGGAATAAGAAGGCAACCATGGTTGATAAGGCCATGATGGCATTATTGCTCAATTAAATGGGAGATAAAGCCATAATGGCCTTATTGCCCAATCATTGAGAGGTAAGGTCATATTTGAAATTTTGCGATATGAGAGTTATAGCTATATTTTTTTTTCGCAAATGAGAGATAAAGCCATATTTTTCAGAAAATTGTTATGCATGGTGTAAACATCCTGTAAAAGGGAAAATCCTTAGTTATCATTGAAAAACATTTTTTTATTCTTTTGACGCAAGCAGGAAAACTTTGTTCAGCGAAGCCACCTGCCACGTCCTACTGGAGGAAAAAACCCGTAAGCACGGCACTCAGAAAAACTTTAGAATGCGAAGCCAGATTTCAATACTTAATTTTAGTGTCTCCGGAACTGAAATGAGAGATAAAGCTATTTTCTAATATTGCTAACGTGAGCTAAGGCCATGATGGCTTTATCTCCCATTCAAATAAAAAAAAAATAAAAAAGGCTTTATCTCCCTATTGAATGAGAGATAAAGCCATCTTGGCCTTTCTACCATGGTATTAAAGCGCCCCCCTGAAACATCCAGCATAAATACCAGATTTTTGGTGCCCCAGAAGCGATAATTCCATTTTTTAGATTTTGAAAAGTTGATGCCATATTGCCTAATTTTAAACGTTCTTTATATGGTTCTAAACATTTTTGTAAACTGATAGACCCATTCCGATTTTTTAACTCAATTACAAAGTTTAAAAGGTACAATAGTACATAGTTTGATCTAGAACGGTTTTTTCGGCTCTCCGAAAATATTTTATTTTAAGACAAACGCGGTTGCCAATGAAAATCACAGAGTGGTCATCTTCTTCTATGTCTAGGTGGGTTCCTTGAAGGGTTCCAGAAGCTCACATCTCATTGTAAAAGCATTTTCTTTTCTTTTTCTACTTGTATCCTTCAAATTGAGGAGCCTAGCGTTACGAACAAGGTAAAAGACTTCGCCAATATCTTGGAGTTATGTAAAGCATTAGCAGGGCCATTGGGAACAGGCCTTGAAAGATGACTACTGCTGGATGCAAATTAATGAAACGCCATCGCAACATTTAAAAGAAAATTAAGAGGACTATATTTCATTTTCAAACAAAAATAGAATTAGACCATATTTACATTATGCAATTAAAGCCGCAACTTGCTGCAACTTTGGCATGCAACTTTTTGTTTGTTAGCAAGAGGCGTAGGGAAGAAAACGGGTTGAAAAAGTTGAAAAAATTCTTGAAAAATATGTAAATGTGAAAAGAGTTTCGTAGAAACTACTTTAAAAGAAAATAGAAAAAAACTCGGCGTTAATTGCATAGATCTAAATGTGGTCTCATGTAAACAAATTAAATTTAATTTTTTATTTTTCGAATTTATTCTATGAGCTAAATAATAGTCTGGTAGCATATAAAGTCATTTCTGAATAATTGAAGGAATAGGACTATTACAAAAAAGCTTTATAAAATACATAACTGAAATAAGCTAATCGAATAAATTCGAAAAATGAAAAATGTTGAATATAATATAGAGTAACCTGCGAAAGGAAATAATTCCCAGTTTCTTTTTGTTCAAATTAAATCCGATCAACACCACCAAAAAACAAACATTTTGTGAAAATTCGAATTGGGATGTTTTTGGTTATTATATTGCAACTTTGATATTTTTCAACCGATGATACCAATTTTGTGAATTATACGTTAAGAACAAAATCGTCATTAAACTGCGAGTTAAAAGATTATAACAAGAAGCATTTCTTGCCTTAATGTAAAGGCTTTAAATGCTTATGTTTGAAAAAACGTTGAAAAAATATTTTTTTTATCAAAAAAACACAGTATAGATATGGCCTTGGGCCAGATTCTAGCAGTCGTGATCAAGTACTTTCTCGATTCGAAAGCAATTTAATATCTAATTATTTCAGTCAGTAGTTAACGAATCGTTGTAAAGTGTTGTAAAGCATTACTTTGAGTTTCACAACACTGAAAAAATAATTTCGTGTCGTTCAGTATCGCCTAGGGTTTCTTATTTAGCGGACTAATTCTAGTCCCGGGAAACGAAACAAAAAAATCTAATTCCCGGGAATCCCGGGATTCTTTGAATAAAACAATGATTTCATTTAATGAGTTCAAAAGATGTTTTTACTTTTTTAAAAGAATATACATACACATATACAACAGTCTAATAAAAATTAGCTTTATTAATTCCACAGAAAACCAAAACAAAACCAAATAAATTTTTACATTCATATGTAAATGCGTATTCTATATGTATGTATGTATATATCGAGGCATTACCGCAAAAAAAGCTTAAGTGACAAAAACAAAATTTTACTAGAGAAGATTTTTTTTATTTTATTTCATAAAAATTTTGTATGAATATTGTCGCTTGAGATAAAATTGTTTTTGCTATAAAATCGTAACGGTTCCTTATGTGACCATGACATTTTAGGAGATGATGCAAGTGTTGCCAATTAAGTCGTTTACTAAAAAAAACGAAAATGGAAAATGGTGTTACTTAAGCTTTTTTTGCGGTTATGCCTCGATATATATTTTTTATTTTTTTTTTTTTTGAGATCACGAATTATTAAAACTTATTAATATTAATTATAATTAAAAAAAAAAGTAGTTATTATTAGTAGAAACTTGGTAAAATTAATTTTCTTTTAAGAAAAAATTGTTAGTACTATTAAAGCATTTAAAAGCTCAGAGATTCTATTTCTAATCCTTGTTGATATCGAAAACGTGCTCTCGCAGACGTTGGTTTTAAAGTAAGAAGCGCGTCATACAACGATTATAAATTTGTTGGCCTTTTACCCGTGACTTCATAGACGTCAAATTCTTCTTTTTAAATTTTTGCAGGCTTTTGTATTTTCTTTACATTTATTTTTTTTAAGAATTTGTAGATGGTTCTGGTGTTGGTGATGGTGTATCGTGCACATTTTCGTTTTCTACTTCAAGAAGCTTTTTAGACATTTCATCTTTGTTTAAGTTAATAATATATTTTTATTGCTTATTTTTGATTTAAACGATGCTAACAAAATAAAATTTAAAAAAATTTAATTTGAAATTCCCGAAAATTCCCGGAAAAATTTTCTCGGGATTAATAAAAAAAAATGTCCCGGAATTCTTTCCCGCGTAGAAACT
This sequence comes from Pollenia angustigena, assembly GCA_930367215.1. Taxonomy (NCBI): domain Eukaryota; kingdom Metazoa; phylum Arthropoda; class Insecta; order Diptera; family Polleniidae; genus Pollenia; species Pollenia angustigena. The sequence goes on from OV884058.1 coordinate 46,968,847, forward strand.
CTAGCATCGACTGAAAGAATTACAAATAAAATTGCTTTCGAATCGAGAAAGTACTCGGTCACGACTGCCAGAATTAGGCCCCTGAAATGAAAAATATATATTTATGAAAAAGTGAAAATGAGTTATTAAAAAAATCCGTTCTCAAGATTTTGGAAATAGATTTACAAACCATCAAAAACTGGTTTTTAGGGAAAATCTCTAAAACGTTTGTTAAGAAAATTAAATAATGCCTTATCCGTAATTTTTGAGGTTATGGCAAAAGTGTGACATTTTGTGAACTAGTGAGCGTATAATTATTATTAAATACACACTACTATTTTAATAACTAATACGTTCAATTGAATTCACTAAACCCAAATAAAATATTAAAATCCACTTTAAACCCAACTCTTTATTAATTTTGTTATCAGAAAACAAACAGCCATGTTTAATAAGTAAAACTTCTATTTGACGGACTTAGAAACAAGGTTTGCCATTTAATTTTTGAACTAGCTGTAAAAAATATAAAATAAATATATACCTCCCAGTAAAAACTTCGCTTACTTTTTCAAAACGAATAGCTTCTTTAACTCATTATTTAGTAGCTTTCTTCTATAACTAGATGTATAACAACTTCTATAACTATTTTTTTCTGGATGTATTAAAGTAAAAAAATAATGAATTACTTTTAAATGCGTTCATTTTGTAAAATTCATTGGTTCTTTCAGTAGAATTGTAAGTAGTGCCTTCATGTTTTTCTGATTACTCAACACATTATTTTGTAGGCGAAGTTTTTACTGTGCTTTATAAATATTCGCTTTGGTAACACGATGTTTTGCTATAAGGAGCATAGGGCCTCAGCAAAATCTTTCCATCTTGATCTGTTCATAGCGATTTTTTACTCCATTATACATAGTACGCATATTTGACGCTTGCGTTTTAATTTGTCTTCGCCATGTATGATCTGGTCAACCTCCTGCCTTGAGGATTCCACTCGATCACCGTTCTGGCAATATATGTGACTCGTTTTCGCATGGTGTGACCAATCCAGTTCCATTTTCGCCTTTGTATTTCAATAGTTATGGCGGATTGGTTTCTTTGTATTGTGTATGTATTGTGACCAAACGACTGGAAGGATTCTTCTGAGGAACTTATTTGTAAAAACTTGCGGGGCAAGCATATCACGAGGAGCCCCATTCCACGTTTCGCAGCAGTATAAAAATAAAGATTGCGCATTGGAGTTAAAGATATTTAGTTAAACACGGCGAGAGAGAGTAAAAGAGTTTCATGTCTTATTAAGTTGGCCATACGCTTTTTTATTCGAAAAGCAATGTCTGCAGCCGAACCGCCTGATGTTGTGATGACAGCTTCGAGGAAACAAAACGAATTTACCTTCTCCAGAGGTACATTATCAATTATAAAGATTTTCAGTTTTCTGTGTTTATTCGCATCACTTTAGTTTTGCCAAGGTAAATATCAACAGCATATTTAAGATCATTTAGCCGAATTAGGAGTCCCCAACCAAAATCTCTATTACTCGCCATAGCATCGCTCATGACAATATCCAACACAATGTTAAATAAAAGTAGTGACATCTCATAACGATGTCGTACTCCTCTACCAACATTAATCTTTCTGCTCAGTTTGCCTTCGTGCTAAAAACGACAACATACACTAACGTACATGCTCTTTAATAAGTTGGATTAATTTTTGTGGGGCACCTTTATACTGAAGGGATTTTTAAATGTCATTGTGATTGAGACTATAGAATGCTTTTTCGAATTCAATGAACATTGAATATTTTGAGTGTATTGACATGATCAATTTAGAACAAAGCAATGAGAAGAAAATAAAAAGCTAGTTTAAGTTAATACCACTCTGAGCTCTAGAACAAAAACTATTAAGAAACCTGAAGAGTCAGTTGAATATTAATACTTTTCGGCCTCTTTGGGTTCTTTATGTTCCCAAACCACAATAAATAAGATTATTTTACGGGTTTGTGCTGATGTGTCTAGCACTTAAAAATATTGGTCCTCGACCTTTAAAAATGCCATTTGGGGTTCGTTAGCTTAGCTGCCGTTCGGATTTTAAAGTCTCCTGGATATTTTGGCTTACACATGAGCTTTCCGCAGCACCAATTGGAATGTTGTTTTCCTGTCTTCGGCGCAATTGTAGCTGTACTGGAAAATGCTTTGTAGCTTGTACTGGAAAATGCTATGTCCTCATTCTCTTCAGATTGAATATTATACTTGTATTTAGCAGAAATCGGCGCAGATATTCGAAACATCACTAGTATATATATTTTTAATTTTTTTGTTATTAAAATTAATGCGTTAGTCAAATCTTGTTAAGCCATTTTTTAGCCGTTGTTAAACATATTTTTTACAAAACTGTAAGTCATTTTGGTAGCGAAGCGTTGGCAACACTGTCTAAAGAGTATGTTGTGAATTGGTCGCATTCTTCATGCGGCTTATTTATTTATAAACATACCCGTAAGGCCAACAATGAGCCGTGCACCATTAAAGCCACAATCGAAGCGAGGTCTGATTTCGGAGGTAAATTTGGATAGCTTGGTTGTTTAAGCATAAATCTATTCATGAAGATTTGCCGGAGTATAGGGTGACTTCCAAAACCTTAGTTGAAAAGAATCTAAACTTTAGATTCTAAAGCCTATAGTACACGAAATGTAAAAAGCTACATGCGCATGTGCCTCTGACGTAATTTTGTCGTCATCGCACAACACGAACTGGCTATTGTGGCTTTGTAGTGACGTCAAAATTACGTCAGGCTTAAGCAAGAGTCTTGCATAACAAAATGCAACCGCGGTGAATTTCACAATGTTATCTTTCCCAAAGTGCATCAAAAAGGCATCGATGCGTACAAAATAAGCAAACTTTTGACTTTGACTGCAAAGTATTATAATGTTTTGGAAATCAGCCAGTGTAATCACGTTTCGAAAAGTGAGCGCAGTGTGAGGGTTCGTTTCAGAACTAACTGATACGTAAGTTCTATCGGGCTTAAGAAAATAATCTTTATCATTTATTTTAAATAACCATTAAAAAATAAATCGAATACTGTTAAATAAAATAATAACAGAACTGTAAAATATGATGGAATGGATATAAATGTCTTTTGTTTTCTAATTCATGTTGATGAATTTTCAATTCGTCTAAGCACAAGTGTATACGTGTCTGTACCTATGTAAGTATGTATCTCCGTGCGAATGTATATGCAGCATATCTGTGCTAAATATGCTTCTATATATAGCATTAAAATAAAATGAACACGTGCTTGCATTGTCACAATGGCATTTAATATCAACAATAATACTTCCGGCGTATATTTTTTGTGATATTATATAACAGAAGAATAGACATGCTTATACTTATTTATAGCAATATTTGTTTGGCATACATACAAACATACAATGACATAAAACAATAAAACAACAAAATTGTGTTTCATACTAAAACATGCAAACGGTTTGTTTTCGTTTCTATTTCGCAGAAAAATAATATTGATTTTTATTTATTATTCTCATTCTATTTATTTTTCTTACATGAACATTTTTTGATTTTATTTTTCTTTTATTATTGTTGTCTTTTATGGTTCATTGAGTTCATAGAAATATAAACATAAGTAGAGTGAAAGTTAAAATGGATTGAGCATAGGTATAGTTAAGTGTTTGTGATTTTCAATACAGCCCGCCAGTCTGGAAAGTGGATAGAAAAATTAACACAACCGCTACATAAACACCCAAATTCAGAGAATACTTAAACCAGTAAAGGGTGTTTTTAAGCCTCATAGAACTTGAAATTGTAACAAAAAACACAAAAAGGTATATTAAAAAAAAATTTACTGAATAGAACCCGCAAGCTAGTCAAAGAAGACAAGCAAGCTGTCACGATGGGAAAAAGCTGATTGCAAATTAAAAGCATCGCAACTGTTGTCATTTATATAAATTGTTACGTTTTTCGTTAATAAATGCGTTTGAGTTTTTATAATTACAAATCCAAATAAATACATACACGTATTTAACTAAACAGACTTTTTTAAAAATAATTATTTTTTTTATATATTAATTTTTTTTTTTTGTTTATTTCCAATTCTATACACAAGACTTAAAGCCTCTTATTGCTGTATAGAACATTGTTTTAGCAGAAACATTTATAATTATAATTTGTAAATGATAAAATTTAAAACAAAAGAAAAAATTTAAAAGAGAGAAAAACAAATATTAAATTAATAAATTAAATTGAAAATTAACAAAATAATAATAACTATTTAAAATTCATAAAAAAATTAAAAAAAATTAACGTGCAAAAAAATTTAAAATGCTTTTTTTAAAGCTCAGTGCGTTACTAGTTGTTTTTATATTATGCGGGAGTAGATTCCAAAGACGGATTGCATTAAGGAAAAATTGCCAATCGGAAGTTAAACTTTGGTGTCTAAACAATAAAATTCTTTTACCTCTATTAGACCTAGATATGGTAAGGCGGTTATACAGATGTTGTGGTTGTTGAGTAAACACGATTTTGTGCATAAATATTAGTACTCTTGTTTTGAGAAGGTCATCAAACTGAATACCATATAATTTTACCGTAAAAGGAGAAACAGAATTAAACCTTTTCACGCCATATACGTATCGTACAATGCTTTTAAAGACTGAGTTTAATTTTCTTGTACTTGCCGCATCACATTTGGCAAATAATTCGCATCCATACATCAGAATTGGCAATAAATAGGTTTTGGCAAGAAGTATTCTTATGTTGATAGGTGTACAATACTGCGTTTGCCAGAGAGTTCTAAGCATGGAATATGTACGGCCACATGCATAATTAATATGGTTGCACCATGTCAGGTTCTTATTAAAAATAATACCTAAATTTGTTGCTGTATTTACCCTTTCAATACGTTCATCACCAAGAAAAATATCAGGTATATGATCGGTTATAGTAGTTCGTTTTTGGATAACAAAATATTTAGATTTTTTTTGGGTTGATACTAAGACCATTAGCAGTAGCCCATTCATATATATGTTTTAACTCAGTATTCAGAGTTAAGACACATTGTTCAATTTCAGATGTATCACAGCTGATGTAAATCTGAACATCGTCAGCATACATTCTGACTTTGCAGTGTGTAAGTTGACTCGGAAGGTCATCAGCGTAAAGCGAATATAGAAGGGGCCCAATAATTGACCCCTGCGGTACACCCCTCGTCACAGGTAGAAATTTTGATTTATTATTACCACTTTGAACATACTGATACCTGTTGGTAAGATATGTTGATATCAGACGTGTAGCAGCTGTAGAAAACATAAACATGTGTTGTAGTTTGTAACATAGGACGTTATGATCGACTGTATCGAAGGCTTTTGAATGATCCAAAAGTACTAAGATATTTGTTTTTCGTTCATCTATACTATTTCTTATATCTTCCGCAACATCTACAAGTGCAGTTATACAACTGTGGTTTTTCTGAAACCCAGATTGTTTATATTGTTAATTACGAACAGAAAGTCTCAAAAAAAAACTATATTGGATAAATTTTGTGAACAAAATAATTAATTTTAATAAAGTTTGTTAAGTTGAACAAGTGTGTGTATTTATTTGCAATTAAAAGAACTCAAACGCATTTATTAAAGGAAAAACGTCAGAATAAATAAACAAATAAAAAAGGATACAAAATAAACAATAAAACTATACAAACAGCAATGAAATTCGATGAGCTAAAAGTTGAACAGCTCAAGAAAGAGTTGGGCAAGTTGGATCTGCCTATTGCTGGAAATAAAGCTGAGCTGCGGAAAAGATTAATCGATGAATTTAAGCGACGCAATATTGACATCACAGCTTATATATTTGATGAAAAAGAAGAAAAAGATGTTCCTATTCGTGCAGTAACCAACAACATGGATCTTAGCACAATGTTTTCTGCGATGCAGAAAATGGAACAAAAATAGAGAAAATGTTATAAGAAAATTCAGCTGAAACATCTGGAAAAATTGAAGAAAACTCTAAAAATATGGAGAAAATGTTAAAAATTCGTTTAAAACATCTAGAACAAGTAAGAAAGTATAGTGGGTCAAGCCCGACCACAGTATTTAAAAACACATCATGCTTATGTGTCCATGCAAATATGGATTTATCTATGTTTATAAACTTCATGAAAATCGGTTTTAAAGCTTGTGAGAGGCAGACATTGCCCCCTGCCTCCCCTTGTGGTCCTATTTTTTAAAAACTGTATAGCTAATGTGTCCCTATAGATATGGATCTATCTATGTTTCCATTAAAATCGGTTTGAGAGGCAGAAAATGCCCCTATCTTCCCTTGTGGTCCGATTTTTTTTAAAAATTTATACAGTTTGTGTCCATATAGATATGGTTCTTTCTATGTTTTAAATTTCATTAAAATCGGTTTGATAGTTTCTGAGAGGAAGAAATTTCCCCCTATCTTCCCTTGTGGTCCTACGATTCGACCCATTTTCAATAGGCTTGGTCCAATAATAACCTATGACCAAAATTTTATCAAATTATATCCAAAATTGCGACCTGTACTTTGCGCACAAGTTTACATGGATAGCCAGCCAGCCAGCCTGCCAGCCAGCGAGCCGGACATCGTTAGTTCGACTCAGAAAGTGATTCTGAGTAGATCGCTATACTTTAAGGTGGCTCTAGAACCACTATTTAAAGGCATTACACACATCAGCATAAATGCATAATACCCTCTCCACTATTGTGGTGTGGGTATAAAAATGGAAGAAAATTCAAGAAGCATGAAGAAAATGGTAAGGAAAATTCAAGCACCATTTAAGCCGAAATTCAAAGAAAATTCAAGATTGACAAACGTAAAATTTGAGGAGCTTCAAGAGATTTTTACTGCTATAAATGAAAGAGTAGACGATATAGAGAAAGAATTCAACAAGAAACTGTAGAATCAAAATTGTTTTCGATGATTTTGCATTGATATTTTTTGTGTGTATGGTTTTTTAACCTGGACTTTACAACTAATAAAATTACTAAGCACCGAACAACCTTCAGAACTGCAGGGATTTTTTTCGTTTTTTTACGAGTGTTTATTTATTGCGTGTATTCATTAAATTATATATATATATATATATATTTTTTTTATTTTTATATTTTTTTTTTTTTGATTATGTTCTTCAATATCCATGTTTTTATACCCTCCACCACAAGCAGTTGTGAAGAGGGTATATTTAGTTTGTCATTCCGTGTGAAACTTTTTTATTATTCATCTCAGACCCCATAAAGTATATATATTCTGGGTCCTTGAGTAATTCTAAGTCGATTTAGCCATGTCCGTCTGTCCGTCTGTTGAAAACACGCTCACTTTCGAACAACTCAAAAAAATTGAACAAACTTGGTGCCAAATTGCTTGTAGTTATCCTAAGCAGTTTGGGATTAAAATCCAGCAAAATCGGTTCGGTAGGACCAGAGCTATGTATCAAAATGTGGAACCACCACCTAAAAAAATTGATAATTTTGTTACAAAAAATAACATAAATGCTGGAACCAGCCACGGAATGAGATAAGATTTTGTAAAAATTTGTTTTATTTGACTGGAAATCACGCTGTTAAATTTCGTGAAGATCCGTCCATAATTTACCCTAAGCCCCATATAAACACTACTCCCGGAAAACAGTTTACTACGCCTAAAACCGTAAAAAATAACGCTAGCGTAACAAAATTTTGTACGTCACTGTTTTTTAGGACTAGAAATTACACTGTGAAATTTCGTGACGATGGGTCCATAATTTACCTTAGGCCCCATGTAAACCCTACTACCGGAAAACAGTTTAGTACACCTAAAGCCGTAAAAAATAATGCAATCATAACAAATTTTGGCTCGTCACAGTTTTATAGGACTTTAAATGATACTGTGATATTTCGTGAAGATCGGTACATAATTTACCCTAGGCCCCATATAAACCCTACTACCGGAAAACAGTTTAGTCGCCTAAAACCATAATTAATAACAAATCGTCACAGTTTAAGATAATAATAACATCATACAGATATTACTCCTTAAACATTCGAACTGTCGGTGGAGGGTATCAAAGATTCGGCACAGCCGAATATAGCACTCTAACTTGTTTTATTTTATATTTGTTTTAATATTTGCCGTGGCTATTTTATTAAATATTTTTGTTTCACATTTTTTGCCTTTTAATTAAAAGATAATGAAAACAAATGACTCTCAATTTAAAAAATCTGATTTACAGATTGAAGTTAAGTACATATTTGTTTCCAATATTAGTGAGTCACGAAACATGTTACGAAGAAATGATGAGAAGAGCGTTCCATGTTATGACATAAAACCAAAAATTTTTTATGTTCAAAACTTGTTTTTATTTGCTAAATGTTTAATACAAAACAAATCAGTCGTCTGAAAGCTGTGAGCATATTCTTGAGCCAAAAAAAAAGAAAAAAAAGAAAAAAAAACGGACGGCTATTGCTTCATTATCTTTAAAGTTCTTAAGTATGCAACAAATATAATTTATAGGATTTCTGATAATTATGTCAAGTTATTTCAAATAATGTCCTTTTAGAATTGAGTATAAATTTTCCAGATTTCTGTCCAGTTGGATGAATTAATGTTCGTAAAACATAAGGAAATTCTTTGCATTGAATTGGACTACAAAAGTCCTTTAATCAAAATATGATAAATAAATATTGTTATTTGCGTTACAAACAAAACTAAATGATTTAACACAATCGGAATAAAATTATCTCAGGCGTAAATATTGTTTTACACAATAATGCACACCATCTGTTTTCGATTTGATTTACCTTTAAAACATATTTTTAAATATAAACTTGTAAAAAATATGACGGCAAATTATCTAAACTGGGAATAGCAGTTTACATATTTTACATACAACTTCACGGATAAGCGCGTCATGCTTAAGTGAGTTTCACGCTTTAATAATTCAAAAATGAAACATTTTCCTTGATCCATTTAATTTGTGTTTATATTTTTCTCCTAATTGCATACCGCTTAACTGCGTTAAACTCATAAATGGGTCATATATTAAAAAAAAAAAAAATATCAAACAAAATTTAAAGGTTAATTGCACAAACGAATTGCTTGGTTTTTTTATGTTTTGTTTGTAACTTTTAAGTAAATTTTTTTTTTATATTTTTTTTTGTGTTTTAAGATATTTAGGCAATTGACAAGATATTCTTTTGTGTCATATTGGTTGTATTTTCTAAATGTGTATGTCTGTCTTAAAAATGTTGCTTAAAGTTTTCAATGCTACACAGAAACATTCGGGATAAATCAAGTTTTTTACTTTAAGTACGAGTCGTACTCAAAAATTCAAAAACGAATAATACTAAAAACTTAATCAAAACAATCCCAAGGCCTGTTTTCACAACTTACCGATAGCTAAAAGTAGACTTTATTCGGCCTTATAAAAAGTGTTCCATTTTTAAAACTTTACTTTAAACTAAAGTGGGCGAAAAGTAGATTAAGGATCATCCTACAATGAACGTCTTGTATTAGCCGACGTCAAGCTTGTTGTCATTGCAGATTTTTTTTAAATTAGGGAAGTGCAGGCGCTCGTTATCCAGATTAATGTTGAAAAGATCAAGTTTTCGCAGAAAGCTTTTGTTTCTGTCAGGAGTTTTGCAGTGGTTCTCAGTAGGTGAACTAGTCCTTATTTAGCCCCAACCATCGCTGGTGCACCGTCGGTAGTTACTGATAAAAGCTTTTTTAAGTAAAACTTATTTTAACGAAATAATCACCTCGTCCATCATGTCTTCCCCTTGGGTTCTTCCTATCAACGACAAAATAATTAATAGCTCCTCACAACGATGACATGAATATTACTAATAAAATTGTTTGTGTTTTGTTTTTGCATAGGTTTCCCTTGTACTTGTTATTTAACGGATCATCGCCAAAGGCTAATGTCGAAATAAAATATTTTGTATTGTTAACACAAGGTCCGCATAAAATAGGTCTACGGTCCGGATCTGGACCGCGGTCCGCCAGTTGGTGACCCCTACTATACACATTGAAAAAAGGTCTGGCCAGACTAATGTGTACCACGACGGGTTAAAAAGTAAATATGAACTCTTGCTTCTCATTTAGTTAATATTTTTGGTTAAATATGTACATGAGATTTTTAAAGTAAAAACCATATCGGGCATGATGTTGGTATTTTATCATTCTGTTAGCTGTAAAACGGGTAAGTAAATCAATCATAATAATTTTTTTCTTTCTAATTTCTAATTTTTCAAACACGAATTCGCGATAAAAGCAACTGTATAATACTTGAATGAAGCACATTTCGAGATTAATTCAATCCTAGTTTTACTTAAATCAATCTCATTTTCGGATTATTTCAAGTACGAAATCGGGATTGAATATGGATAAGTTTAACCCATTGCGATTTTGCGATTGAAAATCCCAACTTGAATCAATCTTTCTGTACCGTACTATTAATACCGCTTAGGATTGATTTTAGTACGGATGGATTGATTTTTCTTTTTAGTGTAGTTCTTTATTAAAGCTATTTGCAGTGTATGCTAATTAACATAATCTTAAAAGTTTTTAGGGGAATAAAAAACACCCAAACCATGGTTTAATTCGAATAAGTTTTTAAGGTAGCACGAGTAATGGTCTTGTAGCATATAATTATCTTATTTCCACGAAATATTGATTGATATCAATAAAATGTAAATAACTTTATAAAACTTTTTTAATTTTGCTTTTTCGTAGAAATATTATTCAAAGAAGAGAATAAAACGTTGTTGACCTAAAAATTTATGAATTGCCCTTAAAAATAAAATATAATATTGTAAAGCCAATTTGTTACTTTTTTCGTGGCAAGGTTTTTCAATAATAACATACCAAAGCAACTACCTACACAAGACTATAAACGTGGAATAATTTTTGCAAATTGGAAATCATAGAAAAATAAATAAGGTCATAAAACTTGACTTTTATTGCAAGTACAAACAAGATTAGCAACTTAATAAGCACAACAATTTTGTATCTGCACAGAAAAAAATATTGGACATACATTTTAAGTAAGAAAACGTTAATTCATAATATTGTTTATATGTTAGAGCGTCCATTATTTTAAATAATGTTGAAATGTTAACACGGTACCCGTTAGTTTCTTTTTATTTGACATAATTGAAGCACAGCCGCGAATAACGTTGTAAAAGCCACTTTTTCAAACAGTGTTTTTTTTTGCAGATAACCGTTAACATTACTCTCGTACACTGTTTAAACCTCAAATCACCCAAAATTATCACCTTAAAGCCTTTAAAAAGGACATACAAAGAGTCAGCTGGTGGAATAACGTTGTAAGCTACTTAAAAATTATGCAAAGTAAATGGTTTTAAACGTGGAATAACGTTTTAAAAGCCACCAGTCATAATGTTTTGCGTAGTGGAAGAACGTTTTAAAAGACATCGTGATTGTGGATATAAAACGTTTTTCCACAAAAAAAAAAAGATGTAAACTGTTAATTTGCATGTAATTTAAGTTAATTCATATGTAATTTTACGCCCCAAAGAGAAGAATATGCGTTTTTTCATGATCGGTCTCTTTTTGTATACAACGGTATAACCGAACATTTTGATTTTGTACATTTTTAATGTTAATAAAAGGAATTTCAAATAAACAGGCAATATTTTATTATTTGTTGCAGAATTTTTTTCTTTTTATATCACTTTTGAACAATTGTGATACATTTTTCTATGAAGTTTCACGCATTGCAATACATATTGCCTTTGTTCTTCTTGCAGTCTAGGAAGTAACTGGAATTGGTTTGTGAAGTCTACAACTCTTTGAGAGCACTATTAACTGCTTTCAAGTGTATCACTTTTAGTTTGAACAAGTTAGAGTGCTATATTCGGCTATGCCGAATCTTATATACCCTTCACCATGATGAGATAAGAACAAAAAGTTTAATACATAAATAACGTTCTTTAGATAGGTATAAATAAATATTAATTGAGCAACGCCAACTTTTCATTTCGTCATGCCGAACAATAAAAAAAAAACAAAAAATTTATGCATGTACCTAAGCCCGTTTCCTCTTTTGCCAAAGTTGATGTTTGAAATTTGTTTTATAGTCTTAAAATCGTGTTTTAGAACATAAACAAATTAAATAAAAAAAATGAAAAAAAATTATTTTTGGGATTCGAACTGGCAATATCATCAGTCTCAAGAGAGAACTTAACAACTCGGCTACGAATGCTTTTACTGAAGAAGCGTTAAATTAAAATATATTGAGTCTATTAGTTTGTTTCTTTATTTGAGCGGCATATCATATACATGCATTAATGTGGATGTGTATGCGTATGCATAAAATTAAACACATAACAAATAAAATTCACCACTTGTAGTGAAGGGTATAAAAAACAACAAAAAAAAGACACATAACCAACACTGTATTACCATAGCCACTGTAGGACCGTAGAAACGAAAATTTTGTTGGTTTGTATGGTATGTTTATGTCGTTTTGGTAATACAGTTTTGGTATGGTAATGTCACGTCTAAGTGGACCTTTAAAGGAAAAAATTTGAGGCAGTCGTGGTTTTTTATTCATATCTTAGCCATTTGCGGACCGATCTTGCTGAATTTCAATAGCAAACAATTCCTGACCATATGTGACATAAATGTATAATAACCTGGCCCCTATCTTATATGGGGTCTTCGGAAAATCTTTTGCAACGGATGTACAGAGGGACATCGTTAAATCAACTTCGCTCCTCATAAGGACCCCATATAAGATAGGATCAATATTATAGAAATTACAAGCGGAATGACAAACTTATATATACCCTTTTCACCACCTGTGGTGAAGGGTATAACATGGATGTATTTACCAAGCCGATGGAGTTTTGGTGATAAAATCAATGTTTATTAAATATCGGCTTCCGGGAATGCGACAGGCAAGGAAATTTATCTCTCCCTGGAAAGTAATGAGGACGAATGGTCTCGGCAGACGGGATATGCGACTGCTGGTGGCCTATCTGACTGGTCACCACACGATCAAATACCATCTTTATCGGATGGGCCTGGCTGAGGATCAGGAATGCAGAGTGTGTCTAGACGGGGACGAGACGACGGAGCATGTACTGTGTGACTGCCCGGCGCTGGCATGGGCCAGAAGGAGGCACTTGGGGCATGGTATAATGTGTGCGTCCCGAATCGGTGATATACCGGCAAAGGCCCTGGTTGGGTTGCTATGGGAAGCAGAGGGTCTTTTGGCCAACTAAGGGGAGTGTGTACAATAGACCTAACCTGGCCGCGGTACCTGTCACTGTGGGGAAACCTTCCCGCTTTATCATTGAAAAAAAAAATATCGGCTTAATATATTATTGCTCTTTATGAAAACAAAATCATGCATTTTTTTTAACCTGTACGAAACGAAGTAGAAAATAAGTATCATGACAAAAGAATCAATAACACTAAGGGGCATTATTACAACTTGAAGTTAGCTAAATATAATAATGTGTTATCTGTCAAAAAGCGTTTGTTAACTGTCGGATAACAGCTAACGCCAAGTTATAATAATGGCCCTAAGTAACAAAATTTCAACAAAGTCGTGACCAAATGAATCTGGCAGCTAATCATTATGTAAAATTTTCCGCTGAATCCGAATATGAAGTCAGAATTGTCAAAAGTAGAACAGTTTTTGAGATATTCCAAAATAACCGTTATTTGTATTTTTAAAAAAGATGATGTGACTGAAATGCAAATATCTTCAAAAATTTTAAACGGGGTATGTAATTCTTTCTTTCTAGTGAAAGGTTATAAAATTTCTAAAATAACCATGGATTGCTTGAGAAGATTGGTCAAGAAATGACAGAGTTACAGGGGACGAAAGTTCCAGTTTAATTGAAAATTTTATGATTTTGTTCAATTTTGCTCTATTCAAGTTATTTTTTTAAACCAATGACAAAGCTACAGAAGATTAAGCAAATAAACCCATATAGAAATTTAATACTTTGAAGCAATTTTAAATGTTTATTGTTACTAAAAACTTAGCTTTGCATATTAATTTGTTGTGGGTTAGTACAATTAATCTTCTGTAACTTAGTCATTTTTGCACCGATCTGCATCCTATTGGGCACAAAATGTTCGTATTGAAATAGCCCAAAATTTTATTTTTTGGATATTTGCATTTCAGTCACAGCATCTTTTTTAAAAACACAAATAACGGTTATTTTGGAATATCTCAAAAACTGTTCTACTTTTCACAATTCTGACTTCATATTCAGATTCAGCGAAAAATTTTACATAAAGTTTAGGTGTCAAATTCAGTTGGTCAAAAAATTGTCACGTAGTGTAATAAGAAACTATATTCCAAATAATGAGTAGTTAATTTCTTCTTTTGTATTTTCGAATTTGGTTTCATATGTTACACTAGCCACAATGTTATTTTACGTGTCAATGTTGACCATGTCATCAAAAAGGAATAAGGTAACGACTTCTTAGGTTAAATTTGATACAAGTTGGTCTAAACATTCATATCTCTTAACAGCTTTTATAAAACACAACTCCTGATATGATGCTTTTATGGACAAGTTACATTATATTTATTTGTTAAACGTAAATTGTTGCAATGAAAAAATAAACTTTTTGCAGACCTTCGGCCTCTTGTTAACTTTAGCTGATCCCGAAATTAAAACAGATGGCAAAAATAGCTCTTGAGGACTTATTTAAAATTTCTTATTATCAGTTCCGTTACAAATAATATCGAAAGCTTAATCAATGCGTGGTAGTGACCTCTAGCAATTGGTTTTTCGATCTAAGAAAAATAAAAACTGATCAAGTTGTTAATCTGCGTTGAATGGAGATACCATTTTGAAAAATGAATTGCCATATGTTATTACAGTTGTTTTTTATTAATTGTTTAAAGAGCGGTTTGTCAATATTAACCGTAACCTGAGTAATTTTGATTTCAAATAAAATTTTTAACCCCAATTCATATACGTGATGCCTGTACCGAAATAAGAATAAATCCCTTTCTAGTGCTTGCTCCAAAAGTTTATCCTGATTTCCATACACTTTGAAACTTTGGGCATTTAATGCAGGCAGGATGTGACTTATTCAAATGAACAGAGGCCATTTCAAGACTATTATTTGTAGAATAGGCTTTAATATTTTCTTCACACACCACACCTAAACGTCAATTTTTTCTGCATTTCAATCGACATTTCTTAATTTCATAGCAACTCAATTTGAACCACGGAAAGATACACAATCGAGCAACGCGTTAAAGTTACTCAGCCTTATTATTAATATGGGCGTTCTAATCAAAATGCATATCGTGCACTTCGTGATTCAGTGTTGAGGCACATTTTCACCTCAGTGGATTCGTCAATAAGCAGAATTGCCGCATTTGGGCAAATGGTAATCCAATAGTGATTGTCAAAAAACCAATGCACCCACAAAGAGTGACTGTTTGGTGCCGTTAGTGGGCTGGCGGCATCATCGGGCCGTATTTTTCCAAAATGAGGCCGGTTAGGCAGTTACTCTGAATGGTGTTTGCTATCGTGAGATGATAACGAACTTGTTATGGCCCGAATTGGAATATATGGATGTGTTCCATACATAATTGAACCTTACCAATATTATCACAATAAAAAGAGATGACAATAATTTCCTAAACAACTTGTATTTTATTAAAAATCAACGTCGGCCCTTAAAATCTAACCACCCTTTAATTCTTTGCATGGAACCCTTATAAATAATGTATTCGCCACTTTTTAATTCTTTGCATGGAACCCTTATAAGTAATGTATTCGCTTACATTATGCTCAAGTAATTCTAGAGCAGTTTCTTAAATATACACTGAGTTGCACATACTCAATTGACATATAAGGGGCATCTTCAAGTTTCGGAGAAAGATGTTTCCATTTGCCCCTTTTCGGAGAGGAAACAATTTAAAAAAAAAAAATGTAGGCTTTCATCGTGATGATTTTAAACAGAAATTTAGTAACACCGTTGTTGTATGTTCCTTTTCAAGATTTCAATCCATCAGAGGGCCTATTCTATTGCCGCTGCAAAAAAATTGTCTTCATCGATATTCATTAACAATAATTAGTATTGTGGTTATTTTGTTGAACTATCCATGGTTTTTAATCCAAATTTTTAATATTTTTTAATTAGGCTTAAGTTCATGAAATTTAACTTTTATTAAATTATTTTCGTGAAGAAAGGAATTTTACAACATGAAAATTAATTAAAATTGTTATTGATAATCTTTCATTCTTGACGTGGCTCGGGCTCGAACCCTGGCCGGCAGGTTACCATGACATGTTTCGATCGCAACCACTCGATCTCCTCAGATGGATTTGCCGTCTTACACTCGCAGCCATCGACGACTGCTGACGTCACTAGTCAAACATCAATCCTTAAACCAAATTGTATTTTAACATTTGGTAGATCGAAATTTGCTTTCCTGAATGATTATCCATTTTAATTGATTTTACATGTTTTTTCCTTTACTTCCGTTTTTCATTTCTTTAAGGCATCATCGATCGCTATGTCAAAGAGATTGTTCAAAGTGCGTACAAATAAATTTCCATTATCTTAAAGCACCTAAGAGGTCTTTACATTTTTTTTGCAAAGCTCTATTATTCAAAATCTATAATTTCACAAATCTACAGACTTCTTCACAAAAACTCATGCCGTTTATTAGTTAGATCTCTTTTTTACCATAATTAAAAATTAAAACCACAATTTTTAAGTCTAAAACAGTACGATAAAAGAGAACCCATATATTTCAAACTTTAACCTTTGAGAGTAATAGTGGGCAACCCTAGCACGCATCTTCTTGGACAACTGATTGCATCCTCGTATAGGATGCGGCGCCCTATGCTCCAGTGGGAGTTAGAGAAACATATATATGTATATATATAGGATGCGGCATTTAGCATTGCCGTGCAGTGCCCTAATTATTGCAATAAGTGTTTCGGTATTTCATTATAGCAAAGTGCCTTCCATATTGGACCATGACGTATTTTGTCGAACGCCTTGTGAAGTCGACGAAGTAAGATATAATGGAGACCGCTATTCGACTGATTGTTCCGTTATTATTCTAAGGCTATTTATATTTGTTTGATTGTCGTGGTTATCGTTCGACAACGCGTCTGATAAATGTTTCTTTATTACACTAACTATGGCCTTGTTTACCATGCTAAGAAGAAGTATGGGAATTTTTATTATCATATCCTCTTTTAGGTCGTCTGTTATTTGATTGGTGTCCCAGAATTTGTCTAAATGGTTTGTATTAGTTGGGCGATATGCTTCCGACTCCATGTTCTTTATTGTTCTTGAGAGTCTTTATTACTGTCTCAATTTCAATTACGCTGGGCTAATTGATCGGTATGTCATGCCTTTCAGTGTGTTGGGTGCAACGGCATGTTAATTCAATAGTGGCCTAAGTGGTGTTTAGCAAGTTCTCATAGTGTTCCACCCATATATCCATTTTTCCTTTTTTCAATGAATTTATCTCTCCTTGGCTGTTTTTATGGGTTTTCTTGAGTTGAAACTCTTGTGCCCTAATTGCTTTATGTTTCTGTACAGATCGCGTATCCTGTGGAACTCGGAAATGGCTTGGGCTTCCTTGGCGAGATCATCAACCCAGGGACGTTTGTCTCGGCAAGTGCTTTTCTTGAATTCTTCTTTTTGCGTTCCGAGTCAAGGCACTGTTGAGATTCGCCTTACATGATATTAATTTAGAAATAATATCTTGAATAGTAGCAAAATTACCATATTTTTTTTCAATTCTGTACTTTAAATATAAGATTAAATCTTGGTGTACAGGAATTGAATATATAATAAATAAATCAATAACAAATTCCAATAAAATATGGAAGCCTAAAAAAATTATTTCAATTTTAGGTTTTATTTTTAAAAGAAGTCTGTTCAGCAAATATTTTAATATTATATCTAATTTTCTGTACTAAATATAGACTACTAGAACGTATGAGTAATTTAAATAGATATTAAATATTGCACATACGTAAGGAGGAACGTCAGAATATTTTTGCGAATTGCAATTTCGAATGGCACTAAAAATATGCACTTAATTCCCATATAAATATATGACAAAAATAAAGAAACCAACATTGGGATCTACTTTAGCCCCCTGCCGTGGCATCAAGATTTTAAAAATATGTTAAATGTATTAACTTGTGAAACATCATATGATTGTAACTAAATGGTTAAACATCATATAATACATCATTAAACGTGCCCGTAGTGTCGTCGATTTTGTTGTATAATCGTAAAATTATTAGGTTTGCAACGAATATCGATACCAAGGAAAGCGATACCGATCGGCTATACATCTGGCCTGCCGATATATTGGCATCGGCTACATTTTACTGGTGATACAACGATCCATTTTTTTATTTTTTTTTTTTTTGAACAGCAACTCTTTTATTTTGCATAACAACTAAAAGCAATAACACATTCAAAGAAGAGCATAAAATAAACAGAATAATAAATTGGTTGTTTTAATTCTTAAACTTTCGGTCCACGACAAGCGTTCTACGCGAATGTTTCTTTAGACCATAAAAGTAAAACGTTCTCCCATTGATAACTTCTGTATGTGTTTGAACGTTTTAAGATTTTTCTGCCGACTTACGTAGCATTAGCTTTGAATGAAAGATTAAAGGGCTTAGAGAATAATTAAATCTATTATTTATCTACAATTATTGACCTTCGATACAAAGCTAGAGAACCTTAAAGACAATAAATCGAAAAAACATCTTATTGAGCTACTTGAAATGACTGCGTTCCGAAAGTGTTAAAGACACGGTCACACTTAGTCTACAAAAGAACTGAAAAGTCTAGAAGAACTAACTTTTAGAGCGTTTGTGGAAATCTTAAAAGAAAATTTAGTGAATGATGATCCTCTGTCCATCCTACGCTGTGGTGCAGCTAAAGAAGTCTTTACTTACCTTAGGTTTTTTAATTTTTCTTGGGACGCGGATCCCCTTGTTTACTGGCGGAATTAAATGCTAAACAAAAAATTTATGAACATAGCGCAGAAATACTTAAGCTTTCAAATGATTTGAGTCACATCTGAGAGACCATTTTCCGCTACAGGTGTGCTTCAAGCGAAGTCGTCTATATCCGCAAAAGTTGAGAGTACTTTGTTTTTTAAAAAACCCAGTGGAATCCTTTTTTGAAGGGAGTAAGGAAGGCCACTAAAAATAAAAAGTAAATAAAACTGAACAACTTCATATCTCCTTTCTTAATGAATGAAGTAGCGAATGTGTACTGAATATTTTATAAGGTCTTTCAAAAAAGAAGTTTATACCTTCTAGAAGGCATATTTCTGAAGGCAGGATTCGAAGCGAATCTTTTAGAAAGGATTATAGAGGCCTTAAAAAGGCCTGCCACTTGCGGTCCATTCAATATTTACCGCTGGGAAGGATCTTAGTGATATTATTTTTAAATATAAATAATCTTGTGCACAGTTTTTTTGTTTAAATAATAAATTCTTTTCTTTAATTTTATTTAATTATAATTCAAATTGTTTTTTTTTAAATTTTTATTTAAATCAATTTTAAATATGGGCATTTCCACAGAAATGTCTACTTTTTGTCATGTAACGTCACCAACCATTTTAATTGTTTCTCAAAGAATAATGAAAATATTATTTACTTTTTTGCATCTGGGTGTAGAGCGCAACTAGGTTTTCATTTAGTGAAAGAGAGAAAAAATTTGAACAACGTGGTTCTAAAATACAAGAATAATTGCTAGGTGTTGTGACGTGACAAAAAAAAGAGAGTTTTTCTGTGGAAGTGCCCATATTAAAAATCTCTCTCTATTGTTGGAAATTTTCGCAGAAAAATTGTTGTATCATTATACGATTAATATTTATGTATTTTGAAAATGTTATAATTGTGCCAGGACTGAAAATGTTCGATTTGTTTCGTAAATTATAATCCTTTTTCTTCGAACTTTTTTATTAAATTTTATACTTTATTAAATAATTTAAGACCTTAAGCTAAAATAATTTAATAAAGTATAAAATTCGATTTGTTTCGTAAATTTGTAAAAATCTTTTTAGAATGTGATAACTACCACTACAAATTTAATTCTTCTGAATGATTTATATATTTAGATTAATTTCACATTTGGGGGATTCACAAGGTGTCATAAAGTCATATGTCTTAAAATAATAACATGAAAAAATACGACTGTTGTGAACAACCCCTCATAATTTAGTGTGCTATTTTGAATTTAAATCAACTGATTTAAAACAAATATAAAAAATAAATAATTAACTAACATTAAAATATTTTTTAATTCTTTTCCATGAATTTATAACTTAAATTGGATCTTACCTGACTATTTTCCATTTTGCAGACGCAAATAAGAAATAAATTTTATTTTGTTTGTTTACCAAACAGCGGAGTCATAAGCCGATGTTATTTGACGCCGCAAGTGATTGCTTGCAAAAATTGCTAGCCGCAGGTCAAATTTTTGAGGTTAACCGGATAAAATTATATCATCAACGGCGACGGCTACACAAATTAACGCGATACGGCTCAGCCGCTCAGCTCTGGTCTCTTTTGATTAATTACGACAGCACAATAAACATAGCAAGCAACGTTCTATTAATTTAAAACACTTTTTGTTTACAAAGCAACAACAATATTTTTAAACCATTGTAAAATGCTAGAACATTATGACAATATAACATGATAGCACACCTTGTGAATACCCCAATTATTTTAACTAAAATAAGCACATGATGTTTGAATTTTTGCAAGTTGTATAGCTTTTATTTAATTTAATTTTGAGAAACTAAAGCGGAAGGAGAAGAGACACTGCAGCCTTTACACAATCAGAAGAGCGCTAAGCAACGATGTGAACAGGAACCGTGATCAGGAGAATTTTGTCAGGCATTGGCAGGACGCAAGCTTTGTAAATAGATAGATTTTAATATATCGATACCTTCCCGCAAGAATGTATTATGCGACACTTTTTTCGAAAATGACTTATTGATGTGGAACTATACTAGAAGTTTAGCGCCACATTTTGGCCTGGGTTTCGCTGCCCTATCATGGATGCAAAGGAAACTAGAGAGAACATAAAATTGCATCAACCGTCAAGTTTTTTCACTGGAATAATGTTGCTCCCTGAAATTTGTTTTATCCGCCAAAGAAATTATGCTAAGAACCATTTTTAAAATGAAATTGTCATAAAAAACAAACGGTCCACACAAAAATGTTGTTAGATGTCGCTTAGTTTAACCGAAATTGTCGCTTAGCACACTCATGATTGTCTTTTAGTTTAAATAATTTTTCTATGAAGCACGCTACTGCTTTTTTCCCATTTATTTTATGTTTTTTTTTTTCTCGTCGGTTGTAAGCATATTTTTGTATGTTAATACCAAAAGTATATTTATTTCAAGTACATGCAAGTGATCAGCTGTTCAGTTGTTTTATTTTCGATAGTGTCGAAATTTGCTTACATTTTAGTGCGCCATGATTTTTTTATTATTTTTTTTGTTTTCTTTATGTTTGGCTGTTTGACAGTATCAAATGTTTTTACACAAACAAAATGAATTGTTGATTTGTTATAGACTTCCATGTACTTGGTATAAATATAATTTGTTAATAGCTTTGCACAGATAGCTGTTGATTTTATTTCAAATATTTGAATGAAGTAAGTAGGCTTTGGTTCAAGAGTTCAACATAATTTGTTTGTGCTAGTTTTGACCTGCAAAAAATTCTAAACGTTCCACATACGGAGAGTATCTATGCTATTTTTTTACTCGAGAAAATACTCGTTTTATAACGAAAACATTTATGAGAGTGGAACACATAATGCGTATGCTTTTGTGTGGGGTGAAGTTGATGGAATTCGAGGAGCCAATGAAATTTGTACAATCCTCAATCAGTACTTAAAAATCGTCGATGAATGAAAAACTTATACATCCATTTCCTTATACTGTGATAGCTGTCCTGGACAAAATAAAAATCGCCAAATCATAACAATGGTTTTTTTGTTTATAAAAAAACAAGCTAAACACATTAACGAAATTAAATTAACATTTCTACTTCCTGGCCATACCTACATGCCTGTTGATTCTGTGCATGCTACTATAGAGAGATTTGTCGAAAAAAGGACAATTTGGACACCATCAGAATGGGTTACCCTGATTTCCAATGCCAGGATAAATCCCAAACCTTATAAGGTGGTGGTGTTGACATACAAAGATTTCCGCGATTGGAAAAAAGAAGCTCTTAAATATTTTCCAACACAAGGAGTAAAAACCAAGGAGCAAACTAATTTCAAGGTTACGGAATCTAATATTTTCATTTTTTCTAAATCATCCTCTGAAATAAAATATTTACAATTTCAAACACCTTCTCCTTCATTTCTCTTGGATTTTTGTCGCACGCGCAATCAAGTAAAAGAAGAATTCAATGAACCAAACATTCTTTATTCTTCAAAACTGCCAATATCAGGCCCGAAACGAAAGGATTAAGAGAGTCTGCTCAAAAGAAAGTTTATTCCTGAACGATACATTCAAGAATACGAGGCTATTAGAAACAAGTTAGAGTGCTATATTCGGCTGTGCCGAATCTTATATACCCTTCACCATTGTGGGAGCAGAATACAGAGCAACTAGACAAAAACTAAATAATTTTTACATATGTATACATACATATTTTTAACACTTAAAACTTCATTATAAATAAAATTAAAAAAGCGAAAACTGGTAAATATTTTTTTTAAATCGTTTTTAGAACAAAAAAAAAATAAAAATATTAAAAAAAAAAATTTTCTTTTTAAAAAACCAAGATTCGAACCAGGGAACTCTCAGTTTCTAACACACCCTCTAGACAACTGAACCATGAAGGAACGTTAATCGAATATCATTAAAATGAAATATGGCACGTTTATTGTTTACAAAATTCAACACAGTTGAGTTGAAATTACTTTTGTTGTTATTGTTCACTGCAATAGCAAAGTTGGGAAATATATTCACCAAAATAGTTTGTGCCATGTATGTATGTGCGTTTGTTTGTTTTCTTTTATCTTTTTGGCGAGTTTTTAAGTAGCAAAAAACACAAAAATTCCTAGTTTCTATTTGTAAAATTTATTTCGCTAAATCCCAGCTAGCATTTGGCTGATTATTTTTTGTAAAAATCACCCATATGATTCTTTTCAGATCAGTTTTGATGATTAAAAACTAAAAAGGAAGCCCAAAAATTATTGACAATTTATAAACTTAAATGTGAGTACAAATTGTTTTTATCATCTTTGCGAAAAACCAGTTACTTTTGTTTGGTTCAAAAGCCATAATGATATTTCGGAGAAAAATTAAAAAAACATGACAATTAAAAAATTATATGAAATACATACATACATACATACATACATACATACATACATACATACATACATACATATAATCAAAAACTATATAATTTATGATTAAAAAATGAGACAAAAACGATTCAATAATGATTAGAAAAACTAACATTAAAATGATCAAAAAGGAATCAGAATATTGGATCACAAATGATTCTTTCAGGTGATTCATCGGTAGGGTACCATTTTCTCACAACGAGAGTATCATTTATGATTGAAAAATGAGCTCATATACGGGTATTTTGCCCTTGAAGCTGATTCCTAAATGATTAGATTATGATACAAAATGCTAGCTGGGATAGATGAAATCATAAAGAAGGGTGATAACGAAAATCATATTGGGCATTATGCTAGTATATGTAAACAATTGAAAGGGGGGGGGGGGGGTAGAGGGACATCACATGGTTAAATCAAGTTCTCTCCTCATAAGGACCCAGAATATATATACTTTATAGGGACTTAGATCAATATTGTAGAAATTAGAAGCGGAATGACAAACTTATATATACCCTTTTCCACCTGAGGTGAAGGGTATAAAAAGAGTAATTTTTGGGATTTCAGTATTTTGATTATAACTCAGCCATTTTTTAACCGATTTGACTTGGCAAGATCTATGGTTCCCAAAAATGGGTATTTTAAAAAAAAAAATTAATATTTTGGTCATAACTTTTTCGTATCTGAACCGATTTTCTCGAGTTTTTCAGAAAATATTTCCTGCTTAAAATTTTCGATCTTTTGATATATAAGGCGTAACCATAGCTCATATTACAGTCAAAAAATTCAGGTTATTATACAATTTTTGAAATTTTTGTATGGGGGTACCACGCCTACTGCTCCAACCCCGCCCACATTTTGTGCGTTCGTGTGTATTTATAAATTTAATGTTTGGACCTAATTCGGAAACTTTGGCACTTGCCGTTCTCCAGATATACAGAAAAAAGCAATAAAAATACAACAACAAGGGATTTTTGGAAAAAATTAGAGGCAGTCATGGTTTTTTGGTCATACCTCAGCCATTTGCGCACCGATCTTGCTGAATTTGAATAGCACGAAATGGTGGACTATATGTGACATAAATGTGAAACAACCTAGCTGCTATCATGTCTGGAGTCTCCGGAAAACACATATCAAACGTAAGACGGAAAGACGGACGGATGGACTGACGGAGGGACATTGTTAATTTAAGTTCGCTCCTCATAAGGACCCAGAATATATATACTTTATAGGGTCTAGGATCAATATTATAGAAATTACAAACGGAATGACAAACTTATATATACCCTTTTCCACCTAAGGTGAAGGGTATGAAAATACATTTGGCGAGAAAGAAGACGAATTGGCAGAGACAGACGAACAAGATGATTTGTCAGACAATCAAAATGATTATTAATAATCTTAAAATTTCCGTTTTGATCTCTAAATGTAATTTTTGAATTTTTGTTTTGAAATAAATGTTTTGTTACTTTTTATATAGATTTTTATTTATTTTATTGTTTAACAGAAAAAATAAAAAATTAATTAAACGACACAATTTATTTCAAACCTTTATTTTTGTGTCCATGTCAATGTTTTAAGCGCCATTTATCATTGTATCAATCGCCAATGTCTTGACTACGAAAATGTACTAAACGACAAAAACTTTTTATCTGATTAAAATTTTAGTTTTGCAATGATGTCAAGTTTTGTATTCTGAAAATCGCTTTCCAAATATGTTCCTTTCAATAAAATACACAAATAAATAACTAAATGAGACGTTTTTTTCGTTTCCTACACAATTTTAGAAATGTCGCTTAATATGTAGATTTAATAAATCAATTTTGAAAATTATGAAATTAACAGAAGTATCGTCTAGCAATATCGAATACCGAATAATATGATTGCATGCATTTATGTTTTGGTGAGCATATATTTGAGACATCTTTCCGAGATCATATCGACGTCCATTTTAAATGGGGGACATCATGGGAAAGTTTCGCACATTGGTTAAAAATGCAAATGCCCTTGGTGCGTGATTTCATAGACCGATTTCATGTCAACTGATATTTTTAAAAAACATTATTCTGTTCCACTGTGCCACGATGGTAGAGGGTACTAATATACATTTTTCTATGACACAATTAAACAATGAAATAAAATAAGAGAAACCAAACGCGTTTGTTTAAAGCAATTTTATAAAAATAAATAACTAAAACACAAATAAAAAACCCAAAAATTTGGCATGAAAATGGAAAATAAATCAACAAAGCATTAAATTGAAATAAAATGAAACACACATTTATTATTGTTTTGAGAAAAAAGACATATGCACTTATTTTGTGGCACGTTTTAAAAATACTATTAAACTTTCAATCAACAAAACAAACAGAAAAATTTATGTAGACGTATGATTGATAAAAATTATAAATAAATTAAATTTTCCTAAATATTTATACCCACACCACAATAGTGGAGAGGGTATTATGCATTTGTGTTGATGTGTGTAACGCGTTAAAATATTGGTCCTAGACCCACCTTCAAGTATACCGATCGACTTAGAATCCCTTTCTCAGTCGAACTAATGATGTCCGTCCGGCTGGCTGGTTGGCTGGCTGGCTCGCTGCCTGGCTCGCTGGCTGGCTGTCCATGTAACCTTGTGCGCAAAGTACATGTCGCAATTTTGGAGATAGTTTGATGCAATTTGGGACAAAGGTTCTTATTGGTCTATTGAAAATGGGCCAAATCGTAGGACCACGAGGGAAGATAGGGGGAAATGTCTGCCTCTCAGAAACTATTAAACCGATTTTAATAAAATTTAAATCATAGATATAAATATATTTATATGGACACATAAGCTATGTAGTT
Source organism: Pollenia angustigena (assembly GCA_930367215.1). Lineage (NCBI taxonomy): Eukaryota > Metazoa > Arthropoda > Insecta > Diptera > Polleniidae > Pollenia > Pollenia angustigena. The sequence goes on from OV884058.1 coordinate 46,995,063, forward strand.
TTTCAAAAATAGGACCACAATGGGTAGAACAGGGCAATTTCTGCCTCTCATAAACTTTCAAACCGATCTCAATGAAGTCTATAAACATGCATAGATAAATCCTTATTAATATGGACACAGAAGCATGATTTTAAATACTGTGGTGTAGGATATTATATGGTCGGACTTGACCGACTATACTTTCTTACTTGTTTTGGTATTATATTTCACGTTTATAAAAGCTTTTCAAAACTAAGTTTTCAGGAAAATTTTTCTAATAATAAAACTGAAATACATGGATAATTTTTATGAATAAGGGTCGGTACTAGTGCTGGGATACTATCGATATTTTCTACTATCGATATTTATCGATAGTTCAGATTTCACTATCGATATATCGATATAACTATCGACTGAATGTTTGTACTTGTGCAGGAAAACTTTAAATTTTTTTTTAAGGCTACAGTCCAATGTTTTTATTTTTTTAAGTTTTTTAAAAATTGATAAGTACCGTTCTGAAGGAACCGAAGTAACAGGGACTATAAGATATTCCATTGCAACTTTAAAAAATTTTCTAAATTCTAAACCCAAAAAGGTAATCAATCTAGCGGACTTATCCTCTAATGGTCGTTCATTGTTTTGTCCTATGCTTGCAATTGCATTTGGATTTGCATGTTTTTTTACAACATTACAAAAATATTTGACATTTCAGTCCCTATATAAACATGTACAAATTTCGACTTAAAGGCCTTTAATTAACAGTAAAAAGCACTGCTAAGCAATCCATACCACTTGAAATTGTTGTTGTTTGTATTCATTGCTGTAATTCAGCGCGAATTAATAATAGCATGTAAAAATATGCGGCAAAAAACTGTGTGTCTATAGCTGCTGTTAGATGTCTTCATAGCTGTATTTTAAATAATAAAAATATCGATATTTATATTTTTCCTATCGATATTTTCGATATTTTAAGACTATCGATAATATCGATAGTTTCCCAGCACTAGTCGGTACACAGAAATAAAAAGAAAAAAAAACTCGGGATAAATAAAGTTTTTTATGATTACTTTAAGTACGAGTCGTACTCAAAAATTCAAATACGAATAACACTAAAACGTACTTAAAGCAATCCTAAATAGGATTACTTTCGAAAATTAATCCTGGAATTTCTTGAAATAAGTATAAAATTCTTAAATCAATTAAAAACAAGTAAGAAAGTATAGTCGGTCAAGCCCGACCATATGATACCCTACACCACAGTATTTAAAAACACATCATGCTTATGTGTCCATATATATATAGATTTATCTATGTTTATAAACTTCATGAAAATCGGTTTGAATGTTTGTGAGAGGCAGAAATTACCCCGTACCTCCCCTTGTGGTCCTATTTTTGAAAAATTGTATAGCTGATGTCTCCATATAGATATAGTTATATCTATGTTTTTTTAATTTCCAATTTCATTAAAATCGGTTTGATAGTTTCTGAGTGGAAGAAATTTCCCACTATCTTCCCCCACGGTCCTACGATTCGGCATGGTCCTTGTGCCAATAAGAACCTATGGCCCAAATTTCATCAAATTAGCTCCAAAATTGCGACCTGTACTTTGCGCACAAGGTTACATGGACAGCCAGCCAGCCAGCCGGACGGACATCGTTAGTTCGACTCAGAAAGTGATTCTAAGACGATCGGTTTACTTTACGGTGAGTCTAGGACCAATATTTTAAGGCGTTACACACATCAGCACAAATGCACTATTGTGGTGTGGGTATAACAAGATTAAACTTTTCGTTGTGTTTAACCCTCCGGCTTACGCATGTTTAACGTTGAAAAAAGGTCTGGCCAGACTCATGTGTACCACGAAGGGTGAAAAAGTAAATTTGAACTCTTGCTTCTCATATAGTTTGGTTAAATATGTACCTACATAAGATTTCTGAAGTAAAAACCATATCGGGCATGATGTTGGTGTTATCTTTCTGTAAGGTGTAATACGAGTAAGTAAATCAATCATACAGGGAGGGGTGTGCTGGAAATCGGAAACGTAAAACGCAAGAATTTTAAAAGTCGTTTTTCAATAAGATTTCTGTAATGAAAGATTTTGATGACAAATATTGTACAAATATTTCTCTATTAAACAGAAATTTATAACAAAAATTATAAAAATTGGATTAAAAGTGTATTAAATACAACTTCCAAATTCTGGCGTTTTACGTTTACGATTTCCAGCACACCCCTGATAATAATTGTTTCTTTCTAATTCGGAATAAAATCAACTTTGTTACACTTGAAACAAGCGCATTTTGAGATTGATTCAATCTTAGTTTAGCTTTAATCAACCTCGTTTTCGGATTCTTTCAAGTACGAAATCGGGATTGAATATCGATAATTTAAGTATTTTGCGATTGAAAATCTTTCTGTACCTGATTCAAGAAAATCCGTGCTCACCGTGCTTTTAATAGCTCTGCGGACTGATTTTTCTTTTGAGTGTAAGTATGTTTAAAAGAATACTTTATTTAATAAAATCTTTTTATGAAATATTCTATAACACTTTTATGCTTTTACGAATTGTAACAACAAAATATTCTTCAATTACAGTTTCTGCATAATTTTATTTTCCTTTAATAAAAAAAAACTTTCAAAGATATTTGCATTTTTATTCTTTATATTTTTGGCACATGTGTGTATGTATGTGCATTTAATTCATTTATTCTGACAAAGCCAGAGATAAAACAACAATCCGTATTCTTGTCAATTGTTAGAAAAAATGTATAAATAAAAATCGTATAAAACCATTTGACAGGATTTATTTTCTTTTAACTTTTTTATTGATAACATGTCAGAAATTCATTTATGCTTAAAATTTCAGATAATTGTTACAAAACAAATGAAAAAGAAAAAGAAACAAACAAAAAATTAACAAAAAGATAAATTAGTTTCAATATAAAGCAAGTAAAAATGTATAGTCGGCAAAGCCCGACCATATATTATACACTACATGAAAAAGCTACCACATAGTAGGATTAAACGTTTGTTTAACGAAATTATACTACATAATAAATTATTAATTGATTACATTCAAATTTTAATTAAATTTTGTCTTAAAACTTACATTTGCAAGAATTTGATCCGAATTTCAGAAGTGATTTTTTTAAGAAATTTTTGGTACATTATCGATATTTATGGGATAATTTAAGTAGTCTGAGAATAAGTAGTGAAATTGTAAAACTGAAAGTAAGTTACAAGATAAGTTTGTCGTTTATTATTGATAAAAAAAACACTGAAATTTATTGTTGGTGGGATAAGCTATTCCTAAGCCCACCTCACTGGTTGCTTAGGCCAGATCATCAGGAAACTTCATCCAAAGATTTAAAAAAAACTAAAGATATTAAACCAAATAAAACTGTTAAACGTATAAGAATTAAAAGTAACAGTTCTTCTTGTAACAATATTAAAGTTTAAACAAAAACATCAACAATAAACAGTGAGTTTATCTCTTCTTACATTTCCCACTACACTTGATTGGAATTCTTCCAACATTAATTGTGGTTGTAAGTAGGTTAAGACAAACAAAATGAAAACGAAAACAACTTGCAAAAGCATGTTGCCAGTTAAGTTTTTTCAGGCTGTGCACTGCCAGTTTATTATCAAAATAATTTTTGGGAATACAAAATTTTAATTCAAAAGATTTTGTTATTCGTGCTTAATTCCCAATTTTTATTATTGCTAAAAAAAACTCTGAAATTTATTGTTGATGGGATAAGCTATTCCTAGGCGCATTTCACTGGTTGCTTAGGCCAGATCATCAGGACACATCATCCAAAGATCTTAGAAAAACTTAAGTTGTTATACAAATAAAACTGTTAAGCGAATAAGAATTATAAGCAACAGTTTTACTTGTTACAATATCAAAGTTTAAACAAAAACATCAACAATAAACAGTGGTTTATCTTTTCTTACATTTCCCACTACAATTGGTTGGAATTCTCCCAACATTGATTTAAGCTGTAAGTAGGTTCAGAAAAAACTAAATAAAAACAAAAACAACTTGCAAAATATAAAGCCAGCTTAGTTTTTTTAAGCCGTACACTTGCCTGTTTATTACACTGGGTGTGAAATTTTTAAGTCATGGAAAAATAACAATATACGAAGACCAGAAAAAAAGACCCGTGTCTCCTAGTTTTGCCCAAAGTCATGCACTTTTTTATGGACCCCTAAGACTTTGGGCCTCAGTATAAGTTTTGCAAAAAAGATATCATTTTCTCAGGTTCATATCTTGCAAGCAGCTCGGAATTTTGATTTACCCTCTGAGACAATGTCTTAGCCCTTGCTAAAAAAAAACAAAAATTGTAAACATATAAAATCAAAAATGATGGAGGGCAGTTTGGAAGCAACGTGCCTGTAGAAACCATAAGTTCTGAATCAGAGTCAGATTCGGACGACGAATTGGGGTCACAATTTAATAGAATGCGATTTGCAAGTCCAGGGCCATCAATATTATAAACATAATAAAAATTTTTTTTATATTTTTGTAATAGATTGCAAAGTATCTCAATGTTGAAGTTAAGAGAAAACAAATTAAATTAAAAAATTTTCGGGAAATTTTTCACATTTGCGGCAACATAAGCGCTACCTAAATGGTGTTAAAAATAATTCCTAGGAACTTCATATGCTCTAAGAAGTTGTTTATTGAGATCTTAGGTACATTTATGTAGTTGATTATTTCTTTGAATTTGGAACGGTTTGCTACCTATGGACATGAACAGGGGGAAAAAGGTAAAAAAAAATCGAATTTTTTTAAATTTTTTTGCGATTTTGATCTGGAATATGAAGTTTTATGATTTTATATGTTCAAAATTATTGTTCTTCATGGCAAGAACTACAATTTTGTCTCAGAGGACTAATCCAAATTCCGAACGGTTTGCAAGATATGAGCCTGAGAAAATGATCACTTTTTTGTAAAAATTACACCGAGGCCCATAAAAAAAGTGAATGACTTTGGGCAAAACTGGGAGACACGGGTCTTTTTTTTTTTGTCTTTTATCACGTAGAGTTGTACGTATATAAGCTATTTATTTTTCGTGTTGCACTGTGTTATCAAAGTAAGTTTCACTCCAAAAAAGCATTTATGTTTACACGGGCCTCTTCCTAGTTGGATAAAATATCGACTCTTCGAAGTTTTGTTTTTCATTAAGAGTTGAGAAAGATATTTCGCAAGCTTTGTTGGATGTTTGCGGAATTCATCTTTTCTTATAGAATATAAATGAATATGGATGTTCGCATTTCCTATATAAAGAATGGTTCAACCAAAACGCACGATGTCAATTGTGAATAAAACAAAAAGTTTTCAGAGAATTCTCTAAATATTTATTAGCCCATTAAGGCCCTGCGATGCGTTTTCGCAACGTTCACTTAAACCTCCCCTCAGGCATTTTGTTGTTACGTGATATTGTTATAAAGCACAGAGAAATAAAATTTAACTAAATATCTAATCGACCTGTTTTTGGATTTGTATCATACATAAGTTTTTTTTTATAAAAATTTTTAATTTTTCCTGATTTTTGGGTACTTTTGGAAAAAGTTTAAAAAAATAAAGTAATATATAATATATAATATATATATAATATACCTATCTGAAACTTCTGACGGAGGTAGCTAACATACGAACATTATTATTTCTACTCAAAAATCCAACCATCGTAGACATTTGAGACTTTTTTTATGATTGGATACATCCGTGATGCGAAAACGCAACACTTGGTCTAAACCATATACAAATTACACAAAATTATCAAATAAAATATATTATACAATCACTTGCTATTTAAATAAAACATGTATACATGTAAATTATAAGTTGTTGTTATTACGCAGTAGGTAAATTCTCTATGTCAAGTGTGCTATTTTCCTAAAGTGAAGCGAACTTCCACCAAAGTAGTCCCGTGATAGGTCTCTGTGGGAAGAGACCGGTTCCAGTTCTAACAGTTTATATGAATAAGATCTAGCACTTTTACACGGGTTTGTCATTGGTTAATTGACACCATTTGACCAGTCACACATCTATTCTCAATGAACGTGTTAAGTGTTAGTTAGAACAATGTAAGATTATTTCGATACAATGTAGTATGTACCGTAATTCATTACTTTTTTACCTTCTTGTTCTTTATGCACCAGTTAGATGATTAGTTCTCCTTTCACTGGTCATGAGTTCTATCTTTTTGAACTTGTTCTATTTTCACAAATCCAGGAACAATTGGCACACATTTCCAGCAGGGTTACTTCAATATTTGATACCATCCACTGACAGCTAGGATATTTCAGGAGTGGGCATTATATTGAACCTGTGGTAAATTATGAACCGATCTTTACGAAAGTTGACAGTGTGATTTCTAGTCATTTAAAACTTTGACAGAACAAAATTTATGACAATAGAATTATTTTTTTTGTTTTAGGCGTACCAAAGTGTTTTTCGAGAGTGGGTTTTATATGGGTCCTATAGTAAATTATGGACCGATCAATTTACAAATGTGAAAAAAGTGACGTAGCAGTGCACCCAAAGGGCCTTGGAGCATATCATAATTGAATTAAAAATAAAATGTAAATGAATATCTTTTTTAATTTTTTTCCTAAAGACGTGAATAAAATATTTTAATTTAAAATTTTTACAAATGCGCTTAATTTGTATATCGTTAAGGCCCGACGTTGCGTTTTCGCAACGGGAGTTATCTGGGCTCCCACGTATCCGATTTGCCCAAAATTTATTTTCTTTCATATTTAGGTATAAACAATTAAATTGAAAAAGTTTCATCATTATAGCTCAATGGGATCATGGTTCGGGCCTTAATGGGTTAATTATTATAAACCAAAGATTATATTTATAAGCACTTACTTTATAAAACATACATTACATGCAGCAGTTCGCATTAGTATCAAAAATATTCACACTTGCCAACAGAAAATTTTGTCTCTAGTGCAAATTACATAGAAACTACATATGTGTGGAAAATTACACACGAGGGTAACTTACGTTATTGATATTGCTTACAGAGTCAAAAGGTCTCTTTAGTGTACCTCAAACATTTTTTTGTTTATCGTACTTATATGAACGATTCAGTTTGTGTGGTTTTTCACACAAGGGTGATTTTTGGTTAAGAAATATTTTATGGAATAGGACCTAAACATGTGGATAGGAGCTACGCCAAACTTTGGACTTATTTTTAAAGAAATAAATGCCCAACAGGGGGGGGGGGGGGGTCCCAAGTGATATAGGGAAATATTAAGGCATGCTTGATCGACTTTACGTTTCCAATAGTTTTCGAATGTTACTTTGTCTTTGCAGGCATATACAGACATATGAACAATCAAAAATCGTGATTTAAAGGATGAGAGCGACTTGCATTATGTTGTCTCTTCCAAACATTTCATGATATTGCACATGGGATACCAAATTGATTTAAACTCATTTGTTACTGTTAGTTATGTTTGGTAAAAATCATATATATTATTTCTAAAGCACTTTTTTTTGTCGGTTGCAAATATCTCCCATACCACCGCATCAAATTTAATGAATGATATCTCATTTTAAAGCTTATTTCTAACACTAATGACGAAAAATAATTAGAAATTGAAAAATTAATATTTTCATTGATAAAGGACTCGTACGGGCAAAACGTTAACGATGATCATGTCATTACCTCTAACATTGTATTCAAAGAAGTATTATAAAAGCATTTAAACATATGTATGTATGTATGTATGTATGTAAATATGTATGATGTATATTATGATTTCTAATATTTTTATACTTTTAATTAAATGTATTGAAGTTACAAAAATTTCTATTTATTATTTTCATTTTATGTTACAAAAATGACAACTAACGGTGCGAAATATTCGCACGGGTCATCTAGTGAAATTAGAAATGTAATGTTACATTTGCAGTTGCAAATGCTGTGTTTAAAGCTTATAAAATCCATCATTTATTTCTTAATTAAAACGAAAAATATCAAACAGCCGCATCGTCATTATATTCACATCTGTACACTAATAACATTTTGTTTTCTCATTGAAGTATTAAATTTAGAAACCAATACATCACTCAAAGCTTTAAACAAATTGCCTATCAAAGGCTTAAAAAAAAAGTTATAATAAATTGGAGTTAAATTACAATCTCCATATAATTCAAACAAAAATGAATGACAAATTTGCTCAATACGATACGACATTAAAAGGAGGATATTTTGAAATTGCAGTTCTCACGTTTAGACATGACCAAACATGCAGTGAACAACAAAATATGTTGCCCTTTTTTCATTCGTTAATTTAGAAAATATTCATAAGAAAATTTGTAGGTAGCACCAAAAGATGTTGTAAATTTAAGCTTTAAATTTAAGAGAGGCATGTTTAAAAGTTTTTTCGATTACAGGGACTTGAGTATCACTTAGTACTACAGTTTTTCTTTTCCCGTACCACTTTATATTCCGGGAGCGCGGGATCTATTTTTCAAATTCCCGGAAATTCCCAGGTATTCCCGCTTGATATAAACCGGGGCAAAATATAATTTAATTTATTTGAACAAAAAACAAATAACGATTCATTTGATCTATTAAATAAGTTTATCAATACATTAAACGTTAGTAAAGTCTTGAAACCCGGAATACATTTGTTTATTATGTTTTTTCTCCACTTTCGTCAACATTTTATTTGTACAAAGTTCAAATGTAAACATTAGAGCTTGTGCCATAGCTTTTTTAAGAACAATTGTGATTTTTAGTTGAACTGTAAATTTTGAATTTTTTGATATTTATACCCACACCACAATAGTGGAGAGGGTATTATGCATTTGTGCTGATGTGTGTAACGCCTTAAAATATTGGTCCTAGACCCACCTTAAAGTATACCGAGCGTCTTAGAATCACTTTCTGAGTCGAACTAACGATGTCCGTCCGGCTGGCTGGCTGGCTGTCCATGTAAACTTGTGCGCAAAGTACAGGTCGCAATTTTGAAGATAATTTGATCAAATTTAGGTCATAGGTTCTTATTGGCACAAGGACCAAGTCTGTTAAAAATGGGCGGAATCGTAGGACCACGAGGGAAGATAGGGGGAAATTTCTTCCTCTCAGAAACTATCAAACCGATTTCAATGAAATGTAAAACATAGATAGAACCATATCTATATAGACACAAAATGTATGCATTTTTTTAAAAATAGGACAACGAAAGGAGATAGGGGCAATTTCTGCCTCTCAAACCGATTTTAATGAAATTTAAAACATAGATAGATCCATATCTATATGGACACATTAGCTATACAATTTTTAAAAAATAGGACCACAAGGGGAGGTAGGGGGCAATTTCTGCCTCTCACAAACTTGCAAACCGAATTTCATGAAGTTTATAAACTTAGATAAATCTATATTTATATGGACACATAAGCATGATGTGTTTTTAAATACTGTGGTGTAGGGTATCATATGGTCGGGCTTGATCGACTATACTTTCTTACTTGTTTTAAATTTTTTTAAATTATTAAATTATTTTTACTGAAAAATGTAAATTCAACCCAGGTTCGAGCCCCAGCTCAGTCAAGAAAATTATCAATACATTTTAATAAAAATTTCATGTTGTAAAAATTCCTTCATTCAGTAAAAATAATTTAATGAACACTAAATTTGAAGCACTCAAGCCTAACTTAAAATATCAAAAAATTAAAAATGAACAGTTCAACATAAAATCACAATTGTTCTTGTTAGTAAAAATAAATAGTATTGTGGTTATTTTTTGTTGAACTGTTTATGGTTTTTAATCCAAATTTTGATATTTTTAATTGGGCTAAAGTTCATCAAATTTATTTTTCATTAAATAATTTGTATGAAAAAAGGAATCTTACAACAAGAAATTAATTAAAATTTATTAATAATTTTCAATATTTTTAATCAGGCCAATTTAATTTTCATTAAATTATATTTATGAAGAAAGGAATTTTCCAACATGAAAATCAATTAAAATTGTCATTGATAACCATTCATTATTGACTGACCCAGATTCGAACCCAGGCGGCTGGTTACCCTGACATGTTTCGATCGCTACTACCCGATCTCCTTAGAGGGGTTTGCCGTCTTACACCGGCAGCCATCGATGACTGCTGACGTCAATAATCAAACATCAATCCTTAAACCAAATTGTATTTTAACCTTTGGTAGATCGAAATTTGCTTTTTTGAATGAGTATCCATTTTTCAATTGATTTTACATGTTTTTCTCTAACCTCTGTTATTTTCGTACTTTTTGTCAAGAATTCTCCTTGAAGACCAAAGTACATTTTTATTTTTTTATGTTTTGTCTTTCTTTTTCTTGTTGACCTTTTTCAGCACAACTCGAAAGACAAACGTACACATAAAGCTCGTGCCTTAGCTTTAACAATAATTAGTATTGTGGTAATTTTTTTGAACTATTTATGGTTTTTAATCCAAATTTTTAATATTTTTAATCAGGCTTAAGTTCATCCAATTTAATTTTCATTAAATTATTTTTATGAAGAAAGGAATTTTACGATATGAAAATTAATTAGAGTTGTCATTGATAACCATTTATTCTTGACTGACCTAAGATTCGAACCCAGGCGGCTGGTTACCCTGAAATTTTTCGATCGCTACCACCCGATCTCCTCAGAGGGTATGCCGTCTTACACCCGCAGCCATCGACGACTGCTGACGTCAATAGTCAAACATCAACCCTTAAACAAAATTAAATTTTAACCTTTGGTAGATCGAAATTTGCTTTTTTGAATGATTATCCCTTTTTTTAATTGATTTTACATGTTTTTCCTTTACCTCTGTTATTTTCGTACTTTTTGTCAAGAATTCTTCTTGAAGTCCAAAGTACATTATTGTTTTTTCATGTTTCGTATTTCTTTTTCTTGTTAACCTTTTCCAGCACAATTGGACGTGCTCTATGTGTACATTTGTCCTTTAAGTTGTGCTGAAAAAGGTCAACGGAAAAGGGAAAGACAAAATGAAAAAACAAGAAATGTACTTGGACTTCAAGAAAAATTCTTGACAAAAGTACGAAAAAACAGAAGTAAGGAAAAAACATGTAAAATAAATTAAAATGGATAATCTTTCAGGAAAGCAAATTTCGATCTACCAAATGTTAGAATACAATTTGGTTTAAGGATTGATGTTTGACTATTGACGTCACCAGTCGTCGATGGCTGCGAGTGTAAGACGGCAAATCCATCTGAGGAGATCGAGTGGTTGCGATCGAAACATGTCATGGTAACCTGCCGGCCGGGGTTCGAGCCCCAGCCACGTCAAGAATGAAAGATTATCAATAACAATTTTAATTGATTTTCATGTTGTAAAATTCCTTTCTTCATAAAAATAATTTAATGAAAAATTAAATTTCATGAAGTTAAGCCTAATTAAAAATATTAAAAATTTGGATTAAAACCCATAAATAGTTCAGCAAAATAACCACAATACTAATTATTTTTTTATTATTTTATTTAATTTTATTATTTTGGCCATATGTGCAAAATGAAGCCCATTAGCGGTTTATTATCTAAAAAATTTTTTTATGAGAAATAAGCCACACTTGTTTGTGTTAGATGGCATACGTTGTTATGCCGTATAACTTATTTCTTTCAGATGTTGCAGTATATGCATGCCAAATTAAAAAAAAAACGGTTGTATAGTTAAGAATTTAAAGGGATGGGGAGCTTTTACCCTCTTGCCCTATTCCATGCCCTATACCCTATTTCCTTTCAGAGGTTGCAGTGTCTCTGTATTTCAAATTTTAAGAAAACCGGTTGATTATCTTAGAATATATAGGGAGGGCAGCTTCCACCCCTCTTACCTTATTTCACGCCCTAAATAATTAAAGTTATGAGATATAGTTCCTTTTAGATCTCACACTATTTTCCTGCCAAATGGTTTTAAAGCTCCCCCATTATATATTATACCTTTAATTTGATTTATTTAACCTTTTTTTTTGCTTTAAAATAATTAGACAATTTTCGGCTACACTGTATGATTGTGAATTGCACGTATTATCCCTCCATTTTTATTTATTACAATAAACCGCATTGAAATAAGTTTTTTTCTATTCTCTGTATACTACATAGAAAAATAAAGCGAATAATAGATCTACTCCAACTTCCACCCCCATCACTTTCAGCCAAAAACAAAAAGCAATGTTAACTGCAGACTGATTTTGAATACAAATATTGTGGTTAGTGCACACATCCATGCTAAACGACATACACACAGCGAAAAAATGCATCTAAAGTGTTCAGTATTTGAAACTTAACGTTGAGAGAAAAAAAGTAAGATTGATAACATCCAGCTGATTAATGAAGAACAAGGGAAAAGAGAATTCCATTTCTTTTCCTCTCTCTCTCTTCTTAAAACTTAGCGCTATGTTTTCTATTTGAGTCTTTAAATTATTTGAGATTGCGAAAGTGTTTCTTAAATCATAGCTTGTTTATAAAGGTTGGGCAATTTATATCCAGAACAACAGAACGTTATCAAAGTGACAACAATATGTATAAAAAAACAAGTGTTATTGAACTGAAAAAAACCTGCTGTCAAAATTCCCAAAAACTATGTTGTGAATAAAACAACTGTACTTCGGCAAAATGAAAACAAATTTAGCCAAAATAATAACGAGGTGTTATAAAAAGTCTGACACTGACATAAACAACAGCCGCTGACAATTTAAATATTATTCTGCTGGTTGTTTTTCTCCGTGTATAAACTAACGCTTTGGCTTGGCTATAAAATGATCCAGTGTATATCTGTATGTTCATAACAATATAATCACGAAAGTGCTTGATACCCCTATTACGAATGCAATTTTTTTTTATAGTTCCTTTTTTAACAAAACTAATTTTTTTTTGAAATTACTAACGAGTCACATACTCGACACAAATAAAATCTTCCATAAAAATTCAAATTGTTCATACTAAACACAACTTTATGAGTTCTCTCCTTTTAAGGCAGACGACAACTTACTCTGAAATGTTAATTTTTTGTTATTTTTTTTTTTCAAATGTGCAATTTTTGTAGTTTGTTTTGTATGGGTCAAAAATCTCCTCAATTACGTGTCATTCAAGTATTGCCGGAATATTTCGTTATGCATTGGTGGAGACTCATGCATATTTAATGTCGCAAAAGCAATTATTTTTAAAACAAGATACTGGTGCAAAGTGGTGTCGTTGGAAAAGAAAAATCCGATGAAAATTGGAGTCAGTTTCTTAAAAAAAATTGTTTAAATCCTAATAGAGGTCGCCAGCTTAAAAGTGGTGTAAGCCACATTACATTTATTTCATATTTGTGTGGCTTATGGCTACTTTTCTGTTATAAGTAGAGCCAAATAAATAAATGCAACACAAACTTTTTCAACGCTTTCTGTTAGTGATTGATAAAACAAGAGATAAGCTAGTTTCTTATTTTATTTTCGCAGTTTTAATTATTTTGGCGTAGATAAGTCCGGGTATGAAAAATTGAGGCTTACATCACTTTTGCGCTGACGGCCTCAATTGAAAATAAGTGCAGCTATGTCCGATTTAGATTATAGGACAAGAAGTTACGCTACAAGTCGTTTGACACCTTAAATCATCAAATATTCAGCCTTATTACGGTACACGATGTCGCAAATTGCAGCCAAAGCAGAAAAACTGCCATTTCTTCCCCTTCTTCATTTGTGATTGCCAAAAAAAAAAAGAAAAAAACTGTTGCTTTAACTTCTAATTCATTAAACAGTCGCTGTCAAAACAACCTAAAAATCAGAAAGTTGTAAACAAATTTTCGTTTCTTGTTCAACAGGTTTTTGGTTCGACTGCAGTTTTTTAAACCCTGGTCGCTTACGACTCTGTAGAAGATTAAAGTAACACACAACAGTAGTGCGATTCACTATGCTTTTGTAACCACAATTGTTTTGTTTAAAAATTTTAACCACAAAATTAACCATTTTGCTTTTCACTTACACTTTTAAAGCCAGCTGTTTCAGTCAGCTGTTATTTTTAACAAAACAAATTTTGTTTTGTTTATTAACACCAACACCAACAACAAAATGTTAATTTATTGTTGTACCTATATAGTCGATAAATAATATGGCTTTGAGGTATAAAGCCTACAATTTATTCACTTCTTGTCACACACCAATTTTTCGTGTAGCTTATTATTTATTTGGCTCAAACAAAATTTTAAAATTAAAACAAGTAAGAAAGTATAGCCGGTCAAGCCCGACCATATGATACCCTACACCACAGTATTTAAGAACACATCATGCTTCTGTGTCCATATTAATATGGATTTATCTATGCATGTTTATAAACTTCATTGAAATCGGTTTGAAAGTTTGTGAGAGTCCAAAAATTGTCCCCTACCTCCCCTTGTGTTCCTATTTTTGAAAAACTACGTAGCTAATGTGTTCATACAAATATATTTGTATCTATGATTCAAATTTCATTAAAATCGGTTTGATAGTTTTTGAGAGACAGTAATTTCCCCCTATCTTCCCTCGTGGTCCCATTTTCAATAGGCTTGGTCGTTGTGCCAATAAGAACCCTTGTCCCAAATTGTATCAAATTATCTCCAAAATTGCCACCTGTACTTTTCGCACAAGGTTACATGGACAGCCAGCCAGCCGGACGTCGTTAGTTCGACTCAGAAAGTGATTCTAAATCAATCGGTATACTTTAAGGTGGGTCTAGGACCAATATTTTAAGGCGTTACACACATCAGCACAAATGCAAAATATCCTCTCCACTATTGAGGTGTGGGTATAAAAATTAATTAAATTAAAATTAAATTAATAAAATTACTTACTTACTTACTTATTCCGGACCTCTTTCTACCTTGCATTGTAGAGGTTTTTGCAAAGACTCCTCCACTACTGTCTATCCTGTGCCGCTGTTTTGGCAGTTCTAGGCTCGATTCCTTGTTCTGTCAGAGTGTTGTTAATAGTGTTCCGCCACGTTATTCTTCTTCTTCCTCTGCTTCTCGTACCTCGGTCTTGCTTCTGAGACTCGTTAGCTTATTGCGTTCGATTTTGTTGTTTAGCGGTTCTGTATTAAAGCTGGCTAATATAGTTTCGTATTCTGTCTCGTCTTGTTTTACCGGCCACACGTCTTAAGTACTTCATTTCTGACCCTCGACTTCTGCTCCGATTTTTTGTGGTTAGCGCCCATGATTCGCAACCATATGTAAGGGTTGGTATATACGTGTAGTTGTATACAGCAAGTTTTGTTCCCGCTGAAACTTTCCTCTTACTGATGAAATTTTTGTTTAAAGCAAAGTATAAATTAGCAGTTGTAGCTATCCTGCGATTTAAATCCCTGTCCGCTTTTCCGTCTTCGCTGATTGTGACTCCCAAGTAGCGGAAGTGTTGAACTTGCTTTAATGCTTTGGATCCTATGTTAATTTGATGATGAATCCTATCTGGACTAATTATCATGTTTTCCGTCATCTGCATATGCTAACACGGAAACTTTCACTGGTTGCATGTTCCAATATCCTACTGTCATTGAAATAAGTGAGTGGAGAGTAAGCTTTCTCTAGGTGTATTATGCAGCAATGAGTTTTCCTATTAAATCAATGGTTTTTTCCGAAATTTGTCTCATAGTGAGTATTAAATCTTGGGTTCCACGATTTTGTCTAAATCCACATTGTTCCTCTTCAAGTTGATGTTCTATCTTGCTCTTCAGGCTTTCAGTGAGTATTCTTGAGTATATTTTTCCCTCTACAGTTAGAAGTGCTATATCGCGGTGATTTTGGTATAGCTGGTTATCTACCTTCTAAAAAAAAGGGGTGATTATGGCTACTTGCCAGTCGATGGGAATCGTTCCCTGCCTCCATACTGCATTGATCACGTTGTGTATTTCAGAAGTTCAGGAACTATATCATCATGTCCAGCAGTTTTACCTAACTTCATTTTGCGAAGTGCATTGAGGAGTTCGTCCATTGTGATTTGGCCAGGATCTTCTTCGTCCTCCGGAAGTATAATGTTATCTGCTGAAATTGAGGTGCCTTCGCCATTTAATAGATGTATAAAATCTTATTGTCATCTCCCAAAATTTCTGCTTCTTTCTTTACTTCGTATAAATTTAATTGGACAATCTTTGGGGCTCCTAAGGTCTTTAAAGGTTCTGTAGAAAAGTTTCTGGTTTTCACTATGATTTTCTTCCAAAAAAACGTCGAAATTCTTCCCATGCTTCTGCCTTTGACAATCGGACTTATTCTTTAACTTTTATAGGTTTTTTTTTTTTTTTTTTTTTTTTTGTAGAAGTTGTATTTCTCAGTGCTTTTGTCGCTTAAATAGTCCTTCCATCTCATTTTCTTTTCATTTGCTTCCTCTTTAAGAGCATCGTTCCACCATCTTGTGGCTTTTACATGTCGTCAACCACATTTTGCTTCACCGCAAACTTCTTTCGCATAATCAAGTATTATGTTTTTAAACTCGTTCCATATGGTGTCCACGTTATCGGTTGTTATATGTGGCCTTGCCCTACTTTTTTCAGACACTGTATTATCAACAGAACTGGTCCTGGGACTTGTGAAAATAGAATAAGTACCAAAAGAAAGAACTCATGACTGGTTTTATTGAAATAATACCTAGGACAATCATTGTATAAACTAGCACTAAACACGTTCATTGAGAATAGATGTGTGACTTGTCAAGTTAGGTGTCAATTGACCCCCACCAATGACAACCCCATGTAAAAGTGATAGGTCCCATTCATATAAAGTGTTAGAACCAGAACCGGTCTCTACCGCCAAAGAACCTATCACGGGACTAGTTCGGTGTCAGTTTGCTTCCCTCTGGGGATAGTACTGCTCTTGAACTGCACTGGATTTTAGTTTTGCTATTTTAATCTTTGTTTTCAAGTTCTGTCGTCGGCTTTTCCTCTTTGATGGCTTTTCAACAACCTTACGTAGCACCAGTAGGTAACGATCACTCCCTATCTCTGATCCGCATTTTACTCTAGCATCTTGGCATATCGATAGTTGGTTCGTGCTTACGACAATATAGTCTATTACACACTTTTCGTTTCTGGAGGGTTCTTCTCTTGTATATCTGTGTATATTTTTATGTGGAACATTGTATTAGCTAGAACAAGGTTGTTAGCGATGCAAAGTTGCAGCAGTCGGGTACCGTTGTTATGTAATTCATTTTCTCCTTTTAAAAAAAAAAATTAAAAAATTTCGGGATTGTTGCCGACTCTTCCGTTGATATCTCCTAGCAGTATAATATCTGTTGTTATATAAGCAATTACGTTATGGAGTGTGTCAAAGAATCTATCCTTTTCTTACGCGTTGTCATCTTTCGTTGGTGCATAGGCCACAACCATAGTCAGAAACCTATTTCCCTCCGTGATTTTAAGAGACATAATTCATTCAGTTATAAATTTCCATTCGCAGATGGATTCTTCCATTTCTTTTTGGATTAAAAATCCAACTGCAGCCTTAGCTCTGTTATTCATTGCTACTCCTGAGTACAGTAGGACGAAAACATATTTAATAATCTCACATCCTTGTCCCTTTTTCTTTGTCTCGGTTATGGCAAGGTATTTAACATTAGTTTTCTTGATTTCGTCAACGAGTTCAGCTTTCTTTTCATTATCACTTCTTACGTTCCATGTTCCGTAATCAATATTCCTATTTCGTCGCCAGGTCGGTAATCTGTTTTTCGGGCCATTTTCATTTATTTTTCTTTGCGTGATTTGTTTAATTGTTGTTGAATTCGGAGAATTTAGGGATTGGCACACTGTCTCCTATCCTGGTTGAGAGGGTTGCTCCCAATTGAGGTTTTCCAGAATTTACCGTTCTCAGATACTTCCACGATGTTGATTGCATGGGAAGTTCTACATAAATCCACTGCGGCGTTCCCTCCTC
The DNA here is from genome assembly GCA_930367215.1 of Pollenia angustigena. Lineage (NCBI taxonomy): Eukaryota > Metazoa > Arthropoda > Insecta > Diptera > Polleniidae > Pollenia > Pollenia angustigena. The sequence continues at coordinate 47,012,935 of OV884058.1, forward strand.
CTTCCTCATCCTGGCTTGGGACCGGCATAGGCGGAGTTAAAATTAATAAAATAAACTTTGCACAATATCATTTAAAATCTACAAATTAAAAGGTCTTGTTTTGTTTTTTTTTTATTCTTCTTTGTAATTTATGCTATTTTGATTACCAACCGCCCCTGTGAGTAAGAACAACCAACACGCGCGCAGGTAGCAAATTTGTTGTGTGGAGTAACGAACTCTCGGCTTTTGTTTAAAAGCTAAAGCTATCTAATCGGGTATTTAATAAATCGACGTTTACCTCGTATAATTATTCGAGGTAAAAATTTAATCGAATAATTTCATATTTTTCGGTTAATCGAATTACATTTTTTAATATAAAAATTGTATTAAAAAGTAACATAAAAGAGGAAAACTTTTTAAATAAAATTAGCATCACTATTTAAGCTAATCTTTTAAAATTATCTTTCAAAAAGTGCAAACAGTTAAAGTGTTTATGTTTCAAACGATTTCTTTTTTTGGTTTTGAAGAAACTTGATGTAGAAAAGATTCTTTAAAATGGGTATTTTACATAAAAGAAAAAACTAATACTGTGAAAAATCAAATTTTCAATTAATCGGCCTAAATTCTTCGAATTGTTCGTTAGCCGAAAATAAGCAATTTTAAATTATATGAAGAGTTAAAAGTCCATAATTTCATATGGCCACCATGTGGATACGAATTAAATTTCAAAAGGGAATTGAAAAAAGTTTTTGCAACAAATGTTTCATTATATACCCAAAGACTTATTATAGTGAAGAATATATAAGATGTTCGGCATGGTCGTATATAGCATTTTTACTTATTTTAACTTAATTGAACCAAAATATAATTTCTTCATAATGTTTGTACGAATTGCCCTGAATCTTAGCTGGTCTGCAATTTTCTCGTCATACCGAATCTTTTTCTACCCTACATTGATTGGCACGTTCTTTAAATTGTTGGTGGTTGGGGAACTGAAAATGTCTAAATGGTTCTAAATTAAACTATACCATCTTAGCTGACTCTGATGTAGACAGAGTCGGCTAAACTACTTTGTAGCTTATGTGCAACGCTTTTGTGTAATTACGGTCATAGATTATTAAATCTATGCAAATAGGTTTAATGTTTTAAGTTTATTTAACCACTGTGTTCACTATTTTCATGTTTTTGACCAAATAATAAATGTAAACTTTAGCGCTTATACACTAAACCATCTGCAAATACTGCACACAATGCAACCACTTTTAATGCTACCAACACTAAGTTGTAATCTAATCGTTGATACTGATGTCCTTGTTAAATTCCACTCATTTTAAGCTGCAGAATGCTTTTGTGCCATTATGCAGTCAACATACTTTTTTTTATTCAAATTGTATTTCGTTAAATCCTTTTTGTTCGCGTAGTGCGTCCTTACAAAAATGTTGCTACAGTTTGCCTTTATTGGTCCCAATGACCAAAAAAGTGTTCTCCTCTAGTTCTGTTTAGCATTTTTAATTTGGAAAGATTTTAATGTACGCGACTGTACAAGTCAATGACTATAGTGGAGCTAGGGAGATAGAACAGTTATTCTTCGATCGGTTTAAATCGGTTTTTTTTAAATTTTGCTTATTTTTCGAATATCGAATAAATGGGCTATTTTGGTATAATAAGATCAACCCACTGTTTATTGTTGGTGTTTTTTTCTAAGCTTTGACAACGTTTGCAAGTAAGACTTGAATGTTTGTAATTCTCATGCGTTTTACAGTTTTATTTGTATAACATTTTTTGCTTTTTCGATGCCTTTGGAAATAGCATTCCTGATGATCTGGCCTAAGCAACCAGTAAAATGCGCATAGGAACTAACTTCTCCCTCAACAATAAATTTCATTGTATTTATCAAAAATAAAAATTTGGAATTTAGCATGCCAATAGAGCAGTGATAACCACTCCATAGGCTCGCGAGTCAGTCAATAATCATATTTTTCACACAGACACGGTCGGCAATTCACATGTATACAACAACTTTGTTCGTTTCAAAACATTAGACTAACATCATGATGCAGGGCAGTCTCTGCGACCGCACACAAGTACATAATATCTTTGTGTGCGTGCGTTCGGGGTTTGGTTAGTTCGGGGCTTGGTTATCACTGCAATAGAGAAATCTTATTTATAATAAATTTTTTATTCCCAAAAATTACCTCGATGAAAAATTAATGTAAAGTTTGAAATATGCTTGTGTTGGTTATTGTCGACACAAAACAGAAACAAAGTCTGTGTTTGCCAAGCCATTCATATGGGTTATTTTGACCTTAAGTCATGTAAATATCTTGTTGGTTCTCATCTTTGTGAATTGCTTTGTTTTTCTTAAAATTAACTTTTTATATCAAAAACATTTGTTTTGATTTAATATATTCGTACAAAACTGGTTATCCGGTTTTTTATATGCTTAGCCGTTAACTATTTTCCAGTGTTGCCACTTTGTGGATAATTACCCGAAATGGGTGTAATTTTTACTCTCGTGGGTAGCTCGTGGGTAATAACTTTTAGGTGTTAATCAGGTATAATTTGAAATTCTTTCTGTAGTTGTTTAAATAAAATCAAGATTCGATTTCAGTGGTCACATTTTGTTAATTTTAAATAGTGTTGATGTTTCGTTTTAAGAAAAGACTTCTATCGTTACATATATACATATTTTCAAAATTATATTATGGTGATTAAGAACCCGTAGTTTATTGAAAAAATTATTCAAACTAAAAAGTTTCCTGGAGGAAGATGTGTTTCCTATATTTATTATTTGTTTGCTTCTTATTATATGTATGTCTATGGAATTGTATTTCTTACATACAATTTAAAAAATAATTGATTTCAAAAAGATACACATAAAAATAGGACACATAATTAACAATAATAATTACTAAGAGTAGAGAAAGGTGATTATTGTCCTTTTCATGACATTAGGAATTGATAAAAAGTCGATAAATCTATCAGCCCAATTATAAATACAAATTCCCCGGGAGTTTTTTCCCTTTTTCCATTTTTACAATTGAATTTACATAGGAAAAATGGAAGAAGGGAGAAAACACCCGGGGAAATTTTATTAATAATTTGGCTGTATATAATTTGTTAAATGTGTTGCTCATTCTACTAAGCGGATCAGCATAATTGCCGAGTTTTACCCGCGATATCTCATCGTCCTTGTAAAAGGTAATTCCCAAATAGTCCATGTCGTATTGAATTTAACACTGGGCAATCGAATAGGCAAAGAAATACTGTCTGTCTCAGTTCCGAGTTCTCTGCAGCTGCGGCAGCATTCATTCAAAGGTGGACCGAGTCTCATAGCGTGCACATCGATCGTCTAGTGACCAGTAAGTATATATACCAGTCTTGAAATATCCCCCCGACCGAAGTTAAGAAGACGATCAGAGCTACTAAAGTTGTATGTGTGCCACGTTACCTTAATAGTTCTGCAGTCATCCAGTTTCTTCCATTTATCATAAGCCATATCCAGTTGTTTTGTTTTACTTCTTGTTAATGTGTTTAAAGTCTTTAATGTTGTTCTTGTTAATTTATTTAAAATTACGATATGGATCTTAATAGAATGACTAATGTTGATATCCTTTAAATGATTTTTTTTTTTTTGTGTTTGGTCCTTTTTTGTAAACATGTTTTTATTAAATAAAACGTTAATTTTATATCACGTGTAATTTCATTTAAATCGGGTAATTTTGCGTCATCTCAAGTGTAATTTTGAATTTGGCTGTTCGTAACACTGCTATTTTCTTAATTCGCAACTTTTCGGAATATTCGAAACCCGGTTTTTGAAAAAAGTCGAATACTCGATCTCCCTAAGTTACATGTACATTCATTTGCATGACGCTGGGAGTCAAGAGAGTGCAATGGGGGTTCTACAGTAAAAGTTTGCGGATTCTAATGTTGGTAAAGTAGTCATATACAGCTGACTGCATGTATGTATGTGAGTTTTTGCATGTATTGTGTCTTGTACTTCAGTATGTTCTCATTTAACCATAATGCAATACGTTCGTTTATTATGCACTGATTTACAAAGGGCAATTGAAAATCGCTTTTGAATGCAAAACAACCAACCATCAAATGAATACCAAGGAACTCTTTCGTTTCGTTACAAAATCACAACCACAAACAAGTGGTTCAATACAAATGACAATAACGACAACGAGCAAACGAGGAACAGTCATCTCTTTGATTATATTTGGCTGCAATTATTTGGAAATGAGTGCAGGCAAATATCAAATCGGAAATTATACTTAATTCAAGATTTTTTTGTATTACAGAGCTAAAAGTATTATTTTCTTAATTTTAAGTTTGTAATTTTATGCTCTTCGAAAGAGAAATTTAATTTTCAATAATTGCTTTAAATACTATTTATTTCTGTTTCGCCCTCTACGTAAATCTTACTGCCGGTTTAACGATGTCGAACGTCATCGTTCGCATAGAAAATTATATTTAAAACAATAACAAAATTCGAAAATTTGTTTTTGTTTTAAATGTAATATTCTATGCGAACGTTAACGTTCGAAATCGTTGAACAGGCTGTTATATTTATGTATTTTTTCCTAAACTATAAAATTTTTCCTGATAAATCAAATGTAATTATTTTTTGAAAAATAGTTTATTTGGTCCTACCCAACAAAAACTTTACTTATCTGGTAAGTTAGCAAGTAATGTTGGAGAAAATAAACACTACTTATTTTTCGGCTGAATAACTACTTATTTTTGTTCGAGGTGTCCACAGAAGTCAGTACTAAAAATACACTTACTAAAAGTCAAAAAATATCTAGTTTTTATTTAACTACAAGTAAGTTGAATTGTAAGTACTTATAATATACTAACCAGAAGCCAAACAAAAAACTAGTTAATAGGTCTAATAAGTAGTTATTGAGTACGTTACCAGTAAGTAAATATTCAGTAATGAGAACAACACAACTAATAAGCAGTTATTGAGCTGGATATAAGTAAGCAAATGTTTAGTAGTGAAAATAATAGCAGTAATAAGTAGTTGCTGAGGTCATTACTAGTACTTTACTTATTGAAGTTTTCAGAATAATGACAACTTTAATGACAGCAACTTACCAGGTAACGTATGAAATAACTACATCCTATAACTAAAAATCAAAAAGTTTTTCATGGGTACTAAAACTAGTTAGGAAATAAATTTTTCAAATATTTTAAGAATCGATTTAAAATTTTAAAGACCCCAATGCCATTTTTTATTGTTTTCTGTTAGAAAAAGTGAGGTTTTTAGTACGAGCACTTTTTATTGTGAAATTTTGAACAACATTCTGGGAAATTTCACAATAAAACGTGTTCATGCTAAAAACTTTTGAGCTCCTATATAAACCACACTTTTTCTAAAACATCCAACTTTGAAAAGTGCGTTATTTAACCCTTAACAACCCACAAGTGTCTCGCGGACCCATTTTTGAATTCCATCGCTTATAAAAGCCAAAGTATTTATTTTTGAGAAACCTCGTTTTACCTATTCTTCTCCGATGATCTTGAGAATAGAAATGCACAATAAAAATATTTGAAGCATAAATAATTTATTATTTATTATCAATAAACGAAAATAGCAGCGCATCAACCCACAAGTGTCCAATAGACACATTAATATTTTATTTGAATCGAGTCGCCCAAGTTTCATACAAGTGACCGCTGTTCTGAAACAGTCTAGTCGGCGTTGAAGTCATTGCTTCTTCTTGATTCTCTAAACAGGTTGTTTTTTTTCTTCTTTAATAAAAAATGAATCAATCGCAGATTACATTTTGTCACAATATTAGTTTTACAAACATAGCAAAGGGAGAAATTGAACGAGCCCTTTCTGAAAGTGACAATGAAGATATTTGTTTAAAAAAAACTAATTTTTTTATGTATACTGTATTTGTTTTCTTTAAGTATCATTCATTTCTTTAATGAGTCCATTGGATACTACTGGTCAGTTACGTTACAAAAGCATACTTAAGGGTTAAACTGGGACACCGGCTTAGTTACAGCGCCGGGCTTTTTTCTCTTTTAATTTTTTTTCTAAGGAAATATTTACAACAACCAGTCAATTTAACACAGGAAATTTGAGTTATCGCTTGTTATTTGCTTTCAATGTTGCCATTTTGTAATGTTTTTATATCTGTTTATAACATTACAATATACATTATTGGACCCCAGGAACCCCATTTGAGAAAATTTAGTTTTCAAGATTATATTTTCTTTTGAGCAGGTTCTTAAAAACTTTTAGAGCTTAATTTCAAACAATAGGTAACCGAAAAGAGTGACTTCTACAAAAGTTTGTGTAATGGTAGGAGTATACTGAGTGCACTGGGAGAGATATTGTGCAGTATAAATATGTTGAACAATTGGGGTATTCACAAGACCCTTTGTATCTGTGCTATTTTGTATTAAAATATATTGCATTTTTATACACGATACAAACGCCACAACTTAACAAGGGGTGGGTGAATACCCCAAATTGGTTTGTATAATAAAATATACAAATAAAAAATGTCTTACTGAAAAGGCTTATATACCGCGCGTTGTGTAACTTGTTATTTTTCTTCTAAGAATTAACACATGTTATATACATACATCTTCCTTTAGCATAACAAATTTAAGCTAAAGTGTTTCCATGGTAGTAAAGGGTAACAAAGCAGAAACAATTTAGCGTTATAATTTGTTAAACACAACTATTTTTTTTTTTTTTGCCTAATAAAACCCACATGAAAAATTTACAGCAGTCTTTTTAAATAAGTTTGATTAAATGCTTCAGCTTAAGTGTTGGCATATTTGATCCAATAAGATTTTCTCTTTCCTCTTTACTTTACCTCTTGCAGCAGACAGAATCTAGCAGTTATCCATTCATCCATTCAACCGTTTAAGCTGGTAACAACCAGGGTTTAATTCTGCTGACAGAACTTTGTCTTCTTAGCGCGTTTAACTAAAATAATTAATTAGTTTCTGTAATTTGTTTACCCTCCAGTACTAGTGATGAAAGAGGATATACTAAGTTTGTCATTCCGTATGAAACTTTATCAATATATATCTTTGACCCCATTCTGGGTCCTTGATTAATTCTTAGTCGATTAAGCCATGTCCGACTGTCTGTCCGCCTATGAAAAATACGCGCACTTTCGGATAACTCAAAAGAAAAGAACAATATTGCTGTCAAAGCAGTTTGGGATTGAAATCCATTAAAATTGGTTCAGTAGGACAAGAGCTATGAAGAGAAATGAGGAACCACCAACCTAAAAAATTGATAATTTTGTAACAAAAACTAACATTAATGGTATCAAAATCACGGATTTATGTAAGATATTGCACAAGTTCCTTAAATATGACCAGAAATCAAAAATTATTTAAAGCTGGGTCCATAATTTAACATGGGCCCTATGGTTAGGTTAGGAAGGGCTATGCGTCCAAGCGATCACCTTTACTCGGAGATCAAAGCGGTCCATTGTAAATCCCTTCAATAAAGAGGAATAAGAACAAGAAAACTAAAGAGGAAGAGAATTGACAAATAGATTAAAGATAGTTGGTAGAAAAAAAAAGAACAAAACTACACCTACAGTCCCCTTTTCAGAAATAACCGTCCTATTTCCCTGACGAACACCAGTAGATCGACTGTATTACATCCAGCGATAGATCCCAGTTCGTTGTGAAATCTATGTCCTAGCCTTTTCCGCCTGAGACCCTGCATCCTAGGACAATGGCACAGTATATGCTCAATCGCCTCAGCATCCTCGCACAATCTGCAGAAGTCCTCGATAGTATTGTCCCATTTACTCTTAAAAGCCCTTATAGAACAATGACCCGTCAAAAACCCTATAACAGTCCTGAGACCACTCCTATCCAATCCCAATAGAACCCTGTTAGACCCTGCGTCCAATCCGGGTCATAATGTCCCAGATACCCTGAATTCAGTTCTATCCTTACATGACCAGTTAACGGCCCTATAAACCTCCACTCTTGGCACACAGCTAAGTACGCCTGTAGGCCCAACCATAATATGCATAGCCATGCCTTCTGTCAAAAATTACCAAAAAGTTTTTCAAATGTATTTAAAAAAAACAATAACAAAATCAAACAACAGTTGATTCAGTACGGAATATGCGATCAGTTTCGCACTTTGCTTAAGCAAATAACAGTTTCATATAAATTAACAAAAAGTTAGTCCAACTTAAGCACATTATGGTTAGGCCTTAAGGACGTAGCGCATAATGCTATTGTAATGAAATGTGGTATGGCACATTATTGGACAAGAAATCATACTTTGAAATTTCGTAAATATCGGTCCATAATTCAGCATAGGTCCTAAATAAAGCCCACTTACACAGGAAAATCACTAAAATACCACAAAAACCTCATCAAATATAGATATTATTGTAAAATTTGTTCGAATTAAGCTTTATATGGCCATAAATAATACTATGCTTTTTTGTTTATTGGTCCGTAATTTACTTTTGGTCCCATATAGAGCAGCCTTCCGAAAAGGACTGAAAAAGGATAAAACATTTTTCACAACTGTATTAAATTTGCATTAATTTAGGTTTTTTAATATGAAAAATCAGTCTACAGAATTTTTTGATGATTAATTGTTAATTTTTCATGTGAAGAACTATTAATTATATTGTAAGGAATATTTTTTCTGAACATTACTTTACTTAATGCTCCACAGTTTTTCGACATTTAAGCAATTTTGAAGAACTAGCTGCATTTTATAGATTAGTTGGTTCCACTTTTTTTCTCCTAGTCTTGCGCTACAAATGAAAAGCAAACTTCCAATTGGTTTCCGAGATAAAGACGTGAGAAAAAATGCAACTTCTTTGGAAAAATTAAGTTTAAGCCAAAATATTCGTGAGGCCATAAAATCACAATGACTGCTAAACTAGCAAAGCCCACAGGTGACTTTGTTGTTTCGATATTTCTTCGAAATATTCCTGATGGGAGAGAGTTTGTACTCTATGACCTCACCCAGTAAAAAATGTGCTCCAAAAGGAGCAGGTTTTGTGTATGAATTCATACCTCAAATCGCTTCAAACTTGCTGATGCCTGATTTTTGTATTGGGTGTTCCCGGTTTGGAGGACTATTTTCTTGTGACAATAAGCGCTTCCTTTAACATGTAGACAAAGCACTCCTAAAGTGCTTTTTTAGGGAATAACTATAGTAACATACTCAATAATGTTTTACTTTTACTTGCTTAAATGCCTTTTTTCAATAATTTTCGAATATTTTTATTTTTTCAGTTTACAACCTTCTCCGTTGCCAGCACTAAAATAGCAGCTTTTTTGTATATTTTATTCTATATCATTTACTGCTGCTGCTGTTTAAAAGCTCTTTTATTGAAGCGCTCGTTTATGCGCTTTTTCTCTTAAGTGCTTCAAAAAAACCCCATTTTTTTTTTACTGGGCAAAAACTTGAGGTATGGGCCAAAACTGGTGAAAAAGTTATAAAAGTTTAAAATTTTTCGACATGTTAGTAATTTTGATGCACTTAATGCAATTTGTTCGGGTTAGCTTGTTTAACACTTTCTTTCTCCTAGTTTAAGGCTAAAATTGCGTTAAAGAAAAAATAGCAAAATTCCAGTTGGGTTCAGAGATCAAGTTTGGGCCAAAATGTTCATGAGGTAATAAACTCCGAACGTCTGCTAAAGGCTGGATATCACTATCTCACAAGCCTTACGTATTCCATAATACTTTGTAAGATAGAAATCTAATGAGTTTTGTTGCGACTGTCAAAAAATCTAATTTAACATGACAGTTTGTGTTCGCACCATCACACAAAGTATAAACACTTACACATGAAATGCAACCCTGATCCAATGAAAAGTATTATTGTTTAGAAATTTTTCAAAAACGATGAAGTCGTATGGGATGTCAAACTTTTTTCATAATACTTGTCATTTTCGTGATACATTGCATTCACACTATCACACTTTGTCATATAACTTGAGTTTTTGACATGTATTAATACAAAGTTTAATAGTGTAATCTAGCCTTAAACTAGCAAAACCCAAATAGGGGCTTGTTGGTTTCGATAAGTGCTTCAAGAAATTCCACACAAAAGGGAGCTTGCACTCGATGACTTCAAACACAGTGTTATTTATAAATGCCATATAAAGCACACCCCTTAAATATTCCAACTGTCAGTGGAGGGCATTAAAAATTCGCTACAGCCGAATAAATCACTCCAACTTGTTTTATTGTCCGATTTACTTGCGCAGAATTTTCACACAGTAATATTTTATTAAGTTTTTTCCTTTTGCGTTTATAATTTTTTTTAAATAAAAAATTTCATTAAGCAGTTTTTGCAGCATTCATTTTTAACACAATTGTTGCATGTTTAACCGAATGAACATGCACCAGGCGGGTAGGGCAAACAAAAAAAATAATATAATAATAAAAAAAAAAAAACAGTTTACAAAGGACTTTGGCTTAAAGGGTTTCCCAGAGATTTTTTATGAATGATGGTTTCATTTTGCGAATTTATTTATTTTTTTCTGTGACAGCAGTTTTTGTGGAGTTGTGCTCCATAAAAATTAAACTAAAAAACTGTTCTGTGTATAAAAGGCATTATTTTCACTTTTTGTGTGAGATTAAAGTAAAGTGTGCAGACAAAATTAATTTTAGTGAAATATTGTGGTGGTAAAATAAATGTATGTTCTTCGTGATTACTGAAACATTTATATTCCTGGCTTTATTTAAAAATTTATTTTCATTATATTTTAGTAAAAGTGAAGAGGATCACAAAAAGAATAATTTTAATTTAATATTTCTTAAGGCTAGTTTACACTGTAATACAATGTATTACGACTTTGTAGAATCAAAATAATATGAAATTCTCTCAGTGTTTAAAGGAAAAAAATAAAAGTCTGTTGTAAATTTATTTCAGATGGTTGCAGTTTTATAATTTTTACAAAAACAAAATGAAAAATTGAAAATTTCCTGAGTTGATTTTAGTTGTTTTTGTAATTGTATAAAAATGATACCACGTTCAATATATGCTGTTTAAATACACCTCTGGTGTGATGAAAATACATAACCCTGCAAGAAGACTACCGGTCATTTAACTTGTTATTTGACCGGTAGTGGTGACTGATATATTGGTTAAAGTTTCTATTAGTTTACTAAGAGCAGAATGAAACAACTAACCTATACTCTTGTGTACATGTGATCTTGCCTCTCTCTCTAACTAATTAATTCCACCCGTCTACGGAATATATAACTGTACTTTTAACTCTGCTGCTATTTATTAGTCAAAGATAACCTTAATAATGGTTAACGCTAACTAGTTAGTCTTAACGTAAATATTGGTTAGCACTAACTAGTTATTCATAACGTAAATATTGGTTAAGGCCGTTACACACTATCCCACAAAGTCTTTCGTATTTTATGAAAATGCTTCCCTGATCAAATTATTGTTTAAAAATTTTCAAAAAACAATAACAACTTATCATGACAGGGTTGTATTTTCAAAAAATACGTAATACTTTGTGGGATAGTGTGTAACGGCCTTTAGTACTAACCTTTATAAAATACATAATACATTTTTTAATTTTTATTTTTATTTAAATTTTTTATTGAAAAAATTATCATCATATTCATAGGAAATTAGACTGCTGAAAAGTATATACCAAGTATCGTCATCGGCTGCTTTATGATGTTCCACTTCTTGCATGCGTCTGGCAATGGAGGTGAACGTACGTGTAACCAGTTAATTGTGACCAAAAAATCAAATATGCACTTACTTAAAAGTTATCAGTGTTTTTAATAACATTATTAGTTGCTTTATTACTACCGGCATATCTTAAAAGATTATCCTGGTCAAATCCACCACCCGCATGGCCGCTACCTGTTGGACGACTACTCCTTTCAACTACCGCTTTGTACTTGACCTCTGTTGCTTCCAGAGAATCCACCACCATGTTCTCTGAAGCCGCCATCAGTAACTTACCACTAGCATTCTAGCAATTTCTATTAGCTCTACTTTAATATTCAAATTATACAAATTATAGAATTTAATTAACTGATTCACATATTTTCTCAAAAATATATAAAGAAAATTGCTTTATTTATGTATGTTATAAATCAAGCAGGAAATATAGAATTGTTAGAAGTGTGTTGGTAATTTTTTTTTTTAGACTTGGTTATGCATTTCTTGTAGGGAAGTTTCTAAAATGGGTTAGAAAAAAAATTACCGACCGCCTATCACATTTTGTATTCGTAATCTCTCTTACTCAATACATTTTGCTTTTACATGATGATATTTTTCTTATTCTACATCATTTTTTGCAATGCCGTAATACATTGTAATGCCGGGTAAACTAGCCTTAAGTGGAGTGAAAATAAAACTTGATACCAAAACAGGATTTCGGGAGCACGACTTATGTGAGAGCTGGTTTAACTAGCTACCATCAATAAATGTTTAAAGAGTTTTATCAGCGCTATGAAATGTTGTTTGTTTTCTAACTTATATGGCGTGTACGCCAGGTCGAATTTTGCCGATCGAATGTTATCGCTTTTTAGGATTTTTAATGTAACGTCTTCTGGTTTCTTTTAGAACTACCTTACAGTAAGGGGTATGCCAAAAGTTCAAGAATCTACCGAAAGCTATAGTCAAACAGAAGCAAACAATGGGCAAGATGTTGTCTTTAAAGTGTGTGTTAACAACATATTTTCAAACGGTTGCCTAAATTTGAATGAATGTTAACCTAAAGTAAAATTAGATATAACGAAGCTTTTCATTTAATAAAGCATAAGTAGCACTATGCGCCATTACCGTTATAATCTTACAACAAATTTTTTTCAGTGTATATTTCTTAACAAGAAATGCTTTAGATGATGTTCTTTTATTTAGTAATTATTAAATATTTTATTAAAATGTTAATTCCTTTAGAATTCTTTGTCTAACAGTATAAATACTAGTAACGCTTATGTATTATTTAATTTAGAATTTATTTTATAGGATAAGAAGTCGTATTATTCAGTTGAGGGTTAATTAGAGAAATGTAAACTAATTTTGTAGCACTTTAAAATCATCTTTAATGTGCTTAAGTTTATGTTTAATTAGTTTGGTCTTTCAACTCTATACATTTTACAACAAGGATACTGCTTTTTTTTTAATATAAACGCAGGATATTGTAAATGTAGTATCTTCAAATACATACATATATATAGAGACAGTGTTGCCAATTTAGACATTTAGTTGCTAGATTATGAATACAGCATAACATGTGTAGAGGAAATTATGCGCTTGTGGTAATATCGAGCTGCCGATGTCCGTCCAGATGGCTACTACAGGTAGCAGTTTTTGAAAATAATTTTATTAAATTTTAAATATCGATGATTTTGCGTAAAAAGGTAAATTTTCATTAACAATTTACATAGGGCCAATGTGATTTTGTTCACATTGAATGGACAAATCAAAAGGGCCAAGCTGCTTGGGTCTATCCACCTCAAGCCACAATCTGCATAATAAAATATTTTAAAAATTATATTTTTTGGCATTATTTTAGGTGTTTTGGCTCTGATAACACTCGACTAAAGTATAAAGCCACGCTATACTTCTTTTAGCCATTTAAAAAAAAAAATTAAAACATAAAAATAAATTATTTTTCAATGTCAATGTTTCTTTGCGTTTTTACTTAAATATAAATTTGGGTCTGTAAATTAGATTGTTACTAAAAATGATCAGAATAAGAGGAGCGAAAAGAAATATGATAAACGTTGTTACAAACAACAGCACAAATGCATAATACCCTCTCCACTATTGTGGTATGGGTATATGTTGAAGCTATGGTTCTTGACGGACTGGAATACTTTTTTGATGCTGAATTTTATCCCCATAAATTTTCTACCCACACAACCGTACACTGAAAGAATTTTCTTCGCAATACCAATGAATTTTGACATTAATCCCATGAAAAATTGCATTAAAAAGGAAAAAGCAGCGCTTCGTTGGATCAATGAAAGCTGTTTCATTAAAAGGATTTAATGAAACATTACATTAGATCTATGAATATTATTCATTGGAGGAATACTTTCAATAAAGTAATAAAACTTTTTTTTTATTATTTTTTTAAATTATTTTTTTTTTATTTTTTTTAATTATTTTATTTTTATTTTTTTTTTTTTATTTTATTTTACTTTATTTTATTTTTAATTTTTTTCTGTCTCTTGCTGGATTCGATCCCCCAACCTCGGTGCTGATAGACTAGCTCACTACCAGCTAGCCTACCGGGGCAGTGTAGTTTTTGGATAAAAAAACTATGTTTTTTACTCAATTAAGAGCGTAAATATGAGATTAAGTTGTCCATAATAACAATAACAACGTTGATTGAAAGTGGATTGAAAGTTTTTGTTTCATTACTATAATGACATTTTTATTGTCATAATGAAAATTTAAATTTATGAAGGCAATTATTGAAATATGTTGCTTTTATAAAAAGAAATTTTTGATTTCATAAAGTTAATGGCATACATGTAACATTAGATGTATGAAATTATTAAATCTTAAATTTTTTAATTAACAATTAAACATTTTTTTTAAGGAAACTATAATTTTGTATTAATTTATGAATATAGTTATGTTTGTATATTGTTTTTTTATGTTCCCAATTAAAATTTTTTGTTTAACTTGGACAAACTTAAGTTTTCATATATCCAATGAAAATTTTTAACGTAATTACGAAATCTAATGAAGCTATTTTAACGAAAATACTAAATTATAACTATGAAATTCCATTTAAACAATGAAAATTTTCATTTACCCAAGGAACATTTTTTTATGAAAATGATTCATTAAATATATGAAGCATTTTTCTTTCAGTGTAGGTAAAAAGGATATTATGTGTTTGTTCTGACTTTTAGCTTTTAGCAATCCGTAAATTTATGGCCATACATCCAGTTGGCAAGGTGCCCTTAAAAACTTTGTCCACAAACTACAGGTCGCACTCATGCAGAAAATTTGATACAATTTTGGAACATAATATATTCTTAATTTCACAAAGATTTAGTGTGTTTAAATTTATCAGAATTGGTCCATCATTACACATATGGGTAATTCCAAAGTGTTGAGCGTGACAGTCGTACGCATCAAAAATGCAATAACATTTTAAGCAAAAACTATTTTTACGTTTTCTTAACCCTTAAATTTTAGCACTAAGCACTATGAAGGGCGCGATTCTAGGTCAAAGATAATGGCAAAAGAAGTAGCGGTTCGAACGTGAAAAAATAGAGTAGTTTTTGTGAACATGTATAAAAAGGCGTAATTCAGCGAAACCTTGCAGCAATGACACATTAAAATGTCTTGGTTTGATTCCAAAATCTTCTGTACTTTCGTTTTTTTAAGCTAAAATCTGGGTCGATACGTGACTTTCGAACGTGAAATTTTTTTCCGTAATAATTCAACTGAATAATGATTTAAATAAAATAAAAATTTACCGTTTATCCGAATAACATATTTCTCTTTGAACTCTTCCTTAGATTACAGATCATGTAAGAAAATTTGTTTGAAATAATTTTTATCAAATATCACCTCTTTTAAGAAAGATAAATATTAAAGAAAACATACAATCACACATTCTCACATATAAGAAATTACGTTTGCACAACTTTGCAGTCTGATTGTTCATCTAAGTGAACAAATTTATGAGTTAATTTATAAAATTGGTAAAATCTAAATATTTCTCTATAACAATATCGTAAAATAACCATAATTTGACGGAAATGCCCATATCCGAATGGAGTCTTTGTGCCTAGGAACCGCTTAATCATATGGATGTACATACCCAATAAAAAATGTTCTTGTTTTGCGAAGCACAAATAGTAAAAAAGTAAGCGCACATTTATGCGCTACGCAACAAGTCATACAGAGATGCGGTAAGGTAAGTGAATGAATTCTACAACATTTGAAGAGCCACGACCTTCCCTTACTGCAAAGCAGGTTTGTAAGGGAGCATATTAAATAATTAAAATTTAAATTTTTACATTCAACATGCGCTGAATAAAGTGCTTTCTGTGCCAAAAATGTATTGCTTCAAAATTGGAACTCGCCATATATACAATACAATTCATGTCTTCCGTAAGCGATATGGTAAGCGAAACTTTTACGTTTCTCCCTTACAAAGCTGCATCGTTGGAAGTTCCATTTTTATAGGGGATTTTTGACGCAAAGAACTCTTTCAAGATCTGCTAGATCTTAACTAAATTTTGTTTGACCGGAACCCATGGGTATCCATGGTTCCCAAAGAGGATGCGCTCTCGAAAATTTGACTGTTGGTCATCAAATGGTTGGAATTGACGGACTTAACTTTTATCCTGTTTACTGTTTATCCCCTATTTTGATATTCATACAATAAAAACTTAAGGGGTTATTTTGATAGTCCCCTCACTTTGCGTTGAAAAATTTTTCAATAAAATTTTTCGTATTTTCAAAAACTTGTATGAAAATATTTTTTAAGTGTGGTGAAGTGTTTTTCAAAATTTTCAAGGAAGTAAAAAAAAAAAGAAGAAAACCTGTTTATTGTTCTAAATTAGCGTTAAATAAAAAATTATAAACAACAAAATATTAATTTTTTCTTATATGTATCTGTGGCGTATTTCTGTAACTTTTTAACGACAACAAGTGCCACGGCATTCGCTTACTATGGAGCAGTCTTGTAAGGGAGAATACTTAAAATAACTGTAAAAAAACATTAAGTGTGTAAAGCTGATAGCTACGTTCACCAGTTTTTAAGTGCGTTGAATTAAGCGATTTTTGTGTCAAAAATGTATTGCTTCAAAGTGGGAACTCACCATATACATATCATGCCTTCCGTAAGCGAGATGGGAAGCGAAACTCTTTTATTTCTCCCTTACAAAACTGCTTCGTTAGAAGCTCAATTTTTCATTAGGAATTAAAATTGAATCTTTGTTTATAATATCAGCTGCATTAAAATATAGCATTCAAAAAGTGTTTTGGCCCACTGTAATTATCCTACAAGTAAGTTTTGCTGAATATCATCCGCGGACTAACATTTGTGTGGGAGTTATTTTAGATAAACTCGCGCATTGCTTAAATTTGCGACGTATTTGCCTTCTTATTCGAAAATCGTACTTATTTTTACAAGGTTTTATAGTGTTCAGCCAAATAAACGGTGTTCATGGCTCTCTAAGGGATACATTTATGTCTTTAATAGTTTTTTTATACCACGCAAATTCTAGTCATGTCTTTCAAAAGCTCGGTTTATACCCTCCCAAACGCAAAATATTTTTGAATTAAAATTAAGCTTTGTTATTTTGATACAACTTCTGTATAAAAAAACTATTATTAGACAGAAATGTTGCCCTTACAGAGCCATGAACACCGATATACAAAATGTTATGATCGGACTGAAAATGGCGACACAGTGAACAAAAAACTAAAAGGGCGGTATTTCTAGGCGTGGCAAAATAATAAAAAAATAATTTTTGGAATTGTTTTTACATTATCTTTAATCCTAGGGGGGGCTGGCAAAAACATTTTTTTCGAACCACTCTAATGTACAGTATACGTTTTAATTACACTTAACTCTCTATAATATATTAAAATAATCATAATCTCTCTTACGAAATATAAGAGAACAATTAAATGCGTTGGTCTGTCTTTATTACAAAAATTTTATTCAATAGTACGTGACATTGTTCTTTCAAAAGTAAAATGAAAGCATTCTTTTACTAACAACGAAAGCATTTAATATTATAAAATGCTATAATACATATAGCTATAAGTCTAAAGGGGAAACAATTCTATCCTAAATTGGATAATATGTAGAGATGTCAAATCGTCAAGACCAGCAGATGCTTAAAATATACTTTGTATACCCTGCACCACAAGTAGAAAATATTAACCTGAGCACCTGCCTTGTTAGACTAATAACAGGGTGGTAGTAAAAAAGAATGCGTTTTCTAAGCGCCCCGAGTGTAAGAGCAAACAATTGTGTACAATCGGGCAGAATAATTCACTTATCCCTTGCTTAGAAGCTTGTGCTACCCCTGGGGTGAGATTTAATGGCATAGGTAACTTTTTTATTCCGCTTGTAATTGCAAAAGTATTCATCTTAGACCCTATGAAGTATTATTATTCAGTATGTGAAACAAAGTTGTTTGAACGAAGTCTAGCTAGAAGGACTAGCTTTTTAAAACCTTTTCTTTAGCTTCACTTCGGAAAATCCAATCTTGTAGAGTTAATTTAACCGCCTTATTCTCAATGCAAATGGATGAAACTTTGCAGGCATACATATTCTCGATGTCAAGATACGAATACATGGGCGTAGCCAGGATAAAATTAAGGAGGGGGGCACAAATTTTTTTTTTTGTAAAATGCTTTTTTGAACGCCTTTTACTCAATGCAAATGGATGAAACTTTGCAATGTTTTTATTTCATATTTATATTGCATATAATCTGAAATAGTTTGCTATTAAAATTACAGATCAGTTTGCAAAAAGTTAAGATGACTTCTTCTAATTTGTACCATAAGTATTTTTTTTAAACAATTAAAAGTATTAACGCGCAAACATGTATGAATGCGTATTTTTATAGACCATACGCAACGTATTCATTCTAAATTTTATTCGAATCGCTACAATTATATGCAATGATGTGTATTCGCATACTCTTACTTTTTTATATGCATTAAAAACGATTGTAAGTAGAAATTGTGTATGTCCAAATTCTACTCACACTTGAAAGTACAATAGCGGAGTTCAATATAAGGCTTGCAAAAAAAAAAAATTAAAAATATCGTAACACTTTTATGAAGTCTAATGAAATCTCTATTTGTAAGACTAATACTAAACTCCGCTAACGTCCGAGTATACAAAGTATGAGTATAATAATACTCCAGGTATGCTTCGAATGCTTTTTATCTTCAACAAAAACAACATCTACGTTACACAAGCTAATAAGCAAAAACACAATAACGCACACAAAGCTGGGGTTACAAAACACAAAACATTTTTTGCGAATTTCAACCTGTAATAGCACTAAAACGTTGCATTTTATTCGCAGATACATGGGAAAAATGGTGGCGTCCCATTCACAACTTTGTCGAAGGTAAGGACAGAGTCTAGCATGGGGCACACGCAAAGAAAAAACATGGTTGTGGTAAACATATTCTAAGAGCAACATATTATGATATGAATTATGATTGTAGTCACCATATTAAGATTATTATTGAATCATATTATGACTTAATCATATTATTATTCTGTTAATCATACTAAGTTAAGAAGTAATCAAATTATTGTCATGTTAATCATAATAAGCTAAGAAATTAATCATATTATTGTCATGTTAATCATAATAAGCTAAGAAGTCATCATATTATCATCATGTTAATCATAATAAATTTAGAAGCAATCATATTATGATGCAGCACCTTTCATAGCTGTCATAAAAATACAAAATAAATTAAAATATTTTTGCATCGATTTTTTATTTTGTGGCTTTTTACAATTTTTCTTAATGTTAATCAAATAGCGGAGTTCAATAAAAGGCTTGCAAAAGAGCAAATGCAAAATCTGTGGTTTTCATGGGCCATCGCGTGTGTTTTTCGATTTTAAGATGTTGATGAAATATCGTAGCACTTTTATAAAATATAACGAAATCTCTGTGTGTTTTGTTGTTGGATTTTACAAAAAAACTATGATATTTTGCATTTGCACTATTACATCACTAAAACTTGAATGAACTCCGCTAATATATTAATTTTTTAATTTCTTTAAACTTATTTTTTTAAGGAATTTTATCTTTTAATTGTTTAACCGCTCACAAATAAAAAAAACGACACAACTGCTTCAAAATTATTTTACAAATGGCGCTAATATAATATGATTAGTGTAAAAATAGTTTGATTGCATCTTTAACATAATATGATAAATGTATAGAAAGTTATCATGTTATGGCTATTAAATATCATGATATGGTTGTGAGAAATGTAATATGCTTAGAAAGTTATCATAATTTAGTTGTTAGAAAAATAATTATTTTTCGGTCAACAATTCATAATTGCGATAAACATTCATATGTTTACAGTAACTATAATATTGTTGATATTAAATAAAAATAACAATTATATGTGTACGACAACAATATATTGTTACATTAAACATAGTGTTGTTGCCGTAACCATGCCCAACCATATTTTTTCTCTGCGTGCACTCTTGTCAAAACTTGTTGCATTTGCTGATGGCGTTAATTTCGCTCTATTTATATCGAACTGTCTCAGAGATAGCTCGAAGAAATCCCATCTATTCAAGGTTGTCGCAGGGCTACGTGTTTTCTTCTTCTACTCTATTTCTAATTTTCTAAGCGACCTAATATGTCAAACTTCCAACTCTTATTACTCTTTTGTAAATGATAGCAACCTCAGCCATTCGTATTCATTTGATTATAGACCAAACGTATCCGAAGTTGGTAATATGTGGCAAAACATAAATGATACGCTTGCACGAGACCTTTATATAACTTTATATAATCTCGGAATGGGGTCGTGCGAATAGGGTTGATTTTATGCCCGAAGGACCCAATCTTGCCCTCTTACGGATAAACGCGGGACGGATCAAGGTGCTTCATCTGTATATGGGCATTTCCGTCAAAAGGTCCACCGTGACCGAAAATTTAAAAGTTATTAAAAGCTGATTATTTTACAATATTGTTATAGAGAAATATTTAGATTTTACTAATTTTATAAATTTACCCATAAATTTGTTCGCTTAGATGAACAATGAGACTGCAAAGTTGTGTAAACGTAATTTCTTATTTGTGAGAATGTTTCATTGTATGTTTTTTTTTAAATTTTCTTTCATAAAAGAGGTGATATTTGATAAAAATTATTCCAAAAAAATGTTCTAACATGGTCTGTAATATAAGGAAGAGTTCAAAGAGAAATATGTTATTCGGATTAACGGTAAATTTTTATTTTGTTTTAATCATTATTCAGTTAAATTATTATTGAAAAAATTTAACGAATCAAACCAAAGACATTTTAATGCTACATTGCTACGTCAAATTCTCAAAGTAGTTTGACTAAAAAATTTTGCCAGGTTTCGCTGAATTACGCCTTTTTATACATGGCCACAAAAACTACTTCTATTTTTTCACGTTCGAACCGCTACTTCTTTTGCAATTATCTTGGGCCTAGAATCACGCCCTCCATAAACTTTAGCATAGATAGCAGTGCTTTCTTAGTGCTTTAATTTAAGGGTTAAGAGAACGTTAAAATATTTGTTGTTTTAAATGTTATTGCATTTTTGATGCGTACGACTGTCACGTTCAACACTTTGGATTTACCCATATATGGGTAATGTTCAACCGCGAATAGAATACTACTCTTATGTTTGGGGCGGTTCTTCAAAGTCTATTTTGGAGTTTCTGGATCGCGTGCAGGGGAGGACCTAGGTTCTCATTGGTGACAGTAGGGTATCAAATTCTATTGATTCCCTAGAGATGTGCTGAGATGTCTGTTGTAACAAGGGATCTGGTTAATGTTCCTCGTTTCCGTTTTTCCTCAAGAGCCCATACTTTTGTATTCGAAAATACGTTCTTTGGCTTTGTGGAATGGTCTTCCTGTGAAAATCTTCCCTCTCACTTTCAACATAAATAAGTTCGAATCGAATGTCCACAAATATTCTCTTTCCCATAACTTATTGTCCTAGTTCCAACACAATGCAATGCATTAGAATGCAGTATTTAGTTTCCTTAACAAGAGTATTTACCTCTTTTCCAAGAGAAATATGTTATTGTTGAAAGTTAACCATGGTGTTATAAGTGTTAAACATATTTTAGTTATTATAAACCATAACGTGTTCGGAATCAACCATAATATGGTTGCGGCTTCTGGATGGAGAATTAGTATTCCATCCAGAACCATAATGATTAAAATTTTCTTTACAAATAGTGTTGTTGGAGGTGACCATATTTAAACACGTTTTTTCTCTGGGTGTGGGTAATGGTTTTCGTTTTTCTTCAAGAGCTCATCATGGTCGGAATTTGTTCTTTGGCCAGACTGTTCGTATGTGGAATGACCTTCCTGCCAAAGTCTTCCTTCTTACCTTCAACATGAATTAGTTAAGATCGAATGTCATCAACCACTGCTCCCTCTATCATACTTCCCATAACCTATTTTCAGTTTCAACACAATACAATACATAAGTAGGGGTCATTTTCTTAGTGCTGGTCCTTACAAAAAAAAAATACTGCTAAATTTTGTTGATGCAGTATTTAGTTTCCTGCTGTTTAGTACGGGTCGACTTATTTTTTGCGATATTGTAGCTATCAAGACCTTTATCGTGTCTTTAATAATATTGAAGAGCCATCAGCTGTTTAATTGTATATTTTCTTTACTGCACAAATGTTTACGATTTAGATTTCACCTTTATTATGGGACACTCTTAATTTATGCAATGTTTTGCATTGTTTAAGTACTTGCGCATAAATGTATCAGCAAGATTTTAAAAGTATTATTGTTGGTTGTGAAACCAAACCAACAACTAAATTATTTTGCATCTTAATGCAGTGTCGATTGCTTAAAGTAATTTGGAATCTGTTATCCTCATTGTAACCACAACCCAACCACTTTACGGTTGGTAGCACAAGAAATTCAATTAAAGTGCATAAATAATGAAAACAATAAGAATTATTGCTTCAAGTCCTTTTGCTAGATAGAATTAAAATTAATTATTTCATTGAGTGAGAATGCAAATTAATGTTTAAACTAAAACAGATTAGAAAGAGATAAATCAAAATAACAAAAAATCATTTTAACCCATAAAAACGCAGCTCCGAAATAAGATTTGAGATAAACATGTTCTAGCTTAATTCGTTTAAACAACTGCAACAAATTTTATTTGGAGAACTTACTAAATATTAAAAAAACCGCGATCACAAAAACAAAAAATTATGCATACCAGTTGGTGTTTAGCTTTAATAGGACAGGGATTTAAAGAGGAAATTCCAAGATCGACTAAAGCTTCTAAGTTAGGGATCCTGGCAGGATCGACATGTGGTGTAGCACTACTGGCAGGATCGCCATGTGGCGTATGATGGCAGGAGCGCCATGTGGTGTTTGAATGGCAGGATCGCCATGTAGTGTATGAATAAAGGAAGTTGTATGTGTGTATGTATATGTATATCTTCCCTATAGCTAAATTTAATTTTATACAGCTGTGGGGGTTCAGCTTAAAGATTAGGCGTGTTGCGACAGCCAAATTAGAGACTTTAAATAATTAAACTAGGCAACAAGTGCCACTTTCTGTTTTCTGTATTCAAGTCTAATTTATTTGTGTGCTACTGCCCTTTTTATACTAATTCTATCATATTGCCTAATTATTCTAACTTATAGTACCATGGAATTATCATGGTTATTCCTTATGTACAATGCTATGACCAATCAGAATGCATGAGTAAGGAATGTACTCATTTACATTAGACAATCAAAATCATGTCACTCACATTCGGATTGATCTGCTTTACCATTGTATTGACTCATGTGTTCGAACACATTGAGTCATTGGGTAAATGCTGTCAATTATTCGCATTTCAACTTTGTTGGAATAATTCAAATAATTATTTTTGTTCGTTCGCTCAAACGATTAAATCTATAAAATTATTCGATTAATCGATGAGAACAACGAATAAAAAAAAATTATTTTTAAGAATGGACGAATGTACCATTCATCTATATCTATAGAAAATCTTCCATTTTCTTCTTTATTTTTATTACAATCTGCTATGAATTCTTCTTTTTTTTAAACGTAAAACTTTTCATCTTAACTCCATATGGTTGTATTACTTAAAGGCATTGTAAAACAATTAATTCCATAATAATCCGATATTAGTTTGGCGTTTGCAGACCTGCCATCTTCAGCTAAACTTTTGCATACGGTTTCTTCCATAAAGCAACCGCTGTCTCTCTTTATGTATTTTTCAATTGAACCAAGTTCGAAATTTTTTGATGTCGTTGGATTATCTTCCACTACAAACATAAAACATTAAAGAACATAAAATACATTTTTAAAATACTATGAGTACTCAACAGGATTTTTGCTTAATAAACATTAAGATTCATTACAGTCAGGGCTATAGCTATAATATTTTTTAACTCTCCTACATTTTGTATAAAATCACTTAAAACGTGTAAGAAGAAATCAATTTCTAAGCTTTTATTTAATTTATTTTTTAATAAAAAAAATTGTTCGATTAATCGACATTAAATAATCGATTTATTCGTTATTCGAAAATCGCCATTTTAAAATTATTCGAACAATAGTTCGGTTTTGTTTGATAGATTAATCGAATTACTCTTAATCGGTTGACAACTCTAGTAAATGCCGTTATTTGATCTTTTGTATATGGCATTTACCCTACAGTAATTCGGGTGGCATGTTTCAGGTTGGTTATTGGGTAAGCAGTGGACGCTTAAAAGGTACACTCAAATTAGTTTGGTAGAAATGACAGTCAGTTATCAATTGTCATACTTACCCATACTGCACCATTGCGATAGCATTGAATTCTACTTAACTTAGTTTCCATTTTCAAATTCACCTGCAGTATCCCCAAGCAGCTTAGAGGCGAAAGTAAAATAACGATTCTCGTCTGTTATACTATTGGAAATAACCTTCTTAGGCCACGTGATGACGACTTTTTCATTTATGGAATTAAAGACAGTTTATCATAGTTTCGATTCCAGTCTGTAATGCTGGTAATATTGACCCTCTTAGTTTCTGAGCTAAGGGCCTTATCGATTTAAAGATCGATTATTATTGACCCTATCCTTGTCTGTTATACTACAAGGATTGACCTTCTTAGTCTCCGTGATAAGGTCCTTTCCATTTATAGAGTAAAGACGGATTATTATAGATTTGATCTCGCCTGTAATACTAAAAAATATTAAATTTTTTAACAAAGTTGTGAACAAATGAATCTGACACCTAATTTATGTAACATTATCCGCTGAAACCAAATATGAAGTCATAACGGTAAAAAAATTACAGTTTTAAGATATTGAAACCAAACAGTAAAATTTTCATAGTTTCGTAACTTACGACGTTTAATTCATTCGATTTTATTCAAATAAATGATAAAAAAAAACATCTAGGAAATGCACAAAGCTAACTGTTTGTAACAATAAATTTTAAAAATGGCTTAAAACTGTTGAATTTGTTTGCATATTGTGATTATTTTCTGCCTCTCGCACAATCAACCAACAATAGATGCCCAACATCGCCCCATCTTACGGCCCTTGACAACGACGTTCCATTTCTTGTATTTGTTGGTGAAAAAGCTTACCATGCTTGCACTGTCATCGCCAAAGTTATTTGGGAAGAAATTTTAGTGCAGATGGTGTATTTACACCTGCGATCGGCAAAATCAGGGCGCCGCGTTTTCTCTTTTCTCTTTTATTCTCTTGTATGCTCTTTTATTACGTACATGTGCACACACATTGGAGAGAATTTAACCACGTTAGCAACAACATACAACGCATATAATCGCAAAATGTAATAGTATAGGTTGCCGATGGCAGATTTACACCCACACCACAATAGTGGAGAGGGTATAATGCATTTGTGCTGATGCGTGTAACACCTTAAAATATGGGTCCTGGACCCACCTTAAAGTGTACCGATCGACTCAGAATCAAAACCGATTTAATTGAAATTTAGAACATAGATAGATCCATATTTATATGGCTTCATGAGCTATGCAGGTTTTCAAATATAGGACCATAAGGGGGTTTTTTCTACTTCACACAAACTATCAAACCGATTTTAATGAAATTTAAAACATAATAGATCCTTAATCATTTGGCCACATAAGCCACGCAGCTTTTAAAAAATAGGACCACAAGGGGAGGTAGGGCAATTTCTGCCTCTCACAAACTTTCAATCCAACTTTAATGAAATTTAAAACATAGATAGAACCATATTTCTATGGCTACATAGACTATGCGGGTTTTAAAATATAGGAGCACAAGGCGAGGTAGGGGGCAATTTCTGCCTCTGACAAACTTTAAAATCTATTTTAATGAAATCTAAAACATAGATAGATCCATATTCATATGGATACATAAGCATTATTCTCCATGGGTTCCGAATAGGGTGCACTCTCGTAAATGTGTTTTTGAAATACTGTGGTGTAGAGTATCATATAGTCGTGCTTGACCGACTGTACTTTCTTACATGTTTTAAAAACATATTCGTACACATTCTAGAAATCGATATGAAGTGAACTTGAAATCGAACGAAATTTTAAACTCAATTATTTACAGTATGACTGTAGTTTTTCCTGTTTTTAACAGTGGTTCTTGTTAAGATAATTGGTACTCAAAGTACTCAAATGGAATATTTTTAATAACTTTTTTCAGGCTTGTTTTCAAAATTTCGATTTGTTGAACATGCCGGAATAACTCCTTTTTTAAAAAAACGGCATCAATTTCCTTATAGTTTTCTCACAAGTCTTGAATGATGTCTTTATCATTTTTGGGCCCCTGAAATTCTGCAGAAAGCATGATACAACCAAACCAAATGACTTCCATGCCTTTAACTCATCTTCAGACAAAATCTAATCAAATTTGGAATCTTTCAGTAGCTTTGTAATTTGTGGTCCCACAAAAACCCCTTCTTTTATTATGGCACGTGATACGTTGGGAAGGACGGTTTTCAGGCATTCAAATACGACACAGTTTCCTCTTTTTTGCAAAGCATTGACAAGATTTTTGAATAAGTCAAGTTAAATATGTAATGGTGTTTCATTTTTACCAAATCTTTGTATATGACATTATCTTGGTCAAGCTTAAAATTTAGTCTTTCCGGTCAATCTTTATATAGTATACGTGTCGAACTCGACTGTCCCATTTGCACAAAAAACAGCAATACTTTGTGTAGCCTTGTTGCAAACCAGTCACCATGGCAACAACTTTTAGATCGGCACAGATTTTCCAGTTATGCTGTTCGTACTCTATCAGACCCAGTCATTTAGACATGCACAGAAAAGATTATTGCCGAATTATTTTCAAACAAACGGTTGTTTGAAAATTTTTTTTAATTTCTTTAAATTTTTTTACTGATTCAAACAATATTTTTGTTTGATTTTTATTTAACCAACAAAAATGTGGACAACTCTTCAAAAATATAATAAACGCGTTATTGGTGTCAAGTTTTCATAATTTTGTATGAAATATTTAACGCTCTTTAATGTTGTCGTCTTTTTGCATTTTTTTATTTGATCGTAAGCAACACTTCTTTATGTGAAATATAAGAACAACAACAAAAAACACACACAGTTTATTTTTGGACGCTTTAAAAAAGTGCAACTATAAGGAAAACAATAGCAGAAACAACATTACAAGAAACAAAATCCCGTATTCAATTTTTTAAAACTGTTTGGTTAAATACATCAAATACAAAAATAGAATGATGACGAAAAAAATATCTTGTCGGTCTGCTGCCGTTTTTTGGTTACATTTCTTCTTCATTAGCAAAGGAAAGGTTGCAGCAACAGAGAGTGATAAAGAAAAACATTGTGTTGTGTGTATAAGTAAAACAAGACTTCGTTCAAAAATTATTCCAACAAAAAATATGTGTCTCAAAGCCAGCCGGCGACTCTGCTCTCTGCCGTCATCTTCTTCTCATACAGTGCTTACTTGTGTGCGCATCATTGTTTGTGCAAAAACTTTTATTTTTTATTTTGAGTATATGAATTTCAGTAAACTTTTTGTTTGATTCAGTTAAATTATTTGTTTGAAAAAATCAGTTTTTTTTTCAATAAACAAAATGCAAATAAATTGTTTGAATATGCAAATTTGTTTATAGAACCGATTTCAGACAAAAAATTGTTTGATTCTACAAATTTTTTGTTTGAATTGGAAAAATAATTTTGTCTGTGTGGACTCATAAAATTCGTTAAACCTTAACTGCGTGCGTCACTGGAGTTGAGCTTCTTCAGTGATTTTTTTTGCAAAATTCAATGTTCTCTAATATTTACAAATTCTGCTTATTTACTTCCTTTGGAAATTTTAATTTGATAAAACTGTGAAAAGAGGGTTAAATCAGAAAATCTTCTGTATTTGTATTTGTATTTGTATTTATTAAATATGATTTTCTAACACAACAAGACAAAATATCTTATAAATTACAGTATTAGAATCTGAAAAGTTAACCATACATTGATTTAAATAAATTTAAATTAAATTTAAATTTAAATACAACACTTTTTCATTTCTCGAATCCACTCCACGAGCCAAACCTCAGCCATGTATCTCATAAAGCCTCTCCGCAATAGTTCCACTCCCTCAATTTTTCAGAAATGACTTTATACACTACCAGAAAAATTTAAGGAAATTTAAGCTCCATAAAACACACAACCGAAACCCAGCCCATAGAATAAATTCGAAAAATGAAAAAATGTTGAATATAATATAAAGTAACATTCGGAAGGAAATAATTCCCAATTTCTATTTGTTAAATTTAAATAATTATAAAATTATGAAAAATAAATAAAAATTAAATAATTAAAAAAAAACAAAATTAAAAAATAACGTTTTAACTATTTTTTATAGAATATTGCTACATCATTAATAAAATTTACGAAAGATGTTCTTTAAGTAATTTTCTGAACCTTATTGCGTTGCTAGTAGTCTGCAAATTATCAGGGAGTTCATTCCAGAGACGGATGCTAAGAATAAAGAACTGACATTCAGAAGCGTGGCTACGATATCTAAATTGAATCAACAATTAACCTCTTGGTGATCTTGCAAATCGCAAGCGATCAAAGAGATACTTTGGTTCCTTTGCCATTATAACTTTATAAAGAAATATTAAGTTTTTGAAAATTAGGAAGTTATCAAATGTAATATTGAATATACGAATGGAGAAAAGTGACACATTATCAAATTTTTGTGTTGTTAAATGTTGTTTTAAGTTTCCTCGTATCCCCTGAGTTACAACCAGCAAATATTTCGGATGAATATAAAAGCGTTGGTAATAAATATGTTTTCGCAAGTAATAATCTAACTTTCGGCGGAGTAAAGTATTGGGTTACCCATAAGCTCCGTAGCATGCCGTAGGTTCTACCACAGACTTGTGTAATGTGATCTGACCAAGTTAAACTTAGACAAAAATAGCTCCTTGGTACTACTTAGATACAGCTGAACGTCGTCAGCATGCATCTGTACATTACAAAATCGGATTTGTTGGGGAAGATCATTTGAATATAACGAATAAAGTAGGTGTCCGAGTATTGAACCCTATGGAACACCTCTTGTGACCCGTAACGGATTTGAAATAGATTCACCATTGGTGACGGATTGAGATCTGTTTATAAGATACGACAACATCAGCCTCACAGCAAGTATGGAGAAGTTAAACATTTTTGACAATTTTAGACATAAAATTGAATGATGCACTGTATCAAATGCCTTTGAATGGTCCAGTAGAACCAGAAACGATATTTTACTTTCATCCAAGTTTCCCCGGATTTCCTCTATCACATCTGATAAGACAGTAATACAGCTACGCTGTGGCCTAAAACCGGACTGACGATCAGTTAATAGATTGTTCTCGTTAACATACTCAGAAATCTGCTTATGTATCAGTCGTTCAAATACTTTGGATAAAAAGGGAAGGATTGCAATAGGTCGGTACTCATTGTCAGCACTGTAGCTTTGTCATCTTTACACCAATCTAGATCTTGTAAGGAGCAAAATTTTTTATTGCTTGTTTTTTTTAATTGTTTGGTTAAAAGCAAATAACTTGCAAAGAGCAAAGTTGCCAAAAAATTATAAAATTTTTCTTTAAATTTTAACTTTTGTCCACTGTTACTCTGTCATTTCTGGACCAATGTTGACAAGCCACTTATGGTTATTTTAGAAATTTTATTAAAAAAAAAATAAATACCTAATGTTTCTTTTATCAACTTTTGAAAAAGCACAAATAACGGTTATTTTAGAATATCTCGGAAACTGTTCTACTTTTGACCATTCTGACTTCATATTCGGATTCAGCGGACAAGTAATTATACATTTGACATGTTTAAATGTAGCCTTCCCACTTGTTTTACTGCATTACATCCACTGTGGAAACAACCCACTGAGCTTCCAATTTATTGCACGTAAATATAATCCGCAATAGTAACAGATGCGCTCGGCCAAAGCATTAACTGTATTTCTTTTTGCATTTTGTATCTAAGAAATACTACAAAAAATAAGCATACACATACACACATAAAAAAAGGGTAAAAAATTAAAATTTTTTTTTTTTTTTTTCATTGGAAATTGTATAGAGACGAGGACAGCTAACACATTGAATAGAACAGTTAAAAACTAAAAAGTAAAAAATGTCTTCTTTTCTACGCGTTTTCGGCTCAAGTGGCAATTAATCAGTTTGGCAGCAAAGAAAAATAAGAAATGACCGGAAAACATAAACTACGTCAAGTTTAGAAGGCCAATGGAATAAATGAATGACTGACTCAGTGGCTGAATACTAGAATTCTTTGGTGAAAAATCAACCTGAAGGTATGCAGCCAATTTTTACAACAAAATATACGTTAGTTACAGTGTATGTAACGAACAAATGAATAACAGAGGAAAGAAACTTGATGTTGCAAGGCAACTGCTGTTTTCGTTAAGTATTTTTTCCTTCTTTTTTTTGGATATTCGCTGCCAGCAATACATAGAATGTACTTTTCTACAAAACAAGTTGCAAACAAATTTTTTGGTGTTAGGTTCATGCTTTCATTCTATTATTTTTATTTTTTTTATTTTTATGCTTCTACTGATTTCTATTCTTCTACTTCCTTTGCTTTTTGGATTTTCTTTTCGTTATTGCTGGGGAAACACACCAATTTATTTTGACCTACGGCAGTTCTACTTCTGACTTAATATTTTATTATCTTTGTTTTTTTTACTCGATTTTTATTCTTGCTTAAATGATGCAAGTCAAGGTTTAACGTGCTTCTTAGTAATTAGTTGTAGAAAAATGTATACGAAAAGAAAGGGATTTAACTGCTTTTGCTTTATGGTTCATTAATGGTTTAAGTGAATGAAATATAGCATCTGCATTGTAATTGCTACTGCAGATACCAATAAAATTCATGAGCTACATATGATATCAAGCTGATATTGCGCTTTAATTGCTTGTTCCTATGATTTTGGGTTTTATTTATGATCTATCTAATAAATGGAAGAAGAAAAAAAGAATTTTTTAAATTCATGTAAATTTTTTTTTAAGATAAAAAAGTTTATTAGAAAAAATCAAGTAAGATTGCTTGATCCAGCTTTGACGAATCTTAAATACCCTTCACTATAAATTAAAACCCACACCTATAAGCTATTTTTTGGGATGGGTTTATTTTTATTTGAGCCGTGGTCAAACATTGACCCATTCCAATAAAATTTGGTTAGATGGATAAAGAGCCAAAAAATATGTTTGAGCTAAGTTAAATCTTAATACCAACATAATAAGATGTTTGCTGTGCACAAGCGCTTTATGCCGTAAAACACATTGTATGGCAGCTTTTCAAAATATGCCAAAATTCCATCAAATTATCTCCAATATTGCGACCTGTACTTTATGAACATAATTGCCAGCTTGCCGGACGGATGGCCGAACATATTTAGATCGATGTAGAAAGTAATTTTAAGTCGACCGGCATACTATAAGGTGGGTCTAGAACAGTGATGCCCAAAACACACAATCATAATTATGTGCAACTAATTTTATTCTTTTGATTGGTCTTTGTCATATAGTGTACGTGTGTTGACATCAGTGTTGTCAAAACTTGGTGACCAAAAATGACTAAACTTACGGGAAAAAATGGCTAAAAATGGGCTAAAAAATGGCTTAAAGCTTTTTTAAATAAAAACACATAAAAATTCAATAACAAAACAGAAAAAATTCATTTAAAGTTGTTTACAATAAAATGGTGAGTTAAGATTAATTTGTTAAATAAGAATAAACGTAAATTAATATCAAAATAAATTAATATTAAAAAATTAAATCATCGATAAGTTCGATGTCGTTATTGTTCATCTCATAGGAATCACTCATTAGTTTCAAATAATCATAAGTTTTAAATAATTTGAGGGTAAATCATTATCACGACAACATTTACCCAACCTTTTGAGTCCAGATCTACAATAAAAAACAAGTAAGAAAGTATAGTCGGTTAAACCCGACTTTATGATACTCTACACCACATTAGAACCTTTATACCAAATTTTATCAAATCATCTCCAAACTGCGACCTGTACTTTGCGCACAAGGTTTACATGGACAGTAGGGTGGGTCGAAAAAAAAAGTCGTGCCAGTCACCTCCTAGAATGAAAGATATGTCAATGAAGTTTCTAAAGCAGGAACAAATTTTTTTTTTGCCACGCCCTAAAATACAGCACTTTTGGTTTTTTATATGTAGCGCTGCCATTTAAAGTCCGATCTCATCATATCGCATATCGTTGTTCATGGCTTTATAGTGGCTTCATTTTTGTCTTTGGTGACTTTTCAATCCGACCTGATATTCTGGGCGCCACTTTTGCCATCTCGGGTCCTTCCCCCAAATGTCCAATTTTTTGACGGTCCAAGAAAGTCCTTATAAAACAATGTATGTATAGATTTTAATATGCTCTCTTTTATGCCCCGCCTCCAAATAAAACCCCTTTTTTCTTTTTCCCATACATACTACATTAAAACAATAAGCAGCCAAAACAAACCAAAAAAATTTTCATCAGTCACGCCCTAGATATATTAAGTTTGAAAAACTTTAAAAAAAAATTGTTTTGTCACGCCCTAAATTACTGCCCTTTTTGTTTTATATATACAGCATCGTCATTTAAAGTCCAATCTCATCGTATCGTATATCATTGTCAATGGCTAGAATGTACGTTTTTTTTTGTATTTAATGCTTTTTAAAACTAACTTAAAATTCTAGATATGCGATATGATGAGATCGGACTTTAAATGGCAGCGCTACATATAAAAAACCAAAAGTGCTGTATTTTGGGGCGTGGCATAAAAAAAATTTACGGTTTTAGAAACTTCATTGACATATCTTTCATTCTAGGGCGTTACTGGCACAACTTTTTTTTTTATATGGAGGTCGACCCGGTCTAATGGACAGCCAGCCAGCCCGGCAAAAATCGTTAATCCGGTGGTATCAATATTGTATTGTTATGGTAAAAATTTTTACTTAATTGATAAAATCGAGTTAACGGTTGCTTAATGTAACCTACTTCTCAAATTATTTTAACGATGTTTACTTGGCTAAACACCCTCTCTACTTCAGCATTAGACCATGGAAGTAAGAGCAACTTTATAGTCAATTCTGAAATTTCTAAAACAATTTTGCAATACTTGCAACCAGAAAGAAACTGCGATGTTTGTGTTGATCCATTTTATAAATTAAATAGTGGAATACTGTTCCTTTGTTTTTAAAGATTTTCCAGCGTCATAGTTTATAGCGATTTTCAACATTTGTAAAAGTTGTGATTTAAACTAAAGGCGTTTTTATTGTTCAAAATGTTTATTTTACTTTTATAAATTTGTATAATAAAATAAAAATTATTCTTTTAAAAGAAAAATGGCAAAAAAATGTTATGGCTAAATAAGTTGAAAAATGGCTTAACTCATTTTTTAATGGCTTAACAAGGTGAAAAATGGCTAAATCTAGCCACTAAATGGCTAAATTGGCAACACTGGTTGACATCGCTGCAGCAGAATTTTTTTACCTCTACTGCGAGTATAAAAATATGAGATTTGGGCGTCGCTGGTCTAGAACCAATATTTTTATGTAGTACACTCATCAGCACAATTTCATAACACCTTCTCCACCAATTGTGGTGTGGGTACAACAATATACATACACGCAGAGTATAATAATAATGTGATTAAGGCAAAATATAACGATGTAATATTACGAATATATTTGGTCATAATATGATTCAATTACAATCGCAGTATGGTGACTACAATCATGAATCTTTTTACAATATATTGCTCTTAGAATATGTTTACCACAACTAAGTTTTTTCTTTACGTGTACATCCGATATGTGATAGTCGAGATATTTTTTGCTAACAAAAAAAATGTTTTTATAATTATTTTTTGCCTAGATCACACAAAAATATGGGTATAACATTTTTATTAAATTCACGATATTTCGTTGTTGGTAAGTACAAAAGATTTACAGCCACAAATAAAATGAAAATTCGTTCTTATTTAAAATATTTTTTGTTTGATATAAAAAATATTTACATTCAACAATTGTATTTCTGAACTGGAAAAAATATCTAGAGGCCATTTAACATGAATTCAAGCCCATTTTGTTTGGATTAACTACAACAATGGAGACAGTACTGGATTTCTGTTTCACAACGGCGGGTGTAGGAATACATATTAACAAATCCATTATTATTAAAGCTTAAAAACAAGCAAGGAAGTTTTACAGATATGAAATCACGACTATGGGATACACTACACCACCTCTATATATTGCAAAATTATTTTTTAGAGTGAATCCTTTTAAGAACTTTTATAGGAAAGCGTTTTGTATTGTTATTTCTGCAGATTTTTAAAAGTGGTATTATATTAAAGCTTGTCAAATCTGTGGGATTGTGATATCAAAAAAGTTTCAAAAAGAAAACTTAAGATGTTCTGTCAAAATGCCACAGAAATTTCAACTGTTTAACATAAAATTTGGTAACATGATTAATGGTGTTTTCTTTTCTACAAAATATGTGATATTTTATTTAAAAAAAAATGCAATTTGGTATCTGTTTCTTAAAAATTTTGCTCCCGAAAAAGGTGGCTTGTTTTATTCTTAAAATTTCACCCTTTTCGGGATGAAAATTTTTAAGAAACAGACACCAAATTGCATTTTTTAAATAAAATGTCACATTTTTTTGTAGAAAAGAAAACACCATAAGTTTGCATCAGACCAATTTTGAACAAATTAAAATTAAAATTTCAACCAGATAAGAATACTTATGGACAATTATGCTATAATTAAGAAGCAAATTTGCATAAAGGTTAGAACTCAGTCCTGTCATTTTAAATAGACCTCTTCGTTGGGTCAACAAATGCTTGTAAACTAATTTCATCAAATTATCTTAAAAATTATGATCTGTATCATACACAAGTTTTACATAGACACACAGACGGCTAACCAACTAACTTTACGGACAAATAAACATACTACAAGCCAATTAGGTGGTGTAGCATCTTTATTTTTATGCATTACAAGCTGAAGCACAATGGCGAATTAACCTCCCCAGTTTTGGTGGTGTAGGGTTAAATAAGAACAGAAGACGACTTTTCTGCAGTTTTAGTACAATGAAAACATCCGTATATAAATTTTTATTAATACATTTCAAAAAAATATAACAAAAGCCGAATGACTTTATGCAGATACAACAATAACAACAATATGTTGAGGACTGTATAAATAAAATCTTTTTATAAGGTACGAATTTTATTGAAAAACAAATAAGAATGGAAAATATTTTACACAGTCAACAATTTTACACCCACCATACTGTAAAGACACCACCAAAGCATTTATGGCAATGATTACTCTCTTATAAAATGAAAGGAAGAGTTCAACTGTGCAATAACATTTTATTTATAACGCGTCAATGTGTGACACAAAGTTAATGAAACTTGGAATGATGCCAAGAAAGATATTTCGATTTCCAACCATAAAATGAAGTGGTGACTGACTCGCTTAAGATGAAATCTGTCGAGTTTATGAGTATTGTTTTTATTTGATACTTGACATTTGCTGGGAATTTTAAAATTACATTCAATACATTCATTATATATATGAATGTATTTTGAAACATACAGACACATACTCATTTGTTATACCCCAGTTGGTCATGTCTTCAAGACAACGTCGACGACGCGTACAAGACCCAAAGTAAATCCCTGACGACATGTTGGCGACAGCTCAAACAAATCGTCGACGTCTTTTTTCGAACGAAGAGCACTAAAGTCGAACACGACAATGTGAGCGACATTATCATGCACATTGTCGTTATTGATCATATGGGTAACAATGTGGGTAAAGTTGTCATTGGCGACTATATAAACGATTTTTTTCTCATAAAGTCGTTAATGCCCGAATAGCGACATTACATTAATAGTGCCGTTTATGACAGTATTGTGGATACTATATACAATTTAGTCCCCGATAGGCAAGTGACAATTAGGGATGTAACGAATAACGATACCGATATATCGGCGATACTTCAGATTTGCCGATATATCCAGAATTAGAGGAATGGGTTAAGGGTATATATAAAGGTACTAAAAGGTCAAATAGGCTTCCTGACGACTGCAGTATATTTTTGGCGGACACTCTAGGGTTTTTGAATTCCAAACAAGTAAATTATTGTAGAATAGCTCTAAGGGAAATATAAGGTGAGTATGTAGTGAGTGTATGTTAGGTAACTGGTCACTGCAACGTCACCGCTTATGAAATAGTGAGTTTGGGAGACTGAGCTCAAAAATAGAGGATACTGTGGAGACAGTCAGACCTCCAAAACACTTTTGATTAATAAGGGAATGAGTTCTGAACTTAACATAATGCAATGTAGTTAGCAGGAACATTTACTTGTTTGTGCTTCTTTGCCCATCAATTCACGTAAGTCCAATTTCACAATTGAAGTACAGACGCGATTAACGTTGTATGTTACACAATAATTATTTTACAGGAGAGCGAAAAAACGTTTTTAACAGCCACAATTATTATTTTTAAATTTTTTTTCTATTATCAAAATTAATGATAATAAACCCAAAATATCAAGAAATTTTAATGTACATAAAAATTTACAGTTTTTAATTTTTTTAGTAGAGGACAACGTAAGCGACCTTTGGATGCATTTTGTCGTCAAAGTAATTTAAAACACGACGAAATGCATGCAATGGTCACTAACGTTGTCCACAATAAAATATTATTCAAGACAAATTTACAAAAATGTCTCAGAAAAACACGTAAATAGCCGCAATAGGCTACAAATTCAAAATGTCCTGAAGACATCATTGACATCATTTGAGGTATTCACAAGGTGAGCTATCATGTTATATTGTCATAATGTTCTAATATTTTACAATGGTTTTACAATATTTTGTTGTTGCTTTGTTAACAAAAAGTGTCTTAAATTAATAGAACTTTGCTTGCTATGTTTATTGTGCTGTCGCAATTAATTAGAAGATACCATCGCTAATCGTCTGAGCCGGGCCGCATGCGGCGTCAAATTAGATCGGCTAAGGACTCTGCTGTTTGGTAAAGGCCGTTACACACTATGCCACAAAGTCTTACGTATTTTATGAAAATGCCTCCCTGATCTAATTATTGTTTATAAACAGTTATTTTAAACTTAAGATCATTGAAAGCGACCAATAATACCTAGTTGTATTCTTAACAATTGTGCCGTAACTTTGTACGGCCCACTTACTACAGTCTTCAACAAATCTATTAAATTGTGATATTAACCCTTGGCAATAAATTCGATGTTGCAAACTATAGAGGAGTTGCTAAGCTGAATGCTATTCCTAAACTCTTAGAACAAATTTTAGCCGACAGCTTATCACACCAAATTTCTTCGGTGTTATCTGCTTGTTAACATGGATTTTGCAAGTCGCGTTCCACAACAACTAATATTCTGGAACTTACTATACTGTTCTGACTTATGACCACAGATATAAAGCTTGTTTGTTTTTGAGTAACACAACAAATATTCATTTAAAACTCTTTTAAGAGTCGTGGTACCAGCTCGTAACTTCGAGTAGCTCAGCAGTATACGAAAAGAACTATGCAGTATATAAGAGAAATGATACACAGTCAGTTGAAACAAAGGTAATCTGAGGATTAGTTCAGGAATGGGGGAAGGATCCCCTAATGTCTAATGCTTTGCACTAGGCAAAAAAGCTCTTCAATAACTTTGTACGTCGACTAACAACGCTTTAAATTTGTATGCTGTATTCCATAAAAATGTGCCTAATAAATATTACAAATCCGCCAATACCTTCTCTCTGTACGAATAAAAATCCATTCGAACTGTGTTAAAATTAATATCAATTTTTCTTAAAAACCGAATAGGATAAGAAACATATTTTTATAAATATAGCAAAATGGGTTTATAAATATCTAAGACACAATAGAAATAAAACAATAATTTTCTCTTAAAAAAAAAAATAAAACAACATTTCAAATTTTTATTACAACTTGTTATCTTGTACCAATATAATTTTATTGTAATAAAAACTTATTATTTCTGATTCATTTTAATCTTTCATAATTGGGTAAATAAGCACATACAATAAAAGAGGCAACAAAATTAAATCTCACTTTAGAGAAAATAAAATGGGGTTGAACAATATAAAATTGAAAATGTATACCAGTCATATAAAAATAAATTAAATGAAACACAACAAAAGCAAAATCAGCTTAAAACCGTAGAAAATGAATGAGGCAATCCTTTGTTTCATCTTCATTTGTATGCATCTCGATGTAAAAATCTCTTTTCTCTATTGTATGACATGACAACGACACACAGTGGAATGGCTTCATACATTTATGTGCAAAAACCATAAGGAGCGATTCTAGATCACTGAAAGTTGGCACCGATGAATTTCATAAGAATCGACCATGCCCACTGCTTTTTTCGTTTCCAAGCCGAAATCTTCAAATTTGCTAAACACACTTTCTAGAATTATAAAAAGGCGTATGCCAAGTTTTATCAAAAACGGCTACCACCACCGCTCACGAAACCCAAATGTTGTTGTTTTACTCAAATGTACTAACGATTCTCTGGTTCCAATGTCTACATACGTTCCCAAAAGACCTACCTAGTCAGTAGTACTAACTTCAGTAATAGATTTCCCATGACACGCACATGTTAAATGTCTATAGTAAATAATATTGCCTGGGGTATAATAAGTCACTAGTACTGGTGACTGTGTCAACAGTGAATCATTACATTTACACTAGTGACATTTCCTGCAGGGTATTTACAAAGTGATCTCAAAAAAAAAACAGCTGACAGTTATTTCTTGCTGTGGTTGTTGTATTGTTGTGATATTGAGGCTACCTTGCCAAGTTATATACAATGGAAACTTAATGTGAATATAAATATTCCAGATTGATGAATAAAGTTTCATTTAAGTGTTTAGTTCAAAAAGAATTTTGTATTTTAAACGATTTTAAATATGAAAGTGATTAAAAAATCAAACCCTAAAATTGGCCGAAAGTATGGTATCCCCATAATTTTTTTTTAAATTTTTTTTTCAGATATTTTTCAAATATATTATAATCAAGTGTTATTATCTAGAGCCCTAATAGCCAAAATGATGTAACCATTTAGATTTTTAGATTTTTGTTTTTTGATGAAAATCGATAATTTTTGATCAGTTGCATCATGTCTAAAAATCTCATATCTCTGGAAAGTACCGTTACGAAATAACTTGAAGAAAAAATGTTAAAAAAAAAGCTTCTGCTTTAAAATTGTATTTTTGTTGATTACATCATTTTTGCTATAAGGGCTCGATATATAAACCATTGAATTGCGTGAAAATAAAAGTCATTTCTTGTAGTGTCATTGAATTTATTTCAATTTTTCAAAAATAAAATACAAATTGACTCAAAAACCATAAATTCACATTTTATATTTTATCAATTCTCTACAAAACTGTATCATTAGATTTTTGAAATTCAGTCGACGGGGTTTTAATCCAAAATCCCACTGTGCGGTATCAAGGAGAGATGAGATCAGAAATTTTTCGTAAATTGCACACTACTGTTGATGCTAAGGGTACTAGTCGTTTGTTCCCGTGCTTGTAACGCCCAGATATAAATAAATTTTTTACACTGGATCACGTCTATAGGTCTGTTGAATTTTTTGCTTAATATATTTATGAAGTTCGTTTGTTAAAATAACGCTCACAACCGAACGACTGAACCAAAAACAACTATTTTGCAGTGAAATTCTTTTAAGTTCTCCTAAACAATTTGATACTGAAAAGAAGAAGTGTAGAAAGAGAGCGATGGGTCCATATTAGGCTTGCCAGATCGATATCGAAAAAAAGATTGACTTTCAAAAGAAAAAGCTTGATTTTGTTTGACTATTAAAAATTCAGTTATATTAACTAAACAAGTACGAGTGCCACATTCGGCTATTCCGAAACTTATATACCTTTCACCACGGTGCGATTAGAACAAAAATTTAAATGCCGTTGTCTAGATACAAATGCCACGCCCAATTATCTTATCCCGCCTTTTTTTTAGAGAGGTTGTTCATTAATAAGCCAGCTATGTGAACCAAATTTGGAAATTTTTTTTCTCTTACCGTTTTTAAGATATAAAAGATTATTTTGTTCCACGCCCACTTGTCCATCCCCGCCCACATTTTCTGGGATGTTGTGTATTGATAATCGAGATTTTGTACGTTATTTGCACAGTTTGGCTCTTTCCGTTTTCCAGATATGCAGAGATTTAAATTGTCTTCTCCAATGCTACCAATTTCTTTTTATAAAAGATTGTGTATTGATAAAAATAATATCCTTGAACCTAACTTTAAAGCTTTAGCTCTTGACGTTTTCCAGAAAAAACAACAATAGAAATGAATTTATGGTTAAAATTAGAGGCAGTGGTTTTCGTTCATATCTCAGTCACTTATAGACCGATCTGTCTATCTGAAACACATATGTATATACCAACCAGTTCCTGTAATATCTGGGATCTTCGGAAAACTCATTTCAACAGCAGGACAGACAAACCGTCAGCCGGATTTGAACTTATCTTATCACAAGGGTCCAGACTAGAGTTGTCAACCGATTAAGAATAATTCGATTAATCGATCAAACAAAACCAAACTCTTGTTCGAATAATTTTAAAATGGAGATTTTCGAATAATGAATAAATCGATAAATTAAACGACCATTTTTTTTTTTTATCAAAAATAAATTTAATAAGAGCTTACGATTTGATTTATTCTTATACGTTTTTAGTGATTTTGTAAAGGGTGGTCCCACCAAAACGGACGATGCTAATTGCAAATAAAACATAAAGTCTTCAGAAAATTATCATAATATTTTTTATT
The DNA here is from genome assembly GCA_930367215.1 of Pollenia angustigena. NCBI lineage: Eukaryota > Metazoa > Arthropoda > Insecta > Diptera > Polleniidae > Pollenia > Pollenia angustigena. Next base: position 47,054,040 of record OV884058.1, read on the forward strand.
ATTATAAAGGGTTCTATCACTTCTATGTGTGAAACAAAATAGCGGCCAAATGCTCGCCACGGCTTCGGTGGCATACCTCTTTCCGATGGTCCATATATATTTTCATTGACTCTGTGATATACCTGTAATTAAGGTTCAATATCGTTAATGTGCCGAATTATCTTATCCTTTAGCTCTTGAATTGTTCTTTGCTTGTTAACGTACACTTTTTCTTTTAACATGACCATTGAATTTCTCGCGCAAAACAGCCATTGCTTCGTTGGATGTATGGCAAGTGGCACTATTCTGTCGGAACCACATATTGTCTAGGTTCATATCCTCAATTTCTGGCGACAGGAAGTCCGTTATCATCTCGCGATGGTGAACACCATTCACGGTAACTTGGTAACTTGGCTTGGTCGACCTCATTGTCGGAGAAGTACGGTCCGATGACGCCACCAGCCCATATACGAATTGGGCGAGCATGCACAGGTGTTTTCGCATTTCCTAGAGACTCGGTTTGCTGAAATTTGCGCACAATTTTCATGATTGTGGACAAATTTGGTCGATTATGCTGACAAATAAAATACGAAACGCATTTTGATTTTCGTAAAAGGATTAACAATCTTAGCGCGCTACTCTATTGTGTACCTCCCCATGGTAGAATTTGTCAAAAACTGAAACAAAGAAATGTCAAATTAAGTTGGTCAAAAAATTTGACGTAAATATGTGGCTCACAATTAACAGCGTGCATTATGGTTGGACCACAGAATGTAGGAAAGTTAAAAAATATGTTCGCCCTGATTGTTATTAATCTCAGTGTTAAGTAAGAAAACCCGTGTTAAGTACGCATAGTATTTCAAAAATGTATTCAATGTTCTTATTAATCAAATATGTATTTGACAAACAACTGAATCAGCTGTTTTCTTTTTAAATCAAACTTTAACAAATTTTCAAGGCAGGGAGTTTTTCACTCTCGGGTAAAAAACTTAGAAATAAACAAAAAGGTAAGAAATAAAGAATAGTTTTATATAAATTATATCATGAAAGAGAAAATGTTGTTATTTTATTATATTTTTTTAAAATTATTATATATAATGTATGTATCTTTGCCATTTGCATAACTGTCACAATATTACCATTGAAAACGATGCCGTGGAAGATAATCCAACGACGTCAAAAAATGCCGAACTTGGTTCAATGGAAAAATACATAAAGAGAGACAACCGTCGTTCTATAGAAGAAATTGTATGCAGAAGTTTGGCTGAAATTGGTAGGTCTGCAAACGCTTTTCCAAAATCCAAAGTAATATCGGAATATTTAAGTATTAAGGGTTTTACGATGTGTTTACGTAATACAGACAACGATATGGAGATAAGATGAAAAGTTTTACGTACAAAATAAGAAGTCAAAGCGGATTTGAGAAAAAATAAAGAAGAAAATGGAAGATTTTTCATAATTGTAGATAAATAAACGGATGTATCTACTTAAAATATGTAACTCTTTTGTAAAAATGATTTTTTTATTCGTTATTCTCATCGATTAATCGAATAATTTTTTAGATTTAATCGTTTGATCGAATGAACAAATACAATTATTTGAATTATTCGAACAAAGTTGAAAGGCGAGTAATTGACAATTCTAGTCCAGACTATAAAAAATATATTGATTTCTTGATTATGATAATCGAAGTATGATAATTTGATTATTATCAATCAAAGAAAGTTAACAAACAAGAAATAGCAAATAAATTTATCTTAATCTTAATTCAAATTGAAAAAGTTGAAAAAAATATTGTTAATAATAAGAATTTTCATTCAAAAAACATTGTTATTTAAGTTTTTAAAATTTTGTATTATAAACGAAATTTTTCTTTAATTTTGGTTTATTTTATTATTTGATTAAAATTATTTTTTCACCGAGTTTTTCTTAAAAACTTGTTTGCTATCTTATTTCGACTTTAGATATTTTGTCAAAATACCGCTGAAAGAACAGACTTAAAAGATTTGTTTATTTATTCAAAATGTTTAATCAAAAGTCTTTTGAATTCACGTGAGTTGTTGTTTGTCTGAAGATTATTAGGAAGAAAGTTCCAAAGTCGGGTAAAATTTATAAAGAATGGTACTTATATACAAGACTACGATATCTATTTTGATCGCGCAAATATTATGAGATTAAAATTATGTGTCCGTTCCTTTTCTTTATTCTGACATCCAGTTGTCTTCGCAGTGATATTGATATATATACTTTATATGGTCTAGGATAAATATTGTTGAAGTAACAAGCAGAATTACAAACTTATATATACCAGTTAACCTTCAATGAAGGGTATTCTTATATTATTTTTGCCCTTTACAACAGGTAGAAATGGTATACATATAAGTTAGTTTTTAATACATATTTGTATATTCGAACATTCGTACCAGAGAACGATTTTCTGCGATTGCAAAAAATCGCAGGAAATGAAGACCAACTTGCGGTCATACAATCAAACTTGCGCAACCGCAAACATTCGCTGCTGGTTTGTAGTAATTCAAATAATGCACATCGAGCTTTGTTATTTATTCCATCGTTTAGCTTCGTTTGGTCCGACAATGATTGTTTTGGCAAAGAAAAAAAAAAATACAAACAAAAAAGCCAGAAATCAAGCAATTATTACTCATGTAGGCATTCAGCAGTTACTATGTAGTGCAAGAAAAAAAAAATTTAAATGAAACTAAACGCACATACTGATGTAGGTACAAACAATTTCCATAGAAACAGAAGACTTTTTTTATAATTTCTTAAAAGGTACATTAGTTCTGTATGTACAATGTATTCTTGTAATTGTTGTTAATTTTAACAAAGCGTCTCATCGAGTGGTTTATTGTTGTTAATGTTAACAAAGCTTCTCATCGAGTGGACAATGACTACTTGAATGCAAAAGTATATGAACAAAGCACTTTCAATAAAAACGCACACATGTGAAAATTAAATGTGAACGAAACGATGTAAAAATTACAAACGTTGAACTTTGTCTTGCAGGCAAAGAGTGAATGTAAATTTGAGCGTATGAATAAATCAAGAAAAATAGTGATTTTGCAGTTCTCTGATTCGTACTTGTTTTTATTTGTGCTAATGTGTGGAACACATAAAAATTTCGGTTGCAGACTCGCCTTAAAGTATTCCGATCGGCTTTGAATCGCTTTTTAATTCAATATAAGTTTTATAAAAGCTCTTTGTCATGGAAAATGTTGTGTCAATAGGTTCGGAATTGGCCAAGGGTGACATATAAGACCCATCTTTCTAAGATTAATTTAAAATACAAAAATCTTTTAGAAAATACTCGAAGCGAACACCTCTTCGGCCGCCTCCGTGATGGCCGTGGGTCCCAAATGGGGTCATTCGCGAAAAATTTTCTGAAAATACTGTGGTATAGAGTTTTAAATATATCGAGCCTTAACCGATAACGTAAGCAATATATTTAATTTCATACAAATTTGGTATGAAATTTGTCGCTTACGATAAAATTGTAAAATCGTTAACGTACCATATGTGACCATGACATTTTAGGAGATGATGCAAGTGTTGCCAATAAAATAATTTAGTAAAAAAAAACGAAAATTTAAATTATAGCGCTTACGTAATTTTCGCGGCTAGGGCTCGATATATTCTCTCACTTATTGTATATAAATTATTTAATTTTGTTATGTATCTATGATTGGTTTCGCTTGTGAAATCCTTTAAAATTAGGGGGATGTAAGAAAAGATAAACTCACTGTTTATTGTTGGTGTTTTGTTTAAGCTTTGATATGGTTACAAGTAAGACTTTGAGTGTTTAAAATTCTTATTCGCTTTAGGGTTTTATTTGTATGACATTTTTAGCTTTTCTAAAATCTTTGGAAAAGTTTTCCTGATGATCTGGCCTAAGCAACCAGTGAAATGCGCATAGAAGCTAGCTTTCCTTCAACAATAAATTTCAGTGTATTTATCAAATATGAAAAATTGGGAATTTAGCACGTCATACGAAAATTTTGATAGTAAGTTTTGTATTCCCGTAGATAACTTTTATATATTTAAAGCTTTTTCTTAGAATTTAAAAGTTTATTCAAAAACAGATAAATAACAATAAACACCAAGTTTTTTTTCCTAAGATATATTATTTTAAAAGTGTATAATTTATTTCAAATCCTTTTTTTTTTTTTTTTTGATTATCTTTATATTTTATACTGATGTAGTGCAATATATGGTAGGGCTTTGCTAACAAATTTTTTTTTTTTATTTGTTTTGTTGCTAAGTTAATGTGCCTTCAAGGATGAGGAAATTCCTTTGAAAAATAACCACAACAACTTTATATTGTAATAATAAAAATGAAAAGCAAAAAAGGCAAACCCATATTTACTTACAACTCAGTCGTCTGAATTTACAAACTCATTTTTAAACATTCTTATATCCAAGAAAAACGTAGTTATGGTGTTTTTACACATTATTCTTTTTTATTTGTGTACATACACGGGAAACTGCTGCACTTACAACAGGTAGTTAACAGATTTAGATTAAAGTAAATGGTTTTAAAATACCGTCATCAACGTCGCAAGCATCTGCGTGCTGGTGTAGATTTACTACTTGAAAACATTTACTTTAATTGCGTAAATATGAAACTCTTAAAAATAAAAGAATGTAAGATAAATCCTTATAATTATAGACTCGTTTAAGTTTAACCAAAGGAAGTAGCGTTTTCTTAAGGAATACAGGACATTGACTTTATAAAATAAATATGATTAAAACATTTAGATTCTTCAAAAATAAAAATGGTTTAATCGCTATTTCTAGTATTTATAAATTCCTTAATAATATAAATCACATTAAATTCTTGGATCGTGGTGGCAAATGTGTTTAAGACCCCTATGTTAGGCACATGGGTAATTTGAGTACATTATCGTCTGGACCATGATCTTACCCGTTCTTAGGAGCGTTATAACCTTTTTACATTAGCAACAGCGCAAAGGGACAACCCAAGCTTACTAAAAACCATGCTTGGCAAAAATTAGCCCCTAACCTTTTATTTGTAAAATTTACTTTTGGTTCAAGCAGCGTTTAAAATACTGCAGTCAAAGTAGAAAAACTGTCATTTTGTCTACTTCGTCATTTATTATTGGCAAAAAAAAAACTGTTGCTTTTTCTTTTCATTCATTAAATGTAAACTGTCAATGGCTAAACAACTCAAAAATCGGAAAGTTTTACACAAATTTTCGTTTTTGTTTGACAGTTTTTGGTTTCGACATCAGTTTTTTAAACCCAGGATTGAAGCGTAAAGCAAAAAAAAAAAAAAACGACGTATTATGTATACCTATGATACCATATAGGAATTTGTTCAGCCACAATTTCTTAAAGATCTGCAAACTGTCGTGGTTGCATTATTCCTCGAAAGTGCAATGGCAAGAGCTGGGTAGGTGTTTATGTGGCTGTGGTGACAATTTGCCAATTTTCCCGGAAACTTTTTATTATCCTGACAGAAATTCACAAAATTATTATGTTAACACATTTTTAAGAAAATAACGAAAAATGTTTCCTTAACAAAGTGATATTACAACATGAAAAAAGCTTCATAAAATCTTTTAATTTACACAGAAAATATGTAAAATCGACTTTAATTAAGCAATTCGTTAAGACAATTGAATTATTTACTAATTTGGCCCTTGCAAAAGAATTTTTTCGAGTCGTGATATACAAATTTAGTCAACTAAAAAATTAATTGCATAAATTTAAAAATATACAACATATGCACTTAAAAAAGCATTTAAGTGATACGTATATGAATATATCCAAATATCAGGTGTATATTTTTTAAAATTTCCGTGAGATAAAAATGGTTGTTTTCGAACTTCACCCCGATCCCTGCGTGAACTTTTTTAACAATCCGAAAAAAATATCATAATTTTTATTAATAACTTTTAATATTCTACACGACTATACTATGCCTACTATAAAGTGTGAAAAAGTTATAGCCCTAATGCTGAAACATTTAAATTAATTGGAACAAACAAAAAATTAATTGAAAAAATTAATGTACACCAATTAATTATTTAATTGAACAATTTTTTGCAAACATTTTTTCTGTGTAAAGAATATAGTTTTTTTTTAATTCGCATATCCATAGAAATTATTCGTTTACCATGCGAAGTACTAAATCAAAATTTAAGGTTGAAAATCAAGAAATATTTCGTAAAATATACGAATTAAAAAAATCGAAATCAAAACGGGAGAACCTCAACACCTCCTAAAATTACATTCCGACGTATACTTTCAAAATGCCGGTTCCTTTCCCAAGAATCTCCGAAATATGATCTCCATATGGGTATTTTACAGTGTTGTTTTTGTGTATTTTAAGTGTTATACACGGACAAAATCGTGCCAATATTTTTTATTTTTCAATTATACCATTAATCAAAAATAAAATCAATTTAATTAGAAATTTAGTCAAGTTAACAACATTACTGCAAAAAAGTTGCTTATATCATAAAATATTTAATTAATACTATTCATTTGTTAACTAGCGTAATATTTTAATTTTTTTAATTAATAGCACAAATTCTTTAAATGAAATAAATTTTTTTTCTGTAAACAGTTAACGGTATCGCCGAATCACCAAAAAGGAATCTTGTTTAATATTTTGACTCACAACTACAATGTTGTCCAAAGTTCTTCTACAAACTTCTAAATAGAAGGTAATAGGCAGGAATTTCAGTGTACTCATTCTTAATAGGAGCCAATGAGACGACCAGTATTAGTGGCAAGAGCTTGTGGTTCATCAATGGTTTGCAATGTAATTATCATTAACATGAGCACCTGCCATATTTCCTAATCTAATGGTGGATTATAGCACTAGGTAACTCATTTAAAGCATTTACCAAGTGTCCCTGTGTGTGCCAGGATAACATTCACTCACACCGTAGAGAAAATATCGATACAATAGAAACTGTCATGCTCCTCTAGCTAGTCTACCATATCTCTACAAAAGGAACTCCATGGCATGGCTATGAAATGGAAAAGACACATAGATAAATTTGCAGGCATTGACCAAACTAGTGTTATTTCCAGTGGATGTAACAGCAAGAGGTCGAAAATCCTTATTATACCTTACTGCACCCAGCACATCCCCCGGGGAAAAGTCAAATGGTTATACCGAACAGTTATTTTTGGGAACATTTTCAAAAAGGCCTTTTTATAAGTAAACTTTTTTCGATTTTCTAGGCGGAAATTTATGTCATCCTCCTATACTTCAGAAGAAATTCAAGAGTTTAAAGCCTATTTGTTATGTCACATAGTCAGACGGCTTCTAGAGACTTATCCTCTTTTAAGTTTAAGTAACATGTCTGGGAAACACAACATTTTGAATGTTAGTTGTTGCTTGGTCATGAGGGCAATGCAGGCAAAATGACGGCACACTGCTTGGCAAATAAAGCCGGTCGCCGTCTATTTATGTTTTTTATTTATTATCCCCCATGGTAACATTAAGGAGACGATAAGATCATGGACCGAAAGGAAATTTATCCGTTTATTGACAAATATTTTTGGGCTTCAACAAACTAAAAGTTCCGTCGCTTTATCTTGTAGTAAATTATGTAAAATACTCTTGCTTGTTAAAAGGGAAGGCCACTGTGGTCTCAAATATCATCAGTTTATATTAGGTACTGATCAGCTATGGGCAAATTCAAAATGAAAATTCAAAAAGAGCGAACGATGTGTATACATACCCAAAAAACAAAGGCCAAAAGAGCATAAAACCAACAAATGCAAACGTAAACAAACCAATACAATGCCACACATGCAAAGCATTCAATGTAGTGGTGCCCATACCAGGTAATGATATTACCAAGCAATACAGATTATGCGAAATGGATGATGAGAAATCTGAACATCTGGCAAGTAACTGTCTCATTTAGAGACTTAGACAGAAATTCTTGGGGAAACCCTCATTTTTCCTACTGAAATTTTTACTCTCTCGCCTGCCAAGATAATTGGCTTTATACCTGCTAACGGCAAATTCAGGAAGTTTTCTGTATTCTCTTTACTTTATTCGTAGTTTAAATCGGTCAAAAGTTCCAAAGGATCGCAGTGCTTATTGCCTCATACATCTAATATCAGTTTTGACATGTAAATTTTCTTGGCGGATATATTGCGAGTTTCACAAAATAAAGATTTACGGCCTTATTTATAAAAAATAAAACAAGTTAATAAAACGATTATTAAAGCAATTTTCATACAAAATCCGTTTCATAAGCTCATTATTACCCTGTTTTATTTCTTATAAATAAGGCCGTTAATTGATACCCTAGTTTCGTATTAAATTTCTTATATTTCAGTGTGATTTTCAAGCAAATTTCTATTCCTTTTATTAATTGCCAAAAAATATATTATAAAAACTGTCGTATTACACCAAAAGTCTTGAATATGTTCGATCTTTAAATATAATTCTGAAACTGTAAATTTAAATATGTGGGTGCAATGACATGTACGTAGATAAATATTGTTTTTAAAACTACAAACGTTGACATCAATGCTTTAAACCAAATTTCTTTCTTTAAAACATAAAATGCCTTAAAGCCGTCTAAGTGTTAACTACTTTACTTTATACCTCGGTGACGTTGGTTATCGCAGTCACAGCTACACATTTCCTATCGCTATTTGCATCTCTATTTAAGATGTTTTTTTATTTATAAAATTCTCAATGGAATTATGCATTATGACTCTTCTTTGCCTTCTTATTTACGAGAATACATGCAAATACGTACATGTACCGTATTTGTACTTTCATATTTCATTTCATTGTTGTTTATCGTTTTCATAAACGTAGATCTAACCATATCTACGACATGACTGGGTGTAAAATATTTGCTTGTACTATCTAGTACATTACCTTGAGCATAGTAACACTCCCTTTCGCATCTGCAATGGAGATTTTACGCAGGAAAATAAAAGACATAATAATAATGGATGGAAATAATTTGTATATGAAATTATGTAGTTTTAATATGAGGACATCCATAACAAAATGATATAAATATGTAATTATCAGGGAAACCGTAAGTATGCAATTGAATGGTTTTTTTTTCAAATATATATTAATTCTTTACAATATGTAGTGCCTCTGCATCTTGAAGACATTTTAGAGGCGAATTGTGTGATCAATGACGGCAGAAACAATATATTTGTCCGTTTTAGCTTTTTTTTTATATCAATTTTGGCATCGACTTGTTAGCGCACGTTTTTTCCCTTTGCAGGGGCCTAATTACCGCATTCGATATCGAGTAAACTATCGTATCGAGTAAACTATCGTATTTTTCTGGATACGATAGACACTGACGTATCGAATGAAAACTAGAGAGATGTAATGTCTTTGGTTACTCGATATCGAATGCTATCATCTCAAATAACGATACATAACATTCGATATCGAGAGTCATAACACCAAAATAAAAAATTTCGATCAATTTTGCTAGATATCGTATGCGGCAATTAGACCCCAGAATTTTTTGCATAGTTTCGTTCAAAGAATATTTTTCCAGCATTTTTTAAGTTAGTAGCGCATATTTCATCTTTTTTTGCTTACAATGCTTTTCAACAGAATTTTTTTTTAAATTCTGGTTGTGTTGCTCTTCTGTTTTAAATATCTATCTTTGAACGCAACGTGGGGCTTCAATTTTGCTTATTAAAATTTAGTTTTTACTTTACAATTGTAAGCCAAATCAGGTTGTCATTGAAGATTTATGTTATTTTAAACTGTCAAGTTTTATACCCAAGTAAAAGTTATGGGTAAAACCTACACGTTTGTGCTTAAGTATGCAATATATAGAAATCCAGTCCCATCTGATCACACTTTCAACAAAAATAGCTTTGCCAGACAAAAAAAAACCTTGTCTTGTAAAACAATTGAACGTTTTTTTAGACATTGGGTAACAAAATCATCGGTTATCCAGGAAGTTCAAAAAGCAACCTCTACACAGAACGTGCTATTCAAACTGTGCAAGACATTTTGCTATTGTGAAAACATCACATATTTTAAATTTAAAACTTATTTTTACTTTTTTTAGAAATCGCGTATGGTGCGGAACATTTATGAACCCAAATCACCTAAAAAAGTGATATTCATTACTTGTACAATATTTGCCACCATGTATTGGTAGGCCAAATTGTTCGTAAATATATGTTATATCCCTAATGTATATATCGCTCAATAAAGGAGTGCTATGCGTACATATTGATTAATATTCACAATTCAAAAGTGGTATGTTTTAATGACAGAATAGTAATTTTTATGCGCCCCATACACTTTTCAATTCAATTATCAACTGAGTCTTTCAACTGAAATGATGCTTGGCCACACACTTCATCAACTGAGTTGAAAGACTTCAAATTAATTTTAAAATATAATGATATAAAAGACAATTTTTAAAATACTTAACTTTTTTTTGCAAAAGAAAACTACAAACAGCTCGAGCTCGAGCACACACATTACACAATCGAATTGAAAGACTTAGTAGTCAACTTGAAAATTTCAAAATCTTTTGATTTTTCTTCAACCAACTCGACAACCATCAGCTTTGATTTGGAGAACAACCGACTCAGTTGACAACTGAATTGAATCGTGTATGGGCTGCTGTATGCATTGATACAAATAAGGTTACTTCTGCGATTGCAATAAAACTGAACAGCTGCAATAAACAATTGCTAGCCGGCAACACTAGTTGCTGGTGCTGACGGATATTTTATTGCTAATACCTTTAAGTTGTTAAATGTACTTGGATTTTAAAACTCAATTATATAAATATTTATGGGCTACTTTGCCTATGGGCAGTTCCAGCGAAAAGTCTACTTTTCGTAACGTAACGCCAGAAGTAATTTAAATTGTTTCTCAAAAAATTGTATATAACGGGAAGTGACTTATGTTAAATAGTGAGACAAAAGAGGTTGTTTCGTTTGTGTTTTAAGCGAAGCAGGAATTTTAATGTCAAGGGCTTGAATTGTTCACCATATCTAGCGTCCGGATGAGCATCCTACATTCACCTCTTGTTCTTTGAACAACTGCTTCAAACTTCACCTATAATTCCATATGTAAACTCAATTTTAGAAAAAGGCACTTAAACCCCTTGTGCTGTAAGCCCCTCATATGAATAGTTTACTTTTTTATATTTTGGTGTAAAGTGCAACTAGATCTACATTAAGTAACAAAAGGGATAACGGTTGAACAACATGGTCCTAAAATACAACTATTTTCATTCTGCCGTTACATTAAAAAAAATTAGACTTTTCACTGAAAATGTCAATATGTTCCTTAAATCGAGCAACGATTTTTGAATTTGATAGCTTGCAAAATAAATATATATAAGTCCAAAGTTTACTAAAAAAGGTTTTATACAAAACGTCTTGCTCAATTCGCAGAGCCATTCCGTTCTTCTGCAATTTATTAGCGTCAATTGTTGCATTTTTTTTTTCTGAATATAGTGCTACTTCATTACTTTGTATATATAAAAACACTTTTTACAAATTTTACTTCTTAATTTAATTTTTTTACATTTTGTGGTACAAATATCACGACACGTCAACATGGAAATGCCCATATGTACATACGTAATCCCTTTTCAATAATGTTTTCATTATTTTCTTCCACTTCATTGTAAGGAATTAAGCCCTGCTTTTCCCATATAGAGTCTTTAATATTTTTCCTTGTTTAGTTCTTCCGATATTGCTTGTATTTAAGCTTTTTTTAGAAACAATATAATTTACCACCGAATTTTGGGGAAAAAAGTTTTAGTTGATTAATTTTGCATAGTTTCGTAACATTTGCACATAAAAGTATAAAAAAGTTCGGCCTTCGGCAAAGATCGGACAAATTTATGCCAGATACCGATTATGAGCCGATAAGCAATTTTTGGCTGATACCGAAGACTATTAATCGGTCGGACTCAAATAGTATAAGTTTTTATAAAGGATTTTGTGGAACGACAATATTTTCATCTTCATTGCTCACACACTATATTCGGCGTCCATCAGTATTTATTAGGGTATTCATTTAATCGACCTTTTGCTTTAATCGGTTAATCGCTCGATTAATTAACCGAGGTTTTGGTTTAACCGGTTAATAATCGGTTAATTTAGTTTTTGATCGGTTAACCGATTAATAAAGTTTTTTTTATAAATTAAGTAATTTCAATATATAAAAATGCATTAATTGCTTATTATTTGGAGTTTATAAGCAAAAAAAAAAACAATAACATACCAAACATAACAATTCTTGAACTAAAACTAGCAGGCAAAAAAAAAACAATTCATAAATATGTAATATGCATTTTCCAATTAATGCTCAAGGTGTTGTATCAAGTCATATCGTCATAATATCCTAAATAAAATTTAAAATTGTTTAAAGTAAATATTGTTGTGTTGCAAACAAAATAAAAATTGTAATACTGTGTTCATTGATTCGTCATAACTGTATAGTAGAAATCTAAATTATAAGCTGTAGCTTACAACAGTCATATCGTTAGCTTAATATGCAAACCTGCTAACTCACTTTCAGCACATTTTACAGGAAAGAAAATAAACTTTTTATTTTTCCTATTTGAAGCTTGATAGAAAATTAAAATTACAGTCAGTTTTACACACTTCAAGACTTAAATAGAAGAACAACTACATGCTGGTCGACGAGGCATATTTTTCTCTACCACACTGCATCAAAATCTCAATTTACATAAAAAGTGGATTTAGCCGGTTGGCATATTAAACCGACGATATATATTTCCTGTAATTATTTTAGGACATAAGACTTTATGACTACCTTGTGAATACCCCAAATATTTACATATTTATACAAAAATAAACTGAGATAATTTTATTAGTTATTTCAATCGTTAAAGGAGATCTTATAAAATGATCTTTAAGAAAAGTTATTTATTTTAAATGTTTAGGATTAAAGCGACTCTTTTCTTTAGTTTAACAAAATTTGACTTGGAAAAAATTATTATTTTACTTATCGAAGATGAATATCAAATTTTTCAGTCCTTTTCCAGGATTTCTCTTAACATATAAAATACTCCATTATGCCATTAAAGTTGTTTTAAATTTTTAACACCTCTAATTGTTTCGGTTAATTCTGTTAAAAGACTGATATGAGAAGAAACAAATAACTAAACACATACATATAAAAAGTACGTGAAACAAAAAAAGGTGTTGGCAATCAAATATTTAACCCATTTTTCGCCACATTCCTGTTGATCGATGATGAAGAAAAAAAAACATTGAAAAACATTGTAATTTTAGTCATCGGTCGGCGGAAAATGGGTTAAAATTAAGATAACTGAACACCTTCTTTGTTTGTATGAAAAAATATTTACTAAACAAATAAATTTTGTATATGAGACGAAACAAATAAATAAAAACACAAAAAAAATATGTTATATTAATACAAAATATTGAAAATTTTGTTACTTCGGTTAATCGGTTAATCGACTGAAATTAACCGGTTTAATCGTTAATCGAAAAAAACCAATTTGAAATTAACCGATCAGTTAATCGGGTAGTAATTAATCGTTTTTGTTAAATACCCTAGTATTTAACAAAAAACGGAATTTGATATAAGATGAAAATATTGTCGTTCTCTTTTCGGCACCATCTCTTGCACTCACTAATGGGGTTTTTACCTATATAGTTAGACACCAGTTGCACGCTCTTGTTATCATACCAACGGCAGGCAATCAAGTTGTGCGTTGCCTCAAATTTAAAATCGCTTGATCCACGTCCTCGCTTTTGAAGCTCCTTTTCAGTACTTAGAGTACAATTTTTCAAACGATTGCTTCTAATTGTGCCAACGGAAAGTATACCTCTTTGTCTAAGAGCAATCGTCAAGCTAATTGACGTAAACCAGTTGTCAAAAAAAAGTTTGAAGTTTTGGTTTATAGGAATATTAGATGCTAAGTGTAAAACAATGTCTGAAGAAATACCCAAACCAAAAGTCTCGCACGTTCCTTCCCCAATGTAGAGGCAAAAATCATAAATTATGCCAGATACACCAGCCCTGGTAAACATTTTGAAGCCCCACTTATGGGGCTTATTTGGCAAATATTGTTTTAAACTTTGTTGACCTAATAAAAAATATATTATGGCGTTAATAGAAAGCTATTTGCATATGTATGTGGACGTAAAATTGCTTACCTTTATATGCAATCATTTGCTCGTCTACGCTTTGGAATTCTTCTTGGGAAATTTCGTTGAACTTTTGTTTTAGAAAATCAAGCAATGGGCGAACCTTGTATAATTTATCATACCCAGGTTGCTCTTTTTGAGGCTGAACAGCGTTGTTGTTAATATGGAAAAATTTTTTAATTTTTTCAAATCGATTTCTTGGCAAAGAATTTGCAACAGCCACCAGTTTGAAATTTTCCGCCCATGCCATTCTATATGTTGGAATATTTACTACAGCGAGGTATAATAAAATACCAATGTATCTCTTTATTTCAGTCACGTTACACTTCAACTCTGTTCCATTAGTCTGCGCTGCATACAAGTTGGTTTCCTCACAAATCTTTTGCAAAATTTCATCTGCAAAGAACTGGGTGAAATATTCAATGGGCTGTTTTACCTCATTGCTCCGTAATTTGCTCTTCCAACTGGTATCATTTGCCATTACCTCTGCACTCCTCCACCTCAAACTTTGCAGATCAATTTTTTCAAACACCTGCTCCACAACTACTTCATCTTCAATTTCATTTTCGTCATTTCCTTTGCTAATTATTTCCTCTATCAAACCAATTTCCATATTTTCGCCCCTATCAATCAGGCTTTCCAATGTCTCTTCGATGACATTATCAAAATTTGCCATTCTTTTCTGCTCCTCTTCTTCATTTTCATCATCCTCAGAATCATCCCAGCTAAATTCAACAATTTTTTCAATTTCAGCCTGAGTTAAACCTCTTGGACGCATCTTTATATGTTCATATGTACAAAAAAAAAAGTTGTTTCAAATTACCACAGTTGACCGATGTTGCCTATAGGCAACAACACTTTTAAAAAATTACTATAAACAAACCATACACTTTTTTCATGGGTTTTTTTTTTAAATAACACTCTTACCTTTATTTATTTATATTGTTCACTTGGTTTTATAATAAAACAATTATTTTAATGTTTTTTAACAATTTTTGTATCAGCACAATTTTTTTAACACAAACTTCAGAAATTCACTCTACTACGAACGCCTACTGAATGCACGCACGTACAGATTATAAAAGAAAAAATAGCTGTTAGCTTTTGCAACACATTAAGCTACATAATGCAAAAACCCCCGAATTAAAAAATTTTAATTCGAGGAAATTAGAAGCGTCTAACTACAATGTTGCCTATAGGCAACATTGGGCATGAGAGGGTTAACCCTTTATTTTTCATCCGATTTTTTTCAAATCACGCTTAAAATGTTGGTAATTAAATATACTATTTGGTGAAAAATAAAACATTCAAGATCTTTCATGTGCTATTTATCGTAGCAATTTTACTCATGATGTTTTTTTGCATTTGTTGAGTATGAAAATATTGTCGTTCCACCAAATCCTTAATAAAAACTTTATTTTACATCCGATTGTTTTCAAATCAACTATTTGGCTAAAAAATAAAACCGTCATCTAAAAAACGGTACTAAGGAAAAAAAATTACAGCGGTTTTCGTGTTCAGGAGGTCCCAAATTACTTATCTAGGCATGTGGCGTTCTTGGTATTTTTTGGCTGTAAACCAGTGTTATATATAAATTTTTTATTGTAACGTTCAGTTATATTCTGTCCCCATGTTCTGTAACTCTCGCTTCGTTAAACTTTTCGATTGAACTGTGTGAAATGAAACAAAAATGGCGTATATTCAAACAAACAGCTGTTTTTCTTACTAAATTGTGTCTGTTACTTGTTTTGGCGAGTACTAGCTGTTACGTAAGAAAATTACTCGCCAATTTACAGAAAAAGAATGTCTGTACCCGCTTTGAACTGTCGAATAAACTCACGAATAAAAATGGGGCGATAAAAAATTTTAACACTAAAAACAATCAGAAATGCAAAATACAAAGAGTAATAATAATAATATTTTGTTCTTGGCACATTTTTTTATAGTTTCATTATTTTGATTTTAACATTTTTATAAAATATACGAATGTTTTCAAAGTTCGCTTCCAAACAACAAACATTTAAGTCGCACTTTACATTATTCGACGGTTGTATTTTCGCAGTCGTCGTTGAAAATTGTTGATCTTAAGTAAATTTTGGTCGCCGTCAACGATATGTGTTACTGGCGTTCTCAACATCTGCAATGTCACATCGGCTTCGAGTGCTGTGTTATGACAGTTATATTTACGTCATTTTGAGGTTACAATGATTAGTTTTTCTATAAACAATGCTTTAAATTGCTTTTATTTTTCGCCAATTAAAATTAGTTTGCATACGTTTTATTGAAAAGTAACTTTTTCATGTTATCAACGATAACAATGTCTAATTAAACAAACTAGGAGAAGGCAAAATATGACCACAGGGCTTGTGGCAGGTAAGTCCACAACAAAAATTAATGCCAATAAATTACAAAATGGAAAAACTTATTTTAGGTAACGTTGGAGCATACAACAACATTTTGTTACGGGTTGCCCATATAATACCTAATCTAGTAAATAACGGTAGTGTTTGGATGAGTTTGGACAAAAATGCTTTTTAATGAATATAAACAGTAGTTCTGTATGTACAATGTATTCTTGTTATTGTTGTTTATTTTAACAAAGCGTCTCATCGAGTGGTTTATTGTTGTTAATGTTAACAAAGCGTCTTATCGAGTGGACAATGACTACTTGAATGCAAAAGTATAAGAATGTGTGCCTTTTGAATTTATATTGCGTGCGTAACAAAAATGCAAACAAAGCACTTTCAATAAAAAACGAATCCATGCAAAAATAAAATGTGTACGAAACGATGTAAAAATTACCAACGTTGAACTTTGTTTTGCAGGCAAAGAGTGAATGTAAATTTGAGCGTATGAATAAATCAAGAAAAACTGTGATTTTGCAGTTCTCTGGTAGGGACATAATTGACGAAAAGTAAGATATTCGTTATTAGTACTTTACATAACCTTGAACTAATCATACGCTTGAGGTTAAAGTAAAGTTGCAATAATGAAACCCATTAAGACGTCTGATAAAATCCTTCTTTTATTTAACACTTAATTGTAGAAATGGCCCCATGTATCGTTTTTTTTATAGAACTCCTCAAATACAAACAATTCTCATTATTAGCAGAAAACACTTGACCTGTAAAGTATTTGGAAACTTTAATGAAATCTAATACAAATATTTTAAGAGAAAAATGTTCAAATTAAAAAAAAACCTTCATAAAATAAATAAAAAGAAACGCCCGATATTACACCCCTATTGTGTCAACAGAAGATATTGAATTCACGGAATTTACATACGAGTTTTCATACAGAATTGTGTTTAAATTCATTGATGATACGGATCAAGGTGCCTCATCTTTATATGGGCAATTCCAGCGAAAATTGTTTATGTATAGTTTACTTTTTTATATTGTGGTGTAAAGCGCAACTAGCTCTACATTTAGTAACAAAAGGGATTACAGTTAAACAACATGGTCCTAAAATACAACCTTATTTGCATTCTGGCGTTACATTAAAAAAAAGAGACTTTTCGCTCAAAATGCCCATATGTGCCTTTAAACGAGCAAATATTTTTAATTCTAATAGCTTGAAAAATAAATCTATATAAGTCCAAAGATTAATATTTTTAAAGCCTAATTAAAAATATTAAAAATTTGGATTAAAAACCATAAAATAGTTCAACAAAATAACCACAATACTAATTGTTAAAAGCTAAGGCACGAGCTCTATGTGTACATTTGTCCTTCAAGTTGTGCTGAAAAAGGTCAACAGAAAAAAAAAGACAAAATGAAAAAACAAAAAAATGTACTTGGACTTCAAGAAAAATTCTTGACAAAAGTACGAAAAAACAGAAGTAAGGAAAAAACATGTAAAATCAATTAAAATGGATAATCATTCAGGAAAGCAAATTTCGATCTACCAAATGTTAAAATACAATTTGGTTTAAGGATTGATGTTTGACTATTGACGTCAGCAGTCGTCGATGGCTGCGAGTGTAAGACGGCAAATCCATCTGAGGAGATCGAGTGGTTGCGATCGAAACATGTCATGGTAACCTGCCGGCCAGTGTTCGAGCCCGAGCCACGTCAAGAATGAAAGATTATCAATAACAGTTTTGATTAATTTTCATGTTGTAAAAATTCCTTTCTTCATAAAAATAATTTAATGAAAATTAAATTTCATGAACTTAAGCCTAATTAAAAATATTAAAAATTTGGATTAAAAACCATAAAATAGTTCAACAAAATAACCACAATACTAATTATTCTAAAAAGGTTTTATTCAAAACGTCTTGCTCAATTCGCAGTCTTATTAAGTTTTGTAATGCAAGTCAAAATCCACTTTCGTTTTTTTAACGTACCGCCAGCGTATATTTTTGCTTATATCTGCAAATCCTTACCGTCGATTGCTGTAATTTTTTTTTCTGAATATAGTGCCTTTTTACAAATTTGACTTCTTCATTTAATTTTTTTTACATTTTGTGGTACGAATATCACGACACGTCAAAATGGAAATGCCCATATATGATTGGTATAATTATTGAGGAATCACAACCTCTGGTCTGATGTTCCGGAATAGACCAAACATATATGAAAGGGGTCGAAGGAAGCATTCAAGTGCCTCGGTTTTTAAAAACAGTGGACGAGATACTTCACTTCATCTGACCTTCTTACGTCACCTATAACAGTAAAACAGTTTTATTTGTATAAAATCTCTAGTTTTTCTAAAATCTTTGGATGAAGTTTCGCTGACGATCTGGCCGTATTAAAAAAAAAAAAAAACTCCAAAACAAACATAGCCATTTTACTGATTGTTTCATGTAAAGTGCCAAAAATTGTGATTTTTTAAATTTTTGTATTGGGACCCCCCAAGGGGGTTTCATTTAGACTCGATTGGGACACTTTAAATAAGTCAAAGTGGGATTTTTCAAAATAACGAACATCTGAATTCATTTTAGAGGTATGATTCCTCGGGCAAAGTATCTTATTTTGAGCCCTAGAATACGATTTTCCTTGTCACTTGGGCGATTTTTTTGCGTCTCTACACGTAGAGAAAAACATGTTTTAATATGGTCACCTCCAACCAAACTATTTTCAAAGAAAATTTGAAACATATTATGACTAATATAACCATATAATTGTCAGCGGCAACTATATTATGATTAAATTAGTCCTCCATCAGGAACCCACAACCATATTATGGTTGCCTCTAAAAAATTTATGGTTAAAAATGATAATAATTTGTTTTTAATTTACAATAGTATTTTCCTCTATTTCAAGAGCAACATACTATGGATGAAAACCAACCATGCTATTGTAAGTGTTTAACAAATTTTAGTTATTATTGATCATATAAGTTTGGAGGCAACAAAAATATGGTTGGCGCTTCTTGATGGATAAAATTTTCTTTAAAAATAGTTTGGTTGGAGGTGACCATATTTAAACATGTTTTTTCTCTGGGTGTACAAATCAACCGGCCCTAATGCGTGTGCATTTAAGTTAGGGTTGCCAGACGGCCTGGAATTGCCTGGATTGTCCAGTTTATTTGGGTGTTGTCCAGGTTCCAGCTAAAATGCAATTTGTCCAGCTATTTTTGAAAAATTACTTTTTTATACCCTCCACCACAATTAGTTGTGAAGAGGGTATATTAAGTTTGTCATTCCGTGTGAAACTTTTTTATTATTCATCTCAGACCCTACAAAGTACATATATTCTGGGTCCTTGAGTAATTTTAAGTCGATTTAGCCATGTCCGTCTGTCCGTCTGTTGAAAACACGCTCACTTTCGAAAAACTCAAAAGAAATAAACAAACTTGGTGTCAAATTGCTTGTAGTTATCCTAAGCAGTTTGGGATTGAAATTCAGCAACATCGGTTGAATAGGATCTGAGCTATGAATCAAAATGTGGAACCACCACCTAAAAAAAATTTATAATTTTGTTACAAAAACTAACATAAATGGTGGAAAAAAGCACAGAATGATATAAGATTTCGCAACAGTTCGTTTTATTTAACTGGAAATCACGCTGTAAAATATCTTGAAGATCTGTCCATGATTTACCCTAGGCCCCATATAAGCCCTACTCCCGGAAAACAGTATAGTAAGCCTAAAACCCTAACTAACAATGCTATCATAACAAATTTTGGCACGTCACAGTTAAATAGGACTAGAAATGAAACCATAGGCCCCATATAAAACCTACTTCCAGAAAACAGCTTAGTACGCCTAAAAACGTAAAAAAGAATGCTATCATAACAAAATTTGGTACATCACAGTTTTATTGAACGAGAAATAAGACTTTAAAATTTTGTGAAGAACGGTCCATCATTTACCATAGGCCCCATATAAACCTTTCTCCCGGAAAACAGCTTAGTAAACCTAAATACGTAAAAAATAATGCTATCATAACAAAATTTGGAACATATAAGTTTTAGAGGACTAGAAATAAGACTGTGAAATTTCGTGGAGATAAGTTCATAATTTACCCTAGGCCCCATATAAACCTTACTCCCGGAAAACAGCTTAGTACGCTTAAAAACGTAAAAAATAACGCTATCATAACAAAATTTGATACATCACAGTTTTATAGAACTAGAAATGACACTGTGAAATTTGGTGAAGATCGGTGCATAGCTTACCATAGGCCTCATATAAAGCCCACTCTGGTAAAATAATTAAATACGCGGTAAACTTTCTTCCAGTTTAGCTTCATATGGCCAGAAAAAATGTTATGCAATTTTGTGATATACGGTCCATAATTTTCCTTATATTCCATTTTAGCAGCATTTGAAATTTACTGCAAACGCTTTAACTAATTGCACCGCTGTATTGAAATTTATGTTTTTTAATACCAGAAATCGTTCTGCAGAATTTGGGATGATTGGTTCATAGCTTACCATGGCTTTTATATAATTTGTTCTCTTGAAAATCATTTAAGTTCATCTTAAACTGACATTCTACTCAAACTTTTTAAAATTGATTCTGATTGTCGATCAATAATTTTATATATGTAGGTCTAAGCCGCAACAAATTTTAATGCAGATGTCTGTTTTTACAAAGATTATAAAAATAAATAGACATCATACAGATATAAGTCCTAAAACATTCGAAATGTCGGTGGAGGGTATCAAAGATTCGGCACAGCCGAATATAGCACTCTAACTTGTTTATATTTATTATTGTATAGAACAAAATCATATACTAAGAAAAAATTGTAAGGAAAAAATTTCTAATTTGCCGACAGACATTCCAATTAATGAGATGGAGAGAAAAGGAACAGCTTTTCAAAAATGCGATAAAATAACGTAAAAAACTTATATAAATTGATCTCGTTTGTAAGTCATGCCAACTAGCAATCCTTTTTGTGCAAGGACTTAAGGTATTTCTAATAATCTTTACTCACAAGAATCCGGTCCTATGACATAATAAAGCCTACAATTTTAATAAGACTAAATTTTGATGAATATTGCAAAATGTTTCAAACATTTTTGCTTACCACTAAAGTAATAGAGTTATTAGCTTCTTCAAATAGCAATACAAAAAAAAGGATAAATATATATGTATGTTGCTAAACAAAAAGTTATCAGCCATGTTCTGGAAATCGAATTCGAGTAAAATCAAAATCGAACAAACTTTAAAAACGATCCAGTGTTTAAAGTTCATTAAATAGTTTTGTTTTATATGGGCATTTCCGTCAAAAGTTCCACCGTGACCGAAAACTTAAAAGTTTTTAAAATCTGATTTTATTACGATATTGTTTTAGAGAAATATTTAGATTTTACTAATTTTATAAATTTACCCATAAATTTGTTCACTTAGATGAACAATCAGACTGCAAAGTTGTGCAAACGTTATTTCTTTTATGTGAGAATGTTTTGCTCTTTCTTCAAAGAGGTGATATTTGATAAAAATTATTCCAAAAAAATGTTATTACATGGTCTGTAAGCTAAGGAAGAGTTCAAAGAGAACTATATTATTCGGATTAACAGTAAATTTTTATTTTGTTTAAATCATTATTCAGTTAAAATATTATGGAAAAAATTTTGGGTTCGAAATGTCACGTATCGACCCAGATTTTGGCTTAAAAAAAGAAAATACAAAAGATTTTGAAATCAAACCAAGTAATTTTAATGTTTCATTGCTACGTAAACTACTGAAAGTAGTTTAACTAAAAAATTGCGCCAGGTTTCGGTGAATTACGCCTTTTTATACTTGGCCACAAAAACTACTTCTTTTTTTTTCACGTCGAACCGCTACTTCTTTTGCCATTATCTTTGACCTAGAATCGCGCCCTCCATAAACTTTAGCAAAGATAACAGCGCTTTCTTAGTGCTATACTTTTAGGGTTAAGAGAACGTAAAAATATTTTTTGTTTAAAATGTTATTGCATTTTTGATGCGTACGACTGTCACGTACAACACTTTGGAATTACCCATATACTTCATACTATAAGTGCAACTTATCTTCATTAGAACTTATCTTAAAATAAAAAAAACGACGGTAATTTAAACAAAAATTTAACTGGAAATCTCCATTGATTTCCATTTCACTCGATCCATAACATGGCTGTTTATGTTTGATTTAATTTAATATATACCAATTTTAATTTATATAAACGGAGGCAGAAATACTTCAACAAAACAAAAACCACAGAAACAGCAAATGTTTACGGCTCGAAATGTCAACTATTTATAAATAAAATATTATGAAACCAAAACAAATTGGTTCGAACTGTCAAAGTCAGCAGGCTTTTCGCTGCCACTTGCAGTGAACTCGCCCAGATTATAATTTTGTAAAATGATATAAGACTGCCTTGTAAGTGTTAATTTTTTTTAATTGCAAAATAAAATCTAAAATTAATTTTATTTTTTCTTTTAGTTAAGTGCTTTTTCAAGTTGTCCAGTTATTTTTTAAAATCCAGGTGAATTTTGTCCATTGTCCAGTTATTTGAATTTTGGTATCTGGCAACCCTAATTTAAGTGCATTTCTCTAAATCCAAACTAAACTTAATCATACGAACCGAAGTGAAATATTCAACAACTTGAATAAAAAGAGATGGAAAAAATAGTAAATTCTTAAATTTTATTTACAAAACACCTTCGTGCATTTGCATAGATTATTGTAGATAGCGAAATACTTTCAACATTTATCACTCTTCTTACATATACAACATTTATCTTTATCTTAGTATGAACTCTACAAGATATAAAAAGAAGATGCATACCTTAACATTCCTTTTAGCTAAGCATCGCTGCTTCTTCATGGTGCATAAAGGTACAAAAATAAAACTTCTCAGCAATTTTTCCATGTCGTCTTCACTTTACCATGCACATATTTTGTTGAAATATTTGTTTATGGTGTTAAAACGGCGTAAAAATATTAGAAGAAAATGAGGAGAAACAAGTAACCATGCAACATTTTGCATGTGTGCAGACAAAATTTTCTATTGTATTATTTTGAAGATACAAAAGAAAAGTGTACAACAATATACAACCACAAAGTAAAAGTAAAATATTTAACTCTTGAATTTTATTATTGCAATGTCGTTTTTAAATCTCTGGAGTCAAGGATTTGAAAAGTATGAATTTGTTTGCGTACATGAACAATTTATGATGTGCAAATAAAATTTTGCACATCACCAACAAGAGGTGAAGGAGGATATATTAGATTTTATTATTCATTCTGTTATTTGTTTAAGTTTTTCTAGGTTTTATTTTTATTTTTTTTTTTTTTCTTGACTATGAGCATAAAATAAATTTTAATTTTTTCTACACAATCTCCACTTTCAGTAAACGAAACGAAAATAAATTTTACAAAAATAAAAACATTTTACGCAACCATGTTATTTTTGCCCACAATCATTTAATATATCTTAGAGTTTATAGACTCATCTCTCCAGATGTGGCAAATTAATTTATTTTTATACTCTCCGCTTAGAGTTATTAAAAATTCGACATAAACATAAAACCGGCTTTTGAATAATTCAAAAAAAAGTTATTTTCAAAACCCGGTTTTCGTTTTTTTCTATTAAAATTCGGTTCGAATAACCGGTTTTAGTTTTAATAAAATTAGGAAATGTGCTATAAAATACAGTAGAAGTATTGTGTTTTTTTTAAACAAATAAAAAGAGGTTCATTTTAGTCTTTTGAAAATTGATTCGGTTCATCAAATTACTTAAATTTACAAATGGGCATTTCTAGTCATCGTACGTGACATTTGTACGCCTTCAAAATGGTAGAGGTTTTGCAAGAATAATAGTAGTAACGTAAAATAATTTCATTATTATGTTTCATTTAGAGGGTACTTTTTGAAAAACAAATTTCAGATTTGAAATCTGGTTGCCCCAAATATCTAGCAAAGTATGGGCATGTCGTATGCGACACAAAACGGTAGTGATTTTGAGGTGAATGTAAAAATATGCGAAAATTATTTTCCCTATTTAATCCGTAATTTAACATACCGTACGTGACAGGTTTTTCTCTTGTAGTATTTATAAGAAATTTAATTTATATGTATTTTGTAAATATGTATACCTATACAAAAACTTAAAATAAGCAAGTAAGAGTGTCAAGCCCGACTATATCTTACCCTACACCAAAATATTAAAAAAAAAAAATTGGAAAATTAAATTTTTCAAATAAGAATTATCCGTCCATTTATTTCCGCATCAATTAAAATATTTAAATTTTTTAGCTGGAGGTCCATACCACGCGTTTTCGCCTCCACGCAGCGCATGCTTTTATAACCTTACTTGCGTTCTACGTTTCAAGTTACATGCAACGCTTTTTATGCAGCAGCAGCACAAGTAAAAATAAAATTTAATTTGTCAAAATCAGCTGATTTGTTCGAACGCTGCTTGTGACACTTACAAAAGTAGAAAGTAAACCTATTTTTCGCCTCAAGGCATCTACGCTTTTGTGCATGTAACTAACAACGTATAACTACACAGATTCTACTTTTTTGACAGCTGCGTATGCTGCGAAAAAGCGAGTAACGCATGGTGTGGAACTCCAGCTTTTCTCATTTTTCTTTTAAATATTTCAATATATTAATTTTAACTACACTAACTTCTTATTTATTTAAAACAACTTTTTTTTTAAATTCGGTTTGAAAACCCCGGTTTTGCGAATAATTTGAAGACGTGTATTAGAATTCTTCTTTTACCACAGGTAGTTGAGAAGGGCATACTTAAGGCTAGTTTACACTATCATAAATTAACGTTATAGTTTGTAGTCACACTATAACACATGAACATGCTTTTTTATAAAATGCAACCCAGATCAAATGAAGAGTATTATTTATTTATTTTTATTTATTGTCTATGGACTGATCCTTACAGACATTTTAGACATTTAAAATTACACTTAAATAAAATAGACTATAACTAACATTTGATTACATTACACAAATTTTATCATCAATTAAGAAAAGCAATTATTAATCTACTTATTGACTTTGGATCCAATGAATAATCAGTAAATCTATATAATTGATTGAAAGGGCTTAGAAAAATTTCAAAAAACGATAAAGTCGTATGGGATGTCAAATTTGTTTTCCTCATACTTGTCGTTTTCATAACACATTTGGGGTATTCACAAGGTCTGCTATCTTGTTGTATTGTCATAATGTTCTAACAATTTACAATGGTTGCTTTGTTATATTGTCATAATGCTCTAACATTTTACAATGGTTTAAAAATATTGTTGTTGCTTTGTAAACAAAAATTGTCTTAAATTAACATAACTTGGCTTGCTATGTTTATTGTGCTGTCATAATTAATCAGAAAAGACCTGCGCTGAGCGGCTGAGCCGACCGTTGATGTTATAGTTTTACCCGGCTAAAATCAAATTAGATCGGCTCAGGACTCTGATGTTTGGTTTGCGTCTGAAAAATGGAAATAGTAATGGATTAAAATTAAAAAATATTTTGATTTTAGGTAAATATTTATTTTTTTATAGTTGTTTTCAATCAGCCGATTTAAATTCAAAATAGCACACTAAATTATGAGGTGTTGTTCATAACTGTCGTAGTTTTTCATGTTATTATTTTAAGACATATGACTTTATGACACCTTGTGAATCTCCCAATTGTATTCACACTATTGACCTTTCACATATTACTTGAGTTTTTTTACATGTATTTATACAAAATATAAAAGTGTAAACAAGCCTTTAGTTTTTAATTTCGTGTAAAACCTTTTTAATGTTCATTTAAGATAAAAATATAAAACAGTTGCGTGGAGAACACCTTAGTATGCCCAAAACCGTGTCAAAAATTGGTATTGTAGTACACTTTGGTCTGTCATAGTTGCATATGACGAGAAAATACACTGCTAAATTTCGTAAAGATTGGCCTCATATAAAGCATGCTTTTGAGGCTAGTTTTTGTTTAATAATTTTTAGACTTCGAGCTCAATTCTGAAATATTTTTAATGTGGGTGAAAGGTATCAGGTAGATCCGGCAGAGCCAATTATAGCAGTTTATAGATATGTTCACATTATTGGGGGATTCACAAGGTGTCATAACGTCATAATTCTTAAAATAATAACATGAAAATATACGACTGTTGTGAACAACCCCTCATAATTTAGTGTGCTATTTTGAATTTAAATCAGCTGATTTAAAAAAAATATAAAAAAAAATATTTCCTTAACATCAAAATATTTTTAAATTCTAATCCATGAATTAATAAATTAAATTAGATCTTACCTGCCTATTCACCATTTTTTTAGACGCATTTCACAAATAAATTTTATCAGAGTCCTAAGCCGAAATAGTTGTAAAAAATTGCTGGCCGCAAGGTTAAATTCGGATATTAGCCGGATAGAACTATACCAACAACGGCGATGGCTGCAAAAACTAATGGGAATCGGCTCAGCACAGGTCTCTTCTGATTAAATACGACAAGACAATAAACAAAGCAAGCCAAGTTATGTTAATTTAAGACAATTTTTGTTTACAAAGCAACAACAATATTTGTAAACCATTGTAAAATGTTAGAGCATTATGACAATATAAAATGATAGTACTCCTGATAAATACTCCTAATTATATGTAGATATTAATTTCCCGGTGCTTTTTCGATCAAGAACTCACTGTAAATTGTTGTGGTTTTTGTTTAGGCTTTGATATTGTGAAACTTGTGTTTATAATTCTTATTTGCTTAACAGTTTTATTTGGTTTAATATCTTTTGTTTTTCTAAAATCTTTGAATGAAGCTTCCTGATGATCTGGCCTAAGCAGCCAGTGAAATACGCATAGGAATAGCTTATCCCATCAACAATAAATTTCAATTTATCAATAGTATGAATTGGGATCTTAGCACATTGAAACGAAACCCTGTTAACGAATTTTTAACTCCCAAAATATAATTTGATCGCTGTCATATATTAAAGCTGGATTTGAGTGTTCAGTTCCTCCAAGTGAACGAAGCCTCGCAAATACTTTTCCTGCGACAGCTTTGATATGATCCGACCAAGTAAGTGAAGAATTATAAATTAATTAAAAAAATGCTAAGGTTTTTAGTCTTCTGACAATTTCAATTCGCTGCGAGTTGAAGATTTATTTGTCATGGTTCCTAAAAACTACAAAGCACTTAGATTTAGCACAAGATATAAATGTGGGATCTCTATATATTAAAAAAGGAAATTTAACTTTAACCGCTTTTTTCTCATTATTTAATATAAGTCACTTAAAAACCTTGTACTTTAAATGAAATTAAGTATATAAAATATTATAAAATACTGGATTTGAATACTCTAATTTGCGCTTTTAGTTTTTCAATAACCTACACATGAACCTTTAGGTACCTTCTTTATTTATATTTATTTTCTATGTTTTCGCTTTGGGCACAAATATTGTACTATGGTATTTGTTTTAAATTTGTTCAATGGAAATATAATTTGCTTTCTGTTGGTATTTCTGCACGATAAATAACAATCACCTATTTGTATAAAGTTTAGGTTTTTTAGTACATAGAATAAAAAAATGTACAAACAAATATGCTCAAAATTCTTTTAAAAAGCTATTGTTTAAACAAAAGCGATTTGTACAATTGAATAAACATTTTCAAACCGAAAGGCACAAGTACACGCTATATTTCAGAGAATTTCAAAGCTGTTATTTGTGGTAAATCATTTGATATAAATTTTTCTCTTTTTCATTCGAAATAGATAAAAAAAAAATCCGATTTAATTTTTTCGTACTTTTTTTTCTCTTAACAAATATTTTATATTCAATTCCATCCAGCTTTGTAAGTTCGATACAAGTACACTCTTACTTGTCACAGTCACACTAAAAGAAATACATATTACGAAAGTGAAAATAACAAAAAAAAAAAAAAAAAACAAGTAACAATTCTATAACCGGCTGTAGTGAATCTTGTTTACGTTATCTCATGCCAGTTTTAGTATTCGATATTGTTTAAAGCTAATTTTCACTATCACACAAGTCTTACGTATTCCATAACACTTTGTGGAATAGAAAGCGTATGAATTTTGTGTCGACTGTCAAAAAGTCTTATTAAATTAATTAGTATTGTGGTTATTTTGTTGAACTATTTATGGTTTTTAATCCAAATTTTTAATATTTTTAATTAGGCTTAAGTTCATGAAATTTAATTTTTCATTAAATTAGTTTTATGAAGAAAGGAATTTTACAACATGAAAATTAATTAAAATTGTTATTGATAATCTTTCATTCTTGACGTGGCTGGGGCTCGAACCCCGGCCGGCAGGTTACCATGACATGTTTCGATTGCAACCACTCAATCTCCTCAGATGGATTTGCCGTCATACACTCGCAGTCTTATTAAATTAATTTGTGTTCACACTATCATACATGAACATACCATCGTTAAAATGCAACCCTGATCAAATGAAAAGTATTATTGCTTTAAAAAATTTAAAAAAACGATGAAGTCGTTTGGAATGTCAAATTTTTTTCTTAATATTTGTCATTTTTATTGGCGACATGAAATAACTCCCCACGAAATAAGTCCCTTAAACGGAAATGAAATAACTCCCCAAAAAAATATATGAGAATCAACAACAACGTTTTTTGGAGATTTATTTAATTTTTTTTTTTTTTTTTTTTTTTGGACTTATTTCATTTTCATATTGGGGAGTTATTTAATATGAAATAAGTCCCCAAAAATCTAAAATGAAATAAATCCCTAAAAATATTTTGGAGACTTATTTCATTTTCAAATTTATTCCAAAATGGTCCTCTCCCATTTTATTATTTGGTTTAATTTGTTTTTGGTGCGTTGAAGTGTTTTTTTTTTTTTTTGGGCTTTATATAAACCTATTGTGTATTATTAACCAATCATCACAAGATTTTGTTGTGTAATCTCTAGTCTTAAAAACCCAAATCAGGCCAATTTTTTAAAATTTTTTATTGGCTCCGTGCAATAACTCCCAGGTGCAATAAGTCCCAAGAAAAAAATGAAATTAGGCCCAAAAATTTTTCATACAAATGTGGGAGTAATTTCATTATGAAAAAGCTCCCAGCCCTCTCGGTTTTATTTCATTTTTTTGGAAGTTATTTAATTTTTTGCCTGGGAGTTATTTCATAATGAAATAAAATCCAAATGAAATAAGTCCCCGAAAAAATTAAAGTGGAAGGTTTTTCATTTTATTTTGGTTTTCGGGGTTTTTTCATTTGCTGTGGGAGTTATTTCATTTTTTGTGGACGTTTTTTCATTTTCAGTTATTTGCAATTTCTTAAAATTGTTTAAAATTTTAAACGGTATTTATAATGGGATATTTCAAACTATTTGAATACAATGACTTAAGTTTATCAAAGAAGAAAATTTTGCTAATTGCAATTGCAGTGTCTTATGGTTACCGGCTATGCAGTGAAGCTTAAGTTAGCGAAGCCGGTGTTTGTTATACCATAGAGGAGAAAATCCTTGCGCAGAGAAGCTTTAGTTAGCGAAGCCGGTGTTTGTTATACCATAGAGTATAAAATCCTTGCGCCCGGCCAAAGGCCGGCTATGCAGAAAAGCTTTAGTTAGCGACGCCGGTATTTGTTATACCATAGAGTTTAAAATCCTTGCGCCCGGCCGAAGGCCGGCTATGCAGAAAAGCTTTAGTTAGCGAAGCCGGTGTTTGTTATACCATAGAGTATAAAATCCTTGCGCCCGGCCGAAGGCCGCCTATGCAGAGAAGCTTTAGTTAGCGAAGCCGGTGTTTGCTTTAGTTAGCGAAGCCGATGTTTGTTATACCATAGAGGAGGTAATCCTTGTACCCGGCGTGCTTAAACTGCAGGCAGTTGCCATTGCAGGAGGTCAGGATATAATAATATGCCCCATTTGTTGTCAAAATGTCGAGGACTCAATGTTAGTTTTTTGGTAACCTAATATGTAAATATTCAAGTAAAACGAATACATATATAATAAATTTCTTTGGAAGTTGTTTCATTTTTTTTTGGTCTTATTTCATTTCTTTTCGATTGACTGTTTTTGGAAGTTATTTCATTAATGTCTTTAGGAGTTATTTCATTATG
Organism: Pollenia angustigena; assembly: GCA_930367215.1. NCBI lineage: Eukaryota > Metazoa > Arthropoda > Insecta > Diptera > Polleniidae > Pollenia > Pollenia angustigena. The sequence goes on from OV884058.1 coordinate 47,084,689, forward strand.
AAATAACTCCCAAAAGTTGGGGTTTGTTTCATTTAAGACTTGGAAATTATTTCATTTTTTTTTTGGGATTTATTTCTTTTTTCCAGCTTGGGACTTATTTCATTTATTTTGGGATTTAATTCATTGGGAGTTATTGCACTGGGACTTATTGCACCTGGGAGTTATTGCACGGAGCCTTTTTTATTTGTTAGCGTTTTAAGCGTACAGAATACATTTTTGGGATGGCAGTTCAAAATAGGGCCTAAAGTAAATTATATTAAATAGAAACTGGGAATTATTTCCTTCCAAATGTTACTTTATATTAGTCTGAGTTCATACGGCTCATGTCTTATTGACAAGATTGCTACTTTATAGGCGAGAGGGACGAGGGGAAAAGAAACGAGTACACAGATGCATGTACTGTCTTTACGTTTTGCTTTTTTATTCGTTGTTTAATGTTGTTATTGTTTTCAATATCAAAAGAGCACATGTCGTCAACATGACATGAATCATTTGAACGCCAATTCATGTTCAAAGAAGAAAAAGGAAGAATCTTGTCAATAAGACATGAGCCGTATGAACTCAGACTTATATTCAACATTTTTAATTTTTCGAATTTATTCTATGAGCTAAGCCGACTTTGGGTTTCCCAAGGACTCGAAAAATATATATATATAAATATCGATGGTTTTCTTCCGCAACCACGTATCTCGATTTTTCCCGATATTTTGTATTAACCGGAAAAGTAATCAGTTAATACCGCCTTACAATTTTTAAATTTTTTTGTTTGGCGGAATACCGGAATTTTTCCTAAATCTTGGATTATAAAAGAATATACAGCAAAAGTTTTCATATATTTGGTAAACAAGAAGTATTTTGTCTCTCCTGAAAAGTAGTTGTTTTTGAGTTACGAGGTTGCGGAAGAAAACCATCGATATATAACATTCTAGATAAATATTTCTTGGTGTTACACACGGACTAATAAACTAACTTTACCGTAGTTTACAACTCATAGCGGTGGTGGGTATAAAAAGAAAAAAATGCATTCATTCGGTATTGGGTGTGTGGAAACGTTAGAGAGACTGGCAACATTTTTGACTCCAAAAACATTTGTTATGCAATGTGAGATAGATTACTGTCATGTTTTGTAATGTTTAACCAGCAATTTTGCAATGTGCTTTTATATTGGTGTACATGCGAGCGAACATCTATAAAGAAATAGTGAATATTACTGTCATATAAAAAACTTTGGATTACAACCCAGTAAAATGTTTCATTTTACTAATGGCGGTTTCTTTTCTGAAAAAAATATGTTACAGTATAAACATATAACATTTTCTAATGTTACCTATAATCACTGGAAGTGTTACATGTTGTGCAATTTCAATGGAACACATTTAGCTGCTTTTATTTACAACTTTTACACTTTCATCATTAATGTACTTCATGAGCAATTTTTAAAGCTATTTGAGTGTTACTGTACGCTATTATGGCTTGGAAACAAATATTGACGGCACTAATGACCAGGGAAACCAGAAATATGCTCTAAAAAACACGTTTTATGCGCATTAAATATGCAGTAAAAACTGGAAAATATTCCCTGAAAAATTTTAAAAATATGGCCTAAAAATTAAAATTGCTCATTTGAAGACACAATATTCAACAATTTAATAACAAAATCTAAAAAAAAACCTCAAAAAGGTTAAAATTCATATGAGATGTTTGCGCCGAATATTATCTAGATATTAATTGAGCAAGATTTATTTATTTTATTTATTTAATATATATAATTAGGTCTATGGATAAATCCTTACAGCCTAATACAAATGAGTATTTAACTTAAGTATAATATTACGTTTAACAATATTTAAATCCAGAGAAAAATCAATAAATTCAAACATTTCATTGAAGCAACAACACAGTTTTCTAAATGGGTCTGCCATAGCATAGTTAGTTCGGAAAGTTTTTATAAATAAGGGATTATAGTACCGTACCGTACGTCGTGGAATGTTAAATGATAAACTACTGAATAAAAAATTCGAGCATACTTTTCCATTTATTAAGTTAATTACAAATGAGACATTTAGCATAACTCTGCGACTTTTCAGTGTTGGCAAACGTATTAAAGATAATCTTGTAGATTATGAGGGGAGATTATCATATCCTCGATATGTATCTCTCAGGCAAAAAAGCAAGAATTGTTTTTGAATGGATTCAATATGATCACTATGAACCATATAATGTGGATCCCATACAATCGAGCCGTATTCCAAGATTGGTCTGACGAGAGATGTGTAAAGTTGTTTAGTGACGAAAGTATCATGGAATTCCTTCGCCCAACGTTTAATAAAAGCCAGAGTACAACGAGCCCTGTTGACAGTCATTGTTATGTGTTGAATAAAATCCAATTTTACATCCAGTAAGACGCCAAGATCCATAATTGTGTCAACTATCTCGATTTTATAGTCACCGAGTTTATAGTTATTTAAAATACTACGTTTTCTAGAAAAGCGCATATGTTTACATTTCATTAGGTTTAAATCCATTAGGTTATGTTTACACCAATTATAAAAGGCATCCAAGTCTTCTTGAAGATAAATATGGTCTAAAGAGTTCGTGAAGTTTAAAAAAATTTGTACATCATCTGCGAACATTAGTATATGTGAATGTTTAATAATATCAGGCATGTCGTTGATGAAGAGCAGAAACAAAAGTGGGCCAAGGTGACTACCTTGCGGAACACCGGATTTTACCAATATAGGTTTAGAAGTTGAAAACCCAAATTTTACGCATTGTATTCTGCCGAGAAGATATGACCTTAGCCAGCTTAAATAAGTTTTGTCGAACCCCATAATATCAATTTTTCTCAAAAGAAGGTTGTGATTTACCTTATCAAATGCCTTACTGAAGTCGGTATATATAACGTCGGTATGCTGGTTGTTGACGAATCCCTCATTTACCAAAGTTGTCAGTTCTAAAATATTTGTCATAGTTGATGATTCTTTACGAAATCCGTGTTGAAAAGGTGTTAATAACGGTGAAACTTGATGAACCAATGAATCTAAAATGCATTTTTCAAAAAGTTTTGGAATTGCGCTAAGTTTGGCTATACCTCTGTAATTAATTATATTTGATTTATTTCCAGATTTGAACAAAGGAATTAAATATGACTCTTTCCATATTTTTGGAAAATATCCATTTTTCAAAGAAATATTAAAAATAATTGACAACGGCATTGCTAAAGCTTCCATACAGTTGATTAAAATACTGCTTGGTATACCATCAGGACCCATTGAGTTTGAATATTTAAAAGATTTTAAGCAATTGATAATATTAAGTGTGGTTATTGGTGAAAATGAAATAGTTTGACCAGTAACTATATTAAATGGATAATTGACATTTTCAGCACAATGTGCATCAGAATATGTGGACGAAAAAAAGTCGGCGAATAAATCACTGATTTCCTTTTCATCGTGTGTTTCAGTACCCATATATTTCATGACCTTCGGTGCGCCAGAGATCTTTCTTTTCGAATTTATAGAATGATCTTGGATCGTATTTTAAGTTGTTTTTTATTTTAATCAAATAATCGTTATATAATTTAGCATTTAGCAAATTGTATTTTGCACGAAGGACGGAATACTTGCTGTAATCGCAGTGGGATCCAGATTTCTTATATTTTCTGTAATTCTTGTTTTTTAAGTTTTTTAACGAAGAAAGTTGTTTATTACCCCATGGTGGTCCTGATTTTGAGCTCAGTGAAAATTTTGGTATACATTCATTCATATATTGTTTTATTGTACTGTAGAAATTATTAATCATTTTATCGATTGTTTCTGGTGCGCCAATGCGAATGGATAACAATTGAATCCAATTCATATGTCATTGTCTTAAAGGGATTTTAGGTACGGTCGCTAAATTGTTAACAAATGTTAACATTAAAAAGAAATTTAAAGCTAGTTCAGGACGGGAGCTTTGAACAAATGTGAACCGATTCGAAAATAATTTAATTTGAAGTAAAATATTTTTGGCACGAATTAAATTTAAATACCATCCTAATTAGATAGCTTGCGGACACAAATAGTCTAATTTGGATGTGAAATTATAAACCGATTCTCACCATTTGCATAGACTTCGTCCATATTTGATCAAATTATCTACAAAATTGGAACTTGTACTCTGCGCACAAGGCTAACATTAACAGACAACCAGCCAGGCGGATGGATGGACATCGTTAGATCACTTAAAAAAGTGATTCTGAGTCAATCGGAATACTAAAAGTTTGGTCCAGATACAAATCGCATAACATTTATTCTTAATGACAACATGCTTTGTCTTACAATTTAAGAGTAATAATGTAGATGTCGAAATTAAAGTAACAGTTTTTCGAAAAAAAACAATTTTTTTATTTGCTGCGACAGCTATTGAAGGCATCTAAGAAAATTGAATATGTATCAAAATATGCATTAAAAACGCAAAATATGCGCTATAACCCAAAAAAATGCTGCAAAAAGGCTATTTTAACTAAAATATGCTGCAAATGGTAAAATATGCAAAAATATGCACTAACAAATCGATTCCAAAATTCATAAAAAGCTCTAAAACGGATAAATATATTGTTTTTCTCTTCATTAGTCGCACAAGGAAAAACATGCAATTGCATATTTCTGGTTTCCCTGCTAATGACTTCGAAAAATTAAAACGATTATAATATTAAGAGACTTTTTTTAATTTTAATGTGTAAATATATTTATATTTTGTGTTAAAACAAGTTTTTTACAAAATTATGAGCGGTATCAATTATGACAAACAAAATAAAACATTGGTTGTACAAACAAAGTAGGAAGTAGAGGTCTGCAAGAATAAATAAAAACCAATTTCAACACACTCATTTGTTTTTTAACTACAATGTGTCGAGCACCCAATAATAAAGAAACAAATGAAAGAATAACCAAAGACAAAACCAATAAAAACTCATTCAATTCAGTCAACTCAGTCAAATGAAAGAAATATTCAAATATAATTTGAATGTAAAATTTCTGTACCTACACATTACGTATGTATGTGTAAGCTTAACTCTTACAAATAAAAGAAGCCACAAGCTTACACACATATTATGTCAATGTATTCAAATAAATGTATGGACATTCAATAATTCAAAAATTATTCGAATATTTTTTGTAAACTTGCTCTCTCTAACGGGTCATTCCACTGTTTTGATTTTTATGAATGACTCTCAAATTCATTTACAGTAAACAAGTATTTTATTCAATTCATTCTCTCTTATTTTTGTATATGGTTTACTCTTTTCTTATATTTTTGAATGTTAAATATTTGAGTAAATGTTGTGCACTTTGAATATAGGCAAACAAGTGAATTATTCAAAGCAGACTAGGAAGTACCAAAGTTGTAAAACAGGGCAGTATGAACACCTTAAGTAAAAGTAAGGGTTAAATATGCAACATATTTTGCATGTTTTTCATTAACATATTCACAAAACGAACTTGAAAATTTTTCCCACAGTTGTATTTTTTGTACAAACGAACACAAAAATGTAGAACATGTAACATTAATGCAACATATTTCTCAAAATAGAAATCGTCATGTTGCATGAATAAAATATTTCTTGCAAATTAATAAAATAAAGAAAATAAAAATAAAAAAGGTCTATTAGAAAATTATATTATTTTTAAGAGAAATAAAGGAATACATAAAAAACATAAAAAAATTTATCTATTGCTTCACAAATAACCCATCCGATTTGCAGTTTTGAAGTTAAAGAGGACACGAGAAACTAGCTAGCGAGGCAACATATAGAGTTAATACTTTTAATATGCAAAGTTTATTTTATGTGGAAAAAGTGGTCAATTTTTACACTGACCTCTCTTACAAATGTCTGCTTTAAAATACAATTTTGGCGAGATAGCATCTATACGGAAAATTTTTTTTTTACATCGGCACAATGAATGTGGAAATATCCAAACTGGCATAAGGCAATATTGTGTTCCAGTGTTGCCAAAACTTGGTGACCAAAAATGGCTAAATTTACGAAAAAAAAATGGCTAAAAGCTTTTTTAAATAAAAACACATTAAAATTCAATAACAAAACAAAAATAATTCATTTAAAGTGGTTTGCGATGAAATTGTAAGTTAAGATCAATTTGTTAAATAAGAGTAAACGTAAATTAATATTTTGATAGATATTTAAAAAATAAAATCATCGATAAATTCGATGTCGTTATTGTTCATTTCATAGGAATCACTCGGTCCTATTAGTTTTTAATAATTTGAAGGTAAATCATAATCACGACAACATTTACCTAACCTTTTCAGTCCAGATCTACAATAAAAAACAAGTAAGAAAGAATAGTCGGTCAACACTGACTATATAGTACCCTACACCACATTAGAACCTATGTACCAAATTTTATCAAATAATCTCCAAAACAGCCAGCCAGCAGGACAAACATCGTTAATTCGACTCACAAAGTGATTCTGAGTCAATCGGTGTAAGTAAATGTGGGCTTAGGACCATTATTTTAAGGTGTTACAAACATCAGCACAAACGTATTCTACCCTCTCCACTATTGTGGGGCTGGTATAAATATTTTATTGACAAAATCGAATTAACGGTTGCTTAATGTATCCTTTTTATCAAATTACTTTAAACGATGTTTACTTGGGTAAATACTCTCTCTGCTTCATCATTAGACCATGCAAGTGAGAGCAACTATATAGTCCATTCTGAAATTTCTAAACAAATTTTTTTTGCCGCCTGCATCTCTTTATTCAAATACTTGCAACCAGAAAGAAACACCGATATTAAATTTCATAAATTTAATATTGGACTACTATTGCTTTATTTTGAACGATGTTTCATCATCATAGTTTATAGTTTATATGTGATTTAACCCTTTCGCTACATTGTATCCATATGGACACACTCAACTGTGTAGGCAGCAGACAATCTCCAGGTCAAAGAATTGGTTTAGATTGCGGCACGTTATTGTTTTTTAAGATCTTATGAATTATTTTTAATGAAAAACTCTTGGATTTTTGCAAAATTGAGAAAAATATAGCATTTTTAAAAAAACGTTTTTTTATATAAAATTTTTTTTGAAAAATAAATTTTTTTTTATTTCAAATAACATATATATATATATATGACCATGTTTAAAAAAAAACACATCCAACATAAAGAAAAAGGTTTATTTTAACTTTTTGCATCAATAGTTCTTTGTTTTAAGCCGGAAAAAAGCTGTGCAGATTTTTTAACATAGTATGTATCCATATGGATACAAACGCAAGTTATGGTGTTGAATTATATACACACAACGGATATAAAATAATTTTAAGTTGGATGCTGCTGAGTGGTTTTTATATGGGGCCTTTTGCAAATTATGGACCGATCATCACGAAATTTATTAGTGTGGTTTCTAGTCTTATAAAACTGTGAAGTATTAAATTTTATTCTGATACCATTATTTATTAAGGTTTTATGCGTTATATACTTTTTTCCGGGATTATGGCTTATATGGGTCTAAAAGTAAATTATGGTCCGATATTCGAGAAATTTTACAGCATGGTTTCCGCTCGAATAAAACGAATTTTTGCAAAATCTTTTAGAATTCCGTGCATTTTTCCGTTATTTATGCTAGTTTTTTTAACAAAATTTCTTTACCATAACCGAAAGATGTATCCATATGGATACAGTCCAAAAAACACATTTAGGGTGCATTTTTTTCAAAAGTGAGTATTGATTGTTGTTATTAGGGCAAATTATAATACAAATCCAAAAAATTGGATTTTTTTAGTAACCCAGTAAAAACTTGTAGCGAAAGGGTTAAATGAAATGAGTTTGAATTGTTAAAAATGTCAATTTTACTTTAATACATTTTTAAAAGAAATTGAAAATTATTATTTTAAAAGAAAAACGGTAAAAAAATGTATGTCTAAATAAGTTGAAAAATGGCTAATGGCTAAACTCGTTTTTAATGGCTAAACAGGATGAAAAATGGCTAAATCTAGCCACTAAATAGCTAAATTGGCAACACTGCTGTGTTCTATCCCCATTACTATTTTGCAAAGTGTTGAACCTCATGTGGAATCGTGTATCAACCATAGGAAGAGGAATAACTTGGGGACTCAACAGTCGACAAGAAGATCTAGATCAACGATCATCACGCTATGCCCCCGGGGGCCGAGCACTTTTCGTGAATTTCACACACACACAACACGAAGGTTAACGAAACAACTGTAAAAAGCCACAATTTCAAAAAACAAGAACAAAACACATAGTTAATGTCCCAAACGAGTAAATTTATTTTCCTTTCTTTGCACTCACCACTACATACACATTTTTAACTGTCTCTCTTTGTGATGACCGCTGATCTAGATTACGTTTACGCCATCTGCCTTCTTGCTCATATGCAAGATGAAATCCAGGCAAACTAATATTAAGTATAGGCGGAAGCAGAAAAATCCTACCTTAGAATAAACATTGTCAAAGCAAAGGTTATGCGAATGAACACAGAAAACACAACTGCTTCCTACATCAAAAACTAATAAATAAATTAATAAGACTAAGTCCTTGAAAATGTACTATCTTTATGTTAGCTCGGCATTATGTTAACATCATCCGGCAGCTTGAGTACAAATATACAGACAAGAATTCAATCTGACAATCAGGCTTTCAGACGACTTAACTAACTTAACGTATGATACTCTACACCACAGTATTAAAAATAATATTCTAGAGAGTTCCTTATTTGGGACCCATGTGCAATGATTGACCCGGCAGTACAAAATTACTCTCTGTTCATACGGCTCTTGTCTTGTTGACGTGATTGCTACTTTATAGGCGAGAGGGACGAGGGGAAAAGAAACGAGTACACAGATGCATGTACTGTCTTTACGTTTTGCTTTTTCGTGCGTTGTTTAATTTTGTTATTGTTTTCAATATCAAAAAAGCACATGTCGTCAACATGACATGAATCATTTGAACGTCAATTCATGTTCAAAGAAGAAAAAGGAAGAATCTTGTCAATAAGAAATGAGCCGTATGAACTCAGACTTATATCATGAGGTTACTATTCATATAAAATGTCTTTATGCTGATAGCCAGAGTTGCCAATTTAGCGATTTTAGATTTAGAATTTAGAATTTAATAAGAGTGTCCTCTTTTTAAATATTTAACCCGTTTTTTACGTCTGGAATATGCAATATCGAGACCTAACATTGGCTCATATTCGGCACTTTTTATGCTATGCAGCAAATGTCTAATGTTAAAGTAAAAGTGGTTAATATTGTTTGTAATTGTTATGCTGCACGTTCTATTTAAGGAATTTAGATCAAAACAATCTATTTAATTTTTCATATGAAAACCCAATTTTATTACCAAGGCGAATGTATTTTTTAGAAGTCGTTCAAAGTAGAAAGGAATGTCCAAATTTGCTTGTGTTTTTGACATATCGATTAACAAAAGCAACAATGCTGTTTTTTGGTTTTGTACCTGTTGTAGTATCGGCACTACCGTTTACATGAATTTTAAAAAACTCAAGAATTTTTTTTAGGTGTTTCTTTGTATTTTATATATTTTTGATATTATTTTACTTTGTATTTTATATTATATTACTTTACTTTTCCTGAAATATCAGAAAAGTTTAATTCAATCACGTCTCGTTGACATTTTGCTTGCTAATCTTCATGATTTCATGGTTTATTTCATTCGTGCTACACGAAATTAAACTATAACCGATTTTTTATAAGCCATTTTATGGATAATAAGTGAATCCTAGTTCAATCCACATTTTGGACTATATAAAAATTATTTTCTTCAATAAAACCACTCTTTTTAAACAAAAGAAAAGTTTATTTCAAACATTTGGTTACCCAGTAAACAAATTTGGGTTTTTTGAAGCACTACAGAGAAAATGCGCATACTCAAGCGCTTTAATTAGATAGCTCTTATAAAGCAGTAAATGATAACGAATAAAACATACAAAAAAGCTGCTATTTTAGTGCTGACAACGAAGAGTGTTTTTAAGCGAAAAAAAAAATATATTATGGTTTACGAAAATGATTGAAAAAAGGCATTTAAACAAGTAAAAGCAAAACATTAATGAATTTGTTAATATAGTTAGCCCTTAAAAAAGCACTCGAGGAGCGCTTTGTTTGCATGTTAAAAGAAGCGCTTATTGTCAGCAGAAAATAGTCCTCCAAACCGGGAACACCCCATACAAAAATCAGGCATCCCCTCAGCAGGTTTGAAGCGATTTGAGGTATGAATTCATACAAAAAACGTGCTCCTTTTGGAGCACGTTTTTTACTGGGTATTTATTTATTTAATTTAAATAAATAGTTGAAACAAAAATCTTTTGGTTCTTTATGAAATATAAATTGCGAAATTTGACATTTATAATAGTTGTCAGAAAGGTTAATAAAAACATGTTGCCAGAGTGGACTGTAAGCGAATATTTTTGCATAAAGAATTATATACGCATGCTAAGAAAATATGAAATAATTTATATGAAATTCGAAAAAATCTGCAAGTGAATATGATAGTTTTGGCTTAAATCCGATTTTGGCCTTTAAGCGGAATGGACTATAAGCGAAAAGTACAGTAATTTATAATTTTTTATGAATTTTTTTAAAACAAAAATATAGAACATACTTTTGCATGAAAAAATGTTATCGCCACTAGTTCAGAAATTATTTTGAAAAATAAAAAATAATATTTGAATGACTCAAAGAAAATTTTATTTTTAAGCATTTGCAAATGGTCAAAATCGAACAAATCGTTCTCAAATTATGATAAATTGTATGGAGCAAAACCACGTTATTTCAGGAGAAATATTAGTCTAGCCCATAACTAGACAATATATAAAAAAAATTTGTGTTTAGTGCTGAAAAATCTTTATATATCATATATTTTTATTTCATTAAATTTTTTATTTAGCGCTTTTTGATTGGGGGCACGGCGTTTTTTGATTAGAAATACTTCACAACCCTGCTGATAACCATCTCTAATGAAAGTTTATTGAAAATAAGAAACTAACTCCCTTTAAACAGTAAAACTCGAATAAGGAATTGGAGATGGTTTGACAACACGATGATAAAGCGAAACTACTAAAACTGCCATTGAGTGAATGTCAAGTGGAGAAGGAGACTAGAACGCAAAACCAGAGCTTGAGTGAACTTAAACTACAAGCATTAGATATTTTAGATGTTTTTAAGTCCCAATTTTCAGAACTCTGAATCTCAAAATCCCAAACTTCAAAATCTCGAATTTAGAAATTCTAATATAAAAATCCCGATATCAAATTCTGAATTTCGAAGCTTAATTTAGCGAAGCCGGTGTTTATTATACAATAAAGGAGAAAAGCTTCGCGACCGGGCGAAGGCCGTCTATGCAGAGCAGCTTAAGTTTGCAAAGCCGGGGTTTCTATACCATAGATAAGAAAATCATGGAGCCTGGCCGAAGGCCCAACCATTCAATCTATCAAGCGGTTTTTAAACCAAAACTGTATTTCGAGAAAATTCGGAAATTTTAAATTCTGGATTTTAAAAATCGGAATTCGGTATTTTAAGTTTCGGGGATATGACCCCAATCTTTAAGAATTGTGGCTTCGAATCGAAATTCGGTGCAAATATTCTATATAAAAAAACTGGGCCAAAATAGTTGCACGATCAGTTTTACGTTTGTGCAAAACGCTTAAATTATAAAATGTTTGTATCAGTTTGCATAGGCGAATTGTGTGTATAAAGCAAATTTATTATTTAACTTAACATATTTTGCTGGGTTTGCACAAACATTTACACCCACTAAAACATGCAAGAATATACAAGTACATGTTATATTCATACATACATACACAATTGCTTGTATGAGATCATACATAAAAGCAATCAAACAAATGATACCAACAACGTTGTGCAATTCGAAACTAGTTCTATTTAAACTGAAAATGTGAACATTTGTTTTTTTTTTAACAATTTGTGTAAATTGATACCAAATGATTTTTTGCTTTCAGTTTTCAAGGCTTTTAGTGATTTTACGTTTAATTCTACAGAATAGAATTGGCAGAAATCGTTTGTAGTCTACACGGAGATTTGTGTAGAGTACAACGAGTAACGTACAACGCCTCCAACAAATTTCTTTTATCTGCATAAATCCAAACAGAAGAGCAGCCGTTAAAGATGGCGGGTAAAAAGAAAAGGTGAATAAATAACAGATAAAGAGAAAGAAACATTGACAAAGTTTTAATACTTTTAGGAGAGTATCATTAGAACGATAAAGAGAGGCCACCACTTTAGAAGAAAGTAGAACATCACGGTTTTCAAATTGAATATCTTGGAATTACTCTGTGAAACTAACTTTTCAGACTGCGGAAATGGTACTTGTACTAACGATTGTAATCATTAGACTAAAAATATGAAGATATGATTGCTGCGGTTCTTAAAGGACCTTTTTATGCGAATTCAAGAAATGGGACATATTCCAAACGAATTAAGTGAAGCTGACTCACCACACCACACACTAAATTCATTTTCATTAAAAACAGTGCAAGGACTAATTGATTAAGATATTATGAGTACTCTCACTGCGGAAAATGTTTGTACAGCACTTCACCGAAAATAAAAATCAATCCATTCGTACAAAAATCAATCCGAATCGGTATCAATATCATGGGTAAAAGTAAAAGAATTAAATGCGATTTAAATATACAATAAGCTAGTTCCCATCATATCGAAAAAAAAAACTGCTTCTGACCTAGATATACGATAAACTTATAAAAACCCTTATCACTTTTAGTGAACACCAGCAAATGTTGAAATGATAGTATTTTTGCTAAGTATTCGCTTGAAGTAACATAACAGTTTTGTATATAATTAGTCAGTCTAGAATTTAAAAAAAGTCTCAAACAAAAAAGGAATCCAAAAAACCCATTGCGCATTGCTTTAGTTTATTTTCCTCATTCAAATATGATTAACTCCTATAACTAATAAAAACGAATTATCTCAAATTAAGTTAGTTCCCAACAAATTAACACTTGCACCACTATTAACTGCAAACGCAGGGTACACAAAAAATTAAAACCAAACATAATCGTGGAATTTGGTAGCGTAAAAAGAGATACAGCACATGAAAAAAAAACAACAAAAATAGTACAAACAAATACAAGAGGGAGTTTAATAGAAGATAAAAACTGGGAAAAAATAGAACGCAAACAAACAACATTGACAAATTAAGGATGTACGACAATACACTACAAGTCACTAGAATAGTTAGATACGTTTTTAAATGCATGCAGACTTAAAAAAGTACATACACATAAACATACCCAACAAACATTAATTTAAGTTATCAAAAACATTTTTCCTTAATAAGATTTAGTGTTAATTTGCTAAATTCCCAATTCTTTCTATCGATAAACTGAAATTTATTGTTGGCGGGATAAGATATTCCTATGCGCACTTTACTAGTTGCTTAAGCCAGATCATCAGGAAACTTTATCCAATGATTTTAGAAAAGCTAAAGATATTATTAATATAAAACTGTTAAGCGAATAGGAATTTTAAACACTTAAAATTAAACAAAACACCAACAACAAACAGTGAGTTTATCTTTTCTTACAATCCCGACTACAATTGGTTGATTTTTTGTCAACTCTAATTGTAGTTGTAAGGGGAAAACAAAAATAAAAACAAATTACCAAAGTTTTTCTTGGGATTCAAAAAATTAATTAACAAGGTTTCGTTTAAATGAGCAAAATTCCCATTTCATACTACTGATTACTTTATTTCATTGTTGCCAGTTCAGTTTTTTGCACTGCCACTTGCACATTCGTTATCAAAGGTTTTCTTGGGAGCCAAACAATTTTTCATTAATAAGATTTAGTTTTAATGTGCTAAGTTCCCAATTCTTACTATTGACAAACTGAAATTTATTGTTGGTGGGATAACCTATTCCTAAGCGCATGTCTTAAATCTTTGGATGAAGTTTCCTGATGATATGGCCTAAGCAACCAGTGAATAGCTTATCCCGCCAACAATAAATTTCAGTTTACAGATATAATAATAAATATATTTGGGGGATTCACAAGGTGTGCTATCATGCCATATCGTCATAACGTCCTAAATAATGTTTTACAATTGTTTAAAACAAAACAAGGGCCTGTTCGTCGATTTCAAACGAAGATTTCGTTCGCTTAAATTACATTTGAAACAAAAATAACGAAGTCTTCATTCGTTATCGACAAACAGGTCATACATATTTTAATGCTGTGTTCTTTGATTCGTCATAACTATATAGTAGAAATCTAAATTTTCAGCGGTTGCCTTCAGCAGTCATATATATTTCTTGTAATTATTTTAATGACATGACTTTAAAACTTTATGACAACCTTGTGAATCCCCCAATTATGATCACAGAAAAAAATTTTGCGCCAATTAAATCATTAATCGAAACTAAAATCAGTTTTAGTTTAAAATTTAATCAAGTGAATTAAACGTTTAATCAAGTGAATTAAAGGTTTATTCAAGTGAATTAAACGTTTAATTGATATTATTAATTTATTTTCTGGTGCAATTTTAATATTATTAATTAAACGTTTAATACATTTGATAATACGTTTAATTCACTTGATTAAACGTTTAATACACTTGATTAAAGTTTTAAATAAAACTGATTTTATTTTTGATTAATGCTTTTATTGGCAACACATTTTTTTCTGTGTAAGTAAATAATTATAAAATATACAAAATGATTTGGTTTTTTTATTTTTGAAACTGTTTTTATTTGAAATTATTTATTGTCAGTCAAACTAAAGGTCCATACCATGCGTTGTTGCGGTTGATCAGCCTTATTTAACATGCATACAAAAGTAGAAAGTAGGAAATTTATGCTTCCGATATGAGCATTAATGCATTCTACGCAATTGCTGTGTTGCTTGTTTTTGCACTGATTCTTCTTTTTGACAGCTGCCTAAACGCTTTCTAGCTATAAAATGCATTGAACGTGTATTGTGTACCACCAGCTTCAGGTTTGTTTGCTGGGTATAATGCATTCATACAGAATAACAAATATGCGTTGTATATTTATCTGTATGTGTACACGCTGTTAATGAAATATGACCAAGATTCAAGTACATATTTCGAAGTTTTTACAAGTGTATGAAACAAACAAATGATTGAAAACGCCCATACAGAGGAATGTGTGTTCAACAAAGAGTACGACTATCCATATAAAAAAATTAACTGTCCTACATACATAAATGGAATAATATGACATTTTTTTGCCAGCAGTATATTGGAGGTACGAAGGCAATTTGAAAATTATATTGAATTAAAAATATTACTTAAGCAATTTGTTTTGATTAGAAAATTACAACAAATATCTTTTTCATTAAAATAAAACAAACTAAAGCATTTAGGTCTTTTTTTTTGCTCTTTTTAATTGAATCAAGGATTTTTAAAGGTTTCATATGTACTTTTTTTAAAAAACTTTAAAACTGTTTAAACGGCAAACCCCTCTGAAGTGATTGAGTGGTTGCAATCGAAACATGTAAGGGTAACCTGTCCGTAAAAGCCTGGGTTCGAGCCCAGCTGCAGTCAAGAATGAAAAGTTATCAATAACAATTTTAATTAATTTTCATGTTGTAAAATTCCTTTCTTCATAAAAATAATTTAATGAAAATTAAATTTGATAAACTTTAGCCTAATTAATATATTAAAGTAAGCAGAGTAAAACAATATTGTTAAATATTTAAAAAGCATTGTTTTTAGTGAGTTAAATTTAATTTTCAATCAACCAATCAAGTCATTTAAAAATGATTTAAAACAAAAATATTAATGCTGCCTTGCCCCACTACGAAATGTTCAATACTTTAAGTACAGGCGGGTTAAAACAACTTTCGGGAAAAGGCTTTGTATAGGTTCGTATCTAATCGACGTATCATGGAGTCAGTTAACTCAACTAACTAATAAGAATACCACTTAGTCCTCACTCTTCTCCTTAGTCCTCACTTATGGCCCTACGCTCCCTCCGGAGTTGAGGGAAATTATATATACAAATATATAAGTCCTTACTATAGCACCATCAACGCACAACAATATCACTCAACATAAAATGTATTTATTACAGATTTTATCTTAAAGCCAGAGACACATTTACTTCACAAAGACATTCACTCCATAAAAAGCCATCTTCTCGTGGCAAGAAGCATTAATTTTTCAAAGACCAATCTTAAGTGGACCTCAACGAATATTCAGGCCGGTGCCGTGTCACCGGGGCAACTGGATCTCAGGAAACCCGAAATTTTCAAGAGCCTTAGTTTTCGGCTCTTTAACGCAATCTTGGTATTCATCACCAATTTCCCCATTGGATGTAACACCAAGAGGTTCACCCACTTAGGCGGACAGCACATCCCCCGCTAGGAGGTTAAGATTCACATAAGAGTATATGTGACAGCGCATAGAGAAAGGGACCAGTAAGGTAAAGGGAACAGTAAAAACCATATACACAAAACAAGAGGTAGGGACGACCGACGCGCGTTTTCAAGGTTGACCAACAAGTTTGAGATGTTTCGCTTTCAAATGAGACCAATACCAACACGCTCAGTGATGGCACATAGAAAAAATTTTCCAAAATTTTTCACCCATTAAAGCATTAATCAAAAATAGAATCAGTTTTAATTAAAAATTTAATCAAGTGAATAAACGTTTAATCGAGTAAATTAAACGTTAAATTAATACTATTAACTGGTTTAATTGATACTATTAATTTGTTTACTGGTGCAAATTTAATTAATTTTTTAATTAATGTTACAAATTTTTTAATTGAAATCAATTTTTATTTGTTTCTGTGCACACCAAAGATACACGTATTAAAATCTTTAAAATGGCAAAACCCTTAGGTTCCTTACTATTTTTTGCGTCACATATATCATCATTTTTTTTGAGAGTTTTTCGTCTAATAGAGAATTTAGAGAGCAGGTTTATATGGAATATGGTCAGTTCTGGATCTACCAGAACACAATTTTTCAATGACCAAAATGTGTATCAATAACAAAATTTTTTTAAAAGTTATAGCCTATTCCGGGAGTGGTAATTGTATGGAATGAATGAAGCTTTGGTCAAATATGGACCGATTTAAAAAAAAATTTATTAAGATGATTTAAATAGCAAAAATATGTATTTGTTGAGCAAATTGAATAGAAATACCAAATTAATAAGATGGTTTATGTTCATAAAACCTCTACTCCGGAAAGCAGTTTGTATGGGACGATGTAAAATTATGGACCAATTCTAACTATAAAGGCTTCATCTTTGTGGAAATTGATACATGTATGCGAAACTACATAAAATGAGTTTTTAAATTTCGATTTACGCAGAATGTTTGCATGAAAAGGTAACTAGAAAGTGATTCTGAGTCAATTTGTATACTGTAACCAATATTTTTATATGTGACACAAATCAACACAAAAAAAATAAATTCTCTAAAAGCTGCTGGATCGGTTGTGCTTTGGATCTGTGGCAATTAATACATTTTTTAATTAATATACATTTATGTTATTTTCCAGTGTTTTAAAAACTGAAGTCGAAAACAAAAACTGTCGAACATAACACGATAATTTGCGTACAAATTTTAGCTTTTTTAACAGCGACTGTTTACATTTAATGAATTAGAAATGAAAGCAACAGTTTTTTTTTTTTTGGAAAATGACAAATGAAGGAGTGGACGCAATGGTAGTTTTTCTCCTTTGACTGCAGTTTTCTAAACGCTGCTATTTTCCTTTTTATATCCACTTCAGCAATTCTCTTGTTCTCGTATAAAACAATTTTATTTTAGTACTAGACATGAATAAGACGTCCATATAAAGCAGATATTTAAGAAACTTTTTAGCCTGATCTCATATTAGCAAATTTTTTTTTCACTAACCATTCTTTGACAAAGTACTGGCGTGTACAAACATTTATTGCACTCGTTGTGTTTCCATACCCATATTACTGAAATATTTTGTGCTGCCCCATGACTGTGATTAAAGTCAACGAAGACTTCAAACCGCTCATTGACATATTTTTCCATAAACATTTAACGTTCGCTTGCATTAAACAACTTCTTTGGCAAATACAATATTTTTTGGTTTAGTCATTAAATCAAATGCAGGGATTCGTTTTGATGTTTTCAAAAGAATTTAATGACAAGACATTGTAAACCTAATCTTTATTAGAAATCACAATAATTATAAGTTTAAATTCAATTAAAAACTGCTTGAAATTGGTAAAATTTGTTATATAGACATAAGGTTTGTGCTACAGCAATAGATAAATGGAGACAGACGGAGAGAAAGCCTTTTTAGTCTTGACTGGTAGATGAAAAATTAAGATGTGAAGGATCGCTTGTATATTCTGCGATAATTGACCCTGATGGAATCTCGATTGCACCAACATTTTATTTAAACTTTAATATAACAGGCATGCTAAGGACACTAACAATTTGTATATTTTTCTGTAAGCAGCCTTAAATCCTACGTTCTACTGAAATGTTGCCAAGGCTATGGGCTAAATGTTAAACCCTCCTCAACGGAACTGGTACTTTTTACAAGGACGTACAAAGTTCCTCAATTTAATACCCCAAAGATAAATGGGGTCTCACTGCAACTGTCCGGTAATGCCAAATACCTTGGGCTGATATTGGATAGCAATTTGAACTAGAAGATGAAAACCCTTTCCAGGACTACTACGGCGGCAACGGAATTATACTGCTAGGAATGTACATTGGTTGTACAAACGTGTTTTAAACCCATTCTATTTTACAGCGCAGCTGTCTGGTGGCCGGCTCTTAAGGGGAGATAACACCAAGTAAAGTTGAGGCTACTGGCTCATTGGGAAACACGCCTAATGGTTGAGGCTTCCTTACAATGACTTTTGAAGAAGCTGCGGCGTTGAGGAAGAGGGGGAGTCAACGGAACACCTTCTCTGTCACTGCTTGGCATTCGGAGACCTATGACTTAAGCTGTTTGGTCAATCAGGGACAAAATCTGTCACTCTATGATTGATTTGAACAGGATTCATTTCTTCATTGAATCAACCGTATGGCTGGGTGAGAATATCATCCGCCAAGTTACGTAGGAACATTGGTAGACGGTGTAAAATGGAAACACAATGGAAACTTATTACTGGACCCACGTATGCTGGGCTTAATTGCGGCAGCCAATGGAACCTTACTTAACCTAGTATGTATTAATGTGCCCATGTTCTGTAACTCTAGCGTCGATTGAAATGTGTGAAATGAAACAAAATTCCATATATTGAAACAAACATCTGTTTTTCTCACAAAACTGTGTCTGTAACTTTTTTGGCGAGTACCAGCTGCCACGGAAGGAAATTACTCCCCAATTTACAGAAAAAGTGTGTCTGCAATATTTTTGTGAGAAACCCTCTTTGAACTTTCAAATAAACACACGAATAAAAATGGAGCGAGAAAAAATTGTAACACCAAAAAAACAATTAAAATGCAAAATACAAAGAATAATAACAATTATATTTTGTTCTTATACGTATATTTTTGTATTTCGTTTGCAAACAACAAACATTAAAGTCGCACTTTACAATATTCGGTGTTGCCGACGGTTGTATTTTTGTCGCCGTCGCACAGTGATTCGGCTAGAACATGCTAGCGGGACAAAATTCATGACGTAATTTTCATTAACCACTGATAGCGTATTGTAAAGAACCCCCCCCCAGGTATCGAATTCCAAAAATAAATTTGTTTATCACCTCATAAAGGTATCTTATTAGGGGGTCAACGTAACTCTTTATAAGAGAGGTCATTTTCATTTGCAAATCAGTTGCATTTTATGCACACTTGTGGTAACATATTTTAAAATTTGTAGCAAAGTGCAACGATGTTTTTGTGATGGAATATTCTGTTGAAGGTATGTACTATATTATGACTTACATTTTCATAAAAAAGATGTATACTTTTGGTTTAATATCAATTTGTAAATGTATAGATAAATCCAGCAAATTTTACATCAATTGCTAACTTTAAAGATTAGCAACTTTTTTATGCACATATATCCACCTAGATTTTTCTATATGTAATAGGACATCAAGTGTATCCATCGTTCTATAGCTTAGGCAAGTCCAAAGCGTCTTGTTGTCCTTCTGACGAATATATTTCTGTGACTGAATCTCGAGCTGAAATTAAACTTCAGGTGATTTTGGATAAAACGGCTGAACGATTAGTTAAAGTTCAGACGGAAGTCATTAGAAGTGTGTTACCTCGTTCATATTATACGTTGGTAAGCAAATGGGGCTGTGATGGCAGTTCGGGGCATAGCACGTATAAGCAGAAATTTGAGAACACTAACGCTACAGACGAATTTTTGTTCGTATACTCATTTGTCCCTTTGAGACTGCTTGATAGCGAAACTGTGATCTGGCAAACTCCAAGACCTCCCTCTTCTTTTTATTGCCGTCCTATTAAGTTTATTTTTGCCAAGGAGACAAGGGAGTTTACGAAAGAAGAAACTTCTAAAACTTTAGATGAAGTGAGTCAGCTTCTTCCAACATTATGTAACGCTGCCGGATCTCAAATCTCTGTTAAACACGATTTGTTGTTAACAATGGCTGATGGCAAAGTATGCAATGCCTTAACAGACACCAGTTCAACACAAAAGTGTTATATTTGCGGTACCACCCGTCTACTATGAACGAGGAGTTAAGGAAATATCCCATCAACGAAGAACGCCTTGCATTTGGTTTATCTACTTTACATGCATGGATCCGCACCTTTGAATGTTTACTTCACATCAGTTATCGTTTAGACATAAAAAAGTTGCAAGTCAGGGGAGATAACGACAAAGCTATTATGAAGCAACGCTCACAAGTGATACAAAAACTGTTTAAAGATCGTATGGGTCTCATTGTAGATAAATCAAAACCTGGGTATGGTAACACAAACGATGGAAACACAGCACGTAGATTTTTTCCAAAGCTGAATTGCGCAGCGAAATTACAGGATTAGACGTTAACCTTATTCGTAGATTTCATGTTATTTTAAGAACTTTGTCATCGGGATTTGACATAGATTAGATATATTGAATTCGAATTGTGTTGATACTAGAAAATTATACTTGATCTGTATTCTTGGTATTCCATGGCCGTTACAGTGCATAAAATTATTATACACAGCGCGGATGTTATGAAGTTTTTTCTTCTTCCCATTGGACAACTCTCCGAAGAATCCCAGGAGGCAAGAAATAAAGACTGCCGTAGATTCCGTGAACGGCACACCAGGAAGCGGTCACGTATTGCCACAAATACAGATCTTTTGAGAATGCTTTTAATTACCTCTGATCCTGTTATCAACTCGTATAGAGAGTTACCGCGAAAAAAATTTACTCCTTTGCCATCCGAGGTTCTGCAGTTGATTATCCCACCTTTTTTTCCATCCGAAAGAACATCAGTAAGCCATCATCACGAATTAAATGAGGAGGATTATATACTCTCTGAATATTCTACTGAATGGGAGAGCAGTGATGACGACTCCTCTGATGGTAATAAGTAGGTTTAAGTATTTTTGTATTATAACTATTATTCTTATTTTATTGTGTTTTGTGGTTGCTTGCAATACATGCCTTAGTATATAATTTGTTTAATATTATATTTCTTTAACTTGTACACCTTCTTATTGAGAATAATTTTTATAAAGAGAAACTGTTATTGTATTATTTTAAAAGAAATAATATTTTGTAAATTAATAAATGTGGGTTCTATCATTATGATTTGTATTTATTTTCTATAAATTTCTTTGAAAACAAACATATGTAGGTAGACGTAGCTTATTAAAGAACAATTAGCGAGAATAGTGAACAAATGAGACAGAGGAGTAAACCATATTGAAATAAATGAAATCAATCGATTTCTTTTATTACCTACTAAAAAAACCTTAAAACCCGATTTCTTTTATTACCTACTTAAAAATAAAATTTGAGGAAAAGTCAAAAAATTTAAATATGGGCGCCTTTATTTTTAAGGATTTTTTAATAGGAAATAAGTTACAGTACATATTTTTCAACTTTTTTTCTTAAAATAGCTTGAGATACCTGGAATACATAAATAAACATAATAAACAATTGAAATAAGTGAAGAAATAATATTGTCCCGCTAGCTTGTACTAGCCGACACACTGTGCGTCGTTCACAAATTTAAAATTTTTGTAAATTTTCATCGACGTCAGCAATGTCACATCGCAATAAAAATATACATCTCTTTTAAAAATGTTCAACTTTGCACTTACAAATTATAATAAATGCCACTCTCTTCAACATGAGTGCCAAATTTACATTTTGCTCAGAGCTGAATACCCTTAATAACTTTAAAAAGTGTACAAAATCTTACTTTTTTAATTTTTTTTTTAAGGACCATTTCAGGATCGTAAGCACTCTTTTCGACAACAACAAAATAAAAAAAATACATTTAAAATTATAAAGAAATTTACAAGCATCAATTTTTAGTTTCCCAAGAAAGCTCTAAACATAACTTCAAAATAAAACCCATTCAACCATATGTTTTTTTTTTGCTTGGTATTAATTTACAGATCGTTCTAAGATCACTGATATTTTTCTCCGATTATTGACAAGCCTTTTCGTTATACATTTCACACTTGAAGTTCATATCGTTGCATGAAATCCGAAATTTGCAGAACCAAGATTGTCATTTTCGAAAGTTTTGACAACAAATTTGGTTTCAAAACAGGCTGAATTGTAAAAATTACCTCGTGGTTGACTTATCACCGCAAAGCCAATGTACATACATATATCAATATGATATATTGGCATTTCATAAAATATTTTTGTTATGTATTTTAATTTTTAAAATATGGTCACCTTAATTATAATCTTCATCGAAAAAATGTTGTTTATGATGGTTACCATTTAAAATTTATTTAAATTTATCTTTTTTTCCACTATCTATTAAAATTAATTATTTTTTTTAACACGTTCACAGAATTTATTACCACAGTATTTTATTGTTTTTTAAACAGCCGGTCCCAAAATCTTCTATGAATAAAGCAAGATATAATTGATTTCAGTTATAAACAACTTCAACCCTTTAGCCAAAATACATATAAAAAATCCATAATAACCATAGATAAATAACAATAATAACTAAAGAAGGGCACAAAATAAATAAATAATAAAAAATAATGTGTTATGAAATATTAAAACTGCGCTAAAGACCTGAATTCGTGCATTTAGATAAGGCTTGCCAGATCGAAATCGGAGAAAAGCTTGACATTCAAAAGAAAAAGCTTAAGTTTTCTGTACAATTAAAAATTATATTTATATTAACAAAAAAATTATTTCATATTTACCCTTTAACATGGATGGAAATGGCATACATATGAGTCATTCCATGTCAAACCGTACGATTTTTGCTAAAAATTGACTTTGATGTCTCCGAAGTCTTTCAAAATTTGAGAACGAAGTCTTCATTAAAAAATATTTTACACGTGTTTCGGGAAAAAAATTAAAAATTTTTTTTTAAAAAGTTATTTGCATTTGAAAATCGTCAAAATCGTGAAAAATCTTCCGACATGACAACATTTAAACTAATGTTTTTATAAAACTAGTGAATGGATTTTGAAGTTCAATACCTTATTTTAAAGGTATTTGAACCTTCTTTTTAAAAAAAATATTCTTTTTTATAAATTAATTTTGTTTCATTATTAAAATTTGGTTTTTTTTACTTAATTTCTGTTTTCCACAATCTTCGAACAAGTCGAAAAATCTGCAAAAAATATTTTCTTAACCCATTATAGGCAACTACCATAAAACGCAGACATTTTTCGAATCCCTTGCAGAGAGGTGCTTTTGAGACTTCAATTAAAAATATTTTTCACAAAATTGTATCTCCCGATTTGTAGTTCTCTTTATATGGACTGGTCGAAAAATCGACCAATGGCCGAAAACAGTAAAAAAAATTATTTAATTTTTTTGTAAAAATATTTTTCTTTAGGCTTAATTTATAAGAATTTATTAAGAAAATGTTTTTCTTATAAATCTTAATAGAACTCTATGTAAAAAGATGTATTTTTGCATGTAATTATACAAAGTATGTGTCTAATAATTGGGTTGATTATGGCGGATTAGAAGTATAAGTAAAAAAGATTTACATAAGCACCATTATGTGACAAATTGTGCGTTTACCAACTTTTGAAGCCAACTTTTTAAGATATACCTTCCCATGACTTTGAGTATAAACCAAAAGTCAAGTCAGACCGTAGTCTTGATTCCAGGGGCTAACGACTTACGTGGTACCAGATAGGTCTCTGGTCAGCCGCGATCTGAAGAAATATGTAAATTTCGAACCATGCCGACTACCCGATTTGACCAGAGGAGGTAACACAACAGGATGGCATATAATTCAAATGTTTTTACATACCCTTCGGGGATTTAGGAGCATATACAAATCCTAATTGTTAAACCCACTGAATTGTGCCTTCAAGTCGAAAATCAATTAGTGAAAGAGCGCCATTGTCAGGAAAGCTGACACCATCCTTAGCGTGATTATACTCTTGAATTGCTTTCAGCTGTAAAATACCGTTTAACACTAAAAATTGGTTCAACTGAGGAGTTATTGATAATTACATTGGCTTCCACGCTGTTATTCCCGCGCTTATTCAATATACAGATGAGATGATAAGAAAAAAATTGTCGAAAAAACTATGTATGTGACAATCGGGATCAGGCACGTTAATTATCCAGTAAATACTGAACAGTTTGAGCCACCATATAAAATACTGAAGAATAAATCTTCACTTTCACAGCATATGCAAAATGTTTAAAATCAAATATGGAATGGTTTTCTCTTAACGAATTTGCATAGACTGTATTCAATTATTATTGGGAACATCAACAAGTTGGCGAACTTTGACAAAACAATATGTTGTACCTAAGCGAATATTATCTGATAGATGATAATACCTTTTAGATGTTCTGAACCGATTGCCAGTAAGTGATAATGCTATTGCAGATCTTCCGGCCAGTGGTCGATTTTTCGACCACCAAAGATTATGGGCATTTATAAGTCAGAAAACTTATCAACTTAAAAATGATTTTTGTCGATTCTTATAATATATTATTTATGCTTTAAAAATAATGAAAAACAAAAAAATTAATTTTATATTGTTTAATATATTTTTTAAATCGAAAAATGTGTCAAAAATGGGCTTTTTATTAATCCTTTTACCAAAATATTTTATAAAGTCTTTATAACATCAATTTATTACTAATATATTAAAAATCATTTCAGATTTTATTATTGCGAAAACAGATCAAAAAATTATAGTAAACTTAAAAGATATACGCTAATAAAGCTACTGGTCGAAAAATCGACCAGTGGCATAAAATGGGTTAAAGGCTAATATATTCTTAACATTCCCTCAAAATATCAGAGTGGAGGTCGAATGGATTCTATTTTTTTACAATTTTTTTCCATTGCAGCACCACAAAAAAATTACATTTTGTGTATAAACATTTTATTTTCAAGCATGTTAACGAAAATGTCAACGCATGTATGTATGTGGGTATGTATTAAACAACAAACAAAATTTGATACTTAAGTAAATATTTAATCAAAATTCATATTGTTCTGGAGATTTGTTTGTTTTGCTTTTTCTATTTTGCCGTTAGAATTTTTTTGTATGTTCTATTTTAAAAAAAGCAATGTTGCAGGTGATTTTTAGTTTACAAGAAAAGTTCGTTTATCTCAGTTCAGTTCTTTCAGAGGGAATAAAAAATTGTTAAGTAAATTAAAATAATGAAACCAAATTACAGATTTTGTTGCAATCCGTTTAATGTTGTCAAACATTAAAAAACTAAACTGAAAAATTTACGTTGGATAAATGTGGAAAATTTTCAACAAAAGCTAAAATTAAATTTGTAAACCTTGAATGGAAGGCTTAGAATTTGTGGTCATTGTCGACTAAAACTAAATAAAATGCCAATAATTGACAGCGATTGTCCGTAATACCAACCTATTACTGAGTTTTTGCTGGGATTTACTTAAGTATCAAATTTTGTCTGTTTTTGAATACATACACACATACATACATGCGTTGACATTTTCGTTAACATGCTTGAAAATAAAATGTTTATATACAAAATTTAATTTTTTTGTGGTGCTGCAATGGAAAAAATCGTAAAAAATAGAATCCATTCGACATCCACTCTGAAATTTTGAGGGAAAGTTAAGAATATATAAACCTTTAAGAAAATATTTTTTTCAGATTTTTCGACTTGTTCGAAGATTGCGGAAAACAGAAATTAAGTAAAAAAACCAAATTTTAATAATAAAAAAAAATTAATTTATAAAAATAATATTTTTTTTTAAAAAGAAGGTTCAAATACCTTTAAAATCCATTCACTAGTTTTATAAAAACATTAGTTTAAATGTTGTCATGTCGGAAGATTTTTCACGATTTTGACGATTTTCAAATGCAAATAATTTTTTAAAAAAAAAATTTAATTTTTTTCCCGAAACACGTGTAAAATATTTTTTTATGTTTAATACGTCTGGCAAATTTAAAGAAAATCGGAAGAGGTGGTGTAAAAAAGGTGTTCGGTCTGACATGGAATGACTCATATACATATGAGTCGTTCAGTGGATAAAGGGAATCAGTCCAAAAATTTGAAATGGAGAAAAACGACAGAACAGTTGACGTTGACCTTAAAACTAGTTGTTACAACGAAACTCAAAACTAAAATTGCAAAATTAATTATTAGGGCTTATTTTACAATTTGTAAATATATAATGTTTGTATGTAAGTGTAAGTGTTCAAAAAACCTGTTAATATGATACAAATACATTTTATTGATAAGAGTTTCAGTGGAAAAAGGGAATAAGTCCACCAAATTTTTTGTGGTTAAAATCGAAAGCGTAAAAATTCAAATTTATTATGTTTTGACTTTGAGCATTCGTGCGGAAATAAAAAAAAAAAAAATATCCATCTAAATATTGGCTTACCTCGTGTAGTGTTTAAATTGAATTAGTATATTTTGGAAAGAGCACATTTTTATTATTTGGCAAAAAAAGGCTGCAACTAATTTTTAGTTCAGTGCATTCGCTCAGTTTTATTTTAAATGAAGTTAAAAAATAACATAAAACATTTCTTATTTTTAAAACAAAAATTAACTAAAAAAATTTCTTCTTTTTAAATTTAACAAAATAATGTCTTCTTCAGAATAAGCTTCCTGACTTTATACTGTTTTCAAGTTCTTATAGAAAGTATGGTACACGGGAGGAATATATTTTAATAAATCAATTATATCCTTTTCCTTTTCTTTTGTTATAGCTCTTGTTTCAGGATACAATAGACTTTGACTCACGCTATTCAATAACATTACTTTACCTATCTTTCTTATGTTTATATTTTCAAATCCAAATTTTTTATCGATATTATTTTTATGTATATTGTATTACCCATGGTTTCGATTTATCTAGTTTGATCCACCTCATTTGGAGCCGGTTTACCGGTGTTACCGCGGTGTTGGTTTTGCGATTGCAAACGTTATTTTCAAAAGATTTTGTAGAGAAAAAAGCAAAACTGGTAATTTTAACCACTCGAAACTGTTTATTTTATTTTGCATGTTGAACACAAAACAATCCGATCGTGCGTATCAGCAAACATTTTTATGTATTTGACCAAACAAGAGGCTCGCAAGCATTGTTTTGAAACTCATGGAAAGCAAAGTTCAAGTGATTAATGCAATATAAATGCAAACGTGGACTTATTCCCTTTTTCCACTGAAAATAAAAATTTTGTGTTTCGTACAAAAAAAAAGGTTTTGTCTTTAAAAGGGGGTTACCGTTGAACTTTGACAACAAAATTTTTACCATACATTGTAAGTCATAAAAGGAAGTATATCCACGCTAAATCTCAAAAACGCCAAAAGTGGACTCATTCCCTTTATACACTGAACGACACATATGTATAAGCTCGTTTTTTATACGTTAATGTAAGTTTATCACTTAGTTTGTAATTTTTATATATATATATATGCTTTATGGTTAAATTTTAAGGGCCGATGTTGATTTTCAATAAAACACAAATTATTTAGAAAATAAATGTAATTTCTTTTTATTATGATAATATTGGTATGGTTTAATTATGTATGGAACAAAATACCGGCCAAATGGCCGCCGCGGTATACCTCCATCCGAGGTTCTATGCCGTTAATGTGCCGAGTTTTCTCATCATTTAGCTCTTGAATTGTTGCTGGCTTATTGACGTATACCTTTTCTTTCAAATTACCCCAAAGAAGTCTAACGGTGTCAAATGACACGATCTTGGCGGCCAATTGACATCGCCACTACGTGAGATAACAAGGCCGTTTGAATTTGTTGCGCAAAAGAGCCATTGTTTCGTTAGCTGTGTGGCAGATGGCACCGTCCTTTTGAAACCACATATCGTTCACATCCATATCTTCCAATCGGGCCATACAAAGTTCGTTTTCATCTCAATTTGGAAAACATACGGCCCGATGATGAAGCCAACCTATAAACCGCACCAAATAGTCACTCTTAGTGGGTGCATGGTTTTTCGACAATCACTCTTTGATTATCATTCGCCCAACTGCCGCAATTCTGCTTATTGACGAATCCACTAAGGTGAAATGTGCCTCATCACTAAAGATGACTTTCTTCGAAAATTGATCATCAACTGTTGCCATTCCTTGCCACCATTCTGACCATAAAAACGTTTGAAATGATCAAGAGACTTTAGTTCTTGAGTCAATTGCACCTTGTTAGCGTGTAAATGCAAGTCTTTATGCATAATATTCATCAACGACGAGCATGTGAGGTTCAATTGCTGGGCACTACAACGAGTTGAGGTGGAAAGCTCTTCAGCCATTCTATCGCGAACAGCAGCAATATTTTCTGCAGTACGAGCTGCACGAGCTTGCACTGGTGTTTTCACATCTCCTACAGACCCGGTTTGCTAAATTTGTTGCACGATTTTTGCGATTGTACGCACATTTGGACGATTAAATTGACCGAAAACATCACGAAGTGCACGATATGCATTTTGATTTGAACGCCCATTTTCATAAGAAGCCTGAATAACTTTAACGCGTTGCTAATGCGCTAATACTTAAATATTTTTTTTATTAACAAAAACAGGTAAATAATACAATTACATCGCATGAAATCAATGCATTATTTGAAAAATTCAAAACAAAAAAAACGCTGATAGTCCTCCTGTTATTCATTCTACTTTTGACAATTCAAACTCAAATAAACTTGTAGAATTGTTGTAGTGAATTGTCACAACCTGTGCCCATGTTCTGTAACTCCCGCGTCAAGAAACTTTTCGATTGAAATGTGTGAAATGAAACAAAAATGGCATATATTGAAACAAACAACTGTTTTGCTCACTTAACTGTGTCTGTAACTTTTTTTGGCGAGTACTAGCTGTCACGTAAGGAATTACTGGCCAATTTACAGAAAAAGGGTGTATGTTACATTTTTGGGAGAACAGTTCCCGCTTTGAACTGTCAAATAAGCTCGCGAATAAAAATGGGGCGAGAAAAAATTTTAACACTAAAAAATAATTAAAAAAGAGTAATAAAAAGAATAATAATAATAATAATATTTTGTTCTTGGCACATTTTTTATAGTTA
Organism: Pollenia angustigena; assembly: GCA_930367215.1. Taxonomy (NCBI): domain Eukaryota; kingdom Metazoa; phylum Arthropoda; class Insecta; order Diptera; family Polleniidae; genus Pollenia; species Pollenia angustigena. Next base: position 47,114,364 of record OV884058.1, read on the forward strand.
AATTATTTTGCTTTTAACATTTTTATAGAATATACGAATGTTTTCAAAGTTCGTTTCCAAACAACAAACATAAAAGTCACACTTTACATTGTTTGGTATAGCCGACAGTTGTATTTTCGCCGCCGACGTTGAAAAATTTTTAATTTTAGTAAATTTTGGTCGCGGTCAATGATAAGTGTTACTGGCGTTCTCAACGTCTGCCATGTTAGTCTGGGTTCACACTATGAAATTTTTCTTTCAGAAAGTCTGAGTTTATTGGTGAGAGGGGAGAGAATAATAGCATGTTCTGTTCCTCTCTCACCAATAAACTCAGACTTTCTGAAAGAAAACTTTCACAGTGTGATCCCAGATTTACATCGGCTTCGAGTGCAGTGTTATGACATTTATAACCAGGGCAAGGAAGTTCATGCACTTAAAATCGCAAAATATGCGCATAAAACATGCAATAAAAATCGTAAAATATGCAAAAATAAAAGTAAAAAATATGCAATAAAAATATATTTATTTAACCATATTTAACAAAAAAAAAAAAAAACATAAATACATTTCATTCAGTTTTAAAAACTTAAAACATAGTTTAATAAAAAGTAGTAGTAGATAAAGATATATTTACATATATAAATAAATAAGTTTTTTTTTTTAAGTTATCAAATGTAAAACTCATTCTGTTTGGTCTTAAAACAGTTTAAAGCATTGAAAATGTTCGTTCGCCATGAACGGATGTAATAGGTGGATATTTAAAAGTGGTCAACTCCTTTGTAGAATATTCATTGTCTACAATTTTTTCTTTACTGGAAGGTAAATTAAAAATACTACCAATTTCTTTAACTTTTTTAAATCCGGCATTCTTTTTTAAAACTGCATAAATTTTGGCTTTTATTTTTTCGCCGATTTGAGCTTCTACTTTTCTTATTTTAATGACAGCGTCATCAACGAGTTTAACCGAGGTGTTCAATGATTTAAACCCCTGAAGTTCGGTTATTGTCTCGACTAGAAACCCATTGTTTGAGTGTATAAATTCTAATTGAGACTTTATATTAGGTACATTTAAAATATTGTTTACTTTTTTATCGCGACTGCATTATTTTCGTTAAAACTATTTACCACATCTTTAAATTCTTCAAAATTTTTGGCATAATACTCAACTGCCTGCAACCAGGTACCCCATCTTGTTATACATGGTTGAAACGCAAAGGTGACTTAAAAAACTTTCATGCATGGCATGAGCTTAGCATGTGACATGTAACATTTTTGAGTAAGATATCTTAAAAAAAAGGTCAAGTAGAGCAAAATTTTATTTTTATTAAAGGATTCTAAAAGAGAAATTGAATCTTTGAAAGTTCGAGCTATTGAAGCATGATCCACCTTTTCCAACTTTACAATATTTAACAAAAATTTGTGTTTACTCTGTTCTTCTTCTGCATTCAAGATCTTCTACTGCATTCAAGATCCCAATTACGTAGACAACGAAACGTCCTTCAGTGTCCATTGCTTCGTCAATAGACAGCCACAAATTATGTAACTTAATTCTTTCAACAATGTCACATAGTTGTATAGTGTACAACTTGGCGATAAAAGTTTTTATGAGGGTTGTTTCCGTAGGAATGGTTTCATTGTTATATTTGTTTAAAAAAATTCTATAATTTTGGCTAATATAGAGGTATATCTGCAGACACCAGAGCATTACACCAGAGCATTATACAATTCAAAACTAAATTTGGTAGTCTTATCCCCAAAAGTTGATTTTCTTGAAATTAAAGTTTGCGAAACGTTTTCATAATTCATAAATCTTTGTGTTTCTGGCTTTGAAGGTGCTGATTTACTTGAAATTTTTAAATGAAACACCTTTTTGTAAATTTTGCAAAAAAGTACTTTTCCCTCTATTTTGAAGACTCAAAAACACACTTATTTAAAAGATTATTTTTTCTTTTGGCATTTTTCCCCTAAAAAACAATTTATTTTATTAATACTTTTTGGATTTTAGGTCATACTTCTTACACCGTAAATCAAAAATATTATGTTGAGTTCTGTTTTTTCTTCGCCGAAAATTATTTTTATTTGCCGCTTCTTCAAGTAAAAAAAAACTGCGAACAAAATGAAATTTCAAAAACTGTTTTATTGTTACTTCTAAAATTATGTGCACAATTATACAAATTGTATAATTTTTGAATGTGCTACTTTTTAAAAGTAAAAGAAACAAGGTGAATTTATAATAAAATGTAGGTAATTCAGTACCAAACACTAACATGTTGTTTTTGCTCCTTGAAACTGTCGAAGTTAGCAGATTTTCCCATACTATTTTGACTGTTTGACAGTTTCAGGGCTGAAACAACTATAACCAGCTGATTCACTGACTACACCTTGTAATGAATTCGCCTTGAACAGAAAGATATTTCAAAACAAAAAACTAAGAAAAGAGCAATTTTTTTTTATAAATATTACAAAATATGGCGAAAAATGTGAATTTATAACAAAATATGACGAAAAATATGCATTTATATCAAAATATGCAAAAACATGCATTTAAGGCAAAATATGCAAAAATATGCACTTACAAATTGATGCCATTTTACTTGAAATATTGTGATTCGCAAAGATATTAACCTTAGGTGGGTCTCAGAGTGCCGGCAACAAACATGCATTTGCATGAAGTCCCTTGCCCTGTTTATAACGTAACGACGTAATCTCTTTTGATAGTTTTCGACATGAGTTAAATACACACTTTTATCTCACTTTTCGAGAAACGATGGAATATATAGCTTCACAACTCTTCGATGCAAAAAGTTCTCACTATAGCTACAAAACATGGGTACTGATCTATTTTAAATTAAGGCCTAATTGTGTAAAACGCAAGGCAATGCCAAAAATAACATTGAAAGCAAAAATAACGTCAAAGATTTGTCAACATTTTGTTGTTGCTTTTTATAGATATACATATTGCGTTTTAAAATTATCAACGCTACAAGACATGCAGCGTTTAAAATTTAAAAATTCAATATACATTTCTATAGAAAACAACAACAAAATTATGAAATATTAATTTCAAAAGATTTTGTTATTCGTGCTTAATTCCCAGTTTTTATTCTTGATAAAAACACTTGAAATTTGTTGTTGATGGGGTAAGCTATTCCTATGCGCATTTCACTGGTTGCTTAGGCCAGATCATCAGGAAACTTCATCCACAAAGATTTTAGAAAAATTTAAGATATTAAACCAAATAAAAATCTTTTGAAATTAAAATTTTGTATTCCCAAAAATTGAAATTACTTTTTGATAATAAACAGGCAAGTGCACGGCCTAAAAAACACTTAATTGACAACATCTTTAGTAAGTTGTTGTTGGTTTTTATTTTGTTTTTCTTAACCTACTTACAACTACAATTAATGTTGAGAGAATTTCAACTAATTGTAGTAGGGAATGTAAGATGAGATAAACCCACTGTTTATTGTTGATGTGTTTTGTTTAAACTTTGATATTATTACAAGTAGAACTGTTGCTATAAGTCTTATACGTTTAACAGTTTTATTTGGTTGATTATCTTTAGTTTTTCTAAAATCTTTATGGATGAAGTTTCCTGATGATCTGGCCTAAGCAACCAGTGAAATGCGCATAGGAATAGCTTATCCCATCAACAATAAATTTCAAGTGTTTTTATCAAGAATAAAAACTGGGAATTAAGCACGAATAACAAAATCTTTTGAAATTAAAATTTTGTATTCCCAAAAATTTAAATTACTTTTTGATAAATTATGAAATATTTTAGATTTTGTATTCGCTTTCAATATAATTTTTGGCGTTGCGTTTGCGTTTTACAAAATTAGGGCCTAAATCAATTAACATATTGTTTGAAAGGGCAAATTTCTTTTTGTTAATTTTTTTAATTAAAATGAAAAATATTTTTATTGAAAAAAAAAAATATTTACAATTAAAAATTTTTACAATTTTTAGTAATCTTAATAATCATTTTGGGAACAAGAGCAAAATCAACAAATTGTTTGCTTGATTCTATGAATTTGGTAATTATAGACAATTTTTTACTTTTTCTGTATACATTTTAATATTTTCAAAATAGTTTTTGTTTTAAATAAAAGTTAAACGGGCGAATTTTGCGGCGTTGTTCATCTTTAAACAGGCCGCAAATTACACAATCAATAATGGCTATTTTTCTTGACCATTTAATGGAAAATCTTAAAAATTCCGGTTTTGCTTTACAAATGAAATGTTTTTCATGATTCTTGACACGCATTGAAAGAGCTAGACAATAAAGCCAAAATAAAGCCCGTCTGGCAACCCTTATTAAGATATTTGTCTAGGGACAAGGGTTTCTATTTTAACTTTATTTTCTATTCCCAAGAGAGCACAAATCTTTTCTTTAATTTCGAAACTGTGAAGAAGAATATGTAAATGTATAAGACGGTATCAACTATCATTAGCCATTTCTTGCAATAGAAAGTATTTAATATTAACAAGTTAAAAAGTATAGCGGTTAAGCCCCATCACTACAATATTAACAGAAAAAGTTTCAAGTGTGAATCCTATTTGAGACCCATAGGCAATAAGGCCTGACAAAACTAAATTTGAGTATGAAGTTAGGATTCATACTAGACTTCTTTGTGTTAAAGATTATATAGATATCAACATCTATGTGCGATTTTTTCATCTTAAAGGAATTTCATGGAGGAGTTTTATAAGGGTTCCATGGTCAGTTCTGGTCCTACTAGCAGAGATATAATAGCCGTTATTGGCTTCATCTTAACCAAATTTTATACTTTTTTTCACTATTTACATATCGCACTTGATCATTAAGTGGGTATTAACTCAAAGTTTCAACATTTTAAGCAGAAGCAAACTAATTTCGATTAATTTGATAAATACAAATTTTTAACCAACCATTTCATTGCCAACAAAAATTTCAAAATAGCACAATATTTTTACGGCGGGTAGATATGAATATATGAAAAATTAAAAAGTTTGAGTTAGACCCAAGTGCGATACGTGCCATTGCAGAGGGGGTAATATTCGTTTATGATGATATTTGTAGGACATAAAAGTTAGGGTACTAACTCCTACGTTACGTATACCAATTGACTCAGAATCACTTTCTTAATGGATATAACGATGTCCATCCGTCTGGTTTGTACACAAAGTAAAGGTCGTAGTTTTAGAAATAATTTAATATAATTTGGAACATAAATGTTAGTAGAACATAGCCTATAAAAAGTGGTGAGAATCAACATACACTGATAGAAAAGACGTCATAACACTGATGACTATTGACATCAGTGCTATGACAAGTGTCTTCGTTTTTAACCATATGACACTTTTCATCATTGTGATGTCAGCCTTAACATTACTTTACCAAATTCTCATCCGGTTCAAAAACTTAAATAATGTCATCAATGTTTCATATAAAAGGGTCATCAGTGCGATGAGTAAGTAACATCGGAGAAAGGACTTATTGCACTAAATTTAATGACAAACTGTCATCAATGCAATGATGCATTGGCATTAAAGAAATTACTAATCCGCATCAATTTTATGGGAAAAAGTCAGGGGAAAGATTAATTGGCATCTATTTATTGGCATAATGTCATTAATACAATGACAAAATAGCATACGCCTAAAAACAAAAAATAATGAATAAAACATTAACAATTTTACTAAAACACACTCTACAAACATTTTAACGTTATTTAGTTTTTATCTTTATTTATACTTTACCTGTTAATAATGCACAAAATATGGCATTGAATTGATGTCACTGTAGTCATAGCACGGATGACGCGTGAAATATGACAAAATTATATGATAACGTTCGTCATTAGATTGATGTCACTTATTGCATCATTGATGCCATTCGTAATAACATTGATGTCACAATTCTGATGTTAGGGGATCATCAAAATGAAGATGCATTTTTCTATGAGTGTACTTTTCGGAAATAGTCTTTGTGCCAAAAAACCATTTAGATTTGTTGGTATTTAGATTAAATTTGGCTTAAGAGCATTCTTTTAAAACCTTAACCATCTAACCTTACTTATCGGAATCCGCCCGTATTACCCATAGCTTCCTTAACTTTCTTATAATTGATATTAAATTTGATGATTTCTGCAAAATTTTGTCCAGAACTGACCGCAGACCACATCAAATCTCCCTACCTAAAATTACTTAAAGACGAAAAACTCTCATAAAAATGTGGATATCTACATAATATTCCAAACAAAGAGATCTTATGTGAATCTTAAGCTCATAACAGCATTTCGGTTAGCAGGGCCCATAATTACCCATAGGTATCAGGTAGGGTATAGGTACTCTCGAAAAGATTTATGTTAATACTATAGTGTAGGGTGTCAAATGGTTGGACCTGATCGACTAGACTACATTTTCGTTTTGCTTGCTATTTGTCAATCAAAGTTTTGGCTAAAATGATAGAACTCTCCTTGTTGCGTAAAAGTTTCTCCGGAATTATGGAAAAATTTTCAGGTTCCAGGAAACTTGTTTCCAAATAGAAACCCTAATCATTTAAAAGTATGTATAAAAACACTAAAGAAATTCCTATAAAAATATATACAAATAGAAAAAGAGAATATTCGTGGCTGTGTCGATGGGTGTTTCTGAACGGAAGGTCTATATGTGGCTACAAATGTGGGACATTTTGCCAAAACTGCTTTCAAAACAATCAAGAAAAAAAGTAGTCAAATTACATTGTGATGATATAAAATACAGATGTTTCCACTTAGGGAAAATATTTTTGGCAGATATTTAAGTAGAAAAAGCTTTAGTTGAACAAAATAAAAAAAAAACCTAAATAATCTTATTTAATAAAATATGAGTATGAATAAAGAAAAATTTTAAATTTTGTAATGTAAGCAAACATTAGGTAAACTCCGTACATTTTTATATACAGGGTTACCAAATTAACAGCAGAGAGAGTAAAAAATACATCAGAGAAACATGCAAATGTCCAAAACCTTTCGCAACTTAAAAATTTAACGACTATTAAAAAAATTAAAGAAATAAAGTGCAGATTGTAACGGATTTATGAAGGCTAAGCGGCTTTTGGTTTTCAAATGCATTTAGTATAACCCTGTCTGGTTTACAGTCATGCACAAAGACTGGATAGTATAATCTGACTAATCTCTACCGAACTTTGTTGATAGTTAGCCCCATTCACATATCTAACTGTTGGTGAATACCCTAAATAACGTCAGCTGCGAACGTTGTCGTTTACTGAACGTTTTAAATTTTATTTCTGAGTCTTTGCTGATTTGATTGTCTTTCGGTGAACGTTTTCTACACCAGTAATGGCAATTTTTCCACACTCTTAAGGTTTAGACGGTCTTACATGTTCCAAGGCTTTCCCTGAAAATGTTGTCCAGGCAAACACTGCAGTCGGTTTCTTATTGTTTCGAATATTTCTCTTTGGCTCTCCGTTCTGTTTCAGATCTAAAAAACGGACTTAAAAACACCCTTTCAAAGGAATGTGAAGTGCATTAAAAATTTCAGCACAATCCCTTATAATACCTTCCACAAATGGTGGTGTAGGGTGCAAAAACCTCTCGATTATACAATTTTTTAAGTCTTTTCTTTTAAGCTTTTATAACACGATATTAGTTCGACTATAAATTTAAATTTGCATGTTGATTCTAAACTAAATGCAATTACTAAAGACAGCAAAATTAAATTTTTTTTTCTTTTCTTAAATTGCCACAAATCAAGTTAAAGAAAAGAAAAAAGAAATGCCTGTCAAAATCTAATTTACGAGAAATTGACCGAAATTATGTTTTTTTTATTTTTTATCCAACAAAGTTGTATGCCAAAAAAAAAAATACACAAAACAAAAAATTTTTGTCACCCTCTTAAAATGGATGTAGTTATTTTTATAAATTTTTTTCGGAATAAAAGAAAATATTCCCTAGATTTTCTAAAGAAAAAACGATTTAGATTTTAAGTTAAACTTTTCTAAAGAATCAAAAAAAAAAATCTTTTTTATATATCGTCGCAGGAATTAAAGAACGCTGTAACGCTGTTCATATCACAAAAACTATACAACTTAGGAACATGATTTTAAAAACGTAATTTATTTTTTCTCGCTTTATATATTGGCTCTAAACATTTCCTCTCAAGTTTATTATTCCCGATGATTCTGCGGCTTACAGCAAACGATTTTTTTTTTTTTTTTTATTTTTGCGTAAGTGAATTATTTTTCTTCATACAAATATGGAACTGGGACCAATCGACGCAGTATTTTTTCTGATAAAAATGATGCAAAAAAACGTATTATCGATTTTTTGTCAGTTACAGCGTTCTTTAATTTCTGCGACGATATGTTTTTTTTTTTAAAAAACAGTCAGTTTGTTTAAAGACACAAAAATGTTATATAGTCCAGGCCTGAATCCTGTAAAGATCTGATGCTAATGATGGCAAAAATTTGGGTAAACAAAAAAAGTAATACCGTTTAAAAATATTTGGTGGAACTACACAAAATTGTTTAAAAGTAAAAAATTTCATTTTGAGGTGGTCATCGTAGTCAGCTTTTTCTTTATCTTAAACACATACACTTATATGAATATGTATGCTAAACTACACTTACACTGTACACCAACTCATAGACATTGTATTATTCGTACAGTAAATAAGTAAATGTTATTACAATATGTAAAAAGTGGCCTAAATACTAGCAGAAGTGGTAAAAAGCAGCAGCAAAAAAAAAACTTAAATAGATTTTTTGGCTTGGGTTTAGTAAATTCTTAAAATGCCCAACAGCTGCAAACGTATGTTTAATTCTTTTTTTCGACTTTATGTTCATATGGAAAAGTATTTAAAATTTTTTTTTTTTTTTTTTTTTTTTTGTAACATTTCAAATTGAAGACAGACACCAGATGTGTAAAATTATATAAAATTTTATACTTCTTTTCCAAGAATTCTAAATGTATGTAGTAAAAAAAAAGTACAAAACATGCAATACTCAAAAAAAAAAAATAATCTAGATTTTAGCCAACATTTTAAAAGCCATGAATTAACACTTTTTAATTTGGACATGAGTAAAATGAAAATTTAAAGGGTGTGCTCAGCTTTGGTTCAGCCATTAGCTGAACAGCAAGTCACTTAAAGTTTGAATGGGAAAAAAACTCTAAAACTAGGGATTTCCAAATCACCAGAACTAAAAGACACCTTTAAAATTAATTTACGTTTGCATAAGAGTTATTCTTGATATTTACTTAAGATAATAAGTTTTCTTAAAGCTTTTCGGTATTCTCGCTATCTATGAGAATCGCTTATATATGAAAGCCAATTGCGGAGCTCATAATTCATTGTGCGAAAACTTGCTGTTTTCTAGGCTTAACCAACCAACAAAATTAAATGCAGATTTGAGCAATTAAACCATTAATGAAAAATAAAATCAATTTAAAATAAAAATTTTATGAAGTGAATGAAACGTTTACTTATATTAACAACCTGTGTTCGAATATAAACATTAAACACCGCTCCTTAGTCTTCGGTACGGTAGATTTTTAGAAAACAGAATCGCGAATTGTTACAAAAATAACGTTTCCCTGTTTTTCATCTTCGAGCACAAACATAATTCTTCTTTTCCAACTTAACAAAAAGAGAAGTACATTTAATTCTGTCCGTTTTTTTTTTAACTACAAACTTCATTGTGTTCGGTTCAGCTCATTAGTGTTCGTTCGTTTCAGTTAGGCTTAGCGCTGGCAAAAAAAATCAACATTGTTTACAAAAACAAAATATATATACACCTAAGCTATTAGTAAAAAAAGTAACATAATATAACATTAAAATATAATGTTTGTATACAATATCACTACAATTGTTCTATTTCTATTATAGAGACAGAACACTTTATAATGTTCGGCTCTTTCTTGAAAATAGTTACGAACGGTATTAAGGATTGGGTTCGTCTACGCAAACACTAAAAAATAGAAATCGTTCCAAGGTGTGTAAGCCGAACGCTAAATAAAGTTCTGTTTATTTCCGAACACTGCCAACCAGAGCTTTCAGTTTTGAGGATTTATCCCCAAATTGGGATTTTTTTTTGTAATTGAGGATACAAAATTCGTGAAAATCCCCAGGGGATTTTTAGGGGTAAAGCACTTTTTCGCTGGCCGGTTTGGTCCAGACGTTGATACAAATTAAATTTTTTTTCGGTCCGATGTTTTTTTTGCCATACCAAGATGCTGGATGTACGCTACCTTTTCAAGAGCTTGCTGAAAAAATTTTGAATATGCTTTCTGTATCAACATGTAACGCTTGTTTCTATAATAAATATAATTAAACCCAAAATTTGCAACATAATGCAATATGTGACTCAAAGGGCGGCATGAAATAATCCCCCAAAATATAACCCCCCAAAAAAATAATGAAATAACCCCCCAAAGCGTGGGGCCTTTTTTCATATGCAATAAAGCCCCATTTTTGAAAATGAAATTAGCCCCCAACGAAATGAAATAACGCCCCAAACATAAATGAAATAATTCCCTAATTTTTGGGGGCTTATTTCATATGAAATAAAACCTCAATTTCTGAATTGAAATAAAGGCCCAATTTATGAAATACAATTAATTATACAGTTTTGCTTTAAAGAATCACGCGATATATATCATGGTATGATACACCAAACACAAGCTTCGCCAACTAAGGCTTTTCTGCATAGCCGGCCTTCGGCCGGGCGCAATGACTTTTTCCTTTATGGTATAACAAACACCGGCTTCGCTAGCTAAAGCTTCTCTGCATAGCACCAGGATTTTCTCCTCTATAGTATAAAAATACCGACTCGACCCGGCTGCGCAGAGATGCTTTAGTTAGCGAAGCCGGTGTTTGGTATACCATATAGAAGAAAACCATTGCGCCCGGCCAAAGGCCGGCTATGCAGGGCAGCTTTTTTTATCGAAGCCGGTGTTCTGTATACCAAAGTGGATAAATCCTTGCGCCCAAAAACGTTTTCATTATAAATTTGAAAATGAAATAATCCCCCAAAAAATATATTGGGGCTTTATTTCGTAATGATTTTTTGGGGGATAATTTCATATGAAATAATACTCCAATTAAAAAAATGAAATAACACCCCAAACAAAATGAAATAATACCCCAAAAATCTCTGTACAAACATTTGGGGGGTTATTTCATTATTTTTTTGGGGGGTTATATTTTGGGGGGTTATTTCATGCCGCCGACTCAAAGTACAAATAAATTTAATTTTAATTACACAACTGGCATAATATTATTTTTTTTTAAGTATCTGTGGGGATTTTTGGGGATAAGAAAAGAGCTATTTTGGGGATTTCTGGGGATAAAAATTCGTAAATTGGGGATAAGGTTTAATATAAAACTGGGAACCCAACTGTCAACAACAATACTGCAGAAAATGTTGTAAATATCAAAATATTTTTAATTAATACTATTAATTTATTTATATTTTAATTTATATCAAAAATTTTTTAATTATATTAAATTTTTATTTTTTCTGTGTGGTTTTAAGTTGGGAACTAATTGAATCTTTTAATTCAAAATGTGTAACTCATGTAAAATATTTTGCAAATAACGCTTAAAATCAACAGCTTCGATGGTAAAAGTTTCCGAGTTCCCCTTAATACTTGGGAACTCCTGAGAAATATCCACAGTATTTCGAGCTACACGAGATCTTCCAGCAAGCGGAAGATCATAAATATGCTAAATAGTCGATGCCGATTTTTAAAATAAAATTTAACAACTTTATTTCCGTCAGTTTATCAAAAGTAATTCTAAGAAAAAATAACAGCGCTTAAAAGACTGCAGTCGAAGTAGAAAAACTGCCATTTCTTTCACTGTTGCTTTAACTTCTGACTCTTTAAATGTTAACAGTCGCTGTCAAACCAACTCAAAAAGCGAAAAGTTGTACACAAATCTTGTTTTTTGTTCGACAGTTTTTGCTTTCGACTGCAGTTTTTTAAACCATGAAAAATAATACGTTAACAGAATTTTTTCATTTGACACCCTTAGCCACAGACTTTGTTGCGAAATTTTCAAGTGAGTACCCCACCCTATAGGAAAAATGGATTCGTCAAATCCAAATTGTAGATTTAAATTCATATAAAAGTTCTTTGTGCAAAATTTTATTTAAATATCTATATCGATATGAGAAATTTTCTTCTTAGGGATATTATAACAACCCAATGAGGTAGTTAACCTGAACAATAGCTAACGTGAGCGATAAAAAGTCCATTAAGTTTTCTCCATTATTACAACTGTCTGATAAAATGAAAAGTGATATTTATATACAGTGGCAATATTGCAGTAGATCCCGACTAATTCGGTTGTTTAAAATTCGTAGTGGCAAAGACTTACTTTTGTCTTTTTTCTCAAATTGAAAGCAGCAGTAAATTTTTTTGTTCTTTATTTTGTTTTTAATGGTAAATTGTTTTGTTGTTTGTATTAAATTGTGTTTTTTTAATAAAGTTCAAGGTGAGTTCATAACAGGTTTTCTCGATACTACAACACGTACCACTCTTACAAAAACCACAAGCAAATTGTTTTTGTAAAATCATTGTACAAAGTCAAAAACAGACACAGAAATAAAACTAAAAAACAAATTTTGACATCCAACAATTATAAATCTAATAAAAAAGGTATCAGCAGAGCTTTTAAGACCACCTGTAATGAATTCGCCTTGCTAAAATTTGATTAATTTAATTTGACATATAATTGTCATTGAAGTTGCACAAAATATGGCAGCTTCAAATTCTTTCAGTTCACTTGTAAAGTTATCATGAGGATAAACCTGTTGTTAGCTTATCAATCACTGTTTAGGTTAATGTTAACTTGTAATAACAAGAATTCATTTATCTGTCAGATAGAATCCTTAAAATACCCATTTGTTAGCTGTAGCAATGGTTCATAATGATTTTTGGGAAATAGCTTATATGCGACCTAGGCTCAATTCTTGACATAACGTTATATAGCATTTGTTATTGAAGATGTAGCAGCCATATTCTATATCAAAATCAACATTTATATGGAAGTTATGGCATCAAAATTATAAGATGGTTTATGGGCACAATGAATCCATTCCGGAAATATGTTTGTATGGCGACTGGAGTGACCGGATCTTATATGGGGGGATAAAAATTTCAGAATTTTTTTGGTCTTAATCCCACGATTCCCTTTTCCAGATACTGAGATAGCCAAAATTTGAGCTCGATTAAACAACGCTAACCCAATGCGCTCGTCGTTCAAAACTTGGACAAATCGATATTTTGGGCCAAAATCTGACATATGAAGTCATAACTCCAGAACTGTAAATAATAAAAAAACGCTTAATATCTCAAAAGAAAGCTAATTTTGTTCTTTAAAATTTATATTGTATACCTATACATACATAAGTGTTGTTATTTTAAGTCAAACCGAGTTACAACAGCTTTTATCCTCAACAAATTTATTTATTTATTGTAAAGCTTGGTTCAATATTCTAAAAGCTCATCTTGCACCGAAGCAATATTTATGTATTTTGCATAGCCTGTTGGACTATAACGAATGTGACAACGACATTGCTGAAATAGGCCTGACCAAATTTTCGAACCATTTGTGGTATTTGAATGAAAAAATGGTGGGATTATCGTTTTTTGATCCCACCATTACAGATGATGAAAAGTTGTTAATGGCAAATAATTTGCTCTGTAGCACAGATGAGCCATCAGAGCACGCTTATGTTGTAAACCGAATAGTCAGAAAAGAAAAATTAAAAGAGGTAGTTGATGGGGGATTGGTAAATTTACTAACAAAAGAAACATTTCAATTCTTTCACCAATTTAATATAAAAACAGATTTCTTAAGATATTATCCAAACACCTGGCCTCAAAATAATGACTTCCAAGAGGGATTCAAAATTGTTAAAGCATGAAAAGTTGTTAATGATATGGCTGAGCGTGGTGTTTAATTAATAACGGACTTTAACGACCTTCTGAAAATAGATGAAGATCAAAAGCAATATGTCCTGCAAGTTGTAAGAAAATGCCGAGCATTATATCCTGACGTTGCAAACACTACTTTAACAAAAGATCTAGAATAGTTACATAACAACTACCTGGTATTAACATTTTTTTAAATTTAAGACTTATCAGTATTTCTTGTTTTTTTATTATATTTCTAGTTTAAAGTTACCTTAAATAACAACAATTATGTATGTATATAATTTAAATTTAAAAAAACAATATAAGCTTTCTTTTGAGATATTAAGCGTGTTTTATTATTTACAGTTCTGGAGTTATGGCTCCATGTGTCAGATTTTGGCACAAAATATCGATTTTTCAAATTTTGAACGACGAACGCATTGGGTTAGCGTTGTTCAATCGAGCTTAAATTTTGGTCATCTCAATATCTGGAAAGGGAAATCATTTTGTGGGATTAAGACCAACATTGATTTTTTGTGGTTACTCTAATGGCAACAATGTGACATTATTGACCGATTTACACAATAAATATTAGGAAAATTTCATAAAGTTATCTGCGACCTTCACCTTGCACACAAAATTCACATGGATAGACAAACAGCCAGCCAGACGGATGGACTTCGTTAGATCGATTTATAAAGTTATGCTGAGTCGATCGGTATACCAAACCAGTGATATCCTATTCACTATGGTGGAGTGGGAACAAAAAAACCAAATCAGTGGATTGTTTTACTTAACTTTCATTTAAATATCTCCTTGGAGTAAAGATTTTAGCGCAATCGTAGATTTGAACAATATTTAAAACTGGCGAATTAATATCGGGTGTTTTTTTAGCTGCATCAGAACTTGCGATATCGATAATAATGGTTTTAAAGCTGAGAATTTTAAACTGTTTTGACATATCTATTCCATAACGCTAGAACAACGCTTCCAAATTTTGGAAATTTACTTTGAAGCAAATCAATCTGTTCGCGAGGTTCAGAAAGCACTTCGTCCATTTATGAAGTTTATTGCTGGTTGAATGGCTACGTCAAAAAGCAAAATTACCGGACTTGGAGGGAAGACAATCCTCCAGTCGTTAACGAATCCCTATTACATATATTAAGATTGACTGTTTGGTGCGGTTTACACGAATTTTGCAAAAGTTTAAGAAGCTGCCGTTACGGTGAATAGCGAACGCTATCGAACCAAGTGGACTAAATTTCAACGAATGAATGAATGAATGAATATATGGTTTATTTGTAAATAAAATAACTTACATACATATGTATTATAAAAACAATGTTAAAAGTTTTTTTTTTAAATAAATCATAGTAAGACATAACATGAAATGTTGTGTGTCTAATTGGCAAAATTATAATAAATATATTATTAATTACTTATTTATAGGATAACAATATATTTAATGAAATTCAGATATAATAAGGTCCCTGTATTTTAAACAATTTAGCAAATATTTGTAAAGACGCATGTAATCCTTGCCATTTAATACTTCATACACTTCTTCAGGTGATAGAAACCTTTTACCAAGACAATTTAAACGGTAACTGACAAAAATAGGGCATCGGCCAATTAAGTGATACGTGTTTTCCTGTTCATTACAGTTACAGAGTGTACAAATGTCAACACTGTTTCCTCTAAATGCACGAGCGTTTAAATTAAGAAGGCCACCTCTAGCTTTAAATATCAAGCTTACAAATTGTGCTGAATTACCATCGCAAAAGTATGGACGGATATCATATTGAAGTGTGGGGTACATATCATGAAATCTAGAGTCTCTGGCACTCACAAGAAATTTCTCATATTCAGTGATTTTTAAAGATTCAATGATTGTGAAAAAATTTAATATTAGTCCTCCAAATCTCTATATCCTGAGTTATGCCGATTTCACTGCATAATGATCTCCAATGGGGCAGCCAAAAAGTATTATGTCGAAAGGTCTCTTCAGCAAGCAATCGTGGCAGTCTATTGACAGGTAGATTTAAGACCTTCCTGATGTAACTAAAATGCAAATTCAAAGTGTCCAAAAAGAGCGAGGGAATACCAGTTTCAATATGTAACATATAATTAGGCGTATTTTTGGGAAGATATAACATTTTCTTCAAAAAATAGCGCAACAATTTCTCAATTTCCTCAAAGCTAAGATAGCCCCATACCTGGGCACCATAAAACATTATTGATTTTGCCGCAGTATGGACAATTTTAGGTTTGTTCGAAAAATTTGTCCTAGGATGGTGGATATAGCTTAACCAAGTGGCATTTATCGCAGTTTTAGATAGGGCAAGTTGAGATACGAGGTGCTTTCTAAAGGACAGATTGTAAAACAATTTGATACCAAGGTATTTATACTCATTCACAATATCAATAATATTGTCACCGAACTTCCAATGAAGGCACTGGCTGACCCTCGTACCAGTTCTGAATATCATTATCTTTGACTTATCGAGATTAATTCTTAAACACCACTGATTACAGTAAACATACAATGAATCAATCATATTCTGCAATACCTTAGGAGAATCAGAAAGGAGAACAATGTCGTCGGCGTAAAGTAAAACCTTCACAATCGTCCCAGCAATAGCAATGTCACCTGGTAGGTGGTCATGCAGGTCGTTCAGGTAGAGGGAGAACAACACTGGGCTCAGTAAACACCCCTGTTTTACACCTTGAGTAACCATGAATGGGTCAGATAGAGTGTTGCCATCCCAAACCTGACTAGTAGTGTTATTGTATAATCCCCGTAAAATACGTACTATTTTACTAGACAAACCTGTTCGACATAACTTATAGAACAATGCATTTCTTGGAATTAAGTCAAAAGCCGAGGAATAGTCTATGAAAAAAGCATACGTGTTTTTTCTCTGACTAAAGTTAAAATTTACAATGCTGATTAAATTAAATAAATTATCAACTGTAGAATAATTCCTGCGAAATCCCGCCTGATACTCATTAATTATATTTTGACAATCTATCCAGCTATTAATACGATTAAGTAATATGCCCGTAAAGAGTTTGTAAATAGAATCTAGAAGCGACAATCCTCTATAGTTTGAAACGACATTAATGTCTTCTTTTTTGAACAAAGGAATTATGATTGAGCTGCGAAAGGAGTCTGGGATGTTTTCCCGCAAGAAGATAACGTTAAAAAGCGCTAAAACCTCGTTCAGAAAACATAAGGGGGCGTTTTTATAGAATTCGTAACTAATTCTGTCCTGACCAGGAGCCTTATTTAATTTTGCCGCTTTTAGTACTAAATCAAGTTCTCTCATCTCAAAAGGTGAGTCAAGAAAGGGGTCATTAATATTAACCGAGGATAGTAAGATATCACAATCCAAGTCTTCCTGAGATAAAATAGAGTGGAAATAATCGTAAAAATGAGATATGCTCAAATTGTTTCCTACCTTTGGCTGACAATTTCTTAACGAATTAGCAAGCTTCCACCATTCACTACTGTTTCTTACCCTATTTAGCTTTAAAATACTGCTAATTTTAAACTTTAATTTTTTCTCGTCACATAACCTGGTATATTTGGCTCTACTATCTATATAGCATCTTCGTCTGAATTCCGTGTTTGATTTACGATATCGATTCAGTTTAACAAGCATACTCCTGCGAGCATTTTCACATTGAGAATCAAACCATTTGTTCTTGGGGTCAAAACGATTCCTAAAACCAAATTCACCAGCAGCCATACGAATTTTGTCAGTGCATATAAAAACTTTTTCCTGTATACTCAGAGAAGATTGCAGATATTCAGAATTAGCAAGTTCGTTTAGTGAGCCAATATACCTCACAAGATTTTTGGGTAACCATGGAAGCTTCTGGGGGAGTGACAGGTCTTTCGTTAGAGGATTGGTCTTCGACCACAGTGAGACAGAGCATGACATGTGGTCAGAAAAGGGCTTACTAGGGATATGAAAGTCAGACAGCAATTTGAAAACATCCAGTGAACATATACAAATTTCAACGACATTTGAATCAAACAAGATTTGCCATACATGGCGCTTAGTACTCAATTTATTGCAAAATCAATTTGGCGAGAGTGTCCTGTTCACTTGCCCCTTCGTTGGTGCGATTTAACGCCTCTAGATTACTTATTATGAGGCTTTGTTAAGTCATTGGTTTAGCCGACAAATCTGCAACTCTTGAATAATTGGAAGTCAATATTAAAGCCACCATTAACGCCTTTCTGCCAGATTTTTTGGAAAAATAAGTCAGAAATTGGGCTTATCGAATGTGCCATTTAACTCGTAGCCGGGGCGGACAAATGCTTGAAATCATATCAAAAAAATTAAAGGCATAAAGTTATCTACCAGACTATATTATATAAAATTTCATTCCAGCTATATTTCTATCTTGTATTATCAGTTTAAGTTCTCGTGCAGCTAAAAAAAAACACCCTATATTTATAACACTCAAACTAAAGAGTTTAAATTGATAACGACCAAAAAAAATATATTAAAATGCCCAAACAAAAATCTCTTGCACGTCAAATTAGCTATTTGGTCAACTGTGCTGAGAACCCAAGCTTCACATATAACAAATATTTGACGAAAAACTCCAAAAATCTAAGTTTTTATTGATTTACTAAAGACAATTTCTAAAACAATATTTGTAGTAGAATAAACTTAAGATTAAGTTAAATGCTGATTTATCCTGCAAACTTTATGCGAAATCAATTAAGAGTTTTATAATAATAGTAGTTACGTTTAGAGCGTCAAATATTTGCTAAATGTGACTAGCCGTAGCTTTAGAGTTTTTCCCAAACATTTTTAATTCATTGCGGTTTCAGTTTGTGCACCGCTGACCATTTAAACCATAAAATAATTCGGAAATATTTAGTTTTCATAGTTTTGTCCAAATATATTTCGTCTTTCTATAAACGAACTGAATGAAAAATCCAAAATACAAATACCAAAGTGTTTTCTTTTGTTAATGTTAAATTTATGGCAAAAATGTGGAAAATATCTTTTGGCAAACAAAAATTTACATTTATCTTCACAGTTTCTCTTTTGTTGACAGACACAATTGAGTTAAAAGCAACATTTTATTTTTTTTTTTTTGCTTTCACAATATTTTCATCACACTTGAAAGTTGTGTGTGCAACCAACCACCACGAACCATTATTCACAGCAGAATTTAAGGAAAATTCAAGAATTTTCATTTTTACAGATATTTTTCACTTTTTCTTCTGTGACAAATTTAATTCCACTTGGATTTACTTCACACATTTCACTTTATCATACAAAATCTCAACAATACTTGAATTTAAAAATTAATTTAATTTCAATTCTTTTATGTCGAATCAGTTCCATTGCATTTTTGTAAATGAAACAACTTTAATGTACTTACTTTCATCGCATTCGCATTTAATTAGTTGGAAAACGTTGCTTTTTTTATTTTAATCTCTCTTGAGAATTTTTTAACTGAAATCAGAAATTAATTTAAATGTCGGTTGTTGGTGGTAAAATTGAATTAATCGATCTGTATAACTACGTAGGTATTGTAATATGTCTATCATGCCAAGAAGGTGTTGTTCAGGAGAGAAAGGTTAATAATCTTAAACGGTAGAGGGGGGCCGCCTAGAATGTATACCAGAGATATACAGTGGTTGCCAGCTTATTTGATGTAAGCAAAATTAATACATTAAAATCCATATAACTTTAAAATTATTTTTGTTTTTTGAAAATTAAAAACGCCACTTTATTTACAATACTTCTTACTTCAAAACTATTTATTTATTTATTTCATATTAGCTGATATCTTAAAGAAAAGTAAGGAAAAAAATTACTTAGTTTTTAAATGAAGCAGCTTATTTGATGCAACAAATTGTGAATACAAATTTTTTAATGATATTTATATTTAATGTTTAAATTAGTATTTAGTATGATGAGCGTTTTGGTCTACAACTGCTTTTAGCCGATTTGGCATCGAGTCCACCAATTTTTGTGTGGTTTCGGCCGTTATTTTGTTCCACTTATTGATTAAAGCACTTTTCAACGTTTCTTTGCTGGAAATTTGGTAATATCTTATATTAATGTCCAATAACGCCCATAAATTTACGATCACGTTCAAGTCCGGAGATTGTGCAGGTGGTTCTATTAAATGGGGACAGTTCCATATTAGCCATGTTTGAACAACATTGGACTTGTGCTTGGGATCGTTATCTTGGTAAAAACGAAAATTTTTTCTTAGATCCAAATTTTCAGCACTTTGAATAAAATGTTCTTTGATGATGTTTAAATACATTGTTTTGTCCATATTTCCTTCGATAAAAACTAATTTACCAACAACCGCTGCGACCATGCAAGCCCACGCCATAACGTTTCCTCCTCCAAGCTTCACTGTGGCGCGAAGGTTTTTTGATTGCAGCTGAGTATTTGGCTTCCGCCAGACATAGGACCTTCCATCTGACCCGAATAAATTAAATTTCGATTCATCTGAAAATATGACCGTATTCCTGAACTCTGGCTCTTTGGAAATATTAGTCTTTGCAAACGCTAATCGAGTACTTTTATTTTTTGGGCTAATAAAGGGTTTCTTTAGTGGTACTCGAACATGAAAGTCATGTGAAGGTAAAACGCGCCGAATCGTTGATGCACTACACATCTTCCCAACACCAGTGGTCACTTCATCAGCTATTTTTTGTGCTGATAACCTTGGGTTTTCCTTGGTTTTTCTTATGATCCAACGTTCATCACATGTTGACAAAATTTTGTTAGGAGCAATTCTTCCCTTGTTTTCAAATCTATTATCCTTTCAATAGCGCTCTATTATGTGCTGGACAGTAGATGAAGACAAATTTAATATTTCTCCTATTTTGCGCTGAGTTTCCCCACTTTTATAGTGATGAATTACCAACTTTCGCTGTTCGGTTGTTGTCCGCCGACCCATATTTAATAAAACCTGCTTATTACTCTCAGACTCAAAAAAGAATGCAAAAGTTATGCAAACTTTAATAGAAAATGGCAAAATAATAAATAATTGAATTTTAATTTTAAATATAATGGTTAAATTACAGCTAAACCTTTCTGCATCAAATAAGCTGAGCGATTCAAAAACAGTGTATTTTTTGTTATTGTTATTTTTCTTATTAAACAAAAGAAAATATTATAAAACAAAAGAAGTTTTTTTAAGAGTCCATATTGCCAATTAAGGTGATTTTTGTTTCTCTTTAATATTCTTATTGCTTTACGAGTTATACGGACTAACGTTTTTTAGATTTGCTTGCATCAATTAAGTTGACAACCACTGTATGCAGTTGATGGGTTAAGTAAGGGAATTTCAAAGTTTTAAAATTTCCCATAACAACTTCCTTATTTATCATTATAGTGGGTATATTTCAAGAAAATTGCGTAATTAAAATCGTCAAGTGAAATAATTTCAATGCGGCTTTTTATATGTACAAAGTTAAGCCAAGTAAGGGTTTTATTGATTTTAATTTAATAAAATTTTGGATATTAATTTAAAAGATTTTGTTATTCGTGCTTAATTCCCAATTTTTATTCTTGATGACATTTATGGTTGATGCGATAAGCTATTCCTATGCGCATTTCACTGGTTGCTTAGGCCAGATCGTCAGGAAACTTCACTAAAAAATATGTTAGCAAAACTATAGATACAAAACAAAATTAAACTGTTAAGCGTATAAGAATTATAAGCAACAGATCTACTTGTAACAATATCAAAGTTTAAACATCAACAATAAACAGTGAGTTTATCTTTTCTTACAATTGATTGAAATTCTTCCAACATTAATTGTAGTTGTAAGTAGTTGCTTATAATTCTTATACGCTTAACAGTTTTATTTGGTTTAATATCTTTAGTTTTTCTTAAAAACTTTTTGGATGAAGTTTCCTGACGATGCTGGTGTTAATAAATCACAATTAGTTGTGTTATGCTATGCTCAAACGACGACACAAACCACTATTTTCGCTCTCTGAAACTAGATTGCCAAACATGCTGTTCATTAGATTCATTATTGTTTCATTTTGAAATTTTTTCTTGTGTTCCTTTTTTATTCACATAAAGCTGCGTTCACAATCAAAAAAACATTTTCACTTGGTGTTCATAATAGAGAAACAATTTCTTTTGTAATTACACACATTTTGCATCAAGAAACCGTTTGCAAATTTTAGCCACAACAATATTATGCATTTATTTTTGTAAACATTTTGTTAATATTTTCATTCAAAACTAAACAAAATTATTTTAAACGTCAGAAAGTTCTAGTTGACTCAACTTTAGTTACATTTTTAAAAAAATTTAATTTACATTCTTGTTCTAAAAATGAAAGGAAAATATATGAAATTCTTTGGGAAGAAAAAAGATAGAAGAAAAAATGAAATTATTTTTTTGATTGCGAACGTAGCTTTAAAATGTATGTATAAATTAAAAATGTATGATTTAGTACTTTTATTATTATTGTTATTTTATAATTAACACTTAATAAATAAAAGAACTTTTTTTTCATTTGAGCTCGAGGTCCTGGTTTTTATTATTAATTATTTTAATTTAACAAAAAGTAATTTAAATTTTTGGAAATACAAAATTTTAATTTCAAAAGATTTTGTTATTCGTGCTTAATTCCCCGTTTTTATTCTTGACAAAAACACTTGAAATTTATTGTTGATGGGATAAGCTATTCCTATGTGCATTTCACTAATTGCTTAGGCCAGATCATCAGGAAAATTCATCCATAAAGATTTAAGAAAAGCTAAAGATATTAAACCAAATAAAACTGTTAAACGTATAAGACTTATAGCAACAGTTCTACTTGTAACAATATCAAAGTTTAAACAAAACGCATCAACAATAAACAAACAGTGGGTTCATCTCATCTTACATTCCCCACTACAATTAGTTGAAATTCTCTCAACATTAATTGTAGTTGTAAGTAGGTTAACAAAAACAAAATATAAACAACAACAACTTACACAAGATGTTGTCAATTAAGTGTTTTTTAGGCCGTGCACTTGCCTGTTTTATCAAAAGGTAATTTAAATTTTTGGGAATACAAAATTTTAATTTCAAAAGATTTTGTTATTCGTGCTTAATTCCCAGTTTTTATTCTTGACAAAAACACTTGAATATTATTGTTGATGGGATAAGCTATTCCTATGCGCATTTCACTGGTTGCTTAGGCCAGATCATCAGGAAACTGCATCCATAAAGATTTTAGAAAAACTAAAGATATTAAACCAAATAAAACTGTTAAACGTATAAGAATTATAGCAGCAGTTCTACTTGTAATAATATCAAAGTTTAAACAAAACACATCAACAATAAACAACAGTGGGTTTTAATTTAACAATATTTTATTTTGCCAATATTTCGTTTTTCTTTGAAAAACATTTTCTGGGCTAATATTTTTTATAATATTTATTTTTATAATTATAAAAAAAAAGTTCTTTTATTTATACATTTTAAAGGTCGAATTAAACAAAATATAAGATTTATTATCACTTAATTTTATTTAACATCAATTTTATTTTGTGTTTTTAGTTTTTTTTTTTATTTCTTTCTAGAGCTTGTTTAGATAATTTTTAATTAATTGTTATCAAAATTGGAGATGATAGTACATTTTTCCTATTTAGCAGCATGTTTCAATATGAAACGACCTGTTTGGCTCTGAAAACTTTGTATGGCTGTTGTTGTTTCGATAATGTTTGGGGCGCGAAACAGGAATGGGAGAGCCAAACACGAATAATGTTGTCTATGTGAACATGGTATTTAAAATAACAGCTGACTGAAACAGTTTTCGTTAAAAGTGCTAGTGAATAGCAAAATGGTTAGTTTTGTGGTTAACATTTTAAACGAAACAATTGTCGTTTAAAAATCATAGTAAAACGCATTACAGTTGTAAAATAGACATAAACCAAACAAATTTTCTCACCCGTTCAGGACATTGCATGTTTAATTTGATGTTTATAAGTGCAATTTTAACGAAAATTTAAAAAAGTATCAATTAAAAAACGAAAAAGTACAAAAAAGATCCCTTTTACAGATTCTCATTCACCCAGGACTTTGCATGTACAATTTTATGTGAAACGAAAATTCGAAAAGTACCAAAAGCTCTCTTACAGATACTCATTCATTAAGGACCTTTGCAATCGTGTGCCTTAAGCAACCGTTTGTGCTGCTATTATCTCCTAGATAGAAGCTATTAATTTTGAAAAAGTAAGCGAAATTTTTACTGGGTCCGTTACAGAGCCCGAGATCAATCATTTCTGTTATTTAATAATAATTTTACACAGATCCATCAAAAAAGTATCATGACTAAATAGTAAGAGTTATTTTGATAAAGGACCTAGCGCCAAAGTACTGTTTGAACTATTTAATTATGGTTTTTAACCACCTAATTCAAATAATTTATATATTGCAAACGTTAAATTTCCAATTATATAAAAATTTTTCTAACTAATTGAATACTACTAAATATTAAAATTTTATACAAGCAACAACAATTAAATAATAATTTCCTCTCTATGCCATCAACTAAACCATGCAGATGTTTTGCTTTATAATTAATACTTATATTAAATTTTCTTATATACTACAAATAGAATCTAATATTATGGTAAAATATTAATGTTATTACTACTTTAAAACATGTGTATAAAATTTAAAATTTGATTTTATAAAAAGTGTCATATAAATTACAGTAAAATAAGTTACATATATGTATAAGAAAGTAATGCAATAAAGTAATAAAGTTAGTTCATTGGTTTAATTGGTATGGGACAGCTCCTGGCAGTTTTCTTTTGGGATAATTGAAAAAAAATAGTAAATGGGCAATTGCTGGGGTCACGAACGTACGTTCGTGGGATTTTGATTTACAATTAATATAGAAAACAAAACTTTTACTAGCATTTTTTTTGCGATTCGATAGCATTTGGGAAGCTCTATGTTTAGTGCAAAAGATGGATTTAATCGAGTTTAAGTTTTCATTATGATAGTTATAAACATGTGGCTACGAACGTACGCAAAGAGAAGTTAACTTTGGCTGACAGTAATGAAAAGTAAAAATTGGCAAAATTGAACGAAATATTCAAAAGTGATTAATTTATTTTAAATGTGTATTAATGTAGGTTACTATCCAGCATTTACACAACAAAATATCTATATTGGTTTTTGTTAAATTGACTTAAGGTCCTGTCGCGAACGTTCGTGTCCATAAGTTTTTTTTATTATTATCACCATGCCTTTTTCCATAAATATCTGCAAATTTCCTTACCAAAAAACTTAATACTCAATTTAAAATTGATTTGAATGGAGAGATTATGAAGAAAGGGTGCAAATGTAACATATTTTTTGCATATAAAATAATTATATAAAAATGTCTTTAGAAGTAGCTTAAAAAGAAAATAGAACATTTTCCAGTTTCCAGCCCATTTTGCTCAAGATATGCTATTAAACTGTTCTATGATAAAAACATAGACTTTTTTTATAGTGCAGGTGTCTGGTACTTTTTTGAAATTGGGTCCTTTTAGGGAGTAAACATTCGAAACGTATCAAAAAAAAAAAAAAAAATACGAACACAAATTTGGTACTTTCTCGAAATTCGAACATTTAAGGTACTTTGGTACTTTGGTACTTTTTTTTACAAAACCTTTTCCTCCATTCATTGACAGATTCGACTAAATTATGGGTTGCCACTAGGGTGATCGATCGAATAGTATTCGACCGGTTTTAACATGTTATTTTATTTTTGACCAAGTCGAATATTTTAAAAAGCCATTTTTCGAATATCGAATAAACCGGTTATTTTAGTAAAATAAACCGGTTATTTTAGTAATGTATAATTTATATACGTTTTCCTTACTTTTATTATAAATGTACCCGTAATTGAAGTATTTTTCTAATTGAATATTTGGCAAACTTAAACTTTTAATAAAGAATGTCAATACAAAATGTAACAAAAGTCCAAAAAACATTATGAGCAATGTAAATACAAATCGCTTATTTAAGCGTGTATTCTTGTAACAAAAAGCAAAAACAATTCAAAACACTACAAAAAAAGTTCAGCTAAAAAAGTAATCAGCAATTTGACATTTGAAAGATGTCATCTCTGGTGATAATTTCGAACTGATATAAAAGACAATGGTGCTTAAACGGCTCTAAAATAATAAGTTGCAAAGGTTCTTCAACGTCCCGACTTATTTATCACTTTTAAATAGTCTACAATCTTGACATAAATTTATGCCAAGTAAAACATGTCTCTGTTCCAAGTAGTTTTTATGAGACTGGAAAAAATAATGAATGAAAAACTCTTCAGTAGTTCTAGCATATCTTCATGCTTAAAACTACACCATACCGGCGAAATCAACGATATGGAAAAATTCTTCAGTTTAGTTTATTAAATTACCAAGAAGTTAAAACAAAATGGAAGGAATCAAACAATCTCATTAAAGGGTTTAAATAGTGATCGACGAATTTGACAGATATGGCATACAAAAAGCATGTTCATATTAGTATTCGTTTCTATAATGCTGAAACAAAAAAAAATTGAAAAATACTATCCTGGATAAAAGGTTTTGTTTGCAACTTTTCAAAAATATGGCTCAAGTTAACTGATTCGTATAGACATGCTTAACCTTCAACAAATTAAGTCATTTAAAATAAATTTCTGTGAATATCTCAAATAATAAATATATTAAATTCCTATAATTTTTTAAAACCAAAGTTTTTTAAAATTTATACAGTTATGTTCACACCTATTAAATATTTGATGTCCTGCACGTAACCACTGATTTTCTTAAAGAATTGTTTGCTTTTGCAAAACGTTTGGCTAGAGCAAACATTATTTAACGGTTTCTTAACTACATTATACATAAGAACAATTATCATATCGTCAGCTCATTACTGGTTTGACCCACCGACCATTTTTAAAAAAAATTAGTTAGGTATGAGGAATATATTTTTGTAATACCCTCTTTCTAAATCAAAACCCTGTTTCGCGAAAATTTTTATGGTTTCTGAGATATAAAGCATTAATTTTGCTGCATATCAACTGTTTCAAAATTGTTTAAGTACTGTTTTGCTCTACAAGCAATTGTTTGGCGATTGCAGCAAATTCTTCATACAAAACGTACAAAATAAATTTTACTGTTGCTTTGCTGCATTGCCGTTAGAAAAAATATAGTTAAAGCAAAAGCAAAATAAAATGACAACGAGAAAATTAATTTGTGAAAAATAGTTTTATAAAACAATGGACCCAACCAAGTGTGCGGTTTGCTATGATATGCAAAGTGTTTTTAGCCTACCTAAGGGAAATGCTTCAACATTTTACTACAAACGGAAATTGAATATGTACAATCTTACAGCAACCATTATTATGCCAAATATACCAACTTTTACTTATTGTGCCTTGTGGACGGAGGCTCATAGCGGTCGGAGTGGTAACGACATTGCTAGTGCTTTAATTAAAATTTTAAATTAATTAATAAAAGATTATCCACTAATTAAAACTTTGACATTATGGAGCGATTCTTGCGTACCTCAAAATAAAAATTAAATTTACGCAACCGCAATCAAAATGTTCTTTAAACAAAATAATATTGATGCCGTAATACAAAAGTCTTCAGAACCAGAACATTCTTTAATTCAAGAAGTGGACTTTGTCCATGGTGTTATTGACCGGTACTTAAAGAATATTGAAATTCATAGTACTCTTCATTTACTAAATTTGCTTAAAACAATGCCAAATAATAAAACAAAACTTAAAGTTATGCACAGAAAGAAAAACACTCGGGATAAATTAATCTTTTTATACTAACTTCAATCACGAATCGTACTTAAAAATTCAAGTACGATTAACACTAAAACGTACTTAAATCAATCCTAAATGGGATTACTTTAAAAAATCAATCCCGATATTTATTGAAATAAGTATAAAATGCTTAAATCAAGTACAAAAAAGATTAAACTTTTTGTTGAAAGTGCCACTCTGAGAGTAAAATTACAAAATGAGGGTTTTATCTCATAAAACTTATCAGTCTCATCTCTCAGCATTGCATTTTTTTATGCGTGCTTACGTGTGTGTTTTTCAAAATTTGTTGTACAATTATTTTGTTTGTTGTAACAACAAAAACAACAGAACAAGAAGAAAAACATATACATATATATGTATGTATTATTTTTATGTTTAACCCTCCGGCTTACGCATGCTTTGATTTGACACATTAAACAAAGGCCCGGCCAGACTCATGTGTACCACGAACGGTTAAAAAGTTAATTTGAAATTTGCGTCTCATTTAGTTTATATTTTTAGTTAAATACGTACATAAGATTTTTAAAGTAAAAACCATATCGGGCATGATGTTGGTGTTTTATCATTCTTTAATGTGTAAAACGGGTAAGTAAATCAATCATAATAATTTTTTCTGTCTAATCTCTTTTTTGGTTTTTTTCAAGAACAAATTGGAGATAAAATCAACTTTATAATACTTGAATCAAGCGCATTTTGAGATTGATTCAATCTTAGTTTTACTTAAAGCAATCTCATTTTCGGATTACTTTAAGTACGAAATCGGGATTGAATATGGATAATTTAAGTATTTTGGGATTGAAAATCCGTACTTGAATCAATCATTCTGTACTTGATTCAAGAAAATCCGTACTCACCGTACTATCAATACCGCTTCGGATTGATTTGAGTACGTTTGGATTGATTTTTTTTTTTTTGAGTGTGGAAATGCTTCCGGAAAATTTTTGCACATACTCGTTGGAAGCAAATAAAATGGACTTTCGAAAAGTCCCTTTTGCTAAAATTTAAGTACTTCTATACAGTTAAAATAATGACTTATGTATAAATTATAAAACTTCTACCAGAGAGGAAAAATATAAAAATGCATATTTGGTTAAGTCTGCATCTAAAAATTGTTTGAAAACTCCTGAGAATTTGTTGACGAATGTTTTGAAAATATCGAAACCATCATTTATTTCCAGCGATAAAAATAGAGACATAAAAGACTTGATTATATTTCTTCCACGTGTTGATAAAGCTTATTATAAAAATTTACTCAATATTAAAAGTTTTAAAATTTCTTTTTACTTTTGCATTATTTAAGTTGTTTCATTTGTGGCTTTTTATGTAACTTTTCATAACAGTAGAACTGTTTTTTCTGTTTTTGTAAAGTAAAATCAAATAAAAAAACTATAAAAAAAATTCATCTCAACAACAAGTTACACAGCAATAAGTATACGTATGCAGCACAAAAAGCCACTTTTTTAATTTTTTTTTAGAAAAGTCGCGTATGCGGCACAAAACAATATTTTTCATTTTCAAAAAAATACTATTAAATTCTAACTTTATTCATGAAAGTGAGCAAAAATTTACATTTTTCTTCAAAACATATACCGGAAGCAGTGGTAAAAATATAAAAAAATTTTATCGGGTACATTTTGAGAAATTTTCATGTAAATCTTCTTTGTCGTTTTTCTCCACTCCGACTTTTTGGCATATGCGCCAAACCAATTCTGAGCTGACGATTTTAGACATAAAGTTTAGCAAATAAATAGAAATTGTTAAAAATAAAGCCTAAGTTTAATCAATTTACTGGTCGTGCTTTTTTTTTTTTTTTGTTTTATCATCAAATATTTGTTAAGTCTAAACATACCTTAAGTCATATCTATGTATTTTGTAGGTTCCTTACCTTCGTGAATTGTTTTGCTTTTATTCAAATTAACTTTTTATTACAAAAAATAATTGGATTTTTGTATTTTTATGTATTCGAATTAAAACCGGTTAACCGGTTATTTTTAAAATGCTTAACCGAAAACCGGTTTTTTTAAAATAGCAACTATTCGGAATATTCGAAAACCGGTTATTGAAAAAAGTCGAATAATCGATCACCCTAGTTGCCACTACAATACTGAAATTTTTGATACTTTAATGGGGGAAAAATATAGTACCCAAAAAAGGAAATACGGGAAATTTGATAGTTGTTCTTTAGCTTTTTGGTTGTTCTAAAGTAGCGTGTTAAATGCTAGAATTTAAACAAGTTTAAACGAAGAAAAAGGAGACGCTAACGAATGAGGGGGTTTATGCTAGTAAACGATTAAAGACGATGATTATCAACATTTTATTTTTCCATCCTGGTTGGCCAATCTAATGAAATGCCAGAAAAATCAGATTTTGAAATTAAATTTTAAGAGAAACTATGGAAAAAATTTATGTTAATGAACTTCAAGAAGAATTCTTGACAAAAGTAAGAAAAAACAGAAGTAAAGGAAGAACATGTAAAATAAATTAAAATAGATAATCATTCAAAGCAAATTTCGATCTACCAAAGGTTAAATACAATTTGGTTTAAGGATTGATGTTTGACTAATGACGTCAGCAGTCGTCGATGGCTGCGAGTGTTAAACGTCAAGCCCTCTGAGGAGATTGAGTGGTTGCAATCGAAACATGTCAGGGTAACCTGTCCGTAAAAACGCCTGGGTTCGAGCCCAGATTGAGTCAAGAATGAAAAATTATCAGTAAATTTTAATTAATTTTCATGTTGTAAAATTCCTTTCTTCATAAAAAATAATTTAATGAAAATTAAATTTGATGAACTTAAGCCTAATAAACCATAAATAGTTCAACAAAATAACCACAGTACTAATTATTTATGTTTATGAATATGCAAAGCAGAAAATGGCCATCGCCCAAAAGATAATATTTTTCAAAGCGAATTGAAAACATTTCCCTTTTAGTATTTTAAAACAAAATATTATATATTTAAAAAAAAAGATTGTAGTCGATTTAATTGCATTTACATGATTTCTCGTTAATGATTGCTACTTTTTTGATTGCATTAGAAATCGCAAAATTGATTGTATGATTTCAATTTCAAATCATGAAATCAATACGATTATATTAAGTAATTTTATTAAAATTAATTAACTGCAACCAAATTTGATTGCAATGGTTTACAAAAGCCAGATGGCAAGTGTATATTTTTTCGTTGGACTTTCATAACAGTTGTGATTTCAGAGGACTTAGTTGGCATCACATTATTTCACTAAACATTTGATTGTAATGGACTTGGTTGCTTTTAAATTAAATGCATTCATGATTTCTTAAAAGATTGATTTAAGTTGTTTTTATTCGACCTTTTAATATACGTATAAATAAAAAAGCTTTTACCTCGAGCTTGAAGTAAAAGCTTTTTTATTTATACTTAAAAGATTGATCTTAAAATTAAAGTTTGACCAGATTTCATGTTAAAATCTGAAATCATAGAATGAAATCAGTTTAACCCTGGCCATAACCCTGGATGATTACTCTTCATTTTAGTACATTAAGGTTACTCTTCGTCGAATCGGCAAACTATTTAAAAAAAAGTTCTCGTGGAATAGTTTTTTAAAGTTAAAATAATTTGTCTCTATTAAAATTTGATACGAATTTGAATTCATTTTTGTTTTTTCAAATAAATTATTGTTTTAAAAGATTTCGTCATTAGCTAACGTTTTTAAACAAAACGAGCGTAATTTGAACGCACAATAAAAGTTATATGATAAAATTTTAATGATATTTTTCGATTAGACGAAGAGTAGCCATACAGGGTTAATTGAAGTCATTTTCATTTCGATGCCAATTGGTTGCAGGATTTTACAGCTCTGATTTAAATTAACTCGATAGAAAATTTGTGATATAATATATTTTCTACAATCTTAAGAAAACTTTAGAAAGGCATTCATTTATCAACAGCTATTTTAGTTTTATAAAGAGATATTAAACGAAATTGTATATGAAAAATTGATTGACATTCATATTGTTTATGAACAAGACGGTTTTATAACTCATTTTTGATAGATCTTTATGTCTTAAAAATTTTAAGAAGACAAAGGTAAAAATTATTAATGATATTTAAATACCTTAATATGATGAAGACAAGGTGGCAGGAATTACACGATACAAAATAAGTTATTGCTTTACAATTTACGTACCTTCAAGGTACTTTTAAAGTTTGTATCATTCAAATTATTAAGATGAAATACATATGAACCATTAATATGCGTTTTAAGAACTTCTGAAAGATAATTAACAGCTTGAAAGTTTTCTTAAAATATTGTTTTATATTTCTTGGGCAAAATTTTATGTAAAACAAAATAGCAAACAATTTTCCCATAAAAGTAAGCCGTAACTAATAAAGCAGATACACATCATTACCATTAAATTGAAACTGTTGATGAAGTTCCTATAAACTTCCAAGGAGAGAATTTTCGAAAATATTATGTTTTGTGGACGCTTAAGGTTAGTTAGTTAAAATTTGCTTTGCAAATATTTATACCAATTAATATTCGACATAAACTGAGGATGAAAAGAGAACAAACAGGATTTTGTGTGAATAGGAATTGTGAATTTATATAGATGTGTAGTTAACACTCACACATAAACACATACATTGTATGTATATAAACCTATAGAGTAATTTTAGGTTGGAGTTATTTATATATGATTTTATGTACTTAAGTTATGTATATATATTTATGTATTTTATGCTTAGGCTTACGCTATTATTTCTAAGTGTTATTCATTGATATGAAAAAATTATACACATAATTTTCATACGAGTATTTGAGGGATTGAAATATACATAGTAGTCATTGCCTACATATTGGTGAGTGGTTTGAGTGCGTGCTGAAGCGTTATTAATTACATTATCTGAGTCTAATGTAGCAGGAGTTTATCTTTTATGAGCAATCGCCTAATCAGCTTTTCAATGTAGTTAATTATACAAGGTCAAATGTATTATCATGCACACATTTTTAATACTTATGGTATTGGAGTTATTTTGTTGAACTATTTATGGCTTTTAACAAGGGGTCTTCACCTAAGATAATATCTGATATAATATGTGAGAGAACGTCGGCAGAATGAGAGAACAAATTTCTTCATGTTAATCTTAATCGTAATCAGGGTGAACACGTATCTTACAAGATTTCATAATCGAATGATTCTCGTGCAGCAAACATGTGTCGTTTTTACTCTTTTTTTATCAGGGGGAACACGTATCTTACAAGATTTCATAATCGAATGATTCTCGTGCAGCAAACATGTGTCGTTTTTACTCTTTTTTTAGTTTTTTCTTGTTTTTTAGTTAAAAATATTGTTTTTTTAAACACTTATCACAAGATTTTCACTATTTGCACAATAAAAATTAAACATTTTAATGAATGCGTCTTATTATTGGTTTATATGTTTGCATGTATGTGTATTTTTGATAGCTCATCTTATAACAACTGTCTGAGGAAGATCATAGCATTGTCAGATACCTAATTTTCGGTCTCCGGGCTGTACATTTGGCTTACATCATCATAAAACCCTCATTTTGCATTATGTATTTTTAAAGAATTTTTATATTTTCGATGTTACAACATAAAATTTGTTATACTGAAAGTACTTTCTCTGCCAGAAATCATAGTGGAATCAGATTTTAATACTGCTGTTGAAAAGTAGAGATAATCTTATTGTATCACATACATAATCACTAACAAAAACATTGGGTTTTTGTTTTGATTTTCAAGATTTGTTTGAAAAGTGATTTAAAGAAGAATCATATTCTAAGAGAAAGTAAATGTTATTTACATTCATCTAAATTTCTAAGAGAAAGTAACTGTTATTACATTCATCTAAATTAAAAAATAATAATATTGAGTTATTGGGATTTATTCTTCATTGTGCCTATTTGAATTGGATTGAACTACATATTTACGGTGCGTTGCGCGTTTTTTAAATTATCATTAAAGGAAGAAATTATAACTACCTATTTGAAGTGAATTTATATATAATGTTATAAATATAAAGTTAAAGTTCTTTTTTTACAAAAATTAACTGATTAACTTAAGTCATAAATAATTTTGAAAGCCGCTCAAAGTCCTCTTCAAGGTAGGTTATATTTTGTTATGTACATCCAAAAAAAATTTATGCGAAATTTTACGAAAAACTTTCGTTGTCTATTATTTCGAAACACGTTTTTACGAATATTTCGTACGATGTATGTCAGTTTTCGTATAAATAAGCAGAGATTTTTTCGGTGTTTGGTATCAACTGTTTCATACGTTTGCATTTTACTATACTTCGGTTTGGTGGATGGTTTATAACCAGCAATATGTAAAACGCCGAGGACTTAAATCAGAGACCGTAAATATATATAAGAGTATTCAATTGTTCGTTATTTTTTTCAACATTCTCCTATAAAAAACAAATTCCGTTAAGGGCATGGAAAGACCTCTCCCAGTGAATAATCTGCACCCGATTCCATTTTTAAACTCATTGAAGGGACCTACAGTTTAATGCCGGTAGCGAAAGGCTAATGCATAAGCATTATTGAATTATTAAGAGGGGCCGCACATATCATTCTCAGTTCAAGCTACCAGTACCATTGCAAAAAACATCAACTTCAAGTATGAGAGCCAATTCAGTGGATGCAAAGCAGATAAGAAAGGCTAGGCTAATCATTTGGGATGAGACAACAATGGCACCTACCTATGCATTTAATGCTATTGACAAGTTGCTTAAAACATTGATGAAAAATAACAAGCCTTTTGGAGGTAAAGTTGTGCTTCTTGGAGGAGATTTTCGCCAATATTTACCAGTGGTACCACATGCTCACAGGACGGCCATTATCGAATCATGTATTAAGTTTTCTAATCTTTGGTCCAACTTTAAAATTGTACAGCTTAAAGTCAATATTCGTGCAGTGGATACTACTAAAAATAATACGAAAATAATATTGATTTAAGTATAACTTAGATTAAAAAAATCTCAAAAGGCGCTTGATTCAAATATTATAAAATTGAATTAATCCCGAACCCGTACTTGAAATAATCCAAAATTTAAATTAAATTGATTCTAACTTCAAACACTTATCCCAGAGACACTCGACTTGAAAAATGTTTTTAGTTTTTTAAAAAAAGCGCTTTAAATTCCAAAGTTATTTTAACAACTAGTTTGAATAAAAATATATACATTAGGGCAATAACCAAATTTTTGGCATAGTACCACGGAGTGGCCAAGAATGTTTTAGTAATGAAAACAACTGTCTCCCGTCGTTTTGCGAAAAAAAACTTCACGCAGGGAAGAAAATTTCTAAAACCTTCCAAGAAATTTTGAGCCGCGATAAATTGTAAGCCGTAGGAAAATTTTTACATCTAAAGCAGTGGATAAATTCCAAAATAACATTTAAGTGATACGTATAGGAATATATACAAATATCTGGTGTATATTTTTTAAAACTTCCGTGAAATAAAAATGGTTGTTTTAAACTTCAATCCGATCCCTGCATGAACTTTTTTAACAATCCGAAAAAATTATCATATTTTTTATTACTACCTTTTAATGTTCTACACGACTATACTATGCCGTTTTTGATATTCGCAAAAAGTGTGAAAAAGTTATTGCCCTAATATACATATGAGGCAATAATGTTTATATATACCTGTTATTAGTTAATTAGAAAAAGGGGATTTCCAAGGTGTGCTATTAAATCATATCGTCGTAATGTTCTAAATAATATTTTACAATTGTTTAACAAAAATACTGTTGTTTTCCAACCAAAATAAAAATGTTAATGCTGTGTTCATTAATTCGTCATAACTGTACAGTAGGAATCTTAATTATAAGCAGTCATATATATTTCTGGTAATTATTTTAAAACATATGACTTTTCAACTTTATGACCTTGTGAATACCCCAAATACATACTTCTTATACTTCTCTTCTATTAATAAAGTGTTTTTGCATTCGTACTTTTGAAATTTAATGATTTTTTAAACCTTAATTCAAAAACCTTAATAATTTTGGCATTTTATTCGCTAGAAATCCAAAACTTATATTAAATAAAAGGTTAAAGTGTTTTCTATAACATATTTTGGCTTAAAAAATATTATTATATCGACATGACTTTAAAAAAAATGCAATTTTTAAGAAAATTCAGTCAAGACATATTATTTCTTAAAATGGCCCATATGGCTAAAGGGATGCAATATTCTGCACAATCGTACGATTCATTCCCACGCAAATCTGACGGTACTTTGTCGCCATGTGAAAGAAATTTTTAAGCACTTTCGGAAAAAAATATTGTTAAGTATTCTGTAATGTTTACGGCCTTTAACTCCTTACCTAGATGCGTTGGCACAAAGAAACATCTTCCTGTGGGAAAAATTTTAAGAATACTAAAAGGTTATACAAATATCAATTTGGTTTTTAGACAAATTAATATTCTTTATTAAAGCCGATTTTCTTTTTTGTTTTACAAAATAATTTTTTTTTAGCGCTTATATATTATATTTTATAGACAGCACTTTTTTGGTTTTGTAGCTGATAAAAAGAAAATATTTTTATTCGACCACAACGACAAAATCAGCATGGACAACAACCTGCAGCCGTGTTGCCTTGTAGTCGAGAAAATAATCATTTTCATAAGCACACATGTATTCTATCTTTGACGTATTGAGGTCGGTAGTCCACTGTCTCAAATAAAACACTATTTCATTTTGACTAAACTTTAGTACACACCTAAAACCTTAAAGCACAACAATAATGCCATAAAATCTTGCCAACATTGTGTTTATATGACCAGAAATCTTGATTTCAGATATTTTAAACATCAATTTTTTACTACTATCCACTACCGAAAAACTCTAAGGGCCATTATTATAACTTGGCGTTAGCTGTTATCCGACAGTTAACAGACGCTTTTTGACAGATAACACATTATTACCTGTCAATTTAATCTTAACTTTAGCTAACTTCAAGTTGTAATAATGGCCCCAAAAATTATAATTTTTAATGGAGGGTATTAAAGATTCGCTATAACCGAATATAGCATTCTTCCTTGTTTTCTCCTAGATCGTTTTAAGTCCCACAGTTACCAAAAGAGAAAGAATTGAATTGGGGCCTTTTTAAAATCAAATTTTTTACAAAACTGGTTTGTAAAACAATTAATCGCTTTATTGTCGTAGTAGGGAAAGTATTTAAACACACGAGCTGGCCTAAGCAACCAGTGAAATGCGCATAGAAGCTAGCTTTCCCTCAACAAAACATTTCAGTGTATTTATCATATACTAGCTTTACCCGGTGCGTTTCGCTACAATGCTTTAACCACTTCTTCAGTTAAGAGATATTTAGTATATGCATCCTATTGATGGTTTTTTCTCCCTGCGCCCTCCCGCTTTATTTTTATTTTCAAAAGTGAAGTATACCATAGGAGTGACTTCTACTAAGTTTGAACATTCTTACTATAACAGTTTTTAAGATATGCGAAATAAAACATGTGCGTCCTATAGGGGGTAACATTTCCCCGCTGCTATTTTATTTCAATTTTGGGGTTCAGAAGATCATACTACAAAAAGTTCAACAAAATGAGTGCAGCGGCTCTAAATTATATTTCTATCTATTTGGGGTACTGCTTATCCTCTGTCTACCCCGCCCATTTCTATATTGAAATTTAAAGTTTGCCATTATAGTAGCTTTAACCACGTTTGAAGACTCTCCCTTTAATAGATCTTCAGTTGAGCGATATTTAACATATGCATCCTATGAGAGTTATTTCCCCCCTGCGCCTGCCCCCTTTATTTTTATTTTCAATACCATAAGCGTGACTTCTACGAAGTTTAAACATTCTCACTAAAAGAGTTCTTAAGATATGCGATATTAAACATTGGCGTCCTATGGGGGAAACCACTTTCCCCGCTGCTACTTTATTTCGATTTTGGGGCTCAGAAGATTTTACTACCAAAAGTTCAACAAAATGCGTGAGGCGGCTCTTAAGATATGCGATATTTAATATTGGCATCCAATGGGGGGTACCAATTCCCCTGCTCCTATCGAAAAAATAAGTAGCCTATTTTATTTTTAGGGCTCACGTGATGTTACTGTAAAAACTTCAGGAAAATCGGTTCAGTAGTTTAGGAGTCTATAAGCCAACATACAAACAAACAAACACACACAGAAAACAAATTGGTTGGGAAACGGTTGCAGTAATAAAATATTGATCAAGTAACATGATTTATTATTGCAACTATTAAAAATGTATAGTTCTAACTGATTTTTAATTCTCTTGATTATAAAAATGATGTTCAAACTGAAATATGATTCCTTCAATTCTTTTATTAGTTATGATAACTAATTTAATTAAGTTCTAAAAATTAGTACAAATGGTTAGAATCACAACCGAATTTAATATAGGGCAATACTGAATATTGGTCATTGCAATCAATAATTTGCGTTCGTCAATAAATTTTGTAATATAAATGATTATTCATTTATTGCAGCTAATTATTGATTGTTGGAATAGATTCAATTCGAGTACAACAAATGAAAATATAATTATTCGAAATTCACAACCAAAAAATAGTTAAAAGCCCCAATTGCTTACTAAATTTTCTGTCAAAACATTTGATAGATTAAATTAATTTTTAATATTATATTTAAAAAATATATTTGCGTTCAAAAATGGAAAATGTGAAAAACTTAATAAATAGGGGTAAGTAATTTACGTATTCTTATAGGTATGAACATATACACGTACATACATATGTAAGTATTAATGTATGTATTATTTTTTATACCCTGCAAATTATATTGAACTTCTTGATCCATTTTGATCCTGGACTGGTCCAATGTAGTGCAAGTATGGACCATGCCATTATTAAAAAGAGTTTGCAGTAAAACTAGATGTGTTCGTTTTTTAACGACATGTTTTCGTTTTGAAACGATTTCAAAGCTAATCCTCTGGAGTATACCATGGAGTAGTTTTAAGACTTCCCCTTTGTAATGCCAGCTGGTTTATATGGTCCTGCCCTAGGACATCGTACTGTAAAATAAGCCATTTTTTCCATTCATTGGGATTACCTTTGGACAAGTCCTTGCCCCTTTGGGCTACATTTGACCGGTTAAAAAAAAAGATAACGACAATCAAATCTCTTGTTATGAACACTGTTAATTCAGTTGCAGCTTTCATTTATTCGGGTATAAGCACAATTTTGTTTCTAATAATCATACTTACAACTAACAATATCTGTTGTTATGACTGATAGTGTACTAAAATTCAAATGTTGCTATCAAAAATATTATTCTAAGCAACGAATTTTTCAGTAATTGGAACCCAATTGTGTGATAGTACATGCAACCGACGAAATTCGATTGGCGCCAAATTCGGTTGTGATCACGAATCTGTTTTCTCTGTGCAAACAAACAAACATACAAACATTTTTCATTTTTATATCGGGTGTTTTTTTCAGTGGTATAGAACTCCGAATTGAAATAAAACACAAGAAAATCGTTTTAATGACCATCAATTTGGCTTTATTGGAAGGATAATTTTATGCCATTAATGTTTAAATATGATTTCAGGCATGTGGCCGCCGCGGCTGGCTCGAATAAAGCCAATTCTACAGGTCCAATTTTCAACCACTTTTTCGAGCATATGGGGCCGTATGTCGGCAATAACGCCACGAATGTTGGCTTCGAATTCCCCTAACGTTTCTGGTTTGTTGGCGAAGACGAGCGACTTCACATATCCCCAAAGAAAATAGTCCAATGGTGTCAAATCACACGATCTTGGTGGCCAATTGACAGGTCCATTCCGCGAAATTATGCGCTCATCGAATGTTTCCTTCAATAAATCGATTGTGGCGTGCGCTGTGTGGCATGTAGCGCCGTCTTGTTGGAACCACAACTCATCCACATTCATGCCATCCAATTCGGGAACAAAATAGTCAGTTATCATGGCTCTATACCAGTCTCCATTAACGGTAACTGCCTCTCCAGCATTATTTCGGAAGAAGTATGGCCCAATGACTCCACCAGCCCATAGAGCACACCAAACAGTCAGTTTTTGTGGATGTAATGGCGTCTCAAGGGTCTCATGTGGATTCTCTTCACTCCAAATGCGGCAATTTTGCTTGTTGACGTAGCCTTTCAACCAAAAATGAGCCTCATCACTGAACAAAATTTTGCGATGAAAATCAGCATCGAGATCAATCTCATTTTCGGCCCATACACCAAAATCACGACGCATTGCATGGTCTCGCGGCTTTAATTCTTGCACAAGCTGGATCTTGTACGGTCGCAAGCCAAGATCTTTGCGCAAAATCTTCCATAAAGTTGATGGACAAAGCTCCAATTGCTGTGCACGGTGGCGAATCGATTCATTCGGGTCCTCTTCAACACTTTGCTCTACAGCGGCAATTGTTTCTTCGGTGCGCACTGTTCGACGTCTCTGCGGATGCGTATTATCACATAGAGTAAACGTAGTGCGAAAACGATCCATGGTTAACCGAATTAATTGCTCTGATGGACGATTATGTCGACCATAAAATGGACGGAGCTTGCGGTAAACTTCGCGAACTGAACCGTTATTTTCGAAATAAATTTGCACGATTTGCAAGCGTTGTTCTTTTGTCAACCTGTTCATGATGAAATGGCAAACCAAACTGAACATAAATGACATTAGAGTTGCCAGATTTGACCACAAAATGCCAGTTTTATCTCTATTCGAAAAACAAACCTGTAAAAAAACACCCGATAGATATAGATATAGATATATGAAAAATTGGGAATTTAATAATAAAACTTTGTCTTCCCGAAAAAAACTTTGCTAATTGCATGTGCCAGTGTATAAAACTGAATTGGCAAAATTGTTTTTTTTTTTTTTTTTTTTTGTTTTCTTACGAAGACAATAGAATGAAGCAGTTTGCTTTTTCTTTTAACCCACTCACAACTACAATTCGAGTCGGAAAGAACCCAAGCAATTGTAGGGGGATGTAAGAAAAGATAAACTCACTGTTAATTGTTGGTGTTTTGTTTAAGCTTTGATATTATTACAAGTAAGACTTAGGCCCATTTTCACAACCTACCGATAGCTAAAAGTAGACTTTATCCGGCCTTATAAAAAGTGTTCCATTATTAAAACTTTACTTTAACCTAAACTGTGCGATAAAGCAGATTAAGGTTCATCCTACCTGGTAGGCTAAAATAAAGTTATAATAATGAAAATCTTTTCATAAGGCCAATAAAATCCTACCTTTAGCTATTGGTAAGTTGTGAAAACGGGCCTAAGAGTGTTTATAATTCTTATTCGGGTTTTATTTGTTTAATATTTTTGGCTTTTCTAAAACCTTTGTAAAAGGTTTCCTGATGAGCTGGCCTAAGCAACCAGTGAAATGCGCATAGAAGCTGGCTTTTCCTCAACAATAAATTTTCAGTGTATTTATCAAATATGAAAAATTGGGAATTAAGCACGTCATACGGAAATCGTATTAATTATAAACTTTGTATTTCCGAAAATAACTTTGACACTTTTGTTTTGTTTTCTGTGCTGCCTTTAAATTATATTAAATTAGTTATTTGTCAATTTATTATAGTGTTCTCTATTCCTTGTTAAGTAACAGAAGTTGTATAATCATGGATTATCACGAGTGGGCAGTTCTACTACATTAATTTTTAATTTGAATTAACTTAAAACTATATCTACAATACTTTTTACTTAGAGCTTATCAAAAGTCTTTCATTAAAACTTAATTTTATTTAAGCTTCATAAAGTTTTCCTTCCTTGTTTTGTGCGTTTCAAATACAGTACGGTATTTAAATAATGGAACAGCATGTTTTATCTACCTTAGTTGATGAAACGCAAAATACATGAGCTTTTGTATGCTGTGCTTGACTGCAACTTGCGGCACTTCGTAATCTGAACTTCTTCAAATATAGTACAGAACTTTTAACGAGTATTTCAAAATTTTTATTTACATATTTTTAAAATTGCCAAACATTATTTACAATTGAAGCACAGATGCGAATGACGTTGTAATAGCCACTTTTTGCAGATAACCGTACACATTACACTCTAACACTCTTAAAACATCAAAGCACCCAAAATTATGCATCTTCACGCCATCAAAATGGCATGCAAAGAGTCAGCCAGTTTAAGAATGTTGTATGTTACTAACGAAATAATAAAAACGAAATGGTTTTTCAACGTGGCTTAACGTTTTAAAAGCCTTTTGCATAAAAACTTTTATTATCATTATTTTCAATAATCTAAAAAATAAATAGTGCTGTCTGTTAAAATCGGTTTTTTACTCTCCTCAAAAATAATTATTTTGTAACATAAAACGTTATTCGCGGCTGTGGCGATTTCTAAAATTTTTGAGCCATTTAATAGCAAACATATTAAAGCCAAAAAATTAGATTAAATTATTTGTAATTGTTAGCGTGGTATGTTGCTCAAAACAAATGCTTTATATTATTTTAGTAAAAAACAATTTTTTTATATTTAATCGGATTTAAATTATCATTTCACGCAAGCTGTTATCAAAAATGCGTAAAAATTTCTCTTGTTATTTTTATTGGTATACTATGAAAGATGGTATTCTGTATTACTGTATTGTTTATACATGATGTGTTGGAATTGGAATAGATCTTCTGAAGCATTGGTTATATACTTGCCTTTGAGTAAACCGATCGATTCAGAATACTTTTCTTAGTCGATTTAAAGATGTCCGTTCGTCTTGTCTGGCAGGCTGGCTGTCTGTCTGTCAGTGTAACATACTACCAGCAGAAATCTGAAAGTGTATTCTCTTAGCCCAGTTGAACTCGCAGGCTGGCTTGCATTCTCTCAATGTAACTTTACTACCAGCAGAAAGCTGAATATGTCTTCTCTTACCACAGATAAACTTTTTTTTATCTATTTGGAACCATCTGTAGAACACTTTTTCAATACAGGTTGCAATTGAGAAGATAATTTGATAAAATTGGTACATACGTATTAAAAATGTCGCGAATCGGGCCAAAATTTCAGATGGTACCCATAGAAACTTTTTTATGAATTGTTTTTGTTCCCATAAACTATCTCATTATATTTGTTTTAAGACATGCTAGTAAGAACCCATGGGCTGTGATTGACTCGGCACACCAAAATTATAAAATGAGGGTAACATTCATTATTTGTGCCCGATATTATCTAGCTATCAACATCTTTATGAGGTTTTTCGTCTTAAAGCGGCTCTGCAGGAAGGGTTTATATGGAACCTGTGGTCAGTTTTTAACCTACCAGTTTCGCCATGCAATAATAGCTATTATGAAAATGATCGCTGCCAAATTTTATATCAATTAATAAGAAAGCGATAGCACTTGAAGCTATTTCCGGAAGTTATGTTTGTATTACAGCTATGGTTTAATATGAACCGAATCCGATAAAACTTTATAGTTAGATTTTGGTTAAATAGTATATTTTTTTGGGTAAATTAAGTCTTTATACCAATGCATTAAGATGGTTTATAGGCACCAACATTATATTCCGCAAAGGAGTTTGTAAAGTGGCTTTGTGAAATTATGGACCGATTGTGACCACTTTCAATAGACTTCGTCTTTGTAATAATTAGAACCTTTATGCTGAATTTCATCATTTAAACGTATCTGGAATGAAATATGAACAGTACAAAAATATAACAAAATGTAATATAAATAAAAAAAAAAAAAACAATATATGGAAAAAGTATTGGCACTTTCCCTATAACTTTTTGGCTAGAGATCAGTTCAATAAATTAATAATAAGTAGAAAAAATATCATAAAACGTATAAGAAGGTCATAAGTTTGTAAATTTTGTGAAAATAATACTCATTAAAGAAAATTGGTTTTTTGTTTGTAACTTTTCCGAAATCCAAATTGAAAAATCTTTTGTTTATAGGACAGTAAAAGCTTTCGAAAGTAAAAACCGTTTAATAGAAAACGACGATCCGGTGAAAATTTTTGATACAATGCAACCAAACTCGAGCTATGTTGAAGGCAGAAAATGCCGGATATACTTTAAAATCTTACCATGCGTTGGCAAATAAATGAAGAGTTAAGAACTAGAAGTACGTATCGCATATCAGAGTAGCCAAATATGCAACGAAACCCGTTCCAGCAGTCTCAGAAAGGAGTTAGTTGTCACCAAACATCTAATACGGGCTTTTTTACAAAAATTTTTTGCTGCAGGCTGGCCATGAATCGTATCATGGATGATGGGAGCTTCTTTACAATAGAAGCTGATGAATGGACACCAATTCAAACTTTTTAGGCAAAATTGAAAAGAAATTTCTATAAATAGGTATAGGAACCAATAAACCTAGACTGTTTTATCACTCAAATTAAATGGATGTCATAGAAAATGCACACAAAGGTGATTTAA
This sequence comes from Pollenia angustigena, assembly GCA_930367215.1. Taxonomy (NCBI): domain Eukaryota; kingdom Metazoa; phylum Arthropoda; class Insecta; order Diptera; family Polleniidae; genus Pollenia; species Pollenia angustigena. The sequence continues at coordinate 47,158,472 of OV884058.1, forward strand.
GAGGCTATCCGTAGGGTACCTCAAAATATGAAAAAAGCCCATCGATGTTGTTACATATCTTTTTGTAAAATAAGTTTAAGTTGTGTATTTTAACAATTGCATACTAACTTTGATTTTTTAATACCTGTGGTGCGATTCACTAATTTTTAACGATCCGACAACCGTAATATTTGTCGACATTTATATTCGCTTGCAGTTACGATAGTGTGATTCTGTAATTTTTTTTAACGATAGTACACAGCTGTTTTTTTGTAACATCTCTGTCTACAAAATGTTAAAAAAAAATGAAAAACACAAAAGAGAATAAAATAAACACATATGAAATTGTTCTTAACCCCCCTTGTTACACATGTTTTTTCATTCAAAATGCATTGAAAAAGGTCTGGCCAGACTCATAGGTAAGACGAAAGGTTTGTGGTTTTATATTTTTTTCTTTGTGAATTTTACATTTAGAATTTTATTTTGTTTTTTATTTGCTTTCGTTCATACATATACATATGAATATATCTAAAAAACATTTTATCGATAAAATAAACACAAACTAAATTATTGTCGATAAAATAACGACAAAAAAATTGCTCAAAAAAACAGCTGACTTTAAACGACAGCGAATATCGTTAAAAATTTTACAGAATAGCATATTCGATAAATGTTCGTTATACTTATTTTAACGATTCGATTGCCGTTATAAAAGTTAGTGAATCGCACTACTGATATTTTATTCCGTATACGTTGTCTCCAAAAGTGCGAATAATGTTTATGTGCACAGCCAGCCAGCCGGGTAGATGGATGGACATCGGTTTACTCAAAGGTCGGTCTAGGACTAAAATTTTGAAGTGTAACAAACATCAGCACAAACGTATAATACCTTTTTCAATATGGTGGTGTAGGTATAAAAACAAAACTAACTCAAATTTTTATACTTAAACTTTGTTCACAATGGAGGAAATAATTTTATTATTTTCGTCCCAAAGTATTGCATATATTTTCCTCTAATTTTTTGAGCAAAAATGAATCTAAATTTTTAAAAAAAGTCGAGTCTTCTTTCACTCCAGCAACACTTTATATAAAATTGTAATGACGTTTATAATAATTGTATTAAGTATTGAATGAAAATTTTAGTATGGTCCCTGGAAACCCAGAATATGTCACTAGTGAATCTGTATTTATTCACTATTGACACAGTCACCAGAACTAGTGACTTATTATACCTCAGGTAATGTTATTTACAATAGACATTTAACATATGCGTGTCATTGGAAATCTACTACTGACGTTGGTACTACTGACTAGGTAGTTCCTTTGGGAACATATCGTCGGTTGATTATTTAATTGTCGTATGTCGTATGTAATTTGTATCCACATACTACAATTAAATAATCAACCGACGATATGTAGACATTGGAATAAGAGAATCGCTAGTACATTTTCGTAAAAGTAGTTTACACTTTTTGTAAGAATACTAAATCATAACAATCTTTTTTTATTATTTCTTCAACTTTTATAGGAGTTGTACTTCTCAGTTGTTATTGATAAAATCTTTTTCGTACAGCCAAATATAGTGGCAAATGTAATGTAGTGTAGACACGTCGTTGACAATGTCACCAATATAGTCGACAAAACTGGTGACTTGGAGACACTTGCACCCAGGATTCCTTCAGGGATGTTAAAAAGTCCAACTTTGACCTTAAATTTCTTAACAACTGCTTAGCTGGTTTTTAAGAAAGTATAGCTCGAGGAAATTCAACAAATTGTCAAAATATATTTATTGGTTAAAAATGTACAGACTTTTTGTCGTTGAAAAACGATGGGTTTGTTGTATAATGGTTAGGTAAGTTTATAAAAAAAGTTTTGACAATTTCAATTGGCTTCGTCTTTGAAATAATAGAAGCTTATGTATCAAATTTCATGAAATGGTTAAGTGTCCGTTGTTCATTTAATGCCGTGAGACCATGCAATATTTATGTAAAAAAATTAGTCCTAACTAAAACTTAATGGTCTATGTACACAAAGTTTGCCTGCCATTATAGGCCTCGAACGAAGAACGGAAGGACGGACATCCATACTTAGAGCGACACAGAGGAAACATTTTAAATATAAGGTTTTGAAATTTCAGCAGAAAATTGCTTAATGTTATAAACAATTTTAATTATAAAATAATTTCAACATTTTTAAATACAATTTTTATTGAAGCTTTTATTAAGTAGGTACTATCAATAAAAAATTCTGCAAAATAAAAAATATTTTAAAATCTGAAATGAATAATAACAGTAATTGTTTTTTAATATGTTATAAATTCCTACTTTTTTACTGCATTGTAGCAATTACTGGCATTGTTGGTTGCCAATTTTCATATTGTGCTCTCCTTTTTTTTCTTCTTACTTTTTTGCTTTAACTTGCCTTATCAACAAAATTTTTAACAACACCAGTGGCACAACACATTTCAGTTGTGTCTTTAGTTAAAAAAAACTAGGACTTTTAATTAGTAGAAAATAGAACCAACTAGGAAAAAGACATACGCTAGTTTAATTAACACACATACACAAACACTTATACCCCAACAAACACAGAGGTTTGGTATCAAATTAAAAGTGATTTGAAATCAAAACTTTTCTAAAACTACAAACGTTTGATAATGGATTGAAAATCATAGCATTCCTAAAAAAAGGGGAAAATATTTTCAAATTGAGGATTTCAACTATTTTCAACTTGCTTTCAAACGTTATTCTCAAATATTTTTCAAATGTGGACCATAAATGAAAATATTTTTTTTTTTTTAATTTAAATTCATTATTTATTTAAATAAACTGTGAGATAAACATTCGGCACCATTGCTTAAAGATGAAATAGTGTTCTTTCCGTCCTCTAATTCTTGGAAATATAAAATGCTTGGCTCTTTTTTAGATTGTCATGACGTAGCACCAGGATCGAACAACAACCTTATTTTTTCTTCACTTTCCCGTTTTATTTTTATTCACAATCTTTCAATTTGTAATTAATTTTTTACTTACAAATAATTTATATTGTTTTATAAGAAATAAAGCTTTTTTAAAGGCGACTTAACTTGAAGTAATATGCAACTTTTCTTTAATTGAAGCACAGCCGCGAATAACGTTTTAAGTTACAAAATAATAATTTTTCAGCAGAGCAAAAAAACGTTTTCTGACAGGCAGCATTATTTGTTTTAAAAAATTTATTTTTCTATTATTAAAAATAATGATAATAAAAACTTTAATGCAAAAGGCTTTTAAAACATTATTCCGCACTGCAAAACCATTTCGGTTTCATCATTTTGTTAGTAACTTGCAATGTTCTTCCACTGGCTGACACTTTGTACGCCATTTTGAAGGCGTTAAGGTGCATAGTTTTGGTTGATTTGATGTTTAAACTGAGTAAGAGAGTAAGGTCAACGGTTATATGGAAAAAAACAGTTTTTGCAAAATGTGGCGTTTACAACGTTATTCGCGGCTGTGCTTCAATTGTATGTCAAATGTTTATATTCAAATCATTATCAATTTGTTTCCAAATGTTAAAATCAAACAATTGAAAAAGGTTTGTAAATAGTGTTTGATGTCAAATTATAAATTAATTTCAAATGAGAGGTTTGACTTCGTGTTTGTTGGGACATTGCCACGTAAACATACTTATGGTATTCACCAACTTTTGTACATACAACTACGCCCTCATAATCAGTTTAACATAAAATGAACTAATTTCATTTAAGTGTGTTGGTTGTTTGTACTTTTGTGTCTGTGTATGTGAGTATTTCAAAATATGTAGTACCATACACTAAATGCTTCATCGCAGAGCCACAGAGAAATAAAAGTTTTGTTACTCAATCTATTTACTTTTGTGTGTGTAAGATCCTGAATGTATATTTTGGAACTCCATGAAATGCGTCACTAAGTACACCTTTTTAGTAAATAACGTACAGCTAATACTGAATAAAGTTTGTAACATTTGCAGCTCAAACATTGGAAATACAAGGGTAGCCTGAAGATTCTCTAAAATGTACATTTTACTTTGCGTGCAAGGCTTACATGGAAAGATAACCAAACAGCCGGACGGACAGATATCGTTAGATTGATGCAGAAAGTGAATCTGAGTGGTTTTGAAAACTGAGTGTCTAGTATCAATATTTTTATGTGAAGGATAGAAATAGTATTAGATTATTTTTTCGACGGCGAATTAATTAGGATGGGTTTTGAACGGATTAACTATCTTCTGTGTAAAAAGTTTAGCCAAGCCCAAATATTTGTCTTATAATTGGTATTTAAAAGTGCAATATCTGTTCTTAATTTTTTTTTTATTCGTTATATTCGTTTTTATTCGTATATCCCTTTTTATCCAAAAAGCAAACCTACGCACGGAAGGAATGAAGGCCAATCTAGAGGGTGGCAAAATTATAAATATAAAAAGAAAAATCATTAAGGAATCAAAGCGGGCAAATCAGTATATTTAAAAATTTAATTTAATTTTCACTAAGTTGCCTAGTTCAGAAAGTATGATCTTTTAAACATTGAGAAACAATCGGGTTGTAATTCTTTATTGATTTTTATATGAAATTTGGTGCCGTATTTAATCGGTTAAGCTGGATATTTTTGGACAAAGTAATGTTTTTTACGAAAGTGTTATATCATCTGTTTTCAATGGCTTTTCTTTAGAAAACTTGTCTTAATCTTTATAACGACACGAAAAAAGTAGCTCCCGAGTAAACCTGAAATTTTTTTGGAACCTTAATAAAGATAACTTAGAGTAGTATTGTTCCAAATATGCGGAGACTTGCGGATGCCACCTTAACATTGGGTTTTCTAATAATAGATATTTTTCAAACTATCATACTTGTTTATGCTTCTATAGATTTTGTTGTAATTCGCTTCCGAAACAATTTATTATTAAATTAAAATAACAATCGAAAAAAATAAAAATTCATTTGTCATTGGCAAAAAAAACTGTTGTTTTTACTTCTTATTCAATAAATATAAACAGTCGCTTTCAAACCAACTCAAAAATCGAGTTGTACACAAATTTTGTGTCTTTTTCTACAGTTTTTAGTTTCGACTGCAGTTTTTTAAACCCTGGTTTTCAATGCTTTGAAGAGACAGATGCATATATTCGTGTGCACCGGTAGGCTAGCTGGTAGTGAGCTAGAGACACTGGTTTCTTTCCTGCAGACAAGCGAAAAGTTTTGCGGGATTAGCTTAGGAAATTAAAAAAAAAATATATATGTACTTAATCCAAGGTTAGAAACACTAGCGATGGTTATACCGATCAGAGTTGCCAAGATTTGGTGACCAAAAATTTCTAAATTTACCGGGAAAAAAGGATACAAAATTGCTAAAAATTGGCTAAAAATGGCTAAAAACTTTTTTTAAATAAAAACATATTAAAATTCAATAACAAAACAGAAATAATTCATAAAAAAACTTTTTACAATAAAATTGTAAGTTGAGATCAATTTGTTACATAAGAATAAATGTAAATTAATAAGGGTTTTCATGATATCGCTTAAAATTGCCATTTGTGCAAATAGGCAAACTTGCGAGACTCGTTTCATAAAGAACCTTTTTAATTTTTGTGTAATTTTAAACCATTAATGTCAATTTGTAGAAAACGTCAATACAAAAATAAATTAAAAAAGAAGATTCAAAAATATAATATTAAAAGTTGAAATTTGGAATTTGCAATTAATATGTGAAATTTGTTTTTAACAAAGTACAAAGAAAGCCAAAAGACTAATTTGCCCAAATTATTGCCAAAATTTATTGTTAGTGATTTATAAGCACTTGGATTTTTTATTGAAAACGACGTTAAAAGCACTAAAAAATCTGTTTGTAAAAATGCACAATTGAACAGCGCAGGTTTACGAGTCAAAATTGATAGACAAATTTACGAAGTTTGTGTAAATGAATTTTCCTACAAATCTTGACAGTTCATTTGCGATGACGTAAAAATGCACAGTCTGTGCAGATTGCGAGATATTTACTGCCGTATTCATAAAAACTAAAATTAGTTTGAATTAGTTTTTTAAGCCAAAATTTTCATACAAATTTTTCTTATCAAATTCAAATCCATTTTAATTTTTTATGAATACGGGGGTTAGCATATAAAAAAATATATCAACGATTGTTCATCTCATAGGAATCACTCGTTTCTATTAGTTTTAAATATGTAAAAGGACGGACATCGTGAACTCGATTGAAAAACTGATTCTGAGTCGATCGGTATACTTAAAGGTGGGTCAATATTTTAATGTGTAACAAACATCAGTATAAATGAAAGTACCCTGTCTACTTTTGTGGTGAAGGTATAAATATTTTATTGTCAAGGTAAAAATATTTTCTTTATTGATAAAATCGAATTAGCGTTTGTTAAATGCAATCTATTTCTCAAATTACTTTAAACGATGCTTACTTGGCTAAATACCCTCTCTACTTTATTATTTTACCATGGAAGTTAGAGCAAATTTATAGTAAATTAAAATTTTAATAAGTCATAAATGTTATTGCAACTCTTTGATTATTTTTTATTTAGTACTTTTGGTAATTGTTTTATATAAAATAATAAGTACCATGTTATAAACATTTACTTGTATAACTACCTGTTTTTTACATCTTGTTGTATGGGTGAAACAATAATAAATATCAAATATTAAAATTCTGTATTGATCTATTTTCTAAATTAAATATTGGAATACTGTCCCCATATTTTGAAAGATGTTTCATTATCATCGTTTAAACCGATTTTCAACATTTGTAAAAGCTGTGATTTAAATTGAGGGGCTTAAAGCACAAGGGGTTTAATTGTTAGAAGGTTTATTTTACTTTTATAAATTTTTTTAAGAAAAAAAATATTATTATTTTTAAAGAAAAACGGCAAAAGAAATTTTATGGCTAAACAAGTTTAAAAATGGCTAATGGCTTAACTCATTTTTTAGTGGCTAAACAAGGTGAAAAAAGCTAAATCTAGCCACTTAAAGGCTAAATTGACAACACTAAAACCGACAGACATATTTTCATATCCAATCTTGCAACATTAATAACAGGAGCTGACGAAAATCTTCCACAAAATGTAGGAACCATTCTATGCTGGTGGTTATGTTACATTTAAAAGAATTTAGATAACGTATTAGGAAAAAAATTCACCTACATATATATTAATTTATATTCTTGTATCATAATTCATTATGCTAAGATATTTAAATCTGTATCCTTGCCCATTTGAATGCTTTCAGAGAAAGCAATGGAAACGAAAACTAAGACTTCAAAATTTATAAGGAGTTTCACAACTATTTCGACGAATTAACCATGAGAGATCTATTTACATATTACACTTTTCTTCAGACCCCGTTGTATTAACAGTATCGTCAAACTCATCATATAAATACATTGATCGTTTTCCTTAAACCGTACAATATTTAATGTTAAAGAAGATTCAGAATCAGAAAGTGACTAAACGGGCCACGTTGTAAAAAAGTTGAGTTTCATTATTAAATTTGTTTAAATAAATAAAATTGTAAATTTAAAGTGTTAATTTGTGTGTCATTTAACACTTATATTGGACCAGTACTGCGTGTAGTGTACTTTTTCAAGCTGTCACTGTCACTGAAAACTGATACAGTTTTCGAAAAAACAAAGAATTTTTCGTCAAATGAGTTCTTATCTAGAAGCAACATATAGCAAGCACTGTATTAAAAATGTCTGCCTAATTCTAAACGACCTTATCGTTCATCTATAATTCATTTATTTATTTATTGTGGATCAGATTATTAGTTTAGAATCTTTTTTTTGTTTTTTTTTTTTTAATTCCCTATGCTAATTAATCCCCGCGAAGCTTGACGCTTGTCTGCAGGAAAGACACCAGAGTCTCTGGCGGGAATCGAACCCACAACCCCGGGGTTGATAGACTAGCTCACTACTAGCTAGCCACAATCATACTATGAATGCTTCAACCATGTTAAAGATGATTACAATATTAACATGTTTACTATAAGTAATTGTTTAAGTGCTTAGTAACGATAACATTTCTCTCTATTTTAAGGCAACATATTGTAATACTATATTTTGTTGTAAATAGTGTCCGAAAATAAACATTAAATATGGTTCCTTAATGTTCGGTTCGGTAGATTTGTGGAAAACACAAACGCTAATAGTATTTGGGTAGTAAATACCCAGCGGTAATTATTGAAAGGACCGCAAGTGGCAGGCCTTTTTGAAGGCCTCTATACTCCTTTCTAAAAGATTCGCTTTGCATGTTATCCTGCCTTCAGAAGTATGCCTTCTAGAAGGTATAAACTTCTTTTTAAAAGACCTTCTGAAATATTCAGTACACATTCGCAACTCCCTTCTTTGAGAAGGGAGAAAGGAAGGTGTTCAGTTTTATTTACTTTTTATTTTTAGTGACCTTCCTTACTCCCTTCTTTGGGAAGGGATCGAAGTTATTTTTAAAGGGAGTGTGGAAGGCCTTGCGCCCAATGACGACCTGTGTAAAAAATAAATAAGTATGGAATGCGGCGAGGAGGGCTTCTGACTGCATGTGACTGCTAAATAAGGCTATATTAGACCTATTTACTCATTCTAGTTACCGCTGGGTATGTGCGCAGAAAAAAATAATTTTCATATTTGAATACGATAAAAATGTTTTATAAAAAAAATTGTTGAATTTTAAGCGATGACGATTATTGCGGTATTGATATTGATAAAAAAAATTTGTAGGTATAGTTATTGGATTTTTAGTCAATAACCAAGTTTATTGAGTCAATAAAAAAAGTTGTTGCCCAAATAATTTTTTTCAATAAAATGTTTACGTGATTTGTTAAAATAAATTATTGAAAATGTTGAATAAATCAAAAAAAAAAAATGTTTATCGAATCTTTATTTATTTATTAATTATATTGCGCTAAGTTCTCAATTTTTATTTTTTGATAAATACACTAAAATTTATTATGGGGGCATAAGCTAGTTCCTTTGCGCATTTCTCTGGTTTCACCAGGAAACCTTTATCCGAAGACTTTGGCAAAACTAAATATATTATACAGATTTAACTTGAAACGAATGAGAATTATGAGCTATTAAAAAAACGGACAAGAATGGTAAAAATACTGTCTTTACTTTGATTCAAATATTTGTTTATTGAATATGAAGAAATATTTAAATAGGCGGCATGAAATAACCCCCCAAAATATAACCCCCCAAAAAAATAATGAAATAACCCCCCAAAAGTTTGTAAAGAGAACAACAAAAACGATTTTTGGGGGATTATTTCATTTTGTTTGGGGTGTAATTTCATTTTTTTAATTGGGGTATTATTTCATGTGAAATTATCACCCAAAAATTCATTATGAAATAAAGCCCCAATATATTTTTTGGGGGATTATTTTATTTTCAAATTTATAATGAAAACGTTTTTGGGCGCAAGGATTTATCCACTTTGGTATACAGAACACCGGCTTCAATAAATAAAGCGCAATGACTTTTTCCTCAACGGTATACCAAACAATGACTTTTTCCTCAACGGTATACCAAACACCGGCTTCGCTAACTAAAGCTTCTCTGCGTAGCCGGGTCGAGTCGATATTTTTATACTTTAGAGGAGAAAATCCTGGCGCTACGCAGAGAAACTTAAGTAAGCGAAGCCGGTGTTTGTTAAACCATAGAGCAAAAAGTCATTGCGACCGGCAGAAGGCCGGCTATGCAGAAAAGCCTTAGTTGGCGAAGCTTGTGTTTGGTATATCATATCATGATATCTATCGCATGATTCTTTAAAGCAAAACTGTATAATTAATTGCATTGCATATATCGGGCTCTTATATCATTTCAGAAATTGGGGTTTATTTCATATGAAATAAGCCCCCAAAAATTAGGGAATTATTTCATTAATGTTTGGGGCGTTATTTTATTTCGTTGGGGGATAATTTCATTTTCAAAATTGGGGCTTCATTGCATTTGAAATAAGGCCCCACGCATTGGGGGGTTATTTCATTATTTTTTGGGGGGTTATATTTTGGGGGGTTATTTCATGCCGCCATTTAAATATTTTATTATTAAATATGTTTTATTGAGTGCTATTTTGTAAAGTGTTAATTTGATTAATTTTTTCGTTGAATAAAATAAAAAGGTTTTGATCAAAAATTTTATTTTTAACAAACTGTGTTGCTAAAAATTTTCTTAAGATATTTTTTTCTGTGTGTGTAAGTTAAACGGACGTGTTTTGCGCTCGTGTTCTATCAACCACAATATAATGTTTGTTTGTGATCTTCGAATTTATAAATTATTTCGAACTTATCAAAACGATGATTGCGTTCTGTTTTTTTTTCAACCACAAACTTAGCTTCAGCACATTAATGTTCGTTCGCCTCAATTGTGCTTAGCGCCTTTTGGCTGGTAAAAAAATCAAAGATTTTTTACAAAAACTTAATACATTAACTAAAAAAATACAACAAAAAAACAGGTACACAATACACGCACAAGCTATTCGTGCTGTGGTCGTTGCTAATATTGTTTGTTTGCTTATTTCTTTATCAATTAAAAAAAAAAAACATTTAAGAATATTTGTCTACAGAACCACTAAAGTTGTTCTGTTTTATAACGATGAACAGAACACTATATAATGATTGTTACACAATATGGTTGTCTATACCTTTTTAACAAAAATATTGTGAAAGTAACCATACAATTTTTGACTATTTTTTTTTAACAATAATTAGTATTGTCCTTTTTTTTTTGTTGTTGAACTATTTATGGTTTTTAATCGAAATTTTGATACTTTTTAATTAGGCTAAAGTTCATCAAATTTAATTTGGACTTCGAGAAGAATTCTTGGCAAAAAGTACGAAAAACAGAAGCAAGGAGGAAAATGTAAATCAATTAAAATAGATAATCATTCAAAAGAAGATTCGATCTAGCAAAGGTTAAATACATTTTGGTTTAAATATTGATGTTTGACTATTGACTGCCAGCCGTGGTCAATGGCTGTGAGTGTTAAACGGCAAGCCCTCTGAAGAGATTGAGTGGTTACAATTAAAACATGGAAGGGTTACCTGGGTTCGAGCCCCGCGGAAGTAAATAATGAAAAATTAACAATAAATTTGAATTAATTTCATGTTGTAAAATTCCTTTCTTTATAAAAATAATTTAATAAAAATAAAATATGATGAACTTTAGTCTAATTAAAAAAATATCAAATTTTTTTTTATGTTATAAATAGTTTGGAAAGCTGTGATTATTTTAAAAAATATAATTTTTTGTATGTGTTTAAAATATATAAATGTATATGTATTATGTTGGTATAACAAAATATAGTCAAAGGACTTCTTAGCTTAACCTCGTAGTTAGGAACAATATCTAACGAACGAAGTAACCAAACAAGTCTTCTTTAACAACCACTAATACTTAACTACATTAAATTATCAACATTGTAGTAGCAGAATTTAAATACCAACACATATAGAGATATTTTTTGTACATATCGCACTTGATCATATACACGGTAATAACTCAAAATTTAAAAATTTCCTGTAGAAGCAAAACCATTTTTCATTTAATATTAGAGGAATATGAAAATATAATAAAAATAAAATAAAGAACTAACCGTTTCATTACCAAAAGGTAAAGAAAATATCATGATTTTTTCAAAGAAGTGAACAAATAAAAATTTTGAGTTAATACCCTCTTTATAATCAAATGCGATATTCGTATAGGACTTGTATCTACGTACGTACTAAGTGGTAAATGCGTACATATTTCTACCTAGATATTATTTCATCTTAAAGTAACATTATTTAATGTGCTTTAACTCAATGCACATTTCACTTAATGCAATTACAAAATATTCTAAAAAAAAAAAAAACAACGTTGTAAAATTTTTCCTACGAATTTAATATTAATTTTCCCCCTGATTTTTTCAACTGTGATTGTGAACTTTTGCATGAGTTTTATTTGCATCGTCTGCAGAATAAATTTCTGTAATTATCCTTTCAAAATACATAAGCATTGCTAGAAAAAGGTGTTAGGAAAATTAGCACTTAGAAACAGAGGCGGCAAGAGGTATGATTAGAGTTAGAGAAACATAAAAAGTTATTTGCATTGAAAGAAAAAATTTATATATTTTTCTTAGGGACTGGGTTCCTAACAAAATCTATCTTCTATTAGCTTAAGCAATTGAAAGGTAAAAAAAATGTTATATTACTACTCTATTCGTCCTCCCATTCTCTAAAATTTTGTTTAATTGTTAGATTAAGAATTTAATTTGCAGAGACATAAAATGCAATCTAAACGTTTAATTTCTATTCGAGCATGGAAAAACATGCAGGAAATTGTTACCTCGTTACATTCCATTTTACTTACAACAGCAACACCAAATCCCTGTAATTGCAGCAGTTGCAACAATGCAAATGTGTGTGTCTGTAGCAATAACAAATAAAACATCAACTGTTGAACAAAAAGAACTAAAAAGGTAGAGAAAACTTTTGAATTAGTTTAATGGAATAAATTTGCAAAATGTGTTGATTTGGTTGTTTACCCGTGTAGGTGAGTTGTGTTTGTCTCGTTGGTTATCTGCATGCCACGAAGTTAAAAAAAATAAATTTATGACATGGTGCAGGTTATAATAAAAGGCAAAAATAGCGAGTGGTGAATAAAAGTCTACTTAGTTTGTTATTTCATGTGTAAACCAAAGAAAAAAAGCAACTATGAGCCCATATAGTATATACATGTAAATATTCTGTATCCTTGTGCAATTTGAAGACGATTTTAGCATGTGTGTTTAAATTTGTTCTATTTAGCTTGAAATTATAGTAATTAATGATCGGCCTGTACTTTATCATAGGCCATAACGAAGCCCACTTCCAAACAAATACTTAAATAGGCCTTAAACGCTAATGAATAATGTTTACAGCCAAACTTTGTAACAAATGTTCCATACTTACTACAGTTCGTATACAATTAAAAAAACACAAAAATATGCCTAACAGTATGATAAATGATAATTTTTTTCATGTTTTTAATATTTTAAATAAAATCTAAAACTCAATTGGTCCTTTAATGATAAATATCCAAATAATTTTAAATTATATAAAAATATTTTTGGTTAACGATCTTGAACTGGTTACCACAAGACATTTGGGCGCAAGAGCTAGCTGCCAACACGGCGGTAACATCGGATATGCTAAAATCCCTTATGAGATAAATTGGCATATGTACGTTGAGTATGTCACACCCGAGCCAATTTTTGATCCTGGCTTCACCATAAGCATTTTGGATAACATGGTTCACTATGATGACGTAGAAATTCCCACGTGATTCAGATATTCACTGACGGGTATAAAACACTAAGGATATTCACGTCACAAGTTGCACCCTTGCAAAAAAGCAAAAGTGCAAAAACATAGCAACAACCACAAAGACATTATTTACGCATAACTAATTGTCTGTGTGGTTGTTGTTATATTTTTGCACTTTTGCTTTTTTGCAAGGGTGCAACTTGTGACGTGAATACCCTTACTATATAATGTCGGTTTCGGCATTTACTCCTTGCTGCTGAGCTGGAGCGATCCTATAATACTGTCGGACCACCGCAGTGTCATTCAAGCCGAGATTCTGGCCATCTACACAGCCGCGACACACATAAGGTATGGTGAATAAGCTGTCAGGGTTATCGACACAATTACCGATATTAAGGCTGCCATAAAATCCCTGGAGAATGTGTTCAACAAATCGAGAATGCCGGATGTCTCTGGAGTGGATAGTGAGACATTCACTGGTTCCCCGGACACAGTGGCATATATGAAAACTATATGGCTGATTCGTTGGCGCATGCACCACTTTGAATCGGAACGGTTCAATATATGATATAGATGTTTCGCTCCCGAGGAGTAGGCAACTTATTGCTAACAAGTTTCATTTTATTGCCAGTCAGTGTGGTTAGAGGAAACTACCTGTGGGGAAACCAGAAAAATTTGGCCCATCATAGATAAGGACTCGGTGGGTACTACAACTGTCCAGACATCACTTCAGGAACCTAATTGCGTTTGTAACTGCCCACTGGCCCATTGGGAAGCATGACCGAAGTATAGGGCTCCCTTACAAAGATTTATGTAGAAGTCGCGGCGACAAGGTAGAGGAAGATTCAACGGAACATCTTCTCTGTCATTGTCCGACATTCGGAAATCGTTGTCTTGAACTGTTTGGCCGAATCCTTGGGGACAATACCAGTCTCTCTGATATTGATTGTACAGGATCCACTTCCTTATTGAAACAAACGGGTGGCTGTTTGGGAATATTAGCAGCCAGGTAACGAAAGGCCCTTGGGAGACGGTGCAACATGGTAAAGTACAACGGGAACTAACTAATGGATCCCTGTGATTGTGGCTGCCAATGGAACATAACCGAAACTCACCTGCGATTGGAAACAGTGAAATATATATAAAACCTCGAGCCTCGGGCTTGATTAATTTTTATTTATTTATTTATTTATTTATTTATATATAAAACTTAAATTTAATCTTGTGATTTCGAGAATACCGAGCTCTACCCAGTGCTAAGGATAATCATATAATTTCATTTTATTTTATTGCAAATTTTAATTATAATTTATTAGGACATTAGTTGACTCGTGTCCTAATTTCAACAACTTTGCTTGTGACCGTTTTGTTAATTTCTGAAAAGCTATTGCGAATGTGTAAACAAAGTAAAAAAGAGATAAAAACGTATTTGTGAGTGAACATTGTACGCATGGCGAAATAAACAGGTGGCAGCATTACGCCAGATGACGATTTTTTGCTCTTGCATTGTTTGTCTAGGTGTATGTCAAAGTTTTGTTTATGTTTACAAAAAGTTCACGTTTTGTGCTGTATTTTATTAAAGTTTTTGATAATTTTAAATTAAAATAAATAAGATATTGACCATAATTAAATAAAAATTGGCTAAAACTGTATGAATTTCATCACGTTCAGCGGCGCGCTTTGATGTTTGTTTAAAGTATTTTTTGACGTTAACGGTGATATAATTTCCATTTTTTTGTTGTAATGTTGTATTTGTTGCCATAACGATGCCACCTGCTTATTCCACCATGATTGTACGTATGAACATTTTTTATTTATATACCTATAGATAGATTTTAGTCATGTGTTAACATTTTAAATCGCAATTAATCTTAAGATGTTTTATTAAAATTTCGATTTTTTCCAATTCGTTTGGTTGTGACATCACCGTTTCGTTCATTGCATTGCTTAATGTACACGACATTTTTTGCTTTGTTGACTGGCGTGTAAATAAAAAAACCGGATGGGTTTCCGACACGGGACAGGCAACATAAAATTGACCATGGAAGAAGCATGCATTGTCATGGTAAATTACGCAAACACTTAATGACTGCCCTTGTAATTTGTTTATTGTCATTGCGAATGCAAGACACACCGGAAACTGCAAGCCTTGGAAGCCGAGTGGCCATTAAAAAAAAAGAAAGAAATTAGCAAAATCGGTCCAGTTGGTAGTAGTCGACGTATGCCATTTTTACATATTTTGACAAAAGTGGGCGTAAAAATTTACTTAGTCAGTTATACTTGTACGGATCATAGCCCAAGGATAAGTCATCATTTGTACCAAGTTTGAGCTGAGTTTTCCTATAAAAAAGTTTAATTTTTTTGTATTTTTATATAGAACGAAGTAGGGAAAATAGAAATTTTAGATATATCGGTGAAAGTGGGCTTTTTTTCTCTACAACCCTTATTTTGACTACAACGAATATTTAGAAAATAAAGTAACGAACATCAATTCATTTTTGTTTATAAAGATTTACTAACTGTTTGGTCCCGGCACTGCTCAGGATTTTCCAAATAAAAATAAAAAATTAAGGACTGGAGAATTTTTTTAATAACTTGACTACCGGTTCAAAATTTTGTCAGGAAACTTATTCTTGATTTATAATATCAGCCATATCGTACCATAAACTAAAAAAAATTTATAAATCAAGACAACAGTGCCACCTACCGGGATTTAACTTAAGATAAATCTGGCTCCGGACTAAAAAAATTGTATGTCCAAGTTTGGTTTCAATCGGTCCAGCGCTTCTTGAGTTTTATGAGCGCATACAAGGCACAAACGTTTTTATATATAGAGACATTTGCTGCAAGACCGGCATAACTCAAAAAATGAAATTTTGGAGTTAGAGATGCAGAATTGTTCGCTTTGTTTTTCTTTATATTGTGTATTAAATTCAACTTTATATCTTTTAAATTTTCCCAGTTTGATGAGAATGTGTCTTCTTTTTTTCTAAGTAGTTAGAGCAAATCTAAAACCTTAAGTGCGTTTATCTCGAAATGGATTTTTTTGAGTTATGCCGGTCTTGCAGCAAATGAGCGATATATTGGATTATATACTAACAATAGTTAATCAAATCTTTTTCTAATTCCTAAGTATACATCCTGCCAATGCCGGTTGCAAATTCTCACAACCACGGTTCCCGTTTACAAAAGTCGGTATTTAGCGCTGTCCTGATCGGATAAGTGCTGCAGTGCCTCTTCTCCCTAAACGAATGTGGCTGCCATCATTTAAAATCCTCATCAGGCATTCTATTGAATATTTTGTGATCATAGTTTTTACTGATGAGACAATGTTCGATTATTTACATACCAGGGTACAGATGTGATAATGTTTAATGTTTTGCTATATTGAAGGCCGGAGAATTGCCCCATAACTGAAAACCGTAATACCAGATTGCCTTAAGAACCAAGATCTAGGACAGAATTTCTTCCAATGAGCCAATTTTGTTTGCCTCTATATTGCATTTTTTTAATGTTAAAGGACAAAGATATATACCGAGATATTTTTTATTCGAATATGTATATATTTATCATAACTCTACCTCTAGCAGATATGAATGTGAGTGCCAAATAGTTTTTTGTATGATGTTTATTTGTCGAGTTATGGGGTTTTAAAGTGTTGCCGTTTTTGAAAAATAGGTTTTTTTTAATTATTGTTTCGAGTTAGAAATAAATTTAAATTCAGATAAGTAATTTTTTTATTTATTTATTTATTTAATTAGAAAAATTACAGTACAACAAGACTTTCAATCTTATGTAATAGTACTGCTGATACAATGGCAGATTTATTTGAAGTTACTTAGAGATTAGAGAAATTATTGATATTAATAATAAGTAAAAGTAGACAAACATTTTAATATAAGTTACAAAATTTTAAGCAAAATGAGAAAGTATTGCAATGTTAAAGTGCTTAGCATTGCCTAGGACTTGTATATTAGATGGGAATTCATTCCAGAGACAGATGGCATTTACGAAGAAGTGTCTTTCTGATATTAGTTTACGGTATCGAATGGAGTTTATTTTGTATCCTCTATTGGATCTTGAAAATGTTATTCTTTTGTAAAGATACTCAGGTTGTTTACTATAAATAATTTTGTGCAAAAATAGTAGAGTGCGGCATTTTAGGAGGTTTTCAAAAGGTACAGTAAAGATTTGATAAGAAAACTGTGATATTCTACTGTATTTAGTTCTACCATAAATATATCTTGCAACATTATTTATTGTAACTTTGAGCTTAGTTTGGCATAGTGAATTGCAGCTAGAAAAAATTTCGCAACCATAAAGAAGTGTCGGCAGTAAAAATGTCCTGGCAAGGAGCATGCGTATATTAAATGGAGTGAAATATTGCGTGGTCCAAAGATTTCTTAGCATGGAGTAAGTTTTCCCACAAATGCAGTTTACGTGACTTGACCTGTCGAAAATCGTTTGATCTTTTCAAAAAACAATCAAAAAAAACTTTTTTTTCATCCGCAAAATCGGAAATGATGGATTGATTTGATTGTCTGCTTCGAAAACAGTGACTCATATATCAGATACAAAAGATGTTTTAATTTGCTTCTCTGTGGGACTCTAGCTTTTTTCAGTTCAGGAGCGATTAAAAAATGTCCTTTTTGATGATCGACCTATCAATCCGCTCCATAAGCATATTTTTTTACTTATTTTATCAATATCAGGTCCTTTCCTGGTGCTTAAATCAGTGGAATTATCTGCTCTGGAAACCACAGGTGGCAACTCTACTGATATATTGTTTGGCGTATTAGGGTAAATACATTTTCTAATCTCATTTTGCCCAACTTCCGTTTGAGTTTCAAATTATTACCGGTCTTTTAATTAAATATAATTAACCTTTAGATAGATTTGAATATTTTCAGTCTTTAAACTACGGCAATTTTGTGCCATATGGCAACCTTATGAATATTTTCAATTTATAGTGAAATCTAAAACTTTTTAACACGAAAGGAAATAAACAAGCACAAAAATAAATTTAATTAAAATCTCCTTGTTTATGAAATTTTTTGTATAGGAAAACTGAAAGCAAAGTTTTAGTTTCACGTCACTGACTAATTGAACACAGTGAATGCAAAAGTTTTTAGTTCAAATTTAAATTAAAAAATATTTGCGCAATTTATTTAAGTTATATGATCTCTAAGGAAATTCTAATGAAATAAAATTGATGATGTAGCACACAATTTTGTTGTAGTTAAAAATTTGTTAATATTTTATTAAAACGTTCATATTAATTCGAATGTGTATTCTAAGTTTACAATTTTAAATTCTTTTATATGTATAATCAATAAATTTTATAATCAATAAGCAACCAATGAAATGCGCAAGGAATAGTTTATCCCACCAACAATAAATTTCAGTTTATCAATAGAAAGAATTAGGAATTTAGCACATTAAAGCTTAATCTTATTAATTTAATCCAAATTTTCTTTCTTTAATATTAAGCTTTTTTTCATAAATGCGGGTTGGCACATCCGATTCTGTTGTACCACCCAGTCACTATTTAAAATATTTTTTAATTCTTGTAATTAAGTTTGGTAAATTAACTTTATATCTCTGTTATAAACATTAATCATCGCATAAACATTTAATGATGTTAATTTCATCTACGTGACTTTATTGCATTTAAGATATAAAATAATTTGTTGCATCGCAACAACATACGTACAGTAGATGGGTTTAAAATGCAGCTTTTGCTTGCTATTTTTTCCTTTTGATTCAGGTGTGTGATACAAATGGTTTTAGAAAACGAAACGATTTTAAAACGTTTTCAGTGGCTTAAAAAATGAATTTCTAAGCTACATTTTGAACAAAAAAATTAAGACTGTAATTCAGAAGTGGATTTCAAAATCGATCAAACCTCATCATACTTTTTAGAAACGATCATTTTGAAATCATTCGATTTTCATCACATACCGGATTATACGCATCGCACTTGTTCAACAATAATGTATTAACTCCAAATTTTTATTTTTCATTTTTCACAAAAAAATCGATGCTTAATATTCATGTAAAAAATATCATACTTTTTTGTCTACTCTTGGTAATAAAACGATTGGTTTAAAAATTTAAAAACCCTGATTTGTGAGCTAATGTATTTAGTTCTTTCATTTCCAGTCGAACATGGCGCCGCCGACTAGCCAATAATGTGGAGTTAATCGTCCTTCCGTTTCTTCATATCTTATATACTCAACTCTAAAGAGAAAAATTTAATTTTAAGGTGCTAGAAAATTTAAAATTGAGTTATGACTCTATTGCAGCAAAGGCTCGATATGCTTTTAATACTAAATCGAAAAGTGTTTTTTGCTAAGACTAAAGATTTGGAATATATTTCTGTTTATTCTTTTCGATCTTATGAGGAACAAAAATATCTTTCAATTGCGATGTTCTTTATTTCTGATCAGATTATTTGTTCTGGTTGCCTCCTTGTCAACCTGTGTGGTCGAATTTTGTTCTTGCGCGAATACCTCGCGTTTCCCTTAATTGCTGTCTGTGATTAGTCGTCATGAGGCTTGCGCAGCGTGTGAGCAATCCACTTATATTTTCGCCTTCTACTTTTATGCTTAATAGGCATTTTGTATGTTCGAGCCCTTAGCGGTTTCTTTTGATTTCTCGCAACCTTCAATAAGTATTGATATGACGTTTAAATTGAATATTCTGATTTTCCTTTTATTTGAAAATAATTGTGAGCTAGTATTGTGGTTATTTTATTGAACTATTTATGGTTTTTAATCCAAATTTTTAATATTTTTAATTAGGCTTAAGTTCATTAAATTTAATTTTCATTAAATTATTTTTATGAAGAAAGGAATTTTGCAACATGAAAATTAATTAAAATTTATTGATAATTTTTCATTCTTGACTCAATCTGGGCTCGAACCCAGGTGTTTACGGACAGGTTACCCTGACATGTTTCGATTGCAACCACTCAATCTCCTCAGAGGGCTTGCCGTTTAACACTCGCAGCCATCGACGACTGCTGATGTCATTAGTCAAACATCAATCCTTAAACCAAATTGTATTCAACCTTTGGTAGATCGAAATTGTGAGTTCCATACAATTGTTGGTCATCTAAATGCTTGTTTTCGAACTTAATGCGATTTTCGATATCCATAAAACAGCCCCCTGTACTTTTTAGGCCACTATCTAAGTACCAAAAAACGTTAATTTTCGTTTATGTTGCTGTTGATCCTAAATGCCTTTAGACCCTGCTAAAATATGCATAAGCTTGCTTAAGCTACTGTCAAAAATTATCAAAATACCTCTCAAATGCATTTAAAAACACAAAAATCCAATCAAAAAACATTCGATTCCGTGCGGAAAGTGCGATCAGATTTGAACGACTGGCCCGTAGAAGGCGCAATCCGGAACACCAATTTTCAACAACTTTTCGCAGCTTTTGTGGCCGTATTTCGTAGATAGCTCTTCGAATGTTGATTTCCAGTAGTTCAATTGTTTGTGGTTTATCGACGTGACTGAACATAACCCCAAAGAAAATAGTCCAATGGGGTTAAATCACACGATCTTGGTGGCCAATTAATTGGGCCATTACGTGAATTTTTTTTTTATCAAAAGTTTCTTTGAGTTTATCAATTGTAGCGCCCGCTGTGTGGCATATGGCTCCGTTCTGTTGGAGCCACATATCAGCAAGATTAGTGCCACGTATTTGAGGTACGAAATAATTTCGATCCTGTTCCGATACCGTTCACCATTGACAATAACATTCTGACCATCATCGATTTTAAAGGCATATGGGCCAGTTTCTCAGCCAGCATATAAAGTGCATCAAACAGTAAATTTCTGTGGATGTAATGGTGTTTCGACAAAAGCTTGTGAATTCTCTTCACTTCAAATGCGACTAGAAATGGGCTTCATTGGAAAATAAAATTTTGAATGGAAATTCCAATTCAAAATCAACATCAATATCAATTTGTGCTTCAGCCCATTCGCCGTATTGGCAGCGCATACGCTGGTCGTTTGGCCTCAATTCCTGCACAAGTTAAATCTTGAAAGCTTTTAAGCCAAGATCCTTTCGTAAAATCTTCCATAAAGCGGAAGGACACAACCCCAGTTGCTGAGAACGGCGACGAATTAATTGATTAGGATCATCTTCAATGCTTTCCTGTACAGCGGCTACTGCTTCTTAAGTGCGCCATGTTCGTCGTCTCCCGAGATGAACATTATCAGTAACAGTAAATGTGGTCCGAAAACGATATATTGTTCTAAGAATTACCCGCTCTGAAGGACAATTTCAACAATTTGCACACGTTGCTGTGGTGTAAGTCGATTCATAATAAAATTTCTAAGCAAAGTTAACTAAACACAACTATCAGCTGATAAATGGGTGCTCAAATAAAGCAGTGATGCCAACTGAACGTTGTGACACTCTAAAAAAATAAACTTTTTATGTATTGTATGTTTTTTACCTCTTCAATAAGTTTTTCCTTCATGATTAAAAAATTTGTTAAATTATTCTTATTGTCAGCTGATTAATTGTCAAAAATACACAACGCGTTAAAAAGTTCAAAGTTAACCAAGTTAAGAGCTCAAGCGCACTAACGCGTGCTAACTCAAAAAATATAAAATACAGCTATTTGACAAATGGAGTACCACAGTCACTCTGGAGCTATTTAAGCTAAAAGGCCTGTTCGTCGATAGCGAATGAAGACTTCGTTCGCTTAAATTACATTTAAAACAAAAACAAATTATAAAATATTGTTTTTGTTTTGCATGTAAGTTAAGCGAACGAAGTCTTCATTCGCTATCGACGAACAGGCCATACATATTCTCCATATATGGGACTTGTTTGGTTTTACAAATTTGCGAAATCAACCTATTAAGTATTAAACCCAACGCCGATCAAATGTGCGCTTGGAATAGGGATTTTAACACGACCGCGCTCATGATATATGAGCTAGGACGAAATTAGCTTCTTAATACTACGGTGAAGGGAATATAATATATGACACAGCCAAATATAAACTTTTCCCCAACACTAACCGCTTCGAATAAAAAAAAATATTTTAATGATATTCACAAAAAGGACTTATTTAATTTAGTTTTGAAAAATATATTTCTTGTATAAAACCTTGTATATTGCTTTTAAAAACAAAAAATATACGTGTTCATTACTTCCGGTCAGCCATTATTACAAATATATCGTAATATTTAAAGATTATTAACGGGAAAACCAGAAATATGCAATTGCATGTTTTTCCTTATGCGACCAATAAAGGCTTTTTATGAATTTCGGCATCGATTTGTTGTTGCATAATTAATTTAAAAAAACCTTTTTGCGGCATTTTTTAAGTTTATAGCGCATATTTAGCATTTTTGAGGCATATTTTGATAATTAAATGTTTTGAAGAAATTAAAAAAAAATATTTTTATTGCGAAATTCAGGCTTTTCTGTTTTTAATATCTACAGTAGGGATTGCTGATCGGTTTTAACCGAAATCGAAACCGCGGTTTTAATGCCTACAAAACCGAAACCGAAAACCGACCAAAAATCCTCGTTTTAAGCTTTTACTTAAAATGTATATTTATGCTAAAAGAAATTGCAAATTATACATATTACTCGTACTTCATATACAAAAACTTTGTACATAATAGCCTGGAACAATGACAAGGTATCTCAAAATTCTTTAAATTTAAAATAAGTACTAAGAAGAACAAATGTTTCTTTTTTAATAAAAGTACCTGAACTCCCAGCTAGCATTTTTTGAAATTTTTAATCATATTTAAGTCTTTTTTGACTCTTCAGCGCTATTAAAATACCAAAATACGCGCTCATTTTCGGATAATAAATGATCCTTTTGTCGGGAGAAAATGGTACCCTACCCGCGACTTTTCTTGATGGGTCATATATGATTCGTTTTTTTTTTTTAGCTTAGAGACATTTTCGACTCTTTTTTTATAGTTTTTGTTATTCAGGGGTGTGAAGGAAATCAAAAACGCAAGAATTTGGAAGTTGTTTTTAATACACTTTTAATCAAATTTTTATAATTTTTTTTTATAAAATTATGTTTAATAGATAAAAAAAATTTTTATAATATTTGCCATAAAACTATTTTATTACAGAAATCTTGTTAAAAGACGACTTGTAAAATTCTTGCGTTTTGCGTTTTCGATTTCCATCGCACCCCTGATTGAATTTTAAATCAAACACTTTTAAATCATAAGCGAAAGTCATTTTTGTGTCGATTTTTAAGCGTGCAAATGATTAATCAGTTTTTAATCACCAAAAGTACTCAAAACAGACCTATACCGATTATTTTTGAAAAACGATCTTCCACGTGCTAGCAGGGTTGAAACAAATAAAAAAATTGTGTTACATACATACAAAAAATATATATGTAAATAGTTATACCCACACCACAATAGTGGAGAGGGTATTATGCATTTGTGCTGATGTGTGTAACGCCTTAAAATATTGGTCCTAGACCCACCTTAAAGTATACCGATCGTCTTAGAATCACTTTCTGAGTCGAACCAACGATGTCCGTCCGGCTGGCTGTCCATGTAACTTTGTGCGCAAAGTACAGGTCGCAATTTTGAAGATAATTTGATGAAATTTGGGTCATAGGTTCTTATTGGTACAAGGACCAAGCCTATTGAAAATGGGCTGAATCGTAGGGCCACGAGGGAAGATAGGGGGAAATTTCTTCCTCTCAGAAACTATCAAACCGATTTCAATGAAATTTAAAACATAGATAAACCCATATCTATATGGACACAAAATGTATGCATTTTTTAAAAAAAAAGGACTACGAGGGGAGATAGGGGCAATTTATGCTCTTAAACCGATTTTAATGAAATTTAAACCATAGATAGATCCATATCTATAAAGACACATTAGCTATAGAGTTTTTCAAAAATAGGACCACAAGGGGAGGTAGGGGGCAATTTCTGCCTCTCACAAACTTTCAAACCGATTTTCATGAAGTTTATAAACATAGATAAATCTATATTTATATGGACACATAAGCATGATGTGTTTTTAAATACTGTGGTGTAGGGTATCATATGGCGGGCTTGACCGACTATACTTTCTTACTTGTTGTACTTGGATATTTTCAAAACCGAAAATCGAAACGAAACCGACCGGTTTTAATCATTTTAAAACCGAAACCACGGTTTCACATTTTTACGGTTTTTAGCAAACTCTAGATTAAAGTAAAACCATATTATTACTTTTATTTCACATTGATTAAATTTTAAGATCTTTATTTTAATTTAAATAAAACTTCTTTTTCATTTTGTATATTTTAACGTTAAAAAAAACAGCAAAAACATGAATATGCTAAAACTCATAAACAAAAAAATAGTTGTACAAGACAAAAAACTTAACGTAACTTTAAAAAAGATATTAAGTTTTTCAGTATTTTGTATGGTGTGCTTTATCTTCTTTAACAAAAGAAGTCTTCTTGGCATCGAATGGACTAGATATTTTGTAACTTCTTGGGGAATAGAACTCCAGATATATTTGAGAGCGTTTTTTAAGGATTATTTTCCGGATCTCTTATATCTGTTTTCATATGAGCCCACAAATGCTCAATCGGATTTAAGCCGGGGCTCTGGGGAGGATGAGGCAAAACTTTTTTTGTGTTATAAAGCAGCCATTCCCTAACGATAACGGCCGAATGCTTTGGATCATTATCTCGCATGGAAACAAAATCATTCCCTAAACCCATTTTTTGGGCGGATTATGGCAAATTTTTTTTCATGATTTTTAAATAAGCTATTTTATTCATGATTCCCTCGATACACACAAGGTCACCTACCCCATTAGCACTCATACACCCCCAAACCATAACATTGCCGCCACCGTGCTTAACAGTATGAAAAATATTTCGTGGATTAAGCGCTTCCCCTTACTTTCTCCATACTTCCAAATACATATTTGGATTCGTAGATTAAGTGCTTCCCCTTCCTTATGGTATACTTTTTAATTTAACAAGTCTACAAGTTTTTTTTTTTTTGCTCACTGTATCTGTATTCTCAAAGTGTTCATCAATTTCGCTATCTACATTCAATTTTTATTCTAAAATTGTAAGACAAAGCAGTTTGTCTTTAGAGATAAATGTTATTTCTTACTTTAAAATTTTATATATTTATAAGCAAAAATTAAGGAAAAAGCAAATATATACATAGAAATCTGAACCAATCTTTTATATACCGATCGACACAGAATTACTTTTTAAAGTGATCTAACGATGTCCATCCGTCTGTCTGGCTGGTTGTCTGTCTATGTTAAGCTTGTGCGTAAAGTACAAGTTGCAGTCTTGTAGATAATTTGATCAAATTTGGTTAATACACGTTTTAATTGCACTGAGGATGAAGAATATGAAAATGGTGAGAATCGGTCTATATTGTCACATATTCCCCATAAAAACTTCTTGCCATATTAGACTCTTTGTGTCCGTTAACCATTTTCTTATGTTGGTATTTATATTAAAAAAATATATATTACTGCAGATTAAGTTCACATTGCACACTGGGAAATTCCGGCCAAAAGTCCATAACTTCCTTATTTCTTTACGTAAAGGGCTTAAATTTGGTATCCTACTTAAGAATAGCATGTTTGATTCCTAGGTAAAATTTTAGACACGTAAACACAAGGGTTGGCCAGATAATTGACGACCCAAAAGTATCGAACAAAATTAAAAAAAGCTTTGGAGGTGTAATAAAATATGATCATTTGTAGCGAGTATATTAGTAGTTTGTGGAATATCTATATATGCTCATCTCCTGTCCCCATCTTTTTGCCTACCTGACCAAATAAAAGTAGATATGTGAACTTATGTGATTATATAAATACATAAACATATGTATATATATCTTAACATAACTCAAACGTGGATCCGACTTGAGCTCCTGTGGGATGGGTGACGGGGGGATTGTTTAGGAACCTTCAGCTGAAACAAACCATTTTGCAAAATTTCATTTGGAAAGATCATAGAAATGGTATATATTTTTCCGTTTAAGGTGAGTGGGGGTTGAGATGGGTAAGGATGTGTACCAATTCTTTTTTCTTCCCCTGTACTCGTGACTGCATAGCTATCTATAACAAATATCTGTTCTTTCAGTAAATAGCTGAAATTTGGCATTCAAATATCATATATATTATTTCTAAAGCACTTTTTTTTGTCGGTTGCAAATATCTCCCATACCACCGCATCAAATTTAATGAATGATATCTCATTTTAAAGCTTATTTCTAACACTAATGACGAAAAATAATTAGAAATTGAAAAATTAATATTTTCATTGATAAAAATTTTATTTTAAAATGTATTGAAGTTGCTAAAATTATTTTCATTTTATGTTACAAAAATGACAACTAACGGTGTGAAATATTTGCACGGGTCATCTAGTTGGGCATATATTCAGTATAAAAATAAAAATAGCTTAACTAAAAAAGTACCAACGGTATTTATATATTCGAATTTCCAAAAGGTACCAAAATTTGTATAACAGCTCTTTAAGAGAAGAGAACTCAATTTAACTTTATTTTTATCTTTATTACTTTAAGAAGATAAATTGTTTACCAAAAAAGTACCAAATTTTATTGTTTCCCTTTTTTATACCCAAAATGTGCAAATTTCAAAAAAGTACCCAACACATGATAATTCAATTTTGGATTCAATAATGGTATTTTTGAATTTTACGTCTACCTCTGTTAGATCACGAGATATAATGTTGCTGATTTTACCCGTTTTTACCTATTATGAATTTAATTTCCAAAAGTCTCTGCCTTTTTTTATTGACACATTGAGAGGGGAGTCTACATACAAAATTTCAAGTGTCTGGCTTAAGTTGTTTGGGTTGGGCGATGATCACCCAGTCCGTCACGCTAATCTTAAACAAATATAGGAAATTATTTAAAATGATCTGGCTACTAGGGTAGCAGGTGGTGGCAGCTGAAATGTATAGTGCTTACTTTTGATACTTAACAGTACTAGATCTAATTATCACTTAACCTCCCCTAGCCCCACCTTTTTTGTTATGATCTCTTTAAATTTGGCTTACTTTAGGTTTTATTTATTTTTAAAGTAACTCACAATCACTTCACTTATCCAAAAAAATAACGCAAACAAAATCACAATTATCACATGGAATGATTAATTACTAATACGGTTTAAGCTTAACGTGCTTATTTACAAAGAATACTTACAAGAAAAAAGCATAGCTTTTTTTATTTCAAAGCATAAAAATTCATTTTAAAAACCTAAAATTTATAAGAAAAAAATTATCTACTTTGCTCCACTTTTAACAATAAAATAGATATCCAAGATCCAAAATAAGAAATAAGTTGTATGTTTTGAAGTGTTCGCTATAATCTGTCATCAAAATTTTATTAAAATTAAAAAAAAAAAACAAGTTAGAGTGCTATATTCGGCTGTGCCGAATCTTTGATACCCTCCACCGACACTTCGAATGTTTTAGGAGTAATATCTGTATGATGTCTATTTAATTGTATAATCTTTGTAAAAACAGACATCTGCATTAAAATTTGTTGCGGTTTAGACCTATATACAATTATTGATCGACAATCAGAATCAATTTTAAAAAGTTTGAGTAGAATATCAGTTTAAGCTGAACTAAAATGATTTTCAAGGGAACAAATTATATAAAAGCCATGGTAAGCTATGAACCAATCATCCCAAATTCTGCAGAACGATTTCTGGTATTAAAAAACATAAACTTCAATACAGCGGTGCAATTAGTTTAAGCGTTTGCAGTGAATTTCAGAAGGCTGCTAAAATGGAATCTAAGGAAAATTATGGACCGTATATCACAAAATTGCATAACATTTTTTCTGGCCATATGAAGCTAAACTGGAAGAAAGTTTACCGCGTATTTAATTATTTTACCAGAGTAGGCTTTAAATGAGGCCTATGGTAAGTTATGCACCGATCTTCACCAAATTTCACAGTGTCATTTCTAGTTCTATAAAACTGTGATGTATCAAATTTTGTTATGATTGCGTTATTTTTTACGTTTTTAGGCGTATTAAGCTGTTTTCCGGGAGTAAGGTTTATATGGGGCCTAGGTTAAATTATTAACTGATCTTCACGAAATTTCACAGTCTTATTTCTAGTCCTGTAAAACTGTGATGTACCAAATTTTGTTATGATAGCATTATTTTTTACGTATTTAGGTTGACTAAGCTGTGTCCGGGAGTAAGGTTTATATGGGGCCTATGGTAAATGATGGACCGTTCTTCACCAAATTTTAAAGTCTTATTTCTCGTTCAATAAAACTGTGATGTACCAAAGTTTGTTATGATAGCATTCTTTTTTACGTTTTTAGGCGTACTAAGCTGTTTTCCGGGAGTAAGGTTTATATGGGGCCTATGGTAAATTATGGACCGATCTTCACGAAATTTCACAGTCTTATTTCTAGTTCTAAAAAATTTTGATGTACCAAATTTTGTTATGATAGCATTATTCTTCACGGATTTAGGCGTAGTCTGGAAGTAGTTTTTATATGGGGCCTATGGCAAATTATGGACCGATGTTCACGAAACTTAATAGTTTCATTTCTAGTCCTATTTAACTGTTACGTGCCAAAATTTGTTATGATAGCATTGTTAGTTAGGGTTTTAGGCTTACTATACTGTTTTCCGGGAGTAGGGCTTATATGGGGCCTAGGGTAAATCATGGACGGATCTTCAAGATATTTTACAGCGTGATTTCCAGTTAAATAAAACGAACTGTTGCGAAATCTTATATCATTCTGTGCATTTTTCCACCATTTATGTTAGTTTTTGTAACAAAATTATCAATTTTTTTTAGGTGGTGGTTCCACATTTTGATTCATAGCTCAGATCCTATTAAACCGATTTTGCTGGATTTCAATCCCAAACTGCTTAGGATAACTACAAGCAATTTGACACCAAGTTCGTTTATTTCTTTTGAGTTTTTCGAAAGTGAGCGTGTTTTCAACAGACGGACAGAAGGACAGACGAACAGACAGACGGACATGGCTAAATCGACTTAAAATTACTCAAGGACCCAGAATATATATACTTTATAGGGTCTGAGATGAATAATAAAAAAGTTTCACACGGAATGACAAACTTAATATACCCTCTTCACAACTAATTGTGGTGGAGGGTATAAAAAAAATAATTTTTTGCCGGAATTTACCAGTGTGCATTGGTTCACATTTGCCCAAAACTCCCATCTTTAAAAAGCTTTAACTTCCTTTTAAATGTTAACATTAACAAACAATTAAGCGCCGTCCCTAAAATCCCTTTAAGACAAAAAAACCTCATATGGATGTTAATATCTAGATAATATCTGGCACAAATAACACTTATATAAAGTTAAATCTCTTAGCATAACTTTGTTTTTGTGAGCCCATGACTGCTCGTCGTTTCCATGTAGGGTAAACTCACGAAAATTCGTCTGTAAATACTATAGTGATGGCCTTTACCGATTATAATTTTGGGATTCTATTGTTGAATATTTTGTTTTCAAATTCGAAATTTAAAATTTTTTTAAGACAAATTTTTAAAAGTTTTCAGGGTATATTTTCAAGTTTTAACTGCGTATTTAATGCTCATATATCTGGTTTCCCTGATAATTCATTATAAATCATTTCCCGTTATTGCAGATTTGGCTATTATTATTAAAAATTGTGTTGCCTTTAATATTTTTAAATACGTTGTAATGTAGCCCACACAAAGTGTTTTCAGAACACATTAAGTAGAATCATCATACATAAATAAAACTTTTTTTCTATCAAAAATTCTATTAAAACATGAATGAAAAATGCCATACAAAATTAGAACGTCATGTATCTTTATTCTATATGCTGACCAACCACATTATTTATCAAATGGATAAATTAAGACCAGGTAAGGAAACGAAACGAATCGAAGTAAAACCATTTAGTCGATTTGTACATTTAGGCCACAAACATAAAATGAAAGGAAATAAAACTGAAAACAGTTTAAAAGGATACAAGAAAAAACCTTAAATAAATGTTAAGAAATAAAGAATTCAATATAAAAATTTTAACAACTTTCTTCCGTTTGCAAGTTTTATTATATTTCGTTTCTTTTTTCCTTTTTTTCTAATTTCAGCAAACCGATGCAGCTTGTGGCTCCATGAGAATGTGTACGTACGGCTGATATAATAAAATACTGACTAGTACTTTTACATGGATATGTAGAAACCTACTAAATCAGGGGCATAAAATATACCAACATGTAGCAAACATTTTATGACTAGCCTTCCTAAATAAGGGTGTTCACCAATTTTTAGGTGGTGGCAAAAGCGATTAAAATAACATGAGCTGGTCATAAAAATATTTATGGCAAATAATCACTCGTAAAAGATATTGCCAATATTCAATTTAATTGGTCACTTAAAGAGAAAACGATATTTGATGTGCCGAAGGTAATGCCATAATTTAACAAATAAATGCGATAAGCAGAAGGGTAATGAATAATTTATAAAATATTTAGAGCGTTTTTAAAAAGTTAAACTTTTATCGTAAATTACTTCTTTGCAATATAAATTTTCTTAACCAACAAAAACATTTCGCACTGTGCAACAAAAAAAAACCTGCCCAAAACTTGCAACGCGAAATAAAACTATACTACTGGAAGAGCAAATCCACTAAAGGGTTTTAAAAAGTTAGCCCGGGTTCCCAAAATATCAGCCCCTAAAGTTTTTGAATCTTTTGAAAAGGCGATTTGTATAAGTCAAAAAAAATACACTAAGGCCCGTTTTCACAACTTACCGATAGCTAAAGGAAGGATTATTACAACTTTACTTTAACCTACCAGGTAGGATAAACCTTAATTTACTTAATCGTTCCCTTAAGGTTAAAGTAAAGTTTTAACAATGGAACACTTTTTATAAGGTCGGTTAAAGTCTACTTTAAGCTATCGGTAAGTTGTGAAAACGGGCCTAAATGTACTTCTAAGCTAAAATACTATTTCAGCTGTCTTAAGCAGTATTGTTTGGCGATTCTTTTCTTCGAATATATTAACCCTCTAACACTCATTTTAAGGGGTCAATTTTGTCCTTTTTTTAACTTCCACACAAAAGTATACTAAAACGGCACTTTAGGGGGTTAAAGTGTTCGACGAATTTTTTTCGCA
Organism: Pollenia angustigena; assembly: GCA_930367215.1. Lineage (NCBI taxonomy): Eukaryota > Metazoa > Arthropoda > Insecta > Diptera > Polleniidae > Pollenia > Pollenia angustigena. The sequence continues at coordinate 47,189,916 of OV884058.1, forward strand.
TTAAATTTCACCTGGGGTCTTCTAAGACTAAAACATCTTGCAATGTTTGTAAAATGGGTTTTCGAAAAATTCGTAATTCAAGGCCCGGAATTTCGAAAATCCGTTTTACATACATTGCACGAACTTTTGGTATTAGGAGACCCCTAGTATGATTTGATGCAGAAAATATTCACAGAACATTTTAACCCTCTAAAGCCATACAATTCTACTGAAGACATCTGAAATAGTATTTTAGCTCAGAAGTTCATTTAGTAAATTTTTTTGACTTGTACCAAACGCCTTTTCAAAAAATTCAAAACTTAAGGGGTCGATATTCGGGAACCCGAGCTAACTTTTCAAAACCCTTTGGCAGATTTGCTCTACCAATATGCTTGTTTCATTTCGCGGAATTTTGTTGCACTGTGTAATCCGTGAAATTTTTTTTTTTAATTTAGTTAGATTAATATTGCTAAAGGTTAAAAATTTTAAATGAGCAGCAATAACGAAACACAAGCTACCAGGAACGCTTATCATATGCAATTTATCAATTGGTAGTCTATTATTAATTTTCTATTTTTACAATTTTACATTTAATTAATAACACTGTAGTAGTTGAGGTAGCAATAAAATAAGTAGCAGAGGCTCCATTGGGTGTCGATATTGTTAGAGAGATCTCTTTAGATCAGACTGGTGTACTTTCAACTGATCTGGCACTATTCGGCGGTAAGCCACACTCGGCGAATAACAACTGCCAATAGAATTTGTCGCATATGTGTTTTAAAGCTTGGCCTTTAAGGCAATAACTTGAACCCCTTACAACTTTTTGTTCCATAGCACAGTTTGCTATGACATTTTAAAGATTCGTTTAATTTTTATATTACGTCACATAGTGATATTCATTAACGACTATTTCTTTTGGGAAACCCTTTCAAATAATGAAAGCTACATATTGCATACCATGTTCAAAGTAAATGGCTATAAAGAAAATGAACAATAGAAAAATCAAACGTCTTGAATTACTAAAATGTTAAATTTTAGTGCAATTTAGACTTTTCTAGTTTCATGGTTAACCGCCATTACCAACTCATAAGTTTGCTGAGTTATATAAAAAAAAAAGAAAATCATGAAAATAAATGTGGAGATATCTGATCGTTATTTATAATAGATTTTGCAGGAATCACAACACTGTGCACGAATCGTTGAAGAATTTAAAAAAATGCAGAAAAAATATTCAAGAGTTAAATAAAGATTTTGGAAAAAGAGAATACGAGAATCATTTGAAAGAACAGTCATTCATAGCAAGTAGAAAAAATGGGGAAAATAAACTTAAAAATAATTATGTATTTAAAAAATATTCAAAATTATTAACTTAAATTTTACTTTGTAAAATCTACAATAAAAAGAAAGAAAAAAAAAATTAATTTTTGCCATAATATATAATTTTTTTTTTCTTTTAAATGAAAGTGCTTATTATACTGCAACTTAAAATTTCCACAACGAATTTTCCATTGAAAAAAAAAACCACATGAAGCAATAAATTTAAATTTCACTTTTTTCCATTTTGGCCGCTTTTTTACTGCTCTACCGAAAAAGGAAATAAAATGGAACCTGCTGTACTAAATAACTTTTTAGTTGTATGGGATACAGTGAAGTGCAAAAATGGCATTAAGCAATTGTTTTACTAGTTTTATTTTAAATTTGCTATTAAGTTTCGAAACTTTGGTCGAGCTAAAGTTTAAAATTAGGAAACTTTATGTATAAAGGAGACCCTTTAAAATATCGAAAAATATCCAAATATTTTATAAATTTTTATACGGAGCAATGCAAGACAAATCGGACAGTTTGGAGTATAATATTTTTTGATTTTACTTGCTATTTTTTATATTGTTGATGTTCCCACTCAACAGCAAGTATCAGCAAATTTTCAGATTTTTTTTGGCTTACGGTTAGTAACCATTGGTTACAGAGATATCGAATATTAAGAAAAAAAAATAAGAAAACTATGTTCAAATAAACACGCATAACGTGTTCAATATTAGTCTAAATAGAATAAATTTTTTTATATGTATTCTTTTTTTGTCTACTATGAAGTAAAAAGTAGAAAAAAATTTTGCACAGTGGGCTTGGCTGCGACCCTTCACCAGTTTCGTGCACATATAATTGTATTTCCTGATAGATGTTTACTTAGCTGTATTAACTTATAACGAAACAGTAACTTAGTGCAATATAGAGATCGTCAAAAATAATGCTATCAAACCAAAATTTGATACATCAAAGTTTTATAGGACTAGTAATAAGACTGTTAAATTTCGTGAACATTGGTCCATAATTTACCCTAGGCTCCATATAAACACTACTTCCGGAAAACAGTTTAGTACGCCTAAAACCGTAACAAATAATGCCATCATACCAATTTGGTACATCCCTATTACTGCAGTGTTTTCCAGGCGGTGGTTTTTGCAGCCAAAATGGCTGCTGATTTGGCACGTGTTTCCAGCACTAAAACTTTTTCATCGATAGTCAGGCGGCGATCAACGCTATAACCGCTGAATACTCATATTCCTCTGTCGTCCAGGAGTGTAGAGACTCGATAGATAGACTCTGTGCCAATATAGGAGTGCATATCTACTGGGTTCGCGGTCACCAGGGCATAGAGGGCAACGAAGAGGTGGACGAATTGGCGAAACGGGGGGCCCGTTTACCACACGATAGGATGATGGCCATCCCGGCTCCAATTCAGAATAAAAGGAGAGATACGGACTCCGCTATACGGAGGAGATCCGAGGCGTTTCGGGAAAATACAAGAACGTGCAGTGTTTCCAAGGTAATGTGGGGATCCTACGATCCAGACTCGACGAGAATTCTTCTGTCGCTATCGAGAAGGGACTGTAGACTTCTGATAGGTTTTTTGACGGGTCATTGTTGGACTGCGGTATACGCCCGTAGGGCGGGGCGGTTGAATAGTGACAATTGTAGATTTTGTGTTTGGTACCAGGGGAAAAGGAGACGGTAGAGCACTTGCTTTGCTACTGTCCAGCACTCGTGCGCTCCAGGGCGAACTGTTTGGGAGATCATTATCTCCAATATCTCGGGGAAATCTCTGGAATTGGGTTAATGAGACTCCTGGCATTCGTCAAGAGAGTGTGGGGTACTCTGGGTGCCATCAGATCTGACTGACCTTTTAACTGACTTTCATCTGCGGATTATCGTACAATGTGGTAACGCTAGGGACCTTTTTGGTCTATGCGGGGTCTTTGTGTCGGGCCACTCTAACCTAACCTAACCTAACCTAACCTTATTTGGTACATCACAGTTTTTTAGAACAGATAATGACACTGTGAAATTTCGTGAAGATCGGTCCATAATTTAACCTAGGCCCCATATAAAGCCCACTCTGGCAAAATAACTAAATACATACGCCTAAAACCGTAGCAGATTTAGATATTGCGGTAAACTTTCTTCCAGCTTAGCTTCATATGGGCATTTCCTGGGGTCACGAACGTACGTTTGTACGCTTTTGATGTACAAATAATATTTTTTTTTTTTTTTTTCTTCATTATTTATTTATTGAATCTTCATATATTAAATATGAACTAACAATAATTAATCAAATCTTAACCTAATACGTTATTTTTTGTCCTGCCAGTGCCAGACAAAAATTTTCTTCATCGTGGGTTCTGTTCACTTTTATAGGTGTTTATCGCTCATCTAATTGGATAAGTGCTGCAGTGTCTCTTCTTCTTAAGCGAGTGTGGCCGCTATCATTTAAAATATTTCGTGCTAGTGGGTTCGGGTGCAATTCGAGCCTTTTTTACGCATAATATACATATTTATGTAGGCTCATTAATGACATTGTTGGTGGTCATAATTTTAATTCGTCTATAACAAATTTCAGTTCATTTTTTACTTGTTGATAGATTTTTTTTGCACGCGACGCTTACTGTTCTTTTTGATGACAAAAACATGTGTGTATGTACATATAAGGGCAAAGACAATAAATTTATCAAGATGTTTGTTGCACTTGTAACATTTTTCGCAAACTGTTGATCAGGGAGGAAAGCAACAAAGTGTTCAATTCAAACAACCGAGTTGATTGATTCAACTAAACTTATAATGAAAATTAAGCTTAAAATCGAGTAAAATTTTAATTGAAAAAAATATTTTTTTTAATTCAATCAATTAAGAACGTAATCAAATTTATTTTAAAATTCAAAAATCACTATTAATTGAAAAAAAACTGCCAATAATTTTTTCTGTGTAGAGATGCTCAGGCTGATGTGTGTATATAATTTTGTGCAAAAACAGTAAAATACGCACTCTTAAGTAATCATCAAAAGTGATTCCGTAAAGCAAGGTAACGTAGGAGGAAATATGGTCATATCTCCTTAAACCATAGACGTACCGAACAATGTTATTAAACGCCACATTAAGTTTCCTTTTACTACCGCTGTCACAGCTGGCAAATAATTCAGAGCCATACAATAAGATGGGTATCAAGTATGATTTAGCAATGAGTATTCTTATTTTAATTGGAGTACAATACTGGGTTTGCCACAGATTCCTTAACATTGAAAACGTTCGACCACATGCAAAATTAACGTGGTTAGACCAAGTGAGGGTGTTGTTAAAGTATATACCAAGATTTTTGGCAGAGTTTACAATTTTAATGGACTGGTTATTTAAAGTTAGAGTAGGATTGCCGTCAAGTTTTAACGACCTTTTCTTAATAATCAAACACTTGGACTTGATAGGATTAATTGCTAGACCATTAGCGGTGGCCCACCCGTAAACACGATCTAACTCCTGGTTTAAGGTCCTCACACATTCATCAATCACAACTAATATAGAGCTGAACATCATCTGCATACAATCTAACCCTACAATGCTCAAGCTTATCCTGAAGATCATTCACGTATAACGAAAAAAGTAATGGGCCTAAAATTGAACCTTGCGGAACACCACGACTTAATGGCAAAGAGCCCGAAACTGATGCAGTAGTTTCAACATATTGATATCTATCTGTTAGATATGATTATATATTGTGGCAGTTGAAGTAAATCTAAACATATGGTTAAGTTTAAGACACAATATATTATGGTCAACCATATCGAACGCTCTGGAATGATCCAAGAGAACTAAAAATGTAACATTATTGCAGTCTAACTGTTGTCTTATATCCTCAGAAACATCTATCAGGGCCGTGATACAACTGTGATTTTTACGAAAACCAGATTGCCGATCAGTGAGCGTATTGTTGGTTTCAAGATACTGTGAGACTTGGTTATGAATCAATCTTTCAAAAGCCTTAGATAAAAATGGTAAGATTGGTGTCTGTATACTGAATGTCAAGCTTTGTTTACTTTTTGTCAAGGCGAATTTATTACAGGTGGGCTTAAAAGCCCTGCTGATATTAGTTAAAATCACTGTTGAATGTAAAAATTTTGTTTATTCTCTTTTATTATATTTTTGACATTGTACAATGATTTTACAAAAACAAATTGCTTGTGGTTTTTGTACGAGTTGTACTTGTTGTAGTACCGAGATTTCCTGGGATGGATTCGTCTTGCTTTTTGTGAAAAAATTAATTAAAATTTAAAATTCAATAAAAATTGAATTTAAAAAAAGTGTACTTTATCCGTGGTTTTCATGGACAACAGCGTATGTCTTTAAACAAAATTTTTCAGGGAAGCCGAAAAATCATTATTGATCAAACTATCGGTATCGAACTTTTTAAACTTGGCTTTTAAGTAAATAATCGGATTTGAGCAATATTGTTACAAACTTTAAGAACCATGCAAAGAGCATTTAATTTCAGCAATATGGCATCAGCATCTCAAAATCGAGAAAAATGGACATACCAATGAATGGGCCAATGAAAACCACGGCTGTAGGAAATATCGCCCAAAGAAAAATGGCCCAAAAAAAAAATGAAAAATCGCCCAAATGAAGAATCGCCCAAAAGAACATGAAAAATGACCCAAAAAGTTATATATGAAATTTTGCCCAACAAAAACGAAAAAGGGCCCAAAAAAAATGAAAAATGACCCAAAAAGCAAAAAAGTGGTTATTATTCATATAAATTTAATTCCATACAAGTGTAAGTTTTATGTAAAAAATTGCATTCTATCTTCAACAGCTGCTCGGCAGTAAGGACAGTAATACCGGCTGCGCAAATTTCGCTAAGCTTCTCTGCATAGCCGGCCTTCGGCCGGGCGCAAGGATTTTCTCCTCTATGGTATAGCAAACACCGGCTTCGCTAACTAAAGCTTCTCTATATAGCCGGCCTTCGGCCGGGCGCAAGGATTTTCTCCTCTATGGTAGAACAAGTACCGGTTTCGCTAAGTAAAGCTTCTAAAATCTGCCTTGTTTTCGAACGAAGGCCATATACGCAGAGAAGCTTTAGTTAGCGAAGCCGGTGTTTGTTATACCATAGAGGGGAAATCCTTGCGCCCGGCCGAAGGCCGGCTATACAGAGAAGCTTTAGTTAGCGAAGCCGGTGTTTGTTATACCATAGAGGAGAAAATCCATGCGCCCGGCCGAAGACCGGCTTTGCAGAGAAGCTTTAGCCTCTTCAGACCGTGGGTACACATATGTGCACCTTAACTAATTGCAAGTTTTTAGGACTAGCGACATCGTGTGATCAATAGAAACAGTTTTATTACTTGCTTTAAGATACTGCGCTTCAAAACAATACCAAAAGATGGCAGGGTTTAGAAGTTTTAGCCATTATTTTTACATTTGAATTTAACAGTTTGAAAAAACCATACTGTTGGGATATTTTTCCTCAATAACTAATCGCTAAGACCTGAAGTACACATATGTGCACCTCTTTTTCTATCAGTTTAAATAAAAAAATTAAAAAAATAATTAAAACCGAAATTAAAATTACACCTCATAAGATAAAACAAATAGTTAATAAGCCCTTTACTTAATCGGTTCTGTTCAGAACTAAAGAAATTAAGAATTAACGTTGAAATTTTTCATATCTTAAGACCTGAGGTACACATATGTGTACCCTTAATTTCTAAGAATTCAAATAAAATTAAAAAAAAAAAAAAATACACTTGTCTTATTTGCTCCCCAAAAGGTGTAAATAATATATAAGAAATGTAAAAATTCAATGGGTTAATGCTCGGGTCTTAAGAGGTTAGTTATCGCAGCCGGTATATATTATATCCTTGAGGAGAAAATCCTTGCGCCCAAAAGTGTTTTCGTTATATATTTAATATAAACACCCAGAGAAAAAACAACAAACTTATTTTTAAATAAATTACAATTATATTAAATAAAGATGGCCCGAAAAAATGGGCTATTTTTCATATAATATTTAAAAAATTAAAAATCACTTTATCAATTTAAAAAACGAAAAATCACCCAATAATAACGAAAAAAAGCCCAAAAATTTTGGGTCACTTTTCATATGAATTAAGGCCCAATTTTACATGGAATTTTTTTGGGTGATTTTTCATTTTTTTTTTTTTGGCCATTTTTCTTTGGGCGATATTTCCTACAGCCGAAAACCACAGATAATACTATGTGTACATACCTATTGATTTTATTTTACATAATAATCAATATTAAAAATTTTGTTCGGCCCTTTCAAAGGTATTTTGGCATTTTAAACCTTTCAACTGGCCCAAAACAAGAAACTCGAAATGCATCACTGATATGTATTTATTTATTGACTTATTTTTAATTCTTAATTTTTTAGCGTTAACATCATTTAAAGTAGAGTTTGCTCAAAGCCGTAAAAATGTGAAACCGCGGTTTCGGGTTTGAAATGATTAAAACCGGTCGGTTTCGGTTCGGTTTCGGTTTTGAAAATGTCAAAGTTAAACTTCATACATAAAAATATATATTTTTTTACCTGTTTACCTGGGCCTGGCCAGGATTTTTTTTGACTTTTTCCAGTTTTTTTTATAAATTTTATTAAGTATATCAAAACGAAACATTATGTCTTCCTCAATCAAAATGTTTTTTACAAGAAAATCAGAAAAAAGTGTAAACACCGTGGGCGTCGCAATTGGCCAAATGAAAATTTTGTTTATAAAATCAAAATTAAACGTATCAAAAGGCATACGCAACACATAAGAATTCTTTCTTTACTGTTTTTTCGAAGAAATTTTCCACTTTCCGACAACATTTTCCTGCTATAGCCATAAAACTCCATACATATAAAAGTAGTCCCAGCCTTGCCCAGGGGTTCGTTAGTGTGAGTTTTTTGTATAGCCACAAAAACTCCATGCAAAATACTATTGGTCCCAGCTAGGCCCAGTGGTAGTTTGTGCCACACAAATTAGGCGTCTACACACAGAAAAAAATCAATGTATATTCGTTCAAAACAAGGTTGATTTTAAATTTTTCAGTAGTGATTTTGCTTCATTGTTGTTTCATATTAATTTAACATGATTTTACAATAACTTGCGAACAACATTTTTTTCTTTTAAAATAACTATAATTCATGTTAATTTAACATTGCAGTAAAGTTAGAGCAAAATGTAATTAATATTGAAATAACAATCCGAATCACGTTGAATGAAAGTTATTTAAAGTTGAAACAACGTGAATTTCATGTAGAATCAAATTGGTTGGAGTGTGATATAACAGTGTGAAGACAACATATGCATTTATTTAAGAATAATTTAAAACACTTACCCCTGTAACACATGTTTCACTTATTTTGTATCTCCTTTGTTAACAGAAGCATCAGCAGAATGGCCCGATATCGTTTTCGTCATCATTCTACTTTGAAAACTTGATGTACTATTTAACTAAATTATTTTAATTAAAAGAATACGGGAATTGTCTTCTTTTTATAATATATTTTAAACATCTATATATAAATCGGCTAAGGCAAAACAGTTAAGAACACTTTCCTCCTCTGGATGTCAACCGATTTGAACAAAATATACACCATTTGAAAGATATTTACTTACAGAAGTGCACAATACATATTTTGTTAAAATCTGTTCAATAATTTCAGAGTTATAAGCGTTCAAATTTGCTACTAGCACAAACACAAAAAATTTGTTTTTTTCAACTTTAAAATAATAAAAAATAGGGTTGTCGACATTTTTTAGAAACCGGTTTTCGAATATTTCGACTATGTACTTTTTGTTTTTCCTTTGGTATGTTTTGAATTTTTGTTAATATTCGACCTATAAAGATAAAATTAAAAATGCATGGTCCTGGGGGAATAAGGACATGTAAGGGGAGCTTTTTGTTACTTTTTCGTTCAACATCTGGAACATTGATTAATTTTCGTTAATATAAGACATAGAAAAATAAAATTAAACATTCAATGTCCTGAGTGACAATCTATTAAGCAGATTTTTTGATAATTTTTTGTTTTATCAATTCTGATTATATTGAAATTATAAAATGAAATTAACTCACGTGGAAGTTAAAATGAGGTTGGTCCCTCGCCAAATCGATCCACTAAGACGGGAAAAATGCTCGAAACATGTAAAAACATGTTAATTCATATTTATTTTATTATTTAATAAAAATGATTTTTTCACCGAGTTTTTTTAAAAAACTTTTTTGCTATCTTATCTCGACTTAAGATGTTTTGTCAAAATGCCACAGATATATTGTTAAAGTAAATCCTAAGACCGAGGTTTTTTTTGTCGGTTTTCGGTTTCGGTTTTTAGGCATTTAAAACCGCGGTTTCGATTTCGGTTAAAACCGAACAGCAATCCCTAATTTAAAGTGCATGTAGCCGATAAATGCGATTTGTAAAAATTGTTTTACCGTGGTCGGGATTGGTGAAAAATGTGACTGAATGCAAACGCGTCCACCAAGTAGTTGAGTACCTCAATTCTGGTTCTTATGCCTACAGAATAAACACTTGCAGCTTACAATTTAAAAACGTCAGTATTAGGATAAACCTCAGTATGAATAATTCTTAGGTTAATACAAAATATCCCTTTTTTGAATTCATTCATAATTAGCAATATCTTATGTGTAACCATATAACCCCTATCAACCTCAGTAATAGCAATTTGTTTATAAAAATATGCATATTGAAAAGTCTTTGTTCCTTAACGAAAAAAAAATATCATATTCAGAACAAACGTCTAAGACCCTAATATAATTTGTTATACACTGTTTAAGCACAGATAATCTTAACATGTGTGTGGTTGTTCATACATAAAGTTTTACCAGAAACAGTTTTCACTTCGTGTATATAAGTATTTATATCTTTGAGTATGTAACCACAATTCCATATAATATGTATATTGTATTGTACATACATACATATTAACTTATATGCACTTGCCAGTACATTAATGTACAGTGGAGTGTCTATATGTTTTTACCACTTCCTTCCGTTTGAAGTCCTTAAATATTATGTGCTGTTGCAGCATAACAATCAAAAGTAAACGGCGCGAAATAGTAGAGAAAAAATTAAAACCACAAATACTCAATTCATACTTGTGCCATTAATAAACGAGTTGAATTCAATACTTGGCAAAAGATACAAAAATTTTTAAAATTCATTTACTTATAGCTTGTGCGACAGTTGTTTCAGAAGTTTGATAATTTAATTATAAACATTTAAAACTTTAAGATATAAAATCAAATCATTACTCTTTTGGTTCACTTTGGGACACTTTTGTAGAATGCATGAAAAGGAGCGAATTGCTTTGTAACTGCGTATGTAGTTGAATAGGAAAATGTCAAAAGTTTACAGACAGGTACCCATAAATAAAATATTGCTGCGATGAAAGGAGCTCTAATGTAACTTTTGTTCAATCGATGGATGGACAAACATGATTAAGTTGACCGAAAAAAGGCCTTAAACTCGCATTTTTTTATTTTAAAATTATATTCCTCTGGGTGGCGTTTAAATTGAATAAACAAAAGAAAATATTCAGTAGGGGTGCTGCTTTTATAAAATATACCTTGTACAGGTCCCACCAGCAAGGCGAATTCGGGAAAACTTGTTTCATGTGGTTATGATTTCTATCGGCGATTAAGCTCGGCATTTTTGTTTTTTTGGATGCTGCTAGCACTTATTTGCAATATCTTTTTATTATCGTTCTCAACAATAACATTTTGTAAGATTGTTGGGTGAAACATATTTATCTTATAACTCCTGCAAATACTCATTCAATATGTCATTACCAGGCTCGTTTCCTCTTCACTTTCAATATCGGTGTCATTAGTGTTATCGAGGCTCCACGAAAAGCCCCCCAATGAAATAACGCCCAGGAAATAGCCCCCAATGAAACAATCCCCAAAAAATAGGAAATAACACCCAAAAGCAGTGAATGAAATAACATCGAAAAATAAATGAAATAAACCCCAAAACGAAAACGAAACAACCCCCAATATTTTGATGTTATTTCATATGAAATAACACCCAATGATGAAAATAAAATAACCCCCAATGAAATTAACCCCATCAGCAACAAAAATGAAATTATGCCCAAAATTCATAAAAGAGTCAGATTCACCAAGGATTTCATGAAGTCAATATGGACCAACAGCAAAGTCGCAAAATTATTGAAATGAATCGTGTGTTGGCCCGCAGGCGTCTTCTTAATAATAAGGATATATTCGGTTCAAAAATATTGCTGTAGTTATTTTACCCGCCCGTAGATCCTTGTAGCCCTGCTCTATTTTTGCAGTTCGGAAGGGAATTTGCCTTCTAGGTTTGGCCTTTACACGGGGGGGGGGGGGGGATTGCTTTTTAACCATGGGAGGTAAGGCCATAATGGCTTTATTGATTAATTAAATGGGAGATAAAGCCGTTATGGTCTTATCGCCCAATCATTGAGAGGTAAGGTCATATTTAAAATTTTCCGAAATGAGAGATATAGCCATATTTTTTTCACAAATGAGAGACAAAGCCATACTTTTCCAGAATAGTGTTACGCATGGTGTCAACATTCTGTAAAAGGGAAAATCCTTAGTTATCATTGAAAAACATTTTTTTATTCTTGTGACGCACGCAGGAAAACTTCATTCAGCGAAGCCACCTGCAGCGTCCTACTGGAGGAAAAAATCCCTAAGCACGGCCGCAGGCCGTCACGAAGAAAACCTTTAGTATGCGAAGCCAGATTTCAATACTTAACTTTGGTGTTAAAAATGAAATAACCTCCGAATTAAAAATGAAATAACACCCAAATTAAACACGCTATGAAACAAGCCCCGAGTTGGGTGTTATTTCATTGGAGATTATTTCATAATTTGAAAACCCCAAATGAAGAATGAAATAATTCCCAAAAAAAAATGAAAAACGGCCCAAAAAAATTGGGAGTTTTTTCATATGAAATAGCACCCAAAAATTTATGAAAAAAAAATTGGGGAATATTTCATTTCTCGTTTGGGCGTTATTTCATTGGGGGCTTTTCGTGGAGCCGTTATCGACAGGAATTGACTCCAAAACCGTTAAAACTTCATCTGTACCAAGAAGCTTACACCGAATTCTTGCCATAGTTTTTTTTTTGCCAAATAAAATGATTGTACTGTAATAATAATACAAAATAACACTCACAGCACAATGGTACTTACGAATCCTCAGTACTTATTTTCAAAATAAGAGGAAATTAACTCCTTTTATTATGCCCTCCACCACAACTTAATAGTTGTGAAGAGGTTATACTAAGTTTGTCATTCCGTGTGAAACTTTCTTATTATTTATCTCAGACCCCATAATGTATATATATTCTCGGTCCTTGAGTAATTCTAAGTCGATTTAGCCATGTCCGCCTGTCTTTCCGTCTGACCGTCTGTCCGTCTGTTGAAAACACGCTCACTTTCGAAAAACTCAAAAGAAATGAACAAACGTGATGTCAAATTGCTTGTAGTTATCCTAAACAGTTTGGAATTGAAACTCAGCAAAATCGGTTCAGTAGGATCTGAGCTATGAATCAAAATGTGGAACCATCACCCGAAAAAATTGATAACACTATGGAACATTTTTGGGATTATTGTCTGGGGGGTGAGAAATTCCAAGTCAGGGTGATGGTACTAGGTCAGTATAGTAAAACCCTCAAAGGGTTTGGCGTTCGTATGTGTCAGTTTTTTTTTTATGACATTTTACATTTTTTCCTTATCTTGATGTTTTTTTGTTTAACATAACTCGAGAACCACTTGTCCGATTTTGCTAAAACAAACTCAAAAAAATTAGAATTACAATTTCTTTAATCCGTTCATATAACGTTTTTCTTTATAATCAACAGTTTTGCCGGTAAAAATAAATTTGTGGAGAATTATAATTGATAAGTGCAAAAAAATGTTCAAGCCTGGATGTATGCAGCAGATTTTATCACAAACCTGCACTGCAATTTTTGTGACTTTTTTTAAGCGATCGGTGAAAATCGTCGGACTTTTGTTTGTTATTTGAAAGAATACACCCACATTCAGTGATGCCAACAGTAGGGGATTACCCCTTTTCTAGGGATTTTTTTTCGGAAAATTTCAACCGTAGGGAAAAGAGGACACAATTTTTTATTTACGGGCATATTTATTTATTTATTTATTTAATCAATGGATATTATCCTTACTGACTAATAACAATATTGACTTAAAATTAATGAATAACAATATGCATTTTAAAATATACTACAAATTTACAGAATATATGTAGTACTAAATTTTTTTGAGTTTGTTTAAGCAAAATCGGACAAGTGGTTCTCGAGTTATGTTAAACAAAAGAACATCAAGATAAGGAAAAAATTTAAAATGTCATAAAAAAACTGACACATACGAACGCCAAACTCTTTGAGGGTTTTACTATACTGACCTAGTACCATCACCCTGACTTGGAATTTCTCACCCCCCCAGAGTGGCTGTTGTACTGTGTAATTTGGTAAAAAAAAAATAACATAAATAGTAGAACCATGTACATAATGATATAAGATTTTGCAATAATTCGTTTTATTCGACTCGAAATCACGCTGTAAAATTTCGTGAATTTCGGTCCATAATTTACCCTAGGCCCCATATAAACCCTACTTCCGGAAAACAGCTTAGTACGAATAAAACCGTAAAAAATAATGCTGTCATAACAAAATTTGGTGCATCAAAGAATAGGAATAGAAATAAGATTGTGAATTTTCGTGAAGATCGGTTTATAATTTACCCTAGGCCCCATATAAGCCCTACTCCCGGAAAACAGTAAAGTACGCCTAAGACCCCAACCAACAATGCTATCATAACAAAATTTGGCTCGTCACAGTTCATTATGACTAGAAATGACACTGTGAAGTTTCTTAAAGATCGGTCGACAATTTACCCTAGGCCCCATATAAACCGTACTTCCGGAAAACAGCTTAGTACGAATAAAACCGTAAAAAATAATGCTGTCATAACAAAATTTGGTGCATCTAAGATTTATAGGACTAGAAATAAGATTGTGAATTTTCGTGAAGATCGGTTTATAATTTACCCTAGGCCCCATATAAACCCTACTCCCGAAAAACAGTTTAATACTCCTAAAACCATAATTAACAATGCGTTCATAATAGAAATTCGAACGTCACATTTTTATAGGACTAGAAGTGACACTGTGAAATATCGTGAAGATCGGTCTATAATTTACCCTAGGCCCCATATAAACCCTACTCCCGAAAAACAGTTTAATACTCCTTAAACCGTAATTAACAATGCGTTCATAATAGAAATTCGAACGTCACAGTTTTATAGGACTAGAAGTGACACTGTGAAATATCGTAAAGATCGGTCTATAATTTACCCTAGGCCCCATATAAAGCCCACTCTGGTAAAATAATAATATACGCCAAAAACCGTAGCAGATATAGATATTGCTGTAAACTTTCTTTCAGGTTAGTTTCATATGGTCAGAAAAAATGTTATGCAATTTTGTGATATACGGTCCATAATTTACCTTAGATCCCATACTAAGCAGCCTTCTAAATTTCACTGCAAGCCACAGTGTGAGATTTTAACATTCTAGCTGATAAAAATATTCATATATATTCATATTTCTTTAACAAATAACGGTACAGTCACGCAATTTGGTACAAGTAATATATGACTAACGGCACAACTTCTGTAGAAAAATTGGCGGAATTGGGTAATTGCCACACCTACTTCCCATAATAGATAAAATATAATTTTTTAAATTGGTTTATAATTAATAGCAAGATTGCCTTATCTTGAGTAGGACAATTGGGGAAAATTGCAATACACTTGTTTTAATCAAACAACACATTACCCATGCATATCTCGTTACGTAAAATGCAAACGGACCAATTAACAAACAAAAATTAATATTTTCAATAGAAAAAACATTATTACCATTAAAAAAAATACCAATATTACTAACGTCCTTGTGCATTTAAAGTTACGATCTGTGTACCTTAAAAAATAAAAAAGTTATTTTCTTAAAACAGATTTTATTTATTTTCAATTCAATTCAAAACAATACAGTACAAAGAAATATAAATAAATTATTATAAGAAAAGTAATACATATATATTAGACTGGTCGCAATTTTTTTTTTTTTTTTTTTTTTTTTAACTTAATTGTTTGCGCTGCTTAAAATATGAGGTTTGGTGTAAGAAATCATGATCTAATTTTTCAGGTCAATCCGACGGTGCCGGGTGGGGCCCAAAGTTCCCCATGTAATAAAAAAAACATCTTTTCTATCAGATCTTTATAGTTATACTAGTTGAAAAGCCGAAAATCAAAAATATGGCTTCGTTACGATCTTCCGCAGAGAAAGTACTTCAAGTGTGCCAAATTCCAGCTTCCTATGTCATCAGATGGCTTCAGAAAGTTGCGGAAAGAATAGGACATACATGCAAACATCCTGACATACTAAGAAATTATATATTGTATAGATAGATTAACATATGTTCGCGCAACTCAAAAACGCTTTAGCGTTTGGATGTTTTGCGTGTAAAGTTTTCTCGGCAATTTCTGCAATCCTTATTTCGTACCTCTTGGGCTTCTTCCGAAAACTGGCCAATAGGTAAAATACAACTGTATTTTGTGTACCGTCACTGGCATATAGTACCATGGGTATTTTTCCAAATAAAGATTTCTTGTTTCAATTGTTTAATTTTCAAAAGCAACAGAGTTTATTTCATAGCCACATCCCAGGCATTCAAGAATAGCATGAAAACGTTCTACCAGCTCCAAATCTATACCAGTAATATTTGACGACTTCTCGGCATCTCGTAAAAAACGTCTGGCAGTGTTGCCATCGTTTGAATTGCCAAAATGATGTTTTGGCATATCCACCAACAATCCTGTTTCATTTCTGAATCGGATCTGTATGTATTTCTTTCTTTCTAATAATTTTACTTTGTTATCAGCTCCTCGTATTTGCCATTTTTTTATATCTAATCTGTACGCAATATGTTACAAGTACTCCATAAAGCGAATCCATGCATGGAGAGGGGATAGGCCCATTGGCAGCATGTCTTTGTCAACTGTTTTATTTAAAATCGCAATTCGATTATTCATAGCTCATGGTGTAGCCCCACATAAATAGCAAGCTTGGGATGATGAATAATTTGAAAGAGCACTGCACACTATTCCATCAATCATACACAAAACTAGCTTAGCTATGACTTTAAATTTCTTATGCTCAACAGTAACCATAGTTGGCAAGAAAGACAAAATTTGATTTTCTATTTGTTTAACTTCATTCAAAATAAGGGGTTTTGTCTCTTTTGCAAATACGAATTTTATAGGTCGACAATATCTAGTTGACGATGGTGCAGCATTTTTCCAAATTATTGTTTTTTGGTTGCAACCAATATTTTCTAAAGACATTTCAAGTGGGACCATAGATATGCTAAAGAAACTCTCGTCAGAAATATTTTCTTGAGAAAATAATTGCTTGTAACGATTATGGTCAGCAGCCAAATTGACAACAACCCCATTTGATCTTAAAAGTCAGATCATTAAAATTATCTTCTATCAAAAGAAATGTATGCTTCAAGGCCAAACAAAGTCTTAAGACTGTATGGTCAATAAGTGATTGGAGGCTGACATTCGCGAATGATTCTGTTGCAGTTATTCCATTTGGATAACATGCACGCTTGGAAATTTTTATAGAATCATAACAGGGAAACATTTAAGAGTTAATAGACGATGTATGTTGTCTCAACAATTGGTAGCCATGTGTAGATAAATCGATATCTATTATCATTGCTAATGCTTGGTCAGCAGAAAGGCTCATGGGCTTATCTGAAACAATTCTCCTTTTTCGTAAAAGTGTTCCCCTTTTTGGAGAAGCAGTTATAAGCTCACGAACAATTGAGGCCGAAGTTCGTTTGCCATCTAAGTGCATTCTTATTTCTGCTGCCATAAATAACTGATTATGATCAACCGTATTCAAAGGTTCTCTTGCTTTCTCTTTTCTTGTTGCTTCTAAGCACTCGTGGAATTTTTTGTTCTGGCCTTCCACTAGTAGAAACCGACGAAGAAATGGCTTTATCGCAAATAAATTGTGATAAATCAATTTCTAGAGTCAACCAACCAGTATTTCTTTCGAACTTTTGTCCTTTCCGATATCTGCCATTTTGAGTTTATTTGTGCGCAAATTTTTTTGAGAAAAAAGTTTTATTTCTTGCAAATTAAGAGTTTGTTTTAAACCAGTACTAATATTTCCTGAAATAAATTCAAATACACGCAGACATTTTTCATTTTTTTCTGCAAGCAGCCAAACATCAAAAATTTTTTGGCGTGAAATACAAGAATTTGTGATCAGTTTTTGGATCGGGAATAGTGGGGAGGCAATTTGGGGCAGATTTTTTTGGTCGATTCAGAAAGAAGACAAAATAGGTAATCTGATGCAAATAATGCGACTACTTTTGCTTGCTTGTGTATATATTTTCATGTCCATTCAAAGTTGGGCTACGCGCCTTAACTTGCTTATGTCTAGCAATTGTCTGCAATTACAGTGAAGTTTACGGTGCTGTTATTTCATAACGCTGTTAATTTGTTTAATTCCAAATGCAATTATATGTAGTTGGGACTGTTATCAATCAATTCTAGTAAAAATTCTTAAAAAAAACAAACAAAAAATTGGATTTTTATAATCTAAAATGTTAAAACCTTACAGTGTGCAAACGGTTAAACTAATTGCACCGCTGTATTGAAATTAATGTCTTTTAATACCAGAAATCACTCTGCAGAATTTTGGGATGATTGCTTCATAGCTTACCATGGCTCCAATATAAGTTGCCCTCCTGAAAATCATTTAAGTTCGGCTTAAACTGTTACGAATCATGATATTTTACTCAAGCTATTTAAATTGCCTAACAGCCATACCTTAACAAGAGCGGAAAGCGTTTTCTAGCTGTCAAAAATTCTCATGCCCAAACAATTTGCATAAAGCGCAGCGTCAACGCTTTACAATTGGAAGATCCGATTTTGACAGCACGTTTAATAGTGAAATTGGCCGCTATTGATAATTAATAATGGCAATTTATCTATTTTTTGCCAATCTAGCGGTTTTTCTCTTCTTTTTATTTCTTTATGTGGGTTTTATTAAACAAGAAACTTAACCCTACTGTTTGTTGCACAACGTTGACGCTCTTGTTTAGGTATGTCATATCAGCGTAAAAGCTTAGCGGAGGAAAACGTTCCGCCTTCCGATCTAGTTTAGGTACGGCTGTAACTTGTTTTTGTACACAAACACTTTTATTTGCACACAACAAATTATTGTTCAATAAAAATAATCTTTCAGGGTCCAAAACAGCACGTTTTTTAGCAGAAACACATTTAAATTTACCGTTATTCTTGGTAAAAGAGGTTGCCAATAAGCAAAAAAAAAAATTTACTTTTTATTATTAAAACTAATTTGACTATTGTATTTTTACGTATTCAAATCAAACCGGTTAACCGGTCGTTTTAAAAATTCTTAACCAAAAAATTAATGGTATGCCTTCCTAGTTCAGAATTAAATCGGAATTAATTTATCAATAAGGGTGTAATCGCAAATATTTTTAACCAAAAAAATGAAAAATACCAACCTTTTCTTTGTGCAAACTGATGAAAACTGATATTGTTTTACAAGTCGGTATGTTGTGTTGTTATAAGTTACTATAGTGATACAGTTCAACGTTATAATATAAGCTTTTCTTACCTACTCCCTTAAAAGACTCTACAAAATTTGCACAAAGGCACTTATTGATATTCGCACATAAATAATAATTTTTCACATTTCACTTTACATATTTGTTGGATTTTTATTTAAAGGAGGTTTTCATTGCAAACCAGTGCAGTTTAGTATACATACAAGCCTTTTTCATCAAGTCAATAATAAAAATTACTCATACGTATCAAGAATAAATACTATTAATATTTTGAAATTGGTGGAAATCAAACGGTACGTGTGAGTGATATTTAATTTTGCACATACGTAAAAATTCAATCATTTTTGATTCGTAAAAAACATACGTTTTTTGGTTACTTACCAGTAATGAAAATATCTAATACTCATCAAAAAAGTGTTCTTCTTCCCAATAACAATTATTTTAAAATATATATCGAGGGCTTATATTTAATACCCGCCATACACCAATTATTGGAAAATGACTTTTTGATGGCAAATTGTTCACTGATGCCAGCTTTATCTCTGACAAAAATTTCAGAAAAACAAAATTAATATAAGTTCTTTTTTTTAAATATTTGTGATGCCGCTATCAACCGCACGATTTTTTTTAATGCAATACCCGCCATACGCCACACATTGGTTGAAGTTCATAGAACGAGCGGCAAAAAATAGAAGAAGTTGTTGAAGGATAATGAAACTTGGCACATAGGCATTAGTTTGAATCAAGAAAAAAATGGAAAAATCAAAATGAATCGCCCACTTTTACGCCCACCTCCCATACAAAATGAAAATTAAATTTTAACCTACGGCATTGTTTTTTGGCACATAGCATTTTGAAACACTCATAATCATTTGTGTGAAATTTGATTTCTGCCTTGATTTCTAATACATCAACTCAATTTTCATAAAAAATAAATATTATATTTGTAAAAGGGGCTACTGAAAATATATACCTGATCACGCCCACCTCCCATAGAAAAAACATGAATACGTAATTCAAGCATAGTCTTTTAATAATTTTTTAACATCATTATCGGGTTGCAGAACAGTTAAATTAACAGTTAAATTATATGCATTTGCATACTGCTCAGTTACCAATCCAGCCTAGTAAATGGAAACATCTTCAAGATTTGAAGCCTGTTATACCACTAGAATATCATTACTTTTATGATAATTTAGTTCAGATGGAGTCAAAGTAATAAGGAGCAATGTAACAATGTCCAATTTGAATTACCTTTTTTAATTATGTTTATTTTTTTTTTGTTATTGTTATGTTATTGAATTATTTTATGTTAGAAAAACGTTAAACAAATGCTTAATTTAATAAAATTACATATTAGAGCCAAAAAAAACATATTTTTATTACTGTGCAATTACCGCTATATTTGAATATTTGAAATATTTGAAGATTTCAGTTGCAATACCCGACATCAACCATATCGCTACGAATAGAGTTAAAAGCTCTAATTTTTTATAAGGGTGACTTAGTAGTCATATTTAAAAAATATTATAGAAGAAAGATTAATTCATATCTTAAGAATTTTCGAAAGAAACAGTTTTTTCTCTTTCCTGAAAAATTGTATTTTAGCGGATGGCGGGTATTGAATATAAGCCGTCGATATACATTTGTTATGATACCCCTTCTTAAGAATGAATGCTATGTTTGTTGTGAGGCAATGAGGCTGGCAAGTCGTTACGAAATTTAGCGTTAGGTCGCTTGCGGATCTTGAATGAGATTGGCAAAAGAAGTTATTGCTTTGGAGCCTGGATCCACGGATTATGTGGTAACCATGGTCGACTTTATGCATTGGCCGAGGGTAGAATTATCGTCTAGTGAGATCTGTGCCCATGTTCTGCAATTCCCGCGTTGAGAAACTTTTTGATTGATACACAAGATTATGGTGTACTTCAAAGTACTTTTGAGCAACAAGAATCAAAGTGTTTATCGTTTTAATTGTGTAGGCATTTTACTGTTTTGGTACTTAAAAGTACGGTCGACAAGGTTAAGAACAC
Source organism: Pollenia angustigena (assembly GCA_930367215.1). Classification (NCBI taxonomy): domain Eukaryota; kingdom Metazoa; phylum Arthropoda; class Insecta; order Diptera; family Polleniidae; genus Pollenia; species Pollenia angustigena. The sequence goes on from OV884058.1 coordinate 47,210,956, forward strand.
ATAAGGCTGGTAATATTTTTTTCATGTTAAAAATACTGTATTTTATTTTGTATATTTAATGTTTTAATTACAGATATTTGTTTCATCTTTTATTGGTACTAGCCAGAAATTGTTTTACGTTTTGAATAAGACTTTCATAAACCATTCTTCAAGCATGCAAGTTGGCATCAAACCTTTTTTAATAGACTTTAATATCTCTTATTTGCTGCAACATCATCATAACTCAAAACTATTAGTTTTACCTAGAAGGATTTCAAAGTAATGGAAAAAGAAAATCTTATTCCTCTCAAAAGTTGAGTTAACAATATCTTCATAAGAAATTTTTACAATATTTGTATCTGATAAGAAATGGCTGAGTAATGGCACCTCAAAGTTTGTGGAACGACAATATTTTCATCTTCATTGCTCACACACTTTATTTGACGTCCATCAGTATTTAAGAAAAAAGAAAATATTGTCGTTCCACAAAATCCTTAATTAAAACGTTTTTTTTTTTCATCCGATTTTTTTCAAATCACGTTTAAAATGTTGGTAATTAAATATACTATTTGGTTAAGAAATAAAAAATTCCAGATCGTTCGTGTGCTATTTATCTTAGCAATTTTATTCATGATTTTTTTTTGCATTTGTTGAGTATGAAAATATTGTCGTTCCACAAAATCCTTAATAAAAACTTTATTTTTCATCAGATTTTTTTCAAATCACATTTAAAAAGTTTGCAATAAAATTTACTATTTGGTTAAGAAATAAAACATTCCAGATATTTAATATAACTTACAAAAAAAACGAAATAAAAATGAAAAGTTTTGAAAAAAAACGTAAAAAATAGGCAAATTTTGAGGTGCCATTACTCAGCCATTTCTTATCAGATAAAAATTTTCAGCATATCGACGGAAAAGGCATTGAATTACCTTTCCAACGATATGCCATTTATCGGACTTTTTGGTTGGGCTCCTCAAGGGTTTGAGTGGGACCATACACCGAAAACACACAAAAGTACCGTTATCTAAAAAACGGTACTTAGGAAAAATATTACAGCGTTTTTCGTGTTCAGGAGGTCTCAATTAACTTATCTAGGCATGTTGCGTTCTTGGTATTTTTTGGCTGTTAGCCAGTGTTATTAAACAAGGAAATTTCTTAACTTAACCTCAGCCAATTGGCGCTGGAGTTCCACAAGGCAGAATCCTGGGCCCTCTATTATGCTTTATTTATACTTCGGACATACCAACAAACAACTACACCCAAACTTCAACATTTGCAGCACGAAAATCGTTATGCAGGATCTCGTTACTTACAGCTTCATATATTTCAATGAGCAAAAATGCGTACATATAACATTCACCTTCCGCTGGGAATCTTGCCCCCCTATTACAATTAGTAATCAAATAATTCCTCAACTTTCCTTATGGATCGGCGATTAACGTGGAAATGCCATATAGAGGCAAAATTAACTCAAATGAAGCTAAAAGCCAGTAAAATTCATTGGCTCATTGGAAGAAATTCTGTCCTTAGTCTCGATTGCAAGCTTCTACTTTATAGCTCCATCTTAAAGCCAAGCTGGTGCTACGGTCTTCAACTATGGGGCACTGCCTCGGCCTCTAATATCGAAAAAATTCAAAGGCGCCAAAATAAACTTCTTCGAATTATCACAGCTGCTCCCTGGTATGTTAAAAACTCAAACATTCATAAGGATCTCAAATTGCCATTAATAAAAACAACGATTACAAAAAATGCAGTAAAATATTTAAAAAGACTTGAACATCACCCAAATCCACTATCTCGAAATATTTTAAATCATGTGAACAGAACCCGTGATTAAGAAAAAAATAGTCTTCTTTAGCAACAATGTGTTTGAAATTGTTAATGGCGTTCATAATAATTTTAATTAGTTTGTTTAATTTAATGTAGATTAAACACCCTAATTATATTTAAATAAAGTTGCAGAATATGATTTTCTATTATTTAAACTTTACATACGTTTCCATCCCTGGATTAATTTTGTACTCGTTGAAGATTCTAAATGTCACTTTTATCCAGATGTAGTAAACCACAAAAAATAAAGTTGCGCATTTTTTAAAAAGATACAAAAATTAAACACTTGCTTGTAAGAATTCAACCTAGCCAGAAGCGATCTGTTCTGCAATTTTACATTAACAAATTAAAACAAATTCTTGTCATACTAACTCTCATATTTGAATTAACTACCAAGTTACTTGAACTAAACTTGCTAGAGATAAGTATACATCAATCTCCTTGAGAACTACCTATGGAAAATAAAAAATCATCTTAATCTAAATACCCAGCGCTGCTTTTATTACGTGTTTCCTTCAAAAGGTAAGCATATGTAACTCAACCCCCTCGTAAAAGAACGTTTTTATCCCTCTCCTCTTTCTTTTACACATTTTCTCTGGTTACAATAATGCGCGAGAAATTGTAACTGGTCACCCTTCTCAAAGATTGGCAAACTTGTTAATTCCGACTCCAAACCCATAGCCAAACTAGGAGAAGCCTTGTATAAGTGGTCATCTGTACAAACACTTATTTAAGTTGTAAATGAAAATTTTTACAATGTGTTTTGAAAATAATAAGAAATACGTAATTTTATTCGGGGCATAACTTGCAAATAATTGTTCTTCTAAAAAATTTTTATTGTGAACACCCAAATTAAAACGTTGCTGTCACTGTGAATCTGGCTTTATTGAACTTTATTTTTCTGTTTGCTCAATATCAAAACTTTTGAGACAATCCACTCAATTAACCAGCATTTCATATTAATTTAATACATGTGCTTTTTACATTTCATACAATTGTTGTTGTTGTATTAGTAGTTACAGTATACTGTATAGTCATTGTTATCGTTACTGTTCTTATTGTTGCACTTATTTGTATGTGTATTTATTTGGTGGTTTAATTCTAACAGAAAGAAAACCGCAATACAAATTAATTTGCATACATTTGCATGGTAAATTCTATTGGTTACAAACACATACTTGCACAATGACATCAATACAAGTCTGGCTGTTTGTTTCTCTGACTGCTTTAAAAACAAGTTTTGCCCACGAAATTGCAAAACAAAAAATTATACTGATTAAATCTGTTATGTGCTACAATTTCGTACATTTACTAATACCAACATACAACATGCATGTGTCTATAGTATTCATTGATAGGAAAACAAGAATTAATGGCTTTCATGGCTGTTTCCTAATAATTTTCCCAAAAAAAAAAAAAAAAAAAAAATCAAAAATAGTTACCAAAAAAACACGAAAATTTGCAACTACTTTGAAATGTACTCGAAAATTTATATACATGTACAAATACGAAATTGTACATTCATTTGGAATATCATAAATTTAAAAATTTTCTAAACGAAACACAAAATTTTGCTAGAATAGTATTTTTATATGCAGATGCATATGCATGGCAGCAAATGTGTGTTGTTGTATATTAAGCTTATAGTAAATTCATGGGTTAAATTGTTTCATATTTATTCCGAAACAGAATTAAAATAGAAAACATAAAAGTGCAAACAAATTAAAGTTTTTAGCTGTCAAATTTCAAATATTTTATATTTGTATGAAAATTGATTAAATTTTTAATTGATGAATGTTAAGTATTATTCTGTTTTCAACTCCATTATTCTGTTTAAAACTCTATTAAAAGAAAATAAAGCATTTTCAATTAAAAGTTAGTATATAAAATAGTTACGGCCATTTTCTCATTGTATCGCCAAGCTGTCTGTGACTTAATGGCAACATAAATTTATTAGACCGATAAACTGTCCGTTAACGATTTTGGGTTTCTCAATACACCGACAAAAGACATTGTTTTTAGTTGGCAGCACCTCTCACCTCAAATACATGTAAAAGTTGGGAGTCAGCTGATTGAGTTTACCTGTACGGCAAATAAAAGAAAATTAAATACTAGACAGATTAATGCTGGTTAGCTTTGCGACAGAATAGAAGCAAATGAGACCTTTAGAAAACCAAGTTTCTTTAATTTACAGTTTTTGGTTGGGAAAAAAGATAATTGTGTAATGAGAAATCGGATAAATGTCTTCTGTTCTAGCACAAGTCATGCTTTAAAAATTTTGGTATGTACAATAACCCGGTTTTAGTCGCTTCGGTTTGCGTCGTTTTCGAAGTTGCGTCTTTTTAAAATTTCAATGATTTCGAAGTTGCGAAGCTTAAACAGAAAAAGATAATTTCCCGTTTAAGTCTTATGCAAATATGCATGTGAAGGTTGTCTGCTGAATGCAAATGGTTTCAAATTACATTTGCTGAATTAAAGTTAAATTTAAATAAGCTTAGAACAAAAATTTGGCATTTTGACGCGTTCTTAATCAGGTGAAAAGGCTGTTGATATTGAAAGAAACCTTGAACCAGCTCTTCTACAATAAAATCCATTTGCTGTTTGAGTGACGCTGATAACATTAAGAAATTTTTTGAAACAAAAACATCGTTACAACATAAACAGGTTACAAAAATGAGAAGTCTCTTAATGAAAAAAATTAAGCCACTTCTAACTATTTCTGTGGCATTTTCACAAAATTTCTTAAGTCAAATTTAAAAAGTTGAAAAAAATTTTGTAAATCATTCGAATTTTCATTCAAAAACCTTTTTGTTTACGTTTTTAAAATTTTGTATTATAAACAAAATATTTCTTTAATTTTGGTTTACTTTTTTATTTGATAAAAATGATTGTTTCACTGAGTTTTTTTAAAAACATTTTTGCTATCTTATCTCGACTTAAGATGTTTTGTCAAAATGCCACAGATTTGGATTGAATATCAAAATCAGCGATACTCTTAAAACAAATGGTTATTCAAAAGAGAGCTTTAACTTTATTTGAAGATCTAAAATAATATTATCCGTTATAAAGACTATCAAATCAAAATTAATTTTTTTTAGCTAAAATAATGAATCTCGGAATCAATTTAATGAAAATCAATACAAATGTATGGAAAATCGTGCTTCGGTTTGCGTCGAATTTTTCCGGTCCCAATTAGCGACGCAAGCCGGCGCACAGTGGTATTTTTTTTTGGCAAAAAGTCTATTTTTTTACAGTTATTTTTTAGAAATCTTATGATGCAATTCTGTAGAGAAGTGTTTCATTAGTAGAAAACCATGATTTGTTTTCGAAAAAAATAAAAGTTTGTATAAAAAAGAGTGTGGTAAAATTATATAAATATTATACAACGAAAACTGATGAAAATTTTAATACATTTCAGTTGTTTATACAATAAATATGGTCTACCTCCGTGTTAGTACTACTACTAAATTAAAGTTTGGAATGTTTTCTTTCATTTTATGTAAAAAAATTCTGCGACTTTTTGCGATCGCTGAACAAACTTATAAATTTTGTGATAAAACTCACGTAATTTCTGTGAGTTTTTACACTAAATTGCAATGCATATTAACAGTAAAAGATTTTGTATACTTTTAGGCTTTTACTTTTTAATAAGTGATTGACAGCAATATCGAAAAAGTGCATAACAAAAAAAGAAAAACAAAACCATATGATTATTTGAAATAATAATGTGTTGGACTAATGTGCAATGACTTTTGCAGGGCATTTGTATTTGCAGATGATGTTATGCTATTATTTTCTGATACAAACAGCCTTAACTTATTTGAATCGTCTATTAATAATCATTTGGGTCTAATTTCTAATTGGGTCTTAACAAATAATCTTTTAATAAACCCTACTAAGACTAAGGCCATACAGTTTGTTTTAGGTAACCATATAATTCAGCACCCTCAAATTTTTATTGCGGGTCTACCTATACAATATGTTGATCATTTGAAATGTCTTGGAATTTACTTGGATCATACACTGTCTTTTGAACGACATGTTAATCACATTTCTAGTAAAATATCTTTCATCTTAAGAAGATTATATTCGCTTAGCTCATATATGCCTAGATTTGTGAGAAGACGTGTGGCTTATGCACTTCTTATGTCAAATATTAATTATTGTATTAAAGTTATTGCTGGCTCATCAGATAGTACTCTTGGTAGATTAGGGAGAGTTTTTAATAGAATTTTAAGATTTGTGTACAATTTAAGAATACGTGATCATGTTTCTAACTATGCAATTGATTTTTTAGGATGTACTTATGAGAGTTATGTTATATTACGAACTTTGTTGTGCTTTTTTAAGACTTTAAAATATGGTGTCCCCTTTGATTTATGCCATGAATTCAATTTTCTTCATTCGTCACGGATATTACAAATTCATATACCTCTCATTCGATATCGCATCTTTTCACGTTCATACTTAGTTCGAGTTGCTAGAATATGGAATACCTTACCTTCAGAACTGAAATGTTTTTCAGATTCAATTCATGGCTTTAAAACTAAGTTACTAGTTTATCTAAATCGCTTAATTCACTAAATGAGATGATGGTTTTTGTGGGGAACCTTGTATTTTGTATTATTTTTTATTTATCTTTTTTGTATTTTTTAAATAACTTGTTTAGATTTAAAAATTTGTATACATTATTAAATATGTAGACATTTGTTTTGCTAAAATGTATATATTACTATGTAATGCTTTAAATTGACCAAGAAGGCTTTTGTATTACTGATTGAATTAAATAAAATAAAAATAAAAAAATAATATATGCCAAAAAAAGTTTAAGAAAACTATTAAATCTAACTAATTTTTAAAATGGGTTCCTTTTGTGTTTCATATGGGTGGAGGGCGTGGCCAATTTTGATTAAACTTTATATTTTTCGTAATTGAGCTAAATGAAGGCTCAGAGCAAAATTTCAAAAACTTTGGGCCAAAAAAAATTTTGGGTTCTATGGGTGGTGTGTGGAGGCCGTGGCCAATTTTGATGAAACTTTATTTTTTATTTAATTGAGCTGAATAAAGGCTCAGAGCAAAATTTCAAAAACTTTGGGCCAAAAAAAATTTTTGGTTCTATGGGCTGTGGGTGGAGGGCGTGGCGAATTTTTATGAAACTTTATATTTTTCTTAACTGATTTAACCAAAGGCTCAGAGCAAAATTTCAACATTCTACGAGCACTGCTTATATTTTTTTTGCCAAACATTGTATGGACAAATCCCTCTGTGCGGCGCACAGTGGTATTTTTTTGGCAAAAAGTCTATTTTTTTACAGTTATTTTTTAGAATTCTTATGATGCAATTCTGTAGAGAAATGTTTCATTAGTAGAAAACCATGATTTGTTTTCGAAAAAAATAAAATTTTGTACAAAAAAGAGTGTGGTAAAGTTATCTAAATATTATACAACGAAAACTGATGAAAATTTTACTACATTTCAGTTGGTTATACAATAAATATGGTTTAACGACGAATAGTTTTAGAGCATTCTTATTAAAATATAGTATTTTAAATTTAATAGGAAAGAAAAATTATTTAAATTACATATATAGTTTAAGAGATCTGAGCAAATCAAAATGACTCCAAAAAATTTAGCATTTGCAGTTTTCATTAGAAAAAAAATAAGTTAGCTCGGTCTACCTCCGTGTTAGTACTACTACTAAATTAAAGTTTGGAATGTTTTCTTTCATTTTATGTAAAAAAATTCTGCGACTTTTTGCGATCGCTGAACAAACTTATAAATTTTGTGATAAAACTCACGTATTTTTTGTGAATATTTACAATAAATTGCAATGTATATTAACAGTAAAAGGTTTTGTATACTTTTAGGCTTTTACTTTTATTTTTTAATAACTGATTGACAAAAATATCGAAAAAATGCATAACAAAAAAAGAAAAACAAAACCATATGATTATTTGAAATAATAATATTTGCCAAAAAAAAGTTTAAGAAAACTAATAAACATAACTAATTTTTAAAATGGGTTCCTTTTGTGTTTCATATAGTGAATTGTGCAAGGAACTTATAAATTGCAATAATAATGTGGATTTATTTACTGATTTTATTTTGGGTTCTATGGGCGGGGGGTGGAGGGCGTGGCCAATTTTGAATTAACTTTATATTTTTCTTAATTGAGCTAAATAAAGGCTCAGAGCAAAATTTCAAAAACTTTGGTCCAAAAAAAAATTTTGGGTTCTATGGGCGGTGGGTGGAGGGCGTGGCCAATTTTAATGAAACTTTATTTTTTATTTAATTAAGCTAAATAAAGGCTCAGAGCAAAATTTTAAAAACTTTGGGCCAAAAAAAAAATTTTGGGTTCTAAGGGCGGTGGCTGGAGGGCGTGGCGAATTTTGATGAAACTTTATATTTTTCTTAATTGAGCTATCCAAAGGCCCAGAGCAAAATTTCAACATTCTAGGAGCACTCCTTATATTTTTTGCCAAACATTGTATGGACAAATCCCTCTGTGCGGCGTATTGGTGTTTTTTTTTTAATTTTAATATCACTTAATTCATAAGTTTTGTCCGTTGCACTTGATTCCAAATTGTATAGTGGAATAAAAACTTTTATTAAATTGCAGAAAAGCTAGCGAAAATCAGCCAAAATTTTAAAGAAGACAAGTTAGAAATTGTAGTCTGTCAAGATCGACCAGACAATACAGACAATTTTTCATATCTGGGAACCATGTGCAATCATGGACCCGATAAAACGAAATAATGTAATGAGTTAAAGATTCATATAAGAGTTATTTGTAACAAATATTATTTAGATATCTACACCAAAATTAGATTGGTTCCTGTTTAAGCGATTTTAGGGAGAGGGAGTTTATACGGGACCTATAGTCAGTTTTGGATCTTCAGGTATAATGCCATGAAATAGTAGCTTTTATAAAAGTTATAGTCGATACTTGTTAAAGCAATAGCAGGATTTATTAGAAATCTATTTCATTTAAAGTTATTTTCGGGAGTGATCTATTTAAAAAAAAAAATTTATAAGACGATTTATGTTGCAATAAGATATGTTTGGATCAAATTTCACTTAGTCTGGGATCACACTATGAAAGTTTTCTTTCAGAAAGTCTGAGTTTATGGGTGAGAGAGGAGAGAAAAAAGCATGATCTCTTCCCCGCTCATCTATAAACTCAGACTTTCTGAAAGAAAACTTTCATAGTGTGAATCCAGACTTAAGTACCAACATGTAAAGATGTAGTTTTTGGGCAAAAATAACTCTTTTTGGGAAAGAAGTTTCTATGGGGCCATGTGAAATTATGAAACGATTCTCGCTATTATCGAGTTTAGTCCTTATGACAATTGAAACGTATGTACCAAATTTCATTAAATTATTCTTATAATTGCGACCTGTAATTTGCGCACAGGGTGACATGGAGACACAGCCAGACGAAAGGACATCGCTGGATGAATTCATAAAGTGATTGGTAGGGAATAACGGAAAAAGCATTTTTCACTTAAAAGTCAAGTGGACATATGATTTTGAAGTTGTTAGAACTAAATAAATAAAATATTGTTTTTATTTTACATGCAAGCTAAGCGAACGAAGTGTTTGTTCGAAAATAGATGAACAGGCAGATAGTATATTTAATAGGATTATGAGTGCTGTATAAAAATCTATCAGTTTTTACGGATATAGCGAAATTATGGAGCAGCCAAACTGGGGATTGGGCAAACTTAGTTTTACAGCGATTTTATAAATTTCGTGTTCTCATTAACCACAATAACAATATTCACAAACAACTTTGCTAATATTTCTCAAATATTTTTAAAGGCCCTAAGAAATCACAGACGTATCAAAAATTATTGCTCTTTTCGTTTTCCATTATTAAATAAAAAATTTAATAAAAAAAAGTTTTAGAGAAATTAAATCAATCAAGATGAAAACAAAACGATTTGAAATCAATAATGTCGGTTTTAGTATCCTTCAAAATTGATTTCTAATACATTTTCCTTTTTTTCTTTTCCTTTTACTTTGAAAAAAAAAAAAAATCTGCACAAAGTTCATTTCTGGTTAAATGGATGCGTCAATAAGCAAAATTGTCGCATTTGGAGGGAAAACAATCCTCAAACTCTTTCGAGCAAGGAGCTGTCATTACGGGCGAGCGCTATCGAGCCATGTTAACGGAATTTTTGTTTCCAAAAATTAATAAGTTAAACAACAACGACATTTGGTTCTAACAACACCCAGAGAAAAAACATGTTTAAATATGGTCACCTCCAATAATACTATGTTTAAAGAAAATTTTAACCATATTATGGTTAATTTAACCATATTATTGCCAACGACAACCATATTATGTTAAAAATAGTCCTCCATCACGAAGCCCCAACCATAATATGGTTGCCTCCGAACACATTATGGTTAATAATAACTAAAATATGTTTAACAATTATACAGTCAAATCCCGATAATTCGTACCCCGATAAATCGTAATTCCCGATAATTCGTAATAAACTGTCGGTCCCTTGAAAAAATCTCGTTAATTCGTAATATTTCCATACATTTTGGTCCCCTCGCTAATTCGTAATTTTTTTTGAAATAAAATCTTCTTTACCTCTTCTAAATCGTAATTGTTTGCTAACTACCACTTATAATTCGTAATAAAAACAACAAAAACATAGAAAGAATGATTTTTTGTTGACCGCTGTTTTTTTTGCGTGGGTTTTTGCTTGTGTGTGTGTTTATTTTCTCAAGATCAGCTTGTTACATGAATAATTTTTATATATTTTATTTTTAACAATTGTCTTTTATGTTTTTTTTTTATCGTTTTAGTAAATAATTTGTAAAACCCCGTTAATTCTTACTAATTTTATTTTAACCCCGTCAAATCGAAACCCCGATAAATCGAAAACCCCTATAATTCGTAAGAAATGGCCGGTCCCTTGCGATTACGAATTATCGGGATTCTACTGTAATAACATGGTTGGTTTTCAACCTAGCATGTTGCTTTTGAAAAAGAGCAAAATACTATTGTCAATTTAAAAACAAATTATTGTCATATTTAACCATAACATGTTTAGAGGCAACCATAATATGGTTGTGGCTTCTTGATAGGGGACTAATTTAACCATAACATGGTTGTCGGTGACAAAAATATGGTTAAATTAAACATAATATGGCTAAAATTTTCTTTAAACAAAGTGTTGTTGGAGGTGACCATATTTAAAGATGGTTTTTTCTCTGCGTGTAGACTCCGCAACTTTGCCATAAAGTGCGCATAACAATAGATTAATTGCAAATTCAATATAGTGACAAGTTTATTTCGAGAAGTGGGCAGGTTCACTGATCTCCTCCTTTGTGCGATCTGAAGCCTCTGTATCACTTTTTATTGAGCGATGTTTGCTTAGTCAGTCATTGCTTTATGCCGACAAACCAGCAAACCGGTCTTGAAATATTGGAAGCCAAAAAACGGCCAGAATTATTAAAAGAAGTAGTCAAAAGTTGGGCTGATCGAATGGAACATGTATCTCGTAGCCGCAGCGGACATATGCTGGAAATCACATTTAAAAAATAAATGCCATGATATTATCTACTCGATTATAGTTAAAAATTTCACTCGAACAATATTTCTGGGCTGTAGGAAATATCGCCCAAAGAAAAATGGCCCAAAAAAAAAAATAATGAAAAATCGCCCAAATGAAGAATCGCCCAAAAGAACATGAAAAATGACCCAAAAAGTTATATATGAAATTTTGCCCAACAAAAACGAAAAAGGGCCCAAAAAAAAATGAAAAATTACCCAAAAAGCAAAAACGAATTTTTCCGAAAAAAAAATTAAAAATTACCCAATTTGCAAAAAAGTGGTTATTATTCATATAAATTTAGTTCCATACAAGTGTAAGTTTTATGTAAAAAATTGCATTCTATCTTCAACAGCTGCTCGGCAAACTTCGCTAAGCTTCTCTGCATAGCCGGCCTTCGGCCGGGCGCAAGGATTTTCTCCTCTATGGTATAGCAAACACCGGCTTCGCTAGCTAAAGCTTCTCTGTATAGCCGGCCTTCGGCCGGGCGCAAGGATTTTCTCCTCTATGGTAGAACAGGTACCGGTTTCGCTAAGTAAAGCTTCTAAAATCTGCCTTGTTTTCGAACGAAGGCCATATTTTTTTTTATTTATTTATTTATTTATTTCTTAAGTCTATGGAAAAATCCTTACAGACTATTACAAATTGAAAAATTTAGAAAATATAAAAATACAAGCTTTAGCAATTACATTTAATCAAACGATTAGTTTAACGAATTTAAATATGATATTATATCACTCTTTATGGTTTTAATGTTTTTGTATACGCAGAGAAGCTTTAGTTAGCGAAGCCGGTGTTTGTTATACCATAGAGGGGAAATCCTTGCGCCCGGCCGAAGTCCGGCTATACAGAGAAGCTTTAGTTAGCGAAGCCGGTGTTTGTTATACCATAGAGGAGAAAATCCTTGCGCCCGGCCGAAGGCCGCCTATACATAACGAAAAATCACCCAATATAAAAAACGAAAAAAAGCCCAAAAATTTTGGGTCACTTTTCATATGAATTAAGGCCCAATTTTACATGGAATTTTTTTGGGTGATTTTTCATTTTTTTTTTTTTTTTTTGCCATTTTTCTTTGGGCGATATTTCCTACAGCCATATTTCTGTCTTGTAAAGGGTGTCCAAATTTAAGGTATCATCGGTCAATGGAAATCGCTGCAGGGCGATAATCCAAAGCTATTTGTGGCGATAAATTGATGATTTAGACGAACGGAATTTGTGATTTCAACAGAATGGTGCGACTTGCTACACAGCAAAATAAATAAGGGCTCTTTTCAAAGAAAAGTTCGAAAATCGCGTTATTTCTCGTAGAGTAGGTGTGAATTAGTCACCAAGATCGATTTGTGATTTGACACCTCTAGAATTTTTTTTGTGGAGTTTTTTAAATCGAAAGTGTACAGCAATAATAGCACAACAGTTCAAGAGCTTTAAAATAACATCATCGAGTAGATACCAACCTTTGACAACAGTTTATTGAAAAACGTGATTCAGAATTTTGGTAAAAGATTGGGAGCCTGCCGAACCGGTAGGGGGATCACTTGACCCACAAACCTTTTCATTTTTAACCGGAACCTATTTATATCTCTCAAAAAAAACTCTTTTTTTATTAAAACTAGAATGATACCTCAATTTATAATCATTTTAAATTATCATGTAGCTAAAAAAAACATCGTATGTATTAGGGGTTACATTTCCGGTAAACGGTTAACCGGTTTTACCGGTCATATTGATTACCGAATTTACCGGTAAATTTATAAGAAAAATACCGGCAATTTCGGTAATTTTTATAAAATAATAATAAATATTTAGCTCAGTTGTCGTTCTAAAGTACTACGGCAATTCTGATTTAAGCCAATACTAAATTACACAAGTCTTAAATAAAATATGGGTATTCCCTTAGTTTTTGAGTGCCGAGTATACACTAGTTAGCTAGTGGTTGTAATTGTAGTTTGCAGTTACCAGCTATATAACATACAAAGATACTTTTAAATTGTGATTTTAATTGAAAGTAAAGGTTTGTTTTAAATTGTGTTTTTGCTTTGCTATAGAAGCATTAAAACTACATTCAATTATTTTTTTTAATTATTGTTACAGTACTATTTGTATTTAGAACAAATTTTACCCATTTAAAGCTATGAAAACTGAAAAACAAAGAAGGAGGCATGGGACTACTATAGACGAAATGGAAAAGATATGTCCAAATACAAAAAAAACAGCTGGAGGTTCAACTAGTGGTTTACATGCCCACCACAAAAGTCAGCATCAAATAAATGTTTTAAAACGGATGAAACAACATCCTTCTACTTCTTCTTCTACATCTGTTGAGTCATCTCATCAAAGAGAGAATTTTTCAAGTGTGTGTTTATCTATGATGATGACTCCTTTCCTGCGGTAATTGCCAGAATGGTTGCAAGAGACGGATTGGAACTTCATTTTCCACGTCTTTCGATTAAAGAAGTCTTTTAACAATGTCTGTAAAAAAGATGTTCATGGAGTACGGATCTAAAATTTGGAATGAAATTCGTGCAAATGAGTGGACATCGCTTAAAAATCAAAGGTATATGAACATAAATGTTCATACGACCTGAAACATTTTTTGGAACCTATGTAGGTATTTCAAGGGCACGGGATGAATGCTGATAGATGTATGCAGCTAGTTGAAACTAAATTGGAAGAATTCGGGCAAAATTTTAAGAATATAGTTTCTATAACCACAGACGGTGCGGCTGTGATGAAAAAGTTGGGCTCCACCTTAGACATACACTATCAGCTATGTTTAGCACATGGAATAAAGCTAGCTGTTACAGAAGTTTTATATAAAACTAACAGAGTGCATTTACTACATACATAAAATACATAAACCTGCATTGATAAAAACTAGTGTGACGCTTACAGAACGATTGAACATGAGAAATGGATGTCACTGGACAAATGAGTCTTCTGATGATGAAGAAGAAATCCCTGAATTAACGCAGTTAACAATGAAATGAAATGAAATCAAAATTAAATAAAATTGAATAAAATTTCCAACAAATCGCACCCCTTGAAGAGGAACAAAAGCGTGGAAAGTATCGTGACAATAAAGCCGACGAGTGTGGAATCTGAAAGAGTTTTTTCTGCAGCAAGGTAAATTTGCACAAAAATGAATACCAGCCTTAACGACAATACAATTGACACATATTGCCTATTGCGAGCATATTTTAATACACAGGCAGTTCAATTCAAAAATTCAAATTTTCTTTTTATGATATAATATATTTTAACATTCTTATTTTGTTTTATTAATGAATTACATATTATTTTAAATTTCTTCGTAGAACAATGCATTTAAAGTTTCATTCATTACTTTACTATATAACAATATATATTTCTCTTTACAAAATTTTAAGCATTTATTTTACTCGTTACCGATAAACTTAAAATTAAACATAATTACCGGTAAATTACCGATAAACCGGTTTTTAAGTATAACATTTACCGTTTACCGGAAAAAGCAAATTTCGGTAATTTTATATGCCCTAGTATGTATATTAAGTATTAGAAAAAGTTTTTTTTTTATATCTGTTAACATTTTCAATTTTTAAAATCTGACTTCCATCTTTGGTAACAACTAATAAACAACAAGTAGAATTAAGATTTGAATACATATTTGGGGTATTCACAAGGTGTGCTATCATGTTAAATTGTCATAATGTTCTAACATTTTACAATGGTTTAAAAATATTGTTGTTGCTTTGTAAACAAAAAGTGTCTTAAATTAATAGTACATTGCTTGCTATGTTTATTGTGCTGTCGTAATTGATCAGAAGAGACCCGCGCCGGACGGCTGAGCCGATCCGCATTAGTTTTTATAGCCGTCGCCGTTGATGGTATAGTTTTATCCGGCTAATATCCGAATATAACCTGCGGCTAGCAATTTTTGCAACAAAACACTTGCGGCGTCAAATTATATCGGCTTAGGACTCTGATGTTTGGTAAACAAACGAAATAAAATTTATTTGTGATTTGCGTCTAAAAAATGGAAAATAGTCAGGTAAGATCTAATTTAATTTATTAATTCATGGATTAGAACTAAAAAATATTTTGATGGTAGGTAAACATTTATTTTTTATATTTGTTTTAAATAAGCTGATTTAAATTAAAAATAGCACACTAAATTATGAGGGGTTGATCACAACAGTCATATTTCTTCATGTTATTATTTTAAGACTTATGACTTTATGACACCTTGTGAATCCCCCAATTGTAAATTTCGATAAGAAAGATTCAATAATAAAAATAAATTTAAAAAAAAAAAACTTTGCTAAAGGCTTTTTAAAGCACAAAAAGAAACATTTTTTCAAAAATGTTCCACATATTTTTAAAATTTCTTTTTATATGCAAATACATACTGTAAATAAAAAAATTTATCATCAAAAAATTTTTTATTACATTAACAGCAATTTTTTTATTTTACACTGCATTATTAAGCGATGCTGTTATTATAAATAATTATTTGAGCTATAAATTTCTCCAGTCGGAATTGTGCAGAAATGTAATTATTAAAAGATGTATATCGTTTTCATGTCACATAAAAAACAAACTATCTCATTTTCCGTATTTGTATTTGCGAAAATAACACAAATTGAAATAATTTACTTACACAAAGTAATTTCATTTAATATCACACAACATCTAAGTCATGCTCCACATTACACAAATGTGCTGTTCAATTACGAGATATATAATATTCTATAATGATCACTATTTCGAGGACACATACAGACAATTTTCTAATCGTATCATCATTTTTATGAACTAAAATTATATACTTTCTTGCCTTTACCACTTTCTCTGCCAAAGCTGCCACCGTTAAAGAACAAAATTGTACTGGAGGACAGAAAAAAAACTATAGACTTGTTAAAGATATTTTGTTTACATGTATATAAAATGTTGTTTGGGTGTGTGTGTGTATTTGTGTATTTGTGTCACTTTCCCGTTTATCTATTGAAGTACTTAGTCACTGTTTGTGGCATGAATGAAAGTATAAACCTATAAATGAACGAATAAAATAAAATGCAATGAATACTTATCATGCCATGTTACACATTTACAAAATGTTACAAATTTCATTCTTACAAAAAAAAAAAAATAAACCAAATTGTGCCGCAAAAATTGCATACATAGTGGAATCGTTAAATTGTGTTCGAAGAAGGAAAAAAATGTGTGTGAAGATGTGTGAAAACCAACAAATCTTATTGCCAAACTTGTTTGCAGCAAACAGTTAAACTTGCAAACCCATACAACTAAACAGCCAACCAGAAAAACAGCAAGCAGAACACTGCACAGTGGTAAAGAAGCAACCTGCAGTTTGTAGATAAGAACCTTAACTTCTTTAATTTTAAATAGCAAGATATTAAAATATGTTGTGTTATTTAATGTCCAGTAAAAAACTAATTCTAAGAACTTTGTTTTTGTTTTGCGAATAACAGAATTCTTTTGCACATCGTGAAAAAGGCAGCAACGCACCCTTTGTCGTTCTCATGAGCTCTTCACTAACAATCGCCTTGTCGGCCAGCAGGATTAACGTTTCTCGTTTTTGTTTTCTCATATATATGTAAAACATTAGACCGACTCAACATGTATGGAGATGAAAAAAGTGATTTTGTTACCCCTCTGAAAATAAAGCTTGATATGTTTTATGATGATTCCCAAAATATTTTGGTTCTAGCATTGTCCATCCATGAGCTGGACCTTTGTTTTTGTAGTTTTTCGAATTTTTTTGTACTTTGCTCCAAGACGACATAAATTAAATTTGGTACCATCGAAAAGAGTTTTTGAAACAGCTTCTAATGGTATATAAAAATTTACAACCTACGAACTGAAATATTTAACTAAATACAAATGTTCGTTTCAGGTTTTCAAACAAATTCTACGTATGTGGAAATAATGTTCTGCTTTTCAGTAATCGACCAGGTCATATTGCAAATAAAATGGAATCGTGCAAACTTTATACAAACATAGAATCGCGAAAAGATTTTTTATAAATTTTAAGTTGTTCATTGTATGTATTTTTCACTTTTGAAATGATGCACAGTTTTTAAGCATTTACGAACGTACTTAACATTTTTCTGGAAATATTAAGGTCTAAAGAAAAACCCAAATTGTCACTACGGTCAAAGGTTGTTTAAAAATGGTAGCGTTAAAAATGACATTAAAGTAGAAAATAAAAACAAACACCAGATGGATGAACCATCTACAAATTTTAAAGAAATAAATGTAAAGAAAATACAACAGTCTGAAAATATCTTGAAAAAGAATTTGACTTCTATGACGAAGTCACGGATAAGAGGTCAACAAATTTATAATCTTGGTATGATGCTCTTCTTACTATAAAACCAACGTCTGTAGACGAGTTTTTGTCGAAAAAAAGCTTTTTTCGATTTTTTTTTTTTTTTGGTAAATCAAAAGATCGGAAATCTTTAGAAGAACATTTTTTCTGAAAACCTAGCAAAAATCGGTGTGTAGCAAATATGTGCAGAAAATATGGGCGAGACCATTTTTAAATATGCTCTATTTTATTTGTAAAAATTACCTAATTATAGGGTATCTGAAAACTGGCTACTGCCGAAGCAGTAGTCAATCTGATGAACATTTTGTTACTTATTTTAATAAAAATAAAGCACACTTTTAAAAACATACCAACAAAATAGTGATGCTTCAATTCTGAAGTGAATTTTTGGTAAAGTAAACTTTGTTTTGCTTTCTAAAAAATTTTGGATTCTGAGCAGCTCCACCAACTATAATTTTTATGGAATAAAGAAAAACGTTTTTGAATTGTGATCAGTTAGTAAGTCTTTATACGATAAATTCATTCATATTACAAAATTTTGTCATACAATTTTGTATTTTTGCCACGGGTTTTAGGAAAAGGCGCTACTGAGCGCCGTCAACGAAATGTGTGACTGGAGTTCTCAACCTCTGCGATTTCACATCGACTTCGAATTGAACATTATGACAATTATAACGTCACAACTAGGGATGCCTATCGGGATTGATTTTAGAAAATCCCAGGATTCGGGATTTTTAAATCCCGATCCCGAAATTCCGGGATTTCTGGATCCCGGGGTTTCCCGGGATTTTTTTAAATACAACTGAAATATAATTTTTAATAATTTTTTTTTGCATAGAGTATACAAATTCAATAAAAACGATCATTTTTGTACACAAAACTTGATATATTAAAAATCCCGGTATTAAATAAAATAAATCCCGGGATTTGTCAATTCCGAAAAATCCCGTGATTTCGGGATTCGGGATCCGGGATTTCCCGTTTGACATTCCTAGTCACAACGTAATCTGTTTTGATAGAGAGTAATATACACAATTTTTTCTCTTTTCAAGAAACGATGGAATATTTTGTTCCACATGTTGGACACGAAGAAGAAACAAGTTACGCACTCTGAGTTTTTTAACATATAAGAGATAACAATGGTATCATATGTATGTGCCACAAATAAATAAGTACGTTATTTTGATAAGCTATATCCACTATTCTTTTAACATTGCTGTAACAGTATTGAATCAGGAGTTGAAGCTCTTGACATACTTAATAGCGTTTAAACAAACTTTGGATGAGACTATGAGAACTCAAAACTTCAGTTGCAAAGGACATCGCATTTAAAAAAAAAGAATTCTACAAAGCAACCGCGTAGAACTTTACAATGTTATTTGTCCAAAAGTGCATCAAAAAGTCTATCGTTGCCTACAAAATGAGCAAACGGTGCATCGTTCAACATATTTGACTTTTATAGCATAGTATAAAAGTCTTGGAACTCAACCTATGACTATGAACGAAAATAGATCCTGCTTGAAATTGCAACAAAAATTTTAAACATCGTCTTTACCTGGAAGAGCTAGCAGAGCAGATGATCGATGCAAATGTCATGGTTATTCATTCTAAAATCTGTCAAAAATTTAATGAGCAATGGTTGTGGCAGCTGCCATACAATGACAATATACATTTCTATATATCTGCCGAACTGTAGCACTTAGGTCCGTTTTCACAACTTACCGATAGCTAAAGGTAGGATTTTATCGGCCGTATAAAAAGTGTTCCATTATTACAACTTAAGTTTAACCTACCATTTAGGATGAACCATAATCTACTTTATCGCTCACTTTAGGTTAAAGTAAAGTTTTAATAATGGAACACTTTTTATAAGGCCGATTAAGGTCTACTTTTAGCTATCGGTAAGTTGTGAAAACGGGCCTTAAAGTCTTAAAATTTGAAGCTTGGCTAACAATTTACAAAACCATCCAAAAACTGAAATGGATTGAAGGTAAGAAGTGAGGACGGCACCTTGCATACTATATAAATTTCTGTATAGGAGTATAGAGAGCATAGTCACAGTAAGAGTTTACAAATTTGTAACAAATAAACTGATTTTTAACAAAAAAAAAGTTTCCCAAAAATTGAGATAGACTCAAGAGGTATGTGTGGACCCTCCCATACATTGAAAATACAAATTTCTGTTTATCTAGAGTCCGCTAACAATAAAATGTTCTAAATTTAAGACAAGTTGCTTGGTCGCTTATACACAACATCTGTGAAAATGCCAGCTGAACTGAAAAAGGTGGTAGTAAAACCTTAAATTTAAGGACAATGTAATCTTGTATATCTAGAGAAGAATAACTGTGAAAGTTTCTAAATTTGGTAAAAATTTCTTCGTTAGTTATTCACTAGATTGTTTTTTAAATTTACTTATTTTATTTCAATGAGGGTAGTGAAGTACACTGGGTCAAGCTAGTACTCTGTTAAAGAAAATGCCAAATACAAACGGCCTTATTTATCAAAAATATAACTGGGTTATAAAAGGCTTACGAAACGAATTTTTTGAGAAAATAAAACCTTTATAAGCTTCTTTAATTTTTGTATAAAAAAATAGGGTTTATAAAAAAATGAGCTTGAAGGCGATGAAAATAATTAATTTTTTTTAACATTTTCTCGATTTATTTATTGTATTGATATTAAAGATTCTGGCCAATTAAATCCTTCTTACACACAGAAAAAAATACCAATGTTAAATTAACATGGCAAAATGTTGATTGAGAATTATTTAAATTTATCATTATTTCATGTTAATTTTAAATCAAAAGTATTAAAATAACCTTAAATCACGTTTATTTAAAATTATTCACTGTTAAAATAACATTGTTCATTATTGAATCCGTAAAAACCTGTTTTATATTAAAATCGAAAGTTTATCTTGTTAAATTAACATGCATACATACTTAAGTATGTTTGTTTTGAATTATCTATATACAGTGGTATCCCGGTTTAACGAATTATATATTGTCAGGCCCTTTCGTTATATCGAAAAATTCGTTAAATCCCGAAGTTTTCTTAATACATTTTTATTAATAAAACAACAATATTTTAATAAAACAAAGTAAATTCGTTTATTTCCATTCATAACACAAACAATTAAATTAAATGAGTACATAGTGGAGATATAAACGGCTGCACTAACTCTTTGTTAGAAGAGAGTTTCTCCCCACTTTGCTTCATTCAGCGAGTTCCATAGCATTTTTGTAATCTACAGAACCAGGCATGGCTGGCATTAAATTGTCCACCATAAAATTTTTTGTGTAGATCTAGAGCTTTTGCTTTTAATATAGGACTACTAATAGGAATATTCGCCTTGCTCTTGTTTTGAAACCAATTAAACAATTCTGTTTCCGAATTAGTCTTTTCCATTTCGCTCAAAAGTTTCCGTTTTGATTTTATAATTTTGCATATTGATGACTTTGGCAGCTGATATTTATTAGATAAAGCACTTAGTCGCAGGACCTTTTCATAGTCCTCAAAAATGTTTAATTTTTCTTTAAGAATTTAACGTTTTCTTTTGGGCATTTTGATGTCAATTTTACAAAAACTTCACAAAACTGAAGTAAAATTTGAAACAAAAAACAAACATTTGTTTTGTAAACAAAAGTAAAAAATTACTTTGTAACGTACAAATTTTAATTTTGGAGAGCAAGTATTTTCTTTGCTTTCTGTGTAAGAAAAGAAAATACTTCTCTTAACTCGTTGTTTTCAGTAAAATCGCTTAAAAAATATGGTAAAAATGTATACAAAAACAAAAAAAAATATTTGTGTTTGCATTCATTCTATTATGCTTTTGCAAATTTTTTTGTAAAAATCGTTAAATAGTGTACAAAAATTTGCTGTTTGTTCGTAATATAAGGTACTCAACGGAAAAAATATGACCGTACGTTAAATCGCGAATTCGTTAAACTGCGTATACGTTAAACCGGGATACCACTGTATAAAAGAGAGTTGCGTGAGTGACTGACTCGTTCATCATCGCCCAGCCCAAACCGCTGATCCTAGAAACTTGAAATTTGGACTATCGATTAGACACTCTCCAAATCGATCCACTAAGACGGGATTTTCGAAATTCGAATGTTTTTTCGTTAACCTTATATCTCCAAAACTAAAAGAGATGCAAAATAAATGTAATATAATCTTTTGAAATTAAAATTTTGTGTTCCCAAAAATTTAAATTACTTTTTGATAATAATTTTAAGTTATTTTCATTATCATTAAATTGTAAAAAATACACTAAAAATTTAATTTTTTACCAAAGTTTTTAATTCGATGCATATGAAATTAACATTTAAAACTAATTTTGGGGCATATATGCAACGCGGCCATTGATGTCTACTTTTTCGAGCATTGCTGGCCGTATGTCGCGAAAATCACGAACAATGTTGGCTAGCCTCGAATAGTGCTGGGAAACTATCGATAGTCTTAAAATATCGAAAATATCGATAGGAAAAATATAAATATCGATATTTTTATTATTTAAAATACAGCTGTGAAGACATCTAACAGCAGCTATACACACACAATTTTTTGCCGCAAATTTGTACTTGCTATTATTAATTCGCGCTGAATTACAGAAATGAATACAAACAACAAGAATGGCAAGTCGAATGGATTGCTTAGCATTGCTTTTTACTGCTAATTAAAGGCCTTTAAGTCGAAATTTTTACATGTTTATATAGGGACTGAAATGTCAAATATTTTTGTAATGTTGTAAACAAATCCAAATGCAATTGCAAGCATAGGAAAAAACAATGAACGACCATTAGAGGATAAGTCCGCTAGATTGATCACCTTTTTGGGTTTAGAATTTAGAAAATTTTTAAAGTTGCAATGGAATATCTTATAGTCCCTGTTACTTCGGTTCCTTCAGAAAGGTATTTATCATTTTTTAAAAAACTGCCATTCACATTCAATACATTCAATAAAGTGATAAAAACAACGAACTGTAGCCTTACAAAAAAAAATAATTAAAGTTTTCCCGCACAAGTACAAATATTAAGTCGATAGTAGTATCGATATATCGATAGTGAAATCTGAACTATCGATAAATATCGATAGTAGAAAATATCGATTGTTTCCCAGCACTAGCCTCGAAGACGTCAAATGTGGCTGGTTTATAAGCAGAAATCAGTTACTTCAAGAAGACATAGAGGAAATAATCGATAGGTGTCGAATTGCACGACCTTAGAAGCCAATTGACAGAACCAATTCTCAAAATCAGCGTATACTCAAGTTTTGATTTCAATTAGTCAATGTTGTGGCCACCATTTGAGACGTAACGTCACACTGTTTCAAGTAAGATAACTTTTTACCTGCTAAGTTAACAAACAAATAATAAAGATTTTTTGTGGAAAATTTAATTTTCTATAAGAATATGCACATCAAAATTGAAATAGTTTTTTTTTGCAAAATACAAACAAAAAATATTTTGCACTTGACATTGATATGGAAAAACTGAAAGTCTTTAAGCCACGCGTAAAATCATTATTTTGAGCTGATTTTGTGAGAAAGATTTGTGCATACCTACTACACAGAAAAAAATAAAAATTGTCTCTAATCACCAAATTCATAGAATAGAGCAAACAATTTGTTGATTTTGCATTTACTACCAAAATGAATTTTTATATCGGGTGATTTTTTAGCTATTATATTTTTAGCAACACTGGCTTAAACAGCTTGCGCACGTTTCGTGTTTTGTGTCACTGTCAAACATCTTGAAATTTGGACTATCGATTAGACACTCTCCAAATCGATCCACTAAGACGGGATTTTCGAAATTCGAATGTTTAGGGGGTAAAAAAGGTAAAAACGGGAAAATTCGTTAACCTTATATCTCCAAAACTAAAAGAGATGCAAAATAAATGTAATACTTATCGTTGTTCTTTAGAAAAATAAGGGGACAGGTGTTTGGTACTTTTTTGAAATTCGGACCTATTAGGGAGTAAACGGGTGAAATCTGAATCTTAGTACTTTTTTTTACCCCATCTATCTTTTGAACCAATAAAAAAAGTTAATACCACATTCGAAACTTATCAAAAAAATACGTATACGAATTTGGTACTTTTTCGAAATTCGAACATTTAAGGGGTGAAAATCGTAACTATTTTTGGTACAGTAGTATTTATGATGACGAGTTACAAGCAACGATAAGGAAAGGAGAAAAAGGAAAAAAAATTTTTAGAATTTTGTTTGTTTATTTAAAATCGAAGAGGCCTTTAAGTCGAAATTTTTACATGTTTATATAGGGACTGAAATGTCAAATATTTTTGTAATGTTGTAAACAAATCCAAATGCAATTGCAAGCATAGGAAAAAACAATGAACGACCATTAGAGGATAAGTCCGCTAGATTGATCACCTTTTTGGGTTTAGAATTTAGAAAATTTTTAAAGTTGCAATGGAATATCTTATAGTCCCTGTTACTTCGGTTCCTTCAGAAAGGTATTTATCATTTTTTAAAAAACTGCCATTCACATTCAATACATTCAATAAAGTGATAAAAACAACGAACTGTAGCCTTACAAAAAAAAATAATTAAAGTTTTCCCGCACAAGTACAAATATTAAGTCGATAGTAGTATCGATATATCGATAGTGAAATCTGAACTATCGATAAATATCGATAGTAGAAAATATCGATTGTTTCCCAGCACTAGCCTCGAAGACGTCAAATGTGGCTGGCTTATAAGCAGAAATCAGTTACTTCAAGAAGACATAGAGGAAATAATCGATAGGTGTCGAATTGCACGACCTTAGAAGCCAATTGACAGAACCAATTCTCAAAATCAGCGTATACTCAAGTTTTGATTTCAATTAGTCAATGTTGTGGCCACCATTTGAGACGTAACGTCACACTGTTTCAAGTAAGATAACTTTTTACCTGCTAAGTTAACAAACAAATAATAAAGATTTTTTGTGGAAAATTTAATTTTCTATAAGAATATGCACATCAAAATTGAAATAGTTTTTTTTTGCAAAATACAAACAAAAAATATTTTGCACTTGACATTGATATGGAAAAACTGAAAGTCTTTAAGCCACGCGTAAAATCATTATTTTGAGCTGATTTTGTGAGAAAGATTTGTGCATACCTACTACACAGAAAAAAATAAAAATTGTCTCTAATCACCAAATTCATAGAATAGAGCAAACAATTTGTTGATTTTGCATTTACTACCAAAATGAATTTTTATATCGGGTGATTTTTTAGCTATTATATTTTTAGCAACACTGGCTTAAACAGCTTGCGCACGTTTCGTGTTTTGTGTCACTGTCAAACATCTTGAAATTTGGACTATCGATTAGACACTCTCCAAATCGATCCACTAAGACGGGATTTTCGAAATTCGAATGTTTAGGGGGTAAAAAAGGTAAAAACGGGAAAATTCGTTAACCTTATATCTCCAAAACTAAAAGAGATGCAAAATAAATGTAATACTTATCGTTGTTCTTTAGAAAAATAAGGGGACAGGTGTTTGGTACTTTTTTGAAATTCGGACCTATTAGGGAGTAAACGGGTGAAATCTGAATCTTAGTACTTTTTTTTACCCCATCTATCTTTTGAACCAATAAAAAAAGTTAATACCACATTCGAAACTTATCAAAAAAATACGTATACGAATTTGGTACTTTTTCGAAATTCGAACATTTAAGGGGTGAAAATCGTAACTATTTTTGGTACAGTAGTATTTATGATGACGAGTTACAAGCAACGATAAGGAAAGGAGAAAAAGGAAAAAAAATTTTTAGAATTTTGTTTGTTTATTTAAAATCCATTATACTCCCTGAGGATGCTACTCGAAGAGTAACAAAATATTGGAAATAAATAAAGAAGAATTTTAATTAAACAACAATCCAGGCCTCGAGCTCAAATATTTTATTTTTATAATTAAATTGGAAATGTCAAATAAAAAACAGCTTTAATATTTTTGGTACTACAATACTGAAATTTTTGATTCTTTAATAAGGGAAAAAATATAGTACTCAAAAAAGGAAATGCGGGAAATTTGATATTTTTCTTTAGCTTTTTGATTCTACTAGATTCTAGCGGGTTAAATGCTAGAATTTGAACAAGTTTAAACCTAGAAAAATAAACTTTGGCATAAAAATATGTCCACGAAGAAAAAGTAGACGCTAACGAAGTAGCGGGTATACCCTAGTTAATACCCGCTTCTCACTGTTATATCACAATCAAACCAATTTGATTCTACATGGAATTCAAGTTGTTTCAACGTGAAATAACTTTCAGTTAACGTGATTCGGATTGTTATTTCAATATAAATGACATTTTGCTCTAACTCTGCTGCAATGTTAAATTAACCTGAATTATAGTTATTTTAAAAGAAAAAAATGTTGTTCGCAAGTTATTGTCAAATCAGGTTGAATTACAATGAAACACGTATAAAGCAAAATCACCACCGAAAAATTTTAATTCAACCTTGTTTTCGACGTTTTTAACTTGATTTTTTTCTGTGTGTACTTGTTCATTTCAAACCACTGTGTTTCAGTTAAAGTTTTGTTACATAGAATGTTAAACCCCATTCTTAGATTTCTTCTTCATAGTTATTACTTTACATAAATGTTTGTGTTCACACATATTTATATACAGTATATATAGACACTACTAAAAACGTAAACGTTATACACACGTTCGTTCACAAAAAAAAAAAAAAAATTAAAAATGGGGAAAAAAATATACTTGACTTAAAATTTATGTAAGCGAAAAAAGCAATTGTATGTTGAAGACGAAGTGTTTAAAATAAAAAAAAGGAAATTATCATTTTTCGTATAATTTGCACTGAAAATGAAAAATAGAAATTGTTATACTTATGTGAATATATATGTTGGTATATAGTACATTATGCCTGCAAGGATATTTTGGAATCTTAGTCTGTTTTTTTACTTCTACTAAATTCAAACAAACTGCATATAAAAATACATTTGCATATAAAACTATATGCTCGTCTTTTATCCCTTAAAAGCAGTTAAAAAGTGCATATACATTTTTACTTAGACACACATAGAGTGAGATAAAATTTACTAAACAAAATTGCTTTTAATTTAGACGACATATTACATTTGTTTGCTAAGATTGCTTACTTCAATTAAGGAAAATAATTTCCCCTTATCAAGATAAAAAAGCAAATGACTTTCCAACAAACACGGCAGTTTAGTTTCAAATTCAAAGTTATTGAAAAACAAACCTTTTCGCAATCGACGAACGTTTGATAATAATTTGAAGTTACAAAAGATTTTGCTATTCGTGCTTAATTCCCAGTTTTAATTCTTGACAAAAACACTTGAAATTTATTGTTGATGGGATAAGCTATTCCTATGCATTACACTGGTTGCTTAACCTACTTACAACTATAATTAATGTTGAGAGAATTTCAACTAATTGTAGTGGGGAATGTAAGATGAGATAAACCCAGTGTTGTTTATTGTTGATGTGTTTTGTTCAAGCTTTGATATTGTTACAAGTAGAACTGTTGCTATAATTCTTATACGTTTAACAGTTTTATTTGGTTTAATATCTTTAGTTTGTCTAAAATCTTTATGGATGAAGTTTCCTGATGATCTGGCCTAAGCAACCAGTGAAATGCATGGGAATAGCTTATCCCATCAACAATAAATTTCAAGTGTTTTTGTCAAGAATAAAAACTGGGAATTAAGCACGAATAGCAAAATCTTTTGAAATTAAAATTTTGTATTCCCAAAAATTGAAATTACTTTTTGATAATAATTTGAAGTTATTTTCATTATCATTAAATTGTAAAAAATACACTAAAAATTTTATTTTTTACCAAAGTTTTTAATTCGATGCATATGAAATTAACATTTAAAACTAATTTTGGGGCGTATATGCAACGCGGCCATTGACGTCTACGTATGTCGCGAAAATCACGAACAATGTTGGCTAGCCTCGAATAGTGCTGGGAAACTATCGATAGACTATCGATATTATCGATAGTCTTAAAATATCGAAAATATCGATAGGAAAAATATAAATATCGATATTTTTATTATTTAAAATACAGCTGTGAAGACATCTAACAGCAGCTATACACACACAATTTTTTGCCGCAAATTTGTACTTGCTATTATTAATTCGCGCTGAATTACAGAAATGAATACAAACAACAAGAATGGCAAGTGGAATGGATTGCTTAGAATTGCTTTTTACTGCTAATTAAAGGCCTTTAAGTCGAAATTTTTACATGTTTATATAGGGACTGAATTGTCAAATATTTTTGTAATGTTGTAAACAAATCCAAATGTAATTGCAAGCAAAGGAAAAAACAATGAACGACCATTAGAGGATAAGTCCGCTAGATTGATTACCTTTTTGGGTTTAGAATTTAGAAAATTTTTAAAGTTGCATTGGAATATCTTATAGTCCCTGTTACTTCGGTTCCTTCAGAAAGGTATTTATCGTTTTTTAAAAAACTGCCATTCACATTCAATACATTCAATAAAGTGATAAAAACAACGAACTGTAGCCTTACAAAAAAAAAATAATTAAAGTTTTCCTGCACAAGTACAAACATTAAGTCGATAGTAATATCGATATATCGATAGTGAAATCTGAACTATCGATAAATATCGATAGTAGAAAATATCGATAGTTTCCCAGCACTAGCCTCGAAGACGTCAAACGTGGCTGGTTTATAAGCAGAAATCAGTTACTTCAAGAAGACATAGAGGAAATAATCGATAGGTGTCGAATTGCACGACCTTAGAAGCCAATTGACAGAACCAATTCTCAAAATCAGCGTATACTCAAGTTTTGATTTCAATTAGTCAATTTGAGACGTAACGTCACACTGTTTCAGGTAAGATAACTTTTTACCTGTCAAGTTAACAAACATATAATAAAGATTTTTTGTGGAAAATTTAATTTTCTATAAGAATATGCACATCAAAATTGAAATAGTTTTATTTGCAAAATACAAACAAAAAATATTTTGCACTTGAAATTGATATGGAAAAACTGAAAGTCTTTAAGCCACGCGTAAAATCATTATATTGAGCTGATTTTGTGAGAAAGATTTGTGCATGCCTACTACACAGAAAAAAATAAAAATTGTCTCTAATCACCAAATTCATAGAATAGAGCAAACAATTTGTTGATTTTGCATTTACTACCAAAATGAATTTTTATATCGGGTGATTTTTTAGCTATTATATTTTTAGCAACACTGGCTTAAACAGCTTGCGCACGTTTCGTGTTTTGTTTCACTGTCAAACATCTTCAGTTGGGTCTATAATTTAACCATGAATCGTCTTACAAACGAACAACGCTTGCAAATTTTTGAACTTTATTATCAAAATACGTGCTCTGTTAAGAAAGTTCATCGCGCGCTTCTTGCGTTCAGCGACGAAGCTCATTTTTGGCTCAATGGGTACGTTAATAAGCAGAATTGTCGATTTTGGAGTGAAGATCAGCCAGAAGCATTGCAAGAGCTACCAATGCATCCAGAAAAAGTCACAGTTTGGTGCGGTTTGTGGGCTGGTGGCATCATTGGACCGTACTTCTTCAAAGATGATGCGAATCGTAACGTAACTGTAAATGGTGAGAGCTACCGTAAGATTATATCCAACTTTTTTTTGCCCAAAATGCAAGAGCTTGACTTGCATGACATGTGGTTTCAACAAGACGGTGCCACATGCCACAAAGCACGCTTAACAATGGACTTGTTGAGAGGCGAGTTCGGTGAACATTTTATTTCACTTTCGGGACCGGTCAATTGGCCGCCTAGATCGTGCAATTTAACGCCTTTAGACTATTTTTTGTGGGGCTATGTTAAAGCTCATGTCTAAGCATTCATGCCCGCTTCAATTGACGCATTGGAAGACAACATTGAAGCATT
This sequence comes from Pollenia angustigena, assembly GCA_930367215.1. Classification (NCBI taxonomy): domain Eukaryota; kingdom Metazoa; phylum Arthropoda; class Insecta; order Diptera; family Polleniidae; genus Pollenia; species Pollenia angustigena. Next base: position 47,240,577 of record OV884058.1, read on the forward strand.
TATTTATGTGATACCGGCCGAAATATTGGAAAGAGTATGCCAAAATTGGACTAAGGGGATGGACCATTTGAGGCGCAGTCACGATCAACATTTGCGTGAAATAAACTTCAAACATTAAATCATATGGACCGTACTTTCGATTCAAATAAAGATTTCATGAATTTTTCTGAATTTTATGTGTTTGTTTTTAAAACTTTCCTATAGCTCTTAAAAAATCACCCGATATTACTAAATATTTTAGCAATATAAAATTGTGAGTATTTTTTATTCAATAAATGATATTTTTAATATTGATTCAAAACATTATGTACAAATTAGATTTGTACATATAAAAACAATCTACAAACGTTGTATTTATTACTTAAAATTATATTCTTTAATCATTGTTGTTTTATCGCAGCCCCTTACCTAAAAATGAATTGCACTATCGTATTTAAATGCGCTAAACATAATTGAATTCTTATTTGAATTATTATAATCACCACACCTATTATCGTAAACTTAATGAAAGTTGACCGCACTGTAGATTCAACACTCACTGTAGCCTTTCCATATGTCACTTGTAACGAATTGTCGTTAAGTACATACTTGCATTTATGTGTTTTTTACATAAATTTGTTCATGCGAAGCGACACTTACTTTTCATCAAGAGATCGAGCAACACCATTAACCCGGCAGTGCGAGCAGCTTAAGTTAAATCTACTTGTCATTGAGTTGTGTAAAGCTATATTTTCAATCTACTTTTCCCGAATTACCATAGAGTACAACCCAACTCTGAATTATAATAAACCCGTTTATAAAGAAATTACTAAAGTCTTTCATTCCTTTCTTCCCATTAACCAACTCTATTATGATTTCTCCTCTAGAGCAATTATAATAATAACCGTTTTCTTGATAGCCCACCGTTACATCTCAGCGGGCATCCCTGTCATCTATCCAGAAGAAGGTTGTTTTTACACTGGTGTCCAACCCACACACCAGTACAATAATCAAAACACTTTGCCGTTTCAAGCAATGTGTTAATTGATTTAATTAAATAAAGCTCAGGTTTTGACAACTCCAAACAACTATTCTACAAGTTTAAATTATTTTATTTAAAACAAAAAAATCAATAAAACTTTTTTGTTATTTAATTAATATTTTAATTAAAAATGTATTTCAAAACACCTAAAATGTTAACTAAATAAAAAAATATATTTTAATTGTCTTTAACAAAAAAAAAAGTACATAGCTGATTCAATCATCACATTAATTTATTTGAAATACTTTTAAAACAAATATTTTAATTGACTTGCTCACCCGACAGACGTTGTCCTGTCCAAATTAGAAAAATAATTGCGTTCGATTTTTAAAATCCGTTAAAAATATACGAACATTTGAGAGAAAAACCAGTCAAATCGATTTCGATGAAGCCGTTTTCTGATTTTAGGTAAATCAAAAAAAGAGGTCGTTAAAGTGGGCGGGGTACAATTTTCTTTCCTTAAAAACCTGCATTCAATGTTATGCACCAACAGAGATGGCCGATATATCAGATAAAGAAGCCTTTTATAGTTTGTTGGAAAAGGTTGTAGCAGCCACAAAAAGAGGTGATATAGTCATATTGATGGGAGATATGAACGCGCAGGTTGGCAGTGATAATACCAATTTGGAGAAGGTTATGGGAAAACACGGCGTTGGCACCATGAACATAAATGGCGAATTGTTTACAGAGTTGTGCTGTAAAAACAACCTCGTTATTGGGGGAACACTTTTTCCACACAAAAGAGTGCATAAGATATCTTGGGTCTCGCCAGACCATCGTACAGAAAACCAAATTGACCACATTTCAATTAGTAGGAAATGGAGAGGTTCCCTTACCGATGTACGAAATAGAAGAGGAGCCGATGGCTCTACAGTCCACCATCTTTTGACTGGTGAGATAAGACTCAAGGTTGCTGCCATAACAAGAGATCGAAATCGTACACCACAGAGAAAATTTGCAATTGAGAAGCTTCATTTAGAAAATGTAAGGGATGACTATACAAACTCATTACGAAGTGCTTATCAAAACCTTAATGCACACAACTCAAGAGATTGGAAGGAAATAAAAGAAGTATTTCTAAGCGCTGCTAAGCAACATGTAGGTTACAAAAACAGAGATAGAAAAGTTTAGATGTCTGATCGAACTTGGAGTATAATTGAGGAAAGAAAAGAACTAAAATCAAAATTAAACAACGCTAAAACTCAATCTGCAAAACAAAATTTGCAAAGTCAGTATAGTACTATAGATCGACAAGTAAAGAAAAGTGCTCGACAGGATAAACGAAAATGGGCGGAAAACTTAGCCACTGAATCTCAATCTGCAGCTGAAACACATAGATCAAGGGATCTTTATAGAATAACAAAACAGCTCACTAGCCGATCATATATCGCTGGTCACCTTTTAAAAGACAATAATGGCGTACCGGTTACGTCTAAGGAAGAGCAACTGAAAATTTGGACTGATTACTATAACAATATGCTCTCAACAACACCTACAACCTCTGAATGGAACTGCCAATGCGAAAATCATGAAGAAAGCACTTATATAGATGTGAGTTGTCCCAACATTACAGAAGTTGAAAATGCAATAAAGTCCCTCAAGAATAATAAAGCAGCTGGTATTGACTCTATATCTCCAGAACTTCTAAAAGTCGACCCTTCCACTAGTGCACTTATCATTAAACCGATCGTTGATGACTTTTGGAACCTAAAGTGTTTGCCATCCGAGCTTAAAGAAGGTGTTATTATCAAACTTCCCAAAAAAGGGGACCTTTCAAAATGCAAAAACTGGAGAGGAATAACGCTTCTAAGTCTGATCAACAAAACCATAACACGCATCATCTACACGAGGTTGTCACCTACATTTATGAACGACCTAAGATGTGAACAAGCTGGCTTTAGACCTGGCCGCTCCTGTGTGGACCAACTAAATAGTCTCCGGGTAATCGTAGAGCAATCTGTTGAATGGCGCTCATCACTATACTTAGCCTTCATAGATTTTGAAAAAGCCTTTGACACCCTTAACCATCATGCTATATGGAAAATACTTAAGTGTAGAGGTGTGCCGGAAAAGATAATTGAACTCATCAAAGAGCTTTATGATACTGCCTGTTGTCGAGTCTTGCACGAAGGTCAACTGAGTGAAAATCTTCCCATAAACGTTGGTGTACGACAAGGCTGCATTTTATCACCACTCCTATTTAATATCGTTCTAGACACAGTGATGCGGCAGGTAACGACTATGAGAAGAGGTATTACGTGGGGCTTCCAGGGTAGATTAGAGGATTTGGACTTTGCAGACGACATATGCTTACTCTCACATAACTTTGAGGATATGTCGACCAAACTCAACATGATTCATGAACTGGGAATGAAAGTCGGTTTAAAGATCAACTTTGCAAAAACAAAAGTAATGCGAATTAACACCAACAATACAACAAAGCTCAAAATAAATGAAAATGAATAAGAAGATGTAAGCAGCTTTTGTTACTTAGGAAGCATAATTTCTACCTCTGAAGGATCTGATGACGATATCAAAAGTCGTATAAATAAGGCTAAGCAGGCATTTGGAGCTCTACAACCCGTATGGAGATCCTCTCAGTACTCAATAAAAACAAAATTACGGCTTTTTTCCTCAAATGTAACATCCACCCTTCTATATGGTTGTGAATCCTGGAACACTTCTCAACGCCAGATTAACAGCCTGCAGGTTTTTTTCAATAAATCCCTAAGAAGAATCCTTCACATTTTTTGGCCAGAAGCAATATCAAACACTGAGCTGTGGAGAAGGACAAACCAGATACCTGTTCAAAGTGAAATCCTCAAGAGAAAATGGAATTGGTTGGGTCATATCTTAAGAAGACCACAAGAAGATATTGCACGAATGGCAATTGACTGGAATCCACAAGGCATTAGGCGACCAGGAAGGCCATCTCATACTTGGAGAAGGATGCTTGAAAGTGAAATACAATCAACTCGAAAAAGCTGGCGTGAAATAAAAAATTTGGCAGAAGACAGATCAGAATGGAAGAAGTTTGTTGTGGCCCTATGTTCCTCCATGGAACCCTAGGATTAAATATATATATATATATATATATAAAAACGTAAGTTGGATCATGGCGATGATTTTAAAGAAAAAATCGTCCAAATCGGTCAAGCCGTTCCCAAGTTATGCGCTTAATAGAAAAAGTGGGCGTAAAAGAAGGCGTGGTAAATTTTTCATTCGACTTAAAATGGATTAATACGAACATTTAAAAGAAAAATTTGTCAAATCGATGGAGCCGTTTTCTGATTTTAAGTAATTCAAAAAAACTGGGCCCAGCCGTTTTGGAGTCCATACGTTACATACATACATACACACATCCTGTTTTATATATGGAGGGTTCAAAGCTGAACCGAACCAAGTCATAAAATAAAATGCATATATGTATTTCAAAACTGGTGTGAAATTCTTCGCAAAGTTTAACTCTATGGAGTTCTGTAACGGACTAAATCAGAAAGTTTTTCGTTCCAAAGGTAACGGTAATAAACCCACGTTAATGGCTCCAAAAATGAATGGAAATTCACTTACTCAAACTCAAAATATTATCGAATTTTCATTTTTGACTTGGTTCGCTTCAGCTCTGAGCCCTCCATATATAGATAAATAACTGCTGGAAATTCGGTGTAGGAGTGTAGAAACTTTTATAAACGTATATATTTATATTTAAGTTTGACACACATTACAAGTAGTTTTAGTCACATTCTTTCTATTTTAAGTAAATTTTAAGTTTCATTTTATACGTGTTGCACTGTGCTAACATTTAAAACATACTTTACACATTTCTTCGCCATTAAATTTACATGCATCTAACTAGTGTTGAAGCACAACTTTTGTTTGCAGTAATGACAGCGTTTGTACTATTTTGAACGAATATAACTTAGAACAAAATTTTAAAGAGTTTTTTTTTTCTGCGAATTAAAGAATATTATTAAAGCAATTCTCATATATATTTATGTTAAATTCTTATTACACAAACCTACTTATAATTCAATAACATTTAAAAATATTTTAATAAGTAGTTTTAACAGTTTTTTATTTGCATTTAAATACGTTACAAAATAGAAAAATCTTGACAGTTAAAGGCGCGTTTCCTCATTACCTGCTCCTATCTTTTCTTGATATACAAAATGCATACTTTCACTATTTCTATTGTCTTTATGATTTTTCACACGAACTGTTGTTGTTGTACCTCTTTTAAACTTTTAATTACTTTTGCCAATCCCCTGTTCGTATTATTAACTTTATTCCACTTGAATGATTTATTGTTATTTCGATGGCGGTTGGGTGCATTATTTAAGGTGATTTTGGGTTCGATAAATGTTTCATTTAAAGTGTTTTGGGACACAAAACTACTTTTGCTAAATCTTTTCTCTAAATTTTTAGTTTTCGAAAAACTCAAACAAAAACAGTTTTCGCATTATAATGAAAAAAAAAAACTCAAGGTACATCCACTTTTAAAGTGAATTGAGTTTTTGATACCTTTATCTATTGAAGGTACGCCTCGTCGACCAGCATGTGGTTTGTTGTTGTTGTTTTTCTTCAACTTGAGTCTTGAAGTGTGTAAAACCAATCTGAAATAAGTTTTTCTCTCCTGTAAAATGTGCTTAAATGGAAATAGCAGGTTTGCATATTTTAAGCCGATGATAACATTGCTTATTGAATATTTCTACGAAACTCACTAGCTAAGTTTTTGTTTTGCATCGTGAAATTATTAGGACTATATAATAACAATTAAAAGTGCTATATTTAGCTTTACCGAATCTGATTTATACTTCACTATAGTATTAATAATCGTACCAAACCTTTAATTAAGCAGTGCACTTGTGCATCGGGCCGAAGAAAAATGGGAAATTTTTGTTGTTATTTTTAATATTTGATACTCCTTATATAAGAAAAATGTATAGATTTCGTTAATAGTCCCTACTAGTACTCTAATTTCATAGATTATAAGAAGACTTTAAAAAGTAAAGATTATGGGTAATAACTCAGCCATTTATGCAACAATCTGAAGTTCAATAGCACCCTATTCCCGGCTACGTGTGATAAAAGTATACAACAATTAAGTCCCCATCAGAGCTGGGCTCTTCGGCAAACTCATTTTAATATACAAACGGACAGCTAAACCCACAGACTGACAGTCGGACGCCGGCTAAACAACTCCACCAGTCATAAGGCTTCATAAGATATACGTTCTTGCATCTAAGATCAATATTATAGAAATTCAAGCCAAATGACCAACTTTCACCTGTGTTAAAACGTATAAAGCGGTCCATACCCTTGCAGTATTATTGTATATGATATCCGCTATATTATTTAAATTTTTTTCTATATCATGCAATAAGTCGCAAAATAGTTTCATTCATTCAATAAAAAGATGAACATAACCTATAGGAATAACATAAACAGCATTGTACAATGTTGCCAACACATTCTACTTTCTTTTCGTTGTGAAATAAAAATCAAAAGTCTTTTGATTGTTGCCAATATATTGTGTCACCTTTGAATATCACATACACATTGGCGATATAATTGTATAATGCGTAAAATTGAACAATTTTATTGCAAGTGTATGAGCCGCTTAAAAGGTGCTTCTATATACAAACAAATTTCATACTCCAAAAAAAAAATCATTTTCTTTTCAACACAAATTTTGTTTTCCGTTAATTTTTTATACAAAATAACCGTCTAATTAACATCAAAAAGTCGAAAACGAAATCGTCTACAATATTAACATGATTTGAGCCAAATTTTTTTTACTCATAGTGAAAACTTAGAGTAATCTGCACAAAACAGGTAAAATTCGTCTTTTAAAACGTTATTCGTGGCTTGTTTTCAATTATTGCACAGACCAATTAAATATGGCGAAATAGTCGCGAAAAATATTGCGAATTAAGCTAGAACTTATTTTTTAAGTGAAAAGTAGAAATAAAACGTTCTTTGTTAATAATTAGTGTCCGACCGAACGTTCGGGTTCGGTTACGGAGTTCGGCAAAAATTATGTTCGGTGTTCGGCGAAATTTTTACCGAACTTTACCGAACACCGAACTTTTTTATGAAATAACTTATTTATTATCATTTCAAATTATATAATAATAAAAAAATACAGCGATGACTTAATAAAATGCTTAAGTGTATAAAAATGTCTTTATATGTGTAATTTTTAGAAGACGGTAAAAAAATACAACAAAAAGAAAACGGTTAAATTCTATTTTGCAAAAAAATACTCTCTATTTCTATTCTGCGAATGGTAAGATAATCAATAGTTTTGGATGAACCACAAACCAAACTTTATAGTATACATATTTCCAGATAAAAATGTCATCCAATCCATTTTGGATTTTTTTTTAAACATTGAGCAAGCGCTCAATGCAAATATTGCGCCAAACAAATGTCAATGGGGAGTTCATTGCCAAGCAAACAAGCTACCGCCAATATTAAACGCCACACAGAGGAGTATTTGGCCTGAAAAGCTGGCCAAAAAGGCAAAACTGAATTTTAAGAAATCTTAAGAACTAAGTACGCAGCTCGACAGACAACAATATTTTACATTATATTGTAAATTTTGAAGACTTTTAGTTGCGATTTGTAGCTCTGAGACCCTGCTAAAGTCAGGAAAGTGAAGAAAATTATATGAGATTTAAATGTTTTTTTCGGTTTCTGGATGTTAATATGATATTTTTTTGCGGCTAAACGAATAAAGGTTTAACAAAGATTTTTTTTTCGCTGAAAAGTTTGATCAAAAGTTATTTAAAACAGCAAAAAAAAATTTAAAATATGTTGAATACACTATGGAACATTTTTGGGATTATTGTCTGGGGGGTGAGAAATTCCAAGTCAGAGTGATGGTACTAGGTCAGTTTAGTAAAACCCTCAAAGGGTTTGGCGTTCGTATGTGTCAGTTTTTTTTTTATGACATTTTAAATTTTTTCCTTATCTTGATGTTTTTTTGTTTAACATAACTCGAGAACCACTTGTCCGATTTTGTGACTTTTTTTTAAGAAAAGGGGAAATCCCCTACTGTTGGCATCACTGAATGTGGGTGTATTCTTTCAAATAACAAACAAAAGTCCGACGATTTTCACCGATCGCTTAAAAAAAGTCACAAAAATTGCAGTGCAGGTTTGTGATAAAATCTGCTGCATACATCCAGGCTTGAACATTTTTTTGCACTTATCAATTATAATTCTCCACAAATTTATTTTTACCGGCAAAACTGTTGATTATAAAGAAAAACGTTATATAAACGGATTAAAGAAATTGTAATTCTAAATTTTTTTGAGTTTGTTTTAGCAAAATCGGACAAGTGGTTCTCGAGTTATGTTAAACAAAAAAACATCAAGATAAGGAAAAAATTTAAAATGTCATAAAAAAAACTGACACATACGAACGCCAAACCCTTTGAGGGTTTTACTATACTGACCTAGTACCATCACCCTGACTTGGAATTTCTCACCCCCCAGATTGGCTGTTGTACTGTGATATTCATGTTGAAACAATTCGTTCAAAAGCTTAAAAAAAAACAAATTATACACTTTTTTTTGCAAAAAAGGAAAAGAAGAGGTTTTTAAAGGTGAGGTTAGCATGTCTACGAATTATGTTTGATACCACAATAAAATTTGGAATCTCTAATTTTAGAATCAAAAAAAAAGTGTGCGCAAGTTTGCGCCATTATTTTTGACGATTTTTCTAAATTTTCACATTTCTTCTATTTTGCTCTTATACCTTTATATCGTCATAAACTTTTATGTATTTTGAATTACTGATTTCAACTGTTATTCACATCACTTTTAACACTTCACAATATTAATACCTGCCTATATGTATTGAATTGCAAAAATTCTTAATTATCCAAAATAGTTTTAAGGGAAAGTCCCACACATCCCCATAAAAGATATTTTTATATACCTGCTCTAAAAAACAAAAATAAGTTTACAAAAAATAAATACAGGTACATAAAAAATACATGGGCACCCAGGTATCAGGCTACCATCCAATTAAGGCATAAAAGCATGCGCTTGAAAATACTTATAAAGGGTTATTGCATCCATTTTTTATCAAAACCGTTTTGTAACTTCGAGAGTCAACATGGAACAAGTTTACACAAGATTACAGCTATTCCAAATAGTGAAAAAATCTAATGCTGGAACCATGGACGAGAAATTGGATTTTTTGGTCAGAAAATTGAGCGAAATTTCAAAATGTCAAGGGGATGGGGACATATTAGCACTGAAGCAGTGTTTGACAAATTTCAAAAATTGTTTCAAAAGATATTGGCTTTCGGCTCAACGAAAAGAGGACCGCTTTTTAATCACAAACGCTAAATGGCTGGAAGGAACTGTAACAATACCAGTATTTGGCAGTTCGTCTTCAGGGCGACCACGAAAAGAATTTAATGAAGCTAGTGATAGCACAAAGCGGAGAAAAACTGAAGAAGTTCGTCACCAATTAACAACAGAGGAGATCACATTTGCTGCATCCATGAGTCAAAGAGCAGCGGGACATAATGATGCGGCTAAATTAAAAATGGATATAACGAGATCCCCAAGAAAAGCAAGAGTTTGCAAGCGATCATTAACAACTTCTGAAGTCAACCCTGTGAATAAACTTTCAGCGGAAGGAGCTTTAGCACTCTTTGTAAATGCAGAGCTCACGAAAAAGCAATATGAAATTTTATACAATGCCAATAAAAATGTGTATCCATGTTACTCGTTACTAAAAAATGCAAAAAAAAAAATTGTTATCCCAATGAAGATGCCATAACCGTTACTGAAACATTAGCGGAAGTGAAGCTCCAAGCTCTCCTCGACCATACAGCAACACGTTTATGTATATACCTTGAAGAGGTTTTGCAGCAGTTAGACTATGAAGAGCTAAATTTCTTGGAACTTATAACCAAATGGGGCTGTGACGGATCGCACTAATCATGTTATAAGCAGAAATTCGAAAACGAAGATGTTAGTGACGCTAATATACTCCAAAGCAGCTGTGTACCAATTAAACTAATCACAAATACTAATGGAAAAATTAAAACGATATGGCGAAATCAAACACCATCCTCAACTAGGCTGTGTAGACCAATCCGCATCCGTTTTGTGCAGGAAACAACTGACATCACGAAGCAAGAAATAGGACACATAAATAATCAAATTGGATTTTTAAAGAAAAGCGAAGTACCGTGTAGTGGAAAAATTGCACAAATTAAACACACGATGGTAATGACAATGGTCGACGGAAAAGTATGCAATGCTGCAACGGACACAAAATCGACAATGAGGTGTTACATTTGCGGTCAAACTTCGAAAGATTTTAACACGTTGCAGAAGAATGTTCGTCTGAACTGTGTGCCTTGAGTTTTGGACTATCAACTTTACATGCACGCATACGCTTTTTAGAATCGATACTTCATCTCTCATATAAATTGCCAATTAAAAAGTGGCAAGCAAGGAGCGATGAAGATAAAGCAATTGTTAAAGAGAGGAAGATATTCATCCAAAAAAGACTTAAAGACGAGATAGGAATACTTGTAGATGTTCCAAAACCAGGATACGGTAGCACTAATGATGGCAACACATCAAGAAGATTTTTTTCGGACCCAGCAACTGCATCGAAAATTACTGGAATAAATGAAGAATTAATCAACCGCCTGAAAATAATATTGGAAGCAATAACTAGCGGACACCAAATTAATATTGAGAAATTTGAGGAATATGCACATAAAGTTGCCGAAATATATGTGCAACTTTACAACTGGCACCCCATGAGTCCTACGATGCACAAGATTCTTATTCATGGCGGTAGTGTTATAAAGCAAGCAATCTTGCCAATTGGACAATTGTCAGAAGAAGCTGCCGAGGCCAGAAATAAGCACTTACGATTATATCGCACGAATTATTCGAGGAAATTCAGCAGAAGCGGTACAAATCGAGATGTTTTGAATAGGTTTTATACGCTGCAGTACGCAAAGAGAACGGAATAATAAAAAAGGTTTTTCATCAGAAACCATCACACTTCTTCTTCCTGACACCGATGATGCAGCCAATGAAGATACACATACGACATAATAATTAGTAAGGAATTTTTATTAGTTTAACTTTTCGTTTATAAAGTATTAAATAATATAAAATAAATATAATAAAGCCTTTTTTCATAAAAAAATACTGTTTTATAAGAGCCTTACAATTTTCAAATTTTTTTTTTTTTAATTAGACTGTAAATCATATGTATGTATGTACATACAGTCTGTCAAGAATAAGTTTAAACCTTTAAAATCAACATTTGTTAATTGAGTTTTGCGATTTATACCAACTTTTATTCCTTAGGAATGTGGCTTTTAGAAAAATCTTAAAAATTTAAACTTTTTGGTTCTTAAATTTTTTTATTGCATTTTGAAAACAAAAAATTTTACGCATTTTGTATGTAAATTTTTGTTTCGCCATTAAATTTTTAATAACTCCAAAATAGTAATAGATATAAAATAAATGTGTATGGTTAGTTTAAGCAGAATTTCGGAGAAATCGGAGAATACGTTTTCAAGTTATGGCTAAATATATAAGGCAACCCAACGATTTAGGGGGTGAAGTATGCCACGCCTTTAAAAGAAAATCCTTACGTACTAGAGAAAAACGGAAAACAGATTTGAAATAAGGGCATCAAAATCCATTTAGTCCACATACTTTTATTTCTAGGGTAGAGAAAAATTTTTTTGTTGCGCAGTGTAATTTTTTCAAAATCTGCCACTAGACTTTTTATATCATACTTCACCTAAAACTATCAAAAAACTAAAACTTTTAATTCAAAAAACACGTTTAATAATTTTGGCCAGCTTTTCATGCCAAATACTCCTCTGTGCGCCACTTAGAGAAAATATACCCCAACGAATTAAAGAAATACATTGTAGAGGTTTAAGTACTAATAAGTATACTAGGACTATAACCAAATTATTGGCATAGTACGACAGAGTGGCCAAGAATGTTTTAGTAATGAAAACACCTGTCTCCCGTCGTTTTGCGAAAAAAAACTCAAGCAGGGAAGCAAATTTCTAAAACTTTCTAAGAAATTTTGAACCGCGATGAATTGTAAAACGTAGGAAAATTTTTAATTCTAATGCAGTGAAATAAAAATGGTTGTTTTCAAACTTCAACCCGATCCCTTCGTGAACTTTCTTAACAATCCGAAAAAATTATCATATTTTTTACTAATAACTTTTAATGTTCTACACGACTATACTATGCCGTTTTTGATTTCCCCAAAAAGTGTGAAAAAGTTATAGCCCTAATGTATACTGCATTAAACTTGAAATTTATTTTTTATTTTTTGTATTAAAAAAAAGCAATTACTAATTATTTTTAAAGTATAAACTAGTTTTGACTACTATAAGGTGCAATTTATCTTTTCATGTTACATACTTCCAAAAGTGTAAATATAATAAATTCCCGAAATTTTATTTTGTTTTAAATAAATACATTAAGAAAAGTACAATTGTTCAGATTTATTAACAAAAAGTTTTTGTCAAAATTTACCAAAGTTCGGGTTCGGGTTTGGTCTCAAAAAGTGCGTTCCGTCGGACACTAAAGGCACCCGTACACGACATGTATTTGTCATCTGACATGTCAAATTTTCAAGTCACATGTAATTGTTCATGTCTGTCAAAAGGTTTATAATATTCGGTCACAAACGTACATGTAATTTGCTTCTGACATTGTCTCTGTTTTTTTCGCATTGTTATTGCAGAAACCAAAGTAGTTCTCGGTTTCAAAATAGCATGCTGCCGCCACGAAAATATTTATTTGCGCCGTAAAATAATTTAGCCATCTTAACTTTTTTTCTTTTATTTTAAAGATACCAAGTTAGAATTTTATAATTAAACGGTTTTTATGTGTATATTTACATAAATTCTATTCAATGGTGAGATTAGCATACATATCTTGGTATTGTAAAATATTAACTTCAGCCGGCTAATGATTCCGTCAATAGTTGACGCCGCTGCCAGTTTCTTCCCGGCATAGATTTCTGATGTCAGATGGTTTGTCAGAAGAAAATAGAGCACGCTCTAATTGAAATTTTGTCAGATGACTTTGCGTCTGACTTTTACAGAAGCAAAGTTAAAAAGGTAACACACGACATGTATGTGTTTTGCATTGGGAAATTTGGCATGTCAGATGACAAAAACATGTCGTCTATATGCTCCTTAATAATAATAATACATAATTGTATAATAAGTATACGCAGAGTTAATTATGTCATCCTTAAAGTATGCAGTTTTTTTTTTCATAAATATCACCATTTACGTATGAGTAACATGTAATGAACATAATTTATGAAACGTATACGCACAGACGTACCGGCTTAATAGATCTTCTTAAACCGTAGGGAAATCGATTATTCGACTTTTTTCCAAAACCGGTTTCCGAAGATTCCGAATAGTTGGTATATAAAGAAAACCGGGTTTCGGTTAAGCATTTCAAAAATATCCGGTTAACCGGTTTTATTCGAATACATATATAAAAACCCAAAACAAAAAGTTAATTTGAAAAAAAAAATTTAGGAATTTAATAAATGTATTATTTCGCGATTTTCTCCCAATTTTATTTAAAAAAAATTTTAGCTTTTTGGTGGCTAAGGTTGTCTATATGCCTGCTTTAATTTGGAACTAATAACGTCCTACTAGGAAGTTACACTCATACATTTAAAAAGTTACAAAAAAATATCTTAGCAAAGATTATATATTTAAAATTATTTTGTTTAGCATTATAGAATCAAAAAGTAATAAAAACAAATTGTTTATATAAAATATTTGTCTTATCGTCGACAACAATTTACAATTTTCCATGGGATTGTTTGATTTCTTTAGTTTCATTTTTAAGTTCGTGGTGTTTTAAAAAATAAAACTGGTAAATTTTTCTCATATGGTTGATTCCGCCTGAATTTTGTAATAAAGGGTGGTTAAATTTTAAGGGCCGATGTTGAATGTGAACCACACCAAACGTCAAGTATTTTTTCCTGCATTTCATTTGACATTTCTCAAATTCAGACTTAATCAAATTGAACCATGGAAAGAAACACAATCGAGCAACGCCTTAAAGTTATTCAGGCTTATTATGAAAATGGGCGCTCAAATGGGCGCACGATATGGCACTTCGTGATTTTTTCGGTCAATTTAATCGTCGAATTGTGCGTACAATCGAAAAATCGTGCAAAAATTTGAGAAAACCGGGTCTGTAGGAGGTGTGAAAACACCAATGCATTCTCGTTCAGCTCGTACTGCTAAAAATATTGCTGCTGTTCGCGGTAGTGTGGCTGAAGTGCCGTCCTCCTCAACTCGTCGTTGGGCCCAACAATTATACCATTCACGCTCGTCGTTGATGAACATTACGCATAAAGACTTGCATTTACACGCTAACAAGGTGCAATTGACTGAAGAACTTAAGCGTCTTGACCATTTTAAACGTCGTTAATTTTTTTTTTTTTTTTAATTTTTTTTTTATTATTGAATCTTTCTTATCGAAATTTACAATATGTATTCAAATCTTAATTCTACTTGTTGTTTATTAGTTGTTACCAGTGTAACCACTAACTGCTGTATTCAAATTTTAAAAATGTCTTCTAGTTAGGCTCAAAGTATCGGTTCTTTTAAGCCTCTGGTGACCATCGAACTGAAGCAGACCCCGAGCGAGGTAGTTAGGGTGGGCCATTAGTTTATCGATGTAACTTTTTGAATATTTTTTAATTTCCTCCTGGATAATGGGGACGTTGAGATCTCTGTGGATAATATCATTACGTATATACTTTGAAGCTTTTGGATGTTAGATGCACATGCAGTACCTCATAATTGGATGCCATATGTCCATATTGGTTTCATGATGGACTTGTATAAAAGGATTTTGTTGTCTAAAGACAAGTTTAAGTTTCCACCGAAAAGCCAATGTAGTTGAGCTGCTTTAAGTTTCATAGCCATTATTTTCGCTTCAATATGACGAGACCAGGTCAAGCGTCTATCTATATGAATTCCCAAGTACTTAACATGGTTTTCTATCGGAACAGTGATGTTATTTATTTTTACAGCTGGGCACGTTCGTCTTCTGAGCGTGAAAGTTAAGTGAGCACATTTAGCCGGGTTAACCTTTATTCTCCATTTTTCTAGCCAGGCCTCTAGTTCATTGATGTGGGACTGCAGATTTTGCGATGCGACTTTTGGGTCATGGTTAACGCTAATAAATGCTGTGTCGTCTGCAAATGTAGAGGTATGCGTTCTCAGGTTTGTTGGCATATCCGCTGTGTATATTATATATAGAAGCGGTCCTAATATGTTACCTTGGGGGACACCAGCAGTAATTTTAGTGAGGGGGGAGTATTTCTTTTGCGACCTTACTATGAATGTTCTGCCTGTTAGGTAGCTCTCCAGAAGTTTGTGAGTGTTTTGAGGAAGCATTCGTGTTGGTTTGATGAGTAGCCCATCATGCCAAACTTTGTCAAATGCTTGGGAAATGTCTATAAACAGGACTGAGCAGTATTGCTTTTTCTCAAACGCCGATCTAATAAGGGTGACAATTCTATGCACTTGTTCTATTGTACCATGTTTCGCTCTGAATCCGAACTGGTGATCCGGGATGATGTCGTGTTCATTTAGATGAGGAGTTATACTTAAAACGAATCCGGGATGATGTCGTGTTCATTTAGATGAGGAGTTATACTTAAAACGAATATTTTTTCGAAAAGCTTCGGTCTGTACGAAGCAACCTGGCTAGCATCTTTTCCTGGCTTGGGAATCATAATAATTATAGACCTCTTCCATGAGAATGGGAAGTATCCGACTCTTAATATAGCGTTAAAAGTGAGCAGCAAGATTCTGGAAGCAGACGATGGTAGGTTTCTTATCATTGACCCTGTGATGCGATCAGGTCCGGGAGATTTTCTAATATTCACTTTTTCTATTGCAGATTTTACTTGAATTATGTTAACCTTTAATGGATGGTTTACCTTGTCAGGAATGATTGGACGACAGGAACAAGTATGTGCATAATGTGGCGTTAAAACTTTATCAAGGTGGCACGCGAAAGCGTTTAATTTTTCATGTGTGTTTTTGCCCAAGTGCGGTTTTCCAGTCTTAATGGAGATTCTTGGGTTATAGGGCATTTCATATGCCGTACAGCCTTCCATAAGCTATAATTGGAGTTTTTTGTGGCGTCCAGGCTGTTTAGATAGCCTTCTATGGCAGACTCGTGGTTCTGTCTCAATTTGTTGCGAAGAGTGGTCAGGCATAATTGTAGTTGGGCCTTAGTGGTTGGGGAACGACTGTTTTGCCATTGTCTTCTTAACTTCCTTTTTTCTCTGATAAGGGCCTCTATATCCGTCGATGTATTGTAAGGAGCACGTTTAATTGTCCGCTTGATTGGGGTTGCATTTCTTGCTGCAGTATCCAAGACTTCTGTAAATCGGTCGACAGCTATTTGGATGTCAGATGAATTTTTTAGGGGAATGCACTGTGAAAGGTGAGAGCTCACATACATTTTATACTTTTACCAATTTGGGTTTCTGTTTGGATAGGAAATAAAGTTTGCAGTTGCGGCGTCAGAGTTACCTTTTAAAATGAGGATTGAAGGTGAATGATCAGACGAAAGATCATAGGAGGAACTAACTAGTACCTGATCGCGCTTGATGTTTTTAATTACAGCAAAGTCAATAAGGTCTGGTAGCTTATTGAAGTCGGTTGGCCAATAGGTAGGCTCACCACTCGATACCACATCAAAATTATTTGCAGTTACGGTATTGTATAGCTGATTACCTCCAGGACTTATAAGTCTGGAGCCCCAATATGTATGTTTAGCGTTGTAGTCGCCAGCAGCAATGAATTTCTGGCCCAATTTGGAGAAGAAGTTGAGAAATTTATCGTGTACAATTTTGTGCCTCGGGGGACAATAAACGGATGATAACGTAAGTTTGAAATCAGTAAGATTTATAGATGTGGCCTGGATACAATCTTCTTCGTACTCTGGCAATGGCAAGTGTCTGATGTGTTTGTGCACAATTATGGCTGTGCCACCACAGGCTCGTCCGCTGGGATGTTTTGTGTCATACGTAAGGTATCCATTTACCCTAAAGCAGTTTTTATGAGTAAAGTGTGTTTCAGAGACAAGAAGTACGTCGATTTCATGCCTATGAAGAAAGTTTGCAACTTCGTGTTTATGTTGGGATAACCCGTTTGCATTCCAGAAACATATTTTTAACTGGTTCATTTTTTGTTGAGTAGAACTTGCAGGAGCATGTTCTGGTTTCGCATCATTTCCTGAAACATGTTCTGCATAGTGGCCATGAAGTTATTCATAGTTTGAATTAAATTTTAAATTGAGGTAGGCATACTTCCAGAAGGCATTTGTAGATTTTCCCTAGGAACATTAGCGTATGGAGGTTGCTTTGCGTTAGAAGTACTCGGGGGATTTTTCGCATTAGGGTTTCCTTTTAAGACTTGGGCATATGATTGGTTTTGATTGTTTGTTTGTGTAGTACTAGCAATAGAGCCAGCGGCTTGGCGTCGTTAATGGTCAAAATGGTGGCAAGAACTGGCAACAGTGTAAGGCCACCATCTTATAACCATCTTAATAATAAGAATATCCATAGAGTTTTAGAGGTTTGACTGGTAAAAGAAGAATTTCGAGGAGTCCATGCAAAATATATTATAAACTGGAAAATTATCAAAATCCGCTTGCAAGGCAACTTGCTCAGCCGATTTTCCACAGGCTATGCCATGTACCATATGAACATTAATATTCTACTTATTTTAAGTTTAAGATTTTTACTACTTACGGTTAGATTTACGTGATGCAGATTCAGTCAATAAATATTAATTTAAAAAGAAAATTACACAATACAATTTCACTTTTGAACAGACAGTTTTTGTATCCTAAAGGACTTTACATTGAGAAATAGAAACAATAAAAAATATTTTATGCGTTGGTAAAAAATATGTATGTACTGTTCTAAAGATTATATATAGCAACATTTTTTCACTTTATAAAACCAAATAAATATTCATCTTCTTTTATTAAAAAATAAAACTAAATATTTCTTTTTTACTTTATACTAGTCCACCTCATTATAATAAACGCTTAAGTAGTTTAACACCATTTTTCTTTTTCAAGACACACGTAAATTCTCATCTTGGTTTACATTGATACAAATACATAATTCAAATTCGCATATAAGTATGTATGTATGTATGAATGTGTTTGAAAAATGTTATTTATTACTGTAGCAACTATATTATAGTGTATACTGTATGTAATTTTGTATTATGTATGTATTCATTGGGAAATATTCAAAACGTAAATAAAAAAATTTCTAATAAAACGATTCCAGAGTATATTCATATTTCAAATACAATTTATTGGATGTTGAGATGCGATATTAGGTGTTTCTTTTTCCATTATAGAAATAAAGAAAATACATAATTTTGTTTGATGAAGCACTTTTATTAATGTGACGACAATACACATAAATATTTTTGCATCTACCCAGCTAACATTTGGGTGATCATTTTTGTAAAAATAACCTAAATGAGTCTTCTCAGACAATTTTTGATGACATATATAAGGAAATTATGGTAAATATATGGCGGCATGTAATTATCCCCCAAAAAATCATTATAAAATAAAGTTCCAATATATTTTTTTGGGGTGTAATTAAATTTTTAACTTTCCTCTATAATATACCAAACGGCTGTAGGAAATATCGCCCAAAGAAAAATGGCCCAAAAAAAAAAATGAAAAATCGCCCAAATGAAGAATCGCCCAAGCGAACATGAAAAATGACCCAAAAAGGTAAATATGAAATTTTGCCCAAAAAAAACGAAAAAGGGCCCAAAAAGAAAATGAAAAATGACCCAAAAAGCATAAACGAATTTTTTCCCAAAAAAATAAAAAAAAAATTACTAAATTTGCAAAAAAGTGTTTATTATTCATATAAATTTAGGTGACATGTCATAACGTCCAGTGTCGTAGTGTCCTTGGACACTTTTAAAGTGTCATAATGTCCATCGAAGACGAGGGCGAGGACGTTATGACACTTTGCAACGTCCGCAACTTAACTTATAATCAAAAAAGTGTAAATTTTTTTTTAAAATACCGTTAAAATTTCAAGTGATTTTTTTAAAGATACTTATTTAACCATAATATGGTTGTCGGTGACAATGATTTGGTTAAATTAAACATAATATGGATAAAATATTTTTATAGCTTTTACTCCGGGTGTATATATTAAATATATATATCCAAAATAAGGATTTCATCTTCTATGGTATAACAAATACTGGCTTCGCTAACTAAAGCTTCTCTGTATAGCCGGCCTTCGGCCGGGCGCAAGGATTTTCTCCTCTATGGTATAACAAAGACCGGCTTCGCTAACTAAAGCTTCTCTGTATAGACGGCCCTCGGCCGGGCGCAAGGATTTTCTCCTTTATGGTCTAACAAAAACCGGTTTCGCTAAGTAAAGCTTCGAAAAACTGCCTTGTTTCCGAACAAGGCCGACTACGCAGAGAAGCTTTAGTTAGCGAAGCCGGTGTTTGTTATACCATAGAGGAGAAAATCCTTGCGCCCGGCCGAAGGCCGGCTATACAGAGAAGCTTTAGTTAGCGAAGCCGGTCTTTGTTATACCACAGAGGAGAAAATCCTTGCGCCCGGCCGAAGGCCGGCGATACAGAGAAGCTTTAGTTAGCGAAGCCAGTATTTGTTATACCATAGAAGAGAAAATCCTTATTTTCGATATATATGTATATATTTAATATATACACCCAGAGAAAAAAGCTACAAAACCATTTTTAAAAAAATTCTACCGATATTATGTTTAATTTAACCAAATCATTGTCGCCGACAACCATATAATGGTTAAATTAGTTTCTTGAAAAATAGTTTTGTTGTTTGCAACCATAATAAAACATGGTTTTCTCTGCTATGTAAGATTATGGTAGAATTTTAAAAATAGCCCATTTTTTTTGGGCCATTTTTCATACAATATTTTTGGTTGATTTTTCATAATGAAAAATCACCCAAATTTAAAAACGAAAAATCACCCAACAATAACGATAAATAGCCCAAAAATTTTGGGCCATTTTTCATATGAAATCAGGCCCAATTTTACATGCAATTTTTTTGGGCGATTTTTCATTTTTTTTTTTGGGCGATTTTTCTTTGGGCGATATTTCCTACAGCCATACCAAACACCAACTTCGCTAAGTAAAGCTTTTCAGCATAGCCGACTTTCGGCTGTGCGCAAGAATTTTCTCCTCCATGGCCTACCAAACGTCGCCTTTGCAGAGAAGCTTTAGTTAGCGATGTCGGTGTTTGGTATATCATAGAAGAGGAAATCCTTGCGTCCGGCCAAAGACCTAACCATGCTATCTATTGCCCGATTCTTTGAGCCAAAACTGTACTGAAAATTGTATTATACATGGCTGTAGGAAATATCGCCCAAAGAAAAATGGCCCAAAAAATAAAATGAAAAATCGCCCCAATGAATAATCGCCCAAAAGAACATGAAAAATTACCTAAACAGTTAAATATGAAATTTTGCCCAAACAAAACGAAAAAGGGACCAAAAAAAATTAAAAATTACTAAAAAAGCAAACACGAATTTTTCCAAAAAAAGAATTACCCAATTTGCAAAAAACCAACAAAACAATTTTTAAAGAAACTTATTTTACAAAAACAAAGACCGGCTTCGCTAACTAAAGCTTCTCTGCGCAGACGGCCTTGGGCGGGCTCAAGAATTTTTTCCTTTATGGTATACCAAGTACCGGTGTCTCTAAGTAAAGCTTTTAAAATCTGCTTTGTTTCCGAACGAAGGCCGACTTCGCAGAGTACCTTTAGTTAGCGAAGCCGGTCTTTGTTATACCATAGAGGAGGAAATCCTTGCTCCCGGCCGAAGGCCGTCTGTGCACAGAAGCTTTAGTTAGCGAAGCCGGTACTTGTTTTACCAAAGAGGAGAAAATCCTTGCGCCCGGCCGAAAGCCGGCTATGCTTTCGAGTTTGTTAGCATGTTGTGGACATTATGACACTGTACAAAGTGACATAACCTCCACGGACTTTATGACACTGCTCTGATGGGCATTATGACACTTAAAAGTGTCATAAAGTCCATGGAAACTGTGACACTTTTTGGAGTGTCATAGTTATTTTTACAACTAACATGTAGGAATTCGACGTATAATGATAATGAATGATTTAGACAAATAGTATGTAAGATTTGGAAGAAATTTTAAAAATTAAAGATGACCCGAAAAATGGGCTATTTTTCATACAATATTTTTGGGTGATTTTTCATAATGAAAAATCTCCAAATTTAAAAAACGAAAAATCACCCAATAATAACGAAAAATAGCCCACAAATTTTGGGGCACTTTTCATATGAATTGAGGCCCAATTTTACATGGAATTTTTTTGGGCGATTTTTCATTATTTTTTTTTGGACCATTTTTTTTTTGGGCGATTTTTCTTACAGCCATTATACATATTTGGGTCTAATTTCATTTCAGAAATGTGGCCCCAAAATTTGGGCTATTATATCATTCCTGTTTGGGACTTTATTTTAATTCTTTTGGTGCTTATTTCGTATCGTAATTGGGGTTTTATTTCATATGAAATGAGGCCCCATAATTTGGGGGGGGATATTTAATGACGACCTTAAAGATATTATCAGTAGTGGTATTTGTATGAGAGCTATGGTCAAACATAAGCCGATTTAAAAAAATTGGATTGCAATAAGATATTTTTGGACAAAATTTAATCTAAACGCCAACATAATAAGATAGTTTATGTTGGCAAAGGCTATTCCGGAAATATTTTATATCGGGGCAATGTGAAAATATGGACGTATTCTCACTTTTTTTAATAGCCTTCGTCCTTATGACAATTGAAATGTTTGAACCAAATTGTATCAAATTATCTTCAAATTTGCGACCTGCATTTTGTACACAAGACAACCAGTCAGCCGAACAGACGGAAGGACGTCAAAGGACGTACTCAGAGACTGAATCGCAATCAATCGCTATACTTAAAAATGTTTATGTTATACACAAGCGCATAGTACACTCTCCAATATCGCGGAAGTAAAAAATAACGCTTATGCCTTAATGCCTTTTCCAACACCTCCCTTTTAACGCTGTAGTATCAAAATGATAAAGTTGATGTTTAATATTTTATTAATTTTTATTTTAATATATTTCAAATTATTTCAAATGAAATAAAAAGCAGTTCTTCTCGCATTAATTTTGTCTTTGAAGAATTAACGCAGTTCAAGGAATACACGAATTCTTCCTTTCGAACTTTTCGTGCTGCGCGAAGTTCGTCCCAATTGTGTTTTTGTCATATTACATAATAATCCTGCTGAGAATTTGTAAAAATTTAGTTCAAAACAGAACTCAATACATAAAGGGGAACATAGAAAAGTTTGTTTTTAAATAGCTTACCAGTTAAAAACCAAAAGGTAGAAAATGGATTTTTTTTTTTTTTTAATTTCCTAAGCTTATCCCGCGAACCAGAGTCTCTGGCGGGAATCGAACCCACAACCCTGGCGCTGATAGACTAGCTCACTACCAGCTAGCCTACCGGGGCAAGCGTAATCAGCGATGTTTTAGAAATCCAATTCGAATGTTCATATAAATATTCCGTTTTATATACGTCATACTTTAAGTACCACTTGTATTTATTAAAATAACTCTAAAAATTATGAAAAAATACCACCAAAGAGCCTATCAGTTAGCTTCCGTGTAGGGATTATTTGCAGCATAATATACATATTATATTTCTCTCTTTAAAAACATTGTGAAAACTCGATCAAAATATAAGTGCTTTGTGAATCCAGCTTACTGCCTTTTATTTAATCTTAATTTTTTGTGTATTAAATTTGCAAAGAATTCCATTCAGTTTTTCCTATTAAAATGCAACATATGCTGTGAAAAAATCAATAAGCTTGCAACAATAATTTAATATTTATTTAAAAATTTGTTCGTTTAATTGCTTTCACTCTCAGTTTTCCGAATTTCACCCAAAAAGTGAAAAAAATAAATTTCAATTAATCATACCCGTTTTTATTGTGTGACCTACATACAAACAGTTGGGTGTGGGTTGTATTTCACTGGAACCTGAAAAAATTGGTTTTTAAATTGAATGTGAAATTGAAATTTATTTACACATAAATAATTAAATAGACACAAATTGCACTACCGGTAATTTTTAATGAACAAAATTAAAGTGTATGCTGGAGAATGAATGTCAGTTTTCTTTCAGTAGCCAATGATTATTTTTGTCTGTATTCGTTTGGTTATAGAAGAGGTATCAATTATTAGAAGCCAGTAGATTGGTCCGATATGGTGTTCGTCATCTATCATGTTTGAAAATTTTATTTATTTTACTCAACGATCTTGACAAATAGAAATCGCGAATTTTTTAATTTTTTATGAAATTTTTATTTTGTTTAATCATTTTTTTTTATCATTGAGAAGTCCCATGAGACGGTGGAACTAAGGCCACTTGTAGGTATTTTTACCGGGTAATGTTAGTTAGTTCAAAGGTCGGCTGATTTTGGAATGTTAAAGACAAGCAGCCAGAACATCCGCTCTGCTGCCTTGGATACTACCAGGCAGCAATTTTTCTGGGGTAATTGATGAACCCAACTAAAATTTATAATCTTTCATCCAGGAGGGTAATTGGCTTAATATGTAGCCTGAAGTTGACATGGTGAGTGACACAGGCTGCCCAAAAGATCCTCTGGGTCGTGCTTATAGCCTTCTAGATATCTAATTGAATATATGTTTATGTGATAATATAAAAATATTCACTATTTGGTGAACATTTAATATTCAAAACATCCAAAAATTGGCAGCAGTGGATGATTAATTATCGAAGAAAATCATCTTTAGTCTCATTTAGGCTAATTTTCACATCAGTGGATTCGTCAATATGTAGAATTGCCGCATTTGGGCGAATGATAATCCAAGAGTGGTTGTCGTAAAACCAATGCACCCACAAAGAGTGACAGTGTGTGGTTTATGGGCTGGCGGCATCATCAGGACTTATATTTACCCAAAAGAGGCCAGTCAGGAAGTTACTGTGAATGGTGTTCGCTAATGTGAAATGATTACGAACTTTTTATGGCCCGAATTGGAGGATATGGATATGGACGATATGTGGTTTCAACAGGACGGTACCACTTGCCACACAGCTAACGAAACAATGGCTCTTTTACGCGACAAATTCAATGGCCGTGTTATCTCACGTGGTGGCGATGTCAATTGGCCGCCAAGACCATGTGATTTGACACCGTTGGACTTCGTTCTTTGGGGTTTTCTGAAGGAACATATGTACGTCGAGAAGCCAGCAACAATTTAAGAGCTAAAGGATGAGATAATTCGGAACATTAACGGCATAGAACCTCAATTATTCCTCAGCTTCATCGAAAATTTGGACCATCGGATGGCCGTGTGCCGCCGAAGTCGCGGTGCCCATTTGGCCGATATTTTGTTCCATACATAATTGAACCATAATAATAAGAAATGACAATAATTTCCTAAACAATTTGTGTTTTATTCAAAAGCAACATTAACCATCCTTTACATGTGCTTTTGGAAGGACTATTTAAAAAAAATCAGGTCAATAATGCTTAATTGTGTAAATGAGTTTTTATAGGTATATAAATTTTTTTTATAAATATTAGCTTTGGTAGACTTTTCATTATTAAGTGTTAGAAACTGCTACACATGACTCTGTTTAATTTTCTTTTACGAAATGTTGTTGTACTATGTAGATTACAAATCATGAAATAAGTCATCCATATAATTCCACTCTGTTTGTTTATTGCATATATTTTATTTTACATAAGTCTATAATTCCGACATGCTGTTATTATAATCTTGCAACAAATTAAATTTTAAAGCAAACGAAAATAAATTTGCTAAAAAATAGTGCAACAAATATGTTGATTAAAAACAAATAAAATAATCGTTTTCTCTATTCTGTTTCTTTCTTAGTGTATTTATATATTCCAGTGGGCGTACAATTAAAAACACGCGAATGGTTGCAAATGAAACATAAAGATGCAGCATTTATATAAACCCTTTTAATATATTTTGCAGAACATTTTTTGGAAAAAATTAATGGGTGCAGATATTTTTGTTTTACATTATTCCAACCTGAATAACAATCTTGTCTCGATGTGGTGCCTCAAGCGTGGGTTATGGTTACTAATCCGTGCCCTGAAACAGTGAGTGACCTGTCACCACTGAATCTAGTTACAAACTAGTAAACTTAAACGCCTTAACAACTAATGGTTAACCAGCCTCTCTCTTATCCTGTTTACCTCTCTGTCCCCATCCCTTTTCTAAAACTTAAAAGGTTAAGGTGGTTGGTAGCAGTGCCGAGAACATGAATGACTAGTTAGAAAGAAGACTAGTAGCAAACAGCTCCCCTCCGGTGCTAGGTCACGGGATGATTGTAAGTTATAGTTTAGTCCATATACGCCTACTCGTGGGACCAAAAATTAATAATGATTTAAAAACCAAAAAAAAAATTGTTAAAAACAACAAGATGAGAGAAATCTCTCATCTGAGGACGATGTTCTGGCCTCTAGTCGAGAGACCTTGATAGGACTCTCCGGCAGTATGGGTGACAGCCAAAGCACGCCACTGCCCACACGAAACCAGGCGAAACTTCCCAGTAAAAAATGTGGTCCAAAAGGAGCAGGTTTTTTGTATGAACTCATACCTCAAAGCGCTTCAAACCTGCTGATAGGATGCCTGATTTTTGTATGGGGTGTTCCCGGTTTGGAGGACTATTTTCTGCTGACAATAAGCGCTTCTTCTAACATGCAAACAAAGCGCTTCTAAAGTGCTTTTTCAAGGGCTAACTATATTAACATATTCATTAATGTTTTGCATTTACTTGTTTAAATGCTATTTTTCAATCATTTTCGCAAACCATAATATATTTTTATTTTTTTTTCGCTATAAGCCCTTCTTCCTTGTCAACACTAAAGTAGCAGCTTTTTTGTATGTTTTATTCTTTATCATTTACTGCTTTATAAGAGCTGTCTAATTGAAGCGCTTGATTATGCGCTTTTTCTCTGTAGTGCTTCAAAATACCCAAAATTTTTTTAATGCGTTGCTCAACCGACCGTCAATTCTGGTGGACAATCCTGCGAGAAAATAAACACAAAAAGAGGAAAAGTCCAGGTGATATCGTTAGACAAATGTACATACAACAAGGTACAATTAATTTTTAGCAAGATATCTAAGAATGCTGCGAACGGTGCCCCGCATTAACACGTTGAGGAAGATCGAGTCAAATACCAGGCTGTGGTAGAAGAGTACCTTAAGTTTAAGGACAACATGCCCAGCATATCCAAGGCCGGTCAAGAAAAGTCCAATGGTAATCGCTCTTAGGCAGAGAGTGATTAGCCGCAAAAACGGAGGAAGATCCGAGACTACTCGATCACTCCAGGATCATTGAGCTCTACAACTGCAAGGAGATCCTTTAACGAAGTGCTAAAGGATCACCTATTAGTGGCCCTAGCAAACGATAGGAGTGGTCATCTTAAATCTGTGGTAACAGAATGGGGTGTGATCGAGTGCAAATTGGCTGAGCTCATTATGGAGCACGTGCTGTTCAATTTGGATAGTCGTGAGACTCACCGGGGCTACAGGGTAGTCAAATGTTTGGACTCCTTCTCAAAGGACTTTCTAGGCAAGTGTATCGCTAAGACAAGCTATGCATGGGATGGTTTAAGTCTTAAGCTAATACCCCCCGAAGAAATTCCAATGTGGCCACGCGCGAAATGTGGTTACCGAAGGTAGGTTCTGACGGTAAGAAAATACTGGGATGTCTGAAAAGACAGAACCCCAGTATCCCGATGGATGAGTAGACTGTTATCCGGACCCAAGATCACGGGGATACAGTACTTGCTTTATGCTTGCCATCACGGAGGAGACCTCAATAAAGCTCGAGAAGGCAGACCTGAAGCGCTTCTTTGGAGTGCGGGAAGCTAAGGTAAAAGTGTCCCGCCCAACAAGCTCGGAGAGTCGTGAAGCGAAAAAGCGAATTTAAAGATAAATCGATATATCAATATATTGCTGAAATCCATTAATATTTTACAAAATACTAAGAAAAGCCTGATTTATTTACATAAAAACGTGCAGCATTATTTAGTTAAAGAAAACTTGATATAGAAATAAGAAACTTTTTACTTATTTGCTTAATATCGCGATTCAAATAAAAATTAATTGAATGTAAACAAGTTTTCTTGAGCATTTTCTTAAAATTTTTAAAGAAATCCCTACCATTTGTTTCTTGATGGAAGAAATTCGATTCTTTTTAAAAACCAAGAAAACCAGACTTATATTTTTATTAGATCCCAGTAAAAACTTCGCTTACTTTTTCAAAACGAATAGCTTCTTTAACTCATTATTTAGTAGCTTTCTTCTATAACTACATGTATAACAACTTCTATAAATACTTTTTTCTGGATGTATTTAAGGAAAAAAATAATGACTTACTGTTAAATGCGTTCATTTTGGGACATCACTTGTAAAATTAATTGGTTCTTTCAGTAGAATTGTAAGTAGTGCCTTCATATTTTTCTGATTACTCAACACATTATTTTGTAGGCGAAGTTTTTACTGGGATATTATTATATAATAAAAAATCTTTCTTATTTTTAATAAAATCAAGCTTGCCTAATACCTCTGACAGACATAGGATTTCTATACTATACTAGCAATTAAACCATACAACAAAGTGGTATATTTCTGGTTTATATACTACGAAAATGTACGTAGTATAAATGTGGTATCTTATTTAAAGTATAAGTACTACAAGTCTGCCAATATATTATAGAATATAAAACCGTAGTATACATACCATAGTATGTAAACTATTTTTGGATTTCAGATTTTATTGGTTTAAGAAACGAAATTTATTACTTTAGAAAATAAACCTCTTTCCGTGATATTAAAGCTCAATGAATCAATTTCTTCCTAACTAAATTTATACTTAGCAATGCATAAAAAAAGAGTTCAAAGCCAAATTAGGATCAGCCTTGTGTACATTTAGTATCAGGGTTAAACTAGGAGTCGAAGTTTAAGTATTGATTACTTTAGCCCTAGAACACACACCTGGGTACAAATGTATCCACTTGCAAGTTTGCAGTGCTGTAACTCAGGAACGGCTTAATTTAAGGAATAGAGAATTCGGATCTAGAAAATATAAGTAACTTCTAATTGTTTAAAGGCTATTTGATGCAATTCGGATCAGTAGTTCAGGAGCCACGAGCTTCCAAAGTCGACACCTACGTAAACACACCCGGGATACGTTTGTGCCACACCAGTTTATATCAAAATAAAACATAAAAAAAGCCAAAATAAGCTAGTAGGTACAAACGTATCCCGGGTGACTGTATAAAAAGGGTGTATACTCAAAGGTTCAAGTACGAATAACAATAAAACGAATTCAAAACAATCCTAAATGGGATTACATTCGAAAACCAATCCCGGAATTTCTTGAAATAAGTATAAAACTAGATGACCCGTGCGAATATTTCGCACCATTAGTTGTCATTTTTGTAACAAAAAATGAAAATAATTAATAGAAATTTTAGTAACTTCAATACATTTTAAAATATAATTTTTATCAATGAAAATGATGAATATAACTGACTAAGTAATAAACGGCATTATAGTAAATAGCGGTATTGCCAGAATGGGTTTTAATACATACTATATTATGTAGAACTGCATTACTATTAAGCGACCCTGTATTACTACATTTGAACAGTATTATCATGCAGTTCTGTTAAGCGACCCTGTGTTACCACGTTTGAACAGTATTATCATGCAGTTCTATATAAAATATAATTTTTATCAATGAAAATATTAATTTTTCAATATCTAATTATTTTTCGTCATTAGTGTTAGAAATAAGCTTTAAAATGAGATATCATTCATTAAATTTGATGCGGTGGTATGGGAGATATTTGCAACCGACAAAAAAAAGTGCTTTAGAAATAATATATATGATTCTTAAATCAAGTAAAAAAAAGATTAAACTTTTCGTTGTGTTAAGCCCTCTGGCTTAATCATGTTTTGATTTTCTATACACATTGAAAAAAGGTCCGACCAGACTCATGTGTACCACGAATGACTAAAAAGTAAATTTGAACTCTTGCTTCTCATTTAGTTTATATTTTTGGTTAAATATGTATATAAGATATTTAAACTTAAAACCATATCGGGCATGATGTTGGTGTAAGTAAATCAATCATAATAATTTTTTCTTTCTAATTCAAGATGTAATCAACTTAATGATACTTGGATCAAGCGTATTTTGAGATTGATTCAATCTTAGTTTTACTTCGATCAATCTCAGTTTCTGATTATTTTAAGTACGAAATCAGGATTCAATATTGATAATTTAAGTATTTTGCAATTGAAAATCCTTCAAGTACGGATTCGTTCTGTACTTGATTCAAAAAAATGAATACTCACCGTACTATTAACCGCTTCGGATTGATATGAGACGGATGGATTGATTTTTCTTTTGAGTGTAGGAGCCGGATAATTCAAAATGAATGCCTTGCTATTTATACACTACACTTGTGTTAATGCAATAAAAATATGCTTTTAACAAAGAGTTTTAATAATCATGCAAAAGTAGAGCATTATATGGCATACAATTAAATGGTACACTGATAGAAGAATGCATCTTCATATTGATGATGCCCTAACAACAGAATTGTGAAATCAATGCTACTACAAATGACATAAAAAATGCAAAAAGTAACATCAATCCAATGACCAACGTCTTCGTACAATTTTGTCAATTTTTAAGTATCATCTATTTTATGACTATAGTGACATCAATTCAATGTCACATTTTGTATATTATTAACCTTATTTTCATGATCACAATGTATTATAAGAAGCAAAAATTCCTATATTCTATTTTTTTAAATTATTTAGTTAAATACATCAAATTTTTATAGTAGAATGATTACCATATGGTGCTGGTTTCTAATTGTTGAGAGTTCTGCTGTGAAACAAACATAACGTGAAACAAACATATGTAACGGGTAAGTAAATAATAATATTCTCTCATTTTGACTTAAGTCAATTCCAATGACTTTGACTCAATGACACAGTGTCATTAAATTGATGATAATGTGTCCTTTCTCCGATGTCCCATAGATGACATAATTTCATTTTGACCCTGATAACACTGTGGCCAAGTGATATTTAGGTTGACATCACCATGATGAAAAGTGTCATGTGTTCAAAAACGAAGACACTTGTCATAGTACTGATGTCAAAATACATCAGCGTTATGACGGCTTTCTATCAGTGTATTTGAAAACTTATGCACTACTTAGATAAATAAGTAATGTAGTGCAAAACCAGTGCAATAAAATGGGAAAAGTAATGGTAATGCAATACTTTAGCACTAAAATATTTTTATTGCATGCAAAAAATTTCAAAAAATTTGTGCAATTTTTCTGTCCGTCTGTCTTCACGTATAAAGCTGTGCAGATGGTATCTCATAATCTTTCTTATTATTGTATTTTTTTTAAGCGTACAAAAATAGACCTATAGCAACTAGTCTTACTAGCACTAGTAATAGAAAACCTTGCTTTATTTGAATATAGCTGCAGTGATAGATCACTATTGAAAACTACTCTCACAACTGGACCAGAAACGTATTGGCACAATTAAGGTCAGAATGGTGCACCCGTCTCATACAGATGCAGAATAAACAGCACAATCCCTGACCTTTTCCCTGCATGTAGAACAGGCCCTAACGACGTACGGCACATATTCAACTGCAGTTCAAACTGAGTGCTTTTCGTATATATTTTACTATACGTTCAATCACTTGTGTTGTGAAAACAGCACATAAATCTAAAGGAAATATTCGTATAAAGATAAAATTTGTGAAAAATAATTCTAATGCAAATTCAGACACAAGTTCACTAACCAAAACGACAGTTAAAGCAAAACGATGTACCTTCAAAACAAAGTGTATTTAAGATTTATTTTAAGAACTGTCAACTAAACATTTTTTGTGACTTTAAGTATGTAAAATTTATAGTGTTCTTTTAATCTATTAATCTTAAAAATCTGTTCATTTATCAACTCTGAATTCGCAAATTGAACGAACCCGTTTCTAAGCAGATCCATCGCAGTCATAATGATTCATAGACAAAAAACAAACAACAGTTTTATTTGATTAATTGCCCCACTGACTTTAACAATATGACCTTCAAGTTTGTTATAAAAATGCTGACTTAAAAAAAATTTAAATAATTTTGTTACTCTTGTTTAAAGCGAATTATTAAACTCTTTAACAGTCTCCTAAAACTGTCTTCTATTATTTTCTATACTCTACAAATTTAAACAAACTAAAGCTGAACGCTCGTTCTACATTCATTTGTTAAAGTTTATGTTCCACTAAAGGAAACTACAAAAAAAATATAAATGAAAACTGAAAAAAAAACTCAAATGAAAAAGCTGAACATATAAAAAAAACTTACAAAAAATCTAAGAGCCTTGTAACTTAAAAATACTGCAAACATTGTGGTCCTTTTTTTAATTTTTATTTATTTTTTTGTTTTATTTTTATAGTTTAAGCATCTTTTTGTGTTTGTTCTCTGTTTTTCTCGGGTTTTATACCATACAAATCGAGATTACACCATTTTCTGAGAGTAAAAGAAAAAAAGGAGCGGAGCTTCTTAGTTTGAATGAAGGTGCGACAAATTAAATAATTTTTGTTTTTTTCGTTTATATATTGGGCAACAAAGTCGGAATTTTTTTAAACATAAAGGCCGAAATAGCTTTCATACCATGCCGAAATTGAACGCAAGTAAAAAATTGGTGGCTAACTACAGAGCTTTAATGATTAGAAACTTATGTTACATTACGAACACACACTAAACGAAAATAAATTAACTGAAACAGATCTACTGTTTGCTTTTGAACCCCAGAGAGGTGGTAGGCGTCAGCTTAAGTATATTTCACCTTCTGATGTTGCGTCCCCCGGAAAAATTAGGTGCAGCTTTTTATTTGGCAGTACTTTAGAATTAACAGATCTATTAAGATCTTGGCTGACTAGAGATCATATCTGTTACTGCGGGACTCAGTAGACCCTAATAAAAAAACTTTTCTTAAGAAACTAAGCTTTAGATTTAAAGAGATAAATTTTGTGGAAAATACATTTATTTTTGATTTGATGCTCTTTCTTAATGGATAACGGTAAATTATGGTTAGAGGTGTAAACCAGCGGTCACCACAAAGAGAGACGGTTAAAAATGTGTATGTAGTGGTGAGTGCATATTGTGTGCAATGAAACACCAATTCTGGAAAAGAGAGGAAAATAAATTTACTCGTTTGAGACATTAACTATGTGTTTTGTTTTTGTTTTTTAACAACAAAAGCGACGACGACCTGCTTGTTTGAAAGCTAGCATGCAACTGAATGAAATTTTGGCTTTTAACAATTGTTTTGTTAACCTCCGTGTTGTGTGTGTGAAATTCACGAAAAGTACTCGGCCCCTAGGGGCATAGCGTGATGATCGTTGGTGTAAACTGTGTGCTGGTGAGAGAAGGACTGGCTTAAGACCTGTGAATACTAGTGTTTTATAAATAAAAAAGGAGTCGAGGAACCAGGATTGAGGAAGAGTAGAGGGCGTTGGGTCAAGTGGTGAAGGCTTAAGAGTTTGTGACTGAATGAAGGGTCGAGGTGCCGGCTTAAGGTCGTTGAAGACCTTGATTTTGAGAATGAGCGAAAAGATAAGGAGCCGAGATTTTAAGAAGAGAAGTGAAGTGTGTTGCTTAAAAGGTGCATAACTAGGGGTGGGGAGTGCAGGAAGGATCTGTAAGAACTACTACCACGCCTTGAAAATACTTGTTTAAAAAATATAATTTTGAAAAAATGTAGCATTGATTTTAATAATATTTTGTGAAAAAAAAAAATAAAAAAATTAAATTTATAAAATTTTCCTTGAGTAAACTTAAAACCAAGGCGAATTTATTACAGGTGGTCTTAAAAGCCCTGCTGATAATAGCTAAAATCACTGTTGGATGTCAAAATTTTGTTTATTCTCTTTTATTATCATTGTTTCTGTTTTGTTTTATTTCTGTTTTTGACATTGTACAATGATTTTACAAAAACAAATTGCTTGTGGTTTTTGTACGAGTTGTACTTGTTGTAGTACCGAGATTACCTGGGATGAATTCGCCTTGCTTAAAACTGAATAACAGAGTTTTTATAGATCGGTGAACCGGTGTGTACCTGGATTTTGTAAATGAGTGAAGAATTGCGGAACCGAGGTTTTGCGTTATGGAAGGACAATGAAGTTTGTTGGTTGGAAGAGTAGAGTTGGGTTCCATGAAGGGTGAGACTTGGATTAGGTGATTTGATGGAGAACGAGATCCGGTGATGAAGATGAGTTTGAATACTCTCATACCATGTGTTTTTCATAGAAAGATGCTTTTCCACAACGACATCATTCCCTTTGGCAAGGTGGTTTAAGGGATCACATGGTGGCTGCGGTTTAAAGTTGTGAGAACGGATCATCCATAGGTGCTCTTGCTATCCAACAGATGCTATTGACAATTTCTTAAGTAGCGGAGCTTTTTTCTTGTTGCTCTAGAACACAGGGGCGTTTGGTAAACTAATTATTTGTTGTTGAATGAATATCATGGAGTAGGCCTTATAGCATGTCTTTATGTCAACCTTTTTACATCTGTCCTTTCTTGAGCATTGAGGAAGGTTAATAAGCATAATGGTTTAAATTTTTTATAACTTTTTTAAATATTATATCTTCTCTTTTTCTTTTCACCATTTTGGGTCGTAGCCTTAAGAAAAAAATTATAAAAAACAACAGAATGGAATAGCGAACAGAGGGAAGAACAGTTCCAAAAACGAGGATTAATTCAAAAATTAAGTTAGTTTGTCGGATAAGTATTTGGTACCACATAAAGAAGACAAAATTCAACACGAATAACTGGATTATGAATTGAGGAGGTCCATAACAAAACGCAATAATTACATTTTTCAAGTTTTTTGATTTTTTGATTGAATCACATTCTACACACTGAAATCTATATTACCTTCATTATAAAGCATTCCAAAACTCAATAACTACACTGCAGATCAATATCAAATATACTGGTTCAGAGCAAAATGCAATAATTACACATCTTTGCAATAAATATTTACAAGAAATTTTAAAAAAGTCAACTTGATAAATAAATTATGCTCTGGTGGTAAATCTGAGATAACTGTAAAACGTAAGGAATTTTTGTTTAGTTAATATCTTTTGCTTTTGTTATGTTGATTGTGAGTAACATTTTCGTACAATTCATAGCAAAATGAAATAAATACTATGGATTCGGACCAAAACGCAATAATTCCAAATTTGTTATCTAAATAACTTTAAAACAAACTGTCAGATAAAATAATTAATTTGTGATTAATATTATTTTTTGTAGACAATAATACTTCAATAATAGTTTTTTAAAAAAATTATGTGCTACTTGCTTAAATTACATTTTGTCGTTTATCCAAAAAAATGTTATGGTGTAATTATTGCGTTTTGTTATGGACCTCCTCAATTAAGGATCTATGTTGCTTACTTTTTTGTTATACGAAGTCAATTTTGAATAATATTTTATAATTTGCACACAAAAGAAATCATAGGAAAAATTACCTAAAAATATCGTATAAGTTTATCTTAGCGCAAGGGTAGCATGGCAGTATCAACGTTTTTTAGGTAATATAACTAATAACTTAGGTAATTTCCATGTTCGAAAAAGGATCTAAAATTTTTGTTAAAATAACTTAAAAACTTTGGAAAACTACCAATGATAGCAATGTGAATTCATGGTTTTATGATTGGTAATATATCCATAAAGAAAAGTAATTTTATATTTTTATTTTTGAAAAATTATCTAAGTCAAATTTTGTAGAAGAACATAAATTGAAAGTTAATTGAATAATTTTTTTTTATTTTATTTAAATAAAATTAACATCCTTTTTCATTTCATTATAATATTTTATTGATCAATTCGTAATTTTTCATAAGTTATTTATGCATATACAAGTATGCAATTAAACATGATGATATACACTAAAACATTATTGCAAATTTAAAGTTAACTTCTTTTATAATGTTGGAATAAAAAAACATATATGTACATACATATATAAACATATATATAGTCATTATTTGCAATTCTTCAGAGATTTGATATGTAGGTTTGATTGATGTTTTTGTTTAAGTACTTGATTTTATAGTATTTTTAAATCACCAGTCTTTATAACTGGCAATTGTTCTCGAATTTTCGTGAAATATTACAGGAATACTTTTATTACAGCTTTTCGGATTTAAATTATAAAGCAAACTGTCGCTCGAATAAAGGTTTGTTTGCATTTATGTATATGAATTTGAAATTATATTAAATTTGTAAACAGAGATACATTTTGAAAGTGATTCT
The DNA here is from genome assembly GCA_930367215.1 of Pollenia angustigena. Lineage (NCBI taxonomy): Eukaryota > Metazoa > Arthropoda > Insecta > Diptera > Polleniidae > Pollenia > Pollenia angustigena. The sequence goes on from OV884058.1 coordinate 47,276,161, forward strand.
CTTAATTAGATGCCAGGATTGCGTTTAACTTGACTTTTATGATTATTTTTCCTTGTTTGATTCTTGAAATATCTTCTAATGGATTTTTGAATCTAAAAAGTATATATTTTATTTAACTTGCAGATGTTTAATAATTAAATTAAGAAAGTTATATTTATACATACCTTTAAAATTTTTATACACGTAGTTTGTTTTTTTTTTTTTTTTTTTTTAATTTAATTTAAACGTTTTTTCCACTAAAAATTCCTATTGTCAATAAAAAAAAATAGAACTTCGTATATTATAAATTTCGAAGAAGATACCTAACTCGATTAGTAATATTAACAAAAATGTTGGGTAATACTTCTTGTATATATTACCAATTAATTAAGGTAATTAAACTTAGTTTTTATATCTATATAAATTTAAATTGCCTATGCACGCCTTGGTAAAATTACCTAAATTATTTTTTTGTGTGTGGAAATATTTGTTAAAAAGAGAAAATCAAGATATTTTAATTGCGATTTGTGAGAATTGCTTTTTAGAAAACACATTTTTTTTTTTAAATGGATCCATCAACTTCAGGTATTTGACTAATTTATTAATAAATTTTTGTAAAGAAAAGAATTGCGGTTATGTCTTTAAATTTATTTTTAAAATGGGTAAAAAAATTGTCTTCTTTTTTTAAAGAAATGTTTATTTTTAAAATGTAAGTAAGAAGGCTTGTCCAAAACTGTTTATATCGTCATCTTAATGACCTAATAACCTCTCTGCAAAAATTTCAAAATTGAGTTTTTTATGGATTTTTATTCCCTATATCATAACGCATATGTGTGCAAAATTTTGAACATGAAATATTACAAATGTCAAAGTTTTTGTTCTTAGAGGAACGTAACGCACAAAAAAAGAGAAAAATATATCATAAAAAATCACGATAATAGTTTAATTTTGTTGCATAGTGTAAATTAAACAAACATTAAGTACTTGTTTTTGCTTATACCAGTAAAAGAAACTACTACTCTAATTATTTAATGTGTATAATATTCATGTGTATAAAGAAATTTTTATTTATTTGTACTGCAGATAGGTTATTTGGTTTCAGATTTTTACAATTCCAAAAAACCTAAGTGTCATAACCAGGGAAACCAGACATATGCAATTGCATGTTTTTCCTTGTGGGACCAATGAAGGCAGAAACAATATATTTATCCGTTTTAGAGCTTTTAATGAATTTTGGTATCGATTTGTTAGTGCATATTTTTGCATATTTTACCTTTTGCAGCATATTTTAGTTAAAAGAGCCTTTTTGCATCATTTTTTAGGTTTATAGCGCATATTTTGCCTTTTTAATGCATATTTTGATACATATTAAATTTTTCTAGATGCCTACAAAGCTTTCGCAGGAAATAAAAATTTATTTTTTTTTCGAAAATCTGTTACTTCAATTTCGACATCTACATTTAATTTTTACTTTAAAATTGTAAGACAAAGCAGGTTGTCATTAAGGATAAATGTTATGCGATTTGTATCTAGACCAATCTTTTAGTACTCCGATCGACTAAGAATCACTTTTTAAAGTGATCTAATGATGTCCATCCATCCGCCTGGCTGATTATCTGTCCATGATAGCCTTTTGCGCAGAGAACAAGTTCCAATTTTGTAGATAATTTGATCAAATATGGACGAAGTCTATGCAAATGGTGAAAATCGGTCTATAATTTCACATCCAAATGAGACTCTTTGTTTCCGCAAGCTATCTAATTATGATGGTATTTAAATGTAATTCGTGCCAAAAATATTTTACTTCAAATTAAATTATTTTCGAATCGGTTCACATTTGTTCAAAGCTTCTATCCTTAACTAGCTTTAAATTCCTTTTAAATGTATTAAGGGATTTTAATCCCTTAAATACAAGAACCCATACGGATGTTAATATCTAGATAATATTCGGCGCAAACATCTCTTATATGAATTTTAACCTTTTTTAGGTTTTTTTTAGATATTGTTTTTAAGTTGTTTATAATGTGTCTTCAAATGAGCAATTTTTAATTTTTAGGGCATATTTTTAAAATTTTTCAGGGCATATTTTCCAGTTTTTACCGCATATTTAATGCGCATAAAACGTGTTTTTTAGAGCATATTTCTGGTTTCCCTGGTCATAACATAAGCTGTGATTAGAAATTTTCTCAACCGATATATATTACTGGTTTCATTTAAATCAAAATGTGAAATTTTCGTTTCAATATCGTTAATAGTTCCAATTTTATAACGTTTTTTCCCTCTCCCGTAAACTTTTAAAAACTGCAGATTGGTTATTTCGTCTTTTAGGTGACGATATGTATGTTCTTAAAATATGGTATTTTAGCTTGTATAATCGAAAAAACCCTTGTCCGGTTTTGCGCCATTTGAAAATATTTGAGATTTGGTGAAACACATTAACTTATTTTTTTCTGTTTTGTTTCGTTCAAATGATTATTTTAGTTTTTGCTATTTTTCCGAAATGCAGAAGTTTTTGCTAAAATTACAAAAATTTATGTAGAATTGATAGATTCATAAGATTCACTTCAATTTCACGACTTTAGCCATAAAACCGCAAATCTCTTCGTTAAAATTTACCCATGGTTTTTTATGCCTCGCATCTTACACAAGTTCCCAACTCATGTACCCGAAATTGCCTCTATTGCGAAAATATCAACTTTCTGAGCAGGCACAAGAAGCTTGTTATGCAGTCGCCTAAAATAGAATGAAGACAATTGTGAACGGTTTCTTATAACTTTTGATCCTTTTATTTCAAGCAAAAACAAACGTTATGATAAAAAAACTACATAATTTAAATATACCACAAACAGCACTTGATTTCCTTATTCTTCTAAATATTTCCGATGTTGATGATGATAACATTAATATTATAATTCTAATGAAGGTGAAGGTGGATATAATTATGAAGATGATTTTTAATTCCATATTAAGCAATGAATGTGCCTTGTTTCAAAAATAAATTATTGTTCGAAAAAATTACATAGTTTTTTTTTAGTTTTTAGTTTATTAACCCAATAAACAATGGAGCTTCGCACAAAGCAGGTTTGTAAGGGGGAAACATAAAAGTTTCGCTTACCATTGCGCTTACGGCAGACATGAATTTTACACACTGAATGTTTTGATACAATTATTTTTTAGTATTCTCCCTTACAAACCTGCTTCGTAGTAAGGGAATGCCGAAGCACTTGAAATGCTATCTTTTTTTATAAAAGTTTTTGAGAGTTCTTCCACTTAATTAACTGCATTTGTATATGTCTTATTGCGTAGCGCATAATTGTGCGCTTATTTCTTTAAATTTACCATTAGTGCTTCGCAAAATAATAAAAAAATTTTATGGGGAAATAAAACAAAAATAAAACTCCACTAATCAATATACACAGAATCCCAAAAAAAAAGTTCGTCATTAAATACAGGCTTCCTTGAATTAATCCTTGTCTTGCATATGTTTCGCCCTACTGTGCAGCGTTCCGAAGCAATTAAATTAAATTTTTCTAACCAATAATACATTGTTTTGACATTGTTCATCAGTTGAAGATTTTATCCAAAATGTTAAGAAAAGTTATGGAATAAGAATAGCGATATTAAGTTACGCATCTTATTTGCAAAAATGCGTCTTCGAGGAGTTGAATTACAGTTGAATTTCTGGTACCATCCTTTCAAGCATTAAATATCACATCATATCACCAAAAAAATTAAATATACATACAAAATTCATAAGGTCATTTTTAGCATTCTGAACTTAGTCCATTATTTTCCCATAAGCATCCTTATATCAGGTGATTTTTAGCTATTACCTTTTTGGCAACACTGGTTTAAACAGCTAAAGCACGTTTCGTGTTTTGTTTCACTGTCAAACATCTTCAGTTTGGTCTATAATTTAACCATGAATCGTCTTACAAACGAACAACGCTTGCAAATTATTGAATTTTATTATCAAAATGCGTGCTCTGATAAGAAAGTTCATCGCGCGCTTCTTCTATTTTATGGTCAGTTTATTCGACCCACTGAAGCGGCTATTCGGGCTATTGTGACTAAATTTCGCACCAAATTTACATTGTTGGACATTAAACCACCAACACGCTTACGTAGAGTGCGAAGTGAAGAAAATATCGCAGCTGGCATCATTGGACCGTACTTCTTCAAAGATGATGCGAATCGTAACGTAACTGTGAATGGTGAGGGCTACCGTAAGATGATATCCAACTTTTTTTGCCCAAAATACAAGAGCTTGACTTGCATGACATGTGGTTTCAACAAGACGGTGTCACATGCCACACAGCACGCTTAACAATGGACATATTGAGAGGCGAGTTTGGTGAACATTTTATTTAACGTTCGGGACCGGTCAATTGGCCGCCTAGATCGTACGATTTAAGGCCTTTAGACTATTTTTTGTGGGGCTATGTTAAAGCTCATGTCTATACACACATGCCCGCTTCAATTGACGCATTGGAAGACAACATTGAAGCATTTATTCATGAGATACCGGCCGAAATGTTGGAAAGAGTATGCCAAAATTGGACTAAGCTGGTCCATCCGCTGTTGCAATCGAAACATGTTAGGGTAACCTGTCCGTAAAAACGCCTGGGTTCGAGCCCAGATTCAGTCAATAATGAAAAATTATCAATATAATAGTCTGGTAGTGTATAAAGTAATTTCTGAAAAATTGTAGGAATGGAACAATTATCAATATATTTTATTAATTTCGTGAACAGTTAACGTTAAACTAATTTTACTAATTAATTTCACAATTTATAAGAATGCACAAATTTAGTCTAAATGAGTTCCCCTTTGGTATGCCAATGGGGAACCCACTATCACCCACTATAGCGGATATCATACTTGACAACCTACTTGACGATGCAAGCACAGAACTAGGAAAAAAGAATATTTATATTAAATATATCGCCAAATATGTAGATGACATTTTGGCGATAATTCGCATAAAGGACAAGGACACAATTCTGTATACTTTTAACAAACAACACCCTAAGAAACAATTTACAACTGAGATTGAGAAAAACGAGAAATTGCGTAGTTAGACTCGAAAAAAATACGCAAAAATAATATGATTCTGTTTGATTGGTACACTAACTGAACTTCTGAACGCTTAATGAATTACGACGCTACACAACCCAAAAATCAAATTATCAACACAGCAAAAAATTTCATTTTTCGAGTATTAACCATACGTGATTCACAATTTCATAATAAAAACAAACACATTATAACAATAATATTAAAAAACAACAGCTTCAAAATCTCAGAACTCAGATGTACATTGACAGACAATACGATTAAACAATTGGATAAGGCCAGAAATGACCACAACAAATTTGCAAACACAGGAAGAGAAGAGAAGAAATTTTACAGTGTAAAATACATACCTGTGTTAACCGATTACAATAGCATACGGTCGTCAATAAAAACAAAAAATATCTGTTTTGCAATTTGACATTAAGCACGATTAGTTTTATAGTTAAGGCGCCAATTTATAAACAACAACAAAGTAACATTGTACACGAATGACAATGTAAAGAAAATGACACATAGAGATGCGAGCTAATTTATATAGGAACAAGAATGGGAGAACACAAGATGGACATAATGCGGAGACAACAAAGAGACAACATCACTAGCACAACACATCCTACATACTGGTCACACAATTAAGATCGATTATGTTAGAATTATAGATATACAAAACAAAGAAAGGAAGTGATACACAATTGAAAGCCTTAGAATACAACAACAAATTAAGAAAACAATGAATTTGAAGGAAGACACGAACAACATAAATGCGAGTTACATTGTTGCCATCACTTAAGCTGTGCTATATTTAAAGTTAAAATTACTTTGTGTTTAAATATTAAAATTATGTTTTTTATTTGTAAGCTCCTTGGTACATGTTAAACATTTTAATGAGATTAAATTCCATGTTGTAAGTCTGTATTGTTTATGTGTAACATTATTGTACTTATTTTATTGTTTTATAATTTTACAATAGTCAATTCCTTGAAAAATTCTACAAACAATCGACGAAACTTCGGATCAAAATATTGTAATTAAAAATTGAATTTTATTCACATTGAAGAAATTAAGGCCCTGTTAGCTTGACAAAAATAACATTCATAAATTCATCACTCTGGCCAAAAAACATAAGTGCCGCCATAAATCATAATAGACGATAGAGTGGCTAATAGTAAAGCCTCGAACCTTCGAGAAACATTTCGAATGATCTAGATGGCTGAATTACAGTATAAATACTTGCGGCGGCTAGCATCAAAAGACAGTATAAGTTCAGACTTTGTCAAGTTTACTATAAACATTGAAGTGTGTTGATTACAATAGTAAGTTATTTAAGTTAATAAAAGCTGTAAATTTCGGTTGTTAAAGCAGTGATAGCCACTCCATAGGCTCGCGAGTCAGTCAATAATCGTATTTTTCACACAAACACGGTCGGCAATTCACATGTATACAACAACTTTGTTCGTTTCAAAACATCAGATTATCATCCGTCTCTGCGACCGCACACAAGTTCATAATATCTTTGTGTGCGTGCGTTCGGGCCTTGGTTAGTTCGGGGCTTGGTTATCACTGCATTAAAGTGTTGTGTTTATTTAATTTTATTAAAGTGCAATAAAGAACTCGAGACGGTTTATTATAAAGGAAATAAACCAAAAGGTTATTTAAAGGCAGTAACGTAGCAATATTTATAAATAACCTTTCTTAAGATCCATTTGGATTAAGAATTTTATTTATTGGAAACAGTGTAATAATATAACGAAAGTGCTGGTTCTACAAATGTAAGCATATACTCCCATTTAGTTGTTGCTGGCTGGAAAACTAAAAATATTGTGTGTATTATGTGCTACATAGAAATAAGTGTGTCTGTATGTGTGTTTCTGGCTTTTGGCAATGAATTTAAATAAACTTGAATGCTTGCTTTTGCATGCTTTGGTATAGTTGAAAATTCTTTTTGGCGGTATTGTAAGAAAGCAACACAAACAAAGAAAAAAAAACGAAAGCGCACAGAAAATTCACACAAAAGTGGATGCAAAACTTTTGCTTTCTTCTTTAGTTTTTAACGTTAAAAAAAAATATATATAATAATATTTTATCAAAATGTTGGAGACATTGAATCATAAGTAGGAGATTGTTAAATTTATTTAAGAAAAATAAAATTAGGAAGCTAAATTTTAAAGATACTGCATTTTTATTTAATATCATTTGCCTAACAATAATCTAATATTGTAAACGATTTAAATTTACAATTTATTTTGTTTTAAACAAGTTTAATAATGATATTTCACTTTTTTTACAACGTTACCCATTTTGTCACTTCCGAGTTCTGAATCATCTTGGATACTAGATTTTAACAATAAATATTGCAAGGCTTGAGGAAGATAATAAATGTATCTGTTTTTGCTTTTGCTTTTGTCACTTTTTTAGCAAAAATCATCAAAACGTCACTTTGTTAATATCGGAACAAAAAATCGTCAAGATGACGATAACTCATCAAATCTAGCAGACCTGTTTTTATTATATTTATTTCTTTCGTTGACGTTTCGCTCTTATTTGACTGGAAATATTCCAGTATAAACAGAATTTGTTGTGTTTGTTTTCGCATTCAAATACAGAAACACTTTTATCTCATAAATCGAGAAACGATGGAAATTTTTGTTTCACACTTCATGTAAGAAATTTTACGACCCCGCAGGACCACCTGAGTTTAAAATTTCCCCGACTTTTACTATTCCCAGAAACTTTAAAATATTTTTTTTACTATTCCCTGGACTTTTTTGTAAGAATTGAAGGGAAAAAATTAAGTAGCTTGCATTTTGGGTATTTATTTAGATCATTAGATTCCACCTTTGAAGCAAAGGCTCCACCCATGATTCAGGGCATGTGGCGAGAAAAATAAAAGAAGATTTCTTAACCATCGGAAGATAAGTCTCTTTAAAGCTGATTCATTCTTCAAAGTTTCCAAAGAAACAAGCCAACAACTTGCCCGGTAAAAGACTTACTGTATATCTTAAGAATATGATGCTGGATAGCATCCAATTTTCAGCCTAACGTAGCCCAAGTCAAAGACTCTCAAAAAAATCTCTTAAAATTTTCTGCCTAAGAATTCTCGGAAGCTTTAGAAATATTCATCAAGAGAGTTCCTGCAAAATGTTTTCTAAACAGAAAACCTTTAAATATACACACACAGAAAAGATTATCTAAATTTTTTTTTTTCAATTAATTAAGCATTAATTAATCAAAAATAAAAACAATTTTAATAAAAAATTTATTTAAATGAATCAAACGTTATGTTGCTGAAAATGTTGTTAATATCAAAAAATATTTAATTGATACTACTTTTATACTAACAATTGTTACTATTAATTAATTTTTTAATTAATATCATAAATTCTTGAATTGATATTATATTTTTTGTGCAGAACAAATTGTTCAAGTTGGGATGGAAATGTGCTATAACCCCCTGAATTTTAAGAAAGTAATTTTAGCTCAGTTCTTTACAACTTCAGTTTTGAGGTAGTTTATTTTTCAAAACTGAGAGTTTGTTCCAATTGCCACTTTAGTAAGAATATTGCAGACAAATCTTAATATAGAGCTATAACACAACAAATACGAAAACGGCATTAAAATAATTTGGGCCTATCGGTTCTATATGGTGTTTTTAAACACGAAGTGTGCAATTAAGTCGGCTAATAGTATCTTTAACTTGTTAAATATTTTGTAAGATTAAAGAACTCGAGCGAGTTCGAAATAAATGTAAGAATTTGTGTTAATACTATATGTGTATGTGTGAAACGAGAGTATAAGAAACAGTGATAGATGTTGTTAATAAACATAGTGATATATACAAATCTGCACGCTCAGGCACGTTCATTCTTACTTCACACTCTTTCGACTTTTTAGACTTGATTTTTGTTGCTTAAAAATGTCTTTTTGAAAGTTTAAAAAATAAATAAATAAATATCTTCACTAGGGACGTTTGTATGTATATATATATATATAAGTATTGTTATTTTTAGTATCATGTTGGAATTAATAATGTAAGCAAGGACTTGAGTGTGTTTTTACATTCGTATTAACACTTAAGGTTATTCTTTTTGTTTAAGCATTTGTTCTGATTTTGTTTTTTTTTTTTCAAATAAATGTTTGCTAAAGTGAACAGTAAATTATCTTTTAGAGTTTAACAGTCAGTCAGTGACAATTGATAAACAAAAATGTCTGCAGTATAGACAAACGTTTATACGGTGATGCAAAAGCGAAGGAAAAAAATATGAAGAAGTCCATTAAGAGCAATTTTGCGTTGTTTAGCTTAAAAAACTAGTTATTGTTAAGTTACGATGTAACAGTCTCCGAAAGTAATAAACGTCTTGTTTAAAATTTTAATTTTTGGTATGCAATTCATAAGTAAAAAATTTGTTCATGTTAATAAAAAGCTTTTCTTTTAGAAAAGTAAAATGCTGGTCTTAAAAAACTTAATTGGGCCAAATTGTATTACATCATAATTTATTAGCGCTGTGGGCGTGTTAAAGTGATAAATTAAATGGTAATTTACTTTTGTTTTTTAGTGTGGTTTCTATAATCGTTGGTATTTAGAATGGGTGACTGAATGCGACTCTATATCCGATTTCAGCTTTGGGGCTGCTAGCAGCCTCTGGACAGGGTAGCCACCATGCGACTAATATTGCAACGCTGAGTTTCAGTGGTACCTACTTAACTGAGATTCAACGTTGTTTGTCATAGGTTCGGCATTGCCAAATTATAGCCTTTTCACTCGCTATTTTTATCCAAAATAAATAATTTAAATACATTTTTGTGTCTTCTTAAGTTCATGATGGCTTTAGTTTTAAAAGAGCTAATGTCAGTTTAGATTTTTACGTGATGTTTTAAACTCTTTTCAGAAATTTTAGGTCCAAAATTTAAATAATGTGATGGGGCATCGTCACAGTCTATGGTATGTTAATGTCCCATTAGAAAAAATTATGATTACGAAATGTAACGTAAAATATTTAAAAAGGCTCCAACTGCACCTAAATGTCCTTGCTCGGAGTATTTCAAATGATGGCCGCCACACTCGCCTAAGGAGAAGACATACTAGAGAACTCATCCGATTATAAGAAAGCTTAACACCTACATATCTACATCAGTATGTGAACACATACCATGATGGAGAAATCTTTCGTCCTGCACTGGCAGGAAATTTAATAGTGTATTAGAATAAGATTTAAGTTATTAATTTTAGTTAGTTCATATTTAATATATGAAGATTCAATAGCGGTTACAAGAAAAAATTTAAATGAAATATTTAGCCGCGCATTGTGGTACCCAACATTTAATCAATTTTCAATAAAAAGAAAGACAATTTGTAAATCTAAAAGAAGCAATCAATTAGAATAGCACATGTTGATATTCCAAAAGTTATTTTAAACATGCTGAAGCCTAATATCAGCTCAGTTTTCTCCCATCACGTCACATTTGTCAGATAATGGTAGATTTGGCTTTTTCGCTATACACTTCTTTTTTAACCGCCTTCGATTAAAATGCGTTATGTCCTGTTTTAAGGGCTATTCGATTGCGCCCCGAATAGCAGCTGATTAACTTCGATCGGATAAAAAATGCTTGAGTAATCAAAGCCAGATAAGGTTAGGCTAAGTGTCATTAAGGCCGTGCATAGACCGTGTTGCTACTAGTTATTGCGTATTGTGATTACGCTAGTCACAATACGCAAAAACTATTGAATAACTATTTGATGTCATGATACCCAGAGTACTCCACAACCTTTTGGCGAATGCTTGGAGTCTCAATAGTCCAATTCCAGAGATTTTCCCTAAATCTTAGAAGTAATGATCCCCAGACATTTTGGCGAATGCTTGGAGTCTCAATAGTCCAATTCCAGAGATTTTCCCTAAATCTTAGAAGTAATGATCCCTTCTGTAGCGTATTGGTGCCGAACAGTAGCAGAGTATGTGCTCCACCATTTCTCTTTCGCCACAGAATCTACAATTGTCACTAGTCAGTTGCCCCGCCCTTTTGGCGTTTACTGCCATTTAATAATGGTGACCCTTTCGTAAACCTACCAAAAGCCTACAGTCTCTCCTAGGAAGCGACAGAAGAAGTTTAGTAGACTTTAGATAATGGGATTCCCATATAACACTGGATACCTTGCACTTTTCTGTGTTACCCCAAACCAGCACAGAGTTCCTCTGCATACTATAGTCTGAATTTCGCTTGATATTACGAATTGAAATTGGAATTTTAGTTACACTGTAGTACACTAACTGAACCTCTCGCTTTGCTAATTCGTCTGCAACCTCGCTATCTTCTATGCCCTGGTGACCGCTAGCCCACTAGATGTTTACTCTTCTGTTGCCGCCATGTCTATCCATTGAGTCTTTACAAACCTGGACGATCGAGGAATATGCAGCCCTATTATGCATACAATTTCCCCGGGAGTTTTATCCATTTACCCATTTTTACAATTGAATTTAGAAAACTATTTTCAGCGTGAGTTAACGTGAGTTAACGAGTTTCTAGTAATAGAATTTCGAGCAGCCATTTTTGCCGCAAATATTTTCGCCTGGAATTTACTACAGTAATCGGGAAGCATATAAGATTACCGAATGCCCAGTTCTTGACAGTAAACAGCAGCTCCAACTCCCTCTTCCAGTTTGATGCAAACAGTAGAAAAACTAAAAGTCCTGTGGTCAGATGGGAGGCCCGCCAACCAGCCATCCTCTTTTACAATAATACGCGGATTTCTATTAAAAATTAATCTCGCAAAGATATAGTCACTGCTACAGTTAATACCCCTTATAATACTACCGTGATCGTAAGGTCTATACACAAGGTGTTCCGTCGGCTTTAACCGGATCGCTGATTTCCTTGCAGTCCCGTCTGCTACCAGATCAAAGCTAAGATTTTATTAAGATGTTTTTTTTACCAAAATTACTAACAAAATCCACAGTTTTTTTTTTGTATTCCATTTGATAAAAATGGGAGAAAACTAAGCTGATTTTCGGCTTAACGTGCCAATTAACAAAAAAATCTGGTGAAATAGCAAAAAAAAACTATTAAAAAGTTAACTTTTGTAACTAAAAGTTTTTACATAAATATTTAAATATGTTTGACTTTATCTGTACGTATGAGTAATAATTGCAATACTACTCATAATTACCACTATTTGCAATATTACTCATACGTACTTATATATTGCAAATATTACTCATAAAACGTACTGCCTTAAGCACTTTTCTGGTAATAAAGTAAAATATTGGTCTTTGATTGGTCTATAATTGGTCTATAATTCGCAATAGCTACCAAAAAGTGACCCTGCCCAAAAAGGCTTAAACGTATTTAAGTTTGGCACAAATTAAGTTCTAGCCGACAACTGATGCCGATCTTGTAAAACTAAACTTATTTTAATTTGCCAGGATTCCTATAAAAGAGCCACTCCAATACACCTTTTTTACCTTAATTATTTTTTCTTTTTAAATTATAATTCTTTATCAACTGCTGATAGCTCTTATTCAGCATTATCTCCCCTTTTTGTATAGCCTCAAACATAAAACATCCCATATATAAAAGCCTTCCAGCAGGAAAAAACTTCAATTTAGTTAAGAGTAAAAACACATATGAAACTTTTAATAACAACAATCAAAAAATACAATTGCTTTCAGTTTTATGATACCCATTATCTGCAAGCTTTAAATGCCGTAAAGGGCACGAAATAAATAAAATTTAACTCAAATCAACAACCCGAAATTCCTACCTTTTTACAACACCTTACACAGCTTTAATTGCAACTAAAATGACTTTCTCAAATCAAAAGAAAAGAAAAATAGTAAAGGAGTAAAAGGAAACACATAAAAATCCCTAACATAAGGCAAGGCCAAATACATGCTGTCGTTATGGGACAGTTGTCCATGGTATCACGCATATGTAGAGAGAAACACAGATGTCGTCATGTCGTTTTGCTTTAGGCCAAACAACAATTTGTAAAGCGAAAACAGCAATACTCGTAAAATATCCAGCGTTAAGGTAGAAAATATGTAAACACATAAATAAATATATCATATTCAAATAAAAGTTCTGTAGATACTCATACGTACATCCGTTCATGTGAACAAGTATGCATGAGTAAACAAAACGTAAGAGTACTCACAGATTGCAAATACTCTTGCAAAAAAACAAATTTTATACTATTTCCACTATAGCAACTCCATTATCATAGTCAATCTTGGTTTTAGTAGCCACTTAAGATCAACTCTCAAAATCAATATTACTGCTATAAATATTTTTGATATGTTGGTATTGAGATGAAATTTGGCACAAGTTGTTTTTTAAGGCCCATTGAGAGTTGGTTGATATAAGAACAACTTCTAAGATTCATTTTCGATACTAAAAATGTCTGATGGATATTGGTATCGTTTGGCATTTTTTCTTCTATATCATATCATTATATAATTTATGATATGTAAAATGTCAATACAGTTTTTTTTTTCATTAGTAGATTCATAGTTGTCCACAAGCTTGTTACAATTGACTTATGTTCAGGGGTTCTATAAAATCAGACCTGCCCTACATTTAGCGCGGGCAAGTCTAGTTTTTGTTTGTAATGTAATTTTCAATGCGAACGTTAACATTCGATGTCTACGAACACGCTAGGCTGTAAATTTAATGGAGAACAATAGTCAATATCAGAGTTCGAATAAAAACTGTACACTGTACACATGTATTACCGTTTGATAACGTAGTAGTTCCCTTGTAAAGGTTACCAAGTCAATTTTATATATGAAAATCCTAATTTCTTACAAAATATTTATGTATTACGTGATAGTTGGTAACCCTGCAATTAATTTACTCAGAGAGTGAAAATAAAAAATATTATGTCAATTGTCAAAAAAACTAAGAATTTTGCTTAATATTTTCTATTAAAAATGGTTGTGTGCCTGTCATAGTTCCTACATGCGCAGTAAAAAAATTGTATATCTGCTTGATGTCGTAATCTTTACTTCTATCATTCTTGATATCTTCCATTTGTTTGCAGGGTAATAATGAGGTTTAATACACACAGAAAAAAAAATGGTTAGTGGTAACCATATTCTAAGAACAACATACTATGGTTGGATTTTTACAATGTTAATATTTGTAGGTACATGGTTAAATATCATCATAATTCGGTTAAAATTAACCATAACAAACATGTTCCCATAACTAATTTTTTCCGATTCTCTAACTGATAACCCGACACAACTGCTAATTCGCCCATGAAGCTACTACCCAACCATCACAGCTAGTTGATGTTTAAACTAGGACAGCGAACGAATTTTACCCCAGTATCTCCGCCATTCTATCTATTACGCAGTGGCCCGTGATACTTATATTACGGTTCTAATAGAGACTTTACTGCTGCCTGAAAGTGAATAAGAATCTGTATTCATAACCACTGGCCATAACTTCCGTCATACTCTGCAATCCTTCTAAACAGGCAGCCTCACTACATACTCCCCTAAGATTTCCTTTAGGCTCTTCTACAATCAGTCACTAGTCTGATAGTCACGAAATAATCCACCTAAACATTAAGAGCCGCCTGGTTATACACATATATTTTCAAATTCGAGCTCCCAGCAATATTCTCTTATATCATTTCTACGGCCTTTAGAATCCCTACAACCTCTGCCTGAAATACGATGTAGTTATCAAGAAGCCTATATGACCTTTTAATATCAAGATCCTTAAAGTAGACTTCTGCACCCATGCCCTTCATCATCGAACTATTGTCAAATAAAGAAAAAGCTATTAAAAAATAAATTGAAAAGTTCGAAACTCTCTCAATTAAGATAAACATATCTAAAAAAAAAGAAATCTGTTAGCCAGTTTAGTTTGGCATATTATTAAAATTACCTCTCAATGCACACCACCAAAACGCCGATAAATGTATGTATATATTTTGAAACAGAGTTCAAAAAACACTGTACAGTTTTTTTAAAACACAAACTCCATACATTATTTTTGTGTTTGTTAATTTGTATATAAACAAAATACTGTACACAACGATTTTGAGCGACAGTAAGATATCTTACCGATCTTGTTTTAGCGTACGTGTGGAGATTTTTTAAGGGTACTTGTTCTGTAATTTTTATTGAACGCGTAGTACACAGAAAAAATTATTTTTCCAATTCAAACAAAAAATTTGTAGAATCAAAAAATTTTTTGTCTGAAATCGGTCCTATAAACAAATTTGCATATTCAAACAATTTATTTGCATTTTGTTTATTGACAAAAAAACACTGATTTTTTCAAACAAATAATTTAACTGAATCAAACAAAAAGTTTACTGTTTCATATACAAAATTTCAAAATAAAAAAAAAAAAGTTTTTGCACAAGCAATGACGTGCACACAAGTAAGCACTGTATGAGAAGATGACGGCAGAGCAGAGCGGCCGGCTGGCTTTGAGACACATTTTTTTTGTTGGAATAATTTTTGAACGAAGTCTTATTTATACACACAACACAATGTTTTTCTTTATCGCTCTCCTCTGTTGCTGTATCCTTTCCTTTGCTAAAGAAGAAATGTAACCAAAAACGGCAGCAGACCGACTCGATATGTTTTTCGTCATCATTCTATTTTTGTATTTGATGTATTTAACCAAACAGTTTTAAAAAATTGAATACGGGATTTTGTTTCTTATAATGTTGTTTCTGCTATTGTTTTTCTTATAGTTGCACTTTTTTAAAGCGTCCAAAAATAGACTGTGTGTGTTTTTTGTTGTTGTTCTTATATTTCACATAAAGAAGTGTTGCTTACGATCAAATAAAAAAATGCAAAAAGACGACAACATTAAAGAGCGTTAAATATTTCATACAATATTATGAAAACTGGACACCAATAACGTGTTTATTATATTTTTGAAGAGTTGTTCACATTTTTGTTGGTTAAATAAAAATCAACCAAAAATATTGATAGAATCAGTAAAAAAAATTTATAAAAATTAAAAAAATTTCCAAACAAGCGTTTATTTGAAAATAATTCGGCAATAATTTTTTCTGTGTAAACTTAAAGCTAACGTGTTCGGTTTTTTTAGTGTTTGCGTAGTAAGCTTTTAATGTTCTTGTTTAAGGAAATATTTGTCGTAATTCAAGTCGTTAAGTCAATTTCTATACCATCACTACAATAGGTGGTGAGATTTTAACATAAAAATATTGGTTCTTTTGGTATAACCGATCGACTCATAATTATGAAATGATCTTACGATGGCTATTTGCCCGTCCGGCCCCTAATAAAAACATTTTGAAAATTTGTCAGTAAAAACGTTGGTGAAGGGTACTTATTTATTCTAATGTTGTGATAACCATCTAACAACAACCTATGATCATCCCTAATTCATTTGAGCAACATAAGTTAGAGGTTATAATAAAAATGTTAGTTTCAGAAGTGGGAGTGTTAGATATATTAAATTATGTTTTACAAAACAAACAGCAGTTGAATTCTCAGCAGAGAAAACAATAAAATACAAAACAACAAACAAGGTTAGGCATGAATATTAAACCTTTGATGAAATTATACGAGCCTTTTTCGCACTCGTATGCAAAACTTACATTAAACTCTAGTTAAACAAAGTACACAATTTCAATACATCGTAGTTAAAAAAGTAGACACAAGATAACTTAAATTTCTATTTTACAATCTTCATAAAAAAAATATTTTCTGTAAACAATATTTTAACGGTTTTTCACATCATATTTTATACACGAGTTTAAATTTATTTATGCTTTGAAATGGAAAGTATGTCATAAAAGTAAAACATCCGTAAAACATAGCGAACGTGTTGTTAACATCCACATAAAAAAAATATTAAACCTTCGAGGGGGAAATCTTTACAAAAGCATTTTAACAAGGTGTGAGTGTCTATTTAAAGTTTGTGGTGGCCTGGTGAAAAGAGTATTTGTTTATGTACATATTTGCGTTTTCAGGCAACCGTAAAATTTAACACAAAAATTTTCATATGGTAAAACAATAAATTTATGCCAATGTGTTTGTGTGTGTGTTAAATGTGAACTTAAACATATTCCTGAATGTGTTTTTCTGTTTAATATTTTATAAAATACATTCATAAAAAAATAAGGATTAACTAATAAAAATTTATTCAATTTGGCCATTTGAAATATTTCGTTCTTATAAAGGGTGGTTAAATTGTAAGGGCCGATGTTGAATGTGAACCACACCTAAACGCCAAGTTTTTTTCCGAATTTTATTTGACATTTCTCTATTTCAGACTTATTCAATTTGAACCATGGAGAGATACACAATCCAACAACGTGTTAAAGTTATCCAGACTTATTATGAAAATGGGCGTTCAAATCAAAATGCATATCGTGCATTTCGTGATTTTTTTGGTCAATTTGATCGTCCAAATGTGCGTACAATCGCAAAAATCGTGGAAAAATTCGAGCAAACCGGGTCTGTAGAAGATGTGAGAACAGCAGTGCATGCTCGTACAGCTCGTACTGCAGAAAATATTGCTGCTGTTCGCGATAGTGTGGCTGAAGAGCCGTCCACCTCAACTCGTCGTCGTGCCCAACAATTGCACCTCTCACGCTCGTCGTTGATGAACATTATGCATAAAGACTTGCATTTACACGCTTACAAGGTGTAATTGGCTCAAGACCTAAAGCCTCTTGACCATTCCAAACGTCGTGAATGGGCAGAATGGTGGCAAGAAATGGCAACAGTGGATGATCAATTTTCGAAGAAAATCATCTTCAGTGATGAGGCACATTTTCACCTCAGTGGATTCGTCAATAAACAGAATTGCCGTATTTGGGCGAATGAGAATCGTGAGATGAATCGTGAGGTGATAACGAACTTTTTATGGCCCGAATTGGAAGATATGGATGTGGACGATATGTGGTTTCAGCAGGATGGTGCCACTTGCCACACAGCTAACGAAACAATGGCTCTTTTGCGCAACAAATTCAATGGCCTTGTTATCTCACGTAATGGCGATGTCAATTGGCCGCCAAGATCATGTGATTTGACACCGTTGGACTTTTTCTTTGGGGTTATTTGAAAGAAAAGGTGTACGTCGATAAGCCAGCAACAATTCAAGAGCTAAAGGATGAGATAATTCGGCACATTAACGGCATAGAACCTCCATTATGCCTCAGGGTCATCGAAAATTTGGACCATCGGATGGAGGTGTGCCGCCGTGGTCGCGGCGCCCATTTGGCCGATATTTTGTTCCATACATAATTGAGTAATACCAATATATCATAATAAAATAAAATTACAATAATTTCCTAAATAGTTTGTGTTTTATTCAAAATCAACATCGGCCCTTGAAATTTAACCACCCTTTACCAACAGAACTGAAAACTACGTATTAGTGCTGTACAAAACTACACTCAATTGGCATTGAAATCAAAATGATTTCCCTCAAACTGATTTCATTCTTTTTTTTTGAATAATTTCAGATTTCTAAATGAATTTTTAGCGAAAAGGCAATATTTTGTGATTGCAATCGTTTTGAAATAATCTTCATTTTTGAAATCATGGGATTTAATTTCCCTGTGGTAAAAGTCCAATGAAATTTTATTCATTTTCACACAAAAAAGTCCATAGGTAAAATTACCAAAAATATGGTATAAAATTAACTAAGAGCAAGGGTAGCATGGCAATTCAGTAGAATCTCATAAATTCGAACCGTCCAGAAACTGTTATTAGTTAAAATAAAGCTTACACAACTATTGATTATCTATCACTATTTCATTATAATTTTATAATTTTCTGTAAAAAAAATGTCCGGAAATTCCAACTTTTCAGAAATTCGAACTGCCCGGTGCACAGAGTGGTTCTAAGTCTAAGTGTCTTGGTTTCTTAAATCGGTGCAAGAACTACTTCACTCCGTCTGATCTCTTCACTATTTATACCGCCTATATCCGACCGAAAATGGAATACAACTCCCATATCTGGGCAGGTGCTTCAAGGTCTATCTTGAAGCTTCTGGATCGGGTGCAAAGGAGTGCGTTGAAGATCATCAATGACAGTAGGGTATCCAGCTCTATTGACTCTTTGGAGCATCGTCTGAAAGTGGGTTGTGTGGCATTGTTCTATCGATATTACCACGGAAGATGTTCAGCTGAGATGGGCGAACTCATCCCTGAGACGCGGGTGCATGCCAGCAGATCACATCCGTTTGTTGTCGACTGTCCAATGCATCGCACAACGCATTACAGGGAAAATTCGTTTCTTGGTCGAACTAGCCGTATGTGGAATAGACTCAGGGCAGAAGTCTTCCCAGAAGGCTACAATTTGAAAAAATTCAAATTAAATGTCCACAAACACTACTCCCTCTTTCCTTCTCCCCATTAAATATTTTCCTAATTCAAACACAATGCATTGCATTAGTAGGGGGCATCCCCTGAGTGTTCGATCAAAGTAAAAAAAAAAGAAAAAATTGTGAGATTCTACTTTATCTTAGTTTCGTAGGTAATATAACTATTAACTAACACAGATAAAAATTATGACAAATCAATTGTCATATTTAATACCATAGTCGTCAATTCAATTAACTTTTTAATTGAAAAGGCACCAACAACCGAATTAAAAAATAATTTAGTTAATTAGAATTGTTAAAACGCAAAAAATATTTTTAAAAATGAGTTTTTTATAGTCTGTTATATTGAATAAAATATTTGTTAACAATTAAATATCAATTTTTTTTTTGGAGTTTGTCATATTAACAAAATATATTATTTCTTTTTGATTTGAATAAGAAATTGTATTTAAGAGTTGTTTTAATTATTTTTTCCAGTCAAATATATATATAAAGTGTCATATCACAACTTACTTACTTTCTCAGCTTTCCAGTCCGGGATGGACCATTGCTTCTGCTACGAGTTTTCGCCAACTATTTCTATCTGCTGCTCTATCAACCCAGTTTAGGACATTAAGCTTTCTCAGGTCATTTACTACGTCTGTCTTCCACCTTTTTCTAGGTCTCCCCCTTCTTCTGGCGCCTTCCGGGATCTGTTCATATATCGTTTTCACCACTCTTCCGTCTGGCATTCTTATTACATGTCCTAACCATCGTATTCTCTGGGCCTTTATGTATCCTACAACACTTTGCTGCCCATTCAGCATATCTAGTTTGCTGTTGAATCGTATTCGATAATTGTCTTCACTAATTCTTATCGGACCAAAAATTTAACGAAGTATTCTACGTTCGAAACATAGCAGCTGGTTCACATCAAATGCTTTGAGTGTCCATAGTTCGCAACCGTACGTTAAAATTGGTCTTATAAGAGATCTATAAAGTCTAACTTTATTATGACGTGATAGGAGCTTTGATTTAAATAATTTCGTATGTAAAAACCACGCTTTATTTGTTGCTTGTATTCGGTCTTGAATTGCAGCAGTTGTGTCATTGTGAGAGCTTAATATCACACCAAGATATTTAAATTGTTTTACGGCTTCAAAAGTGTACGGTTCAAAGGTAAGATCTGCTGCATTCCCGTATTTAGGGGATCTTAGCATATATTTTGTTTTGTTTATGTTAATTTCCAGACCAGTTGCGCGAGCAGCTCTTTCAAGTTGGTAAAATGTATCTTTAAGACAGGACCATTTCTAGAAATTATTAAAATGTCATCAGCATACGCGCATATTTGAGTGGATTTGTTAAATATTGTACTGCCTGGGTCAACATCATCTACTAGTGATGCTGCAATTTTTAAGTTTTTTTAAACAGTCAGCATCAAGTGTATTTAATAATCGTTCTGCAGTGTGTTCGAGAAGAGCCTGCAATTTTACTTCTGCTTAACTTGAAGTTACACTAATAGCCGTTTGTGAAGGTAATCACTCTTTTTGGACAGAAACTAAATCTCGATATGCTGGAAAGATTCCACAATTTTTTTTATTGCTACGCTTTCGCAGTTCTGTATACTGATTTTTTGTCAGTTTTAAATCCAAAAATAGTGCAAATGCTTCTTCTGGAGTAAATTTCATTTCTTCAGTTGGTGTAGGCATACTTTTTAAAATCCTCTTTGTGCATTTAGGGCTCGCTTCCACAGATGCAGAAATGAATCCCTTATCATACTATGAGAAATTTCTTCATTGATATTTGCAAGCTTGCGTCTTCGTGATCTTTCACTGCAATTGTCAATTTGTTTTGCGGGCCGACCCACTTTTCCAGTTTCCTTAGCGGTTATTGGCAGCTTCTTAAAAATCAGATCATTTGTTAGCCATTTTTCGTTGCGTAAGTAAAACGTTTTCTTGTTTCTAGAATATTTAAGGTACCGTTTTCTTAATGTAAATGATTTCTTGTTCGTTGCATAATTTAAAGAATGGATTATTCATTATGTGTAACACAAAATCTTTTTCATCTTTCTGTTGAAAATATATATCTGCGAGAACTTTATAACTGAACTTAGCCATTGTTAAAACAATAATGAAGGTAAAATTATGAATGCATGCATTTTTATACTCTTGATAGAAGTTTTTTTAAATGATCATTTGTTACCACTTCTTTGAAATATAAAAACCCTTTTAAAAAAAAAATAAGCTTTTATTAGCATTTCTTTGAAACATAAAAAAACCCGTGTTTTCACACTTTTTAAAAGGATAACATACCGGCAATAAATTAACAGGTAACATGTAGGTAATTTTCACGTAAAATATAACTGCGCGCTAGTTTTTTTACCATTTACCTGCTCTTCCATTTTTTAAATTAAGTTGCAATTTTCAGGTAATTAAACTATGTAGTTTATGTTGCGGCTATTTACTAATGTTTAACCTTTTATCTTACTCAGAAATCTAACGTGTTAGTCTATTTATGTCGCCTATTCGTTTTGCAGCATCCGTTCACCCACAATAAGTTCATAACAATGGCAATACCTTTACCTTCTCCAAATTAATTGATAACCTGACGTGCTAGATAATTTATGTGGCCTGAACTGCTTAATTTGTCGAAAATTCTTTAAGATTCACCTTCTTTAATTTCAGTAATGTTTCCTTGCAGGACTTATTTTTTGAGCCGAATAGCTTACCTTGGGTCACAGAAATTGCTGTAGTTCGCAAGGCCGTATCCAGATGTGTGAAGAATGGGGTATAGAAATATAGGTAAGATTCTGGACTATTTTTTTGGATGCGTTTTGACGGGCAGGACTTATGCTCTATAAAGTAGGAAATTTCCGAGAAATTTTGACATTAAAAAAAAAAAAAAATAGTTCTACAGGTCGCAGATTTTAATGCTTTAAACCACGTATAGCTAATAAAATAAACTAGTTATGAGCATTTCAACTTCAAAAATTGACTCAGAAATTGAAAACTATAACCAAATATTGAGAAAGTCCATTTCGGACCACCCTGTTCTCAATGAAATAGTTGAAATAGGGTTGATATTTTCTAGCTCCCGAGGCTTACTAGTATTTACTTTCACATTAATAAAAAAATTTTAAAATCGGAGAACATAAAAAAAAAATAATTTTGGCCGCCTTCTCAAAATATGAACCAGTGTGCGCCGGCTGGCTTTGAGACACATTTTTTTTGTTGGAATAATTTTTGAACGAAGTCTTTTTTATACACACAACACAATGTTTTTCTTTATCACTCTCCTCTGTTGCTGTATCCTTTCCTTTGCTAAAGAAGAAATGTAACCAAAAACGGCAGCAGACCGACTCGATATGTTTTTCGTCATCATTCTATTTTTGTATTTGATGTATTTAACCAAACAGTTTTAAAAAATTGAATACGGGATTTTGTTTCTTATAATGTTGTTTCTGCTATTGTTTTTCTTATAGTTGCACTTTTTTAAAGCGTCCAAAAATAGACTGTGTGTGTTTTTTGTTGTTATTCTTATATTTCACATAAAGAAGTGTTGCTTACGATCAAATAATAAAAATGCAAAAAGACGACAACATTAAAGAGCGTTAAATATTTCATACAAAATTATGAAAACTGGACACCAATAACGCGTTTATTATATTTTTGAAGAGTTGTCCACATTTTTGTTGGTTAAATAAAAATCAAACAAAAAGTAAAAAAAATTTCTAAAAATTAAAAAAATTTTCAAACAAGCGTTTGTTTGAAAATAATTCGGCAATAATTTTTTCTGTGTAGGTAATTAAACTTAGTTGTTTGGTTTTATATAAAAATAGATAACCTTGCGTGCCTTGGTAAAATTACTTAGATTATTTTTATGTTATTATGTTCATTAGTTGTAGAAAACTTTATAAACAAAAATTTACATTATTGGCAATTAAAAATGTACAGAGTCTGCTTTATTTCTAAAAGAAAGAATTTCATTTAAAGACAACGAAGATTTTGATTCTTATTTGGTTTTTGGTGCAATTACTGGATTTAATTGCAATAAAGTAATTAAATTTGATTGCAATTAATTAATTTATGAAGTGATTTTAATAAATTTATTCAATTTACTTTGTCATATTGATTTCATATTTTAAAATTGAAGATACATAATCAATTTTCCATAGATGGGACTAGTACACTTGTTTTGTAGTTTCAACTCACACTTAGGGCTAAAATATCAGTGCAATTTTAACTAACCTTTTGTTTAAAAATGTGCTTAAATTAGCAAATCTATAAATCAGTAAACATATAAACATGCCAATACAGACCATAAGAATTTGACAATATTTATCGTTGGGCTGCCACATGGTAGTTTTTTAACTACATATGGGCGATTCTATTCTAGACAACTTTTAACATCTATTTTTCAAAACACACTATTTGATACTTTTTTGATGCCAATTTAAAGTAAAATATCTATATTATATAATAATAATTTTTAGACGTAAGCTTAAATATAAATTTGTTGTGCACTTCGAAGCATTAGGATTCATAGATATGGCGCGAATAGAAAATTCATTGCATGTTGCACCCGTCATGGCTTAAAGAGTAAATTTCTTATTATTGGATTATATTTCTCTATGATGTTTGATTTGATAATCATCGTCTGATATCTCATCTTTCACAATGAAAAATAATAATACAGTAGAAGTTAAAAAATTAACAGAGTTTTGGGTTTTTGTGGTATGATCTTATGATAGTTGGACAATTTGGATGCACCCGTCATGCACTTTAAAGCTCTCTCGTGGCTACTTGATCGTTTCATATAAATTCTTGTAAATAGATAACAATAGTATATAAAAAAATGTTACCCCTTCTAGAAATAACTTAATTGCAAATGTGTTTCTTTCTATTAGTAAAAGACGTTTAAAGCGTCTAAATGTTGCACCCGTCAGAATAGAATCGCCTATAAATACATGGGACACTGGTTTACAGCTGTAGAGTTTAAACTACATTTATATTTAAGTTTAGTTCAACTAAACCAGCTTTTAGTGCAACATTATTGCAATCATTTAGTTGATGTTTCGAAAGAATTTTTCAAACAAAAAATAATAAATTGATTTAAATAAAAGCAATCAACAGTTTATTTAAACTTTTATGTTCTTCACTCATTTCAGAAAAACTAAACATTTTGCACTTAAATTTAAATCAAAAAATCAAGACTAAAGAAAAAAATTATTCCGTTATTGACAAAATTTTATTCAGTTTGTTTTATATCAAAAATCAAGAAGCACGTAGTTTTGAACGTACC
The DNA here is from genome assembly GCA_930367215.1 of Pollenia angustigena. Taxonomy (NCBI): domain Eukaryota; kingdom Metazoa; phylum Arthropoda; class Insecta; order Diptera; family Polleniidae; genus Pollenia; species Pollenia angustigena. Next base: position 47,300,818 of record OV884058.1, read on the forward strand.
TCAAAAAAGTCCCCGCGTACCCCCTAATATAAGGTAGTTTTGCAAGGTATGTTTCCATTGATCCTATAAGGAACATAGGGCCACAATAAATTGGTTGAAGATATTCCTATCTTGTGCCAACACTCACATTCCGGCCACTTCTACATCGATTTGCCTCCTTAACGTGTGACTAATCTGCCACCATTTACGTTTTTTTTATTTCTGTGGCCATGAGTTTTTGGGCGGATTGTTCCCAAAGACTTTGATTCAGAAAAACCTGGAACTTCTGCATGTCTCGAGGTGCAGCGTTTTAAGTCTCATTACCTTGGAGTAGAGTGAACTTGACATTTGTATTGAAGATTGTTTGTTTACTTTGTGCGCTGAGAGAATTAAAACAAATTCAAAATGGGCCTTAAACGACCGAAAGCTTGTCGCGCTTTCTGTACACGGTTCTTAATCTCTTCACTTGACCCGCCATTTTTGGAGTATATGTTACCAAGATAACATCCTCCTGATATCCTCTACTTGATTACTTCCTTTGTAAATATTTCCAGAGACGTCGCACTACACAGAAAAAATTATTGCCGAATTATTTTCAAACAAACGCTTGTTTAAAAATGTTTTTAATTTCAATTATTAGTATTGTGGTTATTTTGTTGAACTATTTATGGTTTTTAATCCAAATTTTTTAATATTTTTAATTAGGCTTAAGTTCATGAAATTTAATTTTCATTAAATTATTTTTATGAAGAAAGGAATTTTACAACATGAAAATTAATTAAAATTGTTATTGATAATCTTTCATTCTTGACGTGGCCGGGGCTCGAATCCTGGCCGGCAGGTTACCATGACATGTTTCGATCTCCTCAGATGGATTTGCCGTCTTACACTCGCAGCCATCGACGACTGCTGAATGAAAATTAAATTTCATGAACTTAAGCCTAATTAAAAATATTAAAAAAATTTTTTAATTTCTATAAATTTTTTTACTGATTCAAACAATATTTTTGTTTGATTTTTATTTAACCAACAAAAATGTGGACAACTCTTCAAAAATATAATAAACGCGTTATTGGTGTCCAGTTTTCATAATTTTGTATGAAATATTTAACGCTCTTAAATGTTGTCGTCTTTTTGCATTTTTTTATTTGATCGTGCAACACTTCTTTATGTGAAATATAAGAACAACAACAAAAAACACACACAGTCTATTTTTGGACGCTTTAAAAAAGTGCAACTATAAGAAAAACAATAGCAGAAACAACATTACAAGAAACAAAATCCCGTATTCAATTTTTTAAAACTGTTTGGTTAAATACATCAAATACAAAAATAGAATGATGACGAAAAACATATCGAGTCGGTCTGCTGCTGTTTTTGGTTACATTTCTTCTTTAGCAAAGGAAAGGATACAGCAACAGAGAGTGATAAAGAAAAACATTGTGTTATGTGTATAAATAAAAAAAAATGTGTCTCAAAGCCAGCCGGCGGCTCTGCTCTGCCGTCATCTTCTCATACAGTGCTTACTTGTGTGCGCGTCATTGCTTGTGCAAAAACTTTTTTTTTTTTATTTTGAAATTTTGTATATGAAACAGTAAACTTTTTGTTTGATTCAGTTAAATTATTTGTTTGAAAAATCAGTGTTTTTTTGTCAATAAACAAAATGCAAATAAATTGTTTGAATATGCAAATTTGTTTATAGGACCGATTTCAGACAAAAAATTTTTTGATTCTACAAATTTTTTGTTTGAATTGGAAAAATAATTTTTTCTGTGTAGCTCGCAGCATCTGTTTTTGTTGCTTTATTTCACAGATTTGATGCAAGATCTGAGAAGCTGTAAGCTAAAAGGTAAATATCATCTGTGTTATCCAGATCGTTTAAACGACCTTGTAGAATCCAAATAATTCCCTTTCCGTTTCGTATGGCACTTTTAAGAACTGTGTCTAATACAATTTAAATAGAAGTGGTGATAAAAATAATTTTTGCAAGGTGGTTTCGAAAAAAAATTTTTGTTTGCCGAACGTATGGGTCACCGTCCTTAATTTTCGTTACACCTTTGCCATTTATAGTCGAATCTTAAAGTATGATATATCAAAGTTTCCCGTTCTAGTATTTATCTATCAAATCTCTGTTTCCATCACCCTAATGATTCACGAATTTCGTGAAAATTTGTATATTATTTACCAGATGCCCCATATAAAGCCCACTCTAGGAAATCATTTATATACGCCGAAGTGCGTTTATGGCCAGAAATTATACCCTGCAATTTTGTGATAGGTCCCATATAAAGCAGCCTTTCGGAAAGCAAAAAAAAAACGCTACAACCAATTTTACTACTGTGTTGCAATTTGGTCTAATTTAGGTTTTTCTAAAACCAGAAATCACTCTACAGAATTTTGTGATAATTAATCAATAATTTAGCATAGGTCCAATATAAATTCCCACACCTGAAAATTATAATAAGATATAAGTCATTTAAATTGATCCAGACAAGGCTCTGGAAGGTGGCGGAAAGAGAAGTATACAGCGAAGAGAACAAATGTACCGTTGTCTGATAAATGTAGCGTGATGGGAGCAAACTCAGCTCATATTCGGCTTTAGCATGCCAAAAAAAAAAAAAAACATAAAAATCCGGTGAAATTGTTATAAAAAAAAATTGTTCATTGTCGAGCTGTGTAATTAATAAACAAATTGCATTTTTTAGATAATTTCAACCATAATTTTCCCTGATTTGAAATATATTTGCCAAAAAAAAATTCAAAATATATCAATGGCATGTGTTTGACTAATAAAACAGTTGTATCTTTCGCAAGTGAGCGTGATTTCAACTGATGATCAGGCAGACATGGTGCAGAATATAAAAACTTGTTTTTGTTTAAATCGGAATTTTATGATGATGTAAATAAGTAAATTTTATTAACCAATTTTGAATTAAAACTTAAATTATTCATATTAATTTATTTAAAAAACATTTTAATTGGATCTAACAAATAATTCGTTTACAAGTTTGCTCAATTTATTTACTATATTAATTGAAGCAAAACCGCGAATAACGTTGTAAAGGCCAGTTTTTGCAAAATCAGTTTTTTGCTAATTATCGTTATCACTACTCTCTTACATTGTTTAAACTTCAAATCACCCAAAATAATGCAACATAACGCCTTCAAAATTACATACAAAGAGTCAACTAGTAGAAGAGCGTTGTAAGTTACTGAAAAAATTATACAATTCAATAGTTTTGTAAATTAAAATTAGCGGCTTTTAAACGCTTGCGTGGTGGAAAACGTTTTAAATGACATCGCAATTGTGGTTATGAAATGATTTTCCACTAAAAAGAAGTTATAAAGTACAAATTTGCATGTTATTTCAAACACTTTGTTTACATTTTTTATAGTTTACTCTCTCTATCATTTACCGTTTCATTCCATCAATTCAATGAATAAAAAATGTTTTGTCATAAAAAAAAATGTAAAACACAAAACACATGTTGTGCTGATAAAACACAATATGTACATCGTCACACAAGTGTATTTACTCGAATTAAAGAGTAAATTTGTTATTTATACCTGTATCAAATATTTCTCTCACAACACTCACATAAATAAATTGAACGCTTTGCACACATAGGCTATTACTTACACACAATTAATTGTGTATGATTCTAAAATCACACACAACACACTACTTGCTAGTTTGATATGTGAATTCATGTGTCGTTTAATCGCACATATGCAGACCTCTACTATACACACATGCCCGCTTCAATTGACGCATTGGAAGACAACATTGAAGCATTTATTCATGAGATATCGGCCGAAATGTTGGAAAGAGTTTGCCAAAATTGGGCTAAGATGGACCATTTGAGGCGCAGTCACGGTCAACATTTGCATGAAATAATCTTCAAACATTAAATTATATGGACCGTACTATCGATTCAAATAAAGATTTCATGCATTTTTCTGAATTTTAAGTGTTTTTTTTTTTAACTTTCCTATAGCTCTTAAAAAATCATCCATTACAGTATTTATCGGATATAAGAAACTTAAAAAATCCAGGAAAACAGTTTCTTATAAGCGTTTCTTTCTTATATACAACTATTTTATATAAGAAACTTATTTCTTATAAAAGTAGCTATGGCCATAAGACTTTCATATTTTGGTTTTCTGTCTCTTTTTTGTTACATAAGGTCTTCACCTGACAATTTTTTGTTATAATAAACGTCAAACTTCATATAAAAAAAAAAAAACGCTGACAAAAATTTTAAAGTTATTTTTATATGGACTTTGACGTTTGGTAGGTATGACAAAAAATTGTCAGGTGAAGACCCCATGTTAACGTTTTTTACATTTAAATAATTATTGTCTATGTCTTTTGAGTTTTTCACTATTTTAGATAACGTTGAAAGTCCAATATTATATGGAGGGCTCAGAGCTGAAGCGAACCAAGTCAAAAATGAAAATTCGATAATATTTTGAGTTTGAGTAAGTGAATTTCTGGAGCCATTGACATGGGTTTATTACCGTTACCTTTGGAACGAAAATCTCTTTGATTTAGTCCGTTACAGAACTCGATAGAGTTAAACTTTGCGAAGAATTTCACAACAGTTTTGAAATACATATATTAATTTTATTTTATGACTTGGTTCGGTTCATCTTTGAACCCTCCATATTTTTTTGCAATTTCGCTTCTTTTTATCCCGTTTTGTATTTCTTTTAAAATTTTAACTTTTGTTTTTATTGTCAAAAAACACAAAGCTTAATGAGTACCAGTCGCTTATCTAAAACTAAAAGTAAAAAAAAACTTTGTTCTTGTTGTAAAACTGTCAGAAAACAGAGTTGTCCATGCAAACTACATAAATTCTGTGTTGCCGTTGGAAGTTTCTTATATAAACTCTTTTTCTATACATTTTGTGATTTTGGTGTTTAAGAAAAATGTTCTTTTATCAGTTTTTTTCTTATAAGCGTTTTTCTTATATGAAACCTTTTTTGTAAGAAAAATCATAAAAAAGACATGGTGTTTTTGAAAATTTTTCTTATAAGCGTCTTATATGAGATGTTCTTATATCCGATAAATACTGTATATGTAAACATATATTTGCCTTTTTCCACCCTTTTATGCATATCTTGAAATGAAAACTCTGTAATAATCACCCTTATTGTGTTTGTCGTATTTTAAATACGCCAACGACAGTTTGGTAATAGATTAAAGGAATAAAGTTCACGTTCTCTTTAATCTATTACCAAACAGTCGTAGGCGTATTTTAAATACGCCAAACACAATAAGGGTGAATGTTTTTTTGGCCAAATTAGGCTTTTATTATTACTGTTAATAAATAAATAAATATGTAATACAAATTTTTTTAGTTAATGCATATTTGGCCACGTTCTGTAAATCAAAATCACGTGAAATAGAAATGGATGGAGATTTTATTTAAAATTTTTTTTTTAAATGGACGTCACTTTTCCTGATTTCAACAGTAGTTTTGGTAAAGATATGTGGTCCTCAAAGTATAACGTAATGAAAAGAAATATTTTGATCAATTTAATAGAATTAAAAATTTGTTCGAACTCAATTTTACGTGATTTCGATTTCCAGAAAAAGGCCGATTATCTATTGATTTAAAAAATAAACTGTGAGATCATTTTATTAGTAATTAAAAATGTTTAAGAAGATCTTATAAAATAGTCTTTAAGATAAATAATTTTGTTAAAATGTTTTGGACTTTAGCGACTCCTTTCTTTAGTTTTGATAACTTTTGACTTGGAAAAAATTCTTTCACTTATCGTAGATGTTGGAGAAATCGAAAGCAACCAATAATACAGAATATCTAAATGCTCAGTATTTTTCTCTGGATTGCTCTAAACATAAGTAATATTGAACTTTAAAAACGTTTTTTTTTTTTTGCTCTCCTAAAAAATTATTATTTGGCACTTACAACGTTATTCGCGGCAGTGCTTCAATTATATTTTTTATGGCTCTGGTTTCTTGGTGGAAAACCAGTTTAACCAATATTTTGTTGCCGGTTACCATAATATGGTTGACGTAGCCATAATATTATTAAAAGTGTTTCATTAAAAACTTTTTGTTGGGGATGGCCATATAGAAAAATAAGCTTTTTCTGCACGTGCCACTACATCATAAAATACTCAAAAATCAAATTTACAAAAAACTAAATATTCACAAAACATGTTCGTGACAAATGATTATTTGTTTGTGGGGTTTAATTTAAAATCATATTATACTTACTTTATTAATACTAAAATTCAATTAGTCCTTTACATGAAAATATTTTGCACTTTAAATCTGTATAAAATGGCAACTTGTTGTAGAGAATATATGCATGGCTGTTACAGCTATGATTACGTTTGATCCAGTCTTTATATATGGCTGAATAAATTTATCTAATTATTGTAATCATAACATTGCAGCATTTCTAGTTACCATACAGTATTAGTTGTCTGTGATTATATCCTTACATATGTCCACTCGGCATCTCAAAATGTTAATATTCTAAAAACATTTAAGTTTTTATTAAACAATTAATATGCATAAATTTTTGAACAAAAAACAAAAGTTTTAAAAACAAAATCTTGTGTTTGTGTTGTTAGTTCTTTGAAATTATGAAATAGTAATTTTATTCCTATACTTCATGCAAACTATTTACAAATATAGTGCTTTCGCCTTAAATACCGATTTTATGCAACGATAAACATAAATAACTTTGATTATAATACAAGTGGGCACAATAAAATTGTCATAAAATCTAACAAACCGTATAGAACTACAAGTTCACATGTGTACACATATACATACATATAAGAGTATATGGCTACATATTAATACTTTACAAAAAGAACATAAAACCAGTGCTGGCCCATGTCAAGTAAGCACCCTGAACAAGATTTATTAATAGAAGATTTATTATCCGTGCTTCACCTCTATTATCCGTGCTTAAGATTTATACCTTTATTTACCGTGCTTTACATGTATTATCCGTGCAGCATTCATATGTTTTTGTTAGGTTAATCTAAATCCGGTGTTTCCCCTTTTTAAGTTAATGTGCCCACACATAAGAACATATTTGCGTTTGTATTAATTTAGTAAGTGAAATTTGAACATTTCGTCAGAAGAATTGCAAAAACAAAAAAGCATAAAACGTCGTAAAATGTACAAATTTTGTGCACTACATGAGTTTGTTCAACCAAAGCATAATCAGTAAATATTTGATTTTGCATTGTCTATGGGAATATGTATGTTTTTTATAAAAATATGTGGTATATTTGAATCTGCAGTTCCATAAATTTAATGTTGAAATAAAAATAAATAAAAAAAAAAATAAATTTCTGTATATATTAATATAACCTCTATTAACCGTGTATTTCGATTATCCGTGCTGGTGCCGGTCCCACGAGAGCCGGATAATAGAGGTTTAACTGTAATTGTAATGTTTCCTGTAAATGGGAACTTTTCAGAAATTGATTTATAAACAGCAAACGTTATAAACTACGCATCCAAATTTATTATTTTTAAAAAATATTTTGTTTTATATTTCTAAAGAAGTTTTAAAATTTATCTAGTAGGTGGAAGATTTATCGTATGGCGCGCATAGGTTTGGGCTTTCAACGGAAGCATAATTATGTAATGCCATTTTTTATTCTAAAGGTAAAACGGTCCAAAAGAAAAACAAGTAAGTAAGTGTAAACCGACCAAATGATACCCTACACTACAATATTTAGAGGCAAAGTGTACTTTATCCGGGATCCATTGGCAACATCGCACCCGCTAAAACAAAATTCTATTATACGGGTAAAATTTATATAAGAACTCATTGCGCCGAATATTATCTACTATATACACCCAGAGAAAAAATATGGTTGGGCATGGTTACGGCAACTACTCTATGTTTATGGTAACAATATATTGTTATTATTTGTTACAAAAAATTGTTATATGTATTAAATATCAGTTATATTAAAGTTACTGTAAACATTTAAATGCTTATCGCAATTATAAATTTGAGTATTGTTGACTGAAAAATAATCATTTTTCTAACAACTAAATAATGATTACTTTGAAAACATATCATGCTACTCACAATCATTTCATGATATATAATAGTCATAACATGATAACTTTCTATACGTAATCATAATATGTTTAATATGCAATCAAAATATCTTTACTCTAATAATATGTTGTTATTGCCATTTGTAAAATAATTTTGTATCAGTTGTGAAATTTTTAGAAATTGATTCATAAACAGCAAACGTTATAAAGTATGTAGCAAACTTTATTCCCCGGTTTTCCCGGGTTTTCCCCGCCACTTTACAACTGTCAAGTTTGGTGTTACTTTCCTTTCCCCTAAGGTACTTTGACGCAATAGATATTTGGCTTTGGCATTAATTTTAATATGTGTAACAATTAAACAGGCTCTATTTACAGCTTCCTGTGCCTAAAACTATTACAATGCCTCCAAGTTTCATCTCCAGTGATGAATTAATGCTTAAAATAGTTATACCTTCGGTGAAGGGTATAAAAAAGATTTTACTGCGCTAAATTCAAATCCGTTTCAGTTGCTTCTATCATGTCTTGTTTTTTTATGGGCTAGACTTATATTTTGACCGAAATAAGGTATTTATGCTACATACATTTTATCATAACTTGAGAACGATGTTGATCTTTTACAAATAATTATTTTCAAAATTGTTTCTTAATTAGTGGCGGCCATTTATCCATGCAAATTGGTATTTTTATCATTTATCAGAAATCCAGGTATATAATGAATAAAATAAGACAAGAAATCAGTAAACAAAATGTTAACTAGACGTGATTGAATAAACTATTCGTATTCATTACGCTAAAGTGAACTAAAATCACATAATCAAGTTCTCTAGATCGCCTTTTTTTTTGTTTTTTGCCGAGCAGTGTTAATAAAACATTAATATCTTAAAAAAGCCTTTTTGATATTTCAGAAAAATTAAAGTAATATAATTTCAAATATACACGGCAAGATTTATCTACTAGTTCACCAGAAAATATGTCTTGAACCACGAAAATTTTGCACTTTTCTCGTCCAAGCCTAAAATTTCTTATTGTATATAAACATGTGTTTGCCTGGTTTAACCACAAAGTTATGACTCAAAGCGAACTAAAATTTACTAAAGTACAGCTAAAAAAAATTGATTTGAATTCTAGAGTTACTTAAATCAAGTTTTCTTTGCTTTTTATTTTACAAAATCAAAAGAAAAGCCTAAAATTTTTCCATAAAAACGTATAGCACTAGTTAGTTTAAAAAAAAACAGACTAATATTAAATAAATGCTTCTTGAAATTTTTGATCATATACCAAAAACGAGAATTTTTTCATCATGAGAAAATGTTTCTTTATTTAAGAAACTTTTACTTAATACGAACAAAACAAGTTAAAATAAACTTCTTTCCTTGTATAGAATGCTTTTCAGAGTAAAGTATTTACAAAGCGGAAACAAATTTTGGTTTAATGTGCCTTGATTTTTATGTATGCAAATAAAAGTACAAAAATGTTGGGTATCAATAAAAGCGCTTATTTTAAAAAAGCGCTAAGGAAAAAATATGCGCCTTTTCGACAGTTAAAAAGCGCTTTTACAGGAGAGACAAAAAAATTTGTATATAGCATATTTGCAGCTTGAGAGGAAAACCAAAAATATAGTTGGTTTTACACACATCAAGACTCAAATTGAAGAAAAACAAGTAAAAAAGTATAGTCGGTCAAGCCCCACCATATGATACCCTACACCACAGTGTTAAAAAACACATCATGCTTATATGTCCATATAAATATGGATTTATCTATGTTTATAAAACTTATTCAAATCGGGTTAAAAGTTTTTGAGGGGCAGAAATTGCCCCCTACCTTCCCTTGTGGTCCCATTTTTGAAAAACTGTACAGCTTATGTGTCGATATAGATATGGATCTATCTATGTTTTGAATTTCATTAAAATCGGTTTGAGAGGCAGAAATTGGCCCTATCTCCCCTCGTGGTCCTATTTTTTAAAAAATACATCCCATTTGTGTCCATGAAGGTATGGTTCTATGTTAGTTTTAAATTTTATTAAAATCGGTTTGATAGTTTCTGAGAGGAAGAAATTTCCCCCTATCTTCCCTCGGGGTCCTACGATTTGGCCCATTTTCAATAGGCTTGGTCCTTGAGTCAATAAGAAAATTGCGACCTGTACTTTGCGCACAAGGTTACATGGACATCCAGCCAGCCAGCCAGCCAGCCTGCCAGCCTGCCGGACGGACATCGTTAGTTCGACTCAGAAAGTGATTCTGAGTCGATCGGTATACTTTAAGGTGGGTCTAGGACCAATATTTTAAGGCGTTACATACATCAGCACAAATGCATAATACGCTCTCCACTATTGTGGTGTGGGTATAACTACATGCTGGTCGATGAGGTGTATCTTAATCTACCACACGGCATTAAAATCTCAATTTACTTAAAAAGTGGATTTAGCAGATTTTCATATTGAAAAACGCCCTACATTAACAAATTTCTCCTATTACTAACTTAAATTTTTAAGAATAACAAATCTAAACATTTATAAGAAAAGCAAATTTTTGGCAAATTCTCCTAAAAATGGAAAAAATTTAAATACACCGAAATTTTTAAATAATTTTTCAGACTAACTTCGTATTAAAGTTTATAACTCATAACAATAACTGAGAATGCATAATAAGCGAGTGATTTTATTTTTTATATTTCGTTAACATGAATAACTAAACAGCAACTAAAACATCATGAACGCAATAAAATCAAATGCATATATGCGTAAAATATATATATGTTTATATATATACCTATTATTGACACACATACGCACCCATGTACACATACATTCATTTTTAAGTACTTTTTAGATTTGCTCGTGTGTGCGTATGTCTGTACGAATAAACAACAATAAAAAATTAATACTTACGTTAAGCACAGTGATGTGTAAATAATAGTCACGCACACGGCCACATGATTTCATCACTACTAATTTTGCGACGCATTTATATTTTGCAAATTAGAACAAGGATAAACATGGAATATTTCATATTTAATTATCGAGTATTTAACTTTCAGAGATCATATAAAATGTTTTAAATTTTTGTGCAGGAAATTTAGAAGCAGATGAAAACTTGTGAATAGTTTTATGCTTTGACAATGAAATTATTTGAAATAGATAATAAACGAAATTTTAGAAATTATACGCGGACTGATAGATGACAGTTAATTACAGGACATTATGTTCAAACTTATTTCTTAAACACGTGTCGGTACCACATTTTGTGTTAACACATATTTAAGATAGCCTTAAATTCTTCAATCTCCAATACAAGTAGCCCAGGATTTAAGATGAATATTTTTTTAGTGTAACTGCTTGATTTTATGTTATTAATGTTTTTGTTTTAAATGAAGTTGGGCTAAAGAAAGCGGTCTTTCGCATTTAGTAAAATAGGCAGTCAATTTCGATTTAAATAATGTCTGTCGCAGATATTGTCCAAAATGAACCAGGTAATATGATAGGTCCCCTTCATATAAAGTAATAGAACCAGAGGGAATCAGCCACTTTCCGCACAAAATCCAGTCACATGAGCACTTTTATGTAAATTACCTTTCCTCTGGTATAACTACATAACCGAAATTGAAAGCGCGGTTTTAAATGCCTAAAAACCGAAAACGTCAAAAAAAACCTTGGTTTTAGCTTTTACTTTAACAATGTATTTAAGGCCTTCTGGAAGGCCTCCGTACTCCTTCTTTTTTCCGCTGGGTAAGGGCAAAGACAATAAATTTATAAAGATGTTGGTTGCACTTGTAACATTTTTCGCAAACTGTTGATGAGGGAGCAAAGCAACAAGGAGAAAGCAACAAAGTGTTCAATTCAAACAACCGAGTGATTGATTCAATTAAACTTATAATTAAAATTAAGCTTAAAATCAAGTAAAATTTTAATTGAAAAAAAATATACATATTATAGTTGGGCCTTTACAAGTGACTTAATTTACATGATTGTCTTAGTGTTTCTTTATATATTTGTGCTTTTCTTTATTTTGATTTCTAATTTTGTGGTTATTATGCCTAACTTCTTCATGCTATTTTTTTTTCTAGTTATTTTTAGGTTTTTTTTTTTATCACTAATAAAAAAATTTAAGATAATTTTAACTTCATATTTTTAAAATTTTTAGCGCATATATTTCTATTTGTAGTGCATTTTTATGCGCATAAAACGCGATTTTAGCTGCATAAAAGTCCGGGCCCTGGTAATGACTAATAATTACGTCCTTTAGGACTTCTCCATGAATTGAGAGTCAAAAATTTTATTACCTATAAGATTGTAGAACAAACAAAAAATTGTTATAATTTTTATTTTTATAGCCAGTGTGCACAAAAAAAAAATACATTCAATATATTATTTTGATCCCCTTGATTAAAGTTTAAAATAAAAATTAATGGCATACCCATTGCGGGAAGGGTTTCTTCATTAAATATTAAATATTTCACCATCTTCTTAACAAACTTTTTAATTTGAACACTTTTTTGGAAATAAACTTCATATAGATAACGTTTTTTGAGAGAGTAGAAATTCTACGGAGTAAAAGTTTTATAATACAAGACACCAACTTTACAAAAAAAAACCGAGTTTTTAATCCGCATTATCAAAAAATCCGCTCTTTTATTTCAAAATGTGTCTGTAATAATCGCCAAAATATGTATATCTATGGTATTTAATTTAATATTAATCATTTTTAAAAATTGTACATTTTTATTAACATATAGTCGAAACTTTATCGCTATATAAAGACCTTAAAATTAATTTTTTTGTTAAGCGATTTTTGTATCTGTTACCAAAATCAAAATAAAAAGTTAAGATACACAGGTTTTTTTAAGAATATTATTTTATTTCCTTTATTTAATCTTTCAGAATCGATAACTATATAAATCGACTTACTAAAACAGAAGTTAATTTAACAATTGAATTACTTAATACATATGGGGGATTACATGTCAAGTGACCCAATTTTTAAATCGATATCTTCCCATTTGGGTGAAATAAACACCAAGCTTAGTCATATTAAATAGTAGTTTAGCCACAAATTTTCAACAAGATCGGTCAAAAAGTTTCTGAGATAAAGGGGGTCAAAGTTTGACAATTTTTCCATACAGGTGTTCTTTCTCTTCCATGTAACTTTGTGAGGCCTAAGTTTATGTTTGTATATTTTAATATAAAATTAACCTTGAATTATTCTACCTTGTTTAAACATTTTTACATTGAACTGAAATTTTGTCATTGGGGAAAATCGTTAAATTAAATTTCCATTATAAATAAATTTTTTTTTTCAAAGCAATTTTGTGATTCGAAAATATTGTTGTGTTTCAAAGGGAAAGGGAAAAGAAAAAGAAAATTGGTTCTATATTGGGATAATTTCTTATATACATATTCTTGAATTTATTTGAAGGTAAGAAATGTTTGACTTCAAATGTGTTTGTATCCGGTAATTGGTTAAAACCTTACGTTTGTTTTTTTTAGATTCTGTATTTTATTCCCAGATTGTTGTTGATCAGAACAAACTGGTTCGGAAGAACCAACGAACCACTTAGTATAACATCCGCAACTTTATTTTTGTGTTCAACTACAGCACTAACAAGTCCGCTATTTTCTCTAAACAAATAATAAATCGTAACTATAAAAGTCAAACCTTCATTCTCACGGGGTATACTTTGAGAAAATAGTTTGAATTCAGAGTCCCTACGAGCTCAACACGAACGGCGTCAGTATTGACAACAAATTTACCCGAATTTACTTATAACTGGCAATTGTGACTAATCTAATCACCTTTATTAACTGAAACCTGAAAGTACATTATTCCTTTTATATGTCCTTTAAGAATAAAAGGCAATAGTACAAAAGGGCACAAAACTAGGGAAAAATAACCTTTCATTGATTTTATCTCGTTTTTTTATCTCGTTTTTACGTAATTACATTTTCTTATACGATAGACGTAAATTATCAAAAAGTAATTTCAATTTTTGGGAATACAAAATTTTAATTTCAAAAGATTTTGCTATTCGTGCTTAATTCCCAGTTTTTATTATTGATAAAAACATTTTTAATTTATTGTTGATGGGATATGCTATTCCTATGCGCATTTCACTGATTGCTTAGGCCCGATCATCAGGAAACTTCATCCATAAAGATTTTAGAAAAACTAAAGATATTAAACCAAATAAAACTGTTAAACGTATAAGACTTATAGCAACAGTTCTACTTGTAACAATATCAAAGCTTGAACAAAACACATCAACAATAAACAACAGTGGGTTTATCTCATCTTACATTCCCCACTACAATTAGTTGAAATTCTCTCAACATTAATTGTAGTTGTAAGTAGGTTAAGAAAAACAAAATAAAAACAACAACAACTTACAAAAGATGTTGTCAATTAAGTGTTTTTTTAGGCCGTGCACTTGCCTGTTTATTATCAAAAAGTAATTTCAATTTTTGGGACGTAAAGTTAATAATTTTCCTAAATTTTAGCATGTAAATTCCGGTGCATTTTTTTTTTTTTTTTGTTTGTTTGAAATATTGGATTGGATTGGAAACAACTAAGAAAGTTTTTTTTTTTTTTTTTTTGTTATCCCATACACAATCTTACAGAATTATAATATAAAATGAAAAAGTAACTTTTATTAACGGTCAATCTTGCAAATCCATGGACAACAGGCCTGCTGTAACAACGGATTATTATTTGGTGAGTGTTTTTTGAATATTCTAAATTTGTTAATTTTCTCAATTTTTTTTTTTATTTTTACTGCATACGACACACATGTCAAAATTTTAATTTCCCAAATTTAAAAATAAAATAATTTTTAAATGTAAAGTTACTTATGTTGTTAACATGGTGGCATGTCATAACGTCCAGTGTCATAGTGTCCAGGGACGTTATGACACTTTTGAAAGTGTTATAGTGTCCATGGACATTATGACACGTCCATCAAAGAAATGTCAAAGCGTCCGCGGACGTTATGACATTTTGCAAAGTGTCATAATGTCCCCAACTTAACTTATAATGAAAAATATTAAAATGTGTAAAATTTGTTTTAAAATATCAAAATAAGTAAGTACAATGCCAAAAATTCTTACAAGCAAGAATGTAAACAAATTTGGGATCATAGCCAGCCTTCGGCCGGTCGCAAGGATTTTCTTCTCTATGGTATAACAAATACCGGCTTCGCTAACTAAAGCTTCTCTGCACAGGCGGCCTTCGGCCGGGCGCAAGGATTTTCTCCTCTATGGTATAACAAACACCGGCTTCGCTAAGTAAAGCTTCTAAAATCTGCCTTGTTTCCGAAGGAAAGCCGACTATGCAGAAAAGCTTTAGTTCGCGAAGCCGGTATTTGTTATACCATAGAGGAGAAAATCCTTGCGCCCGGCCGAAGGCCGGCTGTGCAGAGAAGCTTTAGTTAGGGAAGCCGGTGTTTGTTATACCATAGAGGAGAAAATCCTTGCGCCCAAAAGTGTTTTCGTTATATATTTAATAGATACACCCAGAGAAAAAGCAGCAAAACCTTTTTAAAAAAATTTTTTACTATATTATGTTTCATTTAACCAAATCATTGTCACCGACAACCATATTATGGTTAAATTAGTTTCTTTAAAAATAGTTTTGTTTTTCTCTGCGTGTATGCAGATCGTTGTTTTGTATTTAACTTCTTTAGTAATTATGGACCTAATGACACTTTTGAAAGTGTCATAATGTCCATTTGCAAAGTGTCATAGTGTCCATGGACGTTATGACACTTTTGAAAGTGTCACAATGTCCATGGACACTATGACACTTTTTGGAGTGTCATAACGTCCATGGACACTATGACACTGGACGTTATCACATGCCACCTGTTAACATAATATAATATTGATGTTATTTATTAACATACATGTTCATTTTTTTTTTTAACATAATCTAGTTAACGTTTGAAAATATTAGGTTCCTTTGAACCAGAAATTAATTTTAAATATTAAATAAAACACCTTACACACCTTTATATAACGTTATAAACTTTAACAAAACTCATTATAATTTAAAAATGATTTCTGTTTGTATTTCTCAGTTAATTGCCTAATAAATTTAATATGCATATTTAGAATGAATTTAAATAGAGAAATTTGCCTTAATTATTCCACGAAAGATTTAGAATGAAAATTAGCTAGATATCGAATTGGGCTATCTTAAGAGTTAAATCTGTGAAGATAGCAATGGTTGGGTGAGCTAAGAGCAGTAAGGGATAACGACATCAAACTCCCTTCCTATATGCTTGACGTTTCAATTACAGTTTAAGTTTTGGTTTTGATTTTCATTTATGTTTGCTTTCTTTTAATATTTTTTGTTTAAATTGTATCAATAGTGGAAATTGCTACCTATATCTTTTAATTAATTGTAACGTGCCTTCTATTCTTGTAATTGAAAACAAGTACACCACCCTATTTTCCCTGAGCACGGCCGGTCTAAAAGGTAGCTAAACGTTTTCTAGGAGTAGAAATAAATTTCGTCCGTTACAACTTATTACCTATTGGTGTTAGACAAATGTCTCCCAAGTAGCTTAGATAGCTGTTTGATCAATCTTTTAAAAAATTTTTTTTGGTTTTTTAAAAAAGTTTTAAATTTTTTTTTTTAAATTTAAAAAAATTTTTTTATTTTTTTTTCTTAGCGGGAATGTTTTTTGCTCAAAAGAAAGCTTATGTCTTTTCCTCGACATGAAATCCCCCATATGTATAATTTTATATAAATTTCGTATTCGCTTAAAGTAAAACTTGGCCAAATCAATTTTCGAATTTGAATTCCCCTTACATTGTTTTACCTTTAAATTTTGGCGCCCTTTAAATTATGCCGCCCTTGGGCCGGGCCTCACGGGCCTAGGCGTAAATCCACCACTGCACACAACTATCCCCCCCTCGTCCTCTTCCAACGCACTTTGTTAATGCTTTACGCCCACTAGTTTATTGAATATTTTTATAAGTCAATGTTCTACGTCACAAAAGTCAATTCATAAGTTGTTTAATTATTCTAAAAATCAGTAAACCAGATTTTTTTTTTTTTTTTTTTTTTTTTTTGATTTAACTTACAAAGATTTTTATAACTTAAAGGTTTCTTAAACAAAAGTCATTGAACTGCAAACAATATTTGATATTTCTAAAATTAATTAATTATATTTAAAAACAAATTCATATTATTTCCAAAAAAAAAACAAAAAGTTTTTAATTTTAATTACATCTATTCTCCTGATATTTTCAATCTTTGTTATTCGTTTACTTCTTCCTAATTTACATAAAAATTAAAAAGAACTTTACATAAAAATATGTAAGTATGTACTTTGATTACTTTTTTTAATGTTTATTATTTTTTTTTTTTTTTTTATTAATGTTTTAATATGTAGATTTCAAAAAATAATATTTATCGTTCTTGGAAATCAAAGTTTCTAATTATCATTAAACACTCGTGCAAACAATTTCACAATCATTTAAACATATTTTCCAGAAAACTTAAATACTTTAAACAGTCTCTCTTGTGTTGTAGGAGTATTGTATGAAATTTCAATATAAGGAAATAATTGGGGGATTCACAAGGTAGTCACAAAGTCATGTCTTAAAATAATTACAAGAAAACAATATGTGTGCTGTGAGCAAACCTCATAATTTAGATTTCTACAGCTTTAAAAGTCTTATTGCCGTATTCATAAAAAATCGAAATGGATTTGAAATGCATTTTAAGAAAACTTTTTAATGAAAATTTTGCCTTAAAACACATTTCTTACATATTTTATTTTTTATGGATACGGCAGCTTTTATTTAAGAACTTTTTTAGTATGAAACACAACAGTACTTTCTTTAAACTATTGTTAAATATTGTGATTATATGACAATATGACTTGATGGCACATCTTGTGAATCCCCCAAATATTAATCCCCGTATCGTATCCATAAACATATCTATTGCAATATTATTGCTTTAATACTCCAATGAGTTCTAAGTATTTCAAAGCACAAATAACAACAGAAATTTACTTTTTATTGTACTTTCAAGAGTCAGAGATAAGTATTTTTTTAAAATTACATTTTCTTGGTAGAAAAAATAAATTGGAAAAGTACCACTAGAAAAAGAAAAGTTATACTAGAAAAAAATGTTTAGTAATTTTAAAATTTACTACACAGAAAAAGTTCAAATAGTATGAATCGTTTGCATAAGATTAAGTTAATAAAATCTGTGGCAATAAGGAAAAACAGCATAAGTTAGATTGAAAGCTCAATGCTTAAATCAATACCCCTTCAAAAAGTGCAATCACTTTCATTCGGCCATCTATTAATTTAGACCAGTGATAACCACTCCATAGACTCGCGAGCCAGTCAATAATCGTATTTTTCACACAGACACGGTCGGCAATTCACATGTATATTACAACTTTGTTCGTTTCAAAACATCAGACTATCATCAGTCTCTGCAACTGCACACAAGCACATAATATCTTTGTGTGCGTGTGTTCGGGGCTTTTTTAGTTCGGGGCTTGGTTATCACTGATTTAGACTATACATATTTCATTAAGTAAGTTATAAACGACCATCTCAAAACAAGACAACAAAACTTCATTAAAGTTCTTTGTCAATTAGTCTTATCGTACGAGTTCTCTAGTTAGAAAATACGATGCCCAATTCAAATTAAAGAGTACTTTACTTTTTAATATTGCTGACACAATTTGTACTTCCTACTTAACGTCCCTGGTAAAAATATCTGTGTGTGCATTTCAACAGAAGAAAAAGTTTATTATGTTCTTCACAATATTTTCTTTTGAAATTTTGCACATACACACAAACAACTGATATATGTGCATTCATATGTTTGTAAATATAAAGATGTCTATATTGACGTGCTATTGAACAATAACTTGAATAACAACATCATCGTTATTGACATAATCAACCAGGACAATAACGACAACATCACATCAGCATTTCATCAAGAATCGATAAATATTTGCATACATTTTGCATTTTGTGAATAAATGAACGAACGAACGAACGAACGAACAAACGAAAGACATTCTGGCCGTAAAATCTTTTTACTAAGAAAAACATACAAAACAAAAACTTCTCTTTTTCAGCATAATTAAATAAAAATCCAATAAGAAACATTCTTTGTATAATAATTTTATTATTAAATTTGTTCTGCTTTTGTTCTTTTCTTAACGAAGTTTCTTTTGAAATGCAACAATTCACTTATTTTACATACTGATTTATTTATTTAGTGTCATAAAAAGGCAAGACAATGTTATTTAAATTACTTGCTCGAAAGTAATTTAAAGATTTTATTTTATTAAGTAAAACTAATGGAAGTTTTATATGCTTAGAAAAGTCAAGTTAATTCGAATCTTTAAAGATTTAAAAATACACTGAAAGAAAAACACTCGGGATAAATCAAGATTTGTATGATAACGAGTCGTACTCAAAAATTCAAGTCACTGATGGTTTAAACGCTGGTGTAGTTGAACTAAACTTGAATTTATATGTAGTTTAAACTCAGCAACTATAAATCAGTGTCCCATTTATTATATATAGTTAAAAAATAACATGTGGCAGCACTACGATAAATCTTATCAAATTCAAATAGATGGTTTATATGTTAAGTGGTTTATAGATTTGTTGGTTTAAACACATTTTGAACCAAAAAGAGAGTTAAACTTGCTCTGATTTTTTAGCCCTTAAACTTGAGTACGTTATTCCTAAATGGAATAACATTCGAAAATCAATCCCGAAATTTCTGGAAATAAGTATAAAATTCGTATATCAAGTAAAAAAAAGATTCAACTTTTCATTGTGTTTAACCGTCCGGCTGACGCATGTTTTGATTTTCTATACACATTGAAAAAAGGTCTGAACAGAATCATGTGCACCACGAAGGGCTAAAAGGTAAATCTGAACTCTTGCTTCTCATTTAGTTTATATTTTTGGTTAAATATGTACATTTCTAAATTAAAACCCATATGGTGTTTTATGATTCTGTAAGGTGTAAACGGGTAAGTACATCAGTCACAATAATTTTTTCTTTCTTATTTCAGTTTTGGTTTTTTTCAAGTACGAATTCGGGATAAAATAACTTTATAATTCTTCAATCAAGCGCATTTTGAGATTGATTTATTCTTACTTTTACTTCGATCAAAATCATTTTCGAAATCGGTAATGAATATGGATAATTTAAGTATGTCGCGAATCAATGAACCAATCTTTCTGCACTTGATTCAAGAAAATCCGTACTCACCGTACAAATAATACCGCTTCGGATTGATTTGAGTACGGATTAGAGTTGTCAATTTTTCGCCTTTCAACTTTGTTCGAATAATTCAAATAATTGTTTTTGTTTGTTCGATCAAACGATTAAATCTAAAAAATTATTCGATTAATCGATGAGATTAACGAATAAAAAAATAATTTCTACAAACAATTATTACGTAAAATCTTCCATTCCATCCGCTATGACTTCTTCTTCTTTTTTTTTGATGCATACAATTTTTCATCTTAACTCCATATCATTGTAATGGGTAGAGATGGGCAAAGGGTAAATACCCAAATGGTAAATACCCGGTAAAATAGATAAATTGGGTAAAAATGGGTAAATACCCGGGTATTTACAAAAAAGGTGGGTATAAACTATTTTGCAACCAAATTTAATGAATTTATATTAAATTTTATTAATAAAAATTGAAATGATTACAGAGCAGTTGGAAAATAAGAACTTAATTCCATAACTGTATTTTACATATATACATATTTATTTTTGGAATATTACATTATTAAATCGAAATCACTGTCACTGTCGCTTTCATCGTCACTTTCACTCCGGAAATTATTATACGAACAATGAGGTGAAGAATGGGTGATACCTGTGGAAGTGGAAGGTGTTTCCTCAAATGAATTACTAATATCGATTTCATCCTCAGCCGGTACAATCTTTGGGGAAGTATCCTTTTGTCGTATGTCTTTATTGGCGAGATTCCAGTTATGTGCTATATTTTTTTAAAATTATTGTTTCAAATTTTACACCGGCCATATATTTGGTCCATATCCCTTTCCTTTCGTAGAGAGGGAAGCAGTGTTAGTTTGTTTGGGATTTAATGTGATATGTTGTTTTTATCATAGAATTATATAATTTAAAATATCGTTGCTGTTGCCACTTTGGAATCCTTTTTAGTATTTTTTTTTTTTTTTTTTTTTTGTTTTCATAAAAAACTTCAACAATTTTAGTGAAGAGCAAAGAAAGTTATAACTTAAAGATGAATGAGCGTTCGTTATTTGACATGAGTTTGATGCTTGGAGAGAATTTGATGAGCTTAAAGTATCACTGGACTGAGTCGAATTTTCCATTTTTTCCCTTTCCATTTTAATTGTTGTCACCTCACCTGAATTCGTTTGATCAATGTCTCGTTTCACCACAACTGGACATTTAAGACATTTCATTAAATGTTTTGCCATTTTATTAACATTTCCGTGTTTATAAACCGTGTCACAATATCTGCAAACAGAAGTGTTTGTGTTGGTTCCACTTTTTGCAAAATGCGTCCATATTTTTTTATTTTTAGGTCTTCCCATGACTCCACATTACATCATTAATAGCTTCACTAAAAAAATACATACCTTCTCCACAATTTTTATTAAATTTAATCCACATTAATTCGGTTTAAACCTTTTGATATTTAACAACATAAAAATAAATTATTCATTTCAAATGTCGTTTCAGTTAAATGACAGACAGAGCTTGCCATATATTGCATTTCAAATGTTTTTTATAAATACCCAAATAAATTCCCAGAAAAGGTATTTATCTTTTATTTACCCGGTATTTACCCATGCCTCGGGTAAATACCGGGTAGAATCCCATCTCTAGTAATGGGTGTTTTTTTTTAAAGCTATAGGAAAGTTTAAAAACAAACACATAAAATTCAGAAAAATGCACGAAATCTTTATTTGAATCGATAGTACGTTCCACATAATTTAATGTTTGAAGATTATTTCATGCAAATGTTGACCGTGACTGCGCCTCAAATGGTCCATCCTCTTAGTCCAATTTTGCATACTCTTTCCAACATTTCAGCCGGTATCTCATGAATAAATGCTTCAATGTTGTCTTCCAATGCGTCAATTGAAGCAGGCATGTGTGTATGGACATGAGCTTAAACATAGCCCCACAAAAAATAGTCTAAAGGTGTTAAATCGCACGATCTAGGCGGCCAATTGACCGGTCCCGTACGTGAAATAAAATGTTCACCGAACTCGCCTCTCAATAAGTCTATTGTTATGTGTGTTGTCTGGCATGTGTCACCGTCTTGTTTAAACCACATGTCATGCCAGTCAAGCTCTTGCATTTTGGTCAAAAAAAGTTGGATATCATCTCACGGTAGCGCTCACCAGTCACAGTTACGTTACGATTCGCATCATCTTTGAAGAAGTACGGTCCAATGATGCCATCAGCCCATAAACCGCACCAAACTGTGACTTTTTCTGGATGCATTGGTAGCTCTTGCAATGCTTCTGGCTGATCTTCACTCAAAAATCGACAATTCGGCTTCTTAACGTACTCATTGAGCCAAAAATGAGCTTCGTCGCTGAACACAAGAAGCGCGCGATGAACTTACTTAACAGAGCACGCATTTTTATAATAAAATTCAATAATTTGGAAGCGTTTGCAAGACCATTCATGGTTAAATTATAGACCAAACTGAAGATGTTTGGCAGTGAAACAAAACACGAAACGTGCGTCAGCTGTTTAGACCAGTGTTGGTAAAAAGATAATAGCTAAAAAATCAGCGCCGTCCTTGTGGGTTCCATTCCAAGGCAGAATGTGTTATTTCACCAGTTCCTTTTCTTTACGTTTCTGTATTTCGTTTTTAATTGGTAGTTGTCTGGATCTATAAAGTAAATCCTCGTTTGACACAGTTTGCGGCCACCAAATTCTTAAGATATTGCATAAACATCTATTGATGAAAGTTTACAACTTCCTGCTGAGTGCTTCGGTTAGGAACCAGGTTTCGCAACCGAACAGCAACGTTGATTTTACACATGAGTCAAATATACGAACTTTCGTTGAATTGGTGATTGTGTTGGATCTCCATACCTTGCTTAACATTGCAAAACTGCCCTTGGCTTTTTTAAATCTGTTTTGTACATCTAGCAACGTCCCGCCATCTGGTAACATCATCGATTTCTTGAGCGTTAACTGTGAATTTATCGGAATTTGTTGCGTTAACTCCCATTGCCTTCGTCTTTGATATGTTTGCCTTCAGACCTACTTTCATTGATACAGTTGAAAGAGATGTT
Organism: Pollenia angustigena; assembly: GCA_930367215.1. NCBI lineage: Eukaryota > Metazoa > Arthropoda > Insecta > Diptera > Polleniidae > Pollenia > Pollenia angustigena. The sequence continues at coordinate 47,324,182 of OV884058.1, forward strand.
ATAAGGGTTTGCATATCGGTCTGTTTGTTGCTTAACAGAACCACATCATCTGCGTATTCAAGATGACCTTATCTTTGGTACATTCTCCAATTCAAACCCACATGCACTTCGTCTATAGCATCAAATACGAAATCCAGTACGGTGATAAATAGTAGTGGTGATAACGCACATCTTTGTCTTACGCCGCTGATTGTTGAAAAAGTATCACTAAGGGCACCATCATGTAACACTCTGCACGTTGAGTTTTCGTAACTGCTTTTTAAGATGTTGATTATTTTTTGGGGGATTCCTCTTGCGTCCAATGCCATCCATATGTACTCTCTTTTTAGGGCATCAAAGGCTTTCTCGTAGTCAATAAAAGCAAGGTATATGGTCGAATTAAATTCTGCTGCTTGCTGAATCAAGATGCGAACAGTACTGATTTGGTCTGTGCACGATCTTCCTGCCTGTGTGTTACGTATGCTATCATTAAGTGTTTCTGCAATTCTTTCAAGGACAACTTTTGTAAATATTTTAAAAACCACAGGGAGTAAAGAAATTCCCCTCCAGTTATTGTATTTCTTCTTATCACCTTTTTTGGGAAGCTTGACGATTATTGATTCTTTCTATTCTAATGGAAAACTTTTACTACTCCAAATTTGACTGAAGAGCGGGTACAAAATGTCTGCCATCACGTATGGTTCAACTTTGAAGCACTCTATTGGCAGACCGTCATTACCTGCAGCCTTCCCACATTTCATGCTCTTAATTGCAGCACATATCTCATTTACATCGGGAAAATTAACGTTAATTCCAATATCTTGACATAGTCGCCTTTTTATTTGAAATCTATCTTCTTCACTATGTATAATGTTAAGGGTCTTTTCGAAGTGCTTTTTCCAAACTTGAAGTTGTTCTTGTTACGCTGTCACTAAAACGCCGTTTTCATACCCATTTTATCATAAAACATTTTCTTGTCTTGTTTTATTTGTCGTTTAATAAGTTTGCTTAATCTGCTGTACTCTACGTTGTTCCTCTTTTTGCTTGAGGGTCGTTCTCTCCTAGCATTGTTGTTTTGAGAATTCTTCTCTGTTCAGTCAGATCCCATGAATCTACTGATATTCACTCTTTCTGTTCTGATTGTCGGTTACCTAAAGTTTTTTTGCACAGATCTTGTAGATTTTTCTTTATGGATAACCATGTATCTTCATTAGCAACAACTTCGTTGGTTTGGGTGTTGTTGTGCATACCTTCAATAAATCTTTCTTTAACAGATGTAGATTTTAGTTTTTGGATATTGTAAGGTCTATGATTTTGTAATGTTATGCCTTTTTGGCCATAGCTTGAGTTTTATCTCGGCAACCACTAAGTAGTGATCACTACCAATTTCACCACTCTTTTTGTTTCTGACATCGCAAAGGAGGTTACACCACTCTCGAGAAATGCAGATATGGTCAATTTGTGTCTCGTGTACGTTTCCCGGTGACATCCAAGTTGTCTTGTGGGATTTCTTGTGAAGGAATATGGACCCTCCTACTGTGAGATCATTGTTCAAACATAACTCCAAAAACAGCTCACCATTTTCATTGCACGTCCCGAAAGCATGCGTCCCCATTGTCGTCTCATAACCAGCATTATCGGCACCTATTTGTGCATTAAAGTCTCTTGTAAGTATTTTGGCGTCGTTTTTTTAAACCTGTTTTATTTTTTAAAAGAACGACCGTTCATTTTCAATTTACATGGCGTTTGATTGGAGATCAAGGGGTTACCTTCACGCATCTACTTTGTGAATATAAAAAAATCGTTTAATATTTTTAAAAGCTTGATAATGAATCGCGTCAGATGGACTTTTAGATTTCGACAAATTTATGCTCCATGATGATCTACCCCTCAGCCACACGATCAAGGTTTTCTTGATAGTTTTTTACATAAACTGTTTGTCAAAATTTCCAAAAATTTAATGCTGTGACGTAGGCTGCACGCAATTTTTAAGCAATTTGCTTTCAAGATGTCATCAAGAAAACAAATTATAAAGATAAACGTAATCAGCTGCTAAATTGAACGTAAGATTGCCTAACAAATGGAAAGGTAAAATTTTAAGCAATCTCGTGGTCATTTTAAAAATTGTGATTTTATAATAGTTGGAAGGGCATTCGCACGTAAACAAAACATAAGTGTTTTTCGCGACCACCAATTTAAACGCCGATTTCAGCATGTGACATGTCGCACGTAACATATTTTGCCATCATTAAATTTATGTTATTTCTGTTCTTATGTTTACAAAATTTTGTATAAACGAGCTTAGTTAAAATTTGATTAAATGAACAGAAGTACTCAATGCACTAGGTTCTTCCGGTGGCCGAATTTTGACCACTTGACAGTTATTGCAAAAAAAAACTGCATACTATATACGTACTATACTATGTACAAATGTATTTGTGATTCTTTCTTCAAATTAGGGCTACTAAAATTTACGAAAAATTAACAAATGGCTTTCCATTTACATATCCTTTTATTCATTACTTTCATTTCGATATAAAATCATAAAAAATTGTTCATCATCATCAAACATTTTTAAATTTTTAAACTTAACGAAATATCGGAAAAAATCTAATAAATAATTTTTTAAAAAATAACAGATATTAATTAAAAAATAAGTTAAATGACTACAAGGACTACGCTGCAGCAAAACAATATATTTCGAGAGAACCAGTGCGTTTATACAGGTGTATACATGTGTTTGCAAATAAATTGATGTATTTACATAAATAAACGATTTATATAATAAAATTATTTTCCAATTTTTAATTTTCACATTTAAGATGCCGCACGTGACCAATGTTATATAAGTACCAATGTCACAAATCTTCTTTTTCAGAAAGGTTTTTATACCCACACCACAATAGTGTAGAGGGTATTATGCATTTGTGCTGATGTGTGTAACGCCTTAAAATATTGGTCCTAGACGCACCTTAAAGTATACCGATCGACTCAGAATCACTTTCTGAGTCGAACTAACGATGTCCGTCCGGCTGGCTGGCTGGATGTCCATGTAACATTGTGCGCAAAGTACAGGTCGCAATTTTGGAGATAATTTGATAAAATTTGGGACATAGGTTCTTATTGACACAAGGCCCAAGCCTATTGAAAATGGGCCAAATCGTAGGACCACGAGGGAAGATAGGGGGAAATTTCTTCCTCTCATAAACTATCAAACCGATTTTAATGAAATTTAAAACTTACATAGAACCATATCTTCATGGACACAAAAGGGATGTATTTTTAAAAAATAGGACCACGAGGGGAGTTAGGGCCAATTTCTACCTCTCAAACCGATTTTAATGAAATTCAAAACATAGATAGATACATATCTATATGGTCACATAAGCTATACAGTTTTTAAAAAATAGGACCACAAGGGGAGGTAGGGGGCAATTTCTGCCCCTCACAAATTTTTAACCCGATTTTAATGAGTTTTATAAACATAGATAAATCCATATTTATAAGGACATATAATAATGATGTGTTCATTAATACTGTGAGGTAGGGTATCATATGGTCGGGCTTGACCGACTATACTTTCTTACTTGTTTTTACTTCAATTTTATAAAAAATTTCTGTTTGTTCCCGATATTTGATGAAACTTTACTTACCTAATAAGTTAGCAAGCGATGTTGGAGAAAAATGAACACTACTTATTTTTCGGCCGAATAACTACTTATTTTTGTTCGAGGTGTCCATATAATTCAGTACTAACAATTCACTTACTAGAAGTCAAAAAATATCTAGTTATTATTTAACTACTAGTACGCTGAATTGTAAGTACTAACAATATGCTTACCAGAAGCCAAAAAAGTCACTAGTGAATATACCCTATAAGTAGTTATTGAGTACGTTACCAGTAAGTAAATATTTAGTACTGAAAACAACACAACCCAGTAAAAACTTCGCCTACAAAATAATGTGTTGAGTAATCAGAAAAACATAAGAGCCCTACTTACAATTCTACTGAAAGAACCAATGAAAATTACATGGGAAGTCCAAAAATGAAGGCATTCAAAAGTAAGTCATTATTTTTTTACCTACATACATCCAGATAAAAGTATTTATAGAAGTTGTTATGATGTAGTTATAGAAGAAAGCTACTAAATAATGAGTTAAAGAAGCTATTCATTTTGAAAAAGTAGGCGAAGTTTTTACTGGGAAATGATAAGTAGTTTTTAAGCTGATTATAAGTAGGCAAATATTTACCCAGCAAAAACTTACATTGCAAAGTAATGAGTTAAAAAGCTAATATAACGATTCTTCACTACTTATACATTGGCATTTTAACTCATTATTTTAACACGGTGATGTCATTGGAGGCAAGTACTTACCACCCTCGCTTACAAATAGGGAGTTAAAGAAGTCATTACCACATTCGCTTACAAATAGGGACTTAAATAACTTATTACTCCGATGTCACCAAAATTAACACTAACATGTAATGACTTTAAAAAAAAAAATGTTTTTATTATTTTTTTTTAAAATATTTTTTTTCTATTTTTTCTTATTTTATTTTATTTAATTTTTTTTCTTATTTTAGTTTTTATTTTTTTTTTTTCTGTCTCTGGTGGGATTCGATTCGAAATTGTCCATAATAGCAATAAAAACGTTAATTGAAAGTGGATTGAAAGTTTTTGTTTCATTACTATAATGACATTTTTATTGTCATAATGAAAATTTAAATTTATGAAGGCAATTATTGAAATATGTTGCTTTTATAAAAAAAATTAGATGAATGAAATAATTAAATCTTACATTTTTTGATTAACAATTAAACATTTTCTTAAGGAAACTATAATTTTGCATTAATTTATGAACATAACATATGAACAAACATAACTTGTATATTGTTTTTTTATGTTCCCAATTAAAATTTTTTGTTTAACTTGCAAACTTAAGTTTTCATATATCCAATGAAAATTTCTAACGTAATTACGAAATCCAATGAAGCGATTTTAACGAAAATACTTCATTATAACTATGAAATTCCATTTAGACAATGAAAATTTTCATTTACCCAAGCAAAATTTTTTTATGAAAATGATTCATTAAATATATGAAGCATTTTTCTTTCAGTGTAATAAAAAAAAACAAATTGTAAGAATAAATATTTAAAACCAATTTGTATTAGATTTAAAAAAAATTAAACCGTAGATGCATTTTATTATGAATGAATTATAAATTTCGTTAATCAACTCATACACAAGTACTTAGGTATCAGATTATATGTCAGCCATTATTTAACTACTTCTATGTAATGCAGATGGTATGAAGTAGTCATTGAAAAGTAAGTTGTTCAGTAATGGCAAGTCATTACCAAGTTCTTGCTGGGTAGTATTTAAAATAAGAGAAGTAATAAGTAGTTGCTGAGGTCATTACTAGTAAGTACTCATTGAAGTTTTCAGAATAATGGCAATTGTAATGATAACTACTTACCAGGTAACGGATGAAATAACTACCATCTATTACTAAAAATCAAAAAGTTTTTCCTGGGACGCACTGATAGAAAAAGTTCTTTAATGTCGCACGTGACAACGAAATATGAGATAATACAAAGAAAAAAATTATCGTTGTTTGAAATCGCATATTTTTTTCTACGTTCTTTTTTTACTTTTAGCACCCTTCCATAGATTTTAGTAAGAAAAAGTAAATAGATAATGAATCTCTTAAAGAGCTTATATTAAAGCAAAATGTGCGATTTAAATATCCAAATATCCAAAAAGTTTCACTTGTTCGACTTTGCGTAAGTAAGTCTCGCAATAGGTTATAAAAATAAAAATTTTTTTTATTTACATCAATGAGTGCCCCGTGAGGCTAGCTGGTAGTGAGCTAGTCTATCAGCGCCGGGGTTGCGGGTTCGATTCCCACCAGAGACTCTGGTTTCTTCCTTGCAGACCAGCGAAGACCTTCGCGGGATTAGCTTAGGAAATTAAAAAAAAAAATTAAATTTGATTGTATCCCCATGAAAATATGCTAAAACAAAGTCTTTGCAAGAACTTTTAATTTTTTTGTTTCGGTGGTGGGCCTATCTGTGGGAATGTCCTATATATATTTAAAAAGTATTCTGTTTTTATGAATCTTTACCTCTGGTGTAAGGTATTATGTGTTCGTGCTTGACGGGCTATACTTTCTTACATATTGTATTCTTGCAAATTCATGAATGGTACTTTAACAATAACAAAAAGAAATCATTTACAAAATCCCGTTTTTTCGTACCATTACTTTTTCGCTCATTGTTTTTTATCATTTAATAAAGCTGTAAAAACAAATTTTATTTTATATTTAATACATACAAAATATTTTAACAATGTATATTACTGAACAAATATAAACTTACAGATATCGATGCATAAATGTATGCGAGCGAGTGAATTGCAAAGTAAACTCATACTATTTTATACTTCATTTAATAAAAGTGTGCACTTCATTAAAAAAATTACGGATATTGTAAAAACGCACAAGTATTATCTTATGTCACAATTACGGCAATTGACGATTGACCATTGCATCACGTTGTCGTGATGACCCTCAGCTGAACATAAACATGAAATGGAAGGATATAAAAGACAAGCATTAAAAAACTGTTAATGGCATATTTAAGCGTATTTTGAACTCTACACAAGATAGAGCAGTAGTAAAGGCTTCTGTGGTGCTTTGAACAAACGCCTGAAACCCTAATGAATTTTAATAATATTTCCATTTTATTTTGGCATAAGGTTCATTATTTGTTAAACTAACTTCACAAACACAAATAGCTATTAATCCAGTAGCGACCCAGTGGAAGGGAGTACTAGCTATTTCGGTGTGTATTCGCAAGCTATTAAAGAACTACAGCTCGTCTTACTACAATTAACCTTACATGCTTTTGAGTGTCGAATTTTGCACGAGGATGTCCTACGATGAAGCAATGGATTCCTCTCTGCATAACCTTTACCTAGCATAAGGGTTAGCTACTAATTTGTACAAATTAAATAACCATAAAGCAAGCTATGATCGTTAAATTTTGTTGTTGGATTAGTAACGAAATCTATTAATCTATTTCTTGCATAACTTGGAGCTTAAGAATTAGCTAGAGAAACGTGGATATTGTGCCAATAGCACCTTCAATACATAAGGCAAATTACTGAAAATCGATTAAGCCGAATTTATTTCTTATCTAGTATGGAGATAAAATTTGATATTCCACTAAACCACGGGCTACAAAATTTCTAGAAAACCACTTTACTGTTATCATTTTACAATTGACAAGAATACCTACTGAAGCTTCTTAAAAAATGTACTTCCTTTAATTTCATAAACTTTATTTTCGATTGAAACAGCTCTTAATTTTTCTTCTTAAAGCGATATTTATACACTTCAGCGGTGTAGAGTACGACAGTACACTGATAGAAAAGGTGTCATAACGCTGATGTATTTTGCAATCAGTAATATGACAAGTGTCTTCGTTTTTGACCCCATGACACTTTTAATCAAGGTGAAGTCAACCTTAACATCACTTGGCCAAAGTGTCATCAGGGTCAAAATGAAAGTATGTCATCAAAGCGATGACACATCGGCATCAAAGAAATGACGAACATGTACTCAGAGCGATGACGCAGTAACATCGGAGAAAGGACACATTAGCATCAATTCAATGACAGTTTGTCTTTAGGTCAAAGTCATTGGAATTGACCTAAGCCAAAGTGAAAGAATATTATTATCAGGGCAGGAAGTTCATGCACTTAAAATTGCAAAATATGCGCATAAAACATGCACCAAAAATCGTAAAATATGCAAAAAAAAATTACAAAATATGCATTAAAAATATATTTATTTAACCATATTTCACAAAAAAAAAATACATTTCATTCAGTTTTAAAAACTTAGTTTAAAAAGTAGTAGTAGATAAAGATATATTTACATATATAAATAAATAAGTTTTTTTTAAGTTATCAAATGTAAAACTCATTCTTAAAACAGTTTTAAGCATTGAAAATGTTCGTTCGACATCAACGGATGTAATAGGTGCATATTTGAAAGTGGTCAACTCCTTTGTGGAATATTCATTGTCTACCTTTTTTTTCTTTACTGGAAGGAAAATTAAAAATATTACCAATTTCTTTAACTTTTTTAAATCCGGCATTCGTTTTTAAAACTCCATAAAGTTTGGCTTTTATTTTTTCGCCGATTTGACCTTCTACTTTTCTTATTTTAATGACAGCGTCATCAACGAGTTTAACCGAGGTGTTCAATTATTTAAACCCCTGAAGTTTGGTTATTGTCGACTTGAAACCCATTGTTTGAGTGCATAAATTCTAATTGAGCCTTTATATTAGGGACATTTAAAATATTGTTTACTTTTTTATAGCGACTGCATTATTTTCGTTAAAATTATTTACCACATCTTTAAATCCTTAAAATGTTTTGGAATAATACTCAACTGCCTGCAACCAGGTACCGCATCTTCTTATAAATGGTTGAAACGCAAAGGTGACTTTAAAAACTTTCATGCATGGCATGAGCTTAGCATGTGACATGTAGCATTTTTGAGTAAGATATCTTTAAAAAAAGAGCAAAATTTTATTTTTATTAAAGTCTTCTAAAAGAGAAATTGAATCTTTGAAAGTTCGAGCTATTGAAGCATGATCCTCCTTTTCCACTATACAACAATGTCACATAGTTGTATAGTGTACAACTTGGCGAGATAAGTTTTTCTAAGGGTTGTTTCCGTAGGAATGGTTTTATTGTTATATTTGTTTAAAAAAAATTCTATAATTTTGGTTGATTAGCTTATATAGAGGTATATCTGCAGACACCAGAGCAACATACAACTCCAAACTAAATTTACTAGTTTTATCCCCAAAAGTTAATTTTCTTGAAATTAAAGTTTGCGAAACCTTTTCATAATCATAAATCTTTGTGTTTCTGGGTTTGAAGGTGCTGATTTACTTGAAATTTTTAAATGAAACACCTTTTTGTAAACTTTGCAAAAAAGTACTTTTCCCTCTATTTTGAAGACCCAAAAACACACTTATTTAAAATATTATTTTTTCCTTATTATTATTATTATTTTTTCCGAACGTTATTTTTATCTGTTTCTTCAAGTAAAAAAAAACCGTGAACAAAATGAAATGTCAAAAACTGTTTTATTGTTACTTCTACAATTATGCACACAATTATACAAATTGTAAAATTTTTGTATGTGCTACTTTTTAAAAGTAAAAGAAACAAGGTGAATTTATAATAAAATGAAGGTAATTCAGTACCAAACACCAACATGTTATGTTGTTGCTTTTGCTTCTTGAAAATGTCAAAGTTAACAGATTTTCCCATAATATGTTGACTGTTTGACAGCTTCAGGGCTGAAATAACTATAACCAGCTGATCCACTGACTACACCTTATAATGAATTCGACTTGAACAGAAAGATATTTCTAAACAAAAAATTAAGAAAAGAGAATTTTTTTTTATAAATATTACAAAATATGAAGAAAAATATGCATTTATATCAAAATATGCAAAAACATGCATTTAAAGCAAAATATGCAAAAATATGCACTAACAAATTGATGCCATTTTACTGGAAATATTGTGATTCGCAAAGATATTAACTTTAGGTGGGTCTCAGAGTACCGACAACAAACATGCATTTGCATGAAGTCCCTTGCCCTGATTATTATATACTTACCCGTTACATATATTTGTTTCACGTTTGTTGATTTACGACATTTGTTAATAGCAGAACTCTCAATAATAAGACACCAGCACTATGCTCCATATGGTTTTCGTAATCATTCTTCTTCAAAAATTTGATTTATTTAACTAAATAATTTTAAACAATAGAATATAGAAATTTTAAGTTCTTATAATACATTGTAATCATGAGAATGCTAATAATATACAAAATGTGGCATCGAATTGAATTGTCATAAAATAGATGACACGTAAAAAATGACAAAATTTTACGAAAACGTTAGTCATTGGATTGATGTTATTTTTGGCATCATTGGTGCCATTTGTAGTAACATTGATGTCACAATTCTGATGTTAGCGCATCATCAATATGAAGTTTAGGACTTAAACAGCGATATTTTCTTTCTCTGTTTTGATATTTTCGTAAAAACTCCTCTAATCTACTTTTTATTTCTTCTTACGATAATAGTGCCAAATTTCTTACGTATGGAATTTGACGTTTATCATGAAAAGGGTCTTAACCCTAGAACACACATCCGGGTACAAATGTATCCACTTGCAAATTTGCAGTGCTGCAACTCAGGAACGGCTTAACTTAAGGAATAGAGATTACGGATCTAGGAAACATAGGTAATTTCTAATTATTTGAAGGTTATTTCATGCAATTCGGATCAGTGGTTCAGGAGCTACGAGATTCAAATGTCGACACCTACGTAAAGACACACCCGGGATACGTTTGTGCCACACCAGTTTATATCAAAATAAAAAACAATTAACCTTTTTAAAGTGTGTTTAAATTATATTATTTTATTTGCAAAATTAAAATTATGAACTATTGTTGCATATTGTGCACTCGGTATTGGTGATCAGCTTAATAATGGCGAATGCATAACATCATCAAAAAGCAACCGTTAGAATATCGAAACACTACAAACTCTTTTTTATCACTTGAATAATAGTTGCCTGCATGCACTCTTTTGCTTATATCTTTTGAACCATGTAGAATGTTTGCATGAAACAAAACTAAAACATTTTTTAAATATTTATTTACGCTTTAAAAAAAATAAAAATTAATTTGAATCATTTAAACATAAGAAAAAGCCAAAATTTGCTAGTAGGTACAAACGTATCCCGGGTGTGTGTTTTCGCAGAAAAAGTTGTGTATGCATCGTACGGTTAAATATGTTCAAAAGTATGTGTACTCAACACGTAATTTAGGTTTAAGGTATTTTATCAGTTGGAAATCTAAAAAAAAAAAAATAAATTGAAAATGTATAATCAATTACAGCAAATTTCGATCCACCATTACCATGGCTTAAAGGTTGATGTTTGACTATAGACTGACAGCCGCCGCAGTGGTGAAACGGTAGAATGGCAAAGTATTCTGATGATGAGAATGTTGTTGTTCTCGAAACTTGTAAATTCGACCCGAGTTCAATCTCGTGTTCAGTCAAGAATAAAATTATCAAAATTGTTTTAATTCATTTCATGTTGTAAATTCCTTCCTTGACTAAAAATAATTTAATGAAAATTATATATAATGAACTTAAGCCTAATAAAATTATCATAAACTTCAATTAAAAACCAACATTTCAATGAAAAATCACAATTGTTATAAAAATATATTATTTTTTTAAATAACTGAACAACCTAAACAAAAGTGGCAAGCGTTTTTTTAAACATGAAAATTTTATTTAAATACAATTTCAATAAAACAAACCGACATAGCGATCTGTCAAATAAGATTTATCAGCCGGGTGGTTTCTAATTCGCATTCTAATGGTTTGTTTCGTATAAATTGTATGCAAATGAGAAGTTTTGACATACAAAAAATGCTTCTGCTCTTATTTAGGTAGCTCAGTAAGTAGAATTTTCGATTAATTGACATAAATTGTTCGAGTTGTTCGTTATTCGAAATTGGATCTTTTAATTATTCGATCAAATAATGGCGGAAAATTCCTCGATTAATTGAAAAAAGAATAATCGAGTGGACTCTAGTTGGCATGCTACTACGCAACTACTCAGGAAGTTATTCTGAGCAGAACTGGAGATGATTTTAAAATCGTGCTTGATATTTTTATATTTTCCATCCGTGATTGTGTCTCAATGAGTAACTTAACCCTTATGTGAGTGACAAAAAAAAAAAAACACCTTTAACAAAGTGACAGGGTACCCTGGTACCACACACAATAAATACGAAAATTTTACATTATTTTACAATATATATATAAGAAAATTCATTTAACAAAATGTAAAATATAAGTTTTTGCAATGTCTAACATAAACACGAATCAGGGGATTTCCCTTTGGCTTAATTATTGATCAACAAATACATATACTTGCTACTGCTTTCATACATTACTATGTTCATACATGAATAAGTTCGGTGAGCGCAAGAAGAAGGTAAAGTGCAATAACAATATTGGCTTCTTGTTCTAAACAAGCACGCTTAGATTCCATAGATACAAATGATATATAAAACGAATGTGAACATATTCTGAAAATGTGCGATTTAATATCAGAAGCATCCGATGCAAAACATTTGGGATAAATAGAGGACAACGAGGATTCATATGATTCTGACGGGAGTGAAGAAACAACTGAAGTCCATGGAAAGGATGGTTCTCATTGGCGTCTTGATCGCTATCCGGAATACCAATACATCAACAGAAATTACGGCAACGCAGAGGTCCTGATCTTGGCTTAAATATAGGAGCACCTAAGGACGTATTTAAAACTTAATTATCCAGTGAGATGTGCGATATAATTTTGCGTGAAAGTAATAGTAATTTCAGAGTTGTCGGCAGCTGCTCTATGTGCAAAAAAAAAAAAATAGAAAAACTCGGGGGGCGTGCGCAAGCTGTATCGAACATTCAATTCACCGTCCTCTGTGTGAATCCTTCTTCCAAGGATCTCAGTACACTATTATTTTTTTTTTTTTTTTGTTTTTTCTGATTTGTTCTATAGTGAAGTCTATATAATTTCTATTTTTTTGTGCTTTCTTCAAGCCTCTTGTTTGAATAAACAATATAAACGAAATATGTATATGTACAAAATAACTAACACTGTCTTTTTATACCCTTCACCGAAGGTAAGAGGGTATATATAACTTTGTCATTCCGTTTGTATGTTCCACAATATTGATCCTACACCCTATAATGTATATATATTCTGGGTCCTTATGAAAAGCGAAGTTCAAATCCGGTTGTCCGTCTTTCCGGTTTTCCAAAAACCCCAGAAATGATGTGGACTAGGTTGATGTATGTTTATATCACATATACTCCGTTTAAGTTTGCTATTGAATTTCAGCCAGATCGGTCCAAAAATGACGGAGATATGAGCAAAAAACCACGACTGCCTCTGATTTTGCCCAAAAATCCCTTGTTGTTGTTGTATTTTTTTATTTCTGTATATCTTGAGAACGACAAGAGCCAAAGTTTCTAAATTTGGTACAAACATTTAGATTATGCAGATACAGTATCCCACAAAATGCGGGCGGGATTGGAGAAGTGGGCGTGGTACCTCCCGTACAAAAATTATTAAAAATTGTAGAAAAACCTGAAACACTCGGGAAAATCGGTTCAGATACGAAAAAGTTATGACCAAAATATAATTTTTTTTTTTCGGGAACCATAGATCTTCCCGAGTCCAAGTTTTATAATCAAAATAACTGGCAAATTTCTTCTTTAACACGTCGATATATAAATCTGTCAAATCGGTTAAGAAATAGCAGAGTTATGACCAAAATACTGCAACCCCAAAAATTACTTTTTTATAATTAAGTTTGTTTAAATATGTATACATATATGTAAGTATATATATATATATACCTATAACCCAATTTAATGGTAATATTATTCTTAAGCACGTTGGTATATAAATCTGCTAAATCGGTTAAAAATGGTTAAGTTATGGGCAAAATACTCAAAAAAAGCACTAAAAAACATTAAAATTTTTATTATAAAAACTAAAATTTTAGAGCTGTAATATGACCTATTCATACGTTTTAGATATCAAAATATCGGAAAATCGGGGAAAAAAATGATATGGCAAATATATAGCTTTTTTTAAATACCTATTTTCGGGAACCATAGATCTTCCCGACTCCAAGTTTTATTACCAAAGTAAATAATAATTTTATACTTTAAGATGTCGGTATAAAAATCTGTCAAATCTGTTACAAAATGGCCGAGTTATGACCAAATTCTAAAATTTGATCAAAACTAAACTAACTATACTTAAACTCTTAATATATTTAATAGCACGCAAGCATGTGCAAATAATTAAATAAAACTAAACAATACATATTATATAATATACATGTATATATACATATATTTAGATATCCATATATATAAACTTCTGTTCTTTCCAAACCATGGTGAAGGGTTTATAAGATTCGGCATAGCCGAATATAGCCCTCTTACTTGTTATTTTTAAATTTTAAATTTTCATTCATGTGAAAAGTAAAAAAATATTCCCGTTTATTCAATTCAACATGCTTTTAAGCTGATATTCATTACAATAAATTAAATTATACTAAAAAATAAATTTTATTTTAAATATTTTCGTTAAGGTACCCGGGTACCCTGTCACTCCGTTAAGGGTGCAAGATATAAATTGATCCACAGAACCCTATCAAATTAAGAAACTAAACTAATGTTTATTTAAATATATTTAAAATACAATAATAAGAGTTATCAAGAGGTTCTACTCCCTTAAGAAACTTCAAACAAACAAAAAATGCAATTAAAGATTAAAAAGTTACCCGGGTACCCTGTCACTCACATAAGGGTTAAACGCGGACGTGAAGAGCATAAGAAGAGAGTTAATTTAATTAAATTTTTAAAACGGAATCTGTAAAATGTAAAAAATTAAACTTGTTGGCTAAAAGTCTGAAAGTCCAGACTTTATACAGTAAATGAGATTTTCTCTTTGGCAAATTCAATTTCCCTTTTATCTTTTTTAATGGTTCTATTTTTGGAAATGCTCTACAAAAATGTAACAAAGGAGTGTATTTGAAAATTCGACCCATTTAAAAAATATTCCTTTATGTAGTTCATTTTATTGTTTTTCACTTTTTATGTGTGCTACAAACATTTTGCCAAGATGTCATAATGTCAATTGTTAAACAATATTATTGCAGGCTTTAAAGATGCAACATTCAAATGTATACAACTATCAGTAAAACAGCAGGCATGTGCATATTTCTCTATTTTAACTTTGTCTCCATTTTTTGCGACATGTTTTTATATGAAAGCAATCTGAAAACTACTTTTCAAGCAAATATTGGTTCCTACTTCTATGGCATCTCTTTGTATAAAACAACCTAAAATTCAAATTTTTTCAGTTTGATTTTATTAGAGATACATTTCTTAAAAAAAATTTAAAGATCTAAGCTCATTTACTAATATAACAAAGCAATTTTTCGCTTGCCCTCTTACAAATTTCCATGAGTTTGTATACATCTGAGTATTATGTTAATGGCTGAGTTTATGGTGGCATAATGGGCAAAATTAAATGAAACGAGTTAAAAATAAACTGAACAATTATCCATGGAGTGTAGAGAGAGAGAGAGACAAAGAGAGACAGGGGGGCAAAATGATATCGATTTCAACCAAAATGTTTACAAATATTCAACATAACAATACAAAGTATAAAGTACTTTATATCCATGCAATTGTTTGCCTTATGGTTAGTTTGTAAATTATTTAACAGCAAGACAAAATTGATGACAATTTCGAAATATTGGCAACAATGTTGCAGTTGTTTTTCCGTTTGTTTTCCTATTTTTCCTGTCTGTCTTTTTTTTTAAATTGTCATTGTGGTTGTTGCATATTTGCATGTTAAAAATTTAAATTTATTTATACATGTTCAGATATCAGTTTTTAAATGATATAATAAAAGTACAATATACAACTGCAATGCAAAAAAAACACACATTGAATTAAAAACATGCGAATGAGTGGAGAAATTCATTTGAATGAGTCAGCGTTTGCACTTTTAAATGACTCTGAAAATGCGGTTTGACCTCTATTTTATGTTGTGCGTAAACACTTACTCACGAACACGATACAATCGCATTTACAAAAACTCTATTAACCGCACACGAAACACAATTCCTTTTGTAATTTAAACTATTTTTGCAGAAGTTTGAAATAATAATATTGTGTTTAATAAAAGTATCCTAGATAAGAGTCGATCCATTCATAAGTAAAAAAGTAAAAAACGCACGATGTTACAAACAAAAAGTTTTCAGAGAATTATCTTAATATTTTTAATTGTGATAGAAGGATATATGACAATGATGTGTGAAATATCGGCCAAAAGCTACCCACGCCTTCGGTGGCATACCTCTATCCGACGGTCCATATTTTCAATAATTCTGTGACATAATTGGGGTTCAATGTCGTTAATGTGCCGAATTATCTTATCCTTAAGCTCTTGAATGGTTCTTTGCTTATTGACGTACACTTTTTCTTTTAAATATCCCCAAAGAAAAAAGTCCAACGCCACGACGTGAGGTAAAACAGAAATTGAATTTCTTGCGCAAAAGAGCCATTGTTACGTTGGCTGTGTGGCAAGTGGGACCATCACGGTAGAACCACATATCGTCCAGGTCCATGTACTCAATTTCCGGCTACAGGAAGACGTATCATCCCCTTCGGTGGCCTCATATTCGAAGAACAGATTGGAAACTTCTTTGGGACGTTTTACTGAAACAAACTAAGCCACACAATCTAGTACAGATTATATACCAACGGCGCAAAAACATAATCGCCGCAGTGAAAGTGAGCAACATGTAATTGAATCTTGCCTTCACACCGAAATACTACAAGGAATTTTACATAATCCGATTACTTTATGTTTTCGTGTTTGCATAATTATTATTACATCCTACACCGCCATAAATAAGTATTATACATTTGAATATAAGTTTCTCTCACATTTATGCATACCTTTCATAAGTCTGTCCACCTTGCTGGCTGGCTTTGTGTCCAAATAAATCTTATGTATAAAGAAAATGTCGAAATTTTGAGGACAATGAAATCTAATTTTCTACATCAGCTTAAATTAACTTAAGGACAGCCCCGCGTATGAAGGAATAAAGCCTAAAGAAACTTCCCCTTTTGATGTTATATCCTCTTAGGAGAGAAGTTTAGCCAATAACTGGTATGCGGTAAAAGCAAAATTGGCGGGTCTATAATCTTTTTAAGAGGTTGATCATGGCTGACTAGAAATACCCTTCTGACAACAAGTTAGCCAGTTGTCTCTGAAACTGCGGTTTAGGTCTGGCTCCTTGGGTGGCTTTGTCTTATACCTACAACCGCAAGAAAGCAAATCCTTTGGGGAAGTTCGCTTTTTTAGCGGATCTTCCTAGGTGGTGCTCTTGGCTGTAGGAAATATCGCCCAAAGAAAAATGGCCCAAAAAAAAAAAATGAAAAATCGCCCAAAAGAAGAATCGCCCAAAAGAACATGAAAAATTACCCAAAAAGTTATATATGAAATTTTGCCCAAAACAAACGAAAAAGGGCCCAAAATAAAAATGAAAAATGACCCAAAAAGAAAAAACGACTTTTTTCCCAAAAAAAAAAAAAAAATTAAAAATCACCCAATTTGCAAAACAGTGTTCATTCATATAAATTTAGTAACATACAAATGTAAGAGAAAAACATGTTTTATTATGGTCACAACCAACAAAACTATTTTTAAAGAAACTTATTTTACCATAATGTGGTTGTCGATGACAATGATTTGGTTAAATTAAACATAATATGGTCAACATTTTTTTAAAAATGGTTTTGTTGTTTTTTCTCTGGGTGCATATATTAAACATATAACGAAAACACTTTTGAGCGCAAGGATTTTCTCCCCTATTTTGTAACAAATACTGGCAGCGCTTACTAAAGCGTCTCGGCATAGCCGGCCTTCGGCCGGGCGCAAGGATTTTCTACTCTACGGTATAACAAAAACCGGCTTCGCTAACTAAAGCTTCTGTGCATAGACGGCCTTCGGCCGGTCACAAGAATTTTCTCCTCTATGATATAACAAAGACCGGCTTCGCTAACTAAAGCTTCTCTGCGCAGACGGCCTTTGGGCGGGCGCAAGGATTTTTTCCTTTATGGTATAACAAGTACCGATTTCGCTAAGTAAAGCTTCTAAAATCTGCATTGTTTCCGAACGAAGGCCGACTTCGCAGATAAGCTTTAGTTATAGAAGCCAGTATTTGTTATACCATAGACGAGAAAATCCTTGCGCCTGGCCGAAGGCCGGCTGGGCAGAGAAGCTTTAGTTAGCGAAGCTGGTTTTTGTTATACCATAGAAGAGAAAATCCTTGCCCCCGGCCGAAGACCTGCTGTGCAGAGAAGCTCTAGTTAGCGAAGCCGGTTTTTATTAAAACATAGAGGAGAAAATCCTTGCCCCCGGCCAAAGGCCGGCTGTGCAGAGAAGCTTTAGTTAGCGAAGCCGGTACTTGTTTTTATCAAAGAGGAGAAAATCCTTGTGCCCGGCCGTAGGCCGGCTATGTTTTCAAGTTTGTAAGCTATGCTTTCGAGTTTGTTCACGGACACTATGACACTTGACGTTATGACATGCCACCTTTTTGCAATATGTCCCGTTATTTTTATAAATAACATTTAGGAATTCGTCGTATAGTAATAATGAATGATTTAGACAAATAGTATGCCCGAAAAAATGGGCTATTTTTCATATAATATTTTTGGGTGATTTTGCATAATGAAAAATCACCAAATTTAAAAAAGGAAAAATCACCCAATAGTAACGAAAAATAGCCCAACAATTTTGGGTCACTTTTCATATGAATTCAGGCCCAATTTTACATGTAATTTTTTTGGGCGATTTTTCATTTATTTTTTTGGGCGATTTTTCCTACAGCCGGTGCTCTTACTCAACAGATACCTATTGCCTTTTATTTGCGAAGGTTTGATAGCTTTGATAGATAATATTTTCAAATATTTTACATAATATTTTCAATTCAAAGAAAAAAATGTACGCCAAAATGGTATTTCTGCGTTGATGTTTACCGTACAGTTGATTTCATAACTTTTAAAGCAATTTTTTCAATTTGGCAATGCCATAAAAAGTTGCAAAAAGTTGTATGCTTTTGCTCTGATAATCTTGCACTGGCTTAGACCCTGAAAATTTTGCATCGTTTGTGCAAAATAATTGTCTATGTGGTTGTTGCTATGTTTTGCACTTATGCGTTTTCGCAACTGTTGACGTGAATACCTTTTATGTATACTAATGGCCAGCATTATAATCATTTAAATGTTTACAATTTTGTGCAGTTCAATTTATGTCTATCGCATATCGCTCTTTAAATATGCCAATATGTGTAAGAGATACTTCACTCCATCTAATCTCCTTACTACTTATACCACCTATATCCGACCGCGAATAGAATGCAACTCTCATGTGTGGGCCGATGCTTTTAAGTCTATTTTGTAGCTTCTCGACCTCGGGCAGTAGATGGCGAATGTTCTCATTGGTTCCTTGATCACCGTCGCAATGTGTGTTGTATTTGCCTGTTTTATCGTTACTACAATTTTATGTGTTCTGATGGAATTAGGTAGCTGGTTCCCGAAACCCGTCCGTTTTTTCATAATTCACATTTTTCCTCAAGAGCCCAGTCTTTTGTGGTCAATTGGCCGCTGGACCGTACAACGCATTATAAGGAAAGTTCTTTTTTTGGCTGGACTGTTCGTATGGGGAATAACCTTCCTGCCGAGGTCTACCCTTTCACCCTTCACTTCTCTCTATATCCTCCTTTCCATTACCTAATTTCCTAGCTCCAACACTATGCAATGAACAAGTACATTGCACGACTTTTTGATCTTATAAGACCCCTGGTGAAATTTAATGCAGAAAATATTCGTCGAACGTTTTAACCCTCTAAAGTGCCGTTTAAGTGTAGTTTTGTGTGTAAGTTAAAAAATGGACAAAAATTACCCCTTAAAATGAGTGGTAGAGAGTTAATTTATTCTAAGAAAATAAACGCCATACAATTCTACTGAAGACATCTCAAATAGTCTTTAAGCTCAGAAGTACATTTAGTATATTTTTTTGACTTGCACCAAACGCCTTTTGAAGATATTCAAAAATTTCAATGCCGAAATTTGGAAAATCCATTTTAGATACATTGCACGTACACAGAAAAAATTATTTTTCCAATTCAAACAAAAAATTTGTAGAATCAAACAATTTTTTGTCTAAAATCGGTCCTACAAACAAATTCGCATATTCAAACAATTTATTTGCATTTTGTTTATTGAAAAAAACGCCGATTTTTTCAAACAAATAATTTTACAGAATCAAACAAAAAGTTTACTGAAATTCATATAAATTTCAAACAAATATTTTTGCTGAATCAAACAAAAAAGTTTTGGCACAAGCAATGACGTGCACACAAGCAAGCACTGTTGGCAGAGCGGCCCGGCTGGCTTTGAGACGCATTTTTTTGTTGGAATAATTTTTGAACGAAGTCATATTTATACTCACAGTGTTTTTCTTTATCACTCACTGTTGCTTTATCCTTTCCTTTGCTAATGAATAAGAAATGTAACCAAAAACGGCGGCAGCCGACTCGATATGTTTTCCGCCATCATTCTATTTTTGTATTTGATGTATTTAAACAAACTGTTTGAAAAAATTGAATACGGGATTTTGTTTTTTTTTTACCAACTTTGAAACCAACCAAAAATTTATTTTGTTTCTTATAATGTGTTTTTTCTGTTGTTTAAAAAAAAAATGAAACGTTTTTTTTACCTGCTATTGCTTTTTTTGTTTTTTTTACTACAAACCTTGTCACGCTATTTTATCATTTTTCTTATTGCTGTACTTTTTTAAAGCGTCCAAAAATAGACTGCATGTGTTTTTTGTTGTAGTTCTTATATTTATCATAAAGAAGTGTTGCTTACGATCAAATAAAAAAATGCAAAAAGACGACAACATTAAAGAGCGTTAAATATTTCATACAAAAATAATGAAAACTTCAAACCAATAGCGTGTTTATTAAATTTTTGAATAGTTGTCCACATTTTTGTTGGTTAAATAAAAATCAAACAAAAATATTGATTGAATCAGTAAAAAAATTTGTAGAAATCAAAAAAATTCTCAAACAAGCGTTTGTTTGAAAATAATTCGGCAATAATTTTTTCTGTGTACTTTTGGTCTTTAAAGACCCCTAGTAAAATTTGATGCAGAAAATATTCATAGAACATTTTAACCCTCTAAAGTGCTGTTTTAGTATACTTTTGTGGAGAATTTATAAAAAAGAACAAAAATTACCCCTTAAAATTAGTGTTAAAATGAGTACTGAAGACATCTGAAATAGTATTTTAGCTCAGAAGTACATCAAGTATGTTGCTTTTGACTTATACCAAACGCCTTTTCAAAAAATTTAAAATTTTTCTCTGGGTGTAGCAAAAAAATATTTTTCTGTTTTAGAAACTTCGTTGGCATATCGTCCCCTTAATATAACAATAGCGTATGTGTTCATACGCTATTAATTTTTTATTGCTTATTTAGAATCTCCATCATTGATTTTATGTCTGGTTAAAATTTCGTCAGTTTTTGCTTCCAAAAAGTGGGTTAAAATGTGGTTGAAAAAAATAGTGTATAATTTCTTGTTCAAAATATTTCTTCAATAAGTGTGTAAAATCATATGCGCTATTTCATTTGAAATTGCCACTCCAAAGATGTTAAAAGAATAATAGTTATACTCCATTTTAGCCTGTAGAAAAAAATACAATTTATGAAAACTTTAACATATAAAATACCCAGTAAAAACTTCGCCTACTTTTTCAAAATGAATAGCTTATTTAACTCATTATTTTGTAGCTTTCTTCTATAACTACATCTATAACAACTTTTATAACTACTTTTTTCTGGATGTATGCAGGTAAAAAAAAATAATGACTTACTTTTTAATGCGTTCATTTTGGGACATTCCTTGTAAAATTCATTGGTTCTTTCAGTAGAATTGTAGTGCTCTTATGTTTTTCTGATTACTCAACACATTATTTTTTAGGCGAAGTTTTTACTGGATATTGTTTGAGAAATATTTTCATTCCGACCATCGAAAGCTGCATGATCTCCAAAATGTGTGCAAGAAGAATGTAATTCCTCGTGGCTCGCAGTCATTTTTCTTTAACTTACAAGGTGGAAAGAAGCGAAATTGTTTAGATGAGCCAAATGTAGCAGAGGAAGAGAAAGAAGACGAGTGAACTTCTAGTTATTTTTGATTTACGCAATGTATACCTTAATTTGTCATAATTTTTTGTTTATAATAACCCAAATTGGAAAGTAATGTATATGTGCCACTGAATTAACAAAACTATGAATTAATCACTGTTTTATAATGTTACAAATTAAATTATTGAATAAAACAGCGTATACCATACAAAATTAAATAGTGTATCAGATACATCATACGAATTCCTTAATAAATAAAATAGCCTATATGGAGGACTTGCACTTTAAATGACATAATTATGGTCTTAAAGGATGCGCAGAATAAAAAAAATTGGTAAATTTAAAGACAAGAAACGGTATTATGTATTCGTCGAAAAATTCACTATGAAGAATTTTTATTTACCGCGATATTGGTGTTTTTATAGACATCCGATTTGACAAACACGATTCTCAAAACCCCAAAAAAATTATACGCTTTTGTTATATTGAGGGGACGATATGTTTTATTCTAGCGGGTGACTGGCACAACATATATTTTTAACCCACCTTAATGATCTCCTTTTATCTTCTCGTTAACTTTCACCTTAGAGTAAAGTTATAATAATGAAAAACGAAGTATCTGCCCGACAACATACTTACTCTAATGCCTGTTGTTTCTACAAAAAGTAATCTAGAGAGTCTAAACACAATGCTTGCGGTGCGGTACGATTTCTCGTTGCGGGAGAGAAAAATAAACATAATGCTACGGAAGACGGCGACGGAAATAGTTGTCATTTTTTGTTTAAATTTTTATTTATTTATTTGTGCACACATTTTTATCATGCTGTTTGTTTTCAATAATGTTGTGAATATAGCCAATTATTCAAAAACTATGGCAACATCAGAAAGAGAACGAGTATTAAAAATTGAGAGACAAAGCGAATTAAATTCGCTTTGTTGAGAGAGAAAGAAAGTCCGCAATGAAAATAAAATAGATTTTAATTTTATGCCGTTCCGCACTGCGGTTTTTTACTTCAAAATCGAATGAAAAATCGCACCGCAATAAATTATCGTTACATTGTGTTCAGACTATATATGTCTATAAAAATCTAATGTGTAAAAGCTGCCATATTTTAAAAGAAAACTGAAGGTAAAAACATGTAATAATGGCCCTCAAAGTTTTTTAGGTTAAACGTTTTTTTACGAAAATTAGATTATGTAAATTCAAAAAGAAAATACCATCGCCGCACACTGGCGTAATTAAAACTAATTTGTGAGATTTATTTAACCAGTTAGTTAGACAACCTACTTTGTGTATTTTTTTTCGTACATTAGTATTGACAAAGGAAAAAATATTATAAAAATAATTAACTTTGGTGGAGGTTCAACGCTATTTTCCTAAAAACTTGGTAGACCTTTACTGTAACAGTACAAGTATAAAATGTTAGAATGGTTCAGAATTAAAGTTTTAACTGATACTTAAGATTCTAAAATATCAATGTATCATCATATTTTTCATCAGTATCTCTATTTCTATATTTAACAAATAATAGAAGTTTTAAAGCTTTTACTTTTTAGAGAAATTTATAAATTGTTTTTTTTTTTTTTTTTTTTTTTTCATTTAAAAACTGTACTTCCGCAGGTATTTTTGGATCGAAGTTGACTAAAAACCTGTTAAATCTTAAATTCTTCTCCCAGCCGAATTTTCGAGCAAAATTCTTATTAGAGTAGCCTGAAGTAATGCAGGCTGAGATGTAGAATCTCTCAATGTTTTCACTTTCTGGCACTTTCTTTGCTCATTTTGCATTCAACAAAAGGAAGTTCCTTTCGACCCATTTTGTTCCTAGCGGTACACAAATTCTCAACAAATAAGTCAAGAAGATCCCTTTGTAAGCTGATAAAGTGTTTTTCTTTTTTGTATGATGCAAGCCATCGATGTTTAAAACTACACGTAGAGAAAAAACATGTTTAAATATTGTCACCTCCAACCAAACTATTTAAAAAAAAAGTTTTTTAAACATATTATGGTTAATATAACCACATTATTGTCACCTACAAACATATTATGGTTGATTTAGTCCTCCATCAAGAAGCCACAACCATATTATGGTTGCTTTTGAACATGTTATGCTTAAATATGACAATAATTTGTTTTAAAATTTAGAATAGTATTTTCCTCTTTTCCAAGAGCAACATGCTATGGTTGAAAACCAAACATGCTTTTATAATTGTTAAACATGTTTTAGTTATTTTTGACCATAACCTGTTCGGAGGCAACCATAATATGGTTGTGACTTCTTGATGGATGACTAATTCAACCATAATATGGTTGTCGGTGACAATAATATTGTTAAATGAATCATAATATGTTTAAAATTTTCATTAAAAATAGTTTTGTTGGAGGTGACCATATTTAAACATGTTTTTTCTCTGGGTGTAAGTCTGTGTTGATTGCTACTTTATAGGCGAGAGGGACGAGGGGAAAAGAAACGAGTACACAGATGCATGTACTGTCTTTACGTTTTGCTTTCTTATTCCTTGTTTAATTTTGTTTTCAATATCAAATAAAACAGAATAAAAAACATGTCGTCAACATGACATGAATCATTTGAACGCCAATTCATGTTCAAAGAAGGAAAAGGAAGAATCTTTTCAATAAGACATGAGCCGTATGAACTCAGACTAACACAAATTTATTTATGCAGTTGTTAAAATATTTTGTATATGCCACTGAAACTTTAGTTCTTTTTTTCATTTCTTTCCTAAGAAACTAAAATTTGTCCATCAGTTGACCACTAGGACATTTTTTCTTTATATTATAAAGGCTTCTACCCAGTAAAAAAAATTTGGGTTTTTTGAAGCACTACAGAGAAAAAGCGTATAATGAAGCGCTTCAATAAGAGAGCTCTTATAAAGCAGTAAATGATAAAGAATAAAACATACAAAAAAGCTGCTATTTAAGTGCTGATAACGAAGAAGGTTTTAAAGCAGTGAAGGGCACACAAATACTATCACATTTATGCTTGTGTTGACGAAATAACAACAAAGCAACAGCCGAACGTACATTGTCACAGTCACACAAAGAAGTTTATAGTGTACATGTGTCGACGTCGCACAAGCAGCATTTTTATTCCTATGCACGCGTACATAGGATTTGCAAATGTGCACGTCACTGTTTTAAAGCGAAAAAAATAAAAATATATTATGGTTTACGAAAATGATTGAAAAACCCATATAAACAAGTAAAACCAAAACACTAATGAATATGTTAATATAGTTAGCCCTTAAAAAAGCACTTTAGGAGCGTGCTTATTGTCAGCAGAAAAGAGTCCTCCAAACCGGGAACACCCCATACAAAAATCAGGCATCCCATTAGCAGGTTTGAAGCGATTTAAGGTATGAATTCATATGAAAAACCTGCTCCTTTTGGAGCACATTTTTTACTGGGTACGTGAAGTGGATATAAGAGCCGAAAACCGCAAATTTATTTCTTTTTAATTGTTTCACTGATATCCACATTATAAAAAACACTTTAAGGAATAAAGCAGAATTCACGACTATATGTCCACATATAAAGCAAAAACTCTCGTTTTTCAGTCCTCAATTAAAAATTCTTTAAATGTGTCCACAAAGATTTTTGTTCGTGTCAGAAGGCTCCAATATAAAAAAAGTTTTAACCCTAGAACGTCATACTTCGTCGAATCGACGACGCATGCTTTAACTTCGTATTTCTTTATCGGTATTTGTGTTCTTTTTAAGATGACTTTTCATATAGCGGCATCCGTTGATATACTCTTGATGTGTGCGCTTGTATAGCTATCTAAGCATTGGCTATTTTTTCTTCCAAGCTATTAATTTTACTTTCTGCAATATCAGTTTATTTAACTTGAGTATTTAGTGATCTAAATTCCTCCTAATTAGTTAGTGTTCCACCATTATATACGTAATTGGAATATAGAAATGCTAATTGACTTCTGATGTTATTTAAATTGAATCGGTATCAACAAGCTCTTCAAACATTCTTATATTACTCAAAGTTTTTTTGAATATAATTCTGAGGCATCCAAGTAGTCCACCAACTTGTGACTACTGACCCGTTCCAAACCAAGAAATACATTTCATAAGATATTGCAACATTATCGAATTGGCTTCTTATTTCCTCTGCAACGCGGTATAACCCATCTGCCAAGCAAGTAACTTTTAACAGTTTTGGATAAAATATTTCAAACCCATTGCAAGCCTTAACCATGTAAGGTGCTGCTGCACCGGTTTAAAAAAGAAAGATCTTATGTCGAAATCTTGTATTTAACGCAAAGCTCTAAAAGAATTTATTTATTGATTTAAAAATTGTTTAAGAACTTTCTTTATAATATGAACAGAAAAAATTTTGCCCCAGTAAACGCATTAATCAAAAATAAAATCAGTTTTAATTAAAAATTTAATCAAGTGAATTAAACGTTTAATCAAGTGAATTAAAAGTTTAATTGATATTATTAATTTGTATACTGGTGCATATTAATGTTGTCAATTAAACGTTTAATACACTTGATTAAACGTTGAATTCTCTTAATTAAACGTTTAATTCACTTGATTAAATTTTTAATTAAAACTGATTTTATTTTTGATTAATGCGTTTGCTGGGGCAAAATTTTATTCTGTGTGGAATTTAAAAAAAAAATCACTCGAAAATGTCAAAATATGACAACATATGCATTTAAAAACTTAATATTCAAAAATATGCATTTTCAATAAAATATGCAAAAATAAAATGGATGCCATTTTAATGCAAATTCAATGATTTAGAAAGATAATTAGTCGATATATTTTTAAGACTTTCGACAAAAAACATGCATTTGCATGGAAATCGCAATTGAATATCTTTTTTTTAATTAATCCCACAAACCAGGACTGATTAACCGTTGTATGTTTTATATATATTTAAATTTGTTTTCCCATTTTTACAAAAATATTTCGTGGTAACTATTTCCTTTCCAAACAAAAATTAAAGCAATCAAATAGATAATACGGCTTTTCTGCCATTATAATCACCGCATTTTACATCTGTTAGTTCACATGAAACTCGTATAAAAACTCTCTACCGATTCAAATTAGAATTTAATTAAAAGTTACATTAATATCAAATTTTTTTGGAAACTGCCAGTCAAACATCCGGAGATGTAAAAATGAAAACAACATTCCTTTCGATAACAAATATTAATTACATTCTCTCTTGTTGTTTTTTTTCGGTATTAACTTTTACAACATAACTTTCATATTGTATTAACGGTAATTATTTTAAATCGTAATGATTTTATGTTGCTCCACGACTATTAAATCCCTGAAATTTAAATTGATTTAATTTAATTTTTCTCATGGCTGTTGTGTTTTTTTTTTAAATTTAATGCATAAAATTGTATATTTCCACATATTTGTATATATAGTTTTATATATATTCCGTTTCTACCAATTTATTTGTTCATACTACCACAAAATTGTGGCATTTACATGGATATAAAATAAAGCCTTTACGCAAAATCATTCACACGTAAACACAAACATTAAAACGTACGAATATCCGCATTAATAGACAAGAATGACAACAAACCGTTTTCAATTTTATTTTAATAGTTCATTAATATAACTCTGGTAATTGCTGTTGAATTGAATTCTCTCTTTGTCCTGTTTCCTAACAACGAAAACAACAACTATCTCTTTATTTTAGCTGGGATGTGTAACTGAGAATTTATGTATGTATTAGTGATATTACGAATATTCGTATTCGAATTCGAAATGCCAAGTATTCGGCTATTTTATGACATTCGTATAGGCATTTGCCAAATTCAAGCGACTATTTCCCAAAAATTTTGCGAATACGTTCCAAAAAAAATTCATTAAATGAGACAAAAAAATTTTAACTTCAAATAATTTTTAATAAAAAAAAATCTTTTTCTTTAAGCCAAAATAAAATATTTTTTTTGTAAAGTAAAAAACAAAAAGAAGTTATGAAAATTTCTCAAGTTGATGATGAATGTCAAAAAATGTAACACATTTAATGGGTGACTTTTTAAGAGCTAAAGGAAAGTTTAAAAAAAAACACATAAAATTCAGAAAAATGCATGAAATCTTTATTTGAATCGATAGTAGGGTCCATATAATTTAATGTTTGAAGATTATTTCATGCAAATGTTGACCGTGACTGCGCCTCAAACGGTCCATCCGCTTAGTCCAATTTTTGCATACTCTTTCCAACATTTCGGCCGGTATCTCATGAATAAATGCTTCAATGTTGTCTTCCAATGCGTCAATTGAAGCGGGCATGTGTGTATAGGCATGAGCTTTAACATAGCCCCACAAAAAATAGTCTAAAGGCGTTAATTTGCACGATCTAGGCGGCCGCTCCCGAACGTGAAATAAAATGTTCACCGAACTCGAATCTCAATAAGTCCATTGTTAAGCGTGATGTGTGGCATGTGGCACCGTATTGTTGAAACCACATGACATGCAAGTCAAGCTCTTGCATTTTGGGCAAAAAAAAGGTGGATATCATCTCACGGTAGCGCTCACCATTCACAGTTACGTTACGATTCGCATCATCTTTGAAGAAGTACTCTCCAATGATGCCACCGCACCAAACTGTGACTTTTTCTGGATGCATTGGAAGCTCTTGCAATGCTTCTGGCTGATCTTCACTCCAAAATCTTATTAACGTACCGAATAGCCGCTTCAGTTGGTCGATTAAACTGATCATAAAATGGAAGAAGCGCGCGATGAACTTTCTTAGCAGAGCACGCATTTGGATAATAAAATTCAATAATTTGCAAGCGTTGTTCGTTTGTAAGACGATTCATGGTTTAATTATAGACCAAACTGAAGATGTTTGACAGTGAAAACACAAAACGTACGTCAGCTGTTTAAATCAGTGTTGCTAAAAAGATAATAGCTAAAAAATCACCCGATAGTAGTGTGATCGATTTTTTAAACAATTTATTGTTATCAACGCAAACGATTGCATATTCTTATTCGGCGAGTATTGGCGCAGATATTCGTTTTCGTTTTAGTGAATTTAAAAAATTATATCGAAACATCACTAGTATGTATGTGTAGGTTTGTGTTAATTCATCTGTATTTGTATTCCATTTAGCTACTATTTTGTTTGTTGGTGTTTCTGGGTATTATTCTAAATATTTATCGGTTGGATGTTCACTATATAATTTGAATATAAATTGGTTTTTTATTCAAGTCATTTGTGGGGTTTTTTTTGCATTTTGTTTATATTCGCTCATCGTAATATCGACTTTTGCCAAATAGACTGGGCCAGTTTTTTCATCGATTGCAGCCGATAATTGTCATTTACTAACTTATTTTATTAGTTGTGCTCTTTTAGCTGTTTACTTTTTTCAGTTATTGTTATGGCACTGTGGTGTGCACTGTTACAAAATCTTACTAGCCTAAAGCCAAATAACGCTGGTCGGCAAAATAAAGAAAAAGTAACAAGAACTTTGTAATGTGATTTTAATTGGCCTTAGCGGGCTGAATTCAAATCTGATCACAGATTGATTCTATCGCGTCTAGTTTTTTATAAGCTTGACTTATATTTCGTCCGAAATCAGACGATAATGCTAATTAATACATTTCATCATAACTTGAGCACAATTTGTCCGATTTTGATCAAAACATAAACAAATGTTTAGGAAAATTAAATCATCTTAACAATAGTTTTTTATAAAGGGTGGTTAAATTTCAAGGGCCGATGTTGATTTTGAATAAAACACAAACTATTTAGGGAATTATTGTAATTTTATTTTATTATGATATATTGGTATTACTCAATTATGTATGAAACAAAATATCGGCCAAATGGACGCCGCGACCACGGCGGCACACCTCCATCCGATGGTCCAAATTTTCGATGACCCTGAGGCATAATGGAGGTTCTATGCCGTTAATGTGCCGAATTATCTCATCCTTTAGCTCTTGAATTGTTGCTGGCTTATCGACGTACACCTTTTCTTTCAAATAACCCCAAAGAAAAAAGTCCAACGGTGTCAAATCACATGATCTTGGCGGCCAATTGACATCGCCATTACGTGAGATAACACGGCCATTGAATTTGTTGCGCAAAAGAGCCATTGTTTCGTTAGCTGTGTGGCAAGTGGCACCGTCCTGCTGAAACCACATATCGTCCACATCCATATCTTCCAATTCGGGCCATAAAAAGTTCGTTATCATCTCACGATAGCGAACACCATTCACAGTAACTGCCTGACCGGCCTCATTTTGGAAAAAATACGGCCCGATGATGCCGCCAGCCCATAAACCGCACCAAACAGTCACTCTTTGTGGGTGCATTGGTTTTTCGACAATCACTCTTGGATTCTCATTCGCCCAAATGCGGCAATTCTGTTTATTGACGAATCCACTGAGGGGAAAATATGACTCATCACTGAAGATGATTTTCTTCGAAAATTGATCATCCACTGTTGCCATTTCTTGCCACCATTCTGCCCATTCACGACGTTTGGAATGGTCAAGAGGCTTTAGTTCTTGAGCCAATTGCACCTTGTTAGCGTGTAAATGCAAGTCTTTATGCATAATGTTCATCAACGACGAGCGTGAGAGGTGCAATTGTTGGCACGACGACTAGTTGAGGTGGACGGCTCTTCAGCCACACTATCGCGAACAGCAGCAATATTTTCTGCAGTACGAGCTGTACGAGCATGCACTGGTGTTCTCACATCTTCTACAGACCCGGTTTGCTCGAATTTTTCCACGATTTTTGCGATTGTACGCACATTTGGACGATCAAATTGACCAAAAAAATCACGAAGTGCACGATATGCATTTTGATTTGAACGCCCATTTTCATAATAAGTCTGGATAACTTTAACACGTTGTTGGATTGTGTATCTCTCCATGGTTCAAATTGAGTAAGTCTGAAATAGTGAAATGTCAAATAAAATTCGGAAAAAAACTTGGCGTTTAGGTGTGGTTCGCATTCAACATCGGCCCTTACAATTTAACCACCCTTTACTTTCAACTGTTTCGGAGATATTCAGAAAAGAGTGTCGGTTAAATTATTTTTAAAACAAAGTGAATGCTTTTTTTATTTCAATAAGGCGATTCAGAAAGTGTGCTATAACGTTATATTGGTTGTTTCTGCTATAATTTTATGAATGTCATAAAAATATTGTATAAATTTTCGTATTTTAATATTATGGGCCATGTCACAGAGTACAATTCCGTTCGGAATGATTCCGTTCGGAATTGAAGAAAACATATTTGTTTGTTGATGGAAAGTGTATTTTGATAGTTTTATGGCCTTTCAGATACAGACAACTCGCATACCGTTCATGAAAACAAAAATGGTTTCATTCCGAAACATTTTTTCGTCATTTTCTGAAGCACCAAAATACGGAATGAATTCCGTTTTCGAACGGAATTGTACTCTGTGACATGGTTGTATATTTATAATTTGTATTGTGGTTATTTGGTTGAACTGTTAATAGTTTTTCTTCCAAATTTTGATATTTTAATTAGTCTAAAGTTCATCAAATTTCATTTCCATTAAATTACACTACGTGACAATTTGTTGACCAAATGAATTTGACACCTAATCTTTATGTAAAATTTTCCGCTGAATCTGAATATGAAGTCAGAATTGTCAAAAGTAGAACAGAGATATTCCAAAATAAACGTTATTTGTGTTTTTAAAAAAGATGATGTGACTGAAATGCAAATATCTTCAAAAATGTCAAACGGGGTATGTAATTCTTCATTTGGTCACGACTTTGTTGAAGTTTTGTCACGTAGTGTTATTTTTTATGAACAAAGGAATTTCACAACATGAAACTAACTGCCGGTTTTTAGAAAATTAAAACAAGTGCGTGAGTGAGAAATTAATTATATTAAAAACAAATTTCCGTTTTTTATTGTTGTTTTGAATATAATTTCTCACTCACTCACTTGTTTTAATTTTCTAAAAACAGGCAGTAATTAAAATTTATTGATAACACTGTACAACAGTGTTGCCAAAACTGGGTAACCAAAAATGGCTAAATTTACGGAAAAAAATGGCTAAAAATTTGCTAAAAATTGGCTTAAAAATGGCTAAAAGCTTTTTTAAATAAAAACACATTAAAATTCAATAACAAAACAGAAAAAATTCATTTAAAGTTGTTTACGAGTTGAGATCAATTTGTTAAATAAGAATAAACGTAATTTAATATTAAAGTAAATTAATATTAAAGAATTAAATCATCGAAAAATTCGATGTCGTTATTGTTCATCTCATAGGTTCTCATTAGTTTCAAATAATCAGAAATTTTAAATAATTTGAAGGTAAATCCAGATCTACAAAAAAAAACAAGTAAGAAAAAATAGTCGGTTAAAACCGACTTTATGATACTCTACACCACATTAGAACCTTTGTACCAAAATTTATCAAATAATCTCTTAATTGCGACCTGTACTTTGCGCGCAAGGTTTACATGGACAGCCAGCCAGCCGGAAAAACATCGTTAATTCGCCTCAGAAAGTGATTCTGAGTTAATCGGCTAAGGACCAATATTTTAAGGTGTTACAGACATAAGCACAGACGCATAGTACCCTCTCCACTATTGTGATGGTGGTATAAATATTGTATTGTTATGGTAAAAATATTTACCTAATTGATAAAATCGAATTAACGGTCAAATTACCTTTAACGATGTTTACTTGGATAAACACCCTCTCTACTTCAGCATTAGACCATGGAAGTGAGAGCAACTTTATAGTCAACTCTGAAATTTCTAAAACAATTTTATTACCGCCTGCATCCCTTTATTGAAATACTTGCAACCAGAAAGAAACAGCGATGTTTGTGTTGATCCATTTTATAAATTTAATAGTGGAATATTGTTCCTTTATTTTAAAAGATGTTTCATGATCATCGCTTATAGCGGTTTTCAACATTTGTAAAAGTTGTGATTTAAATTAAAGGCGTTTTAATTGTTCAAAATGTTTATTTTACTTTTATAAATTTGTATAAAAAAATAACAATTATTCTTTTAAAAGAAAAGCGGCAAAAAAAATTTTATGGCTAAACAAGTTGAAAAATGGCTAATGGCTAAACTCATTTTTTAATGGCTAAACAGGGTGAAAAATGGCTAAATCTAGCCACTAAATGGCTAAATTGGCAACACTGCTGTACAACAAAATCAAATTTTTTCCAAAATTACAAGGTCCGGCCTATAAATTTTGATAGAGAAGACAAAAAAAAGACACGTGTATCGGCGTTTTAAAAGTTTGCATCTGAATTTTATTTGAGATGGGGTTTAAGATTCCCAGCCTTGGCACATTCTTATTGTTAATCGGTATAAGAAACGATGTGACCCTTACATTTTAGGTATAAAATGTGTTCAAAAAATTTATGTAGAATGTTACGGAGAACATTTTTGTAGAATATTTTAACCCTCTAACTTCTCAAGGTATGGGTACTTTTCGCCCTTCTTTTAAAAAAGTGCAAAAAACACCATTAAAACAGGGATTTAAGAGGTTAAAATATTCCGCAAAAATATTATCCGTGAAATTTTACTGTAAGTCCTTGAATACATCAAAACGGAAAATTCAACCAGAAAGTCAGAAAAAAGACACAACAAAAGAGAGCTTAGGGTTGATTTCGCATTTATTAAGAATTTTATTTTAAAGTACCCCATTTAGCATGAAATAAAAATAGTTTAAATTTAACTAAAAATCACTTATATCTCTATTATTTTACCTTTGATAGCAAATTTGGATAGGAAGTATTCATTAATTACATTTTTTTTTTAGTCTCCGAGTCAACGCATTTAAATGCTATTGCGATATTAATATTGGTTTTGGGATAACTTCAATTCCTGTTCAATCACTACTTGCGCAATGAAAGGTTCCTGTTTCAGCGTTTGTTCCATCAACATAATGACTAGGACTTCGAAGTTGTAGAACAGGTACTGGGAGTTTGTCAGAATGCGGAACTGGGAGCATGGCTGATGGTACAGCTTTGTATACAAAACTCTTTCGTCTATATCTATTCAACTTTTATATATAATTATTTTGGCACACGTAGCACGTAGCGTCATTATGTTCACCTGGATCTAGCCACCGCTTAGGAATACCAAACTGCATTGAATTTCGTTGACCTTCAGCGAGACTTCATAAATAAAACTATAGTTTTAGAACAAAAAAAAAAAAAAATAATTACCTTTGGACCACAAAATTAAGCCATTATAATAAATGTGACGGCAATACTTCGGCGTCCACAGTTCATCCGTAAAAATTTCTAGCTCAAAAAACTTTTTTTATATGTCTTATTGCACCAATGTTTCAACTACATATTTTCATATTTTCGATTCATTTCTCATTAGGAGTAAAACTGTTTTTCTTTTCTTAAAAAAAAAAAAACTGAATATATCATGAATAAAATAGACCTCTGGTGGCCTAAATTATTATAAAAATTGGCCGCAGATTCTCTCTTCCTTAGGATACAGAAAGCTAGAAATCTTTGCCAATGATAATTATAATTGCTCGTTATAATTATTCGGGGATAAAATAACAGAAAAAAAAACAGGGGATTAGTTTTCTATTCTTTATGTAGGGGATTTTAATAGTAGGTGCTTACATTTTAAACTTGCTGGTTCTCAAATTAAAAGAGAAGATGTTGTTGGTTTTTTTTTTTTAAATAAATTTATTTTACACTTAACATTGCGGTGGGTTGAGGTATGAGCGTTCGTCTGCTCACTTGAAGTGTTAAGAACGAAGTGAAAGCAAAAGTTAGGTTTTAAACTTATTCAACCTCGGCTTTTTATCCACACCGATGGTTGGATAAGTTTTGATCGCCTAACTTTGGCGAGTACTAAATAGTACACTTCAAGAAATTTACCCTTGATTAAAGTAAACTTCAATTAGGCATTCAATAAGATTAACAATTCAATTATCAAATAACTAATATTAATTAACAAAATTCAATCCAATTTGAGGTTTAATAAAATACGTAATTCATTATATAATTCATTGAAGAAATGTGAAGTTTTAATAAAATAAAAAGGCAAAGTTTTAATTAAATTTAGAAAATAAGTAAAAAATGCAAAGTTTTAAATAATACTTAAATTAGTAATTCAGCAAAAATGCAGATGTGTACAATGTAAATTGTACATATCATTTAAAAAAACCGCTTGCTGCTCTTTTTTTTAAATTGGCCTGTAAAACTAGTAAACGTCGTCAAAAGGAGCAAGAAGGACTTTTTTATTTTCAAAGATTTGGTATCTTGAAAATTATCTATTTTCATTTAAACAAACTATGTAGTGTTTTTACAATGACGATTGTCGTGACACTGCGATATCGAAGATGTGGCTTAAACATGAATTTCCCCTGAAACTTTCAATTCTACTACTCTTTAACTCTTCGTTCATTTTCTGCTATTGACTCCACTGTCCCTCATAATATATTCAAACCCATATAAATGTTCGTATTTTTTTAATATTTTGTTGGCACAGAATACTTCCACAATCCGTTTGGTATTTATTGATTTGTAAATTTTATTAAATCGTGTCAAGTTTTCTGTACGATGCTTTTGTAAAGGATATTATAGTCATTTATAAAATAACCATATGTACCATATGACTACTATTCATGTCCTGGCATATGCATATGGCTCTCATCCCGCATTTAAATGTGATTATCATTTCTGTGAGTAAATATACATACATTTTAATTAATATAAATGATAAATATTTTACGAGAAGGATGTGAACAATATGGATGAAAGAATGAATGGGTGTGCGTGTATGTGTGTGTGTGTGTTGTGTTTATGTACGAGTACGTTCAATAATATTTACATTTATTATTAAAATGTTTAATGATTTTGAATGCAAATTCATTAATATTTTAATACTTAATGAGCAAGGAATATTAAGTATGTTTCAATGTCAAAACTGGCATATTGTGTGCGACTACTTATTTATTATAAGTTAAAGTAATTAATTTTTGTATTTGCAATAAGTTTTATAGTTGGAAAAATATTTATGTTTATATAAGTTGAGAAATTTTTTCTTAACAATTAAAAAAAAATTAATTAAAACCTCATAAAAACTTAAAGGATGCAATTAATACCGTATTAAAAGTGTAATAATAATTAAAATAATAGTTATTTTGTCATAAATATTTGATTTAATATGGCTTTAATAAACAGTTTGATTATTTGTAGGAAGGTTTTATAAAAAGTCAACTGTATTTAACCCTTTCAGACATTTTGTCCAATATATTGGACATTTAAATTTTTCTGTTTGAAGTCATGTAGAGTTGACGCAAGCCAACCGATTTTTTAGTATTTACCGTTATTAAAAGAGTGTTTGTTATACTTTAAACACATGTGTTTTAGAAGTGATATTTTTCATTAATTTGTGTTAAATTGAGTGATTTTCAAAAGTTCCTTTGCTATTGTGAAATATAGTACTCTTCAGTGCTAATTTTAAGTGATAATAACGTTATTTTACACTAAGAAAAAAATTTGTTAGTATTACTTGAGTAGTTCTCAAGCTATTAGAATGTTAATTCCATTTAATGTTAAAATAATATAGCCTTTAGACGCTTTTAAATGCACGTCCATTATATTGGACAAATTGACTTTGTGGTTGCAGTTTTTGGAATTGGCGAGAACAATTAATTTGCCAGTACTGGTGTTAATATTACGAAATGGCTTTAAAACTACTACGTAGTGAAGAAGAAATCTTGAAACTTTTAGAAGAATCTTCTAATGAAAGCGATGCTAGAGCAGTTGATGAGCTTTTCTCTTAGTACGTTTCTTGAATTTAGTACAAACTCCTGTGGGATTCTGTTGATGCACATACTCGTCTGGACGGCCCTAAGCTAGGGGAAAGAACGAGAACAGAAACCGAGATATTCTACCGTTTGCCGGATAAAGGCAAAAGCTTCCAGGTGAAGTCCATGCTATTACGGAATGTATGAGATGAATGGAATCAAATATGGGGCAATTAGATGCCAGTATATTTACCGACAGCCAAAGGGCAATTAGGGCGATAGCAGTTAATAGGCTTAAGTCCAGGAATCTGACGAGTTTAGAACGTTTGGTGAGGAGGGCGAGACACTGAACACTTTTACAGCCACTGTCAGGACTTCGACGAATTAAGATCGAAACACCTCGGGAGCGATGTCATGTTGGACTTAGGATCCCTGAGAAACGCTGACTGGAAAACCTTAGGAATTACGTCCGGGAAACTAAGTTTCTTAACGCCAGACGTTAATACCCTCCCTATAGGTGGTGGTAGCACTACCCACCTAAATCCCCATGTTTCCTAAGGAGTGCACAACAGGCACAGTAGTGGCCTAGGTGTATATCATACTGAAATGAGGTTGTATCCTTGATGCGTCGTCCTCCTTTCGACCTACCCTTACCTTAATTTCTTGAAACTGTGGTTCAAGACCATGAAGCATTTCCAGAAGAAATTGAAGATGAAGAAGTCTAAGGAGAATTGAGCTGACCCACATTGTGGATTAAGTACCACAACCAAAAATTATGAAAGCACCAAAATGAAATTTACTGAAAATCTATTGTATGGAAGAATAGGCTCATGCGAAATCAAAAACTAGTCGAATTTGTTTCGCCAAATGATAATATTATTATAGAAACTCCATTTTAAATATTTCCAAAAACATGTACATACATCGACAATAATTTTTTGACAATGCCACATGTTACACAATTTTATATGCCGTTCAGCAGGGCAAGTCATCTTTTAAACCATCCAGCGCTGATGAAATATGTGTATTTTTTATGATGAAAAATGTTCCGTAATTACCAATTGCCCGTGTAGGAAAATATTTACTTGGACGAGCAAATTAATCCATTCAAAGCAAAATGTATTTCTTTCCACTGAGCCAGTGCAAAATTCAATCAAGCACAAAAAAACAAGCGATGTTCACAACCACTAACCAATATTTAAGGAAAATACAAACACTGGTCGCTACAAAATAGTCGGTTATTCAAAAAAATAATTTTTTATTTGCAAAATAGATTTTTTTTAATACCTTTGTCTCATTAAATTACACCCTTTGACTTTAAGTTTACTTAGAAAAAACATGTCCACCGAGTAACTTTGTCCAATATATTGGACAACACCTTGCGACTAGGTGAGACAACCAACCTGTAATCTGAATCCAGATTCTTAATCAGCACTCCCAAATTAGCTTACACTGAAAATTTCAGATTTTTATCTCAACTGGTTCTATTTAATGTCTGAAAGGGTTAAAAAAGATGTTTATAATTCACTTGTGCGTATGAGTTATATTTAAATATTCAAAAAATATTACTCATACGCATATTTTGATAAAAATATTATGGATCTATAAATGAAATAAATGTTGAATGTCAACGAAATATTTTTTTGCCATATTAAAGATAAGCTATTAATCAAAATTATGCATAAATCTTAATAATGTTCAACTTTTACAAGTACTTGAAAATGCCGACTTAAAAAGGTACAATCAAGACACTTTATTTATATTTATAAAATCATGTGATATTTTAAAGCAATACTTTTGCTATTACAACAACTTTTAAAAATCTTTTTTAATAAGTTTTTAGCTAAGATCAAACTATGGGCGCATTGTTCCAATTTTCGTTGCATTTCATGTACCGATAATGTTAACAAAAGCAATTTTTTGTCTACTTTAGATAATTGAAAGCGACTCTGATGTACCGATAAAACTGTGCAACACAATTCGGGTCATCGCCGTCAAACTCAAGACTTGCAACGCGAAATGAAAAAAAGGCACTTTTAAGGGTTTAAATGTTCTGCGAATATTTTTGGCATCAAAGACCAAAAAATCGTGCAATATATGTAAAACGGATTTTCAGAAAATCGAACAAATTCAAGGCCCGGAATTTTGAAGACCCGTTTTACATACATTACACGATTTTTTGGTCTTAGAAGGCCCCTAGTGAAATTTGATGCAGAAAATATTCGTGGAATATTTTAACCCCCTAACGTGCCGTTTTAGTGTAGAAGTTAAAAAAAGGACAAAAATGACCCCTTAAAATGAGTGTTAGAGGATAATTACATTCTATGAAAAGAATCGCCATACAATTCTACTGAAGACATCTTTTTTTTTTTTTTTTCATTATTTATTTATTGAAACTTCATATATTAAATATGAACTAACAATAATTAATCAAATCTTAACCTAATACGTTATTTTATGTCCTGCCAGTGCCAGACAAAATTTTCTTCATCAAGGTTTTTATTCACTTATATAGGTGTTTATCGCTCATCTAATTGGGTAAGTGCTGCAGTGTCTCTTCTTCTTAAGCGAGTGTGGCCGCCATGATTTAAAATATTTCGAGCTAGTGGATTTGGGTGTTGTTCAAGCCTTTTTAAATATTTTATTGCATATTTTGTAATCATAGTTTTAACTAATGGCACATTGAGATTCTTATGAATGTTTGAGTTTTTAACATACCAGGGAGCGGCTGTGGTTATTCGAAGAAGTTTATTTTGGCGCCTTTGAATTTTGTCGATATTAGAGGCCGATGCAGTGCCCCATAGTTGAATACCGTAGCACCAGATAGGCTTTAAGATGGAGTTGTAAAGTAGAAGCTTGCAATCGAGACTATGGACAGAATTTCTTCCAATAAGCCAATGAATTTGGATGGCTTTTAGTTTCATTTGAGTTAATTTTGCCTCTATATGGCATTTCCACGTTAATCGCCGATCCAGATGAATACCGAGATATTTTACATGCGAATGTTGAGGAATTATTTGATTATTGATTGTAATAGGGGGGCAAGATTCCCGGCGCAAAGTGAATGTTATATGTACGCATTTTTGCTCATTGACCATTATCCTCCATTGTCGTAACCATATTTCTAGTTGAAATATATGATGCTGTAAGTAACGCGATGCTTCATAACGATTTTCGTGGACGCTTAGAAAAGCTGTATCGTCTGCAAATGTTGAAGTTTGTGTATAGTTGCTTGTTGGAATGTCCGAAGTATAAATTAAGTATAATAGGGGGCCCAGGATGCTGCCTTGTGGGACCCCAGCGGCAATGGGCTGAGGTGAACTTAAGACATTTTCTTCTTTAATAATAAATTGACGACCGACTAAGTAACTTTCTAGCAGCTTGTGTGTGTTTGCTGGTAAATTTTGCTTCAATTTATGTAATAAGCCTTCATGCCAGACTTTATCAAAAGCTTGCGAAAAATCGATGAAGAGTGCTGAGCAGTATTTTTTCTCTTCAAATGCTTTTCTTATGACATATAATTTTCGATGAGATTGTTTAATTGTGCTATGTTTTCTTCAAAATTCGAATTAATGGTTTTGAATACATCTAATTTTACTTAAAATCGGTATTTATTTTGACACTAACAATATCTCAAATAGCTTTGATATATTTGATAATAAGCTAATAGGCCTATATGACTCAACTTTTGAATGATCTTAAATGGCTGTGGTATCATGGTTACTAAGGAAGCCTTCCATTTTTGAGGATAGTATTCAAGGCGTAAAATAGCATTAAAAATAAAAAGAATAATTTTCTTTGCTATGTGAGGTAGCTCCAAAAGCATTTTATTACTGATTTTATCAATACCAGGTGCCTTCTTAGTGTTTATGTCACAAATAGCCTTTTCGATTTCTCTTATCTCGAATCTGAGGGGAAAAGCTGCTCTAGCAGCAACAGGTGGTAACTCGACCGCAATATTGTGAGATATATTTGTGGTAAATACGTTTTTTAAATGATTGACAAACAGATTTCCTTTTTCAACATCATTTCTTGCCCAACTTCCATTCAAGTTTCTTAATGGTGGTTTAGAGACAACTGGCCTTTTGAGGTTTCTAGCTGCACGCCATAATTAGTAGCCTGATTGTAACTTTCTTAGTCTTTTTGTACACTCTTTGAGTAAGTTCTTAAGTTGAGGGGATCTGTGCAATTGCCACTCTCTTCGAGCCCTCCTTTTTTCAATCAAAAGATGCTCGACATCTGTGGAATATATTTTAATAGTTTTTGTTTTTTTGGTGGCAATATTGGAATGCTGAACAGCTAGTTTCAGAAAACTGTCAAAATTGTCAATAGGGCGATCTACATAATCCGGTGTACTGACATCTGAAATAGTCTTTTAGGTCAGAAGTACATTTAGTATATTTTTTTGGACTTGTACCAAACGCCTTTTCAAGAAATTCAAAAATGTCAATGCCCGAAATTTCGAGGATTCGTTTTAGATACATTGCACGAACTTTTGGTCTTTGAAGACCCCTAGTGAAATTTGATGGAAAAAATTTTCGTAGAACATTTTAACCCTTAAAAGTGCCTTTTTAGTATACTTTTGTGTAAGAGTTGGGAAAAAGGACAAAAATTACCCCTCAAAATGAGAGTTAGAGGGTTAAATAAATTATAAGAAAAGAACCGCCATACGATTCTACAGAGTACGTCTAAAATTATTTTTTAGCTCAGAAGTACATTTATTATATTTTTTTTTTTACTTATACCAAACGCCTTTCAAAAAATTCAAAAACTTTAGTGGCCCATATTTCGGGAGCCCGAGCTAACTTTTTAAACCCCTTTAGCAGATTTGATCTACTAGTAGACTAAGTTCATTTCGCATTGCAAGTGTTGAGGCTGGTTTTTTTTTTTTTTGTTGCACAGTGTAATGTGAACACTTGTTAGCACAACATTAGGCAACCAAAATGTCACAAATGTGCTGACTTAAGCGGGCAACCATCGCCGATATAAGCGAAAAAATATAAAAATATTGATCCGGGCGAGGTTTCAACAGGATGGCGCTACGTGTCGTATGCCGTACAAAGTTTCAGAATCGTTTTCATCGGCCAAAAATCTATAGCTTTTGCACCGATAGAAATATTTTAGAAGTTTTTTTATGGAGAGATGATTTCTTTTGTTGCAGCTATAATATTATTTGAATCGGTTAAACAGTTGTTGCGAAAGTTAAGGTCAATATCAAGTTTTTGATTTTTTTTACATTTATGGCTATTTTCTCAATGTAGCGACAAACTGTCTGTCACTTAATGTCAACATTAATTTATTAGACCGTTAAACTGCCCGCTAACGATTTTGGGTTTCTCAATATACCGACAAAAAACATTGTTTTCAATTGGAAACACTACTCAAAACACATGCAAAAGTTGGGAGTCAGCTGATTGAATTTATCTGTATGGCAAAAAGGAAAATTAATAATTGGCAGATGAGTGCTGGTTAGTTTTGCTAGCGAATAGAAGCAAATGAGACATTGAGAAAACCAAAGTTCTTTAATGTTCAGTTTTTCGTTGGGTAAAAAGATAATCGCCTAATGAGAAAACGGCCATTAGTATGAAAATGGTTGCTATTTTTGTTTTGATATTCACACCACGATAGTAAAAGGGTTATTATAAGTTTGTCTTGATTTTTGTAGACCTAAAAATACTGGTTCTAGACCCACTGTGAGAATAACGCTGTCCACCCGTCCGTATGGCTGGCTCTCTGTCTATATAAGCCTAGTACGCACTTTTCGAGATAATTTGATGACATTTGGCATATGGGTTATAATTGCTACAAGGACTAAATCCATTGAAAAGGGTCATAATCGGTCCAAAAATTCACATATCCCCCTACTTCTTTTCGGAATAAAGACTTTATGCACATACACCATCTGATTAAATGGTATTAAGACCTTAATAATCTTGTACTGGTAGGTCCAAAATGTTATCATCATATTAAAATTTTGGTGTGCTTAATTGTTTATGGGTCCGAAGTATTATCCGCTCTAAAAATGTGTTTTAATAGCAATATAATGAGATAATCAGCAAGGAGTAGTTAAAAAGTGAGTAGAGCTGAATCATGACTCATTATTTCTTGTACTCATACTTATCGCATTATTATTGAAGCTCATATTCACTTAGAAGTTTGATGTTACTCATTGTACTCATTGTACTCATACATTCATATAGTGGTTAATTTAGATTCAACTTAACTCAATGTGAATAGGCGAAGCAAAATGCGAGGTTTCAAGATTTTTCCCCGAAATAGAAAAGTGGCGAGGCAATTACAGTTTACTTAAGTTATCATACGATACGTGGACGATTTTTCGGCAAATTTATCTGGCAGCACTGATAATGAAGCTGTGTGTTTGATCTGTTGCGTTTAAACGGTAAATGGATGAGCTGAATAAGTTGAAATCAATGTGAATATTATAAGTATTTTCCTTAAATTATAAATCAAACTGA
Source organism: Pollenia angustigena (assembly GCA_930367215.1). NCBI lineage: Eukaryota > Metazoa > Arthropoda > Insecta > Diptera > Polleniidae > Pollenia > Pollenia angustigena. The sequence continues at coordinate 47,367,318 of OV884058.1, forward strand.
GGTCTTTTATGGGTATGCGTATGATTTCGACTTCGCACTAATATTAATCGTTTTCGTGAGTATGAGTGAATCAGAGTTGTTGATTTTAATTAATGTGGTATTTATAGAACACGAGCGCCTTACTCGTCCGTTCAACTTACATTTAAAACAAAAACAAAATTTCACAATTTGGTTTTGTTTTAAATGTAATTTGAACGGACGAGTAAGGCGCTCGTGTTCTATAAACTACACATAAGTCTACGCACTTATACTTACTATTACATGAGCCAGTATGAGTAGCGAGCAACGATTCATTGTTGATCTCTGGTACAAAGACTTTTCAGGAAAGAATTTTCTATGTAGGCCATGCGAAATTATGACCCAATTAATATTGGTAGATGGGTTATAATTTGAAGGATGACATAAAAAACTTTAAATCTTATCTTTTAATATTCAATCAAAACTACTGTGGTACTGACAACAGTCTCTTTTTTAAATGTGGTTCATTGCTTGTCAGCTTCTTACAGATTCTGAGTTTTAGATAGAAAATAATATGAAGCTAACCGCAGTTAAACTTGAATCATAAGTCATTTCACTTTTTTTCATTTAATAATTCAAGTGACATTCCTACTTAACCAATTTTAATAGACAGCATAAACTTAATTTGCGGGAGCCCCAAAACTTTTCGGGTACATTTAAAAAAAAAAAATATAAATACATACGAAAAGCTTTTAATATTAAATTATATTTTCTGGCAATAAATAACAGGGTTATACAGACAATTTATTATTGTTTTTAAATAGATAGAAAATTACGTGTTCATATAGATATTAGAGGGGTTCATATTTAAAAAGAAAAGATCTAATTTCGGCAAGAGGTTTTAAAGCAACTGGATACAACTAGACACTAGTTTAAGACTTGAACTGATTCTCAGAAACTTTAAATAAACAATGGTCTTCTAAAAATGTTTAAAAGATAAACTCGAATGTTTATTGTAAATTTACATGCAACTAGAGCTTTTTAAAATGTCACGGCTGCCTTTCTTAATTTCTATTAAAAAACATTTTGCAATACTTAAGATATTTCAATGCGCTTAACGTGTCCAATAGAGTTTTTAATAAAAAATGTCAGTCAAGGTGAACGGTAAAGCACTTAGAAAGTTTACAATTTGTTGATTGGACGTTGCACTGTGGTCCATATTTTGGGAAGACGCCCAAAAATCTTTCTTTATGCCACGGGAACCACAAAATTACAACTTTATAGACACTAAATATAGCTCCTTAGTGTTCGGTTCAGTAGATTTCTGGAAAATTATTGGCAGTTTTTTTCAATTAATAGTGATTTTTGAATTTTAAAATAAATTTGATTACGTACTTAATTGATTGAATTAAAAAAAATATATTTTTTTCAATTAAAATTTTACTTGATTTAAAGCTTAATTTTAATTATAAGTTTAATTGAATCAATCAACTCGGTGGCTTGAATTGAACACTTTGTTGCTGCTTTCCTCCCCCATCAACAGTTTGCGAAAAATGTTACAAGTGCAACCAACATCTTTATAAATTTATTGTCTTTGCTCTTACATGTACATCAACACAAACACACATGTTTTTGTCATTAAAAAGAACAGTAAGTCTGAGTTCATACGGATCATGTCTTATTGGCAAGATTCTTCCTTTTTCTTCTTTGAACATGAATTGGCGTTCAAATGATTCATGTCATGTTGAGGATATGTTTTTAATTTTGTTTTATTTGATATTGAAAACAAAAACAAAATTAAACAACGAATAAGAAAGCAAAACGTAAAGACAGTACATGCATCTGTGTACTCGTTTCTTTTCCCCTCGTCCCTCTCGCCTTTAAAGTAGCAATATTGTCAATAAGACATGAGCCGTATGAACACAAACTAAGCGTCGCGTGCAAAACCAAAACTATCAAGAAGTAAAATATGAACTGAGATTTGTTATAGACAAATTACAATTATGACCACCACCAATGTCAATAATGAGCCACATACACTTTGTACATTGTATATTAAGCGTAAAATAAAAAATCGCCTTGTGACTGACCACACTATTGACGGTGGTTATAGTCGCAATCGAAATTTGGTGTTTATTTTCTTTGTTTGTTAATTCTTGAATTATTTTTGGCGTCATTTCATGTTGGGCGTTTAAAGTGAATAGGTGAAAAAAAGTACAGCCAAATTACACAACAAAAACAGTTTTTTGTTTTCAATCTTGAATACCCTGAAGAATCAGAGTTATTCTACAATTTTATACAAAGTTGTATGTATGAAATTCCTTTGTCAAAAAAATCTTCCAAAATTTGTACAATTAAGCATGAGCTATTACAATTAAACAAGTTATTTTTAAACCATATTTAAATAAAACATATATTTTAAATATTATTATTTTGCTTCATTTAACCATCAAGTGAATTGATTTAACAAACTTATTCAATTAACAATTTGTTTGATTGAATAATTTGCGTAATTGAATTTAGACTGTATTTCAAATACACTGTTTAATTTATTCAATTAAAAATTTAATGCAAAAATTCAATCACTGTTTTAAACAACACAATTATTAATATAATTAATTTGCTGTGGTGTAATCAATAACGTAAGTAATTCATTCAAATAAAATATTGATTTTTTTTTAATTAATTTGTTAATTCATTCAATTAAAATATTGTTTAATATTAAAAATTTTTTCAATAATTTTTTTTATTTGGAAAAAAATCCTTGTTTTGCTATTTTTGTAAATTTGATAGGTGCAAAATTAAACAATTTTTTGCTTGTTTCAATTATTTTGGTGATCAAAACCTTTTTTTACTTTTTTCTGTGTAGTCATCTTTCAAACACAAAAAAATACTGTTTTTATCAAACTCAATAAAAGATGAGAACATTTAATTCCGTTCGGTTTTTTTTAGATCCACAAACTTCATTGTGTTTGGTTCGGCTCATTAATGTTCGTCCCTTTTCGCTGTTAGAAAAAAAAACCAAACATTTTTAACAAAAAGAAAATACACATACGAAAACAAACAAAATGCCAGCAAAATAATTTTACACAAACAAAACATATACACAATACACACACAAGCTATTCATAAGTCTTTTATAGACTTGTTTCAGTTTTTATAACTTAGTTTCCAAGAAAGTTTTAAAAATTCAAAAAAATTTAATTATTTTAATTGAACATTATGTAAATTTATTTGCTGAGAATTAATTTTTATTACTAAATACTAAACTCGCTCTAAGAACGCTAATATTCGCTTTCGATAATCGACAAATAATATAGCCTTTATACTTTTCTTACGTTAAGTTCATGCGGTTGTTTTTTTTTTTTTTTTTTTTGAGATCTGAGGGCAAATTACGGTATTCGATTTCGATCGAGATTTCCATTTAAACGGTAAAGTTAAATTGATCGATTTCGTGTGCGGTAATTTGCCCCCTGAAATTTTTTAAAACAAGAAATTGGATTGACATTTTGAAAATCTTCAACAATAGTTATGATTTTAAATACCCAGAAAAAATAACTTTTCCAATTCAAACAAAAAATTTGTAGACTCAAACAATTTTTTGTCTGAAATCGGTCCTATAAACAAATTTGCATATTCAAACAATTTATTTGCATTTTGTTTATTGAAAAAAAACACTGATTTTTTCAAACAATTTTTCAAAAAGATGACGGCAGAGCAGAGCCACCGGCTGGCTTTGAGACATATTTTTTTTTTTTTTTGGAATAATTTTTGAACGAAGTCTTATTTATACACACAACACAATGTTTTTCTTTATCACTCTCTGTTGCTGCAACCTTTCCTTTGCTAATGAAGAAGAAATGTAACCAAAAACGGCAGCAGACCGACAAGATATTTTTTTCGTCATCATTCTATTTTTGTATTTGATGTATTTAACCAAACAGTTTTAAAAAATTGAATACGGGATTTTGTTTCTTGTAATGTTGTTTCTGCTATTGTTTTTCTTATAGTTGCACTTTTTTAAAGCGTCCAAAAATAGACTGTGTGTGTTTTTTGTTGTTGTTCTTATATTTCACATAAAGAAGTGTTGCTTACGATCAAATACAAAAATGCAAAAAGACGACAACATTAAAGAGCGTTAAATATTTCATACAAAATTATGAAAATTTGACACCAATAACGCGTTTATTATATTTTTGAAGAGTTGTGCACATTTTTGTTGGCTAAATAAAAATCAAACAAAAATATTGTTTGAATCAGTAAAAAAATTTATACAAACTAAAAAAATTTTCAAACAAGCGTTTGTTTGAAAATAATTCGCCAATAATTTTTTCTGTGTAGGGCTTAATTTGGAAAATAAACACGTTAATTGTTGGTGTTTTGTTAAAGCTTTAATATTGTTACAGGTAAAAGTTTGAGTGTTTATGATTCTTATTCTCTTTACAGTTTTATTTGTATAATATTTGATACAAAGCAACCAGCGAAATGCGCATAGAAACTATCTTTTCCGGGTCTCCCAGTTTTGCCCCCAAAGATTTGGGGCCTCGGTGTCATTTTTGCAAAAAAGTGATCATTTTCTCAGGCTCATATCTAAAGGGTGGTTAAATTTCAAGGGCCGATGTTGATTTTGAATAAAACACAAACTATTTAGGAAATTATTGTAATTTTATATTATTATGATATATTGGTATTATTCAATTATGTATGGAACAAAATATCGGCCAAATGGGCGCCGCGACTACGGCGGCACACCTGCATCCGATGGTCCAAATTTTCGATGACCCTGAGGCATAATGGAGGTTCTATGCCGTTAATGTGCCGAATTATCTCATCCTTTAGCTCTTGAATTATTGCTGGCTTATCGACGTACACCTTTTCTTTCAAATAACCCCAAAGAAAAAAGTCCAACGGTGTCAAATCACATGATCTTGGCGGCCAATTGACATCGCCATTACGTGAGATAACACGGCCATTGAATTTGTTGCGCAAAAGAGCCATTGTTTCGTTAGCTGTGTGGCAAGTGGCACCGTCCTGCTGAAACCACATATCGTCCCCATCCATATCTTCCAATTCGGGCCATAAAAAGTTCGTTATCATCTCACGATAGCGAACACCATTCACAGTGACTGCCTGACCGGCCTCATTTTGGAAAAAATACGGCCCGATGATGCCGCCAGCCCATAAACCGCACCAAACAGTCACTCCTTGTGGGTGCATTTTTTTTCGACAATCACTCTTGGATTCTCATTCGCCCAAATGCGGCAATTTATTGACGAATCCACTGAGGTGAAAATGTGCCTCATCACTGAAGATGATTTTCTTCGAAAATTGATCATCCACTGTTGCCATTTCTTGCCACCATTCTGCCCATTCACGACGTTTGGAATGGTCAAGAGGCTTTAGTTCTTGAGCCAATTGCACCTTGTAAGCGTGTAAATGCAAGTCTTTATGCATAATGTTCATCAACGACGAGCGTGAGAGGTGCAATTGTTGGGCACGACGACGAGTTGAGGCTGACGGCTTTTCAGCCACACTGTCGCGAACAGCAGCAATATTTTCTGCAGTACGAGCTGTACGAGCATGCACTGGTGTTCTCACATCTTCTACAGACCCGGTTTGCTAGAATTTTTCCACGATTTTTGCGATTGTACGCACATTTGGACGATCAAATTCACCAAAAAAATCACGAAGTGCACGATATGCATTTTGATTTGAACGCCCATTTTCATAATAAGTCTGGATAACTTTAACACGTTGTTGGATTGTGTATCTCTCCATGGTTCAAATTGAGTAAGTCTGAAGTAGAGAAATGTCAAATAAAATTCGGAAAAAAACTTGGCGTTTAGGTGTGGTTCACATTCAACATTAGCAAACCGTTCGGAATTGTGAACATATAAAATCAAAAAACTTCATCTTCAAGATAAAAATCGCAAAAAACTTTAAAAAATTCGAGTTTTTTTACCTTGTTCCCTCTATTCAGGTCCATAGGTAGAAAACCGTTCAAAATTAAAGGAAACAATCAACCACAAAAATGTACCTTAGATCTCAATAAACTTTCTAGAGCATATGAACTTCATAGGAATGATTCTTAACACCGTTTAGGTGGCGGAAACCGAATTTTCGGGAAAATTTTCACTTTTGCGGCTACGTTAACGGTGCTAAGAATCCTTCCTAGGAAGGAAGTTCATATGTTCTAGAAAGTTGTTTATTGGGATATTGGGTACATTTTTGTAGCTAATTGATTCATTGAATTTTGAACGGTTTGCTATCTATGGACCTGAACAGATCTACAACTTTGTCTCAGATAGTTAATCAAAATTCCGAACGGTTTGCAAGATATGAGCCTAAGAGGCCGAGACCCCAAATATTTGGGGGTCCATAAAAAAAAGTGCATGACTTTGGGACTTGGGTCTTTATTTTTTGGTCTTTTATCACGTAGCGGTGTCCGCATATGGTTATTTGTTTTCGTGTTGCACTGTGTAATACACTATATAAAAAAACAAAAAAAAAAAATTTTAACTTGTTTAAATACTTCACTTTTATACTTCAATCCAATTAAAAACTAAAATGATTTTAAAGCCTCTATAAGTTTTTTTTTCTTCTCAGTAGATTAGCGATTACGTCTAATAGCAAAAATTAAAGCCCAAGGTGCCACCTACAAAAACGCATAACACAATTCGAATCCAAACAAAAGTTATGGATATTTTACCGCCTTCTCGAGAATCGGTCCACTGAAAGGAGTTGACAACAATTCATTCTTTCTGCAATCACTACATATTGAATTGAGTTTTAAGGGGTCTGTCCACAATCAGGCATTTTTCATCAAGCACTATGGCAGTATTAGTGAAATGGATGCAAAATTTAAAGAATAAGATTTGGCGGCGAATATTACGTCCAGCACACGTACACCAGTGAATTCGCCTGCATGACAAGCATTTTCACCGAGTACAGACCCCTTGAGAACTTGGCGATAAAGCATTATACTGTTCAAAAGAACTAAGAACTGAAACACAGAAATTTCTCCAAAATGGTTTACCAATTAAAGCATTAATCAAAAATAAAATTGGTTTTAATTAAAAATGTAATCAAGTGAATTAAATGTTTAATCAAGTGAATTAAACGTTTAACCAGGTGAATTAAACTTTTAATTGATATTATTAATTTGTTAACTGGTGCAAATTCAATTAATTTTTTAACTAATATCACAAATTTTTTAATTGAAATAGATTTCTATTTTTTTCTGTGAAAGAACGGATAAATTAGATGAAAAAAATAAAACTACGTAAAAAAACAATATTTGAGCCTACAAGGACATTTTGGTTTAAAAACAATGCTTAAACTTACGAAATCTTCACTTGTTGACCACTTTTTTTAGCTGATTGTGGTTGGTTTTAACAACATATGCTACACAGCCAACAATTAAAAAATGTCCTACCAATTTGTCTTAAAAATTGCTAGATTTAACGCTTTTTAACTGCTTTTTTGTAAAGCCATCTTAAAGGCAAATTTTATTCAAATAAAAAAACACTACTAAAGATTTGCAAGACGCTTGAAATTACGCCAAAATACCAAAAAAAAATGTACCCAATGCATCGACATTTGCGAATGTGAACCAGTCTAATGTTCAAACAAACATCTTAAGTTCATACGCATATTCCATTTACACATATTATGAATCACTTTGTGAATTTAACTCCTTCCTTCCGTCCTTCCTTAACTTTCATACCATTTAAATGTCATGCTACAAAGTTGAAACTTTTAACAATCTGACCACAAAACAATTTGTTGTATGTCAGATCTTTTAAAACAATAAACTAAACTAAGAAAAAACTGAAAGCTAAAAACAGTTTTGCTTGCTTTAACTATGCAACAAAAAATAACACGCACACACACATACACATATTTTGGTGCACAGATATTGCCAAAAAGTAGAATACTTTGAGAAACACATTTAAAAACTATACAACCGTAGATACAAATAAGAGGAAACTTTAAAAAAAAACATTAAAAACTCTAACAAGAAACTTAACACACTTATTGACTCATACAAAATCCCATGTCTTTAAAAGTGGTTTAAAAAAAAAAAGAAATTTTTTTAATTTAAATTCTTGTTTAAGCAGGTCAGATATGAAAAAAATTCCTACCTTTAAACAGCCATGCACAACAAATGGCCCTAAAGCATAAAGCAAATTGAAAATTGATTTTCTTGATTGGAAATTTCCCTAAGGGTTTTTGGTGTAATCAATTTTGTAATTTCAATAAAAAAAGTAATTAATTTTGTTGAGATCATTTTAAATAAAAACCAATTTATTACTACTTAAAACCAATAACTACAATTAATTAATAATAAATGAGAGAGTAAAAGTTTATATAACTTTTAATAGAAGTTAAGAGTTTAATTATTAACTTCTGACGAGGGCAAGTTTTGTAAGCAAAAATAAAATTAAAAGATGAAAACAAGAAATATGATTAAAAATATTCAAGGAAGACAGTGCATCTGCAACCAAAAATAAATCGTTACCTTTACCAGTAAACGAGTAACTTTACGTATTTTCAAAATTCTACAAAACTACATTTTAACTTTTGCTCGGATCTTTTAAGAAAAGCTTTTCTTTTCTGTTTAAGAGTATCTCTTCTCTACATCGGATAGACTTTTGCTTGCAAATGATATAATAAGCGCTTCATTGTTATGGTCAAACTGCAACAAAACTGCTCCCAAAGCAACAGGACTGGCATCAGCTATCAAACGGGTGTTACGTTTTGGATCGAAATAAGACAAATTAGGTATTCCGGGCAACTGAATTTTTAAGTTCCCAAAAGCTGATTTCTCCTTTTCCCCCCAAGTAAACTTGCTATCTTTTTTGAGTAGACGTCTTAATGGTTCGGTACGACTTGACAAGTCACGAATAAATTTACCCACATATGTGAAAAGTCCGAGAAAACTCCTTATCTCTTCTTTATTTTTGGGATCCCTAAATGATAATATTACCTCCACCTTTTCCGGATCGACTTCAATGCCCTTTTCAAACAGTATATGACCTAAAAATTTAATTTTCTGGGTTTTCCATACGCATTTACATATGAGCGAAATTTACTATCAGTCATACGTACCGTTTGATTTCCACCAATTTCAAAATATCAATAGTCGTTATTCTTGATACGTATGAGTAATATTTATTATTGATTTGATGAAAAAGGCTTGTATACCAAACTGCACTGGTATGCAATGAAAACCTCCTTTAAATAAAAATTCAACAAATATGTTAAGTTGAATGTGCTGTATGTTGTTAAATTAATATTTATGCTCGAATATCAATATCTTTAAAGGGAGTAGGTAAGAAAAGCTTATATTATAACTTTGATCTGTATCAATATAATTACTTATAACAACACAACATGCTGCATTGTAAACAATATCAGTTTTCATGAGTACGCAAAAAAAAAAAAAAAGGTTGGTATACCCGTATCTTTGTCAATTTTGTATAGGCAAAAAATCTTTGCGATTACACCCCATTGAAAAGTTTATTCCGATTTAATTCTGAACTAGGAAGGCACAAGCATAAGAGAATATTTTTTTCTTTTGAACAATTTTATTTATGCTGATAGCACATATTGAATATATGATCTAAATATAATTGCTACACAGAAAGAAAAAACTCGAACTAAATTTAAGTTTTTAACTTACTTTAGTACGAGTCGTACTCAAAAATGTAAGTAAACATAACAATTGTAAATGCTTAAAACAATCCAAAATGAGATAACTTTAGAATATTTTGAATAACAATATTCGTACATACGCGTGTGTTTGTAAAAGTTTATTGTAGAAACAACAACAAAACTATAAAACGAAAAATATAGATTATGTTCATGTTTAAAGAGTAAAATAAGAAGCAATAATTCCCTTATTTTATTTGTAAAAATTATTAAGTAAAATAGGGGAGGGTGCTTTAAAACCATCGTAGATAAGGCCATGATGGCATTACCTTATTGCATTACCTTATGGCATGACCTTCTTGCCCAATCATTGAGAGGTAAGGTCATATTTAAAATTTTGCGAAATGAGAGATATAGCCATATTTTTTTCGCAAATGAGAGCCATATTTTTTCAGAAAATTGTTATGCATGGTGTTATTATTAGAATATTTTCTTATTCTTGTGACGCACGCAGGAAAACTTTATTCAGCGAAGCCACCTGCCGCGTCCTACTAGAGGAAAAAACCCCTAAGGCCGCCACGCAGAAAAACTTTAGTATGCGAAGCCAGATTTCAATACATAACTTTAATGTCTCCGGAACTAAAATGAGAGATAAAGCCATTTTCTAATATTTCTAATGTGAGCTAAGGTCATGATGGCTTTATCTCCCATTTAAATGAAAAAAAAAACAAAAAAGGCTTTATCTCCCTATTGAATGAGAGATAAAGCCATCATGGCCTTATCTACCATGGTATTAAAGCACCCCCCGTTAAATACATCATATTTTCAAAGTAGAATAATTATGAACACCATATCAGGCGGAATACAACAAAAGTGAATTAACCATGTATTACGGGTTAGTAATATAATAATATACTCTCTCTGGTTCTAAAGGGTAAGTGTTTAGGTAAGAATCGATCTAATCATAATTTTGGACTAAATAGGTACGAATCGAGATTAAACCATCTCAGAAATTCTTGAACCAAGCACAGTTTGAGATTAATTGTATCTTATTTTTAATTACGTCAACCCCGTTTTTGGATTATTTTAAGTATGAGCCACTTGAATAATCCCTACTTGAATCAAGCATTCTGTACTTGATTTAAGGATATTCGTACTTTCCGTACTATTGACACCGCTTCATCTTGGTCTGAGTACGAATGGCTTGAAGGTATTTTTTCAGTAAAGGGTTTTTGAAAAGTATTTCAAACATTATCGTTTTCGTGGTGATCACTAAAGTATTAAAAATGTACACCTTCGAAATATCCCAATTTGAGACCCAATTGCGCTTTGTAAGATTGATCGCTAATATAAATATAAATGGCACTATTTTATTGGCTCTGCTCAACTTTTCAAAACTCTTAAACATTGTCTTAAATTTGTATTTCTTTGATTTAGTCCGAGTTTTGAGCTGTGGAATAAGTTTAAACTTAGTTTAACGTAGCCTAAAACTCGGATTTTTCAGGCGATATGTGATTTTTTTTCATTATTTTAAGCAAATTAAGCTGTGCACCAAAAATTTTTATAGAGAATCTTAGTAATAGCGGCACAAATCTCTTTTCAGAGTTACTTAGCCTTGTTTAAATGAGATTTCAAAAGCCCAGCCTTAATTTTATATGCCTATCAAATTCAGGTTTTATATTTTTTTCCTGAAATATTTTTTTTATTGTAACAAACACACATCAAAATATTTCTAAATGTAAAAGACATTTTTTTTAAAGTGACAAAATTGTTTAACTGCCTTTTCAAAAGTTTCGAACGTAAACGTTCGTAACAATTTAAATGGAAAATTTATTAAAAACTGAGTGTTTTGTATACAAATATGAAAACTTCTATGCGAACGTTTACGTTCAAAATTGTTTAGCAGGCAGTAAGTCTTATAAAGAAATATTATTGGGCAGAAAAACAGAAAAAGGGTTTTTAATATTGAACTTAAAGTATATAAAGTCAATAGTGTATTGTATGGAGAAACAGAATTGGATTTATTGAGATTTTCAAGACTAAGGAAGATGATAAAGTATAGAAGTGGAAATAATGCCAAATATGACAAAAAACACATCACTAAAAATGATTGGTTAACACTAGAGACCTGCATGAATGACATTGAAAAAGAAAGTTGTGCATTCATTCTATTATGCATTTGAATGAATGAACGGATTGTTTGAATGAATGAATTGTGCTGGTTAACTTTCTTCTATGTGTTAATGTCTTGGTTTTGTGCGTATGCTAAAGAGGAAGATACACAAAATAAAAAATATATTCCTGAAAAATTTTAATGGAATGGGCCTATTAAAGTATGAAGTCTTGATGGGCTGTAATTTGACTTAGAATACACATTCGAATTATTATGAACATTTCTAACAAAATATTTATTTTTAGAGGATGGTTTTTTATTACTTTGCCAAAAATGAAACTTTCATGCAGGTCTCTAGTTAAAACCTATCAATATATTTAAAGTACTTTTCCTAAAACTAGTACAATTTTTATTTATTTATGCAATTCTACTGAAGACATCTGAAATAGTATTTTAGAAGTAAATTTAGTATATATTTTTGGACAAACACCAAACGCCTTTTCAAAACATTTAGGGGCCGATATTTCGGTAACCGTAACTTGTTTTTCAAAACTCTTTGGCAGATTTGCTCAACCAATAGTCTAGTTTAATTTTGCGTTACAAGTATTGAGGCTGGCGGCTATAACCTGAATTTTGTTCCTCTAGTTTAGAAAAAATTTAAAAATGTAGTTTACAAAAAATTAGGAAAAAAACATTTCTTTTAAATCTTTTCTGGAATGATTTAAATAATAAAAATTGACTGCAGAAACGAAGCATGTTTTTTATACAAGAGAAAATTTTATTGGAGGTAAAAATTAAGCAAAAACCTATTTGACTATTTTGGTTTTTTAATAAAATAACTTAAACTAAACCACTTACACTCCTAACTAAGATGAGCTAACTCATTAATATGTTCATAACCAGAGCTCAAGCATCAGATATTAAAATTGTCTGTGAGTCTTATTATCCTATCTTTAACTAGTTCAATGCCGGCAAGGGAATGAAGTCGCTCAGTCGAAAAAAACCATGGAAGATTAAAAATTAACTTCAGTAACTTGTTTTGCGCTATTTGCAATTTTTGTAAATAACAGTTTGCACTTGTGGACCAAACAGGGGCTGCATAGAAAATGATAGCATGGAAAATAGATTTTAAAATAAATTTTTAATTACTGATGTTCAGTCTTATAAAGAGATATAATATTCGAGTTAGTACGTTTACCTTATATGTTATGTACGGTATGTGGTCTTTGAATTTCATCCTAGAGTCAAGCATAACACCTAAATATTTAACTTTTTGTTCCCATTGCATGGAATAGTTGTCGAACATAATACTACTCTGTGGTAGAATACAATCCTTGCGTTTTCTAGTGAAATATATTGACTGAGTTGTATCAGTATTTAGCATAATTTTCCATTTGCTAAAATACGAATGTAGTTCAGTTAAGGCTCTTTGAAGATTAGTTATTACGTCTGTAGCTAATATTTCGGAGCTGAGAATCGCTGTGTCATCAGCAAAGATTGACAAAGCACATTAGTCCAATATGAACTATAAAAGTTCGAAGATGGAGAAAACTGTGAATGATCTTTGTAAGCTGTATGGAAAAGTTAAAATTGATCATTTTTAAAACAAGACCGTCATGCCATACCGAGTCGAAGGCAGCTTTGACATCGAGTAAGACCCTGCCTGTTGATTTCTGGAGATTGAACTTTTCGTAAACTAGGTTTCTTATTCTTATTAGTGGATGAGCAGTATTGTGTTCGCTGCGAAAACCAAGCTGTTGGGGCGGTATAATGTTATTGGTTTCCATAAAATCTACTTATCTAATTTTAATAATTTTTTCTAGATTTTTACTTATTGAGGACAATAAGCTTATAGTTCGGTACGATGAGGGGCAATCTGGAGGTTTTTTGGTTTTTTAGTTGGAATGACTTTGGATTCCGTAAATTCTTGTGGAAAATAACAAAACTTAAGGCAATTTAATTACCTTTTGGGGAAGTGCCTTTAAACATATATTGTTTACACCATCAATTCCTGGTGATTTCTTATTCTTAAACGACTTGATTATGGCAGAGATATTTGATGTAGTTGTTGAAAAATCGCCCGAACGATTAACATTCATCGATCGAAATGATCGTAGAGTGTTACTAACTAATGAATTTGTAAGGGGGTTAACAATGTTTGTTGAAATGGAATGATTCATAGCAAATGTCTGAGCCAAAATTTCACCTTTTTCTCGGTTGGTAGTGTATCGGTTACCGTTTTGTTTCAGAATGGGAATACTTCTGGTCTTCTTCCCTAGTATTTTGGTTAAATTCTAAAATGGTGGAGAGCTTTAATCTAGAGTGGATAACAAATGATCCTATGATTTATTTCTCAATTTTTCAATCTCCTCACGAATTTTTTTATTCAATAATTTCATTTGAAACTGGTCGTTTATATTACTATATCGTTGCCAATCTTGCCTTAAGTTATTTCTTTGTTGAATCATATTTCTTACGAAATACGGTAGGGGTTTCCTGACATGGGAGGTATGTTTATCTCGTAGGAACACTAAATTCAATTGCACCGTTTAAAACCTGTTTAAAGTGTAAGACAAGACTGTCAATATGTTCACAGTTTGTGATACTGTCGGTATTTGGTATCCTAAGGTGAAGATTTAAGAATATATCAAATCTATTCCAGCTGCCCTTATAAAGTCGTATTTGAAAGTTGATGTATTATTGCACGAGCTGTTTAAAATGATCTTCACTGGCAAATGGTCAGAGCTTAAGTCATTTAAGACTTCAGCAGGAGACGAAGCATGTTCTTAACTAATCTGGGTGCGCTGAATTCAAATCTGGCATAAAAATCTTGTCTATCTATCACGTCTTGTTAAATTGGTATAGCATCCTGGCAATACCGTAAAACAGTCAGTACTGACACTACAATTTCACAATTATTTATTTGACAAAAGCCAACATTCATTCTAATTTTTTTTTTTTTAAATCTTTTTTTTTTAATCCAAATTTTTTATATTTTTAATTAGGCTTAAGTTCATGAAATTTAATTTTTTTTTTTTAATTTCCTAAGCTAATGCCACGAAGCTCTATGCTTGTCTGCAAGAAAGAAACTAGAGTCTCTGGCGGGAATCGAACCCGCAACCCCGGCGCTGATAGACTAGCTCGCTACCAGCTAGCCTAACGGGGCACGTCATGATAGTAAATTTCAATCATGTCAGGAAGATCGTGTGCAATTGAATTTTACTTTGCGTGTGGTAAATATTTGGTTGGATAAAATAGATATGCAATATCATAATCTTTAAAATAAGCATATTTACATTTTTCAGTCAGAAACTTGGACAAACAGTGGACACCGACAATGTTTTGCATATTCTTCATTCGCATTTAGATTTTTTTCCAAAAAAAAACTAGATGCTGTGAGCGCGAACAAGCGTAGCGTGCTCACCCAGACTTAGAGTGTTTATAACTCTTATTCGCTTAAGGTTTTATTTGTTTAATATTTTTGGCTTTTCCAAAATCTTTGGAAAAGGTTTCCTGATGAGCTGGTGTAAGCAACCGGCGAAATGCGCATAGAGGCTTGCTTTCCCTCAACAAAAAATTTCAGTGTATTTATCAAATATGAAAAACTGGGAATTTAGCACGTCATAAGAAGATCGTATTAATAATAAACTTTGTATTCCCGAAAATAACTTTGATAGAAAATTGAAAGAATTTATCAAGGATTTTGAGACAAAAACATGCTGGGAGACTATTGCTGGACTCGAATGCGTAGAACCGAACCAACAAAATACAAACGACGTTCAAATCACGATTTTCTATGTAAGAAACGAATAAACGTATTTTTTTCGCGAAAACCCGACGTGGTAGAGAAATATCAATTACAGATTCGAATTCAGCCCACCAAATTACTCTTGAAAATAGGAAAGATATTTGGTTTCCCCAGTCCAAAACCTTGTTGGCTAGTGTTATCTATCATAATATGCCTTTTAAATTTTTTGATTTTCACATTTAGTTCAAAAATTTTTATGATTTTTGCTACGAAAAAATTCAAATGGCACCACTGTGCCTCGGCTCGCTATTATGGATTATTTTATGCAAAAGATTTAGACATCGAATATTTAACATGCCGGAAAAAAGCAAAGCATAAAGTTTTGTTTCATAGCGTGTGACATGAGGGAAACGTCCTTTATTAAAGATACATATTTCTCAGAATGCCATTATATGTGGGGTATAGATGCAAAGACTGCAATGTCCACTTTTTTCACAAACGTAACTAATAATACCTCTTAGTTGTATTAAATGAATGCTTCCAATTAGTGAATATTACATTACCAGAAACACTTTAATCCCATAAAAAAGTATGTTCAAATATTAAGAATTTATGCAAAAACGGCAATGTCCATTGGAGTTAATATTTCCCTTATCTATAAAAACTCGAATTTCCTCCGTCACTCAAATAAGTGCAGTAGTGCAATTATTTTTGAGTCGGAAACCAGATTGCCTATTGGTTAGTAAATTTTCCACCCAAAAGTAGCCAACCATGTGTTAATGCAAGAGTCTTACAAAGACTTAAGGTAAATATGAAAGGATAGTAATTGGACTCCTATGTTTACGGATGGGATGGTTTACTTCCAGTTCTGTGGAAAAATACCTTTTGTAATTAGTGGAAGCAAGTAAGGCAGAAGGATTTTATCAGGAACGATTGCATTTAATTTGACATTATGGCAAGCAAATTAATGAACAAATTTCAAGATTTATTTTCGAAATAAATTAAGACATTTCAGGAAACTTACAGTGAAACCCAGCTTTCTTTGCTTAAGCACAATGAGAATCTATATATGTATATAAAAATGAAAAATGTTTGTATGTTAGTTTGTTTATTTTTTGGCTTATAGACTTCTAAGCTACTGAACCGATTTTCCTGAAATATTTACAGTATCATCACAAGAGCCCTAAAAATAAAATAGGCTGCTTATTTTTTCGATAGGAGCTGGGGAATTGGTACCCCTCATAGGATGCCAATATTAAATATCGCATATCTTAAGAGCCGCTGCACGCATTTTGTTGAACTTTTTGGAGTAGGATCTTCTGAGCCCAAAATTGAAATAAAATAGCAGCGGGGGAAGTGTTACCCCCCCATAGGACGCCAATGTTTAATATCGCATATCTTAAGAACTGTTATAGTGAGAATGTTCAAACTTTGTAGAAAACACTCTTATGTAGTATACTACATTATTGAAAATAACAATAAAGCGGGTAGGCGCAGGGGGGAAATACCTCCCATAGGATGCATATATTAAATATCGATCAACTGAAGAACTATTAAAGGGAGAGTCTTCAAACCTGGTTTAAGCTACTATTATGATGAACTTAAAATTTCAATATAAAAATGGGCGGGGTTGGCAGCGGAGAAGCAGTACCCCTTATAGATAGAAATATAATTTAGAGCCACTGCACGGATTTTGTTGAACTTTTGGTAATAGGATCTTCTGAGCCCCAAAATTGTAATAAAATAGCAGCGGGGGAAGTGGTACCCCCCATAGGACGCCAAAGTTTAATATCGCATATCTTAAGAACTGTTATAGTAAGAATGTTCTAACTTTGTAGAAGTCACTCTTATGGTATACTACACTATTGAAAATAAAAATAAAGCGGGTAGGCGCAGGGGGGAAATACATCCCATAGGATGCATATATTTAATATCGCTCAACTGAAGAACTTTTAAAGAGAGAGTCTTCAAACCTCGTTAAAGCTACTATCATGGTTAACTTTAAATTTCAATATAAAAATAGGCGGGGTTGGCAGAGGAGGAGCAGTACCCCTCATAGATAGAAATACAATTAAGAGCCACTGCACGGATTTTGTTGAACTTTTCGTAGTAGGATCTTCTGAGCCCCAAAATTGTAATAAAATAGCAGTGAGGGAAGTTTACCCCCCATAGGACGCCAATGTTTAATATCGTATATCTTAAGAACTGTTATAGTGAGAATGTTCAAACTTTGTAGAAGTCACTCTTATGGTATACTACACTTTTGAAAATAAAAATAAAGCGGATAGGCGCAGGGGGGAAATACCTCCCTTAGGATGCGTATATTAAATATCTATCAACTGAGGAAGTGGTTAAAGCAGTGTAGCGAAGCGCAACGGGTTAAGCTAGTCTTATATAAAACAAATTTGTATCCCAAAATTAACAAACAAAATGAGTATTCACTCCCATCCACTTATAAAACTCTTCTTATTTCTATATAAATACATTTTTTTATTTTATCTTTTTGAAATAAAAAACGGATAATAAATTGTCCTTAAAGTAACATTCTTAAATACAAAAAAGCTTTATTCTTAAATAAATTTATCTATAAGTATTTAAATAAAACATCTACCAAATTTATCTAAAAGACAAAACTATTTAAAGGTTTTTTTTCTTTTTTTGTATTTTGTAATTAAATACTCACAATCTTATATTACACTAAACATTGTAATAAATTTTCTGGAAATTTAAAAAATAAAACAAGCAAATATTATTTTTGTTTGTGGTAGTATAAAATGTATATAAAACATTTCAAATGCATGAACATTAGTTTCCTTAAAGCACAACAATAACAACAACAAAACAGATTACAAACATCCGGTTATTGTTGTTGTTGTTGTTGCTATGGGTCCTTTAATAATCCAACAATTTGGCAAAAATAAAACTCCAACCAAGGAAAAGCAAAAAAAAAACCAGAGTAGAAAATATAAATTAGTTTTTAAATACAGCAACTTTTGCCACAAAAACTACTACATAACAATTTTATCTGAAATATTTACAAGCCCACAAACTAATATCAATACAGTCATAAACACACTCACACTATAACACTTTATATTTATAAGGATGTGGTTGTAAAATAAAAATATCATAAAAATTGCAAGAAAAAAGCACACACTCACACATATAAATGAATAAAAAAACAAAGAAACATGAAATGAAATTGAACTCTAGACCAACATTCATTCATACATGGAAATATAATTGCACAAGTGTAGAACACGTTTCGCTCGCATTGATGTTTCTAACTCTCTATGGCATAAGACTGTTTGTGTGGTGTGTCTTGTTCCAACACTCTCATAAAATAACAACAACAAACTTCCACAATTTATTTCTACTTTTAAAAAAAAAAAACTTTACCAAAATCAAAAGTAACGAAAACAACTTTGCAACAGACTTTTTTTTAACAAAAGTGTGTAATTTATACGCATTCATACAGAAAAACAACAAATTTACATGGATGTTCAAAGTACCCTGGAGCCTTGAAATACGTGATGAGTTTTTGAAAGCGATCTAATAGACTATAAAACTGTTTAAAACCTTTAAGTTCTCAAACCGCTTTAGTTAATTATTTTTAGCAAATTTCACTGACTTAAGTTAACTGACACATCTTTTGAAGGTTTTTGGAAAGTAAAATCAAACATAAAAAGTAAATTCGGTTGTGCCGACTTTTTGTTACCCTTAACCAAAAAATAAAATTTTCTGATCTTTCAAATTTGTGCCCAAATGAGTGCCCCGGTAGGCTAGCTAGTCGTGCGATCATCTATCAGCCCCGGGGCTGCGGGTTCGATTCCCGCCAGAGACTCTGGTTTCTTTCCTGCAGACAAGCGTAGTGCTTCGCAGGGATTAGCATAGGGAATAAAAAAAACAAACAAAAAAAAAAATTTTAAAAGTGAAAGTGCTTTAGTTAGCGAAGCCAGTGTTCGTTATACCATAGAGAAGAAAATCCTTGCGCCCGGCCAATGGCCGGGTATAACGTGAAGCTTTAGTAAGCAATGCCAGTGTTCGTAGTACCATAGACAAAAAAATCCTTGCGCATGGCCGAAAGCCCAACTATGCTATCAATCGTACGATTTTTAAAACCAAAACTGTATTATTATCCGGATTTTGAAATCGGGATTCTAAATTAAGGATTTTTAAGTTCGGGCATATGAACTCCACTGAAAATGTTATATGTAACTTTCTTTGTGTTCTTTTTTTTGGGGTTCAAATTAATTATAAATTTTGAGGTGCTTTTTCATAATGAAGAATAACCCCAAATTTAGGGTCATATTTCATTTCATTTTTAGGGTTATTTTTCATTTTTTTGGGGTAATTTTTCATTAAAAAAGTGGGGCCGTATTGCATTATGAAAAAAAGCCCCGAATTTGGGGTCAATTTTCATTTAATTTTTGGGGCCATATTTCCTGGGGTCATATTTCGCAGCGCCGTCATACAGACATCTTATTAATAATAATTTTTGTATTCCCAAAAATAACTTTGATAATAAATTTCCTCGCACTGGTTCATCTCCTTGTAAATTTTGTAAATTTTAAATTTACAAATTTTCATTTGAGGCAAAACCCTGTTTTTTTTTTTAATATTTACAATTAACAAAGTAATTTTTGGGAATACAATTAAAGTTAAAAACAATTATGGCATTGTAAAGAATAACGAGTAAGAAGTATACAACGGCAAATGTTGTTGTAATTTTTGCCGGGATTATCGAAAAATAACAAGTTTTTTGGGTTGTTTCCCTTTATGGGAAATTTGTTATTTTTTAAAGTGGTGTTATTTCAAAAATTTTTAGGGCTTACTGAGATGATAAGAGAGAAGATTAATTTAAATTTGCCTTGTGTACTTGTCTCTCTTGATTTATCAAAAGTCTTTGATCGTTGGATTACACAATATTGGTAAGGAAATTGAATTCAATATTGAGGTTTAATGCAATCTTATGTTATCGTATTTATTGGGACGCACACAGGTACAAATTGAACATTTAGCGCGACAAAATTATTTACTTCATATGGATTCAATAAATTTAAATGAAACTAGGTACGTCATGGTTTTTAGGGTCGCTGGTTACGAATCTGATATGAGTTTTTAAAAATTTTAAATGGCGGTTCCAATATGTCGGACAACTTTTAAAAAATTGATCGAATTCGCTTAAAACTTATTTTTAGGGTCGCTGATTACGAATCTGATGTTAGTTTTCAAATATTCAAAATGGCGGATCCAATATAACGGACAATTTGCAAAAAATTGACCGAATTCGCTTAAAACTTATAACACGTGATTTTTGATATCTGCTTTTAAAAATTAAAAATTCAAATTCCAAAACATTAGGCCTAATTAAAAACTTAAAACGAGAATACTTATAAAAAGCGAGAATACTTATAAAAAGTGCCAGAATGTAAAATTTGGCGATTTAAAGAAAAATGATACCCTACACCACAGTATTTTAAAGTATATTTACGAGAGTACATCCTATTCGGAAACCATGGAGAATCATGCTTATGTATCCATATAAATATAGATCTACACTCAAAAGAAAAATCAATCCAAACGTACTCAAATCAATCCGAAGCGGGATTGATAGTACGGTGAGTACGTATTTTCTTGAATCAAGTACAGAAAGATTGATTCAAATACGGATTTTCAATCAGAAAATACTTAAACTACCCATATTCAATCCCGATTTCATACTTGAAGTAATCCGAAAATGAGATTGATTTAAGTAAAACTAAGATTAAATCAATCTCAGAATGCGCTTGATTCAAGAATTATAAAATAGTTTTAGTCCGAACTCGTACTTAATATAATCCGAAACTGAGATTGATTTAAGTAAAACTAGGATTGAATCAATCTTTAAATGAGCTTAATTCAAGTATTATAAAGTTGATTTTATTTCAAATTTGTGCTTGAAAAAAAAACCAAATAAGAAATAAGAAAGAAACAATTATTATGATTGATTTACTTACCCGTTTTACACCTTAAAGAATGATAAAACACCAACATCATGCCCCATTATGGTTGTTACTTTTAAAATCTTATGTACATATTTAACTAAAAATATAAACTAAATGAGAAGCAAGATTTCAAATATACTTTTTAACCCTTCGTGGTACACAAGAGTCTGGCCAGACCTATGTGAACTGTGTATAGATAATCAAAACATGCGTAAGCCGGAGGGTTAAACATGAAAATAATACATACATACATACATACATATATATGTATATGTTTTTGTTCTTGTTCTGTTGTTTTTGTTGTTACTACAAACAAAAAGCAAATCGTTTTGTTCGAGCTTGTGTTGTGTTGTTGTAATTGTACAATAAATTTTTTTGAGAGATAAGACTAATAAGTTTTATGAGATTAAAACCTTAATTTTGTAATTTTACTCTCAGAGTGGCATTATCAACGAAAAGTTTAATCTTTTTTGTACTTGATTTAAGAATTTTATACTTATTTCAAGAAATATCGGGAATGCTTTTTTAAAGTTATCCCATTTTTAGTGTTATTCGTACATGAATTTTTAAGTACGATTCGTGATTAAAGTAAGTATAAAAAGATTAATTTATCCCGAGTGTTTTTCTTTCTGTTTATCTATGTTTTAAATTTCATCCAAATCGGTTTGATAGTTTGTGTGTAGTAGAAATTGCCCCCTAACTCCTCGTATGGTTCTATTTTAGAAAACCTGCATAGCTCATGTACCCGTATAAATATGGATTTATCTGTTTTAAATTTCATTAAAATCGTTTCGATAGTTTCTGAGAGGCAGAAATTGCCCGTGGTCCTACGATTTCGCCCATTTTCAATAGCTTGTTCATTGTGCCAATAAGAAGCTTTAAGCAAAATTTTATCATATTTTAAGGTGTAACACACATCAGCCCAAATACATAATACCCTCTCCGCTATTGTGGTATGGGTATAAATAGGCTCTATTTCTTGAAATTGGAAAGACTTGGACCTCCACTTGACTTTTTTACACCTACTAGTAGTTAGTTTTTTGACTTATAACGAAAAGTTGTGGAACTGTTTGGAACTTTTTTTGTAGCTCTAGCTAAAGTAAATTTTTCGATATATTTCATAATAAAAACAGTACACTATACCTACACTACAAATAATTTTTATTTTAATAATAACTGCAAATTATGTACCTGATGCTTAAAAATGTATTTAAACAATTTTAAACTGTAAATTTACAAAAAATTGACGAGTTTACACTGAACGAAAAATGCTTCATATATTTAACGAATCATTTTCATAGAAAAATTTTCATTGGTTAAATGAAAATTTTCATTGTCTAAATGGAATTTCATAGTTATAAGGAAGTATTTTCGTTAAAATCGCTTCACTGGATTACGTAATTACGTAAAAAATTTTCATTGGATACATGAAAACTTAAGTTTGCCAAGTTAAACAAAAAATTTTAATTGGGAACATTAAAAAAAAAATATACAAACATAACTAAATAAGATACAAAACTATAGTTTCCTTAAAAAAAATGTTTAATTGTTAATAAAAAAACATTAGATTTAATTATTTCATACATCTAATTTATGAAATTAAAAATTTTTTTATAAAAGAAACATATTTCAATAATTAAAAAAAAAAAAATTTTTATATAAAAAACCCAAAATAAACTAATGGCCATTTTCTAATTAGGCGATTATCTTTTTCCCCAACGAAAAACTGCACATTAAAGAAATTTGGTTTTCTCAATGTCTCATTTGCTTCGATTTTATCGCAAAGCTAACCGGCACTCATCTGCCAATTATTTATTTTCCTTTTATTTGCCGTACAGATAAATTTAATCAGCTGACTCCCAACTTTTACATGTATTTTGAGTGGTGTTGCCAGCTGAAAACTTTGTGTTTTGTCGGTATATTGAGAAAACCAAAATCGTTAACGGACAGTTTAACGGTCCAATAAATTTATGTTAACATTGAGTAACAGACAGTTTTTTGATACATTCAGAAAATGGCCATAACGGCGGCATGAAATAACGGCTCCGTGCAATAACTTCCAGGTGCAATAAGTCCCAGTGCAATAACTCCCAATGAATTAAATCCCAAAATAAATGAAATAAGTCCCAAACTGAAAAAAAGAAATAAATCCCAAAAAAAATGAAATTATTTCCAAGTTTTAAATGAAACAAACCCCAACTTTTGGGAGTTATTTCATAATGAAATACCTCCTAAAGACATTAATGAAATAACTTCCAAAAACAGTCCATCGAAAAGAAATGAAATAAGACCCAAAAAAAATTAAATTTATTTATAGGTTACCAAAAAACTAACATTGAGTCCTCGACATTTTGACAACAAATTGGGCATTTTATTATATTCTGACCTCCTGCAATGGCAACTGCCTGCAGTTTAAGCACGCCAGGTACAAGGATTACCTCCTCTATGGTATAACAAACATCGGCTTCTCTAACTAAAGCAAACACCGGCTTCGCTAACTAAAGCTTCTCTGCAAAGCCGGCCTTCGGCCGGGCGCAAGGATTTTATACTCTATGGTTTAACAAACGCCGGCTTCGCTAACTTAAGCTTTTCTGCATAGCCGGCCTTCGGCCGGGCGCAAGGATATTATACTCTGTGGTATAACAAACACCGACTTCGCTAACTAAAGCTTCTCCGCATAGCAGGCCTTCGGCCGCGCGCAAGGATTTTCTCCTCTATGGTATAACAAACTCCGGCTTCGCTAACTAAAGCTTCACTGCATAGCCGGTAACCATAAGACACTGCAATTGCAATTAGCAAAATTTTCTTCTTTGATAAACTTCAGCCATTGTATTCAAATAGTTTGAAATATCCCGTTATAAATACCGTTTAAAATTTTAAACAATTCTAAGAAATTGCGAATAATTGAAAATGAAAAAACTCCCACAAAAAATGAAATAACTCCCACAGCAAATGAAATAACACCGAAAACCAAAATATAATGAAATAACTTAATATTTTCGGGGACTTATTTCATTTGGATTTTATTTCATTATGAAATAACTCCCAGGAAAAAAATGAAAAAACTTCCAAAAAAATGAAATAAAACCGAGAGGGCTGGGAGCTATTTCATAATGAAATTACTCCCACATTTTTATGAAAAGTTTTTGGGTCTAATTTCATTTTTTTCTTGGGACTTATTGCACCTGGGAGTTATTGCACGGAGCCGAAGTCACTCCCCAAAATATAACCCCCCAAAATAATAATGAAATAACCTCCCAAAAGTTTGTACAGAGAACAACAGAAACGATTTTTGGGGGATTATTTAATTTTGTTTGGGGTGTTAATTAATTTTTTTAATTGGGGTATAATTTCATATGAAATATATAATGAAAACGTTTTTGGGCGCAAGGATTTATCCACTTTGGTATACAGAACACCGGCTTCGCTAACTAAAGCTTATCTGCGTAGCCGGGTCGATTCGGTACTAGAATACTATAGAGGAGAAAATCGTGGCGCTATGCAGAGAAGCTTTAGTTAGCGAAGCCGGTGTTTGGTATACCATAGAGGAAAAAGTCATTGCGCCCGGCCGAAGGCCGGCCATGCAGCAAAGCCTTAGTTGGCGAAGCTTGTGTCTGATGTATCATTCTATGATATCTATCGCGTGATTCTTTAAAGCAAAACTGTATAACTAATTGTATTGCATATATCGGGCTCTTATTTCATTTCAGAAATGGGGTTTTATTTCATATGAAATAAGCCCCCAAAAATTAGGGAATTATTTCATTAATGTTTGGGGCGTTATTTCATTTCATTGGGGGTTAATTTCATTTTCAAAATTGGGGCTTTATTGCATATGAAATAAGGCCCCACGCTTTGGGGGGTTATTTTATTATATTTTTGGGGGGTTATTTCATGCCGCCGGCCATAACACTGTCTTTTTTCTCTTTTTTATTTTCGAGGAAATATTTCAAGGCAAAACGAAATTTTGTTTTCGTAATTTGAACCGCTAATTTTTAAGTTTTATTATATGATTTAAAGTCCTGTAGCACAAGTTTGCTCTTCACTTTTTTGATGCTTCGGTAGCTAGTTTGTTAGTGTAAGCGTTGCAAGTTTAAGTCCCGATAGTGACTGTAGTTTGTTTCACTATAAAGGGCTGAAGGCCTCCGGTAGAATTTTTAACTAAATTAGGTTTCTTGTTAAGTTGCGTCCAACTAAGTGAGCGCGCTAAAAATGCTTTTTATGAAATAACACATTACAACGAATATGTTATCACTGAGTAAATTAAATAACAAATTGGCAAAAAGATTAATAAATATTAAAAAAACTACATTACTTTTAAACAAAATAATTTTGGTAATCCACTAATTTCATCTAAATACAGTAAGCAAAAATTTATTTTAATGCTCTAAAAAACTTATATTACAAATTTATTTTTTATTGTTTCTCCCTACAAAAAAAAAAATTATAACCCTTATTTTACTCGAAATTTTTTTTAAGTTATTAATTAAACAAACAGTTCTACTAAAAATCGTTCAAAAAACTAGACATTTGGGTTGTTCACGGAAGGCTGGGTATCAGGTTATATGGTTATTTATTTATATTCACAACAACAAAATACATTTATTTAAATTATTAATATTGTGGTTATTTTGTTGAACTATTTATGGTTTTTAATCCAAATTTGTAATCTTTTTAATTAGGCTTAAGTTCATGAAATTTAATTTTCATTAAATTATTTTTATGAAGAAAGGAATTTTACAACATGAAAATTAATTAAAATTGTTATTGATAATCTTTCATTCTTGACGTGGCTCGGGCTCGAACCCTGGCCGGCAGGTTACCATGACATGTTTCGATCGCAACCACTCGGTCTCCTCAGATGGATTTGCCGTCTTACACTCGCAGCCATCGACGACTGCTGACGTCAATAGTCAAACATCAATCCTTAAACCAAATTGTATTTTAACATTTGGTAGATCGAAATTTGCTTTCCTGAATGATTATCCATTTTCAATTGATTTCACATGTTTTTTCCCTTTACTTCTGTTTTTTTTTCGTACTTTTGTCAAGAATGAAAGATGAATGAAAGATTATCAATAACAATTTTAATTAATTTTCATGTTGTAAAATTCCTTTCTTCATAAAAATAATTTAATGAAAATTAAATTTCATTTATTTAAATTTTTTTTTTTTGCTGTCAATATAACTACATAACCATATAAAAGCATTTTTGTAGGCATAAGCGCCACTTTATAGTCATTAATCTAAAGATAAAACATATTTGAACTGCCAGGTTGATTTCTTATTTCCTCATATATTGTCCATTTTAAAGGCCTTAGAATTTTTCCAGAATACTTATTTCAAATATTGGTATCGAATATTTTTTAGCAAATTTCGAACCAATTAAAACGGAAGGCTCAGTAGAAATTTATAAAAATATTTACTTCAGTTCCCTTGAACACGTGGTGTTATAAACAATTTATCCAATGTACTCATAGAAAAAGTTTGGGCTGTTTTGTGCTCTCATTTACAGAAATTTCGAGTACGAGAAGGCTTTTCGGTAACATTGGGATCTAGCCGGGTTCTAATTTTGTGTACTAGAAATTAACTTTTATTTATAATATTAACTATTTAATATATTTATTACATATTAAAACTTCGCCTTACTTTACATAATTAAATTAATTTATTTTATTCGACACGCACGCACTACCGATTACATTACAATTTAAATAGAAATTATCATGATTAATTAAGGCATTTTGCGTTTATTCTGTCCACTAGTAGTTGCAAAGAATATAATTTTGTATGGGAAATTTTCAACTGTACTGTTGTTGTTAATGTACTTGTGTATAACTGTTACAATTATCTGAGCAGCTCCTTAAAGTGACGAAAAAGTATAATTTAAGATCCCACAATTAGATTCTTACGTATTTTCTTTATTAAAACCAAATGCGACGAAGTAGTTTAAATTTGGTAGAAAATCGACAAAACTTTACCAAATGCTTGAGGGATACTTTATTTTCCTTTAAAACACAAATCCTTGTATGTGTAAAATAATGAAAACAAAAAATGTTCTACATAAAAAAAAACAAATAAAAATGTATAGTCGGTCAAGCCCGACCAATTGATATCCTACACCACAGTATTTTAAAACAAATTTTATAGAGTGTATGGCTATAGGAATAGGGATCTATCTATGTTTTAAATTTCAATTCAATTGGTTTGATAGTGAGCACAAAGACCCTTTTCCGAAAAGCAGTTTGTATTTTCATTCCTTAAGCCAATTTCATTAAATTATCTTCGAAATTGCGACCTGTACTTTGCGCACAAGGTAACATGGACAGCCAGCCAGCCGGACGGATATCAATAGATCTACTTAGAAAGTGATTCTGAGCCGATCGGTATACTTAAAGGTGTTTAACACATCAGCACAAATGTATTGTACTTTCTCTACTATTGTAGTGTGAGTAAAACAAAAACAACAACAGGCCATTTAATCACACAAATTTGAGGCAGTCGTGTTGCTCCTCATATCTCAGTAATTTAAAGACCGATGTAGCGGAATGTCAAAAGCAAATTTTTCCGAACTTTATGTGGCATAAACATATCTTTGACGTGAGGCATATTGATATTTAGACAGAAAAATGCATTTTGAGTTTGTGATAGGGACTATTTTTCCACCGTTTGGTATCAATAACATTAGCGCAACGCAACCGCTTCCATTCGCAATCATTTGATCTTTAGGAGATAAGTCAATTAAAAAAAGTAATTAAATAAAGTTTAATTTAACATTCCGAAAAACCACAAATTCTGACTTAATACCTTTTTGCCTAACTTAATAGATATAACAACCTAGTCCCCATTGTATGTGGGGCCTTTGGAAAATCCATTTCATCAAACACATGGATAAATGGATATCGTACTCTTAAGCCACTCATAATATATTTATATAGGTATTTCCATTAAAAAGACTACTTTTTGTCACGTTACACCACCAAGCTTTTTAAATTGTTTCTAAAATAATAATTTATATATTATTAAATTTTTTGTATTTTGGTGTCAAGCAAAATTTAGTGAAAGAAAAAAAATTAAATAAAATCGCTCTTAAATACAAGATAAAATGCTTGATAACGAAACGTTACACTTTTGTGGGAGTGCCCATATACTCATATGACCCTGTTTGCTTCGATCCGATTTCCGTTGTTTCGATTTGTGTCGCTTTTAAAAATGTTGTACAAACCGCTTTGCGACGTATTTCAATCAGAAAACGTAGCTCATTCACGGCAGCAGCTGTTAATAATGCCATAAACTATAACAACCAAATCTATGCAAAAAAGAAATCTTGAACAATTGCTAAATTAGATAATTTTGTAAAAAAAATCATTGAGAATCCTAAATCAAATGGTTGCAAGTGTTTTTGGTTAAGATTCATCAGATGAAAAGAAAAAAACTGAAATTCTTATGTAAAATTAAGTGAGCAAAATTATATAAGAATTTCGGTTTTTTCTTTAATATTTGTATCAAGGCGAATTCATGAAAACGGTGGTTGCGCTACTACAACAAGTACAACACAAAAAACACATTTTATTTAATTTGTTGCTTTCGTTGGTCGATATCAGGGCTGTCAGATTTTTATGAGCTTCATCGCCAAACCAGATTGCAGAAATCGCACACAAAAAAAAACTAGTATAATATATCAGTAAACAATCGCCAAAAACTTAGAAAAAATACAAAAAAATCGCCGAAAGTAAATTTTGTTTAGTTTCTGTTATTTTTTTTTTTTTTTTAATTACAAAAAAAAGGGAGATGATATATTTACATAAAAAAATGGATAATCATTAAAAAAAAACAAATTTCGATCAACCAAGTGTTAAATACAATTTGATTTAAAAATTGATGTTTTCATATTGACTGCCAGCAGTCGTCGATGGCTTTAAGTGTTAAACGACAAATCCCTCTGAAGATATCGAGTGGTTACGATTGAAACATGTAAGAGTAACCTGTCCGTAAAAGCCTGGGTTCGAGCCCCAGCTGCAGTCAAGAATGAAAAATTATCATTATATTTTAATTAATTTAATGTTGTAATATTCCTTTCTTCATAAAAATAATTTAATGAAAATTAAATTTGATGAACTTTAGCCTATTTAAAATATCAAAAAATTTGGATTAAAAACCATAAACAGTTCAACAAAATAACCACAATACTATTGTTTATAAAAAAAAAACTAAAATTAAGTACACAAGTCTATAAGATCGTACACTTCAGCCTCATCGAATTCATTAGTGGTGTTTTGAACTGCATACATGCGATTATAATTAAACGGTGACTGAATATAAATTCACTTAAAATGATAACAAAACAAAAATCATGTGAAAATAGTTTCCATTTTTTTTTTTTTTTTTGTAAGTTACAAATGATAACAAAAAAATGACAAGCTGTGACAAAAAAAAACGCTGAAATAATATAAATGGTAAAAAAAATTTCCAAGTAAATCGCCAGTTAATCAAAAATCGCCACAAAAAAAAAGTCGCCAGTCGCCAAATGGAAAATTCCACCGCCAAACACGTTTAAAAAATGCCACGTTTGTCGAGAAATCGCTAATCTGACATAATCAACTTGTCTCTCTCTCTCAGTAAGAAAAAAAGTAGGGTTGCCAGACGGCCTGGAAGGCCTGGATTGTCCAGTTTCTTTGGATACCAGCTAAAATACAACTTAAAAAACATTATTTAATTTTAAAAAATAATTTTTATATAAATTATATTTTTTAATAATTAAATTAATATTTTGAACGGAACAAACTCGTATACTAAGAAAAAAATTGCGAAGAACCCCTTTCTAATTTGCCAAAAGACATTCTAAAAAAAAACAATATTCGGTAAATTTTTCAAAAATGTGATAAAAATAATGTACAAAATCTATAATAATTGATCTCGTAAATACCAATATTAATGCCAATTAGCAATACTTTCTTTACTCACAAGAATCCATTTCTTTGACCGAATAAAGGCTACAATTTTAATAAGACTACGTTTTTAAGAAAGTTGGAAAATGTTTCAAACATTTTTGCTTACAACTAAGGTAATAGAGTTATTAAATTTTGCAAATAGCAATAAAGAATATGTGTAGTATATGTGGGTAAACATATAGTTATCAGTTCATGTTCGAATTCGATTGAAATTTATATCGAACAAGCTTTATAGACGATCTAGTGTTTAAAGCTCATTGAATTATTTCGTTTTATATACTTCATACTATACAGCTTGCATTCAACAAAATTTATCTTAACCTAGGGTTTACACTTGCAAGTGCAAGTTCGAAAAACTCAATACACTCACACATTTTTACTAACACCATCACATTTTTCGTACTTGCAGCCCAACTTGCAAGAGAATTTGCTTGCAAGTGAATTTTTGACACTTGCAGTAAGTAAAATGACAAATGAAGAAACAGTGTTACCATGGATGACTTTTGTATCAATTTACTAGTACTTAGTAATATAAAAGTTATGTTTATAGCGGATTTTCTGTGTATTTATAAAAAATAACACGTAAAAAAGAGAACAACTATACAACACCCCATCTCAATGGTAATTTTATCATAAATTTCAAGCATTTTGAAAAAAAAATTGTTAATGAAAATAATTTCTCAGTAATATTATGAAATCGCCACTACGGCAATACTGGAGTCAGAAATTTTATAAAATAAACATAATTTTTTCATCAAGATGGACCGAAAATTAAATAAAGAAGGAATTATTTAATTTGTTTTGTTATAACTTGTTAATATTTTTAACATGGTAATGTTGTTAAACCAAAAAACAAAGTTTTTTTTATAGGAAGTTTTCGCTTCGAGAACATTTGAAAAATGAACTTACAACTGACTGTGTAAACACTCAAGCTACTTGCAAGACTTTCGGCTTTTTCTTCGACTTTTTCGTTGATAATACGTATATACTACTTGCAAGTAATTACTTGCATGTGTAAAGGCAGGGTAAAATCAGGAGCAACTGCGTTAATTTTCAAAAACATTTATCTAGAAATCTCCATTGATTTTGCTTTCAATTTTACTCGATTTCGACTTTTACTTGAATGTATATTTCTTATGTGATTTAAATGAATATATACCAAGACGGATTGGCAAAAATACTACAACAATAAAAAAAAAACAGAAGCAACAGATGTTTTTTACATTGCATTGTTGGTATTAACAGTTCGAAATGTCAACCATTTCTAAACAAAATATCGTCAAATTAAAACAAATAGGTTCCAACTGTCAACGTCGACAGGCTTTTAGCTGCCACCTGTAGTAAATTTGCCCTAATATAAACAAAAGACTGAATTTAAAATGTTACGTTTTCTTTCTTTTAATTTTTTTTTTTTTTTTTTTTTGTTTATTTCAAGTAAAACTTTATTTTTATTTATAATTAAGTTCATTTAAAAATTGTCCAGTTATTTTTTCAATATCCAGGTAAAATTTTTCTATTTTCCAGCTATTTGACTTTTCGTATCTGGCAACCCTAAGCTCAGCTATGCTTTTAACACCAGCTTAAAAATTAATTCGCTTTTGTTGGTATAAATAGTAGGTAAATGAATTAATTTCATTTTTGTTATTATTTTTTTATTTCTTTGTAATTATTAAAAACACTTGTTGAAATAATTATGAAAAAACTTATAGAAAAAAATAAAACTATTATAATTAATACATCTGTGGAATTTTGACAAAACATCTTAAGTCATAATTAGTATTGTGGTAATTTTGTTGAACTATTTATGGTTTTTAATCCAAATTTTCAATACTTTTAATCAGGCTTAAGTTCATCAAATTTAATTTTCATTAAATTATTTTTATGAAGAAAGGAAATTTACAACATGAAAATTAATTAAAATTGTTATTGATAACACGGTGCTACAGTGAAAATGTACTTGGAAAATTTATTTATTTATTTTTATTTTTATTTATTTATTTATTTATTTGAAAAATAAGCAGTACAACAAGACTTAATCTTATTTAATAGTACTGGGGAGATAAAGGCACATTAGATTATAAAATTTACAAAGGTTTATCTTAAAACTAAAAACAATATAAAAACAAATTAAGTAGTTATGAATTGCAGATTTTTATATAAAAGAAAAGTAATAATTATAACAATAAAATTTTTAGTTATGTATGTGATTTTTCGTTAACCCAAGAGGGTAAATATTTCGCATCTAAAGTGCTTTGCATTGCTTATTATCTGTATATTAGGAGGAAGTTCATTCCAGAGGCGGATGGCATTAACGAGAAAGTGTCTTTCAGATATTTGCTTACGGTATCTTATGGAGTTTATTCTATTGCCCCGATTCGATCTTGAAAATGTCATTCTTTTGTAGAGATAAGTAGGTTGTCTATTAAATATAAGTTTATGTAAAAATATGAGTGTTCGGCATTTCAATAGATTTTCAAAAGATATATTATAGATTTGGTTTGAAAACTGAGTTATACTACTATATCTTGTACGTCCATATATATATATATCTGGCAATGTTGTTGTAGGTCACTTTGAGCTTATTCTTGCTTATTGAATCGCAACTGGAAAATAATTCACATCCATACATTAAAGTGGGTAGTAGATATGTCTTAGCGAGTAGCATGCGGATATTAATTGGCGTAAAATACTGTGTCATCCAAAGATTTCTTAACATAACATAGGTTTTTCCACATATGGCATTTATATGATTTGACCAGGTGAGATCGTTGTTAAAAATAACGCCAAGGTTTTTGGCACTTTTCACGATTTCAATAGTAGAATGTCCAATTTGGATTGGCGGCAAGCTAGACGGTAAAAATTTTGTTTTGCCTATAAGCATTGCCTTCGATTTTTTCGCATTGAGGCAAAGGCCATTCACTGACGCCCATCTTAATACGTTATCAAGATCGTGATTTAATTTGCTGATACAATCAATAATACCTGATGGGGAACAGCTGATGTAAAGCTGAACATCATCTGCATACATCTGTATACCACAGTAGTTGAGTCTAGACGGCAAGTCATTGGAATATATTGAATATAATAGTGGGCCAAGTATCGAGCCCTGTGGAACACCTCTTGTCATTAAGCAGCTGTTTGATTTATTAGAACGAATTGACTTCTACCATATAGATATGAAGCAAGTAACTTTACAGCTGTGTTTGAAAAATGGCACATGTATTTCAGTTTTTGGCAAAGTATTGTGTGTTCGACGGTATCAAACGCCTTAGAATGGTCAAGCAAAACCAAAAAAGATATCATATTGTTATCAAGTTTTGACCGTATTTCCTCTGAAACATCGATGAGAGTAGAAATACAGCTATGTCTAGGTCTAAAACCAGATTGTCTCTCAGAGAGCAGAGCATTTTCATACAAAAATCGAGTCATCTGCGTATGTATCAACCTTTCAAATACTTTAGACAAATAGGGCAAAATCGCAATTGGCCGGTAATTTTTATCAGGTTTAGGAACAGGTATAATCTTTGCTTGTTTCCACATTGATGGGAAAGTAGATGTTGTAATTATTGTGTTAATCAAATGTGTTATATGTTGTAGTATATATGTAACTATCAATTTAATAAATTTCGGATGAACCTCATCATTTCCCAAAGAGTCAGAAAATGACCTAGTGTAAGTTGAAGGCCTTGTTGAGTAGATCTCAAATCAGTTTTAAAATGTTCGGAAACACCCTCAAATTTCGGAGTTATTCCGAAAAAACATTTTCGGATGGGTTCGAGTACTTATAAACACGTAACTCAGTTGATTTTTATCCGATTGCTGTATATATAAAACAAAAAGCGCTGCAAAAAAACAATATTCCTGTTCTAGGGCGTGATTGATGAAATTTTTTTTTTGGTTTGTATTGGCTTCTACCTGGTTAAATGTAATATGTACGTGAAAAAGAAAGAGGGGCTTAATACTAAGTTTTAGAAGGACTTTTTTGACACCTGAAAAATTTGGGGTGAGGATCCGTCGGATTAAAAATGAAGCCACCGTCAAGCCATGAACACCGATATGCGATTTGATGGGATACAACTTTAAATGGCAGCGCTATATATAAAAAACCAAAAGGGCTGTATTTGTGGGCGTAGCAGAAAAAAATACAAATATTTCCTGTTTTAGAAACTTTATTGACATATCTCTCATTCTATGTGGAGACTGGCATAATTTTTGTTTTTTATGGAGGTTGACCCGGTCTATTGAACAATATTTGAAAAAGCTAAATTTTTCACTTTTGAAAAACCTAAATTACTTTTTTGTTTTTTGTTCGATTTTATTAAATGAAAGCTGGTTTAACTCAAAACTAAATTAGCTTTAATAATGTGTATACATATTGGTATGTTTCTAAACAAACTAATTTAAAAAAATTGCACCAAATTTTAAAAATCGAGGAAAAATCAAATTAAAATCAGATATAATTAAGAATATCACTACAAAAATTGTTACACATACCAAAAAGTGTATACATTTAGAAAGGCACATGTCTCTTCTTTCTGAAACCGTTTAAAAAATAAAAATCGGATAATAATCAACTGAGTTACGTGTTCATAAGTACTCGAACCTACCCAAAAATGGTTTTTTCGGAATAACTCCGAAATTTGAGGGTGTTTCCAAACTTTTTAAAATTGGCTTATGATCTACTCAGTAAGGTCTATAACGTACACTAGGTCGCTTTTCAAGTATAAAAAAAGTGCTCATTTGTAGCACCGTGTAATCATTCATTCTTGACTGACCTGAGATTCGAACCCAGGCTGCTGGTGACCCTGACATGTTTCGATCGCTACCCCTCGATCTCTTCCGAGTGATTTCCCTTCTAACACTCGCAGCCATCGACGACTGCTGACGTCAATAGTCAAACATCAATCCCTAAACCAAATTGTATTTTAACCATTGGTAGATATTTAAAAAGTTCATTCAAAAAACATTTTTGTTTACATTTCTAAAATTTTGTATTATAAACGAAATTTTTCTTTAACTTCGGTTTACTTTATTTTTTAATAAAAACTTTTTTGCTATCTTATCTCGACTTAAGATGTTTTGTCAAAATGCCTCATATATTAATTTTTAACATATTTATAAAGAAAAAAGTGATTCGGTCTCGGTTACCGACGTAAATCGTGGCTTTGATGTACTTATTATAGAATTCCTAAGCACTTCTATTTGGGGTTAAGGATAAAATAAATAGTTCCTGTGCAAAATTTGTATTCAGTGTACAAAATAAATACAAATTCCTAGATCTACATACACACATATGATATTTGTTCTATAATAATGTAATTTTGTGGTACTGTTTGGTACCAGTTACCACTGGTTTACTAAATTTTTTTCCGTATTTAAGTTCTGTCAATTGGGCTAAAAATAAATTACAAAAAAATCTATTTATTTGTAAACAAACCCAATATAATGTGTGCTTTTATTTTGTTTTGCCATTCTTTTTTCGTTGGCAATTTATTTTCAATAAAAGAAATACATAAATCTGGAAAAAAAAGGGTTTGAAAAAGACCTTTGACCTAAAAAAAAACACTGTGAAGCTAAAAAATCCAAATACAAAAATAGACTAGTTTTCTGTTACACACTTTTATATTAAGGAATTTTTCTTTTAAGATTTTTTTAAAATTTTATTTAAAGGTTGTCGTTTGTTTCAGAAAATTTGTATAAAATTTTTCGTAAACTTAAACATGTACGTATATTTATTCCTTGCCTTTAATAAAAAAACCCCCGTTTCCATTTGTCAAGGCACAGAAACTAACTAAGCCATTTACAAATAATATATATTTTTCAGTGTCACAAGGCAAATTCTTTTCTGTTTTCTTAAACCTTTGAAAATATTCTAAGTCTTTGCGCAGCGAGAATGTGACAGATTTGCTAAAATCGCTCTTACTGGAAGTTTAAGAGTAAAACTCTACAACATTTCTTAAAACTCTACGAAATGAAGCGAAATCCTTTTTAAAATGCAATCCACTATAAAAATTCTCTAAAAGTTACTCTGAGAATTTATTCAGCACTCTGTTAGATTCAAATATTTAAAATTAACATTTTGGCGCCCGAAATAGCCGTTACTGGTTTTTCATAATAGATTCCACAGAAGGTCATCAAACATTTCAAGGTTAGATTTTTTGTTTTTGTAACATCGACATAGTTTCATGTTGGATCCTAGGACAACATTTTTGTTTTATACTACAAATTTAAACAATAGAACCCTGGATTTTTCCTCTGTTTTCTCTTTATTAAAAGAACTTTGCTTTTAATTATGAAATTGTGTGACATTGTGCGAGTTTGCATTGATTTGAAACGACTTTAGGTGTTTTTTTCAAATTAATAAGATACTTTGTTAAGAAAAAAAAAACTATACAATTGCCTATTGAAATAAAATGTGGTTTTTGTTGGCCTTCGAACAAAAACTTAAATTAAAAAAAAAAAAAATCCTTTGAAAACAAAAATTTAATTAAAATAAAAAAGTAATTAGGGCAACTTTGTGTCTCTTTATTATCGAGAAATTAAAACTATTAATATTGATAATAAATAAATAAAAATGTAAGTTCACACAAATTCCCACGATTAATATTTTTGTGATTTTTGTTAGGATTTAATATTGAATTTAATCTTTTGTTTCACATAACTTGATGGACAAAGGTATTTAATTAAAATATTTTTAAATATGTTCAGGCAGAGAAAACACATGTTTAAATATGGTCACCTCCAACAAAACTATATTTTAAGAAAATGTTAAACATATTTTGTTTAACTTAACCATATAATTGTTACCGACAACCATACTATGGTTAAATCAGTCCTCGATCAAGAAGCCACAACCATATAATGGTTGCCCCTAAACATCTATCCCCTAATCTATTGGATGAAAATTAAGTTTAAAAACAAAATTTTAAAAAACAAATCCTGGGATAAAGTTGTGGGTCTCAAATTTTCTACATACACCCAGAGAAAAAATATGTTTAAATATGGTCACCTCCAACAAAACGAGTATGGCATAGACATGCACCTACTATTTATTGGTTTCAAGCAAGCCCTTGACAGCGTCAATAGAAAAATAATCCCGCAGTCATTCTACATTTTGGATATATACTCAAAGCTCGCGAGACTTACCTGTGCCATAAAAATAAACCCACGGCCGTAAACCAACAGAAGAAACAGACACTTTCCAAATAAATAGTGGACAAGGAGGCTTAGTTAGTTAGTTTCAGCTGTTGCATTTAAATTGGTTTTGCATAACGAATTTAAATATCATATAAGAACGCGTAGGTGACTTCTGACTATTGCCTACGAGGATGACTTCGCATATGTGGCAAGTAATGTCCGTAACATGGAAGAGTTGTTCACAACTATCGAAAAGTCACACGCAGAGAAAAAATATGGTTGGGCATGGTTACGGCAACAACACTATGTTTAATGTAACAATATATTGTTGTCGTACACAAATAATTGTTATTTTTATTTAATATCAACAATATTATAGTTACTGTAAACATATCAATGTTTATCGCAATTATGAATTTGAGTATTGTTGACCGAAAAATAATTATTTTTCTAACAACTTAATTATGATAACTTTCTAAACATATTATATTTCTCACAACCATATCATGATATTTAATAGCCATAACATGATAACTTTCTATACATTTATCATGTTATGTTAAAGATGCAATCAAACTATTTTTAGTCTAATCATATTATGTTAGCGCCATTTGTAAAATAATTCTGAAGAAATTGTGTCGTTTTTTTATTTGTGAGCGGTTAAACAATTAAAAGATAAAATTCCATAAAAAAAATAAGTTTAAAGAAAATAAAAAATAAAATATTAGCGGAGTTCATTCAAGTATTAGTGATGTAATAGTGCAAATGCAAAATATTGTAGTTTTTTTGTAAAATCCAACAACAAAACACACAGAGATTTCGTTATATTTTATGAAAGTGCTACGATATTTCTGTGGTTTTCATGGGCAACCGCGTATGTCTTAAAACAAATTGTTCAGGAAAGCCGAAAAACCATTCTAGATCAAACTATGGGCTATGTATTGCACATTTTAAACTTTGTCATTTCGTTAAAAAATCGGAATTGATCCATCTTTTTTCAAAAAAATGTAAAGAGCGTTCAAAATTAGGCAATATGGCATCAACATCTTAAATCGAAAAAATGGACACACGCGGTTGCCCATGAAACAACAGATTTTTCATTTGCTCTTTTGCAAGCCTTATATTGAACTCCGCTATTTGATTAACATTAAGAAAATTTGTAAAAAGCCAAAAAATAAAAAATCGATTCAAAAATATTTAAATTTATTTTGTATTTTTATGACAGCTATGAAAGGTGCTGTATCATAATATGATTGCTTCTAAATTTATTATGATTAACATGATGATAATATGATTA
Source organism: Pollenia angustigena (assembly GCA_930367215.1). Lineage (NCBI taxonomy): Eukaryota > Metazoa > Arthropoda > Insecta > Diptera > Polleniidae > Pollenia > Pollenia angustigena. The sequence continues at coordinate 47,406,163 of OV884058.1, forward strand.
CTTCTTAGCTTATTATAATTAACATGACAATAATATGATTAATTTCTTAGCTTATTATGATTAACATGACAATAATTTAATTACTTCTTAGCTTAGTACGATTAACAGAATAATAATATGATTAACGGAAAAATATTATGATGTAATAGTACGAGTATATTTAGTCATAATATGATTCAATAATAATCTTAATATGGTAACTACAAACATAATTTTTATCATAATATGTTGCTCTTAGAATATGTTTACCACAACCATGTTTTTTCTTTGCGTGCAGTGATGGATGTGGTCCTCGATATTAATGAACGTAAAACTAAATACAAGATAACATCAGCGTATGAGATTAGACGTCAAGTACAAAATACAGCTTTAAGGGTGTAAAATTGTATACCTTGGCATTCTGCTAAAAAAAATAACAACAGTATGCAAGAAAGAATTTATGATACATAAAACAAAAGCACATTTTTATTTCTTATTGTTATAGTTGTATGTGTGTGTAAAAGGTCATGAGCACCACAACTCAGAGGATCTTTTGTGCAGACCATGTATCTCACCATGTCAGGTTCAACTGAGAATGTTTCCCTAACTCGTTCAGAGACATGAAATAGTCCATGAATAACCTGGAATCCAAATAAGATAGTGCTCTAAAAGCGGATTGGCTATCCCACATTATAAATAATCTCAAGCTCTTTTCCCTCCTACTCAGACATTCCCAAGCGCATATGAGTATGGCGTGGAAGAAAGATCTTACCGTAAAGTTGGCTGTTCTTTAAAAAAAAAAGCAAATTTGTTTTGATTATTCATTCAAAAAACATTTGCAATTTAAGGCTAAAACCCGTGTAAAATTTTGAATAAATTTAAAATAGATTTCATTTAAAAACACTTCGTTCAAACTACAATCTGAAATTATCTTTGATATATTTGTCTTTCAGCAGAATACACGGGATTTTGGGAATAAAATATAAGTAAGAATGCTATAATTGGCTTAGCCTTATCTTAAATATTTCGATTAAAACTTGAAAACTGCGATTTTAAGGAAAACAAACTTAATCTGTGATGAAGAGAAGCTTAACTTAGCGATTCGGAATTTTGGAATTCGGGATTTTGAATTTAGGATTTAAGTTTTCGGGCGTATGATCCCAACCCATATACATTGGATCCTTCAATAATTCTAAGCTGATCATTAACGAATACTTTACATATAAATTTGCTGCGCATTTTTTTAAATATTTCATGGCTTTTATCAGGGTTACGACTACGTTAGACTTAAAGTTCCATTTTTTTTATAAAACTTTCGACGAAAACTTATGACCAGGGCAAGGAAGTTCATGCACTAAAAATCTCAAAATATGCAAAAATAAAATTAAAAAATTGGCATTAAAAAATATATTTATTTAACCATATTTATAAAGATGAAGTTTTGTTTATATAAATAAATAATTTTTTTTTTAAGTTATCAAATGTAAAACTCATTCTATTTGGTCCTAAAACAGTTTTAAACATTAAAAATGTTCGTTCGACATCAATGGATGTAATAGGTGCATATTAAAAGTGGTCAACTCCTTTGTAGAATATGTATTCATTTTCTGCAATATATTCTTTACTGGAAGCTTAATTAAAAATATTACCAATTTCTTTAACTTTGTTATAGAAAAGTGACGCGAATACAAATGAGTTATCATATTGTACACACAGCCAATCCTTTTCAAATGACAACCTCACCCTCTGTCCAGAGAGGACTTGGTGACCCCTGTTTTTGACAAACGAGGCCCTGTCAACCGCACAGAGGAAATTCTGTTGCCAACCTGGAGTGTCAGCGAACCCTGAATGGCCAAAGTGCGTCTCAGGAAGTAGGAGATCGCGAATGCTGGATCCTCTGAAATACTGGCTCCAAAACACAGCACGTTTGGGTGCTTAGATAGCAGCCCTATCACCAAACTAGGGAACGAAGGCTAGCAACCTACGTTTCTGAACTTAAATTGCTAACGAATCGTTAAAAATTAATCAAAATAAACCGAAATGCTTGATGACGACATTTGGCTATCATATACGGACTATGATTGGATTCTGGAACGTAAGAACCCTGAGAGACAACGACAACATCAACCCAAATATGAATTCCAAATTCCTACAAGTTGAGCGCGAAATGCTAAGATATCGCATATCTATTCTCGGTCTCAGCGAAGTACGCTGGAATGGTGCAGGTGAATATAAGCCACCCACAGGTGACACTATATTCCTATATTCTGGTAAAGAAGTTGGAAGTAACCATGAATCCGGTGTTGGATTACTGCTAACTACCGAATCCCACCGAAGTCTTATGTCGTGGAAACCAATTTCCGACAGAATTATCACCGCCCGTTTTAAATCTAAGGTCAGAAATGTATCCCTGATACAATGCTACGCCCCTACAGAAGGCGCATCAGAAGAGATGAAGGACCGCTTTTATGGTCAGCTTAATGCGGTCTATGATACCATACCTCGTGGTGATATTATATGCGCATTGGGGGACCTTAATGCAAAGGTTGGTTCTGATAATGCCTCACTTAAGCACGTAATGGGTACTCATGGCTTGGGCACTCGCAATGATAATGGTGAACGTTTTGTAGAATTCTGCAACGCAAGGAGCATGGTTATAGGTGGAACACTATTTCAGCACAAGGACTGCCACAAGGTGACTTGGCGATCCAGTGATCAATATGGAACTGCCAATCAGATTGATCATTTTGCCATAAGTAGAAGATTTCAGAAATGTCTGTTAGACGTCCGAAGCAAAACTGGTGCTGATATTGGTCAAGCTAAAGACCATTTCTTAGTAATAGCAAAAATCCGTCTACGCACATCTGCTATTCTTAAGAAAGCAAAAGCAGTTCGCCCAACAAAACTTGCTGTTGAACGACTAAAGAATGGCACCATTAGGTCAAACTTTAGTTCTCAGCTACGTGAAGCAGTTAACCAAAATGATATAACAGCTCAGGTCTCCGTCACTGCCAAGTGGAATGCTTTAAAAGACACCATTGTAAATTGTGCAAATGTCTCTATAGGACCGGAACCAAAAGGCAGACAACCGTGGATGACAGATAACACATGGGATACTATACAGGAGCGTATTGATATTAAATCAAAATTGTCGGCAACTGAACATCTTACGCCCGAAACTAAGACGCTCTTGGAGGCAAAATATAAATCCATGCACAAAATTGTGCAGCGTGCTGTCCGAAGAGACAAACGACGACATATCGATCTATTGGCTAGTAAAGCTGAAAATGCTGCACAGGAAGGGGACACCCGTACTGTCTACAAGATCACCAAACAACTAGTCGACTAGTCGACAGAAACATGACCATACAACATCCTGTCAAAGACAAAAATGGAAATCTTCTTAACACCGATGAAGAACAGTTGGCCCGATGGAGGCAACACTTCTCTGATCTGCTTAATACCGTGATTGATCCCACACAACATCAAGATCATCTACAAAACCACCAGGCAAATGCTAGAATCCGAACATCAACACCAAGCATCTCAAAAATAAGCGCTGCTATCAAACAGCTACCCAATGGGAAAGCTGCCGGAATCGATGGTATTCCGTCTGAAATATATAAGGCCGATTCTACTCTTAGTGCTGAAATTCTTTTTCCATTGATCACCCAGGTGTGGGAGCAGGAGTCTTTTCCGAGCGAATGGAAGGACGGCATAATGGTGAAGATTGCAAAAAAAGGAAATTTGAAAGATTGCAACAATTGGCGGGGCATATGTGTTTTACCAGCAATTTCAAAGATTATAGCAAAAATAATACTCAATCGCATAAAGGAACACCTTGAAAACACAATTACCTCGGCCCAAGCCGGCTTCCGTAGTGGTTTCTCGTGCGCAGATCACATAAACACCATTCTAATTATCATTGAGCAATGTGTCGAACATAATTCAACTCTTAATCTACTTTTCATTGATTTTGAAAAAGCGTTCGACAGCATCAATCGTAATTGCATTTGGAACGCTCTTCGTAAGAGAGGTATCCCGTCAAAACTAAAAGCATTAATAAAGGAGAGCTATAATGATGCTAACTGCTATGTGTTACATAAGGGGAAGTTGTCTGAACATTTCCAGGTACTAAGTGGAGTGCGGCAAGGATGCATACTATCGCCAATTCTGTTCTTGCTTGTCATTGAGGACGTATTGACATCAACCTCATTTCAGCGTAGGGGTGTTCAATGGCGTATAGATAACTCCTTTTTAAACTACCTTGCATACGCAGATGACATATGCCTTCTTTCGCATAGTGTTCTGACCTGGAGATGTCGATGGTTGACCTCCAGTCAAAGTTGGATGGTACAGGTCTAAAAATAAACACAACAAAAACAAAAGGTCTCTCCATACAAGATAACTCTCCGGCATCTATTAATGTAGGTGATAACAACTATGCCATTGTCAACGAATTTTGTTATTTGGGTAGCATGATTACCGCTGATGGAGGTACTGAGATTGACGTGGAGGCAAAAATCAGTAGAGCTAGAGCAGCATTTGGAATTCTAGCACCAATATGGCAAAACAACAACATTAGTCTTCGAACAAAACTGCGAATTTTTGAATCCAATGTAAAATCAGTTCTTTTGTACGGATGCACTACATGGAAGGTGACCAGTTTAATTACAAGTCGTTTGCAAACTTTCGTCAATCGCTGCCTCAGACGAATACTTCGAATCTTTTGGCCAAATGTTATATCGAATAGTGAGCTACTTCGTAAATCAAATCAGATAGATGTGGCTACTGAGATTCGAAAACGAAAATGGCAATGGATATGTCACACACTTCGACGTCCAGATGAGAATATCGCCAAACATGCGTTACGTTGGAACCCGTTTCATCAAGCAGGACGAAGAGCTGGAAGGCCTAAAATTAATTGGAGACGTTCCACCGAAGCCGAAATGAGATCTGTGGGTTTAACATGGAACGAAGCTAGAAATGTAGCCCAAAACCGAGTACGGTGGAGAACGACTATTGTTGGCGCCCTATGCTCCAGTGGGAGTTAAATGAACATATATATATTTAACTTTTTTAAAACTGCATAAAGTTTGGCTTGTATTTTTCGCCGATTTGACCTTCTACTTTTCTTATTTTAATGACAGCGTCATCACCGTGTTCAACCGAGGTGTTCAATGATTTAAGCCCCTGGAGTTCGGTTATTATCTCGACTAGAAACCTATTGTTTAAGTGAATAAATTCTAATTGAGCCTTTATATTAGGTACGTTTAAAATATTGTTTACTTTTTATAGCGACTGCATTATTTTGGTTAAAATTATTTACCACATCCTTAAATTCTTCAACATTTTTGGCATAATACTCAACTGCCTGCAACCAGGTCCCCATCTTGTTATACATGCTTGAAACGCGAAGATGACTTTAAAAACTTGCATGTATGGCATGAGCTTAGCATGTGACATGTTACATTTTTTGGGTAAGATACCTTTAAAAAATGTCAAGTAGAGCAACATTTTATTTTTATTAAAGTCTTCTAAAAGAGAAATTGAGTCTTTGAAAGTTCGAGCTAATGAAGCATGATCCACCTTTTCCAACTTTACAATATTAAACAAAAAATTGTGTTTTCTCTGTTCTTCTTCGGCATTCAAACAATTACGTAGACCACGCAACGTCCCTGCGGGAAATTTGTGTCAATTGGTCCAACGGACTGGTCCTGGGAGTTGTGAAAATATAACAGGTACAAAAAGAAATAACTCATGACAAGTGAAAGGAGAACCAATCATGTAACTGGTTTATGCAGAACAAAAAGGTAGAAAAAGTAATAAATTACAGAACCGTCTTCACCGGTGGTGTGACAAATTTTTTTGGTCTTTCTAAAATTTGTTTCTTGAATTCAATTATACGTCTTGTTTTATTGAAATAATACTAAGTTGTATTGAAATAATACTACATTGTAGTCACTGTCACTAAACACGTCCATTAAGAATAGATGTGTGACTGGTCAAATGGTGTCAATTGACCCCCTCCAATGACAACCCCATGTAAAAGTGATAGGTCTAATTCATAGAAAGTGTTAAAACTAGAACCGGTCCCTACCACCAAAGACCTATCACGGGACTACTTTGGTGTCAGTTCGCTTCCCTCTAGGGGTCCGTCAGTGTCCATTGTTTCGTCAATAGACAGCCACAAATTATGTGGCTTAATCCTTTCAACAATGTCACATAGTTGTATAGTGTACAACTTGTCGAGATAAGTTTTTCTAAGGGTTGTTTTCGTAGGATTGGTTTCGTTGGTATATTTGTTTAAAGAAATTCTAAAATTTTGGTTATATCTGCAGACACCAGAGCATCACACAATTCCAAACTAATTTTACTAGTTTTATCCTCAGAAGTTGATTTTCTTGAAATTGAAGTTTGCGAAACCTTTTCATAAATCATAAATCTGTGCGTTTCTGGCTTTGAAGGTGCTGATTTACTACAAATTTTTAAATGAAACACCTTTTTTGTAAACTTTGCAAAAAAGTACTTTTCCATCTATTTTGAAGACTCAAAAACACACGTATTTAAAATATTATGTTTTGATATTTTTTCTTTTGGCATTTTTTCCCCCTTAAAAACAAATTGTTTTATCAATACTTTTTGGATTTTAGGTCATACTTACAGCGTAAATCCAAAATATTCTATTAATTTTTTTTCTTCGCCGAACGTTATTTTTATTTGAGGCTTTTTCAAGTAAAAAAAAAACCGTAAACAAAATGAAATGTAAAAAAATTTTTATTGTTACTTCTACAATTATGTACACAATTATACAAATTGTATAATTTTTAAAATTAGTTAATCATGGCTACAAAAGGTGCTACTTTTTAAAAGTAAAAGAAACAAGGTGAAATTATAATGAAATGTAGGTAATTCAGTACCAAACACCAAATTTTGTTGCTTTTGCTCCTTGAAAATGTCAGAGTTAGCAGATTTTCCCATACTTTTTTGACTGTTTGACAGCTTCAGGGCTGAAACAACTATAACTAGCTGATCCACTGACTACACCTTATAAAGAATTTGCCTTGAACAGAAAGATATTTCTAAACAAAAAACTAAGAAGAGAGCAATTTTTTTTTATAAATATTACAAAATATGAAGAGAAATTTGAATTTATAACAAAATATCCCAAAATATGACGAAAAATATGCATTTATAACAAAATATGCAAAAACATGCATTTAAAGCAAAATATGCAAAAATATGCACTAACAAATTGATGCCATTTTACTGGAAATATTGTGATTCGCAAAGATATTAACTTAAGGTGGGTCTCAGAGTAACGACAACAAACATGCATTTGCATGAAGTCCCTCGCCCTGCTTATGACACTTAAAACTCCGTTAATATGTACTTTATTTTGAAATGAAATTTGTTTAAAAAAGGATTTTACCTACAAATATGCATTTATTCTTATGTTTGTGTATTGACAGCAGACCTTATAAGGAACAAAATACATCACAATTAGAAAATTTTGCGAAGCAAAAACGGTCCTTTTTTAAAAGTAAGCGCCGTTTAAGCGCTCCGCAATAAATCATAAAGAGATGCAGTAATGTAAGTGAATGAATTCTTAACAAATTTTATTTAAAAAAAAGTAATATTTAAATGGCAACATCTTTCCCTTACTAAGAAGCCGGTTTGTAAGGAGAATATAGAAGAGTAACTGTAACAACAATAAATTGAGCTGATCGTTACACTTAAAAGTTTTTTACGCCTTGAATAAAGCGCTTTTTTGTCAAAATTGTTTTGCTTCAAAGTGGAAACTAGCCCAAAAAAAAGTGATGCCATTCTTAAGTCTTCGTCCATATTATGAAACATTTGCTGCAAAAACTTTCTTCAATTCTCTTTTAAACCTGCATTCGTGTCCATGGATTGAAACATTTGTTTTGCTCCACTAAAGTATTTTGTATGCCTTCACTCTTTCTTCTACATCTTATTGACAAACTCACAAAAACTGCTTGTACACGAAACAAAGTACACTTTTCTATTCGTCTTTTCCCTTTCATCATTGAAGTCAAATGTTTCATTGAAATTTCTTTATAAAATGGAAGAGGACTGAGCGAGGTGGTAAGTGAACATTCTATAATTCTTCCTTAAAAACCTGCTCGTTTTGAAGCTCGATTTTTATTGGGCATTTTTGTTCATTAATTGTTTATGGTTTCTTTAGAAATGAATTTAATTAAAAAAAAATTATATATTTTTGATTCTTGATTCTTGCAGTTTTAGATAAATCATTAAAAATAATACATCTACATTTTTTGTATTTGGGTCACATGACTTCTTAATAAAGTTCTTATAGCAAAACTAAAACAATAAAAATAAAATTATTCATTTTATTACTGTTTTTAAAACTACGTATGAACATTAATTTATGCTATCCAATTATTAAAAAAAATGTACTGTTTTTTTATGCACACGTAAATAAAGTACTTTATGATACATACATCCTGTTATCCTTGAATGTGGTTTTAGTTCTGCATTGTATTTCGAGGGCTTAAATTCAGTATCATCTATCTGCATAAATCAACTTATTTTGAAAAACAAACAAATATCAAGATTTCACTTTTATATTTCAAATCAATCAATATTTAAAGATATTAATAAAAAAAACTTGAAGAGTGTTTAAAAAACAAATTCGAAATTTAAATGGTTTTCTCGTTTTTATGGCAGATAGTCGTTTTTTTTAACGACCACAACACCATAGATTGGTTGGATATTATACGTTTGTGATGATGTGTATAACAGACATATTGGTTTTCATCCCATCTTTTGAAATGCTGATCGATCAAGCATCTTGCTCTACTGTTGTCCGTCAGTCCGGCTGGCTGACTAGTTGTCTGTCCATATAGACTTTAAGCGCAAATTACGTGTCGCAATTTTGATGATAATTTAATGAATAGCCCTTATACACACTTATTTCTGCAGAAAAAATTATTGCCGAATTATTTTCAAACAAACGATTGCTTGAAAATTTTTTTGATTTCTACAAATTTTTTTACTGATTAAATTATTATTTTTGTTTGATTTTTATTTAACCAACAAAAATGTTGACAACTATTCAAAAATATAATATACGCGTTATTGGTTTCAAGTTTTCTTAGGCCCGTTGTCACAACTTACCGATAGCTAAAGGAAGGATTTTATCGGCCGTATAAAAAGTGGTCCATTATTACAACTTAACTTTAATCTACCAGGTATGATGAACCTTTATTTACTTTACCGGTCAATTTAGGTTAAAGTAAAGTTTTAATAATGGAACACTTTTTATAAGGCCATTTAAAGTGTACTTTTAGCTATCGGTAAGTTCACGCAAAGAAAAAACCATGGTTGTGGTAAACATATTCTAAGAGCAACATATTATGATAAGAACTATGATTGTAGTCACCATATTAAGATTATTATTGAATCATATTATGACTAAATATACTCGTACTATTACATCATAATATTTTTCCCTTAATCATATTATTATTCTGTTAATCATACTAAGTTAAGAAGTAATCAAATTATTGTCATGTTAATCATAATAAGCTAAGAAATTAATCATATTATTGTCATGTTAATCATAATAAATTTAGAAGCAATCTTATTATGATACAGCACCTTTCATCGCTGTCATAAAAATACAAAATAAATTAGAATATTTTTGCATCGATTTTTTATTTTGTGGCTTTTTACAATTTTTCTTAATGTTAATCAAATAGCGGAGTTCAATATAAGGCTTACAAAAGAGCAAATGAAGAAGCTGTGGTTTTCATGGGCAACCGCGTGTGTCCATTTTTTCGATTTTAAGATGTTGATGGAATATCGAACCACTTTTATAAAATATAACGAAATATCTGTGTGTTTTGTTGTTGGATTTTACAAAAAAACTATGATATTTTGCATTTGCACTATTACATCACTAACACTTGAATGAACTCCGCTAATATTTTAATTTTTTAATTTCTTTAAACTTATTTTTTTATGGAATCTTATCTTTTAATTGTTTAACCGCTCACAAATAAAAAAAAAATACACAACTGCTTCAAAATTATTTTACAAATGGCGCTAACATAATATGATTAGAGTAAAAATAGTTTGATTGCATCTTTAACATAATATGATAAATGTATAGAAAGTTATCATGTTATGGCTATTAAATATCATGATATGGTTGTGAGAAATATAATATGTTTAGAAAGTTATCATAATAAAGTTGTTAGAAAAATAATTATTTTTCGGTCAACAATACTCAAATTCATAATTGCGATAAACATTGATAAGTTTACAGTTACTATTATATTGTTGATATTAAATAAAAATAACAATTATTTGTGTACGACAACAATATATTGTTACATTAAACATAGTGTTGTTGCCGTAACCATGCCCAAATATAGTTTTTCTCTGCGTGTTGTGAAAACGGGCATTAATCTTGTATGAAATATTTAACGCTTTTTAATGTTGTCGTCTTTTGGCATTTTTGTATTTGATCTTAAGCAACACTTCTTTAGTGAAATAAAAGAACTACAACAAAAAGCACATGCAGTCTGTTTTTGGACGCTTTAAAAAAGTACAGCAATAAGAAAAATGATAAATAGCGTGACGAGGTTTGTAGTAAAAAGAACAATAGCAGGTAAAAAAAACTTTCACTCTTTTTAAACAACAGAAACAACAACAACATTATCAGAAACAAAATAAATTTTTGGTTGGTTTCAAAGTTGGTAAAAAAAACTAAATCCCGTATTCATTTTTTTTCAAACTGTTTACTTAAATACATTAAATACAAAAATAGAATGATAACGAAAAACATTCCGTGTCGGTCTGCCACCGTTTTTGGTTACATTTCTTCTTCTTTAGCAAAAACCCAATGTCGCGTGCTGACGCATAAACGCGCGACAAATCAAGGTATATATTCAAGGTGTCGAAAGAAGCATTCAAGTGCCTCGGTTTTCTAAGACGGTGTAAGATATACTTCACTCCATCTGATCTCCTTACTATTTATACCACCTATATCCGATCGCGTATGGAATTCAACTCTCATGTGTGGGCCGGTGCTTCAAAGTCTATTTTGGAGCTTCTCGACCGGGTGCAGGAGAGGGCGAAGGTTATCATTGGTGACAGTAGGGTATCCAATTCTTTTGACTCCCTTGAGCACCGTCGCAATGTGGGTTGTATTTGTCTGTTTTATCGTTACTACAATGGGATGTGTTCTGACGAAATTAGGGATCTGGTTCCCGAAACCCGTACGTTTGTTCGTAATACACGTTTTTCCTCAAGAGCCCATCCTTATGTGGTCGATTGGCAGGTGAATCGTACAACGCATTACAGAGAGAATTCGTTTTTTTCCCGCACAGTTCGTATGTGGAATAACCTTCCTGCAGAAGTCTTCCCTCTCACATTCGAAGTTCAAATCGAATGTTCACAAACACTACTCCTCTATCCTCCTTCCCACAACCTATTTTCCTAGTTCCAACACAATGCAATGCATTTGTAGGGGTCATCCCCTGAGTGCTGGTCCTAACAGTAAAAAAAAAAAAAAAAAAAAGGATGCAGCAACAGTGAGTGATGAAGAAAAACCTTGTGGGTATAAATAAGACTTCGTTCAAAAATTATTCCAACAAAAAAATGTGTCTCAAAGCCAGCCGGCCGGCTCTGCTCTGCTTCATCTTCTCCAACAGTGCTTGCTTGTGTGCGTGTCATTGCTTTTGCAAAGACTTTTTTGTTTCATTCAGCAAAATTATTTGTTTGAAATTTATATGAATTTCAGTAAACTTTTTGTTTGATTGAGTTAAATTATTTGTTTGAAGAAATCGGTGTTTTTTCAATAAAAAAAATGCAAATAAATTGTTTGAATATGAGAATTTGTTTATAGGACCGATTTCAGACAAAAAATTGTTTGATTCTACAAATTTTTTGTTTGAATTGGAAAAATAATATTTTCTGTGTAGAATAGAAGCTCTATACCCATAAGCCATCTTAAAATGTTGGTATTTAGATCAAATTTTGTCCAAACTAGTTTTATTGCAATCAAAATAATTTTGCCAAATTTTATTGAAATCTGCCATACTCGACAATAGCTCTTATACAAATATCACTTTCGAAAATAGCTTTTTTGTTGTGATGATTGATCCAGAATCAATTTTAAGGCAAGCAATTTTCTTGTAGATATTTATGTTTTAAACTTATATAATTCCTGCACTTTAACTATAAGATTTATATCTTGTTGTGTATGATAAGCAAGAAATTCTTAAATAAATAAAAATAAAAATAATATTTTACACAAATCACTTTTATAAAAATCTTAACCTCATGACATAATATTGTTTTAATAGGTTCCCCCCGGGTGTTGTGCATAGTTAACTCAGCTTGAGGATTTCTTTCTCTTAGTGTCGCATCCCCTGGGGTAAATGAATTTTGTCTTGGTTATTTAGTTAAACTTCGCGCTTAAATGTACTGGCATTCTTCGGAATCTTATACATATTCAATTCTTTTGAATGCTACCTGGATTGCACCAAACATTCAAACGACGTTCAAATGATTGAGCTCCTTGGGGTCCAATGGACTTCATTGGGTTCGTAGTTGTAGCTTAGTACTGAGCTTACCGGTCTAACTATTGATTACGTATCCGTTAGTATGCTTCTTGCGAGAAATATTCCTGTCTTTCAGGATAATAAATGGTTGTTCTTCAACAAGTTGCTCACCGTCCGATGGGAGAGTGCCTTTTTCAAGGCAAAAGGGTTCAACAAAAAGCAACCTCAAAGAGGCATTCACATAAATCGATATGGAATTTCTTTCAATGGGTCCATAGCTGCCAATGGGTGGTAAATAGAGTACATGCTTATGGACAATCATATAATCAGGGTAGACTGATAATACTTTCTTTTTTATTCTATTTAAAATATAAAAAGTAAAAGTGGTATATTCTGCTTAACGAATCTAATCTTAGTTTTAAATTTTTATGATTTTTTATTTTTTGTGTTTATAAGATCTGACTTTTTGAGTGTTTGCAATTCTCATTCACTCTGCTGTTTTATATGCTAATATTTTTGGCTTTCCTAAAATTTTTTGGGATAATGTTTCCTGATGATTTGACCTAAGCAACCACTGAAATTCACATAGAAATTGGCTTATCCTTCAACAATAAACTTCAGAGTTTTAATCAGGAATAAAAATTAGGAAGTAACAAAATCTTATTAGTTAAAAAAAATTGAATCGGAACGTACAAATTTAGGCAAAATGTTCTGTTAGTCATATTGAAGCCTTCAAAATAAGGTTTTATATAATAAAAATACTACATTTGGTTGTCTTTGATGTTGTAATTTTTTTTTATTACGCAGATAGAACATTTTTTCATTCCTCAAAATAATGTACAATGGCTGTAGGACACAACACTAAAGGATTTGCCAACATAATCGCTTATATGAAAAATGTGCGGATAGTGTGTATTGAATATTAGACCATGATATGAAGATTTTTTTTTCGTTATAATTTGTCAAATAAAAATTAAATATTTATATAAAAAGAAATCATAAAATGAAGTATGTTTTTATTTTCATTCTTAATGTACTAAATTATTTGCATAGTCATACATACAAACTTACACACACACACACATTTATGCACCGTTTACCGTTTTGTGAAGCCCAATAAACAAATTTATGAGTATGCATTTATATAAATATTTAAATGTTTTTAAATGTTATAAAAATTGGAAAAAATTGTAATAAGAATAATAAAGTTTGTCTATAAAATATTTTTGTTATTATTACACAGGAAAAAAATAACAACTCTTATTAAATTATAAAAAAATATTTTTAAAAGTTTTCTAATAATTTGACAAGTACGACTCCTTCAAAAACCACAAGCAATTTGTTTTTGTAAAATCATTGTGAAATGTCAAAAACAGAGACAAAGCAAAACATAAACAAAGATAATAAACATAATTTTAACGTCCACCAATGATAAAGCTAAAAAAAATTATCAGCAGAACTTTTAAGACTTACAGGTGAATTCGTCTTGCTTTTGAACATGTTTCTTAATTAACATGTTTATAATTTGATTCCCTGGAAGAAAAATTTTGTGTTAAAAAAAAACCAAATAAAATATGAAAAGTTAAATATTTTTTCGATTAAATCACTTAAAGAACAAACGATAAGAGAATTATTGAAAACTGAATTAACCTTTCTTAAATAAATCTCAACGGGTTTTTTATCATTTTAGTTTTCAAATGGTGTATGCAGATGCTAGATGTCAGAATAACCAAGTGCAGCTAGTTCTTAGCCTATAATAAGTTAATTAAAATAACATTTAAAAGATTGTAAAATAATATTTAAAATATCTTATATATGTATAAAAAGAGGCAAAGGCAAAACAGTTAAGAACACTTTCCTCCTCTGTTTGTCAACTGATTTAAACAAAAAATACACCATTTAAAAGGTACTAACTTACAGAAGTGCACAATATATACTTTATTTAAATCTGAAGGGGTAAAAAGGGGATAAGTCAGGAGAATTCGGTTACATTATATCTCCAAAAGTAAAGGAATTCATTAAAAAAAAATAACCGGACAGCTGCCTGGTACTTTTTTGAAACTCTGCCCTTTTAGGGAGTAAGCGGCTATAACCTGTATTTTGGAAGTTAAGAATAAAACAAGTTTGTAACTGATCTATAAAAATATAAATGTAGTACTTTTTCGAAATTCGAACGTTTAAGGGGTGGAAATCTTACCCATTGTTTGGTACTTTTTTTACAACACATTGTTTTCCTTCATTGACATATACTACATATTAAATTATGGGCTCACGCTACAATATAAAAATTTTGGATACTTCAATGGGGAGAAAAAATGTATCGAAAAGGGGAAATACGCGAAATTAAATTTCCTTCTTTGACATTTCCGTTCTACTTGTGGTAACTTTTGATTTTTTTGTAATATTAAACTTAGAAACATAAAATTATAGGTGCAAAGTCCTGAGTGAACGAGAACATATAAGATGAAAAATGTTGGTACTTTTTTGATCCTCAACTAGTACTTTTTGAATATTCGTTATGTTGGACCCAGAAACATCAAATTAAATATGCAGGGTCCTAAGCGAATAAGAATCTGTAATTGGAAGCTTTATGGTACTTTTTCGTTCTTCAACTGGTACTTATTTAATTTTCGTTAATTTTGGATCTAGAAACATAACATTTAACATGCAATGACCTAAGTAGATGAAAATCTATAAGTAGGATCTTATTGATTTTTTTTTTTGTTCTTCAAATGGTACTTTTTGAATTTCCGTTAGTAATGGACCTAGAAATATAAAATTTAAGATGCAAGGTCCTAAGTGAATGAGAATCTACAAAAAAAGCTCTTTTTGGTACTATTTCCTTCTTTAAGTGATACTTTTTGAATTTTTATTAATACCGAACGAACCTAAAAACATAAAATTCAACTGGTAGGGTCCAGAGTGATTAAGAAACTATAAGAGGGGACTTTTTGGTCCTTTTTAATTTTTTTTTTTTTTTTTTTTTTGTTTGTTTAATTATAATAAAATTAAATAAAACATTCACCCACTTGAGTGGATGATAACATATAGACCCTAGGTTGGTCCCTCGCCAAACCGATTCTCTAAGATGAAAAATATGCTCATATTTGCATAAGAAATTATGAACGAATTTCGACCACTGGGAATTAAAATTATATTAAATAAAATTTCTGCATTACATTCCATTATTTATTGGGTAAAACTGAAAAAGGCTACACATGAAGAAACAATCCAACAGCCAGTAGCGGTGGAGCTAGGCGCCAACAGTTTAAGGGCACCATATAATTAATCGACTAACTAATTAAGAAAATATGAAATGTTCTTGTTCAGGAAAGTGTAACAAAAATATTTTTAAAAGTTATTAACTTTCATTCAATAATACAGTTCTGTGACAAAGTTTCAGACAAAAATATTTTTGAGAGCTTTAAGACATGAAGACTTTTTACTAAACTTGATCAAAGCACCAGAAGACAAGCCAAGAATGCGTTTAAGCCAAAACTATTTGTATTAAGTTATATGATTACATGAGAGTAAAATGAAATGAATTTTGCCCCAATGTAGGCATTAAAAAAGGGTTAATTCGGCATTAATTCGCATTTGTATTTAATGAACATTATGGCTAAAAAAAATAATTCGATTCGACAAAAAAATAATTCTATCAAATGAAGTGGAAAAGTATACGCAAACGATGCTCTGACGACAATAACTACAAATAAAATCCAAGGCTACCTTCTTTTATTAAAATCCAAAAATAGATAATAAAGATTTTTAAAATTAATAAAAACAGATATTTTTTTATTTTCTATATTACTACGTCCCTGACTATAGTTCTTTCTAAGAAAAGGGCCCTAAAACACATTTTGAATAGGGCGCCTAGTTGGCAAAGGCCGGCACTGCATAGAGATGTGTAAATATGGAAATGTGACTACTTTGAAAATACTTTTAATACGAACATAGTTATAAAGTATTCATTAATTTTTTTTAAACGAAAACCAGCGCATAAACATATAATTATGCCAAAACATACATAAATTTATTCGTACTTTATATAATGGAATGTGTTTTTATTTAAGTAAACACATACATACATATGTATATGTATACATATGTATTTGTAAACACTGCTCTTTTACATCTAACAGAGCCAAGAACAAAATCTACACCGACTCTAATTTACTCAACAAACCATCTAAAAATATTTCCTTAAAACTAATTTTTTCAACACAGGAGTTTTAAGCCAATGCAGAGTGTTTCGTGTTCATATATCGAGAATCCAACGATTGAAAGAATTTTCCTATTATTTCAAATAGAAAGAATGATATTATTTATATTATGGGTCGTGATTAAATTCTTTGTCGAATTAGCTTAATCAATCTGTTTGTTTGACTGCTCACAAGTCGTAACGACTCCGAGTCACTATCTCGATACTATTTGGGTATGGCTAATGATACATGGAAAAAAACTGAAGGGCTAAAGGGCCATCAATGTCACAGGGACATTTGGAGACTGGTATATGAACTCTCTGGTCACTGGATAAACGTTTAGCACGCTATGCGCTTTTAACCATCGATATAGCTAAATGTCGTACTACTTTTATTGCTCTTTGGCACTACTAAATTTATTGTCAAGTCCTCAAATGCGAAAGGTAGCACTTTCTCCATACTTAACGGCGACTCCTGTGATGACTGATGACTAGCCCGTTGGTTGTTTCTCGGCGGCGAAGCATATATTAAACCTTTTTCTCGATGCTTTGCAGTTACGCTGTATGTGCCCAATCTTACCGCAGTTGTAGCATTTTAATTTGTTATTGCCCAGCTTCTCACTTAAAACCCAAAAAACTGCTTCTTCCTGAAGGCTCTTTTTATAAATGCTGCCGAAGCTGCAGAGAACTTAAAACTGAGCAGACAGTATTTCATCTCACATGTGATTGCGCAGTATTCAATTTAGCAGGACATGGATAATTTGGAAATTCTCTCTCAGATATCGCGGGTCAAACGCGGCAATTTGGAGAAATATCTCAATGCAACGGGCTGGCTCTAGCCACTTCAGTATTGCCCTGGTGCCGTGCTTGATCCGATGTTCCTACTCTTGACGAGTTGTGTGGTATTAAAACAGAGTCAGTGTCTATTCTACTTGCAGAAAGCATAGTTTTTGGTTGTGCTACCAGGTTAACCAACCAACCAACTATCTCGTTTGTTAATCGGTTAAAAATAGTGCAAAAGTGTCTAATGACCGATTTCACCAATTAATGTTTAAAATTCGTTTTTTATGTCAAATAAGAAATACAATTATATGAAAAACTATATTAAAATATGAATTCATATTTAAATAGAATTGGTGAAATTGGCCGTAAGTCTAGTTTTTTAAGTAAACGGAACTAACATGAACAACTTTCGTAGTGATAGGCTCATAAATCTACGTTGTCCCAAAAACCCTTTAATCTCTTTAACCCTTTGACTGTCCAAAGTATCATATATGATAAAAAGGTGTCATGATTGATACGCTTGCGCATCATTTGTTATACATAATTTGTCTTATTTCCTTTAACAAACTTTTGTATGAACTTATGAAAAGTAAAGTTATTTAACGCTCTGGGCGTGTAGACAATGTTTTTTTTTCATATAACACCCGAATATTTATATGGGAGAACACTGCAAATTTCCAGAATAAAAATATTTTTTTTTTTTTTTTTTTTGCAAAGAAAATAAATTTTATTCATGTTGAAAAAGGTTAACAATATAACAAAAAAAAATAATAATAAAAATAAAACTTAAGATAATTTCATTATATTGTTATAAAGGAACTTAGGAAGGTTAATTTTTATGAATTTTATTAAAAATATCATAAATCGTATGAGATGCATAGAACGCTTCAATAATAAATGGTTGAAATATTGGTCCGTGTATCATATGTGATGCATGTAATTTTTACTAGAATATGTACGTGGACGTACGCTATAAAATTTTTTTTTGTTTGGGGACAGCCAAAGGGTTAATCTCTTAACAATATCTTATATTAAGCTAATTTTCATTTAAGCTTAAATCGTATTTCAATATAGATTGATTTTTTGAGTTTTATTTCAAGAGTCTTATTTAATTAAGATAAAAGTATGGTAGCACTACTTAATACAAAAAAAATATCATAAAAAAGTATTTTTATTTACAAGGTGGTCTCATAAAACATCTGTCTGTTATTATTTTACCTCTTGTTGTTGTGAAATTGAGAAAGGAAACTTAAGTTTAATTTTAATGTACCAGCTTGTTGAATTAAATTACGTTTAAGTGCTTAGTATTAAATATAAATGAGATATAATACCAAACCTAAAAACTGGCCGTTTATCTAACATTCTAGTGTAAAGACTAATTAAAATTAACCTCAATCGTAAAAGCTCTTTTAGCGAAAATTTCAACTAGAATCTTTCTGTCCTTGATAATTTTTATTTATTTATTTATTTAAGAAAAAAAAAATTGTATCTCCTACAACAAAACATCAGTCTTAAACAGTAGAAATCTTATAATGTTATTTTGGAAAATGAATAATAATAAACTTAAGTCTAGGTATGGTTATTAAAAAATTGATATAAATAAAATTATTGTAATTAAACCAAACAAATAAATAAATAACGAAAAACTACATGTCAAAATAACATAAATTCATTTATAAAAAATCAAAAAATATTGAATGAGAACTATTTCTTTTTAAAAGTAATTTTTATTATATAAACCAATTTTATTTTCTAATGTGTGTAAAAGTGTATACACAAAATTTACTTCATTGCTAAAGGTGTTATGATACTTGCTATTTTTTCTATTGGATTTTTTTAGGATTGACTGAATGAAACAACAAATGCGAGAAAGAACAAGAAATACAATTTGATAAACAAACCCTTTTTTCTGATTGACATTTCTCATGTTTATTTTTTTCTTTGACTAAAACAAAAAAAAAAATGGTAAAAGCTTGGGCAGATGAAACTATTTTGTTTTTGATCAGTGAAATAAAGCAGGTGCCCTTCATATGGGATTTCAAATCATAAATTTTCAATTAAAGAAAATAACCCGATGTAATTCGTAGTATTTTACATTATTTGCATTAAATTTGATTGTTTATAAAAAAAAATGGTTTGTGACTCCAAAATAAAATGTAAACAAAACAAACAACACTGCCCACGTTTTTTGCCCACAAAAACTCGTCAAAAAAGCTAAAAATCGCAAAAAAAAAGTTAAAACCCGCTACTTTCGATCAAAAACTAAAAAAAATTGGCAACAGTGCTAACAATCAATCTGGAAATGTCAATTTTAAGTTAAAAATTTTTGTATTTTTTTGACAGTCTTAGATTATTTATCGATAACACATGTATATTTGTTTGACATTTCAAGATTTTTAATGATATAATCATACTCTTTACACTTAGTCAGTTTTCCTATGCAAATATGTTTGCACTGTTCTCCAATATAGAAAAAATACTAAAAATAGCAAGTATCATAACAGCTTAAATAAAGGGTAGTTTAAAAAAAATATGTAACATGAAGGTACAATAAATTCTAGTAGTGTATAGATTTCCTAATTCCTAATAATATGTATATATCTATAGCTTCAATTTTTACCAAAGGATGGCTTAAGCATAAAGTATGTGAATTATTTAAGGAATAGGACTATTTCAAGAAAGCTTTTACATTTCATTTTAAAGGTTAATAAATGATAAAAACAGGCTTCCTGGGAGGAAGTTTTGAAAAAAGCCCAATCTTTGCAACTGGCGTTTGTCCAAAAAGACATGGACTTATGCGTCTACTATAACATCGACAACTCTATCGATAGTTCTGTAAACTGCTGATTTTGCAACACCATGCATAGCTGCAACTCTATGCTACTGGCAACCATTTTCGAGGCGAAGCAACACAGTAGCAGTTGATTTTCAGCTTACAAACTGCGCTTTTAATTGTGCTCTAATTCTTCTTTTATTTTATTAAAAAAGTAATCATCTTAAATCAAATAAAATTTTGTAGTCCAGAAAAATTAATTCGGGCCCTATAATTTCTTATTATGCCCACGTCCCCACTATTGTAGAACAAAAACTCGCGTCTTAACATTATGAAAGCTTCACATATGAATTTGCAAAGAGATCGTTTACCTTGCAAATTTTTGACAAACTTATCAAAACTTGCTTTGCAAAAATAGAATTTACAGTTTTTGTGGAACGAAACAGCATAATTATTTGCAAAGTCTTTGCTAATTACACTTTGCAATAATAACTTTGCACAAGAGAACGTACGTGGAACAGAAATTGAAAAGAGAATATAAAAATTGCAAAGACTTTGCAAATTTCACTTATCAATTTCAACTTATCACTTATCAAATGAAATAGTTTTGTGGAACATAAAGTTTTGCAAATTGACGAAAAGTGCAAAGTGAAAAGTTGATAAGTTGGTTTGTGGAATAGGGCCCAGGTTAGAGTGTTATTAAAAATTACACCAAGATTTTTTGCTTTATCTACGATTTCAATCCGTTGGTTTTTAATAAAAATGTTGGGATAATCAATAATGTTCTGTGTTCTTTTACGTATCACAATGCATTTCGATTTGGCAGGATTTAAACTTAAGCCGTTAACATCAGCCCAATGTGAAACCCGTTGTAAGTCTTGATTAAGTCTTGCAGTACATTTATCTAAGTTCCCTTTTTTGTTACTTATGTACAATTGTACGTCATCGGCATACATTCTAATGTTGCAATGGAGCAACTGTTCAGGAAGATCGTTTGCATAAATGGAGAAAAGGAGAGGACCTAGAATGCATCCCTGAGGAACACCCCTGACAACAGGAAGAAAATTTGAGATAGTTGAAGGACTAGTTTCAACACACTGGACACGATCTTTAAGATATGAATCAATCAATCTAATGGATGTTGATCAGAAATTCATAATTTTCTCCAGTTTTTGAATAAGCATTGTGTGGTCAACGGTATCAAAAGCCTTTGAATGATCCAACAGTACTAAATATGCAACGCACCCATCGTCAATTTCCTTTCTAAGAGCTTCTGCTACATCAGTTAGAGCAGTAATACAGCTATGTTTGGCCCGAAAGCCAGATTGTTGATCGGTCAATAATTTACTATCATTTATATAATTGGTTATCTGTTTATGTAAAAGTTTCTCGAAAGCCTTTGAGAGATAAGGTAATATAGCTATCGGCCGATATTCAGTGGATGATTTTGGTATTGGAATAATTTTTTATTGAAAATATGAGTGATAAATGGTAGTAGTGACGGAAGAATAATTTTAAGGAAAGCGGCGTGTATACTATCAATTCCTGTAGCTTTAGATTTAATGGAAAGGCAGCTTTTGAGAACATCCAACTGGCTGACATACTCAAAATTGAAAGGGTTAGATGGGAGATTGGTTGCATGAAAATTGATATAATGGGTATGATCTGCTTGAGGCATGGGTATATTAACAAAGTTTGAATTTAATTCATAAGGATCCGATATACTATCATCCTGCTTATTCTTATCTTTCACGATTCCAATTTCCCTAATAGTTTTCCAAGTATTTTTAGTACTAACCGAATTCATAAACTTTTCAGAGTAGTATTTAGATTTTGCGTTTTTAATGGTTTTGGTCACGATTTTTCTAGCATTGCCATAATTTTCGTGTAGATTATCAGTTTTAAAGCGTTTCCATCGAGAGTAATAAAAGCGTTGTCACGATCTACTTTCAGATGTGAACCACGGTTTCTGGCGGTTACTCATTTCCTTCGTTTGAATTGGTACTATTACGTTATACGTTATAGTTCTTCAGCCAATTGCATTTAGGCAACTGATCCACAGACATTTCGAACTACTGTATAAGCTTAGAAATTTATGGTATAAAATTTAAAGAAATAAGCCATAATTATACTCCAATCAAGGCAATTCCCTCAAATAGTGTAGGTCATCATATAGTATGACTTGACTAGCTATACTTTTTTACTTGCATTTAACTCATATGAAAAGGTACATACATTCTTGTACCCTAGATAGGTCAGAAATCTACTTATATAGCTTTGTTTAAATGTACCTGATATATTATATCAAATGGGGCATCAACGTTAATATCAAATTTGAACGCTTTAAGATCGAAAATATTACAGAAAATTCTTAAAAACTTTGCACCTTTCGCTTTTTATACCCTTCGCCACCATAGGTGTGGCGGCTATTTTGCGTTCGATTTTATTTGTATGGGAACTGCACTGATAGAAAAGGCGTCATAACGCTGATGTATTTTAACATCAGAACTATATCAAGGGTCTTCGTTTTAGACCCCATGACACTTTTCATCATTGTGATTAACATAACTTGGCCAAATTATGATCATTGACCCTGACATTTAAATAATTTCATTAAAGCGATGACACATCGGCATCACATCATCAGTGCGATGACTCAGTTAAATCGGAGAAAGGACTCTTTGACAAACTGTCATTAAATTGATTCATTGAGATCAAAGTAAGAGAATATAGTTATTTACTTACCCCATACAGATGTTTGTTTCATTTTTATTGTATTTTGCTTGCAGAAGAACTCTCAATAATAAGACATCAGCAGCATGCCCGATTTGGTTTTGTTATCATTCTACTTTGAAAATTTTAAATTTTTAACCAAATAATTTAAGCAAATAGAATATGGGAATTATTGCTTCTTATTTTAATTTAAATCATGAAAAAAAAATTTTAATGCACAAAATGTGGCATCGAATTGATGTCACTGTAGTCATTACATAGATAATGCATAAAATAGACGAAATTATATGATGACGTTCGTCATTGGATTAATGTCACTTTTTGACTCATTGATGCCATTTGTAAAAACATTTTTGATGTCACAATTCTGATTTTAGGGCATCACCAATATTATGATGCCTTATTTTATGAAGAAAAAATTTAGAAATTTTTATAAACAAGTTTAATAGTAATGTGAAACAGTACATTTTTTAAATTATATGTGCTGGTTTCACAACACAAGTGATTGAACGTGTGGTAAAATTTGTATAAAAATCACTCAAAAAACTAATGTGTGGTTTATAGAACACGAGCGCCTTACTCGTCCGTCAACTTACATTTTGTTTGTTTAAAACAAAAACATATTTCGAAATTTTGTTTTTGTTTTAAATGTAAGTTGAACGGACGAGTAAGGCGCTCGTGTTCTATAAACAGCATATAAGTGCATTTCATATAAATTTTAGTACACGTTTCATCATTTGTGTTGTAAACAAAACAATAAAGTCCCAATTCATACGAAGCAAGTCTTATTGTTCAGCTTGCTGCTTTATAGGCGAGAGAGACGAGCTGAAGTACAAACGAGTACTCAGCCTGATGTGCTCTGTATATACGTTTTGTTTTCTTATTCGTAATATAAAAAAAACGCGCACCTGTGTGGTTCTTCATGCATAAGAAAGTAATATATCGGTAATAAGGCTCGCATTGTGTAAACGCCGATGATAGTTCAAAGAAAAAAAATATGATAAGTTAGTCAATAAGGCTTGCATCGTATTAATTGAGACAAAGAAACTAAAAAAAATGAGTAATAATTTGAGACAGTCGTAGTGTTTCACTCATATCTCCGTTAATTATAAACTAATCTTGCTTATTTTCCATAACAAGTTTCGGGAACTATTTTTTATAGAAACATATAACATGTGTGATTCCCAGATTATGTGGGATCGTCTGAAAACCCATTTCATCCACCATACGGTCATCGTTAAGGCAACTTTCCTCTTCATTAATACATAAAATATATATAAAATCCGCATTGTAAAATTTAAAAACGGAACAATAAGCTTATACACCCACTTCTTCCCTGTAGTGAAGGATATCAAAAGGCCAAGATGGGATATAATGAGTGTCGTGTCACTAATACCCAAACAAAACAACTCATTTTGGCTCTTCTGTTTTGGATTCTATAGGAATAACATTTTTCTGGCAATGACACTTTGTAACCTTTGTCCCATATTTTTCTATGTCACAAATAAAATAAAGCAACCTTTTTACCTTTTACGTTTTTGCTGATATAGTGTTAAAAATGAACATAATATGAATGCATAATTGTAAAACATATGAAAAGGTGAGTGAGTACAGAAGTGGAGGTAAAAACATTTTCACACAAACATACATTCATCCATTTACATAGTATATATAATATTTATTACCGTGAAATAAAAGTAACTCATACGCCCCACAGTCACATTACAAATTTAGCAAATAAAATGTAAAAAAAAATTACAAAAAATTTAAAAAGCTACTTAATACTCACAAAAAACAAAGTTTATTTAAGAAAAAAGATGACAAAGCACAGTTGTATTTATGTTGGTAGTAATACAAATTTACATACAAATTCCAGAAATTTACAACACACAAGCAAATGGAAAATTATTTAATTAAAAAAAAGAAGATATTTCAGAAAAAATTACATTTTTGCTTACAATGAAAATTATTTTTAATTAATGTACTTTTAGTGAATACATTATTTGAATTCTTTTTATATTCAAGCTGAAAAATTTCCAGGAATCATATTAAAACAAAATTTTAAATTATATTTGAAGTTAATTTGAATAAAGTTTACTAGACCAGCATATTAATTGCACCAACTGAACATTTATCCAATATTTTAGTAAAATATTATTTTCCCCTACAATCAATAAAAATTAACGTTATTGGACAAATTTAAAAACTGTAAACAAATAATTCTAAAACTAAATATCCAACATATTTTAGTGGGTTTTTAAATGACTTACCTTTTTTTTCATCAAAATTCTTTTTTTATTTCATTTTGTAAAATTACACAGTGCAACACGAAAAAAAACCATATACGGACAAAAAATAACCATAAAGGACCAAAAAACAAAGACCCGTGTCTCCCAGTTTTGCCCAAAGTCATGCAGTTTTTTATGGTCGGGCAAAAAGTGATCATTTTCTCAGGCTCATATCTTGCAAACCGTTCGGTTTTTTGATTTACACTTTTGGGAAATTTTTAACTTTTGCGGCTACCTAAACGGTGTTAAGAATCATTCCTAGCAATTCGTATTCGTATGCTGTAGAAAGTTGTTTATTGAGATCCTAGGTACATTTTTGTAGATTATTGTTCCCTTGAATTTTGAACGGTTTGCTACCTATGGACCTGAACAGGGAAAAAAGGGTTAACAAAATCGAATTTTCTAAAGTTTTATGCGATTTTGATCTGGAAGATGGAGTTTTTTAGATTTTATAT
The DNA here is from genome assembly GCA_930367215.1 of Pollenia angustigena. Taxonomy (NCBI): domain Eukaryota; kingdom Metazoa; phylum Arthropoda; class Insecta; order Diptera; family Polleniidae; genus Pollenia; species Pollenia angustigena. The sequence continues at coordinate 47,431,929 of OV884058.1, forward strand.
GTTCACAGCTTTTGTTCTTTATGGCAAGAGCTACAACTTCGTCTCAAAGTCTAAATCAAAATTCAGAAAGGTTTGCAAGATATGAGCCTGAGAAAATGACACCGAGGCCCCAAATCTTTAAGGGCCCGTAAAAAAAGTGCATGACTTTGGGCAAAACTGGGACACTGGTCTTTTTTTCGGTCCTTTATGGTTATTTTTAAATGACTTAAAACATTACACATAGTGTTACTTTTACATAAGGGTGGTCCAACCAAAACGCAAGATTTTAATTGTAAATAAAACAAAAAGTTTTCAAAGAATTATCTTAATAATTTTTATTATGATAGAAAGATCTATGACAATTATGTGTGAAAGAAAATATCATCCCAATGCTTTGCCGACATCATTTTCACAGAAGTACGGCCCGATGACCCCGCCAGCACATTTTTCACATTTCCTAGAGACCCTGTTTGCTGAAATTTTCGCAGATTTCTCTCGATTATGGAGACATTTGGTCGAATATGCTGACCAAAAAAAAAATCACAAATGTTACGAAATGCATTTTGATTTGAACGCCCATTTTTATAAATATATTCAACAATCTTAACGCGCTGATCAATTGTGTACCCCTCTATGGTTGAATTTTTCAAACACTTAAACAAAGAAATGTTAAATTAAGTTGGGCAAATAACTTGACTTTAAGGTGTAGTTCACAATTAACATCGTGCATTATGGTTGGACCACTTTTGACATGATGATCAGTGAAACAGTGAGACAAATTAAGCAAGAAATAATTAATTTATTCGTTTACAAGCCTTTTAAGAATGTTTGCATCGATTTGTTAGTGCATGTTATTGCTTCTTTCTTACCCCTCTTGCCCTATTTCACACCCTATTGCCTTTCAGATGTAATAGTGTCTGCATGCCAAATTTTAAGAAACCCCGTTCATTATTTTAGAAGATATAGGGAAGGGAAGCGTTTACCGCTATTGCCCTATCTCAGATGTGACAGTGCCTGCATGCCAAATTTTAAGAAAATCGGTTGATTAGTTAAGAAAATTGGAGAGGAGGAGCCCTTACCCCTATTGCCCTATTTCAAGCCCTAAATAATAAACATTTTAGGCTATATTTCTTTCCAGATGTTACACTGTTTGCCTGAGAAATTTCAAGAAAATCGATTAATAAGTTAAGAATATATAGGGAGGGGAGCTTTTACCCCTCTTGCGCTATTTCACGCCCTATTCCGTATTTCCTTTCAGATGCTACAGTGTCTGCATGCCAAATTTTAAGATAACCGGTTGATTAGTTAAGAAGATATAGGGAGTAGTATCTTTTGCCGCTCTTGCGAGGTCTTACGACGTATTCTCATACCCAACAAATACACAAACAAAATTTCATAGAAGTCAGTAAATCCGTTTCGGAGGAATTCAAAATGGAGGGCATTTTGTTAATGTTTGTATGGGAATGTATAGAAAAATCGAAATTCCATATCTTCGGAAACCCTGGGCCGATTTCGTGCAAACTTAACATAAACAGCCACAGGCAATCCCCAACGTACCCTGAAATACTAAAATTGTGTTGTAATGAATTTAACTTTGCACAAAATCGGTTCACGCATTAAAGAAAACATCAGTTACCAACACAAAGCAAATTTTTTTATATATGAGCATTTCCACCGAAAGGTCCACCGCAACAAACAAATTATAAGTTCTTGAAAAGACTTTGTTTTATCATATTTTAACAGGAAAACAATCAAATTTAATAAAAGTAAAAAAATTTTATATTTATTTATAACCCATTTCAAGATTTATGAATGCAAAGTGGAACAAGTGCAACTTTTCTTATTTAGATATTTCTATTGTACGTTTTGCTATGACAGCTCTTTAAGAGAGACATTATGCATTGATTTTTTCTCTCTAAAACCTTTCGGAAGGTACAAAGAGTCAAAATAGAAATCACAAGAAACTATGCGATTGCAAATAACTGTAATTTTTTTCTTTGTATTATCTCATATTTCGATTTCATGTGCGACATTGAAAAACATAATTTTCTATCAATGCGTCGAAAGTAAAAGTAGAAAGCTCATCAAATTACCAGGCCAAACAAAGATTTTTTATAATATTAAAATAAAAAAAAATTTCTGTAAAATAGCAACACGCAGAGAAAAAATATGGTTGGGCATGGTTACGACAACAACACTATGTTTAATGTAACAATATATTGTTGTCGTACACAAATAATTGTTATTTTTATTTAATATCAACAATATTATAGTTACTGTAAACATATCAATGTTTATCGCAATTATGAATTTGAGTATTGTTGACCGAAACATAATTATTTTTCTAACAACTTAATTATGATAACTTTCTAAACATATTATATTTCTCACAACCATATCATGATATTTAATAGCCATAACATGATAACTTTCTATACATTTATCATATTATGTAAAAGATGCAATCAAACTATTTGTACTCTAATCATATTATGTTAGCGCCATTTGTAAAATAATTCTGAAGAAATTGTGTCGTTTTTTTATTTGTGTGCGGTTAAACAATTAAAAGATAAAATTCCATAAAAAAAATAAGTTTAAAGAAAATAAAAAATAAAATATTAGCGGAGTTCATTCAAGTATTAGTGATGTAATAGTGCAAATGCAAAATATTGTAGTTTTTTTGTAAAATCCAACAACAAAACACACAGAGATTTCGTTATATTTTATGAAAGTGCTACGATATTTCTGTGGTTTTCATGGGCAACCGCGTATGTCTTAAAACAAATTGTTCAGGAAAGCCGAAAAACCATTATAGATCAAACTATGGGCTAGGTATTGCACATTTTAAACATTGTCATTACGTTAATAAATTAGAATTGATACATCTTTTTTCAAAAAAATTTAAAGAGCGTTCAAAATTAGGCAATATGGCATCAACATCTTTAAAATTTATTATGATTAACATGATGATAATATCATTACTTCTAAGCTTATTATGATTAACATGACAATAATATGATTAATTTCTTAGCTTATTATGATTAACATGACAATAATTTGGTTACTTCTTAACTTAGTATGATTAACAGAATAATAATATGATTAACGGAAAAATATTATGATGTAATAGTACGAGTATATTTAGTCATAATATGATTCAATAATAATCTTAATATGGTGACTACAATCATAATTTTTATCATAATATGTTGCTCTTAGAATATGTTTACCACAACCATGTTTTTTCTTTGCGTGAAGATTTGTGATCTTGGTACTTATATAAAGTTGTTCACGTGCGACATCGTAAGTGTGAAAATTAATAATTTGAAAATAATTTTTTATATATGTAAATGATTTATTTATGTTAATATATACATTTCAATCATTTAAATCTAGATGAGCAAAAAAAAGCACTAAATTCCAAAATAGCCATATACTAGCCATTAACAATGATATACGATACGATGATATTAGACTTTAAATGACGATGCTATATATGTATATAAAACAAAAAAGGCTGTAATTTAGGGCGTGGCAAAAACAATTTTTTTAAAGTTTTTCAAACTTAATAAATATATCTTTTATTTTAGGACGTGACTGATAAAAATATTATTGTTTGTATTGGCTTCTACCTGATTTAATGTAGTATGTGTGTGAAAAAGAAAAAAGGGGCTTAATTTGTAGGCGTGTAATAAAAGTGGGCATATTAAAATCTACACATACGTAGCTTTAGAAGGGCTTTCTTGGCACGTAAAAAAAATTGGACATTTGTGGGAAGGATCCGAGATGGCATAAGTGGCACCCAGAATTTGAGGTCGGATTATAAAGTTACTCAAGACACAAATGAAGCCACAATCAAGCCATGAAAAACGATATGCAATATGATTAGATCGGACTTTAAATGGCTGCGCTAAATATAAAAAACCAAAAGGGCTGTATTTTGGGGCGTGGCAAAAAAAATGTTTCCTGTTTTAGAAACTTCTTTCATTCTAGGGGGTGACTGGCACAACTTTTTTTTTGTATGGAGGTTGACCCGGTCTAATCAACATATATATCATAATGGAAAAAAATGTCATGTGCGACAGATCACGTGCGACAGCGATTAAAGCTAAATAAAAAAAAAAGTATACATTATTTTTATTTAAAATGACAGCCATATTTAAGAGATATGAGTGCATAACATTCTTCAATTTTTTGCATTCATATGTATATCGATTTTAGGTTTATAGAGCATTCTCTTTCCATCTTTTTAAAGCATATATTAATAATTTTCCATTGTCATTTGCTTACAGGTCCCTTTGCAGCGGAAAAGGTTGTTTTAAATTCTGGTTAACAGGCAGCTTTTCTGTTTTAAACATTTATCTATATATTTATTTATTATTGTGTTGCTTTAATTTCGCTATTTATATTTTATTTTCAGTCTGCATATGTGACGCCAGATTTAATAAAATATTAGAAAAAATCGATTATGGTTATGCATTAACTCAGAATCATTTTTAAAATCAGTTTATGGTTAATTCTAATTATTTTTTTTTTTTAATTTTTTAGGTGAAGCTTGCAAAAACGCCTTTCTATTCTGCACAATTTTTTACACCCTTCGCCTACCAAATTTAAAGATCATCTCTCTGATGAAATTTCCACGAAAAATGTAAAAACAATTTAAAATGATGCTCGATAACTAATAAAAAAAAACTATAAAGGATTTAAATTTGAATTCAACAATTTTTTTTTTTTTTTTTTTTTTTTTTTTTTTTTTTTTAAACCCCTTATTTTTTAGAACACTTCACTTAAAGCTTGAATGAAATAAGTCCGTAAACTTAAAAAAAACAACAATGTGAAACAAAACTTTTTCGGGATCCCAAAGTATCCCTTATAAGCAACAGTTCTACTTGTAACAATATCAAAGTTTAAACAAAAACATCAACAATAAACAGTGAGTTTATCTCATCTTACATTCCCCACTACAATTGGTTGGAATTCTCCCAACATTAATTGTAGTTGTAAGAAGGTTAAGAAAAACAAAATGAAAACAACAAGTAGAACTGTGGCTTACAAGTCTAATACGTTTAACAGTTTTATTTGGTTTAATATCTTTAGTTTTTCTAAAATCTTTATGGATGAAGTTTCCTGATGATCTGGCCTAAGCAACCAGTGAAATGCGCATAGGAATAGCTTATCCCATCAACAATAAATTTCAAGTGTTTTTATCAAGAATAAAAACTGGGAATTAAGCACGAATAACAAAATCTTTTGAAATTATGAAAGATTATTATTTTGTTGGTCTTTGGTAACCATTATGAAAGATTTTTATTCTTATTGGTTTTCTATAACCATTATAAAAGATTTTTATTTTTTCTGTCTTCTATAACCACGCTACAGTTCGCAAGTCTTAAGATATTTTTATAAAATTTCACACACTGACTTATATGTGCATAAGGACGAACTTTTTATACCCTTCACCGAAGGTAAGAGGGTACATATAACTTTGTCATTCCGTTCGTATGTTCCACAATATTGATCCTACACCCTATAAAGTATATATATTCTGGGTCCTTATGAAAAGCGAAGTTCAAATCCGGTTGTCCGTCTGTCCGTGTGTATGTTGAAATGGGTTTTCCGAAAACCCCAGAAATGATGTGGACTAGGTTGATATATATTTATGTCACATATACCCCGTTTAAGTTTGCTATTGAAATTCAGCCAGATCGGTCTAAAAATGACGGAGATATGAGCAAAAAACCACGACTACCTCTAAATTTTTCCAAAAATCCCTTGTTGTTGTTGTATTTTTTTTATTTCTGTATATCTTGAGAACGGCAAGAGCCAAAAATTCCAAATAAGGTACACACATTAAGGTTGCCAATACACACCATCCTACAAAATTTGGGCGGGATTGGAGAAATGGGCGTGGTACCTCCCGTACAAAAAAAAATTAAAAATTGTATAAAAACCTAAATTTAAGGGCTGCTATATGTCCTATGGATATGACTTATATATCAAAATATCGGAAATTTTTAATAGAACATATTTTATAAAAAACTCGGGAAAATCGGTTCAGATACAAAAAAGTTATAACCAAAATTAAATAAATATTTTAAATACCCAACTTTCGGGAACCATAGATCTCCCCGAGTCCAAGCTTTATAACTAAAGTAAATGGTAAATTTCTTCTTCAACACGTCGGTATATAAATCTGCCAAATCGGTTTAAAAATGGCAGAGTTATAACCGAAATACTGAATCCACAAATTTTACTCTTTTTATACCCTTCACCGAAGGTAAAAGGGTATATATATAACTTTGTCATTCCGTTTGTAATTTCTACAATATTGTTCCTACACCCTATAAAGTAGATATATTCTCGGTCCTTATGAAAAGCGAAGTTCAAATCCGGTTGTCCGTCTGTCCGTCTGACCGTCTGTCCGTCTGTCTGTTGAAATGGGTTTTCCGAAGCCCCCAGATATGATGGGGACTTGGTTGGGGTATCTGTATGTCAGGTATTCTTATTATAATTTTGCTATTGAAATTCAGCCAGATCGGTCCACAAATGGCTGAGATAAGAACAAAAAATCACGACTACCTCTAATTTTTTCCAAAAATCCCTTGCGTTTGTTGTATTTTTATTACTTTTTGCTGTATATCTGGGGAACGGCAAAAGCCAAAGTTACCAAATTAGGTACACACATTAAGGTTGCTAATACACACCATCCTACAAAATGTGGGCGGGATTGGAGAAGTGGGCGTGGTACCTCCCGTACAAAAAAAAATAAATATTGTAATTTTAAGGCCTATGGATATAACTTATATACCAAAATATTGGAAATATTTAGTAGAACATATTTTACATAAAACTCGGGAAAATCGATTCAGACACAAAAAAGTTATGACCAAAATTAATTTTTTTTTTTAAATACCCACTTTCGGGAGCCATAGATCTCCCCGAGTCCAAGCTTTATAACTAAAGTAAACGGTAAATTTCTTCTTTAACACGTCGGTATATAAATCTGCCAAATCGGTTAAAAAATGGCTGAGTAATGAGCAAAAACGTTATCATCCTTCTATATTATTTCATCTATTTAACCAAATTATTTTAACAAATCGAAACTAGGAATTTTTGTGTTTTTTTGCTACTTAAAAACTCCCCAAAATGATAAAAGAAAACAAACACGCATACTTACATGCCACAAACTATTTTGGTGAATATGTTTCCATATTTCAGTTCTCAACTCAAATAAGTTTTATGGTTTACAACTTTGCTATTGTGGTGAACAAAAGTAATTACAACCCTACACAGTGAACATAAAACGGGCCATATTTCATTTTAATGATATTCAAACAACGTTCCTTCATAGTTTAGTTGTCTAGGGGGTTAAGTTAGAAACTGTGAGTTCTCTGGTTCGAATCTGGTTTTTTTAAAAGAAAATTTTTTTTTTAATTTTTATTTTTTTATGTTCTAAAAACGATTTAAAAAAAATATTTACCAGTTTTCGCTTTTTAAATTTAATTTATAATGGAGTTTAAAGTATTATAATTATGTATGTATACATATGTAAAAATTATTTAGTTTTTGTCTAGTTGCTCTGTATTCTGCTCCCACAATGGTGAAGGGTATATAAGATTCGGCACAGCCGAATATAGCACTCTTACTTGTTTATAATTTACTTTGTTAAAATATATATTTACAAGTTTATATAAATGTTTATATATAAATATAACTTAAGTAAATGGTAAAATTCTTCCTTAACACGTCGGTATATAAAACTATCAAATCGGTTAGACAATGGGTAATTTATGAGCAAAATACTCAAAAATTGGGCTAAAAAACATCAAAATTTTTATAAAAACTTAATTTTAGGACTGCTATACGTCCTATGGATATGACTTATATACCAAAATATCTGAAATTTCTTGTAAAACATATTTTATAAAAAACTCGGAAAAATCGGTTCAGATACAAAAAAGTTATGACCAAAATTAATTTTTTTTTTTAAATACCCACTTTCGGGAACCATAGATCTCCCCGAGTCCAAGCTTTATAACTAAAGTAAATGGTTAATTTCTTCTTCAACACGTCGGTATATAAATCTGCCAAATCGGTTAAAAAATGGCGGAGTTATAACCGAAATACTGAATCCACAAAAATTACTCTTTTTTATAATTAACTTTGTTAAAATATATATTAACAAGTTTATATTAATGTTTATATATAAATATAACTTAAGTAAATGGTAAAATTCTTCCTTAACACGTCGGTATATAAAACTATCAAATCGGTTAGACAATGGGTAATTTATGAGCAAAATACTCAAAAATTGGGCTAAAAAACATCAAAATTTGTATAAAAACTTAATTTTAGGACTGCTATACGTCCTATGGATATGACTTATATACCAAAATATCTGAAATTTCTTGTAAAACATATTTTATAAAAAACTCGGAAAAATCGGTTCAGATACAAAAAAGTTATGACCAAAATTAATTTTTTTTTTAAATACCCACTTTCGGGAACCATAGATCTCCCCGAGTCCAAGCTTTATAACTAAAGTAAATGGTAAATTTCTTCTTCAACACGTCGGTATATAAATCTGCCAAATCGGTTAAAAAATGGCAGAGTTATAACCGAAATACTGAATCCACAAATTGTACTCTTTTTATACCCTTCACCGAAGGTAAAAGGGTATATATATAACTTTGTCATTCCGTTTGTAATTTCTACAATATTGTTCCTACACCCTATAAAGTAGATATATTCTCGGTCCTTATGAAAAGCGAAGTTCAAATCCGGTTGTCCGTCTGTCCGTCTGACCGTCTGTCCGTCTGTCCGTCTGTCTGTTGAAATGGGTTTTCCGAAGCCCCCAGATATGATGGGGACTTGGTTGGGGTATCTGTATGTCAGGTATTCTTATTATAATTTTGCTATTGAAATTCAGCCAGATCGGTCCACAAATGGCTGAGATAAGAACAAAAAATCACGACTACCTCTAATTTTTTCCAAAAATCCCTTGCGTTTGTTGTATTTTTATTACTTTTTGCTGTATATCTGGGGAACGGCAAAAGCCAAAGTTACCAAATTAGGTACACACATTAAGGTTGCTAATACACACCATCCTACAAAATGTGGGCGGGATTGGAGAAGTGGGCGTGGTACCTCCCGTACAAAAAAAAAATAAATATTGTAATTTTAAGGCCTATGGATATGACTTATATACCAAAATATTGGAAATATTTAGTAGAACATATTTTACATAAAACTCGGGAAAATCGGTTCAGACACAAAAAAGTTATGACCAAAATTAATTTTTTTTTTTAAATACCCACTTTCGGGAGCCATAGATCTCCCCGAGTCCAAGCTTTATAACTAAAGTAAACGGTAAATTTCTTCTTTAACACGTCGGTATATAAATCTGCCAAATCGGTTAAAAAATGGCTGAGTAATGAGCAAAAACGTTATCATCCTTCTATATTATTTCATCTATTTAACCAAATTATTTTAACAAATCGAAACTAGGAATTTTTGTGTTTTTTTGCTACTTAAAAACTCCCCAAAATGATAAAAGAAAACAAACACGCATACTTACATGCCACAAACTATTTTGGTGAATATGTTTCCATATTTCAGTTCTCAACTCAAATAAGTTTTATGGTTTACAACTTTGCTATTGTGGTGAACAAAAGTAATTACAACCCTACACAGTGAACATAAAACGGGCCATATTTCATTTTAATGATATTCAAACAACGTTCCTTCATAGTTTAGTTGTCTAGGGGGTTAAGTTAGAAACTGTGAGTTCTCTGGTTCGAATCTGGTTTTTTTAAAAGAAAATTTTTTTTTTAATTTTTATTTTTTTATGTTCTAAAAACGATTTAAAAAAAATATTTACCAGTTTTCGCTTTTTAAATTTAATTTATAATGGAGTTTAAAGTATTATAATTATGTATGTATACATATGTAAAAATTATTTAGTTTTTGTCTAGTTGCTCTGTATTCTGCTCCCACAATGGTGAAGGGTATATAAGATTCGGCACAGCCGAATATAGCACTCTTACTTGTTTATAATTTACTTTGTTAAAATATATATTTACAAGTTTATATAAATGTTTATATATAAATATAACTTAAGTAAATGGTAAAATTCTTCCTTAACACGTCGGTATATAAAACTATCAAATCGGTTAGACAATGGGTAATTTATGAGCAAAATACTCAAAAATTGGGCTAAAAAACATCAAAATTTTTATAAAAACTTAATTTTAGGACTGCTATACGTCCTATGGATATGACTTATATACCAAAATATCTGAAATTTCTTGTAAAACATATTTTATAAAAAACTCGGAAAAATCGGTTCAGATACAAAAAAGTTATGACCAAAATTAATTTTTTTTTTTAAATACCCACTTTCGGGAACCATAGATCTCCCCGAGTCCAAGCTTTATAACTAAAGTAAATGGTTAATTTCTTCTTCAACACGTCGGTATATAAATCTGCCAAATCGGTTAAAAAATGGCGGAGTTATAACCGAAATACTGAATCCACAAAAATTACTCTTTTTTATAATTAACTTTGTTAAAATATATATTAACAAGTTTATATTATATTAATGTTTATATATAAATATAACTTAAGTAAATGGTAAAATTCTTCCTTAACACGTCGGTATATAAAACTATCAAATCGGTTAGACAATGGGTAATTTATGAGCAAAATACTCAAAAATTGGGCTAAAAAACATCAAAATTTGTATAAAAACTTAATTTTAGGACTGCTATACGTCCTATGGATATGACTTATATACCAAAATATCTGAAATTTCTTGTAAAACATATTTTATAAAAAACTCGGAAAAATCGGTTCAGATACAAAAAAGTTATGACCAAAATTAATTTTTTTTTTAAATACCCACTTTCGGGAACCATAGATCTCCCCGAGTCCAAGCTTTATAACTAAAGTAAATGGTTAATTTCTTCTTCAACACGTCGGTATATAAATCTGCCAAATCGGTTAAAAAATGGCGGAGTTATAACCGAAATACTGAATCCACAAAAATTACTCTTTTTTATAATTAACTTTGTTAAAATATATATTAACAAGTTTATATTAATGTTTATATATAAATATAACTTAAGTAAATGGTAAAATTCTTCCTTAACACGTCGGTATATAAAACTATCAAATCGGTTAGACAATGGGTAATTTATGAGCAAAATACTCAAAAAATGGGCTAAAAAACATCAAAATTTTTATAAAAACCTACATTTTAGGGCTGCTATACGTCCTATGGATATGACTTATATACCAAAATATCGGAAATTTTTAGTAGAACATATTTTACAAAAAATTGGCTAAAAAACATCAAAGTTTTTATAAATACCTAAATTTTATGGCTGCCATATGTCCTATGTATATGACTTATATACCAAAATGTCGGAAATTTGTATGAGTTATAACCGAAAAACTGGGGTCTAATCACCGCATACGATATCGAGCAAAATTCTTCGAAATTAGTTATTTTGGTATCTTGAAACTCGATATCGAATGAAATGTATTGAATTTGAAATAATAGCATTCGACATCGAGTAACTCGACATTACATTTATCGAGTTTTCATTCGATACGCCAGTGTCTATCGCTTGCAAAAAAATTCAATAGTTTATTCGATACGATAGTATCGAATGCAGTGAGTATACCCCTGAATTCCCGAAAATTACTCTTTTTATACCCTTCACCGAAGGTAATTTCTACAATATTGATCCTACACCGTATAAAGTATATATATTCTGGGCCCTTATGAAAAGCGAAGTTCAAAACCGGTTGTCTCTTATTTTAAAAAAATATTTACCAGTTTTATTTAGTTTTTGTCTAGTTGCTCTGTATTCTGCTCGCAAAATGGTGAAGGGTATATAAGATTCGGCACAGCCGAATATAGCACTCTTACTTGTTTTTATTGATATTGATTTTTGATATCTTTCTGATATTTGGCAAATAGAAAAAAATTATTCCACACAATCCACAGTTTAAATAAAATCGCTCCAGTTTTAGGCATATTTTCCCGATTTTTTTTAATACACGAAATTTCGCACTAAATTTGTATTTATATACCATTGAGTAGTGAGTGCTGTTGGTTTAGTAGCTAAGATGTGGACTCTGAAAGCCATAGGACACGGATTCGATTCCTGGCTCGAGCGACCAAAAATAAAACATTTTTCAGAAAGAAATAATTATTTCTTTACATCCTCAATTTTGAATGAATATTAAAAAAAGTGTGAATAGTAACAATAAAGAAACAAAAAAGAACATAATTAAACGCAAAACATTAAAATACACCGTTTTATATATGTATACTCGAAAAAAAGATAGTATAAAAGTGTGTAAAACGTGTTCTAATTCAATTGCAACAACAATAAATTTCAGTGTATTTATCAAATATGAAAAATTGGGAATTTAGCACGTCATACAAAAATCTTGATAATAAATTTTGTATTCCCGTAAATAACTTTGATAAACTAACTATATTTCCAAAAATAAATTCGGGCCTGATGTGGAGGGTTCAAAAACCCAGAGTTTTTTTTCGAAATTTTAGCAGAAAATATTCCTAATATCATTGAACATTGTTTATAGATTTTGCTACAAATTTAGCTAATTCAATTGAAATTTCAGCTTAATTTAAAGACCGGTTTTAGCTTAATTAATTTTGAATAATAACTAGTTATACCCACACCACAATAGTGGAGAGGGTATTATGCATTTGTGCTGATGTGTGTAACGCCTTAAAATATTGGTCCTAGACCCACCTTAAAGTATACCGATCGACTCAGAATCACTTTCTGAGTCGTACCAACGATGTCCGTCCGGCTGGCTGGCTGGCTGGCTGGAAGGGAAGATAGGGGAAATTTCTTCCTCTCAGAAACTATCAAACCGATTTTAATGAAATTTAACACATACATAGAACCATATCTTTATGGACACAAAAGGGATGAATTTTTAAAAAAATAGGACCACGAGGGGAGATAGGGCCAATTTCTGCCCCTCAACCCGATTTTAATGAAATTCAAAGCATAGATAGATCCATATCTATATGGACACTAGACTGGTCGCATCTTGTATGGGATTTTTTTTTTAAATTTAATTGTTTGCGCTGCTTAAAATATGAGGTTTGGTGTAAGAAATAATGATCTAATTTTTCAGGTCAATCCGACGGTGCCTAGCCGTGCCGGGTGGGGCCCAAAGTTCCCCATATTATAAAAAAAACATCTTTTCTATCAGATCTTTATAGTTATACTAGTTGAAAAGAGAAAGTACTTCAAGTCTGCCAAATTTCAGCTTCCTATGTCATCAGATGGCTTCAGAAAGTTGCGGAAAGAATAGGACATACATGCAAACATCCTGACATACTAAGAAATTATATATTGTATAGATAGATTAACATATGTTCGCGCAACTCAAAAACGCTTTAGCTTATTGAAAAACTAAAAAAAACAGAAATTCCGCAATAAAATTTACTTTAAGAAAGGTAAAACGTTTTTCTTATATGTGCAGTCGTTTTAGAAACATAATTTTTTTTCTGGAAAAAAAATAATTTTTTTATTAAAATTTCGGAATTTTTGTTTTTAAAAATTCATAAAAAATTAAAAAATGCAGCTATACTTCTTATTTTATGCAAACATATAAAAAACAACATTGCAAACAAAACAATCTATAAATGATTAAAATCTGTTAACAACTTTTGATTTTATGTATTCACAAAAGATGTGGCGGTTTAATAAAATTCTTAAATTAATTAAAATTTTTCGTCTTTTGTGAATACATAAAATCAACAGATTTTAATCATTTATAGCTTGTTTTGTTTGCAATGTTGTTTTTTATATTTCTGCATAAAATTAGAAGCATAGCTGCATTTTTCATTTTTTTATGCATTTTTAAAAACAAAAATTCCGAAATTTTAATAAAAAAATTATTTTTTTTTTCCAGAAACGACTGCGTATATAAGACAAACGTTTTACCTTTCTTAAAGTAAATTTTATTGCGGAATTTCGGTTTTATTTAGTTTTTCAATAAACTAAAGTGTTTTTGAGTTACGCGAACATATCTTGTGCAACCTCCTTAATTTTCGAAATAACGGTATGTCTCGAAAACCAAAGCTAACATAAAGAAAAAAGTTTTAACTTTCTTAAAGTAAATTTTATTGCGGAATTTCGGTTTTTTTAGTTTTTCAATAAGCTAAAGCGTTTTTAAGTTGCGCGAACATATGTTAATCTATCTATACAATATATAATTTCTTAGTATGTCAGGATGTTTGCATGTATGTCCTATTCTTTCCGCAACTTTCTGAAGCCATCTGATGACATAGGAAGCTGAAATTTGGCACACTTGAAGTATTTTCACTGCGGAAGATCGTAACGAAGCCATATTTTTGATTTTCGGCTTTTCAACTAGTATAACTATAAAGATCTGATAGAAAAGATGTTTTTTTTTATAATATGGGGAACTTTGGGCCCCACCCGGCACGGCTAGGCACCGTCAGATTGACCTGAAAAATTAGATCATGATTTCTTACACCAAACCTCATATTTTAAGCAGCGCAAACAATTAAATTTTAAAAAAAATTGCGACCAGTCTAATGGACACATAAGCTATACAGTTTTTTTTCACAGTTTTCACCTCCACAAGGGGAGGTAGGGGGCAATTTCAACCTCTTATAAACTTTTAAACCGATTTTAATGGCCTTTATAAACACAGATAAGTCCATATTTATATGGAGATATAAGCAAGATGTGTTTTTTAATACTGTGGTGTAGGGTATCATATGGTCGGGCTTGACCGACTATACTTTCTTACTTGTTTTTTTCTAAAACTTAGCTCATCTAAATATAGCAGACAGTGATTCTTATCTTCATTGATTTTTCTACAGCCGAAAATTCTGGTACTGTTATCAGTTATTTCTGCAGAGGTTTTCGCTATTTCTACCTACTTTTTTTATGAGTGTAAACAAGCGCTTAAAATTAATGAAAATCTCATCGATTCTAAAGTGACGGTGAAGAAATCTTTAATAAAACCCCAACAAATGCAAATATTACTAGTAATACAAATGTTAATAAAAATGATTATTTTATGATGCTCTTTTTAGGAATGACTTTTATGAAGCTGTATCATAGATCTTATAAAATGCTTCATTAACTGACGATTAATTGTTTCTGTAAAGAGTTTCATTAATTCTATGAAGCTTTTCATAAACATTGACTGTAACGAAACCTGTTTCATAGATTTTATTAGGAGTGTCATTGGCTGAACTCCAACGAATATTTTCATAAAATTTGTGAAAAAATTCAGTAAAAATATGAAGATAATTCCCTGATAACAGAAACGAAAAAAAGGAGAGAAAATTTTTTTGAATACAGGGAGACCGAAAAAAGAAAAAATCTTTTATAATGGATATGGAAGACCGAAAAAAATTAAAATCTTTTGTAATGGTTATGGAAGCCCAAAAATAACAAAAACAAACTATAACGGTTATCAAAGGCCAAAAAAAAAATATTGGTTATTTGTAACAATTATTCAGAGACCAGGTTTTAAAAATTCGTCATAAATTACACTACGTGACAATTTTTTGATATGAAGTCAGAATTTTCAAAAATAGAACAGTTTTTGAGATATTCCAAAATAACCGTTATTTGTGTTTTTAAAAAAAGATGATGTGACAATTCTGACTTCATATTCGGATTCAGTGGCAAATTTTACATAATGATTAGCTGTCAGAATCATTTGGTCACGACTTAGTTAAAATTTTGTCACGTAGTGTTATTATTTCAGTATTTTTTTAAATATTGGTTATAACAGTTATGTTCCTGCAAAAAAGGCTTTACTAACAAAAATATAATATTACAAGAGAAGCAAAAAACTATGTTAAATGATAACATGTCAAAAAACATCCACTGATATGTCATTCATGGAATTCTTCAAGCTATTTTCAAAGAAAACTATGTATTTCATTATTTCGTTTCGTATTTATGACAGCATCACACTTGTAGTTAAGTTCCTTTGTTTCTTGTTACTAAAAGCCCTATTTTTTGCGAATTCATAATAATCGATCAGAAACTCGATTTTGACGTTTTTGTTAGTTACGCCTTTTTGCATTTTAGCTAAATGTCTTTAGGACATCTTTATCTCAGCCAGATATTAAATATCTGTATACATATGTTTGTTTTCTTAAACAACGTAAACTAAAGACTTAAGAGTTGGAATTATAAACTTCAAAAACAATTTTTAGTACTCCTTTAAAACATATAAAATGATCTGTTTTTTTCTTCTTTGAAGCGAAAATTCAAAAATAAAAAAGTTCGTGAATAAACAATCCCTAGTGACAATAAAACGCCAACACAGGCAAGCTCCTGAAGTCTTAGCTTCAGTTGCTTTGATGCAAAACAGCTTAAGAATTCTTAACTTCTATATTAAAAAAAACTTTAATTTTACGTTTAATTACATCTTCACTTACTACTAATTACAATTTTCATGTTCCCTGCTTGGATTCTTTCATATTCTACTGACTTATTTTCTAATGCGTTAAAACATTCCAATTAATTGTGGCCTGTTTAACTCAAAGACAAAAAAAACACACACACACACACATTTAGTTAAAATTGTATGAATTCTTGGGTAAGAGCCAAAATTATGATACGCATTTAACCGTCCGACCAACATAAGAATAACCACAGCCACAGACACAGACAGACATTCTTATAAATAGAACCGTTCATACCAAGACTCAAAGACGTAAAAGTAAAAAAAGGAAGTGAAATTGTAAAACTAAAAACCAGGGATGGAGATCTTGGTAAATTCGGGTACAAATCGATTTGCTAAAACATACCAAGAGTCTAATATTTTCTGATAGAAATTAAAAGTTTTTTGTTAATAAAAACGGCCATATTCTGGAAATTGAAATCAATGAAGATTTTGAATTGAATTTTTGAAAAATTAATGGAGCTTCTTTTGCTTTTTATAGTAGTTTATGTAGGGGAAAGTGGTCCTCAAAGTATGCGGTATATAAAAGAAAATATTTTTATGAACTTTGAATACGGCAAAAATTTGTTCGATATGAATTTCACGTAATTTTGATTTCCAAACCTGCCCGGTAATAATTTTCTATATATTCCATTTTATAGCAATTATGCAAACTAAACAAACAATCATTGTCGGACCAAACACACAAACATCTTAATTGACAAACGAAGCTAAACGATGGTATAAATAACAAAGCACGATGTGCATTATTTGAATGACTGCAAACCAGCAGCGAATGTTTGCGGTTGCGCAAGTTTGATTGTATGACTGCAAGCGAGAGTATTTGTTGGTGTTCATTTAATGCGATTTTTTGGCAATCGCACAAAGCCGTTCTCTGCTTCCGATTCAATTTGGCAATGCCATTTAGAAGAGGGGACCCTTCTTTAGCTACCTTGGGGTTTCCATTCAGAAACATTTCTTATTGTATCAAACACAATTTAGCGAATACAAAAAACAAATTATGTTGCCTTACAAAAAAAATTTACCGTCGTGGTCTAAACAGAATATGTAGCAGTTTCAGTTAAAAGGGACCTATGGATCGATTTTTTGGTGATTCTTAAAACATACAATACGCTCTTTCTTATACAGCAAACCGCTGTTTTCTAACTTCATTACTTTTGTCATAAATAACCTTTAAAATACACCTTTGATAAGAAAAGAAAATTAACTTGTTAACTTCAAAATCGTTCTTCTTAACAACATACAAAAAAAAACATTTTCCATCTCTGATACAAATAACGTGAACACGTTATTCACGCACAAGCATCACACATTATCATATATATTTGTACTTACCCCGCAAACATTTGTTTACCAACAGTTGTTAGAATTCATACCGACAGCCTGCACAAGTTGCCGATTCGGCATTGAACTCTAACCAGAAACGCGTACCAACAATTGTATGGAAGAAATTCAAAAAGCTTTCCAAACTTTTCGGTCAGAATCCTATGTTTTGAGGCAAAAAACGGTTCGGTTCGAAACTTACAAAATTGGATAAATTTTGTGAACGTTATAATTAATTTCAATAAAGTTTGTTAAGTTGAATAAGTGTGTGTATTTATTTGGATTTGTAATTAAAAGAGCTCAAACGCGTTTATTAAAGGGAAAAAAAACGTAACAATATGTTGAGTACTTTCTTCCTTTAAAACACATTTCTCTTTTTAAGTGGCAAATCACAGATCAACAACAGGGGATTTAATAAAAAAAAATTAGGGGCACCCGCGGTTTTTTTTTCATAAATTTCCGCCATTTATGGACCGATCTGGCAAAATTTCAATAGAAAAATATAACGGAGAATATCTGACAGAGATATCTCAAAACCTTCGTACTTCGCGATTCATAAAGGTCAATATGGTAGAAATCAATATGGTTTGAAATACAAACGGAATAACAAACGTATATATACCCTTTCCACCTGGGGTGAAGGGTATAAAAACGAAAAAAAATTTACTTTCGATTATGTGCAGATCTTTCGGATAAAAATCTTATTATATATCTGCATTTTGTTCGATTTTCTGTCGATAACAGTGGTAACTCTAAGACCGCAACCAAAAACTCTTAGGACTATAGTTTTTTCTTATAAAACAAGCGAATAAAAATTCCTTCCGGTTATGTGCAGATCAGAGATCTGCAAAATCACTATTTTTCTTGATTTATTCATACGTTCAAATTTACATTCACTCTTTGCTTGCAAAACAAAGTTCAACGTTGGTAATTTTAACATCGTTTTGTACACATTTGATTTTTGCATGGATTCGTTTTTTTATTGAAGTGCTTTATTTGCATTTTTGTTGCGCACGCAAAAGGAACACATTCTTATACTTTTGCATTCAAGTAGTCATCGTCCACTCGATGAGATGCTTTGTTAAAATTAACAACAATAAAAACAACAATAACAAGAATAATTGTACATACAGAACTACTGTACTTTTTAAGATGATAAAAAAAGTCTTCTGTTTCTATGGCAATTGTTTGTACCTACATATGTGCGTTTAGTTTCATTTCAATTTTTTTTTATTAAAAAACGAAGCTAACGATGGTATAAACAACAAAGCACGATGTGCATTATTTGAATGACTACAAACCAGCAGCGAATGTTTGCGGTTGCGCAAGTTTGATTGTATGACCACAAGCGAGTGTATTTGTTGCTGTTCATTTAATGCGATTTTTTTGCAATTGCACAAAGCCGTTCTCTGGTCGGAGTCGCGAGTTTGGGTACTTTGACTCAGGGATGGAAAATGGATTTTATAATTTTGTACTAACTATGAAAACAAAATGTACTTTTAAGGTCATGATGATACCATTTATTTATTTATTAAAAAACAAAACTTGGAAAAATATGTATAAAAATTCAAGCTCCACAATAAATATAACATAAAAATAATAAATATTACATACATAAAGGTTATTTATAAAATTGGAAACAGTATGATCGTGTCAAATATTTCGTTCCTTTATTTTCATTTGGTTTTGAAGAAAAACTATGTTCGACGTTGACCGATGAATGTGGAATATATAGAAATTCTGTTACAACTCTTGAATTTTCTGGAAACATTTCATTTAACTAATATTTCAACTGTGATTCTTTAGACCGTGCACGGGTATTGATATGTGCAAGACCACCCGTTATTGACATTTTCTTTGCCCTCCTCTTTTCTTTTCTAACCATGAAAATTGTTTCATCCACTCTTCCCGAAATAATACCACATCATCTTCACTTGCTTACTTGTCCTGAAATATAAAAAATTTGTATATTAATTTAAACAAACAACGTTGTGTTTTCAAGAACCCATTCAATTCAAGTCCATTTGAAAAACTTACCGACAGCTCAAGTCTGGATGTTATCGGCCATATAAAAAGAATTCCAATATCACAACTTTACTGTAACCCAAAGTGAGCGATAAGTTAGAGGAAGGTTCATCCTACCTGTACTGAAATTCTGTAACTTTTTAACGACAAAAAATTGTCGTTAAGCAGTCAAAATTCGTTAGCTAACGAAAGTTGTCGTTAAGAGCTATTCTGTAATGAAATTTTAACAATTTTTATCGGCAAAAAATGTCGGTAGCTAATGACACAAAAAAAGTTCTTGTTAAATAATAACGACAATAAATGTACTGTTAACAGATTAAAAATATAGAGAAAGTAGCCAATTTTTAACACGAAAAAAGTAAGAAAGTATAATCGATCAAGTCCGACTCTACATTGCAGTATTTGGGCGATCATGTTTCCGCCAAAAAGAGTATGTTGTGAGGTTAATATTCACATAAGACATTTTTGTGCCAAATATTATCTAAGTATCTACTACCATTATTAGTGTATTCGTATGGGAGCTGTGGTCAAATATGGACCGATTCTAAAAAAATTTGTTCTGGTTATTTATGTAGGTTGCGACAAAATCTTTTTGGATCTTATTCAACCCAAATGTCTATAAAACAAGATGGCTATTAATAGGCACAAAACCCTATTCCGGAAAGAAGTTTTCATGTGGGCTATAAAAATTAAATAACTGCTTCTCACCATTATAAAAAGGCTTCGACCTTGTGACAATAAACGCATATGTGCCAAATTTAAGAAAAAAATTATTTTTAAAATTGCGACCTGTAATTTGCGCACAAGGTTATCTTGGACAGACAACCAGCCATCCTGATAGAAGGACGGGCTTCGTTAAATGGATTCTGACATTGATTCTAAGTCAATCGGTATACTAAAAGGCAGGCCCAGAACCTTTATTTAAATGTATTACACACATTCGTACAAACACATAATACCCTCTTCACATACAGTAGTGCAGGTATAAAAAGTAAGAGCAGAATGTTGTGCTAGAGTGACTCAGTCATCTGGAAATTTTTCCCTATGTATAAAAAGATTTAAAACCAACATATTTGTTTAGAAATATAATCAATATTTACACGTTTTCATTCATGTTTTGTTAAAATAAATGCAATAAAGCAAATTTATTTTGTATTTTTTATTAATTTTAAAAAATTTTCACTTTGACGTTCTTATATTTTTACCGATATTTGTCGTCAATATTTCTAAACAAAAATATTTGTTTATTTAAAATACAGAATAACAAATTCGTTAAAGTAACCGAGATTTCTCGTTAATTAACGATATCGGTAGTTAAATTCAAAAAGTTACAGAATTGAGGTACTGGTAGGTAAAAGTAAAATTGTAATAATTGAACACTTTTTATACGGCCAATAAAATTCTACCTTTAGCTATCGCTAAGTTTTGAAAATGGTCTTTTACACCACATAAAATCAAAACAAAGGCGAAGTTGGCATCAAGTGTTAACGAACATACTTATTACAACAACGTTAGACCAAAAGCTGATTATTAAAAAAAAAAAGGGACAAAAAATTTATTAGATAAATAACGTTGAGATTTTTAAATTGTACCAAGTAAACCGCGGTAGTACTACGGTACCAAAAAGGTACAATTGTACCATTATTTCCATCAGTGCTTTGACTCCGACTCCACAGCCCTGATTACAATATCCTTTCGATGTACAGAGTAACATCAATTTAGAAATTTAAAAGGTAAGCTTTTGTTAAAAAAACGTTACAATATTATAAGATTTTATCTTTCAATGACTAAAGGGAATCTAGACATTTCGGTTGGCTTTTTTATTAAGTTTCAAACTGACATTAGAAATGTGGGCAAGAAATGTTTACTGGGTATGCATACAAAAAAAAATGGTTCATAACATTTACATTTTCTGAATATTTGCTCAGCAGAAGCCCTCTACAATTCTCCAACGCTGAAGAGATGAGAGAATGCTTCACAATTGTCTGGAATATGTAAATTATTTACAAATTAATTTTATTAAATTATATTTAGATATTTGTTTTTCTTTTAAAGTTATTGTTTAAAGTTATTACAGGAAAATTTATGCAAATTTTTTCAGAAAGTTTTTAGCTGGAGTTTTATAAGCAATTACTTTGTTTTTTTTTTTTTTTTTTTTGTTAAAGCTTTTCAGTAGAGCAATGCAGCGTTGACAGATTAGGAGATTTATCCTCAAATTGGGGATTTTATTTCGACAACGGGGATAAAAAAGATTGATTTGTGGTTGTTTTTTAATTTAGGGATTTTTTAACAATTTTTATATAATTTTATTTAAAATTTTTTATGGCAAATAAGTAATATTTTTATAAAAACTTGATGTTTGGTTACTGTTTTTCTAAATAATGGCATTCAAATCAATTCGTTCTAACAAAAAAGATGTGATTTTATCTAAGAAGTTAATTACAACAATTCGTTACCCATTAAGACAACATAATTTTTGCTTAATTACAAAATACTTTTACCACTGGTCAAGAGAAAGTCGGATATTTCCAAAACTTTAAGAGATAAACTTACCATGAAGCTAACTTTTTGGTAGAACTCGATAAGTACATTCTATTTATAAAGAAAACCTATGGCGGTCCTCTTATATGTGTAAAGACCCCAAATCCCAAACTTAATCTCAAATGCAAGGAAGTCCTTAATTTGCACTTACAATTTTATTCCAAACAGACTATCCTTTTACAAAATCCAGAATAATATTAAGTTTTTTTTCCAGAATTTTCCATTGTATTTGCAAAAACGCAAATAAAATGCAAGACTAAATTCATTATTAGGTTTGGTTGAAAAAATGGGGATGATGCATCACACATACCCATTTGGGTTTCTGCCTCTGCTAATCTATATTATATACAACGCAGAGAAAAAACATGTTGAAATATGGTCACCTCCAACAATACTATGTTTTAAGAAAATTTAAACCATATTATGTTAAATTTAACCATATTTTTGTCACCAACAACCATATTATTGTTAAATTAGTTCCCTATCAAGAAGCCACAACCGTATTATGGTTGCCTCTAAACATGTTATGGTTAAATATGAAAATAATTTGTTTTTAAATTAACAATAGTATTTTCCTCTTTTTCAAAAGCAACATGCTATGGTTAAAAACCAATCATGCTATTATAAGTGTTAAACATATTTTAGTTATTATTAACCATAATGTGTTCGGAGGTAACCATATTATGGTTGTGGCATCTTGATGGAGGACTATTTTTACCATAATATGGTTGTCGTTGACAATAATATGGTTAAATTAAGCATAATATGGTTAAAATTTTCTTTAAACATAGTTTTGTTGGAGGTGACCATATTTAAACATGTTTTTTCTCTGGGTGTATGTTAGCCCAAATCCAGATTAAATTCCAACTTTAGATCATAGTCGCCTCTACAAAGTTTATCAAAGATTTCCATTTCCATTAGGGGTCCCTATCCAAAAAAAATAAAACTTTTTTTCAGTGTTCGAAAATAAACAGAACATTATTTAGCGAACATTATTTAGGACCGATATCTTTTTTTTGTTTGCGTAGACGAAAATAACCCTTTATACCGTTCGTAACTATTTTCAAGAAAGAGAGAGTCACCCACAATGTAATTTGGTTACGGTTCTGGTGAAACATATGTTCCTTGCACTGTTCTTTACAGTGCAATAGTCGAGTTAGCCAACTGTTTGTATCCAAAGCAGATGGCGCTAGAAACATAGTTTTTGCAAGGGCCTTTACAACCAAGAACTATAGTGCAAGAGAAGTGTTAACTCCTCATTATCTCATAATAAGTAGTCTGAGGTTACACCACTGATAGCCCCATATAGACAAATAATATATTTTAATGTTTCTTTTTTACATTGATAAAAAAATGAACAAACAAAAAATTTTAGCAACGACCGCAGCACGAACAGCTTGTGTGTGTATTGGAATTAAATGTTCTCATCTTTTTGTTGAGTTGGATAAAAACAGTATTTTTTGTGTTCGTAAGATGGATAACAAGGAAACGTTATTTTGTTATGATTTTCTACAGAAACACTATTAGCGTTTGTGTTTTCCACAAACCTACCGAACCGAACACTAAGGAGCAATATTTAGTGTTTCTCGAATACTGTTTTTTGCATTTTTTTTTTTTTATTTGGCATAGGTACCACACATTTTCACCCTCCTGCCTTGACCCTTCTTCCACTATCCAATTTTGAATGGTTAATTTTTTTAAATATTTTTTGCTGCCACGAATTCCGATGATTTATACAGACGTGCCAATTGAATTCAAGCTCGTTTAATTTTCCATTATATTGGTGATTGTTTTCTTCAATAGTTAAATGCTTTTTAATCACTTGATTGGTTGTCATGAAATTCTCACATTCATTTTGTTATTGATTTAAATACAAAAAATTTACGAAGTAGTGCAATCCGAAAAAATGGAAAGAAAGCTGATGAAGGTCATGGCGAGATTGCGGATTAATTAAAGGCTCATAGATGATAACATTGACGCGTTGGTGTAGTGGGTAAAGTGCTTGTCTACAATGCCAGTTATCCCAGGTTCGATGCCTGGCAGAGGACAAAAAATGTTCATCATGGTTTTCGAGTTTTAAGAAATTGAGATTTACGAAACTGATACAAGGTTAAATAACAACACTAAATGGATTGATAATCCAAGAACTAGGACATTGAAATCCTACATGGGAAGACGCAAAAACAAATGCAGGAAATCGTGTAAGATAGAGATGCTTGTGAAACCAATATGCGCTGTCAAAGGGGGCTATGGAGCAAAAACTGCTGATAATATGGGTTGACATTGGCCATAGTTTTTTTTTAATCTGGCCATAATATGGTCACTTTTGTCTAAATTGTGGAAAGTTTTGACCACATAATGGTTAAATAGAATAAAATATGGTAAATTTTTACCATATTGTGGTTACTATTGACAAAAATATGGTAAGTTTTGACCGAATTATAGGAACCTTTGAGCATATTATAGTTGATTTCGGGCAAAGTTTGTTTAACCTCCTAATGAGAAAATTAACCTTATATTATTACCAGTAAACATTAACATTGTTCAAATTTGATCGTAGTATGTTGCTCTTTGAACATGGCTACAGCCAAAAATATCGATCTCCTTCGTGCTAATTTTTACAACTTTTAATTTTGCAACTTTCTTGCTCATGACCAACCAAAAATGCAATAAATCTTTTTGTTAATCTAAAGATCGGAAAATAACCTTTCAGAAAAGTTAACTGCTTAGGCGCAGTCTATTTTTTCCAAAATATGGATGGAGCTTTAAATGTATATATGTGACAAAATGCTTGGTGTATAAATTGATCCCTAAACTATTGAACAAAATTTATTGTTTGAATTCGGCATGAGAAGTAGGCGTGGCACACTATAGATTTATTTCTATCGTAAAAACGGTACTAATACAGCTTTCAGTTCTTATCGTAACATGGTGAAGGACATATAGAACTCTTACTTGTTTTTAATAAAACAACCTAGCGGCGGTCAAATACACAGTTGAAACTTTAAAAAAAATTAAGTTAATCCATTAACTCCGATTATGTTAACTTTCGTATTAAAAACTTTTAATCCAAATTTAAATTAAAATGCGAAATACTAAAAGTGCAAATAAAAGTAATCGCGATTATAAAAAGTGCGATAAAATACAAACCCTAGTCTACAAAATATTAAGACTTTTGCAATTTAATTCAATTATAAAAATTGATTTGTATAAGAAAAAATTATAAGCTTATCTGGTGATTTTCCATCACCACCACACCAATCATGATATCAAATGTATTTTAATTTACTAAATAAAATCAACAGACTCACAGTTCTTTTCCAAGAAATGAAAATAATGAATAAAAGTTAAACCCCACAAAAATTTACATTTGGTCGTAATAAAAATGGGGAAAAACGCAAAACAAAATGTATTAAACATAAAATTCTCCATCATTGTTGCTGTAACTTAAATGAAATTTCACATTTCCTTAATCAAATCCATTATTAAATTACATGGAATACAAGGAAACAACAATTGCAGTGTTTTTTTTTTTTTTTCTTCATGCTGTTTGTTATTCTATTTTCAGTTCTTATTTTATTATATTTTACTTTGCTTTCCGACAAAAACAACACAGGAACAATAAAATCAACAACACACTAAAATCATTACCGTGCTGTTTTGTTGTGTTCTTTTAGTTATTGTTCTCCTCTTTTTTTTCATTTTTTTCCTTTAGAGCTTGGTAGAAAGGACTTAGTAAAAACAACCTGTATGCATACATACGTAAACAATAGTAATAATAGGCACGAGGGTGAGTTTGAAAACTTGTTTAAAAATTAAATTTTGCATACAATTTAGAAAGTGATAAAAGGAACTCTGTTTGTAGCTAAATGATATAAAGATGATGTGATGGAATATACAAATTAAAAAGCGTATGATTGTGTGCTTTGTACTCCTTTTACTTATTAAATTCCAAATACTTTTTGCGGGATGGTGTGCATTTATAACCAAGAAGTTTGTTTGTGAAAAATTTGTAATCTGTAGCTGTTACGGAAACATATATTGCCTTTGTATGGGAGGTGCCACGCACATTTATCCAATAACAACCCAACTATGTTTTTGAAACAGGGTTGCATACTGTAAAATAGTTATGATAACAATAAGATACTTAGTACTAGATACTAACGGCAGAAGCTAATTTTTTGGAGTAGAGACTTGATGACAAACATTAAACGATTTAATTCGAAGTTCTTTAGAGAGTTTGTGGCTTCGAAAACTAAAAAGAACTTAGTACATTTGGCTGATGTGACTATAACGCTAATAATTTGCTTAACGTTTGCCTTTGCTAGCCGCTATTATTTTTGAACCGTCTTCCTGATCACAACACCGGCTTCCAAGCGGAAGTCCGTGCTATTGCGGAGTGTGTGAGATGGATTAAATCGAATATGGGGCAGGTGGACGCTAATATTTTCAACGATAGCCAAAGGGTAATAAGTGTGATATTAGTTAATAGGGTCAAATCCAGGACCTCATTGGACTATAGAGGGCCATTACCGAGTTTTCCTCTGGGGGTAGGATCCGGATGATTTGGGTGCCTTCCACTCGGGAATGAAAGGGCCAATACACTCGCCATCGGGGGAAGAGAACTCGAGGCAGTTTACTTGTCGAATGCGAAACCGCTTGAGGCAACGAGAGCGGAATTAAAGGCGTGCGCCAGAGAAACCCACACGGCCTGTTGGAATAATGGGACGGTGGGCAAAACCGCTAGGATTTTGTGGGGTAGCCCAGACAGGAGGAGAACGAGAAGCCTCCGCAATGGGAGTTAGTCTGAGGTAAGTATGATGGTACGTATCTTGACTGGTCATGCATGACAACGGGTACAACTACACCAAATTGGACGGGCAGAATCTGACGAGTGTAGAGCGTGTGGGGAGGAGAGCGAGACGCCGGAGCACTTTCTCTGCCACTGTCAGGCCTTAGCCGAATTAGGATCCAGGCACCTCAGGAGCGATGTTATGTAGGACTTAGAATCCCTGAGGAACGTAGACTGGAAAATATTGTGGAGTAACGTCCGGGAAACTGGGTTTCTGCATATCGGACGTTAACAATGAATCAACCATGTTCTTAGGTAGCGCACAACACAACCAGTGGAGACCTAGTTGTATATCCTAAAGATATGAGGTTGCATCTTGGATGCTTCATCCTCCTTTCGACCTAACCTAACCCAATAACAAAGCTTATTTTAAATGAAAAGAATACGCTTATTACTTCATCAAGCCTCAAAAAAAGTTTTTCTGACTCCTTTGGTTGAATAATTGAAAATCTGAAGATAGTGGGCATATTGATGTATAATTCGGCTTGAGTTATTTTTTAGGAGAACTCCGTTAATGGAACACAAAAAAAACAAATACTGATTTTAATTAAAAATTTACTTACGCAAAAAAAAAAGTAAAAGCTGTAAGCGGCAGAATCACCGGGAATAATAGAATTGAGAGGAAATGCTTAGAGCCAATATATAAAAAGAGAAACAAATATACTTTTTAGAATCATGTTTCTAAGGTGTATATTTTTTGTGATATGAACTTTTTTCTATCGGGTGATTTTTTAGCTATTATCTCTATTATCACTGGTTTAAACAGCTGACGCACGTTTCGTGTTTTTTTTTTCACTGTCAAACATCTTCAGTTTGGTCTATAATTTAACCATAATACGTCTTACAAACGAACAACGCTTGCAAAGTATTGAATTTTATTATCAAAATGCATGCTCTGCTAAGAAAGTTCATCACGCGCTTCTTCCAATTTATGGTCAGTTTAATCGACCCACTGAAGCGGCTATTCGGGCTATTGTGACTAAATTTTGCACCAAATTTACATTGTTGGACATTAAACCACCAACACGCTTACGCAGAGTGCGAAGTGAAGCAAATATCGCAGCTGTATCGGCCAGTGTTAATGATGACCATCAATTATCGATTCGCCGCCGTTCGCAGCAATTGGGCCTCTGTTACTCAACAACGTGGAAAATTTTGCGGAAGGAT
This sequence comes from Pollenia angustigena, assembly GCA_930367215.1. Classification (NCBI taxonomy): domain Eukaryota; kingdom Metazoa; phylum Arthropoda; class Insecta; order Diptera; family Polleniidae; genus Pollenia; species Pollenia angustigena. The sequence goes on from OV884058.1 coordinate 47,460,331, forward strand.
TTAGGTGTAAAGCCTTTCAAAATACAGCTGGTGCAAGAATTGAAGCCGAACGACCTACCGCAACGTAGAATTTTTGGTGAATGGGCTCTTGGAAAGTTGGCCAAAGATGTTCAGCGACGAAGCTCATTTTTGGCTCAATGGGTACGTTAATAAGCAGAATTGTTGATTTTGGAGTGAAGATCAGCCAAAAGCAATGCAAGAGCTACCAATTCATCCAGAAAAAGTCACAGTTTGGTGCGGTTTATGGGCTGGTGGCATCATTGGAGCGTACTTCTTAAAAGATGATGCGAATCGTAACGTAACTGTGAATGGTGAGCGCTACCGTGAGATGATATCCAACTTTTTTTTGCCCAAAATGCAAGAGCTTGACTTGCATGACATGTGGTTTCAACAAGACGGTGCCACATACCACACAGCACGCTTAAGCTGGAGGTCCACACCACGCGTTACTCGCTTTTTCGCAGCATACGCAGCTGTCAAAAAAGTAGAATCTGTGTAGTTATACGTAGTAAGTTACATGCACAAAAGCGTAGATGCCTTGAGGCGAAAAGTAGGTTTACTTTCTACGTTTGTAAGCGTCACAAGCAGCGTTCGAACAAATCAGCTGATTTTGACAAATTAAATTTTATTTTTACTTGTGATGCTGCTGCATAAAAAGCGTTGCATGTAACTTGAAACTTAGAACGCAAGTAAGGTTATAAAAGCATGCGCTGCGTGGAGGCAAAAACGCGTGGTATGGACCTCCAGCTTTAACAATGGACTTATTAAAAGGCGACTTCGGTGAACATTTTATTTCACGTTCGGGACCGGTCAATTGACCGCCTAGATCATGTGAATTAACGCCATTAGACTATTTTTTGTGGGGCTATGTTAAAGCTCATGTCTATACACACATGCCCGCTTCAATTGATGCATTGGAAGACAACATTGAAGCATTTATTCATGAGATACCGGCCGAAATGTTGGAAAGAGTATGCCAAAATTGCACTAAGCGGATGGACCATTTGAGGCGCAGTTACGCTCAACATTTGCTTGAAATAATCTTCAAACATTAAATTATATGGACCGTACTATCGATTCAAGTAAAGATTTCATGCATTGTTCTGAATTTTATGTGTTTTTTAAAACTTTCCTATAGCTCTTAAAAAATTACCCATTAATTTCTTTCATACCGGTTTTTTGGCTCTGGTGAATATTTTATGTTTTGTCGGTTACGGCGTACTTTAATTCCTGCGACGATATGGTTAATTATAAACTGATAGACGTTTAATCATCCTAAAATCTTTTTTACCAATGTTGTCGTGCTACCAATTTGATATAAGAATTATGTCATAGAAAGTAAAATAAAGGTTTATTTAGACGTATCAGAGCCATAGTACCATGGCCGTAACCATGACCGTAGAACAAAATTGACATGACAAAATTTCATTGGTTTTATGGTTATGATAACGACGTTATGGTAAGTCGCCTATAATCGTATACAGTGTTGCCCAAAAGGTTGGTTCAAGCTGCTGTTTTGTATGGTGATGGTTAGGTCACGTCTAGTTGGACCGTAAGTCTCGATAGTAAAGTTTTAAAAAGATTTTTACTTTTAGGTTTTCGTTATTAATTTTACTGCTTAAATGTTTCCATGAATTTTGGCTTTAAATGAGAGAGCTTCTGTCGAATGTGAAGCTAGAGTTAAACTTAATCTTGCATAAAAGTTGTATGTTTTTATGTCGAATTAACTCCAATGAAATCAAAAATTAATTTTGTTAAAAAAAAATTAAATAACTTTTCTAATAGGACTCATATATTATTTTTAAATGAAATTTTCCACAAATATGTACATACCTTTGTTCATGCAGAGATGAACGAGTATATAATAAAAAAAAGGTATTAAATAATGAAAATTACATTCCTTTTTACGTGTGGGTATGAGTACAACAAACACGTATGCATTTAAATACTTACATAACTAGACAGAGGTAAAGAAAGTTAACAATAAAAATATTTAGAAAAACAACAACCTTCATCATTCAGCTATGCAAAGGTTTATGTGTATGTATTTGTAGAAAAATGTATATGTAATTTGTATGTGTATGTATATGAATCGTTTCCAAAGTGCTGAGGCAAGGAGTACTTTAAATGCTTTTTTTGAAATTTATACACATAAGCATCTATGTACATTTTTATGCACACATTCATACAGACATATACATGCATTTGTGTGAGTTAAGCTTTTTTTTAATAGTATATTCGTTAGGGTATTGTTCTTGTAGTTAGTACCATACTATTTTAAGTTTTTAGACTTACTTCTATTGTTACCTTAGCATAAATTGGCATTCTATTTACTTTAATACAGTGGAATGAAAGCTCATCATAATAATACTTTACTCGCTGATAAAGGGTTAAATGTGAACCACACCTAAACGTCAAGTTTTTTCTGCATTTCATTTGACTTTTCTCAATTTCAGACTAACACAATTTGAACAATGGAAAGATACACAATCGAGCAGCGCGTTAAAGTTATTCAGGCTTAATATGAAAATGGGCGTTCAAATCAAAATGCATATCGTGCACTTCGTAATTCAGTGATGAGGCACATTTTCACCTCAGTGGATTCGTCAATAAGCAGAATTGCCGCATTTGGGCGAATGATAATCCAAGAGTGATTGTCGAAAAACCAACGCCCCCACAAAGAGTGACTGTTTGGTGCGGTTTATGGGCTGGCGGCATCATGGGGCCTTATTTTTTCCAAAATGAGGCGGGTCATGCAGTTACTGTGAATGGTGTTCGCTATCGTGAGATGATTACGAACTTTTTGTGGCCCAAATTGGAAGATATGGATGTGGACGATATGTGCTCTTTTGTGCAACAAATTCAATGGCCGTGTTATCTCACGTGGTAGCGATGTCAATTGGCCGCTAAGATCATGTGATTTGACACCGATGGACTTCTTTCTTTGGGGTTATTTGAAAGAAAAGGTGTGTACGTCGATAAGCCAGCAACAATTCAAGAGCTAAAGGATGAGAAAATTCGACACATTAACGGCGTCATCGAAAATTTGGACTATCGGATGGAGGTGTGCCGCGGCGGCCATTTGGCCGATATTTTGTTCCATACATTATCATAATAAAAAGAAATGACAATAATATCCTAAACAGCAACCTTTGCCATTCGTACTCATTCGAATGCAGACCAAGCGTATCCGTAGTCGCGTGCTGAGGCAGAATATGGCATAGTCTCGGAATGGGGTCGTGCGAATAGGGTCGATTTTAATAGCCGAAAACCAAATGTTGCGTGCTGAAGCATAAGCGCGCGACAAACCGGGGTGCCTCAACTGTATATATTGGTGGTATAACTATTGAGGAATCAGAATCTCTTGATGTTCTGGGCATGAGGATACAATGTGATGTCCGATGGACAAAACATATAATCAAGGTGTCGAAAAAAGCATTCAAGTGCCTCGGTTTTCTAAGACGGTGTAAGATATACTTCACTCCATCTGATCTCCTTACTTTTTATACCACCTATATCCGACCGCGTATGGAATACAACTCTCATGTGTGGGCCGGTGCTTCAAAGTCTATTTTGGAGCTTCTCGACCGGGTGCAGGAGAGGGCGAAGGTTATCAATTGTGACAGTAGGGTATCCAATTATATTGACTCCCTTGAGCACCGTCGCAATGTGGGTTGTATTTGCCTGTTTATCGTTACTACAATGGGATGTGTTCTGACGAAATTACGAATCTGGTTCCCGAAACCCGTACGTTTGTTCGTAATACACGTTTTTGCTCAAGAGCCCATCCTAACAGAAAAAAAGTAAGTAATTTGCGTTTTATTCAAAATCAAATTAAATTAAACATAATCCCCCGTATTTATAAACGATTAATAAATTTAACAAACGTTTATTAAGCCAAATTTTCATACAAAATTCGTTTTGTAAACCTTTATTAAATTTAAAAAATTTTTATAAATACAGGCATATATGTTTAAAATTTTCTTAAAAAGAGTTTTGTTGGAGGTGACCATATTTAAACATGTTTTTTTCTTTATATGTGGGGAAGACTTAGGGTCGTTCGCTTACAGGAGAATTTAACTCAGCAGCTTGTCAATTAAAACGACTTTAGGTTTTACTCCTAAGAGAGACTGGAGAATGTCGCCGCGTAAGTTTACCCACTTTCTCAGTTTGTTTGACTAACTTTTTTTAACCACTTCTTCGTTTGCACCACCAATTCTAGACACTAAGGAACGTAAGGAGAGAACGGGACTCCGGCGCGCTCTGGCCTATGTCTCCACAGTTTGTTTAGTAACAGCTTGTATTGACCCGAGAACCCTGCGCAACAATACTGCCAATTACACTAGGGCTCATAGATCGAGTAGTTTTAAAAGTTACTAATATACGTGTATTCTTATCTTACAGCAATCTGTCAACCAATTTTCTATGGTCATTAAAACCACGCCATTTTAAACCTGTTGAACTTTGAAAGTCGTCAAAATAGATGCTGGTAAAAAAAGAGTCTAACTTCCAACTCCAAATATCAGCTCAGTATTACTAATACTCTTAAAATAATCAGCAAGTTCCTTCTTTTAATATGATTCTTTCAAAGTGAAAAAATTAAATTTAATCATCCCATATTAATTTTCTTAATGCAACCCGGAAAATTTTCTTGAACAACTATAAAAATACTTAAAACTATGTTTATGTCACAGAATAGAAATTCGTTGTAAAAATTTAATAAAAAAAAACATTTTTAATTAGCCCCTTTAACATACAATTTACAATTTTAAGGCTTTAAATGCTTTAAGACTAAAAGTTTTCATATACTTGACTTGTATACAAATAAAGTTCCTTCAATATTCCTGACAGTCTTAATGCTAAATGCCAGCTGGAACTAATTGAAACACGTAAAATTTCAAATAGCAAATATTACTTAACATATTAGAAAGTTTCTTGTATTAATGAAAGGAAAATGTCCTACTGTGTCCTAAACTAGTACAATGAATAAAATTAAGAATTGCAAAAAGCAAGACTTGCAAAACTACTCTTCCTACGCACACAATCAAAGGAAAACAGTAAAAACTAATGAAGAATATTTATACATTCATAAACCCAGAAACACATTTACATTTTCATATGCAAAGAATGCAAACGTACATACGAAGAAACAAACAAACAAACAAACAAAGAAAGAAACAATCCTAAAGGTTAAAGGTAAAAATACGTTCTCTCATAAAACTTTACTTTCAAATGTTAATGTTTGGATGAGCGAACACACAAACACACCTACTCAAATGAATTGTTTTCGTTTGAATGTGTATGTGAATGTGAATGTTTAGATTTTTTGTGTGTGTTTGTATGCAATCGAATATCACGCACTTAGTGTTGGTAGTAATTTCCAGTAATTTAACACAGATTACCAAACACAACGTGCGATCAACACCAACTACAAAAGACCTACGAACTTTTCCTGTTGTATGTATTTTTAAGTGTAAAAATGTGTGTTGTATGCATACATAAATGCACACACAGCCTTCCGCTCTACTCAGAATTTTTAAACAACAAGATGAAATCTTAAATGAAACAAGTAAACGGAAAAAACAAATTCACAAATACACAGCCACCCGCATACCCTCTCTCATATGTACATATGTATATATGTATATAAGGAATCATTCAAATAATGATTGAGGTAAGAATGTGTGCACCCCGAGTCGTGTGTTAAGCGGGCTTTAGTGTAGAGTGGTTTAAGTAACTGAGTTGGAAGGATTTGTTGAATGTTTAAAAAGTACAAAATTAGTGCCACTACATAAATTCTTAAACAGCAGAAATTAAAGATGCATATATTTACTAATGTGTATGCCAACATCCTCAAAAATACATAAGCACACGCACGCACACACACACAGGCAGTTCTAAATTTAAAAATCATACAAAATTAATTTTTAACAAAGACATGTGCAGAGAGGAGGGAGTTAAAGCAGTACAGAAGAAGAGTTTTTGATTTGCAGTCATTTTCTATATTTGGATTTTGAAATGTCGTCAAAGATCTTTGAATAACAATCAATTATTTCCCCAAACAAATGTTTCCCTTGGTTGTATAGTTTTTGACAAAAACTTTTTGTATACATACATATAGAAGATCCAAACGCCATAATTACCTTTGCTTCCAACACAATGGAACTGTACATTTTCTTCAACAATTCAACCACAATTTTTAAATAGTTTTCTAATTTTTCATATTTTAACTAGTAGTCGAACTTTGTCATTGTGGAAAACTGCATCTTTATGCCTCGTAGCGTATTCCGGAAGTTGTTTAAACATTTCTCACTTAAGACCAATTAATTTTCTTTGGAACCTGTTCCCTGTAATCGCTTGACTTTCAAATGAATCATTATGAATCGCTTATAAATCTTGTAACAACGAAAGTCTTAAAATGTGTGTAACCTGTTTACGGTTATTTGGAACAACCAAATACAGAGTATTAACTTGGGTCCGTGGATGGTCGACTAAAGTGTTGATTATGCTAGTTGGCCGATCTTTACTTACGATTTCTTGTGCTTTTTTTTTTTTGCAAGGGGGTCAAGCAGCATTTCCTACATTCAAAAACTCTCTTTTACATCTCTCACATTCAATTCGTCGTGAGCCTAACTTCCTCATTTGAGATGAAATCTGCTGCTAGCAAATGTTTTAAAATTTCTGTTTAAGTGGCTGCTAGGTAGCTCACCAGCTTGCAATTTTTTAGCTGAACGGAGATAATAACCACTTCTGAACCGCACAAACAAATTTGAGCTTTGGTATTGTTACAAGTTACAAGTAAGACTTATAATTCTTATTCGCTTTAGGGTTTTATTTGTTTAATATTTTTGGCTTTTCTAAAATCTTTGGAAAAGGTTTCCTGATGAGCTGGCCTTAGCAACCAGTGAAATGCGCATAGAAGCTAGCTTTCCCTCAACAATAAATTTCAGTGTATTTATCAAATATGAAAAATTGGGTATTTAGCACGTCATACGAAATCGTTATAATAACAAATTCTCGCATGTTGCAGTCAATGAAACATATTCAGAAAAATCTTTGCTGGGCAATTTATGTATGTTCTTTAACTGCCATTTTTTAAATTAAACAAGTCAATCAAAACATCCCGCAAATAACACTTTGATGGCACACAGTTCGGCATTTTCAAAGCATAGATCAGACTTTTCTGTTAAGAATATTAAATTCAGATGGGGACACACAGAAAAAATTATGCCCAGTTATTTTTCAATTAAACCGTTATTCACAAATAAAATCAGTTTTAGTTAAAAGTTAAATCAAGTGAATTAAGCGTTTGCTTATATTATCAAGATTACTGCAGAAAATGTTTTGAATATCAAAAAATATTTAATTGATATTATTTATTTGTTTACTGGAAATTATTATTACAAATTTATTAATTGAAAAAAATTTTAATTTTTTTTCTGTGCACTGGGTGGCAAACTATGCGTTTATCAACCGTCCACAAGAGAAGCGCCATCGCACACAGGTAAGCAGACCTTTGGTCGGATTTTCAGGAAATTCCCCTCCGTTTCTTGGGTTTAAACCACAACCACCACGTGATTGCCAAAAGTATTCTGCCAGCGAATAGGGGAAACTGCCGCAAAGTCAATCTCTTTGAAAGACAAAAAGCATTTCCCGCAAGAATCATAGTAACAAAGGTCTCAACCAACAGTTATTCCGGTGCTGTATCACCGGGGGCTACTGACTCCTGTTTAAGCAGATAAGATCTCTGTTCAGCCAAGAGCAAACCATTCGTGAAAGGTACACCATCTAAGTCCAACCTTCAATAATACAAGGGAACAAGTTTTTTTTTATTAAGAACTGAATGTTGTTTTTAAGGTATTTTGGGACGCTTAATCCAAATCTGAAATTAGTTCAACTTTTAGAGATCGACTTTTAGAAATATACCGTTATGTCCAAAATTAAGGCACTTCAGCTACATATTTTAGAATAACTTAAAAACGGATCGCCATATATATTCTATTTTATTTATTTATTTGAAAAATAAACAGTACAACAAGACTTGATCTTATTTAATAGTACTGGGGAGATAAAGGCACATTAGATTATAATATTTACAAAGGTTTATCTTAAAACTAAGAACAATTTAAAAACAAATTAATTAGTTATGAGTAACAGATTTCAGATATTGGCTTACGGTACCATATGGAGTTTATTCTATTGCCCCGATTCGATCTTGTCTATTAAATAAAAGTTTATGTAAAAATATGATTGTTCGGCATTTTAATAGATTTTCAAAAGATACATTATAGATTTGGTTTGAAAACTGAGTAATACTACTATATCTTGAACGTCCATATATATATCTGCAATGTTGTTGTAGGTCACTTTGAGCTTATTCTTACTTATTGAATCACAATTGGAAAATAATTCACATCCATACATTAAAGTGGGTAGCAGATATGTCTAAGCGAGTAGCAGGGGAATTGGCGTAAAATACTGTGTCATCCAAAGATTTCTTTACATAACATAAGCTGTTTTCACATATGGCATTTACATGATTTGACCAGGTAAGATCGTTGTTAAAATTAACGCCAAAGTTTTTGTCACTTTTCACGATTTCAATAGCAGAATGTCCACTTTGGATTGACGGCAAGCTAGACGGTAAATATTTTGTTGTGCTTATAAGCATTGCCTTCGATTTCTTCGCATTGAGGCAAAGGCCACTCAATGACGCCCATCTTAATACGTTATCGAGATAGTGATTTAATTTGCTGATACAATCAATAATACCTGATGGGGAACAGCTGATGTAAAGCTGAACGTCATCTGCATACATCTGTATACCACAGTAGTTGAGTCTGAACGGCAAGTCGTTGGAGTATATTGAATATAATAGTGGGCCAAGTATCGAGCCCTGTGGAGCACCTCTTGTCATTAAGCAGCTCTTTGATTTATTGGAACCAAAAGAAACGAATTGACTTCTATCACATAGATATGAAGCAAGTAATTTTACAGCTGTGTTTGAAAAAATGGCACATGTATTTCAGTTTTTGGCAAAGTATTGTGTGTTCGACAGTATCAAAGGCCTTAGAATGGTCAAGCAAAACCAAAAAAGATATCATATTGTTATCAATTTTTGACCATATTTCCTCTGAAACATCGATGAGAGTAGAAATACAGCTGTGTCTAGGTCTGAAACCAGATTGCCTCTCAGAGAGCAGAGAATTTTCATACAAAAATCGAGTTTTGACAAATAAGGCAAAATCGCAATTGGCCGGTAATTTTTATCAGGTTTTGTAACAGGTATAATCTTTTCTTGTTTCCACATTGATGGAAAAGTAGATGTTGTAATTAGTGTGTTAATCAAATGTGTTATATGTTGTAGTGTATATGTAACTATCAATTAAATAAATTTCGGATGGACCTCATCATTTCCCACCCAATAAAAAATGAAGCTTCCAACGAAGCAGGTTTGTTAGGGAGAAATATAAGGGTTTCGCTTACCATCGCGCTTACGGAAGAAATGAATTTTATATGGCGAGTTTCCACTTTGAAGCAATACATTTTTGACACATAAAGCGCATTATTCAGCGCACATAAACATTGTCGGATGTAACGATCAGCCTTACAAACTGAATGTTTTGATACAGTTGTTTTTTAGTATTCTCCCTTACAAATCTGCTTCGTAGTAAGGGAATGCCGTAGCACTTGCAATGTTATTTTTTGATAAAAGTTGTTAAGAGTTCTTTCACTTACTTTACTGCATTTCTGTATGTCTTATTGCGTAGCGCATAATTGTGCGCTTATTTTTTTAAATGTACCTTTAGTGCTTCGCAAAATGATAAAAATTTTTATTGGGCAAAGAGTCAGATTAATACTAAGCGTAGATTTAAGTACATCGTCCTGGGTAACATGTATGAAATCAAACATAATGAAAGTTGTTGATTAGTATTGTTAGCGTTGTTAAAGGCATTTGTAGAGTTGTAATATCTAAGATTTGCTTTTGGCATTGGTATATTGGCAAATTGTAAGTTAAGTTGATTAACATCAATTGCGTTTTCGATTTTCGTCCAATTGTTAACAATACCCATCGTAGGAATTTCCCTCCATTTCTTTTTTGAGCAAACAGCTGATTGGAACTTTCCCTCGTAAAATTTTGATTTGTCAGTTCTAATTTTTAAATTAACGTTTCTTCAGCATATCTTGAAAAAATTATGGAGTTCCTGGGTTTTAAATCTTTTCCGTCGTGCATACGGATCATTTCTTTCATTGATTAAGACTTTAATTTCGTATAAATATTGTATATTTTTTCAACATTCAACAATAACATTTAAATTTAATTTTAATTTTTATTAATTGTCAAACACATTTTTTTGTTTATTTTTAATTAAATTTTATAAATATAATATCCTGAAGAAGATTTCCAAAGGAAATCGAAATATCGAACAAATAAACAAACTATTTGAAATAAAAGTGACCTTAACCCATTAAAGCCCAAACAAAAGCTACCGGACAAAAAATAAAATATTTCTTATTTTATTATTAAATTCATTACATATAAACAAAAAATCAAAAAAAAATTTTTTTTTTTTTTTGGAAATTAAAGAGGTGTACTAAAGCGTAAATGGGTTAATTGAGCTCAATTATTAATAAAGAAGAATAATATTTAATAAAGGTCGAAGAAATAAGAAAAAAAATTTTTATCTTACGTAAATAGCCATTTCTCAGCTATTTTTTGGAGATTTTCAAAAATTTTTTCTTTAAAAAAAAGAAAAATTTTGAAAAACGTTTAATTCAGAGTAACTGAACAACCTAAACAAAAGCGGCAAGCGTTTTTTTAAACATGAACATTTTATTTAAATACAATTTCAATAAAACAAACCGACATAGCGATCTGTCAAATAAGATTTATCAGCCGGGTGGTTTCTAATTCGCATTCTAATGGTTTGTTTCGTATAAATTGTATGCAAATGAGAAGTTTTGACATACAAAAAACGCCTGTAACTTAAAAATGCGAGCTAATGGAGAAAAACGAAAATAAGATTTGAAATCAGCGACCTTAAATGTAAAAAATTGCATAAAACTTCCAATCAACACAAAAAAAGTTCAATTTTGTTCCCTAACAGATCTTATATTTTTGTTGTTTTTTAGATAAAGTGGACCAAATATAAGCTATACCATAACTGTTTGAGGTTAAAATCCACATTTTATAGAAGGCTTTATAAGCCTTTAAATACTTCTTAATGTTACAGAATTTCACAAAGTTTGGTTCACCTAACGACACAATCCAACTGGTTTATATTCAAAAAACCAACAAAATTGATCCCATTCCTTATACTGTCATATTAACGTACATTAATAAAAATGTATGTGCATTTTTATGATAAATGAAAAAGTTAATAGCAATATCAAAATGTCTATGCATGAGTACGACTTTTGAACTTACGTTCATACACATACACACCAACCAATCCAGCCAGAAAACTTCCTTCATTTAAGACAATAACAACATGATTAGTGTAAAAACAACATTTATATATAACTTGCATAAGCACAAATCCACTCACACTGATACAAACGCAATGAAATGCACACATGTATTTGTTAGTATCTTAACGATTTGCGATTACAGTGTTAGAGATAAAAATTAACTCAATGGAAAGGAAAAAATAAGTATAAAAAAGAGAAAAGATAATAAAATTATGTTATTAATTTTCGTATACAATTTTTCTTATTCCGTTTATATTTGCATTTCCTTTAGTGCTGTAAAATTTTAATGTAGCGTTACTTTCTATTGCCTATATTTAATAAACTTAATAACAAGGATAAGGGCTGTAAAAATTAAATGCAGTGTAAAATATTTTCTGAGTAAATATCTGCAGCATACACTGTAAATGGAATGATGATCATTCACGTCAGTTATTTATAAGATTATAAAATTTAGTTTATGACACAATTATTGTAGATTTTACTTAAGAATAAAAATAATATCTTTTTTAAATAATTTATATCTTCTTTGCAAGGCTCAACAAACATCAGACTCTAAAAGGTTGAAAACTATGATCCATATCGATTTTTTTCTGGAATTTTGTTTGTATAAACAAATTCACACGTCATTTATTGTAACATAAGATGTCAAAAAATTTTCACATGACTAGATAAGTTCACTTCAAAGATTGCACTTTTTAGTTTTAGCCAAGCGGCAACTATTAAAACCATATTATATGATTACGAGCTTCATCCGGTGCGCTTCGCTTCCCCCATTGAAATAAAATTAGTCAAATTTAATTTAAAATTTAAAACAGATCTTGAGTATCGATAACGAAGTAAAAAGCACCAAATTTAGATACTTTTACTATTTCCCTTCTACTGATATACAGAAACCTATATTGTGCTTATATTGAAGGTGTCATGAACATTTCTCCAACCCAGCCATCTTTTTGACAGATATTTTGTAAGAAAAAGCAAACTATTTGTGGCAAATCTAAAAACTTTTACATACTGAGAACATTCTTCAGATATAAAGAAATCCAAAATGTCTTTTGGGAGCTACCACACCACGCTCACTTTTCCAGTTTAGCTCACTTTTTGATAAATGGTGTGTTTTAATAACCAAGCTAAATAATTGTGCAAAACCGTTCGCCGCATCACTGTTATTTATTCTTTTCTTTATTCCGCCCCCCCCCCCCTCTCTTCCCCAATCCAGTCCACTTTTTGGCAGATGTTGTGTATTGTTAACAAAGTTATTTGTTTTAAATTTGAAGTTTTTTTTGTAACCGTTTTCTAAATATTGAGTTATTCATACTGTCTTTGTTTGGGAGGTGCCACAACCACTTGGAATTTTACAAATATGTACAGCCTTTGTTAAGCCTATTAGCCTATTTTTACCTATTTTACACTCTAACTGCCGTGTTCATAAAAAATTAAAATTTTTAAATGTATTTTGCGAAAAAATTTATAAATATTCTGCCTTAAAACACATTTCAAACTTGTTTTATTTTTAAGAATACGGCAGTTAATATTAAAATTTTCAAAAATCTTGGACTTATTCACCGTCCAAATTGCATGTCTCTAACTTAAGCCGTTTGGGCTGCGCGATGATGAATCAGTTACTTTACTTAATCATACTTACTTTAATAATCATAAATTCAATAGTTGCGTCCTATGGGGGTACTGCTGCCCTACCCTTATCGACAAAATAAGTAGTCTATTTAATTTTTGGAGCTCACAGGATGCTTTTGTAAACATTTCTGGCTCCCCCTGCACCTACGTCCTTTATTTTTATTTTGAAAGGTATAGTTTACCATAAGAGAGGGTCCTTCAAAGCTTGAAGGCTTTTTTCTTTAGTTATGCCGCATTTAATGTTTTCGTTCTATGGGAGGTACACCTCCTTCTCCGTCTACCCCACCAATTTTTATTTTGAAATTTATTGTAAACCATAAAAGTGGTCTTAACCACGTACTTCAGCTACGCGATATTTTATACATTCATCCTATGGGAGCATTAATCAAAGGTGTATTTCACCATAAGAGTGACTCCTTCCAAGTTTGAATATCCGCTCAACAGCCGTTCTTAAGCGATTATGCGATTTTCAACATTAGCATCCTATGGGGGTACCACTTCCCCTGCTACTATCCTCTTTTAATTTCGGGGCTTAGAAGATGCTACAGCAAAAAGTTCAAGAAAATGGGTGGTGCGGCTCTTAAGGTATGCGATACTTAATATTGGCATCCTATCACTACCCCTGCCCCTATCAAATAAGTAGCCTATTCTATGTTCGGGGCTCACGTGATGCTACTGTTAAAATTTAAGGAAAATCATTTCAGTAGCTTTGGAGTCTATAAGCTAACAAACAAACAGACAAACATTTTTCATTTTTATATATTTAGAAGAGTTTTTCTTAAAAGTAGGTCCAAAAAAGCTGGAAGACTTTTGTCTTCAGATATAAGATATTTAAAATTTTCTTTCTTTGGGGGTACAGCTCCACCACCATATATCCCGCCCATTTTGAAGACTCTCGCTATAATAGCTCTTCAGTTACGCGATATTTAATATATGCATCCCGTGGGAGGTATTGCTCCTCCTGAGCCTACCCTCTTTTTTATTTCAAAAGGTGTCGTTTACCATAAGAGTGACTCCTACCAAGTTTGAGCATTCTCACTATAACAGTTCTTAAAATATGCGATGTTTATAATATGCGTCCTATGGGGGGTGCCACTTCCCCTGCTGCTATCCTACTTTAATTTCGGGGCTCAGAAGATCCTTTTGCAAAATGTTCTAGAAAATAGGTGCAGCGTCTCTTAAGATATGCGATACTTAATATTGGCGTCTTATGGAGGGTACAACTTCCCCTGCCCCTATTTTATTTTCGAGGCTAACATGGTGTTACTGCAAAAATTTCAGGAAAATCGGTTCTGAAGTTTAGGAGCCTATAAGCCAACAAACAAACATACAAACAGACAAACATTTTTAATTTTTAAATATATAGATCTACTCATGGTGAAATAATAAAGGTGACGATTTTTTGCTCTTGGATTGTTTGTCTTGTCTTATGTTAAAGTTTTGTTTATGTTTACAAAAAGTCCATGTTTTGTGCTCTGAATATTGTATTTTATTAAAGTTTTTTATAATTTCAAATTAAAACAAATTGGATATTGACCATAATCAAATAAAATTTTGCTTAAAATTAATTTATTTCATCACGTTCATCGGCACGCTTTGATTTTTGTTTAAAGTATTTTTTGATGTAAGCTGGGATCTAATTTCCATTTTTGTTGTAATGTTGTATTTGTTGCCGTAATAATGCCACTTGCTTATTCCACCATAGATTTAATTGCTCCTAACAAAATATCTTATTTTCGGAATAGTCATATTTATCAAATCATGTTTTTTGCACCAAAACTCCGATCAACTTAAATTAATGTGTCAGAAATAAAAACATTAATTCCTTATCTCAATGGAATTTCCCTTTTTGCTACAACATTTAAAGGGGTTACTTATAACCCAAATTAAAAGGGCTATAAAAACTACACAAACAAATACATTTTCTTCGATAAATCATCCAAATCAATCTTAGTTTTCTTAAGTAACACGTATTATTTCTACAGCTTTGTACTTCAAAATAAACTTACTTATATATATATAACCAATAGCACTTAATGCTCCGTCAAAATCCAAAAACGAATTACAAACAGTTGTTGCTGTTATCCTATTTCAACTACAATCTACACTTGTTATCTTAAGTTTTTACTTATACGATTACAGTTGTTTCGTATTATGATTAGTTGGATTTTTTTTCATATTTATTCGTTATATTTTTATTTTTTTTTTTTTTTGTTTTTTACTGGTTGTAAATTCATAAATTACAAGAACAGAGCAAATCTTTACTAAATCACACGAAGGATACAACAAGAACAACAAGGAGTAAGACATATTATAACCACATACACTCCCAAAACACCCACAATCAGAAAGCAAAATGGGAAAAATCTAATAAGAAAAAAAAACAGAATGAAAATAAACAAATCCAATTCAATTCATTCAAAATGCAAATGCAATCAGTGGCAATAATTGTACTAAAGTCGGTCTCTATATGTGTATGTATATGTGTGTGTTGCTGTTTGTTTATGTGGGTGTGTACAGTATTGCTGTAATATTGCAGTGCCGAAACAACAGGCAACTAACTATTTACCAATAGGAAATTTTTACCACAAATAGCCAAAACGACAATAAATTTAGCAGGGCCTTATTTTTATTCCCTTCACCACGAGTGGTAAATGAGGGTATACTAAGTCTATCATTTCGAGTGAAACTTTTTTTATACTCATCTAAGATATCATTAAGTATATACGTCACCTAAAATGCAACATGGCGTAACAATACTTTTTGTTATTTTTTTTAGTTTGATAAGGACAAATAATTGATTTTAGTGCATTACACGCCCTTTTGCATTTTAGGTAACGTTATGTATATTCTTAGTTCTCGGTAGCCGTCTTTGTCTGTCTGTCTGTCTGTCTGTCTATCACTCTGTTGAAAACATGCACATTTTCGTCATACTCAAAAACTTCTATCTAATTCTTCTAAGCAGTTTGAAATTAAAATCCTGCTCAATTGTTTGAGTAGGAAAAGAGTTAAGGGCCCCATACACTACTACAGTATACACGCGCAATTAAGTGAATGTGCCAGCCGGTTGACCGTGGATGTGCTTGTGGTGTGGTTGTACGCTTTGCTGTAGCGATCTCAAAGAGTGTTTGGTATTTTGCTGATTTGTGGTTTTGTCTATGCTGCAACTTTTTCAGTTGAGAAAAGTTGTGTATTAGAAAAAACTATTTGATAAAAAATAAACTAAAAAATAAATATATATTAGGGTTTACCTTGTAGTGACCGATATTGGGCTAAAATTAAAAATTTCGTTTTAATTGTATTTTTGTCTAATTTTGAGTTTATACCTCAATTTACACTATTTTATTTACTATGTTGCTTGCTGCTATATATGTTTTTTAAATTTGGTGTCCAAAAAATTTTAAAGTAACCTAATACCTGTCTTACTTACAGCTGTTTGTTAATGGCAAAACTTGGTGAAACATGTTTACAATTCAAATAACAGAATGCATAGCAATGTATATAGGATATATGTATAGACAATGTTGCTGGCAACATGAACGCAACATACAATTAGTCGAATGATTTTTCTTAAGTAACAAGGCATATCTATGTAGATTTAGAGTAAACAGAGCAATAGAAAGTTGTTTAATCATAGCCGCCTAAATCAGTGATATAAGACAAGAGACAATTTTATTAGTGCTAAATTAGCTTTATTTAAGTTAATTAAAAATTCGGTGGGTCTTCTTACGAAAATCTATTCCATGTCAACCAATTATGCGATTCTATTACAATCTGTAGCGAGTTTCTTCGTTCTATTTATTGTGATTAAATTTCATTAAGCATACTTGGTAAGCCACGAGTTTTAGGAACTTCCTTTCTGATCAAACTTGCAAGTATATCAACATCTCTAAAATAAGAAAAAAAAATTGTCACGTTGAAAAAAAAAGAAAAAAACAAAACGAATTAAGAAAACTCAAACCGCGTGTGAAAATAAATTTATTCGAGAAGGTATTACACCCATTTATAATCTGTCTCATTTTCGGATAGTTTCTAGAAGTGGTAAGAATATATTTTTGCTGCAGCGGTGGAATGTCTATTAAAAGCTGCATTAAATTGTTTTTTAGAAATATTGGTTTGAAGGCACCATTAGGTGTTGCCTTTAAGGCGCACAAATATTATTGAGGAAGAACGTGCTATAACCCAGCCTCGGCGGTAATTCATTTTACAGCCCAGTTAAAACCATATTGTCTAGTAAATCCCTGAAGTGGCAACGTTTCCCTAGCTATTTTGGTAGACCACAAAACTTTGCTGAGGACCTGTACATTGTTAACTTTTCAACTTTGCAAACATCAAAAAGCTGTTAGTGTAAAGGTTATAACTGCACAAATTTACGGAATTTCTGGCAAAATAATAGCATATGTGCGAGCACCTTCGTAATAGGAGGATAACAACACCTTCAGCAATTTACTTAATTAAATCAACGCCATCATCACTACAATTGATTTCTATTTTTCAACAATATATACATATATAGCGCACATTAATTTTGATCCGGAAAGTATTTAAAAAAAATATTAAATTACATAAAATATGCAAGATATATTTTAAATTTCTACTTTATACACCTAGATAGCTTTATCAACCAACTTGCAACGAAAACGAGGAGGCCTCAACGTCGTCGCTGCTGCATTGGGTGAGTTAAATTTATAAATTATTTTTTTAAGTGTATCATAGTATCTTGCATATCTTTGGAAAAAAAAAAACACATACAAAATATACTAAATGTAGTGAGGGTTTATCAATGAATATTGCAAGAACGTTTTCTTCCATTCCTCGATTAAGTAGTTTTCCAAAAACAAAATTATTAAGAAGAGAAAAGAACAATTAAGATTCCTTCCATGCTGTCCAAAAATGGAACTTATTCATTGATAAATTTTCACTATATTTCTATATTTTAAAACCACTGATTTATTTATGTAAAGAAACAAAAGATTAGCCCGAATGAAAACATAAAACAAAAACAAAGTTAAAACAAAATCAAAGCAAGAGTAAATTTGTAAAATAATCCAAATTTACAAATTTCGTCACCAAATTGTTGAAGAAGAGAACAATTGAAAAAAGAAAAAAAACAAACAAATTATTAAAATAAAAAAAAAAAAAGTGCAAAGTCGAAAAAAAGTAAAAGAAACAAAAGAAACTCTAAAGAACAATTAATTAATGAATGATTGCGAAATTACGCATTGATTGTTTTTTTTCTTTCTTGAATTTCTTTAATTTTTGTCTTAATGATGACCTAAAATTACAACCATGCACATGTTGTAAACAAATCAGAGTAGAGAAATAAGAAACATCGTATCATTTGTTATTTAACGTATCGTTAGTTTTTTTTTTCTTTCAATTATTAAACTTTTAAAGAATAATATTATCCCGTATTTTGCACGACCTAATCTAGAACTTTGAATTATAGAAATATTATAAGATTTTGTTAAACCTTTAGGATTATAAGATAAGTCATGAAATCACTTTTAACAATTGTATTGGGAGGTTATTTCAGTGCATCTAGTTTGCAAATTTATAAAAAAATTTTCTTTGGCAAAAGTTTACATTATTTTGGTAACTTACTAAGTCCAAGTATTAGATATGTTTTATGTATATTTTGCAACAATAGTTGTTATATTTAAGTACAATTTTTTTTTCTATTAGTTTAAAGTTTCTATGTTGAAATTAAATTTAATAAAAAATCGTGAATATTTGTAAAAATGAATTGCTAAAATAATTTCGTTGCGTTTTCAATCATGAACTGATCTTCTAAGGGCTTGAAAAGTAGAGAGAGTAGGGTTCCTAGTATTCGAAAGTACGCCACTAGGATAATGGTTTGGGAGGGTAATGAGGCGAGGTTTCTCCATTGTCATCTGAGAAACACTAAGAATTCAGAAATCAAATCAATCATATTTTCCGTAGATAAATCCTTAGCATAGTAGGGGCTTGTTTTCTATGCTTTCT
The DNA here is from genome assembly GCA_930367215.1 of Pollenia angustigena. Lineage (NCBI taxonomy): Eukaryota > Metazoa > Arthropoda > Insecta > Diptera > Polleniidae > Pollenia > Pollenia angustigena. The sequence continues at coordinate 47,479,420 of OV884058.1, forward strand.
AGTTCATTTAAATTACTTGTCCACAGGGAGTCTTTAAATAAAAATCCTGTAATGATACTGAGGCAAAGATGAGAAGATCACGAATCCCCCCATCCGACTGATAGCTAGCTATTATATAGGCTCCCGCCGATTTTTTAATCTTGTGTCCTTGACCAGAATGTAAATTCTAAAATGCAATAAATGCAGGAAAGGTAAAATCAATGGGTTTTCTTTTTGCAGTTATTTGTTCGTGAACATTACATAAATATATGGCGCCCAACGTGGGGCCCGAAAATCTTTAACATCTTGAGATTTTTGGTTCCCCAAGAATAAACATAAAAATTACAATTTCCAATGTAGATTTCAAATATACAAACTGGTAACATTTAGGGTTTATGTGTTTTAGAAAATCTGTATTATATAGTTATATATGTCAATCTGGATCTTTAGGTACTTGAGGAATAAATTTCGAGTGTCCTAACCGATGACCCCTTTATTTCTTTTTATGGTTTAGATTCTATAAATAGCATACATTTTACTTGTCACTAGAATTATTCTAGTTGAATATTCAAATGTTGAATTTTGCTAACTTAGTTATCAACCACTAGTATGGGCAGGCATATGTTGTTTGGAAAATTCTAAGCTGACATCCGTCTATTCTAGATTATTAAGGACACTTACATTTTGATCATGTTGGTTTGTTGCAAATTTCAATATTTAATATTTTGCTAAATAAGATCCATAGTCTAATTTTTTTATTGATTGAATTGGTTACTTCTTTTTAAGCCCAAACTTCAGAAAATCATGAATGAAAACGTAGTTACTTATGATAACCTGTGATTATCCATTTCAAATTAAATAATTATAAATATTATTTACACGTAATACACTGGACGTGTCAAGCGCGAAAATTTAAAATTTTTGCAGAAAATTAGTTAAATTATATGTTGTTTTTTTAGATTCGTTAATTGGTGCTATACTATAAATATAATTTTCTACTGGTCGTTGCAAATATATAAAACTTTTCGTACAAAATAAATTATTGTGTTGAAATTAACAATGTCTATGCCACGAACACCACCTCAGCCCTCAGTAGCTTTTGCGGTTACCTCACCTAACCAAACCCCAAACCCTACCATTGGCCCCGAGGACCAATGTAATATTTGCGGTCATAAAATGGACGAAAAAATTCCTTGTATGTTATTGAATCGTTGTAATCATATTTTTCACCGAGCCTGTATTGAAAACGCTCTTGAAAATGAAAAGCAATGTCCTGTCTGTAGACAGATTTGTGAGTTAGAAGATTTAAGAAAAATAGCGTTTCCTCATAAGAAAAATATTAACAAGTCTAAGAATAAGAATTGTGCTCCAACAAAGTCATACCAAACAAGAAGTTTTAATAGAAATCTCTTCCAAAATGTATCCACTAATTTAGTCGATGTTAGTAATAGTGAAACTACCAGTCAGGGATTAAATTTTCCTGCCAACAATACTCAGCCTTCACTATCGATGCCACCTGAGTTTAATAATATTTCTGTGAATCCACAGACAAATTCTCAAAATTCTATAAATTATGAAAATATAAATCAAATGATTGAGGAAAGCTTGAATAGAGCTTTACAAAATTTTACATGTAATAATCCAAATCACACGAACCGTGATACAATAAATCAGATGATTGAATCGCATGTTCATGGTACGTTGCAAAATCTTACTCCAGCAGTTGTTGCAAACCCATCCTCAAGATGTGTTAATAATTCTTTACCTTCTTCAAATAATATGCATAGTAGAAATCATTTCGGAAATAATTATAATTTGTTTTCAGAGAACAACAATAGTCAGTCAACCCACCCAACGGGATTTTCACACCCACCTTATCCTCTCGAAAACAATAACCGCTCAACGTTTAATGTACCATCTAACAATCGTTTTGCTTGTACTTCAGCTCACTCAGCAAGTTCACAAATGTCCACATTTAGCACTGATAAAATCACTTCTATAATTCAAAGTTGGTTTTTAAAATTTGATGGATCCCCTACGGGATTAAATGTAGAAGAATTTTTATATAGGGTTAAATCTTTAACTAAAGATAATTTTAACAGTGATTTTAGTGTAATATGTAAAAATTTACACATTTTACTTTCGGGAAAAGCGCGAGATTGGTTTTGGCGCTACCATAAACAGGAAAACGGTAATATAGACTGGAATGAGTTCTGTAGTTCAATTCGTTCGCAATACAAAGATTTTAAGTCTACATTTGATATTAAAGAAGAATTACGAAATCGCAAACAAAAGCCTGCAGAATCTTTTGATGCTTTCTTTGAAGCTGTGTCAGCAATAACCGACAGATTGTCTTCACCTATTTCTGATATGGAACTCATAGAAATTATAACTAGAAACTTGCGACCTGAAATAAGGAAAGAATTACTTTATGTGCCAATTCATTCCATACCGCATTTAAGAAAGTTGGTACAAATGCGAGAGACTTTCTTTGACGACGAAAGCATTAGGCGAAACTTTAGTAATAAATTTCCAAATCAAAATATCGGGCGAAGGCATGTCGCTGAAGTAGATTTAAATATTGACAATACCCCTTCCGGTTCTCATGATTTCACGGTCGATGCCGTTCAAAAAACCGATAATTCCGCTCGGTGTTGGAATTGTGATAAGATAGGACATTACTGGGAGGATTGTTTATATGAAAGGACTATATTTTGTTATGGCTGTGGGGCCAAAAATACCTATAAACCCCAGTGCCAAAAATGTAAAGATAAGAAATATTCAAAAAACTACAACACTCCAACTTTAACCAAAAATGCGATATAAAGATTGGAACATTTCCAAACATACCAGATTTTTCTGATAGTCCTAAAAACTTAACGGATGTTTCTTCTTGTACCCATACAACTTCTCAACCTAGCGATGGAAACAGTAGCTTAGTAAATTTAAATTGTGCTTACAAAGACCAACAATTTTCGGATGACATTACCTCAGGTTATAAAATATTAAAACGATCAAATTCGGTAGTAAACGAGGATAATTATTCAGATACGAATAATATTATACACCCTAAACTGCCTTATCACCAGCGTTGGGAAAATTATATAAGTAAACGTAATGAGATATTTAAGAATTTTTCATTAGCCACCTTACACAGAATTAAAACCCCTAAACGATCTACTCTACGTTTGAAAAAATATTTTAAGAACAGGAAATTCTGTGCAAAACTTTTGATTTCCGCTATTATAAGTAACCCTAGAGATAGTCGATTTTATGCCAAAGTTTCATTCCTAGATTATACAGAATACGGATTACTTGATACAGGAGCCAGCATCAGCTGCATTGGATCCTCTTTTGCTCTCAATGATTTTTCAAAATATCCAAACTTCTCAAAATGCAAAACTTTCGTCAAAACTGCTGACGGTGCCCCGCAAACTGTGATTGGTTGGTTAACAGTAAAAATAAGCTTTAAAGAATCCGTACAACAAGTGACACTTTTTATTATACCAACAATATCACAACGTCTGATTCTCGGTATAGATTTCTGGAAAAAGTTTAATTTAATTCCAAATGTAATTGCTTCAGTTGACGTAATAGATAAATAAATTTTTGGCGCAAGTCCGTCTGACTCATCCGTTGTTATGTCTGAAAGTCCTTCCGTTAATATTGGAAAAACTAATATAGAATCTCAAGAAACCAACTGCTCCTTAACTCAATGTCAACAACAGCAACTTAACACTGTAATTTCCCTTTTTCCGAATTTTGCAACGCAAGGGTTGGGAAAAACGAGTTTAATTAAGCACTCGATCGACGTCGGCGAAGCCAAGGCGATAAAGCAAAGGTTTTATCCTGTGTCTCCGGCAGTAGAGAAGTTAATATTTCAAGAAATTGATCGTATGTTGAAACTGGGTGTAATCGAAACGTCGAATTCCCCCTGGAGTTCTCCCATGAGATTGGTTGTAAAACCTAACAAAGTCCGCCTATGTCTTGATGCCAGAAAATTGAATTCTGTCACCAAAAAGGATGCATATCCTTTACCATCTATTGAGGGAATTTTCGCACGATTGCCCAAGGCCAACATTATTACGAAATTAGATTTAAAAGACGCGTACTGGCAAATCCCTTTAGAGGAAGAAGCAAAGCAATTAACAGCATTCACCGTGCCCGGAAGGCCGCTGTATCAATTTACCGTAATGCCATTTGGGTTATGCAATGCGCCACAAACCATGAGTAGGTTGATGGATAATTTAATTCCTCCCGACCTTAAACATCAGGTTTTTGGTTACTTAGATGATCTAATTATTATCTCGGAAACTTTTGAAACACATCTTAGTATTTTGGTTCGTCTCTCAGAGCAATTCCGCAAAGCTAACTTAACCCTTAATGTAGGAAAAAGTCATTTTTGTGTTAAACAAGTAAAATATTTAGGCTACGTTATTGGTGATGGTGGTATTATTACTGATGAGGAAAAAGTTAGCGCAGTTCGTAATTGGCCCACACCGAAAAACATAAAACAAGTTAGAGGATTTCTAGGGTTAGCGGGCTGGTACAGGCGCTTTATTCGGAATTTTTCGGACCTGGTATTTCCAATCAGCGAAACATTATCATCAAAAAAGAAATTCGTGTGGACTTCAGAAGCTCAAATAGCCTTCGACAACATTAAAAACGTTTTATCTACCGCTCCAGTTTTAAGCAACCCGAATTTTGAGGAAAAATTCTACGTACATTGCGATGCCAGTGACGTTGGAATAGGTGCTGTACTTGTTCAACTAGATGACAATAATGAGGAAAAACCGATTGCTTATATGAGCAGAAAACTAAATTCTGCTCAGAGAAATTATAGTGTAACAGAGCGAGAATGTTTGGCGGCTATTGAAGCAATTCAAAAATTTAGATGTTATTTAGAACTTCAAGAGTTCGAAGTTATTACGGATCATTCCAGCTTGGTATGGCTCATGCGGCAACCTAACTTATCGGGCAGATTAGCACGCTGGGTTCTTAAGTTGCAGGCATATCAGTTTACTATAAGTCATAGAAAAGGAAAAGACAATATTGTCCCAGATGCCCTGTCACGAATACCTAATGAGACCATAAGTGCAATAGAAACGAATGAGCCAGAAATAGATTTAAATTCTTCTTATTTTGACAGTGAGGTATATAACAAATTAAAGCAGATGGTAAATGATAATCAAGAGAAGTTTCCAGACATAAAAATCGTAGACAAATACGTGTACATTCGTACTGAACATTATGATGGTACCGATAATGGTGAAAATAAAGCTTGGAAGTTATGGATACCAAACGAACTAAGAAAGAATCTTATTATCAGATTTCACGAATCTCATGTTGCTTCACATGGAGGCATGTACAAGACGCTAGAGTTAATTAAGCGAAATTTTTTCTGGCCAGGAATGGTAAAAGATGTGCGAAATTTTGTACGAAACTGCAACATTTGCAAGTCCACTAAGCCCCCTAATTTTATTTTAAAGCCAGAGATGGGACAACAGATTATCACTATTCGCCCATTTCAACGATTATATGTAGATATTTTAGGTCCCTACCCCCGCAGTAAGTCCGGTAATATAGGTATTCTCATTGTCCTAGATCACTTAACAAAGTTTCAGTGGTTACATCCTTTAAGAAAGTTTACCTCTATTGCTATTAAAGATTTTCTTCAAAAGTATATATTTCATGTTTACGGAGTACCAGAGGTAATTGTCAGTGATAACGGATCACAGTTTAGAGCGAACGATCTAAATGCTTTCTTTACTTCCCTGGGAATACAGCACACCTATACGGCAGTGTATTCACCACAATCTAATGCGTCTGAACGTGTTAACCGCTCTATTATTTCCGCTATTAGAGCATTTCTAAAAAACGATCACTCTAGGTGGGACGAACACTTAAGTGATATCAGCTGTGCTCTTAGGAACGGCTACCATCAATCCATCAATATGTCTCCCTATCATGCTTTATTTGGCCTAAATATGACAACACATGGCTCAGCTTATCAATTGCTACGTAATTTGAAAATATTAGATGAACCAGGTATTTCATTGTCTCGAGAGGATAATTTACAATTGATTAGAAAAGATTTACAAAAGCACCTAAAACATGCATATGAGAGGAATCAACGAACCTATAATTTACGAACCAGACCGGAAACGTTTGACATAGGACAGGAAGTTTTACGGCGAAATTTCGTTCAAAGTAGTATGGAGAAACACTTTAATAGTAAACTGGCACCTTTATTTGTAAAAGCTAAGATTAAGGAAAAATTAGGAAAACATTATTATATGCTAGAAGACTTAGACGGAAAACCAATTGGCACTTATCATGCCAAGGATATACGCTCATGATTCTATGTTTTTTTTTTTTTTTGACAATAAATACGTTTAATAATATCGTTCTTTTTCTTCCTAACATGATCGTTAATTAACTTCATGTTATGCAGTTTGTAGTGACCGATATTGGGCTAAAATAAAAATTTCGTTTTAATTGTATTTTTGTCTAATTTTGAGTTTATACCTCAATTTACACTATTTTATTTACTATGTTGCTTGCTGCTATATATGTTTTTTAAATTTGGTGTCCAAAAAATTTTAAAGTAACCTAATACCTGTCTTACTTACAGCTGTTTGTTAATGGCAAAACTTGGTGAAACATGTTTACAATTCAAATAACAGAATGCATAGCAATGTATATAGGATATATGTATAGACAATGTTGCTGGCAACATGAACGCAACATACAATTAGTCGAATGATTTTTCTTAAGTAACAAGGCATATCTATGTAGATTTAGAGTAAACAGAGCAATAGAAAGTTGTTTAATCATAGCCGCCTAAATCAGTGATATAAGACAAGAGACAATTTTATTAGTGCTAAATTAGCTTTATTTAAGTTAATTAAAAATTCGGTGGGTCTTCTTACGAAAATCTATTCCATGTCAACCAATTATGCGATTCTATTACAATCTGTAGCGAGTTTCTTCGTTCTATTTATTGTGATTAAATTTCATTAAGCATACTTGGTAAGCCACGAGTTTTAGGAACTTCCTTTCTGATCAAACTTGCAAGTATATCAACATCTCTAAAATAAGAAAAAAAAATTGTCACGTTGAAAAAAAAAGAAAAAAACAAAACGAATTAAGAAAACTCAAACCGCGTGTGAAAATAAATTTATTCGAGAAGGTATTACACCCATTTATAATCTGTCTCATTTTCGGATAGTTTCTAGAAGTGGTAAGAATATATTTTTGCTGCAGCGGTGGAATGTCTATTAAAAGCTGCATTAAATTGTTTTTTAGAAATATTGGTTTGAAGGCACCATTAGGTGTTGCCTTTAAGGCGCACAAATATTATTGAGGAAGAACGTGCTATAACCCAGCCTCGGCGGTAATTCATTTTACAGCCCAGTTAAAACCATATTGTCTAGTAAATCCCTGAAGTGGCAACGTTTCCCTAGCTATTTTGGTAGACCACAAAACTTTGCTGAGGACCTGTACATTGTTAACTTTTCAACTTTGCAAACATCAAAAAGCTGTTAGTGTAAAGGTTATAACTGCACAAATTTACGGAATTTCTGGCAAAATAATAGCATATGTGCGAGCACCTTCGTAATAGGAGGATAACAACACCTTCAGCAATTTACTTAATTAAATCAACGCCATCATCACTACAATTGATTTCTATTTTTCAACAATATATACATATATAGCGCACATTAATTTTGATCCGGAAAGTATTTAAAAAAAATATTAAATTACATAAAATATGCAAGATATATTTTAAATTTCTACTTTATACACCTAGATAGCTTTATCAACCAACTTGCAACGAAAACGAGGAGGCCTCAACGTCGTCGCTGCTGCATTGGGTGAGTTAAATTTATAAATTATTTTTTTAAGTGTATCATAGTATCTTGCATATCTTTGGAAAAAAAAAAACACATACAAAATATACTAAATGTAGTGAGGGTTTATCAATGAATATTGCAAGAACGTTTTCTTCCATTCCTCGATTAAGTAGTTTTCCAAAAACAAAATTATTAAGAAGAGAAAAGAACAATTAAGATTCCTTCCATGCTGTCCAAAAATGGAACTTATTCATTGATAAATTTTCACTATATTTCTATATTTTAAAACCACTGATTTATTTATGTAAAGAAACAAAAGATTAGCCCGAATGAAAACATAAAACAAAAACAAAGTTAAAACAAAATCAAAGCAAGAGTAAATTTGTAAAATAATCCAAATTTACAAATTTCGTCACCAAATTGTTGAAGAAGAGAACAATTGAAAAAAGAAAAAAAACAAACAAATTATTAAAATAAAAAAAAAAAAAGTGCAAAGTCGAAAAAAAGTAAAAGAAACAAAAGAAACTCTAAAGAACAATTAATTAATGAATGATTGCGAAATTACGCATTGATTGTTTTTTTTCTTTCTTGAATTTCTTTAATTTTTGTCTTAATGATGACCTAAAATTACAACCATGCACATGTTGTAAACAAATCAGAGTAGAGAAATAAGAAACATCGTATCATTTGTTATTTAACGTATCGTTAGTTTTTTTTTTCTTTCAATTATTAAACTTTTAAAGAATAATATTATCCCGTATTTTGCACGACCTAATCTAGAACTTTGAATTATAGAAATATTATAAGATTTTGTTAAACCTTTAGGATTATAAGATAAGTCATGAAATCACTTTTAACAATTGTATTGGGAGGTTATTTCAGTGCATCTAGTTTGCAAATTTATAAAAAAATTTTCTTTGGCAAAAGTTTACATTATTTTGGTAACTTACTAAGTCCAAGTATTAGATATGTTTTATGTATATTTTGCAACAATAGTTGTTATATTTAAGTACAATTTTTTTTTCTATTAGTTTAAAGTTTCTATGTTGAAATTAAATTTAATAAAAAATCGTGAATATTTGTAAAAATGAATTGCTAAAATAATTTCGTTGCGTTTTCAATCATGAACTGATCTTCTAAGGGCTTGAAAAGTAGAGAGAGTAGGGTTCCTAGTATTCGAAAGTACGCCACTAGGATAATGGTTTGGGAGGGTAATGAGGCGAGATTTCTCCATTGTCATCTGAGAAACACTAAGAATTCAGAAATCAAATCAATCATATTTTCCGTAGATAAATCCTTAGCATAGTAGGGGCTTGTTTTCTATGCTTTCTAGTTCATTTAAATTACTTGTCCACAGGGAGTCTTTAAATAAAAATCCTGTAATGATACTGAGGCAAAGATGAGAAGATCACGAATCCCCCCATCCGACTGATAGCTAGCTATTATATAGGCTCCCGCCGATCTTTTAATCTTGTGTCCTTGACCAGAATGTAAATTCTAAAATGCAATAAATGCAGGAAAGGTAAAATCAATGGGTTTTCTTTTTGCAGTTATTTGTTCGTGAACATTACAACCTAGTGGTCAAAATTCGACCACAATTTACATGTTTCGAGCATATGTATTTTTTATCTAGTTGTCTTAGTGCTAGTCTATATATTATCTTCCAATCCGTGAATGTTTAATTTAGTTGTGTAAGCTTAATTATATAAAAACAAGCGGAAACTACTAATTTAAAATCAAAATGTACCAAAAAGCTCCCCCTTACATATTCTTATTCACTGAGAACCATGCATATTTAATTTTGAATTTCTAGTCCCAATATTAACGAAAATTCAAAAAGTTCCAGTTGAAGAACAAAAGAGTACCAACAGTTTTCATCTTAAAGGTTCTCATTCTCTTAGGACTTGCACCTATAATTTTATGTTTCTTAATTTCAATATTATAATAAATTCTAAAATTACCAAACGCTGCACGGAAAATTAAAAGAGTGAAACTAAATTTCCCTTTTTCCCCATTTTGATACTTTTTTCTCCCCATTGAAGTATGAAAAATTTCCATATTGTAGTTGGAGCCCAAAATTTAATACGTTACAAATTTTTATTTCTTTGTTTATTGGTTAAAAGATAGATGGGGTGGGGTGACAGAGATTGTTCAAATGTTCGAATTTCAAAAAAGTGCCAGACACCTGCCTGCTTAGTTTTTCTAATGAACAACGATAAGTATTAAATTTTTTTGTATCTCTTTTAGTTTTAAAGTTAAAAGGTTACCTATTTTACACGTGTTTATGCTTTTTTATCGCCTCATATTTTAATAAATGGTATGTGTTTCGAGCACGATACAACATCTCTTGATTGTGCCAGTATGCTTGAGCAATAAAAAGCCAAAATGTGGAACAACCACGCAAAAACTAGAAAAAAAAACTAACATTAATTAGGAGCGACGATTATCACTAGATTTTGCACTCTCGGAAAACGTCTTAAATCGTAACAAATAGTGGTATTGTGGTAAAATTTGGTATGTTATAGTTTTACAAGGCTAAAACACACGCCCAAATATCGTGAAGTTCGATCAATAATTTAACAAGTGCCTCTTAAAAGTCTTATCAAAAACGTACATATGAAGAAGCCTAAAGCCGCAACGAATTTTAATTTTATGAGGTCAGTTTCTATCAAGATTTGTAGATAACTTAAAAACTCTTTAGCTTACTAAGTGCTGACTTGTCATTAAATAGCTTAACTTGCAATTATTTCCACTTCAAGGAGAAGCAAAGAATGTATCAACACTTTGACTGCACTATTTCCAATTGGCTTCAAAGTACAAGCAGCAGGCATTCATTCAGTCATTCAGTCAAGAAAACAGTAGGAAGGCAAACAGGCAGGCAATGTCATTGAAATTCATGGAAAATCAAAACATAACCTCCGAGTGCAGCACCAAAAAGAATGGAAGCACAATAACTACATCGACAAGTATAACATTAACAGCAACTACAACACCGTACAGTAAAATGAAAATGAAAATCAAACATAAAAAACTCAAAAGTTGTAGTTTTTGGTTTAGTAGGATACAAAAACACAATGCACACACACTTACTCTTATACATGTGTATACTTGAACATTTATTTTTATGTTTTTTTTCAAGCTTACAGCTTCAAGCATCATTTTGTTGTTTTTGAATTGGAAACCATTGAACAAATCTTTCGTTAGCAATGAAGAGAAAAACACAACAACTACTAAATGGAACAGAATGAATCAAACAAATCAAAACAAAAACCAAGAGCACCAACAACAACAACAAGAAAAAGATCCATAGAAATAAAATGGATTTGAAAGAAATAAGAAAACTAAAAAAAAAACACAAGTAGGCTAGTAAAGGGGTTAATGTAAATACCGGAAATAAAACTTTTCCCAATGTCACTTTCATTTTGTTGCTTCTTCTATTCTTTGATAAACTTTCAATACTTTTCTAAGTACATACAAGAATTCAACAATCTAAAAAAAATAAACTTAAAGGTCTATGTGAGTTTTAAGTCCTTTAAAGTACCGCTTAACAGTTTAATTTATTGCGCCTAAGTGCAGGCAATATATTTGTTGACTACTGTGTAGTGTACATACACATACATATTAGTACTGCTAAATATGTGTGTGTGCTTATTAAGGTGGTGCATTTTTTTCTTTTACCTTTTAAATTTAATATATAAAATAATGTGCGTTAAGATAAGCCAGGGTTGCCAATTAGTAATTTTTGGTCATAAAGAGTTGAAAAACACCAATAGCCTTTTTTCACACTGAACAACATCTAACATCTACCATCAAAGATGTAGAAAATCTGAAACACTCGTTTACATTGCTCACATCTAACATCTACCATCAAACAAAAATGTCACCATTTAAAAAAAATAAAAAATTTGTAAAATAAAAAATGTTTTTTTCTACAAAAGTGCCAAAATTTAAAAAGAAAACACAAAAATGTATTTGAAGTTCAATTTGTTTAAAAATATCAAAACTACTTAACAAAAAAACATTGCAATAAAAAAGAAAACTTGGCAAATGGTAACGCTGCTATCAAAACAAACTTTTTTTTGTCAGTGATGCCACAATAATAATAGAAATTATTGCCACTTTTCTAGTGATGACAATTAAAAAATCGAAAGAAGTAGAATGGAATAAAATGAGATAGGAACATCTTGTAAAGATGTTGGTTTTTAGCCCTGTGTATTTCTTATGGAAAGATGTTAACATTTTCGCAAATTGATGGTAGATGTTAGATGTTGATCAGTGTAAAAAGCCTATAAGATAAAAAAAACAGTAAAATTTGGTTCCTTCACTGCAAATAACGTAACAGTATTTGTTATTTTTTAAAACTAGTAAAGTAAATTGGTAAACGTTTTCGTTTTAGGATAGATTGTAGAGTAGCTAAGGCAATACGATCTTACCTAGTATTAGTAAAAAAAAGTTTAAGAATCATTATTGCCGTCTTAAAAGGGTATTATCTTGACATATCACTGGTATTTCAATGATATAATTTATAGCATCACAGTTGCCTATTTTTCATCAAATCGCATGATCTAAGTGCCAGATTATTATATTATTTAGTTTGAAAATATTTTATTCATTTTAACTAATAAATCTAGTTATTTTGAATATATTTTTTAGTTAAATTGACGAATCATTATCAAATAATAAATTTAGTATATATGAATAAGATATTACGGATTTACTGACCGAATTAGATATCAGATGAAATCCTTTAGAATCAATCTCATTGGTGCCCTGCTGAAACCGACATACGACGTCCATTAACTGACATTGCAAGAGCTGCCATAGACTAGAATCCTCAAGATCAACGTCAGCCTGGTCAACCACACAATTCCTGAATCCGGTCCATCAAAAGAGAACATGAAGCGGCTCGTCTTACATGAAACGAGATTAAACTACTTACCAGAGATAGAAATAGATAGAGAGAATTAACGCCCTATGTTATCCGTGAACGTTTTGTTTGAATTTTGTATTTAACACTTTATTATTTATATCAGTTTAGATAAATAAAGGACATATTCATACATATATGTTTTGAATCATAAGAATCATTTGTATTTTCATTTAATTTCATTTTAAATTTTTTACTTTAAAAATTTTTTTAACGAATTTGTATTCAAAATAACACCCTTGAGGAATTAAATTAACAAAATTAAGTTTAATAACCGGATTAAGTATTCAAATAAACTTCCTTTAAGGATGCTTATTCAAATATTTGTATGTGTTGTTCCCAAAAAATTTAATTACTACTGGTTTACAAATTTTTTTGTGTATATAACAGAATTTTACCTTTTCTTTTAACAAAATGTTATTCATATACAAAGATTTCAATCACAATATTATTTAAAGAAAACTATTCGGTTGCTTCGAAAAAAATTGTGTAGTTGAATGAATTTTGATTATATTTGGAGAAAAATTGTGTTGGTTTTACAATTTTTTTGGTTGAGGGTTAACTACATTTTTTAGTAAATTTTACCGATGATATTTGTTTTTGTGCAGAAGGTCGATTACTACCACTTAAATCACCCCGAAATGCCTGATATGTGTCCACGTTTTAACATTTTTTTTTTACTTTTGCGCGTTCTTCGATTGTTGAACGATCCATATTTGTAAATAGCATACCTTTCATTCAATAAATGACGGCCTTGCCAGACCGGCAGTTGTTAAAACACATGTGTGAAGGCTACTCTGGATAATCATAATCATTAAAATACTACCAAAATTCGTAACAAATATAGACAATGTGGTAAAATTTATATATATATATATATATATATATATATATATATAGATAGAAATAACACCATGTGATTATGTGAAAATCGGTCCACAACTTACCATAGGTCTTCTGAAATATTTTTTTCATTCCGTCTCATTTGTAGTTTCTATAATATTGATCTTAGATCCAATAATGTATATACATTCTGGGCCGATATTGGTAGCAAAGTTGATATAACGATGACCATCTGTCACTCTGTATGTTGGAATGGGTTTTACGAATACCCCTAATATGATGGGGACTTGGTTATAACACATCTCTGTCACATCTGCTCCGTCAAATTATGCTATTTAAATTTAGCCAGATCGGTCGATAAATGGCTGAGATATGAGCAAAAAAACATGACTGCCTCTAAACTCATTCATAAAATCCCATGTCATTGTTTCTTATACCCATTACCGAAAGTTACAATGGCAACATTGTCAGACAACTTTTTCTTTTTGCAACGCTAAAAATACATACGTAGCAGGGATAGGAATTGTGGTTTCGGATTTTGTATTAACCTCAATAACAAAACGTAGTTTTATGGCTATGACGGTACAAATTTTGTATTATCTGGCTCATTTCTTTATATGTATATATGCTTAGAAAAAAGACTTTTCATTAATTACGAAAAATTGGTTTAAAGAAGGCCAGCAATGTATCAAAAAAAAGTACACCGGCACCACAGTTTCCATTCCTGATATGCATGAGTGAAAAGAAAAACATAAAAAGTTTAAGTTTGCAAAATTTTAATTAATTTTAATAAAAATCAATGAAACTTATTTAAAAAATAATAAAATAGTAAAAATTCTTGATACAGCTTTTTCCCTTCAATAACAATATTTCCACTTTTTCAATTTATAAAAATACACATTCAAATTTTCTGATAATGTCTTAAAACAGATCTGGCACTTCTTGCCATGCAATTATCTGACAACCATGTGCACTGACAGCTTTTGTTGGCATATGAATTTATTGACAGTTCTCTGCCAACGAAATTGTATGGTTTTTTAACAATTGTCTGAACTGACAATTTACTTTTGGTGGCAATTTTTCGTTGGCAGAACATTGTCAGCACATTGTCAGACCTTACATAATCGTTAGATCTGACCACCGTCCCTACGCACAGCACATTGCCGTCTGTACGAAGAATCTTAAGGTTGCAACACTCATATAAATGTCTAATTTAAAAAATATGTTTAAGATAACCACAATTGGTTTGAATTTTTTACAACTATAGTGTATAAGTTTCTACTATTTAGTTATTGTATGAAAAATTTCATGTCTATATCTCTACTCCCTTCACAATTTAAAAACGGCACTCACGCTGTAGCACTTTGAAATTTATTCAACCTTTTTTCCTTAAAAATTAAATGTGGTGCAGGGACGATAAAGTCAGTACAATTGCACTTGTTTCATTACTATTAGCATTGAAAAAGTACTGAGGTACACCAAAGGCATGTTATGTAAAATTCTAAAATTTCAAACGATTTAACATTCCAACTTTTTGATCTAGGGTTGGGGAATTGAAAAATTAAATTAGTGAACTAGTGTTTCCAGATATCAGTAGAACTACAAAAGGTATATTTTCTATACCACACTCATAAGAGAATGTAGTGGTTTTCATTGGATAAGAAATATGAAAAGAACAAAGCAAAGAAATTGCCATTATGTAAATACTGTATTGAATTTAATTCCGACAAAAAGCTTACTGCAGTTTAATGAATCTTGTTCTTGAAAATTACAAAACCGAAATATGTTAAAAAAAACCCATTTTCTACAAAACTAATTAAAATGATAAACTGCCTTAAGCTGTTTTAATTTGGCTGTTAGTTTTTTGTTCATAAAATCACTAATTTTGGTTAAAGAATTCTAAGGGATTGTGGATATTTGAGTTGTTCAATGCATCAAAGTCAATGAAAAAGTCGATTTTTAACTTTTGGTTAGTAAGTGCCTATGCGTATTAGGTAACGATATGTATAAGTACAAAGGATGTATTATATCAATACTTTTTTACGACACAGGCAAAAACAAACAATCTTTTTGTTTATTGCCAAAGGTGTATTTTAAATATAAATTTATATTTATATTTCACTTACTTACTGCCTTGTTATAATTTTGATTCCAATGAATTCCTCCAATAATTTTCTACTCGTAAATCATAAAATAAATCATTAATAATGTTATCTCAAAGTACATATTAACAAAAACAAATACTTGCATGTGCCCGTGCAGAAAACTGAATTGGCAAATTGGTTTTTTGCTGTTTTCTTACGAAGACAATAGAATTGAACAACTCGTTTTTTTAATTTTGTTTTTTCTTTTCACCCACTTACAACTACAATTCGCGTCGGAAAGAACCCAACCAATTGTAGGGGAATGTAAGAAAAGATAAACTCACTGTTTATTGTTAGTGTTTTGTTTAAGCTTTGATATTGTTACAAGTAAGACTTTGAGTGTTTAAAATTCTTATTCGCTTTAGAGTTTTATTTATATAATATTTTTAGCTTTTCTAAAATCTTTGGAAAAGGTTTCCTGATGATCTGGCCTAAGCAACCAGTGAAATACGCATAGAAATTATTAAAATAAAAAATTGGGAATTAAGCACGCCATACAAAAATCTTAAACAATTGTTAAAGTTTGTAAAATATTTGAAATTATTAACCCTAAGTCTAGACGAGCAATTTGTTTGGCAATTATTGCCGTAGCAACTATCAAATTCTATTGCCAACACTAGATATTAACGTGTTGACTGCATAAATATGTATTTAAACACATGTTCAGCAACAAATGTTATAATATATTGCTGAGCAATTATCTTTTAACACAAGCTGTCAAAATCAATTATCAGTTACAAAAAAGGAAAAATTTTAAACTTAAAACATAAAATTAAAATTCAAAATTTACAAATTAATAATAAAAAAATAATAAAAAATAAATTGGTTGCCAAAGAAAATGTAAGTATTTATTTACATACAAATTCATGTTTTGTGTTTAGACATACGTTTACTCCACTTTGAAAAAAATGTTAAACATAGAACATTTCTGTGACGTCATTCTGCCGACGTTATTGCTTATGTTTTCAAATACAAATTGCGCGTATAGACATTAGTGCTGGGAAACTATCGATAGACTATCGATATTATCGATAGTCTTAAAATATCGAAAATATCGATAGGAAAAATATCAATATCGATATTATTATTATTAAAAATACAGCTATGATGACATGTTACAGAAGCTATACACACCAGTGATGACAAATTTTTGAGAGCAAAAAACACTTTAAAATTTAAAAAAAGCACTAAAAAGCACTATTTTTAACACAAAAAAAGCGTAAAAAAGCACTAAGCCATTTTTTAAATTTAATTAAACACAAAACAAGTTGCATTCGGCTGTGCCGAATATTTTATACCTCCAAAATTTAAAAAAGGCGATGGCGTTGATGGGTGACCATTTTCATTTAAAATTAAATATACAGGTATGTGATGAAAATCAATCGATTTCAAAACGACCGTTTTTAAAAGGTGTGATGAATTTCGAACGATTTTAAAATCTATTTCTGAATCTGGCCTGTTGCAATAACCGAAAATTTGCAGTGACCGACCATTCTTTATAAAACTTAATGACAGCCCAAATTTTAATAAAAAAAATATGTTGTCAACGCTAAAAAGTAAACGTTTTGTAAAATTTCCAAATTGCTAGGAAGCCTAGCTCTAACCTCGTAAATAAAATTTTTGGTAAAACGAATGCAACTTTCTTTTATCACTTTTTTTATCATTTGAAACCTTAAAATCTTTATAGGCCTTCCCAAAATTGTACTCCAAATAGCAAATCTCATCTTAATCATCCTGAATATAATCGAAGTTTTAAAAAATGGTACAAAAAAAAATAAAAGTACTGTGAGAAATTGTGAAAAGCACTATAAATACCCGCTTTTCAAAAACGGGTGTTTAACAAAATTTCGGGTATTGCATTACCAAAAAAGCACCAAAAAATACCCAAAAGGCACCAAAATGGCAACGCTGATACAGACACAGTTTTTTTGCCGCAAATTTTTGCTTGCTTTTATTAATTCGGGCTGAATTACAGCAATGAATACAAACAACAAGAATTAAAGGGCTTTAAGTCGAAATTTTTACATGTTTATAAAGGGACCGAAATGTCAAATATATTTGTGATGTTGTAAAAAAAATGCAAATCCAAATGCAATTGCAAGCATAAGATAAAACAATGAACGACCATTAGAGGATAAGTCGGCTAGATTGATAACCTTTTTGGGTTTATAATTTAGAACATTTTTTAAAGTTGCAATGGAATATCTTATAGTCCCTGCTACTTTGGTTCCTTTAGAAAGGTACTTATCAATTTTTAAAAAACTGCCATCTAAAATAACGTGCGTATATACATAAGTCTTATACATTCAATAAAGTGATAAAAACAACGAAATAAAAAATAATTAAAGTTTTCCTGCACAAGTACAAACATTCAGTCGAAAGTAATATCGATATATCGATAGTGAAATCTGAACTATCGATAAATATCGATAGTATCCCAGCACTAATAGACATAGGGTAACAAAATACAAAATTTGAATTCCAGTTTTCTCCGTTTTAATTCGTACACTTTACTGCCTGTTTCTTAAAGAATGATGTTTTGCAGCTTTGTGTAAAATCCTTTAGCGAGTGTTTTTGCTATACATAGTTATGGGTGATTTTTTTAAGAGCTAGAAAGTTTAAAAAAAAACATAAAATTCAGAAAAATGCATGAAATCTTTATTTGAATCGATAGTACGGTCCATATAATTTAATGTTTGAAGATTATTTCATGCAAATGTTGACCGTGACTGCGCCTCAAATGGTCCATCCGCTTAGTCCAATTTTGGCATACTCTTTCCAACATTTCGGCCTGTATCTTATGAATAAATGCTTCAATGTTGTCTTCCAATGCGTCAATTGAAGCGGGCATGTGTGTATAGACATGAGCTTTAACAAAGCCTCACAAAAAAAATAGTCTAAAGGCGTTTAATCGCACGATCTAGGCGGCCAATTGACCGGTCCCGAACGTGAAATAAAATGTTCACCGAACTCGCCTCTCAATAAGTCCATTGTTAAGCGTACTGTGTGGCATGTGGCACCGTCTTGTTGAAACCACATGTCATGCAAGTCAAGCTCTTGCATTTTGGGCAGAAAAAAAGTTGGATGTCATCTCACGGTAGCGCTCACCATTCACAGTTACGTTACGATTTGCATCATCTTTGAAGAAGTACGGTCCAATGATGGCACCAGCCCATAAACCGCACCAAACTGTGACTTTTTTTGGATGCATTGCTAGCTCTTGCAATGCTTCTGGCTGATCTTCACTCCAAAATCGACAATTCTGCTTATTTACGTACCCATTGAGCCAAAAATGAGCTTCGTCGCTGGACACAAAAAGCGCGCGATGAACTTTCTTAACAGAGCACGCATTTTGATAATAAAATTCAATAATTTGCAAGCGTTGTTCGTTTGGTTAAATTGTGGACCAAACTGAAGATGTTTGACAGTAAAATAAAACACGAAACGTGTGTCTGCTGTTTAAACCAGTGTTGCCAAAAAGATAATAGCTAAAAATTCACCCAATATTTGCAAATACCGGTTGTTTTGAGGCATTTTTCAATAAAAATTAATTTTTCGCCATCTATTAGAAAGGTAAAACCAAAAAAAAATTTAAAATCGGTTGAAAAATAACCGAATGAGAAATAAAAGAGCTATAAAGATAACGAAATTGTTTTAAATTTATGTATGTAACTTAATTCATTAGTAAAGTTTTGAGCGTACGTAACGGTAACTTAACGGTCTGCCTACTCTTCGGGTCCTACCAGTTGGGTTTTACTAGCAATTTTGGCTGTGTCGTCTGAAGGCCTGCTCAGCGTGTGACTAATCCAGCGCCATTTGCGGTGCAAGATATCAATATGGATTGGCCGCTGATTTGTTTGTCTCCATATGGTGTTATACCAGCACAGACTTGACACATGAGTTAAAGATATTGATCTAATTTCTTGGATACCACGGAAGATTTCCATGCTGACAAAGAAAAAAATTTTGCACCAGTAAAAGCATTAATCCAAAATAAAATCAGCTTTAATTAAAAATTTAATCAAGTGAATTAAACGATTAATCAAGTGAATTGAACGTTTAATTGATATGATTAATTTGTTTACTTGTGCAATTTGATATTGTCAATTAAACGCTTAATACACTTGATTAAAAGTTTAATTCAGTTGATTAAACGTTTAATTCAGTTGCTTAAACGTTCTGATCTGATTTTATTTTTGATTAATGCTTTAACTGGGGCAACATTTTTTTCTGTGGACCAAAAGGTATCGAATGCTTGGTTGGTTTTTGAGATTCGGTATAAAAATGTTGCCTTAGCACAATTAAGAGACTTCTTCTAGATCTATGCTCTCTATGCGAAACCTGTTAGTGTTTACTGTATTGCAGCGCATTACCTTAGTCTTGTTCAAGTTCATTTGTGAGCCAGAAGTTCTGGATAAGGGGAAGCAATATGTTCCCAGTAGTATGGGGGTCGGCTTTAAGCATCTTGATGACATGTTGTCGGCTTTAATCATCTCGTGCGATATGTTGTCGGCTTTAGGGGCCTTATTCGTTTAAAGTTGATTTACATGAGATTTCAATGGAGATTTCTTGCCTTATTTCGTGGGAAACGCAGGTGCATATGTTTTGATAGTTAGAAGTTTTTATGGATGTTGGAATAATGCTGTTCCGTTGGTCTTTCTCAGATGCTGTGAGCTCGAATAATTCATTTCAGTAGCATAAATGCCCGCCTTTTTTAACATTATATTTTTTAAATGACTGAATAAAATTTGCCGAAAATAGGCTTAAATGTTTTTATACGGCACAAATTGGGCTGAATATTATGTTTGTAAGTCAATATAGTTGTTGATGACTATAATATTTTAAATTTTTTTTAACATTTTCCAAATTTTCTTGTAAACGAACGATCGTCACGCACCACCGCAGAGTTCTAGATTTGAAGTCTTAACCAACTGTGTTGAATGGCTAGCCATATTATGTTGCCCAATTTGTGCCGCGGTAAATGTTAGCAGTAGCATTTTTCTTACTTCCAAGTTTTGTTGTTGCGAATCGTTTTTCTACATGTTTAATTGCAACAAAATATAAGATTACTACCCAAACTAACTATCCAACAAATACAAATATTGATTTTTCATAAAAAGTTAAAAATTCAAGTTTTAAAGGACACCCTAAATTTCCGTCTTAGCACAAGTGAGGGACACTCTAATTAGCAATAAAGGTAGCTGATTACCCTCGATGCATTAAAAATCATTCGGCATTCATAGCTTGAAAATTAAAAAGTAATTTTTTTGGTTTATTACTAGTTTTATTAATAAATTACCCAGAAAAAAATATTTTTTTTTTTTGTTTTAGTACCATTTTTTTGACACTTAAAAGTACAATATTTGACTGAATTAAGTACAATTTTGAAAATGTCATTTACCATCCCTGATATGGTGTTAAATTTCTTTTATTTGAACAATTTCCTAAAATATACACCACCATATTATTAATTTGTATGTGCTTGTTTATACACTCGGTTACATTCCTACAACTTTCGTACATGTGCAGCAACAAAAATCGATGGCATACTTACAGCTACTGCTACTGCTATTGATGCTGAAAACTTTAATATTTTACAATTTAGGTTATTCTAATAGTTAAGTTCGGTTGGTTAGTTGTTGTTCTGTACAATTTTTGTGTGAACATTGTATAAAAAATATTGGCAACGTTCTCATCTGGCGACATCTACATCATCAGCTGCAACTATTTAAAAAGGGGCAATAACTATAACAGTAGCAATGTGAATAAATAAGCGTTGCTGCAAACGTCATTAAACATTAACTAGGGGCATGAAAGCGAGCAGTTTGTACATATGTAGACTATATGTACATATATTCCTATATAATATATATTAAGTGAAAATGTCTACATGTGTACACTTTTATATACGACTAGGCAAGAATTTAATGTTTTATAGTTGGTACACTAAGTTGTGTTTGTAGAATGCTTTAGGGATTTTGTTTTCGGTTACGCCTAAAGTTTACAAAAGTCACAACTAATGTACTTTGTTGACAAGTCATCCACAAAGTAGGCTTTATTTTATTAATTGAGCTAACACAAATGCAACAAAGACCGTATTCATGTAGTTAGTTTTTGTATCTTCCTTATTTTGTTTTCTCTTTTTCTTTCAATTAGGTTTGAGCTAAAAACAATATGTTAAATTATGCTGTTATACAAAAATCATATTCATACTTTCAAGGTGCCTAAAAACATGCAATGAACTTTATTTTTTTTTTATATGGAATCAACTTTATTTTAAATTAGAAAAATCTACCTCGTAAGAAAATTTATATACCTACATATTTTAATTAAAATATAAAAGAGTTTCTGTCTTTTTTTATGCAACCTACCGCTTAAAGTAGGCAACATTATTTCATAATTATTATGCCTTTAAGTAGGCACTGCATTTATGCATACACAGACTCCTGGGCATGTCTAAATTTAGCATAAAATATTTACATATTTGTATGTATTTGTTGTATATTTTGTGCATACATTCTAATAAGTTTCAAAGCAAAAGAAAATACAAAAAGAAGAACATTAACCTCAGAATCTATTTTTAAACTGGAAAAAACGATAATAAACGTTGGTATTAGTAATATTGGATTTTTTTAATGCATTTTATCTATCGAGGTTATTAAGATAAAATACGGGTTAAAAAATGCTTTACGATAAAATTTATAATTTTAAATTTCACTAACAATATGAAACTTTGTTATTATCATTGGAAATTTCGATTCAATTCTATCAATTATTTTACATATCGATTCTTATTAAGAAAAACCAACTAAGGAAATCAAATAGAGAAACTGAAATTAGTTCCAGTTGTAATGGGTGATTTTTTTAAGAGCTATAGGAAAGTTTAAAAAAACACATTAAATTCAGAAAAATGCATGAAATCTTTATTTGAATCGATAGTACGGTCCATATAATTTAATGTTTGAAGATTATTTCATGCAAATGTTGACCGTGACTGCGCCTCAAATGGTCCATCCGCTAAGTCCAATTTTGGCATACTCTTTCCAACATTTCGGCCGGTATCTCATGAATAAATGCTTCAATGTTGTCTTCCAATGCTTCAATTGAAGCGGGCATGTGTGTATAGAAATGAGCTTTAACATAGCCCCACAAAAAATAGTCTAAAGGCGTTAAGTCGCACGATCTAGGCGGCCAATTGACCGGCCGCCTCTCAATAATTCCATTGTTAAGCGTGCTGTGTGGCATGTGGCACCGTCTTGTCGAAACCACATGTCATGCAAGTCAAGCGTTCACCATTCACAGTTACGTTACGATTCGCGTCAACTTTGAAGAAGTACGGTCCAATGATGCCCATAAACCGCACCAAACTGTGACTTTTTCTGGATGCATTGGTAGCTCTTGCAATGCTTCCGGCTGATCTTCACTCCAAAATCGACAATTCAAGAAGCGCGCGATGAACTTTCTTAACAGAGCACGCATTTTGATAATAAAATTCAATAATTTGCAAGCGTTGTTTGTTTGTAAGACGATTCATGGTTAAATTATAGACCAAACTGAAGATGTTTGACAGTGAAACAAAACACGAAACGTGCGTCAGCTGTTTAAAACAGTGTTGCCAATAAAAATAATAGCTGAAAAATCACCCGATACAATAAAAAATATATGTATTTTTTCCTAATCAACAAAAACTTAATTAATATTTAAATATATAACAGAATTAAGTTTTGTTTTTGTTTCGTAAAATAAATTCAATTAAATAAAACTTATGTTGTAATAGTAATGAATCGGCTTTAATATCAGAATCGACTTCCGGAAATCATTCTTACTAATGCAATTCACTTAATTATTACAAAAAAGCCGCACAGCAAAAAACAAAAATTGATTTTAATTAAAAAGTTTGTGATATATTAAAAAAATTAATAATTAATTTGTACTAGTTAACAAATTAATAGTATCAATTTAATTTTTTTTGTTGATATTTACCAAATTGTTTGCATTAATGTTGTTTTATTTGTGAAAAAATTGGCGAAATTTTTTTTCTGTGCGCAATTCATATAAAAATGCAACATCTTATTGGGGATCCATATTAAAATAAAATAAATAAATGGTGTTTTTTAAGCCCGTTAGAACTAACGAAAGAGTCATACAAACGGTCATACTGCATTCACTTTTTGACATTTATGATCAGTAATAAATACACTGGGAAATGATTTTGAATAGATTCACGTCAAAACAATGCTACTACATTATCAAAATTTACTCAACAGCCGGGCTTCAAACCAGTTAACACCTGACCAGATGCTCTTTCCTAAAATTTTGTTCAGCGATGAGGATAATTATCGTTTAAACGGCACTTTTTCAGAAAACAAAACGGAAAATTCACTTTTTTCCGAAAAATCTGATTGTTCTCTGAAGGTGTCACTAATATATCACTTTTTCTGAAAAATCTGGGTTTTCACTAGAAATTTACTTTCGTTCAGAAAAAACTAATTTTTCACTTAAAATTAATGCTCTGTTTCCAGTTGACAAGCAATTGATTGTGTAGTAAAATCTTCTTGTTCTATATACATAAAAAAAGTAGCATTGTGTTAGTAATTGATGTTCTCTGTAATGCGTGCAAAGTTCCCGTGGAAGGTGACGTCAATGCCAAGGTTTTTATGTATCAACGGTCTTCAAATGTGCATTGGTTCATGAGTTATAGCCATTTTAGTTAACACTGCATTCATTCCGAAAAATGTATTTGTATTCCCATTTTAATATCAACAATTTTGAATTCCTCCGAAATGGCTTGACCGATTTTTATAAAATTTTGTATGTGTATTTGTTAGGTATGAGAATAGGTCGTAGAGTATATTTTATATCGCTAGAGGGCACAAAATATTGCAAAAGAGGTAAAAGCTCCCACTCCCCAATCTTCTTAACTAATCAACCGGTTTTCTTAAAATTTGGCATGCAGACAATGTAACATCTGAAAGAGAATAGCGAATAGGGTGTGAAATAGGGTAAGAGGGCTAAATGCTCCCCCTTCCTATATCTTCGCAAGTAATCAACCGATTTTTTTGAAATTTCGCAGGCAAATAGTGTTACAGTTATTTAGGGCGTGAAATAGAGCAAGAGGGGTAAAAGTTCAGAAAAAATTATGTTTCTCTAAAAACTCACTTTTTTAGAAAAAAAATAGTTTTTCTCCAAAACAAATTAATTTGTTTAAAAAAACCCGATTTTCACTTTAAATTTACTTTTTTCAGAAAAAAAATAATTTTTCTCTAAAAACTCACTTTTTCAAGAAAAAATTATTTTTCTCAAAAACTTACTTTTTTCAGACAAAACTGTTTTTTCACTAAAAACTCACTTTTTCAGAAAAAAATTATTTTTCTCTAACAACTCAATTTTTCAGAAAAAAAATGATTTTTCCCTAAAAACTCACATTTTCAGAAAAACCTGAGTTTTTTACTAAAAATACACTTTTATCATACGAAATTGCCGCATATAGAGTGAGACATAAAATGTTTAAATACATCCCGATAAATACACCGTTTGGTGCATTTCACACGCTAGTGGCATAATCGGAAATTATTTTAAAAAAATAAAGCAGGTGCTCGCGCTGCTGGTAATGGAGATCGTGACAGCACCATAATAAATGTTTTTTGGTTGAAAAATATTGATGATGTTGATCTGGGCGAGAAATGGTTTAAACAGGATAGTGCTTCATATCATACGGCCGCGCCGACCGCAACAACCGGCATATTAAATTCAAAGTTTGCCGATATGTAATTTTCTTTTGAGAAATCAACCTTTCAAAGTCGTATGATATGACACCTCTCGATTATTTCCTGTTATGCTACGTTAGGTTACTTATTACTATAAACCAGTAACAATTGACACCACGGAGGCCAACATTGTTTGTGTTATTCGTGATCTAAGACCACAAATGCTCGTAAAAACGCAGAACCGCCCATATGGCCAAAATCAGTTTCAAATATTAATGTCATGTATTGATATTTCGAAATTTTTTGTGTTACTTTTTACATTTTAAAATTCAACAAGGTTTAAAAAAAACACCCTTTGCAATGTGCTGGATCAATATGCTATGTTTGCAAATTTGTTACATTATTTATCAAAAAGCTGACATGCAGATAAATAATATGATTGTGCAGGAAATAAAAATTGTGGACCAACCTCCAAAAAAAATATCATATTTTTCACAAATTTCTGTTAAATTAAAAAAAAAAAATAATATTAAATGTACTTTAATGATGCTCAAAATAAACTACACAAGCGGCATTATCCGTTTTCAGATAAACGACGCAAACTGATTATAAATCTTTCAATAAATTCTAACAAAATGATGTTATCCTCGATAATTTTTGTATGTATCTTCTTATCGTTCGGCACTACGCAACGCAAAAAGAAAAATTCTAAAAATTTTTAATTTTTCTACAAACATGCAACAAACATTTAACGTTTGTCAAACAATCAATAAAAAGGCCTAAGATTTGTACAACCGTCAACTTCAACTTTGATATGTTTTTTTGGCCATTTCATCTGTTTTACCATGAAAATAAAAACAAGCAACAGTGCTCATACCTTCAAGAGTGGCCTGGATATGGGATCTTTAAATTCACCTAACAGTATAATAATTTGTTGTGGTTTTTAGCGTTTTAAAGTCTATTCCAAGAAATCTTATAAAAATTAACTGGGCCTTATTTAAAGAAAATATACCTTTTTTTAGTTTTAGTCGTAATAAAGTGATTTTCAGGGGGGATATAAGATTGGCCTTTGTTTAATTATGTATCGATTATCAAAAAATTCTGAAATTGTGATTCCTTCTATTAAAAAAAAAACCTATATTGGGCCAAATTTTTATATGGGTAATTCCATGTCAAAACGACCAAGAGTGGGAAGCGACCCACAGTGCTTTGTCCCCATATAACTTAGTTAAGAAAAATATGAATTTTTGGAGAAATCGGTCCATGGACACGCCTACCTCCCATGTGTCCTGAAATGGAAAAATGTAATTTTAGCTTCAATAATGCCCACAAAACTACAAAGAATGGTCATGCTGATACACACACAACTAGCAACGTGTGTAAATTTTTATTTAAATCTGAACAAGGACTCAAGGTTGTAACGACGTGTTTTCCACCTTATGCTGGGGTAGAGCTCGCGGCTCCCAGGGTTCGTTACAAAAATTTATTTAATGACCAGAGAAATGAAACCCCGGACTCGCTCTTTTCACAAAACGTTATAAACCGTACGCTTAGTTTATTTATTTCTCTTAGTTTCGTAAGTTAGTACAATAGTCGATAAATTAAATATAACTAATGACGGAACCGACAACGCCCACGAGGTTAGCGATGTGACAGACACGCCGTCTGTGACAGAGAGGAACACGTAGCCAAGGGAGAAGCAGACGGCAAGTCAAGAGAATTTAGTCTACACCGCTGTTCTCTTGTCTTGCAGTCGTTCGCGGGCGGTCTACTACACGTCGAGAGAATTTAGTCTACACCGCTGTTCTCTTGAGATGCAGTATCACCCTGCTCTCTAGCGCGGCCTCACGATAGTCAGAAAACAAACCAAGAGAATTTAGTCTACACCGCTGTTCTCTTGCCTTGCGACCTTTACCGACAACAAGTTGTATTGCACGAAAGAGGTGTAACCTCTCTTCGATGATAACTAGATATTATTTAGCTATAGAGGTATAACCTCTCACAGCTAAACAAGATCCTACCTGTTTGCCGGCTGCCGACTGACTCCTTGATGGTACGTACTCCGCTTTTATACTGTTTGCCGGCGTACATTTACACACACATACTAAAGTACTTATAAATCATGGTTGCTCATAAGTGTATGTTGTCGTGTCCTACTCTTTCCTACTTGCCAACAGATGGCGGAAGCCATCGGTCCGTTAATTTCAAAATTAGTACATAAATTAATTCTTATTTAATACAAACAATAATTAAAGGACTAAGATAATATAAATTATATAGTTACGTTCAACATAATATGAAGGCATTCACCCTTGTTGTGGGTAGAAATAAAACTAAAGGATAATATAAGCTTTGAAATACGGTGTTATACAAAATATAATAATAAATTCAAATAAATATGATTCATCTTGAGCCAGGCTGTTCTGGTGTGGTGGTGTAGTCTAGGGCATGTGACTCAAAAACGAGGGCTCCGACTTTTGGTCGTCACATTGCCTCCGGTTTTCCCCAAAACAAAGATGTAAGCCCTGTCTGGCCTGGATGCGGCCGGAGTTAAGGATGTTGATGAGATCTGTGAAGATGAGATTGGTGATTTAGCAGGTGTGGGTGACGCTAATGATTTCGGCGGTGAAAATGATGATGTTGGTGATTTCACCGGTAGAGATGATGAGGATGAATGGTCAATGATGAGTACTGCTACTGCAATATATAAGGATCTTCCTCGTCACTAGGGTTTTCGTCTTTTTTCAAACCACTGCTGGATAGGCAGGTTGCAGCCTTAGCGGGTTGCGGCGCCGTCGGATGAAAACGGCGATCTTTGGCAACAACGGAAGACGGCTACGGACGGCAGCTGAGGCCTGGGATGTCGGCGACGGGTGTGGCGTCAGGCGGCGGTGGCCTACGGCATCAACGGTCGGCAACGGGTGGCAGCGAAAGCCTGGGGATGTACGCGATGGATGCGGCGTCAGGCGGCGGCGGCAACTTTTGGCGGCGGCGGCCTGTGGCGGCAACGGGTGGCAGCGAAAGCCTGGGGATGTACGCGATGGATGCGGCGTCAGGCGGCGGCGGCAACTTTTGGCGGCGGCGGCCTGTGGCGGCAACGGTTGGCATCGAAAGCCTGGGGACGTTGGCGATGGGTGCGGCGGCCTCAGATGACGAAGTGGTAGTGGATGACGATGATGTCGGTAATGATGTGGAGGATATGACGATGAAAATGATTTTGCTGCGTGTCGTTAGGGAGACGTATTTGTACTTGAACATCCGGCTGAAGATTTTACTGTTTCTAGCCATGCCGTTGGCGTTAGGGCCATGATTGGGCTGGACTATTGCCAGTTCTTATCTTCTCATATCCAGTGTTGGTTGTATACAAGTCTCGTCGCCGCAGCTTGTAGTAGCGTTGTTGCTGTATTGGGGTCCTCCTCTATTTTCTTCTTCTTATGGTGGAAATCACTTTCAGCTCTTGGGCCCACTCATGCGGTTGGGGATTATAAGGCTATCATATTAAAGCAGTGACTTCATCTTAGAAAGCATTTAGTTGACGAGTTTCTCGTCCTTGGTGGGGAACATTGGAGAATATCTTTGCGTTTGCCGAGTTTCTCGTCCCTGGGTAAGGAACATAGGAGAATTACCCGTAGTACTAATATGTTGGCATAGATAACTCACTTAATCTCGGATACGAACTCACTGCATTGGTTGTGTTAAAGGTGATGCTGGTGACACTGCTTACAAATTTGGCCCATCGCTTTCTTAACTCCTACACATTGCCGGTCCAGTTGGAACTCCTTCAGGCAGGATAGCAATTCTTCCGTCTTAAGGGAGTACACCCATGATGTCCACAACATTTTACTGTGACGAATCAGGCTGTTGAGGAACCTGGAACTCACTATTTCAGTCTTCTTTTTTTTAATTATCGTTTAATTCTTTCCCGATTTTAAGAAAATGGTTTTTTACTCCCGTTACTTTCGATCTTCTTCGCGCTACGAGATTTAGAAGTTGTTTTTTTTTTTTTTTATTACGCGTCGATTAATTGTACACGCAGAAGGTTTGTTCGACCGTTATTTTTTGTCTTCTTCTTGTTACGAAATTCGAAATTGTTTTTGTCCCACGTGGGTTATAACAGTTCTCGCGGTATTTTTTTCAAGTTCTTCCCGTTATTTTTTTTCATCTTACTAACTAGTTGATTTTTTCTCTACGTATTTTTGTTACATGTTTTAAAAATATTTTTTTTTTTTTTAATATACCGTAAGTATGTTTTTCTTATCATATTACCGCACAGAATTAATTTTCATTTTTTTCTTCGAGTTCAGTCTATCAATTTAAATTATTTTTTCCATTCTTTTTTTTCAACTTCTTTTTCTCTTTCCCGTACAAGAGTCGAGAGTGTGGTTTCTCTGGTCTGAGACGATTAGTACAGCTTCGCTGCTAACGTCCCTGCTCGGGCGCCATTGTAACGACGTGTTTTCCACCTTATGCTGGGGTAGAGCTCGCGGCTCCCAGGGTTCGTTACAAAAATTTATTTAATGACCAGAGAAATGAAACCCCGGACTCGCTCTTTTCACAAAACGTTATAAACCGTACGCTTAGTTTATTTATTTCTCTTAGTTTCGTAAGTTAGTACAATAGTCGATAAATTAAATATAACTAATGACGGAACCGACAACGCCCACGAGGTTAGCGATGTGACAGACACGCCGTCTGTGACAGAGAGGAACACGTAGCCAAGGGAGAAGCAGACGGCAAGTCAAGAGAATTTAGTCTACACCGCTGTTCTCTTGTCTTGCAGTCGTTCGCGGGCGGTCTACTACACGTCGAGAGAATTTAGTCTACACCGCTGTTCTCTTGAGATGCAGTATCACCCTGCTCTCTAGCGCGGCCTCACGATAGTCAGAAAACAAACCAAGAGAATTTAGTCTACACCGCTGTTCTCTTGCCTTGCGACCTTTACCGACAACAAGTTGTATTGCACGAAAGAGGTGTAACCTCTCTTCGATGATAACTAGATATTATTTAGCTATAGAGGTATAACCTCTCACAGCTAAACAAGATCCTACCTGTTTGCCGGCTGCCGACTGACTCCTTGATGGTACGTACTCCGCTTTTATACTGTTTGCCGGCGTACATTTACACACACATACTAAAGTACTTATAAATCATGGTTGCTCATAAGTGTATGTTGTCGTGTCCTACTCTTTCCTACTTGCCAACAGATGGCGGAAGCCATCGGTCCGTTAATTTCAAAATTAGTACATAAATTAATTCTTATTTAATACAAACAATAATTAAAGGACTAAGATAATATAAATTATATAGTTACGTTCAACATAATATGAAGGCATTCACCCTTGTTGTGGGTAGAAATAAAACTAAAGGATAATATAAGCTTTGAAATACGGTGTTATACAAAATATAATAATAAATTCAAATAAATATGATTCATCTTGAGCCAGGTTGTTCTGGTGTGGTGGTGTAGTCTAGGGCATGTGACTCAAAAACGAGGGCTCCGACTTTTGGTCGTCACAAGGTCCTGCCATATATCATTTTTCTTAAAAATGCTATAACACTTACAAAAATTATCCAATCGTAATAAAATTTGGTATGGAAATTGATATTTGTTAGATATATATCGAGGGCTTATATTCAATACCCGCCATACACCAATTATTGGAAAATGACTTTTTGATGGCAAATTGTTCACTGATGCCAGCTTTATCTCTGACAAAAATTTCAGAAAAAAAAATTAATATACGTTCTTTTTTTTTAATATTTGTGATACCGCTATCAACCGCACGATTTTTTTTAATGCAATACCCGCCATACGCCACACATTGGTTGAAGTTCATAGAACGAGCGGCAAAAAATAGAAGAAGTTGTTGAAGGATAATGAAACTTGGCACATAGGCATTAGTTTGAATCAAGAAAAAAATGGAAAAATCAAAATGAATCGCCCACTTTTACGCCCACCTCCCATACAAAGTGAAAATTAAATTTTAACCTACGGCATTGTTTTTTGGCACATAGCATTTTTAGGCACTCGTAATCATTTGTGTGATATTTAAAAAATATCCGCCCACTTTTACGCCCACCTCCCATACAAAGTTAAAATTAAATTTTGACATATGGCATTGTTTTTTGGCACATAGCATTTTGAAACACTCATGATCATTTCTGCCTTGATTTCTAAAGCAGACCATACACGATTCAATTCAATTGTCAACTGAGTCGGTTGTTGTCCAAATCAAAACGTGTATGGCCTTGTCAGTTGATTAGTTTGACGGTTGTCGAGTTGGTTGAAGAAAAATCAAAAGATTTTGATTTTTTCAAGTTGACTACTAAGTCTTTCAATTCGATTGTACTGTGTGTGCTCAAGTCTCTTGATTAGCTGTCAAAATTAATTTTTGTAGTAAAGTTTTTTAAAAATTGTCTTTTATTTCATTAAATTTTAAAATATATTTAAAATCTTTCAGTTCAGTTGATGAAGTTGTCAACTGAGTCTTTCAACTCAGTTGACAACTGAATTGAACCGTGTATGGGGCGCATAATACATCAACTCAATTTTCACAAAAAATAAATACAGTGGTATCCCGGTTTAACGAATACTCAGTTTAACGAATTCGCGATTTAACGTACGGTCATATTTTTTCCATTACGTATCTTATATTACGAACAAACAGCAAATTTTTGTAATCTATATCACGAATTTTTACAAAAAAATTTGAAAAAACAAAATATAGTTAATGCAAACATATTTGCATCCATTCGGTTTTGTTTTTGTATACATTTTAACCATATTTTAATAGCGATTTTATTGAAAACAACGAGTTAAGAAAAGTATTTTCTTTTCTTACAAAGAAAGCAAAGAAAATACTTTGTCGTCAATATAAAAATTTGTACGTTACAAAGTCATTTTTACTTTTGTTTACAAAACAAATGTTTGTTTTTCTTTAAAATTTGACGTAATTTTTGTACAGTTGACATCAAAGTGCCCAAAAGAAAACGTTAAATTCTTAAAGAAAAATTAAACATTGTTGACGACTATGAAAAGGGCCTGCGACGAAGTGCTTTATCTAATAAATATCAGCTGCCAAAGTCATCAATATGCACAATTAAAAAATCAGAACGGAAACTTTTGAGCGAGAATGGAAACAGAATTGTTTAATTGGTTTCAAAACAAGAGGAAGGCGAACATTCCTATTAGTGGTCCTATATTAAAAGCAAAAGCTCTCATTTGTACTCATTTAATTGTAAATGATATGTGACGCGCAAAATAGAAAGGGACCTAAGGGCTTTGTTCAGGAGAGACATTTTATCTTTGTATCTTTGGTGTACCATCACTGAGCGTGTTGGTATTGGTCTCATTTGAAAGCGACACATCTCAACCTTGTTGGTCAACCTTGAAAATGCGCGTAGGTCGTCCCTACCTCTTGTTTTGTGTAGTTGGTTTTTACTGTTCCCTTTACCTTACTGGTCCCTTTCCCTATGCGCTGTCAAATATGAAGTATTTATTTTTTGTTTGTTTTATGAATGGAAATAAACGAATTTACTATGTTTTATTAAAATATTATTGTCTTATTATTAAAAATTTATAAAAAAACTTGAAATTTATTGTTGATGGGATAAGCTATTCCTATGCATTTCACTGGTTGCTTAGGCCAGATCATCAGGAAACTTCATCCATAAAGGTTTTAGACAAACTAAAGATATTAAACCAAATAAAACTGTTAAACGTATAAGAATTATAGCAACAGTTCTACTTGTAACAATATCAAAGTTTAAACAAAACACATCAACAATAAACAACAGTGGGTTCATCTCATCTTACATTTCCCCACTACAATAAGTTGAAATTCTCTCAACATTAATTGTAGTTGTAAGTAGGTTAAGAAAAACAAAATGAAAAAAACAACACCTTACAAAAGATGTTGTCAATTAAGTGTTTTTTAGGCCGTGCACTGCCTGTTTATTATCAAAAAGTAATTTCAATTTTTGGGAATACAAAATTTTAATTTCAAAAGATTTTGTTATTCGTGCTTAATTCCCAGTTTTTATTATTGATAAAAACACTTGAAATTTATTGTTGATGGGATAAGCTATTCCTATGCATTTCACTGGTTGCTTAGGCCAGATCATCAGGAAACTTCATCCATAAAGGTTTTAGACAAACTAAAGATATTAAACCAAATAAAACTGTTAAACGTATAAGAATTATAGCAACAGTTCTACTTGTAACAATATCAAAGTTTAAACAAAACACATCAATAGCTTATCCCATCAACAATAAATTTCAAGTGTTTTTATCAATAATAAAAACTGGGAATTAAGCACGAATAACAAAATCTTTTGAAATTAAAATTTTGTATTCCCAAAAATTGAAATTACTTTTTGATAATAAACAGGCAGTGCACGGCCTAAAAAACACTTAATTGACAACATCTTTTGTAAGTTGTTGTTTTTTTCATTTTGTTTTTCTTAACCTACTTACAACTACAATTAATGTTGAGAGAATTTCAACTAATTGTAGTGGGGAAATGTAAGATGAGATGAACCCACTGTTGTTTATTGTTGATGTGTTTTGTTTAAACTTTGATATTGTTACAAGTAGAACTGTTGCTATAATTCTTATACGTTTAACAGTTTTATTTGGTTTAATATCTTTAGTTTGTCTAAAACCTTTATGGATGAAGTTTCCTGATGATCTGGCCTAAGCAACCAGTGAAATGCATAGGAATAGCTTATCCCATCAACAATAAATTTCAAGTGTTTTTATCAATAATAAAAACTGGGAATTAAGCACGAATAACAAAATCTTTTGAAATTAAAATTTTGTATTCCCAAAAATTGAAATTACTTTTTGATAATAAACAGGCAGTGCAGGGCCTAAAAAACACTTAATTGACAACATCTTTTGTAAGTTGTTGTTTTTTTCATTTTGTTTTTCTTAACCTACTTACAACTACAATTAATGTTGAGAGAATTTCAACTATTTGTAGTGGGGAAATGTAAGATGAGATGAACCCACTGTTGTTTATTGTTGATGTGTTTTGTTTAAACTTTGATATTGTTACAAGTAGAACTGTTGCTATAATTCTTATACGTTTAACAGTTTTATTTGGTTTAATATCTTTAGTTTGTCTAAAACCTTTATGGATGAAGTTTCCTTATAAAAAAAACTTCGGGATTTAACGAATTTTTCGATATAACGAAAGGGCCTGACAATATATAATTCGTTAAACCGGGATACCACTGTATTATAATTGTAAAAGGGGCTACTGAAAATATATACCTGATCACGCCCACCTCCCATAGAAAAAACATGAATACGTAATTCAAGCATAGTCTTTTAATAATTTTTTAACATCATTATCGGGTTGCAGAACAGTTAAATTAACAGTTAAATTATATGCATTTGCATACTGCTCAGTTACCAATCAAGCCTAGTAAATGGAAACATCTTCAAGATTTGAAGCCTGTTATACCACTAGAATATCATTACTTTTATGATAATTTAGTTCAGATGGAGTCAAAGAAATAAGGAGCAAAGTGACAATGTCCAATTTGAATTACCTTTTTTAATTATGTTTATTTTTTTGTTATTGAATTCTTTTATGTTAGAAAAACGTTAAACAAATGCTTAATTTAATAATATTACATATTAGAGCAAAAAACATATTTTTATTACTGTGCAATTACCGCTATACGCCATAAAAATATTTGAAGATTTCAGTTGCAATACCCGACATCAACCATATCGCTACGAATAGAGTTAAAAGTTCTACTTTTTTTATAAGGGACTACCCTTTTATTTAAAAAAATATTATAGAAGAAAGATTAATTCATACCTTTAGAATTTTCGAAAGAAACAGAAAATTTCGAAAGAAAATTGTATTTTGGCGGATGGCGGGTATTGAATATAAGCCGTCGATATGTATGATTATTAATTATTAAGGATTATTAATGTGAAAAATACGAAAACATCATTTAATGAATAATGAGTAAAAAACGCTTAAAATGCTCTTGCAAAAATAACACGTAAGAAAGTATAATCGGTCAAGCCCGACCATGTGATACCCTTTAGCAAAGTATTTAAAAACAAATTTCCTAGAGTGTAATCAAATTTCCTAGAGTGTAATCTATTTGGGCAATCATGGACCCGCCAGAACAAAATTATGTTATGAGGTTAAGATTCGTTAAAAAGTTCTTTCTGCCGAATATTATTTAGATATCTTCAGCTACATATATAAGTTTTTTGGATGAGGGTTTATATGGAACCTTTGGTTTATTTTGGACCTACCTGGACAACATTTTGTCATGACATAGTAGCTATCGTAAAAGTCATTGTCGCCAATTTGCATGTAAATACTAATATTTTTAAGGAAGCTGGAATTAAAAGCTATTTTCGGGAGAATGATTTGTATGGGAGCTATGTTCAAAAATAGAAAGATTCCAAAATAATTTGATAAGCTGATTTTGATTGCAATAAAATTAGTTTGGTTTGGATCAAATTCAACCTTGCCGATGTAATAAGATGGTTTTTGTAAAATTGTGGATCGATTTGAGCCTCTCGGACAAATTTCATCAAATTGTCTCCGAATTCGCGACCTGAATACACAAGGCTGCATGGACAGCCAGCCGGACGGCCGGACGGGCATCGTTAGATCGACTCAGAAAGTGATTCTGAGCCGATCTAACGAATTATTTGGAATTATTTCTTATTATATTCCTAATTTATTTTCTTTAAACTAATTTATTTATTATTTACATATGTATGTTCATATTTTTTAATTACAATAAATCATCTTCAGTACTGGATTCTTCCAAAAACATATTGCCGCTCAACGAAACATTTGTTTCGTCATCTTTAACTGGGTTGGGTCATCAACATTTTCTCTCAGTATATATTTCTCAATTTCTTCAAAAAATATATTTTTTTTAGTCTTTGGATTCCTTTTTGAGGACAACAACGGATCTGAGGAAAGTATTAAATGAGTCATTAAATCTTTATGAGTGTCTCTTCGTGACGTTTTTCTCGTATGGAACAGTCTTGTTTTTCTCACGATTTTGTGGTTGGCTTCCAATGCTTCTTCGGACAAGCACCCTGAAATTTATTTAAGTTTTTAGTTACGTTTCATTATAATTACATAAAGCCACTTTAATACCTTCATATTTCTTATTATGTTCCTAGTTTATTTTTTTTAAACTAATTCAATCTATGAAAATTTAAGCAAAAATCACGAAAATAGCATTTTTTTTAAATACATTTTTTTCAAGTTGTGATAAAATTTTTTTAATTGTTTTTCTTGTAGTTATTAGAAAACAGTCTAAAAATTTGAAATCAGAAAAAAACCCATAGACGATTTTTTTCTTTTTTTTTTTTTAATATTCAATCAAAGTTAAGAAATTTTTAGAGCTTAAGTAAATAATAAGCATTTTTCAACCCATTAAAGAATATGTAGAGGAGAATAATTCACTAAAAAAATTTTTATGGTTGGTTTAGAATATAGTTAGATGTTACAGAAAAAAATTTCAATCTCGCAATCCAGAAAATGAATTTTTTACTATTAATTTCTTGAAACAATAAAAAATTAAGGGCATTTGTGATTTCAGCGCCCTCTTATGCCTTAAAATGCAGACAAACGATTTTTTAAACATATGAAAATTTGAGCAAAAATCATGAAAATAGCCATTTGGAAAAAAAATTTTTTTCAAGTTGTGGTAAAATTGTTTCAATTGTTTTTCTTGTAGTTATTAGAAAACAGTCTAAATATTCGAAATCAGAAAAAAACCCATAGACGATATTTTTCTTTTTTTTTAATATTCCATCAAAGTTAAGAAATTTTTAGAGCTTAAATAAATAATAAGCATTTTTCAAATCAATAAAAAAAACACTTATGAGAAAATAATTCAATAAAATTTGTTTACAGTTAGTTCTAAATATAGTAAACTACTACAGAAAAAAATTTCAATCTCGTGCTTTAAAAAACAACAGTTTTACAACAGTTTTCCTGAAGCATGTAAAATCAAGTAGTTGTTTAGCCATTTTTACTTTAAATTCTCAAACGTGGCGCCCTCTAGCGCCGCCAAAAAGAGTTAAATCTTAAAAATTCTTCAAAATTCATTTGAATCATTTTGTTATCTATCGATCTGTACATTTTTAAGTACAATATAAAACTTGTTTTTTTTTGTATTTATGTCTATGGGCCAAAGCACTGTGCGACCCCTTCCGATTATAATCAAATTTGGTGGGAAGGTTCCTTTTATCTTATAGGGAACATATATGAACGAAAAAAAATTTTAAAAAAATGTTTTTCAAAAGTTATGTCATATTCAAAATGTC
This sequence comes from Pollenia angustigena, assembly GCA_930367215.1. Classification (NCBI taxonomy): domain Eukaryota; kingdom Metazoa; phylum Arthropoda; class Insecta; order Diptera; family Polleniidae; genus Pollenia; species Pollenia angustigena. The sequence goes on from OV884058.1 coordinate 47,517,204, forward strand.
ATAATTTCGCCGAATTAGCCGAATGTGTTGAGCTTATTTCTTCAATATCTCGAAAACTACTTGACATACAAAGATGGCTTCAAACCAGTTGCCTAATTCAAGAATTTAATTTAACCGCAATATGTGTATGGTACAGCGCGTAGCATGCTCCTAGATGGGTCAAATGTATTACCAACCCCACTTCATTATTTATTGCCAAATTTCGTTTTTTTTACTTATTTCAATAAACTAAACCGTTTTTGAGTTACGCGAATATATGCTGTGCAACCTCTTAAATTTTCGAAATAACGGTGTATCTTGAAAACAAGAGCTAACCTAAAAAACGGTTAGCACCAGTGGAGATTCAGCGTTCCCCAATTAGGGTAAAATGCCAGGTTCTCGGCTGGTCTGTTTTTTGCAACTAGCACAGTGTACTTATTGCTCAAAATTACAATATTAAAATTCTATTTTAAGATTATTTTTTTAAAGGTTGCGAAAGAAAAAAAATCATATCATAAATAAAACACATCCTTCAAAGTTTCAGGATTTTTAAAGAACAATTGTAGGTATTTTATAAAAATAATCAGCCAAATAAAATATAAGTTTTTGACTTAGTCCGTTTTTAAAATTTAATATTTTGCAGATTTTACATTTTTTTGTTACAATATATGGTTTGTAGCCCCAAGTATTCTCTTTAAAATGACATTAAAATCATCTTCGTATGTCAAGTAGTTTTCGAGATATTGAAGAAATAATCCCAACACATTCGGCTAACTCGGCGAAATTATGACATTTTGAATATGATATAACTTTTGAAAAAAAAATTTTAAAATTCCTTTTAAGATAAAAGGAACCTTCTCACCAAATTTCATTAAAAACCACTCTTGGTCGTTTTGACATGGAACTACCCATATTAAAATTGTTTTTTTTAGCATTTTATACACTTTAAAGTACTTTTCGGGAGGTCACATAATATGTGACCTATTGTAATTATGGAGCGATTTATACAAAGTTGCATGTTGTTATTTCTAGGCACATAAATCAAAATTAGACTTAGTTAAACATTAATATCTATATTCGTTAGGTTTTTAGGCATATTTGAATGACTTCCCAGAGTGGGGTTTATATGGGGCATAAGGTAAACTATGACCCAATCTTAATAAAGTTTAATTGATTTCACTTAAATTTTATGTTTTTTTTCAATTGTTTTTTAATGTTGCTTTTAAATTTGCATGTTTGTGTAAAATAATTTGTTTTTTTTTTATTTATTTTAACAACCTACAAAACAGTAGAAATGAATATTTAATTAATTATTTTAGCTAGAAATTTGTATCTATCAAATTATTTAAAACAACTGATTTTTCTATAAAATTAACTTTCTAAAAAATAACCTTTCAATACAGCAAAAACTACTGTTTAATTACATAAATGAATATTTTCCTATAATTTATACAAAATGTATGAAAAAAATTATTTAAAAACAACATTAAACATTCAGTTTCCATCGTTACAGCTGCATGAATCTTGATGTATGGCATTCTTGGAATCTGAAAAAATAAAATAAATATAAAATTAGTTTGTTAAAAGGATACTTTATGTTAAAAATATACATAAACATACACATGCATATATGTATATACATGCATAAAGGCATCCTTTTTATCTATGTATATAACTTCAATTAAGATTGTTGTTCGTTGGCCAAGTATGAGTTAGAAAGTCTAAAAAATTATCAAACTTTCGCAGGAGCACTTAGTCCCAGCTAGCATTTGGGTTATAAATTGTTGTAAAAATCTTCTAAATGGTTCTACTTAGATCACTTTTGATGATTCAAAACTGATTAGATCACCGGAGCGATTAAAACAGGATTACCATATGATTTATTCTCTTGATGCTGATTTGTAAAAGATTTCTAAAAGATTTGATTATGATTCAAAATGCCAACTGCCTTGTAGGAAGTCAAACACATTTTTAAGTAACTTCAAACTGGTTTTTTTATAACCACAACTAGTTGATTAAGTGACTTTTTTCCTTGTCGACGACTCATTATTTTAACATAGGCATGTCATAGGCAGTAGTCAATTGGCCATCTTTGCATGACTTTTAAATTGACTACTAACTACTTATTTTTCAACCAATTTGTAGTCAATTAATAGTATAGTCGGTTTATAATAAATTATTTAAATTTAAAAAATTTTTTGTCAAAAAAATATATGTACATACATATGTATGTAATTACATATAAACATACATACATATGAATGTATATTTTTATATATATATGTATATACATACATATGTTTATTTATATAGAAATAATTATTTAAGCAAATTTTGCATCAAATTGCTTTAAATGATGATGTATAATACATGCTGAAATAAAAACGCTACATAATTGCTTGTACATAAACAGATTTGTATTGATTAAATTTTCAATTATTTTTAATTATTTAAATATGTTTGTAATATTTTTTTTTTCATTTGACTTCATGGCATGCTTGTTTTACTTATTTTGCTTTTATTTGTGTTTTACGTGTGCCTTTTTGGTTGATATCTGCATGAGATTTAAACCAATTTGTAGTCATTTGAAAAACAGTTAATTTATAGTTAGTGTTTTTTGCAACTGACTATTTTATTTACTACAGGGTGGGGTTTTGGTGATTTGCAGTACATACATACAAATGAGTTGTGAATTACAAATAAAATAAATAAAACTTTCTAACCATTTTCTTGTGAAATTTCCTAGTTTCCAGTTGAAGTTACAGAGGAATAACTATTCTTATCTTCCCAAAATAATAATAGTTTTGGCACAAAACCGCCCATACCGTTTGAGCAAAGTGCTCCAAAATCGTCCATTATTGCACCTGGTCCCAATGCAAGTGTTCAGAATTAAGTTTTGGTACGATACGATTCTATACAAAACAAGCAAAGCTAATAAAATTTAACTCAGATAATATATTTATATCGCTCATTTGCTGCAACATCGTCATAACTCAAAAATATAATTTTTATTATTAAATTCCCGTAGTTTGTTGGTTGAACATAACAAATAAGTTAACACTTGGTTTGTCCAATGCAGGCGCGGATTCAGGGGGGGGGGGGGGGAATAAGGAAATTTCCCCCCCTTAAATTATAAAAATATGTTTTGTTAATTTCGATAATACAAGAATTCCCATAATAATATTTTTTTTATGTACAAAATTTTTGGAAATCCCAGCAAGGTTTTTTTTGTTTTTTTTTTTTTTATGAAATATCTAACGAACTTTTTAATAAGTATTTTTTTATTTTTTTTTTATTGAATCTCTAAAGATTTTCAATTAGTATCCATATCTTAATCCTAATAGTTATTTATTAGATATTTCTAAAGAAACATCTAGTTTACCGTTTTCAATTACTTATTATTCTACATTCAATCCCAGCAGGTGCCATCTATATTCAAAGACTAAACGTTTGACTTGATAATGCGTGCGGCTAAATTATTAAAAAGCCTTAGTATTTGCAATATTTATGTATATATATGTTATATGAATCAAAATTCTATTCGATAATTTTTGACGAAAGCACTGATTTGTCGGGGAAAAGTTAGATTTCCTTATCTTTTAGATATTTCAACATACAACAAAAAGTTTTTTGGGAAGAATTTATAGGCTTTGTTGTAAACGCATTTGAAGAGGCTTCAAAAGATATTGATGACGTTGATGTGTCAATTGATGCGAAGGCACTATCATCAATAGTTCTTAAAACTTTGACAAATTTTGGTCTTGACCTAAAAAATTGTGTAGGAGATGGAACAGATGGGTGTCCTCGGATGTCAGCAGAAAATGGAGCTGTTCAAAATTCCTGGAAAAGCGACAAATGCGAAACAAGCGCCTTGCTATTCCCATAAATCGAAAAACTCAATTTCTAAAAGCAATAAAGTGCCATTAATACAAAAAGTTGTATCATTTGTTAAAAAAACGACAAAATTTTTTATATATAATCATCGCAAGCGAAAAACAGGTTTAGCAAAGTATTTGGGAGCCAAACTCTCTTAATTGTGCGTCTTTGCAACAAGTGTAAATCATATAATAGAAGCTTTGGAAAAAATATCTGAGTGGAAAGGTAGTAGTACCTTTATATTAAGGAACTCACTTAGTACTTTTATTTATTTACCTATTGTAACACAGCCACTTAGTATCATTTTACAAAATCACGATATAGATCTTCAAAAAGGATCTAGCCTTATCAAAATTTTTATCATGTGCCTTGAAGAAAAAAGAAATAAGACCGAAGAACAATTTAAAGCTATTTTTGAAAAAGTTAAAGTTATTTTCGTTCAAATCGAGGTTCCAATCGAAAAGACAAAATTTGAACGAAATAATCACTTCCAAAATGTTGAAGATTACTACCGAGTTGTAGGTTACATTCCTCTTATTGAATTTATTTTACAAGATCTAAAAACATCTTTCCCAATAGATATCCTAAATGTACTGAACATACCTAAACTTCAACCTGAAAGTGTAATCAAGTCATATGGACAAATCCTGCGTAACGAACGCTACACTCGCACGTGTTTTCTGATTGATATATAAACATTTGTTGGCCTTTCAAAAGAGATAGCTTTAACTTATATATAGTATTTAGTGACATTAATATGTACTTACGAATGGCATATATCATCATTTCTTAGCAGGCATTTGTTGCGAAATAAGTGACGCACGCCACAAAACTTAGAAGCAACTTTCAAAGTTGAAGTGTGTTTTCCTAATTTTTAGCGAATTTGGCATGATAAGGTATACAAAGTCTAATTCCTAAAAAAAAGATGAATATAAGAGAACTCTAAAATCATTCGCAGCTTAAAAATGTTGTAATTTTTTGATAAAAGCCGTGAACCCTTTGTGACGCACGCTACAGTTTTTAGTACTATATAATAAACCCAATTTTATTTATTTTAACAAAACAAATTATATATATAAACTTATTTTGTGATCATTAATGAATGTATGAATGAATATCAATCTTTTTTTTAACGAAATTTATATTGTGATGAGTCCGCTGGCTGTAAGTGCTATTTCAAGCTCAAAAAGCACCTAAAATAATGTTAAATTCATGTGTAACATCAAGAGATCAGGGAAGGGGTTATATTTGGTAAAATTTATTGTATTAATGGTCGTCGAAATACATATTTTGAAATATAAAAATTAAATTATACATCTAAAAAAATTAATTTGAAAAATTTTTGGTTTGTGGACTGTTTTTGAGATTTGCCCATATACCATTTATTTTAAAACCACAACTAGCTGATGAGCTGATTATATTTGATAAACGAGATTAACACATTTTAACTTGAGCCTGAACTGTTGCATTGGCAAAAAACATGGAAAATATCTGAAAATCTATCAGATAACATTGTAGATGCTTTAATAAACTATGATGAAGACATCTTCCCAAATCTAAGAAAAATATTTCAAATTTTCGTGTCAATGCTCGTCAGTAATACTACAAGCGAGAGGTCCTTTCCTACCCTTCGTCGAATAAAAACATGGCTCAGATCAACAATGACCGAAGATAGACTGTACTATCTCAATTTGCCTCACAAGAAAATCACAATTTACTTATATAAAAAAATTAATTTATTTTAATTTATATTGAACGGATCTTATATTTTATTTAACCCTATTGTTTTTTTTTATGTAATATACATTTATTGTTTTTAATAAACTTTTAAAAACAAATTTTTTACTTTTTTGTATCATACAAAATTTCCCCCCCGTAAGGCTCGAGCTGGATCCGCGCCTGGTCCAATGCCATAGCATTTATTTCAAGACATGTACGCCCTGCTGCTAGTCTCTTAGATTCCATGAGTCTTCTCCATGTATTAGTAGGTCTTCCCTTTCTCGGCTACCCTGTGGATTCCAGTCAAGCGCAATTTGTGTGATGTTGTCTGGAGGCTTTCTCAACGTATGGCCGATCTAATTCCATTTACGTCCTCGAATTTCGGTCTTTATTGGTAGTTGGTCTGTTGCTGCCCACAATTTGGCGTTTGGTATGGTGTTTGGCCAGAATACGCGTAAGATTTGTCGTAGTCACCGGTTCATAAATACTTGGAGAGCATTTATTTCCCCAGTGGCAGCGGGCATTGTTTCACACCCTTACAAATTAATGGATTTTACACAGGCGTCAAAGATTCTAAGTTTGGTGCGCTTAGAGATGAATGCCGATCGCCAGGCTTTATTCAGCATTCCAACCGATGTTTTACCTTTGTGATGCGGGATCTTATATAATTACTTGCTGAACCATTACTGGAAATGATACTTCCCAGGTAGCAGAAAGAGTTGACAACTTCAATCGTCGGTATTAATGCACATTAGCTTGGTTTTCGCAATATTAATTATAAGGCCTGATTTAGCTGCACATACGCTCAAGTGCTGAAGTTTTGTCGCGATATGGGAGTGTTTGTGTGCCAGAATACATATATCATCTACATAATCTAGGTTTCCAAATGTAACTTGGATGCCCCATGCAATACCGGTGTTGTTGTTTGTCAACCGGTTCATTATTATGTCAAGCGTTAGGTTAAACATTAAAAGCGAGAGAACACAGCCCTGACAGACTCTAGTCCGGATATTTATATTGGCACTTAACTGGTTCTCGTGAGTGATTCGACAACTTGCTCAATTGTACAGCTCTTTGACCAGATTGATCACTTTTGTCCGCCCTCCTTTACATTCTGGTGCACCCCAGATCGCTTCATGGATTAATGTATCGAAGGCCTTTTCAAAGTCAATAAAACACATGTATAAAGGAGTGCGCCACTCCACTGACTGTTGAACTATAATGCCTAAGGTGTTCACCTGGTCGATGCATGAGCTTCTAGCTCTGAATTCAGCTTGCTCTTGCCTTTGGTCAGGTGCGAGCGATTCTGACAGCCTATTGTTAATTATATGGGCTAATATTTTGTTGACCATGTTGAGCTTGGTTTAACAAAAAATTACTTCAAAGTTTTTAATTCACACACAACATAATGGAAAAAATGTTATTCTTCTCTCAAGAGTTGAGTTTATAAGGGATATTTTCAATGACTTCATAAGAATGGTTTGCAATTTGCAATTTTAGACTTATGACGTTGTTGCAGCAAATTAACGTTATGAAATTTGTTTGGTTTATAAAATCAGTTACAGCGCCCATACCTAGCGCCCATACAAATATGCTCCCGAAACAAGTATTTTGATACGATGTGGTCCATACCATATGGGCTAGGGAACATTTGACTTTTCTTGCTGCATGTTTTTGTTATGAAAATATAAATTTTTTTTGGTAATTTACATTGAAACTCAAATTTGTTTCTGTTTTCAATATATCGTTAGCTAAAAGGCTTAACTAACGAAAATATAATTCACAGGAGAAACAAAAAACTTTAAACATGTTAGAAAAACATGCATTGAGAAGCCGTCCATTAAATTCTTTAAGCAATTTTCAAAGAAAACCATTTCATTATACATATTTTGTTAGGAAAAAAATGTGTTATTACGTTGTCTTGCATTTATTAATTAAACTTAAAGTTACGTCTCTTGGTTTTTTGTAAATAATTTTTTTTTGAATTTTTTGTTAGTAACGCCTTTTTGCACTTTAGCTAAAAATATATTCCCTTACGAAAATTTTTTAAATATTGTTCAATAATTGAGTTAATAAATAACTTACATAAAGTTATATTATTAAAACCTCAAGTTACCCAGTAACTTAGCAAATTTATTTATTAATAAAAAACTCAACATAAATCATTTGGTATCTGATATGAAATGCTAGAATATTTCGAAATACAATTTAAATAAAACAAATGCTGCTCTGCTCGTACAACAAGTTTAAAATACTCTTGAACAAAAAAAATGTTGTTCAAACAAAATGTCCTACACAATTTAGTACTTATGTGGACTTCAAACATTATCGTTCTGTTACTGCTTTTACCATCCCGGTCTTTGCAAAATGTTAAGTATCCTTAAAAGAGAAATATATAACATCTGCGCAGTTTTAAGAGTCTGAAAATCCTGATGTCAGCAAGTTTCAACCACTTTTTCCAGTGAGTGTTACGACAAATAGTACCAAATTTTTGGAGAGTAAATGTGGAATGCTGAAGTCGATGTTGGCACTTTTGTATGAAAAAATACGTTATATTTAAAATTTAAGCGCTTTTTCTTTGTTTGTGTTAGTGAAAATTCATCAGTGTTGGACTTTTTGAATTGAAAAATACGTTACTTTTGAAAATTAGATGATTTTTCTTTGATAGTATTCGTGCAAAAAATAATAGTGCTGGACTTTTTAGGAATACAAAAATACGTTACATTTAAATGATAACGCTTTTAATTGGTTGTGTTAGTGAATAAGAATGTTGTGTTTATTTGAATTTTCGTTTGACTATGTTAAACCAAGTTATAACAATTGTGTATAGAGAAAACAAGTTTAACGATGAATTGAACTGTGCAAAATATTTAAATATTTCTATTCTATTTTCTGAAATATTGAGGGTACTTTTCCAACATACACAGTAAATATTTGCAAATTACCAAGTGGGCGTCTAACCTCGCACTCAAAGTAAACATTTATTATCGTTTTTTTAACTTTCTGAGAATCTTTAGCATACTAGGTCTAAAAATATTGTGAATGTTACCTCCAGCAGAAAGCGTACATATGCTTAATAACGTTTGTTAAGAAACACCTTAAACTGGACCTTAAAATACAAAAATTGTCTCATTAGAAGGAGCAAAATGTTTCATTCCCCCTATGCATAATGAATACTTAGTTATCATAAAGAAACTATAAATGCCTGCCGGAGCTTTCAAACTGTTAAGAATCAATAGAGTATCAATCGCATTACCTAGCTTGAAAATATTTAAAAAATAACTTTTATTTATAATGCAAAAAAAAACAGAAATTGGAGGATCTGGATGTAAGTCTAGATAAACGAGGATTCTGCGTCTACCCACTTATTATTAGATGAATTGATACTGTGCCTAATCGTGGGACAAACAAATTGATAATATTAAAATCAAAAAAACAAACCTAGGACAAAATTGGATTCTCATTAGGGTGGCTCATATCCTGCATAAAAAAATGTCATAACTAGTTTATATGACTTTAATATTTTTGCAACGTCTGAATAAGTGTCGGCGCTTGATACACTAATGCATCTATATTGGTCAGATAATGTAAGAATGAGCTGTCAGGGCAGGGTCATCTGCATGACGTTACCGTAGTTTCTCCAAGAAGTGATTTCTAAGTCATACTCTTTGAGGCCTGCAAGACTAAGGGTTATTCATACCATTCCTATTTCTGCTACCTATTTCTGCCCCGACCCAGTTCCAAGTTTCCTCACTTTTTAGGTCAAAGTGGTTGGCAGCATTGCCTAGGACTTACATTTTACATTGCTAGTCAGCGGCTGAACTTAAAGAACTTTTCGATCTAATGAGTTCCCGAATCGACTCCCTTTGTCGTACTGTGGCTTTGGAAACCTTGGACTATGTTATGAGTGCGAAATAACTGTAATTACGGATAACGAACGAATATAAATTTCTGTCTGTACAATTCTGCTGCAAGATATTTAGGAAAAACTGTTGAGGAAACAACTATCGTCATTAGGGACAAAGAGTCTTCAGCGTTTGCACTGGTTTGTAAAAGACAACCTCTGGACAGACTTCCAGTTCGCAGTAGACCAGAGATATCATGTTAAACGATGCAAAGTTTTCTTATAATATATGCATCGATGGCTTTTTTTGGTGCACTTTGGGACAGATGTGGAAAAGATTTACATGAGCACCTGTCATATCTCCATATAGGAATCCAAGGAGGATAAAGTAGGATTTTTGTGAGAGATTAGTAGGTGGTAATATAAGTGTTTCGTTTAGTTGGACGTTGACTCCAACTGATGTCGACCAATTAGTAGACACCTAAACGAAGGGTTTAATAGGTACACTGATAGAAAAGGCGTCAAAACGCTGAGTACGCTCAGTACTATGACAAGTGTCTTCGTTTTTGACCCCATGACACTTTTCACAATGGTGATGTCAGCCTTAAGATCAGGGTCAAAATGAAATTATGTCATTAATGGGATGACACATCGGCATCACAGAAATGACGAAAATGTCATCAGTGCGATGACACAGTAACATCGGAGAAAGGACACATAAGCATCAGTTTAATGACCATTTGTCATTAAGTCAAAGTCGTTGGAATTTACTTAAGTCAAAGTAAAAGAATATTATTATTTACTTACCCGTTAAACAAGTTTGTTTCACGTTTGTTGAATTACGATTTCTGTTTACAGCAGAACTCTTAATAATAAGACACCACCACCATGCCCCATATGGTTTTCGTAATCATTTAACTTTAAAAATTTGATGTATTTAACTAAATAATTTAAAAAAATAGAATATAGGAATTTTTTCTTCTTATAATACATTGTTATCATGAAAATAATGTTAATAATATACAAAATGTGGCATCGAATTGATGTCATAAAATAGATGACACGTAAAAAATGACAAAATTGTACGAAGACGTTAGTCATTGGATTGATGTTATTTTTTGCATCATTGATGCCATTTGTAGTAACATTGATGTCACAATTCTGATGTTAGGGCATCATCAATATGAAGATGCATATGAAGATCAGTGTAGTCTTGCGCAAGCCTGTTAGGGGAGTTGAGGACTTAAATGGTTGGCTGTCAGGATACTGTTTAATGGGGCAATACATACGTGGAAGGATGAGGATTGGACTAACTTTAGGATGAGTTTTAATAAGTATAAAGTGAATATTATAAGCAGGGGTGCCAGATAATTTTGATAAAAAATCGGCATATTTAAAAAAAAAATCGGCATTATCGGCACTTTAATATACAAAAATCGGCAAAAAATCGGCAAATTAAAAATACATATTTTAAATACAATAAAACATATTCTTACTTACAAATAAGAACAATTCAGAATTATCTAATGTTTATAACTTATGAAATTTCAAAAGAATCAATCAAAATAAACGTTTTACAAAGAAATTGTAGTTAAATATAAAGTTTTTTTTTTATCTTTCTTAAAATTAAGTATATTCCATAGACTAATATTTGAGTTTGACATTTTTAATAAATCCGTCTTAATATTAATATCAAAACAGTTTAAATTATTAATTTTTAAATAATCTTTAAAAAACGAATAACTTGCAAAGATAAATTTTCCAGTGAACATCAAAACTCTGTTACATTAAAAAATTCTTTCCACATTTGCGAAAGAATGTGGAAGGACCAAAAATTGTACCAAATGATGCCATAAAATGTTCACGTTATAAATCTGAAATTTGCAAATTTATTTAATTTTCCTTACATAAGAATTGGCTATTTAATTTATGTACTAACATCGTCCTCAATTGCGTTATAATCTTTAAAAAAAAAAATTATTTAATTATCAAAGTAATTATTATTTAAATTATATTCATTGATAGTGAATATAAATTTATCTTACCTTTATTCTTTTGTAAGTATTTATCTATCCATTTTCAAACACAAATATAAAGTGTTGTATATTTTCCTAATAGAAAAAGAAATTTTAACTGAATTATTTTGGCACTATGCGCCCACGATTTGGCGTAAAAGCAACAAATTATTATTATTATTTTAGGCTTAAAAATTATTTCTTTTTTAACTTTGGCCTTTAATTCTTCATAGTGGAATATTTTTCAAATAAAAATGTATTAACCTAACACACATTACAAACACTGCATTTAATATTGAATAAAACTAACCCCTTTTTCTTTAGTAGAAGCGCTGACTTAATAACAGTTGTCTCTTTTCAATGTTACAACTGTTTCAGTATCGCTTAAAGTTAGTGTATTATTATCAAACAAACAAATAGTAATCGCCTTTTACGTGTTAGTCAAAAAATCGGCATTTTTGGAGCAAAAATCGGCAAATCGGCACTTTGATAATTTAGGGGCAAAAAATCGGCAAAATGCCGATAAATCGGCAAAAATGGCAGGCTTGATTATAAGAGCGATAAGACACAAATTAACCGAGTCAATAGAATCTATAGGTGTCCAGGTGCAGGTGAATTCTATCCATGGACCCTGGTTCCGGCTTTATTCAAAGATCAGAAAACTAATAAACAGAGTCAGGCTTCGAATCTCTTAGTTCAAGCGAAGTAACTACCACGATAACCAACTATTGAGATGAAACTATGCTAGAAAATAAAAAAGTACATATCGCACACACCTAGTTCAAAAATGACTCAACTCAAAAATATTAATTTTTTTAGAAAATAAAAAAAAACAGTTTTTGACTTAAAACAATTAAAAACAAGTCTTTGGATTATTCTATAGAAAATCCATACATATTATGATCTAAAAAGTTTTGTTGTAATATTTATACACTAGATAATGAACAATTTTTAGTTATGTAATTTTTGATGATGCATTATTTCACAAGTTACCGAATTACTTTAAGTTATATAACTTGTGCTGAATTCTTTTCAAGTTTTGACACTTTTGCCAAATTCTTAAGTGAGACAAGTCTAATTAATAAAAACGGCAAACAAAGATTTATTTTATCAAAAGTGTCAAAATTCGAAATAAGACTATTTAGCACTTAGCAGGAGGGATCTAGAGTACAACTATATCTTCTGACACAACTTAAAATAAGTCTCTTTTATGAATTGCATCTTTATACCAATAAACAAAGACTAACTGCTTATTATCAACAGTTAGCAACTGTATAGTTTATTCATATAAGCCCAAAAAATATTTGCCAATTTTTTAAATAAGTAGAATATTCTGCAAAGCAGTATTTGCTGACAAGAAAGATTATAGTCTTAAAGTGATCTTAGGGACTGTGTTATATTGGACTTATGGTCAATTTAGAACCTAAGTACCTGCACTAAATTTTGTCATGGGTTAGAAAATTCGATTCATAAGCCTGTGTGTCCCAAAAATTTTTTTTTTCTATTTTTATAGGTACCCCAGCATTTTTTAAAGCTTATAGGGTAAAGTATTTTTATGATTTTTTTCAGATTTTTCAGAAGATGTTTAGAGGTCGCTAAAATCGAATTTAACCCAAAAATCGAGGGTTTCTCGACTTTTTTGAATTTTGCTCATTACTCTGCCCGATCATTACTCGGCACAATTTTCTTTGTTACTAAGTCAATTTTTTTTAAGAAAACTTCTCAAACTTTACTTCTCTGTGCAGATGTTACAAGTTTCGGCTATTTTTTTGCTCATTTGTGTCGCCTTAATGACATTTATTGGAAATTTAGCATACATTTGAAAAAAAATAATTGTATTTGCTCTTACCGTTCCAAAGTAATACCCTTTTTAAGTTTTGTACCCATTATGTGAAATTAAAGATATTGTAATGTATTTGCCAGTTATGCATCGGATTTGTTTTAATGTTAGACATTTAGATATTAGGTATTCTTTCAAAATATTAAATAAAAGTTGTTCTGTTGCGCAGACTGCAGCAATGCGAGCCCAAAAAACTTTAGGCAGCATACTTACTTTTAAATGACTCAGAATTCATCCACCTTTTAAACTGAATCATTAGTTTTTTTAACTTCATTATAAATTTAAAAAGCATTATTTTTCAAATTTATGCTAAATTTACAAAAAAATGTCATTAACGGGACCCAAACGAGCAAAAAAATAATAGAAACTTATAACATCTGCACAGAGAAGTAAAGTTTGAGAATTTTTCTTTAAAAAAATTCACTTAGTAACAAAGGAAATCGTTTATGGGCCGAGTAATGAGCAAAATTCAGAAAAGTCGAGAAAACTCGATTTTTCGGTTAAATTCGATTTTAGCGACCTCTTAACCTCTTCCGAAAAATCTGAAAAAAATCACAAAAATACTATACCCTATAAGCTTTCAAAAAAAGGTGGAGCATAAAATAATTATTTTTTTTGGGACACACTAGTGCCCATGTTCTGTAACTCCCGCATCGAGAAACTTTTCGACTGAAATGTGATAAATGAAACAAAAATGCCATAAATTAAAACAAAAAAAATATATCAAAAAGTAATTTCAATTTTTGGGAATACAAAATTTTAATTTCAAAAGATTTTGTTATTCGTGCTTAATTCCCAGTTTTTATTCTTGATAAAAACACTTGAAATTTATTGTTGATGGGATAAGCTATTCCTATGCATTTCACTGGTTGCTTAAGGCCAGTTTACACGGTAATACAATGTATTACGACTTTGTAGAATCAAAATATTATGAAATTCTCTCCGTGCTTAAAAGAAAAAAAGAAAAATCTGCTGTAAGTATAATTCATGTTTACACGGATGGTATAAGTAAAATCAAAAATAATAACAACAAAACAGATGGTTGCAGTTTTAAATTTTTGCAAAAACAACATAAAAATTTCCTGAGTTGATTTTAGTTGTTTTTGTAATTGTATAAAAATGCTACCACCTTCAAAATACACCTCTGGTGTGATGAAAACACATAAGTTTCTAAAATGGTTTAGAAAAAAAACCATTTACCGACCGCTTGTCAGATTTTGTATTCGTATTCTCTCTTACTCAATGCATTTTGCTTTTACATTATATGATTTCTCTCATTATACATTATGTCGTAATACAATGTATTACCGTGTAAACTGGCCTTTAGGCCAGATCATCAGGAAACTTCATCCATAAAGATTTTAGACAAACTAAAGATATTAAACCAAATAAAACTGTTAAACGTATAAGACTTATAGCAACAGTTTTACTTGTAACAATATCAAAGCTTGAACAAAATACATCAACAATAAAAAAGTGGGTTTATCTCATCTTACACTCCCCACTACAATTAGTTGAAATTCTCTCAACATTAATTGTAGTTGTAAGTAGGTTAAGAAAAACAAAATAAAAAACAAACAACAACTTACAAAAGATGTTGTCAATTAAGTGTTTTTTTAGGCCGTGCACTTGCCTGTTTATTATCAAAAAGTAATTTCAATTTTTGGGAATACAAAATTTTAATTTCAAAAGATTTTGTTATTCGTGCTTAATTCCCAGTTTTTATTCTTGATAAAAACACTTGAAATTTATTGTTGATGGGATAAGCTATTCCTATGCATTTCACTGGTTGCTTAGGCCAGATCATCAGGAAACTTCATCCATAAAGATTTTAGACAAACTAAAGATATTAAACCAAATAAAACTGTTAAACGTATAAGACTTATAGCAACAGTTTTACTTGTAACAATATCAAAGCTTGAACAAAATACATCAACAATAAAAAAGTGGGTTTATCTCATCTTACACTCCCCACTACAATTAGTTGAAATTCTCTCAACATTAATTGTAGTTGTAAGTAGGTTAAGAAAAACAAAATAAAAAACAAACAACAACTTACAAAAGATGTTGTCAATTAAGTGTTTTTTTAGGCCGTGCACTTGCCTGTTTATTATCAAAAAGTAATTTCAATTTTTGGGAATACAAAATTTTAATTTCAAAAGATTTTGTTATTCGTGCTTAATTCCCAGTTTTTATTCTTGATAAAAACACTTGAAATTTATTGTTGATGGGATAAGCTATTCCTATGCATTTCACTGGTTGCTTAGGCCAGATCATCAGGAAACTTCATCCATAAAGATTTTAGACAAACTAAAGATATTAAACCAAATAAAACTGTTAAACGTATAAGACTTATAGCAACAGTTTTACTTGTAACAATATCAAAGCTTGAACAAAATACATCAACAATAAAAAAGTGGGTTTATCTCATCTTACACTCCCCACTACAATTAGTTGAAATTCTCTCAACATTAATTGTAGTTGTAAGTAGGTTAAGAAAAACAAAATAAAAAACAAACAACAACTTACAAAAGATGTTGTCAATTAAGTGTTTTTTTAGGCCGTGCACTTGCCTGTTTATTATCAAAAAGTAATTTAAATTTTTGGGAATACAAAATTTTAATTTCAAAAGATTTTGTTATTCGTGCTTAATTCCCAGTTTTTATTCTTGATAAAAACACTTGAAATTTATTGTTGATGGGATAAGCTATTCCTATGCATTTCACTGGTTGCTTAGGCCAGATCATCAGGAAACTTCATCCATAAAGATTTTAGACAAACTAAAGATATTAAACCAAATAAAACTGTTAAACGTATAAGACTTATAGCAACAGTTTTACTTGTAACAATATCAAAGCTTGAACAAAATACATCAACAATAAAAAAGTGGGTTTATCTCATCTTACACTCCCCACTACAATTAGTTGAAATTCTCTCAACATTAATTGTAGTTGTAAGTAGGTTAAGAAAAACAAAATAAAAAACAAACAACAACTTACAAAAGATGTTGTCAATTAAGTGTTTTTTTAGGCCGTGCACTTGCCTGTTTATTATCAAAAAGTAATTTCAATTTTTGGGAATACAAAATTTTAATTTCAAAAGATTTTGTTATTCGTGCTTAATTCCCAGTTTTTATTCTTGATAAAAACACTTGAAATTTATTGTTGATGGGATAAGCTATTCCTATGCATTTCACTGGTTGCTTAGGCCAGATCATCAGGAAACTTCATCCATAAAGATTTTAGACAAACTAAAGATATTAAACCAAATAAAACTGTTAAACGTATAAGACTTATAGCAACAGTTTTACTTGTAACAATATCAAAGCTTGAACAAAATACATCAACAATAAAAAAGTGGGTTTATCTCATCTTACACTCCCCACTACAATTAGTTGAAATTCTCTCAACATTAATTGTAGTTGTAAGTAGGTTAAGAAAAACAAAATAAAAAACAAACAACAACTTACAAAAGATGTTGTCAATTAAGTGTTTTTTTAGGCCGTGCACTTGCCTGTTTATTATCAAAAAGTAATTTCAATTTTTGGGAATACAAAATTTTAATTTCAAAAGATTTTGTTATTCGTGCTTAATTCCCAGTTTTTATTCTTGATAAAAACACTTGAAATTTATTGTTGATGGGATAAGCTATTCCTATGCATTTCACTGGTTGCTTAGGCCAGATCATCAGGAAACTTCATCCATAAAGATTTTAGACAAACTAAAGATATTAAACCAAATAAAACTGTTAAACGTATAAGACTTATAGCAACAGTTTTACTTGTAACAATATCAAAGCTTGAACAAAATACATCAACAATAAAAAAGTGGGTTTATCTCATCTTACACTCCCCACTACAATTAGTTGAAATTCTCTCAACATTAATTGTAGTTGTAAGTAGGTTAAGAAAAACAAAATAAAAAACAAACAACAACTTACAAAAGATGTTGTCAATTAAGTGTTTTTTTAGGCCGTGCACTTGCCTGTTTATTATCAAAAAGTAATTTCAATTTTTGGGAATACAAAATTTTAATTTCAAAAGATTTTGTTATTCGTGCTTAATTCCCAGTTTTTATTCTTGATAAAAACACTTGAAATTTATTGTTGATGGGATAAGCTATTCCTATGCATTTCACTGGTTGCTTAGGCCAGATCATCAGGAAACTTCATCCATAAAGATTTTAGACAAACTAAAGATATTAAACCAAATAAAACTGTTAAACGTATAAGACTTATAGCAACAGTTTTACTTGTAACAATATCAAAGCTTGAACAAAATACATCAACAATAAAAAAGTGGGTTTATCTCATCTTACACTCCCCACTACAATTAGTTGAAATTCTCTCAACATTAATTGTAGTTGTAAGTAGGTTAAGAAAAACAAAATAAAAAACAAACAACAACTTACAAAAGATGTTGTCAATTAAGTGTTTTTTTAGGCCGTGCACTTGCCTGTTTATTATCAAAAAGTAATTTCAATTGAAGTTTCCTGATGATCTGGCCTAAGCAACCAGTGAAATGCATAGGAATAGCTTATCCCATCAACAATAAATTTCAAGTGTTTTTATCAAGAATAAAAACTGGGAATTAAGCACGAATAACAAAATCTTTTGAAATCAAAAAAAATATATGTATGTTCGCACGAATGTTTTCAAAGCAATTTAGTAAACAACAAACATTAAAGTCGCACTTTACATTATTTGGTATAGTCGTCGATTTTTTCCCCCGCCGTCGCTGAACATTTTTTTAATGTAAGTAAATTTTGGTTGCCGTCACGTCTGCAATTTCACATCAGCTTCGGGTGAAATATTATGACATTTCACAGAAAAAAATTTTGACCAGTAAACGCATTAATCAAAAATAAAATAAATTTTAATTAAAAATTTAATCAAGTAAATTAAACGTTTAATCAAGTGAATTAAAAGTTTAATTGATATTATTAATTTGTATACTGGTGCAAATTAATGCTGTCAATCAAACGTTTAATACACATGATAAAACGTTTAATTCTCTTAATTAAACGTTTAATTCACTTGATTAAATTTTTAATTAAAACTGATTTTATTTTTGATTAATGCGTTTACTGGTGCACAATTTTTTTCTGTGTTATAACGTAACGAAGAAATCTTTTTTGATGGTTTTCGACATAAGTTACACACTCACAATATTCTGTACGTAAAATTAACTGAACTTGTAATATAAAATAAATGATAATTCAGTTAAAACCCAGTCTACTTATTTTTCGTTTATTTTTTACGAAAAGTTCATTTAATTTTTACTGTCAAAAATTCAATTCCATGTTCCGTTAAAACAAATAAATTTTCAGTTATTTTATATAAATCAAGTGTCAAAAAATTAACTGAACATTCCGCAAATAACAAAGGAATATTCAGTTATTTTATTAAATTCAGTAATTATCGTTTACTGCACAAAAGAGCCAAATTTCTTAAAAATACCAGACAGACACCAGCCCAGCGGGAAAATGGAATTAATAGGAATCGAGAAAGTAATACATATCTTGTATAATATTTGATTCTAGAATTCATTATTCTTAACACAGACCATGTCCTAGGATTGTAATAAATTATTTTAATGTATACTGGGAATGACTTAAATAATTCTAAAAAAAAAATATAATTGTCACGAAGAGAAGAAAAAGCACGAAATATTTTTATGAACAGAAACAATACATTCCTTGTTCTGCAAATGTGAGAATATACAAATCATAATTATTGTTTCAATAAAATTACCTTCTAGATTTCCATGAATGCATTACTATTCTTTCGAAAACAATACATTATTTTTTAGTTATTTATGTAATCAATTCCTTATTTTCCCGCTGGGAGTCCGCTTGTTTTTCTAATGAGAGAGAGAGAGAGAATATTATTATTTACTTAGCCAGTTACACACGGTTGGGTTATTTTATTGTACTGACCACGTTGTTTACAGACGAAGTCTCAATTATAAGACACCAGCAGCATGACCGATATGGCTTCGCAATTATTTTACTTTAAAAATTTGATGTAGGTATTTAACTAAATAATTTTAATAAATAGAAACTGGGAATTGTTTTTTTTTTTTTTTTTTTTTTGTTTTTATTCTTTGTGTTTATCTAATTTGTTTGGGACAAATTTTGCTATCACCAATAGGTAATAAGTTAGATGGATGAGAAAGAACACCTGTTTGGCTTGGTGCAAATTTCATCCAAATCGTAAGACATCGATTTCAAAAGTTGGGCACTTGTCATGAAATTCCCCATATATTAAATTTCAAGTAATAAATACTATTTATGTATAAATTATATATATTTGATGGACAGTTATGGACACCTTGCAACTCAGGGTATAGTGTACATTATGGTCAAACATGCCCAAACTATACTCTCATTCTTAACCCATTAAGGCCCGAGCCATGATCCCGTTGAGCTATAATAATGAAATTTTTAAAATTTAATTGTTTATACCTAAATATGAAAGAAAAGAAATTTTGAACAAATCGGAAACGTGGGAGCGCAGATAACCCCCGTTGCGAAAACGCAACGTTGGGCCTTAACGATATAAAAATTAAGCGCATTTGTAAAAATTTTAAATTAAAATATTTTATTCACGTCTTTAGGAAAAAAAATTTAAAAAGATATTTATATACATTTTATTTTTAATTCAATTATGATATGCTCCAAAGCACTTTGGGTGCACTGCTACGTCACATTTCTCACATTTGTAAATTGATCGGTCCATAATTAACCATAGGCCTCATATAAAGCCCACTCACGAAAAACACTTTAGTACGCCTTAAACCATAACAAATAATTCTATTGTAATAAATTTTGTTCTGTCACAGTTTTATATGACTAGAAATCACACTATCAACTTTCGCAAATATCGGTTCATAATTTACCACAGGTCCAATATAACGCACACTCCTGAAATATCCTAGCTGTCAGTCGATGGTATCAAATATTTGGCATAGCCGAATATATCACTCTAACTGGTTTTTCTTTAATATCCTGGAGGTGGATAATTTCACATTACTTGTTCGTTTTTCTCTCACTGTAGCTACTGAAGTATTCCTGCAGGAAATTTGTATCAATTGTTCCAACAAACTGGTCCTGGGATTTGTGAAAATAGAACAAGTTCAAAAAGACTGAGAACTGATGACCAGTGAAAGGAGAACTAATCATCTAACTGTTATATAAAGAACAAGAAGGTAAAAAAAAGTAATGACTTACAGTACAGTCTTCACCGATGGTGTGACACTTTATTTGGGACTTTCTAAAAGTTGGATCTTAAATTTAGTTCTGGGGACTTGTTTTATTGAAATAATACTACATTGTATCGAAATAATCTTACATTGTTATAACTAACACTAAACAAATTCATTGAGAATAGATGTTAGTCTGCTCAAATGGTGTCAATTGACCAATGACAACCCCATTTTAAAGTGATATTTCTTAACTTTTCACCAAATACCTATCACGGGACTACTTTGGTGTAAGTTCGCTTTCCTTTAGGAAAATAACACACTTTGGGCATAAGAAAAAAAAGGAATTGTCATAGAGAATTTACCTTCTGCGAAATATCCTGCATTTTAAAAATTGGAAATTAGTTTGAAAAAGGTGAAAAAATTATCGGATTTTCAAAACACATAAATAACAACAACTTATAATTAACATAAATACATGTTTTTATTGTGCTGTTTTAAATAGCAAGTGATTTTATAAATATGTTTGTATTTAACAATTGTATGTAATTTGTATATCTAGAACCGGTCTCTACCACCAAAGACCTATCGCGGACTAATTTGGTGTAAGTTTGCTTCCCTCTAGGAAAATAACACACTTTGTGCATAAGAAAACAAAAAGAAATTGACATAGAGAATTTGCCTACTGCGTAATATCCTGCATTTTGAAAATTGGCCATTAGTTTAAAAGAGGTGAAAAAATTATCGATAATTTTAAAACACATAAATAACAACAACTTATAATTAACATGTATACATGTTTTTATTATGTTGTTTTAAATAGCAAGTGATTGTAATTATTAATAGGTTTTATTTGATAATTTTATGTTATTTAAATATGGTTAAGGCCCAGTGTTGCGTTTTCGCATCACGGATATATCCAATCATAAAAAAAGTCTCAAAGGCCTACGATGATTGGATTTTTGAGTAGAAATATTAATGTTCGTATGTTAGCTTCCTCCTTCAGAAGTTTCAGATAGGCATATTATATATTACTTTGTTTTTTTTTTACTTTTTTAAAAAGTACCCAAAAAAACAGGAAAAATTAAAAAATTTAAATCAAAAATTTTTATAAAAAAAACTTATGTATGATACAAATCCAAAAACAGGTCGATTAGATATTAAGTTAAATTTTATTTCACTGTGCTTTATAACACTATCACGTAACAACAAAATGCCTGAGGGGAGCTTTAAGTGAACGTTGCGAAAACGCAAAGCAGGGCCTTAATGGGTTAATAAGATACAAAAAATTACCTTAAATATACTGTAGTTCTATTAAAAAAAACCATTATAAAATGTTGCACTTACTCCCATAATTATAAATCTCTGTATCCTGCTAAAATTAGGCACAAGCAACTTTAAATGCTATACTCATTATTATATTAAATTATTATACTAGATTAATTTTACTTCCTTAGCTTCGCTTAATTTAAAATTTGTCCTGTTCAATTAATAACTTAACTTTGTTCCCAAAGTACAAGTACGTCACCAGGACATTTAACGGATTGTTTAACGGAAAATTAGAAAAATACTAGTGGCAACCTTTTATTCGAATTTTTTCAAAGATTTCGTTAAAATGTATCTAAAGTTTCATTAGAAAATTTCGAAATGTTTAGTTTTGCCAAATGCGAAATTACTGTATAAATATAATCAATGTAAGTCTTTATCCTTTCTACGTCAGATGGCAGAACCACTCCGTCTAATTTTGTTTATACCATGGACATAACAATTGTAAGATGTACGAAAAAAAATCGTATTTAACCATTAACATTGATGAATTGTATATAGAGTTATTAACCAAAAACAAAAGAATGTTTGGTTGAAGTAATGGTTATTTATAACCACAAAAAATACCTTATATAGCCATAATGCCTAAAAAATCCCAAAATAAAGGGAATTTTCTTTGGAAAACATTAACAACTATATTCAGATCCGGATAAAAAAAAGCTTTCATGAATTAAAATATGAGTTACAGTACTTTATAGTAAAATATTAAAAACGCCCCATTCCGGACTATAACCAAACAGTCCTTTGCTATAAAAATAAATAATATTCTATAAAATAGTGTCTACAACTATAATTTAGTATCCGCTTTTATAATTTAGCATCCACTGCTATAACTATTGAATCCACGACCCACACGAAACTATTAGGTAGCTAAAAAAATATTTTTCTTAGATCCATCCCTTTAAATATTAAAATGTTTGTTAAAGGCTCTTCCTGAAAGCATCAACTACAACTAATTTTGTACGAGTATGTATAAAATAAACATGTTTGTATGTAACCTGAAAAAACAACCCCTATAGACAAAATATGAAAGTAACAACATAAGTCGATTTTCCCACTGTTGATAACTTTGCTCTTATGTAGAATACATAGTTAATTTCTCGATAGATTAAGTTTTTATGTTGTTCCAAAACATTTCGCACAAATACACCTCGTTACAAAAGTTGAATGCTATAGTGTCAAAAATAACGGTATTACAAGCAATTTAACACTTTGAGACATGCCGTTTTTATGTATTTAGTTTTTACCTTCTTTTGCAAAGTTGCCAATTATGTATGTAAGTGATGGCCTTCCTACATCAGACCAACGATATGTATATTAATTTGAACAAGATAAATGAACAGTAAAGCTTCGTACAGACTATGGTCAGATCTTACAATGTTGTAATTTTTCTGACAATGGTGCCATAGTCAGATGCATTAATTTTACACATCTTCCAAATGAAAATGACCTTACAATGTTCACACAGTTGCAAGACATTTTTAGGCAATTTAAGTGACAACATTGTAAGATCTGACCATTGTCTGTACGAAGCTTTAGTTCACAAAAATAGTTTTATTCAGTGAAACAGTTAGCTTTTTATTATAAAAATATCTCCGGCAAAAATGCATTATTATTCAATTACATATTTACAAAAATTGTCATTGCACTTGTTTATAACATTAAACATTTTTGATGGGAAGCAATTTTTAAATTTAAGTTTGTTATATAAGAATGACTGATTATTAGGGTGGTTACAAGGTATATGGTATATTTTTTTAGGGGCTATCTTTTGAGGCACCCCCTTTAAAAGTGTCAATAGTTTAATAAATCCGATTGTCAAAATTTAAGCCCAATCGAATAACGTCAACACGTGTCTCATTGAGCATAAATTAAGGAAAAACAGCGATTTTTCACTTAAATTCGTATTTCTCGTCCTTAATTAATGCTAAATATATCTGTATCTATTGGTATAAGGAACAAAACTAACAAGTACAAAATTAATAAGAATAAAATTTCCTGTAAAACTAGACTCGACTCAGGTTCCTAGAATGAATGGTTTCGGTTATAAAGACAAAGAAATACGAATTTTAGTGAAAAACCACTGTTTTTCCTTAATTCATGCTTAATGAGGCACGTGTTAACGTTATGCGATTAGTCTTAAACTTTGTCAATCGCATTTTCTATTTGGCACTATTGGCACATTTTAGGGGGTTGCCCCGATGTAAAAACTAAGATTGATTTCTTATAACCATGATTTGCAGCACAGTAGGAGATTTTGAAAAAAAAATGCTAATAATTCTGAAGGTTTCGTTTAAATGTGCTAAAATCCTTTTTCGTACTATTGATAAACTGATATTTATTTTGATGGGATAGGCTATTCATTTGCGCTTTTCACTAGTTGCTAAGGCCAGATCAGTGATGTTAAGGTTTATAATCAGTATTCGTTAATTTTTTAACTAACAAGTTAGAGTGCTATATTCGGCTGTGCCGAATCTTTGATACCCTTCACCGACACTTCGAATGTTTTAGGAGTAATATCTGTATGATGTCTATTTATTATTATAATCTTTGTAAAAACAGACATCTGCATTAAAATTTGTTGCGGTTTAGACCTATATAAAATTATTGAGCGACAATCAGAATCAATTTTAAAAAGCTTGAGTAGAATATCAGTTTAAGCTGAACTTAAATGATTTTCAGGAGAACAAATGACATATATAAAAGCCATGGTTAGCTATTAACCAATCATCCCAAATTCTGCAGAACGATTTCTGGTATTAAAAAACATAAATTTCAATACAGCGCACAGTGGTATTTTTTTGGCAAAAAGTCCAATTTTTTACAGTTATTTTTTAGAAATGTAATGATGCAATTCTGTAGAGAACTGTTTCATTAGAAGAAAACCATGATTTGTTTTCGAAAAAAATAAAATTTTGTATAAAAAAAAGTGTGGTAAAGTTATCTAAATATTATACAACGAAAACTGATGAAAATTTTACTACATTTCAGTTGTTTATACAATAAATATGGTTTAACTACCAATAGATTTAGAGCACTGTTATTAAAATATAGTATTTTAAATTTAATATGAAAGAAAAATTATTTAAATTACATATATAGTTTAAGAGATCTGAGCAAATCAAAATTACTCCAAAAAATTTAGCATTTGCAGTTTTCATTAGAAAAAAAATAAGTTAGCTCGGTCTACCTCCGTGTTGGTAGTACTACTAAATGAAAGTTTGGAATGTTTTCTTTCATTTTATGTAAAAAAATTCTGCGACTTTTTGCGATCGCTGAACAAACTTATAAATTTTGTGATAAAACTCACGTATTTTTTGTGAATATTTACAATAACTGCAATGCATATTTACAATAAAAGGTGTTGCATACTTTTAGGATTTTACTTTTACTTTACTTTTTAATAACTGATTGACAGCAATATCGAAAAAGTGCATAACAAAAAAAGAAAAACAAAACCATATGATTATTTTAAATAATAATATTTGCCAAAAAAAAGTTTAAGAAAATTATTAAACGTAACTAATTTTCAAAATGGGTTCATTTTGTGTTTCATATAGTGAATTGTGCAAGGAACTTATAAATTGCAATAATAATGTGGATTTATTAACTGATTTCATAAAAACAAAAAACATGGTGCTTACTATTAATGAAATTCAAATTGTGAAAAAATCAGTTCAAAAGCGATTTCTTAGTCACTTTTTTAAACGTTGGGCCGAATCCCACAGAAACAAATCTTATTTCTTTGAGAAAAATTACACTTGGCTAAAAAGTACGTTTCAAAACAAAATAATTAATGTGTACTTTGAATATAATTGAAAATTTTTAGATATATTTGAAGTATCGCTTGCTGATGAGCAACCTAGTTGTTCAACAAAAATTGGAAGGCCAGCTAAGGAATTCGGCGATTGCGCTGATCGTAGTAAAAGGTACAAAGCTGCTGATTTAGCGTCCCAGTACAGCAAACAACATTTAGAAATGGCAAGTGCATTAGCAGGCTCAAATTTAAAATCGCAATCATATATTCCTCCCGCAACTGCGCTGGCGTTGTTACTAGATGCAGAGTTAACAAAGTATCAGTATGAAACTATAAAATATGTTTTGCATAAAGAGGGATACAATATTTTACCTCCGTATGCAAAGGTACTAGATGAGAAGAAAAAGTGTTATCCTAGTGAAGTTAAAATATCAGAAAAAGAAGCCTCAGTAAATTTGCAAAGTTTAATGGATCACACCACTAAGCGTTTATTTGAAAGTTTTTCACACGAAAATATTAATAATATGGTCAATTTGAATTGCACTCTTATGTCAAAATGGGGTTGCGATGGCTCTTCTGGACATTCAGAGTACAATCAAAGTTTAGTACCTGATGTTACTGACAAGAACCTGCTATTAGTATCGATGGTGCCCTTAAGTTTACGAGCAACCTCTGAACATGAATACTGGCGTAACAGTAGTCCATCATCAACAAGATATTGTCGTCCAATTTCTTTCGAATTCGCTAAGGAGACTAAAGAAAAAGTCTTAACTGTTGTTGAGAAAATAAAGTCCGAAATTACCGCTTTAGGAAATACGACTGTTATAGTATGCGGCAAACAATTCAATGTAACACACAATTTAGTGTTCACGATGCTAGATGGCAAAACGGCTCAGACAGTTACAAATACTGCTTCAGCAGCCGTATGCTATATTTGTAAAGCGAAGCCCTCTGAAATGAACCATTTGGATATAATATCAACAAAAACCATTGATAGTGAAGCTTTTAAATTAGGTATTTCATCATTACACGCTCGAATAAAGTTTATGGAGTGCATACTCCATATATCTTATAATATGCCTTTTCAAAAGTGGTCTGCAATTGAATCCAAAAATAAGATATTAAAACAAGAAAACAAACAGCGTATTCAAGCAGCATTTAAAGAACGCATGAACTTGCGAGTGGATACTGTACAACAAGGAACTGGGTCGTCGAATGACGGAAATACTTCAAGGCGTTTCTTTTCGAATCCTGCTCTCGTAGCAGATATAACAGGTATTAGTGAAGAACTAATAGATCGCTTCCGAATTATTCTCCAAATAATTACATGTGGGCAAAAAATTGATACGGGGAAGTTTAAGAAATATTCGTGGGATACTGCTGAGCTATTCGTTCGTAAATACAATTGGTACTTCATGCCAGCTACTGTCCATAAAGTATTGATACATGGAAATGACATAATTGAAGCAGCAGTGCTCCCTATAGGCATGCTCTCCGAGGAAGCGGAAGAAGCACGTAATAAGGATTACAGAAATTATAGATTAATGTTTTCCAGAAAATGTAGTAGAACTGCAACAAATACTGATGTTTTGCATCGTTTGCTTGCATCATCTGATCCCTATATAAGTAGTATAAGACGTCAACCACGTAAACATATTTTGGAACTAGATGATGTAGTAAAAGAAATGATAATTGATGAATAAAAACTTTAAAATGAGTTTAAAAGTTTACTCATTTTGTTTATACTCAAATAAAATTATTCTTAAATGTGTAGAGTGGGTGGGTAGAGGGCGTGGTCAATTTTGATGAAACTTTATATTTTACTTAATTGAGCTAAATAAAGGCTCAGCGCTAAATTTCAAAAACTTTGGGCCAAAAAAAAATTTTGGGTTCTATGGGCGGTGGGTGGAGGGCGTGGCCAATTTCGATGAAACTTTATATTTTTCTTAATTGAGCTAAATAAAGGCTCAGAGCGAAATTTCAAAAACTTTGGGCCAAAAAAAAATTTTGGGTTCTATGGGCGGTGGGTGGAGGGCGTGGCCAATTTCGATGAAACTTTATATTTTTCTTAATTGAGCTAAATAAAGGCTCAGAGCGAAATTTCAAAAACTTTGGGCCAAAAAAAAATTTTGGGTTCTATGGGCGGGGGGTGGAGGGCGTGGCCAATTTTGATGAAACTTTATATTTTTCTTAATTGAGCTAACCAAAGGCTCAGAGCAAAATTTCAACATTCTACGAGCACTCCTTATATTTTTTGCCAAACATTGTATGGACAAATCCCTCTGTGCAGCGGTGCAATTAGTTTAAGCGTTTCCAGTGAATTTCAGAAGGCTGCTAAAATGGAATCTAAGGTAAATTATGAAGCGTATATCACAAAATTGCATAACATTTTTTCTGGCCATATGAAGCTAAACTGGAAGAAAGTTTACCGCGTATTTAATTATTTTACCAAAGTTGGCTTTATATGAGGCCTATGGTAAATTATGCACCGATCTTTACCAAATTTTACAGTGTCATTTCTAGTTCTATAAAACTGTGATGTACCAAATTTTGTTATGATAGCATTTTTTTATGTTTTTAGGCGTACTAAGCTGTTTTCCGGGAGTAAGGTTTATATTGGGACTAGGGTAAATTATGGACTGATCTTCACGAAATTTCACGGTCTTATTGCTAGTCCTATAAAACTTTTATTTTTCAAATTTTGTTATGATGGCATTATTTTTTACAGATTTAGGCGTACTAAACTGTTTCCCGGAAGTAGGGTTTATATGGGGCCTAAGGTAAATTATGGACCGATCTTCACGAAATTACACACTTTTATGTTTTGTCCTATAAAACTTTGATGTACCAAATGTTGTAGCATTATTTTTTACGGTTATAGGCGTACTTAACTGTTTTCCGGAAGTAGTTTTTATATGGGCCCTAGAGTAAATTATGGACCGATCTTCACGAAATTACATAGTTTTACTTCTTATCCTATAAATCTTTGATGTACCAAATTTTGTTATGATAGCGTTATTTTTTACGGTTTTAGGCGTACTTAACTGTTTTCCGGAAGTAGGGTTTATATGGGGCCTAGGGTAAAGTATGGACCGATCTTCACGAAATTTCACAGTCTTTTTCCTAGTTCTATAAAACTTTGATGTACCGCATTTTAACATTATTTATTACGGTTTCATGCGTACTTAACTGTTTTCCGGAAGTAAGGTTTATATGGGGCCTATGGTAAATTATGGACCGATCTTCATAAAATTTTACAGCGTGATTTCCAGTTAAATAAGACGAATTCTTGCAAAATCTTATGTCATTCTGTGCATTATTCCACCATTTATGTTAGTTTTTGTAACAAAATTATCAATTTTTTTTAGGTGATGGTTCCACATTTTGATTCATGGCTCCGATCGTACTGAACCGATTTTGCTGAATTTCAATCCCAAACTGCTTAGGATAACTACAAGCAATTTGACACCCAGTTTGTTTAGTTCTTTTGAGTTTTTCGAAAGTGAGCGTGGTTTCAACAGACGGACAGACGGACAGATGGACAGACGGACATGGCTAAATTAACTTAGAATTACTCAAGGACCCAGAATATATATACTTTATGGGGTCTGAGATGAATAATAAAAAAGTTTCACACGGAATGACAAACTTAATATACCCTCTTCACAACTTATTGTGGTGCAGGGTATAAAAATATGTTTAAAAAAAATTGTAATGAAAATATTTCTTTTACATTTTAAACCAAAATTATTGTATTTTTATGAAAAAAAAGAAGTAAAATTATCATATATGTATATCTGTGGCATTTTGACAAAACATCTGAAGTCGAGATAGCCCAGCAAAAACTTTGCTTACAAAATAAGCAGAAAAATAATGAAAATTTGACGAGCCGTCTACTTACTTTTCTACTAGAAAAAGTACTTATTTTTGTTCGAGATGTCCCAAAAGTAATCCTTTTAGCCTATTATAATCTAAAAAATAATATGTTTTTTTTATACTTAAAATTTTTATAAAAATATATAGTTACACAAAGTCAATAAAGTAAAAATTTTTTTAATTTTTTTGACTACTTTTTGGTAATAAAATGATTGGTTTAAAAATTCTTTTTCGTATGCCTTTATTTTAATATTAAATTAAAATTTTTTATGATCAGGTGCGATATGTTTGTTATGAACATTAAAAAAATCAAATAAGATTTTGTTTAATTTATTTTTACGGCCAATTTCACCAAGTTCAGTTAATTATAACTGAACTTGGTGAAATTGATACATTACTAATAAGTAAAAATACATACATACATACATACATACATACATACATACATACATACATACATACATACATACATATGAAGCCGTCAGCTCAAAAGTGGTGCAAGCCACATTACATTTATTTCATCCTCGCTGACCCGACAGACGTTGTCCTGTCCAAATTAGGAAAAATGTTTGCGTTGGATTTTTAAAATCCGTTAAAAAGATACGAACATTTGAAAGAACAATTAGTCAAATCGATGGAGACGTTTTCTGATTTAAGGTAAATTGAAAAAAGTGGGCGTAAAAGTCAACGGGGCAAAATTTTCTCTCCGTAAAAACCCAAGTTGGACCATGGCAATTATTTTAAAGATTTAAAAATCATCCACATCGGTCAAGCCGTTCTCAAGTTATGCGCTTAATAGAAAAAGTGTGCGTAAAAGTAGGCGTGGTACATTTTTCTTTCGATGAAAACGTAAAATGGACTAATACGTACATTAAAAAGAAAACTTAGTTAAATCGATTGAGCCGTTTTCTGATTTTAGGTAATTCGAAAAAAGTGGGCGGGGCAAAATTTTCTTTTTGTATAAATCTTAGTTGGACCATGGCGATCATTTTGAAGAAAAAATCGTCACAATTTTGATATTGGTGGTGCAATATCAAAATTGGATTTTACCACTCCCCTCCGCCCGCAGACCGAAAATCAAAAATCAGACTTCACAGTGTCACCCGCCTGAAGATTCCCTGAAAATTTCCTCAAAATCGGCCCAGCCGTTTTGGAGTCCATACATACATACACACATCCTGTTTTATATATATAGGTAAAAAACTACTGGAAATTCGGTGTAGAAGTGTAGAAACTTTTATAAACGTATATATTTATATTTAAGTTTGACACACATTACAATTAGTTTTAGTCACATTCTTTCTATTTTAAGTACATTTTAAGTTTCATTTATACGTGTTGCACTGTACGAACATTTAAAACATACTTTACACATTTCTTCGCCATTAAATTTACATGCATCTAGCTAGTGTTGAAGCACAACTTTTGTTTGCAGTAATAACAGCGTTTGTACTATTTTGTACGAATATAACTTAGAAAAAATTTTTACAGATTTTTTTTTGTTTTTTTTTTGGCGAATTAAAGAATATTATTAAAGCAATTCTCATACATATTAAAGCGATGTTAAATTCTTATTACACAAACTTACTTATTATTCAATAACATTTAAAAATATTGCAATATAATTTATTAAGCTTGAGGTTTTTCTTTTTTATATAAAAAATTAGACAACATTTATTTTATAGTTCCATCATTTCGATACAGCAATGTGTATCATCGTCAGGGAAATAATTAAACAATTAAAATAACGTTCACAAAATAATGAAAAAATAAAAACAATTGTCATATATAAAAAATTATCTACAATTAAAAAGATTTTTATACAAATAATCTATTACTTTCTAAAAACGTTTTAATTTCCTGTTTTGTTTTTATACCCTCCACCACAATTAGTTGTGAAGAGGGTATACTAAGTTTGTCATTCCGTGAGAAACTTTTTTATTGTTCATCTTAGACCCCATAAATTATATATAATTTTGTTAGGCGTGGTACATTTTTCTTTCGATGAAAACGTAAAATGGATTAATACGAACATTAAAAAGAAAAATTAGTCAAATCGATGAAGCCGTTTTTTGATTTTAGGTAAATCGAAAAAAGTGGGCGTAAAAGTGTGCGGGGCAAAATTTTCTTTCCGCAAAAACCTAAGTTGGACCACAGAATACACAGAACTGTAAAAAATGACGTGTGAAAAAGGCCCAAATCAGTTGCGAGGGCAGCTTTCGAAGAAAGAGACAGAAAGCTTTTTTTGGTAGTGAAGTGGCAAGGTGTAAAAACAGGCCGCAACAATCAACACAAATGACGTGATCAAAACAAAAATAACAAAACACAAACCACGTTATACAAATGCATTAGTTCAACAAACGTTGTTTTTTGTGCAAAAAAATGTATTTAGTAATATTGTTTTGTTTTATAATGTTATTTACTTACTTAAATATTATTTACTCGTGTTGTATACACTATAGTGAACTTAAAAGTTAATTTTTACAACAGTTTTGTAAATAAATCTTAACTAAATAAATTTGTGTTCATTGTATTGCGGCATAGAATATGATGAAAAGAGAAATGCAGAAGGGCAGCTTTCTTTGAAAGAGACAAAACAAACGCAAAATCTTCCGTCTCGTGACAGTTCTGTGTATTCTGTGAGTTGGACCATGGCGATCATTTTAAAGAAAAAATCGTCCAAATCGGTCAAGTTGTTCTCAAGTTATGCGCTTAATAGAAAAAGTGGGCGTAAAAGTAGGCGTGGTAAATTTTTCTTTCGATGAAAACTTGAAATGGATTAATACGAACATTGGAAAGAAAAATTTGTCAAATCGATGGAGCCGTTTTCTGATTTTTGGTAATCCGAAAAAAGTGGGAGTAAAAGTGGGCGGGGCTTGGACCATGGCGATAATTTTAAAGAAAAAATCGTTCAAATTATATAGATGTCATTGGTGGTGCAATATGAAAATTGGATTTTGCCAGACTTCACAGTGTCACCCGCCTGAATATTCTGCAGATTTCCTGAAAATTTCATCAAAATCGGCCCAGCCGTTTTAAAGTCCATACGTTACATACATGCATACATACATACATACATACATACATACATACATACATACAAACATACATACATACATACATACATACATACATACATACATACATACATACATCCCCACAAGGGATGCTCTCAAGAGAGGAGCAATTAGGAGAGTGATGCCTCCGTGGTTTCCCAGATCATAAATCCAGGAGCGTCTGACTCATATTGAGCGGCTACCTGGTCTGCGTCTGATCCCAGGAGGGGCGGCAGTACATACGATAATACGTCCATAGGACATTAAGATCGAGACCAGTAAGATCTTAATTATGGCATTACTGGAAACACGGATATGAATTGACATAACCCCCGGGCTGACGGTTGTGGTATTCTGGAACCTTAGTATACAGAAGTGAAATTCTGTAGAAATGGCTTCTGGGCTAATGCTACAATTGCCTCCGTCCCGTTAAAATCTGGCAAATCTTAGAGTGCGCTCAAAGTTCGTCACCATTAAGTTGGCGGTGCAGGATCGGATGGTAAATTCCCGACTAACACGGATCTGGCTCTGGCGGATGATCCCATAAGGACCTCTCGTCAACCCTCGCATGGACCTCACTGCTTGCAAAGGGACCCATGGGATCATGAACGTGACTGTACAACGAGCGGAGATAGCGGCTTTAAGTTGGGACCACGAAGTCAAATGAATGAAAATGAACCAGGGAGAGAAGAGACAGTGAGAACGCAGATTAGAGTGGAGGAAACACCTCTTGGTGCAGAATCTCCATTTCGAAGGAGCACGGTGATAATGAGGTCCCCACCTCTAAATGCAACGGAAATGGAAATTTCAACTGGCGAAAAAGCGAAAGTTGGAAATGTGACTAAGCTGGGGAGAAAAATTTCACAGTTGGTGGAATTTTTAGGAACCCGTACGAATATTCATAGGGATATTCATTCGATGACGCGGGAAATACAAGCGCTGTATTTACTGGTAGCCGAGGA
This sequence comes from Pollenia angustigena, assembly GCA_930367215.1. Lineage (NCBI taxonomy): Eukaryota > Metazoa > Arthropoda > Insecta > Diptera > Polleniidae > Pollenia > Pollenia angustigena. The sequence goes on from OV884058.1 coordinate 47,550,655, forward strand.
TAGCAGGTGTATATCTGGCAAAAGTTTGGGGAAAAGATCCGTTAACAGGGAAACCCAAACCGAAGCATGGCCAAAGATCCAAGGAACAGAACTGGCAAGTAAAAGAGGTTCTACAACTCAAAGTCCTAAAGGAAACAGAACAAAGAAGAAAAAAGAGAGCAACCAGCACAATGCATCGGACAATAAGGGTAAATCTAATGAAGAAGCTGCTAGTGATCCCTCCGAAATTCCAAACGCAGAAGCCTCACAATCCGAATGGAGCAAAGTGCGCCCAAAAGCCAAGAAAAGAAAGAAGGCAATAAGGCCAACACGACCAGATGCCCTTATCATCAAAGCGTGCGGAGAGACCAGTTACGCAGACATCCTCAAGCAAGTGAAGAAAGATCCAAAATTGAACGTTCTGGGTGAAAATATCAGAAGCATCAGAAAAACCGAGAAAGGTGAGTTACTCTTGGAATTAAATAAGCCCGCACACCAGAATACGGTCGAATTTAGGACTGCGGTTAAAGATGTCCTTGGCACAGAGGCTGAAGTTCGTTCATTAACCCAAGAAGTTTTATTAGAAATAAAGGATATTGATGAGGTTACAACCAGTGAAGAAGTCTATGAGGCTATTTGCAGAGTATCAGACGATTTCAGGGTATTACAACCATCTGCAATTAAATCAATGAGGAGAGCTTATGGATCAACCCAAACAGCAACTGTTGCTTTAAGTTCGGTATTAGCAAATCTACTGATACAGACATCAAAAATACGTATAGGATGGGTGATATGTCGTATACGTAAAAAAATTTCCCCAAGAAGATGTTACCGATGCTTAAATTTCGGTCACCCAGTTAATAGATGTAAAAGTCCAAATGACTATACGAACTGCTGTATACGCTGCGGAGAAGTTGGTCATAAGATCAAAAGCTGCACAAAAAAAACAATGTGCTTGCTTTGTAAAGACAATGGAGCTGATACAAACCACGTTACAGGATCGGCGGCATGTCCGCAATATAAGAAGGCGTGCCAAAAGCTTAAACATCTATGAGACTGCTGCAACTAAACTTAAATCACTGTGAAGCTGCTCAGGATCTGTTGAACCAGAGTGTTCGTGATTTGGACGTGGATTTATGTATTATCAGTGAACAGTATAAAAACGTTGACTTACCATGTTGGACCAGTGACGCCACTAGTTCATCTGCAATATGGGCTGTAAACAGGAGAGCTTTGGGACACATCAACAATACCGAATGTGGTTTTGTACGTGCAACAGTCTCTGGAATATGCATATATAGCTGCTATATTCCTCCAAGATATGACATTGAGGACTACAAGAGGATCATATATACCTTAACAAGTGATGCGACCGGGAGAAGATCAGTAGTGATTGCAGGAGACTTCAACGCTTGGGGTACGCAATGGGGCTGTCCGAGGACTAATGAAAGGGGCAAGATTTTGCTGGAATCATTTGCTCAGCTTGATGTGGTACTGATGAATACAGGAAATGAGCACACGTTTAGAAGAAATGGAGGGGGATCAATCATAGATATTGCATTTGTTAGTGAAAATATCCGAAATCGTATGAGTTGGGGTATTAGCGATTTATATACCCACAGCGACCACAGCGCTATAATTATGGACATACACGAACGTTCACTTGCACGCACAATAGGCAACGGTGGTAACCTGCCTGGGTGGAAAGCGAACACGTTTGACCGACGGTTATTTTCCGTGTTTATGGAGGACTTGGAATTAAACGGCACACCTGAAAATATGACGGAGCAGTTTATAATGCATTTAACACGCACGTGTAATGCTTCCATGAGAAAAAGAAAGAGCGGGACTAACAAAACTCCTGTTTATTGGTGGACTGAGGAAATAGCCGAGCTTCGAAAAGACTGTATCCGCGCCAGACGATTGTATGTAAGAACTCGTGGTAGAGTGGAAAACGAACTACATCGACAGAGTCTGAATGCAAAGAGAAAGACTTTAAAGTTGGCAATACGACGAAGTAAAAGATCATGTTTCTTGGAGATCTGTGATGATATTGAAAAAAATCCTTTTGGCCTAGCGTATAAGCTTGTGAGGAAGAAACTCAAGTGTTTAAGTACCCCCTCGCCTATGGAGGCTACAGCCCTAAATAAGATAGTCACCCACCTTTTTCCAGAACAGCTAGCTCCAACATGGAACAATCAAAGGCTTGAGGAGCCCTTTAACTTTCCAGAGGTTACATTACCGGAAATCCAGGAGGCTGTCTCCAAATTTGAGGACAAGAAAGCTCCCGGACCTGATGGTATCCCAAATCTTGTTTTAAAAGAGGCTGTTAAGTGCAGCCCTTATCAAATATTACGGTTGGTGAACTCCTGCTTAAAATATGGATCGTTCCCATCAATATGGAAGAGACAAAAACTTGTGCTCCTACCCAAGGATAAGAAACCTTTAGAGAATCCATCATCGTACAGACCATTGTGCATGATAGATACGAGCGGCAAATTACTGGAAAGGATCATTTGTAATAGACTGGAGGAGTTCATCGTAGCTGCAGATGGGCTTTCCAAAACGCAATACGGGTTTAGGAAACAAATGTCGACAATCGATGCGATTGAAATGGTTGTGAAAATTGCGAGAAAGGCAATTGAAGGCAGTAGTTGGAGGAAAGGTTCCAAGGAATACTGCGTACTTGTAACCCTGGATGTGAAAAATGCATTCAATACGGCGAACTGGGAGAATATTGTAAATGCTTTAGTACGTTTGAATACTCCTGCATACCTAGTGGAAATTATAAAGGACTATTTCCGAAAGAGAGTACTTTTATACCAAACCGACGAGGGGATGAAAGAATACACAGTAACGGGTGGAGTACCACAAGGATCAGTTCTAGGACCTTTGTTATGGAATTTAATGTATGATGGTGTCCTAAGAGTAAATCTCCCGAAAAGAGCAACAATAATCGGCTTTGCAGATGATATAGCTCTGGTGATGGTCGCAAGGTCGTTAGACGAGGCTAAGACGATTTCTGAAAGTGGTATCCAGATAGTTAAAGCATGGCTCAATTCAATGGGGCTAACACTAGCCGATCATAAGACGGAGGCCGTACTAATATCCAGCCGTAAAAAAGTGGAATATCTAACCATCGATATGAGAGGTTGTCAAATAAAAACTAAAGATTGTCTTAAGTACTTGGGTGTCATGATAGACAACCGTTTATCGTTCAAACAACATTTTGATTATGTGAGAGATAAGGCTTTAAATATATGCTCGGCATTGTGCCGGATAATGCCAAATACAAGAGGTCCCAGGTACATGAGGAGAAGGTTATTAGCGGGTGTTGTAAAAAGCGTCATTCTCTATGCGGCTCCAATATGGGCCGAATCTACAAGGTTCAAGACATACAGCGGTAAAATCAGTACTGTCTACAGGCTAGCGGCACTACGGGTATGCTCAGCATATAGGACTGTGTCAGACGAGGCAGTTCTAGTAATTGCGGGTTTAATGCCAATTGATATCTTAGCAAGGCAAGCAAAATGTGAATTCTTGGCTCGACGCACATCGGGAAATGGTCCAGACGTAAATGGTTTAACTAGCATGGCAGAGTGGCAAAGGAGGTGGGAAACATCTACTAAAAGTAGATGGACGTACGCGCTGATACCTGATTTGGAAGTTTGGATCAGTAGGCGACATGGTTATTTAAATTTTTACCTGACACAATTTCTAAGCGGACACGGATGTTTCCGTTCATACTTATATCGATTCGGACATGACAGCTCGCCGTTTTGTCCATGTTGTACTGAGGATATGGAAGATGCTGAACATGTGTTCTTTGTGTGTCCTCGTTTTGACCTACAGAGAGCAAACCTAAGGCAGCAAGTAGGAGGAAATTTAAGTTCTGGAAATATAATTCAAATCATGCTGGTGTCCTTAGAAAATTGGGAGATAGTAACCGAGTATGTTAAAGCGGTGCTTTTGGAGTTAAGAAGGCAGGAAGATGTCCGAAGAAGATCTTTCGCTGGTTAGGGTTTAGTAACCATTCCCCCCCTGCGAGGTAGTACTTTTGCGGTGGTTCCGCAGGGATAGGGGGCATGTGAAACGAGGTTGTTTTAGCGTGTTAAAGTCTCGCACTCCTGGCACTACCATCTGGCCAGGGTCTTTCGATGATTTTTTCCTCGTATAAAAAAAAAAAAAAAAAAAAAAAAAAAAAAAACATACATACATACATACATACATACCCAGCGGGAAAAAGAAGGAGTACGGAGGCCTTCCAGAAGGCCTCTGTACCCCTTCTTTTGGATAAACAAGCCCTTCTCGCTCCATTCCATACTCATATCTTTTTTACACGCGTTGTCATTGCGGAGAAGGCCTTCCGCTTTCCTTTCTTCCCCAGAGCTTCTTAAAGGCCTTCAAATAAATGGCTTTTAGAAGGCTTTCCAGAGAATGACTGTCAAAAGGCCTTAGCAAAAAGGTTATCTTGAAGGGTTTTTAAGAAAGGTATGGTAAAAGGCCTTTCAATTAATGGCTCTTAAAAGGCCTTTCAGACCATCCTTATACATATGCATTAAAGGTCATATTGAAGGGCTATCAGTCTAAAACATTAAGGAATATTTCCTTACAAATGAAATTAGAAGACTGAAAAGGTTTCATGTACATATTAGATGTGATACCTTTTTTTTATTGAAATAATTAAAATTGCTAAATATTGTCAAATAGATTGCAAATAAAAGTTTATAATAAAATAAAACTTTTAAGCACAAGTACCTATCTCCCTTAATGAACAAAACTCAACTAAAATGATTTACATTATTGTTTTGATTTTGTATTTTAATATGCACCTACTTTGTTTTTATAACGGGATCTGAATTCTTTCGCTTTGGCGAAAAAAACAAAACAAAAATTTTACTCTTTCTCTTTTCAACTTCAACTAAAATGATTTACAACATATGTTACTTTGTTTTTGTAAAGGGATCTAACTCTTTTGCTTTTGCTTGTGCAAAAAAAACAAAACAAAAAATGTTACTCCTTCTTTTCTCGCTTCTTTTATACCAAACAGCCGAGGCCTTCTATAAGGCATTCCTTAGCAGTTACGTAAGAATAGTAATTAAATCAAAACATTTTTTAAGCAGGCCTTTAAAAAGGCCTGAAGTAAGAAGGTCTTCTGAGTTTTCCCGCTGGGTACATACATACATACATACATACATACATACATACATACATACATACATACATACATACATACACACATCCTATTTTATATACTATATATATAAGAAGAAGATAGATATATAGATAGATTTGTGTGGCTTAAGCTGTTATGATACTTGCTATTTTTTGTATTTTTTCTATATTGGATATTTTTGCATAGGAAAACTGACTAAGTGTAAAGAGTATGGTTATATCATAAAAAATCTTGAAATGTCAAACAAATATACATGTGTTATCGATAAATAATCTAAGACTGTCAAAAAAAATATAAAATTTTTTAACTTAAAATTTACATTTCCAGATTAATTGTTAGCACTGTTGCCAATTTTTTTAGTTTTTGATCGAAAGAAACGGGTTTTAACTTTTTTTTGCGATTTTTAGCTTTTATGACGGTTTTTTGTGGGGAAAAAACGTGGGCAGTATTGTTTGTTTTGTTTGCATTTTATCAAATTGTATTTCTTGTTCTTTCTCGCATTTGTTGTTTCATTCAGTCAATCCTAAAAAAATCCAATGCAAAAAAAAGCAAGTATCATAACACCTTTATTTCTACGTTTGTATTAAAAGAAGAGCAAAAATAAATAAATGCAACACAAACTTTTGCAACGCTTTCTGTTAGTGATTGGTAAAACAAAAGATGAACTAGTTTCTTATTTTATTTTCGCCGTTTTAATCAATTTGGCGTAGATAAAAATTGAGGCTTAAACCACTTTTGCGCTGACGTCCTCATATAAAGTGGCAAACATATAAAGTTTATACGCGTAATTATTTTTGTATTGTTCCTTCAGAACTTTAATCAAGCCAAAGCGGTGGCAATAGTACGGTAAAATTTTCTTAAGTCATGTGCAGAATGTTTGATTCAAGTATGGATTATTCAAGTTCTAAATACTTAACTGCAGCCATAATCCAAAAACTAAAGTTAAATTCATCACATTACGGCTATTTTATATGTTGAAAAAATTGCTGATTTTTGAACAAACAAAAAGTTTAAAATAAAATTAATTACCAGGGAAACCAAAAATATGCAAATGAAAGTTTTTCTTGTACGACCAATGAAGCAGAAACAATATATTTATCTGTTTTAGAGCTTTTTATGAATTTTGGTATCGATTTGTTAGTGCATATTTTTGCATATTTTACCGTTTGCAGCATTTTTTTGCATAATTTAGTTTAAAGAGCCTTTTTGCAGCATATTTTAAGTTTTTAGCGCATATTTCGCCTTTTTTAAGGCATATTTTGATAAATTTTTAATTTTTTATGAAATTTAAATTTGATTCGCAGCAAATAAAAAAAACTTATGTATCTAAATTGGGTATATCTTTCTGTATACCCAACGTGTTGCTTCAATTTCGACATAGACATCTGGTCCAATCTTTTGGTATACCAGTTGATTTAAAATCACTTTTTAAAGTGATCTAACCGTCCGTCTGGCTGGTTGCCTGTCCATGTTAATTTTGCGCGCAAAGTCCAATTTGCAACCTCGTAGATAATTTGATTAAGTTTGGTAAATATATTTTAATTGTACTAAGGACGAATTCTATGTAAATGGTGAGAATCGGTCTATAATTTAATATATTCCCCAAATAAGACTCTTTGTGACCGTAAACCATCTAATAACGATGGTATTTAAATTAAATTCGCCCAAAAATATTTTAATGCAAATTAAATTCTTTTCGAATCAGTTTTCATTTGCCCAAAGCTTCCATCTATAAATAGCATTAACTTCTTTTAGAATGCTAACATTAATAAACAATTTAGCGACCGTCCCTAAAAACCCTTTAGGCAAAAAATCTCATATGGGTTTTAATATCTATATAATTGCTCTGTCTGGGTACTTTTCCAGTAACAAATACTCAGTAAATTTTTTTGGGAGAGTAAGACCAATATAACTCTATCGGCTGAAAAAATCTCAAAAAGTACGCAGACAGTATCCAGTGAAATCTTGCAAGAAAACAGCTGATCGGTGTGTAAACAATTGAAATAACAAAGCAAAAGAATTTTAGCATATGTGTACGCAAAATTGAATTCTCGAGGTAAATTAAAAAATGATTAATTAAAGTGAAGCCTTAAAAATGTTGTAAATTAAAAAACTTGTTTATTACACTGTTATTAATTTGGTAAGTTCAATTTCTTCTTAGTTTTTAGTTCTATTTGTCGGGTTTTTTATAAAACTTCTTTTGCTTACGTTGCCCAACATAGTGCCGGCTTACAATAGAAAAAAAAGAATGAAAGGCCCAACACAGTGCCCTCCAACAGCTTCACAACGGAGAAAAATAATTTGGATGTGAAGTGCTCGCCAGGAACACAATTCCAAATACTCGACTCTTCAATTGCAAAGTTTGTCCCACAAAGTTCTGCTGGTTTTATCGGTTCTGCCATCTCCACTCCACTAACGCCACGGTCGCACTGTATATTTGGACGTTTCTGGCATGAAGTAAAATGTTTTGTTTATTATAATTTATTATAAACGTTAAAAATCAAGATAATTCTAACTACTTACCTCTGCCATTGTTAAATTTCAATTTTTATTTTCATTTCACAAAAACTATTTCATTTAAACAGCTGTTCAAGCTATTTGCAAAATCTTGCAAGCGGAAATTTCTCCAGTAAGATTTTGCGAGTTCTCTAACTTCCAACTGTCAAAAAATTCTCTTTTTGGCTCTCTCGCTGCAAGAGATTTGGAGTACGCAGACAACATTTTGCAAGATTTTGCAACATTTTGCGCAAAATATGTGTACGCAGACAGACCTAATATTCGGCGCAAATAACTCTTATATAAACTTTATGCTGTTGACATCACTTTGTTTTAATTTTTTTTTTTTTTTTTTTTTTTTTGTGCATATTTTTAACAATTTTCAAGCTTTGAATGCGCATAAAAAGAGTTTTTAGAGCATACATATTTCTGGCTTTCCTGTTAATAACATACATTTGCAGAAACACAACATTCTTAATATTTCGGTATAACATTTATCTATTTTTAAACCTCTTAAAAGTTAAAATCATAAAATCTAAGTATACCAAAAACCCAAATTCCTTAAAATGATCGTATTTCAAATGAAATTAGCTTGCTACCTTTTGGGGCTCAAAATTACAGTAAAAAAGATAATTTCCGTACGGTTAACATCACTGGGCCAGATCATCAGGAAACCTCATCCAAAGATTTAGAACAACTAAAGATATTAAACCAAATAAAACTGTTAGGCGAGTAAGAATTATAAACACCAGCTTTACTTGTAACAATATCAAAGTTTAAACAAAAACAACAACAATAAGAAACGGTTAAGGACTTATATTCGAGTGTACAAAATTTAAAAACGATCCGGAACTCTTAATTCTAGAGTTTTGAATAAGTGTTTAATCAGTAAAATTTGCTACTTTTGACCTACCGTGTTCTAGTATTTTGTAAATATTTACCAAACTCAAATTTATAATGATTTTTTATATATTTTAAAATTAATAATTAGTATTGTGGTTATTTTGTTGAACTATTTATGGTTTTTAATCCAAATTTTTAATATTTTTAATTAGGCTTAAGTTCATGAAATTTAATTTTTTTATTAAATTATTTTTATGAAGAAAGGAATTTTACAACATGAAAATCAATCAAAATTGTTATTGATAATCTTTCATTCTTGACGTGGCTCGGGCTCGAACCCTGGCCGGCAGGTTACCATGACATGTTTCGATCGCAACCACTCGATCTCCTCAGATGGATTTGCCGTCTTACACTCGCAGCCATCGACGACTGCTGACGTCACTAGTCAAACATCAATCCTTAAACCAAATTGTATTTTAACATTTGGTAGATCGAAATTTGCTTTCCTGAATGATTATCCACTTTAATTGATTTTACGAAAAAACAGAAGTAAAGGAAAAAACATGTAAAATCAATTAAAGTGGATAATCATTCAGGAAAGCAAATTTCGATCTACCAAATGTTAAAATACAATTTGGTTTAAGGATTGATGTTTGACTAGTGACGTCAGCAGTCGTCGATGGCTGCGAGTGTAAGACGGCAAATCCATCTGAGGAGATCGAGTGGTTGCGATCGAAACATGTCATGGTAACCTGCCGGCCAGGGTTCGAGCCCGAGCCACGTCAAGAATGAAAGATTATCAATAACAATTTTGATTGATTTTCATGTTGTAAAATTCCTTTCTTCATAAAAATAATTTAATAAAAAAATTAAATTTCATGAACTTAAGCCTAATTAAAAATATTAAAAATTTTTTAAATTTTTTTTTTGTTGTCTTTTTTGCAAATAATATGCATTTCCTTTTTTATAATTTTACCAAAAAGTTGACAGTCGTTTTTAACAAAAGAATTGCTTTTGGGTCAGTCTGTTGCAATTATTAATTTTTTTAATATCGCAATTCTTTACAAATACTAAATTTTTCTAAAACGGTTACTTAAAAAATTAAAAAAAGACTTAAAAAAGGTCAAAATATTAAGAATAAAAAATCAGTGCATTTATATATAAAAAAGTGAAAATTGGACCCAGGAGATCGTAAAATTGCACCTTTTGGTCCCGCCCCTATTTGTGGGTGGTTACATAAAACAATATTTTTAAAAAACAATTTAAATATTAGAAGAAATAGATTACTAACGCCTAAATAGCATAAAAACTACATTTTTAAACTTACATCCCTTCAAACTAGGGATTGCTGTTCGGTTTTAACCGAAACCGAAACCGCTGTTTTTAATGCCTAAAAACCGTAACCGAAAACCGACAAAAAAACCTCGGTTTTAGCTTTTACTTTAACAATGTATTTATGCTTGAAGAAATTGCAAATTAAACCTCATAAACATTCTTAAAATTCAAATAAGTACTAAGAAGAACAAATGTTATCTTTATAACTCTTAAGTACACACCTTATTTGTGAGGCATAAACTGCCACCTGGGCCACTTGAATTTTGTATAGAGTTTCTTGTGGCTATAGAAAAAACTCACACCATCGAACCCCTGGGCAAGGCTGGGACTACTTTTATATGTATGGAGTTTTATGGCTATATGTAGCAGGAACATTTTGTTGGGAAAAAAAATAATTTTTAGAAAAAACAGAAAAGAAAGAATTCTTATGTGTTGAGTATGCTTTCTTAAACGTTTCATTTTGATTTGATTTACTGCAGTACATATATTATAGGGAAGGGGTGACCAGGCCCAGGTGGATACAATATGCACAAAATGTTCATTTGGCCAATTGCGAAATTGAGGAACACATAAAATTTCGTTCTAATAAATAATAATTATATAAAAAAAAAAAAACTGGAAAAGTCAAAAATGCCTGGAGGCTTATTCTGAATTGCGACGCGAAAATCAATGCGATGCGAAAATGGATAAATGAGAACAACAATTGCTATTCTGTATTGCGATATTCGCAAAGTTTTTTTAATCGCATTTCAAATGCGAAAAGTTGACAAGTCGGTATTCTACATTGCGAAAACAAATGTCAAATTCGCAAAATTTATTCGACAACAAAATAACATTCGCAAAGTACAAACATGTTAGTGAAAGATAATATATTATTTATTTATTTATCATATATTTATTATTTAATTCAGGGAAGCAAGCAATAAGACCACCAAACCGCGACAATTTGAAATAATGATAGAATTTATGAATAAGCACCAAATGCACGTCAGTCGGCAAAAACTTTGTGGCTAACGTTAACTGAAAAACTAAATATCAATGGACCACCTATTAGAGAAGCTGCAGGATGGAAAAAGTATGAAATATATAAATCAGGTAAAAAATATTTGACTTCAACTTTAATTTTAATAGGTTTGGGCCGATTTTAAAGTACACACAAAACACTTTAATTTTCTTCGTCGTCGAACCACAGTGCCACAAAATCCATTTTTATTATTTTTTTTTTTTTATTACAGAATGTCCTAAATATATTTTTTAAACAATTTTCACAGCCAAACACAAACAATTTATTTATTTATAATTTGAAGTTTATTGACACTGGCGTATATTTGAGCAGCGTTGCCACGATTTGAAATAAATTGCGAATGCGATTTCGAAAGTCTAACAGAATACCAATTTTCTTTCGCATCGCATTTCATTTGCGCATCGCATTGATTTTCGCATCGCAATTCAGAATAAGCCTCCTGGTCAGACCCAGGTATACACTTAACGGCGAATAAAAGTACCTGAATTGAAACAAATTAAAAAATTGTTTTACATGCAAAAAAATATATATGTTTATGCATGAATTTAACTTTGATATTTTTAAAACCGAAAACCGAACCGAAACCGACCGGTTTTAATCATTTTAAAACCGAAACCGCGGTTACACATTTTAACGGTTTTTAGCAAACTCTACTTCAAACCCACCCCCCGGAACGACCCTGTCAAAAAAATTTTTTTTATTATTTTTTTGCCAATTTCCACAAAATATTCATGTTTAATCTTTTAAGGGCCATTATTATAACTTGGCGTTAGCTGTTATCCGACAGTTAACAGACGCTTTTTTAAAGATAACACATTATTATCTGTCAATTTAATCTTAACTTTAGCTAACTTCAAGTTGTAATAATGGCCCTAAGTGACTTTTATGTATTTCATTGTATTTAATTTATCTAAAAATAATTAATTTATTCATAATTATAACTTATTTGTTGTAGTAACAATAAATTTTATTTAAAATAATAACAACTAATTTATTTAGAACAACTTCTGTTTTCTACCAAGACGATGATGAGTGCCATGGTTCTTATTCCTCTGTTTCTTAAAAGTCCTCTTCCGAATCGGAATCCTCTTCAGGTGGGAAGCATAAAAGAAATTGCTTCTTTCGTAAAGGGTAATGACTTTTATTTGAAGTTGGAATTAAGCTAGTAACCAGTGGAGAACTGAGCGAAAGTCTATTTATAATATCTTTGCTACACTGAACCCCCGAAAACTTTTTAGCTAAATCCTGCCTATTAAGCCGAAAATATTTATATCGTGCCTCAGACGCTTCTTCTGATAATAGCCCGATAGACAACAATGCTTCGCTCATCACAGTTGCGCCATGTATTAAAATCTTGTGCATTGTAGGTGTCATAGTATGCCAGTGATATGGAGTAACGTAAAGTTTTGCTGTGTCAATAACTGGCAAACTCGTGCAAATAGATTTTGTAGCCCCTTGTAATAATTCAATAATAACTTTGATTCGGTAGATAAATCAAATGCAATTCCAGTTATATCTGCAGCTAATTCAGAATTGAAAAAAGCCTTCTGCTGGTGTTACCATCGTTGCTTTATCCAAATCCAGTCTTCGGTAACTTTTTCATGGATAGTTTAGTCCTCATCCGATCTTAATTGCCAATTTTTTACTGGGAGCTTAAACGACAGGTGTAATATGCGCTCAAATAGACGAATTTTGGCTGCACAGGTGGTTAAAACCTTTACTTACTGTTTCGCACATTCCTTTTTTTACACAGGTAATATTAGTCTTATGCCCGTAATTTCTACAAAAAGAAATCTAGCTGTGCATAGAAATCTATGATGTAAAAGCTGCAATGTTTTAAAGGAATACTGAAGTAAAAAACACGTAGGCAAAATAAACGTTGAAATAGGAAAAGATTACAGTTACACACAGAAAAAAATTCCAATGTAAAATTAACATGGCGAAATGTTGATTGAGAATTATTTAAATTTATCATTATTTCATATTAATTTTAAATGAAAAATATTAAACTAACCTTAAATCACGTTTATTTAATATTATTCACTGTTAAAATAACATTGTTCAATATTGAATCCATAAAAACCTGTTTTGTATTAAAATCAAAAGTTTATCTTGTTAAATTAACATGCATACATACTAAAGTATGTAAATTTTTTTGTTTTCATGTTTAAAATATGTTATTAAAATAAGACAATTCCCGTTTTCTTTTAATTAAAATTATTTAGTTAAATAGTACATCAAGTTTTCAAAGTAGAATGATGACGAAAACCATATCGGGCCATTCTGCTGATGCTTCTGTTAACAAAGGAGATACAAAATAAGTGAAACATGTGTTACAGGGGTAAGTGTTTTGAGTTATTCTTAAATAAATGCATATGTTGTCTTCACACTGTTATATCACACTCTAACCAATTTAATTCTACATGAAATTCACGTTGTTTCAACTTGAGATAACTTTCATTCAACGTGATTAGAATTGTTATTTCATTTTGCTCTAACTTTACTGCAATGTTAAATTAAAGAAAAAAATGTTGTGCGCAAGTTATAGTAAAATCATGTTAAATTAACATGAAACAACAATGAAGCAAAATCACTACTGAAAAATGTAAAATCAACCTTGTTTTGAACGAATTTACACTGATTTTTTTCTGTGTGTACCCTTACCACCTGCTGTGAAGGGTGTAATTATAAAGCTCATTCTGCGCCACCCTGTATAATTAAAGTCTGAATAATGATTTAGATGATTTAAACTAAAATTGTTTTAAGTAAATATTTCAAATTATTCCTAACTTTAAACAAAAACTTAAGTAATTCACATTTTATAATTGGGGGATTCACAAGGTGTGCTATCAAGCCATATTGTCAAAATTTCCTAAATAATATTTTACAATTGTTTAAACAAATAAAAAATTTAAATGCTGTGTTCATTGATTCGTCATAACTGTACAATAGAAATCTAAATTCCAAGCGGTTGCCAACAGCAGTCATATATATTTCTTGTAATTATTTTCAGACATATGACTTTACAACTTTATGACTGACTACCTTATGAATTCCCCAAATATGATTTATTGGTTTTTTAACATTTTTCAATAATATTTATTCTTTATTTCTTCGTTTTATTGATTTTACTTTTTAGATTTGTTGCTTGTTAAATAATAATTGTTTATTACAAATAAGTTGTTTTTGTTTTTTTTTTTCTTTCTCTAAACTAAATTAACTTAGATTTCAAATCACAATTACAACATATAAGTACAATAATAATAATAATAAGTACGATGGCAATTAACAATAAATTGAATTTTTTAAGGAATTATATTTATTTGAAAAAAAAAACAGTTTCTAAACTAAAACTTTTATCTAAAAGTATGCAAAGATGGTTATCTCTAATTTCTGGAAAAATCAAACTAAATAGTCCTTGGGATATTTGCAATACCTCAAGTTCGTAAAGGACTTGGAAATTTAAATTAGCAAAAAGTACTATACACATAATATATTAATTTGTTGTGTTTTTCTTTATCAATTAATCATTACAAAATTTGTGTCTTTTTCCCAAAAACGACTACTGACCCATTTTCCTGTTTTATATTTTTATAAATATATTTTTCATTAATGTATACAAAAATTATTTATACTTAATTGATATTTAAATATAATTTGACTTTAAAGATTTCAAAGACAACTTAACAAGATCTGTTAATAATAAAGTGGATTTCGATATTCTCATTTTAAATCTTATTAAATTGATTTGTAGATCTTTAAGTTAAAATTTTTGTTTTATTGTTTTTACTTTTCTATGAGTTTAATAATTTTATGTATATGTTTTTATCGATTGCTGTTTTGAATATCAGTACAAATATTTAATTTATTTTATTATTGTTGTTATGTATTTTATTGATAATTTACTTTACGAGTATTTAAAACTGTTTTGAGTGAATAAATTAATTAAAAAAAGATTGAAAACTATGTTTTTTTTAAATGTTTTTTTTAAATAATGTTTTTAATGTTTATGTAACAAATAAACTGATATGTTATTTCAGTTTTAAGGTTTAAGGTTTAAAATTAAAAATTAATTTCTTGTAATAAATTGTTGATTTATGCCGAAAAATGTGCTACAGATAATATACGAAACATCTGGCCAAATACACGAGACTTAGCGTAAATATGTACACAGAAAAATGCTCGCTAATGTTGTATTCAATTAAAGCGTTAATCAAAAATATTATCAGTGTTAATTAAACATTAATTCAAGTGAATTAAACGTTACATCAAGTTCACTTGTTCTCTTGATTTAAAGTTTAATTAATACTATTTATTTGTGTACTATTGCAAATTCAATTAATTTTTTTAATTTATATCACAAATTTTTTAATGGAAATTAAATTTAATTTTTTCTGTGTAATTTCCCCAAGAAATTTATATCGCACCGAAATCCAGTAGATTCATCATCTAATTTTGACATTAGCAATATTTTGTTTTCTTAACTAGAACAGCTGACTCAAAGTTGTTTGTGTAATTCATACGTATATATGTACATATACACCCAGAGAAAAAACATGTTTAAATATGGTTACCTCCAACAACACTATTTTTTAAGAAAATTTTGAACATATTATGTTTAAATTAACCATATTATCGTCACTGACAACCATATTATGGTTAAATGAGTCATTCATCAGGAAGTCACAACCATATTATGGTAGCGAACATGTTGCACTTATAATAGAATAGTTGGTTATCAACCATAGCATGTTGCTCTTGGAAAAGAGGAAAATACTTTTGCTAATTTTAAAACCAATAATTGTCATATTTAACCATTACATGTTTACATACAACCATAATATGGTTGTGGCTTCTTGATAAAGGACTAATTTAACCATAATATGGTTGTCGGTGAGAATATTATGGTTAAATTAAACATAATATGTTCAAATTGTCTTTAAAAATAGTGTTGTTGGAGTTGACCATATTTAAACATGTTTTTCTCTGCGTGTACAAACTTTTTAATATACCTTTCACCTAAAGGGGAAAAGGTAAGTGCCAGTTCACACACGTCAAATTTGACTCTTCAAGTCTTGAGTTGTTAGCTGAAGCACTAAATATAGCTTTCCCTACAAGAAATGAATGAGCGAGTAGTCACATTTTTCAGTTTGGTGTTAAGAAAATGATAAAATCATTTCATTTTCTTAACACCAAAATTGAAAATGTGACTAATCGCTCATTCGTTTCTTGTAGGATTGTTTTCTATCAAATTTACGTGCACAGTGCTGTATTTTTTAGGTCATTATTTAAAAATTCACAGTTGCATCTTTTGGTACTGAGTAGATTTTGGGCAAAAACTAGTCACGAAATAGATTCAATTTTGGATGAGAAATCTCGTCATAACCAACTAGATATGGCTCGAAATCTCGTATGTACAAGATTTGGCGTTGGTGTAAAAATGGTGAGAGCCATACGGCCATCAAATTTCTTTACCTTTTTTTGACATTTCATAACAAATGAATTTCATGCATACGTTTTAAATTTATGTGAGTTTGTGACATGTCGAAATACTCAGTAGCCTTACAATTGTATCAAGTTTAAAAAAACAAAAATGCAGTTATTCTTAAAAGGTAAAAGACAACCTGCCTTTATGAGAATTTTAATAAAGAAGAGTTTAATCCAAGCGAAAACAACTGATTATTTTTAATTAAAGTAAAAAGAAAAAATAAAACATCTGTACAATGAAGTGATAATCCCATGCGGATTCATTATAGGGAACATCGACTCTTTAAATAACATCGTTTTTAGGGAATGAAACCTTATTTATTTTGTTAACGAAGCTTTACAGAACGCGTACGGTTAAAAATAAACACTACACATATGCTTCAACAATCCGTTCTTAATCTTAGTATTTGTCTTCGTACACTCATAAAAATTATTACAGTGATAGCGGGTTATTAAATTTCATTTCCGTGCTGTTCGATTTGAATTACAATATAGTTCTTTTACGAATAACTTTATTTTTTAACATTTACGTTTGTTATTCAAAAAAACAAATTACAAAAATAAATAATGTTTTTCCGTACTTATTTTGTTATGTTGTTTGATTTTTTGTCAGTTAAAATATAATTTTTAAAAGTAACAACTAATTAATTTTACGGAATGTGCTGTTTAATAAATTAAAAATTTAATAATGAATGTTAAATTCATTTATTTGAAATTAAATGTAAATGATCCGTTTTTAAATGAATTTTTAGTTGTTTAAATTGAACTTTCGTTTGAATTTAATTGCATAATATTTTGAGTGTAAGCTCACAAACGTTGCGTTCCTTTTTTGTTGTGTACAAATTCGCAAACACAAAAAATTATTGGATTTCTGTATAGAATGTGTATATGTACTGTTCATGGAAAAATACGGTACGTCATTTGAAAGTTCTTGAAATCAGAGTTAACAAGTGCGAAAAAAAGCAGATGGTCCTTATAATTATTATATATTTTTATGAGATGCATGTTTTAAAATACAATCAAATGTCAGCTTTATTTATATGTATTTGCAAAAATACTAAGAAATTTTTTTAAATATACTTAAAATACGTTAAAGCTATAAATTTTCTTTCCACAATTAAGCATATTTGGTAATACTGGTAATGTTTCTGACATTAAATTGCTGCAAGTGCCAAAAAATCACTGTCTGCTAAAATCTTTGGCAAGTTGAGCTTCAACTAAGAAAAAATATGATGGTGTTAGTATATTGAGTTTTTCGAGCTTGCACTTGCATGTGTAAGCCCCAAGTTAAAGCAACAGGGAGTTACTTTTAATTAAACGGACCAATAGGACCAGAAATTTATAAACAGCAGCAAATTCTTAAAAAAAAGTCTTTAACATTGTGGAACAAATAATTGACTTGAAGAAGAGAAATTGTAACAACTACTCCCAGAGAAAAAATATATTTCAACCAAAACTATAACATGATGGAACAGTCGTTTTCATATCAACAACAATAATATTATGGTTGCCCACAATCCATATATGATTGCAATGACCTTGTTTCGCCGTGCTATTTAAATGCTTACCATAATTGCGGTTTCTTAGAAAGAAACTAGTAAATGCTTTTAATTAAAAAAACAAAAATATATGCGGTTTCCACAATACAGGTGATTGATTTTAATTCTTTTTGCAATAAATTTTACTACAAAATCAATCGCTCGTACACTGAGAAAATTGAAAGTTTTAAAATCAAAGAAAAAACGTCTTTGTAAACTTGTATCGAAAATATCTTTGTTAGAAGGAAAAAATCCTAGCGTCAATGATTTATTCTTTAAACAAGCAAATGGTGCGTCTTCAACACAAACGTCTGTATCTTTAAAGAATTTAGTCTTCAAAGTTAAATTTGTATACGAATGCATAACGAAACAAGTGTAGCCGATCGATTACAATATACTTATGTAAAAAACAAGTTAGAGTGCTATATTCGGCTGTGCCGAATCTTTGATACCCTCCACCGCAGTGTTGCCAAAAATGGCTAAAAAATGGCTAAAAATGGGCTAAAAAATGGCTAAAAGCTTTTTTTTAATAAAATCACATAAAAATTCAATAACAAAAAATAATTAAACTATTTAAAGTTGTTTATGATGAAATTGTGAGTTAAGATTAATTTGTTTAATAAGAATAAACGTAAATTAATATTAAAATAAATTAATATTAAAGAATTAAATCATCGAAAAATTCGATGTCGTTATTGTTCATCTCATAGGAATCACTCATTAGTTTCAAATAATCATAAGTCTTAAATAATTTGAAGGTAAATCATTATTACGACAACATTTACCCAACCTTTTGAGTCCAGATCTACAATCAAAAACAAGTTAGAAAGTATAGTCGGTTAAACCAGACTTTATGATGCCCTACAATTTGTACCAAATTTTATCAAATAATCTCTAAATTGTGACCTGTACTTTGCGCACAAGGTTTACATGGACAGCCAGCCAGCCAGCCGGACAAACATCGTTAATTCGACTCAGAAAGAGATTCAAAGCCAATCGGTTTACGTAAAGGTGGGCTAACGACCAATATTTTAGGATGTTACAGACATCAGCACAAACGCATAGTACGATCTCCACTGTTGTGGTGGTGGTATAAATATTATATTGTTATGGTAAAAATATTTACCTAATTGATAAAATCGAATTAACGGTTGCTTAATGTAACCTATTTCTCAAATTACTTTTATCGATGTTTACTTGGCTAAGCACCCTCTCTACTTCAGCATTACACCATGGAAGTGAGAGAAACCTTATAGTCAATTCTGAAATTTCTTAAACAATTGTTACCGCCTTCATCCCTTTATTGAAATACTTGCAACCAGAAAGAAAAAGCGATGTTTGTGTGAATCCATTTTATAAATTTAATAGTGGAATACTGTTCCTTTATTTTGAAAGATGTTTCAGCGTCATAGTTTATAGCGATTTTCAAAATTTTTAAAAGTTGTGTTTTAAATTTAAGGAGTTTTAATTGTTCAAAATGTTTATTTTACTTTTATAATTTTTATAATAAAATAAAAATTATTCTTTTAAAAGAAAAACGGCAAAAAAATTTTATGGCTAAACAAGTCGAAAAATGGCTAAAAAAATGGCTAATGGCTAAATTCATTTTTTAATGGCTAAACAGGGTGAAAAATGGCTAAATCTAGCCACTAAATGGCTAAATTGGCAACACTGCTCCACCGACAGTACGAATGTTTAAGGAGTAATATCTGTATGATGTTATTATTATCTTAAACTGTGACAATTTGTTATTAATTATGGTTTTAGGCAACTAAAGTGTTTTCCGGTAGTAGGGTTTATATAGGGCCTAGGGTAAATTACGGACCGATCATCACGAAATTTCACAGCGTCATTTCAAGTCCTTTAAAACTCTGACGTACCAATTTCTGTTATGCTAGCACTATTAATTATGGTTTTAGGTGTACTAAACTGTTTTCCGGTAGTAGGGTTTATATGGGGCCTAAGGTAAATTATGGACCGATCGTCACAAAATTTCACAGTGTTATTTCTAGTTCTAAAAAACTGTGACGTACCAAAGTTTGTTACGCTAGCGTAATTTTTTACGGTTTCAGGCGTACTAAACTGTTTTCCGGAAGTATTGTTTATATGGGGCTTAGGGTAAATTATGGACGGATCATTACGAAATTTAATAGCGTGATTTCCAGTCAAATAAAACAAAATCTTATCTCATTCCGTGCCTTGTTCCAGCATTTATGTTATTTTTTGTAACAAAATTATCAATTTTTTTAGGTGGTGGTTCCACATTTTGATTCATAGCTCAGGTCCTACTGAACTGATTTTGCTGGATTTCAATCCCAAACTGCTTAGGATAACTACAAGCAATTTGGCACCAAGTTTGTTCAATTCTTTTGAGTTGTTCGAAAGTGAGCGTGTTTTCAACAGACGGACAGACAGACGGACATGGCTAAATCGACTTAGAATTACTCAAGGACCCAGAATATATATACTTTATAGGGTCTGAGATGAATAATAAAAAAGTTTCACACGGAATGACAAACTTAATATACCCTCTTCACAACTAATTGTGGTGGTATAATAAAAAGAATTGTTTTCGTGGTTGTCATTAATTGTAAGTCTGTCGATAGGAACGCTCAATTGTGCATGTGCGCCTTGTCTTTGTCTTTTTTTTCTTTTTCGTTGAATTTAATTGTGTTTCTTTGCAATAATGTTAAAATTACGTCTTTGTTACAATGAAAATTGTACTTAAAATCAAAAATTCAAGTCTTAAGACTAACGAATGAAAGTCTTTGTGCCAAAATACTTTTTCCTTAGTTTAAGGACTTTTTTCATGTGTTTCCAAAGACGTACATCCTTGCCACAAGATTTTAAGTATATATTTCATGGGAATCTAAAGATCTTTGCGCCTTTCCGGCAAAGATGTTTTGTCTTTGGGCACAATCTGACCAATAAAAGTCTTTGCAACAAAGTGTATTTTCTTTGATTTTACGATTTAATTTTCTCAGTGTATAGTGCAAGGCGCACATATATAAAATGGAATGTAAAAGAGAAATCGCAGCTTAAAATAAAATAAAAAATTGTTTCAAATAAAAAAAAAATAATTTAAAATCTTTTAAATATTGTGGCAATTAGTTACAATTGCTTTTCTTTTAAATTTCTTGGCCATTTTAAAAGTTAATTAAGAAATCATTTACAAGTTTTTAATCAGATGCACCTTTATTTGATAATTCTCAAAGCACAAGAGCGTGAACGTTGTGTCACGAACAGTAGTGCAAGCTTTCTTGTTTAATAAAGATGGCATAATATAAATAAAAGAAAAGGAGATAAGACCGCTACCAATCGCATTTTCCAAGTGCAAAGCGTTGCCACCGCGCTATTTCGGTATGCTACATACAAATTGTGGCCTGAGAATTTTTAACAGCTCTTGTTTAGGTATGGCTGTAAAGCAAAATTCCTCGGAAAACAGTCTTGGGTCAAAATTTTTAGCGCGGTACAAAACAATCCGTTATAACGGTATTGTTACCAGAAGTCTAAAATTTACTACAAAAAAAACCTACGGCATTCTTTATAATCTAAAATAACCATCTGCTGACAAACAGCGAAAACTTATTTATACTAAACGCTTTTGTCTTTGAAAAATGTTGGGATTTAAACAATTTTTATTTTCTATTACTTAAAGCCAAGTACATGGGGATTTTTTTTTACTAAAATCTTAATGATTTAAAAAAAATAATTTTTTATGTTTTCATTTAAAACTATAATTTCAATATTTTTTTTTTTTTTTGTTAAAGTATCTTTTCCTTTTTAGTTTAATATATTCCTAATCTTACACAAAAAATACAAAACATTTCCAAGGTATTTACACGCATCCATCTTCGGCATCGTCATCATCATTCATTTGTTTAAAAAACCTTAGATTTTCGTCTTAACCTAAAATTACATACATACATGTTTGTCCCAACACAACATTAGAGTGTCTTTTTAAAATATGGACTCAAACATTATACAAATAGTTTAAAATAACTTTGTTCTTCTCGTTTTATACCTTTTTAAAACTTCCTCTAACTAACTATCACACATGCACACAATCCCTTTGGAATTCATTCATTTAAATCTTTTCAATTAGTTCCATCGGTGTTTGGGGGTCACCGGTACTTGTGCCGCCATTTATTAACTCTGAACTTAAGTCGCTGATTGATGTTACCACAGTATTGACCACTGTATTCACCACTTCTGGAATGGTGGCAATTGTGGCTGCAACTGTTGACAAAACAGCCAAAGTTGCCGTTGATGTGACGGCAGAAGGTGTAGCCATTGTAGGTGTGGTTATGGAACCAATTGGTGCTAGGGAAGATGTTGTGTTTACAGTTGGTATAACTGTTGTTGCTTCAGTGCTTGTTGTAGGCGTAGCAAGTGTGGAAGTCATTATTGCGGCCACTATAGTTGCTGTGTTATTTAATATGGTAGCACTTGTTGAAGTGTATTGGTAATGTGGATGATGATCCATGATATAGGGATATTTTGGACATGGATTTGGTATTTGGGCACCCAGCATCGATTCGAAAACATAGCCAATAAACGAGCCCACAGTGAGGCCAACATTATAAGACAGAGTCATCATGTTGCCAGTAACTTCTCTTAATGTAGCATTGACTTTAGCTGGAGCTAACATCATGGGAAGACTACCAGCCAAACCGTTACTTACCCCCAAAGCGATAGTAAATATAAAAGCTGCCGTCTCACCCGAAATAACTGGTTGATGTCTCGGAGCACAGCAGAGCAATAAAAGTGGTACCAATATTATCCTTAAACCTGACATTAAAATCAATTGCCTACGTGACCAAGGATAGGGAACTCCAGCCAATGTTTTTCCTATTAAATCAGATGTATTAAAGGTAAACATTAATAATACCGGCATCCAATTTCCTAAACTGCAAGACACTATTTCCGATTCTATTCCAGGATACAACGATAAAGTCACGCAATAGGCCAAGGCTATGCACACCATATATGGGTAAATAGATTGTGCAACTTGCCACCTTGAAGCAAAGCCAGTTTTCAAATCACTCAGCTTACCAGGTGTACATGTACCAGGCGTTAAAACATGCTCGACTTTAAATGCCACTGTTGTGGGAGTTGCAGGTTCTTGTGGTGTACCCGGTATGTCGGGTAAATTATTAAGACCTTCTATAACACTTTCACCGGCAGATGGATTTGACAGTTCATACACGGGATTACTGAAACTTAAAGCTGCGGATGTAGTTTTAGTCACTATTGGAGCTGTAGGACTGCTGGGTTCTAAAGTTAGAACTCCGTATTTGGCTGTTGGTGTCGAACCATCCAGAGCATTCTGAAAAGTAAAAATATATTAGCTTTTTGCATATATTTACATACATATGTACATAAAAAGTTCGTATTAGATTACATCTCTTTAAAATTTTATGTAATATTTTACTTACAAACTTTATTGCGGGATATCATGCTAATTTCTATATACTATTTTTAAATAGAATTGGGTTGGCAACTCCTTAAAAATGGTGTAAATTTCTTCAATAGAAATATTGAAACGCTTCTTCAATAATCATAATTTTAAAAACACGATCAATTAAAGTCAATCCTGACCAATTAATACCCTACACTTAGAATTTTTCTTTTCCCGGACTTTTTAATTTCCCGGGAAAGCGGGATTTATTTTTCAATTTTACGGAATATCGGGAATTCCCGCTCAATACAAATCGATTGAAAATATTATTTAATTTAATTTATTTGAACAAATAACATTTTCTGAGATCAATTAAACAAGTTTATAAATGCATTAAACTCTTTAATTCCTGAGGCAAAAAGGAAAAAGTGCAGAACTACTAATCCAAAATTGTATTTAAATGTTTTAGCGTGTGTAAAAGTTGATTGTGGTAAAAAGTTTTCCCGCAGAGAGGTATTGCCTTTACACACATCAACTAGGGATGCCAAACGACATATCCCAATTAAAAGATTTCTATATAGCGAAGCTTATTTCATGTCCAACATAATATTTTTTAAGTAAGATTTGGGCAATAAATATTCATGGCACAATAAAATATTATTAACAATTTTGCACTAATAGAACGATAAAACTTCAAAACTATTTGACATTAGTAAATTTCAGATACAACTCTTCGCTTTGCGTGACGTTTCTTAGTCTGTGTTCATAAGGCTCATATTTTGCTTTCTCATTCGCTATTTTTTGATTTTTTACTCGTATTTAAATACTTCGCAAAAAAACATGTGGTCAACATGGCATGAAATGTTTGAACGGTAATGAAAGTTCAAAGAAGAAAAAGGAAGAAACATGTCAATAAGACATTAGCTGTATGAACGCAGCAGGCGCGGATCCAGCTCGAGCCTTAGGGGGGGGGGGGGGGGGAAATTTTGTATGATACAAAAAAGTCAAAAATTAGTTATTAAAAGTTTATTAAAAACAATATGTGTTAGGGTAAGTACTTTTTGCAATTTTTGCGAATATCAAATTCTTTATCGCATAGCCGTATAGACCATTAAAAAATATTAAGAAATGATGTATTACTTTTTCGCGATCGTGAAGAAAGTTTCCGCACCAAACGCGATAAAGTTTTGAATTTCAATTTTTCTCCTCACTATACAAAATTAACATTTAATTACAAAATTTTAAGTATTTTCTAATAATTTCATGAATAACAAGATCTTACCATTTCTACGGAAGAAGGGCGCAAAAAAAATCGCGACTCTATTTCGCGGTTTTTTTAATAAACTAAATTTTAATGGCAAATGATAGATGAGTTGTATGGCGGATATATGAAATAGTGATAATTTTCAGCAGCTTAGTAATATATGCGCGGAACGAGCTATTAAAGTTGCACAAGATATTTTTCCATCATGTAAATCAACTCGCACTTTAAACTTAAAATTTATTTCATTAAACCCCAAAAAATAGCTTTACATTTTTGTTATACAGTTGCTTATTTTATGTATTTATGCCTGTATTCATAAAAATATTTTAAATTTAATAAAGGCTTGAAAACCAAATTTTCTATGAAAATTTACCTCAATAAACATTTATTAAATTTTATAATCATTTATGAATATGGGGGCTAAAATATATACATAGCATATATAAACAATAAATGTACCATATCGCACCTGTTCATCAAAAGTAACACAACTCAAAATTTACAAGTTTTCAGTAGAGGCAAAAAACTAATTCCGCCAATATGATGGAATTATTGTTATAAACAAATATAATGTTATAAAGGAAACTCACTAATATTTCAATAAAATCACAAAATTTATTTCTCTTCTTCCTTTTTCCGAAATTATTACGGATTTTTGATTTAATACAGTTTTCATGAAATTTTTTGATCTACATGTCAATATTATTTCAAGTTATGCTTATCACAACCCAAAATCAACAGCTATTGATAAACAGATTTTTAACATGAAAACAATCACAACTCGAATTAATACAGTTTCGCTGATTCATTTGAGCACCATAACCCTTGAACACTTCAACGCAACTAAAATTACAACTCTTTAATTGAATCAAAACAAACAATATGAGTACGCAAAGAAAGACATAAAGGCATTTCTCTCATGAAATATTACAAATAGAATACCAAAAATTTTACAGTCGTTAGATATGGGAATCATACACTGTTTCCTTCAAAAAAGTGGAAAATATAATTTTTTGAGTTGTGTTACTTTTGATGAACAGGTGCGATATATTGACAGCTCAGAGCTGAAGCGAACCAAGTCAAAAAAGAAAATTCGAAAAAAAACTCAACAAAAAGGTTAAATAAAATATAAGATCATTTCAATATACATTAATCTTTTTAAATAAGCAATTTATGATTTCCTTGTGAAATCATGGCCTCCCGCTCTTAGCTTTACTGACGAGCATTGAAACGAAAATTTGAAATATTTTTCTTAGATTTGGGTAGATATCTTCATCACAGTTTATTAAAGCATCTACATTGTTATCTGATAGATCACGCTCAAGTTTAGATGTTAGTAGGTGTTTATCTCTTTTATCAAATATAATCAGCTCATCAGCTTGTTGTGGTTTTAACAGTTTTGTATCTGTATATGACTTGATTACACTTTGAGGTAGAAGTTTAGGTATGTTCAATACATTTGGGATATCTATTGGGAAAGTGGTTATGAGATCTTCTAAAATAAATTCAATAAGAGGAATGTAACCTACAACTCGGTAGTAATCTTCAACATTTTGGACGTGATTATTTCGTTCAAATCTTGTTTTTTCGATTTGAACGCAAATAACTTTAACTTTTTCAAAAATCGCTTTAAATTGTTCTTCGGCTTTATTTCTTTTTTCTTCAAGGCACATGATAAAAATTTTGATAAGGCTTGATCCTTTTTGAAGATCTATATCTTGCTTTTGTAAAATGATACTAAGTGGCTGTGTTACAATAGGTATCACACTTAATATGTATATTCCGCAAATAAATTTAGAAGTACTAAGTGAGTTCCTTTATATAAAGGTAGAGATACTACCTTTCCACTCAGATATTTTTTCCAAATATTCTACTATATGATGTACACTTGTTGCAAAGACGCATAATGAAGAGAGTTTGGCTCCCAAATACTTTGCTAAAACTGTTTTTCGCTTAGGATGATTATATTTAAAAAATGTTGTCGTTTCTTTAACAAATGATACAACTTTTTGTATTAATGGCACTTTATTGCTTTTAGAAATTGAATTGTTCGATTTATGGGAATAGCAAGGCGTTTGTTTCGCATTTGTCGCTTTTCCAGAAATTTTTAACAGCTCCATTTTCTGCTGACATCAGTGGTCCCACCCATCTGCTCCATCTCCTACACAATATTTGTCAAAGCTTTAAGAACTATTGATGATAGTGCCTTCGCATCAATTGACACATCAACGTCATCAATATCTTTGAAGCCTCTTTAAATGCGTTTGCAACAAAGCCAATAAATTTTTCCCTAAAAACTTTTTGTTGTTTGTTGAAATATCTTAAAGATAAGGAAATATGGCTTTTCCCCGACAATTCGGGCTTTCGTCAAAAATTATCAAATAGAATTTTGATTCATATAACACATAAATATGTATATGTATATATAAATATTGCAAATACTAAGGCTTTTTAATAATTCAACCGCACGCATTATCAAGTCAAACGTTTAGTCTTTGGATATAGATGGCACCTGCTGGGATTGCATGTAGAATACTAAGTAATTGAATACGATAAACTAGATGTTTCATTGGAAATATCTAATCAATAACTATTAGGATTAAGATATGGATACTTATTTAAAATCGTTAGAGATTCAATAAAAAAAGTAAAAAATACTTATTGAAAATTTCGTTAGAGATTCCATAAAAAAAAGACAAAAAAAAATTTCCAAAAATTTTTTCCATTAAAAAAAATATTATTATTGGGAATTCTTGTATTATCGAAATTAACAAAACATATTTTTATAATTTACGGGGGGGAAATTTCCTTATTTCCCCCCCCCCCCTGAATCCGCGCCTGGAACGCAGGCTTAGACCCCTTTCACACTCGGCAAGTTACTTACAACAACAAAGTCTGTACAAAAAAAAATTTTTTTTCTTACCCCGATCTTACCGCTGACGAATACAATCCACGAGTTGCGCAAGAGACTTACGCAAGTAACTTGCCGAGTGTGAAAGGGGTCTTACTTAGACAAAAATGCTAAAAGCAAAAGGTGTATGTCACAATAAAAACTTTGACAACATTCACGCATTGTTTGTTAAAAAAGATTATACTTGCAGACTGTCAAAGCGCACAAAAAGATGAGAGTTGCCTAATTTTTCACTTCGCTCTGCGTTAAAAGTACTTTATGTGCCATGTTTCGCATAAGTATGAAAAGCGACTCTATAACGCGACTCAAAATTTTTATCTGACATGGCCTTAATTAATGATTATTTGTGCACATTTTTTTTTTGCATTAAAAATAAATATTTTTTTAAATTATTTTGCAAAGGACGAAATCGGGACTCAAGCATTTAATCCAGTCCCGATTATCATCTCTTACACCAGCGTTTTCAGGCGAGATTTGGACTAAAACAAAAGTAAATCGTGCCAAATTTTGTCGCGGTACAAAAATTTTCTTCAGATTTAAGTTATGCCGACAATACACGACATGGAACTGTACAGTGCGTTTGTGTTGTGTATGAGGGTGTTCTTGCTAGTTACTCATTGAACTGAGTGAAAATCACAACGAGTTTGATATTTGCTCAAATTGGTTCACTGTACAAACTTGTGTAGTGTATGTCTAAAACGGTCAGTTCTTTCGCTGTTATTTAAGAGTTGACAGCAAGAAATTTGCAAAAAAAATGCCTGAATTATCTCGCATTAAAAGCAGCAGCAGACTCGTGAAATCAAATGTTACGAAAAATCAATATAAACATTTATGGAAAACTAAAGGGCCAACCAGAATATGCTTAAACCACCTTAAACTACTGTCAAAAATTAACGATGTATTTAAAAAAACAAAATAAAAAAAATATTTAATTCCATTCGGAATGTGCAGTCAGTTTCGCGCTTTGCTTAAGCAAATGACAGCTCCATAAAACTTAGCAAAAAGTTTCATTAAGTGCAATATGGTTTGGCTCGTATGATTTACATATATTCGCCCAGTTGCTTAAGCCACGTTATGCACATTCTGGTTGGGCCTTTAAAGAGGAAAACTGTTTTCTTTTTTATTTGCACATGTTGTCTTTTTCACTTATAAATTTTGTAATAAAAGACTGCACATTATACATGCATAGTGTATATTACAAGGTTCGTTTACGCAGTGTCGGCATTGAGCGCTGGATTTTTATAGTTATGCCCGGCATTAGTAAAAAAGATTTCAGATGCGCTAAGGTTTCGGAGATATTTGATACCTAAGGACATACCCACAAAGTTAATGTTTGTATTTTCCTTATAAATATTATAACAATTTACTTCTCGTGCTCCTTTCTGGACCGCCCGCTTAAAGGGCTAGGTCAATTCCTAAACTGATTTATACCATTTTTACAATGTAAGTTTAATACAAAGGCATAATATTACATAAACATCATTAAACAACTTCATCACAACTTACCAAACGATCTTCATCTGGACGCAAAACAATTTTGGCACATGCCTTCATATGATACCGTACAAATGGCGAATTAATAGTGGCCAAATGCAACAAATAACTAAACAATATATAAAGTGTTGATGTAAAAAAGAAAATCACCGTCGATACACGGTCGTTTTGTATTAAAAGTTTTGTAACAACACGATTGGAAGACACAAGAAACCCGGCCAAACTTTCGCCAGTCATAACAGCCTGTGTATAACGTTTAGGAAACATACTTGCAAATCCATAAAAACTTGATTGTTGTACTGAAAATAAAAAACAAAACCAATGAAAATTTTTTTTTATATTTTGATTTGCTTTGGCATATAAATATTTAATTACCTGTACATCCGATGGCTACTAGTGATACGGCTGCCAAATTTACTGAATACGCCGTATTCGCTGCAAACATATGCCAGGCAACTTCACAAACTGCTACAAACACAAGTGTTGTAAAGGAGACAATGTAGCCGAACATTACACGTACTCGGAACGGAGCCAACGAAAGGAAAACATTGTTTAATAGTACAGTAGCAAAGGCCACTATTATATACGTCATTGACATGTCCAAAGCCACAGATCGTCCAGGAAAACGTGACTGCCAATAGTCTGAGGCGATTATAAAACTATGAAAAGAAAATAGAGTACAGGACATTAAAATTATAAAAAATACTTTTCACATATAGTTATATTGATAAATTTGTAGATTATCCTTCAAACACACACACTTTTATAAAAAAAAATTAATCAGGAAAAAACACACGCCCAGTTAAAGAAAACCTACAGCTAAAATCGTATATTCGCCGAATACGAATATCCAATTTGAGATTTAGAGACATTTGATTAGAAAAATTTTCCATTATCGTCCATAACACAAAATTAGAAAAAAAAAACTGGCACACCACTAAATGTATTTCACATTGTTATGATATTCCGATTACAGAATTTGAAGTTACAGTACTTTTCGCTTATAGTCCATTCCGCTTAAATGCCAAAAACGGATATAAGCCAAAACTGTCATATACACATACAGATATTTTCGAATTTCATACAAATTATTTGTTCCAAGGTCCATTTCGCTTGTAGTCCATTTTTGTTTAAAAGCCACATTTTCCTAGCATGCGTATATAATTCTTCATGCAAAAATGTTCGCTTATAGTCCACTCTGTTTTTTATATATTTTTAATCAACTGGCAACATGTTTTAATTTACTTTTCTGGCAACTATTATAAATGCCAAATTTCGCCATTTATGTTTCATGGCATGGTGTCTTCGTCGGAAATTTTTTTGTTAAATAAACGTCCAACTTCATAAAAAAAATGCTAATAAAAGTACTAGAGTTTTTTAAATAGACTTTGACGTTTGGTATAACAAAAAATTGTCAGGGGAAGACCCCATGTAAAGATCCTATGAAATTGATATTTATGTTGTGTTTGATTTCGTCATCCAAAGAATTAAAATGAATCTCATACGCATTTGTTTTTATTGAAATCTTTTAAAGCATTTGAATTAATTAATAAAAAAGATTTTTGTTTTAACTATTTATTTAAAATAAATCAATATTTGGTTATGTTTTAAATAAACTTTTCTTTTGTTTAAAAAGAGTGGATTTATTGAAGAAAATAATATTTATATAGTCCAAAATGTGGATTATACTAGGTTTCACTTATTATCCATAAAATGGCTTATAAAAAAATCGGTTATAGAACAAATTCGCTTATAGTCCACAAAAGTTGTGCAACTATAGTAGTGGACTATAAGCGAAAAGTACTGTATCAAGTTCGTACCTGAATGCCACTACTGAAAATGTTTATATAAGCATTATTATTATTATATAAAAGCCATAAGCACCGAGACCCAAAGGGTCTAATGTGCAGCCCAAGTGTTCACTGAAGTATAATTAGTCTACAAATAAAACCAATTATTCTACACGGTAAGATATTGATTGTATACTTCACTTGAAGTCATAAATTTAACTCCAAGGAACTGAGTTAAGGAACTCATTTTAAACAAAATTGAAAAAATTTATTAAGCACGACAAACACAATCTTGAAAAAGAAAAAATTGATTTTTTTTTAACATATTTAGGCGGCCTGCAATACCCCTGATGTGATTTAAAAGATTCTATAAAAAAAACTTTGATACCATGAAATTTCAAAATTATTATTTTTTTAGCAGTTTACAGCAAAAATTTGTTTTAGATATTTCGTTGGATTAACATGAAATGCCTAAACATTTACAACCGTATTCAAAACGAAAATTTGTGTACTCCGACTGTACTCCGCTCATCAAGTGAGCAATAGGGGTAGATAAGTGTTATATGGAAATCCTTAGCAGCAAGATTTCGATACGCTAGAACCCCCAATTTTGTGAAGTTTAAAAATAAACGCATGAGCCAAAAAATTAGGGGGGTGGGATGGGGGTAAATGGCTCCTCATCGGGGTCAAAGTTAGGGGAAAACGATACAAAAGCCAAAAAAAAAGCTTCACGACTCTCCCTGAGTCGCTCCTAGAGGGGTAAAATGTAAGACTGACTCCCACTAATATTTCCCCCTCCACATTTTTTTATTAACAAACTAACCCCCTATTTGTGCTCCTTAAGGGCGCTCCCATACTAAATATTTTTTTTTATAAATAGAGGAGTCAAATATATGGCGGCCCTCCAATATTTTTGCTACCCGAGCATTTTTTCAGAACATACCTAGTCTCTATCTTTAATCATTAGGGTGGCCTCCATACAAAAATTTCGAAAATAGCGGAGTTGCACAACATATGTTCGCAAAACTCAAAAA
Organism: Pollenia angustigena; assembly: GCA_930367215.1. NCBI lineage: Eukaryota > Metazoa > Arthropoda > Insecta > Diptera > Polleniidae > Pollenia > Pollenia angustigena. Next base: position 47,582,427 of record OV884058.1, read on the forward strand.
CGCTTTAGCTTTTTGAAAAAACTAAAAACACCGAAATTCCGCAATAAAATTTCATTTAAGAAAATATGCACAGTCGTTTTTGAAACAATATTTTTTTTTTTTTGGAAAAAAAAATTATTTTTTTATTAAAATTTCGAAATTTTTTGTTTTTTAAAAATTCATGAAAAAAATTTTTCAGACGTTTAAAAAACGAAATCACCAACAAAACAAGCCATAAATGATTAAAATCTGTTAGCAACTTTTGATTTTATTCACAAAAGTCGAAAAATTTAATTTATAAATATATTGAAAAAAAGTCCCATAAATGCCCAGGAGTCCCCAGGACCTCAATTAGTTTTTTGTCTTTAACATTTTCTCGAGACGTACTTGCCCCCTTATCTCCACTTTTCAGGGGAGCTCCCATACAAATATTGCGTTTTATGAAATTTTTAAATTAATTAAAATTTTTCGACTTTTGTGAATAAAATCAAAAGTTGCAAACAAATTTTAATCATTTATGGCTTGTTTTGTTTGTAATTTCGTTTTTTATACGACTGGAAAAAATTTTTCATGAATTTTTAAAAAACCAAAAATATCGAAATTTTAATAAAATAAAATAATTTTTTTTTTTTTTTTTAATTGTTTCAAAAATATATTTGAAAAAAAAAATACTTTTCTAAAAGGAAATTTTATTGTGGAATTTCAGTTTTGTTTAGTTTTTTCAATAAGCTAAAGTGTTTTTGAGTTTTGCGAACATATTTTGCGCAACTCCGCCATTTTCGAAATTTTTGTATGGGGACCACCCTAAGATTAAAGATGGAGACTAGGTATGGAAATATTAGTGGGAGTCAGTCTTACATTTTACACCTCTATGAGCGACTCAGGGACAGTTGTGAAGCTTTTTTTGGCTTTTGTATCGTTTTCCCTATCTTTGACCCCGATGAGGAGCCATTTACCCTCATCCCACCCAACTAATTTTTTGGCTCATGCGTTTTTTTCTTCACAAAATTGGGGGTTCAAGCGTATCGAAATCAAAAAGTCGTGCACTAATCCATACCTAGTGAGCAACTAAAATGTTAATAAAGCATTCAGTCATGAGTTTTTTCAAAACACTAAAAGTGTTAAATCGCCCGATTAAGAAAAATTTTTACATCTCTGTTTTATATATATATATATATATATATATATATATATATATATATATATATATATATAATGTCCTGTGGTTCCTATTCGGAACAAAATTCAATTGACAGAAATAATTAAAAATGTTTTTTTCTCACAAAAGTGCCAAAATTTAAAAAGAAAACTCAAAAATGTATTTGAAGTTCAATTTGTTTAAAAATATAAAAAATACTCTGCAATAAAAGATAAATCTCGACAAATGGTAACGCTGCTTTCAAAACAAACTTCTTTTTGTCAGTGATGCCACAATAATAATAGAACTTATTGCCACTTTTCTAGTGATGACACTAAAATAATCGAAAGATGTAGAATGGAATAAAGTGAGATAGGAACATCTTTTAAAGATGTTGATTTTTAGTCCTATGTATTTCTTATGGAAATATGTTAACATCTTTGCAAATGGCGGCAAATTGATGGTAGATGTTAGATGTTGATCAGTGTAAAAAGGCTATTTAGATAAAACTTACCCATTTCCATACGAAATTACATTTTTAGTGCAACTATTTATAGTCGAAATTTATAATAGTTAAAAAAAAGTTCAGTTCATCAATAAAACTATTTCTCCAAACTTAAAATAATGCTAAAAAAAAAAGCTGAAAATATTTAATTCTAAATTAAACTGCAAAAATTCTAATATGGTCACACTGACACTTATACTTCAATACCTTTAGATTTCGCTTTTCTCACTCTTTTTGAGCTTTTATTTAGTAATTCACCGCCTCTTTTCGGTGGTTATTGACACATTTAATTTAGGGTTTTTTTCTTTTTTTATCTTGACTTTATTTTGCTTAATTTTGTTTCTTACAGTCGTAAGTAATGATTAACAAACTATTTAGCTTCCCACTTCTAATTATTGTAAATTACGCAGAAGGAAAAGATCTCTCCAAGTTTTTTAAAAGTTATATGTCAATCTACCGCAGCGAATGCATTTCTAACTTGTGAAATAGGATTGGAATTAACTTGATGTTACATTGACCCATTCCAGTTGTCAATAATTTTCGTAAGATAAATAGACTAATGTTTGTTGGTTTTTTACTTTACTAAAAGAATATTTTATTTTGCGTTACAGACAAAAGTTTTTTTTTTTTTTTTGTTGAATAAAAATTATTAAAAACTTATATTTTTAATTTATTTTATGTATCTTTTTAAATTGATCACTTCCGGCTTCGCAGTGCTACAACTATGGATAGTCATTTACATATCTTTTAAACTAATTAAAAGTAATTTCGGATTTAAAAAGAAAAATTATTAAAATTGAAATGAAAAATTAAGAAATGTTAAGAAATTTGCATTACTCTTTAACTTAAGAATACCCCATTATCAAATAATTAAGTTCGAAAAATTAATATAAATTGGCACCCATAGCTCGACAAAAAACATCATAAAAAATATTTAGCACACACATTTATATCTACTATACCCTTTTTTCATTGAAAATGAGAAAATTCAAGCTGAAATTGAGAAGTTCATTTTGAAATTGTGATAATTCCAAATAAAATTGAGAAATCAAAGTAATTTTTGGGAATACAAAATTTTAATTGTGCCAAATTTGGTACAATTGTATCACAAATCAAATCATTGATCTGCATCTGGCTACCGCTAACAGTGCAGCCACACGATCAAGATTTTCTTGATAGTCTTTTACATATACTGATTGTCAAAATATGCAAAAGTTGACAGCTGTGACGTAGGCTGCACGCAAGTTGAAAGCAATTTACGTTTAAAAACGTTTAAAAAACGAAATCACCAACAAAACAAGCCATAAATGATTAAAATCTGTTAGCAACTTTTGATTTTATTCACAAAAGTCGAAAAATTTAATTTATAAATATATTGAAAAAAAGTCCCATAAATGCCCAGGAGTCCCCAGAACCTCAATTAGTTTTTTGTCTTTAACATTTTCTCGAGACGTACTTGCCCCTTATCTCCACTTTTCAGGGGAGCTCCCATACAAATATTGCGTTTTATGAAATTTTTAAATTAATTAAAATTTTTCGACTTTTGTGAATAAAATCAAAAGTTGCAAACAAATTTTAATCATTTATGGCTTGTTTTGTTTGTAATTTCGTTTTTTATACGACTGGAAAAAATTTTTCATGAATTTTTAAAAAACCAAAAATATCGAAATTTTAATAAAATAAAATAATTTTTTTTTTTTTTTTTAATTGTTTCAAAAATATATTTGAAAAAAAAAAATACTTTTCTAAAAGGAAATTTTATTGTGGAATTTCAGTTTTGTTTAGTTTTTTCAATAAGCTAAAGTGTTTTTGAGTTTTGCGAACATATTTTGCGCAACTCCGCCATTTTCGAAATTTTTGTATGGGGACCACCCTAAGATTAAAGATGGAGACTAGGTATGGAAATATTAGTGGGAGTCAGTCTTACATTTTACACCTCTATGAGCGACTCAGGGACAGTTGTGAAGCTTTTTTTGGCTTTTGTATCGTTTTCCCTATCTTTGACCCCGATGAGGAGCCATTTACCCTCATCCCACCCAACTAATTTTTTGGCTCATGCGTTTTTTTCTTCACAAAATTGGGGGTTCAAGCGTATCGAAATCAAAAAGTCGTGCACTAATCCATACCTAGTGAGCAACTAAAATGTTAATAAAGCATTCAGTCATGAGTTTTTTCAAAACACTAAAAGTGTTAAATCGCCCGATTAAGAAAAATTTTTACATCTCTGTTTTATATATATATATATATATATATATATATATATATATATATATATATATATATATATATAATGTCCTGTGGTTCCTATTCGGAACAAAATTCAATTGACAGAAATAATTAAAAATGTTTTTTTCTCACAAAAGTGCCAAAATTTAAAAAGAAAACTCAAAAATGTATTTGAAGTTCAATTTGTTTAAAAATATAAAAAATACTCTGCAATAAAAGATAAATCTCGACAAATGGTAACGCTGCTTTCAAAACAAACTTCTTTTTGTCAGTGATGCCACAATAATAATAGAACTTATTGCCACTTTTCTAGTGATGACACTAAAATAATCGAAAGATGTAGAATGGAATAAAGTGAGATAGGAACATCTTTTAAAGATGTTGATTTTTAGTCCTATGTATTTCTTATGGAAATATGTTAACATCTTTGCAAATGGCGGCAAATTGATGGTAGATGTTAGATGTTGATCAGTGTAAAAAGGCTATTTAGATAAAACTTACCCATTTCCATACGAAATTACATTTTTAGTGCAACTATTTATAGTCGAAATTTATAATAGTTAAAAAAAAGTTCAGTTCATCAATAAAACTATTTCTCCAAACTTAAAATAATGCTAAAAAAAAAAGCTGAAAATATTTAATTCTAAATTAAACTGCAAAAATTCTAATATGGTCACACTGACACTTATACTTCAATACCTTTAGATTTCGCTTTTCTCACTCTTTTTGAGCTTTTATTTAGTAATTCACCGCCTCTTTTCGGTGGTTATTGACACATTTAATTTAGGGTTTTTTTCTTTTTTTATCTTGACTTTATTTTGCTTAATTTTGTTTCTTACAGTCGTAAGTAATGATTAACAAACTATTTAGCTTCCCACTTCTAATTATTGTAAATTACGCAGAAGGAAAAGATCTCTCCAAGTTTTTTAAAAGTTATATGTCAATCTACCGCAGCGAATGCATTTCTAACTTGTGAAATAGGATTGGAATTAACTTGATGTTACATTGACCCATTCCAGTTGTCAATAATTTTCGTAAGATAAATAGACTAATGTTTGTTGGTTTTTTACTTTACTAAAAGAATATTTTATTTTGCGTTACAGACAAAAGTTTTTTTTTTTTTTTTTGTTGAATAAAAATTATTAAAAACTTATATTTTTAATTTATTTTATGTATCTTTTTAAATTGATCACTTCCGGCTTCGCAGTGCTACAACTATGGATAGTCATTTACATATCTTTTAAACTAATTAAAAGTAATTTCGGATTTAAAAAGAAAAATTATTAAAATTGAAATGAAAAATTAAGAAATGTTAAGAAATTTGCATTACTCTTTAACTTAAGAATACCCCATTATCAAATAATTAAGTTCGAAAAATTAATATAAATTGGCACCCATAGCTCGACAAAAAACATCATAAAAAAATATTTAGCACACACATTTATATCTACTATACCCTTTTTTCATTGAAAATGAGAAAATTCAAGCTGAAATTGAGAAGTTCATTTTGAAATTGTGATAATTCCAAATAAAATTGAGAAATCAAAGTAATTTTTGGGAATACAAAATTTTAATTGTGCCAAATTTGGTACAATTGTATCACAAATCAAATCATTGATCTGCATCTGGCTACCGCTAACAGTGCAGCCACACGATCAAGATTTTCTTGATAGTCTTTTACATATACTGATTGTCAAAATATGCAAAAGTTGACAGCTGTGACGTAGGCTGCACGCAAGTTGAAAGCAATTTACTTTTTCAAGATGTCGTCGCCGAGAAAACAACTCAAAATGTTTTGCTATTTTCCACTTTTGATTTTTCTGCACTGTAGGCTGTTCGAAGGGACATTATTTTTTTCTTTACTTCTTCCACTGGCATTTTAGTTTCAGAAGCTATAGACTCGTAGGCTTTTATTTTCAAATCATTTCGCCTATATGATGAAAGATTCATGTTCCATAAAATTTCATGGCTTCTGTACAGCTCTATGAATCGCAGAACATCATTTTGCTTATTAATTTTATTAATAAACATATTTCACTTATTTTTTAGGTTTTTAGTTAAAATTTTAAAATTCCCGCAACAATTTGTAAAAAAAAAAAGAACTTCAGCTTTTGCCGGCAAAATATTTGTGAAAAAAAACAAAAACAACTTCAAAAGATTTGTAATAAGCTGTTTTCTTGAACGAAAATTGATACACTCACTGGCAAGAGAATTTTCGAGGCAAGTTCGTATCAATTTTTAAAAGTATGAGTGTATTGGTAAAAGAGTGTGAGTGTATTAAAACTTGATAGCCAAAACTTGATCGTGTAACCCTCAAGTAAGTTACTATTGTTTCTGGTATTAAATGAGTGTTGGTTACTTGAAAACTGTACTGTATGGTGTCCAATATTATGCATGCATTTGAAAACATATAAAAGAAGCTGCAACTTGTAAAGGCCATATAGAATATATTTGCATTTCAGTCACATCATCTTTTTTAAAAACACAAATGACGGTTATTTTGGAAAATCTCAAAAACTGTTCTATTTTGACAATTCTGAGAAATAATCTATTCTTTATAATAAGCTACTTTCGATGTCTCCAACATCTACGATAAGTGAACAAATTTATTTTTCTAAAAGATAATTTTATAAGGGGTCCTTTAATTAAAATAACTTATAAAATGATCTCACAGTCTATTTTAAAATAAATACATATCTGTGCCATTTTGACTTACAGACATAAGTCGAGATAAGATAGCAAAAAAAGTTTAAAAAAACTCGGTGAAAAAAAATCATTTTTATTAAATAACTAGCAAACCCGACGAACTCCGCTTCGCCACCAGATGGCTTCGTTTTATGTAACATTTCGTTTGGTGATTAAAAGATGAAGAAAATTTTTTGTTTGTTTTATATTTGAAAAGGAAAAATTTTATTTCATTTCACAACAGTAATGAATTCATTTCGATTACAAAAATGAAGTGTTATTTAGTTGAACTTCTCTAAGTAAATGACGTTAAAATTGAATGCCATGTCGGTTGGAATCATTGGGATCCGAGGTATCAAAACATTTTCTCCCTTGTACTTTCCTTTAAGCATTGTTGCTTCGATGACGTTATTCATCAGTTTTTTTTACCGTAAGTCGGGTGCCATTACAAAGACGTGGTTGGTTTATATTTCGTAACATTATGGTTACCGATCCAACTTTTAGTTTGAATTTATGAGGAGGTAATCCGGGTAATCCCAGGGAGTTCGATTGGATAGTTGACGACATCGTTCTGAGAAGTAATGGAATCTACCGATTTGTACGTCTCCAATTTGCCAGCGATTTCACTTTGAATCTTAAAATTCAGTTCGTCGACATCAACGTAGCTAATATAGCACGTTCGCTCAACAAATCTTGATTTCTGTAATTTTGTGTACGGATTAGTTCGGACTTTGATTCGGTGAACCGGCAGAAATGGAAATATCCACCGGGATTTTGTCGTTTCCTATGTCCAGCAATTGTTTGGAAAATACGTCTCGAGATTGATTGTTTTGCATCTCGACCCGCACTTTCAGAGTCAATTTGAGCTTCCTAACGTGTTTCCAAAAAGCAGACGACTTCAAACATGCATTTAATTCATCGGCGGGCATTGATCGTGGTATCACTGTAAGTGTTTGCCAAAAATCACCTGCCAACAAATCATCGTACCTCCAAATCGGCTTTGATTGTTTCGTAGTAGGCGTAAAAGTAGGCGTGGTAAATTTTTCTTTCGATGAAAACTTAAAATGGAATAATACGAACATTTGAAAGAAAAATTAGTCAAATCGATGGAGCCGATTTTAGGTAAATCGAAAAAAGTGGGCGTAAAAGTGGGCGGGGAACAATTTTCTTTCCGTATAAACCTAAGTTGGACCATGGCGATCACTTTAAAGAAGAAATCGTCCAAATCGGTCAAGCAATCCTCAAGTTATGTGCTTAATAGAAAAAGTGGGCGTAAAAGTAGGCGTGGTAAATTTTTCTTTTGAAGGAAACTTATAATCTAAAACTTAGTCAAATCGATGGAGCCGTTTTCTGATTTTAGGTAAATCGAAAAAAGTGGGCGTAAAAGTGGGCGGGGAACAATTTTCTTTCCGTATAAACCTAAGTTGGACCATGGCGATCACTTTAAAGAAGAAATCGTCCAAAACGGTCAAGCAATCCTCAAGTTATGTGCTTAATAGAAAAAGTGGGCGTAAAAGTATGCGTGGTAAATTTTTCTTTCGATGGAAACTTAAAATGCATTGATACGAACATTTAAAAGAAAAATTAGTCAAATCGATGGAGCCGTTTTCTGATTTTAGGTAAATCGAAAAAAGTGGGCGTAAAAGTGGGCGGGAACAATTTTCTTTCCGTATAAACCTAAGTTGGACCATGGCGATCACTTTAAAGAAAAAATCGTGCAAATCGGTCAAGCCATCCTCAAGTTATGTGCTTAATAGAAAAAGTGGGCGTAAAAGTAGGCGTGGTAAAATTTTCTTTCGATGGAAACTTAAAATGCATTGATACGAACATTTAAAAGAAAAATTAGTCAAATCGATGGAGCCGTTTTCTGATTTTAGGTAAATCGAAAAAAGTGGGCGGGGAACAATTGTCTTTCTGTATAAACCTAAGTTGGACCATGGCGATCACTTTAAAGAAAAAATCGTCCAAATCGGTCAAGCCGTCCTCAAGTTATGTGCTTAATAGAAAAAGTGGGCGGGGAACAATTTTATATGCTATAAACCTCACGGAGCCCGAGACCTTTCCAACGAATGCAAAACCGTGGAAATCGGTTCGTGCGTTCTGGGGTTATAGCGTCAGGAAGGAAAACCCGACTTATTTTTATATAATAGATAAAATAAACCAAAATTAAAGAAAAATTTCGTTTATAATACAAAATTTTTAAAACGTAAACAAAAATGTTTTTGAATAAAAAATTCGTATGATTTACAACAATTTTTTCAACTTTTAAGATTTTTTGTCAAAATGGCACAGATATTATGAATTAAAAATACATACATGTTTGCAATAATTGTTATGCTTGGTATGTTATTGTTTTTTCTTTACTTATAAACTCCAAATAATAAATAATTTATGAATTTTTATTTGTTGTTATTACTTAATTTATAAAAAAACTTTATTAATCGGTTAACCAATCAATAACAAAATTAACCGATTTAACCAAAACCTCGGTTAATTAATCGAGCAATTAACCGATTAAATCAAAAGGCCGATTAAATGAATACCCTAATAGATAGCCTTTAAATTAAACATCTCTTTCAAAAATTGCTCCTAATTTCATTAATAAAAAATTGCGGTACTTTGATAATCGATTTGTAACAAATACTTTACAAACAACAACATACTGTCGTCTTTACATACCAAAAATGAACTACATTTTCCCAAATTGACACACGAAAAAACAATAGGGAAACCAAGTAGAAATACCTGCCTATTCTACATCTACACCTTCATAAAATGTATGAACTCACCTATTGTAAGGTAATACAAAACCTATGCCTGCTGCCAGCATTGCTAAATAGACCATGTATTTTTGATCTTTGGGTGCACGAGCATCATTTTCCGGACTATCCATGGGCTCGTGACGTATACCGGAACTACGACCTTCTAGCGGTTCATATGTGGTAGACTGCGTGGATTCCATTTTTAATTTCTTATGTTTTCTCTCTCGACTGGCAAAACAATTGAACCGTTAATGGGATTTACAGGTTTCTAACAGTTAATTGTAAATCTGTTGTAACTTTTCTCTCAGCAGTAGACAGCTTTAAACTTTTTATAGTTTTGTTTAGTTGTATGTTCTAGCAACTGTTTCTTTATTAAAAATGTCAATGTTAATCGCAGCTTAAATCGTTTAAGTAGCACTTACACTGCTGCATTGAAAAGTTTGTTTGTATTTTTTTTTTCAGCAGGAATTTCCGTTTAATGAGGGTGTTTTAAAGAAAGAAAGAAAAAAAAAGAGAGGTACTCATTCCACATACATTTGTACGTACAAATTCACTTGTATGGATGTGCGTGTGTATGAGGCAATAAAATTTTGTTTTATTTTTAATTTATAACAGCCGTATTCATAAACATTTTAAACTCCATTTCAAATCTGTTTTAAGCATAAATCGTTAAAATTGTATTCATAAACGAATATTACCTTAAAAACCCTATTTTAAACCTTGTGTAAATAAGCGAATTTTAAAATTGGTTCGACCCTTGTTTAAACCTATTTTAAAATGACATTTTTGCTTTTTGCTGTGTGTTTATGGTCATTTTGAACACTTTTGCGAGAAATTTTAAGACAATATATTATTATGTATTTAAACATTAAAAATAAAATGAAATTCAAAAATATGTATGTATGAAAAATGTATATTATTAATATATTTTTCAATTTCACAAATTAAAGCTCAAAAAATTATTAATTGTACATTATGAACTAGTGATGTGTAAACGATCAAAACAAATAAAATAAAACTCGTTATTTGAATACTTTTTGATATCAGCAATAAAATCATCATCTAAATTGCACTTTGTTTTGTTTTGTTTGAACTCTTTATTTTTTTAAATATAAGAGACAACTATTCATATATAAAAAACAATTTTTTTCTCACACACGACAAAAAAAAATTTTAGATACGAATACGAGTATGAATTAATAACCACTGTTTTACATCATTATGATTCATGTGACAAATAAAAGAGATAGCGTTGCCACCATCAAATTAAAAAAGACGGTAAAACGTTTATTAGTTAAAATGCTGATTATGAATACGAATTTAAAAAAAAGCTTTTTTAGGCTTAAAATGTTTTTTAACTAAAATTCATCTAAAACCTGAATTATGATTTTTTTATGAATACGGCTGTAAGAATTTATACTATTTTTAATTGTTTTACACTTGTTTTTAATCTTTTGACACAAAATTTAAATTATTATTTTTAAATAGTTTTTTTTTATATTTAAATTTTCGCAAATTCCTTTACAATTATAAAAGATTTTTTCACACTTGACTACATTTTTTTCAATTCTTCACATTTTTCTTAAGGCGTTTCTTTATACAAAAATATTGATGTTTTTTATTCGTAAAAAATATTTTCTTGTCGTAATGTTTCAATACAACTTTTGTTATTATTATTAATTTCAATTATTATTTTAAATAATTTACTTTTTCCACAATAAAATCTGGTATATTTTATTTTTGTGAAATTTTTATTTAAAAAATAAACTAAATAGATTTTCTATACAACTTTTATGTTCTGTTATGTGTTTTCTTGTGCTTTGCCGTTGTAATTTTTTGCGCATGTTTGTAAAAAATTGATTTTCCCTTTTGGATTTTGTCATGTTAGAGTTCTCTGTTTATTTATTTAGGTTTTTTTATGTTTTTATTATTTTCTACATCTTATCAATCTGTCAAGCTGTTGTAAGTTTTGTGCATAGTGTTTTGTTAAAAAAAAATCATTTATGTAAAATGAAATCATATGAATCAATCACATTAGGTTTGTGGCTGAGATAAATTTGCAGTTTATCACAGGGTGTTTCAAAGCATTTGAATTGTTTGTTAGGCAGATGATTAGCCACCGCACAGTGCGAAATTTCTTGACTTTAGCGGAACTTAATTATTTTAACAAGTAAAACAGTCTAGTTTTTGGAACGCAAACGGCATACGCCAACATAAAAATGAATTAGAATACTTTCTTAAAAATAAACAAATTGATGTCATGATGGTTTCTGAAACTCATTTGACCTCAAGAAATACGTTAAAAATCAATTGCAATCAATATCAATATTTTGCTTGTTACACCTAATTTTCACGATGATTTAAAAGACATGTCTTTTTTGTAGTTCTTTTTTAAAGAAACTTCCAAAAACATGTTAAATTTTCACAATGTTTCTTATTTTGTTTGATTTTTTTTATTTTCCTTATATATGTATGTATGAATGTATGTATTGAATATTTATACCCACATCACAATAGTGGAGAGGGTATTATGCATTTGTGCTGATGTGTGTATCGCCTTAAAATATTGGTTTTAGACCCACCTTAAAGTATACCGATCGCCTTAGAATCACTTTCTGAGTCGAACTAGCGATGTCCGTCCGGCTGGATGGCTGGCTGGCTGTCCATGTAACCTTGTGCATTTGGGTCATAGGTTCTTATTGACACAAGGACCAGGCCTACTGAAAATGGGCCGAATAGTAGGACCACGAGGGAAGATAGGGGGAAATTTCTTCCTCTCAAAAACTATCGAACCGATTTCAATGAAATTTAAAACATAGTTAGAACCATATCTGTATGGACACAAAATGTATGCATTTTTTAAAAAATAGGACCACGAGGGGAGACAGGGGCAACTTCTGCCTCTCAAACCGATTTTAATGAAATTTAAAACATAGATAGATTCATATCTATATGGACACATTAGCTAAACAGTTTTTCAAAAATAGGACCACAAGGGGAGGTAGGGAGCAATTTCTGCCTCTCACAAACTTTCAAACTGATTTTCATGAAGTTTATAAGCATAGATAAATCTATATTTATGTATATGGACACATAAGCATGATGTGTTTTTAAATACTGTGGTGTAGGGTATCATATGGTCGGGTTTAACCGTCTATACTTTCTTACTTGTTTTAAATTAAATTTGTTTATTTTTTATATTTTAATAAGCAATTGTCATTTTGAAATAAAAGTACAACATAAATTAAAAAACAAAATTAAGTGCAAGGAGAAATGTCAAAAAAACACAGAAAATACGATTCATGTCTTTTTTTCTACCCTGCTTATTTTTCTCCCCCGCTCGCTATCAAACTAAAAAAGACATGTTTCAAAAATAGGGAAAAAAATCATCGTGAAAATTGAGTGTTAAACTATGGAAAACTTTTTTTTTAAATAAAAAGTTACTTTGGTTGAAATGTACAGTCTATTTTTTAGATCATTAAAATCTTAAATCACTTTCATTTGTTTTCAAATAGAAGAATTTTAAATTGCTCCTGATCTACACCGCAAAGAAATTACCCATGCTCTACCAACGAGAGTAAAAATTACACCAAATTCGGGTAATTACCCAGAAAGTGGCAACACTATACCTCGCATAGCAAAGAAAATTATTCTTTTTATCTTTAATGATATTTACGCCTTGAATACTATCCTCAAAAGTGGAAGGTTTCCTTAATTACCATGATACCAAAGTCAGGTAAAGATCATATAAGCCTATTAGCTTATTATCTATCTTATTAGCTATTTGAGAAATTATAAGTGTCAAAATTAAAAACGATTTTAAGTGAAAAAAGATGTATTCCAAACCATCAATTCTGATTTAGAAGAAAACACAGCACAATTGAACAAACTCATCGAATAGTAAATGTCATAAGAAACGCCTTTGAAGAAAAAAATATTGTTCATCGATGTTTTGCAAGCTTTTGATAAACGTCCGGCATGAAGGCTTATTACATAAATTGAATCAAAACTTACCAGCAAACACACACAAGATGTTTTAAAACTCCTTAGTCGGTCGTCAGTTTATTATTAAAGATGGAAATTTCTTAAGTTCCCTCAGCCAATTGCCCCTGGAGTCCCACAACGCAGCATCCTGGGTCCTATATTATACTTTATTTATACTTCGGACATGCCAACAAACAACTACACCCAAACTTCAACAATTGCGGACGATATAGCTTTTCTAAAAGTGCACGAAAACCGTCATGAAGCATATCGTTACTTACAGGATCACATATTTCAACTAGAAATATGGTTAAAACAATCGAAATAACACCCTGAACCGGGAATCATGCCCCCTATTAAAATAAATAATCAAATAATATCTCAACATTCTCATGTAAAATATCTCGGTATACATCTAGATCGGCGATTAACTTTTAAAATACTCTTGTAACGACGCTATAAAGATTTTTTTTACAATTGGATGTTATAAATTTTATATATTGGTATTTCCACAGAAATGTCTACTTTTTGTCACGTAACGTCACTAACCATTTTGAATCGTTTCTTAAAGAATAATGAAAATATTATTTACTTTTTTTGCATTTGGGTGTAGAGCGCAACTAGGTTTTCATTTAGTGAAAGAGAGGAAAAATTTGAACAACGTGGTTCTAAAATACAAGAATAATTGCTAGGTGACGTGACGTGACAAAAAGAGAGATTTTCTGTGGAAGTGCCCATATGAAAATCAAAAAATTTTGAAAATTAAAAAAAAAAATTATTTTACTACTATAAATTGTCCAAAAATATTTATTTTCTCCAACTTCAATGGCTTGTATATATTGATCACCAACGACCTCTAGCCCAAGACTTAAAACAAATTAAAGCTTAAAATCTCAGCTAACGGCCTATTTTTATTTAGCTGCCCTGAGCAATTCCGGTATAAAAAACTAAAAGAAGTTAAGCTCGATTCACCCATGCGTTCCGAACAAAATTTTTGTCCGGACAAAATTTTTTTTATATTGAGTTTGACGTTTTACTTTTGAGAGAGAGAGCAATGAATTTGTTCGGAACGTTTTTTCTTGAATTGGTTTAATTTTAATTCTTGTGCCGAACAAAATGAACTGAGATGCCACTTTTTTCAATTTGTACATAAAAGTTGAATTGAGCTGCCACATATTAAATTTTTCGTTTTGTGCTGAATAAAAAAAAAAAAAATTAAACAAAAATGGATGTTAAAGAAAATATTGCCCTGAAACTTATTGAGGAAATAAAAAATCCAGGAAGACGATGTATTTATCATATGGGAAATCGTTCATATAAAAATACTTACTTAAAACAAAATATATGGACGGAAATAGAAAAATCTATTGGAATTGGTCGTAAGTAAATTTTAAATGGTAAGTTTAAATATTTTTTAACATAATGTTTACCAATTATTGTAGGAAGTGAATGTTAATTATTTATAAACGATTCCACGTCATGAAAGCGCATCTCTGGAACAAGTGTGTGGAAAACACCGTTGGTTCTTCTTTTCTGTAATATTTTTTAACTGCTATTCTTTTTACTTTCAACCTTTTTTGATAAATTTGTTTTGCTAGTAAATGGGTTTTATGCAATTCAATTAAAAATAATAAAATTAATTTTCTTCTTTCTTCCATTTTCACACACTTTTATAAAAAAACAAATAGTTTGTTAACTGTGCTGCCACTTTGTATAATCGTTTACATCTGTAAACCATATGGTAGCTTTGTTTGTCCGGACAAATTTTCCGAGATGGGTGAATCGTTCTGCAGAACACTCTCTCTAAAAAAATTATTGTCCGGTCAAAAATATTGTTCGGAACGCATGGGTGAATCGAGCTTTAGGACAAATTTCCAGTACAAGCATGGTATTGCGCATAAGAATGTGCAAAAAATATTGATATTTGAAAAAAAATATAATCGATAAATACCGCCGATATTTAAAATACCTACATATATTTCGATATATCAATATTGAAATAAGACTATCGAATTCGATCGAAGTCTTCATAAAAAATTCAAAACTTTACCCGTTTTTCAAACAATAAAAATGCGGGTGTCTTTAAGATTTTATGTGAAATCAAAAATAATACCAAATTAAATATAAAAAATTTTTAAATTAGCGATTTTTACCAAAATTAAAAACTAAGTCGCCCAGTGCAAAACGAATGAAAGATAAATTTGTTAAACAAAACGAAGTTTGGTGGGATAACATGTATTGTTTTGGTGAAGATCTTTCAGAATATGAAGAACCAATGTGTTCTCATGAAGTCAAACGTGGTCGCCCTTCCAAAGCCTTTGAATTTGATCAATCTCGTGCTAAAAGGAGTAAAGTACAGCAGTTATGTATGTGATAGTAATTCGGCAGAACTTTTTATTTCATGGGCTGCAAACAAATTTAATAGGGATGGAAAATGTTAAAAAATTTTAAGTCCAGAAAAAGCACTAAGGCCCGTTTTCACAACTAACCGATAGCTAAAGGTAGGATTTTATCGGCCGTATAAAAAGTGTTTCATTATTACAACTTTACTCTTAACTACCAGGTAGAATGAACATTATTCTACTTTATCGCTCACTTTAGGTTTAAGTAAAGTTTTAAGAATGTAACACTTTTGATAAGGCCAGTTAAAGTCTACTTTAAGCTATCGGTGAGTTGTGAAAACGGGCCTAAGCATCATTATTGATGCTGGTTTATCAAAACATCAGTAAAAAATCTTATGTGATATTTTCCCCCCATATCATCAAGTTCTTGGTGTTAAAATGCAATGTTATCCTAAAAATTTGGAAGTACAGGAAAACTATAGTAAAGTCGGTATGCAAGATTTACTCGATCGTACTGTATCCAGAATATTGAAGGCGAAAACGAAAGCTAAGACAGAGGTACTTCCAAATCATCTACAACTAATTTCTAAATGGGGTTGTGATGGATCTGCAGGACATAGTGAATACCATCAAATATTTAATGATCCAAATTTAAATGACAAAAATATTTTTTGACAAGTATTGTATCTCTCAATTTGAAATGTATTGATGGCACAAATGATTACTAGCGAAATACAGGTCCATATTCAACAACTTTTTGTAGGTCAATAAAATTTCAATTTGTAAAAGAAGCGGCAAATGTTATTTCTGAAGAAGTTAAAGGGTGCAAAATTAAATTAAAGATGTGAAAAAACTGCTGTTAACATTTATGAAAAAAGTTTTAAAATTTTACATACTCCTGTTTTAACCATGATTGATGGAAAGGTTGCGAATACAATCACACAAACATCAGGAATGGCTGTGTGTTCTATATGTCAAGCTAAGCCAATCGAAATGAACAATATGGAAGTATTAAGGACAAAACCAATTTCGGAAGAAGGGCTTCAATTTTTAATTTTCCCTTTACATTCGAGAATAAAATTTATGGAGTGCATATTGCATATACATACAGTAGTTTTGACTTAACTGCCTTTTGTTTACGTGCACTTTTGACTTAACGGCACAACATTTTGGAATTATTCTTTATAATTCCATACAAATTCCTTTTTTAAGTGCACTTTCTATACCTGCACATTTAAGATAAATGCACAAAATTTTTGGCATATTAAAATTATTTTCATACAAAAAATCAAAGTTAGCTGCACTTTGACTTAACTGCCCAAAATACATATTTTCTGGAATTATTCTTTAAAATCCTTGTTTACGTGCATTTTGTATACCTGCACATTTTTCATATTTTTGGGCAGCTTTAAAATATTTTCATACAAAACATCAAAGTTAGCTGCACACATAAAAATATATGGTGACCACTTTTTCACATAAATATCCAATTTAAGCTGTTTATAAAAATATAAATCGCAATTATTTTGTTTTTTTCATAAATTTGTATGTTCTTTGTTAATTCTCATTGTTTTTGTTAATATTTCTTTTATATTAAATAAACATACATATGTACATTAGGGGTATAACCAATTTTTTGTCATAGTACCATGAGGTCAACCATGTCCTAGTAACCATGGAAATCATAATCTTTTGTAATTTTTCTCAAAAAAGTTCACGCACCAGTTGGTTTTTCTAATTCAATGCTATATTGAATATTCATAATTTTATATGGTGTTTTTTATTCTTTTTTAATTTTTTTTTTTTTTTTGTTAAAAAAAGGTTAAAGATACGTTTGCGGAAAAATCTCTTACCATATCCAAATATGAATGAAATTTCATACTTGAGCTATTTTTTGTTTTAAATAAACATATTATTAATTTTTCTTTACCAAATAGAAAATTAAAACTTTTCAAAACTTCATCGCGGTTGGTGCGTGAACTTTTTTGACCTTAGCTAAAAAACAAATATACGTTCCCTTATAGTTGTTTATGCTCTATCGGACTGTGCTATGCCAATTTTGATATTTTAAAAAATGTTTAAAAAGTTATATCCCTAATGTACATGTATAAAATGATCTGTTATTTCCCAGCTAGCATAGGCTGTTTGTTAGACGATTATGTTTAATATACAACTCCTAAAAGAATCTCTGATCATTATCTGACGAGTAACAAAAACAAAAACATCTACATAAATCTTTTTTTAATTTATTATTTTTATACCCTCCACCACAATTAGTTGTGAAGAGGGTATATTAAGTTTGTCATTCCGTGTGAAACTTTTTTATTATTCATCTCAGACCCTATAAAGTATATATATTCTGGGTCCTTGAGCAATTTTAAGTCGATTTAGCCATGTCCGTCTGTCTGTCCGTCTGTCCGTCTGTTGAAAACACGCTCACTTTCGAAAAACTCAAAAGAAATAAACAAACTTGGTGTCAAATTGCTTGTAGTTATCCTAACCAGCAAAATCGGTTCAATAGGATCTGAGCTATGAATCAAAATGTGGAACCACCACCTAAAAAAAATTTATAATTTTGTTTCAAAAACTAACATAAATGGTGGAAAAATGCACAGAATGATATAAGATTTCGCAACAGTTCGTTTTATTTAACTGGAAATCACGCTGTAAAATATCTTGAAGATCCGTCCATGATTTACCCTAGGCCCCATATAAGCCCTACTCCCGGAAAACAGTATAGTAAGCCTAAAACCCTAACTAACAATGCTATCATAACAAATTTTGGCACGTCACAGTTAAATAGGACTAGAAATGAAACTGTTAAGTTTCGTGAAGATCGGTCCATAATTTACCATAGGCCCCATATAAAACCTACTTCCAGAAAACAGTTTAGTACGCCTAAATCCGTAAAAAATAATGCTATCATAACAAAATTTGGTACATCAAAATTTTTTGGAACTAAAAATAAGACTGTGAAATTTCGTGAAGATCGGTCCATAATTTTCCATAGGCCCCATATAAACCTTACTCCCGGAAAACAGCTTAGTACGCCTAAAAACGTAAAAAAGAATGCTATCATAACAAAATTTGGTACATCACACTTTTATTGAACGAGAAATAAGACTTTAAAATTTTGTGAAGAACGATCCATCATTTACCATAGGCCCCATATAAACCTTACTCCCGGAAAACAGCTTAGTAAGCCTAAATACGTAAAAAATAATGCTATCATAACAAAATTTGGAACATATAAGTTTTACAGGACTAGAAATAAGACTGTGAAATTTCGTGAAGATCAGTTCATAATTTACCCTAGGCCCCATATAAACCTTACTCCCGGAAAACAGCTTAGTACGCCTAAAAACGTAAAAAATAACGCTATCATAACAAAATTTGATACATCACAGTTTTATAGAACTAGAAATGACACTGTGAAATTTGGTGAAGATCGGTGCATAGCTTACCATAGGCCTCATATAAAGCCCACTCTGGTAAAATAATTAAATACGCGGTAAACTTTCTTCCAGTTTAGCTTCATATGGCCAGAAAAAATGTCATGCAATTTTGTGATATACAGTCCATAATTTTCCTTATATTCCATTTTAGCAGCCTTTTGAAATAATAAAAATAATAATACCAGAAATCGTTCTGCAGAATTTGGGATGATTGGTTCATAGCTTACCAGGGCTTTTATATAATTTGTTCTCTTGAAAATCATTTAAGTTCATCTTAAACTGATATTCTACCCAAACTTTTTAAAATTGATTCTGATTGTCGCTCAATAATTTTATATAGGTCTAAACCGCAACAAATTTTAATGCAGATGTCTGTTTTTACAAAGATTATAATAATAAATAGACATCATACAGATATTAGTCCTAAAACATTCGAAGTGTCGGTGGAGGGTATCAAAGATTCGGCACAGCCGAATATAGCACTCTAACTTGTTTATTTATTTATTGACACGCTCGTCTTTAAATCTTGAAATTGATCTTTTGGGAGTCTCTGTAAGAGTCGTATAACAATTACTGAGCTTCCTAAATAATACCGTTTTTTAAGTGTGAAAATGTCGTTGCCAATACAATTTTAATAAAATAAACCGGCCTAAGGATCTGTAAAAAAGGATTTTCCGACAAGATGGTGTTGATTTCGCGACCATAAGGTTTGTTTTATAGAAATTGTATGAAAATTAGTTTAGAAGTTTTGGCATGAAAAATACGCCTGAGGCCCTTATTTAGGTAGCTCAGTCATACGGCTGAGCATTTCACGAGTTGTAAAATAATACCTACATGAGTCTCATAGGACTCTTGGCATGCATTTTGAAAGACTCGTTAGATAATCTCTACATAAGTACATCATAAACGATTCCCTTTACGATTAATATAAGCGTTTTTCGCTGCGTTGTGGAAGAATCTCTTATAGGAATCAGCACGTGTAACAGTTTCTCCCGTGCGAGGAGTGCTTTTGATCGTCGACGATCAAAAGCACTCTTTGTGAGTTTCCCAGTAGACTCCTAGACGATTGAAAATGCTAGCTGTGTTGAAATAAAATAACAATTTTTTTATTCTACTTTTAAATCCAACACTTTACTTTAGCTGCACTTTTGTGCAGGTAACCACAATTGTGTACCTGCACATTAAGGCAGGTAAATGCATTTGAGATAACTGCATTTTTAATTTACCTGCACAAAAAATCGTGCAAAGGAGATTGTGCAGCTATGTCAAAACTACTGTATCATTTATGTTAAATGAAAATCATATGAATCAAACACATTAGGTTTGTGGCTATGATAAATGTGTAGTTTATCACAGGGTTTTTCAAAGCATTTGAATTGTTTGTTAGGCAGATGATCAAAGTAGTTTCAACCACCGCACAGTGCGAAATTTCTTGAGTTTAGCGGAACTTAATTATTTTAACAAGTAAAACAGTTTAGTTTTTAGTTTTTTTTTTTAATTTTTATTAAAAATCAACGTATTTATTTAAAGTTTTTAAGTTTTTTTGTGTTTATTTGCTGTATCCTGAAATTGCTTGCCATCTACAAGTATAGTGGTTGGAGTAAGTTGCGATATTTGTTCTTTCAATTTGTTTGCATTTACTGTTTCCTTGGCAAAAACGAAATTGATGGTGGTGACAGTACCGTTTGGAAGAAGGTTTTTCCAAATTACTGACTGATTATAACCATTATCATTTACATATCACATTCTTATTGGTACCATTGATACACTTAACATACTATCATCAGAGCTATGTTTGTCCATATACATGCTTTTGTCGATAGTAAACTTGTTCCGCCCCATTTATTTAGTGTTTTAACGTTTGATCAACTTGCAAGTATCCCTTTTATCCCTGTGCAAATAAAAATTCAAATTTTACCATCGATTAAAAAAACTAAATATTGTATACTCTTATGGCCGATTTTACCAATTTATTTATATATAAATTTAGGCTAAGAATTCGTTTTTCATGTCAAATAAAAATAAAATTGTATGAAAAACTATATTTAATTATAAATATAAATATAATAGAATTGGTTTAATTGGCCATTAATAATTATTTTTAGTTTTTCCTGCACTTTAAATTCAGCTTTTGTTCTTTAAAATGTTGGTATTACAAATTGTATGCTTTTTGTTTGCATACTCTTGTTTGCTTACTTGATTGAATCACATGTATGTTTTTGTTTTCTACTTGATTTTACTGGCGAAAATTTGTTCACTTATAATTTGCAGGCCTTTGGTCTAACAACTGTTACTTTACTTTATGTGTAAACGAAGGCATTTCTGTAAAATCCACTACAAATTTGTAAAATTTGTTGCAAATTTTGGGGTAAACGAAGGTTATAAATTTTGATTATAAAATTAGCAGGAATTTCTGTTAATAACTTTTTTAAGCACAACTGAATGACTGCAATGCAGCCAAGCGTGTTAAATTAACCACATTTCGCTTATTGCGTGTTTTCAATTTGGGTCCAATTTACTATTTTAAAGGGCCAAAATACCTTCGATAGAGCCTAAAAAAATTTTTTGATATATGTTTTCAGAAATATGACAAATATTAAGAATAAAAATAATATAACATTGTTTTTTAATTCAAAGTGTTTCAAGATTAGAATTGAGCTTAAAATTATGAATCGTGTAAGTAATATTTAGTATGATTTTTTGTTTCCTAAAATTAAATCTCTTTTTTCGTGCATAAATATATCAAACTCAATTTCAAATTAACAGTAATTTATTGCATTTAAAAAATACAGAGTTGCTTCTCATTATTAAAAAGTGCTGCCAAGTCTTCAGAAAATACATTATTAGTACTTATTTTAGTACACATATTTGTTTTTCTTACATAAAGTCAGCTGGTAACTCATACACACATTTCTCAATTTTCACAACAAATTACGTAGATTAGGAAAAAATTACAAAATTATAATAAAATGGTAAGTAAATGTGAAAATTCAAACTAAATTTTATTTCATTGTTATTACTTGACAGGCTTCTTCCATGATTTTGGCCGGCTTAGGTGTAGCGGCTGTCGGTTTTGCCGGCAAACATTTGCTGCGCCGCATGCCTGCAATGACCTCAAAATTGAATGAAACGTTAAAAAACCTACCTAAATTTGATGCAGAATCTTTGGCTGCTTCAAAATACTATAAAGGAGGTTTTGATCCAAAAATGAACAAAAGAGAAGCTTCGTTAATATTGGGCGTCAGTCCTAGTGCCTCAAAATTGAAAGTGATTAGAATGATTTTGATTTTTTAGTTTTGAACTAATAGAAATACTTACAGGTCAAGGATGCCCATAAAAAGATTATGTTGTTGAACCATCCGGATCGCGGCGGCTCTCCTTATTTGGCAGCTAAAATAAATGAAGCTAAAGATTTTATGGACAGTGGAAAATAAATTACTGCAGTTGCAGCTGAAAAGTTATCAAAATATAGTATATTCTTTTTGTTAACTGGAATGAACGAGTTTGGAATTAGTACCTCTTAGTAATTTTAAGATTTAATTTATAAATTGGTAAACACGTAGTTATAAATAAATATTTGTAAAGCAATTTTAAATAGATTATTTTATAATATTTTAATTTATGTTGGACAAGGTTCTCTATCTAATTGAAGTATTCTCAAGTGTTCCAATTATAAATACCTTCTTACAGCTCACAATAGTGTTCTTATATCTTTATACATATTTTATTTTTAGTTTAAAAAGCAGATTCTTTTTTAACTCAAATCGACAATTGTAACGAATATGTTCACTAGGAAACAAATTAAAGTGCCAAAATACATGAGTACGGGTAAAGTTTTGACGGTGATAAATTGGATTATATTGCCAGATAATATCGGATGTGCTGGAAATCGAAAACGTAAAACGCAAGAATTTGGACGATATTTTTAATACACTTTTAATCTAATTTCTATAATTTTTGTTATAAAATTCTGTTTAACAGAGAAATAATTGTATAATATTTGTCACTAAATTCTTATATTACAGAAATCCTAATAAAAACGACGTTTAAAATTCTTGCGTTTCACGTTTTCGATTTCCAGCACACCCTTGTACGTTAAAAACTTGTTGCTATAGAATTTTGGCATAACGTTATAGCATTCTTTTTTAGACGTACACCCTATCAGATGAAGAAGAAAATGTACACAGTATGCACAATTGCGAGTTGATATTTTCTTATCAATCATCGGATCTCACCGAAAAACGAGTAAATTTTCAATTGATTTTGGAAAATAAATTCTTCAAACTGAATCGTTTTCGATCTCATATGAAATTGAATTTTCGAAATTTCAACAAAACTAATGTTGCTGTTAAGTATGCAAAAATAGTTGAATTAGTGCCTAAAGTAGAACCCTTGTTAAAAATATTTGTATATACATACATACATATTTTGACTCGATTTAAAAATAATCCAAAAATTTTTTTATTATTCTAAGTAGTAATAAAAAAATTCACTTAAATTTTTGAAACCCCTGATTTTACATAAATAATTACCGCATTCGATATCGAGTAAACCATCTTTTTGTTTCTGCATTCGATTGAAATTGTTTAGAAAACTGTGTTATATGGCCAATTTATCTTGTATTTTAGACCCATGTTGTTCAAATTTTTCCTCTTTTTTACTTAATTGCGTATTACTCCAAAATACAATAAAAAAAACTAGATGACCCGTGCGAATATTTCGCACCGTTAGTTGTCATTTTTGTAACATAAAATGAAAATAATTAATAGAAATTTTAGTAACTTCAATACATTTTAAAATATAATTTTTATCAATGAAAATATTAATTTTTCAATTTCTAATTATTTTTCGTCATAAGTGTTAGAAATACGCATTAAAATGAGATATCATTCATTAAATTTGATGCGGTGGTATGGGAGATATTTGCAACCGACAAAAAAAAGTGCTTTAGAAATAATATATATGATAATATTCACCCCTATCGTGAACAATTTTTCCCTCGTAATTTTCCCCTTTTCACATATTTGCGATCATGAACAACTCCCATGAAAAATTGTTATTCAAAGGAGAATAATAACGTGAAAAATTATTCACGGGAAAAAATTCCCCTTATCGTGAAAAATTTTTTCCCTCCTAATTTGTTCACATTTCCTTTAGATTTTCTCAATTTATTTTTGATAGGGAACAGATCATGTATGTAAAACTCAATTAACATGATGAATTTTATGACGTCCAATTTTGGACGTCATTTTTTTGTTTGGGAGCAAGCGGTGTAGAGAAGAAAGAAGGGTAGAAAAATAGACATGATTTCTAGGTTTTATTCCTCTTTCTTCTCTACACCGCTTGCTGCCAAACAAAAAATGACGTCTAAAATTCGACGTCATAAAATTCAACATGTAAGTTGAGTATAAGTAGCACTCCTATAAATCGAATATTAAGGGTTAATAAGTAAATAAGGCACAAACCGATATATTGCTCAACAAAATGCAAGACAACAGGTCGATTGCCTGCGGATTTGTGAAGCTTTCGATCGACTTGGTGGCAGAATTTTGGAAAATATTTTACTACATAAAATTTAAAATGTGCAAAAAACTAACGCTGTAATCAAACTATTCCTACAGTACTAAATATTTTGTTTTAATATTTTAACTTTTCTTTAAAATATATATGTACTTGTATATTTTTGAACAAAAATTTCATGGACTTTTAATATTTTTTAATCTTTCTTGTTTTTTTTACGTTCACTGGAACTGAAAGCGTGAAAACTTTTTCACACGAAATTCACGATTGCTTTTTCCTCTTCGAGGGGAATGAAAATTTCATGGGAACAAAAATTCCACTTGTTATTCACGATAGGGGTGATTAATTATAAATTATTCTTTGAGAAACAAATTAAAATGCTTGGTGGTGTAACATGACAAAAAGTTGACTCTCCTGTGTAAATAACCATATGTATTGGGTTTTTTCTGCGAAGTATAATTAATATCCAAGTTGAATTCATTTTTTGTCGAACGTTACATTCACGGGTGTGTGGAAATCGAAAACGTAAAACGCTTTTTAATAAGATTTCTGTAATAAAGCAATTTTATCACCAATATTATACAAATATTTCTCTATTAAACACAATTTAGTTATAACAAAATTTTTAAAAATTAGATTTTAGAAATTGTTTTTGTTTTAAATGTAATTTTCTATGCGAACGTTAACGTGTGACATCGTGGGCCTGGCTATAAAAGTGTTAAAACAACTTCAAAATTTTTGATTTTTACGTTTGCGATTTCCAGCACACCCCTTTTTAACATAGACGCGTACAATAACAAATTTTTTAAATTAAATATTAATCATTTTGCATACAGGCTAAAATTAATATTTTTGCAACATTCAATTTACTGATCTCACAAATCCTTAGTTTTAAGATATTTACCTGAAAAAAGGTACATATAGAAAATTTTAATAAAGATAAAATTACTGTTGTAACCTTTTTTAGTACAAAACTCCTATTTGGCGATTAAGGTGAAAAAAATATCTGACAGCCCTGGTTTTTGCTTGGAGCTATAGTGCTGCCAGATCAGGGGGTTTGTCTCCAACATTTATTCTGGACAGATTTCTCTGTGGAGGCATTAAAGGGTTTTGCAAAATGTTGGTACATATATTAAATTTTGTTTAATTACATATTTTTCTTGAATAAAATTTCTTGGACGACTTTAAGCTGGTAATGCTTAGAATTTTAAATTTTGTGCGACTTTTATATAAGATACATATTAAATTTCTATAAGCTTGTTTAACTTTTCAGAAACTGCAACAAAAATAGTTGCTTCATATCTAGGTGATAGATCGCAGATAGTTGCCAACAATGGTACCTTTTCTAGGCAAATAAAATACTCGTATATACAAATGTATGCGGACGTTGTCCAACTTTATTTGAGCTGTAACAGAACATCAATTCGTCATGTAGTGCATAAACTTAACCACGATCTGTACATGATTTTTCAATGGGCTTCCGGAAATGGATTACGACTAAATCCAAAGAAGTCAAAATGCCATATAATCGGTGCGGGGTCTAACACTGACATAATCAATGACATTAATGTGAATATTGATGGTACTCGAATCGAACTAGCCTTTGGTGTAGTCAACATTTTACTCCACAGAGGATAAGAATGATGCTAGCCAAATCGTATTTAATACCAACACTTTTGTATTGCTGCGAAGTCTTTGCTGCTTGCAATGCCACTGACAAACGTAAGCTTGTTACAACATTTGATAAAATCACGCGTTACATTTTTGACAGCTCGAGCTCGAGCACACACAGTACAATCGAATTGAAAGACTTAGTAGTCAACTTGAAAATATTAAAATCTTTTGATTTTTCTTTAACCAACTCGACAATCGTCAAACTAATCAATTGACAAAGCCATACACGCTTTGATTTGGACAATAACCGACTCAGATGACAATTGAATTGAATCGTGTATGGGCTGCTTAAATTAATATTGTAGAAATTGCAAACGATATGACAATCTTTTTTTTAGCTCATCCACCTGTGGCTCAATGTACAAAAAGAAAATCTGGCATTATACAAGGCGAATTAACTATAGGTCAAGGTATATTTACACAAGGTAAAATCGTTGGCCCATATGTTTGTCAGCTGATTACCCCTAGTTGGTACCTTAACGTAAAATTTCGTGTATATGAGCCAAAATTTGTACATGTGTGCGTTAAATTGTTTTTGTTTTATATGAGGACAACTTGGTTCCTTTTATAGAGCAGCATGTCTACACTCCCAAATGAGCCTACCTTGTGTAAATATACCTTGCTATAGGTGGTGTCGAAACTTGATCAGGGGTCTACTCTCTATTGCGATGCGAAAACAATTTCGATGCGAAAGCTTAATGCCAACTTGGTACTCTCTATCACTTTCGCAAAATTTTCTGAAAATAAAAATTAAAGATGGCGCGGATTTACAGTAATGAAATGCCAAAGTGTGTAAAAATATTTGAAATTGGAAAATTTAAATAAAATAAAGTGATGATTTACGAACAGAAAAAAAATGAAAAGATGCGAAAGACACATGCGCAAACGTATTAAAGAGTACCAATCGCTAGATTTGCTATAATTTTCTTTCGCATCGCTATAGAGATTAGCCCCCCTGATTTTGACAGTTCGAGCTTATTTGTTAGTGTTTTGCTAGGAATGGTTGACAGTTCGAGCTATAAGCACTAACAATGCAATGCAAAAAACCTATGTTGTTTCTGTTGTTTTTGGATTGCTGTAGTTCCGACACCACCTGTAGTTGAATTCGCCTTGGCATTACATTTATTTATGTATCTCCAATAATTTTTTTTTTTTTTCTCAAAATGTCAATAGTAAGGTTATTCACGACACAAGCAAAAACATATATATTATTAATATTTCGCTTTTTCGCAAGGACGCAACTTGTGGCGTAGACCACCTTACTGTACAAGTACTTTCAACATTTACTAATATATTGTAAAAGTTGATAAAAATAAATTTAAAATTCATAATTGGTATGTATCAAGGCGAATTTATAACAGGTAAGTGCAACTCTACAACTACAAAACAAGGCGAATTAACTCCATGTATTTTGTTTTTGCAATTTTCTGACTTGTTGTCAAATTTCAGTATAGAAACAAAACAATATTTTGACGTTTCACCATTTTTTTAATTCGCCGTGGATACA
This sequence comes from Pollenia angustigena, assembly GCA_930367215.1. NCBI lineage: Eukaryota > Metazoa > Arthropoda > Insecta > Diptera > Polleniidae > Pollenia > Pollenia angustigena. The sequence goes on from OV884058.1 coordinate 47,610,204, forward strand.
GCTGATGAACGGCTGACGAGTTGAGCTTACCTGGAGTAAATTCGCCTTGGTATGTATTTTGGTTTATACAATAATCCAAAAAGATGGGGGTTTTAGGGACTTCAAGCTTTAAATTGGGAATATAAACTTAACATTTTCTGGCAACATGCGCTACAAAAATCAACAAGTCCAAACAACAAGTGTTTATAACTATTTTTGTTACCACACGTACTGGTTGTTCCACATACTTTTCTATTTTAAGTTTTTTTCCTCTGTTAATTTTGTAAATAACAAGTAAGTTAATTGTAATTAATAAAATATTAAGAAAACTTTAAGTATTGTCGCAATTTTAGCAGCACTTCAACTTTACGATGCGCCAATTGAAAGGAAAGGTTAAGGAAACACGCAAACAGCGCAAAGAACGAAAATTAGAAAACATGGAAATACACAATCGAGCAAAAACTTTGGTATTGCCCGTTTTGGGAGTATTGGTTTTAATAATTGTTGCATTTGTTTATGTAAAAACCCGACCTGCCGTAATGGCTTAAAGAAAACATCAATTATTATTGATACAGAAAACAAAAAGTTCAGTGAACCTTAAAATTGTAATCATTAAATATTTGTTGAATTAGATGACAGTGTGTAAGAAATAAGATTTCTATAAAAAACTGTCGTAGCTCAGTTTTATAATGTTAATTATATGCAATATTAAAATTTATAAGATTAATTTTACATATTTTTTATATTAAAAAAAGACAGTTTAAAACTTATATTAGCGTACGTCATATAAAATAAATCAAAGTTTTTTTTAGTAGTGCCCCGTTGGCAGAACGTTAAATTGATTTTAGAACAACAAAGCACACAGAGGTGTCATGAGACAGAAAATATTGTGTATGCTCTGTGTCTAGAACACTCAACGTTAGGAGCTCGCGTGATCCTAATATTACGGAAAATTCAAGATACATTTACACAAGGTACACCCCAATTGTTATATTCGTATGTGCCAAAATGTGTGCATTTTTGCGTTAAATTGCTTTTGTTTTATATTTTGACAAGTCGGGTTTTTTTGCAATGATGTCCCAAATGAGTCTATCGTGTGTAAATGTTTTCAAAGTTGGTTAAGTTTAAACAGCTGTGTTAAAAAGTAACATGGGGTCATCGCCTGACAATTTTTTATCATACCAAACGTCAAAGTTCATATAAAAAAAACTTTAAAATTTTTGTCAGCGTTTTTTTATATGAAGTTTGACGTTTGTTATGACAAAAATTTGTCAGGTGAAGACCCTATGTAACAATAAAGCACTATAACAAGTACCTATCACCAAAAGAATTTAAATAAAAAATATTAATAAAATAAACAATAGAAAATGTTGAAAAATTTAAGTACATGCTTGAATATTAAGGCTCAACCATAATATGCAAAGCCTTGCTTAACCTACTGTCAAAAATTAAAAAAAGTCTATTGAATGTACTTAACCCATTTTGTACCAGCGGTCAAAATGTCGACCACAAACTTTTGCAATTTTTCATTAAATACAAAAATTAAAATATTAGGTAGTGTAATAAAATTAACTTGTTTTATTAATAATTTAGTTTGGCTTGTTGGCTTTCTGATCAGGGGGGCTACTCTCTATTGCGATGCGAAAGAAAATGGTAGCAAATCTAGCGATTGGTACTCTTAAATGCGTTTGCGCATTTGTCTTTCGCATCTATTAATTTTTTTCTTTTTGCAAATCATCACTATTTATTTTATTTAAATTTCATTTCATTACTGTCAATCTGCGCCATCTTTCATTTTTATTACCAGTATTGCTTCATTTTCAAAAAATTTTGCGAAAGTGATAGAGAGTACCAAGTTAGCATTTAGCTTTCGCATCGAAATTGCTTTCGCATCGCAATAGCGAGTAGCCCCCCAGTACTTTTTAACGAAACCCTCCACCTTTTAAGGATCCCTCTGGGGAGCATAAAAATAGACTAAAAATAGGCCATTGTTAAACCAATTGTAACGACTTACATATATAAAATAGAAAAATAAAAAAGAAATTATTGCTTTAAATTCCAATAGTTCAAATGAATTTTAATGTAAAAATTTAAATTGACTTGCTAATCCTGCAGGCCGCCAGACCGCCTTGAACATAGCTGGTCGAGATGTCGACCGCTGGGATAATTAGTGAACTAATTTTTTATCCTTATCTATTATTTTTTTGATTACTTGTTGAAAGAAAAAAATGTGCTAATATCAACTGTATTACTGGTACAATTGGTAGGCGCAAACCTGAAAACAAAATTAGCTCGTCATGATATGGATATGCATTTGGCCAATATTGCATTGGTTCGATGGAGAGATAATGCAGAGGTCACTTTGGCTACAAATTGTGATCATGTAGATCCGATAAAAATGCTAATGCGATACGACAGAAAACTACAAAAACGGGTCCATGTGCCAAAAGTCAACCTTTTTGCCAACTATAATAAGTAGTTATGTATATGGGCGGCGTTGACTTACATGATAATGCTATAGCTCAATGTCGGATTAAATTCAGAGGCAAGAAGTGGTGGTGGCCATATCAACAAACAACGAAATATCTTCGTCCGATGCAGAAAACGAAAGAGAAATGCCAGTTTTATAAAATTAACGAAAAAGTTTTCTTAAGTTTATATGGTTCGACACATATAAGTCACATGTTTTCGCACATTTGCTTAAGCCAACTTAAGCATATTATAGTTGGGACGTATATCTTGCACTTATTCTACCATGTACTTAACAAATTTTTTTTAATAAATTTAAATTGTTTGACTTATTTTTTTTTCATTTTTACATTCTATTGGGCTTAAGAACATCATTTGCATTCTTTTAAAAATCCTTTCTAAATTTCTTATATCGATGACAAATAAAACAACGTGCCCTTTCGTTAAATAATATTCGGTTTTTATTAAATAATTTTTTGTTTATAATCACATACTTCATACAACATCATCATTATTATTGTTATTAATAAATTTTATTTTTTTATGGTTTACATATAAAATTATAAATGATTAGTTTTTGTTTGTTTTTTACTTTAAGTTTTATAATAAATGTATAGTATGTACTTAAATATAATAAAGTATATATTGATTAATTTAAAATAATACAAAGTATTAAAATGGAAGAAACAAATAAATTACAAACATACAAAAATATTTAAAGGAAAAATTCAGTCAACTCAAGAAAAAATAAGTAGTTTTAACTTAAAAAGAAGTATTTTAAATCAAAATTGGAAGAATAATGGACTTTTTTAAAATTTTTTACTTTTTAATTGCTAACTGCTCGTATGTTTAGCACATACAAATCTACTTACATATTATTTTATAAATAATTTACAAAATTAGTTTAAATTGAATTTTAAAGTATACTTTTAGGCTGCTGTTCGTAAACATTCATTTAAAAAAACATAGATATTTTATAGGGGTGATTTTGTAAAACACTTCACCTCAATTGGAAAATATTTTAACACAAATTTTTAAAAATTCAAAAAAAAAAAAAAAAAAATTTCAACGCAAGGTGAATAGATTTACAAAATAACCCCCTTTACTTTTAGTTTTTGTTTAGATTAAATTGCACATTTATGTTTTTTTTAGAAAAAACTTAAAGGAATTTAGGTAATTACAAGGTTTTTTTTTTAAATTAGCCCTCATTTGTTCGTTTAATTTGAAAACTTTTGTTTTCAAAATGATTGTCCTTAAAACAAGCGAATTGTAGTTAGAACGTAAATTTTCTTTATAATTTATATATTTTTTAAATTTCTCTCCTCCAAAAAAGTTCCTTTTTTATTTTTATCTTGTTTCTATTAATCAGAATATAAATATGCCATATCCACTACTCAGACTATTAAAAGTAAAAACAAAAAAACTTCTAACAAATTTATTTTTTAATTTTTATATTACTTTACTCCACAGGGAGTTAAGCGGACTGAAGAAAAAAAAAGTTCTCTTAATACCTTTAACATTTTTATAGTTGCAATTCAAAACGTTAAGTAGCAACAAGATAATAGTTGTCCCTCTTTAAGTTTAGCGATCGATTCAGAATCACTTTCTTTGTCGATCTTGCCGTGTAAATGTTGTGCAATTTTTGGTAAACTAAAATTTTAATAGCGTTTTTTTCGTTAGTTGATTCTTAATTTACCATATGTCCGAGATACAAGTTAGAAATATTATTTGGCATCGAATGATGGAACATGCTTTAATGATGCTTTCTTAGTTTTTACGGGTTTAGTTTAAAGGCCTAATTATGGCACTCAAGATCGATCGAAATTACAACATACATAATTTAAATCAGAGCTTAAAAAACTGCAATAAATTGGCATTAAAATCAAAATGATTTCCACCAAACTGATTTCATTGTTTGATCTCAAAATGATTTTAGATTTCGACATGAAATCTTGTCAAAATTGTAATATTTCGTGAATGCAATCATTTTAAAATCATTTTTTTTTTTAGAAATCTTTGAATCTAATCGTGTAATTTAATTGTAATTAATTCGATTGCAATAAACTTTTTGTTGAAATTGTGCGATGTCAAGCAATTTAAAATTATTATATTTAGCTTGATTTCTAGAAGAAGCCTTCATTTGAAGATAATGAAGATTTTAATTTTGATTGCAATTACTGGGGGCTACTCTATATTGCGATGCAAATGCCATCTCGATACGAAAGCAAAATTCCAATTTGGTACTGGCAGTAAAAATTAAATATGGCGCAGGTTCACACTAATGAAATGTTAAAATATGTAAAGTAAGTGCTGGTTCAGGGGAAAAGAAATGGCATTCTCCTTTCCCTTCTCTCCTAAAAGCTCAAGACTTGACGCGTCAAACTTAACGTGTGTGAACCGGTACTGAATTTTCTTTTCTTTTTAATTTTCTGTTTACAAAATGTATAAAATTGAATGAAAGTAATGCTCACTTGGGAAAGGAAGTGTCTATTTGTGAGAGCATAAGAAAAAAACGTTCCCAAAATAAAATAGATTTTATTTCACGATGGCTTTCTAAGTGCCCATTTAGACAGGGAAACAATAGTTGCGTTCGAGAACACAAAAGTTTTTACTATTTTTTACTAAACTTTACTGCATTTTACGAAATTGCGTTCGAGTACACAAAATGCAGTAAATGAGAACATAAATTGAGAGCGAAAAGTGACAGTTCTTGTGTGAGTATTTACAAATTTTTACTGCAGATATTTTTGCAGTAAAATTTAGTAAATCAAAAAAAAAAAACATGTTTTAAAAGGTAAACAAATAAAAAGCATATAAATTGTGAAAAAATTGTTAAATAAAAGAAAAGTGGAAAAAATTTAACCAAAACAAGAAGTGAATAAATATTAATAAATTAAACATGTTTGTGAAGCATTTATTTGGCTAAATACAAACTTTTGAAATTTTTTTTGTTATGTTAATTTTTTAGAGTTGTAACTGTGTGAAGTATTTGGGTACTTAAGTAATCAATAGCAAAAAATTATTCATGTTCTTTTAAATAATTTAACCCGCTACAAATTAGAAAAATCAAATAAAATAAAAAACAAACAAATATGAAAGATTACATAAAATAGTTTGTTTGTATTTTTCAAAAATGTTCGTATTATAAAAAGTATTTAATCGAGTACCGATAAGAAAACGAGTTAAGTAGTCAAAAGTGTCAATATTTTTCAACACTTCAATTATTTGCCATCAGCTGTTGCCTTTATTTTAAGAATTTTTACAAATTTTGCGTTCGCGTACTTTTTTGGACAACAGCTTTTTGTGAGAGCAAATTTTTCAGTTTACTCATTTACTGCATTTTACTGTAAAAGTACTCAAACGTACCTAATTTGTTAGGTAGCAAATTACGGGTGGGGAAGAGAGAATGGTTTTTGTGTTCGGTACTCGGCGATACGCGTTGTTCTCATTTTCTTTGTTGATATTTACTTTGCTTTTTGAGAAAAAAACAACAAAAATAACAGAATGTTTCCGGCAACATGTTCGTCTGTGTGACCGCGAATGAAAAAACAAAAGAGAATTCCAGATGTTTTCCTTCCAAATGTTCGCTCGTCTAAACTCGGACTAAGACAAATTTGTATGTCAAATTGTATGGATAATATGGTCTCGACGCGGTTCTGTTTTAACATTAAATTTGAAATTTTAAATAAAATAAAAAGTTATGTTTTACAAAAAGAAAAAAAAAAAAAAACAAAAGATATGGTACCATTTTTTTCGCATCGCAATAGAGTAGCCCCCCTAGATTTTATCAAAACAAACTAACTGCAATCCAGTTTTCAGTTAAAAAAAAGTTATTCAATCTTTTGATTTCAAATTTAAATCATGCAATAAATTTTCCGATTTCGAATGCAAGCAAAAAATTAGCAATCATTTACGATAGATCATGTGATTGAAATTAAATTGATTGCAATCTTTTACAGCTCTGATTTAGATCGAAATTTTATTTAATATTGAATAACTTTAACTCGATTGAAATCGAAAGTTTATTTAATATCGAATAACATAAATTTCTTCGCAATTGAAAAATGACAATAACGGCCAAATTCACCAAGTTAAGTTAAAACTAACTATTACTTTAACTTCAAGTTAAGACTATGTGTTTGGTAGTTATAACTGATAGTTACTTATAACTGAACTTCGGGAAATTCACCCTAAGTTGGGTTTCTTTGAAGCTTGTTTTTTTCCAGAAAAACATTTTTTATATTGAGTTTGACGTCTTAATTCTGAGAGAGAGAAATTAGTTTGTTTGGCAAGTATTTTCTTGAATTGGTTTAATTTTAATTTTTGTTTAGAACCATGGTAGAATAAGTACAAGGTATAGTCATTAGAAATTTTGTTCTCAATTTCAAAACCCATAAACCGTCAAACAAAAGAAAGTATGGAAAAAAATTAAAACAAGCGTCAAAAATCAAATATGTAAATTATTTTGACATTACATGGGTAAATAATGAAAACTCTCCCTAATGAACATACCTGGTACTTATCAAGGTAAATATACCTTGGTACTTATAAAATCACGTGCTTTTGAAATCAGACGTGTGATTTTGTGGTGTTCTGAAAGTCATTCCGTTTTTGTGTTTCTCGGTGTGCTTTCGGCAGTTAAAGATCACACCAAAACCCACAAAAACGGGACACTAAAATATCACATGACATGTGGGAGTTTAGTAGGCACATGCGATTTGAAATCACGTGATTTGTGTTAAAGTGATTTTAAGAACAGGCCTGATAATTGAAAATAATAAAATCCTTTTCCTTTTTTCGTCCATTTTCTTTAATACACTTTTAGAAAACAATTCAAAATAAGTGGTTTGCTAGTTGTGCTGCTATTTGGTATAACTCTTTACTTCTGTAAACCATATGGTAGCTTTGTTTTTCCGGAACAATTATCTCTCTCAGTAAAAAATTATTCTCCGGATGGATGAACCCATCTTAAATGTTGCAATTTCGAATTAATATTAAATGAAGCAACTAAATAAAATTTGAAACTGTAGTAAAAACAATATTGCAATTTTCTATAAGAGTTGATTTATATATAGAAATTTGACTAAAATCTTATCAATAATAAATTGATGTGAAATTTTTTGTTTTATTTTTATTTTTAAATGCTTTTATAATTTGTTATATATATCGACCCCTAATAGCAAAAATGATGTAACCAACAAATATTTTAGATTTTTGTTTTTTGATGAAAATCGATTATTTTTGATCATTTGCATCATCTCTAAAAATCTCATATCTCTGGGTAGTACCGTTTCGAAATAAGAGCAAAAGCAATTTCAAACGAAACCCTTCTCCTGTAAAATTTTATTTTTATTGGTTACATCATTTTTGCTATAAGGGCTCGATATAAATATGTATGAATATTAAATTTTCAAATTTTAATTATCACATACATTCTATTAAAAGTTACATTCATACATTACTATTCTATTACTTATTTTCACACTCGTTCATACAATTTAAAGAATTTAAAGTTCAAATTAATAGAGCAAGCAAACTTAAAATAATCATTAAAAATAATTGGGGGATTCAAGCGGTATGCTATCAAGCCATATTCACCCTTATTGTGGTTGGCTAATTTAAAATACGCCTGCGACTGTTTGGTAATAGATTAACATGGCGTTTACATTTGCAAACTTTTTGTCCGAGAATTCTCTTTTGTTTTTTAATTCGCGGTCACACAGACGAACATGTTGCCGGAAACATTCTGTTAATGTTGTTGTTTTTTTTTTTCTTAAAAAGCAAAGTAAATGTCAACAAAGAAAATGAGAATAAAGCGTGTCGCCCAGTACCGAACACAAAAACCATTCTCTCTTCCCCACCCGTAATTTGCTCCAAACAAAATGTTTCCCTCCCAAATGTTTCCCTGTCTAAATGAGCCCTTTCACTTATCCATGCACACTTTTCCAACTGTCTTGTCTACTGTCGAGCAAATTTTTCAGACAGTAAAATTGGACAGTGACTTGACATTTGCTAACTGTACTCTGCTTTGATTTTTTTATGTTTTAAGCTGCCCATACACTTGCAATAATATTATTTATGATATTTGCCATATTATTTACATGTTGTCCGATATTATGCAATAAGTCGCACAATGGTTTCCTTCATTCAATAAAAAGGTGAACATAACCTATAGGAATAACATAAACAGCATTGTACAATGTTGCCAACACATTTTACTTTCTTTTCGTTGTGCAATAAAAATCAAAAGTCTTTCGATTGTTACTAATATATTGTGCCACCTATGAATGTCACATACACATTGGCAATATAATTTTACAATACGTATAATTGAACAATTTTATTGCAAGTGTATGAGCCGCTTTAGTAAAGTGGTTGTTTACACAGTATAGTAATTGTTATCTATTTTTATTTTTGTTTAGTTAATCACCCCTATTCTGCGTTTCGATTCGGATCGAAATTTTCTCCGTTTTTGGCAACTTTGGTATTTTGTGCCCATGTTCTGTAACTCCCGTGTTGAGAAACTTTTCGATTGAAATGTGAGAAAAGAAACAAAAATACCATAAATTGAAACAAACATGTTTTTCTCACTTTACTTTTACTGTAACATTTTTGGCGAGTAATTTCCTTAAGTTACAGCTATAACACATCAAAAATGTTACAGTAACAGTTTAGTGAGAAAAACATGTTTGTTTCAATTTATGGTATATTTGCCAAAAAACGGAGGAAATTTCGATCCGAATCGAAACGCAGAATAGGGGTCAATATAAAACATGTTTAGCTAGACTTGCACTGCAACATTAACGTTTAACATATTTTTAAAAGTGAACTGTCTTTACTACTGTCTGGACGCCAACGTCACGGAGACAGTTAGTAGTGTTTTTAGCAACTAATATGTACTTTCTTACTATCTTGCTAGTGCTGACAAGTGTAAGCGCTGTGTTAAGAGAACGGTAACTTAGATTCGCCAACCACGATAAGGTTGATCGCCTTAATATCCTAAAATTATGAGAGGTGGCTCACTATTTTTCGATATAAGACTACCGTTTGAATTCGCCAAATAGTTTTGAACAAGGCGAATTTAAAAAGGTAAGTGCAACTCTACAACTACAAAAAGCCCCATGTATTTTGATTTTCAATTTAATAGATAGCTGTCAAAATTTTTTTATTTCAAATTAAAATAATCACTTTTTTATAAATGAAATTATTAAATTTACTTTAATTATTCGCAGTTTTGAAATTTTTTTATTATAAAAATAATATTTTTAGCACTTTTCATTCAACTTCTTCTCAAAACAAAATTATATTTTCACAATTACGTATTTTCTTTAATTCGCCGTGGAGACAGCTGATGAACGGCTGACGAGTGGAGTCAACCTTTTTAAATTCGCCTTGCTTTTGAATTAATAATAACCAAGTTTGTTCGAAATTTTTTATATATACAGGTAAATAAATTTTTTTAAATCATTTAGCATAGAAGCCGAATAAACATCAAGTAAGTTTTTTTTTTAAAATAAATTTTGTGTGATATGCCAGAAATATTCGGCCAAGTAATTTTTATTATTTGTAAGTATCAAGGCGAATTCATACATCGGAGAGAGTAATGCCAGCTATTCCTTTTTTTGACTGCACAGCTTTCTACCTGCGGTCACCTGTATGAATTCGCTTTGGTAAGTGTTAATAAAAAGAGTTTTAAATACTTTTTTCTATTATTTAATAGACTCTTTTAAATTAAACTTTAAATCCTTTTTTTAAATTATCATTTTCATTTACAATTAAAGTTTTTTTTTGTTATAAACTAACAATATATAAATATATGTATATGTAAGATTTAATTATTACTTTAGACACTATACGAATGGTAAACTTAATTTTTTTGTTATTATATATTTAGGGCTTAAATCTAAAGAGGAGGCGTATAAAAAGGGGTTTAAGGGAGTTATTTTTAAAACATTATTATTCGGTTTACGTATATAGATTGTTTAGTGTGTGTGTGTGTTTTTTTTAAACTTAATTAACATTAAAATTTGTTCTGAATGTCAAAATGTCAGTTAAATTTTAAATTAAAGAAAAGAGAAAAAGAAATTTGAAACCTTTTGTTTAAAATAGATAAATCTATTTTAGGCTAAATTTCATTTAGATACAAACTGTTCTGAAAATCACTTTAATTCAAATGACATGTGCCTTTTTTTAAAATTACACGTGTGATATTTTGTTGTTTTAATTTCCATCATGAAACCCAAAAACGTTATGATTTTAAGAAACCACAAAATCACACTTGTGATTTTAAAAGCACGGGATTTGAAATCACGCGATTTTCAGAACAGGTCCGATAACGTACTTTTAAAAGTAAAGCCTAAAAAAAAGCTTTTGCCTTTTTACAATGTTGATAAGATTTTAAAAATTATTTTATAACAGTTAAAGCATTTTGTGTTATTCTTTTAGGCCAGATATATTCACAATCAAAGCAAAATTTTTCTTGGATTTTTACAATGTTAACAACAATTTCTTTTACGAATACGAACATTTTCGAAAATAAAGTGTGTGCAAATACTGTCCCAAACAATTCTGTGCATTTATTGATTGTTATTTTCAAAACATTATGTTGAAATTTTATTTTACAACTTTAAAAAATTTTCAAACCCGTCAGTCAATTACGAATTTATACAAAAAAATATGCTCAATATTTTGAAAAACTTTCAGTCACATTTTTGTTCAATGAGACAGAAGCAAGGCGAATTCATAAAGGTGACCGCATCATGAGATAGAGTTAAGGCTCAGTTAGTCTATACTTTCTGTTTCTGTTCTGTTCCGTGCCGTTCTGTTACGAAATTGTAATAGTTACTTTTTCTGTAGTAACTTATCAGCCATTTATGACAAATTTATTAGCTTTGCACCGTCCATTGTTTTATTTTAATAACTTAAATGCACAAACATTTGAAAAAATTAAATTTTATGAATTCTTAAAATCAAAAAACTGTTTATTTCAATTTAGATATGTATTTTTTATTATTTATTTTGCTGTCACTTACAATTACTTAACAAGTTTTTGATTTTAACAAACTGAACCGCAACAGAACAGAAAAACTAATCAATTTCATAGGTTTTTTCATAACAAAAACAAATCAGCTGATTCGTAACAGAACAGAAAGTAAAGACTAATTCTGCCTTTATGCTAGCTATCTCTTTTTTTTTTTTTTGAAAAATACTATGTATGTATTTTGTTTTTTTAAAAATTATTTGTTGAAAATATAAAAATGGAATTTTTTTTTGTTAATAAAATATACACAATTTCTTTAGAAAGTAAATCTTTTTCCTCTACTAAAAACTAATTGTGGCTCCACTTATTCCTTACACTTACATTTTTAATTTTATGTTCACTTTTTTTGATTTATAAAATTTAAATCAGTTTTTTTTCAAGTACATATTTAGACACAAGGTTAGTAATCAGCTGTTGCTTACGTAGCAAGATAAGTTCACCTGGTGTAAATTTTCCTTGTTTAGATTTTTATGGAATTTTAAATTTTAAATGATTTTTTTACAAAATGTAAACAAAGCTTGACATTCAGTATACACACAAAAAAATTAACAATAAACAGATGACTGGAAAATGTCACCTTTATGAATTCGCCTTGGACAGAAGGAATCCCAAATTGTTGCTTTTATTGTGAATGAAGCTTTAGTTTTTAAAAATAAAAGTTTCGAGAAATTAATTTTTTTTTACAGTTTGAATATGCAATTTAAAGGATATTTCTTTTGCTATATCACTAATTTTTTTTGCTTAAAATTTCATTTTTTGTTGTTGTTATTATAACATTTAAATTATTTTTTGTTGTTGTTTTCCCTACACAGTTTCCTTTTCACATACTCGTTAGTTTCTTTTCAGTGTTAAATTAAAAATTTTCTTTATAAAAAAAAAAAAAAAATATATAAAACAAATAAATACCTAAATAACAAATCACAGCATATCGACAATAATGCCACCAAACCAGGCCATATACAATGGCATTAAATACATAAATAAAGCACGACGTAATGACATTTTTTCTGGTCCCGCCGACCCACTTGACTTGAGATCTTCGTCGTCCTCATCATCGATACTATGATCGTGATGTTCACTATCATTTTCATCCAAGACATTGGTTTCGTGTGGACTGTGTGGCCTTGAGGTGTGTGTTTGTATGCCACCACCAATGCTACCACCCAAATTGCTTCGTTCCTCAACAATTTCTTCGTCTTCATCGTCAACATTGTTGACATTGACAGAAGGCCGATCAGTATGATCTGGTTTGTGACTAGGTGTAAAGGGACTACCCAAACCGGAACCTTCATCGTCATCTTCATCATCAACTCCGCCACCAGAACCGGAACCACTGCCGTAGTAAGGTTCTTCTAAAAAAGAAGAAAATAAATTAAAATAAAAATTTGTTTAGAAAGATAATAGATTAAGTACAATGAGTGGCAAAAGTATAATAAGGCCGCATCTGACCTTGCAATAGCCTTCACCACAAATAAATTCCAAAATATTATTTACTGTACGCAGAATGAGCTATAAATATGGTTCAAATTCTGTATATGTAACTGTTTTAGTTATTATCTTTGCTTTGTTTTTTTCAACATTTTGTGAGAAAGCCTTGGAAAATTTTATATAAATAACTACACAATCGAACAACGTTTCAATAATCCAATTTATTTACAATTTGAAAATTATGATTTCGAATTCTGTCAACAGTGGTGCATATCGGACGAAGTTGGAAAATCTTGTGGTTTCAGCAAGATAGAGCCACAGCAAATTCTGCAGGTGCCTTTAATAGGGATACATTCGGTGAACAATTTATTTCTCGAACAATGGATTTTAACTGTCCTCTACGTTCACTGTACTAAACAGCTTCTGACAGTTTTCTTGGGGGATATTTGAAAGAAAGAGGCTTTGTTAACACGCCAAGAGCCATCGCCCAACTAAAAACCAACATTCGAAATGAACTTATAGCCAGTAAAAACTTCGCCTACAAAATAATGTGTTAAGTAATCAGAAAAACTTTAAAGCACTACTTTCAATTCTACGGAAAGAACCAATGAATTTTAAAAAGGATGTCCCAAAATGAACGCATTCGAAAGAAGTCATTATTTTTTTACCTACATACATTCAGAAATAAGTAGTTAAGAAGTTGTTAAAAAACATTTATAGAAGTAAGCTACTAAATAATGTGTGAGAGAAGCTATTAATTTAGAAAAAGTAAGCGAAGGTTTTACTGGATATAAAAAAATTCTAATAATCGCATAAATAAAAAGTTATAAGCAATTTAAACCATACAGCTCATTCTGCGCCTATTAAAAAACCTAAAAATCAAGTAAAATGGCTATATCCGGCTGTGCCGAATTTTATATACCTTCATCATAGTGTTGAAATGACAATTGCCATCTTGCTTAAGCCTAGATTACACTATCTCACAAGTCTTACGTATTCCATAATACTTTGTGTGATAGAAATCTAATGAGTTTTGTTGCGACTGTCAAAAAATCTAATGTAACATGACAGTTTGTGTTCACACCATCACACAAAGTATAAACACTCACACATGAAAAAAATGCAACCCTGATCCAATGAAAAGTATTATTGTTTAGAAATTTTTCAAAAAACGATGAAGTCGTATGGGATGTCAAAATTTTTTCATAATACTTGTCATTTTCGTGACACATTGCATTCACACTATCACACTTTGTCATATTACTTGAGATTTTGACATGTATTAATACAAAGTATAATAGTGTAATCTAGCCTTTATATTACAAAATCCTTATTTTGTGGGCATATTTCTATGGACATTAGGTGAAGTATTAGGTTGATTTCTAAGAGGAAGCTGTCTTCTATAAACCCAATAGTACTAAAACACTAAATTCTGGAGTGCACTTGTTGGTACAAAACCATTATTTTGGGAGGAAAAAGGAAGTAATTTGTCTAAATTTAGGTTATTTTATGGTAAATACATCTGAAATCATTTTTTAAACTTACATTTTGTTTATTTTTTTTGATTTTTTCCAAACGCCTTTTCAAAAAATTCACAAACTTCAAGGGCCAAAATTTCGAAAACCCGAGCTAAATTTTCAAAACTCTTTGGTAGATTTGCTTAACTATAGTAGTCATATCTCATTGAAACTATTAAGTTCCAATATCCATTAAAACTAGAAACTTCCTGGAGGCTTGAAATTGCCGATTTTTGTTGTACCGACTATTAAATTTATGCCAGTAAGAAGAATTTTTCACGGTCAGCGTTTATTGGAAATTTGCTCCCATATATAAACTTAAGGTTATACAATTTTTTAATACGCATAAAACTTATGAATGAATTATGAGCAATTGAAGGGTTGTTTTTTCAAAGATCAGATTAATGAGCCTTTTTCGAGTACTTTCATCGGTCAATAACTGATTAATCAGTTACACGCTCAAAAGGCGACTCGATAATGACTTACGCTTATGATTTTAAAGTGTTTGATTAAAATATGACACTAATACCATTAGAAAAGAGTCTAAACTAACAAAAAATCGCATTTTAAATGACTCATCAAGATGAGTTGCGGGTAGAATACAATTTTCTCCCGACAAAAGTATATTTTATGATCAGAAAATTACCGCATATTCTGGTATTGTCATCGCTCTGAAGAGTCAAAAAAGACTTGAATATGATTATAAATTTCCAAAAATGCTAGCTGTGTAGCACTGTTGGGATCTAACAATCGTACCGTCTCAATGGCAAAATTGCACCAAATTGAAATAAATTGTACCAAAATTTCGCTATAAAATAAAAAAGCATGCATAGTAGGAATTTATAATACTTTTTAATTTAAAATTAAAAACAAAACAAGTAAGAAATTATAGTGCGTCAAGCCCGAGCATTTGATTATCCACAGTATATACAGACAAATTTTCGAGAGTGGTTTATATTGAACCTATGGTTAATTTTGGACCCATCATCGCAACATTTTGTCTTGACAAAGTGGCTATCGTAAAAGCTCTTGTCTTTAATTTCTATATCAAAACCAGCATTTAAAAGGTAGTCTTCAAATATGGATCGATTCCAGTAAAAAATGATAGAATGATTAAGATTACAGTACTTTTCGCTTATAGTCCATTCCGCTTAAAGGCCAAAAACGGATATAAGCCAAAACTGCCATATTCACATGCAGATTTTTTCGAATTTCATACAAATTATTTGTTCTAAGGTCCATTTCGCTTGTAGTCCATTTTCGTTTAAAAGCCACATTTTCTTAGCCTGCGTATATAATTCTTCATGCAGAAATGTTCGCTTATAGTCCACTCTGTTTTTTATATTTTTTTAATCAACTGGCAACATGTTTTAGTTTACCTTTCTGGCAACTATTATAAATGCCAAATTTCGCAATTTATATTTCATGACATGGTGTCTTCGTCTGACAATTTTTTGTTAAACAAACGTCCTACTTAATAAAAATAAAAGAGTTTTTTTATATAGACTGACGTTTGGTATAACAAAAAACTGCCAGGTGAAGACCCCATGTAAAGATCCTATGATATTGATTGACATTTATGTTGTGTTAGATTTCGTCATCCAAAGAATTAAAATGAATCTTATACGCATTTATTTTTATTGAAATCTTTTAAAGCATTTGAATTAATTAATAAAAAAGATTTTTGTTTTAACTATTTATTTAAAATAAATCAATATTTGGTTATGTTTTTAATAAACTTTTCTTTTTTTTAAAAAGAGTGGATTTATTGAAGAAAATAATATTTATATAGTCCAGAATGTGGATTATACTAGGTTTCACTTATTATCCATAAAATGGCTTTTAAAAAAAATCGGTTATAGTCCAAATTCGCTTATAGTCCACAAAAGTTGTGCAACTATAGTAGTGGACTATAAGCGAAAAGTACTGTATAATAAAATAAGTCTGGTCCAAATCGAATGTAAATATCAACGTAAAAGGATGGTTTATAGGCAAAAGCACTATTCCGGAATGAAGTAAAATTATAGACCGATTCACACCATTTTTGGTAGGCTTTGTTCTTATGAATTGAAACCTTTGTTCAAAATTTCATCAAATTACCCTTAAAATTGCGACTTATACTTTACGCACAAGGTTACATGGACAGACAACCAGCCGTACGGAGGGACATTGTTAAATCGACTCAGAAAGTAATATTTTGTAGTGTTATACACATCAGCACAATCGCATAATACCACTATTGTGGCGTGGGTATAAAAATTAAGAAAAATCTTCTTCTCAAAGGCAGACAAAAATGTAGACGCTTAGTTGACAGTGTAACCAAAACAATCGACCAAAGTGGCGATTTAGAGACACTTAATCCTAGGCTTCTACAGGGCTACGAGTACATATACTTATGTATGTTTCTATTTTATATCTAAGTATAATATCTGAACATTAATTAACAATAATTTTTGGTAGTTCTGGTCACGTCTGGAAATATGTAATTAAAAATTGTATAATAAAAAAAGTGAGTTAATCCACCTCAAAGAAATGATAATTGTACCAAAAAGGGGTGAATTGTACCATTGTACCAATGAAGTTTCGACTGTACCAAATTTGGTACAATTCTCTAGTACAAATCTCATCAGTCCTGTGTAGTAGTATTATCGAGTTTTATTGTTGTAATAACAATTTATTAACGACTTTTGATTGCTCTTTGAACTTAAAATAGAACATGAAAGCAATTATATCCCTATCACTAAAAAATGTTTGGTTTAGATTCTAAAGTTCTAAGCTTTAGATACACAAAAGTATCATTAGCAGGGCAAGGTTTTATATGGACAAAAAAAAAACTGGAAAAAAGATTTATCAAGTAATTCAAATTATTCTACAGATCAATAGAATATATGGGAGCAAAACGTACTACAGTATTTATCGGATATAAGAAACTTACAAAATCCAGGAAAAAAGTTTCTTATAAGCGTTTTTTCTTATATACAACTATTTTATATAAGAAACTTATTTCTTATATAAGTAGCTATGGCCATAAGACTTTCATATTTTGGTTTTCTGTCTCTTTTTTTTGTTACATAGGGTCTTCACCTGACAATTTTTTGTTATAATAAACGTCAAACTTTGACGTTTGGTATGACAAAAAATTATCAGGTGAAGACCCCATGTTAACGTTTCTAACTTTTAAATAATTATTTTCTATGTCTTTTGAGTTTTTCACTATTTTAGATAACGCTGAAAGTCCATTATTATATTTTTTTTTTGCAATTTCGCTTCTTTTTATACCGTTTTGTATTTCTTTTAAAATTTTAACTTTTGTTTTTATTGGCAAAAAACAAAAAGCTTCTCATGAGTACCAGCTCGCTCATCTAAAAGTAAAAGTAAAAAAAAAAACTTTGTTCTTGTTGTAAAACTGTCATAAAACAGAGTTGTCCATGCAAACTACATAAATTCTGTGTTGCCGTTGGAAGTTTCTTATATAAATTGTTTTTCTATACATTTTGTAATTTTGGTGTTTAAGAAAAATGTTCTTTTATCAGTTTTTTTCTTATAAGCGTTTTTCTTATATGAAACCTTTTTTGTTAGAAAAATCACAAAAAGACATGGTGTTTTTGAAAATGTTTCTTATAAGCGTTTTGTTCTTATATGAGATGTTCTTATATCCGATAAATTGTATTTTGGTTGAAATTTTCTAGAAAATATGTAGTCAGCATAAACGGCCGTTTAAAAATGTTTGCATAATTTTCAATTCAATTCTTTATTTATAATAATAATTGTACAAAGTCCTATGTGCAATTACAATATTTATGATGTTTGCATAACAATTAGTACTACAGTGCACTCGCGATAATATGAACCCCCTAATATATGAACACCCCAAAATATGAACACTTATTTTCTTCCATTGACTGCTCTAAAATATGAACTTGTGCAAAAGCTGTAAAATATGAACAACTTAAAGTTGTATTTTTAACTGTTTTTATCTACCCACACAGTGTTAAAATCAAAATCAATTTTTTTCAACTGCATAGTAACTTGGGGATTGTCCCAGCTATCGCTTTAAAATTGTCTTCAGTTGTTAATCAAAATGTTTTACATACACTTTTTAGTTAGTTTTGAAGTAAATATGGAATTCTATATACATTTTTATATATAATTTTAGCGTGAAAAGTTCTTAAATATGAAGTTAAAAAAGCATAATTTTTAACTTTAATAAGAAAAATCAGAAATTTTAGAACATATAGAAAAAGGTATTACTAATTTAGCGAATAAATTTGTTTTTTTTTTTAATGTTCTAACAATACGTTTATTTGACTTGTGCGGTCTTCCGAATACCCAAAAATTGAAAATCGATGGTTTTTGAAAATGAGATACAAAAAGGTCATTGTAAGCGGACACGGTTAATATCTGGAGATTTTTTTTCGCATAACTTTAACTTTGTTTTTCTTTTTTAAAAATCAATAGTTTTTTAAACCAATGAACAATAAATAAAAAAACTTTAACATTAAAAATTTTTATTTTTATGAAAATAACGTTTTTGAAGGGAGATTAGATGTCATTCGCAAATATGAACAATCTTGCAAAAGTGAACTGGCTTTGTTTTAGTTAGTTCATATTATCGCGAGTGCACTGTATTTTAATTTTTTTTTTTTATCAAAAAAGTAAATTTGCATAGTCTTTAACATTTTTTCGTGAAGTTGAACTGTTTTCTTAAATGAAACTACAATTTAAGCAAACTTAAGCAGATTCTTATCTAAATGTACTTATTTATTTCGATAGCAGCCTTAATATTTGCAAAAATACACTGATAGAAAAATGCATCTTCATATTGATGATGCCCTAACATCCGAATTGTGACATCAGTGTTACTACAAATAGCATCAATGATGCAAAAAATAATATCAATCCAATGACTAACGTTTTCGTACAATTTTGTCATTTTTAACGTGTCATCTATTTTATGACTATAGTGACATCAATTCGATGCCACATTTTGTATATTATTAACATTAATTTCATGATTAGAATGTATTATAAGAAGGAAAAATTCCTATATTCTATTTTTTTAAATTATTTAGTTAAATACATCAAATTTTTAAAGTTAAATGATTACGAAAACCATATGGGGCATGGTGCTGGTGTCTTATTATTGAGAGTTCTGCTGTAAATAAAAAATCGTAATTCAACAAACGTGAAACAAACATATGTAACGGGTAAGTAAATAATAATATTCTCTCACTTTGACTTAAGTCAATTCCAATGACTTTGACTTAATGAAAAACTGTCATTAAATTGATGCTAATGTGCCCTTTCGCCGATGTTACTGCGTCATCGCAATAGGACATGTTCGTCATTTCTGTGATGCCGAAGTGTCATCTCATTGATGACATAATTTCATTTTGACCATGATGACACTTTGGCCAAGTGATGTTAAGGTTGACATCACCATGATGAAAAGTGTCATGGGGTCAAAAACGAAGACACTTGTCATAGTACTGATGCCAAAATACATCAGCGTTATGACGCCATTTCTATCAGTGTAGATTCGATGAACAATAAATCATGCTAGTTTAAAATTAAGTCATATTTTTTCAAACAATTTCAATATCGGATTTTCATTAACGAAATAAAATTAAAACTGGGATTGCTCCTCCGAAAATAGTAAAACTTATGACAGTTTTATGAATTCATAAGCTTAGAACTAATGCATTTTTAAATATAATGAAGGAGAGAGCAGAAAACACACTGACATTCGTTTTTGATATGCAAAAAGTTTAAATGTTGCCAAAATATCCAGAAGCTTATTACTCGTCTCTTCAACATGGTAATTACAACTTTTGTATTTTGTTATACTAAACTTACTTCTTAATTTATTTTTTTAATAAAGCGTTCTTTTTCCAATATAAAGTGGTTTAATATTAAACATCTTTAACATTTAATGTGGTGACTTATGGCAGTTTTATGCATCTATTGATAAGAAAAAAAAACTTGTAACTATTTCCAGGTTCATGCAATTTCTTAAGGGGGCTAAATTAATAAACCTCAATTTTCTAAAAGTATTAATAAACCAAAAAAGTACGTTTTGTTTTTCGGTTCCCTATATGTTGTTGTTAAGCAGCGCGACTTGAAATGTTGAGACAGGTGTTGGCGATTTGACCATTCTTGGGAGTTGTTCGTTGAACTCGGAGTCATTCCAATGTGAAGAACCGATTGTCGCAGGAACTAACATGTAAGTAGTGGATCAAATGTTGAATGTAGTATTTCGATTATCAGAGATTGCCCCCCAAATCCCTATATAGTGTTGGTTGGCAAATCATAATTTTGTTAATAAATTTTTTGCTAAATTGTAAAATACATATGCATTTATATGAAAATAAAGGACTCTTCAAAAAACTTGCCCTGAAAATTAGTTTTAAAGTTTCTTTTGAATGAAATATTTATTATAGTAATTCTACAGTAAAACTTGCTTTAGGAAATAGTCCTCCTATAAGCCATCGATAGTTAAAAAATGTAATAGCGTGTTTTTAGAAAAATAGATTTTTTTAAAATCTTGTTCCAGCTCTTAAGGTGATAAGAGCTAAATAAAATTTTTTTAATACGCGAAATCAAGGGTCGACTGTTAAGAAGAGTTTTCTAAGGCTTTACCCAAAAATACAACTTTAAAACACAAGGTACAAGTATATAAAGTGTTTGTTCATCAATTTCGAATGGGTGGTCAAAGAAAATGTGATTTTCCAATAAACTTACCTTGCTCACTCCAGTCTACATCCTGGCCGTTGTAAGCATTACGCAAATGATTAATGGCATTTTTCAAATAATGAATTTGTGTTGCAACTTGGCTAGTTTGTTTGGTTGTAGCAGGATTTCCAGGAAATTCGGGATTAGAACCATGTTCTGTAGTCACTGAATGCATGTATCTATAAAGCAGAAACAAATTGGAAATTTTAAAACTCCAGAATATATTTTAATTGTTTTCAAAAATTACCTATCAATAGTATGACCATTCCAGCACATACCATCAGCATCAGTTGATGTTGATATTTCATTATTACTGCAGATTTGATGAGGTAAATTCGACCAAAATTTCTTATAGTCCTTCACTCTTTGTTTAATGTCCTTAACCAATTTATCCAAGGCAGGGTCACGACCATTATATTCATTTTCATCATTTTTACGATTTTGTTGTTTACGTTTGTTATTACGTCTATTGTTATTACCACCTCCATTACCGCCTCCATTACTACTACTTTCACTACTATCACGACTACCAGGATCGGCAGCCCTTCGTTCGCGTAATACTATGGCATCATCTAAGGCCGCGTCAATATCTAAAATATCCGATTCCAACTGTTCAATATTTAAGAAATCAGAATTGGAAGAGCGTTTCTTAAGTGATTTAGGTTCTTGTTTATGTTGGGGCGAGGCAACAAATTTTGGATTAACACTGCGTTTTGAACGTCCCAAGCTAGGACGACCACAGCCCTGGAAAACACGATTTGTAATATCGTGGCCAGAATCCTGAAATCGAATACAAATTATTTTTTTAGTTAAGTTTATAATTCATAAATAAAATAATATTTTACTCATGGCCCTCAAAAGGTTAAAATCATGGCTTTTTAACATTTTTACCAATATAAAATAATTCTTGTAAACTTAATCACAGTTTTTAACACTTCAATACATAATTTTTTTTTTTCTTTACCCAGTTAATAATAAAAAGAGAAATGATTTGTTTTGGGGTTTTTCATAAATAACTGTAAAATTTAACCACATTTTCACCTATTTTCTATTTCTATCACCTCTCCGTGTTTGTACTTTTGTTTTGTAAACAGTCACGTCTAAGTCTTATATTACACTTGATATCTAATCAAATGATTAGACGTAATAGGCAACCGCAAAAAAAATATTGATAAATATCAAGAAATTTAAAACAAAAAACTAGTGAAGACAATTGTTCACCTCATAGCCATTCATTCATTGATTCATTTATATTCAGAAACATCTAAAAAGTAAAAGAATATTGGGGGTATTAGAAAATATTCGGTCAGAATTTAAAATTAAAAAATCAATAAATAAGCAAATTCAAAACTTAAGCTTGGCAAGCACTTAAGATACTGAATTTTACCTAAAGTACTTGTATATAAGAGGTCTGTACTGAAATTCTGTAACTTTTTAACGACAAAAAATTGTCGTTAAGTAGTCAAAATTCGTTAGCTAACGAAAGTTGTCGTTAAGAGCTATTCTGTAGTGAAATTTTAACAATTTCTATCGGCAAAAAATGTCGGTAGCTAACGACACAAAAAAAGTTCTTGTTAAATAATAACGACAACAAATGTACTGTTAACAGATTAAAAATATAGAGAAAGTAGCCAATTTTTAACACAAAAAAAGTAAGAAAGTATAGTCGATCAAGTCCGACTCTACATTGCAGTATTTGGGCCATCATGTTTCCGCCAAAAAGAGTATGTTGTGAGGTTAATATTCACATAAGACATTTTTGTGCCAAATATTATCTAATTTACTACTTCCATTATTAGTGTATTCGTATGGGAGCTGTGGTCAAATATGGACCGATTCTAAAAAAATTTGTTCTGGTGATTTATGTGGGTTACGACAAAATATTTTTGGATCTTATTCAACTCAAATGTCTATAAAACAAGATGGCTATTAATAGGCACAAAACCCTATTCCGGAAAGAAGTTTTCATGTGGGCTAAAAATTAAATAAATGCTTCTCACCATTATAAAAAGGCTTCGACCTTGTGACAATAAACGCATATGTGCCAAATTTTATAAAATTATTTTTAAAATTGCGACCTGTAATATGCGCACAAGGTTATCTTGTACAGACAACCACCCATCCTGATAGAAGGACGGGCTTCGTTAAATGGATTCTGACATTGATTCTGAGTAAATCGGTATACTAAAAGGCAGGCCCAGAACCTTTATTTAAATGTGTTACACACATTCGTACAAACAAATAATATCCTCTTCACATACACTAGTGTAGGTATAAAAAGTAAGAGCAGAATGTTGTGCTACAGTGGCTCAGTCACCTGAAAATTTTTCCCTATGTATAAAAAGATTTAACACCAACATATTTGTTTAGAAATATAATCAATATTGCCACGTTTTCATTCATGTTTTGTTAAAATAAATGCATTAAAGCAAATTTATTTTGTATTTTTTATTAATTTTAAAAAATTTTTACTTTGACGTTCTTATATTTTTACCGATATTTGTCGTCAATATTTCTAAACAAAAATATTTGTTTATTTAAAATACAGAATAACAAATTCGTTAAAGTAACCGAGATTTCTCGTTAATTAACGATATCGGTAGTTAAATTCAAAAAGTTACAGAATTGAGGTACAGATGAAATATTAGAATATCGGCATAACATAACGACAGAAGTTATGGAGAATTTTAAGCATAAAAAAATGTCATTATGGAAGATTTAAAGACTATCTCTTAAATATTTTATGAGATGATTTGTAAAATATAGAGTAATACAGTCCTAGTCTATAACTACACAGAAACCAAAGTTTCTATTGGTTTTTCTAGATATGGTCGGGAGAAATATTGAATAAGAAATGCTCTCCAAAAAATCAAGTTTGAGCCAAAATATACATGAGGCTATAAAATCCGAACAGGAGCTACATTTTTAAAACCCAAATGGGGTTTAGTTAGCTTCGCTAAATTCCACACGAGAAGGAGTTTGCATTTGGTGACTTCAAAAATGTTGCAAAAATGTTGTGTGTTTAGGAAAGAATAATGTGTGTTTAGGATTGAGCCTTAAGTTCATGGGGGTAGCTACATAGTGGAAATTCAGTCATGACAGCCATGAAACCTAATTTGATTACAATAATAAGTTTTAAGTAAAACAAAGGTATTTTTTATTTCAAATTTGTAAATACTATTATTAATCTAAATAACTAAATCAATTTTTCTTTTCTGTCTTCTCGCGAAACGAGTTATCACTTAGTCCACTTATGCACAAGGAGAAATATAGTCCAGTTAGGCTGTCTTCTGTCATTGATGCCTAACACAAATTCTACAACAGACATAAAATGTTTAACACTAACACTAAAATTATGATAGTGTTAAGTAAAGACTAATCGTGTGATGTTTTAACACGTAACGTAAAAGGTTTGCAGCAGTTTTTTTGATAACATGATTTTCAATCGACAAACCTTAACATTACCATGAGTTTTTACACGATATGTATTTTGCAGTATCTTTGTCAGTTGAACGATCCATCTGTAATTGGAAATATCTGTCAAAATTGACAATTTAGAGACGGTTTATAATTTTTGCTTTCACACATATGTACGTTTTAAGTTTCATCTGACAAAATCTAAAATCGTTCACATAAGCAAATAATATGCTGATTTATATTTCTATTCACTTTTAATGTTGATTTTTTAAAGAATATGTATAAATAAATAGATTGATTTTAATATATATTTGCCGAATCAAAATCAAATGACTTGCAAATCCGCGAATGTCAGGTGGTTTGTCAGTTAGAAATAGAACACGCTCTAATTGAAAGCCTTTTTTTTAGCGTTTACACGGTATGTATGGATTTTGCAGTGAGAAAATTTGACAATCACACTGTAAAGTACATATCGTGTAAAGCCATCTTAACCGGTAGTGTAGCAATAATACATAAAACCAAATTGGTATTGGGGTATATTTTATCATACATTTTTTTTATTATATAAGAAATTAATTAGAGAATATCCTGAATCCGTTGATATTTTACCATCCACAGCCGGTATTCGTTAATGCAGGTTCACACTCTTCAAGTCTTAACCATCAAGTTTTGAGCTTTTTGAAGAGAAGGGAAACGAGAATACCACTTCTTTTAAGACTTGAAGAGTATGAACTAGCACTTAGTTAGTCCCAATTTCCACAATTCAAGTCTTATTGATCAGCTTGCTACTTTGTAGGCGAGAGTGACGAGGGGAAAAGAAACGAATACTCAGCTTGCTGTACTCGTCATATGCGTTTTGTTTCCTCATTCGTAATTTTCAGCAGGTCTATTTTGACAATTATCTTTCATTTTTAATTTCGTTGTGCAAAGTTAATTTCGTAGCGTGTGTGATTTTTTGTGTGTGTTGTATGTGCGAAATGTCAAAACGCACATATATATTCATACGAATGGAATAACAGATAAATAATAAGACTGGACTCGTGAAAACGCCGAAGCTGATTCAAAGAAGAAAATGTGATAAGTTTATCAATAAGACTTGCATTGTGGAAATTGGGACTTATGACTGAAACCGAAGTGTTGCCATTAGGCTTAAGGTGAAAGAGCACAACATACGATGGGTAAATTATTACAGTGCTATGTTTGTAGGTGACCATATTATGGTTTATTTTGACCATATTATTGTTACTTTTGACCCTATTACAATTAATTTTGCCCATGTTATGATAAATTTTATACATAATAAGGTCAAAATTTACCTTAATAAGACAAAAATTAACATAAATATTGTCAAAATTTACAATATTATGTTTAACATTAATCAAAATTTGATCAAAATTAACAATAATATGGTCAAAATCAACCACGTCATTTATTATATATTTTCCGATTAAAAAAAATATATAATACTTTTCTTAGTTTTCAAGATTAAGCTATCATTTAATTCATGACTCCCCTCCCTGCCGCTCTTGTATCCGCACTGGTTAAAAAGGTTTTTTATTTTGGAGCACTGGATAAACATAAACCGATATACAAAAAAATTCTTTATACCTACATTGAAGTTATTATTTACATTAAAATTATTCATCACGTTAATATTCATTATTTTTTAATACCCCCAACATTGAACTAAAGTTAAGTTGACATCTTCACTGTACGAGTATTGAATGAATACAGATAATAACGCTGTCATGTTGGTATCAATTACAGGAAATTAGATGAATTACGATTTATCTATGATAACAAAACAACAGAAAAACCTTAAAAACTCAACGTTAAAAATATAGTGTGTATTACAAATACTCTGTGATGGGTGTCTGATGATAAATTAATTCGATGAATGAATAAATAAAGATGTTGTTACTTCAGCCCTTAAGGTATATTAATTATATTTTAATTATAGAAAAAAACATACACACACACAGACATATCAAAAACTTAACGCTTATACATTTACACCAAAGCGAAGTTGTTGGTAAAGCTGTTAACTAAATAAGATTGCAGATAAAAACTAAAAAAAAAACAACAACAACGTTCCGCTTAAATATAGGTGCGCATAGAGGGTTTGGCAATTTAAACTTAATTTGGGTGCCATTTACATTCATTAATAAGATACAATCTTATAAAATTTGGAACAGATATAATAAGCAATTGAAAATTACTTTTCGTTCTCATTAGTCCTAACGAAGATTTTATCTTTTGAATTGATATCATTTGTATTCTTTTTTTTTACTGCACACCAATTTTTTGGCTTCTTTTGGTTCTAATTAATAAATCAATCGATAAATTTGAAGTTTTAAAAATAACTTTAAGAATTTATATAAATAAATAGTTTGTTAAATCATTGAAAACATTAAAATTTTTATTCGTATGAGTTCAGCGTGTATTTTCTAAAAAAAAATTATCTTGTGGAAATAAGAACACATGTTATGTTGCACACTGTGTTTGGTTATTCTACATCAACATTTTCAAGTATTTTTTTTTTATGTGTCTGAGGCTCAATCAATTTTTCTTATCTGTAGGCTAAAATTTTAAGAAAATTTATCTATAAATTCCAAGATAAACAAAGCAAGTAAGAAAGTATAGATGGTCAAGACCGCCCATGTGATAGCCTACACTACAATTCATAAAAACACATTTCGATGGGTTTCAAGCTCAGATCGTTATACTAAAAGGTGGGTGTAGAACAGTGATGTCAATTATGATTGTGTTGGTGAGATTACTCTTATCTCTTACATAATATGCGGTTGCGAGGCCTATTGCGAGGCCTTATTAAAGACCTTTTCTAAGGGTCATCTATGTTCGATTAAATTGTTGGGAATCAGGTAAGGTATTAAAACTTACAAAACATTTTCATGAAAGGGCGATGCAAACACCAGGGCCAGCATTATGCGAGGAAATATAGTTCATGCTTTCCATTCATTTTTCATCAGACCATTTAAAGTTAACTTACATTTATTGCTATGAAGACTTAAAAGCAATAAATAATAATACAATTATCGAAAAATGTTGAGTTATGGACAGACACAATCAGTTATTATTTAAATAAATTTAATTTGGAACCTCAGAAACTTTATTTTTTGGAAAAATTGCGCAGTTCACAATATTTGAAGTCTTTTTACAACCTAATGCAATTCTTTCCAATATTTTTTGTTTTTTGCTCAATATACCTTTGCGAATTCTAACAATGAAAATTCATTTGCTCATACTAATGCAAATATATAGTTTAAAAATATTCTGTAAGTATTTACCACCATTATAAAAAGAGAAGATTTTACTAGCCTATAATAAATACTTTTATTTACCAATAATATCTTCTAATTTTATATTGCAGTTTCGTAACAACAAAACATTTTTTAGGTTTGCGGATGTTAATTTATTGCGTTGTTTTGAGCAAATGTATTTCAAATCGGAAAATATTTGTTCGCAAAGATATGTTGAGGAGAAAAGCGACAAACATTTGAAGGAATTTTTTTTAATATAGGATATAGCGCCCCGTCTAAATTTTTCCAGAACTCAATAATATTTTCCCTGTCTGGAGGATTAATTTCGCTCCTAAGTATGATTAGTTCCGACTGGATGCTGAATTCATAACTCGCAATGTCGCACTTAAAGGGATTTTGGAATATGTTTAGTAGTGGTTTTATATCCTCAAAATCTTGAAAACGATCTTGAAAGTTGTAAAAAAGGTTTTCAAAAATTGCCAAATACTCAGATTTTTTCAAATATTTCTCCTTGTCATAAATAAGCAAAGTTTTAGGAAAGTTGGAAAAATCTTCATTATTTATTTCATTTGTTAATAAAAATAATTTGGTTTTAAAATTAAAAACAATCGTATATATGTCACTTAAATTGTTTCCCTTTCCTTGTAGTTCCAAATTTAGCTCATTTAAAATACTGCTTGTATCCGCCAGAAACGCAAGGTCTAAAATGAACTCATAATCATTCAACTGTATTAATTCACATTCGTCTAAATTTTCAGTTTCCCAAAAACGCAACACCTCTTTTCTAAGATCGAATAACCTGTTTAGACAGTCACCCCGACTAAGCCAACGAACTTCCGTAAACATTTTTAAGTCGTGGTGATTGGCGTTTACGTTTTTAAGAAAACTTACAAATTTTCTGTGAGTTAATGAATGATGACAATTTTTCCAAAACTGCATTGAAAAGCTTTTTTATAAATGCCCCATCGGAAAATGGTCTTCCCTGTTTTACTATTTCCAAAGTTAGTAAATTTGATATTTCTATTTATAACTCTTCTATCCTATCTTCATGCTCTTCTTCTTGTGATACCCAACTTTTCAAGCTATCCAAATTAACCTTTTTTTTTTAATCTTATATTGGTTTTCCCTTTCTTTTACTTCATATTGTTTAATATCATTATGGAAATGATCATAATGCCTTTTCAAAGTATACAATCTCTTAAGTTCAAATGTTTTAAAATATAAGAGACATTGAAAATAATTAAATGCATCATAAAATATTTTTTATATGGCATCATTTATCTTTTTTTTAATAAACTCATCCGCTTGCACGTCCGTTATCGCTGTCTACAAGACTATTAAATGAAATTCTAATTTGAAGTTTCAGGTATACACAATTGTACATAGAAATGGATTTCCCTGGTCTATTTATTCAAAAATAAAATGAATTACATGAGAATTATAACGTGAAAAAGTTATTTTAGTAAAAAGTTAGGGTATTCATAGTGGTAAGTAAAATATAAAGGGTATTCACGGTGTTGGGTTACTCATACTTCAAACATCTGTGCATACATTTTAATTCTAGCTAATGGTATATCATAACTTTTTACAAAATACCAAATGCGCACCTGAGTTTGCCTGCAAAAATGTATAAAGTCATTATAACAGGTCAAAGTTACGTTAAATAAATACCATAAAGTAGTAAGGTTTACTCTTTAGACTCGGTCATATAATTGTAGCATAAAAAAGTAAGCAATAAAAATAGTGCGAAACAATAAAGTTTCATTAATACATCAATAAAACACATCTTCTTACCCAAAAATTTTACCTGCTGTCACATTTGCTTTTATGTGTATAGGTTTACACATAAATTGTAGCAAAACAAGACTTTTTAACTTGTTTTTTAAATATTTTTACCTACTTAAGAAAAGAGTTTTCAAAAAAAAAAATCCACCGACGCGATTGGTACAGAAACAAATATATTTTTACAATCAAAAAATACCAACAAATTCTTGTGGCTTTTTCTTTTCTTAATAATTTCTGCATTTAGGTACGTCTTTTTAACGAAAGAAAAAGGGACCCTGTTACAGGCATCAACGAATTTTTTTTACGAACAAAACACATATCGTTAGCTTAAATGCAAAACAATTATTTTGAAAATTTTAAATTTTTGTTGATTAGGATTCACTTTACATATATATTTTTATAAAATTTTAAAATTCTATCTTAAAAAATAACCACAATCGCACAATTGTGCAAAGAAATGGAAATCCCTGTTTTAAAATCATTGTACAATGTCAAAAACAGAAATAAAACAAAACAAAAACATAGATAATAAATAAAATAAAAAAGATAATAAAACAAAAAAAAAGATGTACCTACATACAGTTATTGTATATTTATTTATATACATAAATATATTTAGAGGCCTCAAAACAGGCCTTGCAATATTTACGATATTTCCCGCTGAATGAGAGTGTTTCTCAGTAAACAATTATATTTTACGCTCGCAAAATAAAAGAGCGTAAGCGTACATGTGAAAAACAATTGTGCAAGGCGCTGACATCCCTGGTGTAGAACCAATATTTTTATGTGTTACATACATTAGCACAAACGCATAATAAAGGGTTGCCAGAGAGTACATTTACTTTCCATGACCAGTTTTGGAATACACTGATTAACCTCCTCCACAAGCTATCAAACAACCTACACTTTCCAGAAGGAAGACGAAGCTTCCAAAGTCCGACCTTTTTTTAATATTAAAATGAGTTTTTGTTTGTACTCCACCAGCATAATGCAAAAAGTTAGGTTAAAAACGAATGGTTAAATGTCGAACAGCGAACCATTAACCAATGCGGACGAAACATAAAACGCGCAAATGCAGATAAGCGAGGAAGCTAATGAGAATGATGCGACAGCTCCTTCCCCACCGAGAGCAGTTTTAAGCAAGATATTCTCATTTTAAAGAGAATAATGTATGTCAAATCTATTTAAGAGCATACAACTTAATTGGGAGATATAAAGATAATGGAGTTACTCTAACCTGAAATAGCCTTAACCCTTAATTTGATAATGTGTATATTAGGGTGGTCGTTAACTGTATGAAGCATATTTGTCTCAAATTTTTCCATGCTCTCATTCCCCAATTCGTTGGGTATTGATATAAAATGACATCGAAAAAACAAAAGGGCAACGGCGAAGTCTAAGCCGTATTTCACGCCCGCCAAAGTTTGAGGAAAATCGTAAAGTCCATCTTTTAAGCCTCATAACCCGGAAAGTTTTAATTTTACACAAAAATCGTTTGCTAAGAATTTGTTATTAGTGAAATTTTCAACAACATTTGTCTTAAAAAGTTTTCTCTGAATTTCATATTTAACAAAACGTAACTAAAATAAAAAGCAAACACCAGCATGCATTTTCCAATTTTTTTTATGATTTTTTTAAGAACAAAAAATGTTTAAATTTTTCTAAAAAAAATCATTTCGTGACTGCGCATATTAGAAAACCATTCTTAAAGGTAATTTTATTGCGGAATTTCAACCTTCTCCATTTACGAAATAACGGTATATCTCGAAAACAAGAACTAACCTAAAAAATGGCTAGCACCACTGGATTCAGCGTACCCGAATTATGTAAAAACGCTAGGTGCCCGGCTGGCCGGTCTTTTTTTCAACAAAATTAAAAATACGTGATTCAAAGAAAATGCGATTCTTTAAGAAATTAAAAATTTAATTTTTTTAATTGGCTTATTCGATATTTTTTTAGTTTATTTTGTTAACAACTTTTCTACAAAATTAAAATTTTCTAAGTTACAAAACATAAAAGTCAGATTTCATTTAAGAATATAATGTTTTCACACTTTGGTGGGCGCGAGGGACGGCTTATCCTTCGCGGGTAGTCATAACAACTTTTTTTGCGTTTTTTTTATCAATACACACAAAAAAAAAAAATATTGGGATGCCAAATAATTTGAGCATTTGACGATTGTGCTGTTGTGGGTAAACAAAAACTTGTTGGCATAAATGAAAACCTTTTGTCGCAAGAAAGTTTCCAACAAAATTTTTTTTTACCACAACAACATGAAAGTATTTGAAGTTTTTCAACACCAAAATGAAAATGAAATAACAGCACATTGAAAATTGCTGTTGACGTAAATAATCTGCATTTGCAGGAAATAACAAGTTTTGTTGCCATAAAATATTTATTTTTTGAAACAAATAATATTAAGCTTAGTCTAGACGATATGTTGAATCAGCAAATGTAAGCTTATACTCATATGCTTAAAAATAATAACAAATGTCTCTATCAGCATATGCAATATGCTAGGTGTCTTGACGATATGCTGAAAATACTAAATTTTTCAAATTCATCTTATGCTAGCAAATGATATTTCAACAAACAAGTTAGCATACAATTTTTGTGTCTACACGATATGTTGAATTTCGTATGTTGTTATGTATGTTGAGTAAAGAGAACATTTGTTTAAAAATTAAAAATTAATTTGACAATTCTCTTTTTTTATTATTTTATTTAAAATTTGTTATCAATTATCGCCTTTATTGCAAAAATGAATAGGTTTAGTGTAATTAACAAAAAAGTAAGAGTGCTTTATTGGGCTTGGTCAAATCCGCAAAAAATTAAAATATTTAAGGACTGGATTGATCTTAAAATTATTAGTAAAGTCTCACAGTTACTTAATTTATTTCAGTTCTACCCCTATGGTAAATTATGTGCCGACCAGCTGAATGTTTTATGGATTTATTTGATACCCACACCACTTAAGTGTCTGCAACACCTAAAAATATTGGTCCTATAACTATCGTTTAGTATACCGATCGACTCAATCGCTATCTAAGTCGATATAAGGATGTCCGTTCGGCCGTCTGGCTGTCCACTTTGTAGTGCGCAAAGTACTTGTCGCAATAATTTGATTGGTTTAATTATTTATCGTAATTTAACGATGAGGAACGGTCCATAATATCTCAAAGATCCCGTAAAAACTTCCTTCCGAATAAGAGTCTTTGCGCTCATAAACCATGTTCTATGTTGGTATTAAGACTAAATCTTGGTCAAAAAGTTTTATTGTAAATGGGAACAATCCCATACAAATACCACTCCCAAAAATATTACCAATACCATAACGTCCTTAAAAATGTTGATCGATTGAGTAATTTTTAGTATTAAAAACATAAATAAGACCAAATTTCAATACAAAACACTTGTATGTTTCAACCTTTTTAAAGTCCAGCTTTCTACGGGAGCTATAGTGAGTTTGCCGATTATCACACAATTGCATCATGTTATTTCTAGCCACTTAAAGCTAAGTTGGACTATATTTTTCCACATTTAAATGATTTCCCAGAGTGGGCTTTATACGGAGCCTATGGTAAACTGTGGGCCGATCTTCTCCAAATTTAGTTGTGTGATTTCTAGTTTTATGAAAATATGACCGACTAAATTTTACTATAATAGCGTTATTCGGTACATCTTAGGCATATTTAAGTATTTCCGAGAATGGGTTTGACATGGGGACTATGGTAAATTATGGAGCAATCATCTTAGTGTAATATCTAGTCATAGAAAGTTCTTGCAAAATTAAATAGCAATCGGTTCATTCTATCGGTTCATTTACTCAGCTGAGCGAAGTCGTTGCTTGATATACAATTAAATTAAGAACCCTTATGTCCAGCCGAAGACCGGCAATAAGGAAAAAATTTATTAAGCGAAGCTGATGTTTATCATACCATATGGTTAATACCTATATTGAAGCAATTCCATAAAGTATATTAAATATTACCACGTGTGTACTCAAAAAGATTTATTAGAATATAAATGGTTAACTTTAATAGCTTCAGAATTTTATACGCTACTGTACCATACATTATATTATATGAAAGCTTGAAGATTTCTCTAGAAAATATTATATGTAAATAAAAATACCTTAATATCGACAAAATTTTTAAATAAGAGCCATTTTGACAAATTGCATTAGTAACTAAAAATATTTTTGAAATTGGTTCTTAATGGGATAATAATTCGGCCTGTTTTATATACCACGTGAAAGGTATTTGGAAACACGCTTCAGCGCTGCCCATATTGCTGAGATCAAATTTATACTTCAAGAGATATTGGTTAAGAATTTTCAACTTTTATTATCTATATCTCTAAAACAAAGTTCGTTGACCAACATTTTATTTTCAAAGCACTTCTAAATGCAATTTTTTGTTTGCCGATGAGTTAAAAATCTTGATAAGTTCCGGGGTTGTATACAAAATTAAACAAGTAATTGAAAGAATACCAATTTTTATCTATTTCATATGCTACCAAATTTGCCGTATGCTGAAAAGCTTGCATACGACTTTCAACAAATAACCTATTTGTCAACATACGTAGAAAATTTGTTTAAAAGTAAAAATATTGTGTCTAGACGATATGCTAAAATTGTGAACAAACGTTTGCTGACTTCGTTAACAAATGCCTGTCATATGTTGGTAAGCATACGTTTGCTGAAAAAATTTGGTGTCTACACGATATGTTGGCGCTGAAAGCAAATTTTTCAACATAAATTTGCTGATTCAACATATCGTGTAGACTAAGCTTTACTGTTGTCGTAAAAAAATTTGTATTTGAACAGTGAATTTACACTTTGGGACAAAAGAAACAGACTTGCAAACTGTTGTTGGGCACAATCCGAATGTAAATTCTATTTGAATCAAAATCAATTTTTTTTGGCATTACAGTCTTTTTTTTGTGTGTACCCACCAAATTGGCGGGTGAGACATAAAAAAAACCAACTTTTGATATTACCGGTCACCCTAGTGTATATATTAACATCTTGCGAACGTCAAAAAATATGTGTGTGAGCCTAAATCGTGACATTCTTAATTCGATCATTAGTTAAATTATTAAACTTTTTTTCGTAAATTTTAAAACTTTAAATAGTTACAAGGTATATTTATAGCAGGTAGTCTCGGAAAGCCAGCTGTTTATTTTTTATTTGCTTGTTTTGTGATACAAACTGTCAAATGTTGTATAGTGAACAAGTGAACAAGTTTTTTGTCTCTATCTTCTGTCTTTTTTGTCTCTTATCAACCCCTTCGCTGTTTGACAGTTCGTATCACAAAACAACAATAAAAAGCCCTGTTGTTTGTTTTATGGTACAATTGTTGTAATCTCGCGGCTACCTGCTGTAAATATGCCTTGAATAGTTATTTAAATTCAAATAGTTACTATTTTTCTTTAATATTAAAAATTCTCTACATCGTTTAGCTGCTTTAAAAAATTTCTCTAAAATTAAAAAATATAAGGTTTTAAAGATTTAATTGATTTAAATTAATGAATATGCATATGAATCGCTTAACAAAAACAAAAACTTAAACGTTTTTTTTTTGGATAAAAATAATATAAAATAAAAAACAACAACAACAAATTTGAAAGACTAAGAATTAAATTTAAAAAAAAATTGTTTAAAATTCGGCACATTATAGAGGAACAACATTATATTTAATTTAGCAAATAAGACACTTTATTTGTATATGTTTTTTTTTCTTTT
Organism: Pollenia angustigena; assembly: GCA_930367215.1. NCBI lineage: Eukaryota > Metazoa > Arthropoda > Insecta > Diptera > Polleniidae > Pollenia > Pollenia angustigena. The sequence continues at coordinate 47,645,598 of OV884058.1, forward strand.
TTGAATTTAAATGAACAGAAAACATAATAAGAATTCGCATAAAAAAGAACCTGCTTGAAATTTTCAATAACAATTCTAAAAAGAATCGGAATTTCTTTCAAAAAAAACTAAGCGTGTTTATTTTAATAATTAGAACAATTAAATGACATTAATGAAAAAGTAGTTTCTTGCAAAGCCCGGTTTAGAGCAAAATCTTATTAGAAAAGTTTAAAAATTTATAATTTATTTCATTTAGGGTATAAACTGCAGCCTCATGGAAATAAATTATTTACTTAATATGACTTGAACCAAGAAAATTTTGCAAGATTCTAGTTCAAGCCAAAAATTACTTATTCCAAATATATGTTTGCCTTATTTTCAGCAAACTTTTTCTGTATTTAAGAAAATTTTACTAAAAAGGAACAAAATAAGTTAAAATCAAGAACTTATTTTAAAATTGAGGATTTTCTTGTTTTAAGATACGAAGTTGATTACTTTCGAAAATAAACTTTTTTCCGTGCTACACCTTTTCAAGTATCGGTTAATTTTGTAGCTATTAGCTTTTTGGCAACACTGGTTTAAACAGCTGACGCAGGTTTTGTGTTTTGTTTCAATGTCAAACATCTTCAGTTTGGTCTATAATTTAACCATGAATCGTCTTACAAACGAACAACGCTTGCAAATTATTGAATTTTATTATCAAAATGCGTGCTCTGTTAAGAAAGTTCATCCACTTTTTTTATCGAAAAATTGTGTTCAGCGACGAAGCTCATTTTTGGCTCAAATGTTAATAAGCACAATTGTCGATTTTGGGTGAAGATCAGCCAGAAGCATTGCAAGAGCTACCAATGGTGCGGTTTATGGGCTGGTGGCATCATTGGACCGTACTTCCTCAAAGATGATGCGAATCGTAACGTAACTGTGAATGGTGAGCGCTACCGTGAGATGATATCCAACTTTTTTTTCCCCAAAATGCAAGAGCTTGACTTGCATGACATGTGGTTTCAACAAGACGGTGCCACATGCCACAAAGCACGCTTAACAATGGACTTATTGAGATACCGGCTGAAATGTTGGAAAGAGTATGCCAAAATTGGACTAAGCGGATGGACCATTTGAGGCGCAACATTTGCATGAAATAATCTTCAAACATTAAATTATATGGACCGTACTCTCGATTAAAATTAAGATTTCATGCATTTTTCTGAAGTTTATATGTTTTTTTTTTAAACTTTCCTATAGCTCTTAAAAAATCACCCATTAGAAATGGCATAATGCTTTTATGCTGGCGTTTATGTACGACAGAAACATTTTCTTAGACCTAACTTTTATTACATCCATCAGAAAATTTGCTGACTGTGAACAAATTTTGAAGATTCGTGTTTTGATGAAATTTGGCACATACCCAATAAAAAATTTTATCATTTTGCGAAGCACTAAAGGTACATTTAAAAAAATAAGCGCACAATTATGCGCTACGCAATAAGACATACAGAAATGCAGTAAAGTAAGTGAAAGAACTCTCAACAACTTTTATAAAAAAAAATAACATTTCAAGTGCTACGGCATTCCCTTACTACGAAGCAGGTTTGTAAGGGAGAATACTAAAAAATAACTGTATCAAAACCTTCAGTGTGTAAAGATGATCGTTACATCCGACAATATTTATGTGCGCTGAATAATGCGCTTTATGTGTCAAAAATGTATTGCTTCAAAGTGGGAACTCGCCATATAAAATGCATGTCTTCCGTAAGCGCAATGGTAAGCGAAACCCTTATGTTTCTCCCTTACAAACCTGCTTCGTTGGAAGCTCCATTTTTTATTGGGTAAGCTCTTATTGACCTAACTCTATTTTTTATATAATTTAGCAAATTCTGTTAGTATAGAATCATTAATTAAAAAAAAAAAAAAACTTTAACCTGCACAAATCTTTAAAAGGTTTTAGATTCTAAATAAACTGCCATTTATAAAGGGTGTTCCAGTAAGTACGAATTTCTTAATTTCAAAATAAAAACAGTTATTTTTTACAACTTTAACGCGTTGTTCTTTCGCAAAGCGCAATCGAAAGAAACATATGTGACATTAAAAACAAAAACAAATTCGGAAAACTTATGGTGTTTTCTTTTCTGACAATAATGTTCCCTATATGCTACCATTCGTGAGGGTTTTTGTTCCATTCTAAAAATATATGCAAAAATGTGAGAAGTTGTCGTTTTCCTTTCTAAACATGTTGCAACAATAAATGGCAAATTTGTTCCATTTCTTACCCGCAGTTATAACTGAGTGCGAGATAATACCATTTTTTGCATCTGCGTATAGTACTTTTTTATGCAAGCAAGTATTTTTATTTTTGTGTTTGCGGACAATTTGCGTTATATTGTGATTTTAAGTTATATTGTGATGGATATAAAAACTTTTTGTTTTTCGTTTGTTTTACTTTTATTTAATAATTATATTTTTTTTTGTCGCTGACATTAATTATTGAAAATCAGTGCTGTTAACGCTTATTGGAATTGTAAGAAAATTTAATGTTGAAAATTGCTACAAGCGTGGTGAATATTGCTTTAGTACAAACTTTGCATTCAATATTTAACACGCTAAATACACATTAGTGTTGAGTGTAAAACGTAGCTATTATTTTGTTCCATTGTAATTTAGAAAAATGTATCACTTTGTAAGGGTTCGTGTAACCTAATAAATATGTTACACAACTAAAATGCATCATTATTTTCTAGAAAAGAAAAAACCATTAGTTTTTGTTTCGAATGCATTTGTGCGAAAGAATGCGTTCTTTCGACATCGTGACATTGGCAGTAAATTTTAAAAGTGCACTCCTATTGAGAATCTAGTTGCTATAGTCTTAAATTAAATTTCAATATCAATCGAACATAAATCTTCTTTAAATATTATCATTTTATGTTCCAAACTACACTGAAAGAATTTTCTTCGCAATACTAACGAATTTTGACATTAATCCCATGAAAAATTGCATTATAAAGGAACCTATGCAGCGCTTCGTTGGATCAATGAAACCTGTTTCATTAAAAGGACTTAATGAAACATTACATCAGATCCATGAATATTATTCATTGGATTAATACTTTCAATAAAGTAAAATTTTTTTATTTTTTTTATTTTTTTTAATTACTTTTTTTTCTTTTTTCTTATTTTATTTTACTTTATTTTATTTAATTTTTATTTTTTTTCTGTCTCTGGTGGGATTCGAACATGCAACCTCGGTGCTGATAGACTAGCTCACTACCAGCTAGTCTACAGGGGCAGTGTAGTTTTTGTATGAAAAAACTATGTTTTGTTCTCAATTAAGAGCGTAAATATGAGATTAAATTGTCCATAATAACAATAACAACGTTGATTGAAAGTGGATTGAAAGTATCTGTTTCATTACTATAATGACATTTTTAATGTCATAATGAAAATTTAAATTTATGAAGGAAATTATTGAAATATGTTGCTTTTATAAAAAAAATTTTTGATTTCATAAATTTAATGGCATACATGTAACATAGATGTATGAAATTATTAAATCTTACATTTTTTAAATAACAATTAAACATTTTTTTAAGGAAACTATAATTTTGTATTAATTTATGAATATAGTTATGTTTGTTTATTGATTTTTTGTGTTCCCAATTAAAATTTTTTGTTTTACTTAGACAAACTTAAGTTTTCATATATCCAATGAAAATTTTTAACGTAATTACGAAATCTAATGAAGCGATTTTAACGAAAATACTTCATCAAACGTATGAAATTCCATTTAGACAATGAAAATTTTCATTTACCCAAGGAAAACTTTTTTATGAAAATGATTCATTAAATATATGAAGCATTTTTCTTTCAGTGTATACCTGATTTTTCTAAATTTGAAGCTCAATTTAAGGTTTTCTCAGTAAGAATATACTTTTTCATTTTAACGTATTTTTTTTAACAATTATAACGCAGCGTTGTTCTTTCGCTCCATTTTTAAAAATCGAATTAATAATATGTAACAGCTGCCAAATTTCAGATTTGCCACTTTAACAAAAGAAATTACACTAAATTTAAAAAGTGCACACATACTAAGACACCCTTTACATACATTCATCTATATATTAAGGCCAAAACTAACTCTACTTGTCTGTTTGCTTAAATTTCGTTCAGATATGTCTACAATTGACCATAGATCCTAAAAGGACTTATTCTCAAAATTCGTTGGAGCCTGCATAAATCTTTATTAAATTTCGATCAAATAAATACACAATTGACTTAGCGTTCATACACGAAAATTTCCCAAAAAACTTTCAAGCTGACATAAATCTCTTAAAAATATACTTTATCATCAATAAAGGGTAACTTCTCAAATATCACTTAATATGCAATCGATCTATAAATGATAAGATTTCCTACACAAAACTAAAAATTGCTTGCTCTCAGTTTCGTAACTTAAATACAATCTATTTCAATAATCTATTTGCATCGATTTATCTTTTTTCACATATTTGCAGTGATTTGTTACTGTTTCCAGATTAAATTAAATTTAATTAAGTTGAACATTTAATTTGGTTTTATAAAAAACACATATACATACATACATTTCTCATTTTAAGTGCAAAGTATTATGATGTTTGGAAACTTAGAATTTGTAAACCAAAACTGACATTGCTTTCAATTCAAAATTTCAAAGTCAACTTTATTTCTAGAAGAAGAAGTTTAATTTAAAGAGAAATATAATTTTTATTCTCATTTAATTTTGATCTTTGTTAATAGATTTTATCTATCGAAATCAAATTTAAATGCAACCCTTCGTTGCATGTTATCTTTTTGTTGATCTGGCAACTATTTAGTTTCTTTTTTTACAGTTATTTTTTTCAGTTGTCTCTTTTACTTTAAAACTTTCAATTCGTAGTGAATTTTGCCTAATAACATCAAAAATAATTGTTTTTAAAGCAATAACAAATAACTATTGATGTCAAAAAATTGATTCAATCGTTTTTATCGTACTGAATTCATAATTTCAAATTGAAATCATTAATTTACGATTTTGAAGCAAACAAAATAATTAGCAGTCACTTACGTAAATTCATGGGAATACAATTAAAACAATTGCATTCTTTTACAGCTCTAGTAACAATGAAAATTTAAAATCACAACGACACAAATCTAATTGATCAAAATTAAGAAGAGACGCAAAGCAATATTGTTGAAAAACAATTGATATTAGCGTATTTGCTGAAGGCTAGATTACACTATCTCACAAGTCTTACGTATTCCATAATACTTTGTGAGATAGAAATCTAATGAGTTTTGTTGCGACTGTCAAAAAATCTTATTTAACATGACAGTTTGTGTTCACACCATCACACAAAGTATAAACACTCACACATGAAATAAAATGCAACCCTGATCTAATGAAAAGTATTATTGTTTAGAAATTTTTCAAACAACGATGAAGTCGTATGGGATGTCAAACTTTTTTCATAATACTTGTCACTTTCGTGACACATTGCATTTACACCGTCACACTTTGTCATATTACTTGAGTTTTTGACATGTATTAATACAAAGTATAATAGTGCAATCTAGCCTTAAGATGTTAACATGCAATTTGAGGCTTTCAAATAAATCCTGACACTGCTATCCTTAACTTTATACAGCCAAGTTATGTAGAACATCATGTGGTCAAACTTAACCGACTTTATTTTCTTAGTCGTTTTTGAACATATACCGCTCACTTACTTCAAAAGTGACATAACTCAAAAAATTGAATTTTGGATTTAGTGATGCAGAATTTTGTTCGCTTTGTTTTTCTTTAATATTGTGTACACAACTTATCTTTATATCTTGTATACTTTATACGGTTGTCGTTATTTTATATAAGTGGTTAGAGCAACTCAAAAATTTCAAACGCGTTTATCTCGAAATGGATTTGTTTTGAGTTATGTCACTGTTGAAGTAAATGAGAGATATGTTTTTGGCCATTTAAATATAAAAAAATATTATCTTAAACGGGAAGCTGTATTTAAATAAATAAAATATTAACATAAATTAAGAAAAAATATTAATAAAAAAAAAATGAATAAAAATTTAACAGTTTTAATGGTTAATATATACAAATAGCAAGAAATCAAACACATTTAACTAATAGTTTTATTAAAACATCTAAAATGCGTAGGAAGTCTTTATATTCTATCAGTATAATTAAAGATTAATTTTTTTTGCTACCCAAAAATTTACAAAACGCTTAAAAAAGGTTTATAACTGGTTTAAGTAGGTGTTAAAACCTCGTAAAAATCAACTGCCTTTAAAGTGTCAATAGTAATAATAATTCAAAAAGATTTTATTAGTACATAACTAATTTGACTACAAACACTTACTTGAAAATTCATAATGGCCTCTGAAATTTTTATATTTATGGGTTCGACTACCATAACAATATTAAAAGAGCCCAACAGGCGTTCAGCTACTTTTTCCATGGCCAAGGCATAGTTTTCCCATTCCGTGTCCAATTCATTGTGATAGTGCAAACAACCTTTAATGACATTTATGCAATAATTTGTACAAGGCTTTTCGGTGTAGCCCTTACAAGAGCCACAGTGTTGCATTTTCGTTAAAGCCGAAGTGCAGTCCGCATTCAAACGTACCTATAAGGATAACATTTCCGTTTAACTTAGTTGAACTTATTAAAAAAAAAATTGCGCATTTAATAATTACGTTAACTAATTTTTTCGAGACATCAGCAGCTGTGGCTAAGGCCTGTCCATAAGTGCGTGTGGCCACAAAGGATCTTTTAATTTGGACGGATAATTTATCGGGAACATCCCCAAAAGGTTTAAGTTCTTTCATATGTTCGCTTACACAACGCAGGTATCTGGAAAAAATATAATTTTTATTATATAAGTTTATTATAAAAGATTATCTAAAAATTATTTTTAATTTGGTTCTACAGTCGGGTAAAAAGAAGAATTTTAATTTTTTGTTTTCAAATAATTAATTTAATCCGATGACAAATAATTAAACGGACACATTTTATTTCTTCGCAAAAAGTTCAGGACCACAGCAAACAAACGTTAAATTTATGTTAGTTTGTGTGAAGAGAGTTCAATTTTTTTGGATTCTTAAAATAAAGTGGTTGACTAACTTTTATAGTTATATTGCCAGTGTATTACAAAAAATAGGACCCTTCTCCAAAGTTATCGGTCGACCTTAACCCTTGCCCAGAAAGCCAAAAACTTCCAGAATCCGCTGCTGAATATTATTGTATCTACTAGTAACTACTCTCGGTTTTATATGGTTTTCTTCTAGTAATTTATCTAAGACTCCACTATCTAAAATCCGAGTTTTATTTGGTTCTTCACTGGCTAAAAGATTAAAAAGTAGGGTTTAAAACTATAGCATATGGTTAATGTCTCCACTAGTAATCAAACTGAGTTTTAAATGGTACTACACCAGTACTTCAACTGAGTTATACAGGTATCCCTTGATTTACACGGTACTTCATTTACGCGATTTAGATATAACACGGATAAATAATAGTAACCTTTTTTGAATAGCGCGCTTTTTTTGCGCGGATTTAATAAAACACGCTCAAAAAATTATAAATTATTTTACGGGAATTGCAGCACTGTGATTTAAGAAATTTCATCAACTGTGTGCTAAAATAGATCTGCACAAGTGCATACTGACATATTTTATAAAAATTAAAAGATTTTTTTTTACAATGTACCTAAAATTTTTTGCATTAAAAATTTTAAATTTACTGCTTAATGGCAATTTTTACAGGTTACTGCAATTTTTTTCAGTAACCTGAACATTTTTTAAATTTTTTCAGAAACCAGCAAAATTTTACTGGGTTTTATTAAGTCAATTCGCCTTGGCTTAGTAGTATGTTCTTGACTATTTTACAATTGACATAATTTTCTTATATTTTTGATTTTAAATATTCAAATGTGTTTCAATAATTTTTTTTGTTCTCTTTTAATTCAAATGTTTTATAAAAATATAATAACAAAGCTTTATACATATCATTATAAAGAAATATCATTTAATTAAAAATAAAATTATAATTCTATATGTTTTTGATTAACGCGGTTTTTAGGCCCAAAAATTAAATTTTGCATACATCGCATGTTTTGATTTACACGATATATTAAATTTCTGGTCCCATAAACGGAATTTGTACCAGTCCTGAACCTTGTTTTACACGAATTTGATTTACACGTGCTTTCTTCGGTCCCAACAGACCGCGAAAATCGAGGGTTACCTGTATATGGTACTCCACCAAGCCAAGCCGAGTTATACAGGCCTGTTCTGCAAATCACTTTTACTCAAATCGCGTGATTTCAAATCACATGTGCCTGCTAAAATCACACGTGTGATATTTTAGTGTCCCGTTCTTGAATGTTTTGGTGTGATCTTCAATTGCAGAAAGCACACCGAGAAATACAAAAAAGGTATGACTTTCAGAACACCAGAAAATCCCACGTGTGATTTCAAAAACACGTGATTTGAAATCACGTGATTTTCAGAACAGGCCCGATACATATTTGGTTCTTCACCAGATAAACGGCTAAAAAAGGAGAATTTAAAACGATTGCATATGGATAATGTTGGAAACCTAAAAACTGTAACTCGGTACAGTTGCACAGCGCCAAAGCAGTAGACAATCCAAAATAAAAGGCAGAAAAGCAAGGACGGTCTTATTCTCCTTAAAAGATAAAGACCGCGAGCTGCTTTCCCGCCCAGGGGAAATTTATGAAATGAAAGGTTCAATTATACATACATATATTTAGGATTTTAATCATAGAAGCCAAATCAAATTTGTTGAAAATAGTTAAATGTTGTCGGAAAAAACGTCGAATGGACGGCAATTGGCTTAAATCGTCACTATAAAATAAATAATAACACAATCCAGTAAAAATAGTTAAAACTTTTGCACACAACAACGCACCTATTGCTTAAAGCCCTAGCTAGCTGACAGTAACAGTAACGATGCAAATCAGTTGCTTCATTTTGATCTATGTAAAGCAATTAGAACGATTATAGATTTTCTTACTTTTTTTACCGTACGGTTACATTAATGTTCCTGTCAGCTAACTGGAGCTTAAGACTTTATTTTAATTAAATGTCATCTGTCAACTTGCTTTTTTTATAATTGGCAACACTTAACTGCACAAATTACGACAAATTCAGTCTTTAAAATATTTACCCGTTATTAACTGTGATTGAATTTGGATTCACAATGGACCGTACTGGCCTCCGACTGGAAGTGTGCCCTTGGGCGCATAACGCTTCTTAACCTAACCTAACTTTGAAGTGAAGAGGGTATTATGCAATTGTGCTCATGTTTGTAACACCTTAAAACATTGGTCATAGACACACCTTTAAGTATACCGATCGACTCAAGTGATTCTGAATTAACGATGTCCGTCCGGCTGGCTGGCTGTCCATAAAAACCTTGCGCGCAAAGTACAGGTCGCAATTTAAGAGATTGTTTGACGAAATTTCTAATTGCAAATAGGGCGAATTGGTCCAAAATTTCAAATACCCCCATACAAGCTTCCTTCCGGATTAGGGTCTTTGTTCCCATAAATCATCTTAATATGTATTTAGATTAAATTTAGTCTTATCAAAACTTATTGTAATCGGTCCATATGTGACTATAGCTCCCATATAAATACTACTCCCGAAAATAGCTTTTAATATTGGTATTAACATGAAAACATAAAAATGGGCTTTTACGACAGCTACACTGTCATGACAAAATGATGCCCTCGTAGGTCCAAAATGAAAAACAGTTCCCTTATAATTCCCTATTCTAAAATCTCATATACATAGATAAAGGTATCTAAATAATGTTCGTCACAAGGAAATTTCACACGAATCTTAACCTCATAACATAATTTTGTTAAGGCGGGTCCATGATTGCCCATGCGTCCTAAATAGGGTACACTAACAAACATTTTTTGTATAAACTGTGGTGTAGGGTATCATATGGCCGGGCTTGACCGACCATACTTTCTTACTTCTTTAATATTCTCCTTGTGATCTCAATCTATTTTGATAAACCTCTTTAGTCTTAAAATAATTCTATCAAAATTAAAAAAAAAACTAACAAAATGAAATTTGAAGATGATTACATTTAAATTTATTTGATAAAGGAATTAGAACATGTTTTGTTTCTTATTGATTTTTTTTAGTCATTTTATTCTTTTTAAACATTTTCTCTCAAAGTTGAACGTATCAAATTCAACTTCAATGTTTAATTTCTTAAAACAGAAATAAATAATTTAAAAAAAAAACAATTCGCTCAAAAAATAAATGCAAATTTTGCATGACGGAAAATAGCAAACAACCAACAAGAAACCTCCATCAAAAAAAGTTTAATGAAATTTAATGCCAAAACATATATCAACTGCTTAGATAAAAAAAAACAAACAGTATTTGTTGCTTTTGTTTGTTTCTGTGTTTTTTTTAATGTGTTATAAACCTAAACTTAAATTCTTTGGAGCAGAAACTATCGTCGTACACAATTGAATTGAAAATACAGAAAAAACAAAAACAGAATCAGCAGCACTTGTAGGTCTGCATCATTAACTCTTTAAATTAAATACTGCTTAAAACAAATGTTAATAAAAAACGAGTAAGAAAGTAAAGTCGATTTAGCCCGTCCATTTGATACCCTACATCACAGTCAATAAAGACATTTTTTTGAGGGTGTACCCTGTTTGGCGAACCATGACCAATCATGGACACGGAAAAACAAAATTATTTTATGTGGTGAAGATTAATATAAGTTATTTTTTTGCCGAATATAATCTAAATAGAAACGTCTATATGAGATTTCTTCGTCTTAAAGCGATTTTGGAGATAGGGTTTATATGGGACCTATGGTCAATTTTGGACCTAACAGTTATCGTTTTACAGTTACGGACAAAAAAATAGGGTCACTAATATTTTCATAATATTTATTTTAAAAAATTATTGAATTCGAAACATTCCCTTAATTGTCAAAAGCTGTGAATATTAGCTGGCAAAGCAATAGGGTGACTTTTTAAAACACTAATGGCCATTTTCTCAATGTATCGACACAATGTCTGTTACTTAATATCAACATAAATTTATTAGATCGATAAACTGTCCGTTAGCGATTTTGGGTTTCTCAATATACCGACAAAAAACATTGTTTTCAGTTGGCAACACCTCTAAAAATACATGCAAAATCTGGAAGGAAAGGAAATTTGATAATATTTAAAAATTTTTTAAACAAAGCATATCAAATTATCATTGAAAGGCTGAAATATTTAGGCCAAAGCCAACGGCAAATAGCGAAATCTATTGAAAGGTCCAAGAATTTTGCTTATAATGCTGGTATGGCGGCATGAAATAACCCCCCAAAGCGTGGGGCGTTACTTCATACGCTAATAAAGCCCCAACGAAATGAAATAACGCCCAAACATAAATGAAATCCAAATTTTTAATATTTTTAATTAGGCTTAAGTTCATGAAATTTAATTTTCATTAAATTATTTGTATGAAGAAAGGAATTTTACAACATGAAAATCAATGAATGAAATACACTGAAAAAATTTTCTTCACAGATCCAATGAAATTTACATTAAAATTCAACCTATGTAACCTTTCATTGGATTAATGAAATGTTTCATAAAATCAATGAAAATTGTGCATTAGTTTAATGACAAACGTTTATTTTATCCATTTTTTCAATGAGGATTCATAAAATCAATGAAAATTTTGTCATTGATTTTATTAATCCTTCATTAATCCAATGAAAGGTTACATAGGTTGAATTTTAATGTAAATTTCATTGGATCTGTGAAGAAAATTTTTTCAGTATAGTTTCCTAATTTTTGGGGGATTATTTTATATGAAATAAAACCCCAATTTCTGAAATACAATAAGAAGCCCAATGTTTGTAATACAATTAATTATACAGTATCATGGTATGATATACCAAACACAAGCTTCGCCAACTAAGGCTTTTCTACATAGCCGGCCTTTGGCCGTGCGCAATGACTTTTTCCTCTATGATATAACAAAAACCGGCTTCGCTAGCTAAAGCTAGCTAAAGAAATAACCCCCCAAACATCGTTTTTGTTGTTCTCTGTACAAACTTTTGGGGGGTTATTTTATTAATTTTTTGGGGGGTTATATTTTGGGGGTTATTTCATACCGCCTGCTGGGAAACTATCGATATTTCCTAGTATAGATATTTATCGATAGTTCAGATTTCACTGTCGATATAACTATCGACTGAATGTTTGTACTTGTGCAGGAAAACTTCAACTAGTTTTTGTTATCAGGCTACAGTTCGTTGGTTTTATCACTTTATTGAACGTAAGAGACGTATGTATATACGCACGTTATTTTAGGTGACAGTTTTTGAAAAATTGTGCTGCTAATAAGCACCTTTCTGAAGGAACCGAAGTAGCGGGGCCTATAAGTTATTTAACTGCAACTTAAGATAATTTTCTAAATTGGTTTCGATTCTCAACCCAAAATGTAATCAATCCAGAGGACTAATCCTCTAATGGTCGTTCATTGTTTTATCCTATGCTCGCAATTGCATTTGCATTTTTTTAACAACATTACAAAAATATTGCAAAGTATTAATCTGAAGAGATTGAGGGGTTGCAATCGAAACATGTAAGGGAATCTTGTCCGTGAAAGCCTTGGTTCGATTCCCGCGGCAGTCAAGAAATAAAAATTATCAATTAATTTTAATTAATTTCATGTTCTTCATAAAAATAATTTAATGTTCTTCATAAAAATAATTAAATGAAAATTATATATGATGAACTTTCGCCTAAAAATATTAAAATTTGGATTAAAAACCATGAACAGTATAGTAAATATGCATATATTTATTTCTTTAATTAAATTCATCAATGTAACATTATTAAAACTAGTTTTATATGTACTTTCAGTTCTACATTCACAGGTATATAAAAAGGGTAACTTATAAAAGCACAGAAAAATAATTGTGCATCAATTAAGATGACACCTTCCGGTTCATCAGCGAATGCAATTTTGTTTTACATATCAGCAAGCTCTTGGAAAGGTTTCGGACAACCAGCGTCTTGGTATGACAAATAACATTCAAAAAGATCTTAATTTGTACCCACTTCTTGACAAAATCGGCCTTAGCATTGCGCAAATGGCATATAATATCTCAGCAAAAACTTGGTTTAATGACTTGCAATTACTGAATAACTTACTTTTCAATGACTACTTCATACCATCTGCATTACATAGAAGTAGTTTAGTAATGTCTGAGATATTATCAGATACATTAGTACTTGTATATGAGTTGATTAACGAAATGTATAATTGATTTAAAATAAAATGCATCTAAGGTTTTATTTATTCAAATCTAATACAAATTGATTTTTAATATTTCGAGGCATACCCGCAAAAAAAGCTTAAGTAACACCATTTTCCATTTTCGTTTTTTTAATAAACGACTTTATTGGCAACACTTGCATCATCTCCTAAAATGTCATGGTCAAATAAGGAACCGTTACGATTTTATAGTGAAAACAATTTTATCTCAAGCGACAATATTCATACAAAATTTTTATGAAATAAAATAAAAAAAACCTTCTCCTGTAAAATTATGTTTTTGTCACTTAAGCTTTTTTTGCGGTAATGACTCGATTTGTTCTTACAATTTTTTGTTTTTTTTTATATGCTATAACTGAAGAACTATTTGTAATATACCCTGCAAATAAATGGAAGATATCCCCTTAAGCAATTGTTAAGCAATATCCCCAAATTGTCATCTAAAAGAAAATAATCGAAGTAATTTTTTATTTTCTTCCTTTTATTCTTTTTGAGAAAATTACGCAACATAGACAGAAAAAATTTTGTTTTAAGTTGATACATATGTACGTCATAAATAAAAAATAAAAATTAATCCAATTATAACAACTTAAAAATTATTTCCCAAAATATTCTGCAAAAGGTAAATATTTAAATTAAATAAATCGGTTAAATATTGATCTGTTTCCTTTTTAATTAAGTCAAGAATTTCACAACCCTGGATGCAATTTTAAAGAAGTGGTATTTTTTTTCAAGAATTTGGTGGAAACTAAATATTTAAGTATATTTTTTCTTTATTTTAATTATAAATTATATTATGTTAAGTAAAATTTATACGTATACAATTACCAATTTAATTTTTAATAAAAATCTGTGCTTCTTTGTACACAAATCGTCGTGCGGGAGTTTATGTGCTCTATCCGCCATTTTACACATTTCGAGTTAATTATGCCACTTTAGGTTTTCGACCCCAAATTTTTCAAATATGTAATCCGTTTTCGGCTATCTCATCTAGTTTCTGAGATAAATAGTGTCTGTTTTGTTCTATATCCTTCAAACCTGAATTATGTTAAAACTTCAAGATCGATTTTCTCAAAATACACTTTTGGCATATAGAGCACATAAACTCCCGCACGACGAAATGACAATTTTTTAAAATGCGAAATTTTCTTTTTATCATCCCTATGAGATTTTGGCGATATCTTCCTATTTTCTTAAAAGTGGTTATCTGGCGATATTGCTAGTTAATCGTCTAGAAGTATCGCTTTCGTATTGCTAAGAAGTATTGCCATCGAGACACGTTTCTTCCCGAAGGAAGTATCTTCCGCAATACGAAATCGGTTATTGCCGCAATAATATTTTTCATCCAGGCAATACGTTTGGCAATATTTCTAAAAAATATAATATATGATATCGATTTTGTATCATAAACGATGGTATTTAAATTGTTCCTTTCAATCAAAATATCATATAGTTTATGCAACCATATTGTTTTCTAGTTTATTGGGTATGAATATGTCCTTAATGCAGGGTAGTCAAATATTGCATTCGAAATTAAATGAAATTAAAAACACAATTTACTTGACAAATTCAGTTTTTTTGATACCAATGGTACTTCACATTTGTAAGCGAATGTGGTAATTACTTATTTAACTCCCTATTTGTAAGCAAGGGTGGTAAGTACTTCCCTTCAATGACATCGCCGTGTTAAAATTAGTGAAAATGCCAATGTATAAGTAGTGTAGAGTAGTTATATTAGCTTTTTTAATCATTACTTTGCAATGTAAGTTTTTGCTGGGATATAATCTCCAAAAATCCCCAGCGAAAAAAGCGTTTTCCAAATAATAAACCCCTGGGGTTTTAGTGAAATTTTTATCCCCAATAACAAAAAAAAAATCCCCTATTTGGGTATAAATCCTCAAAGCTGAGAACGCTGAGTCATAGCAGCATTTCAGAATGTTTAGAGATTAACTAAAAAAAGAAAGGATTTTTAAGAAAACGCATTGCTGAAAAACAAAACTCTCCCCCTTATTTTCTCAAGCACTTCACCACACTTTCAAAATATGAACATACTTTCAAACAAATTTTATATGAAGATTTCTCAACGCAATATAATTAACTAAATAGCCCCTTAATACATTCTGAAAATTCCTACTACGTATTCAGTTCACGGAACAACCTTCTAAGCGCGTGGCGTCTCCGCTTAGGGTCACTTTTCAAAAAAGGATTAAAATTTCAAAACACAATTGTCAAATTGTTGCTTTAATGCCAACTTATGCTGTTTGTCTTAAACTTTTTTAATTTGGTTATTGTTGATAATTGTGTTTTTAAAGATGTTAACGCGTTGGTAACATGAACTTTTATGGTTTATTGTTTTAAGTGGGTTTTATTTTTCTTTAGAAAATCAAGAACAGCAATAAAAAATACCTCAAAAACTACACAAAAGTTTTTATAAAAAAAATCTTGTTTTGTATTGTGGAAATATAATCACTACTTACAAATGTAAATACTTGACCAACAATAAAAAACTTGGCCCAAACTGCACTTGGATGTTGGTTTTGAATGAGTTTTTTTTTTTTTTACAAACATTGTAAATGTTTTGACCACAAAAGTACCGGTTATAAAAACTTTTTATTTAACATTTTTGTGAATGAAAATGTTTGGTTATATCAACCATTAAGAGTCAAAGAATTTTAAACTAGAAAATTTTGCAAAAAAGTGACATAAAAAGTGCGTTTTGGCTTGTTGGTTTTAGTATTAAATTACATTTTGTGATATTTTATGTTTTTTTTTGTAGTATCAACAAGTTTTAACCAATTGTTACTACGTAAGTAGAAGGTGGTAATGATCACTTTAAAACGATTTTTTATATAAATTTTTACTTACATACTTACTTACCATAAGTGGGACACCTCATAAAATAACTAAGTTAACATAATTTATATTTATTATTTTAGGCAGGATTGAATTAAATTGGAATAATTTAAATCAGAGTACGAAAACAAACAAAACGAAACGTTTGCTTTCGTTTTGTTTTGTTCTTTGCAGTGAGTAAAACAAAAACAAAACCAAAACAATGAGAATAATTGTGCCATTTTGTTTTGTATTGTTTTTGCTCCTGAGCGCAAATTGTACTTTAATATCAACGTACACAGCCAGGGCGATTTTGAAACGTGTTTGGCGTTGGATTTCCCATTTGGCGACTGGCGACTTTTATGGCGATTTCTGATATTACTGGCGATTAACTTGGCTATTTTTACCATTTATATTAGTCTGAGTTCATACGGCTCATGTCTTATTGATAAGATTGCTACTTTATAGGCGAGAGAGACGAGGGGAAAATAAACGATTACACAGATGCATGTACTGTATTTACGTTTTGCTTTTTCATTCGTTGTTTAGTTTTGTTATTGTTTTCAATATCAAAAAAGCACATGTCGTCAACATGACATGAATCATTTGAACGCCAATTCATGTTCAAAGGAGAAAAAGGAAGAATCTTGTCAATAAGACATGAGCCGTATGTACTCAGACTTATTTCGGCGATTTTGTTTAACAACTTGTCATTTTTTGTTATCATTACTAATATAATAATATTCACCCTTATTGTGTTTGGCGTTTTTAAAATACGCCTACGACTGTTTGGTAACAGATTAAAGAAAATAAGTTCACGATCTCTTTAATCTATTACCAAACAGTCGTAGACGTATTTTAAATACGCCAAACACAATAAGGGTGATTAAGTGATTTTGATATTCAGTCACTATTTAATTCTAATAGTATGTATGTAATTCTAATAGTATGTAGTAGGTCAAAACTCCAGTAATGAAATCGGTGAGGCTGAAGTATACGATCTTATAGACTTGTGCACTTAATTTAAGTTTTTAACTGAATACATATATGATCTCCATTTTATGTTATTTAAAACAAAAATTACAGAAACAAAACAAAATTTACTTCGGCGACTTTTTTGTATTTTTTCTTAGTTTTTGGCGATTTTTGACTGAAAAATTAAACTAGCATTTTTTGTATGCAAAATTTAATTCAAAAAAAAAATTTTTTTTACAAAAACTGAACAAAATCGACGTTTGGCGATTTTTGGCGATTTCTGAAGTCCGGTTTGGCGATAGAGCTCAAAAAAATCTGACAGCCCTGTACACAGCTGGAAAAGAAAATTGTAAGAACAATTATAGAAACATTCAGAGAAAAAACGTTTGAAAAACGTTTGTTAATTGATTTACTCACTACTATTGCTTCTAAGTGCAATAAAAAGAGAGGTTTTTAGGTTTTTTTGTTTTTATTAATGCTTATTTTGACTACCATAGCAGTGTTGCAAAATTGAAATTTTGAAATAGTACTGAACTTCAACTTAAAGAGTATTTTTCCCACCAAATGGTACTTTTTGTTAAAAAAAAAAACAATAATTTATGAAAATAAGAGGAACAAAAAATATTTTATTAAAATTCATTTATCTAAGTAAATAATAATTCTGTTATACATAAGCGTCAAGCGCCCCATCCATTTCCAATATTATTGTATATGTTATTCGCCATATTATTTCTGTTTGGCCCCATATTATTCAATAAGTGGCACAATGGTTTCCATTAAAATATGGCGCACCTTATTATTAAAAAAAAAACACAAACTATAAAGCAAAACAACATAGTACATTGTTGCAAACTCATTTCACATATATTACACTTCTTTTCTGATTTCGATTCTTGCCAATATATTGTGCCACCTTCGAATATAGCCCATTGGCGATAAAATTAAACAGTTAGGTAATGCCTGTTTGTAGAACGCGAGCGCAAAAGTGACTCGTTCAAAAATTCAAAATTTGTTTTTGTTTTAAATGTAAGTTAAGCGAGTCACTTTTGTGCTCGCGTTCTACAAACAGGCAGTTATTTTGCAAGTGTATGAGCCGCTTAAGGTACGTTTTTTCAGTATTTTCTAAAAAAATATTTGAAATAGTTCATATATTTATGAATAAGTAAATAAGTTAAAGAATTTATTTCTGCCAACATATTGTAACTACAACAGCAACTACCAGTTGATTTTAATAGATATTTAGTTTTAATCAAACTTGAAACAGTTACTACATGTAATCGATTTCATTCTTTGCTTTTTACATCATTTTGCATTTGAAAATGTGCGTTCAATTGATGCTCAGAAATGTGGTATCGATAAAATACCAAAAGAAATGTATGAAATGTCAGCAAACATTAGCTTCGTTCTTAATATTGGATATATTTTTCCAAGAAATTTAAATATATTCAGTTCTGAAATGCTTTATTTTTGAAAGATCCGCTAGAACACGGAATTGAGAATTGATATTATTATAGTTTTCGTTTGTAAATAACATTTTTTCGGAAACAATAATATTTTTGGATTGAAGCTGATTATCATTTTTAAGGTTTTATGTTCAAAACAAAATTTAGTTTCGCACATTGTCGAATAAAACGATTTCCCAGTTTCTTTTACTAAATAAACCATTTCCTGTATATTGCATGTTTCTATAAATATGGTTTCCATTTAAATTTTCCACTAACATATTATCCAATGCATCCGTTTTTATAAATTTTCTTGCCACTTGTAAGAACAAATATCGTATTCTGGAAAGCAAAATATGAATCCTGGCGTCCACGCTTTGCATTTCAATATAAACGTCGTTAATCATTTTTAAAATACAACATTATAAATTTTGCAACAAACATATGATAACCCAAGCCTGCTATCGAAATGATCACATCAAAGTTAAAAAGCTCTTGGGATAAAAAGTACTAAAAACTACGCGGGGGTACTGCGGTATTTTTAATATGAAAAAGTACTGAAAAAAGTACCAAAGTACTGAATTTTTCAACACTGTACCATAGTAATTAAAAAAAAACAAATTTAATTAAATAAAAAGTAATTCAAAGAAAAAAGAATAAAAAATAACGTAACAAATCAAAGGCATTGTGGATTTTACTTATGTTATGCCACTACAAAAACCAAAAAAGAACTAAATCAATTACTCAAAACAAAACGTTTCTCTATCTGTTTTGTACTCAGATCAGTGTTGAAAAATTCAGTACTTTAGTACTTTTTTCAGTACTTTTTGTTATTAAAAATACCGCAGTGCACCCGCCTTGTTTTTAGTACTTTTTTATCCTTGGCGCTTTTTAACTTTTAACTGTGATGTGATCATTTCGATAGCAGACTTTGATAATCATGTGTTTGTTCCCAAACTTATGTTGTTGTGTATAAAAAATAATAAGCGATTTAAATTTTTTTTATCCAGAATGGGATATTTGTTCTTACAAGTTCCAAGAAAATTTATAAGAAGGGATGCATTTGATAAAATGTTAGTGGAAAATTAGAATTTAAACATGGAAATTGTTTATAAATGGAAAGAAACTGCAAAGACATTTTATTACAGATTTTGCGAATCATTCAGAACTAAATTTTGTTTAAAAAAAAACCTTAAAAATAATAAGCAGCTGCAATCCGGAAAAAATTTTTTCCGGTAAAACTAATAGTACAATACCATTGGCACATATTCAGAAATCATAACTTAAGTTGTAACTACAAAATAGTTCATAGATAATTATAGATCTTATTTACAATTCATAACTAACGTAGTAACAGCTCTCAGCTGATAGAAGAAATGCAACACTGCATATTGTAATGTAGAGAAAATTAAATGTCGATGATATTTTGAAATTATTAATAATAAGCTTATCAAACTATTAAAAACCCATTTTTTGTTCTTAAAAGAATTAACACAAATTCTAAAAGGTTTTTTTTTAATAGAATATAAATCAATTAAAATAAAGACTTGTAAAAATAAAAATATTCAATAGAATATTTTGTAATTCGTGCTTAATTTCCAATTTTTATTCTTGATAAAAACACTGAAATTTATTGTTGATAAGATAAGCTATTCCTACGCGCATTTCACTGGTTACTTAGACCAGATCGTCAGGAAACTTCATCCATAAAGATTTAAGAAAAACTAAAGATATTAAACCAAATAAAACTGTTAAACGTATAAGAATTATAAGCAACAGTTTTACAGTTCCCAAAAATTTCTTTGATTCAATAGAATTTTATCGACTAACACACTAGTTTATTTTGTTTTGTATGGATGTTTTTTGAATGCAGTAGAAATGCATTTAAAATGGATTGCAGCGTGTTTTATACGTCTTAACTGTTTTTTGGCATGTTTTTATCTAATTTTATTTGAATACCTCTTATAATTTTTCCATATATTTTTTTATAACCACTTCAAAAATTTTGTACTTTTGAAATAAATTATAAAATGATATCAAACAGCTGTTATTTGAATGTGTTAGTTAGTTGGCATTTAGTTACAGCTTAACCTTTAATTAAGCGTAAACTTTTTATCCTTTAAGTAATCATCTGTGAATAACTTAAATAGGTACTTAAAAAAGTTTACACTTGGTAATAATTCATGAATATGCGCCATTGTTATTAACCGTTAGCTTCCGACTCAATTGTTCGGTACATAGTTGCCGACGCACAGTTGCAAAGGTCAGGCGCTCCTCAAAAATATTCAATAAACCTATTTGAAAGGAAAATGTCCAACGATTTTAAATATGCTTCTCTTTTTACAATCAGATTTTTAGTTCAGATATATAGATAGATATAGCCCTTCAAAGCTGACTTATTTCCAGTGTTAAGAAAGAGACAATTTTTTGATAATTTAGTACGCTTTCAAAAAC
Organism: Pollenia angustigena; assembly: GCA_930367215.1. Classification (NCBI taxonomy): domain Eukaryota; kingdom Metazoa; phylum Arthropoda; class Insecta; order Diptera; family Polleniidae; genus Pollenia; species Pollenia angustigena. The sequence goes on from OV884058.1 coordinate 47,666,639, forward strand.
AATATCTCGAAAACTAGGAAACGGATCGTCATTCTATTGAAAGATCTATTTACCGTGTGCCTTGTGTTTGTCCAGGTAAATTGTTATTTATCAACTATCCATTTTGTCCATATTTCTCAACTTTGATTGAAACTAAAAAAAAAAACTATAAATTACTCAATACAATATTTTTTGTTCCTTTGATTTTCATATATGGTGAATTTTTATTTTTTATTTTTTTTTTTTGAACAAAAAGTACCATTTGGTGGGAAAAGTACTCTTTAAGTTGAAGTTCAGTACCATTTAAAAATTTTAATTTTGCAACACTGACTCAGATTTACGATTGTAACGGTAAATTAAATAATACAGATGAGTGGAAAGCCAATTGTTTCGTTTTCTCTCTTTGACACTTGAAAAGTTTTTGTTTTGTTTTTGCTCATGTACAATACAATTTAAGAATTTTGAATAGTTTTGTACATTTTGCAAACGTTTAAGAAATGTTTTGTTTGTTTTCATACTCTGATTTAAATTAAATTCTGTAAATTAAATTAAAATTCCTTAATTAAGCACAGGCTTTTTTTTTTGAGTTCCAGACATATCAACGGAAGACTTTTACTATGTGTCGCACTTATAGTGTGAGTAACTGTATATTTTTTAATTGAAATTCCTAACTGTACTTACTTTTCATCAAATGTGTATTGAGCGTTTAACACCTGAAACATTTTCTGATACAATGTATTAAAAAATGTATCCATAACATCAAGCAAATCAACACGACCACGTTTATAGTAGTTTTCCAATTCATTGAAAAGATCAGAAAATACATAGGAATTTTGCTGATAGATCACACCATATGTACGCGTAAACATATTGTGAAATTCTGTTTTAGATTCTTGCAGCAGTTTGCTAAAATGTTCTGCAAAGAGAAAAAGAAAAAATATTTGGTTTTTATTAAAATATTAACATTGAATTCTAATTGCACTATATAATTTATTAACTATACGCTCCTTATAGCCTTTATTAACACAAAAAGTTCCTACGTACGGTTTGTGTTCCTACTATAGATGGAATAATGGAATAATAAAAAAAATTCAGGACTTTAATTTATAGTTCGTAATGTCTTATTTATTTTAAAGAAATTATATTTTACTAGCATTAATTCCGCTACTTCGTGAGTGTCTCCCTTTCTTTCGTGCACATTTGATGTATTTCCATGCCAAAGTTTATGTTTCTTGATTAAAAAACGATCAGTTGCAAAACAAAAAGGTACCAAACAGTTATTCTCGTCCGGTTAGGAAATTGCATGTTTAATTCTATGTTTATAGGTGCAATATTAACAAAAATTTAAAAAAGTACCAGCTAAAGAACGCAAAAGTTTCAAAAAGATGCCTTTTACAGATTCTCATTCACTGAGGATCTTACATATTTAATTTTATGTTTAGGTCCAGAAAAGTACCAAAAGCCCTCTTACCGATTCTCTATCACTAAGCACCTTCCAAGTTTCGTTTACTCAGGACCTTGCACGTTTAATTGTATGTTTCTAGATCGAATACCAACGAAAATTCAAAAAATACCAGTTAAAGAACAAAAAAGTACAAACAAAAATCACTTACAGGTTCTTATCCACTCAGGAAATTCCATGTTAAATTTTATGTTTATGTAAAAGGTAAAATATTAACTATAATTAAGAAAGTACCAGTTTTAAAATAAAAAGCTTTATATTTTCCTTTTTCGTATTTATTTTCTGCCCATTAAAGTATGAAGAATTTCAATATTGTGAGCGCATGAATTAATACGTATGGTGAATATGTCAATGAATGGAGAAAAATGTTTTGTAAAAAATGTACCAAAAATAGTTAAGACTTTCGCCTAGTGCTGGGGTACTATTGATATTTTCTACTGTCGATATTTATCGATAGTTCAGATTTCACTATCGATATTACTATCGACTGAATATTTGTACTTGAGTAGGAAACTTTAACTAGTTTTTTATCAGGCTGCAGTTCGTTGTTTTTATCACTTTATTGAATGTATGAGACGTATGTATTAGACCGGAACATATTTATTATTTATTATAAGCGCTAAAAAAATATAACATTTGGCATCAAAAAATACCACAAAAATTTGAGCACGATTGGACAATTTTTACCCGTTTCTCAAAGCAGCTCTTTATTTTCACTTGACTGTTTCACGTAGCATTACTTTGTGGAACCCTAGACATTACTGTAATTCAGCGCGGATTAATAGCAAGTAAAAATTTGCGGCAAAAAACTGTGTGCTCCTGTTATATTTTTTCATAATATTGATATTGATATTTTTCCTATCGATATTTTCGATATTGTAAGCCAATCGATAGTATCCCAGCACTACTTTCGCCCCTTAAACGTTAGAATTTCGAAAAAGGACCGAATTCGTATTTGTACTTTTTAGATTTGTTTTTAATGTGATATAAACTTTATTTCTATGTTTTTTGGTTAACATCTCCTTTATGCTGAATTTGTTTATCGGAGAAATTGCCTCAGAATTTCTACTACGTCATTCCAGAAATTATATTCTCCTTAGACTTCAATACTTTCGGTCTAATTATGCACATTTTGATCCTATCCACAGAATGAGCTATGAATTTAACAATTTTAATACGTATATTGATGTTAATGATCCTATTGGCGCCAAAAATAAGGCCCGTTTTCACAACTTAACGATAACTAAAGGTAGGATTTTATCGGTCGTATAAAAAGTGTTCCATTACTACAGCTTTAATTTAACCTACCAGGTAGGATGAACCTTAATTGACTTTATCGCTCACTTTAGGTCAATATCTCTACTTTTAGCTATCGGTAAGTTGTGAAAGTGGCCCTAAATGTCTTTAGATAAGAAATATTAGTTTCATTGGCGAATTAAGTTAATAAATAAATAACAAAGATAGATGGGGTAACAAAAAAGTTCCAAAATTTCAAGTTTTTAGCTTTAGGCCTTTACGCTGTGCGATGAATCATCGTCTTAAGTCTACGTTAAATATTCTTCTAGCATCACCTACAGTCTGCATTATAAAACTGTTCGGCGAAGAAGGGGGTGGTTTTAGTCGGTAAGAATCCCAGAACAACGGGAATCTATGTAAGATTTCCACCTCCTTGCACAAAAAAAAAAAAGTCTCCACTACAGCATCGTTCGCTCATAGATCATAGACACAAAAAAAATTAAAAATTGTCTCTAATCTCCAAATTTATACCAAATTCATAGAGTCAAGCAGCCCTATTTTGCACCTATTAACAAAATGATTATATTGATTACTAAAAATTGTAAAAATTAAATTATTTGAATATTTTTTTTTTCAATAATTTAATTTTAATTAAAAAAATTATCAAAAAACTTTGCCGTTTCAAACAATGTGTTGATTGATTTTGACAATTTCCAACAACAATTTCATAAGTTTAAATTATTTTATTTTAAACGAAAAATTTTTTGGTTATTTCATTATTTTTTTATTTTAAAATTTATTTAAAAACAACTAAAATGTTAATTAAATAAAAATTATATTTTTAATTTTCCTTAAACAAAAAAAAAAAAAAAAAGAAAAAAGTAATTGATTCAGTTATCATATTAATTTTATTTAAATACTTTTTAATTAATATTTTTTAATTGATAAAAAACTACTAACAATTTTTTCTGTGGACCGAGAAATATCAAAGCAGAAATTATTCATTAACAACTAAGAGAGGAAGAGAATAGAAGAAATATTACACTGAAAAAATTTTCTTCACAGATTCAATGAAATTTACATTAAAATTCAACCTATGTAACCCTTCATTGGATTAATGAAGGATTAATAAGATCAATGACAAAATTTTCATTGATTTTATGAATTCTCATTGAAAAAATGGATAAATTAAACGTTTGTCATTAAACTAATGCAAAATTTTCATTGATTTTATGAAACATTTCATTAATTCAATGAAAGGTTACATAGGTTGAATTTTAATGTAAATTTCATTGGATCTGTGAAGAAAATTTTTTCAGTGTAGAAGGCAATGTATAAAATAGGCTAATTAATCGATCCATGTAAAGCATGTTCTTGTATTTTCGCAGTGCGCCATGATGTTTTTGGTCGTCGTTGGCAGCGAGAGCCTTCGGGGTTATATTGTTATGTCGCCGTTGCTGGATCTCAGTGTATGTCCAATCCATCTAAACTTTCCTCTGAGAATAACGTATTCGATAGGATGTTGGTTGGTTGTGTGAAGTTGTTCTATATTACTTCTTAGACATAATCGAAGAAAAACTAAAGACTTTGCACCAGTATCCAGTAGTTTTAAACAACTAACTTTTGTTTTGTAATAATTTAAAAATTTTAGTCCCTGCATGCTGTTGTAGACATCTCCAATTAATAATTTAATTTGTTACAAACCTTAAAATAAAAAATAACTATATCCGCGTCTTTCCTGTTTGTCTTATTTACATCCATCAAAACAAAAAGCATAAATCTATAATTTCCGCCACTATATTTATTATAAATTAAACAAAGAACAAAAAAATAAACTATATGATGACCACTTGAGACAACCAAACCCAGCAAACGCAAACAATCATTTCGATTATTTCTTTTAAAAATATGTACATTAAAAGACAGGGTTTGTCTGCAAATACAAAAATTCCAAAAAAAAAAAAAACAAAAGAAAACATTAAACAGAAGCCCGCATGCGCCATCACTTCAAATCATCATCCTCCTTCTACCATGACATACATTTACAGCTTCTATAAGAATGTCTGCAAAGCCTCGAGAGCCTCATCATCATTTTCAGTTTTACACTAATCTTTGTAATGTTGTCTCATGGTTTCAAGCATTTAGACAGTCTCATCTCGAACTGATCTCGACTTGGTAGCTGTTGTAAAATGTTTATTAAATATTTTAACTAAAGCTACTTGTGGTGTCACAATTTATAATTTGGTTTTTTTTGTTTTAAAATTTCGTATTTGTGATGGTGCTGTTCAATTTTTACTGTCAAAAATTGTGGTGCCAAATGACATGTAACATTTAACGCCTCTAGCCCAACTTTAACATTAAATTTATAGAGGTTTGTCTCGTTTGCTGCTACTTGAATGAACAATGAATGATTGGAAAAAAACTCAAGTGGGTGTTAAACATTGTTTTAAGTTAAATTTTTAAGTTCTGTTTTGTGTCTTTTGTTAATTTTTTTTTTGTGGGTTTTATGGTGAATAATTATGTTAGAAGTCAAATGAATTCTAATTATATACCTACAATTGTTTAGGAAGTGATTTATGATGAGCTAAAATTTGATTGTTGAATTGTTTTTTGAATTATGAATTTAAATTTAAAAATTTATTTTTATTATCTATGAGTTTTATTTGTCTGTATATTACAATTTTTACGTATTTATGAGAAAGAATTGAAATTTATTTTAAAGATTGAAAATATTAGATAAGAATTGCCAAAAAGTTTTTTATTGGATAAACCGATAATGATTATTTTAATAATACGGCTTTGGTAAATTTTTATTCCAGAAACAATATTTGATTATATAAGCGCCGAGCGTGAATAACTTTTGGCTTATGATCACGTACGCTGACAAGTTAAAGACATGTGAAAAGGCAAGCTTACGTTTTGAAATTCTTACGATCACGCATGCTTGCACGCAGAGAAAAAATATGGTTGGGCATGGTTACGGCAACAACACTATGTTTATTGTAACAATATATTGTTATCGTGCACAAATAATTGTTATCTTTATTTAATATCAACAATATTATAGTTACTGTAAACATATCAATGTTTATCGCAATTATGAATTTGAGTATTGTTGACCGAAAAATAATTATTTTTCTAACAACTTTATTATGATAACTTTCTAAACATATTATATTTCTCACAACCATATCATGATATTTAATAGCCATAACATGATAACTTTCTATACATTTATCATATTATGTTAAAGATGCAATCAAACTATTTTTACTCTAATCATATTATGTTAGCGCCATTTGTAAAATAATTTTGAAGAAGTTGTGTCGTTTTTTTTATTTGTGAGCGGTTAAACAATTAAAAGATAAAATTCTATAAAAAAAATAAGTTTAAAGAAATTAAAAAATTAAAATATTAGCGGAGTTCATTCAAGTATTAGTGATGTAATAGTGCAATGCAAAATATCATGGTTTTTTTTTGTAAAATCCAACAACAAAACACACAGAGATTTCGTTATATTTTATAAAAGGGCAAAAACGCCCAAAAACCATTCTAGATCAAACTATGGGCTAGGTATTGCACATTTTAAACTTTGTCATTACGTTAAAAAATCGGAATTGATCCATCTTTTTTCAAAGAAATGTAAAGAGCGTTCAAAATTAGGCAATATGGCATCAACATCTTAAAATCGAAAAAATGGACACACGGGTTGCCCATGAAAACCACAGATTTTTCATTTGCTCTTTTGCAAGCCTTAAATTGAACTCTGCTATTTGATTAACATTAAGAAAAATTGTAAAAAGCCACAAAATAAAAAATCGATTCAAAAATATTTAATTTTATTTTGTATGTATTTTTATGACAGCTATGAAAGGTGCTGTATCATAATATGATTGCTTCTAAATATATTATGATTAACATGATGATAATATGATTACTTCTAAGCTTATTATGATTAACATGACGATAATTTGATTACTTCTTAACTTAGTATGATTAACAGAATAATAATATGATTAAGGGAAAAATATTATGATGTAATGGTACGAGTTTATTTAGTCATAATATGATTCAATAATAATCTTAATATGGTGACTACAATCATAATTCTTATCATAATATGTTGCTCTTAGAATATGTTTACCACAACCATGTTTTTTCTTTGCGTGTGGTAACGAATAATTTGTTAGTGAATTTCACAATCACGAACACTCACGCAATAGTTATTTCAAGAAAATATTTTTTTAATTAGACCCTGTACTCAATTTTTATAAATATTTTTAAATCAAAATTCTTAAGTTTTATAACAGGTTTATAAAATAAATTTACTATGAAAACCTGTTTAATAAACCTTTTATAAACGTAAGATATTTTTTTTAGGAATTAGGGCGTTAAGATTTAAGTCTCAGTTAGCCGGGAGTAACAGTAACGTTGCAAATCAGCTGCTTCATTTTGTTGTATTTAAAGCAATTAGAACGATTATAGTTAGCAGTAAGATGTTACGTCTCAATCTGTAAGAAATAGAATAGTCTTACTTTTTACGGAAAGGTTAAGTTGCTGTTACTTCCGGCTAACTGAGCCTTTAAACAACATAATTCTTTACAGGGGGTTAATTGGCACCTTTTTGAGACTTTTTAATTTAAATGGACACATTAAATTTCAATAAAAATAATGCCTGTCGCAGATACTGTCCCGAGTGAAACATATTAATAAGATAGATTTCCTTCATATAAAGTAATATTAACAGATATCATAGCCCGCATAAAACCCAGACCCATGACTAGTTTTGTGTCAATTACCTTTCCGCTGGAGTAACTCTACGTTATCACCAGTACAGCGATTTGTCTTGTTTTCACCTATCACAATTCTGTCCATTTTATTATAATATTTTGTTCACTGGTCACAGGAAACTTCCCGCAGGGTAGTTTCTAAAGAAAGTTTTCTGAAGTGCGTGAGTAATTGTACGTGATTATAAAATTTTAATCACGCACACCTACGAACGCAGATATTATATTGCAATCATGCTCACACGTAATACATATATATATATCTTAAGTAATCACTATCACGCAAGTAAATATTATACATATTACAATTGCGAGTATAATTCTCTCACGCGTGACTAATATTAATCCAAACTTGGGCAATATTTACATTTGTAAATATAAAATTTTTAAAATAGCTATAATTTTTTCATTTAAGGTCCTATTTTTTGCAAATTGCAAAGGCAAGTAACGTTCTGTCTAAATCTCTTTTAAAATAATTGGGAAAACTTAAGTATTAAAGTACACATATTTACAAATGTAAATACTGGCCGAATTTGTTGTAAAAAATTCGTGCCCAGTTAGGGTTAAAAGTAAATACAATGACATACTAGTGATTTATGCGTGCCATGCTAACTTTGTACTTAAAACATTAAAGAACGGCTTGAAGAGAGAGCTGTCAAAAAAAGTAATTCTTTAATTGTGTTAATTACAAATTAGTTATTTGGTTGTTGTAACTTCGATTTTCTTGGATGGTGGGTACAGGTATTGTACGGCAACTAGTGCTGTAGCTTCATGGGTAATTACCCGAATTGGGTGTAATCTTCCATGTCGTGTGTAGACAATGTGTAATTTAAAATTCTTCCGTTTTAAAACGCTAAGGGCTAAAGTAAGAATTTTAAAGAAAAGTTTTAGATTGTTTAATATATCGTTAGCAGAAATGCAAAAGAACGTAACTAACAAAAAATTCGAAAACGCTTTTTTAATTGAATTTGGCGTGTTTTATCAAAAGTCATGGCCTCACAAACTTTTAGGTTGCTACGATCAAAAATAAAGATTTTATTAAGAAAAATCAAAAAGACGTAACTACAACTGCATATATTTCATAAATCAAAGGAACGTAACTACACACCTATGTATGCGAAACACAAATTTGAATTTTTTTTTTGCAAAGTAGGCGTTGCTTTTTGGTTCTAGTTTGGTTCTAGTTTGCTTTGAGTTTACTAAAAGCTAACCAAATTAAGTTGTTTGCGAATAGTAATTGCAGTTAATACACAGAAAAAATTATTGCCGAATTATTTTCAAACAACCGCTTGTTTGAAAATTTTTTTAATTTCTATAAATTTTTTTACTGATTCAAAGAATATTTTTGTTTGATTTTTATTTAGCCAACAAAAATGTGGACAACTCTTCAAAAATATAATAAACGCGTTATTGGTGTCAAGTTTTCATAATTTTGTATGAAATATTTAACGCTTTTTAATGTTGTCGTCTTTTTGCATTTTTTTATTTGATCGTAAGCAACACTTCTTTATGTGAAATATAAGAACAACAACAACAAACACACACAGTCTATTTTTGGACGCTTTAAAAAAGTGCAACTATAAGAAAAACAATAGCAGAAACAACATTACAAGAAACAAAATCCCGTATTCAATTTTTTAAAACTGTTTGGTTAAATACATCTGCTGCCGTTTTTGGTTACATTTCTTCTTTAGCAAAGGAAAGGATACAGCAACAGAGAGTGATAAAAAAAAACATTGTGTTGTGTGTATAAATAAGACTTCGTTCAAAAATTATTCCAACAAAAAAAATGTGTCTCAAAGCCAGCCGGCGGCTCTGCTCTGCCGTCATCTTCTCATACAGTGCTTACTTGTGTGCGCGTCAATGCTTGTGCAAAAACTTTTTTTTTTTATTTTGAAATTTAGTATATGAATTTCAGTAAACTTTTTGTTTGATTCAGTTAAATTATTTGTTTGAAAAAATCAGTGTTTTTTTTTTCAATAAACAAAATGCAAATAAATTGTTTGAATATGCAAATTTGTTTATAGGACCGATTTCAGACAAAAAATTGTTTGGTTCTACAAATTTTTTGTTTGAATTGGAAAAATAATTTTTTCTGTGTGAGAATAAAGAGACGGCAAGTAAAATAGTAAAATTAATTGTCATAGTGAAAATGTGGTTGAAAACAATTTAGAAAGTGGTGCCATTACTTCGGAAAAAGCTTTAAGAAATTTGAGAGAATATTATAAAAAAAATCGTATGCATGGCAAGGAATATCAATGGTTGTCGAATGAATGTTACAGACAGAATGCCGAAAACAATGAAGAAAGCATGTATTTCAAATTTTTGCAAATTAACGAAAGGATCAGAAAAAAGTTTATTTATATGGTCTTATTGAATATTCAGAAAGAAAACGGATTTCCGTAGAAGACTCTCGACGTTTAATAATCATAATTTAACTCGGAAACAAGCTTCCGCAAAGAATTGGAAAAAAACTAGCAGACGTTCAACCTCGAAAATTACATCTCATCATTGAGTTTAAACAAATTTTTATTTCCTTATCATAAAATGTATTGTAGTTACGTTTTTTTGTTTAAGAAAATTTTACATCAAAAGAACGTAACTAAAATAATTCGTTAAATACCTATATATAAGTCGGATAAGTCGGAGTCTTTTAATCAATATTTAAAAAATGGTTACATTGACATTATTTTTGCAGATTTTGTAAGGTTTTTAGCTTCTCCTTTAAAAAGACGAAAAGTGCAGTTACGTTCTTTTGCATTTCTGCTAACGATATGTATATATGCAAGGCGAACTATAACACAGACTTTAACATTTGATCTTCATAGCGATATAGAAAGTATTCAAACTAAAAATTAACCTGGGGAAAAATATTGCTTCTAATTTTACAAAAAGTAATAAATTTAATTTTTATTTGCATTTTTCAGTTAATTGAGAAACAGACTGTATACAGGAAACACTAATGCTAAAAACACAACTGTGACGAACGACAAATATTTGTCGTCAGAAATAGAACACATTGGATGTATGAAAATACACACAATCGTTGAGTTGACCGAAACTCGTAATGCGTAACGAACACTGCGATAGATTTGTTGTTGAGTCGTAATTTCTTAATTTTTGTATTGTGGTTTATAACTTTGCTATATTGCGGTGAACAAAAACATAACAAAAATTACAACTGATCAGTGATCACAACAAATTGTCTTAATTACAACTTAACTGAGTTGAGCTGTAAACCGGAATAGGGGCCACAATTTCGCATGTGTAAAGTTAAAACAACAAAGTAAACAAATCGTTTTTTTCGCAGCAACTTTTGTTGTTTCTTCTTTTAAGTTGCTTTAGCGTTTACACTGGGGCAATGTTTATCGCTGCAACTTTTTCTGTGAATAGCAGATTTGCGACCGAACTTAAATACATTCAAAGAATGAATGAGGGATCAAAACTAATGGAAGAGTAAACTTACTTGTGTGCCTTTTTCATTCCTCTCTGTCTCCCTCGCCCATACCGTACCTAAACAAGAGCGGAAGGCGGAATCTTTTCTTTCGCTTAGCTTTAACGCTGATATGCCATACCTAAACAAGAGCGTCAACGTTGTGTCACGAACAGTAGTGTTAACTTGCTTGTTTAAAAACCCACATAATATAAATAACAAATGAAGACAAAATCGCTAGACTGACCTTAAAAAAAAAACAAAATACCATTATTTATTATCAATAACGGCCAAATTCACTATTAAACGCGCTGTTAAAATCGGATTTTCCAATCGCAAAGCGTTGACGCCGCGCTATTTAGGGATGCTTCTTACAAATTGTTTGGGCATGACATTTTTCGACAACTAGAAAACGCGTTACGCTTTGTTTGGGTACGGCTGTAAATGACGCACCCAGGAGCGTTGTTGCCCTTTCAGTTAAGGAGCAAAAAAATTAAAAACTTATTGATGGTAAATTAATTAATTAATAACCTTATTTAGGACTAATATCAACATTTCTTTAAACAAAAATTATTAAATAAAGGAAAGGAAACACTCACCGTTAAATTTTAGAGCTTTACTACTCAGCATACTTGACATTTTTAAGATTTGCTCTTTGGAATGTTTCTCCAATTGAAGACGAGATTGCATCGCCATTTTTGTTTCCATACTATGCGTACAACAAGTACCCACTGAAGGTGATTCACAGTAACGCAAACCCATTTCTGTAAATATAAAAAAATAAATAAAAGAAAATAAATAATAATAAAATTCATACATAAGCAAATAATAGCAAGAATTGTATTTAAATATATTTTTCTTCTAAATCATTAACGAGAATTTTATGATTAATAAAGTTGTCATAATCTCTAAATTACACAAACTCTAACATCCCGAAAACCCATTTGAACACAAAGAATCTAGCAAACAAATAATGAAATATTAAGGCAATACATACATACTTGTGTTTTCAGCAAACACTTATTTTTTAAAATTCTTTTTTAGAATTTTAATTTAGAAATGAACTAAATAAATATTAGAAATCGTGTAATGTGATGTAATGAAATTTCCAAGAAATAACATCAACCGAAACCAGAAGCACTTAACAAGAATCTAAAAGATTTCTGAGGTAAAATAAATATAAAAAACGAATGAAAATCAAACTAAAAAACTATATTAAAAGGAAATTTTCTAAAGAATTGATGAAAGTGCATTGAGGTATGATGATGATAATGATTATTATGTGTGTAGTTGGAGATTGAGTGATATTGGTATTTTATAAAATGCACATTTATGCACTAAGGTAAACTAAGGTGGTTTCAAATACCGTACAGTACGAATGTAAATAATCACAGGTAAGTATAAGAAGAAAGAAGTTACGTTAGGTAAGGTTAGGTTAGGAAGGGTTATACACTTACACTCGGATACCAATGCGGACCACTGTGAATCCCTTCAATGAAAAAGGTAGAGAAAAAGAAAAGTGAAGAAAGGAAATTAGAGGTGGATAGAAATAAGAAAGTTATATGTACCACGTAGAACTATCTCTACAGTCCTTTCAACAGAAACAACCGCACTTTTTCCCTGACAAATACCAGTAGATCAGGAAAGTGGCACAGCTCATGCTCGATCGTCCCTAGCTCTTCAGAATCATCGCACAATCTGCAAAAGTCCGATATGGTATTGTCCCATTTGCCCGTAAAAGCCCTAACAGGACAATGACCCGTCAAGAACCCTATAAGTGTCCTAAGACCACCCCTATCCAATCCCAGTAGAACCCTGGTTGCTCTTGCGCCCAATCCGGGCCATATTGCCCTAGACACCCTGCAATCCATTCTATCCCTTCAGGACCAGTTAACGTCATCACGGAATATTTCCCGTATCACCCCATAGTAGTAACATAAGGGGGGCTTTAGCCCCCTGTCCATTACCACTAAGTCCAGATTCGAACCCTCTCTCGCGAGTTCGTCCGCCACCGCATTTCCATCAAAAAAAAAAAAAAAAAAAAAAAAAAAAAAAACCATGCAGAGTCCAGGTACCCCACACAGCCTTACATTGAATACCTCCATGAGTTCCCTAAGAGCATTCCTACACCGAGCGACCAGGCACGATCGCACCGTATAATTTGTCAATGTCCTAAGCGCCGCCCGACTATCGACGTAAATTGTTACCACAGATCCACCCAGTATCACTTCCGTCGCCCTCCAGATCGCTAAGATCTCCGCCTGGAAGACACTGCACTCATCAGGGAGTCTGAATGACCTTTTCACATCGGTGTCCGTTATATATACACCGGCACCAGTGTCGGTTTCCATCTTGGATCCTTCCGTAAATACTGCCCACCTCTCAAACAGTCCATTGCATCCACGCACAACTTCCCTATCCGGGAACTCCACTGGTGCTGTTACACCGAAGTCCAGGTCATAGTCCTATGATCCGAAATTCCCTCGAGAATAATACCCCGATCAAGCAGACCCACCTCGTACTAAATTCTCGTGTGATCAACTTGCCTATGTCTAACCAAGGAAGAAAGAAGTTAGAACTTGTAGTAATTTATGATTTGGCAACAGCTGTAAGCTGCGACCTTTCAGCACAGTACTTGTGATTGCAACGGTATAAGTATGTGACTATTATATACATGGTCCAATTAGTAGGTCTGCTCGAAACGAAATAAAACTAATTTCATCCGCTCCCTTCATCATAATAATTTTTTTTGGCGAATTTTCCAAACTAGAGCTTTAGGCTAAAAATGTATCCTCCGAGAATAAAAGTGCTGCCTTAAGGAGTGAGACTGCTGATAAAACGAATTATGTACTATTTCATTGCTTACATTTGAATGTGTGTAAGAATCGCATTATTCGAACATAAAGTAAGTGTGCCCTAGGAGGCTTATTGGTAGTCAGCTAGTCTATTACCGCGAGGGTTGCGGATTCGATACCCACTAGAGATATTGATCTGTTTCACTATAAAACTGGAGGTTCACACCATGCATTCAACATTTTATCGCTGCATATGCAGCTGTCAAAAAGGACAATATAACATACAGGACATCATACAGAAATCTGGTTGAGAATGTGTTGTTTTACGTAGCAAGTTACATGCATAAAAGCGTGTGATGCCTGAAGCGTTGAATGCGAAAAATATTTTAACTTTCTACTTTTGAAAGCGTCACAGCAGCGTTCAAACAAATCAGCAGATTTTGACAAATAAAATTTTATTTTTACTTGTGGTGATGTCGCATAAAAGATGTTGTATGTTACCTCTAGCTTAACATGCTGGGGGGCTACTCTCTATTGCGATGCGAAAGAAAATGGTAGCAAATCTAGCGATTGGTACACAGAAAAAATTATTTTTCCAATTCAAACTAAAAATTTGTAGAAGCAAACAATTTTTTGTCTGAAAGCGGTCCTATAAACAAATTTGCATATCCAAACAATTTATTTGCATATTGTTTAATGAAAAAAAACACTGATATTTTCAAACAAATAATTTAACTGAATCAAACAAAAAGTTTACTGAAATTCATATACTAAATTTCAAAATCAAAAAAAAAAAGTTTTTGCAAAAGCAATGACGCGCACACAAGTAAGCACTGTATGAGAAGATGACGGCAGAGCAGAGCCGCCGGCTGGCTTTGAGACACATTTTTTTTGTTGGAATAATTTTTGAACGAAGTCTTATTTATAAACACAACACAATGTTTTTTTTCTTCATCACTCACTGTTGCTGTATCCTTTCCTTTGCTAAAGAAGAAATGTAACCAAAAAACGGCAGCAGACCGACTCGATTTGTTTTTCGTCATCATTCTATTTTTGTATTTGATGTATTGAAGTAAACAGTTTGAAAAAATTGAATACGGGATTTTGTTTCTTATAATGTTGTTTCTGTTATTTAAAAAAAGTGAAACGTTTTTGTTACCTGCTATTGTTTTTCTTATAGTTGCACTTTTTTAAAGCGTTCAAAAATAGACTGTGTGAGCGTTAAATATTTCATACACAATTATGAAAACTTGAGACCAATAACGCGTTTATTATATTTTTGAAGAGTTGTCCACATTTTTGTTGGTTAAATAAAAATCAAACAAAAATATTGATTGAATCAGTAAAAAAATTTATAGAAATTAAAAAAGTTTTCAAACAAGCGTTTGTTTGAAAATAATTCGGCAATAATTTTTTCTGTGTACTCTTTAATGCGTTTGCGCATTTGTCTTTCGCATCTATTAATTTTTTTCTTTTCGCAAATCATCAATATTTATTTTATTTAAATTTTCCAATTTCAAATATTTTTACACATGTAAGCATTTCATAACTGTCAAATTGCCACACTGAAAGAAAAATGCTTCATTTATTTAATGAATCATTTTCATAAAAAAGTTTTCCTTGGGTAAATGAAAATTTTCATTGTCTAAATGGAATTTCATAGGTTTGATGAAGTATTTTCGTTAAAATCGCTTCATTAGATTTCGTAATTACGTTAAAAATTTTCATTGGATATATGAAAACTTAAGTTTGTCCAAGTTAAACAAAAAATTTTAATTGGGAACTTAAAAAAACAATATACAAACATAACTAAATTCATAAATTAATACAAAATTATAGTTTCCTTAAAAAAATGTTTAATTGTTAATTAAAAAATGTAAGATTTAATAATTACATGCATCGAATGTTACATGTATGCCATTAAATTTATGAAATCCAAAAATTTTTTTATAAAAGCAACATATTTCAATAATTGCCTTCATAAATTTAAATTTTCATTATGACAATAAAAATGTCATTATAGTAATGAAACAAAAACTTTCAATCCACTTTCAATCAACGTTGTTATTGTTATTATGGACAATTTAATCTCATATTTACGCTCTTAATTGAGAAAAAACATAGTTTTTTTATACAAAAACTACACTGCCCCGGTAGACTAGCTGGAAGTGAGCTAGTCTATCAGCACCGAGGTAACATGTTCGAATCCCACCAGAGACAGAAAAAAATAAAAAATAAAATAAAGTAAAATAAAATAAAATAAGAAAAAAAGAAAAAAAAAATAAATAAAAAAAAAAATTAAAAAAAAAAAAAATTTTACTTTATTGAAAGTATTCATCCAATGAATAATATTCATGGATCTAATGTAATGTTTCATTAAGTCCTTTTAATGAAACAGGTTTCATTGATCCAACGAAGCGCTGCATAGGTTCCTTTATAATGCAATTTTTCATGGGATTAATGTCAAAATTCGTTAGTATTGCGAAGAAAATTCTTTCAGTGCAGTATTGCTTCATTTTCAAAAAATTTTGCGAAAGTGATAGAGAGCACCAAGTTGGCATTAAGCTTTCGCATCAAAATTGCTTTCGCATCGCAATAGAGAATAGCCCCCCTGGTCTCGAACCGTCCAGTCGTATGAACGGAGTTGCATCATTACATTCGACATTTTCCATTAAAATTGACAATAGTTTTTAACTTCCACAACATTTTAAATTTAATTCACACTACACTAAATTCCCAATAGATGTAGAACTGTCAAAATTATTAAAAAATATAATTGCAATTTGCAAATGTAAATAAGGAACCTGGATTATTATTTTGTTTAAGTTGAAGTGACAACAAAGAAAATGTAAGATCCATTCGAGGGCAGCTGAGGGATTGAAGCAATCCATTGGCACTGTCGGACATACCGTTAGATTAAAAAAAAATACGTTTCGCAAAATGTATTCATAAAATCCTTTACTGAAGTTTTGTAAAGCGGTTACGTTTGAACATAGAGCCGTTTATATGAATATATGTCCTACTGCATTAATCAAAAAAGAAAACAAGGTTGCGCACTCAGACATAAAAAAAATTTTCTACTGCGCATCTACGTCATCATAGAATGAAAATGAGTGTTTGTTGTAAAAAATGTAAGCCATACACAAATACACTAACACAAATTCTATGTTTTCCTCACCCAAAAAAAAAAAAAAAAAATTAAATAACGGACCTACGCAATGCGTAATCTTGTTTTTTTTTTAATAACGTATTTACTGCATTTAGACTCTTCGCCAGCACATCCCATAGCCGGTTGGCTTTTCTTTGCGCGCAATTAGGGAGCAAAATTTTTCGGCAAGTTTTGTTGGTCCTTGATGAACTCTGCCATTACTTCTTTTTGCCGTGGGTTTAATTTATGATCGGTAAATTAAGTCAGAAAATATTTATGATATTGGATAAATAACTCAATAAATATTCGCATAATTTTGCAGCTGTTAAGAAACGTGTCTTAAAGTCGACTTATACTAATTTTTGCCATGTCTTCTATTAGGTTTCAAAGTTCCATTAAAAGAACAAAATATACATAAATTTTATATATTTGGATTTAAAACTCAATTTCAATTATGGAGCTGTTTCAAGCGGCAATAGTGATGAAGAGCACGATGAGAGGAGTAAGAACGTTACAACGTTAACAACAAATAAATGCCAGACGTAAAAAATAAGTAAATTGTTTATTTAACCATTTAACACATTCGCACCATTAAAACTTGAACTCAATATCAGTGTACCAAACCAGCATCATCAATAGAAGAGGAATCTCTACAGCAGAATACGCCTAGACTTCTAACACGTTCATCCATTCGATTCTCTAACTAAATTGTAGAATGTGCATTTGTATAACAGGAGTATTGGTAATGATATTCTCGTCTTTTTTTTTTTTTTTTCTTAGACGACATGGTTGACGGTTTCGCTTACTGGAGGACTGTTTAGGTTGGTAGCAGTATTTGTTTGTTGAATGATTTGTTTGCTTGTCTCCAAGAAATGCCCTGAGCCTGGGTGTTACAGGTATTGAATTAAAACATTTGTATGTGCAAGTGTTTGTATATTTTATGACAATTTTAAGATGAAGTCTATACACACTCTATGCGTAGTTTAGAGCAACAACACCATCATCAAGAGCTAACAGTTTTATCAACTTTAAAGGTAGAAAGTATCTAAAGAATTTTTAAAATGGGGGTTTTTTATGAATTCGTTAGAGACTAAGGATTTTTTCTTAAGTCTTTTGGGGTTTCTATCACAATCACTTTAGCTTTCAGGTGTTAGTAAATCTATAAAGTGAGGAAAACAATTTATGTTGGTCTTTGTGAAATCAATGAAATTCTTTGGTATATTTAATTTTTTGTTTTTGTCATAAATAGTTTTAGTTTTTCGCCAAGGGAAACTGGTAATCATTGAGCAATTTCTTTTTCATTTACTAGAAATTCTTTGTTGTCGTTTGAAATAAGAAAACTTGCTACGAGTATTGATTAATTTATTTCCGGTGAGCGCACAGTTCAGTGCAGGAAAATAAAAATTATTAATGTCTGGAAATGGGTTTTTGTCGACGGCTGCTACACTTGTAGAGTATAATAGTTCAGGTTTTTTATGGGATATTAAATTGGAATTGCAAGATTTTTTGTAAGTTGTGAAAATCTATTAAACATTATTAAATACAAACTGTACTCAGTTATAAATCACATCCTTTTGTAGCGATTATATTTGTTTTTTTAATTTAAGTATAGAATTTAGAAATTCCCAGGACGAGATTAAAGAAAAAATGTTTTTCTTTAATATTCGAATTTGAGAATAGTCGATTTCGAAATCTTTTAATCGGCCTACAAATCTGTAATCTTTAGATAATTATTATTTGTGACACCCAGTTAAATACATTTATTTAGCGTTAAAACAATCTAAGAGGCGCGCGGGTGGTATGATAGTAGGTAGCGTGGCTCTTGGAAATTCAGTTGCTATGAAACGTTTCTCAGGGAAGACCGCGCTATGTGCGTGCAAGAGTTTAACAAGAACGGCTATTTAGCGGCCCCAGCGCGAAGAAGACTCTGAAAATTTCGATACAAAATTAAGCAAAAAATTTGGAGAGACAAAAATCCTAAATGTTCACAACTAAATTTGGATGGCTAAGTTCATCGCGAACGGCAGAAAACGTGGAAAGTATAATTCAATATGTTTGTGAGGATGCGAATCTTTCAATTTGGAAGCGCGCAAGTGCTTAAAATGTGCGTAGATCATCATCATAAAGGGTGGCCCGGTAGGCTAGCTGCAAGTTAACTAGACGTTTTTCTGTGGAGTTAATGCGAATTTAAAGTTTATAGCAATAAACCGACTTCTCTGGCGCTTTTGAAGGAAAATATTCGGTACGAGCTTGCAGCCATCAAGGAGTCGACCTGCGAATTTTACCCGTTGAATGCGAAGGTTTGCATTAAGACGAAGATTTTTTAAGAAATAAATTCTCAAATACTCTACTTTGATAATTAAACAAGGAAATGCTTGGCAACAGCATTGTAATATTCACTGATAGCCAAGCCGGTGCCGGGATACTCAGGGGTTCCGGGAAATGATAGGGCTGATAAACTAGCCAGTGCTGTGTCTAACGCCTAAATGGCGGTCCCCAACCCTTTTTAAGGCTAATTTGCACCATATCCAGTCCCTTTTCGAGGAGAGGGCTCTCAAGGAACATAGTGGATACTGGATATCGCTTCCGGGAATGCGTCAGGCAAAGGAACTGATCTTTCCCGGAACTACAATAGAGAGGAAAGGTCTCAATAGACAGGAACTACAACTGCTGGCAGCTTATCTAACAGGTCACCAGTGGTGACTCACCACTCGGTCTAGTACCACATTTTTCGAATGGGCCTGGCAGATGACCAGGAATGCAGACTTTGTCTTGATGAAGTCTTGTTTACTGGGCATTTGCTGTGTGACTGTCCAGCATGGCATGGGCCAGGCGTAAGCATTTAGGGCACGGCACAATTAGTGCGCCGCACCTAGTCATTGCAACACCAGCAAGAGACCTAATTAAATTCCTATGGGAAACAGAGGGCCTTTTGGACAACTAAAGGGTATGCGGTACAATAGAGCTAACTTGGTCGTAGTGCTATTTCTGATGAGGAGAAGACTCCCTGCTCTCCTTAAAAAAAACTTTGATAATTAACAAAAATTTTATTAATGTATATCTTAATTTTTATTTTATCGACTCGCAAAATATAAATTTTCTTTTCAGACACATTTGATTAAATTTATAAAAGATTAAATTCAAATAAGAACCAATTTGTATGCGAATTTATTCTTCTGGAAGAAAAGATTTCACACTCTTTTTTTTAAATTATTTTAATAACTTTTTTTTCATTAATTAACTGAGACACATGGGTCTGCAATCACACTTGTTTCAATTTCAGAATTAAGAAAACAATTCTAAGGGAATTGAATAGCAGTGCTTCCAATTCTGCGCATAAGGACCACAATGGTAATCGACATACACACGTTCTTAGCTAGAATAAGATATACATACTTTGAATATATTTAATGCAGTGATAGTCGCAATTCCACTTGATCTTATCAAAAGTAGCATCTTCAAGCTCTTTCTTAAAAAAGATGAGACCAGATAGTGTAATTTAGATACAAATGTGTTGTATGGTCACAAGTTATTGTGGCCATCTTTTAATCAGAAGCTTACTATGCAACCTATAACCCGCAATAAAAACGATGTACTAAGGTTGGTGACAGTGTTAACGAGGCCCTAGATGCTAGACTAGCATGCACGTTATCTTGGACTTTTCTTTTACAACTACTGTCTCGGTTAAAATGAAAAGGAAAAGGACTTTCTCTGCGTATGCTCGGACCTAGCTGTAAGGAAAAACGGATTCCTGGGCAATAACACTTAAAACTGTCCAAACATGGTGAGATGACCAACTGGGGTACCTGATACCACATAAGCTTACATTACCATGTAACTAGCCATACATCTGACGAGTGGTGTTGTTCTGTTAAAACGGAATCTCTTTGGACATAATTGATTATTTGCGCAAAGTGAACTGCCACCATAACAAACTAACCAATTTTGTAATACTTTATTGTTTCAAACCTACTAGTCCATTCAAACAACTTCGTTTCTTTTCTAACACCCTGTAGAATAATTGAATATGCACCCGATTCAAAATTAATCCCGCATATTATCCTCATCCTAGAAATTTTTTTTAACTAATTTAAATTGCCTTTACAATAAGTATAAAAAAATTTTCATTATGCTTTAAAATCTCAATAAATAAAAATTTGTGTTAATTAAATATCCACTTTTATCATTTAAGCCATATAAATTTATTAACTTTGTATAAAAATGTTTTTAGATGGCCTTTTTTATTTTTCCCTTTTTTTTTTTGTTAAGCCCATTATTATCTTACCACAAACAATTAAGATAAAGTCTAAACAACCAACCCAATCCAAAAGGGTTTTGTTATGTACACTTTACTCGTATTTATGGGTTGTAGTGGCTGGAGAGGTACTTTTACAACAGTTTTTATTGCAACACAAAAGTACACACTTGCATAAGAAGTACTTTTTTGTTGTAGTGAATGGAGAGTTGCTTTGGCTTAAAGCAATTTAATTGTATGCTTTTGTTGTTGTTGTATGTGTGTATTTGTATTGGAATGATTTTGTTGTTGTTATTGTTGTTGGCAATAAAACATATATTGTAATGTTTAATGCATGCGACTCTCATAACAATTACTAACAATTGTTGTTGGCCATAAAAACTTACTAGGCACAAACAACTTTCATACATACATATGTATATATGTACGAAAGCTACTTGTGAAGTATTTTAAAAGTAATGTTGATCTCGCAAAAATTATCGCTTAAACATGGAACTTATTACAGTAATTTTGACTTAGCTGCACAATCTCCTTTGCACGATTTTTTGTGCAGGTAAGTCAAAAATGTGGTTACCTGCACAAAAGTGCAGCTAAAGTAAAGTGTTTATTTTATTTAAATTTTATCTCAACACAGCTAGCACTTTCAGTTGTCTAGGAGTCTACTGGGAATTTCACAAAGAGTGTTTCTGATCGTCGACGAGCTCATCTTTTAATTGTAGACAATTTCTCGCACGGGAGAAACTGTAACACGTGCTGAGTCCTATGAGAGATTCTTCCATAACGCAGCGAAAAACGCTTATATTAATCGTAAAGGGAATCGTTTATGATGTATGTAGAGATTATCCAACGAGTCTTTCAAAAAGCATGCCAAGAGTCGTTTGAGACTCATTCAGGTATTATTTTACAACTCGTGAAATGCTCAGCCGTATGAGCTACATAAATAAGGGCATCAAGTGTATTGTTCAGGCCAAAACTTCTAATTTTCATACAATTTCTATAAAACAAACCTTAAAGTCGAGAAATCAACACCATCCTGAAGGATAATTCTTTTTACAGATCCTTAGGCCGGTTTGTTTTATTAAAATTGTATTGGAAATAGCATTTTCATACCTCAAAAACGGTCTTATTTAGGTGGCTCAGTAATTGTTGTACGACTCTTACAGAGAGTCCCAATGGTTCATTCCAAGATTTAAAGACGAGCGTGTCAAAAAGTAAATAAAAAAAATAATAAATTAAAAAAAGATTTAGATGTTTTTGTTACTAGTCAGATAATCATCAGAAGATTCTTTTAGGAGTTGTATATTAAACATAATCGTCTAACAAACAGCCTATGCTAGCTGGGAAATAACAGATCATTTTATAGATGTATGTATGTATGTATGTTTAATTATTTTAAAATAAACATTAACAAAAACAATGAGACTTCACAAAGAACATAAAAATTTATGTAAAAAAAAACATACGAAAAACATATGAACAGTGTATGTATTTTGTAGTGGGAAATTTGACATGTCAGATGACAAAAACATGTCGTGTACGGTCACCTTAAGTGTTTTATATAATTCTGTTAGCATTACAGAATTTGTCTAGAGTTATAAATTTAAAAATTTAAATATACGCACATCAAAAATAAATATAAGAGCCCTGGTTAATTTAAAAATTAAGTACACAACAATATTGGTGTTTCTGATTTGTTAATTAAAATTAAAACAAAATATCAAAGTTAAAAAATGCCTTCTAATAAGAGATATATTTTTTTCTTGCTAATTACTTTTTTATTTATTTGTTCGCATTTTTTGTTTTTTTTGCAACTTACTTTACTATTAAACGCGCTGTTAAAATCGGATTTTTCAATAGCAAAGCATTACCGCCGCGTTATTTGTTTTGCTACTTACAAAGTGTATGGGCATCTGAACTTTTGACAGCTCGAAAACTCTTTTCGCTCTTGTTTGGGTATGGCTGGAACGCCTGGAACAAGTTTCAACGCTGACTTATTTTCGATAACATTTAAAAAATTGTGTTAATTTCAAAAACTTATCAAAATCCAAAATTTAATATAAAAAACTTTTGAAGCTTGAAACTACTACACAAATGAAAGATTTATTTACAAAAAAAAATCTGACATAAAAAATTTCCGCAATAATTGCAATAAACCTGCCTAGACTCCATCTTAGAAACCTCAAAGCAGTTATGTCTGGTCATTGGACATTTGGCGAGCACGATATAAGCTTGAAACTTTCCTACAACGATTTTTTTAGAATCTGTAACGATGAAAAGAAGAGAAACGATGCAATTGCTTTGGTTTTGATCACTTTAAACAGGAAATGTTTGCACACCGAAAACTCATTGACATTTAATATATATAGCGCGCTGTCAAATTCGGATTTTCCAATTGCAAAGCTTTGCCGCTTGCATTGTGGAAATTGGGACTAATTTCGGTATGCTACATACAAATTTTATAGGCTTGAGAATATCTGGCAGCGTGAAAACGCTTTCCGCTCTTGTTTAGGTATGGCTGTTAGAAGCTTTACTATAGAAACTTTAAAGTAGGCGAGAGTTAAATCTGCTAATCTATAATCTCAACTCAACAGTATCGTTTTATTTTTAAATTTAAAATGCTAAAATTTATGATGAAAGAGTTTTAAATAAATTTTAATTTCACCCTCGCACTATATGTAAGTAAAAACAAATTCATTTTAGGGGATTCTTTATTATTTTTTTTTTTACAAAGTTTATCATATTCTGTTATGTCTAGGGTATTATTTATATAACATTTTAAGTACTATTATATTATATTATACGTATGTGTAAAATTTAGAGATATTATCTTATACGAGAATATAAGTACTAGTTTAAACATGTATATTATTTTATTTTAGTTGACGCAGGGGTGTGTTATTTATTTGCAAAGAATTATTAAAATGGTAACATTTTTCAATAGCTTTTAGGCTAGAGAGCGATTAACTGATAAAAATCATTCTTGTACTTTGGTTTAATATAAAATGTTTTGCGGTTTGCAAGAGAAATTTAAATTACTGTTGATGGTCTTATTCCAAAGTTCCTTATATTTCCTAAGACATCATTACAAATTAGGAAATATTAACGTGATTTTGCAGAAACTAGATGGGGTATTAGATTAATGTCAGTTTATTGAGATAAGCACTGCCAATAACTATTTTAATTCGAGAAAAATTACCACAAGAATACTCGCAGACATAAATATTTTTAATACAAATGCCTTCTATACACAAAGTAAAGGCTCAGTTAGCCTTTACAGTAACCTTACTGTAAAAAAGTAAGACCAATCTATTTCTTACAGATTGAGACGTAACATCTTACTGCTAACTGTAATCGTTCTTATTGCTTTATACATAACAAAATGAAACAGCTGATTTGCAACGTTACTGTACCCGTTATGTACCGCACCGTACTGTAAGCACGTTGGTGCACTTATAGAACGTTTAGAAACGTGTCATATGTTTTCCCATACATAAACAAAAAGCAATAGTATACATAAAACAAAACAATCAGTGATGGGAATCAAAAATGTTCAAATGGTGCCCTTTGTGCAGAAAAGGTACCACGTGATTTAAATGGTATTAAAAAGTGTTTTGTGTATGTAAAAATGTTAATAATTTAATACACCAAACAAGGTTTTGATACCATTTAAAGTCTTTTATATGTTTCACATTTCCATTGTATGTGTATATGCATTTGTTTGTTTTAATCATCCAAACATATGTATATTTGTTTATTTTGAAATATGTTCTATTGTTAGTTGTTTTGTCGCAATTCCATAGATATACTTAAAAAAGTACAAAAAAAGAGCCAAATTACCAGCATTCAATGTAACATACAAGCCGCCCATCACTGTCTTACAAATGTCACGTAACAACGGCAAGCTTTTGTATTGGTTTTCATATAACAAAAAGCGAACAGCTGATGGATACAGTACAGATACGGTACAGCAACGTTCGCCTAACTGAGCAACTTTTGAGTAAAAGAGAGAAAGAAAGAGAAAGGTTAAATTAAACCTTATTCGTTCTCTCTTTTATGATATTAAAAAAAATATTAAAGTAATCTTGCTGTATGTAAATGAAGTAAATTATCGGTCTAGTTTTAATGGCGGGTGAAATCTACTTTTTAGGGAAGGGAAGGACATAAAAAACCGTGCTTTAACATTGTTTTACGTTCCTAATGTTGACTTTTAAGTTTTTTTATATGTTAAAACATAGCGAGATTTCTATTAGTGGCATATGCAATAGCGTGAAAGCCGAACTTTAAGATGTAATTCTAAACCTTAAACTTTATTTAGGCCCATTTTTACAACTTACCGATAGCTAAAGACAGTTATTTATCTGCCGTGTAAAAAGTGTTCCATTGTTACAACTTTACTTTTATTAGTCCTACCACTTCCTATGTTATGTCCACTGCCTCTCGAACCTACATTTATATTTTGGCAGCACTGAGGTGTCATCTGATGTGCAGCATTGAGAGTTTGATGCGATAAAGACTATTTGTTGTCAGTTAAATACTCGCTGGGCTATATCTGGCGAAAAAGGGAATGCTTTGTTCTGACTAATAGGGAATGGCTGGACTCGTCAAAAGGATGGCCTCGTCAATGAAAAACGTGGTAGAAAGGAGTTGCAGTGCCAAGATTGTAATGAGGTAAGCGGAAACAAAAAGACAGTGCCTTAAAGAATACACACTCTTTTAGCCTTGTTGAAACACACTTCGCAAATGAGTCTAGGGCAAATGGTTAGCTCAAGGTTTCAAAAATGTAGGAGTACCCCACACCCAGCAGCTACACCTTCAGCTTTTCACCTAACGTCGTATACCGTTAATTACACCAAATCTGAAGTCTGTAACTTTAACAGGTTTGTAGATTTCAGATTATTATTAATTACTTTGTTTGGGGAATATACCTTCCCCGCAGACCTATTCCGAGAATTTTTGACTATACTTTGAAGCACGCTCTCTTTAAGTGAAATTGATGAAAAAATCTAAAACGTTAAAAAGGGGAAGTCCCTACGAATTACTTCCAACTCTTGGCATTAAAAACCACTCTGTACAGCGCAGTAATAGAATTAGATCTATTTTAGGCGACGTACGGCTTTTAATGACATTGTATTAAATATTGTAAGTTTTAGTTCTGAATAATTCTTACAACTAGAACTTTAAAAATAGAATAATAATACTTAACATTTCCTCTTTTCAAGACTTTTAATTAAATAACTTAATTGTCTTTTCATGTTTATTGTCATATGGAGAGAAAGACAAAAATAAAAAAAATAAAAACGACAAGCCTTCAAAAACAAAAGCAAATTTGATTTTTGATTTTCCGGAGCGGAAATTATTTAAATTTAAAAATCTATGCTAAAGTTGAATTAAAATGTAAAGTCAAAGGTAATTCATTTCCGTTGTCAAAATATAAAAAAAAAATAATTTTAAATGCAATTTCATGGAAATTTTGGTAGGAAAATGTCTTCTTTGTAAGTGGATTAAAGTTTTTTCTCTTTATTATATGAATAATACATATTTTTCGTTTTTTTTTTATACCCAAATTTACAAATAAATTTATTTTTCCTTTTAAGTCACACTCTAGCAACGACAAAAATTTGAACAACCTAGACATTGAAAGTGAAACTTTTTTTTCTTCTACATTCTTATTTAGAACCATTCTTTAGAAGGAACAACGACCCTTTTATCAAACAAAATATAAAAAAATAAAGAATTTAGAAGAACAAAAAAACAAATAACAAACCCCTTTTGCATTCTCTTGTATGTAGTACCAGAAATAAATACTCTTTTAAACATTTTATATGGTAGGAACTTGTTATATTTTCTGAAATCCTGTTAAAATAGTTTGTAAGTTTAATTTTATTTCTCTTACTCTTAAAGGGACTTTAAGTGTTAAAAGAAGAAGGATAACAACAACAAATAATACAATATTGTATGTTATAACAATAACAACAACTTTGAAATGTACTAAAATGTTTTGTTTGTTGTTTTTTTTTTCTTATTTGAAACGAGCAAAATAATGGAATGTAAAAAGTTCCTCAACAGCACTTAAAGTTGTTGGCTGAATATGAATATTGTCAATACGACTCGTAAGAGGGTTAGTTAAAGTTTATCAGTAAGAGAAACAAAAACTGATATTATTATAAAAAAAAAACATTTTCAAAAGTAGCTTATAATAAATGTGAGAAGTTTTAGAAATCGTACTTACAACGAATAAGTAAGTACCCTTCTTTTTGATGACTGCTATGTTTAGTAGAAAAACTTATACTCAAAATTTACAAGGAAGTTCTTGTTGTTTTGTAATTTTCAAATGCCATTGTTAGCATGGTGGAATAAGTTGGTGGCATCGTTACGGCAACAAATACAACATTACAACAAAAATTGAAATTATATCACCGTTTACGTCAAAAAGTACTTTAAACAAAAATCAAAGCGTGCCGCTGAACGTGATGAAATAAATACGTTTTTATCCAATTTTTATTTAATTATGGTCAATATCTTATTTATTTTAATTTAAAATGATTTTTGATTTTTTAATAAAATACAATAATCACAGCACAAAACGTGGACTTTTTGTAAACATAAACAAAACTTTGACATAAACCTAGACAAACAATGCAAGAGCAAAAAATCGTCATCTGGCGTAGTGCTGCCATCTGTTTATTCCACCATGATTGTTAGTCTTGACTTTGTCAAATCTTCCTGAACATAAATAAATTCCGTTTCGAAAGGAGTGCTTATTTTTTAAGAAAAAAATTGTTTATAAATTAGGGGTTCCCATTGTTTTTTTGCTTTAAATGTCCTAAAAGTATTTTGGTTAAAAAAGGTAGATAGAATTGAACATGCCTCAAAATATACGTTTAGTGATTAATTTCAGTCAATATTTTCTTGTTTTGAAATGACTACTTGAGAGATGTTATGATATAAAGCTTCGTTCACAATCAAAAAAACATTTTTATTTGGTGTTCATAATAGAGCAACAATTTCTTTTGCAACCACACAGATTTTGCATTAAGAAACCGTTTGCCAATTTTAGCCACAACAATATTATTAATTAATTATTATTTTTTCAACATTTTGTTAAAATTTTAATTCAAAACTTAATAAAATTATTTAAAACATCAGAAACAATTTCATACAAATTGTCGCTGAAGTTAAAGTACCTTCAGCTTCAGTTACATTTTTAAAAAAAATTTAGTTAAATTTTTGTTCGAAAAATGAAAGGAAAATATATGAAATACTTTGGAAAGAAAAAAGATAGAAGAAAAAATGAAATTGTTATTCTGATTGTGAACAAAGCTTAGAAGTTAATATTTAAATCAACATTTTTATACCCTCCACCACAATTAGTTGTGAAGAGGGTATATTCAGTTTGTCATTCCGTGTGAAACTTTTTTACTATTCATCTCAGACCCTATAAAGTATATATATTCTGGGTCCTTGAGTAATTTTAAGTCGATTTAGCCATGTCCGTCTGTCTGTCCGTCTGTCCGTCTGTCCGTCTGTTGAAAACACGCTCACTTTCGAAAAACTCAAAAGAAATCAACAAACTTGGTGCCAAATTGCTTGTAGTTATCCTAAGCAGTTTGGGATTGAAATTCAGCAAAATCGGTTCAATAGGATCTGAGCTATGAATCAAAATGTGGAACCACCACCTAAAAAAAATTGATAATTTTGTTACAAAAACTAACATAAATGGTGGAAAAATGCACAGAATGATATAAGATTTCGCAACAATTCGTTTTATTCAACTGGAAATCACGCTGTGAAATTTCGTGAAGATCCGTCAATAATTTACCCTAGGCCCCATATAAGCCCTACTCCCGGAAAACAGTATATTAAGTCTAAAACCCTAACTAACAATGCTATCATTACAAATTTTGGAAAGTCACAGTTACATAAGACTAGAAATTAAACTGTTAAGTTTCGTGAAGATCGGTCCATAATTTACCATAGGCCCCATATAAAACCTACTTCCGGAAAACAACTTAGTACGCCTAAAAACGTAAAAAATAATGCTATCATAACAAAATTTGGTACATCAAAGTTTTATTAGACAAGAAATAAAATTGTGTTATTTCGTGAAGATCGGTCCATAACTTACCCTGGGCCCCATATAAACCTTACTCCCGGAAAACAGTTTAGTACGCCTAAATCCGTAAAAAATAATGCTATCATAACAAAATTTGGTACAACAAAGTTTTATAGGACAAGAAATAAAACTGTTTAATTTCGTGAAAATCGGTCCATAATTTACCCTGGGCCCCATATAAACCCTACTCCCGGAAAACAGTTTAGTACGCCTAAATCCGTAAAAAATAATGCTATCATAACAAAATTTGGTACATCAAAGTTTTATAGAACTGGGAAAAAGACTGTGAAATTTCATGAAGATCGGTCCATAATTTACCCTAGGCCCCATATAAACCCTACTACCGGAAAACAGTTTAGTCGCCTAAACCCATAATTAATAACAAATCGTCACAGTTTAAGATAATAATAACATCATACAGATATTACTCTTTAAACATTCGAACTGTCGGTGGAGGGTATCAAAGATTCGGCACAGCCGAATATAGCACTCTAACTTGTTTATTTTTCGAATTTATTCTATCGGGTGATTTTTTAGCTATTATCTTTTTGGCAACACTGGTTTAAACAGCTGACGCACGTTTCGTGTTTTGTTTCACTGTCAAACATCTTCAGTTTGGTCTATAATTTAACCATAATTCGTCTTTTAAACGAACAACGCACGCAAATTATTGAATTTTATTATCAAAATGCGTGCTCTGTGTCAGAAAGTTCATCGCGCGCTTCTTCCATTTTATGGTCAGTTTAATCGACCCCCATTTTTGGCTCAATGGGCACGTTAATAAGCAGAATTGTCAATTTTGGAGTGAGGATCAGCCAGAAGCATTGCAAGAGCTACCAATGCATCCAGAAAAAGTCACAGTTTGGTGCGATTTATGGGCTGGTGGCATCATTGGACCATACTTCTTCAAAGATGATGCGAATCGTAACGTAACTGTGAATGGTGAGCGCTACCGTGAGATGATATCCAACTTTTTTTTCCCCAAAATGCAAGAGCTTGACTTGCATGACATGTGGTTTCAACAAGACGGTGCCACATGCCACACAGCACGCTTAACAATGGACTTATTGAGAGGCGAGTTCGGTGAACATTTTATTTCACGTTCGGGACCAGTAAATTTGCCGCCTAGATCATGCGATTTAACGCCTTTAGACTATTTTTTGTGGGGCGATGTTAAAGCTCATGTCTATACACACATGCCCGCTTCAATTGACCCATTGGAAGACAACATTGAAGCATTTATTCATGAGATACCAGCCGAAATGTTGGAAAAATATGCCCAAATTGGACTAAGCGGATGGACGATTTTAGGCGCAGCCACGGTCAACATTTGCATGAAATAATCTTCAAACATTAAATTATATGGACCGTACTATCGATTCAAATAAAGATTTCAGCATTTTTCTGAATTTTATGTGGTTTTTTTAATCTTTCCTATAGCTCTTAAAAATCACCCATTATGAGCTAAATTTCAGTTCTGTATTTTATAAAGCTTTTTTGTAATAGTCCTATTCCTTCAATTTTTCAGAAATGACTTTATAAAGTAACCTTCGAAAGGAAATAATTCCCAGTTTCTTTTTGTTAATATTTTAAGATTTTTTATACATTAAAAAAAAAAAAAATATTTTAAAATAATTGCTTTTTTGAAAATCTGGCATTGGCCACTTATTCCGTAATAGTCACAAAGTTAAAGCTTTGCGCGTCGATTTTAGCCGGTACCGCAGCCATTTCTTTAAATTAATTTTAAAAATCCTGTTTCAACTCGAAAAACTCTTTGGGCATTATTACCGCAGTTGGGGCGATGATATTCTTCGAGCCATTGTCAAAACACCATTAAAATAAAAATAAACTTAATGATTGGTGCGCTTTATAGGTCGGTGGAAGCATTGGTCTGACCATATGTCTTCTCAAATATGTTTTTTAAATGTAATAATTCTTTTACTTTTTTAGTTGCATAATCATCGTCGTCAACGAGCTCTTTAATAAAATTCTGAAATTGTTCAAAGTTGTTTGAATAGAATTCTGAAGATCTAACCAGGGTACCATCTTGTTACTGCTGGCTGCGGTGGAAGGGGAATCAAGGGATACATTCCATTGAAAATTGCAATATTATCAAATTGGCTTCTAGTTTTCATGTGCCAAGCAAGTTCCTTGTAACAGTTTTGGATAAAATATTTTTAACCCATTGGAAGCCTTAAGGTAGGATCACACGATTGTCGCAAATGCACCAATATGACACAATTTTGACTGTGCTTTATTGATGCACAATAATGAAATTGCCCCAACCAAATATTCTGAAATCACACGATTGCCCTGGTTTATACACCCAGAGAAAAAACATGGTTAAATATGGTCACCTCCAACAAAACTATTTTTAAAATAAAATTTAAACATATTTTGTTTAATTTTACCATGTTATTGTCATCGGCAACCATATTATGGTTAAATTAGTTCTCAATCAAAAAGCCACAACCATATTATGGTTGCCTTCAAACATGTTATGGTTGATAATAACTAAAATATGTTTAACACTTATAATATCATGGTTAGTTTTCAACAATAGCATGCTGCTCTTATAAAAGAGGAAAATATTATTGTTAATTTTAAAACATATTATTGTGCTTTATTATTATTTAACCATAACATGTCTAGAGACAACCATAAAATTGTTGTGGCTTCTTGATGGAGGACTAGTTTAACCATAATATGGTTGCAAGTGACAATAATATGGTTAAATTAAGCACAATATATTTAAATTCACCTCCAAGGTGACCATATTTAAACATATTTTTTGTCAACGTCTACAAATTTTATTTCCGCTAGTTGGGACAAAGTGAAATGGGTACAATAATTGCCGCAGTACAGTTACTTGCGTCAACTGCGAAAACAGCTGTTGTAGTAGCTTGTTTTATTTTATTGGAAGTTCTAGATAACCACGTAAAAGGAAATTCATTAAAATAGGCAAATATTGGCGCGTATTTTGCTGTTTGATTGCCGCACAAGAACACAATAAATATTGGTGCATTTTTGTTATTTTTATTGACGCGCGGTTGCATATCAAGCAGTCACGCGATTGCCGCACTAGGGTTGCATTTTATTGGTAAAAGTAAGCACAATATTGTCATCGATTGGTACATGAGCCATTTTGTTGTGCAGTCACACGATTGGGGTATTAAAAAGTGTAAAAATTGGTGCATTGCGGCAATTGTGTGATCCCAGCTTTAACTGTTTTAGGTCCTGCATCGGCTTAAAATAGAAAGATCTTTTGTCGAAATCTTGAAAATTTGTATTTAAAGCAAAGCTCCAAAAGAATTTATTTATTGAATTTAAAATTTCTTTTAGGTTTTTTTGTGTATTTATAATTTTTTTTAAGAACTTTTTTTATAATATGCAAATTAAAAAAAAAAAATTACTCAAAATATGCAAAAATATGTATTTAAAACCTTAATATGCAAAAATATGAAATTTCACCAAAGTATGCAAAAACAAATCGATGCCATTTTAACGCAAATTTAATGATTCGGAAAGATAATTGGTCGACATCGTTCTTGCGAATATCGACAAAAAACATGCATATGCATGAAAATCGCATCCCTATTGATAACGTATGTACATTAGAGAGCGAGAGCGATTGTATTCCTAATTCCAAATTGTCAAAAGTTGTTTTTATTTTGTTTGTATGAGCCAAAAAATGTGTGTCTTTTTTATATGAAGACAATTATGACAATTTGGAACAAGTAAGAAAGTATTGGCGGTCACGCCCGACCATAAGATACCCTACACAAAAGTATATCAAAACAATTTTTGCTAGTTCCCCCTATTTGGCCCGTCTAAACAGAATAATGAATAATGAGGTTTAGGTTCGTATAAAAGTTCTTTGTGCCGAATATTATTTAGATATCTTCATCTAAATTAGTTTTTAGGATGGGAATCTTAATCGGACCTATGGGTATACCTTCAGTATATGATATACTAGATATGTACATACATATTGTCTAATGTTGCTGTATAAAAAACTATAATTTTGATTATTCTTTTCTTTTCTTTTTTGATGACTATCCTTTCCTTTAATCTATCGCAAATTATTAAACATACCAAAAATTTACCTAAAAAACTACTCTTTTTTTTTTTTTTTTGTTAAAAAGTATTCAAATAATAATAAAAAATAATATTTATTTCATATGCTGCTTATTATTCTTTTAAATTTCTTTTTATAATTTCCAAAAGGGAGCAAGACAGACATGCAGGCAAGTCGGTATCGAATTCTATAGTAAAAAGTTTGTTTTATTTTCTAGAACACTGTTCAAGTTTTGCACCCCTTTGTTTGCTTGTATACAATTGTTACAACA
Organism: Pollenia angustigena; assembly: GCA_930367215.1. Taxonomy (NCBI): domain Eukaryota; kingdom Metazoa; phylum Arthropoda; class Insecta; order Diptera; family Polleniidae; genus Pollenia; species Pollenia angustigena. The sequence continues at coordinate 47,700,196 of OV884058.1, forward strand.
TTGTCGAGCAACAACAAAACAAAAAAAACGAAAAATTATTTTTCTCAGGGTTTTTTGTGTCCTGATGCCAAATGGTAAAGGGAAACGAAAGGTTTTTTTCTGTTTGCCAATGCTTTTGTAGACAGAATTTATCTAGCACGGTTGGAGTTTTCTGAATGGGTTCCATGTTTTGTGCTTTTATTTTTTCTTTCTTGATTATTTTTATACAGTTTTCTAGGTTTTGTTGTGTGGTGTTTGAGCAACATTTATATAGTAAATCATTTTAAATGTCTTTCTACTGTTGTATAGTATCCTGTTTCCTTTCGCAGTCGTTTTACATACTTAAAATATAATGTGGCCGTAGCTGGCAGTAAGTAATGGCAGCATTGGTGGTGGCAATGCCTGTTTTCGTAGCGTTGATGGTAACGTTCGTGATGGCGGCAGTGGTGTTTTTAAGTGAAAACTGTTTAACTTTAATGCAGGCGACTGCTTGACATAGCTTTTTTGTTTTGTAGAAGAAAACGTTGGTGGGTGGAATGAATGAACGTTTGGTCGGTCGGTTAAACTCGATTCCGGTTTTTTGAAAAATTATAAATATTCTTTATATTTTTTTTCCGTTGCTGTTGATTAAACCGGAGAAATGGATTGTACTCAAGCTTGATGTGTTATCATGTTCATTCATAAGTTTAATGAATTTTATATATATTCTTTTATTTTGTGCTATTTTTTGGTTTTTTGTGTTTTTTTTAGTTACGACTGCTTTTAGTCTTAAAGCCTATTACGTCCATTAGGGGTGAGTTTTGTGTGGAAAATATGGTTATGGTTTTCACCTAGTAAACTCAAAATCTATTTTTGTTATTGTTGAAATCTCATCTGTTGTTATTTTTTACATGATAATTTATTTTGTTTTTTTTCTATTAAGATTAATATTGAATAAATATACTTTAATCTAAAAGGTATGTATGTTATTACGATGATATAAATAACGGCTGCAGATAATGGAATTGCTTTAAAAATATTAGAAATACTTAAAGGAAATTAGGTTTCTATTTAAGATGAGAATTGGATGTTTTTGAATTAAATAAAAAAAATTTCAAAAGTGGTTCGTTCCAGTGGCTTGCCTTGTTTTATGATTAATAGATTCAATTTTCTGGAATAAAAGTCAACGTCAACGACTTATATCACTATTCCAGAAAATAGTAAATTATCAACAAGTCGCTCCAACTCGCTCTGTTAAGACTTTCGATAATGGAAAGCAATGGAAGAATTCGTTGTTTATAAATCCTATTTTTTCGCCCATGTTGACTCCTATTCCAGAAGTCTGGACTCATTTCTCATAAAAGCGTTAACATAAGTTCTGTTAAGTTGTTAACATTATTTTGAGAGCACAACATAATGTGTCTAGGGTTATAAATTTTAAAATTTAACTTAACACAAATTTGTTGTTAAGAGAAATAGTATCTTATAATTTAATCAATTAACAGTTTTATTTATGATATTATCAATAGTAAGATGCTATAAATTTAAAAATATCAGTTCAATATAGGGAAAAGAACCTCTACCCATTAGAGCAGCGAAATGAATAAACCGATTTGTGCCATTTTGTTCCCCAAGTTAACTTCATGCACAGGGATTATGTCGGACAGATGTCATTTTTGTAACTTATTTTCTATGGTCATTAATAGGGCAAGGGAGTTCATGCACTTAAAATCGCAAAATATGCGCATAAAGCATGCACTAAAAATCGTAAAATATGCAAAAATAAAAGTAAAAAATATGCATTAAAAATATATTTATTTAACCATATTTAACAAAAAAAAAAACATAAATACATTTCATTCAGTTTTAAAAAGCTTAAAACCTAGTTTAAAAAGTAGTAGTAGATAAAGATATATTTACATATATAAATAAATAAGTTTTTTTTTAAGTTATCAAATGTAAAACTCATTCTATTTGGTCTTAAAACAGTTTTAAGCATTGAAAATGTTCGTTCGACATCAACGGATGTAATAGGTGGATATTTAAAAGTGGTCAACTCCTTTGTAGAATATTCATTGTCTACAATTTTTTCTTTACTGGAAGGTAAATTAAAAATATTACCAATTTCTTTAACTATTTTAAATCCGGCATTCTTTTTTAAAACTGCATAAATTTAGGCTTTTATTTTTTCGCCGATTTGACCTTCTACTTTTCTTATTTTAATGACAGCGTCATCAACGAGTTTAACCGAGGTGATCAATGATTTTAACCCCTGAAGTTCGATTATTGTCTCGACTAGAAACCCATTGTTTGAGTGTATAAATTCTAATTGAGCCTTTATATTAGGTACATTTAAAATATTGTTTACTTTTTTATCGCGACTGCAGTATTTTCGTTAAAATTATTTACCACATCTTTAAATTCTTCAAAATTTTTGGCATAATACTCAACTGCCTGCAACCAGTTACCCCATCTTGTTATACATGGTTGAAACTCAAAGGTGACTTTAAAAACTTTCATGCATGCTTAGCATGTGACATGTAACATTTTTGAGTAAGATATCTTAAAAAAGGTCAAGTAAAGCAAAATTTTATTTTTATTAAAGGATTCTAAAAGAGAAATTGAATCTTTGAAAGTTTGAGCTATTAAAGCATGATCCACCTTTTCCAACTTTATAATATTTAACAAAAATTTGTGTTTACTTTGTTCTTCTTCTGCATTCAAGATCTTCTTCTGCATTCAAGATCCCAATTACGTAGACAATGAAGCGTCCATCAGTGTCCATTGCTTCGTCAATAGACAGCCACAAATTATGTCACTTAGGGCCATTATTATAACTTGGCGTAAGATGTTATCCGACAGTTAACAGACGCTTTTTGACAGATAACACATTATTATCTGTCAATTTAATCTTAACTTTAGCTAACTTCAAGTTGTAATAATGGCCCTTAATTCTTTCAACAATGTCACATAGTTGTATAGTGTACAACTTGGCGATATAAGTTTTTATAAGGGTTGTTTCCGTAGGAATGGTTTCATTGTTATATTTGCTTAAAAAAATTCTATAATTTTGTTTGATTAGCTAATGTAGAGGTATATCTGCAGACACCAGATCATTATACAATTCAAAACTAAATTTGCTAGTCTTATCCCCAAAAGTTGATTTTCTTGAAATTAAAGTTTGCGAAACGTTTTCATAAATCATAAATCTTTGTGTTTCTGGCTTTGAAGGTGCTGATTTACTTGAAATTTTTAAATGAAACTCCTTTTTGTAAACTTTGCAAAAAAGTACTTTTCCCTCTATTTTGAAGACTCAAAAACACACTTATTTAAAAGATTATTTTTTGATATTTTTTCCTTTGGCATTTTTTTCCTTAAACAGTTTATTTTATTAATACTTTTTGGATTTTAGGTCATACTTCTTACACCGTAAATCAAAAATATTATGTTGAGTTCTATTTTTTCTTCGCCGAACATTATTTTTATTTGCTGCTTCTTCAAGTAAAAAAAAACCGCGAACAAAATGAAATGTCAAAAACTGTTCTATTGTTACTTCTACAATTATGTGCACAATTATACAAATTGTATAATTTTTGTATGTGCTACTTTTTAAAAGTAAAAGAAACAAGGTGAATTTATAATAAAATGTAGGTAATTCAGTACCTAACACCAACATGTTGTTTTTGCTCCTTGAAAATGTCGAAGTTAGCAGATTTTCCCATACTATTTTGACTGTTTGACAGCTTCAGGCCTGAAACAACTATAACCAGCTGATTCACTGACTACACCCTATAATGAATTCGCCTTGAACAGAAAGATATTTCTAAACAAAAAACTATGAAAAGAGCAATTTTTTTTTAAAAATATTACAAAATATGACGAAACATGTGAATTTATAACAAAATATGGCGAAAAATGTGCATTTATATCAAAATATGCAAAAACATGCATTTACAGCAAAATATGCACTAACAAATTGATGCCATTTTACTGGAAATATTGTGATTCGCAAATATTTTAACTTTAGGTGGGTCTCAGAGTGCCGACAACAAACATGCATTTGCATGAAGTCCCTTGCCCTGGTCATTAGTTATCGAGTAAATTCCTTACTCCGGGACGGCACTTGTAAGGGGGTATTTATACACGTTTTTTTTTTTTTTTTTTTTTTTGTAAGCAATTGGGTTAGAGATGAAATAGGGGTTGTCAAACAGACACGAAATTTTCATGTTTGTTAATATAATTTTTACATTTTTCAAAATGTATAAAAAACTGATTAAAAGACGATGTTTGGAAAGACATCGTGGTAATGTAAAAGGTATTTTGTAGCTTCTTCAAAAGAGAATCAATAAAACAGACATGTCTGAAAAGTCATTGTATAAATGCCCCCAATGATATTTCATGTTTTTAAAATGTTTATAAAGAAGATTAGACAATAAGGGCCATTATTACAACTTGAAGTTAGCTAAAGTTAAGATTAAATTGACAGATAATAATGTGTTATCTGTCAAAAAGCGTCTGTTAACTGTCGGATAACAGCTAACGCCAAGTTATAATAATGGCCCTAAGACATTTAAATATACATGTTTGAAAAGACATCGTGAAAATGAAAATAGTTTTTGGTAGCATGTTCAAAAGAGAATGAATTAAAGGGACATGTCTGAGAAGACATCGTATAAATGCCCCCTAAGTGTTAACCAAACCTTAATTTCAAAAATTTTAAATTTTAATCATAAGAAAATATTTTTATGCGGGCAAGATACAAAAAACTACCGATTTTTCTTATTTTGAGCACTTAAAAAATCTTATAACGGGTTATCCATTAAAATTTTGCATTCTAACTGTGACAGCACACATAATCCAGTTACAGTACAGTCGATGTCAAAACGCCCAACCAGAATGTGAATAACGTGGCTTAAGTAACTGAGCGAGTACATGTAAATCAAATGTGTCAAGCAAATTGCGAAACTGATCGCACTTTCTGTACAGAATCAATTGTTTTTTATTTTGTTTTTTTAAATGCATTTGAGAGGCTTTTCGTTTAATTCTGACAGAAGCTTAAATTTGTTTATACACATTCTGGTTGGCCTTAAGCCTTTCTTAAAGTAACAGTTTCATTATGGTTAAGTTCACGAGCACCGTTTTTTTAAAGATATTTCTACCCGTGATTGGAGTTTAAACCAGTGTTCGAAAGTAAACAGTACTTTATTTAACGTTCGGCTCACACACCCAGGAACGATATGTATTTTTTTAGTGATTGTGTAGACCTACACAACCCTTAATACCGTTCTTAACTATTTTCAAGAAAGAACCGAACATTATATAATGTTAAAAATGTTAAAAAAAACAGAACAATTGTAGTGATACTGTAGACAAACATTATATTTTAATGATCTTTAATGTTTTTTTCGTGTGTGTATTTGTAATGTAAAGGAACGAACATTAACGAGCCGAAACGAACACATTGAAGTTTGTAGATTTTCAATAAAACCGAATTTTTTGTTGAGTTTGATAAAAACAGTAATATTTTTGTGTTCGAAAGATGACTAACAGGGAAACGTTATTTTTTTTTAATGATTTTCTACACAAACACTATTAGCGTTTGTGTTTTCCACAAATCTACCGAACCGAACATTAAGAAACTATATTGAGTATTTTTTTTGAAAACTGGTTTAAACCACCATTTAATGCCCGAAAGGGCCTAAATAATAGCCAATGCATGGCCTTTATTACCCCTTTGGGGGGATAATTTCACGTGGCATAAAATATGACTTAATGGAAACAAAATTCAAAATTTGTATTTGTTTAAATGTTAGTTTAACGAGTCACTTTTGCGCTCGCGTTCTTTAAACAGGCAGTAATCTTTGATTTATGCAGTTAATATGTACTCGATCACTAACAGAAATGCTTGTAACGTGCCGTTACAAACTAACCCTATATATATACATTTATTACTAATATCATAAAAGATAAGTAACCCCACACCTTGAATACCCTTACTATTTTTCTTACTTCTGTGAATACCCTTACTGTTTATCTAAATAACTTTTTAATTTTAGAAGTCTCATTTAGTTTATTTTCTTTTTGAATAAATAGACAAGGTTTGGCTTAGAACAAACAGAGTAGAAACTGATGCTAACCCCAGTGTTTACTCTTAGTAGCTTGAAATACTTAACCGTAGTTAGTCGTATTGAGCCGACCGCCAGCGCCCCCGAATTTCGTTGGTAACCGACTTGATCCGAAGACATATTTATCGTAGTTTGCCCGAACACCAGCGCTCCCGCATTTCGTTGGTATTCGTAACCGTAGTTAGTCGTATTGAGCCGACCGCCAGCGCCCCCGAATTTCGTTGGTAGCCGACTTGATCCGAACCCGTATTTATCGTATTTTGCCCGAACACCAGCGCTCCCGCATTTCGTTGGTATTCGTAACCGTAGTTAGTCGTGTTGAGCCGACCGCCAGCGCCCCCGAATTTCGTTGGTAGCCGACTTGATCCGAACCCGTATTTATCGTATTTTGCCCGAACACCAGCGCTCCCGCATTTCGTTGGTATTCGTAACCGTAGTTAGTCGTGTTGAGCCGACCGCCAGCGCCCCCGAATTTCGTTGGTAGCCGACTTGATCCGAACCCGTATTTTGCCCGAACACCAGCGCTCCCGCATTTCGTTGGTATTCGTAACCGTAGTTAGTCGTATTGAGCCGACCGCCAGCGCCCCCGAATTTCGTTGGTAGCCGACTTGATCCGAACCCGTATTTATCGTATTTTGCCCGAACACCAGCGCTCCCGTATTTCGTTGGTATTCGTAACCGTAGTTAGTCGTATTGAGCCGACTGCCAGCGCCCCCGAATTTCGTTGGTAGCCGACTTGATCCGAACCCGTATTTATCGTATTTTGCCCGAACACCAGCGCTCCCGCATTTCGTTGGTATTCGTAACCGTAGTTAGTCGTATTGAGCTGACCGCCAGCGCCCCCGAATTTCGTTGGTAGCCGACTTGATCCGAACCCGTAGTTAGCGTATTTTGCCCGAACACCCGCGCTCCCGCATTCCGTTGGTGTTCGTCACCGTAGTTAATCGGCCGAGCCCATCGGTCAACTAACGCCTAACATCTAGAACCACTTACGAGTCTCTTCACCAGATCATCACCATCCTGCCGCAGTCCCGCACCACCTCCACCTGCCCGTTCCAGCACTCCTGCTATCACTACAGCCCATCAGCCACAAGCCTCAACATTCGCTCCCGCTTACCGCTGCGCAGAACCGACAGACAGCCGTCGTAGATTTAAGTATATTACGTAGATTAAGGTTTCGTAAATAAAGCTTTGTTAAAATTATTGTAAACGAAAATACACGAAAACATCCCGTGTTTCATTTCAAAGGAAGCAGACCTTCGAATTGACCCTGGACAGACTGAGTCATACCTCAGCTGGGAAAGTAAACTGCGTTACAATGGCGCCCGAGCAGGGACCCGATTCCAAAACCGCAACCAGTGGTAAAACCTCTCACCAAACCACCAACGGAACTGGATCGGGCCAACACCAAAGCAACGAAACCGCATCTATGCCAGCCAATCTACGAACGGACTCCCTCGGATGGATCTATCTACTTCGGAAAGACAAACTGATGGAAATTTGCAGTCAGCATGGCATCTCTGTTACCGAGGGCGTCACCGTCGACCATTTGCGCCGAAAACTCAGCGAGCTGGTAAGCCTGAAACGACAACGAGCCTCATCAGAGAACCTCTTGCGGGCACTGGAGGAGGAAGTCTTAGAAGAAGAGAGAAGGCCGCTACTCGGCTCGATCAGTATTGATGTACCTCGTGCCGATAATCGGAAGTCTCCACCGAATGCTCCAAGTGATTCAGAAGTCATGGCTACCATTCGGCGATGGGACCTCACATACGACGGCGGCGAGAATTTGATGGAGTTCATCGAACGGCTAGAAGAGCTAGCAGAATGCTACGGCTTCGACCGTAGTCGCTTGCTATTCTCTCTATTGGAGATCCTGAAGAATAGAGCCTTACAGTGGTATCGGGTCAAGCGAGAACAAATCAGCAGCTGGGACCGCTTCAAGGAAGAGGCCATACGATTTTTCCTGCCGAGACGACACCTAGCTCATCTGGAGGAAACGATCTACCACCGTAAACAGGGCAGCCGGGAAAGAGCAAAAGATTACGTCATGAGCCTTCAAGCCCTCATACGACAGCATCCCGAGCTACGGAAACTCGACCACACTGATCGCATCTATGATGGCTTACGGGGGGAGTACAAACTATACGTCCGCCGTACTGACTTTCGCTCATTAGATGACCTAATGGAACTGACAGACGAGTATGAGCTGCTCAGAAAAGAGGAAGCCAGGCAGGGGAGACCCCAACCAACTCACTACGTCGACACCGCCACCTACCGCCGCAGCACTCATTGTTGGCGCTGCAGACAGCCAGGTCATACAAGACGAGTTTGCCCAAACCCGGGGCTACGTTTCTGCTCCTGGTGTGGCCAGGAAGGCACTCTAACTCGAGACTGCGCCTGCCGCAGCGAACCATCCGGCGACGGTCGGTATTACCTAGCAGTCACCATTTGCGGCACCACTATACGAGCCCTAGTCGACACGGGATCGACGCTAACGTATATCGGAGGTAGAGTACGCCAACTACTCGAAGTCGCGAACATCCGACCCCGCGACCACCAACGCAGCATCCAGTTGGCCGACGGATCGTGCAGAACCAGCCTCAAGGTTTATCCGCTGGTCGTAGGGACTAGCGGCGGTACCACCCGTCTGCTGGCATCCGCCCTGGACAGCCTGGCTGAACCTATCATCTTAGGCATGGATTTCCTGCGGCGCCGGCAGGCCCGACTATTGATCGACGGAGTCGAACTACAGGCTGCCCCATCCTCGGGCGAGACACGGTTGCATGCACTACACGCCATCATCCCGCACGATGAACTATCGCCTGAACAGACCTCGCAGTTGCACACGCTGCTCGCCTCGGCCAGGGCAGCATTCGAAACCATCACCGGCCCTTGCACCATGGGGGAACACACCATCCATATGAAGCACGACCGTCCGATTAAGCAGCGGTATTACCCTCGCAACCCGGCTATGCAGAGCGTCATCAACAGCGAGGTTGACGAATTATTAGCCGCCGACCGAATAGAACCATCGCACAGCCCCTACAGTTCACCCGTCGTTCTGGTGCGCAAGAAGCAAGGTACCTGGCGAATGTGCATCGATTTCCGTCAGATCAACGCCGCCGCCGAACCTGACGCTTATCCCTTGCCACAGATCAACGCAATTCTGGACCAACTGAAAGAAGCAGCATTTATCTCCACCATCGACCTGAAAAACGGGTACTGGCAAATACCGGTCGCCAAGAGCTCCCGCCAGTATACCGCCTTCACCGTACCAGGCCGCGGTCTGTTCCAGTGGAAAGTAATGCCTTTCGGTTTGCACTCGGCTCCGGCAACATTTCAGCGCATTTTGGATCACATCATTGGACCCGAGCTCCACCCGAAAGCGTTCGTGTACCTAGACGATATCATTGTGTTGGGCCGAACGTTTGAGGAACACCTGGATATGCTAAAATTGGTCTTCAACCGACTACTGGCCGCGCACCTACAGGTAAATTTCGACAAGTGCGAATTTGTCCGAACCAGCTTAAAATACCTAGGGCATGTCGTCTGCACGAGGGGAATACACACTGATCCGGATAAAATTGCGGCAATCCAGAAGCTGGAAGCACCCAAAACCATTCGTGACTTACGGCGCGTACTGGGGATAGCATCCTGGTATCGACGATTCATACCTAACTTTTCTGAATTAGCCGAACCTCTGACTCGCCTCCTAAAAAAGAAGACTCCGTGGGAATGGGGGGCCGAGCAGGAAAAATCCTTCGTCACCCTAAAAAGCAAATTGACGCACGCCCCAATCCTAAGTTGTCCTGACTTCGACCGGCCTTTTTTCCTACAGACCGACGCCAGCAAGGAAGGGTTGGGAGCCGTACTATTCCAACGCCAGAACGATCAAGAGACGGTAATCGCTTACGCCAGCCGAACCCTAACAGACCTAGAACGAAAATACTCGGCAACCGAGCAAGAATGCTTGGCGGTTCTGTGGGGGATTCGGAAGATGAGATCATATCTGGAAGGGTACAAGTTCACGGTCATCACGGATCATCAGTCACTCAAATGGCTGCACACAATTCAGAATCCGTCCGGCCGGCTGGCCCGATGGGCTTTGGAAGTTCAGCAGTACGACTTCGACATCGAGTACAGACGTGGTAAGCTCAACGTTGTGGCCGACGCTCTGTCACGGAGCCCCCTGCCAAATATGGAAGCCACGCCGGTGGCGACTATTAGCCCAGTCAAGCCGGATTGGTGCACCAGGGTCACCCACAAGTTACAGAACAGCGCCACGAAACTACCTGACTACCAGCTTATCGAGGGCAGGTTATTCCGCCATATCGCGAAGAAATCCCCAATATCAAACCTATCCGAGTGGAAGCTATGCGTACCGCCTGCCGACGTCACCCGTGTGCTACGGGAAACTCATGACGCAACCACCGCTGGCCATCTGGGGGTCTACAAAACCCTACGCCGGACGCAGGAGAACTATTACTGGCCGGGCATGGCACGGGACATACGACGGTATGTACGATCCTGCACCACCTGCAGTCGCTTCAAGGTAGAACAACGACGTAAGGCTGGCCTCATGCACACCACACCCGTTACTCAGCCATGGGAGATCGTCTGCGCTGATTTTATCGGCCCACTACCACGGTCCTCTTCCGGACACAGCTTCCTGTTAGTGTTTGTTGACAAGTTCAGTAAGTGGGTAGAGTTGATTCCCTTACGCACTGCCACTGCCTCTGCAGTCATTAAGGGCCTAAAAGAGCGCATTATCTACCGGTTCGGCTGCCCCACCGCCCTCATCTCGGATAATGGGCCACAATTCACCAGCAAGGCCGTAGAAACGTTCCTGCGCGAATGTGGAATTCAGCACCGCTTAACCGCTCCCTACACCCCACAGGAAAACCCCACCGAAAGAGCAAACCGAGTCATCAAGACACTAATAGCTGAAAACACAGAGGGAAACCACCGCCATTGGGACAAATCCGTGGCCGAAGTCGCTTTTGCTTTAAACTCCGCAGTACACGAGAGTACAACCGCCAGCCCTGCAGAAATATTGTTCGGCCGTAATCTTCGACCCCCGAACCAGATCTTCGCGCAAGGTGGAACACCAAGCGACAGGACCGGCAAGGTACCCGGGCCACCCGAATGGCAAGAAATCGTTAAACTCATGACTCGGGCCTCCGAGAGACAACGAGGGTATTATAACCTCCGTAGACGAGCCTGGCGGCCTAAGGTCGGTGACCAGGTACTCAAAAGAGAACATCAGCTATCATCGGGTGCTAACCACTTTGCAGCCAAACTTGCTCCCAAGTACTCGGGACCGCACGAAGTCACGGGAGCCATATCTCCCACCATCTATACGGTACGAACTGGGTCAGGGAGAACTCACCAAGTACACGTCCAAGACCTCAAAACCTACCACGGGCGAGAGGACGCCGGCATTATAACCCGACCATAACTCGTACCCCGTACTCCAACTGCCTGGGAAACCGCGTTGTCAACTCCACCACGTTTTACCTCAGGGAATAAATTAACATCACGGTAATCACCTCATGTAAGGTCAGAAAAAGATATTCGTAATAGGTAAATCGACCGCGGAAAGTATAAAAGGAGACACGCTCTCAGTTCATGCAGTAGTAGCAAGATGGAAAGAAAAGCGACAAGACCGATAGCACCTGGCAAAATAACTGACTACTTAAGACGCACAGCAATGCCGCGTCACGTCCCAAGATTCCTTCCCCCCTTTGAGGCACGGGCAAAAGTGCAAACGGTGGAAAGCTGCCCAGTAGCCCAGTCCGGGAATCCGCAAGTAGACACCCTGGCCAGACGAATGTGGGAACGCCGAACCCCGCAACCCCTACACTACACGCAGGCAGGGCCACCCCCGTTAGCACCCCTTTCCCAGCCCATTGGCCAAATGGACGAACCGGCGCAGGCGGCCAAAAATGCCCAACCTCCTGCCAAAACTCCAGGCACCGACGAGACGCCACTCCCGAAGGAGGATGACTTCCTCAACGATGTCATAAACCTCACCCCCTGGGACCAAGCCGGACTGGAGGAGACCGCCGACCTCTTCAGTGGCATAAGGGTGATGCGGAACCCCCTACGGAAAACAACACGGTGGATGGTATACCCGGCGGGCAGGCCCAAGGTAGAAGTCCGGATATTGGGGGAAAGAGTCCGCCTTCGCTGCCAGGGCCGCGAAAGATTTATTGCCCTAACTGAGGAATAACGGGGCCGCACGTAACAGGAATTATTATTATTATATTTGAATTGTACATTTTATTTTATTTATATTATTATCCTTCATTATAACTGAATTTTGTTTTTTATTACTATCTAAAAAAAAAAAAAAAAAAAAAAAAAAAAAAAAAAAAAAAAAAAAGGAAAAAAAAAAGGGGTTTTTGCACAACAGCCGAGCCAGAGCAAATCCCACTCTGGTAAATGTTACCTTCGGGTAGTGCAGACCTCCGGTCGAAACTCGCCTAGTGCACATATCTTCCTTTTTTTTTTTTTTTTTATTTTAAGTAGGGGGGGACTGTAACGTGCCGTTACAAACTAACCCTATATATATACATTTATTACTAATATCATAAAAGATAAGTAACCCCACACCTTGAATACCCTTACTATTTTTCTTACTTCTGTGAATACCCTTACTGTTTATCTAAATAACTTTTTAATTTTAGAAGTCTCATTTAGTTTATTTTCTTTTTGAATAAATAGACAAGGTTTGGCTTAGAACAAACAGAGTAGAAACTGATGCTAACCCCAGTGTTTACTCTTAGTAGCTTGAAATACTTAACCGTAGTTAGTCGTATTGAGCCGACCGCCAGCGCCCCCGAATTTCGTTGGTAACCGACTTGATCCGAAGACATATTTATCGTAGTTTGCCCGAACACCAGCGCTCCCGCATTTCGTTGGTATTCGTAACCGTAGTTAGTCGTATTGAGCCGACCGCCAGCGCCCCCGAATTTCGTTGGTAGCCGACTTGATCCGAACCCGTATTTATCGTATTTTGCCCGAACACCAGCGCTCCCGCATTTCGTTGGTATTCGTAACCGTAGTTAGTCGTGTTGAGCCGACCGCCAGCGCCCCCGAATTTCGTTGGTAGCCGACTTGATCCGAACCCGTATTTATCGTATTTTGCCCGAACACCAGCGCTCCCGCATTTCGTTGGTATTCGTAACCGTAGTTAGTCGTGTTGAGCCGACCGCCAGCGCCCCCGAATTTCGTTGGTAGCCGACTTGATCCGAACCCGTATTTTGCCCGAACACCAGCGCTCCCGCATTTCGTTGGTATTCGTAACCGTAGTTAGTCGTATTGAGCCGACCGCCAGCGCCCCCGAATTTCGTTGGTAGCCGACTTGATCCGAACCCGTATTTATCGTATTTTGCCCGAACACCAGCGCTCCCGTATTTCGTTGGTATTCGTAACCGTAGTTAGTCGTATTGAGCCGACTGCCAGCGCCCCCGAATTTCGTTGGTAGCCGACTTGATCCGAACCCGTATTTATCGTATTTTGCCCGAACACCAGCGCTCCCGCATTTCGTTGGTATTCGTAACCGTAGTTAGTCGTATTGAGCTGACCGCCAGCGCCCCCGAATTTCGTTGGTAGCCGACTTGATCCGAACCCGTAGTTAGCGTATTTTGCCCGAACACCCGCGCTCCCGCATTCCGTTGGTGTTCGTCACCGTAGTTAATCGGCCGAGCCCATCGGTCAACTAACGCCTAACATCTAGAACCACTTACGAGTCTCTTCACCAGATCATCACCATCCTGCCGCAGTCCCGCACCACCTCCACCTGCCCGTTCCAGCACTCCTGCTATCACTACAGCCCATCAGCCACAAGCCTCAACATTCGCTCCCGCTTACCGCTGCGCAGAACCGACAGACAGCCGTCGTAGATTTAAGTATATTACGTAGATTAAGGTTTCGTAAATAAAGCTTTGTTAAAATTATTGTAAACGAAAATACACGAAAACATCCCGTGTTTCATTTCAAAGGAAGCAGACCTTCGAATTGACCCTGGACAGACTGAGTCATACCTCAGCTGGGAAAGTAAACTGCGTTACATGCTATAATGATAAAGCTTATAAAAATTTTAATTTTGGATTTGAAGTACCATTAAAAACACCTGTACTTTATCTTATTTCATACAAAATGCTTTTTGAAATAATCAAATGTTTAATTCTTTTAATTGTCGGACCCCCTAATTGGAAATTATTATGCATATTTAAAATTTTTATTTTTTGATTTGCTGGGATGTTTTGATTTTTGTAAAGTAACGTTGCCAACGACATAACAAATTATTTAATACAAAATAATTTTATGTTAAAAACAAAAATTCAAAATAAAAATATTGTTCAACAATATTTCAATAAAAAAAGTTCAACATTTTTATCAAACGATGAAACCTTAAAAATTATTTGTGAATATTTTTCGAAAACCATTATAAATTCTGAAATTTAATGGGTGCTGGGAAATCAAAAAAAGAAAAAAACAAAAAAGATGCTTCAACATCCATAGATGCTACAACATCGAACAATGCTTCAACATCGAAAGATGCCACCAAGATGTGCTGTAATCGAGAATCTTGCAAGCGAAGAAATCCCCAAACTAAAAAAGAAAATAATCAACCATGTTGTGCAGACCAACCGCCATGTTCGCGACGGGCTAAAGCAATTATTATTTATATGGATGATGATGACATAATAGAGAGGGGCAAAAGATAGATATGTTTATACATTTATAAATAATAAAGCCACAATGCAAGAAAAAGACATTTTTTTTCTTAATTTTACTTATCGGTAAAATTAACGCCCAAAAGGTGGGTTTGAGTTCAGCATAAAAAGTCAAAACGTTTAACATTTGCCTTTATGGAAAACAGAAAACCCACACAGTTTTTCATCTAAGTTTTCTTGCGAAAAACAATTTTGTTGTCTAAAAAAGGCAGTATGGATATTCAGTAAAAGATGCATCATTCGCTTTAAGAAGTCAAATTTGTAATAGTCTCATTTCCATTTCGAAAGAGTAAAGTTTTTACAATATTTAGCACCAGGAAAGCAAAATTAACCTTTCTTGTGAACACCCCTACTACAGATATCGTTAAAATGACCAAAACATAAGATGAAAGTGTAGGCTTAAATGACTGTGCGAAAAATAGAGGGAAAAAATTATTTACTTTTTTTCTATATTCCCCTATTTTCTTCTATTTTTTTCTTTATTCATTCATAAACATTTTACAAGGTAAATAAACTTGTTGCATGATCTGCCAACCATAAGGTTAATGTGGCAGCATGAATGCGCTGTTGCAGTCATGTAACGTCAAACCTAAACAAGTACAAACATTCGCAAAAGTAATACAGAAAAAAAATCACGAAAATTTTTTATGTTTGTGATTTGATTCTCTGCCAGGCAGTAAGAAATGTTCAACAGACTGCCTTTTTCTCTGATGACCACCACCAGGCAGGCTCTATAAAAATGTTTTTGATGTCTGTTTGGTTTGTTGCACTTGGTTGCTCTGCTGATTGCTATGTGTAAAATGTTGTTTGCTGTTGCACATTTTGTTTTTCGTTTTTATTGTTAATTTTATTTTGTTGTAAACAAGAAAAATCAATTGAGGCTAATGTATGCAACACTGGCAACATGTAAGAAGAAAGATGCTTTCTGTTCGAACAACAAACAATGTGTGTAGCTGCAATAATATTGATAGGAGTTCTGGATTTGTTTTATTATTTGTTTATTGGTGGGCAGGAAAAATAAACAATAATAAAAGTTTAAATTAGCAAAAATATTAAACAAAAAAAAAAAAAAATAAAATAAAAAAATTTGGAAGAAAAAAACACCGCACAAATAGTTTGCAAGACTCTGAAATGAAGTTATAAAGATGCAATTTAGATTAATTTAAAAAAAAATCCTTAAAATTTGTAGTTATATACGGGCATGTTCTAGAAATCAAAATGAAGTGGAATTGAAATCGAATGTGATTTGATTTGAGTTTTTAAAAGTTTTTCTTGTAAAGGTAATTGGCATGGTACAAGTACACAAGGTAGACTCGTTGGCCCATATGTTTGTCAGCTGTCTTAAAAACAAACAGTTTTTCATATAAAAATGTTGTTAATATAATTAGAACAAGTAAGAAAGTATAGTGGGTCAAGCCCGACCATATGATACCCTACACCACAGTATTTAAAAAGACATCATGCTTATGTGTCCATGTAAATATGGATTTATCTATGTTTATAAACTTCATGAAAATCGATTTGAAAGTTTGTGAGAGGCAGAAATTGCCCCCTGCCTCCCCTTATGGTCCTATTTTTTAAAAACTGTATAGCTGTTTTAAATTTCATTAAAATCGGTTTGAGAGGCAGAAATTGCCCCTATCTCCCCTCGTGGTCCTATTTTTTTGAAAAATTTATACATTTTGTGTCCATATAGATATGGTTCTATCTATGTTTAAAATTTCATTAAAATCGGTTTGGTAGTTTCTGAGAGGAAGAAATTTCCCCCTATCTTCCCTCGTGGTCCTACGATTCGGCCCATTTTCAGTAGGCCTAGTCCTAGTGCCAATTTTTTTATCTCCAAAATTGCGACCTGTACTTTGCGCACAAGGTTACATGGACAGCCAGCCAGCCTGCCAGCCAGCCGGACGGACATCGTTAGTTCGACTCAGAAAGTGATTCTGAGTAGATCGGTATACTTTAAGGTGGGTCTAGGACCACTATTTTAAGGCGTTACACACTCCAGCACAAATGCATAACACCCTCTTCACTATTGTGGTGTGGGTATAATAAAAAAAACATTATAACAAATGTGTGTGTGCAAAAACAAATACTTTAAGGGAACAGGACCAAAACGAAAGACTCATAGACAAAGACCAGAAAAACGATATCTTGTGTATATGATTCAGAGAAGCAAAAGTTTTTGTTGAAAGCCATGAAGCCCGACGATGATGATGAAGACCAGTAGGTTGTTAAAAAGTTGACACCATTTGAAGAGCAAGACAAGCTTTTTGAATCAGAATTAGGAGGATGCCAAAGTTAAGCATGGTCTATACACAAAAGTGGAATGCTTTGGCCTTTTCTACTTGGGCGGACAACAGTTTACAGAAGAGTTGGTAAAATTTTAAAGAATTCCAAAGAAAATTTAAATTGGATCCACAGCACCATCGCCGATAAGGAAACCAGTACGAATGCCATCGGGCAATTGGTGATTGGATGATTATTTTGTGTTTCTGAAGGCGCAGTGTTGCTCTTTTTTGAAGTCTCGGGTAAAAAAACAAAAACAAATTGACGGTTGTTTTTGCCTTGTTGTACTTGTTGTAGCAACGAGTCTACCTTGTGTAGTTGTATCATGGTAATTGGTACTCAAATTTTGAAGTATATCAAAGAATATTTATACCAAGTACATGCAAATCTACAACAAATCAACAATAAAAAAACCACATTAATTTTGTTTGTGTAAAAGTTTCTTGATACTGTCAAACAGCCAAACATAAACAAAACAAAAAAAAAAAAAAAAAATCATCATGGCGCACTAAAAATGTAAGCAAATTTTGACACTATCGAGAATATAAACCATTGAACAGCTGATAATTTGCATGTACTTGTTATAAATATACTTTGAAGTATATAAAAATTAATATTTTTATAAAGTTTCTTCCAAGACGAATTAATTTTTCAGGTGGCGCTGAAAACACAGCTAAGCTAGTTTCCTTCTTACTTTGAGAGTGGAATCAGCGTTGCCAGAATATTTGGAAGGAAAATCTTCATTTGGCGAAAAAAAATCTTAGGTTTAAAATTGTGGTTTTATATAACTTTCAAAAAAAAAAATACATTTTAAATGCATTAATTTAAAAAAAAAAATAAGAACGTAAAAAGTCCATTTAAATAAAGTAATTAAATTCTAATATTAGAGATGTATAAATTTTGGGCAAAAAAATTTTAATTTAAGAGCTATGAAGCTCATACATCATATGAAATCTTGAGGGTTCTCAATTAAATATTATAGTTTTTGATACCGTTTTATGTCGAAGGCATTTTGAGAAAATTTTTATTAAAATAATGTTGGTACACTTTTATTTATTATGTACATATATAGTATACTTTGTTTAAAAATTATCATAAATATGGAATGTGGAATTTTCAAACCAAAAGCTTTTTAATCCCAGGATTCTCGGTAACTTTTTTCAGTTCTCCTCTTGGTATAGGCAGACCTCAATTAAAACAGATGAAAACCCCAATTAAATAAGAAGTAAATAAATATATTTTTTATTGAACGTATGCTTATTATGCTAGATTATACAAATTTATTATATAATTTTATTATTTTATTTTACATGCAAGTCATCGAATTTGGCAGATTGCTTTTTCGCATCTTTCACACATTTGATTCATTCAATTCAGAACATATCATTTATAGAATTCACGTTTCTGTTTTTTTGATAAATTGTCCTATTTGAAAAATATTGCAAGGAAAACACAAATTTGGTCTGGCCAAGAGGGTTATTTCATAGACTTTTACATACAAATAAGATTTCACCCCACTAGTTTGCTCCAATCGAATCCAAATTCGTTTCATTCGATTCAGCACGAATCATTTATAGAGCTCACGCCCGGTTTATTTTTTTTTGTTTTATTCGAAAAGTATTGCAAGGCCAGACCAAGACAGTAGTCCTAAAGTTAAGTTCCATAAGTTTTACCTTTTGGTACTAAATACATTAACTTTTTTGTTCTTTAATAAATTAATCTTTTTTCTTTTTTTTACAAATAATTTTTTTTTATCAATATTCCCAAAATGAACAACCGGCAATCTATGATGCTTTTTTAATGTTGTGTTTGCCCAGAAATAATGATGCATTTTTGTACAAAAGTGTGCAAAACCAATAGACAACAAGCTGATAGAAAACTTCATTGATATAAAAAATTACTGTTTAAAAACTGTAAAAAAAGTATGTATGTTGTACAAACTTAGAGTTAAAATTCTTTATTTCTGAAAATAAAAAATTTTAATTTGAGAAAAAGAAATCTTCAAATCTTATTTTGTTCAAAAAATCTTCAAAAATAAGATAAAATCTTAATTCTGGCAACGCTGAGTGGAATGTTGCAAGATGCTGGGGGCGAACAACGAAAGCAGCAAATAAAATACAATGTTGTGTATTATGTACTATACTTGTAGTAGTATCGACACCACCGTTTACATGAATTCGCCTTGACCACTTCATTTCGATTTACAGAATATACCCGATATATCGAGCCCTAATAGCAAAAATGATGTAACCAACAAAAATAAAATTTTACAGGAGAAATAAATATTTTTGCTTCCAGCCTAGAGTATCGTTCGAAATTGATTTTGCTTTTATTTCGTAACGGTGCAAATGATCAAAAATTATCGATTTTAATCAAAAAACAAAAATCTAAAATGTTGTTGGTTACATCATTTTTGCTATTAGGGCTCGATATACTTAAAACGAATTTGAAAAGGATTTCTTTCAAATCGAAGTACAAAATAACAACAAGAAAATTTGAAGAGTAGTCAGTTGATTGAGAGGCTGTCAATCTGTAAGAGAGTTGCAGAATAAGGTCTGTTATAGGGCCTTTATACAACACTATCAAGATTGTGCAATAAAGTGATTGTGCCAGCTGATTGACGGTGTATGAGCTTGTGGTGTGATTGTACCAGCGATAAGCTCTGGTCTCAAATTGCGGCACTTGATATCGACCGACAATCTTAATTTAAATTTTATGCTGGGGGCGAATTCTGGCAGTCGTGATCGAATAATTTTTCGATTAGAAAGCAATTTAATTTCTAATGAATCGATATTATCTTGTCAGTGCTGTTTTCACATTACTGAAAAAATAATTTCGACTCGTTCAATATCGACTGAATCGAAAAAGTATTCATTCACGACTACCAGAATTCGCCCCCAGTATACAATTTAAATTAAGATTATCGATCGACATCAAGTGCCGCAATTTAGGACCAGAGCCCCTTTCAAGTACATACTTATCTGAAACATGGACTGCGAAAGTAAGAAATTATTACTGGATTTACATTTATTTCTGGTATTCTTTAAACTTAATTATGAGTATTAAATTGATTGGACTTTATCGTTACTTAAACAAACATTTCTAAATTGTTTGTATTCATGACACATCCATTCGAAAAATGCTGACAAGTTATTTCCGTTTCTTTAATAATTAAAAATATATTGTATAAAGTGCCTGACCTTAAACTGCTTCCATTGCAATATTATTTAATAATTCAATGATATATTTTGCAATAAAGCAAACTGCTGATTTCATTTAAAGATCCTCTAAATGCTATTTAAAATCTAATAACACCCAACAATTTGCATTAGGAAATGCATTTGTCTTAAAGAAATAAAAAGAAAAAAATGAAAATAAAACAAATTACATCAATCGATTTGTAATTTGAAAAACATTTAAAAATTTACAAATAAGCAATACATTTTAATTTAGTTTTATATTTCTTTAATTATTTTTTATTTTTCTTCAATTTCAATTTCCTACATGAATTTGAAAGCAAACCACACTGTTGATTTAATCTTTTACTGCCTGGGTGGTGTTTCTAGTTGCCACAATGTAGCAACAAGACAGCAAAAACGAAAAAAAATACAACAACAATTCAATATGCACTTTTGTTTACCTTTTAATTGCATTAAAATTTTGTATTTTGTACGATTGTGCAAGTAGCATTTATAATAATTAAGAGATACGAGAGATACACTGTGTGAAGGAAAACCACGGCAACTACGTCCACACAGATATCTACAACATCGTCGTCATCACCATGATCAATTTACCTAGTGTTTCCTAAGTGTAACCAATGGGTGGTAATTAAATTCAATCAATTTTGTTGTGGCTGATCTTAGAGCAGACAGAGTGCCACAAGGCAAGGCGAAGTGACAGAAGAAGAAAGAAAGTGGTGAGAATAAATTGTTGTAACAGGAAATTAAGAAGAGGGAAAAATAATTACAAATATTTACAAAGAAAATAAATTTTTCCTTAAATTTTTTAAAGAATTTAAGAAATCTATAAAAATGTATCTGTTGAAATAAAATAAATAGTAAATAGAAGTGAAAATGGGTTTTTCATTATGGAATTTTAATAAAAACTGAAATTTATTAAATCAAGTGTAAAATTGATTTAAAGCAGGATGCGCTAAAGGCTAGATTACACTATTATACTTTGTATTAATACATGTCAAAATCTCAAGTAATATGACAAAGTGTGATAGTGTGAATGCAATGTGTCACGAAAATGACAAGTATTATGAAAAAATTTTGACATCCCATACGACTTCATCGTTTTTTGAAAAATTTCTAAACAATAATACTTTTCATTGGATCAGGGTTGCATTTTTTTTTCATGTGTGAGTGTTTATACTTTGTGTGATGGTGTGAACACAAACTGTCATGTTACATTAGATTTTTTGACAGTCGCAACAAAACTCATTAGATTTCTATCACACAAAGTATTATGGAATACGTAAGACTTGTGAGATAGTGTAATCTAGGCTTAAGCAGTTATACGCATTCGCCAATGATCGTTTCGTTCTATTTTATATTCTATTCTATATAAAAATTAAGTAAGCAAATATAGCCGGTCAAGCCCGTCCATATGCTAATAAACACTACAGTATTTACAGACAATTTCTGTTTAGAACCCATATGAGCAATACTGAAACCGCCAGTTGTGTCGAATATTTAAAAGATATCTTCATCCATATGAGATTTTTTCTTCTCTAATGATTTTAGGGATGGGGCTTATACCAGCACAACATCACTTACGGCCATTTTCACCAAGTTCGGTTATAATTAACCATCGGTTATAGCTGTCAAAACGTATTGGTAACTGAAACTTTAATTGAAAGTTAGTTTTAACCGAACTTGGTGAAAATGGCCGTTAGTAACTGTTGTACAAAGTTATTGTCGTTATAATTTAAAATTATCAATACCAACATTAATAAGAAAGTTATGACATTAAAAGCTTTTTTTGGGAGTGGTATTTATATGGGGGCTATGGTTTAATATGGACCAATGCCAATAAAATTTGGTAAAATGATTTAGATTGCAATAAAATATTTTTGGCCTTAACTTAATCTTAAATCCAACTTAATAAGACGGTTTTGGGCAAAAGAGTTTATGTGAAATTATGGTGAGAACCATCATTTTCAAATTACAATTTTTATAATTTTATAGCGAAATTAAAGTAACGAATAAAATTATATGTATATGGAGAGACATTTGTTATTTTTTCGTAAATTTTAGTAGCCCTAATTTGAAGAAATAATTACATATGCATATGTACATTAGGGGTGGAATAGTGCACGACGTTTTGGTTTCGATACGCTATAACCCTCAATTTTGTGAAGTTTGTAAAAAAACACATGAGCCAAAAAATTTGGGGTGTGTGATGGGGGTAAATGGCTTCTCATCGGGGTCAAAGCTAGGGGAAAACGATACAAAAGCCAAAAACCGCTTCACAACTGTCCCTGAGTATCTTCTAGAGGGGTAAAATGTAAGACTGACTCCCACTTATATTTCACCCCCCCCCCCCCCCCTACCTTTTTTAATACTGTTCTAACCCCCTATCTGTGCTCCTTAATATTATTTTTTATAAAATTACCCGCCACCGCCCTAACTAGCCCCAGAGTGACCTAAGAGGAGTCATATATATGACGGACCCCAAATATTTTTGTTTACCGAGCATTTTTTCAGAACATACCTAGTCTCCATCTTTAATCATTAGGGTTGTTTCCATACAAAAATTTCCAATATGGCGGAGTTGCAAAACATATGTTCGCATAACTAAAAAACGCTTTAGCTTATTGAAAAAACTAAAAAAAACCGAAATTCCTTTAAAAAAAGTAAATTTTTTTTTCAAATATGCGCAGTCGTTTTAGAAAAAGTATAAATCATTTATGGGTGCATAACTTCTAAAGCTTGTGGCATTAAAATACTAGGATCTCCTCTGAAAAAGAAACCGCAAGGATCCCGATTAGGATTTTCTTGCAGAAGCCCCATGCTTCCCAGTGGAACACTAAAGTAAAGTCCCCAAAATAATATTGGGCACAACACAATCACGTTTCAAAGGAATGAAACTGTTCTAATTTAAGAGTTACAAGATGCAGATTAGAAACAACGAAGCAAAGAATTGAGTATGTTGGTGGATTAGAATTTAATAATTTGCCTTAAAACTTAAAAGATATACTAATGGCCATTTTCTAAATGTATCGACAAACTGTCTGTTACTTAATGTCAACATAAATTTATTGGACCGATAAACTGTCCGTTAACGATTTTGGGTTTCTCAATATACCGACAAAAAACAAAGTTTTCAGCTGGCAACGCCACTCAAAATACATGTAAAAGTTGGGAGTCAGCTGATTGAATTTATCTGTACGGCAAATAAAAGTGAAATAAATAATTGGCAGATGAGTGCCAGTTAGCTTTGCGATAAAATCCAAGCAAATGAGACATTGAGAAGACCAAATTTCTTTAATGTGCAGTTTTTTGTTGGGAAAGAAGATAATCGCCTAATGAGAAAATGGCCATAAGAATATCAATTTTTAAGTCAAGTATAAAAAAAAGCATTAATTACAAAGTCTTGAGCTTTGAAAATTTTGAAATGCTTTTAATTAAATGAAAATCTTTAAGGAGAAAATGTAAAACTTTATATAACTAATTTTTTTTTTAATTGATCTCATACACTTAGAGCCACTTTTTGGGTTAGAGATTAGAGATTTAAATAACTTTAATCTCCGTATTTACTTTTTGAGTTGTATTTTTTTTAAATTTTTTTTTGCAGTTTAAGCGGCCAACGGTGGTGGTTTAAACCTAAACTTAAACTGTCAACATACACATGTTTAACATAAAGAACTTGCAAAAATATAAACAAAAAATACATTTTAAAACATTGCTTAGCACTTTTATATAATTTTTCCATTCTATATCTTTTCTGTAATATATTTTTTCTTTAAACGCAAAAAATTTCTACCTTGTAAACAATATTAAATTCACGCATATTCTTCTTCTTCTTTGAAAACATCCATATTGCTTGGTAAAAAGTTGATATTTGCAAAAAAAATGTTGCCATTTATTTGTACACAGTATGGTAGCGCTACATGGTTTAAGCCACCACCCAAAAATAACAAATTCAATTGATACTAGATTAACTTAATTCTTAGATTAGCTAATTATAAAATAAAATTAACTTTAATCTCAAACCGAAAAAGTGGCTCTTTATTAGTTAATTAATTTATTAGTTTTAAATAATTTTTTAATATTTTTATTTAGGCTAAAGTTCATCAGATTTAATTTTCATCAAGCCCTCTGAAGAGATTGAGTGGTTGCAATCGAAACATGTAAGGGTAACCTGTCCGTAAAAACGCCTGGGTTCGAGCCCAGCTTCAGTCAAGAATGAAAAATTATCAATAAATTTTAATTAATTTCATGTTGTAAAATTCCTTTCTTCATAAAAATAATTTAATGAAAATTAAATTTGATGAACTTAAGCCTAATTAAAAATATTAAAAAATTTGGATTAAAAACCATAAATAGTACAACAAAATAACCACAATACTGATTATAGTTTTAAATAATTTTATGCCAACTCGCCTCAATAATGTCATTTGACGCTGAGGCAAATATACAAACTTGTAAAACAAAATAAAGAAAAAAAATTAATCAACTTAAAAAAAAAGTTCAGAGTCAGCAGGGGTGCTAACTGCAGATATCGACTCAAAGATTCATTTGTTCCTGCCTTTAGAAATATGCCTTCTTGAAGGTATACATTTCTTTAAAAAAGACCTTCCAAAATCTTCGTTACATATTCGCTAAATAAGAAGGGAGAAACGAAATTTTTCAGTTTTAATTTTTTTGTTTTAAGTGACGTTTGTTGCTCGCTTTTTTTGGGATGGCAAAGAAGTTGTTCTATTTTAATATAATTTTGGTCTGGTTACTCTTAGGATGCGGATTAGCTGTTCTGTTTTCCTTAGCTTATGTATAAAAAGATACTCTTAAGGTGCTATCAGATGGGATGTATTTTACATATGTACTGTCACTTTTCTTACCCATATGTAATTTTACATACGATTCATAATTTTTGCTATCACACCTGCTTATGTTTTTCCTTATGACATAACCTATAAATGTAAACAAAAGCTGATTTTTGTTTACGTTTCAAAACAAACCAGCTGCCGTATTCTGTAATTCGCTTAGCTAAAGCTAAATCTCGATTGCTAAAATTCCTTAGAGAAAACAAAATTTAAAATTTTTAGCGATGACACTAAAAGCTAAAATTGCAGCAAATAAAATTTGTATTGCAATGCCAAATTTAGCAATGCACGTTACTGAATTACATTTGTAGCCAAAAATTGCTAAATCAACTTTATAGATTTTTAGCGTTAGAGATTTAGCTTTAGCGAATTACGGAATACGGCTGCAGCTGTTTTGTTTATGTTTGCCACAGAAAAATAGAACGTGTTCTAATCGAAAAAGTTACATATATATTTCCACATGTATTTTACGGCGGGGTGCAATAACGCCTTAAGAAATAAGGCCTTTAAGGCTTTATTTCACTTTCAATAAAGCCTTAAAGGCTTTATTTCTTAAGGCGTTATTGCACCCCGCCGTATTTTACACATGCAAAGTTTCATATGTATCACACGATGTGTACAACTTTTACAGATGGAAAATTTGACAGTACCTATGTAAAATACATACCGTCTGATAGCACCTTAAGTAAACTTGACGTTTTATCCGTTTTTACGTATCAGCTGTGAAAAAATTTTATGCTTTTTTATATTTTGACAACAAAGGGCAGAAATAACTAGAGCTAAAATTCATTAATTATTGTAAACAATTTGGTTTAAGGATTGATGTTTGGCTATTGATGTCAACAGCAGTGATGCCAACTTTTTGAGAGCAAAAAGCACTTTAAAATTTAAAAAAGCACTAACAAGCACTATTTCGAACAACAAAAAAACGTAAAAAAGCACTAAGCCATTTTTTAAATTTAATTTAACACAAACAACTTGCAATTGGCTGTGCCGAATATTAAATACCTCCAAAATTTAAAAAAAGCTACGGCATTTATTGTGGACCAATTTCATTTAAAATTTAATAAAAAATATATTTACATTTGTATATAAGCATTTTTAAATGTTTTAATATTATCATCAGTAAAAATAATATCAGTATCATCAGCTGAGTTTGAATTGGTCATAAAACAGTTTTAAAGTATTACAGTGCGAGCTCGATATCGTAGCTAGAAAAAATCTGGCCTGTTGCAATTACCGAAAATTTGCAATGACCGAATATTGTTTATTAAACTTAATGAAAGCCCTTATATGATAATAAAAAAACTTATATTTTATCGTTTAAATAAATCTAAATTAAAATCGTGCAAAGTTTAAAAGTCAATTGGCGTTTGATATTATCCAATTATTTTAACCTATGTACGCTTCTGAATAAAGAACACACATAAGGCGTAAAATAGAAAAAACATGTATGTGTGTACTCTGATACTTAGTCAAACCTTTTTACAATAGCACTACAGGAAGAAGTGCAGAACACGCGATTTTTTGGAGACAAGTGTCGTGCGTTTGAAAACTAAAACGCATAAAAACGGCAGGTTACACAACGCTCGTTATAAAAGCATTTTCTGTCAGCTGTTTTTAGTTTATTTAACACTTTGCATATACCAAGCTACGGCTCTTTTTTTGTTTTTAAAGTCTTTGCGTTCTTTTGTATGGTTTCCGACTGCATGTTTTTTAACTTTTCAAAACGTTTTTTCTACATGACTCATAATCTTTGTTTATTTTTCCATTCACAATTCCCAATATTTTTCAAGCCATTTTCTTTTTTTGAAACAAATACATCGTTTTTTATTACGAGAACTAAATATGTTGTTATCGCTAAAAAGTGCAACGTTTTGTAAAATTTCCAACTTGCTAGGAAGCCTAGCTCTAACCGCGCAAATAAAGTTTTTGGTAAAACGAATGCAACTTTCTTTTATCACTTCTTTTTATTATTTGAAGTCTTAAAATCTTTACAGGCCTTCTCAAAATTGTACTTAAAATAGCAAATCTCATCTAAATCATCCTCTTTATAAACGAAGTAAAAAAAATACAAAATTGTAAAAAGCACTAAATGCACTAACGAAAAATTTAAAAAGCACCAAGTTAATGCTTTTTCTTAGTTTGGAACTATGGATAAAATTTTGGCGTTTTGAGGCATCAAAAAGCACCATAAATAGTGCCAAAAGCACTAAGTTGGCATCACTGGTTAGCAGTCGTCGATGGCTGCGAGTGTAAGACGGCAAATCCATCTGAGGAGATCGAGTGGTTGCGATCGAAACATGTCATGGTATCCTGCCACCCAAGGTTTGCGCCCCAGCCACGTCAAGAAAGAAGGATTATCAATAACAATTTTAATTAAATTTTGTAAAATTCCGTTCTTCATAAAAATAACTTAATGAAAATTAAATTTGAAGAACTTAAGCCTAATTATAAAAATATTAAAAAAATTTGAATTAAAAACCATTAACAGTTCGACATAATAACCACAATACTGATTATTGTTAAAGCTAAGGCACGAGCTCTATGTCTTCATTTGTCCTTCAACTTGTACTGAAAAAGGTCAACAGAAAAAAGAATGACAAAAATTAAAAAACAAAAAAAAATGCACTTTCGATTTCAAGAAGAATTCTTTACAAAAGTACGAGAAAACAGAAGTAAGGAGAAAACATGTAAAATCAATTAAAATGGATAATCATTCAGAAAAAGCAAATTTCGATCTACCAAAGGTTAAAATACAATTTGGTTTAAGGATTGATGTTTGACTATTGACGTCAGCAGTCGTCGATGGCTGCGAGTGTAAGACGGCAAATCCATCTGAGGAGATCGAGCGGTTGCGATCGAAACATGTCATGGTAACCTGACGGCCAGGGTTCGAGCCCCAGGCACTTCAAGAATGAAGGATTATCAATAACAAATTTAATAAATTTTCATGTTGTAAAATTCCTTTCTTCATAAAAACAATTTAATGAAAATTAAATTTGATGAACTTAAGCCTAATTATAAAAATATTAAAAAAATTTGGATTAAAAACCATAAACAGTTCGACAAAATAACCACAATACTGATTATTTGACAAATGTTTAGTTTTCCTTTCAATGCATTTGCACACGTTTACGTATTTTTAGCAACTACCAACCATTGAAGTTGGCCGCAGCATTCTTTATATTCCATTTTAAAAGGCTTTCATCTGAATTCCTGTAGAAAGAAGGGAATGTGGAAGAGCTTACTCCTAATGACAACCTGTGTAAAAAATAAATAAGTATGGAATGCGGAGGGGACAGCTTCTGCTAAATAGGGCCTTCTATTAGGCCTATTTACTCATTCTTTTTACCGCTGGGCCACAGTACAAATTGTTTGAACTCGGAAATTATTTCTTTCGAATAAATATTAGCTGTAACCAATCAGATCTTTTTTAGGCGCCATTGTTGCAAATTAATCTTAAATACATTAAACTTTATACAAATAATTACATGTTTTTTTAAAAAACGTTTAGTTTAATCTTCATTTGATTTCTGTTTTTGATTACACTTTACATTGCTTGAATGTAAAATTTGGTAATTCTTGGTCCACTTTTATTTATATTTATTATATTTATTTGTCTTTGTTTTCTATGTTTTTGTTTGCTTTTGTTTTGAAACTTCTTTAGCTACCCTTGTTATTTATTTAATAGCTGTATTTTTTTTTCTTTTTTTTTATATCCCCTTAAACAAACTTCTCTAGTGAACTTTTTTGCCGTTTGCCTTGCCACACTTTCTTAATAATTAGTTTTGCTTTAATTAAATTACACTTGTTTCGTTTTGTTATCCAGTTAATTAATAACGACAAAGAACTTTTTTTTAAAAAGAAATATAAAGAAAAAGTACAGCGTGGGTCCGTTCTCCATACTCCTCTAACTGTATGATGGGCAAAATGGTAGAAACCTTAGACCCAATGCAAAAAAAAGTACGACGACAATTGGTCATGGCCATTTCTTTAGTTCATTAACAGTGTGAACGTGTTAATTTGCTGAAATTTGTTTAAGAGAACAAAAAATAAAAATATTAAAGTAGACAAAAATATGGAGGCGCTTTTTCTTTGAGCGTGCTAAAAAAATAAGAACGCACGAGAGCATTTAAATTAAAAACTTATATTTGAATGATTTGCCAACATGAAATCTCAATTTCTTTTTTTGGAAGTTCTAATACAAGTTTGTAGAGCCAAGGGCTAATTTAAGCTATTTATACAATTCTTTAATGTTCTTTAAATTATAATTTCTAGGGAGTTGGTTGATTACGTTGCCATTTTCCAATGTATTCGAAATATAATCTATTTAGACGATGTGTTAAGCACATTAGGGCATAATCGAAATATTTGAAAAAAAAAACTATTTTTTTATTTTAATTAATGAATCGATTGCATGTAATAAGCCAAATTGATATCATGGATCAACTTTTATTTCGACGTTCTATTGCTAATGTACTATCGATGTATTGATGATGGTACTATTGACGCCAAAACACCCAAAGCAGCTCGACTTTCATCTTTGGAACTAGGATTACCTTAACACGAAAGAAAGGCAATTAAGATGTGTTTTATTATGTATTGAATAATAATGTTTAAAAAATTGTTACCTATTAACCGCCGCTGTACTCAGTTGAGTACACCCCTCCTACACCAACCATAACTAATTTTTTTAAATTCTTTTATAACTGTTTGTTTCTTTTGTGTGCAATGAATATAAAAAATAAACTTTTTTTTTGCATTATCACTTCTAGTTTCTTTTTGGCTGTTAACAAATTTATCCTATTTGTTCTAAACCTTCCTAAACTGCGATTAAAATATCCCTTTCCAAAGTGACGCTAATTTACTGGGAATTTTTTTATAATTTTTGGAATATATGGTCTCTATATCTTATAAAAATAGAATCAATGTTTAGAATTTACCATTTTTATATCCTTCAATTATTTTCAGGACACGCACAATTTATGCATATCATTAAAATTGTTAGCTAAAAAGCATATTTATTGCATCAAATGACTTCAGTCGGTTTGAAATATTAAAACTTATAATATTTTTTTTTTAAGTTAAAATATGCCCACTACACTATTTGTTGGCGATTAATACTTTTGTAATTTAAAACACAACTTACAGCTGCGGCATATTTTGGTAAAAATAAAATTTCGAAATAATTCAAGTACCACGGTTAAGCGAACAGCGGATGATGTGAAAAACAAACATAAAGAACAACTAGCGCAATCGGTGCATGCCGGTGTATTTGAAATTTGTCAAATAGAAGCGAAAATACCCTGCAGGAAATGTCACCAGTGAATCTGTACTGATTCACTATTGACACAGTCACCAGTACTAGTGACTTAATATACCTCAGGCAATGTTATTTACAATAGACATTTAACATGTGCGTGTCATTGGAAATCTACTACTGGCGTTGGTACTACTGACTAGGTAGTTCCATTGGGAACATATGTAGACATTGGAACCAGAGAATCGCTAGTAGATTTTAGAAAAAGTAGTCTACACTTTATGTAAGAATACGATATCATAACAATCTTTTATTATTATTTTTTCAACTTTTATAGGAATTGTACTTCTAAGTTGTTATTAATAAAATCTTTTTCGTATTAAAGCCAAATATAGTGGCAAATGTAATGTACTGGAGACACTTCGTTGACAATGTCACCAATTTAGTCGACAAAACTGGTGACTTGGAGACACTTGCACCAGGTTTCCTTCAGGGTATTTAGACCGAAACCCACCTGCACAATCGATCCATCACGGCCTGAAAGGGATAAGAGAGGCGATTTCGTTATCGAATAAGGTGGAGCAGAAGTAATGTAGTTATTTGAATTGGCTACCATTTTGTTTTAAATGAAATAAAAGTGCTCTATTTTCACAAAAAGTTAATTTATGGTAGGAACACAATTGCGTCGTAGGAACGTTGGATGTTTCGCCGATAATTTCAAAAAACACGCTTTGTATTTAGCTCGAACTGTTGTAAGTGCTAAAAGTTTAAAAAGGTAAATGAGACAAATCGCATCGAAAGCGGGTTTGTAGGATCCAGGCCACCATTTTATAAAAATTTTTTACCCGCCCAACGCCGGGTTAAAGTTTGTGTTTAGGTTTTGACATCAATGTTGCCTCTTACGCCATCCGCAAGCCTTTTTTCTCCAAAGTAGACAGGTGTTAATTTGACACTTATTTGTAGAACATAAAAAACTGCTTAACTTTTTGTAATAATTCTTAATACAAAATAAAGAGCTTTAAAAATGCTAACATCTATTCAATTTTATATTCAAACATACATATGTATATGTATATTGTTCCCATTAAAAAGATTACTCCCCCTCTAAACAAATTGAATATACATACAATATTTATTTTTATTCATTTTATTATTCTATTACGAGGAGCCATTAATTCGAAAACAATTTGTATGGTTGACATTTTATTGGTACTTTTAGGGATTTAACGACAATGACACAAAATAATAAACAATAAAGTGTAAAAACTGAAAACTGATCCATATAAAATGAGTTTATCACCCATAAAAAAAATACCAAACACAACACCACGACCTACCCACACAATTGGGGAACAATTATTTCATTCATCCAGCTTTTACTAAAATGTTTCAATGAATTTATTGTGAGTGTGTCTTTAGCAGTTGGTATTTATGACTTAAATAAGTTGTAAAATTGTTTTGTATGAATGACATAAAAAATTAAACAAAAACGTTTAAAAATCTATAAAAAAAAATATGAAACGGTTTAAGTTCTTTCTCCCTTTTGTAAGCTTTTATAGCTGGTGAATTATTATTTTCACACAAAAACAAAAACTAACATAAATTTTAACATTCTTTTAGGGACGGACACTTAGTCACACACATTTAATTTAAATTTAGAACACATTTAATGGTTTAGTTCACAAAAAAATAATATCGTTATTTTTCATTTATTTTTAAAATTTACGAGCTGCAAGTTTAAAGATTGTTAAAACCATAAACTAAATTTAAATATTTGTTTTATTATTTTAGTTGTTTTGGTGATTAAAAATTTATTAGTTTTCTATTGTTAAGTTTGAATATCATTTGTTTTTGACACAAGTTTTTATGATCAAATTTCAAATCGTTTTTATATTTTTTCCATAAGCCATAATTTGATCAAAGCTAAAGCACTTAATTTTAATCTCACTGGCGGTTTAAACATCTCTGGTTAAGAGGTTCTTCACAACCATTGATTGTTTAATTTTTAAAATAATTTACTTAATCAATGATCGCCTAATCTTGAAAACTTATTAACGACCACTCAAATCGGTTCTAGAGTTTTGAAATTAGAAAATAGGCTTTAAGTTCTAAATCTGTTGATACTTAAAAAAAAAACGGTCTAAAGCCCTTTTCAAAGTGCAATAGCTGTTTTACTAAAATGGAAGCGTTGGTTCATTTATTACTCTTACGTTCCAAAATTAGGTAAGGTTAGGTAGAATTGATAGTCAGTACTCATCCGGCACACTTAGACCTCATGATCAATTGTGATACCATGACGTTTCATTAGAAAGAACTCCCACCGTAAAACCAAGCATAAATTCAAACGAAGTTTAAAATGCGCTCTAGTTCAACGCCAGAGACTCCATTTTCAGTTCAGTCGCCTTATCGCCAGTGCAGGACAGTAACAAAGAAGATGTTCTACGTCCACAAATTTAAAATCTAAAAAAAAAATTACTGAAAGCTTTTTAAATTTTTTAAAAATCCATTTAAACTAGTTCGAGAAGCGGCAAGTTTTTAATAATATTGAATTAATTTCATATTTGGGGGATTCACAAGGTAGTTGTAAAGTTGTAAAGTCATATGTCTTAAAATAATTACAAGAAATATATATGACTGCTGTTGGCAACTGCTTATGCTAGGTACACACAGTGCAATCTACACGCAATCTGTTTCAATGCAACCTCAAAATATCAAAGCGTTTTGATGTTGATGCAATCTGGAATGAATGAAAATGAAATTAATTCACTAGATTGCGGAAATGCGTTGCATAGTGTGTACCCAGCATTAGAAATTAGATTTCTACTGTACAGTTATGACGAATCAATGAACACAGCATTAAAATGTTTATTTTGTTTGAAACACACCTTGTGAATACCCCAATTGTTTAGAATTGAAAATTCGTAAAGAAAAATATATAAAAAATTTCGATAAACGTGCTAGAAAATTTTGAAAACTACTTATTTAAAATATTTCGCACTTGATCATCAAGAGGGTGTTAACTCAAAATTTAAAAAAATTTCAATCAAAGCCAAACTATTTTAAATTTGAGGTGTATGCAAAAGAATTTTTAAACGTTTAAATAATAAAAAATAGCACTATATTTTTACAAAAAGTGAAAACGTTAAAATTTCTAGTTTAAGGTTAAATTCCTTAGGCAGCCATTCAGTGGTCCCTCTGTGATACCCAGCACTAATGCTCATCCATCAAAGCAGTTACTAAGAGGCGTCACCCCAGAATTGAACCAATTCGTTTTTCTAATGATGAAAGGAAGCAACTGCAGTTCACAGAAAAAATTTTTGCGCTAGTTAAAGAATTAATCAAAAATTAAATATTTAATTAAAACTGATTTTATTTTTGAATAATTCTTTTACTGGCGCAAAAATTTTTTTCTGTGTTCTGTCTTATAAAGATCATCCAAACAGACACACACATTGGTTTTCCCAGCTTTCTTCCCCTTATGTCCCGAGTTCCAGGAGAAAGACACAGAAAATTAAACACAAATTCATCTTCTTCCTCGCCACGACAACTTATACAGTAGTCATTGAATTCCAGACCCATTCTCTTCCCATGAGTCCCTTCCGGCCAGGGTCCAGTTATCGCTCAGATCACTATTCTAATGTGTTTCCTATTGAACCTAAGAAGAGAGCATGTCCTCCGTTTACCATAGTGCCACACTGCCCTGGATACGGAGCAGGTTGATTCAAGAGGCCACCCCAACTGTGCTCTTAATAATGGACTTACTGTAAGCCATTGGAAAGCCAACAAATTGATCAATAAATCTGTCATTCAGACGAATATCTCGTTTGGCAAGCTCATCTGCTATTTGGATATAACGGCAGTTCGCATGCCGTGGTATCCATTTTAGCGTTTCTTTCGAATGCTTCGCAATATCATTTAAAGATATGACCTCGATGTCGTAGAGACACCTGCAAGGGATGTAATGATAGCCTTGATATCAGTAAATATACATATATAGTTATATCCATTGATATGTGATACTACCTAAGGCAGTTAGCCACGCGCCTAATATTTACGCGCCTTATAGTCTGCAGGACACTTCAATTATTCGGCAGACGAAAGGGTACCTTTATATCCAGCTCCTCTTTGTAAAACCCCGACCAACTGTGCTTCATTTATTCGAACCGACAGTATAGATCCTTAGAGTCGGTTCGAGGAAAGGCATTTTAATAAACAGCCTATTTTCGTATATCGTTTGTTTAATGTACCTAGCCTCTTCTAATAAAAATTGAATTTGAAAATTAATAAATTTGTGATATGGAAAGTTTTCATTTCAAACTATACTCTTTATCAATATAATGTCGAAATCAAGCATAATAAATTATATATAGTGTTTTCAATACTTTTCTTCGCAAAATTGTCAAAAAGATTTTTATTTTTTTTAATACTAAATTTTTATTTATGTTTTATTGAGTGCTATTTTGCAAAGTGTAAAATAAAGATAAATTTTTTCATTGAATCAATCAAAAAGTTTGTTGACCTAAAGTTATATTTTTAACAAACTGTGTTGTTTTTGTTTAAAAAAATTATAAACATATACAAATTAGTGCTGGGATACTATCGATATTTTTCACTGTCGATATTTATCGATAGTTCAGATTTCACTATCGAAATATTTAATTTTTTTTTTATAAGGCTAAAGTCCGTTGTTTTCATCAGTTTATTTAATGTATGAGACGTATGTACATTAGGGTTATAACTTTTTTTTTGAGTGCAAAATACCACTCCAGCACCATGTGGGGAATTTTGTTCTGATAATAAAAAACTGTTTTTTAAGCTGATTCGGTGAAAAAAGTTTCCGCACCGTAAACGATTCCTAAAACTCCATATTATGTGCGAATTTTATTTTTGGAAATTGAAACCCATTTGTTGAAGATTATATATGAATTTAAACAAAAACAAACTTATTTAAGACAAGAGTAACTGATTTAATGACGAAAATAAAAAAATAAAAACAAAACTTCAACGCTTTCGGTGCGGAAACTTTTTTCACGAAAGAGGAAAAGTGACACCATATTTTTTTATATTTTTTTATGCCCCACACGGCTATGCGGTGGTATTTTTGATATTTGCAAAAATTGCAAAAAGTTATTTCCCTAATGAACATATATACGCACGTTATTTTAGATGACAGTTTTTTAAAAATTGATAAGTACCTTTCTGAAGAAACCGAAGTAACAGGGACTTTAAAAAGTTTTTTTAATTCTAAAACCAAAAAGGTAATCAATCAAGCGGACTTATCCTCTAATGGTCTTTCATTGTTTTGTCCTATGGTTGCAATTGCATTTGGATTTGCATTTTTTACAACATTACAAACATATTTGACATTTCAGTCCCTATGTAAACATTTCCAAATTTCGACTTAAAGGCCTTTAATTAGCAGTAAAAAGCACTGCTAAGCAAACCATACCACTTGCCATTCTTGTTGTTTGTATTCATTGCTGTAATTCAGCGCGAATTAATAATAGCAAGTAAACATTTGCGGCAAAACACTGTGTGTGTATAGCTGCTGTTAGATGTCTTCATATCTGTATTTCAAATACTAAAAATATCGATATTTATATTTTCCCTATCGATATTTTCAGACTATCGATAATATCGATAGTCTATCGATAGTTTCCCAGCACTAATACAAATAAGCATTGTGTTAGTAATTGATGTTCTCAATAATGCGTAAACCGATTTTGTTTCTAGAAATCTCCCACAAAAGGTAACGTTAATGCGTCTATTTTTATCTATATACAGTCGTATTATATGCATTTGATTATAAGTTAAAGGCATTTTAATGAACCTTTTTGTGCATATATGGTGTATATAGGGAAATATTTGGAATTCCACGCCCAAGCGGCTGAACCGATGTTAAAGAAATTTGGTACCAAAATAGAATAATTTTGCGAAATTATTACAGAATATAGTTTTTTCGGAATTTCAAGTCAGGAAGGTATAAAATGGTATAATATTGGAAATGATTTTTTTTTTTTTTTTTTTATAAAGCCTTATTCTAAAGCTCGATTAACCCATGCGTTTCAAACAATATTTTTGCCGGACAAAATTTTTTTTATAGTGAATTTTACGACTTCTGAGAGAGAGAGAGAGAAATAATTTTGTTTGGCAAGTTGTTCCTTGAGTTGGCTAATTTTAATTTTTGTTTAGAACAAAATGAACTGAGTTGCCACGTTTTTTTAATTTGTACATAAAAGTTGAATAGATTGTTTTTTTGCTGAATAATTGAATAAAAAAATAGTATTATTAAAAATAATAAAAAACTTTCCTTTTTTCGACCATTTTCTTTAACACGCTTTTAGAAAACCACTCAAAATAAGTGGTTTGCTAGTTGTGCTGCCATTTTGTATAATTGTTGACATCTATTAACCATATGGTAGCTTTCTTTGTTCGGACAAATTTTCCGAAATGGGTGAATCGTTCTGCGGACAAAAATCTTGTTCGGAACGTATGGATAAATTCACCTTAAGTCAAAATTTGTTCCTATAAATTTCTATTGCTACGGCAAAAATGTAAATTTTGGAAACGGTATTTTAGGGAGTAAAAGTTGGTGAAACGCGGATTTTGGGTACATTGTTCTTGTAACATTACATAGTATGTTTTTGCACAGCCATAACGTCTCTAATATGGCGAAAAACAAGGTTATTTATTTATCGCGAAAACCCGATGCGATAGAGAAACTCAGAGTTCATATACGTATTCTTTCCATTGCTATAAAACTCGTTTGCCTGTGCTACTAATGCACAGTTGCCATTTTCACATTCAAATTTAATAAAAGTTTAAAATATTTAAGTGAAAAGACATTTTAATTAAACCTCCGAGTTCAATAGTTTGAAAAGAATACATGCAAATGTTGCACTTTGCAGGTGTAAAATTGTTAACACGTTGCTAGACATAAAATTACAAACGACCCAAAAAAAGCATAACAAAAAACATAAAAATTTCATGCAACAGCACATCAAAAAAAAAAAAAAAAAAAAAAATTGATGGGATGAGATGTCAATTTAATATCTTGTACAATAGGAGCATATTGAATCAAATAGAAAAATAAGAAATTTTTAAAAAAAGAAGCAAAAGTAATAAAACATTAGAAATAAAAAAAAGAAGATATAAAACACTACAGGAAATCAACATGCAACAACAAACAAATAAACAAATATCTAAATAAATGGGCTACAAAAAATAACAACAACAACTTAAAATGAAACATTAAAAAATGTTCTTTCCATGTTT
This sequence comes from Pollenia angustigena, assembly GCA_930367215.1. Classification (NCBI taxonomy): domain Eukaryota; kingdom Metazoa; phylum Arthropoda; class Insecta; order Diptera; family Polleniidae; genus Pollenia; species Pollenia angustigena. Next base: position 47,737,900 of record OV884058.1, read on the forward strand.
GTTAAGGCGATGGCTAAAATTGTTTTTACATCAACTGCTGTTGATGATGATGACGATGATATGCACATGCAGTAAATGTTGCCATAATTAAGCTAAAAGTATTCCATGCACCAAACAGTTTGCACAGCATGCCAATGACGAGCACACACTGTGCTACGAGTAGCAAGTAAATGAAGTTCAGCACAGTGGAGCCAAATGTGTGCGTACGTGTGTGTTAGTGCTTCTGGGCTGGATGAAACATACAAAAAAATCATTATGATGTTAGACATCAACAAGATAATAATGATAATGATGTTGCTCTTACAACTTGGGTAAAAGGTTCTTTACATTTTTTTTCTATCATTTAAAGTTTTTTACTTTGCTTATGTAAAATGGTATGCCAGGAGTAATTAAAATTACTCAACTGTTTAGTAAAATAAAAATATACAAAATAAAATAATACAAACATTTAAAATGAAAATGCACTAAATACTGGGCCGGTTTGTACACTGATGGCATGATGATTCCTTAAAAAAACGTTCTACACACAAGCAAACTAATGTGTAATGTAGATAGGTGCATATGTGTAAATGTATATACATATTTATTTAATGTAAATATATAAAAGTGTTAAAGCTTTTTGTGTTTATACCTATAGAGAGAATATATATCGTCTTCACCATCTAAATATATACACAAATTCAACAACCATCATGTACTACATTCCGGAAAATTGGAGTACAGCAAATATTATTAGACTTAATGTAGACTCTTTCTGGTTTTCTGTCTGCATAGAATCTCTATGTTTGTTTGTCCGTAGCAATAAAGCGAAGTTCATTGAATGATTTTCCGTTCAAGTTATGGGTGATTTTTTAAGAGCTATAGGAAAGTTAAAAAAAACACATAAAATTCAGAAAAATGCTTCAAGATTATTTCATGCAAATGTTGACCGTGACTGCGCCTCAAATGGTCCATCCGCTTTGTCCAATTTTGGCATACTCTTTTCAACATTTCGGCCGGTTTCTCATGAATAAATGCTTCAATGTTGTCTTCCAATGCGTCAATTGAAGCGGGCATGTGTGTATAGACATGAGCTTTAACATATCCCCACAAAAAATAGTCTAAAGGCGTTAAATCGCACGATCTAGGCGGCCAATAGACCGGTCCCGAACGTGAAATAAAATATTCACCGAACTCGCCTCTCAATAAGTCCATTGTTAAGCGTGCTGTGTGGCATGTGGCACCGTCTTGTTGAAACCACATGTCATACAAGTCAAGCTCTTGCATTTTGGGCAGAAAAAAGTTGGATATCATCTCACGGTAGCGCTCACCATTCACAGTTACGTTACGATTCGCATAATCTTTGAAGAAGTACGGTCCAATGATGCCACCAGCCCATAAACCGCACCAAACCATAACTTTTTCTGGATGCATTGGTAGCTCTTGCAATGCTTCTGGCTGATCTTCAAAATCAAAATCGACAATTCTGCTTATTAACGAACCGAATTGCGGCTTCAGTGGGTCGATTAAACTGACCATAAAATTCAATAATTTGCAAGCGCTGTTCGTTTGTAAGACGATTCATGGTTAAATTATAGACCAAACTGAAGATGTTTGACAGTGAAACAAAACACGAAACGTGCGTCAGCTGTTTAAGCCAGTGTTGCCAAGAGATAATACCTTAAAAATCACCCGATAATTTTTTGGCCTTCCTTGTTTTCTTGAGCCTTGTTGGTTCCATTCAAATTATTAGTGGCGGGTTTCCTTTTGTGACTTTCTTAACGTGTGTCCTAGCCGTTTGTATTTTCTTTTTTATTATTGTCTATACCGGCGAATTGAAGAAATTGCTCATTTGTAAAACCTCTACCCCACTTGATTTTTTAAATATTTCGTATACGTCGTCTGTAACAGTCTGGCTCAGAGGCATTTTGTTGGAATACTTAACGAAATCATTTCTTTACACACCAAAACTAAATACTTTATTTAATTATATTTTTTAAGACAATTGTAATTTTTCATTGAACTGTTCGTTTTAAATTGAAGTTTCAGATATTTTAATAAGGTTTAAGTTCATTAAATTTAATTTTCATTAAATAATTTTTAGTGAAGGAAGGACTTTACAACATAAAATGAATTAAAAATTTCGATCCACCATTACCATTGGTTAAAGATTGATGTTTGACTATAGACTGGCAGGCGCCGCAGTGTTGCAAACGGTAGATCGGCAAAGAATTCTGATGATGAAAATGTGGTTGTTCTCAAAACTAGTAAATTCGACCCGAGTTCAATCCCGTGTTTAGTCAAGAATAAAATAATCAAAAAAAAAAAAAAAAAAAAAAAAAAAAAATTTTAATTAATTTCATATTGTAAATTCCTTTTTTCACCAAATGATTTGATGAAAATTAAATTTAATGAACTTAAGCCTAAGTAAAATATAAAAAATATATTTAAACAACACCAATAATAAAATTATAAAGTTTTATAAAAAACTTTTATGCAAATTGGCGTTTAATTTCTGGAATAGTTGATGTGGCAATATTGTCTTTTGATAATTACGTTAGAAAAGTAAATCCTGATGACCAGGTATGGGCACCACTACATTGAAAGCTTCGCATGTGTGGCATTGGTTTGTTTACGTTTGCATTTGTTGGTTTTATGCTCTTTTGCTCTTTGCATTGAAAAAAATGTTGTGTATGTATACATGAGTGTTGAAAAATTCAGTACTTTGGTGCTTTTTTCAGTACTTTTTCATATTAAAAATACCGCAGTACCCCCGCGTTGTTTTCAGTACTTTTTAATTCTTTGAGTTTTTTAACTCTTAACTTTTAAACTGTGATATAATCATTTCGATAGCAGACTTTGGTTGTCATGTGTTTGTTGCAAAATTTATGTTGTTATATTTCAAAAATAATTAACGACGTTAATATTGAAATGCAAAGCGTGGACGCCAGGATTCAAATTTTTCTTTCCAGAATGGGATATTTGTTCTTGCAAGCGGCAGGAATATTCATAAAAAGGATGCATTGGATAATATGGTAGTGGAAAATTTAAATGAAAACCATATTTATAGAAACATCCAATGTTAAGGAAATGGTTTATTAGGTAAAAGAAACTTCGAAATCATTTTATTCGACAATTTGCAAAACATTTAGAATTAAATTTTGTTTTGAAAATAAATCTATGCTATTTAAAAAACCAATAATACTGATGTTATTAATGTTATTTACAAACGATAAAGAAAACTATAATACTATCAATTCTCAATTCCGTGCTCTAGCGGATCTTTCAGAAATAAAGCATTTCAAAACGGAAAATATTAAAATTTCTTTAAAAAATATAGCCAATATTAAGAACGAAACTAATGTTTGCTGACATTTCACATATTGCTTTTGGTATTTTATCGATACCACATTTCTGAACATCAAATGAACGTCCATTTTCAAATGCAAAATGATGTAAAACTAACACGTAGAAACTGTTTCAAGTTTGACACACTCAAAAGAAAAATTAATCCATCTCGTACTCAAATCAATCCGAAGCGGTAGTAATAGTACGGTGAGTACGGCTTTTCTTGAATCAAGTACAGAAAGATTGATTCAAGTACGGATTTTTAAAAGCAAAATACTTAAATTATCCATATTCAATACAGATTTCCTACTTGAAATAATCCGAAAATGTTATTTACATGTGTACCTCATATATAAATACTGTTTGCTATTAAATACTTAGATAAATGAATTCCAATAAAATATTTTTTGCTCCTTTTATTTTCATAAATTATTGTTTTTTTTACAAAAAGTACCATTTGGTGGGAAAAATACTCTTTTTGTTGAAGTTTAGTACCATTTCAGAATTTCAATTTTGCAACACTGGTATACATTGTTCGCTCTCTTTGCATTTTCATTTTGCATTTGTCCACACATGTTGATGACCAACATAGTTGATAGCCAATAGTGAGCCGCTTAAGAGAATGATAACGAGTGACATGTTGTCGCAGGCTCGGGTTGTCGATCGACATCGTGAGTTAAGTTTGAAATTTTTGTAGTTTATGTTTGATTTTTTTTGTTAACTGATCATGTTTCGGAACCGTTAAGAAGAATGCTTTTTGCGCAGCAGTTGTAACGTGAAGCTTCGTTTTAGTGCGTTCGAATTTCATAGATTTCGAAGGCTGTAAAAATTTGATCTGACCTTTTGTTTACGTGAAACTACATCCTCCATTGCTCCACCGTTGGAGTTATTATGCTACCCAAGTAGCAAAAAAATTACATCGTTTTGTATTTGCGCGTTATTTTCCTAATACCAACAAAAAACATTGCATAAGTGGGCGGCATCCTCTGAGTGTTGTCTCAAAGTAAAAAAAAAATGGAGTTTGATTGGATTGAGCAGCCATGCATTTGGTCTAATTTGCGTTGATTCGCAGACCATAGTTTAATGCCGTGAAAGTCAGGACGTTTTTTTCTCTTGCATGTTCTCCTTGTTCGCAGTCACTAAGACAAAGTCGTTTACATTATAGAGGTCTCCAAGCTGATCGTTTATTATCCACTGTAACCCTTTATTTTTATCTGACACGGTTCGTCATTATGTCTTCAAGTACTATGACAAAAAGCATGGGAGAGAGTAGGCATCCTTGCTTGGCATCGCTTATTGTACCAAAAGATTTGCTTATTTTCCGCAATGTGAAGTCTCTATATTGTTCCTGTATAAGCGTGATTATTTACTCTGGAATCTCTTTTTTACCGAGTGCATTTCATTTGCTTCGATCAATGGTATCAAACGCCTTCTCAAAGTTGCTGAAGGTAAAGTACTGTCTTGAGTAATATTCATTACATTGCTCGATTATCAAACGAAGAGTGTTGATTTGGTCGACACAGGGCGGAGGCCGGCTTGTTTCCTTCCAAAATATTCGTCTACGGTTGTAAGACCCGGATCAGTACAGTGACATTAAAAAGACACAGCTGGTCTTAGGGCAATACGCTTCCATTTTCTAAATTTTTCTTATGCCTCAGTTTTTGAAAACTTTGTTATTCAGGGTTTCTTTCCAGGCATACGGTATGATTCCTGTTACCCATATTTTTCTAAAGATTTAAGCACTAATTTTCCAAAAATATTTCGGATTTACAAGAGGTTTATTAAACAAATTTCCAAAGGGAATTCAAGATCCTCGAATGATATCCGTTTCATGCCTTACAGCTTTTCAGACGTTGCAACCAATCTACATAATGTAACGATGGCTGCAAAATCGTTTGATCTAAGGATAAAGGTCGCAAGAACAAAAACTCTCTGTATTATAATAATTATTGACACATACCAAGAATTAATCTCTCATTCGATCGAACCAAATTAAAAATGTTTTTCAATTCTGCTATTTGGGCAGTATTATATGCCCAAACCGAGGCTCGGGCAAGGTTATTGCTAACCGTGTACAGAGAACGCGTCAAACATTGAATATCAAATCAACACTTTGCACCGTTGCGAAACATAAAAACGGTGCCACACGCGACATTCAAAAGATCCAAGAATTTGTAAGCCTTTGGCTTCGAAGAATCCTTTCCATTTTCTGGCCAAGAACTGTGTCTAAACATGCGCTTTGGCAGAGAACAGAACAACAGCCTTTATCGATTGAAATAAGAAGGGGAAGTAGCAATCGATTGTCCGTAACCCTAGAATCAAACGACATTACCAGAACTATTATAGAATGAAATACGCGGGGGACAAAAGAAGAGGATGCCCAACCCATGAGTTGGAAAGACAGATTAAGGCTGAGATAACCAGCAGCGGCAAAAATTTGGGAGAAGTTAAAGTGTTGGCGCAAAATAGAGACAAGTTTAAACAAATTAATGGAGAGCCAATGCTTCTCAAAGCATCGAAGAGAACTTATTAATTTATATTGGCCATCGTTAGCTATAACCTTTTCCCATCTTTATGGTAGCATATAGATTCCACGCCAAACAAAAAATGTTTAATTGTTTGAGACCAAGAACGAATCATGTCGATTTCCGATTCCCTGTCCTAAAGGAAAACGTAAGGGTCATTAATATAACTTGATGATAGCTGTTATCTAGCAGATAACAGACGGTTTTTGGCTGATATCACATTTCTATCTGTCAATTAATTCTAAGAGGTTTTTGTAGAAATGTATAGCAATTGCATCAGGATCATGATTAGTTCTCAGCTGACCCTCTGGCACATCCTCTTACACAATTGGGGTATTCACAAGGTGTGCTATCATGTTATATTGTCATAATGTTCTAACATTTTACAATGGTTTAAAAATATTGTTGTTGCTTTGTAAACAAAAAGTGTCTTAAATTAATAGAACTTTGCTTGCTATGTTTATTGTGCTGTCGTAATTAATCAGAAGAGACCTGCGCTAAGCGGCTGAGCCGAACCGCTTTAGTTTTTGTAGCCGCCGCCGTTGATGGTATAGTTTTATCCGAATTTAACCTGCGACTAGCAGTTTTTGCAACAAAACACTTGCGGCGTCAAATTATATCGGCCTAGGACTCTGATGTTTGGTAAACAAACAAAATAAAATTAATTTGTGATTTGCGTCTAAAAAATGGAAAATAGTCAGGTAAGATCTAATTTAATTTATTTATTCATGGATTAGAATTAAAAAATATTATGATGTTACGTAAATATTTATTTTTTTATATTTGTTTTAAATCAGCTGATTTAAATTAAAAATAGCACACTAAATTATGAGGGGTTGTTTACAAGAGTCATATTTTTTCATGTTATTATTTTAAGACTTATGACTTTATGACACCTTGTGAATCCCCCAAATGTGTATAAACCTAACTTAACTATGATCTTAAGGACCATTACAATTAAAAAATATTCAATCGATCGAGAAACTGCGCCTATGAATTGTCCAGAGAGCTGGAGCAAGGTGTTGCACTCAAAATTTTCGACTTTAAAAAAATTAATCTGGAAGGAGGATAATGTTAAGGATCGCGATCTGGCTTATAAGGGTCAAGAAATTTGCCTACAATAGTTCGTTATTTAAGGACCACTGTTAAATAATTAAGGAGATTTAACCAAAACACAAACTCCTTTTCTGCAGTAAAAAACTTTTGAAAATTTTATTTGTTTCTCCTTTCAAATCTCTCGTAAATTTTATCTCTTTCACGATGTGTTGTTTTATGGCGTTTTTGTTAAATGTTTGCAACGTTTAGGCCAATAAACACAGAAACAATTCTACTTTAAAAAAATAGAAAAAAACTATCCGCAAATATAGTAAAAACTTTTAAGCATACATACATACTTAACAATGTTCGCTACTTTCTACATTTACATTTAGAGTCAGTGTTGCAAAATTGAAATTCTGAAATGGTACTAAACTTCAACAAAAAGAGTATTTTTCCCACCAAATGGTACTTTTTGTAAAAAAAACAATAATTTATGAAAATAAAAGGAGCAAAAAATATTTTATTGGAATTCATTTATCTAAGTATTTAATAGCAAACAGTATTTATATATGAGGTACACATGTAAATAACATTTCTGTTATACATGAACTCTTGCTTCTCATATAGTTCATATTTTTAGTTAAATATGTATATAAGATTTTTAAAGTAAAACCATATCGGACATGATATTGGTGTTTTATCATTCTGTAAGATGTAAAACGGGTATGTAAATCAGTCACAATAATTTTTTCTTTCTAATTCAGGATAAAATCAACTTAATAATACTTGAATCAAGCGCATTTTGAGATTGGTTCAATCTTAGTTTTTCTTAAACCAATCTCATTTTCAGATTTTTTCAAGTACGAATTCGGATTAAAACAATTTTATAATTCTTGAATCAAGTGTTACCTAAATCAATCTCATTTTCGGATTATTTCAAGTAGGAAATCTGTATTGAATATGGATAATTTAAGTATTTTACTTTTGAAAATCCGTACTTGAACCAATCTTTCTGTACTTGATTCAAGAATTTGAGTACGAGATGGATTAATTTTTCTTTTGAGTGTGTCAAACTTGAAATAGTTTCTACGTGTTAGTTTTACATCATTTTGCATTTGAAAATGTGAATTCATTTGATGTTCAGAAATGTGGTATCGATAAAATACCAAAAGCAATATGTGAAATGTCAGCAAACATTAGTTTCGTTCTTAATATTGGCTATATTTTTTCAAGAAATTTTAATATTTTCAGTTTTGAAATGCTTTATTTCTGAAAGACCCGCTAGAGCACGGAATTGAGAATTGATAGTATTAAAGTTTTCTTAATCGTTTGTAAATAACATTAATAACATCAGTATTATGCTATTGGTTTTTCCAATAGCATAGATTTATTTTCAAAACAAAATTTAATTCTAAATGTTTTGCAAATTGTCGAATAAAATGATTTCGAAGTTTCTTTTACCTAATAAACCATTTCCTTAACATTGGATGTTTCTATAAATATGGTTTTCATTTAAATTTTCCACTACCATATTATCCAATGCATCCTTATTATGAATATTCCTGCCGCTTGTAAGAACAAATATCCCATTCTGGAAAGAAAAATTTTAATCCTGGCGTCCACGCTTTGCATTTCAATATTAACATCGTTAATTATTTTTAAAATATAACAACATAAATTTTGCAACAAACACATGACAACCAAAGTCTGCTATCGAAATGATTATATCACAGTTTAAAAGTTAAGTGTTAAAAAACTCAAAGAATAAAAAGTACTGAAAACAACGCGGGGGTACTGCGGTATTTTTAATATGAAAAAGTACTGAAAAAAGTACCAAAGTACTGAATTTTTCAACACTGTTTAGAATACAACAACGTGTTTATGTTTTTCTCCTTTATTTTATCCATTTTTTTCACAGGTCGTTCGTTTTATTCCTTGTTGCAAGTACAACCAACTACTACACACTTTTGTTCGTGTTTGTATGTGCATTATGTCTGCATGTTGCAAGTTGGCATTTTATGTTTTATTTGTTTAACTATATTTCTAGTTTAGAAATACAATGCCACAACATCAGCAATAATATTGTAAAAAAAGAATTCAATCGTTTATTTTTTTATTTCTGTTCTTGTTCTGTATATTTTATGCAAAAATTCAAACAGCTTTTGGCATATTTTAATGTTTGAGTGCATTTTTGTTTTTTAAATTTCATAGCATTTTCCCTTGCTGAGCACGGATTTTTGTTATTATTATGTGGTTTATATTTCCTGGTAAAATTAAAACATTTTCCATTAAAAATATTAAGCACATATTGATTTTACAACAACTAGTTTTTTTGTTTCTATAAATGCAAGCGAATTCCATCATCATTGCAAAGCACTTGTGGGGGAAAAATTCATAGTTGATATAGCACAAAATATTGGATATAAATATTAATTAGTGCATACAGTCAGCCTTCTTTCAACACGACATTCTAGTTACATGATTGCAATATAACATGGTGTACCAAAATTGCGATGAAAATCCAAAAATTAAGAATCTAAACAAGAATTCCGGACCATATCATTAAAAATAAGCCACATTTTTTTCGGATGCGCTTGTTTGAGTCAAAATTCAATATACAAAGCTTTCTTGCAATAGTCCTATTCCCTCAATATTTCACATATTTTTAGTTTAAGCCAAACGTTGGTTAACATTGAAGCTCCAGAAAAAAGTCTTTAAAATAAAAATAAATCTTTTTAAAAAAAGAAATAATTCCGATTCTCAGATTTGTACGTAGTGAAAGCATTGTTACGATTACACACGATGACCGAGTTCGATATAACAATACTAATTTCATACTTCTGTTCACACGTTTCGGCAGAACTCATGTTATACGTGGGTTGACTGTATTAAAGATAATTATGCATTAAGTAACCACAACATATTTTTTTTAATTTTGTTTAAGGCAGTGTTCCCATTTTAGCATACTTTCTGCTAGATTTAGCAAATTTTTTTTTGCATACTTTTACTTTTTAGAAAAGCATAAGTTTTTAGCAAATTTTGTTTTAAACAGACTTACTATACATATTTTCAAACAATTTTATATTCAAATTATTACTAATTCTTCGTTTTTCGCATTTTTATTATAGTACTTTTTTTTAAATAAAATTTTTAATGAAATATAGATAAAATTTGTTTTTTATTTAGCAAATTTTTAGCATAATATTTTTTATAAAAATTCAGCAGATTTTACGCATATTTTTTTGTACAAATTTTAAATATTAAAAATTTTATGTTTTAAACTTAGATTTTTAGTATATTTTCTTCATTTTAATATTTTTAATCAGGCTTCATTTCATCAAATTTAATTTTTCATTAAATTACTTTTATGAAGAAAGGAATTTTACAACATGAAAAGTAATTCAAATTGTTATTGATAATTTTTCATTCTTGACTGACCCGAGATTCGAACACAGGCGGCTGGCCTGAGATTCGAACCCTGGCGGCTGGTTACCCCGACATGTTTCGATCATAACCACTTGATCTCTTCAGAGGGATGAGGTAATGATCGAAACATGTCAGGGTAACCAGCCGCCTGGGTTCGAGTCTCAGGCCAGCCGCCTGTGTTCGAATCTCTGGTCAGTCAAGCCTGATTAAAAATATTAAAATTTGGATTAAACAAAAATAACCACAATACTGATTATTGTTAAAGCTAAGGCACGAGCTCTATGTGTACATTTGTCCTTCAAGTTGTGCTGAAAAAGGTCAACAAGAAAAAGCAAGACAAAATGGAAAAACATGTACTTTGGACTTCAAGAAAAATTCTTGACAAAAAGTGCGAAAAACAGAAGTAAGGAAGAACATGTAAAATCAGTTAAAATGGATAATCTTTCAAAAAAGAAAATTTCGATCTACCAAAGGTTAAAATACAATTTGGTTTAAGGATTAATGTTTGACTAGTGACGTCAGCAGTCATCGATGGCTGCGAGTGTAAGACGGCAAATCCCTCTGAAGAGATCAAGTGGTTATGATCGAAACATGTCAGAGTAACCAGCCGCCTGGGTTCCAATCTCAGACCAGCCGCCTGTGTTCGACAGTCAATAATGAAAAATTGTCAATAACAAATTTTAATTAATTTTCATGTTGTAAAATTCCTTTCTTCATAGAAATTATTTAATGAAAAATTAAATTTGATGAACTTAAGCCTGATTAAAAATATTAACCATAAATAGTTCGACAAAAATAACCACAATACTGATTATTATATTTTCTTCATTTTACGATTTAGCAGATTTTAGCATATTTTTTTGAAGTTTTGGCATGTTCTCATCAATCAGTTATGGCAACACTGGTGTGTAAGGCTTTAAATATTTTAATGAAATAAGAGTTGATGCAAATTGTTGTTGCTTTTAATGCAAATTGAAAAGGCTTTTTCATCACTCTTATGCTTAGAATTTAGAAAAATTATTTATATAAATACATCCATGCGAAAATACCTTTCAAAATATACAAGTCTCATCAATATTGATGGCATATAAGATACTCTTTTTTTAAACGATTTAAAATATAAATGGCATTCAAAATTAAACCTTAATGATACAATAAAGTCTAAAAAAAACTAAGTTTTGTTGTTAAAAATGTCTCAGCCATTGTGAATGGACATCGTTAAATTAACTTTCGTACTCCTTTTGATCGGGAATTTAAATGTTATGAAGTGTTACGCATAATATAGATACATTAATAACAACAGTGGTGGGCAAAAAACATGTTATTATATTAACTCATGATTGCGAATAAGCAAAATTTTAAACAACCTTTCACCATTACGTGAATTTTTATGTATTAAGCACTATTTTGTAAATATTGAACACGGTTTATGCCCACCACTGTTCTAGGTCTAAAATATTTAAATTAATTTGAACCTTAAATTTAAAAAAACTTCAAGGTTATATGAGATTTTTAAGTCTTTTATAATCGCTAAATAATGCTAACATTCCGATTTTTTAGCGGTAATTTTATATTAAAATACAAACTTACGAATATAAGCCAATATGAAATTTCAACATACCTGAAAAAAGAAAAAAATTAAAAATTTAAAAATTGTAAAAATAAGGTGTCATTTAAATTTAATAAAAAAGGGGGTTTTCTTTGAGATATTAAAAATATTTTATTACAGTTTGTTACAAATAGGATCCGTTTAAAAATGAAAAATTATGTCGGTAAAGTGACTTGCCGCTACTGGCTCGGTAGGCTCCCAATCTTTTACCAAAATTCTCAATCACGTTTTACAATAAACTTTTGGCAATGGTTGAAATCTGCTCGTTAAAGTTGTTTTTAAGCTGTTGAACTGTTGTGGAATTATTGCTGTACACTTTCGATTTCAATAGACTTCACAAAAAATAGTCTAATGGCCATTTTCTCAACATAAATTTATTGTACCGATAAACTGTCCGTTAACGATTTTGGGTTTCTCAATATACCGACAAAAAACAAAGTTTTTAGCTGGCAACGCCACTCAAAATACATGTAAAAGTTGGGAGTCAGCTGATTGAATTTATCTGAACGGCAAATAAAAGGAAAATATATAATTGGCAGATGAGTGCCGGTTAGCTTTGCGATAAAATCGAAGCAAATGAGACATTGAGAAAACCAAATTGCTTTAATGTGCAGTTTTTCGTTGGCAAAAAAGATAATCGCCTAATGAGAAAATGGCCATAAAGGTGTCAAACCGCATGATTCACCCCTCCTCCGCGAGAAGTAATGCAATTTTTGATTTTTTTTTAATCCGTTGTTTCTCTTGCTGTGTTGCAAGTGGCACCATCCTCTTGAAAACACATATTCTCTAAATTTAAATCATACGTTTTCTGCCACAAAAAGATTCGGATGAACTCCCTGTAGCGATTTCCATTGTTCGTCGGTACCTCAAATTTCTGATATTTATTAAATTTGCACCAGTTAACAAATTAACATAATCAATTAAGCGTTTAATTCACTTAATAAAATTTTGAATTAAAACTGATTTTATTTTTGATTAATACTTTAATTAAAAATAAAAATTAGCGAGAATTTTTTCTGTGTACTGGCGATAAAAAATGAACGCAGAAAAAAAATTAAAATTGCTTTTTAATGGAAAATTTGAGATTTTTATTCAAAAATTAGTTGAATTTGCACCAGTAAACAAATGAATGGTATCAATTAAGCGTTTAATTCACTTGATTGAATTTTTAATTTAAACTGATTTTATTTGTAATTAATGCTTATTGAACAATTTTGGAGAATTTTTACTGTGTTGCGACAACACGAAGCGCAAAAAAATATTTCTGAAGCCCGGCCAACAAATCCCCAAGGACATTATGGATTCAAAAGGACCACATCTATTATGTGCTATTGCAATCGGACTAGACTATTACAGCGAACCTGAACAGAACACAATTTATTCGCTTAAAGTAGAAATCATTGGCCGAAATATGGCCAAAGTATGAGGTCAGACATAAAGCCGTTATATTTCACCATGACAACCAGGGCTGTCAGACTTGGGGATTTATCCCCAAAGTTGGGGATTTCATGCGAGCAAAAAGGACAAAGAAAGTCATTTGGGGAATGGGTATTTTTTTGGGGATTTAAAAAAAATATCGGGGATTTTTTGGGGATTTTACACTTTTTTAATATACATGGTACTTTATAAGCTTATGTTTTTTTTTCTTGAGGGAGTGTTAAAAAAAAAAGAATTTAAACATAGAATCTTAAACCGTTGACAACACACAAAATTTTTAATTTTTTAAAGACAATTTTCAAGAAAAATATGTATGTCTTCCCCAAAAATAAGTAAATATGAAAGATAATATGATAAAGTTTGGGAAAGAGAATGCTGGGATATTGGTTAGTAGTTATGATGCATCGAAGTACTAAATAAATGACGAATATATGTATGTATTTATTTTTATTGTTGATTATAAGGAAGTCTAAAGCCGATTGAAGAAGCTCCAAATTCTTATAACTTGGCTCATATTGTTCTGCTTGTAATTCCTCACTGGAATCGCTGCCCAAACCAGTCGCTAAAAAACAAAATAAAAAAAATTTTTTGACTACAAATTTTTTTTTGGGGATTTTTCGGGATTTCTTATAAAAATTTTTCTTACTATTTTTAAAAAAAAAATTTATATTTGGTCAGAAAAAACAAAAAAAAAAATATTAACTTTTTAAGGTTTTGTTTTTAATATGGGGATTTTTGGGGATATCTTTTTAATTTTTTGGGGACAAGGAAAATAAGTACCTGGCAGCCCTGATGACAAAGATTGTCCACATATTGCATGACTTGTTAAAAACTAAAAACTACTTGAACATTTAAGACTATCCGCCTTCTGGTTTTGACCTTGCCCCGTCCGACCACTATTCGAAAACGCTGTCACTTGATTTACTCTTTGCCCAAAAAATTAGCAGTTATTTTGGCGTGGCCAATACTTTGAAGAAATTTAAAAATGTATATTGTGCCCTTACCGAAAAAATGCTTAAGCGACATAATTTTTAATTTTTTTTTTTTTTTTTAAATGTCTTTATTAGCAACATTTGCATCGTCTCCTAAAATGCAATTTTATAGCAAAAACAATTTTATCTTAAGCGACAACATTCATACAAAATTTTTATGAAATAAAATAAGTAATATAGTCGCTTAAGCTTTTTTTGCGGTGATTCAATATAAAACAAGTTTTTCCCAATAAAGGCTCACATTTTGCCGAAACTTCCACACTTTTTAGTAATGCATCCAAAAAAAAAAAAAAAAAATAAATAAATATTTAAAAAAAACCTTATAACTTAATTATTAAGATTTTTGTATGACGTGCTAAATTCCCAATTTTTCATATTTGATAAATACACTGAAATTTATTGTTGAGGGAAAGCTAGCTTCTATGCGCATTTCACTGGTTGCTTAGGCCAGATCATCAGGAAACCTTTTCCAAAGATTTTAGAAAAGCTAAAAATATTATACAAATAAAACCCTAAAGCGAATAAGAATTTTAAACACTCAAAGTCTTACTTGTAACAATATCAAAGCTTAAACAAACCACCAACAATAAACAGTGAGTTTATCTTTTCTTACATCCCCCTACAATTGGTTGGGTTCTTTCCGACTCGAATTGTAGTTGTAAGTGGGTAAAAAGAAAAAACAAAATATTAAAGATAATTAAGATTTCATATTTAAATAAACACATTTCGAATATTTTTTTTATAAAAATTCATGTTTTAAAAAGCTTTTAAGCTAAATACATATAATTATGTAAAACTCCTCCTTTATTTTCTGATATTAAGCTTCATGCCTAATTCAAAATAATAAAAAAAAAAAATATTTAAAAGATGTGTTCTCATCATCAAAAACACAGCAATGCAAAACAACCTTCCCAAATGCCAGGCATTTAAAGGTTTAAAAAAAGGCCTAAATGAAACAAAGAAATAAAAAAACACATAATAATGATTAATAATCGTCACAAACCTACAAATTATGTTGTCACACATTCTTTATTATAGTCTACTACTATACTCCACTCATAATGCTACTTATACTGGCGCAAAAGTACTACTACTACAGCTACACATGCAGAAATGAAATGAGGTATAAAAGAATTTTATTTATACTCTTTTCAACATATTTATGGTATTTTCTTATATTTGATTATTCAGCTATTTTTATGTCAAATAAAAATTTTATGTTTAAATCTATAACCCTTTTTACAAAGTTATAATAAATGTTACCTAACATCTGATTAGTATTGGTGGTAATGGGTGATTTTTAAGAAGCTGTGGGAAAGTTAAAAAAAAACACATAAAATTCAGAAAAATACATGAAATCTTTATTTGAATCGATAGTACGGTCCATATAATTTAATGTTTGAAGATTATTTCATGCAAATGTTGACCGTGACTACGCCTTAAATGGTCCATCCGCTTAGTCCAATTTTGGCATACTCTTTCCAACATTTCGGCCGGTGTCTCATGAATAAATGCTTCAATGTTGTCTTCCAATGCGTCAATTGAAGCGGGCATGTGTGTATAGACATGAGCTTTAACATATCCCCACAAAAAATAGTCTAAAGGCGTTAAATCGCACGTTCTAGGCGGCCAATTGACCGGTCCCGAACGTGAAATAAAATATTCACCGAACTCGCCTCTCAATAAGTCCATTGTTAAGCGTGATGTGTGGCATGTGGCACCGTCTTGTTGAAACCACATGTCATGCAAGTCAAGTTCTTGTATTTTGGGAAAGTTGGATATCATCTCACGGTAGAGCTCACCACTCACAGTTACGTTGCGATTCGCATCATCTTTGAAGAAGTACGGTCCAATGACGCCACCAGCCCATAAACCACACCAAACTGTGACTTTTTCTGGATGCATTGGTAGCTCTTGCAATGTTTCTGGCTGATCTTCACTCCTAAATCGACAATTCTGCTTATTAATGTACCCATTGAGCCAAAAATGAGCTTCGTCGCTGAACACAAGAAGCGCACGATGATCTTTCTTAACAGAGCACGCAATTTGATTATAAAATTCAATAACTTGCAAGCGTTGTTCGTTTGTAAGACGATTCATGGTTAAATTATAGACCAAACTGAAGATGTTTGACAGTGAAACAAAACACGAAACGTGCGTCAGCTGTTTAAGCCTGTTAAAGCTGTTTTAGACCAAGAAGGAATCCAATTTATTTCGGATACCTTGTTAAAAGGTGAAATTGTAGTCGAAGGTAGCAAGATCTGCATTAAAGATATGCGCTTCAGAGTTTTTTTTTACACCCGATCAAGCACGCTTACAAGGAAACAAATGTTATTATGAACACTCTCACACGAGGAATTTACAAGTTCTCATAATCACGAATGATTACTAGCAATAATTTTTTTGCTATGCTTTCTCAATTACGATGCACAAGATTCATTATCACGTACACTCATGATATGTTATATAAAAAATTTTGTTTTATCAATAAAATAATTTCTATTACATTTTTAAAAGTATTTTTAAATCAAAATTACTGAAATTTTAAAAATTACATACATCCATACACACATTCATGTGTATATTAAACATTCTTATATTTTTGTATTCAAAGGTTTCTTAAGAAAGTCTTCGCGAGTTCGTAATTTAAAAGTTTTAATCACGCACTCTCACACGCGTGGTAAATATTAAAAGTAATGACAATCATGGAAGATTCGCGCCTTTATTTCTGGTCGCATATTCAGACCGTTTTTCTGTTAATGCTTGCTTCAAGCTGGAAAAATGTATTTTTAAATCCAACACACAACAAAAATCTAATTTGTGTACAACTTAATCAGCGTTGTGAGGCTACAACATTACCACAAAAATGGAAATTAGTCCCGGCTTAAGTCAAAAATTATTTAAACAAAAATCACAGTGTGCCCCTGAAAGTGATGAAATAAACAAATTTGTATCCAATTTTTATTTAATTATGGTCACTTATTTAATTTTAATTAAAATTATCAAAATCTTAAATAAAAATAAAATAATGACATTACAAAACGTGGACTTTTTGTTAACATAAACAAAACTTTAAGATTGGACAAATAATGCAAGAATAAAAAATCGTCATATGGAGTAGTAATGCCACCTTTTTATTTCATCATCGGAACAAGATCTCAAAGGAATACACTGCACACAGTACTTGTTCCTTTTGCAATACCTTTTAATACAGTAAAAATTTTATTCCAATTCTCCTACTATTTGAAATAAAGCTCATGCAGTGTGCGAGAATTTGTGATATTTACTTGTGGCGAAAGCATACAAAGAATTGTTTTTGAAAATAAATTGCTGTTGCAATATTAACAACGAAATAAGCATACAAAACATTTAGTACACACATACATATATTTAGTAGTCACAGTACAGTACTTTAGTACTCATATTAAAACAAATAAAGAATGTGTGAATTTCTTGTTGCCACAATCATTGCTGCGTGTATTTCTGATTCTCTTGTTAATTTCTGAGAGTAATTTTTATACCCGCACTTTTACTATAGTGAATCATTTATTCTTTGCTTCTAAACATTCACAGATTTAATTAAATTAACAGTTCAACTAAAAAATCACAATTATTCTTAAAATAGCTATGGCACAAGCTCTAATGTTTACATTTGTACTTCAAGTTGTGCAAATAAAATGTCGACGCAAGTGGACAGAAAACATAATAAACAAATGTATTCAGGTTTTTTAAGACAAAGTCTTGACAGAAAGAATACGAAAAAATAGAAGAAAGAGAGCAACATGCAAAAATAATGACATCAAATTTCGAACCATCAGTACCACTGATTAAATGTTGTTGTTTGACTGTTGGCTGGCAGGCACCGCATTGGTGCGGAGGTCAGAACGTCAAAGAATTCTGATGATAGAATGTGGTGATTCTTGAAACATGTAAATTAAAAACGATTTCTTGTGCTTCGGATTGTCATAATGCGACCATTTTTCTTTCGCCAATGATGATTTGATGCAAATCCTTATTTTTAAGCTGCACAAACCATGTCAAAGTCGATGAAACATATTTAGGATAAACCTGGGTAAGCAATCGAAGGGCTGCATATTTTTCAAATTGAAGAAGTAAAACAAAACTTTCAACAAATGATGTTTTTTTTGGCACAAAATTCAACATTTTATATTCTGTAAAATTTTGTACCAGATAATAATTCTGTACCACTAAGCAAACATTGCAAATCAATTTTACCACTTGTTAAAATTTATGAAAATCAAACCTTTTTTGCCGACGCTAGAAACTCTCAGTTTCATGACTTATACTCACAATTAAATTACTCTTTACTACAAATCACTACTACGGAACTCTCGTCTCGTGCGATAAGTCTATTGATAAGAGCAAGAGGAGGACTTTTGGATATAAATGCTAGATCTTTTAGAAGTACATCCGACGGAATCTGCACTCTTTGCAATCTAGACGCAACGGAAAATACTCTACACTTTATTGGTACATGCCCCATTTATAGTGGATTTAGAAGTACATTTTTCAATAAACATCAATTAAACCTACTCGATGTTCTAAATATTCTGAATGGGGATGCCTTTAGTTTTGGTTCCCTTGTCAATTACCTGGAAACTTGCCTCAAATACAGAAAAGTGGTATTAAATGAATTTGCTTAGTTCCTTTTTACATTTTATATTTTTAAATTTGTTTAGTTCCTTTTACATTTTATATTTTTATAATTTATATAAATACTTGTGCTTAGTTCTTTTGTTAAACAAATTTTATGCTGTAAATATGTTTACAAATTTATCTTTTTGAATTTTTATTTTTAACAGCTTTAATTTTGCCAATCTGGCTCACAACTGTATGTTATGCCAGTTATAGATCATTATTTAAATTTAAACAAATTTTGTTATAATATTAGTAAATGAATCTATTAAATAAATAAAAAAAATAGATAAATAATCTGTAAAATAAAATTTTGACACAATTTCGTTTAATGACTAAGTTTTCCTCTAAAAGGATTAAAATTATATTAAAGTTATTAAAGCCGCAAACCATGTGT
This sequence comes from Pollenia angustigena, assembly GCA_930367215.1. NCBI lineage: Eukaryota > Metazoa > Arthropoda > Insecta > Diptera > Polleniidae > Pollenia > Pollenia angustigena. Next base: position 47,757,307 of record OV884058.1, read on the forward strand.
AAAAGATAAGCAATTTGCTTTGTTGTTGTATTTTGCAGGATCAAACGAAGGTTTTCTATTATGACCTTCTTAACCCTAGTCAGATAAATACATGAAAGATCAGCAGATACAATGAATTCATTTAATGAAATCCAACGAAACGGTTAATGCTAAGAATATTCTAAAAGACATGATAGATTTCTACCAGGACTATGGTTTTTCCCTGTTATTTAAAAGCTATTTAGCAAACCTACTTTCTCGATTGATTTAGTGCTAAAACTCGCCCGGTTGCTGCGAGAGTTTATTTGTATTGCCAACACATATCAAGGATTGTCCATAAAATATAAGAAAATAATTTAATGAAATATAAACCTCTTTTGGAAACTTTCAATATTTCTGTTCAGTCAATCTAGTATTAGGTGTATTTTTTAGTTTTAAGCCTTTGCTTAGTTAAATAATAGGCGGTAAGCAAATACATACGTATGTATAATGAAATGTTTTCTTTATGTTTATATTTTCTGTTTAATTTTTACGGTCTACGAACAAAGTGTATTTTAACAGGATTATGTAGCACGCAACATTAATTCGCATTTAGACACATTAACAGGATGTTTAGGTGAATACGAATATTTATAATTTGTAGTTTGAGTTGTTGTTTTTGGGTAATTGCATGAATTGGAAATATTCTCGTATTTGTTAACTCTATAACGACTTTTTGAACTATCATTATTAGCTAGCATTTGTTTTTGGGAAACAATATGTATAAAATAGAAAGGAAAAGATGGCTGAGAAAAACACTCCTTTTTCAAAACAAATTAGTTGTAATAGAATGAATTCAAATTTCTAGAATTTCTTTTGTGTTATTATAAATTTAATTATATTTGATCACGCCTAGGTAGAGATGCCAGCGTAACTCATTTATACTGAATGCTGTCTTAAATCCATCAACTCGTGATGTCATAATATTCTAGAACCACCGCACGATATATTTAAGTACAAGTAGAAGAAAAAATTTACATAAACACCTGCCGGGTAAGCCTAATCTAGTGACTTATCTAAATGTGTTTAACAACCGGCCCTTTCTGTGAGCGCCACCAACACAAAGGTAACAATTTGTGTATAATTTGGCAGAATTATAGACTCGCCCCTTGTTTAAGAGTTGAAGCTATCTAACCTCCGAATTTTTCCACAAGTTTTGAAAAGTCAGCCCTTGTAGGCGACTTTTTAAGACCTCCCTTTCCGCGACTTTGGTTTCAAACAACAACCACTACTTTATCCCCGAAGGTGCCTTAACCAATAGTCAGCTGGGATCGAAGTTCAGGGGTTCCAGATAGAATCCCTGGCCAGTCGCAAATCTTAAGGATCCTGTCAATTTTGAACTTTGCCGAATTCCAGATATTGGCAACACCTTATTACCCCGGGAGATGTAACACCAAAATTAAAATATCCTTAGGAGTTTTCCCTACATACCTCGGGGGATATTAAAGTATAGTGAAATATTTCATAACCGGCCACTAGCAGAAACATTAAAATGTGTCTATACAAGTGGGGTGTCCTTTCAAAACAACTCAAATTCTTTCCTTTATAACGCTGCCGCGACTGGTTAACAGTATCCATTCAGTAGGGATGTCGGCTAAAAGAAGGTGTCTGCTATGGGAGATTACACTGTACTTATAGGGAGTAAACTTTGTGTTATTAAATTATTTTTATACCCTTCACCGCAGTTGAAAAGGATATAAATAAGTTTGTCATTCCGTTTATAATTTCTACAATGTTGATGATGTCCGTCTGGAGTTTCGGAAACGTTGGGGACGACATTTTTAAAGTTGGTACACAAATCTTGGTTATCAATACACTTACAACCTTTCTAAAATAAATGTTCGGGAAAAAGCTTTTGGCATACCTTCGCATCCTGGCAAAGGGTATATAAGATTCGGCAAAGATGAATATAGCATTATTATTTGTTTTTAAATCAAATAATCCCAGCAGATGAAATAGTTCGTTGTTTGATTTTTTTAATCGTTAGCTACAATGATTATTATACAGAATACACATTTAGATCCGGACATTATCATAAAGGATTTATTATATCTGATGCAAATTGAAATTACCCTTTAGACGAAAATCATACCCCAGAGCTGGTATTCCTTCCAATCTTCTCAAATAACAAATCATCACTATTTATTTTGTTAGAATTTTCCAATTTCAAATATGTTTACATATTTTGGCTTTTCATTACTGTCAATCTGTGCCATCTTTATTTGTTTCATTATTTTCAAAAAAATTTGCGAAAGTGATAAAGAGTACCAAGTTTAGCTTTCGCATCCAAACTGTTTTTGCATCGCAATTGAGAATAGCAACCCTTATTGACTGCTGCTTATAATCACATATCAGTTTAACGAATATAAGTAATCACGCATTTCGTAAGTAAAAGGTAAATACTTTTTTCGATTAATATTTTCTTTCACCATAAATTTTTTGAGAAAGAAAGAGGATAAATTTCGGAGGAAAATTTTATTACATTGGAGGGCAATTTAGAAAATTAGCTTTAAACTCTCAGTATTCTTTGTAAAACATTCCTTATGTTATATATTGTCGGTATGCTGCTGATCACCAGTCCGGAACTATTTAAGGTTCAACTAGTACTAATTTTTTTAACAATGCTGGCCGAAACTTTATTCGGTGCCACATGAGTCAAGAGGCCCTGAAGCTTCGGCTCTTGCCTGGCTTTTGTGTTGGAGTATCTTGGTGGTTACCGTTTAATACCAAGATCGCGGGGTGAGCAATTTGCTCGATGTGGAGTTTCATTGCAAACAATTTGCAACGATTAGTAGGAGTGTTAGCTAGGCTCCGCACCTTGCCTAGGTGGAAGAACGTGTCCAAATTCATTTTCTACAATTGGCATCCATGGCTTTGTGCAAAAGGTTCAAGGAGGCGGTGGGGTCAACGCTTTGTGTTGATACGGTGTATCGATTTATGGTATAACTATTAAAATTGAGGCCTCCTTACTTGTAGTCAAATAAAACTACTGATACGTTCACATATGATTGACCGATAAGTCCACATATTGATTGGACAAAGATTAGAAAAGTAAACTGCCCTCTTCGAAAAAAGTCCGTGTTTAAAGAAAATTTCTAGCATAGAAAAGAAATCAAGAAACTTGGAATGATAACCTAAAAATAAAGAAGCTCTAAATCGGGTCATAAGTTAAATGGCATTTATTTTCGTTAACTAATTGGAGAAATATCTTTCTTATAACTTTATGTTTTTGCAATAAACGCCACCACATTATGAATTCTTGCAAATGTGCTTTATGAAAACTTAACGTCATTTGTTACAAAAACATTAAAGCTATTTTCTTGCTAAACAATGAAACTCTTAAGATATGTGTAAGTTATCATAAAAGAAACTCCATTAAAATTAAATAATCTTTATCCTAAATCAACAATAAGTTAATAACTATAATGTGTGCTTCAAAACAAACACTTGTCTTATACAAATAATTGGATATACTACAAACACTTATACACACAAGTACGAGTACATTACATACAGTATAAGAGTACATTAATTCAAAATTGGCTCACGCAGATCTTTAACAAGGCAAAATAAAAAAAAAATCAACTGATTTCAATTTCAATTATTGCTGACACTTAGAGATTTAGGCCAAAAACCTCATGAAATATAAAATCACTTGAAGTACATACATTAAAAAAAAGAAACAGAATTCTTTACACAACATATTTTATATTTAGACACAAGACTTGCCATTCAAGCAACCAGCCAGTCCGCCAACCAACTAAACATTCGTCCATCTAGTTAAACGTGCCCAGCATATTCAATTCAATATTTTTCGATGTCTGCCCTAAATGTTTGTACATTGTACAATCATAAAGTGTTTTATCCAGTGTTCTTATCTCATTAAAATCTGCTGATGACGATGATGAACCGGCACTTATTGCGTTTTTTTTTTGTGTGTGTGCTTTGGTCACTTGTACATATTTTTGTTAAAAGCATAAAATTAGTATAGTTTTTATAGTTTTATTGTATAAGGAAGAGAAATTTAGGGGAAAAAATTCTTTAAATATTGGCAAATACTGTAAATGAAGAATATTTTTTTTTTGGTAAAGACTTGGGCGGATTTCTACTTGATCTAACTTGGCTGTTAAAAGTTTTTTTTTTTTTTTTGACTGTGTGTAGAGATTCACGTGGTCAAAACCTGTAATTATTGATGCTTTTCATAAAAGAAATACTTCAACATTGAGTTCTTGAAAAACGGCTGGATTATTAAAAAGGAAGTTCTAAATGGAAATAGCGATAATTTCGATGTTTTCAGATAAGAAAAAAAGGCTTGAATTCCGACCATTTTGTAATTTTCGAATTTTGTATTGCAAACTGTTAAACGAGCTCAGCATCAACAAAAAACGAAGGAATAATGTAATGTATGCCAATAACATTATTTCTTTTTCTTTTAGCAAAAAAGAGTTGCATTTTATAAATCATTTAAAGTCTTCTAACAAAAAATCACAAAGAATAACGATATTATCAGGCCTGTTAAAGAATTTAGTTCCGATCGCAAGTGGAAATAATTCCATTTTGCTGCGGAATGTGTGATAGGCCTTTATAAATAAATTTGTTATATTATTAGAAATTTCGATAACAAGTTTTTTTCAGCCAGCAACGTTTCCGTTCTTTTCCTATTAAACATCTGAAGTGATAGTGTGGTTACTATCAAAACATGTCAAATGAATCTGTTCGTGAGTTCGATCCCGGGCTCAGTCAAAAATGAAAAATTATCAATAAATTTAAAATTCCTGTCTTCATTAATATAATTTAATAAAAATTTAATTTGATGACCAGGGAAACCATAAATATGCAGTTGCATGTTTTTCCTTGTGCGACCAATGAAGGCACAAACAATATGTTTATCTGTTTTAGAGCCTTTTATGAATTTTGGCATCGATTTGTTAGTGCATATTTTACCGTTTGCAGCATTTTTGTGCATAATTTAGTTAAACAAGCAATTTTGCAGCATTTTTAAAGTTGTTAGCGCATATTTTACCTTTTTAAGGCATATTTTGATACATGTAAAATTTTTTTAGATGACTACAAGAGCAAATAAATTTTTTTTTCCAAATTCTGCTACTTTAATTTCGTTCGACATCTACATTAAATTTTTACTCCTACATTATAAGACAAAGCAAGCTGTCTTAAAGGATAATTGTTATTGCGATGTGTATAATGCATAGAAATCTAGACCAATCTTTTAGTATACCGATCGACTCAGAATCACTTTTTAAAGTAACCTACCGATGTCCATCCGTTCGTCTGGCTGGTTGTCCCCAGCAAACACAGAAATACTCCATATGTTTTGCCAAACGAATTGCCTGGATGAAAAATATTATTGCGGCAATAATCGATTTCGTATTGCGGAAGATACTTCCTTCGGGAAGAAACGTGTCTCGATAGCAATACTTCTAAGCAATACGAAAGCGATTCTTCTAGATGATAAACTAGCAATATTGCCAGATAACCACTTATAAGCAAATAGGAAGATATCGCCAAAATATCATAAGGATGATAAAAAGAAGATTTTGCATTTCAAAAAAACACACATTTTTATTTTAAATAAAATTGTTTATTATATAATATATAGTTCAAAATAATACAATTTATAAATAATATAAAGTTAATGAGTAATTGAGAAACAATAGAGAACATTATCATTATTTACCCCATGTACGACACTTGAGTTTAATCTTTCTTCGTTTTCCGTAAAAATTTGGTCCATAAATTTTGCAGCTTTCCTGTCTCTTGCCTTCTTCTCTTATATCTGTAATATTTGTTACCGTGGAGAATACGCACTTTTTAATATTTTTTTTAATATACATATAAAATGTAATGGATGTATAATTATAAATAATTTAAATTTTTTCCTGTCTATATTTTGTATTTTTTTTTTAAACTATAAAAGAAAGAAAATAAAAAATTACTTTGATTATTTTCTTCTAGATGACAATTTTGGGATATTGCTTAACTATTGCCTTAGATGATATCTTCCATTTGTTTGCAGGGTCTGTTCATGTTTACCTCCATAAAAACTTCTGTCCGTAAGTGACAGATCTCAGTGATCTCAGTTAAACTAGGTTAAGTTAATCTAAAAACAGAATTGTGCCGCCACTTCCAAGTTTTTATACAAAATGTTGACGGAACAGCTTAGTTTTTCTTAAAATGTTGGTCTTTAATGAAATAATAAAAAAATATCACAAATCCGTGTTTCAGACTACTTAAGCTAAGTTTAAACTAAATTCACATCTAAAAAACCCGGCCTAAGACATCTAACTATCATGGCACATACTTAAATTAAATTCGCCCCAAAAATATTTTACTTCAAATTATATTATTATCGAATCGGTTCACATTTGCCAAAAGCTCCCATTCTTTAATTGCTTTAACTTCCTTTTAAATGTTAACATTTTCTAACAATTTGGCGACCGTACCTAAAATCCCTTTAAGACAAAAACCCATAAGGATGTTATTATCTAGATAATGTTCGGCGCAAACATCTTTTATATTTTTTGAGTATTTTGTTTCAAATGAGCAATTTTTGATTGTTTATGGCAAATTTTTAACATTTTTCAGGGCATATTTTTCAGTTTTTACTGCACATTTAATGCGCATAAAACGCCTTTTTAGAGCATATTTTTGATTTCCCTGTTGATTAAAAATAAATTGCTATATACATATTTCAATTTCAGGAAATTAAGGGTTAATAAAATTTAAGTTAAACATGACTACAAAGGAATTATGTTTCGATGATTGACCTGATAAAGATGTACGCTTACTGGAACTGGCCAGAATCAGAAAAAAATGGAGTGATGTTTCAAAATCAAACATATTAAAAAAAGGACCGCACTACGCAAGTAAATTCTGAGCATATGCCAACAGTTTCGTGCTCAGGGAAGAGATCGTACCGCCTTAAACTTGGAAATAGAAATATCGCTTGGTCCTGGACAGCCCACTGTATCTGATTTGTTGTCAGATGTTCTAGAAATTTTTGAAGTATATGAATATGCCAAAGAAGAATTAAATACATTTATGTTGCTGCAATAAGAAAAATTTGAACGTGTAGTCCCAAGCAATTTAGCTTCTGCAAGGCTACATCCCACTTTTTTGCAGGCTAACCTTGCACACAAATTTCTTTTGACAATAAAGGATTTTATGAAAACGAAAAATAATAACAAAAATATTTAAGAAAGTTGTTCACCAAAACAAAATAATTAGCAAATACATATTTACTTGAAATCAGGTTAATTCAGGTTATCCGCACAAGTTTAAGGTTTAATTCAATATAATAACCAGGGTAACCAGATATATGCTCTAAAAAAACGTTTTATGCGCATTAAATATACAGTAACAACTGAAAAATATGCCCTGAAAAATGTTTAAAATATGCCCTAAAAAATCAAAAAATTCTAATTTGAAGACAAAATATTCCAAAAAAAAAAAAACCTAAAAATATTATCGCTGGAGCCCATATTAGGTTAAAATTCATATAAGAGATGTTTGCGCTGAATATTATCTAGATATTAACATCCATATGGGTTTTTGTCTTAAAGAAATTTTGGGTACGGCCGGTAAATTTTTAAAAATGTTCACATTTAAAGGAAGTTAAAGCTATTTAAGGATGGGAGCTTTGGGCAAATGTGAAACGATTCAAAAATAATTTAATTTGCAGTAAAATATTTTTGGGGCGAATTTAATTTAAATACCATCATACCATGCTGACACAAAGAGATTTATTTGGAAAGAAGTTTTTATGGGGAATATGTGAAATTATAGACCGATTCTCACCATTTATACAGACCACGTTCATATTTGATCAAATTATCTACAAAATTGGAACCTGTACTTTGCACACAAGGTAAACGTGGGCAGACAACCAGCCAGACGGACGGATGGACATTGTTATATAACTTTAAAAAGTGGTTTTGAGTCGATCGGTATACTTAAAGATCGGTCTACATGTCTATGTATTATACACATCGCATAACAATTTGAAAATAAAGATTAAATGTAGATGGCGAAATTGAAGTAAAAGAATTTCAGAACAAAAAGGCAAAATATGCGCTATTAACTTAAAATATGCTGCAAAAATGCTCGTTTAACTAAATTATGCACAAAAATGCTGCGAACGGTAAAATATGCACTAACAAATCGATACCAAAATGCATAAAAGGCTCTAAAACGGATAAATATATTGTTTGTGCCTTCATTGGTCGCACAACGATAAACATGCAATTGCATATTTATGGTTTCCCTGATGATAACCATTACTACTGCTTAATAGTTTCGCCATTTTTTTTCGAAAATTTTAAACATGAACTTTAACAGCCCATTAATTTTTTTTAAGTTTGAACCGTTGTATCTGTGCTATTTTTCTACACTCTAAAGCGTCTCATACACTTGCAATAAAATTGTTAGATTTTACGTATTGTACAATTATATCGTTAATGTGTATGCGATGTTCAAAGGTGGCACAATATATTGGCAACAATGGAAATACTTTTGACTCTTATTGCACAACGATGTACAATGCTGTTAATGTTATTCGTATAGGTTATGTACGCCTTTTTATTGAATGAAAGTTGAGCAATATTTAAATTGAAACCCTTGTGCGACTTATTGCATAATATAGGACAAAATGGAAATAATATGGCGAATATCATATACAGTAATATTGCAAGTGTATGGGCCGCTTAAACCGTTGGTGAAAAGTGTTAAAAACTATTATTTTTGTTTTATTTATTAATAAACAATTTTGTTTCTTTTTGTTTGATTTCCATTTATATTTAATGTAAAATGTTTCTAAAGTTAAAGTTTGAAGGATCATGTCAAATAAGTTTGAAATATTTATAAATAGTTAATTAAGGAATAAGAAACATTTTAATTATCCCTTAAAAATAAAAGCAATTAAAGCATTATGCATCTATCTGCATACAGTTATTTGCGCTTAATTGAGTTTCTAAATATGCACGACTTTTGACGCAATTAAAAGGGAACTCAATTAAGCAGTACTCGTTTAATTGAATCGCCGACGCAATTAAAACGAAAATCGCTTTATTGAGCAAAAAGCGAAACACCCATGTGTAGATAGAAAATAAAACTCATTTCTTTATTTTTTAATAAGTTAAGTTTTTTAAAACAAAATAAAAATCAGGAACGATTATCGTACAATCTTTCTTGTCGCAAAATAATTTTTTTACGTTTGTGGAGCAAAAACACATAAAGTAGACGGAAACAATTAACCGAAACAATTGCCCTTGTTTTTCGCAATGCGGTCTTATTTTGCGAAATAATTAAGCGGGTGACGCAATTAAACGGAACTCAATTAAACAGGTATTTTTACATAGACAGTAAAACTGAATGATTTCGTTGCATGATTTTAAGTGCAATAAAACGGGAAACTCAATTAAGCGCGGTTCAATTAACCGAAAATAACTGTAAATACAAATTATTGCGTGTTTGTAGGTTTGTTTGAAGTCTATAAAAGGCTAAACGGCTGGACAGATTTTCACAGTGTCTTCCTGTATGTGTGAAAGGCAACATAGGCTATAGTTTGTTTTGAAATTGCAAGTGCCACGCCCAATTAAAGAATAAGTATTAAAACTTGTTTATCCCGGAAAAGAATACAGCTAGAGCCTTCCAATTAAGTACGGTCAACTTTGACATCCACACGAACATTTGGGTAAAAAAATGGGCTGACTTGAAATAGTAACTACACCCAGAGAAAAAACATGTTTAAAAATGGTCACCTTCAACAACACTATTTTTATAGAAAATTTTAAACATACTTATGGCCATTTTCTCATTAGGCAATTATCTTTTTTCTCAACGAAAAACTGCACATTAAAGAAATTTGGTTTTCTCAATCTCTCATTTGCTTCGATTTTATCGCAAAGCTAACCGGCACTCATCTGCCAATTATTTATTTTCCTTTTATTTGCCATACAGATAAATTCAATCAGCTGACTCCCAACTTTTACATGTATTTTGAGTGGCGTTGCCAGCTGAAAACAATGTTTTTTGTCGGTATATTGAGAAACCAACATCTTTAACGGACAGTTTATCGTTCCAATAAATTTATGTTGACATTAAGTAACAGACAGTTTATCGATACATTGAGAAAATGGCCATTGTTATATTAAACATTTTTTATTTCTATTTTATTTTTTTTATGTTTTTTTTATACTTATTTTATTTAATTTAACCATATAATTGTCACGGACAATCATATTATGGTTAAAATAGTCCTCCACCAAGATGTCATTACCATATTATGGTTCAATATGAATATTTAAGTCAAAAATGGGCAAATCACTACTAAAAATTGTATATCTTGGAAACTATAACAGTCTACAAAATTTGGAAATTTATGACGTGGTTCCTTCCACATGAATTAAATACTAAAATAAGTATGTCTGGACAAAAGCCATCAAATTTTGCAAGACAATTTTGATATTCATTTCAATATTTGAAGAATAAATGCGTATAATGCCAATAGTGGATCTTAAACGATAACAGCTAAGGTTTCCAAATTTTTTACAAACAGCGTGGTAATCAAAACGCCACATCATTCAAAAAGTGGGCGTGATTAGATAAGTTAGCGTGGCACAAAAAAGAATTCCGTATCTCTTAAGAACGGTAAGTAAAAGATTTTGTAAATTTGGTACAAATAGAATGGTTATAAATACACACCACCTGTTCAAAATGGGCGGAATTGGAGAAGTGGGCGTGTGCACAAACTAGAATTCTTTATATCTAGAGAACGGCAACAGCTTTCATTAGCAAATTTGTTACAAATATCTTTGTGATAAATGCACGATTTCTGTAAAAAAAAGTGGGCCTTATTGTAGACATAGGCGGGGCAACTTCAAAACAAATTACACATAGATTTTTCTATTAATGGTAAATGATAACAGTAGTAGTATTCAATAATTCACGAGATCTGTATTAATAAACAATTACTTATTTTATTTTAATGAGAGCAGCGAAGGCTAGTTAACAACAAAAAAATAAAAACATTTTTAAAAAGTTAAGGTTCGATGGACCATATTATATATTTGCATAATAGAGTATTTTACATTTTCCGTACACCTAGTCTTCTGTGTAACATTTCTAAATATAATTTATTAGCTGCACATTTTTAGTTAATGTTTAATTTGTCTGTTTATATTTTTAAATCAAATAAAAATGTTATAAATTGTCTTGTTTTCACGCCAAACAAAAACAAAAAAAAAATTATAAATACTTGCGACAATATCGGAGTCAGAAATGCATATTTACAGATGTTTAGTTTTTGCCTGCTGCATCTGTAATTGCAACCAACCAACTGCCACTTCGTCTCATGTTGGCAATTCGTTAAACATTTTCATTTTTTTTTTTTGTTTTTTTCAATTTATTTAGACTTGTATATTTTTTCATCTTAATGCTTAACAGCAGGGATGGAAAATTAAGATTTTGAAAAGGCACTGATCTCTTTTAAAAATGGTAATTTTCGCATAATTTTGCATAATAGCAGAAAAGAACCGAACTTTTTCTTTTTATTAGTTTTACCACATGTCTGTAATAATTTTAATAGTTAGTTAATTGTTTTACCACTTAAATTAGATTAGTAAAAAAACACTTATTTAATCACCTCTATCGTGAATAATTTTTCCCTGTGTCATCCCATTGATGACATAATTTTATTTTGACCCTGATGAAACTTTTGCCAAGTGATGTTAAGATTGACATCACCATGATGGAAAGTATCATGGGCTCAAAAACGAAGACACTTGTCATAGTACTGATGTCAAAATTCATCAGCGTTATGACGCCTTTTCTATCAGTGTATGTATGTTTTTGTGAAGAAAACATTTCGCTGTTAATAGAATGTTATTGACAAATCGTCAGATCAGAATTGGTTTGGCGCATATGCCAAAAAGTCGGAGTGGAGAAAAACGACAAAGAAGATTTACATGAAGATTTCTCAAAATGTACCCGACAAAATTTTATTATATTTTTACCACTGCTTCCGGTATATGTTTTGAAGAAAAATTTACATTTTTGCGCACTTTCATGAATAAAGTTAGAATTGGGTAGTATTTTTTTGAAAATTAAAAATATTGTTTTGTGCCGCATACGCCACTTTTCTAAAAAAAAAATAAAAAATTGGCTTTTCGTGCTGCATAAGTATACTTATTGCGTGAGTGACTGACTCGTTCATCATCGTACAGCCTAAACGCCTGAAGCTAAAAACTTGAAATTTGGACCGGAGGTGGATCTTTCCCCAAATCGATCCACTAAGCCTGGATTTTTAAAAATTTTAATGTTTAGGGGGTAAAAAAGTGTAAATTCGGAAACCTTTTATCTCCAAAACTAAAAGAGATACAAAAAAACTGTAACACATATCGTTGTTCTTTTGAAAAATAAGTGGACAGGTGTGTGGAACTTTTTTGAAATTAAGCTCTTTTAGGGTGAAAACGGGTAAAACCTGAATTTTGGTACGTTTTTGTCAGCCCATCTATCTTTTAATCCAATAAACCTAGAAATAAAGTTTATACCACATTCGAAACTTATCGAAAAAATACGAATACAAAAAAGGTACTTTTTCGAAATTCGAACGTTTAAACGGTGAAAATCGTAACTATTTTGATACTTTTTTTTACAAAACATTTTGCATTTTGCAATTTTTGTTACTATAATGGGGGGAAAAAATGGGAAATTTAATCACCCCTATAATTTTTCCCCTTTTCACATATTTGCGATCATGAACAACTCCCATGAAAAAATGTCATTCAAAGGAGAATAATAACGTGGAAAAATTTTCACGGGAAAAAATTCCCCTTATCGTGAAAAATTTTTTCCCTCGTAATTTGTTCACATTTCCCTTAGATTTTCTCACTTAATTTTTGCTAGGGAACAGAACATGTATGTAAGTTGCTCCTCCTATAAATCGAATATAAAGGGTTCATAAAGTTAATAAGGCACAAACCGATATATTGCTCAAATGCAAAACAACAGGTCGATTGCCTGCGGATTTCTGAATCTTTCGATTGACTTGGTGGTAGAATTTTGGAAAATATTTTACTACATTAAATTAAAAAAGTGCAAAAAACTAACGTTGAAATTAAACTATCCCTCCAGTACTTAATATGTTGCTTTATTATTTTAACTTTTCTTTAAAATATATACTTGTTTATTTTTGAACAAAAATTTCATTGATTTTTTTAATTTTTTTATTCTTTCTTCTTTTTTTACATTCACTGGAACTGATAGCGTGGAAAATTTTTCACATGAGATTCACGATTGCTTTTTTCCCACGATAGAGGTGAATATTTAGTAAGATCAAAAATATATTCAAGGAAAAAAATTACTAAAGGAGTAGCAATTTAATTTCCTAAAATACAAAGTACTATTTAAACGTAAGGGTACTTTTTATGACAAAATGGTACTGAGGTATTTTTAAAAAATTCAATGGTACTTAATTTTCCATACCTGCCTTGCAATATGTATTTATAAGTTTTAATAAATTTGGCTTATTAAATGCCATTTCAATTCAGAGACGAACAAGTTTTATCCATTTTTTTTTTCTTAGTTTATTGCTGCGAATTTGTTTTTTATTACAGGAAAAAAGTTTGAAATTGCTGCGAATTTTCATTTGATTTATATGCTGTTTTGTTTAAGTGCGACAACATGCGATGGTTTAATATCTTTGTCATATTTATAGTTTGGTGAAATGTAAAATAAATTTATTTTCAAATAAATATACGAGATAATTTAAAATTTTAACACATTTAGAGGAAACAAGATCACTGATTACTTAATATTATGTATTAATTATTGAAATGTGTTTTTTTAGTTTTTATGGCAAAGACAAATTTAATTGAATTTATTAAATTGCAAAATATTAAGTGCAAAAAATTCCGTGAAAGAAAATGTTGTTATATTTGGTTAAAAGTTCTACTTTTTCTTTAATTTTTGTAATTTTAGGAAATCTGGTGATCGCCAAAAACTCTGAATGGCTCGTCTAGAACGGTCGAAATGTCTGAAACTGTCACTTTATCGATAGCGAAAGAAAATCTAACCCGAATAGTTCAGTAGTAAAGCAAATAATAACCATTATTTAAGGAACTTAAATCAAGTACAGTGAAACCTTCCATAACGGGAGGTTAGAAATGTAGTTTTTTTTAGGAATATGTGTACATAAATAGATTTTAATGCATATGACTTGCAAAACAGCTGATGTCAGATAGTTTGTCAGTTAAAAAAAGAAAAACGATACACTGCTAATTCGAGCTGACATTTACAGAAGCAAATTTTTGTTACTTTTACAAGACATCTATGAATTATTCAGTAGGAAATCTAACAATTGCTTAAAACATGTCGTGCAAAAGTAGCTTTAGCTCGTGTTGTCTATTTTAGAAATATCTGATTCCATAAATTCTTATGATGAAGCATTAAAACAAATTGTCTGTTTGAAAAGTTTTGCCAGTAACAACTTTGTCGCTTTTTAGCACATCAAAAACATTGAAAGTCATTTTGAATATCAATAGCACGATTGAACCAATCTATCTAAGTTAAATTTTACACAGAAAGAAAGAAAGAGAAAACTTGTACTAAATTTCGGCCCTTATTATATAAAACGCACCGCAACGCCAAAGAATTACATTGAAAGCAAAAACAAAGTCATAAATATTTTGTTGATGCTTACTACAGTAATTCATGGACCGTTTTAAAAATTTCAATGCCACAAGTTAGGAGGCATTTGAAATTTTAAAAGGCAATGTGAATTTTTGTAGAAAGCAACAACGTTTTACATAATTAGAACCTAAAGTTTTTTTTAAATTATCTTAGTTCGAGTCGTACTTAAAAAGTTACTAAAGTACTAAAAACTATCCAAAATGGGATTACTTGTTAAAACCGACATGCGTGTTTGAAAGCGTTTGTTGTAGAAAAAAACAACAGTACAAAAGAAGCAGGTATGGGCACCACTACATTGAAAGCTTTGCATGTGTGACATTGTATTGGTTTAAAATACGTCAAATTTTAAATACGCCAAACACAATAAGGGTGATTCTCTCTATCTCTGATTCTTTGGGGTGTAAGTGTTTAGGTTAGAATTAATCTAATTTCAGTTTCGGATTACTTCAAGTACGAATCTCGATTAAACTAACTTAGAAATTATTGAATCAAGCACAGTTTTAGATAAGTTAAATCTCACTTTTAATTAAGTCAATCCCGTTTTCGGATTATTTTAAGTACGGATCACTTGAATAATCCGTACTTGAATCAAGTATTCTGAAAGGAAATGCGTACTTACTATTAACACCGCTTTGGCTTGATTTAAATACGCATGGTTTGATTTGTCTTTTGAGTGTTTTCAACCACAATAGACAAGTCTACCATTATTTAATGAAATGTATAATTATAAAAAACACCGCGATGGTGAGTGTCTGCTTATGGTGTAATTGAATGCTTTTGGTCAAGATAACAATTTAAATTCGGGTAAATAATTTTTTTATTTTTAGTTATACATATGTAAATATTTTAATAATTAAATTTGGTTTTAATCGCAAAACACATTTAAATTGAAATTTTAATTAAAAAATATATAAAAAAAAATTTGCGAATATTTATTTTATTTAATTAAATAAAATACAAATGAATTTTAATTTCATATAAATTGGAAAGAAATTATTAACAGTATTCACACATTGTTGTTTTTATATTGGCAATACGATAAAGGTTGTCACTGTTTGACAGCTTGACTGTTAAACTTATTAACACTGAGACAATTTTATTTCATCAGGAAGTTTCGACATTTCTTCAGCTCAGAATTGGTTTGAGCTACCGACCATTTTTAAAAAAATTGAGTTTGGTATGGGGTATATATAGTTTGAATACCCCCTTTTTGAATCCAAAATCTGTTTCGCATTCATTCAGGACATTGCATTGTATGCATTCATTCAGGACATTGCATGTTGAATTTTATGTTTTGAGGTCAAATATTAACGATAATTAAAAAATACCAGTTGCAGAACCAAAAAGCTGAAAAAAGATATTAAATTTCCCGTCTTTCCCATTTTGGTACTATTTTTCCCCCCATTATATAACAAAAATTGCAAAATGTTTTGTAAAAAAGTACCAAAATAGTACGATTTTCACCCCTTAAACGTTCGAAAAAGTACCTAACTTGTATTCGTATTTTTTCGATAAGTTTCGAATGTGGTTTAAACTTTATTTCTAGATTTATTGGATCAAAAGATAGATGGGCCGACAAAAACGTACCAAAATTAAGGTTTTACCCGTTTTCACCCTAAAAGAGACGAATTTCAAAAAAGTTCCACACACCTGTCCACTTATTTTTTAAAAGAACAACGATATGTATTACAGTTTTTTTGTATCTCTTTTAGTTTTGGAGATAAAAGGTTTCCGAATTTACACTTTTTTACCCCCTAAACATTAAAATTTTTAAAAATCCAGTCTTAGTGGATCGACTTGGGGAAAGATCCACCTCCGGTCCAAATTTCAAGTTTTTAGCTTCAGGCGTTTAGGCTGTACGATGATGAACGAGTCAGTCACTCACGCAATAAGTATACTTATGCAGCACAAAAAGCCAATTTTTTAATTTTTTTTAGAAAAGTGGCGTATGCGGCACAAATAAAAAATTTTAATTTTCAAAAAAAATACTATTAAATTCTAACTTTATTCATGAAAGTGCTCAAAAATTTACATTTTTCTTCAAAACATATAACGGAAGCAGTGGTAAAAATATAATAAAATTTTGTCGGGTACATTTTAAGAAATCTTCATGTAAATCTTCTTTGTCGTTTTTCTCCACTCCGACTTTTTGGCATATGCGCCAAACCAATTCTGATCTGACTATTTGTCAATAACATTCTATTAACAGCGAATTCTTTTCTTCACAAAAACATACATACACTGATAGAAAAGGCGTCATAACGCTGATGTATTTTGATATCAGTACTATGACAGGTGTCTTCGTTTTTGAGCCCATGATACTTTTCATCATGGTGATGTCAATCTTAACATCACTTGGCAAAAGTTTCATCAGGGTCAAAATAAAATTATGTCATCAATGGGATAACACATCGGCATCACGGAAATGACGAACATGTCTTCAGTGCGATGACGCAGTAACATCGGAGAAAGGACACATAAGCATCAGTTTAATGACCGTTTGTCATTAAGTCAAAGTCATTGGAATTGACTTAAGTCAAAGTGAGAGAATATAATTAATTACTTACCCGTTACATATGTTTGTTTCACGTTTGTTTAATTACGACCTTTGTTTACAGCAGAACTCTCAATAATAAGACACCAGCACCATGCCCCATATAGTTTTCGTAATCATTCTACTTTAAAAATTTGATGTATTTAACTAAATAACTTAAAAAAATTGAATATAGGAATTTTTGCTACTTATAATACATTGTAATCATGAAAATAATGTTAATAATATACAAAATGTGGCATCGAATTGATGTCACTATAGTCATAAAATAGATGACACGGACAAGTGATAAATTGTACGAAGACGTTAGTCATTGGATTGATGTTACTTTTTGCATTTTTGATGCCATTTGTAGTAACATCGATGTCACTATTCTGATGTTAGGGCATCATCAATATGAAGATGCATTTTTCTATCAATATACTTTCTGCCGTATTTGTAATTCAATGAAGGTTAACAAAACAAATTTTCTATGAAAATTTAACTTAATGAACGTTTGTTTAATTTAATAATCATTTATGAATACGGGGATTTGAGTTTTATTGAAAATATTTAATTTTGATCCAGAAAATATTCCAGAATATGTCATTAGATAATTTCTCTACTTTATTATGCAGTTCAAAAAAAAAAATTTTTTTGTAAAATTTTATCTTACGTAAAATTCATTAAAGAATTCATTAAAATTTTATAAATAAAATCATTAAATCAGTTGTATATCCCAAATGTTTGTAGCAATTGCTCAAAGCGGTTATAAATTCAATCGAAAATTTCCCATTAATTCATACATGACATTTATTTTTTTATAAAACAACTATTTATCATTTCAATCAATAGAGGATTATAATTCAAATGACATTTTGTGAACATAAAAAAATCGAAAATCACGCAACAAATTATCAATTGTCTGTGGCAGTTTTATTGGCAGATATATGAGGTTCATAATTTTGTATGCTTCTTACGTTTAATAAGTATTAAAATATTCAATAATCTTTTGATATGGGTTAATTAATTTAATTGATTTTATTTTGTATCAAACGTTACCACAAAAATATCAAAGCTTTTTTTTGTTGAAATACTAAATATGTGGTCATTTTATTGTGCAAATAAAATATTTTAAAAAATATATAAAAAAAAATTAAAAGTGAATAACGATTGTATCAAATGCTATGGTATTTATAAATTTTAACGAAAAAAAATATAAAAAAATATCATGATGGCTAAAACAGTATGTTGTTCTATTTGTGCTAATGAAAGTTTATTATAATCTATAGATAATAAGGAATGCTTGTGGTTATACATACTCATTACCAAGTAACGGATATATGTTAGTATTATAAATATGGATACAAGATCACACGGAGATCGTATTAATAATAAACTTTGTATTCCCGAAAATAACATTGATAATAAAATTGATTTAATTTAAATAAATAGGTAAAACAAAAATCATTTTTATTAATTAATTCAAATGCTTTAAAAGCTTACAATAAAAACAAAAATGTAAAAAAAATTTGCAACGCTTCATAAGCCTAAGTATGAGATTAATTTTAATTCTTTAGATGATGAAATCAAACACAACATAAATATCAATTTCATTGGTTCTTAATGAAATATAAATTGCAAAATTTAACAATTATAATAGTTCTTAGAAAGGTATGTAAAAACATGTTGCCAGTTGGTTAAAGCATGCGTTTGCATAAAGAATTATATACGCATGCTAAGAAAATGTGGCTTTTAAACGAAAATGGACTACAAGCGAAATGGACCTTAGAACAAATAATTCGTATGAAATTCAAAGAAAGCTGCAAGTGAATATGGCTTAAATCAGTTTTGGCCTTTAAGCAGAATAGCCCAATAAAAAATTGAGCTTAGAGCGAAGCAGGTTTGTAAGGGAGAAATGTAAGAGTTTCGCTTACCATTGCGCTTACGGAAGACATGAATTTTATATGGCGAGTTCCCACTTTGAAGCAATACATTTTTGACACATAAAGCGCACTATTCAGCGCATAAAAAAATTGTTGGATGTAACGAACAGCTTCACACACTGAACGTTTTTTTACAGTTATTTTTTAGTATTCTCCCTTACAAACCTGCTTCGTAGTAAGGGAATGCCGTAGCACTTGAAATTTTATTTATTTTTTATACAAATTGTTGAGAGTTATTTCACTTACTTTCTGCATTTGAATGTCTTATTGCGTAGCGCATAATTGTGCGCTTATTTTTTAAATGTACCATTAGTGCTTCGCAAAAAGATAAAATTTTTTTTTGGGAAACTATAAGCGATAAGTACTGTAGTAGTTATGCTTTTTTGTAATAGTGCTCTATTCGGCTGTGCCGAATCTTTGATACCCTCCACCGGCAGTTAGAATATTTCAGGAGTGAGCTTTATTGGGACCTATGGTAAATTACAACCTGATCTTTATGAAATATGACCGTGCGATTTATAGTCATTTCCCAATAAAAAATGGAGCTTCCAACGAAGCAGGTTTGTAAGGGAGAAACATAAACGTTTCGCTTACCATTGCGCATACAGAAGGCATGAATTTTATATGGCGAGTTCCCACTTTGAAGCAATACATTTTTGATACATAAAGCGCATTATTCAGCGCATATAAAAATTGTTGGATGTAGCGATAAGCCTTACACACTGAATGTTTTGATACAGTTATTTTTTAGTATTCTCCCTTACAAACCTGCTTCGTAGTAAGGGAATGCCGTAGCACTTGAAATGTTATTTTTTTTTTATAAAAGTTGTTAAGAGTTCTTTCACTTACTTTACTGCATTTCTGTATGTCTTATAGCGTAGCGCATAATTGTGCGCTTATTCTTTTAAATGTACCATTAGTGCTTCGCAAAATGATAAAATTTTTTATTGGGTTGTGAATTTGTGTAAAATCAATATTTACATTCCGCCACTAGTTTTGTTATTTTTGTAATAAAATTATCAAATTTTAAGGGCGGGTGTTCCAAATATTGATTCATAACTCTTATCCTACGATTTTGCTGGATTACAATCCTAAATCGTTTAAGATAACTAGAAATAATATAGCAACAATATTGTTCTTTTCTCTCGAGTTTTTCGAAAGGGAGCGGGTTTTCAACAGAAGGACAGACAGATGGAGATGGCTTCATCGACTTAAAATTACTAAGGGAACTAGATAAAACTTACTTTATGGGATCTAAGATGAATATTAAAAAAGTTTCACACGGAATGACAAACTTAATATACCCTCATTCCTCACAAGTGGTGTAGGGTATAACGATTGGCCAACTGGTTTTGACTAAAATATTTAAAGAGTTATAGTTTTATACTTTAGTTACACAGTCACACATTTTACTGTACTCATACACAGCTCATTGAACATTTTACTGCCGTACAGTGGGGATATTTGAAAAAAAAATAGGATAAAGGTTTATTGACATTTTTGAAAGTGAAAATAAAACAAGGAATGTAATCAAGTTCAAGTTTAAAATAAAATTGGGGCCGGAGTAGACGGCTCTAAAAAAGGGCCTTAAAATTAAAAAAGTAAAAGCTGAATATTGTACCAGGGCTTAAAAAACTGCAGTCGAAACCAAAAGCTTTCGAGCAAAAATTAAATTTGTGTACAACTTTTCGATGTTTGAGTTGGTTTGAAAGCAACAATTTACATTTAAGGCGCCCGTACACGACATGTATTTGTCATCTGACATGTCAAATTTTTAAGTCACATGTAATTGTTCATGTCTATCAAAATTGCTGTTTTACATAAGGTTTATCATATTCGGTCACAAACGTACATGTAATTTGCTTCTGACATTGTCTCTGTTTTTTTTCGCATTGTTATTGCAGAAACCAAAGTAGTTCTCGGTTTCAAAATAGCTTGCTGCCGCACGAAAATATTTATTTGCGCCGTAAAATAATTTAGCCATCTTAACATTTTTTTCTTTTATTTTAAAGATATCAATTTAGAATTTTATAATGAAACGGTTTTTATGTATATATTTACATAAATTTTATTCAATGGTGAGATGAGCATACATATCTTGGTATTGTAAAATATAAACTTCAGCCGGCTAATGATTCCGTCAATAGTTGACGCCGCTGCCAGTTTCTTCCCGGCATAGATTTCTGATGTCAGATGGTTTGTCAGAAGAAAATAGAGCACGCTCTAATTGAAATTTTGTCAGATGACTTTGCGTCTGACTTTTACAGAAGCAAAGTTAAAAAGGTAACACACGACATGTATGTGTTTTGCAGTGGGAAATTTGACATGTCAGATGACAAAAACATGTCGTCTATACGCTCCTTTAATGAATCAGAAGTAAAAGCAACAATTTTTTTTGGTCGAAGACAAAGATGAAGTCGAAGAAATGGCAGTTTTGCTATTTTAACAGCAGTTTTTTTAAACGCTGGTTTGCCATATATATTGGACATTTAAGTTCAAACCATCAAACCATCTGTTTCAAAATATTCTTATTTATTTTCCTGTATCAATATTCTACCCATTGTGTGCCGCAGATGATTTAATTGGGAAACAATCGTAATTAAGAAAGCTGCTCGATTTGTTCAATGTTTGTCATTTGATTAGAGTAACGCTTTGATATGGTCTGGTTTTTTTTTTCATATTTTTTATTTTTATTTTTATATTTGTATTATGCAACTTCTCTTCACTCTATAATAGTAATTGTCATCTCAAAAAAGGAGACACGAAAAATAAAAAATCACTTATAAATGCGATTCAAATATGTATAAAAAGAAAGACATTTAAAGCTGGATACTTAAAAAAACAAGATTAATGCCGACAAAGCATTTATAACACAAAATTAAGTATACAATTGTACGATTTGTCTTATGAGCTGTCATGTTACTCGTTCCTTTTTTTTATTTAATTTTTTTTTTCAAGCCGTATTTGCGCTGGACTTTACGAACTTTCGAAATTGTTTTCAGTATTTAATATTTTTGTTTTTGTTGGCTAAAAATTGTGACTATTTTAATTTACGATATTAATTTTTCAATCACAGAAACAAGTTGAATATTTTGTGGTTGAGGCATTTGAACAGTTAAATTGGTTTGCCTTTTAACTAAATTAGAAAATTTAAGAACTTGTATTCTAATTTTTATTTCCATAGTCTGAGGTAATAATTTGAGACAATTTTAGAAATGACTAATAAACGAAAATCGGATGTTTGTGCCAGATATAAGAAACATTTTATAAAGAAATAATTTAAACACTTCATTATTTGGTCACAAAATAATGAAGTTTCAAAACAAAAAAATTTTAACACAAACAGTAAAAAAAAAATATTTAGAGCAGTGGTGGGAAAAATTCAAACAATTATGCTTGTTTCAGTGAAGCAGCTGCTTCTTTGCTTCCTAATAAACACGAAGTCAAACCTGATATATAATATGAAATGAGTTATCATTTGACATCAAACACAGTTCTCAAACGTTTTTCAATTGTTTGATTTAACATTAAAATTCAAATTGATAATGATTTGAAAATAAACATTTAATATCAAATGTTTTATCAATTTGATGTCAAATTTTTGTCAAATGTTAAATTCTACTAAATAAACTTGGCAATACTAAAGCGAAAAATAAATGAATCATTAAAAATGGCGATTAAAGTTACATTTTTTACTTTGTGGTTACATGTGTTTTTCTATTAAAAATAACTTTTAATATAAATATAAAAATAAAAATTATTTGTGAGTAATTCCAATGATTAAGAATACAAAAAAAAAAGGAAAATAAAACGGGAAAGTGAAGAACGTTTGTTGAACGGACGCGGTGTTACAATCCTCAAAATTAAAGGGAGCCAAATAGTTTGTCTTTCCAAGAATTATAGGACGGACGGAAAGAATATTATTTTATCTTTTAGCTATGGTGCCGAATGTTTATCTCACAGTTTATTTAAATAAATAATAAATTTAAATAAAAAAACATAAAATATTTTTATTTATATTCCACATTGTATTATAATCCACATTTGGCATTTTTCAATTTGAAAATAATTTCCCGTTTTTGTTGAGAACGCTATGATTTTCAAATGATTTTCAAATCATTATCAAACGTTTGTCGTTTGAGAAAACGTTTGATTTCAAATCATTTTCAATTGGAAATCAAACCTCCGTGTTCGTTGGGTTATTACTATTGTCACTAGTATAGGGCTGCCAAATTTTTGAAGCTATCAACCAGGACACATGGAAAAAATGGATAAAAATTACACCAACAGAAAAGTTTTTTTTTAATACATACATATTGATGTATGTAGTATATCGCACCCTAAATACTAAAGGGTCACAACTCAAAATTTTTCAAAAATGACTTTTCATAAATTAATTCTCATAAGAAATAGCAAAACTTTCTTCAAATTGGACTTTTTTAATAAGGGAACTAATTTTTTTTTTAAATATTATCACCATTTGAGTTGTTACAGTTTAGTATTTAGGTTGCGATATGTAAAAACCATCCAGTTTTTATTTTTAAATCCAACAATATATAGAAAAAAAATTAACGTGTACTTCATGTACATAAAAACGATGAAAAATAATAAAAAGTTGAGCTAAAACTGTTCTAAACTAAAATAATTTTCAGAAGATTGCACTTTTTCTAGAACTTCATTTCGGTTTTTGATATAGTTATAAAACAGGTAGCATGTCATATTAAAATCAAACTTACATTGAATAATACTCTCCAGTGATTCAGTCTTTAACAAGTTTCTTTCTTGAGCAGACTAAGTACTCAACTTGAAAAAAAACATACTCTTTTGATTTTTCTTCAACCAACTGGACAACTGTCAAACTAATCAATTGAAAAAGTCATACACGCTTTAATTTGGACAACGACCGACTCAGTTGACAATTGAATTGAAACGTGTATGGGCAGCCTTAGAGAAAGCAATTTGTTTTCGGTTTTCGATTACTTATAAAAGTTGTTTACACGGTATAACTTTTTACAGCCACTAGTTGAAACAAAATTTGAAAGAGGATTGACTATCATCTAATTTTATTGAAAGCTTTTACCAGCTTTATACCAGATAAAAGTTGAATTTAATTAAAGTTCTTTATACAATTACCTTATGTTAGCAGTGTTATAACAGAAATCTTAACCTTTGTTAACAATTTAAACCAGCAAAAAACCAATTTGTTTGTCTTGACCTGTACAAAAAACCAGAACAATTTAATAGTGGACCAGGACACCAGGACAAGTAGTCTAAAACCGGGACAATCCTGGAAAACCAGGACGTATGGCAGGCCTACACTAGTAGGGCATAAGGGCATACTAAGTTTGTCATTCCGTACAAAGCTTTTTAAATAAACATACATGTAAGACCCCATATCCAACTGTTGAAAAAACCCTCACTTCCAAAAGGCTTAACAGAAAACAATAATTTTGGTGTTAAACTGCTTCTTGTTTTTCCCAAGCAGTTTGGGATTAAAATCGGTTTAGTAAGAAAATAATTATGAAGTCATATGTGTAACAATTTCTCTAAAAAATGTATATTTTTATTACAATACTGATATTGATATTTTTGCTACAAAACCTATAACTCCCTACAAATCGCTTATCCTGCCCATCCTACTACATGGGCAATGAAAAGATCAGATGGGACATTGCTCGCGGTGTTCGAGAGAAAGATCCTCCGCAAGAATTATGGCCCTTTACGAGTTGTTGATAGATTCCAAATTAGAATGAATCACGAGCTATATGTTGATGTAGATATAAAATACAACGACTCCGTTGGCTTGGGCACACTTGGCGAATGGAAAAAGATGCACCGGTCCGTAAGGCAAACAAGGAAAAATCCATCCGTAGACCACGTATAAAAGGGCGACCCAATCTCCGTTGAAGCGAGCAGGTGGAACAACACCCAACAAAACTTGGTGCCTCCAACTGGAGCCAGCATGCAGAAGACAGAAATAGCTGGCGTTCTATTTTACTTTAGGCTGAAACCGACTCCCGGTTTTAATGGCCATCTAAAGTAAAATAAAGTTATTAATTAATAAGATATTGTTTGTCGTGCTTAATTCCCAATTTTAATTATTATTGATATACATATGGGCATTTCCACCGAAAGGTCCACCGCAACAAAAAAATTATAAGTTCTTGAAAAGACTTTGTTTTATCATATTTTAACAGGAAAACAATCAAATTTAATAAAAGTAAAAAAATTTTATAAATATTTATAACCCATTTCAAGATTTATGAATGCAAAGTGGAACAAGTGCAACTTTTCTTATTTGGATATTTCTATTGTACGTTTTGCTATGATAACAGTTCTTTAAGAGAGACATTATGCATTGACTTTTTCTCTCTAAAACCTTTCGGAAGGTACAAAGAGTCAAAATAGAATGCACAAGAAACTATGCGATTGCAAATAACTGTAATTTTTTTCTTTGTATTATCTCATATTTCGATGTCATGTGCGACATTGAAAAACATCATTTTCTATCAATACGTCGAAAGTAAAAGTAGAAAGCTCATCAAATTACCAGGCCAAACAGAGATTTTTTATAATATTAAAATAAAAAAAAAAAATTCTGTAAAATAGCAAGATTTGTGATCTTGGTACTTATATAAAGTTGTTCACGTGCGACATCGTAAGTGTGAAAAGATGAGCAAAAAAAAACACTAAATTCAAAAATAAAGCCATATTCTAGCCATTAACAACGATAGACTTTAAATGACGATGCTAAATAGGTATATAAAACAAAAAGGGCTGTAATTTAGGGCGTGGCAAAAACAATTTTTTTAAAGTTTTTCAAATTTAATAAATATACCTTTTATTTTAGGGCGTGACTGATGAAAATATTATTGCTTGTATTGGCTTCTACCTGATTTAATGTAGTATGTGTGTGAAAAAGAAAAAAGGGGCTTAAATTGTAGGCGTGTAATAAAAGTGGGCATATTAAAATCTATAAATACGTAGTTTAAGAAGGACTTTCTTGGCACGTTAAAAAAAATTGGACATTTGGGGGAAGGATCCGAGATGGCATAAGTGGCACCCAGAATTTGAGGTCGGATTAAAAAGTCACTTGAGACAAAAATGAAGCCACTATCAAGACATGAAAAACGATATGCAATATGATGAGATCGGACTTTAAATGGCAGCGCTAAATATAAAAAACCAAAAGGGCTGTATTTTGGGGCGTGGCAAAAAAAATGTTTCCTGTTTTAGAAACTTCATTGACATATCTTTCATTCTAGGGGGTGACTGGCACAACTTTTTTTTTTGTATGGAGGTTGACCCGGTCTAATCAACAAATATATCATAATGAAAAAAAATGTCATGTGCGACAGATCACGTGCGAAAGCGATTAAAGCTAAATAAAAAAAAAATATATACATTATTTTTATTTAGAATGACAGCCATATTTAAGAGAGATGAGTGCATAACATTCTACAATTTTTTGCATTCAAATATTGCCTCAGGTATCGCTGAAATCGGCATTTGAAAAAATGGCCACAAAAACCACTTCTGTTTTCGTCACGTGCAAATGCCTTGTTTTTTGCAATTTTCTTGAAAACGAAACAATTTATCAAAATGAACAAAAGCACCAATTATAGGGCTAATTAAAAGCTATAACTTGAATATATTGCCAACATAAATATACGTTTTATTTTGACTCTTTTCTAACTTTAAATGTGTACGATGGTCACGTTCGCCATGATGGAAATGCCCATATACATATATAAAAATAAGTTGTCCTATGCTCGTGATTTTATAACTCGTGAACCACTCAACCGATTTTCAAACGAGTACATGCGTTAGAAAGGGTACTTTCACTGATGGTTTATAAAAAAAAATCCCGATAGGTGGCGCTGTTGTCGTGATATTAAATTTTTTTTAATAAAGGCAGATAGCGCTGGGGTCAAGTTATTAACAAAATTCTCCAGTATTTCATTTTTTATTTTTATTTAGAAAATCCCGAGCAGCGCCCGGACCAAACAGTTAGTTTTTGAAAAAAACATTGAAATTATTTGCAGTTTATTGTTGGTATTTTGTTTAAGCTTTTGTATCTTTGCAAATAAGACTTTTTGAGTGTTTGCAATTCTCATTCACTCTGCAGTTTTATTTGCTAATATCTTTGGCTTTTCTAAAATTTTTCGGGAGAATGTTTTCTGATGATCTGGCCTAAGCAACCAGTGAAATGCGTATATAAACTAGCTTATCCTACAACAATAAATTTCAGTGTTTTTATAAAGAATACAAATTGGGAATTAAGCACGACAAGCAAACTCTTACTATCTTACTTTGGATGGCTTTTTCCAAAAATTACTTTGATAGTAAAATAAAGTTAGTTAAAAAACCTAAAATAAATTGGTGATAGAAAGCACCGTTTCCCACTTAACTTTGTACAAATTCTTTTTATCATACGACGAAATGTTGTGGAGATCAGTTCATAACTTCTTGTAGGCCCCATATCTGTTATAGTTTCATAGGACTAGCAATCATACTACTTAATTTATTTCTACTCTTCTTTATTTCTACTCTCGGTGGAGCAGCAGATCGAAATAGGTTGTCGTTTTTGTCATTAAGGCGAGAAACAAAGCGAGTTTCTTCAAAATGTATGTTGGCGTAAGCATAATTTTGTTGCCCACACACGCTTATCGAATAATTAAGAAAATGCCTACACGCAGAAAAAAATATAGTTGGAGGTAACCATATTCTAAGAGCAACATACTATGGTTGGATTTTAACCATGTTTATGTTTGCAGATTACCATATTATGATTAACATGGTTAAAATCAACAAAAAATTGCCCCAAATCAACCAAAATATGGTCAAAAGTTACCATAATTTGTTCAAAAGTAACCATAGTATGATCAAAATTTTCCAGAATTTCGACAAAAGCAACCATATTATGGTCAGAATTAACAATTTATTTCAACCATTTTTTCAATAGCTAACAGTGTCAAATTGTAAACAAACAGTGTCAATTTATAATTAATTTCCCTTTTATAAGCCATCCCATTTAATAATTTTCCAGCCTTTAAAGACCTTCATAAGCACTCTTTCTGTTAAACATTAATACTACTACGTGCATGTTTGTATTTTAATCAATAATAAAAATAAAATGAATGAGTGTTTTATGCAAACCAATCAGGTATGTAACTGAAAAGCATTCCACTATTGTAGAGAGCAAACGGCCATAATGTTGTTGCTTTTTCAACATATTATTTTAAATTTAAAATTAAACATACAATTTATTCCAGGTGCTAAGTGAAATAACAGATCGATTTTGCTGATTTTTGAAACAAAAAATGCGAGCTCAATTTTATCAATCTAGCTTGTTTTGTATGTACTCTGTCCTACCAAAACCCTAAATTCGGGAGGACCCTTGCATAGGAGCAACGTGGAAAGGAGTATATACATATAAGTTTGTCATTCTGTTTGTAATTTTTTCATATTGAAAATATAGTACAGGTTTTATTGCTTATATGCAAGTTGTTGGTGCTTTTAAACGAGAAAAGCTTAAATACACTCGCTTATAGAATAAGGTGGCATGTCATTGTGTCCACGGACATAATGTCCATGGACATTACAACGCCCTTCGTTGCGACATAAAGTCCATGGACATTATGTCGTTTTGGAAAACGTCATAATGCCCGCGGACATTAAGTCGTTTTTAATATGGACATTATGTCTTTTTAAAAATGGTTTTGCTGCTTTTTCTCTGGGTGTATATATTAAACATATAACGAAAACACTTTTGGGCGCAAGGATTTTCTACTCTATGGTATAACAAAAACCGACTTCGCTAACTAAAGCTTCTCTGCATAGCCGGACTACGGCCGGGCGCATGGATTTTCTCCTCTATGGTATAACAAAAACCGGCTTCACAAACTAAAGCTTCTCTGCATAGGTGGCCTACGGAAACAAGGCAGATTTTAGAAGCTTTAGTAAGCGAAGCCGGTTTTTGTTTTACCATAGAGGAGAAAATCCATGCGCCAGCCCGTAGGCCTGCTATGCAGAGAAGCTTTAGTTAGCGAAGTCGGTTTTTGCTATACCATAGAGGAGAAAATCCCCCTGCCGAAGGCCGGCTATGCAGAGAAGCTTTAGTTAGTTAAAAATGGTTCCGAGCTACTAAAAAAGATTATCAGCAAACTTGCATTGGCAGCGTAAAGCAATGTTTACTGGTATGATGCATAGCAGCGCTGCATTTACGAAGAGACCATATTTTACTCAAAAGTGCATGAATGCATTCGAAATTTGTTTAAAATTTAGCAAATTTAGTTTTTTTTTTGCAAATGCGGAAAATTCATTAAAGCGAATTCTTATATATAAAACAATGTTCGCTAGTTAGCAAACTGTAATTGCATCAGTTGGGATGCATAAAAACGTTATATGCTTTTAGCCGGTGTGCATAAGAGCAAAAAATACTGTTTATATATTCTGAATCCTAATGAGTGTGAAGTTGATGTGCTCAGTTTGAAATTAGTTTTCCAAGTACCCCAGATATGATGTGAACTAGATCGGCATATAAATATTTTTTTATCAAATTTAGTCCGGAAAGGTTTGATATTGCATTATAGTCCGATCAGTCCACTTTTGGCTTAGATCCCAGGTAAAACTTCGCTTACTTTTTAAAAATGAATAGCTTCTTTCACTCATTATTTAGTAGCTTTCTTCTATAACTACTACTACAACAACTTCTATAACTACTTTTTTCTGGATGTATGTAGGTAAAAAAATGACTTACTTTTGAATGCGTTGATTTTGGGACATCCCTTGTAAAATTCATTGGTTCTTTTAGTAGAATTGTAGGTTGTGCTTTTATGTTTGTCTGATTACTCAACATATTATTTTGTTGGTGAAGTTTTTACTGGGATATGAGCAAAACGCCACGATTGCATTTAATTTTTTCCCACAAAACTTAAGATGTTATATTACGGCATTCGATATCGATCGAAATTTTAATACAATTAAAATGGAATTTTCGATCGATATCGAATGTCGTAATTCGTTCCCAAAAGCTTATGAAAATTATAACTTATGAAAATTCTTTTTTCACTTTCACCTTTCTTAAAAATTGGTTTCTGACACAATCGCGTCCATACCATATAAGGCTAAGAGAACAATATTTGGCATTCATATTTAGTACAGGGTGGCTGATGAATTGTGCTACATTAAGAAACTGAAATAACTTTTTTTGTAATGAATGGAATTTATTCAATCTTTTTTCATCTGAAAGCCAATTCAATTATATTAAAAATAGTTAAATTTTTTCTTAAAGACAACTAAACGTAAATGCCCGCGCTTATTTCAGGCGACCTGGGGGTCTAACGAAAGATTGAGTTTCTTAAACGAGACATTTTCGGCGTAAACCGACTAAGCTAATTATGCATTTGCACCATCTTTTTGAAACCATACAGAGGTGAAAGTAATTCTCTTTTGGCGTAGTTCCGGTTAGAAAAATTCTCAAGTAACGGCCTCCAGTAACCGTAAAGAAGTATTGCTCGACAATAAAGCGTGAAGAGACTGTGATGCGAATTTGATGCAATTCCCTCTCATGCAGTATCTACTCCATATGTAAAAATTTTGTTTGTTTATGTTGTCGTAAAAATAAGTATTAAAAATGAGCCAAATCGGTCTATTTTTTACTTGGTTACACATACAAGTGTACTACCAAACGTAGGGTCATGGTACGATTTTGAAAACCACGGTGAAAGATACTTGCAGCAGTTTTTATTTAAACAGTGCTTTTTGAAATACTTACAAATGCTACAGTTAACACGGAAATATGGAAAGTATTTACATACCTGAAAATAGAAAAAAGATAAGCATATATTTAGTAATTGTGATTCAGGAACTGAAAAAAAATAATAAAGAATGAAGAGAGCAACTAAATTTTCTACATATTGCGAAGCAAACGATTGAGTTAAAAATTTATATTTCTTTAATAGATCATCTTAATTAAACAAAATTAATTCAATTACACTTAAATAAAATCAAGTGTTTCTTTTGATTATAAAATTTTTAAAATTTCACAAATTCAAAACCTCATCCACTTGATTTTTTTTTTTTGTAAACGCAACAAGTAAAGTGTGCCCTTCAAATGATTAAGGGAATGCACAGTTTCCTATAAAACTCAATTTAGTGAAAACTCAGCCGAATAAAAAATAAAAAGTTAAGTTACGTAATTAATGACTTTAATTTATTAAGGTGTTAAAAACCATTAATTTTAATAGAAGCGGTAAAAGGTTGGTTAGGTTGTTTCATTGCTAGGTAATGCAAAATCAATAATGTTTTTTTTTAGTTATTTATACCCCCAATAACAAATTGTCTTATTTTGCCAAGCAATAATGGTACATTTTAAAAAGTAAGCGCACATTTGTGCCCTACGCAATAAAACAAACAAAAATAAACTATACAAAAAATACTATTTAAAGAGCAACGGCATTCCCTTACCATGAAGCAGGTTTGAAAGGAGAATATTAAAGAATAACTGTACCAACAAAAAGTTTTGTTTGAAAGCTGATCGTTACACGTTTAAAAAATGTATTTCTACACATAGAAAAAAATCCATGTAAATCCGTTCAAAGCAAGGTTGATTTTACATTTTTCAGTAGTGATTTTGCTACATTGTTGTTTCATGTTAATTTAACATGATTTTACAATAACTTGCGAACAACATTTTTTTCTTTTAAAATAACTATAATACATGTAAATTTAACATTGCAGTAAAGTTAGAGCAAAATGTCATTTATATTGAAATAACAGTCCGAATCACGCTGAATTAAAGTTATTTCAAGTTGAAATAAAGTGAATTTCATGTAGAATCAAATTGGTTGGAGTGTGATATAGCATTGTGAAGAAGCTTTAGAGACAACATATGCATTTATTTAAGAATAATTCAAACACTTACCCTGTAACACATGTTTCACTTAATTTGTATTCTCCTTTATTAACAGAAGCATCAGCAGAATGGCCCGATATGGTTTTCTTCATCATTCTACTTTGAAAACTTGATGTACTATTTAATTAAATAATTTTAATTAAAAGAATACGGGAATTGTCTTCTTTTGATAAAATATTTTTAACATGAACATAAAAAAATGTACATACTTAAGTATGTATGCATGTTAATTTAACAAGATAAACTTTTGATTTTAATATAAAACAGGTTTTTATGGATTCAATATTGAACAATGTTATTTTAACAGTGAATAATATTAAATAAACGTGATTTAAGGTTATATTAATATTTTTCATTTAAAATTAATATGAAATAATGATAAATTTAAATAAAGGGCATACTGTTGCAGAAATTTACCATGATTCTCAATCAATATTTCGCCATGTTATTTTAACATTAGAATTTTTTTCTGTGTGTAAGGGAGTCTCGTCGTCTAAAATTCATGCCTTACGTAAGCGAAACTTTTCAATTTTTTCCTTACAAAAATTAATTTTTTATTGGGATTTTAAAGAAAACTGATTTCCAGGCTGAGATCCTAGCGATCAGGAGAACGACGGAGGTGACATTGGGTCACATCGTAGGGGGATCTGAGGGGGGGATCAGGCTGTGCTCTGAGCTTGGAAAAATTATACGGTGCGATCGTGCCTGGTCGCACAGTGTAGGAATGCTCTGAGAGAGCTCATGGAGGTATTCACAGTAAGGCTGTGCAAGGTGTATGGTAATGAGGTGGCGGACGAACTCGCGAGAAAAGGTTCGAATTGTTTCTTTGTGGTAAGCGACGGGGTGGGTAAACCTCCCTTACGTCACTCCTATGAGGTAATACATAAAAGATTACACGATACCGTCAACCGGTCCTGGAGGAATAGAACGGATTACAGGGTTCTTGATGGGTCATTGTTCTGTTAGCGCTCTAACGAGTAAATGGGACAATATCATATCAGACTTCTGCAAATTATGCGAGGATGCTGAG
This sequence comes from Pollenia angustigena, assembly GCA_930367215.1. NCBI lineage: Eukaryota > Metazoa > Arthropoda > Insecta > Diptera > Polleniidae > Pollenia > Pollenia angustigena. Next base: position 47,790,459 of record OV884058.1, read on the forward strand.
GAGCTAGAGTACTGTGCCACTCTCCTAGAATGCAGGGTCTCAGGCAGAATTGGCTAGGAGTTAGATTTCAGGACGAACTCGGGTGTTTCGCTGGATGTAATCCAGTCGATCTACTGGGGTTTGTCAGGGAAATAGGATGGTTGTATCTGATGAGGGAACTGTAGGGGAAGTTTTGTCCTATAAAGTATCCACTAAATATCGTAAATATATCTGTCAATTATTTTCTTCTTTACTTCTCTTTTACTTCTTCCTCTATATTGAAGGGAGTCACAATGGACCGCATTGGTCTACAAGTGGAAGTGTGCCCCTGGGCACATAACCCTTTTTAACATAACCTAACCTAAAGAAAACTGATGCTATGGTGGTAAATCACTGCAACATCACATGTAATGAAATGAACGATAAGTTGGCCAGACTGACCTCCTATAGGCTTTTGATTGGGAAAGATTTAGGAATAAGTTCTAAGCGGGTCTAATCGAGACTGGAGGAATAGAACGGAACGTAGCGTATCACGGACGTTATGCCGCTGCTTAGAAAGACCGATTCTATTTCACTGCTAGCCATGAGCAAGTTCTGAGTATGCACCATAATAGGTTTATCACGAGCCACTGCATGATATGTAGGATGGCGGTGGTACAAGAATCTAACTCATCGGATTTTTGTTGGTTGTGCGAGGACTCAGAGGAGATAAAGACAGTTAAGTACTTTGAGTGTCTGTGTTTGTCTTGGGCTAAGGGCTCGAGCATCTGACGGGATTCGTAATGGGCAGGAACTGAATGTAAACCAGGCAGCTGAGGACTGGGCGTATGTAGGGCTTTTGTGTTAAGTATGAATTTTTTTCTTTCTCCTCTGATATTATAATTCTACTATTTCTTATGCTTTCAAACTTTCAAACCAAAATTATTGTTTAAATAATTTTGGTTTCTTTCTTAAGATTTCCTTTATACATAAATCTTTTTAAGTTCTCATTACAAGTTTAAGTTTTAAACATTCTGTGATTGCCCTTAAATTTATCTCCAACATGGAAAATTATTTCAAAAGATTTTATTTGTCTATAAATATTCCACTTTTTTGTGAAGAACGTATACAGCGGGAAAAAATCATATTTTTAAAAATCTCTTAAAAACACTCGTTATATCCGCAAGTTGTTGAAGTGCTGGCATGTAGTTTAGAGAACTTTTTTTTTTTTTTTGCAATTTAAGTATTTTTTTATAGATTTTTTTTTTTTGCTCGATTTACAATGTTGTTTAGGAAAACAATTTTTGACATACATTTTCATTTCAATTTTTCGTACAGCCTTCGAAAATTTATCAATAAATTATTTGGTTCTTTGAAGAGTTTGCACCATAAAATTGCGTCATAAGTGACGTAAATTGTCAAAGAATATTTATTTGTTTGTAGTGAGTGAATTTATGCATTTTGCTTAAATACGCAAATAAATTTTTATTTCATTTTTTTATTTTTGACATGAAAAATTTAAGAAGAAAAAAATGTTTTTTTTTATCTGGTCATCATCAACTTCAATTTATATGCAGCTCTTAAGTTTGTTTAAAGGAAATCTAGTCATCTTTGCACTGCTGACAATCACAATTGAAAAAACTTACTTGACTTTAAAGTGCATTTATTACTTTATAAATTTCAATTGCTTTACTAAATGTTTCGCGAATATAAGTTTTTATGTTTAAAAATTAAGTTTATGACAATACACTTGAGAAAATGTTACAAATTTAATGTACTAATAGTAACTAGTATCTAAAAAGTTAAGAAAAACTTTAAAAGTAAAGGCCCAACCACAATGTGCTTAACTGCCTGTTTTTAGAAAACGTAAGCAAGTGAGTGAGTGAGAAATTATATTGAAAACAACAATAAAAAACGAAAATTTGTTTTTGTTTTCAATATAATTTCCCACTCACTCACTTGTTTACGTTTTCTAAAAACAGGCAGTAAGTTGGCTTAAGCGAATGAGCAAATACATGTAAATTATATGAGGCAAACCATATTAAACTTAAGAAAACTTTTTGCTAAGTTTAATAAAACTGTCATTTGCTTAAACAAGGTGCGAATCTAATCGCACATTCCGTATGGAATCAAATGTTTTTTTTTGTTTTCGTTTACTTAAATACATTTGAGAGACTTTTTCTTTATTTTTGACAGTAGGTTAAGCAAGGCTATGCCTATTATGGTTTAGCCTAGGGATTGCTGTTCGGTTTTAACCGAAATCGAAACCGCGGTTTTTAATGCCTAAAAACCGAAACCGAAAACCGATAAAAGAACCTCGGTTTTAGCTTTTACTTTAACAATATATTTATGCTTAAAGAAATTGCAAATTATGCATAATACTCGTACTTCATATACAAAAACTTTAGACATAACAGCCTGCAGCAAAGCATTGCAATGGCAAATTATTTAAAAATTCTTAAAATTTAAAATAAGTACTAAGCAGAACAAATGTTACCTTTTTAGCTGTTAAGAAGACACCTCGTTTGTATGTCACAAACTGCCACCTGGACCTGGCTGGGACCACTAGTATTTTGTATGGAGTTTTTGTGCTTATAGAAAAAAACTCACACTAACGAACCCCTGGGCCTGACTGTTGTCAAATAAAATAATTCTTCGAATAAAAGTAAAGAAAGAATTCTTATGTGTTGCGTATGCTTTTTGATACCCTTTGTTTTGATTTTATTACCACCAGTCAATATATAATAGGGCATGGCCTGACCAGACCCAGGTGGAAACGATATGCAGGGCTAATCAAACTACCTCAATTTAAACAAATAAAAAATTGTTTTACATATGTACAAAAAATATATACATACGTATACATATGTATGTAGTTTAACTTTGTTATTTTCAAAACCGAAAACCGAACCGAAACCGACCGGTTTTAATCATTTTAAAACCGAAACCGCAGTTTTACAATTTTACGGTTTTTAGCAAACTCTAGTTTAGCCTTAAGTATGTTAACATATGCAAGGAGTAATAGAGAGGGAGAAATTTAAATTACTCAATACTCGCTGTTTTTAGAAAGCAAACGGCATCCGCCAATGTAAAAACGAGTAAAATGCAAAATAAACCACACAAATGGCTTGGCAAACACACCCTTTGTTTCCGTTTTGTGGTCGCCAATAAACAAGACAAACATTCTTCGTACAAACATCAAATTTTAATTTTTGTTTTGTTTTCAATAAACGATGATAGTGCTGCGGCAATTTGGCTCGCTTTTAAAAAAATTAAGGAAAAGTATTTGGAGTAAATAGTGGTTTAAACAACGAGCAGCACCCCAGTTAACAAGAAAGTATGGTGATTTTATGAGTTTTATTTAATACAATTTCTTAAATGGGACTGAATGTGATCGCAAGTGGAAAAAAACCCTAATGGCCTATTCTATATGTGTTCCTCTAAATCCCACGGGCGCATATGGCACCTAAATGATCAAAATTACGTCTCAGGCAATTAGGTAAACGATTTTTAAAAGTATGCTGAAGCATGACTGCAACTTGCGATTAGTCACAAAGATAGCAGCCCTATCACCAATCTAGTAAAGGAGGACCAGCAACCCACATTTCTGAAATCATCAATGCTAAAGAATTAGCCTCTCGAAACTCGAAAGCTACTAACTAGCAGAAAATTCGAGTTGCCATGGATTTTGGCGTGGTTATAAATATCTCGATGGAAACGTTTTATAAGAAGCTTTCCTTGAATTTGTAAATTGAAAAAAAAAAAAACAATAACAACTTATCATGACAGCGCAGTTTTTACTCAAAATACGTAAGACTTGTGTGATAGTGTAAAGTACCCTTTATATATCAAACGATCACGGCTGCCTGATTTGATTATTGATCGTCATTTTGACGATTTTTTATTCCGAAATTAGCAAAGTGCCGATTTGCGGATTTTTTTCTAAAAACTGCCGATTATTTTCAGTCTCTAAAATCTGAATAAAACATCAAATTTTCTAACACGTTCATTTTTTAATCTTGGAAAGTTGAACGGCCGTACCTTAACAAGAGCGGAAGGCCGAACGTTTTCTTTCGCTTAACTTTTACGCTCATATCTGCTAGATTGAGCAAAAATAGCTAAATTGCCGTTATTAATTAACACTAGCGGCAATCTTCACTATTAAACGAGCTATCAAAATCGGTTTTTCCAATTGCATAGCATTGATGCCACTCTATTCAAAAAATAGAAAACGCGTGCCGCCTTTGTTTAGGTACGGTTGTAATGTAATATGCAAGTCTAAAGAAAAACTTTAAATGATAAGTTTCACAGTGCAAAAGCAACAATGTTACACTTTGTTTATCTTTCGTCAAACCATCATCGAATGAACTTTTTATGACTCTCTGTATTAATCATATTTTCAATAATTTTACGGCGAACATTTCACGAGTTGCAAAATAATATCTACATGTGTCTCATACGATTCTTGACATGAAAGACTCGTTAGATAATCTTTACCCATGTCTAAGACGATTCCCACAACGATTGAAGAAGCGTCTTTTTCTGTGCTACGGAAGAATCTTAGTTGTGTTATAATTTTTTCCATGTGAGGAATCTTCTACGATTAAAAAACGCGGTCATCGACGATCAAAGACGCTCATCATGAGACTCCCAGTATCTCTAACACGATTGAAAATACCCAGATATATGAAGTAATTATGTTTTTGTTTGAATGTTTTTTTTTTTTTTTTTTTGTAAGAATCGAACAAAAATGGTTTAAGAAAAACGAAATTTTAAGTTGTCCGATTTTTTTTGACGATTTTTCGAAACGATAAAGACGATATTTTTTATTTTTTCTCTGAAAACTGACGATTTTCTCACAAATTTATCTGGCAGCCCTGCAAACGATACATCAAGTGAGTTGCCACCTGTCATTGCCAGAACAGCTGTACCACTTAGATTTGAGATTACTGACATAAACCACAAGTTTTTTTTTCACAACTTCAATTGGAAAATATGTAAACTAAACGAAATTTAATTATAATTGTAAAATATTGAAAATATTCTGGTACCACCGCAAACACGATGACAAAGCAAAAACATGTTTGAAAGCAACAACAATCCAAAAGCAAAAACACCTCTCTCGAGCAAATGTCACTTTAACGGAATAAGCAAAGTAAACTTTCAAAGATTCTAAAGGCCCAACCACAATGTGCTTAAGTTGGCTTAATCAAATGTGCGAATACATGTTAATTATATGAGGCAAACCATATTGAACTTAAGGAAACTTTTTGCTAAGTTTAATGAAACTGTCATTTGCTTAAGCAAGGTGCGAAACTAATCGCACATTCCGTACGGAATCAAATGTTTTTTTATTTTGTTTTTGTTTTTTTAAATACATTTGAGAGACTTTTTGCTAATTTTTGACAGTAGGTTAAGCAAGGCTATGCATATTATGGTTGAGCCTTAAGAAGTAACCTATGGTCCAGCCAGACCATTTAGCGCACTTTTTCTTGTGGAGGTTTTTTGTGCCCTTAATGTAATCCAATTGATTCCAAATTTGTTTTGTTCGACATAGGACATCTTACTTCGTTTCTTAAACATTTCCCAATAAAAAATGGAGCTTCCAACGAAGCAGGTTTGAAAGGGAGAAACATAAAAGTTTCGCTTCCCAGTAAAAAATTTTAAGGTTTTGGGAAGCAAGAAAAGTACAAGAGCGCTGATATATGCGCTGGCTATTACATACTACTTAGAAGCAACAGGGAAGCGAAAACCATTGAAGTCAATTTTTAATATAAGTAAATGAAAATTATTTAATAGCTTCGCATAATCCCTTATAAGTAAGCAGGTTGTAAGGGAGTAGTTGAAATGATTATTTAAAAGAAAAAATTTACGACTAAAGTGCAAAATGCTTCTGTTAATCCCTTACATGGAAGCACGTTGTATTGCAATGATTTCAAAATGTGTTTACGATTATTCCCGACATGTAATCGAGAACAAGAGATGCATAAAATTACTTCTTTTTTATTACGCAATCAGTCAGCAAATTGTTTTTGAGCAGAGAGGACGCAAGCAAATTTTTGTGTGGTCAATTACTAGATTTGTTGTTGTTTTCTTTTTAATTTGCGTACAGTTTCGTTCTTTTTTAAAAATTACATATTAACTGTGTTGTGTGTTTGTTTTGCTTTTTGTTCTTTTGCATAAGTTTTTGTGCTGCACTTCTTGTATACAGTATAGAAGCAATAAATCAAAGGTATGAAAGCTGCGGTTTTTGGAAGCTATTCCTTCACGGAATAATGTAAGCCATGAAAAACGCAGTGATTTTACAAAAAAGTAGTGCTTCCAAGTGGGAATTCGCCATATAAAAATCATGCCTCTTGTAAGCAGGTTTGTAAGGGGGAATTGTGCTTCTCTCCCTTACAAACCTGCTTACCAGTAAGCACCATTTTTTACTGGGTTACCATTGCACTTACGGAAGACATGAATTTTATATGGCGAGTTCCCACTTTGAAGCAAATACATTTTTGACACATAAAGCGCATTATTCAGCGCACATAAAAATTGTTGGATGTAATGATCAGCTTTACACACTGAATGTTTTGATACAGCTATTTTTTAGTATTCTCCCTTACAAACCTGCTTCGTGGTAAGAGAATGCCGTAGCACTTGAAATGTTATTTTTTTAATAAAATTGTTGAGAGTTCTTTCACTTACTTTACTGCATTTCTATATGTCCTATTGCGTAGCGCACAATTGTGCGCTTATTTTTTTAAATGTACCTTTAGTGCTTCGCAAAATGATAAAATTTTTTATTGGGTTGCTACAAAAAAAGTAATCTATCTATCTTCTTCTTCTTCTATATATGTATATAAAATAGGGTGTGTGTATGTATGTAACGTATGGACTACAAAACGGCTGGGCCGATTTTGATGAAAATCTTCAGAATATTCAGGCGGGTTACACTGTGAAGTCGGATTTTTGATTTTCGGTCTGCAGGCGGAGGGGCGTGGTAAAATCCAATTTTAATATTGCACCAACAATGACATCTATAAAATTGTGACGATTTTTTCTTTAAAATTATCGCCATGATCACACTTTGATTTATACGAAAAGAAAATTTTGCCCCGCCCTTTTTCACGCCCACTTTTTTCGAATTACCTAATATCAGAAATCGGCTCCATAGATTTGACAAATTTTTTTTTTCATATGTTCGTATAAATTAATTTTAAGTTTTGATCGAAAGAAAAATTTACCATGCCTAATTTTACGCCCACTTGTTCTATTAAGCGCATAACTTGAGAACGGCTTGACCGATTTGGATGATGTTTTCTTTAAAATGATTGCCATGGTCCAACTTAGGTTTTTACAGAAAGAAAATTTTGCCCCGCCCACTTTTTCGATTTAACTAAAATCAAAAAACGGCTCCATCGATTTGACTAATTTTTCTTTTAAATGTTCGTATTAATCCATTTTACGTTTTCATCGAAAGAAAAATGTACCACGCCTACTTTTACACCCACTTTTTCTATTAAGCGCATAACTTGAGAACGGCTTGACCGATTTGGACGATTTTTTCTTTAAAATCATCGCCATGGTCCAACTTAGGTTTTTACGGAAAGAAAATTTTGCCCCGCCCACATTTTCGATTTGCCTATAATCAGAAAACGGCTCCATCGATTTGACTAATTTTTCATTCATATGTTCGTATCTTTTTAACGGATTTTAAAAATCGAACGCAAACATTTTTCCTAATTTGGACAGGACAACGTCTGTCGGGTCAGCTATTTGCATATGAAATTCAACTATGGTCTTTGATCCAAGTTTCTATTTTTTTAAAGGCCTTCAAGAATCTTAATAGTAACATATTTTAGACAATTGTTTATTGTCTAAAACTAGATCCATAAATAATTTTGCATACAATTATTGCAAATATTTTTCCAGTGTAGAATTCAATTTACATTGCAGTTTGTAAAAAATTATTTTAATTTTGTTGCGTCAGACACATAAACATTTAACTCAGTCCAGACAATCAAATTGTAATAACAAACAAATAAAAAAATCTTTTATCTCTAATTCTTAAATTTGAATAAATAATAGAATAAAAGAAATTAAAATGACAAGTTCTTTTCAAATCGTATGAGATTTTAAAATTCAAATTTAATTAAAGGTTGGCGACTAGTCATTAAATCGTTGAATTTTAGTGTAGCTTAACTCAAAAGAGGTTAAATGGATGGAAAAGTAAGACAAAATATGCATAATTTTTTTTTAATTTCCATTTATTTATAATAAAATATAGAAAGTAAATAAAGATTTATAAAAGCGTTAAAACACACAATCGGTATCAATTCTTTTTTGAACCCGCTTTTTATTCCTGAAAGAGGGTAATTGACACATAAAAAAAACTGGGGGTTATCCCCCAAGGCAAATATATTGGATATATATGTTCAATTTAATTTAACGAAATAATTGTCTGTTGGCCAGCTCTAGAGAAGAGAATCTACCCATAATGATTGAAGTAGGTGCAGTTAATTCCTTCTATATGTATCACGGGGAACCCTTTGTACTATATCAAAGGATGCGCTGGATATTATCCTTATGTGCTAGAATAAAGATTGGGAAGGTAAAGGCTATACGTCGAAGGTATCTTACAGGACGGTGCAAACAGCTCAAGCCCTTTATGATTGTATATACAACAATTTTCAATTGAAATATAGATCAAATTTCTTCAATTGGAATGCACGATAATTTCCCCAGAACGCTGGTGACACGACGGAATGCTTGAAGAAACTTTATTTAAGAAAGGATGAGAGAACAACGGATGGGTTTAATTAATAAAAAGCTATGGGCTTCGGAGTATACGAATGCTCTCGGAAGCACATCCTTAAAATACCGTATAGACATTCAGATCACTGCATTGTTTTCCTAACGAAACTATTTTTCATCAAAGAGGTTGTGAATGTTTACGCCAACAGCCTGACCGACTTTATGGCCTTAAGTTTCTTAATCCTGAAACGAAAAACAGTCCTTGGATTTCACTCATCTCTAAACAGTTTAACATTAGGCTCATTTGGGTCCCAGGGAACAGAAACATACAGAAAATAAACAGAAAGAATAAGATTGATTCAATTGCCACTACCTTACGGGTCTCACTGGGTTTAAAAGGCGAAGAGGTAGATAGCTAAACTTTCTTGTATACTGAAACTTCGGTCCACAAAAAACAGAAAGGCAGAAAATAACGATTACTAGGCAATTATAGTTTTATGTACACTGATAGAAAAGGCGTCATAACGCTGATGTATTTTGACATCAGTACTATGACAAGTGTCTTCATTTTTGACCCCATGACACTTTTCTTCATGGTAATGTCAACCTTAACATCACTTGGGCAAAGTGTCATCAGGGTCAAAATTAAATTATGTCACCAATAGGACGACACATCGGTATCACAGAAATGACGAACATGTCCTCAGTAACATCAGAAAAAGGACACATTAGCATCAATTTAATGACAGTTTGTCATTAAGTTAAAGTCATTGGAATTGACTTAAGTCAAAGTGAGAGAATATTATTATTTACTTACCCGTTACATATGTTTGTTTCACGTTTGTTGAATTAGGACCTTTGTTCACAGCAGAACTCTTAATAATAAGACTCCAGCACCATGCCCCATATTGTTTTCGTAATCATTCTACTTTAAAAATTTTATGTATTTAACTTAATAATTTAAAATAAAAGAATATAGGAATTTTTGCTTCTTATAATACATTGTAATCATGAAAACAATTTAAAAAGTATACAAAATTTGGTATCGAATTGATGTCACTATAGTCATAAAATTGATGACACGTAAAAAATTACAAAATTGTGCGAAGACGTTAGTCATTGGCTTGATGTTATTTTATGCATCATTGATGCCCTTTGTAGTAACATTGATGTCACAATTCTGATGTTAGGGCATCATCAATATGAAGATGCATTTTTCTATCAGTGTATGTATGTACCGTAGGGGTAAGGGAACTGACACCAAACTTATGTGACATGAAAGTTCTAAAGTGGCAGATACCGTTTATAGTTCTAACACTTTATATGAAATTGACTTGTCACTTTAACATGGCGATGTCCTTTGAGGGGGTTAATTGGCACCCTTTTGAGACTTTGTAACATGTTATTCACACAACCTTAAGGAACACATTCAATTTCGGTTTTAACATTCAATTTCGGTAATTGAACCAAAGATATCAGCTACTACAGTACTTTTCGTTTATAGGCATACGCTTATAGTCACTACGCTTATAGTCACATTAGCGATATAGTCCTTTTTATCTGTTTATGCCGCTATAAGTTAATTTAATACAAAGTACTAGCGGGCCCGTTGCCTGCTTCGCACGGCAAAACAAAATAAGAAAAGAAACACACTTGTTTTTAATAAAGTTGGTTTTCCTGCGGCAAAAACACACTCACTTCACATACGCACCGCACACACATGCGTTATCGGATTTCAACCAAACTTCATATAAACCATAAATAAGCCACTGCCTACGTAGTGTATAAGTTTGGTTGAAATCGCACGACGCGTTTATGAGTAGTTCGGCGACGTACATATACGGACTTATTTTTATATATATATAGATTAACGTTATAGCCCATTTAGCGATATAAGCACATTTGCCATATATGCCATTTGTCAACAGTAGTCAAAGGGGAAAGTTTAGCAATTTAATGGCGTTATAGTCACGTTAGCAAAATTTTCTAAGTTCTTTTTAGTTTTCGAATCAAAAATCCATCCAAAGAAAGAATGAATTAAATCATTTAATTTTTGTCATCAACTCTCTACTCGTAAAAATTTAGTTTTTGCCATTGGTATCAGCTATGAAATATCTTGTTATTATTTTAACTATTTTTAAAACAGTATGCAACTCTGTTGTAAAACCATAAGCCTGATGTCGGTGTAATTTATATGAATTTTTTATTTCCTTTATTCACATAACTTAATTATATTCGCATTCGGTTATATGCGTCATAGTGGCATATATGTGAATTAGCCTTATAGTCACATTAGCGATATACATAGTTTACGTTGTGGTTGCAACTTAAGGATGTGACTATACGCGAAAAGTACTGTACCAGCACAAAATGCAGTCACATGATTATTTTTTATCAATTACCTTTCCTCTGGAGTAACTACGCCTTAAACACATTATCACCAGTAAAGGGATATGTCTGGTTTTCACCTATCACAATTCGCTCCTTTCTTTTATAATATTGTGTTCACAGGTCAGGGAATAAGTGCTTTAAGAACTATTGAGTTTCTTTCAGGGTATATTTAGACAACAAACGTACTTGGTTTCAATATTTTAATGCCAATAAAGGATGCGACTCTCTACTGATACATATTTAAATTACCGGACACTGTGTTATATGTAGGCATGCCTAGTTTCTAGAAAACAGTTACTGCCGCATTTGTGAAGTTGAAAATGAGGAAGCAAGCCTGGAAAACCTTTTTTGTCAATGCCATTCACTAGTTAAAGTTCGAGTTAGTTAGACTTTGTTTTAAAGAGAACTGCTATCAAATTTGGTGCCTAATCATTTTACCTAAAACATGGCCTTAATTTACTTTTAAGTTGTAGGTCCATAATTTACCATAGATCTAATATATCTTGCTTGTGATGTAGGGTACTTTATGGTCGGTCACCTTAATTTTCTTTAATAAATCAATTTATCGTTAAAAGTAAAGGGATCGGGACGTCCAACCACGTATTAATTACATGGGCTCATCAACAGATTTAAATTTTGCGTCTCTATTTCTTAGCCGCTTTTACCCAAAAGATTGGATTTATGACTTTCATTAACTTTTATTAATAATGCAGATTAAAATTTTATATTCTATTAAGATTTCTCTGGGAATGTATTACAATCCGTTTGACAGTAAAACAAAATAAATAGTCAAGCGCGTATGTATTAAAAAAAAGATGTCAAGAAAATATTATTCACTTTTAGTCATCCGATGATTCAAACTTCAAACAAAGAACCCAAATTAAATGAAGAAGAAAAAGAAGTCAAGACAGTAAACAAATACAAGTGGATGACTCTTAATCAATGACAAAGACTTAAAATACTCAAAAGTAAACTGAGAAAAAAAATTTACCATAAACTGAACCAAAATAAAAAGAAAAACAGCAAAAAGAGCTAAAACAAAAAATAAACAACTTCGAAAAAGACCACAAAAAATCCGATAAACTTCATTCGCGGTTTAGATTTAAAATGTTTAAATACCAGACAATTTAAAGACATAAAACCCACTAAAAAAAACTAAAAAAAAAAACGAAAGATGCTAACAAAAAATCTTTATCATATACTATAAATGATTATTACAAAAGTCATTATAGTTAATTAAATTCTACTATTTTATAGCAGAGAATGAAGTAGAAGAAAATAAATTTAAAAAAAAAAATAAATAAATGTTTACTTTGATCAATATTTGTTTAACGTTTAACATTTAAATTGATTTATAGGATTTTATAATTTTTGCTTCTAATAAATTATTCATTAAAAAAATTAATTTAAAATTAATTAGGTATTAATCTGTTTGTGTTAATTGTTATTTTTATTTAATTCTTTCAACAAAATGTCATAAATGATGTAAAATAATTAAGAGAGAGATTTGTAAATACATTTTTCTTTCGATTTTTATGGGCCATTTAGAGTCTATTTTAATAAAGAGAAAGCAAGTAATAAAATTTTCAAATAGTTCTGTAGTAACTATTGCAAAAATTCTATAAATAGTGAAATGTTGCAATACATATTTGCAATAAATAGTGAAATTCTGCAAAATTTGCTATAAATAGTAAAATTCTGAAAATTTGCTATAAATAGTGAAATTTTTGAAATATTTCCCATAAATACTAAAAAAATTTTTTTGCAATACAGTGCACTCGCGATAATATGAACACCCTAATATATGAACACCCCAAAATATGAACACTTATTTTCTTCCATTGACTACTCTAAAATATGAACTTGTGCAAACGCTTTAAAATATGAACAACTTATAGTTGTATTTTAAACGGTTTTTATCTACCTACACAGTGTTATATACAAATCAATTTTTATTCAACTGTATAATAAACTGGGGATTTCCCTAACTATAGCTTTACAATTGTCTTCAGTTGTTAATCAAAATGTTTTACATACAAAAAAAAAAAAGGCACACCGAATGTTTTTTGAAAATGAGATACAAAAAGATCACTGTTGGCAGATACGGCAAATATCAGGAGATTTTTAATAGAGCGTGGCGTTTTTAAACTGATTGAACGAAAGAAAATCACAGGCTTTTTCGCAAAGCTTTAAGTTTGCTTTTCTTTTTTAAAAATCAACAGTTTTTTAAATCCAATGAACAGTAAATAAAAAAAACTTTTACATTAGAAACTTTTACTTTTGCCATTCGCAAATATTAACAATCTTGCAAAAGTGAACTGGCTTTGTTTTAATTAGTTCATAATATCGCGAGTGCACTGTATTTCAGTTAAAAAGTGAAAAATCCTATAAATACTGAAATTTTGCAAAACTTCCTATAAATACTGAAATTTTGCAAAACTTCCTATAAAAATAGAAATTTTGCAACATAAAATTTAGCAGTTCCCAACAAAAAAAAAATTTGCAAAATTTTCTGTAAAAGAAATTTTGCCAATATTAATATAAATAGTGAAAATTTGCAATACATATTCCTATAAATAGTGCAATTTTACAATATTCCTATCAAAAAGGATATGCAACAATATTTCCTATAGTGAAATTTGTTTATACAGTAGTTTTGACTTAACTGCCATTTGTTTACGTGCACTTTTGACTTAACTGTACAAAATTGATAATTTTTGGAATTATTTTTTAAAATTCCATACAAATTCCTTTTTTAAGTGCACTTTCTATACCTGCACATTTAAGATAAATGCACAAAATTTTTGGCATTTTAAAATTATTTTCATACAAAAAATCAAAGTTAGCTGCACTTTGACTTAACTGCCCAAAATAAATATTTTCTGGAATTATTCTTTAAAATCCTTGTTTACGTGCATTTTGTATACCTGCACATTTTTCATATTTGTGGGCAGCTTTAAAATATTTTCATACAAAACATCAAAGTTAGCTGCACACATAAAAATATATGGTGACCACTTTTTCACATAAATATCCAATTTAAGCTGTTTATAAAAATATAAATCGCAATTATTTTGTTTTTTTTCATCAATTTTTATGTTCTTTGTTAATTCTCATTGTTTTTGTTAATATTTATTTTATATTAAATAAACATACATACATGTATAAAATGAACTGTTATTTCCCAGCTAGCATAGGCTGTTTGTTAGACGATTATGTTTAATATACAACTCCTAAAAGAATCTTCTGATGATTATCTGAAGAGTAACAAAAACATATAAATCTTTTTTTAATTAATTTATTTTTTTTACACGCTCGTCTTTAAATCTTGGAATGAACCTTTTGGGACTCTCTGTAAGAGTCGTATAACAATTACTGAGCTACCTAAATAAGACCCTTTTTGAAGTATGAAAATTCTATTGCCAATACAATTTCAATAAAACAAACCGGCCTAGGGATCTGTGAAAAGGATTTTCCGACAGGATGGTGTTGATTTCGCGACCTTAAGGTTTTGGCATGAAAAATACGCCTGATGCCCTTATTTAGGTAGCTTAGTCATACGGCTGAGCATTGCACGAGTTGTAAAATAATACCTACATGAGTCTCATACGACTCTTGGCATGCTTTTTGAAAGACTCGTTAGATAATCTCAACATCATCATAAACGATTCCCTTTACGATTAATATAAGCGTTTTTCGCTGCGTTATGGAAGAATCTTTCATACGAATTAAAAAATGAGCTCGTCGACGATCAAAAAGACTCTTTGTGAGATTCCCAGTAGACTCCTAGACGATTGAAAATGCTAGCTGGATTGAAATAAAATTTTAATAAAATATAAATTTATGTATTAATAAAATAATTTGTTTATTCTACTTTTAAATCAAACACTTTACTTTAGCTGCACTTTTGTGCAGGTAACCACAATTGTGTACCTGCACATTAAGGCAGGTAAATGCATTTAAGATAACTGCATTTTTGATTTACCTGCACAAAAAATCGTGCAAAGGAGATTGTGCAGCTAAGTCAAAGCTACTGTATTCCTATAAATACCTAGGAAAATAATGCAAAATTTCCTATAAATAGTAAAATTTTATAATATTTACTCAAACTAGTTAGTTTCATAATTCGTAACAGCTTACTTCGATCTTAAATGATTTTCAGGAGGGGAATTTATATTAGAGCCATGGTAAGTTATGAACCAATCATCCTAAAATTCTGCAGAGTGATTTCTGGTATTAAAAACATACATTTTAATATATTTCATAGCGTTTTAGCGTTTACAGTGAATTTAAGAAGGCTGCTATATATAGGATCTAAGGTAAATTATGGACCGTATATAACAAAATTCATTAAAAATTATTGGTCATATAACCCTAAGTAGGAAGATATCTGCTCGATTTAAGACGTACTTTATTAATTTACCAGAGCGGGCTTTATATGAGGCCTATAGTAAATTATGGACCTATCATCACGAAATTTATTAGTGCGAGTAGTGAAGTATACAATTTTATTCTGATAGCATTATTTATTACGGTTTTAGGCGTACTAAGCTGTTTTCCGGGAGTAGGATTTATATGGGTCCAAGGGTAAATTATAAACTGATCTTCATGAAATTTAACAGTGTCATTTCTAGTTCTATAAAACTTCAACTTGCCAAAGTTTGTAATGATACCATTATTATTTGTGGTTTTAGGCGTACTAAACTTTTTTCCGGGAGTAAGGTTTATATGGAATCTAGGTAAGATTATGGAATGATATTCACACAGTGTGATTTCCAGTCGAATAAAACGAACTTTTGCAAAATCTTATGTCATTCCGTGCATTGTTCCACCATTTATGTTAGTTTTTGTAACAAAATTATCAATTTTATAAGGTGGTGGTTCCACATTTTGATTCATAGCTCTGATCCTACTGAACCGATTTTGCTGGATTTCAATCCCAAGCTGCTTAGGATAACTACAAGCAATTTGACACCAAGTTTATTTATTTTTATTTATTTCTTTTGAGTTTTTCGAAAGTGAGCGTGTTTTTCAACAGACGGGCTACTTATTTTTTCGATAGAGGCAGGGGAATTGGTACCCCCCATTGGATGCCAATATTAAATATCGCATATCTTAATATCCGCTTCACGCATGTTGTTGAACTTTTGGTAGTAGGATCTTCTGAGCCCCAAAATTGAAATAAAGTAGTATAGGGGAAAGTGGGTTCCCCCATAGGATGTCAATGTTTAAAATCGGATATCTTAAAAACTGTTATAGTGAGAATGTTCAGGGGGGAATACCTCTCACAGGATGCATATATTAAATATTGCTCAACTGAAGAACTATTAAAGGGAGAGTCTTCAAAAGTGCTTAAAGCTACTATTAGAGCAAACTTTAAATTCAAATATAGGAATGGGTGGGGTAGACAGAGGAGGAGCAGTTCCCCTCATAGATAGAAATATTAACAAGAGCCGCTGCACGCATTATGTTGAACTTTTTGTAGTAGGATCTTCTGAGCCCCAAAATTGAAATAAAATAGCAGCGGGGGAAGTGCTTAGGATAACTACAAGCAATTTGGCACCAAGTTTATTTATTTTTATTTATTTCTTTTGAGTTTTTCGAAAGTGAGCGTGTTTTCAACAGACGGGCTACTTATTTTTTCGATAGAGGCAGGGGAATTGGTACCCCCCATTGGATGCCAATATTAAATATCGCATATCTTAATGGTCGCATCACGCATGTTGTTGAACTTTTGGTAGTAGGATCTTCTAAGCCCCAAAATTGAAATAAAATAGCAGCGGGGGAAGTGTTACCCCCCATAGGAAGCCAATGTTTAATATCGGATATCTTAAAAACTGTTATAGAGAGAATGTTCAAACTTTTTAGGAGTCACTCTTATAGTATACTACACTCTTGAAAATAAAAATAAAGCGGGTAGGCGCAGGGGGGAAATGCCTTCCATAGGATGCATATATTATATATCTCTGAACCGATAAAGTGGTTAAAGCAGTGTCGCGAAGCGCACCGGGTTAAGCTAGTTTCCTATAAAAAAATTTTCTGCAATATCACCTTAAAATAGTGAAACTTAAAAATATTGAAACTTTGAAAATAATCTTAATAATAGTAAAATTTTAAATTTTTTTTATAAATCGTGAAATTTTGCCATTATTTAAATATATAGTGAAATTTTGCAATATTTCGTTTATATATTGAAATTTTGCAATATTTTCTACAAATAATGAAATTTTGCAAAATTTTATATAAATATTTCCTATAAATAGTGAAATTTTACAATAGTTCCTATTAAAATTAGTTTGCAATATTATCTTAAAATAATGAAAGGTCGATCCCAATACAATATAAAAAAATTTTTCACCAGTCACGCCCAAGAATGAAGGGTTGTTAATGAAGTTTCTAGAACTTAAAAAAATTTTGCCAGGCCCCTTAATACAGCACTTTTGGTTTTTTTTTATAGCGCTTAACCCAAACAATGACATTTGAAATGGTGAAATCGGCGGCACTATATATAAATAACAAAACGTGGTGTATTTTGGGGAGTGGTAAACCAAAATTTTTTTAAGTTCTATAAACTTTATTGATATACCTTTCATTCCCGGGCGAGACTGGATCCAATTTTTTATTTTGAATTCGGATCGCCCTGGTTTAATGCGGTATGCATGTATGTATATGAAAAAGGGGAGCACCTTTTGAGGCGTGTCATAAACATGAGTATATTAAAAGCTATAAATACTAAGTCATAAAAGGACTTTCTTGTCACGTGCAAAAAATTGGCCGTTAATGGTAAGGATAACATTAGTAGCGCCCAAAATTTTATGTCGTATTTAAAAGTCATCAAAGGCAAACATTAAGCCATAGTCAAGCCATGAACTACGACATGATGAGATGAGATCGGACTTAAAATAGCGTCGCTGTACATAAAAAACAAAATGGGGTTTATTTAGGGGCGTGGAAAACAATTTTGTTTCTTGTTTTAGAAACTTCATTGACATACATACATATCTTTCATTCTTTAGGGTGACTGGCACAACTTTTATTTGGTATATAGGTCGACCCCCTCTAGTGTATATGCAACATTTGCTTTCTCTTTTAAATGCCGCCAAAACTTTTTATTCCTTACAAAATAATCCTAATTAGTATTTAATATCTTTGCCTATATCCGGCAAATCGATTTCTCATTTCTTGTAAAGAAAAACCAAAAATAAAATTGTGTAACAAAATTCGTTTTATTATAAAACAAGAAATCCAAGCCAGCAGGAAGGGGGCGTTATTTGTATATAAAAGTAAAGGAGGAATTTGTACCAGGATTATAATTAGGGTGTGCTCACCAAAAACAAAGACATTATCATCAAACCGAAATCCAAACCAATAATTAAAGGTATAACGAAAATAAAATTCATCTATTAAAAGTGGAGTAGTTGTCTTTTGTTGAAACAACTGATTGTTTGCTTTTAAAAAATAATGATGAGATTCAATGTTTAGATTATTTATAATAGAAATAATATAAAATCATAAAGTATTTAACCAAGAATTACAAATGTCATATTTATTTGATAAAAAAAAATTGTTTAAAGAAACTGAACTTTAGGAGATTTAAAATCTAATCACATTGTCAGTCATAAATCTTTGTTGCATTATTATCTATGGTGTGTGTGTGCGCGCAATAGTGTTGCCAGAAGTAGGCAAAATTCTCTTGTAGGTTTTCTTTACACAAAAACCGACACAATTTTTTATTTAATAAATTGTTGATACTTTTGTAAAATATTATTTTTATACCAAAAAAGTCCAATAAAAGTTAAAGTCATTTGCTTTAATTTAATGTCTGTGTCTTAAAGTCTTTTGTAAAATTCAATTTTTTAGGTTTATTTGTTAATCAATTCTTAGGAAAATTAGGTTTTTTGATAACTATGTACTTTGATTTTGACAAAAAAAAAATCTTTGGATATTTAAAAACATCCCTGTAAAATTGTTACTAAAAACCACACCATCGAAAAAGGACCGTGCTGATGTGTGTAACACATCCAAATATTTTTTCTAGATCCAAATGTTTGTATACCGATCGACTCAGAATCACTTAATGAATTGATCTAACGATGTTCGTCCGGCTGGATATTTGCCCATGTTAGCCTTGGTCAATGAAATTTTAAACATATGTATGTTGTTATTGTTACAAGAACGACACCCCGGGGGTTTGTAGGGAATTGATAGTTCTCTAACTATCGCGGCTGACCAGAGACGCTTTTTGGTACCATGGGAGTCAATAGCTCCCGGAGGAGCCTCGAAAAGTATACTTCTTGCGGGAAATGCTTTCTGTCTTTAAGGAAGGAGGTCTTTGTGGAGGGTTTTACATTTGCTTATAAAGATACACCCATAAAATTATTACAGTAACTGATTGTGGGTTGTTAAATTCGTTTTCCGTACTGTTAAAATTTATTAAAAATATAGTTATTTTACGAATTATTTTATTTCTTAACATTTATGTTTGTTTTTTAATTAAAAAAACAAACCACCAACAAATAATGTTTTTCGTATTTATTTTGTTAAGTTTGATTTTGTCCGGTTAAAATATATTTTTTAAAAGTAAAAACTATTCAATTTTAAGAAATATGGTGTTTAATAAATAAAAATTTTAAAAAATTATGTAAAAATCATTTGTGTTTAATGAAATGTAAATGATCCGTTTTTTAAATGAATTTTAAGTTGTTTAAAATGAATTTTCGTTTGAATTCAACTACATAATATTTTGAGTGTACTTTGTTGTGGTTTATGTTAAAGTCGTGTGAAGGAAGCTCGTGAGAAATCCTCTCTAGGGCTGATTTTTCACTACTTGTGGGAAAGTTCGGACTACTCAACAGACGCTGCTGGTATATTTTCAAGAGCGGCAGAGGTAATATAGCTCCTAAACAATTTTTCCGGGTTTTACACTTAAATTGCTACCTGTGTTTGTTCGTTGATCTCACATGCAGGGATGGCTGGTAAACGTATTATTTGTCACCCAGTGTTTAAGATCCACCATGAGATAAGGCTATCATGGCAGGTGCTCATGTTAATCTTTTCCACATCTGTCACAAGAATTGAAAATGCAGAGAATCGGTTAATAATTTTACATAGACCCTATACAAATTTCTCTTCGAAAAAGGTTGGTATTTAGATTAAATTTGACCCATTAATATTTTATAGTAGACTTTGACATGTGGATTAAGTTTAAACTCTGGCGACACATGATTTTTTTATTCTTTAATTGTAGACCAATTTTTTAAGCAAAACTAAGTTGTTCCGACAGATTTAAATGAGATCTCAAAAACCCACCCTTAATCTCCTTTCCGATTTTTTTTTTTGATATCTGTTCATGCAACGTAGTCACAATGTCAGAACTTTTTTTGTGGTATTAATCACCCTAATTGTGTTTGGCGTATTTAAAATACGCCTACGACAGTTTGGTAATAGATTAAAGAGAACGTGAACTTTTTCCTTTAATCTATTACCAAACAGTCGTAGGCGTATTTTAAATACGCCAAACACAATAAGGGTGCATATAAAATTTGGCGACGGCAGCTTTTACAATTTCGTGCTTGTAGGAATAGCTGCCAGATAAAATGTTACGAAAATCGGCAAATGTTGTAATCAAAATCGTCAAAATGGTCAAATTGACCTGTTCTGAGAATCACTTCAATCCAAATCACGTGATTTTAAATCAAATGTGCCTTTTCAAATCGCACGTGGATTATTGTGGTGTACCGTTTTTTTAAATTTTTCGGTGTGATTTTCAATTGCCGTAAGCACACTAAAGGCTCAGTTAGCCGGGAGTAACAGTAACGTTGCAAATCAGCTGTTTCATTTTGTTGTATGCAAAGCAATTAGAACGATTACAGTTAACAGTAAGATGTTACGTCTCAATCTGTAAGAAAAAGATTGGTCTTACTTTTTTACGGTAAAGTTACTGTTACTGTTACTCCCGGCTAACTGAGCCTTAAGTCTGAGTTCATACGGCTCATTCTTCCTTTTTCTTCTTTGAACATGAATTGGCGTTCAAATGATTAATGTCATGTTGACGACATGTGCTTTTTTGATATTGAAAACAATAACAAAATTTAACAACGAATGAAAAAGCAAAACGTAAAGACAGTACATGCATCTGTGTACTCGTTTCTTTTCCCCTCCTCCCTCTCGCCTATAAAGTAGCAATCTTGTCAATAAGACATGAGCCGTATGAACTCAGACTAAGAAACACAAAAAATGGTGTAATTTTTAGAACGACACGAAATCACAGGTATGATTTTAAAAGCACGTTATTTTCAGAACAGACCTGTTTTGTTAGTTTTTTGAAAATCATATATATGTTTTCTTGTCTCAAAAAATCTCCCTCTCCTATTGACTATAAATGCAAGTTTTAACTTCATTAACAGGATGTCATAAGTCCGAATGTGCTACAAAAGTTTAAGAATCTTAAATTAAAGACGTGACTAGAATAAGAGATTTTATCATTCATAAAAAAGTACAAAAACTGGGTGCCACACGAATTTAGACATATCGAACACTGATTAGAAATTCTGCTTTAGTGCATAAAAAAAAAGGTTAAAAATTACCAGAATCCAAAGCGTAAACTATTATATTTACATATGTTTGTATTATGAACCGCTTAAACGGGTCAATAACTGTCAACCAAATGAACGAAAATATCCAAGAATTTATTCAAAACTATGATCGCCCGGTGGCCGAAATTCGACCACTTGACATTTACTTTCGACAGAACCTGTGCATTATACAATAAAAACGAACACATTTTAAGAGATCGAAAAAAGCACTATTCACCCATCTTTGTACGTATTTTTGCTAGATAAATTAAAACGCTTTTCAAACACTTTAATTCCAAAATTAAGAAAAAAAAATATATTGTGCATATCCCCGTATTTAATTTATAAGATTTTCATGAAAAGTTATCAAAGTAAAAAATCGAAACACGTTAAAAGTCATTAAAAAAAGTTTCAGACTTTTATTTTCTTAAACGACGTTTTTGCGCGACATTATTTTTCAAAATGTCTAACGGTAACCCTGTTCTAAGAAGTTTATACATGTGTGTTTGCAAGTGCAAAATAAAAACAAAAACATTTCGGGAGAACAACAAAGAGCACACCGTCGTTTATACATGCAGGGTTGTTAGGCTTTTTTCTTCAAAAATCGTCAAAAGTTTTAGCAAAATTCGTCAAAATCGTCTTGAATAGTTAATAAAATCGTCAAATATTTAAATTTTACAAATTGGAGACAATTTATTGCATTGAGTGGTTCAAAAATATAAATTTTTAGCAAGAAATTATATTTATGATAAAGAAAGTGATATGGTTAAGTTTTATTCTATTTATTTCAGCAAGTGGGCTGAAATATATTTATCATTTGAAGAGAAATACATAAGAAAAAATATATTTTCATAAAAACATAACAAACATTTATTAATTTCATTTATTCTGTCTATATCAACAGTCTTTTTACCCGACTTGAAACGTTTTATGACGTTAAATTTTAGTTCGAAACTAGTGCATTTTCTTCACTTTGCACTCATTTTTCTGCACAACTTCTTATTAAGAACTAACTTCTTACTTCCTAACACTCAACTATACTTAGAATAACTTACCTAACAGAATTAAATGGGAATTCGGCTTTTTACACTCAAATACATAGGATTATGACTTCAGCGAAAAAATGAAATCGTATGTAGCTACGCAAATCGAAATCATTAAAACGCAAAGCGGATTTAACCAATTTTTAAAAAGCGGACCAGATAGGACCGACGCAAATCGGGGCTCTTGTGTATATTGTGTATCGATGGCATTCATTTAATTGTAGAATTCGAATTACTAGTGCTTCTAATGAAAACCATCTGGTTTGTGATGGGGGAAAAACTTTTTTTGTTTCTTTTCTAATAATTTTTGTATTTCGAAAAATTATTTTTACGTTTTGAACTGTTTCCAATATAATTGTTAATATTTCTTGTAAGTGTTTTATTGATTCCAGAAAATCGTCATAACACTATTACTTTTAGTTTAAAAATCGTCAATCGTCATTTTACTGTATTTTCACAAAAAAATCGTCAAAATGACGAAAAATCGTCACATCTAACAACCCTGTATACATGAGTGAGCACGTGTGTTTGCCAGTATAATGCAAGAAAAAAACACATTTTGGGAGAATAACAAAACACTCAACTTCTTTATATACATGTATGTGCGTGTGTTTGCAAGCAAATTTAAAACACTTTTAAAACCATTTAATCCTGAAAATTTAGAAAAAAAATGTATATTGTGCATTTCTACACAAAAATACCTTTAAAACGATATATGTTTCATTAAAATCGGTGGACGTTAAGATACTTAAAAATCAACGATAAAAAAATTGCTTCCGTATTTATATATAAGATATGAAATAACACTTAAAACTTTTGAAAATTAGTACAAAACTTGTCATTTTGAAAAAAATTATAGTTAGGGTATATCATCAAATCGTCAATGTCAATAAATCGTCAATTCTGACATTGACAGCCGTGCTTTTAGGTCCACAATTGAATATAGATCTCATACAAACCCCGTCCCTAAAATCGCTTTAAGTGGTAAAAATCTCATATAGATGTAGATGGTATCTAGATAATATTCGGCGCAAAGAGTTCTTATATGAATTGTATAACATAATGGATCCCAGCTAGGATAAACACTTTAAAACTTTCTGTAAATAATGGTAGGGCTTGATGGACTATAGTTTCTGACCTTTTTAATTAAAGTTTTGGTAAAAAATTTGTATGTATTCAAGTAATTTTATTTTATTTGTTTTTTCTGGCAACACTGTTGTGCAATCAAAACTTTTAAATTTCTATTATTAATTTT
Source organism: Pollenia angustigena (assembly GCA_930367215.1). Classification (NCBI taxonomy): domain Eukaryota; kingdom Metazoa; phylum Arthropoda; class Insecta; order Diptera; family Polleniidae; genus Pollenia; species Pollenia angustigena. The sequence continues at coordinate 47,814,422 of OV884058.1, forward strand.
ATTTCTAATCTCTTTGTTTGATTCATTGAAAAAAATAGTTTATTTCTTTTCTATTTTACTTAAATTGAAATATTACAATCGCTTAAATATTTTTTGTGTATTTTTATTTATGACATTATGTATCAATCAGTTGTCTTCTTGATTTACAATTTCGAAATGGGTTACGTTTTATCAGTTCTACTTTTATCTGATTATTTTTATTTTAACTAAGTTTTTAGTCAGAATTTCCTTCTCGGGATTTCCGTAATATAAAATGTTTTTTAATTTTAGTTTTTTTCAGCAATCCAAGAAGAGTTTAAAGCATTTATTAGAAAAGTACAGGAATAATAATTAAGGGCTTAAAGCACAAGGGGTTTTAATGCCTTTTTCTACAATTTAGTTTACATATGGAATTATAGGTGAAGTTCGGAGAAGTTGTTCAGAGCACAAGAGGTCACATTAAAATACCTGCTTCGCTGCATAAGTCACTTGAATCCCTTGTGCTTTAAGCCCCTCAATTGAATTCCAAATTTTTAAATTTTAGCATTATTTTTTAGGGCTACGTAAAGTAGGTAAAGCTTACTCAAGACTAACGCGTTGCCAAATGCTTTGAAATTCATGAAATGGTAAAACCAATTAACTATTATATGTAATTGTAGCACAAATTTTATAATTACATTTTGTAACTAGTGTTTTGTAAATGACAAGTATCGGGTGATTTTTTAGCTATTATCTTTTTGGCAACACTGGTTTAAACAGCTGACGCAAGTTTCGTGTTTTGTTTCACTGTCAAACATCTTCAGTTTGGTCTATAATTTAACCATGAATCGTCTTACAAACGAACAACGCTTGCAAATTATTGAATTTTATTATCAAAATTCGTTCCATTTTATGGTCAGCTTAATCGGCCCACTGAAGCGGCTATTCGGTACGTTAATAAGCAGAATTGTCGATTTTGGAGTGAAGATCAGCCAGAAGCATTGCAAGAGCTACCAATGGTGCGGTTTACGGGCTGGTGGCATTATGGACCGTACTTCTTCAAAGATGATGCGAATCGTAACGTAACTGTGAATGGTGAGCGCTACCGTGAGATGATACCCAACTTGTTTTTGCCCGAAATGCAAGAGCTTGAATTGCATGATATGTGGTTTCAACAAGACGGTGCCACATGCCACACAGCACGCTTAACAATGGACTTATTGAGAGGCGAGTTCGGTGAACATTTTATCTCACGTTCGGGACCGGCCAATTGGCCGCCTAGATCGTGCGATTTAACGCCTTTAGACTATTTTTTGTGGGACTATTGTAAAGCTCATGTCTATACACACAATTGACGCATTGGAAGACAACATTAAAACATTTATTTATGAGATACCCGCCGAAATGTTGGAAAGAGTATGCCAAAATTGGTCTAAGCGGATGGACCATTTGAAGCGCAGTCACGGTCAACTTTTGCATAAAATAATCTTCAAACATTAAATTATATGGACCGTACTATCGATTCAAATAAAGATTTCATGCATTTTTCTGAATTTTATAGGTTTTTTTTAAAACTTTCCTATAGCTCTTAAAAAATCACCCATTATAATTTCAAGTAATTGGTATTTTTTAATTACCAAATTATGTTATAATTAATTTGTAAACGGTAGTTATCAAATACTGTTATACTTAATTGGTAAATGCCAATTACGAATTACATGTACATAATTGGTAATTGAAAAAGTAACTGATAAAAAAAAATTTTTTTATATAAATGGTCTTTATATTTTATATTTGTCAAATCGAACAAGAGTGGGACCCGAAATTCAAAAATTTTAAGGCACGGAATTTCGAAAATCCGTTTTACATACATTGCACGAGTTTTTGGTCTTAGAAGACTCCTATTGAAATTTGATGTTTAAAATATTCCTCGAACATGTTAACCCTCTAATGTGCCGTTTTAGTATGCTTTTGTGTGGAAGTTGAAAAAAGTGAAAAATTACCCCTTTAAATGGGCTTTAGAGGGTTAATATATTCGAAGAAAAGAATCGCCATACAATCCTACTGAAGACATCTCAAATAGTCTTTTAACTCAGAAGTTCATTTAGTATATTTTTCGACTTTTACCAAACGCCCTTTCAAGAAATTCAAAAATTCCAATGTCCGGAATTTCGAAAATCCGTTTTAAATACTTTACACGAGCTTTCAATCTTAGAAGACCCCTAGTAAAATTTGACGCATAAAATATTCGTCAAACATGTTAACCCTCTAAAGTGCCGTTTTAGTATACTTTACTGGAGAAGTTAAAAAAAGGACAAAAATTACCTCTTAAAATGAGCTTTAGAAAAGAAATCGCCATACAATTCTACTGAAGACATTTAAAATAGTTTTTTAGCTCAGAAGTACATCTAGCATATTTTTTTTTTTGACTTATACCAAATGCAAGTTCGAGTATCAATCCGGTAATTTTAAATAAACACAAAATTACTGGGGGTCAACAAATGTTCTTAAACTTGTTGTGTTTCACTAATCTTGCACCAATTTTTAAAACTGATTAATTTTATTTATTTCAAACACTCAAAATATTAATAGTTAGCTTAAAACTTTCCTCCTGGATAGTGGGGAAATTAAAAATATTCAATAAGCTACATAGATAAACTAATGGCCCACCCTAACTACCTCGCTCGGGGTTTGCTTCAGTTCGAAGGTCACCAGAGGCTAAAAAGAACCGATACTTTGAGCATAACTAGTAGACATTTATAAAATTTGAATACAGCAGTTAGTGGTTACATTGGTAACAACTAATAAACAACAAGTACAATTAAGATTTGAATACATATTGTAAATTTCGATAAGAAAGATTCAATAATAAAAAAAAATACATTTCAAAAAAAAAAACTTAAAACTTTTATAACAATAATTTACGTAAACTCCAGAAAACCATATTCATGATTCTATCGAGAGACTGGATACCCAAGATTTCACAATACACACACTTATCCAAAACACGCCAGTATTATTTTAAATGCAACAAAAACAAATATTAAATTATTAAATAGAAATTAAAAAAAAAAAAAATCAAGTTACATTTGCTTTTTTAAATTCAGTAGAGGAAGTGAGCAAAAAAAATTAGAGAACGAAAAAAATCTTAGAATTTAAAATGCATTTCACTTCAAGCGTCAAACATGTCAATTATTTAACAGAGAAATGAGTTAAAAGAGAAAAGGCACTAAGAAAATGCAGGGAAAATACTAAACACATAGAAGAAATAAATAAATAAATTGTATGAAATGTGAAAAGTTGTAACTCCTGTCGCAAGCGGCATTATTCACTTTGATTTCAAGTTCAACAGACTCAAGTGTACCAGTGTACGTACACACATGTCACAATCTCATCATCATTATCTTCAACAGCAGAAGCGTCATTAACAACATCATCATCATTATCGTCTTACTCAACCTACATCATGAACAGCATTAACATCCTTGTGGAAAGATATGTTTTTTTGGATGATGTTGTTTCTAACATTATCATTTACAGTAGAAGCATCTTTATTATGCATTAACATTCAACCACACAGACTTTCAAAGTTTTGTTTTTAGATGTTTGATGAGACTACGTGCATTATACGAGGTTGACTAAGAATGACTTTTTATAAGCACGAGAAATTACTGAAATCATAAATTAGGTTCGGATCAAAAAGAATTAAACTATTAATAATTTTTGCACAAGTTTTTGCCTTCAAATTGGAAGTCCAAATCGGTTGTATAAGATTTACAACACGTTTTTCGTGTAGTTTTCTGCTTGATAGCAACCTTTTAAATCGGTTGTAAAAGGTTTACAACACGTTTTTTGTGTTGTATTTTGTTTGATTCCAAGCTCTTAAGTAGCATAGGATTTAAGGTGGAATGTTAATGTAGCTGTTTAAATTCTCCTGAACAAATTTGGTTTCAAATATTCTTATTTAATTGAATCCAAAATTTTTTCTTAGTGAGTTCTTAACCAATGTTGCATCGATAAAAGTTAGCGAAGAATTTAACTTAAAACTTTTGGTTTTTACAAAAGTTGTATTTATTTGTACCCTTCATCGGAGGGTTCGTCTGTCTGTTGAAATGGGTTTTCCAAAGACCCCCGATATGATGGGGACTTGATTGGTATATCTTTATGTCACATATGCTCCGTTTAATTTTGTTATTGAAATTCACCCTGATCGGTCCACAAATGGCTGAGATAGGAGCAAAAAACCACGACTGCCTCTTATCCGTACCCTTAAATCCCCTTTTTTTGTATACCTGCAGATCGGCACGAGAAAAAGTTTCCAAATAAGGTACAAGTTAATTGGTTATCAATACACAACATCCGAAAACATGTGGGAAGGATTGGAGAAGTAGGCGTGGCATAAAATTGATTTATTTGTATCTAAAGAACGGTATTTTTATATCCTTCTGTTTTTATCGCACCAAGGTGAAGGGTATATATGAAAAGATATCAGCCTCTTACTACTCCTACTCCTACTTTTTTTTAAGTGAGGGCCCTAACAGGGAAGGAAACTTTATAGACATTTGATTTGCATTTGCTCTAGCGAAAGATTAATACACAAACTGTCTATCGAAAGAATAATTTTTCTTTGTAATGTTTTGTGCGATGATTCACTGGCCAATCGCACACAAGTTTATACGCTCTCGAAGAACATCGTGTTGTAAGCAAGAAAGATCGGGTATTTGGAACAAGTTTTCTGATTTCATCAGAGCAAAATCTATCATAGAAAACGTTAAACAAGATAAAGCACCATATTGCATCTATGATCCGGTGAGTCAATCGTGTTGAATTTCCTATTGTCACCGAGGCACTTATTCCCCTGTTTTTGTGCACGGTCAAGAAATTCAATATGCTCTTTGAAGCACCGACCCAAATATGAAAGTTATATGGAAGCCCATCTACAACAACACGTATAGTGCGAGTTGGATAAACTTGAACTCTGCGTTATAAAATATTTTTTAAACTTCTTCTTTAAACAAAATTTAACCCTTTTTCCCTTTATTAACATAATTTTTTAATTTTTCTTATTTAATCAATGCTATTCAGAAAGATGAGTGGCGCTTATCATTAAAAAAAAGAACCTGTTTTCGTATCAAACTTCTTTCTATTATATCGACGTTGCTTGTAGTTAGAAGCTGTTTGAATTATCCTCAACTTCGGACTCCTTCTTCTGCTGGAAATAAATACATAAATTTAATAATTTCAAAAGGTTTAAGAAAAATGCCCAGTGTAAACTTATCAAGACAGAATTAAGACTCCTTTATTCCTTCGACCGTTGTTGTTTTTTTTTTAGCTGCATAAGAGCTATCGATGCTTTAACAGCTGAGAATGTCAAACCGTGTTGATATTTCTGTTCAGTAAGGTTTTGCCAGTCATCATAACGCTATAAAAACGCTTCCAAATTGTAGAAATTTTCTTTGAAAAACATAAATCTGTTCGCTAAGTTCATAGAGCACCTCATCCATTTTACAACCAAAATAATCGATATAGTTAGCAAGCAATTTGTGCAGTTTTTGATAGTTTTCGCACTAATTGTACTCTTCTTGATTTAAAACCATCAAAAAGACGAAGGAATATGCGTCCCGGAGAAAATATTGCTGCTGCCGCGCGTAGTTTTGAATAAGACGCCGAAAAGTCGATTCGTCGTGGTTCTCAATTTGTTGTTTGTCCTTCGACTACGTGGGAAATTTTACGTAAGGAGTTAAACTTTCGTGCCCACAAGGTATAGATCGTTCAAGAGTTGAAGCCAAACAACCATCGCATTTTCGCTGATTGGGCTCATTTGAAACTGGCCGAAGATATGACTTTTACCAAAGAATTGTGTTTAGTGAAGAAGCCCATTCCCATTTCAATAAACAAAATTGCCGCATTTGGAGCGAAGACAATCCTCAAGCCATTAAAGGATCACCCTAACATCCATTAAACATACTGTGTGGTGCAGTTCACACGCTGGCGGCATTATCGGCCCTTATTTCTTTCGAAATGAGCAAGGAGCTGCCGTTGCGGTGAATGTCGAGCGCTATCGAGCCTAAATTGACTGGATTTTTGTTTCCAGAAATTAATAAGCTAAATATCAACGACATTTGGTTCTAACAAGATGGCGCAACTTGCCACACAGAGCGCTTAACAACCGATTTTATGCAAAATCAATTTGGTGACAACTTTATTTTCAGAAGTAGTGCTGTTTACTGAACCTCTCGTTCGTGCGATTTTACGCCTGTGGATAGTTTTGTTTATGGGCAATATTTAGGCATTGGTTTATGACAACAAACCAGCAACCCTTGAAGCATTAGAGGCCAAAATTCAAGCCACCATTGACGCCATATGGCCAGATTTATTGGAAAAAGAAGTCAAAAATAGGATTGAATGGAAGGGATGTTAAGAGCTTAAAAAGTATTCACTCAAAAATATAGATAAACAACTGGTTCATACTAACTACCTCCTACTGAACCGATCGACATGCATGCTTTTCTGAAACTTGAATACAGTAAATTAGCAGTTACATTGGTAATTACTAAAAAATTACAATAAGAATTAAGCTTTGAATACATTTTGTAAATTGTGAAAAGAATGATTCAATAACAAAAAAAAAAAAAAATAGGACCATAACTCGTAGCCGTGGGTGACATATCGTCAGCTCAGAATTGGTTTGGCGCATATGCCAAAAAGTCGGAGTGGGGAAAAACGACAAAGAAGATTTACATGAAGATTTCTCAAAATGTACCCGATAGAATTTTTTTATATTTTTACCACTGCTTCCGGTACATGTTTTGAAGAAAAATGTAAATTTTTGCGCACTTTCATGAATAAAGTTAGAATTTAAAAGTATTTTTTTCAAAATGAAATATATTGTTTTGTGCCGCATACGCCACTTTTCTAAAAAAAAATTAAAAAAGTGGCTTTTTGTGCTGCATACGTATACTTATTGCTGTGTATTGAGTAACTTGTTGTTGAGATGAATTTTTTTTTATAGTTTTTTTATTTGATTTTACTTTACAAAAACAGAAAAAACAGTTCTACTGTTATGAAAAGTTACATAAATAGCCACAAATTAAACAACTTAAATAATGCAAAAGTAAAAAGAAAATTTAAAACTTAATATTGAGTAAATTGTTATAATAAGCTTTATCAACACGTGGAAGAAATATAAGCAAGTCTTTTATGTCTCTATTTTTATCGCTGGAAATAAATAATGGTTTCGATATTTTCAAAACATTCGTCAACAAATTCTCAGGAGTTTTCAAACAATTTTTTGATGCAGACTTAACCAAAATTGCATTTTTATATTTTTCCTCTCTGGTAGAAGTTTTATAATTTATACATAAATCATTATTTTAACTGTATAGAAGTACTTAAATTTTAGCAAAAGGGACTTTTCGAAAGTCCATTTTATTTGCTTCCAACGAGTATGTGCGAAAATTGTCATAACTTTAAGTTTTGTTTTATTATTTGGCATTGTTTTAAGCAAATTTAGTAAATGAAGAGGACTATGAATTTCAATATTCTTTAAGTACCGGTCAATAACACCATGGACAAAGTCCACTTCTTGAATTAAAGAATGTTCTGGTTCTGAAGACTTTTGTATTACGGCATCAATATTATTTTGTTTAAAGGGTGCCCCGGTAGGCTAGCTAGTAGTGAGCTAGTCTATCAACTCCTGGGTTGCGGGTTCGATTCCCGCCAGAGACACTGGTTTCTTTCCTGCAGACAAGCGTCAAGCTTCGCGGGGATTAGCATAGGGAATTAAATTAAAAAAAAAAAAAAAAATTTGATTGCGGTTGCGTTAATTTGATTTTTATTTTGAGGTACGCAAGAATCGCTCCATAATGTCAAAGTTTTAATTAGTGGATAATCTTTTATTAATTCATTTAAAATTTTAATTAAAGCACTAGCAATGTCGTTACCACTCCGACCGCTATGAGCTTCCGTCCACAAGGCACAATAAGTAAAAGTTGGTATATTTGGCATAATAATGGTTGCTGTAAAATTGTACATATTCAATTTTCGTTTGAAGTAAAATGTTGAAGCATTTCCCTTAGGTAGGCTAAAAACACTTTGCATATCATAGCAAACCGTACACTTGGTTGGGTCCATTATTTTATAAAACTATTTTTCACAAATTAATTTTCTTGTTGTCATTTTATTTTGCTTTTGCTTTAACTATATTTTTTCTTACGGCAATGCAGCAAAGCAACAGTAAAATTTATTTTGTACGTTTTTGTATGAATAATTTGCTGCAATCGCCAAACAATGGCTTGTAGAGCAAAACAGTACTTAAAAAATGTTGAAACAGTTGATATGCAGCAAAATTAATGCTTTATATCTCAGAAACCATAAAAATGTTCGCGAAACAGGTTTTTGATTTAGAAAGAGGGTATTAAAAAAATATATTCCTCATACCTAACTCATTTTTTTTTAAATGGCCGGTAGGTCAAACCAGTTATGAGCTGACGATATGCCGAAAATTATATAAAAATAAATGCAATGGAATTATCTACCAGATTATAACAAAACATATTTATTCCAACAAGATTTCTGCCTTTTATTATCATTTTTAATTCTCATGCAGTTTATAAACCACGTTTTACATCAGAAGCAGCTTTCAATGACAATATAAGGTTGCGTAAATTTCAAAGGTATTTGTGTCAAATGAATATTTATTACATTTTCTGGGGTTTTTCCAGAAAATTGTGATGGTTTAAAGGTTCTGCTAGATTGAAGCAGTCCAAGTTACTTTTTCAGACATAAATGCAAATGTTAAGTTAATTTATTGTTTTCCAGCATCTGATCTGATCTGACCCATTTGGAAAATAAAATTCTGATTTCTATTTTAATCAATACCCAGTAAAAATTTCGCCTACTTTTGTTAAAATTATTAGCTTATTTCACTCATTGTTTACTAGCTTTCTTCTTTATAACTACTATAACTACTTCTTAACCATTTGTTTTCCAGGTGTATGTAGGGAAAACAGAATGACTTACATTTAAATGAGTTCATTTTGAAAGATCCCTTGTAAAATTCATTGGCTCTTTTAGTAGAATTGTAAGAAGTATTTTTACTTTTCCCTGTTTACTTAACACATTATTTTGTAGGCAAAGTTTTTACTGGGTATGTCATTACAAACTGATCCCATATTATACATTATGAATTTTATGAATTTAGTTCGGTGGCGATGACGTTGCGTCTACTGAACCCTCTTTTTCAAAAGCATTTTACAGCCGAATCTCGTTCTGGATACGTGTTAGCAGGGAGGAGAGCCCGGGATCTGATCTTTTATGGCCCATTTGGAAAATAAAATTCTGATTTCTATTTTAATCACATTATTGTCTTTAATTCGGAGGCGAAATCATTCCTTTTTCAGAACCCTCTTTTTCCAAAGCATTTTACTGCCGAAACTCGTTCTGGATAAGTGTGCGCAGGGAGGAGAGCACGGGATGTTGGTATTCTATAAATGATAACCTTAAGCCAACAATTAAAAGGAAAATGAAAAATATGAACATGTTAATGCACAAAAACATTCCATCTTAGGCGTTCTTGCCGCAGTTTGATGCAACTGAAAAACACAAGTGGTTCATAGCTTTAGCTTTTGGTATCTTTTGTTTTTGATAAATAGTCATACAAATATCCTTTTTCTCGCAGCAAAGTTTTTCAACATCTCTTGGAACAAAAAAGCGAATAATTATGTGAAACGTAATGCACAAAATCATTATCATCATTATAATTATCTCTAACATCATCAGTGTAATTGAAAATGTAGCGTATGGAAAATTTATATTTTTAGCAAATCACAAAAATCATGTCTCTCATCTTTAAGGGAAAAAATGCGTTTTGTTTGTTGTAAATAATGTTGTTGCTTTTTTTTTACTAATTCGCAACTTAATGCGTGTTATGTTATTGTTGCTGCTATTGTTGTATAGATCATGAACAGATGCATCAAAGCTAAAATCTACACTCACAGGATTTTTAGATTCCTTTGTGTAATAACCCAAACCACCTGTCTCCGGCTTGCATTCTTTTACTCATACACTCCATTCATGGTATTTTTATACTCAAACAATCCGCACGTCATTCAGTCAACCTGCCAGCCAGCCAGCCAACCAACCAAGCAACCCACTCACTCACTTTGTTTCCTTTCATTTCAAGATTTTTATTTTCGTTTTCCTTTTTCTTGTGTTTGTTATGCACGTTGAGCACTATCAACAACAACAACAACATAAAAAAAATGGGATGTAGGGAAATGCGTGTTGAGAAATCGCGTTTTGTTGTTATTATTGTTGGTAGATTTTTTGTCAACGACATAAATGCATATGTTAACTTGAGTTGTTGCAAAGCTTAAAAGACAAATATATGCTTACGTACACGGATGTATTTGGAGAACAAACAAATACTTATGTAGTACCCAGTAAGCAATTTCTCAGGAGGATCTCTATAGTTCTCTTACGTTTTTTTTTAACATTTTTGGAATCGAACAACTTTTCACCTGTTTTAACTCAGTTGCATCTTTGAAGATTGCTAATATTATTTTTATTTGGCTTGAGGCGTTATTAAAAATATTTTTGCAATCTTGAGTCTACTGATCGATTCGGAATATAACAATGAATTAAGGTATTAGAATATTTCTGTAGCACAGTAAGAACCTGCAATATAATTAAGACTCCAAACAGGGACTAATGTTTCTTTTACTAGTTCTGAGTTTTTCTTATCAGAATCTTCTCATACATATGTTCTTGACTGTATTTGCGTAATTGTTGGTAAATTTTGAGCAGATTTCGTGAAACGTTCGTACACAATAAAATTTTGCAAAGCATTGATTATTGTTAGCTATGACCTATTCTAGTGAGAGCATTCTGCATCTATCAAAACAAATGGTAGTCGAATGATGCCTGGACAGCACTACAAGTAGAGTAGTGCTGCCAGCAAAAGTCAAATAACTTGACAATCGAAAAAATTACCCTGGATTTTGAAAAAATAACTGGACAATTTGAAAATGCACTTAACTATAAGAAAAAGTAAAATTTTACAGTTCCTATCACAATCATACATTTTCTAGTTCGAAATTATCTTAATCAGACGAGGAGTCTTCATTTCCAACATAAAATAAACTAAAGAAATCGTTTCGAAACTATGTTATACGAGTTTTATAATTTTCTTTTTCATTTTACTATTAACCCATTAAAGACTGAACCCCGATTTCGTGGCACGATTTTGATGAAATTTCACACATTTGATATTATGGGCATTTATATTGATCTTGCGTTTTTTTTTTTTTTTTACCTGTCAAACCTTGGCCCCTATACCATGGGTATTTTTCTACCCACTTCGCTCTTAAAGAGTTCTAAAACACAAGATTTTTTGAAAACCAAAAATTTAAAAATTCATTAATTGCATGCATTGATGTGTGTGTTGTGTGCTTATGTCACTATGTACGTTGAATCTGTCCCAGCGGGAAAAGGAAGAAGTACGGATGCCTTCTAGAGGGCCTTTGTATTCCTTCTTTTGGATGAAAAGAATGGTTAAATTTTAAGTTCGGATGTTGGTTTTGAATAAATATGGAACAAAATATCTGCCAAATGGCTGAGGCATAATTGAGGTTCTAAGCCGTTAATGGGCCGAATTATCTCATCCTATAGCTCTTGAATTGTTGCTTGCTTATCGACGTACACCTTTTCTATCAAATAACCCCAAAGAAAGAAGACCAACGGTGTCAAATCAAATGATCTTGGCGGCCAATTGACATCGCCACCACGTGAGATAACACGGCCATTGAATTCGTTGCGCAAAAGAGCGATTGCTTCGCTAGCTGTGTGGCACCGTGCTGTTGAAACCACATATCATCCACATCCATATCTTCCAATTCGGGCCATAACAAGTTCGTTATCATCTCACGATAGCGAACACCATTCACAGTAACTGCCGGACCGGCCTCATTTTGGAAAAAATACGGCCCGATGATGCCGCCAGCCCATAAGCCGCACCAAACAGTCACCCTAGGGATCGCATTGGTTTTTCGACAATCACTCTTGTATTATCATTCGCCCAAATGCGGCAACTCTGCTTATTGCCGAATCCACTGAGGTGAAAATGTGCCTCATCACTGAATCACGAAGTGCACGATGTGCATTTTGATTTGAACGCCATAATAAGGTGAGGTTCACATTCAACATTGGCCCTTTACAAGGTTTGCTCGCTCTATTCCACTCTCATATCTTTTTACACACGTTGTCATTGCTCTCGCTTCTTTTGCAGTTACATAAGAATGGTAACGGGATCAAAAAAAAAAAATTCTTTTGCTTTTGCTTGTGCGAAAAAACATAACAAAAAATGTTACTCCTTCTCTTCTCTGTTGTCATAGAAGGGAATGTGGAATATTTTATATTTTATACGAAAGAGCCGAGGCCTTCTTTCTAATGCCAAAAAGTTTGGATCCTGCTATGGTGTATGCCAGGAATTTACACTGCATGCTAAGAAAACCTGAAGGATCTCCAATCATGAGTCAATTTTATTTCATGTGAGCTTTGTTGAAGCATTGGTGTAAGAGAAAAAGTTGTCACAAATGCACAAGAAATGGCAAAGCGCATGGAGAGCTTTGACTATATGATATTATTCGGCTTGGCCGTTTCGGACAATGTGAAGCAAAACTGAGTTTGGTTGTACAAAATGCAAATTTTAGTTACACCCAAAGGCTTGTTTTGCACATTTTCATGCTGGTGTCCCAAAAAACATTAAAAATATAAAATTATCTCAATAATCGACCACAGTTGTGATATTTATTTCTTTATTTTTTACTAATAAATAGTTCATTTTACATAAAACATCGCATTTTTACTTGCCAAAAATTAAAAAAAAAATTATGTGTTTTGAACCCTCTGACAGCGAAGAGGGTATTTAAATACCCATGTCATTGAATCAAAGCTGTGGTCAACGTTATTGGCCCAATTTAGCTAATATTTTTTTCTAAAGCAGAGCACACCTAAGGCTGTAAGTCACCAAGAGGGTTTTACGATTTTCCACTCTACCAATTTTCCAGAGCCGTTGTCGTTCACTTTTTCCAAATATTAAAAATTGCTAACTTGTAAGCCGCTAACTTACCCAATTAAAAGGGGCAACATTTAATTTCAAACATTTGTTTAAGTAGTCTTATCCTTTCTTTATCTATCTGTAAAAACCAATTTCCGATACCTCTTACCTGAAGTTAGCCAGAATTTTTCTACGAAGGCTCTGTTTTTGGGTATTTAAATACCCATCCGTCCTTAATGGGTTAATTACAAATATTTATTGGGTGATTTCAACCGACTAAAGATATATATACTTCATATAAAATGATTTTTTTCCACAAAGCTCTTAATGCCAGTTGCAATACAAAATGATATATAATGTCTAAAACATATAGACACACACACAAAAACAAATATCCTTTAACAATATCAAGCATCAGCAGCAACGATAACGACAACGACAACAAACAACAAACGAGTACAATGTGAATGCAATACAGCTGCTGATATTTCACATTCTTTAACTATAAGTACTTTCAGAGCTTTTTGCATATGTAAAGGCTGGATATTCGCAAAGACAAAAAATCAGCATAACAGCTTGCAATTCTAAATAAAAATAAAAAACGCGCAGTTACACTGTGGAATATTGTAAAAAGGAATTCACTGCCCTAACAGTTTTTCTTTAGTCCTAGTTAATTTAAGTTGGGTTCTAGTTCGTTTCTAGTTCAGTTGTAGTTAAATCCTAGCTCAATTCTATTTTGGTGATAGTTCTGTACTAGTCATTGCAAATCTAAATACAAAAACGTGCAGTTACACTGTGGAATATTGTAAGAATGAATTAACTGCCTTAACAGTTTTTCTTTAGTCCTAGTTAAAGTTTGGTTCTAGTTCAGCTGTAATTAAATTCTAGTTCTAGTTAAGTTCAAGTTCTAAGTCCTTAATCCGAGTAAGTTCAGTTTCCAACTGGGCTAGTGCACGAAAGTACCAAAGAAAATGTTTCACATTCTTCTTCTCAGTTTAATCTGCGGCTGTTATCATAGTGTCCGGCTCCTAGGCGCTGTGCATGCTTATCTTTAAGGCAGAAATTATAGATACAAGTAGTGAGACATAATTTCTGGTCATAGAGAGTAGAGAAATAGTACGCTTGTCCTCTATGTGAGGCCACAATTGCCTGGTAATCCTGCAACCAGTGTTGCCGGCTCATCTGTTGTTCGCGGTATCGATTATCATTTGCCGCATTTGGATTTAACAAATCAACAAGGAATTCCACGTCCTCCAAGTCTAGTGAAACCCAGAAGGTGGTATGCCACTTTGCTCTGGAATCCAGAGTATCCAGAGAAAACGAAAGTCATTATGGACACACAAAAATATAATTGTCTGATGAGAAAGAAATCGTTAATACCAACATTTGTACGAGAGCTATTGAAATGAAAGTTATATTAAGGAAATAAGGCATTTGTAGGAGCTGCAGCTCAGTTATGTTACAGTCAGAGTAATTTTCGATTGAGAGTTTATTATAGAAGCTATCGCACACCTAACATTCACTTATTTGCGTGTTAAAATTACACTGAATTTAAATTCATTTGTGAATTTGTATCTCGATAGAAAAACTGACATATCTTCCACTTCTTCATGCGTCATTGGCAAAAAAGAAACCGTTGCTTTTACTTCGAATTCATTAAATGTAAACAGTCGCTGTCAATCCAACTCAAAAAGCAAAAAGTTTTCGTTTTTTTCGACAGTTTTTGGTTTCGACTGCAGGTTTTAAACGCTGAAAATATTTGTATAACATTTATGGTAGTTTTAAGTGAAAGCTATGGTTTTTAAGGACCTAACAGCAGAAAAAGCTAAAGGGTCTTATTTCTGACATTCTTACTCCATTCAATCAGTTCGTAGAGTACATGGCAATTGCAAGCACGTGTATATACATACATACTCTTCTTATAGGATTATTTGTATCAACATTTGTCTATGCACACACATATACATATGTAGATGCATACATATAATATATGTGTATAAGCTTATATGTGTGTGGTTATGTCACCCGTCAACATACAACATGCCTTTGCATAAAATCGGTAAATTGTTAAAGGCTCTTGGGCCGTTTTTCTTTTTTCCAGAGCTTTGTTGTTGCTATTGCAACTGCAATATTAAATAAAAAAAAAGTGAGAGGGGATATTTTAAGAGGGAAGGAGGACCTCTTCATATTGCATACTTTTGCAGCAAAAAAAACGTTCAGTTTTTGTTGCTTGTTTATTCACTCGCTCAACACTAAGCCCAACAACATTAAGAATTTCTTAAGTCTTTTTTTTCATGGATTGTTTCTTGGCTTTTTGTTTAATGTGATTTTTTTTTTTTTTGTTTTTCATTCGTTTGCGTGGATATTTGTTGTAAATTTTTTTTTTATCCTTAAAATTCCAGTTTTTCTACATCTAGGGAAACCTTGTAACCATTTTTCATTGTAGCATGTGTTGTTTGTTGCAACAACAGAAAAATTCATATACAAGCACATACAAAAAAAAAAATATGAAATCATTACATGTTGCAGGTGGAATTCACATACAGATGTCTGCTGTTTCTTGTTCACTAAACGCGATTGTTTTTAGCTTTTTATTTTCTTAAAGGAATTTTTTCAACTTGGCAACAATCGGATACAGTTGATGAATAAAACAAACAGAACTGAATTGAAATTGATTTCACACTTTAAACAGGAGTAAAATATTTGCTTTAGTTTTTTCTTACTTGCACCAGTAGTTTTACACAAAAATTTTCAAGATTTAAAAAAAAACTTATTGTGGATTTTTCAAGAGCCTCAAGGCCATGAATTTAAGAGTTATTTAAACAGAAATCTCAACAATTTATGTATTCGTTAATTTGCAATTTAGTGGAGACACTGAAGTGCTAAGGAGTACATTTTATTTTGAAAATTAAAGAGATTTAGGAATTTCTATAGTTAACCTTAGGCAAATCCTAAATACAACCAATACGAAAAATATGTTTAAAGGGTTTTTTTTTTGTTGATAATGTAAAATAATGCTTTGGAATAAAAGACAATAAACTAGAAATTTGTATAGATCTAAAGTTTCATTTTCAATCTGCAATTACCAAAGTTACTAAAAGAATTGTAAGATTAACTATACAACTTTACAATAGACGATTGCCAAGTTTTAATCTTGAATTTTCTTTATATGAATGGTTGGAATGGTACTGCAGCTTGCTTGAGAAAGTCTATAGGGTGGTTGCGTTAATGATCATAGGATCTCTGCAATCTACAGCGAGGAAAGAGCAGATCACTATGTTGAACATATAGCTCTTAGTTTCACTAGACTGGGGGCTGTGGACCTTTGGTCCACGCGAATCACACAGCACATGTCTGCTGATCTGGCAGGACGGGATTATTGCAATTCGGCACCCTTTTTCGTTGCTTTAGTCACGGATCATAATTACAATGGTGATGGGCCTACGCTGTAGTTCTAAAGGTGCTATCAGACGGGATGTATTTTACATATGTACCGTCAAATTTTCCATCTGTAAAAGTTGTACACATCGTGTGATACATATGAAACTTTGCATGTGTAAAATACATGTGGAAATACATATGTAACTTTTTGGATTAGAACACGCTCTATTTTCCTGTGGCAAACATAAACAAAACAGCTGGTTTGTTTTGAAACGTAAACAAAAGTCAGCTTTTGTTTACATTTATAGGTTATGTCATAAGGAAAAACATAAGCAGGTGTGATAGCAAAAATTATGAATCGTATGTAAACTGGAAATTTTGACATACATACGGAATTACATATGGGTAAGAAAAGTGACAGTACATATGTAAAATACATCCCGTCTGATAGCACCTTAAGGTGTTTGTTTCAATATATGCCATTTTTGTTTAATTTCACACTTTTCAATTGAAAAGTTTCTCGACGCGACAGTTACAGAACATGGGCAATGCATAAAATCGTAGGTCTTCTGTTAAATCTAACAAAAAAAAATGCAAAGAGTTTCCGTTAGATTTATTAAAAGTTCTACGATATTCTTTATCACTTTAAAATTGTGACAATGGTAAATTTAAAAGTTTATTTTTTTGATATGGAACAATTTTAAAACCGTTTAGAGTGGGAACTTCTTTTTAAAGCAAAGCAGCGAAAAAGAAAGATAGCGTTTGCTATTATATTTTATAAACATTTTGGCTGCGGCATGTTCAACTTAATATTTGCAAACAAATTTAAAAAGTCATAACCTTATTGTACATGATATGTGGAGATTAAGTTACTTGTTCAGCAGGACGGCCTTAGTGGTATACCTTCAACTTGCAACAAAAGCATATTGTACTACCTCCCCGTGGTAATCTCTGGAAACATCTCTAGTAGATGGCTAAAATACAAAGGCTCTAGTTGAGACTTCGCTAGGATGTGACGATGAACTTCCAAAAGTCTAGCGCCCTTGAACGAAAGGATTCAATGGCGTGAAGTATTCACTATAGTACTTAAGGTTATATGGCTCTCCTCGGGGATCAGTGGCCCGCAGGTGCTGATCATTGGTGTGGTATTGTTGTATCGTTCACATGCAGTGGAGGACTCTTATAATGTCAAGCGATTTGAATCAGAGAGATAAATATTTGTTGTGTAATACTTTTTGTGAAAGAATGTTCGTCTAGCGTAGTAGACACGAGGTTATTGAGTGGAGTGTATTAGAAATGTCAGATGTAGTGAATATTTTATATGATCGGATTAGTAGCCCTTCTAAGTAGAGTACGCTGCTGGTTTCGTGGTGAGCAGGGCACGCTCTCACATCGGGCCAGATGCTGCTTGAGGAGGAGGTGTGAAAATCCTTATATATTTAATATTGCACTTCATGGTTGTTATGAAACCAATTGGACAAGACCTTTTAATTCTGGGTGGAGAGGTTTGCGATGTTATAATACGAAGATGGGTTTAGTAACGCCATCCTAATACAGTTGTTGCTGTTGCGCCCTTCAACACAACAAGCCCGAGGGGAAGGTAGGTGAAAACTTTCCGTTGGTACCCGTCGCATGTCTGTCCAAAAATGTATCCAATAATAAGATAAGTTTGTTTCTTTCACAAAATATTAGTGTTACTAAACAGGAATGAGGCTTTCTGATTCAAAATGCTTTTCTTACAATGATGTCGATAAAACAATTACACGACGTGGTTCGTGGTGCTACCCAAACTAACACGGGTAGATTGTTCCCGACTTACAACTGGAACTGGTAGAGTGGGTTCGGTTGTGAGGAGGACACATCTTTGTCCTGTTGCTAATCAACAGCAGAGATTAGATAGCTCGAACTTCAGAGCAATAAGTTTGAATGTATTCAGTACCGTGAACGGTTTACATATTGCAAGATATGCGAGCCTTGTCGACTCTGTATGCCAGCATTAAGTAAATGTAAATTACTCAGTGGCTAAGACCCACCATGCAATTACGTCAGAGTACATTTATGCTTGTAAAGCATGGACATTTGTACATGTTATGTATTTATTATGTGTAAAAATTATGCAAATAAACCAATTTAGACAATGTATAATTTATACCTTGTTCGGTGAGGGGTATAAAACACAATATGGGATTTTACGAAAAACATTAAGAGGCAGTCGTGGTTTTTGCTCATATATCAGCCATTTATGGACCGAACTGGCTGAATATCAATAGCAAACAATTCCGGACTATATCAAGCCCTATTTGCGATTATATCGTAAGCGGCAATTTATCGATGCAAATAGATTGCAAATAGATTCTTAACACTCGTTACAATGACGAACAAATTCATAGAATTTGAATTTGTACCGTTGCGGAGAAAAAGCGCTTCTAAATCCAAATATAGTACTGCACTGCTTAAGAAAACAATAATAAAAACCTTAATTTTTTAAAACTAACTTTTGACGCTTACGATATAGTCGCAAATACGGTTCGATATGTGTCATAAATATATAACTACCAAGTCTTTATCATTTCTGGGGCTTCCCTATTTCAACATACACACGGACAGACGGACATCGTTAAATCAACTTCGCTCCTCATAAGGACCCAGAATATATATACTTAATTCCTTTAACCTTCCGTGAAGGGTATTATTAAGGGCGAAATACATCCTCTTCTTTTGTTAGTATTTAAAGAAAATCAGAAAACAGAGAAACAAACAAATTTGTGTGTATAATTTCCCCACACACTGTCATCAACGACTGTCATTGTTACAATAATTCTTGTTTTTTTTTTTTTTTTTTTGTTAATCCCGAATAAAAAATGTCATTCATTCATCTTTATCCAGCACACCTGCTTTTCCTGGTTCTATACATTTCTTTAATCAATGAAGTGTTCACATGTATTAGATAATTGATGCAGGTAATTTATTGACATTCTTCGAATGATATAAAATCATAATGGAAAAAGACAGGCTTTGAAAAGAAAAATCGTAATAGTTTTTCTAAGCTGGTAAGTATAAAAAAATAAACATAAATAATTTATAAGAAAATTTCTGTAGACCGGGCATATGTTTTTGTTGGACTTCATCATTATCTGGTGATGATTAACAGCTGAATTAATGTTGTCTATCATTCCTCATTGAATGGCCATCATTCCACATTTATAAAATGTGAAAACAAATGAAAAATCCCGACAATAACTCAAATTGGTAAATGATATTAAACGAAATAATGTTATTAAAGGAATTACGGAACACAATACTAAATTAAGTTGTTGCCAAGAAAACATTACAACAAAAAATGAGCTTTGTTTTGAGAAAAAATATACAACAATTTAGCTAAACATTCAAACCCAAGACACAACTCTTATTCCAGCTCTAATAAAATTATTTGAAATATATTCATTTATATGTCCGTCTTCCAGAACGTCACTCAGTCAGTCAGTTAGTCTACATTAACGAAGGATATGACTTGGCAAAAACATGAAGACATCAAACTGTTTATACAGATATGAAAAGATATGCTTACAAACAGCAGCCAATAATAATATTTTACTAAAGACATTTTTATACTCTAATCATAGATTTCTGTTCAAAACAATTTTACTTCTTTATGCCATTCATTTCTTTCTTCGCTGTTTCTATATTTTTCAATCTTTTGTATAACTTTGAAATCATTAGGTTGTATTGATATCTTGCCAAATGAATTGGTAATTGTATTAGTTTGTTTATATCTTCATTAATCGCAAACCTTATTGTTAATGTAGTGATGAGTCAGTAAGAAATTGTTAAAGAAAATAAAATAATTTGTTAACATATTTTTCTGCAAATCTAATCAAATTTTGGTATCAATATTAGAGTACCTCTTTAGGGAATTATTAAAATTTTTCTTTTTCAATTCGATATACATTCTTATTTGGAAATATATTTGAATTTATGTACATTAAAAAAAGAAAACTTTTCTGAATTTTTCATTTGCTTTGTTATCAACCCACAGTGAGTGTTGTGAATTAATTAGCACATTTAATTGTAATAAATATTTGTTTTTATACCCTTCACCGAAGGTAAAAGGGTATATATAACTTTGTCATTCCGTTTGTAATTTCTACAATATTGATCCTACACCCTATAAAGTATATATATTCTGGGTTCTTATGAAAAGCGAAGTTCAAATCCGGTTGTCCGTCTGTCCGTCTGTCCGTCTGTCCGTCTGTCCGTCTGTCCGTCTGTCCGTCTGTCCGTCTGTCCGTCTGTCTGTTGAAATGGGTTTTCCGAAGCCCCCAGATATGATGGGAGCTTCGTTGGGGTATCTTTCTGTCAGGTATTCTTATTATAATTTTGCTATTGAAATTCAGCCAGATCGGTCCACAAATGGCTGAGATATGAGCAAAAAACCACGACTACCTCTAATTTTTCCCAAAAATCCCTTGTGGTTGTTGTATTTTTATTACTTTTTGCTGTATAACTGGGGAACGGCAAAAGCAAAAGTTTCCAAATTAGGTACACACATTTAGG
Source organism: Pollenia angustigena (assembly GCA_930367215.1). Classification (NCBI taxonomy): domain Eukaryota; kingdom Metazoa; phylum Arthropoda; class Insecta; order Diptera; family Polleniidae; genus Pollenia; species Pollenia angustigena. The sequence goes on from OV884058.1 coordinate 47,835,372, forward strand.
TTGCCAATACACACCATTCTACAAAATGTGGGCGGGATTGGAGCAGTGGGCGTGGTACCTCCCGTACAAAAAAAATTAAAAATTTTATAAAAACCTAAATTTTAAGGCTGCCATATGTCCTATGGATATGATTTATATACCAAAATATCGGAAATTTTTAGTAGAACATATTTTATAAAAAACTCGGGAAAATCGGTTCAGATACAAAAAAGTTATGACCAAAATTTTTTTTTTTTTTTTAAATACCCACTTTCGGGAACCATAGATCTCCCGGAGTCCAAGCTTTATAACCAAGGTAAATGGTAAATTTCTTCTTTAACACGTTGGTATATAAATCTGTCAAATCGGTTAAAAAATGGCTGAGTTATCAGCAAAAAACCACGACTGCCTCTAATTTTTCCAAAAAAATCCCTTGTGGTTGTTGTTTTTTTGTTTTTTTATTTGAACGAGTTGAATTTTAAGCATAAGAAACATGTACACATGCTTGTACATGATTGTTCGCTTTAATTGAAAAATACATACCTACATATTAAACTAATAATATGACGGAGTATATTATACTATAATTCTTTATTTTTAACAACGTTAATAGCTCAATGGTCTGGGCGGTTGCCCAAGAAGGTTTGTTTTGTTTGTTAAATTGCCGGGGTTCAAATCTCGGCATCTCCACCTCTTCCAAACAGAAAATTTTTTAACTTTTTTTATAAATATTTCTATAAACGATTTTAAAATTATTCAGCGATTTTTGATTTTTTCATTTTATTAACAATATAAATATGAATCGTTCGCCTTACATGTGAAACAAAAACCATATTTTACAATTTGTTTTTGGCTTAAATGTAAATACCTAAGTATGTAGTATGTACGAGTATGCAAAAGTTATTTATGTGTATTGGTAGGCATTGTTTTCATGATTGTTGTTTTTTTCAGTTTTAGAGACGGATTGTTGCTATGTTTTGATAATCTCTTCTTACATTTCAATTCAAAAATCTCACACGTGTTGCCATATTATTTTTAAAAAATCTTATTATTTCTAAAAAAAATCCCATTTGTTATTTGAAAGCAAAACATTCAACAATAAGTATTTGCGTACGTAAATGTTTAATTTAATCAAAAAGCTAGAAACATTTAAGTTTGGATAATTTTATTGACGAAACCAATGACATAGAAACAGATCTTAAAATTTGTTCACAGCTTACTCTGACATTAGGCAAGGCAAAGAAATGCTAAAAATTATTTTGAAAACGCTACAAATAATTCTTAAAGTTGTTCATTATATTGTTTTAAATCCTTATACATTAAGTGACTCATTTTAAACAAAATTAAAATAAATGGTAATATTTAAACAAGTATTTAGGTAGATTTGATATAGCATCAGATATAAATACCACAATTGGTTAACCTTGAAATTGGAAGGCCCTCTAATAAAAACAAAATACAAACGGTTTTATAGCTATTTCGATTTAAAAGAATTTACAAACATATTTAGACAAGATTATTTTTTTTATATTTTAAAAAAACAGTCATCATTAATTGCGTAAAAGTTAGTTTATAACAATTTATTTTAGTTTTAATTGCTAAGACTATTCCATCCAACTTTAAAAATTAATCAAAAGAAGCTTAAAACATTTTTCTTTAAAGCTAATAAAATGCCAAATGGAAATTTTACAGCTAAATCTAAGTTTTTGGTGCTGAATTTACTTTCAAAAATAAAAAATTCCCACACTACTTAAAAGTCTTCATTAAAAATCGCCCAAACATGCAGGGTTATCGTCTTGTAAAAATATAAAATGAAATTTTTTTTACTATAATATAAGAATTATCCATTTCCATACGAAATTTCATTTTGACTACAACTATTTTTTTTAGTCAAAATTTATTATAATTTATTATAATACATAAAAAACTTAAGTTATATCAATACCTATTCTTCAATTTTTAAAATAATTCAAAAAAAGCTAGAAACATTTAATTAAAATGCTTAAAAAAATGCGAAGCGCTTAATGAAAGTATTTTAGCTAAATTAAAATTTTTAATCTAAGTTAAGCTACAAAATTGCCAAAATGGTCACACTGCTTAAAAACCATACAAACAAGCAGGGTCATCCACTTTAAAAAAAACTGTATTTAGGGAATATTAGAAATGCCCTCATCATATAATTTTACGACTACAAAAAACCGCTAACATAACGAACAGTCACCTAGTGTCGTCAAAATATTAAAAGCAATCTTTGCCTTTTTATTGCTGACATTGATAACATATTAGTCACTTTTTTAGACAATTTATACAAAAATATATTCATATATACCTATATACGGGCCTGTTCTGAAATCACACCTGTGACTTTGTGGTGTTTTGAAAGTCATACCGTTGTTGTGTTTTTTGGTGTGCTTTCTGCAATTGAAGATCACACAAAAACGGGACGCTAAAATATCACACGTGTGATTTCAGTAGGCACATGTGATTTCAAATCACGTGATTTGAGTTAAAGTGATTTTCAGAACAGGCCTGATAATATCTTCTGCACAAAAGCGATTTAAAAGCATACACAATTTAAGCAATTTCTTGGTATGTTTATGTTGTATTATTGATAAATAAAAAACATTTAAATTGGTTTGCGACTTTTATTAACCAAAACGAAAGTTTACGTTTCAAAACGGTTAATGGTAACCCTGTAAAATAGTTGTTTTTTTTGTGGTTTTTTTCATTTAAAATACTTGCGGTAAACTTCTTTTTTTTTTTTATTTAATATTACCTTCTGTATTATACACAAACAACAAACACATACATACTTTAATTTACTATTAAAAATTATTGATATCACATACTCAAATCAACATCGACTTTACATGCGGTTCGATGGTCGAACGGTCTAAGCGGTCTGCCTCCTAACAATTTGTTATTGGTTGACTGGTTCGAATCCCATTCATTCCATTTTTTGTTTGTTTTTTATTTTTCGTTTTTTATAAATTCTTTTTATCTAAAAAGAAATTGGTCAGTTTTTAATTTTTAAAATTTTTTAAATATATTTATGAACTTCATAAACGTATATTTTATACATATTTACGCCTTTTAATTTACCCTTTTTATACCCTTATTTTTATTGATTTAATTTTTTTTTTTACTTATTTTATTTTTTTATTTTATAGGTAATTCGTTTACATACATAAGTTTGTCATTCTGTTTGTTAATAATTATTTCTACAATATTGATTTCAGACCATATAAAGTGTATGTATATATATTGGGTGCTTATGAGGAGAAAAGTGGATTTAACGATGTCCGTCTGTCAGTCCGTTTGTCAATATTTATAGAAACCTAATTTTTAGGCCTGCCATATATATGACCTATGGATACGCCTTATTTATTAAAACATCGGAAATCTTTAGTAAAACATATTCTCTGCAAAACTCGGAAAAATTTTAGGGCTGCTATACGTCCTATGGATATGACTTATATACCAAAATATCTGAAATTTCTTGTAGAACATATTTTATAAAAAACTCGGAAAAATCGGTTCAGATACAAAAAAGTTATGACCAAAATTAAATTTTTTTTTTAAATACCCACTTTCGGGAACCATAGATCTCCCCGAGTCCAAGCTTTATAACTAAAGTAAATGGTAAATTTCTTCTTCAACACGTCGGTACATAAATCTGCCAAATCGGTTAAAAAATGGCAGAGTTATAACCGAAATACTGAATCCACAAAAATTACTCTTTTTATACCCTTCACCACAGGTGTAAAAGGGTATATATAAGTTTGTCATAACGTTTGTAATTTCCACAATATTGATTTTAGACCCCATAAAGTATATATATTCTGGGTCCATATGAGAAGAGAAGTTGATTTAACGATGTCCGTCTGTCCGTCTTACGTTTGATATGTGTTTTCCGGATAATCCAGACATGATAGCGGCTAGGTTGTTTTACATTTATGTCACATATAGTCCACCATTTCTTGCTATTGAAATTCAGCAAGATCGGTCCACAAATGGCTGAGATATGATCAAAAAACCACGACTGCCTCTAATTTTTTCCAAAAATCCCTTGTTGTTGTTGTATTTTTATTGCTTTTTTCTGTATATCTGGAGAACGGTAAGAGCCAAAGTTTCCAAATTGGGTACACACATTTTGGTTGTCAATACACACCACCCTACAAAATGTGGGCGGGATGGGAGAAGTGGGCGTGGTACCTCCCGTACAAAAAAAAGTAAAAATTGTATAAAAACCTTAATTTTAGGGCTGTCATATGTCCTATGGATATGACTTATATACCAAAATATCGGAAATTTTTAGTAGAACATATTTTATAAAGAACTCGGGAAAATCGGTTCAGATACAAAAAAGTTATGACCAAAATTATTTTTTTTTTTTTTAAATACCAATTTTCGGTAACCATGGATCTTCCCGAGTCCAAGTTTTATAACACAAATAAATGGTAAATTTCTTGCTCAACACGTCGGTATATAAATCTGTCAAATCGGTTAAAAAATGGCTGAGTTATAATCAAAATACTGAAATCCCAAAAGTTACTCTTTTTATAATTAAGTTTGTTTTTTTTATAATTAAGTTTGCTTAAATATATGTACACATATGTAGGTATATATATATATATATATATATATATATATATATATATATATATATATATATATATATATATATATATATATATATATATATATATGCCTAAAAGCCAATTTAATGGAAATGTTATTTTTAAGCACGTTGGTATATAAATCTGCCAAATCGGTTAAAAATGGTTAAGTTATGTGCAAAATACTCCAAAAAAGGACTAAAAACATTAACATTTTTATAAAAACTAAAATTTTACAGCTGTATTATGACCTATTCATACGTTTTAAAAATTGTATAAAAACCTAAATTTTAGGGCTGTCATATGTCCTATGGAAATGACTTATATACCAAAATATCGGAAATTTTAAGTAGAACATATTTTATAAAGAACTCGGGAAAACCGGTTTTTTTTTAAATACCCATTTTCGGTAGCCATGGATCTTCCCGAGTCCAAGTTTTATAACACAAATAAATGGTAAATTTCTTGCTAAACACGTCGGTATATAAATCTGTCAAATCGGTTAAAAAATGGCTGAGTTATAATCAAAATACTGAAATCCCAAAAGTTACTCTTTTTATACCCTTCACCGAAGGTAAAAGGGTATATATAACTTTGTCATTCCGTTTGTAATTTCTACAATATTGATCCTACACCCTATAAAGTATATATATTCTGGGTTCTTATGAAAAGCGAAGTTCAAATCCGGTTGTCCGTCTGTCCGTCTGTCCGTCTGTCCGTCTGTCCGTCTGTCCGTCTGTCCGTCTGTCCGTCTGTCTGTTGAAATGGGTTTTCCGAAGCCCCCAGATATGATGGGAGCTTCGTTGGGGTATCTTTCTGTCAGGTATTCTTATTATAATTTTGCTATTGAAATTCAGCCAGATCGGTCCACAAATGGCTGAGATATGAGCAAAAAACCACGACTACCTCTAATTTTTCCCAAAAATCCCTTGTGGTTGTTGTATTTTTATTACTTTTTGCTGTATAACTGGGGAACGGCAAAAGCAAAAGTTTCCAAATTAGGTACACACATTTAGGTTGCCAATACACACCATTCTACAAAATGTGGGCGGGATTGGAGCAGTGGGCGTGGTACCTCCCGTACAAAAAAAATTAAAAATTTTATAAAAACCTAAATTTTAAGGCTGCCATATGTCCTATGGATATGATTTATATACCAAAATATCGGAAATTTTTAGTAGAACATATTTTATAAAAAACTCGGGAAAATCGGTTCAGATACAAAAAAGTTATGACCAAAATTTTTTTTTTTTTTTTAAATACCCACTTTCGGGAACCATAGATCTCCCGGAGTCCAAGCTTTATAACCAAGGTAAATGGTAAATTTCTTCTTTAACACGTTGGTATATAAATCTGTCAAATCGGTTAAAAAATGGCTGAGTTATCAGCAAAAAACCACGACTGCCTCTAATTTTTCCAAAAAAATCCCTTGTGGTTGTTGTTTTTTTGTTTTTTTATTTGAACGAGTTGAATTTTAAGCATAAGAAACATGTACACATGCTTGTACATGATTGTTCGCTTTAATTGAAAAATACATACCTACATATTAAACTAATAATATGACGGAGTATATTATACTATAATTCTTTATTTTTAACAACGTTAATAGCTCAATGGTCTGGGCGGTTGCCCAAGAAGGTTTGTTTTGTTTGTTAAATTGCCGGGGTTCAAATCTCGGCATCTCCACCTCTTCCAAACAGAAAATTTTTTAACTTTTTTTATAAATATTTCTATAAACGATTTTAAAATTATTCAGCGATTTTTGATTTTTTCATTTTATTAACAATATAAATATGAATCGTTCGCCTTACATGTGAAACAAAAACCATATTTTACAATTTGTTTTTGGCTTAAATGTAAATACCTAAGTATGTAGTATGTACGAGTATGCAAAAGTTATTTATGTGTATTGGTAGGCATTGTTTTCATGATTGTTGTTTTTTTCAGTTTTAGAGACGGATTGTTGCTATGTTTTGATAATCTCTTCTTACATTTCAATTCAAAAATCTCACACGTGTTGCCATATTATTTTTAAAAAATCTTATTATTTCTAAAAAAAATCCCATTTGTTATTTGAAAGCAAAACATTCAACAATAAGTATTTGCGTACGTAAATGTTTAATTTAATCAAAAAGCTAGAAACATTTAAGTTTGGATAATTTTATTGACGAAACCAATGACATAGAAACAGATCTTAAAATTTGTTCACAGCTTACTCTGACATTAGGCAAGGCAAAGAAATGCTAAAAATTATTTTGAAAACGCTACAAATAATTCTTAAAGTTGTTCATTATATTGTTTTAAATCCTTATACATTAAGTGACTCATTTTAAACAAAATTAAAATAAATGGTAATATTTAAACAAGTATTTAGGTAGATTTGATATAGCATCAGATATAAATACCACAATTGGTTAACCTTGAAATTGGAAGGCCCTCTAATAAAAACAAAATACAAACGGTTTTATAGCTATTTCGATTTAAAAGAATTTACAAACATATTTAGACAAGATTATTTTTTTTATATTTTAAAAAAACAGTCATCATTAATTGCGTAAAAGTTAGTTTATAACAATTTATTTTAGTTTTAATTGCTAAGACTATTCCATCCAACTTTAAAAATTAATCAAAAGAAGCTTAAAACATTTTTCTTTAAAGCTAATAAAATGCCAAATGGAAATTTTACAGCTAAATCTAAGTTTTTGGTGCTGAATTTACTTTCAAAAATAAAAAATTCCCACACTACTTAAAAGTCTTCATTAAAAATCGCCCAAACATGCAGGGTTATCGTCTTGTAAAAATATAAAATGAAATTTTTTTTACTATAATATAAGAATTATCCATTTCCATACGAAATTTCATTTTGACTACAACTATTTTTTTTAGTCAAAATTTATTATAATTTATTATAATACATAAAAAACTTAAGTTATATCAATACCTATTCTTCAATTTTTAAAATAATTCAAAAAAAGCTAGAAACATTTAATTAAAATGCTTAAAAAAATGCGAAGCGCTTAATGAAAGTATTTTAGCTAAATTAAAATTTTTAATCTAAGTTAAGCTACAAAATTGCCAAAATGGTCACACTGCTTAAAAACCATACAAACAAGCAGGGTCATCCACTTTAAAAAAAACTGTATTTAGGGAATATTAGAAATGCCCTCATCATATAATTTTACGACTACAAAAAACCGCTAACATAACGAACAGTCACCTAGTGTCGTCAAAATATTAAAAGCAATCTTTGCCTTTTTATTGCTGACATTGATAACATATTAGTCACTTTTTTAGACAATTTATACAAAAATATATTCATATATACCTATATACGGGCCTGTTCTGAAATCACACCTGTGACTTTGTGGTGTTTTGAAAGTCATACCGTTGTTGTGTTTTTTGGTGTGCTTTCTGCAATTGAAGATCACACAAAAACGGGACGCTAAAATATCACACGTGTGATTTCAGTAGGCACATGTGATTTCAAATCACGTGATTTGAGTTAAAGTGATTTTCAGAACAGGCCTGATAATATCTTCTGCACAAAAGCGATTTAAAAGCATACACAATTTAAGCAATTTCTTGGTATGTTTATGTTGTATTATTGATAAATAAAAAACATTTAAATTGGTTTGCGACTTTTATTAACCAAAACGAAAGTTTACGTTTCAAAACGGTTAATGGTAACCCTGTAAAATAGTTGTTTTTTTTGTGGTTTTTTTCATTTAAAATACTTGCGGTAAACTTCTTTTTTTTTTTTATTTTATATTACCTTCTGTCAGTGATGCCAACTTTTTGAGAGCAAAAAGCACTTTAAAATTTAAAAAAGCACTAAAAAGCACTATTTCGAGCAAAAAAAAAAAGCGTAAAAAAGCACTTAGCCATTTTTACAATTTAATTAAACACAAAATAAGTTGCATTCAACTGTGCCGAATATTATATACCTCTAATATTGAAAAAAGGCGACGGCGTGGATGTGGGACCATTTTAAATTAAAATTAAATAATAAATATATGTATTAACATTTGTATATAAGCATCGTTAAATGTATACATTGAATTTACTTATAATAATATATTAATATCTTCAAAAAATCAGCTGAGTTTGAATTGGGCCATGAAATAGATTTAAAGTAATATTTATTTTGAGTTTTTCTATGGTTCATTGGAAGAAAGATTTCTACAGACATTAGATGGTTGAGTGTAATCATTACGGCATGAATTATGTCGACGAAGTCCACATATAACGTGAAGAATTGAATTAACAGAGTTTAAGGATAATCGGTTTCCGATTTTGGATTTAATGTAGTTCATCGAACTAATGTTATTTCAACGCCCGCGTTAGAGTATGGAAAAAATTGCTTTCCCATATATCTCTGGGTTTTTGATATTCCATGTAAATTCTATACTGACTACCTCTACATTTCCTACCTTATGGAAGGTGGCGCGGGTTGTACCTATCCCTAAGTCAAGAACTGTTGGTGGTATGGAGGACTTAAGGCCTATTTCTATCCTCCCTGCCCTATCTAAGGTGGTTGAACATATTCTGAAAGACCAGATTCTCTCTTTTGTTCAAGGGAAAGTCTCGCCATCGCAGTATGCCTTCCGTAGTGGATACAATACCACTTCTTTGCTGTTGAATCTAACGGATATTATTCGAGAAAATATAAACAGGAACAGATTGACGTCATTTGTTGCGTTGGATTTAACTAAGGCCTTTAATTCGATTAATCATAACGTTATGTTGTCCAAATTGAAAGATCTTTTCAGATTTTCTTTGTCTGCGTGTAAGATGATTTGCTCATATTTGTCTGAGAGGTGTCAATTTGTTGATGTAAATGGTAAATATTCAGGGATACTTCCCCTTCACTCAGGAGTACCTCAAGGCTCTGTCTTAGGACCACTTCTTTTTATATTATACGTTAATGACCTTTCTGAGTATATTGATGATAATGTGTGCTGTTCTTTTCTTTTTGCTGATGATGTATTTCTACTTTTTGGTGCTGATCGTGATAATGCTGATGTTCTTGAATCCAACATGAACTTTAGCCTTGAACGATTTTCACAATGGGCGTCTAGTAACTTCTTAATTATCAGTACTTCTAAGACAAAGGCGATCCTCTTTGGGGTAACCCGTCATCATTTTGTTGACCTTAATATTTTTATTGGTGGAGATAGGCTTGCCTTTGTTGACCGGATGCAATGTTTAGGTATTTACATTGATGATCGTCTTATTTTTGATAAGCATGTTGATGTTATTTGTTGTAGGGTCTCTGCAATTTTGAGAAGAATTTACTCGAACAATATTTATTTACCATTTCACATGCCGCATATTTTTTATGGGCTTGAAGTTGTATCTGGTTCTCTGGCTCTCGTAACGGCTAGATTTAATCGTATTGTGAATACTATTGTGCGATATACGTATGGTGTTCGAGGTCGAGCGCATATTTCTGGATATGTCAAACATTTTCTTGGTTGTACTTTTAAAAGATTTATATCCTATCGTAACTTGCTACTATTTTTTAGAGTTTTGAAAACTGGACAACCTTCTCAACTTTGTTCCAGGTTTTGCTTCACACATTCAACTAGGAACCCACAACTTATTATACCTAGAATTCGTTGTAGTTGTTTTGAACGGTCGTTTTTAGTCAGAGTAGCTCGATGTTGGAATTATTTACCAGTGGACCTTCGTATATTCTCTCATATCTCAAATAACGCTTTCCGATTAAAAATTATGTTACACTTTTCTGTTCAGGATTAGGAACTCTTTTGATTGTTTTTTCCCTTTTTGCCTAATCTTATGTTTAATGAGTTAGTATGGCTTTATTTCAGACAGAATGTTCTGTAATCTAATGATATATCTACTTGACTTATCTATTTTTTTTTTCATCTTTTTCATCTGAGCTACTACTTTAGGACCTGTTAATTGATAAATTAGTATTTTTTAAAAATTTCTTTCAATCTTTGGCTGGGGAGCCATTTGTATATTTGTATTTTTATAATTACATACTTGAATAAATAAGTTTTTGATTATTTATTGTATCCATTAATAATATTCAGGATTTTGCTTTTGTAATATATTTTTATTGGCCTTGGTAGGCTTTTGTATATTACTTTTATTAAATAAATAAATAAATAAAACTTGAAATTCTTAGTACAAAATTGGACAATTAAAATTGTTGACTTCTATCCAAAAAATATATGTTCGTTGTTTATTTTTCCATTCACAATTCCTAATATTTTCCAAGCCATTTTCTATTTTTTAAACAGTGTCAAAATCTTTAAAAATAAAATTTAAAAAAAAAAGTTTACCTAAAACAAATACATCGTTTTTACTACGATTACTTAATATGTTGTCAACCCTTAATAGTGCAACGTTTTGTAAAATTTCCTAGCTCTAACTTCGTAAATAAAATTTTTGGTAAAACGAATATAACTTTCTTTTATCACTTTTTTTATCATTTGAAATCTTATAATCTTTACAGGCCTTCTCAAAATTGTACCCCAAATAGCAAAGCTCATCTAAATCATCCTCTATATAATTGTAAAAAATTGTAGAAAAACAATAAAATTGTAAGCACTAAAGGCACTAACAAAAAATTGAAAAAGCACCAAGTTAGTGCTTTTTCTTAGTTTGGCACTAAGGATACAATTTTGGCGTTTTGAGGCATCAAAAAGCACCATAAATAGTGCTAAAAGCACTAAGTTGGCATCGCTGCCTTCTGTATTATACACAAACAACAAACACATACATACTTTAATTTACTATTAAAAATTATTGATATCACATACTCAAATCAACATCGACTTTACATGCGGTTCGATGGTCGAACGGTCTAAGCGGTCTGCCTCCTAACAATTTGTTATTGGTTGACTGGTTCGAATCCCATTCATTCCATTTTTTGTTTGTTTTTTATTTTTCGTTTTTTATAAATTCTTTTTATCTAAAAAGAAATTGGTCAGTTTTTAATTTTTAAAATTTTTTAAATATATTTATGAACTTCATAAACGTATATTTTATACATATTTACGCCTTTTAATTTACCCTTTTTATACCCTTATTTTTATTGATTTAATTTTTTTTTTTACTTATTTTATTTTTTTATTTTATAGGTAATTCGTTTACATACATAAGTTTGTCATTCTGTTTGTTAATAATTATTTCTACAATATTGATTTCAGACCATATAAAGTGTATGTATATATATTGGGTGCTTATGAGGAGAAAAGTGGATTTAACGATGTCCGTCTGTCAGTCCGTTTGTCAATATTTATAGAAACCTAATTTTTAGGCCTGCCATATATATGACCTATGGATACGCCTTATTTATTAAAACATCGGAAATCTTTAGTAAAACATATTCTCTGCAAAACTCGGAAAAATTTTAGGGCTGCTATACGTCCTATGGATATGACTTATATACCAAAATATCTGAAATTTCTTGTAGAACATATTTTATAAAAAACTCGGAAAAATCGGTTCAGATACAAAAAAGTTATGACCAAAATTAAATTTTTTTTTTAAATACCCACTTTCGGGAACCATAGATCTCCCCGAGTCCAAGCTTTATAACTAAAGTAAATGGTAAATTTCTTCTTCAACACGTCGGTACATAAATCTGCCAAATCGGTTAAAAAATGGCAGAGTTATAACCGAAATACTGAATCCACAAAAATTACTCTTTTTATACCCTTCACCACAGGTGTAAAAGGGTATATATAAGTTTGTCATAACGTTTGTAATTTCCACAATATTGATTTTAGACCCCATAAAGTATATATATTCTGGGTCCATATGAGAAGAGAAGTTGATTTAACGATGTCCGTCTGTCCGTCTTACGTTTGATATGTGTTTTCCGGATAATCCAGACATGATAGCGGCTAGGTTGTTTTACATTTATGTCACATATAGTCCACCATTTCTTGCTATTGAAATTCAGCAAGATCGGTCCACAAATGGCTGAGATATGATCAAAAAACCACGACTGCCTCTAATTTTTTCCAAAAATCCCTTGTTGTTGTTGTATTTTTATTGCTTTTTTCTGTATATCTGGAGAACGGTAAGAGCCAAAGTTTCCAAATTGGGTACACACATTTTGGTTGTCAATACACACCACCCTACAAAATGTGGGCGGGATGGGAGAAGTGGGCGTGGTACCTCCCGTACAAAAAAAAGTAAAAATTGTATAAAAACCTTAATTTTAGGGCTGTCATATGTCCTATGGATATGACTTATATACCAAAATATCGGAAATTTTTAGTAGAACATATTTTATAAAGAACTCGGGAAAATCGGTTCAGATACAAAAAAGTTATGACCAAAATTATTTTTTTTTTTTTTAAATACCAATTTTCGGTAACCATGGATCTTCCCGAGTCCAAGTTTTATAACACAAATAAATGGTAAATTTCTTGCTCAACACGTCGGTATATAAATCTGTCAAATCGGTTAAAAAATGGCTGAGTTATAATCAAAATACTGAAATCCCAAAAGTTACTCTTTTTATAATTAAGTTTGTTTTTTTTATAATTAAGTTTGCTTAAATATATGTACACATATGTAGGTATATATATATATATATATATATATATATATATATATATATATATATATATATATATATATATATATATATATATATATGCCTAAAAGCCAATTTAATGGAAATGTTATTTTTAAGCACGTTGGTATATAAATCTGCCAAATCGGTTAAAAATGGTTAAGTTATGTGCAAAATACTCCAAAAAAGGACTAAAAACATTAACATTTTTATAAAAACTAAAATTTTACAGCTGTATTATGACCTATTCATACGTTTTAAAAATTGTATAAAAACCTAAATTTTAGGGCTGTCATATGTCCTATGGAAATGACTTATATACCAAAATATCGGAAATTTTAAGTAGAACATATTTTATAAAGAACTCGGGAAAACCGGTTTTTTTTTAAATACCCATTTTCGGTAGCCATGGATCTTCCCGAGTCCAAGTTTTATAACACAAATAAATGGTAAATTTCTTGCTAAACACGTCGGTATATAAATCTGTCAAATCGGTTAAAAAATGGCTGAGTTATAATCAAAATACTGAAATCCCAAAAGTTACTCTTTTTTATAATTAAGTTTGTTTTTTATTTTATAATTAAGTTTGTTTTTTTTATAATTAAGTTTGCTTAAATATATGTACAAATATGTAGGTATATATATATATGCCTATAAGCCAATTTAATGGAAATATTATTTTTAAGCACATTGGTATATAAATCTGCCAAATCGGTTAAAAATGGTTAAGTTATGTGCAAAATACTCCAAAAAAGGACTAAAAACATTAACATTTTTATAAAAACTAAAATTTTAGAGCTGTATTATGACCTATTCATACGTTTTAGATATCAAAATATCGGAAATCTTTAGAAAAACTCGGAATATCGGTAAAAAAAAAAAGTAATGTCAAAAATATAGTTTTTTTTTAATACCTATTTTCGTGAACCATAGAACTTCCCGACTACAAGTTTTATCACCAAAGTAAATGGTAATTTTATACTTTAAGATGTCGGCATGACCAAATACTGAAATTCGATCAAAACTTAACGTGCTATATATTAATTAAACTTTTAATATATTTAATAGCACGCAATCATGTGCAAATAATTAAATAAAACTAAACGATATATATTTTATAAATATACATGTATATATACATGTATTTAAATATATATATAAACTTCTGTTCTTTCCAAACCATGGTGAAGGGTATATAAGATTCGGCATAGCCGAATATAGCACTCTTACTTGTTTTTTTTAAATTTCTTAGCGCCATATGTTTTAAGAATTTTTAATTAGACAATAAAATTTATTTGACAGCTTGTTATAATTATACCTAAGTAGCAGCTAAAATCTCATAAATTTATTTAAATTATTTTTGTTATTTTTCTCCGTTGTTCCATTAAAAAGTCAAGGGTTAAATTAACTCAGCACCAGCTAACCCCACCAACAAAATAATATTTAAAGATAAATAATCGACAAAGATGTCTAAGATTAATATAAACAATTTCTAAATAAAACACAAATAAAAGTGCTGTATTCGGCATTGACGAGTCCTAAATACCCTTCACCATAGGATTATACATACAGGTGAAACAAAAGACCCATATGACTAATTTTCAATACTTAATATTTCTGATATAAAGAAAATACCTCAGGCAAATTTGGACTTTTTCCTCAGTATAATGTGGGCGCTATTATGCCAAAACCATTTCCCCACCGCCAGTTAGAATAGTTTGGGGATAGGCTCTATATGGAATCTATAAATTACTTAACAATTATAAAAACTGACGTCAGTATTATACCTACAGATAATATTGGACTACGTGGTCCATTGTGGCTTAAATGGAGTACTCATAACATGGTCCATTGTACTGTAGTATGCACCATGTTATAAGAAATTAACATGCAGTGCTGCCAACAACTGCATGATGTATACTTTTCTATAGTTTAGAGTATTACACAATGGTAGCCCTGATGGTGTCCATTATTAATTGTTTATTTAAAAGTGAAAGTTTGTGAAATTTTTGGAAAAAGGAAAAAAAATTAAAAATACCAAGTAAATATATTTAATAATAGCAATAATAGACTACAGTACACACCATAAAAGGCGATTAGTAAAAAATGAAAAAGAAAAATGCTTAAATTACCTCTTAAGTGTACTCCATACCGTAGTAACGTGGAGTACTTTAAAACTAACCCACTTTAGTACTCCATGGAGTAGTTTAGGGACTACTTTGGTGGGTTATATGGTCCCCTCCTTTTTGGACTACTACCCATATATTTGGAGTAGTTTTGGAGTACTTCTACTCCTTTATGGACTACTCTTTACATGCATATATGGACTAGTCTCGTTATCTGCAGGGATAATTGGTTGGGGTTTACCCCTATATTTAATTATGGGCCAACAATCAAAATGTTATTTGTTTTATTTTTAGTCATATAAAACTTACTTTAAAGTTACAGCCGTACAAAAATGATTTTTAAAGAGGGGAATTTAAATTGGATCCATGGCAAATTATGGATCAATCATCAGAAAATTATATAGAGTGATTTCTGGAATTGAAAACCCAGACAAAATATCAATACAATAGTAAAATATGTTGAAGCGTTTTAAAGTGCTTTTCAGAAGGCTGCTTTATATGGGAACTATGGTACGTTATGGAACAATTATCACAAAATTGCATGGTGTTATTTCTGGACATACTTATAAAGCTAAATTGAACAAAATTTAACACAACATCTATATTGCTACGGTTTTAGTGGTATTTAAAAGATTTCATAGAGTGCACGCAGAAAAAAAATATGATTGGAGGTAACCATATTCTAAGAGCAACATACTATGCTTGGATTTTAGTAATGCTAATGTTTGCAGGTAAGCACATTATGGTTAAATATAACCATAATATGGTTAAAATAAAAAACAAGAAATTTTTCCCAAAATCAACCATACTATGGTCAAAAATAACCATCAGGTATGTGATGGAAATCGATTTTAAAAACGATACGATTTGAAACCGAAAATATCGTTTTCAGTTTTTTTGAAATGGATTTTAAATGCATATTCCTTTTATTTTCAGTATTTATTCTTTCAAATTGTATATTATATACGTTAACTGAAGTGTATTCTGAACGAAAATTTAAGACTACAATTCAGAAATGGATTTTAAAATCCCTCGAAATTCATCACACCTTTAAAAACGTTCGTTTTAAAATCGATCGATTTTCATCACATACCTGTATATTTTGCTCAAAATTACCAATTTTACAATATTTAAGAACTTGGACAAAAGTTACCATATTATGGTCAGGATTAACAATAATATGGTTAGTGTTAATCATAAGATGGTTATTTTTTTTATCCATTTTTTCAATTTGTTTACTAAGTGCATTATCCTGGCTGTAAAGACCTTCATAAGCAATCCATCTGTTTTACATTATTACAGCTACGTAAATTTATGTATTTTAAACAATAATAATTAAAATAAAATGAATGAGAATTTTAAGCAAATCAAGCAAGTATGTAATTGAAACTATTGTAGAGAGCAATGCTTTTAAAACACAATATTTTAAATTTAAAATTAAACGTACAATGTTTTAAAATAATATAAATTTTAACATATAATTGTTATAGCATACTAACCATAAAATGTTTTAAGACAACCATAATATGGTTATGGCATTTGGATGGATGAATTTAATCATAATATGGTTGCAGTAGACAATAATATGGTTAAACTTATAAAGGGAGGTGAACACTCTATTGTTTAATAGAAACATAATATTATCAATCGTGAAAAAAGTAATGTTAAATACAACAAAAGTTTGTTTGTTGCCATTTTTTAACCATACTTCAACCATGTTATTTCTCTGCGTAGGCGTACTAAAGTGTTATCTGAGAGTGGGCTTTCTATGGGGAATGTGATAAATTAGGGACCGATCTTTACGGAATTCGGCGGAGGGATTTCTTATTTTATGAAACTATGGCTGGCCAAATTTTACTACAATAGCACGAAGTGTTATGGTTTTAGGCGTACTAAATGGTGCTAAGTGTTCTTTGTTACGGCTTAAGATGAACTAAAGTATTTTCCGACAGAGCTTTATATGGGACCTATGGAAAATTATTAACCGATTTTCACAAAGTAGTATGATTTCCCGTCATAAACGAATTTGTGCAAAAGTGAATGAGAATCGGTATATTCCGTCACCAATTATTGTTAGATTTGTAAAAAAAATATAAATTGGTTATGGAGGTTCCCTGCAAATAATACGACTGGTCCATACACGCATGAAAATTATAGCCCATAAAGGACTAGGAATAGTCCAAACATCTTTGCATTACAACGGAGTAGTCTTAAAAAAACTCCATGTTCAAACATGCTCTCAGTGGATTAGTTTTGAAACTACTCAATGGTATACTCCAGAGGATTAGTTTTGAAATCGTTCAAAAATGAAGACATGTCGTTTAACTACAAACTCTTTTTTAACAATGAAATTGTCCATGCTTGCATTACAATGGACTATGTCGTAAGTAGTCCATTTTATCTAAAATTGATCAAGTAGTCAAATATTATTTGCAGGGTTGGTTCAGATTTGGGTTCGAAGCTCTTTTCCTACTTAATCGCTTATGGTGTGCTTCAATCCCAAACTGCTAAGAACTTGAAACAATTTGAAACCGAAACTGCTCAACAGACGGATAGATAGAAAGACGGACTTGGCTAAGTCAAGGAAAAAGTTTCACACGGAATGACAAACTGAGTATAGCCCCATTCACCACTAGGTGGAGGATATAGAAACAAGTCAAAGTGCTGTATTCGGCTTTAAAAATCGTAGCAAAACCCGAAGTTCGGGGCTACACTTAAATAGGGATCAGGTGGAATAAAAGACCGATTTAGTTTTTTTAATACTTAATATCCTTTATATCGGGTGATTTTTTAGCTATTATCTTTTTGGCAACACTGGTTTAAACAGCTGACGCACTTTTCGTGTTTTTTTCACTGTCAAACATCTTCAGTTTGGTTTATAATTTAACCATGAATCGTCTTACAAACGAACAACGCTTGCAAACTATTAAATTTTATTGTCAAAATGCGTGTTCTGTTAAGAAAGTTCATCGCGCGCTTCTTGTGTTCAGCGACGAAGCAAATTTTTGGCTCAATGGGTACATTAATAAGCAAAATTGTGGATTTTGGAGTGAAGATCAGCCAGAAGCATTGCAAGAGCTACCAATGCATCCAGAAAAAGTCACAGTTTGGTGCGGTTTATGGGCTGGAGGCATTATTGGATCGTACTTCTTCAAAGATGATGCGAATCGTAACGTAACTGTGAATGGTGAGCGCTACCTTGAGATGATATCCAACTTTTTTTTGCCCAAAATGCAAGAGCTTGACTTGCATGACATGTGGTTTAAACAAGACGGTGCCACATGCCACACAGCAATGTTAACAATGGACTTATTGAGAAGCGAGTTCGGTAAACATTTTATTTCACGTTCGGGATCGGTCAATTGGCCGCCTAGACCGTGCGATGTTGTATTCCAATGCGTCAATTGAAGCAGGCATGTGTGTATAGACATGATCTTTCACATAGCCTCACAAGAAATAGTCTAAAGTTAAGACTATGTGAAAGATCATTTCTATACACACATGCCCGCTTCAATTGACGCATTAGAAGACAACATTGAAGTATTTATTCATGAGATACCGGCCGAAATGTTGGAAAGAGTATGCCAAAATTGGTCTAAGCGGATGGACCATTTGAGGCGCAGTCACGGTCAATATTTGCATGAAATAATCTTCAAACATTAAATTATATGGACCGTACTATTGATTCAAATAAAGATTTCATGAATTTTTCTAAATTTTATGTGTTGTGTTTTAAACTTTCCTTTTCACCCATTATATAAGAAATATTTGAGGCAACTTTGGACCTTTTAGCTTTCATAAAATGGGTGCTATTGTGCCAAAACAATACTCTCAGAAAGAAAAAGAGAGTTATTTGTCTATAACTCGACTAGGTTTCACTTACTTTAATTATAAGCCGAAACCGAAGTAAATTTCTATGACTAAAACTTACAGATTTGTGGCTTGAAATTAAAGGCAGTTACGGCCTTTGTGTATATTTCAGACATTCCTGAGCCGATCTGGCTGAAATATGACGTACTGTATGTGATTATCGCCATTATATTTTTGGTCTTCGGAAAACACATTTCAATGGACACAAGGATATAACTACATCGTTAAATCAACTTCGCAAGTCATAAGGAACCAGAATAAATATACATTGTAGGATCTCAGATCAATTATGTAGAAATTTCAAATAAAACGATAAACTTATATGTACCCGTTACACCTCTGGAGTAGGATATAAAAAGATTCATGAGATAAAACTAAAACTTCAAAAGGGAGATTGTATTGTGTATTTTTATTTGTTTATAAACATTGTTTTTTTTTTGCTTTTTTAAGACATTAACATGATTTGTTTAGAATCCTAATAATTTTATTGGTAATTAATTCTTTCAATAAGTGTTAATAAAAAAAGAGCTACAATATTTATTTAGTTTGCAACTGTACAGAAGCCCCATGTTAAATAAAAGGGGGAAATGCAATATAAAAGTTTTATTGGATATTTGTTTAAATACTTTCAATAAAATTTATTATCTTGATAAAAAGTATTTTTTTTATTATTTTTTCTTTCACAATGCATTTCTAAATTAAGTTCATTTCTGTTCAAGAATTAATGCCTGCAGCTCATCAACTTTGTATGAACTTATATCGTTATTAGACTTTCAGATAAATATTTATATACGTGTAGATACATTTCGTAAATATTTGTTTTTGCTTTTTACACTGTTCGCCTTTTCCTTTTTCCCGTGTCCATCCGTGTTATGTTTAGTAAAAGTTTTTGTGTAAATCTTATACTTGACTGCATCTTGTTCGTTTACACTTGTATTTAAACTTGGGAGAGTTAAACACTTTAGTCATTAATTTTTCATTTTGTTATTGCTATTTTTGTTCTATAAGTGTTTATTTATACTTGTACATAATTTACTACTACACCTTGTTTTTAATCTTGTTAAAACATTTATAACATTTATCATGATTTCCCTCCACATGTTGTTTACATTAAAGCAAAAATTAATTTATTAATGATCAAAGTTTAGCAGAAAGATTATAACAGTTTTTTTATTAAAGATTTCTTGGTCTTTGGATGAATCAGAGAATATTTTTTGATATGAATTGTACCAAAAACAAATCTTTAATAACAAACATCACTTTATATGAAGTAGTCAAATAAAATTTAATATTTTCTATCTATTAACCCTGGAAGGTTACTCTTCATTTTAGTACATTAAGTTTACTCTTCGTCAAATCAACGAAATATTTAAAAAAAAAATTTTGCGGAACGAT
This sequence comes from Pollenia angustigena, assembly GCA_930367215.1. Classification (NCBI taxonomy): domain Eukaryota; kingdom Metazoa; phylum Arthropoda; class Insecta; order Diptera; family Polleniidae; genus Pollenia; species Pollenia angustigena. The sequence goes on from OV884058.1 coordinate 47,855,921, forward strand.
GTTTAAAGTAAAAAATCAAGAAATTTAAGTTAAGTTAAGCATTTAATTAAAAAATAATAATAATAAAAGTATAAATAAAAAATAAAAGTTATTTTTCTCTCTCAAAATCTTATACGAATAAAAGCTATTTCTTGTGTTTTAAACTTGATTAACTTTTTAATCTAGCTGATGATTATTGAAAAAAAGAGTGTAATTTGAATAGTCATAAAAAAGTTATATGATAAAGAGTAAATGAGCTTCGTCGATTCGACCATCCTGTGTTAAAAGCATTACGATTTATTTAGTAGCTAGAAAATTAGGAGCCACAAAACTGTAGACAAGATATCGACCCCTTTGCGCGAAATTATCGTATGTTACAAAAACCAAATTTTACAGGACCGCCATTTTTCTACTTTTTTTCTGCTTTCGCTTGCAATATCAAAATGAAAATATCGTGTGCTTTTTGGAGCAACGAAGTGGAATTCGCCTACAATATTTTGTCAGGTAACTTTTCTTTGAATGTAAAACAAGATTGTATCAAAAACTCAATTTCAAAAAAATTGGCATATACGATAATTTCGCGCAAAGGGGCCGATATATTGAACGTCGATTTTGTATATCGGATTTGCCGTTTTAGCGTAATAAAAATAAGTTTGTTTTGCATCGGTTTGAGACTGGGGGATAACGAATCTTTTTAGATAATCCAAAGAGTAAACCGGCAAACAAAATCCACGACAAGGAAAATTATCCATTATGCTTCAGTATTAGGGTTACCGTTAGAATCTTTTAAAAAGTGGGCAAAAGAAGATTTTATAAAAAACAAAGTCGCACAAAAAGTCTTTAAAGGAAATAAAATCGCAAAATTGTTGATGCTTTTAAAACACTTTTTTGCAAATAATAGCAGAGTTCAGTGTTTGGTGCAAATGTATAATTTTACAATGTTATCTGTCTTATGGCCGCTTGTTTTCTCATTAAGCGATTAACTTTTTTCTCCAACGAAAAACTGCACATTAAAGAAATTTGGTTTTCTCAATGTCTCATTTGCTTCTATTATGTCGCAAAGCTAACCATGGGGCAAATTATGGCAGTCGTGATGGAATACTTTTTCGATTCGAAAGCAGTTTTATTTCTAATTCTTTCTGTCCATACTAAACGGATCGAAATAATTGTTTTGTGTTGTAAAGCACTTATTTAAATTTTCACAACACAGAAAAAATAATAACGATTCTTTCTGTTTCTACTGACATAAAATTGCTTTCGAATCGAAAAAGTATTCCATCACGACTGCCATAATTTGCCCCCAGCTCTCATCCGCCGATTATTAATTTTTCTTTTATTTGCTGGCTCCCAACTTTTACATGTATTTTGAGAGGTTTTGCCAACTGAAACCAAAAATCATTAACGGAGAGTTTATCGGTGTGATAAATTTACTTTGACATTAAGTAACAGGCAGTTTGTCAATTCATTGAGAAAATGGCCATTAGAGTGCACCAAAAGAATTAAAATTAACTTTCCATCGTTAAACTAACTTGATGATACATTTTTGACTTTGACTGAAAAACATTACGTATGATGTTTTGGAACTCAGCCAAGCTATTACCATAACATTATTTAACACAAAGTTTAGAGTTTTTAATATGTATATTTTTAATAGGTTTTTTTTTGTGTTTGTTAAATCATATTTAAAATACTTTCATTACTTACAAATAAAGAGTTTTAAACAGTACTTTTTTTTTAATTGGAACATACCTGCAAAGAAAACAAAAAACAAAAATTTTTTATTAGATTTTAAAAACAAACAAAAATATTTAAGGCACATTTATATACATACATGATAAAAAATCAAAGACTTAATAGTTATAACTTTAATTCGATAAAAATTGCGCATAATTATTACGAATAAATTTATATTTTATTTATTAAGAATAATTATTATTTCCAATTTTTATTTTTAAAAATTGATGATAACTTTTATGGGTACTCGTAGATTTTGAACGTGCTTTTGATACAGTAACCCGAAGTTCTATGTGGTCTGCGTTAATTGGTAAAGGAATACCTGAAAAAATCGTCGCCCTAATACGCGAGCTGTACAAAGACGCCGAGTGCAAGGTCCGATTCAACGGAAGAGAAAGCCAACCGTACACAAACGTTACAGGCGTTAGACAAGGGTGTATCCTTTCCCCTACATTATTCCTTCTTCTGTTAGACCGTGTTATGGAAAAAACCAACATGGCGGCTCCTACCGGCATCCGGTGGAACATGATGGAGTACCTTAATGACAAAGACTACGCCGACGACATATGTCTTATGGCTTACCGATTTGTAGATATTGAAGCAAAGATAAATAGACTCTCCGAAAATGCCAAAAACGTAGGATTGAGAATTAACTTCAAAAAATCAAAGCTGATGCGTATTGGTACCAATATTTCGTCACCACTTATTGTTGATGGTACGATTATGGAAGATGTTGAATCATTCAACTACTTGGGATGTAAAATTGCGAAAGACGGTGGCTCTGCAGCCGATATTGGTGACCGAATCAACAAGGCCCGTGGTGCGTTCCTAAAATTGTACAAAATTTGGCGCGCTAACAACATTTCACAGAAAACGAAGTTACGGATATTCAATTGTAGCGTTAAATCTGTCCTACTATATGGCTGCACTACATGGAGCCTTACAAAACTGACCTTGCAGAAAATTCAAACGTTCGTGAATCGGTGCCTGAGACAGATATTACGTGTATACTGGCCGAATTGGATATCCAATGAGGATCTTTGGAATCTGGCAGATTGTAGTTCCATCGAATTTGATATACGGAGACGTAAATGGACATGGATCGGCCATATTTTAAGGCGACCTGCAAGTGATATTGCTAGAGCGTCACTTGAGTGGAACCCTCAAGGTCAACGACAACCAGGCCGACCACGAAATACATGGATCAGGTGCATAAGACACGAACATGAATAAGCTCGAATATCCTGGAACGAAATTAAACTACTTGCCAGAGACAGAATTAGATGGAGAGAATTCGTTGACGCCCTATGTTCTTCGTGAACAATTTATTTAAGTATTTTTATGTTATATCGCTGTATCTATATTGTATTTAAATAAATAAAGGACATATATATATATATATATATATATATATATATATATATATATATATATATATATATATATATATATGGGTACTAAATAAAAGTAGTTCTCAAACATAACTATTATTATTCGATAGATTTATTACTAATTATTTTTAATAGTTATCAATAAGAAATAACATAACCTTTATAACTCATTTAAATATGTATTTATGTATGTACATTACGTTGTACATTGGTGCAAATTTCATCAAAATCGGAACACATTGATTTCAAAATTGGGCCACTTGACATTAAATCCCCCTTTTATATATAATATATTTTATATTATAAAACGTATATAAAATGTTTGTTGTTATTTTCTTAAATATTAATTTTAAAAAACTTTCTTCGGGGCTAATGTTGCTGACTAGAAGGGCTGAAATATTGCGTCATATCATATTATTGTAAAATGTTGTATTTAAGAGGTAGTCATATGCGAACAAATAACATTTGAATAAATGGCTTGAAGGCAAACTTTGAGGGGCGGATGCCCCCCTTAAACACAACTTATCGCTACGAAATTTTTTTGTATTTTTTTTACATAAAACTGAACCGATTTTGGGGGCGAGAATATAAGAAATCAAAAAAAAGAATAAATAACGGCCACCCTAATGTACAAAAATAAAACAATTAATTTCAAGAAAATATTTAACATAATTTCTGTCGTAAATAAAAACCATAAAAATCTTTTGTAATAGTTATCTGCAAGAGAAATAAATATTTATCGATCATGTAAAAAGATATTAATTAGATATAATAGTTATGTTCAGGGAAACCAGAAATATGCAATTGCATGTTTTTCCTTGTACGACCAATGAAGGCAGAAACAATATATTTATCCGTTTTAGAGCTTTTTATGAATTTTGGCATCGATTTGTTAGTGCATATTTTTGCATATTTTACAGTTTGCAGCATTTTTTGGCATATTTTAGTTAAAAGAGCCTTTTTGCAGCATTTTTTTAGGTTTATAGCGCATATTTTGCCTTTTTAATGCATATTTTGATACATATGAAATTTTTTTAGATGCCTACAATCGCTTTCGCAGCAAATAAAAATTTTTTTTTTCGAAAATCTGTTTCTTCAATTTTGACATCTACAATTAATTTTTACTCAAAAATTGTAAGACAAAGCAGGTTGTCTTTAAGTATAAATGTTAAGGCCCAAATACACTTGTCAAATGCTTGTCCAGCCGGCGAATTCATCGTGTACGTGTGCTTGACGTAATATTCGCCGTCATATCTAAATTTTTTGATTTTCCATCCAGCATCATCAGTGTGACACATACAAACACATTTTCACTAATACTACCACAATGCTTGATGAGTATTTTGATCAATGTATTTGGGCCTTTAGGCGATTTATATCTAGACCAATCTTTTAGTATACCGATCGACTCAAAATCACTTTTTAAAGTGATCTAACGATGTCCATCCATCCGCCTGGTTGTCTGTCCATGTTAGCCTTGTGCGCAGAGTACAAGTTCCAATTTTGTAGATAATTTGATCAAATATGGACGAAGTCTATGCAAATGGTGAGAGTCGGTCTATAATTTCACATCCAAATTAGACTCTTTATGTCTGCAAGCTATCTAATTACGATGGTATTTAAATTAAATTCGTGCCAAAAATATTTAACTTCAAAGTAAATTATTTTCGAATCGGTTCACATTTGCTCAAAGCTTCCATCATTAACAAGCTTTAAATTCCTTTTAAATGTTAACATTTGTTAACAGTTTAGCGACCGTACCTAAAATCCCTTTAAGACAAAAACCCATATGGATGTTAATATCTAGATAACATTCGGCGCAAACATCTCTAATATGAATTTTAACCTTGTTTAGGTTTTTTTTTTAAATTTTGTTATTAAATTGTTAAATATTGTGTCTTCAAATGAGCAATTTTAAATTTTTAGGGCATATTTTAACATTTTTCAGGGCATATTTTCCAGTTTTTACTGCATATTTAATGCGCATAAAACGTGTTTTTTTTGAGCATATTTCTGGTTTCCCTGGTTATGTTTAACAAATATAAATTTTCATTATACATTATAATTAAAATCAATTTTAATAAAATATTTCTTAAAAGTGGTAAATTTTTTGGTACCTAAAAATGAGCATAATTATTATTTAGGGCCCTTGCAAAAAATACAATTACAAATAATATTCTAACTTAGGCCATGATTGTGTAAGACGCAACGCAACGCCATAAGATATACAGCGTTTAATATTTAAAAATTCAATATGAATTTCTTTAGAAAGCAGTGATGGCAAATTCTGTACTATGGTAGGTACTATTTTCAGTACTTTTTCCTCTCAAAAATTCCACGGTATCCACGTCCGTTTTAGACAAAAAACAAAAGAAGAAAACTTAGCACACGACTGCCGATTGTGTTCATAAGTTTTAACAGAATCAATGTTCGATTTAAAAAAGCAGAGAAAAGTAAAATTAGCATTTAAAAGTTAAAATTTTGCGACTTTTCAACTTTTGACTAAAGTTTTTTAAAGACTGGCTTTAGTTCTCTTTTCTTGTTATGCATGTTTGTTTAGAAATTGAGAGTTAATATTTTTTTTAACATTGGTAACCAAGTCAACCGCTGAAATTCCAACTCCGACTTCTTATCTCAACCTTAATGCTAAATGTATATAGGACGGGTCTCTCTTTGACTTTAAACTCTTTTGTAATGGAGTACCTTTTAAATGGTTAAATATATCAAGAAAAGGATTCAGTAAAAATTTCGAACCAATATTTTAAATATTGCATCGCCAATTTCGAAGTATTTTTATTTTGGAACTTATTAGAATATTTTTTTTTTTTAATTTTTTAAGCTCAAAAATTTGGAGTGGGTGTCGCAAATTTTTGGTGGGTACTTTGACTCCGACTCCGGTACAAAAACCTCAACTCCGACTCCACCACAGCCCTGTTGACAACACTGCCAACACAAAATGTATTCTTACTAAAAGTATATATCGTTAGCTAAAATGCAAAAAGACGTAACTAACAAAAAATTCAAAATCGAGTTTTTGATTGATTATTATGAATGCTATAAAACTACATGTCTTGACAAAATTTTACACTTCTGCGATCAAAAATTGCGGTTTTATTAACAAAAAACAAAGGAACGTAACTACAAGTTTTTTTGTTTGATGTATGCAAAACGACGTAATAACACATTTTTTTTTCTAAGAAAATATAATGAAATGGTTTTCTTTGAAAATTGGTTGAAGAATTCCATGGACGACTTATCAATGCATGTTTTTCTGACATGTTTATAGTTTTCACTTTACAAAGTTTTTTGCTTCTCCTGTAAAATTACATTTTTGTTAGTTACGTCTTTTTGCATTTTAGCTAACGATATGCTTCCTTGTTGGTATATTTTAATGTCAGATATCCTCATCGAATTTGGCTGTTGAAATTTTGCCAGCTCGGTTCATAAAAGGCTGAGATATCATCAAAAAAAAAATTATGTATTTTAGTTTTTTATTTTTAAGGTTATTTTCCAAAAAAAACATATTTGAAAAAGTACCAAAACGCTGAAAAAGTACTCTTTTGCTTGGCGGAAATTTGTTCGTAATACACGTTTTTCCTCAAGAGCCCATCCGTATGTGGTCGATTGGCAGGTGAATCGTACAACGCATTACAGAGAGAATTCGTTTTTTTCCCGGACTGTTCGTATGTGGAATAACCTTCCTGCAGAAGTCTTCCCTCTCACTTACAACATGATTAAGTTCAAATCGAATGTTCACAAACACTACTCCCTCTATCCTCCTTCCCATAACCTATTTTCCTAGTTCCAACACAATGCAATGCATTAGTAGGGGTCATCCCCTGAGTGCTGGTCCTAACAGTAAAAAAAATCACTGGTAGAAAGCAACAACAAAACTATAAAATATTTTTTACTCTGTTTTTGCTTTCAATGTAATTTTTCGCGTTGCGTTTTACACAATTAGGGCTTTAATATGGGCATTTACATTTTGACGTGTCGTGATATTTGTAACACAAAATGTAAAAAAATTAAATGAAGAAGTCAAATTTGTAAAAAGGGTTTTTTATATATACAAAGTAATGAAGTAGCACTGTATTCAGAAAAAAAATTACAGTAATCGGCGCTAAGGATTTGAAGATATAAGCAAAAATCTGAGCTGGCGTGACGTTAAAAAAACGGAAGTGGATTTTGACTTGCATTACAAAACTGTATAAGACTGCGAATTGGGCAAGATGTTTTGTATAAAACCTTTTTTAGTAAACTTTGGACTACTACAGATTTATTTTTCAAGCTATAAAATTTAAAAATCTTTGCTTGTTTTGAGGTAAATATGGGCATTTTCAGCGAAAAGTCTACTTTTTTTAATGTAACGCCAGATTACAAATAAGGTTGTATTTTCGGACCATCTTGTTCAATCGTTATCCAATTTGTTACTTAATGTAGAGCTAGTTGCGCTTACACCAAGATATAAAAAATTAAACTATACATATAAAATTTTTTGAGAAACAATTCAAAATACTTCTGGCGTTACGTTACAAAAACTAGACTTTTCGCTGGAAATGCCCATATATATCGAGTGACAATAACATTGACCTTCAGTCTATTGCACAGTGAGACGGCTTCATAAATTGTTTTTCAAAAACTATAACTATAAGAAGTTGTTCTATACAACTGAAATTTGGCACTGAATATTATTAATTAAGGAAAACATGAAATTTCATAAAAATCGACCACGCCTACTGCCCTTGCAAAACACTTTTTCTCGCTTGGAATTTTCCCTAACCAAGCAGCAGTCTTTAAATTTGGTACTTACACTTTCTTAAATAAGAAAAAGACGCATGCAGAGTTTCGCCGACCACACCCACCACCCACAAAACCCAAATGTCGTTATTCTTCCTTTGCTGTTTTTAATTAACTCTATTTTTTGCCCCAACAAATAAACAAATTGTTGTTATATTTATTATTTGTGACCAGCAGCCGTATTCTGTAATTCGCTTAGCTAAAGCTTAATCGCGATCGCTTAAATGCCTTAGATAATACAAAATTGAAACGTTTTAGCGATGACATTAAAAGCTAAAATTACGGCGAATTAAATTTGTATATATAGCATTGCCAAATTTAGTAATGCCATTTGCAGTATTGCATACGTAGGCAAAAATCGCTAGATCAACTTTATAGATTTTTAGCGATAGAGATTTAGCTTTAGCGAATTACAGAATACGGCCACTGGTATATGAAAAGGGGCCTAACATGCAAAAACAAGTTTTCGAGAAAACAGTTTTTGAAGCGAAACAACTTGTTTCATCAGTTACTTTTTTGTTAATTTGTTATTCGGGGGGTTTTTTGGGTCGCCGATTACGAATCCGGTGTCAGATTTTCAAAATTAATGAAAAGGGGATTAATATAAAAACAAAAAATAATATGCCAGCCAAATATAGCACTCTTAATTGTTTTTTCGAAAATAGATACAATTGTTTTAAATGCACATTTCATATAAAAATAATTCTCTACAAAACTGCATAATTTATTTTTTGAAATTGACTGATCGAGAAATAAAGTTCGTTGTGTAAACGCAACCCTTACACTCATATACTTGCTCACTATTAACTAGCCTACATGAGAACCAATTAAACTTAATAAACTATACTAATTATGAAAAATGACATTGATATATTACTTTTAGGAACAAGATTTTATCTGTTTGTTTGACCCATTTCAAATAAAATAAATAGAAAAGTATGAAATTTTGTACACATTTTTCAAATCTAACTTTACAAATCTAAAATATTTTATTACATACTACAAAAACTAGAACTTTCTTGAATAGTTTTTGTTTTTGTTACCAACATAATTAACTGTCACTTATTTTTTTTTATTTAGATAATTTTTATTACGAAATTTACTTTTTTCATTTGTCTTTCCATTTTTTTTTTTCAAATTTTTTTTATGGTTGGTAATAAAATTTACCCAGAAATGTGTAAAACTGTAATAAAAATCTATTAGACGACTCGTTAGGTGTCATAATTTTTGTTTATACTCTTTCAATATTAAAATAATATGTTAATAACTTATTTTCTATGCCCGATAGCATCACACTAAAAAGGTATAATTTAAATTTTGGAAAAAAAAATTTTTTTTTTATAAAATTTTAATTATGATAATGGGTTTTAAAATGAGGACCACCCACATAAATAAACACATGTTTATGAAATAACGAATTAAAAAGAAATATTTTCAGAATTTTGATTATAATATTTTAATGGGGCTATATATATACTTATACATATATATAATCAAAATTTAAATTCATTGATTAATGCCCAATTTTCAGGATAGTATTTAAATCAATATTAAGTTAATTTTCATAACAAACTTAAATCGTATTTAAAACAGATTGGTTTTTTGAGTTTTATTTGAAAAGTCTTATTTAATTAAGATAAAAGTATGGTAGCACTACTAAATACAAAAAAATATATAAAAAAGTGTATTTATTTACAAGGTGGTCTGAAAAAACAGCTGACTGTTAATGCTTTGCCTGTTGTTGTTGTATTGTTGTGCTATTGAGGCCACCTTGCTAAAATATTACAATGGAAACTTATGTTGAAATTAAGTGTACCACATCGGTGACTTAAGTTTTTAGTGAAGAAGAGAATTTTGTATTTAAAACGATTTTAAAAATAAATGTGTTTTAATATCAATCCTGAAAATTGGCCATTAATCTAATAAAATATTTTTAAATGCAAAAAAAGATTTGAACTTCAGTGGTTTGGCGGTTTTTGGTATGGCGGCGTCATCAGAACTCAACGAGAATAAAAAAACCGTTACTTTTTTGAAATTTTGTTCCTAAGAGATGTTGTTCCAACAAAATGGCACTACGAGTCATACAGCTGATGATGTTCTTGCTTTGCTTAGGCAAAAATTGGTCGATTGTTTAATATTCGATCTCTCGATCTCCTCAGATAGATTTGCCGTCTTACACTCGCAGCCATCGACGACTGCTGACGTCAATAGTCAAACATGAATCCTTAAACCAAATTGTATTTTAACCTTTGTTAGATCGAAATTTGCTTTTCTCAGCAGTCAGCAGTCGTCGATGGCTGCGAGTGTAAGACGGCAAATCCATCTGAGGAGATCGAGTGGTTGCGATCGAAACATGTCATGGTAACCTGCCGGCCAGGGTTCGAACGCCGGCCACGGTCAAGAATGAAAGATTAGCAACAGGGAAACTAGAAATATGCTCTAAAACACGCGTTTTATGCGCCTTAAATATGCAGTAAAAACTGAAAAATATGCTCTGAAAAAGGTCAAAAATATGCCCTAAAAATTAAAAATTGATCATTTTAAGACACAATATTCAAAAATTTAATAACAAAATTTAAAAAAAAAATATCCTTAAATATCGCTCAAGCCCATATTAGGTTCAAATTCATATAAGAGATTTTAGGTACGGTCGCTTAATTGTTAAAAAATAGTAACATTGAAAACCTATTATCCGATGAAACGATTCAAAAATAATTTAATTTGCAGTAAAATATTTTTGGGACGAATTTAATTTAAATACCATCATAATTTGATAGCTTGCAGCCACAAAGAGTATATTTTGGATGTGAAATTAAAGTCCGATTCTCACAATTTGCATAGACTTCGTATATATTTGATCAAATTGTCTACAACATTGGAACATGTACTTTGCGCACAAGGCTTACATGGACAGACAACCAGCCAGACAGACGGATGGTCATCGTTAGATCACTTTAGAAAGTGATTCTGAGGCGATCGGAATACTACAAGATTGGTCCAGATACAAATCGCATAACATTTATCTTGAATGGCAACCTTCGTTGTCTTACAATTTAAGACTTAAATTAAATGCAGATGTCGAAATTGAAGCAACAGATTTTCGAAAAAAAAAATGTTTATTTGCTGCAAAAGTTATTGTAATATGTATGAAAATATGCCTTCAAAAGGCTAAATATGCGCTCAAAACTTTCAAAATGCTGCAAAAAGGATCTTTAAGCTTTAAAGTATGCAAAAAAAATGCTGTATACGGTAAAATATGCAAAAATATGCGCTAACAAATCGATGCCAAAATTCATAAGAAGCTCTAAAACGGCCAAATATACTGTTTCTGCCGCCATTGGTCGCACAAGGAAAAACATGCAATTGCATAATTATGGTTTCCCTGATTATCAATAACAATTTTAATTAATTTTCATGATGTAAAATTCCTTTCTTCATAAGAATAATTTAATGAAAATTAAATTTGATGAACTTAAGCCTAATTAAAAATAATAAAATGGAATATTTCTTTATTAGTGAATACTTTTTATTTCTTTAGTTCTTGCAACAAATATGAGAGATTTATTTGAAATTTTAAAGAGAGTAGCTGAAATTTTATATTTATTTTTATCATTTTTTTTTTTTTTTTTTTTTTTTTTTTGTTTAAAAAAATTAAAGTAAGAACTTGTGCACAAATCTCAGTTTTTGACATGTCGCAATACTCAAAACTATATCGGGTGATTTTTTAGCTATTATCTTTTTGGCAGCACTGGTTTAAACAGCTGACGCTCGTTTCGTGTTTTGTTTCAGTTTGGTCTATAATTTAACCATGAATCGTCTTACAAACGAACAACGCTTGCAAATTATTGAATTTTATTATCAAAATGCGTGCTCTGTTAAGAAAGTTCATCGCGCGCTTCTTCCATTTTTCCAAAGTCACAGTTTGGTGCGGTTAATGGGCTGGTGGCATCATTGGACCGTACTTCTTCAAAGCTGATGCGAATCGTAACGTAACTGTGAATGGTGAGCGCTACCGTTAGATGATATCCAACTTTTTTTTGCCCAAAATGCAAGAGCAGGACTTGCATGACATGTGGTTTCAACAAGACGGTGCCACATGCCACACAGCAATCGTAACAATGGACTTATTGAGAGGCTAGTTCGGTAAACTTTTTATTTCACGTTCGGGATCGGTTAATTGGCCGCCTAGACCGTGCGATTTAACGCCTTTAGACTATTTCTTGTGAGGCTATGTTAAAGATCATGTCTATACACACATGCCCGCTTCAATTTACGCATTGGAAGACAACATTGAAGCATTTATTCATGAGATACCGGCCGAAATGTTGGAAAGAGTATGCCAAAATTGGACTTAGCGGATAGACCATTTGAGGCGCAGTCACGGTCAACATTTGCATGAAATAATCTTCAAACATTAAATTAAATGGACCGTACGATCGATTCAAATAAAGATTTCATGAATTTTTCTGAATTTTATGTGTTTTTTTTTTTTAACTTTCCTATAGCTCTTAAAAAATCACCCATTATTTTAAAAGGGCCTTTAAAGACACACAAAAGAAGCCCAACAATAAGAGCCACAGCTAAAACGAAATATTGCTTTTATACCATTAAAATCAATCTATGCCATTAAATACAATTCAAAACATTTTTGTCCAATTTGAAATTGACTTTAACTTTTTTAATACATCCACTCTTCTTTAACTAAAGTCAAATAGCATTGATTGAATAAAAGCAATAAAAATGTTGTGAATGAATTGATGTATGTGTTCACTGAAAAGAATTCGTACTTAAATTAATCCGAAGAGGTGTCAATAGTACGGTAACTACGAATTTCCTTAAACCAAGTACAGAATGATTGATTCAAGTACGAATTATTTAAGGTCCCCATACTTAAAATAATCCAAAAACGGGATCGTCTTAATTAAACAAGAGATGCAATTAAAATCAAACTGTGCTTGATTAACAAATTTCTCATTTGATTTAATGATTCGTACTTGAAATAATCCGAAAGTGAGACCTACGCACTAAAACCCCAGCGAACCGAGATAGAGATAATATTATTATTTACTTATCCGTTACACATGTTTCATTTTTGTTGTATGCCCGCTAAGGTTTTCGTAATAATTCTGCTTTGAAAGTTTGATGTATTTAACTTAATAATTTTAACAAACAGAATATGGGAATTATTGTTTCTTATTTTGCTGTTTTCAACATGAAAATAATCTATATTTTTCTTCTTGTAGTGTTATTGTTGTTGTTGTTTCTACACAAAAGAAGCGTTTTTTACCTTCTTTTGTACGGCTATTGTTGTTTCTACAAGAAACTTTTACAGACACAAGCGTATGTACGCATATGCATTTTCGAAAATCATCCCATTTTGGATTGTTTTATGTACTTTTTAATGTTATTCGTACTTAAATTTTTAAGTACAACTCGTATTAAATGTACGTAAAAAAATCTTAAATTTAATAAGAGTTTTTTTTACAAGATTTTCCTCAGTTTGCAATTCATCTTTGTCGAGCAATAGTTTAGGAGCCCTTTTTGTCTTTAACATAAAAATCACATTTTATGAAGAATCCAAAACAATTTTTACAAGTAATTTCAGCAGGAGTCATGAACTTCAAGAAGAAGCAAGAACAACTCTTTTTTTGTATAAACATTTTCCATTTTCAATTCAATTTAAAACTTTGAAAAACGATTGTTGTTTTGAAATTCTTAACGCAAAAAAAATTTTCTGCATCCTCAACAATATATAGAAGTGTAGACATCTGTTGACAGCGAGAATTTCTTTATCCTTCTTAAAAAAATAAAAACATATTAATGCAATTTTTTATTCTAAAATTCCTTCAAATGCAATTAATAAACATATGTTTGTTAAAAATACACCCATATCATTAATAAAATTAGTATAAACTATATTTTTTAAATATTTTCAAAATTTATTACACATTCTTTCTATCAATGTCACCGGAAATTTTGTATTTATTTAGATACAACATCAAGTACTTGTACATCTTTTCTGTAATATAAAATGTTTGCGGTTTTTTTTTCTCTTACTTTTCTTGTCATCATCTAATCTAAAATAAAACTAATTGCATTTTTAGAAAATAAACAAAAAAAAATATATAAAAATACAAAAAATATCAACCACGACAACACACATCATTAATCCGTTAGATATAAAAACCACCACATGGCCAACCCTGACAACCTACACAGATACAACAGCACACACACAGCGCAAGCTGCCTGCTGTCAAATGCATTTAATAAATGTGAGAGCGAGCGTCTAAAAATGATAATCTATCTCATGAATTATTTTTAGTTTTTTCTAACAATATAAAACTAACATTGATATAAATTTATGTTTGGTAATAGTTTTGTTTAGTTTTATGCAGTTTAACTTATAGGGTGATTTCTTTGTTGTTTAAATTTTTAGTAAAGAATTTTTGTGAATTCCTTCGTTAGGTTTATTTTTTTGAAAAATTATCGTCCAAAAAAAACATAATTAAGAATGCTTTATTAGGCTTTGCCAAACCTCTGATACTCTTCACCAAGAATTTTAAGTTTAATGGGCATTTAAATGAAATATTCTGTTGGTTTAATTTCTAGTCTTAAAAAAGTGGGCTCTATACTGGACATATCGTAAATTATGTACCGATAGTCACAAAATTATATCATATAATTTTTTTTGTTATAAAACAATCAATTTTGCCAAATTTCACTATTACACAGAAAGAACAAATTAGAGTGCTATATTCGGCTGTGCCGAATCTTTGATGCCCTCCACCGACAGTTCGAATGTTTAAGGAAAAATATCTGTATGATGTTATAATTATCTTAAACTGTTACGATTATTAATTATGGTTTTAGGTGTACTAAACTGTTTTCCGGGAGTAGGGTTTCTTTACAGTATCATTTATAGTCCTAAAAAACTGTGACGTACCAAATTTTGTTACGCTAGCGTTATTTTTTACGGTTTTAGGCGTCCTAAACTGTTTTCCGGTAGTATGGTTTATATGGGGGCTAAGGTAAATTATGGACCGATCCTCACGAAATTTCACAGTGTTATTTCTAGTCCTAAAAAAGTGTGACGTACCAAATTTTGTTACGCTAGCGTCATTTTTTACGGTTTAAGGCGTACTAAACTGTTTTCCGGGAGTAGTGTTTATATGGGGCATAGGGTAAATTATGGACGGATCTTCACGAAATTTAACAGCGTGATTTCCAGTCCAATAAAACTAATTTTTGCAAAACCCAATCATTCCGTGCCTTGTTCCAGCATTTATGTTATTTTTTGTAACATAATAATCAATTTTTTTAGGTGGTGGTTCCACATTTTGATTCATAGCTCTGGTCCTACTAAGCCGGTTTTGCTGGATTTCAATCCCAAACTGCTTAGGATAACTACAAGCAATTTGGCACCAAGTTTGTTCATTTCAATCCCAAACTGCTTAGGATAACTACAAGCAATTTGGCACCAAGTTTGTTCATTTCTTGTTCGAAAGTGAGCGTGTTTTCAACAGACGGACAGACGGACAGACAGGCGGACATGGCTAAATCGAATTACTCAAGGATCCAGAATATATATACTCTATGGGGTCTGAGATGAATAAAAAAAATAAAAAAAAGTTTCACACGGAATGACAAACTTAATATACCCTATCCACAACTAATTGTGGTGGAGGGTATAAATCAAGTTTATTATGATTACTTTAAGTACTAGTCGTACTCAAAAATTCAAGTACGAATAACACTTAAACGTAATCAAAACAGTCCTAAATGGGATTACTTTCGAAAATCAATCCCGGAATTTCTTGAAATAAGTATAAAATTCTGAAAAAAAGATTAAACTTTTCGTTGTGTTTAACACTCCGTGTTACGCATGTTTTGATTTTCTATACACATTGAAAAAAAGGTCGTGCCAGACTCATGTGCAGCACGAAAGGTTAAAAGTAAATTTGAACTCTTGCTGCTCATTTAGTTTACATTTTTGTTTTATCATTCTGTCTTAGTTTAACTTAAATCAATCTCATTTTCGGATTATTTCAAGTACGAAATCGGGACTGAATATGGATAATTTAGGTGTTTTGCGATTGAAAATCCGTACTTGATTCAATCTTAATGTACTTGATTAAAGAAGATACGTACTCACCGTACTAATAATACCGCTTCGGATTAATACGGATGAATTGATTTTTTCTTTTGAGTGTGCATCATTATTCATTACGGGTTAAGGAGTATTAAAGTTTTTTCCGAGAATGGATTTTATGTGGGACGTACATATCTTTAAATATGGACCGAATATCGCAAAACTTGTTAGTGGGATTTCTTGTCATCTTTATATTTAAACTTGTAACGTTACTGACTGACAAAGTCAACACCGCACAGCTAGAGCGCCTAGAGTTAAAAATTATAACCGAAAGTTGGTCTCTCGCCAAGCCGATCCTCTAATCCACTTCTTTGCGGATGTTGTGTTTTGATAACCAATATGCTTGTACCTTATTTGGAAACCTTGACTCTTGCCTCTTGGCAGATATACATTAAAAAAGCAAGAACAACAAGGGTAAAATTAGAGGCAGCCGTAGTGTTTTGCTCATATCTCCGCCATTTGTGGAGTGATCAGGCGATTAATATCAAACAACTCCGTGACATAAATATATAGCAGTCTAGTCCCCAACATATCTGGGTTCTTCGGAAACCCCATTTCGACGGATCGTTAAATCATCTTCGCAACTCATAAGGTCCTAGAATATCAGGGACCGTAACAGTTATGCCTTTTTTCATAAAAGTCAGATGAAAACAGTTATTTTTTGATTTTTATTTTTTTTAACAAAAATAACAGTTATTTTTTTATTTTTATTTTTTTGAACAAAAATAACTGTTATTTTTTGATTTTTATTTTTTCGATCAAAAATAATAGTTATTTTTTGATTTTTATTTTTTTGAACAAATATAACAGTGATATATTGATTTTTATTTTTTCGAGCAAAAATAAAAGTTATTCTCGAAATAAAATTACGTGTTTTAATAATTTAAATTTAAATTATTAAAAGAATACTGCAACGAAACAAAAAGACTAATACAACAACAACAAAGGTTAAAATTTATTTTATCATGCAGAAGCTACGGAATAACCCCAAACCATACAAAGAACACGACTAAACAGGTTGGAAATCTTTTTGAATGTACAACAATAAAAAGAAAACTAATAACAATAGAACACAATTTCCATAAGAAAATTTTGAACTTGGAAATTTCACAGACCAATACAAATATTAAAATTATTAAACGTAAACTCTATCACTTAAATATTGGTATTAAAAACATGATAACAGAAGAGGACCACACTAAATTTATTAACACACAAAGAGACAGATCAAAACAAATAGTGAAAAATGTTAAGGAGAGACACATTGGAAAATTAACTACACTAAAAGAAAAACAGTTCAAATTACATAGATTAGTAGTTACAAACCACTGGTTTGAAAACAAAACGAAATACGATATCCCGATGGAATGTAAGTGGATATTATCACTTGGCAGAAAGTTCGCATTACCAATAGATAAACATAACTTCTCCCCATTACATATAATAGCTGATGTAGAGCAATGTATACAGGCCATGGATGGGAATTTTGATAAAGAAAAGGACGTCGCTAGAACAAAATAAGCAAACCATGTATCCGCTTTTAAAAGAAGCATTAAAAATACTAAAAAGGATAAGTTTATCCTCACAATTTTTGAGAAAACTAAGAAACTTTTAAGGAAATATAACGACATAATTATTATACAGGCGGACAAAGGAAATAAGACGGTAGCTATGTACAAAAATGAGTATGAGGGGAAAATGCAAGCTCTTATAGGAGACAAAAACACCTACAGAATTTCAAGAGCAGATCCAACTGACAAACTGCAGAAACAAAACAATACCATTATTTCTGACCTCTACAAAAATAATATTATTAATACAGGTGAAAAACGTAAACTTCTTTGTTCTGCGGCTACTGCACCTAGAATATACGGCTTACCCAAAATACATAAGGAAGGGACACCCTTACGACCTATTGTGTCGTCAGTTCAAGTACCATGTTACCAATTATCAAAATACGTTGGATATATTCTTAAAGTCATAATTTCTGACAAATATAATGTTAAAAATTCGCTACGGGTAAAGGAGCAACTGAGCGGCGTGAAAATTAACAATAATGAAACTATGATATCGTTTGACGTGATTTCACTATTCACGAACATCCCAATTCAGACGGCAATAAACACAATTATGAAAAAATGGAGTATTATTAAAAATCATACTAAGATGTCCAGCTCACAATTTTTAAGAATACTCAAATTTTGTCTAAATGACAATAATTATTTTATGTTTGGTGAAAACATTTATACTCAAATCTTTGGTATGCCAATGGGGAACCCACTATCACCTACTATAGCGGATATCATACTTGACAACCTACTTGACGATGCAATTACTGAACTGGAAAATGAAAATATTTACATTAAATATATCGCCAAATATGTAGACGACATTTTGGCGATAACTCGCATAGAAGACAAGGACACAATTCTGTCAATTCTTAACAAACAACACCCTAAAATACAATTTACTACTGAGATTGAGAAAAACGGAGAAATCGCGTACTTAGACTCAAAAATTATACGCAAAAATAATAAGATTCTGTTTGATTGGTACACTAAAGAAACATCTTCAGGAAGGTTAATGAATTACCACGCTACACAACCCAAAAATCAAATTATAAACACAGCAAAAAATTTTATTTCTAGGGTATACAACATAAGTGATACACAATTTCATAATAAAAACAAACACATTATAACAAACATTTTAAAAAACAATAGCTTCCCCACCAAACTCACATCTACATTGATAGACAATACGATTAAACAATTGGATAAGGACAAAAATAACCACAACAAATCTGCAAACATAGAAAAAGAAGAGAACAAATTTTACAGTGTAAAATACATACCTGGGTTAACCGATAATAATAATATACGGTCGTCAATAAAAACAAAAAACATCTGTTTTGCATACAAACCCAATTTGACATTAAGTACAATTTTTTCTAGAGTTAAGGCGCCAATTAATAAACAAAAACAAAGTAACATTGTATACGAATTACAATGTGAAGGAAATGACAAACAGCCATGCGAGCTAATTTATATAGGAACAACAAAACGTACACTGGAGACAAGAATGGGAGAACACAAGATGGACATAATGCGGAGAAAAGAGACAACAGCACTAGCACAACACTTCCTACATACTGGTCACACAATTAGGTTCGATGATGTAAAAATTCTAGATAAAGAAAATAAAGAAAGAAAGAGGTACACAATTGAAAGCCTAAGAATCCAACAACAAATTAATAGAACAATGAATTTGAAGGAAGACACGAACAAAATAAATGCGAGCTATATTGTTGCCATTACTTAAGCTGTGATATATTTAAAGTTTAAAGTAATATGTATTTTTTAAATATTAAAATTAATTTTTATATTTGTATGATCCTGAGTACATCTAAAACTTTTTAATGTGATTAAATTTTCATATTGTAAGTATTTAATGTTTATGTGGTACATTATTGTATTTATTTTATTGTTTTTATAATTTTTAAATAGACAATCCCTTGAAAAAGTCGACAAACAATCGACGAAACGTCGGGAACAAAATATTGTAATTAAAAATTGAATTTTATTTACATTGAAGAAATTTAGGCCCTATTAGCTTGACAAAAATAATATTCAATAGTTATTTTTGTTCAAAAAAATAAAAATCAAACAATAACTGTTAAGTTTGATCGAAAATATAAAAATCAAAATTATAAAAATCAATATATTTTATCATTGACAAGTGCATGAGGAACAATATGGTATACTTGAATCAGTTTTTCGACATTAAATTCTATATGCTTTTTTTGTTTAAAAATTCCAATATAACTGTTATTTTCGGTGCCTGTAGAATATACATTATATACTGCTACGAATATGAAGAGAAGCACTTATTGTCTGCAGAAAATAGTCCTCAAAACCGGGAACAGCACATACAAAAATCAAGCATCCCATCAGCAGATTTGAAGCGATTTGAGGTGAATTCATACATTTTTTACTGGGTATTATTTTAATTATTAAATCGTACTTTTCTATCATTCACAGGAAAAATTCTCCAAAATTGTTCACCAATTAAAGCATTAATAAAAAATGAAATCAGTTTTAATTAAAACTTTAATCAAGTTAATTAAACGTTTTTAATCAAGAAAATTAAAACAATAGAGCAGAATTGATAATTGATTCAAAACATCTTATCTTCATTCAACGGTAGTTTCAAGTGCTACCCAGGTTCTATTTATCCCTCAATCCGAAGAATAGCTTCGAATTCCGTTATAACCCTAATAATAAATAAAAAACATTGTCTGTGGATCTTCGATTTAAAATTCAGTATATTCATGCATATTTATTAGGAAAATCTTTCATATCGGATTTAAAATACGAAAGTTATATCGTTTTAAACTTTCAATGAAATCAAGGTGGTTTATTTGGAAAAAAAGTAAGGAAGTTGTATAGTTTTTTTTAATTTAGATTCCTAAGAAACTGAGACTATTCATTTTTCCTAACTTTCGAAATTTCTAAGCAACGACCAACAATAATTTTATGTGGTGATTAAGGAAACTGAAGAGTTGATCGCAATCACTCGTTTACATATATGTACATACTTGATCATTTCAGCCTTGATGAGAGAATCGGAGCTGTCGCATGAATCAATTAAGACGTAATCTTGATTAAAATTTTAACGAAATAATTGTTGGAGTCTTAATAAATATTTTAAAACTATACAAATTTAAACTCTTTCAAATACTCAAACTCCTTCTCGTGTGGTTTTTTTGCAGAACTTATCGAACCTAACAAGTCTCTATTTGGGGTTTGCTGGTTTAGCTGCTTTACCGATTTCATATCCTCATGTATATTTTGGCTAGAACTTGATTTTTCCGAAGAACATGCAATGAATGAAGAGATCATTTTTTTAAAAGAGAGAAAAATTTCAAAATACAATTTTTTCCATAAAAGCCAAAGCCACACATTAAAAAAATTACCCTCTAGTTCAACAAATCTAAACAATGTTTGTGTTAATATGGTTCCATGTATTTTGTGGCAAAACATTTAACATAAATAAAATAATTTTTATGTCAGCGAGGGGAAAAAAGTCTCGTTTGTTCCAATCAAATAAATCTTTTGATTTTATTTTAATTAATAAGTTGTATATTTTTCACATTTAACACCAAAATTTACAAAATTTGTGCAACAATAAGTTAAATAATTTATATGGGTTTAGTTCTAGAAAATTTTTATTACAGCTAAGCTGTACGTCAAAAATAAGGGGGCATATGTAGAGGGAATTAAGTGCGTTTTACTAAAAATTAAATGGTTGAACTAATAACATATTGATGTAAAATGTATAAAATAAAAAGGGTGAAATTTTTACTTTCAGAAAAAGTATAAGAATTGATCATATTGGTAAAGATTCGAAGATATTTTTGATTAAATAGGTTTCTTCGAAGCAAGGTAGAGAACCGATACTGTTATTAATACCGATACCACTTAACTACCGTTTAAAATTGAATGCCGGTATTAAACTATTTGTATCGATACCGAAACTCATCGCAATTGCCAACAAAGATATTTTCCATTAGCACAAGTGTTGAACATTTTAAAATGTTACTATTCTGCAAATCTAATATTTAAAAAAAAAATTAACAATACTTAAGAGAGAAATCCCTTTGATAATTACCACCATGCAAAAAATTTGTCTTCTACGTCGTTGGGACCCCTTCTAAATTTTATTAACATTCTTGTGTGGGTTTGTAAATAAAATTGCAAAACCGAAATACCTTTACCGTTATTAAGTTTATGTACCGGTATTCCGATAATCAAACTACCGATGCCAACCTTGCTTCGATGATTCAAAAACTAGGCATCATGATATCTACATATGTATATATTCAGCTTATGTCTCGGGAGAATATACAGTTTTTCCTATACTTAAGTTGTCTTTAATAAAGCTCAAATTAGACGTGACGTAACCATAATTAAACTGTATTACCATCACCTCTGTACTACCAAAACGACATAAACTTAGCATACAAACCAATTCAATTTTCGTTTCTCAATTCGCCGTTACGTCTGTTGCATTATGATTATGTCACATCTAATTGGACCTTAAGTCTCATACTATGAAAGTTTTCTTTCAGAAAGTCTAAGTTTATTGGTGAGAGGAGAGAGAATAATAGCATGTTCTCTTCCCCTCTCATTAATAAACTCAGACCAAGGTCTATCCAATAGGTCTGCTTAAGAAGCCAGATGTTTATTTGGTTTTTTCCTCAACAATATCAAGAGTTGTTTACATTTTCCTTATACGTGTATATTTTTGTTTACTGTTTTGGTTTTTTGCCACACATACATGCACACAAAACACATTTTTCCTTTTGTTTTGCCTATGTAGTAGTAAGATTTTGACAACCGCGAGGAATTTTACACAAACAAAATGCCTGTTGTTTTTTGTATTGTTGTATTGTTGTAGTAGTAAGCAGACCTATTGGATAGGCCTTGACTCAGACTTTCTGAGAGAAAACGTTAAACGAAAACGTTAAATAGTGTCAACCAGGGATGATAAATGAGAAAACCAATATCGTACCAACGAACTTTTAAAATCGTACTTTTTCGGCCCCAATAGTACTAAATCTTATTTAATAAATTTTTTTTTTTTTTTTTTTTTAAACAAAAATTTATACAACAAAAACAAAATTTACTTAAAATTCATTTGTACATTAATTATACATAATAATAGGGTGTGTAAAATTTTTTGCGTCGAAAGCACGTCGCGATTCTTGTTCTATAAGTCATTCCAAGAAACTTTGCAGTGGGTCAAAAATTAATTTCGAGTCCCGGATTTTTTCAAAATAGTTCGTTTTCCAAAATATTCAAGAATAGAGGCAAACAAATTGTATTTGATCTAGCCAGACCTATATCATGCGGTTTTTAGGGTCGAGAAATCCATTAATTTTTATTTTTGATTTTTAGAATTTATCGTCTATTTTTATGGAAAATTTACGAATATTTCTCAAAATGAAATCTCGAATTTTAAACAAAAATTAAATTTTAAAGCGTTCTAAAACTATGTGCATACGAACATCTTCGGATTGCATTTCCAAATTTATTGTGTTTACAATTTTCAATATGTACTGCAAAAACAGGAAAGGAGTAGAAATAAAATTTAATTTAGCTCTTTTAAAATCCCCTTCAAAATAATTCGGAGTAAAATAAAAAATAAATACAAAACTGTTTCAAAATTCTGTTGACATTGTTGACATTCTGTTGAATTCTGTGACTTCCTGACATGACACCATCTTGTTGACGAATATTTTACTATGTAGAACTTTTGCAGAAGTGGTTTTCTATATCTTTTAAAAACTTGTCAATATCATCAGAAAATGCACACTTATATGCTGCCGCTGATATTAAATTTGGAATGTGGCATAAGCAATCGTTCGATGAACAAGTGCAAAAATCTATTCACAGTAGCGGAGTTCAGTGTTTGGTGCCAAATGGTCTTGCAAAAGAGCAAATGCAAAATATCATAGCTGTTTTGTTGAATCCAACAACAAAAATAGAGTTTATTTTAGATTTAATAAAAAATCTACGATATTTTACATTTTCGCAAGACTATTTGCACCAAACACTAAACTTCGCTTATATTCATTGGACGGTAAATACGAGCTGCCATTTTATATCAATTATAAATATGTAGGTTTGAAAAATTTGGAAATAGTACCAAATGAGTCAGGGGGTTCCAGCGTACTTTTTAGTTTTGAATTGTACCAAAAAAAGTACAATTGTATCAACTTTATCAACCCTGGTGTGAACCCAGACTATGCCAGTGTTCCTTACATACAGTAAAACTAGAGTTTTTTCACCGGCAAGTCCTCGGACGAAAATCTCGGGAAAATCCTATTTATCATTTAAAGATAAAAGTTTTGTCTGATCTTTTAAAAAGCTTAATAAATTTTCAGAATTATTTAAAACTCCCTAAAATTTGTTTTAATAAAATTATTTTCAAAAAAAAATCAGAAAAAAACACCAGCAAAATGCTAATAAATCTTAACCACAGCACGCATTTTTATAATTTAGATTTAATAACACAAATAAAGATTATTAACAAAAAAAAAAATGCCAAAAAAAACTTCGACGTTAAATCAACATTAAAAAGACCTTAAAAAACAGTTAATTTATGAAGAAAGGGAAAAATCTTATTTATCATACAAGACCAACAAAATCCAAAACCGTATGAAGAAAAAAACCTCAACATACCAAAACGTAATAATTTTTTTTTTTTCTTGAATCTGTGGTTTGATTAACCAAAAGAGTTCAAGACTGTGCAACAGCCACAGCACCAACAACAAAACCATAAATTACTACAACTTGACTAAAATGTAATACAAGATCAAATGGTCAGTATGTTTTTTGGTTTCCATATTTTTGTTTTTATTTTTTTTTAAAGGAGCATAAGTTTGTACTTGTATGGGCAACGAAAACGAACAAAAAATAAAATATTTTAAAAATGAAACCAAGAAAAATGGCAAAACCGCAATTTTAATGTGTTTCATTAACGTGGCTTCAATATAAAAAAAATGCGTACAAATAAAGATTTTTTTTCTACATACGAGTACTACTGTAACTTTGAAACATTAAGATTAAATAGGGTTCGCGGTAAAGAATTGTATCAGGTAGGAGAAACTTAAGGAAAACAGGTGAAATAAAGATCAAAATCTTTAGTCCAGCTAGAGAAAAAATGAACAGGTCTAAATGTAAAATAGTTAATAAAAAACCGAATCTTCCAGTCGAACAACTAAGAACACAACAGGCAGAGTTGCGCCCAAATCGCTTGTACGTTGAGCTGGTAAATACCTTGTGTCTGTCTCAGCATCGAGCAGTGTAACGAATAAAACTCAAAATTGTATTTGTAATACATTGATTTTGAAAAAGCTTTTGATACTTTTAAGGCCGGGTTTTTGAGATGCGGATTAAGTTTAATGTTAGTTTAACGCAGATTTTTTTCGGCAAAATTAGATTTTTTTTCTTATTTCATTGAAGACCAATATTTTAGCAAAACTAAGCTGTTCTGTCAAAATTTTGTATACAAACTTGTTAATGGTGGCACAAATCTGTTTCATATTGTCTAAATTTAGTTTAACTGAGATTTCAAATACCCAGCCTAAGCGAAACAAAATATGGGAAGCTCTTGCAACCAAAGAAGTACCAGAAAACATCATCAAACTCATCAAAATACAGTATGTCGAGTCCAGTATGCCGGTTTTACACTGCGGTAAAACAAGCGAAGCTTTAGCCACAGTCAGCGGCGTAAAACAAGGATGTTTGTTATCATCTACATTATTCCTAACAACCCTGGATGAAATTTTGTCGAAAACAACAGGCCAAAGCAGAGGCATACAAAAAAGAATTAAGCAATAACTACAAGATCTAGACTACGCTGACGACCTGATACTACTGGCCACAAACAAAGAAGATATGCGGTGGAAAAAAGATTATCCAGCATCAACAGCATGGGAATACGCCCCTCAAATTAATTCAGGCAAAACGAAATCCAACCATAGGTAAACATTTCCTGTTCACAACGGCACAATCGAGGACGTCGATAGCTTTTGCTATTTTGGAGGCATAGTAACTAACTCCAGACGGCGGTACTAGCGAAGACGTTAAATATCGCAGACACAAAGCAAAAGCCCTGCATCACAAGCTTCGAAATAACTGGAAATGATACACCTTTGCACCTAATACTAAAATTAACATATCCAACGCTCGTGTTAAAACATTTTTTTCTATACCTGGGCAACAATTTTACAATTTTTGTTTTTGTTTCAAATGTATTTTACTTGTAGTTTTGAGAAACAAGGTCTTGGCTTGTAACTGACACCACCAAACTAAAAATATAGATGTTCGCCAATAGATGCCCACGAAATATCCTGAAAAACTGGTGACCCCGTGTTGTTATCAACGCATAACCACTTGATATTGCTGAACAAAAGAACATTTATATAGAAATAAGGCGAAGAAAATATAACAGGTTCTGACCAGGGTTACCGTTGGAAATTTTCGAAAAGGGTCACAAAAAGGGTATTTTCCAGAAAAAGGGGTCAAAAAAAGGGTATTTCCCATTTTAATGAACATAATAAGATCAAGTTTTTTTATAAGCAAACAAACAAACAATATTTCAGGTAGGAAGAGCTCAAAAAACTTAGGCCCTAAATTTGTAAAACGCAAAAGCAACGCCAAAAATTATATTGAAAGCAAAAACAAAATCGAAAATATTTCATAATTTTGTTGTTGTTTTCTATAGAAATGAATATTGAATTTTTAAATTTTAAACGCTGCATATCTTGTGGCGTTGATAATTTTTAAACGCAATATGTACTTCTGAAAAAAGCAACAACAAAATTTTGAAAAATTTTTGACATTGTTTTTGCTTTCAATGTTATTTTTGGGATTGCGTTGCGTTTTACAAATTCAGGGCCTTAATTTTTTTTATGGAATGCTCTGTCCTATTTTAAACACCTGACAAAATGTTTATTCTTTATCATTATACATAGCTAATTTTTTTATATTTTTTATGTAATTTTCCGATTTAGTGATGTCAAAAATTTTTAGTGTTTGTTTTAAATTTTGCAATCGTTCGCAAATTGTAACCGATAAGCGATTTTTTCCTGTAAGTGTCAGATTTTTTAAAGCTTTTACGATTTTTAATAAATATAAGACTTTGCTATCATATATATGGGAATTTCCGCTAATTTAGCAATTTTTACCTCTTGTTTTCATTCCTGTTAGGGCACTCTCAACACTTCGATTCAAAAGAAGGCAAAAAGTTCAATACCTTTTGCCATTATTAAGGGCGAATTTTTTTGAATAGAACATACTACTCTTTAAGAGAGCAAAACACCAAATTGCATTTTTTTTAATAAAATGTCAAATTTTTGTCTTGAAAAGAAACCACCGTAAAAAATAACAAATATTTATATTAGTTATGTTTGCTTTTAGGGAAATTGTACTTTACTATCAAAAATCAAGGAGAAGAAAGCATGGAATTGTAAGTTTATACTTTGAGTCTGTTCCATATCTTATTTCGAAAACATTTGTTTAGCACTTCTGTTCCGCAGTGTTGACAAAAAACAAAATGTGAGAGCTATTTCCATAAAAGGGTCAAAAAGTGTCACAAAATAGGTGATAATGATACAAAAGTATAATTTAAAAAAAGGGTCATAAAAGGTATCAACACCGTCGAAAAAGGGTCAAAATGATACTTTAGTATCACAACGGTAACGCTGGTTCTGACATACTCTTCGGAAGCTAAACTTGAATGGAAGCCACACAGTTCATGAAGAAGTGACAGACCTAAAACAACATTGAAGCAAAAAATTTTAAATGGGACTGGAAAATCCTTTAACGAACTTCGACTTATTGCAGCGGATAAGGACAACAGGAGATTTTACGAACACAGCCTATGTTCCTGATGGTCTGATATGAACTGAATTTCCGAATTAATTTTGTTAGGTTCCAGATAACGTTCGCAGATTCTCAAATATATCAGTCAAAATCAAACTTAACATTTGTAAAAGCAACATATGCGTAAAAGACTTCAAGTCTTCATAAATCTTTGCCTAAGAACCACTATTTCCATCCAGTTATTATATAAAGGAAAATGAGTTGCATCAGGCACAGACTAAGAAAACACGATGACGATGTCATCAAAACTGTTGACAGAAACCTCCAAAAAAGTCGTGACAAGGTTCGTCATCTCACACATGGTGTCGCCATGTTAAGCTTCCAAAAAAAGAATGCGCTAAAAGCAAATCAAATTATTATTTTTAGAAAGAACTAAATGAAAAATGAAAACAATTTGAAATGGCCCTTTAATCTTTGTAGGATTGTAACTGGAAAAAATTTATCATATTCAGCAATTAAGTTTCCAAAAATAGTAAAGTCAAGCAAGGGAAAAAATCAGTGAAAACAATTTGAAATGGCCCTTTAATCCTTGTAGGATTGTAACTGGAAAAAATTTATCATATTTAGCAATTAAGTTTCCAAAAATAGTAAAGTCAAGCAAGGGAAAAAATCAGCGTTTAAGAAACTGCAGTCAAAGTAGAAAAATTGCCATTTCTTTCACTTCTTCATTAGTCATTGGCCAAAAACAACTGTTGTATTTACTTTTGTTTCATTTAATGTAAACAGTCGCTGCCAAACCAACTCAAACTGCGAAAAGTTGTACACAAATTTTCGTTTTTTGTTCGATAGTTTTTGGTTTCGACTGCAGTTTTTAAACCCTGGAAAAAATTGTGCAGTTGTGAAAAGTTCAGTAATTCCGAATTAAAAATTAGGCAATTAAATATTTTCTCGCTGTCTACAAGTATTTTTTTTTCGATTTTTAAGCTTGCATCCGTACAAAATCCACTGTAACCAGTGTTTAAGTAAAACAATGACAACGGGCATTTTTCACAAACCATTAAGGAAAATTGTATATGCTGCAAAGGTTCTTTGTGTAAAGATCTTAGTTTTGCGGGGTAGATTTTAACTGTAGCTTACTGATTTCGCTTCCTTTTTTTTCGTACGGATTAGCATTTTGTAAGCATGGCTCCCACTAATTCATTCGATTGTGTTGGAACTAGGAAAATAGGTTATGGGAAGGAGGATAGAGGGTGTAGTGTTTGTGAACATTCAACTAGAACTTATTCATCTTGAAAGTGAGAGCAAAGACTTCAGCAGCAACGTTATTCCACATACGAACAGACGGGCTAAAAACCGAAGTTTCCCTGTAAAGCCTTAAACGATTCACCTACCAAACGACCACAAAAGGATCAGCTCTTGAGGAACCAGATCCCAAACTTCATCAGAAGACATCCCATTTTAGTAACGATAAGACAGGCAAATAAAAACTACATTGCGACGGTGCTCAAGGGAGTCAAAAGAATCAGATAATCTACTACCAAAATAGACTTTGTATTCTATTCGCGGACTGATATAGGTGGTTTAAATAGCAAGGAGATCAGAAGGAGTGAAGTATCTCTTACACCGTTTTAAAAAACCGAGGCACTTAAACGATTCTTTCGACACCTTGAATATATGTTCTGTCCATCGGACATCACATTGCATCTTCATGCCCAGAACAACAATAGTTTTTAATTCCTTAATAATTAATATAATTAAAATTAAACCACCCATTTATACAGATGAGGCACATTGATCTGTCTCGCGTTAATACGACGACCCCGTTCCGAGACTATGTCAAGTTACTGTTTTTAAACAATATAATAAATTATAAAATAATAAAAAAAAATTAAGCAATAACACTTCGGGGCCAGTAAGATAGAGAATTGTGATGTCCTGAGGGCGAAACTTTACACAATTTGCTTGCCAACTTTAGTTTTCGAAGCTTAAATTGTTTAAATTCTCCGATACATACTACAGGAAGCTAATGCTTCTAGAAACTTTACATAGACTTTTCGATCAATATTATGATTTCTTACGAGTCATTTTCGTAGGCCCCTGCATGCGCAAAATTAATTAATGTAAGAATCCACTCTGATGAGAGAACTCAAAGTTATTTACCCTAAAAGAAAACTGTGAATGTTATGACTTCAGCCCCATGACAGCAAGCCACAACCTCGTTGTAAATAGCTTTAAGCAAAGCGTTACCTAATCCTGATAAGTGGACCATTAAAGTTGGCTCATTGGTCACAAAGCTTGTCTAAAGTAATACTGTTCTTAAAATTTAAAATTGTGATCTGTAGTTTTATGGAAATAGATATTCCCTGATATCTGGTTGGTATCTCCCTGCAAAAATTTACTGAGATACTATCTTTTGTGATACGTTTTTGCGCCAAGTGAACCAAAGGACGTACTTCGTCGGTCACATTTTTGAAAAACTGTAACTTAAAACAAGTAAGAGTGATATATTCCGCTGTGCCGAATCTTATATACCCTTCGCCATTGTGCGAGTAGAATAGAGAGCAACTAAATAATTTTTACATATACATATTCATACATATTAACAATACTTAAAACTTCATTATAAATGAAATTTAAAGAGCGAAAACTGGTAAATATTTTTTTTAATTAATAAAATTAATAAAATTTGCCAGTTATTTTGGCTATAAAACTTGGACTCGGGAAGATCTATAGTTCCTGAAAATAGGTATTTTTCAAAAAAAAATTAATATTTTGGTCATAACTTTTTCGTATCTGAACCGATTTTTCCGAGTTTTTCAGAAAATATTTTCTATTAAAAATTTATATGATATTATTTATGATATATATAAGGCGTAACCATAGGTCATATTACAGTCAAAAAATTCAGGTTTTTATACAATTTTTAATACTTTTTGTATGAGAGGTACCAAGCCTACTTCTCCAATCCCGCCCACATTTTGTAGGATGGTGTATATTTATAACCTTAATGCTTGTACCTAATTTGAAAACTTTGGCTCTTGCCGTTCTCCAGATATACAGAAAAAAGTAATCAAAATACAACAACCACAAGGGATTTTTTGGAAAAATTAGAGGCAGTCGTGGTTTTTTGGTCATATCTCAGCCATTGTTGGACCGATCTGGCTGAATTTCAATAGCAAGAAATGATGGACTATATGTGACATAAATGTAAAACAACGTAGTCGCTATCATGTCTGGAGTCTCCGGAAAACACATATCAAACGTAAGACGGACAGACGGACGGATGGACGGACTGACGGACGGATATCGTTAAATCAACTTCTCTCCTCATAAGGACCCAGAATATATATACTTTATAGGGGTAAGATCAATATTGTAGAAATTACAAACGGAATGACAAACTTATATATACCCTTTTCCACCTGTGGTGAAGCGTATAAATTTAACATTTTTTTTTTTTGTTTTAATTCTACCTATAACCGAAAGAGTTTATGTTTGTGCCAAAACCAGTCAATGATACCAAAACTCTTTTTTTATGGCACTTAACTTATTATTATGATTAAAGGCGTTAACATTTAAGTTTATACCACGTACTCGAACACTACTGCCATAGCAAAATCATTTTACGTTAAATATTTTCAATATTAAAGATTGAAAGCATAAAATTGAAATACATATGCAAACATAAATGTTTACGATTTCACGCCATAAAATTTCTGCGAGTGTAGAATGCAATTAAATAAAATTCGCCACAAAACAAAGAAAAGCAACAACAAATTAAAAACATAAAGAAATAAGTGTTGAAATAAAAAAAAATTAAGTGCATTTCACAAAAATGTTTCAAAAATTATTATAAAGAAAGGTGTTCGTTCTACTTTTACTTTGATTTATTTTGTGACAAAAACGGAGCGCAAAATAAATAATTGGTTTGCAAAAATGTTAAGTACAATTTATGGAAAAAGCGAAAGAAGCATGAAGTAAAAGCAAGAAAGGACAAAAAATACAATCACAACTAAATTAAAGTCATTAATGTGGATTGTCCAACAAAAAAAAAACGAAACTCTTTCTGGTACATAATTCTCGATGGAATAGCAGAGCAAAATTATGATTAATATTGAATGAAAATGCATTCGTAACGTCTACATAAAACAGCAACTAAATAACAATAACTGCCTACTTGGTACTTTTGTGTAAGTGTAATATTTATAACAAATGTGTTGTTGTTTTTGTTTTTAAAATTTGCTTTTTATTTTACCGCCTTAACCTTTTTGCTTATTTTTCAGTATTTAATTTTATTAAATCCACGTTTAGATGTTTGTTTCTCATCTCAGTTTGCTGTTAAACGTCAGCAGCATTTTACAACAACATAACACAACAATGTTTTTCATTCGTAGTTGTTGTTGTTTTTGCGGCAGCAGGTTAACAGTTCACAGGCGCCGACAATGATTTTGTTGTTTTTTGTGAATGGCTGTTGTCTTTCTTAAACGTGTTTTGTATTTAAGTTAACTCTTGAGAGTTTATTGTTTGTATTAAATTCACTCTGAACTTTTAATATCAAATGTTTGTTGTTGGTTGCTGTCGCAAACAGAGAATTGAGTTTTTTGTCAACACAAAAATTTGACATTTTCGTGGTGAAAAGGTTAATCAGCTGTGGTGTATGAAGTGGCGCAGAAAATGTTTTCAATGAAAACGAATTTATACGTTTTTTCTGGAATTTGGCGGCTAAAAAAATAAATGTAGTTACAGGGTGGCACATAAGTAACGCTATTTTATTTAATGTTGTTATTTAATAAAATTTAGGTGACATAAAGTCATATGTATGAAAATAATAACATGAATCAGCTGGTTTAAACAAATATAAAAATTAAACATTTACCTAAAATCAAAATATTTTTTAATTCTAATCCATTAATTAATAAATTAATTTAGGGCTGTCCTGACTATTTTCCATTTTTCAGACGCAAACCACAAATAAATTTTATTTCGTTTGTTTACCAAACATCAGAGTCCTAAGCCGATCTAATTTGGCGCCGCAAGTGTTTTGTTGTTGCATGTCAACGGCGACGGCTACAAAATCATATCCGCTCGGCTCAGCCACTCAGCGCAAGTCTCTTCTGATTAATTACGACAGCACAATAAACATAGCAAGCAAAATTTAATTAATTTAAGACACTTTTTGTTTACAAAGCAACAACAATATTTTTAAACCATTGTAAAATGTTATAACATTATGACAATACAACACGATACAACACCTTGTGAATATCGTTTGCCTCGACGACCTGGCATGCTCTATGCAGAGCCTTTCCCATAACTTCTCCTTAAATTTTAAGTTCCAGCGCCCTCACTTCTTCCCGGATATTCGCCTTAAGGTGTTGAATGGTTCTAGACTTATTGACATACAACTAACGCATATGGTAACATAAGATGACCAGATTTTGAAAATAAAAAAAGAGGATATAAAGAAAAAAAGTAAAAAATGTATTTAACTTCAAGATTTTTTACATATTTTACAAACAAATTTACATTCACATAATATGTGATATATTATAACATATATATATAATTATATAAATAAAAAAAAATTAGTTAAAAAATAACGAAACTTAAAAATTCATTGCACTTATTAAAAATTTTATACTTCAAGTGTATGACAGTTCAGTAGGAGTATGAACATAACAAGCATGTCACCACATTTTCGATACGATTTGACAGAAAAACCCGGTGACCGCCGTGAAATAAAAATTATTTTAATTTATAAAAATTTAAACAAATATTGATCATGCTTTTAAAAATAAAGATGACAAACAGGACAGGTTATGAAAAAAGATGACAAAAAGAGGACACAAATTTTATAGATGACAGGCAGTTAAAATAGATGATTGCCATTTTAAAAAAGTGGACGACGTATGGTCGGTTCCCTTAGGTAAATCCAAATAAAAAATCGGGAGCCGTTAAATTGGTCGAACGCGGTGGCCAGTGAATATCAGAAAAACGCGATATGATTCGTTCGTCAAAAGTTTGCGAAGTAGATCCATAGTTGGACGATCTGTGGCTCCATATTATTGAAACCACAATTTTGAATTGTGCTCTACCTCGTGCCTTAAAAATGTTTCAATTATTGCCCATTATTTTAGAAAAAATATTGCCCAAAAGAAGAACTATGTGCATCTAAGCGGGTAAATTTTTAAAATTTAGCAATTATTCTTGGATTTTTGGTGCCCCATATTCTGCAATTTAGTTTATTCACGTGACTTTCAAAATAAAATTAAACAACTTCGGTTTATTAAGCACTTTCATAAGATTTAACTGTTGCGTAACTGTTTAGTGCTTTTGTATGAAAAACATTCTGTGCTGAGTATTTCCATCATAATTTAGCACGAATCAATCAAGTTATAATGCAATAATTGTTATGGCACATAATGTTTGCTTTCTCTATCATCATCTTAAATTTTTGGTGCTGTGGAGTTTAGTGGTATGCAGTATTTATCGCTTAGATGCATTTCATTTATTGCGCGTTTTCTTGCTGACCCGGTTCAAAGGTAATAGTAATAGTAAAAAAAAAGTAAGATACTAAAATTCAACAACTGCCAAGCTTAATTGCAGGGAAGTTTCCCTGACAATCACGGTGACGTGGAATTTATGTAAGCGTTACCTTAAAATATTTCGCAATTCCATTCTGAGACATACAATATTCTTCAGTTAATATTGAAGTGCAATGGCAGGTTTCCTCGAAATTCAGTAATACCAGTTAACTACCTACTTTATGGCGGAAATTTTTGCCTCCTCAATAAAGAATCCTATGCCCATATTTCTGCCCCGGCGGATGCTAGAGGATTCCTTCCTCTTGGTGTTACATCATCTGGGATAAATTAATTCTACCTTGTTTAGTTATGGGTACAAAGAGAATTCAGGAAGGAAGTTTTTATGGGGGACATATGAAAAGCTTCGTCCTTATGACAATGAATACTTATGTGGCAAATTTAATCAAATTGCGACCTGCGCACAAGGCTAGATGGACAGACAATCAGCCATGCAGGACGGATGGATATCGTTAGATCGACTCAGAAAAAGGTGAGTCTAGAACAGAGAGCCGCAAGCTAGTACACCGTGCTTTTTTCCACTCTTAATCTCACGCCTACTTGTGCTCAAATCATTGTTGACACTTCATGGTTAATTACCCGAGTTGGATGTAATTTTTTCTGTCGTGGGTAGAGCGTGGGAAATTTCTTTAAGGTGTAGATAAGGCGTAATTTTTTATTCTTTGGTTTATTTCTATGCTTTAAAGTAGCTTAATAATGAATGGCGCCACCATGAACTCTTAGATTTCGACTCTGAGTTCTTTAAAGCAGACAAGCGTAGAGCTTCGCCGGGATAAGCTTAGGGAATTAAAAAAAGAAAAAAGTAGGAACTTCAAACCGATTTAGAACTCGAAGTTTTTTGAAGAAAGGTATAATGTTTCCAATACTACAGAGTAATTAATTTTATTTTGCCATTCGTAAATTCTTCAGTTAAGAAATTAAAGGCCGATGTTGATTTTGAACAAAACACAAATTATTGTCATTTCTCTTCATTATGATAATATTGGTATGGTTCAATTATGTATGGAACAAAATATCGTCCAAAAGGCCGCCCCGACCTCGGCGGCACACCTCCATCCGTTGGTCCAAATTTTCGATGACGGTGAGGCATAATTGAGGTTCGATGACGTTAATGTGCCGAATAATCTCATCCTTTAGCTCTTGAATTATTGCTGGATTATCGACGTACACCTTTTCTTTCAAATAACCCCAAAGGAAGAAGTCCAACGGTGTCAAATCACATGAGATAACACGACCATTGAATTTGTCGCGCAAAAGATCCATTGTTTAGTTAGCTGTGTGGCACACATCCATATCTTCCAATTCGGGCCATAACAAGTTCGCTATCATCTCACGATAGCGAACACCATTCACAATAACTGCCTGACCGGCCTCATTTTGGAAAAAATACGGCCCGGTGATGCCGCCAGCCCATAAACCGCACCAAACAGTCATATTCTTTGTGGGTGCATGGGTTTTTCGACAATCACTCTTGGATTATCATTTGCCCAAATGCGGCAATGCGGTGAAAGTGTGCCTTATCACTGAAGATGATTTTCTTCGAAAATTTATCATCCACTGTTACCACTTCTTGCCACCATTCTGACCATTGACGACGTTTGGAATGGTCAAGATGCAAGTCTTTATGCATAATGTTCATCAACGACGAGTATGAGAGGTGCAATTGTTGGACGGCTCTTCTGCCACACTATCGCGAACAGCAGCAATATATTCTGCAGTACGAGCATGCACTGGTGTTTTCACGGTTTGCTCAAATTTTTGCACGATTTTTCCGATTGTACGCACATATAGACGATTAATTTACCGAAAAAATCACGAATATGCATTTTGATTTTAACACCTATTTTCATAATAAGCCTGAATAACTTTAACGCATTGCTTGATTGTGTATCTTTCCATTGAGTTAGTTGGAAAAAAACTTGATATTTAGGTGTGGTTCACATTCAACATCGGCCCTTAAAATTGGACCATCCTTTACAATGGGGCCTTTTATAGTTAGTTTACTAAAGAAGACAACGAACATTTTAAGCCTTCCCAAGGGTAGCACAGAATGAGCTATTATGAGGTTTGAATTATTTATAACTTGTTTGATTTTTTTTTTTTTTCAAAAATCAAAATAATGAGCAAAATTTGGCTTTTGGAACCTCAAAAAGAAGTGCATTAGCGACAAGTCGACCCACTTATGTAAACTGTTTGGTGTGGTTTTACGTTTGGTCGGATCATAAGTCCATGCTTTCTTTGAAAATGTTATTGGTGTTTTAATTTCTATCAATGGTGGCTCATGTTGGACGATGTTGGAAAATAAATTAATTATGTTAAGTTAATATTAATAATTTACAGCATCATGTTTTAATTAATACGGCATCTTAATTAAATAATAAAAGATAAAAGGGACACACCAAAATAACAATAGCAAACAAAATGTTTTATTTTTCGAAAAAAATGGCGTTACATTTGTAGAATATTCTACCCTACAAGGAAGTCAATAAAAAAGGGTAAAAATAGAAAAAACTAATAATGGTTCGTAATTTTGTTACAAAATTCCCATATAAACCTAACACTTTTATCAAATCAAGAGCCGTTTCAAATTACCGCAACATTGTAGACAATAGCAAACAGGTAAAAGATATCGATCTAACGAGAACGATGGCAGACAGACAGACAGAAAGACAAATAGTAATTTTAACTGATAACTTGTTTAGGGAACAGGATTACACTATTCCTATTTCTAGTATCAAAAACTCATAGAAAAGGCAGATGTTTATATTTTGTTTCATATATTTTTTTTAATTTTTATTAAGAACTGATACGCTGTGTTTGGGCTCATAACGATTTGTGATTGTTACATAGTATTGCACTACAACTTATGTAGGTAAGATTTTATTCTAACGATTTTAAGTGAAAACCAGGAAAACCTGGTTTGAATTGAACATAGCAACTACAACAAGAAAACCCGAGTCCTTTAAACAAACTAAAATGATATTTCTTTTTTTCGATTGTTTGTTGTTGCAGTTGCTTTTATCAGCCAACAAATCAACTTCTAATGCATTTTAACCAAGTCGTCTTGTTTATAGAGGAGGACTTGAATTTGTTGTTTAGCAGACAGACAGACAGTCAGTTAGTCAGACAGACCAAGCGACCGACCGACAGATAAAAAACCAAACAATAAAGAAAAAGATGAGTTTCTAGATTTTTACTATTTTTATTTTTCTGTAAATATGTATGACTGCTTCACAGGTTTCTTTATTTATTTTCTTTCATTATTTTCATCTTTATTTCTTTTTCAAAAAAAAAAAAACAGGAGAGAAATATCATTATCCTTTCTATTAAAAATTCTTGGATAAATACTAGCTCAGATAATAGCAACAAAACAAAACAACAACTGCACAGAAGTCGTTATTAGTCTTGCATGCATATGTATGTATATGCAAAGTGCAATTGCTATTTTACAATTTCTTTCATCTTGTCGAGACAATATTTCCATAAAAAAAACCATTATCCATTATCATACATTCAGAATTGTAAAAGTGAGATCTGAGATTCCTTTTGTCAAAGTCATTCATAATTTGTTTGTTTTTTATCATTAAAGATTTTGTTTCTGTTAGTTTTGCTTTATTATACCTTCAACGAAGAATTTCGCTATTTAACGAAGAAATTTGTCATAGTTAAAAATCACATCCGTAGTTTTCTGTTTACATTTTCAACAAGTACTAACTTAAATTATTAAGAGCATACCAGGTCAATGACCTCGTTGTTTTATCCTTATTTTTTAGAAAATTTAAACATAAAAATCAAAAAGAAAATTTGAAAAGAATCTGTTATTCTTATAAAATTTTCGTTGTAAACAATTCGAATAAAAGGAAGCTGTCAAACGAACTGTCATAATTCGCTAACTTATTGACATTTATGATCAGTATAATCTAGAAAAGCATTTTAAATAGTTTTAACGCGAATTAACTTTGAAAAGATTGACGCTTGAATAACGCTTCAAAATTGTCCAAATTTATTTTTAATATTAGTCATCGATTAGCGCAACTTATGGCCAATTTTCAGGATTGATATTAAAACACATTTATTTTTAAAATCATTTTAAATACAAAATTCTCTTCTTCACTAAAAACTTAAGTGAAACTTAAGTCACCGATGTGGTACACTTACAGCCAGTCCCACGATGTCACACGTTAACGTTCGCATAGAAAATAACATTTAAAACAAAAACAAATTTTAGAAATTGTAATTTGTAATGTAATTTTCTATGCGAACGTTAACGTGTGACATCGTGGGATTGGCTGTTAATTTCAACTTAAGTTTCCACTGTAATATTTTAGCAAGGTGGCCTCAATATCACAACAACGACAGGCAAAGCTTTAACAGTCAGCTGTTTTTTCAGACCACCTTGTAAATAAATACACTTTTTTATATTTTTTTTTTTTTTTTTTTTGTATTTAGTAGTGCTACCATACTTTTATCTTAATTAAATAAGACTTTTCAAATAAAACTCATAAAACCAATCTGTTTTAAATACGATTTAAGTTTGTTATGAAAATTAACTTAATATTGATTTAAATACTATCCTGAAAATTGGTCATTAGACGACTTCGTGATTTTAATATAGCGCATTTTTGAAAAGACTAATTTTTGGCTTAACGGTTTTGTTAATAAACAAAATTGCAGCACATTGAGTGGGAGAAATCCACAACAGACTCAAGAGACTGTACTATCTTCAGAAAACTGCACCGTTTGTCGCGGATAACATCAGACCTTATAGGGCCAACTATAATATGCTTAAGTTGGCTTATGCAAATTTGCGAGTACATGTTAAACATATGTGTCAGACCATATTGTACTTAAGTCTGAGTTCATACGGCTCATGTCTTATTGACAAGATTCTTCCTTTTTCTTCTTTGAACATGAATTGGCGTTCAAATGATTCATGTCATGTTGACGACATGTGCGTTTTTGATATTGAAAACAATAACAAAATTAAACAACGAATGAAAAAGCAAACCGTAAAGACAGTACATCCCTCTCGCCTATAAAGTAGCAATCTTGTCAATAAGACATGAGCCGTATGAACTCAGACTAAGGAAACTTTTTGTCAAGTTTTATGAATCTGTAATTTGCTTAAGCATAGTGCGAAACTGATGGCACTTTCTGTACGTAATCAAGTGTTTTTATACCCTTCACCGAAGGTAAGAGGGTATATATAACTTTGTCATTCCGTTTGTATGTTCCACAATATTGATCCTACACCCTATAAAGTATATATATTCTGGGTCCTTATGAAAAGCGAAGTTCAAATCCGGTTGTCCGTCTGTCCGTGTGTATGTTGAAATGGGTTTTCCGAAAACCCCAGAAATGATGTGAACTAGGTTGATGTATATTTATGTCACATATACTCCGTTTAAGTTTGCTATTGAAATTCAGCCAGATCGGTCCAAAAATGACGGAGATATGAGCAAAAAACCACGACTACCTCTAAATTTTTCCAAAAATCCCTTGTTGTTGTACTTTTTTATTTCCGAATATCTTGAGAACGGCAAAAGCCAAAGTTTCCAAATTAGGTACACACATTTAGGTTGCCAATACACACCATCCTACAAAATGTGGGCGGGATTGGAGAAGTGGGGTACCTCCCGTACAAAAAAAATTAAAAATTTTATAAAAACCTAAATTTTAGGGCTGCCATATGTCCTATGGATATGACTTATATATCAAAATATATTTTTAGTAGAACATATTTTATAAAAAAGTCGGGAAAATCGGTTATGACCAAAATTAAATTATTTTTCTTTTAAATACCCACTTTCGGGAGCCATAGATATCCCCGAGTCCAAGCTTCATAACTAAAGTAAATGTTAAATTTCTTCTTCAACACGTCGGTATATAAATCTGCCAAATCGGTTAAAAAATGGCTGAGTTATAACCGAAATACTGAATCCCCAAAAATTACTCTTTTTATAATTAACTTTGTTAAAATATATATTTACAAATTAATATAAATCTTTTTATATAAATATAACTTAAGTAAATGGTAAAATTCTTCCTTAACACGTCGGTATATAAAACTATCAAATCGGTTAGACAATGGGTAATTTATGAGCAAAATACTCCAAAAATGGGCTAAAAAACATCAAAATTTTTATAAAAACCTAAATTTTAGGGCTGCCATATGTCCTATGTATATGACTTTTATACCAAAATGTCGGAAATTTGTATCAGTTATAACCGAAATACTGGGGTCTAATCAACGCATACGATATCGAGCAAAATTCATCGAAATTATTTATTTTGGTATCTTGAAACTCGATATCGAATGAAATGTATTGAATTTGAAATAATAGCATTCGACATCGAGTAACTCGACATTACATTTATCGAGTTTTCATTCGATACGCCAGTGTCTATCGTATGCAAAAAAATTCAATAGTTTATTCGATACGATAGTATCGAATGCAGTGAGTAGACCCCTGAATTCCCGAAAATTACTCTTTTTATACCCTTCACCGAAGGTAAAAAGGTATATACAATATTGATCCTACACCCTATAAAGTATATATATTCTGGGCCCTTATGAAAAGCGAAGTTCAAAACCGGTTGTCTCTTATTTAAAAAAAAAACTATTTACCAGTTTTATTTAGTTTTTGTCTAGTTGCTCTGTAATCTGCTCGCACAATGGTGAAGGGTATATAAGATTCGGCACAGCCGAATATAGCACTCTTACTTTTTAATTTTAATTTTGTGTGTTTTTACATAAAAATTTTTGACAGTAGCTTAAGCAAGCTTTTGCATATTATATTCATAACGGCTATGAAACTTAAAGCAGCTCAACTACATTGGCTTCTCGGTCGCAACTCAAACTTGTCCTTAGACAACAAAATTCTCTTATACAAGTCCATCATAAAACCAATATGGACATATGGCATCCAATTATGGGGTACTGCATGCGCATCTAACATCCAAAAGCTTCAAAGAAGACAGTCTCGAATATTACGACAAATTGTCTGCGCCCAATGGTATATACGTAATGATATTATCCACAGAGATCTCAACGTCCCCACTATCCAGGAGGAAATTAAAAAATATTCAATAAGTTACATCGATAAACTAATCGCCCACCCTAACTACCTCGCTCGGGATCTGCTTCAGTTCGAAGGTCACCAGAGGCTAAAAAGAACCGATACTTTGAGCCTAACTAGAAGACATTTTTAAAATTTGAATACAGCAGTTAGTGGTTACACTGGTAACAACTAATAAACAACAAGTACAATTAAGATTTGAATACATATTGTAAATTTCGATAAGAAAGATTCAATAATAAAAATAAATTAAAAAAAAAAAAAAAAAAAATTATCCCATTTGCCCGATATCATTTTCAAATCTTTATGCCATGTTTTGATCTTCTGAATAAAAAAACTTTTTATACCCTTTAAAAACGCAAGGTTAAAACGCAAGGATATAGTGTTTCTTCCTTAACCATGTAAGCGCAATTTTATTCGAAATGGATTTCTTTGGTTATAATGGTAGAAAATAATATTTACCACCCGATTGCCTTCTCATCTTGGCAACTTTGGACGAAAAAAAAAATTAAAGCCATTTGGAAATCTCGTAAGCGCCATACATAATGACATTTGCATGCAAAATAGAACTGTTTCTATATAAAAAGTTGAAAGGGTAAAAGTATCATCACTAGGGATGAGATTTCCACGCACTTAAAAATCGAAAATATGCGCTTAAAATATGCACTTAAAACTTTCTTTTGTATTTGAAAAATGCCAATGTATTTTGAAAAAAGTTCCCAATTTGATTTCAGATCAGATCAAATATATTTGAAATTAATTTTATTTTTTTGAAATCCTTGTCGGGCTATTCTTCCTTCCACATTTGGGGGATTCACAAAGTGTCATAAAGTCATATGTCTTAAAATAATAACATGAAAAAATACGACTGTTGTGAACAACCCCCCATTATTTAGTATGCTATTTTGAATTTAAATCTGCTGATTTAAAACAAATATAAAAAATAAATAATTAACTAACATCAAAATATTTTTTAATTCTTTTCCATGAATTAACAAATTAAATTGGATCTTACCTGACTATTTTCAATTTTGCAGACGCAAATAAGAAATAAATTTTATTTTGTTTGTTTACCAAACAGCAGAGTCATAAGCCGATCTTATTTGATGCCACAAGTGATTTCTTGCAAAAATTGCTAGCCGCAGGTCAAATTTTGATGTTAACCGGATAAAATTATACCATCAACGGCGACGGCTACAAGAACTAACGCGATACGGCTCAGCC
This sequence comes from Pollenia angustigena, assembly GCA_930367215.1. NCBI lineage: Eukaryota > Metazoa > Arthropoda > Insecta > Diptera > Polleniidae > Pollenia > Pollenia angustigena. The sequence goes on from OV884058.1 coordinate 47,898,271, forward strand.
GCTCAGCTCTAGTCTCTTCTGATTAATTACGACAGCACAATAAACATAGCAAGCAACGTTCTATTAATTTAAGACACTTTTTGTTTACAAAGCAACAACAATATTTTTAAACCATTGTAAAATGTTAGAACATTATGACAATATAACATGATAGCATACCTTGTTAATTTTACTTTCTGCTATATCAATTAATTTGACTTGGGTATTAAGTGAACTAAGTCCCTGAACTAAATTGTTTCACTAAAATATCCGTAATTGGAAAATACAAATGCTAATTGACTTCTGATTTTATTTAAATTGAATATTTATTTTCCTTTTTTAGTTTCACAAACAGCAGCATCAACAAGCTCTTCTAACATTCTTAAATTACACGAAGTTTTTTGAATGGAATTCTGTATCATCAAACCAGGCCCCCATTTTGTAAGCACTGGCTGCGGTGGAATGGATGCATTTCATTCTAAATTCTCTGCAACGCGGTATAATCCATGTGCCAAGCAAGTAGCTTGTATAGTGGCCCATACACTTGCAATATTTTTGTATATGATATTCGCCATATTTTTACCATTTTATCCTATATTATGCAATAAGTCGCACAATTGTTTCATTCATTCAATAAAAAGGCGAACATAACCTATAGGAACAACATAAACAGCATTGTACAATGTTGCCAACACATTTTACTTTCTTTTCGTTGTACAATAAAAATCAAAAGTCTTTTTGATTGTTGCCAATATATTGTGCCACCATCGAATATCACATACACATTGACGATATAATTGTTCAATACGTAAACTTGAACAATTTTATTACAGGTGTATGTGCCGCTTAACAGTTTTGGATCAAATATTTTGAAGGTGATGCATCGGTTTAAAATAGAATCATCTTTTGTCGAAATCTTACGAAATCTTAAAAATCTTGTATTTAAAGCAAAGCTCCAAAAGAATTTTTTTAATATTTTAAAATTTTTTTTGAAAGGATTTTTTTTGTGTATTTACAAATTTTTTTAAGAACTTTTTTATAATAAAAGTAATTTCAATTTTTGGGAATACAAGATTTTAATTTCAAAAGATTTGGTTATTTGTGCTTAATTCCCAGTTTTTATTCTTGACAAAAACACTTGAAATTTATTGTTGATGGGATAAGCTATTCCTATGCATTTCACTGGGTGCTTAGGGAATTAAGCACGAATAACAAAATCTTTTGAAATTAAAATTTTGTATTCCCAAAAATTGAAATTACTTTTTGATAAACAGGCAAGTGCACGGCCTAAAAAACACTTAATTGACAACATCTTTTGTAAGTTGTTGTGTTGTTTTTATTTTGTTTTTCTTAACCTACTTACAACTACAATTAATGTTGAGAGAATTTCAACTAATTGTAGTGGGGAATGTAAGATGAGATAAACCCACTGTTGTTTATTGTTGATGTGTTTTGTTTAAGCTTTGATATTGTTACAAGTAGAACTGTTGCTATAATTCTTATACGTTTAACAGTTTTCTTTGGTTTAATATCTTTAGTTTTTCTAAAATCTTTATGGATGAAGTTTCCTGATGATCTGGCCTAAGCAACCAGTGAAATGCATAGGAATAGCTTATCCCATCAACAATAAATTTCAAGTGTTTTTGTCAAGAATAAAAACTGGGAATTAAGCACGAATAACAAAATCTTTTGAAAATTTTTTATAATATGTAAATTAAACAAAATCTCTTAAATATATCAAAATATGCACTAAAACCTTAAATATGCCTAAATATGCATTTTCACCAAAATATGCAACAATATGCAAAAACAAATCGATGCCATTTTAAAGCAAATTTAATGATTCGGAAAGATAATTGGCGACATCGTTCTGAAAATCGCATCCCTAATAATGACTAATAAAAGCAAAAGTAAATTTAACAATTCCCTTCAATATTTATTTATACCTTATTATTGTTTTATAGCGTATGTTTTTATCTTAGAATAATTCTAAACACTTAAGGCACAGTTAGTCTTTGCTTTCTGTTTCTGTTCTGTTCCGTGTCGTTCTGTTACGAAATTGTAATAGTTACTTTTTCTGTAGTAACTTATCAGCCATTTACGACAAATTTATTAGTTTTGCACCGTCCATTGTTTATTTCAATAACTTTAATGCACATAAATTTGGGGAAATTAAATTTTATGAATTCTTAAAATCAAAAAACAGTTTATTTCAATATAAATATGTATGTATTTTTTATTATTTATTTTTCTGTCACAATTACTTAACAAGTTTTTGATTTTAACATACTGAACCGTAACAGAACAGAAAAACTAATCAATTTCACAGGGTTTGTAATAACAAAAACTAATCAGCTGATTCGTAACAGAACAGAAAGTAAAGACTAATTCTGCCTTTAACCCTCAAGCCAGACAGTAAGAAAGAGAGAGAGAATATATAATTTATTTTTCTGTTATTTTCAAAAGATTTTGTTATTCGTGCTTAATTCCCAGTTTTTATTCTTGATAAAAACACTTGAAATTTATTGTTGATGGGATAAGCTATTCCTATGCGCATTTCACTGGTTCCTTAGGCCAGATCATCAGGAAACTTCATCCATAAAGATTTCAGAAAAACTAAAGATATTAAACCAAATAAAACTGTTAAACGTATAAGACTTATAAGTAACAGTTCTACTTGTAATAATATCAAAGTTTAAACAAAACACATCAACAATAAAAAGTGGGTTTATCTCATCTTACATTCCCCACTACAATAAGTTGAAATTCTCTCAACATTAATTGTAGTTGTAAGTAGGTTAAGAAAAACACAATAAAAACAACAACAACTTACAAAAGCATGTTGTCAATTAAGTGTTATGTTTAACTTTTGTTAATTTCCACTTTGTTTACTGAACTTTAAGAAACTAGCAAAATAGCCCGATATGGTTTTCGTCATCAATCTACATTGTAAATAAAATGTTTTTAACTAAATAATTTATGAAAGAAAATACCGGAATTTTCCTTCTCTTTTTTTTATTTTTTAAATATGAAAGTAATTTGTCAACTCTTAAGCCAACCAAAATTTACGTTTTGCGTCTTGTAGAGTTGTTGTTGTTGCTACAACAGACAAATGTCCCTGCAAATAATAGGACCAGTCCAAACACGCGTGTAAAGAGTAGTCCACAAGGGACCAGGACTAGTCCAAAAGTAACCCAAACGTATGGAAAAAAACTGGTATATTTAACATTACGATGTCCTAAGAGAGGACCCTATAACCCACCTTTGGACCACTAAGGAGTAGTTTTAAAACTACTCCATGGTATACTCAAGAGGATTAGTTTTGAAGTCGTTTAAAAACGAAAGCACGTCGTTAAAAAACGAAGACATGTCGTCTCACTACAAAAACTTTTTAACAATGACATCGTCCATGCTTGCATTACATCGGACCAGTCCATGGAGCAGGTGGTCCAATTTTATTTGCAGGGTGTTAAATCGTTTTTTATTTACTAACTATTTTAGTGTTGTTGTTTCTACAAAAAACAGCATCACGTACAAAGATGCCATCTTTCCCATTTTTTGACGCCTAGTAACTAGTAAAAAACTAGTCCAAAACCTTACTTGATACGAGTTTAGCTGCACTCTTTTCACCCATGTGTCTGCGTGTGTGTTTGCAAGAACAAAACCCACAAAAACATTTTTAAGCAACAACAACAAAAAGCATTGAAATTTTCAACCACCGTTAAAGCATGTGGGTACGTGTGTTTGCAGGATATTTAAAAACGATTTTAAAACACTTTAATCCTAAAAATTTAGAAAAAAATTTATACAGTGACTGTCAACAAATACCTTTAAAACGATATATGTTTCATTAAAATCTGTGTACGATAAGATACTCAAAATCCAACCAAAAATTGTTCCCATATTTATATATAAGATTTAAGGGATTTTCTTTACCGTGCAATGCAAATAAATAATTTTTAAAATTTTAAGTATTTATACCTTTTTTACAACAACATATGGTGCATTTTTTAAAAAGTAGTTGTATAATAGTTTCATTTAATCCCTTTACACTTGGGCGGCAAAATTCAAACACTTTTTAGCATCTAAATGTCCTTCATGGTCTTGTAATTTCTATTATTGCTGATTTAACCTTTGAAAATATGTAAAGATTTATGAAGAAAAAGCAAAAAAACATTTAATCTCTATTTTTGTTTTTCCTTTTTCTTTGCCCAAACAAATAAAATGTTAAGGATTAAAACTAATTGTTTTGGCGCACTTAATTACCCATAGCATTCTTCAACACTCGAATGCTTTTGAATTAAAAGAAGCAGACATAAATGTGCGTTTCTAAATAGACGGAATATTTTGCAGGTGTGGTCCATTAGAGAAAAGATTAAAACTACGAATGGAAATGTCAATGAGTGGAACATAAAAACAAAAGAAGGATTTAATTGACAATGATTTAAAATAATGAGCAATAAATAAGTTTGGTAAATTCCAAGGAATGTGCTAAGCTGAGAATTAGTTGGAGAGAATTCTAATAATAAATTGTAAAATTAATTAAGTCTTAAAAGGGAAAATAATTAAGTAAAGAAGGGAAATGGTTTTAAATGACTTAATAAAATAATATTCCATTATTGTATTGAATTAATAAACTTGACAAAAGTTGACAAAATTTCGTCCTTCTCTCGCAAAATTCCGTAGCTAATAGGCATCGATCATTCGTTATTGTGCGGACAGTGTAACCATGAGCAAGGCTACTTGGTCTAGATTTGTGGAAACCAAATATCGTCACCTTTTTATACCCACACCACCATAGTGATGATGAAATTATGTGTTTGTCTGTTGTGTGTAACACTAAGAAATATTGTTCCTAGACCCACCTTTTAGCTTAACGATCGACTCAGAATCATACCCTTAATCGATCTGACTAGCTGTTCACCGAACTCGCCTCTCAATAAGTCCATTGTTAAGCGTGCTGTGTGGCATTTGGCAACGTCTTGTTGAAACCACATGTCATGCAAGTCAAGCTCTTGCATTTTGGGCAAACATTCAAAGTTACGTTACGATTCGCATCATCTTTGAAGAAGTACGGTCCAATGATGGCACCAGCCCATAAACCACAATGCAATGCTTCTGGCTGATCTTCACTCCAAAATCGACAATTCTGCTTATTAACGTACCGAATAGGCGCTTCAGTGGGTCGATTGAACTGACCATAAAATGGAAGAAGCGCGCGATGAACTTTTTTAACAGAGCACGCATTTTGATAATAAAATTCAATAATTTGCAAGCGTTGTTCGTTTGTAAGACGATTCATGGTTAAATCATAGACCAAACTGAAGATGTTTGACGGTGAAACAAAACACGAAACGTGCGTCAGCTGTTTAAACCAGTGTTGCCAAATAGATAATAGCTAAAAAATCAACCGATACAACAACAACACACTGCAGGTAAAAAACAACACACAGTAAGTAAAAAACGATTTGTTTGCTTTGTGTATAAAACAACAGCAGAAAAAAAGGAAAACATACATTATTTAAACGTACATTATAAAAAGCAAAAGTTCCCATTTAGTTTATACTTAGTGGAACACATCAAATTTTTAAAGTAGAAACCATGTCGGTCATGATGCTGGTGTTTTATATTAGAAATTATGTAAAGTGTCTCTGGTTCTCTGGGGTAAGTGTTTTCGGTTAGAGCCAATCTAATTTTACTTTCGGATTATTTCAAGTACGAATTCGGGATTAAATCAATGTTATACTACTTGAATCAAGGGCATTTGGATAAGGATTCAATCTTAGTTTTTCTTAAATCCATCTAATTTTCGGATTATTTCAAGTACGAATTCGGGATTAAATATGGATAAGTTAAGTATTTCGCACTTGAATAATCCGTATATGAATCAATCTTTCTGTACTTGATTTAAGAAAATCCGTACTTACCATACTATTTATACCGATTTTATTTAAGTACGGATTGATTGCTTTTATTTTTCGAGTTGCAATCTAAATCATCTTCTCAAATTTTTTTTGAATCGGTACTCATACAAATACCTCTCCCGAAAATATAGTTTCGGGAAGATAAATCTTGATTACAACTGCTATAAATACGATATGGGACTAGTTTTGGGAGAAAATACTTCCTGTTAAGAAAGTTAATTCAGTACCGGAAATTGTTCAAATCGGGTTTGGCACGACAGCTTGAAAAGCTTGGAGTATGTAAATTTACCAAAATATTTATTGGCTTTACACTAAAAATGGGCCAAAAGAACTAGGAGTGCCCCGGTAGGCTAGCTAGTAGTGAGCTAGTCTATCAACCCCGGGGTTGCGCGTTCGATGCCCGCCAGAGACTCAGGTTTCTTTCCTGCAGAAAAGCGTCAAGCTTCGCGGGGATTAGCATAGGGAATTAAAAAAAAAAAAAAAAATTTAATTTGGTACGAATATTTTCGAAATAAAGATTTTCTTTCGCATTAAAAAAGGATCCATATCGGTCTATTATTTCACTTCCCTACATATAAAATTGGACTACGTGGTCCATTGTTGCTTAAATGGACTTCTTACAATATGGTCCAATGTACTGTAGTATGGACCCTGTTATAAGAAATTAACATGCAGTGCTACCAACAACTGCATGATGCATGACTTTTCTATAGTTTACAGTATTACACATTGGTAGCCCTGATGATGTCCATTATTGATAGTTTATTTAAAAGTGAAAGTTTGTGAAATTTTTGGAAAAAGGGGAAAAAAATAAAAATACCAAGTAAATATATTTAATAATAGCAATAATAGACTACAGTACACACCATAAAAGGCGATTAGTAAAAAATGAAAAAGAAAAATGCTTAAATTACCCCTTAAGTGTACTCCATACTGTAGTAACATTGGGTACTTTTAAAACGAGTCTACTTTAGTACTCCATGGAGTAGTTTAGGGACTACTTCGGTCTGTTATATGGTCCCCTCATAGGACACCGAAATGTCAAATGGACCACCTTTTACCCTTATATTTGGAGTAGTTTAAGAGTTCTCCTACTCCTTTATGGACTACTCTTTACATGCATGTATGGACTCGTCTCGTTATCTGCAGGGTTTGTCTCCATAACAAACACCCCGGAGAAGGAACTTTAATTTGATTGCGACTACAAATGAAATCAGTATAAAAGTTTTCATTGTTCTTATATGCAAAGCTTCTTTCACATTAAAAAACGGTCTAGGGTTTTTGCAGCATATCGCCAGTGGTAGATTAGATAAAAGGATGAAGAGTTTCGTTTAATGGGCCACCAGTGCTTTAAAAAATTTAATATTTACGTTGTAAACGTTAAGAGTTTTGAGGTCCTCAATCAGATCAAAATGATTTTTAATAAAAATCACATCACGCTTCTTATAGGCATTTAGAATAAGCTTTAGAGGATTTGACAAATATGGTGGCTGTTGACCCGAGTTGTAAAGAAATCAGTGCTATAATATTAGGGAAAACCCAGTTCTAACAGGAACAGATTGTGACCGCCTAAAAGCTACTTTACACTATCACATAAGTCTTGCGTATTTTGAGAAAAATGCTTTCCTAATCTAATTGTTGTTTGAAAATTTTCAAAAAACAATAACAACTTATCATGATAGGGTTGTATTTTTTACAAAATACGGAAGACTTGTGAGATAGTGTTAAGTACCCTTACAAACATTTCACTAACAGATATGAATCTAATACGTATAGGTAAATGTTAAGGAAACAACTCCGTTAGAAAAAACAAGACAAGAATACTTTCCAGATGGAAACTGGTTAGAATTTCTTAGCACCAACAAATTGAAAAATCGTGTATTTAAAAGCATACTCTTAGATATAAAGATTTTCTTGCCACGTTACAAAATAAAATCTACCAACATTAGATAATTTAAATTATTATCTAATGCTATTAAAAATATAATTAACTTAAATTAAGATAAAACATTTATACTTCCTTTTGCCACGAATATTTGTATATTTTCACGTTCATTGCATAATTATAATTATTTTTTTTTTTTTTTTTGTATCTTATTATCATAAATATTCTTGATTCTTTTGTTTTTTCAACCAAATTATTTGTTCTTGCTTACGAAATATTCAATGCTTAAGATTTAATTAAAAGATTTTTATCTTTATTAGTATTTTTCTTTGTCTGTTTGTCTTTTTTCATACTTGTTTGTGTCCATTTCGCCACAAAGTCATTTTGATTAAACAATTTAAGGCGTAACGAAATATTTAACTATGAAAATCTTAAGAAACAAAGAAAAAAAGGGGAAAAAACTAAACTTGTATATATCTTCCAAAAGGCTTTTGCTTTACACCCCTGCAAATAAAATTGGACCACCTGATCAATTTTGATAAAATGGACTACTCCATGGACTGGTCCGATGTAATGCAAGCATGGACCATGCCATAGTTAAAAAGTGTTTGTAGTGAGACGACATGTCTTCAGTTTTTAACGACATGCTTTCGTTTTTTACCCCACGTCTCCATGCGCTTTCGATTAGAACATGACATGACCATAACGTCGGCAGAGCAACGGTATTAATTTGTTCATGTTCTTATATGTGGCGAATACGTGTTGATGTTCATGTTCTGATTGACCACAATTTTTGGTGTTGTGCGTTTTGTTGTATACAGAAAATACATTGTATGGCCAACATCATGGCGCACATGGATGCTAAGACGAATGTTTAGGCAACGATGGCAGCACATGGACGAAACATGAACAGTCTACACGAGTAGAATTCGTGTGCGACATGCTGTTCTTACCAAGTTGATGGATGGTGGAGACGGGTAGTAAACGACTTCAAAACTAATCCTCTTGAGTATACCATGGAGTAGTTTTAAAACTACTCCTTAGTGGTCCAAAGGTGGGTTATATGGTCCTCTCTTAGGACATCGTAATGTTAAATAGACCAGGTTTTTTCCATACGTTTGGGTTAGTTTTGGACTAGTCCTGGTCCCTTGTGGACTACTCTTTACACGCGTGTTGGGACTGGTCCTATTATTTGCAGGGACATTACACATTTTATTGCATAGTGTCGAACAAAACGAAAATAATAAGAGTAATAAAGTACTCAGTAATATTGTGTTCGATTGGTAACTTTAAAGGCCGTTACACACTATCCCACAAAGTATTACGTATTTTATGAAAATGCAACCCTGTCGTGATAAGTTGTTATTGTTTTTTGAAAATTTATAAACAATAATTAGATCAGGGAAGCATATTTATAAAATACGAAAGACTTTGTGGGATAGTGTGTAACGGCCTTTAGGAATACTTTTAACCAGTGACATTTACAAAGAATCAAAAACACAACAAACTCATTAAAACAAGATCAATATTAAACAAGCTGTTAATTTTATTTAAATTAACAAAAATAACATTAAACATGAAAATAATGAGTTAAACTTCCACATTTGGTTAATATATCTTGGGAAGGTTTAAAATGTTCCTTGTCATTGCTTTATAATGGATGCTTTTTTGCCCCATAGAGCTTACGAAAGGTTAGCTGTCAAACGAACTGCCTTACTGTTTTCACTTTTTGATCAGGCGCATCATCATGAATAGATTCATGCTTGAACAACGCCACCAAATTATCCAAATATACTTTGAAAATCAGCCATCGATTTTCGCAACTTAAAGGTGACTTCATGATTTAAATAACGCAACTTTTTTCACAAATGAAGGCGATGTGTTGATTTAGAGAAAATAAACTGTCAATAAGACTTCAAGAACGTGCGATGTGACACTTATTAATTGTTTTCCGTAGGGCTGTGAAGTCAGTTTTTAATGCTGATAAACCAGCAACAATCGGTGTCTTGGAGGTCAACATTGTTCATTTTATTCGAAAAAGAGAAACAAAATTGGACGTCTGCAATGCGTTTCGTCAAGGACAGGCGCGGTGTCTATTTGTTTTAAATCAGTTTCAAATGGCAATGCCGTGTATCAATCTGCGATTAAAATTAATTTTTGTTTGTGTTGCCTACCATTTTAAGTTTCATGGTGTTAAAAAATAACCTTTACACCTTATTTAGTAAACAAAATGCCTGCAGAGTTTTATACAACTGTCCCTTTCGTAATTCAGTTTTACAACTGTAAAAGGCGTTAAATATTCTTTAAACTAAAACATTAAAAAGTAGCAAGATAGAAATAAAATTAATTATATGTTGTAATATTGGAAACATATCTTCCCCCAGGCAAGTTTTTAGTTTGAATAACTTTTTTCAATAAACTTCAGGTTCTAAATCACTATGATAGGCATCTTTATCCATTTTGCGACATTTATTACCAAACATTTGAAAATATATGTATGTTTAATGATTGAAGTCGTTTCTTAAAAAGAAACCGAGACTTTGGTTCAAAAGGATGTGCATTTCTTAGCAACAATATTTAAAAAGAAATAAATGTCATCACTGAAATCGAATCTTGACTTTATTAGGGCATCTGAAGTAAAAATTTCAAATTACACCTAAGAGAAATTACCCACGCTCTACCTATGACCGTAAAAATTAAAGCAAAATCGGGTAATTACCCACAAAGTGGCAACACTGACTAAGAGTCTCATTCCGTGTGAATCGTTATAAGTAGTTATCTAGGACCCCATAAAGTACCTAGGCTCTTGAGAAATTCTAAGTTAGTCTAGCCATGTCCGTCTGTCTGTCTGACCATCTTTTAAAAACATGCTCACTTCCGAAAAACTTAACAGAAAAGAACAGTTTTGTTTAAAAAAAAAAACAACATAAATTTTTTTGTAAATTTCGTAAAGATCCGCCCATAATTACCCATATGCCCCATATAAAGCCCACTCTTAAAAAACGCTTTCGTCAAATAATGCAATTTTGGTATGTCATACACTGAAAAAAATTTCTTCACAGATCCAATGAAATTTACATTAAAATTCAACCTATGTAACCTTTCATTGGATTAATGAAATGTTTTATAAAATCAATGAAAATTTTGCATTAGTTTAATGACAAACGTTTATTTTATCCATTTTTTCAATGAGGATTCATAAACTCAATGAAAATTTTGTCATTGATTTTATTGATCCTTCATTAATCCAATGAAAGGTTACATAGGTTGAATTTTAATGTAAATTTCATTGGATCTGTGAAGAAAATTGTTTCAGTGTAGTTTAATAAGAGTATAAATCATACCAAAAAATTTCGTTAAAATCGCTCCATAACTGACACCATTGGCACTATATAAAGCGTACTCTCTGAAGTACGGCTTACCGTCATTGTGCTAAATTTTGGTATATCATAGTTTATTTAGAGTAGAAACCATACAACAAAACTTCGTGAATATCTTCAATTTGATCTGTCATAGTTTGATAAGACTAGAAATCACACAGCTTAATTTCAGAAAGATCGGTTTATAATTTACTTAGGATTGCATATAACTCCTACTCTCAAGACCATAATGTCATATTAGGTCTGTCACAGTCCCATAAAACTAGAACTTGAAAGAACTTGTATACGTAAGTATGTCACAGGCCGCCGAAGAGCGTGACTATGCAACGCTAAGATAAGGCCGTACTTTCGCATAGCTATTATATTTTACATCTACATACATTAACTAATTTATTAAAGAAGCTATAATAAAGAAATAAAATTGACTTTAAAATAAAGAAACAAAAGGCTTTTTAAGCCTACCCTTTATAAAAAATTATATTTAAAAAGGATCTACCATTTAAAGAATTTTAAAAATCTCTCCAAGAAGGATTTTTCTCTTATCTCTGGCAAAACTGCTTATAACTAATTTAAATTTGTAATATCCTTGTACTGCCCTATTTCACAAGATTTTGCAAGCTATTTCAAAAGCATTCTATCAAAATTAGCTTAAAATGGCGCTTAACCAATCAAAGTAATTTTCGGGAATACAAAATTTATTATTAATAAGATTTCTCTAAGCCGTGTTTAATTCCCAATTTTTATTTTTGATAAATTAACAAGTTAGAAAGATTTTACGACTTGAAAACAGGGTCTTCTAGAAGTCCTTTTCTGCTTCTTCTCCTCAGCGGGAATCATAACAAAAAAAAGTATGTAATTAAGATTAAAGTTGTATGTTTTATTTTGTTTATTTTCTACTTTGTACTTCATATTCGGTGTAAGTACCAACTCTCGTCCTTTTATGTAATTGTATGTATGTATGTTTTGTTTCAAACTGTCTGTACTTGTATGAAATATGTACTTTAATACGTGCACTTAAGAATGTCTTAAGCTGAAAATTAATTGGATTTTAACACAGTAAATATTTTATCTGCAAGTTTATCTCAATAAAATCAACATAATAACATAATAAACATAATAAGCAACTAAGTAGGCAGTACTGGAGTAAATACACTATTTTACTACATCCATATAGAGTATTACATACATATGTATGTAAATGTATATGTTGTTTTGCATAAGGTAGCCAGATTGTTTGAAAATAATTATAACACTGTCAGTTAAGAAATTGTATTTCTCTTACCAAATTTTTAAATCGAAGGAAAAGGACTTACCTGTAAAAAAAAGAGAAATTAAAATGTTATTAAAATGTTTAATTAATGGGCAAAAATAAGACTATAAAAAAATCTTAATTATAAAATTTTATATATTATTTAAAATTATCTATCATAATTAGCCAGTGAGGAAAACAAAAACCCCAATAATAATAATAATAGTATCAAATAACTTTGGCACAAATTGCCCATTTCGTGGTGAACAGCCAAATTTGTTGTAATTTTACTTTAACGTATTGTCAAATGTCAAAAATTCTGTGTCATTTTAACAAAACATCTTACCCTGCAGGCATACGATCAAGTTTTTCTTGATAGTCATTTACATATGGGTAATTCCAAAGTGTTGAACGTGACAGTCGTACGCATCAAAAATGCAATAACATTTTAAACAAAAAATATTTTTACGTTCTCTTAACCCTTAAATTATTGCACTAAGAAAGCACTGTTATCTATGCTAAAGTTTATGGAGGGCGCGATTCTTAGTCAAAGAAGTAGCGGTTCGAACGTGAAAAAAATAGAAGTAGTTTTTGTGGCCATGTATAAAAAGGCGTAGTTCAGCGAAACCTGGCACAATTTTTTAGTCAAACTACTTTCAGAATTTTACGTGGCAATATAACATTGAAATGTCTTGGTTTGATTCCAAAATCTTCGGGGGGGGTTACCGCGTATTTCGATTCGAAAGAAATCATTTACGGATTCGAACAATTTGTACTGTGTATTACGATTTTCGTAATATTTGTTTCGAATAAACGTTTTTCATACTTTATTGAAAACAAAAAATAACTTTCTTAAAAGCCACTCTCTATTACGAACAAAAATTGTTCATCAAATTTCCCATTTTTTAAAAAATACAACCTCTGTCATCGTTTCGAACGATTACGAAAATCGTAATACACGGTACAAATTGTTCGAATCCGTAAATGATTTCTTTCGAATCGAAATACGCGGTAACCCCCCTGTATTTTTTAAGCCAAAATCTGGGTCTATACGTGACATTTCGAACGTGAAATTTTTTCCATAATAATTTAACTGACTAATGATTAAAATTAAATAAAAATTTACCGTTAATCCGAATAACATATTTCTCTTTGAACTCTTCCTTAGATTACAGACCATGTAAGAAAATTTTTTGGAATAATTTTTATCAAATACCTATCACCTCTTTTAAGAAAGATAAATATTAAAGAAAACATACAATAACACATTCTCACATTTAAGAAATTACGTTTTTTGCAACTTTGCAGTCTGATTGTTCATCTAAGTGAACAAATTTATGATTAAATTTATAAAATTAGTAAAATCTAAATATTTCTTCAGTCTCTTTTGTGGTTTTGTACTATCGAGACAGATCGCGGACGTTTATGTTAAATAAACTACAATCTTCATACCATTTACGGTTATTCAACAACAAAAACATTGAATATTAATTTACTTTGATATTTGTTGTATTTGTTTTTAAAGATCAATTAAATTGCAGTGAGAGTTAAAAATTCCAACACTCTTTTCGAACATGGGTTCGAGAGAGAGAAAGAGAATAGACGATAATGCCGGACCGTCTAATCGTCCACCCAATAGTAATTATTATCATCCACTACAGGCTCTAAATGATGATGAAAAAACAGATGATGATGTTATGGTTGATTCTACACCGAAATCATTTAAAAAACACATTCCACCAATAACTATAATTAAAAGTAATATTGATTTAATTCACGGATTGTGTAAATCAAATAATGTAACTAATTATTCAATTAGAAAAATATCGATTGGTCACAAATTGTACTGTGAACTAGAATACGATTATGAAATATCTAAAAGAAAACAAAGTAGAGTATTTCTCGTATACAGCAAAAAATAATAGGCCCTATAAAGTCGTTCTTTCGGGCTTAGATAAAATTGATGTCAGCAAATTGAAGTCATTGTTATTAAAAAAAAACTTAGAGGTTTTGGACATAAAACCGGTATTTAAGAAAACTCAATATAACAGAGATGTAATACTTTACATTGTGTACTTTAAGAAGGGCTCTATAACGCTCAAAGAACTCAGGGAAAAACACCAGAATATTGAGTATATTAAAGTCAAATGGAATTACCAATCCAAACAACGAAATAAATTAACACAATGTTACAATTGCCAAATGTATGGCCATGGTTCAATTCATTGTAATGTTAAAACGTTTTGCGCAAAATGTGCAGGTTCCTATTCGACATCATCATGTACATCGTCCGTAACTAAATGTGCAAATTGTAATGGCGATCACTCATCTACTAATCCAGATTGTCCAAGCAGATCCACTTATATTCAATTGAAAAACAGATATACAAAGCCCAAACATAAACAAGCTACTTTTAGTTTTGATCAACAAAACTATTCAACATCAGCCAACTTGGGTAGCTGGTCAAATGTTCTACGTTCTAATATCAGCAAGCCAACAACTAGCTGTAAAGAGGATCTTTTCTCTATTGAACAGTTGCAGTCTTTAACTTTAGAATTAATAAATGGTTTAAAAAATTGTAAAACCAAAACAGACCAATTAAATGTTATAACAAGCATTGCTCTTAAATTTTTGCCATGAATAATTTTCTTAAAATAGCAATATGGAACTCAAGAGGAATTCGAAACAAACTTTTAGAATTTTTTGATTTTTTAATTACACAAAATATAGATGTTGCATTAGTGAGTGAAACGTGGTTGAAAAGTGGTTTATCAATGAATCATCCGGAATTTGTATGTTATCGTAAGGATAGAGAAACAAATAGAGGTGGGGGTGTAGCAACTGTCGTAAGGAGGAATATTCGACATGAACTTTTACCACCAGTTGACACTACACTTATAGAAAATATTGGCGTAAAAGTTATTTTAAGCAATGATACTACCATCAATGTATATAGCTGTTATTTTGCTGGTGGAACTTCAGGGTCTACAGAAAATCGCAAACACTTTTTAAGTCTGACCTCAAAAAGTTTTCTAGGTTGCGTTGCAACTATATTTTGGGTGGTGACTTAAATTGCAGAAATCGTACATGGGGTTGTATAAGAAGCAATTGTTGGGGTAATATTCTTAACGATTTAATAACTACTAATGCATTTGGAATAATATATCCTCCTGAACCTACTTTAATTCCCTCAAATAATAACTTTACACCATCAGTTCTTGACTTTTTCATTACAAACGTTCCAGATAAAATGTCAGCAGCTATGACTCTCAATAGTCTAGGTTCCGATCATTTACCAGTTTACTCTACTTTCAATTCAGCTTATAGGTCTTATACAAATATAAGATATAATTATAAGAACGCGGATTGGAAAGTCTTTAGAAGTTACATTAACCAAAATATTTCATACAATTTAGATATGCCAATAAATAGTATTGATAATATAGATTCTTTAGTAAATTATACAACTTCAATGATTTTAAATGCAATAGAGGCCGCTGTACCCAAAACATTTCATGGCACAAACTATGTAAAACGCCTTCCAAGGAACATACTAAACCTAATTACTTTGCGAAACAACTCAAGGAGAAACTGGATTAGATATAGACTAACCCATTATAAACTTGAAATGAAATTTCTGAACAAAACTATTCGTAAAGCTACATCTGACTTCAGAAACGAAAACTGGAACTCAATGCTAAAAGGTTTAAAAAAATCATCCCCAGTTTTTTGGAATGTTTCTAAAATTAAACTTTTTTTTCAAACCATTCAATTTCTGCACATTTAAGCAATCAAAACACAATACAAGAAGTTTTGGAAACTGTACAAAATTTTAATGCCGAAAACTCAAATCCGCAAACGACCTCTACAGAAAATATCAAATTGATTATAAAAAAACTTAAAAACAAAAAAAGTCCGGGTTCTGATGGAATTTCGAATAGATGTTTGAAGGCACTTCCAACAAACGGATTTAAATTGCTTACCAAATTATTTAATGCATGCATAAAATTCTGTTATTTCCCAAACTCTTGGAAGCAGTCTAAAGTAATAGCAATAGCTAAACCAGGAAAAGATATATCAAGCACAGACTCGTACCGTCCAATAAGCCTACTTAACACCACGAGCAAAATATTTGAAAAACTCATTAAAGAAAAAGTTGTCAATTTTATTAATGAAAAAAATGTTTTACCCACTCAGCAGTTTGGATTTCGCTCCAATCACAACAGCATACAGCCTTTGTATCGAATAAAACAAGTTGTTAAAAACAATTTCACTCAAGGAAAATCCACGGCAATGGTTCTACTAGATATTCGAGCCGCATTTGACTCTGTTTGGCATGATGCTCTTATATACAAATTAATAAAAATTGGTATGGATACTCCAACAATTAAACTAATTAAAAGTTATTTATCAAATAGATCCTTCAGAGTTCATATAAGTAACAAAAATCAAACTTATTTAGCATTTCAGCTGGATGTCCTCAAGGCTCTTGTCTGTCTCCTGTGCTTTATAATATTTTTACGCATGACTTTCCATCTCTAACAGATGATTCAGATGATACAGCCATTCTATGTGCTAATATATTCTTTGCTGATATTTTACCAAATCTTCAAACTGCAGTTGATGATGTTATAAATTATTTTAACAAATGGAAAATCATGGTTAATCCATCTAAGACAAAAGCCATATATTTTTCAAGGAAAAGAAAAGACTGTTTTTTGCCAAGTTCGCATATCAAAATAACTAGCATAGATATACCTTGGGAGACAAATGTTAAGTATTTGGGAATAATACTCGATAGAAAACTGGTGTTTAACGAACACATTGGAAATATCATCCATAAAATTAATCTTACAATTAAAGTTTTATATCCTTTAATCAATAGGAAATCAAAATTAAACATTGGAAACAAACTTTTAATTTTAAAGGTAATTTTCCAAGCAATACTTTTTTATGGAGCCCCAGCATGGAGCGACACCTCAATTTGTCACATAAAACGTCTTCAAATATGTCAAAATAAAATTCTAAAAATGATGTGTAATTTACCACGCCATTTCTCAACTTCACGACTACACTCACGCTATAATTTGTTACTAGTTAAAGATAAAATATTTAATATTACTGAAAACTTTCATGTTAAGTGTGCAAACTCTCCATATGAGCATATTCGATCTATTTGTTCTTAATATTTTCACTTTTTATCCTCTGACTTCCTTTAAATCATGTTCTGGGTTTTCTACTGTATCTCTTTTTCCCCCTTTAATTATTAACAATAAATTTGATATAATATAATTACTTTTTTCAACCTATGTTTAAGTAGATAAGTTATTTTCTGACTGAACTCTTTATGTAAAACCTTTAAATTATTGTGTAATCTAAAATTATATAATCAATAAAATAAATATACATACATACATAAATATTTCTTTAGCAATATCGTAAAATAATCAGCTTTTAATAACTTTTAAATTTTCGGTCACGGTGGACCTTTTGACGGAAATGCCCAAATTCTGTTTGTCAAAATTTACATACATTGAAAGTTGTGACGTAGGCAGCACGCAATTTTTAAGCAATTTACTTTCAAGATGTCATCAAGAAAACAATTGAAGCACAGCCGCGAATAACGTTGTAAACGCCACATTTTGCAATAAGTGTTTTTTTGCATATAACCGTTGACCTTACTCTCTTACACAGTTTAAACATCAAATCAACCAAAACTATGCACCTTAACGCCTTCAAAATGGCGTACAAAGTGTCAGTCAGTGGAAGAACATTACAAGTTACTAACAAAATGATGAAACCGAAATGGTTTTGCAGTGCGGAATAATGTTTTAAAATCCTTTTGCATTAAAGTTTTTATTATCATTATTTTTAATAATAAAAAAAAAATGTTTAAAACAAATAATGATGCCTGTCAAAAAACGTTTTTTTGCTCTCCTGAAAAATTATTATTTTGTAACTTAAAACGTTATTCGCGGCTGTGCTTCAATTAATAAAGACAAACTTCTAATCAGCTGTTAAATTGAACGAACAATTTCTAAACAAATGGAAAGGTGAAATTGAAAGCAGTCTCGTGGTAAATTTAGCAAGTGTGAGCGTGTTACACTATCTCGCAAGTTTGACGTATTCCATAATACTTTGTGAAATAGAAATCGAATGAGTTTTGTTTTGATTGTCAAAACAGTTAGAATTCACACCATCACACAAAGTATAAACACTCACACATCAAATAAAATGCAACCCTGATCTGATGAAAAGTATTATTGCTTAGAAATTTTTCAAAAAACGATGGGATGTCAAACTTTTTTTAAATACATTGCATTCACACTATCACACTTTTTTGTCATATTACTTGAGTTTTTGACATGTATTAATACAAAGAATAATACCGTTATCTAGCCTTAAGTAAAAATGGGGAAGTCTATTACAAATTGAAAGGAATTGATACTTGATCGTGTGGCCTCCAAGCTAACTCATATTTAAAAAGTTGAAAGAAATGTTGTCAATTATACGAATTTCATTAAAGAACGAAAGTTTTCTTTAATTTTGGTGTATTTTATTCATTAATAAAAATGATTATTTCACCGATTTTTTTTAAAAACTTTTTTGCTATCTTATCTCGATTTAAGATGCCACAGATATGTAGTAATTTCACCTTAAGTAATCTACAAATCTCTATTTACCTTATAATAAAAAAATATGAAAATTTAAGCTAAAAAAGAAAACGAATAATATTAAGTAATCATTTTTTACTTCACTCTTGGTTTTTTCTTCTTCTTAATTATTTGCCATGCAGATTTTTTGATACCATGAAGTCAAATCAGGTATGGGAGTTTTAAGTTGACTTGAAATTTTATTTAATATTAATTTATAAATTCTAATTAAAATAGTTAAACAAATAAATTGAAACGAATTAAACATTTGTTTATTGATTACTAGGTGGCCCGGCCAACGTTGTTTGGCCACATGACTTATTTCTTTCAGATGTCACAGTGCTTGGTATCCAAATTTTAAGAAAAAATTATAGGCTATAGTTCTTTCCAGATGTTACACTATTTGCCTGCCCAATTTCAAGAAAATTAATTGATTAGTTAAGAAGATATAGGGAGTCGGAGCTTGTACCCCTCTTGCCCTATTTAATGCCTTGTCCTCTTTCCGATGCTACAGTGTATGCATGCCAAATTTTAAGAAAATCGGTTGATTAGCTAAGAAGATAAAGGGAGGGGGAGCTTTTACCCCTATTGCTATATTTTTCGCCCTCTAGCGATATAAAATATACTCTATGACCTATTCTCATACCTAACAAATACACATACAAAATTTCATAAAAATCGGTCAAGCCGTTTCGGAGGAGTTCAAAATGGAGGACATTTTATTGATATTTGTATGGGAATATAAATACATGTTTCGGAATGAATGCAGTGTGGCTTTAACTCAAGAACCAATACACATTTGAGGACCGTTGATGCATAAAAACCTTGGTATTGACGTCACCTTAAACGTGAAACAAAATCGGTTCACGCATTTCAGAGAACATCAATTACTAACACAATGCAACTTATTTTTATATATATAGATTAAGTAGAACTAAATTTGTGGAGCTTATTATCACATGCGTAAAAGATTTTTACAAATTCACTAAACAAATCGAACATTTCCAGGCCTGGGGCCTAATTCTCCAAATTATTTTTTCAGTATTGTGAAAATACTCGATCACGACTGCCAGAATCAGGCCCCTGGTATAAATACAACATTTTTCAGAATATAAAAATCGTATAATTGTACAACACTTTCTAAAAAAAATTACCAACAACAAAAATCAACCTTCTTTAATTGCAATTATACAACAAATACGACGATAACGCGAGCTTATGAATAGGACAAACTTAAAATGATTCTAATAATTATTAAAAATTAAAAAAGTCCTGCTGTGCTACCCAGCATTTCCCTGGAGGGAAGCAAACTGACACCAAAGTAGTCCCGTGGTAGTGTGTTTTTGTAGTTCTAAAACTTTATATTAATAAGACCTATCACTTTTACATGGGGTTGTCATTGCAGAGGATCAATTGACACCATTTGACACACATCTATTCTCGATGAAGATGTTAAGTGTTAGTAACTGCAATGTGCAGCTAAATTTAAGAACCAAATTTTACAAAGCCCCAAAAAAAATGTGTCACACCACCGGTGAACAATGTTTTGTAATTCATTACTTTTTCTACACATTTGTTCTTCATATACCAGTTAAATGATTGGCTCTCCTTTCACTGGTCATGAGTTATTTCTTCTTGAACTTGTTTTCTCAAATCCCAGGACCAGTCAGTTGGAACAATTGACAAATTTCTTAAAAGTCAATATTTGTTCTTGAACTATTTAAAGAGTTATATATAATATTTACTATTCATAGTAGTATAAAAAATTATTTGCTGTTTGAGAAATCTATATATTGGAGTTTAGGAATAAAAAAGTAAAAAATACCATAAGTTTTCAAATCAACCCCAACCTGTTTATGTAACATGCTTAACTGAGGTAATCCCCTCAAGTTTTCGCATTTGGTGAGGTTCCCTTTTTTCGGTAATGGCTGCTGGCACTTGGTAGTCAACCAAGCTTGCATGTATGATTGGGAAGTATTTGCGCACTGATGTTTGGCGAAGCTTTCAAGAACTACGGTGCTATGTTTTCCTTGCCAGGGGCTTTATTACCTTAAATGTTCGAAAGGCTTATTCTATCTCATGCCTATCTGGGTGTCGGATGGAAATATCAGCTCTTTCTTTATGGTTTTTGCAGATAGTGTTTAGCAGTAGCACCAATAAGAACTTGACTTTGGAACTGGTAAAATTAAAACATCTATTCAGGGTTTTAACAATTTAAGGACATGTAAAACAAACAAGAAATTAATGCAGTGGCATCATCATAATACTGTGATTTAATGTGGCCACACTAATTAAAGATTACAGTTAAATTTAAAACCAACAACTACAAAAACAAAAAGTACTCATGACCTAATTAACATTTTAATGTGTGTAATGCAAAAGTGGTAGTCGCTGTAGTTTTTGTTGTTGTTGTTGTAGCAGTGCTACATAAACTGTAATAATGACGTCTAATGAACTCAACGATGGCTTTTGTATGTCTGTTTAAAAATAAAGTGTATTTTAATACGAGAACAGTATATTTTTAGGTCCATAGTAGACAGAGAATAAAGGAGTTGATTTTGAAAAAGAATTAAAAACGTATTTAATATAATTTTGTTCAACATAATTTTCAAATTTGTTCTGGTGTGTTGAGCACGGCAACAGCAACAACACCATTACGAAAAGAAATAAAAATATTTCAACAAGCCAACAACAACAAAAAATCGGTAAAACGAGTTCACGTCAACATTAAACAACAGGTCGAAACATTAAAAAAAAGGTCAAAAAAGAACTAAAACAGAAAACACAAAGAAAAGAACGCATTCATAAAGCGTGAGAAATTTGGCTTTTGTTTTAATTTTTATTTTCAAAAAAGAAGAAATAATAAGAATTAAAAATAGTTTTGAATACTGAGCCAGACTAGCACCACCTTCTCGGAAATACACTCAATAATTAAACGCATTTTTGTTTTCTTCATCATCAACTTCTTCCACTGTCTGCTCCCTTTTGTCTGTGTCTTAATTTTTGCTCATAAATCCCTGTTTAGAACATTTTAACCATATTAAATTAACTTTAAAACAAATCCTACCACTTGGGGAAATTTCACAATAAACTGAAATTCATTTAGCCATTTGTGATCTCGACTCTAAGAATCAAAGTAGAATGGAATGGCATGGAAAAGAGTGGAAGTAGCTGGCTGGCTACCCAGTGTTGATTGTGTTTGTAAATGAAAATGAAAAGTTATTTCTTGGATGCTGTCTGTTTGTTCTTTATGCTGGTAGAGGGAGGAAGAAATGTTAGATTTATATTGTGGCTTAAGATGAAGGTGTTAAAATGTTTTAAACATTTACGATTACCAAGCGTTGCATTTTAGTTGCCTCCTTCTTTTGTAGTTTTCTTTTTCTCATCTTTTGCTTTTTATTGTAGTTGTTGTTGTTATGGTGTCCATTAAATATCAATATTGCGTGCACGTAAAGATTACATTGACTAGATAAAATTAAATACACTCACACACATAGCGAGTACAACACTACAAGGTGATATACAGTGAGACAAATTTTTGGTTAAAAATAAGGAGAAGAAAATGAAAATCAATATATTGAGCTTAAAATTTATATTGAAAGAAAGGACCACTGTGAAATTATACTATTAAAGGCCAAATAGTGGAATCTCTCATGGCCTTACAATAAAGGGACAATTGAGGAGGTTCTTTTTTTTAATTTTTTGTTTGTTTGGAAATGAGAACTCTTGGAAAATAAAATTGGGAACAAACTCTTTAATTAAATCAGAAAAAAAGAGTAAAAGGTTTGATTTCGTCAAAAGTAGATTATTCCAGTTCAAAATAACATTCATAAAAAACTAATTTCTCAAATTGTGCAAAAACACAAAAAGTCAAGTTCTGAAAAGAAACTTCACAATTGGAATCAGGCAGCAGTGGCGCCAATAGTGGGTGTCCGCTTAAGTTAGGTGCCCGTTAGGGGAGATTAGATGTAACTAAAACCGAATAAATAGATATTTTTAATTATATTACAAATATAGTATGATCTTTGAATTAAAAAAAGGCAGTGGAATACAACCGAAGTGCTTTATCTTGGACTTCTGATTTACTTATATACATTAGCGTGGCCGTTAGTTGTATGGAGAACTTTTTTTTTTTGATTTCTTATATTCTCGCCCCTCAAATCATTTCAGTTTTATGTAAAAAAAATACAAAAAAAATTTCGTAGCGATAAGTGGTGTTTTAGGAGGGGCGTCCGCCCCTCAAAGTTTGCCATCAAGCCATTTGTTCAAATGTAATTTGTTTTCATATGACTATCTCTTAAAAACAACATTTTACAAGAATTTGATACATGGCAATATTTTAGCTCTTCTAGTCAACAACATTAGCCTCGAAGAAAGTTTTTTGCTAAAATTAATATTTTAGAAAATATGTAATTACGAAAACAACAACAAAATACCACACTTTTTATATACTTTTTATACATACACTGCGCATCATCAGGTTAGCGCCCCCGCTTTCACTAACAGTTAATGATAAATAGTATCTGAACGAATCGAAATACAGCCTTACATTAGTAATACAGAAAACTCCTATCATTTCTCTTTAAAATAAAACAACAATCACTGCTGCTACACTCATGATAATGTGTTAATATATTTTTTACAAAAACTACATACAAATAAACATAGTGAAAATTGGTCTACAGGATAGCGCCATCAGCGATAATTTCAATTCAATTGCTATTTTAAGCCACTATATAGCTTTTTAATACTTATATATTATTTTTTTTCATAGTTTTAAATCTAATTAGTAATGTGTGGTGCCGCCTTTGTTCGAAATAACTTCGAAAACTCGGTTAGGAATTGAATTGTATAGTTGCTCAATGTAATTCAACGAAATGGTGGACCAAGCATGTTTAATGCCTTCGATTAATTCGGCTTTTGTGCTATATTGTTTTCCAGACTCGTACACTTTCCTAGCCAACCATCCCCAGACGTTCTCGATGATATTTAGGTCGGGCGAGTATGGTGGCCATTCAAGGACCTTAACTTGTTGGCTTTGTATCCACGATTTTACGGATCGGGCTGTGTGGATAGGTGCATTATCGTGCTGGAAATGCCACTTTACATTTTCAAATAAGTTTTGAAAGTGGGGAAAAGCCGTTTTCAAAACGCTTATGTAGTTATCCGCATTCATACGCGGTGTTAAAAACTGCAGCTCACATGTGCCATAGTAGGATATTGCTCCCCACACCATAACACCCCCCACCCGGCTGTGCAGGCGGTCTAAAAAATGTTCCTCCTTACGTAGGTCATGAAAATAGTAATTATATCCATCAGGCCCTTCTAAATTAAATTTCTTTTCATCTGAAAAGACAACATAATGCCACTGATTAGACCACGTCATGTGCGTTCGAACGAAAGTTAAGCGCATTTCCTTTCTAATCATATTAAGTGGTGGTTTTTTTTTTATTTTCGCCTCTGTAGGTATGCAGCTTTCCTAATCACTCTTTGGACTGTTGACAAGCTCGCTTTAACACCACTTTTTTCCCTGATTTTGGCTGACGACTCGTGCGAATTTGAAGCTTGCCTCAGTATGGCTCGCTTGTCTGCTTGGGAAACCACCCAATTGTTACCGCCTTTGAAATTTTTTCCATAGTGTTCCTTATTTTTAAGAAAATTTGACACAGTTTTTCTATGCCTTCCAGTTTTTGCAGCAATTTTATGGAAGGATAATCCAGAATCATAGTAAGCTTCAATCTTCGCTCTTTCTTCCAAAGATAAAATAGTTCCCTTTCCCATTTTATTGTTTTATTCAAAGTCAAACACTTGTTAAATTTATACAAAAAATTTGGTAACCGTGATTGCCAAAACAAGCGAGATAACTAAAAATCCATATAGAGGCGCTAATTTGATGATGCAAAATATTCGTCGAAAATAAAACAAAATAGTAAGTTATTACTTATAACGGTTATAACGGTTCTTTTATCAAGGTTAAATTTCTTGTAAGAAAGATCAAACATAACAATTGCAAAACCAAAACAAAAATTACGAATTTCGGTGCAATAGGAAAAAAGATAAAAGCAAAAAACAAATGAGCGAAAGAGGGCGCTAACCTGATGGCGCGCAGTGTATAAAAGAGGAATTTAATGTCAAGTAACCCAATTTTGGAATCGAGAGGGGGTCAAATTTAGACATTTTGGCCATACAGGTATTTTTTCTTACTTAAGGCCTTTTTAAAAACCTGCTTTTAAATTTTGTTGATTCATTTACTCTTCTTATCTTATTGATAAAGAAG
This sequence comes from Pollenia angustigena, assembly GCA_930367215.1. Classification (NCBI taxonomy): domain Eukaryota; kingdom Metazoa; phylum Arthropoda; class Insecta; order Diptera; family Polleniidae; genus Pollenia; species Pollenia angustigena. Next base: position 47,923,618 of record OV884058.1, read on the forward strand.
GCCTCATAGACAGCCTCAGCTTTTTCGTATAAAAGATAAGATACACATTCCACATTCGCTTCTATGAGAAGGGAGTAGAGAAGGATTAACATTATTTTTTGTACATATTGTTTTTTCTTTTGCACAAGCAAAATAATAATTTTTTTATCCCGTTACTATTCTTATGTACCTGCTTAAGAAGCGAAAGCGGAAGGATTACTCCGCGATGGCAACGTGTGTAAAAAACATATGAGTATGGAATTGATATCCAAAAGAAGGAGTACAGAGACCTTTTAGAAAGCATCCGTACTCCTTCTTTTTCCCGCTGGAAATATTTTAATTCAATATTGAATACTTTTTTTCTTTTTCTTTAGAAACTGTAGAATTAAATTAAACAGGTTCTGGCGAGAATTTAAAACAACTGATCTTTAAATTTTTTTCTCAGTGTACGTTCTAAAGAGAAAAACCCTTAAGAATTAAATAAAACTACTACTACAGGTAAAAATGGTATATTAACAAATATGGTCAAAACTATGCCTGATCATGCATGCATTTATATAAACACAAGTCGACAAAAAAAGGCAATAAAGACGAATAAATACTTTACGAAAAAATAAATAAATGAAGAAGAATAAATACAGCAACATCTACAAGATACAAACCACTTAAAATGGTTAAACATTCTCTACATGTTTTCATTTCTGATTGTAATTGTTTGAAATCTTCCAACTTTTTTTATGTAAGACCTCACACACGATCATAATGAAGATGATGATAATGATGATCTTTAGCAGCAACAAAACTACTACTGAAAATGTTTTTTAGTTCTTAACCTCTTACACTTTAAATACCAAAATTAATCAAAATTTTTAACTTCATTTCCTTGTTTAAAATTTTTTTTCTTCTGTAAATTTGATCTTCAAGAGCAAAAACCGAAAACTAAAATACTTTTTGCAATTTATTTATTGTTTATTTATTAAATTCCAACTCTATTATCTGTATTTAGGCAGCTTACACCCAAAAAATCTGGAGCGCACATTCAAATACTCATATTATCTAGAATCTAATCAGGCTAAAAATCCCAAAGCAAAAATGACATACAGAGCGGCGTCTTATACGCAGCATGATTCATTCTTAGAAATATTTTTTTTTTTTTTTTTGTTGTGTTTAGCTTATTAGGTTATTTGTTTGAAAATATGTTAGACATACACTTTGTTGACTGTCAGACAGACAGACATTTAAACAACACGAAACTCTCGTGTGACAATCCCAATTTGTATGTGAAACTATTTTTTTCTCATTTGTAGTTGTTGTTATTTTTCTTATTCAATATTTACTATACAGAATGATAAGATTCACTCACTCACTCACTACCTAAAAATGTAAACAACTTCAAGATAAAAAAATATAATAATAAAATATTTTTGTTTTCAAAAGAGCCAGAGGAAAAAGTCGGCTTAGTAGTGTTTGTAGTTTTTATTGTATAATTATTGCGAAATTTGAATGAAATCATTCTTAAAATTATTTAGAAAGAAATAAAATTGCAGGCCAAAAAAAAATTATTTTAAGTATAACCTTTGAATTTTCAGAACAATTTAATGGGAAACATATATCGTAATTTGTTATATCATGGATAATAAGGAACGTTTAACTCTTAAAAGTCAACGTTTGGTGTGGAAAATTACGACAACTGCAGATTGTCTGAAAAAAATCTCGGTGCAGTTAACAAAGAGAAAATAACCTGAGTCAAGCAGTACTACCGAAAGTTAAAATTTACTTAAATCAGTCCTTTAAAATGAAGTCTCAAACGTCCTAGCTCGTAATTAAGAAGTTTGAAAACAAATACAATAACAGAAACTAATGACCACTAGCATTACAATTTGTAAACAAAAAACTATATATGCAACAAAAAAAATTATATTTGCAACAATCCAATCCTTATTAACATTGCAGACATTTCGACTATTTAATGGTAGACAGAATGTCTCTTTAAAATTAACTCTTTAACGTGGACCAAATTTTGAGCGTCCAACTCGACAAGAAATTGATTAACCACTGTAACACTAGATCTTTAAAGAACCCAACTGCATTCAATAAAAGAATCAATGCAGTCAGATCCAGAGAGGATGCGTTCAATAATTGGCGTGATGAAAAAACCCCAGTTACTGACGCGTTACGTAAACAGGCGAGAAACGAATGTGCCAAAGTACGCAGACGTGAAAAACTTCTTTACGAATAGCATCTGCATGCTAAGGTCCTTGCTGCTCCGCGGGGTAGTAAGACCTTTTAGTCATTTGTTAAAAGGGTTAGGCATAGTACTAGTTCATCCATTCTAACTCTTATAATGAATATTCACAGACCCAGTTGATAAAGCCAACCTTTTTCCTGACATGTTTGCAAAGATTGCATTCATGCCGGACAGTTTATAACTGTCTGGGATTGCCTTTCGCCCGAACTCGAAAGGCTATCCGTTACTATGTCTAAGATATTTTTTCGAGCGAGTGCAGTTAAAAAGGTCATTGAAGATCTCAACATAAACATGTCCCCCGGGGCCGGGTGGTATTACGGCTGTAGTCTTGAAGAAGTATGCTTTGTCGTTGTCTCGTACTTTGGCAGCATTATTTAGCTACTCGTACCGGGTAGGAGTTTTACCTTCTTGCTGTATGATGGGCAATGTCCAGCCAATCCCAAAAAAGGGTGAAGCTACAAACCATAAAAACTACCGACCAATAGCAATTTGCTCTCCGCTCTCGAAGGTCATGATCAATCACCACTTGGTAAATTATAGAATAAATAGCACGACTTCAACGTTCCGGAGAAAAACCCGAACAGGTCTTCCGTAGAACGACTTCACAAAAGTGAATTAGACTCCAAATAATTTGTTCGCGTTTTTTTCGGAACGTTGAAGTCTTGCTTTTCAGTAATTTGAAGAAAGCAACGTGGTTGCTCTAGATTTTTCTATTTGCGTCTGATCGTGTGTTGCACAGTACACTCGTTTCAAAGCTTATTGCGTTTGGTGTCGGCAGTGATTTCTCTCGATTTATATCGAGCTTTCTCAAGGACCGCTCATTACGTGTTGTAATAGATTTTTCTCAACGAACTCCTGGATCTGACTTCTAATCCTATATATATTTGTCATTCATTTTCCTTTAATCATAGACCAAGCCTTACTGAGGTTGAAGCTATGAGACAGAATATGAACGAGACACTTTATCATGACCTTACAACAATCTCCGAGTGGGGTCTTGCGAATAGGATCGATTTTGATGCTCGTAGGACCCAATGTTGTATCTTGACCCACAGACGTCTTGTGGAGTCAGCGTCATCTGTATCCATGGGATCCATAGCTATTGAAAAATCAGACACTCTTGATGTTCTGGGCATGAAATTCAAAGTGATGTTCGTTCAACCAACATGTTCTTCAAGTGTGGAAGGAAGCATTGAAGTGTATTGGCTTCTTAAAACGGTGCAAGAACCACTTCACTCAGTCTGATCTCCTTACTATTTATGCCACCGACCGAAAATCTAATACAACTCCCATATTAGGGCAGGGGCTTCCAGGTCTATCGTGAGGCTTCTGGATAGGGTGTAAAGGAGTGCGTTAAAGCTCATCAATTACAATAGAGTATCCAGCTCTATTGACTCTTTGGAGCATCGCCCGAATGTAGTTGTGCGTCATTGTTCTATCGATATTGCCACGGTTCAGTTGAGAAGGCAGCACTCATCCCTAAGACACGGGTGCATGTGCGTAGTACTCGCCTTTCTAGCAGATCACATCCATTCGTTGTCGACTGTCCAATGTATCGTTCAACATATTACAGAGAAAATTCGTTTCTTGGTCAAACAAGCCGTATGTGGAATAGACTCCCGGCAGAAGTCTTCCCAGTCGGATACAATTTGGAAAAATTCAAAATATATGTCCACAAATACTACTCCCTTTTTCCTTCTTCTCATAACCTATTTTCCTAAAACCAACACAATGCACTGCACTTGTAGGGGGCATCCCCTGAGTGTTGGCTCAAAGTAAATTAAATAAGAGAACTAAAGCCAATCGATCGCAAATAAAGTAAAAGACATTGGAATTTCCCTACTGGTATCAGCAATTGAAATTATTAGCGAATAATCATTATCTTTATTTTAAACTATCTAATCGGTCGAAATAACATTTGTAGTCGCACTCTTTTCTAAATGGGAATATCTTAACTTCAACACGGTACTCCAATCTAGAGATAAATGATATATATCATAATCGGTGAGGTTACTGTGATCGATTAGGTCTTTTATTAGGTTTTATCTTTAAAAGAGAGAAATGAATAGCAATGTCCCATTCCTTACATATGATGAATTTTTTAAATTAAACGAAAAGTCTCTAACTTAATTAAGATAAATAATTTCAATTGATTTCATACTAATTGACTTACTATTTATAACTTCTACACTTTTTTATTCCCATAATTCCAATAACTTTCTCTCCCGTCTTTTACTGTTCCCTAAAACTTTTTTCAAAGTATTTTTTTTAATGCAAATCATGCTTCGTAAAACTAGTTGCTGCCATAAATGCCACTCAAATCATCTCTTTTAACTTTCAGTTTAATTTATTTTGTCGCCGCTTCATTTTTAAATTTGAATTTACTGTAAAGGGAATTAAATTTAAAGACAACATGTGATTGATAAAATGGGTTACGTTATCAATTTAATTGGTAATAATGTTTGTTTTTTTTCTCTCGTCATTTTATGCTATCAATTAAAGCTGCCCTAACGAGTTTGAAATGTCAAATTAATAATTAAATGGACGAAAAAAAATCTCATAAAAACAAAATTTAATATTAAATATTTAAATGGTGTCTGACTACCATTTTATGTGACAACGATTTTTCAGGCAAATCGAACTAAACATTTTATTAAAGTGAAATAAAAAATGAGTGTTGAGAAAGTTAACGGCATGTGTTGAAAATTAATTTAAAAAATTTTAAAATTATGGGTATTTTAATTGATTGATTTGCAGTGAAATTGGGTGTTAGTTGCAACTGCTTGGAGTAATATTATGTCGAAGTAGATTTATGTGAGTACCCCAAGGCGCCCTTCGCACAGGGTGAATACAACGCATTGACCAGCTTCCCATTTTCAAATCGTTGACAGGTATAACTAGTTTATCCAATCTTGTGCATGATTTTAAATATGCCTTTGCCCTTGGTTGGAGCGAAGTTTATCCTACACTCCTTTCGTGATTTGGGTACAACAAACAACCACCACGTTACTCCCCGAAGGTACTTACCTTTAAGCAGGCAGAAACCGTTTTCCATGGTTCCGTCATTGCTGTAGTACCAGATAAAGACTCCGGCCACATTCCTAGCTAAAAATGCAAGTTGGACATTGATGCAGGCCCATCCAACAGAAAATCCACCACACAGTCAGAAAACGCCCTGCACAGAGTGATAAGAATTTCTGAGACCCATTGCAATTGATTAAGTCAACGATCAGTTTCTTAAAACGGCCATAACAATCGAAGAAGTCAAACTTTTAAATCATTTAGGCCGGGGTTTTGAGATGCGGATTAAGTTTAAACTTAGTTTAACGTAGTCTCTCGGATTTTTCCGACGAAATGTTAATTTGAGATTGTACAGAGGCTAGAGACTCTTTCGTCGCAAAATACATCCTTTTATAGTCAGCTGCTTTCAAATTTGCGAGAGAAGCAGATAAACGCATTCAGGCATGCATATAAACATACATACATATGTACATTTTAAAAGCTTTAAAGAATTATTTTAATTTCGTTTTATCTTATTAACTAATTTAGAAAATATTACATAGTTGAAGACATTTTTATTTCCTCAACTTACCGATAGTCAACCAATGCAAATAGTACCACTGAATACCATCCCCTGTAGTTAAAATGGTCAACAGCCTCTGCAGCTGGTGGCTTAATTTCAATATGACATCCATCTATTTTAATATGCAAACTTATACATATATTAAAAAAATTTAATTATTGGTTTAAAAACACTGTCTTACCAATCGCGCCTAAGCACTGAGGAAAACCTATATCATTAAATCCTTTGACGCAGTTCTCGACCTAAGAAGCTGTTAGAAACTTGGTTGGGAGAAAATCTTTAGCTAGATTTTCAATAACTGCCCTACAAAATTCGTGCAAGATATTGCAAACGCTACTACTGGAAACTCCAAAAAGCCTTCCTACTCTACCGCATTCCGCTGAGGATCCCAGTGTGTAAAGAGCTATCGCCACGCGCTTTTCTAATGGAATACATTTTCGAAATTTCGTATCCGATTTTCTTAAGCCAGCCAACTGATGCACCAGCAATGCAAATGTGATTCTATCTTACCGTAAGCTCTCTTTAAAGAATTCCAAAAAGCACCGCAACGACTCTAGAAATTTTAAATGATTTAAAATTCAAATCCAAAGAAAAAATCATATACAATTGATTGCAAATATCCAAACGCTTCGGGGACTCGAAATACTTTGCATAAAAATAAGGAATTCTTCATCATCTTCGTCCTCCAGCATAGCTGCAATAAGTTCAGTGTAACGCAGTAATAATTGTTTTTGCCCTTCAAGAGCAACAATTAAACCAATTATTGCTGATTTTTTTGAATTCATTTTATTAAATTTTTATTTTTACTCAACACGTGAAAAAAGTATTTTGACAGATGAAAGATGATAGATGAAAAATGTTGCAAATGTAAACAAGTTATTTTCATTTTTAACATCTTCCATGCATTCCCCTAAGATGTGCTGAAGTGTAAAAAGGATATTATATGCAAAGCCAACAACATCCAAAACCAATTATTTAAACTCCCGGGATCCCCTTTAATAAACACTACTTTCTTATATAGCTTAAATTGAAAGATAACCAATACATCGCGGGTAATCAGAGCTAAATTTGGCATCAGAAAATGGCTTATTGTGCTGTTGCTATTCAAAAGTTTTAGATATCTCTGATTACTATGAAGAGGTAAGGCTTCCCGAGGGATTTATTAACGCATTACCATTAACCCTGTATTGAAAGCTTCTAAAAATTAGGCAGTCATGACCAACATCCACGATAAATTGTTATTTTTGATAGAGAATTCTTATGAAAACTTTTCTAAGATAAACAATTTTACCTTAAGCAACTCTAATAAACAAAACAACTTTATTTCAACTTCCTTTTCAAAAAAATCCCTGCCGCTCTAGTTGTCATATTTCACTTTAACTATAGCGAAACTACCACTCAATACACAAATCATTTGACATACATTCCAATACCCCATTCTCTTAATCCTTTGATGATTTCATTCTCTCCTCTATAACCCACACAACCACAGAGTACAACAATCAGTTAAATTTTATTTAACTTTATCGTTGAACTGCTACGGCTGATTGTCGTTTAATGAAGGACAAAGAGAGATCTTTATGTTGGCTGGCTGGTTAGTTGGAGTTTATAATCTCATACTTTTCTCGCCATTGTAATCGCACTCGTATAAATATTCAACATATAGATCACATTTTAATATTCACATTTCCCAAAGCGCTCGACAACAATACCTTGTCATTAATCATCGCATGTGTCTGGAGTAATGAAAACGACGCATTCCTTAAACCAAAAACAAAATTAAATAAAATGTGAACAACAACTTTACGCCATAGACGGTGAGTATCCATTGCGCTTGGTAACTTAAGTTAGTTAAACTCAGCAAGCAGCTCCATTAAGAATAATTCAGACGGACAAGAAAAAGAAAAGGGTTTGGTCGGTGAACAACGACCGTATTGGAAGCTAAGCACTGTTTTAGCTATCGCACGCTTGGTTAACATAATACGGGAGAACCTTTAGATTCTAGGGAATTCATCAGATAAATTAATTCCCTTAAAAGAGAAAGTGCAATGGTGGGCAGGGATTTATGAAAGTTTTTTTTTTTTTTTTTGCAAAATTTTATTAAACATTATAAAAGAAAAGCCAGTAATCAATTCGAAAACAATTATAACATGTTTCTAAGTACCGAAAGATTTGTAAACATAATGGCCCATACACAGAGTCAAAATTATCTATACTTTAAAATAAAACTGGCTTTAAATGCATGTGAACACCAGTGTTCTTAAGTATACTTTATTTATTTTTGTAACAATCTGGCAACTAAATTTGGAATGAAGAATTATATGAGACAAATTTACAAATGTAAAAAGTTTTTTAAAAAGGTGGGTCAACTTCTACTTAAGCAACAATTTGTATGAAAGGCAAAATTTGCCCTTAAGAATTTCACGGGTATTTAAGTAAAAAAATCGAAGAATTTAATCGAATAGAAACACTAGACACTTGTTAAGAAGTCCAAATGAACCAAAAACTTCATTAGATTGCCGAACATCAAAAATGCATCAAACATAACAAGAAATTCAACATACTGTTAAAGGGAAGTATGAAGATGGTCGAAATAAAGGCAAAAGTAAAAAAAATGTAAAGAAACGAGCACAGATTTTTTCATGTTTTAGCATGCTGAGGTTGAAGTTGCCTCTACTGCTGCTGCTGCTGCTGTTTGTACTGTAGAGGATGCTGTTGAGTGGTGATTTCATTGCTCTTCCGTTTTACTTTTCAGTGGACGAGGCCACATTCCATTGATGTCGTTTGAATGCGTGTATGAGTGGCTGAATGTCTGTCCGCCCGTCCGTCTGTAAATATGTTTTTTTTTTATGTAGCCATAAGTGTAATCGCGTTTATTCCACATGCAATGCAAAGAAACTTGGCCAGTCAGCCAAAACCTACAGCATGCCCTTAGCGGGTGTTACTGTGTGCATATATATGTATGTATTTTTTTTTTTATATCTCAAGTCTCTGGAGTACAAAAATGAATGTGTTGAAGTATATTTTCTTTTACTTGGTCTTCTTTGGGTAAATTTGTATGTTGGTAGTGATTAAAAAGAAACCTGGCCTCAATCTTAAGGTATGCATTGCATTCCACTAAATTTTTTTGTTTTATTTCATTTAGTACTATTTTTGTGTTACGTTCTCACGGAGTTGGTTCACTTTTTTTTCTTTCTTTTTTTCCTGCAATCTTTAATGTATGTTTTTGTTTTTTTGGCCGTTTTTTTTTTTTTTTTGTTCGTTCGTTATGGGGTTTTTCCATATTTCCTCCTTCTTAATGGTCAATATTATACTTATGGAGAGTGTGTATTTTCTTTAAGTAAACTTTTGGTAGGGAATCATTATGTAAATGTTTGTAAGCGCCAATGTGTACTGAATGTTTAGTTTAGTTAATTTGGAGTATAATTTCCTTAAAATGTTTGTAAGTATATGAGTATATGAGAGATTGTGGCCAATGTCCCTTGTGAAGACGACGACACTACGATGGCAGAGATGATGGGAGTAATGATAATTATAATGATGAAATTTGTATTGTTCTTTTTAAATTTTTTACTTTTTTTTACACACAGAATTCGTTTTGCACTGGTTTCATTGCAAAAAGGGATGTTTGTTAGCGTTTAACAAGCAAATAACTACTTAATTAGTTTTTGTTCATATCGGTACGAATATTTTCCTGCTACTCTGTTTTACCACTAGTTGTGAGGTAGTTGAGTTTTTACATTCCACATTCCCGTTCGTACACTTGCTACTTTTTAAGTACACACTGTATTGTACACGGTCATGTTCTCGCCACACTTGTTTATATTTTTAGTAGATTTCATATGAATAATTAATTTGTTTAGTTTGTCTTATTTTTAAACACCAAATATAGTATAAATACTTATGGGAATATTTTTTTTATTTATTTAAAATTTTAGTAAAAAATTTAGCTTCTCTTTTAGTTATTTGATGGTGTTTAATGGTCACATTTTAAACAGTATATCGGAAATATCAAAGAAAATGTTAATTTGTATGATAACAAATTTTATATTTGAATAGAAAACTTTAAAGTAAAAATTATGGAGCCAGAAAATAAAATTTTTTTTTTTTTTTAATTTGAATATAACATGGATTTAAATGAAGATGAAATTATTAGAACTTTTTTGCCCAGACAGTTTTAATTGCAAGCAGAATATTAAATAAATATATTTGATTAACAATTATATACCTATTTGATGAATGTCCGCTTGAGGGAATGATTGTTAAACATAAGGTGAGATATGAAAGGGAAGAAATCCGTTTAACATAAAGGGTGTCCAACAAATTTGATATTTTAATTTTAATAACAAAGTATTTTTTTCAGATATTAAAAATATTTTTATTTCAGCTTATTACAAATAAGTTCCGGTTAAAAATAAAAAAATATAGCGGTCAAGTAACCCCCCCAACTGGCTCGAAAGACTCGCAATCTTTACCAAAATTCTCAATAATCTTTTTAAACTTTTGAACTGTTGTGGGATTATTGCTGAACACTTTCCCATAAAAACCCATAAAAAATAGTCTAAAGGTGTTAAAACGCACGGTCTGGGTGTCCAATTTACTCCTTCTATACGAGAAATAGTGCGAATTTCGAACTTTTCTTTCAAAAGAGCCATTTTGTTGAAACCACATATTCTCTACGTCTAAATCACACAGAAAAAATTCTCCAAAATTGTTCACCAATTAAAGCATTATTCAAAAATAAAATTAGTTTTAATTAAAAATTTAATCAAGTTAAAAAAGCTTTTAATCAATTGAATTAAATGTTTCTTTGATGCTATTATTTGTTTACTGGTGCAAATTAAATTAATGTTTTAATCAATACCAAAAATTTTTTAATTGAAATCAATTTTTATTTTTTCTGTGCATCAACTTTCCGACACAAAAAGCTTCGCATCATCTTCCTGTAGCGATTTTCATTGGCCGATGATACCTCAAATTTCTACACTCTTTACATATAACACGATTTTGTTAAATAATTGCATTTAAAAGCATTGCTATTCATTCAATAGCTAGGAAATCGGTACTACATACCGTTGGTCTCATGTAGAAATTGCACATAATTGCAATTTTACAGGAGAAGGTAAAAACAAAAAAGAAACTGTATGTCTCAATATAAAAAATTGCTTGTAAAACCGTTATTTTTAAAATACTATACCATTTAATTTTTGTGTATAATGTATTGAGGCCACTTAAAAACTCAATTTTGGAAAAACTCTAGTTAGGGCCTTTCTACATGAGGCCAACGATATACCGAAGACGAGAAGAGTCGAATGCTCAGGTAAAAATTTTTGGTACACATAAACACCGATAAAACGTGAGCATAAAAGGTTATATACCCCTTTTAAAGCGGCGAAAAACAGGTGGCTTTTTAAAATGAATTTCGAAAAGGGCTCAACTCCATATTTATTAAGAATTTTTAATATGTGTGTTTAAGTTAGCAACTGAAAAAACTTGCATGCAAAATTTTTACAGTGAGAGCTAAGTTTTGACTATGTGGTCAATTTGTTATAAAAAACTATTTTTGATTTTGCCATTATAAAAAAATCTGAATATGAATACCGTTTCAGAAGAAAATTAAAATAATAAGACAATTTTTGTTTGAATGCAACTCGGAGGGTAGTGATATCTAAATTTCCGATTTCAAACATTTTTATAAATGGCCAACCGACATGTATTCACAGGCATATATAGAAAGAAGAAGATTTCTAATTCAAATGTTTATTTTGATAAAATATTTTCGTTTCTAGGAAAAAAGTGTTTTCTAATTTGTAATTTTAATAAAAAGATATAAAAGTGTACCGAAATATTCTTTTTGTTTCTTTACAATTAAAAATTTCGTTAAAAATGTTGTTTGCTTTTATTAACATTTTGGAGTTCTTAAATAAATCTTCAAAGAGGTTGATCTTATCTTATAATGAAAATATATATTTAAACGTTAAAGATTATTTGAATAGATGTGTGGCTTAATAAATAACACTAAAGATACCATTCTGTTATTAAAAACATGCAAATTCAAAAATAATTTTCGAAAAGGGCTCATCTCCGAAAACTGTAATGACCAGTTTCTCCTTCAAGTATTACTTAATCAAATTACAACAGTAGCAGAGGCTTACAATTATATTCTAACTACAACACCCAGTAAAAACTTCGCCTACAAAATAATGTGTTGAGTAATCAGAAAAACATAAGAGCACTACTTACAATTCTACTGAAAGAACCAATGAATTTTAAAAGGGATGCCCCAAAATGAACGCATTCAAAAGTAAGTCATTATTTTTTTTACCTGCATACATCCAGAAAAAAGTAGTTCTAGAAGTTGTTATAGATGTCGTTATAGAACAAAGCTACATAATAATGAGTTAAAGAAGCTATTCATTTTGAAAAAGTAGGCGAAGTTTTTACTGGGTACTTACCAAGCGATAATAACGTTGTAATGAAATAGACCAGGGTCTCAAGTTAATTTCTTTAACGGAAATTACATAAATAGATCCTGAGAAACATAGAACGCCGATATGGGTCGATAATTTCACATAGTGGTTCATATTTAAGCTAAGCAACTATATAATCAATGTTGGTATTGATATAAAATGAGGCAACAATAACTTTTAAAAAACTACTAGACATAACTATGTCTAATATAAGCCCCGTTCCTAAAACCAGTTAAAGACGAATAAAAAATCATACTGATGTTGACATCTAGAAGAAAATCCAACACAAATATTTTTTATATGTTGAATGTGAACCACACCTAAACGTCAAGTTTTTTTCTGTATTTCATTTGACATTTTTCAATCTCAGACTTACTCAATTTGAACCAATTTGAAAGATACACAATCGAGCAACGCGTTAAAGTTATTTAGGCTTATTATAAAAATGGGCGTTCAAATCAAAATGCATATAGTGCACTTCGTGATTTTTTCGTTCAATTTAATTGTCCAAATGTGCGTACAATCGGAAAAATCTTGCAAAAATTTCGGGGTCTGTAGGAGATGTGGAAACACCAGTGCATATTCGTACACCTCGTAATGCTTAAAATATTGCTCGCGAATGTGTGGCTGAAGAGCCGTCCACCTCAAGTCGTCGTCGTGCCCAAGAATTGCACCTCTCATGCTCGTCGTTGATGAAAATTATGCATAAAGACTTGCATTTACACGCTTATAAGGTGCAATTGACTCAAGAACTAAAGCCTCTTGACCATTCCAAACGTCGTCAATGGTCAGAATGGTGGCAAGAAATGGCAACAGTGGTGATAAATTTTCGAAGAAAATCATCTTCAGTGATAAGGCACATTGCCCGAATTGGAAGATTGGATGTGATAATTCGGCTCATTAAAGGCATAGAACCTCAATAATGCCTCAGCGTCATCGAAAATTTGGAACAACGGATGGTGGTGTGCCGCCGAGATCGCGGCGGCCATTTGGCCGTTATTTTTTTCCACACATAAATGAACCATACCAATATTATCATAATAAAAATAAATGACAATAATTTCCTAAATAATTTGTGTTTTATTCAAAACCAACATCGGCCCTTATGATTGGCCATGGGACCTAAAGGAGGTTGACTCTGAATCCTAAGGTCGGGCTTGACTGACTAGTCTTTCTTTCTTTCTTTTTATACCCACTCCACAATATTGGAGAGGATGTTATGCATTTGTGCTGATGTTTGTAAAACCTAAACCCACCTTTAAGTATTCCCATCGACTTAGAATCTCTTTTTGAGTCGAGTTAGCGATGTCCATCCGGCAGGCCGGCTGGCAGTCCATGATCATTTGATGAAATTCCGTACATAGGATCGAATTGGAACAAGGACCAAGCCTATTGAAAATCGGTCTATAACTTTACATAGCACTTTACAAGCTTCTTTCCGAAATAGGGTCTTTGTGCCCAAAAATCAGCTTTTTATGTTGGTGTTTAGATTAAAACCATTTTACTAAATTTTATAGGAATCGGTCCATATTTGGCCATACTACAAATATTACTTCCAAAAATAGCTTTAAATTTTATAACTTAAAATTTTAAATGTTGGTATTATAATAAAAATTGTCGATAATAACTTTTACTTAGCTACACTGAAAGAAAAATGCTTCATATATTTAATGAATCATTTTCATAAAAAAGTTTTCCTTGGGTAAATGAAAATTTTCATTGTCTAAATGGAATTTCATAGGTTTGATGAAGTATTTTCGTTAAAATCGCTTCATTAGATTTCGTAATTACGTTAAAAATTTTCATTGGATATATGAAAACTTAAGTTTGTCCAAGTTAAACAAAAAAATTTTAATTGGGAACTTAAAAAAACAATATACAAACATAACTATATTCATAAATTAATACAAAATTATAGTTTCCTTAAAAAAATGTTTAATTGTTATTTAAAAAATGTAAGATTTAATAACTTCATACATCTAATGTTACATGTATGCCATTAAATTTATGAAATCAAAAATTTTTTTTATAAAAGCAACATATTTCAATAATTGCCTTCATAAATTTAAATTTTCATTAAGACAATAGAAATGTCATTATAGTAATGAAACAAAAACTTTCAATCCACTTTCAATCAACGTTGTTATTGTTATTATGGACAATTTAATCTCATATTTACGGTCTTAATTGAGAAAAAAACATGGTATTTTTATACAAAAACTACACTGCCCCGGTAGACTAGCTGGTAGTGAGCTAGTCTATCAGCACCGAGGTTACATGTTCGAATCCCACCAGAGACAGAAAAAAAATAAAAAATAAAATAAAGTAAAATAAAATAAGAAAAAAGAAAAAAAAATAAATAAAAAAAAAATAAAAAAAAAAAAAAATTTTACTTTATTGAAAGTATTCATCCAATGAATAATATTCATGGATCTAATGTAATGTTTCATTAAGTCCTTTTAATGAAATAGGTTTCATTGATCCAACGAAGCGCTGCATAGGTTCCTTTATAATGCAATTTTTCATGGGATTAATGTCAAAATTCGTTAGTATTGCGAAGAAAATTCTTTCAGTGTACATTGTCATCACAAAATGTTGTCCTGGTAGGCCAAAAATTGACTGTAGATCCTATGTAAACCTCCATACTATAACTTTATATAGATGAATATATCTCAAAAATACTCGGCACAAAGAACTTTTAACCTGATAACATAATTTTGTTTAAGTGGGTACATGGGCAATCATGGGTCCCAAATAGGTTACCCTAGCAAAAAAAATTGATATACTGTGGTGTCGGGTAACATATGGTCGGGCTTAGCTGACTATATTTTCTTAATTGTTTTAAAATTATGTATTTTGACAATCAAACTATGCTTAAATATGGTCACCTCCAACAAACCTATTTTTAAAGAAAATTTAAAACATATTATTTTTAATATAACCATATTACCTACAAACATATTATGGTTAAATTAGTCCTTCATCAAGAAGCTACAATCATATTATGGTTGCCTTTAAACATTTTATGGTTAAATACAACAATAATATGTTTTCAAATTCACAATAGCATTTTCCTCTTTTCTATGCTATGGTTGAAAAACAACCATGCTAATATAAGTCTTAAACATATTTTAGTTATTATTAACCATAATATGTTTGGAGGTAACCATAATATGGCTGTGGCTTTTTGATGGAAGACTAATTTAACCATAATATGGTTGTCGGTGACAATAATATGGTAAAATGAAACATAATATGTTTAAAATTTTCTTTAAACATAGTTTTGTTGGAGGTGATCATATTCAAACCTGTTTTTTCTCCGGGTGTAGTACATAAAGAAACTGATTTTTTTATCAAAGTAATTTTTAGGAATACAAACTTTTTAAGTAAAAATATTTTGTTTGCCGTGCTTAATTCCCAAATTAAATCCGTACAACTTCACACTAATGTTGGAGGAATTTCAAGCAATTGATTTTGGGAATGTAAGAAAAGATAAACTCACTGTTTATTGTTGGTATTTTGTTTAGGCTTTGATATCGTTGCAAACAAAAATTTTGAGTGTTTGTAATTCTCATTCACTTTACAGTTTTGGTTTGCATATCTAATAGTTTTAGCTTTTCTAAAGTTGTTGGGATAAATGTTTCCTGATGATTTGGCGTATAGGAACTAACTTATCCTCCAACAATAAATTTCAGTGCATTTATTAAGAATAAAAATTGGAAATTAAGCATGACAAACAAAATTTTATTAATTAGAAACTGATTTTTTTATTTAAAAAAATTTCTCTTGTTGAACTTAAACGGCCGTAGCATAAATATTTTTCAAGCGATTTAATAAAATTTCTTATGATTTTAAAAATAAAAATTTCAAGTGAGAAAAGTTCAAAGTTCTGACTGTTGGTTGGACCGTTATTTCTACAAAACGGAGTGGTCGAAAAAATGTTAAGTAGTTTTGTTACCTGTTTAGTCCAACAAAGCAAAAATGCTTTATGAGTACTTTTTTTCATGCACAAAAAGTTAAAAATAGCATTTGCCATAAGCAAGATTGGCAACCGATATCGTTATTAATACCGATTAAGAACCGTTTTAAATTGAATACCGGTATCTATACCAAAACGGAGTTAACAAATAGTTTAAAACCATTGTTGATACCGACAGCGAAATTCGTTTCGATTGTCAACAAACACATTTTCCATTAACCCAAACTTTAAACTTTTAAATTGTTTCTATTTTGCAAAATTTATATTTTTTTAAATATATAAATATTGAAAATAAAATACAATTTTGAAAAAATTTTAGAGAAAAATTCATTCGATAATTGCTACCATGTAAAAAATGTGTCTCTAAGTCGTTTAGAAACCTTCTATGTTTTTTTTAACACTCTTGTTTGGTTTGGCTAATTTAATTGCAAAACTTCCTTTACCGTTATTAAGTTTTCTGTACTCGTATACCGATAAAATGAATAGCGAACTAAAAACTACTTAAATACCGATACCGAAATTCGCTTCGATTGCCAGCCTTGGTTATAAGGAATTTCCATAATCTTGCTAAACATTTGTTAAAATTCTGCATATGTGTTTGTTTATTTTTCTAATTTCCCACTGTGAACTGTAGAATATGTGATTTCATGTTATACAAAGTTAAATTTTATTTTACCTAATTAAACTTTCTTTTTTGTTAAATTGCTTTAGGAAACAGGAAACAGTTAACAATTAATCTTGTGTAGAAAAGATTTAAATTCTAAAACCAGCCATTTTTTATAGCGATAGTATCAAGTGTAAATAACATGTAGCCAAAGACAACATAATACAAAACTATTAATAATAGTCTTATAATTTATGACATTTCAATGAAGATCAATGTTAATGAATATTCGGTTAATAACTCATACACATTTAAATAACAAATAAACCAGAAAATCTTCTTTATATCCTAAAGACATTTTTGCTTTGATTTTCAAAATCAACATTCAAAACTCCTTTTTTTAATACTTTAAATAAATTATTCCCATAAGAGTTGTTTGTACCCATAGCATACCATAAAATTGATCAGTTGGAATATTTATGAGTCAATCTGATTAACCCGTTTCTTCTTAGTACCTCTTGGATTTTTTCGGTTGGTTTACATTCTTTGTTGCTTTTTATTTCAATAATAAATATCGAAAAATAAACTCAAGATATGCCTACATTATCTGCATATCTAACTTACAACTGAAAGGAATTATTTAAAACAAAACTTCAAAAAAAAAACACAGCAGAAAGAAAGAAAGAATGAAATGAAGACTACTACTGCTGAGGCTTATAAAACATTCTTTTTATACAGCCATACAATATAAACGATTTCAATGACACCATGATTAATATCAACAACAAACATAAATCCTTGCACAAACGCCGAGAGGTAGTAAGCCGAGGACGGACATATTGAAACAGGGACGACTAAACTGCAAGATATAAAAACTAATGTGAACTTCAAATGTGTGCAAAGACTGTGAAACGTGGTCGTAATCAAAAATGTGAGACACTGATGAAAAAATTCACAATAATTCGTACTACCCAAGCAAACAATGTCCAGCAAAGTAAAACAGCCAACACAAGCCAACAAGCAAAGAGTAAAAAGAGCAACAACTTAAACGAACGACAATTTCTCAACCAAAAAAATGTGTATGGCGTATGCGTCAAGGAGCAAAGGCCGCGCTAAGCGACATGCAAAAGCCAACAAAATATATTGAAACACGCAGGTAACAAACGCTACTCCTCAGCCAAGATCACTCACTCACTCTGCTCGCTGTTGCCTGCACAGGTAGTTAAAATGCATGTCGAGCCGCATAGCGATACATTTTATGTAGCGAGTGTGTGGTATAGTGGCAATGAGTAAAATACTTATTAAAAAAATAAAGTAATGATAGGCTAAATACGAATGCCAAGGTAAGGAGCAGGAGAAGAAACATGAAGTGGAAGTTAAAAATAATTGTGAAAGGTGAAAGACGTAAGAACAGGTAAATTGTAAATGAGCATTCAACAGAATCTCTTCAAGAGAAGCAGAAGGAAATTCTAAAAAAAACTATGTGATGCAAACGAAAGATTAAGTACTACAACAACAATAATAACGACAAAGACTACAAATCTAAATTTATATATTTTTCAGAGCCGAATCAAAAGGGCGTTGAGGGTTGCCAGATGCAGGTTGCACAAGAATTTTGTGACTACTATCTTATTATAACAAAACAGTGCAACATTTTCAAGGTCATCAAAAGTCCACTTCATTTTTCTGGTTTAGCTCGGATTTAGATTTTATTGCATTATTAATACATATTTTGACTGAAGCTTGATTTTGAGTATTTCTGCAAAGCAAACGTTATATTTCACACGGCTTTATCTCATGAACCGATTCGAATTTTATCTTTCCTGTCTTTCAAGTTCATAATTTCAAAAAATTACCTTGTTTCCCCTTTTTTGCTTAGCAAGAAATCCCAAACGGGTTTATGCTAGTTTCGATTAGAACTTTCAGAAACTGAAGTCAAAATGGAGTGCATATTTTATGTGTTGCACTGTGCAATGAAAATAAAGTTCTTAATTGGGCCTATATACATATATCGAGGCATAACCGCAAAAAAACTTAAGCGACAAAAACAATATTTTACAGGAGAAAGTTTTATTTTAATTTTATTTCATAGAAATTTTGTATGAAGGTTGTCGCTTAAGATAAAACTAGATGACCCGTGCGAATATTTCGCACCGTTAGTTGTCATTTTTGTAACATAAAATGAAAATAATTAATAGAAATTTTAGTAACTTCAATACATTTTTAAATATAATTTTTATCAATGAAAATATTAATTTTTCAATTTCTAATTATTTTTCGTCATTAGTGTTAGAAATAAGCTTTAAAATGCGATATCATTCATTAAATTTGATGCAGTGGTATGGGAGATATTTGCAACCGACAAAAAAATGTGCTTTAGAAATAATATATATGACTAGATGACCCGTGCGAATATTTCGCACCGTTAGTTGTCATTTTTGTAACATAAAATGAAAATAATTAATAGAAATTTTAGTAACTTCAATACATTTTATTAAAAGTATAAAAATATTAGAAATCATAATATACATCATACATATTTACATACATACATACATATGTTTAAATGCTTTTATAATACTTCTTTGAATACAATGTTAGAGGTAATGACATGATCATCGTTAACTTTTTGCCCGTACGAATCCTTTATCAATGAAAATATTAATTTTTCAATTTCTAATTATTTTTCGTCATTAGTGTTAGAAATAAGCTTTAAAATGAGATATCATTCATTAAATTTGATGCGGTGGTATGGGAGATATTTGCAACCGACAAAAAAAAGTGCTTTAGAAATAATATATATGATGATGGTTTTTGCTTTAAAATCGTCATGGTACTTTATGTGACCATGACATTTTAGGAGATGACGTAAGTGTTGCCAATAAAGTCATTTATTAAAAAAAAAAACGAAAAATTAAAATAATGTCGCTTAAGCTTTTTTTGCCTCGATATATATAAAAGGTTCAACTGTCTAGCATTTTTTTCTCATTTTTATTTATTGAAATTTCATATATTATATGAAATAACCATAGTTAACCAATTCCTAATCTAATTCTTAAGTTTGCGTCCTGCCAAAGACGGACGAAAGTTCTTCCAATCATGGTTTCCGTTCACACAGGTTTTTATCGCTCTTCTGATCGGATAGGTCATGCAGTATCTCTTCTTCTACCATGATTTTCCTAGATAAAATATCCAATCGTGATCATCAAAGAAAAGTTTCTTTCGAACATGAATGACAGTTTTGCTCAAATGTTCGCTTGTTTGATACTGTGGCCGATAATTTTCGTTAGTCACTCCTCAATCACAAATTATTTTGTGGTTGACTGTTGACAGCAGGATGTATTGAAGTTCGATAGTGTATATACCGCTTAAATGATCGAGTGGAGTGCAGGGCATATGAATCCTTAAGTCCAACATTTTATTTTTAACGACTATATAAATTGTGGGCATTCCAAAAGACACTTATATCTCTTGTTATGAAGTAAATAATACCTAATATCAGCTTTATAAAGGATCCTTCAATGCCTTCGCATCAAAAAATAACATAATCTGGACAAGTCGTTACAAGATATTCACCATACAGGCAACAATAAAGATGTTTTAACACCTTCAAAACACTTGCATAACTAAATTTTTGACACTTGTATTAGTTGCTTCACAGTCAATTTAACTCTGCAGCTAAGTGTAAATAGATTGGGTGCCTAATATGGAGAATTTGGTACGTTTTCGATCGCAATTACTAAAGGGCACATGAAAGAGAAACCATACTTAGAATTGGAAGATGCAAGGAAGTGGTTGCAGGAAATATATCACTAATTTTGTTATGGAAAACTTGTAAAGTAAGCTTCGGTATAGTCGAAATATTTTCAAAACAGGTTTCACTAACTATAGTTTGATCTGACGTAAAGCACTGGACATATTTATCATAAAACATCTGGCAACCCTTTTATTAAATACTGGTGTTGAAATCAGAATTGGTCTGCCTTTAAATAAAAAGTACGTGAGAGTTTTTGGGTACAAAGGAAATATTTAATTTTTTTTTTAATACAAAAAGAAAAACATGTTACTGATTTCGTTTACAAGCCAAAAAAAAGCATGTTGCCAACTCATTTTTAAATTATACTCATACTTATTCCAGTAACATTAGCAGAACTATGCGTGTTGGCGCATGCATAATATTGACTTAGTACTGATACCACTACTCTACTCTGCGTACTTGAGAACTTCCAAAAAAGAATTCAGGCAAACAGACACACTTGTTGAACTCATAATGGCTGTAAATGATTTGTGAAATTCTTATGGGCAGCAGCAGCAGCAGTAGAAAAATCCCAATTCTAAGTTAAACTAAAAACACTTACTACCGATCGAACGAACGATCATTCAACCTACCTACAAAGCAGCCAACTTTATTTTTGAAGCGAAAAAAATTTACAACACCAAAAATCCAAAACAACAACTACAACTCATCCTAAAAAGCGTACTTTAAGCCATTCAGTTTCAAACACAGTCATTGATCGTGGTGGCAATGTGGAAAAGTTGCCTGACAACATTTTTTTCTTTGGCTGATATTACGAAATTCCAAGGACCATACACATACTTATATAATTGAAAAAGAGAGAGCGAGAGAGAGTACAATTTAATATAGAGATTGAGAGAGTGGATAATATGCTACATTGGCATGTGATGAGGATCTATAGTTAATGAATATTTGTGGCATTGCAATTGCAGGAATGCAACTAATAAAGTACCCATATATGTAAAGTAAAATCCCAGATTTAAGTTTTCTTTTGTTTGAAATTGAAAAATTTTAAATAAAACTCTCTGTACCACAGCTAAACATACCAAAAATTAAATATGATAATGATAATGTTAAATGTATAAAGGAGTAGACAATTATTTTTGTATTTTATTTTCATATTTTTATATCCTCCAACCAGGGCTGTGAGTCGCAGTTAAGGAGTCGAAGTTGTAGAGTCAGAGTCACGGTGTCTTTATGGGAGTCGGAGTACCTACAAACACTCGCCACTCCGACTCCAAAATTTCCCGGTATTACACGTGCATAAAAAATTCAAAGAATTTTTTAAATAGTTTCCAATATAAAAATTCTTCGAAATTGGCGACGTAGTAATTTTAAGTTCACTATGAGTGAGTAGATTTTAATTTGTTATATGAAAGTTATTTCATTCCAGTACATACTAAAATTAAATAATATAAAAGTCAGTAGTAATTTAATACATAACTGTCTAGACTTACAATTTTTGTTGCTGCAATTTTTTTATATTCTGCTTTGAAATTGCACAAGTCTCCAGATTATGAAATTCTAGGGTTGCAATTTTTGTATTGTACAGCCAACTTCAAGTTACGGTATGATATTTACAAAACAAAACAGAATGGCAGAGTACATGAAACTGGGAACCCCTCCCCAATCTTCGCACCTCTCTCACCAATAAACTCAAAACTGCTGCAACAAAAATTGAAAGTCTGGACGATGATTATTATGTGCGGGCAAGAGTCTAAATGAAATTAGCAGAACTCGTGTATTGATCTTGTTGAACAAAAAATGTTTTTGGTTTTTTAAGGTATGTGGTTAATTTAACATGCTCGGCTGAATTGAGGGAATTAGTCATTCACTTGTGCTTAAAGTAGTAAATAACAGAAATTATCGCAAATTTTTAAACCAAATTTTGTAACTGTCCACTAGGGTGGTTTTTCAAAATCGATTTTCGAATTTTAAAGGTGCTCATATCTAGAATTATGCAATTTAGTGCTAAAACACAATCGCGAAAATCTTAGCTCAATCGGACTTTGCTTTCCCGTGCCTAAAGAGCCCCAAAGTTTTAGAAAATGACTGTTTTTCACGAAATAGCGGCATGTTTCTGCTTTAGCTGATGAATGCCATAATTTATTAAAATAAATTTACTATCAAATGAAAGGTAATTTTAATGACTTTACATTAAATTCTAACACACTTTCTTCAAAAATATATGTATAATACAAAGAAAAACAAAAAGTTATCAAGTTTGTATTTGTTCAATTTTAGTAAATTTTGGTCGCCGTCAACGATATGTGCGACTGTCGTTCGGAACGTCTGCAATGTCGCATCGGCTTCGAGTGCAACGTTATTATATTTATAACGTAACGACGTAATCTCTTTTGATAGTTTTCGACACGAGTTACAGACACACATTTTTCTCACTTTTCGAGAAACGATGGAATATTTTGTTTAACATCTTTTCGATGAGAGAAGTTCTCACTATAGTTACAGAACATGGGTACTGTATTATTTTTTTATACCTAAGGCTGTAAATAATTACATTTTTAGTGCTGTTGTGAAGGGTATATAAGATTCGACGAGGCCGAATATAGAACTTTTACTTGTTTTGTTTGGTTTTGTTTCTTATATGGTGGCCTAAACTTGTTGTTCCTTGAACTACAGTAGTTCTCGCTTAATGCGAATTCCATTGCTAAATAAATACGCTAACCAAGAATTTCTCACATATTAGGAAAATCTGTTGACATTTTAAAAAGAATGTATACTTTAGTTGGCAAAAGACATCTGCGACATTCCAAAGCAGTTGCATTTTTCAGTTATTTATAGCACACTTTATAAACTACATTTTGCAGAATAAGAAATCATGATGTTTAAATTCATCTTGGGGACAAATTAAATTAAATTTTGCGGCCGCAACAATGTTCATTAGTTAACATTTTCAAAGTTTTTAAGTAGGAATATTTACAAGATTACATGAAACATATTCAAATCAGGAACATCAGTAAATATCAGTTTTTAGGATGCAATAATGTAAATATATCTACATATTCCAATCTTAAAATTAGGGCTTAATTAAGCACATCAACTTCTTCGGAACCGGAAAGTAGATATAACTCTTTGAAAAGATTTCATCTCAAAGCTTAGTTTCTCAAAGGGCAGTGTTAAAAATAATTTTTGTTTAAATGTTACAAATACAATTAAAAATTATATTCTAACCAGTGTTGCCACGACCAAAACCAAATTTGTAGCCAAAATGTAAAAATAAATGCAATAAAAAGTAACCAAAAAAGTAATTTGTATTAAAGCAATATTGTAATTGTTCTTCAATTAAAAAATATTATACATATATGTATAAGTATATAAGATTAAGCAATCGATCTTGTGCCATCGAAAGCATTTGGCATGAGGAAAAACAAGTTCCACTACGACATATCAAAAAATCCTATTCCAGGCGGACAAATTTCACAAACCAAGTAATTTGAAGTTTGGCTCATGAAGGACGACTAAATGCGATTTTTCCTGCATTCTCAAATGGTATACATCATCAATTTTTTCTCGAGTCAATGCGTCGTTTTTCCGACCATCAAATGAAAAAGCTTCCAAACAAACATGAGTAAAAAATCGAAAAAAATAAATATTTTTTTTTTTCGATAAAATGATATCGCCATAGTTTTAAGCGTACAAATTTACCTTGGATGCTATAAAAATACCAAAAAAAATTTGAAATCGTCGAATTTTTTTTTAACTTAAGATTAACGCTTAAGAAAGATCGATTTTTCGACAAAAACTCGTCCAAAACCTGAAGAAAAACATTTTTTTAACCTGCTAACACCAACATTTTTGAGAATTTTAACATGGGAAGGTAATATTAAAAAAAAATCTGGCGCTTATTTTTTATTACCTACTTCAAAAAACCTTTAATTATTTATTTATTTTCATGAGTATGATCAATTCCTGTACAACAAGAATTCGTCTTACATTTAGAGTACAGGAAGGTATTATCGATAAGACGGCAAATAAAATAAAAGTTGAGAAAAAGTCCAAAAATTAAAATTTTGGCACAATATCGACAAATGTTTGTCCTTACAAGTAGGCCAACCCTAATGTCTATACACAGAAAGAAAAACACTCGGTATAAATTAAGTTTTTTATACTTTCTTTAAATACAAGTAGTACTCAAAAATTGAAGTAAGAATAACACTAAAGCATACTTAAAACAATCCTAACTTTCGAAAATCAATCCTAGAATTTCTTAAAATAAGTATAAAATTCTTAAGCCAAGTAACGAAAAGATTAAACTTTTCGTTGGTAGTGCCACTCTGAGAGTAGAATTACAAAGTGAGCGTAAACACTACAACAACACCACACTAGCTAGCAGTTAAAAAACGATTTGCTTGTTGTGTGTAGAAACAACACAAACAACAGAACAAGACGAAAACACATTATTTTCATGTTTAAAAGTAAAATTAAAAGCAAGAGCTCTCATTTAGTTTATATTTTCAGTTAAATATTTAAGTATATTAAGTTTATAAAGTAAAAACCATATCGGGAATGATGCTGGTGTTTTCTAATTGAAATTCTGTAAGGTGTCAAACGGGAAAGTAAATCAATCATATTAAAATTTCCCTTCTAATTTCACTTTTGGTTTATTTCAAGTACGAATTCGGGATTGAATCAATCTTAGTTTGACTTTAATCAATCTCATTTTCGGATTATTTGAAGTACGATTTCGGGATTGAATGTGGATAAGTTTAGTATTTTGCTATTGAAAATCCGTACTTGATTCAATCTTTCTTTACTTAACTCAAGAAAATCCGTACTCACCGTACTATTAATACCACTTCGGATTGATTTGAGTACGGATGGATTGATATTTCTTTTGAGGTCAAAGTATAATGAAATAAAAATTTCATCGAAATCATAGCTTTATGTGTGATTTATTCAACTTAACATTAGAAACCGAAAAAGGGATAACCTATTAAAATGGAGATGCGGCAGAATTTCGACGAAGTAATAAAACCATTTTCTGATCGCAACTTATGCATAAAGCTTCGTACAGACGATGGTCAGATATTACAATATTGTAATTTTTCTGACAATGGTGCCATTGTCAGATGCATTATTTTACACATCTGCCAAATGAAAATGAGCTTGCAATGTTCAGACAGTTGCAAGACACTTGTAGGCAATTTTAATGACAACATTGTAAGATCTGACCATCTTCTGTACGAAGCTTAACACTACAGACTTTTTCCAGCATTAAAGCAAATTAGTGGTTAGCTGATATTTTGAGTTACTTTTACCTCAGCTAGGCTGACTTCATAAAAGCCATAAAACCATAAAGGTTATGGAGTTTATGAATCTATTCCTTTTAGGGCCATTATTACAACTTGAAGTTAGCTAAAGTAAAGATTAAATTGACAGATAATAATGTGTTATTTGTCAAAAAGCGTCTGTTAACTGTCGGATAACAGCTAACGACAAGTTATAATAATGGCCCTTAGTGATGCATTGCAACAATGCGTTTTTAAATCAGCCAATATTTACTCTAAGTATGATCACGCTATGCTCCCAGGGGCCGAGCACTTTTTATGATTTTCACACACACAACACTAATATTATCGAAACTCACTTCATTTGTAAAAAAAAATAATTTAATTCAGTTTAAGTTAGTTAATTCACCTTGAAGGAAGTTGATTTAACCGTTACCGAAAACACCAACAGAAAAATCGACCTAAAAACAAAGAAGTTATCCTCGCAAAATTTAAACCACAGTTCCTAAAAAAACTTTGGCTTCAAATAAAAATACATACTTCCCAGATTTAATTCAAAAATATTTTTAATTTCTTGTTGAACTTAATTCAACCCTTTTGAATCTTAATTCCAACTCAAACCTCCGGTTCCAAAGCCAAATGCATTCTACTGTTAAAAGGAAGACTAAAACAATAAATAAAATTATATAGTTTAGATTTTCAAGTTTATTTTTTGTTAAGAGGAATTTTAAAAGACCTTTTTGCTTCTTCTCTTGTCTTCTCTAACCAATACATGCCATCTTTGTTGCACTCAGTAGCCAATGGCGCAAGCAAATGATTCATGCCTGGTAACATCTATGATCGTGATAATGTTGGTGATAATGCCTTTGTGTGTTAATCTGTGTTTCTTTCAAATATTTTATTTTTTTTTTTGTTTTTAACTCAGACAGTCGGGCAAAAAATATTAAAAATAAAATTGTGTATATTGAGGAGTACCTACTCGTATTTATAATGATGATCACAATCAAAAGAATCTTGTTTAGTTACACTATTTAGATGATTGTTTGTTTGTATGGGTGTGACATTGCTCTGCCCACAGTCGCAGCTTATCCTGAATTCCAGTATGCCTTTTTCGCTAATGCATGTGAGTTTTTGTGTGCATGTATGCAGATAAGCATGACGAAAAATGAAACCATAATGAAGGCAATGAAAATAAATAAATAGCATGTGAATAAAAACAAAAAGAAGATGAAAATAAGAAACTATAAAATGTGGAATTTTAAGTTAATTGAGCAATAAGCTAAAAATTATGAAATTTGCCAAGTTAATGAGTTAATTAAATGGTATTTAAGTTACAAATGATAAAATATCGAATTTAAGAGTTTGTGGTTTTGTGGGAATTCGGGATAATGATCATTTTACACTTGACCAATGCAGCAGAATCCAACGAGAGGCAAAATATAAAAAAAGGCTTTTGTTGCTTTTTTTTTAATTTAATGACACGGGTGTATTTGGAGGATCGTTGATATTCCTATACAGCAGGTGTTTTTTTAGATAATTAATTAATATTTTTACGCGTTTAGTAAGCGGGTTCTTAGTCAGTCAAAAGTGTGTACATTTTTTCCAGTTTTATCTTCAAAAGTGTGTGAATTTTTCCCCCCGTTTTGTCTTTAGGTTTTGTTGAGTTTCTTGAGGAATTTTAATAGAGTTTATAAATTTAATCTTGATTGCTTTTAATTCAATAAGAAATTGATAGGTCAGGTTTTAAACAGAACGTTTAGTAATTGAATTAAGATATTGAGGATAAGATTAAAACATTTTTTTTAATTAGTATTTTAGTTTTTTTTTAAGTTCACAACGCATTGTATTTAAAAAGACTAAAATATGATTTTAATAATAAAATGAAAATTTATTATCATTTCGGAAGGAGTTTGACGAACACAGATGTTTTTAAAGGTTAACCAGTTTTTACTTCACTTTTACATTTGTAAGAGTGGTTTTCGAAATAAGTACTATTTTCTAAAAGACATCTAGAATTTTGCTAAAAACGTTGTACGGTGCAAAGTTTAGGGTGATTCTATTCTAGACAACTTTTAACATCAATTTTCAAATCGCACTATTTGATACTTTTTTGATGCCAATTTAAAGTAAAATATCTATATTTTATAATAATACAATTTTTTTAGACATATGTAAGCTTAAATATAAATTTATTGTGCACTTCAAAGCATTAAGATTCAAAGATTTGGCGCGAACAGAAAATCCATTGCATGTTGCACCCGTCATGGCTTAAAGAGCAAATTCTTATTATTGGATTATATTTCTCTACGATGTTTGATTTGATAATCATCGTCTAATATCTCATCTTTCACAATAAAAAAGAATAAGACACTAAGGCCTGTTTTCACAACTTACCGATAGCTTAAAGTAGACTTTAACCGGCCTTATAAAAAGTATTCCATTATTAAAACTTTACTTTAACCTTTAGTGAGCGATAAAGTAAGTTAAGGTTAATCCTACCTGATAGGTTAAAGTAAAGTTGTAATAATGGAACACTTTTTATACGGCCGATAAAATCCTACCTTTAGCTATCGGTAAGTTGTGAAAACGGGCCTAAAAGTTTAAAAATTAACAGAGTTTTGTGTTTTTGTGGTATGGCCAATTTGGTTGCACCCGTCATGCACTTTAAAGCTCTCTCGTGGCTATTTGATCGTTTTATATAAATTCTTGTAAATATATAACAATAGTATATAAAAAAATGTTACCCTTCTAGAAATAACTTAATTGCAAATGTGTTTCTTTCTATTAGTAAAAGACGTTTAAAGCGTCTAAATGTTGCACCCGTCAGAACACTTACTTATCGTTCATTCACAAGTGGGTATAATCGTTTTGAATTTTCCCAGCTTGTATCTTTACTTTATACCAGTGTTTCTAAAATAAACATTTAATATCGCTCCTTAGTGTTCGGTTCTGTAGATTTGTGGAAAACACAAACGTTAATAAATCTCAGTGTATTTCTCAAATATGAAAAAATGGGAACTTAGCACGTCTTACGGAAATCTTATTAATAATAAATTTTATATTCCCAAAAATAACTTTGATAAAAAAATAACGTTTTCCTGTTTGTCATCTTCGAACACAAAACTAATACTGTTCTTATCCAATTCAATAAAAAGATGAGAACATTTAATGCCGTTCTGTTTTTTTCAGCTCATTGGTGATCGTTCGTTTCAGTTATGCTTAGCGGCCTTTTGGCTGGTAAAAAAAAGCCAAAAACAAAATTCATATACGAAAAAAAAACAAAACGCCAGCAAAAAAAATTTTACACTAACAATACACACGCACAAGCTATTCGTGCTATGGTCCTTGCTAAAATATTTTTTATTATTATTATTTATTTATTAACTATCATTGAATCATTTTACATTCTTAGTTCTACAATTTTTGAGTTGCTATCATGAGATATTACAGCAAATAAGTACATATTAAAATAGTAAAGATAACTTAAAAAATAATCAATTACATAGGAAAAAGATAGTGAGAAAAAACCTATATATAATATCACAAATTAAGTAATGGGAAGTTAAAGCGAACAAGGACTAACTTTATTACATACAAGAATGTATGTAGATAATTAGTCTATGTTATGTAAACTTCTCAAAAAATATTTTTTGTTAATTTCTTCATCAATGAAAAATCAATGATAGAACAGTACCACTACAATTGTTCTGGTTTAGAACGATGAACAGTACATTTTATAATGTTCGGCTCTTTCTTGAAAATAGTTACGAACGGTATTAAGGGTTGTGTTCATCTACACAAACACTAAAATAATAAATATCGTTCCTGGGTGTGTGAGCCGAACGCTTAATTATGTTTTGTTTATTTTCGAACACTGCATTATACATATAAAGATTTTTGGTGTTGTTCATTCACGTATGAGATAATTTAGTTTTTTCGATACCACATAAAATGTAAGTTAGATGTAAATAGAGATCAGTTAATTTAAACAAAAAAATTAGTTGTTTGTATACCCACACCATTATGCGCTTGTTCTGATGTGTGTAACACTAAAAAATATTGTTTCTAGACCCACCTCTTAGCATGCCGATCGGCTGGTTGTCTGTCCATGTAAAGTACAGGTCGCAATTTTGATAAAATTTAATGCAGTAATTTTGACTTAGCCGCACAATCTCCTTTGCACGATTTTTTGTGCAGATAAACCAAAAATGCAGCTATCTTAAATGTATTTAGCAGCCTTAATGTGCAGGTACGCAATTGTGGTTACCTGCATAAAAGGGGGGGGGGGTCTAATCACCGCATACGATATCGAGCAAAATTGATCGAAATTATTTATTTTGGTTTCATAAAACTCGATATCGAATGAAAATTATGGAATTTGAAATAATAGCATTCGTTTTCGAGTAACTTGACATTACATTTATCGAGTTTTCATTCGATACGGCAGTGTCTGTCGTATGCAAAAACATTCGATAGTTTATTCGATACAATAGTATCGAATGCGGTGATTAGACCCCTGGTTAAGTAAAGTGTTTGAAAGAGGTGTAACAACGTTTTTATTTAATAAATTGATAATAACAATGAATTTTTTAAAGAACGAGGTAGCCAAATTGGTAAATAAAGTGGGGAACAGTCGCTATAGTACAACGTTAAGAATAGCGCTGCAAGCTGTCAAAAGTTAAAAGCTTCAGTTTCATAGTAGTGTCAACAGAATGCGTAGTTGTAGTAGTCGTTGCAGTTGCAGTTGCAGTTGCAGTTGAAGCGCAAAATTCGAAATTTTGAACTTTGTTGCGTTACAAAGTATTCGTCAGCTTAAAATACTACAACTACTTTATTCTGTTCCAGGCCAAGATTTGCTATTCCTTTCATATAATTGTGGTAAAGTTGCTGTATCCACAAACCATATGCATAAATGTAGGAAAATGCAAACAAAATAAATGAATTATAATTATGCCAACTTGACTTGTTTGCGATTTTTGTTTTTATAAACAGCTTAAATTGAATATTTACATATGTGAAAAAGTGGACACTATATTTTTTTATGTGTGCAGCTAACTCTGGTGTTTAATATGAAAACATTTTAAAACTGCGCAAAAATATGAGAAATATGCAGGTATACAAAATGCACGTAAACAAAGATTTTAAAGAATAATTACAGATAATATGTATTTTGGGCAGTTAAGTCAAAGTGCAGCAGGGGGATGTAAGAAAAGATGAACTCACTGTTTATTGTTGGTGTTTTGTTTAAGCTTTGACCCTTATTCGCTTTAGGGTTTTATTTGTTTAATATTTTTGGCTTTTCTAAAATCTTTGGAAAAGGTTTTCTGATGAGCTGGTCTAAGCAACCGGCGAAATGCGCATAGAAGCTAGCTTTCCCTCAACAATAAATTTCAGTGTATTTATCAAATATGAAAAACTGGGAATTTAGCACGTCATACGGAAATCGTATTAAAAGTAAACTTTGTATTCCCGAAAATAACTTTGACAGCTAACTTTAATTTTTTGTATGAAAAAAATTTTAAAATGTCAAAAATTTTAGGCATTTAAATTAAATGTGCAGGTATAAAAAGTGCACTTAAAAAAGGAATTTGTATGGTATTTTAAACAAAAATATTAATTTTGTGCAGTTAAGACAAAAGTGCACTTAAACAAAAGGCAGTTAAGTCAAAACTACTATACATACCTTTCAATTATGTATCACAAATACGAATCCTATTAAAAACAGTGGCTTGTTTCCGGAATAGTCTTTGTGCCCATAAACTAGCTTACTCAAATAATTTGGGGGCATACGATTTCTCAACTAAGTTTTTATAGAGGACAACACTTTCACCAACCGTTAAGATTGGGTTAATTGTCAGTACACTGATAGAAACACGCATCTTTATATTGATGATGCCCTAACAACAGTATAGTGACATCAATGTTACTACAAATGGCATCAATTATGCAAAAAGTAACATCATTCCAATGACTAACGTCTTGTACAATTCTGTAATTGTTTACGTGTCATCATTTTATGACTATAGTGACATCAATTCGATGCCACATTTTGTAAATTATTAGAATTGTTTCCATGATTACAATGTATTATAAGAAGCAAAAATTCCTTTATTCTATTTTTTTAAATTATTAAGTTAAATACATAAAATTTTTAAAGTAGAATGATTACGAAAACCATATGGCGCATGGTACTGGTCTCCTATTATTGAGAGCTCTGCTGTTAACAAAGGTCGTTAATCAATTAGCGTGAAACAATCATATGTAACGGGTAAGTAAATAATAATATTCTCTCACTTTGACTTAAGTCAATTTCAATGACTTTGACTTAATGACAAACTGTCATTAAATTGATGCTGATGTGTCCTTCCTCCGATGTTACTGCGTCATCGTACTGAGGACATGTTCGTCATTTTTGTGATGCCGATGTGTCATCCAATTGATGATATAATTTCATTTAACCCTGATGACACTTTGGCTAAGTGATGTTTAGATTGACATCACCATGATGGAAAGTGCCATGGGCTAAAAAACGAAGACACTTGTCATAGTACTGATGTCAAAATACATCAGCGTTATGACGCCTTTTTTATCAGTGTAATGCCATGTTAAGCAGTTCTAGTTTGGAAGATAGTTTAGAAAATTTATCTCTGTAGTCAAAATCCTCTTTTAAGTGTTATTAATTATTTTTGACCTTTTAGCTGGGTTTTGAATTTTTATAAGGTAGAATTAGGCGGTTCTTCTATTACGGTTTACAACCCAACTCTAGTTCAGTTGAAATTTTGCAGTTTTTGTATTATGGTTTACAACTGTTTTTAGTGCGGTTTACAAAAACATCAAAAATGTACAACTCATCACTAGCAGTTGTTTTAATGTACACCAGAAACCAAATTCAAAGTCAGAACTGTCGCTTAACTCGTACTGCTGACAATTATAAAAATAGTCTGTTGTGTAGAATTCTTCTGCAAGCTTAAAGCTTGGTACTGGGATGAATATGTTATGTATGGTGACAACAATTAAAATACTGCTGTGAATAACGAAAGTGGTTACTAAAAAATGTCATCGAATGCAAGATAATTAAAAAATTAGTTGAGAAAACGTCGAGAAAGAAACCGATTTATCGAATGGATCGAAAACCGGTTTTTTAAAAAACCGGTTATAAAAAAACCGAAAAAATAGAAAAAAATCGATTTTTCGAATGCTTCGCAAATCGGTTTGGACAATCTAGCCTAAAACCAACAAGTAAGATGCCACATTATTACTTTGCTAAATTTAAATTTTAGATTAAATTAAAAATTTTCTAATTAACCCTTTAAGACTAAACAAGAAAACCACTTTTCTTCCAGAAGTACAATATGAAATTGTTCATATGTATGTAGGTATTTAAATACGAAATGTGTTTGTTCATTTCTTTTGAAATCTACTATAAATCTAATAACTTAATTCTAAGAATTTTATCATTATGTCATGCACATGAACTTAAACATTTTATGAAATAATTTCAAATAGAGTTACAAATAAATTAAAAGCAATAACATAAATAAGAAGGCAAGTATTAATTTCCAGACATTACAAAGCCACTGAAACTCGACTTAAAATGCGAACTACAGAATATTTATGGTAAACCAAAATGAGTCTTCGAAGATATCGTACATGAAAGAAGAAACATATTTCTACTAGTGCTGAAATTACAAAATAAAACGATTTAACTTGACGTTTTAATTAAATTTTCAGAACCATTTGAAATAATCTTTTGCAAAACTTTATGGCA
This sequence comes from Pollenia angustigena, assembly GCA_930367215.1. Classification (NCBI taxonomy): domain Eukaryota; kingdom Metazoa; phylum Arthropoda; class Insecta; order Diptera; family Polleniidae; genus Pollenia; species Pollenia angustigena. The sequence continues at coordinate 47,957,294 of OV884058.1, forward strand.
GCGTTAAATGAATTCCAAATATCAGACCAGCACACAGACATAGAAAGAGAAACAGATGTGTATGTATGAACGTATTGATAAACCCGCTGTGCAGAGTAATTCCAACTACACCATACAAGCGTTTAAAATAAACACAAGTGTACGAAATATTTTTTAAAATTTTTTTTGTAAATACAATTTAATTTTTTTTTTTTTTTTTTGCTAAATATGCCATTTAAATTTGATGACTGAAAGTTGGTTGTATGGTTGGATGGTTGGCTGGCTGCTGTGTTGTTTCGTTGGTTTGACTGAGTATTTGCGCTGTCTTTAGGTCTGTTAGGTTTGAGGTCTGTCTATTTACATCCATCTGTCAGTTAACACTTCCATTTGTTTAACCTCACTCTCACTGGCTTGATGTGTTTGTGTTTTTTTATTTCATTTTATTCTCTTTTTTGCTGGCTTCCTTATTTATTTTGGATTTAAAAGGCATTGCATGTACCTCTTGATTATTTAATTGCTGTATTTGCCATTAACACATACTCATATGCTAGTGGGATTTAGCCCAATACCACCCTCCACCAACAGCTCTCATACTCCAGCCATTTACCTCTTACTTTTACCAACAGTCTCGTGATAAAGAGTTAATTAATGTTGAAAAAACCCGACGACAGGCTAAACTATTAAATAATTAATATAGTTTAGTTTAAAATGTCTGAATGAGTAGATGTAGCAACGAGTATAATACATTTTACCACATTCAGATCAATATATTTAATTTGGCATAACATTTGTAACGCTTTAAAAACAACTTTGTGTTTAACAAATTTATCTCAATGACATGTTTTCGAAACAAATCCTCGTAGTTTTTCTTTAAGATAATTATTTTTCAGTTGTTTTTTTCATTATTTATTTATTGAATCTTCATATGAGGCGGTGAGTTCCTCGCTTCCTGGAATTTAAAAAAAAAATGATGGCAATGACTTTTGACAGATAACACTGCGCTGCTTAAGTATCTGAAGTGAAAATGAAACAAAAGTGACTCCTCGAACTCTGAAATTTACATTGAAAATTAGAGTGAGTTCCAAAACTGTTTTCTTGCACTGTCTACTGCGAAGCAAAACTGCTACCTGGCATGGAACAGAACAAAACTCGTCCCTTGCAGCCATAATCTGCCTGTATTGTAAATTTGTTTTATTCTTTTGTTGTCGGAGACTCCTTTCTACGGGCAGATAGGGTTTTTGGATTTATCGAAAAAAAAAATTAGAATAGTCTGTACTATGATTAATCTACAAGAGTTCCTGGACAAATTTTCAGAATTCGGAACAGTCCATAAAGTCATTGCTAAAGTTGCTTTTGAGTAAAGGAAAGCTGAGGTTTTATCTGTGTTCAAAGCAACACACAGAAAAAATGTCAAAAATTCTCATGCCCATACAATTTGTATGAAGCATCCCTAAATAGCGCGATTTTGACAGCGCGTTTAATAGTGAAGTTGGCCGCTATTGTTAATAAATAATGGCAATTTAGCTATTTTTTGTCGATCTAGCGGGTTTTTCTCTTATTTTTATTTTTATTTCTATTATGTGGGTTTTATTAAACAAGAAAGGTAACACTACTGTTTGTGGCACAACGTTGACGTTCTTGTTTAGGTATGGCATATCAGCGTAAAAGCTAAGCGGAAGAAAACGTTCCGCCTTTCGCTTTTGTTTAGGTACGGCTGTAAAGCATTGATCAAAAATAAAATCAGTTTTAATCAAAAATTTAATCAGGTGAATTAAACGTTTAATCAAGTGAATTAAATGCTTAATCAAGTGAATTAAACGTTCAATTGATAGTATTAATTTGTTAACTAGTGCAAATTTAATTAATTTTTTTATTAATATTACAAACTGTTTAATTGAAATTTATTTTTATTTTTTTCTGTGCAGGTGGACTGCACTTCTTTAAGTTTGCCCCAAGAAAAAGAATCATTCTCGAGAAAAAAACATAAGGTTAATCGTGTCACTTGATAAATATACTACACAATTAAAATGCATTATTATTTTTTAAAAAGAATACACCATAAGATTTGTTACATAATATCCATTTAAATAATTTTTTTAATTAAATATTGATCAGTTATCCTGTTTTACACCCATGACCGGGAAGTAGGCCCGGCTGAAATTATTTGCAGGAAACAAAACTTGCGTCTTGTAAAAAAGTTAATTCCAAAACTTTTTTCTTGCGGTGCATAGTTCCAAAGCTCGCTCCTTGCAATTTTAAATAAGATGCTGTCGCTTTATTTTTCAAGGAAAACAGTTTTCCTTTTGCAAAAATGGACTATGTGGCAGTCCAATAAAACAGCAAAAAACCTTATTAAACGTTTTTTTGATATTTGTGGAAAACTACTTCAGGTGTAAGTAGCGAGTTTTGGAACTCAGCTCCTCATATATTAAATATGAACTAATTACTAATTATATAAATTAAATCTTAATCTAACACGTTATTTTTTTATGTCCTGCCAGTTTTAAACGAAAATTTTTCCCTTCAAGGTTTCTGTTCACATATGTAACGTGTTTACAGGGCTGGGCAGTACATATTTGAAATACATGTATTTGATATACGTATTTAAAATACAAATACGTATTTTGTATTTGAATTTTAAATACATGACGTGCAAGTATTTTGTATTTTAAGTTAAGTTAGGTGAGCACTTTCGCGGCTATAGAAGTGGAATATTTAGAGGAATTCATTGTAGTTTTAAAACCTATTGCCACTGCTTTAGATTACCTTCAGGGTAACAACTGTTTTAACAGAAAACTTTTGCCGACTTTAATGTCTGTTAGAACAAGATTAAATCGGTTGCATGGAAACAATTTAAGACATTTAAGTCCTATTATACCACTACTAAAAGAGAACTTGGAAAACAGAGTCTATAAGTTTTTTAAACTATCACCGGAAATAAATAAAGCTATTTTGGCCTCCTGTTATCATCCTGGTTATATGATGCGTTGGCTGCCAGGAAACATCCCGACAGAAGAAAGGCAAAGTAACCAAAATCTTGCAATTTATACTCTGGTGGAAAATTACAAAAAACTTAAAATGACACCTGGAAATATTAGAAGTAGAACCACCAGTAAAGAAAACCATGATTTTGTTGTTTTGGTAGATAGGGATGATGGTGAATCTAGAACATCAAATTTGGAGTTGGAATTTGTCAGTTTCCTCAGTCACAAGAGCAAAGACTTATCACTCTTGACAGCTATCCAAATATAAAAATAGCATTCATAGAATTTAATACAAGTTTGTGCTTATTAGGACCTGTTGAAAGATTATTTTCTTCAGCAGGTTTTATTTATTCTCCAACAAGAAACTATTTGTATGATGCTACATTCATAAATCTGATATTTATGAAAGGAAGTAATTGTTTTATTAATTAGTTTGATCTAATGTATTTTTTTGTTTTGAATAAAAATGGTGTATTTTGTATTTTAAATACATACATTTACATGACGTGGAAGTATTTTGTATTTGAAATACGTACAATAAATGGAAGTATTTTGTATTTTAAATACAATACAGATGTGTAAGTGTTTGGCATTTTCTACTTTAAATACATAACCTGAAAGTCTTTTGTATTTTAAATACATGACCAGCAAGTATTTTGTATTTTAAATATCGCAAACCATGTATTTTGCCCAACACTGGGTGTTTAGCACTCTTCTAATCGGATGAGTCTTGCAGAAGCTCTTCTCCTTAAGCGAGAGTGGCCACCATCCCTTAAAATATATCGAGATAGTGGATCCGAATTGGAGACTTTTTAAATATTTGACTGCATATTTCGTTACACTGTGTGTAATTTTTCAAGTCATGGAAAAATAACCATATACAAACACCACTTCGTGATAAAAGACCAAAAAAACGACCCGTATCTCCCAGTTTTGCCCAAAGTCATGCACTTTTTTTTATGGGCCCCAAAGATTTGGGCCTCGGTGTAATTTTTGCAAAAAAGTGATAATTTTCTCAGGCTCATGTCTTGCAAACCGTTCGGAATTTTGATTTACCCTCTGAGACAAAGTTATAGCTCTTGCCATAAAGAGCAAAAATTGTAAACACATAAAATCAGAAAAACTTCATCTTCAAAATCAAAATCGCAAAAAACTTTAAAAAATTCGAATTTATTACCTTTTTCCCCCTGTTCAGGTCTATAGGTAGCAAACCGTTCAAAACTCAAGGAAGTAATCTACCACAAAAACGTACCCTAGATCTCAATAAACAACTTTCTAGTGCATATAAACTTCCTCGGAATGATTCTTAACACCGTTTAGGTAGCGCTTATGTAGCCGCATAAGTGAAAAATTTCCCGAAAAATTTTTAATTTTATTTGTTTTTTCTTTACTTCAACATTGAGATACTATGCTATCTATGACCAAATATAAAAGACCCGTGTCTCCCAGTTTTGCCCAAAGTCATGCACTTTTTTTATGGGCCCCTAAAGATTTGGGGCCTCGGTGTCATTTTTGCAATTTTCTCAGGCTCATATCTTGCAAACCGTTCGGAATTTTGATTTACCATCTGAGACAAAGTTGTAGATCTTGTCATAAAGAACAACAATTGTGAAAGTGTAAAATCTAAAAACTTCATCTTCAAGATAAAAATCGCAAAAACTTTTAAAAATTCGATTTTTTTTTTACCTTTTTTCCCCTGTTCAGGTCCATAGGTAGCAAACCGTTCAAAATTCAAGGAAACAATCGACTACAAAAATGTACCCACGATCTCAATAAACAACTTTCTTGAACATATGAACTTCTTAGGAATGATTCTTAGCACCGTTAACGGTTAATGGTAAATCAAAATTCCGAACGGTTTGCAAGATATGCCCCTGAGAAAATTATCAATTTTTTGCAAAAATGACACCGAGGCCCCAAATCTTTGGGGGCCCATAAAAAAAATGCATGACTTTGGGCAAAACTGGGAGACACGGGTCTTTTATTTTTGGTCTTTTATTACGTAGTCCGTATATGATTATAGATAGCATAGTATCTCAATGTTGAAGTAAAGAAAAAACAAACAATATTAAAAAATTTTCGGGAAATTTTTCACTTATGCGGCTACATAAGCGCTACCTAAACGGTGTTAATAATCATTCCTAGAAAGTTTATATGCACTAGAAAGTTGTTTATTGAGATCTAAGGTACATTTTTATGGTTGATTGCTTCCTTGAATTTTGAACGGTTTGCTACCTATAGACTTGAACAGGGGAAAAAAGGTAAAAAAAATTCGAATTTTTTAAAGTTTTTTGCGATTTTGATTTTGAAGATGAAGGGGGGGTACTTTAAAACCATGTGAGATAAGGCCATGATGGCTTTATTGCTCAATTGAATGGGAGATTAAGCCATAATGGCCTTATTGCCCAATCATTGAGAGGTAAGCTCATATTTAAAATTTTGCGAAATGAGAGATATAACCATATTTTTTTCGCATATGAGAGATAGAGACATATTTTTCAGAAAATTGTTATGAATGGTGTAAACTCTTGTGACGCACGCAGGATAACTTTATTCAGCGAAGCCACCTGCCGCGTCCTACTGGAGGAAAAACCCTTAAGCACGGTCGCAGGCCGCCACGCAGAAAAACTTTAGTATGCGAAGCCAGTTTTCAATACTTAAGTATTAAGTGTCTCCGGAACTGAAATGAGAGATAAAGCCATTTTCTAATATTTCTAATGTGAGCTAAGGCCATGATGGCTTTATCTCCCATCCAAATGAAAAAAAAAAACAAAAAAGGCTTTATTTCCCTATTGAATGAAAGATAAAGCCATCATGGCCTTATCTACCATGGTAGATAATGTTTATCATTAAAAAAAACCTTCAGGATCAAAATTTCCTGATTAATCAACTAATGCAATTTTGTTTGTTTAAAAAGTACATTTGAGAAGATAGAATATATTTGTCACAGCAAGCTGCATTATTTTTAAAGTGTGTATTATTTTAAAAAGAGATTCTAATTCTGTTGCGGATATTGCTTTTGGTTGTATTCATTATAGAAGAGACATGTTTAACGCTAGCGTTACTTGTTGGTACAAAAAGCCTATTTAAAACTATCTCCGCAAGCTCCTACAAAGGTTTCGAACCGGCAAAAAAGACTTAAATTTGTACACTCATCTTGCCCACATCGATCTTGCCAATGCTCAAATGGCATTTAAAATAATAACTTTATATTTCCCAAAAATCCCCAGCGAAAAAAGTGCTCTTTCCCAAAAAATCCCCTAAGGATTTTCAAGAAAACATTATCCCCTATTTGGGGACAAATACCTAAAACTGAGAACGCTATCGCTAACTCAGAAACGTAATTTGGTAACATTAAGTATGCAGAAATATTCCTCAAAATAAACGTAACGATTGCTTTTAGACGATATAAACGTTTTAGGGCACAAATACACTTATCAAAATACTCATCAAGCCTTGTGGCCCTTATAAGGGTCAAATACACTTGTCATGCAGGCGAATTCACTCGTGTATGTGTGCTAGACGTAATATTCGCCGCCATATCTTAGTTTGTGATTTTCCATCTAGAATCGTCGTTGTCACACATACAAACACATTTTCACTTATACTGCCACAATGCTTGATGAGTATTTTGATAAGTGTATTTGGACCTTTAGCCTTCCTGACAAGCATTTGACAAGTGTATTTGACCCTTTATACTATTTTCAATTTTAGCAAATTGAAATGAAAACTTTTAACACTTTAAGAAAAGCGCCCTAAAAATCTCTTAAGCACCCAAATCAAAGAACCGTGGGTCAAGTATTTAGTATGTGAAGATGTAGTCTATTTAATAACCTAAACTATATACATTCATACGTTTTGAATTTTCATAAAATACAACAAGAAGTATAGGCGGGAGTCTGGGCTATTGTTTAAATTATAATTAAGGCTTTAGTTTTAAAAATTGTGTTAGATACTTAATTTATATTGGATCCAAATTAAATAAATGCAGAATTAAAAACCCCCATTTTTAAAAATAGATCAGGGAAAGAAAAATATTAAAAAAAAACACCATAAATTCTAACACCCGTAAAACAATAAATAATAATAAATTTTGAAATTTATCAAAGGTTTATCAGAATTTCCATACAAAACCCGGTTTATAAACGTTCTATAGCTATAAAAATTTATTATGAACAGGGAAACCATAAATATACAATTGCATGTTCTTCCTGGTGAAGGCAGAAACTATATATATATATATATTCCGTTTTAGAGCTTTTTATGAATTTTGGCATCGATTTGTTAGTGCATATTTTTGCAGCATTTTTTGCATAGTTTAGTAAAAATAGCTTTTTTAGCAGCATTTTTTAAAGTTTAAAGCGCATATTTTGCCTTTTTAAGGCATATTTTCATACGTTTTACATTTTTTTTTTTAATAAATTTTTTTTGCGAAATTCTGTAACACTTTTTAAAGTGATCTAACGATGTCCATCAGTCCGTCTGGCTGGTTATCTGTCAATGTTAACCTTGTGAAAGATTGTGCAGATTAAATATATTTTAATTGTACTAAGGCCGAAGTCTATTTAAATGGAGAGAATCGGTCTATAACTTCACATATTCCCCATAAAAACTTCTTTCCAAATTTTACTCTTTGTGTTCGTTAACCATCTTATTATATTGGTATTTAGATTGAATTCGGCCCGAAAATCTCAACCATTTCGTCTGTAAATACTGTGGTGTATGGTCTTTACCGATTATAATTTTGGGATTGGTTTTATTAAATGGAACTGTTAATAAATTGTTAAATACTTTGTTTTAAAATTAGCAATTTTAAATTTTTTGGGGCATATTTTTAACAGTTTTCAGGGCATATTTTTAAGTTTTTAGTGCATATTTAATGCGCATAAAACGATTTTTTAGAGCATATTTCTGGTTTCCCTGGTTAAGAATATGGAAGTAAAGCTGGAGGTCCACACCACGCGCTACTCGCTTTTTCGCAGCATACGCAGCTGTCAAAAAAGTAGAATCTGTGTAGTTATACGTAGTAAGTTACATGCACAAAAGCGTAGATGCCTTGAGGCGAAAAGTAGGTTTACTTTCTACTTTTGTAAGCGTCACAAGCAGCGTTCGAACAAATCAGCTGATTTTGACAAATTTAATTTTATTTTTACTTGTGCTGCTGCTGCATAAAAAGCATTGCGTGTAACTTGAAACGTAGAACGCAAGTAAGGTTAGAAAAGCATGCGCTGCGTAGAGGCAGAAAGGCGTGGTATGGACCTCCAGCTTAAGACTTTATAATAAATCTAAATTAAATTGTTCAAATTCTCCGCTTTAACTGTAGTTTATTTGCAATTCGTTAATTATCAGTTTTATCTAACATAGTCGGCGTTTACTTTCATTTAATTGTTAGTTTTAGTAACAACTATTTAATAGTTTATATTTAATTATCTTTAGTAAGTACAAGCAAATTGTTAATATGAATTTATGTTAACAACTTTGATAAACATTTAATTGCTACTTTTTGTTTTAGTATTTTTTTTTTTTTTTTACTTGACTTTACCACTTTAACCATAATTATAGTTAATATAATTAACACCATTATGTTAACAATTATTTAATTGGTTGTCGATTTAACGATATTGTCCATTTGATGAATGTAGTTGCATGTTTTTCTATTCATTCAGAATTTGCTATTTTTATATCGGAGATAAGCTGAAATGTTTACATGTTTTTAATTTAGATGTACAATGAATGATAGAAAGCAGAAGGAATTACAGTTTTTTTTATTTAAATTTTGCAGTAAACAGTGTGAAGCAAAATAAAATAGAGAAGATAGGAAGGGAACTAAAATATTAAAATAATTTTTGAATACATATCGACAAAAATTAGTAATCAAAAAGTTAGGAGTCATATAAGCAAACACATTTTTAAGTTCCTAAAGTGGGGTGTTTTTTAGAGGCAAAGAAGTTTTAAGAAATAATAAAATAAACCAATTTAATGGAGTGACCTAAATGTTGGTTTTATTAGCTCACAAATTTTATAGAATTAAATGTTTAAAAAAAATATTGGCGTATGGTCTCCGTGACTGCGTCTTATGAACATCGGAACTGTCAGCCCAATTTTGCACCACTTTTTTGAGAATACCCGGTTTTATTTCGTCAATAGTTCGTTGAATGTTGGCTTCTAATAACCAAATCGTATAATCTATCAGAATAGACCAGAGGTTTCAAGTATCCCCACGAAAGGTAGTCGAAAGGTGCCAAATCACACGAACAAGGTGTCCAACTCACAGCACAATTTCTTGAGATAGTTCGGTCCCCAAAAGTTTGGTTCAACAAAGTAATGGTTTTATGCGCTGTATGGCAAGTAGCGCTCCTTGTTGGAAACATTTCTCTTCCAAATTATTTGTAATAACATGAGGAATTAAAAAAATCCCGAATCATTTCAGCCTGTAGCGTTCGCCATTAACGGTAATGTTAGCACAGGTTTTGGATTTAAAGACAAATGGGGCAATGACGCCTGCGGCACCAAACAGTGATTTTTTCGGGCTTTGACGATTAAAATTTGGTCTAATTTCCAGCTGATTATAATGAGTAATTATTAGACCATCATCCGAAGTCACGACGCATTTGATGGTACGCCGGCTTCTTTTCTTGCACCAAAAAATTTCCAAGCAGTGGACGGGCAGAGACAGAGTTGCTGAGAACGGCGTCGGATCGAAAATTCGAGTCCTCTTTCACATTCACCTCTACAGCGGCGTGAACGATGGCATATACTCTACACACGGAACGGGCTCGATTTGGATGCATAATACCCAAAAGAGTAAATGTGGTCATGAATCGATGCACAGTATTGCGTATTAGCTGCTCGACGAAGAAAAACAAGATAGAATTTATTAATTTGGGATACAGATTGCATATGGTCCAGTGGATAAAATATACATATTCAGACACCCCTCGCTTTTCACATGGATAGTTCAATGTAGGTGTCTCAAGAATTTCGAGTGCTCAAAACGTATACAAATGTTTGTGTTATAGAAAAATAATTAGTCCTATAACACTATGTGACAAAATTTCAACAAAGTCGTGACCAAATGTATCTGACAGCTAAAAAAAATCCGCTGAATCCGAATATCAAGTCAGAATTGTCAAAAGGAGAACAGTTTTTGAGATATTCCAAAATAACCGTTATTTGTGTTTTTAAAAAAGGTGATGTGACCGAAATGCAAATATCTTCAAAAATTTTAAACGGAGAAATTTTATATAAAGATAAGGTGTCAGATTAATTTGGTCAAAAAACTGTCACGTAGTGTAATTTTGTTTTTAGAAATATGGCCGAGCTTCAAATATAGTGTACTTTTTAGGAGATAAAAACGGGGGAAAAGTAGTACTTTGGTACTTTTTATCTTTTTAATAAATTTGGTATAGAAATTCCATATGGTCCAGTGTCTCAAATATATATATTTAACAGTTGAATGTCGGTTTCTCAAGGGTATCATGTGCTGAAAACCCATTGCCATTTACATAGATCGTAGAGAATGGGTATGGAGTTCAATGACTACTGTAGAAGTTGTAAAGAAGAGGAGGAAGAGGCAACTGTGTTTCATTTTCCTTGTCAGTGTCCTGGAATTCAAGGAAGAGATTCCTTGGGAAACCAGTGTTTGTCTGTTTGGATGCTCTATCAAGATATAATTTAGGTGGCTTCTTCTCTTCATTAAGAAGACGATTTGGTTGAATTCTGCAGTGACTCCTAGAACTGCTCTATAGAATAGGTATTGACGCTGGGACCACTGAAAGACGCAAGTGAACCGTCTTTTAGCTGCCCAAGAAACTCAACCTATATCGTAATGTATGCATGTCATCTAAAAAGATTATGCTATATTATTTAAAGGGAATACTCAACGGGTCCAAGATCAACACGTTTGCAGGATTAAAACCATAGATACAAGTGAATTTGACATCTAACATTTTTAATTTGTGCTGGAAGACTATATAGTCTTCCATACTTAACTGTAATTATTAGAAATAAAGCATTTACAGTACTTTTATGTTAGTTGAAGAACCTAAATAAATTACCCGATGGCCTATGCTCCTTACAAAAAGAAACAAATAACACATGAAAATAATCACCGATGGTACTTTAATATATCGCACTTGTTCAACAATACTGTATTAACTCAAAATTGAAAAGTTTTAAGCAGAAGCAAAACAATCTTTAATTTTACATTAAAGGCATATTAAAAATTATTTTTAAACAAAGCGTTTTATTACCAAAAATTAGACAAAATGCCATGATATTTTTACAGCGGGTAGATATGAATACAGCGTGTTGATAGATTCCAAAAAGTGAACAAATATAAATTTTGAGTTAATACACTATTATTGAACAAGTGCGACATATATTTAAATCAGTGATGTCAATTGCGGTTGTATTGATTTAAATTAGTATTAGTGAATAAAGAGACAAGTACTCTTAATAAAAATAAAAAAATACGTAAGCATTCGCCGCATGTGCACTCATCGCTTGATAATCGACGACTGAATTGTGTACTCTCGTGCACTAAATGAAAGAGCGTAAGAATGCGTGTGAAGAATGTGTGTGAATTAATTTGCACAATTGTGTATGACGCTGACATCCCTGATTTAAATAACGTAAGGATTAGCCGTTTAACACTCACTAAAAAACCCTCTGAAGAGATTGAGCGGTTGCAATTGAAATACGTAAGGGTTACCTGTCAATAAAAAGCCTGGGTTCGAGCTCAACGGCAGTCAAGAATGAAAAATTATAAATAAATTTTAATTACTTTTATGTTATAAAATTCCTTTCTTCATAAAAATAATTTCATGAAAATTAAATTTGATGAACTTTAGCCTAATTAAAATATCAAAATTTGGATTAAATACATAACCATAACAATCATTAAACCAATAAAATACTGTCATAAAAATTACCGTATTAAATCATTTATTTAATGAATTTATGCCATTGAAAAACTTGAAAATTTCATTCAAATATAAAAACATTTATATTAAAATAATGAAAAGAAATTTCTTTAAACGTTTGACTCTTTATCATCATGTTAATGAAATGTTTCATTAATGTTATGACAAATAGTCAAAGTCTTAACACCATTTTCTGACATTAAAATAATGCCAAATTTTCATCGATTTAATGAAACATTTCATTAACGGGGGGTTAATGTTACATTCTTCATTAATCCAATATGTTGACTTTTAGTATCATTTTTCATTGGATTAATGTCAAAATCCATTAAATCTGTAAAGAAAATTCTTTCATTGCAACCATGTGAGCATATATCGGGTGATTTTTTAGCTATTATCTTTGGCAAACTGGTTTAAACAGCTGACGCACGTTTCGTGTTTTATTTCACTGTCAAACATCTTCAGTTTGGTCTATAATTTAACCATCGTCTTACAAACGAACAACAATTATTGAATTTTATTATCAAACTGCGTGCTCTGTTAAGAAAGTTCATCCCGCGCTCCTTCCATTTTATGGTCAGTTTAATCGACCCACAGTTTGGTGCGGTTTATGAGCTGGTGGCACCATTGGACCGTACTTTTTCAAAGATGATGCAAATCGTAACGTAACTGTGAATGGTGAGCGATACCGTGAGATGATATCCAACTTTTTTTGCCCAAAATGGAAGAGCTTGACTTGCATGACATGTGGGTTCAACAAGACGGTGCCACATGCCACACAGCACGCTTAACAATGGTCTTATTGAGAGGCGAGTTCGGTGAACATTTTATTTCACGTTCGGGACCGGTCAATTGGCCGCCTAGATCGTGCGATTTAACGCCTTTAGACAATTTTTTGTGGGGCTATGTTAAAGCTCATGTCTATACACACATGCCCGCTTCAATTGACGCATTGGAAGACAACATTGAAGCATTTATTCATGAGATACCGGCCGAAATGTTGAAAAGAGTATGCCAAAATTGGACTAAGCGGGTGGACCATTTGAGGCGCAGTCACAGTCAACATTTACATGAAATAATTCAAACATAAAATATATGGACCGTACTATCGATTCAAATAAAGATTTCATGAATTTTTCTGAAGTTTATGTGTTTTTTTTAACTTTCCTATAGCTCTTAAAAAATCACCCGATATTATCGGATAATTTGAGGGCAGTTAGTTTTAAGGAATTTCTTCTTAAGTTTTCTTTTTACCGACACCGCTATAGTGGTCACATGCGTGCTGATATTTGTAGATCGAAACAGGATCTAAATATGACCGTCCGGCCGGTAGGTTCAAAAACAGTTCAAAATTTTGAAGATAATTGTCATAAGAACGAAGCATGTTGAACATTGTTGGACTCGGTTGATAATTTCATATTACTTTCCTATAAAAACTGGTATATTGATATAAAATTCAGAAACGATAACTTCTGTAAAAAGCTTTGTACTGGTGGGTCCCATATAAAACCCCCTCGCTTGAGGACGAACATATCTCATGTATGTGTTGATATCTAGATAATATTCTTTATGAATCTAAACTTCATAACATAATTTTGTTTTGCTGGATCCATGATTGCCCATTGGTCACAGATAAGCTACAAAGCTTTTCTGTATATGCTGTAGTATAGGGCTTGTCTTTTCTACTTGTTCTTATCGAAATAAATATTTAAGCAAATTCTTGATGCAATCTATTTGAAATAAATTTAAAAAAACTTACCATTACTAGGTTTCTGTGGTATTTCATCCGGATCTATGCCACGACTTTGAAAAATGTGCGATACAGCACTACAATTGGGACTAAATTGTTCCAGTATTGATGAACCACCCGGTGCAGCTAAAGCTGCAGCCAAAGGAGGTGGTGGTGCAGTTATGGCATCCAAAGCATGTGTAGTGAGAAGAAAAGGGTTCAATAAACCGATTAACAATAAGGATACAAACAAAGGACGGTAAATATTCCCAGAGTAAAGGCAGTGCTGTTGTTGTTGAGGTTGTTGAGTGGATGAAAAACAAAGTTTTTTTGTGGAGCGGTTTGAAAAGGAACTCATTTTGTTGTTGTTATTCATGCTCAATGTTCTTGTAAACATTTTTATTTTCTCCTGAAGGGGCTTTTAAATATTTGTTTAATATTTCTTTTTGTGTTTTAAATAAAAAAAGTAAAATAAATATTTTTTTTTTAATTTTTTATAGATTTTATTTCTTTTTATAGCAAAACCAACTGGGTGTAAAATTTGCTTAATATTTTTTTTTTTTTTTTTTTTGTTGATTAATTTCGCACTTTTTTTAATTCCCTCTTAATTTCAAGTTTTTTTCATTCTATCCTTTTGAGTTTGTTTTTTTATATTGTTGTTGTATTAATTGCCGTTTGTTTTTATTGTTATTGCTTTTCTGTTATTGAAGTTGTTGTTGTTGTTAATGTTTATTTGTTGTGCTTTGGTTAAGTTCTTAACTACTCCTATTGTTATTGCTATCGTTGTTGTTTTTGTTGCAGTATTTATTAGTGGTTGCTGTTTATGTTTGCCGGCAAAATGCGGTTAAATGTAGCAAGTGTTGCATAAAAAATTTATTAAAAGAAAACAACAACCGCGTTTGATAAAAAGGATAAAAGCAAAGAAAAACCTAACAAAAACAAATTAAAATGTGCTAAGAAGAGAAAGAAATCAAAGCACGGGGTGGCTTGTTATTGTTTGTTGTAGTTATTTTTTTGTAGTTTCAAGTTAAATGGAAGTTTGGTTGGCTGGCTGGCTGACTTACTGACTGACTGGATGGCTGGTTTCAATTTGTTTTATATAAAAAAGAAAATCACGCAAATAAGGGAATGATGTTTAAATGCTTATCGACATTTTGTAACTGGGTGAAAAAGGCACTCTTTTGTTTTATATTCAGCGTGGTTTTAACAAAAATGATTTAAAGTGGTTATTGTTAGTGTTGGTACAGACACAACTTAAAATCCAGCAAAAAATAAAACGAATAATATTTTAGGGGGATTTTATTAAAGTTTTTGTTGATAAATTTTAACACCTCTTTCTTATTAAGTCACACACTAACTGGGTAACACTATTTTTTTACCAAACACACACGCTTCAAATACATACATACATATGTATAAACACAGTTATTATTATTAATATTTGGTATTTTTTGTTAATTTTTTTTATCGTTTACTCTTCATTATCTCATATCTACTTTTATAAAATTGTTGTAGCTCTTAATTTCTTATAGGTATTATTTATATATGTTTGATAAAATTTAGCACTTGTTAAGCGGTTTTGACTTTGAAATTTCTTTTGATCTTATATCCAATTTCATTTATTTCTTGTGGTAAAACAATTTGAATATTTATTTTCTATTTAGGTAGGTAGGTAAATTAATAAAATTATAACACATCTCTATGTTAATGATAATTTTTTTCTTATTAAAAGAATTTCCTTTAATTTGTATAAACAATTTTCGTTTTCAAAACATAATTTAAATCAAATTTTAATCCGTTTTTAATTAGTGTGTGTCTGTTTACTTTTGTGTGTTTGTGTTTTCCATTTAATACTACCGGAAAATCCCGTAAAACTTTTAAAAAAAATAACGAACTGCACCGCGCGACAATCTGCAAACGACTAATATTTTCCGTCACGAAATTGTAGTTGGCACGGAATGGCAACACAAAGCAAGTGTCAGAAAATTGTTTGCTTAGAATAACAGAAACAAAAGAAATGTCATATTACATATTGTCCAAGGCGGAAATGAGAAAAGTTTTGCACTTAGTAAGGTCTAGAACCATGTAGTTTAATCTTGTCAACAAAAGATGGCGCATATTTCAAAAACTAAATAAATTTATTGTTGTTTAGAAAATTTTTAACCTAAACCATTATTTATAAATTCACTCCCTAAGGTATACTACATATGTATATGTATATACTGTGAAATTCCAGCTTAGCGATTTTAAAATTTGTTTAAGGCTAGATTACACTATTATACTTTGTATTAATACATGTCAAAAACTCAAGTAATATGACAAAGTGTGATAGTGTGAATGCAATGTGTCACGAAAATGACAAGTATTATGAAAAAAGTTTGACATCCCATACGACTTCATCGTTTTTTGAAAAATTTCTAAACAATAATACTGTTCATTGGATCAGGGTTGCATTTTATTTCAAATGTGAGTGTTTATACTTTGTGTGATGGTGTGAACACAAACTGCCATGTTACATTAGATTTTTTGACAGTCGCATCAAAACTTATTAGATTTCTATCTCACAAAGTATTATGGAATACGTAAGACTTGTGAGATAGTGTAATCTAGGCTTTAGCAATAAAAAAACTCAATTGTAAAACTGCTATCTATGGGCTTTAAAGCGCGTCATTGTCATTATTTTTTAAGAACTATCATCAGCGTTACCGTTGTGATACTAAAGTTGGGCTCCCATACAAAATGTTCAATGCAAACAAGAATTATATTGAAGAAAAAGTCCGATTAATGCCCAGGACGAATTGCTATCATCACATTCAATATTGTACTAACTCAACTATTTTAAATTTTCTTTTGTATTATGTGTCTGTATATATTGGCGCAGTTGTCCGTGTCTGTTTTATAATTTATTCTCCTCTCCTTTGGTAAGTTTATTATATGGAGCATCTCTAAAGTATACAGTTTATTATATTTTTCCTCTCTTTGTAATATCTCCACATTTTCTAAGCTTGGTTTATGTAGTCAGCGTTACCAGGGTTGTCAGATCGATTTTGACCTTTTTCGCCAAATTCAATGTCAAAAATCGCCAAAATCGCCAAAGCCTTTATTTTTACCATTTTGACAATAAAATATAGATAATTTAAATTATTAAAAATTAAATTATTAAAAAATACATTGTAAGTGAATTAAATTTTTTCAACGAAGGTACAAAAGAAGTGCATCATGTAGTATTAACATTCATATACAGTAGACGCTCGCTTATATGATTAATTTAGACAGGGCCTGTTCACTAAATGGAAAAGTTTACATAATCGAGACAATATAAAATAAGTATTTCAAATCAATTTTAATATGTATACATACATAACCTATATTAAGTTTTTATTTTATATTAGTTTGTTAATAATAAATGCACATGAAAGTAGTCGGTTATATTTTTTTTTGCTTTAAAAGATTTCTGTAATGCCTTGTCCCTGCATTTTCAAAATGCCAAATATCATTATCAGACATATTATTTTCACTCCAAGCAATAACTTTACAAACGCCAACCATCTTATAAATTTTCCTTTGCATTCGTATAAACACATTTACTAGCTTTTTTTTGGGGAAGAACATATTTATAATAAAGAGTGTTTTTTATAGAGTGACACAAGTTTAAATCATAATAAAAAAAAGGAAATATATTTTTAATATCAATTAAACGGGCTTTATTGGAAAGAAAATTTTATAAAATTTAAATATGATTCCTGTCATGTGGCTGGCGTGTAGAAGGCGCCAATTTTCAACAACTTTTCTCATTTTGATCATCATCGTTTTTGAAGACATGTGGGTCAATGACTCCGCCAGCCCATAAAGCGCACCAAACAGTAATATTTGCGGATTTAATGGTCTTTCGACAAAAGCTTGTAGATTCTACTCACTCCAAATGCGTCAATTCTGCTTATTTACTTACCCATTCAACCAGATATTGGCTTAGTCGGAAAATACAATTTTGAGTGGAGATTCAAAATCAATATCAATTTGTACTTCAGCCCATTCGCCGAATTATTTGATTAAAAATGTCAAATATTTGCGCGTTGCTCGATAAGTCGATTCATAATGAAATTTCAAAGCAAACTAAACAAAAAGCAACTATCAGCTGTTAAATGGGTGCTCAAATATAGCAGTGATGCCAACTCAAAGTTGTGTTACTTAAAAAAAAACACCCTTTACAACAAATAGTTTCAAAAAAATCAACGGTTGCAAGTTGTTCATAAAGCAGAGATAGGTCGTGTTCACTCTTTAGAACCTCATGTGTAAAAATTTTGTTGTTCACTATTCTGGCTGTTCATATAACTGGGTATTCATATAACCAAGCGTCAACTGTAATTTATAACTCGTAACAACGCGTCAAGAACTGCATTCTACTTAGAAGGAGAGTTTTAGTGAAGTTCATTATTGAAAATACATTTTTAGCACAGTCATTACTAGTTGCACTTAGCACCATATAATGAACAGCCAAAGCAAGTTCTTTAAAATGGTACATACCTGACGTGTCCTAATAGCATAAGATTTTGGCCAAAACTGATTTAAATAAGATGAAGTATCATCCAATTACAAACGGTCATTTTGTCCATTGTGTTTTATAAACATCCAAAAGTACGTTACGATTCATTAATATCTTTAATAACAACGAATTTGGTTGTGATAATAATTTGCCACATTTTATAATGGAGAAATGTTCGTAAACTTGAAATCGCTATATTCATGCTTTATTAATTCTTTTTTAAATATGAAAAACAATTTTCTCCTGGATTTTCAATATATTCATCAGCCATTTCAACATAACATAATTTAGTTTCAAATACATACTGACCATAAAAGCATAAAATGTCATACATAAAAATACTAGAATAAAAAATAATATAATTTTTTCGTATTGAATTTAACGAGTTTTAAAACAAATGCATGGCTCACCAAAAATAGCCAACAAAATCGCCAACTATTTTAAAATATCGCCAATCAAGTTTGAAAATCGCCACGTTTGGCGAGAAATCGCCACATCTGACAACCCTGAGCGTTACCGTTGTGATGCTAAAGTATCAATTTAACCCTTTTTCGACGGTCTTGATACCTTTTATGACAATTTCTTAAATTATCTTTTTGTATCATTTTCACCTATTTTTTGTCCCTTTTTGATTCTTTTTGGAAATAGCGCTCACATTTTGTTTTTGTCAACACTGCTGAACGTTAGTGCTCAACAAATGTTTTCGAAATAAGCGGAGATGGAGGAATGGGCTTCAAGTGAAGATTTAATACCCAAATATAGAACGCACATTCCTAAAATGTAGTTAGTATGCGTAAAAAGTTTGCGTTCAAAGATTTTTTAAAACTTCAAAATTAGATTTTCGATAGTAAAGTACAATTTCCCTAATAGCAAACATAACTCATATACATATTTGTTATTTTTTTTTATTGAAGATCTTAAAGTGGTTTCTTTTAAAAAAAAAAAAGTGACATTTTATTTAAAAAATGCAATTAGGTGCAGGGTTGTGAACTATTTCTAATTTCAAAAAGCGCTAAATAAAATTTAAATAAAAAACTTGCTTAACAATCAAGTTTCATTAATTACACTGGCCGTCAAAAAAAAAACCTTTGAACAAACAATATAAAAAATACAAAGATATTACAGTGCTTAATTCAAATCCGTTTTTCTATCATGTCTAGTTTGATCTTTTACAAATGACTATTTTCAAAATTATTTCTTAATTAGTGGGGACTATTTTTTCATGCAAATTAGTATGTAAAGGGGTTTTTTTTGCAGTGATACAACTTTGAGTTGGCATCACTGCTTTATTTGACCACCCATTTACCAGCTGATAGTTGGGTACGTAAATAAGCAGAATTATCGCATTTGGAGAGAGGAGAATCCACAAGCTTTTGTCGAAACACCATTACATTCACAGAAAATTACTGTTTGGTGAGCTTTATAGGCAGGCGGGGTCATTGGCCCATATGTCTTTAGAAACGATGATGGACAGAATGCGAAAAGTTGTTGAAAATTGGTGTTCCACACCGGCCACATGGCCGAAATCATATTTAAACATTAATGTCATAAAAATTTTTATCCAATAAAGACCGTTTCATTGATATCAAAAATATATTGCTATGTTTTATTATCATATAAACTTGTATCACTCTATCAAAACACCCTTTACACATTTTTATTATTTATCAGATATCCAGATATATTATCAATAAAATAAGACATGAAATCATAAAGATCAGTAAACAAAATGTTAACTAGTCGTGATTGAATAAGCTATTTGGATTCAGCAAGCTAAAGTCAATTAAAATCACAAAAACAAGTTATCTTACCCCGAATTTTTTTTTTGTTTTTTTCCGAGCTGCGTTAATAAAACAAAACCATTTTTAAAAAGGCTTTTCTGATATTTCAGGAAAAGTAAAGTAATATAATTTTAAATATACACAGAAAGAATTATTTACTAAATCACCAGAAAATATGCACCATTCTTGTTGTTGTCTGTGTTGCCTGGTTAAAGAAAAAATGTATGACTCAAAGCGAACTAAAATTAACTTAAACACAGCTAAAAAAATTTATTTTAATTCTATAGTTAAATCAAGTTTTCGTTGCTTTATATTTTACAAAATCAGATTTTCGGAAAAATTTAAAGAAATAGCGAAACAAATGCTATAGTCTTGATGCAAAAAATTCGATTCTATTTAGAAATCAGGAAATCAGACTAATATTGAATAAATTCTGCTTGAAGTTTTTGATTATATACCAAAAACGTACATTTTTGATCATGAGAAAATGTTTCTTTATTGAAAGTTTTACTTAATACGAACAAAACAAGTTATTATATTTGGATTTTCTTGTTTTAAGAAACGAAATGGATTAACTTAGAAAATAAATGTCTTTCCTTGTACGTAGTATGCATTTCAGAGTAAAGGCTCAGTTAGTCTTTACTTTCTGTTTCTGTTCTGTTCCGTGCCGTTCTGTTACGAAATTGTAATACATAGTTACTTTTTCTGTAGTAACTTATCAGCCATTTATGACACATTTATTAGTTTTGCACCGTCCAATGTTTTATTTCAATCACTTTAATGCAAATAAATTTGGAGAAATTAAATTTTATGAATTCTTAAAATCAAAAAATAGTAAATTTCAACATAAATATGTATTTTTTATTATTTATTTTGCTGTCACTTACAATTGCTTAGTTTTTGATTTTAACAAATGAACCGCAACAGAACAGAAAAACTAATCAATTTCATAGGTTTATTAATAACAAAAAACAAGATTCGTAACAGAACAGAAAGTAAAGACTAATTCTGCCTTAAAGTATTTAAAAAACGGAACAAAATTTTTGTTTAATGTGTCTTGAATTTAATGTATGTAAATAAAAGTACAAAAATGTTGGGTATCAATAAAAGCGCTCTTTTTAAAAAACGCGCTAAGGTAAAAATATGCGCCTTTTCGACAGTTAAAAAAATCTAGCGCCAAAGGCGCTAAATTGGCAACTCTGATTAGGTGTTCGTTTCTTAAAATTTGTTTGCTCTCTTAACGCTGGGTCTCCACGTAGCAATTTTTATTGCTAAGTACAAGCAATAACGTCGGCAGAACAATGGAGCAACAATTGCTAATTATATTGCTGGAGAACACTTGAAATTGCTTTGCCATAAATTTGCAATTTTCACCGCGAGTAGTTGTATAAAGTTTTGTGGCTGTATTTATAACAAATGTTTTATGTTGTGTTTTGAAGTGGTTGTTAATTTTTTTTTTTTTTTAATTAATAAATTATATTAATAAAATAATTAATTGTAATTGTCGTAGCTGTGTTTTGTATTACTTTTTTGTTTATTTGCGTTTGCTTTTGTTGATATTGACGTTTATTTAAAAATATAATATATAAAAACTTTTTCTGTATTTTGTTGAAGTATTTTTTCACTTGGCGGCTTTTTCTTGATTGCTTTTTTAATAAATAAACAACCGTACAGAGAAATGAAATGTCAGATAAATTACAACTGATTTGACAGCAGATTGCTAAGCAATAATTGCTAAAGCAATAAGAAGAGCAATCATTGCGCAATGGATTGCCACTCATGGCAATTTGCGGTCTATACGTCGCAAATTTAATGGAGCAATCAAATTTGACGTTTGCCGCGATAAATTATGAAACGTGGAGACCCGGGGTAAAGAGTAGCAGGTTTTATGCTAAAAAATTTAACCTTAAAAATGTCATAAGGCATTGAACTTTTCGCCCCCTTTTAAATCGACAATCAGTCAATTTACATGATGAATTTTATTGGACGTCATTTTTTTGTTTGGTAGCAAGCGGTGTAGAGAAGAAAGAAGGGAAGAAAAATAGACATGATTTCTGTTGTCTCATTTTTTTTTTCTCTTCACCGCTTGCTGCCAAACAAAAAATGACGTCTAAAATTGGACGTCATAAAATTCATCATGTAAATTGAGTGAATGTTAAGAGTGCCCTGTAAAATAGGTGATTCGTTTTATGAATGGGGCTATTTTTAAAACGGCGACGATTGTCTCAAAGAGCAACAAAGCTTCGCAAAAATGTAAAAACTCGAAAAAGTTTCAAAAATAGCGCCATAAAATCCCTAAAACTAACAGGGATGAAAAAATTAGGTAAAAATTGCTGACATTCACAAATATTTGGTAACAGCGGTATGATAGCAAAGTCTAATATTTATTAAAAATCGTAAAAGCTTTTAAGAATCAGAAAACGAACGATTGCAAAATTGGAAACAAACCCTAAAATTTATTTTAATTCGCTAAATCGGTAAAAAAAAAAGAAAATGTCGGAACATACCCAGCAAAAACTTTGCTTACAAAATAAGCAGAAAAATAATGAGAATTTGACGAGCCGACTACTTACTTTTTTACTAGAAAAAGTACTTATTTTTGTTCGAGATGTCCCAAAAGTAATCCTTTATAATTTGGCCTATTATAACCTAAAAAATATTTTTTTTATACTTAACATTTGTATAAAAATATATAGTTACAAAAAGAGGCCAAAAATAAGTTATTGCAAATTAATTCAAAAATGTTAAACACACTAATTAAAATTATTCTAATATGCATGAAAGTGTACACAATAATAAATTTTTCGAAATGTAAGAAAAAATTTAATAAGGAGGGTTTTGCTGCACAAAATCATTTATAACTTTAACACAGTAATACAAATGCGTTCAATGTAAATGTTTTGTTGTTCAAAATACATCGTTTACATTAGATCGATATATCTACTAGTGTTCGAATAACAAAAATATACTGTGAGGGTAATTTTGGAACACATTTATGTATATACAGTAGTTTTGACTTAACTGCCTTTTGTTTACGTGCACTTTGGACTTATCTGCACAAAATTGAAAATTTTTGGAATTATTCTTTCTAATTCCATGCAAATTTCAAGTGCACTTTCTATACCTGCACATTTAAGATAAATGCACAAAATTTTTGGCATTTTAAAATTATTTTCATACAAAAAATTAAAAGTTAGCTGCACTTTGACTTAACTGCCCAAAATAAATATTTTCTGGAATTATTCTTCAAAATCCTTGTTTACGTGCATTTTGTGTACCTGCACATTTTTCATATTTTTGGGCAGCTTTAAAATATTTTCATACAAAACATCAAAGTTAGCTGCACTCATAAAAATATATAACTTCCGGTATTATACCAAGTATTCCCTGGTAATGTCGTACAAACACCCGTTTGTCGGCAGCTAATGTGAGAAGGCGCCGGCTTGAGTAACCTGAATGGCACGTAAATATTGGTGCGTCTCAGGTAATTAGGTGACAACCGGGAAATAAGTCACTGAAACTCAGTCACTCCTGGCTGTTCTACAGCCAGGAAAACCTACCTAGAGGTTTGTTGGCAGCCCCAACACTAGGATCGGGTGCATTGGCCTAATCAGTCAATCATTCCTAAACTAAATGATTACAGAAACGTTAATAAATTCAAACAATGATCCCCCAACGATGACGACTTTTGGCTTCAAAAAACGGTTAATGATTGGTACCAGGAACGTTAGAACACTCTCTGAAATCTCCAGACTCGAGCAAGTTCGAAAGGAAATGGTGTCTTATAAACTTGACATTCTTGGGTTAAGTGAAGTTCGTTGGCTAAACAGTGGTACTACACAATTGCTTTCCGGTCACCGGTTTATCTACTCTGGCAACACCACTTACTTGAAAAACGGCGTAGGTATTCTTCTATCGCCAAAAGCTAGAGATGTACTAATAGAGTATAAGGCAGTATCTGAGCGTATAATCACTGCGAGATTCAATTCAAAGTTTCGGAAAATATCCATTGTGCAATGCTACGCACCAACTGAGCCTGATGAGGACAGCTTTAAAGATGAATTTTATTGTCAGCTCGACTCCGTTATTAGTTCCTTACCAGTTGGCGATATTAAAATATTTCTGGGTGATTTTAACGCCAAAGTAGGAAATGATAACAAGAACCTACAGGCGGTAATGGGCAAACATGGGCTAGGTTCATCTAGAAACAACAACGGAGACAGACTTGTAGATTTCTGTGCTCGCAACCGTCTCTTTATTGGTGGAACTAAATTCCCTCATAGGGACATCCATAAATATACTTGGGAATCGCCGACTGGCCAAACATTCAATCAAATTGATCACATTATGGTTAGTAAACTATTTCTGGGATCACTCCTTGACGTTACAGCAAGACGTGGTGCTGACATAGCAAGTGACCACCAACTTCTCGTTGCCAAATTCCGGCTACGTCCTGCGGCAGTAAATGGGACTGGAAAAAAAGCCGAAAGGTTTAACACATCGCGTCTTCAAGACCCTACCACTTCAATTGTCTATAATCAAACTCTTAGATCAAATCTAGCACTCAACGAACAAAATTCATGGTCGGACGTAGTAAAAGCCTGTAAAGACTCTGCAAAGTCGGTTTTGGGCCTGAAGCAAGTAAAAATTAAGCCATGGATTAGCTCTGAAACCTGGGGCGAGATAGAAAATCGGAAACATCTTCATAACCTGCGTATCCGCGCCAAAACACCAACACTAAAATTACAGACAAAATTAGAATACCGACAATCCGCTCGTAAAGTAAATTATATGGTTCGTGCTGATCGTGAAAAGTATTATAATGATATTGCAGAACAGACGGAAAAGGCCGCAAACACGGGAAACCTCCGCGGTGTATACTCCGCTATTAAACAAATGAGCGGCAACAACATCAGAAGCACCGCCACGCTGAAAGCTAATGATGGTACAGACTTAACAACAACCGACGAACAGCTCGAACGTTGGCGTGAATTTTTCTTAACGCAGTCCTTTACTGAAAACCAGGCCGAAACAGCAACAAGCTCTACAAGGCGCAACCCGAGAAGGGATATCTCAACAGATCCCCCGTCGTTTACGGAAGTTGCAACTGCATTGAATAAGATGAAAAATTCCAAATCTCCCGGTCCCGACAACATCCCTGCAGAGTTGTTGAAATATGGCTCTGACACGCTAGCAGAGTTTCTTACTCCACTCGTCAGAACTGCGTGGCGTAACAACAAAATTCCCGCAGATTGGAAAGAGGGGGTAGTTGTTACAATTCCCAAAAAAGGTGATTTAACGCTTTGCAAAAACTGGCGTGGCATTACTGTCCTAAACGCAATTGGTAAAGTAATGGCCACTTTAATACTACAACGTATCTCGCCAGTAGTCGAACAAATTTTGCGAAGAGAGCAAGCCGGTTTTAGGCCTGGACGATCTTGTGTCGATCACGTAAACACGATGCGTATAGTAATAGAGCAATCAGCAGAATACAACACACATCTTTACTTGCTTTTTGTAGATTTTGAACGTGCTTTTGACACAATATCTCGAACATCTATGTGGTCTGCCCTTATAAATAAAGGTATTCCAGAGAAAATTGTCACCCTAATATGTGAACTCTACAAAGATGCATCATGTAAGGTTCGCTTTAATGGAAAAGAAAGCCTGCCTTTTTCAACTCTTACTGGTGTAAGGCAAGGTTGTGTCCTGTCCCCCACATTATTTCTTTTACTATTAGATTGTGTAATGGAAGAAACCAACAGGGAGGCCCCTATGGGCATTCAATGGAACATGACAGAGTTTTTAAACGATATAGACTATGCTGATGACATATGTTTGATGGCTCATCGCTTTGCGGATATTGAAAAAAAGATAAAAATACTCTCCGAAAACGCTAAAAAAGTCGGATTGAGAATCAACTTCAAAAAGACAAAACTTATGCGCATTGGTACTCATGTAACAACTCCATTAACAGTAGATGGCACTGTGATCGAAGATGTAGACACCTTCAACTACCTCGGTTGTAAAATAACCAAAGATGGTGGATCGGAAGCTGATATTAATGATCGTATTAATAAAGCACGTACCGCTTTTCACAAACTACACAAAGTCTGGCGCGCTAGGAACATCTCAAAAAAGACTAAATTACGTATATTCAACTGTAGCGTAAAATCAGTTTTGTTATATGGATGTACTACATGGAGCTACACGAAGCTTACTATAGGAAAGATCCAAACGTTTATAAATCGATGTTTAAGGCAAATATTAAAAATCTTTTGGCCAAATTGGATATCCAATGAAGAGCTTTGGCTGCAGGCTGGTTGTTGTCCAATCGAATTCGATATACGAAGACGAAAATGGACTTGGATTGGTCATATTCTTAGAAGACCACAAAACGATATTGCTAGAGAAGCTCTTGATTGGAACCCTCAAGGTCAACGCCGGCAAGGACGACCTCGCAACACATGGATACGTTGCACAAGAAAGGAACTTGAATCAGCACAAACAACTTGGAATCAAATCAAACTACTTGCAAGAGACAGAAATAGTTGGAGAGAATTAATTAACGCCCTATGTTCCTCGTGAACATTATATTTAAGTATGTACTTGTTATATTAAGGTATAAGTACTGTTCATATTTAAATAAATAAAGGACATATATATATAAAAATATATGGTGGCCACTTTTTCACATAAATATCCAATTTAAGCTGTTTATAAAAATATAAATCGCAATTATTTTGTTTTTTTATGTTTTACGTTCTTTGTGAATTCTCATTGTTGTTGTTAATGTTTGTTTTACATACATTAAATAAACATACATACATGTATAAAGTGATCTGTTATTTCCGAGCTAGCATAGGCTGCTTGTTAGACGATTATGTTTAATATACAACTCCTAAAATAATCTTCTGATGATTATCTGACGACTAACAAAATTGGATGTTTTTTTTTTAATATAATTTATTTTTTTTAAATTAATTTATTTATTTTTTTATTGTTTTTTTGTCGCGCTCGTCTTTAAATCTTGGAATGAACCTTTTGGGACTCTCTGTAAGAGTCGTATAACAATTACTGAGTTACCTAACAGTACGTTTACATTTGACAGTACTGGCAAGACAGTAAGAAAATACATATTTGTTTCAATAAACACTACCCTGAAGGAAACCTGGGTGCAAGTGTCTCCAAGTCACCAGTTTTGTCGACTATATTGGTGACATTGTCAACGAAGTGTCTACACTACATTACATTTGCCACTATATTTCTGCAGGGTACTAACTGTCTTCGTGACGTAGGCGTCCAGACAGTAGTTAAGACAGGTCACTTTTAAAAATAAGTCAAACGTGAATGTTGCTGTTCAAGTCCAGCTAAACGTGTTTTACATGAACTAAACAAACTTAAAAACAGCTTAAAATAACTATATTGTGTTAATGATCATAACACTAAACTAAAATATAAAAAATCAAAGCAAAATATGTTTAATTTTTTTTTTTTCACTTTGATATTTTCCCTTTTGCTAACAAAACTTCAGATTACTGTTAGCAAATGTCAAATCACCACTGTTGCCAATTTGACGGTTTTACCGCGATTCTAGCGGTTTTTACGTGCCCATTGCGGCAAAATTTCCGTTTTGACGGTTAGCGGGAAATCTAGCGTTTTTTTTTTTAATATCAAAATATAATATAGTCTAGGTATTTAAAAGTTTAAAATCTATTATATAAAAATAAGTCGGGTTTTCCTTCCTGACGCTATAACTCCAGAACGCACGAACCGATTTCCACGGTTTTGCATTCGTTGGAAAGGTCTCGGGCTCCGTGAGGTTTATAGCATATAGAATTGTTCCCCGCCCACTTTTACGCCCACTTTTTACGATTTACCTAAAATCAGAAAACGGCTCCATCGATTTCACTAATTTTTCTTTCAAATGTTCGTATTATTCCATTTTAAGTTTTCATCGAAAGAAAAATTTACCACGCCTACTTTTATGCCTACTACGAAACAATCAAAGCCGATTTGGAGGTACGATGATTTGTTGGCAGTTGATTTTTGGTAAACACTTCCAGTGATACCACGATCAACGCCCGCCGATGAATTAAATGCATGTTTGAAGTCGTTTGCTTTGTGGAAACACGTTAGGAAGCTCAAATTGACTCTGAAAATGCGGGTCGAGCTGCAAAACAATCAATCCCACGATCAACGCCCGCCGATGAATTAAATGCATGTTTGAAGTCGTTTGCTTTGTGGAAACACGTTAGGAAGCTCAAATTGACTCTGAAAATGCGGGTCGAGCTGCAAAACAATCAATCTCGAGACGTATTTTCCAAACAATTGCTGGACATAGGAAACGACAAAATCCCGGTGGATATTTCAATTTCGGCCGGTTCACCGAATCAAAGTCCGAACTCATCCGAAAGGTGTTTTCAAACATTACATAAAATTACAGAAATCATGATTTGTTGAGCGAACGTGCTATATTAGCTACGTTGATGTCGACGAACTGAATTTTAAGATTCAAAGTAAAATCGCTGGCAAATTGGAGACGTACAAATCGGTAGATTCCATTACTTCTCAGAACGATGTCGTCAACTATCCAATCGAACTCCCTGGGATTACCCGGATTACCTCCTCATAAATTCAAACTAAAAGTTGGATCGGTAACCATAATGTAACGAAATATAAACCAACCACGTCTTTGTAATGGCACCCGACTTACGGAAAAAAAAACTGTTGAATAACGTCATCGAAGCAACAATGCTTAAAGGAAAGTACAAGGGAGAAAATGTTTTGATACCTCGGATCCCAATGATTCCAACCGACATGGCATTCAATTTTAGCGCCATTTACTTAGAGAAGTTCAACTAAATAACACTTCATGAAATGAATTCATTACTGTTGTCAAATGAAATAAAATTTGTCCTTTTCAAATATAAAACAAACAAAAAATGTTCTTCATCTTTTAATCACCAAACGAAATGTTACATAAAACGAAGCCATCTGGTGGCGAAACGGAGTTCGCCGGGTTGGCTAGTTTGTTCATAAAATAAGAGATTTCAAGAATGTATTTTTTTTTATTAAAATTATAAAGTACGAAGAAAAAAAAAACTTTGTTTTTTCGAAATTGAATTCACTTCCGCTATAAAAACATTTTTTTTTTATTAATTTTGCCATGTTCTGACAATCGCACGATTTGAAATCGCGAAACGCAAGATTTATTTTGTGGTGTTCTTGAACTCGTGCGTTTAGCTTGCGATCTGCCATAGTTTTTTTTTTACAAATATTTTAGTTCTCTTTTGCAATTTTAAGTCGCCATACTTCTTGCTATTGCGATTTACAGGATATAACTAATTTGCGATTTTAAGTCAGAATCGCTAATGTTTAGCGTTTTGCGATTGTCAGAACATGCCCGTATGTTCAGTTAACAAAAATTATTCGTTTTATAATTGATTATGCTAATTATACTGGTGGCAAAAATAAAAAAAAGTCGACAGCAAGAACCTTCCTTTGTGATTTTAATTGACTTTAGCGTGTTGAATTCAAATCTGTTCACAGATTAAAAATATTACGTCAAGCTTTTTATGGGCTTGACTACTATTTCGTCCGAAATAAGGTGGCTTTGCTGTAAAGGGAATTTTATTCAAAGTCATATGCTAGTAATTTAATCCAAATCGAACAGATGTAAAACTTTTGTCCTTATAAAATTTTTTTTATACATTTCTGAAAACAAAATAAAGCAATATTTTTTGTTTTGCATAAAACCCAAATTTATCGCAACTTACTTCTGAATAGCTCCGAAGCAGTTAAAAATATAAAAAAATGTTATTTAAAAGAAATTAAATATTTTAAAAAAAATTTTATTCGTAATCCTTTGTATATTTTGTTCCAGTCATGATGAAATATATTAGCATCACCAGCCCACAATAAAAAACTAGACGTGATAGAAAAAGACTTAAAACGGATTTGAATTTAAAACCTTTTTATTAGTTTTCCTGGACTAAAAAAAATATCGTGGAAATCAAAAATCTTACTATTTAATTTTAATAAAAAGTCGTATACATTTAAAAAATCATTCTATATCTTGATTTGTATATACATACATTTTGCAAAATATTGAGATTTAGGCGATATTTTAAAACCTTTTACGCTAAATAAAAAATTTAGCGGCTTCTAGCGGTTTTTGAAGTACGATTTGACGGTAAGTCATCAAAAAAAGTTGGCAACAATGCAAATCACTGTCCAATTTTACTGTCTGCAAAATTTTCTAGACAGTAGACAAGACAGTTGGAAAAGTGTGCATGTATTAGTGAAAAAGTTTGCATGTATTGCTACTGTGATGCCAGTACTGGAAAATGTAAACGCCAAGTAAACAAGACCGTTTTTGAATAATGAAAATGCTATTGCCAATTCAATTTTAATAAAACAAACCGGCCTAAGGATCTTTAAAAAATGATTTTCCGACAGGATGGTGTTGATTTCGCGACCTTAAGGTTTGTTTTATAGAATTGTATGAAAATTAGAAGTTTTGGCATGAAAAATACGCCTGATGCCCTTATTTAGGTAGCTTAGTCATACGGCTGAGCATTGCACGAGTTGTAAAATAATACCTACATGAGTCTCATACGACCCTTGGCATGCTTTTTGAAAGACTCGTTAGATAATCTCAACATCATCATAAACGATTCCCTTTACGGTTAATATAAGCGTTTTTCGCTGCGTTATGGAAGAATCTCTCATACGAATTAAAAAATGAGCTCGTCGACGATCAAAAAGACTCTTTATGAGATTCCCAGTAGACTCCTAGACGATTGAAAATGCTAGCTGGATTAATAAAATATACATTTATGTATTAATAAAATAATTTTTTTATTCTACTTTTAAATTAAACACTTTACTTTAGCTGCACTTTTGTGCAGGTAACCACAATCTTGTACCTGCACATTAAGGCAGGTAAATTCATTTAAGATTTTTTTGATTTACCTGCACAAAAAATCGTGCAAAGGAGATTGTGCAGCTAAGTCAAAACTACTGTAGTTACATAAATTTGATTGATTTTTGGATTTTCCATGGATTTAACAACAAAATTATTGTTAAAATTATGTAGTATTACCAAATGTCTAACAAATATTAACGGAATATACTGCAAATTGACTTAAATAATTATTTAAAATCGTATAATAATATTAATTTTTTTTGTAATGTATATTTAAGATATAATAATAAAGTTATTATTTAATATATAACTAATAATCCAAAAAGTGGCGAATAAAGCTACAAAGTAATGAATTCTTGAAGTCATTAAAAGTAGGATTGTAAGTAAACAAAAAGTTTTAAAGATGAGTTATAATGATCAAGAACAAACTTTTTGTCAGTTGTTAAAATCAGGAAAGGGCATTCCATAAAAAAAATTTTTGTTGCACTGCCTACCTGAAATAAATATTTGTTGTTTGTTTATAAAAAACTTGATCTTATTATATTTATTAAAATGGAAAATACTGTTTGACCTTTTTCTGGAAAATCCACTTTTTGTGACCATTTTCGAAAATTTCTAACCCTGTATGTAGTCTCTCTGCACAGTGGGATGCGAGTGCAGTTTTTTGTGTTGAAAATTATTTTCAACTTTTTTCATCGGATGAAACAATTTAAATACAGTCGAACTCCCATAACTCGAACTTCTCTAACTCGAATTTTCTCTTACTCGAACCAATTTGATTGGCAGTAGCTCTAAAACAATAAACTACATACAATTCTCCTTCCGTAACTCGAACCAAATACTCAAATTTGTATTCTATAACTCGAAGTTTTTTGCTTGTTTTGTTTATTTTGTTTATTTATTTCGCTTTCTTTTGCTTGTTTAGCAGGTTTGTATATTTTACTTTGCTCTTTTTTTCGGGGAAATCCCTTTTTGTGCATTACGTGTGTCTTTTGGTTTGCCTAAATATGTTAAAATTATTTGTATGTGTTTATTTCATGGCAAGTAAACGTGTTTTATAATGTTTGTCGATGGAGGGAAATATAAGTTTATAAAAGAAGTCGAGGGTGGATTCAAGAAAAAGGAAGCAGACAATAAATATGGTGTCCCAGCTAGTACGGTCTCATAGATTTTTAAAAATAAAGAATTAATTATCAACTCGTTTGAGTCAGTATCTCATCTCTTTAGTAAAATGATTAAGACCCAATCGACATAGCAGTCCTCAATTGGTTTACAGCAGCTAGAAGTCAAACCATGCCGATACATATTTTACTTCATTGTAACTTGTTTATTACAAATACATACCTACATGCTTAGGTATGAAGCTTTCAAATAGTGCTTGTTTTAAACAAAAAATACAAAATGTACACAAGTTTGCAATTTATTCTCTTTTCAACAAGAAAATTCTGTAACTCGAAGTCTCCATAAGTCGAAGTTTTTTTTGGGATAATGGTGATTCGAGTTATGGAAGTTCGACTCGACTGTATAATAAAAATGTGTTATAAAAAAAATTTATATAAGGAAAACAGTAAGATAAAAGAATGTTTATACGTACATTAAAGCCCGTTTTGCACAACTTACCGATAGCTTAAAAGCCACGGTGCCACAGACACAAATATTCAATACACACAAAAAAATTCATAGGTAAAATTTACTAAAAACTTGGTATAAAATTAACTAAGCGCAAGGGTAGCATGGCAGTATCTAAGTTTCTTTGGTAAACTATTAACTTAGGTAGTTTCAATGTTCGAAAAAGTATCTACAAATTTTGTCAAACTTACTTAAAAACTTTGAAAATCTACCAATGATAGCAAAGTAAATTTATATATTTATTTTTGGTAAATTATCTAATTTCATTTTGTATAAGAACAAAGATTTTAGGGAAATTGCCTACTTTTCTTTGATAACGTAAGAATCTTTTTTAAGCTCTAGATACTATTTTTGATTTATATAAATAAAATTAACAACCTTTTTCATTTCTTTAAAACACTTTATTTATCAATTTATAATTTTTCAAAAATTACATTGTAATTAAATGGTTATTTGTATATGAATGAATAGGGTGTAGGGCATTCGGCAGGTAAAAGTATACAGTTAGTCTTCATAACTTGCTATTATTCTCGAATTTTCTTGAAGTTTTACTGGAATACCTTTAATAGCAGCGTTCGGATTTAAGCGGCAAAACAAACTGAAAATATAAGAATGTTTGCAATTATGTATATTAATTTGAATTATCTTGAAAAATTATCGAAGAATTTTAAACTTGTTTGACAATTCCAAATAATTTTTAAGTCCCTGTCCATATTATGTAAAATTTGCTGCAAAAAGTTTCTTTGATTCTCTTTCGAAACTGCATCCGTGTCCATACAATGAAATTTTTGTTTTCCAGCATTTAGTTAGGTATTTTGATTGCCTTCTCTCTTTCTTCTTCTTCTCTCAACTATAAACTTAAAAATCTGCTCTCACAACTTTTCCAAACGTCTTTTCCATATCACAATCAAAATCAAATATTTCGCAGCAATTGTTTCATAATATGGACGGGGGTTTATAAACGCAATACATAGAGCAAAAAAAGATATAAAGTTTTAAAATGTGCATTTAAACATTAGTTCAGTATTAGGCTCTCAAAAGTGCAAATGCAAAATATCGTAGCTCTTTTGTTAAATCCACTAACAAAATACAAAGAGTTTCCGTTAGATTTAATTAAATTGCAACGATATTTTACATTTGCTTTTTGGCAAGCCTTATATTGAACTCCGCTATTGAATACTTTGTGCAACCATGAACACATTAAAATGCCCACAAAGAATATGTGGATAAGTAAAATTTGTTTACATATAAAACAATCCATACCTTTTTTGAATATTTTTCCTTGTTTCTTTCTTGAAATATCTTATATAGGTATTAAATAGGTAGCATATATTTTATTTAACACACATCTGTAAATTAAAATTAAAATTAAGAATGTTTTATTTATACATATGTATGTGCATACCTTTTTTATTCTTCATACTCGTAGTTTGCTTTTTCTGTTATTAAATTAAATTTAATTTTTTTAATAGGTATAAACCTTTTCTTCACAAAAAATTCCCATTGACAGTCAAATAAAATACAACTTCATATACATACATACATATTATAAAAATCGAAGAAAAAACTTAATTAGTAATATTAACAAAAAATTAAGGCAATACTTCCTTTATATATTACAAAATATTTTAGATAATTAAACTTGGTTTTTTGTTTCTATATAAAAAAATTACCTATGCACGCTTTGGTAAAATTAACGAGATTATTTTTTTGTGTGTAGGATACAGCTAGAAACGTGGATATACATAACTTCTAATCGGTTGGATCGATTTTCTTCAAACAAAGCTAAGAACATTCTCGATCGGCATCTTTTTTACTCTACGATGGAACGGGCAGATACATGGATACACACAGATGAACACTACAAACTTGTAACATTCCTCTTTTTTGGGCAGGGTGGAAAACATTGCTTTAAATAAGAATTTTTTGTTTAGAAAAAAATTTTAATTTAAAATTTGAAAAATTTAAAGAAAATCATTTGACAATTTTCTTTTTTTTAATCCAAATTTTTAAGTTCATGAAATTTAATTTTTCATTAAATTATTTTTATGAAGAAAGGAATTTTACAACATGAAAATTAATCAAAAATGTTATTGATAATCTTTCATTCTTGACGTGGCTGGGGCTCGAACCCCGGCCGGCAGGTTACCATGACATGTTTCGATCGCAACCACTCGATCTCCCCAGATGGATTTGCCGTCTTACTCTCGCAGCCATCGACGACTGCTGACGTCAATAGTCAAACATCAATCCTTAAACCAAATTGTATTCTAACATTTGGTAGATCGAAATTTGCTTTCCTGAATGATTATCCATTTTAATTGATTTTACATGTTTTTCCTTACTTCTGTTTTTTCGTACTTTCGTCAAGAATTTTTCTTGAAGTCCATGTACATTTTTTGTTTTTTCATTATGTCTTTCTCTTTTCTGTTGACCTTTTTCAGCACAACTTGAAGGACAAATGTACACATAGAGCTCGTGCCTTAGCTTTCCTTTCTTCATAAAAATAATTTAATGAAAAATTAAACTTCATGAACTTAAGCCTAATTAAAAATATTAAAAATTTGGATTAAAAACCATAAATAGTTCAACAAAATAACCACAATACTAATTAATTTTTTTTTGCAAGGATTTTTTTCATGGATATTTATATTTGAAAATTTATATTTATATTTGAAAATAATTTCATATCAATGTTTGATTTTTTTTTTCAATAAATGAAAATAAATTTTAATCAACAAAGATATTTATATGATATGGAAATTAAAAATAAAAAGTTTTAGGGTCTCTGGAAAATAGTACCCACATAGGTATATTTTTATTTATCTTTAAAATAAATTTCAAAGACTTTTGTTACTTAAACCTAATATAATATTTTTTTCTTAAAGTAGTTTTTATGCATATATTTAAACCAGTGATGTAAATTATGATTGTGTTGGTGAGATTACTCTTATCTCTTACATGCCCAGCGGGCGAAATATGCGGTTGCGAGGCCTATTGCGAGGCCTTATTAAAGACCTTTTCTAAGGGTCATCTATGTTCGATTAAATTGTTGGGAATCAGGTAAGATATTAAAACTTACAAAACATTTTCATGAAAGGGCGATGCAAACACCAGGGCCAGCATTATGCGAGGAAATATAGTTCATGCTTTCCATTCATTTTTCATCAGACCATTTAAAGTTAACTTACATTTATTGCTATGAAGACTTAAAAGCAATAAATAATAATACAATTATCGAAAAATGTTGAGTTATGGACAGACACAATCAGTTATTATTTAAATAAATTTAATTTGGAACCTCAGAAACTTTGCTTATTTTTTGGAAAAATTGCGCAGTTCACAATATTTGAAGTCTTTTTACAACCTAATACAATTCTTTCCAATATTTTTCGTTTTCTGCTCAACATACCTTTGCGAATTCTAACAATGAAAATTCATTTGCTCATACTAATGCAAATATTAAGTTTAAAAATATTCTGTAAGTATTTACCACCATTATAAAAAGAGAAGATTTTACTAGCCTATAATAAATACTTTTATTTACCAATAATATCTTCTAAATTTATATTGGAGTTTCGTAACAACAAAAAATTTTTTTGGTTTGCGGATGGTAATTTATTGCGTTGTTTTGAGCAAATGTATTTCAAATCGGAAAATATTTATTCGCAAAGATATGTTGAGGAGAAAAGCGACAATCATTTGAAGGAATTTTTTTTTTCATATAGGATATAGCGCCCCGTCTAAATTTTTCCAGAACTCAATAATATTTTCCCTGTCTGGAGGATTAATTTCGCTCCTAAGTATGATTAGTTCCGACTGGATGCTGAATTCATAACTCGCAATGTCGCACTTAAAGGGATTTTGGAATATGTTAAGTAGTGGTTTTATATCCTCAAAATCTTGAAAACGATCTTGAAAGTTGTAAAAAAGGTTTTCAAAAATTGCCAAATACTCAGATTTTTTCAAATATTTCTCCTTGTCATAAATAAGCAAAGTTTTAGGAAAGTTGGAAAAATCTTCATTATTTATTTCATTTGTTAATAAAAATAATTTGGTTTTAAAATTAAAAACAATCGTATATATGTCACTTAAATTGTTTCCCTTTCCTTGTAGTTCCAAATTTAGCTCATTTAAAATACTGCTTGTATCCGCCAGAAACGCAAGGTCTAAAATGAACTCATAATCATTCAACTGTATTAATTCACATTCGTCTAAATTTTCAGTTTCCCAAAAACGCAACACCTCTTTTCTAAGATCGAATAACCTGTTTAGACAGTCACCCCGACTAAGCCAACGAACTTCCGTAAACATTTTTAAGTCGTGGTGATTGGCGTTTACGTTTTTAAGAAAACTTACAAATTTTCTGTGAGTTAATGAATGATGACCCCCCCCCCCCGTGTTCTATTGATTATCCGCTCTGCAGTCTTAATAGCGGCATGATCACTTATAAATTTTGAGGCAAGCATGGACTGATGAATTATGCAATGGAAAGCATGTACATCAATTCCATTTTGCTTAAGCTGTCCTACGAAACCTTCATACTTCCCGGCCATAACGTTTGCACCATCCGTGCAAACTCCTGCTAATTTTGAAGATTGTGTAACAGATATCAGGTTTTCAAAGACTACGTCGTATAATACCTTACCTGTTACATTACCGTAAAACGTTTCAAGTGAGTACATAGTTTCAAAAACATTGTACTCACTATCTATGCATCGAACACAAATGACCAATTGTATATGTGCAGCTAAAATTGATGTGCGCTTGACGACACTATTTCGGCTCATGGGAAGCGTTTTTATTACGCTGCAATCGATTTTCAGTTTTTCCAAAACTGCATTGAAAAGCTTTTTTATAAATGCCCCATCGGAAAATGGTCTTCCCTGTTTTACTATTTCCAAAGTTAGTAAATTTGATATTTCTATTTATAACTCTTCTATCCTATCTTCATGCTCTTCTTCTTGTGATACCCAACTTTTCAAGCTATCCAAATTAACCTTTTTTTTAATCTTATATTGGTTTTCCCTTTCTTTTACTTCATATTGTTTAATATCATTATGGAAATGATCATAATGCCTTTTCAAAGTATACAATCTCTTAAGTTCAAATGTTTTAAAACATAAGAGACATTGAAAATAATTAAATGCATTTTTTATCATAAAATATTTTTTATATGGCATCATTTATCTTTTTTTTAATAAACTCATCCGCTTGCACGTCCGTTATCGCTGTCTACAAGACTATTAAATGAAATTCTAATTTGAAGTTTACAGCTATACACAATTGTACATAGAAATGGATTTCCCTGGTCTATTTATTCAAAAATAAAATGAATTACATCAGAATTATAACGTGAAAAAGTTATTTTAGTAAAAAGTTAGGGTATTCATAGTGGTAAGTAAAATAGAAAGGGTATTCACGGTGTTGAGTTACTCATACTTCAAACATCTGTGCATACATTTTAATTCTAGCTAATGGTATATCATAACTTTTTACAAAATACCAAATGCGCACCTGAGTTTGCCTGCAAAAATGTATAAAGTCATTATAACAGGTCAAAGTTACGTTAAATAAATACCATAAAGTAGTAAGGTTTACTCTTTAGACTCGGTCATATAATTGTAGCATAAAAAAGTAAGCAATAAAAATAGTGCGAAACAATAAAGTTTCATTAATACATCAATAAAACACATCTTCTTACCCAAAAATTTTACCTGTTGTCACATTTGCTTTTATGTGTATAGGTTTACACATAAATTGTAGCAAAACCAGACTTTTTTAACTTGTTTTTTAAATATTTTTACCTACTTAAGAAAAGAGTTTTCAAAAAAAAAAAACCCACCGACGCGATTGGTACAGAAACAAAAATATTTTTACAATCACAAAATACCAACAAATTCTTGTGGCTTTTTCTTTTCTTAATAATTTCTGCATTTAGGTACGTCTTTTTAACGAAAGAAAAAGGGACCCTGTTACAGGCATCAACGAATTTTTTTCACGAACAAAACACATATCGTTAGCTTAAATGCAAAACAATTATTTTGAAAATTTGAAATTTTTGTTGATTAGGATTCACTTTACATATATATTTTTATAAACTTTTAAAATTCTATCTTAAAAAATAACCACAATTGCACAATTGTGCAAAGAAATGGAAATCCCTGTTTTAAAATCATTGTACAATGTCAAAAACAGAAATAAAACAAAACAAAAACATAGATAATAAATAAAATAAAAAAGATAATAAAACAAAAAACATACAGTTATTGTATATTTATTTTTATACATAAATATATTTAGAGGCCTCAAAACAGGCCTTGCAATATTTGCGATATTTCCCGCTGAATGAGAGTGTTTCTCAGTAAACAATTATATTTTACGCTCGCAAAATAAAAGAGCGTAATTTGCACAATTGTGCAAGGCGCTGACATCCCTGATTTAAACAAAAAATAATATATCACATATAGTAGTATCCCAGTTTAACGAGTTATATATTGTCAGGCCCTTTCGTTATATCGAAAAATTCGTTAAATCCCGAAGTTTTTTTTAATACATTTTTATTAATGAAACAATAATATTTTAATAAAACAAAGTAAATTCGTAGTTTCCATTCATAACACAAACAAAAAATAAATACTTTATATAATTTTCAATTAAATGAGTACATCTTTTAGGCATTTTGATGTCAACTTTACAAAAATTACGTAAAATTTGAAACAGAAAACAAACGGTTTCCTGATGATCTGGTCGAAGCAACCGGCGAAATGCGCATAGAAGCAAGCTTTCCCTCACAAATAAATTTCAGTGTATTTATCAAATATGAAAAACTGGGAATTTAGCACGTCATACGGAAAACGTATTAATGAAAACAAACATTTGTTTTGTAAACAAAAGAAAAAAATTTCTTTGTAACGTACAAATTTTTATTTTGGAGAGCAAGTATTTTCTTCGTAAGAAAAGAAAATACTTCTCTGAACTCGTTGTTTTCAGTAAAATCGCTCTTAAAATATGGTAAAAATGTATACAAAAAAAAAGCAAATATGTTTTCTATTTTGTTTTTTCAATTTTTTTTGTAAAAATCGTTATAGGTATAGAGTATAAAAATTTGATGTTTGTTCGTATTATAAGGTACTCAATGGAAAAAATATGACCGTACGTTAAATCGCGAATTCGTTAAACTGAGTATACGTTAAACCGGGATACCACTGTATATCATTTTTAACAAAATCATTTACATTCTTTAATGATCCTAATGTTTCCTTAATAAAAAACCAATGCCGACAATAGGGTCATTAAATGCCGAACTTAGGAAAAAAGTGCCGACTACAGGCACAAATCCTATATTTTAAGACACTCGGAATTTTTTCAAATTAAATAAAAACAAACATTAAAACAGTAAATTGAGTTAATAGCACAGAATTTGCTTAGCAACTATAATAAATTGACAATACTATTTTTGTGCTCAAACCAGGAGCCTAATTCTGGCAGTCGTGATCGAGTACTTTCTCGATTCGAAAGCAATTTTATTAATAATTCTTTCAGTCGATACTGAACGAATCGAAATTATTTTTTCATTTTTGTGAAATTCAAATTCAGCTTTACAACACTGAAAAAATAATTCGATTCGTTCAGTATTGACTAAAATAAATCAGGTATGTGTGGAAAATCGATCGATTTCAAAACGACCGTTTTTAAAAGGTGTGATGAATTTCGAACGATTTTAAAATCTATTTCTGAATTAAAGTCTTAAATTTTCGTTCAGAATACACTTCAGTTAACGTATATAATATAAAATTTTAAAGAATAAACACTGAAAATGAAAGGAATATGCATTTAAAATCCTTTTTAAAAGATACTGAAAACGATATTTTCGGTTTCAAATCGTATCGTTTTTAAAATCTATTTCCATCACATACCTGACTAAATTGCTTTCGAATCGAGAAAGTACTTGATCACGACTGCCAGAATCTGGTCCCAGCACTTATTTGAAAACGAAAAATTTTGCGCTGACGGCCTCATATAATAGATAATTAAAATTTTTTTATGTCAATATTTTGTATTTTTTTCTTTTTAAACTATAAAAGAAAGAAAATTACTTTGATTATTTTCTTCTAGATGACAATTTAGGGATATTGATAAGCTATTGCGTAACAGTGCAGCCACACGATCAAGATTTTCTTGATAGTCTTTTACATATACTGATTGTCAAAATATGCAAAAGTTGACAGCTGTGACGTAGGCTGCACGCAAGTTGAGAGCAATTTACTTTTTCAAGATGTCGTCGCCGAGAAAACAACTCAAAATGTTTTGCTATTTTCCACTTTTTTTGATTTTTCTGCACTGTAGGCTGTTCAAAGGGACTTTATCATTTTGCTTATTAATTTTATTAATAAACATATTTCACTATTTTTTTAGGTTTTTAGTTAAAATTTTAAAATTCCCGCAACAATTTGTAAAAAAAAAGAACTTCAGCTTTTGCCGGCAAAATATTTGTGAAAAAAAAACAAAAACAACTTCAAAAGATTTGTAATAAGCTGTTTTCTTGAACGAAAATTAATACACTCACTGGCAAGAGAATTTTAGAGGCAAGTTCGTATAAATTTTTAAAAGTATGAGTGTATTGGTAAAAAAGTGTGAGTGTATTAAAACTTGATAGCCAAAACTTGATCGTGTAACCCTCAAGTTAGGGAATATCTTCCATTTGTTTGCAGGGTTTCAATTATCAAATAATAAAAAATAGGGTGCACAATTATTAGATATTTTTTAGAAACCGGGTTTCGAGTATTACGACTATATAATTACGGGAAATTTAATTTCTTTTTTTTTACTTTTTCGTGCTGCAAGTGATAATTTTTAAAATTTGCTCTAATATTGAACTTAGAAACATTATATACCTAATAGGTGCATGGTCCTGAGTAAATGAAAACCTATAACGTGAAATATGTTGGCGCTCTTTGTTTTCCATTTGCTACTTTTTGAATTTTTGTTAATTTTCGACCTAAAAAGATAAAATAAAACATGCATGGTCCTGAGTGAATAAGAGTATGTAAAGGGGAGATTTTTGGTACTTTTCGTTTAACGTCTGGTACTATGATTAATTTTCGTTAATATTAGACATAGAAAAATAAAAAAATAATAATGACAATCTATAAAGGAGATTTTTTGATAATTTTTTGTTTTTCAATTGATAACTTTTATATTGAACTTACAAAGTTAAATTAACTCACGTGGAAGATAAAATATGAACCGGAATCAATCCAATAAGACGGAAAAACGAAAAGCTCGAAACATGTAAATTCATATACACTCACCTTGCAGGCACACGTTCTAGTTGGTCTTGATAGTCTTTTACATATCAAGCCCTAATAGCAAAAATGATGTAACCAACAAAAATAAAATTTTACAGGAGGTTTTTTTTAAATATTTTTGCTTCAAGTCTAGGGTTTCGTTTGAAATTGCTTTTGCTCTTATTTCGTAATGGTACTTCCCAGATTATCGATTTTCATCAAAATTATCGATTTTCATCAAAAAACAAAAATCTAAAATGTTGTTGGTTACATCATTTTTGGTATTAGGGCTCGATATACTGTGTCAAAATTTACATAAATTGAAAGCTGTGACGTAGGCTGAACTCAATTTGTAAGCAATTTACTTTCAAGAAGTCATCAAAACAACAACGTATAAAGAAAAACAAGTTATCAGCTGTTAAATTGAAAGTAAAATTTCCAAACAAATGGAAAGCTGAAATTGAAAGCCATCTCGTGGTTTAAAAAGTGTGAGTAGTAAAAAGTAGTAAGAGTTTATTGCAAACTGAAAGGAATTGAAAGGCAAAACTTGATCGTGTGGCCTCCAAGTAAAAGACTATCAAGAACAACTTGAACGTGTGGCTGCAAGGTTAGATGTACTATGTTTTCTTCATATTTACATAAAAATTTGTGGTCGAATTTTGACCATTATGCGAACACTAGTTTAATTAAAAGATTGTGCCGAGTATATTCCGTTTTAAAATTCAAATAATTTATTTTTCGAACACTCTTTTGGTATGTTTAATAATTTACCAATTTCATTGCTTAAATACACCCACGAAAAATAATCATTTTTATTAAAAATAGAACTTGTAGTGTGATTGATAATCTTTTAATAAAAATTAAGTAGATCTAGTCATTATTATATAGGTATGTATCAAGGCGAATTCACTACATGTAATATCGGTTCTACTACGGTAGTACAACTCGTACAAAAACCACAAGCAATTTGTTTTTGAAAAATCATTGTACAATGTCAAAAACAAAACAGAATCAAAAATAATAATAAAAAAAAAAAATTTGACATCAAACAATTATAGTGCTTTAAAAAAGTTATCGACATGGCTTTAAAGATCACCTGTAATGAAATCGCCTTGTGTATGTATATAGACAGATACATATACTTCATATGTACTTTAAATATACATGCATATTTAGTTTATGTAGTATATGTGTTGTTTCATGTTTTATAAATATTATATAAATTTTATATTGGTAATACATATTTAATTTTAAATAAACACGTACTTGTATATCGTCAACTTAAATGCAAACATTTCAAAATCAATAACAATAAAGTGTTCTTGGAGTTTGAATTTCTTTAACATAATCTCCATTTTTTATCGCTGGGGTTTCAAAATTTGCATGGACATGTACTTTGTTAAAAAGAACGAAAATCCATAAAAAAACTCAATTTAGAAATGTTATGCAGTTACGTCCGTTTGCATTTAAGGTGTCGATATGTATGCAGTATGTGTGTTGTTACATGTACATATTGTAAATATTATGATGTTAATTTTATATTGGTAATACATATTTAAATAAACAAGTGCATAGTATGTATTTGTTTTTAGTATAAAAGCAAATAAAAATTTAAAAAATAAAATATAATAATACATTTTAAAACACCATTTGTAACTACTAAAAATAAGAGGAAAACATAACAGATTTTTTGTTTATAAAAAAATTAATAAGGAAATAAACACAATTTAAAAGAATGTAGCATTTCTTTACGTTGTAGGAAAATATTTATCAATATCTGAATCCTCTGAAATCATTTCCAATGAATGAAAGTTTGTTTTAATATAGGTTTTGCATTCTGATGATGCTGTAAAAGAAAACATTTTAGTAGAAGGAAAA
This sequence comes from Pollenia angustigena, assembly GCA_930367215.1. NCBI lineage: Eukaryota > Metazoa > Arthropoda > Insecta > Diptera > Polleniidae > Pollenia > Pollenia angustigena. The sequence goes on from OV884058.1 coordinate 48,000,961, forward strand.
TATATTTGAAGCTAATAAATATATCTTTACAACTTACCTAATTTACCATCTATAATACGGTTCGTTATACGTTTGGCCAAAACTTTAAACAATTCTTTGGTAGCAATTTTTCTTTTATAGTAGGGATTTAAATTTTCGACAACAGTTTTACTTATATCATTCTTTTGTTTTTGAGCGGCTTCACGTTCCTTTTGTAACTTTTGTTTTAAGATAAATGAAGAGCCTGAAGAGGTTGAGCTTGATAAAGGATTTTGCTTTGAGGATGATAGTTTTACATCAGCATCTGTTTGATTTGATGTTTTCGCATCCATGGAATAGAATGTAGAAGGTATCGATGCAGAAGAAGAAGTTGTATTGCTACGATGGGAGGAAGGTTGATAATTGTTTGACGATTTTATTTTAGAAGATGTAGCCGAGAAAGAATTTGAAGAAGTGTTTGCTTTGTTAAGAGAACTTTTCTCTTTACTCGATGAGTATTTTGTTGGGTTGGTGCTAATTTTGTCTTTATTTAAACAGCTATTTGTCCCCTTTTCTTTTAATTTTTCTTTTCTTTCTTCATATTTTTTGTTTTCATTTTCGATTTTATCCAACAAAGAAAGTATATCATCAGGTTCTTTTTCCTTGTCTTCCTCTTCATCATCATTTTCAAAGTCAATTTTATCATATTCAGTTTCCACATCGGGTGGTGTGTAGATCAAGTGGCTGCGATATTTATCTTTGGAGTCTTTATGAAAATGAGTTATTCTTTTGGGCTTGAAAATATTGCTATAGGATGAGGTTGAAGACGAAGAGGAGATTTGAAAAGATTTGTCTTCATTTTTATTAATCATTTTAGTTTCTTTTTCATCTTTGAGTTCTTCATTTTCTTCTTGCTCCAGTTTTTCAATTTGTAATTTTAATTCTTGTTCTTTAGAAATAAGAATTTCTAAATTGTCTTCACTCCCTGCTCGTTCATGTTCTGCTTCCATTCTGTTTTCTTCGTCATCTGGTTTAATGTCTAAATCGTCTTCGTTTTCAGGAGAATCGATTTTTTCTAGTTTTATATCCATATTTCCATTTTCTTCGGGTTCTTTGTCTTCCAAACTGGTATTAGAAGATTCTTCGTCTGAATTTTTTGAGGCATTAAAAAAACTGCTAATGGTAGTTTGATTGGACATGTCTTGTTTATAACTTTTAGGTTTTTTTAATGCTTTTGGAATATCGTTTTTACTTTTACCAGTATTTGCATTACATTGCGGATTCTGTTCTTCTAACTCCTTAAGTTTGCGCTCAAAATATTCTACACTTCCTCCGTTCCAAACGCTCTTTTTAACTTCTGGTTTCGGTACATAATCCATCAAAATTGGCATTAAACGCTGTTTACTAGTCAGTTGTTTAATGGTCGCAAGCTAATAATGAATTAAAAGTTTTTTTAATTATCTAGACATCTAGCTGTTTTTTTTTTTTTTTTTTTTTTTTTTGATCATACCTCCTTTGCTACAGCATGCCTGTACATATTAACTACTTTTTGCTTGGAAAAACATTCATATTCAATATCGGCGGCCACAGCTTCATAATCTCTTTGTATTAAGGCACTTCTAGGTTTATCTTCTTCACTATTCTGTACATTAACCTTAAGGGCTTCTGCTATCGCAGTTAAATAGCTTTCACGCATTGATATTTTGAGGCCAGATACCTTCGTTGTCGTCGCTTGAGCTTGATGTATGCGTGTCATATGGGTTGCAGATTCTTGTTCCAACTCTTTGGCGGCATTCAAACATTTACGCAATTGAAATTGTTTTCGTATAAAGTCTTCGGTCTCACGTTTAGCTTTTTTCGCCAACTGATCATGTGAATCCTCACCAAATTCTTCATCAGAATCTCCAGCCTCGTTTCTATAAAATTGTGTAGATCTTTTGATACCAGCTCGGCCACCTGTAAAATATATATTATGATAGCCGTAATTGTAGAAAAAATTTACTTTTTCGTTTACCTTCATATAAATCTGAACTATCTTCCATAGAAATGGCGGTCTTAAATGCAGCATCCATACACAAACTATGAAATGTTTGTAAGGCCTTTTCCATTTTTTTGGGATTCTTACAAACATCACACTTGTCCACACATTCCGGAGTTGGATCTCCAAAATAATTTGAGAATAGTTTATGACGGCACTGTAACATTTCACAAAATGAAACAATCTCATCGAAATTTTTTAAGGCTCTTTGAGCCATTTCTTGTTTTCCCGAACATGAAGAGCTCCGGGAACGATTAATATCGTTCTGAAGAAGAAAACGTATAGATTTCACATCTTCACGACCATAATATAGACGACAATATGACTTAAGACCATCACGTCCAGCGCGACCAGATTCTTGATAATAAGCAGCTACATTTTGGGGAACATCCCAATGAATAACAAATCTCACGGTAGCTTTATCAACACCCATGCCAAAACTGTTGGTGGCTACAATAATGGGATATTCACCACGCATCCATTTCTCCTGGACGTCGACACGTTCGGATCCCTTGAGACCAGCGTGATATGCAACAGCGCCTACACCTTGGCGTGACACACCCAAAGCAACTCGTTCGACGTTTTCTCGGGTACGGCAATAAATTATACCACAACCTCTTTTAGAAGCTGGAGTATCACGAAATTCTTCTTCGTCTCCCAGACAGTACAAGGCAAAGGAGGCTAAATGTTGGAAGTCATCTTGAATTGAGTTTTTAAAGACGACATCGTAAAAGAGATTCTTACGGAAACTGGGAGTTGCAAATTTTGCAACGGGTAAATTTAAACTCAACTGTTTAAATATGTCTTCGCGTACATGTCGGGAAGCGGTGGCAGTTAATGCTATCCAAAGTATATTGGGATATTTCTTACGCAGTTCTCCCAATTTTAAATAATCTGGACGAAAATCGTGACCCCATTGGGAAACGCAATGAGCTTCGTCCACCGCCACATAGGAAATTTTGTCGTATTTCACTAATTGCCCCAACAGCTCTTGGAATCCCTTGGTGGCTGCTTGTTCTGGTGTTATGTATAAGAAACGTATGCTAGGTTTAATTGCCTTTAAATCATTTACCACACGATCTCTTTCTTTTTGGGTCATCTTTGAATTTAAGGAGTCGGCTTGAATTTTCCACTTAGCCAAATGATCTATTTGATCTTTAATCAACGCCAATAGTGGAGAAAACACAATCGTTATTTTACCCTCTGACATTAGTCCAGGCAATTGAAAGCACAGTGACTTACCGGAGCCGGTGGGCATACTCACATAAATATCACGTTTTTCTGCAATACAAAAGCAAATGAATTAGTTTTACAAACACTTCTTAGATGCATTTTTTCTTTTGGAGCGACCACTCACTTTTTACAGCACACTTAATGGCCTTTTTTTGCAATTCGGACTTGAATTCTTTAAAGCCAAAAAAATTTTCCAGACTTTCATACATTTTATTTTCAATTTCATCTCTTTCGCCACTCATTTTGCAAGTTTTTTTTTATTAGTTAAATTATTAGTTTTGCATTACTTTTAAATTGTTTTCCTTTTGTGAAATTTAAATATAAGAATATTTTATTATCTTTTGTGTTTTTCCTCGTTGTTTTGTTTTCTTTCGTATTCAAGAAAAACACACACATGCAGCCATAGTATACAACGCTGCTGTCAAAAAGGCGCCAACAGCTGAGTACAGGGTTAACGTACGCCGACTAAAAACGCAAATTTACTCCTTTTTGCCTACCTACGACTTTTTTATGTAAGACTTTTTTAATTCGTCGCTCAGTTTTTCGGTGTTTTTCACATAAATTTTACAACACGTTCAATAACTTGTGTTGTAAATATTTTTTGAGCTTTGAGAATTTTTTGATATTGTTTGCGACCTTTTCTACTTTAAAAGAAATCGTCAAAATTAAGAAGAGCGATCAAGTCTGGCATCGTCGTTATAATATTAACAGCAATCAGCGTTACCAGAAGATTTGGAAGGAAAATCTTAATTAGGGAAAACAATTGGGGGATTTACAAGGTGTGCTATCATTTTATATTGTCATAATCAAGGCGAATTCAACAAGGTAAGCTCAACTCGTCAGCCGTTCATTAGCTGTCTCCACGGCGAATTAACAAAAAATAGGGAAACGTCAAAATATAATTTTGTTTATGTCTTGCGCCAAAATAACCGAAAAAATTTCTTTGAAAAACTGCGAAGAATTAAAGTGAATTTAATAATCTCTTTTATAAACCAAACCAAACAAAATTTTTATTTTGTTTTTCAATCAATTTTTGCCTCGTCAGCATTTTTGACAGCCGCCTATTAAATTGCAAAAATATACATGGGGCTTTTTGTAGTTGTAGAGTTGCACTTACCTTGTTAAATTCGCCTTGGTCATAATGTTCTAACATTTTAGAATGGTTTAAAAATATTGTTGTTCCTTTGTAAACAAAAAGTGTCTTAAATTAATAGAACTTTGCTTGCTATGTTTATTGTGCTGTCGTAATTAATCAGAAGAGACCAGCGCTGAGGGTCTGAGCCGATCCGCATTAGTTTTTGTAGCCGTCGCCGTTGATGGTATAGTTTTATCCGGCTAATATCCCAATTTAACCTTAATTTATAGTAAATAATGGCTTACTTAGCAATTCTACATGCTGTGGGGAATATAGGAATAGACTGAATACTAAATTATCAAGCTTGAGGTCTTTTTTTAACTTTATACAAAACTTTGAACGTTTATTTTAACCAATATTTCGGCACTTCTTTGAATGCCTTCTTCAAGGTTTTTCTTTCTTTTTTAACACAATTTAACAATTTTCTTACAACAAATTAAACAATATATTAAAATGACAAATTAAAAAATTTTTCAATAGAAAAATTAAATTTTTTTAAAAAATTTTTAAATTTTTGTCATTTTAATAAATTGTTAAATTCTTATAAGAAAATTGTTAAATTGTGTTGAATAAGAAAGAAACCAAAAATATTATTGTCGGTATGTGTAAAATCTTGTCGCTGGTATTGCCTAAAATTATGTTAATCCTTTCAAATATGCATCCTGTTTAACCTTAGGGCCAAGGCGAATTAATTCAAGGTGGTCTTATTTTGAAAGCAACACTGTAAAATGTTTTAACGTTGTGTCAAGGCGAATAACCTACAGGTGGCGACGAAAAGACAGCCGGTTATTTTTTTGTCATGCCAGAAATGTCGGCCCAAAGAAAAATGGCCCAAGAAAAAAAATGAAAAATCGCCCAAATAAAAAATCGCACAAAATAACATGAAAAATTACCCAAAAAATTATATTTGAAATTTTGCCCACAAATAACGAAAAAGGGCCCAAAAAAATGAAAAATTACCCAAAAAACAAAAACAAATTTGTTCCCAAAAAAAAAATGAAAAATTACCCAATTTGCAAAAAAGTGTTTATTATTCATACAAATTTAGTTGCATACAAATGTAAGTTTTATGTAAAAAATTGCATTGTATCTTCAACAGCAGCTCAGCAGTATGGACGGTAATACTTATTTGAGCCCTCCGCCAAACTTTGTGCACTCTTCAATAGTTAAATATTAATTAATCACTGCATAGTTATAATCAGGGAAACCAAAAATATGCAATTGCATGTTTTTTCTTGTGCGACCAATGAAGGCAGAAACAATATATTTCTCCGTTTTGGAGCTTTTTATGAATTTTGGCATCGATTTGTTAGTGCATATTTTACCGGTTGGAGCATTTTTTTGCATAATTTAGCTAAAATGCCCTTTTTGCACCATTTTTTAAGTTTTTAGTGCATATTTTTCCTTTTTGAGGCCTATTTTGATACATGTTAAATTTTTAATTTTTTAGATTTCTACAAGAGCTTTCGCAACAAATAAATTTTTTTGCAGTATTTTGGCTTATTGTTTTAAAAATTTATCTTTATACCCAATATGTTGCTTCAATTTCGTAAGCTATTTTCAATTTTTACTCAAAAATTGTAAGACAAAGCTGGTTGTCAGTGAAGATAAATGTTATTTTAAACTTTAAAATTTTATATATGCATAAGCAAAAATTAAGGAAACAACAATTATATACGTTTTTGGCGATGTGTGCAATACATAGAAATTTGGAGCAATCTTTAATTATTCTGATCACCTCACAATCACTTTTTAAGGGGATCTAACGATGTTTATCGATCCGTCTGGCTGGTTGTCTGTCCATGCTAACCTTGTGCGCAAAGTACAAGTTGCAATCTTGTAATAATTTGATCAAATTTTTACTAAGAAAGAATTCTTTCTAAATAGTAAGAATCGCTTTATAATTTTATATATTTCCCATTAAAACTTCTTTCCAAATTAGACTCTTGGTGTCCATAAGCTATATATTTATGTTGGTATTTAGATTTAATTCGCCCCAAAAATATTTTACTGCAAATTAAATTCTTTTCGGATCATTTAACAACTATAAATAGCCTTCTTCCAAACAATTTAAGACAAAAAATCTCATATGGATGTTGATATTTAAATAATATTCGGCACAAATAACTCTTATATGAATTTAAACTTCTTAACATATCTTTGGTTTTGTCGCTTCCAAATAGGGTAAAATCTAGAAAATTCGCCTGTAAATACTATGGAGTTTGGGCTTTACCGATTATAAGTTTAGAATTGTTTTTATTGAATGGATCTGTTATTTAATTGTTGAATATTTTGTTTTCAAATAAGCAATTTTTGAATTTTTTGGGGCATATTTTTGACAACTTTCAGCGCATATTTTCAAGTTTTTACTGCATATTTAATGCGCATAAAACGTGTTTTTAGAGCATATTTCTGGTTTCTTACTCAAAACAGTTTGCGAAGCCGGATTTTTTATACCATAAAGATGAAAATCCTTGCGCCCGACCGAAGGCCGGATATGCCGAGACGCATTAGTTAGCGAAGCCGGTGTTTGCTATACCATAGAGGAGAAAACCCTTGCGCCCGTCTGTGCAGAGAAGCTTTAGTTAGCGAGATGGTATTTGTTATACCATAGAGGAGAAAATCCTTGCGCCCAAAAGTGTTTTTGTTATATATTAAATATATACACCCAGAGCAGCAAAACCATTTTTAAAAAATTTTAACCATATTATGTTTTATTTAACCAAATCATTGTCACCGACAACCATATTATTGTTAAATTAGTTTCTTTAAAAATTGTTTTGTTGGTTGCGGCCACAATAAAACATGTTTTCTCTGCGCATTTGCAGATCTTGTTTTGTATTTAACTTCTTTAGTAATTATGGACACTGTGACACTTTTGAAAATGTCATAATGTCCATTAGCAAAGTGTCATTATGACATTTTCAAAAGTGTCATAAAGTCCATGGACACTGTGACACTTTTTGGAGTGTCATAACGTCCATGGACACTATGACACTGGACGTTATGACATGCCACCTCATAAAGTCCATGGACACTGTGACACTTTTTGGATTGTCATAGTGTCCACGGACACTATTCCCTTTTATTTTAAGGATCGCGGTGCTAGATCATACAATAAACTTATAACTTCTTCACTTTCCCGTTTTATTTTTTTAATTCGTATTCTTAATCATTGTAATTACTCACAAATAATTTTTATTTTTTACAAGAAATAAATGGTTCACTTGAAAAACATATTTATCCGCGAAGTAAAAATTTAACTTTAATCGCCCTTTTTAATGTTTACATTAATTTTTCGCTTTACTATTGCCAAGTTTAGTTTTGATTTGAATTTAACATTTAATACCAATTTGACATCCAATTGATAAAACATTTAATGTCATATGTTAATTTTCAAATCGTTATTAATTTGAATTTAAATGTTAAAATCAAACAATTGAAAAACATTTGAAAATTGTGTCAGCTGTCAAATTTTAAAGTCATTTCATATCAAAGGTTTGACTTCGTGTTTGTTGGGCTTAGTTAAAGCCATATTTTCTAGTGATTAAGTAAATAATTCTTTCCATGTATGAAATGGTTAAATGAAAGTTCACATAATGGTATTGTTTTTTATTTTGTCAGACGACTTTGCGTATGACTTTTATAGGGTAATGCTATAAAGGTAACACAAGACATGTATGCAGTGGGAAATTTGGCAAATCAGATGTAAAAAAACATGTTGTCTAAGGGTATCTTAAGAGTGCTATATTCGTCTATGATGAATCCTATATATCCTTCACCATGGTGCGATAAGTTATATCTACAAATACCGTGTTTAGTATTAGAGTCACCAAATATTTCAATCCCACCCACATTTTGTCGGACTTCTCCAAATACGCTCCAATCTAGAGAGGTTGTGTATTGAAAACCAAGATGCTTGAACCCAATTTGGAAGCTTTGACTCTTGGCGTTCTCCAGATATAGGAAAGAAATCGAAAATAGCAACAAGGGATTTATGGGTAAATTAAAGGCAGTTGCGGTTTTTGCTCATATCTTAGGCATTTATAGACCGATCTGGTTAAATTTCAATAGCATACTTCAACATAGTATATGTAACATAAATAAACAACAACAAATTATTAATTTCAACATACATACGTACAGGCTATCGTTAAATCACCTACACCAAATACACGGAGGGCGTTAATTCAAGGCAACGACAGATGTTAAACCCATTATCCTAGGACTTGCTACAACAAACAATCATCTACTTAGCTGGAACACCAACCGATTAACGAACCTGATTCAAGGCAAATTACCTATAGACTGGATCAATACACCAAGAGCTAGAACTGTGTAATCTTACAATCTTAAAAGGCAGAAGCTCCCGAGAGGGGTAATGGAGAAAAAATATGTTAAGATCAATATTGTAAAAATTACAATCGGAATAACAAACTTAAATTGTATACCCTTTTACATTTGGTGAAGTGTATAAAAACGAACCCGGAAATTAAACACTACTTTTATAAGTTTGGTAAATAATGAACGTTAGCATCGCCACCAGTACAATTCTTTTCGTTAGGGTATCAAAAAATCGGGCAGGCCCTTTCATTTTTTAAATATATGTTAAATTAATATATAAAAATAACCCATTAAAGGTATGAAATTTAATCTGAAACATCTATAATTACACATATTATTGTCTACAATTTCTCAACAATAAATTTTGCGATGGGAGTCCCGCACAATTCAGCTTTTAATTTAAAGAATTGTGTGAATATTAGTGCACATATAAAACCAATTGTGCACAAGTCAAAGGTGACACAAATAAATAAAATTCTGTTTATTTTACTGTATGAAGTTTATTTTGCCATAATCTCGTTTTTTGTACAACACATTTGACTGCTGGGAACACTAAATAGTTTGGTCGAAGACATTGATCAATAAAAACGTTGACAGTGAAATAAGCGTTAACACATATTTTTAACAATTTTTCATCAAATGGCTCTGGATAATCTATCAAAACATGGAATTCTTACCGGAAGTTTAGTAATAATTTATCTAACTGTACTAACAATATTGGTGGCAAATAAGATACATGAAATCAAATATTTGACCGAAATATATAAAGGCAAGTACTCAAAAACTCTGAATATTCTAAACATAAAGGCCTTTTTTTAATAAAATATTTTGCAGTATTTTAATAATTACTAAATTAATTAATACTAAATACTTAATAAATATTATCGAATTACTAATTAAATTATTTTAAATTCGGCAAATATGTATACATTCTAGCCAAATCGTACAAACAATTTTTATTTTTGAAATTTTTAAAAATTTTAAAACTTTTTTGTTTTAATTTACATACCGATTTGATTTTTTAAATTTTCAGAAATCGATATATATAAATATTACTTATGGAAGGGCCACTTCAGGACTGGCCTTAAAAGTTGTTGTTTGGAAAGAAATTTAAAATTACACACACATCTTGAAAAAAATCGAAGGTCACACTCATTTTTGATCTAAAATTTCAAATCCAAAAATTTTAATCAAAAACACTTGCAATATTTTGTTTATATTTTATTGTTTAACAGTTCTAAAGACGAATATTTTAAAACGAAACCATTATTAAGAAAAAAATGAACAAAAAATTAAAAGAGTCTGGTCTTGCGATCAAGTAATAAAAAAAATTTCAAAATTTACCAGTAAGGCCTTTTTGAAGTGTTTAAGTACACTTCAAAAATTACTTCTTGGTATTATAAAATTTTGGAAATAAAAAAAAAATTTTTAATCATTCGATCTAGCATGGAATGCCCCATTTGTGATTCCAATATGCAATGTTTCAAGCCAATACTGTTTTTTACGAATACCTATGCATTTGCCATATTATTGAGTAATGTGTTAAAGATTTGCTTCTAATAATTAGGTTTTTTCCTAATTTTTTTTTTGGTTTTCTTTTGTTCCATTAAAAAAAATTGCTCAGCAATGTATTATAACATTTGTTTATGAACATGTATTTTAACACATATTTATGCAGGGCACTCTTAAATATCTTGTGTTAACATTAGAATTTGATAATTGCAACGGCAATAATTGCCAAACTTTTTTCTCGGATGGACGCGAGGTAAATTGTTACTTTCAATTCAAAGTCAACCCAGGTTTCATAGAGGGTATACCCACTATATGCACATACATCAGTGTTGCCATTAGGATACGAAAGATACATTTTTCATATCTTTTGATGGCTTCACGTACCATGTATAATCCTGACATTTTTCGTATCTTTTGAATCTGTATGCAAAATGTACTTAAACTTATTAAGACTGATCATCGAACCCGACTTAATACTTATACAATAGCAGTTTTCATAATGGTGAAAGAAAACATTAAGGATGTTTCAACACACGATTCACCTAAATCATGGAATGCAAGTAGTGCGAAGTTGTTCGGAGGAAATATATATGTAATTTTTTGATATAATCGACTTGGTATTAACGCCTTAACTCGTATATTAATTTTTACAAAAATGAATTTGTTTCGATAACATCCAAAGATACATAGTTACATATAATTAATTTTAATGTTTGCTTGTTGTATTTTTAAAAATTACATACCTTATATTTATGACTTTAATAAATATAAAAATTAATTTATATGATATCATTTTCTTTACAATATTCATTTAATATGAAGTAAAAATGTAATGTTAGTAAATGTTAAACGTTGAAAATGGGCTTAAATTTTTTTCAAAATGTATCTTTTTGGGAAAAAGTGTATCTTTTTGGAAACTAAAATGTATCTTTCTCGAAATTTCACAGGCAACACTGACTTACATGTATATCAGTTTTTAAGGTTCCCATATATGTATATATATGCAATATTATTGTTCAATAATGAATAATGTACATTTAAATTGGCCGTGTGTCTATCATATAATTAAAGGCCGTTACACACTATCCCACAAAGTCTTACGTATTTTATGAAAATGCTTCCCTGATGTCATTATTGTTTATAAATTTTCAAAAAACAATAACAACTTATCATGACAGGGTTGCATTTTTATAAAATACGAAAGATTTTGTGGGATAGTGTGTAACGGCCTTAAGTGGCACAATATATTGGATAAAATAAAAAGTCTTAATTATTATTTTTTTAATGTGTAACCTAGCATTTACACATGCCACTGCCAGTTCGAAAAACTCAATTCACTCACGTTTTTCTTATTTGTGAGAATGTTTTATTGTATGTTTTTTTTAATATTCAGGTATGAAATTGGAAATCGATTTTAAAAACGAAACGTTTTGAAACCGAATATATCGTTTTCAGTATCTTTTAAAATGGATTTTTAATAGATATTCCTTTTATTTTCAGTCTTTATTCTTTTACATTTTATATTATATACGTTAACTGAAGTGTATTCTGAAAGAAAATTTAAGACTATAATTCAGAAATGGATTTTAAAATACCTCGAAATTCATCACTCCTTTTAAAAACGTTCGTTTTGAAATCGATCGATTTTCATCACATACCAGATTATCTTCCTTAAAAGAGGTGATATTTGATAAAAATTATTCCAAAAAAATTTCTTACAGGTCTTCTATTATCTTGAACCTAGAATCGCTATAATTTAAAGGTTAAAATAACGTAAAAATATTTGTTGTTTAAAATGTAATTGCTTTTTTGATGCGTACGACTGTCACGTTCAACATTATGGAGTTACCCATACATGTGTTTTAATATTTTTTTTTTTAATAGATTTTAATGAATATGAGCAAAATCCCCCGCCATCGTTGGATGTGCCAATTGCTGTTATAGTTTTATCTTTGGTGATGATTTTTATAACTGGTCTAATGATTTGGGGAATAATTAAGGTAATTAATCACTTATTTACACGAACACAGTTTTTAAAATAGAAAATTTTATTTATTTATAAAGTTTTGAACAAAAAATTTCAGACGCTGACAATAAAATTAAGAGTTTTATACCCAAAAAATTACATATTTTGTTGTAGTATTAAAAGTAATTGTAAAAGAGTATGAACGAAACTAAAACTGAAAAAAATATAATATTCCCGATTACCCCTACAAAAAATTTTTGGCTAAAAGGAAAAAAGAGTTTCTGGAACTCATTGGAACAATAAAATTTATAACAAAAGTTTAACTGCATGTTTTTAGAACGCGAGTTCAAAAGTGACTCGTTAAAATAAAATTTAAAACACAAACAAAAATTCAAAATTTGTTTTTGTTTTAAATGTTAGTTACGATTTAACTTGTGTATATGTGGTTCCAACGGAACGGAGCCACATGGCACACAGCGGGCGCTACATGTAATTTACTTAAATTTCACGTAATGGCCCAATTAATTTGCCACCAAGATCCTGTGAATTAACCCCATTGGACTGCTGCGAAAAATCATATAAAACATTAATTTAGGGGGTAATTTTGTTGTTCACTTCACCTTGCGTTGAGAAAATTTTCATATAAAATTTTTTGAATTTTCAAAATTTCAAAAAATTTTATATGAAAATTTTCTCAACGCAAGGTGAAGTGAACAACAAAATTACCCCCTTAATAAAATGTTCTTTCCAATAAAGCCCGTTTCATTGATATTAAAAATAAATTTCCTTGTTTTATTATGATTTAAGCTTGTGTCACTCTATAAAAAACACCTTTTATGAAAAACACTCAAAAAACTGAGTACTTTTCTTACAAATTTTTATTCCAATGTGGTGTTTATAAAACACGACCGCCCTACTCATCCGTTCAACTTACATTTAAAACAAAAACAAATTTCGGACGAGTAAGGCGCTCGTGTTCTATAAGCTACACATAATTCTTTTTATCCATACTAAACGGATCGAAATAACTTTTTTGTGTTGTAAAGCACTTATTTGAGTTTTCACAACACTGAAAAAATAATAACGATTATTTCAGTATCGACTGAAATAAAATTGCGAATCGAAAAAGTATTCGATCACGACTGCCATAATTTGCCCCCCAGCACATTAAAAACTTAAAAAAAGCTCTAGCCGAAGAGAAGTGAAGATTTAATAAGAACAAAAATATCTTTAAAAATGGAATTATGCACTTTTTTTCTTATTGTCACTGAAATATTGAATTTGATAAAGAAATACAAATTTTCTTTATTTTCCTGTCTGTATCTCTCTTAGTTTAAAAATATAACACAATTTGTGTTATCATTCAAAACAAAATCGATTTTGTAAAAAATATCGAATTTTGTTGAAAAATTCAAGTGGTCACAGATTTCCTTTTTGAATCGTTGTATCTCTTATTGTTTTCCAAAAAAAAAAAAAAACGCGATATGTTTAGTTCTGTCGCAAAAACTTGTTTGAATTTTTTTTACCCCTTTACCACACCACCATACTGATGTACTGACATGGGTTTTCTGAATACCCCAGATTTTTTTTTTTTAATTCCTTAAGCTAATCCCGCGAAGCTTTACGCTTATCAGCAGGAATCACAGAGTCTCTGGCAGGAATCGAACCCGCAACCCCGGCGCTGATAGACTAGCTCACTACCATTTAGACTACCAGTTAGAGTCCGGAATTTTTTGTTATATAAATTCAGCCAGATCGGTCCACAAATATCTGAGATATGAGCATAAAATCAAGCTTACTTCTTCTGTTTTTGCATATCTAGAGAACGGCAAGAGCCAAAGTTTTCAAATTAGTTACAAACATCTTAATTATCAAAATACAACATCAGAAAAAATATCAGTGGGATTGTCGAAGTGGGCGGAGCTAATCTATTTTGTACTTTATATCTAAAGAAAATTTTCCAAATTCGATAAACATAACTGGGTTATCGATATATAAATAATATAGTACAAGATTCTGGAAATGTGAAATAACATTGTTTTGTTCATTTAGGAACGCCTGTTGTTTATAGCCCCCTGGTTAATATTTTTTTGTTTTGGAGTTATTGGAGAAATTATCTTCTTTGTACATCAACTAATGCGATATTTTTCTCTTGAATTGCTAATATATATCCTATGTTTCATAGGTAAGTAAAATATAGCTTTACATACTTACATACATATATATTATTATTTAATTTATAAAACTTTTTTACAGGCATTCAATTACTTATATTCTCACCAATTATCTTGATATTTCATGGTATACGTTGCAAGAATAAAGTACAACGTTTTTTAGAATCAAATATAGAAAAGGGTGTTGAAACTAATAAAATAACAACAAACAATTGTGATAAACTATAAATTAATATAATTAAAAATATAAAGAAAAATAAAGCTTTTAAAACCTCAAAACTTTCTCAATTGCTTTTCAGAAATTTGCTAAAATAAAAATCTAATTACAACTTTAAAAAATCTTTGATTATACTTTAATCCGATGTAACACACTATATTTGGTTTACGATTTATGACATTTTTATATACTATACATTTTTCATTCATTATTAGGAGAAAAGTGGAATACCCCAGTTTTTTTTTGTATAACATGAGGTGTAACATGAGGTCTTTACATGACAATTTTTTGTCATATAAAAAAACGCTGAAAAAAATATTTAATTTTTTTTTATATAGACTTTGACGTTTGGTATTACCAAGGTCCATCCAATAGATATATCTATATAAAATATATACATATGTTTAAAATACAATTACGTACTTCGTTACTATAAAAATTATACCTTGTAGAACATAGTACAAGTAAAACTCAAATAAAAATTATTGGTGTATTATTTTAGCGATTTTTTCTTTTGTCGGGGGTTTTTTGGGGGACATTTTTTTAAGTTTGGGTTGGACGAACAGAAGGACCTGACAGCCCTGGTTATGTGTTTTGTGGTAGTTGAATTCGCCTTGACTTAAAAATTGTGGCATCACTAACAGTTTGACCAGATCCTAAACAATTTTAGAGCTAAGTTGGCTTACTTTGCAGCACAAAGTATACAGAGATGAAAAAAGTGACGTATGAAAAATGCCTAAATCATTTGCGAGGGCAGCTTTCGAAGAAAGAGAAAGAAAACGTTTTTTGTTAGTGAAGTGACAATGCGTAAAAACAGGCCGCTACTATCTACACAAATTGCATAATCAAAACAAAAAACGCAAAAAGGGCAGCTTTCGAAGAAAAAGACAGAAAAAAACACAATATTTTCTGTCTCGTGACGCCTCTGTATACTCTGTGCTTTGCAGTCACACGTTCAAGTTGTTCTTGATAGTCTTTTACATATACTCAAGGTATATTTATAGCAGGTAGTCTCGGAAAGCCAGCTGGTTATTATATAAGTTTGTCATTCCGTTTGTAATTTCTGCAATATTGATAAGACCCTATAAAGTATATATATTCTGGGTCCTTATGAGGAGAGAACTTGATTTAACCATGTCCGTCCGTCTGTCCGTCCGTCTGTCCGTCTTACGTTTGATATGTGTTTTCCGGACACTCTAGACATGATAGCGGCTAGGTTGTTTTACATTTATGTCACGTATAGTCCACCATTTCGTGCTATTAAAATTCAGCAAGATCGGTCCACAAATAGCTGAGATATGATCAAAAAACCACGACTGCCTCTAATTTTTTCCAAAAATCCCTTGTTGTTGTATTTTTATTGCTTTTTTCTGTATATCTGGAGAACGGCAAGAGCCAAAGTTTCCAAATGCCATATTTCATTTTAATGATATTCGATTAACGTTCCTTCATGGTTCAGTTGTCTAGAGGGTGTGTTAGAAACTGAGAGTTCCCTGGTTCAAATCTTGGTTTTTTTTAAAAAAAAAATTTTTTTTTTAATATTTTTATTTTTTTTATGTTCTAAAACGATTTAAAAAAAATATTTACCAGTTTTATTTAGTTTTTGTCTAGTTGCTCCGTATTCTGCTCGCACAATGGTGAAGGGTATATGAGATTTGGCACAGCCGAATATAGCACTCTTACTTGTTTTTTATTTGCTTGTTTTGCGATACAAACTGTCAAAGTTGTATAGTAAACAAGTTTTTTGTTTTTATCTTTTGTCTCTTTTCAACCCTTTTGCTGTTTGACAGTTCGTATCATAAAACAACAATAAAAAGCCCTGTTGTTTGTTTTATTGTACAATTGTTGTAATCTCGCGGCTACCTGCTATAAATATACCTTGCATATACTGCTTGTCAAAATTTACATAAATTGAAAGCTGTGACGTAGGCTGCACTCAATTTGTAAGCAATTTACTTCCAAGATGTCAACAACAACACAATTTATAAAGACAAACTTGTACTCAGCTGTTAAATTGAAAGTAAAATAGCCAAACAAATGGAGAGGTGAAATTGAAAGCCATCTCGTGGTAAATTTAAAAAGTGTGAGTGTGTTAGTAAAAAATCAAGAGTGTCCCTGCCGTCAAATGAGTAGCTAACTACAAAAAAAGCCAACTTTAAGTTAGCTTGTATAGACTAACCTAAAGCCAACTACTAAGCAATGTAAAATTTACATTAACCAAAGTGAATACAAACAATGTGTATTTTGAGTAGAGAGAGCCAAGTCATTGGCAAACAAACGGCTCCAAGACCCACAAAAGATTTAATTATTTAGGGCCATTATTACAATATATGGGTTAGAAATTGGTAATCGGTAATGGCCAGGTTATAGTATAATTAAAAAATTAAATAAAATAACTAAATACAATTTTAATAAAAAAGTTAATTAAAAACAAGTTAGAGTGCTATATTCGGCTGTGCCGAATCTTTGATACCCTCCACCGACAGTTCGAATGTTTGAGGAGTAACATCTGTATGATGTTATTATAATCTTAAACTGTGACGATTTGTTATTAATTATGGTTTAAGGCAACCAAACTGTTTTCCGGTAGAAGGGTTTATATGGGGCCTAGGGTAAATTATGGACCGATCATCACGAAATTTCACAGCGTCATTTCTAGTCCTTTAAAACTGTGACGTACCAATTTCTGTTATGATAGCATTATTAATTATGGTTTTAGGTGTGCTGAACTGTTTTCCGGGAGTAGGGTTTATATGGAGCCCAAGGTAAATTATGGACCGATCGTCACGAAATTTCACAGTGTTATTTATTGTCCTAAAAAACTGTGACGTACCAAATTTTGTTATGATAGCATTATTTTTTACGTTTTTATGCGTACTAAGTTGTTTTCCGGAAGTAGGTTTTATATGGGGCCTATGGTAAATTATGGACCGATCTTCACGAAACTTAACAGTTTAATTTCTAGTCCTATGTAACTGTGACTTGCCAAAATTTGTAATGATAGCATTGTTAGTTAGGGTTTTAGGCTTAATATACTGTTTTCCGGGAGTAGGGCTTATATGGGGCCTAGGGTAAATTATTGATGGATCTTCACGAAATTTCACAGCGTGATTTCCAGTTGAATAAAACGAATTGTTGCGAAATCTTATATCATTCTGTGCATTTTTCCACCATTTATGTTAGTTTTTGTAACAAAATTATCAATTTTTTTTAGGTGGTGGTTCCACATTTTGATTCATAGCTCAGATTCTATTGAACCGATTTTGCTGAATTTCAATCCCAAACTGCTTAGGATAACTACAAGCAATTTGACACCAAGTTTGTTGATTTCTTTTGAGTTTTTCGAAAGTGAGCGTGTTTTTAACAGACGGACAGACGGACAGACAGACGGACATGGCTAAATCGACTTAAAATTAGTCAAGGACCCAGAATATATATACTTTATAGGGTCTGAGATGAATAGTAAAAAAGTTTCACACGGAATGACAAACTGAATATACCCTCTTCACAACTAATTGTGGTGGAGGGTATAAAAACAACTAAAAGCTTACTTAAAGCAGTAAGTTTATAGCTAGCTACAAAAAGTTAACTTTAAGTTAATGGCTAGGTAACTAACTTTAAAGTTAACTGAAAGTAATGCAGAGTCGGACAATTGACTACTTCCTAGGACATCGCAATTTTATTATAGTTAGTTAATTCCATATAAAAGTAATGCAAGTGTCAACCACCACTACTTGAGAAATAGTTAGCTTTCAGTTAATTTAAAGTTAACTGAATGTCCGACAGGGGTATTGCAAATTGAAAGGAATTGAAAGGCAAAACTGGATCGTGTGGCCGCCAAGTTAAAAAATCTACAAAATACTAAAATAAAAAAAAGAAAGTATAATAACACCTTAAGGACTTAAAGGCCATACTTATCAAAATACTCATCAAGCACTTTGGTAGTAGTAGCGAAAATGTGTTTTTATGTGTGACAATGACAATGCTAGACGGCAAATCAAAAAATTTAGATATGGCGGCAAATAACACGTCTAGCACACATACACGAGTGAACTCGCCTGCTGGACAAGCATTTGTCAAGTGTATTTGGCGCTTAATGCCCGTTATTTTCAAAAAAAATAAAAAAACGGTATATAGAAATCTCTGGTGTAAATGCTGCCATATTTTAAAGGAAAACTGAAGGTAAAAACACGGAGGCCAAAAAAAACGTTGAAAAAGGTACAACTAACTGTTAGGTACGCACACGAGCAGCTTTCTTTTTGTAGAACTTACGGGCATAAATGTAACTTAATTCACCAAGCTCGTACATTTTAATTCAACTTAATTGGAGGTCACACGATCAAGATTTGCTTTTCAGTTCCTTTTAATTTGCAATACACTCTTACTTTTTTTTACAAACACACTCACACATTTTAGTTTGATCACGAGATTGCTTTCAATTTTACCTTTCCATTTGTTTGGCAATTTAACAGCTTATCACAAAAATAATTTCGTCGCTTCCTTTATAAAAACTATATATCTTCAAAAATAAATGTGCTTTATTAAAAAAAAATTGTTTTTAATAATTCTTGTGGTTTTTACAAAATATTTTAAGTCAAGCTGCTATTTTGAGTTGTTTCTTCTTCGGGGGCATTTCTAAAATGAAAATAGTTATCAAGTTGAGTGCAACCTGCTCCACAGCTGTCAATTAAAACAAGTTTTGACAGCAGTTTGTGTGAACAAATTGAACGTGTGACTGCAGGGTAAGTTACCTTTGTATATAAGTGCATTTAGGAGAGATGGGAAAAGAGAATGCCATTTCTAAAAACTCAAGACTTGACGAGCCAAACTTGATGTGTGTGAACCGGCATTGACATAGCTAGGTGCCCTACAAGAACAATGACAGTCATTTGATGCATCATCTGACGGGCATTGCTGAAGCATCTTTCATTTTATTAAGGGCAATATGAAAAAAATGATGATGTAAACATTCGTGTACGTACTCGTCAGCCGTTCATCAGCTGTTTCCACGGCGAATTAAAACAATAGGGAAACGTCAAAATATAATTTTGTGTCAAGTGAAAAAATATTATTTTTATAATAAAACTATTTCAAAACTGCGAATAATTGAAGTGAATTTAATAATTTCTTTTAGAACCCAAACAAAATTTTTATTTTGTTTTTCAATAAATTTTTGCCTTTTCAGCATTTTTGACAGCCACCTGTTAAATTTCAAAAAAATACATGGGGCTTTTCGTAGTTGTAGAGTTGCACTAATTTTTTAAGTTCGCCTTGATATATAAGTGAATTTAATACAAAATTGAAAGTGTGTTAGTTTACCCCACGTTTCAACATGTCATTAATTACTTGCAAGTATTGTATACGTATTATCAACGAAAAATCGAGCAAACAGCCGATTGACTGATTTGTTAGTGTTTTGCTACATAGGGTCTTCACCTGACAATTTTTTGTCGTAATAAACTTCATAAAAAAAAAACGCTGAAAAAACTTTTAAAATTTTTTTAATATGGACTTTGACGTTTGGTATGACAAAAATTTGTCAGGTGAAGACACCATGTAAGAATGTTTGACAAAGACGTTGTTTCTGTTGTTGTTCGATTGTTGTAGTTCCGACACCATCTGTAGTTGAATTCGCCTAACCCCCATCTTCACCAAGTTCGGTTAAAACTAACTTTCAATTTAAGTTCCGGTTACCAATATGTTTTGACAGCTATAACCGATAGTTATTTACATAGCGTCTTCACCAGACAATTTGTTGTCAATACAACAACAATATAACAGCAACAGACAAAGCTTAAACAGTCAGCTGTTTTTAAAAACCACCTTGTAAATGATTAAACTGATATTTTTTGTATTTAGTAGTGCTGCCATACTTTTATCTTAATTAAATAACGTGGTATGACAAAAAATTGTCAGGTGAAGATGCTATGTAAGACTTCAAACAAAACTCAAAACATGAATCTCTATATATGTATGTACGATTTAAGTTTATATGAAAATTAACATAATATAGCTTAAAAAACTATTCTGAAAATTGAACATTCGATTTTCGGAAATAAATATTTGATTTTTAAAAATAATTTAACTTAATTTCTAGTACCTTATATGCCTACATCAAGGTATAATTATAACAGGTAGCCGCGAGATTACAACAATTGTATAATAAAACAAACAACAGGGCTTTTTATTGTTGTTTTGTGATACGAACAGCAAATAGGTTGAAAAGAGACAAAAGATAAAGACAATAAACTTGTTTACTATACAACATTTGACAGTTTGTATCACAAAACAAGCAAATAAAAAATAACCAGCTGGCTTTCCGAGACTACCTGCTATAAATATACCTTGGCCTTCATTTGGCAAAAGTTCTAAATTCCCCGTGCTTGAAAATCTGTCCCCGAATCCGGGTACAAATCTCTGGACTTGGCAACATTGCTTATGTTTGTATTTATTTGTTCTTTTTTCGAATTCATGATCATTCTTCATTCGATTGCAATAATCATTAAAACAACGCCGTATACACATAAAGTGAATTTGGTTTCTGGATAAGTTTTATCTTTAAAAAATGGCTCTTGACAATTTATCAAAACATGGAATTATTACTGGGAGTTTTGTAATTATGTTTTTTTCTGTAATTGCAATTATAGCGGCAAATTATTTGCATAATTACACGGGAGTTGACCAAGTTTTTCCACCCGTTTATTCGGTACAGAATGGAGGTGAGTTGAAACATTTCAATTTTGTAACTAGGTAGGTATAAGATCCCAACGGTAACTAGGATGAATAAAGAGAATTAATGGAAGGCGTTATTTAGCAGACACATACCCTTCTCGTCGCATTTCATACTTATTTATTTTTTACACAGGTTGTCACTGGGAGCAAGCCCTTCTACACTCCCTTTAATATCAAATTCGATCCCTTCCCAAAGAAGGAAGTAAGGAAGTTCACTGAAAATAATAAATAAATAAAACTGAACAACTTATTTTCTCCCTTAAAGAGTAGAGGCAGTAGCGAATGTGTACTGAATATTTTAGAAGGTCTTTCAAAAAGAAGTTCACAAATTTTACGCCCTGCGAATCTTTTCTAAACCTTTTTTAAAACACCGATGAGTTGGAATACATGTACATCAGTGTTAAACCCACTGAACAAAAGTTTCAAGGCACGTGAAATTACAAAAAAAAAAAAAAAATCGGAAAATTTTTGTATTATGCGTTTGCACTAATGTAAGCTGAATCGGCGGTTAAGGAAAAATATATTAAAAATTTCCGGGAATTATTTACCGAAACTATTAGGAATTTTTCTGCTGAATATTTTACGTGTAGGTATGTATGTATGTACAATTAAAAATGTTGTGACATTAAATAGTCTACCATTAACCAAAGTTACATATCCAACGCTGTTTCGTGATCTTAATTTAAAAATATATGTACATATGTATTCTTTCTAAAGATTGAATTTTCAGCATCGTCAATATTATCCATTGATATATAACAAATTATTAAAAATAAAAGTACAAAACAGTGCAAAGCTCTCGAAGTGGGCAAATTTAAATTATGTAGAATGAAGCAAATTATAAAATATATGTATGTATTTTTAACACAAATAAGAATAATTCTGAAATATGGTTCAAAACTTTCAAAAGTAATGCTCCTCACAAGGTTTTGAATAATCTTTCCTTTTTTCAAGCAAATTATTAGAAGATCCCAGAAATATTTTTCATAATCAATTCTCCTGGTTACTATTACAATAATCTTCATTTGACATATAGCAAGGTATATATAAATATACCTTGACATATAGATAGGTTTGATGACGGTGGCAAATAATTTTGAGACATAACTAAAGTTAGCGACATCATTTGGCTTTTTACGGGATCAATTTCTGTAATAAGTTAAAATAACACAAAAATGGAATGGCACAAAAATTGTTTAACGAGAACAGTACAGTTTTAAATAATTATACAGAAAGTAGCAAATGTGATATAGGTAGGTATACATAATATAATTTTTTAGCAAAATTTCTAAATTTTTGTTCTTTAAAAAATTGGAAAATGCAGCTGTGCTTATAATTTTTTCTAGACATATAAAAAGCAAACAAAAAAAGCCATAAGTGATTAAAATCTATTTAAAAATTTTTGATTTTATTCACAAAAGGCGAACAAATTTCCATTTAATTTAAGAATTTCAAAAAAGCAATATTTGTGGAGCCCCCTTAAAAAGTGCAGATAGAGGGCAAGTATGTTTTAGGAAAATGTTAAAAACAAAAAACTAATAGAGATCGGTAATAAATTTTATCCCCCTAGAGGCGACTCCTTGGCAGTTATGCGGCTTTTTCTTCAATATATTTCTAGTCAGTATTGAAATTTTTGTAAGGGAGCCCCCTTAAGAAATAGAGATAGCGGGTAGGTAAGTTAAAAACAAATGATGGCGATAAAAAATAAAGTGGGATCGATCATACATTTGACCCATTAAGGGTCATCCTAGCCATTGCAGGGGCCTAATTAGAGAATTTCATTAAACCGCCATATTTGTATGGGGGCAAATATGAGTTTTAGAGAAAACTTGTTAAGACAAAAGTTGTTGGAAACTTCACTAAAAACAACTTCTTAGTAAACGATTTGTATGTAAAATTAATATCTTCCAAGTTATGAGGCATAAATGTCGGACTTTACGATTTTTCTCAAACTTTCGCGGGCGTTACGGACGGTTTAGACTTTGCCCATTTTATCAATTCTCACCGAATTGGGGGGTGAGAGCATGGAAAAATAGAAAACAAATATGCTCCATACAGTTACCGACCACCCTAATGTACAAACATACATTATGAAACAGTGATCTGCGAGCTTAAATAAAGAATATCAACTTGACTAAACACAAAATTTATTTTTATGTATGTATGTATGTATGAACATAAAATGAGAGCTCAATTTTCTCAACCCAAAAAATAAAATCTGTTGCAAACACCGAAAAGTTGCAATGATCGACAATCGTTTATTATACTTGATGACTCTTCATTTTTAAATAAAAAAGTTTTAGCATACATACATACATACATATTTAATCATATATTTTAACATAAACAAGTTGATGGGGCTTTACTTAAACAATTCTTGAATAAAATTCTACATAAGTAATGCTTATTAAGCATATAACAATAAATTAATTGTAAAAAACGGTCTACGTGTTTAAACACTGGGGTAACAAGCAACTTTAATAAAAATAAATAAGTTATCCAATTACATACATACATATTTATGTAAACCTTTGTACGCTTCTGAGTAAAGAACACAAACCAGATGTAAAACAGAAAAAATATGTATGTATGTATGTGTTCTAAGTGGCAGCCAAACATTTTTGGGATCACTTTAATAAATAGAACGTTTCGGAACAAGAATAAATATACTGTATGTATTCCATAGTAACTTCAAGCATATCGGTTATCAATACACAACATCCGACAAAATTTGGGCGATATTTAAAAAATTAAAAAATTTTTTATTTTTGGAGAAGGGCAAGAACCAAATTTTACAAATCAGCCTCAAGCATTTTGGTAATCAATGTACAACATCCGAAAAAATGTGGGCGGGATTGGAAAAGTGGACGTGCCATTTCCCATACAAAAACATTATAAACTTTTGTAAATATGGTGATTTTTAAATCAGGTACAAGCATCTTGTTTATCAATATCCAACATCCGAGAAAATGTGGGCGAGATTGGACAAGTGGGCGTGGCACAAAGTTGATTAATTTTTAACTAAAAAACTGTATTTATATAAGTTTCTGTTACTATCTCAACATATATATATATATTTCCTTTTATTTATATAAATGAATTGATATTGTACATATCGCTTAATTATATAAAAATTCATTTTGAACATAGGGCGTCCGTAAATTCTCTCCATTTGGAACGATCATTGGCTAGAGCTTTGACTTGGATCCACGACATGTTGCAGCTTTCGACTTCTCTTCTTAACATCCTGACCCAAGTGTTTCGCGGGCGACCGGGCAGACGGTAACCTTGCGGATTCCAATCGAGTGCATTTTTGCAGATTTCATTACCTGGCCTCCGTAGAATATGGCCAATCCAAGACCACTTTCGACGTTTGATTTCTACCTCAATCGGTACGCATTTGGCTAAGTACAAAAGTTGTTCATTGGTCACCCAATGTGGCCAGAATATACGCAGAATTTGTCTGAGGCAACGATTCACAAATGCTTGCAACTTTCTGAGTGTGGTTTGCGTTGTGCTCCATGTAGTACAGCTGTGTAGTAAGGATTTTACACTGCAATTAAATATTCTAATTTTTGTGGGTATAGAAATGTTGTTCGCTCGCCAGACTTTATTTACCGAGTGGAATGCGACTCTGGCTTTGTTGATGCGGTCCGTTATGTCCATACCAGAACCGCTATCCTTCGAAATGCGACTACCCAGATAGCAGAAAGAGAACGTCCTCAATTACGGCTCCATGTAGTGACAGAGGAGTTGAGTTGATGCTGAGTTTTGTTTTATTTACGTTTATCTTAAGACCAACTTTCCTTGCGTTCTTTTCAAGGCATATGAGTTTTTGTTGTATATCACCAAATCGGTGGGCAAACAAGCATATATCATCCGCATAGTCTATATCGTTTAGACGGTCGCTTAAATTCCAGCGTATACCATGAGGAGCATCGATGTTTGTTTGTTCCATTACCCCGTCTAGGAGGATAAGGAATAATGTGGGGGATAAAACGAAACCTTGTCTAACACCTGCGGTGTGTTCGAATGAGCAGCTCTCTTTTCCATTGAATCTCACTTTCGATTCAATCCCGTTAAAAAGCTCGCGGATTAGGTCAACAACCTTATCAAATATACCTTGGCTCCTAAGGGCCGCCCATATGGCAGGTCTGTATACGGTGTCAAAAGCACGTTCAAAATCGACAAAAAGCATATACAAGTGGCTATTATACTCTAGACTGCTCGATTATGATGCGGATGGTATTAATGTGATCTGCACATGATCTTCCGGGCCTAAAACCGGCTTGCTCCCGGTGTGATCCTTTGTAATAGGAGTAGAGCAAATACTTTGTTGATGACATTAAGTAAAGTTATTCCGCGCCAATTTTTGCAATAGCTGAGATCGCCTTTCTTGGGAATAGTTACAATCACTCCAGCTTTCCAGCTCTCTTGTATTTGATTATTCAGCCATGCAGATTGAGAATAGGTGAAGGATATATGTATAAGATTCGCCATAGCCGAGAATATATCACTCTTACTTGTTTTTATAACATTTTTTTCACAATTTGAAAAGTTTTTAAACTTAAAGGTTCTTGCCGAAAAAACATTTTAACATGAATGCTTTGTTTGGAAAAAACTGTTTTAATCAAATTGAAGAGTTACACGTATTGTAATTTTGTTCCACAATTTGTATAGCGTACACAACCATTATGCGTTTGTGCTAATGGATGTAACACATAGAAATATTGATTCTAGTTCCGCCTTTTAGTATACCGATCGACTAATGACTTTCTAAAACTATTTAGCGATGTCCGACTGTATTGATGGCTATAGGTAGCAAAACATGTGAACAAGTGAACGCAAATTGAATGATAATATCATTCAATTGTCATTTTATTGTTGTGTCTAAAATGTGTTTTCAACAGTACCACATGTATTGCCCGTCAAACAATTTAACTACTACATGATCTTGCGTTAGTTTTGGGATTGCAGTTAACTCTTGACCATAAGTTTTGAATTTCAATAATAATGATCCTTTGCGTGTTGGATAAAATAGGTTTACCGAAGATCCTAATAATGATGGGGAACAGGTTTTTATATTCATATCGCATATAGTCCGAAAACTGTTGCTATTGAAATTCAGCCAGATCAGTCTATAAATACCTCAAATATGAACAAAAACAACGAAATCTCTAATTTTTAACCATAAAACTTTACTTTTTTAAACTTCGGCATGATGTCTGAAATTTTTTTTCTTTTTTTTTTTAATTTTTAATCTTTAGTAGTTTAACTTAGTTAAATACAATTTATTTTCTTTAACGACTTGTTTTTCTTCACCTAGTTAATATAATCTGATATTTTTTGCAGTTTATAGTGTACGTCAACGTATTGTTTCCGAATCGTTTTATGGACCGCTTGTGATTTTGCTTATCTCATTGGTTATGATTGCTTCAACTGGTTTAATGATTTATGGAATAATAAAGGTATGTAATGTATTAATAAAAAAGGCGCTCGCGCTAACGGCTTTTAGAATTTTATTAATAAAACCAAATGTTTTTGTAGAATAGTAAAATTTTCAAGAAATATGTATTTGATACGGTGCATCATTATCGATCATAAAGTCGAATTTAAATTTTTTGTAACTTAGGGCTTTTGTGAAATCATATGTCGATATACTTACATATGAGGGGTTATAATGCAAAGACTGCAATCTCCACATTTATAATTTTTTTAATAAATAGTACAAACCTCTAGCTCAAAGTATATTCATAGTTAATTATTGTATGTTGTTATTGTTGTTGTGTGTGATGCCAAATATAGGGAATTTTCCCTTTTTGTAGGAATTTTTTGTAAAATTTCAAGCGTAGTGAAAAAAATTTTAAGGCAAATGTAGGGAATTTTCAAAATTATATTTCATTTTCAATATATTATCTAAAAATAAGTTAATATTCATATAATTTTCATTTAAAGAAGGAAATTTTTCATATACAATAGTATATTAGTACAAATGTAGTATTTTTTAAAAGAAAGCCTGGCAATCCATATATTAAAACCATGTACCCAAAAATTCTTCGAACCACCTAATATAAAATTAAGTGGCAACGTATATTCGCGTTCGCATTGAGAACTATTCTCTTATGTTTGTTATTTGCATCAGGGTTGTCAGATTTTTTTGAGCTCCATCGCCAAAACGGATGTCAGAAATCGCCAAACGTCAATTTTGTTCAGTTTTCATAACATTTTTTTTTAAATTAAAAAAAATCTAGTATAATATTTCAGGCAAAAATCGCCAAAAACTGAGAAAAAATACAAAAAAGTCGCCGAAAGTAAAGTTTGTTTAGTTTCTTCTATTTTTTTTTTAATAACATAAAATGGAGATCATATCTACAGTTAAAAAAAAAAACAAAAAAAGCCTATAGGATCGTACACTTCTGCCTCATCGATTTCATTACTGCTGTTTTGACCTGCACATGGCCCAATTAGCGCGTCTACAACAATCCAACAGTAGGAAAAACAGCACACATTTTGTTTGTGTAATAAATGATAAAGATGCCAAGAACAAAAGCATTTGTTTGTGTAAAAAATGTTAGAAATGTCATAAACAATTTGCTACAAAAACAATTGCACGTAAAAAACACAACTCTTCAAATAATTAGCAGACGTTTCGAGCAGACCTACGAATTGGACTATGGACACAGAATACTACAGAACTGTCACCAGACGAAAGATTTTGCGTTTTTTTTGTCTCTTTCAAAGAAAGCTGCCCTTTTGCATTTCTCTTTTCATCATCTTCTATGCCGCAATACAATGAACACAAATTTATTTAGTTAAGATTTATTTGCAAAACTGTTGTAAAAATTAACTCTTAAGTTCACCACAACACAACATTATAAAACAAAACAATATTACTAAATACATTTTCTTGCACAAAAAACAACGTTTGCTGAACTAATTTATTTGTTTAACGTGGTTTGTGTTTTGATCATGCCTTTTGTGTTGATTGTTGCGGCCTGCTTTTACACCTTGCCACTTCACTACCAAAAAAGCTTTCTGTCTCTTTCTTCGAAAGCTGCCCTCGCAACTGATTTGGGCCTTTTTCACACGTCACTTTTTACAGTTCTGTGTGTTCTGTGCTATGGACCTGCATATATACTATTAGAATTAAACTAGATGACCCGTGCGAATATTACGCACCGTTAATTGTCATTTTTGTACCATAAAACCATAAAATGAAAATAATTAATTAATTAATTAGTAACTTCAATACATTTTATTAAAAGTATTAAAATATTAGAAATCATAATATATATATATCATACATATTTACATACATACATACATACATATGTTTAAATGCTTTTATAATACTTCTTTGAATACAATGTTAGAGGTAATGACATGATCATCGTTAACTTTTTGCCCGTACGAATCCTTAATACAAACAAAAATATATTTCAAATTATTTTTCGTCATTAGTGTTAGAAATAAGCTTTAAAATGAGATATCATTCATTAAATTTGATGCGATGGTATGGGAGATATTTGCAACCGACAAAAAAAGTGCTTTAGAAATAATATATACTAGATGACCCGTGCGAATATTTCGCACCGTTAGTTGTCATTTTTGTAACATAAAATGAAAATAATTAATAGAAATTTTAGTAACTTCAATACATTTTAAAATATAATTTTTATCAATGAAAATGATGAATATAACTGACTTAGTAATAAACGGCATTATAGTAAATAGCGGTATTGCCAGAATGGATTTTATAACATACTATATTATGTAGAACTGCATTACTATTAAGCGACCCTGTATTACCACATTTGAACAGTATTATCATGCAGTTCTGTTAAGCGACCCTGTGTTACCACGTTTGATCTATTGCAGTTCTATATAAAATATAATTTTTATCAATGAAAATATTAATTTTTCAATTTCAAATTATTTTTCGTCATTAGTGTTAAAAATAAGCTTTAAAATGAGATATCATTCATTAAATTTGATGCGGTGGTATGGGAGATATTTGTAACCGACAAAAAAAAGTGCTTTAGAAATAATATATATGATGATAGTGACTGAAAACTAGATTCACTTCAAATGATAACAAAATAAAAATCATGTGAAAAAAAGTTGCCAGCTTTTTTTTTAAATAAGCAAAGATAACAAAAAAAGACAAACTGTTAAAAAAAATCGCTGAAATAATAGAAATGGTAAAAATAGCCAAGTAAATCGCCAGTTATATCAAAATTCGCCAAAAAAGTCGCCAGTCGCCAAATGGAAAATCTCATCGCCAAACACATTTGAAAATCGCCACGTTTGGCGAGAAATCGCCATATCTGACAGCCCTGATTTGCATTCGCACTCACATTCTCTAAAATGTATGCGAATATTAAAAGCGAATATCTAATAAATGAAATTTCTGCATAGAAATTTATTTGTAAGAAAACAATCACACCTTCTAAGCTAAGAGAAATAAAAATATACAATTTCGAATTTTTAAAAAATTTTAAATGAAAACTTTTAAGGTTATGAAATGATTTACTTTTAAATGGAACTTTTTTATATTTAAGTTCAGGGGCTGAAGAAAATATGTTTTTTTTTTAAATTTTACAGAGCCCCCTTTTATTTGGTACCAAGTTTGCTAAAATTATTAGATTCTTATGTTAAAAAAATTATTAAAAATAAGTATTCTTGAAAACTATTAAGCTCTTAAAAAATGAAGAAAAGATGAGGAAATGATAAATCGAATACGAAGTTTGACTCTGTTTTGTTCTACATTAAATGATTTATAGAGGCGATTCTGTCAAAAAGAAAAAAGTTAAATTTGTCACACAGTGTTATTTTTGAAATTAATTGACTTTTTAATAAATAAATTTAATTTTATTTAATTTTATATTTGTTTGCTTGTCGCTAAAAACAATAAATTTTTAACGTAGGGAAAAGTGCAGGGAATTTTTTTTTTTGGTTGTAGGCATGGTGGAATAAGCAGGTGGCATCGTTACGGCAACAAATACAACATTGCAACAAAAATGGAAATTATATCACCGTTTACGTCAAAAAATACTTTAAAGAAAAATCAATGCGTGCCGCTGAACGTGATGAAATAAATAAATTTTTATTTAATTATGGTCATATCTTATTTATTTTAAATTAAAATTATTAAAAACTTTAATAAAATACAATAATCACAGCACAAAACGTGGACTTTTTGTAAACATAAACAAAACCTTGACATAAACCTAGACAAACAATGCAATAGCAAAAAATCGTCATCTGGCTTAGTGCTGCCACCTGTTTATATCACCATGGTTGTAGGGAAAAATACCTTTTTTTTGGACACACGTAGGGAATTTTTTAAATTTTTCCTGGCATCACTGGTTGTACTGACGCAAGTTAAAACCAAATCGTTTGCTGGCAATTATAATAATAAAATTGGAGATTGCTGTGTTTGCTCTAATCAAATGGGCATTGCTGCTTTTTTAGCATGGGCAAAAGGAGGAACAAAATAAAAAAAATAGCATGCATTTTCGAAAATAGTTGAGAGAAATAGAGCTTAACAAACTGTGATCATTGCAAAAACGACAATCTCCAATGGACATTGCCGTTTTTGCATCAATTCTTAATTTTTTTTTTTTTTTTTTTTTATTTAATCACGGTCTATGGACTAAAATCCTTACAGACCAATAATATAATATACATTTTATAAGGATACTTAACTAATGGTTTACATTCAAGAACAAAATGATGTTACGTTTTAAAATATTAACGTTAACAGGGTAATCAATAAAATTATAGAAATCATTAAAAGTTTTGCATAATCTCCTTAAAGGGTCAGCGTTTGCATAGTTAGTTTGAAAACACTGTAGATGAAGTGGTGCGTAGTTCCGAGTAGACCTAAGAGGTATATTGAAGTTTATTGTGTTCAGCAAGAACTCTGAGAAAATCGAACCATTTAATAAATTTACTAAAAAAACAAGGTTAAGCATGATGCGTCTGCTTTCTAAAGTCGGCAAATTATTTATAGAAAGTCTTGCAGAATATGGAAGAAGATTCACATTTGCATTCCATGTTGTATTTCCCAGACAAAATAAGAGAAATTGTTTTTGAACAGATTCAATGCGCTTCTTGTGACAATCAGTGTAGGGATCCCAAATAATAGAACCGTATTCCAAGATAGGCCGTACTAACGATGTATACAAACGTTTGGTTATTATAGGATCAGTAAATTCTTTAGCCCATCGTTTAATAAAAGCAAGCACGCCACGAGCTTTATTCTCCATCATGACAATATGTTTGTTAAAATTTAATTTACAATCAAGGAGAACTCCTAAGTCTAGAAACTCCGTAACTAATTCTAGCTGATTTCCACCTAAGAAAAAACGACCATTATCATTCCAATTTCGTGAAAATCGCACTTTTTTAAATTTAGACCCATCAGGTTGATATTGCACCAATCATACAATTTGTTTAAATCACGTTGTAAATGTTTGCCCTCTGAAATATTATTATGACTTAGGAAAATCTTCACATCATCAGCATACATTAAAACATTACAAAATTTTATTACACTAGGTAAATCGTTTATAAAAATAGAAAATAAAATCGGTCCCAGGTGGCTCCCTTGAGGAACTCCAGACTTCACGATAATAATTTTAAAGGTGGCATTATTGAAGATTACACGCTGTTTCCGACCTGTTAGGTATGATCTGAACCAGTTTATGGTATTTGTAGTGCATCCCATAATATCAAGTTTCAGTAACAGTAAGAAATGGTTAACTTTATCAAATGCCTTACTAAAATCGGTGTATATGACATCAGTTTGCTGTTTGTTATTAAAGCTACTATTAACCAGGGTTGTCAGTTGTAAAAGGTTAGTTGTTGTGGAGCAGCAACTTCTGAAGCCGTGTTGATGAGTGGATAAAAAAGACGATATTTGGTGACTAATATTATCTGTGATACATTTTTCTAATAATTTTGGGATCGCACTAAGCTTTGCAATTCCTCTATAGTTTATTATGTTTGATTTATTACCGGCCTTGAATAGTGGAATTATATACGAATCTTTCCAATATTGAGGAAAATAGCCATGCTCTATAGATTTGTTAAATATTATCTCCAGTGGAGTAGCAAGTGCATTTGCACACTTTTTAAAAACACAGCTGGGTATACCGTCCGGTCCACTACTAAATGTCGATTTAACGCTTCTTAGAGCTGTTAAAATCTGTGATGTGCTGATCGGAAAAATTTGTATTGGTTGGCTTTCAGCAATAGGATAGGGATATGAGGTATTATTATATTGGGCATCTAAGAAAGTCGTCGAAAAGAAGTCTGAAATAAATTACTCATTTCCAAATTGTTGTTAGATTCACCAGATTGGTATTTCATAAAATTAGGATAACCAGTTGAATTACGTTTCGAATTAACGAATTTATAAAACGATTTTGGATCAGATTTTAAATTGTGTTTAATAGTGTTTAGATAGTTCTTGTAGAGCAACGTGTTCATTAAATTGTAATCTGATCGGGATACAGCATATTTGGCGTAGTCGGAGAGTAAACCAGACTTTTTGTACCTTTTAAAATATTTATTTTTTATATTCTTTAGATTCGATAATCGCTTAGAATTCCATGGTGGTCCAGTTTTGGTGCATAATCTTACTTTCGGAACACATTCATCAAACTATTTAAAGATAGTAGCGTAGAAGACTTGTATTGTGGAATCAATAGAAGATGGAGTACCACTTATGTTAGTTAACAAATGCAGCCAATTAGTATTAAATAAACGAAAGTTTAATTCATCATAGTTAGCTTTTTTGAAACAGAAAATTTTTTCGCCTTGCATGTCTTTTATTGATAGCAAACTTGGAATGTTAATGCTCAGTTCAAGTGTGGGATGATAACGGTCTTCAGTTATGGCGATTAGTTCAGTGCGGGTTAGCGTACTTTCGGTAGGTTCATTTATGAACACTTAAGTCGAGCAATTTTCCAAATCTGTTGCAAACTCCATTAACTTGAAAAAGACACAAGTCATAAACTTTATTTAACAACACATCCATCCATTCATTAGCCTTACACGGTGCGTAGAAAAATGAATGAGGTAAAAATTTCCAGGAAACATCAGTCATTAAAATCGCCAAAAACAAGAAATAAATCGCCAGGCTCAGTTAATAATGTTGTTGATTCGATTAATTTTACGTGTTCATAGTAAATAATTTGATTTCTACTTTGACTGGGCGGTATATAGGAACAAGTTATAAAGATGTTTTTATGTTTTAGTTTTATACGTGTAGCTACAAATTCGATTCCCTTGGGAACATTTAAGTTTATTTCTACAGATGAAAAAGTATTATGAACTGCTATCAAGACTCCACTACCTTTTGTGTTTGTATCTCTATCCAGTCTATAAATATTGAATTTATTGCATAATATTTCAGTATTGAGTGTATTTTTGTTAAGCCAAGTTTCAGTGAATATAATAACATGATGATCGAATAAAGTCTAGACAATTTTGTATTTAATCCACAGACATTTTGATATACAATAGCTCTGTTTCTTTACTCTACTTTGGGATCCCTAGGGATCCCAATTTGCACGAAAAGCGTTCCCGTACTTTTAATTTGTGTAAATGAGAGCGGATTTGAGAGAATAAAATTCTTCTTCTTCTTGCACGAAACAGCCCAGAATTTTTATTCGTGCAAATTGTGTAAATTGTGAAACAGCTGTAAAACATAAACAAAACAATGAAATGCAAAGCAAAAAAATTTTGAACCAAATTTTGAAAAAAGTGTTCTGGAGTCAAATAATGTACTTAAATATAAAGTTTTTTGTTGAAATATTTGAAAAACATAATGTTAGTTTTTGTAAAAGTGTTTGTTTGGTTTAATTTTTGGTAAAATTAGTTTATTTATGCAGACAATATACAATTTTTCAAAAGTGGCATAAACTTTTATTGTTTTGTAAAAACTATCAAAACAATGACTTTTTATTTCGTGCTTAAAATTTGGTTTTTTCTGTTCCCGTACTTATGTGTAATTTTGTCTCTTTATGAGAGAAATTTATGCTTGCTCTCATTTTCACGAACTTTACCCAAAAAGTAAAGAAACAGAGCTAATATGTAATTGGTTATCAGTTGCAGTATTTAGTTTTTTTGAAACGTTGGCACAGTTGGTGGAAGGCGAGCACGATTATTAACTCTTTGGTTAGATCTCGGTATGTATTCTCTAACTAGTGTATATTCAGGCCAAAAAGATGGATTTATTAAAGTACTATATACTTCGGATGAAACCGTAATCTTAAAAGATGTAATGCTTCTAGGTTGAGCATATGAGTATTTGTATGTTATGATGTCTTCATTTAAATTTATTTTACTTTTAACGAAATAGTTTATGTCTTCGATAGTTGTTTCTGATGCAAAACGGGATACAAACAAATGTTTTTTTGGAGGAAGTACACGAAGTTCACGAGCCACATTAATATTATCATTTATGTGTGTAAAAATTTGCATGTTTGGATTCTTAGAAGCTGTAGAATTTTCCACAGCAACCTTAGATGTTCCAGGAGTTATTGACTGATTACTCACGACTGGTTGATTTAAATTGGCTGATTCAGAAGAAGCCTTATTGTTATTTCGAGCTGACTTACGGCGCTTTGGAGAAGATGTTGTGGGGATGCCTGTTTAGAGTCTTGCTGAGTGGGTCCAAAATTAGCAAGTGAAGAACACTTATCAAACAAGTGCACTTTTTTATGGGATAAAAGTGTATCGGGTAATGTCATATTCACTAATCGGAAGCATTCATTAAATACAACTAAAAGGTATTATAAAGTTACGTTTGTGAAAAAAGTGGAGATTGCAGCCTTTGCATCTATACCCCTCATATGTAGTTATCTTTTAACGCAGACAATTGTATGAAAAATAAGCAAAATAAATCTGATTTTTTCACAGGGATGGTTAGAATTTTTAAGCAGACGTGTTTTAAATTTGAACCTACAAAACCCTAATAAGGCCACCTAGGCTGTACGCAGAAGTTAAAAATAATATCGGTCCTGAACGTTTTGAAACTTTATTTGATGGATTAATAAAAAATATTTTTAGAACATAAAAAAACGCTTTTCAAGATATAATCGATTAGTCCATAAATACCGAAATCGTTTATATTAGTGGAGCTATGAAGTTATCCGTAAGCTCACAACTGGCATTTAAATTGGTATTAGGGAAGGCAACATTATTTAGTTGCCGAAAAGTTATCGAAAATGCTAAATTGACAGTTTGGTAACTTAAAATAAACATTAAAAATGGAAAAAAATCCAACAAAAAAGTGATTCAAAGTGAATACAAAGTTA
The DNA here is from genome assembly GCA_930367215.1 of Pollenia angustigena. Classification (NCBI taxonomy): domain Eukaryota; kingdom Metazoa; phylum Arthropoda; class Insecta; order Diptera; family Polleniidae; genus Pollenia; species Pollenia angustigena. The sequence continues at coordinate 48,036,600 of OV884058.1, forward strand.
AATTTAATAAAATTAGTTCTGTGGAACTATTTTTTGTAGACCAAGAGGAGGCGGTAAACGTGGCATCTATTAGACGCTAATTTAAAGATATATCAATGCCTCTACCGTTTGTTGTTGCCGCTCGTTTGTATTGTTCCATAACTTCTGCTAAGTTAAGCTCAAAGACATGTCCTTTAGGATTTACTGCCAGCTTCATTTGTAAAATCTTGGCTGCAGCCTGTTCAATCGGGACCAAATTTATTTCCTCTGACGGTTCTCCCCTGTAGTTTTTTTCATTTTGGGAAATTTTTTCTTTAATTTCGCCTTTAAATGCACCCACATTAGTTGCCAAAACTGTTAAACTTTTTTGCGATACGCTTCCGTGTAGCTTCAGAGCTGGCTTTGGTTTCCCCAAAAGACCGAATACCACGTGCAATTTGACTTTTATTTTCCAACAAAAGTTCAAACCATTTTAATATCTAAAACTAAAGAAATATATAAAAAAAAGAATATAAGCAGCAACTACAAGTTATTGACAACAAAAATAACAAGCTGTAAGTTGAAAGTTGACATACATACGTAATATATTCGACTCATTAATAAAAAATTAAAATTTTTTTAATAAATAGAATCTGGGAATTATTTCTTTTCATAAGTAACTTTATTATATTTAACATTTTACATTTTTGAATTTATTAAGATACAAGTTAATAGTCTGGTAGTGTTATAAGTCATTCCTGAAAATTGAAGGAATAGGGCTATTGAAAAAGCTTTATAAACGGGCATGTTCTAAAAATCGAGTGATTTCAAATCACGTGCTTTTGAAATCGCTCGTATGATTTTGTGGTGTTCTGAAAGTCTTACTGTTTTTGTGTTTCTCGGTGTGCTTTCGACAATTGACAACACAACAAAAAACCCAAAAAACGGGACACTAAAATATAACAAGAGTTATTTTTTTAGGCACATGTGATTTGAAATCACGTGATTTCCGGTAAAGAGATTTTCAGAACAGGCCCGAAAATACATAACTGAAATTTAGCTGACAGAATAAATTCGAAAAATATAAAATGTTGAATTTTTTAAATAAATTAAGAAATTTATAATTTTTTAAATAAATTAAGAAATTTTTACAATGGGGGTATTCACGTCACAAGTTGCACCCTTGCAAAAAAGGAAAAGTGCAAAAATATAACAACAACCACAAAGACAATTATTTACGCATAACTAATTGTCTGTGTGGTTGTTTTATTTTTGCACTTTTGCTTTTTTGCAAGGGTGCAACTTGTGACGTGAATACCCTTAATATAAATAAATGGAAAGATTTTTTTCGCATTTTTAAATATTATCAAAATTAGTATGTATATTTGGACACATAATTATTCGACTTGATAAGAAATTTCTAAATTCACATTAGTAAAAATTTAAAAGCAAATTAAAACATTTTAAATGCACTTGGAATTGTTGTATTGTATGTACAAAATTCTAGAAATGTGAACTAACAGTTTTTTGATCTTTCAGGAACGCCTTCTGTTTATAGCCCTCTGGTTAATAGTTTTCGGTTTTGGAATTTTGAGCGCATTTATATTCTTTATACGTCGTCTTATGTATGGTACTGATGAGTTTTTATTGAAAGTCTTATGTTTTATGGGTAAGTATTTTTTAATTATTATTTGTTAATATTTATTTATTGCACGTAATTAATTTAAAATAATTAAATTTCTTTTTAGGTGTTCAAATTCTTATATTCTCACCAATTGCCTTCATATTCAATGGCATAGTCTGCAAGTATAATTCACAAAAGTTTTATAAACTGAATATTGAAGATAAAAAATTACAGCCATAATTGTAATTAATAAAAAAGTAATAAAATAATCATAAAAGTTTTTTAGAACTAAAAGTTACAATTATAATTGTAATTGATTGAAAATTAATAAAATAATCAAATTTTACATTTTGAAATATCTAAACCTTGTTTCTCATTTCAGAATTTTTAATTATAGTGCTAAGCAGGGTTGCCAGACGGGCTTGATTTTTAAGCTTTTTCAATATGTGTCAAGAATCAAGAACAAATGTAATTTGTCAAGCTAAATCGGAGTTTAAAACAAATTTCAATCAATCGTGCTATTTATATTTGGCCAAATCCATGATTTCTGGTAAAATAAGGTTGTTATTTGTCTGTGGCTATGAACATAGTTCATTTATATAACGATTTTGTTATTTTCACTACCAGTATTCTTACGAATTTATTTTATGTTAAATAAAATTGTTAAAAATATGCCCCAAAAAAATTAAAAATTACTCATTTAAAAACAAAATATTCATCAAGTCCATTAAAAAAAACAACTAATTCTAAAATTATAATCTGTAAAGCCTAAAGAAAAGAACTAAATCTGCTGTAAGATATTTTTTGGGCGAACTTAATCTAAATGCCATTATAATTAGATGGCTTACGTACGCAAAAAGTCTAATATGGACAGCAGAAGTTTTTATGGGGAATATATTCAATTAAAGACCGATTCTTACCATTTACATAGACAGACAACCAGCCAGACGGACGGATGGTCATCGTTAAATCAGTACAAATGGATTCTCAGTCGATCGGTGTACTAAAAGATTGGTTAAAATTTCTATGTATTGCACACATCGCCAAAAACGTATGTTTATAATTGCTGTTTTCTTAATTTTTGCTTTTATGTAAAATTTGAAAGTTTAAAATAAAATTATTTTTAATGACAACCTGCTTTGTCTTCATTTTAGATTAAAAATTAAATGTGGATGGCGAAATTAAAGCAACACGTTAGGTAAACAGATAGATATTTAAAACAGAAAAGCCATCTGAATTTCGAAACAAAAAACATTTTTTTTTCTGCGAAAGCTTACAAGAGGCATCTACAAAAATCGAATATGAATCAAAATATGCCTCAAAAAGGCAAAATATGCGCTAAAAACTTAAAAATGCTGCAAAAAGGCTCTTAACTAAATTATGCAAAAATATGCTCCAAACGGTAAAATATGCCAAATATGCACTAACAAACCGATGCCAAAATTCATAAAAAGCTCTAAAACGGATAAATTACGGATAAAATTTCATATATGTGGTTTCCCTGCTGATAACTGAGCCTGTTATGAATCGATATGGCGGAATTTCTGTTCCAGACTACACGCGATATAAATATCTTCTTTAGAAAACCCATTTCAATATAAACACGGACAGACAAACCAACGGACGGATAGACGGTCATTGTTAAATTAGCTCCGCTACGTATAACATCAGTATTGTAAAAAAACAACAACCATATACATTTGTTTGTACCTTTAACCGAACTTTTAATTGTCAAGAAAAATCAAGCTTTTTCTTTAGAATGTCAAGCTTTTTGCCAATTTCGATCTGGCAAGACTAGTGGTAAGAAATAATTTAAAGTATAGAATTATGGTACAAAATCTCGTTTATCGGCCATGTTCTGACAATCGCACGATTTGAAATCCCGAGACGCCCGATTTATTTTATGATGTTCTGAAACTGATGCGTTTTGCTTGCGACCTGTCATAGTTTTTTAAAGTTCCCTTGAGCATACTTTTGCAATTTGAAGTCGTCAAACTTCTTGCGATTGCGATTTACAGTACACGTATTATGCAATTTCAAGTCAAGATCGCAAATGTTAAGCGTTTTGCGATTGTCAGAACATGCCCGTATAATTCAGAATCTTCTTTCGAATTTTAATATTAAAACTTTGTTTTAAATTCTCCGGATTTTCCACCGTTTACCATCACTTCGTATATAAAACATATAAGATTCGGCTAAGCCGAATATAGCACTCTATTTTTTTTACAGATTTTACTTCATTAACAATTTTGACAATCGGCCTACCCAGAAAAATATTAAAGCGTATAAATTTGTATTAAATATTGATGTTTTAATTATATTTTTTTAATTTGTACTGTAAAAGATCAGTACATACCCAGCAAACCAAATACAACGAAATCGTTCAGACTTCATAACGACTTTCTGCACAAGTTGCCGATTTCGGGACTGATTTCGTCCAGAAGTCGACACGAAAAATATATGAAGTGGTTGACACGAGTTCTGTAAGAATTGTCGGGGGAAATTCCCTTAACTTCACAGATAGATCTGTCTGATATCTGACCGATGTCTGATGTTATTTCCTAGGGAAATTCTGGATTTCCTTCCGATATTTCCAATCGATGTCTGACAGAAATCGTACTTGTAGTCGTTTAAAATTCGCATAGTTTTTGGGACAGTTTGCACAGATATATGCCAGTAATCTGACAATAAATCTATTTTATTTCTGAAATCATTGCCGACAAACCGTGCAGATTCAATTAAATTCCAATTCAATTTAATTATTATTATCACATTTATTACTAAACACTTTATGTTTTTTGCACGTCTTCTCTTTCCAAATTCACTTGATACACTGCTGTGAACGACGATTATTAACATGTTTTCTTTTCTTCAAATTGGATAATTCCGTTTGACACATTAAACTTTTATTGTAAACATTGATCAAACAAAGAATTGAAAAAAAACTTCGAACTTTTGTTCCGAGTTCTGTACGAAATCTTGCAGATATTTCTGCACAAGCAAAACATAAAAACCATTGTAAAATCTATCAGCAGTCTGCAAGCTTTCGTGCAGATAGTTCTTAACAAATGAATATGAAATAGTCCTCCGAGGATTCTATCTGAAGGCTGAACGAAATCCTGCAGACATTTCTGCATAAGCAAAATATAAAATTCCTCGAAAGTTCCTTAACAATTTTTAAAGAACTCTGTACGATATGTCGAAAGAGTTACGAATTTGTACAGAATTGTCTTTTATCAGACAAAATCTGTAAGTTTGGTTGGCTGGGTAGCTTCCTACATATATAGAATAGTGTGTCCCAAACAACAATTTTTTTGGGACACACTAACATACATACATAGGTGCCTGTTGAATTGGCTGATCGAACGAATTTTCATTTGGTATTATGGCGCAATTATGTGACAATAGTAAATTATTGAAATTTTTGTTTACAAATTTAAAAAGAAATTTTCGACAATGCTGTCAACTCAAAATACAAAATGTACATTCGATAGTCGATGTTCGATAGCCAGCGAGAACCGTTTGTCGAATGTAACTCATAATAGGGGCCATATTCACGCCTATCGTGAATAAGAAGCGAACAGTGTTTTCTCCCGTAATTTTGCTTTTCCTCATACATTTTTTTTAAGGAAAAGGGAGCAAATTTCGAGGGAAGTCTTATTCACGATTATGAAGATTGCTAAGCCCCAAAAACTGCTTGAGAATTTTTCAATTGTACAGAATTATAAAATCCGATACAAATAAGTTAAATTCGATTTGAAATTTTAAAAAAATATTCCATTTATGACAATAACCCTGAAATAAATCCTACTTTCAGATAAAATTTAAATGCTGTTTAGTCTTTCCTGTTTGAGTGATCGACATTTTTTCTTAAATATTTTTATTTTAATTAGTATTGTGGTTATTAATTAGTATTGTGGTTATTTTGTTTGACAATTATTAATTTTTAATTTTTATTAATTGTCAAACATAATTTTTGTTAATTTTAATTAAAATATATCCTGAAGAAGATTTCCAAAGGAAATCGAAATATCGATAATAAAAATATACGAAATATTTAAAATAAAAGTGACCTTAAGCTCAAATATTAATAAAGAAGAAAAATATTTAAAAAAGGTCGAAGAAATTAGAATAAAATTATTAGCATGAAATTAATTAAAATTAATTGATAATTTTTCATTCTTGACTGTAGCTGAGCTCGAACCCAGGTGAAAAATTATCAATAAATTTTAATTAATTTCATGTTGTAAAATTCCTTTCTTCATAAAATAATTTAATAAAAATTAAATTTGATGAACTTTAGCCTAATTAAAAATATTAAAAATTTTTATTTTAAATATGTATCATATTGTTTCAAATGTAAAAGTCTTTGAATTTTTGAAAATATTTTTATTCCATGTAGGTATTAAGGCGAATTCATACAGGTGATCGCATCATGAATTAGAATTATGCTAGCTATCCTTTTTTTTTTTGAAAAATACTATGTATTTTGTTTTTGTAAAAAATATGAATTTTGTTTGGTTAAAATGATGGGTTAAATTTTGACGAAAAAAACACTGGTGTAATTGTTCTTTGGACCAGAAGCAGTATCAGCAAATCGTCAGCTCATTATTGGTTTGGCGCATATGTCAAAAAATAGTAGTGGAGAAAAATATGCCTGATAGAATTTTTTTTGTACTTTCACGACTGCTTTTGGCATATGTTTTAAAGAAAAATTATTTTTTTGTGCCGCATACGCTACATTTCTAAAATTATTTCTAAAAAGTAGCTTTTTGTGCTGCAAACGTATACTTACTGTTGTGTGTTAAGTTGTTGACATTTAAATTTGCTTTTACTACTTTTTTTCTTACGACAATGAAGCGAAGCAAGAGTAAAATTTATTTTCCTGCCATTTTATTTTTCTTTCGCTTTAACAACTTGTTTTTCTTACGGCAATGAAGCAAAGCAAGCATTCGCCAAACAGTAGCAAAACAATACTTAATAAACTTTAAAAAAGTTGATATGGAGCAAAATTAGTGCTAAATATCTCAAAAACCATCAGCCCAATTGTGTATTAAAATTCCCCGGGAGTTTTTTCCCTACTCCCAAAATGGGAGAAAAGTACAGGGGAGTTTTTATTCATAATTGGACACAAGTGTATAAACAACTCTGAATATAATTTCAATGTACCTAAAATAGTTTAAGGTTTAAATTTAAAACTAAAGTTAAACTATTTTGAAAATCTACTCACACGGTATTTGAAATATGTATGTATGTTGAAAAATTCTAAAGATTTAAGGCGGTGTTTTTGGGCCTCAGCAAAACAAGGCTTAGTAAATCTGAAAACCAAGTTTGTATACAAAATTTTGACGAAACATCTAAGTTTTGCTTAAAATTTTGTTCTTTCCACATTTTAAAAACTCGGTCTTAGTGGCTTATTGTCAATACTTTTTACTATCATTTTTAATAGTCCTTTAATTTAAATAAAACCTCACATTTTGCAGGGTATAAAAAATGCAAACATTCACGAATATATTTTATTTAAAAATTAAAAAAAAAATTGTTTGGTTTCCTAAATATTAGTTACATTTATAAAAAAGTGTATGTATAAAATAAAATATTTTTTTGTACATTTTTTGTATTATTTTCACAATCGAACATTAAAGTTCATCGTTTTAAATTATTATTCTTTGTATATTTTTAATTTTACCAAAAATACAAACTGCTCTGTTCTCTTTCTAATCAGAATTAGAAGTTTTCATTGGATTTTACTACCAAAAATAGCTTTAAAATGATTAGTTTATTTGACTAATTTCATGTTAAACTTTTCAATATTCAAAGTACAGAAACATATTTTATATGTAGGATATTAATTATAAAAGTGTAGGTTTTAATAAAATTGTGTGTTTAAATATGTCGGGATTGTAATGTTTTCTTCACTGTAAATATTACAGTGAAATGTTAAGTTAAAGAAACGAAATATGTGCTAAATAACGTCATCAAAGACAGCAACCTGATACGAACAGACTACAAAATAAATATTTGTTAGCTAAGACACACACAACCAATTTAACAGGGTTGTCTATAATATAAATAAACAAAAAGGGACGGTATGGAATTAATTTCTAAATGGAGTTGCCACATTTAAACGTTAAATAAAAGTTTATTCTAAAACGCCACTTAAGCCAAAACGCAAAGTGGCCAAAATATCCAAGATGTAAATGGCAGCAGTGACTAATGAAACCGAAGCAGCACCCAGCACCAAATCCAAGCGTTGCATATTTGGATGCCAGTAGTTTAAATCCTTGGTAGAAGACCAATCGCGGAATAACATGCCAGTAGTGGCCACCAATAAAATAAAGCCCACAATTGCCCATAAAGCTGAAGTGCGCCAGGGAGATCTGTTTTTAAAAATCATTAATTTAATTATTTCAATCTGAAGGCAATTATAAGAGAGTTCTACTTACAAATCACCAAATAAAGCCATAATTAAATAAATGGTGGTATAAATTAAAAGACAACCAAAGGTCACATAACATAAGGCCACTACGCGTGGTGTAATAAATGTGCGAATAGTTGAATGTGTGGCTGGTTCATCGATCAAGCCAATACAGCAAATTATAAGACACTACGCCAACGTAAATGAAATAATAAAGAAAGAATTAGTTCAATTAAAATAATTATGCAACAATTACTCAATTAACTGACTAACCAATTCCAGTATTTTTAGAGCCACTAATGTGTACGTGGCCGATTTGATAGAACCCGATGTATAAGAGTGTTCCTCAGCTGGTGACATTTCAACACGTGATATTTCTAAAAAATAAAAAGAATATTATAAAAAAGCCATCAATAAATCTATTTCAAGTTTTTCAATATATTTTATTTTAATTGTACAATAATCTACCTATTGCATTTAAGAAACTCATGCTGTCCCAAAATGTTTGCTATTGGAAAATAAAAGAACATCATAATCATCATTATGTCATCTTCAATTATATTTTATAGACTAATTTTTCTTTATTAACTCTAAATTTAGAGAACACAATAAATAAATGTTTGAGAATGACGTTAAAATTGTGTACGCAAAAAAACTTGTGCAATCAGGCGTTAAATGTGGGTGAAGTTTGGCACTGAAAAGTTATTAAACTACACCATTTTCAATAGTTATTCTTCGGATTGTATAAGTTTTTACTAAACATACTTGATGTCAAAAAGTATATCGATTTTGTAGTTATTTGAACCAAAAATTCAATATAGATTTGTGCAATTTTACGCAAAAATAAAAATCTGCTTCCAAAAATTTTTATTTTTAAGCAAAACATTTTTTTTCTAAAATTAAACTTCAAAATCTTATTTTGTTAAAATAGGATTATGTTATTCTAAATTAAAAATAAATTCTGAATTATTCTGAATCATTTCAAAATCTTGTCTTCTATAATAAAATTAAAAAAAATCTAAATTTTAATCATTCTTTGCTTTAATGAAAATGGTGTAGGATGAAATAGTTTTGAAAGTAAATAATTTATTTAGTGTCAAGGTTAGTAAAATAAGTGAATAATTTTCAAAACACATGGTATAAAAATGTAAAAAAGGGTTGTTGTAGTCAATCTTTTACACTGGCCTATCAAGCCACTTTAATACGATATATGAGGAGCTCCATAGTAAAACGCAAAATTTTCACTACAATAATTTTTTAGATAAATGAAAAAAATTAATTAAAGCCAGCACGATATACCCTGCAAATAAAATTGGACCACCTGATTCATTTTGATAAAATGGACTACTCAATGGACTGGTCCGATGTAATGCAAGCATGGACCATGTCATTGTCAAAAAGTGTTTGTAGTGAGACGACATGTCTTCGTTTTTTAACGCCGTGCTTTCGTTTTTAAACGACTTCAAAACTAATCCTCTTTTGTATACCATGGAGTAGTTTTAAAACTACTCCTTACATGGTCCTCCCCTAGGATATCGTTATGTTAAATATACCATGTTTTTTCCATAAGTTTGGGCTACTCTTGGACTAGTCCTAGTCCCTTGTGGGCTACTCTTTACACGCGTGTTTGGACTGGTCCTATTATTTGCAGGGTACATAAACATTTAAAAATATATGTGTATAAGTAAATCGTTGTTGAAAATATCCCAGCCAGCAAAATACTTCGGCATTGTCTGAATCAGACATTTCGTGCAAATGTCTGACTTCATTCTTAGAGACTTCGTTCAGATTTCTGTCAGACATTGAATAAACTTACTGTCTAGCCGATTTCTGATCGATTTCGCATATATATATCGGGGGGAATTTATGTACAGACATGTCCAATAGAATTCCGACGGAATTCAATCAGATTTGTCTAACGAGACTTATTATTTTTTTAAAATAATGACAATTGTCATTCAGTTGGAAATAATTTTAATTTTATTTTATTTGTTCAAGACAAAAAGCATAAAAAAGTACGTACGTGTAAAATTTATAATTATGTTCGAAAGCAAAAAAAAATCTCGGCTAACACATCAGAACTTTCCATGCCTTTTGCATTAGATGTCTGTTAGATATCTATCAGAAATGCCGACAAAAAAAAAAAAACCAAAATTTCCCACGACATGTCTGTCAGAATTCGTGTCAACCACTTCATACGTTTTTTGGTCAGAAATCTGACAGAATTCGTATATGATTCCGACATTTTTGCCGACGTTTCTCTAAGATTTCTGAACGACGTCGGATTATTTCGCAGGCTGGGTAGTTTACTTAAGGCAGTGATGTTATACGTAGGGAACAAATCTCTATTCGTAAAGATTTTCTTCTAAAAAAGTGTACGTAGGGGGAAAAGAACAGATCTTTTTAAATCATTTAAATGTAGGGCAAAATGCTATACATTTGGCAATCTTCATTTTGTGACAATCTACCTACTAATAAAATTGATGATATGGCAACATTACAAATTGTTAAATTTCTTTGAGTGATTGCTTGCCGCCATTTCAATTTTGATTTTAAGGCAAATTTGCAAAACTCTAATTTAATTTTTTAGAGCAATAAATAGATAATTTGCTAAATATGGAAATCAAAAAGTTTTGGAAAAACGTCACCTTTTTAATGTTAATTTAATTTTCCACCTTTAAACAATTAACTGTCTTTGATTTAATATTGCCAGAGATACCGAAATAGTTTCCTATTATAGGTGCGTTTGAGTACTTTTAGGGCACTGCTACACGTTCAATAAATATCGTGATACTAGAAATATCACGATATTTATTGTAGCATGCAATATTGATGGATCGCGATCCATATCGCAGAATGGCCTAAAATATGAAATCCAGAAATCCAGATCGCGGATCGTGGATCGCGTGATAAATATTGAACGTGTAGCATTTTCATGATATAAAATAATAATTATAAAAATTAATACGTCAAAATAAAAGAAATAAAATACGCAGTGGAACAAATTAAACAAATAAAAAGTAAAATAATTGACATTATACGTCAGTAAAAAGTGTCAAAATAAAGGAAATAAAATACGCAGTGGAAAAAATTAAACAAATAAAAAGTAAAACAATTGACAAAATTTGTGAAAAGTTTATTGAAATAAAGGGTAATGGCAGAAGACAGTGAAATCGAGTGGGTTCTGCCGGTGGAATCGGAATTAACCAGTGAAAAAATTATTTTAAAAGATTTCATTTTTAGTTTGGAGGCATTGCCGGAATTGTGGGACTCGTCGGCTAAAGCTTATTCCGACAAAATAAAAAGAGCGACTGCACTGCAAAAATTATTGAAATAAACAAAATACATAAAAATAACATAAATACTGACGCGATAAATATTGAACATGTAGCATACGCTCGTGATCCATCAATATTTTAAAATGGATCGTGTTCCAAATATCACGATATTTATTGAACGTGTAGCAGTGCTTTTACAGTAAAATGCAGTAAATGAGTAAACTGAAAAATTTGCTCTCACAAAAAGCTGTTGTCCAAAAAAGTAGGCGAACGCAAAATTTGTAAAAATTCGTAAAATAAAGGCAACAGCTGATGGCAAATAATTGAAGTGTTGAATAATATTGACACTTTTGACTACTTAACTCGTTTTCTTATCGGTACTCGATTAAATACTTTTTATAACACGAACATTTCTGGAAAATACAAACAAACTATTTTATGTAATATTTCCTATTTGTTTGTTTTTTATTTTATGTGATTTTACTAATTTGTAGCGGGTTAAATTATTTAAAAGAACATGAAAATTTTTTTTGCTATTGATTACTTAAGTACCCAAATACTTCACATTTTTACAACTCTAAAAAATTAACATAACAAAAAAATTTCAAAAGTTTGCATTTAGCCAAGGCGAATTCATACAAGGTGGTCTTATTTTGAAAACGTTTTACAACACTGTAAAATATTTTAACGTTGTGTCAAAAATTCAAACAAATATTTGATTTTGTTTTTATATTAAATTGTGTTTTTTTGAAAAATATTTTAACGTTGTGTCAAAAATTCAAACAAATATTTGATTTTGTTTTTATATTAAATTGTGTTTTTTTGAAATGTTACAACTTAAAAAAGTTTTAAATTTCACTATTTTAATCAAAACTTATAGAATTTAGTTAAGATTCCCCAGAACCAACAGGACGGTATACCATTTTGACACAAGGTTAGTAATCAGCTGTTGCCTACGTAGCAAGATAAGTTCACCTGGTGTAAATTCGCCTTGCATTTAGCCAAATAAATGCTTCACAAACAAGTTTAATTAATTAGTATTTATTCACTTTTTGTTTTGGTTTAATTTTTATTTCAACTTTTCTTTTATTTAACAATTTTTTCACAATTTGTATGCTTTTTATTTGTTACTTTTGTTTGTTTACCTTTTGAAACATATGTTTTTTTGATTTACTTAATTTTACTGCAAAAATTTCTGCAGTAAAAATTTGTAAATACTCTGACAAGAACTGTCACTTTTCGCTCTCAATTTATGTTCTCATTTACTGCACTTTGTGTACTCGAACGCAATTTCGTAAAATGCAGTAAAGTTTTGTAAAAAATAGTAAAAACTTTTGTGTTCTCGAACGCAACTACTCAGACAAGAACTGTCACTTTTCTTTTGTGTTCTCGAACGCAACTATTAAAGGTTATTTTTGGGCTTTTTTTAGCCATTCTTTTTATTTTTTCGACCATGAATCAGTTTTAATTCACCAAAAGTGATCTGAGAGAACACATTTAGGTGATTTTTACAAAAAATCATCACCCAGGAAGGAACAACTTTAAATAAAATTAATATGTACTTATGTACACAAGCCCCTAAATACAGCCCTTCTAAAAATTAGTATGTAAAGCTTTTAATATGCTTACTTTTATGACAATCCTGCAAATTAAGCCCCTATTTTATTTTTCACATATATATTATATTAAACCAGGTAGAACCCAATACAAAAAAAAAAAAAAAAAAAAAAAATTCCAACAGTCACGCCTTAGAATTAAAAGTTAAATTTATTAAGTTTGCAGAACTTTAAAACAAATATTTGACGAAAAAATCCAAAAAATGCGTGATCACTAAATTGATCTACTTTTAACTTAGATTTTAATAATTTTTGTTTATCTTCTTAACTTTATTACTAAAACAAATTAAAGAATAATGTAATTAATAAAATGTTAAATGCTGTTTGATCTAGTAAACGTTATGCATAATCAAACAAATGTTTAATAAATATAGTGGTTACGCGTGGGGCCTCAAATGTTTGTTATATGAGCCCTACCCTTAAACTATTAATAAATAAATAAGTTTTTCTGGCAGTTAGTTTTTAAGTTATTGAGAAAACAAATTTGAAACTGTTGCGTTTTGATCCGATTCAGAGCAAATGAAAAAGAACCCAATAGAAAAGTTGCGTTTTGAATCGTCAACTAGAACGCAAAAGGACCTAACTAATAAACAATTCAAAATAGACTTTTTCATTTAATCTGATGTATTGCATCAGCACAAATCTTGACATATAATAAACGCTTAAAGACCTAGCTAAAAGTTTGTTTAATATGCAACATTGTTAGTTTTCAAAACAACTGAAATTTTTTACAAGAAAAATAGAAGAAAAATTAATTATAAACAATTTAATGCAATTTATCAAATTAACGGCCAATTTCAACAAGTTTAGTTATAATTACCTATCAGTTATCAGTGTCAAAAACATATTGTTAACTAGAAGTTAAAGTAGTAGTTATTTATAACTGAACTCGGTGAAATTGGCCGTAAATGTTTTTTTTCTTCTTCTGTAAAATTTTCATGATAGATAGGCCCTTTTGCGTTTAAGGTAACTATCGCACTTTCCGTACGGAATCAAGTATTTTTTGAGTTTGTTTTTGATTATTTAAATGCATTTTTGTTTTTTTTTGACAAAAGCTTAAGCAAGCTTATGCATATTATAGTTGTACCTTTAGTTTTCAGTTACCCCTTTAATAGTTAAACCACTGAAGAGAAATTATTCGGCCTCGAAATAATCCTGTTAACTAAGAAAGTCTTATCGAATTACCTACCACTTGATGTACGAAGCTGAAACTTTCAAAGTCAGCCACGTATAAATAACAATGAATACTTGTTGGTACTCCACCACGAATAAAATATTGAATAGAAATTTTTTAAAAATAAGGGTTCCAACCAAAGAATTTATTTTAGAAAATTCCTGGAAAAACTCTTTTAAAATGTTTGTATATTCTATTGCTGGGTACACACAGTGCAACCTATATGCAATCTGTTTCAATGCAACCTCAAAATATCAAAGCGTTTTGATGTTGATGCAATCTAGAATGAATAAAAATGAATTTAATTCACCAGATTGCGTAAATGCGTTGCATAGTGTGTACCCAGCATATGACGCAAACTTTAAATGAAAAGTTTTTGACACGATTTTGTGATATACATAAAACGTTTCTGGCCAGAGTTTAACATTGTAGCTGTTAATTTATTCCTATTTGCCGAAAATTAAACTATTCAACAAATAATTTTGAAACCAAGCAATTGGTAGCAAAAAATAAATTTAATAATTAAAAGTGCTTTATTCGGCTACGCCGGTTCTTATATACCCTTCACCTTGATGTGGTTAAAACAGAAAGTTATACATATAAATACCGTTCTTTAGCTATGAAGAAAACTTCTCCAATCCCGCCCACATTTTGTCGGATGTTGTGTATTGATAACCAAGATGCTTGTACATAATTGGCAAACTTTGGCTCTTGTCGTTCTGTGGGTATACAGAAATCTGTAATGTCTTGGCACAAGAAGTTCCACGCCCTATTCTCCAATCCCGGTACTGTTTTAAGAGAGGTTGTGTATTGACAACCCAGCTATGTATACCAGATTTGGACAATTTTCTCTTACCGTTCTTTAGATATAAATAAATATATTTTGTACCACGCCCATTTATCCACTGCCGCCCACATTTTGTCGGATGTTATCTATTTTGTTTAGAAGGTGTGCTTTTTTTTTCTCGGTACAAAAATAATTTTTATGGAGAAATTTAATTCTATATGACTGAGTGTGAATGCAATAGCTAAAATAAGCGAATAGTTCGCAAATGCGAAACCGAATGTTGGCCGACCCCCTAATATATAAGTACATGGTTTTGGCACTTAATGAAGATTGCCAGGCTGTTAGGACTAATAGTATAGGGTTTGTATTAAAAAATGCTACATTTGTACTTAAATGTTATTTTATATGAAAAATATAAATTTTTAAATGAAAATAATACGAATATTTACGTATTTTACACAATTGGGGGATTTTCGAGGTAGTCATAAAGTTGTAAAGTCATATGTCTTAAAATAATTACAAGAAATATATATGACTGCTGTGGGCAACCGCTTATAATTTAGATTTATACTGGACAGTTATGACGAATCAATGAACACAGCATTAACATTTTTGTTTTGTTTGAAACACAACAATATTTTTTTTTAAACAATAGTAAAATATTATTTAGGACATTATGACGATATGACTTTATAGCACACCTTGTAAATCCCCCAAATATATTGAAAATTAGATATTTTGAAAATTTCCTACAACGGTCCTTTTTCCCTACGGTTCAAATATTCCGAAAAAATCCCTACAAAAAAGAAAACTGCCTTCTATTGACAAATTTGTTGAAAAACATTTTTATTATTTATTTAAAAAAACCGACCAGCCGGGCACCTATCGTTTTAACCTAATTCGGCTATGCTGAATTCAGTGTTGCTAACCATTTTTTTTTAGGTTATCTCTTGTTTTCAAGATGTACCGTTATTTCGAAAATTGAGGAGGTGGCAAAACATATATTCGCGTTACTCAAAAACTGTTTATTTTATTGAATAAAATAAAAAAAACTGAAATTGCAAAAAAAATAATTTTTTAGAGAAAAATTTTTGTTCTTTAAAAATCATAAAAATTTGCCAAATGCTTATAATTTTTTCTAGACGTATAAAAAACGAAGTTGCAAACAAAAAAAGCCATACATGATTAAATTCTGTTTACAAATTTTGATTTTTCTATTAAATTTAAGAATTTCATAGTGGAGTAGAGATAAAGGGCAAGTATATTTTAGGAAAATGATAAAAATAAAAAACAAATGGATGTCGGTCATATATTTTATCCCCCTAGGTGTGACTCCAGTTATGGGGCTTTTTCTTTCAATATATTTCTAGTCAGTATTAAAATTTTTGTTTCGGAGCCCCCTTAAAGAATAGAGACAGCGGGTAGGTATGCTAGAAACAAATGATGGGGATAAAAATAAAGTGGGGTCGGTCATACATTTGACCCATCTAGAGGCCATATTTAAGAGTTTCATTAAACCGCCATATTTGTATGGGATCCCCCCTAAGGGATGGATATATGTATATTGCAAATATGTTTTAAAAAAATATTAAACACAAAAAACAAATGAAGGTCCGTCATACATTGTATCCCCTTAAAGGCCCCCCCTGGATAGTTATGGGGCTTTTTCTTCCATATATTTCTAGTCTGTATTGATACTTTTGTATGGGGGAGAAAACATTCGCATGAATGCTGCTATTTGCTTTTAACTTCAGTTCGGTTTTGTTAAATATGAGATTTAGAGAAAACTTGTTTAGACAAACGTTTTTGAAAATTTACTAATAACAACGAGTTTTATGTAAAATTAATATTTTTCAAGTTATGAGGCATAAAAGTTGGACTTGTTCTCAAGCTTTGTTGGGCGTGAGGGACGTCTTAGCCTTCGCTGATTGTATTAATACCCACTGAATTGGGGGGAGTAGGGTGAGAGCAGTGAAAAATAGAAAACAATTATGCTCCATGCAGTTTACGACCACCCTAATGTTCATATCTATTGCTATTAGATATTATAAGCAAATATTTTTCTTATTTATAAAATCAAATGTATTTAGCGCCAATTTATTTATTAATATTCGTTAAACGTAATTGTTAAGTTTCTATTTAAAGAACTTTTCTGTAGAGAACCCACAAAGTTTGTTAATTTCTTGACCGTACAAATTGCAACATGCAATCCAAATAGCCAAGAGTAATAAAAGCAAAACCATATTTTGCCGCCGACTGGTTTTTAGTCAAACAGCCCAACCTCCCATCAATTACAACGACAACATTACCAGCATTTGGAATAGAGAGTCAATTACCGTACAAAGTTCTAAGGTTTCATTCGCTTAACTTATATTTTGTTACAAGTAGACTGACTGGTCGGTTTAAGGCTTAAACACAAAAAAATTCTAAAGACAAAGTAGGAAAATTGTTAATAAAATGGACGGTTGAGTTCGAGCTCTGGATCCACTTTATAGCAACTAAAAAAATATTAAGTATTATACCCTCCGTCATTTGTGGTAAATGATACTAAGTTTTATTCCGTGTGAAACATTTTAAATAGTGATAAATGATACTTAAGTACAGGTTCAAACTATGAAAGTTTTCTTTCAGAAAGTCTGAATTTATTGGAGAGAGGGGAGAGAAAAGTGGCATATTCTCTTCCCTTCTCTCCAATAAACTCAGACTTTCTGAAAGAAAACTTCCAGAGTGTGAACCCAGACTAATTTGTCATTCCGTGTGAAACTTTTTTTAATTTTTATCTAAGACCCTAAAAAGTATAGATATACATACATACATTCTGGGTCCTTAAGTTATTCTAAATCGATTTAACCATGTCCTTCTGTCGAAAACATGCTCACTTTCAAACGACTTAAAAGAAATTTGGTGTCAAATTGTTTTTTTTTTTATCCTAACCAGTTTGGAGTTCAAATCAATCTGAGTAGGAAAAGAGTTATACCAAAATGCGGAGTGACAACCCTTAAAAATTTATATTTTTGTTAGAAAATCTAACATTAATTGTTGGAGGAAGGCTCCGAAGTTTGGCACAAGCTCGTTTTATATGATCGTACTAGTAAATTTCGTGGATATCAGTCCATAACTTACATAATTCCCCATATATGGTATGTTAAAGTTTTATAAGACTAGAAATCACACCGCAAACATTTTGCGAAGATTGCTCCATAATTTACCTCATATAAAACCTATTCTCGAAAAACACTTTAACACGACTAAACCCGTAAAGAATATGATATTCTGATGAAATTTGGTCCAATTTAGATTTATATGGCTAGAATTAACACCGTGCTATTTTGTGACAATCGGTTCCTAATTTTCCTTGTTTATCTCAAAGCCGAAGGTAGCGGTATTCCCATCCCTAATGTCTTTTTTGAGTAAAGCGGTTGCCATAAGGGGAAACGACAACTTCATCATGTTTTACACTTTAGGTTACTTTTTTCATGTATTTTTCGTTCTGCGTTATCTTTTTAACTTGGAAAACGGTTTGAACGGTTGTCTAGCCGCCATATTTTTCGGTTTCGTTTTTCTAAGTCACTTTTTAATTGAAGGTCTTTATAAATTTATATTGTTTTGGAAATTTAAACTTTTTGAATTAATAAATAGTTACATACTTCTTATGACGTCTAAGAAACTGGAAAGTGTTTTTATTTTTCTTAAAATAAAGTTCTTCCTTTGGTTTTAATTCTAGTGCTTTTTAATATGTTTTTTTTTCTTTGGAATATCACTAAGTTGCTTGGATAGTTGGCGGATATTTTGGCGATTAGAATCCTGCAAACATACAGTCAATACTTACGGACTTAACTTCACATCCCATATGGGTAATTCCAAAGTGTTGAATGTGACAGTCGTACGCATCAGAAATGCAATAACATTTTAAGCAAAAAATATTTTCACACTTTCTTAACCCTTAAATTATTGCACTAAGAAAGCACTGTTATCTATGCTAAAGTTTATGGAGGGCGCGCTTCAAGGTCAAAGATAATGACAAAAGGTTCGAACGTGAACAAAACAGAAGTAGTTTGTTTGGCCATGTATAAAAAGGCGTAATTCAGCGAAACCTGACACAATTTTTTTGTCAAACTACTTTCAGAATTTTACGTAGCAATGTAACATTAAGATGTCTTTGGTTTGATTCCAAAATCTTCTGTATTTTCTTTTTTTTAAGCCAAAATCTGAGTCGATACGTGACATTTCGAACGTGAAATTTTTTCCGTAATAATTTAACTAAATAATGATCCAAATAAAATAAAAATGTACCGTTAATCCGAATAACATATTTCTCTTTGAACTCTTCCTTTGAATATTTTTATCAAATATCACCTCTTTTAAGAAAGATAAATATTAAAGAAAACGTACAATAAAACATTCTCACATATAAGAAATAACGTTTGCCCAACTTTGCAGTCTGATTGTTCATCTAAGAGCGGGTTTTTTACTTAGAGTTTAAACCAGGATCAATAGTAAGATTTGTTAATCTTATAATAAAATTAATCTAGCCTTAATCCTCTGTGGCATTTTTGAGTGAAAGATTAAAGCTTTTAGCATTGCCATATGAATTGACAATAATTTTATGTATAAGTATGGCAGTTTAAAACAAATACCAAAAATTGTCATCAAATTACTATTCTTAACGTGAAAAAGAAGAAGAAAAGGCGAGAATTTTCTATTGTGTTATATAATATTATATATTTATAAATATATATTTATTCTTATTTGACCTTTGTTTTATAATTACTTTTAATTATTTAAGCTTGAGGGTGGAATATTTAATAAAACTTTAAATAAATAAAAAATATTTCCTTTTATAAGCTGTTCGTACTTTTGAAAGTTCTGTCGCAAGTTTAAACCGCCAACTTTGGGCGTTTAAACTTGGAAACAAAATGAAATAATCGACAACCCAAAAACGAATTTCAAAGATTAGTTCTAATTTAATCGCTGATCTTAATGTCAAAAACTGGCTCTAAGTGAACAAATAATTGGGTAAATTTATAAAATTAGTAAAATCTAAATATTTCTCTATAACAATATCGTACAATAATCAGCTTTTAATAACTTTTAAGTTTTCGGTCACGGTGGACCTTTTGACGGAAATGCCCATATTAAGCGCCTTCAGAAAAGCACTTTAAAGCGTATGCAATGCTAAAACAGTTGTATGCCTATGTATGTTGAAATATGGTCCAATTTTATTTTTTAATGCTACAAATCACTCTACCGAATTTCGTGAAAATCAAGTAAAATGCCTCAAACTAATACATATCATGTCATTTTATTTAAATTAGGGCAAATTTAGTTTTAAATGACTAGAAATAAAATAAAACTTTGTGATGATTGGCCCATAATTTACCATAGGTCGCATATAAAGCGTAGACATATCGTTGAAGTTGCATAAAAACTTAAATTTTAGCAAAAATTACAGTTTTGGTATAAAAACAGTTAGCTTAACATATTTCGAATGAAAAGAGCTTTATTTCATTGTAATCGGTGCACAACTTTTGATTTTACTCTAGTGTTTGAAAATAAACACTAAATATCGCTCCTTAGTGTTCGGTTCGGCAGATTTGTGGAAAACACAAACGCTAATAGTGTTTGTGTAGAAAATCGTCAAAAAAAAAAAAAAAAAATAAGGTTTCCCTGTTTGTCATCTTTCGAACACAAAAATAATACTGTTTTTATCAAACTAAACGAAAGATGAAAACATTTCGGTTATTTTAAATCCACAAACTTCATTGCGTTCGGTTCGGCTCTTTAATGTTCGACCCTTTTGTCTGGTAAAAAAAAATAAAAAATTTTTTACAAAAACAAAAAACCAGCAAAATAATTTTACGCAAACAAAACATATTCACAATACACACAAAATTTTCGCTTTTTTCATTTCGTTATCAATGTAAAAAGAAACATTATAGAACATTAAAATATAATGTTTGTCTACAGTATCACTACAATTTTTCTGTTTTTGAACGAAGAACAGAACAATATATAATGTTCGGCTCTTTCTTGAAGAAAGTTACGAACGGTATTAAGGGTTGTGTTCGTCTACACAATCACTAAAAAAAGATATCGTTCTTGGGTGTGTGAGCCGAACGCTAAATAATGTACTGTTAATTTTCGAACACTGTTTTATTGATAATATACTGAGACAATTAAATTGATAAAAATCGCTATTTCCATACAAAAATAACATTTTTTAATGTGCGTGTGTTTGCTGCTGTTATATTTATGGACGTTTATTGCTTCACTTAAAAATAAGGTGCCTTCACTTAATTGCGAATAAGAGCGAAACGCGTTCATCGATTTTTATTGACTATGTCTCATTTTATTCATAGTTTATGTGACTTTACGTGAAAGTAATAAGACTTTGACTTTTTTATGTTTTGGATTTTTCATGCTTATTAAAAAAAAAAAAATTTTCAAAGCTAAAAATTACATCTTAAAAAAAAGAAGAATTCTGAAAATCGCTTCATGAAGAGTAGAGTAATGATTTTTTGAACTTAAAATTTTTAGAAAAAAGTCAAAAATTCGATTAGTACCTGTAATTAAAAAATGCGAGCTGATAGAGAAAAACGGAGATTAAATTTGAAAATTGCATCAAACTTCCAATCAACTCACAAAAAGTTCAATTTGGTTCCGCTGTGTTATGGGTCTCAGGATTCCCATAATACAATGATTATAAGCATACATCGTAATCAGCACTCTAAATTTAACAAAAAAAAAACAATTCACTGAAGTTTGGGAAATTTTGGTGTGTTGCCGTGTGTTATTAATTGCTCCTATATCAATATCATATATCTATTATGTTTTTCGCATTATTTTTTCCGGTAATAAAAGAAAAGAATCAAAACAACACGTTCCCGGTATTGAGTAGAAAAGATTTACATGAGCACCTGCCGTGTTGGCCTTTTGTTTTTTGAATAGCAACAGCTCTCAAGCAAATTTCCAAAAAAATGGTCGAAAATCAGCAATTAAATCTGACTTTTTAAGATCTCCCTTTCCGCGAATTTGGTTCCAAGGCACAATTATTACGTAATTCGCTAAAAGGACCTTACCCAGTTGACTAAGTGGCACCGAAGTTCCAGAGTGTACTGACACCCATGGTATTAGATAGTACATTTTTGCTTAACCGCGATCTCAAGAGATCTGGCAATTTTGAACTTTGCCTAATTCCCGGTATTAACTGTACCTGATTTCCTCAGAGGATGTTACACCAAAAGGTCTAAAATAGTTTAAATGTTTCCATACATACCCCTGTGTGAGACATTTTCGTTAAAGGAAAAGAAAAAGGCGGTAAAATAGTTAAAATGCCTACTTAATTTTAGAACAGTAACTGGCACCAAATGCATGCAATTATTTGATTTATTTTTTACTTTTTGTTAATGAAGACAAGTTAAAAGCGAAAATAAGGTATTTAAAAAAATTAATATCCGGTATAAAAAGATAATCTAAACGTCAACAGCACGACTTTCACAGTTCTTCCGTGAAAAGGTTTATTTATCTTTTGCACGTTAAAACATTGAATTTGTTGAGGTGTCAAAAACAAGGTAAAATTACACAATGGACTACAAATTACTGGGAGGTCCAGTAGATAAAGTGCAATATATTTATTATTTATGGTGTTTTCTTTTCTACAAAAAAATGTGACATTTTATTTAAAAAAATGCAATTTGGTGTCTGTTTCTTAAAAATTTTTCTCCCGAAAAGGGTGAGTTTTTTAGAATAAAGCAAGCCACCCTTTACGGGAGCAAACTTTTTAAGAAACAGACACCAAATTGCATTTTTTTTAAATAAAATGTCACATTTTTTGTAGAAAAGAAAACACCATTAGTGATAAAAAAGCGGCATTTTGTTAATTTTTTCAACATTTTTCAGGTTTTAATATTGTTTCAACAATCAATAATTTTGCCCTTTGAATTTGAATTAAAATCAAAATGATTATTGTCACACTTTTCAAATGACTACATTTTGTGGTAAACATCTTGGTTTGTACTTTAATAGATTTTAATTTAGTTCTCAAGTTACAAAAATTAATAGTAGAGGTATTCAGATTTTGTTGCGTTTTGGTTTGCACCTGTTTGTAATTGCAATAATTTTGCCATTGACAGTTCACGGTATTTTAAGCAACTTTGCAATGCTAGATGCAAATTGTGTATCAGCTGATATACAGAATTGTCGATCTTAAAAATTTACAAAAAGGTCTTGATTATTTTGAGAAATTGTTTAAAAATTCCACTTAAGCAGAAATCGTCATTTAGTTAAGGTATTTCGGGCGAATCGGGACGATCGATTAAATAGTGATTTTAAGCAGGGATCGTAACAGTTATTCCTTTTTTCATAAAATTCAAATGATAACAGTTTTTTTCAATTTTTATTTTTTTGAACAAAAAACACAGTTATTTTTTTCGATCAAACATAACAGTTATTTTTTGATTTTAACTGCCTGTTTAACGATATCGAACGTCATCGTTCGCATAGAAAATTACATTTAAAACAAAAACAAAAATCGAACATTGTTCGGAGTTTGTTTTTGTTTTTAATGTTATTTTCTAAGCGAACGATGACGTTCGATATCGTTAAACAGGCAGTTATTTTTTTGGACAACAATAACAAAATAAAAGTTATTGTACGTGTTATAATAGTTTAGTTGATTTTAAATATTTTTTTAATGTGCATAAAAAATCCCAATGTGATCACACATTAAAAAAATGTTTTAAGGCAACTTAATTATTGTAACACGTACATATCTTAAGGCAATAACTTTTATTTTTTCTCGAAAAAATAAAAATCAAAAAATAATTGTTATTGTTGTTCAAAAAAAAAAAAAAAATCCAAAAATAACTGTTATTTTTTGTCCCTGATTTAAAGTTGATCGGTTTACAAAAAGGATATAGTCTATTTATCTGCAGTCTTTAAGCTTTTCGATTTCTTTCAGATAGATAACGTTTTAAATTTTCAAGCAATTACTTAGCTATTTCAGTAGCTCTAGAATAATTTAGAAAGTAAGACCATATTTACATTATGCAATTAACGCCGCAACTTGCCGCAACTTTCGCATGCAACTTTTTGTTTGTTAGCAAGAGGTGTAGAGAAGAAAACGGGGTTGAAAAAGTTGAAAAAATGCTTGAAAAAAATGTAAATGTGAAAAGAGTTTCGTAGAAAACAAGGTACATTTACACAAGGTAAACTCGTTGGCCCATATGTTTGTCAGCTGATTACCCCTAGTTGGAACCCAAACGTCAATTTCGTGTATATGAGTCAAAATTTGTACATGTGTGCGTTAAATTGTTTTTTTTTTTATATGAAGACAATTTTGACAACTCGGTTTCTTTATAGAGCAAAATGTCTACACTCCCAAATGAGTCTACCTTGTGTAAATATACCTTGGTAGAAACTACTTTAAAAGAAAATAGAAGAAAAACTCGGCGTTAATTGCATGTAAATGCGGTCTTAAATGATTACGGTTGCAACTCTCTCAACAAACAAAATAAAAAAATTCTCTATATTTAGCTACCAAGACAACGACTTGCCGCGCAAATTTGTTGGTAATTTATTTGGTTTTAAAATCAAAGTCTGACAAAGTAGTCCCTGATAGCACGTAAAAAGTTCGTACATTTTATCAGACGTTACTTATCTAATAACAAAATTAAACTTTCCTATCCCTCCTATGTAGATAGAAAGCAGTTTAAGATTCCAAGCAATTATACAGCTATATCACCAGCTCTCTAGCAATTTACACAGGTGTGGTTGGTCAGTGGTAACTTTTTATGTCATTTACATACATAAATATTTAATACCTTTGAGGCCACTTGTAAGCAAGAAGATAATAATAGTATGCACGTTAAATTTTTGTTAAATACAAAAAGGAAAAATGCCTATTAAACGCAACAGTACCTAGGTATACGTTTTATTAAACACCACTACGTTTTACTAGTTCTCTCTCTCTCCCGACTGTTTTCTTTGTAATCAACTGTCATTGACCATGTTATTATAACCAGTTGCAATAAAGTTTGTTTACATTTTTGACTCTTCTTCTTATGCATACTTTTGCTCATAAAACTCGTTTTCATTTTTGTTTTGGTCTCTATTTCTTGTTGTTATTATTATTTTTTTTTTTTTAAGTTTCGTCATTAAAACTGTCTGACACAATAATAAAAAAAAAATTAACACAAATCACCCACTACAAGAACGACGTAAGAAAGGTCAAAAACTCAACTGTACAACAATAACTACTCCCTTTCTCTTCTAATGCATTAGAAAAGAAAGAAAAGTTTTAAAAAAATGGAATAAATTTTCCCCCCTTTTGTTAAAATTCCACATCAAAACCCGTTATTCATGTTGTTTAAACGTAAATAAAAAATAAATAATTTATTTGTGTACATGATTCACGTCTAAAAGTGAATTTAAAAACTGAAAGAAAAGGTGTAGAGTTCACGTACAAGTTTGATGTTTATTAAATGCATTTACAGTGCCAGACAAATAAAGTCCGAAATAGATAATAAAGCGACACGAAATAAGGCCCAATAAATAAAAGTCTAATTAAAGAAAATAAACAAAATCAAATTTTAACAAAAGGCTTGATTGGGGTTTAATTCACTTCAAATCTTTTTGGGCTTTTTTCTTTTTATCTGGGACTAATTTCTTTAAATAATTTTTTTTATAAAATTTTAGCGCTGCATCAAGTGGTAGAAGCTTTAGTAAGCAAAGCCGGTGTTGTTATACCGTAGAGGAGAAAATCCTTGCGCCAAACTTTGTGTTAAGTTTAATGAAACTGTCATTCGCTAAAGCAAAGTGCGAAACTGATCGCACATTTCGTACGGGATCAGATGTTTTTGTTTTTTCAATAAATTTGAGAAGATCTTTGTTAATTTTTGACAGAAGCATTTACTAGTTCATGCATATTATATTTGCCCGGTGCGACATTTCGCAGCACCACATTTTTACCATTTTAAAATAAAATATCCTTAAATTAATGATTGTATTTTAATTTTTTACACTTTCCTTTTTTTAATTTTTGGGATTTATTTAAGTTTTTCCTCGGATTTTTTTTTGAGGTTATTTAATTTTCGTTTCGCCAGTAACAAAAAATTTAACATAGACCAAAATTTTATGAGTTTAAAATTTAATACAATATACATATGTTCATACATTACACCCCTTAGCGAATACCCCCTTTCAAGGGACAATGTTCCCTAGTACCAGCAGCGTTCTTATCATGGGAAATGGTCCGTGAACGAACAGGTAGAATTTTTATTATCAGAGCAGCTCAACGTCTCAGTGAAGAATAATTTTCCGTAAACTCATTTTAATGCATAAAAACAGAAAATTGTTTAATATTTTTAGCTTTTCGATAAAAAAAAAATTTATCTTGGACTTGTCATTCATTTAATACTTGTTTACTTGAATAAACGGACCCTTGATCCTGCAAAATCACCTAAAAATTCATAAATTCGCTATCGCTTCCGCGTATTCTAATTAAAAGAAGCAAAATTTTGCGCTGACGATTGTTTTTAATTTTTAATAATATTTTGATTTTGAACATATATAAATATTCGCATATTCTGGATTCATGTTAAAGGAATAACATTTTTAAAAAATTACCCAGTTCAACACGAAAAGAATTACGGGGTTTCTACGGCTCATTCTGGTAGAGGAGACTAAAAAAAAAAATGAACGTGTGTCGGCGTTTTGAAAGAGGAAAGTTTAATTCCCCCTAAAATAAAATTCCGATTTGATCTTTTAAAACGCCGATTTACGCATATTTTATTTTTATCTCCTCTACCATAATCCATTGTCAGAAACCCGTTATTATACCCTCCAACACAATTAGTTGTGAAGAGGGTATACTAAGTTTTGCAAAGATTATTTTTATTCGACTGGAAATTAAACTGTAAAATTTCGTGAATATCGGTCCATAATTTACCCTAGGCCCCATATAAACCCTACTCCCGGGAAACAGTTTATTACGCCTAAACCCGTAATAAATAATTCTATCATAACAAAATTAGGCACGTCATAGTTCGATAGGACTTGAAATGACACTGTGAAATTTCGTGATGATCGGTCAATAATTAACCCTAGGCCCCATATAAACCCTACTCCCGGAAAAGAGTTAATTACGCCCTAAACCATAATAAATAATGCTATCAGAGTAAAATTTAATACTTCACAGTTTTATATGACTAGAAATCACGCTAATAAATTTCGTGATGACATGTCCATAATTTACTGTAGGCCCAATATAAAGCCCACTCTGGTAAATTAATTAAATACGCCTAATACTGTAGCAGATATAGATTTTGCGGTAAAATTTCTTCAAACTTAGCTTCATATGGTTAGAAAAAATGTCATGCAATTTTGTGATATACGGTCCATAATTCACTGTAAACGATAAAACTAATTTCACCGCTATGTTTATGTTTTTAATACCAGAAATCACTCTGCAGAATTTTCGGATGATAGCCTACAATGGCTCCAATATAAATTCCCCTCCTGAAAATCATTTAAGCTCGGCTTAAACTGTTACGAATCATGATATTTTACTCAAGCAAGTTAAAATGCTAAAAAAGCATAAAACTTTCTGATTGTTGGTCAATAACACTGCTTTACAAATTTTTAATTTCGAAAAGTACCTAGAACGCCACATGCCTAGATAAGTTAATTGGGACCTCCTGAACACGAAAACCGCTGTAATTTTTTTTCCTAAGTACTGTTTTTTAGATAACGGTACTTTTGTGTGTTTTCGGTTTATGGTCCCACTCAAACCCTTGTGGAGCCCAACCGAAAAATCTGATCGAAACAAGTGACACATTGTTGGAAAGGTAATTGAATGCCTTTTCCGTCGAATTTCTATCTGATAAGAAATGCCTGAGTTATGGCCTAATTTGCCTATTTTTACGTTTTTTTTTCAAAATTTTTCATTTTTATTTCGTTTTTTTTCTACATATCTTCTAAATATCTGGACTGTTTTATTTTTTAACCAAATAGTATATTTAATTACCAACATTTTAAGCGTAATTTGAAAAAAATCGGATGAAAAATAAAGTTTTTATTAAGGATTTTGTGGGACGACAATATTTTCATCTCATATAAAATTCCGTTTTTTTTTTAAATACGTTAAAACAGATATTTAATATAACGTAGAAAAAAAACGAAATAAAAATGAAAAATTTTGAAAAAAAAAAACGTAAAAAATAGGCAAATAACTCAGCCATTTCTTATCAGATAGGATATTTTCAGCATATCGACGGAAAAGGCATTCAATTACCTTTCCAACAATGTGTCACTTGTTTCGATCGGACTTTTTGGTTGGGCTCCCCAAGGGTTTGAGTGGGACCATACACCGAAAAACACAAAAGTACCGTTACCTAAAAAACGGTACTTAGGATACAAAATTACAGCGATTATCGTGTTCAGGAGGTCCCAATTAACTTATCTAGGCATGTGGCGTTCTTAGTATTTTTTGGTTGTAAACCAGTGTAATTTAATATATGTAGGTCTAATCCGCAACCAATTTTAATGCTGGCGTCTGTTTTTATAAAGATAAATTAATAATAAATAGACATCATATAGAAATAACTCCTGTAATATTCGCACTGTCGGTGGAGGGTATCAAAGATTCGGCACAGCCGAATATAGCACTCTAACTTGTTTTGGAATAAGTTTGAAATTGTTGTACAGTGTTATTTGTGGACAAGAGATTCATTCGGCATAAGCCTTCGCCTTACCAATACCCAACCGGATGGCCATTTCGGTTTTATTTCTTAAATAACTTTGTTAAATTTGCTACAGTTAAAAGTACATTTTTGAACAAATTCGTTTCTTTAAAAAAACTGAAAAAAATGGATAAAAACTTATTTAATAGCCTGTTCATCGATTTCGAATGAAAACTTCGTTCGCTTAACTTACATATAAAACAAAAACAGTATTTTATAATTTGATTCAAATGTAAAAAACTGGAAAAAGTTGTATGGCGAAAACTTGCTGTCGTTGCTAATAAACATGCAGTAACACACGGATAATTATTTGTTAAACGATCTACAAAAAATCTTTGGTAAGGCGAAGGTTAAACACAAGCTTTATTAGCCTAATATTATATAACTAAGCTCATATTCTAACGGTACCAGCGAAATTAGTAAGGACGTAGAAATATACTGTAAAAATCCAAGTTTTGTATGTTTTGCTCTACACTGTATACGAATTTACTACCCAGTTGCGTTTACGCTTTTTGATATCGGTCAGCTTTTTTTTTCTCTCTCTCTCTTTTTCGTTGAGGGTTTGTACCAATACCCTTTTTTATTTGAATTTTATTGCAATTGTTTCATTCATGTCATTGATTTTATTGCCTCAGGCTTTTTATTATATGTCGTGCATTAGTCCATTTTTGTGGTTTTTATTAAAAGTCTCACGTGTTTTATTTACGCTGTACTAATGTTTGTGTTTTTATACCCTCCACCACAATTAGTTTTGAATAGGGAATATTAAGTTTGTCATTCCGTGTGAAACATTTTTATTATTCATCTCAGACCCCATAAAGTATATATATTCTGGGTCCTTGAGTAATTCAAAGTCGATTTAGCCATGTCCATCTGTCTGTCCTTCTGTTAAAACAAGCCCACTTTCGAATAACTCAGCAGTTTGGGATTGAAATCCAGCAAAATCGGTTCAGTAGGACCAGAGCTATGAATCAAAATGTGGAACCACCACCTAAAAAAATTGATAATTTTGTTACAAAAAATAACATAAATGCTGGAACAAGGCACGGAATGAGAAAAGATTTTGCAAAAATTTGTTTTATTTGACTGGAAATCACGCAGTTAAATTTCGTGAAGATCCGTCCTTAATTTACCCTAAGCCCCATATAAACACTACTCCCGGAAAACAGTTTAGTGCGCCTAAAACCGTAAAAAATAATGCAATCATAACAAATTTTGGCTCGTCACAGTTTTATAGGGCTATAAATTATACTGTGAAATTTCGTGAAGATCGGTACATAATTTACCCTAGGCCCCATAGAAACCCTACTCCCGGAAAACAGTTTAGTACACCTAAAACCATTATTAATAACAAATCGTCACATTTGAGGATAATAATATCATCATACAGATATTACTCCTTAAACATTCGAACTGTCGGCGGAGGGTATCAAAGATTCGGCACAGCCGAATATAGCACTCGAACTTGTTTTTTTTATTTTCTAGTAGGTAAGTATAATTTTTATTTTATAGGTATTTTTTGGTTCTGCATATGTATGTATTTACATATCTATGTATGTATGTATGTATTATAAATTCCAGCACGAATTCTATGTAACGCATTACAAGTTATCAGTGGAAGAAATATTTTAATATACTGATCAATATGAGGACATGCAATAAATTCGTAAAAAGTTGGTAACATTTTAGGTTAAAAAGTCAAAGTGGCTAACAACGTTTAGTAAACAAACACAAATTATAATGTTATATTCGGCCGTGCCGACTCTTAAGCACCTTTTACAGATTCAATTTCAATTCAATTTAATTTATTTATATGGGATCTGTGAACATAAATACAGAAAATTTCTTCAGGAACATCGGCTGGCTACATAGAATCGCATTTGTTTAAGTCCATGGCATGCGTTTCAGTTCTTTGATGCCTTTGCCGGTTTCTTTAAAAATTGTATTTTTCCAGGTTTATTTAGGTCTTCAGCGAGTTCTTTAACCTTGGGGGTTCCATTCTAGTGTTTCATGCAGTGTTGCCAATAAAGATTCTGACTTAAGATATTTTTGCTTAACTTCAGATTCAGATTCATTACATTGCTCTATTAACAGACTCCAGCTATTTATTTGGTCGACACATGAGCGGGTTTGGCGTAATCCGGCTGATTCCTTTCTTAGCCTGATATGGCTAAATCGACTTTAAATTACTCGAGGTCCCAGAATATATATATATTTTATGGGGTCTTAGATAAATATTTAAAAAGTTACATACAGAATTACAAACTTAGAAAGCCTTTGTTCAGTGTAGAGTATTACAAAAAGTTGCGAAATTAAAGTTTTGACTTATTTCGTTAATGTAGGACGACAATTTATTTATTTTTTGGGATAATTTCTAAAGTTTACTTATCTTTAAACGTTATATCGGTTGTGAGTGTAATATATCTTTGTAATAATTAAAATTGGCTTCAATGCTTTGAAGATAGTGTTTGTAAAACTGAAGGAATTTTTGCATAATTTAGGAATACATAAAACACTTTATATAATTTTTTTATGTCTTATTTAAGATACAAATTTTGGCGTTTATAAGCCGTTTGTGTTGTTCAATTTCGCAGAAATTCTTTTCATAAGATATCACCAAATCATGATATTGTAGTAAAATTTGTGTAAATATAGTTTTATGCGACAAAAATCACACTTAAAAATTTTTTAACAATTGATTTCGAATTTGCCAAAGGTGCCATACAAAGCTGCTTAAACTTCTTAAACGATAATAAATTGTTTAGGTTAGGTTCCATTGGCAGATGCATAGCTCCCGTTTAGTTACCAATTTTAACTGTCTCGCGTTCGTCATACATTACTAAGCGACTAACCTTATCGCTCAGCCAACCGCTCAATTAAATGGAGAAATAAATCCAACCAAATCAGCTTAAAAAAACTGGTTATGTCTCTAACTTTAAAGGAATAAACATCTGACTTTTGCCCAGACATAATCGATGGACCTTTGTTTTGTTATAATTTCAGTTGCCAAATGTTTTTTAGAAAGTTGTGTTTTGCTTACTAAACAAACTTTTGACAGGGTCGCATTTTAATTTTAATCAATATTTATAACAATTTCGTATTAATTTAGCTATAACTAAATTTCAATTTTATATGGATAATCAAGGTGCATATCTGAACACAACATAATGCATTTTCTGATGATCGATCCATATAAAGCCCACTCATAAGCTTTTCAACTCTTTGAGGAGAATATCAAAGATATGGCTCAGCAGAATATAGAAAATTGACTTAATTTTTTTTAAGAAGAGTTAATATATTTAATTAAGAGCCAATTTCACCAAGTTCAGATGCAATTAACTAACAGTCAAAACCATATTGTTAACTGAAAGTTTAAGTAATAGTTAGTTTAACTGAACTAATGTTCAAAACTAATATTTTATTAAATAATTAAAAATTTGTGGACAAAATTTGGGGATTTAGATTTTGAGACGGAAATTTTTTAGGGACATCAAACTTCAAATTGGGGACATGAGCCAAAACTTTTCTGGTAACACGGAATACAAGGTATTTACATAACTTTAAAGGTAGAAGTTCATGACACGCGTTAATTCGTCGACGTTTGTCGTTCGTTTAAAAACTTTAGCTCATGAAAAATTGCAAGTTACACAACGCGCGTTAAAAAACCCATTCCTGTCAGCTGTTTTTTATTTGTTTATTTATTTGTGCATTGAAAATGGATTCGAAAGTATATTGAGATTTTATAATTTTATTGAATTAATTTTTTTTATATTAATATTGTATGTTTTTTAAGCTGTTCAATAAGTTTTTCTTTCATGATTCACAAATTTGTGAAATTTTTTTGACAGAAGTATACAGAGCGCGCGCGCACTAACGCGTGTTATGTACTTCTACCTTAAGAAATTCAGTTGCATCGTAGAGTTTTTCATGCACCATTCATATATATATGTTTATATGAGATTTTTTATGCAGAACCTATGTATCTGAATTCTTATATAAAAAAATTTTTGTATTTTGTATATCATACCATATGACCGCTAGGTTTATTTTAAAGTTTTTATTCTTCCAAATTTAATTGCCGATATCATTAAAGTTTAAAAGGATTTTACATACTTAACCCTTTTTATTTTTTTCAAGTTTTCTTTCGAATCGACTTAATTAACACTTAATTAAAAAGACCCCCATTATCTGAAGATAAAAAAAATTTCATGTTAAATCAACATTCTTTGTCATAATTTCCAATGTTACTTCTTTCTCTTCAAAGTTCAAGAAGTTCACAAGTGCTTCATAAAAGGGTTAATATGGTATTTCATAAAAATAAATAATAATAAAAACAAATTGAATTAAATTCTATAATGAATCATTTATACTTATGTGAAGTGCATGTCATCGTCTATGTCTCATGCCACAATACAGATGTTATCGTTTAAAGTTAACAGAATAGGTATATAGTATCTATAGAAATACATACAAGTATCTTGTTAAACCTTTTCTAAGAAACTTTGCAGTCACAAAACAGTTTCCTGTAGTTGTTAAAATATGGAAAATCACGCTACTGTGTTGTTCTTCTTAATGTGGAAATTCAGTTTAAAAAAAAATTAGATTTTTTTTTTGCATTCTATTTTTTTTTCATCTCTGTCCTACAACTGCAACAAACTACAAAAGTTCAATTGCTTTAACACATGTGGACACTGTTTTTTATGGGGGGTTTTGTTGTTGCTGTTGTTGTTGTTGATTTGTGAACAGAAAGGAAAATTTGCTAGAAAAACGACTTTTTAACTTGAAACCAGTTTTACTTGTACAATACGACTACAAATTAGAGAAAATTGCTATGAAAAAAGTTTAAATTCAAACTATGCAGCTTTTAAAGTGCTGCCAGATTCAGCGAATGTTGCATTGGCCAAAATCAATTACAAAGTTTCACACAGTATTTCACACTTTTTAACTTTCAATAAAAATGTTAATTAGGGTTTGCAATAACGAATACCAGAATATCTAAATCGTCGAAATTCGATATTTTTTTTTCAAGATTGATGTTTGACTATTGACTGCCAGCCGTCGCCAATGGCGGTTAGTGTTAAACGGCAAGCCCCTCTGAACAAATCGCTTATTGACATCCAAACAACTAAAGAGCTTAGATCTCTAGGCAACTCATAAATTTAAAGTACTAAAATAAGTTTTTTTAAATAATTATGTTCTCTTAAAAAAAATTCAAGGTTGTATGTGAATATTTTTTAAAAGATAAATCTGGCACCACTAAATTTTTTGCGGATGCATTTGTATCTGAGAAAAAAAAGCAATTTTATTTTGTCACGCAAACGTTTATGATGAGCTTTAATCTATTTCTATCTTTCTCCTTCTCCTTCTTGCATTGCAAACTGCACGTGCGAAAGTATGCAAAAAGCGAATGCAACAACAAAATAAACTGAAAAAAAACACAAAAAAGTAAATATGTAAATGGCATTTTGAAAAACAAACCAAATATCAATGTTAATTTAATATTGGCCTTTGTAAATAAATATGTAGTTATGTATAAATAAACGTTGATTTACAAAATAGAAGTGGGCACTTGCTGTAAATAATGGAAATGAATTTACATATGAATGTGAAGATATCAACAATTAGATGTGATAAATTTAACTCTATTACAAATTAATTAATGCCCATATTGATAGATACTCCAAATACCAAAAGCGAAATTTGGTTTACTTAAAAATCTGTATTATTTAAAAAGTGTAAACCTAACATGGCACTAATGATCATGATCATAAAACAAAAAATCTCCATTTCAAATGTTCTTTTTTAATGTCTATGTGGAAATTCTAATTTTAAAGCATTTCTTTAATTTGAAAAGTCTTATTTTCAAAGGATTTTTAGTAAAATATAACTAAAATTCTCAATTTCTATAGTTACATGCTGAGTTTACATGGAAGTTCTTATTCCTCTTCGCTATTCTCAAAAATTTTATATCACATTCCCATTTCGTATGCAGCATCAAAGCAATGTTTAAGTCAAGCAGTAAAAGTACTTTACAACACTCCAAATTAAATGTATTATAATTTTTAACTTTTAAAAAGCATTGTCAATTTAAATTGTTCAGAAAACTAGAGCTGATAGAAAAAAATGGAGATTAGATTTGAAATCAGCGACCTCAAATTAATAAAAATTTGCAATCAAGTTCCAGACCGCAAACTTACTGTTCCGCAGTGTAATTGTAGCATTCTTAAAAAAAAATTGTTTATGAAAATTCCAATTAGGATGTTTTCACTAAATATGCCGTTATTTCTTAATTTTTTGTCCGACGATAACATTTTTACGCTTAAGCTTCGTACAGACGATGGTCAGATCTTACAATATTGGTAAGCAGCGTTGCTTAAATTGCATTAAAATTGGCTAAAATGTCTGTGTGATCATTGTAAGCTCATTTGTATTTGCAGAAGTGCAAAATTAATGCATCTGACAATGAACCATTGTCAGAAAAATATTGCTGTTGGCAACGCCTGCTTACAATATTGTGAGATCTGACCATCGTCTGTACGAAGCTTTACTACGTTTGAAACAAAATATTTTTTAAGATACATGCCAAAAAATAATTTAAAAATTATTTTATTGCCTTACTGGAGCGAATTAAAATGGTGAATTTTGAAAAAAACATAAAATATCACTTTTTTTTTAAGTTTAAAGTCCTGTAACTCAGTAAATCTTTATCCGATCGACACAGTTTGGATATGTTCGGAAAGAGAATAGAGATTCTTGAGAAAAACAAGTAAGAGTGCTATATGCTGAATCTTATATACCCTTCACCATGGTTTGGAAAGAACAGAAGTTTATATATTTATCTAAATATATGTATATATACATGTATATTTATATTATATATACCGTTTAGTTTTATTTAATTATTTGCACATGTTTGCGTGGTATTAAATACTTATATTAAAAGTTTAATTAATATATAGCAAGTTTAGTTTTGATCGAATTTCAGTATTTGGTTATAACTCGACCATTTTGTAACCGATTTGACACATTTTCATACCGACATCTTAAAAAATAAAATTACCATTTACTTTGGTGATAAAACTTGGAGTCGGGAAGTTCTATGGTTCCCGAAAATAGGTATTTAAAAAAAAATATGTATATATTTTTGACATTACTTTTTTTTTTACCGATTTTCCGAATTTTTCAGCAAATATGTTCTTCTAAAGATTTCCGATATTTTGATATCTTAAACGTATGAATAGGTCATATTTCAGCTCTAAAATTTTAGTTTTTATAAAAATTTTATGTTTTTTAGTCCTCTTTTTGAGGACTATTATCCAATCAGATGGAACCGATATAGAAAATACTAATGATTTTCAAAAACAAGTTGATTCAGCAGTAAAGAAAAACGGTAAAGATTCAATAATGTTGCATAGTAACTCATAACTTAACCATTTTTAACCTATTTGACAGATCTATATATCAACGTGCTTAAGAACAATATTACCATTAAATTGGGTTATAGGTATATATGTACTTACATATGTATATTTATTTATATATATATATTTAAACAAATTAATTATAAAAAAATAATAAATAGAAACAAAATTAATTATAAAAAAGAGTAATTTTTGGAATTTCAGTATTTTGATTATAACTCAGCCATTTTTTAACCGATTTGACAGATTTATATACCGACGTGTTTAAGAATAAATTTACCAGTTAGTTGGGGCTGGACTCGGGAAGACCTATGGTTCCCGAAAGTGGGGATTTGGTCATAACTTTTTTGTATCTGAACCAATTTTCCCGAAATTGTTAGAAAGTATTTTTTACTAAAGATTTCCGATCTTTTGATATATAAGGGATAACCATAGGTCATATGACATATGATGAAAAAAATCAGGTTTTTATACAATTTTTAATATTTTTTGTAGGGGAGGTACTACCCCCACTTCTCCAATCCCCACATTTTGAAGGATGCTGTGTATTGATAACTTTAATGTGTGTACCTAATTCGGAAATTTTGGCTCGTGCCGTTTTCAGATATACAGAAAAAAGTATTAAAAATACAACAACAAGGGATTTTTGGAAAAAAATGGAGGTAGTCGTGGTTTTTTGCTCATATCTCAGCCATTTTTGGACATTTTGAATTTCAATAGCAAGAAATGGTGGACTATATGTGACATAAATGTAAAACAACCTTTCAAACGTAAGACGGACGGACGGACGGACATCGTTAAATCAACTTCTCTCCTGATAAGGACCCAGAATATATATACTTTATAAGGTCTAAGATCAATATTGTAGAAATTACAAACGGAATGACAAACTTATATATGGGTAATTCCATGTCAAAACGACCAAGAGTGGGACACGACCCCTTCCGATTTTAATGAAATTTGGTGAGTGGGCTCCTTTTATCTTATAAAGAACATATATGAACGAAAAAAAATTAAAAAATTTTTTTTTTCAAAAGTTATGTCATATTCAAAATGTCATAATTTCGCCGAATTAGCCGAATGTGTTGGGCTTATTTCTTCAATATCTCGAAAACTACTTGACATACGAAGATGATTTTTCCAATATATTGCTTGTAGCCCCAAGTATTCTCTTTAAAATGACATTGAAATCATCTTCGTAAGTCAAGTAGTTTTCGAGATATTGAAGAAATAAGCTCAACACATTCGGCTAATTCGGCGAAATTATGACATTTTGAATATGACATAACTTTTGAAAAAAAAAATTTTTAATTTTTTTTCGTTTATATATGTTCCTTATAAGATAAAAGAAGCCTTCTCACCAAATTTCATTAAAATCGGAAGGGGTCGTGTCCCACTCTTGGTCGTTTTGACATGGAATTACCCATATACCCTTTTTCCACCTGTGGTGAAGGGTATAATAAATG
Organism: Pollenia angustigena; assembly: GCA_930367215.1. NCBI lineage: Eukaryota > Metazoa > Arthropoda > Insecta > Diptera > Polleniidae > Pollenia > Pollenia angustigena. The sequence continues at coordinate 48,074,081 of OV884058.1, forward strand.
AATGTCATATTCGTGAAAACATTTCAGTTTTGTGGTTATGGCAAAAAGTTAAAAATTTGTGAACCAGTGTAATAGTAGAAGTTGCAATTTTGGACAAATTGATTCGTTATCGATGCAGGAGGTTTGTTTTTAAAACATTTTACTAATTTCATTTCGATGGAGGTAGCGAAGCGCACTGGGTCAAGCTAGTAATAAATGAAAATATCTAAAGTCTTTTGTGTTATTGTCATTTTGCATATTAATAAAATTGATTTAATATTTTGCTATTGTATACACGCTTTTAAATTCAATAAGATTTGGAAAAAAATTTTTCCATTTCGGCCTTTTACTCAGTATAAATTGGCAAATGCATTTAAAATTAAAGGAAAAGTAAAAGGGTGTAGAATAAATTTTCATTAGAATAAGGGTAAATTTTTCAAAACTGTGTCGGAATGACGTAATTTGTTGGCGTAGGTTTTTAAAAGCCTTTGCTGCAAAGGGAGAGTGAAAATGTTGTTTTTGACATGTACAATATATAAAAACAAGGTTGATTACCTAAACAAAAACAAGCAATACAGACTTAATTCAATGTTAAAGCGTTTAAATGTCAATTACAGTGTAAAAAAACATGAGAGTACTTGCTAAGGATACAAGTGCATGCGAGAAACTGTCTATCTATTACAATATTTGTATTTATGTGATTCTAAGTGTTATAAAACAATAGATTTCGTTATACTGACCTGACCACAAGATCTAAAAGAGTAAAATGTATCAGTAGTTTTTTATTAATTAAAAAAATTTTTAAAAAGTATTTCAATTTAATTAATCTGATAATTGAATTAATTTTTTTTGTTGAAAGAAAAATTAAAAATATAGTTTTGATATAATTAACATTTAAGTCGTTTTGAAATAAACTTTTAATTAAAATATTAATCAAATAACAAAAAATCTTAATGGAGTTTTTCGTTTAAAATAAAATAAATTAAACTTGGAGAATTGTTGTCGGGAATTGTCGAAATAAATTAACACATTGTTTTAATTAAAATTAATTTTTTCTGTGAATACTTTTTGTATGTATAAGCAATCTTTACCTATGAAATTTTTCAATCTTTTTGACAACATTTGTTTTTTATGGACCAAGAACGAATCTAGCCTATTTTGGATAACCTGAGCCCATGTTTTTTTACTCTCGCGTCAAGAAACTTTTCGATTGAAATGTGTGAAATGAGTGATGCGGTAGACAAGCTGGAAGTGAGCTAGTCTATCAGATCCGGGGTTGCGGGTTCGATTCCCGCCAGAGACTCTGGTTTCTTTCCTGCAGACAAGCGCAAAGCTTCGCGGGGTTTACCTTAGGGAATTAAAAAAACACAAAAACAAAAATTTCATATATTGAAACCAACAGCTGTTTTTCTCACTAAACTGTGTCTGTAACTTTTTGCGAGAAAAGTTACCACTTTGAACTGTCAAATAAACTCACGAATAAAATTGGGGCGAAAAAACATTTCTTAAAACAATTAAAAATGCAAAATACAAAAGATATTATGTAATAATATTATTTACATTGTTTGGTATAGCCGACGATTATATTTTCGCCGCAGTCGTTAAAAAATTTAAAATTTTCTTCAAAAATAATTTTGTTTTAGGTGACCATATTTAAACATGTTTTTTCTCAGTGTGTATAATTACAGAACATGGGCACTGTTCTGAAGTGAAGCGTATTCTAGTGAATGCGACCTGCGGGTGTTTTTTTTCCAATGCTCGCTGCAAACAAATCAATTGTATTTGATACAAGTCCCCAGTGAACGCTTGTCTCAATTTTAGCAACCTCTGGTCCCATCAAATACAGAGCATTAGTATGGCACCATACACATATTCTAATTTGAAGTTAATTATGCTTATTTCACTACTTAACTTTACGCTTTAATAGCGAAAAGACTTTTTATATTGAAGTTTGTAATCGCGACCTCTGCATTTTGCATTCAAATATTCATAAAGGCCGTTATACACTATACCACAAAGGCTTAAGTATTGTACAAAAATGCTTCCCTGATCTAATTATTGTTTAAAAATTTTGACAATAACAACTTATCATGACAGGGTAAATACGTAAGACCTGTGTGATAGTGTAAACTAGCCTTGAGTGATTATTAAATTGAACAAAAAATTTTCATAGAAAATTGGTTTTGTAAACCTTAATACAATTTTAAATATTTTTATGAATACATGCATATACAGGGTGGCTAAAAATGACCGAAAGAGTTTGAATTCCTTATAACCTTATAACCTTTATTATATTTTCATTGTTTTTTTTTAGCATTTCGTGAAAAAAAAACTTACGAAATTAAGTACGAATAACTTACAATCGAACAAAAATAATTACACTCTTTTGAGAAAAGTAATGGAAAATGTGTTAAAAAGAGCACGTTTGTGTGGAGCAGAAAATGGACATCACTTACAGCACATAATTTTTCATAGAAAACTGAAAAACATTCGCCAATAATATACTGTATTAAAAAAATTTTATAATTATGTCTTAAATTCAAAATTATAATAAACTCAAACCTCTTCGATAATTTTGAGCCACCCTGTAGTATCTTTAACTGTAAAAAAGACCGAGAAATCAAGGTCATCAGAAAGAACTTCAACCGGGTACTCACATCATTATATTAAGCCATTTGTAAGGACTGGAAAACTTAAAACAGCAGCAATGTTAAGTGTTTCCAGACGTTTTTAAGTCCTTTCATAAAATTGCCTTAACATTTCAAATTCCCTAACAAATTACCAATCACCAAATCAAATGTTGTATTTCTCTTTCTCAAATGAAATTCCCAGCTTTGTGATAAATAATCTTAAATGCAGAGTTGCCAATTTAGCGCCTTTGGCGCTAGATTAAGCGCTTTTTAACTGTCGAAAAGGCGCATATTTTTTCCTTAGCGCTTTTTTTAAAAAGAGCGCTAAATTAGCGCTTTTATTGATACCCAACATTTTTGTACTTTTATTTGCATACATACATTAAAATCAAGACACATTAAACCAAAATTTGTTTCCGTTTTGAAAATACTTTACTCTGAAAAACATTCTATACAAGGAAAGAAGTTTATTTTCTAAAGAAATCCATTTCGTTTCTTAAAACAAGAAAATTCAAAACTAAATAACTGATTTTACCTTATTTTGTTCGTATTAAGTAAAAATTTCTTAAATAAAGAAACATTTTCTCATGATTAAAAAATTCACGTTTTTGGTATATGATCAAAAATTTCAAGAAGCATTTATTTAATATTAGTCTGATTTTAAAATAGAATCAAGAAACAAAGTTTTTTTTTTTATAAACTAACTAGTGCTATACGTTTTTATGGAAAACTTTTAGGCTTTTCTTCTGATTTTGTAAAATAAAAAGCAAAGAAAACTTGATTTAAGTAACTATAGAATTAAAATTAATTTTTTAGCTGCATTTTAGTAAATTTTAGTTCGCTTTGAGTCACAACTTTTTGCTTATGTTTATATACAATAAGAAATTTTTGACTTGGACGAGAATAGTGCAAAATATTCGTGGTTCAAGACATATTTTCTGGTGAATTAGTAAATAATTCTTTCCGTGTAGAGTTGAAATTATATTACTTTAAGCTTCCTTAAATATCAGAAAAGGCTTTTTAAAAATATTAAAGTTTTATTAACACTGCTCGGCAAAAAACTAAAAAAGTCGATCTAGAGAACTTGATTATGTGATTTTAATTCACTTTAGCGTGCTAAATGCAAATAGTTTATTCAATCACGTCTAGTTAACATTTTGTTTACTGATTTCTTGCTTTTTTTATTCATAATATACCTGGATTTCTGATAAATGATAAAAATACTAATTTGCATGGAAAAATATAATATAAAATATAAAATAATTATTTGTAAAATATCAATATCGTTCTCAAGTTATGATAAAATATATGTAGCACATAAATGCCTTATTTCGGTCAAAATATAAGACTAGCCCATAAAAGAACAAGACATGATAGAAACAACTGAAAACGGATTTGAATTTAACGCAGTAGTATCTTTGTTTTTCATAAATTTTTATTTAAAACGATTTTTTTTGACGGCCAGTGTTACTAATAAAACTTGGATCTTAAACATGTCATTAAGTTTTTTATTTAAATTTTATTTAGCGCTTTTTGATTGGAGACACGGCGCTTTTTGATTAGAAATAGTTCACAACCCTGCTTAAATGACACATAAGTAATGTTGACTATATTATCATAATGACTTTTTTGTTGGGAAAACAAGCATGACTTGGAATTTATGTACGAAAAAATGAGCTTTTCCACGTGCTTTGCCCACAAAAATGTTAAATCATACCAAGTTCCTGATTAAATAAATAAAGCATATTTTACGTTTAAAGTATTTTTGCGCTAACTCAGGAAGAATAAACTCATTTAAAGTTCTGTTACATACAGAATAACAATAATATCCATATAAGTTTAAAAAAATAACACAGTAATAATTGTTTGACAAGAGGGTTGGTTAAGGGTTGTGGAGGAGGCATGGTGTCAAATTGCCTAACTAACCAGTGATTGCACTTAGCGTGTAGTAGTAAAAACTTCCAAATGATTCATTTAACATTAATTCTTTAGATTTTTTTTCGATAAACAAACAAAACTATGAATGAATAAAATTGTTGGTGTTGTATATGAATAAGAAATGTTTGAAAACGTAAAGTAAATATTTTTGTAAAATTAGGGTGTGGCTACTAATTTTTTCAAATTTTTTCCATCAGTCGTTTTATTTTCTTTCAAAATTTTACTAAAAGTGTTAAACAAGAAAAAAACGTTTTATTTTCATCTGATAGGAGGAAAAAACGAGTAAGAAACTATGCACAAGTAAAACCAAACAAATGATACCCTACATACATTACTTGCGATAAAAGACATTTATAGAATTTTGACATTGACCCGTTTAAGGGTCTATGTACCATTATGGGTTTACAGTAGCAAACTTTTTTAGTTTAAAATAAAAGTTAATTGCGATGATATTTAAGACGATAACAATCCATAAAAAACCTTCGGGCAATAATAAACCTAAATAAGAGCGGCGGAGGGCCTTTTTCAAAACTTGTAATTATCACACAGTTAATACGAAACAAACCTTTAGAACGCGAATTCAACACCACCTGGCTGGAAAATCTAATTTGACTGGTCGCTGTATCGCGTTGTTTTATTGAAAACGTATTGGCAATAGAATTATAATGTTTCAGAAAACACTTGCCGCTCTGGTTTAGGGAGCTCAGTAACTAGATGAACATTTTATTATGAGGTTTTGTTTACGAATGCGAATGGGTATTTAAGCTTCTGTAAAACTTATTTTAACAAAATTTTATAAAAACATTAACATTTAACAAAGGACGTAAGATCAAAATTCTATTGTTTAATTTTAAATACGTCATAAAAATACATTAACAAGAGATTTAACACGAAAAAAATAATTTATTTATGTTAATTATTTTATCTGTGGCATTGGACAAAACATCTTAAGTCGAGATAAGATAGCAAAAAAGTTTTAAAAAAAGCTCGGTGAAAAAATCATTTTAATTGAATAATAAAATAAACCAAAATTAAAGAAAAATTTTTTTTTTATAATACAAAATTTTAAAAACGTTAACAAAAAGTTTTTTTGAATGAAAATTCGTATGATCAACAACATTTTTTTAACTTTTTAAATTTGACTTAAGATGTTTTGTCAAAATACCACATATATTGTATCGGATCTGATTTTAAAAAGTTGACATACGTTTTTACCGGGGCTTGGTAAATAGATTCGCCTATTCTCACCATATTCGTCAGATTTTCTTCCCGGTTAAAAATATTCTGATCTAAACCTTATTGAGTATCTTTAAAATTTCGGTCTTGATATCGAGCCCTTATAGCAAAAATGATGCAACCAAAAAAAATAAAACTTTACAGGAGAAGGTTTTTTTTTTTAAATATTTTTGCTTCAGGGGTAGGGTTTCGTCTGAAATTGCTTTAGCTCTTATTTCGTAACTATACGATAGAGATATGAGATTTTTAGAGATGATGCAATTGATAAAAAATTATCGATTTTCATCAAAAAACAAATATCTAAAATGTTGTTGGTTACATCATTTTTGCTATTAGGGCTCGATATGTTCACTTCATGACGCCTGGTGAATACCCCAAATATTTATTAAAAAAAAATGTTTTTGAAACTTTTTTTTCAAATGTAAATGACAGATGGATGACCCTTGACCATAAAAACACATTTTCGAAAAATTACAGATAGCACTTTTTGAATATAAGCTCACGATATGTATTATTGTTGCTGATCAAGAAATATAGAAATATATATTACGCCATCCCAAAAACAATTTTGATGCCTTCTGTGCGTTTCGGAAAAATGACGTCACGCGTAATGCATTTCTCTAGGCCAATAATTTCAAATTTAAGATAGTTTTGTTAATTGCTGGGTTGCCGGCATATATTTTTTATAAAAAATTCGGGAATCTTATGGACTTATATACTTGGCAACCATTGCCACGGACAAACAACGTCATCGATGGGGAAATCTTGCGCATGACGTAACCTTGTATTCTATCATTCTTGGTTGCTAATTGTCATACTATGGTTTCTTTAATGATTTATATGTTTACGAAAAACAATTATTGAGTGGTTGTTAGACCCATAACGTGTTGCTCCTAAAATATAGTAAAAAAAGAGCTAAATGCTATTTTTTAATTTTAAACACGTCACGAATATTCATTGTAATGGCCATCCACAACATAACTGTGATAGTCTTAAAGACAATAACCATAGTAATTTGAATATTCTGCTAACCATACTTAGTAAGTTGTGGATGACCATATTGATTCATATTTTTTTTCTAGGACAAAAACTGGCAGATCATTTTTTATATTGCACAGCAACAACAGATTAAGATAATTAATTAAAAGAAATAACCAATCAAATCCAAAAAGTTGCATAAAACGAAACTTTAGTCTACAGCATTTGCAATGCAATATCTGGAAAGTTATCTTTAAAAACGCAATTTTGTCAAATTCTCTCCACCTCAGTTAAATCGACCACTGTAAAACAGGCGGATTTGGTACCGGAAAATGATTATAAATCGACCATTACAATACAAAGTGTGTCTTCAAACCGTTCAAACGTTATCACAAACGCATAATAACCTTCCTAACTATGGGATGTAGGGTGTAATAATAGTAGACGTTATGTTTACACAACTGTTGCTTGTTAAAACTGTTTGTTAGTTTGTTGTTGTAAGTGGTAGTAGTAGTGAAGTTGTTGTTGTGTGAGAGTTATTTTCATAATTGTTGTTTCTAGTTTTGTTGTTGTTTTTATTTTAATAAAAACAAAATGCATTTATTACAACAACAAAAAAATATATTTATATTAAAAAATTAAAAAAACATTATTGAACATCAAACAGGTTTCAGTAAATTCTTCACTGAGTTGTTAATTTTTTCTTCTGTAAATTTTTCTATTTCATTTGTTATTAAAATTTGTAAATAAACAAAATTATTGTGAATTAAATGAATATTAAATTATACTCTTATTTAACAAAATTTAATTTATGAATTAGTTACACACATTTTACAGTTGTTAAAATTAGTTACAGGTGCTGTTGGTAGTATTTTTTTTTTATTTTCTCTTGTCACTTTGAAATTATTTTTTATATTTGTATAAAATTATTTTGTTTGAGATTCGTTTAAACTATTTTTAATTTCCGTTTCGTTTTGTATTTTTAATACGACCGTTACTTTATTTCTACGCACGCGTTCTCTAACACTCTTTAATAACAACTAAACAGTTCCTTTCGTTGTTACAAAAATTATCAACTAGAAAAAATGTTTTTGTTGTTTATTGCTGCTCTCTTTTATATTTTACAATTTGTTTGTTTTGTTCTCTTTAACTGTTAAAAGTACAGTCCATGACAGGGTTGCCGAACTTGGTCTTTTCCGACCAAATTTGGTCGTATATTTTTCCTTTGGTCGGATGGTAGGCTAAACCTAATTTTGGTCGGTTTTAGAAGGCAACGATATTTATTTTTCCGGCAACGCTATTTACTTTTCAACAGACGAAAAACAAACAAAATTTCCCATTTTTGCTAATGGACTAATTTCCAGCCATATTTTAGATGAGTGTTGCCTAGATATAATCATAGCAAAACTTATTAAATGTGGTAGGAAAAAGTCTGTTGAAGCAGCTGCCTATATCGCAAAACAGGCAAGTGAAAATCTTAAAAAAAACAGAAGATTATTTTTGATTGCTGATGAAACTACGAATGTAGCAAAGATGAATTGTATTGTTGGACGGAATTAGTTCTATAAAGGATAGTTTTGTACCCTAATTCGAGCTAACCAAGTCAGATGGCGCGTTGTCTCATTTTTTTTTCTTTTAAAACAATTTTTTATCAACAAACATTATTCCTTTAAAAATATTGACCGGATTGGTAACAAACGGCGATAACGTCATAGCTGGTAAGATAAGTGGGCTAAAAACGTTACTTAGCAATGAAGTTTATTTATTTTACGTAAGGTGCATGTTTCACTTTCTTCACCTTTGTTTAAGTTACGCATGTAAAATGATGCCAAAATGATATTGAAGTTCTTTGTCGAAATACTTACAGTTCTTTTTCTGAACTAAAAGAATTTCTCAGGGCTATGGAGTTGAGGTTTTTGTACCGGAGTCGAGGTCGAAGTACCTACAAAAAATCGCGAATTTTGCACAACTCTATGAATAAGTATATTTAAATTTATTTTATGAGAGTTAGTTCATTCAAGTACTTTACTTAAATATTATAAAAGTTTGTAATAATTAAAATTTTTAAGGTATATCATTTAACAAGATTTTCCTATTCTTGTAGATTAAAATTTTGAGTTAATACCCTCTTGTTGATTAAGTAGGATAAGTATATGGGTATTTTTTTTTTTATCGAAAAGTCTACTTCTTGTCACGTTACGTCACCAAGCTTTTTAACTTGTTTATAAAAAAATAATTTTAAATTTGTATTTTGGTGTAAAGCGCAATTTAGTGAAAGAGAGAATTCGAACAACATGGTCTTAAATACAAACTTAATTATTTGTTGGCGCAACGAGACGATTCTGTGGAAGTGCCCATATTAGTTTTTAAATATATAAAAAAATTGGTCGGTTCCAAAGGATTTTGGTAGGTTTTGTAAACAATTTTGGTCGGATAAAAAATTTTTAAACGGCAACCCTGGTCCATGAAAATAGCTTTCTTTAAACTTTAAAGTTTAAAGTCGTGCTTAGATTTTTTGTAGACAAATGTTAAAAGTGTAAATAACAGTGTGAAGTTATGTAGTAAACATAGTAAAAGCTTTACTGCTAAAAATTCAAGTTACAGAGTAGGGGGCTTTTATTTTTACTCAATTGATAAAATAGTACAGACTGCGCCAAAATGAATGCATAATTTTAATGAAATAAATCACAGAGTTTTTAGACTGCATAGTTGTTTTTTCACAAAGCTTAAATTAGGCGTGACATAACCATAACCATACAAAACAGCTGATTAAACCAACTTTATGAACAACACTGTGTTTGATTATAGTTGACTTACCATAACGACATAATCATAACCATACAACCCAATTTTGGTTTCTGCGGTCATCGTTGCGGCTGTGGCATTATGTTTATGTCATGTCTAATTGGACCTTAAAGTACATATCTATGGATTAACACATTAAGCTGTCTACATACGAGTGTGATTTGTTCGAGCTCGAAGTCTTGTTTCTTGTAAGTGAGGCTGAGCGCGCAAAAATCACAAGTAATCAAACATTTTCAATTTCTTATGATTTGTAATTGAAAATGTTCAATTTCTTGTGATTTCTTCGCTGTGTTACTGTGCTTGTACGCGAACATTTTACAATTTTTTCATTTAAGTGTACAACGAAACGTCATATTGTATCTTTGGGGAGATGCTTAGCATATTCTTCTTGAATTGTCTTCTTTTTGTTGTTGTGTTTACAAATAAATTATCAGAAGTGCAATTGCACCCTCCGCTTCACAATTAATGTTTTCTTTTCGACGTTTAAAGTTATTGCGATTTGTTCGTCATGTGTGGAGAACTGGTATGCGAACAGCATAAATCACTCGTGTGGTGCTTAAATAATTCGCAGTCGATTTAGTCTTGTCCATCTGTCTGTCCGTCTCTAATAAACGCCCACTTTCGAACAACTCAAAAGAAAAGAACAATATTGGTGACAAATTGTTTATATTTTTCCTAAGCAGTTTGGGATTTAAATCCAGCAAACTCGGTTTGGTTAGGATAATAGTTATGAATCCAAATGTGACCAATTTAGCTTTCTTATACCAGAATCCACTCTACAGAATTATTTAATGATTGATCTATAATTTTCCATGGGTCCAATATAAATTCCCCTATTGAAAATAATTTGGCTATGGCTAAAACTCTTACGAATATTTATATTTTATTTAGATCAGACTAAGTTTTATATGACAAGAAATAAGAACATAAAACTTTGTGATTATAATACTGACGACTGTTTTTATAGAGATTGGTTGATAATTTATAGAATCGACATAAAGCCAACTCCTGAAATATTCTAACTTTTGGTGGAGGGTATAAAATATTCTATACAGGCGAACAAAGCACTCTAATTTCCATCGTTAAAATTATTTGTGTTAGCAAACTAAGAAAAATTCCAAGTTACAACACAACTAATGCATACTGCATTATTACATTTTTGGACTAAATTTTTTAAAAACTTGATGGAAATATTGCTTAAGAAAAATAGCTAAATAAAATTTGTATGGCCAAGAAAGAAGAAAAATTGCTAAAGTTTGCCGCTAAATAACTAAATTGGCAACACTGAATACTGGGATTATTTACCCTGCGGCCACACGATCAAGTTTTTCATGATAGTCGCTTAGTCTGAGTTCATACGGCTCATGTCTTATTGACAAGATTCTTCCTTTTTCTTTTTTGAACATTAATTGGCGTTCAAATGATTCATGTCATGTGGACGACATGTGCTTTTTTGATATTGAAAACAATCACAAAATTAAACAACCTCCACGTTTCTTTTCCCCTCGCCCCTCTCGCCTATAAAGTAGCAATCTTGTCAATAAGACATGAGCCGTATGAACTCAGACTTACATATACTGCTTGTCAACATTTACATAAGTTGAAAGCTGTGACGTAGGCTGCACTCAATTTGTAAGCAATTTACTTTCAAGATGTCACCAAGAAAGCAATTTATAAAGACAAATTTGTAATCAGCTGTTAAATTGAAAGTAAAATTGCCAAACAAATGGAAAGGTGAAATTGAAAGCAATCTCGTGGTCAATTTAAATAATGTGAGTGGGTAAGTAAAAAAGTGAGAGTGTATTGCAAACTGAAAGGCAAAACTTGATCGTGTGGCCTCGAAGTTAACGGGCTATATAGCATGTTGAATTGTCTAGTTGAAAATACATACATATTGGCGCCAACAATATCTGTCAGATTTGGCAGAAAAAAACGATGTTATCATGCCGCGATATCGAGTACTACTTTTCAAAAAAAAGTGCTCAAATAATGCATTTATCCAAAGAATTTCCGAATACAGTGAAAAGTTTTACTGCTGGATCGTAAATTTTAATTTTAAATAAATGTTGAAAATATTTTACTGTAAACAATTAATCACATAGTATTTACCTATTTATGTTTTCTTTTTTTTTTTTTAATATTGCTGTTTTTTATTTATATTTGTTTTGTTTTTTTTTTTCTTTATATTTATAATAAATAACATTTAATTGCAAATCTTTTACAGTCTTTCGTTACTCTCACAAACATACAAAAAATGCTGCTACTTAAAAACTAACAAAAATTAAAAAAGAAATTATTTTATTTAATTACAAAATGATTTTTTTTTAAATAAAATTTATGCTAAGCTTAAATTTTAAGTAAAGACACACAGTAGTTATAGGAGGTTTAATAGTTTTAAAGACTTCAATATTTTCGTTATAAATTTTAACCTGGCAACTCTTATAACTAAATAAATACTTTATCAATGTTAAATAATTATTTCTCTGTTGCCATTTCACATTATGCTGTTAATGTTTATTTCTATTGCTGGTATTTTACAGTTTGTAGTGTTTTCAAAACACGCGATCGCGCAACACTAAACTTAGAGGAGTTTTAGGCGCTAATAAAAATTCAAATTCCGTTTCTAGCGGTTTTGTGAAACTGACATCGAAAGCAAGTAGAATCTGTTGAAGAAAAAAGATAATTTATTATTAGTTTTGTAAAATATTTTTCGTGATTTTGTCGCCTTACCTTTGCTAGTAGTAAAACAATTTCCATTTCTACAAATCGTTTACCCGGACACGTTCGTTTTCCAATGCCAAATGGCACCACAATTGTTGAACTTTCAATGTTTAAACTAAAATTACCTTCCATGTCGATCCATCTTTCGGGACGAAATGTTTTGGCCTCTTTGAAATTGTTGTCCTTGTGACAGGCAATCATATTTTGACAGAGGACAACTGTCTAAAAGATAAAAGAAAATGTAACAGTTTAAGATTTGATTAGATTCAATTGTAAAATTTGAAAAATTGTTATTAATTGAAAACTGACGATTCTTGTATGTTATTGTCTAGACCCCGTTTTAGAAGCTGCAACCTTCTACCAGCATTTGCAGCTTTGCACATGCGGTCAGTAGACCAAACTTCATATTTATCGGTCTAAAAGAAATCATCTTTTAACAACAGTCTAAACACTTCATTCGCCTGGCTTGGATATTACACGCAGAGAAAAAAGTGGTTGGGCATGGTTACGGCAACTACACTATGTTTATTGTAACAATATATTGTTGTCGTACACAAAAATTGTTATTTTTATTAAAAATCAGCAATATTATTGCTACTTTAAACATATCAATGTTTATCGCAACTATAAATTTGAGTATTGTTGACTGAAAAATAATTATTTTTCTAACAACTAAGTAATGATAACTCTGAAAACATATTCACCCCTATCGTGAACAACAAGTGGAATTTTTGTTGCAATGAAATTTTCATTCCCCTCGAGGGGGAAAAAGCAATCGTGAATCTAATGTGAAAATTTTTTCACGCTATCAGTTCCAGTGAATGTAATAAAAAGAAGAAAGATTAAAAAAAATTAAAAATCAATGAGATATTTGTTCAAAAATATACAAGTATATCTTTTTAAGAAAAGTGAAAATAATAAAGCCAAATATTAAGTATTGGAGGGATAGTTTGATAACAATATTAGTTTTTTGCACTTTTTAAATTTTATGTAAAGGGTGATTTTTTAAGTGCTATAGGAAAGTTAAAAAAAAACACATAAAATTCAGAAAAATGTATGAAATCTTTATTTGAATCGATAGTACGGTCCATATAATTTAATGTTTGAAGATTATTTCATGGAAATGTTGACCGTGACTGCGCCTGAAATGGTCCACCCGCTTTGTCCATTTTTGGCATACTCTTTCCAACATTTCGGCCGGTATCTCATGAATAATTCGAATGCGTCAATTGAAGCGGGCATGTGTGTATAGACATGAGTGTAACATAGCCCCACAAAAAAAAATCTAAAGGCGTTAAATCGCACGATCTAGGAGGCCAATTGACCGGTCCCGAACGTGAAATAAAAGGTTCACCGAACTCGCCTCTCAATAAGTCCATTGTTAAGCGTGCTGTGTGGCATGTGGCACCGTCTTGTTGAAACCATATGTCATGCAAGTCAAGCTCTTGCATTTTGGGCAAAAACAAGTTGGACATCATCTCACAGTAGCGCTCACCAATAACAGTTACGTTACGATTCGCATCATCTTTGAAGAAGTTCGGTCCATTGATGCCACCAGCCCATAGACCGCATCAAACTGTGACTTTTCTGGATGCATTGGTAGCCCTTGCAATGCTTCTAGCTGATCTTCACTCCAAAATTGACAATTCTGCTTCTTAACGTACCCATTGAACCAAAAATGAGCTCCGTCGCTGAACACAAGAAGCGCGCGATGAACTTTCTTAACAGAGCACGCATTTTGATAATAAAATTCAATAATTTGCAAGCGTTGTTCGTTTGTAAGACGATTCATGGTTAAATTATAGACCAAAATGAAGATGTTTGACAGCGAAACAAAACACGAAACGTGCGTCAGCTGTTTAAACCAGTGTTGCCAAAAAGATAATAGCTTAAAAATCACCCGATAGTTAAATATTTTTCAAAATTCTGCCACCAAGTCTATCGAAAGCTTATCAAATCCGCAGGCAATCGATCTGTTGCTTTGCATTTTGTTGACCAATATATCGGTTTGTGCCTCATTAACGGATCTAGCTCTTTATATTCGATTTATAGGAGGAACTTCTAACATACATGCTCTGTTCCCTAGCAAAAATAAAGTGAGAAAATCTAAGGGAAATGTGAACAAATTACGAGGGGAAAAACTTTTCACGATAAGGGGAATTTTTCCCGTGAACATTTTTTCACGTTATTATTCTCCTTTGAATTACCTTTTTTCATGGGAGTTGTTCATGATCGCAAATATGTGAAAAGGGGAAAAATTATTCACGATAGAAGTGATTAAATTACTCACAATCACTTCATGATATTTAATAGTCATAACATGATAACTTCTATACATGTAGTCATAGTATGCTTAAGAAGCAAACAAAATATGTTTACTCTAATAATATTATGTAAGAGCCATTTGTAAAACAAATTTCAATTAGTTTTGTCGTTTGTTTTAAATATGCCTGTGGAATTAACGTGGTGTTTATAGAATACGAGCGCCTTACTCGTCCGTTCAACTTACATTTAAAACAAAAACAAAATTTCGAAATTTGTTTTTGTTTTAAATGTAAGTTGAACGGACGAGTAAGGCGCTCGTGTTCTATAAACTACACATACTTGAATTATTTTGAGTGAGTGGTTAAACAATTATGTGCTGTTTTCACAACACAAGTGACTGAACGTGTAGTAAAATTTATATGAAAAGCACTCAGGTTTTTGAGTGTTTTCCATATAAATTTTACTACACGTTTAGCCACTTGTGTTGTGTAAACAGCACATTAAATATAAATACTCAAGAAATTCAAAAAATATAGAAATTGTATTTACATTAAAAAAAATTGTAAAGTGCCACAAATTAAAAAATCGATTAAAATAAAATTTCAACTTATTTTCATTGTTGTGACAGCACCACTGCATCATAATATGATTACTTCTAAATTTATTATGATTAACGTGATAATAATATTTATCATATTATTATCATGTTAATCATGTTAATCGTAACTTATTATGATTAACATAACAATAATATGATTACTTCTTATCTTATTATTATTAACAGGGTAAGAATATAATTAAGGAAAACATATTATGATGTAATATTACGAATATATTTGGTCATAATATGATTCAATAATAATCGTAATATGGTGACTACAATCATAATTCTTATCATAATATGTTGGTCTTAGAATATGTTTACCACAACCATGTTTTTTCTTTGCGTATAACTACAGACGTCTTGTTATACCTGAAACGTATTTACTTCTTGGTTCCAAACTAAACTCTCGATAAATTTCTTCTCTGACGTGTTGCCAATTCAGACAAGTTCAAGGTACTGTCTGTCCTATTTATCTCGAGAGTGTTATGTTAAGAGATAGGTGCGACTTAAAAAAGCACGAAAACCCTTGAGGGAAAATATTTCTTCATTTTCTATAAATTCAAAAAAGGGGATAAGTTTTTAAAATAAAGTAAGGCTTTAAAGTCTCTTAAGAAGTAAAACACCGGTTTTAAAACTTTTTTTAACATATCAAATTGAACATGGTCTTGTTTGGGTAGCCCGAATCAGTTCTTAAATATTTTGCAAATAAGAATCTCAGGACTACAACATTTTAAGCTCGTCCAGTTTTTATTGAAAAATACGAAAAAAAACCAATAACACCATTTTAAGACATTATACTCATGGTGAAATAAATAGGTGGCAGCACTACGCCAGATGACGATTTTTTGCTCTTGCATTGTTTGTCTTGGTTTATGTCAAAGTTTTGTTTATGTTTACAAAAAGTCCATGTTTTGTGCTGTGATTATTTTATTTTATTAAAGTTTTTGATAATTTTAAATTAAAATAAATTAGATATTGACCATAATTAAATAAAAATTGGCTAAAAATTTATTTATTTCATCACGTTCAGCGGCTCGCTTTGATTTTTGTTTAACGTATTTTTTGACGTAAACGGTGATATAATTTCCATTTTTGTTGTAAGTGCCGGTTCCCACACGTCAAGTTTGACTCGTCAAGCTTTTAGGAGAGAAGGGAAAAGAGAATGCCATTTCTTTTCCCCTCTCTCCTAAAAACTCAAGACTTGACGAGTCAAACTTGACGTGTGTGAACCGGCACTAATGTTGTATTTGTTGCCGTAACGATGCCACCGGCTAATTCCACCATGATTATACTAGGTTTTTTATGACTTTTTAGCTTGGGGAAAATTGTTGAAGGCGACATTTATACGATGATTTTTAAAACATGTCCTTTCTTTAATTTTCTCTTAAAGTTGCTAGCAAAACCTTTTTAAATTTAAATGGTGACTTTTGAGACATGTCTTTTTTATTGCTGTCTTAAAAAACATTTTGAAGGGGGTTTTTTTTACTTCTAATCGATTGGGGTCCCTTTTTTTAGCTCATTTCCAAACAAAAAATATAAACATTTGTGAAAGAATGTACCGAATTCATCTTTAAATAAAAAAACATATCTTACAGACATGTCTTAAAAATCATCTCATCATGCCCTTCTTTAAAGGACGTGGAAAAGCCAAAAATTAAAATACACTTTAACTTTAACGTGTCAAAATGTTTAACGATTCAGGACAACTTTTCGAGTCAAAGTGTCGTTTAATTGGCTGGGTGTCAATGAAAACCGTAATTTGAAGAAAATATAAGCAGAATTGGTTCATTATTTCGATAAGGTCTTAAATTAATTATTTTGCGCAAAATGTTTTAATTATGAAAATTTTGCAAAATTTTATCTATCAGAAATCTTATTTTGGGAACACATTTGCTGAATATGGAACTGTGCCCATGTTCTGTAACTCGTCGAGAAACTTTTGCATTGAAATGTGGAAAATGAAACAAAAATGCAATAAAATAAAATAATCGACTGCTTTTCTCACTTATAGTGCATTTACACCTACGCCATAAACAGGTTATAAGTTGTTTATGATGATCAACTAGGTCGAGAAACTTGTTTATCCATACAAATTATAAACACGTTTGTAACTAGCTTTTGAGATAAACTAGTTACAAACAACCAGTTTTTGTTAATGCAACTCTGTTTTTCAAATTTTGTTCTGGCAATGCTAGTGATATTTGACATTTCCTCAAAAATAAAAATAAATCACAACAATCGTAAAACTGCTCTAAGTGGAGAAGCAGCTCGCGCTTTTTGTCATTATTTCTTAAGGGCAAACAGGTCGTTTTTGTTTGTCTGCTTTTGTTGCGTTTTGCGGTGTCACCCCGCATTGGTTAGTGTTTCGGCGTCGTATAACTGTACCGAGTTACAGTTTTTGCGGTATCTGCATTAACTATATGGGCACTGCTACACGTTCAATAAATATCGTGATATTTCTAGTATCACGATATTTATTGAACGTGTAGCATCGCGATCGCGATCCATATCGCAGAATGGCCTAAAATATGAAATCCAGAAATCCAGATCGCGGATCGTGGATCGCGTGATAAATATTGAACGTGTAGCATTTTCATGATATAAAATAATAATTATAAAAATTAATACGTCAGTAAAAAGTGTCAAAATAAAAGAAATAAAATACGCAGTGGAAAAAATTAAACAAATAAAAAGTAAAATAATTGACATGATACGTCAGTAAAAAGTGTCAAAATAAAGGAAATAAAATACGCAGTGGAAAAAATTAAACAATAAAAAGTAAAACAATTGACAAAATTTGTGAAAAGTTTATTGAAATAAAGGGTAATGGCAGAAGACAGTGAAATCGAGTGGGTTCTGCCGGTGGAATCGGAATTAACCAGTGAAAAAATTATTTTAAAAGATTTCATTTTTAGTTTGGAGGCATTGCCGGAATTGTGGGACTCGTCGGCTAAAGCTTATTCCGACAAAATAAATTAAAAATAAAATTATTCCGACTGCACTGCAAAAAATATTAAAATAAACAAAATACATAAAAATAACATAAATACTGACGCGATAAATATTGAACATGTAGCATACGCTCGTGATCCATCAATATTTTAAAATGGATCGTGATCCAAATATCACGATATTTATTGAACGTGTAGCAGTGCCCTTAGGCCATTCTGCGATATGGATCGCGATCCATCAATATTGCTTGCTACACGTTCAATAAATATCGTGATACTAGAAATATCACGATATTTATTGAACGTGTAGCAGTGCCCTATGCAATCGTTTTAAACCTCAATTTGAGGTTTTGTTTGGTGGAGAACCATTTATAACTCATGTGACTGGTGGAGAACCAATATAACTCAGACGTTTTACTGGTGGAGTACCAAGAAAAAAACTCAGAAGATTACTGGTGGAGACCAATATACTCTGGAGCGGATTCTGGAAGCTCTCGCCTTCCTATTCGAAGGTTTAGGTCGAACGAGGACTTTGCGGTTGAGGCTCCTAAAATTTGTGTGATACCCTGGCAATATAACTATGATTAGTTCGCCAAAAAAATTTTAGTTTTAAGAAAGCCAAAAAAAAAAAAAAAAAAAAAAAATAA
The DNA here is from genome assembly GCA_930367215.1 of Pollenia angustigena. Classification (NCBI taxonomy): domain Eukaryota; kingdom Metazoa; phylum Arthropoda; class Insecta; order Diptera; family Polleniidae; genus Pollenia; species Pollenia angustigena. The sequence continues at coordinate 48,092,835 of OV884058.1, forward strand.
AATAAATCAAGTGAAAAAAAATTTACTTTTATCTGTAAAAAAAGCCAAAACAATAGTAAGAAAAATAATATAAACAAAGAAAATGTTTAAACAAATTCCAAATGTATAAGAAATGTTAGTTTTTGTACATAATTTCTTTTAGATGGACAACGGAAATAAAAGGTTTGTTTATATGTTCGTATGTATGTGCATCAACGTTTTTTTTTGTATTATTGGAGCTAAGAACTTGTCAAAGATAAACAACTTAACTGTCAAAAATGCTGATGTAAACGGTATAGTTTATGAAAGTAGTTTATGATCGTAAACTAGTTTGAAAATTACAAGTGTAAATGCACTATTAACTGCGTCTGTAACATTTTTGGCAAGTAAAATTTGTCATGTAACTCGCCAGTTTACAGAAAAAGTGTTTCTGTAAAATTTTTGGGAGAAATTTCCCGCTTTGAACTGCCAAATAAACTTACGAATAAAAACGGAGTGAGAAAATGTTTAACACTAAAAAAATTTATTAAGTATGCAAAATGTCATTAATAACAACTCCGAAGAGGTAAGTATTTTGTTCATAGCAGATTTTTTCATTATTTAATTACACTGTGATAGTTGAAAAAATTAACTTCAATGAATCCTTTTCGAACTATTAGGGGGGAGTCCCCTGAGTGCGAAAGTACATTTGGAAGTGTCAGATTGGCTTCAGTTTTTGAGATATCGGTATATATCCATTTTTCTTCGAAATAGCTAAGTCCGCGCTTTTTAAAAAAATTTTATTCGACTCTATAAGTTTTTTTGCTTTCTTAACTTTTTTTTACGCAATGTTTTGACTTTTTCTTTTTTTTTTTTTCAAAATTTCACGTAATTTAAACCATTAAGTCGTCCAAAAGTAACGATTTTTGACAATTTTTTCAGATTTTTTTTAGCCATGAAATTTTTGAAAAATGTATACGAATGTTTTCAAAGCCTTTAAGCACTTTACATTATTTGGTATAGCCGTCGGCTGTATTTTCGCTGCCGTCATTCAACAATTTTCAATTTAAGTTTATTTTAGACTTCATCAACGATATGTGTGACTGGCGCTCTCAACGTCTGTAATTTCACATCGGCTTCGCGTAGAATATTATAACTATTATAACGTAACGACCTTATCTTTTTTGATAGTTTTCGACATGAGTTCCAAACACACTTTTTTCTTTGAGCAACGATTAAATATTTTGTTTCACATCTTTTGGATACTAGAAGTTCTAACCAAAGTTGCAGAACATAGGTACTGCTTTGGATAATTCATAAAAATTTAACAAATTTTAAAACCATAAGATATTTAATCTAAATTTCGTAGTTTTACAACCTGAGCGAGGGCAACGAAATTAAAATTCATGTTAAGCGTGACTAAAGAAAATTTAACCTGACTATGAAATTTCTTGGAATATACACTAGGGATGCCAATCGGGATTGATTTTAGAAAATCCAGTGATTCGGGATTTTGTAATGCCGATCCCGAAATTCCGGGATTTCTTGATCCCGGGATTTTTCGGGATTTTTTTAAAGAAACAACACTTTTTTTATTTATTTATGAATTTTCAAAAGGTATTATATTTATAACATATATTTTTAAAAAAGAAAAATAAGAATTATAAAAATAAAAAATACAACTGAAATATAATTTTTTTTTGTACACAAATGTTGATATATTAAAAATCAATCCCGAAAAATCCCATGATTCGGGATTTCCCGTTTGGCATCCCTAATATCCACATTCCCAACAATTCCAACATCCAGATAGTTTAATAAATTAACAATTAATTTAAAATATAACTAACAGACATTTAACTTACCCCTGCCTTTAAATTATAGCCAGATAATTGCATATCCTCTTCTAATATTCTCGCCAAACAAAATGCCGTTGGCCTAATGCGGTACGACTCTTGTATACACGCTTTCGTATAGGTGGCATTTGTAAAAGCATCTTGTAAGATTAATGTACTACGATATTCACGAAACTCCTCGAGAATTCTGGTTATTACCCCTGGATCACTAGTAACAGAACTTAAAACAAATAGTAAAGTATTGGCCAACTGAAATTCATATAAAAAGAAAACTAATTTTTTTTAACGACCCCAGTACTTTAACGAAAATACTTACCGTCTCTATGCCAGCCGCTATAAAATCTATAATCGCCGACTTTTTATCCCTAATATCAAGATCTTTTATGTCCAAGATGTGCAAAAAGACGCTGCGTAAATCATCATCGTGATGCATGAAATTGGCATTATTATCTTCCAAAGCTTTATCCACCATTTCCGAAATCACACTAGGCATGAACTGAGAAGTTACTTTCTAGATTTCTTAAGAGCTGTACAATAATGTTAGCATGTGTCTTTAATAACTTACTCGTAAATAGTATCCTCGGCTTTGGCGAAGTCGCGGTAGGTTTTTGTGGGAAAATATTTCCACAAACCCAGACCATAATAAGAGTCACGCTGTGATATGAAAAGTTGCTTAACCGCACCCGCTAGTAGTTTGATTTTTTCCGGTTGCTCAGCATTGCTGGATAGAAAACCCATGCGTCTGCCCAGCATTAGTGTACAGACAGCCTCTAGGCCCATTAAATTTGCAATATCTTCAAAATTACGCACCTCAAAGGTGCTGGGGTCGCGATGTTCCCTCAAAATATCAATAAAATCATCACATACCAAATTGAGGGCTGGTAGAAAATTTTGTAAAACTCTGGGCGATGTTATGCAGGCGGTAAGTGATGAACGTAGTTTCTGCCATGTAGGACCCTGTCTAAACAGAATCCATTTTTAATATAACCATACAGATATTTTTGTTGTGGGTTACGTGGCAGGTAAACCAACACTTACTCATTAACTATGCCCACACTGGCATAACGATCGGGTTTTGAACGTCTATAACTGACAATGATTTCCGTGGGTGGCCTAAAGGGATACTTGCTGGGATATTTCAAAACCCTTTCCAAATCGGTTCGATTAAATAAATGAACTATGGGAATGCCAGAAGGCATAACTTCCAAAACTATATCGCCATATTTACGATTGAGATCTATTACAATTAAATAAAGAACTTTAATTTTTCTAAACTTTGAAAAAAGAAATTGCAATTATGTAGTTGATTACCTACCCGCATATACTTCATGCAAAGTAGACATTTTATATTTACGAAAAAACACCATAAAAATCCATTTTGTACCCACTAAAGGTAAAGTTTTTGGTCCTGGGATATTCCAAACCCCTTTGGGACGTACCACACGTGCATGATAAAAATCATTATCCGTTAAAATCGAGGCCTCTGAGTCTTTGGCAAACTTATTCAGTTGTTCGGTTTTAATTAGCAACGGTTTGATATAGTTCTCCGAAAATTTACGCAAATCAAAATTACAATAAAAGGCCAGCAGTATGGCAATTGCCATTAGTAACACAATAGCCATAACCATAGAAAATCTAAAAAGGAAAAAAAAAAAAATAAAATTCAAATTTAACACGAATTCAATTTGTTTGTTAGATTTTGTAAGATTTGTAATTTAGCACAACAACTAGTTCATGCGATTTTAGTTCAAGGTTTATAATAATGTAAAATTTTTGTAATATCAGATAATAAATTTAAAAACAACTTGTTTTTTAATTCTCTAAAAATTTAAATTGCACTTATTTTTGAATTTCATAACTGAAGGAAATCAAGAAATAACACGTACAAACTATCAAATGCACAGTGTTTGGAAAAGAACATAGTTTGAAAATTCTGGATTTGTATTTGATGGTAATAATATCTGGCAACGCAGAGAACCGAACCCTGGATGCCTTGATTTTACCGCAGCATAGAGTGGTAAAAACACGTCGTTTCAATGGCTTAGACTTTGATTGTCTAATATTAAGAGAAGGCAATGAGGTTGGCAAGTGGGGGAAACTTTTGCATAAGGCCCTGAGGAGTGCTTCGATCAGCAGGACAGGAGCCATGAGAAGTACTCCGCAAGTGGCCCTGGATGTTATTCTGCATATTTTAATGTAGAACCTTTTCTACATTTCTTATACATAGATTTAAAACTATGCAAACGTTTTTTTATATACATACTTTTTTTTATCAAGTTTTATGTCTTTTACTTAAAAATTAAAGTGACAATCTTGGATAAGGTTAGTTTTGGTGGTTATAGCCTGTGCCCGTCCGGGTCCATAAATTACGTGGGCACTACGGCAGACATGGGGTATTTGCCGAAGATAAAATTATTGTCTACCGAGTGCTGTTCCATTCAGGGAAGATGGTATAAGGGATTTGCTATCTTTACTGATGGATCGTGGCTAAAGGGAACGGGTGCAGCGGCCTATCTTGAGGATATATATATATATATATATATATATTAGAAGATAAGACGTCCTGACGACTGCAGTGTATTTCATGCGGGGGTTCTAGGGTCTTTGATATGGGGTAAAATACTAGAGGCTCAGAGGTCACTATATATGTGGACAGCTAGACGGCTCTGAGGTCCTTGGTAGGCTGTTTTTTGTATTCCAGGCTAGTAAATGATTGTAAAGGAACTCTAAGGGAAATTTTAGGGGAGTATGTAGTGAAGCTATGCTGGGTATGGGGCCACTTAAATATCACCGGTTATAAAATGGCCCATGAATTGGCGAGACTGAGCACGTGTGAAAACAGTTAGACCTGCAATATGCTTTTATTTTGGGAATATCAGTCAATGGGTTCTAAACGGGACTAATCGGGCCTGGGTAATAGAACGGATTGAAGAGTATCACGGAAGTTATGGCCGGTTCTTGGGAAGACCCTTTATAATTCACTACTAAGCAGGAGTAAGTAATTTTGAAAACGAGACTGTTTTCCTTTTTATGTACTTATTAAAATCGGGAAAAACTAGAAATGTCTTTTAAAAAATTCAATTAAAAATTTCGTTAGATTTTAATTCCTCTCGATTTAGATTTCTAGACCATGGCCGATTATGACGGGCTACTGTATGATAGGAAGGATGGCGGTGGTATTAGAATCTGACTAGTCGGATTTATGTAGGTTGTACTGTGTCACTTAGAGTTTGTCTTTTCCTGGACTTTTTTATTGTCCGGGAAGGCAGGATTAAGTTTTCAATTTCCCGCCCAATACAAAACGATTCAAGAGGTCTTTTAAATAAGTTTAAAAATGCAATTAAGTCTAATTTATACCTTTATATAATACTAGCCGTTCCCTTGGCGTTGCCCGCCAAGTATGAATGTTTGATTAACTATAAAGAAATAAAAAGCCTGTGTGTTTTATTGTGTGTATATCGATCTATATAAGTTTTTAATTCAATCAAAATCGAAATTCCTTCATATTACTAACTTTGAAAAACACGCTGATCTATTTATTAAAATTTCATCAAAATTGGAATAAAGAGTGAACAGCGTACTCATCTTAAAATGGCTTTGTTTTCTTTTGAGTACGGAAACTATTGCTTTAATAGATCTCTTCGTAAACGATCATTTATATTTTCTGAATATAGTAGGGTTAGCGTCCCTGAACCTTATCCATTCTTAGTACCAGTTAGAGAAATACAAAGTACCAACAAAAATACCTCTTATGCTGGGTACACACAGTGCAACCTACATGCAATCTGTTTCAATGCAACCTCAAAATATCAAAGCATTTTGATGTTGATGCAATCTGGAATGAATGAAAATGAATTTAATTCACTAGATTGCGTAAATGTGTTGCATAGTGTGTACCCAGCATTACAGATGCTCATTCACTCAGGACCTTGCAAGTTTAAAGGAAATATTAAAGGAAATTTAAAATGTACCAGTTAATGAACAAAAAAGCTCCTCTTACAGATTCGTATTCACTCAGGACATTACATGTTTAATTTAATGCTTCTAGGTCCAATATTATATTATACCAAAAAGTTCCCCCATAGAGTCTTATCATTCAGGATATTGCATGTTGAATTTTATTTTTCTAGGTCCAATATTAACCGTAATAAAAAAAGTACCAGCTGTAGAACCAAAAAGCAAAAGAAAGAAATTTAATTTTCCACATTTTCCCTTGTTGCTACTTTTTTCTTCCCATTGAAGTATCTAAAATTTCAATATTGTAGAGGGGGCCCTATAAGCCAAAGTACCAACAAAAAAAGTACCCAAAATAGTTAAGAATTTCACCCCTTAAGCGTTCGAATTTCTAAAAAGTACCGAATTTCTATTTATATTTTTTAGATCAATTTCGAACGTGATGGTTTAAAAGATAGACAGGGTATTAAAAAAGTACCAAAATTGAGGTTTTGCTCGTTTACGAGACATGAGTGAGGTTAGAATAGCGGGTTTGGCGCTCCTGGAACCTACCCTAAGCACTTTAGTGCCTATATAAGTTTGTAGGTTCCATTCTTCTGGATGTTAGGAGTTCCAGGGATAACCTACCTAGTAATATACAAACTTTTCAGCTTTATAATATAAGTATAGATGAAACCAAAAAAGTTAAATTATTTAAACAAAATTTACAAACTATTTCTATGAAAATAGAGCTTAAGTACAGAATATGCATTTACAGAATCGCTTGACAGCGCTTTTCTAATTTTATTCAAGAAGAGTCCTATAAATGAGAAAATATGTTCCTTTCTACTGTTGATGTTTGCTATTATGTAATCTCTGAACACTTGCGATAAGTATTTTCAACACTTCCTTTAAAAACTCTTAAGGCCCAACTAACTATAATATGCAAAAGCTGGCTTAAACTAGTGTCAAAATTAACAAAAAATATTTAAAAAACAAAAATAAAATCCAAAAATATTTTATTCCGTACAGATAGTGCGATCTGTTTCGCACATTTGCTTAAGCAAATGCCAGTTTCATAAAATTAAGATTTCTTAAGTTCAATATGGTTCGACACATACATACATATGAATCACATATGTTCGCACAACTGCCTTTAATTATTTTCCTAAAGAAAACTACAATTAGAGTTGACAAAAAATCAACCAATTGTAGTTAGGCTTGCCAACCGTACTTTATAATAAAGTATTGTACGTTATTTCGAGTAATTGTACTCCACACTTTATGAGAATAATAAAGTACGCGAAAATACTTTATTTCGCATGATTAGATTTATCTAGAATTCAAAATAGATTCAGGTTATATTAGTCAGGGTTTTATTAGTCATAAAACATAAAAACTAAAGAACAACAAATAAATATTAGTCAGGGCCATTTGTTGATTTTTTTTATATTGGCAGGACGATTTTTCGAAAAAATAATAATCTGACAGCACTATTTCACTTATTTGTTTGTTTGAGTACAATAGCTGCCTATTTTTAAAACACGAGTGCAAAATTCTTTCAAATTACTGCCTGCCATTCCTTAAGGTGGCTCAAATACAAAATGTTTAATACATACTAGAAACCATAACAGCCAAGGAGTGGCCTTAACAATTTCTGGAGACATAATTGCCCCTTATCACCACGTCTTAAGGGGGCTCCTATACAAATATTGCGTTTTATGAAATTTGTAAATTAATTAAAATTTTTCGATTTTTTTTGTATAAAATCAAAAGTTGTTAACAGATTTTAATCATTTATAGCTTGTTTTGTTTGAAGCTTTGTTTTTTATATGTCTGAATTTTTTTATACATTTTTAACAAACAAAAATTTCGAAATGATGCATTAAATTATTTTTGTAGCCACAAATAATTATGTTTCTAAAACGACTGCGCAAGTTAGAAAAAAATTTAACGTTTTAAGGAAATTGTATTGGGGATTTTCGTTTTTTCTTTAGTTATTTCAATAAACTGAACCGTTTTTGAACCGGTATTGGATTCAGCGTACCTGAATTGGGTTAAAGCGCTAGTTGCCCGGCTTGTCTCAAGAAAAAAGTGTCAAATTCTAGCACAGTGTAATTGTTTGATAAAACTCGCGAAAAGCAGTAAAAAACGTTTTTAAATAAACCAATAAAAAGAAATTAATTGTACTTTATATTTATACTGTGTACTTTTTTTTCTTAACCTTTAATAATCAATGTACTTTAATTGCAACAAAAAAAGTTGGGATTGTAAGAAGAGATAAGCTTACTGTTTCTTGCTCGGGTTTTGTTTAAGCTTTGATATTATTAGGGGTAAGAATTTTGAGTGCTTCTAATTCCTATTCGCTTAACAGTTTTAAATAAATAATATCTTGAGCTTTTCCAAAATTTTTGGATGAAGTTTCCTGATGATTTGGCCTAAGCAACCAGTGAAATGCGCATAGGAATAGCTTACCCCACCAACAATAAATTTCAGTTTATCAGTGGTAAGAATTGGGAATTTAGCACACTAAAATTAAATCTTATTAATGAAAATGGTTTTCTTTTTACTAATTGATGGTTAAAAAATTTCCTTAAATGTTAATTTTTTACTTTTGCCATCATCTTTTACATAAATAGTATTAACTACACAGAAAAAATTATTTTTCCAATTCAAACAAAAAATTTGTAGAATCAAACAATTTTTTGTCTGAAATCGGTCCTATAAACAAATTCGCATATTCGAACAATTTATTTGCATTTTGTTTATTGAAAAAAAAACAGCGATTTCTTTAAACAAATAATTTAACTGAATCAAACAAAAAGTTTTCTGAAATTCATATAAATTTCCAACAAATAATTAGACTCTTAATTCGCTTTGGAATGTTTAAGGCCCAGTTGAACAGTGTAATCAATGTTAGTAATTGGCTTAAGACAAATAAAAGGTCAAACATAATGAGCATGTAAAATGTATTAATTATCTTGAAATGGTTTTTCTATTTTAAATATTTATTCAGTTTAATACTTTTTTAAACACTGTTCTCCACATGACTCTAAATCTGTTGCAATAATTTTTTTTTGTACAGATCTGTGATCTGTGAAGTGTTAGTCAAATAACTATTGGAAATTAAAGTTTGTAACGTATTTTTCTTTTTTTTTTTGAAGTGAACAATCGGACAACAAATACGCTAGACTAATAAAAGCTGTAACTGTCTGGCAACTGTCTAACCGGTATTTAAATATTTGTGTAGTTATGGTGCCTAATCGTTGCAGTTTTTTTGTTTGTTATCTATCAATTTAACGTGAATTTTAAGATCAAAGAAAAATTTAGTAGGTCCTAAATAAAATAAAGATGTAATTTCTTTAGTTAGCGAATTTAATTTTTGAGCTCATCCATATAGATCCTCTGTAACACAAATAAGAAAGTAAAGTCTGTCAAGCTCGACAATATGATACCGCAATATTTAGAAATGTATTTTCGAAAGTGTACAAGTTCTTTTTGCCGAATTTTATTTAGATAAATTCATCTATATGAGTGTTATTTGCCTTTAAGTGGTTTAACGAAGGGGGATTTAATGGGACATATGGCCAGTTTTTGACCGACCAGCACAATATTTTATCATGACTTAAATATAGCGTGATTTTTTAAGAACTATAGGAAAGTTAAAAAAAAACACATAAAATTCAGAAAAATGCATGAAATCTTTATTTGAATCGATAGTTCGGTCCATATAATTTAATGTTTGAAGATTATTTCATGCAAATGTTGACCGTGACTGCGCCTCAAATGGTCCATCCGCTTAGTCCAATTTTGGCATACTCTTTCCAACATTTCGGCTGGTATCTCATGAATAAATGCTTCAATGTTGTCTTCCAATGCGTCAATTGAAGCGGGCATGTGTGTATAGACATGAGCTTTAACATAGCCCCACAAAAAATAGTCTAAAGGCGTTAAATCGCACGATCTAGGTGGCCAATTGACCGGTCCGGTGTGGCATGTGGCACCGTCTAGTTGAAACCACATGTCATGCAAGTCAAGCTCTTGCATTTTGGGCAAATAAAGTTGGATATCATCTCACGGTAGCGCTCACCATTCACAGTTACGTAACGATTCGCATCATCTTTGAAGAAGTTCGGTCCGTTGATGCCACCAGCCCACAAACCGCACCAAACTGTGACTTTTCTGGATGCATTGGTAGCCCTTGCAAACTATCTGGCTGATCTTCACTCCAAAATTGACAATTCTGCTTATTACCGTACCCATTGAACCAAAAATGAGCTTCGTCACTCTTAACAGAGCACGCATTTTGATAATAAAATTTAATAATTTGCAAGCGTTGTTCGTTTGTAAGACGATTCATGGTTAAATTATAGACCAAACTGAAGATGTTTGACAGTGAAACAAAACACGAAACGTGCGCCAGCTGTTTAAACCAGTGCTGCCAAAAAGATAATAGCTAAAAAATCACCCGCTAGTACCTAATAGTTATTGTCGAAAAATTTTATGTTAACACCAACATTTATAAGAAAGTTATGACATTAAAAGCCATTTTCGGGAGTGAATATGGACCGATTCCAATAAAATTTGGTAGTTTGCAATAATACAAGTTTGGTACAAATTTAATTTTAATACCAACCTAATACCATGGCTTGTGGGTACAAAGACTCTATTCTGGAAAGAAGCTTTTATGAGGGCTATATGAAATTATGGACAGATTCTTACCATTTTCAATAGACCTAGTCCTGGTGACAATTAAAATATATGCAACATATTTCATCAAAATAACTCGAAAATTGCGAACTGTTCTTTGAGCACAAACTTTACATGGACAGATAGCCTGCCAGCCGGATGGACATCTTAAGGTTAGCTTAAAAATTGATTCAGAGTATTGCGATATACTAAATGGTGGTCTTGTCTTATACAACTTTGACAGTCCATACTACCATAGCGTTTTTATTTACATTTTTACACGTACGAAAGTAATGTAAATTATAACCCGCTTTTTACAAAATGTGACAGTGTGATTTCTTGTCTTATAAAACTATAACAGAACAAATTTTATTACAATAGCATTATTGCTTAGAGTTTTTGGCGTACTTAACTGTTTTGCGAGTGTAGACTGTCTATGGGGCCTATAGTAAATAATGAGCTGATGTTCACGAAATTCAGAAGTATGATTCTAGTCATTTAAAATTAATTTTTTAAAAATCTCATATCAGTCCCTGAATTTCGCCATCATTTCTATAAGTCTATGTAACAAAATTACCAATTTTTTTAGAACGGGTTTTCCACAATTGGATTTATAACACTTATCCGGTAGAACCGATTTTGGAACTGGAAAGAGTTTGACACCAACATTGTTGTTTTCTTTTGAGTTTTTCGCCAGGGAACATGATTTCAACAGATGGACAGACAGACATAGCAATATAAATGTACTTGGGTCTTGATGAGGTTTCACATGGAATGAGACTTTATTATATTCTTCACCACTTGTAGTGGATTGTCTTTACGAGGTTTTACTCGGAATGACACTTTTTTATACCTTTCACCACTAGTGGTTTGACAGTAACGCAATATGGCAGCTTTTTTTTATTGAAGATGGTACAATAACTGACAGGTTTAAACGAGCAATTGAGCATGATAGCAATTTCCGGCGCAATGAAGACATCCATGGATTTATAGAATGCAAAAAAGTGGGCTGTTTCATTTACACGAAATGTTAAGCTTCGTGCTATGTGCTTCTAAGCGCTAAACATTTCATAGACGTTCTTTAGAAGTATAAGTTTGAACAACCCTGCAAATAATATTGGACCACCTGATCCATTTTGATAAAATGGACTACTCCATGGACTGGTCCGATGTAATGTAAGCATGGACCATGTCATTGTTAAAAAGTGTTTGTAGTGTGACGAGATGTTTTCGTTTTTTAACGACATGCTTTCGTTATTAAACGCCTTCAAAACTAATCCTCTTGAGTATACCATGGAGTAGTTTTAAAACTACTCCTTTGTAGTCCAAAGCTGGGTTATATGGTCCTCCCCTAGGACATCGTAATGTTAAATAGATCATGTTTGGGTTACTTTTGGACTAGTCCTAGTCCCTTGTGTGCTACTCTTTACACGCGTGTTTGGACTTGGAGGGAAGGGAAAACCAAGTTGATGAACATATTTTCTTATGTGACGATAATGATAAATAATTGCAGTCGACCGTTTCATGAGCAGAACCACTACTAGAATTGACAAATCACTTTAAAGTTTTCTGACAATTACTAGGCTTATACACATCTGAAATTGTTGATGGGTATGGGAACTATTTTAGATCACCCTTTAAAAAATGGTCGGCGAATAGTGGGACGCAAGCAGTTATTGGACTGAATAAAGAAATTTCGTTCATTTCCGCAAAAGGTTAAAAATGTATTGCAAACGGTTACAGCAATACTTGTAGTTCTGAAAATCCAGTATCATTAATTGGCATTTTGAAGGATAATATTAATTCAAAAATTAAGTTCTCCATATTGGACGCAACTATCGCAATTCAGCAATGCGCAGAAACTCACCCGATATCAGTCCTCTTCTCTATTGGAAGTTAATCATTTTAAAATTGAATTAGACTCTGTGTAAAAGTTCATCTTGAATGTGTCAGCAGATGACTCTAAGGCGTTAAGGATGTGCATATGGGTTATTCCAAAGTGTTGAACATGACAGTCGTATGCATCAAAAATGCAATAACATTTTAAACAATAACAATTTTTACGTTCTCTTAACCCTTAAATTTTAGAACTAAGAAAGCACTGCTATCTACAATAAAGTTTATGGAGTGTGCGATTCTAGCTCAAAGATAATGGCGAAAGAAGTAGCGTTTCGAACGTGAAAAAATAGAAGTAGTTTTTGTGGCGATGTATAAAAAGGCGTTATTCAGCGAAACCTGGCACAGTTTTTTAGTCAAACTACTTTCAGAATTTTGCGTAGCATTGTAACATTAAAATGTCTGTGGCTTGATTCCAAAATCTTCTGTATTTTTTTTAGATCAGGGTCGATACGTGACATTTCGAACGTGAAATTTTTTCCCATAATAATAATTTAACTGAATAATGATTAAAATAAAATAAAAATTTCCTGTTAATCCGAATAACATATTTCTCTTTGAACTCTTCCTTAGATTACAGACCATGTAAGAAAATTTTTTGGAATAATTTTCATCAAATATCACCTCTTTTAAGAAAGATAAATATTAAGAAAAACATATAAGAAATAACGTTTGCACAACTTTGCAGTCTGATTGTTCATCTAAGTGAACAAATTTATGGGTAAATTTATAAAATTAGTAAAATCTAAATATTTCTCTATAACAATGTCGTAAAATAATCAGCTTTTAATAACTTTTAAGTTTTCGGTCACGGCGGACCTTTTGACGGAAATGCCCATATTAAAATATTTTGTATTCCGGCAACTTTTACGGAATCTGGATAAACTTGTACTGAAAAATGGACGGATAATTAACAACTCAGAAGCAGACAAAAGCCGAAGAAGATGAATGTGCAAATTTTGCCAAACAAAAATGCATGTCTTAATAATTGAACCACAGCCGCGAATAACGTTGTAAACGCCACATTTTGCAAAAAGTTTTTTTTTGCATATAACCGTTGACCTTACTCTCTTACACAGTTTAAACATCAAATCAACCAAAACTATGCACCTTAACGCCTTCAAAATGGCGTACAAAGTGTCAGCCAGTGGAAGAACAATACAATTTACTAACAAAATGATGAAACCGAAATGGTTTTGCAGTGCGGAATAATGTTTTAAAATCCTTTTGCATTAAAGTTTTTATTATCATTATTTTTAATAATAAAAAAAAATTTTTTTAAAACAAATAATGATGCCTGTCAAAAAACGTTTTTTTGCTCTCCTGAAAAATTATTATTTTGTAACTTAAAACGTTATTCGCGGCTGTGCTTCAATTAAAGGGGGTGATCATAAATACCAAAAGGAAAACCCATCTAATTAGCTTAATTTTTTTCGTGGGTGTATTGTATTAGTTGAATGCATTACTTTACAACTATTATGGGATGTAGTATCTAACGTTAAAACGGCAAGTGTTTGTACGAATATTTATAAAATTTTAAATTTTATTTAAAATATTTACCTGCCATTGAATTTTCATGCATTTCATATGAAAAACTCAAAAAATAAACAAATAAAAGTTCAACATTTATACATATATTTTTTTAATTTTTTTTAAGTTTAAAATTAAAACTTAAACACATTTAAAACCCACAGGCGAGAAAACGTTTTGCAGATCAAAAATTTGTCTACGAAAAAAAATCTAATAAATCGGGTTTAATTGCTAAATAATATTTTTCTAATCAGTTATTTGCACACTTTGATTTATTTGAAAACTAAAATTTAAATTTATTTAAAACTTTTTTTTTTAATTTACAGTAAAAGCCACCATTAAAAAAAAATAAATTTTAAGGAAAATTATTATATTTTTTTACTTATTAAAATTTTTTGCTTAATTAATTTGTTTTTAAATGAAGTTTATTGTTTTTTTATTTATGTTCCTCGTGTAATGATGACTTTGAAATGACTAAAAGTTTAATTCAACAAGAATTCAATTTCGTTCGTTCTTTTTGTTGTTGTATGAAATTATTACATAGTTCAAGTGCAAGTAGCCAGGCAAACCGTATTCACTTTTAATAATTCTGATCAACAAACACTAGCAACAACAACAACACTTGCAACAACAAAATGTACTGAAATCAACAAAATTGTATTTGCAAATACAGAAAATTTATTGAATTAAGTATAAAACAGATAACAATTTATTTTATACTATACAACAACAATAAGAGCAAAAAAAAAAATTATTGAAAAAAGTCATAATCAGAGTATAAACACAAATATGGAGTTACCAGAGTGCTTTAATAGAGTTAACTCGATTATTCGATGCATTTTTAGAACTGTTAAAATTTATAGATAAACACAAATTCGACTTTTGGTTAAAGGCCCAACTATTATATGCAAAAGCAGTATGAAACCATATTGAAACTTTTCTTAAGATTTATGAAACCGGCATTTGCTTTAGCAAAGTCCGAGGGTGATCGCATATTCCGTTAATGCTTTCTGATTTTGTTTTTCAAATGCTTTTTTTTTTTTTTTGTCATTATTTTTTATTGAATCTTCATATATTAAATATGAACTATTAATAATTAATCAAATCTTAACCTAATACGTTATTTTATGTCCTGCCAGTGCCAGACAAAATGTTCTTCATCACGGGTTCTGTTCACCTATATAGGTGTTTATCGCTCATCTAATTGGGTAAGTGCTGCAGTGTCTCTTCTTCTTAAGCGAGTGTGGCCGCCATGATTTAAAATATTTCGAGCTAGTGGATTTGGGTGTTGTTCAAGCCTTTTTAAATATTTTATTGCATATTTTGTAATCATAGTTTTAACAAATGGCACATTGAGATCCTTATGAATGTTTGAGTTTTTAACACACCAGGGAGCTGCTGTGATTATTCGAAGAAGTTTATTTTGGCGCCTTTGAATTTTGTCGATATTAGAGGCCGAGGCAGTGCCCCATAGTTGAATACCGTAGCACCAGATAGGCTTTAAGATAGAGTTGTAAAGTAGAAGCTTGCAATCGAGAATAAGGACAGAATTTCTTCCAATAAGCCAATGACTTTGAATGGCTTTTAGTTTCATTTGAATTATTTTTGCCTCTATATGGCATTTCCACGTTAATCGCCGATCCAGATGTATACCGAGATATTTTACATGCGAATGTTGAGGAATTATTTGATTATTGATTGTAATAGGGGGGCAAGATTCCCGGCGCAAGGTGAACGTTATATGTACGCATTTTTGCTCATTGACCATTATCCTCCATTGTCTTAACCATATTTCGAGTTGAAATATATGATGCTGTAAGTAACGTGATGCTTCATAACGATTTTCGTGGACGCTTAGAAAAGCTGTATCGTCTGCAAATGTTGAAGTTTGTGTATAGTTGCTTGTTGGCATGTCCGAAGTATAAATTAAGTATAATAGGGGTCCCAGGATGCTGCCTTGTGGGACTCCAGCGGCAATGGGCTGAGGTGAACTTAAGAAATTTCCTTCTTTAATAATAAATTGACAACCGACTAAGTAACTTTCTAGCAGCTTGTGTGTGTTTGCTGGTAAATTTTGCTTCAATTTGTGTAATAAGCCTTCATGCCAGACTTTATCAAAAGCTTGCGAAACATCGATGAAGAGTGCTGAGCAATATTTCTTTTCTTCAAATGCTTTTCTTATGACATTTACTATTCGATGAGTCTGTTCGATTGTGCTGTGTTTTCTTCTAAATCCGAACTGATGGTTTGGAATACATCTATTTACACTTAAAATCGGTGTTAATTTTGAAACTAATAATTTCTCAAACAGCTATGACATATTTGATAATAAGCTAATAGGCCTATAAGACTCAACTTTTGTATGATCTTTACCTGGCTTTGGTATCATGGTAACTAAGGAAACCTTCCATTTTTGAGGATAGTATTCAAGGCGTAAAATAGCATTAAAAATAAAAAGAATAATTTTCTTTGCTATGCGAGGTAGCTCCAGAAGCATTTTATTACTGATTTTATCAATACCAGGTGCCTTCTTAGTGTTTAAGTCACAAATAGCCTTTTCGATTTCTCTTAACTCAAATCTGAGGGGAATAGCTGCTCTAGCAGCAACAGGTGGTAACTCGACCGCAATATTGTGAAATATATTTGGTGTAAATACGTTTTTCAAGTGACTAACAAACAGATTTCCTTTTTCAATATCGTTTCTTGCCCAATTACCATTCAAGTTTCTTAATGGTGGCTTAGATATAACTGGCCTTTTTTAATGCTTTTAAAAGGCTTTTTGTTAAATCTTTAATTTAATTCTCTCTTGCACAATTCAAGAACTTCGCTTGTTACTGCTTCATAACCTCATATGATAAATAAAGAGGTGGAAGAAATTACAGTTTTTCAACTTATATACCCTTCACCACCAGTGGGGAATGGGGGTATACCAAGCAAGTCATTCCGTGTGAAACTTTTTTAATATTCATCTAAGACCCCATATAGTGTATATATTCTGGATCCTTGAATAATTTTAAGTCGATTTAGCCATATTCGTCTGCTGGAAATACGCTCACTTTTGAAAAACTCAAAAGAAAATAACAATTTTGGTGTCAAATTGTCACAAGTTATACAACGACCATAAAAAATTTATAGTTTTGTTACAAAAACTAATATAAATTGTGGCAGAATGCACAAGTTAAATCTTCTTGAACAAATCATAATTTGCCATAAAGCCCATATAAAAAATTATTCCGCCATAGTTTTATAATCAGACAGAAATCACGCTGTCAAATTCTGTAAAGATCGGCTCATAATATACCATGGGTTCAATATAAAGCCCAGCTTCGGAAAACATTTTAAAGGTCTTAAAATTCCTCATTCGCTTCTAATATCTAAAGTTTTGGGACACATACATACGAGGCTTGTCCCAAAATTAGCCGACCTGACATAAAAATTAAAAGTGGCAACCTTATAAAACAAATGTTTTAAGTTTCAAGTTTTTGAGCCATCAAAAATAGACGATCTCAGTGAATTCTTAAATATCGAAGTAATTGGTCACCGTTATGTAAATGGCGGAGTCTGGCCCTTCGTTAACGACTTTTAAATATTGGCTGGCCAAAACTTAACGAGCTTTCAAGACGAACACCGAAGTTGTTGAATAATTGAGTTGTCCATGCCAGAAACGGCTAAGAAAATCCACAAAATGATGCTCAAGATGCGTGAGCTAGCTGAAATGATACGCACTTCGAAAAGCGCTATACGTCGCATATTTTAATATGATATAGCTGTGTGCAAAATGGGCACCGCGTTTGCTTAATATTTAAGGCAATATACCAGTTCAGACATCCACTATTGCGATGGCAAAAACAAATGAATAAAAGTTCAAATTGCTCCAATAAGCACTTTATTTGTGGTAGATTTAGATAATTATAGTAATATATTTATGGAGCTTCTGTATAGGATTTTTGCTCCCTACGTGATTCCTATAAGGAGGAACTTTTTTCTCCCATAGGGAGGATTTTGTAACTTGAAATTTTACTTCAAACTTGATTTTAGTTCATAATAAATTTTTAAATGTCTAGGTGATCAACAACAACGAAGTAAAACCTTTGATATGAAATGAATTTATCATTTGACATCAGACACAAGTTTTAAACCCTTTTCAATTGTTTTATTTTAACATTTGAATTCAAATTAATAATGATTTGAATAAAAACATTTGAAATACAATGTTTTATCAATTTAATGTCGAATTGTTATCAAATATTATTCTCAAATCAACAATAACTTGGCAGCACTGAAACGAAAATTAATGTAAAAACCAGGGCTTAAAAAAAATTAATTACAAAGTGAAAGAATGTAAATAAAAACAAAACGGGAAAGTGAAAAAATATAAGTTTGTTGTACACTCGCGGCGCTACATCACGACAATCCTCAAAACAAAAAGGTACCAAGTATTGTGTCTTTCCAGGAATTAGAGGACGGAAATAACACTATTTCATCTTTTAGCTATAGTGCCGAATATTATTTACATAAATAATGAATTTAATTTTAAAAAAATATTTTTATTTATATTCCGCATTGTATTAAAATCCACATTTGAGAATAATGTTTGAAAGCAAGTTGGAAATAAATGCATTTCTCAATTTGAAAATCATTACCCCTTTTTGTTGAGAATGCTATGATTTTCCAATCATTATGAAACGTTTGCCGTTTGAGAAAAGGTTTGATTTCAAAACACTTTCAATTTGAAATCAAACCTCCGTGTTTGTTGGGTTTAAGGAGATATAGGCTTCATACTATATATAAACATTAATAGTTTGTAAACACAAATTAAGTATTTAGGCGTTGTTTTTATAGAGCATTGTAAATCAGAGTTTAGTTATTACTCTTAACCCGTAAACGACGAATGGGACATATATGTCCCCTTAAGATTTTTCATTATTTCAGCATTATTTTTCAATGGATTTTGGTTTAATCGAAGTTGTTCGATAATAAACACATACGTTCTTTGTTATTCGTGTCAAAGTTATTCAAAATTTGTTTTAGTTAGGCTTAAGCGCGTATTTATTTTTTTTTAACTTTGAACTTTCTTATACCTCGGGTTTTAAATAATACTGTTGGATAAGCTCTTATAGTTAAATGAACCAACACCTTTTGTAAATCTATTTATCGACGCATTTTTAACATATGCTATATTTTTCTCAGGAAGGCTTAAAATTTGATGGGACTTATGTGTCCCATTCATCGTCAAAGGTAAAAACAAAGAGTATTTTTTTTATTTTTTTTTATTTTATTTAATTTTTTTTCTTTAAAAACAAAGAAAACATTAACAAATGAAAAACAAACACAAAAATAGTAAAAAAAAATTATTTCAAATTATGAGATCATTCATATATATCATTTATGTAAAGTAAATCGAACTTATTTGTAAAGATTTTCAAGACAATTTCTTTTTCTGGTAAACACTACTTCCTCTTTCCTGCTCCCCATAACCTATTTTCCTTATCCAAACACAATGCATTGCATTAGTAGGGGGCATCCCCTGAGTGTTGGATCAAAGTAAAAAAAAAAAAAGTAGATCAGCTTAATCTAATTTCTAGCAATATTTGGATACCCATTGCTATAATTATCCCTAAGGAGGCTTTCGACTTTTCCTTAGATATAAAAGTATTTTACCATTCTGCTTACCACAAAGTTTTGCTAAGGCTGAGTTTTTGAGAACTCAGTTAAACCAGGTTTAGTTAATATGAAAACAGATTTGTACCACCATTGCCAAGTTGGTATACAAAATTTTGTCGGAATAGCTTAGTTTGGTATAAAATGTTGGTCTTTAATGAAATAATAAAAACGATCACATTTCGCCGGAAAAATCCGAGTTTCAGACTACGTTAAACTGAGTTTAAACTTAATCCACATCTTAAAAGCCCGGCCTTAGTGAATTATGTCCCTTATTAGTTTGTCAAACAAAGCCTTGAAACCTTTTGGGGTTAAAACTTGACCGCATATGTAATCAGGGTGATATAAGCTGGTGAAACGTAATATTAATTGCATGTTTTTCAACTAAAATTAAACTCAAGTTCTTTGGCTGCTTTAAATTTATAAATACCTTTTGTCATTGGCGCATAAGCCTTAGAACTCATGCTAATGGAAGGGTTTTCGTTCTGAGAATGTCTTTGATTTCGGCTCCGACAGCCAAATCCGTTAAATTATCTAAAACAGCTCTATCCTCGATGACAAATAACAACACATTTTCTTTATGTTTACTGTTTCTCAGTGTTGCCAAAACTTGGTGACCAAAAATGGCTAAATTTACGGAAAAAATGGCTAAAAAATGGCTAAAAATGGGCTAAAAGCTTTTTTAAATAAAACCACATTAAAATTCAATAACAAAGCAGAAATAATTCATTAAAAGTTGTTTACGATGAAATTATAAGATAAGATCCATTTCTTACATAAGAATAAACGTAAATTAATTTTGATAGATATTTAAAAATCATTCATCGATAAATTCGATGTCGTTATTGTTCATCTCATAGGAATACTAGTGCCTATTAGTTTTGAATAATTTGAAGGTAAATCATAATCACGACAACATTTACCCAACCTTTTGAGTCCAGATCTACACTAAAAAAAACAAGTAAGAAAGTATAGTCGGACAACCTCGACTATATGATACCCTACACCACATTAGAACCTATGTACCAAATTTTATTAAATAATGTGCACATTTGCGATCTGCACTATGCGCACGAAGTTTAAGGCGGACAAACATCGTTAATTCGACTCAGAAAGTGATTCTGAGTTAATCCGTATACCCAAAGGTGGGCTAAGGACCAATATTTTAAGGTGTTACAGACATCAGCACAAACGCATAGTACCCTCTCCACTTTTGTGGTTGTGGTATAAATATTGTATTGTTATGGTAAAAATATTTACCTAATTGATCAAATCGAATTAACGGTTGCTTAATGTAACCTATTTCTCAAATTACTTTTACCGATGTTTACTTGGCTTAATAACCTCTCCACTTCAGCATTAGAACATGGAAGTAAAAGCTGTTTCATCATCATCGTTTATAGCGATTTTCAAAATTTTTAAAAGTTATGATTTAAATTAAAAGCGTTTTAATTCTTAAAAATTTGTATTTACTTTTATAAATTTTTACAATAATATAAAAATTATTCTTTTAACCCTAGAAAGATAACGTTATTTTTTTGTACTGAAAAGATAACGACACGTCTGAAAGGCGTATGCTTGTTTCTATCCTTTAAAGGATATCACCGAAAATAATATTGATCAATTTTATTGTTGAAAACATTTATTTATTCTATTTCTTTAAAAAAAATATAATTTTTAAACAGAAAACTACAATAAAAATAAAATTGAAAATAAAATTCAATTAGCATTGTCAAAAAATAAAGAGTTTATAGAAAAGGATTTCAGTACGGTTCTAAAAACTAAAATAAATATTTTCTTTGTACTTTGTGTAGATTATGTTATCTGTATTAACTTATATAAACAAACAAAAAATAATTTGAATAACATTATGTGCAAGATTTAAAAATTTAAGTTTTGTGGTCGCCACATACAGGTATACCGCATTTGACACATACCATTTTGGACATAAGTTTAATTTCTGATGAACAGAAGCCACCGTATTATCTCTTTTTTGATTCACGCTTTTCTCCGCTACATTGAGGTTGTATAGGTTACTGCATCTGGTAAAATTTGTTCAATGTTGTCGGTCAAAGTTTTCGATAAAATAGGAATTTCTAGCCTAAAAATTTATGGAAATTTCGGAACTGGTCCATTGAACAATTTTCGAAATTATTTCGGTTGTAAGAAATATCGAAGCATGAAATCGGGTCGTACAGTAATTTCCATTCCCGAGTAGGTGCTCCTGCACTACGAACTATGTATATTCATTGAAGAAACTCGGCCATCACTTCGACCCTTCGATGTAGCACACTTATTTTTACTTCTTAAAGTGGGTCGAGAAATCGTCATAGCACAGCTATCGGAAGTAGTAGTAAAATGTTCAGGTTCTTAAGGATTTTCCTGAATCGGGTGGTATATTCTCGTCAGGCTCAAGTATTTCAAAAGCTCATTTTCTACATCACTTTGAAGACTATCCTCCAATAATTCATCTTCCGATTCGCTAACACTTTCCAGTGAAACCGAGTCCTCCAACACGCTTTGCAAAATAGCGTAAATTTCTGCGTCGCCCAAGCCGCACTTACAACCCATTTTTAAAACAATACCAAAAAATTCAACCAAAACACAAAGTTATCTTCGCTACAAAAGTAACACTAAAGATAACGATACGTCTCTCAGACATATGTTGCGTTTATTTGTGTTTATTTCCCAAAAAATACATAACTTACAACATAAAAACTGCCACCACCAACTAGGTGCTACTAACAACTGAGATTATTGAACGTGAGAAAGTTGTATGTTAACAAATGTGAAAGTGAGAGCACAAAATTGAAAAGGGGTACGTCTAGCAGACGTACCTTATCTTTCTAGGGTAAAAAGAAAAACGGCAAAAAATTGTATGGCTAAACAAGTTAAAAAATGGCTAAAAAAAAATGGCTCATTTTTTAATGGCTAAACAGGGTAAAAAATGCCACTAAATGGCAAAATTGGCAACACTGCTGCTTGTTGAGTTTAAAAATGGAAAAATTTCTTTATCAGTTCCAAGGCGAATTCATTTTTCAGGTGGCGTTGAAAGCACAGCTGTGCTACTTTTCTTTTAAATTAGAGAGAGGAATGTCAAAAGTTACTTGTGTTTTTGACATATCGGCCAACGAAAGCAGCAACAAAATACATTGTTGTGTTTTTGGTGATGTTACTTGTTGTAGTATCGACACCACCGTTTACATGAATTTGCCTTGATCAGTTTTTTAAAAAAAACGACAAAATATTTTTAACTGTCAAAGATTTCGGTCCCAAATTTTTACCTCTGACGACGAATGGTACACATTTGTCCCATGATTTTACTTTTAGAAAGAGTAGCAATTTAAAATTTTTGACAACTCTTAAGTTAAGAAATTTTTAATTTCCGAGTACGAATCTGCAAAAAAATACAAATTCTTTGCATTTAATGGGTTAAAGTTAAGGAAAAACCTTTTTTTTTTTGCTATCCTCTAAAATTGTAATTTTTCAGATAGCAATTTTTGAATATACGCCCTCGATATAATGATAATCATTGCGTTTCATTAAAAAAGTCATGGAAGTTCGAAGGATTTTTTTTTTAAATTTTATTATACAAAAAGATTTTAAAATCAATCCGGCCAAAACTTAACCATGACATTTTACAAACTTTAAATATATTTATATTCCTTAACGCAATTTAGAATTTAAAAAATTTTTCACTTAATAAAAAATTCTTGTTTTCAATAAATTAAATGAAAAAACTTGTTTCGTATTTTTGTCGAATTTTTTCATGAAGTGTGAAATATATTTTTTAAATATTTTATGCAAATCTGATTTAAGAATACAACAACCACATAAAAAATTTGGAATGATCCAAAAGTTCGGGCGGTAGGCATAAATTTGTTTGCAAATCTACTTCCGTTATACGTGCAAAAAACAATCTATATGTACTTGTACTAACCTCTTTGTATATATTTATATGTACATACATTATTGTTTTCGTAAGGAAGACTACCTGCTGCGTATTTGAATAACATTTATTAACATTTTGGAGCGAAGATCTGTTAAATTTAAATTACCTTTTTAAAATTAAGTTCAACACAATACAAAAAGAATTTATATATAAATTAAACAGAACCTCAAACTTTAGCAAACATGTTAAATTTAATTTAAAATTTAATTATTAATTTTTGTTTGTTTTGCTGATCGGTGGCGGCGCCTGTTGACTTTCTTAATTTCAGGTTTTAGTGGATTTTAGATTTTAATTTGGATTTTTGCACAATAAATAAAATGTATGTACATATGTATATAGTATCTACATATATTAAATCCCATTATACTATTTGCTTGATTTTTTATATTTTTATTTAGCACAATTCAAATATATTAAGCTGTACTTTAATTTAACCCAGAAACTGGTTAATAATTGCTTAAAGTTGATATAATTCTGTTAGATTTTATTAAAAAAAAAAAATTTATAATTAAAAGATCTGCCAGTAGGTATAGATCGTTTTTTTTTTAAATTTGCTAAATGACCTCCAAATGTCATTAGGAAACATAACGTTTTTGGTTAATCTATTGTTTTCTATTATTGAGTTTTGCGGTGTTTAAGTTTTAACCCGGAAAAGCTTAAAATAAATATTGTTTTTCTGTGGATTCAGGGAAGCGTCTATCCCAGCTCTACTTCTTGGCGTTGCACTCTTGAGGGAAATACATGCAATCAATACTTCAAATTAGCATATGTCTCGGCCTTCGTTAGTATGCTTTTTTTTTGAAAATGCTTTCTGTCTTTCATGAAGATTGTCTTTGGGGAAGTTTCGCCTTTCCGTTGAAGGGATACTTTCGGGGATCACGTAGTGGTTGTGGCTTTCTACTCAAAGTCGTGCCAAGGGATAGCCTGAACATCCCAGTAAAGGGTTGATTTTTTACCACTTGTGGGAGAGTTTGGCCTGAGAGAGAACTATCACTAGGTGCTGTTGCTACTCCACACCATTATTTGGGTGTGATAGGTGCTCTCAAGCTAGGGAGCGGCTAATGGTTAAGATCCCCCATAGAGTCGACTCTAGGGCAGATACCTATGTAAATCTTTCCTCAGCTGACTATCTGGATTTCAGAAGCAATTTCACGGGAGTACGGGAAAAGAAAACTTGTTAATTAAATCAAATGAATGTTAAAAACCTTTATCCTTATGAAAAACAAATTTAAGCCCAGCAAAAGTGTATAGGCTTTGTATTTAATTTCCGTTTAAAGTTATGAAATTTCGAATACGAATATATCGGCGGTTTCAACAAGAACTTTGTTTTCTAAAACAAACAATTTAGATGTAGATGATTTAATTTTGTGTTGTATTACGAAGGGAAAAGTTTGGCAATTATAAATGAAAAAGGATATATGGCAAATGTCCACCACGAGCACGCTGACAGATGTCGATTCTTTCATTAAAGTTTTTAATCACTTTTTGGCAAAATGGCGGGTCTATTTTGTTAATCACATCACGGATATTGAGTTTTAAGGCTGCAATCGATTCGATTGGCTCCGTATAGACTCTGTCCTTAACCCAGTGGTGTTAAATCCAACGATCTTAAGGCTAGCTTAC
Organism: Pollenia angustigena; assembly: GCA_930367215.1. Taxonomy (NCBI): domain Eukaryota; kingdom Metazoa; phylum Arthropoda; class Insecta; order Diptera; family Polleniidae; genus Pollenia; species Pollenia angustigena. The sequence continues at coordinate 48,117,933 of OV884058.1, forward strand.
ACTATTATACTTTGTATTTTGTACATGTCAAAAACTGAAGTAATATGTAAAAGTCTGAAAGTAGGTGCGTTTGAGTACTTTTACAGTAAAATGCAGTAAATGAGTAAACTGAAAAATTTGCTCTCACAAAAAGCTGTTGTCCAAAAAAGTACGCGAACGCAAAATTTGTAAAAATTCGTAAAATAAAGGCAACAGCTGACGGCAAATAATTGAAGTGTTGAAAAATATTGACACTTTTGACTACTTAACTCCTTTTTTTTATCGGTACTCGATTAAATACTTTTTATAGCACGAACATTTTTGGAAAATACAAAGAAACTATTTTATGTAATCTTTCATATTTGTTTGTTTTTATATTATTTGATTTTACTTATTTGTAGCAGGTTAAATTTTTTAAAAGAACATGAATAATTTTGTTGCTATTGATTACTTAAGTACCCAAATACTTCACACTTTTACAACTCTAAGAAATTAACATAACAAAAAAAATTTCAAAAGTTTGTATTTAGTCAAATAAATGCTTCACAAACAATTTGTATGCTTTTTATACCCTTCACCGAAGGAAAGAGGGTATATATAACTTTGTCATTCCGTTTGTATGTTCCACAATATTGATCCTACATCCTATAAAGTATAAATATTCTGAGTCCTTATGAAAAGCGAAGTTCAAATCCGGCTGTCCGTCTGTCCGTTTGTATGTTGAAATGGGTTTCCAAAAAACCCCAGAAATGATGTGGACTAGGTTGATGTATATTTATATCACATATACTCCGTTTAAGTTTGCTATTAAAATTCAGCCAGATCGGTCCAAAAATGACGGAGATATGAGCAAAAAACTACGACTTCCTCTAAATTTTTCCAAAAATCCCTTGTTGTTGTATTTTTTTTATTACTGTATATCTTGAGAACGGCAAGAGCCAAAGTTTCCAAATTGGGTACACACATTTAGGTTGCCAATACACACCATCCTACAAAATGTGGGCGTGGTACCTCCCGTACAAAAAAAAAAATTAAAAATTGTATAAAAACCTAAATTTTAGGGCTGCCATATGTCCTATGGATATGACTTATATATCAAAATATAATTTTAAGTAGAACATATTTTATAAAAAACTCGGGAAAATCGGTTCAGATACAAAAAAGTTATGACCAAAATTAAATTTTTTTTTTAAATACCCACTTTCGGGAACCATAGATCTCCTCGAGTCCAAGCTTTATAACTAAAAGGTAAATGGCAAAATTCTTCTTAAACACGTCGGTATATAAATCTGCCAAATCGGTTAAAAAATGGCTGAGTTACAGCAGAAATACTGAATCCCCAAAAATTACTCTTTTTTATAATTAACTTTGTTAAAATATATGTATACAAGTATATATAAATGTTTATATATAAATATAACTTAAGTAAATGGTAAAATTCTTCCTTAACACGTCGGTATATAAAAATATCAAATCGGTTAGACAATGGGTAATTTATGAGCAAAATACTCCAAAAATGGGCTAAAAAACATCAAAATTTGTATAAAAACCTAAATTTTAGGGCTGCCATATGTCCTATGGATATGACTTATATACCAAAATGTCGGAAATTTATATGAGTCTAATCACCGCATACGATATCGAGCAAAATTCATCGAAATTATTTATTTTGGTATCTTGAAACTCGATATCGAATGAAATGTATTGTATTTGAAATAATAGCATTCGACATCGAGTAACTCGACATTACATTTATCGAGTTTTCATTCGATACGCCAGTGTCTATCGTATGCAAAAAAAATCAATAGTTTATTCGATACGATAGTGTCGAATGCGGTGATTAGACCCCTGAATTCCCGAAAATTACTCTTTTTATACCCTTCACCGAAGGTAAAAAGTTATATACAATATTGATCCTACACCCTATAAAGTACATATATTCTGGGCCCTTATGAAAAGCGAAGTTCAAAAAAGGTTACCTCTTATTTAAAAAAAAAATATTTACCAGTTTTATTTAGTTTTTCTCTAGTTGCTCTTTATTCTGCTCGCACAATGGTGAAGGGTATATAAGATTCGGCACAGCCGAATATAGCACTCTTACTTGTTATTTGTTACTTTTGTTTGTTTACCTTTGAAACATATGTTTTTTTTTGATTTGCAAAATTTTACTACAAAAATTTCTGCAGTAAAAATTTGTTAATACTCAGACAAGAAATGTCACTTTTCACTCTCAATTTATGTTCTCATTTACTGCATTTTGTGAACTCGAACGCAATTTCGTAAAATGCAGTAAAGTTTAGAAAAAAATAGTAAAAACTTTTGTGTTCTCGAACGAAACTAGTGTGAATGCATGTGTGATGAAAATGACAAGTACTATGAAAAAAAGTTTGACATCCCATACGACTTCATCGTATTTTGAAAAATTTCTAAACAATAGGTCTGTCTGCGTACACATATTTTACGCAAAATGTTGCAAAATCTTGCAAAATGTTGTCTGCGTACTCCAAATGTCTTGCAGCGAGAGAGCCAAAAAGAGAATTTTTTGACAGTTAGAGAACTTGCAAAATGTTACTGGAGAAATTTCTGCTTGCAAGATTTTGCAAATAGTTTGAACAGCTGTTTGAATGAAATAGTTTTTGTGAAATTAAAATAAAAATTGAAATTTAACAATGGCATAGGTAAGTAGTTAGAATTGTGTTGATTTTTAACGTTTATAATAAATTATAATAAACAAAACATTTTACTTCATGCTAGAAACGTCCAAATATACAGTGCGACCGTGGCGTAAGTGTAATGGAGATGGCAGAACCGATAGAACCAGCAGAACTTTGTGGGGCAAACTTTGCAATTGAAGAGGCGAGTATTTAGAATTGTGTTCCTGGCGACAACACATCCAAATTATTTTTCTCCGTTGTCAAGCTGTTGGAGGGCACTGTATTGGGCATTTCATTCTTTTTTCCATTGTAAGCCGGCTCTATGTTGGGCAATGTAAGCAAAAGAAGTTTTATAAAAAACCCGACAAATAAAACTAAAAACTAAGAAGAAATTGAACTTACCAAATTAATAACAGTGTAATAAACAAGTTTTTTAATTTACAACACCTTTTAAGCTTTGCTTTAATTAATAATTTTTTAATTTACCTCGAGAATTCAATTTTGCGTCATCATAAATATGCTAAAATTCGTTTGCTTTGTTATTTCAATTGCTTACACACCGATCAGCTGTTTTCTTGTAAGATTTCACTGGATACTGTCTGCGTACTTTTTGAGATTTTTCAGCCGATAGAGTAATATTGGTGTTACTCTCCCAAAAAAATTTACTGAGTATATGCTACTGGAAAAGTACCCAGACAGACCTAATAATACTTTTCATTGGATCAGGGTTGCATTTTATTTCATATGTGAGTCTGCTAACATAAGGCAATTGTATAAAGGTAGAAGTACATAACACGCGTTAGTGCGCGCGCGCTCTGTCGTCTTCTATCAAAAAAAGTTAAGCTAGTGTGTTTTCATAGAACAAGCTACATGCAAAATATTTTGACGCGTTTGCGGCAGAAAGTTGGTTAACTTTGAACTTTTTAACGCGTTGTGTGTTTTTGACAAGTAATCAGCTGACAATAAAAAGAATAATTTAACAAATTTGTGAATCATGAAAGAAAAACTTATTGAAGAGCTTAAAAAACATACAATATTTATATAAAAAGAATAAATTTAATAAAATAACAAAATCTTGATATACTTTCGAACCCGTTTTTAATGCACAAATAAGTAAACAAATAAAAAACAGCTGACAGGAATGGCTTTTGTAACGCGTGCCGTGTAACTTGCAATTTTTTACGCGCTAAAGTTTTTAAACGCACGATACTCGTCGACGAACTAACGCGTGTTATGTACTTCCACCTTAAACAACTTTAATTTAATTCAACTGTTATCTGGTGTTAACGTCGTTTAACTAAAAGCTTTCAATAAAATTAGATGAGAGTCAATTCTCTTCCAAATTTTGTTTCAACTAGTTGCTTTAAAAAGTTATACCGTGTTAACAACTTTTATAAGTAATCGAAAACCGATAACAAATTACTTTCTTTAAAATAGCCCATACACGTTTCAATTCAATTGTCAACTGAGTCGGTTATTGTCCAAATCAAAGCGTGTATGGCTTTGTCAATTGATTAGTTTGACAGTTGTCAAGTTGGTTGAAGAAAAATCAAAAGATTTTGATTTTTTCAAGTCTGCTCCATGGAATAAAGAAAGAAACTCGTTAAAGACTGAAACACTGGACAGTAATATTCAATGTAACAGGAGTTAACACTATTATTGCACTATAGTGCTTGGTTGCAAAGGCCCATCCAAAAACTATGTTTCTAGCGCCATCTGTTTTGGATACAAACAGTTGAGTTACTCGACTATTGCACTGTTAAGAACAGTGCAAAGAACATATCTTTCACCAGAACCGTAACCAAGTAACCACTTCAGCGCTGATAGCCTCATATATTGTTGGATTTAAAAATAAAAACTTGATGGTTTTTACAAATACATACATACATATGCATTAAAAAACTTTTTTGTTGGCGTAATTTTTTATCCATTTTTTCTATGTGTCCTGGTTGATAGGTTCAAACTTCTGGCAGCCCTAAACTACATATGTAGGTACAAACAATTTCCATAGCAACAGAAGACTTTTTTTTATCATCTTAAAAAGTACAGTAGTTCTGTATGTACAATGTATTCTTGTTATTGTTGTTTTTATTGTTGTTAATTTTAACAAAGCGTCTCATCGAGTGGTTTATTGTTGTTATTGTTGTTAATGTTAACAAAGCGTCTCAACGAGTGGACATTGACTACTTGAATGCAAAAGTATAAGAATGTGTGCCTTTTGACTTTACACAAATAAGTTATATTGCGTGCGCAACAAAAATGCAAACAAAGCACTTTCAATAAAAAACGCACACATGCAAAAATCAAATGTGTACGAAACGATGTAAAAATTACCAACGTTGAACTTTGTTTTGCAGGCAAAGAGTGAATGTAAATTTGAGCGTATGAATAAATCAAGAAAAATAGTGCTTTTGCAGTTCTCTGATACAAGGCCTGCTCGCTCCATTCCACACTCATATCTTTTTTACACGCGTTGTCATGGCGGAGTAGGCCTTGCGCTCTTGGTTCTTTAGCAGGTAGATAAGAATGGTAACAAGATAAAAAAAAAAAAAAATTTATTTTGCTTTTGCTTTTACAAAAACGCAATACAAAAGTATCACTCATTCTCTACTTCCTTCTCCTAAAAGCGAGTGTGGATAGTGCATCTTATCTTTTATACCAAAGAGACGAGGCCTTCATGAGGCATTCTTTAGCAGTAAGATAAGAATGGTAATTGAATCAAACAAAGGTTTAAGCAGTCCTTTAAAAAGGCCTAAAGTAAGAAGGTCTTATAAGTTTTCCCGCTAGGTGCACTTGCATGTGGCAACGGGGGTAAATGCCAACTGTTTATTTAGAAATTAAGCTTTGCTTCGTAATTCTGATTTATAAGGAAATACATTTTCGATGTTAATATACTTTTCTGGCAGTTTTTAAAAAGTGTCCATTTAAAACCTTATTTGGCGTAATACAGGAATTTCTTGAGATCCGGTGAAATCGGTTCAGTACACCCAGAGAAAAAACATGTTTAAATATGGTCGCCTCCAACAAAACTATATTTAAAGGAAATTTTAAACATATTATGTTTAATTTAACCATATTATTGTCTGCGTCAACCATATTATGGTTGAATTAGTCCTCCTTCTAGAAATCGCAACCATATTATGGTTGCCTACGAACATGTTATGGTTAAAAATAACTAAAATATGTTAAACACTTATAATAGCATGGTTGGTTTTCAACCATAGCATGTTGCTCTTCGAAATGATGAAAATACTATTGTTGAGTTAGAAACAAACTATTGTCATATTTATCCATAGCATGTTTAACGACAACCATAATATGGTTGTGGTTTTTTGATGAAGGACAAATTCGACCATTATATGGTTCACGCTAACAATAATATGGTTAAATTAAACATAATATGTTTAAAATTTCCTTAGAAAATAGTTTTGTTGGAGGTGTCCATATTTAAACATGTTTTATCTCTGCGTATAGGATAAGAGTTATGAATCAAATGCAAAACAACCAACCTGCAAAAAGGTATAATTTTGTTACAAAAAACCTAAATAATGGCGACACAGACATATTGATATTTTCAGCGGCAAATCCACCTACCTCTGATTTATCACAGGTAGCATGCACATCTGATTTTGAGGTGAAGAACCCATGTTTGTAAGTTAATACAACTACAAAAAAAAAACCTCAACAAATCACAAAAATTTAACTTAAAAGTAGGCTCCCGATACTGTTTCAATGAAATTGAAAACAATCATTCATCCATGCGCGGAACGTCCGTTCTCTAACAGATCCAAGCAAACTTCAAGAAGCCACGAAATATATTGAAAGACCTAATTTACAGGCTATTGGTCTCCAGAATGTAGGTGGGTTGCGGTTGGGGTTAGAAATGGTAAGCCGATTTTTGTTCTCCGGCAGAGACATTAATGAACATCACCGAGATGGAGTCAGACTTCTAATGAGCAGAAAAGCTGCATAAAGTCAATAATCGGATGCAAACCTATTAACAAAAGATTCATTTGGTTCAGAGTCAAATCACGAGTAATGAATGTTTGAATGATGGTGATGTTTATCATTCAAACATATGCACCCATCGAACAAGCAGACAAAGAAACTAAGAACGCGTTCTGCGACCAACTCATGTCAATTACAAATTCAATACAAAAGAGAGAAATATTTATCGGAAGTTCGTTTCAGAAAACCATATGCGGGAAATGATCACGTAATGGGAAAGCATGGCTTGGGCAAACGGCAGGCTTCTGCCTGGCTTTTGTAATGTAGCCAACGTTATCGGCGGTTAGTTATTCTTACATAAACCATGCCATAAAGAAACTCCAAACGTAATCACCAAAAATCAGATAGACCACTTCTGCATAGTCAGACTATGGAAGAAGTGCTTACTGAATGTTCGAGCAAAACTAAAGTTAAAAGAAGGCATTAGATCCGATTACCACCTTTTTGGTGGCATGTTTGTGCCTTAAAATTGCATCCAAAATAATAAAAACCAAGAAAAAAAAGTATAGGCACAAAAATGTTTACCGCCGCACACCAAGCGGTCATTTATAAGCAAACTATATCCAGCAGTACGAGAACCTCGACAAGGTGGTATACAAGACGTTCATAAATGCTAGCGAGAAAGCTCTGGGACCAGAGGAATGGTTGGAGGGGATATTAGTCACGATAGCAAAAAACGTGGTATTATGTTTCCGTCGAAAGTATTAACCAAAATTCTACTAAGCCGCGTAAACGAAAACTGGACTCAGTCGTTTGCAGGCAACAGGCAGAGTTTCGATCAAACCACTCGTGTGTCGACCACCAGAAGAGTCCGTGGAGTTCCGAACCGTTCTCTAACTTGTGGTTGTATTACAGAACGGCATTCAACAGCATTACCCGAGATTGTGCATGTAACGATTTAATGCAGAGGGATATTTCAACGAATCTTATAAAACTAATTAAGGCACCGTAAGATGGCTTCAAGAGCAGAGTTCTAACAGTGGTCAATTATCTTCGGAGTTCGACACCATTTCCGAGGTTCGACAGGATTGCCTTATGTCACGTATACTCAGGGCTGGGCAGTATTTTATTTTAAATACATAAGAAGAAATGCAAAGAATCTAAAACTTGCAATTTATACTCTAGATGAAAATTACAAAAAACTTAAAATGACACCTGGAAATATCAGAAGTAGAAGCAGCAGTAAATATTGTTTTCGTAGATAGGGATGATGTTAAATCTAGGACATCAAATTTGGAGTTGGAATTGGTCAGTTTTCTCAGTGACAAGAGCAAAGATAATATCACTCTTGACTGCTTTCCAAAAATGAAAAGAGTATTCATAGAATTTAAAACAAGTGTGTGCTCATCAGGACCTGTAGGAAGTAGTGTTGGGAAACAATCGATAGACTATCGATATTATCGATAGTCTTAATATATCGAAAATATCGATAGGAAAAATATAAATATCGATATTTTTATTATTTAAAATACAGCTATGAAGACATGTTACAGTAGCTGTACACACACAGTTTTTTGCTGCACGTTTTTACTGCTATTATTAATTAGCGCAAAATTACAGCAATGAATACAAACAACTAGAATGGCAAGTGGTATGAATTGCTTAGCAGTGCGTTTTACTGCTAATTAAAGGCCTTTAAGTCGAAATTTGTACATGTTTATATAGGGACTGAAATGTCAAATATTTTATCATTAAGCCTGGTACTCTGTTCAACATTTCACGTGAAATGCTGTCAAAACGCATATGAAAAAAATTTGTGCGAAATATCTATAAAATAATGTTGATAGAGTTGTACTCTGTTCATTTTGTGAAAAAGTTCCGAAATGTTTCTGGCAACATTTTTTTTACAACTGCGAAATAATGTAAGCTGCATTTATTTCACGTGGAATTTTAAGCAAAAACAAAAAAATATGAACTGATTATTTAAAAAGAAATAAAAAACTAATATAAAACAACGGGTAACAGTTTTTTATCCATATTTACTTTCTTTTTTATTAAATTTTTTATTAAAAAAATAAATTTTAGTAAAATAAATGTGGGGTTTGTTTACATACTCAAAACAATGTCGCGTACTTTACATGAATAAAAACGTCAAATTGTACAAACTCGGAAGATAGGTAACACTGATACATGTCAAAATTTTCGTGTGAAATAAAATATGTTGCTCAACATTTTTCACAAATTTGAACAGAGTACTAGGCTTTAGAGGATAAGTCCGCTAGATGGATTACCTTTTTTGGTTTAGAATTTAGAAAAATTTTTAAAGTTGCAATGGAATATTACTTATCAATTATCAATTTTTCAAAAACTGCCATCTAAAATAACGTGCGTATATACAAACTAGGGATGCCAAACGGGAAATCCCGAGCCCCGGAATCTTTTGGGATTGACAAATTCCGAATCCCGGGATTTATTTTTATTAATATATCAACTTTTGTGTACAAGAATGTTCGTTTTTATTGAATTTTCATCTTCAGGCACTATCTGGATATGGCTGACGATAAATGGAGGAAACTAGATGGCTGCAGGGCTACCAGGGAAACGTGGCCCACATATGACATAGGTCGCTCTAAGCGACTACTCAACTTCAGTCGGAAGGACGTGTCAAGACTTACATACGTGTTTACTGGTCACTGGACGATTGGCAAGCACGCTATGAGACTCGGCCTCCCTTTCAATGAATGCTGCCGCAGCTGCAGGTAACCTGGAACTGAGAAGACAGTATTTCATCTTCTTTGTGATTGCCCAGCGTTTAACTCAATGCGACATAGACTATTCGGGCATTACCTTCTACAAGGACTTTCGGAGATATAGCGGGTGGAACTCAACAGCCTGCTGAAATATCTCAACGCAACGGGCTGGCTCTAGCCACCTCGGCATTGCCCCTGGGTCAAGTTTGATCGGGGGTTTCAATTTCTTGACGAGTTGTGTGGTGTCAAAACGGAGCCACTGTCGGCTCTACTTGCGGCACGCCTGGACCTATGCGTGCTACCACGTTAACCAACCAACCATTAAATTTTTATACTCTATACAAAAAAATTATTACAAATTATATTTCAGTTGTATTTTTTATTTTTATAATTCTTATTTTTCTTTTTTAAAAATTTATGTTATATACATTATACCTTTTGAAAATTCATAAATAAATAAAAAAAGTGTTGTTTATTTAAAAAAAAATCCTGAAATCCCGGGCAATCCCGGGATTTTCTAAAATCAATACAGATTGGCATCCCTAATACAAACGTCTCATCAGGGATGATAAATGAGAAAACCAATATCGTACCAATGAACTTTTAAGATCGTACTTTTTCGGCCCCAATAGTACTAAATCTTTTCTATAAATTGTTTTTAATTTATTTTTAAAATCAAAAATTTAATACAACAACAACAAAGAAGCTAGCTTTCGCTCGACAATAAATTTCAGTGTATTTATCAAATATGAAAAATTGGGAATTTAGCACGTCATACGGAAATCGTATTGATAAAAAACAACGTGCCTTTTTCATTTGTCAAAAGCACATCGCGATTCTTATGCTATAAGTCATTCCAAGAAACTTTACCAAAGAACCATAGGTCAAAAATTAATTTCGATCCCCGGTTTTTCAAAATAGTTAGTTTTCCAAAATATTCAAGAATAGAGGCAAACAAATTGTATTTGATCTGGCCAGATCTGTATCATGCGGTTTTTAGTGTCAAGAAACCCATTAATTTTTATTTTTGATGGGCGCCGGAGAGCGTTTTTATACACTTGTTAGAATTTATCGTCCTTTTCTCAAAATGCAACCTTGAATTTTAAGCGAAAATAAAATTTTTAAGCGTTCTAAGATATGTACATACGAACATCTTCGGATTGAATTTCCAAATGCATTGTGTTTACAATTTTCAATGTACTGCAGAAACAGGAAAGAAGTAGAAAGTCCGAATAAAATAAAATTTAATTTAGCGCTTGTAAAATCTCCTTCAAAATAATTCGGAGTAAAATAAAAATGGAGGGGGCCCGGCCCCACTGTTCCAAAATTCTGTTGATTATTTCTTAACGTGACAACCATCTTGTTAACGAATATTTAAAATTTGAATATTTTAGTTTGTTCCAAAATAATCTTGAATTGAGAGGAATTCGTCTCTTCTACTATGTAGAACATTCGCAGAAGTGGTTTCCTATATCTTTTAAAAACTAGTCAATATCATCATACTAAATTTAGAATGTGGCATAAGCAATCGGTTAATGAACAATTGCAAAAATCTATTCACAGTAGCGGAGTTCAGTGTTTGGTGCAAATGGTGTTGCAAAATATCATAGCTGTTTTGTTAAATCCAACAACAAAAAATAGAGTTTCCCTTAGATTCATAAAAAAGCCACGACATTTTGCATTTTCGCAAGACTATTTGCACCAAACAATAAACTCCTCTTATATTTATTGGAAAGTAAATACTAGTTGCCATTTTATATGAATTATAAATATGTAGGTTTGAAAATTTTGGAAATAGTACCAAATGAGTCACGGGGGTACCAGCGTACTTTTTAGCTTTGAATTGTACCAAAAAAAGTACAATTGTACCAACTTTATCAACCCTGCGTCTCATACATTCAATAAAGTGATAAAAACAACGGACTGTAGCCTTATAAAAAAATAATTAAAGATTTCCTGCATAAGTACAAACATTTAGTCGATAGTAATAGAAATACCGATATATCGATAGTGAAATCTGAACTATCGATAAGTATCGATAGTAGAAAATATCGATAGTATCCCAGCACTAGTAGGAAGATTATTTTTTCGGCAGGTTTTATTTATTCTCCAACAAGAAATTGTTTTTCTGATGCTACATTTAAAAATCTGATATTTATGAAAGGAAACAATTGTTTTATTAATTAGTTTTATCTAATGTATTTTTTGGTTTGAATAAAAATGGTGTATTTCGTATTTTAAATACATACATTTACATGACGTGGAAGTATTTTGTATTTGAAATGCGTACAATAAATGGAAGTGTTTTGTATTTTATATACATGACTAGCAAATATTTTGTATTTTAAATACCGCAAACCATGTATTTTGCCAAACACTGCCTATACTATTCCTAATAGTTCTGGAAGATGTTTTAACTCGGTCTATATACGGGGAAGACGGTGGTTATCACCTGGAGCCTCCAAAGCCAATTGCAAGATTTTGCATATGCAGATAACATATGCCTGATATCATCTAGGCATGCCGATATGTAAGATAAAATTGTCGACCTCATAACCGAATTTAACAATGTTGGCTTAGAAATTAACCCCCATATTCATAAAAAATATTTTTGATTTATAAAAGGTTTATTGAACAAAATTCCTATGAAAATGTGTTTTATAAAACAAAAATATTTTTTTTGAATATGGGGGTAACTCTGCAAAGCCCAAAACGTTGAAAAAAATGCAACCAACTCTGATGCAAACTTTAAAGCTGATGAGAATGCTATCGATAATGTTAACGCCTTTACTTAATTTAAGAGTGGCACTTCATCAGATGGCGGAGCTGCGAGCGATATCAACAGCTTTGGAAAATCTGAAGGTCATCATCAATCCTAACCCGCACCAAATTAAAACGTAAATCGATTTATGCGGATGTAAACCTGACTAATAATTTCGAAAGCATTTGAAAAGAAACGTAAAATATTCGTAAACAAATACCTTAAGAAAATTTTGAAAATCTAATGCTCATATATAATATCCAACAAATTACTTTTAAAAGAAATGCAGCCAAATTGCAGTACATAAAATTATTAAAAAAAAAAAAAAATTAAATCGACAAATAAATATCGCCAATATTCCGGCAAACTTGAAGTTTTGCCGATATATCGGTTACATCTCTTATTTACATATCGCAATTGTTCAACAATACTGTTTAATTCAAAATTGAAAAATTTTCTGTAGAAGCAAAACAATTTTTAATTTTACATTGAAGGCATATGAAAAATGATTCTTAAACCAACTGTTTCAATGCCAAAAAGTAACGTGAATAAATAAAAATTTTGAGTTAATACACTTTTGTTGAACAAGTGCGACATAAAATATAATAAACAGGTTCCAAGTGTTCTTCAATAAATTTAAACTTAAAACTTTAAACTTTGCCACACCAAAACTTTTATTTAGCAGTGTAATAAAATAATTTGCGCCCTTTTGTTTAGTTAAATAACATAAAAAATTGGGCATTTTATCAACTATTATAATCTTTTATATTTCAATTTATAATTTAAAGAAAAATTTAAAAGAAATTAATCACCAATTTGCAGAAGTTAAATAGTAGAAAACTCTGGTTTAATTTTTAAATATTTAATACGGTGATTTTTCGATAAGTGTTACCATGTGGGTAAATTCGTTATCTATTTCGCCCATACAATATACAAACATACATGCAATATACATATACATACACATACATTCTATTTTTCTTGGCTCTTTATTTATTAATGAATTAATTATTGCTATAAATAAATTTAGCTTTTTGTTCTCCAATTTTGATATTTAGTTAAAAGTTGCGTGCGAACTTTCTGAATTCAATTAAAATTATTGAATATGATTAGCAAAACAACAAAATTATTAGAGATAATTATCATATTTTTACCCTCCAACCGCGAGTGGTAACTTTAAGCCGATTCAGCAAAATGTTCGTTTGTTAAAAACACGCTTAAAGCTTCGTACAGACGATGGTCAGATCTTACAATATTGGTAAGCAGCGTTGCTTAATTGCATTAAAATTGGCAAAAATTTCTTACAACTGTGTGAACATTGTAAGCTGTTTTGTATTTGCAGATGTGCAAAATTAATGCATCTGACAATAGACCATTGTCAGAAAAATTTTGCTGTTGGCAACGCCTGCTTACAATATTGTAAGATCTGACCATCGTCTGTACGAAGCTTAAGACTAAACAGAAAAATATTATCCTAAATGGACACCTCTCTGCGCCATCAAAGGAAATATTTATATTTTAGGAGTGCGAAGATGGAATGGCGCAGAGTATGTTCATGCGGGAATACTAGAAAATTGTGGCCCAGGTTGGACGTAATGCGTTCGCTACAACTACAGAACTGCAACGGAGGATAGATTTGTTTACATTAGTTTTATATTACTTTATTGTGGTGCCAGATTTTATGATGAATAGTTTATAAATTTATCACAGAGCAAATACAAGTGTGCAATAATTACACTATGCTAGTTGGAAAAACAGACAAGCCGGGCACATGGCGCTTTAACATAATTCGGGTACGCTGAATCCAGTGGTGCTCGCGGTTTTTTTTAGATTGGCTCTGGTTTTCGACAAAAACCGTTATTTCGAAAATGGAGGAGGTTGCACAACATATATTCGCGTAACTCAAAAACGGTTTAGTTAATTGAAATTATTAAAAAAAAACCTAAACTCCGCAACAAAATTTCCTTTCAGAAAAGATTTTTTTTTTTTCTAATATGAGCAGTCGTTTTTGAAACGACTTCAATTTCTTCCATATATTTCTAATCTGTATTGACTATTTTGTATGGGAGCCCCCTTAAGGAATGGAGGTAGAGGGTAGGTATGTAAGAGATAAATGATTAATATGAAAAATAAAGTGGGGTTGGTCATAAATTTTACCCTTCTAGGGGCATCCTAGGCGCTGCAGCAGCCAAATATGGCCGTTTTATGAAATTCTTAAATTTGGCCCCTGCAGCACCTAGGATGCCCCTAGATGGGTAAAATGTATGACCAACCCAACTTTATTTTTCATCTTAATCATTTATTTCTAACATGCCTACCCTCTATCTCCATTCCTTAAGGGGGCTCCCATACAAAATAGTCAATACAGATTAGAAATATATTAAAGAAAAAGCCCCTTAACTGCCAAGGAGTCGCGCCTTTTAAGATAACCTATATGACCGACCTCAATTAGTTTTTTGTCCTTAACATTTTCTTGAGACATAGCCCATGCCCCTTATCACCACTTTCAGGGAGGCTCCCATACAAATATTGCGTTTTATGAAATTCTTAAATTAATTAAAATTTTTCGACTTTTGTGAATAAAATCAAAACTTGGTAACATATTTTTATCATTTATGGCTTGTTTTGTTTGCAGCTTCGTTTTTTATAATTTTTTATGAATTTTTAACAAACAAAAATTTCGAAATTTTGGCAAAAAAATTAATTTTTTTTTCAAAAAAAAAAAAAAATTATGTTTCAAGAACTGCTGCTCAAATTAGAAAAATTTTTACTTTTCTTATAGGAAAAAACAAAATCCCTTGTTGTTGTATTTTTATTGCTTTTTTCTGTATATCTGGAGAACGGCAAGTGTCAAAGTTTCCAAATTAGGTGCAAACATTCAAGTTATAAATACACACCAACACACAAAATGTGGGCGGGGTTGGAGAAGTGGGCGTGGTAGCGCCCATACCAAAAATTTCAAAAATTGTATAATAACCTGAATTTTTTGACTGTAATATCGGAAATTTTAAGTAGAAAATATTTTATAATAACTTTTTAATTATTTAAGCTTGAGGTCTTTTTTTATAAAATATTATATTTATTATTTTCAATATTTCGCTAACCTTTGGTTAGCATCTTCAGGAAATTAACAAAGTTTAATAAAAACAAAAAAACGATAACAAAATAATGAAAAAAATTTGTCAAAAAATTAAATTCAAAAACCTATTTGTCATAAAAAATTTTTCAAAAACCATTATAACAAAAAATAAAATTTAACTAAAGTATAACAATTCATATAAACTGAAAAAATTTCCTATCTATAAACCTAATTCGAAAACCAAATTTACAATAATAAAAAAATATTTTGGCTAATGAAAATTCCTATAAAATAAAGATTTTTTAAAAACTAAACTTATTTTTATCTTATCTTACATACATAATTAAACTTATTTTCATTATTACAAACTAATATGTATATCGTGACCTAAGGACAAGAAGGTCCTAGTTTTCATGTAACAAATTGAACCCTCTTGTTCCAAGGCTGCGATAGGTACCTATATTTATATTATTATATAAATAAATAATCATTTTTAATTAAACTTATTTTATTCTAACATATATATCGTGACCTAAGGACAAGAAGGTACTAATTTTCATGTAATTTAATTTGCAAATTTAACCCTCTTGTTCCAAGGCTGTGATAGGTATATTTATATTATTATATCTAATCTTCTATCTCTTAATAACTAAATTTCTATAATTATTAGCTATATGTTCTGTGTCTGCTTTAAAATTTTATCAACTCACCCTCTTAGGAATTGTGTAGATATTTGAAGAATATTTTAAAAAGAATAACTGAACATTCTATATATAATGTTAAAGATTCAGTGCAATTCAAAGAGAAGTTAAGTAATCATTGTATACAAACAAATGAAAAATTAATTTCATTAGATGTGGTATCGCTATTTCCTAGTGTACCAGTCGATTTGGCACTTGAAATAATAGAGGAAAAATGGAGCATAGTAGAGCAATATACGAAAATTGACAAGGGACTGTTTTTAAGAATTTTAAAATTTTGTATAGAGGACAACAGATATTTTGGTTGTAATGGGAAAGTATATACACAACTGAAAGGACTTCCAATGGGATCTCCTGCTTCTCCAATTGTAGCGGATATTGTAATGGAATGGTTACTTGACACATCCATTGGAAAACTGAATATTAAACCTAAGATAATGATAAAATATGTTGACGACCTTTTCTGCATTATTACTGAAGGTGGGGTAAATAACTTGTTGGACACATTTAATGAGTTTAATAGTAATATTAAATTTACTTTGGAAATGGAAAGTAACTCAAAATTACCTTTCTTAGATACTTTAATAATAAGAAAGGAAAATAATTTATTAATAGATTGGTATCAAAAACCAACAGCATCAGGCAGAATTTTAAATTATTATTCTGGACACAGTAGACGGATTATTATAAATACTGCTAGAAATTTAATTAATAGAGTACTAACAATTAGTGACAAGGTTTATCATAGAAAAAACATAATTAGAATTAGAAATATATTAAGGGATAACAATTTTCCAAATAGTTTGAGTAATGGATTAATTAATCAATATAGAGATAGGAGTAATGGGAATGCTAGAATTATGAGAACAACAGAACCGATGATATACAAATCATTATCGTATATATCAAATGTTTCGGAAAGGATAAAAGAATCAAGAATCTTTGACACTGATAAATATAAGATAGCATACAAAGCTTATAATACATTGAATAGTTTATTTAGCAAGACAAAGGATAGAACTAGTAAATGGGATATGTCTAACATTGTCTACAAAATTCCTTGTAAAGGAAATTTTTTTTTTTTTTTTTTTTTTTCTCATTATTTATTTATTGAATCTTCATATATTAAATATGAACTAACAATAATTAATCAAATCTTAACCTAATACGTTATTTTTTGTCCTGCCAGTGCCAGACAAAAATTTTCTTCATCGCGGGTTCTGTTCACTTTTATAGTGTTTATCGCTCATCTAATTGGATAAGTGCTGCAGTGTCTCTTCTTCTTAAGCGAGTGTGGCCGCTATCATTTAAAATATTTCGTGCTAATGGGTTTGGGTGCGATTCGAGCCTTTTTAAGTATTTTACTGCATATTTCGTAATCATAGTTTTAACTAATGGAACATTAAGATCCTTGTGAATATTTGAGTTTTTAACATACCAAGGGGCAGCTGTGATTATTCGAAGTAGTTTATTTTGGCGCCTTTGAATTTTTTCGATATTAGAGGCCGAGGCAGTGCCCCATAACTGAATACCATAGCACCAGATTGGCTTTAAGATGGAGTTGTAAAGAAGAAGTTTGCAGTCGAGACTAAGGACAGAGTTTCTTCCAATAAGCCAATGAATTTGGATGGCTTTTAGTTTCATTTGAGTTAATTTTGCCTCTATATGGCTTTTCCACGTTAAACGGCGATCTAGATGAATACCGAGGTATTTTACATGCGAATTTTGAGGTATTATTTGATTATTGATTTTAATAGGGGGGCATGATTCCCGACGCAAGGTGAATGTTATATGTACGCATTTTTGCTCATTGACCTCTATCCTCCATTGCTTTAACCATAGTTCGAGTTGAAATATATGATCCTATAGGTATCGAGATGCTTCTTGACGGTTTTCGTGCACGCTCAAAAAAGCTGTATCATCAGCAAATGTTGAAGTTTGTGTGTAGTTGTTTGTTGGCATGTCCGAGGTATATATTAAGTATAAAAGTGGGCCCAGGATGCTTCCCTGAGGGACTCCAGCGTCAATTTGCTGAGGAGAGCTTAAATAATCACCTTCTTTAATAATAAATTTTCGACCGACTAAGTAGCTTTCTAACAGCTTGTGTGTGTTTACTGGTAAGTTGAGCTTCAATTTATGTAATAAGCCTTCATGCCAGACTTTATCAAAAGCTTGAGAAACATCGATGAAGAGAGCGGAGCAATATTTTTTTTTCTTCAAAGGCTTTTCTTATTGCGTTTACTATACGATGGGTTTGCTCAATTGTGCTGTGTTCTCTTCTAAAGCCGAATTGGTGGTTAGGAATACATCTATTTTCATTTAAAATTGGGGTTAATTTTGACGCTAACAGCTTCTCAAACAGCTTTGATATATTAGAAAGTAAGCTTATAGGCCTATATGACTCAACTTTTGTGTGATCCTTTCCAGGTTTAGGTATCATGGTGACTAAGGAGACCTTCCACTTTTGAGGATAGTATTCAAGGCGTAAAATAGCATTAAAAATTAAAAGAATAATTTTCTTTGCTATGCTGGGTAGCTCCAAAAGCATTTTGTTGCTGATCTTATCAAAACCAGGAGCCTTCTTGGGGTTTAAATCACAAATAGCCTTTTCGATTTCTCTTATCTCAAATCTTAGCGGAACAGCTGCTCTAGCAGCAACAGGTGGTAACTCGACCGCAATATCGTGAGATATATTTGGGGTAAATACGTTTTTTAAATGATTGACATACAGATTTCCTTTTTCAACATCATTTCTTGCCCAACTTCCATTCAAGTTTCTTAATGGTGGTTTAGAGACAACTGGCCTTTTGAGATTTCTAGCTGCGCGCCATAATGAGTAGTTTGATTGTGGGGTTGCATCAAGTTCCTCAAGATATTTTTCCAGAGAAGCCGTTTTCTTAGTCTGCAGTAACTTTCTTAGTCTTTTTGTACACTCTTTAAGTAAGTTCTTAAGTTGAGGGGATCTGTGCAATTGCCAATCTCTTCGAGCCCTCCTTTTTTCAGACAAAAGATGCTCGACATCTGTGGAATATATTTTAATAGTTTTTGTTTTTTTGGGGACAATATTGGAATGTTGAACAGCTAGTTTCAGAAAACTGTCAAAATTGTCAATAGAGCGATCTACATAATCCGGTGTACTGAGCGGAATATTTTCTGTGCAATGGGTACTGAGATATTTTTTATATTTTAACCAATTAATTTGCGTAGCTGTCGTCGGAGGTACAATTCTATTGGGGTTCATTATAGTAACAATTGTAGGTGTGTGGTCGGAAGATAAATCTAGGGAGGCTTCAACATGAATCGTTTCTATGGGAATGTTTTTAACCACGCCGAAATCGATGACATCTGGAATTTTTTGATGATCAGTGGGCCAATATGTTGGTTGTCCGCTCGCTACCACATTTAAATCCATTTTAGAAATTGTGTTAAATAAAACACGACCCTTTGGTGTTATAAGTCGCGACCCCCAGAAGGTATGTTTAGCGTTATAATCGCCAGCGGCTAGGAAACACGGTCCTAATGATTTAAAATATTTATAATATTGGTCCTCCGATATTGAAAATCTAGGCGGGGAGTATAACGATGAAATTACTAGGTTTCTGTTTAATTCCTCAACGCAAATGTTCGTTGCTTGGAGATAATCTTCACGATGATCACACATTAGGTAGTGTTTCACTCGGGTTTTTATTAAAATGGCAGAACCTCCACAAGCTCTATCTCGAGGGTCCTTGGTATCATATAGTATATAACCATTTATTTTAAACGTATTTCTTGAGGTCAAATGAGTTTCAGAAATCATCATGACATCAATTTGTTTATTTTTAAGAAAGTATTCTAATTCATTTTTATGTTGGCGGATGCCGTTTGCGTTCCAAAAACAAATTTTTAAACAGTTCATGGTTTATTAAGTACAGCTTGCAATAACATCGATTGCATTCTAAGCATTTCCTGCATCATATTACCCATTGTGTTCGTAAAATTATTTACCGTTTGCACTAATGTTTCCATGGTTTTTTCTAAGCGACTTAAATTAGAAACCGGAGTTTCATCATTACTTGGCGAAGCACCTTGCATTGGCTGATGGTTTGATTTTAGGACGTTAGCGTAAGAGGTTCTGTTATTACTAGGCTGGGGGGCTTGAATTGCATTTGTGTTTACTTGATTTGCAACCTGCATTTGAGGGGTATTTGTTTTTGGTCCAACCTTCTGCTTGACGATATTATATACAGGGCATCCTCTATAATTGGCAGTGTGATTACCGCCACAGTTGCTACATTTTTTTACGTTGGGGTCGGTTTTAGACTTATCGCAAGAAACTGTACCGTGTAGTTCACCACATACTACGCAGACAGGGGGTAAATAGCAGTATGCCTTAGTATGACCGTACTCTTGACAGTTTAAACATTGAACGGGACCATTTCTTTTGTGCGGCTCTTCTATAGTTATTCTTCTGTAGAGAATATATTTTAAATTGTAAATAGGATGTGTTTCGTTTTTTTTAAGTTTTACGTCGCCGGGTTCAAACTCAACTCGAAAGAGTGGTTGGGGAATTTTTTCTCTATTTTTAATATTTACTACATGCTTTACCTTGAAGCCTTTTTCTTCTAAGAATGTTTTAACCTCTTCTGGGTCTACGCATGAGTCAATGCCCTTGATTACTACCTGAAGACCTTTACTGCTCTTCAGTTGATAAGTATAAAAGTTTTTATTCAGAGTCTCAAATACTGTAATTACCTTTCGAAAATCATCCTCGTGATTCACCTGTATTTTAGTCTCGTTAATGATACCGCGCTTTATTGCAGCTACATAAAAGGAATTTTCACCTATCACCGAAATTAAACTTTTTATTAACTCATTAGAGTTTTGCTCTCTAAGGTATATCGGGGGTGGCTTAGACGATTTAATGACGTTTGGTGCTTCAGAGGATTCATCCTCCAGAATCGCAAAACGATTTTGTGTATTTATTTTATCAAAAGATGGTACTTTTGAGGCCGAAGCAACTGCTGCAGAGGTAGGGCTGCGTCCCCGTTTAAGCACTGTTATGTACCTGTCCATACCAACTTGTATTGTAGGCTTTTGGCAGCTTTTTACAGGGGGGTTTTCCATTGCATTTGTGTTTAAGTTCATGGTTTCATTTCCCACTAAATTTGTTTTTGACGTCACGGCAATACTTGCCGGCCTGGCAACACTTGTCACCAAATCTAGTTGTAGTTTTTTTAATGAGTCACTATCCACTGTTTTTGTAAACACCGAGGGTGATAGGGAACGTGTTCTAGTAATTGGCTTAGCCGTTAAATAGTTTATATTATTTTGTTTAGTTTTATTTATTTCCGCATTATTTTCGTTTGATTGAACTAAAACGTAAACGTTTCTTTCATTTTGTCTTAGTGTTGTTTCACTGTTCGTACTCATGCAAAGAGTTGTTTTTGTTTTTCACCGTTTTGCTTTGCTTTAATATTTTTTATATTTATTGTATTTTACAACAACAAAAAAAAACAAGAAATTTTAATGTTTTTGTTCAGAATATGTATACACATGTATGAACATTCATACATACGTATTTATTTTTACTGTTTTATTTTATTTAATTTAATCGTTTTAAATTGTTCACTATTATGTTAAATAATTTAAATAACAAAATACGTATATTATTTTTTGTTAAGCGTCCATTCGCTGCTTATATTACAAAATCAAATGTGATTAATTAATAGTTCAAATCGTATGCGGGGCTAAAATACACGTCTGTATCACAACAAAGCACAAACCGAACTAAAGGAAATGATAATGAAAGATGCAACCAGGTTTACATAGGTACAACTAAGAACAAATTAAGGACAAGAATTGCGGGACATAGATCTGATCAAAAATATAGGGACATTAATTCTAAAAAGACAGCATTAAGTCATCATTGTCATCAATCTAATCACTATCCAAATTTTGAAGAAGCGTCGGTTTTAAACACTGAAACTAACTACAAACGCAGATATATATTAGAAATGTTACACATAATTAATACACCAATTGCACAGAGAATAAATTTTAAAGCAGACACAGAACATATAGCTAATAATTATAGAAATTTAGTTATTAAGAGATAGAAGATTAGATATAATAATATAAATATACCTATCACAGCCTTGGAACAAGAGGGTTAAATTTGCAAATTAAATTACATGAAAATTAGTACCTTCTTGTCCTTAGGTCACGATATATATGTTAGAATAAAATAAGTTTAATTAAAAATGATTATTTATTTATATAATAATATAAATATAGGTACCTATCGCAGCCTTGGAACAAGAGGGTTCAATTTGTTACATGAAAACTAGGACCTTCTTGTCCTTAGGTCACGATATACATATTAGTTTGTAATAATGAAAATAAGTTTAATTATGTATGTATGTAGTTTGTAATAATGAAAATAAGTTTAATTATGTATGTAAGATAAGATAAAAATAAGTTTAGTTTTTAAAAAATCTTTATTTTATAGGAATTTTCATTAGCCAAAATATTTTTTTATTATTGTAAATTTGGTTTTCGAATTAGGTTTATAGATAGGAAATTTTTTCAGTTTATATGAATTGTTATACTTTAGTTAAATTTTATTTTTTGTTATAATGGTTTTTGAAAAATTTTTTATGACAAATAGGTTTTTGAATTTAATTTTTTGACAAATTTTTTTCATTATTTTGTTATCGTTTTTTTGTTTTTATTAAACTTTGTTAATTTCCTGAAGATGCTAACCAAAGGTTAGCGAAATATTGAAAATAATAAATATAATATTTTATAAAAAAAGACCTCAAGCTTAAATAATTAAAAAGTTATTATAAAAATAAAGGTCAAATAAAAATAAATAACATTAGAAAATATTTTCTGAAAAACTTGAGAAAATCGGTTCAGATACGAAAAAGTTATGACCAAAATATTAATTTTTTTTAAAAATACCCATTTTCGGATACCATAGATCTTGCCGAGTCCAAGTCAGTATATAAATCTGTCAAATCGGTTAAAAAATTGCTGAGTTATACTCAAAATACTGAAATCCCAAAAATTACTCTTTTTATACCCTTCACCTCAGGTGGAAAAGGGTATATATAAGTTTGTCATTCCGTTTGTAATTTCTACAATATTGATCTAATACCCTATAAAGTATATATATTTAACCATGTAGGGGGATGTAAGTAAAGATAAACTCACTGTTTATTGTTGGTGTTTTGTGAAAGCTTTGATATTGTTACAAGTAAAACTGTTGCTATAAGTCTTATACGTTTAACAGTTTTATTTGGTTTAATATCTTTAGTTTTTCTAAAATCTTTATGGATGAAGTTTCCTGATGATCTGGCCTAAGCAACCAGTGAAATGCATAGGAATAGCTTATCCCATCAACAATAAATTTCAAGTGTTTTTATCAAGAATAAAAACTGGGAATTAAGCACGAATAACAAAATCTTTTGAAATTAAAATTTTTAGCTTTTCTAAAATCTTTGGAAAAGGTTTCCTGATGATCTGGCCTAAGCAACCAGTGAAATGCGCATAGAGGCTAGCTTTCCCTCAACAATAAATTTCAGTGTATTTATCAAATATGAAAAATTAGGAATTTAGCACGTCATACAAAAATCTTGATGCAAAGTATTATTGTTTAGAAATTTTTCAAAAAACGATGAAGTCGTATGGGATGTCAAACTTTTTTCCATAATACTTGTCATTTTCATGACACCTGCATTCACACTATCAGACTCTTGCATATTACTTGAGTTTTTGACATGTATTAATTCAAAGTATAGTGTAAACTAGCCTTTAGCAGTGTTGCAGATTTTTTTTGCTACAAATCAGAAAAGTTTTCCTACAACAAACTGTGGTAATTTTATACAAAAAAATGTTATTAAAAATATAAATTTTCATTAATAAAATTTATTATTTTCCAAAGAATTTTTGAAGAAACTTAAAATACGGATTATACCGTACAACAATTTCGAACTTTTGTCAAAATAACGGTTTTCTGGCAATATATTCTGAAGTGTATCGGCATTTTGAAAGATCATATCGGATTTCATTTAAGATGGGGGTTTTTTGTTATTTTTGGGCTTTGGGTTGTTCTAACACATCAAACTTGTTCAACAATGATGCATTAACCCAAAATTTAAATTTTCAGTAGAAGCAAAGCAATTTTTAATTTTACATTAAAGGCATATGAAAAATAATTTTTAAACCAACCGTTTCATTCAAGACAAAATAGTATTATGTGTCGATTTTTTCCAAAAGGTGAAAAAATAAAAATTTTGTAGTAATACACTATTGTTGAACAAGTGTGATATGTAGTAAAATTTGTATTTTTGATGAAGATTTTATCACTGCCCTCCCTCTTCTTTGGGATGTTTTTTAGGATTTGTAAGAAAAATGTGCAAAAACAAGAGATCCTATCTGGTGCCACTGGAGCAGGCGCCAGACTGAGTATTGGTTGAGGCATCCGAAAGTATACTTCTTCCGAAAGTTTGTATTTGCGGGGCGTTTTACTTCTCCGGACATCCTGAATGTACCACTAAAGGACTACTTGTGGTAGAGTTCGTCATGAGGGACGGATCATCCTTAGGTGATTTTTCTGTTCAACAGATGCAGCTATCATTTTTTTAAGCAGCCGGGGTTAGACAACTCCTAGTCCTTAATAAGGGTCTACCTGCGCGTGCTTTTTGCTCTTACACTCAGAAGAGGTTAGTAAATGGATTGTTTGTCACCCAGTGGTTAAGAGCCACCATGAGATGGATCTACATTGAAGGTGGTAATGTAAATATTTTTCACATCAGTCATGGAATTTCGAATTTCGAACTCAGAGATAAAAAAAAATCGTTTTTGTTCGACAGTTTTTGGATTCGACTGCAGTTTTTTAAGAGGTATAGAACTAAAAACAAAACACAACAAATTCAATGCAATGACAGAAATTTTGGCTTAATTAGCTCACAAATTACATTTAATTTAATGTTTAAAAAGAATTTCTGCATATGGCCTCCGCTACTGCGCCTTATGGGAGCCATCCTGTCGGTTCAATTTCATCAAAATTTCATTAACGAGATTGCCAACTCACAGGTCCATTTCTTGTGATAATTCTTTCACCAAATGTTTGGCTCAACCGTCTTGTTCGAACAATTTCTTCTCCACCTGGTTTGCAATGACATTAGGAATAAAAAATATCGTATAATTTCCCTGAAAAGTTCGCCACTCACGGTTATATCGGCACAGGTATCGGATTTAAGTACAAATTTGCCTATGACACCTTCGGCATGTGCACCGCACCAAACAATGATTATTTTTTTTGGGAAGTAATGAAATCTCATGAGGATAGTACTCTCTCCAAAAATTAAAATTCTACTTGCCCATATGTTTGTCAGCTGATTACCCCTAGTTGGAACCCAAACATCAAATTTCTTGTATATGAGCCAAAATTTGTACATGTGTGCGTTAAATTGTTTTTGTTTTATATGAAGACAATTTTGACAACTCGGTTCCTTTAATAGAGCAGTATGTCTACACTCCTAAATGAGTCTACCTTGTGTAAATATTTTGGAAATAAATTTTCACGAATTGTAAACGTTTGCATGGTGATTTGTTAAAGTATACTGAAAAAAAGTCAAACACACTTTTTATTATGAAAGCTAGTTTTCCAGTTATCCCTATCAGAGTTTCAATCGTCTAAAAAAACACCCTTATATGTATCTGAGTTATTTGCATGAACAAAGTTGATTTAGTATTAAGGTTCCATCTTCAGCTAAAAGAGCTTGTTTCGTAATTATATTTTGAGCAAATAGGCGAGGTAGTCTTTTTTAAGGCATGTTAAGCATGGTGGAATAAGCAGTTCAAATCGCTACGGAAACAAATGCAACATTGAAACAAAAACGGATATTAGGCCCCAGCTTATATCAAAAAATATTTTAAACAAAAATCAAAGTGTGCCGCTAAACATGATGAACTAAATAAATTGTAAGGCAATTTTTATTTAATTATGGTCAATATCCTATTTTAATTTAAAATTAGCACACAACGTGGACTTTTTTTAAAACATAAACACAACTTTGACAATAGATTGGACAAACAATGCAAGAGCAAAAAATCGTCATTTGGCGTAATGCTGTTACCTGTATTATTTCGCCATGATGTTAAATACTCTTTTATCATATTAAAAATTCAAATTCAAAAAGAACATGTAGTTTGAGGTGTTGCTATTCAGGAATAACATCTTTTTAATAAAGAATCGAAATTATTTTTTAACTATGTCATATTTTTTGTAACGCATTTATTTTAATGGAGCTGGTTGCAGCTGACAATTTAATGGAATAACAAAAAACTCTAGTCTAACTCTAATTTCCTTCCACCTAATATGAATAACAGGGAGACAGTGGGACCCGTGCTTGCCTCTAGCCCCAGCGGTTTGGAGAGTTTCTTGACTCCTGTCAAACAAAACATCATTACCATTTATTGCCAGAGTCCCGAAAAAGTTATTAACTTCCGCCTATCTAATACATACAACATATGTTAAATTACTTAAACAAATCCACGGGCGATGCTGGAAGTACACTGTGTTCATAGCCCAACCTAACCTTGTTTGGCTTATTTAAAGAAATTATCGATTCCATCAATAGATTAAGAATAAAAATATCATTCAGAATTGGAAATCGTCCTAGAAACTCTATTTTCAATATTCCGAGTAAAATAATTATAAATTTACTAAAAACAAGTTAGAGTGCTATATTCGGCTGTGCCGAATCTTTGATACCCTCCACCGACACTTCGAATGTTTTAGGAGTAATATCTGTATGATGTCTATTTATTATTATAATCTTTGTAAAAACAGACATCTGCATTAAAATTTGTTGCGGTTTAGACCTATATAAAATTATTGATCGACAATCAGAATCAATTTTAAAAAGTTTGAGTAGAATATCAGTTTAAGATGAACTTAAATGATTTTCAAGAGATGAACCAATCATCCCAAATTCTGCAGAACGATTTCTGGTATTAAAAAACATAAATTTCAATACAGCGGTGCAATTAGTTTAAGCGTTTGCAGTAAATTTCAAAAGGCTGCTAAAATGGAATCTAAGGAGAATTATGGACCGTATATCACAAAATTGCATAACATTTTTTCTGGCCATATGAAGCTAAACTGGAAGAAAGTTTACCGCGTATTTAATTATTTTACCAGAGTGGGCTTTATATGAGGCCTATGGTAAGCTATTTCACAGTGTCATTTCTAGTTCTATAAAACTGTGATGTATCAAATTTTGTTATGATAGCGTTATTTTTTACGTTTTTAGGTTTACTAAGCTGTTTTCCGGGAGTAAGGTTTATATGGGGCCTAGGGTAAATTATGAACTGATCTTCACGAAATTTCACAGTCTTATTTCTAGTCCTGTAAAACTTATATGTTCCAAATTTTGTTATGATAGCATTATTTTTTACGTATTTAGGTTTACTAAGCTGTTTTCCGGGAGTAAGGTTTATATGGGGCCTATGGTAAATTATGGACCGTTCTTCACAAAATTTTAAAGTCTTATTTCTCGTTCAATAAAACTGTGATGTACCAAATTTTGTTATGATAGCATTCTTTTTTACGTTTTTAGGCGTACTAAGCTGTTTTCCGGGAGTAAGGTTTATATGGGACCTATGGTAAATTATAAACCGATCTTCACGAAATTTCACAGTCTTATTTTTAGCTCCAAAAAATTTTGATGTACCAAATTTTGTTATGATAGCATTATTTGTTACGGATTTAGGCGTACTAAACTGTTTTCTGGAAGTAGGTTTTATATGGGGCCTATGGTAAATTATGGACCGATCTTCACGAAACTTAACAGTTTCATTTCTAGTCCTATTTAACTGCGACGTGCCAAAATTTGTTATGATAGCATTGTTAGTTTGGGTTTTAGGCTTACTATACTGTTTTCCGGGAGTAGGGCTTATATGGGGCCTAGGGTAAATCATGGACGGATCTTCAAGATATTTTACAGCGTGATTTCCAGTTAAATAAAACGAACTGTTGCGAAATCTTATATCATTCTGTGCATTTTTCCACCATTTATGTTAGTTTTTGTAACAAAATTATCAATTTTTTTTAGGTGGTGGTTTCACATTTTGATTCATAGCTCAGATCCTATTGAACCGATTTTGCTGGATTTCAATCCCAAACTGCTTAGGATAACTACAAGCAATTTGACAATTTCTTTTGAGTTTTTCGAAAGTGAGCGTGTTTTCAACAGACGGACAGACATACGGACATGGCTAAATCGACTTAAAATTACTCAAGGACCCAGAATATATATACTTTATAGGGTCTGAGATGAATAATAAAAAAGTTTCACACGGAATGACAAACTTAATATACCCTCTTCACAACTAATTGTGGTGGAGGGTATAAAAACAATTTAGAATCAATAATCCTAGGAATCTTCAAACCGAATTTGCTGCGAACCAGTTATTTGCAAAAGAATTTTAATTCTCCAAACGGTCGAATCTAATTGTTCCAACCCAACGACAATTAGACAAATTCCAGGGCTGGACTTAAAATGTATTACAATTCCTCCAGCTCTTAATAAGATCAACCTTAAAAATTCTTATTATCCGTGTACATGTATAAGAACTCATAGAAAACATAAAAGAAAATAACAAACAATTAAGTTTGACATTTCATCCTACAATGAATCGAAACCTCAGGCCCCACGTTGGGCGCCATTTATTGTTCTGGGGACTACATAGAAGTTAGTAGAACAGGAAGCAGCACTTAAGATTTAAGCTTATTTTTATTCGATTTTTGGGATGGTTTATAAATTTAGTCCAAGAACAAGTAATAACCATTTTTGTAATGCAAGATTCTTTTATGAATTAACAATTTCAACAACATTTTCTCCGGACATCCATTTTAATCTTTCATATAAACTTGTTACGCTGCGAAAAGCTACTATTTTGGATTTTGTCAGGTTGACTTTTAATGGCTAATAAATCAATGAATGTTTTAACGTTGGTTTAGTTGAACTAAACTTAAATTTATATGTAGTTTCAACTTAACAGCTGTAAATCAGTGCCCCATATATTATATGTAGTGCGAAAAATTGTAATGTGGCAGCACTACGATAAATTCTGTCAAATTCATATGGTTTGTATTGGTAGTTTAAACGTCCAATTTTATGCGTTTAGAGATGGTTTAATTATTTACTGAACTATAGATTTGCTGGTTTAAACACATTTTAAACCAAAAAGAGAGTTTAACTTGCAATGATGTATAAGCCCTAAAGCGGCTCATACACTTGAAATAAAATTGTTCAATTTCACGTATTTTACAATTTTATCGCCAACGTGTATGTGATATTCGAAGGTGATACAATATATTGGCAACAATCAAAAGACTTTTGATTTTTATTGCACAATGAAAAGAAAGCGAAATGTGTTGGCAACATTGCACAATGCTGTTTATGTTATTCCTATAGGTTATGAATGAAACCATTGTGCGACTTATTGTATGATATAGGACAAAATGGATATAATATGGCGAATATCATATACAATAGAATTGCAAGTGTATGGGCCGCTTAAGTGTCACAAGTTACAGTATCCATAAAGGGAGTCTATCATAATTTGCAGACCGCATGGCGAGTCAGATAGTATGACAGCATAGAGCAAAGTTTTCAGCGTGTTTTTGTAAACATTTATGCCCAAGATCGTTCAATTATAAGGTTTACAGAACTCGTTTGGCATTTTCTTCAAAAGAATCGGATAATGTAATGACTTCATAATAGGAATATGAATAATGATTTTAATTCAATATTGCTTGGTAATCGTATTCACTGCACAACAGTTGCGAAATTGGTACATTAATTTTATTTGCGATGCTTTGGCAACGCATTTGTTTTTAGTGATACTTTGCAGCACTGCATTTCTGAAGTCAGCCATTATACTTGCTTCAAACATGACACCCAAGCGAATCTGTGCTAAAGTTAGATTAACTTTGCGCCGCTGCTTTCTAGCAAACTGATATCGCCTCAACAAACAGCAAACATACTCTAAGCGCGACCTTGACCTTGACACCATCAGATTATACGCAGTTTTTCTATAAAATGAAAATGCGTCTAAAAATGATAAAGACATGTGGGCACATTCCATTAACTATTTTCGCTGATAAGAAGCACAAAATCTTAAATCAGTCATTTAACCGAAATAACCATTTATTTTAATTTAAAGCTCTTTAAATAATTTAATTTTGCGTTAAGTGCAAAATAATTTAATATACTTTCCCGGAATACGCACATCTGGCTACTCATTTAATTTGCAAAATGTAAACAACTAGTTTGTTTTTATTTGATTATTAACAAAAAAAAAAAAAAAAAACATCTACGATTATGTCACTTTTTCTACGCTTTAATTTTATACTTTTTTTCGTATTGTGTGAGGCTGTTAAGCGACCACAGAAAAAAATTAAATAAAATCTAACATTCTAAATAAGAATTTTTCTTTTTTCTCTACGATCTTTCTAATGCCACACCATACCATTCAATAGAATCAAAAAGAACATCACCTCGGCTTAAATTCGCATTAGGCTTCTGGCTAAAATACAGTCAGACTCATAGCGAAATTTAAAATACCAGCAACTAACCGTCTATCTAATCATGTTCCAACCATTTGAACAGTTTGGTTCATAGCACGTTGTACAAGAACGTTACGTTAAAAACAAAAATTAATTTTTTCTAACCATAACTTTTTTTTACTTTTTTTCACTAGACCATTCTTGTTCCTTGTCTACTTGTTGTTGGGAATTTCTTGAGAAGAACACACAGAATAAAAAAGCTACCATTGATTTGTTTTATACCAACAATGTCTTAGAAAAATATTAGAAATTGCTTTTATTCATTTCGCTATTTTTTAATGTTGTTTAGTTTTTTTTTTGCTAAATTTTTGCTAACTAGATATTAAATTTTAGCAGGAACAAAAACAACATGCCATGTTTAAACATTCTTGAATATAAAAATGATCTTTTTAGAATCGTTCGACTCACGAGCGCTGATTAAAATTATAGCACATCAACGAAATCATTAATTATTTTTTTAAACTTTTTTTAATATACATATGTATGTATATATACATATTTATGTTAAAGTTATTTAATTAAATATTTATATTTTAACTACTACTTCAATTTCTATCAGGCATGTAAAACTTTTAATGTTTTAACAATTTTTAAAACAAAATCTACTTTGTAACTACCCTCATATTCAAAAAATATATTTTGTTTTTAAAACGTGAGTACAGAGAAAAAATTCTCCAAAATTTTTCACTAATTGAAGCCCAGCCGCGAATAACGTTGTAAACGCCACATTTTGCATAAACTGTTTTTTAGCAGATAACCGTTAACCTTACTCTCTTACACAGTTTAATCATCAAATCAACGAAAACTATGCACCTTAACGCCTTCAAAATGACATAGAAAGTGTCAGCCAGTGGAAGAACATTGCCAGTTACTAACAAAATAATGAAACCGAAATTGTTTTGCATAATGTTTAAAAGCACAATGTTTTAAAAGTCTTTTGCATAAAATTTTTTATTATCATTATTTTTATTACTAGAAAAAAAAAATTTTAAAACAGATAATGCTGCCTGTCAAAAAAACGTTTTTTTGCTCTCCTGAAAAATTATTATTTTGTAACTTAAAACGTTATTCGCGGCTGTGCTTCAATTAAAGCCTTAATCAAAAATAAAATCAGTTTTAATTAAAAATTTAATCAAGTGAATTAAAAGTTTAACCAATTTAATTAAGCGTTTAATTGATCCTATTAATTTGTTTACTGGTGCAAATTTAATTAATTTTTTAATTAATATCACAAATTTTTTAATTGAAATCTGTATTTATTTTTCTCTGTGTAAGATTTCTAAATGAGATGATGAACAAGAAATTCGTTTTAAACCCTTTTGGTATTTCGTTTTTAGCTTATACAATATTAATCTTAGACCAATGATACCCATTACACTAAGCAATTAATTAAAAGACACCACTGTTGCCAATTTGGCTATTTTCTCATGCGGTTTTTGTACGTTTATAATATTTTTTTTTGACAACATTGTTAAAGAGTCGCTTTGAAATAAATTAATGAACCAAATAAACCACACAAACTGGTAGACAAACATATGAACATGTAGGGAGCATGTTTGTATAAATATTAAAAATTTTTCATATTCACACAAACATTTTTTATTCGGGCCTTAAAAACCAAGCCGTACTCACTTTACAGGTGGTGTTGAAAATACAGCTGAGCTACTTTTGCTTTTTATTGTTGTACTTTTTATAGCATTGCAGTCGAATTCACAGTTCTTGGCAAAATTTAAATTCAAACGTTACTGACTTTAAAGTTTAAAGCCTAATTGGAATCAGCCATTTCGTTTTTCATGTGTCTTACTCTTTTCCCAGGTGTTTCATATCAATTCTGTTCATTTTAAGTAACAAAATATTACTGAAGTTTTGCTAAAAAATTAAGTCTGCTTTTACTACAGAAACAATGTATCTGAAGTTCTTAATGACGCTTATGGAAATTTGTGAATACAAATTTTAACAATATGTATTGAAGATAACATCCCAGCGGTAACTAGAATGAGTAAAGCGGCCTAATATAAGGCCTTATTAAGCAGACACAGGCCCTCCTCGCCACATTTCATACTTTTTTATTTTTTACACAGGTTGTCATTGGGCGCAAGGCATTCCACACTCCCTTTAATAACAATTTCGATCCCTTCTCAAAGATGGAGGTAAGGAAGGCCACTAATAATGAAAAATATATAAAAATGAACAACTTCCTTTCTCCCTTCTTAAAGATGGGAGTAGCTGTGTACTGAATATTATGCAAGGTCTTTCAAAAAGAAATTTATACCTTAAAGAAGGCATTCTTCTGAAGGCAGGATATCATATGAGCTGAATCTTTTGAAATGGAGTATAGAGGCCTTATCCGCTGGTATATGCACATATAGATACATATCTATTTATTGAGATAGCTTAATTGTCCGGGATTAAAAACCCGTTAAAAAGCACTCGGAGAAAAAAGCTTAGCCTAGTGAACACACAGAAAAAAGTACTAATGTTAGATTAACATGGCGCAATGTTGATTAAAGATCATAGTAAATTTCTTCAAA
This sequence comes from Pollenia angustigena, assembly GCA_930367215.1. NCBI lineage: Eukaryota > Metazoa > Arthropoda > Insecta > Diptera > Polleniidae > Pollenia > Pollenia angustigena. Next base: position 48,150,962 of record OV884058.1, read on the forward strand.
AGTATGGACGTTTTTTGTTTAATTTTAATTATATTTAACGGCCATTTTCACCAAGTTCGGCTATAATTAACTGTCGGTTATAGCTGTCAAAACATATTGGTAACCGGAACTTTAATCGAAAGTTAGCTTTAACCGAACTTGCTGAAAATGGCCTTAAATATATATTATATATACAGTAGAATCCCGATAATTCGTAGTCGCAAGGGACCGGCCATTTCTAACGAATTATAGGGGTTTTCGATTTAGCGGGGTTGCGATTTAACGGGGTTAAAATAAAATAAATACGAATAAAAGGGGGTTTTCAATTTATTTACCAAAACGATATAAAAAAAACATAAAAACAATTGTTAAAAATAAAATATATAAAAATTATTCATGTAACAAACTGATCTTAAGAAAATAAACAGACCCACAAGCAGAAACCCACGCAAAATAAAAAATCAAATCGGTAAACAAAAAATCATTTCTTCCATGTTTCTGTTGTTTTTTTATAAAGGGTGGTTAAATTGTAAGGGCCGATGTTGAATGTAAACCACACCTAAACGCCAAGTTTTTTTCCGAATTTTATTTGACATTTCTCTATTTCAGACTTACTCAATTTGAACCATGGAGAGATACACAATCCAACAACGTGTTAAAGTTATCCAGACTTATTATGAAAATGGGCGTTCAAATCAAAATGCATATCGTGCACTTCGTGATTTTTTGGTCAATTTGATCGTCCAAATGTGCGTACAATCGCAAAAATCGTGGAAAAATTCGAGCAAACCGGGTCTGTAGAAGATGTGAGAACACCAGTGCATGCTCGTACAGCTCGTACTGCAGAAAATATTGCTGCTGTTCGCGATAGTGTGGCTGAAGAGCCGTCCACCTCAACTCGTCGTCGTGCCCAACAATTGCACCTCTCACGCTCGTCGTTGATGAACATTATGCATAAAGACTTGCATTTACACGCTTACAAGGTACAATTGGCTCAAAACCTAAAGCCTCTTGAACATTCCAAACGTCGTGAATGGGAGGCAAGAAATGGCAACAGTGGATGATCAATTTTCGAAGAAAATCATCTTGAGTGATGAGGCACATTTTCACCTCAGTGGATTCGTCAATAAACAGAATTGCCACATTTGGGCGAATGAGAATCCAAGAGTGATTGTCGAAAAACCAATGCACCCACAAAGAGTGACTGTTTGGTGCGGTTTATGGGCTGGCGGCATCATCGGGCCGTATTTTTTCCAAAATGAGGCCGGTCAGGCAGTTACTGTGAATGGTGGCCCGAATTGGAAGATATGGATGTGGACGATATGTGGTTTCAGCAGGACGGTGCCACTTGCCACACAGCTAACGAAACAATGGCTCTTTTGCGCAACAAATTCAATGGCCGTGTTATCTCACGTAATGGCGATGTCAATTGGCCGCCAAGATCATGTGATTTGACACCGTTGGACTTTCTTCTTTGGGGTTATTTGAAAGAAAAGGTGTACGTCGATAAGCCAGCAACAATTCAAGAGCTAAAGGATGAGATAATTCGGCACATTAACGGCATAGAATCTCCATTATGCCTCAGGGTCATCGAAAATTTGGACCAATTTGGATTTGGTCGCGGCGCCCATTTGGCCGATATTTTGTTCCATACATAATTGAGTAATACCAATAAATCATAATAAAATAAAATTACAATAATTTCCTAAATAGTTTGTGTTTTATTCAAAATCAACATCGGCCCTTGAAATTTTTTTTTACACCATAAGAGGTAAAAAAAGATATTATTTGAAAAAAATTACGAATTAGCGAGGGGACCAAAATGTATGGAAATTTTACGAATTAACGAGATTTTTTCAAGGGACCGACAGTTTATTACGATTTATCGGGAATTACGATTTATACGTACGGATCCATAAAATCTGCTTTTAAAGCAACGCATTTCAAGAAGACAAACATAAATTTTTTATGTTCATCTTTTAAATAATTTATTAAGAGTAGAAAAATTCCCGTATTCTTTTTGTTAAAATTATTTAGTTAAATACATCAAATTTTCAATGCAGAATGATGACTTATAGTCTTATAATCATTCTTCTGGTGTCTTTTAACGGGGAATACAGCAAAGGGAAACATGCGTAAAAGAAAAGTACATAATAATATTCTCTCTCTCTCTCTCTCTCTCTCTCTCTGGTATGTTTAGAATGATTCTTAAATAAAATTTCACACTCAAGTTAAATTGGTTATACATGAAATTCGCTTGAAATAACTTTCATTCGATGTGATTCGTAGTGGTATTTCAATATACATAATGTCATTTTGCTCTAACTTTACTGGAATGTTAAATTAAATTAATTAATTAAATTAGATGAATTACAGTCATTTTAAAAGAAAAAATGTTGTACGCAAATTATTGTAAAATCATGTTCAATTAACAGCATGACACTAACAAAAAAATTCACTACCGAAAAATGTAATATCATCCTTGTTTTCGATGATTTTACAGTGATTTTTTTCCTGTGTAAACGAAATCCTAAAAAATGTTTTTTTTAGTGATTAATTAAGACTTATAGGGTTACAATTTGATCTCAGCAAGGGCTATAGCTTAGGCTCGATAATTTTATTTTTTGCACATGCCCAATTTTATTTTTTGCAAACTAGGTTTTTAGAGATAAGTCGCAAATTTTTTTTAATACATATATCAAATATTTAAAAGTCGGCTTTGCCTAATATTACACACCCTTCATTTTTTTTGGATGTTTTTTATTGATAAGCAAGATGCTTGTATCTCATTTGGAAACTTTGGCTCTCGCAGCTGTCCAGATATACAGAAATCTAATTGTCTTTTATGGTAGGTGCCACGCCCGCTTAAAATTTCAAAATATGTAGCCTAAAGCTCCGATCTGGCTTAATTTCAAACAGAAAAATGCAGGAGTAGATGTGACAGAAATATATAGCGACCAAGTCCCCATCATATCTGGGGTCTTCAGAAAACCCAGTTCAGCAGACCGATGGACACCGTTAAATTAACTTCGCTACACACAAAGAAACAGAATATACATATACACTTGGTAAGATCTAAGATTAATATTGTAGCAATTACAAAAGGAATGATGAAGTTATATAAGCCCTTTTACCTTCTGTGAAGGGTATAAAAAAGACAATTGCATTATGACTTCCATTCCTGATTTCTATGTTGTTCTAGGTTTTATGCGTTTCTGAGTCGATCTAACTATTTCCCGCTGGCTAGTTGGCTGTTACTGTTTATGTAACTTTGTGTGAAAAGTACAGTAGGGTGGGTCGAAAAATATGTCAATGAAGTTTCTAAAACAGAAAAAATTTTTTTTGCCACGCCCCAAAATACAGCACTTTTGGTTTTTTATATGTGGCACTGCCATTTACAGTCCGATCTCATTATATCGCATATCGTTGTTCACAGCTTGATAGTGGCTTCATTTTTGTCTTTGGTGACTTTTCAATCTGACCGGAAATTCTGAGCGCCACTTATGCCATCTCGGATCCTTCCCCCAAATGTCCAATTTTGTTGACGGTCCAAGAAAGTCCTTATAAAACTACGTATGTATAGATTTTAATATGCTCACTTTTATGCCACGCCTCCAAATTAAGCCCCTTTTTTCTTTTTCACATACATACTACATTAAAACAAGTAGAAGCCAATACAAAACAAAAAAAAAAGAGGTATAATTATTAAGTTTTAAGAACTTCAAAAAATTTTTGCCACGCCCTAAATTACAGCCCTTTTTGTTTTACACATATAGCAAAATAAAAATTCTGTAAAAGCCTCCATTTTATTTTTAAATGGCTCCCTAAACCATTATCAATCTCGTACAAAACTCTGTAAGTTACGCGCAATTTTTGGTTAATTGTTCAATAATCCTGAAAACCACTCTCTATGGCTTGGCATTTCAATTTTTAAAAACTGTTCCTTAGCCTTTAATTTTTTTTTACTTAGCGGTGTTTGCAAGTGGACTACTCATATTTTAATGAAAGTGAGACGGATGAATTTGTTGACAAGCTTTCTCCATCTGAACTACTAGCGTTTAGCATTCTAAAAATTAAAATATACAAAATAATTTAAATGCATACAAATGAATGCCTCAAAACATATATGCGAAAAATTATAAATTGGGCAGTCGGTGTATATAAATCTTAGCTAGACTCAAGGAGCATGGCTAGTATATTTAAAGCTAGATATACTAAGCTTTAGAGGGACTTTCTTTGCACGTGAAAAAATTAGACATCAGAGGGGAAGGATCCGAGATATAAAATTGCCATCTAGAATTTTAAGTTAGTTTAAAAAAGCATTAAATACGAAAATAAAGGCACATTCTAGCCATTAACAATGATATACGATACGATGAGATTGGACTTTAAACGAAGCTGTACGAAGCTGTATATATAAAACACAAAGGGCAGTAATTTAGGGCGTGGCAAAACAATTTTTTTAAAGTTTTTCATACTTAATACATATACCTTTTAAGGGTGTGACTGATAAAAATTTTTTTGGTTTGTATTGGCTTCTACTTGTTTTAATGTAGTATGTATGTGAAAAAGAAAAAAGGGTCTTAATTTGGGGCGTGGCATAAAAGTGAGCATATTAAAATCTATACATACGTAGTTTTATAAGGACTTTCTTGGACCGTCAAAAAAATTGGACATTTGGGGGAAGGATCTGAGATGGCATAAGTGGCGCCCAGAATTTCAGGTCGGATTGAAAAGTCACCAAAGACAAAAATGAAGTCACTATCAAGCCATGAACAACGATATGCGATATGATGAGATCGGACTTCAAATGGCAGCGCTACATATAAAAAACCAAAAGTGCTGTATTTTGGGGCGTGGCAAAAAAAATTATTTTCCTGTTTTAGAAACTTCATTGACATATCTTTCATTCTAGGGGGTGACTGGCACAACTTTTTTTTTGTATGCAGGTAGACCCGGTCTAAAGTACAGATCTTAGTTTTATAGATAATTTAATGAAATTTGGTACATACGTTTTAATTGTCATAAGGATGAATATGGGGAGAACAGAATCTTTGTGCCCATTAACCATCTTATAATGTTGATATGTATTTATATTAACTTGTTGTAACATAAATCGTCTAACGAAATTTTTATTTTAAATGGGTTCATATACCACTCCCGAAAATATCTTAAAGTGCAATTAGTGCCATATTAATGTTTATGTTGATATACAATTTGCCTTTTATATTATCTATTTTGTCAGGGCATATGCTATTAGGTCCAAAATTGGCCATAGGTCCTCTTCAACATCGCTTTTTGACGACCAAATCTCATATAGATGTTGATAATAAAATTTTGTTTTGCCGGGTCTATAATTGACTAGAGAAAATCCTGAAAATGTGTCTCTAAATACTATGGTGAAGAGTATCAAAGCCGACCGACTATACTTTTTTCTTGGTTCAATTGATTTTGTGTTTTCATTAAAGAATCTGCTCACATTTTTATCACTTCTGTTTGTATGCTGACTCGGTGTTATTATGAATGTAAGAAGTAAAAAAATATGTATGTATGTATGTTTGTAGTTAACATGAATGTCTGTCTTTATGTATCAGAGTTTGTATTTTTGTATGGTGTATGTTTAAATTAGCAGTAAAGCAAGTCATTAATAATTCATACTTCATTCTCAAAGGCTTCGTCGACTTGGACTTGTTGTGTAACTTTTACCTGTAAACATTGTTGTTAGAAAATGATAGTTAGAAAAGTGAAAGAATCTTTCATTCCATACCATCACTACGTTAGATACTCACACATACCAAAAAAAAAATCACTGGTTTACACCAGCTAATTGTACTCATACTGCCAAACATCGAAACGAGTCACAAATAAATGAAGATTGAAAGAGAGAATAAAAGATAGCGATTCGTAAAAAGCATAAATAAATATAGTGGGACAGTAGGAAGTGAAAATAATTTAGTTAATATTAATTCTAAGAATAAATTGTTTCAGAAATCTAATTAATGATAATGAGTGGATCAAATCTTAAGCTAAATTGGTTAAAAAAAGTTTCTCTTAAAGGCCTTTTTGTATTAAAATCAGCTTGGCGCACATATTAAGATGTTTAAACGTTTGAAGTGCTACTTTGGGGGGAATTTCTTAATTTTGCTGTTGCGTAGTTGGCCACTTAACTCATTAAGAACATTTCTAAGAAAATTCCAAGTTCCAGAAATGTATGAAATTTCTAAACGTTAAGGTAATCGAGCATGGAGTAATGTCGATTTGGATGAAGGAAAATTTTTTTGCCAAAATAAATAATTTGATTTTTTATATATATGGTCACCTAAAACGCAAAAGGCCCTAATTAACAAAAATTGATAAATCAACTTTTTCATGAAATCTGAATTATTATTGCATCAACAAAAATGTCCACCAAAAATTTTGGAATCTTTCGACCAACATTAGCGATTTTTTTGACATAAAACAAAAGATTATATGATAAACGCTAAAGGACCTAACTAACAGTTTGTGTAATATGCAACATTGTTTATTAGCAAAACAACTGGTGGGTTGTACAAGAAAAATAAATTATAAACAGTTTAATGCAATTTGTCAGTTTATCATATTAAATAGTTTTTTCTTCTCCTGTTAAAATTTCAACATGTTAGATAGGGCCTTTTGCGTTTAAGGTGAAGATATTCTTATGTACTCATAAAAAATAATTCAGATTTCAAAACTCAATTTCCATACAAATCTTCAAATCCAATTTTTTTTGTCAGAATTTAAATGAATTGCACATTTAAAAAATTAATTTTTGCCTAGCACTTTGTAAATTCCTTTTTGGAAATAAAATTTTGTATTTACAGCCTGTTGACGTTCGAAATCGATGAACAGGCTATTAATATGTATTTTTTTTTTTTGGATTTGCATTAATTATTTTTATTATTTCTTCTACGTGCCTTCTGGCTTGAAACCTCTACTTTAGACTAGCAAAAATAAATCAGCGATAAAAAATATTTATATTTTAAGCACAATAGCCGTAACATTTTTATTGTTTAAATATTCGAAAAATAGAAACGTATTGGTGACTCTTACTTGGCAACTGTCAATATATTTAATCTCTGAACTTTTTAATCTAATTTTCCCGCAAAGCTTGAGTATGTCGACGTGATTTAGAATAATAACTCTTAATCAGCTGAGGCTCGCCGCAGGTGGGATTTTTATCACCACTGATATGTGTGACCGCGATAAATAGTCTCTTAAGGATCTTAATCGAAAAAGTATTTGGATCCGCCTGCTATGCAGACGGTGTTGTAATACTTCTAAGGGGCAAGGATCCAAACTACTTGTGCAGAAGGGCTGAGGAGGCTCTAAACACGGCCTTTGGCTGGGCTCGACCAAGGGGGCTTAATGTTAATCCAGCGAAGATGAAAATATATCTGTTTACAAGAAGAACAAACATTCCTGCATATACGGAGCCATGTTTCTCAGGCAGGACGACACCAGTTGTCCGTCACTGGTTAAGTACTTGGGCGTGATCCTTGGTCGGAAACTAAAATTTAAATACCACATAGATGAGAGAACCAACAGGGCGAACCAACTATGACATACTGACTTTACAGAAGCGTGATTAGAACGATTTTAATTTTCTCATCTGTAATCTGAAAGTCTATGTTGGACAGGGGGTGCAACATAAAACCTCGGCAGGAGCTCCAGCGCAAATATTGGTTATACGCAAGCAATGTGCACATCATCACCAAGACTCTGGAGACACTGCTGGATATACCCCCAATCAAAACGCATGTGAGGTACGAGGCAGCACTCGCGGCCGAACGGCTCTTATCTCTTGGCGAATTATATATAAGCGACTACAGGGAGAGTCATCAGTATATATTAGATACAGACGTTCATCGGACATTTGAAATGTCAGATTGAATGTCCGAGACGGAAATTGTCGGAAACTGCGAGATTATGATCCTTGATAGGGGATCTTGGTCGAGTGGAAATTTAGGGCAAACGCCTTTGGGGATCTCTTGCTACACGGACGGCTCTAAGCTGGGGAATAAAATGTGCCTGGGGTCTATGTTGAGAACCCCGAGATTTTCTACCATGTTCCTGATCACAATAGACTTCAAGGCAGTTGGAATGGTTGTACTGTGGTTAGGACCACTAAGATTTTGTGGGATAACCCAGATGAGAGGAGAACAAGAAGCCTCCTCAATGAGAGTAAGTCCGTGGTAAGTATGATGAATGGTGCATATCCTTACTGGTCATGTAGGACAACGGGCACAACTTCACCTAATTGGACAGGCTGAGGTTGCATCATTGACGCTTCCACCTTCTTTCGACCTAACCTTACCTAACCATGTCTCAATATATCTTATCTCTGAACTTTTGATTCTTTTTATTTTACAAACAAAGTTAGTTTTACAAGAATATATGTTAATTTTATAGGACAAATATCAATCAAATAAACGTTTTTCTAGGAGTTTATTGCAGAATGGCCAAAATTGTTTGCCAAAGAAGAACATTGGCTAATAAGCTTTTGAAACAGCTGTCCAACAAGTTAAATAGGGCTGGACCACCAAAGATGTGAAGTCATGGCGGCACTGCTGTAGGCACATTCACAGTAAAATTAAGATGGCAACGAATGTAACTAAATGATTTGTAAGTCGAAATCTTGTTCTGAAAAGAAAAGATAGTGAATGCAAAAATTTAAAATTTAGATAATCTTTTTGTCTTACGCTGGTTCCGGCAATGACAAGGGATCACTTTTATCTCGTATCACCTTGCTTATGCTTACAGTTTTTTTCCTTGTCATACAAAGGCAAGCAAAACAAAAACGAAGGTTTTATTTAACAATTTTATTTGAAAATAATATTTTTTTGCGCACAATTGCTGTTCTAGTTGCCTTGTACTTTAATTTGTTTACCTTTTGAAAACATATTTTGAAAAAATTTCGATTCGATACATGTCGTATGCGGTGATTTGCTTACTCGACACTAATCGAAATATTGTTATATACGATATATAACACGATATCGAATTAGGCCCCAGAAATATTAGTCGTGAAAATTTACAAAAAGGTCTTAGATAATGTTTAAAAATTGTTTTTAAATGCCGCGAAGAAGTAAAAAGAAAATGTCATTGAAGCTTTTTTGGATTCGTTTGACGATTCTAAGTTATTGTTCGTTGGAACCAACATGTCTTTTAAGTGTCGAAAGAAGCATTCAAGTGTCGTGGTTTCTTAAAACGGTGCAAGAACTACTTCACTCCGTCTGATATCTTCACCATTTATACCGCCTATATCCGACCGAAAATGGAATACAACTCCCATATCTGGGCAGGTACTTCAAGGTCTATCTTGAAGCTTCTGGATCGGGTGCAAAGGAGTGCGTTGAAGCTCATCAATGACAGTAGGGTATCCAGCTCTATTGACTCTTTGGAGCATCGTCGGAATGTGGGTTGTGTGGCATTGTTCTATCGATATTACCACGGAAGATGTTCAGCTGAGATGGGCGAAATCATCCCTGAAAAGCGGGTGCATGCCCGTAGTACTCGCCTTTCCAGCAGATCACATCCGTTTGTTGTCGACTGTCCAATGCATCGCACAACGCATTACAGAGAAAATTCGTTTCTTGGTCGAACTAGCCGTATGTGGAATAGACTCCCGGCAGAAGTCTTCCCAGTCGGATACAATTTGGAAAAATTCAAATTAAATGTCCACAAACACTACTCCCATTTTCCTTCTCCCCATAACCTATTTTCCTAATTCAAACACAATGCATTGCATTAGTAAGTAGGGGGCATCGCCTGAGTGTTGGATCATAGTAAAAAAAAAGTCAGCCCAAGGCGAATTCATACAAGGTAGTCTTAAGGCCCAAATACACTTGTCAAATGCTTGTCCAGCCGGCGAATTCATCGTGTACGTGTGCTTGACATAATATTCGCCGTCATATCTAAATTATTTTCCATCCAGCAACGTCGGTGTGACGCATACAAACATATTTTCACTTATACTACCACTATGCTTGATGAGTATTATACAACACTGAAAAATAATTTTACATTTTGTCCAAATAATACAACATTGTAGTTAACAAATTAACTGTGTTTCAAAAATATATGCTGTCACTTATTATTTTGTTTTTAATTTTAAGTTGTGTGTTTTGAAATGAAATAATTCAAAAACGTTTTAAATTTCATAATTCTTAGTTAAAACTACAGAATTTAATAAAGACCCCAGAACGATATACTATTTTGACATATGGTTAGTGCCAGTTCACAAACATCAAGTTTTCTCGTCAAGTCTTGAGCTTTTAGGAGAGAAGGGAAAAGAAAATGCCATTGCATTCTCCCTCTCTCCTAAAAACTCAAGACTTGAAGACTCAAACTTGACGTGTGTGAACCGGCACTTAGTTATCAGCTGTTCCTTACGTAGCAAACTAAGGTCACCTGGTTTAAATTCGCCTTGTGTCAGCTGTTCAAGAATCAGGGTTGCTAATGCAATACACGTAGCAAAAAAGCTGTACAGTTTAAGTATTCCGCAATAGCAATGTGACTTTTACAGTACTGTGTGTTTTGTTTTTGGATTGCAAACAAAATCTACAATATTTTGCATTTAAACTTTCGCAAGACCATTTGCATCATACACTGAACACCGCTAATGATGCTTGTTCTTTTGGATCGTTAAATATGTATAATCAATGTTGTAACATATTACGAGGGTATGAGTAATCCTTGAAAGATTATACAAAGCGTGTTGGCAGAACAGAAAACGCCACCAAAGAAATAAATATTCATTAGCAAATATTTTTTTATAATAAACAATTTTAATTTGCAAAAACTACTTTTCTTTCCTTTTTATGTTTTATAAACATAAAAAGTTAAAAGTTTTTACTTTGCGCAAAATACAATAAATTTGAAGGAAATTTGTACTCATATTTCAAATTGATTCTATTCAATATCAATTAAGAAATCAATAACTTCTCTAAGTTTAAACTTAAGTGTTGAATAAACTATTTAAAAGTATTGCTTATTTGATGAGCAACTTGACCCAATATTTACAAGTCCTCATTTACAAAAATAAAATTGTTAATGCAATTTTTAGTTTATTATTCAAGAACAAAGAATTTTAGTTTTTGTTGGCTTCAGTGTCAAGTTTATTGAGATTCTCGAGTTACTTTAAAACATTTTTTACTGCTTCAGAAAACTTGTCTTGTAATTTAATATAATTATTTTGTTAAATGATTAATTAACATCGAAGTGTTAAATTAATTGTCTACAAATCAGTTACAATATTTATATTAATTTTATTACTCACATTGCTATGCTGAAATGGTAACGGCGCGCCGCGGCGTTTCCAACAAGTACGAGGAGGGCGGCATATGGGAATAATATGAGAGTTTGACATTTTTTTAAGACTGCCGCTGTATAAACGCAACTTGTAACACACACTATACTAGGAATGGACAAAAAATATCGAACTATCAAAATATCGATATCTAAAAAAAAATTGATATATATCGCCGATATTTAAAATACCGATATATCGATGCATCGATATTGAAATACGACTATCGAATTCGATATTTTTTAAAGCCAGTTTTCATTAAAAACTCAAAATTGTAGCCGTTTTTCAAACAATATGTATTTAAAAATTGGCATCACTGCATGCATCATTTTTTTTTTAAACTATATATAATATGAAGATCAATAAAGGCTCAGTTAGGCGAATGTTGCTGTACCCGTAATGTAACGCACCGTACTGTAACCACGTTGGTGCACTTATAGAACGTTTAAAAACGTGTCATATGTTTTCCCATACATAAACAAAAAGCAATAGTATACATAAAACAAAACAAACAGTGATGAGAATCAAAAATGTTCAAATGGTGACCGTTGTGCAGAAAAGGTACCACGTGATTTAAATGGTATTAAAACAGTATTTTGTGAATGTAAAAAATGTTAATAATTTCATATTAATATTATAGATATACAATAAATAAATTTGTATTTTAGCATATATAAATTTTTAGCATACATATATTGTAAATGTGCATACAACAAACAAGGTTTTGATACCATTTAAAGTCTTTTATATGTTTCCCTTTTTCATTGTATGTGTATATGCATTTGTTTATTTTGAACATCTAAACATATATATATTTATATATTTTGAAATATGTTGTATTGTAAGTTGTTTTGTCGCAATTCCATAGATATACTAAAAAAAGTACCAAAAAAAGAGCAAAATTACCCGCATTCAATGTAACATACAAGCCGCCCATCACTGTCTTACAAATGTCACGTAACAACGGCATGAAATTCTATTTTATACAGATTGGTACGTTGCAACTACGGTACATTGCATTTCGGTAAGCTTTTGTATTGGTTTTCATATAACAAAAAGCGAACAGCGAACAGTACAGATACGGTACAGCAACGTTCGCCCTAACTGAGCCTTTACTCCCCGTCTACAACTGACATGATTTGCTCTTATAACATGGTTATAAAAGCGTTGTTAAAACATTTCCATTAACAACCGTGTTATAACATGAGAAAACCTCTAACATGATGAGTCAATACTTAACACTAACATCATATTAGTGTTAATGTTAAGCATTTCATGTCAGTGTGTAGACTGAAGGTATTAGAAGAAGAATTAAGAAAGAAGCGGGGTTTTCACCTTGCGGATTTCTAATTAAAACAGTAAAGTCAAACGAACTTGAAAAGATTTATTTTATGCGGTTTTGGAACAATATATGTGGTTATATATAGTCGGAATAATAATAAGATTTGTGCATATAGATATATATTAAATTTTTTGATTTGGTAATACGTTCGATATATCGATACATCGATATTTTGAAATAATAAATATCGATACTCTTAAAAAATATCGATTCGATATATATCGATATATTTTTCCAATTTGCCCATTCCTACACTATACAACACATTTTTCCCTTTTTTTGTTAACTTGTTCATTTATTTTTTCTTGGATTTGACTTTCATGCGACATAATTCGGGTAACTCTTTCAATTATTCAAGGAACCTTGTCCATTATATTTTTCCCCGCTCATTTTTTGTTGTCAACCGCGACATAAACTGAACAAGTTCACTATACAGTGTAACAAACTTGAGCAAATATTGCTCAGTTTACTGCGTAAACAGCCATACACTACACAAACGCAATGTACAGTGCCTTAACTTGAGCATTAAAGTTGTGCAGTGTATGGCCGGCTTTATTGGCATATGCGTGCACAGAAAGAATTTTTAGTTTTTTTCAATTACTTTTAGTACGAGTCGTACTTTAAAATTTAAGTACGAAAAAGACTAAAAAGTACTTAAAACAATCCAAAATGCGATAACTTTTGAAAACCAATGTGCGGGCATACGAGCGTGCTTGTAAAAGTTTATTGTAAAAAAACATCAACAACACTACAAAAGAAGGTAGGAAACGATTGGCTTGCTTTTTGTAGTAAAAAACGCAACAACACTAGAAGAAAAAAAAATATAAATAAGCAAAAATTCCCAAATTCTATTTGTTAACAATATTTAGTCAAATACATAAAATGTTCAAAGTAGAATGAAAAAGAAGCATATGCTGCTGTTATCTTATAATTATGAGTTCTTTTGTTAACAATGGCGGGAGTACAACAAAGGTGCAACAACAAGCAAAATACAAGAAAGTTTGGTAAAAAATCGCAGTTAAATATTAAAAATCTCCTATTAAAAACTTTATGTGCTTAAATGTGTACTTAATGCAATTAAGACAGGTCCAAATTTTACTATGCAAAGATTCGCTGAATACATTCAATAACAACAGGTAAAATTTCCAAACTTGGGTTTTAAAAATCCAACTGCAATTGTTAAAGAAGCTTCGGCATGCTTAACTTGTATGGTTTGCTGTTTCACTTATTTTTTAATTTATTAAAGCGAAATTTAGCTATGCCTGTAAAAAGTTGTTGAACCGCCCACTTTGGTGGGTGCTACATCACAAAAACTTTGCTTTCAAGTATTAACGCAATAAAATACCTAAAATGTGTGTAAAATCGGTGAAACAATTTTTTTAAAATTTGGCAAATATTCGTTTATATGCCTAGAAATTATACCGTCGACTTTTAAAATTTACAGTTTCCACATTAAGTCCACGAGCGAAAAATACGTCTAAATCCGCAACAAAAAACAACATATATCATTGTAAATTTCCAATTTTTTAATTAACGGTCATTATCAGGGAAACCAAAAATATGTAATTGCACGTTTTTCCTTGTGCGACCAATGAAGGCACAAACGACATACTTATACGTTTTGGAGCCTTTTATGAATTTTGGCATTGATTTGTTAGTGCATATTTTACTCTTTACAGCATTTTTGTGCATAATTTAGTTAAACTTGTATTTTTGCAGCATTTTTTAAGTTTATAGCGCATATTTTGCCTTTTTAAGGCATATTTTGCTACATGTTCGTTTTTATTAGATGCCTGCAGGAGCTTTCGCAGCAAATAATTTTTTTTTTTTCTAAATTCTGGGTAACAAATGGCTTTTCTGTTTTAAATACGTATACGTATACAGATATATCTGTATACTCAACGTGATGCTTTAATTTCGCCATTTACATTTAATATTTACTCACAAATTGTAAGACAAAGTAGGTTGTCATTTAGGATAAATGTTATGCGATGTGTATAATACATAGAAATCTAGATCAATCTTTTTAGTATACCGATCTACTCAGAATCAATTTTTAAAATGAACTACCGATGTCCATCCGTCCGTCTGGTTGTCTGTCCATGTTAACCTTGTGCGTAAAGTACAAGTTCCAATTTTGTTGATAATTTGATCAAATATGGACATAGTCTGTGTAAATGGTGAGAATCGGTCTATAATTTTATATATTCGCCATAAAAACTTCATTCCAAATAAGACTCTTTGTGTCCGTAAGACATCTAATTATAATGGTACATATTTTAATTAAATTCGCCCCAAAAATATTTTACTGCATATTAATTTATTTTCGAATCGGTTCACATTTGCCCAAAGCTCCCATCCTTAAATAGCTTTATCTTCCTTTTAAATGTTAACATTAATTAGCAATTTACCGACGTTTCTAAAATCCCTTTTAGACAAAAATCCGTATGGATGTTAATATGTATATTTTATATGAATTCTAACCCAATATGGGCTTAAGCGATACTATTTTTAGGTTTTCTTTAAATTTTGTTATGAAATAGTTGAATATTTTGTCTCCAAATGAGCAATTTTTGATTTTTTTAGGTCATATTTTTAAGAATTTTCAGGGCATTTTTTCCAGTTTTTACTGCATTTTAGAGCATATTTCTGGTTTCCCTGGTCATTATTTATCAATTTGTCCCGTATACGTATAAAACCTACATTCCGAAAACGCTTTAATTATCCTTTAACTGAAACCTCTAAAGATATTGCATAGAAATATGATCCAGTTTGGTATTTTATGACAAAATGATTAGAAACGATTTCATAAAGCTTTGTGTTGATCGATCCAAAATTTATTTCGGGTCACATATATTTCGTAAATCGCTTTATAACGCATAAACTTGTTATGAAAAATGATATTGTAATAAATTTTGGCATACATAAGTTTTATCCCTGCTGATCCCGTGAGCAGTGAACCCAACATTATAATAAAAAAGGAACGAACTATGATGAAAGGTGGGGAAATAACTTAACTGATGATAATGTGTCTAAAGTGTAGTTGCTTTGGAGGAAAAGTAATAGACACAAAATTTGTCATGGGAATGGATTTTTTGCGGGCTGATTCTATCTGTTTATCTTACTTTATATCAAGGAGATCTATCATAATACTTTGGTTCACTCGGGACACTATCTGCGATAGTAATTTTTTTAACCGAAATTGAAAGTGTCAACTTAGATTTATTACAACTAGAAATTATGATCATAGATCTTCTAACGATTGATTAAAAGCACTATCTAACAAATTTGAACTTTTGTCATGTCCAGGGCAAGTTTAAAATGGCACGAAAAATGGTTAAAAATGACTGGCAAAATGGCATGAAAAAGTATAATAAATGGCAAAACTGGCAAAAATAAACATGTTGTTATTAAGAAACATTTATTTTATTAAGTTTTGTAGTACACCACCATGTTTCGCATTAAAAAGTTTAATAAATGGAAAACACTCTTTCAACATTGCAAGATGCAGTTGGATCATATTTGACCGCTAATAGTTCAGATGGAGAAAGGTTTTCAATCAATTCATCCCACTTATTTTCATTAAAAAATCAGTAGTCCACTTGCAAACACCGCTAAGTTAAAAAACAAAATTCTGAAAAAATCGATTAAAACAGTTTTTTAAAATTGAAATGCCGAGCCATATAGCGAGTTGTATTGGATAATTAACCAGAAATTGCGCGTAACGTACGGAGTTTCGTACGAGGTTGATAATGGCTTAGGAAGGCATTTAAAAACACCAAATAAAATGGCGACTTTAACAGATTTTTTTTTTTTTACTTAAAGGTGTTCGTAATTCGGTATAACGATTAAAACTTTTTTTTAAAACTTTTCAACATAATCTTTTTTACTGACATCTTTAAAATTAAGCACTGCCAATTAAGTCTAAGCTTTTATTTATATGGGTGATTTTTTAGCTATTATCTTTTTGGCAACACTGGTTTAAGCAGCTGACGCACTTTTCGTGTTTTGTTTCACTGTCAAACATCTTCAGTTTGGTTTATAATTTAACCATGAATCGTCTTACAAACGAACAACGCTTGCAAATTATTGAATTTTATTACCAAAATGCGTGCTCTGTTAAGAAAGTTCATCGCGCGTTTCTTGTGTTCAGCGACGAAGCTCATTTTTGGCTCAATGGGTACGTTAATAAGCAGAATTGTCTGTTTTGGAGTGAAGATCAGCCAGAAGCATTGCAAGAGCTACCAATGCATCCAGAAAAAGTTACAGTTTGGTGCGGTTTATGGGCCGTACATCTTCAAAGATGTTGCGAATCGTAACGTAACTGTGAATGGCGAGCGCTACCGTGAGATGATATCCAACTTTTTTTTTGCCCAAAATGCAAGGGCTTGACTTGCATGACATATGGTTTCAACAAGACGGTGCCACATGCCACACAGCACGCTTAACAATGGACTTATTGAGAGGCAAGTTCGGTGAACATTTTATTTCACGTTCGGGACCGGTCAATTGGCCGCCTAGATCGTGCGATTTAACGCCTTTAGACTATTTTTTGTGAGGCTATGTTAAAGCTCATGTCTATACACACATGCCCGCTTCACGCGTTGGAAGACAACATTGAAGCATTTATTCATGAGATACCGGCCGAAATGTTGGAAAGAGTATGCCAAAATTGGACTTAGCGGATGGACCATTTGAGGCGCAGTCACGGTCAACATTTGCATGAAATAATCTTCAAGCATTAAATTATATGGACCGTACTATCGATTCAAATAAAGATTTCATGCATTTTTCTGAATTTTATGTGTTTTTTTACACTTTTCTATAGCTCTTAACCCTAGATACACTTTATTCGTCGTATTGACGAATGCCGTTAAAAAGAACTTATTTAACTCCGCAGTTTTTCACTGAAACTCTTCCAAATTTCATGTAGCTGTTGATCTGCTAAAGTGTGTGGAAGTACGTGCTTATAGGTTGTGTGTAAGTCTGATTTTTCGTTGATTGTTTTCGTCGCTCTGACGATGGAAGTGTGAGAAATTTTGCCTTTTAGTATAATTTTTAACGTTTTTTAAACCTAGATACACTTTCTTCGTCGTATTGACGAAAAAAACCTTGGCTTGCTTTTGTTGTGTTTAAAGAATTAAGTTTTCAAGTAAACTATAATATACTATTTAGAATAAATAACAACTTAAGTATTTTATAAACTAAACAAAAATTTTCGTGTTTCCTTATATTGGGTGGGTTTGGGGCCAGATCATAATAATGAAAGTGTGTAGTGTATTAAAAATAAGAAAGTGTATCTAGGGTTAAAAAATCATCCGAATTGATTCTGCCTGATATTCGCTAAGCTTATCACGAAATAATTGAAGAAATGGCAAAAATGGCATATGCCATAAAAAACTTGCCCTGGTCATGACCTTTGACTATATTTTTTTGATCCCCTAACTACAAAAACAGTCAAAATTTAAATTTAAAAATTAAATATTCTATAAATAAACATAAAAGAAGCTAAATATATAATTTTAACAGAAAACTCCTATGGCCGATTTCTTTAATTTATTTAAATATCAATTAATGTTTAAAAATAAAATTATATGAAAAACTATATATACAGGGGTGTCATGGAAATCGAAAACGTAAAACGAAATAATTTGGCAGTTCTTTTTATTAAACTTTTAATTTAATTTTTACAATTTTTGTTAAGCAATTCTATTTAATAGAGCATTATTTGTGTAATAATTGTCATAAAATTTTTTTATTACATCAATCTTATTGAAAAACGACTCTTAAAATTCTTTCGTTTAACGTTTTCGATTTCCATGACACCCCTGATAAATATGAATTAATATTTCAATAGTATTGGTAAAATTAGCAATTAATTTCACTTCATAATGAATAACATTAATTCAATAGCGACATAACTTAAAAAAATCCATTTCGAGATAAACGCGTTAAAACTTTTTAATTAGCTCTAACCACTTAGAAAAAATAACGACACATTCTCTTAAAACGGGGAAAGTACCTTTAAAAGATATAAAGATGAATTTTATACACAATATAAATAAAACCATAGCAAACAATTCTGCATTAGAGTGAATCCATGTCAAACCGTTAAGTCGTTCGGCATCATCACCTCCGATCTGAATGAAATTCAACACAAATGTTGAATGTTATTGGACTTTAACAAAACATAAATTTTCAGACCCCAGATTCTTTCGGCTTCCGAAATATGACGTCATAAAAGATGAGAAAAATGTGAAAAAACCTCAAAAGTCTCCTTACAAAAGGGGATAGAACTCTTGAACTACGCAAGATAATTTAGTTTTATTTGTATCGTTTTAAAGGTGAAAGTGCACCCTTTAAAATGATATGCATATTGTGTTTTTCTAAGAAAAGGTCAAAGCTCAATTATTGGGGTCTTGAGTTCAAAGCTCCATATCTAGAAAAGTATATTTTTTAAAATTCTTAAAAAAATATATGTTAAGTATTATACCCTCTTCAACATTTGCAGAAAATTTAAAGGTGGAGACTCGATTGGTGTTAGAGTTATATACCAGAACGTGATTCTAAGTATGTTTTGTGTTCAAAAATCCCTTGTTGTTGTTGTATTTTAATTATTTTTTTCAGTATATCTGGAGAACGGCAAGAGCCAAAGATCATATGACAGTCCAAAGATTCAGGTTTTTATACAATTTTTGATATTTTTTGTACGGGAGGTACAACGCCCACTTCTCCAGTCCCGCCCACATTTTGTGGGATGGTGTGTATTGATAACTAAAATTTGTGTACTAAATTTGGAAACTTTGGCGCTTGCCGTTCTCCAGATAAACTGAAACAACAAGGGATTTTTGAACACAAAACATACTTAGAATCACGTTCTGGTATATAACTCTGACACCAATCGAGTCTCCACCATAAAATTTTCTGCAAATGTTGAAGAGGGTATAATACTTAACATATATTTTTTTAAGAATTTTAAAAAATATACTTTTCTAGATATGGACCTTTGAACTCAAGACCCCAAAAATTTACCTTTGACCTTTTCTTAGAAAAACACAATATGCATATCATTTTAAAGGGTGCACTTTCACCTTTAAAACGATACCAAAAAAACTAAATTATCTTGCGTAGTTCAAGAGTTCTATCCCCTTTTGTAAGGAGACTTTTGTGTTTTTTTAAACATTTTTCACATTTTTATGACGTCATATTTCGGATGCCGAAAGAATGTGGGGTCTGAAATTTATGTTTTGTTTAAGTCCAATTACATATAGCATTTGTGTTGAATTTCATTCAAATCGGAGGTGCTGATGCCGAAAATGCCATTTTTTCGTGATGGTTTGACGTGTTTTAACTCATTACTATCTCCAAAATTAAATTTTTTCAGTTTTGTCACTACACAGAAAAAATTATTTTTCCAATTCAAACAAAAAATTTGTAGAATCAAAGATTCGCATATTCAAACAATTTATTTGCATTTTATTGATTGAAAAAACACTGATTTTTTCAAACAAATAATTTAACTGAATCAAACAAAAAGTTTACTGAAATTCATATAAATTTCAAACAAATAATTGTACGGAATCAAACAAAAAAGTTTTTGCACAATCAATGACGCGACCACAAGCAAGCACTGTAGGAGAAGATAAAGGCAGAGCAAAGCGTCCCAGCTGGCTTTGAGACACCTTTTTTGTTTGAATAATTTTTGAACGAAGTCTTATTTATAGGTACACACAATGTTTTTCTTCCTCACTCACTGTTTCTGTATCCTTTCCTTTGCTAAAGAAGAAGAAATGTAACCAAAACCGGCGGCAGACCGACTCGACTTGTTGTAGTTCTTATATTTCACATAAAGAAGTGTTGCTTACAATAAAATAAAAAATGCAAAAAGACGACAACATTAAAGAGCGTTAAATATTTCAAAAAAATTTGTAGAAATTAAAAAAATTTTCAAACAAGCGTTTGTTTGAAAATAATTCGGCAATAATTTTTTCTGTGTGTTGAAGTAAATTTCGTGGAATATCAAATTTAGTACGGATTTTCAATCGCAAAATACTTAAATTATCCATATTCAATCCCGATTTCTTACTTTAAATAATCCGAAAATGAGATTGATTTAAGTAAAACTAAAATTGAATCAATCTCCAAACGCGCTTGATTTAAAAATTATAAAATTGTTTTAATCCGAATTCGTACTTAAAAAAAATCCGAAAATGAGATTGATAAAAGTAAAGCTTAAATTTAATCAATCTCCAAATGCGCTTGATTCAAGTATAATAAAGTTGATTTTATCCCGAATAAGAAAGAAAAAATTATTAGGATTGTTTAACTTACTCGTATTACACCTTACAGAATGATAAAATACCAACATCATGCCCGATATGGGTTGTACTTTAGAGATCTTATGTACATATTTAACCAAAAATATAAACTAAATTATAAGCAAGAGTTTAAATTTACTTTTTAACCCTTCGTGGTACACATGAGTCTGGCCAGTCCTTTTTTCAATGTCTATAGAAAATTTAAACATGCAGGAGGGTTAAACACAACAAAAAATTCAATCTTTTTTTTACTTGATTTCAGAATTTTATACTTATTTCAAGAAATTCCGGAATTGATTTTCGCAAGTAATCGAAAGTAGGATTGTTTTGAGTAACTTTTAGTGTTATTCGTACTTGAGTTTTTGAGTACGACTTGTATTTAAAGTTATCATAAAAAAAACTTGATTTATCCCGAGTGTTTTTTTCTGTGTAGTTTAATTTAAAATTGTAAAAAAAATTTTTTCTAGTTTTATTTCGTCAAAAATAACTTGGAAACCTTTAACACTGGGTTTCCACGTAGCAATTTATATTGCTAAGCACAAGCATAAACGTCGGCAGAACAATGGCGCAATAATTGCTGATTATATTGCTGGAGAACACGAGAAATTGCTTTGCCATAAACAAACGTACAGAGAAATGTAAATGTAAATGTAATGTCAGATATAGGACAACAGCAGATTGCTAAGCAATAATTGCTCAAGCAATCAGAAGAGCAATCATTGCGCAATGGATTGCCACTCATGGCAATATGCGGTCTATACTTCGCAAATTTAATTGAGCAATCAAATTTGACGTTTGCCGCAAAAAATATTGCTACGTGGAGACCCGGGGTAATGATTTAATCAATAACTCTAAAGCAAAAAAGGACAAATCTGTCACTCTCATCAAAACTCAATTTTTGTTGAAATCAGGATATTTCACTTTATTGTGAATAAAATCAAAATTTTTCCATCGATTTTCATAAAATAAAGCTTTTTTAAATTTGGAATATACGTAGTTTTAAGAACATTTTATACAAATTGTAAGTTTAACTTTTTATAAGTTTTTAAAAAATTAACATTTTCCAATTTTGCAAAAAAAAAAAAACCAGTAAGAAAGTAAAGTCGGTCAAGCCCGACAATATGATACCTTATACCGTAGTATATAAGAACATATTTTTGCAAATATGACCTATTTGGGACCCATAGGCAGTCATGGACCCGCCAGCACAAAATTATTTTATTGAGTTTAAGATTCATATGAAAGTCCTTTGTGCCGACTATTATTTAGATTAGGGATTGGTCTTCGGTTTAAACCGAAATCGAAAACCGACAAAAAACCTCGGTTTTAGTATTTACTTTAACAATATATTTATGCTTAAAGAAATGGCAAATTATACATAATACTGGAACTTCATATAGAAAATCTTTAAACATAACAGCTTGCAACAATGGCAAGGTATTTCAAAACTCTTAAAATTCCAAATAAGTACTAAGAAGAACAAATGTTACCTTTTTAACTCTTAAGTAGACACCTAATTTGTGTGGCACAAACTACCACCTAGGCCTAGCTGGGACCAATAGTATTTCGTATGGAGTTTTTGTGGCTATAGAAAAAACTCACACTAACGAACCCCTGGGCAAGGCTGGGACTACTTTTATATGTATGGAGTTTTATGGCTATAGCAGGAACATTTTGTCGGAAAGTGGAATAATTCTTCGAAAAAACAGTAAAAAAAGAATTCTTATCTGTTGCGTATGCTTTTTGATACGTTTTATTAACTACAGTACATATAAAATAGGGCAGGGCCTGGCCAGGCCCAGGTGGATACAATAAGAACAAAATTTTCATTGTGCCGATTGCGACGCCTACGGTGTTTACACTTTTTTCTCATTTTCTTGTAAAAAACACTTTGATTGAAGAATATATAATGTTTCGTTCTAATATACTTAATAATTATGTATATAAAAAAAGTCATTAAAAATTCCTGCCCAGGCCCAGGTATACAAGGGTTAATAAAAGTACCTGCATTGAAACAAATAAAAAAATATATATGTTAATGTATGAAGTTTAACTTTGATATTTTCAAAACCGAAACCGACCGGTTTTAATAATTTTTAAACCGAAACCGCGGTTTCACATTTTTACGGATTTTAGCGGACTCTAATTTAGATACATATATTCATATGCATGGGATGCGATTTCCATGCAAATGCAATTTTTTTTGTCGATAGCCTAAAATCGATGTCGACCAATAATGTTTCCGAATCATTAAATTTGCGTTAAAGTGGCATCGATTTGTTTTTGCATATTGTTGCAAATTTTGGTGAAAATTCATATTTTTGCATATTTTGGTTTTAAATGCATATTTTTACATATTTTAACATTTTTGAGTGATATATTTTTACAAATTTTCATATTATAAAAAAAAAAAAATTCTTGAAAAAATTTCCAAATATTTAAAAAAACTTTTTTAAGATCAATTAATAAATTTGTTTGAGCTCTGCTCAATATACAAGATTTCGACAGAAGATCCTTCGATTTTTAACCGATGCACCGAACACCGTATATGGTTAAGGCTGCCAATTGTCCTAAAACGATTTATCCAAAAATGTTACTTGTTTGGCACATGGGTGACACCGAGTTGCAGAGGAAATTGGAAGCCAATTCGATTATATTGATTTATTGGTTTCATACGGGAAAAAATATTTTTAAAGGCTCCTTCACGAGTTGCAATTTTTAATGAAATGTATCTCTTGGTACCGTCACCACCGCAGCCAGTATTACCCAGAATTCTATTCAAAAAACTTTGAGCAATTTAAGAATGTTATTGAAGAACTTGTTGCTACCGTTGCTTATGAAATAAAAGCAGTAAAAGAAATATAAAATTTAAATAACATCAAAAGTCAATTAGAATTTGTATTTTCCAACTATATATATATTGGTGAAACAATAACTTAATTGGAAGGATCTAATTCACTTAATAGTCAACTCAAATTATTAAATCAACATGTGGAAGGAAAATAGCCCGACAAATTAAAAAAAAAAAAATCAAAAACGTGTTGCAAAAAAAAATATAGGATTTCCAAAATATAAAACCTATTTCAACTATTTTTGATCTGGAATTAAATGTGGGATCTGAATTAGAAAATATATATTCCCCAAATGAATTGGCATCCTTGTTGACGTTAATTTTCCATGTACAAAAGCTTTAATGTAGTTATTTAAATTAAGTTGTAAAAAATATTATACTTTTAATATAAAATAAAGTTTTAAATAAAATAAAGAAAAACGATCTTGTATTGAAAATGGTCAAGTTTTTGGTGCATATTTTTTATTTTTTTAATGCATATTTTGGGGTTTTTAATGCATATTTTATGCGCATATTTTCGATTTTTAAGTGCATGAAAATCTCATCCCTATTTATGAGTTAATGTATATTTTTTTGTGACGCTTTTACAGTATATTACTGATGGTCTGGAAGGATCAACAGGCTATATTTTTTGAAATTTTAAGTGGGAGCGGCACCTCCTATACAAAGACAACATAAATAAAATGGTACAATCATCTTTGTTATCAACGCAGAACATCTGACAAAATATGGGCGGGTTCGGATTAATGGCACAAATTAGATCATTTTATATTTAAAGAACGTTAAGAGAAACATTTACCAAATTTGGTACACATGGCTTGGTAAGCAATACACAGCATCTCTAGAAAAAACAAACGGGATTGCAGAAGTGGGCGTGAAACTTCCCATACGAAGACATGGATTTCCTTATATCTGGAGAACGTTAACGAAGCGCACTGCGTTTGTATTAAAATATGTATAATAGAACGTCGTGTGCGTCAATAAAAACATAAGCAAACATAATATTAAGAACAATTGTGATTTTAAGTTGAACTGTTATTGTTTAAAGGCTCAGTTAGGCGAACGTTGCTGTACCGTATCTGTACTGTATCCATCAGCTGTTCGCTTTTTGTTATATGAAAACCAATACAAAAGCTTACCGAAATGCAATGTACCGTAGTTGCAACGTACCAATCTGTTTAAAATAGAATTTAATGCCGTTGTTACGTGACATTTGTAAGACACTGATGGTTACATTGAATGCGGGTAATTTTGTTCTTTTTTTGGTACTTTTTTTAGTATATCTATGGAATTGCGACAAAACAACTTACAATACAACATATTTCCAAATATACAAATATACATATGTTAAGATTATTAAAGTAAACAAATGCATATACATACATACACATACAATGGAAATGTGAAACATATAAAAGACTTTAAATAGTATCAAAACCTAGTTTTGATATTAAAAATTTATATATGCTAAAATACAAATTTATTTATTGTAAATCTATAATATAAATATTAAATCCAAATTTTTAATATTTTTAATTAGGCTTAAGTTCATGAAATTTAATTTTTTATAAAATTATTTTTGTGAAGAAAGGAATTTTACAACATGAAAATTAATTAAAATTGTTATTGATAATCTTTCATTCTTGACGTGGCTCGGGCTCGAACCCTGGCCGGCAGGTTACCATGACATGTTTCGATCGCAACCACTCGATCTCCTCAGATGGATTTGCCGTCTGACACTCGCAGCCATCGACGACTGCTGACGTCACTAGTCAAACATCAATCCTTAAACCAAATTGTATTTTAACATTTGGTAGATCGAAATTTGCTTTCCTGAATGATTATCCATCCTAATTGATTTTACATGTTTTTTCCTTTACTTCTGTAGTTCAACAAAATAACCACAATACTAATTATAAATATTAAATTATTAACATTTTTTACATACACAAAATACTGTTTTAATACCATTTAAATCACGTGGTACCTTTTCTGCACAACGGTCACCATTTGAACATTTTTGATTCCCATCACTGTGTGTTTTGTTTTATGTATACTATTGCTTTTTGTTTATGTATGGGAAAACATATAACACGTTTTTAAACGTTCTATAAGTGCACCAACGTGCTTACAGTACGGTGCGGTACATTACGGGTACAGCAACGTTCGCCTAACTGAGCCTTAATTGTTGACATTTTTAGTTAGGGTTGAGTTTATTAAATATTCTTTAACAGCCGATACTTAAAAACGGGGAAATATTTTAATGTTATCAGGTTCATCTACAACGCAACATCATATGTACGTAAAAGTTCCTATTTATACAAAAGGATGGTAGGAAAAAGGAACAGCTGATCCGCAAATTATACGTTTACGTAAGAGTAACGAGGCCTTGAGTTAATGAAAAAAAATGGAGTTTTCAGCCTGTTTATCCCTCAATTGTGCAATTAGTTCTCATAGAAAGAATAATTTTTAAAATTGTTACAATTAAGAGGGAGTTTACACGGTGTCTATTCAGACATGTCTAACAAACACGTTTGTTTTGTTTGTTGGCGATCGGGGTGGAGAAGAAAGAGGGGTTGCCAAACAGACATGAAATGAGTTTTCATGTTTGTTTATATGAATTTCCATGTTTTTAATTTGTATGTATATGTATATTAGACTATTATACATGAAAACAGACATGTTTGGAAAGACATCGTGAAAAGACAATAGGTTTTTGGAAGCATGTTCAAAAGAGAATGTCAAAAACAGACATGTCTGAAAAGACTCTGTGTAAACTCCCTCTTAGACTTTGAGTGTTTAAAATTATTATGCGCTTTAGGGTTTTATTTGTATAATATTTTTAGCTTTTATAAAATTTTTGGAAAAGGTTTCCTGATGATCTGGCTTAAGCAACCAGTGAAATGCGCGTAGAGGCTATCTTTCCCTCAACAATAAATTTCAGCGTATTTATCAAATATGAAAAATTGGGAATTTAGCACGTCATACCAAAATCTTAATAAGAATAATTTTTATTTGGAAACTCCGTCCATGTAATTGTTTTGTAATTTAAAATCAAAAATTAATAATTTTTGAAAATTTAACTGAAATTATCTGATCACTTTTTACACAGTGTAAGTTTTAATCAGCAAAGAAAGAAGGAAGTGCATGTTATAATTAAAATTTAAATTTAACATTTTTATTTCACTAATGCAAAATTGTTTAAAATTAATTACTCATGTCCATGACTAATTCCCGCCTTAAGTTTTACGAAGTATTAAAATGAGATTTAATTTTTTTTCAAAATATTACAAACTCCAATAAGAAACTCAAAGTATCAATACTACTTATTGTAGCACCCTTGATAATTCTAATTATATGTACTGAGAAAATATTTAGCCAATTTACCAAAAACAATTTAACTTACAAGTTTGATCAATAAGGCACGTAAACAAATTATTGCTTTTGTTTTATACAAAAATTTTAATGCATGATTTAAATATTTTTTTTATAATGCATAATTTAAATTAATTTATTGTGGTCTTATAAAACAGTAATAAATTTGTAAAATATTTTACGAACCTTAAACGAATTGTGGAATTATTAAAAATAGTCGTATAGCTATAAATAATATTGAATAAATGTTACTGAACCGCAAAAACATCTTAACGCCCCAGAAAATAATGACGAGTAAATCTGAAAGATGTTGTAATATTGTAAATAAATGAAAGTGCATTTACCGCTACAACTACTACGTACGATTACGGTTGGTATCGAACAGACGACTTCAGTCGTATCACATACAAATACAATGAACTTTTCCAAACATTTCCAATTACAAAAGTGACAGAGTATTAAAGGTATTTAAACGTTTTAAGTGCTTTTTTCAATACGGTTGTAATTTGAGAGTTGAATTCAAGATCATGGGAAAGGTTAAAAATACGTATGTACATGCGAATATAAACCATGAAATTAACAGTGTATTAATTTCGATTATAAATTAAGGACATTGACCCAATGTGCATAAAATTTATATTTATTCTCTTAAATGCTTAATAAATATAATAAAGTGAACTTATTAATATAAACCAGTGTTCGAAAATAAACAGTACATTAATTAACGTACGGCTCACACACCCAGGAACGATATCTATTTTTTTTAGTGATTGTGTAGACATACACAACCCTTAATACCGCTCGTAACTATTTTTAAGAAAAAACCGAACATTATATAATGTTCGGTTCTTCGTTAAAAAACAGAACAATTGTAGTGATACTGTAGACAAACATTATATTTTAATGTTCTATAATGTTTTTTTCGTGTGTGTATTTTGTTTTTGTAAAATAGTTTTTTTTACCAGCCAAAAGGGACGAACATTAACGAGCCGAACCGAACACATTGAAATTTGTGGATTTTGAAAAAAACCGAACGGAATTAAATGTTCACATCTATTGTTGAGTTTGATAAAAACAGTAATATTTTTGTGTTCGAAAGATGACTAACAGGGAAACGTTATTTTTTTTAATGATTTTCTACACAAACACTATTAGCGTTTGTGTTTTCCACAAATCTACCGAACCAAGCATTAAAAAACGATATTTAGTGATTATTTTCGAACACTGATATAAACTAAACTAGCTGGCCCGGCAAACGTCGTTTTGCCACATAGCTTATTTCTTTCAGATGTAACAGTGGCTGCTAGCCAAATTTTAAGAAAAAATTATCGGCTTTAGTTCTTTCCAGATGTTACACTATTTGCCTGCCAAATTTCAAGAAAATTAATTGATAAGTTAAGAAGATATAGGGAGGCTGAGCTTTTACCCCTCTTGCCCTATTTAATGCTCTGTCCTCTTTCCGATGTTACAGTGTATGCATGCCAAATTTTAAGAAAACCGGTTGATTAGTTAAGAAGATAGAGGAAGGGGTAGCATTTACCTCTCTTGCTCCATTTCACGCCCTAAATAATAAAAACTATAGGCTATAGTTCTTTCCAACTGTAACATTATTTGCCTACGAATTTTCAAAAAAAATCGATTGATTAGTTACGAAGATATAGGGAGGGGGAGCTTTTAGCCCCCTTACGTTATTTCAAACCCTATTCTCTTTCAGATGTTACATTGTCTGCATGCCAAATTTAAAGAAAACCGGTTGATTAGCTTAGAAGGTTGGGGAGTGGGAGCTTTTACCCATACTGCAATATTTTGCGTCCTCTAGCGATATTAAATATACTCACACCTATCAAATATACATACATAATTTCATAAAAATCGGTCAAGCCGTTTCAGAGGAAATCGAGATGGTGGGCATTTTGTTGATATTTGTATGGGAATATAAATACATGTTTCGGAATGAATGCAGTGTTCACTAAAATGGCTATAACTCATGAACCAATACACATTTGAAGACCGTTGATACATAAAAACCTTGGTATTGACGTCACCTTCCACGTGAACTAAATCGGTTCACGCATTACAGAAAACATCAATTACTAACACAATGCAACTTATTTTTATATATATTGACAGAAATTTCCATAAAAAAATCAATTTTAATCACACAGAAAGAAAGTCACTCGGGGTGAATCAAGTTTTTTATGATTATTATAAGTACGAGTCGTACTCAAAAATTCAAGAACGAATAACACTTAAACTTACTCAAAACAATTATAAATGGGATTACTATCAAAATCAATCTCGGAGTTTCTTGAAATAAGTATCAAATTCTTAAATCAAGTAAAAAAAAGATTAAACTTTTCATTGTGTTTAACCCTCCGGCTGACGCATGTTTTGATTTTCTATACAGCTTGAAAAAAGGTCTGGCCAGACACATGTGTACCGCGAAGGTATAGAAAGTAAATTTGAACTCTTGCTTATCATTTAGCTTATATTTTTGGTTAAATATGTATATACAAAAGATTTCTAAAGTTAAAACCATATCGGGCATGATGTTTGTGTTTTGTCATTCTGTAATGTGTAATACGAGTAAGTAAATAAATCATAATAACTTTTTCTTTCTATTTTCTTTTTAGGGATTTTTCAAGCACGAATTCAGGATAAAATCAACTTTATAATACTTGAATCAAGCTCGTTTGGAGATTGATTTAATATTAGTTTTACTTAAATCAATCTAATTTTCGGATTATTTTAAGTACGAATTCGGCTTAAAACAAGTTTATAATTCTTGAATCAAGCTTATTTTGAGATTAATTCAATCTTAGTTTTACTAAAGTCAATCTCATTATCGGATTATTTCAAGTACGAAATCGGGATTGAATATGGATAATTAA
Source organism: Pollenia angustigena (assembly GCA_930367215.1). NCBI lineage: Eukaryota > Metazoa > Arthropoda > Insecta > Diptera > Polleniidae > Pollenia > Pollenia angustigena. The sequence continues at coordinate 48,181,047 of OV884058.1, forward strand.
AGTATTTCGAATTTGAAAAACCATACTATAATCAATCTTTCTGTAATTGATTTAAGAAAATCCGTACTCACCGTACTATTAATACCACATCGGATTGATTTGAGTACGGATGTATTGATTTTTCTTTTGAGTGCAGACTTGGCCAAATGCATTTAATATTCTTATGTATTGAAACTTTTTTTATATTAAACAAAATCAAAGGAAATGCAAGTTAATTGCATTAACACTTACTTTAATACTTTAAATGCACTTATTTTGGCCTCATAAAAAGTAATCAAGAGGCGTTAAACGAGGGGGCCAGTGAACAGAAAAACTTCTGAAAATAAAGTTGTCGCCAAATTTTGCATACTTGTTAGAACCAAATGTCGCTGACGTTTAGCTAATTAATTTTTGAAAACAAAAATTCAGTCAGTATAGCTCTATTAAACCATTCACCGTAAAGGCAGCTCCTTTCTCATTTCAAAACAGCGTGTAAGCCGCACCAAACAGTTATGTTTAATGGATGTAATGGTGATTCGTTAACGGATTGAGAATTGTCTTTGCTCCAAATACGGCCATTTCGCTTATTGACATAGTCATTTAGCCAAAGATAAGCTTCGTAAAATGGACAAATTGCTCTGTGAAATTCGCCAAGGGATTTATTTTTAATGGGAGTATACTAAGTTTGTCATTCCGTGTGAAACTTTTTTATTACCCAAGACCCCAAGTATAAAGTATATATGGATGTATATTCTGGATTCTTGAGTAATTTTTAGTCGATTTAGCCATGTCTGTCTGCCCGTCTGTTGAAAACACGCTCATTTTCGAAAAACTCAAAGAAAATTAACAAACTTGGTGTCAAACTGCTTGTTGTTATCCTTAACAGTTTGGGATTGAAGCCCAGCAACATCGGATCAGTAGGAAAAGAACCATGAATCAAAATGTGGAACCACCACCCTAAATAATTTATAACTTTTTTACAAAAACTAGCATAAATGGTGGAATAATGCACGGAATGATATACGATTTTGCACAAATTCATTTTATTCGACTCGAAATCACATTGGTAAATGTCATGAAGATCGGTCTATAATTTACCCTAGGTCACATATAAACCCTACTCCCGAAAAACAGTTAAGAACTCCTAAAACTGTAATAAATACGGCTATCATAATAATATTTGTAACAGTGACGTATAGGACTAGAAATGGCACAGTGAAATTTCCTGAAAAATCGGTTCATAGCCTGCCCTAGGCCCCACATAAATTATACTCTCGGTAAAGCGTTTAGTACATCTTTAGCCGTAATAACCAATGCTATCATAATAGAATTTGGTACATCACAGTTTTATAGCACTCAAAGTCACACTGTCAAATTTCGTGAAGAATGGTCTATAATTTACTATATGCCCCACATAAGCCGCACGGAAAACAGTTTATTACGCCTAAAACCGTTATAAATAATGCTATCAGAATAAAATTAACTACTTCACAGTTTTATAGGACTAGAAATCACGCTAATAAATTTCGTGATGATCGGCCTATAATTAACTATATGCCCCACTTGGGTAAATTAATTAAATACGCCTAAAACTCTAGCAGATATAGATATTGCGGTAAAATTTCTTCCGACTAAGCTTCATATAGCCAGAAAAAACGTCATGCAATTTCACCGCTGTATTGAAATTTATTCAAATTTATGTTTTTTAAGAAAGAACTCTGCAGAATCATTTAAGTTCGGCTTAAACTGTAACGAATCATGATATTTTACTCAAGTTAGTTAAAATTGCTTAAAAAAAGCATAAAACTTTCTGATTGTCGGTCAATAATTCAATATAGGTCTTAACCGCAACCAATTTTAATGATGACGTCTGTTTTCATAAAGATTAATTAATAATAAAAAGATATCATACAGATCCCACTCCTGAAATATTCGAACTGTCGGTGGAGGGTGTCACTTGTTTTTAAGTAGATTTCCTCAAAGGAACCCTTGTTCTATCGTGAAACGATTCATGATGACTTGCCAAATCTTGTGCTGCCCACACACGAGTTATTTGTTCGCGTACCATTTCTCCACACACGACGAACAAATCACAATAACCTTAAACGTCACAAAGAAACCATGAATTGTGAGGCGGATAATGCACTTTCGATAATTTAGTTGTGTACACAAAAAAAAAAAAAAAAAAAAAAAAAGAAGCATATGGACGAATGATTGAATTTAAAGAATAAATAGACATTCACATGTTATTTTATTAAAAACTATGGAAATCACATCTTCGAAATAGATACAATTTTACCTTTCGCTGTACACTTAAATGAAAAAAATTGTAAAATGTTCGCACACAAACCCACTAACACATCGAACAAATCACAAGAAATTGAAAACGTTCGATTACTTGGGATTTGAGCGCGCACTGCCCTATTAAAAACTAACAAGACGTCGAGCGCCGACAAATCACACGCAAAAATCACTCGTTTGTGGTCAGATTTTCTGAACAGGAATGTGAACACAGTTTGACATTATCAGCTTGTCAAACCGATAGTTCAGGAATAACTCACATATGTGTATTTCTACAGGAAAGGCTACTTCTTGTCACGTTTTGTCACCAAGCATTTTAAATTTTTTCTCAAAGAATAATTTATGTATTCATAAAATTTTTTGTATTTTGGTGTAAAGCGCAATTTAGTACAAGAGAAGAAAAATTTGAACAACATGGATCTAAAAATTATTTGATTGGTAACGTAAGGTTACACTTCTGTGAAAGTGCCCATATGCACATAACAATTTTGAGATAAATCGCTCATGTATAAATCCGTATTAATTAATACCTTAAAACTTCTGTTAATAACTGAAGCATTCAATCAAATTGTATAAACGGTAGCCGCTCCAATAACAAAAAATACTCTTGTTTCTTTTTTTTCAAAAAGTGTTATTTAAAACCATTGCAAATCAAATATTTTTAGTATCTCATATTAAAACAAATGTATCTACGGTACCACAAGTATGCAATTTTGAGTGTTTGTCGAAATGTAAAAATATTTCAGTGCGAACGCACGACATTACTTAGTTTAGTGCTATTAATGTTGTGCTCGATGTTGTTGTTGTTGTTAAACACGTAACAAACTTGTTGATACTCACATGTTTAGTACGAACACCGAACATATTATGTACATATATGTATGGCTAAACATTTATCTGTATGCCTGAGATAGTTGTGTGTACGAATGAATGAATTTATGTATGCATGTAAGTATGTATTTTAATAATACAATAATAATATTGTATGTACGTATTATTTTTATTTCAAGTTCATTACCATCATCATCATCGTGTTTATGTGAAAAGAGATTGTACGTGTGTGTGGGTTTGTCTATACATAAAGGTACCTCATATAGATAAGTTGGAATAGTAGGGACTTTAATGATCATCATAAACAGCAACACCATTATCACAGCCAACAACATTATTATTAACCGCAGCAGCAGCAACAGCTGAAGCAACAAAAAAATGTCACTTTAATGCGAAGAAGAACACATGTTTAGATTTGTTTTGATATAGGTACATATTGCAGAAGGGGTTTTTTCTAACTGTAATTTAATGCTAAACTTCATAATAATATTATGCAAAGTACACCGAGACCTTGAGCGACAATCAGGAAATATTCGCTTATGCAAAAAGTTAACTTAACTAAAAAAACTTAAGTAGTTTTGAGTTGTGCGGGATCTGCTTCAGACGTTAGAGTTCAACAGAAGTACACGAATTCGTACAAATCGTCGTAGAAATGACGAGAATTGGTAATAAGAGCAATTGTCATTGTATGTACTTACAATACTTAGTTGAAATAGGGCAAGTATATTTTTAAAATTCTTAATGCACATAGTTTTACGAATTTTTTAAAATAATGACGATTATTAGGTATAATTTTAAATATTTTAAAAATGGAATGTGGGAATTATTTATTTTTTTTTATACCCTTCACCGAAGGTAAAAGGGTATACATACATATTTAATTTTTTCATTCCGTTTGTAATTTCTACAATATCGATCCTACACCCTATAAAGTATATATATTCTGGGTCCTTATGAAAAGCGAAGTTAAAATCCGGTTGTCCGTCTCAACTATGTTGAGTTGTGAAAAGTAAACGGGCCATATTTCATTTTAATGATATTCAACAACGTTGCTTTATGGTTCAGTTATCCAGGGGGTTTGTTAAGTTAGAAACTGTGAGTTCCCTGGTTCGAATCTTGGTTTTTTAAAGAGAAATTTTTTTTTAATATTTTTATTTTATTGACCAGTTTTCGATTTGATGTGAACATAAAACCACGACTGCCCATAAATCCCTTTTTACTGTTGTTGTTTTATTTATTTTTTCTGTTTATCTGGAGAACGGCAAGAGACAGAGTTTCCAAATTAGGAAAAGGCATCTTGGTTATCACATCTTATAAAAGGACTGTATTTAAGAAGACATTTTGAATTTCTGTGTATCTGGAGAACGCAAAGAGCCAAAGTTTTGAAAACGGGAGCGAATACATCTCGGTTATCAATACACAACTTTCCACAAAATGTGAGCGGGATCGGAGAAGTGGGCGTGGCAGTTAATACTATTGTTATATATAAAGACTGGTAAGAGAAAATTTTTTTCCAAATTTGGTACACATACTTAGCTGAGCTACCAATACATAAAATCTCTAAAAATATGGGCGGGGTTAGAGAAGTGAGCGTGGAACCTCCGTGCAAAGACAATCGATTTCTGGGTGTCTCTAGAACGGCAAGAGCCAAAGTTTCCAAATTAGGTACAAGCATCTTAGTTATCAATACATAACATCCGACCAAATGTGGTCGGGATTGAAAAAGTGAGCGTGGCACTTCTCTTACAAATACAAGAGCTTAAGTTTCCAAATAAGGTACCACATACGACAAAATGTGGGCTGGATTAAAAGGATGGGCGTTTCACGAAATGAACTTATTTATAGTAACGGTAACTAACTTTCTGAACTTATCGCACCATGTTGATAGGTATATAGGATTTCTTAAAGCCGAACATAGCAATCTTATTTCTTTAAATAATAATCTTAAGCATCTTGAACTACTTTAATAATAATGGTTTATCTTTAGCTCCAGCCCAACATATTGCCTTTAAAAAAAGTTTATTTTATCAACATTAAACATGAAATTATATCATTCAATGTTCGACGAAGGCACCAAAGACAATAGCCCGAAACTCATGCTCCAAATTTCACCTCAGTGGATTTTTTATGCCGCATTTGGGCAAATGAGAATCCACGAGTGATTTTCGAAAAGCCTATGCATTTACAAAGAGTGACTGCTTGGTGCGGTTTATGGGCTGGAGGCGTCATCAGGCCGTACTTCTTCGAAAATGTGGTCGGACTAGCAGTTACCGCGAATGTTCTTCATTATCACGAGATGAAAACGGACTTCTTGCGACCAGGAATTGAGGATGTGGACCTGGACGGTATGTGGTTCCAACAGGATGGTGCAACTTGTCTTACAGCCAACGAGACAATGGTTCCTTTGCGTGATAATTTCAATGGCCTTGTAGTCTACGTTGTGGCGATGTTAATTGGCCATCAAGAACATGAGATATGACACCATTCAACTTCTTTCTTTGGGGACATTTCAAACAAAAAGTGTACGTCAATAAGTCAAGAACAGTTCAAAAGCTAAAGGATGAGATAATTCGGCACAGTAACGGCATTGAACCTGTCTAAGAGTCGTTGAAAATATGGACCATCGGATAGAGGTATGCCACCGAAGCAATGTTTCACACATAATTGCCATATAACCTATAATATTAAGATAATTCTCTGAAAACTTTTTGTTTTAATTACAATCAACATCGTGCGTTTTGGTTGTGATCTTTTTAAGCAAAAGAGATAATACTATTGTTTGTAATACAACGTAGACGCTGTTGTTTAGGTATGGCATATCGTCGTAAACGCTTAGCGGAAGGAGAAAACAGCAGCGTTGATGCTTTTGATGCATTAAATTTAACTAGGGCTCTTCTTAGACCAAAAGTTCGTGCAATGTATGTAAAACGGATTTTGGTAATTCCGAGTCCTGAAATTTTTTTGAATTTTTAGAAAACCCGTTTTACATACATTGCACGATGTTTTGGTCTTTGAAGACCCCTAATGAAATTTAATGCAGAAAATATTCGTCCAACATTTTAACCCTCTAAACAAAAATTACCCCTTAAAATTAGTGTTAGAGGGTTAATATATTCTAAGAAAAGAATTGTCACACAATTCTACTAAAGACATCTGAAATCGACTTTTAGCTCAGAAGTACATTTAGTATATTTTTTTGACTTATACCAAGCGCCTTTTCAAAAAATTCAAAAACTTTAGGGCCGATATTTCGGGAAACCGAGCTAACTTTTCAAAACCCTTTGACAGATTTGCTGGTTTTTTTTGTTGCACAGTGTAATAAGATTGATCATGGGAGTTCATTATGTCGAAACCATTTTTTTCTAAAAGGCTTTGTGACCAATTAAAAAAGGGAAGTACTCAGATTTTTTAAGAATATTTTTTTTAATTTTTATAAAAAGCAAGAAACTGAATAAAAAACCTCGAATTACGATGTTATTTTACAACACAAAAATTTGTCTTGTCTTATATCCGAAACGAGTTATTGTTGTCATACTAAAGTAATTTAAAATGTTATGCCACTAAAATAATATTAAAGCTTAAACGCAAATGTAATGCTACCAACTGAAATTACATAAATTTTCGATTAAGACAACCAACTCCTTGATGGTCAGTGCATTGAACTTCCATTATCGCGTTACACGGGTTCTGGGTGTGTTTTTATGTTTCATTTGTGAGACACACATCAAATTTTGCTTTTGTTTTGTTTGTTAAAAAATTTTTATACTTTTGGGCAAAAAAATTTAACAAAAGTGCTTTTATTTTTATTTACTAGCACTTGCCAAAATTTAAGTGTGATTTAATACTTTTTGCAAACATAATTTAAGTTTATTTTTGTGTGCTTTTTGGCGAATGTAAATTTTTAATTCGAATAGTGATAACAAAAAAGAAAAAAAAAAAAGACGAAATATAAAACTAAATAAACAATCATTTAGAATTCATTGACCCGCAGCAGCACATTGACTGAATAACAATTAAGAACAATATAACTGGGCTGGGTCGAATCGGGCATACCCTTCGGCTTCATGAACGAGGTTGATGAAGTTTTTGACAGAGAGACAAAATTAAAAGTAAACTAAAAAACAGTTCATTTAAATTTTCTTAATTTTATTTTTAATTCAGGAAATTTGGATAAGATTTGGTATAAAAATTCCCAAATGATGATAATTTAGTCATTTTATTTAAAAATAGCGCAAAATCAGCATTAGAGCGTCAAATCAGAAATGAAAGCAGTTCGGATTTGTTTCGGCCTTATGAATCTCAGTCTTAAATTCAAAGTATATTGATTTTCCTAAAGTTTCTTAGACATGATTCCTACGTATTCCAGAGATCATTAAAAAAAGGAACCCTTTTGGCTAATAATGGTATCAAAACTTGATTAGGCATAGCTGAAGCTAGCACCTTAAAATACAGTGGCTGTCAGCTTAATTGATGCAAGCAAATCTAAAAACGCAAGTCCGTGTAACTCGTTAAAGCCTAGATTACACTATCTCACAAGTCTTACGTATTCCATAATACTTTGTGAGATAGAAATCTAATAAGTTTTGATGCGACTGTCAAAAAATCTAATGTAACATGGCAGTTTGTGTTCGTTCACACCATCACACAAAGTATAAACACTCACATTTGAAATAAAATGCAACCCTGATCCAATGAAAAGTATTATTGTTTAGAAATTTTTCAAAAAACGATGAAGTCGTATGGGATGTCAAACTTTTTTCATAATACTTGTCATTTTCGTGACACATTGCATTCACACTATCACACTTTGTCATATTACTGGAGTTTTTGACATGTATTAATACAAAGTATAATAGTGTAATCTAGCCTTAAGTAATAGGAATATTAAAAAGAAACAAAAATCACAATCAAAAATAATTGGCAACCTGGATTTTTAAAAAAACTTCTTTTGTTTTATAATATTTTCTTTTGTTAAATAAGAAAAATAACAATAACAAAAAATACACTGTTTTTGAATCGCTCAGCTTATTTGATGCAAGAAAGTTTTAGCTGTAATTTTACCGTTATATTTAAAAATAAAAATGCAATTATTTATTATTTTGCCATTACTATTCTTTTTTCATCACTATAAAAGTGGGGAAAATCAGCGCAAAATAGGAACAATATTAAATTTGTCTTCATCTACTGTTCAGCACATAACAGAGCGCTATTCAAAGGAGAATAGAATTGAAAACAAGGGTAGAATTGCTCCTAACAATATTTAGTCTACATGTGATGAACGTTGGATCATTAGCAAAATCAAGGAAAACCCAAGGTTATCAGCACAAAATATAGCTGATGAAGTGACCACTGGTGTTGGGAAGATGTGTAGTGCATCAACGATTCGGCGTGTCCTACGATGATCCTCCCCATGCTGCACTTGCCTAAAACCCGCAAAGTGTGAGACTCTGTGGAAGACCTCAAACAATAAGGTGCCGAACTGTTTTTGGAGAACCAGCAAATCGATTACCGAATTAAATTTATTAGCTCGAAACAGAAATAACTGAATATCTCTTGTGGAAATCTTAAGCTCTTAAAAATAGAGTATGGATTTTATAATCCATTAATTTGTATGAAGAAAGGTCAACGAAAAAAAAGGAAAAAAGCAAATGTACATACGTTTTCAAGACAATGTCTTGTCAAAAAGTAAGAAAAACAAAAGTAAGGAAGAAACATGTAAATAAAATTGAAAATTGATAATAAATTACAGCAAATTTCGATTCACCAATACTATGTGTAAAAGATTGGTGTTTGACTATAGACTGATTCTAGACAATTCTGATGATGGAAATGTGGCTATTCTCAAAACATATAAATTATAAAAAAAAAAATTATTCATTTCATGTTTTACATTTTTTGCTTCACTAAAAATAATTACATAAATGCAAATTAAATTTGATGAGCTTAAGCTTAATATAACTATAAAAACTTCAATAATATTAGTAATCAGGCCTGTAATACATTTCGATCGAAGTGGTTTTTATTCCGTAGTTGCAATTCCGGTGGAATTTATTTTAAGCTTTTTAATTAACTTTTCGTTTTTTGGAGAAGCAAAATACGAAATCACTTCCATTTTCGGTCGAAATTGATTTCTGTGACATGCCAGAATACAAAAGAACTTTTAAAATTTGGATCTTATGAATCTTATTTATATTAAGAGGCCTATTATTAATCAAAACAAGAAACATTGTAATTTGAGAAGAAAGGTTTATCGTTTAAATATTATCCAAATTTTTTCTGGTAAAACAGATCAGAGAGGTCCGACTGAATTTAACTAAATGCCTAGGTAATGTTGACTTTGGGGACACAGTCCGATTGGGATAACCGAAGTAGCTACATTCTTTAAAAAACGTCTTCAGTATTTTTGTATCGTTCGTTGTGTATGTGGCACCGATTTTCGGAAACTTTATAAGCTTTATAAATATCGGGTGATTTTTTAGCTATTATCTTTTTGGCAACACTGGTTTAAACAGCTGACGCGCGTTTAGTGTTTTGTTTCACTGTCAAGCATCTTCAGTTTGGTCTGAATCGTCTTACAGACGAACAACGCTTGCTAATTATTGAATTTTATTATCAAAATGCGTGCTCTGTTAAGAAAGTTCATCGCGCGCTTCTTGTGTTCAGCGACGAAGCTCATTTTTGGCTCAATGGGTACGTTAATAAGCAGAATTGTTGATTTGGAGTGAAGATCAGCCAGAAGCAATGCAAGGGCTACCAATGCATCCAGAAAAGTCCAAGTTTGGTGCGGTTTATGGGCTGGTGGCATCATTGGACCGTACTTCTTTATGATGATGCGAATCGTAATGTAACTGTGAATGGTGAGCGCTACCGTGAGATGATATCCAACTTTTTTTTGCCCAAAATGCAAGAGCTTGACTTGCATGACATGTGGTCTCAACAAGACGGTGCCCCATGCCACACAGCACGCTTAACAATGGATTTATTGAGAAGCGAGTTCGGTGAACCTTTTATTTCACGTTCGAGACCGGTCAATTGGCCTCCTAGATCGTGCGATTTAACGCCTTTAGACTATTTTTTGTGGGGCTTGTTAAAGCTAATGTCTATACTGAGCCTAACTAGAAGACATTTTTAAAATTTGAATACAGCAGTTAGTGGTTACACTGGTAACAACTAATAAACAACAAGTAGAATTAAGATTTGAATACATATTGTAAATTTCGATAAGAAAGATTCAATAATAAAAATAAATTAAAAAAAAAAAAAAAAACAAAAAATGTCTATACTCACATGCCCGCTTCAATTGACGCATTAGCAGACAACATTTAAGAATTTATTCATAAGATACCGGCCGGAATGTTGGAAAGAGTGTGCCAAAATTGGACTAAGCGGATGGACCATTTGAGGCGCAGTCACGGTCAACATTTGCATGAAATAATCTTCAAACATTAAATTATATGGGCCGTACTATCGCTTCAAATAAAGATTTCATGAATTTCAAGTGTTTTTGTCAAGAATAAAAACTGGGAATTAAGCACGAATAACAAAATCTTTTGAAATTAAAAGTTTGTATTCCCAAAAATTGAAATTACTTTTTGATAATAAACAGGCAAGTGCACGGCCTAAAAAACACTTAATTGACAACATCTTTTGTAAGTTGTTGTTGTTTTTATTTTGTTTTTCTTAACCTGCTTACAACTACAATTAATGTTGTGAGAATTTCAACTAATTGTAGTGGGGAATGTAAGATGAGATAAACCCACTGTTGTTTATTGTTGATGTGTTTTGTTTAAACTTTGATATTATTACAAGTAGAACTGTTGCTATAATTCTTATACGTTTAACAGTTTTATTTGGTTTAATATCTTTAGTTTTTCTAAAATCTTTATGGATGAAGTTTCCTGATGATCTGGCCTAAGCAACCAGTGAAATGCGCATAGGAATAGCTTATCCCATCAACAATAAATTTCAAGTGTTTTTGTCAAGAATAAAAACTGGGAATTAAGCACGAATAACAAAATCTTTTGAGATTTCATTAATTTTTCTGAATTTTATGTGTTTCTTTTTTTAAAACTTTCCTATAGCTCTGAAAAAATCACCCATAATATAGGCCTTATATCTCTTTAATCGGTCAGAAAATTGTTTTATTTTAAAGTTTCCAGCCCTTTCTATTTACAAGACCTCTCTATCGGTTTTTCCAGCACACTTTTACCCGCAGATGTTATTTGTAAATTTTATAATCTTTTGATTTTTACCAGAGCCTGTGCGCAATACGATAATTAGGTTTTTCCAATATTTTAATCTTGTTTGGAGATATAAAGTTAAAAGCTGACATGGTTCCCGTCTGGTAACACAGGAGTCAAAAGTCCCCAGAGCTCCCATTAGCCTTGGAATATTTATTAACAAGGGCCTTTTTGGAAACAACGTAGTGCATTTGGTTTATACCCAACTCTCGGAATGGGAGATTTGAAAAATTATGGGCTAAGGGCTGCTTCAGCCAAGGACGGAGTTCGTCCTTGTGGCGAATATCTCTATATCCTGTTTCCATTTGAAAGAAGTACGTCTGCAGCTTAGATACAAGGATTCACCTGCTTTGGGGGACTCCTGACTGATATACCTCCAGACTCCACAAATAAGTGAGTAAGGTCAATGCCCAGCAGACTGCAGGCCATGATTTATGCGAACAGCGGTCCAACTGAATACAGCGCTTAAGAAAAATAAAAAGGTCTTATGTGTGCTTACAAAATGTAGAAATACTTTTGCCCCTAATAAGTTTATAATTTTTTTTCTATATTTTTTTTAAATGGAATAATAATCTTTGTTCAATAAAACTGCATTTAATTTTTTTTAATTGTTCATATAATTTTAAGAATATAAGCAATTTATGCGATGTACGAATTAAGATAATTGTCTGAAAACTTTTTGTTTTATTTACAATTAACATTGTGCGTTTTGTTGGACCACTCTATATCTCTGCCACGTCTTTCTACTACTTCGCCTTTGAGAATTGCGTTGAGTGGTTTCTATTTGCTGTTCTTTATGAGATGTCTCAAGTCTTACATTTACCGAGTTTTTATCGTTTTAATGATTTCGCGACCGAAGCTTATTCTGCTTGATATCCCGCTCTTTGCAACTTGGTCGGCTTATGGTATTTTTAAAGAACAAGGAAGAACTTATAGAATAAAATTACTTATGTATATCATATCAAAGATAGTGATTGTGTATATACAAATTAATAAAATAAGTAAATTTAAAGTTAAAGTTAACAATAAAAGTTATAAGTAGTTTTTGGGTCTATTGGGGAGAAAGACTTCGATTTTTGATTTTGTTCGCGGTTGAAAAGTTCTATGGTTATGGCTTCGTGATGGAGAAGTAATTTAACCATAATATGGTTAAATTCAGCTAGAATTTTCGTTAAAAAAATTTTGTTGGATGTGAACACATTGAGAAAGGTTTTTTCTCTGCGTGTAGAGTTTGAAACGAAATTAAAAGCTTAATCTTTTTATTTACATATTAAAATAATATTTAAATTTTATTGGCATGTTTATAACAAATATTTGCAAATTTCTAGCCAGAAGTTCCAGTTTTATTTTTCATTTTTAACCGGCAGAAGAACGTTAATTGACCTCTTTTGAAATTTATTCAATACCTGGTTGGATCAGGCCATTAAAACTTTGGAATTTTTGAAAACTAAAATAAAATCGATAGTGATAGAATTAAAATTAATTGGGACTTTTAAGAAAATATATGCACATGTTTAATTCTAATTGAAAGGGAAATCATGTATAAAAAGATAAAATTCTTGATATTTTATATGATTTATATAAATTATTTAATAAAAGTTGACTAAAGTTCGACCAAACGTTCCGTTAATTTTTCGCCAAAACACGAAGTTTTACAGAACTTTGTAAAATAAATTTTGTACATGTCGTGGGTGGTTATTAGTTTTCCTTTTGCAAATTTTTTGTCTTTTGAAAGAGAGAATATCGAACAAATGAATCAAACAGTACGTACATAAAGTTTTTATGTATCGAAGATTCATTCCAGTTGGACACGTCTTTAAGACGGATGCACGACAAGCTAAATTTTTAAACGATATGTGGGGGACAGCCAGACGAAATCAGCAACGATATTTTTGAACAAGGGTCATGAATATCGTCCGCTGCACAAAGCAAGACAGTGTCGCTCTTTATGTCATTCAGTGTATATAAATGATTACCCCGTTTTTCGCCGACCGGTAATTAAATTACCAGCACTGCTTCTATTTTTTTAAGGTTTTTTCTTATATTTACTTAGACTCTAATTTCGTTATTATCATCAACATCGATAACCGACACTGTCGCCTACTTTGTCGTCAACGACTATATTCTCGGCAATGTTGCCAACGGCTGTGTGCACGACAATGTCATATACTTTTATTTTAAACACACATACTAAAGTACAAAGTTTAAATTAATACATATCGCACTGGTTCCTCTTAAAGGAGTCAATTCAAAATTTAAAATTTTTCAGTAGAGGCAAAAAACTGTTTTTTTTTATTAATATTTACAATGTTAATTTGAAATAATAAGATCCCTTTCAGACTCGGCAAGTTAGATGCGCAAGTCACTTGCCGAGTATAACAAAGTCTGTACAACATTATTTTTTCCTTACTCCGACCTTACCGCTGACGTCTACAAACCAAGAGTTGCGCAAGTAACTTGCCGAGTGTGAAAGGGCTGTTATTGCATTGTAAAGAAATACGAGTAAGAAGTTTACAACGGTAGTTGTTTTTATAATTTTTTCAAGGATTATCGAATAATACCAAGTTTTTAGAGTTGTTCCCCTTGTTCAAAGTAAACCGATGCGACATAAACTCTAGCACAACTTAAAATATTTCTCTTTAGTTGAAACAAAACTGATATGAATTCTGCTTACATATTGGGACAACTCGAAATATTTCGGGGGGTGCTTTAATACCATGTGAGATAAGGCCATGATAGACTTATCTCTCATTCAATAGGGAAATAAAGTCTTTTTTTTTATTTGAATGTGAGATAAGGCCATCATGGTCTTAGCTCACTTTAGCAATATTAGAAAATGGCTTTATCTCTCATTTCAGTTCCGGAGACACTAAAGTTAAGTATTGAAATCTGGCTTCGCATACTAAAGTTTTCCTGCGTGGCGGCATGCGGCCGTGCTTAGGGGGTTTTTCCTCCAGTAGGACGCGGCAGGTGGCTTCGCAAGAATAAAAAAATGTTTTTCAATGATAACTAAGGACTTTCCCTTTTACAGAATGTTTACAACATGCATTACAATATTCTGAAAAAATATGGCTTTATCTCTCATTTGCGAAAAAAAATATGGCTTATCTCTCATTTCGCAAAATTTTAAATATGACCTTACCTCTCAATGATTGGGCAATAAGGCCATTATGGCTTTATCTCCCATTCAATTGAGCAATAAAGCCATTATGGTCTTATCTCACATGGTTTTAAAGCACCCCCCCCCCCCCCCAATTTTTCTCTTTAGCAACTTTTATATCAAGAAGAGGGATACAACTGTATTTTTTTGGCGATAGAGTCAAGAAAATATTGTCAGATTTTTACGGCGATGCGCAACATGACCCCAGGAAATATGGCCCCAAAAGTAAAATGAAAAACGGCCCCAAAATTTTACATGAGACACAACAACACTCAATTTTGGCGCAATTTTTCGTTTTTTTTGGGGTTATTTTTCATTTTTTCGTTAGGGTGTTTTTGCATTTTAATTAAAAATGCAAATTTTAAGAAATAAAAAATCACCCCAAACGTTTTTACACAAATTTTATAAAATTCTATGTAAAAGTTTCTAGGGATAGTATAAAAAACCCGAATTCTTATACCAAAGTAGAGAAAATCCTTGACGGTTATGCAGAGATGCTTTAGTTAGCGAAGCCGGTGTTTGTTATACAATAGAGGAAAAAATCATTAAGCCCGGCCGAAGGCCGGCTATTAAGAGAAGCTTTACTGAGCGAAGCCAGAGTTCGTTATACCATAGAAAAGAAAATCCTTGCGCCCGGCCGAAGGCCTATATAGTGAAGCTTTAGTGAGCGAAGCCAGTGTTCGTTATACCAAAGAGAAGAAAATCCGTTCACCCGGCCGAAGGCCGGCTATATAGAGAAGCTTTAGTTAGCGAAGCCAGTATTCGTTATACCATACAAGAGAAAATCCTTGCGCCAGGCCGCAGGCCGTCTATAACGTGAAGCTTTAGTAAGCAAAGCCAGTTTTCGTTATACCATAGAGAAAAAAATCCTTGCGCATGGCCGAAAGCTCAACCATGCTATCAATCGTACGATTTTTAAAACCAAAACTGTATAATTATCCGGATTTTGAAATCGGGATTCTAAATTTGTGATTTTTAGTTTCGGGCATATGAACTCCACCGAAAATGTTTAATGTAACTTTCTTTGTGTTCTTTTTTGGGGTTCAAATTCATTATAAATTTTGAGGTGATTTTTCATAATGAAGAATAAACCCAAATTTAGGGTCATATTTCATTTTATTTTTAGGGTTATTTTTCATTTTTTTGGGGCAATTTTTCATTAAAAAAATGGGGCCATATTGCATTATGAAAAATAGCCCCAAATTTGGGGTAAATTTTCATTTATTTTTTGCGGCCATATTTCCTGGGGCCATCTTTCGCAGCGCCGATTTTTACAGTGGGTAAAAATTTAAAAAATTTTAGGACTCTCTTTAGAGGAATCAGTGCGATATCTAAATTTTAATATTTTTGATTTTCAATTATGTGTTCATCTTCTTTCTTTCTGGCTTTATCCTTGTCCTTATCCGAAAGATTATTATTGAATCCTTTTGTAAAATCCTCATAACTATACTCCTCTTTGTAAAATCAATTTGCAAAAATACTCCGTTACCTTCAACTTTTCTCACTTCAATAAATATTTTTACTTTTTATTTTTGTTTTACAGTTTTGTTTAATTTCTTTATTTAACAATTATTATATTTTGGTAAACTCGTTACATAAAAACTCATCTTTCAATCTTTTATAGAATACCGTATTGAAGACTTTGAGTTTTATATTGTAGTCAATAGCGTTTTATAGACGACAATGTCAGTTATACTGTCCTGCATAGATTTAAATGGAAGACAACTTAAGGTGCATGTAGACTTCAACTTTTTAAGTCACATGTAATTGTGCATGTCTGTCAAAATGGCTGTTTTACAGAAGGTTTATAATATTCGGTCACAAACGTACATGTAATTTGCTTCTGACATTGTCTCTGTTTTTTCCCATAGTTGTTACAAAACCAAAATAATAATGCCGCCACGAAAGTTTGTATTTACGCCGTTAAATAATTTAGCCATCTTAACATATTTTTCTTTTAATTCAAAGATACCAATTTAGGATATTATAGTGAAACGGTTTTTATATATATAATTACATAAATTCTATTCAATGGTGCGATGATTATATATATTTCAGTCTTGTAAAATATTAACTTCAGCCGGCTAATGATTCCGTCAATAGTGGACGCCGCTGCCGGTTTCTTCGCGGCATAGATTTCTGATGTCAGATGGTTTGTCAGAAGAAAATAGAGCACGCTCTAATTGAAATTTTGTCAGATGACTTTGCATCTGACTACTACATGTATGTATTTTGCAGTGGGAAATTTGACATGTCAGATGACAAAAACATGTCGTGTACGGTCGCCTTTATAAGACAATGTCGCTCATCCTGTCCTTCATAAATTTTGATTGGGAATACAAAGTAAGACTTTGTTGCTCATACACTGAAAGAAAAATGCTTCATATATTTAATGAATCATTTTCATAAAAAAGTTTTCCTTGGGTAAATGAAAATTTTCATTGTCTAAATGGAATTTCATAGGTTTGATGAAGTATTTTCGTTAAAATCGCTTCATTAGATTTCGTAATTACGTTAAAAATTTTCATTGGATATATGAAAACTTAAGTTTGTCCAAGTAAAACAAAAAATTTTAATTGGGAACACAAAAAAACAATAAACAAACATAACTATATTCATAACTTAATACAAAATTATAGTTTCATTAAAAAAATGTTTAATTGTTATTTAAAAAATGTAAGATTTAATAATTTCATACATCTAATGTTACATGTATGCCATTAAATTTATGAAATCAAAAAATTTTTTTATAAAAGCAACATATTTCAATAATTGCCTTCATAAATTGAAGCACAGCCGCGAATAACGTTTTAAGTTGCAAAATAATCATTTTTCAGGAGAGCAAAAAAACGTTTTTTGACAGGCAGCATTATTTGTTTTAAAAATTTGTTTTTCTATTATTAAAAATAATGATAATAAAAACTTTAATGCAAAAGGCTTTTAAAACATTATTCTGAACTGCAAAACCATTTCGGTTTCATCATTTTGTTAGTAACTTGCAATGTTCTTCCAGTGGCTGACACTTTGTGCGCCATTTTGAAGGCGTTAAGGTGCATAGTTTTGGTTGATTTGATGTTTGAACTGTGTAATAGAGTAAGGTTAATGGTTATTTGCAAAAAAACGGTTTTTGCAAAATGTGGCGTTTACAACGTTATTCGCGGCTGTGCTTCAATTTAAATTTTCATTATGCCAATAAAAATGTCATTATAGTAATGAAACAAAAACTTTCAATCCACTTTCAATCAACGTTGTTATTGTTATTATGGACAATTTAATCTCATATTTACGCCCTTAATTGAGAAAAAAACATAGTTTTTTTTATATAAATACTACACTGTCCCGGTAGACTAGCTGGTAGTGAGCTAGTCTATCAGCACCGAGGTTGCATGTTCGAATCCCGCCAGAGACAGAAAAAAAATAAAAAATAAAATAAAGTAAAATAAAATAAGAAAAAAGAAAAAAAAATAATTAAAAAAAAAAAAAAAAAAAAAATTTACTTTATTGAATATTCATCCAATGAATAATATTCATGGATCTAATGTAATGTTTCGTTAAGTCCTTTTAATGAAACAGGTTTCATTGATCCAACGAAGCGCTGCATAGGTTCCTTTATAATGCAATTTTCATGGGATTAATGTCAAAATTCGTTAGTATTGCGAAGAAAATTCTTTCAGTGTACTGTCGTGCACGCTCATTTATTCTTAATTGTCTTCTAGAAACACTGATGCATACATCATCGACGACAATGTCGTCAACGACAATCTGGCCGATTGGGATGATTTAGCACTTTATTTAGAAGATCCAGAAAAGCTTGAATGAAATAAGAATCTATTTGACAAAGCCTTTTAGTTCTAAATGCTTAAATATGCATAAATACTGGAGTTCTAGTCCCTTTAAACCTTAAAGCGGTAGCCAAAATGTACCATCGACTTGAGCAGCTATACAAATTCAATTCGCCGCAATTTTAGCATTTAATAACATCGCTAAAATGCTTAACTTTTGTATTATCTAAGGCATTTAAGCAATCGAGATTTAGCTTTAGCGAACCACAGAATACGGCTGCTGGACAACTTTAATTTGAATGAAGAAGCGATTTACAAGGCATAAATGCAGAAAAGGCATGAAAATGTTAATTTTGTTAATACTATTCAATAAAGCAAATAAATCGCTTTCGAGTCCCGTCTTAGAATTCTGCCGAAGTTCAGGTTCTATCTTAAAAAGTACATTCGGACAGACACTAAAGTTGACCATTAAACATTTTTTTTTTTTTTTTGAATTCCAAAACAAAAATTGTTAAAATGTAAACAAATTTTTTTGTTCGTTAAAATAATAAATATGTCGTTCATTGAACCTAATTTATAATAAAATATTTTTTAAAAAATTAAAAATAACGCGCTATTTTTATAAGATTGCTTTATAATTCGTAGAAATTTAATCGATAAGTAAATTTAAACAAAAAACAATACTTGTAAAAAGTATTTTTTAAATTATTTTCGTAGAATTAAATATATGCCACAAAAAACATCATGCGATTACTAATAAAAATTAAGTAAATTGTAAATATCTTAAATAAATGGAAAATATATATAAAAATTATTAGAAATATATTAAATTTCCGATGAATAATTTGTTTTTCCTTATTTAAGCAAAAATTAGGAAATAATATCGTCGCAGGAATTAAAGAACGCTGCAACTGACAAAAAAAGTAAGAGTGCTATATTCGGCTTTGCCGAATCTTATACACCCTTCACCATGATGAGATAAGAACAAAAAGTTATAAACATAAATAACGTTCTTTAGATACTTTTCATTTCGTCATGTCGAAGAATATAAAAAAACAAAAAATTTATATTTATATGTACTTAAGACCGTTTCCTCTTTTGCCAAAGTTGATGTTTGAAATTCGTTTTATAATCTTAAAATCGTTTTTTAGAACATAAAAAAGTTAAATTAAAAAAATTAAAAAAAAATTATTTTTGGGATTCGAACTGGCAATATCATCAGTCTCAGGAGAGAACTTAACAACTCGGCTACGAATGCTTTTACTAAAGAAGCGTTAAATTAAAATATATTGAGTCTATGGGTTTGTTTCTTTATTTAAGCGGCATATCATATACATGCATTAATGTGTTTGTGTATGCGTAAAATTAAAAACATTACAAATAAAATCCACCACTTGTAGTGAAGGGTATAAAAAAACAACAAAAAACCACATTACCAACACTGTATTACCATAGCCACTGTATGACCGTAGAAACCAAAATTGAATTGGTTTGTATGGTATGTTAATGTCGTTTTGGTAATACAGTGTTGGTATGCTAATGTCGCGTTTAATTGGACCTTTAAAGGAAACAATTTGAGGCAGTCGTAGTTTTTTACTTATATCTCAGCCATTTGTGGACCGATCTTGTTGAATTTCAAAAGCAAACAATTCCGGACCATATGTGACATAAATGTGTAATAATCTGGCCCCCATCATATATGGGATCTTCGGAAAACCTATTTCAACGGACAGACGGACATCGTTAAATCAACTTCGCTCCTCATATATATACTTTATAGGGTCTAACATCAATATTATAGAAATTACAAACGGAATGACAAACGTATATATACCCTATTCACCACCTGTGGTGAAAGGTATAATAAAAATACGTTTTTAAAATCATGTTCCTAAGTTGTATAGTTTTTGTGATATGCATTTTTTTATACTTTCTGTCATACAGGTTTATTTTTGGATCTGGTGAACATTTAATTCCTGCGACGATATGTATTTGTCGGTTTATTGTAATTTTGAAGAGTTTTGTAGCCGCAAAAAACCGGGGTTTTTTTTTATTAAAAAAAGTCGGCTATACATAACAATGTGTAGTCTACGCACCACGCGTTCAATGGGTTAATGATTCTGTTAAAAAGGTATATTAAGTGGAAAATTATATTGACAATTACCACAGCACACGCATAGAATTCATACACGCATCGAACGCTTTGAAAAGGATAACTTTCTTCTCTGCAAGCAAACGCATAGAGCGCGTTGTGTGGACCTCCAGCTTTCGATAGAATTGAGTTTTACAAGTTCGCTTTTAATTTAAGTTTATTCGTGAGAAGCACCTGCTGTACTCACGGTAATAAGTTTTGTTTTATACTCTTAACCAAAGGCATATAAAAACAAATAAAAGTTATATATTCGACTTTGCCGAATCATGTATACACTCCTTGTATCCTTCTTGAATTGAAAAGCCAATTTTTTCCTAGCTCATATGGTATAGACGCTATGATGTCAAAGTCCTTATTTCGGGACTAAATTTGTCTAAGAGCTGAATGAAATAGGGAATATTTAAGCACAAGTTTATCAAGCTAGACTGATTAGTTGTATATGGACCATATCGTACCAAAACCGATAATTCGGGAGGACACTTTATGGGGCACAGGTGAAATAATGGAAAGATATAACTAATTTTAAATCTATATATAAACTAATTCTATACTATATAATAAGCCATGTCACAGAGTACGATTCTGTTCGGAATCGAGGAAAACTTATTTCTTTACTGAGAGAAAGTGTATTTTGATAGTTTTTTGACCTTTTAGATACATAAAACCCACATTCCGTTCATGAAAACAAATATGGTTTCATTCCGAAGAAAGGTTAAGTCACTTTCTGAAGCATACAAAATTAATTTCGTTTCCGAACGGAATTGTACTCTGTGACATGGCTGAATATTATAAAGCTGAAAAGTTTGTATGTTTCCATGTTTGTTACAGATAATCTCCGGAACTCCCGGTCCGATGTAAAAAAAATTTTCAACTCGCATGAAACTTCAACAAAACTGAGGATGTCTGAAAACAACAATATCGACATAATCTACTTTTCCCTATTAGTATAGATATTCATAAGGAATATCTGATTCAAATTTTGCCCTCCTAGCTCATTGTATGGACGCTACCAAAACCATTAATTTGAATATAAAAAAAGTTGTTATTTGTTCAAAGCTCTGCCATTTATAAGCCCTATGCTCTATTTCATTTGGAAATTAGTCCGGACTTCATGTGTATATTTATAAATATAACAACCAAGTGCTCATCATATCTGGGATCTTCAGATTAGTAGTTAAAAAATAAACACTCAAGAACAATATCTATTTTTTAAGTGATTGTGCAGACGAACACAACCCTTAATACCGTTCGTAACTATTTTCAAGAAAGAGCCGAACATTATATATTGTTGTGTACTTCGTTAAAAACACAACAATTGTAGTGATACTGTAGACAAACATTATATTTTAATGTTCTAAGATATCAACAAACAAAAAACTTTAGCAACGACCGCAGCACGAACCGCTTGTGTGTGTATTGTGTATATGTTTTGTTGGTATAAAATTATTTTGCTGGCTTTTAGTTTTTTTCTTATGGTATTTTGTTTTTGTAAAAAATTTTTGGTTTTTTTTTTTTTACCAGCCAAAAGGGACGAACAATAATGAGCCGAACCGAACACAATGAACGGAATTGAATGTTCTTATCTTTTGTTGAGTTTGATAAAAACAGTATTTTTTTGTGTTCGAAAGATGACAAACAAGGAAACGTTACTTTTTAATGATTTTCAACGCAAACACTTTTAGCGTTTGTGTTTTCCACAAATCTACCGAACTGAACACTTAGCAGCGATATTTAGTGTTAATTTTCGAACACTGCTTCAGATAAGCTATTTCAACAGATAGATGGGCATCGTTAAATAGACTTCGCTACTCCTAAGGATAGTATATACATTCTCAAACAAATGTAATTCGTTTTTGAAAAATACATATCCGAATTTTTTTCTACTAGTCTAGTTGTGCCCGCCCAGAGTTACTTTTTGTCTAATTATAGAGTCGGAGAGACAGAAATTGCTTTTCTGCCTCCTATTGGTCCAAGTTTTGAAAAAATTTAAAGCCTGTAAGTTTTATTGCATGTAGATCGATCTACATATGTTTTAAATTTCATCAAAATCGGTTAGAAATTTTCGGAGAGGCAGTAATTCTCGCTATGTCTGTCTTGGTCCTAGTCTTAAAACATAAAAAGCCTATATTTCCAATTTTATCAAAATCGGTTCAGATATTTAGCCGATAAACGAAGGAACCGCAAAACTCACTTTCGCATTCGATCAGGGACGGTCTAGCGGACATATAGACTGGAAGACATATAGCCTGATAAGTTGCTCGCATGCCTGATAAATCGAAGAATAAAAACACTATCTACGAAACAATACTATCGCTAGAAGCTCCCCTTCCCTGAAGCAGCACTCCCTGATCAGCGCCTGCTAAATAAAAAACGAAAAAAATTGCAATATCTCGAAAACTCGAGCTAATTAGGCAAAACAGTGAACGCCATTCGATTCCTTGGCCCTTTTTAAGATTTTAATGATTCTTAAATTGTTTATACGAAGGCCGCTTTATATGAGACCAATGTTAAATAATGGAATGATCTTTATGAAATTTGTAAAAAGGATTTCTTACCTTATGCAAGTATTCGTTACGTTTTTAGGCGTACAAAAGTGTTTCCCGTAGTGGGTTTTATATGAGGCCTATGGTAAATAATGGTAGAATGATTTCTAGTCATATAAAACGGGTTAGAGCGACATTTGATTAGAATCGGTGCACTCTGTCACCAATCAATGTTGTTTTTTGTAACAAATTTTTTGGGAGATTGTTCCACATTTGGATTTATTACTTTTTCGCTGCTTCTCCATTTAAGCTGGATTTTAATTCCAAACTGCTTAGGAGAAGTAGAAAGAATTTTCCACCAATGTTGTTCTTTTTTATTGGATCATTAGTATTGTGGTTATTTTATTGAACTATTTATGGTTTTTAATCCAAATTTTTTATATTTTTAATTAGGCTTAAGTTCATTAAATTTAATTTTCATTAAATTATTTTTATGAAGAAAGGAATTTTACAACATGAAAATCAATTAAAATTTACTGATAATTTTTCATTCTTGACTCAATCTGGGCTCGAACCCAGGTGTTTACGGACAGGTTACCCTGACATGTTTCGATTGCAACCACTCAATCTCCTCAGAGGGCTTGCCGTTTAACACTCGCAGCCATCGACGACTGCTGACGTCATTAGTCAAACATCAATCCTTAAACCAAATTGTATTTAACCTTTGGTAGATCGATCTTTCGAAGCGTGTTTTAAGTAACGGGCAGACAGACGGACATGGCTGAATAGACTTAGAATTTCTTAAGGACTTGGAATATAGAAACTTTATGGGGTTTTCAAATACAAAATATTTCATAGTTTTTGTTATCAGATTTCTAACCATTTAAAATTTACTTTTGAAGATTTCAAAACTTAAGATGAAAATTATTCTTGAACAATGAAAAAACCTAAAACAAAATCATAAACAAATATTTTTAATTAATTAACATTTAACATGTTTTAGGGATAAAAACTTTTATTAAAATTCTGCCAGTTAACAGATTTTTCTATATCAAAAAAGTGATTTAGTTTTTTAAATTTTTCAAATAATCCTACCTTTTATTTTATAAATCTGCGGGAAAATATTTAAAAATTAATCCACAAAATAGCATTTGTTATTGCAATCAAATTCTTTTGTTGAATTTACAATTTTTTTTTTTATAAATTTTTATTCCTTTAAGGAATAGCAACAAAAAAAAAAAAAAATAAATAAAGAAAGATCACATTTAAAGTATGACACTGTTTTAATAAAAAAATTCTATTTGTTTAACAAATAAATCACACAAATAAAAAATATTTTTTTTTTTTTTTTTGAATAAGATCTTCTTTAAAATACTCAAAGAAATTTTATTTCAATTAACCACAATTTAGCCGCTTAAATAGTTTCTTATTTCGTTATGTGACGATCGATAACACTACAAAACGATTAAATAAATTAAAAGTGGAATAATGAAAACTTTGAGTTAAATAGTTGGGAAAACGTTTTTGTAAAAATAGAATTTAATTAGACGTTTTTGATTTTAACCGTTTTGGAAACCGCGTATGAACGTATCCGTATCCGCTTTCGTCAAAGACTAATGCCACAATGCGAACATCAGAACGAGCTGAGCGATCGACGATCAAACACATACTACGATTTAACTCAAGTCAATAAAACGAATTAAATGAGAGTGGTCGTAAGCAAGTGAGCTGCTTGCCCGTTCGCTCGTCCGTCAATCAACAGTTTGTCGTGGCTGTAACACAAACACTAAATTGTATTAATGCTTAAGAGTGTGCGTGTTAGTATCTGTGTGAGTATGTACGAGCATCGAAACTCATATTAACAACAAATTATAAGTGTTTTATATGCATTAAAAAAACCATAACAAACAACGAAACACCACCAACAAACACTCCACTGCTCATGAATCGTAATCACGCATACGTAGTAGAAATTGTTCTTGCAGTAGTTGTAGAAGATACGTAATGATCAAACGACCGACCGACCCATCAGCCAACCACTAACCACACACCGAACCAGCAAAAGCAACGAACAAACACACCCAACAAACCAACTAACCTAACAACCGATCTGTGAGTAAGAACGTTCGTTCAGTAGAGGCCACGAGAAGAAGACTAAATAAATGTTGTGTTTGGCTATTGTAGGTTTGGCGCCGCTTAATACTCGATTTTAACCAGCAACAGCAGCACCAGAAAAAAACGACAACTATGATCTTGTTTAAAAGCATTGTCGATCGCTTGGTCGCATGGCGGACTGGTTGGTATTTGATTTTGTCAGTTTTAAGTTGTTCGGTAAGGCGGTTTGTTTTTACTTTATTGTTGTTAATCCGCTCTCAGCCCATTGATCGATAGGCTTTAATCGATTGATCATGCAACATCATCGTCATCATTAACAACATCAGCATGAAGTAACTGAGCCTGAATGAATTTTCTCTCTTTCTTGTGTTGCTCGAAAAGTAATCAGTTGCGGAACGGAACAGCTGTTTTAAACATATAAATTTAAGTATTTACTGTTAATCTAATAATATTATTGATAGTAAATAAAAAAAAGTTTATTCTGGTTTTTTAAGCAGCTGGTTTCTTGTTTAAGTTTTTTTTCCTTTTAGCCGTGTTACCAGAAAACAAAGTCGTTGTTTTCCAGTTGTAATGTTTAAAAATTCCCACAAATTCAAACAATAATTGATTTTTATTTGGTAATATATCCGCTGAAGCGGCTATTCGGGCTATTGTGACTAAATTTCGCACCAAATTTAACATTAAACCACCAACACGCTTACATAGAGTGCGAAGTGAAGAAAATATCGCAGTTGTATCGGCCAGTGTTTATGATGACCATCAATTGAAGCACAGCCGCGAATAACGTTTTAAGTTACAAAATAATTATTTTTCAGGAGAGCAAAAAAACGTTTTTAACAGGCAAGATTATTAATTTTTTATTTTTTTTTTAGATTATTCAAATTAATGATTATAAAAACTTGTATGCAAAAAATCAACAAATTTAACATTTCAATTACATGCAAATTTACAGTTTATAACTTTTTTTAGTGGAAAAACGTTTCATATCCACAATCACGATGTCATTTAGAACGTTCTTCCACTACGCAAAGCATCATGACTGGTGGCTTTTAAAACGTTATCGCACGTTTCAAACCCATTTACTTTGTATCATTTTTAAGTAACTTACAGCGTTCTTCCACTAGCTGACTCTTTGTGTGTCATTTTTAAGGGATTTAAGGTGCATAATTTTGGTTGATTTGAGGTTTAAACAGTGTACGAGAGTAATGTTTAAGGTTATCTGCAAAAAAACAGTTTTTGCAAAAAGTGGCTTTTACAACGTTATTCGCGGCTGTGCTTCAATTATCGATTCGTCGCCGTTCGCAGCAATTTGGCCTCTGTTACTCAACAACGTGAGATGATATCCAACTTTTTTGTGCCCAAAATGCAAGAGCTTGACTTGCATGACATGTGGTTTCAACCAGACGGTGCCACATGCCACACAGCACGCTTAACAATGGACTTATTAAAGGCTAGATTACACTATTATACTTTGTATTAATACATGTCAAAAACTCAAGTAATATGACAAAGTGTGATAGTGTGAATGCAATGTGTCACGAAAATGACAAGTATTAAGAAAAAAGTTTGACATCCCATACGACTTCATCGTTTTTTGAAAAATTTCTAAACAATAATACTTTTCATTGGATCAGGGTTGCATTTTATTTCATGTGTGAGTGTTTATACTTTGTGTGATGATGTGAAGACAAACTGTCATGTTACATTAGATTTTTTGACAGTCGCAACAAAACTCATTAGATTTCTATCTCACAAAGTATTATGGAATACGTAAGCCTTGTGAGATAGTGTAATCTAGGCTTAAGAGGCGAGTTCGGTGAACATTTTATTTCACGTTCGGGACCTGTCAATTGGCCGCCTAGATCGTGCGATTTAACGCCTTTAGATTTTTTTTGTGGGGCTATGATAAAGGTTATGTCTCTGCACACATGCCCGCTTCAATTGACGCATTGGAAGACAACATTGAAGCATTTATTCATGAGATACCGGCCGAAATGTTGGAAAGAGTATGTCAAAATTGGACTAAGCGGATGGACCATTTGAGGCGCAGTCCCGGTCAACATTTGCATGAAATAATCTTCAAACATTAAATTATATGGACCGTACTATCGATTCGATTTTTTTAAACTTCCCTATAGCTCTTAAAAAATCACCCATTATAAGGTGCATGTTTTTAGTGATCGACATAATCAATGAAAACCTTCGGATCCAAAGATGTTTCTTGTTAGCTTGGTTTCACTTTAGATCTTTTTTAAGCCTTGTCAAATTTCCCACTGCAAAATCTATATGTACATGTCGTGTGTTACCTTTATGATATTGCTTCTCTATAAGTCAGATGCAAAGTCATCCGACAAAATCTCAATTAAACCGTTCTCTATTTTCATCTGACAAACCATCTGATATCAGCTGTGTCAGAAATCTATGCCGGGAAGAAACCGGCAAAGGCGCTACACTATTGACGGAAGCATTAGCCATCTAAGGTTAATTTTTTACAATACCGGTATGTGCATGAATATTTCACCATTGAATAGAAATTATCATAATAATATCCTAAATTGGTATCTTCGAATTTAAAGAAAAAAGTTTCAGGATGGCTAAAAAATTTTGTGGCGGTAGCACGCTACTTTGAAACCGAGAACTATTTTGGCTTCTGCAATAATTATGAAAAAAAAACAGAGAAAATATCAGAAGCAAATTACATATACGTTTGTGATCGAATATTATAAGCCTTATGTAAAACAGCAATTTTGACAGACATGCACAATTACATGTGACTTGAAAAGTTGACAAGTCAGATGCTAAGCACATATCGTGTACAGGATCTTTTATCCGTAGCAAGCCGATGTAGGAACGATGTATGTATGTACATACTTTGTTTTTTCGGTGCTAACCCTGAAATATCTGATATTGAAATATTTTGGATTCCCTATTATCTGAAGCAGAAACCAAATGTATTTTCTTGCTTTAAGGTAAATTCAAGTGCTTTTGAATTAACACTCAAGCAAAGTCTCCAATTTTTTTCTTGAACATTGTAAAACGATCAGGCTTCTTGAATTTATATTTAAGTTAAAATAGAATGACGAATTCATTCGTCAAATTTTTTTAGTTGAAAAGCATGTTGCTGGAAAAAGGAAACAAGCACGTACATATAAAATGAACAGCCCGGCCCTCGATGTCGATCGACAACTTAAGCGAGCGACAACAAGTCACTCATTATCGTATTCTTAACTGCCCACTAACTATCGACTTATCAGTCGACTGGTTTTACGTTTTCAACGTAATTTATTTATTTATTATAAAATGGCTGTATTGCCACATCAACAATTCCACAAATAAAACGCAAGTTTGGAAATAAAAATTGTCAAAACATATAAAAATATTTAAAAAACCTTTATAATTTTATAAGTGGTGGTGTTTTAAAAATGTTAAATAGTTTAATAATAAAAAAATATTTAGTGTTTGTGTGTAAAGACAGATTTTGTTAAATATTTTAACAAAATACCTCAGTCGACAACTAAAATAAAAGTGACTGATTATTACTTTTGTGGTCCCATAATATTTCTAAGTGGGCCGCAAATTTGTATGAAAACTGTTACGCTATCGGTCGCTTCCACTGTCGATCGACTTGTGCTGAAATTCTTAGTGGGCCGCAAATCAGTTGTTTGTCGTTGAAAATGCAAGCGAACGATAGCGGTCGACATCGGCGGCCAGGCTTGAAGTGCGGTACATCCTTCGGTGTCTTTTAAGAGGATCTAGTTATTTATCTTTAATATCGTATGTCAGATAAATGTAGTGATTTTTAAGCAGAGATACTTGCAGTTATTATCAGCTGGCTGCAGAGAATTACACAGGCGTCTTTGTTGACGCATATCATTTTCCTTTCGTAAACCTATATGGTCAGGGAAGTAGCGCGCGCGTCTTTGTCGTTATTTTTTAAAGGTAAACAAGTCGACTTTGTCATCGCGCATTGGCTGGTGGCTTGGCGTCGTACAACTCTACCGAGTTACAGTTTTTCCGTTTTTCAACATAAACCATTTGAAATCCTCACATATTTGACTTCTTTGTCTGGTGGGACTGGTGAAGAACCAAATAAAACTAAGGCGTTTACTGGTGGAGACTAGCTCTTGCCTTCCTACACGAAGGTTTAGATCGAACGACAGCTTGATGATAAAGCTTAACAATTGTGTAATACCCTGGCAATATAACTTGTAATAGCCGGCTAAAACTTAGTTTAAGTCAAAGTAAAGAAGAAAAAAAATATCTCTAATAAGAGGAACTGCTCTAAGGGCCATTATTACAACTTGAAGTTAGCTAAAGTTAAGATTAAATTGACAGATAATAATGTGTTATCTGTCAAAAAGAGTCTGTTAACTGTCGGATAACAGCTAACGCCAAGTTATAATAATGGCCCTAAGGAATATGAATGGCAAAGCACAAAAACAAAGAACTTACCAAACCATAAACTTTAACAGATTTTTTGTGCTTAAGTGGTTCATTTATCGTTCCGACTTCCAGAAATAATATGGTAGTCCCAACTGAAATAAAGTACGGGGAATAAAGTTCTGTAGGGACGCCAATCTTGGGGAGCTTTAGATTTTGCATTTGTTCGAATTTTTTCAGGATTTTAACTGGTCAATACAGAAGTAACTGAATTAACATGAATTATGTTCTCTTTGGTAACCTGCATTTTTTATTTAAAATTACAAGAAATTTAAACAAAAATCTTTCATATTACACATTTGAAATTGAATTAGAGATACCACGAAGTAGATAAAAAATCGCCAACTGGCAACGCCAACTTATCATATAAAACTTGTTCTATTCAAAATACGGAGATAAGGAAGAGACTGAGAGAAAATGTATGTGACTTCGCAATTTTCTAAATAAAGAGAATACAACGGTGCATGAAAGTCGTTGTGCAAAAGAGAGTAAGAGTGATAAGAAATACTACTGTGTAGAATTTTAAGCATCGTTCGCATAGCGGTTTTTGCAAAATAAAAACAAAAACAAACAAAAATACCGTCAACTTCTACAACAACAAAAAATTCATGTTTTGTATTGATGTTGGTTAATATACATATGCATGTATGTATATGATTGTTTGCTCGTATTCATCTAGATGAAGGAACGAAAACGACAAAAACCAGCACTAACAAAAACTACAAAGCCGAAACAAAAAACGTTCTGTATTTGATTGAAAATGAAAATTCGCGATCACTCGCTTACATAAGTATGTATTTTTATTTTTTCATCTTTCTTTTTTATTTTAGTTGTAAATCAAGTTGTAGTATTACGTTGTTGATGTCACTAAATAATAACAACCACCATCGTCATCTACAGAAATTGCAACAAGTGTATTGGACAACAAACAAGTGTTTGTACTTGTGTTCCACGGAGTAGGACTTGTTGTTTGTTGACTACGACTGGGTTTGTGAGTTTTGGTATTTATAACAGGTTCTTTAGAATACCTTAAAATTCTTTCCCATCATCATCGTCATTATTATCATACACAGCGACGTCATTATCAATATCAGTAGCCAGGTTTAAGCTGGAACACACATTGGAATGCCAACAAAATCAGCTGTAGTTTTTTAGGCAATAATTATGATTATACAGAGCTGCCATGGAGATTTTGATAGGAATGAATTTGGAAGATGTGAATTTTTATGCGTTTTTTCTAAGATTAGTTCTAGACTCATTATTACCGATCGACTCAGAGCACTTTTGAATCAATCAAAGCATGCCCGCACGTCTGACGTGTGTATGTTCATGTCAACCTTGGAGCTACTCTCTATTGCGATGGGGAAGAAAAATGGTGTCAAATCGAGTAATTAGAATATTAAAATGCGTTTGAGCTTTTGCCTCTCGCATCTTTTTTTTCTTTTCGCAAATCATCACTATTTATTTTTTGTTAAATTTTCAACCTAAACTTGTAATTTTTCTTTTTTATTTCATTCACAGAAGGTAAAAGCGCGTGTATAAGTTTCTCAATTCCACAATATTGATCCTAGACCCTATATAGATTATATACTGTGGATTATAATGAGAAGAGAAGTTCGAATCTGGTTGACCATCTGTCCGTCCGTCTATTGAAATATGGTTTCCGAAGATCGATCCCAGATACGATGGGGACTTGGTTGGTTTATATTTATGTCAGATCTGCGCCTGTATTTTTTGCTATTATTCGGCCAGATCGGTTGCTTAATGATTGAGATATGAGCAAAAAACTACAACTGCTCTAATTTTACTAATTTTTTTTCATATCTTTATAACTTTCTGCTCTTATCGCACCATGGCGAATATATTAAAGGATTCGGCATAGCCGAATATAGCATTATTACTTGTTTTAAACATATTAAGACATTTCATTAAGGCCGTTACACACTATCCCACAAAGTCTTACGTATTTTATAAAAATGCATCCCTGTCATGATAAGTTGTTATTGTTTTTTGAAAATTTAATAACAATAATCAGATCAGGGAAGCATTTTCATAAAATACGTACGACTTTGTGGGATTGTGTGTAACGGACTTTATTGGCATTTTTAAATTTTATTGCCAGTATTGCTTTGTTTAACAAAATGTTTGCGAAAGGCAGAATTCTTCAAGGAACCACCATAAGCGGTATTAATAGTACGGCGAGTATAGATTTTCTTGAATTAAGTACAGAAAGAT
This sequence comes from Pollenia angustigena, assembly GCA_930367215.1. Lineage (NCBI taxonomy): Eukaryota > Metazoa > Arthropoda > Insecta > Diptera > Polleniidae > Pollenia > Pollenia angustigena. Next base: position 48,212,765 of record OV884058.1, read on the forward strand.
TGAATCAATTACGTATGTATATTCAATCGCGGAATACTTAACGTTTCCATATTCAATCCCGAATTTGTACTTGAAATAATCCGAAAATGAGATTGAGTTAAATATAACTTAGATTGAATAAATCTCAAAATAAGCTTGATTTAAGAATTATATAGTTGATTTAACCCCGAATTCGTTCTTAAAATAATCCGAAAATGGATTGATTTAAGTAAAACGAAGACATAACCAATCTCAAAATGCGCTTGATTGAAGAAGTATAAAGTTGAATCAATCCCGAATTCGAACTTGAAATAAGCCAAAAGTGTAATTAGAAGCAGAATTTTATTATGACCGATTTATGTACCCGTTTTACACTTTACAAAATTTTAATTATTAAACAGCATCATTCCTGATATAGTATAGTAAAAGCTATAGGAAAGTTAAAAAAAACACATAAAATTCAGAAAAATACATGAAATCTTTATTTGAATCGATAGTACGGTCCATAGAATTTAATTTTTGAAGATTATTTCATGCAAATGTTGGCCGTGACTGCGCCTCAAATGGTCCATCCGCTTATGTTGTCTTCCAATGCGCCAATTAAAGCGGGCATGTGTGTATAGACATGAGCATTAACATAGCCCCACAAAAAGTAGTCGCACGATCTAGGCGGCGAATTGACCGGTCTCGAACGTGAAATATAATGTTCACCGAAATCGCCTCTCAATAAGTCCATTGTTAAGCGTGCTGTGTGGCATGTGGCACCGTCTTGTTGAAACCACATGTCATGCAAGTCAAGCTCTTGCATTTTGGGCAAAAAAAAGTTGGATATCATCTCACGATAGCGCTCACCATTCACAGTTATGTTACGATCCGCATCATCTTTGAAGAAGTACGGTCCAATGATGCCACCAGCCCATAAACCACACCAAACTGTCACTTTTTCTGGATGCATTGGTAGCTCTTGCAATGCTTCTGGCTGATCTTCACTCCAAAATCTAAAACTCTGCTTATTAGCGTACATATTGAGCCAAAAATGAGCTGACCATAAAATGGAAGAAGCTCGCGATGAACGTTCTTAAAAGGGCACGCATTTTGATAATAAAATTCAATAATTTGCAAGCGTTGTTCGTTTGTAAGACGATTCAGACCAAACTGAAGATGTTTGACAGTGAAACAAAACACGAAACGTGCGTCAGCTGTTTAAACCAGTGTTGCCAAAAAGATAATAGCTGAAAAATCACTTGATATAAACTAAATGAGAAGCAAGAGTTCTCAATTTTACTTTTAAACATGAAAATAAAGTGTTTTCGTCTTGTTCTGTTGTTTTTGTTGTTACTACACACAACAAGCAAATCGTTCTTGTGTGGTGTTGAAACTAGCTTTCCCTCAACAATAAATTTCAGCGTATTTATCAAAATAAAAAGTGGAAATTTAGAAAAGTTTAATCCGTTTTTTTTTTACTTTTTTTAAGAATTTTGGACTTTTGTATTTTAAGAATTTCCGGGATTGATTTTCGAAAGAAATTCTATTTTGATTGTTTCAAGTACTTTTTAATGTTATTCGTACTTGAATTTTTGAGTACGACTCGTACTTAAAGTAAGTATAAAAAACTTAATTTATCCCGAGTGGTTTTTTTTCTGTGTAAAAGCATTCGCAAAAATTCTATATTCATTATTACTTGAAATTATGCTGTTAAATTTCGTGACGATCGATCCATTTGTTGCTTTTGCGCTAGATCGTGGGTACATACTGCCAAAAATTTACCATAGGCCCCATATAAAGCTTACTCTCGGAAAACAGTTTACTACGCTCAAAGCCGTAATGAATAATTTTTTCGTAGTAGAATTTATTCTTTCGTAGTTTTATAAGGCTTTAAGTCAGAGTACAAAATGTGAAGATCGGTGCATAGATTTCCATATTCCCCATTTAATGCCACTTTTTAACATTATTTTAATTCGCCTTATACCGTTGCAGATGTAGATATTGTGGTAAAATTTAGTCTAATTTTCCTTCATATGGGCAACAATTATAAATACCATTTAATTTCGTAATAATCGGTATATAAGTTTTTTTGGTATGCCAGCTTCACGAATAATGCCTCATATGCCAATTACTAAATGCTACAGCAAATCCTTGAGGTTCTATTGGCCCCGGCGCAATCAAACAGCTGACAAATTGTCAGAATTTGGAAAACTTTAAAGATAATTTTCGATCGCCGCTTATTATTATTATTATTAAAAAACTGCACGCTGGAAAATTCTACTAGAAACGACTATCGGATTATACCAAGACCGCCTTTCTCAAACTACATTTTGAAAAAAGGCCAAAAAGAGCTTATTTACTTGTTTTTGCTCTATAGTGTAAATTTTTGAAAAAAAAAGTCCAAAAAGAGTTTCTTTACTTGTTTTTGCTCTATAATGTAAATATTTTTCTGAAGGCTGTGCATATTAAGGCCAATCATAATCAGTGCGTCATGCATTTTCTCAAAACTTCTTATGATCATATAATATGAAAATCCTTTAAATACTGAACTTGTCTGCAAAAAACTGGCAATTCAGCGGTCTTATCTTAATTTTTTAATATAATTTTCTGCGTCTTTTTGAACAAGAGTTATTAGACAACGTTGACGCTCTTATTACGCGTTGCGCTGTAATTTAAGTTAGCTTGTTAAGGGAACAAATACCCCTTATCTGCTCTCTCAGAGAATATGCAGCTAAATGAGATATTGCTTGACTGACTTCAACTAACCCAAGGCGAATTGACTAGAAGGTGGGGTCAAGTCAACACTAGTTTTTTTATGTAATAATGTGCATTATAATGTGTTTTATGTGCATAAACAAACTTAAGCTACTGTCAAAAATAAAACAAAAAGCCTCTCAAATGCATTTAAAATAACAAAAACAAAATAAAAAAACATTGATTCCGTACAGGGGGCAAATCATGGCAGTCGTGATCGAATACTTTTTCGATTCGAAAGCAATATTATTTCAGTTAATACTGAACGAATCGGTATTATTTTTTCAATGTTTGAACACTCAAATAAATGCTTTACAACAACAAAAAAATAATTTCGATCCGTTCAGTATGGTCAGAAAGAATTAGAAATTGAATTGCTTTCGAATCGAAAAAGTATTCGATCACGACTTCCATAATTTGCCCCCAGAATGAGCGATTAGTTTCGCACCTTGCTTAAGCAAATGGCAGTTATATAAAACTTAACATAAAGTTTCCTTAAGTTCAATTTGGTTTGACACATATGATTTACATGTAATTGCTCAGTAGCTTAAGCCACGTTATTCACATTCTGGTTGGGCCTTTGTAGTTGTAGAGTTGACCTCATCTTCTGGTCAATTCGCCTTGAACTAACCAAAGTCAATGTGCGACCAAGTCTGCCGAGAAATTGACATAATGCTCTCAAGATATAAACAAGTTGATAAGCAATAATTTTAATCATTAATTTTACACTTTTTGAAGAAATATCAAACTATCCATGAAGTTCCATTCAATAGTGTAACTTTTATAAACTTTATATCGTCATATTAAATGCAAACGGACGTAACTAAACTTTTTAATTTTTTACAGGAGAAGCAAAAACCTTTACAAAATCAATAACAACAAGGTGTAATTGGCGTTTAAATTTCGTTAATAAAATCGCCATTTTTGATCGTAGGATTCTAAAATTTTGCTTGAATTTGTATTTTGATAAAACGAACCATAATCGATAAAAAACTCCATTTCGAAATTTTGTGTAGTTACGTCCGTTTGCATTTAATATGACGATATGTTCTCATCTTTTTGTTGAGTTGGAAAAGAAGATTATTATTTTTGCGTTTGAAGATCACAAACAGGAAGACGTTATTTCTTAATTATTGAATACACAAACACTAGTAGCTGTGTTCATTTACTAAAAATTTTTACAATTTGGTAACAATTGGTACAAGTAAATGTTAAAAGTAAATTTACAAGTAACAATTGTTACAAATCTGTAACAATTTTTAGTAAATGAACACAGCCTACTATTTGCGTTTGTGTTTTCCACAAATCTACCGAACCGAACGCTAAGAAACTATATTTAATGTATATTTTCGAACACTGCTTTCAACATTGACTTTTTCTTATAAAAATAAATATATTTTATAACCAAAACTTTTCTAAATCTAAATTTGTATTTGGGAAACTTTTTCCATTGCTCATGTTCTGTAACTCTCGCGTCGAGAAACTTTTAATTCAAATGTGTAAAATGTAACAAAATGCCATATATTGAAACAAACAGCTGTTTTTCCCACTTGACTGTGTCTCTAACTTTTTTTTGGCGAGTACAAGCTGCCACGTAAGGAAATTACTCGCCAATTTACAGAAAAAGTGTGTATGTAACAATTTTGTGAGAAAAGTTCCCGCTTTGAACTGTCGATAAACAATTTTAACTCATAAAAACGGTTCAAAATTCAAAATGCAAAGAATGATAATAAAAATATTTTGCTCTTGGCACATTTTTTAATTGTTTGATTATTTTGCTTTTATCATTTTTATAAAATATACGAATTTTTTCAAAGCTCGTTTGCAAACAACAAACATAAAAGTCGCTGAAAATTTTTCAATTTTAGTAAATTTTGGTCGCCGCCAACGATATGAGTTACTGTCGTTTTCAGCACTTGCAATGTCAGATCGGTTTCGAGTACAATGTTATGACATTTATAACGTAACGACATAATCTCTTTTGATAGTTTTCGACATGAGGGACAGATACACTTTTTTCTCACTTTTCGAGAAACGATGGAATATTTTGTTTCACATCTTTTCGATGCGAGAAGATCTCAGAACAATTACAGAACATGGATACAGGGGTAGGTAAGGTGAGGCTAAGAAGGGTTATGTAACCAGGGGCACAACTCTACTCGGAGACCAATGCGGTCCATTGTGAATTCCTACAACATAAAAAAGAAGAAGAAAGAGAGAAGTAAAGAAGAAAATTATTGACAGACAGATTTAAGATAGTTATTAGAGGTCTAAGATTGCTTATAAAAGTTTTTGGACACTTAAAACCAAAGATTTTTATTCCAACTATCCTCGTTCCTTTCAAAATAAACATAATGCTGGCAGCCCTTATAGCATTATTCCTGTTACTATTGAATTGGTGTTCACGTTGTTCATGGTGAATTATAATAATACATTGTTTTAAATGTTAATATCAAGGCAATGCTTTATTTTACTCCCATAGGTGCATTTAAACACCTGTACACATGTATGCACACTTTTACACAAAACTGCATACTCATACTCACACACATCCACTCATACTTATTTACATTTATTTAAACCTTCAAATGGATGTATCTACGAATGTGTGTTGTATTTTAATTTTTTGAGATCATAGAATGAATTTTGATAATTTGAAATGATTGTGTATTTGTATGCGCGTAAGTGTGTGCGCATGGATGAGTTATTTTCATCTCACTTAATTGTGTGCTCGCTCGTCCGTCTGTCCGTCTATTGATTATGTTAATAGATGGATTTTACCTACCTAATCCTGACATTATTATATACACGTATTTTATTACAGGTTTTCTTAAATTTGATTTAATAATCTGTCATTAAATCCTTAACATTCTCACTTGTGTATGCGTATGTGTTGTTGTTTTGGTTTTTTTTTTTATTTTTAAGTGGTTGTGTGTTGTTGGGAAATTTATTCAACCCAGCAAAGATTTTTATAATGGGATAGATATTGAATATCGTCGGTCTCATGTAGAAAAGCCCTAACTCGATTTTTTTCGAAATTGAGTTTTTTAGTGATCCAATACATTTCCCACAAATACACCTCGCCACAAAAATTTAATACAATAGCAGCAAAAATATCAGTTTAACAAGCAATTGAAGAAGCCATTTTACATTATGATACATACAGTTTCTATTATGTTCTTGCCTTCTCCTGTAAAGTTGCATTTATGTGAGTTAGGGCCTTTCTGCATGAGACCAACGATATATTAAAATATTCATGTAGAATATTTTTTAGTATTAAAAAGGGGGATTTTAAATTAGACACTTTAAAAAGTCTAGGGTATTTTAAATGAAACACTATCAAAATTAGTTTCATCGAGTTGATATTACAAAGGAACAAGATGAAAACAATTAACGACTTTTTGGCATAAAAAGAACTGACCGGTTTCCAATTGTTAATATGTATCTTAAATTAATCTGACAAGTTGGTTTTATGTCTCGGTTGGGTGCGTTTTTAGATTTTATTTTACTTTTTACATTTTTACACATCGAAATCTAGTTGATTTGATTTGAAATCCTCCTCAAAATCTATTGGCTTACAGTGTACTTTTTTGACATAAGCGATATTTTATTTTTTGTGTAACACATGCTAACACATAAAGAAACAGGCATATACAAATTTGCAATACCTTTTATTTATAATCAACTTCATTAAATTTATCAATATTAAATGTCTTTTTGACTAAACTGCCTTTTACTTAATGTCGATATAAATTTAGAAAGCCGATTAACTGTCCGCTAATAATTTAAATGTTCTCAATATACTGACTAAAATATTGTGTTTAGCTGGCAGCATCCCTCAAAATACATACTAAATGTAAAATTCAGGAGTCAGCAGCTGATTGAATTTATCTGTACGGCAAGTAAATAATTGCCAGAAGAGTGCCGGTAAGCTTTGCGATAGAACAGAAGCAAATGCGACATGAAAAACACTCAACGGTTGAGCAACAGTTAAGGGCCACACCACGCTTTACACGCATTTTCACTGCCTACGAAGCTGTCAAAAAAGTAGAATCTGTGTAGTGATATGTAACAGGCTACATGCACAAAAGCGTAGGATGCATTGAGGCGTTGAATGCAAAAAGTAGGTTTACTTTCGACTTTTGTAAGCGTCACAAGCAGCGTTCGAAAAAATCAGCTGGTTTTGACAAATGAAATTTAATTTTTAAAAAGCGTAGCATGTAACTTGAAACATAGAATGCATGGAAGGTATAAAAATCATGCAATGCGTAGAGGCGAAAACGCGTGGTGTGGACCTCCAGCTTAACGTCTAATGAAATAAATAATTATAAGAATGGTTATGCGCCCAGGGGCACAACTCCACTCGAAGACCAATGTGAATTCCTCCAACTTAGAGAAGAAGAAAGAGAGAAGTAAATAAGAAAAAAGTTGACAGATAGATTTGAGATTGTTATAAGATTTCTAAGATCGCATATAAAAGCTTTTTGTGGACTTAAAACCAACGATAAGATCTTAAACCAGAAACGTAAATTGTTTTTTTATTCCAACTATCCCCGTTCCTTTAAAAATAAACATAATGCTGGCAGCCCTTATTGCATTATTCCTGTTACTATTGAATTCGTGTTCACGTTGTTCATGGTGAATTATAATAATCGAAATATTGATATGAAGACAATGTTTTATTTTACTCCCATAGGTGCATTAAATGAGGAAACCAAATTTTTTTTAATGTGCAGTTTTTCTTTGGGGAAAAAAATAATCGCCTAATGAGAAAACGGCCCCATTAAACATGAAAGCAAAATTCCCGTTTTCACATTGCGGTAGATACGTTTCCTTTGTAAAAACAATTTCCTTTGTTTGGTTCTTTTTTTGACAGTTATAAACTAATTTTTCACATAAACCAAAATTTTGGTTTAAAAACTTTTGGAGGAAATATGCGGAATTTTCGAGAATTTTCAAAATATTTTCCTGGGAGTTGTTTTTTACGTTAAGAAACCAAGGGCACTGGCCATTCATTCTTAGACCTGTGAAAATAGGCGAGTTTACTTTAATGTCCTTAATTTTAAATGCTTGTCATGTAATTGATACTTTTAAAACCTTGAAAAAAGCTACCGAAAATCTTGCTAAATTCTTGAAATCATAATAATAATTCATGTATTCCTCGAGATTATTAAATCACTTCAACATTGTAGTGCTTAATCAATCCAACATCAAAAAAACTATGTACTTGCAACATTGATTAAAGTGTTAATCAAAATGTTAAACATCATTTGATCATCCCTGGATATGGGAGTAGTTTAAAAGTTTAACATTATAACTCTGATATAATATATTCAATATGAGTGGGGTTTGCATTACATGCAGCGTTACCGTTGGTGCCACTAAAGTGGCAATTTGCCACTTTTTTGGCTGCATGGATACTATTTGGCCACTTTTACAAAATGCACCCAAATGTGGTACTTTTTGTGATTCATGCCACTTTTGTGACACTTTTTACGTTAGGAAAAGAAACTTTTTTTCTTTTTGTTTTATTATAACTCCCAGCTTTAATATATGCCAAGAAATTAGCTTCCTTGGTGGGTTCAAGTCTTTTCCAACCGCCGTAAAATGCTTTAGAAAAGACACTTTTATAAGAATTTTTTTCTTGTCATGCGTGGTTAGCTGAAAATCTGTTGAATAAACTTTCTATTAACTTGTTTTATTTATTATGAATAAGATATTGGTCGTGAAGCAGAAACCGAACTGTTGTGTAACGAAAACTTTTCTAAAATTTGTCAAATTGACATTAAAAATCAAAAATTGTGTAAAGAATTGATAACAAGAATTGATATAAAGAACAAAAAGCTCAATATATTGAATTTTTTACACCCATTATTTATAGTGTCTAAAGAAGATATAAACTATTTCGAATTAGTTTCAGAATTAGTTTCAGAGCTTAAAGACCAGATGCATTTATACATGAATTTAAACTTCAAGAGAGTAAGAATGACACGAATTTTGAACACATATTTAAAATTTCGAATTGGAACATGAAATTTGAACATGTATTCAGAAGGAAAAGTACAAGAAATATATTAATAAATGTATTTATAAAACACATTACATAAATATCTTCTATTCGCTGCAACAATGTCATAATCCAAAAAAACATGTTTTGGCAGAAAACAAGTTTAACGTTTTTGAATTACCAAAACATTAAAGTAAATATTTTATAAAAATTACTTCTCCAGAGAAATATTTACAAACTATTTATTTTAGTTTTTACAGTAAGTATGTATGTCTATTGTAATACGATCAATTGTTTTTTAGTGCATATAATTACTATACAAATGTTTTTTGTTATGTTTTTATACCATTTAAAACTATAATAAATAGAAAAAAAAGTAAAAAATACATAATGTGGTGTACTTATATTAATTTTAAAAGATGGCTCATTTTTTTTAAATCCTCTTTTTGGTGCCACTTTTATGGAAGATATCCCCTTTTTTTGGTACCTTTTTAAAATATCCGACGGTAACACTGATTACATGACACATACAGTATTATTTGTAAATTTTATTTTATACATACATAATGTGTATATAATACATTATTACTTAAATGTAGATACAATGTAACATACAGTCTGTAGCTACTACTACTACCATACCTTAAAAATACTTGCTAAAAAATATAGCTTTGTAAAAATGTAGCATTGATTTAAAACACAAAAATTTAAAGATATATAAAATTATTCTTAAATAAACTTAATATAACATAATTTTTATAAGACCATCTATTGATTATAGGAACAAAGTTATGTTAATCTTATTCTAATTCTAAGAGTTTTATAACAGATAATGTTTAAAAAATGTAAAAAGTATATACAGGGTAAAAGCCAATTCAGATTAGTCAATTGTAATTCAGAAAGGGTCAATTGTAATTCAGATTAGTCAATTGTAATTCAGAAAGCGTCAATTGTAAATCAGAAATTGTCAATTGTAATTCAGAAAACAAAGAAAATTTATTATAAATTTTATTATAACAAAACATAAAAAAATGTGCACCAAAGAGCTAAATATATTAATATATATTCGTATATATATTGTTTTTTTTTTTATTATATTCTGAATTACAATTGACGCTTTCTGAATTATAATTGACAATTTCTGAATTGCAATTGACGCTTTCTGAATTACAATTGACTTATCTGAATTACAATTAACCCTTTCTGGATTACAACTGACAAATTTGAATCACAATTGACGCTTTCTGAATTACAATTGACTAATCTGAATTACAATTGACCCTTTCTAAATCACAATTGACTAATCTGAATTAAAATTTACGCTTTCTGAATTACAACTGGAAAAGGTGTAGAAAATTTTTTATATATGTACATTACATTCAAATTTAATGGTGCTGAATCTAAAAAAGTGCAAATATATGCGTTTTGTCCGAAAGCGACCGATATCTGTACATTATATGCTGGGCAATTATCAACTAGAAAAAGTGGATAGCTTTTTAGATCTTGGTGTTTTATTGGATCCTAAACTAAGTTTCATTAATCATATAACAATAATGGTAAACAAAGCCAGAGGAGTACTTGGTTTTATAAAACGGTGGGCTAAAGAGTTCAAAGACCCTTATGTAACTAAAACCTTATACACATCACTTGTGAGACCTATTTTGGAGTATGCTTCCATAATTTGGGACCGTATGTACCAAACTTATATCGACAGGATAGAATCTGTTCAAAAGCAATTCCTGTTGTTCTGTCTTCGAAGTTTAAATTTCAACCCATTAAGTCTTCCATCATATACCAGCAGGCTCGCCCTTGTTAAGCTGCCAACCTTCAAAAGCCGACGATCTATGTTAAATGTCTCGTTTCTATTGAATATTATTAACGGTGATGTTTGTTCTGGTTTTCTGATTTCGATATTTCGTTCAACATTTCTCAACGACCAACACGTTACTTCTCACCATTATCCGTTCAGTTTTTTAGAGCTAATTATGCAAACGCTGACCCTCTCAGGAGAATGTGTATTCAATTTAATGAACTGTTTAGATTTATAGATTTTTCTTTAAATACTAATATAACTAAAAGTAAAATAATAATTTTTTTAAATTCATATGTAATTAATTATTTTATGTGAGTTATTAACATTTGTGTTGTATAAATAGTCTGTAAGGATTAATTCCATAGACGAATAAATTAAATAAATAAATAAATAAATAGAGCGACTCAAGTGGTATGGAAGCAAAATTCGTGCTCGATGTACCCTTCTAAAAATGAACCTTGGACTTTTTTAAGATGACATTTTAAATATTTCGGCTCCAGCTTTGACCTCTCGTGAGCTGGTTTTTTTTAAGGCGCGTCCAACTGTATATACAATTTGTCCAAGGACGATCATCCATGTCCTTTTTTAAAGTATTTTCTGTAAAAAAACCGTTTTTGATTTTTTTGTCCGGGGTTGTTTGTACTACGCACGTTTCGTGTTTTGTTTCACTGTCAAACATCTTCAGTTTGGTCTATAATTTAACCATGAATCGTCTTACAAACGAACAACACTTGCAAATTATTGAATTTTATTATCAAAATGCGTGCTCTGTTAAGAAAGTTTTTATCGAAAAATTGTGTTCAGCGACGAAGCACATTTTTGGCTCAATGGGTACGTTAATAAGCAGAATTGTCGATTTTTGAGTGGAGATCAGCCAGAAGCATTGCAAGAGCTACCAATGCATCCAGAATTAATTGTTCTTAAAACGACTTCCATACTTTCGTAAAATGTCTTCACTTGAAACCCAATCTTCAAGGCTAGTATCTAACAAATTAAAAGATAAAAGCATGGATTCGCAAGTATTTACTTTTAACCTATTTGTTACTTTATTTTGATTACAAGTTTGAATATGTATACTGGTTGGTATACTCATCAAATCTATTTTTTAATGTTCCAATTTCACGCCAAAAATCTTCTGCATTCGAAATTTTAAATATGTGTTCATAATTCGTGTCATTTACTCTACTCTCTTGAAGTTTAAATTCATGTATAAATGCATCTGGGTCAGTGTTAATATCTGAAACTCTGAAACTACTTCGAAATAGTTTATATCTTCATTAGACACTATAAATAATGGGTCTAAATACTTCAATATATTGAGCTTTTTCTTTTTTATATCAATTCTTTACACAGTTTTTGGTAAAAATTTAGATTTTACTTTTAATGTCTATTACACAAATTTTATAAAAGTTTTCGGTACACAACAGTTCGGTTTCTGCTTTGCGACCAATATATATATATTAGTGCTGGGATACTATCGATATTTTCTACTATCGATTTTTATCGATAATTCAGATTTCACTATCGATATTACTATCGACTGAATGTTTGTAATTGTGCAGGAAAACTTTAATTATTTTTTTATAAGGCTACAGTCCGTTGTTTTTATCACTTTTTTGAATGTATGAGACGTATGTACAGTGAGCCAAAAAAAACTTGTTAAATTAAAATAAAAGAAAACACAGAGATTAAAGTAAAACCATATTATGTCTTTTATTTCACATTAATTAAATTTTAAGATCTATATTTTAATTTTAATAAAACTTCTTTTTCATATTGTATATTTTAACGTTAAAAAAACAACAAAAACATAAATATGCTTAAACTCATAAACAAAAAAAAAGTTGTACAGGACAAAAAACTTAACTAGGTTTTCTGTATTTTGTATGGTCTCCTTTATATTCTTTAACATAAAGAAGTCTTCTTGGCATCGAATGGACTAGATTTTTGTAACTTCTTGGGGAATAGAATTCCAGATATCTTTGAGAGCGTTTTTTAAGGATTGTTTTCCGGATATGTGGTAATCTCTTAATTTTGTTTTCATATGAGCCCACAAATGCTCAATAGGATTTAAATCCGGGCTCTAGGGAGGATGAGGCAAAACGTTTTTTGTGCTATAAAGCAACCATTCCCTTACGATAATGGCCGAATGCTTTGGACCATTATCTTGCACGAAAACAAAATCATTCCCTAAACCAATTTTTTGGGCGGATTATAGCAAATTATTTTTCAGGATATTTAAATTATCTATTTTATTCATGATTCTCTCGATATACACAAGGTTACCTACTCCATTAGCACTCATACACCCCCAAACCATAACATTGCCCCCACCGTGCTTAACAGTATGAAAAATATTTAGTGGATTAAGTGCTTCCCCTTACTTTCTCCATAAATCTGTCTGCACTTGGATTCGTAGAATAAGTGCTTCCCCTTCCTTATGGCTAACTTTAATCTCTGTGTTTGTATTTTAATTAAACAAGTGTACAAGTTTTTTTTTGCTCACTGTATATACGCACGTTATTTTAGATGACAGTTTTTTAAAAATTGATAAGTACCTTTCTGAAGGAACCGAAGTAACAGGGACTATAAGATATTCCATTGCAACTTTAAACATTTTTCTAAATTCTAAACCAAAAAAGGTAATCCATCTAGCGGACTTATCCTCTAATGATAAAATATTTGACATTTCAGTCCCTATATAAACATGTACAAATTTCGACTTAAAGGCCTTTAATTAACAGTAAATAGCACTACTAAGCAATCCATACCACTTGCCATTCTTGTTGTTTGCATTCATTGCTGAAAGAAAAGAAAAAAAAATTAATATAAACAGTTTTACTTATACTAAAGCTGGGAGTTATAATAAAACAGAAAGAAAAAAGTATATATCCCTAACGTAAAAAGTATCAAAAAAGTGGCAAGAATCACAAAAAGTACCATATTTGGGTGCATTTTGTAAAAGATGCCAAATAGTATCCAAGCAGTCGAAAAAGTGGCAAATTGCCAATTTAGTGGCACCAACGGTAACGCTGGTTACAGACACACTTTTTTCTCACTTTTCAAGGAACGATGGAATATTTTGTTTAATATCTTTTCGACGCGAGAAGTTTTCACTAAAGTTACAGAACATGGGAACTGTTAAGAGGAAATGTGGTGTTGTATCAATTTATTTCCGAGGTAGCTCCAAAGATTCTCGATGGGGTTGATTTGAGGGCTCTGGGCAAGTGTCTCCATTATTTGAGGACAATTGTACAACAACCACGACCTGACATTGTAAGTTTTAAGCTTAGAAGTAATTGTTTGATAGACTCAGTTTTTCCTTTGATAATGGCAATTCCAGTTTTAAAATTTCTAAATACATTGAAGAGAACCATCCGACGAGAAAGACCCCCAAACCATCACCGATCAACCACCATGTTTTATAGTAGATTTAACCGCTTTTGATTAGAGCTCCTCATTAGCCATTTACCATACAAAATCAAAAAACATTCCTTTGATTTGTGTGGTTCAGCGAAGTTAAAGCAGTCCTTTTTTATTTTTCTTACTGACCAAAGGCATTTTTTAGCCATTCCACCACTCATATTCGCTCTATGGAGTATATTCCGGATATTTTCGAGCAGGCTTTCCTGCCCGAAGTGATTTCCGCAATGGACGTAGGCTTGGAAGACCATGCAAAGGGATCCTTTTTCCACGCTCTGAACATATTTCGCTCTTCAGCTTTCATTGAATTTTTTGTTCTGTGCTTTTTTGGTTTAATTTTGTATTCGTTTTAAAGTCATGTATCGAATTAAAATGTATTTGATTGTAGAATGACTTCATACCAGAATTTTGGAAATTTCTCAAAGATATTGTCCATCCTCCGAAAACTTAACAGCAAGCTTTCGGGCCTCTTCAGTTATTTGTCAGTTTTGTCTTCTGATTTGCTATTTTTTGGATATAACTTTATAGTTTATTGAAAACATTTGATGTAATTTACATTTTGGTTGACTTAACACTAGAGTTGTCAATTATTCGCCTTTCAACTTTGTTCGAATAATTCCAAAATATATTTATACCAAGTACATGCAAGTCTACAACAATAAAAAAAAACAATATTCATTTTGTTTGTGTAAAAACATTTGATACTGTCAAACAGCAAAACATAAAGAAAACAAAAAAAAAATCATGGCGCACTAAAATGTAAGCAAATTTTGACACTATCGAAAATAAAACAACTGAACAGCTGATCACTTGCATGTACTTGTAATAAATATACTTTGGAATAATTCAAATAATTGTTTTTGTTCGTTCGATCAAACTATTAAATCTAAAAAATTATTCGATTAATCGATGAGAATAACGAATAAAAAAATTATTTTTACAAAAAAATTACTATGGAAAATCTTCCACTCCATCCGCTATGACGTCTTTTTTTTATGACTTCTTCTTCTTAATGGCATCGTTATTTCTTAATAATCCGATATAACTCTGGATTTTCGATTTCTTCTATAGAACAGCCACTGTCTCTCTTAATGTATTTTTCCACTACACTACACTACACTACATCGTTTACAATGGTAACATTATGACACTTACGCAAATGGAAAATATATACATACATATATATAATACAATAACAACATTTTCTACTTTCAAGATATGATTTATATAAATCAATTCTTTATTTTTAAGCTTTTTGTTTATTTCTGAATGTTTCACCCGAAATTGAAAATACCCTTTCTTTAAAATTTTTTAACGTTTGATTTAAAAATAAAACAGCTGATACAATTGAGAAGGTGAGTTGCAAAACTCGTTTGTTGCTAAATTAAAATACGAGATGGCAAATGATTCGTTTTTTAGTTTTGGCGCTTTATTAGACGAAATATTCTGATTGCATCAATGCATGTCCGAGCTAAAATCACGGAAGAGGACATGCATTATTGAAAAACTATTAAAAGCAATTGTCATCTCGTATTTTTAATTTTGTAACGAACGAGTTTTGCAACTCACCTACTCAATTGTTTGTTAAGATTTGTTTAATAAGAACATAAAATACATATTTGAAATACAATGAGTACACAACACGGTTTTGCTTACTAAACATTGAGATTAATTACAACCAGGGCTATGGCAACAATATTTTTTAACTTTCTTACATTTTATATAAAATCACTAAAAACGTATGAGAATAAACTAAATTCTAAGCTTTTATTTAATTTATTTTTTAATAAAAAAAATTATTCGATTAATCGACATTAATTAATCGATTTATTCGTTATTCGAAAATTGTCCATTTTAAATTATTCAAACAAGAGTTGGGTTTTGTTTGATCGATTAATCGAATTATTCTTAATTGGTTGACAACTCTACTTAACACCTAAAGACCCAAAGCGAGTTTGGCTTTTATGTTTTTTTAATAGGATATTTATTTAAAAATTAGTGTAATTTTTTTTATACAAAAATAATATTTCAAATTAATATTAATAAGATTTTTGTTAAAAAAAACAAAGTGTTTTCAACATTTGCCGCTATAGACCATTTCGCACATCCGTTTGAAAGCTTAAGTTTTAAAAACAGATTTTAGATATCTGATTGAGGTATGTTTTGACTTTGATTTAAATAACTTCTAGATATATTTTAATGTCATTGCGTTTTTTTATGGAGTCTTAAATATGTGTAAAACATCTGACATCTTATCTTTATTCTACTAAATTATGCGGTCGTAGTAAACTTATAAAAAACCCGTGTTGATTTCTTGAAGCACTCAATTGTTAAAATCAACAAGTTGACTATCGATAATACTGTGGGATTTCCGCATTTTTACCCTACACTTCCATATGTTTTGGGTATGAAATGGACTGTTAGTTCTTTCATATAAAAAATGTCTATATCCATATAAAACTCAGCACAAGTAACCTTAACAATTTTTTTTTGTCTATAGCTAACATATAAGGTCCAGCTGCCGTATTCTGCAATTCGCTTAGCTAAAGCTTAATCTCGATCGCTAAAATTTCTTAGAGAAAACAAAATATAAAATTTTTAGCGATTACACTAAAAGCTAATTTAGCCAAATTTAGCAAAGCACGTTACTGAATTATATTTGTAGCCAAAAGTTGCTTAATCAACTTTAAAGATTTTTAGCGATAGAGTTTAGCTTTAGCGAATTACGGAATACGGCTGCAGGACCGCACTTTTGCTCGAAGAAACTTTAGATATTTTTACTGTAACTTATTTGCCACAAATACCTAAAAATTCCAAATGTGAATTTCTATTAAAATCATTATGAATATATATTAGAAAGAGGTATAGAGCGTCATATGGCCGGACTGGCCTCACTGCACTTTCTACTCATATCTTAAATAAACAAGTGATAATTTTTGTACGTCCTTATAATTATCACCCTGACTGTGGCTTTACATGTACTTGACTGATTGTGATTTAATACTCACTCTTTCATTATTAATAAAATTATTACGTAGAAATGCATAAATATATTATTGTATTTGCTGCTGCAGCAGCAACAGCAACAACAACAACTTCAATTGTTATTGGTGTGAATGTGAACGAATGATTATGGCAATTTAAAAACGTATCAAACCGAAAAAAACAACAAAGTTAAATACTGATGTTGTTGTTGTTGCTGTTGTTGCACATGAGAAGTTAGTTCACAGTGTTAAGTGTGTACAGAAGAGATGTGATGCAGCACTTGCTTCAGTTGCAACACCGCAACAAACACTTAATATTAAATGCAAAAAAATAACAATAAACAGCAACAATAACAATAGGATTATTATTTAAGTACTACAAGCAATATTATCAGAAGACTTGCAAATTAATTTTTATTTTTATATGATACGAATAATATTTCACTTTATTGTTGGTAAATTTTTCTCTTTTTCCAGCCGAGAGGGTCGGGCAATAGGTGTGAATGGTAATAAAAAGTAAATTGTTGACTTGCACATGGATCCAATTGAAGTGTGAAGTGATATATGGAGGGAATGGATCGTCGTTATAGTAACAAATTATTATTATCGCTGTTGATATTGTTATTATAGGAATAAAAGTAATAATAATAAAAATAAAAACAGCAACAGCAATACCACAACAACAATAGCAGCACATGTATTATTTATTTTATTTTAAAATAATTTACAATATCGAAGTACTTAACGTAAGTGCAAACCATGAGTGGGCGGAAAATAATTGCCCTTCACCACGGAAGAAATGGTTGTATATAAGTTGATCATTCAGTTTGTTATTTGGATAATATTCATGAAGGAATCCACTGATAAAGTTCACATACATACATGCATATAAACATGTATTCTGGGTCTTTATAAGTAGTGGAGTTAGTTTAGCGATGTTGGTCGGTTTGTTTGGCTGTTTAAATAGGTTTTCCGAAAACACAAGTTGAGCTGCAGATGAAGAGGATATTATAGCGCAAATAGGTTTAATCGATTATAAAAACGATTTAAAGCCGATAAAACAATTAACTTCTTAAAAAGTACCCTATATTTAAATCTGAGCCATATTTCTATAAACAAAATTATAGGATTTATTATTTTTATTTTACACATACATATAAGTTTTGGGCACTCGATATTCTTGAGCAACCGGCATTCAAATGTTCATAGGACCTAAATGTGTAAAATTCGGACCCTGGAGCCATATGTAATCTGTATACCAAATTTATCAAGAAGAGGAAGGGTAAACATTCTTTCAGGTTTTTTTAGCATAAGGATATATACCAAATTTTTCGAAAATTGAAAAATACCCAAGGTGAAAGACTACCAAAGTAACACATTTTCCTCATTTTAGTCCCCAGATAGTACGTTGTATGTTATGAATACCCCATTAAGAAAAAACGTCAAAATTTATACTGTTTTCACTCCATAATAGTACCAATTTTATCTCTTGAAATGTAAAATATATTTTAATCTTGACCATATAGAGTTTGTATACCTTCTTTATTTAAATTTGGACCCTATTTCTATAAACAACATTAGGGTAATTATTATTTTTTTGCCAACACAAACTTATAAGTTTTAAACACTTGATACTCTAGAGCAACCAGCATTCAAATGTCCATATGAAAAGCAAGGGATGTAAAAAATGTGTATTTCTGCAACTGGGAAATTGCAATATCGGCCAAATTTATCAAGAAGGGGAAAGGTAGCAAGTTATTCAGTTTTGACACAATAAAGAAGTGCCCTTTATTTTAATCTGGGTCGCATGCTACCTCTATACCAAATTTTTCGAAAATCTCTGTTAATCAAGTTTATCGAAAAGAGAAATTGAATCAATTAACTCCCGTTTTTCACCTCATAAAAATACCAATTTTATCCCTTAAAAAGTGCCCTATATTTTAATCTGGGCCGCATGCTACCTCTATACCAAATTTTTCGAAAAGGGAAAGAATTCCAACGTAAAATAGTACCAAATACTAGTTTTCCTCATTTAGGGCAGAAATAACACTTTATGTTAATGTTGGCTTTAATCTGTACGTACATCAAGTTCACGAAAAGAGATATAGTACTAATTTAATCCCTTTTTACCCCATAAAACGTGCCAATTTTAGCCCTTAAAAAGTACCCTATTTTTAAATCTCGTCCATATGCAATACCAAATTTATAACAAAAGAGAAAAAGTACTTAAGTACCAATTTTTTTTCTCGGATTTACCTCCTAAAAAGTACCCTATGTCATATTTTAACCAAAGTGGGGGTTTTTTTTAATCATTTAGCCGTTTTTTGCGGGATTAAGCTACCTAACAAACATATAAACTTTCACATTTACGACCAATTTCACCAAGTTCAGGTTAAACTAACAATTACTTTAACTTCCAGTTAACCGTATGTTTTCGCCAGTTATAACCAGTGTTCGAAAATAAACACTTACTTTAACTTCCAGTTAACCGTATGTTTTCGCCAGTTATAACCAGTGTTCGAAAATAAACACTTAATCGCTCCTAAGTTCTTCGGTACGGTAGATTTGTGGAAAACGCAAACGGTAATAGTGTTTGGGTAGAAAATCATTAACAAAAATAACGTTTCCCTGTTGGTCATCTTTCGAACACAAAAATAAAAGATGAGAACATTTCATTCCGTTCGGTTTTACTTTTTAAATACATTAACAAAAGCGACAGTTTTACAATTTTTGTTTTGTTCAAATGTATTTTTCTTGTAGATTTGTAACTTATAGATTTGAGAAACGGCTCCCAGATCTTGTATAATTAGGAAGAAACAAGAGTTTAGTCTAATAAGAAAGGAAAAAAGACTGTGAACGGGGGCTTAATAAGTTTTCTTTGGGTATTTAATAAATCACTGCGACTGTGATCTCAAAGTTGTCGTGTAAGGACTCGTAACTCAGGACATAGTTCCGGCCTTTTTCTGTAGGCGGAGAGTACCTTGGATATCAACTGATCATATACATGTGTAAAAAATCCGGACAAGGGTGTCTTACGACCGTAGTGTACTATGGCTTACTCGCATTTTTTTGTTGTTGTTGTATAAACTCTTAACTTTAAAACACACAATATAAAATAAGGCAGATAATAAAATAGAATTAAATAAAATTAAGATTTATAATCATCACTAAAGTAAGAGACTAAGTTTAACTTAAAAAAGAAAAAAAAAGACCACGAGAAAAAAATAAGAACAAGATTCTCTTGTGACCCAATGATCCACTGTTTCTACACATTGACTATTAACACACACACAAACCAACAAACACATGTAGACATCAAAGTACTCAAACAGATAAAGAATCAATTCAAGGGAATGAATACAATTGTAATTGATGCATTCAGGTCCACATAAATGCATTTGTTGGAATGAGTGGATAGATGGATGATTTGTAAGGTGGTGCGCGATTAAGTGAGTGCAGAAAAGCACTTGTATATGTAAACATTTTAATTTATGGGTAAATTAATATGTTTAATTTTAATTAAATGTTATTGTATTTTTTTTTCTTTAACAATAAAAGAAACTATTAAATAGACTGGATGTGCCAAATATCGATTAAACGAAACCCCTTTAATGAAATTGTACTGTGGTAGTCTTCAGTAATTTAATCGGATCTAGCAAAATCAGCGTCTAGTCAATTAAAACTTGATTTCGAATAGTTATTGTTGTTGCTGCTGCTGCTGCTGCTGCATTTGTCGCTTTTTTGCTGTTGTTTTTGTTGTTGCCTACAAAATATATTTATTTACATTTTTTCTATTAAAAAGAGCGTCTCAATTGCTTTGAAAGTAAATTGCTAAAGGAATATCAGACATCACTCCCTGCATTATGTTGACGACAGTAATTTAGATTTAATAGACAACAATAACAACAATTTGTTGCTGTTGTTTTAGTTAATTCTGCCATAGTGGTTGTTGCTGCAACTGCAATTATTGTTGTATGCAAATAATCATGTTAAAAGTTCAATAAATTCTCTTTTTTTTATTATTCTTTAAATGCGCTTTTAATTTTTTTTATTTGAATTATATACTAAGTTTCTGTTTTGTTAATTTTAGCATTTAATTTGCTTGATTAATGCAATTTTATTTGTTTTAATTGACTTTGTTGCATTTTTTTTCTTATTTTTGTAAATTTAATTTAAAAGTCTTCTTCTTATCAATAAGATTTAAAGAATTATTCTAACAAATTGTTTAGTTTGGTTTGTAATATACTCCGTTAACAAAAAAAAAAGCTATCGGAAAGGAATTATTTTACATTACTACTAACGTCATACGTTTGACGAGCCTCATCCACAAATTGTGTATTAGAATTAGAGTTGTCAACTATTTGCCTTTCAACTTTGTTCGAATAATTCAAATAATTGTTTTTGTTCGTTCGATCAAACCGGTTAAATTATTCGATTAATCGATGAGAATAACGAATAAAAAAAATTATTTTTACAAAAAAGTTACGAATTTTAAATATTTAGATATATGTAGCTGTCCATTTATCTTCAATTATGGAAAATCTTCCATTTTCTTCTTTATTTTTTCTCAAATCCGCTTTGACTTCATCTTTTTTTGATGCCTAAAACTTTTCATCATATTTCCATATCGTTGTATGTATTGCTTAAACACATCGTAAAGCCCTTAGTTCTTAAATAATCCGATATTACTTTGGATTTCGGAAAAGCGTTTGCAAACCTTTTATCTTCAGCTATTCTTATGCATACAATTTCTTCTATAGAACAACCGCTGTCTCTCTTTATGTATTTTTCCATTGAACCAATAATAAATTAACAACATTTTCTCTTTCATGATATAACTTATATAAAACGATTCTTTATTTTTTTAGTTATTTCTAAGTTTTTCACTCGAGAGTGAAAAATTCCCTGTCTTGAAAATTTGTTTACGTTTGATTTAAAAAGAAAACAGCCGATAGAATTGCCTGTCAAATATTTGTTTAATAAGAACATTAAATACATTTTTGAAATACTATGAGTACCTAACACGATTTTTCTTACTAAACACCGAGATTAATTACAATCAGAGCTAAAATATTTTTTAACTTTCCTACAACTGTGAGTCACACCTTAACGTCAAGTTGTTTGACCAACTTAATTTGAGATTTCTTTGTTTCAGTTTTTGACAAATTCAGTTGTGAAGAGGTACACAATAAAGCAGTTTCACAAATACTTAGGTGTCATAGAACCTTCTATAATAATAAACAAGTAAGAAAGTATAGTCGGTCAAGCCCGACCATATGATACCCTACACCACAGTATTAAAAAACACATCATGCTTATATGTCCATATAAATATGGATTAATCTATGTTTATAAAACTCATTAAAATCGGGTTAAAAGTTTATGATGGGCAGAAATTGCCCCCTACCTCCCCTTGTGGTCCTATTTTTGAAAAACTGTAGTATGGTATGTGTCCATATAGATCGATTTGAGAGGCAGAAATTGGCCCTATCTCCCCTCGTGGTCCTATTTTTTAAAAAATACATCCCTTTTGTGTCCATGAAGATATGGTTCTATGTAAGTTTTAAATTTCATTAAAATCGGTTTGATAGTTTCTGAGAGGAAGAAATTTCCCCCTATCTTCCCTCGTGGTCCTACGATTTGGCCCATTTTCAATAGGCTTGGTCCTTGTGTCAATAAGAACCTATGTCCCAAATTTTATCAAATTATCTCCAAAATTGCGACCTGTACTTTGCGCACAAGGTTACATGGACATCCAGCCAGCCAGCCTGCCAGCCAGCCGGACGGACATCGTTAGTTCGACTCAGAAAGTGATTCCATTTTTAAATTATTCGAACAAGAGTTTGGTTTTGTTTGATAGATTAATCGAATTATTCTTAATCGGTTGACAACTTTAATTAGAATGTAAATCAAGTCTAAACTTACAAAGCCAGCCCTTTATTTACATTCAAAAATTGAGTTTTTTTTGGTACTCCACCAGCTTGATATGGTCACCCCAAAAAAAAAAATTTAACATATTATGTTTAGATTTAACCATATTATTGTTAACTACAACCATATTATGGTTAAATTAGTACCCCATTAAGAAGCTACAACCATATTATGGTTGCTTGTTATACCCTCCACCACAATTAGTTGTGAAGAGGGTATATTAAGTTTGTCATTCCTTGTGAAACATTTTTATTATTCATCCTTGAGTAATTCTAAGTCGATTTAGCCATGTCCGTCTGTCTGTCCGTTTGTTAAAAAAACACGCTCACTTTCGAACCACTCAAAAGAAATGAACAAACTTGGTGCGAAATTGCTTGTAGTTATCCTAAGCAATTTGGGATTGAAATCCAGCAAAATCGGTTCAGTAGGACCAGAGCTATGAATCAAAAAGTGGAACTACCACCTAAAAAAATTGATAATTTTGTTACAAAAAATATCATAAATGCTGGAACAAGGCACGGAATGAGATAAGATTTTGCAAAAATTTGTTTTATTTGACTGGAAATAACGCTGCTAAATTTCGTGATGATCCGTCCATAATTTACCCTAAGCCCCATTTAACAATACTCCCGGAAAAGAGTTTAGTACGTAACAAAATTAGGTAGGTCACAGTTTTTAAGGACTAGAAATTACACTGTGAAATTTCGTGACGATTGTTCCATAATTTACCTTAGGCCCCATATAAACCCTACTACCGGAAAACAGTTTAGTACGCCTAAAACCGTAAAAAATAATGCAATCATAACAAATTTTGGGTCGTCGCAGTTTTATAGGACTATAAATGATACTGTGAAATTTCGTGAATATCGGTACATAATTTACCCTAGGCCCCATAGAAACCCTACTCCCGGAAAACAGTTTAGTACACCTTAAACCATAATTAATAATGCTATCATAACAGAAATTGGTACGTCACAGTTTTAAAGGACTAGAAATGACGCAGTGAAATTTCGTGATGATCGGTCCATAATTTACCCTAGGCCCCATATAAACCCTACTACCGGAAAACAGTTTAGTCGCCTAAAACCATAATTAATAAAAAATCGTCAAAGTTAAGATAATAATAACATCATACAGATATTACTCCTTAAACATTCGAGCTGTCGGTGGAGGGTATCAAAGATTCGGCACAGCCGAATATAGCACTCTAACTTGTTTTTGTTTGATTTTCTTTTTTTGGAAAGATATACTTATATATACTTATATGATGATATTTATAGTGTTAGTGATAGTGTTTTTCAACCTACATGCAGGGGGCAAACTACGGCCTTCAATATCGATCGAAAATTCAACACAATTTAGAAGGAAATTTCGATCGATATCGATTGCCGTTAATTGGCCCCAGCGTATTAAGGAAGCCATATTGAGTATTATGAAAGTTGGATTTATATTAGACCTACTTTACATTATGGAGCGATTAATTAATAGTCATCAAAAACTATTTTTTAGGCTATTTTATAGGCTATAAGAGATACACGTCGCTGACTTTTATGTTAAACTCGACTAGTACATTTAGGGTTGCCAGTTACGAAAAAGTCAAATAACTATACAATAGAAAAAATTCACCTGTACCCATGTTCTATTACTCTCGCGTCGAGAAACATTTCGATTAAAATGTGTGAAATGAAACAAAAGTGCCATATATTGAAACAAACAGCTGTTTTCTCACTAAACTTTGTTTGTAACATTTTTTTTTGTCGAGTACTAGCTATCACGTAAGGCAATTACTCGCCAATTTACTGAAAAAGTGTGTGTGCAACATTTTTGTGAGAAAAGTTGCCGCTTCGAACTGTCAAATAAACTCAAGAAAAAAATGGGACGAAAAACAATTTAAACACTAAAAAACGATTAAAAAAGGCAAAATGCAAAGAAAAATAATAATAAAATTTTGTTCTTGGCACATTTTTTATTGTTTAATTGTTTCACATCTTTTCAATGCGAGAAGTTCTCACTATAGTTACAGAACATGGGTAACTGGACAATTTGAAAATGCACTTGCCCGCCCAGAGTTAATTTTTTAATAACTATAAAAGTAAAATTAAAAATCAGTACACATTTTTTTTGAAAGGATCTTGCCCATCTGTCCCTTTGTATTCCCAGCTTTTAAAAATATATAAACCCTGTGTGTATTTTATTCACGCTGATCTATTTATGACTCAAATGACATCTTAACTGGTTCAATAATTTCGGAGAGGAAGTAATTCTCCCTGTCCCCTTCTTGGTCCTAGTTTTAAAAAATTAAATAAAATCTATTTCTCCAATTTCATCAAAATTGGTTTAGCTATTTTATTTTTTTTTTATTTAGCCGATAGACAGGTAGACTGAAGGCGGAATGGAGGGTGAACAGCGTACACACGTTAAAATGGCTTTATTTTTATTTTGAGTAGGGAAACTATTGCTTTCATAGATCTCTTTAAAAACCATTATAAATAATTTCTGAATATGCTTAGCTCCTCTGGACTGAGGATACGAAGCACTTTAGTGAGACCTTATATAGCCTATGCCCGTTATGAGGTTTCATTCTTTATTTTGATGAAACAAATTTTTAAAATCGGATCGGCAGTTCCGAAAATTCCACTTGCTAATTAAAATCAAATAAAAAAGTACATAAACAGCCATGTTAAGGAAATCAAAATCGAGTGAATTTTAAATCAGTGGAGATTTTCAGTTAAATTTTTGTTTAATTTATTAGTTTTTTTAAGTCCTAATAAAGATGAGCTGTACTCATAAAATAATTTAATGAACTTTAAAAACTGGATCGTTTTCAAAGTTTATTCGATTTTGATTTCACTCAAATTCGATTTATAGAAAATGGCTGCTAACTATTTGTTTAGCCACATATTTATATTTTGTATTGTTATTTGCTTAATTTAATTACTTTATTAATTTAGTTGTAAGCAAAAAACGTTGAAACATATTGCAACTTGCATCAAAATTTAG
Source organism: Pollenia angustigena (assembly GCA_930367215.1). NCBI lineage: Eukaryota > Metazoa > Arthropoda > Insecta > Diptera > Polleniidae > Pollenia > Pollenia angustigena. Next base: position 48,238,641 of record OV884058.1, read on the forward strand.
TCTTTTTTTAATTGTAGCCTTCATATGGTCATAGGAATGGTTTGGAATGGATTCTTGTGAGTAAAGATAACACAGGCCAACACTCAATTTGCTTCTTTGAATTTATCAACTGATTTTAGTTAATTTGGGTGCGCTGAGTTCAAAACTGTAATCAGTTTGTCTCTATCAGCTCTGTCTCTATGACATTCTAATTAACAAGATACAATCCATATAAATTGATCTCGTTTGTTATTCATGCCAACTCGCAATAGTTTTTGTGAAAGAACTTGAGGTATTTCTAATAACACAGCCCGACAAAATTAAAAAAGATTTTTGCTTCTTTGAATTTATCAAAAAAATTCCCAAATTTTTTTAAGTATTTTTTTATTTTAATAAATTTGTATGAAACAGTTTTACTTCTTTTTATTTTTTTTAAATTCCTATGGAAAAGTTTTACTTTTTAAATACTTAAACAAATTTGGGAATTTAATTTTTTTTTGGCAATAACTATAACAGAAAATATAAAAATTTTGATAAAAAAAAAAAAAAAAATTGGAAGAAAAAAATTTTGGGTAATTGGTACTTGAAGGTCATAGGTGGAGGGTATAGAAAAGCTATATCATGAAAACTAGAGCTGATAGAGACAAACTGATTACAGTTTTGAATTCAGCGCACACAAATTAACTAGAATCTGTTGATAAATTCAAAGAAGCAAAAATCTTTTTTAATTTTGTCGGGCTGTGTTATTAGAAATACCTCAAGTCCTTTCACAAAAACTAGATCAATTTATATGGATTGTATCTTGTTAATTAGAATGCCATTCGACAAATTAGAAACTCTCTCCTTAGTTTTTTTCATTGTAAAAAAATATAATGAATAAAAAATTAAAATTTTAAAGTTATTAACTTGGAAGATCTGCAGAGTGCAATACACAATTGTAATGTGTTAATGTATGACGATGATGTAAAAATCTTTTTAAGCTACAAAAAATCATAGGAAATGCTCAATCTTCATCATGAATCTCAATTTAACAAAAGTTGGGTGACTGCCAACTTGAATTAGTTAAAGAGATTTTGGATCTTGGTGTTTTACTTGATCCAAAATTAGATTTTATAAAACACGTTACATCAACGATAAATAAAGCTCGTGGAGTACTTGCCTATATAAAACGTTGGGCTAAGAAGTTCACTGATACTATGATGACAAAGCTGTTATATACATCTTTGGTAAGACCTATCATCGAATATGGCTCTATTATCTGGGATCCTGATTATGATGTTCACATTAACCGAATAGAATCGGTTCAAAAACAATTTTTATTGTTCTGCTTAGGAAACTCAACTTGGAATCCTTCTGAAGTACTTCCATCTTACTCTGTAAGACTTGCACGTGTTAAATTACCATCACTACTAAGCCGTAGCAAAATGCTTAAGATTGCGTTTTTAGCTAATTTGCTTAATGGTAACGTTAGTTCTGAATTCCTGCTTAATAACGTTAAACTTAACGTTCATCAGCGATCAACTCGCAATTACATACCAGTATATCATCAGGCCTTTCACACAAACTATGAAAATTCTGATCCTTTTCGCAGAATATGTAAAGATTTCAATGAAATGTATGATTTAGTTGACTTCTCTTTAAGTGCCAGTGTCATTAAACGTTGTATTATCTTGTTTTTAAATTCATAAACTAATAATATTGTTTGTATTTAAATTATAGTTTGTAAGGATTTAAATCCATAGACTTAAATAAATAAATAAATAAATTGTATTTTGGCTGGTACCTGGGCAATACCCAAAAAACTGGACAATTCGGCCCATTTCAGGCCGTCTGGCAACCCTAAGTACACTCCACAGATAAAACATTTTTAAAATTATGTCGAAATTAAGAACTCTGGATCGATTTTTATTTTTGTAGTACCCGAGCTGTTCTACTTTGGGAATCTATGGCGCCTCTCCTAGTTAGCCTATTATTTCAATCGGACTAACCGTTTACAAATTCTAGAAACTCGCCCGCTGTGTGATATCCGAAAATCAATATGAAGGATTTTAAAATGGAAGCATAATTAACAACTATTACTGGAGTCTATTCATTAAAAGTGTTGTATATTTTCGATTTAGATTTTTTATATTATGCTTAGGGCCTATACTTATGTTTTTACACCCATAAAATTTCTTTAGCATTCAATAACAAATTATTTAATATTATTTCTATAATTGTTTTATGTTTATATACATAAATATTACTAGTAAAAGCAAGCTGTCTTTCTCAAATTGATTTTAATCTGAAACATAAGAAAAAATTTCAAAAGTTCCGTCGGATTCATGTGTTTGAAAGTTATCGAATTGCAAAAATATGTTAAGTCATTATTGACTGATGTTTTTATATCATATAAACGGCACGGCACGTAGGCCAAATTCATGGACTGCCTAAATGTTGGAAGAAATTTATTTTATATTTAAATTTTTTAACATTAAAAAAGTAAAATAATATTACTTTTACAATGCTGACGTCTATAAGATTAGAAACAAAACAATTAGATAAGAATTATCAAAAACATTTTTATTATAGGAAAATTTTTTTACGTTCGCAAAGATATTATTGCGCTGCTAAATATATTTAGCAGGTGCAAAAATGCCGTTAAAGTAAATATTGACTGATTAAAATATTCATACACAAGGGCAAGGTCATACTGAGTGTTGCCAAACATAAAAAAATTTTGTGGCTTAAAATAAGAGATTAAAAAAAAAAACAATTAAAAGCGCCATATAAGGCTGTCCCAATTCTTTAATACTCTCCACCGAGAGTTCAAATATATGGGATCTATAAATTATTAAACAATCTTTATAAGAACTAACCTCACTTTGTTATAACTCGTTGCAGATTAAGGCATATCAAAATCTATTACAAAAAGTCATAAAATACTAAATTTGATGTTATTTAAATAAAATATAATAATTTGTGTCAGTTTTAGGCGTACCAAAGTGATTTTCAGGAGGTGATTTTATATTGGACTTATTGTCATCAACTCAGTAAATAGACCTGCTCTCCGTTCTACACCTATAAAAACATGATATTTGCTTAGACCAGTTAACTCCTTAAAGAATATCTTGACAATAGAACTTTACAAAAATGTTCGTTTTGTTCATAATATCCCAATTTTAGCCATTAGTGGATCCAGCAGTCAGGATTTCAATAGCAATTAACTCTGGACTGAGGTTTTTGGAAAACCCATGTGAACGGACACAGGGACTTCGTTAAATCAACGTCACTACTCAAAAGGAACCAGAATATAATGGGTGATTTTTTAGCTATTATCTTTTTGGCAACACTGGTTTCAATAGCTGACGCACGTTTCGTGTTTGTTTCACTTTGTTTCGATTTAACGCCTTTAGACTATTTTTTGTTAGGCTATGTTAAAGCTCATGTTTATGCACACATGCCCGCTTCAATTGACGTATTGGAAGACAACATTGAAGCATTTATTCATGAGAAATGTTGGAAAGAGTTTGCCAAAATTGGACTAAGCGGATGGACCATTTGAGGCGCAGTCGCGGTCAACATTTGCATGAAATAATCTTCAAACATTAAATTAATTTTTTTTAACTTTCCTACACAGCAAAATATAAAAATTGATTTCAATTAAAAAATTTGTGATATTAATTAAGAAATTAATTAGATATGCACCAGTAAACAAATCAATAGTATCAATTAAACCAGTTAATAGTATTAATTAAACGTTTAATTTACTTGATTAAACGTTTAATTCACTTGATTAAATTTTTAATTAAAACTGATTTTATTTTTGATTAATGCTTTAATTGGTGAAAAATTTTGAAGAATTTTTCTGTGTATAGCTCTTAAAAAATCACCCGATATATATTTAGTAAGACCTAAGATCAATATTGTAGGAATTACAAACCGAATGCCAAACTTATATATTCCTTTTAACCTTCGATGAAGGGTATAATAATAGAAAGGTCTAGGAAATATTGTTTACCAAGTCTAAATAAATATTTAACAGGAAATAATGAATAAATAAATGTAAAAGTACGTGTTACTTTTTTGTGCAGACTAAATAAATAAATTAACTTACTTAAATAGGAATTACTCATAATGTGCACTACATTACGCATCGGAGTTTTAAATTAAATTATTTGCAATAATATATTTAGCTGAAACAACTAAAACTGCAGCAACTTTTGAACAAATAACCATACAAATATATTGTTATTATAAATTCCCTTTTTATTCAACAATAATAATTTTTGACGATAAAAAAAAAAGAGAAAAACCAGTAAAGGCTATAATTCGGCTGTGCCGAATCTGTTATACCCTCGGCCTAGAGTAGAAATTTATTTGGAGTGGGCTCAGCATGGAATCTATAAATTATGAGCCAACCACAGAATTACAATTTGTTGCGGTCTAAGGCGTATTAAAGTTTTTTTTCCAAAAGTGTGATTTATATGAGGCCTTAAAATAATTATAAACCGATCTTCACAAAATTAAGTGGAGCGCTTTTACTTATGACACAATAGCATTATTTGTTAAGGCTTGAGACTCTTAAAAGTGCTTTACGAAAGGGACCTTTATATGGGGCCTATGGTAGATAAGGGACTGATCTTTACGACATTTGGTGGTCATATAAAATTGAATAACAATCGGTGCATTTTGTATAAATTTTTTAGGCTGCCTGTTTTGGGTTCATTACTCTTCTCCTACTGAACCGATTGTACTGGATTTTAATCACAAACTGTTTAGGAGAGAAAGAAACAATTTAACACCACAACAGTTACACACAGAACGACAAACCTAGTATACCCTAATTCACCACTAGCGGTGGAGGGTATCATAAACTACAAAATTAATAAAATGGAGCATTAAATCTAATGGGGTTTTATCATCCACAAATAGCAGCAGCAGCTAACGACAGCAACAACTGCTGAAGCAAAAAAAAAAAAAAAAAAAAAGCAAAACTAACTCATTGTCATCTCTATTTAAGTTTAATTCAATTTATTTGCTCATAGTTCTTAGTTATAGTTGCAGTTGTTTGTGTTGTTACTAAGTATCTTCTCTTAGTTTGTTGTCATTTAGGCTTGTTCTACTTCCTGGTAGACAACGGCTGACTCTGGCTACCACTAGAATAGAAATTGCACGCAAAACCTAGATCTGAGTTTTTCGCTTTTTCAATACCCTACATTAGGGTCGAATTAATGAGTGTGAATTTTGTAAATAATTTTACAAAATGTCGGCTTGTATCTTTTTAGGTATTTATGCATATGAATTAGAAAATGATAACGAGTTTCCTAGATCGACTGAAATTATATTTTAATTAAAGTATGATCCTCTTTTAAGTTATTGCTCTTCTTATTTGCTTAATGCGATTATTCCTAATATGCTATACATAAATAACGTCAGCACAATATGAAAAATAATTTTGAAGCATTTACCGAAAAAGTTTATTACTTCTTTTCACTATAGCGACCTTTATACGACATGTCCTAAAGCAGGGCTGTTAGATATGGCGATTTCTCGCCAGACGCGGCGATTTTGAAACGTATTTGACGGTGCACAGTGGCTGAAAATTTTATTTCATTGGCCAAAAGTCCAATTTTTGTTTGTCACCGATTTCAAAAATTTTAATTTGATTTAATAGTAACCATATTAAAACTAAGGTAGCCAAAAAAATTGGTCAAAATATTGGTAATTGTGGTTGCCATGTTGTTAAACACAACTTTTTTTTTTAATTCAGAAAAAATTGTTTTTTTTTTAATATTTAATCCGAAAGAAATAATCATTGCACAAAAACTATCAGAGATAATGACCTGCTTGCTTTTTTGCTAGGTTGGTTGTCTTGTTATCTTTAAAAAGGTAATATTTGCGTCTGTTGTGTTATTTATATTTGAGATGTTAGGACATATTTTCTAAATTACTATATTTTTGTCAAATTTCAACTTTAGTAGAATAGAACTTTTGCGGACCAAAAGGGACCAAGAAGGTGAAACCACTGATAGAAAGGTGAATGTGTTTTCTTTACCCCTGTATATACTCTTGTACCCGTTTGGATCCGTCTGTTTAACACTTTTTTAATTTTAATGAAATTACTCAAAAAAAAATTTCTAAACTACTATATTTTTGTCAAATTTAAACTTTTAGAAAGATTAAGAAAGTAATTTTAATGAAATTACTCAAAAAAAAAATGTTTTTTTTGAAATTGCTTTTTACAATTTTTTTTTTATTCCGCAAAAATGTTTGCAGAAGTAACAGAAATCATGTGCTATTGTCTTCAAGGGAAAATTGATCGTGATCGAACATAATACAGGTAGTACATATAAAAAATTTTATTGATGTTATACAATCAGAAAAACGTATAGCTACCCTGATTCATCCTTATCCGTTACACAACGTTCACACTAGCGTATTTTATAGTAGAATAAAGCGCTAAGACACGCGTTTACGCTAAACAGGTATATTGTGAAGGGATTTTTAAATTTTGTTTGGTCTTTTTACGACGAATACGACTTATGGAACACATACTTAAAATCAGTTATGATTTGGATTTCGGATCTTCAGGATCAATAATAAACAACGAAACCAACAAGGAGTTAAGAAGTTCAAAAAGGAAACATGTTCAAGATGAATATCGCAAATTTGGGTTGATTATAGATCAGCCGAAACAAGGGTCAGGCAATACAAATGATGGCAATACCGCAAGAAGATTCTTTTCAGATCCAGAAACAGCATCTGAAATAACAGGTGTTGATTTTAACCTCATTTTTAGATTTAAAATAATCCTAGAAGTACTTGCGTGCAATGAAGAAATTGACTCTAGAAAATTTGGAGATTTTGCTAAGGAAACTGCAAAAATATATACAACCAAGTACCCATGGAGAAATATGTTTGCTACAGTTCACAAAATCCTTTATCATGGAGAAGATGTCATTAAATATCAGTTGGTGCCACTTGGAGATTTATCAGACGAAGGTCAGGAAAAAAGAAATAAGGATTACAGATTTTATAGAGAGCACAATACTAGAAAAATTTCACGAAATTCCACTAATGAAGATATATTTATTATATTAGTGGCAACGTCAGATCCGTTCATCTCCAGTATTCGAAATCAATGGAAAGTGGAACATCGGGATTTAGATTTAGTCAAAAAATTACTAAAGAACAGAAATAACACAGAACAGAATATGAAATATTTGCAATCAATCTTTCAATTAAATGAACAATAATTATAATTCACAAGATCTAAGACAGACATTGTATTAGTAAAAAATAATAATAAACAGAAACTCACATTGTTACAAAAGCTTTTAAAATCTATTGCTGCTAATATTTTTAAAAGGTTTTTTTTATCCACATATGTATGAAATGTTTGAATAAATAAATAAGAATAAATAAGTGTAAACAAATTTGAAAGCAAAAAATTTTTTATTTTTCAGCAATAACAGCAAAATTTCCAGTGGATTTTACTATTTTTTTTAATGTTAAAATTTTTTTTTATAGTGTAAACATTTAATTTTTTTGAGTGTCCCATTATTACAAAAAATGTTAATGATTATTATTTAAATCAAAAAATTAAATTTTTAAATAATTAAAACAAATAAAAAACCATATTGCACGCTAAAGTTAAAAAAATCTAAAGTTCCACTTTGCCCTTAAATTCCCCAATAACTACTCAACCGATTTTAATGAAATTTTAAGTGGAGAAAGCTTAAGAATCTGTCTGTCGGTTTCACAAAATATTTTCACTAAAATATTTCCTTCGGTTCAAAAGTTACAGATTTTCAGCCACTGTGCGGTGGTATTTTCCATTTGGCGACAGGCGATTTTTGGTTTAACTGGCGATTTACTAGGCTTTTTTTTTTACCATTTTTATTATTGCAGCGAAATTTTTTTATCAGCTTGTCATTTTCTGTTATCATTACCAGCGTTGCCACGACTCAAAAACATTTGTAACCAAAATCAAAACAAAAAGTAACCAAAAGCGAAAAATTAACCAAAATTATTTTGTATTAAATGTATATATTTGATAACTAATATGCATGTGGCAGTGTAAATAAAACTGAACTGCCAAAATAAAATAAAGAAATTTGTTTTATTTTTGTTTTTTCTTTACCCACTTACAACTACATTTACAGCCAGGCCCACGATGTCACACGTTAATTTAAAATTTTAGAAATTGTTTTTGTTTTAAATGTAATTTTCTATGCGAACGTTAACGTGTGACATCGTGGCCCTGGCTGTTAGAGTTGACAAAAAATCAACCAATTGTGGTCGGGATTGTAAGAAAAGATAAACTCACTGTTTATTGTTGTTGTTTTTGTTTAAGCTTTGATATTGTTACAAGTAAAACTGGGGCTTATAATTCTTATTCGCTTAACAGTTTTACTTGTATAATATCTTTAGTTTTTCTAAAATCTTTGGATGAAGTGTACTTATGATCTGGCCTAAGCAACCAGTGAAATGCGCATAGGAACAGCTTATCCCATCAACAATAAACTTCAGTTTGTCAATAGTATGAAATGGGAATTTAGCACATTATAACGTAACCTTGTTAATTAATTTTTGAATCCCAAGAAAAACTTTGATAAATTCTATTTGTTTAAACCTTGTAAGCTCCTACACCGCTCTGCCGATTTTGATACAATTTTGACAGTATTTTACCGATGGTCTGGAAAAAACAATAGACCATATAATTTTTCGTTAGCGTGGCGCCTCATATACAAAGCTTACACTTATTTTCGTCTATTTCAAAAACTTTTTGGGCTAGAGCTTCGACCTTTTTAATAAGGAGCTCTTACAACTAGAACTTCTTAAGTCTTCCTTCCTGTATCAAAGTATTGATAACACAGTATTGGTGTTGGCTACACCAATACCATAAACTTTTCTTAAGTTTAAAAAAAGCGGAGCGGGTAAGCTTGCCCTAAAACCAAAAATTTATTATTTTTGTGTTGAAAAAAGTAGCCAAAATGGAAAAAAGTACACATTGGAAAAAAAGTTACCAATTTTGGTTAAAAGTTACAAAAACGGCAACGCTGATCATTACTAATTTTAAAAAAACTGGCAACTTTTTGTCACATGATTTTTGTTGTTAAGTGAATTTTATATTCAATAACTATTTAATTCTAAAAGCATGTCTGCAGGTCAAAACTACTGGTGGTGGTACTGGTGAAATCGATGAGGCTGAAGTGTACGATCTTATTGTATACTTAATTTAAGTTTTTTAACTGAATATATCCCTACAGATAATATTGGAATACGTGGTCCATTGTGGATTAAATGGACTACTTACAACATGGTCCAATGTACTGTAGTATGGACCATGTTATAAGAAATTAACATGCAGTGCTGCCAACAACTGCATCATGTATACTTTTCTATAGTTTACAGTATTACACATTGGTAGCCATTATCCATGCCCATTATTAATTGTTTATTAAAAAGTGAAAGTTTGTGGAAAAAAGGTAAAAAAATTAAAAATACCAAGTTAATATATTTAATAATAGCAATAATAGACTACAATACACACCATAAAAGGCGATTAGTAAAAAATGAAAAAAAAATGCTTAAACTGCCCCTTAAGTGTACTCCATACTGTATTTACATGGAGTACTTTTAAAACTAACCCACTTTAATACTCCATGGAGTAGTTTAGGGACTACTTCGGTGGGTTATATGGTCCCCTCCTAGGACATCGTATTGTTAAATGGACCACCTTTTACCCAAATATTTGGAGAAGTTTTGGAGTACTCTTTATGGACTACTCTTTACATGCACGTATGGACTAGTCTCGTTATCTGCAGGGATGATCTCCATTTTATGTAATTTAAGAAATAAAAAATAACAGAAACAAAACAAAATATACTTTCGGTGACTTTTTTTTCTCAGTTTTGTCGATTTTTGACTGAAATATCAACTAGTTTTTTTTTATGCAAAATTTAATTTAAAAAAAGTTACGAAAACTAAACAAAATTTACGTTTGGCGATTTTTGACAGCCCTGTCCTAAAGACATGTTTTTGTTAAGGCTTAACCATAATATGCATAGCTTTGCTTAACCTACTGTCAAAAATTGGCAAAAAGTCTCTCAAATGTATTAAAAAAAAACAAAAACAAAATAAAAAAACATTTGATTCCGTACGGAATGTGCGATTAGATTTGCACCTTGCTTAAGCAAATGACAGTTTCATTAAACTTAGCAAAAAGTTTCCTTAAGTTCAATATGGTTTGCCTCATATAATTAACATGTATTCGCACAGTTGATTAAGCCAACTTAAGCACATTGTGGTTGGGCCTTTATTTGTGGAAAAATTTGGTAGAGAAAAAGAGGGGCATAAAAAAAGACTGTTGAGGCATTTATACGATGATTTTTAAGACATGTCTTTAAGATATGTTTTTTATTTGTAGATGAGCTCAATAGAGACAAAAGAAGGGTAGAAATAAGACATTATTTCTTTTCTTCGTGTTTTTTTTCTAATTTTCTTTTATTGGAATATAAAATTTTTTATTTTATAATGTTTTATTTTCGTTCGATTTTTCTATTTTTAAAAACAAAAAATTTAATAAGAAAACATGTCTCAAAAGTCGTTATGTAAGCGTAAAAATATTTTGGTAGCAGCTTTACAAGAAGAGTAAAAAAGGCTTTAAAAATCATCGTATAAATGCTGCAATTATTTATGTTTTTTTAATTAATACTACATTTACATGAGGCGGTAATCTTGCAGATTTGACATTAGCGAGATTTTGTTTTTATAACAAAACAACTGACTAAAAGTTTTTTCATTAAACATACAAACACAAAAAGAAATATACATTTAAATATTTGCATTACCTTTTATTAATAATTATTATATTCATTATAATTATAATCAACGATATCTATTTATATTATTCGTCTTTATTATATTTTTACAGTTTTTATTAAACTTTTCAATTTTTTTTTAACAATTTTTATTTTGTCTTTTTTTTAAATGTCATTATTTCTTGTGCAGGGAAGTATTTTTTAGTGCTTCATTGAAAAAAACAAAGTTGCATCATTAAGTACTACTATATTTTGAGTAGATTTCGTCGAAATCTAGTCACAAAGTATATTTTGTTTTGTATGGGAAATTTAGTCAAAAAACAACTAGATTTGGCTCGAAATCTCGTAAGTACTAGATTTGGCGTAGGTGTAAATGTAGTATAAGTTTTATTTTAATTCGTTTTTCAATTTTTTAAAACAACAATGAAACAAACATGTGTCATCATGTAGTGTTAAAAGAAAATTAAAAAAAGACATGTTTTAAAAATCATCGTATAAATGGCGCCTATAAAGTATATTTTTGTCAGTTTCATTTTTTAGTTTATTTCGAAAAATTAACAAAGAAAACGCAGTATACATTTAAAAAAAAAAACAGTTTTCATGTAAAGCAACAATTCGCTTGACTTAAGACTCAAGTGATAAAGCGGCCGCAATACCACGAATTTGATGGTGGCCTGAAACTGTTCTAACGTCGATGGCATAAACCAGCGATTTGATGTACATAATCTCCAAAAAGCTAAAAGGGTTTTATCGCACGAGACATTTAAATCGGTTTATACCCAAGGCCGCGGAAAGGCAGATCTATAAAAGTCGGCTTTAATGGCAGATTTTTAAACATTTGCGGGAAAATTCGGCCTGCTGGCAGATCTCCTTAAATGCTATTGCTATTTAAAAGCCGCTGCTGGCTATTCCTAAATCACCAAGGCAAGATAGCTCAAAATCCGGTACAAGGGCCGAGTGTATATTTCTGCCGAGATATATACTCAAATTGCTACCTGTGTGTGCTCCTGACGCTCAAACACTCTGTTGTTTAGACCACCATGTTATTGTGCCAACAAAGCAGGTGCCCATATAAACCTTTTTTATATGCTGTGTCACTGTATCGTTTATACCTGGTGTGTTCTGAAATTATTTCTAAGGTACTACATTTAGGTCAAAACTGGATTTCAGAGGAATAGATTTTTTGAGGTTCAAAAAATCTAAACAGCCATACCATATATACTTTTGTTCCTGCCAGGACCAGCCTGCAGAACTCTTTTTTCATTTGAAAGTTTAACCCCAACCTTTTAGTATACCGATCGACTCCGAATCACTTTCAGTTTAGATCTTACGATACGCGTCCGTCCGTCCAGCTGACTGATGTTTGTCTGTCCATCTTACCCTGTGCGCAAAGTATACATATGTCGTCTTTGTACGTTTCAATTAGAATGAGGAAGAAGACTATTGAAAATGGTGGCAATCGAACTATAATTTTATATAGCCCACATACAAACTTTTTTCCATAAAATTCTTTGTGCCCGTAAGCTATCTTATGATGTAAGTATTTAAACAACATTTGGTCCAAAAATATGTCATTGAAACTTAAATCGTCTTAAATTTTTTTTTTTAATTGGTCCATATTTGACCACAGTTCCCATAGAAATACCACTTCCGATAATAGCCTAAAGTTCTAAAACTTTCTATAAATGCATTGAGTTAAAATTTGGCAATGAAATTTTTATAAAAGCTAATATGAGATGGCGAATTTTGTACTGGTGGGTCCAAAATTTATCATAAGTCCAATAAAAAATCTCTCCAAAATCGCTTCAAGACGAACGAATCTCACTTAGATGTTGATATTTAAATAATATTTGACACTTTATTCGATACTTTAATAAATATGACGTACAAATATTTTGGCCCAAAAGTTCACACTACGATTTTAGAACAGCTGCAATAGTAAAGGGTATCAACATTTCGACACAGCCGAAAAAACATTCTTACTTGCTTTATATTCATTTCGCTTATTGTTTTGCACAAAAAAAATAAAAAATTATGAAATAATGAAAAATGCAATCGCATGACCGCTCTTTCAAATGGAATGATAATCATGTTATAAACACGTTTTTCTAATAAAATCTAGAGTATACTAGTGCAACAGGCAATAAAGATTGCTGCAGCAGCAGTGAAAACATCAGCATTAGCAGCTAAATCACCAGCATTTACATATATGTATTAGGGCGGTTGCAATTTTAACGTAAAATATACTCTCATTAATTTCACAATATACTAACGGATTACAGGTTTCAATTAACGAAAGCTTAAGTCATGTTGTTTTTTTTTCATAAAATAATACTTCTTTTTCTCTTGTTGGTCAAACTTGACAATTTCAACTTTGTTGCTACTCCCTATTTACTTTTTTCGTCATTCCATTTATCGTTGCGGCTCTAGTCTGATATAAAATCCCAACATTTGGTAGAATAATCTAAAGCCTGATATTTAAGATTGTCTTTATTTGACATTTAACGGCAGAGTTGTAAACAATATCCCTGATTTCTTTTTCAATATTTATTTATTGAATCTTCATATACTAAATATGAACTAACAATAATTAAGCAAATCTTATCCTAACACTTTTTTATGTGTCCTGCCAGTACCAGACAACAAATTTTCGTCATCACGGTTTCTGTTCACATACATATCTAGATGTTTATCGCTCTTATGATTGGGTGAGTGCTGCAGTGTCTCTTTTTCTTAAGAGAGTGTGGGCGCCATGATTTAAAATATTTCGAGCTAGTGGATTTGGGTGTTGTTCAAACCTTTTTAAATATTTTACTGCATATTTTGTAATCATAGTTTTTACTAATGGCACATTGAGATCCTTATGAATGTTTGAGTTTTTAACATACCAGGGAGCGACTGTGATTATTCGAAGAAGTTTATTTTGGCGCCTTTGAATTTTTTCAATATTAGTGGCCGAGGCAGTGCCCCATAGCTGAATAGCGTAGCACTAGATAGGCTTTAAGATAGAGTTGAAAAGTAGAAGCTTGCAATCGAGACTAAAGACAGAATTTCTTCCAATAAGCCAATGAATTTGGATGGCTTTTAGCTTCATTTGAATTAATTTCGCCTCTATACGACTTTTCCACGTTAAACGACGATCAAGATTTATACCGATGTATTTTACATGCGAATTTTGAGGTATTATTTGATTATTGATTTTATTAGGCGGGCATGATTCCCGACGCAAGGTGAATGTTATATGTACGCATTTTTGCTCATTGACCTTTATCCTCCATTGCTTTAACCACCGTTCGAGTTGAAATATATGATCCTGATAGTATCGAGATGCTTCTTGACTGTTTTCGTGCACGCTTAAAAAAGCTGTATCATCCGCATATGTTTGAGTATAGTTGTTTGTTGGGATGTCCGAAGTATACATTAAGTATAATAGAGGCCCCAGGATGCTACCTTGTGGGACTCCAGCGCCAATTGGTTGAGGGGATCTTAAGAATTTTCCTTCTTTTATAATAAATTGACGACCGACTTAGTAGCTTTCTAAAAGCTTGTGTGTGTTAGCTGGTAAGTTTTGCTTCAATTTATGCCAGACTTTATCAAAAGCTTGCGAAACATCGATGAAGAGTGCCGAGCCAAATTTTTTTTCTTTAAAGGCTTTTCTTATGACATTAACTATTCGATGAGTTTGTTCAATTGTGCTGTGTTTTCTTCTAAATCCGAATTGATGGTTTGAAATACAATTTTTTTCATTTAAAATCGGTGTTAATTTTGAAACCAATAATTTCTCAAACAGCTTTGACATATTTGATAATAAGCTAATAGGCCTATAGAACTCAACTTTTGTATGATCTTTACCTGGCTTTGGTATCATGGTAACTAAGGAAACCTTCCACTTTTGAGGATAGTATTCCAGACGTAATATTACATTTAAGATAAAAAGAATAATTTTCTTTGCTATGCGAGGTAGCTCTATCCCTGATGAGTTTAAAAACTTAAAATTTTTTTGTTGGCAATGAATCTTCATAAAATTACAGCATTTAAGTTAAATATGGCCAAAAAATATATTTTTGCAACCTAAGCCAGCTTTTAAAATTTTATTTTAATCAGTCCAAAATTTATCATAAATTTAATACAAAACTTATTCACGAAAAAGTCTTAATGCCTTAGCTTACGTATAAATGTTGGTTGATATTGCTATAAAATTTGGCAGCAATTACCTTTGTAATAGAAACTAATGGCGATTTCTTTTCTGAGAAAAATATGTTACAGTACATACATGTAACATTTTCTAATGTTACCTAAAATCACTCGAAGTGTTACATGTTGTGCAATTTCAATAGAACACAATTAGTGCTTTTATTTACAACTATTACACTTTCATCATTAATGTACTTAATAAGCGATTTTTAAAGCTATTTAAGCAGTTTCTGCATGCTATTACGGGTTGGAAACAAATATTAACATCACTAATGGCTTATAAAAATTAAAACGATTATAATATAAATAGACTTTTTTTGATTTTAATTTGTAAATATTTTTATATTTTGTTTTAAAATCAATTTTTAACAAAATTATTAGCGGTATGAATTATGACGAACAAAATAAAGCATTTGTTGTACAAACAAAGTAGTAAGCACCAAAGTTTTAGAACAGGGCAGTATGAACACCTTAAGTTAAAGTAAGGGTAAAACATGCAACATGTTTTGCATGTTTTTTATCAACATATTCACAAAAGAACTTGAAAATTTTTCCCACAGTTGTATTTTTTGTACAAACGAACACAAAAATGTAGAACATGTAACATTAATGCAACATTTTTCTCAGAAAAGAAATCGCCATAAGCCCTTTTTTAAGTTGAAGGTGATATACAAAATTCTGCAACATTTTTCACCAATTAAAGCATTAATAAAAAAATAAAATCAGTTTTAATTAAAAACTTAATCAAGTGAATTAACCGCTTAATTAAGTGAATTAAACTATTAATTGATACTATTAATTTGTTTTCTGGTGCAAATTTAATAAATTTTTTAGTTAATACAACAAATTTTATAACTGAAATTAATTATTATTTTTTCTGTATAGCGTTCCCAGTGAGCAACCTTAGTTGAGTTGCCAGAAGCGAAATCAGGCTACACCGCTCATAATAAAATATAGAATCGAAAAATTGTTTCTGTATTTTAACATGAAAATATAAAAACATAAAATAAAAAATGTTTTCTTTATTTTAACATGAGCGCATTGCCTAATTTCGTTGCTGGTAACTCAACTTCAGTGGTGTTGCTATCTATAATCGGTCGATTAAATTTAACTAAATGTTTCAGTGCACAAGAATTACTGCTCTGTTACTACAACAAAAACCTTATTAATTTGAATAGTAATAAATATGTACAGTCGACTCTCGATAGCTTAAAACTCCTAAATTTAAGTCTCACGACAATTTGAAGAGTTTCCCACGTCGCTTGAAATATATATAAAAACAAATAAAAAAGAAGATATGAAGTGCGGTCCCTTCGGTAATTTGAAATTGTTTGAATGGCATTTTTTCTAGCCGAATCGATAATATTTGAATTTTTCGTTGTTTTATGGAATAAAATAACTAAATAAAAAAAAAAAAATCATTTGGTTTAGTTTGTATGCATTGCATCGTACCAAGGTACTTTTAACAAGGTGAACTCGTCGCTCTCTTAATTTTTTGTGTTTACAGAAAAGCCCAAAATGTCAAATTTGTTCCCATAAAAAAAAAGGAAAATTGAACGCACACATGCCCTTTTTTGGGCTTATTCTTACGAAATAATAACCAATTTTGACAGTTTGGAGTAATTAGCGCGCCTTGCTCTAGCACATATCTTATAAATGTATCTTGGCATCGAACAAATAAATGGCATCTTTATCGCCAACGTTTTATCATTTGAAGTTTTCCTTTTCCATATACTATAATATGAACTGGTAATGCGCATGTGTTCGGGTTTTTGAAAAAAGTAAAATTTTAAATCCTTTGCTTTAGTTTCTATTAGCATGCTATTCTATTGTACCAGTTTGATAAAAAAATCTGAATCTTTAATCAAACTCTAGTTGATTTAAATTTTTTTCTCTCTAGTACTAGATATTTTTAACTACTGTTAACATGAACTCTAAAGCTGGAGCTCCACACCACGCGTCACTCGTTTTTTCGCAGCAAAAGTAGAATCTGTGCAGTTATACCTAGTAAGTTACATGCACAAAAGCGTAGATGCCTTGAGGCGAAAAGTAGGTTTACTTTCTTCTTTTGTAAGAGTCACAAGCAGCGTTCGAACAAATCAGCTGATTTTGACAAATTAAATTTTATTTTTACTTGAGCTGCTGCTGCATAAAAAGCATTGCATGTAACTTGAAACGTAGAACGCAAGTAAGGTAATAATAGCATGCGCTGCGTGGAGGCGAAAACGCGTGGTATGGACCTCCAGCTTAAATTATTTAAAGTTTTTCTTTAGTCCGTTTAATTTTATATTATCGAGAGTTGACTGTAGCACATACATAGCTTTTTACACACACATATTGCGATATGGTAAATTTTTTTTATGATTAATGAAAATGCTTAATAAAAAGATTGATCTCAAAACTTTCAACGTATTTTTCTTGTTGAAAAATTTGGATAAGTAAAGTTCGGCTTCGACTAAGGTTCGGCCGAATTCAGCTACTTTGGCTTGGGCATCGGGCTAAAAAAGTGACTTTGGTCGGACTCTAATTTACATGTATTTGAGTTTAAAAAAACTTCTTCGAACTTCCGAAATATTGAATAAACATACCAACCCACCTTTGAGTACCACCCTAATACGCATTGTAATTAGAGTAGCATCAAATGTCGCCTGCACTGAAGATGATATTTTTATTTTTTTCTAAAAAAATCTAAAAAAAAGGTTCCAGTAGGCCTAGGTTTTGACTTTGTCTCTAATAATTTACAAATTACGCCATCGACTAGTTTTTGATTGCATAATGCGACAAGAACTAAATGCAACAAGTAACAAGTTAAATGACAGTAAAAGTAAATACGGAATTTATTATGCAAACAGAAAGAGAAAGATTAGAAAGCAATTTGCATAATTTAATCAAAAATTAAAGAAAAAGTTTAAGTTCAGTTGACAAATGCGGCAGAGAAGTTTTATTTGCTAATACAGTACAATGACCCAGACAAAAGGTCATCTAGTTTGTATAATCTACATGTAGAGGTACCACTCCAAAGTGTTAAATATTACTTTGTATAATTTAAAAAATCTTTTGTAGATGTTTCTGGAAAAAATTTTATACAGAAAATTCTTATATAAAACTAAATCTCACTATCATATTTTATAATAGTATGTTGATATATAATTAATCATGAGTCAGTCCCCTAAAAGTGTCTCTGCTGAAAGGTAATTTTAGTCAAATAACTCTAAACAGTGTTAAGAAAAAAGTTAACAAATTCCCTAAAACATAAGCTTCACATCATATTGTTAGACGGCATACAGTGGGCGACTTTAGAATAAAAATGGAAATAGTTCTCGATTTTTTAAATGATAAGTTCGATTGCAATAAAAATTAGGTGGCAATTAACGATTTGTATTAACCCTAAATGGCCAAGGACACCGATTTTGATATAAAAAATATATCATATGTAAAATGATCGACAAAAATCAACTGCGTACCAATTTTGTCGAAAAAATATTTTTTTTAAATTTATTTAGAAAAAAGTGGTTGTATCTTAGAAGATACACTGGGCACTACCCCGTAAGAATTATTCATACGAAAGTACTAATACAAAGCAAAGTAAACATGAGCTAGCATTTTTGAAATTAATTTATTTTAACTAAAAAAACAAGGCCAATGATACCCTACCCCACAGTATTTGAATACACATTTTCAAGACTGCACCCTATTCGGGACCCATGGAGAATCATTTATGTTTAAAGGCTCCTTAATAACGGTTTGAAACTTTGTGAGAGGCAGAATTTGCCCCCTTCCTCGCCTCGTGCTCCTATTTTTAAAAAACTGCATAGCTTATGTGTCCACATAAATATGTTTCTATATATCTTTTTAATATCATTAAAATCGGTTTGATAGTTTCTGGAAGGCAAAAACTGCCACCTCTCTTGTTTCGTGGTCCTACTATTTGGCCCATTCAATAGGCTTGGTCTTTGTGTCAATGAGAGCCTATGCGCCAAATTTTATCTCCAAAATTGCTACCTGTACTTTGCGCACAAGGTTACATGGACGGCCAGCCAGCATGATGGACATCATCAGATCGACTCAGAAAGTGATTCTGAAGCGATCGATATACTTTAAGGTGGGCCAGGACCCATATTTTAAGGTGTTACACACGTCAGTTTTTCCGCGGTAGAACCCTTACATTCTGTGAACAGAATATTCTTGTTTGTTCAGAGCAATTTGGAAGCTTTCAACTTTCCTTTTTATCCATCACAGTCAAATGGTCTATCATATCTAATCTAGTATTCTTCGGCTGAGCTGGTTTATTTTAAGCGGACCTAGGGTACGCGAATATACTAACAAGAGTTTTGTTTTATAAAAATTGTCGAAGCATACGATATAGTTTTTAAATCTGGGCACTTTGTGAACAATAAAACAACTTTATTTGCAGTAGACTGACACAATACACAAGTTTCAGCTGAGCCACTATATACTACAAATTTGTTACCATATCCCACTGTATCACTAAGTACAAAAAGTTTAAAGCCCTATTTTGTTGGCTTATTCGGCAATTACTGCTTCATACTGGAGTAAATTTGTTCGTCTACACATAGCCTTTTCAACTTTGGAAGGGAGGCAAAAGTTGTATTGAAGTTTGAATAAGAGATCGTGAAAGATAAAGCCTGCCAGTATTAGGATCATATTGAGAAGCTTTTTCAGTTGTATCATTAAAATTAATTATTTCAAAAATTTTTTTTAAACCACTTCCGCCTATTTGTCTTTTTATGATAGTACAGCAGCGATGTTTTTTTTTTCAAACCAATAGTCCCGAGAACTGGGAAGCTTTTAATAACTCATATAGAAAAGAATTCCGATACGTTTACGAAAGTCCGTTACGCCTAAATAAATTTGATCTATTTCAGAATATTTAATGGATTCTCTTACCATATGTTCCTCTAAGTAGTGTGGAAATAAATGATACCAAACTTGGCATGGGATTTGTAAATTTGTTTTATCTTGGTGATTACCTTTTTTACAGAAAACTCTACCAAACTCGGAAAATTTGGGATTTACATTTATCACTCTAAACATAGAAGAGCGTGAATTTCATTGTGTGTCAGAAGTTTCTGCAAAAGAAGTGTTAAATTTTGCATAATCTGTCCATAACCTCTGTCAGGAGGAAGTTCTTGATCTGCATTTATCATGTTGATAACAAAGTCATGTACGAATCCATGAAGGTCAATTTCATCGTCAGTGCAAGCATCCAAAACATCATTAACAATTAGATGCTTCCTGACTCCCAGTTTTTACTCTAACTGCCTCTCGTAAAGAATTCTCTATCTGCAAGCTTCAACAGAAGACTAAGCAAACAGCAGTACATAAGTAAACAAAAATGAATTTTTAATTTGCTTTGCTGGTGAGTGCCTATTGTATCTTTAAAGATACAACCATTGGATAAAGCTTGATGACGTGTCCCCGGAACCTTTTTTTTTAAATGATTGCTAATAGCGTCTGGACATATGAGGGGTATAGATGCAAAGACTGCAAAGTCCACTTTTTTCACAAACGTAACTAATAATACCTCTTAAGCGGCCCATACACTTGCAATATTCTTGTATATGGTATTCGCCATATTATTTCAATTTTGTCCTATATTATGCAATAAGTCGCACATTGTTTTCATTCATTCAATAAAAAGGTGAACATAACCTATAGGAATAACATATACAGCATTGTACAATGTTGCCAACACATTCTACTTTCTTTTCGTTGTGCAATAAAAATAAAAAAATTGGCGATATAATTGAACAGTACGTAAGATTGAACAATTTTATTGCAAGTGTATGAGCCGCTTTAGTTGTATTTATTGAATGCTTCCAATTAGTGAATATTACATTACCAGAAACACTTATATCCCATAAAAAAGTATGTTCAAAAATTAAGAATTGATGCAAAAACGGCAATGTCCATTGCAAAACAAAACTAAAAAGAAATTAAAAATATAACAAATTTTTTTTTTTATATGAAGCAGCTTGTTTTATTGTTCATTTTATAACTTTGTCTTTAGTCGTAATTATGGAGCTAAGTTGTTATGAAGTTCCTCCAAATCAATCAAGAAAAAACTAAGCCTTTGTTAAGTTTAAGAATTTTATAACTACTGATTTTTTTATGTATTTGCCCATGCTAAAAAAGCAGTAATTTCCATTTGATTAGATCAAACACAGCAATGTCCAATTTTATTATTATAATTGCCAGCAAACCGCTATATCGATTTGGTTGAAACTTGCGTCATATCTCCATCATATTCTTATTTACTGAATAGCAGATATACAATACATAAATATGAATATACTTTGAGCTAGAGGTTTTTACTATTTATTACGAAAACTATAAATGTGGACTTTGCAGTCTTTGAATCTATACCCCTCATATATTCGAACCACCTTATATTTTTTCTGGACCTCAATTTCCACTCACATCTGAGATTTAACGTTGCAAATAAACCTTTTCATTTAGATTTTCAAAAATATAATTTTTAAAGTTTACGGCTATTTAAACATAAAAATTTAAAATTTTTTTAATAAAAATAAATTTTAGATGATTTTCTAGAGATTTCTAAACATGTTTATTATTTTTATTAAAAATGAGTCCGTGAGAATTTTTTTGATAGTTGTATCTTTAAAGATACAGTGGGCATTTAAGGTTTAAGTTTTGGATTTAGGGTCTTAGATATATCAGAAGAACCGCCGTATAACAAAATTCAAAAATGATCCAGAATTCTTACCTTAACCTTTCCATACATTAGAAAAATTACTGCAATTACTGACTGCACAAACAAATTAAAAATTTTTTTTAATCATTAAATTCGTAGAATCAAGCAAACAATTTGTTGATTTTGCTCCTATCACCGAAATAATTATATTGATTACTAAAAATTGTGAATTTTTTTCCCCATAAAGTATATTTTCAATTTTGATTAAAAAAAATTTGCAAAAACTTTGCTTTTTCAAACATATTTTAATTGATTTAGTTAAAAAAAATTAACAAAAATTCAATTACTGAGTAATTAAAAAAATATAAAAAATTTATAATACAATTGAATTTAGCAAACTACACAGAAAAAAATAACTACAGTTATTAAGTTATAAATGAAAATTTTTAAAGATTTTTAAATATTTTAAACAATTTTCTTTACCTTTATGTGGTCGGGATTGAAAACTACATTTGCTACATTTGTAGCAAATATGTATTTGTATGGAAAACTATGTCCACATATGAAAAAAACCCTAGTATGCAGAGTACTAAATATAATATAATAATTTAATGTATATTTTTAAAATATAATAAAGTCAACTATGCAAGCACACCAGGGTTGCCAGACGGCCAGGATTGTTCAGTTTTTTTGGGTGTTGTCCAGGTTTCAGCTAAAATGCAATTTATCCAGTTAAAAACTGTATTTAATTTTAAAAAATTACTTTTTTATTAATTATGTATTTTATATAACTAAATTATTATTTTGTATAGAACAAAATCCTATACTAAGAAAAAATTGTAAGGAAAAACTTTCTTTTTCAAAAATGCAATATAAATAACGTGGAAAAATTGATCTCGTTTGTTAGTCATGCCATCAAGCAATACTTTCTGTACAAGGACTTAAGGTATTTCTAATAATCTTTACTCACAAGAATCCATTCCTATGACCGAATAAAATAAGACTAAATGTTGATGAAAGTTGCAAAATGTTTCAAACATTTTTCCTTACAACTAAAGTAATAAAATTATTATATGCTTCAAATAACAACAAAAAAAAAAAAAATAAATATGTGGCTAAACAAATAGTTATCAGCCATGTTCTTTAAATCGAATTCGAGTGAAATCAAAATCCAGTGTTTTAAGTTCCTTAAATAATTTTGTTTTATATACATCAAACTAGTACAGCTTATCTTCATTAGAACTTATCTTAAAATAAAAAAATTACGGTAATTTCAACCAAAATTTAACTGAAAATCTCCATTGATTTCAATCAAATCAAGTTTTCTATAATTTTCCCCATCATTTTTTTTAACGCCAACGTGAAAAATATGAAGATTCGCTCATTCATCTCTTGTAATGATTTTGAACCCAAAACAAATTAATTCGAACTGTAAATAATTTTGATAATAATTTTGTCATATGATATAAGACTTAATTTAAAGTTTTGCGTTTCCTTGCTTTCTAAGTTTTTTTATTGCAAAATAATATCTGAAGTAAAATTTAACTTTTTTTTATAGTAAAGTGCATTTTCAAATTGTCCAGTTATTTTTCAAAATCCAGGTGAAATTTTACTATTGTCCAGTTATTTGACTTTTGTTAGTTGGCAACCCTAAAGCACACGCATGTATACAAAAGTGCACAAGAAAACAACGAGTAAAAAAATACTAAATGTCATGTTTAACATTCCGCACTCAAAATTTTAATTGAGTAAAATATTGATATGAATTTCCATAAATTTTATATGGTGTCTACATTTGTAGACTACCGGCCAGGAGGTGGTCATTTTGAAAAGTAGGGTCTTTGGGGTGTTGTAAATTATTTTTTAACGTGTTAGTGGCCAAAACTGCTGACAATTGATTTTTAGGAAGCTACTGAAAATTTCAGACCCTGTTGTTGTGGAAATTTTTTTTTGTTCAACTTTTTCTGCAAAAATACTACAAATGTAGACTACCGAGCACATAAAGGTTAATTAACATGTTTGTAGATTGCCATATTAACAATTTGTTTCAGTTAAAAAATAAATACATATAATAAAATTTATTTTGTGGCAATAGAAAAATTTTAATTTAATTTTATGATTCCTTTTTGAGCATATTTGTAAACAGCATCATCTGAAAAGACTCATTTAGGCGATTTTTACAAAAAACATTCGCCCAAATGCTAAAATTGAATTTGACGTCAATTGTTATATATATATGTGTGTACAAATATGTCTTTTATAATTTTTAACAATGCACTCCTTATAACGCTGTCCGTAATATAATAAATAATCTATGAAATTAAAGATTAAAATTGAAATAAAAATCAATTTTAATTATATTATTTTAATTAAATTAAAAACAGGAATAATTTTGAGGTTTTTATTACCTGAAACCTTTGGCATTATTTGTTCTGAACAACTGATTAAAATAACCAAAATTTTTCAAAAGTTGATGCCTAAAATGCAGTCAGATCTCATGTACGAAGAGATAATTTTAAAATGATTGTAATTAATTTTATTGCAATTTTAAAATTTTTTTAAACACAAATTCTTATCTAAATTGCTCACAACATTCGCATTGTTTTTTAAAAATTCAGAAAGATTTCAGGCATCGAAAAATAATTTCTATCAAAATTGGCTGTAGGAAAAATCGCTCAAAGAAAAATGGCAAAAAATGAAAAATCGCCCAAAAAATTCCATGTACAATTGGGCCTGAATTCATATGAAAAGTGACCCAACATTTTTGGGCTATTTTTCGTTATTAACCCAATAATTTTTCGTATTTTAAATTTGGTGGTTCTTCATTATGAAAAAAAAAATTTTTGTTTGCTGCGAAAGCTCTTGCAGGCATCTAAAAAATGTATCAAAATATGCCTCAAAAAGGCAAAACATGCGCTAAAAACTTAAAAAATGCCGCAAAAGAGGTATTTTAACTAAATTATGCAAAAAAATTCTGCAAACGGTAAAATATGCAAAGATACACACAGAAAAAAAATCAAGTTAAAAACGTAGAAAACAAGGTTGATTTAAAATTTTTCGGTGGTGATTTTGCTTCATACGTTTTTCATGTTAATTCAACCTGATTTTACAATAACTGCGAACAACATTTTTTTCTTTTGAAATAACTATAATTCATGTTAATTTAACATTGCAGTAAAGTTAGAGCAAAATGTAATTTATATTGAAATAACAATCGGAATCACGTTGAATGAAAGTTATTTCAAGTTGAAACAACGTGAATTTCATGAAGAATCAAATTGGTTTGAGTGTGTTTTAACAGTGTGAAGAAGCTTCAGAGACAACATCTGTATTTATTTAAGAATAATTCAAAACACTTACCCCTGTAACACATGTTTCACTTATTTTGTATTCTCCTTTGTTAACAGAAGCATCAGCAGAATCGCCCGATATGGTTTTCGTCATCATTCTACTTTGAAAACTTGATGTACTATTTAACTCAATAATTTTAATTAAAAGAATACGGGAATTGTCTTCTTTTTATAACATATTTTAAAAATGAAAATAAAAAATGTACATACTTAAGTATGTTTGCATGTTAATTTAACAAGATAAACTTTTGATTTTAATATAAAACAGGTTTTTATGGATTCAATATTGAATCCAGATTTATTTATATTTTAATAATATTTTAAATATATTTTTTTATTTTTATTTTTTTAACAGTGAATAATATTAAATAAACGTAATTAAAGGTTATTTTAATATTTTTCATTGAAAATTAATATGAAATAATGATAAATTTAAGTAAAGGGCATACTTTTGCTGAAATTTACTATGATTCTCAATCAAAATTTTTCCATGTTAATTTTACATTGGTATTTTTTTCTGTGTCGATGCCAAAATTCATAAAAAGCTCTAAAACGGATAAATATATTGTTTCTGACTTTATTGGTCGCACAAGGTAAAACATGCAATTGCATATTTTTGGTTTCCCTGATTATTACAGTGATTAATTAATATTTTACTTTTGAAGAGTGCACAAAGTTTGGCGGAGGCCTCAAATAAGTATTACTGTCCATACTGCCTAGCAGCTGTTGAAGATACAATGCAATTTTTTACATAAAACTTACAATTGTATGTAACTAAATTTATATAAATAATAAATACTTTTTGGCAAATTGAGTAATTTTTTATTTTTGGGAAAAAATTCGTTTTTGCTTTTTAGGTCATTTCAAATTTTTTTTTGGGCCCTTTTTTGTTTTTTTTTTTGGACAAAATTTAATATTTAAATTTTTGGGTCATTTTTCATGTTCTTTTGGGCGATTTTTAATTTTTTTTTTTGGACATTTTTCTTTGGGCGATTTTTCCTACAGCCATCAAAATTGGCCATTATGGTGTAAAAAGTTTCATAAATGTACTTTAAAAGAACTTAAAATTGTTTTGAAATGACCTTTTACTTAAGAAACAGTCAATATTAATTGAATTTATTTAATATGTATGTATATAGTTTTTTCCCAGGGCTTAGAGCAAATAATATTCGTACAATAACATCTTTAATCAAAGTTCTACTACTATAATTTTTAACCCTCTGCCACGTGTCTCACATATTCCCAACTCTGAACAATTTTAATTCTCGGTGTAGTGCATTAAACATTCGGCATAGCCGAATATAGTGTTCTTATACTCACAAATATTTATACAAAAAATTGTTTATAAATGAATTTTTAATTCACTATATTTATTTAAATACTCACACGATCTTTACAAAAAAAAAAAAAAAAAAAAAAAAAAATTTAAATGGTTTACATACAATTGAGTTGATAATTTCTATTTTGGGCTGCATTTTATTAAATAGACTGAACATTTTTTAAATTAAATTAAACAAGATTTCATTTTAAAGTTCAAGGTTATACAAGATATTTGCTTGTTATTAATTTTGTATACGAATCTTTATGAGGGGTATTTTTTTAAAATTATAATTTTAATAATTGTGGAAAATTTTTGACTTTAATGCTTTTATGAAAGTGTAATAATAAGGGAAATCACGATGTGTAGTGCAAAATGTGTAAACGATGCAAATGCGTGCAAAAATACACATATTTGCACAATACAAAAACAAACAAAATGGACTACATACTTCATGCACTGGTCCGATGTAATGCAAGCATAGACCATGTCATCCGATGTCGTCCGATGTAGTGAGACGACATGTCTTCGTTTTTTAACGACGTGCTTTCGTTTTTGAACGACTTCAAAACTAATCCTCTTGTGTATACCATGGAGTAGTTTTAAAACTACTCTTAGTAGTCCAAAGGTGGGTTATATGGTCCTCCCCTAGGACATCGAAATGTTAAATTGACCATGTTTTTTCGATACGTTTGGATTACTTTTGGACTAGTTCTTCTTCCTTGTAGGCTATTTTTTACACGCGTGTTTGGACTGGTGCTATTATTTGCAGGGAATGCAAACAATAACATTTGATATATTTGCTGCCATATTGTTTTTATAGAAACTTATGAATTAAACATTTTCGGGGGTTTTAGTATAAAATAGAGAATTAAATTTAAATTAATTAAAAAGATAAAGTTTATTTTAATTAGCTTGTGTATAATTGCAAGCTAAGTGCCGGTTCACACACGTCAAGTTTGACTCATCACGTCTTGAGTTTTTGGGAGAGAGGGGAAAACAAATCGCATTCTCTTTTCCCTTCTCTGCTAAAATCTCAAGACTTGACGTGTGTGAACCGGCATCAATGCAGATTTTTTACAGTGCTGCTAGAAGTTTTTACTGTTGCCAGAATACATTTTTAGAAAAAGAGCACACTTGCACAAAAATTAAAGTGGTATGCTAACGATCAATCATAATATGCACTGCAAATTTACACATTGCAAATTTGCACAATGAACCCCGTGATTACCCTTTATATACATCTTATGGAGTCTAAAAAATACAACAAAACATTAAGTTAACATAATTAAAAGTAAATTATTTTTATCAACGGTGCATTAAAATAAAAAGCTTTCAAATCCAAAATTCTTTTAGTGTTTAACCCAGAGAAAAATGTTCTTACCAAGTAACTTTATCGTATTGAGAATGTTTTCGCAAAATCTAATTACAAATTATTGAAGACAAATAATTCGATCGGAGGAAAAAGAAAACAATATTAACGTGATTTAAGAAGAGGATTTAAAATGGTCGTATGTCAACATTTGCTTAGACATTTGTACAGTTTTGGAAATTTGTTTGCATTATTCTTTGAAGATAATACTTCATAACTAGGGATGAGATTTTCATGAAAAAAATGCATTAAAAATCCAAAATATGCACTAAAAAAATTTTCATAAAAAAAATGCATTAAAAATCCAAAATATGCACTAAAAAAAAAATAAAAATTATGCACTAAAAACTCAAAAAATTTCCATAAAAAATCTCTTTTTAATTAAGAAAAAAAAATAAAAAAATTCAGTATATTAATATTTAAATATCTTTATGAAACTTAAACAAATAAGAAAGTATAGTCGGTCAAGCCGGACCATATGATACCCTACACCACAGTATTTAAAAACACATCATGCTTATGTGTCCATGTAAATATGGATTTATCTATGTTTATAAACTTCATGAAAATCGGTTTGAAAGTTTGTGAGAGGCAGAAATTGCCCCCTGCCCCCCTTGTGGTCCTATTTTTTAAAAACTGTATAGCTAATGTGTCCCTATAGATATGGCTCTATCTGTGTTTTAAATTTCATTAAAATCGGTTTGACAGTTTCTGAGAGAAAGAAATTTCCCCCTATCTTCCCTCGTGGTCCTACGATTCGGCCCATTTTCCTTGTGCCAATAAGAACCTATGACCCAAATTTTATCAAATTATCTTCAAAATTGCGACCTGTACTTTGCTCAGAAGGTTACATGGACAGCCAGCCAGCCAGCCTGCCAGCCAGCCAGCCGGACATCGTTAGTTCTACTCAGAAAGTAATTCTGAGTCGATCGGTATACTTTAAGGTGGGTCTAGGACCAATATTTTAAGGCGTTACACACATCAGAACAAATGCATAATACCGTCTCCACTATTGTGGTGTGGGTATAAAAATAATGAATAAAATTGCTACGATAAATAGCACATGAAAGATTTGAAAAAAATCGGATGAAAAATAAAGTTTTTGTTAAGGATTTTGTGGAACGACAATTTTTTCATCTTCATTGCTCGCACACTATATTCGGCGTCCATAAGTATTTAAGAAAAAATGGAATTTGATATTAATTGATGAAAATATTGTCGTTCCACAAAAACCTTAATAAACTCTTCAAACATTCTTAAATTACTCAAAGTTTTTTGAATAGAATTCTGAAACGTCTAGCCAGGCCCCATCATATTACTACTGCCTGCGTTGGAAGGGGAACCAAAGGGATACAGTTCATTAAAAATTGCAATATTATCGAATTGGCTTCTCATTTCCTCTGCAACGCGTAACAGTTTTTGATAAAATATTTTAAACCTATTGGAAGCCTCAACCATGTTAAATGCTGCAGCGGTTTAAAATAGAAGGATATATTGTGGAAATCTTGAAAGTCTTGTATTAAAAGCAAAGCTCGAAAATAATTAATTTTTTGATTTTAAAATTTGTTTGGAAGGTTTTTTAAAATATGGAAACTAAAGAAAAAATCACTTAAATCAATTAAAACCTCAATATGCATTTTCACCAAAATATGCAAAAACAAATCGATGCCATTTAAATGCAAATTTAATGATTCAGAAAGATAATTGGCCGACATCGTTTTCGGACTAGTTATCAACAAAAAACATTAATTTGCATTAAAATTGCATCCCTAGTCATAACCAAAAAAAACCGGAAATATGCTCAAAAATATGCTCTAAAATATGCTTTATCATTGCAAAATCGTCGAAAACATGGTTGATTCTATAGTTTTCGTTAGTGATTTTGCTTCATTGTTACTTCATGTTAAGTTAACATGATTTTACAATAACTTGCGAACAACATTATTTTCTTTGAAAATAACTAAAATTCATGTTAATTTCACGCCACATGATGCACATACTTGTTCCTATCCAATCATTCCTGATAAGGTAAATCCAATAAAATTTAACATAACTCAAGTAAAGTCTGCAATAGAAAAAGTGAATATTAGAAAATCTCCCAGACCTGACCGCATCACAGGTTCAATGATAAGAAACTTACCATCGTCTGCTTCTAGAATCTTGCGGCTAATTTTTAACGCGATATTAAGAGTCGGAAACTTCCCATCCTCATGGAAGAGGTCTTTAATTGCTATGATTACCAAGCCGGGAAAAGATGTTAGCCAGGTTGCGTCGTACAGACCGATAAGCTTATTATCAATCCTATCGAAGCTTTTCGAAAAAAATATTCGTTTTAAGTATAACTCCTCATCTAAATGAACACGACATCATCCCGAATCACCAGTTCGGATCCAGAGCGAAACATGGTACAATAGAACAAGTGCATAGAATTGTCACCCGTATTAGATCGGCGTTTTAGAAAAAGCAATACTGCTCAGCCCTGCTTATAGACATTTCCCAAGCATTTGACAAAGTTTGGCATGATGAGCTACTCATCAAAATAGCACGAAAGCTTCCTCAAAACACTCGCAAACTTCTGGAGAGCTATCTAACAGGCAGAACATTCATAGTAAGGTCGCAAGATAAATACTCCCCGCTCAAGAAAATTACTGCTGGTGTCACCCAAGGCAGCATATTAGGACCGCTTCTATATATGTATAATATACACAGCGGATATGCCAACAAACCTGAGCACGCATACCTCTACATTTGCAGACGACACAGCATTTATTAGCGTTAACCATGACCCAAAAGTCGCATCGCAAAATCTGCAGTCCCACATCAATGAACTAGAGGCCTGGCTAGAAAAATGGAGAATAAAGGTTAACCCGGCTAAATGTGCTCACTTAACTTTCACGCTCAGAAGACAAACGTGCCCAGCTGTAAAAATAAATAACATCACTGTTCCGATAGAAAACCATGTTAAGTACTTGGGAATTCATATAGATAGATGCTTGACCTGGTCTCGTCATATTGTAGCGAAAATAACGGTTATGAAACTTAAAGCAGCTCAACTACATTGGCTTCTCGGACGAAACTCAAACTTGTCCTTCGACAACAAAATTCTCTTATACAAGTCCATCATAAAACCAAAATGGACATTTGGCATCCAATTATGAGGTACTGCATGCGCATCTAACATCCAAAAGCTTCAAAGAACACAGTCTAGAATATTACGACAAATTGTCAAATTGTCACCCCATGGTATATAAGTACGTAATAATATTATCCACAGAGATCTCAACGTCCCCACTATCCAGGAGGAAATTAAAAAAAAAATATTCAATAAGCTACATCGATAAACTAATTTCCCACCCTAACTACCTCGCTCGGGGTCTGCTTCAGTTCGAAGGTCACCAGAGGCTAAAAAGAACCGATACTTTGAGCCTAACTAGAAGATATTTTTAAAATTTGAATACAGCAGTTAGTGGTTACATTGGTAACAGCTTATAAACAACAAGTAGAATTAAGATTTGAATACATATTGTAAATTTCGATAAGCAAGATTCAATAATAAAAATAATTTATTAAAAAAAAAATGTAATTTAACATTCCAGTAATTTCAGTTTGAAAAAACGTGAATTTCACGTAGAATCAAGTAAGTTTGAAAATTTTATGCACTATTTAACTAAATAATTTTAACAAAAAGAATACGGAAATTTTTCTACTCCTTTTAGATTATTTTAAACATGAAAATAACAAATTAGGTTTTTCTGTTTATAGTGTTGTTGTTTTTTCTATTAAAAAGAAGTAAAACAGGTTTTTATGGTTTCAATATTGAACAATTTTATTTTAACATTTTTCATTTAAAATAAACATGATACCAAGATAATTTTAAATAAAGTCCATACTTTTGCAGAAATTTACTATTATTTTTTATCAACATTACGCCATGTCAATTTAACATTGATATTTTTTTCTGTGCGCATTTAATATACAGTAAAAACTTGAAAATATGCCCTTAAAATTGTTAAAAATATGCTCAAAAAAAAAAACTAAAAATGGCCTATTTGAAAACAAAATATTCAACCAACAATTGAATAGTATTAACAGAAAAAATAACTTTCGCATTCGGTCAGGGGACGGTCGAGCAAAAAGCTAGACTAAAGGCGGAATGGAGGTGGAAAAGCCTACTCACGTTAAAATGGGTTTGCTTTTATTTTGAGTACGGAAAATTCCTTCTACAACGATAATTAATATTTTCTAAGTACAGGAGGCTTAGAGCCTCTGAACCTTTCCCAAAGCAGTTTGGTGGAACCTTATATTGCCTATGTCCGTCACGGTGCCCTGGATAAGATTTAAATGAAATTTTGGTGTTACTCCAATTTTTAAGCTGATTTTGTATTAAGGCGAAGAAAGCACAAGAATTAACCAGAAAATAAAAAAGTACTAGGCGCTTTATTTTTGACGGGCAAAAAAATATTAAAAAAAAATAATTTATTCTTTCAAATGCATTTAAATTCTTTAAAGGCTCAGTTAGGCGAACGTTGCTGTACCCGTAATGTACCGCACCGTACTGTAAGCACATTGGAGCACTTATAGAACGTTTAAAAACTTGTCATATGTTTTCCCATACATAAACAAAAAGCAATAGTATACATAAAACAAAACACACAATGATGGGAATCAAAAATTTTCAAATGGTGACCGTTGTGCAGAAAAGGTAGCACGTGATTTCAATGGTATTAAAACAGTATTTTGTGTATGTAAAAAATGTTAATAATTTAATATTTATATTATAGATTTACAATAAAAAAATTTGTAATTTAGCATATATAAATTTTTAGCATACATATATTTATTGTAAATGTGCATACACCAAACAAGGTTTTGATAACATTTAAAGTCTTTTATATGTTTCACATTTCCATTGTATGTGTATATGCATTTGTTTATTTTAAACATCTAAACATATGTATATTTGTATATTTGGAAATATGTTGTATTGTAAGTAGTTTTGTCGCAATTCCACAGATATACTGAAAAAAGTACCAAAAAAAACAGAACAAAATTACCCGCATTCAATGTAACATACAAGCCGCCCATCACTGTCTTACAAATGTCAGGTAACAACGGCATGAAATTCTATTTTATACGGATTGGTACGTTGCAACTACGGTACATTGCATTTCGGTAAGCTTTTGTATTGGTTGTCATATAACAAGAAGCGAACAGCTGATGGATACAGTACAGATACGGTACTGCAACGTTCGCCTAACTGAGCCTTAACAGAGATGAAAATGCATTATCCTGATAATATTATAAAACTACCAAGACAACAATTTGTCAAAAAATGCGAAAAAGTATGTTTTGTCAAGTATGTAGTCAAAAATTTACCAAATTTTTTATTACTGTAATCCAATTGGATATATTGGATTAGGGTGGTCGTTAACTGTATGGATCAAATTTTTTTTCTATTTTTCCATGCTCTAACCCCCCAATTCGGTGGGTATTGATAAAAAAACAACTCAAAAATTTAAAGGACGATCGGCGAAGGCTAAGCCGTCCCTCAAGCCCACCAAAGTTTGAGAAAAATTATAATTTACATGAAATCTGACTTTTATGTTTAATAACTTATTAATATTAATTTTGTAGAAAATTTGTTCACAAGTTTTTCTTTATCTCTTATTAAACAAAATAAACTTAAAATATCGAATAAGCCACTAAAAAATCTAATTTTTAATTCATTAAAGAAACGCATTTTCTATGAATAAGTTTTGTTGAAAAACATTTTTATTATTTATTTAAAAAAAAAACGACCAGCCGGGCACCTGGCGTTTTACCCTAATTCGGGTACGCTGAATTCAGTGGTGCTAACCGTTTTTTTAGTAAGCTCTTGTTTTCAAAATTTCTAAAACGAGGAGGTTGCACAGCGTAACTCAAAAACGGTTTAGTTTATAAAATAAACTAAAAAAACGAAATTCCACAATAATATTAACTTTTACCATTGATATAGGCTTTTCTAACATGCGTAGTCGTTTTAGAAACCAAATTTTTTTGGCAATGGGGATAAAACAAATTATGTGAGGTTGGTCATACTTTTGACCCAACTAAGGGCAATCTTGACGCTGCAGTGGCCAAATTTAAGAATTATATTAAACCGGCATATTTGTATGGGAGCCCCCCTAAAGAGTGGAGATACAAGGCAATTATGTTTTAAGAAAATGTTAAGCAAAAAAAACTAATGAAGGGGCGTCATATATTTAATCCCCCTTGGGGCGATTCCTTGGCAGTTCTGGGGCTTTTTCTTCAATATATTTCTAGTCTGTGTTGACAATTTTATTTGAGAGCCCCCTTAAAGAATAAAGAAAGCGTGCAGGTATGTTACAGGGATGATAAATGAGAAAACCAATATCGTACTTACGAACTTCTACAATCGTACTTTTTCGACCCCAATAGTAATAAATATTTTTTTTTTTATAAAAGAAAAAGACTTTTGTTTCGGTTACACTTGAAACCATTGGTACATACGGTCTATTTCGTTCCTTTGTTTTTATAATATTTTGCCATGAAGCCTTATATGCTTGATTTAGAATGTGGCATATGCAATCGTCCAATGATCAGTGCAAAAATCTATTCACAATAGCGAAGTTTAGTGTTTGGTGCAAATGGTCTTGCAAAGAGCAAATACAAAATATCATAGCTGTTTTGTTAAATCCAACAACAACATACACAGAGTTTATTTCAGATTTCATAAAAACACTACGAAATTCTGCATTTGCACTTTGGCAAAACCATTTGCACCAAAGACTGAAATCAGTTTAAATTCGTTGGACAGTAAATACGAGTTGCCATTTTATATCAATTATAAATATTTAGGTTTGAACAATTTGGAAATAGTACCAAATGAGTCACCCCTGCAAATAAAATTGGACCACCTGATCCATTTTGATAAAATGGACTACTCCATGGACTGGTCCGATGTAATGCAAGCATGGACCATGTCATTGTTAAAAAGTGTTTGTAGTGACGACATGTCTTCGTTTTTTAACGACATGTTTTCGTTTTTAAACGACTTCAGAACTAATCCTCTTAAGTATACCATGGAGTAGTTTTAAAACTACTCCTAAGTGGTCAAAAGGTGGGTTATATGGTCCTCTCCTAGGACATCGTAATGTTAAATAGACCATGTTTTTTCCATACGTTTGGGTTAGTTTTGGACTAGTCCTGGTCCCTTGTGGGCTACTCTTTACACGCGTGTTTGGACTGGTCCTATTATTTGCAGGGACGGTGGTACCACCGTACTTTTGGCTTTGAATTGTATCAACAAAGTACAATTGCACCAACTTTATCAACCGTGGTACGTTAGAAACAAATGATATGCGTTTGACTATTTTTTTTTAAGCAAACGCACACAAACACAAATATTAAAGCTGAATTGACGTGTGTAAGAAAAAACAGTTCTAAAGAAACAATTCGTATTAATGCTGTTGTTTACTTTTTATTTAATTAGGTTTTGTTCAATATGAGTTTTAGAGAAAACTTGTTAAGGCAAAAGTTGTTGGAAGCTTTACTAACAACAACTTCTTAGAAAACGATTTTTATGTAAAATTAACATTTTCCTAAATATAAGTCATACAAGTCGGACTTTACGATTTTTCTCAAACTTTGAGGGGCTTGAGGGACGGCTTAACCTTCGCCGATCGTCCAAAACAAATTTTGGAGTTGTTTTTTTATCAATACCCACCAAATTGGCGAGTTAGACCTAAATAAATTCTACTTTTGATTTTAACGGTCACCCTAATATTGGATGTATTAATATATCATTTATAAATTGAACAATTCCACTTTTACGATTTTTGGATAAATGAACAAAAAAAAAAAAAAGACGAATTTGAGCCAGTACGATGTATGTGAAATAGTTGCGTTTTGATCCGCTTCAAAGCAAAAAATTTGTTAAAACAATGACAATAAGAATTTTAGTATGTACAATATAATAGAACTCAGTAAAAACACACTGAACTTAAGGCCCAACCATCATGTTCTTAAGTTGGCTTAAGCAAATGTGCGAATACAAGTAAATTATATGAGGCAAACCATATTGAACTTAAGGAAACTTTTAGTTTAGTTTAATGAAACTGTCATTTGCTTAATCAGGGCGAGAATCTAATCTTACATTCCTTACGGATTCAGATGCTTCTTTTATTTTGTTTTTGTTTTCTTAAATACATATGTTGCGCTTTGTTATAGACCTCCTCAATTGGTATTTAGGTTTGAAAATAGATTTGCCAACTTTGCTGCCAGCTAATATTACTCAGTACCATAACTGCCCTAAGGTATGCTACAGCTTAGCTACCAAAATAACATCCAACCCAACACACATGTAATATCAATGTGCATGCTTTTTGGTTGATATTAAATCTGTACCACAGAAATAAATGAATGTTTTTTTTTTAATTTTTTTTTTATTATTTTTAATTTCATTAATAATATGTATTATTATTTGTTCTCAACCATTAATTAAATAAACACATTTATAGTATCTCAACCGCAAACATTAATTTTAAAAATGAAATGAAATTAAAATAAATGAAAATGGAAATATGTATAAACATTTTATAACATCTACCAAACAATTGTTTTTAATTATTTTAATTATTTAAAAATGTTGCATAAAATCATAATTAATCACTTAAAATCATGGCACTCACCTGCTGCGCTTATTTTATTTAACCTCAAACCCATTTCACCGTAACCCATTCATTGTCACGAAAAAACAATCAACTGCGTGCCAACCAACACAAAGGCGGTCCTGGCTGAAGAAGCACACAACATTTATAAGACTTGTTTAACAAGGATTAAAACACAAGTTGACTAAATGTACGAGTAACGTGAAACAGCAACAATAAAATCCATTAAATACACCAAATTAATTATTTTTGTTGCCTTCATTATTATTATGAATATTAAATTTGTAACATTTTAATTTACAATAAAAAGGGGTTAATAAGAGATTTTCTATTTTGTCTCCACACTCCTTACCGGGGTTCTATTTCATTATGACTCCCTAGACTTTGTATGGGATGGTAATTAATGGAACGAGTTAATGGTATTTTGGCGCCAAATAAAACTTGTTCCTACGCATTGAAATATAATGTTGAGTGTATTTTTGTGTGTTTGTCTAGTGCACAATTAAAAATTCTAATGAAAACAAATGTTTTTAATTAATAAATTTGAATTTTGTGGCTTAAAGTTTTTCTAAGGATTTTAGACTACAGCTTTTTCTAAGTGTTTTGTTTTTTCTTTGCAAAGACATTTTAAAAGATGACTAATGATTTTAAAATTAATGATCCCATTAAAATACATATTTTTTCTTTCCAAAAATGGCCTGTTCGTCGATATCGAATGAAGACTTCGTTCGCTTAACTAACATGTAAAACAAAAACAATATTTTATAATTTGTTTTTGTTTCAAATGTAATTTAATCGAACGAAGTTTTCGTTCGAAATCGACGAGCAGGTCCTAAGTACTTACAAAGACAATTGTTGTATCGTAAAGTAATGGATCATATCCTGGCAAAAAAATAGTAACATATTTTATTGTAAAGGGTGGTCCATCCAGAATGGACGATGTTAATTGTGAGTCACTCCTTACCGTCAAGTATTTGACCAACTTAATTTGACATTTCTTTGTTTCAGTGTTTGACACAATTGAGTAACGCGTTAAGATTGTTGAAGCCTTTTACGAAAATGGGCGTTCAAATCTTTTCGTGCACTTCGTGACTTATTTGGTCAGCATAATCACAAATTTCATCAAACGGGTCTATAGGAAATGTGAAACACCTGTGCATGCTCGCCCAGTTCGTTCTAGGCTAGAATCGTCATCGTACCTCAATTATGTCTCAGAGTCATTGAAAATATGGACTATCGGATAGAGATATGTCACCGAAGCCGTTGCTGATATTTTGTATCACACATAATTGTAATAGATCCTTCTATCAAAATAAAAAATATTTAGATAATTTTCTGAAAACTTTTTGTTTTATTTATAATTTACGACGTGTTTTTAGGTTCATCGCACGCTTCTTGTGTTCAGCGACGAAGCTAATTTTTGGCTCAATGGGTACGTTAATAAGCAGAATTGTCGATTTTGGAGTGAAGATCAGCCAGAAGCATTGCAAGAGCTACCAATGCATCAGAAAAAGTCACAGTTTGTTGCGGTTTATGGGCTGGTGGCATCATTGGACCGTACTTCTTCAAAGATGATGCGAATCGTAACGTAACTGTGAATGGTGAGCGCTACCGTGAAATGATATCCAACTTTTTTTTGCCCGAAATGCAAGAGCTTGACTTGCATGACATGTGGTTTCAACAAGACGGTGCCACATGCCACACATCAAGCTTAACTTATTGAGAGGAGAGTTCGGTGAACATTTTATTTCACGTTCGGGACCGTTAAAGCTCATGTCTATACACACATGCCCGCTTCAATTGACGCATTGGAAGACAACATTGAAGCATTTATTCATGAGATACCGGCCGAAATGTTGGATAGAGTATGCCAAAATTGGGCTAAGCGGATGGACTAACATTTGCATGAAAAAATCTTCAAACATTAATCCGTACTATCGATTCAAATAAAGATTTCATGCATTTTTCTGAATTTTATGTGTTTTTTTTTAACTTTCCTGTAGCTCTTAAAAAAATCACCCGATATTTGTACAGAAAATGAACAAATTTTTTGGCATATATGAAACGCTACCTAAAACAACTGAACTAAAATTGATAAATATCCGTCTCTGAATAAAAAAAATTTTTTATTTTTTATGACAATTTTCTTCCGACATTCTTAAGGATAATGATGTTTTTGCAAAAATCATGCAACCATACTGCTTTATTAATGTCCCCTTTTTGTACATACACCACAATAGTCACACCTTTAAATATTTTGTACCGATCGACTTAGAATCACTTTTTGAATCGATCTTACGATGTCCGTCTGGCTGCATGTCTGTCTAGGTAAAGCTTGTGCGCAAGTACAGTTCGCAACTTTGGAGTTTTTATTGTCACAAGGAAAAAACCTATTGAAACTTATGATAATCGGCACATAATTTCACATGACCCCCATACAAATTTAATTCCGAAATATTCTTGGCAGTAAGTTAAATTTCACTCAAAAATGCAACATACATAAGTCGTCTTTTTAATTTTTTGCCATTCGTTTTGGATATTATGGACTGAATCTTACAAAATTCTACACTACTTAAATAATTTTTTTTGTCACCTCACAGGAATAATTTAAAAGTGATTTAAATCACGAAATTTGTAGAAACAAGTAAACAATTTGTTGATTTGCACCTACATATAACCAAAATGATTATATTGATTACTAAAAATCGTACAAAATTTAAAAGTGCAATTTTTTCAACAATTGGTATTTTTAATATTGATCATAAATATGATCAAAAAGCTTTGCCATTTCAATCAATGTGTTAATTGTTTCAATTAAAAAATTAATTAACAAAAAAATCTATGTTTTATTTAACTACGTACATCAGTTGATTGAAAATAAAGAGCAAAATAATTAATATAGTTATTAATTTAAGCAAACTAGTAATCGTATTTTTGTTAGATTCAATTAAAATATTAATTGAAAGAATTAAAATGAATAATTGAAATTTGAATTTAAGACTAATTAATAAAATTAATTTTTATATTAAAACTAGCTGGCCCGGCAAACGTTGTTTTGCCTTATAACTTATTTCTTTCAGATGTTACAGGCGTGGCATAAAAGTGAGCATATTAAAATCTATACATACGTAGTTTTATAAGGACTTTCTTGGACCGTCAAAAAAAATTGGACATTTGGGGGAAGGCTCCGAGAAGGCATAAGTGGCGCTCAGAATTTCAGGTCAGATTGAAAAGTCACCAAAGACAAAAATGAAGCCACTATCAAGCCATGAACAACGATATGCGATATGATGAGATCGGACTTTAAATGGCAGCGCTACATATAAAAAAACCAAAAGTGCTGTATTTTGGGGCGTGGCAAAAAAAATTTTTTTCCTGATTTAGAAACTTCATTGACATATCTTTCATCATAGGGGGTGACTGGCACAACTTATTTTTTCGACCCACCCTAAAGTTTATTCATTTGTTTTAAGTTTTTCGAAAGTGAGCGTGTTTTCAACAGACGGACAGACAGACAGACGAACATGGCTAAATCGACTTAGAATTAATCAAGGACCCAGAATATATATACTTTATGGGGTCTAAGATGAATAATAAAAAAGTTTCACATGGAATGACAAACTTAGTATACCCACAACTAATTGTGGTGGAGGGTAGAAAATGATCAAAAAACCTTGCCGTTTCAAACAATGTTTTAATTGATTTAATTAAATTTAGCTCAGGTTTTGAAAATTCCCAACAGCAGTTCTACAAGTTTAAATTATTTTATTTTAAACAAAAAAAAAAAAAAAAAATAGTTAAGATTTTTTGTTATTTAATTAATATTTTAATCCAAAACTTTTTTTTCAAAACAACTAAAATATTAATTAAATCAATATTTTATATATAATTTTCTTTCAACAAAAAAAAAAAAAAAAAAATATTATTTATTCAACATTAATTAAATTTTAATACCTTTTCA
Source organism: Pollenia angustigena (assembly GCA_930367215.1). NCBI lineage: Eukaryota > Metazoa > Arthropoda > Insecta > Diptera > Polleniidae > Pollenia > Pollenia angustigena. Next base: position 48,278,968 of record OV884058.1, read on the forward strand.
ACAATTTTTGTAATTGATAAAAAACTACTGATCATTTTTTCTGTGTAAAGGGTATAGTGGATCCATCCTTTAATAAAGGAAAAGAGTATAAAAATGTGCTAAATTCTTTTAAAAGGATATAAGAAAATTCATTTGACCTGTATATAAAAGGACTTCCTCTGTTTATTTTCCCGTTATATTTTTGTTTTCTCCAGATCATCATCATTTCTATTATTTTCATCTTTATTGACGTTTTTTAATGTCTATCAAGGGAGCAATTAAAAGAGAAAACTCATGAAAAATATGCTCGTGTATGGGTTGATTACTGGTGGGTTGAATGGAAGAAACGGTGTTTAAGATATTTCGTGAAATGTGTTTGTGTTTATTAAATTATAACTTTATCTTCTTCCTCTTTTTCAGGGTTTTAATAACTTTCTAAACAATTGTTTTTTTTTTGTTTTGCGTTTCTTGTGTATTCTTTTAAATATATGACTCTTTTATTATTTATTTATTTGCTGGCATCCCGGAAGGGTTGTTTATACGCAATTCTTAAAACTTGAGCTCATAAGTATTTCTATGCTTTTAAGTGTAATAATTTTTCTTTTTCTTAGTTGATTTCCCCTTTTGGTAGTGGCAATGAGTTTATTACTTAAATTTAAACGTTTGTTCCTTTTTTATTCGTTTAGGCCATTTAACAGCTCGTACATTTATTTCAGCAATTATGGCCCTTAAAAGCTTATAACTAAAAGTTCAATTTTTATTATATGTATGTATGAATGTTTGTGTTTAATATCTTGAAATATTGGTGTAAGAGTTTATATTTTTGGCAATTGTTTTCTAAAATCCATTACTTCATACTGCTTCTTTCTTTCCAACTGAAAAGTCAAGTAAGTTATCTTCTTTTAGTTGGAATTTTACCCCTTGTCTATTTATCGGGTGTTATTAGTTGCTTTTTATTATGTTAAGTGCCAAAAATTTAATATTTTGTAGTTTTTTAATGGAATTTTACTTAAAAAAAAATAAACAAAACTCGGTTTTTTAAAATGACTGTTTTAATAAAAATTGATATAAAGTGGGGCTCTTTAACAAGAGAGCACAAGGAATGCATATGATAACAGGGGAGTTCAATGTTTTGTGCAACTAGTCTATCGTTAGAGCAAAAAAAGCTGCCCGTCACCGCTAATTAAACAGTGAGACAAAAATAACTTACAGAAAAAATGCAAATTTTGAAAACGTTAGAAAAGCTAAAACAAATATTCATATACATTGAAGAAAAAGTCCCATATCTGCCTAGGAGTCGCCCCTTGGGGGATAAAATGCATGATCGACCTCCTATGGTTTCTTCCTTAACATGTTCTTTTATCACCTCCATTAGGAGGGATGCATACAAATAGGGCGGTTTAATGAAATTCTTAAATTTGGCCCCAAAAGCGCGTAGGATGCTCCTAGATGGGCCAAATGTACGACCAACCCCACTTCGTTTCTATCATTTATTTCTAAAATACCTACCGGCTATCTCCATTCCTTAAGGGGCCTCCCATACAAAATTTTCAATACAGACTAGAAATAGGGGGGGTGCTTTAAAACCATGGTAGATAAGGCCATGCTGGCATTATTGCTCAATTGAATGGGAGATAAAGTCATAATGGCCTTATTACCCAATCATTAAGAGGTAAGTAAGGTCATATTTAAAATTTTGCGAAATGAGAGATATAGCCATATTTTTTTTCGCAAATGAGAGATAAAGCCATATTTTTTCAGAAGATTGTTATGCATGGTGTAAACATTCTGTAAAAGGAAAAATCCTTAGTTATCATTGAAAAACATTTTTTTTATTCTTGTGGCGCACGCAGGAAAACTTTATCCAGCGAAGCCACCTGACGCGTCCTACTGGAGGAAAAACCCCTTAAGCGCGGCCGCGGCCGCCACGCAGAAAAACTTTAGTATGCGAAGCCAGATTTCAATACTTAACTTTAGTGTCTCCGGAACTGAAATGAGAGATAAAGCCATTTTCTAATATTGCTAATGTGAGCTAAGGCCATGATGGCTTTATCTCCCATTCAAATGAAAAAAAAAACAAAAAAGGCTTTATCTCCCTATTGAATGAGAGATAAAGCCATCATGGCCTTATCTACCATGGTATTAAAGCACCCCCCTAGAAATATATTAAAGAATACTGGAAAAATTCAAAATAGTTTTTAATGACCAAATTTGTAGATTTAAGCAAACAATTTGTTGATTTTGCTCATATCACTAAAATGATTATACTGATTACTAACAATTTTTAAAATTTTCAATTTTCTTTTCCATAATTTTTTTTTTTTTTTTTTGTGTTAATCCTTTAGAATTATTAAATTGTAATAATATCTTTTATTTATTTATTTAATTGAACTGCTCCATGCACAAGACTTACGAGTCTTATTTGGCAGTATGGAACTGAGAATGTGTATCACATTTAGCAAATAGCTCACAACCATATAATAAAATGGGCATCAGATAAGTTTTGGCAAGCAGTATTCTTATTTTTAGAGGTGTACAACGCTGGGTCCGCCAAAGAGTTCTAATCATAGAAAAGGTGCGACCACAAGCATAATTAATGTGGTTCGACCACGTAAGAGTGCCATTAAAAAATATTCCGAGATTCTTAGCAGATTTTACTATTTCAATTTGTTGGTTATATATAAATATATTTGGAATAATATTCTGTTAATTAAGTCGCCCTTGAATAACTATGCATTTTGATTTTTTAGGATTTATTTCCAAACCATTTGCCGTTGCCCACGTATAAATTGATGTTTAAATTTTGATTAAAAAACTATCAAAACCTTTGCCATTTTAAACAATGTATTAATTGATTCAATTACCTCAGGTTATTAAAAAAAAAATAAAAAAAAATTTTATAATGCAATTTAATTAACAAACAAGAAATTTTAGATTCAGTTAAAAATTTTATTGCATGAATTTAAATATATAATTGAAATTTGAGTTTACAATTAATTTATTAAGTTTTTTAAGGCTCAAAATAACAATACACTGTTTCGGTCCATTTTTACAGTTGGTTCCATATACAGCCTACTCATAGCAAATACTAAATTAACACGTCTGAAAATGTGACTAATAATGATATTGTGGTGATATTTGGCCCCATTAAGTTTCGTGAGATAAGAATTCACACAAAAAGACTTGTAGTGATCGGGCGCTTATTTACTACAGGTCACAGATAAAGCCGCCTTCCAAAAAGTACTTTAATAGCGATTTAGGCGTTTTAAAGTACTTTTATTACACCTTAGTGTTGCCAGTGGGCCAAACTTTCATTTTTAATACAATAAATCACTACCAAATGTTGTGATGTTCGGTTCACAATTTGATAATGCTCGAATATAATACTTACTTCCTTCCGAAAATAATACTCCTTAAACCAAAATGCATCGTAACTGTTTATTTCATACATACAACGTATGTATTTCTAATAAAATTGAATATTATTACCGATTTTATTAAATAATTTTTATCTGGAAGCTTTAGTGTCAATTTCTAAGATATATTTACATTACGGTATCCCTTATACGGCTCAATATTTTGGTTTTGAGAAATTCGAGACGCATAACCTCTTAATTTCTTCTATTTGGTTCCAAGCACTTATTAAAAAAAAATATCCGCTGCCTAAAACAACGTTTACCCTTGCCGAATTGACAACAAAGGTGGCGAATCGACCCGTATGTGAAATATGTATACGACTAATACATATATCAAACAATTTAGATCACAACCCTACGTGATTTATTAAAAAGAATTAATGTTGTATTCAAAGTTAATATTATTCTAAAAAAAATCAGCTTTTTTAAACATTCTCTACCATTTCGAGATTTTATTAAATCGAGACTGTGTAGAGTAACAACTTTTGGCACGTTGTTTTGGAAATTCAATTTTATACAGGGTGGCGAAGAATGAGCTATATGGTTTAAATGGTTTATAACTTTTCTATTTACGCGATTATTAAAAAAAATTTGTTTAATCTTCTATTTATATAAAAAGGAGTGTACACTTTGATGTCACCACTAACTGCGAAAACGGGTACGATTTCAACAAAAACATTGGGGTGCGTTGGCATAGTCTGTAGATGGCTTATGAAAAGTTTGCATGAAATCGGCCCAGTGGTTCCGGAGATATGGCATTTAGATTTTCCTATATATTCCCATACAAATATCAACAAAATGAACTCCTTCGAAACGGCTTGACTGACTTTTATGAAATTTTGTTTGTGTTTTTGTTAGGTATGAGAATAGGTCGTAGAGTATATTTTTTATCGCTAGAGGGCGCAAAATATGGCATAAGCTACCCCTCCCTATATCTTATTAGCTAATCAACATGTTTTCTTAAAATTTGGCATCTGAAAGAAAATAGGGAATAGGGCGTGAAATAGGTTCAAGAGGAGTAAATGCTCCCCCTCCCTATATCTGCTTAACAAATCAACCTATTTTCTTGAAATTTTGCATGAAAATAGTGTAACATCTGGAAAGAACTATAGCCTAAATTATTTATTATTTATGGCTTGAAATAGGGCAATAGAGGTAAAAGCTTCCCCAATCTTTTAAACAAATCAGCCGGGTTTCTTAAAATTTGGCATGCAGACACTGTAACATCTGAAAGGAAATAGGGCGTGAGATAGGGCAATAGCTATATCTTTTAAACTAATGAACGGGTTTTCTTAAAATTTGGCATGGAGACACTGTAACATCTGAAAGGAAATAGGGAATAAGATGTGAAATAGGGCAAGAAGGGTAAAAGCTCCCCCTCCCAATATCTTCTTGAAATTTCGCAGGCAAACAGTATTACAGCTGGGAAGTACTCTAGCCTATAGTTTTTATTATTTAGGGCGTAAAGCAGGAGGGGTAAAAGCTCCCTCTATTCTTGACTAATCAAACGGTTTTCTAAAAATTTAGCATGCAGACACTGTAACATCTGAAACAGAAAGAGCATGAGGGCAAGAGGAGTAAAAGCTCCCCCTCCCTATATCTTCTTTACTAATCAACTGATTTTCTTGAAATTTGGCGGGCAAATAGTGTAACATGTGGAAAGAACTAAAGCCTATAATTTGTATTATCTTCTTAACTATTGTACCGGTTTTCTTAAAATTTGGCATGCAGACACTGTAACATCTGAAAGAAACAAGTTATATGACAAAACAACATTTGCCGGGCCAGCTAGTACAGTACAGTATTATTGGGGAATTTTTTGCAATTAGCTTTGAAAAATAATATACTGTAGGTGAAGTCTATTTTATGCTTCGAACTTATCTGCTCATTTTAACATAATTTCCATAACTTTTCGCAAAATTTCTGGTGTAATTATTTTTGTTCGATTCTATAGTTATTTATATTTAATTCCCCAAGTATTCTTCACACAAAATGCCGAAAAAAGTGAAAAAATAGCTCATTCTGCGCCACCCTGTATTTCACACGCTAAAACAAGCCATTTTAATAATATTAATCGGGTGCAATTATTTTGGTTCGTTGGTCGATTGTATAGTTATTCAAAATTAATGCCCGAAGTCTTCTTCACAAAAGGCTAAAAAAAAACAAAGAAAAAATAATGACTAAAAAAATTATGAAGAATTCAAACCATTTAGCTCCTTCTGCGCCACCCCGTGCTATCAGCGCGTTCACTTTGTATATGTGAACTACAACGTTGAATTGATAACTTTTTAATAAGAATGTATCATTCGTTTGCCTAAAAACATCCTACCATCTAATGCTATCGCAAATTTTTTAGTCATAACAGTATTATTCCTCTCTCGATTCGCATTTGGTTGACACTGTAGGGATTCGGGATTACTACATAAATTCACTGGCAAGCACAAAGCTTACAGAGATGAAAAAAGTGACGTTTGAAAAATGCCTAAATCATTTGCGAGGGCAGCTTTCGAAGAAAGAGAAAGAAAAAAATTTTTGGTAGTGAAGTGGCAATGTGTAAAAGCAGGCCACTACTATCAACACAAATTGCGTGATCAAAACAAAAAATGCAAAAAGGGCAGCTTTCGAAGAAAAAGAAAGGAAAAAAACACAATATTTTCTGTCTCGTGACGCCTCTGTGTGCTCTGTGCTGGCAAGATGTCATTATCCTCAACTGAACTGAAATTAATTTTTTTTTGTTTGTTAAATTAAAGAAATAATTGATTCAATTAACACATTAATTATATTAAAATACTTTTCAAACAATTTCTTTAATTGATCAAAAAATACTAAAATGTTTTCTGTGAATGTGTTTTTTCTTAATGGCGCGATAAAAATTCTTTACAATCGTAAATTATTACTGCACCTTCTGTACACTTGTAAAGTTATTTTAAATTAATAAAATTCCTTAAGAAATAAAAAAACGAAAAAATCACACCAATATGATTTCTAAATAATTCTGATTGCAGTAGCAATATGTCATTTCAATAAAATAACAAAAAGAGAAAAAAAAAACAAAAACAAAAACACTTTAAAAAGTAAAAAAATTATGAAAATAAAACGCTGCTTCTTAAAAGAAAATAAAATTGAAAATCACCATTAAAAAAAGTTCAATGAGTTTTCATGCCCGTTTGCATTACGAACTATAAAATTTTGTATGTAGTGGTGCATTTTTATTTCAAATTGAAAAAGCGTAACTGGCTGAATGTAACAACAATGCGCGAATTCAGAATGAAATAGAAGGCAGGGAGGGGTGAAAATGTCATAAAAATATGCGACATTTCGATTTTATTACAAACGAAAAAAACACTCGTTTTTTTTTATATTTCATGGCAAGTGAAATGGCGTTCAAGAAATCATTTCTTTTTATAGCTGGCGCTATGAGCGAAAAAGTGTATTGTTTTAGTTGCAGATACATTTGCGACAATTGGTCTAATAAATCGCATGTTTAAGGCACTATTGATAAATTGTTCCACCCTATAAAAAATATACACGTGTAAAGGGTGTTTTTTTATACGTATAGAACTTCCGATAAGGATAACTGCAAATTTAGGTGCATACCATACAAATTAAGTCTGTTTGACGCTTTTAAGTTTACTTTGGCCAATCACCATGCCAGAACAACGTTTAAAACAAATCATACTGTTACATTTCGTGAATTTTAAAAAAGGACCAAATTATCATTTAAACTTCATGTAATTTTTATACCCTCCACCACAATTAGTTGTAAAGAGGGTATACTACGTTTGTCATTCCGTGTGAAACTTTTTTATTATTCATCTCAGACTCCATAAACTATATATATTCTGGGTCCTTGAGTAATTCTTAGTCGATTTAGCCAAGTCCGTCTGGCTGTCCGTCTGGCTGTCCGTCTGTTGAAAATACGCTCACTTTCGAAAAACATAAAACAAATAAACAAACTTGGTGTCAAATTGCTTGTAGTTATCCTAAGCAGTTTGGGATGGAAATCCAGCAAAATCGGTTCACTAGGATCAGAGCTATGAATCAAAATGTAAAACCAACACCTAATTCGTTACAAAAACTAACGTAAATGGTGGAATAATGCACAGTATGATATAAGATTTTGCAAAAAATCGTTTTATTTTACTGAAATCACGCTGTAAATCACAGCTAAATAGGACTAGAAATGACATTGTGGAATTTCGTGATGACCGGCCCATAATTTACCCTATTCCCATATAAACCCTACTTCTGGAAAACAGTTTAGTACGCCTTAAACCGTAAAAAATAATGCTATCATAATAGAAATCGGTTAATCACAGTTTTATAGAACTAGAAATGACACTGTGAAATTTCGTGAAGATCGGTCCATGATTTACCATAGGCCCCATATAAAGCCCACTCTGGTAAAATAATTAAATTCGCCTAAAACCGTAGCAGATATAGATATTGCGATAAACTTTCTTCCAGCTAAGCTCCATGTGGCCAGAAAAAACGTCATTCAACTTTGTGATATACGGTCCATAATTAACCTTAGATCCCATTTTACCAGCCTTCTAAAATGCACTGCAAACGCTTAAACTAATTGCACCGCTGTATTGAAATTTATGTTTTTTAATACCAGAAATCACTCCGCAGAATTTGGTATGATTGGTTCATAGCTTACCATGAATTCAATATAAATCATGATATTTTACTCAAGCTAGTTAAAATTGCTAAAAAAAAATTGGAGAAGTGGGCGTGGTACCTCCCATACAAAAAATTTAAAAAATTGTATAATAACCTGAATTTTTTGACTGTAATATGACCTTTTGTTATGCCGATGTTGATTTTGAATAAAACACAAACTATTTAGGAAATTATTGTAATTTTATTTTATTATGATATATTGGTATTACTCAATTATGTATGGAACAAAATATCGGCCAAATGGGCGCCGCAACCACGGCGGCACACCTCCATCCGATGGTCCAAATTTTCGATGACCCTGAGGCATAATGGAGGTTCTATGCCGTTAATGTGCCGAATTATCTCATCCTTTAGCTCTTGAATTGTTGCTGGCTTATCGACGTACACCTTTTCTTTCAAATAACCCCAAAGAAAAAAGTCCAACGGTGTCAAATCAAATGATCTTGGCGGCCAATTGACATCGCCATTACGTGAGATAACACTGCCATTGAATTTGTTGCGCAAAAGAGCCATTGTTTCGTTAGCTGTGTGGCAAGTGGCACCGTCCTGCTGAAACCACATATCGTCCACATCCATATCTTCCAATTCGGGCCATAAAAAGTTCGTTATCATCTCACGATAGCGAACACCATTCACAGTAACTGCCTGACCGGCCTCATTTTGGAAAAAATACGGCCCGATGATGCCGCCAGCCCATAAACCGCACCAAACAGTCACTCTTTGTGGGTGCATTGGTTTTTCGACAATCACTCTTGGATTCTCATTCGCCCAAATGCGGCAATTCTGTTTTTTGACGAATCCACTGAGGTGAAAATGTGCCTCATCACTGAATCACGAAGTGCACGAAATGCATTTTGATTTGAACGCCCATTTTCATAATAAGTCTGGATAACTTTAACACGTTGTTGGATTGTGTATCTCTCCATGGTTCAAATTGAGTAAGTCTGAAATAGAGAAATGTCAAATAAAATTCGGAAAAAAAACTTGGCGTTTAGGTGTGGTTCACATTCAACATCGGCCCTTACAATTTAACCACCCTTTATATCAAAAGATCAGAATTTTTAGTAGAAAATATTTCCTGAAAAACTCGAGAAAATCGGTTCAGATACGAAAAAGTTATGACCAAAATATTAATTTTTTTTTGAAAAATACCCATTTTCGGGAACCATAGATCTTGCCGAGTCCAAGTTTTATAAAATCAACTAACTGGCAAACTTCTTCTTAAGCACGTCGGTATATAAATCGTTCAAATCGGTTAAAAAATGGCTGAGTTATAATGAGAATACTGAAATCCCAAAAAATTACTCTTTTTATACCCTTCACCATAGGTGGATAAGGGTATATATAAGTTTGTCATTCCGTTTGTAATTTCTACAATATTGATCTAAGACCCTATAAAGTATATATATTCTGGGTCCTTATGAGGAGAGAACATGCTTTAACCATGTGATGTTTTTTTACTCTTTATACCCCCTATACATTCGAATTTACAAAAATCTTAGTAGATCAATTTGCCGCGAGACAAACTTCCGGTCAAAATTTCAATCTCTTTCCTTTTACAATTTTATATAGATATAAATGTACGGGAGCCAAAATATTCGATTTCACCGATGTGAACCGTAATTTGACTTATTTGCTTTTATTGTTGTAAAACATTTATTGTTGACTAAAAAATAATAATAAAAACAACAACAGCAAAAACAATATCTATGCATATTTCACTTACCTAAGTTTTTCACATTTTGATTTTGAAATTTTTCTTTTGTTCAGCAGGATTTCAATTAATAAATATTTTCGCCTTAAAAGTAATTGAATAAGTCATAAATAATAAAATAATACTCCAGCATTCCTTTCAATAATATAAATAAATTTATGTGTAAATAAACTTCTAATATAAAAAAAAAGAAATTACAGAAAGCAACAACAACAACAAGATTATTTTCGACATTTACCAAATAATTTTCCGTTTTTATTAATTTGAAAAATGCTACAACAGAAAAAAAAAAAAACAAACAACAGCAACGACAACAAAATTAAAATCAAACGAAAAGAACTTTGAACTCCAGTCATTTGCTGTCGAAACCAATTGCAACAATTGCTGTTTCGTTTAATATGAAGCCAAAAAATACTCGTAAGAAACAAAATCAGAAGTGTAAATGAAAAAAGTTTTTCCGTTTTTCTTGTTTTTTTTTAAATTTTTGATTTTCTGGAAGTGGAACAAAAGAAAATTGGTAATAATTGAAATTACATGAGTGCAGTATCAGTTGTACAATTTTCACTGTCGTGGGTGTAAGTAATGACAGTTAGGAAAAAGATGTTTGGAGACAAAGTTGCCAATGTCTTTTCCATGTAACGGAAATGGCTGAAACGAGCAAAAAGGCCGAGTCAAATAGAATCCTTTGTACTTAATACTCGGCTTTTTTTTTTCAACTGATACTAACGTAACAATGGAGGTGGAGCACGCAATGAATACTTTAATAATTTAATTTTAGCTTATTTATATATATAAATAAATATTTTATTTTTGAAAACACACAACACAAAAAATTAATTGAAAGAAAAAAACTGATAGCTTTCAATAACCAGCTTTAATTAGTATTGTGGTTAATATATTGAACTGTTTATGGTTTTTAATCCAAATTATTGATATTTTAATCAGGCTAAAGTTCATTGAAAAAAGGAATTTTACAATGTGAAATGAATTAAAATTTATTGATCATTTTTCATTCTTGAATGAACTGGGAAACGAACCTAGGTTTTCACGGACGATTCTATGTGATTCGGCCTTTAATCAGAGTCTCGTCATACCAATAAAAGCAATGCCCATTCATCTTTAACGCTGATATTACGATTTAACTTTAAGCTCTATTTTGCCCTCCGTGATTTTAAAACGACAAAAATAAGTTTGAAGAATTCTTTAACATGCTTGGAGATCGTTTTCTGTGTTTGGTGTTCTCGTATTATGGACCCTAGAGGAAGACAGCCTTTTAAAGTTATTGCCGATTGCAAAAAGCTTTTGATTTCGCATCCCTTAGACATCGAACCTACTGGCCGACGCACACAGGGGCCAAAGGCGGTGATTTCACCTTTAAATTAAAAAAAAAAGTTCATATACCGTGAAAACAAGTGCACAATTTCTACAACAGTTGGCGAAAAGTAAATGTCAAATGTGTAACGGTGCCTTTGTAGTGACGCGTTGAAATTAAACATTGTGAGAAAAAAGTGAAAATAGGCATAAAAGCATAAAACTTTTTATAATTAAATCCGAGTGACGTGCAACCACCAAGCTGAAGTATATGACCGCATTTACATCTATGCAATTAACGCCGAGTTTCTTTTTCTATTTTCTTTTAAAGTAGTTTCTACGAAACTCTTTTCACATTTACATCTACATCTTTTCCAAGCATTGTTTCAACTTTTTCAACCCCGTTTTCTTCCCTTCACCTCTTGCTAACAAACAGAGAGTTACATGCGAAAGTTGCGGCGTTAATTGCATAATGTAAATACGGTCTATATCAAAATGTTTTGCTTAAATTTGTAAAAAAAAATATTTTTGGCAGTGCTTTTATTTTTAAAGTTAAAAAAAATGGATTTTCTCAGTTTAAGTGGACATAAAGTTATCATTATTTTCAAGGTTGAACAAATCAGCGTTATTTTAGAAAAAATATGCTGCGCATCAGTGCGCCTTAGAAGTTATGTACGAATTAGTAGCACCATGCGTTGAGTTTACCAATATAAAGCGCTTCACGACTTCTACCTATAACTTTTTATGTATTTTTATTAGAGATGTGCAAATGTCGTGATTTGTTACGCGCAAGTCACGCGCGGGTCGCAAATGAGTCACGCGTGACCGTGGTTACAAATATACTTAATTAAGACTAGTGTGCGTGAATAAAAAAATTAAATTCTCATGCACTCACAAAACACCTTAAGCTTATTAAAAAAAATAAATTTTTGAGTAGCTTGTATGCGAACTTATTCAATGGAAGGCAATTCAGAGGAAGAGTGCGTGGTAAAAAAATACGCTTATTAATTAATTAATAATTTTTTTGTAAAAGTGGTACCCTTCTTCCCACTTCTATGCTTCCAATATTTTTTTGGAACATGAGGTTTGTTCTAGAGCTACGCACAGCATATTTACTGTGCCTCACTATTGTTGTTATTCAGATACATATAGGCAAATTGATAAATTTTTTTTGGGGGGCGGCCCCGTCTGCCCCTTCCTTTACCTACAGGATTTTTTGGGAACATTCAAATTCAAATGTAATGTGTCTCACTTTTGTTGTTCTGCAGATATAAAAAAATAATAAATACTTTGTATGGGAGTATCCCTCTCCCCCGTCCAATACCACCAATATTTTGTTGGAACATGCAGTTTATTATTAGAGATAAGCATGTCAAATTAAGTGTGTCTGACTTATGTAACTCTGCAGATATAAAAAAATAATAAATACTTCGAATGGGGTATCCGTCCCCCCGTCCTATACCTCCAATATTTTGTTGGATTATGTAATTTGTTCTAAGAGTTTCGCACATTTAATTTAGTGTGCCTCGCTATTTTAGTTCTGCAAATATAGGAAAATTAATAAATACTTTGTGTGGGGGGTATACGTCTCCCCCCTTCTATTCCTCCAAGAGTTTGCAGTTTGTTCTAAGAGTTACGCACATCAAATTTTGTGTGCCTCATTATTGAAATTATTCAGATATACGCAAATGAAGAAATTTTTTGTATGGGGGTACCCGTCTCCCTCTTCTATACCTCCAGGATTTTGTTGGAACATGCAGTTTGTTACAAGATTTAAACGCACAAACAACTATTATGGCTGAGGATATATGAATTGATACGCGAAAAGGGGCTTTTGGCCCCAGTGTGCAACGGTTCCAAGAAAAATGACAGATCTAATAGACTGCCATAATCAGAAACATTAATCGAAGCTCAAAATCTACAGAAATGTCATTTATCTTTTCTTCATACCATTCCCCAGTTATTGTTACCTATTTCGGAAGAATGCGGATAACTTAGAACAATATTTTTTAAAACTAAGTTTACATGATTTCGCCTTGGTAATAACTAAGGCGAATTCATGGAAATGTTGTTATTATTATTTTGCGAGACAAAGTATAAGACATCTCTGAATATCTGTCCTGTAAATTTCTAGTCTTAAAAATTCATAGACTGAGATTTTTTGTTTATAGTATGAATCTTATCAAGTTTATCATATTATTTTTTACTCGTAATCCAAAGTACAAGTTGACATCGTTTACTGAAATAGAAAAACTCCGTAAAATTGAGAATCCTTATAATAAAATAAATTTTTAGTGACAAAGTATAACTTAAGTCAAATAATCTTTAAACAGCTATTAGGTCAAATTTGTCGGCGTGTTTTAAGAATTTGCGTTTGTGGTTGTATCGGGTGATTTTTTAGCTATTATCTTTTTGGCAACACTGGTTTCGTGTTTTGTTTCACTGTCAAACATCTTCAGTTTGGTCTATAATTTAACCATGAATCGTCTTATAAACGAACAACGCCTGCAAATTATTGAATTTTATTATTAAAATGCGTGCTTTGTTAAGAAAGTTCATCGCGCGCTTCTTCCATTTTATGGTCACTAAATTTCGCACCCAATTTACATTGTTGGACATTAAACCACCAACACGCTTACGTAGAGTGCGAAGTGAAGAAAAAATCGCAGCTGTATCGGCCAGTGTTAATGATGACCATCAATTATCGATTCGTCGCCGTTCGCAGCAATTGGGCCTCTGTTACACACCAACGTGAGATGATATCCAACTTTTTTTTTGCCCAAAATGCAAGAGCTTGACTTGCATGACATGTGGTTTCAACAAGACGGTGCCACATGTCACACAGCACGCCTGACAATGGACTTATTGAGAGGCGAGTTCGGTGAACATTTTATTTCACGTTCGGGACCGGTCAATTGGCCGCCTAGATCGTGCGATTTAACGCCTTTGAGACTATTTTTTGTGGGGCTATGTTAAAGCTCATGTCTATACACACATGCCCGCTTCAATTAACGCATTGGAAGACAACATTGAAGCATTTATTTATGAGATACCGGCCGAAATGTTGGAAAGAGTATGCCAAAATTGGACTAAGCGGATGGACCATTTGCATGAAAAAATCTTCAAACAGTAAATTATATGGACCGTACTATCGATTCAAATAAAGATTTCATGCATTTTTCTGAATTTTCTGTGTTTTTTTTAAACTTTCCTAGAGCTCTTAAAAAATCAACCGATATTAATAGTTTTGAATTATAAACGATGGCAACACTATATGCAATTTGTCGCTGGGTGGTCCCAAAAAGTACTTAATATAGTAAGCAAAAAAAAAAAAAACCTAAAAAGAAATCTTATTTTTAATTGTTATTTTTCTTAAACACCGCTATTGAAGGTGGTGTTGGGGGAATTTACGTAATTAAATTTCGTTTGCATAATTAGTTTATATTTTTCGATTCTCTTTTTTTTATATTTTTAAGGTCATAATTTATGATTACTGCAGTAAAATATAAGAATAACGACATTCCTGACAAGTCACCATTTCATTTTAAATTTAATTAACAAAAAATCACAGAAAATTAAAATTGTATTAATCATTTCAAAGAATAGAAATAGAAAAAAAATCAAATGGAAAATTAAAAAAAAAACAGTTTATACTTTTCTAAATTTACAACATGTTTGTTACTTAGTTTCTTGATTTGAAATTTCGTTTATGGTTTATGATGGAGAGTGAAAATACACTGCAATTTGCAGCAATAAATTCATAAATCAATCCAAAAGTATTTATTTTAATGATTCGACTTGATTTTCCTGTTGCCTGAAAACATCTGTGGTTGGTTTGAAAACAAATAAAATTTTACTTTTCAGATCATCATTCCCAAAAGTCGTTCTTTTTTGTAGCATGATTTTAAAATTTATGATTTTATGACTCTTTAAAAAAATCAAAGCTGTTAAGAGACATCAAGATCGATAAATCGAACGAATTGGCGTCACAAAACATTGTGACTGATGTTCAAGTTTATGGTTTTATGTTACTCGTTTTTATGATTTCGTTTTGAATGCAGTCTGATCTTAAATGAATTTAAGTTTAAATCTATTATTTATGGTTTTATGGTTAAAAGGCCGTAGAAGATAAAAAAATAATTATTTGTGTTTTTTAATTTTTATTAACATTTTTGAGGTGATTTTTATCAAAATATTTTAAGATTTTTTTTAATTTAATTTGTGTATTTTAGCAAAATATTGAGTTCGAGCCATTTACGAAACGATATCGTTAGCCAGTATTGCTTGCTACAAGCTTTTGGGTCAACTAGATTTAGAAAAGAAAGAACTGGCTACAGTGGAGCAAAATTGGTATATAAACCTGAATCTGTAAACAGCTTGTTCGTTTGACAAAAAAAAAAAAAAAACACATGGAATTAGCAGAAATGTACTTGAGTGTAAGAATTAAAAAAAAAAAATAACTCACAGACTCCTCCAAACCTTCGCTATAGGGTCCTCAACAATGGCTTTTTTATACCTTCCACCTCTAGTGGTGAATGAGTGTATACAAAGTTTGTCGTTCCGTGTGAACTTTTTTAATATTCATCTAAGACCCCATAAAATCGTTGACCCAGTAAAAAAAATTTGGGTTTTTTGAAGCACTACAGAGAAAAAGCGCATAATCAAGCGCTTCAATTAGAGAGCTCTTATAAAGCAGTAAATGATAACGAATAAAACATACAAAAAAGCTGCTATTTTATTGCTGACAACGAAGAGGGGTTTTAAGCAAAAAAAAAAATATGTTATGGTTTACGAAAATGATTGAAAAATGGCATTTAAACAAGTAAAAGCAAAACATTAATGAATATGTTAATACATATAGTTAGCCCTTAAAAAAGCACTTTAGGAGCGCTTTGTTTGCATGTTAAAATAAGCGCTATTGTCAGCAGAAAATAGTCCTCCAAACCGGGAACACCCCATACAAAAATCAGGCATCCCATCAGCAGTTTTGAAGCGCTTTGAGGTATGAATTCATACAAAAAACCTGCTCCTTTTGGAGCACATTTTTTACTGGGGAGTAATTATAAGCCGATTTAGCCATGTCTGTCTGTTGAAAAAAACACTCACTGTCCATCAACTGAAAAGAAAAAAAGCAAAATTGGTGTCAGCTTGTTTCTAGTAGAAAATGGTAAATGGATTCCAAAATCGATTTTCGATTTGTCGATCGACTTTTTTATTTTGGTTTTAGAATCGATTAATCGAACCTCAAAATCGATTTCAGTCATTGAAGATTAATTTGCAAACTTATTCCTTATATTACAAAGGGGCAAAATAGTGGAGAAGATTTTTACAGTGGGAAGACATGACTACTGTTTTTAATTTTCCTGCAAAAAGTGAAATTGTGTAAATTTTGAGATGGCCTTAAGAGGAACAAGTGCGATATGTATGTACATTTTACACATTAAAATTGTATTCTTGTGTAGTTAATCAGGCCTGTCACATAAATCAATTACGATCGAAAGTGATTTCGTTTCTTGCATCACATTAAACAAAATCACTTTTGATCGGAATTGATTTCTGTGGCAAGCCTGAATGTATGGATAGTATTTCAAAGGATTATGACAATAGTTCCTGATCGGTGACTACTGTTTCTTTGCTATATTACTATTAAGTAAGTTTTTGAATATTAGCGTATTTCCACAGGAATGCCATGGTTTAATTCACCTGTTGTGTTTCTATAATATGTGGATATTCACAAATCTGACTTTCGGTGTTCAGTGACTTTAATTATTGAAGAACAAGAGCCCCTATGCTAAAGTTGAAAGTATACCAAGGGTACTAATAGGTAAAATAGGTAAAACTACAACTTATAACTTGGATAGGATAAAACACTCTTACTTGTTTGAATAACATGAATGAGGATGTACCATCATCTTAACGTGGCATTCTCAAGGCAGAAATATCAGTATCAGTATCTCGAAATAGTCTGGGACTCGAAATCGCAGATTGTTAATATACGTTCCACTGGCAGCCGCAATTAAGCACAGCTTACGTGGGTCCAGTAATTCGATCCTGTTGTGTTACCATGTTACATAGCCTCCCATTGCTCCTACATTACCTGGCTGTTGACATTTTTGATTCAATGAAGGAATGGATCCTGTTAAAATCAATGTCAGAGACAGATTTTGTCCCTGAGCATTCTTTGATCAAACAGCTTGAGCCTAAGGTCTCCGAATGCCGGTCAGTGACAGAGAATATGTTCCATTGACTTTTCCTCCTCCTCCTTGGGAAACACGCCCACCTTTGGGCCCACCTTTGGGCGTGTTTCCCAATGGGGTAGTGGCCAGTTATAGCCGCAATTAGGTTTCTGAGGTGAAGTCTGGACAATCTTAATGCGCACCGTGTCCTCTTTTAATCTATGACGGGCCTGATTTTTCTGGTTTCCCTATATGTATTTTCATTAAACCACCTCTGATTGGCAATGAAATTAAATTTGTGTGCAATAAGCACTTACTCCTTGGGAGCGAAACAGCTATATCATGGGTCGAACAGCTACGACTCCAGGTGGTTCCTGCATGTCAAAGAATCGGCCATACAGTTTCCATGTATGCCCCTGTGTATAGGGAACCAATTAAGGGAAACCCTGAATGTCTCGCTATCTCCTGCAGATGTTATAAACAGTCTTTTTAGGGATCTTATAGCCGGTAATAATATGAATATCCCTGCCAGATAACTCTCCGTACCGTATGTGCTTCGCGGCTGTGCAGACGGCCATTATATCGAACTTGAAATCGCAGATTGTTAAAAGATAGGAAAATTTCAACCGGCTCATAGATGTGCGTTTTTTGTGGAGAGCCTTAATATTTTCTTTTCCCACTCAAGAGATTACGAATTTCGTCGAACACTTGTTTCTTCCAGTTGTTAATCCCAGTTAACTGCAAATTTTAAACGACATGTTGGTTAAAATTCTGGGAAAAAATTAGCTGCATTTGCAACAACTAACATTTACTCGTTGATTTGCTCGCTTTATGTTCAATCCAACCAAGTTAACTTCTTATTCAAAACTTCGAATGTCATATATGTAGATTCCTTAATTTTTTAATAGAAAATATATACTTATCTTTTGCTTTGTTACTTTTGTAAAATTTGAAATTTTAAATTTATGAAAATATACCGTCTTCCAACTTATTGTTTTCGCCATCATTCATCATTGTTAGTGCAACATGCTGCCACTTTATAACTTCAACTGCCATCTAACAATTTCATGCTGTTCATTTCCTTTTTTATTTTTTGCTCGTTTTTTAAATCTTATTTATGAAATTGATATTTCACTAAAAACTATTTCCGATGGGTGTCAAAATCATTTAAAACATTTTTATTATTGATTCCTGTAGGAAAAAAGTTTACATTAAATAAAATACTAAAATATTTTTTATTGTTTTCTAATTACCAAAAAAGACATGCAGTTATTTGTACGAGCATGTCCATTTAGAATAAGCGATTTGTTAAAAAGGGGTTATTGCATGCATACCTTGCTCAAGAGAAATCAGGAGCAGCAGCAGCGTCAACAAACAAATCGTTAAATACAAACAGGAAATAAAATTTGACACGCACGTTTTAACAATTTCAAAGATTAGGGCATAAATATTTCAAAGTGGGTTGGAGAAAAAACAAAAAAATTTGAAACCGCACACGAATAAAATAAACAAAAACCAAATTCTCGCCCTCACCACCTCCCTTGTCCAATTGACCGCATAATGATTGGAAAAAAGGCAAGAAAATTGATTTAATTTTTTTAACCCTTTTTTTAACATGCTGAAAAGGCGTCCACACTTGTTACACTGTGGCTACGGTTTGTTTTATGATTAAATTAGATACTACACCGGGTAACAGCGGAATTTTTGTTAGCATTGGTTTTTGCGTACATATTCTATCAAAAAGAAACAATCGAAAAATATTGAAAGCATCACTGTAGAAACACCGCAGTAAAAAATGGAGCTTACTGGTAAGCAGTTTCGTAAGGGAGAGCAGCACAACACCCGCCTTACAAACCTGCATGCAGGATTTTTATATGGCGAATTCCCACTTGGAAGCTCAACTTTTTTCCTTTCTGCTTAAAAAAACAATTGATGACTATTGCGTAACAAAAAAAATGTAATTTTGATATTCGGGAATGATCGTAAACACATTTGAAGGCCATTGCAATACAACCTGCTTCCATGTAAGGGATTTACAAAGGCACTTTGAACTTAGTTCGTGAATGTTTTCTTTGAAATAATGATTTTACTTATAAGGAATAATGCAAAGTTATTCAATAATTTGTATTAACTTAAATTAAAAATTCACTTCAATGGTATTCGCTTCTCTGCTGCGCTCATCAGCGCTCATGCATTTTTCTTGCTTCCAGAAGCCTTAAAATTTATTACTGGGACTTTTCCTAGAGATTTACGTATTGTGTACGTCTTCTACGGGGGAAATATATGGTTAAAATAATAAAATTTTAGTGGATATAATATGGTTGTGGTTCTCTTTAAAGCATTGATTTATCCATAATATGGTTGCATGTGACAATAATATGGTTAAAGTAACCTCATGTTTAAAAACAGTCCGATGCGTGTGGTAGCAATTGCGTTAGAAGAAGACAAATAGGTTATGGGAAAGAAGATAAAGGTAGTAGCGCTTGTGAACATTCGACTTGAACTTATTTATTTTGAAAGTTGAAGGGAAGATTTAAGCACGAAGGTTGTTTCACATATAAACAGTCCGGCTAAAAAAAACGAACTTTCCCCGTAACTTGACCACAAAAGAGCTCTTAAGAAAAAAAATTCATAGCGCACAAACGTGCGAGTTTCGGGAACCAGTACAAATGTTCTGTAACTATAGTGAGAACTTCTCGCATCGAAAAGTTGTGAAACAAAATATTCCATCGTTTCTCGTGAGAAAAGGGTATGTCTGTAACTCATGTAGAAAACTATCAAAAGAGATTACGTCGTTACGTTATAAATGTCTTAACATTGCACTCGACGCCGATGTGACATTGCGGACGCTGAGAACGCCAGTAACACATATTGTTGACGGCGACCAAAATTTTCTAAAATTCAAAATTTTTCAACGGCGGCGACGAAAATACAACCGTCGGTTTTACCAAATAATCTAAAGTGTGACTTTAAGTTTGTTGTTAAGAAACGACCTTTGAAAACATTCGTATATTTAATAAAAATGTTAAAAGGAAAAAAAATTATACCATAAAAAAATGTGCCAAGAACAAAATATTATTATCATTATTCTCTGTATTTTGCATTTTTAATTGTTTTTTAATGTTGAAATTTTTTCTCGCCCCATTTTTAGTCGTGAGTTTATTTGACAGTTCAAAGCGGGAACTCTTCTAACAAAAATGTTAAAGACACACTTTTTCTGTAACTTGGCGAGTAATTTCCTTACGTGACAGCGAGTACTCGCCAAAAAAAAGTTACAGACACAGTTTAGTGAGAAAAACAGCTGTTTTTTTTTCAATATATGGCATTTTTTTTTTCATTTCACACATTTACACATTACAGAACATGGGCACAGATCTCTAATTTCATCAGAATACATCCCATTGTAGTGACGTTAAGACAGGGAAATAAAACCCACTGTCAACAATGAGAACCTTCGCCCTCTCCTGCACGTGGTTGAGAAGCTCCAAAATAAACATCGAAGCACCGGCCCACATATATTCGACTCACGGTCGGATATAGGTGGAATACATATATAGTAAGGAGATCAGATAGAGTGAAGTATCTCCTACACCGTTTTAAAAAAACCGAGGTACTTAAATTCTTCTTTCGACACCTTCAAGCCTTTATTTTTAGTCTATACACAGAAAAAAAAATAAAAATTGATTTTAATTAAAAAATTTGTGATATTAATTAAAAATTTAATTTAATTTGCACCAGTTAACTAATTTATTTTATCAAATAAATTTTATTGGATTTTGACAAAAATTTTTGCAGTAATGTTGTTGATGTAAGTAAACGTTTAATTCACTTGATAAAATGTTTTATTAAAACTGATTTTATTTTTGATTAATGATTTAGTTGAAATTAAATTGGCTTAAATTTTTTCAGTGTAAGCAAACGAATACGAGTAGCCAAGGTTTGCTCTTTTTGTAGAGTTGTAACACTAATAATGACATGCAAAATAAGCGTTCAATGATTGGCGGCTTCAGTTTTCATATTACCTAATTTCTTTATTTTACAGTGCAGCCACACGATCAAGATTTTCTTGATAGTCTTTTACATATACTGATTGTCAAAATATGCAAAAGTTGACAGCTGTGACGTAGGCTGCACGCAAGTTGAAAGCAATTTACTTTTTCAAGATGTCGTCGCCGAGAAAACAACTCAAAATGTTTTGCTATTTTCCACTTTTGATTTTTCTGCACTGTAGGCTGTTCGAAGGGACTTTATCATTTTGCTTATTAATTTTATTAATAAACATATTTCACTATTTTTTTAGGTTTTTAGTTAAAATTTTAAAATTCCCGCAACAATTTGTAAAAAAAAAGAACTTCAGCTTTTGCCGGCAAAATATTTGTGAAAAAAACAAAAACAACTTCAAAAGATTTGTAATAAGCTGTTTTCTTGAACGAAAATTGATACACTCACTGGCAAGAGAATTTTAGAGGCAAGTTCGTATCAATTTTTAAAAGTATGAGTGTATTGGTAAAAAAGTGTGAGTGTATTAAAACTTGATAGCCAAAACTTGATCGTGTAACCCTCAAGTTAGGAATGATACAAAAAGCTTTTGAACAGGGGAAAATTTTCGGTTGTATTATTCTTTTACAGGATGCGGGAACTTTCTGTAATGGTGACGTAAATATGATTGCATACTTACTTAAATTGGCTCTATTAACTATTGTTGGTTTTCCTGGCATATCTAAAAAATTATTACCGAGCATTTTGATCTTTTGCATTCTCGCTCCAGTTTCTGATACCATGGATGTTCATGTCTTCTTTTACTTGGCCCCTCCACTGGAGTCTTGGGCTTCCCTGTGTGCGTCTGCCGGGGTAATTGTCGTCCATCAAATTTTTGAATGAGTGCTATTATTAATGGCACAGCTTGTGCAATAGCTGTATTTTGATGCCCTAACTGCGGTCATGTCGGGATTATCTCATATAGTTTACGTATGGTTCATAGATTTTGCGACGGATTTTTCTCTCAAAAATGGTTTTTGCTTTTCGACATTGAAACTACCGGCCTTTATCGAGGAAACAGCCGATTGGCTGAAAGTATAACAATTGTGTGAATGTTAGTGAAAAAGTGTGAGTGTATTGAGTTTTTCGAACTTGCACTTGCATGTGGAAACGCGACATTTGCCTAATATATGTAAGCATTAGTTGTTCTTGTCGTCGTTTACTATTAAACTTATCATCGACGATTCCTTCTTGATTCTAGAGAAATCATCAGTTACATTTCGCTTAATCTTTAAGACAATACCAATGCGAGAACTATGTGGCCAATTGTGTTTACTGTGCCAGTTTTCTTAACTTCTGCTATTACTAATATCTTCTTAATCTGTATGTTGAAAATGTTGGAAGATAAG
The DNA here is from genome assembly GCA_930367215.1 of Pollenia angustigena. Taxonomy (NCBI): domain Eukaryota; kingdom Metazoa; phylum Arthropoda; class Insecta; order Diptera; family Polleniidae; genus Pollenia; species Pollenia angustigena. The sequence goes on from OV884058.1 coordinate 48,301,637, forward strand.
CGGAACCCCTGTCAAAGACCTCTTGTATTATTGAATGATTCGAAAAGGCCGCTTCCTTTTTCAACAGAGGATCTGTAATTCGTTTAGCTAAAGCTAAATCTTGATCGCTAAAATGCTTTAGGGAATACAAAATTTAAAAATTTTAGCGATGACATTAAAAGATAAAATTGCGGCGAATTAAATGTTTATTATATTGCCAAATTTAGCAATGCACATTACAGAATTGCATTCGAAACCAAAAATCGCTAAATCAACTTTATACATTTTTAGCGATAGCGAAGAATACGGCGGCTGGTGTCAGTTAGAGCCATAGTTTTTCTCTTATCGGCCTGTGGAAGGTCGCTTTATAGTCTATAAAAGATGGTTCATATGTATATATATCGCTTTGCTTTTCCAGGAGACAATTATTGGGATCATCTTAAATTTCACCTGTCAGTGTTACCATCAGCAACATTCAAAATTACACTTGCGATGAGAAAAACTAACCGATTTAAATAAAATTACGCCTGAGAGCGTGAATTTGTAATTTTTGTGATCCAAATCTGAAATCAATTCTTTATATAATTTGTTTTTAATTACACCTGATCTTAACCAAAAAGAAATTACCCATGCTCTTCCAACGATAGTAAAAATTTCACCAAAATCGGGTAATTACCCACAATAGCAACACTGCCAAGGGGTTAAGATCCACCATGAGATTAGGCCATATGGCAGGTGTTGATGTTTATCTTTTCCACATTTGTCTAAACTAACTAACGACATAAATGTGTGGCATCCTTAACAATATAAAACAATTGTCAATAAATGCTTTTCACTACCCTGCAAATAATAGGACCAGTCCAAACACGCGTGTAAGCAGTAGCCTACAAGGGACCAGGACTAGTCCAAAAGAAATTCAAACGTATGGAAAAACATGGTCTTTTTAACATTGCGATGTCCTAGGGGCGGACCATAAAACCCACCTTTGGACTACTAAGGAGTAGTTCTAAAACTACTCCATGGTATACTCAAGAGGATGAGTTTTGAAGTCGTTTAAAAACGAAAGCACGTCGTTAAAAAACGAAGACATGTTGTCTCACTACAAACACTTTTTAACAATGACATGGGCCACGTTGCATTACATCGGACCAGTCCATGGAGTAGTCCATTTTATCAAAATGGATCAGGTGGTCCATTTTTATTTGCTGGGGTATTATGCATTTGTGCTGATGTGTGTAACGCCCTAAAATATTGGTCCTAGACCCACCTTAAAGTATACCGATCGACTTAGAATCACTTTCTGAGTCGAACTAACGATGTCGGTCCGGCTGGCTGGCTGTCCATGTAACCTTGTGCGCAAAGTACAGGTCGCAATTTTGGAAGTAATTTGATAAAATTTGGGACAAAGGTTCTTATTGGCACAAGGACCAAGCCTATTGGAAATGGATCAAATCGTAGGAACACAAGGGAAGATAGTGGGAAATTTCTGCCTCTCACCAACTTTCAACCCGATTTTAATGAAGCATGATGTGTTTTAAAATACTGTGGTGTAGGGTATCATATGGCCGGGCTTGACCGACTATACTTTCTTACTTGTTTATTGAATTCTATAAATACTAAAGTTAAGAACATGAATTCCAGAGTATATAAAACTAATTTTAAAATTTCGATAAGTCAGTCTAAAGAAACAAATTCAAACTGCTTTTTTTAATCTTTTACTGCCTGGCCCACAATGTCGACAAGAATATTTCTTTCGTATATTAATATTGAAAACAGTAAAAAAAACTAACATTTGTTTTTGTTTTCAATGTTAAAATATGAAAGAAATTTCTTTTTGATATTGTAGGCCAGGCACTTCAAGAAATTCTCTGTTCTGAAACGACCTTTCAGAGACCGATAATTGTGTATGTGTCTTGCCAAACTCTTATCAAGCCTTTATAACGTTTGATACAATTATATTTATACAGCTATCGGGTAATATTTAAAGCCTTACTATACAAGTTTTATCTTACAACCTTTGCTTAATCCGCCAGCAATTTTTGCTACCCTGTGTTATTGATAACCAATTATAACCCCTAAAATAAAACATATTACAAAATTAACAGCAGTTTATATTTATTTTAGGGTTAGACAGATCTAAATTTTGTTTTTTTTTTTTTTTTTTTGATTGAATACACGAATCAACCCAAAATATGGACAACGCAGACTTGTTCCCAAAAAACGTTTGACCATTAAGATGAGTTACGAGGAGAAAACAACAATCTGTGTTGGTTAAGGATCATTTGTACATATTAAATTAGGATTTAGTAAAAAATACCAAAAAAAAAAAAAAATAAAAGATTATAGAAAATGATGACCAAAAATAAAAGTTTATTGTACGAGTATAACAAAAAATTGATTGGTTATTTTATCGTTATAAAAAATTCCAGATTAGAAAAAGTTTTGTTATATTTATTTCACATATGGAATAAAAAAAAGATGGATATAAAAGGGTTGTATAGCACATTTTACACTTAGAAAAAAAATTAATAGTAAACGAAACCAAACAGAAAAAAATAATTTTCATATTTGAATACGAAAATCGCATATTTGATGAAAAAAATGTTTGAATTTTCTGGGATGACGATTTTTGCATTATTGATAAAAAAGTTTGTAGGTATAGTTATTGAATTTTTAGTCAACAACCAAGTTTATTGAATCAATAAAAAAAGTTGTAGCCTAAAATAATTTTTTTCAACAAAATGTTTGCGTGATTTGTTAAAATAAATTGTTAGAAATGTTGACTAAATCAACTAAAATGTTTATCGAATCTTTATTTATTAATTATGACGTGCCTAATTCCCAATTTTTTCCTTTCTCAAATAAATACACAAAAATTTATTATGGGGGAATAAGCTAGTTCCTATGTGCATTTCGCTGGTTGCTTAAGCGAGATCATCAGGAAACCTTTTTCTAAAGACTTTGGCAAAACTAAAGATATTTAACCAAATAAAACTGTTAAGCGAATGAGAATTATGACCTATTATAAAATGGACAAGAATTGTAAAAATACTGTTTAAACGTTGATTCAAATATTTGTTTTATTGAATATCAAGAAATATTTAAATATTTCATTATTAAATATGTTTTATTGAGTGCTATTTTGCAAAGTGTATATTTGATAAATTTTTTCATTGAATCAAACAAAAAGTTTGTCGAACAAAAATTATATTTTTAACAAACTGTGTTGTTAAAAATTTTCTTGAGATATTTTTTTCTGTGCATGTGAATGAAGTTTTGACACAAGTCTTAAGTATTTTACGAAAATGTTTCCCTGATCTCATTATTGTTTGAAAGTTTTCAAAAAACAATAACAACTTATCATGACAGGGTCTTATTTTTCTCAAATTACGTAAAACTTCTGTGATAGTTTAAAGCACTCTTAAGTAATATGCAAGTGGCAGTGTAATAAAACTGAACTGGTAAAATAAAATAAGGTAATATTTTATAAATCCAAATTTTCAATATTTTTTATCAGGCTTAAGTTCGTCAAATTTAATTTTCATTAAATTATTTTTATGAAAAAAGGAATTTTACAACATGAAAATTTTTAAAAATTGTTATTGATAATCATTCATTCTTGACTGACCTGAGATTCGAACCCAGGCGGCTGGTTACCCTGACATGTTTCGATCGCTACCACTCGATTTCCTCAGAGGGATTTGCCGTCTTACACTCGCAGCCATCGACGACTGCTGACGTCAATAGTCAAACATCTATCCTTAACCCAAATTGTATTTTAACCTTTGGTAGATCGAAATTTGCTTTCCTGAATGATTATCCATTTTAATTGATTTGTTATTTTCTTACTTATGTTTTCTCGTACTTTTGTCAAGAATTCTTCTTGAAGTCCAAAGTACATTTTTAGTTTTTTCATTTTTGTCGTCCTTTTTCTTGTTGACCTTTTTCAGCACAACTTGAAGGACAAATGTACACATAGAGCTCGTGTTTTAGCTTTAACAATAATTAGTATTGTTGTAATTTTGTTGAACTATTTATGGTTTTTTTAATCCAAAATTTCAAAAAAAACCATAAATAGTTCAACAAAATTATCACAATACTAATTATTGTTAAAGCTAAGGTACGAGCTCTATGTGTACATTTGTCCTTCAAGTTGTGCTGAAAAAGGTTAACAAGAAAAAGAAAGACAAACATGAAAAAACAAAAATGTACTTTGGACTTCAAGAAGAGTTCTTGACAAAAAGTACGAAAAACAGAGGTAAAAAAACAGATTTAGAGTTGACAAAAAATCAATTAATTGTAGTCGGGATTTCGACTCCACAATCCTGGCTAAAGTTTAAACACCAAAGTCTATATGAAATTTCTTCGCTTTACATTAATTCGTGTGATTCAGAAGAAATGATTCCTTTACAAGAATATAGTAGAGATCACAAAAGAATAAACATTATTTTCTGATTCGACCAAATTGCTTAGGTCTCAGTGTTTATTCATCATCTTAATGTAAACACTTTAATCTTTTTTGTTCCAAAGTTGAAAAATATTGTTAGACCTGTGACCGTCTGTAGATGATTGTCGAAAAGAATGACCCATCTTAAAAATAAATTACTTTTTGAAAAATAAGAAATGAAGCTCTATAACCCTCATTAAAGAGGAGTATAACTTTTCATCGAAAATCATCTTTAGCAACAAGGGCATTTTTGTTTCTGTTTGATACTTTAATTAATGAAATTATCGCTTCTGAGGCACCTAGAATCTGCGGATAACACATGAAGAGCCGTTTAGCCCGCTCAAAGTTACTGTGTGATGTGGTGCTTACGTCACCGGGTTTAATTTTTTTCGAAACGTCGCGGGACAAACGACTTCTGCGAATGGCGAGCTCTACAGACCCATGCTAAACGACTTTTTCTACCAGAACTGATCGAATTGGGACTGGAGAACATGTGGTTTTAACAGATTGTAGAAACGGCACAAACTGAACGACCTACAATCGCAATTCTGAGAGATGCATTTCCTTGATGCCTAATCTCTCGTAATATGCACTGGGCGGCAAGATAGCCTGATTTAACTAATGAACCGATTCGGCACATTTTCAATACCAAAAAAATACGCTTTCTTAAATTCTTTTTAAAACTGAAAAGTTAAATCAATCCATTCGTACATATGTATATCAAGCCGAAGCGGTGTCAATAGTACGGATTTTCTTAAATCAGTACAGAATGCTTAATTCAAGTACGGATTATTCAAATGCACCGTTTTTAAAATAACTTAAGTAAAAGTGCGAGAAAAATTCAAGAATTTCTAAGTTGGTTTAATTCCTACTTGAAATAATTCGACAGTGAGTTTTATTCTAACCTAAACACTTACCCCTACAGAACCAGAGAGAGAATATTATTATTTTTTATCCGTTTTCGCTTGTTTGTTTTTTGCTTTTGTTGTATTGCCCCTCAACGCTCAATTATAAGACACCAGCAGCATGTCCGATGTGATTTTCGTTATCATTCTACTTTGAAAATTTGATGTATTTGACTAAATAAATTTAACAAATAGAATTTGGGAATTTTTGCATTTTATTTTATTTTTTAGACATGAAAATAATGTGTTTTTATTCTGGTATTGTTTTTGTTGTTTCTACCGAAAACAAGCAAATCGTGTTTTACCTTGTTGTGAATTGTTGTTGTTGCTACACTAAATTTCTACAAAAAGACGCGAATGCAAAGCAAAATATTTTACAATGACTCGTTCTGAAGGTTATTGAAAAAAAAATTGAATTTAGTAAGAGTTTTTTCTTTCTGTGTACCAATTTTCATTTATAAGTTTACCATTCATGAAAAATATTTTTGATTTATTAAATGTTTATAAAGCAAATTTTCATAGAAATTTCGTTTTTTAAACCTGTTATAAGCCTGAAATATTTTTTATGAATAAAGCCTTTAGTCTTTTATTTCGACAACAGATACGTACGGACATAAACAAATTTAAATTTGGTGACCATGTAGAATTTTTTATATATATAAAAAAGGAACTAAATCCTTTGCTTTAAGTGACCCGACATACCAGCGCTTGTAGCCCGCCAGCAGGGCTGCCAGATTTGACGATTTATCCTCATTTTGACGATTTTTTGTTCCGAAATTAGCAAAGTGCCGATTTGCTGATTTTTTTCTAAAAAGTGACGATTTTTTTCTGTCTCAAAAGTCTAAATAAAACATTAAATTTTCTAACACGTTCGTTTTTTATCTTGGAATATTTAACAGCCGTACCTTAACAAGGGCGGAACGCAGTACGTTTTATTTCGCTTCATGAGCAGTAGTGATAGCTTTCTTGTTTAATAAAACCCACAAATTATAAATAATAAAAAAAAAGATAAAAACGCTAGATTGACCAAAAAATAGCTAAATTGCCATTATTAATTAACAATAGCGGCAAACTTCACTATTAAACCAGCTGTAAATCTGTTTTTCCAATTACAAGGCATTGATACCGCTCTATTCATAAACTAGAAAACGTGTGCCGCTTTTGTTTAGGCAACGTTTTAATATGCAAGCCTTAAGAAAATCTTTAAACAACAATGTAACACTTTGTTTATCTTTAGTCAAACCATCATCGAATTAACCTTTTACGACTCTCTGTATAAATCATATTTGAGTCTCATTCTTGACATGTAAGACTCGTTAGATAATCTTTACCCACGTCTTAAACGATTCCCACAACGGTTGAAAAAGCGTCTTTCTCTGTGCTATGGAAGAATCTCAGTCGTGTTATAGTTTTTCCCCTGTGAGGAGTCTTCTACGATTAAAAAATGCGGTCATCGACGATCAAAGCAGTGATGCCAACTTTTTGAGAGCAAAAAACACTTTAAAATTTAAAAAAAGCACTATTTCGGCCAAAAAAAGCGAAAAAAGCATTAAGCCAATTTTACAATTTAATTAAACACAAAACAAGTTGCATTCGGCTGTGCCGAATATTATATACCTCCAAAATTTAAAACAAGGCGACGGCGTTGATGAGGACCATTTTCATTTAAGATTAAATAATAAATATATTTACTTTAAATAAACATTTTTAAATGTATTGTTATTATCTTCAATAAAAATAATATCATCCAATCATTTGGAGTTTAAATTGGCCATAAAAAAGTTTAGAAGTAATACAGTGCGAGCTCGATTTTCGTAACTCGAAAAAATCTGGCCTGTTGCAATTACCGAAAATTTGCAATGACCGCCCATTGTTTATAAAACTTATGACAGCATATATTTTAATAAACATCCTTATATTTAATCGTTTAAATGGGGTGTTCAGAGCTAAAGCGAACCAACTAAAAAAAGAAAATTTGAAATATTTTCAGTTTGAGTAAGTGAAATGCCATTAATTTTCGGTGTTATTGACTTGGGTTTATAACCGTTACCTTTGGAACGAAACATTTTTTGATTAAGTCCTTTGCACAACTGAATAGAGTTAAACTTTGTGAAAAATTTCGCACCAGTTTTGAAATACATATGTTTTATATTTAATGACTTGGTTCAGTTCAGCTTTGAACCCTTCAATTAAATCTAAATTAAAATCGTGCAAAGTTTAATAAAACAATTGGCTTATGATATTATCCAATTATTTTAACATACATATGTACGCTTCTAAATAAAGAACACACATAAGGTGTAAAATAGAAAAAACCTGTATGTTTGCATTCTGATACTTAGCCAAACCTTTTTCCAATAGCACTAGAGGTAGAAGGCACAACACGTGGAAAACTAAAGCGCATGAAAAATGGCAGGTTACACAACGCTCGTTATAAAAGTACATTCTGTCAGCTGTTTTTAATTTATTTAACACTTTGCATACACCAAGCTACGGCTCTTTTTTTGTTTTAAAGTTTTTGCGCTTTTTTGTACGGTTTCCGACTGCATGTTTTTTAACAATTCCTAATATTTTACAATCCATATTCTATTTTTGAAACAGTGTCTACATCTTTAAAAAAATGTTTACCGAAATATATCGTTTTTATTATGTTTACTAAATATGTTGTCAACGCTAAAAAGTGCAACGTTTCGTAATATTTCCAAATTGCTATTAAGCCTAGCTCTAACCTCGTAAATAAAGTTTTTGTTAAAACGAATGTAACTTTCTTTTATCACTTCTTTATCATTTGAAATCTTAAAATCAATACAAGCCTTCTCAAAATTGTACCCCAAATAGCAAAGTTCAACTAAATCATCCTCTATATAATCGTCTTTTAAAAAATGGAAGAAAAAAAAAATAAAAAATGTAAAAAGCACTAAAGGCACTAACGAAAAATTGAAAAAGCACCAAGTTAGGGCTTTTGTTTAGTTTGGCACTATGGATAAAGTTATGGCGTTTTGAGGCATCAAAAAGCACCATAAATAGTGCCAAAAGCACTAAGTTGGCATCACTGGATCAAAGACGAACTTCATGAAACTCTCAGTATCTATTATACGAACGAAAATGCTAGCTGGCTATGAAGTACATAATTATGTTTTTGTTTGAATGTTTTTTTTTTTGTAAAATCCGAACAAAAATTGTTAAAAAAAAAACTAAATTTTAAGTTGTGCGATTTTTTTTTACGATTTTTTCCCCAAGAAATTTACGATTTTCTCTCAAATGTATCTGGCAGCCTGCCCGCCAGCCTTTTTCGTTATTTCCGTCTTCTAGTTAAGTCATACGGTTCTAGTATTTTCTTTTCAAGCTTGCCGTAAGTGCAGTTAAATGGAAAAAGTTTATAAAGTTCGAAAGCTTATAACTTCTGAAAAATGTGGCCAACAATTATAGGCCATATCTGGAAACTATCGGGCATGTTCTTACAATGGTAAAATGCATATCCTTTGCGGTTCTGAATTGAAATAGGAAAATAGGTGCTCTATAAATCGCAATCGCAAAAGTATGTTCAAGGAAAAAAGAAAATTTTTACAAAAACTATCTGCCTATTTCCAATGTGCGAAAGAATTCTTTCTTTCGAATAATTACATTTAAAACAAAAAACTCTTTGGATGATGTTTCCTGATGATCTGGCCTAAGCAACCAGTGAAATACGCATAGAAATAGCTTATGCCGTCAACAATAAATTTCAGTGTTTTCATCAAGAATAAAAATTACTTTGATAACAAAAACCCATTCTAAAAACTTTGTTTTTGTTTTAAGTTTAGTTGTACGAAATAAAGCAAGCAAAAAAAACGAATTTTGAAACACAATAAAAAAAATGGCTGTAGGAAAAATCGCCCAAAGAAAAATGGCCCAAAAAAATAATGAAAAATCGCCCAAAAAAATTCCATGTAAAATTGGGCCTGAATTCATATGAAAAGTGACCCAAAATTTGTGGGCTATTTTTCGTTATTATTGGGTGATTTTTCGTTTTTTAAATTTGGTGATTTTTCATTATGAAAAAATATTGTATGAAAAATAGCCCATTTTTTCGGGCCATCTTTAATTTTTAAAATTTCTTCCAAATCTTACATACTATTTGTTTAAATCATTCATTATCATTATACGTCGAATTTCTACATGTTATTTGTAAAAATAACTATGACACTCCAAAAAGTGTCACAGTGTCAATGGACTTTATGACACTTTTAAGTGTCATAATGCCCATCAGAGCAGTGTCATAAAGTCCGTGAACGTTATGTCACTTTGTAGAGTGTCATAATGTCCACAACATGCTTACAAACTCAAAAGCATAGCCGGCCTTCGGCCGGGCGCAAGGATTTTCTCCTCTTTGATAAAACAAGTACCGGCTTCGCTAACTAAAGCTTCTGTGCACAGCCGGCCTTCGGCCGGGAGCTAGGATTTTCTCCTCTATGGTATAACAAAGACCGGCTTCGCTAACTAAAGCTACTCTGAGAAGTCGGCCTTCGTTCGGAAACAAAGCAGATTTTAGAAGCTTTACTTAGAGAACCCGGTACTTGGTATACCATAAAGGAAAAAATTCTTGCGCCCGCCCAAGGTCGTCTGCGCAGAGAAGCTTTAGTTAGCGAAGTCGGTCTTTGTTAAACCATAGAGGAGAAAATTCTTTGGCCCGGCCGAAGGCCGGCTATTCAGAGAAGCTTAAGTTAGCGAAGCCGGATTTTGTTTTGGTAAAATAAGTTTCTTTAAAAATAGTTTTGTTCGTTTTTTGCAAATTGGGTAATTTTTTTTTTTTTTTTGGAAAATATTCGTTTTTGCTTTTTGGGTAATTTTTCATTTTTTTGGGCCCTTTTTCGTTTTGTTTGGGCAAAATTTCATATTTAACTGTTGGGGTAATTTTTCATATTGTTTTGGGCGATTTGTCATTTTTTTTTTGCCATTTTTCTTTGGGCGATATTTCCTAGAGCCAAAAAATATTTGGCGTTTTGCGATTTCAAATCGTACGATTGTCAAAACATAACCACACAAGCCACAACTACTAAAATTTTTTTTTACCTAAATTCACCAAAATTTTTCTCTGAGTGGATTTGAAACTAACTGCGTGTAACGATTTGAAAGAAAAAAATCCAAAGTTGAAATGTTGTATGATTTGCATGGATATTAGTTTTTATAACTGCAAATATTGAATGTGTGCTGATGATCCTTTCAAATCAATTGAATTCTAAACAAGGTGTGAATATTGTTGTTTAAGTTAAACTCTTTTTTTCTGTTTCAATTGGCATTTTCTTTCCTTTTTCTTCTCTTGATTCTAATCATTGGCAAAACTACTTTGCATTTGTATTCCTTTTGAGGGTTTCTGTGTCTCATATGGGTTTATGTTTAGAATTTGTGTGTTTTTTTTGTTGTTGTTGTTATGGAATTACCATTTTAATATTTTTTTATCAGAGTTTAAAAAATATAACAAAAGGATTTTATTTTGATTTGCAAATATTGCTTAAACGATTATTTTACTCTTTTTCAAAAAACACCGACCGACCACCAGTCACGTTTGTTTTCAATTTTTGATACGTCGAATTCGTTGTCATTTATAAATTATTATTTGTTTTTGTTATTGTACAAATTCGTATGCGTTGTTGTTGTTATTGTTTATTCACGTTTCTATTAAAAAATTGGCATTTTGCATATCTTTTTGATTTGATTTGTTTTGATGTGATTGTTTCCCCGCAAAAGCAATCAAACTCTTATTGATATGCATGTGATGCCATAAAACACCTCTGGTTTGACTTGGTTTTTAATTTTTTTTGGTTTTTTTTTCAAGAGGGAGGGTGTTTTCCATTTTGTTTTTGTGTTTTGCTAAAGAATTGTTTAAATTTGCTTGTGTGTCATAAATTCTTTGCTGGCTGTCATGTCAAACATGACAATTACATTGATTTGATTTGATTTGTAAATCAATTAGAATTAATCTTTATAATCGAAAACTTGAAAACAAATAGTGACACCATTTGTAATGAATATTAATATATACTTTTCCATCAGTTGTAGAAGTTTTAGAGTTCGAAATTTTGAGGATTTTTAAAATATTGCTTATTAACAAATTGCATTTTCTTGCCCAATTACTTAATCGTTAGTTTTAGGCCATTTGACCTAGTTTATAAACCAATTATTAACATTATCGAGACTAGACTTAATATGGGAACTGTGGTAAGTGTAGGACAAATCTTCATTAACTATTTTTTTTATTGACTCTTTATACATATATGAGCCGTTTATTTTGAAAGTGGCATAAGTCATTTTGTTTTTAAGTCGAGATATTTAAGGGTTTGCGTTTTAACACGTTTAAAAATATGGATGCCAACTTTCGAGAAGATTCACTTGTATTTGATATATCATGATAATGATATTTTTCTCAGTATTTATTATTATTATTATTATTATTATTATTATTTATTATTATTATTTATTATTATTATTTATTATTGACTCGATTTTTTTTGAAAAAGTGACTAATGCCACTTTCAAAATAAACGGCTCATATGAAGATTCAATAAAAAATAATGACAAAAAAAAAAAAAAATTGGTTTTTCTAAACCAATGCAATATTGAATTTTATACGGTGTTTTTTATTATTATTTATTCTTTTTTAATTTTTTTTTTGTTAAAAAAGGTTAAAGATACGTTTTAGTTTGCGGAAAAATGTCTTACCATCTCTAAATATTAATGAAATTTCATACTTGAGCTATTTTTTGTTTTAAATAAACATATTATTAATTTTCTTAAACAAAAAGAAAATTAAAAATTTTAAAATCTTCATCGCGGTTGGTGCGTGAACTTTTTTGACCTTAGCGAAAAAATAAATATACGTTCCTTTAAAGTTGTTTATGCTCTATCGGACTGTGCTATGCCAATTTTGATATTTTAAAAAATGGTTAAAAAGTTATATCCCTAATGGACACATTAGCTTTACAGTTTTTTAAAAATAGGACCGCAACATGAGGTAGGAGGCAATTTCTGCCTCTCACACACTTTGAAACCGGTTTTTAATGAAGTTTATAAACATAGATAAATCTATATTTATATTGACACATAAGCATGATGTGTTTTTAAATACTGTGGTGTAGGGTATCATATGGTCGGGCTTGACCGACTATACTTTCTTACTTTTTTTTTTTTGAAAATCCCTTAATGAAGAGTACAATTATGATTTATTAAATTTTTAATATTAATATTGTAACTTAAAAAGTTGAGCTGATAAAGAACAACGGAGATTAGATTTGAAATCAGCGACCTCAAATTAGTAAAAAATTACAATAAAGTTCCTGGCCGCACAAAAAAAGTTAAATTTTGTTCTCTTGTACAATTAATCAAATCTTATTCAAATGCTACATTTTTCCCATTACGGTTGCTGTTTACATATCGTCGGCTTAGAGTGTAAACCTGCTAACTCCCTTTTCACAAATTTTACAGGAGAGACAAAAAACTTTTTATTTTTCCTATTTGCTGCTTGAGAGGAAAACCAAAAATATTGTTGATTTGACACACTACAGGACTCAAATTGAAGAAAAACTGCATGCTGGTCGACGAGGCTTGAATCTTATTTAATTTTTTTTAGAAGCTACCAGTCAGATAATAATATTCATTAAAAAATTAGGTCACAACATATCGCTATTTCCAAAAAAACGTCAACCACAAAAAATGGAAAAAAAAAATTTTCTTTTCAAGATTTATTTAGATAATTGCTTATATTTTTTTAATATATGCGTATAAATTAATTGATTCGAAAAAAAAGATAAATGTTAAACGAAGTACTACAACTTTTAGCACATACTTGTGTATATTAGAAAATATGCATTTGGAACAACAATACTCTAATCTAAGGCATATTTATGATCTGAAAAACATTTTTTATTAAGCTTCTTATATAAAGGATTATAAATATCAACATAAAAAAATTTTGAATCATGGTGGAAAAATTGTCCCGTTTACAATTTCTTTAACAATTTATTTAAAAAAATGTAATTCATATTTTATTTTGAAATCGAAATCATTTTTAGGGCACATTAGTACGCAACATTTTAAAATTAATCCCAATAAAATATTGTGTCAGGTTTCGCAGAAATCACTGCTTAAGCGGTTACCCCTTAAAACCCACTTCCGATTTTTGTCCCGTTTACAATCACTGGTTTTTTGCAATTATCTCGGAAACCACGACAGTAAGCGAAAAATTTAATTTGCGGAAATTAAAGAGCTAATTGAGAGTTAAAAGAATCGTTAATTTAAAAAATTAAAATCAGGTTGTTTTTTACAGTTTTGTCAATATAAATGTGTGCGAATGTCCCGTTTACAATCTTGGAAGTGCCCATATTGCTGTAATAAAAAATATTACGCTTCGGCAAATTATTAAATTTTGGAAATTAATTTCCTTTTAAATTACTTATTTAGTTTCTGACACATCCATATGTAGAAGTCTAGCGCTCTTCTATTAGGAAAAATGCGGCATCTATTCTCCTTAGTCTGGTGTGCCCAACATCACTTAAATAATTTTGAGCTAGAGGATTTGGGTGAAGTTTAAGCCTTTTTTTTAATATTTAACCGAATATTTCGTGATTATATTTCTCACGAAATAATAGCAATTTGAGGTCCTTGCGTATATTCGAAGAAGTCTATTTGTGAGGCTTTGCATTTTTTCAAAATTTAAGGCCGATGCAGTGCCCCATAACTGAATACCATAGCCAGGGTTGTTAGGCTTTTTTGTTCAAAAATCGTCAAAAGTTTTAACAAAATTCGTCAAAATCGTCATGAACAGTTAACAAAATCGTCAACAAATCGTCAAATATTTAAATTTTACAAATTGGAGACAATTTATTGCATTGAGTGGTTCAAAAATATAAATTTTTAGCAATAAATTATATTTATGATAAAGAAAGTGATATGGTTAAGTTTAATTCTAATTATTATAGAAAGTGGGCTGAAATATATGTATCATTTGAAAGAAATACATAAGAAAAAATATATTTTCATAAAAACATGACAAACATTTATTTATTTCATTTATCCATATTCACAAAAATATTAAAAAAAATAAAATCTCGTTTGCGTTTAACTCGAGCTATCTTTAAATGATTAATTTTAAGCGCTATCACTAATGCAAATTGTTTTTACTGTTGAAGGTGATAAACCAAGGGTTCTGTCCACATCAACAGTCTTTTAACCCGACTTGCAACGTTTTATGACGTCCAATTTTAGTTCCAAACTAGTGCATTTTCTTCACTTTGCACTCATTTTCTATATAACATTTTATTAAGAACTAACTTCTTACTTCCTAACACTCAACTATACTTAAGGCTCAGTTAGCCGGGAGAAACAGTAACGTTGCAAATCAGCTGTTTCTTGTTGTTGTATGTAAAGTAATTAGAACGATTATAGTTAGCAGTAAGATGTAACGTCGCAATCTGTAAGAAATAGATTGGTCTTACTTTTTTACGGTAAGGTTACTGTTACTCCCGACTAACTGAGCCTTTAGAATTACTTACCTAACAGAATTAAATGGGAATTCGGCTTTTTACACGCAAATAGAAAAATGCTTCACATATGATTATGACTTCAGCGAAAAAATGAAATCGGATGTAGTTACGAAAATCGAAATCATTACAACGCAAAGCGGATTAAACCAATTTTTAAAAAGCGGCCCAGATAGGACCGACGCAAATCGGGGCTCTAGTGTATATTTTTTTGCAGTATCGATGGCATTCATTTAATTGTAGAATTCGAATTACTAGTGCTTCTAATGAAAACCATCTAGTTTGTGATGGGGGAAGAACTATTTTTGTTTAATTTCTAATAATTTTTGTATTTCGAAAAATGATTTTTACGTTTTGAACTGTTCCCAATATAATTGTTAATATTTCTTGTAAGTGTTTTATTGATGCCAGAAAATCGTCATAACACTATTACTTTTAGTTTAAAAATTGTCAATCGTCATATTACTGCATTTTCACAAAAAAATCGTCAAAATGACGAAAAATCGTCACATCTAACATCCCTGATCATAGCAGCAGATTGGCTCCAAGATTGAGTTAGAAAGTAAGAGATGACAATCCAGAATAAGAAGAGAAATTCTTTCAATAAGTCAATTATTTTTTTTTATATAAACTGACGTAAAGGGGTTTCTCTATATAATCAATTTTTTATACAATTTATTACTCAAGAAAACTTGAAAAAAACTTTTAAAAATTGGTCAGTTATGAAAAATTACCAAAAGTTTACCCCCATGTTTATAAAAAGTATTTTTGATTTATAAAAGGTTTATTGATCAAACTTTCACAGGAAATTTGTTCAAATCAAATTTTCGTGGGAAATTTGTTCAATAAGCCTTTTATTAATTTTTATAATATTTTTTATGAATATATGTATGTATTACCCAATTTTTAAAATTTGCAAATTTATTCTGAATAGTTTATTTATTCAATGTTTTTTTGCATATAAAATTTTTTGTCTTTTTATAATCAGAAAAATATTCAAAGAACACGTTATAAAAATACAAGATTCGTTTATTACATTAGCAAAATGGTATTTTTGACTTTTTTTCCAAAAAGTTCAAAAAATCATAACTTTACCCTTCATTATTTTCAAAATTTTTTTTGTTTTTTAAGAATTAGTTTTCTCAGTAAATTGTGAACAAAATCAAAAGTTGTGCACCAATTACAATGAAATAAAACTCATTTGATTCGAAATATCGACCCCTTTGCGCGAAATTATCATATGTTACAAAAACCAAATTTTACAGGAGAGCCATTTTTCTACTTTTCTCTGCTATCACTTGCATGCAATATAAATATGAAAATATACATTCAATTTTTGGAGCAACGAAGTGGAATTCGCCTACAATATTTTGTCAGGCGACGTCTATTTGAATGTAAAACAAGATTGCATCATAAACTCAATTTCCAAAAAATTGGCATAAACGATAATTTCGCGCAAATGGGTCGATATGTTTAACTAAATGTTTATAAAACAAAACTGTGATTTTTGTCGCGGTTTTATTTTTTATGAATGGTTAAAGAACAAAAATTTTATTTCTTTTTTTTAAATTGTTGTTTCTTCAAAATTTTGACGATATCTCTGAAACTAATGGGCAAATCAAAAACAAATGTAAGCTCGGCGTAAAGATAATATCGTTGGCATTTTTTTTAAACTAAATATGGTGAACCGTTTTCAAGTTATTCCAATATACATATGTATGTACGTAGTGGAAGTGCCTTAATTTTGGACATAACCATATATCTCGAAAAGTCAAGCAAAAAACTAAGCAGATTTGGATTCAACGTACCAAATTACGATAAAACAACATTCAGTTCTTAATCTGCACCCCTTTCCCTTTCTTTCTGCACTTAGCGATTTAATTATATTTAGGATACACATTGAATTATTACCTAATTTTTTAATAAATAAATAAAATTATTTAATAGTGGAACCGTACTAACAATTGGCCTGGCTTTGGGCGTCAAAAGTCAAAAGCAGAACTATTCCTGTCAAATTGGAAATTTTTCAACTATTTCAACGCATACAAGCGTTCAATGCTGATAACAGGTGTGCAAATAAGCGAAAAATACTGTATTGTTTACGTTAAAAATTTGTTTGTGTACGTTTTTAATTTTCACCAACATATTTTCATATACACAATCCCTTCTCTGTTTTTACAAATCATAAGTCAATAATTGCAATATGTACTTACATATTTGTTATAGCAAACGCAACTTACATTTGCATCTATAAAATTTATCTGATTATCTTTTTTACTCAACTCACTCTGACATTGTGGTGAATAATTTTTCTCCCCACCACAATGATGGTTGACGAAAGAGTGAAACAAATGAGCACATTTTGTAAACAACAATGGCGATGAGTGTGTGAGCAAGTGTAAGCAAAGCCATGTGAATGGGAGAGAGAATGAGAAGGAGAAATATATTTTTTGGACTTAAAGAGGTGTGTTCTTTTAACAAATAAACTCATAATGTTTCATTTCCGTTTCATTAACAATGGCGCATCCAATAAGAATTTTAATGAACGTTTATAGTCAAGTAGTCCGTTGATTGTTTATTTTCTTTTCTTACATGTTTTTTCTTGTTTCATTCTATAAACATTAAAATGTACTAGTGTGTTTGATTGTGTTGGCATGAGTGCATAAATGTGTATTAAAAACTTTTTTGTTTTATCCTTTATTTTTGTTTTTTTTTTTGTACGTATTTATGTGTTTATGTTTGTAGTTGTATGAGAGGAGTAAATTAAATTTTATGCAAGAAGTTTATTATTAAATGGAGCTACAAGCACAGGACATGAACAACAGTAGCAGAAACAGCAACAGCAAGAAAAACAGCAATTTCAACAGAAGCAACAACAAACACATTATCAACAGTGAAGACAATTGATGATGATACGTAGTTAGTATGTGTATCATAATGTTTACGTACGAATGTGAGTGCGTTTTTGTTGTTGTTGTATTTTGTACATTCAGTATCATTTTAAACATTCTGACATTAAAAATGCAGTGGTGTCATGTTTTTCTATTTGTCCTTTTGGAACGGCAGCAAAAAGGTTCCAACTGGTGAATGTTGAAATCGCTTTAGCAGCATAAAATAATGTATTAATTATTATGGTTTATAATGAACTCATAAACAAGAACAATCATGTAACAGAAGAATGTCTTCTAAATATCTTGGACAATTTAATGCATATTCTACTGTCTAGGGTAGGAATTGATGCGCTTTTAATAATTTTTAGTTGCAGAATCTTTATATTTGAAATAAATATGTAATTTTCAAAAAAGAGAGCAGGCTTCAACCGGTAAATTTAAATCCTTCTGAAAACCAAATTTATTTAAGGTTTTGATTTTGCTATGATTATTTAAATCAACTTAAAACAAATTAAATTGTTAAAAAAATTTAATTTTTAAATGGTTAACAAATTGGACTATCCCGTTTAGAACTCTGCTCTTCGTCAATTCTATACAAAAATTTTAAGCGAAGGAAGTATTTCATACTTAAATATGTTTTTATTGCTTACTAAGCAATTTGTTCGTTATAAGGACCGAAGGACTATTTTGAAATCGATGTCTTCCTATTTGGATGAAATTTGCACCAAAGTTAGTCCTATTAGTTCACAGTTGTTCAGACACAAATTTTTAACAAGATCGGTAAAAAAGTTTTTGAGTTTAAAAAAATTTTATTCTTTTTTTTTTAATTTAAAACTTTTTTTTTCATTTCTTTTTTATCCGGAATGTTTTTTTGTCTTTTCCTTTAAGGTAGTTTTGGTCGCTTTTTGGGATGGGAGTGGCTTACACGCAAAGAAAAAACATGGTTGTGGTAAACATATTCTAAGAGCAACATATTATGATAAGAATTATGATTGTAGTTGCCATATTAAGATTATTATTGAATCATATTATGACTAAATATACTCGTACTATTACATCATAATAGTTTTCCCTTAATCATATTATTATTCTGTTAATCATACTAAGTTAAGAAGTAATCAAATTATTGTCATGTTAATCATAATAAGCTAAGAAACTTATCATATTATTGTCATGTTAATCATAATAAGGTAAGAAGCAATCATATTATCATCATGTTAATCATAATAAATTTAGAAGCAACCATATTATGATTCATAGCTGTCATAAAAATACAAAATAAATTAAAATATTTTTGCATTGATTTTTTATTTTGTGGATTTTTAAAATTTTTCTTAATGTTAATCTTGAAATAAAAAGTGCGGGACGGAAATTACTTGTTGGCTGCGTATATAGGCCAAATAGTAGTATATGTATGAAACGTTTTCTTAAAAACCTTGAAATTTTAACACCCTGTTACGATGATGTAATAATTGCAGGAGATTTCAACTCCAATATCTTGGTTGATTCTCATTTAACCAATGCAATGATTTCTCTTGGGCTTTTTTCTCCAAACTTAAGTTTAGCTACACATTTTACTGCAACAAATAGTACACTACTGGATTTGTTTTTCGTCGATGATAAATCAAAAACACTTCTTTATGACCAACTCAGTGCGTCCTGTTTTTCTAAACATGACCTTATATACATGTCGTATGATTTTCAATTACACGTGCAAGAACAAGCAGTAAGTTTTCGTGATTTCAAAAACATTAATTATGTAATTCTAGAGGAGGAATTTTTTAAGATTGATTGGAACCTTTTATATTACTTGATCTCTGTAGATGATCAGCTGCTTTTTTTAGAAGAAAACATAGTTAATCTTTTTAATATTGCTGTACCACTCAAAACGAGAATTATTAGTAAAAGAAAAAAACCTTGGTTTTCCACCTCCATAAGAGATTCAATTGCTCGTCGAGATTTTGCATACGGTCGATGGAAGCGTTTTAAAACTTCGCAACTGCTCAATGAGTTCAAAATTGCACGAAGGCTGACTAACAGGTTAATTAAAAAAGCAAAATCTGATTTCTATGCCTCGAAATTTTCCTCAGCAATAGGTTCAAAACAAAAATGGAATACCATTCGCGAAATCGGTGTCGGTAAGGTTAAGAGTCAAGAACCCTGTAAAATAGACGTAGATACACTAAATGAAAAATTTGTTGAAGTTCCAATGGTAGATCCAGATCGTACTTACTATCAGATTCTCGATGATTCTGAAAATGGAAGATTTTCCTTCAGTGGCATAACTCAAAACGATGTTTTGTCTAGTTGCTTATCAATAAAGTCTAATGCCGTTGGCTCAGATGGAATACACCCTAAATTCTTCCGTATGTTATTACCACAACTACTATCACATATTACCTTTATATTTAACAGGATTTTAACATCTAGTTATTATCCTGCTAAATGGAAAAAGACTAAAATCATACCTATACTTAAGACAACATCTGATTACAGACCGATAGCAATTTTGCCGTTTCTCTCGAAGGCATTTGAACGTATTATCCATAATCAAGTAACATTATTTTTGGATAACAATAGACTACTAAATGATAGGCAATCTGGCTTTCGTAGAAAGCACAGTTGCATTACGGCCCTTGTAGATGTTGCGGAGGATATCAGAAAACAGGTGGATACTAAAAAGATTTCTTTTTTAGTTCTTTTGGATCATTCCAAAGCATTTGATACTGTGGATCCTGATATTTTATGTTTTAAATTGAAAAATATGTTTAAATTTTCTTCAAATGCCACACGTCTTATAGCGTCCTATCTAACGAATAGATGCCAGTATGTTGAAACAAATAATAAGCAATCTAACTGCTTACCAGTGATTAGAGGCGTTCCTCAGGGATCGATTATAGGCCCACTTTTGTTTTCATTGTACTCTAATGATCTACCGCTTACTGTGGAACAATGTAAGGTTAGAATGTATGCTGATGATGTCCAGCTTTATATAAGTTGCGATGTTGATAATATTGATCAATGTGTCATTACCCTTAATCAGGAATTGCATCGTGTTTACTTGTGGGCTACAGCTAACGGGCTGGGTATAAATCCAAAAAAATCCAAATGTATCATCATTCAAAAGCGAATATCGAAAATACAACTAACACCAATTATAGAAATCAATAATCAACCAATAGAAATTGTTAACTCTGCAAAAAACCTTGGAATATATTTTAACAGTTCCCTCACATGGTCTGACCATATAAATTATGCCTGTGGGCGTACCTTTTCTATGCTGAGAACGCTTTGGCAATCTCAATACTGTATACCCATTAATATAAGAGCACTTCTAGCTAAAACGTATCTCATACCCATATTATTGTATGGATGTGAACTTTTTGGAAATTGTGATGATCATAGTAAGAGAAAACTTAATATTGTTTTTAAAAACATTATACGGTATGTGTTTGGTCTAAAACGATATGGCAGCACTGCAGCTTTTGTGAAACGGTTATATGGCATTTGTTTTGATGACTTAATAAAAACTAGAGTTCTTATCTTTTTGCATAAGGTTATTTACACTCATCAACCCGAACATCTTTATGAACGATTGGTTTTCTCAGGATCAACTAGAGGCCGAAGATTAATATTATTTCGTCACCACAGCCTTATGTCTGAATGGCAATTCTTTATCTATGCAACCCGTCTTTGGAACTTAATTCCTCATAGCTCTCAAGTGATTAGTAACGCACAATTGTTTAAAAAAGACATAATTTTGCATTTTTCTACTCGAGGTTCATAATTAATTTGGTTTTCTTTTTGCATATTGTTTCACATGTGGATAAATATATGAATGTTAATATATATATAATTCTTTATTCTTTTTTATTATTTTCTTTATTCTGTTTTAATATTTTCCTTATTCTTTTTTTATATATATATATTTTCTTTTTATTATTATTGTAATTTATGTTTAAGAAAATTTAAAATTTTTTTTTTTTTTAATTATTTCTCGTTATATTGTATAATAGTGCATTTACACCTACGCCATAAACAGGTTATAAGTTGTTTATGATGATAAACTAGTTTGAGAAACTTGTTTATCCATACAAATTATAAACACGTTTGTAACTAGCTTTTGAGATAAGCTAGTTACAAACAACCAGTTTTTGTTAATGCAACTCTGTTTTTCAAATTTTGTTCTGGCAATGCTAGTGATATTTGACATTTCCTCAAAAATAAAAAAAATCAAGTGAAAAAAAATTTACTTTTATCTGTAAAAAAAGCCAAAACAATAGTAAGAAAAATAATATAAACAAAGAAAATGTTTAAACAAATTCCAAATGTATAAGAAATGTTAGATTTTTTTACATAATTTCTTTTAGATGGACAACGGAAATAAAAGGTTTGTTTATATGTTCGTATGTATGTGCATCAACGTTTTTTTTTTTATTATTGGGGCTAAGAACTTGTCAAAGATAAACAACTTAACTGTCAAAAATGCTGATGCAAACGGTATAGTTTATGAAAGTAGTTTATGATCGTAAACTAGTTTGAAAATTACAAGTGTAAATGCACTATTACATATACTCAGTCCTATACTGTAATATAAGACTTTAAGTCTTGTGTATGGGACAACAAATAAATAAATAAATAAATAAATAAATAAATCAAATAGCGGAGTTCAATATAAGGCTTGCAAAAGAGCAAGTTATCATGTTATGGCTATTAAATATTATGATATGTTTGTGAGAAATATAATATGGTTAGGAAGTTATCATAATTAAGTTGTTAGAAATATAATTATTTTTCGGTCAACAATACTAAAATTCATAATTGCTATAAACATTGATATGTTTACAGTAACTATAATATTGTTGATATTAAATAAAAATAACAATTATTTGTGTACGACAACAATATATTGTTACATTAAACATAGTGTTGTTGCCGTAACCATGCCCAACCATATTTTTTCTATGCATGTATGTATAAAAAAAAATAATGTCTAACTCTAAACGAGGGTTTTTAAATTTTTAGCATATGAAGTGTTCTTTCTCATCCATGTAACTTATTACCTACTGGTGTTAGCAAAATTTGTCCTAAGGAGCTTCGATAGCTATCAATCTTTTGAACAACATTTTTTTGTTTTTTATTTAACAATTTTTTTGTGTTTTTTTGTGCTTAAAAGAAAGCTTATGTCTTTGCCCTTAAGGCAGTTTTGGTCGCTTTTTGGGCCGCGAGTGGCTTATGTATAAAAAATAGCTTCTAACTCATGGGGTTTTCCCTTTTAACATACATATGCACTATTTTTAATTTTTTCCTATTTGTGTTTAAGTGTTTCTAAAATCTTAAAAATAAAACTTATGCTGAGAAAGTAGACAAATTAACCTATCCGACGGTATGTAACATACCCACCTAGCATTTTATACCATCGATGCTGTAACGCCCACAATTGAAATCACTTTTTTTGAAATTACTTTTTATACCCTCCACCACAATTAGTTGTGAAGAGGGTATATTAAGTTTGTCATTCCGTGTGAAACTTTTTTATTATTCATCTCAGACCCCATAAAGTATATATATTCTGGGTCCTTGAGTAATTCTAAGTCGATTTAGCCATGTCCGTCTGTCTGTCCGTCAGTCCTTCTGTCCGTCTGTCCGTCTGTTGAAAACACGCTCACTTTCGAACAACTCAAAAGAAATGAACAAACTTGGTGCCAAATTGCTTATAGTTATCCTAAGCAGTTTGGGATTGAAATCCAGCAAAATCGGTTCAGTAGGACCAGAGCTATGAATCAAAATGTGGAACCACCACCTAAAAAAATTGCTAATTTTGTTACAAAAAATAACATAAATGCTGGAACAAGGCACGGAATGAGATAAGATTTTGCAAAAATTTGTTTTATTTGACTGGAAATCACGCTGTTAAATTTCGTGAAGATCAGTCCATAATTTACCCTAGGCCCCATAGAAACCCTACTACCGGAAACAAGTTTATTCGCCTAAAACAATAATTAATAACAAATCATCACAGTTTAAGATAATAATAACATCATACAGATATTACTCCTTAAACATTCGAACTGTCGGTGGAGGGTATCAAAGATTCGGCACAGCCGAATATAGCACTCTAACTTGTTTTTTATAGAAATGTTGACAAATTAATTTTTTTTTATTTATTTGTAATAATACCGTATTCATGAACGATTATTAATTTTAACTAATATTTATTATGGAAAATTGACACAGAAAATTTGTTAATTTATTAAATTTAAATTTTTTTTTATGAATACGGGCATACATCTTTAAAATTTTCTATTCAAAATACATTATTGGAAAAAGTTTTCTTTCGAGTCAAAATACATAGCTATCCTGGGTTGCTGAAAGAATATCGTGTCATTTCCGCGAAAAAATACTTAAGCGCTAAAAACAAAATTTTACTGGAGAAGCAAAGATTGCCGTACCGCCAGATTTAAAACGTTCAGTTTCTTTTCCACTTATTAAGGAATTCATAAAACATTAGGAGGGTCTGTCGATGCTATCCAGGTTAAGTATTAAGAGAAAGCTCAAACATTTCTAGCTAGGACTTGGTATCTAATTAACTGAGCTACCTAAATAGGAGGAAGCGTATGTTTTATTCAAAACTTTTCATTTTCACACAGTTTATACTAAACAAAACCTTTAGAACGCGAATTTAACACCACCCGGCTGGAAAATCTTATTTGATAGATCGCTGGTTCGTTTTATTATATTGTTACGAAAGTAACTTTAGGTAAGAATTAGTTGTAATTATTGGTTAAGAATTAGTTGTAATTATTATTTATCTTGTATTTATTAGTTGTTTTGTATTCATAAGTAATTTTATTATTGTTACTAAAAATAGTTATAATTTAGTACACTTCAATCCCAATGTGCAGAAAGCCCTAGAAATGACCGTTAAGTGGTGAAATTATGTAAACATACGTGCCGCCATAAATCATAATAGACGATAGAGTGGTGAATAGTAAAGCCTCGAACCTTCGAGAAACATTTCGAATGTTCTAGATGGCTGAATAACAGTATACATACTTGCGGCGGCTAGCATCAAAAACAGTATTAGTTCAGACTTTGTCAAGTTTACTATAAACATTGAAGTGTGTGATTACAATAGTGAGTTGTAAATATAAGCTGTAAATTACCGTTGTTAAAGTGCCTAAGTTCTTAAAAGTGTTATATATTAAAGTGTTGTGTTTACTTAATTTTATTTGAATTGCAATAAAAGAACTCGAAACGGTTTATTATAAAGGAAATAAACCGAAAACGTTATTGAAAGGCAGTATCGTAACAATTTTGAAAATATATTGGCAATAGAATTTTCATGTTTAAAAAACGCTGGCCGCTCGTGTTTAGGTAGTAAGGTAAGGGTTTAAGAATATTCTGTGTCCTTTTTCAAATATTTTCTACTGGGATGCAGGTGGCTTCATCATCAAATGCTAAAACTGAAGCAAAATTACTTACGTAATCCAGTATTATACAAACATATGATGACTAAACATGCTTTACTAGCAATTATGTATTTTTCTTAACCGAACAAGCACGAAATAAAATAATAAACGAACTTAAAAAAATTATTATGAAACAAATTTGAATCGATGCAAATCGAAGGGTTTGATTTCTTAAATTTTTATACTCTCCACCACAATTAGTTGTGAAGAGGGTATATTAAGTTTGTCATTCCATGTGAAACTTTTTTATTATTCTCAGATCCCACAAATTATATATATTCTGGGTCCTTGAGTAATTCTAAGTCGATTTAGCCATGTCCGTCTGTCTGTCCGTCTGTTGAAAACACGCTCACTTTCGAACAACTCAAAAGAAATAAACAAACTTGGTGCCAAATTGCTTGCAGTTATCCTAAGCAGTTTAGGATTGAAATCCAGCAAAATCGGTTGAGCAGGACCAGAGCTATGAATCAAAATGTGGAACCACCACCTAAAAAAATTGATAATTTTGTTACAAAAAATAACATAAATGCTGGAATAAGGCACCGAATGAGATAAGATTTTGAAAAACTTTGTTTTATTTGACTGGAAATCACGCTCTTAAATTTCGTGAAGATCCGTCCATAATTTACGCTATGCCCCATATAAACAATACTCCCGGAAAACAGTTTAGTACGCATAAAACCGTAAAAAATAACGCTAGCGTAACAAAATTTGGTACATCACAGTTTTTTTGAACTAGAAATAACACTGTGAAGATCGGTACATAATTTACCTCAGGCCCCATATAAACCCTACTACCGGAAAACAGTTTAGTACGCCAAAAACCGTAAAAAATAATGCAATCATAACAAATTTTGGCTCGTCACAGTTTTATAAGACTGTAAATGATACTGTGAAATTTCGTGACGATCGGTGCATAATTTACCCTAGGCCCCATAGAAACCCTACTCCCGGAAAACAGTTTAGTACACCTAAAACCATAATTAATAATGCTATCATAACAGAAATTGGTACGTCACAGTTTTAAAGGACTAGAAATGACGCTGTGGAATTTCGTGATGATCGGTCCATAATTTACCCTAGGCCCCATATAAACCCTATTACCGGAAAACAGTTTAGTCGCCTAAAACCATAATTAATAACAAATCGTCACAGTTTAAGATAATAATAACATCATACAGATATAACTCCTTAAACATTCGAACTGTCGGTGGAGGGTATCATAGATTCGACACAGCCGAATATAGCATTCGAACTTGTTGAATCTATAATTGTCTCTCTATCTTGAGTGACAAAAAATTTCATAAAAACAGATTCTCCTCGTTTACCCCCAAAAAGCCGTATTTACGTACGCTTTTTTTAATGAAACACGAAAGGTATAGAATTTTTTTGTAACTTCCATTGTTACGTAGATTTAGGTTAGCGAATTTACGCGTTTTTACCCTTTATAACCCCTAAACATTCGAATTCACACAAATCTTAGTAGATCTATTTGGCGCAAGACCAACTTCCGGTCATAACTAACTTGTTTCTAACTTGTTTTTTTTTTTTTTTTGCAAACATCAAATTTTAAATGCTTTCGCCAAAATTTCCATAAAAAATTTTTAAAAACGCCATCATTCTTTTTCACTGCTTAAAAAAAGTTCCGACACGAAAAAAGTTACACATTGGTTTCTTTTTTAAAGAAATTAATAAATTTACCTGTGTCGCAATTTTAAATGTTAAGCAATCTGACGGAAACTCTGCACAGAAACAAACACTTGATTTCAATTAAGCAATTTGTGATATTAATTAAAAAATTAGTTAAATTTGCACCAGTAAACAACGATATAAATAATTATTTTTGATTTTTACAACATTTTCTGCAGTATTGTTGTTTATATAATAAAACATTTAATTCACTCAATTACATTTTTAATTAAAACTGATTTTATTTTGTATTAATGGTTTAATTGTGTGCATATTTTGTTGTTAGATTTATCAGAATAGCTACAATTTTTTGCATTTTCTGAACTCTGTTAATATAACAAAAAAAAAATAATTTGTGAGGTTTTTTTGGTGCGGAAGGTTTTTTTTGCGAAAATGCCCAGCAAACACGATTTTAATTACCAATTTCGTATATACTGATACAAGGCGAATTTAAAAAGGTAAGTGCAACTTTACAACTACAAAAAGCCCCATTTTTTTTTTATTTTTTGCAATTTAATAGGCGGCTGTCAAAAATGCTGACAAGGCAAAAATTTATTGAAAAACAAAATAAAAATTTTGTTTGGGTTATAAAAGAAATTATTAAATTCACTTTAATTATTCGCAGTTTTTCTAAGAAATTTGTTCGGTTATTTTGGCGCAAAACATAAACAAAATTATATTTTGACGTTTCCCTATATTTTTTTAATTCGCCGTGGAGACAGCTGACGAGTTGAGTATACCTTTTTTAATTGGCCTTGTATTGATAGGTAATTTGTTTTCTAAAAAAAGTATACTCTTCGACTTATTAAATGCTATAATAATTTATAAAATTTTGTTTGTCGTGCTTAATTTTAGAGTTGTGTCGTTCCGGAAGGACGTAGTTCCATTGAACTGTTTCCTAAAAGGAACGGTGCGGACTTTTTCCATAGTTCCTTTTTTATCGTTCCTCGTTTCGCAATTCTGTAGGTTAATTTTTTGTCTATTGATCAGTGTTTATGAATTAGTTTCGTGACACATAAAAAATTTCTAATAAAATCTATTACTAATATGCTCCAAAGCAATATATTTTACCAATATACCACTCGTTCACCCCCAGTAACGGCATTAGGGTACGCGCAGATTATTTCTCATGGTAAGTAACATTTATTATATAAATTCTCATATTATTCGAATGTGTATTCTAAGTCATAGAACAAATTCCTGGAAAATATTGAAGGAATAAGACTACATATTAAAGTATAAAAGCTTTTGAGGATTGTTATTTGACTTAAAATACACATTCGAATAATAGGAAAATTTATATTTTGGAATATATTAAATTAATTATTATTTTTTACAAATATTTTGAGTACTCTTTCAGTAAAATGCAGTAAATGAGCAAACTGAAAAATTTGCTCTCACAAAAAGATGTTGTACAAAAAAGTACGCGAACGCAAAATTTGTAAAAATTCGTAAAATAAAGGCAACAGCTGATGGCAAATAATTGAAGTGTTGAAAAATGTTTACACTGTTGACTACTTAACTCGTTTTCTTATCGGTATTCGATTAAATTATTTTTATAACACGAACATTTTTGGAAAATACAAACAAAATATTTTTTGTTATCTTTCATATTTGTTTGTTTTTTATTTTATTTGATTTTTCTAATTTGTAACGGGTTTAATTATTTATAAGAACATAAATAATTTTTTTGCTATTGATTACTTAAGTACTCAAATACTTCACACTTTTACAACTCTTAAATATTAATATAACAAAAAAATATTCAAAAGTTTGTATTTAGCCAAAAAAATGCTTCACAAACAAGTTTAATTAATTAATAGTTATTTACTTTTTGTTTTGGCTTAATTTTTATTTCAACTTATCTTTTATTTAACAATTTTTTTACAATTTGTATGCTTTTAATTTGTTACTTTTGTTTGTTTACCTTTTGAAACATATGTTTTTATCAAAGTTATTTACGGGAATACAAAATTTATTATTAAGATTTTTGTATGACGTGCTAAATTCCCAATTTTTCATATTTGATAAATACACTGAAATTTATTGTTGAGGGAAAGCTAGCCTCTATGCGCATTTCACTGGTTGCTTAGGCCAGCTCATCAGGAAACCTTTTCCAAAGATTTAAAAACAGCCATAAATATTAAACAAAAAAAACCCTAAAGCGAATAAGAATTTTAAACACTCAAAGTCTTACTTGTAACAATATCAAAGCTTAAACAAAACACCAACAATAAACAGTGAGTTTATCTTTTCTTACATCCCCCTACAATTGGTTGGGTTTTTTCCGACTCGAATTGTAAGTTGTTGTAAGTGGGTAAAAAGAAAAAACAAAATTAAAAAACAAATTGTTTCATTCTATTGTCTTCGCAAGAAAACAAAAAAAAAAAACCCAATTTGGCAATTCAGTTTTCTGCACGGGCACATGCAAGTATATTATCAAAGTTATTTACGGGAATACAAAATTTATTTAAAATTAATTTATCAAATATGAAAAATTGGGAATTTAGCACGTCATACAAAAATCTTAATAATATGTTTTTTTAATTTACTAAATTTTACTGGCAAAAATTTCTGCAGTAAAAATTTGTAAATACTCAGACAAGAACTGTCACTTTACGCTCTCAATTTGTGTTCTCATTTACTGTTTTTTGTGTACTCGAACGCAATTTCGTAAAATGCAGTAAAATTTAGTAAACTTCAGTAAAAAAATAGTAAAAACTTTTGTGTTCACGAACGCAGCTAATTACAAATATTTGTTTGTTGAGGAGGACAAGCTAGTTTCTATGCGCATTTCACTTGTTGCTTAGACCAGATCATCAGGAAACATTCTCCCAAAAAATTTTAAAAAATCCAAATTTATTAGCAAATAAAACTGCAGTGTGAATGAGAATTGCAACGCTATCAAAGCTTAAACAGAATACCAACAAAGACAGTGAGTTTATCTTTTCTTACATTCCGCATAACACCCCCAATTAGTTGGAATTTTCCCAACATTAAGCACGACAAACAAAATCGTATTAAGAAATATTTTGTATTCCCAATAATACTGAAAATAACAAAGAAATAAACTTGAAATTTATTATTAGAAAAAAAACTTAACTTAACTGCCGTCGCGACGGCTTAAAAAACTTTTATATTATTTAGCTAAAACAAAACCAGCAGCTTTCTCACACAATTGCGTAAAAAAATTATTTGGAAAAATATGCAATTTATTTATGTTTTTTATACCTACTTATTAATAAACCAAAAGACAATTATAAAAAAATAAATCAATTATAAACATGTTTAGTTTTATTATATGATTATGTTCGTAAAAAAGTGTATATTGTAAATACAATAACGTTATAGTACTTCATTAAAAAGCAACTTTTATATATGTATGTACAACTTTTTACACATACACATAAAAACATAAATAAATACACATTATATTTACTACATACGAGACAAAGAAAAAAAAAGAGAAAACAAAAAAAAAAAAAAAAAAAAATTGACTGCCACTCAATATTTATTACATTTTAAACAAATAAACGCAAAACGTAGGAAATGAGAAGAGTCGAGTTTAAATAGAACTAAAAAAACAAAAACAGAAAAAAATTCTCGAAACACCTCCTTTTTTGCCCGTATCCATTATTTACACACACACACGTGCATTCTTATTACTACCCTGCAAATAATAGGACCAGTCCAAACACGCGTGTAAAGAGTAGTCCACAAGGGACCAGGACTAGTCCAAAACTAACCCAAACGTATGGAAAAACCCTGGTCTATTTAACATTACGATGTCCTAGGAGTGGTTTTAAAACTACTCCATGGTATATTCAAGAGGATTAGTTTTGAAGTCGTTTAAAAACGAAAGCATGTCGTTAAAAAACGAAGACATGTCGTCTTACTACAAACACTTTCTAACAATGACATGGTCCATGCTTGCATTACATCGGACCAGTCCATGGAGTATTCCATTTTATCAAAATGGATTAGGTGGTCCAATTTCATTTGCAGGGTAGTTCCAATGCACTCACACAGCCATATAGCGTTAACAAAGACAATTTTACCTCTTTCAGTTTAAACGTTTTTGTTGTTAATGTTGTTATTGTCCTTCGGAGTAAGAGAAGTTACTCATCTCATACTGGTTGCTGTATAAAAACAACATGAGTGGGTATTATAACCGTATATTAGTGCATTTTAATGACGTACATAATAAAAATCACATTCGTTGTTTTTCTCTAGTCTATTTGCTGATATTTTTTTGTTATTGTAGCTGTTTTTGTTTTTACTGCATTGCATTCGGACCGATTCCATGAAATTCCCATATAGCAGATGGGTCTATTATATAGAATACTTTGGAGTTTAGTTGGTTGTGGCCAATAGTGATGTCAATTGAGAGATTTTGTAAAGCATAATTAAATAAGAAGATTAATTTAAGCAGATGATTTCAATAGAAGAGAGAACTGATCTTTTACGTTTTCAAGTTAGTTTGATTTAAGTCTAAAGTTTACATTATTTCCTTGTACCTATATTCCTGTAGCTTCAGGACTCAGATGATTATTATAATAATATGCTCTACCATTAAGCGAAAGTTAAGGCCAATAAGTTTAAAGGTTACTTAAATAATAACAAGAATTTTTGCTTGTAATCACTGCAGTGAACCGAAAATATTTGCGAAATTCGGCGATTTTTAAAATGACAAATTTTGTACTTATTTACAAAAGTTTCAAATATTTTTTTTATTTTTGAATATCTTCTTATATACTTTCGTATTTTTAATATGTGTAAGCAATTCATAATACAAAATAAAGTTGTTACAAATACCAATTTTTAATATTCGCGAAATTTAGATTTAAAAATTCGCCCCTTTTCATCAATAACAATCCATTAAAAACTGCCACGCTACTAAATGTATTTAACATTAATATGACATTCCGATGACTAGTTTGATCAAATGATCAACTTTGCACCTCCACTTCCGAACATTCTTTAATTCAAAAGGCCAAAAGCACCGCACCGCGACTCAAAGGATCTTTTGTGCAGTCCAAGTGTTCACTGAAGTTGATTTAGGCTACAAATAAAGCCAATTATTCTGTACGATGAGAGATTATATACTTCACCTGCAGTCAATAAGATATCTCCAAGGAACAGCATTCTGTGTGCATACTTATCAGTGTGACCAGATGGTAAAATTATTTACTGTTAAATCTTGCATTAAAAGAACTACAACAAAAACCACATGAAGTCTATTTTGGACTCTTTAAAAAAGTACAGCAATAAGAAAAATGATAAAATAGCGTGACGAGGTTTGTAGTATAAAACAACAAAAACAATAGCAGGTAAAAAAACAACAATATTATAAGAAACAAAATAAATTTTTGGTTGGTTTCAAAGTTGGTAAAAAAAACAACATCCCGTATTAAATTTTTTCAAACTGTTTACTTAAATACATCAAATACAAAAATAGAATGATGACGAAAAACATATCGAGTCGGTCTGCCGCCGTTTGTGGTTACATTTCTTCTTCATTTGCAAAGGAAGGGAAGGGATACAGAAACAGTGAGTGATGAAGAAAAACATTGTGTGCATAAATAAGACTTCGTTCAAAAATTCTTCCAACAACAAAAATGTGTCTCAAAGACAGCCGGCCGCTCTGCTTCATCTTCTCCAACAATGCTTGCTTGTGTGCGCGTCACTGCTTGTGCAAAATCTTTTTTGTTTGATTCAGCAAAATTATTTGTTTGAAATTTATATGAATTTCAGTAAACTTTTTGTTTGATTTCGTTAAATTATTTGTTTGAAAAAAGCGGTGTTTTTTTTTTTTCAATAAACAAAGTGCAAATAAATTGTTTGAATATGCGAAATTGTTTATAGGACCGATTTCAGAGAAAAAATTGTTTTATTCTACAAATTTTTTGTTTGAATTGGAAAAATAATTTTTTCTGTGTAGGCAAGGCCAAAAAAATTGTTAAAAATGTATTAACAGTATGCAATTTTATTAACAAACAGGAAATGGGATTTATAATTCTTATTCGCTCAACAGTTTTATTTGCATAAATTCTTTAGTTTTTCTAAAATCTTTGGATGCATTTCCTGACGATTTGGGCTTAGCAACCAGTGAAATGCGCATAGGAATACCTTATCCCATCAACAATAAATTTCATTTTTTCAATATTATGAAATGGGAATTTAGCACATTTAAACTAAAACTTGTAAAAATTTTAGTATCTCATTCTTAACAAATTTGAAATAAATTTGAAAAGACCTCTGATGTAAGTAAAATACAAACGATTTTATTTCTATGCTTTGCTGTGATTGAAAAGATTCTGCAATAAGATATTTTAGACCATTTTATTTATTTAGCCTAGAGCATATCCGGTAGGCTAGTTGGTTGTGAGCTAATCTTTCAGTGCGGGGGTGGCAGGTTCGATTCCCGTCGAGCTTCGGGGGAGTAGAATAAGAAAAAAAAAATGATTTTGAAAACAAAACAAAAGCTATTAATATCGTTTTTATTATTATTTAAAAAAGGCGTAAAATAATAATCCACGGAATATGAAAATCCACATCGGCATAGTTTTCTGACGTAATGTCGACGTCATCCAACAACACATTAAATGGGAGCTTACACAGAAAAAATTCTCCAAAGTTGTTAAAAAAGCATAACCAAAAATTAAATCAGTTTTAAGTAAAAATTTAGTCCAGAGAATTAAACGTTTAATCAAGTGAATGAAACGTTTAATCAAGTGAATTAAACGTTTAATTGATACTATTAATTTTTTACTGGTGCATATTTAATACATTTTTTAATTAATATCACAAATTTTTTAATTGAAATCAATTTTTATTTTGTTCTGTGTACATTAATAATTTGTTTCAAATATTTCGTTGGATTAACACACAGAAAAAATTAAAAAATTGTCTCTAATCACCAAATTTGTTCGAAATTCATATAATCAAGCAACCCATTTGTTGATTTTGCACCTATTACCAAAATTATTATATTGATTACTAAAAATTTTAAAAATTTTATATTTTGAATATTTTTTTCTCAATAAATGACATTTTTAAATTTAATTAAAAAAATGTTAAAAAAACGTTGCCTTTTCAAACAATGTGTTGACTGATTTCGACAATTTCCAACAACAATTTCACAAGTTTGAATTATTTTGTTTTAAACGAAATAATTTTTTGTTATTTAATTAATTTTTTAATTCAAAATTTATTTCAAAACAACTAAAATGTTAATTAAATCAAAATTATATTTTTAATTCAACAAAAAAAAATAATTGATTCAATTATCACATTAATTAAATTTAAAAACTTTTTAAATAATTTTTTTGATTGATAAAAAACTACTAATAATTTTTTCTGTGCACGAAAAACCTTGGGGCCGATAAATTAAATTTTTACATTACATTGACATGTATGCATGTAGACGGCCATAAGCACC
This sequence comes from Pollenia angustigena, assembly GCA_930367215.1. Classification (NCBI taxonomy): domain Eukaryota; kingdom Metazoa; phylum Arthropoda; class Insecta; order Diptera; family Polleniidae; genus Pollenia; species Pollenia angustigena. Next base: position 48,335,976 of record OV884058.1, read on the forward strand.
ACGACCCAGAGGATCTTTTGTACAGCACATGTGCCTCACTACGTCAGGTTCAAGCTACGTATAAAGCCCATTACCCTACCTGGTGAAATACTATAAATATCAGTTGGGCTCACTTATTGCCTGCCGAAAAATTTCCGCCTAAAAGTCCCCAAGGTGGGAAGCAGCAGAGCAGATGTTCCGACGTTTCGTCTTTCACCTCACAAAATCTGCATAGTTGAATATTCACATCAAATGGTTTATAATTCTCCTAAGCAGTTTGCTAGAATCCAGCAAAATCGCTTCGAAGAAGTACAAGCGCTATGAATCGAAATGAAGATGAACCACCCTAAAAATGTGTCCAAAAAATTGGAATTTTGCACAATTGCGTTCTATATGACTTGATAACATGCCACAAAATCGCTAATATTTTACCGAAGGCTCTCGAAAAACACCATTTGGACAGTCCAAAATTTTTTTCGTGGTAAAATAGTTCTACAGAAACTATAAAATTCATAAAATAAAATCATTTAACAGGCGAGCAGATTTTAAGTTATTGAAATACAAATTTGTAAATATTTCTTTTTAATCTCGCACATTGTAAATAATACATATGATAATTCCACGCTGTAAGAATAGGGAAACAATGTTGTATTTTGTGTAGTGGGAACTGCAGTCACGGCTGTCCGGCTATGGATAATTTTTATGTCATTTGGTATGTAATAAAGTGTCCGCGTTCGGGTATGGGAGGTTGACGGCTCAAGAGGGAGAATTAAAAACACCACTAAGTATTTTTTTTTTGATACCAAAAAAATTGTCTGTTTATGGGACGAGACCGCTTAATAGGGGTTTCCGGCAGGGGGAAGTACAATGTATTTATTTTATTTCGATATGAACTTTTACAAAAATACTAGCTGGCCGCCCCGGCTTCGGTCGATAGCTGATTACTAATGATCAATGGAGCCGTTTTCTGATTTTAGGTAAATCGAAAAAAGTGGGCGGGGCAATATTTGCTTTCCGTAAAAACCTTAGTTGGACCATGGCGATCGTTTTAAAGAAAAAATCTTCCAAATCGGTGAAATCGGTGAAATAAATAGAAAAAGCGGGCGTAAAAGTAGGCGTGGTAAATTTTTCTTTCGATGAAAACTTAAAACAGATTAATACGAACATTTGAAAAAAAAATTAGTGAAATCGATGGAGCGGTTTTCTGATTTTAGGTTAATCGAAAAAAGTGGGCGTAAAAGTGGGCGGGGCAAAAATTTCTTTCGATTTCTTGCGATCAGCAACAGACAACATTTCATTTTTATTATATAGAAGATTTGGTTTTGTTGTATTCATCGGTTCCAATCGATAATTGCTTACGAATTGTCTTTTTCTATTCAAAATTTCTGTACGAGGCAATTGTTATTAGTTTGTAATATTGACAATTTAGCGTTTATATATTTTTTGTTTAGTTTTTTTCATTGAGTTTGCAAAAACATTGTCTCATCTCACATTGTTTCATTTACTGGGAAGATGCTTGGCTGTTGAAGTTGTTGAAAAAAGAATAACAGAGATTTCATAAAGACAACCAGATTAAATTTTTTTTTAATTCTCTATTATTTTGTTTGAATCTGTTACAGTTGTTGTTGTAGCTACTTCACTTCTTCTTCTACCTTGATTTACTAAGTGCAATAATAGAGTAAAAATACCAAATATTCGTTGTCTCTCTTTACCCTTTATTAAACATTACCGCAACGTAAAATATAAAATGAATACAGAGAGTATAAGCAAAAGAACGAGAGAGCAAGATAACCTTTTAAGAGTTTAATACTCATTTTTTGATGAATTGAATTCAATTGAGCATGATTTTTAAACCGGATTTCCTACGTTTCAATGTGTGTGAGTGAAGTTTTACTTTTTAATGGCAAATTGAAACGCCTGTCATGTTTTCTACTCATGTCTCTTCACACTGTTTTTGTGTGTTTGGTATGTAGTTGCAACGAGTATCTGTTTGTTGGTGGTGGTTTTTGGTTTTGGAAAGAATTGAATTGAAATAATTTTGTTTTGGATTCATTTGACACATTGTTGTTGATGGTCGGGCAACACTACACTCACTCAGTTAAAACTCGTTCGCATAGAAAAATCAATTACATTTCGAAATCATTCTGTAGTTATAGGCCTAAACAAATGGACGGTTAAACGGATGTATGCAAAAACGTAATGAAATAAAGTTTTATTTAAACAACAAAAAAAAAAAAATTTAAGAAAATTTTACAAAGGAATTAAAAGTGAATTGAAAAAAAAATAAATATTTTAAATGAATTATAAAAATAGTAATGAAAAAAATATAAATAGAAGTGTTTAACTAAAAAAAATACAGTACCAAAACGATAGTAAATAAATAAAAACAAAATAAATAAATTATTTATGCATACATATGTTCATATATAAAAAATAGTTTTCAAAAAATTTATGTGAAAATAAGAAAAAGTATTTAAATAATCCTTCTTTTTTTCGAAAAAAAAAAAACAAAAGTTCAACCTGGGTAGTCCATATATAAATCATACGCCCACGGGCCCGGAAAGCCCGCTTGCTTTACATAACAATAACGCTTCTACGCCTCAAATCGCTTCACCTTTATCTTCCGCCTCTTCAACAGCAACTCCTGCCTCAGTACCCTCTAAAACACTTCATTTATCACAAAACTCTGCTTTCAATTTAGCCTTACGTTCGTCCTCAACATTTAACGCATTTCAAGCTGCCGTAGCCGCCGGTATTAACGGTTTCTCTTCGCCTTTACAAACGCCGCCGGTACAATCACCACTCAGTTTATACTCACGTTTCAACGAACGTTGCGAAGAAAGTTCGGATTATAGTAGCACTACAAATACCCACAATATTGCTTACGATAACGACAACATGGATTTAATAAATCCCTATATGAGACATCATTCGTTTGCGGCTGCAGCAGCCCAACAAAATAATTCACCATCAGTTAATCTATTAAATCGGAGTCCGCCTCTGCATCATCATCAAAATCATATAGGTAATGGGTTTCCAGATCAATCACAAATGGATTATCAAAATCAATTATTGGATTATCATAGTGCGGCGGCGGCTGCCGCCTATGCCGCTAACAATAACAATCATTTAACGGGACCCCTAATGCTTTTAAAAAATAATAATAACAATAACAATAATAATAATTTGGATAAAATGCCCTCGATATGTAAATCCCCTAGATCTGTGGATGACTCCTCCACACCCCCACCCTTGCTGTCTAGTACTGAGAATAATAACACCAATAATTCACAAACATCCTCCCGCCTACAGTCCGAATCCCCTGACAACTGTCACAACTCTTTGAATCAAAGATCACGTTATGACAACAACTCAAGTCCCGGTGTAGATAGTTCAAAATCATTTTCCGTTAGCCAGCGTTCAAGCGAAGAGGCTGGCAATAATAGTGAATCAAGTCCTCCGCCCTCGGATTATAGTCCTGAAAATCTCTCAAATCGGAAATTTACTTCTTCCAATACGGGACATCCTTTGGGTATTCACAACAATAATAATATTGCTTTGGATCATAAATTGCCTTTGAGCTTTTTGGGTCCTCCCCTAGCCGCCTTACATTCCATGACCGAAATGAAAACTGGTAATGTGGCGGGTAATGCAACACTAAATGGTTCCTACGCAGGTTCACAAAATTCCCATTTGATTAGTGAAAATCGTTTGAATTCATCGGGCTCGAATGCGTGCACAACAAATACACAAACGCACGGCACTGCAAATCCACATGGTATTGATACGATTTTATCAAAACCACCACCAGTTACATCGGCGGGATTAAGCGCTTTAACGGGAGGTAAGTCAATTCGAAATTTTTGTTTTATTCTAAAGTAAATGGGTGAAATATGTAGTTTGATTGCAAGTCTTTCTCGATAGTAATTGAAGTTAAAGTTGTAAACAGGAAGCCGAAAAAAGTTTCTTCTTGTAGATAATTTGTTAATATGGTCAACCGACCAATTAATTGTAGAGCTACACCTCAATTTAACGTATTCTTTATTATTGCTAATTAAATAACATATTATTTCATTCATTTAACCATGTTTAAATTGAATAACCGTTTAATTATTAAGAATTAATTGAAGGTCTTTTAAAGTAATTATAGCAACAAATTATTTCCGACTTCCAATAAAAGCCATTTTACAATTTTTGACAGTCATAATGTTTTTTTTTTGCCACATTTTACTTTAAACAATAAAACAAAAGACAATTAAACATAAACTGCTTAACTGTCAATCATTTGTCATAAAATGTAATTATTATTTTTATTTAACTGCCAAATCAATTAAATACCAGAACTAATTGCCAATAAATACAAAATGAAAAGTGTAAATAGGAGTTAAATGTCAAATGGGAAATACAAAAAAAGAGAAGAAAGAATAACGTAGTTCAAAGAAGTGTTCGAAAATAAACACTAAATATCGTTTCTTAATGTTCGTTTCGGTAGATTTGTGGAAAACACAAACGCTAATAGTGTTTGTGTAGAAAATCACCCCTTTGCGCGAAATTATCGTATGTTACAAAAACCAAATTTTACAGGACAGCCATTTTCTACTTTTCTCTGCTTTCGCTTGCAATATCAAAATTAAAATATGCATGTGCTTTTTGGAGCAACGAAGTGGAATTCGCCTACAATATTTTGTCAGGTGACATACGATAATTTCGCGCAAAGGGGTCGATATATAACGAATTTATGCAAAATATCATATCAATATGCCACCATTTATGCTAGTTATTGGAACAAAACTATCAAGTTTTAAAGTGGCTTATCCTAAGTTTGATTCATAACTCTTATCCTACTGAAAAGATTTTAGCAAACTGCATACATCCAGAGAAAAAACATGTTTAAATATGGTCACCTCCAACAAAACCGTTTTTAAAGTAAATTTTATACATATGACGTTTAATTTTTATCACCGACAACCATATTGTGGTTATTTTAGTCCTCCAGCAAGATGCCACCAGCATATTTTGGTTGTCTCCGAACATGTTATGGTTAATAACTAAAATATTTCTAGCACTTATGATAGCATGGTGGGCTATAGCATTCAACTATAGCATTTTGCTGCTGGAAAAGAAGAAAATACTATTGGTCATTTAAAAACAAATTATTGTCATATTTAAACATAACTTCTTTAATAGAGGACTAATTTAACAATAATATGGTTGTCGATGACAATGATATGACTAAATTAAACATAATATATTTAAAATTTTCTTTAAAAATAGTTTTGTTAGAGGTTACCATATTGAAACCGTTTGACACCAGTTTTGCTATTTTTTTGAGTCGTTCGAAAGTGAGCTTGATTTCAACAGATGGACATCAACTTAAAAAATAAAATACAAATATATTAATAACACTACGTGACAAAATTTCAACAAAGTCGTGACCAAATGAATTTGACACGTGATCTTTATGTAAAATTCTGAATCCGAATATGAAGTCAGAATTGTCAAAAGTTGAACAGTTTTTGAGATATTCCAAAATAACCGTTATTTGTGTTTTTAAAAAAGATGATGTGACTGAAATGCAAATATCTTCAAAAATTTTAAACGGATTTAGTTTTTCTTTATTTTAAGTGAAAGGTAATAAAATTTTTAAAATAACCATGGATTGCTTGTGAATTGTGAAGATTGGTCAAGAAATGACAGAGTTACAGGGGACAAAAGTTCAAGCTTCATTGAAAATTTTATGATTTTGTTTAATTTTGCTCTTTTCAAGCTATTTTTTTTAAACCAATGATTTAAAACCCTACTATTTTATTGCATGCAACATTAGATTATTTTACTATGAACATTTTGAGCAAAACAAGACATAAATTGGTACAAAAATGACAAAGCTACAGAAGATTTAGTAAATTAACTCACATAGAAATTCAATAGTTTCAAGCAATTTTTAATATTTATTGTTACTAAAAATTTAGCTTTGTATATTTATTTGTCGTGTGTTAATTCAATTAATCTTCTGTAACTTTGTCATTTTTGCCTATTTTTGTATTGAAATAGGCTAAAATTTTGTGTTTTGGATATTTGCATATCATTTACATCATCTTTTTTAATAACACAAAAAACGGTTATTTTGCAATATCTGAAAAACTGTTCTACTTTTGACAATTCTGATTTCATATTCGGATTCAGCGGAAAATTTTACACAAAGATTGGGTGTCAAATTCATTTGGTCAAAAAATTGTCACGTAGTGTAATATGTACATTAAAAACATTCAGACGGAGTGACGAACTAAGTATACTCTTTTCACAACTAGCTGTGGTGGAGGGTACACATATATATTTAAAACTTCCGGAATTCTTTTCCCGAATAGATTTTCTAATGGTGTTTTCTTTTCTTCAAACAAATTTTACATTTTATTAAAAATAAATGCCATAATGTGTACGTTTCTTAAAAATATTTTGCTCTCTAAAAGGGTGGCTAGGCCCCGTATAAATGGAGTGTTGAAAGTGCCCTGTAAAATAGGTGACTTCTGTTTATATTTAAGGCTATTTTTATGGCGCTGCGAAATATGGCCCCAAAAAATATATGAAAATTGACCCCAAATTTGGGGCTATTTTTCATAATGCAATATGGCCCCATTTTTTTAATGAAAAATTACCCCAAAAAAATGAAAAATAACCCTAAAAATAAAATGAAATATGACCCTTAATTTGGGGTTATTCTTCATTATGAAAAATCACCTCAAAATTTATAATGAATTTTAACCCCAAAGAAGAACACAAAGAAAGTGACATTAAACATTTTCGGTTGAGTTCATAAGCCCAAAACTAACAATCCCAAATTTAGAATCCCGATTTCAAAATCCGGATAATTATACAGTTTTGGTTTTAAAAATCGTACGATTGATAGCACGGTTGGGCTTTCGGCCATGCACAAGGATTTTTTTCTCTATGGTATAACGAACACTGGCTTTGCTTACTAAAGCTCTACGTTATAGCCGGTCTTCGGCCGGGCGCAACGATTTTTTTCTCTATGATATAACGAACACTGGCTTCGCTAACTAAAGCTTCTCTGTATAGCCGGCCTTCGGCCGGGTGAAAGGATTTTCTTCTCTTTGGTATAACGAACACTGGCTTCGCTCACTAAAGCTTCACAACATAGCCGGCCTTTGGCCGGGCGCAAGGATTTTCTTTTCTATGGTATAACGAACTCTTCTCGTAATAGCCGGCCTTCGGCCGGGCTCAAGGATTTTTTCCTCTATGGTATAACAAACATCGGCTTCGCTAACTAAAACATCTCTGCATAACCGGCAAGAATTTTCTCTACTTTGGTATAAGAATTCGAGTTTTTTATGTTATCCCTAGAAACTTTTACATAGAATTTTATAAAATTTGTGTAAAAATTTTTGGGGTGATTTTTCATTTCTTTAAACTTGCATTTTTTATTAGTAGATGAAAAATAGCCCCAAAGTAAAAATTGTGATTTTATTTGGGGCCATTTTTCATTCCTTGAGATTGGGGTCATTTTTCATTCCACTTAAAATGCAAAAACACCCTAACGAAAAAATGAAAAAAAAACCCCAAAAAAAACAAAAAATTGCGCCAAAATTGCGTGTTGTTGTGTCTCATGTAAAAATTTGGGGCCGTTTTTCATTTTCCTTTTGGGGCCATATTTCCTGGGGTCATTTTGCGCACCGCCTATTTTTATAACGGAGACAATTGTCTCAAAGAACAACAAAGCTACGCAAAAATTAGTAAAAGTTCGTTTAAATAGTAAAAATTGCTAAATTTATATATATATATATTAAAATTTCAATTCCTTTTTGCCGCCACAAACAATTTTGTTAATAAAAAACAGCTGATGTCACATGCTTTGTCACTTGAAAATAGAACTCAAAAGTCAAAAATGTCATATATATGTACTGTACAAAGAGAAGGAGGGGTTCAGACGATATGTACAAATTTAAAATGTGAAAAAGTGAAATCCACATGACAAATTCACATAATGTGAACATAACTTAAGCGAAAAAAATTAACTTTTTGATTGCTTATCATGTATTTTTTAGTAATTATCATTAAAAAAGCAGATTTTAAATCCTTGGATTTAAGGGTACGATATTATGATAATGTATATATGATTTTCAAATGTTATGTCCCTTACTCTTTACCTTCTTCTTTTTGAAAGTTTGTTGTTCTAAATATCAACAAAATAAATATACATAATTGAATTTTAAAATTAATTCACCAAATTCTTTCACAGAGTATATGTTCGCCATAACTCTCCATAGAAATTTGATTGTTTTCTTAAAAACTTATTTTAGCTGAAACAAATTTCTCCGTAGAAACAAGGATTTTTGGTGAAAATATTATATTTTACATGAAGACATAAAAAAATAAAAAAACTTTTACAACGAACTTGTTTAAAAACTTAATATTAAAGTTAAGGAATACATCCTTTCAAAATACATTTTCAAAAATGCAGTTTCTTGGTAAAGTTTGATGTCCCTGTATTAGCATTCCCGAAAGATTTTATATTTTTTTCTTTCAATTACCAGTTTACGTTTTGGATACCGAAATAAATAAATGAATATGAACTTTTGTTTTATTTTTGGCATATCTCAAAAAGAATTTTAGACCATTACAAGGTTAATATTTTTATTTCATATATAGGGAGTATAACTTAAAAAATATAATATTGTCTGAATCCCTCACCCTGGGGGGCTTGAAGAGATCTTTACGAACTCTTGCTATCGGTAGACGGACTATGCTATGAGCATGCTTCGAAACTGTTTTCTGTCATTTAGGAAGATTGTCTTTACGGGAGTTTCGCTTTCCGTTAAACATATACTTTTGGGAATCACGGGGTGGCCGTGTTTTATCCCGAGATCTCGGGAAAGGAAATCATCCTGATTTTTCATCACTTGCGGTAGAGTTCGGCCTGAGACAGGACTATTCCTAGGTACCGTCGCTACTCTATAGATGTTTCCTTCATTTATCCAAACACAGCGGAGATTAGTTATATTTAGCACCTAAACAAGGGTCGAGCGTAAAATCTTGCCGGATTGTGCACTTTACTTGCTACCGGGGAATGTTGGTTGCGCTCACACACGGGGGCGGTTGATAAAAGTATTGTTTGTCACCCAATGGTTAAGACCCACATTAGTCAGGTCATTATTCCATATCATGTAAATCTTTTCCACATCTGACCGAAACCATAGTAGAAGCCCTTGAAACTTTGGGTTCAGCTTGTCTATTGGTATGGCACCTTTAGGAGCAATGTGGTAGCTGTGGTTTAATCCCAAATAACAAGTAGTGCAAATTGCTCGATTGAGAGTTGCGTTGAAACTGGGTTCCGTGTCCCGTAAAACGGAATGAGTGCTAGATAGACATAATGCTTTAACGATGCGGAAGCATATTTAAATGCATGAGCTCCAAGTCTGAATTCTGGATGTTGCGTTACAGCTTTGTGGTTAATGAGTAAGGGGGCGCAGATTTAGGCATTTTATTCAGTTTATGTCGCAGGGCAAGTACTCACACTAATCTAGAACACACACAAATGATATTAGCAACACTTTAAAATTTTCAAAAAAAGCCTTTGGAATTGACCCAATTAGTAGGTTTGCGCGCAACTACACCAATCCAACACGCATTTTGTCAGTGTACAAAATTATAAAGATGTCAAGAACAAAAGCGTTTGTTTGTGTAAAAAATGGCAGAAATGTCAAAAACAATTGCACGTAAAAAACACAAAAGAAATCTGCAGGCATACCTACTAATTGGTTTTGTTATAAAATAACAATTTCTCTTCTAAATTATACTAACATATTTCAATATTTTTTGTATGATTTAAAATTATATTACTGAATAATAAACAAAACCTTATTTTCTTTATTTCAGGAGGTATTCCACGATTTTCCATAGCGGCAGCAGCAGCAGGTATGGCCCAATATTTATCACAAAATCAGGGTACGCCATTGAAAACTCATACTGGTCATATGGTCGATAGAACACATCTGTATTGGCCAGGCTTACAAGGTCTGGTAGCAAATCCAATGGCGTGGCGAGAAAGATTATCAAATACAAGTAAGTACAATAATTTATAATAATATACTAATAAAACAAACAAACAAACAATAAAACAACAACGTTATTAAAAAAGTCTTTAAATAAACGTATTTAATTGAATACAAAATTAGTTCCAACTCATTAACTTTTAATAAAATTTACATTAAAATTGTGTTTAATTTAAAAAGAATAGAATGGCAAGAAATCAAATTAAACAATTCAGCCAAAAGATTTATTATATCAACTTGATGACATAAAGATGATTTGTCAGAAAAGGAAATTAACAGCATAAAAACAGAAATTTAATAAAAAAAAAATTTCTTTACAGTAAAGCCAGACACACCTTGTGCTAGAGAAGACTTTGTATTGATATCTTTTATTAAAAATAAAGCAATGGGGAAGTAATGATGAGATGGGGAGGCGGGATTGAGTGTTGTAGGCTTCTGAGATTATATTTTGTTTTTCTTTGGAATCATCACAATAGTGATGATTTCGCTGTTTCTTTTGATTTGCTAATGATCATGATCAAGCGATTATTGATCAGACTTATAAATGAAATATTTTAAAAGGCAGAGTTTCTTAAATTGATAACACTAAGCGGAACTCACAGGGTTTTTTTTTTACAAAATGTTGTAACAGTTATAGAAAAAATATCCACTAATTCGAGCAGAGAAGAGCATATTCTTTGGTTTAAAGTTTCCTTTAACCTCAGTCAAGAGTTACTTTTACCAAAATTATTGTATTGATTACTAAAAATTGTTAGAATTGAACATTGGGAATTTGCTTATTCAATAAATAATATTTTTAATTAATAATCAGTATTGTGGTTATTTTGTTGAACTATTTATGGTTTTAAATCCAAATTTTTAATATTTTCCATTAGGCTTAAGTTCATCAAATTTAATTTTCATTAAATTATTTTTGTGAAGAACGGAATTGAACAACATGAAAATTAATTAAAATTGTTATTGATAATCTTTCATTCTTGACCGTGGCCGAGGCTCGAACCCTGGCCGGCAGGTTACCATGACATGTTTCGATCGCAACCACTCGATCTCTTCAGATGGATTTGGCGTCTTACACTCGCAGCCATCGACGACTGCTGACGTCAATAGTCAAACATCAATCCTTAAACCAAATTGTATTTTAACCATTGGTAGATCGAAATTTGCTTTTGTGAATGATTATCCATTTTAATTGATTTTACATGTTTTTTCCTTACTTCTGTTTTCTCGTACTTTTTGTCAAGAATTCTTCTTGAAGTCCAAAGTACATTTTTTGTTTTTCATTTTTGTCTTTCTTTTTTCTGTTGACCTTTTTCAGCACAACTTGAAGGACAAATGTACACATAGAGCTCGTGCCTCAGCTTTAACAATAATCAGTATTGTGGTTATTTTATTGAACTATTTATGGTTTTAAATCCAAATTGTTAATATTTTCCATTAGGCTTAAGTTCATCATATTAAATTTTCATTAAATTATTTTTATCAAGAACGGAATTTTACAACATGAAAATTAATTAAAATTGTTATTGATAATCTTTCATTCTTGACCGTGGCCGGGGCTCGAATCCTGGCCGGCAGGTCATTTTTTATAAAAAAAAATAATAAAAACATAATCAAAAACCTTTGCCATTTCAAACAATGTGTTAATTGACAAGTTTTTCTTGGGATTCAAAAATTTATAATCAAACGTTCGTTATAATGTGCTAAATTTCCATTTCATACTATTGACAAACTGAAGTTTATTGTTGATGGGATAAGCTATTCCTATGCGCATTTCACTGGTTGCTTAGGCCAGATCGTCAGGAAACTTCATCCAAAGATTTTAGAAAAACTAAAGATATTTTACAAATAAAACTGTTAAGCGAATGATTTGTAAGCCCCAGTTTTACTTGTAACAATATCAAAGCTTAATTAAATATAGTTCAGTGCCCATGTTCTGTAACTCTCGCGTCGAGAAACTTTTCGATTGAAATGTGTGAAATGAAACAAACAGCTGTTTGTCGCACAAAACTGTGTTTGTAACTTTTTTTTGGCGAGTACTAGCTGTCACTTTGGGAAATTACTCGCCAACTTACAGAAAAAGTGTGTCTGTAACATTTTTGTGAGAAAAGTTCCCGCTTTGAACTGTCAGATAAACTCACGAATAAAAATGGAGCGAGAAAAAATTTTAACACTAAAAAACAATTAAAAATGCAAAATAAAAAGAGTATTAATAATAATATTTTGTTCTTGGCAAAACTTTTATTGTTAAATTATTTTGCTTTTAACATTTTTATAACATATATATAACATTTCGGCGCCGTCGTGGAAAAACTTTAAATTTTAAAATTTGTAAGTTTGGTTCGCCGCCAACGATATGTGTGACAGGCGTTTTCAACATCAGCAATGCCACATCGGCTTCGAGGAGCATATTTTGACATTTATAACGTAACGGCGTAATCTCTATTGATAACTTTCGTCATGAGTTACATACAAACTTTTTTCTCACTTTTCGAAAAACGATGGAATATTTTGTTTCACATCTTTTCAATGCGAGAAGTACTCACTGAAGTTACAGAACATACAGGTTTTGACAATTGCCAACAACAATTCTACAAGTTTAAATTATTTTATTTTTAGCGAAAAAAAAAACAATTAAGATTCTTTTTTTTTAATAAATATTTTAATTAAACATTTGTTTCAAGGCAACTTAAATATTAATTAAATCAAAATAATTTTTTTTTCAACTAAAAAAATAATTTATTCAATTATCACATTAATTAATAATTAATTTTTTTAATTAATAAAAAACTTCTGGAAATTATTTCTGTGCATACAAGTGATCAACTTAATTCGATTATATATATGCACAATTTTTTTGGTTTAAGACTAAAATTTGAGAACCTCTGATTTTACTTAGCAAGTAAATTATCTGAATGAATGATCTTGTGAATGATAAAAATTGCCTTTAAGCTGATGAGCTGTTACTGATGTGATTAGTGTGAAATTTCCTTCTTTTTTTTTTTTTGATCTCCCCTCCGATGAGTTTCGTTCAATGTTAAACTCATTAAATATTGAGAAAAAAAAGAAATGAAAGTTATTCCTCATCTGTAGGCCTCTGCAGCAAGTGTTTAATATCTTTAGAGACACACAAAGCCAGATTGCAAGTGCATTCATTGAATGTGGAAGAAAAGAAATATGAAAAATTAATTTACTTCATTATTGTTACGTTTTTGGGATTGATCGTCTTGCTATTGATCCATATACTTACATAAATATGAAGTAGTTTATTGTCAGTGGCAGTGTCATGTTTAGTTCATTAAATTTTTGTTAAAACATGTGATCAGGCCAAGCTGGGCATTCTTTTGTGGGAGTGTGTGCATATATTTTTTTTTTAATTTTATGTTAAGAATTTTAAATGTTGAGTCATTTAAAAACGCTGCTTGGAATTCTGGAGTTGTTGTTGGTTAGTTCGTTTTGATTTCATTTAACAATCACTTGTGATCATGTTTTTCTTCATCAATTTAATATTTGTTTATTTTTATAAATTTATATATTTCAACAATTAGAATAATAAAAATTAATTGTAAAGTTGGTTCTTAACGCATAAACATTAATGAGGATTATATTTATGCTTTTAAAATCTACTTTACAATTAATTTTTATTGTTCTTAGCAAAATTTGTCCCAAACAGTAGTAAAAAGTGAGAATCAAAAAAAACTTGAAAGTTTACACAGAAAAAATTATTAGAAGATTTTTATCAGTTAAAAAAATTATTTATAATGATAATTAAATCAATTTATTTATTTTTTTTTGGTGAAAGAAATTTAAAAATATAATTTTGATTTAATTAACATTTTAGTTGTTTTGAAATAAATTTTGAATTAAAATAATAATTGAAAAACAAAAAATTATTTCGTTCAAAATAAAATAATTTATGGTGTAAACACAACTTGGTCCTGTAAGTTTTTTGACTCTTTGCTATCATGCCGCTTTAAGGTGTTATGATACTTGCTATTTTTTGTATTGGATTTTTTTAGGATTGACTGAATGAAACAACTAATGCGAGAAAGAACAAGAAATACAATTTGATAAAATGTAAACAAAACAAACAATACTGCCCACGTTTTTTCCCCACAAAAAAACGTCATAAAAGCTAAAAATTGCAAAAAAAAAAGTTAAAAACCGTTTCTTTCGATCAAAAACTAAAAAAATTGGCAACAGTGCTAACAAAAAATCTGGAAATGTCAATTTTAAGTTAAAAAATTTTATATTTTTTTTGACAGTCTTACAGCCTGTTCATGGATTTCGAACGTCATCGTTCGCATAGAAAATTACATTAAAAACAAAAACAAACTTCGAACAATGTCCGAATTTTGTTTTTGTTTTAAATGTTATTTTCTATGCGAACGATGACTTTCGATATCGTTATATTTGTTTGACTTTTCAAGATTTTTTATGATATAATCATACTCTTTACGCTTAGTCAGTTTTCCTATGCACTGTTCTCCAATATAGAAAAAATACAAAAAATAGCAAGTATCATAACAGCTTTAGCAAAGTTTTGCGAATTTCCGCTTTTATTTAGCAATTTTTACGAATTTTGCCATTCCTTATAGTTTAAGGGACTTTAGCAATTTTATGGCTTGTTTGATATATTAAAAATGTTCGCGAATTTTCGCCATTTTTGCAATATTTTTTGTTTGTTTTTTTTTCACTCATTTTGCGATTTCAAATACATTTTAGTGTTAAAAGTTTGCAATTTCTCGCGAATTTTAGTTAAGTTCGCAAAAGAAGCGATTTGTCCCTGTAATTTTTTACAGCTTTTAAAATTTTTAATAAATATTAGACTTTGCTATCATGCTGCGCTGTCCCTTTCACAATTTATTCGTCGTTCGGCTGCGCAAGACGAATTTCGGTATACGCAACGATTGTGTGTACTTTCATATACACCAATGTGTTCTATTTCTGGTGACGAATATTCGTTGCAAATAATTCGTCGTTCGTCCCAGTTGTGTTTCTACCAGTGTTCGAAAATAATCACTAAATATCGTTCTTTAATGTTAATGGAAAACACAAACGCTGTTTGTCATCTTTCGAACACAAAAATAATGCTGTTTTCATCATACTCAACAAATGATGAGAACATTAAATTCCGTTCGGTTTTTTTTGAAAATCCACGAACTTCAATGTGTTCGGTTCGGCTCGTTAATGTTCGTCGCTTTTTGCTGATAAAAAAAACCAAACATTTTTTACAAAAACAAAATACACACACGAAAAAAACATTATAGAACATTAAAATATAATGTTTTTCTACAGTATCACTACAATTGTTCTGTTTTTTAACGAAGAACCGAACATTATATAATGTTCGGTTCTTTCTTGAAAATAGTTACGAACGGTATTAAGGTTTGTGTATGTTTACACAAACACTAAACAAATAGATATCGTTCTTCGGTGTGTGAGCCGAACGCTAAATAATGTACTGTTTATTTTCGAACACTGGTTTCTACCATTAAACTTGTCAAATTGTTTTTGGAAATTGTCATTGTTTGAAACGGCAAAGTTTTTGATCATTTTTAAAACCTTTTCTTTAGCTTCACTTCGGAAAATCGGTAAAATGCTTTTTTGACCGCCTTTTACTCAATGCAAATGGATGAAACTTTGCAGGCATGCATATTCCCGATGACAATACACGAATACATGGGCGTAGCCAGGATAAAATCTAGGGGGGCGGGAAAAATTTTGTAAAACCTTTTCTTTAGGTTCACTTCGGAAAATCAAATCTTGTAACGTTAATTTAACCGCCTTATACTCAATGCAAATGGATGAAACTTTGCAGGCATACATATTCCCGATGACAATACACGAATACATGGGCGTAGCCAGGATAAAATCAATATAATCATTTTGGTAATAGGTGAAAAATCAACAAATGGGTTGCTTGATTCTATGAATTTGGTATAAAATTGGTGATTATAGACAATTTTTAATTTTTTCTTTGTAAGAAGCGTTTCTTTTCTATTTATGAAAAATTGGATATTATATGGGAAGGTTCCAAGATATCAAAAGTGTAATTTAGAGTTTGACGTTAGATTAAAAAGTATTAAATAAAAAAAGGTAGCCATATTCAAGTCATTAACAATGATATACGATGCGATAACATTCAACTTAAAATGGCGATATATATATAAAACAAATAGCGCCGTAGCTCTTAGAGCATAGCAAAATAAATATTATAATCCTTTAAATTTTATAAATATACATTTCATTCATGGACTGACTGATCCAAATTCCAAAGGGGCTTAATTTTGAGTCGTGTCATATAAGAGAGTTCTTCTATTAAAAGCTTAAAATACTAAGCTTTAGAACTTTCTTGGTACGTGCAAAAATTGCACATTTAGAAGAAGGATCCGATATGGCATAAGTGGTACCAAAAGCAAAATTGAGGCCATTGCCAAGCCACGAGCAACGATATGATGAGATCGGATTTTAAATGGCAGCGCAATTTATAAAAACAAAAAGCGTGGGGGCGTTTTAGAAACTTCATTTAAATATCTTTCAACGTTCAACTTCTTTTTCGACCCAACTAAGGGTACACAGCTGCAGGGAACCTGGAACTGAGGAGACAGTTTTTCATCTTCTATGTGATTGCCCGGCGTTTAACTCAACGCGACACAGACTATTCGGGAATTACCTTCTACAGGGACTCTCGGAGATATCGCGGGTGGGACTCAACAGCCTGCTGAAATATCTCAACGCAACGGGCTGGCTCTAGCCACCTCGGCATTGCCCCCTGGTTCAAGTCTGATAGGGGGTTCCAATTTCTTCACGAGTTGTGTGGTGTCAAAACGGAGCCACTGTCGGCTCTACTTGCTGCGCGCCTGGACCTGTGCGTGCTACCACGATAACCAACCAACCAACCAAGGGTACACTCGAAATTGTTTTTAAATACTTAGGCGAAGGGTATCATATTAATGCGCTTAACCGACTTTACTTTCTTTACTAAAAGGCATTTTAGTAATAAGTTAATAAATTGAAAAAAAGTTAATATGGCTGAAAAACTGTTACCGGTTGTGTTATTTAAATGTTGCCTTTCTCATTTAATATTTTGCTTATATTTTTTTCAGTTTGCTTAAAATTAAACGCGAAATAAGTGCAAGTTTTATTATTTCGCCGTTGTAAAAAATGTAGCCAGGAACAGCTGCCAGCAAAATCATACACGTAGAGAAAAAATATGGTTGGGCATGGTTACGGCAACAACACTATGTTTAATGTAACAATATATTGTTGTCGTACACAAATAATTGTTATTTTTATTTAATATCAACAATATTATAGTTACTGTAAACATATCAATGTTTATCGCAATTATGAATTTGAGTATTGTTGACCGAAAAATAATTATTTTTCTAACAACTTAATTATGATAACTTTCTAAACATATTATATTTCTCACAACCATATCATGATATTAAATAGCCATAACATGATAACTTTCTATACATTTATCATATTATGTTAAAGATGCAATCAAACTATTTTTACTCTAATCATATTATGTTAGCGCCATTTGTAAAATAATTTTGAAGCAGTTGTGTCGTTTTTTTATTTGTGAGCGGTTAAACAATTAAAAGATAAAATTCCATAAAAAAAATAAGTTTAAAGAAAATAAAAAATTAAAATATTAGCGGAGTTCATTCCAGTATTAGTGATGTAATAGTGCAAATGCAAAATATCATAGTTTTTTTGAAAAATCCAATAACAGCACACACAGAGATTTCGTTATATTTTATAAAAGTGCTACGATATTTCATCAACATCTTAAAATCGAAAAAATGGACACACGCGGTTGCCCATGAATTTGCTCTTTTGCAAGCCTTATATTGAACTCCGCTATTTGATTAACACTAAGAAAAATTGTAAAAAGCCACAAAATAAAAAATCAATGCAAAAATATTTCAATTTATTTTGTATTTTTATGACAGCTATGAAAGGTGCTGTATTATAATATGATTGCTTCTAAATTTATTATGATTAACATGATGATAATATGATTACTTCTTAGCTTATTATGATTAACATGACAATAATATGATTAATTTCTTAGCTTATTATGATTAACATTACAATAATTTGATTACTTCTTAACTTAGTATGATTAACCGAATAATAATATGATTAAGGGAAAAATATTATGATGGCATATTGCGAGTATATTTAGTCATAATATGATTCAATAATAAACTTAATATGGTGACTACAATCATAATTCTTATCATAATATGTTGCTCTTAGAATATGTTTACCACAACCATGTTTTTTCTTTGCGTGTACAAAGTAAAATCGCCCAAAAATGTTCCATACAAATTTGAGCACTTTTGCATAGGAAATATCACCCATTATTTTTTGGTTGATATTTCCGAATTATTGTGTAATAATTCATTTTTAACATGGGTGAGAAATATTTTTGGACGATTTTTCGTTTTCTAATATTTACAAATTAGAAACCCAAGTTTTGTTTTCAGTAATTTATACATATATGATTAATTTTCATTATAATCCCGAATTTGAAAATCGCGAAAAGCTAACTAAAGCTAAAACTGGATTAAAATATTGGTAACTGTGGGTGTGACATACTGATGGAAACAAATATTTTATTTTGTTTAGAAAAAATTAAATTTTTGTAAATTTGATCAGAACTAAATGACGAGGTGGCATGTCATAACGTCCAGTGTCATAATGTCCGTGGGCATTAACTTGGTGGCCGCACGTTTAAGTTTTGCCTTTCAATTCCATTCAATTTGCAATACACTCTCACTTTTTTACTAACACACTCACAATTTTTAAATTGACCACGAGTTGGCTTTCAATTTCACCTTTCCATTTGTTTGGCAATTTTACTGTCAATTTAACAGCTGATAACATGTTTTTCTTTATAAATTGTTTTTTTGATGACATCAGGAAAGTAAATTGCTTACAAATTGAATGCAGCCTACGTCACAGCTTTCAATTTATGAAAGTTTTGACAAGCTGTATATGTAAAAGACTATCAAGAACAACTTGACCGTGTGGCCGCAGGGTAAGACACTTTGCAAATGGACATTATGTCATTTTTAAAAATGTCATAAGGTCCAAAATTACTAAAGGCGTTAAATAAAAAAAAAGTTCTACATACACGCAGAGAAAAACATGTTTTATTATGGCCATAACCAACAGAACTATTTTTAAAGAAACTTATTTATCCATAATATGGTTGTCGGTGACAATGGTTTGGTTAAATTAAACATAATATGGTTAACAAAATTTTAAAAATGGTTTTGTGGTTTTTTCTCTGGGTGCATATATTCAATATATAACAGAAACACTTTTGGGCGCAAGGAGTTTCTCCCCTATGGTGTAACAAATACCGGCATAGCCAGCCTTCGGCCGGGCGCAAGGATTCTCTACTCTATGGTTTAACAAAGACCGGCTTCGCTAACTTAAGCTTTTCTGCACAGACGGCTTTTGGGCGAGCGCAAGTATTTTTCCTTTATGGTATAACAAGTACCGCTTTCGCTAAGTAAAGCTTCTAAAATCTGCTTTGTTTCCGCACGAAGGCCGATTTCGCAGAGAAGCTTTAGTTAGCGAAGCCAGCATTTGTTATACCATAAAAGAGATAATCCTTGCTCCCGGCCGAAGGCCGACTGTACAGAGAAGCTTTAGTTAGCGAAGCTGGTGTTTGTTATACCATAGAGGATAAAATCCTTGCGCCCGGCCGAAGGCCGGCTGTGCAGAGAAGCTTTAGTTAGCGAAGTCGGTACTTGTTTTAGCAAAGAGGAGAAAATCCTCAAAACGTCCACGGACTTTATGACACTGCTCTGGTGGACATTATGAGCGGGGTTTTTAATCGGGTGGATTATGTTTAATATGTATTCAACTGTTATCACTAGTGGGTTAAACATTTTTATATTGGTAGGAATGCAGACTTTAGAAAATGGTATGTTGCATTATTCAATGCTTATGCATTTTTCCATAAGTAAAGTGGTATATTCGAGGAGAATGTTTATGCGTATAAAGGGAATACATATGAATTACTATGTTTTTTCGCTGATAAAACAATAGCGGTTTTCACCCTTGATAGTAAAGTCCGTTGTAGACCTGGTGAATATTATTAAGAAAAGATAAACTCACTGTTTATTGTTGGTGTTTTGTTTAAGTTTTGATATTGTTACAAGTAAGACTTAGAGTGTTTATAATTCTTATTCGCTTTAGGTTTTTATTTGTTAATATTTATGGCTTTTTTAAATCTTTGGATAAGTTTTCCTGATGAGCTGGCCTAAGCAACCAGTGAAATGCTAGCTTTCCCTCAACAATAAATTTCAGTGCATTTATCAACTATGAAAAATTGGGAATTTAGCAAGTCATACGGGAATTCTTTGTATTCCCGAAAATAACTTTGATCTTAATAATTTAGTTAAAGTACAAAGTTTAACAACACTGCAACAACAAAATGTATTAGACTAAGATTTACTACGCTGTGGTTGAAAAATCTAACAAAAAGCTGTAGTAAACACGTTTGTTAAATAACCCAGAATAAAACAGTTGAAGAAACTATATCTGTCTCTCTCCCTCACTCAGCAACTTTATTAGTTTACAATACTAACGAAAAAGACACTCACGCTTTGTAGCATAAAATCGTATTAATTAAAGCAGAGTTGTACACTTAATTCAAAGGGTGAAAACCGCTAATATTTTCTCCAGAAATAAATAAAAATGTTTAAATTTTTGAAAGAAAACGTTATGCGTATGCATGTAGAAGCAATGCCCCCCAAAAAACTTAAATTTTTTAAGCAAAAAATTCTAATTATTTAACACACCGATTTTTATAAAATTAGATGAGTAAAGTTTTCAAATACGTCCATGATTTTCTAGTAAATTCTAATCAATATCGATAGTATCGTAAATAGTGGCAGTTTTACAATTTTTGTAAAAAAAATCTTCTCTTTAAAAGCGTTTTTCCCGGATTGGGAATGCATTTTAGTCCACTGTTTTAAGATCTTTTCGGTCTACATAACTTCAAAATTTCATAGTGGCATCTCTCTCCACATCAAATTCATGGAATGTCAAACAATAAGTGCTGGTTCACACAGGTCAAGTTTACTTGAACAGTTTTATTTAAATTTTCTTTTGAACTTGCGTTCACGTTCATGCACAAAATTAATTTTTGTTTTCTTTTCCTTCAACTTTGTAGCTATTTATTACATTACGGATGAAAAAAGAAAAGAAAAATACAAAACTGACTGGTACGGTCAAGTATGTACCCCTTTCCATTCTCTTTACCCCTCTCTCCTAAAAGCTCAAGACTTGGAGAGTCAAACTTGACCTGTGTAAACCAGCACTAAAATTTTTATTTCTATAGTGTAAATGAATGAGTAAAAAAATAGTAGTTTTAAGTTTTGACATTCTATAAATATGACATGAATAAAGATATCATAATGCAATTTGGCAGTTATGTAGATAAAGAAGTTGTTAAAACAGTGCACTTTTTCCCCCTTTTTCATTAAAAAAGTACCATGGTTCTCAATCTCAATAATAAGCATTTTCTTACTAAATGCTAAAAAAAACATCAAAAGTTTAACTTTGACCTTAAATTTCTCAATAACTGTTCAACCGATTTTCATAAAATTAAAACTGTATGAAAGTTCAAGAAGTTCCAGCAAAAGAAAAGTTGTATAATTATCTATATCGGTTAAAAAGTTACAGATTTTTGGCCGATGAAAAACAATTTTCAGCCACTTTTTGGCGGAGAAGTCGGTTTTTTTATACCATATAAAAGAAAATCCTTTGCAGAAAATCTTTAGTTGAGAAGCTCGGACTTAGAAATTCGGAATATTGAATTACGGATTTTAAGTTGTGGGCTTATGTCCCCCAACAAAGTATGTGTGTAGGTTTAAAAAAAAACTTGTAAGAATTACTATTTATTACATTTAAGATATAAAATCAATTTTTATTTTTTGGGCCATTTTTCGATTGGACGATTTTTCACTTTTTGCTTGCTATTTTACTTTGGGTAATTTTGCTGGAGTGGCATGGAGATATAAATACCAAGCCACGGCCTGATCGGTTTTAACTTGGTTAAACACAGCGCCTATCTTGGTCGCCTTTATATTTCAAGCAGACACATACCTCCTCGCGGTGCAACCTGGATAGCTCCCCGGAAATCAGTCTGATGAGCGAACTAACATGTGCTGCGCCTGGTTCACCTAAAGAACTATAAAAATTAGGTTGCACCTGGAATGTACGAACTTTGTACAGACCAGGTGCATCTACCCAATTGGTGGATGTACTTGAGAGGTACAGATCGCATGCAACTGCCATTCAGGAAATGCGATGGAATGGGCACGGTGTCACCAAAACACCTAAGGGTGACATTTATTATAGCTGCCATGAAACAAGGCACGAATTTGGATGTGGTTTTGTTGTTAGTAAAAAAATTAGTCACCTGGTTTCCCGATTTACACCTTTCGATGAACGCCTGGCAACAATCCGCATCAGGGCAAAGTTTTTTAATATCAGCCTAATATGTGCCCATGCCCCTACAGAGGATAAGGACGAACAGACTAAAGATTCATTCTACGAGCGCCTAGAGGAAGTGTACGGCCGCTGTCCAAGCCATGACGTTAAAATTGTTCTGGGTGATTTTAACGCAAAAATAGGTAAGGAGAGTATTTTTAGTCCAACGGTCGGAAAATTTAGTCTTCATGAGGAAACAGCTGACAATGGCATGAGACTGATTTCCTTCGCAGCGGCACACAACATGGTAGTTAGCAGCACCAGATTCCGACATCCTGACATCCATAAAGCGACGTGGATATCCCCTGATCAAGCCACAAAAAACCAGATCGACCACGTTGTGATTGACGGAAGACACGCCTCCAGTGTCATGGACGTTCGCTCGATCCGAGGCGCCAACATTGACTCGGACCACTACTTTGTCGCAGCCAAGGTACGCACACGACTGAGTATGGCAAGAAATGTACGAGTCCTTGCTCGGAGAAAGTTAGACGTCGCAAAGCTGGGCACACAACGTACTGCCATCCCGCTCGAGTTACCCAATTGCTCCAAGCGAGCACTCCTTGTCCCGATAATGTTCGTACTCAATGGCATCACATCGTCCACTCCTTGGAAAACGCTGCACAGGACGTACTTGGATATCAGGGACCAGTTCCGAAGAACCCATGGTACGACCAAGAGTGTCGCAACGCTACTGAGCAAAAAAATGCAGCATATTTGGCAACACTCGAAACAGTAGCAACGCGAGGTGCTCGAGAGAGATACCGAGAGAAAAGGAGAGAGGAGAAACGCCTATTTCGAAAGAAGAAAAAGGAAATGGAAAGGCTCAAGTGCGAAGAAATCGAGATGTGTAGGACGCGTAATGAAGCCCGAAAGTTTTATCAGAAAGTTAAACACCAGACAGAGGGCTTTGGTACTTGCATTACCTCCAGCAAAGATCAACATGGAAACCTGGTGCTGGATAGGGCGAGTGTGCTGAAAATATGGAGAGAAAATTTCTCCCAGTTGCTGGTATCTGAGGAAAGCGGCAGCGAAGATACGCCCGATCCAATCTGCAATGACGGTGTCGAATGTATGCCGCCCAGCCAAAGTGAGTTGAAACTAGCTATACACCGCCTGAAGAACAACAAGGCTGCTGGCGCCGATGGTTTGCCTGCAGAGCTATTTAAGGCCGGAGGCGATGAGTTGATTAGGTGCGTGCATCAACTTATTGGTACTATTTGGCTAAAGGAATGCATGCCCGATGATTGGAGTCTTAGTGTGCTGTGTCCCGTTCATAAAAAAGGAGATAAATCTGCTTGCGCCAACTATAGGGGGATAATTCTTCTTCCCATCGCTTATAAGATCTTGGCAATAATATTGTGTGAACGACTAAAACCAAAAGTCAACGAAATAATTGGCCCTTACCAATGCGGTTTTAGACCTGGTAACTCCACCTCAGACCAGATATTTACATTACGCCAAATCCTGGAAAAACCCACGAAAAGCAAATCGACACCTACCATCTGTTTATCGATTACAAGGCCGCTTTTGACAGCCCGATTCGAGCAAAGGTATATCAGGCCATGTCAGAATTCGGCATCCCGGCAAAGATGATAAGGCTATGCCAGATGACTCTAACTGATACGAAATCATCAGTAAAAATTGGAAATGATCTTTCCGAACCGTTTACCACCACACGGGGATTCAGACAAGGTGACTGTTTATCGTGCGACCTATGCATAGGGGGAATTCCTCCTTTAAACCGCATAACATGCCAAATTGGCACAGGTGTATCTAATCTAATTGGTGTGTGCGATCATCATCCCCCTCTTTTCGACCTTACCGAACCTAATTAGGATAGTAAATCACCAGCTTTAATGTGATAAAAAAGTTCAAGTCAAAACTTTGGAAGGTTATTTCTAAAATCTCCCGTTTAAATCCAGGTATTATTTTTCTTAAATAGAAACCCTACTTAAAACCTAAACAATCTCGTAAAATTTCTCAAGTGGAACATTTATGTTTAAAAATGGCGCCTTGACTTTAATTTAACTCTTATCTTTTTAAAATTACCAAATCATTAATTACGTTTTTATGTTATATTTTCTCTGTTAAAGTAAATAAATGCTTTTAAAACTTAATTTTCAAACAATAAATTGCCTTTATTTCAACAAAAAAGAAAAAAAGCTATAAAAAATTTACGTTTCTGGGTGGCTTTTTTAAATATCAATGAAAAATCAAATCAAAATTTTATTACAAACGAGACTCTTGTTTGTTTTTCGTTAAGTGTAACTATTATTTCTTTATACTTCAAGGGTTTTTATCAAGTCATAAAGTTATAAAATTTAAATTTCAATGGTTGTAAAAAATATTTTTACATATTGTTTTTTATATTATGATTATCATCTTTTTCGCATAATTTCAAAATGCTTACGTTTCTTTTATGAGGGACATGTTTGTAGGAAAATAAAATAAAATTTTAGGTTATAAAGCAACCTGATTACACATTTCCAGACACCTTTGCGAAAAATTTCTTTAGTAGTTTGCAAAAGCTTAAAAAATATGTATAAAAAGCTACAGCATATTGTTTTCAAAATATTTTCATGGAAATTGTATGTCTGGCTAAGAAAAACCAAAACTAAATAAACTTTGCTAGTAGTGATAGACAACAAACAAAGTTTCCCTAAAAAAAAATCCAAAGAAAATCTTTAAAACATAAATTTGTTTTTTCTTTGTAACAACAGAAAAATGAAAAAATATGTTGCCACATTATTATGTGTACAACACACAGCAATATTTTGCTCACATACTTTTTCGGGGTTCTCATCTTTTACTCTCGATAAAATACAAACGCACACTAACAGAAAAGTCTACTTGAACACAGTGGCGTAAATCTAAAAAAAGGTGAGAAACTACTTTCCAAATTGAAAGAAAGAAATTGTTGTTGGCAGTTCAGACGAAAAAGTCAACAACAAGTGGTACCGCTATTTTGAACAAATTTGCTTGCATTAGCAGACTTTTTTAGCATCATTTTATTTTTGTGTCCATATGGACACACGGGGACTATTCGGGTTAATACAAAGTAAAATAGTGTAAACTAGCCTTAGATATCTTCATCTACATGAAATTTGTTTACCTATGAGTGATTTTAGGAAGGGGGTTTTTAGGGGACCCTTGGCTAATCATTATTTGTCGCCAATTTGTATGTAAATATTTATACTTATAAGGAAGTTATGGCATTAAAAGCTATTTTTCGGGAGTAGTATTTGTATGGGAGACAAGTTCAAATATGGACCGATTCCAATAAAATCTGATAAGATGATTTTGATTGAGATAAAATAAGGTTGTGCTAAATTTAATCTAAATACCAACATAATAAGATGGTTTATGGGAACAAAGACCCTAACCCGGAAAGAAGCTTGTATGGGGCCAATGTGAAATTTTGGAGCGTTTTCAACAGACTTGTATTTTTGCTAATAAGAACCTATGTGCCATTTTTCATCCAATTATCTTTAAAATTGCGACCTGTACATTGCGCACAAAGTTTACATGGATGTGATTCTCAATCGATTGGTACACTCATAAAATTATTACAGTAACTGATTGTAGGTTATTAAATTCGTTTTCGGTACTGTTAAAATTGAATAAAAATATAGTTATTTTACGAATAAATTTATTTTTCAACATTTATGTTTGTTATTAAAAAAACAAACTACCAAAAAATAATGTTTTCCGTATTTTTTTTTTGTTAATTTGTTTGATTTTTATCGGTTAAAATATATTTTTTAAAAGTAAAAACCATTCAATTTTAACGAATATGATGTTCAATAAATAAAAAACTTAGAAATTACTGAAAAAATCATTTGTTTTAAATGAAATGTAAATGATCCGTTTTTTAAATGAATTTTAATTTGTTTCAAATGAATTTTCGTTTGAATTTAACTACATAATATTTTGAGTGTATACTTAAACGTGGATATAACAAACAACAGCACAAATATATAGTACCCAACTCAACATAAAGATTAGAACATTTCATTGCGTTCGGTTTTTCGTAATAAACACAAACTTCGTTGTGTTCGGTTCAGCACATTAATGTTCGTTCGTTTCAGTTGTTCTCAGCGCCTTTTTAGCTGGTAAATATAACAAAAAATGTTTTACAAAAGCATGTACGTAAATGCATCACTGCGCTGCAATTGGAAATTAAAATGTCTAACACTATTTTGCTAAAGCAGTTGCTGCACAAACAAGTGTTAATTACATAGTAGAGAAATGCCGTCCCTTTAACTATCTGATTATGTTGTTATTTACATTAATATGTATGCTTTATTAAATTTGGTTCAAAAATATATCGAAGAATTCAAATAAAAAACATCTCTATTAAAACGTATTCTTTTATTTTATTAATAAACCGAAAAAGAGAGTTGCCAGCCAGTTATGAAAAATATTTTAAACCAGTTTATTATTTCTTAAAATCGAGTGAAATTTAAATCGATGTAGATTCTCTGTTAAATTTTTTAAGATCACCGCAGTTTTTCCCCGATTTTAAGAGAAGTTCTGGTAAAGATAAAAAAAAATCCTTTTATATAGTATACATTGAATTACTATACAAAATGATTTTTTATAAACTTTTAAAATAGGATCTTTTTTATACCCTTCACCGAAGGTAAGAGGGTATATATAACTTTGTCATTCCGTTTGTATGTTCCACAATATTGATCCTACACCCTATAAAGTATATATTCTGGGTCCTTATGAAAAGCGAAGTTCAAATCCGGTTGTCCGTCTGTCCGTGTGTATGTTGAAATTGGTTTTCCGAAAACCCCAGAAATGATGTGGACTAGGTTGATGTATATTTATGTCACATATACTCCGTTTAAGTTTGCTATTGAAATTCAGCCAGATCGGTCCAAAAATGACGGAGATATGAGCAAAAAACCAAGACTACCTCTAAATTTTTCCAAAAATCCCTTGTTGTTGTATTTTTTTATTTCCGTATATCTTGAGAACGGCAAAATACAAAGTTTCCAAATTAGGTCCACACATTTAGATTGCCAATACACACATCCTACAAAATGTGGGCGGGATTGGAGAAGTGGGCGTGGTACCTACCGTACAAAAAATTGTATAAAAACCTAAATTTAAGGGCTGCTATACGTCCTATGGATATGGCTTGTATATCAAAATATTTTAGTAGAACATATTTTACAAATAACTCGAAAAAATCGGTTCGCATACAAAAAAGTTATGACCAAAATTAAATTATTTTTTTTTTAATACCCACTTTCGGGAACCGTAGATCTCCCCGAGTCCAAGCTTTATAACTAAAGTAAATGGTCGGTATATAAATCTGTCAAATCAGTTAAAAAATGGCAGAGTTACAACAGAAATACTGAATCCCCAAAAATTACTCTTTTTTATAATTAACTTTGTTAAAATATATGTATACAAGTATATATAAATGTTTATATATAAATATAACTTAAGTGGTAAAATTCTTCCTTAACACGTCGCACACTGGTTCATATTTTGAGAAGGCGGCCAAAATTATTTTTTTTTATGTTCTCCGATTTTAAAATTTTTTTATTCATGTGAAAGTAAATACTAGTGAACCTCGGGAGCCAAAAAATTTCAACCCTATTTCAACTATTTCATTGAGAACAGGGTGGTCCGAAATGGACTTTCTCAATATTTGGTTATAGTTTTGAATTTCTGAGTCAATTTTTGAAGTTGAAATGCTCATAACTTTTTTGTTTTTTAAGATTTTTTGACAGAATAAGTTTTGTGTATTAGTTTATTTTATTAGCTATACGTGGTTTAAAGCATTTAACTCAGCGACCTCTAAAACTATTTAATTTTTTTTTTTTTTTAATGTCAAAATTTCCCGGAAATTTCCTACTTTATAGAGCATAAGTCCTGCCCGTCAAAACGCGTCAAAAAAAATCTATACTCTCTTGCAGTCCAGAATCTAACCTACATTTCTATACCCCATTGTACACACGTCTGGATACGACCTTGCGAACTACAGCAATTTCTGTGACCCAAGATAAGATATTCGGTTCAAAAAATAAGTCCTGCAAGGAAACATTACTGAAATTAAAGAAGATGAGTCTTAAAGAATTTTCGACAAATAAAGCAGTTTAGGCCACATAAATTATCTAGCACGTCAGGTTATCAATTAATTTGGAGAAGGTAAAGGTATTGCCATTGTTATGAACTTATTGTGGGTGAACGGATGCTGCAAAACGAATAGGCGACATAAATAGACTATATTATAGACTAAAAATAAAAGATCAAATTAAATAACTTTAACCGGCAATATTTAAATTTGATGACCAATGCATTGAATTTAATTTCCAAATGTTCCTTACAATGATCGATGGAAAAGTTGCACAAGCATTAACCGAAACAAAGTCTTCGTCAAGCTGTACCATATGCCAAAAGACATCAAGTCAATTAAGCCAACCCCATCACAAGACAATAGTTTCAATGAAGCATACGAATTTGGATGTCCCCTCTTCATACCAGAATTCGATTTATGGAGCATATTCTTAAATTGGGTTATGATTTGGAATTTGGCCCGTTAGGCGAAACAGTGAGAAAAAACAAAGTAAATGTGGAAAAAAGGAAGCAAACAAAAAACAAATTCAAGAAAAATACCTTCACCTAGGCCTTATAATTGATCAGCCAAAACAAGGAGAAGGAAATTCAAATGATGGAAACACTGCAAAGAGATTTTTTACGATCCAGAAACTGCAGCATCTATCACAGGAGTACATTTTGAATTAAT
Source organism: Pollenia angustigena (assembly GCA_930367215.1). NCBI lineage: Eukaryota > Metazoa > Arthropoda > Insecta > Diptera > Polleniidae > Pollenia > Pollenia angustigena. Next base: position 48,365,322 of record OV884058.1, read on the forward strand.
AAGACTATTCCAGATCATTTTACAAGTTATATCATGTAGCAGAAAGATAAATGCAAAAAAAAAAAAATACTCTTGGAGACATATGCCAACCACAGTTCATAAAATTTTATACCATGGGGAGCAAATAGTTCAACACAATATGCTACCAATTGGAGATCTGAAGAAGCGCAAGAAAAAAGGAACAAAGACTACAGATTCTTCCGCGAGCATAACACAAGAAAAATGTCCAGATGTTGTACTAATGAAGATCTTATTACTATTTTGTTGTGCACATCAGATCCATATATGTCCAGTATTCGACAAAAATGGAAATCAACCTCAATCGAATTTAAGGAAGAAGCTAAACAACTTCTGGAAAATGAAACCCAAAGCTATTTAGAAGAAATTTTTACTAATATTGTTAAATTTAAAATTGTTTATAGATTATAATTTGTTTTTGATTTAAGTATATATTTGTATTAATATATAAAAATAAAATAGACATACATCTCAAACCAAAAATAAAAGTTGAATTAGCTAAAATGTTATCGATAGCCAAGAATGCTTTTTGGGCATTTTTTAAAATATTCCTTTTCAGTTTTATCCTTATAACAACTCGTCTCGTCCCAAAAAAAGTCAACCTTTGGCCCCTGTGAATATTGGGACTAAAAAATTTACAGGGGCCAAATATTGGCATTTTCTGACAGGATCTAAGTTCGACAATAAAAAATAAGTATCAGTTGTAAAATACAAGAGAAATAATGATAAATTATAAAAAAATCATATTTGTAATATTCAACCTTTACACCGAAACTCAACAAAAAAATGAAAATGCATTTTGAACTCCCCATAACTTTTGCTCCTATGAATCGAATTTTACGTTTTATAGCGCAAATTAAAGCCTAACATCGCACCTATCGAGCAAAAAAAAATCGCATAAAAAAATACCGATCCAGTCTAAAGTTATGGAATTTTGACCGCCTTCTCGTAAAATTTCCCACTGTGCGTCGGTATATAAAAATATCAAATCGGTTAGATAATGGGTAATTTATGAGCAAAATACTCCAAAAATGGGCTAAAAAACATCAAAATTTTTATAAAAACCTTAATTTTAGGGCTGCCATATGTCCTATGTATATGACTTATATACCAAAATGTCGGAAATTTGTATGAGTTATAACCGAAATACTGGGGTCTAATCACCGCATACGATATCGAGCAAAATTCATCGAAATTATTTATTTTGGTATCTTGAAACTCGATATCGAATGAAATGTATTGAATTTGAAATATTAGCATTCGACATCGAGTAACTCGACATTACATTTATCGAGTTTTTATTCGATACGCCAGTGTCTATCGTATGCAAAAAAATTCAATAGTTTATTCGATACGATAGTATCGAATGCTGTGATTAGACCCCTGAATTCCCGAAAATTACTCTTTTTATACCCTTCACCGAAGGTAAAAAAGGTATACTGTAATTTCTACAATATTGATCCTACACCGTATAAAGTATATATATTCTGGGCCCTTATGAAAAGCGAAGTTCAAAACCGGTTGTCTCTTATTTAAAAAAAAAAAAAAAATATTTACCAGTTTTATTTAGTTTTTGTCTAGTTGCTCTGTATTCTGCTCGCAAAATGGTGAAGGGTATATAAGATTCGGCACAGCCGAATATAGCACTCTTACTTGTTTCATATTCTTTTGATTTCAATTACACTCCTATGTGTTCGGTTTCCAGAACATGGCTGATAACTTCCATATATTTTTTTGTAATCCCCTTTTAATTTCCTTTATTTAAAAATCTACTCTATAGGTTTGGTTAATTTATTTTTTAACGTATTACTTTTTCACGACAAAAATTAGACACTTCGTTTTCAAACAAGGAAACTAAGGTTTTTAAGACCGATCTATTGATATCTCAAATGTCAGCATCCAGCCGATAAGAAGATACGAGGTAATAAATAAATTGGGCGCTACGCACAACGGAAAAAAACGATCATTAATGAGCTTAACTGAACATAATGAGGTTTTTGGTTTTTGAAAAAAAAAAAAAAAAAAAAAAAAAAACAGAACGAAGCGTTTGTGTTTTTCACAAATTTACCGACACGAACAATGAACTTGGTAAAATTGACCGTAAATCTGTTATTACAAGAATAATTTTAACTTTTGGCGCCTAAAAATTGCAGTTTAATGCGAATCCACTAAATTTTTTTATCTTAATTGTGAGATTTGTTAATGGTTATACATTAATAGTAATAAAGGAAAATAGTTTGTATCGATGTTGACTCACTTTTGACGCTCATTGTAAATAACCCCCATATTCATAAAATATATTTAAGGTTTATGCAACGAATTTTCTATGAAATAATAATAAACCTTTTATAAATCAAAAATATTTTTGGAATATAGTGGCGAATATCTAAATTTATAACCATCTTTAAAATTAATACGCCACTGTGCAACGGAAGAAAACAATGCACCAAAAGAGGGATGTTTAATATAAATGCTGGTTTGATTTCCGTTAAAGACAATTTACAAGTGAGAGGGTGTGTGAGTGTGGGTCTGTGTCTGAGTTTGAATGTGGGGGCAAGAAGGTACAAATAAATTCTTAAATGGAGCATAATGATGTTTTTTTTTTCTTTTAGTACTTGTTTCACATGGTTCATTCATTTTGTTTATAAATGTTCATGATTATTAAAATGCTGTTTGTTTTTTGTTGTTGCTTCTGATGGTTTTGTTGTAGTCTTGTCATGTTAACAACAAGACTAACAGCAACATAAACAGGAAATCTGATATATTTGCTAAAGAATGAGTAGAAAAATCGAACACACACATCTACGTACGTACACTTTTAGTCGAAACAAGGAAATATGTTTCCAAGTCTGTGTATGTGGAAAATGGAGTTTTTGTATTTTAGGGGGTTGTTTACACACATCTGTATTAGTATTTGTTAAAATGTTTGGGTTTATTTGTCTGCAAACCATTTCCTTTATAAAATATGAAAGAAAGCTTTGCTTTAGTTTAAGTTTTTTTCTAAATCATATTAGAAAGCTTTTCTGTTTGTCTGCCTTTTATTTAAAATGGCCTATTTATACAATTTGTGTTAAAGATTTTTTTCCTGTTTAGAATTTTATTATTTGTGTAGATTGTTTGCAATCTGTTTATTTACATATGAATTTTTGTGTGTTTATTTTCTTGTCATTTTTAATTTATTTTATTTTTTAAGATTTATTTGGGGGTTTTCAGAACAGTAGAAATGAGAAATATAGCACAAATAATAATTTCCAAGACTTCTAATTATTCCTTTAAAATTTGCGTTTAATAGACATTGGAATTTTCTATTAGTTTTTGTTTGTTAATGATTTAAATTTGTTGAATTTCGATATATTTAATAGGTGTTTTGGTGCCTTGAAAGGCTTGTTGGTATATCCAGATACTCTGGATACTACTGCTCAATAAATTAAGTGGGAACATAAAACGCAGTTGAAATATTTATAATGGCCTTAAAGGGCAAGACTTGATTGAGAGGAAATCTATAGACTATTTTAGCAGAAAAGTTTTTAATAAGTTATTGTTAATAAAATGCTTTTCTTTGTTTCCTTTTCACCGGTGCTACTGACTCCCGTGGTACCAGAAAGGCTCTTTGAGATTTGTCAATTTTGGATTTTAAACGAATCTCAGGTATTGGCCGCATTAAATTATGCCGCGAAGGATGTAACACCAAAAGGTGAAATATAATTTATAAGATCCATAAACCCTCGAGGAGACACTGGATTATATCAAAGAAATACTTGACAGGCTGCAAAAGTGTGGTATGCGGGTCGGACTTAACATCAACATCACCAAAATCACTTTAAATCACCACTGCAAACACAGCACTCACTGCTTTTAAACTATCTTGGCAGCATCATAAGCAAAGATATCGGCGCAGATGAAGCAAACAGAATAACCCCCTCTTGTAGTTTATATGCCACCCTAACTAAGGTCGGGAATTGGTCCCAAATTTCTAAACAGTACAAACAAAACATCTTCAATTCTAGCGTAAAATCGGTCCTTCTCTACATCGAAACTACAAGTGTTCGTAAACACAGAAAGAAAAACACTCGGGAAAAGTACATTTTTTTATACCTACTTTAAGTACGATTGGTTCTCAAAAATTTAAAAACTAATAACACTAAAACGTACTTAAAACAAACCCAAATGGGATAACTTTCAAAAATCAATCCCGGAATTTCTTAAAATAAGTGCAAAATTCTTTTACCAAGTAAAAAAAGATTAATCTTTTCGTTGGAAGCGCCACTCTGAGAGTAAAATTACAAATAGAGCGTTTAAATCTCATTTAACTTATGAAAGTTTGTTGTAGACACTACAAATACACCACAAAAGTAGTAAAAAAACGATTTGCTTGTTGTGTGTAGAATCGACAAAAACAACAGAACAAGACGAAAACACATTATTGCACATTATTACTCTTGCTTCTTATTTAGTTATATTTTCAGTTTTATATGTTAATTAAGTTTATAAAGTAAAAACCATATCGGGAATGATGCTGGTGTTTGGTAATTGAATTTCTATAAGGTGTAAAACAGGTAAGTAAATCAATCATAATAAAATTCTTCTTCTAATTTCACTATTGGTTTATTTCAATTACGAATTCGGTATTGAATCATCTTTGCAATACTTGAATCAAGCGCATTTTGAGATTAACTCAATCTTAGCTCTACTTAAATCAATCTCGTTTTCGGGTTATTTAAGTGAGAATTCGGGGTTAAATCAACTTTATAATTCTTAAATCTAGCTCATTTTGAGATTTATTCAATTTATGCTCCTATTGCGGTTTTCTACTTTTGTAACAGTTTGGTTGTCTTTGATAAATTCATATTGCCATTCTCAACTCAACTGGCAGTTGGCTATTCAGTTGTGTATCTGTTTTGTTGCGTGGTATTGCCGTTTTCAACTTTGTAAAAGTTTGGTCGACAAAAATGTTAAATACACACAACTTCTAAAACGTAGTTGTGCTATTGGCAGTTAAAGTTTATTTTTTTTTAAATTCGGTGAAAATCGAAAACAAAATGGAGAAATCGTATAAATCTTTGTAATAACTTTTTCGGTATTTTTTTAAACATTTATTAGTTTAAAAATTAAAAAGAAAGCTCAATTTGAGCGGCTCGTCCAGCTTATTTAGAGAAACTTAGAAATTGTTCGCGGAAAACACCAAAGTTTGGTATGATGGAAAATTCATGTACGGAGTTATGGAAAGAGTTTATAGAGGGGTTAAATAGTTTGGGACCACGACAAGAACTTCTTTTAAGAACTTCTAATATTCTTAATCTAATTATAATATTCTTGGCACAGGTTTGGATACACTACAAGGCAAGTATAAAGAAAAAACTTGCCAACAATAAAAGAAACACTCAAGCGACAGGGGGAGGGCTATCACAAGAAGTTCCATTAAATAGCCTTGAGGATACTGTTTCGCAGCTCTTGTATTGCAGGTCCGGCCAAGTATTTGGTGTTGAAAATATACCACCATCAAGTGACAATTTTACTGAGTCAGTTGAACCAATAATACAACCAGCAGATTCGCCAACAGCTACCCCAACCAGAAGAAGAACTCATCAGGCACAAAAAAGTTTCATTACTTATTAGAATTTCTTACTTGGCACTGGAAAGTTCAAGAGAGTTGGAATCATCACGAATTTGTCTTCTTGTACGTAGCGCATCTATACAAGAGTTTTCCTTTTCATAATCATAAAATAAATCGACACTAATATCAATTATAAATACTTTTTAACGCAACAATTAAAAATAATTTTAGTTTAAAAAACTATTTAATTTTATTAAATTTTCACTTGTCAAACGTTATATTTAAAGTTGGCAAATCGATATTTTAAGTTGGGAACTTTATAGCAAACTCAACTTAAAACAGTTGGGTATCAAAATATCAAAGTGCCCATTTAGACTGGGAAACATTTGGAAATTACGGGTGGGGAAGAGAGTATGGTTTTTGTGTTCAGTAATCGGCGACACGCTTTGTTCTCATTTTCTTTGTTGACGTTTACTTTGCTTTTTGAGAAAAAATACAACAATATTAACAGAATGTTTCCGGCAACATGTTCGTCTGTGTGACCGCGAATGAAAAAACAAAAGAGAATTCCAGATATTTTCCTTCCAAATGTTCGCTCTTCTAAACTCGGACAAACTGAGTTGAGTGGAGAACCGCATTAGGGGCATTAGTTTTACTTAAATCAATCTCATTTTCGGATTTTTTCAAGTACGAATTCAGGATTGAATATAGATAAGTTCAGTATTTCCCGATTAAAAATCCGTACTTGAATCAACCTTTCTGTACTTGATTCAAGAAATTCCATACTCACCGTACTATAAATACCGCTTTGAATTGATTTGAGTACGGATGGATTGATTTTTCTTTTGAGTGAACAAACGTATGCACAAAATAAGCGAAGTATTCTAACTAATCGCATCATAAACGCTAAGCTGCTATCAATTTTCCACCAAACTCCCACAACGTATTTCATTGGCGACGTCATGAATACGGCGTTAGAAATGGAAGATGATTGGCCACACGCTGCGCTCGTCTTCTGCTCATTAGATAAGTTGCGTATACAGTGTAATCTCCAATAATAGATACCTTTCCTATGCGGAAACTTCTTTTGATGATGGGCATTGTTACCTGGTCCATCGTTTTTTTAGGAATTGGTATTCAAAAAGTGCAGTACAGTTAATAATTAGTGTATTCGAAAGACTGGTAGGTTAAGCTGTAAATTTTGTCTACTAATGCTAACGTCCATATATCCATTGCAATTCACTTTATTAGGAATCTATTTCACTTTTGGTTATACATATTGTTGTATTCAATCCTAATAAAAAAACAAGTAAGAAAGTATATATACACCACAGTATTAAAAAACACATCATGCTTATGTGTCCATGTAAATATGGATTTATCTATGTTTATAAACTTCATGAAAATCGGTTTGAAAGTTTGTGTGAGGCAGAAATTGCCCCCTGCCTCTCTTGTGGTCCCATTTTTTAAAAACTGTATAGCTAATGTGTCCCTATAGATATGGATCTATCTATGTTTCAAATTTCATTAAAATCGGTTTGCACAAAAAAAATTATTGCCGAATTATATTCAAACAAACGCTTGTTTGAAAATTTTTTTAATGTCTACAAATTTTTTTACTGATTCAATTAAAATTTTTGTTTGATTTTTATTTAACCAACAAAAATGTTGACAATCATTCAAAAATATAATACACGCGTTATTGGTTTCAAGTTTTCATAATTTTGTATGAAATATTTAACGCTTTTTAATGTTGTCGTCTTTTTGCATTTTTTTATTTGATCGTAAGCAACAGTTCTTTATGTGAAATATAAGAACTACAACAAAAAACACATACAGTCTATTTTTGAACACTTTAAAAAAGTACAACAGTAAGAAAGATGAAGAGGTTTGAAGTAAAAAAAAAAAAAAAAATAGCAGGTAAAAACACGTTTCACTCTTTTTAAACAACAGAAACAACAACAACATTATAAGAAACAAAATAAATTTTTGGTTGGTTTCAAAGTTGGTTAAAAAAAAAAACAAAATCCCGTATTCAATTTTTCCAAACTGTTTGCTTAAATACATCAAATACAAAAATATAATGATGACGAAAAACATATCGAGTCGGTCTGTCGCCGTTTTTGGGTTACATTTCTTCTTCATTAGCAAAGGAAAGGATACAGCAACAGTGAGTGATGACGAAAAACATTGTGTGTATAAAAAAAGACTTCGTTCAAAAATTATTCCAACAAAAAAATGTGCCTCAAAGCCAGCCGGCCGCTCTGCTCTCTCTGCCATCATCTTCTAATACAGTGCCTGCTTGTGTGCGCATCATTGCTTGTGATTTGATTTGATTTGATTTGATTTTGAAATTTAGTATATGAATTTCAGTAAACTTTTTGTTTGATTCAGTTAAATTATTTGTTTGAAAAAATCAGTGTTTTTTTTCAATAAACAAAATGCAAATAAATTGTTTGAATATGCGAATTTGTTTAAAGGACCGATTTCAGACAAAAAATTGTTTGATTCTACAAATTTTTTGTTTGAATTGGAAAAATAATTTTTTCTGTGTGAGAGGCAGAAATCGCCCCTATCTCCCCTCGTGGTCCGATTTTTTTTTAAATTTATTCATCTTGTGTCCATGTAGATATGGATCGGTTTGATAGTTTCTGAGAGGAAGAAATTTCCCCCTATCTTCCATCGTGGTCCTACGATTCGGCCCATTTTCAATAGGCTTGGTCCTTGTGCCAATAAGAACCTATGAACCAAATTTTATCAAATTATCTCCAAAATTGCTACCTGGGGTCTAATCATCGCATTCGATACTATCGTATCGAATAAACTATCGAAATGTTTTGCATACGATAGACGCTGACGTATCGAATGAAAACTCGATGAATGTAATGTCGAGTTACTCGATATCGAATGCTATTATTTCAAATTCAATACATTTCATTCGATATCGAGTTTCATTACACCAAAATAAATAATTTCGATCAATTTTGCTCGATATCGTATGCGGTGATTAGACCCCTATACTTTGCGCACAAGGTTACATGGACAGCCAGCCAGCCTGCCAGCCAACCAGCCTACCAGCCAGCCAGCCTTCCGACATATTTAGTTTGACTCAGAAAGTGATTCTGAGTAGATCGGTATACTTTAAGGTGGGTCTAGGACCACACCACTATTGTGGTGTGGGTATAAATATTATGTCGTTTATTTAAAACATCTATTTTTTTAACATAAAATTATTTGTCGGTAATCGAAAATAAAAACATTTAAAAATTATAAAAAAAACTTGTTAATTTTTAAATAATACTAATATTTTTATATAATAGAAAAAAAATTAGATCATAAAAATTTATGATAATTTTGAAAATGAACTAGACTAAACCAAATTAACTAGCGAAAAATAAAACAAATTAAGTTATAGTTTTTTTTTATAGCAAATTGTTAATAAATACAAATATTTTATGCAAATAACATTATTAATAAATATTTTTAAAACTTTATTATCTTATCATTAAAAAAATTATTAATGACTGTTTTTTATTGAAAACAATTCTGGCAAAAAAATTATTATTTTCAATTATTCCGACCTGAAACATCATTAAATGTTGCTATATAAACAACAAGAACAACAACAACAAAAAGAACCATGCAAAATCCAATGAAGAGTTTTATTTGCAAACAATACACCTGTGTAAATCATGTGTCAATAAAAATTGATTTAATACAAAACTTTCAACTCACGCCCTGTCGCCTGCTATAAATGCATATAAAATAAATGTAGTTTAATGATAATAAATGCATATTATTTTTTTATTATAAAATGAAAATTGCACGTGTATTAAAAAAATTAAATTGTTTGGTTATTAAATGTTGCTTAACTATTTGCAGCAGACATTCACTTTGCAAAAAAATAGCGCATACAAATAAATAAATACGATAAACAAATGCCTGAATAAATACAAATAATGGCCATTTATTGCAAATAATGAACCAAATATTTAATGAGATACAAACATAATTAAATTTAATTAAATTTTATTATCATACAGTTTAATCGAATCGAATTTTCTGTAAATGACTGGCATGAAACAGCAACTATTTTTTTTTTGTGCAGTTTCTTTAAGATTTCTGTCAGGTTTTTATTTTAATAAATGTAAAATTATATTTTATTTCATTTATGATTTATTAAAAAGATTTTAAGGATTATTTTTTATTTGAAAACAATGATAAATTAATAAATAAAAAATGGAAATAATGGAAAGATTGAAAAAGACGAATAAAGGGCGTTGTTGTATCAATGTGTAGAGAAAAAATTTATGTATAGATTTCAGTGTTCGAAAATAAACACTAAATATCGTTTCTTAATGTTCGGTTAGGTAGATTTGTGGAAAACACAAACGCTAATAGTGTTTGTGTAGAAAATCATTAAAAAAAATAACGTTTCCCTGTTAGTCATCTTTCGAACACAAAAATATTACTGTTTTTATCAAACTCAACAAAAGATGTGAACCAGTGTTCAAAAATAAACAGTACATTATTTAGCGTTCGGCTCACACACCGAAGAACGATATCTATTTTTTTAGTGTTTGTGTAAACATACACAAACCTTAATACCGTTCGTAACTATTTTCAAGAAAGAACCGAACATTATATAATGTTCGGTTCTTCGTTAAAAAACAGAACAATCGTAGTGATACTGTAGAAAAACATTATATTTTAATGTTCTATAATGTTTTTTTCGTGTGTGTAATTTGTTTTTGTAAAAAATGTTTGGTTTTTTTTTATCAGCAAAAAGTGACGAACATTAACGAGCCGAACCGAACACATTGAAGTTCGTGGAATTTCAAAAAAAAACCGAACGGAATTTAATGTTCTCATCATTTGTTGAGTATGATGAAAACAGCATTATTTTTGTGTTCGAAAGATGACAAACAGGGAAACGTTATTTTTTTTAATGAATTTCTACACAAACACTATTAGCGTTTGTGTTTTCCACAAATCTACTGGTTTTTTCTTGAAAATAACTACGAACGTTATTAAGGGTTGTGTATGTCTACACAATCACTAAAAAAATAGATATCGTTCCTGGGTGTGTGAGCCGAACGTTAAATAATGTACTGTTTATTTTCGAACACTGATAGATTTAAGTACATTTGTACAACAATCTACGGCTTAGTAGTGAATTTGTCTTAATGGGAAATACTAGAGTTTTTTTCCAGGTATTCCCTGGAGTCCAAAATGACGGGAAACCTTTTCAAAGTAAAAATTGAGATATTTAGGAGCAAAAATACTTTAGGTCACTTTAATATTCAGGAAAAAGCTATTGATGCAACATTTAATTAAATTGTCAAAAATAATTTTTATAATTTCAAAGAAATTAGAAGTTTTTAAAAGATACCTAAAAATCTATCTATGTTTATTTTATATTAATATACATTTATTTTGTTAATTAATAAAGCAGCAGCGCATTCACCTGGACATTGTCCAAATGCCTAAAATTTGTTTGCTAGAATTTATTTATTAGCTTTATTTTTTTTTTTTTTTTTTGTAATTGCATCCACAAAAGAAACGTTTTAAACTATAGATACAACTAAACTGAAGGGTGTCCATAAATTAAGTGATAAGTTTAATAAAAAAAAGTGTTTTTTTAGATATTTCAAATATTTTTATTTCAGTATACTACCCAAGGGTTGTAAAAGAGATGAGAAAACTTTTTAAAAACTGCTTTTTAGACCGATGTCGAAGTCCAGATCTTGTTTTCGACGCACGAAGTATATCTTTAATAACACTGTGCTAGAAATTGACACTTTTTTCCTTAAACAAGCTGGGCACTTGTTGTTTTAACCTAATTCGGGTACGCTGAATCCAGTGCTGTGGTTTTCGAGATATACCGTTATTTCGAAAATGAAAGAGGTTGCACAGCATCTGTTCGCGTAACTCAAAAACGCTTTATCTTTTTGAAAAAACAAAAAAAAAAAAACAAATTTCCGCAGTAAAATTTCCCGTATAAAAGGTAAAGTTTTTTCTAATATGCGTAGTCGTTTTAGAAACATAGAAATAAATGATTGAGATGAAAAATAAAGAGGGGTTGGTCATTCATTTGACCCATCTAGGGGCATTCAACGTGCGGCAGGGGCCAAATTTAAGAACTGTATAAAATCGCCATATTTGGATGGTTGAAATTCTTAAATTTAACCGATACAGCGCGTAGGATGCTCCTAGATGGGTCAAATTAGAGTTGTCAGCCGATTAAGAATAAATCGATTAATCGATCAAACAAAACCAAACTTTTGTTCGATTAATTTTAAAATGGCGATTTTCGAATAACGAATAAATCGATTAATTAATGTCGATTAATCGAACAATTTTTTTTATTAAAAAATTAAAAGCTTAGAATTTGATTTATTCTGCTACTTTTTTAATGATTTTATAAAGGGCGGTCTAACCAAAACGCCCGATGTTAATTGTAAATAAAACATAAAGTTTTCAGAGAATATTTTTTATTGTTATAGAAAGATCTATAGCAGCTATGTTTGAAACAAAATATCGGCCAAATACTCGCTACGGCGACATTGGCATGCCTCTTTCCGATGGCCCATATTTTCAATGATTCTGAGACAAAATTAGGGTTCTATAGAGTTAATGTGCTGAATTATCTTATCCTTTAGCTCTTGAATTGTTCTTGGCTTATTGACGTACAATTTTTCTTTTAACACGACCATTGAATTTGTCGCGCAAAAGAACCAAAAGAGCGCAAAAGAGTTGGAACTACATATCTTCCATGTTCATATCCTCAATTTCTGGCTACAAGAAGTCCGTTGTCATGTCGTGATATCGAACACCATTGTCAAAGAAATGCGGCCCGATGACGCCACCAGCCCATCAACAAGCTGCGCGAGCATGCTCAGCTGTTTTCACATTTCCTACAAACCTGGCTTGCTGAAATTAACGCACAATTCTGTGGACACATTTAGTCGATTGACCAATAAAACCACGAGGTGCCCGAAATGCATTTGGATTTGAAATCCCATTTTCGTTAAAGGCTTCAACAATCATAGCGCGCTGCTCAATTGCGTACCTTTCCATGGTTGATTTTCTCAAACACGAAAACAGAGAAATGGGAAATTAAGTTTGTCAAAAAAATTGACAATAAAGTGCGACTCACAGTTAACATCGTGCATTATAGTTGGACCACCCTTTAAAAAAATGTAGAAAAGTTAAAAAATATTGAAGCCATAGCCCTGATTGTAATTAGTAAGCAAAAACCGTGTTAAGTACTCGTAGTATTTATTTTATGTTCTTATAAAACAATTATTTGACAAGCAATTTAAAAATAAAGAAGATAGTTGTAGATGAATGGAATGGTATCAATTTAAAAAACGTAAATTTTTTATAATAATAATACTTTTTATTCGTTATTCTCATCGATTAATCGAATAATTTTTTAGATTTAATCGTTTGATCGAACGAACAAAAACAATTATTTGAATTATTCGAACAAAGTTGAAAGGCGAATAATTGACAACACTAGGTCCAATGTACGACCAACCCTTCTTTATTTTTTTCTAATTCCAATCATTTATTTCTAACATACCTACCCGCTGTCTTTATTCCTAAAGGGAGCTCCCAAACAAAATGTTCAATGCAGACTACACTCATAAAATTATTACAGTAACTGATTGTGGGCTATTAAATTCGTTTTCCGTACTAATAAAATTGAATAAAAATATAGTTATTTTACGAATAATTTTATTTTTTAACAAACTACCAAAAAATAATGTGTTTCCGTATTTATTTGTTATGTAGTTTGATTTTTGTCAGTTAAAATATATTTTTTAAAAGTTAAAACTATTCAATTTTAAGGAATATGCTGTTTAATATATAAAAAATTTAAAAATGAAATGTAAATGATCCGTTTTTTAAATGAATTCAAATTTCTTTAAAATGAATTTTTGTTTGAATTTAACTACATAATATTTTGAGTGTAAAAATATATTGAAGAAAAAGTCCCATAAATGCCCAGAAGTCGTTCATAGTGGGATAAAATGTATGACCGACCTCATTTAGTTTTTTGTCCTTAACATTTTCTCGAGGCATACTTGCCCCTTAGCATCACTTCTTAGAAGGGCTCCCATACAACTATTTCGTTTTATGAAATTCTTAAACTTATTAAAATTTTTCGACTTTTGTAAATAAAATCAAAAGTTGCTTACAAATGTTAATCATTTATGGCTTGTTTTGTTTGCAACGGTTAGCATGATTGGATTCAGCGTACCCGAATTATGTTAAAACGTCATGTGCCCGCCTTGTCTATTTTTTCAACTAGAACAGTGTTATTAATTCGTATCTATACAAATGTAAACCTCAAACCTGCTACCCAATTTCAAGTTCATTTTTTTTTTAGTTCAACAGCTGTAAGACGAATTTAATGCCTGTTTAGGGCATTAATTCATAAACAATTAATAAATGTCAAAATTATTTATATTTGGGGACATGGCATCGTTAGCAACATTTAGTGGTGGTTAAAATTTTTTTTACAAATTAAAATTTTTGTCGAAGAGTCCTCTTAGCAGCATTTGTTTTATGGCCATCAAGCCATTAAAGGATAATTAAATTATTTAAAATATTTTGTTTGAAGGAAAACTTTTTACTTTGCTTACAATTATTGTAAACAAGCTCATCAAGAAAGTTTTTGAATAAATCAATGAGAGAAACAAAAAAGTCTGTATTATAATTTAAAAATAATTTATTCTTGTAAACAAGTGTAATGAAAATTCGTTACTTGGAAAATGGAATTTTGAAGAAATAACTTAACTTAAAGAGAAAACAGGGTTTTGGGTGTGTTTTTTTAAATTTACTGATAAATTAAATGATTTTTCAAACAAACAAAATTTTAAACACAAAGGAAATTTTATATTTGCAGTTCTTGATCTCGTTCGTAGGACCAAAACTTTTTAATGGAAATACGAACCGTAACAGTACTATTAAATAAAATTTTTAGAAGCAACGACTTAATGTTTCAGTAGGTCTAATATATTAACCCGTTTTTTTTATGTGTGGATTTGAATACACGAATCTTCAGAGTATGCAACATTTTTTTCATTCAGGTTTAAAAAAAAAAAACTACTGAAGACATGTAACATCTGTCGAATAATTTATTATATTTCCAAAAACAAATCGAATAGGACATTTTATAGAACTCGATATCAATTAAATTTTAATAGATATAGGGCTGTTTTCACAACTTACCGATAGCTAAAAGTAGGCTTTAACCGGCCTTATAAAAAGTGTTCTATTATTTAAACTTTATCTGGTAGGTTAAAGTAAAGTTGTATATTGAAACACTTCTTATACGACCGATAAAATCCTGCCTTTATTTATCGGTTAGTTGTGAAATAGGGCGTTAATTTGATTCATTTTCGATAAATAGGTACGTTCACACTCTGCAGTGAAAATTGTCCATCTCTCACACTTAATACACCAAACAATGTTTGCGCACTTTTTTTTTGTTGTTGTTGTTTTCAATTAACCCATTAATAAAAAATAAAATCAGTTTTAATTAAAAAAATTTAACAATTAAATTAAACATTCACCTTTTTCAACAACATTACTACTAGGGATATAATGATACCACTTTTTGCCGATACGATACCGGTACTCAAAAAGAAACATCGGCGATACCGATACCGAAGCGAACATAATTAACTTTGAGAATTTGTTTTTGTTTTACATGTAATTTGTGCGAACGACAGCGTTCTAGTGTCACGTGAAATAGGCAGGTAATATTAAAAAAAAACTCAAGTAGTGTTATATCTTTATTTTACAAAAATACAGTGTTAGAGATTTTTGATATTTAAAATTGGTGTTTATAAGACTTTAAAAGCAACGTATTGAATTTGAATTCAAATTTAATTATTTTTTAAACAAAGATTTTTAATATTTAAAATTAATATTCATAAGATTTTTGTTAAAAAAAAGTGCGGTTTTGTTTAATATCTTGTTGCACATCTGGACTGACAACTTACTTGTTGTCGATATACAGAAACCAAAAGACTGGACTTGAAGGTAACAACAACTACTAGACTTAATTAGTTAAATATTAACATACTAATGGCCATTTTCTCATTAGGCGATTATCTTTTTTCCCAACGAAAAACTGCACATTAAAGAAATTTGGTTTTCTCAATGTCTCATTTGCTTCGATTTTATCGCAAAGCTAACCGGCACTCATCTGCCAATTATTTATTTTCCTTTTATTTGCCGTACAGATAAATTCAATCAGCTGACTCCCAACTTTTACATGTATTTTGAGTGGCATTGCCAGCTTAAAACTTTGTTTTTTGTCGATATATTGAGAAACCCAAAACCGTTAACGGACAGTTTATCGGTCCAATAAATTTATGTTGACATTAGGTAACAGACAGTTTGTCGATACATTGAGAAAATGGCCATAAGTATAAGCGTTGATTATGAAGTCATCGTGAAAAACACTTTAAAACCGATTTGAACATATGGTATCCAATAATAGGGAACGGCTTGCAGTTCCAGTATTTTGCTTATTCAGAATTCAAAATCGGAAATTCTTAGTTAGAACCATGACAATAATAATAAATGGGAACATCTGTAGGGATTTACAGATTTCTCCAGTACAAGATACTGTTTTTTCCTCCTCCTCGGCAGGATAACTTCTGCATCAATTATTGAATTACAGACCAACTCTACTCGCATGAGTCCCTACCGGCAAGCTAAGCTGCAAAACAATCGATATTAGTTTTATTTTTGACTGACTGATAAGTTTTTTTCGGTTTCGATAATATCGTCAAATTTCTCTAACGGCGAACTGTCAACAAACACCATGATTTCTTCACAAATGTGGCGATTTTTTAACTTGTTTGTTATATTGATCTTAAAGGTCACAAAACACTGTCATATTGCTTGACATCAAGGCGAATTCAATTGTGTACGTGTGATTGACGTAATATCAAAATTAGTTTGATTTTCCATCCAGCATTGTCGGTGTCACATATTCAAAAACATTTTTAGTTATACTCCCATAGCGCTTGATGAGTAATTTGATCAATTTTTTTGGTCCTTAAAATAATTTCATTTTGGTGATTTAAAGTAAAGAATTAGTGACGAAGGCGAGAAAAAAATGATTACCTGCTGCCAGTAAACCGTCTTGATTTCAGTATAAGCTACATATGATACAATAATTCGAAATGAATATGCTGGTCTTTGAACGTCAAAACCATTTCCTGTGGACGAAGTGTTAAAAATTTATAATCTTTTACCATCTACATCTGCAGAAGTGCTACATAAAAAATGGCGATACTTTCGATAGTTTTTAAGCTTACTATCAAAACTATATAGGTGACTATCGATAGTCTTGTAGCTCTACCGTCCAGTGCCCAGTTATTACTGAGATCATTGTCCTAATTTGTTTCCTATTGAACCGTATTTGCAGGGTATAAAACTAAAAAAAGTGGCTAACAGACCAATCTAATGGTGTTTTCTTTTCTAAAAAAAATGTGACATTTTATTTCAAAAATTGCAATTTGGTGTCTGTTTCTTAAAAATTTTGCTCCCGAAAAGGGGTTTAGAACAAAACAAGCCACCCTTTTCGGGAGCAAAATTTTTAAGACCAAATTGCATTTTTTTTAATAAACTGTTATATTTTTTTGTAGAAAAGAAAACACCATAAATAAGAGTGTTGCATTTTTTGCCTCTTAGCGTTTACGTCGAATTGGCATACCTTAACAACAGCGGTAACGTTGTGCCGTGAATCCCACCAAATTAATAAAAAAAATAAATAAAAACGGTAGATTGGCCTGAAAGTAGCTGAGTTTTCATTACTGTTTAACAAAAACATTGTACGTAAAAAATGTGTTGGCATTTTTCATTTTTCATTACGATCGCCACCAGTCAACACATGATTTTCCAATTGCAAAGCATTACCACCGCGTTATTTCAACTTACTACATAAAAATTGTGTTTGCATAAGCATTTTGGTCAAACTAAAACCGCTTGACGCTCTTGTTTAGGTTTGTAACAATGAGCCAATGTAAAGCCAATAAAGTGATCTAGAAGTCGGTCATCCAGAAGACCACTTTGTTTCGCAGGGTCATCTGCTAATTGTTTAATCTGCCGGTACGTATGCCCTGGTATCCACATTAACGTTGCGTTCGAATGTTTCAAAATCTCATTTAAAAGTTTTGTTTGGATACCAAGCGATCACTAGCGGGTGTTTGCACGATATCTAGATTAACTATGGAATGTCGAATGTCTTTGAATGAGATGGCGAAGGTAACTCTAATATGGATACCAGAACATGCACTCTGCCCTGGCAACCAAATAACAGATAAGCTTTCCTAACAAGGTGGTCGCATGGATGACACATCCATTGATCAATTCGTGGACCTTCCAATCACTCACCGTAATTCACTTATCAAGCGCGAGTCTTATAGAATTGCGCAGATGGGATGTATTTGCGAATCCACCTGCTCCATATCCAGGTCGTTATAGCCTGGCTATGATGAACGAAGAACTAACTCTCTACTTAAGTTCAATAGGGACAAATTAGGACAGTGGTCGCAGTTGTAACTTGGCACTGAAATGTGGGGACTCATGCTAGGAGAATGGGTCTGCAATTCATTGACTACTGCAGAAGTTATCATGATATGAAGATGAAGAAGGAAAAGGAAACTTGACAATCCATGTCAATGGAACCGGTGTTTGCCTGCTGGGAGAATCTCTTAAGGATAGAACTAAGTTCGCTTCCTCTTTTCATTAAGAAGACGAATAAGTAAATCATTGCAGTGATGCCATCTATGCAACTGCTCAGAAGGATGGGCATATGCGCTGCGTTTCACAAAGGGACCACTGATGGACCCAAGTGAGCTGTCTCTTGATGGCTGCCAAGGAACCTTGCCTCACCTTTAGATACCAAGTAAAAGATGACGTTCAAAAACTCAATAAAAAATATATTTACTTAATTTAAAACTGGAATATTATTCAAATTTGCTTGCGAGGCACTTTTCTCTACTTCTTACGCAAACAAGCCTTCGAATAATCGATCTTCCACCCCTGAGGGACAAGGCCCTTTTTTTAGAAGTATCTCAAGAAATAAAACAAAAATGTTTGGACTAAAATTTGTTGCTATAAGAAAAGTACACAGAAAAAAATTAATCAAAAATTAAATCAGTTTTAATTAAAAACTTAATCAAGTGAATTAAACGTTTAATCAAGTGAATTAAACTTTTAATGAAGTGTATAAAAAGTTTAATTAACAATATTAATTTGCACCAGTTAGCAAATTAATAATATCAATTAAACGTTTTACTCACGTGATTAAATTTTTAATTAAAACTGTATTTAATTTTGATTAATGCTTTTACTGGTGCAACATTTTTTTCTGTGCTTGTGTTAATCGTTTGGCTTTTGTTTGTTGGTATTCTGTCAAAAGAAAAGTTTTTGAAAAATACTGAAAAATGTTTTCAGCATTAACCTTATTTTTATTGATTTATTACTAAAACCCCGATTAAAATTCAGAAAAATACTATTAAATGTGCATTTATTTGAACACTGGCATTAAATTAATAGCATGACAAATATTCATTATTATTATTTCATATTGGATCGAGGCTATAGCAAAGCAAATATTACGAAGATAAGAAAAAAATATAAATAATCAATCCCTTAAATAAAAATAACACGTATTCAATTGTCAGGATATTTTATGCAGTAATGACAGCATAAAAAATAAAAAAAGCAACAACAAAACAGGAACAAGGATAAAGAAGCAAAACAAAACAAAAATTATGACTTGAATTTGATTTTATGGCAATTATATGATGGCAATATTTATACACTAATAAACAGGGTGACTTAAGCGATTACAGACAATTGCTACTGCCATATTTAATGCCACTGCTACATCTCTGGTATTGCTGTTGCAAGCAAATTTCTTTCTATTGCTTCGGCTTTTTAAATAGAAACAAAACCCTTAAATATAATAGAATAAGGAAAATAAGTACACATTATTTATTAGCATTATTATATGGGCATTATTACCGATGCCCGAAAAAATCTTTAATAAAATAAACACACACAGCACACCAACTTGTTTGCTGGGTATTTTAAGTTGTCAGTGTCATTATTACCTTTTTAATACAGGCTCTTTTGATCTGGGTGGTTGTGCAAAAATGAAAAGTATTTTTTTTTTGCTTTTTTGGTTTAGACCTCAGCTGCATCATAAAAAGCAATTTTTCTTATGTTTTGTTAATACAACCTAAAAATCCCAACAAAAAATTTAGTCCTAAGGGTCCATTTCTAGCGTTTTTTTTTTTTATTACTTTTTTCGGCTTGCTATGCTGCCAGCTCAGGCTGCATACGAGTATTGATGAAACTTTGTGTTAATAAGGACTTAACACAGCTCATTGTCTTTTACATTTTTCAAAAAACTTCAGAGAGTTTATAAAACAGGGTGCAATAAGGCGTTTTAGAGGCGGATTTGTTGCGGTATCATAAACAGAAACAAATTTTTTGTTTTTTATTTTTTTTTATTGATTTGATAAATATTTGTTGTTAATCTCCAAGATTGTGTAGGTGACAATGACATCAAATGGTTCAATGGAGATTTAAAATGATTGTCATTTTGAATTTGAGCTTATGGAAGGATTGTAAATACATAAACAAAAATACTAGAATAGAAATTAAAAAAAGAAATTTATAATATCTGGCGTATTTATAAAAAACTAAAGTAGATTTAAAATCTATTTAAAGGGAAATTTACATGGAAATTAAGTTTTAGAATACGTTTGAAATCTCAATTTTTTTTTAAGAAAATGGCAGTATGTTAATGAAAATGTTATAAAAATTTAAATAAGTGAATAAAACTGGCTAGAACTATTTTCTTTCCAAGTAATTTTTTACAGTTCTTCCGAAAATTTGTTCATCTTGAAGAAGTTTCTTAAATGAAAGTAAAATCGTAAATTCGTACCAATTCGGAATGGTCTTTGACCAAGTAAGAAGAATAGCAAAAAATTGAAAATAGGTGGCGCCATTGAAAATTACTCAGTATGAATTAAATCGTAAACTCTGCATTTGACGATGCTATGATCTTTAGCAAAGTTGTTGAGCATGAGCCGGCGAAGGTTTATAAGTTGATATGACCAATTTCAGACAGGTGGCGCCACTGAAAATGACTCGAAATGAGTTAAATCATAAACTGTGCATTTGATCATGCTATGATCTTTAGCACAGCTGTTGAGCATTACCCTACAAAGTTTTCTAGGTTGGTATGACCAATTTCCGATAGGCGGCACCGTTGAAAATTACTCAAAATAAATTATATCATTTGATCATGATATGGTATTTAGTAAAGTTGTTGCGCATGAGCCGGCATAGGTTTCTATGTTGGTATGAACAACTTATACTTTACAAACCTGTAATTTATAACGGATATTCAACATCAGACGGCTGGAGAAACAGACTTAACAGATCGCAGCGTAACGGTTTGTTTTAATCAAAACAAATTTTAAAAAGCTTGATTCTCCCTTAAGCTTGCAATAAAATTGTTAAATGTTACGTATTGTATTATATCGCCGATGTGTGTGTAATATTCGAAGGTGGCACAATATATTGGCAACAATCAAAATACTTTTGATTTGTATTGCACAACGAAAAGAGTGTAAAACATGTTAAAAACATTGTACAAAGCTGTTTATGTTATTCCTTTAGGTTATGTTCACCTTTTTATTGAATGAATGAAAATTGTGCAACTGATTGCATTATAAAGGACAAACTGGAAATAATATTGCGAATATCATATACGATTATATGGCAAGTGTATGGGCCGCTTTATAGGTTGGTCTGTAAGAAGAGATATTTTTGTTGAACGATATTTTTTCTTAAAAGGTACTTTTCTGGTAAAAACAATATGTATCAGTACCTGTCTAGTAAAATAGTATTTTTTATCTTTGAAGGAAGCTATATTTTTGTTTAAATGCATTTTTTTGGAAAATGTTCTTTATGTAATCAAATTTCACAAATATTTTTTTGTTTAAAAATATTTAGCAGATTCAAAGAAAATTTCAGGACCTAAAGAAAAACGATGACTTCAAAAAAATCTGTTGATTTGGTTTTTAATTCGCTAAGGAATATAAAATTATTTGTTGATTTAATCTGCAAGATTTGTTACAGTGCTAATTTTTTAAGTAATTTTATTCGTCATTTTACTCCTCTTATTTTAATTTAATTAATTTTATAACAAATACATTTCATTTCGTTATATCTCTTTATTTCAACCCAATTAAACAATTTCATTTTAATTTTTCATGCTTATTTCAGTTGACATCCTCTTCCAGCAAGGACAGGATTTAATTGCTTTTCTTCCTCCTTAAAATTAAATACCTAAAAACAAATCTACTTTGAGAATGTTAAAGACGAGCCCCAAAAGACAAAACAAAAACGAAAAAAAAAATACATTTGACACCATCATTAAACTTAATGAAGACAACAAGCATTATCAACAGCAGCAATAACAACAGCAAAAAAGTAACAACAAAATTATTGCTTGTAGGACAGTCAGCCATTCTGGTTTTTGCAGACTTTTCCTTTTACACGCACACTTACACATTTGTTTAATGAGAATCTACAAGTTTTTGGTACTAAAGCGAACTAAATACTATTTACTCGTTCTAATCAGTAGATGAGGCTTGAAGCTTTTTTTATTTTTGTTTTAACCAAACAAAAACCAACCACAAACACAACCAATCCCAATTCCAAAAAAAAGTGAGACAAACTTATTGTCTCTAGTTAAAAGGGCTTAGCTTAATGACTAAGCACGTCCTTTTTTAGAACGTGTATGAGTGTGAGCTGCAAAACTTGGCCATTAATTAAAATTCAAGCAGCATTTTGTAATTTGCTGACTCCCTATTAAAAACATCATTGTTCCCGGACTGCTTGATGTGTTCTTATGTCTTGTTTAAAATTTCCATTTGTTGTTGCTAATAGTCAGTCTACTGTGGCTAAATTTTGTTATTCTTGTTTTTATTTGCTAAAGTAGAAGAAGAAGAAAAATAAGTACATTTTTATGGTGTGCTTTTTTTGTTTCTAAAATTTTCATGGACTTTTAAGCACATAATCACGGTTATAACTGCAATAACACACGCATCTCAAAGGGAATTTAATTGGGTTACAATCATATTAGGGAGTTCAACTTTAAGTGTTCCAACCGAATTGAGTCTTTAACTTCAGGCAAAAATCCTAAAGCCCATAATTTAAACGACGGCAGTAACTTCAAATTCGCTCACTTCTGCTTACAAATGTATGAAATTTAATGAAAGTATGGTAGCATTGTTCGAAGAATATGAGTCTATCATCAGGGGTGTTCTGGAAATCAAAAACGCAAGAATTTTTAAAGTTGTACACTTTTTATCTAATTTTATAATTTATGTTATAAAGTTCTGTTTAAAAGAGAAATATTTGCCATAAAATTCTTTTATTACAGAAATCTTATTAAAAAACGACGTTTGAAATTCTTGCGTTTTACGTTTTCGATTTCCAGAACACCCCTGTATAAGTGAGACCATTAGAAAAAGCGTTTTCAAAATAAAAAAGATTTTATTTTACGATGGCTTTCTATGATACATTTTTAATTTAAACTGTTGAGAAAATGTGGTCCGACGCAGTTCTGTTTAAACGCTATGCTATAGATTTTTAAATCTTTTTCCACTATATCATGCACAGAAATCTCGGTCTTCCCTTTCTGCGCGTTCCGTAGTAGTTGTCATTTAACTCCTTTCTGGCTAAAGCGTTCGTTTCCATTCGACCGACATATACTAGCGAGGACAATAGCTATATTTGATTCGCTTAACTTCATTTATGTCAGAATAAAGCTCACAGTCTGTTCGACTTCTATACTCTCCTATCACGCAGGATCTTTTAGGATCGAATACGCCCAATATTGCTGAATCCGCTTTCGCAAGTACCTATGCCTCAGAGGCATTTAGAAACTCTCTCCACTTTCAAGAGAGGGCTCTGTTCTTAGGCTGTTTATCGAGCCCGAAGTAGCATCTATTGGCAAGCACGATCCGTCTTTTTATTGCAGTGCTGACATTGTTATTTTGGTTTATCGTATATAAAATTCATTCAGGACCTGGACGTTACAATTCCCTGCCTTTCTTTCGCCGCACGAATTACCAGCATCATCTTTGTCTTGCCCTCATTTACTACCAGACCCATGTTAGGCGACTCTATCTTAATTTCTAATAAAAGCACCTGTTTACGCGAGGAGGACGTGGCTCGTGGTGTTAATTGTACCTGTTTTGTTAACCTTGGCGTTTTCAAAATGTTCTCCTTTAGGATGTGCCTTGTCTGAGAACCCTTGTAGTAGCAATGGTTAGGAAAGGTCACTTTCTTTTTTAATTGAGAATTTCCTATAACTTGGCGTATAAGTTTTGCTAATATACCATAAGCAGACATGGTTATACAAAATGTATCTCTTATTGAAGTGTCGAATTCAGCCTTATAATAAACGAAAAGATACCAATTGAAAAACAAAAAGTACCAAATAGTCTTTTCTTAAAGTTTCCCAATCACTTTGGCCTCTGTTAGTTAAATTTTATGTTTCTAGGTTCGGTATTAATAACAATTCAAAAAGTACTAATTCAGGAACGAAAAAGTACCAAAAAATCCTTTTATCCACTCAGAGTATTGCATGCTTAATTTTATGTTTCTAGGGTCAATATTAATGAAATTTAAAAAAAAGAGTATAAGTTGAAGAACAAAAAAGTACCAAAGTTTTTAATCTTTTAGGTTCTCATTCGCTCAGGACCCTACTTACACCTATAACTTTATGTTTCTAATTTCAATATAAAATAAAATTCAAAAATTACCACATGCAGCACGGAATAGTAAAATAAATTGTAAAATATTATTAAGGACATTATGACGGTATGACTTAATAGCATACCTTGTGAATCCTCCAAATGTAAAAAGTTAATAAAATGTTTTGTAAAAAAGTAGGTACGATTTGCACCCTTTAAATTTTCGAAACTCGAAAAAGTACCAAATTAATATTTGTATTTTTAAGATAAGTTACGAATTTGGTATAATCTTTTTTTATGTTTATTGGTTTAAATATATGAGGTAAAAAAAAGTCCCAAATACAGGTTTGGCATGTCTGGCCCCAAAAGGGCCGAATTTCAAAAAAGTACCAGACACCTGTCCGCTTATTTTTCTAATGAACAACGATAAGTATTGAACTTTTTTTTATATCTCTTTTAGTTTTGGAGATATGAGGTTTCCGAATTAACCCATTTTTACACTTTTTCCCCCCTCAGGTTTTAATAAAATATAGTATATTGTGCACTTCTGTAAGTAAAAATACCTTTCAAATGGTAGTCGATCGACAAACAGACAAGCAAAGTGCTCTGAACTGTTGCTTTGCCTTTGCCGATTTATAGGTATATAGATCCTATCTAATTAATCTAACAAAAATTGTAAAACTGTTGCTTTTTTAACGTATTTTACTTGTAGATTTGTAACTAATAGCTTTGCGAAGCAGGTCCCTGGATGTATAACCTGCAACCGTTGGTTTAACAAAAGATTGTCTGAGCGCTTCTAGAGTAGGGATGTTATCACGAAAGACCGCCGGTCAAGTACACAGAATAAAGATTAACATGAGAACCTGCCATATCGCCCTTGTTTATGAGCTAGAACTATCTAACTTCCTCTGCTGTTTTAAAGCCAAACTTCCCAACCAGTGGTCCCCTTTGTGCTTCGATAGGCTGCTGACTGACGATCGAATGCCGTTATTAGGCCCATGGATTTTTTTTATTGTGTATTGTATTGTATAAAAAATTTAGCTTCAAACGAAACTCTTATGGCGATTTCTTTTCTGAGAAAAATGTTGCATAAATGTTACATACTATACACAAAAGAGGTAGAGCATGTAACATTTATGCAACATATTTCTCAGAAAAGAAATCGCCATTAAAGTTTCTGTAAAAGTTTAAATTTTTTGTCTAAAAAGGCAAATTTTTAAATTTTGCATACGATCCACTAACCCACTTAATAAATTCCCCTACCACAAAATAATAATATGAATTAAGAATAAACCTGTTATTCTGTATACAATATACAACAGTTTCAAATAAATATTTTTCAATTTGTTTTCTTGTTTAACAAAAAACACAAAAACAATCTTCAAATCCTATCAACCAAAGGGTCATTAAGGGACTCCAGCAATATACAAAAATGTTACCCGAAAATATATTTCAAGCCATCATAAAAAAACCCACGATAGGAACAACAGTCAAATAAAAAACAACCCTTAAAAATTCCTTCATACGTAGAAAAAGTAGTCGAAGTATACTAACGCCACCACCACCATCAACTGAACTACAGCCAACTGAAGGTATGAGAAAAATAAAACAAGTTTACAAACATTAAACCCATGATGTTTAAATGGCCGTAAACACATTTTTTGTGACTTTATAATGCCTTAAAAACTGTTGACGACATAGTTGAGGACAAATTTTTTGAAATTACCTTTCCTAGCTAGAAAGAGAAGAGATATGAAGCTTGATTTTTACAAAATTCTATTTTATATAATTAAGGGTCCTTTATTTCATAATGGGGTGACATTAATTGCTCACTCATCGTTAAAATTGTGGTAAAACCACTCCAAGTTCGTAACGAAACCTTGATGTTAATATTTCCCATATACTAACGAATCTGCTAAATGTTTTTGCTGTTGCTGTTGGTTTATATAACCGTTACTAATAATATACGAGAACCGTTAGACAGTATGAGAGAGAGAGGAAGGAAAGTGCTTGTGTTTCCTGTATGTAAGTCTGTGTAGTGTTAAGCATCATTTCCTATGGGGGCGTTTTGTTTGTTCAAATGGTCTTTTATTGGTTTGCTACAACTCACTGGAATGGAATTTTTGGAGTGGGTTTTTCTGTTTAAATGGTCTGCTAAATGTTCTAAAGGTTTCGTCATAATTTCACTAACATTTGGTTGTATTTAATTGATTTTTTTTTTTTTTTTTTGTTTCAGGTCGTCATTAGGTAACCTTTTTCTGGATAATGGTTCGTTCTGCTTCCATCTCTCCCTCTTTGCTTAATAAGTGAAGGAATTTAATTAGTTATTTTGATAGCTATTTAACATAAATTAATTTGTGGTCAATTAGTTTTGGTTTAATTTCATTTTATTATTTTAATTTGTCCCCAAATAATAATATGGACAATAATAAATTTATACTTTTTCAGTTTGCTATTTATACACATACATGCAACATTTTATTATTTGCTGCTAAAGTTACAGCAATTACGGCTCAATTTTATTTGTTGTTTAATTATGCCATTTTAATTATTTGTTGTTTTTTTTTTTTTTTTTGTAACAGACACATGGCATTTGTGTCCATTTTATGAAATTTATTGTCAATTTTGCTTCTGTGTAAACCAGTTTTGTTAAAGAAGGTGCCAATGTGTTTAATTTTATTGTTTGTAATATTTATAATTGTTTATGCAAATTATTTTTATTGTAATTTTTAGGAAGTAAATTTATTAAAATTTTAACTGGAATCTAAAATTTTTGGTTTTTTGGTGTAAAACTTGAAATAAAATATAACTTTATTCAAAGAACTGGCCATTGTAAGTTACAATATCTTCACAGTTTCCTGCCAACATATCGCACCTGTTCATCAAAAGTAACACAACTCAAAAAATTCTATTTTCCACTTTTTTGAAGGAAACAGTGTATGATTACCATATCTAACGACTGTAAAATTTTTGGTATTCTATTTGTAATATTTCATGAGAGAAATGCCTTTATGTCTTTCTTTGCGTACTCAAATTGTTTGTTTTGATTCAATTAAAGAGTTGTAATTTTAGTTGCGTTGAAGTGTTCAAGGGTTATGGTGCTCAAATGAATCAGCGAAACTGTATTAATTCGAGTTGTGATTGTTTTCATGTTAAAAATCTGTTTATCAATAGCTGTTGATTTTGGGCTGTGATAAGCATAACTTGAAATAATATTGACATGTAGATCAAAAAATTTCATGAAAACTGTATTAAATCAAAAATCCGTAATAATTTCGGAAAAAGGAAGAAGAGAAATAAATTTTGTGATTTTATTGAAATATTAGTGAGTTTCCTTTATAACATTATATTTGTTTATAACAATAATTCCATCATATTGGCGGAATTAGTTTTTTGCCTCTACTGAAAACTTGTAAATTTTGAGTTGTGTTACTTTTGATGAACAGGTGCGATATGGACTCTGCGCTAAATGAACAGTTCGAGAACGAATCAAACTAATTTCGGATACCAGTGAGGTATTCAATGTTTGGTGCGTTTTAGGTTGCAACGGTTTGGTAGTGCAATAATTTTATCATTGACAGTGAGCGGTATTTTAAGCAAGTTTGCAATGCTAGATGCAAATTAGATAACAGCTGTTTTACGAAATTATTGGTCGTGATAATCTACAAAAAGGTGTATGATTATTTTGTGAAATTGTTTGTAAATGCCACGAAGCAGTGCAAAAGAAAATATTATCGCAGCATTAGTAGAACTACGCCAATGTTGGCCTTTTTATAAAATGCCTTAAGGTATCGTACCTTCCACCTTATAATATCCCAGGTTGCATCGATACCGCTTTTTTCAATAAATTTTTTATAAAACATTTGAGCTGTTGGTGTCTAAATAATAAAAATAAAGAAATTGCTTTTGAAAAATTACGGACTTCTCTTAACCCTTAACTACCCAGTATGCTTTTGTAACGTAACTGACCAGTAGTGTCCAACGGACTCATTAAAGAAATTAATGATACTTAAAGAAAAACAAAGACAGTATACATTAAAAAACATGTTTTATTGATAATATTTTCTTAGGTATTTAATTTATTTAACTTTAATTGGTTTTTTTTTTAAACAAATACCTTCAAATATCTTCATTGTCAATTTCAGAAAGGGCACGTTCAATTTCTCCCTTTGCTCTGTTTGTAAAATTAATATTGTGAGAAAATATGCTCTGCGATTGATTCATTAACAAAACAGTAAAAAACGACCTGTTAAGAGAATCAAGAAGAAGCAATGATTTTAACGCCGACTAACCGTTTCAGAACCGCAGCCACTTGTATGAAACTTGGGCGACTCGATTCAAATAATATTAATGTGCCCATTGGACACTTGTGGGTTGATGCGCTACTATTTTTGTTTATTGATAATAAATAATAAACTATTTATTCTACAAATATTTTTATTGCTCATTTCTATTCTTAAGACCATCGGGGTAGAATAGGTAAAACGAGGTTTCTCAAAAATAAATATTTTAGCTTTTATGAGCAATGGAATTCAAAAATGTGTCCTCGAGACACTTGTGGTTGTTAAGGGTTAAATACTAACCTCTATGTTTTCTGACTGCTCCAAATAATCCAAAACAGTTTTTATTTCATCTGCCGTCCACTTTTTGTTGGGTTTTTCTCTTTTTAATTTTTTATTTAGAGTTGTCGGCTCGGCTCCATTTCTTAAATTTTATTTCACGATTCTAAATTATTGTTTACAAATATCAGCTGTTCGAGTATCAGTTATGTAAACGCAATACATGTAGCAAAAAACGCTTAACAGTTTTAATGTTGCGCAAAAGCAATCCTGTGCCAATTGCAATTCTGTATATTTTGTTGTTGGATTGCAAACAAGAGTTACAACATTTTGCATTTGCACTTTAGCAAGACCATTCGCATCAAACACTGGACTCCGCTTATGTATTTATTTTAAAAAAATCTTGCAAAATATGGGCGATCGTTGTCATAATGAAAAATTACACAGAAAAAATTCTCCAAAATTGTTCACCAATTAAAGCATTAATCAAAAATAAACTTAGTTTTAATTAAAAATTTAATCAAGTGAATTTAACGTTTAATCGAGTGAATTAAACATTTAATTGATACTATTAATTTGTTTACTAGTGCAAATTTAATTAATTTTTTAATTAATATCACAAATGTTTTTATTGAAATCAATATTTATTTTTTTCAGTATACGGCCTCATGTCAGGTTGTATTCTTCGCCCAAGGGTGATTTCGTAGACACTGCTGTGACCAACTGGCCCGATTCCAGTAGGTCATAGCAGTTAAGACCCTTCAAGTCCCAGCAAATACAGAAAATGACCTTAGCGCAATGGATATTGCACAGAAAAAATTCTCCAAAATTTTTCACCAATTAAAGCATTAATCAACAATAAAATCAGTTTTAATTAAAAATTTAATCAAGTGAATTATTTAATCAAGTAAATTAAACGTTTAATTAATACTATTAACTGGTTTAATTGATACCATAATTTGTTTACTGGTGCAAATTTAATTAATTGTTTAATTAATATCACAAATTTTTTAATTGAAATCAATTTTTATTTTTTTCTGTGTGGGCTTTAGCGGTGATTCGGCTGATTGGTTTCTTAGGCATCGGATTGTCATAATGCATTGGTAAATTAAACGTTTAATTAATACTATTAACTGGTTTAATTGATACCATTAATTTGTTTACTGGTGCATATTTAATTAATTGTTTAATTAATATCACAAATTTTTTAATTGAAATCAATTTTTATTTTTTTCTGTGTGGGCTTTAGCGGTGATTCGGCTGATTGGTTTCTTAGGCATTGGATTGTCATAATGCATTGGTTTTTTTATCGCTACTAACAAGTCAGTACACTAAACCCTATTTTTAAGGCGTTCAAAAAGCATTTAAAACATGCAAAATCGTCGCTTTTGTTTCTCTGTTTGTTAGTTTGTGTGCTTGTAACAGGTAATTTCCGGAACTTCCAGTCCAATTTAAAAATTTTTTTCAACTAAATTAAGAATGGAACCTCCTTATAGACATACTACCCACAATAAGGTTTCACTAAAGTGGTTAGGACATATTCCAGGGGCGCTACTTCTCCTATACTCAGAAAATATTAATTTTCGTTTTAGAAGAGATCTAACCTTTCTCATATCTCCAAAACTAATAGAGATAGAAAAAATTCAATACTTATCGTTGTTCTTTAGAAAAATAAGCGGACAGATGTCTGGTACTTTTTTGAAATTCGGCTAATTAGGAGAGTTAACGGGTAAAACCTCTAATTTAGTACGTTTTGCCACCCCATTTTATCTATCTTTCAAATTAATAAACTGGAAATAACGCTTATATCACATTCGAAACTTACCTAAAAATACAAATACAATTTTGCCACTTTTTCGAACGTTTTAGGGGTGAAACTTGTAACTATTGTTTTTGGTACTTAAAAAAAAAAAAAAAATTTCGCCACTCTTTGGCGTATACGTACGTATTAAAATATGAGCTCCCATTACAATATTCAAATTTTTGATACATTAATATGGAGAAAAAAAGTACCAAAAAGGGGAAATACGGTAAATTAAATTTATTTCATTAGCTTTTTGGTTCTTAAACTGACACTTTTTTAATTTCCTTAATTTAGGACCTAGAAACAAAAATGAAACATGCAATGTCCTGATGGGATGGGAATCTAAAAGATGGTACTTTTTGTCCTTTAGATGGTACTCTTTGAATTTCCGTTAGTATTGAACATAGAAACATAAAATAAAACATGCAATATCCTGAGTGAATACGAATCTGTAAGGTTTTTGGTACTTTTTTTGTTCTTCTACTAATACTTTTTGAATTTCTGTAAATATTGAACCTAGAAACATCAAATTAAGCATGTAAGGTCCTGAGTGAATGAGAATCTGTAAGAGGGGTTTTTTTTTGGTACTTTGTCGTTGTCTAACTGGTACTAACTAAGGATAAGGTTCAGGCGCGCTTAATTTCCTTAGCTCAGAAGTTATTAATTATCGTTTTAGAAGAGAATTGTTTCCGTACTCAAAAGAATAGCAAATCCATTTTAACGTGAGTACACTGTTCATCCTCCATTCCGGCTCCAGTCTATATACGACCGACCATCCCTTGGCCGATTGGGAAAGAGACTTTTGCGTTTGCTATGCTTTATTGACTTAATATCTAAACCGATTTTGATGAAATTGGAAATATGTATATCCTTTTTATACCCTTCACATCAGGTGGAAAAGGGTATATATAAGTTTGTCATTCCGTTTGTAATTTCTACATATATTCTGGGTCCTTATGAGGAGCGAAGTTGATTTAACGATGTCCTTCTGTCCGTTGAAATGGATTTTCCGAAGACCCCATATAATATGAGGGCCAGGTTATTATACATTTATGTCACATATGGTCCGGAATTGTTTGCTATTGAAATTCAGCAAGATCAGTCCACAAATGGCTGAGATATGAGCAAAAAACCACGACTACCTCTACTTTTTCCCAAAAATCCCGTATACGGGCCATATTTCACTTTAATGATATTCAAGTAACGTTCCTTCATGGTTTAGTTGTATAGGGGGTGTGTTAAGTTAGAAACTGTGAGTTCCCTGGTTCGAATCTTGGTTAAAAAAAAAATTTGTAATTAGTATTGTGGTTATTTTGTTGAACTATTTATGGGTTTTAATCCAAATTTTTTAATATTTTTAATTAGGCTTAAGTTCATGAAATTTAATTTTCATTAAATTATTCTTATGAAGAAAGGAATTTTACAACATGAAAATTAATTAAATTTGTTATTGATAATCTTTCATTCTTGACGTGGCTCGGGTTCGAACCCTGCCCGGCAGGTTACCATGACATGTTTCGATCGCAACCACTCGATCTCCTCAGATGGATTTGCCGTGTTACACTCGCAGCCATCGACGACTGCTGACGTCAATAGTCAAACATCAATCCTTAAACCAAATTGTATTTTAACATTTGGTAGATCGAAATTTGCTTTCCTGAATGATTATCCATTTTAATTGATTTTACATGTTTTTTCCTTACTTCTGTTTTTTCGTACTTTTGTCAAGAATTTTTCTTGAAGTCCAAGTACATTTTTTTTGTTTTTTCATTTTGTCTTTCTCTTTTCTGTTGACCTTTTTCAGCACAACTTGAAGGACAAATGTACACATAGAGCTCGTGCCTTAGCTTTAACAATAATTAGTTCGAACCCGAGCCACGTCAAGAATGAAAGATTATCAATAACAAATTTAATTAATTTTCATGTTGTAAAATTCCTTTCTTCATAAGAATAATTTAATGAAAATTAAATTTCATGAACTTAAGCCTAATTAAAAATATTAAAAAATTTGGATTAAAAAAAAATTTGTTTTAATATTTTTATTTTTTTATGTTTTTAAAACGATTTAAAAAAAATATTTACCAGTTTTCGCTTTTTAAATTTAATTTATAATGAAGTTTTAAGTATTGTAAATATGTATGTATATGTAAAAACTATTTAGTTTTTGCCTAGTTGCTCTTTATTCTGCTCGCACAATGGTGAAGGGTATATAAGATTCGGCACAGCCGAATATAGCACTCTTACTTGTTAAAACTAGGATCAGTGGCGGGGACAAAGGGAGATTCAATGCATTTCGGAAAATATCAAACCGATTTTGATGAAATTTTAAAAGATAGCTCAGCGTTAATAAAATATACAGCGTTTATGCATATGTTTCCCAAATCTAGGAATATGAAGGTACAGAGGGTCAATTTCCTAAACTATCATACCGATATTGATTAGATTTAAATCATATGTTGATCGCTGTACCCACAATAAAAGACACAGGATTTATATTTTTTATAGTTGGTCAAAAATTAATTTTGGGCGGGCACGGCTCGTATTAATATTAAAATTATAATAAAACACAAATTCACAAGTTATTAATCAGGTGGCCAAACTAATTTGGGCAAAAATATGTATAAAAAATTATTTTTTTATGTTCCGATAAAATAAAAAAAAATAATTTTCTAAAAAAAATATAGTAAAAATCTATTAAAATTTAGAAACCATTTAGAAATTTTCGAATAATATTTTGGATAATGTTGTTTTTATTTTATTTAATACGACCCTTTTCAACATCTTTCCAGTGACCGCAAATTTATCACAATCACACCAGCATCATTCATCCAGTGACAAGGATGGCAAGAAAAAACACACCCGCCCAACATTTAGTGGACAGCAAATATTCGCCTTGGAAAAAACCTTTGAACAAACCAAATATCTGGCTGGACCAGAAAGAGCAAAACTAGCGTATGCCTTAGGAATGACTGAATCGCAAGTTAAGGTAAGTTGGCAAAACTTATCTTCAATTTAAAATCTTAAAAAAATTAACATTTTTATGAGTTTACGAAAGCAAAAAAATGAAAAATACATAAGTGTGGCCAGGATTACAAGACTTAAATAGACTTTTTTAAATTTAAACATTTAAACATGAAATATTTTAAAATTCCAAAAGGAAGTCATACAATATTTTATCGCTAACAAATAAATACACATCGTTTACAAAAACAAATAAGTCTTAAAACACAAATCCTTTTGTCATCAAATTTGTATGAGATTTGTTATTGTTTACATTACGTTTTTACTAAGTATGTAATAGATCCGACACTCACTCTCCTTATTAAAAACAAGTCGATGAAACTGAAAACAAAAATTCAGCAGCATCATTGTAATCATCACGCACGCACGTGCTGCTGCTGCTGCTTTTGTGGTGTTAAATAAAATCCTCGCCGTATTAAATAAAAAAAAAATCAACATTTCATGTGGGGGATTTAGATATTGTTTTATACGGTTTATTTATTCCGTTTAAGGGGAATGGAGCTTGAAGCCCAAAAGTCCTCCTTTAAATTAGTTGTAATCCTTTCATTAGCTGACATTACAATATTAAAAACACAATGTTATTTGAACAATTTGAATAAATTAGATTTGGGTAAAAGGTAAAATAAACTTGACCGAAAATAAAAATAAAGGCTAATAACAGATACAGAAAGCAGATGTTTTGTAGTATTTTAAAGAAATTAAAATTATATTTAGCCGATAGCCCAAGTAGCT
Organism: Pollenia angustigena; assembly: GCA_930367215.1. Classification (NCBI taxonomy): domain Eukaryota; kingdom Metazoa; phylum Arthropoda; class Insecta; order Diptera; family Polleniidae; genus Pollenia; species Pollenia angustigena. The sequence continues at coordinate 48,399,831 of OV884058.1, forward strand.
AGTGCTATACTTTTTGTATACATATTAGTCTTATATTTATATAAGGGTAATATTATTTAAAATAAAAGAAATAAATAAAATTATATTTTATTAAAGCTTGTTAAGACATTGGAAAACAATTAGAGAAGAAACCCTCTCAAAACAAATCACAATATTCTCTTTTAAAATACTATATGTGTAAAGTAACAACAACATATTAAACAAATTTCTTACTAAAGGGCAACATAAATCACACAAATGGCTTGGCAAACACACACTTTGTTTCGAAACAGCAAACACCCCAATAACCATCACAAAATATTTGTGCAAACGGAAAATTTTATCATGTTTGCCAAGCAATTTGTGTCGTTTATTTTGCCCTTAAGTCATTAATTGTTTTAAGGGCAAAATTAAAAATTCTTAATATTTGGCAAAAAGTTTGATAAAAAAATAAACTGGTCATATTTTTCCTAAGAATCATTTAAAATGCACAACAAATGTTGCTCTCTATAAGAAGTCTTTAACAAAATCTGCTAATGATTCTGTATAAAAAACATTTATTTCCCCCTTTTATAAATTCAACAACAAAACGAAGCAATTTAATCAAATTTTTCCAAGAGTTTAATAAACACAGAAAAACAATACAAATTACAAATTGACGCCTTAATGGTATGCTACACTCTATTACAAATTACGGTAATGGAAACACACACTATGAACAGACACTCGTGCATCACTCTCATTTCCATAAGTTCACATTTACTAGATGAATGACTGACTGGCTGGGAGACTGACTAAATCAGTGAATGCTTGAATTAACAAAAACAACAACTGTTGTTGCTGTTGAGCGACAAGTGTCTGTCTATTTGAAAATCTGTGCATTTTTATCTGTCCGTCTTTCCGTCTGTCTATTTGCCTTTCCATTGGGTCTATCTATATAATTCATTTTCAAACTACAACATGTAAAATATTGTTTAATGTACATTGTGTTGTGTCTATGTAAAGTTAATGTTGCTTTTTACGCAATATTATTTTCGTTTATGATGAGTAAGACACAATCTCTAACACTTACTTGGATAAATAATACACAAACACACACACACACACGCACACAACTACTTACAAACACGTACAATCTCTCATTTAGAAAATGATTAATTACCAAAGAATGAGCAACACAAATTTATTGTTGTTTATAAAAGTCTCTATTGTACCACATTTTGTGATTGTGTAAGTGGATTTGAGTGTGTTTGTGTGTAAAGTATGTAAATTATTTCTACATGTGTATTTTCTATGTATAACCAAATTTAAACGCAGTATAAGAATTCTAAGTCGACAAATAACCGAGAGCAGTATGTAGTTTTGGGAAAATGTAACAGTTTGGTCTCCAGTTTTCAAATTGAGAATAATAATGAAACATGCTGTTGCCATGATTTTTTCTATATGTTTATGCATTTTTTAGTTTGTCGTTTTTTCTCGTTTTATAAAATTTTTGCATGTTGACTTTGATACAAAATACTACTTCGTTTCCATAAATATTCAATTAGGTGTAGAGACATTTGATTTTATACCATAATATTTTGTTGTTTTTGTAAGTAGAGTGTTTGAAATAGCAATAAGACTTACAATTTAAAATGTTTGTTTGTGTTCTGTAGGAGAAACAAAGTAACGATACGTAATATTCATATCTACCCGCTGTAAAAATGAAATGCAGAATAAGATGATTATGATGTTAATAAAGCTAACAACTTTTTTTATAATATACTAGCTGACCCGACAGATTTTGAAAATCCGTTAAAAAGATACGAACATTTGAAAGAAAAATTAGTCAAATCGATGGAGCCGCTTTCTGATTTTAGGTAAATCGGAAAAAGTGGGCGTTAAATTTTGGGCAGGGCAAAATTTTATTTCCGTAAAAGCCTAAATTGGACCATGGCGATGATTTTGTAGAAAAAAATCATTCAAATAAGCCAAGCCGTTCTCAAGTTATGCGCTTAATAGAAAAAGTGGGCATAAAAGTAGGGTTGGTACATTTTTCTTTCGATGAAAATGTAAAATGGATTAATACGAACATATAAAAGAAATATTAGTCAAATCGATGGAGCCGTTTTTTGATTTTAGGTAAATCGAAAAAAGTGGGCGGTGCAAAATTTTCTTTCCGTAAAAACCTAAGTTGGACCATAGCAATTATTTTAAAGAAAAAATCGTCCTAATCAGTCAAGCCGTTCTCAAGTTATGCGCTTAATAGAAAAAGTGGGCGTAAAAGTAGGCGTGGTAAACTTTTTTTTCGATGAAAACTTAAAATGGATTTGAAAGAAAAATTTGTCAAATCGATGGAGCCGTTTTCTGATTTTAGGTAATTCGAAAAAAGTGGGCGTAAAAGTGGGCGGGGCAAAATTTTCTTTTCGTATAAATCTAAGTTGGACCATGGCGATCATTTGAAAGAAAAAATCGTCATTGGTGGTGAAATATGAAAATTTGATTTTGCCACGCCCATCCGCCCGCAGACCGAAAATCAAAAATTAGACTTCACAGTGTCACCCGCCTGAATATTCTGAAGATTCCCTGAAAATTTTATCAAAATCGGCCCAGCCGTTTTTGAGTCCATACGTTACATACATACATGCATACATACATGCATACATACATACACACATCCTATTTTATATATGTATATAGAAGAAGATTTGTTTTGTACAAAGTTTCTCCATTATAAACTAGCACCAAAATCAAACCGAACTTAAACCCGACTTAGAACTGAACAAGAAATGTAACGCAATTCTGTGACTTTCTTAAGTTAAAACTTTGGCATTAGGCAGCCAACGAAACTTAGTTAAAGAAATTTATCGGTAACAGCGATTCTGTAGTAAAATTGTTGTGCCCTATCGTTAATACTGGAAAAAGGTCTCGCGGAAGCATAACGATTGTGGTAAAAAAAATTGATTTTTATGTTTGATATATTTCTAATTTTTAAGCTTAGGTTTTAACATGTTAGAGTGCTATATTCGGCAATGCTGAATCATATATACCCTTCACTATGGGGCGCTAATAAGTAACAGTTATATAAGTACCGTTCTTCAGATATACATTTATCTACTTTGTGACATGCCAATCCCACCGATTTTTTGTCGGATGTTGTTTAATGATAACCAAGCTGCTTGTACCTAATTTGGAATTACTGGCTTTTGTTAACCAAATTTTGTGTACCAAATTTTAACAATTTTTCTCCTATTTGTGCCAAGCCTACTTCTCTTCCCCCCCCCCCCAAAGTTTTGTCGGATGATGTGTGTTGTTAGCCAAGATGGCAGAACATAATTGGGAATCTTTGGCTTTTTCCGTTCTCCAGATGTACAGAAGTCTATATTGCCTTTGTATGGCCCACCGCCCACTTGACCTATCCTTCCCACATTTTGTCGGAAGTTGTGTATTGAGAACCAAGATGCTTGTTCTAAATTTGTAAACTATAGCTCCTGCCGTTCTCCAGACATACATAAATCTATAATGTCTCAGTATGGGAAGTGCCACGCCCACTTCTTCACTTCCGCTCACATTTTGTCGGATGTTTTTTATTAACAACCAAGATTTTTGTACTTTTTTTGAAAACTTTAGCTCTTGCTGTTTTCCAGTTATACACAAAACAACAAGGTATTTATGGGTAAAATTAGAGGCAATCGTGGTTTTTGCTCATATCTCAGCCATTCGTGAACCGATCAGGCTGAATTTTAATAGCAAACAATTCCGGACTGTATGTGACAAAAATATACAAAGACCGGGACCCATCGTATCAGGTCTTTTTGGAAAACCCATTTCAACTTAGGACCCAGGACCCAGAATATATATTCAGGGTGTCTGGGGGCAAATTTATATTTTTAAGTACTTTTATTTGAAAAAGTAATAAACGGTGCGGAGGGAGGTTGCCGCTGTTAGAATTATCGATTGTGCGGATTTGACAGTCACGATGTTGCAGTGGTCGAGTGAGCATCGCTCGTTCGCTGTGGAGAAATTTTTTAAGAGTAATGATTCTTACGTAATTGCTCGTCAACAATTTTGTTCAAAGTTCACTTTCACTTAAACGGCCACGTCAACAAGCAAAACTGGTCTCCAAGAACCCGCAACCCTCGATTGAAACATCAGAAACCATTGCATTGCCCCACGGTAACAGTTTGGTGTGCCTTATCCACGCATGAGATAATTGGACCATTTTTCGAAATGTGATGCTTCAAAAAACTCGATATCATCTTAAAAAATTTTGTGGTATTAAAATAATATATAAAAAATTTTTTTCGTACAATTTTAAAACTTAAAAAAACTGTCCGATTTTCCCTACATTGCTAATTTAAAGTAGGAAACCCCTTCTTCTGGCAACTCTGATTTGTCGCTTTAATATCTTAACCCTTCTGCATTCCTTGGGTCAATATGATACTTTTGTGTTGATGATACAGTACCGACCTACAATTTTATTTTATCCTTATCAGGAATGAATGAAAAAACTATTTATGCAGTAGCAAATTACAAAAGTTTTTTTGTGATAGTTGAGAGTAGTAGTTTTGGAAGCTTCTTCCAAATTGGTTTGTATGTTTTTTTAAATGGCCTAAAGATGTTAAATAGTTAAATTTTGACAGAGAATAGGCAAATCGTTAATACTACCGACTTGTCGTTAGCTAGAGTTATCGGTATAAATCTTTTGAAATAACAGAACTAGAATTAAACAAACTGTATAAAAAACGTATTAAATATTTAAGGTTTTCTGTATCATTTCGTCAGGTATCGACTTTGGTATTCTAAACAAAAAACTTCTGCCTCACCAAAGTTGGTAAATTAAATAAAGTATAATAAACTAAATTTATGACATCAATATGTCAAAGTCAATCAATTCAACAAGATAGGAAAACTCCCATCAATTCGTACCAAAAATACTATTTTTAAACAGAAATTTATTATACCAAAACAAGGAACGTTAAAAACCACACACATGACACAAAAACTGGCTCTTTTTTTCTTTGTTACCAAAATCCACATATAACACCCCGTGACAGTCACCTGAAAAGGCCCAAAAATAAATGGATGGATGGGTGTAATATATGACCGTTATAAAGGCAAATAATGAAAAACTATATAATTCACTGCATGAGGCCTTTTATTCTTTTTGAAAAAAAAAACACATAAAATGAAATAAAAATAAAGAAGAGAATTGAAGATAAATAAAAAACGAATGAAAAAGAACTTTAAATTAAAATCTGCAATCAAGTGTGATATTTACATACTACATGTAACACACAGCCACACACACTGTAACATATTTATGGCCCACCGCATGTACTCATTCAATCTCACACACAATTATTCACACACACACACACACACAAACATTAATAATTTGGCTACAACCATGTCGTTACAACATGGCCGTAACGAAATTCATATTGTATTTCTGTTCTCTTCCTTTGTACTTGTTGTTGTTATTGCTGCTGTTTGGGACGCCAACAAAAACGTCAGGTGGTATGGAAGAACCAAAAAAAAGTATAAAAAATTTTTATATTTATTTATAAGGTTTTTCAAGGCAGATAACAGCAACAAAAGCAAACAAACAAACCAACAATTGCTTGAATGAGGTCCAAATCTATACACGCTCTCCCATACAGGATACTTTAAAAGGAAATTCCTTTTTAAGCCAAAACAAGTATTACTCAAGGAAATAAAACAAAAAAAAAAAAAAAAAAAAAAGAAGTAGGAGAGGTGCTATACGTCAAATGCGCATGTAAATTTCATTTTATTGAGAAGTTTATGCAGATTTATTTACGTTGCTACTCGAACGCTGTGAGTTTTATTTGCCACTTCTTGGAGTTGAACTTGATTTAAAAGTATTGAGCATTTATTTATTTGTTTTCTTAACAAGAGCGCCGAACGAATGAATATCTTAGGAGCCAAAAAAAATGGATTATTAAACTGAATTGTTATTGCTATTAAATCATTTCATTTTGGTTGTTTTGTTTCTCCTAAAATGTTCATTGTTTTTTCATGAAATCTACACTTTTCTTAGCACTGCCCCATACAAAAATAGAGCTTTCAAGAAGCAGGTTTGTAAGGGAGAAATGTAAAAGTTTCGATTACCATCTCGCTTACGGAAGGCCTGAACTTTATATAATGTGTTCCCACTTTAAAGCAATACATTTTTTATACAAAAAGCGCTTTGTTTAACATATAAAAACTGGTGAGTGTAGCCATCAGTTTTACACACTGAATGTGTTTTACAGTTATTTTTAAATATACTCCCTGACAAACCTGCTTCGTAATAAGGCAATGGCGTGGCACTTGAAATGTTATTTTTTGTTAATAAAACTTGCTTAGAGTTCGTTCACTTTACTGCATCTCTGTATATCTTATTCCATTTTTTGAATGTACCTTTAGTGCTTCGCAAAATGATAAAATTTGTTATGGAGTGTTAAAAAAAAAATTTAAAACAAGAGTAAAAATTTTTACAATATGAATTTAAAAGGAATTATTATCTCCGGTTGATTCCTCAATTTAAATTAAAGAGACCATTTTGATTAAAACCAGAAAGTCCCACAGAAAATATAATACATGAATCCATTTGAAATTTTAAATTAAGAATTAAATTATCCATTCAAAGGTCGGTATTTGACTTAAAAGATTTCCGTATAAGTATGTAAATAGTAGAAAACTGCCCTCCATTCCATCAAAAATAGTTAAACCATAAATTTGCCAAAATTAAGATAATATGAAAAAATTTAGTTAATATGACAAATTTAGTTAATATGACAAAAATTTAGTTAATATGACAAAATTTAGTTAATATGACAAAATTTAGTTAATATGACAAAATTGAGTTTATTTAACAAAATATATATTTAATTTGACAAATTTAATTTAAGTTGACAAAATTACGTTAATTTAATCAAATTTATTTAATATGTCAAAATCTAGTTAATGAATTTGTTAGTTAATTTGACAAAATTTTATTTATTAACAAAATTAAGTTAATATGACAAAATTTAGTTAATATGACAAAATTTAGTTAATATGACAAAATTTAGTAAATATGAAAAAATTTAGTTTGACATATTTAATTTCAGTTGAAAAAATTACGTTAATTTAATCAAATTTGGTTAATATGAAAAAATTTTGTTAATTTGACAAAATTTCGTTGATATAACAATTTATAAACAAAATTAAGTTAATATGACCAAATTAAGTTAATATGACAAAATTTAGTTAATATGACAAAATTTAGTTATTATGACAAAATTTAGTTAATATGACAAAATTGAGTTTATTCAACAAAATATATATTTAATTTGACAAATTTAATTTAAGTTGACAAAATTACGTTAATTTAATCAAATTTATTTAATATGTCAAAATCTAGTTAATTTGACAAAATTTAGTTAATATGACAAAATTTAGTTAATATGAAAAAATTTAGTAAATATGAAAAAATTTAGTTTGACATATTTAATTTCAGTTGAAAAAATTACGTTAATTTAATCAAATTTGGTTAATATGAAAAAATGTAGTTAATTTGACAAAATTTCGTTGATATAACAAAATTAAGTTAATATGACAAAATAGAGTTTATTTAACAAAATATATATTAAGTTCGACAAATTAAATTTAAGTTGACAAAATTACGTTCTTTTAATCAAATTTTGTTAATATGTCAAAATCTAGTTAATTTGACAATATTTAGTTAATTTGACAATATTTAGTTAATTTGACCAAATTTAGTGATCTGGTAGGCTAGTTGGTAGTGAGCTAGTCTATAAGTGTCGGGGTGGTGGGTTCGATTCGCGCCACAGACTTTGGTTTCTCTCCTGCAGACAAGCGTAGATCTTTGCGGGAATAGCTTCGGAAATTAAAAAAAAAAAGTTAATTTGATTGCTGTTAAACTTTAAAATGCGGTATTCATATCGTTTACATATCAGGTTTTTGTCTTTATTTGAGGATTAACATCTGTCATTTATTCTAACAATGAAGTTTTTTACTTCGAAAATTCGAATCTTGTGATAAAAAACCATAATTTCCGGAAAAATTTGTATTACTATTTTAAATCGAAAAAAAGGGCATCAAAAGGACATCGATTACTCAACGAAGCCAAAGTATGTGATATCGACTTTAAATGCAACAGGTGGGTTGTGCCGTTTAGAAAATGTGCATTTGACATTGATGACTAAGGCCATCCAGGTCGGTCAAAAAAGTTCGAAGATGATGATTTTGAAGCAAAACTTCTTAGAGATTACTATCAAATAAAAAAAATGCCACACCATATGGAGCCACTAAAACACCAATTTAAAAACTTAAAGGAGCATATAGACGACATGTTTTTGTCATCTGACATGTCAAATTTCCCACTGCAAAACACATACATGTCGTGTGTTACCTTTTTAACTTTGCTTCTGTAAAAGTCAGACGCAAAGTCATCTGACAAAATTTCAATTAGAGCTGCTCTATTTTCTTCTGACAAACCATCTGACATCAGAAATCTATGCCAGGAAGAAACTAGCAGCGGCGTCAACTATTGACGGAATCATTAGCCGACTGAAGTTAATATTTTACAATACCAAGATATGTATGCTCATCACACCATTGAATAAAATTTATGTAAATATATACATAAAAACCGTTTAATTATAAAATTCTAAATTGGTATCTTTAAAATAAAAGAAAAAATGTTAAGATGGCTAAATTATTTTACGGTGCAAATAAATATTTTCGTGGCGGCAGCAAGCTATTTTGAAACCGAGAACTACTTTGGTTTCTGCAATAACAATGCGAAAAAAAACTGAGACAATGTCAGAAGCAATTTACATGTACGTTTGTGATCGAATATTATAAACCTTATGTAAAACAGCAATTTTGACAGACATGAACAATTACATGTGACTTGAAAATTTGACATGTCAGATGACAAATACATGTCGTGTACGGGCGCCTTAAACAGGATTCTGAAAAAAGCAAGGGATTTGTGTACCCCACAAAAGTAAATGCTGGTAGACTTTAAAAATACTTCTTAAATGTAGGTAATTTAAGAACAAAATTTTTGCTTTAACTTACTAATGGCGATAAAAAAAAGGTATCCATTACGAAAACCTTAAGCGCAAAAATTCGAATGTGAAGCTTGACCCAAGAGCCGAATCAAGGTAGAAGCCGAAAATTTATGATCCGCTGCAACCACTTGATTCGCCCACTACAATTTCTTTTAATCGGTGCATAGCAAATTGCTAAAAATTTCGCATATCGCATTTCTAGAGTGTACCCTATTTGGGACCCATGGGCAATCATAGCCTTGGCAGAATAAAGCTATGTTATAAGGTTAAGATTCATGTTCTGTACGCCAAATATAATTAATATATCTTCATCTACATACATTAGCTTTATTTGCCTTTAAAGGATTCTAGGAAGGGTGCTTATATCGGCCCTATGGTTAATTTTGGACCTTCCAGCACAATATTTTGTCATGACTTAGTAGATATGGTAAAAGCTGATGGCATTATAATCTATTTTCGGGAGACGTATTTGAATGGTCAAATAAGACAATATTGCAATAAAATAAGTTTAGGCCAAATTCAATCTTGAGACAAACATAATACGATTGCTTAAGGCGACCGTACACGACATGTTTTTGTCATCTGACATGTTAAAATTCCCACTGCAAAATACATACATGTCGTGTGTTACCTTTTTAACTTTGCTTCCGTAAAAGTCAGATGCAAAGTCATCCGACAAAACTTTAATTACATAGCGTCTTCACCTGACAATTTTTTGTCATACCAAACGTCAAAGTCTTTATAAAAAATTTTTGTCAGCGTTTTTTTAATATGAAGTTTGACGTTTGGTATGACAAAAAATTGTCAGGTGAAGACGCTATGTCTGGGTTCATACGGCTCATGTCTTATTGACAAGATTGCTACTTTATAGGCGGGAGGGACGAGGGGAAAAGAAACGAGTACACAGATGCATGTACTGTCTTTACTTTTTGCTTTTTCATTCGTTTAATTTTGTTATTGTTTTCAATATCAAAAAACCACATGTCGTCCACATGACATGAATCATTTGAACGCCAATTCATGTTCAAAGAAGAAAGAGGAAGAATCTTGTCAATAAAACATGAGCTGTATGAACTCAGACTATGTATGAGCGTGCTCTATTTTCTTCTGACAAACCATCTGACATCAGCAATCTATGCCGATAAGAAATCGGCAGCGGCGTCCACTATTGACGGAATCATTAAGATGGCTAAACTATTTTACGGCGTAAATAAAAACTTTCGTGACGGCATTTTTATTTTGGTTTTTGCAACAACTATGCGAAAAAAACAGATACAATGTCAGAAGCAAATTACATTACGTTTGTGACCGAATATTAAAAACCTTCTGTAAAAGTGCAATTTTGAATGACATGCACAATTACATGTGACTTGAAAAGTTGACAAGTCAGATGTAAAAAACATGTCGTCTACATGCACCTTTATGGCCACAAATACTCAATTCCGAAAAGAAGCTTGTATGTGTACCAAATTTCACCAAATAATCATCAAAATTGCGACAAAAAAGAAGTTGAGTTAGTGATTACTTGAAAAAATTCCAGTAAATTTTTTTTAGTTGTTTTCCACTCCTTTGACTACGCCCTTTTAGTATTTTGTGCACTGTGACGCCATTTGTAGTCCGACCATAAAATGTTGCATATCGTAATTTATGGCTTCCTTTTTACCTGGAATGCTTTTTAATTCGACATCAATTTTGGACCATCTCGGATCCATCCCCACCTTAATGCCGGGAAGCCAGCCATCCTGCCAGCCGGACAGACATCGTTAAATCGATTCAAAATATCGAGAGGGACATATAGAAACAAATTGCTTTACTTAATTTAGCTTAATTAAATTTAATATTTTTCTCTACAGTTATTCAGCTTGTGTAAACAAAATTGATTAATCTAATGCTATGTTCACGCATAAAAAGCGTTGCATGTAACTTTAGAACTCATGGTATGAACTTCCAGCTTTAGGAAGTGAGCTAGTTAATCAGTGCGAGGCTTGTGGGTTCGAATACCGCTATTGACTCAGGGCGGTTTCACTACAACGGGCTGGTGGTCTTAGCTACTCAAGCTCGGTTAATTGAATTGGAATACAATTTGTAATTGCAATTGCTACCCTTAGGACGGATTTTCGTAATGCAGATTCAGTTTAAACTTAATTTAACGTAGTCTGAATCTCTGATTTTTCCGGCGAAATGTGAAATTTTTTTTTTATTTCTTTTAAGACCAACGTTTTAAGCAAAACTAAGCTGATTTGTAACAAAACTTGGTAATGGAGCACAAATCTGTTTTCCGATTAACTGAACCTAGTTTAACTTAGATCTCAAAAACCCAGCCCTAATAAAATTAAAAAGAAAAGTATGTATGTATACCATAGAACTGCAAAATCACTATTTTTCTTGATTTATTCATACGCTAAAATTTAAATTAACTCTTTGCCTGCAAAACAAAGTTCAACGTTGGTAATTTTACCATCGTTTTGTACACATTTGATTTGTGTATGTGTGAGTTTTTTATTAAAAGTGCTTTGTTTGCATTAATTGTTGCACACGCAACAACGCAAATACCGAAAATCAAAAGGCAAAAATTCTTATGCTTTTGCATTCAAGCAGTCATTGTCCACTCGATTAGCCAACGACGAACTAAATTGGTATGAGTACGAGTCGCTTTGTTACATTAACATTAACAGCAATAACAACAACAATAACAACAATACATTGTCTTCTATTTATATGGAAATTGTTTGTTGTTGTTTTTGTTTAATTTTTTTTTTCTTGTACTACCCCTGCAAATAGAATTGGACCACCTGATCCATTTTGATAAAATGGACTACTCCATGGACTCATCCGATGTAATGCAAGCATGGACCATTTCATTGTTAAAAAGTGTTTGTAGTGACGATTTTTAACGACATGCTTTCGTTTTTAAACGACTTCAAAACTAATCCTCTTGAGTATACCTTGGAGTAGTTTTAAAACTACTCCTTGGTGGTCCAAAGGTGGGTTATATGGTCCTCTCCTAGGACATCGTAATGTTAAATAGACCAGGTTTTTTCCATACATTTGGGTTAGTTTCGGACTAGTCCTGGTCCCTTGTGGACTACTCTTTACAAGCGTGTTTGGACTGGTCTTATTATTTTCAGGGACATAGTAACTGCTGAATGCCTACATGAGTAATGATTGCTTGATTTTTGGCCTTTTTGTTTGTATTATTTTTTTCTTTACCAAAACAATCATTGTCGGACCAAACACACACAGATCTTAATTGACAAACGAAGCTAAACGATGGTATAAATAACAAAGCACGATGTGAATTATTTGAATGACTGGAAACCAACAGCGAATGTGTGCGGTTGCGCAAGTTTGATTGTATGACCGCAAGTGAGTATATTTGTTGGTATTCATTTAATGCGATTTTTTTGTAATCGCACAAAGCCGTTCTCTGATGTATACTGATTCGTTAGGCGTTTTTCTTTTTATTTTTATTCGGATCAACTTAACATTTCTTAAATAGGTTTCCTTTTATTAAAATCGAATAAATATGCAACATTTCTGCACAACTAAAAATATGTCGGTAATTTTAATATAATTTGTTGATAGAAAAACCTGTGTAGATTTGTTTAGTTAAAACCAGTGTTCGAAAATAAACACTAAATATCGTTTCTTAATGTTCGGTTCGGTAGATTTGTGGAAAACACAAACGCTAATAGTGTTTGTGTAGAAAATCATTAAAAAAATAACGTTTCCCTGTTAGTCATCTTTCGAACACAAAAATATTACTGTTTTTATCAAACTCAACAAAAGATGTGAACATTTAATTCCGTTCGGTTTTTTTTTTTTTTTTTTTTGAAAATCCACAAACTTCAATGTGTTCGGTTTGGCTCATTAATGTTCGTCCCTTTTGGCTGGTAAAAAAACCAAACATTTTTTACAAAAACAAAATACACACACGAAAAAAAACATTATAGAACATTAAAATATAATGTTTGTCTACAGTATCACTACAATTGTTCTGTTTTTTTAACGAAGAACCGAATATTATATAATGGTAGTTACGAACGGCATTAAGGGTTGTGTATGTCTACACAATCACTAAAAAAATAGATAACGTTCCTGGGTGTGTGAGCCGAACGTTAAATAATGTACTGTTTATTTTCGAACACTGATTAAATCTATTCAAATAAATTTAATTTGCTAAAGTATATTTTAAACAAAAATTATATTAATAATTGGAACAAAATTTGTTAATTGAAGTAAACTTTTACAGATTTCAATTAAAATCTCTTGGTTGTTGAAGAAGTACAAAAATATGGTATCGTAGTTAATTTGGTTAAGTGTACAAAATAAAAGTTATTCAATAGGTGCGTCAAGAGCAAGCAGAGTTGTAAAAAACTGCAACCAATTGGCATTGAAATCAAAATGATGTCAAACCAACTGATTTTATTATTATTTGATTACAAAGTTATTTTAGTTTTCATAATGAAATCTTGTCAAAATTGCAATATTTTGAGATTTTAATTATATTAAAATTTATTCTGATTTAATTTTGTTTGCAATTACTGGAATTTGTTTGCAATTAATTAATAAAAGAATTGATTCAAACAAAAAATTGATGATATCAAATCGTTCAAATTGAAATCATACATTAAATTTTTAGGATTTTAAATGAAATCTAAAAATTAGCAATCATTTACGAGATTGATTGCAATAAAATCGATTTCTGGATTACGATTCTTTGGGTAACTTAATATTTTCTTTTAAAAAGGGTAACTGAAAATAAAAACTTTGAAACCGTAGACCACCCTTTTGACTTAAATGTATCAAGGCAAATTGCCCCACTGTTTAATTTACACAAAATAATTATTATGACCACATTGAAGCTGGAGTATTGAAAATTGTATTTAGACGTATTCGAAACTCTTTGTTTATGTATGTGTATTTGTGTATGTATGCGTAGCATTATGTTAAAGTATTTATGTGTTAAATTTCAAACCATAAATTTAATTTATAGCAATATTTGATGGTTTCTAAGCGTTCGGTTTTAAGATTTTTTTTCCCCCCTTTTTTATTTAAGCAGTTTCCTTTTTATTTTTTTCTGTATAGTCAAAATGATTTATGAGTTTTTTATGGTGAAATGAGTCTGACAAATAAAAATTCCTGTTGTGTATTCGAATCATTTAAAATATATTTAAGAATTAAATGGCTAATTGTTTATTTGTGAGGTATTAAATCAAAAATTTTGACTATAATTTCAAATAATTTTTCAGTAAGATGATTTTTTTTTTAAATAACAGTTCTTAGAATTTCAAATACAAAGAATTTCAATAAAAAACTTTTGGGAATTGGGAAATATTTAGATTTTTTTTTTAATAATTATTAATGATTATAATCAGACAAAAATTTTTTAGAATGGTTTTTAATTAAAATTTTTCTAATAACCATATAAAAATTTTCTTTATTTACAACTTCATTTGCACATTTGCGTAATTATTTTATATGTGGCATATAATTGCTCTGTAATAGGGGAACCCTTAAAGAAAATGTCAGATTTAAGAACAATAAATAAATTTAAAATAACTCCAAAAAATGATGCAGAATATCAAGAATTTTATTAATCTAAAAAAAAAATTTTAAGGGTCACCCTAAACGACATTAAAACCTTTAGTGCTTTTTTGTATCTTTTTGCAACAAAAAAATACAATTTGTGTCCATTTTTTTAAGAGTGTGAGTATTTAAGTATTTGTTTATAATTTACACATGCAATTACCAAAAACATAATGTCTCATAAAAACACAATTAAATCGTGTTTTAATGCTGCCCATGATACAGATACATGTTGTATGTGAGAAACAAAAAAAAAAAACAAATATATATATTATTTTCCTGTTAAAATTGTTAGTTCTTGACCAATTCATACAAAACTAAATTCCAGTAAAATCAACTCTCTACAATAAACTGCCACACAAAATTGATAACATCTTTCCCAGGCCACCATCCACTCCACTCCATAAACTCATTTACAACATTTTGAGACTGTTTAAATATTTGCTGTAGACTTTTGCTATGCAAAAATAAACAACAACAACAGCAACAACTCTTGCAACATCGTTATCTTTCTACAAGAGTAACAAAAAAAAAAGCAGAAAAGTATATAAAGTGGCAAAAACAGATTCATTATAAAGACCATTACTTGGCATCATTAAGGATGCTTTTCATGGTCATTATTTTAAGGCAACAGCTGTGTCTAACTTTTGTCTAGGGGTTGGGGTGTATCAAAAAAATTACCAACTACAACAATCTCAGCAATAACAACATGAGACAGCATTTGCTAAATAAGGCCAACAATGAGACCTAATAATGTTGCAGGAATTCTTGCAAAAAAACGTATTCATACTCAAGTATTTTGTTTAGAGTGTATAGTGTTCTTAAAAACAAACAAGAATAATTCGGCTTAGCCGAATTTTGGTTTCCCTTTATGAAAAAAAATGTGAATAACTTTTTATAAAATAATTACACAATCAGCCTTATTCCAGTTGTCGTTGTCGTAATCGCTCAAGTCGTTTTTTGTAAGAGATTAAAGTAACACACAACCATTGTTCTTTAATCTCTTACAAAAAACGACTTGATCGATTACGACAACGACAACCGGAATAAGGCTGAATAATAAAAACTTGAGTGTTTGTAATTCTCATTCACCTTGAAGTTGTATTTGCATAATTTCTTCAGCTTTTCTAAAGTTTTTGGGAAAAGGTTTCCTGATGATCTGGCCTAAGCAACAAGTGAAATGCGCATAGGAACTTGCTTATCTTCCAACAATAAGTTTTAGTGTACACGCAAAAAAAATACCAATGTTAAATTAACTTGGCGAAATTTTGATTGAGAATCATAGTAAACTAGCTGACCCGACCGACGTTGTCCTACCCAAATTAAGAAAAATGTTTGCGTTCTATTTTTAAAATCCGTTAAAAAGATACGAACATTTGATAGAAAAATTAGTAAAATCGATGGAGCCGTTTTCTGATTTTAGGTAAATCGAAAAAAGTGGGCGCTAAAGTGGGCGGGGCAAAAGTTTCTTTCCGTAAAAACCTAAGTTGGACCATGGCGATGATTTTAAAGAAAAAATCGTCCAAATCGGTCAAGCCGTTCTCAAGTTATGCGCTTAATAGAAAAAGTGGGCGTAAAAGTAGGCGTGTTAAATTTTTCTTTCGATGAAAACTTAAAATGGATTAATACGAGCATTTAAAAGAAAAATTGTCAAATCGATGGAACCGTTTTCTGATTTTAGGTCATTCGAAAAAAGTGGGCGGGGCAAAATTTTCTTTTCGTATAAAAAATAAGTTGGACCATGGCGATCATTTTAAAGAAAAAATCGTCCAAATTATATATATGAAAATTGGATTTTGCCACGTCCCTCCGCCCGCAGACTGAAAATCAGACTTGACAGTGTCACCCGCCTGAATATTCTGAAGATTCCCTGAAAATTTCATCAAAATCGGCCCAGCCGTTTTGGAGTCCATACGTTACATACATACATACATACACACACACATCCTATTTTATATATATAGATTTCTGTAAAAGTATGCCCTTTATTTAAATTTATCATTATTTCATATTAATTTGAAAAATATTAAAATTACCTTAAATCACGTTTATTTAATATTATTCACTGTTAATATAACATTGTTCAATATTCAAACCATAAAAACCTGTTTTACTTGTCTTGTATAGAAAAAAACAACACCATAAAAATAAAAACATACATTTTTTATTTTCATGCTTAAAATATGTTGTAAAAAGAAGACAATTCCCGTATTCTTTTAGTTAAAATTATTTAGTTAAATAGTACATCAAGTTTTCAAAGTAGAATGATGACCCAAACCATATCGGGCCATTCAGTTGATGCTTAACAAAGGAGAATACAAAATAAGTGAAACATGTGTTACACACTGAAAGAATTTTCTTCGCAATACCAATGAATTTTGACATTAATCCCATGAAAAATTGCATTAAAAAGAAACCTATGCAGCGCTTCGTTGGATCAATGAAACATTCACCAATTACATTACATTAGATCTATGAATATTATTCATTGGATGAATACTTTCAATAAAGTAAAATTTTTTTTTTTTTTTAATTATTTTATTTTTTTTTATTTTTTTAATTATTTTTTTTTTCTTTTTTCTTATTTTATTTTTCTGTATTTTATTTTATTTTTTCTGTCTCTGGCGGGATTCGATCGCGCAACCTCGGTGCTGATAGACTAGCTCACTACCAGCTAGTCTACCGGGGGACTGTAGTTTTTGGATAAAAAACTATGTTTTTTACTCAATTAAGAGCGTAAATATGAGATTAAATTGTCCATAATAACAATAACAACGTTGATTAAAAGTGGATTGAAAAGTTGTGTTTCATTACTATAATGACATTTTAATTGACATAATGAAAATTTAAATTTATGAAGGCAATTAATTATTGAAATATGTTGCTTTTATAAAAAAAATTTTTGATTTCATAAATTTAATGGCATACATGTAACATTAGATGTATGAAATTATTAAATCTTAAATTTTTTAATTAACAATTAAACATTTTTTTAAGGAAACTATAATTTTGTATTAACTTTGTATATTGTTTTTTTATGTTCCCAATTAAAATTTTTTGTTTAACTTGGACAAACTTAAGTTTTCATATATCCAATGAAAATTTTTAACGAAATCCAATGAAGCGATTTTAACGAAAATTCTTCATTTTAACTATGAAATTCCATTTGAACAATGAAAATTTTCATTTACACAAGGAAATTTTTTTTATGAAAATGATTCATTAAATATATGAAGCATTTTTCTTTCAGTGCAGTGGTAAGTGTCTTGAATTATTCTTAAATAAATGCATATGACTGTTAAATCACACTCAAACCAACTTTATTCTACATTAAATTGACGTTGTTTCAACTTTAACTAACTTTCATTCAACGTGATTCGGATTGTTATTTCAATATAAATGACATTTGGCTCTAACTTTATTGCAATGTTAAATTAACATGATTTATGGTTGTTTTAAAAGAAAAAAATGTTGTTCGCAAGTTATTGTAAAATCATGTTAAATTAACATGAAGTAACTATGAAGCAAAATCAATACCGAAAACGGTTAAATCAACCTTGTTTTCAACGATTTTACATTGATTTTTTTCTGTGTGTATTTATCAATAATTAAAAATTGGGATTTTCAAATTCACAACAAACTAAATCTAGTTAATGAAAGATTTTGTATTCCCAAAAATAATTTTGATAATTTCATGGAACGTTAGGTTTTTAGGTGTACTAAAATGTATACCGACTAAGTTCTAAGATAGTAAGCTTTATATGGGTCCTATGGTACGTTTTAGACCGATCATTACATTTTTGGAGCTATTTAAATATATATCGGGTGATTTTTTTAGCTATTATTGGACCGTACTTCTTCAAAGATGATGCGAATCGTAACGTAACTGTGAATAGTGAGCGCTACCATGAGATGATATGTTCAAGCTCATGTCTATACACACATACCCGCTTCAATTGACGCATTAGAAGACAACATTGAAGCATTTATTCATGAGATACCGGCCGAAATGTTGGAAAGAGTATGCCAAAATTGGACTAAGCGGATGGACCATTCGAGGCTCAGTCACTGTCAACATTTGCATGAAATAATCTTCAAACATTAAATTATATGGACCGTACTATCGATTCAAATAAAGATTTCATGAATTTTTCTGAATTTTATGTGTTTTTTTTTTTCAACTTTCCTAAAGCTCTTAAAATATCACCCGATAGAAGCAAACATTTGACACCAAACCATTCCTATCTATTGAATCGTTCAAAAGTAGGCGTTTTTCAAAAGATGTATTGATGGACAGACATACGGACATGGATAGAGAATATAAAGTTTATATTGTCACCTAAAATGCGAAAGGGCATAAGAACACTTTTTATTTTTTTACAGGAGAAGTGAAAAACTTTACAAAATCAATAAAAACAAGTGTACTTGACGTTCGAATTTCTTATATATACAGAGGTGTTCTGGAAATCGAAAACGCAAAACGCAAGAATTTGGAAATTGTTTTTAATACATTTTTAATCAAACTTGTATAATATTTGTTATAAAATTCTATTTAATAGACAAATCCTTTTATAATATTTGTCCTTGAATTATTTTATTAAAAAAATCTTATGAGAAAACCACGTTTGAAATGCATGCGTTTTACGTGCTCGGTTTCCAGAACACCCTTGATAGTCGCCATTTTTTATCGCAGGGATGTAAAATTTTTTGTGAACATGTAGTTCAATAAAACGAACAAAAATCAATTAAAACTCTATTTCGATTTTTTTTTTTGTTGTTTCGGTCTTTTTCATTTTAGATGACTATACATACTTTATGGGGTCCTAAATGAATATCTCTTGGTATAACATACAGAAAGACAAACGAAGTATGCAGTTTTTTTTACCATTCGTGGTGGTAAAGGGTATACAAAAGAAAAACCTAACACCCACTTAGTTCATTTGGTTACTTAAATAAATGTACATACATAAGTTTTTATGTAAATGCATTCATAAAAATCTTTTTATGAAAACTTTCAAATGCAATTATGCAGCATTTTTTAATATTTTATATACACAAAATATTAAAATTTTCCAGAGATTCAAAACACAAAATAAATATTTATTAATGTGCTATTTCTAAAAAACAGGCAAGTGAGTGTGTAGTAAAATTTATGACAAAATCATTCAAAGAGCTGAGTGCACAATTACTTGCCTGTCATTTGGAAACAGCACACAAAGATGTAAATTGTATAAAAACAGTTGCAAAATAGATCTACGATCTTAATTTGTTTACTGTATATCATTCCGTGCGACAAATCTGGTCGCCCATAATACACTTAAAAACATGAAATGTCCTTTCAATCTTTATTCTTGGCTGACAAAGCTTGATGTTCATATGAATAAACGGATATTCATCTGAAGAAAATCAATAGAATAAAAAGAAAAAAAAAACAGCTCGCATTCATACCTAAACAAGAGCGGAAAGAGTTTTCTAGCTGTTAAAAATTATAATGCCCTGGAATAGCGCGGCAGCAACGCTTTGCAATTTTGATAGCGCGTTTAGTAGTGAAGTTTAGCAATTTAGCTTTTTTAAGATCAACCTCGCGGTTTTATCTTAAATTTTTTATTTCTTTTATGTAGGATTTATTAAAGAAGAAAGTAAGAAAAACTGTTCGTGAAACAACGCAACGCCCCGATAGGCCAGTTGGTAGTGAGCTAGTCTATCAATGGGCTGAAGGTCTACGTTACTATTACTCGGTTAATCAAGTAAGAATATAATTTTTAATTGTATTTGTAACTCTTATTAAATAAATTTTTTTTAAATAACTAGAATTAATTTAACATTCCAGCGACGTTAGAACTAAATGATATTGAAATAACACTACGATTTACGTTGAATGAAAGTTATTTTTAGTTGAAACAACGTAAATTTCATGTAGATTCAATTTGATTTGAGTGGACAATAACAGTGAGAAGAAGCTTAAGAGACATGTTATGTTTTTATTTAAGAATAATTCTAAGCACTTACCTTCTAAACCAGAGAGAAAGGGAGTGTGAATATTATTATTTATTTTCCTGTTACACATATTTCACTTT
The DNA here is from genome assembly GCA_930367215.1 of Pollenia angustigena. Lineage (NCBI taxonomy): Eukaryota > Metazoa > Arthropoda > Insecta > Diptera > Polleniidae > Pollenia > Pollenia angustigena. The sequence continues at coordinate 48,420,541 of OV884058.1, forward strand.
TGTTGTATTCACTTTTGTTTACAGAAGCGCTTACAATTAAAAGACACCAGCAGAATGGCCCGATATGGTTGACTAAAACCATTCTGCGTTGAAAGTTTTATGTAATAAACTAAATAATTTTAACAAAAAGAATACGGGAATTTGTCTTCTTTTTATAAATTATTTTCGTATTGGGAGTCACGCCCAAAGGCGAGGGCTCCCTTACAACGACTTGCAAATGTAGAAGTTGCGGCGACGAAATAGAGGAAGAGTCAACAAAACATATTGGCTGCCAATGACCGGCATTCGGAGATTTAGGGCTTGAACTGTTTAACAGCCTCCACTCCTTTATTGAATCAACCGGGTGGCTGAGTAAAAATATTAGCAGCGTAAAATAAGACCCTTGGGAGACGGTACAAAATGGTAACACAACAGGAGCTAATTAATGGTCCCACATGAGCTGTACTTGATTACGGCTGCCAGCCGTACCTAACCTAACCTATAAATTATTTTAAACATGAAAAGAAAAAAAACTTTATGTTTTTCTTCTTGTATTGTGGTTGTTGTTTTTACACAAAACTACTAAAAAAGGATTTAATGGATTCAATACTGAACAATGTTATCTTAACATTTTTCATTTTAAATTAATAAGAAACAATGACAAATTTATATAAAATTCATACCCTTGCAGAAATTTACTATGATTTTAAATCAACATTGCGCCTTGTTAATTTAACATTGTTATTTTTTTCTGTATGAATTATAAAACAGGATTTTGAATCTGTAAAATATTTTATAAAAGACATGGTCAAACCCCCTTTCGAAAAAGGCAGAGCAGAATAAGTAAATGTTCATTAAGAATGAGTTTGTAGACCTCCTTAACCCTGGATGGTTACTGTTCGTCGAACGGACGAAGCTCATTTACTCGTTATCATATAACTTTTTTATGTGTATTAAAAATACGCTCTTTTTTCAACAACGTAAGCTGATAATGAAAGTTTTAAAATGTTAATTACCCAGGGGCGAATTTGTCGATTACAGAAGCGATGATGCGATAGACACGAGTAAGATAGTAATGCACACCATCTGAATTACAACCTAGTACACTTTTTCGAATGCATTGCCGCGTTTGTGGAGTGAACGCCTACCACTTGCACACAAAGTAAGCGGGATAGTGATGTGTTCATTCAATAAATATAAACTCAGTACTGCTTCACACACATTGTAAGCAGCCAGTAGACAGTCTATACACAATCTCGCTTACTTCGTGAGCAAGTGGTAGGCGTCTTGCACACAACTTCGCACACATTGTAAGCAGGCACTAGACAGTCTATACACAATCTCGATTACTTCGTGGGCAAGTAGAAGTAAAAGATGAACGAAATTCATTTTTGTAAAGTCCATACACTTCCGTCATACACTTTGTAAGATAGAATTCATTGAACACGAAGTGATACACACTTCATTGAAGAGATGTGATGTGGTATGCAAAGCCGCTGGGTAATTTGAAAAGACAAAAAAAGAGTTCAAATTCGTATTGAATTTTGAGAGAGAAGAAGAACTTTTATTTTGTTTGCTTTATTTTATTATATTTTTTAATAAAATACAAAGAGTTTTTTGATTTTTTAGAGTTATTTTTTTAATTATTAGAATTATTTTTAAATATTTCGTCGATTTGACGAAAAGTAATCTTAATGTATTTAAATAAAGAGTTACCTTCCAGGGTTAAAGGGCTGAAAAATGGAAGCAAATGAAATTTTTCCTGATAGGAATTTACCATGGGCCTCATAGAAAGCTTGGTTTATAACTAAAAGATTTTATATAAATCTCACTTCCCAAATATTCTTACTATCGGTGGAAGGCATCCAAAATTCGGCGCAGCCGAATATAACACTTGTTAGTTCAACTTTATTTGCATAACGAATGTTCATTTTGGGTACAGAACTTTTTTCCTCGTCCGATCGCTCATGTCTCAATCAAGCCGGATATTTATAAGTTAACTTTATAGGATCAGTTAAGCGTGGTTTAAACATGGAAAATATTTATTATACGATTTTTTAAAGTCATTCTTAATAAATTCAAATAATTTTTTTTTTTTTTTTAATTTAAAGCTTTTAAAGTTTATATTGTATTAAATCTATTTTAAAATAAAAATTGTCTTTCCTGAAAAAGGCTGTGTAAAACTTGCCTATAAAAAAAAATAATCAAATAATCATCATTATCCTTATAGTCATTTGTACGGAAAAGTGTGTTAATGACCAAAATCAACAGCAACAACACATAAATAAATCCCCAACAAATTGATGATGTTGAATGGATAAATGAAATCAACATTTTACATGACGACTCATTGTACATTGAAAAGATTTTGAACAGATTTTTCTTTTGTAAGGAGATGGTTGATTCGAGAAACGGTTGGAGTATGAATGAATGGTAAAAATATAAAGCCTATAAGCTTTTCTTTAAAGCTTAGACAAAAAAAAAAAAAGAAAACAACAATTGAAAGCAACAAAAACGTGCTTAACATTTTTTGTAAATTCAACCCAGAAAAACAGCTTGTTAGTGGTGGCAACATGTGTTACCACAAAAACAAAAAAGACAGCTCTTTTTTAGCTTTAGAATAAAGGCAAAATAACATACCAGGGATAAGGAATTGCAAATCGCACAGCAAATTATATTAGTCATGGCCCAAGGCAGACCAAAAGAAATTAATTCAGTTGGCTGTTGGAGAATTGGCTGGAAAAAGTACATTTGCACTAAATGAAAGTTTAGATATAGTAACAACAAAATGTTTTATATTCTCTTAATTGAGGGTTAACCGGCGTTGATGAGGTTTTAACTGAATTTAAGAGGGTGCGTATGAGCATACTGTCACATTTGGTTGACCATACGTTGCCTTTATGTTGGATTTTAGATTTTCTTCTACGTATGGAATGACTTTTAACTGGCAAACTTTTCTTTTGAAAATTTTCTTAATTACTTTTTACAACAATTAAATTTAATAAGTTTTAATAATTAATTTTTCCTTTGTTGTTTTTGGGTTTAATTGCAGGTTTGGTTTCAAAATCGCCGCACCAAATGGCGCAAACGTCATGCTGCTGAAATGGCCACCGCTAAACGTAAACAGGATGATATGGGTGGCGACAATGGTGATGACTGCAGCGAACCCATGGATAGTGATAATGAAAGTCTGGATATTGGTGAAAATCCTGTGCAAAGAAAACGCAATCGTATGGAAGATAATTATAGACATTAATTATTAAAATGAAAAGAAAATAATACTAAATTTATAAAACAGTCACACGAATTTAATTTAAATTAATTTTTATAAAAAGTCATAACTTTTTTTTTTATTATTATTAAGAAAATTTTGCAAAAAAACAGAACACAATTATTTTTAAAGGGTCAGTTGTTTTGTTGTTAGTTAAGGTTATTTAACCAAGTAAAATAAAGTTTAATTGAAAAAAGTTTTAATATGTTAGATTTTTGCTTTGAATTTTGTCAATAGAATCGTTTTACACTAAGAAAGTTTTTGTTTTTTCGCAGTAATAGCTTGCAATGAATCATAAAAGGGGTTAGTATTAACTCAAAATTTAATAATTTTCTGTAGAATCAAGACAATTTTTAATTTAACTTTAAAAGCATATGAAAAAGAATGTTTAAACCAAGCTTTTCATTAACAAATAGTAGACAAAATAGCACGATGTTGATATTTTCAAAAAAGTGAAAAAATAAACATTTTGAGTTAATACCCTCTTTATGATCAAGTGCGATTTGTAAACTATTGGAAAATCGGGTGAATTTTTTTTTTCAAAAACTATAGTTTTTTATTAAAGTGGTTACTCCGGTTACATAAAACAGTTTTCTGAAGCATATGAAACTATGCTCCCCCTCTGAAACCACTTGCAGAGATAACTTTCAAGATTTCGACAATGGCGAATTCAGAAGCTTTACCTGATAAAGGTTCACGGTAATCACAAACAGATCTTTAAGAACGATTAGGAGTAAAACAAGAAGTCGTATTCACTTTTTCCAATGCAATAAATTTGTATACTTAAGCGAGAAAATATTTTTAAACCGAAGCCGAGGGACATTAAAAACCGATCTGCATATTGAGAAGGCTTGAAATGAAAAAAAATTAAAAAATATTGCTTCTGTCTTTATCCTAAAAGATTCAAAAAGTTAACAATTGTCCCGTTTTTCAGCCTCGAAGCCTCAAAAGCGAGAACTATTTTAGACTTCCCACATTAGTTTTTAAGCCTAATAAATGACTGATTGTTTTCTTTGTATCCTTTTCCATGTCTACATTAAGTCTCAGATCATATGATGCAAGTCTTATTGACCAGCTGGCTACTTTATAGGCGAGAGAGACGAAGGGAAAAGAAACAAGTACTCAGCTTGATGTACTCTACATATACGTTTTGTTTTCTCATTCGTTATATAAAAAACGCACAAAAGTTTATATATTTCATACATAAAAAAGTAATACTTCGGTAATAATGGTGTTTTCTTTTCTACAAAAAAATTTAACATTTTATTTAAAAAAATGCAATTTGGTGTCTGTTTCTTAAAAATTTTGCTCCCGAAAAGTGCGGCTTGTTTTATTCTAAAAAAAAAACGCACCCTTTTCGGGAGGTAAAATTGTGTAAACGCCGATGATAGTCCAAAGAATAAAATATGATAAATTAATCAACAAGACTTGCATCGTATGACTTGGGACAAAGCAAATAAATCTAAATCAAATTTCGTTAAAATGAGAGCGGGAAAGAGGCAGAGCAAGAAAAGGGTCACATGAAGGGTAACCGTTAGAAAATTTAAAAAGTGGCACAGAAGGTCGAAAAGAAAAATCATGTAGCAACGTTATTTTCGGGAATACAAAGTTTATTAAAATTCCCAGTTTTTCATATTTGATATATACACTAAAATTTATTGTTGAGGGAAAGCTAGCTTCTAAAGATTTTAGAAAAGCCAAAAATATTAAACAAATAAAACCCTGAAGCGAATAAGAGTTATAAACACTCTAAGTCTTACTTGTAACAATATCAAAGCTTAAACAAAACACCAACAATAAACAGTGTGTTTATCTTTTCTTACAGCATTCCCTTTTAGTCATCTTTCGAACACAAAAATAATAATGTTTTTATCAAACTCAACAAAAGACGAGAACATTTAATACATGTCGGTTTTTTTTAAAATCCACAAACTTCATTGTGTTCGTCGGTTCGGCTCTTTAATGGTTGTCCCTTTTGGCTGGTAAATAAACCAAAAATTTTTTACAAAAACAAAATACACATACGAAAAAAAAGCCCGTAAACTAATTTTACACAATGCACACACAAGCTGTTCGGTCGTTGCTAAAATTTTTTGTCTGCTCATTTCTTTATAAATGTGAAAAAAGAAACAGAACACTATATAAATGTTCGTGTCCTTCTTGAAAGTAGTTACGAGTGCTATAAAGGGATGTGTTCGTCTACACAATCACTAAAAAATAGATATCGTTCTTGAGTGTGTAAGCCGAATGCTTAATAATGTACTGTTTTTTCGAACATTGATAGTGGTAAGCAAAAACGACACTGTTTACAAACCTACATACATCAAAAAAGGTTATCGTGGTTGGCGATTTTGTTGCAAAAATTGTCGTTAGGATTCTTAAATCACGACAGTATATACACATTAGACTGGTCGCAACTTTTTTTTTTTTTTAATTTAATTGTTTGCGCTGCTTAAAATATGTGGTTTGGTGTAAGAAATCATGATCTAATTTTTCAGGTCAATCCGACGGTGCCTAGCCGTGCCGGGTGGGGCCCAAAGTTCCCCATATTATAAAAAAAAACATATTTTCTATCAGATCTTTATAGTTATACTAGTTGAAAAGCCGAAAATCAAAAATATGGCTTCGTTACGATCTTCCGCAGAGAAAGTACTTCAAGTGTGCCAAATTTCAGCTTCCTATGTCATCAGATGGCTTCAGAAAGTTGCGGAAAGAATAGGACATACATGCAAACATCCTGACATACTAAGAAATTATATATTGTGTAGATAGATTAAAGTATTTGCTGTTTAATATTTTAGTATGATACGAACGAAAGATTTTTAACCTAATTCGGGGTCGCTGAATCCAGTGGTGCTAGCCGTTTTTTTTTTAGTTTAGCTTTGGTTTTCGAGATATACCGTTATTTCGAAAATTATGGATGTTGCACAACATATGTTCGCGTAACTCAAAAACGCTTTAGCTTATTGAAAAACTAAAAAAACCCGTCGGATTGACCTGAAAAATTAGATAATGATTTCTGACACCAAACCTCATATTTTAAGCAGCCCAAACAATTAAATTTAAAAAAAAAATCCCATACAAGATGCGACCAGTCTAATACACATGCCCAAATTTCGTCTAACTATGCCTAAGTTAATCTCGAAAAAGTTTATTATATTGGTGTTTGTTTTTGCAAAAATTCTGTACAAATCTGTCGAATATTTTATTCATGTCAATATGCCAAAAATATATATGTACAAAAAGTTGCCAAACAAAGTACAATTTGTTGATTGCTTTTAATATTATGACGACGATGCCAGATTAAATAGCTGTTCGTCATTTTGACGATTTTTAGTTAAAATGGAGAAAAGGTCCTACAAAATATATAAAATCGCATAATGAATAACTTATAAAATTAGGACTTATCAAAAGTTGCAGACTGCCAGAATGGGCCAAATTAAGACTTTAGACGACGAGCAGTAGCCCCATGTCACATTACTTTATTCTCGTTTTTTTTTTCATGTAAAACAATATTAAATGCCAAATGAAAATTTAAAAAAAAAATAATCTGAAATTAAACTACAAAAATTCGTAAACTATAGCAAAAAAAACTGGACCTTATTAATATAATAACAAGAAATTTTTGAATTATATTAGTTTTTTATAAAATCTGTTTAAAATTAACAAAAAAAAAAGCATTTTAAATGTTTCCCGCTAAAAAAAATATTATATCGCGCATTTGCTGCAAGAACGTCACAAGTAAACAATCGCCGATTTTGACACAATTGTTACATCAACTCTTGGCAGAACAATAAAATTTTCTTTTTTTATTGTGGTTAATTTATTGAACTGTTTATGATTTGTAACCCAAATTTTTGATATTTTAATCCGGCCAAAGATAATTGAGTTTAATTTTAATTTAATTTCTTTTATGCAGAAAGGAATTTTACAAAATGGTGTGTGTAGATTTAAATCTTGAAAATCGTTTTATGTAAAACTAATGTTTTTGAGTTATAGTGATGTTGCAGCAAATGAGCGGTACATTAAATTAAATCAAAAAATTTTATTTGCTTTAATTTCTAACACTTTAAAAAGTCTTTTGAAGACAAAATTGCTTTTTTCTTTTGACATTCAAATATTTTGAAATTAATGTTTTTTTATTCAAACTTTATAAGAAAAAACAACAAAATGTAAATACATAATACTAAATTTAAATAATTAAAATAAATTAAAAAAAAAAATAAATAATTTGCAATTGTATAAAGTTCTTTTTAAATTTAAATAAAAAATCTAACCTAAAAAATACTTTAATTATTTTTAAAAATAAAATAAATTTATATTCCAAAAAAAATCTTAGCTTATTTAATTCTTAAAAAACATAATGTATTATATATTTAATGAAAGTAAAAAAGAAAGAAAAAAATTTAAATATAAACAAATATTTTAAGTTAAACATTTTTAAAAACATTCCCTTAAAAAGCTTTTAATTTCTTGCCTAAAAACTTTAGTTTTTATTTGTACTGCATAACGAATTTTTAATTATAAATTTAATTTAAAGTTTTAATTACTTGTTTTATAAACTTAATTAATTGTTTAGTTTTCAGATTTATGATAATTATTATTATTCTAAGTACAACTGATAAATCATACTTAAAGTAATTTAATTTAATAATTAAAAACACAAATAGAGAAGAATTGTACTTAAAGTGACTAAATTTTAAAAGACACTGATAAAATTAAAATTAAAATAATGTAATTTGAAATTATTTAAATTGAAAAAATAAAAACAAAAATAAACAAGAAGAAAAATAAAATAATCTTAATTTAAGAATTTAATTTAAATGGGTTTTAATTTAAGACGATAATTTGTACATATACGCAGTCGTGATTTAGAAACCTAGTTCCGGTTCACACAGTCAAGCTTGACTCGTCAAGTTTGAGCTTTTAGGAGAGAAGGGAAAAGAGAATGCCATTTCATCCCCCTCTCTCCTAAAAGCTCAAGAATTGAAGAGTCAGTCTGAACCGGCACTCACATAACAACAGTTTTTGCAATAAATTCGATAGCCACGACAGCCTTTTTTATAATAGATATAGATTTGTAAACAGTGTCGTATTTTAGATCATCTTTTTTAAAATGCCTAACTTTCGTCACAAAACGCCAACCACGATAAGGCTAGACACCACACTTATATTCGAGAAACACTTTTTCGTTTAAAAACTAATTATCCTCCTCACGAAATATGCAAATAGTTGAACACATGAAATACTTCGTGTTACAATAAGCGCCAGTGATGCGAAAAATTAACGTGATTATCTGACGGGCCTAACCGCACGGTGGTCTTAGCACCGTGTGTAACACAACCCTGCAAGTGTGAGCGCAACCAAAATAGACAGGCAGCAATTTTAGTGTATACCCCAGCATAAATTTACACTCGCCCCTTTCTAAGGAACTGGCGCTTCCTAACCTGTTTAGCAAACAGCATCTACATTAAAGCAAGCAGAACTTGTGGAATAGCAACAGCCCCTAGGGAGATATAGGCCACACTTTGGGATTAAACCTGGGCTGCCAGACTTGGGGATTTATACCCAAAATTGGGGATTTCATGCGAGCAAAAAGGACAAAGGGATTGGGGGCTAACAAAAAAAAAATCGTGGATTTTTTGGGGATTTTCCACATTTTTAATATACTTAGATTCCCTTTTCTTATTTACGCTTATTTTTCTTTGTTTGGTATATAAAATATCAAAAAAGTAGCAAAAATGTTATCTTACTCTTATTAACAACGAAGACGGTGTAAATGGTCCTAATTAAGATTACCATTTGTTTTGAATGTGTAAAGGGTACTTAATAAACTTATGTTATTATTCTTGAGTGAGTGTTTAAAAAAAAAGAAGAATTTAAAAAAAAGAATCTAAAACCGTTGACAACACATACAACTTTTGATTTCTTAAGGCCCAAATACACTTGTCAAATGCTTGTCCAGCCGGCGAATTTATCGTGTGCGTATGCTTGACGTAATATTCGCCGTCATATCTAAATTATTTGATTTTCCATCCAGCATAGTCGGTGTGACACATACAAACATATTTTCACTAATACTACCACAACCCAGCGGTAAATATTGAAAGGACCGCAAGTGGCAGGCCTTTTTGAAGGCCTCTATACTCCTTTCTAAAAGATTCGCTTCGCATGATGTCCTGCCTTCAGAAGTATGCCTTCCAGAAGGTTATAAACTTCTTTTTAAAAGACCTTCTGAAGTATTCAGTACACATTCGCTACTCCCTTCTTTGAGAAGGGAAAAAGAAAGGAAGGTGTTCAGTTTTATTTACTTTTTATTTTTAGTGACCTTCCTTACTCCCTTCTTTGGGAAGGGATCGAAGTTGTTTTTAAAGGAAGTGTGGAAGGCCTTGCGCCCAATGACAACCTGTGTAAAAAATAAATAAGTATGGAATGCAGCGAGAAGGGCTTCTGACTGCTTGTGACTGGTAAATAAGGCCTTCTATTAGGCCTCTTTACTCATTCTAGTTACCGCTGGGAATGCTTGATGAGTATTTTGATCAATGTATTTGGGCATTTAAAGGCAATTTTTAAGCAAATATGTCTTCCCCAAAAATAAGTATATATGAAAGACAATATCGTCGCTGGAATTAAAGAACGCTGTAGCTGACAAAACATAAAATGTCCACCAGAAAAATTTGTATGAAAGAAAGTAGAAAAAAGTTTATATCACAAAAACTATACAACTTATTAACATGATTTTAAAAATGAATTTTTATTTTTGCTCGCTTTATATATTGGCTCTAAACATTTCCTCTCAAGTCTTTTATTCTCGCTGACTCTGCAGCTTACAGCAAACGATTTTTTTTTTGCGTAAGTGAATTTTTTCATCATACAAATATGAGACCGGGACCAATCGACGCAGTATTTTTTTCTGATAAAAATTATGCAAAAAACGTATTTTCGATTTTTTGTCAGTTCCAGCGACGATATTATAAGGTTTGGGAAAAAGAATGCATCGAAGTCTTAAATAAATGACGGATATATGTACACTCAAAATATTATGTAGTTAAATTCAAACGAAAATTCATTTTAAACAAGTAAATATTCATTTAAAAAACGGATCATATACATTTCATTTAAAACAAATGATTTTTACATTCATTTTTAAATTTTGTATTTATTAAACAGCATATTCATTAAAATTGAATAGTTTTTACTTTAAAAAAATACATTTCAACCGACAAAAATCAAACTACATAACAAAATAAAAACGAAAACACGTTATTTTTTGGTAGTTTGTTTTTTGAATAACAACCATAAATGTTAATGTTAATTTTTATTAAAATTTAACAGTACGGAAAACGAATTTAATAACCTACAATCAGTTACTGTAATAACTTTATAAGTGTATTTTTATTGTTGATTTTAAGGAAGGCTAAAACCGATTGAACACGCTCCACATTCTTATAAATTGGCTCATTCGTCTTCAAAAACAGCATATTGTTCTCCTTGTAATTCCACACTGAAATCGCATAAAAAGAATTTTGAAAAACATTCCGAAACCAGTTGCTACAAACAAAAAAAAAAAAATTTTTACTAAGCATTTTTATCTGGGGCTTACTTATTAAAATTTTTCTTAGCATTTTTAAGAAAAATTTGGAATTTGGTAAGAAAAAAACACAAAAAAAATAAACTTTTTAAAGTTTTGATTTTTAATATGGGGATTTTTTTTTATTTTTCGGGAACAATGAAATTTAGTACCTGGCAGCCTTGGGTTAAACCACCACTATCAGGTGATACCCGAAAGGTGTTTTTATTGACTTTACCGTGGTATATTGATTATTTTGGCACTAGAATGGATTTTAAGCAGGGTTTAAAAAACAGCAGTCGAAGTCAAAAAATGGTTGAACAAAAAAAGAAAATTTTTGTACAACTTTTAGCTTTTTGAATTGGTTTGACAGCGACTTTTTACATTTAATGATTCAGAAGTAAAAGCAACAGTTATTTTTGGCCAATGACAAATGAAGAAGTGGAAGAAATTACAGTTTTTCTACTTTGACTGCTGTTGTTAAAACGCTGATTTTGAGATCTACTGGTGATTGGCCATCCGAGCCTGGCACCAGGACGGCTGGTTGAAGCATCTAGACTATGCTTGTTGTTCTCGCTTTATTGGCGAGAACCTGCCTGGATTTAATTCTAATATATCTTAATATATATATTGGACGGTCAACTATTCGCAACCTGTGGACACGTTAGAAAGCATTTCAAACAGATAAGCTTAAAAATAGTTTGCAATTACACATATATTTACATTACATACTCGCCAGGTCAACCGAGAATACTGTCGTCTTTAATCAAACGTTTATTGCACTAAATAAAATTTTTAATAAAAACTGATTTAATTTTTGATTAATGCTTTAATTGGCGAAAAATTTTTTTCTGTGCACCGAAATGTTCACTCTTGAGCTAGCGTGAACTAAAATGCTAGAAATTATTATTTGCTCATTCCTCATGAGTGAAGATATGCAAATTCTTTTTAATTCCTCATTAATGCGGAAAAAAACCAATTCACTTATGACTGAAAAATTTTTTAATTCTCATTAATGTCGAACTCGAAACGGTATCCGTTACTATGTCTAAGATATTTTTTCGAGCGCGTGCAGTTAAAAGGGTCCTTGAAGATCTCAACATAAACAAGTCCCCGGGGCCGGTTGGTGTTACAGCTTTAGTCTTGAGGAAGTGTGCATTGTCATTGTCTCGTCCTATGGCAAAATTGTTTAGCTGCACGTACCGGGTAGGAGTTTTTCCTTCTTGCTGGAAGGTAGCCAACGTCCAACCAATCCCAAAAAAGGGTGAGGCTACAAACCCCGAAAGCCGAAACCCTAGTTTGCTCTTCGCTCTCGAAGGTCATGGAGAGCATGATCAATCACCACTTGGTAAATTATCTGGTGCCTAATTCAATTTTGTGTGACAGACAGTATGGCTTTCGTAGAAGTCGTTCTACGGGAGTCGTTCCATTCACCAATTTGGAGAAAGCAAAGTGGTTGTTCTGAATATTTCCAAAGCGTTTGATCGTGTGTGGCACGGTGCACTCGTTTCGAAGCTTATTGCGTTTGGTATCGGCAGTGATTTCTCTCGATTTATATCGAGCTTTCTCAAGGGCCGCTCTCTATACGTGTTGTTCTAGATGGGCTCTCATCGGAGGAGTTTCATTTAAATTCAGGTGTACCGCAGGGCTCTGTCCTTTCTCCTACACTTTTTCTTATGTTTCTTAACGACCTCCTTTGTCTAACTTCCAATCATACCAGATGACAGCAGCATTTGTCATTCATTTTCCTTTGATCATAGACCAAGCCTTACTGAGGTTGAAGCTATGAGACGGAATATGAATGACACACTCAATCTTGACCTTACGACAATCTCAGAGTGGGGTCTTGCGAATAGGGTCGATTTTAATGCTCGTAAGACTCATTGTTGCATGTTGACCCACAGACGTCTTGTGGAGTCAGCGTCATCTGTATCCATGGGAGGTATAGCTATTGAGGAATCAGACACTCTTGATGCTCTGGGCATGAAAATTCAATGTGTGTTCGTTGGAGCCAACATATCTTTCAAGTGTCGAAGGAAGCATTCAAGTGTCTTGGTTTCTTAAAAGGGTGCAGAACTACTTGACTCCGTCTGATCTCTTCACTATTTATACCGCCTATATTCGACCGAAAATGGAATACAACTACCATATCTGGGCAGGTGGTTCAAGGTCTATCTTGAAGCTTCTGGAACGGGTGTAAAGGATTGCGTTGAATCTTATCATTGACAGTAGGGTATCCAGCTCTATTGACTCTTTGGAGCATCGTCGGAATGTGGGTTGTGCGGCATTGTTCTATCGATATTACCACGGAAGATATCCATCTGAGATGGACGAACTCATCCCCGAGAAGCGGGTGCATGCCCGTAGTACTCGCCTTTCCAGCAGATCACAGCCGTTTGTTGTCGACTGTCCAATGCATCGCACCGCGCATTACAGAGAAAATTCGTTTCTTGGTCGAACTAGCCGTGTGTGGCATAGAATCCCGGCAGAAGTCTTCCCAGTCGGCTACAATTTGGAAAAATTCAAATTAAATGTCCACAAACACTACTCCCTCTTTCCTTCTCCCCATAACCTATTTTCCTAATTCCAACACAATGCATTGCATTAGTAGGGGGCATCCCCTGAGTGTTGGCTCAAAGTAGAAAAAAAATGTGGAAATTCGAGAATGCGTAAATATGAACGATCTTATATTAATTTTTCTCAACTCTTTCTAGACTTTCTTAATTTTCAATAGAGTTTATGATATGAAGTGTATTTACAACATGAAAACACCTTAGAATGCTTGGCCAGAGCGGTTGGACTATATTACACAAGGGAACAAGGTTATTTTTTTTCTATCAGCTCGACATTTCGAAATATACCGCAATGTCCAAAATTAAGCCACTTCCGCTACACATATTTTAGAATAAATGGAAAACGGTTCATCATATTCAGTTAAAAAAAAAAATTTTAAATTCGTTAACGATATTATCTTTAAGCCGTGCTTACATTGGTTTTTAATTTGACTAGTGGTTTCAAAGATATCTTTGAATTTAAAAAAAAGAACAATTAAAAAAACAAGTTTAAAATGTTTCGAATCAATTGAGCTTTATTTCATTGTAATCGGTGCACAGCTTTTGATTTTGTTTCTAATTCTGGCAGTCGTGATCGAGTACTTTCTCGATTCGAAAGCAATTTAATTTCTACTTATTTCAGTCATTACTGATCGAATCGGAATTATTTTTTCAGTGTGGTAAAGCATTGACTTGAGTTTCACAATACTGAAAAAATAATTTCGATTCGATCAGTATCGACTGAAAGAATGAGAAATAAAATTGCTTTCGAATTTCGAATGTCTCAATGGAATGGGACTTGACGCCATATGGCTTTATGTCCTATGGCTGTGTGACACCCCACCGATCGCGACTGCTAGAATTAGGCCCCTGAATTGATAAAGATCGCGATTTCCATACAAAAAAAAAATGTTTAATGTGTGCTGCTGTTCTATTGATTGACGTTTTTTAACCTTCACTTAGATAATTGTGAATAACCTTGCAGATAACTAGACTAGTACATACATGCATATAAAGAGTAGTCCATAAAGGAGTTATAGAACTCCAAACCTACTCCAAATATATGGTTTAAAGGTGGTAGATGTCCTAGAATTGGACCATATTACCAAGTTTTGCATTACATCGGAGTAGTCCTAAGACTACTCTATGTTCATACATACTCCTAGTGGATTAGTTTTAGAACTACTCCATGGTATACTCCAGAGGATTAGCTTTAAATTCGTTTAAAAAAGACGACATGTCGTTTTACTACAAACTCTTTTTAAAAATGACATGGTCGATGCTTGCATAACAATGGACCAGTCCAGGGAGTAGTCCAGTTGATCAAAATGGATCACGTAGTCCAATTTTATCTGAAGGGATTATTTCATTTTGTTTATAGGTTATGTGACTTTACGCACAAGTATTAAGACTTTAACTTCTTTCCATTTTGGATTTTTCGTAATTTAAAATAAAAAAAACATTTTAATTTTTTACGTAAATAAGTTTTCTATCACTTCTCCCATCATTTTCTTAACGCTAACGTGAAAAATATGATGATTCGCTCATTCATTTCTTGTAGGGTAGCTTATTACCAACTGATCTACCAGAGTACCCTTTAGAGTCAATTAAAGTTCAAGTTTAGACTGTCTTGCATTTTTTATCGCAAACATTTTCCGTTTTATTTTATTTTGCTTTTTGTTTTTTTATAATAATAACACGTTTGACTTCTGATCATATCCATAAAATGTTAAAAAATCGTTCAGACATTATATTCTAATTTACTAATCGGATTACACTTGCCTAGGAATTTCCTGATGCAACACATCAACACAATAAAACAATTTTACTAATTAATCACAGCCACACAAATCTCTTTACATTCTTCAAAAAAAAATAAAAAAGAAAAATCTAAATAATAAAACAACAGGATTTCATTAAATCCAGGATTAAAATAGAGCCAAGAGAATCAAAATGGCACAGGTAAAAAATGTGCAAAAATGAATTAGGAAAATCGAAACAACGACTTATTGACTTTTGAGGTGCTAAAACCTTTAACCAAGAAAATTAATTGCCTGAATGCAATTTATCATTTAAACAAAACGTCCCCGGAGACACACGTTCACGGGCAGTGGGTTACAACTGCTGAAACTCACACACACACATACAATTGCAAATACTCATTCACACATATTTAGACCAGCTCAATGTGTACAATCGTACACACAGACCCAGCTGGTTGCCAATTTTCTAGTAATTCACGTTACATTGTGAATTGTTTGCCGAGATTTATTTTATTTTTTGTTGCATTTGAAAACAAGTATTTTGAATTGAGTTCTGGTTAAAAGTTAACAATTCTACAATTGAAAAACGTGATGTAGAGTCGAGGAAAACTGTGTCGAGAAAATATGTGTTATGTTTACACTGACTGGCGGCAGGAGACAACCGGAAAAAAGAGTTTTATTGAAAACAAGTCATAAAGGAACTAAATTAAATAGAGAAATTATAATCAATTTCTATTAAAATAAAAAATACAAAAAATTTCTCTGTCTATTTCAGAAATAAGTGCTTAGTTTCTTTTGTAAAAATACTTGTTTGTTTCGAAATTTTTGAAATAAATTCCTTTTAACACACGAACGTGTTTTTAGAGCGATGGCACGTTAGTGTTTAAAACAATCATTAAAACTATTAAAAATTAATTGAAATCAAATAAATCTTCAGCTGTAAGAGCGGAAATATGATTCACTCAATTCAGTTTGTTTATTGATTTTGAGTAATACAGTGAAGGCTTTCAAAACGACATGATCATCACAGAAAGATTACAATTATCAAAGATACGCTAATGTTTCCTTGTGTTATTTCTCAAGCAGGCATGGGAAATTTAGTATTATTGTAATTTTTAGAGTACCAAGTATCAAACACAGGGCTGTCAGATATGGCGGTTTTGAGCACAAAAAAATCTGACAATCCTGATCACACACGACGTAATACGAATTATTTCCTGATTACACTTTTTTAAACAAGTTAATTAAAGTAATGGGCGATTTTTTAAGAGCTATAGAAAAGTTAAAAAAACACATAAAATTCAGAAAAATGCATGAAATCTTTATTTGAATCGATAGTACATTTGAAGATTATTTCATGCAAATGTTGACCGTGACTGCGCCTCAAATGGTCCATCCGCTTAGTCCAATTTTGGCATACTCTTTTCCAACATTTCGGCCGGTATCTAATGAATAAATGCTTCAATGTTGTCTTCCAATACGTCAATTGAAGCGGGCATGTGTGTAAAGACATGAGCTTTAACATAGTCCCACAAAAAATAGTCTAAAGGCGTTAAATCGCACGATCTAGGCGGCCAATTGACTGGTCCCGAACTTGAAATAAAATGTTCACCGAACTCGCCTCTCAATACGTCCATTGTTAAGCGTGCTGTGTGGCATGTGGCACCGTCTTGCTGAAACCACATGTCATGCAAGTCAAGCTCTTGCATTTTGGGCAAAAAAAAATTGGAAATCATCTCACGTTAGCGCTCACCATTCACAGTTACGTTACGAATCGATAATTGATGGTCATCATTAACACTGACCGATACAGCTGCGATATTTTCTTCACTTCACACTCTACGTAAGCGTGTTGGTGGTTTAATGTCCAACAATGTAAATTTGGTGCGAAATTTAGTCACAATAGTCCGAATAGCCGCTTCAGTGAGTCGATTAAACTGACCATATAATGGAAGAAGCGCGCGATGATCTTTCTTAACGGAACACGCATTTTGATAATAAAATTCAATAATTTGCAAGCGTTGTTCGTTTGTAAGACGATTCATGGTTAAATTATAGACCAAACTGAAGATGTTTAACAGTGAAACAAAACACGAAACGTGCGTCAGCTATTTAAACCAGTGTTGCCAAAAAGATAATAGCTAAAAAATCACCCGATATTTTAAAAAATACTGAGTACTTGCATATCTACGCTGTTTCCTTATGTAACCAGATGGGGATGACTAGACAGAGAGAAACATTTAACAGTACACTATAGTTAAAAATATAAAAAAGGTGGGTTTAGACGCGGACAATTTTTATGATAATGGGTTAAAAAATGATTTGGAATTGTAACGTAGTGCTGAGGAGATAACTTTAAGGGTAAAATGACTTTGACCAGCTTGCAACTTTATATTTTTCACTTTTTAAAAAGTCTTGCAAGTAAGTAGGCACACAAAAAGGATTGAGTGTCATTTAAAAATCTGAATTTTCCATCCCTGATCTAAATCAAAAGGGATTCGTGCGTTTCATAACTCATCAGCCGGTAGCAGCTAAAAGCGTTTAGGTCAGTTACACATGCGTTGATTGCTTATTATACAAGATATTACACCTAGGCCTCTACTTACAAGTTCATTGTTTACGCGCATAGTGTAAACGGTGCCCAGTTATTGTTCACTTGGTTTTCGTTAAGTTAATGTTGTTGCTATTTATATTATTGTTATTATTATTTATGTATACTTACTTCTGTAAACCCCGAGTGTACGGTACGTACTTATAGAAAAAAAACCCAACCAATAATAAATAAATAAAACCCAAATAATTTAAAAACCCAAAAATTAACCCCGTATTTTTTTCTCATTTTTCTTATTTTCGAGCAAAATATTTCAAGGAAAACATTCATCTTTTAACGGAATACAACAAATACGCAGATAAGTTTAGGACAAATCATATTACATTGGAACTATGAACAATGATGAATCCACCTTAATGTTATTTGTTATAACTCCGATGATTTTACTAAAATATATTTGTGTTCACAACCCATAAAAGCCTTACTCGAGTTGCGACACAATTGAGTTATTAGTACTATCGTATTGTATTCAGCTTGTCTAAATCTATTTGCTTTATTTTATTCATCATTTTTGTGTCTGTTATAGGAAGGCAATTAACCCTAAAAACCCTAAAGCTTAACTTATTTTTTAATGATTGTTTTGGCATAACCGCCTAAGTCAATTCAGCATTACAACATATATGTTTAAACATTATTTTTTCATTATTGCCCAAATCTACTTAAGTCGTTATTCTTTAAACTTTATAAATTTTTAAATAGGAATAACAACCTTACTAAACATGAGCGATCGATTCTGATAGAATAATAATTTATGTCAAAAACTGAAAGTTTTTGATTTTATCTGGAATAATAGCCTAACGCAGCTTTAACTTTTGACTTTCTTTCGTTCAGCAATTTATAAGATCCTTAGTGTATTTTTCGGTAATATCTTTTGACTACGAGAATAAACTACTATTTTTTTTTCTGTGGAACCTGTAGCAAAGTTTTCCAAAAAAATAGTCTGCTGATTTTCAGTGAAGATTCCAAACTTTAATGTGCTGTACTGTAAAAATTTAGAAACAGACTTATGACCATTTTCTCAATGTATCGACAAACTGTCTGTTACTTAATGTCAACATAAATTTATTGGACCGATTAACTGTCCGTTAACGATTTTGGGTTTCTCAATATACCGACAAAAAACAAAGTTTTCAGCTGGCAACGCCACTCAAAGCACATGTAAAAGTTGGGAGTCAGCTGATTAAATTTATCTTTACGGGAAATAAAAGGAAAATAAATAATTGTCAGATGAGTGCCGGTTAGCTTTGCGATAAAATCGAAGCAAATGAGACATTGAGAAAACCAAATTCCTTTAATGTGCAGTTTTTCGTTGGGAAAAAAGATAATCGCCTAATGAGAAAATGGCCGTTTGGCTATTATGACTTGTGGCTACAGAATATAGGTTAAAACATTTTTGTTGCTAGACCTATTTTGGAGACGCGTTCTCTTTTTGTAACATTATTTAAATAATTTTTAATTTTTTTATATTTCTTTACGATAATTTTTACTCTTGATTCGGGAGGATAAATTAAGTTGATATTTCGCCAAAGCTCCTGCCCGATTTAAATTTATTTACAAGAAGAATTCGAATTTCCTCACAAACTGGCTTACCACGCTTCATTGTCGAAATTAAAATAAATCCACACAGAACAAATTATTTTTCTAGATCAAACAAAAAAATTGTAGAATCATTCAAAGAATTTATTTTGCATTTCGTTTATTAAAAAAAACTCTGATTTTTTTAAACAAATTATAGTGATCATTGGTCAAATTTGTTTTTAATAATGAAAAAATTTTTCCAAGCAACTAATTGAGTTGAATGAAACAAAAAAGAAGAAATCCCAAAAAAAAAAAAGATTGTCAGAATTAACTTTTTAGAAAAATTGCATTTCTCAACTTCTAATCAATCAATTGTTTTAATGTAACATTGTAAACTGCTATCGGGTGGTTTTTTAGCTATTATATTTTTGGCAACACTGGTTTAAACAGCTGACGCATGTTTCGTGTTTTGTTTCACTGTCAAACATCTTCAGTTTGGTCTATAATTTAACTATGAATCGTCTTACAAACGAACAACGCTTGCAAATTATTGAATTTTATTATCAAAATGCGTGTTCTGTTAAGAAAGTTCATCGCGCGCTTCTTGAGTTCAGCGACGAATCTCATTTTTGGCTCAATTGGTACGTTAATAAGCCGAATTGTCGATTTTGGAGTGAAGATCAGCCAGGAGCATTGCAAGAGCTACCAATGCATCCAGAAAAATTCACAGTTTGGTACGGTTTATGGGCTGGTGGCATCATTGGACCGTACTTCTTCACACATGGTGCGAATCGTAACGTAACTGTGAATGGTGAGCGTTACCGTGAGATGATATCCAACTTTTTTTTGCCCAAAATGCAAGAGCTTGTCTTGCATGACATGTGGTTTCAGCAAGACGGTGCCACATGCCACACAGCACGCTTAACAATGGACTTATTGAGAGGCGAGTTCGGTGAACATTTTATTTCACGTTCTGGACCGGTCAATTGGCCGCCTTTAGACTATTTTTTGTGTGGCTATGTTAAAGCTCATGTCTATACACACATGCCCGCTTCAATTGACGCATTAGAAGACAACATTGAAGCATTTATTCATGAGATACCGGCCGAAATGTTGGAAAGAGTATGCCAAAATTGGACTAAGCGGATTGACCATTTGAGGCGCAGTCACGGTCAACATTTGCATGAAATAATCTTCAAACATTAAATTATATGGACCGTTATATCGATTCAAATAAAGATTTCATGAATTTTTCTGAATTTTATGTGTTTTTTTTTAACTTTCCTATAGCTCTTAAAAACTCACCCAATAGCTACGTTACATGAGGAAAAGGTGTATTATTCATACAATGACTTGTGTTGGCTGATGATCATTTATGTGCCCCTTTTATATTTATTTACATCTAGTATACAAAAAGAAACTTTTTGAACCTTTAATTACTTTTAATTTAAATTTCTGTTAAATATTTGTTGTATGAGCACCCGCGCTTTGATTCTTTTGATTTCTTCTTTATTTGGTTTGTCTTGGATGTGTGTGACTTTTGTTACGTTTGAATACCCGATCGTATATTTAAAGTATGATTAATGTCCATCAATCTGGACATTAACTATTGCTAAAAGACAACCCATTTACACTTTACATTTAGGAGTTGATGGATCATTAACCAAATTGAAAGGTGACCAGGTGTTAAACATGTTTTTGAAACCTTACTTTTTTCAAAATTGTGATTGTGGCTTTTTAGAAAAATTTGTTTCCAAAAGCCAGACTTAATATTATGATTTTGATAAGTTACAAATGCCGATCAGGTTAATGGTGGAATTAAAATTAATACATTAAAATAAGAACGAAATTCTTATAAAAATTTCGATCGCTTTTAAATCGTCCGTAATTTGAAAATATGTACAGTGCACTCGCGATAATATGAACTAATTAAAACAAAGCCACTTCACTTTTGCAAGATTGTTCATATTTGGGAATGGCATCTAATGGGTGATTTTTTAAGAGCTATAGTTTCACATAAAATTTAGAAAAATGCATGAAATCTTTATTTGAATCGATAGTACGGTCCATATAATTTAATGTTTGAAGATTATTTCATGCAAATGTTGACCGTGACTGCGCCTCAAATGGGCCATTTGCTTTGTCCAATTTTGGCATACTCTTTCCAATATTTCGGCTGGTATCTTATGAATAAATGCTTCAATGTTGTCTTTCAATGCGTCAATTGAAGCGGGCATGTGTGTATGGACATGAGCTTTAACATAGCCCCACAAAAAATAGTCTAAACGCGTTAAATCGCACGATCTAGGCGGCCAATTGACCGGTCCGGTGTGGCATGTGGCACCGTCTTGTTGAAACCACATGTCATGCAAGTCAAGCTCTTGCATTTTGGGCAAACAAAAGTTGGATATCATCCCACGGTAGCGCTCACCATTCACAGTTACGTTACGATTCGCATCATCTTTGAAAAAGTACGGTCCGGTGATGCCACCAGCCCATAAACCGCACCAAACTGTGACTTTTTCTGGATGCATTGGTTGCTCTTGCAATGCTTCTGGCTGATCTTCACTCCAAATCTACAATTCTGCTTATTAACTTACCAAATAGCCGCTTCAGTGGGTCGATTAAACTGACCATAAAATGGAAGAAGCGCGGGATGAACTTTTTTAACAGAACACGCATTTTGATAATAAAATTCAATCATTTGCAAGCGTTGTTCGTTTGTAAGACGATTCATGGGTAAATTATAGACCAAACTGAAGATGTTTGACACAGAAACAAAACACGAAACGTGCGATAGCTGTTTAACCACTGTTGCCAAAAAGATAATAGCTAAAAAATCGCCCGATAATTTCCCTTCAAAAACGTTTTTTCCATGAAAATAAAAGTTTATAATGTTAAAATTTTTTTTTGAACTAAAACATTGGATTTAAAAAACTTTTGATTTTTAAGAAAGAAAAACAAACTTAAAGTTATGCGAAAAAGTCTGTGATTTTCTTTCGTTTAATCAGCTTAAAAACGCCCCGCTCTCTTAAAAATCTCCAGATATTTGCCGTGTCCGCTAGCAGTGATCTTTTTGTATCTCATTTTCAAAAACCATCGGTGCATGCATTTTCCATTTTTTGGGTATTCGGAAGACCGCACATTTTTCTTTTTCCAAGTCAAATAAACGTATTCTTAGAACATTAAAAAAAAAACAAATTTATTCGCTAAATTTGTAATAAATCAGCCTTATTCCGGTTGTCGTTGTCGTAATCGATCAAGTCATTTTTTGTAAGAGATTAAAGTAACACACAGCCAGTGTTCTTTAATCTTTTAAGAAAAAACGACTTGAGCGATTACGACAACGACAACTGGAATAAGGTTGATTAGCTTTTCCTAAATGTACTAAAATTTCAGATTTTTTTTTTTTAAAGTTCAAAACTTATGCTTTTTTTAATTCATATTTAAGAAATTTTCACGTTAAAATTGTATTTAAAAATGTATTTAGAATTCCATGTTAATGTGAGAACTATCTAAAAAGTGTATGTAAAACATTTTGATTAACAACTGAAGACAATATTAAAGCGATAGCTGGGGAAATCCCCAGGTTATTATGCAGTTGAATAAAAATTGATTTTGTTTAACACTGTGTAGGTTGATAAAAACCATTAAAAATACAACTTTAAGTTGTTCATATTTTAAAGCTTTTGCACAAGTTCATATTTTAGAGTAGTTTATGGAAGAAAATAAGTGTTACTGCCAGTTTAACGATATCGAACGTCATCGTTCGCATAGGAAATTACATTAAAAACAAAAACAAACTTCGAAGAATGTTCGAATTTTGTTTGTGTTTTAAATGTAATTTTCTATGCGAACGATGACGTTCGAAATCTATGAACAGGCTGTTAATAATTAGGGGGTTCATATTATCGCGAGTGCACTCTAGTTCTAAAATACTTGTTGTGACATATTGTATTGGAAGACTGTTATATAAAATAAGTTTCAAATTCAATTTGGTCACCCTAAATCTTAATTATGTTTTCGTAAATTAATTAACTTTATTATTAACAATAACCAGCTCTTTAGTTGGAAAAAAATTTCACCTTTTTCTATTCAGTATCCCCAATATACCAAAAATTTTATATTATATCTTTGATTTTCATTGGATTTCAATGATTGACACTTCGTCAATCATTTTCATTCACTGATTTTTTTATTTTATTTTTTTCTTCTTATTTTTCGTTTATTTCATTCATAGTTTCCAATTCATTTCACTTGTTGTTCTTTTCATTTGTGACATGTATGAATTTTCTATTGCTCTTTTCACTTCATTTGTTTTCTTTTATGACTTTTTGTTGTTGTTATATCTTGTGTATATGAGTACGAAACTATGGTATTAATCCTTGTGACTTTTCAATCATAATCCGACTTCCGGTTTTAGCAGGCATGAAAACCATTTTTAAGGGCTTAAGTGATTATTCTGTATTATATTAATTTCAATTTTTTATTTGTATTTGTGTTGTTAAAGTAAAAGTAAAAGAAATTCTTGTAAACAAATTCTTTCAAAAACAGACATGTGGCCAAGAAATTTTTGGGATTTTAATTTGCTCATAAGATAGTGTAAAACATGTGAGCATTATTAAATTTATATATATATTCAAATTTTATTAAATAATATTAAACAAAATATTAAGCAGTTTTTCGTAAATAACTCTTGATCAGATATTGTTATTTCATTGGAAAATTTTGTAGAAAAGCTCCAAGCATCACTTCTTCTATAAATTTACTGCTCACCCCAAAATAAATTTTTTTAAAAGGTTAAAAATTAAATTTTTGTGAATTTGTTGCTGTATTTTCCTACATCAAAAATAGTGATTTTTAATTTTATCTGATCATTTTAAATAAATATTCTGCAATTATTGCCAACAATAAAATTTTCATTCAAAATTTTATCTCGATACCAAAGTATGTGGAATCACGGCTTTACATCCTCACATATGTTTTATGAGGCTTTGATTCCCATCAACGTTTTTTGTATTAAGTTTTTTCAATACTTTTTTTTTAGAAGTAACAAATATTTTCAAAAAAGTTTTATTGGAACTTTAGTCTTTAATGAATCTACTACCCTCAAGTCTTATAAAAGGGGGTTTATCGCCCTTATTAAGGCCAACATTTTGAGATTCAAGCAGAGTTCCAAAACATCTAAATACTTTGCAGGCAAAGCCAAAAATGTATCGTAAAATTTAACGATGCACAGTTTGCTTATTGTGCACGCCACGCTAATTTTTAACTATGGGACAGCTGTGGAAAAGAGTTGCAAGGCCCTAGGGCCTACTCAATGGTGGGTCTTAACCACTGGGTGAGAAAATTGAGAGCAACTAACACAACAAGGTTACTATCTCCCCTTGCTTAGGACCTATCTAACGTCTGATGCTTTTGGAAATAGGCTAGCAACAGCAACTGGGAAAAATTCTCCCAAAGACTCCTTGCCGCGTCTTTGGGTAGTAAACCAAAACTACCATGTGAGCCCCAAAAATAGGGTTTCAACGGAAGAGCGAAAATTTCGCAAAGAAGCGTCCTTACAAAAACTTTAACATATGGTCAGTAGCCTCAGTTCCCGCAATCGTAAAGATCATCTGTGATCTATCAATTTTGGATTTTTGCCGAATCCCAAGTATTGGCGGCTCCAGAGTATGCCCCGTAGGATGTTATACCAAAAGTTGTAATATCCTCAATATGATCCCAAAACCCCCAGAGGAAATCATTTTGGGACAGGTAACATTTTGAGTAACATTGTGGCTAAATTTGGGAATGGTTAAAAAACAAATGGCATAAAACCATTTTTAATTAAAACATGTAAGAGTGATATATTCGGCTATGCCGAATCTTATATACCCTTCACCATGATGAGATAAGAACAAAAAGTTATTTACATAAATAACGTTCTTTAGATAGGAATTAATAAATAAAAATTGAGCCACGCCAACTTTTCATTTCGTCATGCCGAAGAATATAAAAAAAACAAAAAATTTATATATGTACCTAAGCCGGTTTCATATTTTGCCAAAGTTGATGTTTGAAATTCGTTTTATAATCTTAAAATCGTTTTTTAGAACATAAAAAAATTAAATAAAAAAAAATCAGAAAAAATTCTTTTTGGGATTCGAACTGGCAATATCATTAGTCACAGGAGAGAACTTAACAACTCGACTACGAATGCTTTTACTAAAGAAGCGTTAAATTAAAATATATTGAGTCTATGAGTTTGTTTCTTTATTTGAGCGGCATATCATATACATGCATTAATGTGTATGTGTATGCGTAAAATTAAACACATTTCAAATAAAATCCACCACTTGTAGTGAAGGTTATAGAAAAACAACAAAAAAAAAAACACATACCAACACGGTATTACCGTAGCCACTGTATGACCGTAGAAACCAAAATTGAATTGGTTTGTATGGGAAGTTTATGTCGTTTTGGTAATACAGTGTTGGTATGGTAATGTCACGTCTAATTGGACCTTTAAAGGAAAAATTTGAGGCAGTCGTGGTTTTTTACTCATATCTCAGCCATTTGTGGACCGATCTTTCTGAATTTCAATAGCAAACAATTCCTGACCATACGTGACCTAAATGTGTAATAACCTGGCCCCCATCATATATGGGGTCTTCGGAAAACCCATTTCAACGGACAGACCGACAGACGGACATCGTTAAATCAACTTCGCTCCTCATAAGCACCCAGAATATATACACTTTATAGGGTCAAACATCAATATTATAGAAATGATAAACTTATATATACTCTATTCACCACCTGTGGTGAAGGGTATAAAAAACACATAAGAACTTAACAACAAAACAAACCTTATTCATTAATTATTATTTTACAACAAAAATAAATCATTCTCGGCGGTAAATACTGGAAGGACCACAAGTGGCAGGCCGTTTTGAAGGCCTCTATACTACTTTTTAAAAGATTTGCTTTGTAAAATATCCTGCCTTCAGAAGTATGCCTACTAGAAGGTATAAATTTATTTTTGAAACATCTTCCAAATATTCAATATACATTCGCTACTCCCTTCTTTTAGAAGGGAGAAAGGAAGTTGCTTTATTTTTTTTTATTGACCTTCCTTACTCCCTTCTTTGAAAAGGGACGAAGTTGTTATTAAAGGAAGTGTGGAAGGGCTTGCTCCCAATGACAAAAAATAAATCAGTATTGAATGCGTCGAGGAGGTCTTGTGTCTAGGAGGTCTATTAGGCCTCTTTACTCATTTTAGTTACCGCTGAGCGATAGGTTTGATATCGTGATTGTTCATTGTTGCCAAAAAATAAAAATAAAGCTTACAAATTTAGGCCAAAACGTAAGAAATTAATTTTTTACAATAAACTTTACGATAAAAGACGATTTTCTTTATACCAATAAACAGTATAACAATACAATAAACAAGAGTAAAGTTTTTGAATAACAAAAAAATTCAAATCATCGTTAAACTGAAATTATCTACATCACATAATTAGCATAGCAGAATTGAGTCTAAACAAGTTGAAACATGGCTAAATCCAGCAACTAAATGGCTAAACTAGCAAAACTGAAAACAAGGTAAAGTGCTATATTCGTCTTAGCCGAATCTTTAATACTCTCCATCTAGAGTTTTTTTATGATTTATGATCTAGAGGGATTTATGATCAATAAGTTTTAGTCGTATTCAGTTAAATTTCGAAAGTACGCTTATTAAATGGGACCCATGTTAAACATTTGGTCGATTATTACAAAGTTTTATGATTTTTTTCTAGTCATATAAAACATTAATGGCTAAAATTTCGTATTTAAGTATTTTTGATGAGGGGGTTTTATGTATATTTGGCCTACGGTAATTTATGGATCGACTGTCACAAATTTCATTAGAGTTTGTTCTTGTATTAGAAAAACTGATTTGAACCAAATTTTAATACGGTATTGTAAAACTTTGTTGAACATTCCGCAAGAAACGAAACTATAACTACCTGTTTTCATATTTAAAATCAAGTTTGAGATTTTTTTGCCTTCTACTACAATTGGTTGTTGTTTAAAATTGAAAACCTTCTTGTATGAAATTCATAAATAATATTTTGGCATCTATATATGAGCCGTTTATTTTGAAAGTGGCATTAGTCACTTTTTCAAAAAAATCGAGTTAATAATAAATATAATAGTAAATAATAATAATAAATAATAATAATAATAAATACTGAGAAAAATATCATTATCATGATGTATCAAATACAAGTGAATCTTCTCGAAAGTTAGCATCCATATTTTTAAACGTGTTAAAACGCAAACCCTTAAATATCTTGACTTAAAAACCGAAATGACTTATGCCACTTTCAAAATAAACGGCTCATATATAAGTATGTATAAAAATGAAAAATGTTTGTATGTTTGTTTGTTTGTTGGCTTATAGACTCCTAAACTACTGAACCGAATTTTTACAGTAACATCATGCGAGCCCTAAAAATAAAATAGGCTACTTATTTTTTCGATAGGGGCAGGGGAATTGGTACCCCCCATTGGATGCCAATATCAAATATCGCATATCTTAAGAGCCGCCGCACGCATTTTGTTTAACTTTTTGTAGTAGGATTTTCTGAGCCCCAAAATTTAAATCAAAAAGCAGCGGGGGAAGTGGTACCCCCATAGGACGCCAATGTTTAATATCGCATATCTTAAAAACTGTTAAAGTGAGTATGTTTAAACTTTGTAGAAGTCACTCTTATGGTATACTACACTATCGAAAATAAAAATAAAGCGGGTAGGCGCAGGGGGGAAATGCCTCCCATAGGATGCATACATTAAATATCGCTCAACTGAAGAACTATTAAAGGGAGAGTCTTCAAACGTGGTTAAAGCTACTATTATAAATTTCAATATAAAAATGGGCTGGGTAGCAGAGGAGGAGCAGTACCCCTCATAGGTAGAAATATTAATAAAAGCCGCTACACGCATTTTGTTGAACTTTCGTAGTAGGATCTTCTGAGCCTCAAAATTTAAATAAAAAAGAAGCGGGGGAAGTGGTACCCCCATAGGACGCCAATGTTTAATATCGCATATCTTAAGAGCTGTTATAGTGTGAATGTTCAAACTTTGCAGAAGTCACTCTTATGGTATGCTATACTTTCGAAAATAAAAATAAAGCGGGTAGGAGCAGGGGGGAAACCCCTCCCATGGGATGCATATATTAAATATCGCTCAACTGAAGAACTATTAAAGGGAAAGTCTTCTAAAGTGGTTAAAGCTACTATTATGATAAACTATAAATTTAAATATGAAATGGGCGAGGTAGGCAGAGGAGGAGCAGTACCCCTCATAGATAGAAATATTAATAAAAGCCGCTGCACGCATTTTATTGAACTTTCCGTAGTAGGATCTTCTGAGCCCCAAAATTTAAATAAAAAAGCAGCGGGGGAAGTGGTACCCCCATATGACGCCAGTGTTTTGTATCGCATATATTAAGAACTGTTTTAGTAAGAATGTTCAAACGTTGTAGAAGTCACTCTTATTGTATACTACACTTTTGAAAATAAAGCGGATAGGCGCAGGGGGAAAATACCTCCCATAAGATGCATTTATTAAATATCTCTCAACTGAAGAAGTGGTTAAAGCAGTGTAGCGAAGCGCACCGGGTTAAGCTAGTTCTAAATAAAAAATCATTATAAGTACTTACATATTTATTTTTCTTCATTGTAGGAGATTAAGAGTTAATTGTCAAAATGCCACTAGTACAATAACTAGAACAAGAGGTACTATTGCTAACGGGGTTAAAGTTTTGATTTAAAAATTCTAGTGCTTATGAGTACCAGTACTTTATTTAGTACAAGGATACCATTTTTAGACTTAAGACAAAACTTAAATTCGAGTGCATATTTGTATTTTGATACTGCTTCTTAAATTTAATTTTAAATCATTTTTTTATAAAAGTTTTTCCAAAAGAACTAGTAAGAAACTGGTTCTTAAGAATCCAATGTGGTCTAGAACCAATAGTACTAGTGATTTTCCAAGCATACTCAATGCTAACTTGAGCATTAAGATGGAGTGAATAGATAAGTTCATATTTCAGAACTAGTACTGGATATTTTTGTGCCAGTTTGGTGCTAGTTAGGCACTAGTTCAATTTCCGGCAGCGCATACATAAAAGTGATGTTACGAATATTCGTATTTTCGAATATTAAATTGATAGTCGTAACATCACTAATACATACATATATCCGTAAGTATGTATTCCTCTAATATTTTCCATACTTTTATCTATATTTATTGTAATATTAAAAAACAGACAAAATATTACTTAATATTAAACAAATACATACTCATTAAATACCAATCGAAATTGATTTGTAAGGACGTAAATTTCATATTGTCCTTGTTATTTTGTTGTTCTCTCATGTTCAGTTCAGACTGTTGTTAATACAAATTGTCTATGCCAAGTGTCTAGTATTGAAAATTATACGTTTTTCATAGTCATCATAAATACACAAATACATAGAAATAAAGACTATTCCCACCCATAAACAACAGCACACACTCACGCAGGCATCACTTTTGTATTGATTGTAAAACAAGGACAATGGAAATAGAATGTTTGGATTGTTTGGTTCGATGCTCTTTATTGTGTCTATGTTGTAAAAGTTTATGTTTTCTATGAATTTAATGGTAAAACATAGACAATAATCATAGACTTGACTATATTAAAAAAAAAAATATGTGTACATTGTACATACATATGTACATATACATATGTATAAAAAAAATGTTGGATTTAGAATTGGAAATAATAAATTTTATCAAGAAGGTGTAATTGTACTTATTAATTGTTTGCTATAATCTTGCTTTAGTTACTGAAAATTTTCAGTTAATGATCCATTTATAAGATATCCGCCTAGTTAAGCTTTCACTGTATTACAAAGTAATTCTCTCTGCCAGAACGGATTTGTATCCTTCCACATTTTTAAATTGGTATAAATTACAAAATCAAATAAAAGAACATTTTTAAAAATGGCGTCAAAATCTCACCAACTAAACAACTGGGGACAATGGAGCAGTACATATCCAGCAAAGAGATTGTTTGTGGACATAACTTAGGAGAACAAAAAAAAAATAAAACAATGATGAAAAGCTCATAGGAATGACATTAAAACTGCATAATATGGGTATGGATTTTAATATGTGTTCGTGTGTGTGTGTGTGTGTGCATATATATTGTCATTGTGTTATTGCTGTTTGTGAGTTTCTTTCTCTAGTCCTAAAATGAACTTCATTTTGTTAAAACATTTGACAATTTATGATCGATTTTTAAAAATTTTTTTTTAAAGGGAAATCAGTGGTATGATTTTATTGTAAAAGGGGTTTCTTATTTCCCGGACTTTTTTTATTTCGGGGAACGTTTAAATTCTTCTTTAATACCTGTGGACTAAGAGACACAAAATAATGAAAAAGTATGTAAAATTAAGGGTTGAAATTACAACAAAAACCACGATTTATGGAAAATCATGTGATTCCTTAGAAAAAAACTTCGGATCTGTTTCAGATATTTAAGGGATCGGAAATCTTTTTTTATCAATAGGCACTTGTTTTTCACATCTTCTTTGATTTAAGTGAAAAAGTTGTAATAAGAATATAGAGAATTAATTTGGAAATGCTTGTACTTAATCTTAAAATATTTACTGAAAATCGAAGAATTTCAGGTTCCCAAAAAGTATTTTTTGGCAGATTTGCTCAACCAGTGGTCTAGTTTTGTTTCGGATTGCAACTATTAAGGATGG
Organism: Pollenia angustigena; assembly: GCA_930367215.1. NCBI lineage: Eukaryota > Metazoa > Arthropoda > Insecta > Diptera > Polleniidae > Pollenia > Pollenia angustigena. The sequence continues at coordinate 48,451,588 of OV884058.1, forward strand.
TTTTTTTTTTGTTGTTGCAAAGTGTAAAGTGTTAAAAGCATTGTTCGAAAATAAACAGAACATTGTATAACGTTCGGCTCACACACCCAGTAACGGTTTCTATTTTTTTAGTGCTTGTGTAGAAGAACACAACCCTTAATACCGTTCGTAACTATTTTCAAAAAGAGACGAACATTATACTATAGTGTTATGTTCTTCGTTGAAAAACAGTAGTAGGCATACATTATATTTAAATGTTCTAAAATGTTTGTTTTTTACATTGATAAAGAAATGAACAAACAAAAAATTTTAGCAACGACCGCAGCACGAACAGCTTGTGTGTGTATGTTTTGTTTGTGTAAAATAATTTTGCTGGCTTTTTGTTTTTTTTCGTATGTGTGCTTTGTTTTTGTAAAAAATTTTTAATGAGCTGAACCGAATATAATGAAGTTTGTGGTTTTTAAAAAAACCCTAACGGAATTAAATGTTCTCATCTTTTGTTAAGTTGGATAAAAACAGTATTATTTAAGTGTTCGAAAGATGACAAACAGGGAAAGGTTATTTTTTTTATGATTTTCTACACAAACACTATTAGCGTTTGTGTTTTTAACAAATCTGCCGAACCGAAGAATAAGGAGCGACATTTAGAGTTTATTTTTGAACACTGCACAGTGTTCGATTCTTGAATCTAGCTGGCCAAAATAATAACTTTTGTAATAAAACATGTAGAAAGTTGATCTTTTGCACAAAAACTTTAAATTCTCTATTTAAAACAACTGCAAAAATATGGATTAATCCGCCAACAGACACGCCCACTTTTCTTATGTGAAATACGATATTTTTACAGCTATTGCATTAATATTAATTACTCTGCCCACAGACACACCAATATTTGTGGTGTCTACAAAAAATAATATTAATAACAAATTAATTATTGTATCTGATTGTTTCTTTTAAAGATATTTCGATTACAAATTTGGAATTATTGCGTTTTGGTCCGAATCCATAGTATTTATTTCATTTTGCATTGAAATGTGTGAAAATATTATTCACAATCAACTTAACAAAAGCAAAAGGTATTAACTAAACAAAAATTCCTTACGTTTTACAGTTATCTAAGAGTTATCAATAATTATTGCATTTTGATCTACACCATTATATTTGATATTGAATTGCAGTGTAGTCATTGAGTTTTGGAATGCTTTATAATAAAGGTAATATAGATTTCAATGTGTAGAATAGGATTCAATAAAAAAACTTGAAAAATTTAATTATTGTGTTTTGTTATGGACCTCCTCATTTATTAATTGACAGATCTAAATCCAAATTCATAGCAAGGGCCTTTTTTGCTGAGAGACCAATTTCCAGATCGGTTTTTGACCTAATCTTTTTTATATATGTTCCTCTTTGTGGTGAAGCTAGTGTCAATTCCTTTACCAGTCTGGCTGAATCGCGTTTTCCAGACGATCGCATCTGTGTTTCAACTGCCATTATTAATTGATTATCACTTACGACATTAGTCAACTGTTTAATTTTGCTTCTTTTGCTTCTTTAACTATAATTTTCAAAACTTTTTGTTTTTCTGCCTCTAGTAGAGTTTTGTTCCGTAGAATTTTTTGTAAAATGCGAAAGATCTATTGAAACGGCTAGCCATTCGTTATTATTAGGGATGAGAGTTTCATGCACTAAAAAAACGAAAATATGCGCATAAAATATGCACTAAAAATCCAATATATGCACTAAAAAAATATGCGCTAAAAACTTAAAAAAATTCCATAAAAAAATCGTTTTTTAATTTTACTAAAAACAAAAATATATAAAATTTAGTCTATTGTTATTCAAATATCTTTAGAAACTTAAAAAACTTATTAAAATGTTTGTTTGTTTAAATAAATAAGTACTGTTTTATTAAAAGTAAAACTTTGTCTTCTACTTGAAGAATGAAAATGCATTTTCGAAAAATTGGTTTGCAAATCCCACTTTGTTTCCAGATCAGATGAAAATATTTGATATTCATTTTATTTTTTGAAATCCTTAATTTTTTTTTTTTGCAAAACTTTTTGGATTTGTTTTTTTTTTAATTTGTCGGGCTATTCTTCCTTCCACATTGTTAATTTTAAATTAAGTGAACTAAATCCCTCCTAATTACCCAGCGGTAACTAGAATGAGTAAAGAGGCCTAATATTAGGCCATATTTAGCAGTCACGAGCAGTCAGAAGCCCTTCTCGCTGCATTCCATACTTATTTATTTTTTACACAGGTTGTCATTGGGCGCAAGGCCAAGGCCACTTCCTTTAAAAACAACTTCGATCCCTTCCCAAAGAAGGGAGTAAGGAAGGTCACAAAAAATAAAAAGTAAATAAAACTGAACACCTTCCTTTCTCCCTTTCCCAAAAAAGAAGGGAGTAGCGAATGTGTACTGAATATTTCAGAAGGTCTTTTAAAAAGAAGTTTATACCTTCAAGAAGGCATAATTCTGAAGGCAGGATATCATGCGAAGCGAATCTTTTAGAAAGGAGTATAGAGGCCTTCAATAAGGCCTGTCACTTGCGGTCCTTTCAATATTTACCGCTGGGTATTAATTGCTTCAGCAATATATCAGTAATTGGAAAATGCAAATGCTAAGTGACTTCTGGTGTTATTTAAATTTAATATTTCGTTTATTTCTTTTTTTATTGCACAATCATCGGTTCTTCAAACATTCTTAAATTACTCGAAGTTTTTTTGAATAGAATTCTGAAGCATCTAGCCAGGCCCTAATTTTGCTACTACTGGCTGCGGTGGAAGGAGAATCAAGGGATACATTTAATTAAAAATTGCAATATAATCGAATTGGCTTCTAAATTCTCTGCAACGAAGTATAACCCATGTGCCAAGCAAGTAATTTGTAACCAATTGGAAGTCTTAATGATGTAATATGTTGCAACGATTTAAAATAGAAGCATCTTTTGTCGAAATCTTGAAAATCTTGTATTTAAAGCAAAGCACCAAAAGAATTTATTGATTATTAAAAATTTTTTGGAAAGTTTTTTTTTGTGTATTTAAAATATGGAAAATAAAAGATCCCTCAAAAATGTCAAAATATGCAAAAATATGCATTTAAAACCTAAATATGCATTTTCACCAAAATATGCAACAATATGCAAAAACAAATCGATGCCATTTTAACGCAAATTTAATGATTCGGAAAGATAATTGGTCGACATCGTTCTTAGACTATCGACAAAAAAACATGCATTTGCATGGAAATCGCATCCCTAGTTATTATTGTGTAGAAAACGCAACTTTGTTCTACGAGCCTTTTCCCATCTGTCCCGTAATTTATTTCATATAGTAAAACAAAAACTTTTCAGTTTACTAAATTCGGTTGTTGTTAATGAACTGCTAACAAAATTTTGTGTTATGAAGTCAACCATACGATCACTTTGTCTTTTTTGACAGTGGATAACCATATTTGAAAAAGATCTTTGCGAGAAATTGTTCGGCATGGGCACTTTCGGGCCAAATTTTACTAAACAAGTAATAAGATCATGGAAGTATATAGAAGAAAAAAATATTTGTCTTCAAAGTTTTATTTTCGTTTATTGCTAATAAAAACAACGTCCTCTTTTCTGATAACTGAAAAATACACCGCGTTTACTCTAATGATAATACCAGTCTCAGTAAAAAAAGAACTAATTACCTAAATTGCACAGACAACTTGTAATTGACCTCTAAACATAAGCAATTTTTCAAACGAAATAAACAAAAATTTTTTTCTTCATTTTACATGATATTCGTAGTACCGTTATAGTCGTACAATTTAAATTCCAGCAAAAATTCATGAGAAATATCTTAGTTGGTATGTTCTTATTTAAATATTGTAGTCCAATTTATTCTTTTTTATAACTAATTTTTGGGTTTTTGGCCAGCCAGATTAAGGAATCGAACACCGTGCACTGGTTGAAAGTGTAGTGACTCTAGAGGATAGGTAAAAAACAAGTCATGTGGCTGGATTTTATGCGGGAAGTGGAATATTCAATCTTAATCTTTTACTTTATGTAAAGATGTTCTATCATGTTAACATCTCGGGAAAATTTTTGCGACAGGCATTAAATTAAATTATGTATTTATTCGGGTTTCTCCTGCGAAGTTCCCAAACTTTCCCGTCTTAAAATTCACAGGAATTTTAAAAACATTTTCCCCCGGATTTTAAGGGAATTTTTGTTCCAAATAGAAACCCTGATACATGGCACCCTGGATATTTGTAAATGTATACATATTTGGGTTTTTAAATGTTTGTGGTTAATAATATATTTTTAAGGTCTTTAAAGAGAGATATTTTTATCGTTTATTGATTTTGAATTTGATTTGCTTTTTTTTGGAAAAATTGATATGTAGATGGAATAAAAGAACATGTATTACATTTAAGATACTTTTATCCCTGTTTGAAAAATGGAAATTATAGAGTTTTTACAAAATCAACTTAAACCAAAAATGGACGCAAAATAGTCTTAAATGCTTGTACTAAAGTTTATAGAAATTTTCTATTCTTTAACCATTGTAACACATTGTTCCCATAAACAATACTCATATTTCATGTTTAACATTAAATTCGTAAAAGTATTGGCCATCATTACCTGGAAAATTTTTCCATAATTTTGACATATTCCCGGTGCGAAAAGAACGATTCAAGCCAATTTTGGATATCCTAAACGTAAGTATAGCATATTTTAGTGGGATCGTTCTCACAGAAAAAAATTAGTGATAAAATAACTATAATTCATGTTAATTTAACATTCCAATAAAGTAAGAACAAACTGGCATTAAAATTGAAATAACACTACGAATCACATTTAATAAATGTTATTTCAAGTTAAAACAATGTGATTTTCGGATTTTCGGACACATCATATCTAATTACTTTAGAATGATTCTTAACACTAACCATCGGAACCAGAGAAAAAGCCAGAGACATATAACTATTTTCAATTTTCTGTTACTTATTCCCCGTTGTTTACAGAAGACTTCTCAAATATTAGACACCAGCATAATTGTTGTCGTCAACATTATATTTACTATGAAAATTTTATGTATTTAATTAAACTAGTGTTTGCCCACTGTACCATAATTATTTATCCAAATATGAAGAAAACAAACACATATGCACTTATGAAATGAATAAAGATGTTTCAAGCATTTGTTTTTTTTTTGTCTTAGTGGATCGATTGGCCAAATACCAGCCCTCGGTCCATATATTCGTTTCCACCAAAGTCCAAGAATGTTTAATTTAGTTTTGTAAATTCAATAAAAAAAACCAATTGAAAAACAAGAATGTATCAAAAAGATATAGTTCAGCTGGAGTGCATCATGTTGAATTTTATGTCTCTAGGTTAAGAATTTATAAAAATTCATAAAGTACCAGTTAAAGAACGAAAAAGTACCAAAAAGCACCACCACTCACTTAGAATCATCCAATATTAACGAAAGTTAAAAAGTACCACTTGAAGAAAGAACGTACCAAAAAGTACCCTCTTATAGATTATCATGCACTCAGGACACTGTATGTTAAATTTATATTTCTAGGTCAAATATTAACAAAACTTCAAAAAGTACCAGTTGAAGAGCAAAACAGTGTCAACATTTTCAATCTTATAGGTTCTCATTTACTCAGGAATCTGCAATTTTAATTTACGTTTCTAAGCTTGAAATTATAGAAGATATAAAAATTACCACATGCAACACGAAAAAGTAAAAGAAATAAATTCAATTTCCCTTATTTTCCCTTTTTGATAATTTTTTTCTTCCCATTGATGTCTTAAAAATTTCAGTATTGAAGTGGGAACCTATAATTTAATATGTTTATGTCAATACTTAGAGACAAATTTTATGTGAACAAATTTATATTTTTTTATTTCTTTGTTTAATGGTTTAAAAGATAAATGGGGTTAAAAAGAAGTTCCAAAATACAGGTTGCACCCGCTCCCTCCTCAAAAGAGCCGAATTTCAAAAAAGTACCAGATACCTGTACGCTTATTTTTCTAACGACCAAAAAATAAGTATACAATTTTCTTTATCTCTTTAAGTATTAGAACTATTAGTTAGTTGGTAGTTACTCCAAAGGAAAGGTTATTGATACAAAACTAGTAATGTTACTTTGGCTAGAACAGTTGGTTGGATTGGTGATCTGTTCACTCGGGACAGGCGTTACATTAAGCGAAATTGAATGTGTATTTTTAGGTTCTTGCAGTTACCTTTTACAAAGTGTCAAAAAACTGCGCTAAAGTGACAAGTCCCTTTCGTATAAAGTTTTAGAACTAGAACCACTTTATACCTATCACGCGACAAGTTTGTTGTAAGTTCAATTTCCCCTCGGGATTCTTAATTAATTTTTTTTCTAAAAAAAATATAACCAGTTTAGTGCCGTGACTAGAAAATAATCAGCTACGCACTATCTATAAATTTTAAATAAAATTATTAACAATAGTTTCGATTTGGTTTAATTGAAATTTAAATAAAAGCACCTATTTTTCTCTAACAAATATTATACTAAAGAAAATTGAAAAACTATAAAATTGTTAGCAAATATTTCCAACTACACAGTTGTCATTTATAAATAACTAAATACACATACTCAACGACAGATTTTTCTTTTATTTTATCACATATCAAATACATAATAAAGACTATACATATTGAATAGAAATCTCCTACTGCACACTTCAAATGGCATTTGTTAAATATTTGAATATTGTAAATAAAATTGCCTCTAAATTTGAATATGTCGCTAAAGCTCTTTTTCGTTGGCCATATTGATGAGGTTCTATTACTTTTCAAATTTCAATGATGTTTTGTAATTTATTCACCCCCAGGCTGAATGACTGGCGTTCTGACACACACACACAAAACTATTTGCTATTTGCCTCTAATACTCTAAAACATGTTTTAAATTCGTTAAATGTTGTAACACACTCCGATACTTTTAGCAACCATGTAGTCATGTGAGGTCGGTCTCCTTTTGTTCCTCCATTTATCCTGTTTTCATGTACATCGTTTAGCCCAGACTCTCGTAGTATCTTGTATCTTCTTTGTAACATTTGGTGGATTTTCATGTTGAATAAACATACACATCAGTGTGTTTTTTTTTTTTTTTTTTTTTTGTTTGAGCTCAATATTTCGATTTTTGTTTAGTAGACAGTAGAGTCTAGTGCTCATTTATTGCGATTTTGTTGCTCAATTGTTTCTAATCCCGTAATGTATTTATGTAGTTTCTAGATTTGGTTGTATTTATTGGAGAGAAGAGTCACAACCAGTTGTAATATTGTCTGGAATTTGTGTGAATGATGTGTTGTCTGCTCATCATTCAGTCACTAAATATATACAAATAAATGATGTTGTCATTTTTAGCGATATATTTTCGATTTGCTTAAATTTAGAATATTAAGTAAAAGTCATTTAACTATAAAATATACATGGTGGGGCAAAAGTTTTTGGCCACGAAGGCTTCTTTGTATTGATATTCAATAAATAAATAAAACAAAAGTAATCGCCCAGTGTCCTTTTTATATTTTTTTTAATAAAAACTTTGGTTCTGCTTGTAAAATTTGTTTATTTAATTTATTAGAATTTATTCCATAAAGTTGAGAAAATGATAGCGGCCAAATTGCCGCCGCCAGAGCTGATGACTATATAGGCTCGTTTAATGGCATTTTCCATCACTCTTGCCAGAGCTTCGGGCGACAGGTTCTCGCATTCCTGGCGAATATTCTCCTTAAGGGTTACAAGAGTTTGAGGCTTGTTGACGACTTCAAAATCCCCATGAAAAGAAGTCTGGAACAGTTTAATCGGTTTATCTTGCCAGCCAGTGCAAATTACCATAACGAGAGATTAAGCGACCCGATAATGCTTCGTTCCGAATTCCGCGTTCTTGTGGAGTCAAGCGCTTTATGGCTTTTCGACTTGTATTCTGCGTTTGTTTACTTCACAATAGGGTGATTACTTTTGCCACACCTTGTATTTATGTAGATGTATTTTGATGTTATGTACGGGTTTTCTTTAGTTCTTTTACTCAAATTTTTCTGTAGTTTAGTAATTGAAATTCTAACATTGAATTAATAAAAATCAATATTCTGTACATTTGGAAGGTTGCAGTGGAAAATTATGAAACCTGCAAAACTTATTGATTTTATTTCACCGCTTGTAAATATTATGATAAAAAAGTGACTTTTAAAGCAGATCTCGTTTATAATTTATATTGTTTTACAAACTTTTCACTTTATATTTGATATTTGATCGAAATAATATTTCGAGAATTACCAATTTAATTCAGATAACTGATGGAGCATTTTGAACTTGGCTGCAAAAGATTTCTTATATAACAAAAGGTCGAATATTCCTGATTGTAAACAAATTTTAAATGGATTTTTGTGTTATTTTGATAAAGTTTATTATTGACGAGGCGGCGAATATCAGACCATAAGTCGCCCCATCAGATAAACTTGTTTGCATCAGATGGAGAATGTTTTGTACATCGAGACGCCTTGTCAGTAAAGACCCCAAGGGAAGAGGAAACTAGTACCAAACTTGTTACGTGACAGCTCTAAGGTGGTAGAGACCGGTTCTAGTTTTAACACTTTATATGAAGGGGACTTGTCTATTTTACATGGCGATGTCCAAGGAAGGTATTAATGGGCACCTTTTTGACACTTTGTAGCAGGTCATTAAAATAACCAAAATGAAATTTCGGTTAAAATAATGCCTGTCGAAGAGATTGTCCCGTGTGAACCATTGTAATATGAAAGACTTTCTTCTTATAAAGTTATAGAACAAGATAGAATCAGCCATTTCTCGTACATAATTCATTCACATGTCTAGTTTTGTGTCAACTACCTTTCGTCTGTAGTAACTACACTTTAAACACATTATCACCAGTAAAATGATATGTCTTGTTTTCACCTGTCACAATTCGGTCCTTGTTATTATAATATTGTGTTCACTGGTCAACGGATAAGTTCTTTAAGAATAATTGACACAAATTTCCGGCAGGTTTATATTTAATACATGAAGATTAAATAAATAAATAAACACAAAAAAGAAACGTACTTGGTTGAAAAGCCCAAAGCCGCCGCAGAAAAAGTCAATCAAGTCAAACATGACTCCTTTCCTGAATAGAGTCTTTGTGAACATAAACCATCTTTTTATGTTGGTATTTAGTTTAATTTGAGCCAAACTTATTGGATTGTAATCTTAATCTTTTTACCAAATTTTATTGGAATCGGTCCTTATTTGACCATACCTCCCATACAAATGCTATTCCCGAAAAAAGCTTTTAATTCCATAACTTCCTAATAAATGTTGGTACTGACATAAAAACTACGACGATAACATTTACAATAGCTACTAATAATGACAAAGTTTTGTGCTGGCAGGTCATGAACTAACCATAGGTACTATATAATATTGAAATGCCTTAACCCTAGATGGTTACTGTTCGTCGAATCGACAATGCTTATTTCCTCTATATCATACAACTTTTTTATGTGCATTCAAATTACGCTCTTTTTTGTTAAAAACCTTAACTGATAACAAAAGCTTTAACAAGTTATTAATTTGAAAAGAAACTGTTCAAACTCGACTAGAGTTTTGAAAGAGAAAAGAAACTTTAATTTTTTTATGATTTATTTTATTACTAGCTGACCCGACCAACGTTGTCCTGTCCAAATTAGGAAAAATGTTTGCGCTCGATTTTTAAAATTCGTTAAAAAGATACGAACATTTGAAAGAAAAATTAGTCAAATCGATAGAGCCGTTTTCTGATTTTAAGTGGGCGGGGCAAAATTTCCTTTCCGTAAAAGCCTAAGTTGGACCATGGCGATGATTTTATAGAAAAAATCGTCCAAATAAGTTAAGCCGTTCTCAAGTTATGCGCTTAATAGAAAAAGTGGGCGTTAAAGTAGGCGTGATACATGAAAACGTAAAATCGATTAATACGAACATTTAAAAGAAAAATTAGTCAAATCGATGGAGCCGTTTTTTGATTTTAGGTAAATCGAAAAAAGTGGGCGGGGCAACATTTTCTTTCCGCATAAACCTAAGTTGGACCAAATCGGTCAAGCCGTTCTCAAGTTATGCGCTTAATAGAAAAAGTGGGCGTAAAAGGCGTGGTAAATTTTTCTTTCGATGAAAACTTAACATGGATTAATACGAACATTTGAAAAAAAAATTTGTCAAATCGATGGAGCCGTTTTCTGATTTTAGGTAATTCGATAAAAGTGGGCGTAAAAGTGGGCGAGGCAAAAATTTATTTTCGTATAAATCTAAGTTGGACCATGGCGATCATTTTAAAGAAAAAATCGTCCAAATTATACCTATATAGATGTCATTGGTGGTGCAATATGAAAATTGGATTTTGCCACGCCCCTCCGCCCGCAGACCGATAATCAAAAATCAGAGTTCACAGTGTCACCCGCCTGAATATTCTGAAGCTTCCCTGAAAATTCATCAAAATCGGCCCAGCCGCTTTGGAGTCCATACGTTACATACATACATACCGTTGGTCTCATGTAGAAAGGCCCTAACTCACATAAATGCAACTTTACAGGAGAAGGCAAAAACATAATAGAAACTGTATGTATCATAATGTTAAATAGCTTCTTCAATTGCTTGTTAAACTGATATTTTTGATACTATTGTATTAAATTTGTGTGACGAGGTGTATTTATGGGAAATGTATTGGAATCACTAAAAAACTAAATTTCGAAAAAATCGTGTTAGGGCCTTTCTACGTGAGACCGACGATACACACATCCTATTTTATATACAAATATAGATATTTTTTAATAAAATGTGTAGCTAAAAATATTTGTTTTAATCTTTTATTTTAAACCCCGTTTCGTTAGAATTATTGACTTACTACAATGAAGAGTAACCTTCCAGGGTTAAATGCGAACGAATCTCATATTGATGCAGTTCTCTAAACAATAGTCGGCATAAAGAACTTTTTCATGAACCTTAACCATGTAACATTATTTTGTTTTAGCGGGTCCATGATTATCCATAAGTCCTAAATAGGGTACACTCTTGAAAATTTGTCTTCAAATATTGTGGTATAGGACGTCATACAGTCTACTTTTCCCGACTATACTTTAATAGGTATTTGTATTTCCTTTAACGTGATTTCTATTTGTTTAAAAATATCTTTCAGTTAAAACAGTTACACATCTTAATGAGAACCGTTTCAAATTTAATTAAAAAATGTTTGTAAACAAATGAAATTAAATAAATTTCATCGCTTCCGCTTTCACAAATACAGTTTTATCCTGCTTTACAGTCATATTTTCTAATTTAATTAAATTACTCACAATAACAGCTCATTTAAAATAAACTCTAATTTAATATTAAAAAAAATTATAATTTTCTTTTGATAAAACAAAAGAAATAAGAAAAAAATATCAAGAAAAAAAATCAAAAGCCAAGAAGCAAAAAATTAATAGAAAATAGCAACATTTTTAGATGACGTGTTAAAGATTATTTTTTTAATTAAAAAGTAACGTTTTTCTACTTATTTTTACTTCTTTACAATGTGTGTCTGAACGTTTCAATGTGTTTGTATGTAGAATATTTCCTTTTCTTGGAAACAAATATCATAAATTAATGAAATTTACCACATTTCTGTGGCCAGGGGGCAGAAAACACTTCATTATGAAACATTTAATAAAGTTAAAAACAATAATTGTTTTTCAACCCACAAAAAAACAACAACAACAACAACAAATTTACAAAAAATACAAACTATGAATAAAAGAAACAATAAAAAGAAAACAAAAAGTTCATTGAAAACTTACAACTAAATTGAAAATCTCTTGAAACAAATGAACTTACAAAAAAAAAATAAAAATGCTCTATTCTAAAAGAAAAAAAAAACTCTTCAAACAGGATGCCATTTTGAGTGAAAATCTAACTGACAACAAACTCCGCCCTTTAACACAGCAGGAAATGGATTTTTAACACAACAATTTAAGATTTTTGTGTGTTTCTTTTTCATTTCGTTCCTCTAATTCGTTCAAAATGCGCAATTGCTAGAGAGTTTTCTGGGTATTTACTTTAATCGTCTTTAATTTTTTTCTTTGTTGTTTTTAACGTTACAAAAAACAAAACAAAAAAAAATATAAATAAAAAAGAAGTTTTTCAACGTCAAAAAAAGGGGTTTCAAAAGGTCTCGTATGAAAATGAGCATGAATACGGCGACAACAAGCTTGCTAGAGTCCATTTTGAGTTTATTGTTTGATGATTTGAACATTTTTATTATATGAGTACAACAAAAACAATAATGACAACAACGAAAGCAACAAACAACAACAATAATAGTATTATAATCAGGACAGTGTTGCCAGTTATAGGCATTGTGATTTTTTAATAAACAAAAAGATTTAATTAAAACTAGTCTCAAATCGAATCCAGCTGATATTAAAAATTTTTTATGTTCACTTATTTCAAAACAGCAGTAGAATGATGAACATAAAATTTAATAACGTTTGTTAATTTTTATTTTAGAAAGCAGCATTTTAAATTCTATCGATTACATATCGTCGGCTTAATATGCAGACCTGCTAAATCAACTTTTTAAGTAAATTAAAGCCCTTATTATGTAAAACGCAACGCCAAAGAATTACATTGAAAGCAAAAACAAAGTCATAAATACTTTGCAAAATTTTCAACGCCACAAGTCATGAGGCGTTTGAAATTTTAAAAGGCAATGTGAATTTCTGTAGAAAGCAACAACAAAATTACAAAATATTGACGATTTTGTTTTTAATTTCAATGTAATTCTTTGGCGTTGCGTTTAACATAATAAGGGCCTACAATTTTGATACCGTGTATGTACTAGTAGAGAAATTAACGCCTTCGTCAACCAGCTTGTAGTTTTTCTTCAATTTTAGTCTTGAAATGTTTCAAATCAACTACAATATGTTTGGTTTTCCTCTCAAGCAGTAAATAGGAAAAATAAAAGGTTTTTTGTCTCTCCTGTAAAATAAGTAGAAAGGGAGTGAGCAGGTTTGGATATTGAGACGGCGATAATTGAATTTTGATTTGATAATAAAATATATATAATCTAGTTCAGACACACATATCTAATGAAATGATATTTCGTACAACTTAACTAGAACGGTTTTTGTACACTTTTCTTGCGGACTCACTGAGATGGCGTTGCAGAGCCCAAGAGATTGATTGACCTAGATAACAGAACAGGTGATATAAATGCTATACAGCTATAAAAGAACCAAATACATTATAAAGGTATAAAGCAAAAAAAGACAATTCAAGTTTCCTAATTTTGGCTGCTAATATCCCATAAAAAAAACATTCATGGCAACTCTGCAACATTGGTATATATACAAAATATATTTGCGTTTGTTTGTTTGTTCCCTATAGACTCCTAAACTGCTCAACCGCTTTTCCAGAAATTTTCACTTTATTTTTTGACTGCCCGGCTCTTAGTGTAGGCTACGAGTACAAATATTATTATACCCTCCACCACAATTAGTTGTGAAGAGGGTATACTAAGTTTGTCATTCCGTTTGAAACTTTTTTATAATTCATCTCAGACCCCATAAAGTATATATATTCTGGATCCTTGAGTAATTTTAAGTCGATTTAGCCATGTCCGTCTGTCCGTATATTGAAAACACGCTCACTTTCGAAAAACTCAAAAGAAATAAACAAACTTGCTGTCAAATTGCTTGTAGTTATCCTAAGCAGTTTGGGATTGAAATCCAGCAAAATAGGTTCAGTATGATCAGAGCTATGAATTAAAATGTGGAACCACCACCTAAAAAAAATTATAATTTTGTTACAAAAACTTACATAAATGGTGCAACAATGCACAGAATGATATAAGATTTCGAAAAAATTCGTTAAGTGGGACTAGAAACTACACTGTAAAGTTTCGTGAGGATCGGCCCATAAATTACCCTAGGCCCTATATAAACCCTACTTCCGGAAAACAGTTTAGTACGCCTAAAACCGTAAAAAATAATGCTATCGTAACAAATTTTGGCTCGTCACAGTTTGATAGGACTAGAAATGACACTGTGAAATTTCGTGAAGATCGGTCCATAATTTACCCTAGGCCCCGTATAAAGCCCACTCTGGTAAAATAATTATATTCGCCTAAAACCGTAGCAGATATAGATATTGCGGTAAACTTTCTTCCAGCTAAGCTTCATATATAAGTTCAGCTTAAACGGTTACGAATCATGATACTTTACTCAAGCTATTTAAAACTGCTAAAAAAAGCATTAAACTTTCTGATTGTCGGTCAATAATTTTATATAGGTCTAAGCCGCACCCAATTTTAATGCAGATGTCTGTTATAAAGATAAACTAGTAATAAATAGACATCATACAGATATTACTCCTAAAACATTCGAACTGTCGGTGGAGGGTATCAAAGATTTGGCACAGCCGAATATAGCACTCTAACTTGTTTTTGAAAGGAATTGTCCAAATTTAGATCAAATTAATACGCCAATAATAATACGTAGAATATATAATTTTTGCATATCATAAATATCATAAAAAATAAATGTGATAATTGAATGCATTTTTTTTTTTTTTTTTTTGTTAAAAAAAAATTAAAAATATAATTTTGAATTAATTAACATTTTAGTTAAGGAGTTTGTGTTTGTTTGGTTCTGCGGTATGAATTAAATAGCGTATGGTTAAAGTTCTAAAATATTTCCAAAAACAACATAAAAGTTTCTTGAGTTGATTTTGGTTGTTTTTGAATTATTAAGGGTAATCACGATGATCATTGTGCAAATTTGCAATATGTAAATTTGTAATGCATATTAAGAATAATCCTGAGCAACCACTTTTATTTTTTGTGCAAATGTGCTATTTTTCTAAAAATTTATTCTTTCAACACAAAAAACTTCTGGCAGCACTGTAAAAAAATCTTCATTTGTTTACAATTATAAACAAACTAATTAAAAACAATTTTTTCAATTCTCTATTTTATATTTAAACCCACGATAATGTTAAATTTATAAGATTCCTTAAAAAACAAGGTGCCATGTCATAACGTGTCATAGTGTCCAAGTACTGGCTATACAGAGAAGCTTTAGCTAGCGAAGCTGGTGTTTGTTATACCATAGAGGAGAAAATCCTTGCGCCCGGCCAAAGGCCGGCCATACAGAGAAGCTCTAGTTAGCGAATCCTGTTTTTGTTATACCATAGAGGAGAAAATCCTTGCGCCCGGCCGAAAGCCGCCTGTGCGGAGAACCTTTAGTTAGCGAAGCTGGTATTTGTGATCCCAAATTTGTTCACATTCTCGCTTGCATTTTAAAAACGCCCACGGACGTTATGACACTGCTCTAATGGGCATTATGGCACTTTTAAAAGTGTCATAAATTCCATGGACACTGTGACACTTTTTGAAGTGTTATAGTGTCCATGGACTAGACGTTATGATATGCCAACAAAAACAATATGGCTCATGGTTTATTTAATGCAAACGAAGTAAAATAGAGCAAATTGCAAATATACATATGCACGCAAATTTTGTTGTTGTGTTGTGCAAATGTGTGTATTTTTGCACGCATTTGCATCGTTTGCCACTTTGCACTTCGTTCGTGATTTCCTTTATTATTTTATAAAACTGTTAACACCTTCAGTACATTGTGTATATCGCTTATAACCTCTTTAAATTTTCAACATTTTTTGTGCTTTTAGAAATGCATTTATAGAACTCGCTTATATGCATATTCTGTGCTTATAAACAAATCTCGCTTAATTTCATCAGCATCATGAAAAAGCCTGTTTTACTTGCTTCGAAAGTGCATGAATTAATTCCAGTTGGATCAAAATTTAGCATATTAAGTTTTGATGAAATAATTTGCTTTCGTTGTTCATTGCATTTGACCAAAGCTTGAAGCAATGCTTATATGAGAACTTTATAAATGCAATTTATTAAAATTGTGTTAAATTGTGATGCATGAATACGGGATATGCATATTAGCAAATGCTTTTACACGAAACTTGTTCGGCTATTTGAAATATAAAACTGTAATTGCACAAGTTTAAATGCATGACAACGTTAAATGATTATAACCGATGTGCAAACAAACGATAAATACTGTATACTGTTCATGCTGCCAATGTTTACTTTAAAATATACCTCTGATATGATAAGAATACATAAGTTTATCAAATGCATAAAAAAACCTTTACCGACCGCTTGTCAACACAGAAATAAATTCAAATTGATTTCAATAAAAAAAATGTATGATATTAATTGAAAAAAATTATTAAATTTGCACCAGTAAACAAATGAATAGTATCAATTAAACATTTTTTGATATTACCCATATTTTTGCAGCAATGTTGATGATATAAGTAAACGTTTAATTGACTTGATTAAATTTGTAGTAAAAACTGATTTAATTTTTGATTAATTATATAATTGAAAAAAAAATTATCAATAATTTTTTTGTGAAATTTTGTATCCGTATTTTCTCCTACTCAAAAACTTTTGCTTTTACATAATAAATTTTTTTCATGCAACATAATTTTTTGACACATGTTAAGTAAGATACCTTAGGCAACACAAAAGTATCCATATTGTGTACAAACACTAAAAATGTATTTAAAGAATTTATGAATTAAACAAAATGATAAAACTGCTAAGCGCGCCGGGCTCAGCTAGTCATCTAATAAAATTAAATGCAATTCAGTTAAAAATTGTTGTTGTAGTTCTCATATATAATTTTTTTTGTTTTGCTATTTTGTCGATTTTATTCAACTTCATGTTCTATATATTTTTTGTTGTAATTGGTCTTTATAACCTTTTTAAGCATCATGTTTTTTTGTTCTTCCTGTAAATCTGCTGGTAGGTGAGTAAGTGCATAGAAGTGAGTTAGGTTGCTTTGCATCATGGTACTAGATACTGCAGCCAGTCACTTGCGCACTTCTGGGCTAGATTAAATGGGAAATCAATGTGTATGTGAGTGTATGAGTTTGCAGCTCTTGTGAGTGCATGATGCTTAATAATGGCAGCCATTATTTTTGGAGCCATCGACAATTTCAAAGTGCTTGCAACAAAGACCCAACAACAACAGCTAAAGGTAACAGTTTTTTAGATGCAAAAGTTTGGTGAGAGGTGAACTTTGTGTTTTTTGTTGGGAGAAAAAGGAAAAGTAAACATTTATAACATAAACATAAGAAAAAGTTTATTAATAATGATGTCAAAGTGGTTTTCTTTTATTTTTTGCCATGCTTTTAAAATATTATGTATGTAGCTAAATTCAAAGAAAATTGTTTTTAACAACTGAAAATCGAATGGATCATTCACATATCATTTAAATCAAAAGAGTTTTTGAAGCATTTTTATATCCTTTACCGCAGGTGTTAAAAGGGTATTTATACCCAATTTTGTCATTCCGCTTGTAATTTCTATAATATTGAAGTTATACCCTAAAAAGTGTATTGAAATGGGTTTTTCGAAGACGTCAAAAATTATAGGGACTAGTTTGTTGTAAATTTCCTCTAAAGAGAGTCAACTCAAAATTTACAAACTTTTAGTAGAGGCAAAAAACTGTTTTCTTTAAATTTTTTTAATGAAATTTAAAAATAATTATGGCATTGTAAAGAAATAAGAGTAACAAATATTCCACGGCAGTTGTTTTTGTAATTTTTTCAGGGATTATCAAAAAATTACAAGTTTTTTGCGTTGTTTCTCTTTGTGTGAAATTATATAGTGGTGTCATTTCAAGTTGTGCCAGTTTAACTGAAAGAAGAACATCATCAAAGTAAACCGTTTTGACATAAGCACTTGAACATTTTAAAATATTTTTTATTAGTTGAAACAAAACTGATATGAATTAAGCTTATATTTGGGGAAAACTCAAAATATATTTCTTTAGCAGACTTTGGGATACAGTTGTATACAGTTGTTTTTGGCGAAAGAGTAGAGAAAATGATGTAAGATTCTTACAGTGGGTAGATATGACCACTGTTCATTGATTTCTTGCGAAAAGTAAAAATTAAAAAATTTTGAGTTGACTCTCTTTAGAGGAACCAGTGCGATATGCTCTGTTAAAGTTTGGTAGCCTTGCACCATTTGCTCAAACTAGTCAATATTATTAAGTAGAAGTCTCCTGTGATCTTCATAATTTTAACAATTCATAATAGTTTGGACCCTCTGGTCCCACCAAATGCTGAACATTACCTTCGCGCCATGGATGTTCGATTTTGGCGGTGATTCAGATAGTAAGCCGGCCTTTGCAAACGATTTATAGGCCAGGAATGATTTTAAAGCCCATGCAATATCCACTTTCAAAGTCATTCGGCCTTCCTTGCTTAAGGATGAATCAAGATGCTTGAAAACGTTTGAAATTAGGGCTTAACGGGCTATGATTTCACTAAAATATCATCTTCAAACTTGTTAGGCCTAATTCTGGCGTGATTGAGTACTTTCTCGATTCGGAAGCAATTTTATTTGCAATTCTTTCAGTCGATACTGAACGAATCGAAATTATTTTTTTCAGTATTGTGAAACTCAAATTAATGCTTTACAACACGGAAAAAATAATTCCGATTTGTTCAGTATTGAGGGATATATAAAGATATTAAATTGCTTTCGAATCGAGAAAGTACTCGATCACGACTGCCAGCCCTGCAAATAAAATTGGACCACCTGAGCCATTTTTATAAAATGGACTACTCCATGGACTGGTCCGATGTAATGCAAGCATGGACCATGTCGTTGTTAAAAAGTGTTTGTACACTGAAAGAAAAATGCTTCATATATTTAATGAATCATTTTCATAAAAAAATTTTCCTTGGGTAAATGAAAATTTTCATTGTCTAAATGGATTTTCATAGTTATAATGATTTCGTAATTACGTTAAAAAATTTCATTGGATATATGAAAACTTAAGTTTATCCAAGTTAAACAAAAAATTTTAATTGGGAACATAAAAAAACAAAATACAAACATAACTATATTCATGAATTAATGCAAAATTAAAGTTTCCTTAAAAAAATGTTTAACTGTTAATTAAAAAATGTAAGATTTAATAATTTCATACATCTAATGTTATATGTATGCCATTAAATTTATGAAATCAAAATTTTTTTATAAAAGCAACATATTTCAATAATTGCCTCCATAAATTTAAATTTTCATTATGACAATAAAAATGTCATTATAGTAATGAAACAAAAACTTTCAATCCACTTTCAATCAACGTTGTTATTGTTGTTATGGACAACTTAAGCTCATATTTACGCTCTTAATTGAGTAAAAAACAAGTTTTTTTATCCAAAAACTACACTGCCCCGGTAGGCTAGCTGCCTGTGAGCTAGTCTATCAGCACCGAGGTTGCGCGATCGATTCCCGCCAGAGACAGAAAAAAAATAAAAAATAAAATTAAATTAAAAAAAAAAAAAAATAATTAAAAAAAAAATAAAAAAAAAAAAAATTTTTACTTTATTGAAAGTATTCATCCAATGAATAATATTCATAGATCTAATGTAATGTTTCATTAAATCCTTTTAATGAAACAGGTTTCATTGATCCAACGAAGCGCTGCATAGGTTCCTTTTTAATGCAATTTTTCATGGGATTAATGTCAAAATTCATTGGTATTGCGAAGAAAATTCTTTCGAGTCGGTCTGCTGCCGTTTTTGGTTTCATTTCTTCTTTAGCAAAGGAAAGGATACAGCAACAGAGAGTGATAAAGAAAAACATTGTGTTGTGTGTAAATAAGACTTCGTTCAAAAATTATTCCAACAAACAAAATGTGTCTCAAAGCCAGCCGGCGGCTCTGCTCTGCCGTCATCTTCTTATACAGTGCTTACTTGTGTGCAGGGTTGTTAGATGTGACGATTTTTCGTCATTTTGACGATTATTTTTTGTGAAAATGCAGTAAAATCACGATTGACGATTTTTAAACTTAAAGTAATAGTGTTATGGCGATTTTCTGGCATCAATAAAACACTTACAAGAAATATTAACAATTGTATTGGGAACAGTTCAAAACGTAAAAATTTTTTTTCGAAATACAAAAATTATTAGAAATTAAACAAAAAAGTTCTTTCCCCATCACAAACCAGGTGGTTTTCATTAGAAGCACTAGTAATTCAAATTCTACAATTAAATGAATGCCATCAATAAGGCAAAAATATACACTAGAGCCCCGATTTGCTTCGGTCCTATTTGGTCCGCTTTTTCAAAATTGGTTAAATACGCTTTGCGTTTTAATGATTTCGATTTAATTTTTTCGCTAAAGTCATAATCATATGTGAAGAATTTTTCTATTTGCGTGTAAAAAGCCGAATTCCTATTTAATTCTGTTAGGTAAGTTATTCTAAATATAGTTGAGTGTTAGGAAGTAAGAAGTTAGTTCTTAATAAAAAGTTGTGTAGAAAAATGAGTGCAAAGTGAAGAAAATGCACTGGTTTGGAACTAAAATTGGACGTAATAAAACGTTTCAAGTCGGGTAAAAAGACTGTTGATATAGACAGAACCCTTGGTTTATAACTTTCAACAGTAAAAACAATTTGCATTAGTGATATCGCTAAAAATTAGTCATTTAAAGATATGTAGCTCGAGTTAATAGTAAATGAGATTTTATTTTTTAATTAATTTTTTTTTTGCGAATATGGAGAAATGAAACAAATAATTGTTTGTTATGTTTTTATGAAAATATATTTTTTCTTATGTATTTCTTTTCAAATGATAAATATAGTTCGGCCCACTTGCTGAAATAAATATTATACAACTTTACCATATCACTTTCTTTATCATAAATAGAATATCTTGCTAAAAATTTATATTTTTGAACCACTCAATGCAATAAATTGTCTCCAATTTGTAAAATTTAAATATTTGACGATTTGTTGACGATTTTGTTAACTGTTCATGACGATTTTGACGAATTTTGTTAAAACTTTTGACGATTTTTGAAGAAAAAACAACCCTGCTTGTGTGCGCGTCATTGCTTGTGCAAAAACTTTTTTTTTTTTTGATTTTGAAATTTAGTATATGCATTTCAGTAAACTTTTTGTTTGATTCAGTTAAATTATTTGTTTGAAAAAATCAGTTTTTTTTTCAATAAACAAAATGCAAATAAATTGTTTGAATATGCAAATTTGTTTATGGGACCGATTTCAGACAAAAAATTTTTTGATTCTACAAATTTTTTGTTTGAATTGGAAAAATAATTTTTTCTGTGTATGCTACAACAAATGTTCGATGGATTTATGATCGGGTGACTGGGAAGATGATCCAACTGTTTGGGAGTATGGTAATATGGAGACTTTTTTGTTTTTGTTTTTATTAGAGTTTTGTTATTCTTTTTTAATAAAATTTAAAAAATGAAAATATGACGTACATATAATTAAAAAATCAAAAATGTTTACTAAATAATAAAATTTATTCTAGAAATTTTCATATACATATAAAAGCTTTTAAAAATTGTAATTTTACTTATGGTGTTTGCTTTTCTACAAAAAATGTGACATTTTATTTAAAAAAAATGCAATTTGGTGTATGTTTCTTTAAAATTTTGCTCCCGAAAAGGGTGAGTTTTTTAGAATAAAACAAGAAACAGACACCAAATTCCATTTTTTTAAATAAAATGTCACATTTTTTTGTAGAAAAGAAAACCCCATTAGAATGCCCATTTAAATAATTAAATATATTTAGATATGTAATTCGGCTTTAAAAAAGTTCAAGGTGTACAATTTTTTTGCGCTCTCTGTATGTATACACAACATTTAATCGGTATATTCGTGCCTTCAAGATAAACTAAGGAAATGGAACCAGCTAAGATATTCAAAGAGTTTCGTGTTGGAAATGCTCTAAAGGGCACTATTATTTAAAAAAATCTATAAGTAAAAGAGCTCACAAATATCTCTTACAAATAAAGTTTTTTTATGTAGAAAACAATTTTTATTATTATTTTTGCCCCCAATTTGAGTATCCTTCGGAAGAACTGGTTTTGACGCATTAAGAAATGTTATTAATATTAGCATTCCTTTTATTCTAATTAATTTCAGTTTAACAATGTCTCAGCGATAATTTAAAAATTCCTTTATATTCTAATCTTTTTAATTTATCTTAATAAGCCGATTAGTACATTTAACACAATTATCCTAATTTGCAGCCACAAATGCCGTATAATTGAATCTAATTATCTCCCAACAAAAATACAGATCATTTGGAATCAAAACGAACTGAATAGAATAACAAAATATAAAAAGGATCAGAATACAAAAAAAAAAAAATTTAAGCAAATGTAATTTTTGCCACTTCAGCTTAAAAAGGGAGAGTTAAATTGAAATAAAAATCAACCCCTAATTAATTGTGATACCCTTGTGATCAGTAGCTAATGATCAACTGTATTTTCGAATGCTTCTTTATTCAGCCAGTCATCCAGTCACTCTTTCAATCATTTGTTCTATTTTCATATTGCAACAAACAAAACTTCGTTAGACAAAAGAGCACTACTGCGTTATTTTTTGTGCATTTAAGTGACTTGACTTTTTCAAGTCAATTGGAAAATTAATTTATTTCTATACAATGGGGTGAATGGTATGAAATTATACGAGTATAAGTATCACAAGATCATTGATTTAAATTGTTTATGAAAAAAAAATTATACCTTGTTTGTGACAAATTTGATGAGGGACTGACAGTGACTGAAAACTAATTTGTGCAAACATGTCTATATAAAAATATGTACATTGTACATACATACATCCATATGTATGTTTCTTTGTATGTGCATTTATCGAAAGCATGAACATGGGAATGTATTATTTTATAATTAAAGGAAAAAGACTGATTTAATACAATATCACGAAATAAAATGAACAATTTCTTTCCTCAAATAAATAAAATGTGGGCTTTAATGGTAAAAAACACAATAAAAATAAAAGGTGTTACAATAAAATCGCCATTTTTTTGGAATTTTAAATTATTTTAGAAGAGGTTGGAAGCAACTTTCGAGTCAAATTCAAAAATATCTACATATTTTGTTAGCAATCGCCAAACAACTAACAATGAGAAAAATGTGTTTTTGGGCAAGAATGTATTCGCTGCGCGTGAAAGTGTTAAGACAAACCCGAAAACGTCACTATTTCTACTACATTTTAATTTTTTTGAACCTAATGTTTTTCGAAATGTGAACGCTTCGATAGACATTTATGATAATAAGTTTTTTAATATTTCTCACGAATTTCACATCAATGGCTATTAATATCTTGCGATTTGACGCAGCTGAACATTTTTGCTAAGCTCTTCACTGAAATCGCACATTTATGTTCCGTCAGAAATAATTATATTATATAATATAACTAGCTTAACCCGGTGCGCTTCGCTACACTGCTTTAATCACCTTTGAAGACTCTCCCTTTAATAGTTCTTCAGTAGAGAGATATTTAATATCCTATGAGAGGTATTTTTCCCCCTGAGCCTACCCGCTTTATTTTTATTTTCAAAAGTGTAGTATACCATAAGAGTGAGTTCCACAAAGTTTGAACATTTTCACTATAAAAGTTCTTTAGATATGCGATATTAAACATTGGCATCCTATGGTGGGTACCACTTCCCCCGCTGTTATTTTGTTTCAATTTTGGGACCCAGAAGATCCTACTACCAAAAGTTCAACAAAATGCGTGCAGTGGATCTTATTAATATTTCTATCTATGAGGGGTTCTGCTCCTCCCCTGTCTTCCCCGCCTATTTTTATATTGAAATTTATAGTTTACTACATTAGTAGCTTTTACCACGTTTGAAGACTCTCCCTTTAATAGTTCTTCAGTTTAGCGATATTTAATATATGGGCATTTCCTGGGGTCACGAACATACGTTCGTACGCTTTTGATGTACAAATAATATAGAAAACAAAACTTTTCCTAGCATTTTTTTCGATTCGATAGCATTTGCGTAGCTCTATGTTTAGTGCAAAAGATGGATTTCATCGAGTTTAAGTTTTCATAATAAGAGTTATAAGCGTGTGGTCACGAACGTACGCAAAATAGAAGTCAACTTTGGCTGACAGTATTGAAATGTAAAAATCTGCGCAATGGAACGGAATATTCAAAAGTGATTAATTTATTTTAAAATTGTATTAATGTAGGTCTCCATCCAGTATTTACAAAATAAAATATCTCTCTTGGTTTTTGTTTAATTGGCTTATTTACCGGTCGCGAACGTACGATTTTTCCATATGTTTTTTTATTATTATCACCACGCATTTTCCCATAAATGTCTTCAAATTTCCTTAACAGAAAAACCTAGTACTCCTTTTACAATTGATTGTAATGGAGAGATTATGAAAAAAAGAGTTTAAACATAACATATTTCTTGCATGTAAAAAAAGTACATAAAAATGTCTTTAGAAGTAGAAAATACAGAAAAATATAAAATTTTCCAGTCTCCAGCCCAATTTTCTCAAATAAAACAGCTGAGATATAATACGAACCCATTCTTTTATAATAACAAAGACTTTTTTATAATAAAAAGCAATAAAAGACGATGATAATCAACATTTTATTTTTTCATCCTGGTAGACCATTCTGGGGATATGCCCATATGCATCTTATGGTATTTCCCCCCTGCGCCTACCCGCTTTATTTTTATTTTCAAAAGTGTAGTATACCATAAGAGTGACTTCTAGAAAGTTTGAACATTCTCACTATAACAGTTCTTAAGATATGCGATATTAAACATTGGCGTCCTATGGTGGGTACCACTTCCCCGCTGCTATTTTGTTTCAATTTTGGGACTCAGAAGATCCTACTACCAAAAGTTCAACAAAATGCGTGCAGTGGCTGTTATTAATATTTCTATCTATGAGGGGTACTGCTCCTCCCCTGTCTCTACCCCGCCCATTTTTATATTGAAATTTATAGTTTACCATAATAGTAGCTTTAACCACGTTTGAAGACTGTCCCTTTAATAGTTCTTCAGTTCAGCGATGTTTAATATATGCATCCTATGGGAGGTATTTCCCCCCTGCGCCTACCCGCTTTATTTTTATTTTTAAAAGTGTAGTTTACCATAAGAGTGACTTCTAGAAAGTTTGAACATTCTCACTATTACAGTTTTTAAGATATGCGATGTTAAACATTGGCGTCCTATGGGGGATTCTACTTCCACCGCTGCTATTTGATTTCAATTTTGGGGCTCAGAAGATCCTACTACCAAAAGTTCAGCAAAATGCGTGCAACGGCTCTTAAGATATGCGATAATTAATATTGGCATCCTATGGGGGGTACCAATTCCCCTGCCCCTATCGAAAAAATAAGTACCCTATTTTATTTTTAGGGCTCACGTGATGTTACTGTAAAAATTTTAGGAAAATGGGTTCAGTAGTTTAGGAGTCTATAAGCCAACATACAAACAAACAAACATACAAACATTTTTCATATTTATATATATAGATAAAGCAAAAAGGAAATTTTGCAAACTTTAGATACCTTAAAACACTAATAGCTTCATTTTTAACGGCTTTACAATAGCTCAATTGACAACACTGCTAACAGATCTGTTACAATGTAGAAAGCGGTAGGGGAATTTAGGCCATTATGTCCCATATAAAACTATAAACTATATAAAATTAAATCAATAAATGGATGCACGGTATGCTAGTTGGTAGTGAGCTAGTCTATAAGTGCGGATATTGCGGGTTCAATTCCCGCCAGAAACTCTTTTCACTACAACGGACTGCCAGCTATAGCTACTCTTGCTCGGATAATTAAATTGGAATATAAATTGCAATTATATTTTTAACACTTACCCCCAATTTCAGCTATAATTAACTTTAAGTTATAGCTGTCGAAACCTATTGTTAACTGGAAGTTAAAGAAATAGTTCGATCCCCAGCTCAGCTAAGAAGAAAAATGATCCATAAATTTAATTAATTTCATGTTGTAAAATTCTTTTCTTCAGTAAAAATAATTTAATGAAAATTAAATTTGGTGAAGCCTAATACCGTGTTCAGATATACCTTTTTTATTGAGTCAGTATTCGGTTAATTGACATAATTATCTTTCTGTTCACATATACACAATTTAGCTAACTCAATATATATTACTACAACATACAACATTCAATGTAAACAAAAATGTACATGTATAAGAAAATGTAAACAACTTTTGACATATTTAAGGAATAAACATCTGGTTTTTGCGCAGACCAAATGGATGGGCCTTTTTTGTTGTTGTAATTTCAATTGCCAAATGTCAAAACACTGTTTAGTAAGTTGCGTTTTGCTTAATAAACACACTTGTTACAGTGTCGCATTTTAATTTTACTCAATATTTATAACAATTTCGTATTAATTGAGCAATAACTAAATTGCAGTTTTCAAAGTTATTTACGGGAATACAAAATTTACTATTAAGATTTTTGTATGACGTGCTAAATTCCCAATTTTTTATGTTTGATAAATACACTGAAATTTATTGTTGAGGGAAAGCTAGCTTCTATGCGCATTTCACTGGTTGCTTAGGCCAGAACATCAGGAAACCTTTTCCAAAGATTTTAGAAAAGCTAAAAATATTATACAAATAAAACCCTAAAGCGAATAAGAATTCCAAACACTCAAAGTGTTACTTGTAACAATATCAAAGCTTAAACAAAACACCAACAATAAACAGTGAGTTTATCTTTTCTTACATCCCCCTACAATTGGTTGGGTTCTTTCCGACTCGAATTGTAAGTGGGTAAAAAGAAAAAACAAAATTAAAAAAAAAAATTTTTGTATGTACAATTGAGCTCAATAATGGCATTTATTGCGTAAAACTCAATTAACCCTTAACAACCCACAAGTGTATCGCGGACACATTTTTGAATTCCATTGCTCATAAAAGCTAAAGTATTTATTTTTGTGAAACCTCGTTTTACCTATTCTACCTCGATGGTCTTGAGAATAGAAATGCGCAATTAAAATATTTTTAGCATAAATAGTTTATTATTTGTTATCAATAAACTAAAATAGTAGCGCATCAACCCACAAGTGTCCAATAGACACACTAATATATTGTTTATTATTATATAAGGTGCTGGTCAACCATCTGAACCTAATTCAAAACGAAAGAAGCGTTGTCCCATTTGCCACTCAAAAATATCTAGAACTTCCAAACAGTGCTGCGAGAAATGCAAACGGTATGTCTGATCTGAACACTCTGTAAAAAACAAAAATTGTCATCAAAAATTGAATTTTAGTTACACTGAAGAAACTTAGGCCATATTAGGTTGACAAAAATAACACTCATTATTTGTAATGTTTGTTTAAAAAATAACTAATTAAAGTTAAATAAACAAAATACCTTAGTATATAATATAAATAAAACTTTTTTCTAACGTATACTGTCTTTTTTTTTCTTTTAGTATCATTAATTGCTTTAATGAGTCCGATGGACACAACTGGTCAGTTACGTTACAAAAGCATACTGGGTTGTTAAGGGTTAAGGTGCATATCTGAACAAGGTATAACTAAATATCAAAATTTCAAATTAAATACCTTAATGTTTAAATTTAAGATTTGTCGTGTATAGCGAACCGCTTAATGTAAGTTAAGGAGTCGACTTGCCGCCGCCCCAACTACACAACTTCATATTCAAATTGATGCTGCACTAATATCAGAAATGTGGCATCAATGATATTACAAATTTCATCAAGGAGGCAAAAAGTGTCATGAATCCGATGACGAACGTTATCATATTTTATGCGTCATCTATGCAATGACTACAGTGACATTAATTCGATGACATATTTTGTGTATTTTTAATAGAAAAAGTATGAATATAGATAAAACTAAGTACAGTAAAAATACTTGCAAATTATGTTTTAGGAAGAGTGTAATTGTTTTATCCTTTATATTGTATATATACTAGCTGGCCCGGCAAATTTTGTTTTGCCATATAACTTATTTCTTTCAGATGTTACAGTGTCTGCCTGCCAAATTTTAGGAAAACCGGTTGATTAGTTAAGAAGATACTTAAAATTATAGGATATTGTACTTTCCAGCTGTAACTCTATTTGCCTGCGAAATTTCAAGAAATTCGTTCAATTAGTTAAGAAGATATTGGGAGGGAGAGCTTTTACCCTATTTCACATCCTATTTCCTATTTCCTTTCAGATGTTACAGTGTCTGCAAGCCAAATTTTAAGAAAATCCGTTAATTACTTTTAAAGATATAGAGAAGGGGAGCTTTTACCGCTATTGCCCTATTCCCTATTTCCTTTAGATGTTACAGTGTCTTTAGTTCTTTACATATGTTACACTATTTTTTTGCAAAATTTCAAGAAAATCGGTCAATTAGTTAAGAAGATATTGTTAGTGGGAGCTTTTATCCCTCTTGCCCTATTTCACGCCTTAAATAATAAAAACTATAGGCTATAGTACTTGAAAGCTGTAACACTATTAGCCTGCGAAATTTCAATTAGTCAATTAGTTAAAAAGATATTGGGAGGGTGAGCTTTTACCATTCTTATCCTATTTCACATCCTACCCCTATTTCCTTTACAGCGCCTGCATGCAAAATTTAAAGAAAACAGGTTGGTTACCTAAAAAGATATAGGGAGGAGGAGCTAATGCCCTATTTTGCGCCCTCTAGCGATATAAAATATACTCTACGACCTATTCTCGTACTTAACAAATACACATACAAAATTTCATAAAAATCAGTCAAGTTCAAAATGGAGGGCATTTTGTTGATATTTGTATGGGAATATATAGGAAAATCTTAATACCATATCTGCGGAAACCCTAAGCCAATTTCGTGCAAACTTAACTTAAACCATCTACAGACTATCCCGAACGTATTTTGGTTGAAATCGGTCGAACCGTTTCCGCAGTTAGTGGTGACATCAAAGTGTACACTTCTTTTGATATATATTGATATATATGTATATTTTGTTTGTAGACAAATTTTTAAAACCTGCACAGGAGGCAGCGCATTCATGTACATTCATAGTCAAAGCAAAAAAAAACATTTATACCACATATAACTTAAAATTGATGATATTTAATCTTCACATTTGGCATCAACACCAAAAGAAATGAGAGCGAAAAAAGTAAATTGTAAAATAAATATTCATACACGTGTGTTTGTAAAAGTTGGTTGTAGTAACCACAAAAACACTACAAGAAGAAAAAAACTTTATTTTTATGTATAAAAAGTAAAATAAGAAGCAAAAATTCCCATATTCATTTTTGTTTTAATTATTTATTAAATAACTACATAAAGTTTTTAATATTTTTAATTAGGCTCATCAATTATCAATAAATTTTAATTGATTTTCATGTTGTAAAATTCCTTTCTTCATAAAAATAATTTAATGAAAATTAAATTT
The DNA here is from genome assembly GCA_930367215.1 of Pollenia angustigena. Taxonomy (NCBI): domain Eukaryota; kingdom Metazoa; phylum Arthropoda; class Insecta; order Diptera; family Polleniidae; genus Pollenia; species Pollenia angustigena. Next base: position 48,480,916 of record OV884058.1, read on the forward strand.
AATGAACTTAAGCCTAATTAAAAATATTAAAAATTTGGATTAAAAACCATAAATAGTTCAATAAAATAACCACAATACTAATAATTGTTAAAGCTAAGGCACGAGCTCTATGTTTGCATTTGTCCTTCAAGTTGTGCTGAAAAGGTCAACAAGAATAAGAAAGACAAAAAATGAAAAAACAAAAAATATGTACTTTGAACTTCAAGAAGAATTCTTGACAAAAAGTACGAAAAAACAGTAGTAAAGGAATAACATGTTAAAATAAATTAAAATAGATAATCATTCAAAGCAAATTTCGATCTACCAAAGGTTGAATACAATTTGGTTTAGGGATTGATGTTTGACTAATGACGTCAGCAGTCGTCGATGGCTGCGAGTGTTAAACGGCAAGCCCTCTGAGGAGATTGAGTGGTTGCAATCGAAACATGTCAGGGTAACCTGTCCGTAAACACCTGGGTTCGAGCCCAGATTGAGTCAAGAATGAAAAATTATCAATAAATTTTAATTGATTTTCATGTTGTAAAATTCCTTTCTTCATAAAAATAATTTAATGAAAATTAAATTTAATGAACTTAAGCCTTATTAAAAATATTAAAAATTTGGATTAAAAACCATAAATAGTTCAATAAAATAACCACAATACTAATAACTACATAAAATTTTGTCATTAAATTGAGTCCAATGAGTCCTTTCTCCCATGTTACTGAGTCGTCGCACTGATTAAAATTTTAAATAAACTGACTCTGATTCGTTATTTCTGTGTTGCCGATGTGTCATAAATAAATTTTTTGAGTTGATGACAATGATGAACCACGTCATGGGGTCAAAAACGAAGTCACTTGTCATAGTTTTAATGTAAATGTACATCAAAGACATTGCAATTGTTTAGGGAAGACGCACCTTTACGATGTTACCAACAAAACAAATGTCCAGCTCATAAGTATGTGAAGGAAAATTGAGGAAGAAAAAGCTGGAATGGGTAAAAGGTGAAGCGAAGTGAGAGCATTAGCTTAAGGTAAGAATATGACGAACGAAATTATTGAGGACCTTTGCTCTTTAAACACATCTGGCTTTAGAAACAGATTACTTTTTGCGAGGTAGAACTGTTACACTGGAAATTATTAAAACATATTTTATAAGATTGGTCATTCATCCGATTATGTTGTATCCATTTAGTATATTTATTAGGGAACAAGTTTGATCACAATTGAACACTAAAATGGAATTTATTAAGAAATAAGAAATAAAACGATCTGCCTTTGCAAGCCCTCACACAACTCTTGTGGGGTTGGAAGGTATTATTTACTAACCTCCCCACTAGACTGGTCGCAATTTTTTTTTTTTTAAATTTAATTGTTTGCGCTGCGTAAAATATGAGGTTTGGTGTAAGAAATCATGATCTAATTTTTCAGGTCAATCCGACGGTTCCTAGCCGTGCCGGGTGGGGCCCAAAGTTCCCCATATTATAAAAAAAAAACATATTTTCTATCAGATCTTTATAGTTATACTAGTTGAAAAGCCGAAAATCAAAAATATGGCTTCGTTACGATCTTCCGCAGAGAAAGTACTTCAAGTGTGCCAAATTTCAGCTTCCTATGTCATCAGATGGCTTCAGAAAGTTGCGGAAAGAATAGGACATACATGCAAACATCCTGACATACTAAGAAATTATATATTGTGTAGATAGATTAAAGTATTTGCTGTTTTATATTTTAGTATGATACGAACGAAAGATTTTTAACCTAATTCGGGTTCGCTGAATCCAGTGGTGCCGTTTTTTTTAGTTTAGCTATGGTTTTCGAGATATACCGTTATTTCGAAAATTAAGGAGGTTGCACAACATATGTTCACGCAACTCAAAAACGCTTTAGCTTATTGAAAAACTAAAAAAAAACCGAAATTCCGCAATAAAATTAACTTTAAGAAAGGTAAAACGTTTTTCTTATATACTTAGTCGTTTTAGAAACATAATTTTTTTTCTGGCGGTTTAATAAAATTCTTAAATTAATTAAAATTTTTCGTCTTTTGTGAACACATAAAATCAAAAGTTGTTTACAGATTTTATTCATTTATAGCTTGTTTTGTTTGCAATGTTGTTTTTTATACGTCTGCACAAAATTAGAAGCATAGCTGCATTTTCCAATTTTTTTATGAATTTTTAAAAACAAAAATTCCGAAATTTTAATAAAATAAATAATTTTTTTTTCCACAAAAAAAAATTCAACTAGTATAACTATAAAGATCTGATAGAAAAGATGTTTTTTTTATTATATGGGGAACTTTGGGCCCCACCCGTCACGGCTAGGCACCGTCGGATTGATCTGAAAAATTAGATCATGATTTCTTATACCAAACCTCATATTTTAAGCAGCGTTAACAATTAAATTTAAAAAAAAATCCCATACAAGATGCGACCAGTCTACTCCCCACTCTCCTATGAAGTAATTTACATACCTATACGTGGCTTTAGTTAATACATAAACGGGCTGCCCTACAATCCTGTCTCCCTGGTTAAATTTGTGTCAAAGAACTTAATTTTTGTTATAAAAGATTTTTATTTCATAATTTCAATTACATATTTTGAAAAAAAAAAATATGTTAATCTTCCTGCTAAAAAGGTCAATTATTAACTCAAAACTATTGCCAAGAAAAGAAACAGACAATAAACCTATAAAACCAAGAAAAGATAAGTAACGACCTCTTTATGAACTTTACAAAACACTATCGACAAAAGAACAACAAAAATTAAATTAAATAATAAAAGTACTTAAAATCTGTTAAGAAAATCATAGCGGCCAAAAAACAAAAGCATTTCCAAAAAAAAAAGACGCAAATATTTCCAAACGACAGACGGACAGATTTCTATTTTAAACAAAAAAAACGTTACTTAATGGTCAACTTAGAAAAAGTTATAAATTGTACAAGGGGCACAATAAACCAAACTACAATACAAAACAATGGAACTAAGCGATAGTAGAGTTGAGTAGACCAGTTCTATTGAAATAATTTATGGCCTTTTAATTTAATGGGTTGGCAAAAGACAGACGAAAGACAAACGTTCATGAAGAGTTTAAGCAAGAATGAAAATTGTTCGTAGCCGGCGCGGTCAATCGGACATTTAATATAATCGAAAAACTAGTTATCGATGATATTAAAGGGGATCACACAGATACACACATTGACTTACACAGGCCGAGAAAAGATAATATTTACAACAAAATTCCCTTATTTACTGTTTTTTTTGGGATTAAATTCAATAAAAATCCAAAAATGTTTGCAACTGTTGATGTTGATTTTTAGTTCCGGGGTTTTAAGGGTGGTTTAAATTAATCTCAATATTGCAATAAATGAAATACAATAGGATTTTGTTACAATTTTTTAATTCAAGTCTTATTGAATTTTGTTCTTAAAATTTTGTAACAAAATTTCTACAAAATACATGTCACACTTTTTCAATTGATATATTTTTTTTATCATGTAAAATAACAACAAACACCCATGTTAATATACAACAATAAAAAATGTAAAAGAAACTATTTATCTGCTCATATAAGTAGATAATACTCCATACACAGGGATATTGAAATCCATACACAAATCCTACAGATTAATTGCAGATGTTATGATTTTGCCGATGTTCAAGTTTTCCATTGGAAATTGGGTAGTTTTTGTGCAAAAAAATGTCAACATATCAAACTATTTTTTCCGCATGATTAGTTTTGCTAAATATTCTTAAAAAAATCTATATCAATAAATAATTTATGTCTAGTTTTGCTTCAGTTTCAAATGGCTTGTGTAAAAGATTATTTTGCGTTCTTAAAAATCAATATTTTTGCCACAATTAATTATCTGAAAAACCGAAAGGGAGGCGGAGAGATGACATGATAAACGATTTAATTACCTTTTCGATCGTTCTAAAAAGAAATCAGTGTAGAATCTATTAAATTCCTGCAAAAGTGAATATTAAGTACTCGTAATAATTATAGAAAGCAAACGTTATCCATCCCTCAAAAAAAAAAAATCAAAATCTCAACTCAAAAAAAAAAATCCATCCATCCATATTCACATCAATTCGAAGCGGTATTAATAGTACGCTGAGTACGGATTTTCTTGAATTAAGTACCGGAAGATTGATTCAAGTAAGGATTTTCAATCGCGAAATACTAGACTTATCCATTCTTATTCCCGAACTCGTACTTGAAATAATCCGAAAATGCGCTTGATTCAAAAATAATAAAGTTGATTTAATCCCGAATTCGTACTTGAAATAAAGCAAAAGTGAAATTAGAAGCAGAATTGTATAATGACTGATTAACTTACCCGTTTTACACCTTTCAGAATTTCAATTATAAAACACCAGCAACATTCCCGATATGGTATTTACTTTAAAAAATTATTAATGTACATTAGTGTGGCCGCAAGTTATATGGACAATTTTTTTTTTCGTATTTTCACTTGGCAAACCCCTTAGATTGATTCGAAATTAGAAAAAATATATATATAAAAAATTTAAGATCGTTTGCATAGTTATTGGGCGTGCCTTGAGCCCACAAAGTTTGCTATTTTTCTCACTATGGGTCGCTTTAATTGTTGATAACTTCCGTAATATTTACTTTAGAGAAAAATCTATTCACAAATATTTTAGGGCTATATCTTATGAACAATGCTGCTCTATATTAGTTTTCTATAACATGAATATTTAATCCAGAAAAAACCAAATTAAAAAATAACACCGAAATTTTCACATATCTTCGCATTCTTTGCCTGGTGATTACACTACATGACAAATTTTCAACAAAGTCGTGACCAAATAAATCTGACAGCTAATCTTTATGTAAAACTTTCCCCTAAATCGGAATATGAAATCAGAATTGTTAAAAGTAGAACAGTTTTCTAAAATAACCGTTATTTGTATTTTTTAAAAAAGATGATGTGACTGAAATGCAAATATCTTCAACAATTTTAAACGGACTATGTATTTCTTTCTTTTCATTGAGAGGTTATAAAATGTTTTAAATAACCATGGGTCGTTTAAGAAGATGAGTCATTAAATGGCAGAGTTATAGTGGATAAAACTTCAAACTTCATTATAAATTTTATGATTTTGTTCAATTTTGCTCTTTTCAATTTATTGTTTTTTAAACCAAAAAATAAATTTTTTTAAGTTTTATCACTTACGACATTAGCCTATTTCAATACAAACATTTTGTGCCCAATAGGATCCAGATCGGTGCAAAAATTGCTTAGTTACAGAAGATTAATTGAATTAACCCACTTTTCGATTCGTATCAAACCAAAGAAAAACACAACATAGTGCAAGAGTAGTGTTAACTCCTCATTATCTCATAATAAGTAGTCTGGGGTTACACCACTTCTGCGCTGATAGCCTCAAATATACAAAGCTAAATTTTTTGTAAAAATAAATAGTAAAAATTGCTTAAAGCTATTGAATTTCTATGTGGGTACATTTACTAAATGTAGCTTTGTCATTTTTGTACCAATCTTTGTCTTGTTGGGCGCAAATTGTTGATATTAAAATAATCTAATGTCGCATGCAATAAGACATTAGGATTTTTAAATCATTAGTTTAAAAAACAATAACTTGAAAAGAGCAAAATTTAACAAAATCATAAAATTTATAAGGAAGTTTGAAGTTTTGTCCACTATAACTCTGCCATTTAATGTTTCATCTCTTCAAACGACCCATGGTTATTTAAATTTTATAACCTCTGAATGAAAAGAAAGAAATACATAGTCCGTTTAAAATTGTTGAAGATATTCGCATTTCAGTCTTATCATGTTTTTAAAAAACACAATTAACGGTTATTTTGGAATATCTCAAAAACTGTTATACTTTTGACAATTCTGACTGACTTCATATTCGGATTCAGGGGTCTTATCACCGCATATGATATCGAGCAAAATTTATCGAAATTATTTATTTTGGTATCATGAAACTCGATATCGAATGAAATGTTTTGAATTTGAAATAAGAGCATTCGATATCGAGTAACTCGACATTACATTTATCGAGTTTTCATTCGATACGTCAGTGTCTATCGTTTGCAAAAAAATTCGAAAGTTTATTCGATACGATAGTATCGAATGCGGTGATAAGACCCCAGGGGAAAGTTTTACATAAAGCTAAGCTGTCAGATTCATTTGGTCACGACTTTGTCAAGTATTGTAATCACTAGGCAAAGAATGCGAAGATATGTGAAACTTTCGGTGTTATTTTTTAATTTGGTTTTTTCTAGATAAAAAATTCATGTTAAAGAAAACTAATACATAGCAACATTGCTCATAAGATATAGCCCTAGAATATTTGTGAATAAGATTTTTGTCTAAAGTAAATATTACGGAAATTATCAACAATTAAAGCGACCCATAATGAGAAAAATAGCATTTTATATGGTATCAATCTAAGGGGTTTTCCAAGTGAAAATACGAAAAAAATAACGGCCACACTAATGTACATATATAACTGAAAATATAAACTAAATGAGAAGCAAGAGTTCTCAATTTTACTTTTTAAACATGAAAACGAATTTGAAGGAAGACACGAATAACATAAAAACGAGTTATATTGTTGCCATTACTTGAGCTGTGATATAATTAAAGTTTAAATTGATATGTATTTAAATATTAAAATTATGTTTTATATTTCTATGCTCTTGAGTACATCTAAAACATTACATTATTGAAATTATTTTATTGTTTTATAATTTTTAAATAGACAATCCCTTGAAAAAGTCGAAAAACAATCGACGAAACGTCGGGAACAAAATATTGTTATTAAAAATTTTATTTTATTTACATTGAAGAAATTTAGGCCCTATTAGCTTGACAAAAATTATGTGTTTTTGCCTTGTTCTGTTGTTTTTGTTGTTTCTAAACACAACAAGAAAATCGTTTTTTAACTTCTTGTGTGGTGTTGTTGTAGTGTCTCTAACAAACTTTCACAAGTGTAATGAGATTAAAACGCTCAATTTGTAATTTTACTTTCAGAGTGGCACTACCAACGAAATGTTGAATCTTTTTTTTTACTTGGTTGAAGAATTTTGTACTTATTTTAATTGGCATTGATAACTAAGCTATGTGCACCAAACTTGGCAATTTTTCACTTACCTTTCTTTATATATAAATAAATTTATTTTGTGCCACGCTCACCTCTCCAATCCTGCCCACATTTTGTCTGATAACCAAGATGCTTGAACCTTATTTTAAACGTTGGCTCTTCTCGTTCTCCAGATAAACAGAAATCTATAATTTCTTTTTTTGGAGAGGTTGTGTATTGATAACCAATATGCTTGTACCATATCTGAAATTGTCGGTCTCTAGATATAGATAAAAAACAACAACGAGAGATTTAAGGTTAAAATTGGAGATAATTGTGGTTTGTAGCTCATTCTCAGCCATATGTGAACCGATCAGGCTGAATTTCAACAGCAAATAGTATATGTGAAATAAATACATAACAACCTAGACCTCATAATTTATAGGGCCATTGGAAAATCTATTTCAACACATACAGACGGACATCGTAAAATCCACTTCGGTAATCAGAAGGTCTTAGATTATTTATATAAACTTTATTGGTTCTGAGATTGATATGTGTTAAAATTATGCACAGAACAACTTACACGCAGAGAAACTCATTTTGCAATATTGTCCTCTCCAACAAGACTATTTTTAACGTAAAAATTTTAAACATAACATGGTTACTATACGAAAAATCTATATTCTCTGCGTGCTTATAGAAAGAAAGAAACAATTCGTACTAAATTTAAGTTTTTGCTACTTACTCTTAGTACGAATAGTACTTTAAATATTAAGTACGAATAACACTAAAAAGCAGGGTTTGAAAAACTGCCGTCGAAACGAAAAACTGTCGAACAAAAGCGAAAATTTGCGTACAACTTTTCGGTGTTTGAGTTGTTTTGACAGCGACTGTTAACATTTATTGAATTAGAAGTAAAAGCAACAGTTTTTTTGGCCAATGACAAATGAAAAAGTGGATGAAATGGCAGCTTTTCCACTTTGACTGCTGTTTTTTAAGCGCTGCTAAAAAGTATTTAAAACAGTCCCAAATGGGAAACTTTTGAAAACCAATATGCGTGCACACGCGTGTTTTTGTAAAAGTTTGTTGTAGAAATCACAACAACCACACTTAAAAAGGAGGTACAAAAGATTGGCTTTTTTTGTGTAGAAAAAACCGCAACACTACAAAAAGAAAAACATACATTATTTTAATGTTTAAAAAGCACAATAAGAAGCAAAAATTCCCAAATTCTATTTGTTTAAATTATTTACTTAAATCCATCAAATTTTCAAAGCAGAATGATTACAAAAACCATATTGGGCATTAGAGTGGGGCGATTTGTAAGGGAAAAAATTAATCGTTATTGTGCGATAGCTTTTGGCATGAGGAAAAAAGTCTTGAGTACGAGGCACTTGAATAATCCGTACATGAATCAAGCATTATCTACTTGATTTAAGGAATTCCGTACTTTCTGTACTACTGAAACCGTTTGGGTTTGATTTAAGTACGGATGAATTAATTTTTCTTTTCAGTGTACATATTCTCTTTCCACCTATGGTGAAGGGTATAAAAATGGGTCAAATAACTATACCTAACAAATTATTTTATCTTCAGTCTTTCTATTACTAGAGAACACTACTTTCGATCGAGAATTTGGGCATCCTGAAAATCTAGACCATTAATTGATTTTAAATTTAAGCGTTTATTTGCAATTTTGTAAAACTAAGCGGGAATTCATAACGATAATATTAAAAACAGCGTTTAAAAAACTGCAGTCAAAGTAGAAAAACTGCCATTTCTTCCATTTCTTCATGTTTCATTGGCAAAAAAGAAACAGTTGCTTTTACATTAAATTCATTAAATTTAAACAGTCGCTGTCAATCCAACTCAAAAAGCAAAAGTCGTATACAAATTTTCGTTTTTTGTTCGACAGTTTTTGGTTTGGTCATATTTATTTATATCTCTACATTTACCATTTAATTATACAATACATACTTAATTATTATTGTCATTCTCATTGTATATTCTCTTAGAAAATACATACATAAACATTATCTAATATTTCGCGACTGTATTAGTATTCCATTAAAAAATATTAATCAATCTCGTCTATGAATTCATATGCTTTAAATAAATTAGTCTGAACATGTAATAAGTACACATTACACTCTTAAACTTACACATGACACTATTCAGTAAGTATATCGTAATAAGCATAAATATGTTTATATCGATATGTGCATGTACTGGTACTTAAATTTGCATACGAACAGAATATAGAATTTATTATTTTTGCTTTAGGATACTTTACACTATCATACAAGTATTACGTATTTTGAAGGAAATACAACCCTGTCATGGCAATTTGTTAATTTTTTTTAACATTTTTAGATCACTTTAATTAGTTTCGTCGAAATACGTAAGACTTGTGTGATAGTGTGAAGTGCCCTTTAATTATACGATTTCAAAAATACGTCAACCATATACAACAATACCAGCAAATTCACCATGCAATTCATCGCCATTATCAAAACCTTCTTTAAACAGGGTGTACAAGGTGGTACATTTGTTAAAGTTCTTTTTTAAATCAGTTTAACAGACATTATGTTCACAATGAATAATACTTTTAATTCTATTAAATTGTTTACAGTTTTCGTTTATTTAATGGACTTTTTGGTACTTACTCTTTGGTTAGGCTAGGAAAGAAGGGTTTTGCGCCAAACGGCTCACCTTCATTCGGAGACCAATGCGATCCATTGTGAGTCGCTTCAATATAGAGAAAGAAGAAAGAGTGAAGTAAAGAAGAAAATAATTGACAGATAGATTTAAGATAGAGAAGACAAAAGAAATAACAAAACTACCCCTACAGAAATAACCGTCCTATTCCCATGACGAACCCCAGCAGATAGACTGGATTACATCCAGCGATGCACTCCAGTTCGTCGTGAAATCTATCTCCTAGTCTTTTCTACCTGAGTCCCTGCATCCTAAGATAACCCCCCTGCCTCTTACTCTTACATTCCTCTTACATTCTCCTAGCAAAACTGTGTCTCTTAAACTCATCAAATATTGAAATAAATGGAACGAACCGGTCACAGAAAAGTACTTTTTGTATACTTAATGCGCTTTTTAAATAAAACAGAAAATTTTCCGATAAGTGCAGACATACAATTTAGGGCTCGCAACAAATAATCTTGAATACATCTTTGACTCGAAGACATGTCTACACTGGTTTGTCGGTCTTCAAACCCCGATCAATTTAAAATCACTTACCGAGTCGATTTAAGTATCTCCGTTAGTTTGGTCGACTGACTGTCAAAGTTAAACCTTGCGCATAGAGGAAAGAAAAACCTCGTTTAACGGGCACCTTCCTTAAGCGGATAAACCCTTTTCTCGGACACATTTGTCTGGTCCCAACAGCGTTCCATAAGGAGAGCTTTTACTAGGTCAGTCCTCTTGTATGGATAAATTACAATAGCCTGTTCATGAGATTCCGCTGTAATGGCAAAATAAGCCCGCTTAAATTTCTACTGGGTGTGGAAGGAGTTGGGGTACCTCAGCTCTCTGCAAGCTCGAAATTCGGCGATCGAATATCTACATAATTACACAGAAAAAAATTAATTAAATTTGCACCAGTAAACAAATTAATACTATCAATTAAACGTTTAATTAAATTGATTAAACGTTTAATTCACTTGATTAAACTTTTAATTCACTTGATTATATTTTTAATTAAAACTGATTTTATTTTTGATTAATGCTTTAATTAGTGAAAAATTTTATAGAATTTTTTCTGTGTAGTGACAGATGAGCAGCGAACACTGGACGCAGGATTAACAGGCATTTGTGGCTCCGGATGGTTAACAGGCATACTATCGATAATTAATTGAAGTTCGTCAGAAGATCGAATTGGTTCTAAGAAGGGTGTTCTTTTTAGTGGAACTCCATGGTATCACAATGAATGATTGGGTCGAAGTGTAGCAGATAAGTACTGACTGCCATTTCTACTTAACCTACCAAGCCTGACAGCTAATACTAATCCTAAATAAATATTTTTTAATTCAACATAACGAAAAACTAACTTAACTAACTGATAGTGTCTAGAGATTATATAATATTCCATTGACTATAAAGGCAAACATCCTTAGAAAGGAAATGTGTTTTCTTAATGAAATCTTCTTGAAAAAAATTAGAAATAGGCTTTCAAACGACTCTGTAAATGCTTATTGTAAACCAGTGATAACCAAGCCCTGAACTAAGAAAGCCCCGAACGCACGCACACAAAGATAGTATATGCTTGTGTGCGGTCGCAGAGACTGATGACCGTGTCCTTGTGAAAATTACGATTATTGACTGGCTCGCGAGTCTATGGAGTGGTTATCACTGTTGTAAACTAAAATCCTATTTTTAAAGAAATATTTTGAAATAATTTGTTTATTTAATTTAACTTTTTTGGTTTTATATAAAAGCTTATGGCTTTGATTTTATTCTTAGGCAATAAGTTCTTAAGTCTATTTGTTTAGTTTTATAGGAGAACAATTTAAAACTTTAAAGGCGGCTTTTGGAAATTTACTCCGAGTTAAATATAATCATCATTTCTCTGCGGTTATAGTTGTTTAAGTTAATTTTCTTAAACACTCCTAATGTAAAAGATTGGAAGTTTTTATTATTTCAAATGTTATTGCACATTGAAAAAAGATAACCAAAAAGTCCAACAAAATAATTGAAATTTTGCCCATGTGTACTTTTGAGCATGAAGATCTTAAGGTGCCATTAAGATCTTGTTCCTTTTTGCCACAGCATTAAAAAAAAGTTAAATGCATTTATAAACTTATTTAATTGATCTCAGGAAATGCTATTTCTTCAAATAAATTTAATTAAATGATATTTTGCATCGATTCGAATTGAGAGGGAATTCCCGGTATCCCGGGAAATTTAAAAATAAGTCCCGCTCTCTCGGGTAATGAAAAAGTCCGGGAAAAGAAACACTGTACTCATTTTCTTTGTGGTAAGATTTTTGTTCTAAAATATTTCAAATAAAAAAGTTTTGAATTTGGGAGAGTTTAAGGCGAAAAGTCTAATTTTTAGTTATATATAATATGGATAGAAGTCCTTCTTAATAACGACTACAACTATTTTAAGAACATATGAACATATGTACGTGTTCATGTTAGTAATAATAGACAACCACAATACTAATCATAATCGGACATATTGCCATATTGTTTACATACTTTTGATTTTTGTCCGTTTCGCTTACGCGTCATTTTTATTATACGTTAAAAGCATTTTGAAATAATTTTAAGCCATAAGTTGTTTAATTATTTGAATGTCATTATACGCAAAATAAATGGAAATAGTATATTTACAAATAAAAGGACATACACTCCCTGCAAAAGCAATTAGTTTACACAGTAGGGCATATTGAGAAAAAAAGATCAATATAAAACTGTAAATTTTTAATTTTATTACCCATTTTTTATACCCTCCACCACAATTAAGGTGCCATATTGATAAACGCCAAATGATGTCATTTCTTGTTTTGCTTGACCATTCGAAAGCATTTGATAATGTGCACCATTCAAATGTGCAATTTCTCGTCAACAGCATTAAAACTCATATCCTCATACCTAAGTGATAGAAATCAAAGCGTATACTACAAAAAAAAATGTCTCCAAAAGTTGTATGATGCCAAGAGGAGTACCCCAGGGATCGATACTTGGGACACTGTTATACTCTATATACGCTAATGATGTTCAACTGTATATAAGTTGTAATGTATCAGACGCATCTAATTGTGTACAACTAATAAACCAAGATCTACATCAAATGTATCTATGGGCATCTGCAAATGGCTTGAGTTTAAACCAGTGATAACCAAGCAACAAACAAAGTTGTTGTATACGTATGAATTGCCGACCGTGTCTGTGTAAAAAATACGATTATTGACTGCCTCGCGAGACTATGGAGTGGCCCGAACAAAGTTGTTGTATACATGTGAACTGCCGACCGTGTTTGTGTGAAAAAATACAATTATTGACTGATCGCGAGTCTATGGAGTGGTTATGACTGGTTTAAACCCACGGAAATCTGTTGCTTTAGTGATTAAATCGTCAAGACACCTTACAACGTATCTTCCGCCAATACAGATTAATAACACAACTATAAATTATGTAGACACTGCAAGAAATCTTGGTGTAACTTTTAATAATGAACTTAATTGGTCAGATTATATTAAAATAAACTTTTTCTATGTAAAGAAACCTATGGATGTCGCAACATTTTATACCGACACACATCCGAATGCTACTTGCCAAAACGTATTTACTGCCAACACTAATGTATGGTTGCGAGCTATTTGCTAGTTGTAATTCTGAATGTAGACGAAGGCTGAATGTAAAATATAACAATATTGCAAGATATATTTTTGGTGTAAGAAGATACGAAAGCATTTCACGATTTGCATATAAAATTTATAATGTCACCTTTGATAATTTATTAAAGTGCCGAACTCTTATCTTCTTGCATAAAATAATATACAACCGACAACCACCATATATATCTCTATGACAAAATTACATTCTCAAGGTCGAATAGAGGTAACAAGATTAATAGCATTAAGTATACAAAAGCGATATCTGATCAACACTTTTTCATTAATTCAATTCGTCTTTGGAGCCAATTATCCCCTCAAATACAAATTATTAGCAATGCAAGCCAATTCAAATCTGCCATATTTAGGCACTTACGTAATTATTTTACCTTCTAAATAAGCACTTTTACCTTAATGTTTGTCTGTTTTTTTTATGTTAATTATAAATTAATTAAAATTGTTAGTTATTATTTTGTTTTTTTTTATAATTATTACTATTGTTTAAATCTACGATAATATTTACATATCTATAATTATGTCAAATAACTAAGCAATACTTTAATATAAGACTTGTTCTTGTTGTATTGTAATAACATAAATAATAAATAAATAAAATAAATTCGTTGTGAAGAGGGTATACTAAGTTTGTCATTCCGTGTGAAACTGTTTTATTATTCATCTCAGACCCCATAAAGTATATATATTCTGGGTCCTTGACTAATTCTATGTCGATTTAGCCATGTACGTCTGTCTGTCCGTCTGTTAAAAACACGCTCAGTTTCGAAACACTCAAAAGAAATAAAAAAAACTTGGTGTTAAATTGCTTGTAGTTATCCTAAGCAGCTTGGGATTGAAAACCAGCAAAATCGGTTTGGTACCTCCTAAAAAAATTGATAATTTTGTAACAAAAAGTAACATAAATGGTGGAAAAATGCACGGAATGATATAAGATTTTTCAAAAATTTTTTTCATTCGACTGGAAATAATCACGCTGTAAAATGTTGCGTCCATAATTTATCCTAGGCCCCATATAAGCCCTACTCCCGGAAACCAGTATAGTACGCCTTAAACCCTAATTAATAATGTTATCATTACAAAATTTGGTACATCACAGTTTTAAAAGACTAGAAACAAGTCTGTAAAATTTCGTGAAGATCGGTCCACCCGAAGCCCCATATATACCCTACTACCGGAAAACAGTTTAGTACGCCTATCACAACAAAATTTGGAGCATCACAGTTTTTAAAGACTAGAAACAATCCTGTAAAAATTCGTGAAGATCGGTCCATAATTTATCATAGGCCCCATATAAACCCTACTACCGGAAAACAGTTTAGTACTCCTAAAATCATAATTAATAATGGTATTATAACAAAATTAAGTAAATCACAGTTTTATATTACTAAAAATCACACTAATATATTTCATGATGATTGTTCTATAATTTACTATACACCTAATATAAAGCCCACTCTGGTAAAATAATTAAATACGCCTAAAACCGTAGCAGATATAGATATTGCGGTAAACTTTCTTCCAACTTAGCTTCATATGGCCAGAAAAAATGTTATGCAATTTTGTGATATACGGTCCATAATAACATTTAGATCCATTTAAAGCAGCCTTCTGAAATTCACTGCAAACGCTAAAACTAATATCTCCGCTGTATTGAAATTTATGTTTTTTAATACCAGAAATCACTGTGCAGAATTTTGGGATGATTAGTTCATAGCTTACCATGGCTCCAATATAAATTCCCCTCCTGAAAATCATTTAAGTTTGACTTAAACTGTTACGAATCAAGATATTTTACTCAAGCTAGTAAAAATTGCTAAAAAAAAAGTCATCAAACTTTAACTTTAACTCTAACTTTTTTTTAGTAAAGCAGAAATGTATTCGAGCTAATGTTTTTATTTGGTTTACTTACTTAGTTCGCAATATATCCTGCAAAGTATTTTTCTGTCGAACACTTCAAAAACAACTTCATATTTTTGATCAAATACTAATGCCTCTGTGTCGTAAAGTAGCGGGTGAAGGATAAGTGTCCTGGCCCCTGTTATTGAACTGTTTGCTTAGCCTAAAGAAGCATCTATTAGCAAGTATAATTATTCACTTGATTTTTAAACCGACGTCTTTTTATCTATGGTGGTATACAATTTCACCTACTACCACGAAGTTGAAGTTAGCATCGTTTACAGATTATCCAAATCTCGTGTACTCTTTATTCGTTGTAACAATCAACTTAGCTTTGTTTTAATTTACTGCCAAGCTCTTTTTTGCTGATTCTTTTTCTACATTATCAAAGGAAACAGGGACATCTCGCAAAGTTTGTCGCATGATGTCGATATTGGCACATACGAGCAGCATGTCGTATTAACTGCCGCGTCACGTACGAAATTCCACAATAAAATATTGAAGAGGTCGCATGACACACTGACACCTTGCTTGAAGCTGCGTTGGGTAGTGTATTATTCGGAGATATCAGTTAAAGGCATCTTTCACAATCTAATAAGCTTTGCAGGTATGCAGGCATGAGTTGAGACGTGGCTCCAAACACCTTTGCACGTATGGGTTTGTCAAAAGCTATAACTATTGATCTTCTTCTCATGGATGTTCACAAAAATTTTACGTAATGTGAATATCTGGTCGGTGGTGGATTTTCTAAGGGTAAAGCCACACTGATAAGAGCCAATTATTGCGTCGACTTTAGTTTTTAATTTTAAACACAGTATACGTGGCCGTATCTTGAACTTGATGAGTTCACAGTAGTTGGATTTCACTTTTTGTGGTCCGGACATAACACTCTAAGTTTCCAATTTTTGGGTATGTGTTCTACCAACCAAATTGTGCAGATAAGTTAAGACATGCTCTGTACCAACTCCTCGCTCCCGGTCTTAAACAGCACCGCCGGTTGTCCATCAGCTCCTGCCGATTAGTTACTTTCCATCCGGGCTATGGATGATTTCACCTCTTCTTGGCTGGGAGTAGAGCATTCTACACCGCCAATGTTGATTACAATGGGGTAAATCCATTTTCACTTTCGTCGGACACCAGAATTCTGGTAAAGTGTTCCTTCCAGATTCTTAGAACGGCATTTTTATCTGCCAGCAGGTGGAAATGCGTAAACAAAAGCCCTCAGTCTGGTGCTTTACACATTGATAGAACTTTCTCTGATTCGGCTCGTATACGTCTCGGAAAAGGCGTTTCTCCTCGTTCCATAGCTCCCGATACCTCCCCCGCAAATCACGTGTAGACAAACAGCCTCATGTACATGCAGAGAAAAAACAGAAAATTTTTAACATATTATGTATAATTAAACCATGTTATTGTCACAATATGGTTATTGTTATCGTTAAATTATTGCTCCATCAAGAAGCCACAACCATATTATGGTTGCCTCTAATCATGCTATGGTTAAATATGACAAAAATTTGTTTTAAAATTACCAATAATATTTACCTCTTTTCCAAAAGCAACATTCTTTGGTTGAAAACCAACCATGCTATTATAAGTGTTAAGCATATTTTAGTTATTATTAACCATAACATGTTAGGAGGCAACCATAATATGGTTGTGGCTTTTTGATGGAGGACTTATATAACCATAATATGGTTGTCGGTAACAATAATATGGTTAAATTAGAAATAATATGTTTAAAACTTTTTTAAAAATAGTTGGAACATGTTTTTCTCTGGGTATAGAGTTTGATATCAAGATGATATTCTGTGGCAATATTAAGATCATACAATTTGCTAAGCAACTGCAAATTTATTTCGCCCTTTTTCTTAATAATTGCCACTGTGGATTATTTCAGTTCGCAAACTCAATATCATTTCAATTGATATACCCACGTATAAACGTCAATATACTTGTATAATTGTAATAATTAGATTCATACTTTAGATTACATAAATACTTCAGCTGTAATTTGCAGAATACACAATATATTTTACATAATTGTACAAACATTCAAATCCAAATGGTCCCGTCATCTTATTTGCACAATGGCAACGACCAAAATGTTATTAAAACATAAATCTGTATAATCGTAGCACTCGCTCGCAACTATTCCAAAAATTTATTTATGTTGATGTTCATTTGTATTTAGTCGTTTAGTAAATGGCTTTATACAATTTTCAATGATGAACTCATTTCTGCCGATACAAAAGCGTATAAGGAAAGGACATTTTTTGCTAAATGTATGAGTATGTCAAATAATTTGTATGTGTATAAAATGTATTTGAATAAATCCTATTAATGCCATACAACACAATATTTAAGTAAATGTATACATTTGATTATAGCTGTAGTAGAAAATCTAATTACTTTTCATATTTTCGTATGTGTTAGAATACATGTGCGTATGTTTTTTTTTTTCTTTTATAGCAAATCCTTATTGTCAAATATTAATTTAGATTTACGTGCACTGAACAAAACTTTGTAGGTTAATAATGTACAATCGTCACTACAATACGCTGATGTCATGTCGGTATGCACAGAGAATTGATTTTCCTTGCAGAAGAAGAAAAAAGAATTTATCCACGAAGTGTCCGAAATGACGGGAATGTTTGACCTTCCAAGAAAACTTTAAATGTCTTAAACTGCGTTAACGCCAATGACTTCCAGATTATTGGAGGTTTTTCAGGCAAAGAACTTTGCAATCGGAAACAGAGGACCGGCTAAGATCAGCTGTTGTTTCCATGTACAATACTTGAGTTTATTTACACCGATAGTTGCACCCTTGTTGTGGGCTTGAGTTTCTCGTTTCTGAGCACTATCCTTAGCTGAGCAGTTTAATATCAGGATCGCTTGGAGTGGAGGCCTCAGAGACATACAAGAGGGTATTAGTGCAAATGAGCTTCTTAGACTTAAAAAACATAGGTGTGCTACTCTCGACCCATTTTTAACTCTGATTTTAGCGAACAATTATTTAGATTTCTAACGATATGTTAAGATTAATTTTTTATTTGTTTTTTTTTATTTATTTAATAGATATTTTAATCAATATTTACAAAGGTAAGTATTACAATTTTTTAGGTCTTATGTATCTATATTTGGCTTAACTATAATAGTTGTGAGCCAGATTGGCATTTTAAAGCTGATTTTAATTTAATTTTAATTAAATTAATTTATAAGCTAATTTACTTTGGTTCTACCAAATTTTATATTGATTACATAAAAAAGAATAAATTGTACAAAAATTAATAATAAATTTTAAAGGATTTAATTGAATTCATTTAGGATAAGTTTTCTGTACTTTAAACAAATTTCCACATATTTGTATAAACTATACTAATTATTATCGTTGCCATTAAGTATGTTTAATACTTCGTTCATATCCAAAAATGTTTTACTAAAATATTTAACCCGGAATTCATTAAAAATAGGACAAACTCCTAAGAAGTGAAACATATTTTCGAATTCATCCAGATTACAAAGGGCCAACAGAAGTACATCTATGTAAATGCTCTACTATTTAAATCAAGAAGACCTCCGGCGCTATGGCAGAACGCCCAAGGGCGTAACGCCCAAAACCAAAAATGTCATAACGCCCAAATCTTGTTGTATTGCCCAAAAACCAAAAAAAATAATGACAAAGTGCCCAAATGCTATGTCATATCGCCCAAATAACAAAGTTTGGGCGTTGTGACATTTTTTTGAAAAGTAAGCAGATTTATTTGGGCGTCTTAAATATACCATAGAGGAGGTACTCCTTGTACAAGGCGTGCTTAAACTTGTGACATTTTCTTAAATATACCATAGAGGAGGTACTCCTTGTACAAGGCGTGCTTAAACTGCAGGCAGTTGCCATTGCAGGAGGGCAGGATATAATAAAATGCCCCATTTGTTGTCAAAATGTCGAGGACTCAATGTTAGTTTTTTTTACTTTTTGGGCCTTACGACAGTTTTTCTTTTGGGCGTTATGACCTAGACTATAATTTGAAAAGACATATCGCCCAAACTCAATGTCATATAGCCCAAACGGCAAAACGGTAAAACTTTTGGGTGTTATGACATTTTTGGTTTTGGGCGTTACGCCCTTGGGCGTTCTGCCATAGCGCCAAGACCTCCACGTACTCTGATTATTAGACTTATAGCAGGAGACGAAAATTCTGAAGTAAAAATAGGATTTGTGCTAAAAGTTAATTGCGGATAATAATCATGAAATTGTGAGCCTCTTGCATTATATATAAGATCTTCTCTTTACGTTGTTTTTAAAAGTTCAAGTATTGGTTTCCAGTATTCACACAGGGGTTTAGTAGCATTTTCAGGAACATATCGAATTTTCACATATATTTTCCCACTCCTCAGCTCAAAAGGTTTTCATTGAAATAATTTTTTCAGCTAACATTCGAGTCAATCAATGCTCAGGCAGTTGAAGAACTCTATTAATGTAAGAAAAATGTAGCCTTAAGGTATCGATATACAGGGAGTTTAGACTAGTTACTAAATAAAGCATGTAGTTTGGCGTATTGTATAGTAAAAGTAAAATTTTCTTAGTTTTTCCACTTCATCATATTTTTTAAATCCCCAAATTTGAGCATTGTAAAACATTATAGATCGGGAAGGAGCGACAAAAATTTTAAGATTATTGTTGTTCGATATCTTAGGATAAAATATATATTTTGACCATGTTGATGCAATCGCCATTTTCGCTGTTGTTAATTTGTTTCCTAAGTGCTTTGTAAAAGATAAGTTAAAATTTATATCCATTCCCAGATATCTGTAGTTATTGACAATTTCTATATTACGTTCTTCTTCTATTATTGGATATTCTTACACCACTACGAAAAACAACTATCTTTGATTTTTCCAAATTAACCTTAAGACACCACATCAAGCAGTAAGAATGAAGAGCATCAATCATGGTTTGCAGTTCACTTGGGGAATCGGCCAAAATTACAATGTCATCTGCGTAAAGAAGAATTTCAACAGCAATGTCTGCAACTTTTACTCCGCCAGGAAGGAAATCAGCTAAGTCATTAAGATACAATGCAAACAAAATTGGACTAAGAATACATCCTTGTTTAACGCTAACGTTAACATTAAAAGGTTCAGAAAACGTATTTCCATACAGGACTTGACTAGACGTGTTTTCGTATGTAATACGAACAATTTTAGATGATAATCCCATAGTTGATAATTTATAAAAAAGCAAATTTCTGGGAACCAAATCAAACGCACAGGAAAAGTCCACAAAAAATGCGTACACACAGAGAACAATGCATGTAAATTCGTTCAAAACAAGGTTGATTTTACATTTTTCAGTAGTGTTTTTGCTTCATTGTTGTTTCATGTTAATTTAACATGATTTTACAATAACTTGCGAACAACATTTTTTTCTTTTTAAATAACTTTAATTCATGTTAATTTAACATTGCAGTAAAGTTAAAGCAAAATGTCATTTATATTGAAATAATAATCCGAATCACTTTGAATGAATGTTATTTCGAGTTGAAACAACGTGAATTTGATGTAGAATCAAATTGGTTGGAGTGTGGAGACAACATATGCATTTATTTAAGAATAATTCAAAACTCTTACCCCTGTAACACATGTTTCACTTATTTTGTATCTCCTTTGTTAACAGAAACATCAGCAGAATGGCCCGATATGGCTTTCGTCATCATTCTACTTTGAAAACTTGATGTACTATTTAACTAAATAATTTTAATTAAAAGAATACGGAAATTGTCTTCTTTTTATAACATATTTTAAACATGAAAATGAAAAAATGTAAATACTTAAGTGTGTATGCATGTTAATTTAACAAGATAAACTTTTGATTTTAATATAAAACAGGTTTTTATGGATTCAATATTGAACAATGTTATTTTAACAGTGAATAATATTAAATAAATGTGATTTAAGGTTATTTTAATATTTTTCATTTTAAATTAATATGAAATAATGATAAATTTAAATAACTGGCATACTTTTGCAGACATTTACCATGATTCTCAATCAACATTTCGCCATGTTATTTTAACATTGGCATTTTTTTCTGTGTGTATGTGTTCTTACCATTTATTTTGTTTAAGTGTACAATATTTGTCAGTTTGAAGACGTTATCAACTGTAGAGTAATTTTTTCTGAATCCAGCTTGATATTCGTTTAATATGGAATATTTTTTGATCCAATTTGTTATGCGATTTAAAATTATGTTGTTAAAGATTTTGCACAGAGTATCAATTAGTGATAAGCCACGGTAATTTGAAGCGCAATTGGGATCACCTTTTTTTAAAAGTGGTATTATTTTAAAGCATGTTGAAACATTTTCGTGTAAAAATATGTAGTTTAGAACTGAAAGTATTTCCGTAACAAAACAGGATGGTGCAAATTTATAGAATTCATAGCTTATACCGTCGATTCCAGGAGACTTATTTAGTTTTAGCGATCTAAATACTGATGAAAGCTCAAAAATCTCAATTGGCGAATCGAGAAAAGCATCAATATAATATGGCATACACCAGTGAATTTAATTTATTTTGGTTGTATTTTGCAATAAATTTCTAAAATGTATACGAAAATCATCTGCAGTTTGGTTGCCTATTGTTATTTGTTTTCTTGACTTCATATTATTGGAGAGAGAGATGTAAAGATTAATACAGAATTGTAGAATAGCCAGGCTTCTATGGCGTCATTTAAATGACAAGTACAACACTTCCTTTTCAAAACCTCCCCAGCAGTGTAGGGATCATCTAAAGGATATTTCACTTTTAAGTGTTACATACTCCAGGGCATATTAATGTTCAGCCAATACCTAAGATTCGGCAAAAATACAAAATTTACAGATCACAGAATAGAGATTTTATCTGAGAATCAGTACTTCCCGGTTACAAGACAACGGACTGACTAATGGTTAAGGCCTCCGTTGGTAAGCTTAATTCGGGAAATGTTTCCAGTCTTTCAGGGCGATTGTCTTTGAGGAAGTTTTGCCCGACCACTGGCAGGATACTTTCGGGGATCACATGGTGGTTGCGATCAATTACCCAAAGTCATGCGAAAAATACCTGGAAATCCTTATGAAGGGCTGGTTTTTCACCACTTGTTTTAGAGTTCGCCCCGAGAAAGGAGTATCCCTAGGTTCTGCTGCTACTCAACAGAAGCTGCTAGTATTTTTCTAAGCAGTGAAAGTAAGATTGCTCTAGCTCCTTAACAAGGGGCGGGTGTATGATTTCGCCAAATTTGAAACTCTAATTTGTACCTGGGTGCGATGGTGACTCTCATAATAGTGGGCGGTTGGTAAGCGTATTGTTTGTCACTAATGTGGCTGAGATCCACTGTGAGATAAGGCGATCTGGCAATGATAAGTAGCAAGCTATATTAAGTATATAATCATTGTCTAAAAGAAAGAGTTGACCAATGTGCTATGACACTCTATTAACTAAAAATAAGAGGAAAAGTGTTTGTCACTGTCCTGTGAAATATTCACCTACACATTTTTTTTCAGTGTCTATGAGTAAATATTCCTTTGCATGTATGTATTTTTCTTAATGTAAGTTTTGTCCATTTGTATTTCTATAAATTATTGTGAATTGTTGGATTTCGGTGAGACATATTTTAATTGTAACACATTCATACACAAGCATTAGACTTTATGTGCGAATTAATTTATATACATTTGTATGTCCTTAATCTGTTAAGTAAACTTCATATTCACCATATTTTAATAAACGATTTGTAAACAGGATTTGAAATGAAATTATTAACATAATTTCATTTCATTATTATTAATGATTAATAAACATTTTCATATATAAACTCAGCACACAGTGTAATACATTATAAAAGGAACCACATTTTGCAGTCCAAGGAGTTAACGAATTGAGTTGAAATCCTAAAGGAACTCTTTATTAACAGTTTCTAAAATTATTAATTTATTTAACTCACTCTGTTGTGTGAAATGAACGAAATGTTTTTAATTTAATTAATTAAACAAAATTTGTTTGTAGATGTTGGTTTCGCTATTATGTGAATATTTGTTCACAATATTGCGGCTAAAACTTTTTCCTATTGATTTGAAATTGTTTGCGGAACTTTACTGTGAAATCAAAACAGATTTCTTAAAAAAAACTTTAAGCTGTGGTCATATTAAGTAGATATTTGGCGTCTCACACATCTCACACCTATTTTTTTTATAAAAAGTTTAATGTTTTACTGAAAAAAATAAATAAAAACTACAGTTTTTTTTTAAAGAAAGCGTTAAGAAATTAATTACACTAGCCAACAAGATTTTGGACTGGAGCAACCATATATCTTTCTTAGGGTAATTTGGAGTTCGAATCTGTAATTGGTTTTTCTCTATCACGTCATGTTTTCGAGATACAAAAAAATTGTTTTTATACGTTTCTTAGATAAAAAAGCACTAGTTTATTTGAAAGTGGTTTGTATTTTTTCGGTTCGATTTCACGCATTCGAGTCAAGCAATAGTCTCCCAGCATGCTTTTTTCTCAAAAATACGTTGTCTTTGCCTGAATAAAGTTAAATGAATTCGTAAAATATACGAACTTTTTTAATAACTCATTAAAAATGTATTTCATCAGGGCAGTCACGGAAATAAATGTACTGCGGAAGTGAAAGTAGCCCCGTGTTTTGATTGTCCAAAAAAACGCAAACTTTATTTTAAGAAACAAAAACAATTTGGATCGGAATTGCAACTACGGATTTAAAACCATTTCGATCGGAATTAGTGTTGTTACGAATATTCTTATTCGAAATGCCGAATATTCGCCTCTTTTAAGACATTCGTAAACGTATTCGCCAAATTCAAGCAAATATTTTGCAAAAAAAAAAAAAATACAAAAGTGTATAAAATACATAAAATGAAACAAAAAATATCCATTTTTAATTAGTTTTATTCTTTTCTGCTCCTTTTAGTAAAGTAAAAAACAAACAAACATTAGCAGCCGTATTTATAATGAAAATTTGGCATAAAGTTAGCGAAAAGTTTATTCATAATACACTTACCAAACTCTGGCTAACGATTTGCTAAACTCTTGTTAACGAACTGCGAACTTGTGAAAAACAGACGTTTAATGTCAAACAATTTTGTTGGTTTTTCTGTCTTTTCCTAATTTATGTTAATTTTAAAAACTTTAAAATTTTAATTTGTGAAGGGAAAAAGAAAAAAATGACAAATTCAGCGATGATTAATGCAAAACGTGTTGCATTTTTGATTAATACAATGTGGCATCATAAAAATTCAGAGTTGATTTATTAAAAGTTGGCAGATGGAGAAAAATTCGTTATAAATTAACTCTGTGCCAACAAGCTGCTAAGCTTAATCGCCTTTCTAGTTAGCAGCTCGTTGTACGTAGTGTACAAACTATGGCTAACTTTTTGTTATGAATACGGCTGTAGAAGTATTGTGCCGCCACAAAAACAATTGATCATTTTCAGTAAGTGTCTTATTATCATACGAAAATTATAGACAACTGGAATGGGTCAATGAAAAGTCAAGATAATTTCAATCACATAAACAAATTAGAAATGCGTTCACTGCGATGGATTGACATTTAACTTCTGCTTATTATACAATAATTAGGAGTGGGAAGCTTAAAGGTAGAAGTATATTACACGCGTTAATTCGTCGACGTGTGTCGTGCGTTTAAAAACGTTAGTGCATGAAAAATGGCAAGTAAGTGCCGGTTCACACACGTCAAGTTTGACTCGTTAAGTCTTGAGCTTTTAGGAGAAAAGGGAAAAGAGAATGTCTTTTGTTTTCCCCTCTCTCCTAAAAACTCAAGACTTGACGTGTGTGAACCGGCACTTACACAACTTGCGTTTTAAAAGCTATTCTTGTCAGCTGTTTTTTATTTATTTACTTATTTGTACATAAAAAACGGATTCAAAAATCTATCAAGATGTTTTTATTTTATTGAATCTGCTCTATTTACATATCTATCTATCTATCTATCTATCTATCTATCTATCTATCTATCTATCTATCTATCTTCTATCCATATATATAAAACAGGATGTGTGTATGTATGTAACGTATGGACTCCAAAACGGCTGGGCCGATTTTGATAAAATTTTCAGGGAATCTTCAGAATATTCAGGCGGGTGACACTGTGAAGTCTGATTTTTGATTTTCGGTCTGCGGGCGGAGGGGCGTGGCAAAATCCAATTTTCATATTGCACCACCAATGACATCTTTATAATTTGGACGATTTTTTCTTTAAAATTATCGCTATGGTCCAACTTAGATTTATATGAAAAGAAAATTTTGCCCCGCCCACTTTTTTCAAATTACCTAAAATCAGAAAATAGCTCCATCGATTTGACAAATTTTTCTTTCAAATGTTCGTATTAATCCATTTTAAGTTTTCATCGAAATAAAAATGTACCAAGCCTACTTTTACGCCCACTTTTTCTATTAAGCGCATAACTTGAGAACGGCTAGACCGATTTGGACGATTTTTTCTATAAAATCATCGCCATGGTCCAACTTAGGTTTTTACGGAAAGAAAATTTTGCCCCGCCTACTTTAACGCCCACTTTTTTGATTTACCTAAAATCAGAAAGGCTCCATCGATTTTACTAATTTTTCTTTCAAATGTTCGTATCTTTTTAACGGATTTTAAAAATCGAACGCAAACATTTTTTCTGATTTGGACAAGACAACGTCTGTCGGGTCAGCTAGTATTGTATGTTTTTTAACCTCATCAATAAATTAGTTGTATCTTCATGATTCACAAATTTGTTAAATTATTTTATTTTATTGTCAGCTGATTACTTGTCAAAAATACATAACGCGTTAAAAAGTTCAAAGTTAACCAACCTTCTGGCGCGTTAACGCGTCAACATATTTTGCATGTAACATTTTCTATGAAAAAACATTAGTCTACAAAGCGCGCGCGTACCAACACGTGTTATGTTCAGCTACCTTAACAGTTCGATATGCTCAACTAAACACCGTGAAAAACAAAGTAAAACTAGGAAAAACAAAGAAATAACCCTTAATTAAATATGTGAAAATCCACCCAAATAGGTCGATGAATAACTTAGTAAAAGCGCAAAAATAGTGAGAAAATCGAAGCCTAAAAGTGAATAAGTAACAGTGTGACTATTTTTTCATATATTTAGGAGTTTTATCAAATGTTTTCAGCCTTTTTTTTACTATTATAAATTTTGACTACAAACAGTTGCACTCAAAAAAAAAATTTCGTATGAAAATAAATTAGTTTGATCTTAAGAAACGTCTTAACGGTTTTGTTAAAACAATTTTACATTTTGGGAATCTTAGAAATGCCCTACCCATGTTGATTTTTAAATTTTGAAAGTTCAACTTTTCTTTAACTTTAAGAAATTAAGCACGAATAACAAAATCTTTTGAAATTAAAATCTTTTGAAATTTAAGAAATAACTGTTCTAAAATTTCTTTTTATTAAATCTTTTGGTCAATATAGTGTGGTCAATAAGAGAAATGTGGACCATGTAAAATATGTGGCTCTATGTTTCAGCTAGGAACTTGGTTGAAAAAATAATAATAATGAAATTGCTTCATTATATTTGCAAAATTTCATTCCCGTAATGAAATTTTTCATTGGGTTAATGAAAAAAATTTAATGAAATTGATTCATTAGATTTATGAAGCATAATTCTTTCAGCGTTGTACGCAAAATTTTCGTAGTTGCGCACGTTGTTTAAAATTTCTTTTAGTGTAGCTAAAAATCTCTAAATTTAAAACAATTTTCGATAAAAGGGTCCTCTAATATAATTTCTTTCAGAAGACAATTCCGTGTTGCAGTATAAAATAGTACGCCAAAAGCGAGCATTTTAAATTCAGTTCAAGATGATTTTGTTGTTTAATAGCGAGACAATCTTGCAAAAAGCGTACAATGTTTACAACTAACCTTAGCTAGTATTCCCACTAGAAATTTATAGTTTGCATTAAGTTTAAACCATATTTAATTCGCCAGAATAATTTTGCTGGGTATTTACTTTGAGGTTTACAAATTATTTTACTTCAACAAAAAAAAAAAACAAGACTTATTTAGAAAATACATTTGGCAAACATTTATAATATCTAGAATTAAAATTTATACCAAAAAGACATTAGTGTAAAACCACAAAAAATGTTATATGGTCTTTATCAACTTGGAGACATTTTGTGGTTAAATTGGCCAGAGTAAATGCAATGGAGAATATTTGTCAAATAATACAAAGCGATGCCAAAGTGCAAATAAATATAAATGGGAAAATTATTAAGAAATTAGCAAAAATTTACAGACGAAAGAAAAACATGCAAATTGGGGAGAGAATTAAGGTAAAAAATAAAAAATATGTTTGTTTAAATATGTATTGCAAATAAAAAGAATCTGACAAATTTTTATTAAAAAAAAGTATTGAAAACAGCTGCTTTTAATATTTTTATAAAAAAGTTTTAGACAAAACACACAATAATTCTTTTTTAGAAAGTATCAAATGTGTTACACTTATAATCCTTAAAATCTACAAAACATTTATTAATAATAATACAGAAACAAAATAGAGCAATTTTTTTTTTTATAAAATAGAAAACAAAGAAAAACAAATAAAATATTAATTACAATCACAAATCCTAAATGATTTTCCTAAACAATCGTCAACGATTTACGAAAAACGAAAAAAAAAAAATCAAAAAGTCAATAAACGAGAACAATAAAATTATTGAAAGAACTCTGAAAACAAATTCACCAAATTAATTGAGTTTCATTTCAAGCAGAGGGTTCAGTAAAACTCAGTAGTTTTAAAAATAATTCAAAATTATTTGTACTCATTTGTTGGCGACTGTTTAAAAAACCATTCATCACAATTATGGCTACAAAACAGCCAGCCTGTATATTTTCAGTCATTGAATGGCACGTATCATCAAAGTTTTACTTTTTAGGAAAATACCAAACTACCCCTAATAAATATTTTTGAATTTTAAACGAGAATTCATAGAGGTGAGAAATTAGCAAAGAAAATTTAAAACAGATCACCAACAACGTCATTTCAATTGTAAGTGGCGTAGCAGCAGAAAGTTAAAAGAATGAATTAATTTACAAACTTTATCGATTAACGAGGCCTACAAGCCAGGAATGGGAGAGCGATATGATTTTGAGCAGAAAAAAACACCATTACGACTGGAGCAACTACTCAACAAGTGCAGCTTGCCCATCGAGTATCTTGACATCTTTGCTTCAATTTGGCTAATTAACTCAGTTATGCCAAATGTGGCACAACTGGATCATTTGTATTGCTTTTGAATGTTTAATGGACCTGTGGTACTTTCTGAGCTATTTTGGACCTTTCAGGTCAAAATTTTACTAACTACTTTCAATCGTTTAGTATAATTTGCAATGTTACTTTCTCCCTTTATCGAACGTCACTCTTATTTAAAACATTGTTTTGTCTGTTAAGGGCCAAAAAACACACAGGCGGTTTGATTAAAGACATGAACAACGTATGAAAGTAAACACATTTTTATATTTACACAAACATCTTGTAGCTATGAATCCGCTTGTGAAGATTATTTGGCCCTTAAATTGAAAATTTACTTGAAAATTTAAGTGCGAATAAGGCTAAACAGTACTTTAAGCAATCGTTAATACGAGTCTGTTTGCAAAAGTTGTTTGTAGAATCACCAACAACACTGCAAAAGAGATAAAAACCGATAGTGCAACGGCAGCACTGCTAGAAGAAAAACATACATTATTTTCATGTTTAAAAACTAAAATAAGAAGCAAAAATTCCAATATTCTATTTGTTAAAATTATTGATTCAAAAAGATAAAACTTTCAAAGCAGAATAATTCAGAGTTCTTCTTTAACCCTACACACCCGGGTACTAATGTATCCACTTGCAACTTTGCAGTGCTGTAACTCATGAACGGCTTAACTGAAGGAATAGAGATTTCGGATCTAGGAATCATAAGTAATTTCTAATTGTTTAAAGGTTATTTGATGCAAATCGGTTCAATGGTTCAGGAGCTACCAGCTTCCCAAGTCAACACCTACTTAAACACACCATTTTGTA
The DNA here is from genome assembly GCA_930367215.1 of Pollenia angustigena. NCBI lineage: Eukaryota > Metazoa > Arthropoda > Insecta > Diptera > Polleniidae > Pollenia > Pollenia angustigena. Next base: position 48,510,339 of record OV884058.1, read on the forward strand.
GTGTGCTTAAATTATATTATTTTATTTGAAAAATGAAAATTATGAATTATTGTTACATATTGTGCACTCGGTATTGGTGATCAGCAGGGAAACCAAAAATATGCAATTGCATGTTTTTCCTTGTGCGGCCAATGAAGGCAGAAACAATATATTAATCCGTTTTAGAGCTTTTAATGAATTTTGGCATCGATTTGTTAGTGCATATTTTTGCATATTTTAGCGTTTGCAGCATTTTCTTGCATAATTTCGTTAAGACGCCTTTTTTGCAGCATTTTTTAAGGTTTGCCTTTTTGAGGCATATTTTGATACATTTTTTTAGATGCCTGCAAGAGCTTTCGCTGCAAACCAAAAAAAAATGTTTTTTTTTTTGCGAAATTTTGGCAGTCTGGCCAACGTTTATGCCTGTCCATTTTAATTTTGTGCGCGTAGTACAAATTGCAATCTTGTAGATGATAATTTGACAAATTTCTATTACTTTAGATATTCCCCATAAATACTTCTTTCCAAATTAGACTTTTTGTGGTCGCAAACCATCTTATTATGTTGGTATTAAGATCAAATTCCCAAAAATATTTTACTGCAAATTGAATTATTTTCGAATCAGTTCACATTTGCCCAAAACTCCCATCTATAAAGCTTTAACTTCCTTTTAAATGTTAAAATTAATAAAAAAATTTGAGACCGTCCCTAAAATCCCTTTGAGGCACAAAAATCTCAAATTGATGTCAATATCTAGATAGCATTCGGCACAAATAACTATTATATGAATTTGAACCTCTTAACATTACTTTGTTTTTCAAATAGGGTAAAATCTTGAAAATTTGTTTGTAAATACTAAGGGGTTTGGGCTTTTCCGGTTAAAATGTTAGGATTGTTTTTATTAAATGGAAATGTTATTAAATTGTTGAATATTTTGTTTTAAAACTAGCAATTTTTGAATTTTTTTGGGCATATTTTTAATATTTTTTAGGGCATATTTTCAAATTTTTACTGCATATTTAATGCGCATAAAACGTGTTTTTTAGAGCATATTTCTGGTTTCCCTGGTGATCAGCTTAATAATGGCGAATGCATAACATCAAAAAGCAACCGTTAGAATATCCAAATGCTACAAACACTTGTTTATCACTTGAATAATTGATGAGCTGGCCTAAGCAACCAGTGAAATGCGCATAGAAGCTTGCTTTCCCTCAACAATAAATTTCAGTGTATTTATCAAATATGAAGAATTGGGAATTAAGCACGTCATACGGAAATCGTATTAATAATAAACTTTGTTTTCCCGAAAATATTTTTGATTTTTTATTTTTTTCTGTGAAGCGAATCCGAAAATTATACAAATATAACTTTAGAAGTTTTAGTATGTCTTAATTTCTATCCCTTAATCTTACAATCTAGATTTAGAAGCAAAATTTTTAAAAATATTAATTTTTAAAACCACCCAGAAAAGATTTAACTCTAAGAAACTTCCTCGATAAGACTATGGAGAATTCATATTCGAATATACACAGAAAAAAATTACGAAAAATCAATTGTCATATTGAATACCATATTCGCCAATACAATTAACTTTTCAATTGAAAAGGCACCAACAACTTTATTTGTTAACACAAAAAACTATTTTGTCAATGAAAATTGTTAAAATTCAACAAATATTTTAAACAATGAGTTTGTTTAATTGCATAAAATATTTGTTAACAATTATATATAAACTTTTTTTTACTAAATTGTCATATTAACAAAATATTTTGTTATTAACTAAATTGAAGATTAAAGATGCCCTTAAAAGTTGTTTTTATTAACTTTTTAGTAAAATTTATTAAAAATTACATCACAGAAACCATTATAACTTATTAAGGAACAAATATAGACCTGCATGCAAAGTACTATGAGTTTCTGACATCAACACAAAACGAAATCTTGCCATATTAATAGTAAAGGGTGATTTTTTAAGAGCTATATGAAAGTTTAAAAAAAACACATAAAATTCAGAAAAATGCATGATGTCTTTATTTGAATCGAAAGTACGGTCCATATAATTTAATGTTTGAAGATTATTTCATGCAAATGTTGACCGAGACTGCGCCTCAAATGGTCCATCCGCTTAGTCCAATTTTGGCATACTCTTTCCAAAGTTTCGGCCGGTATGTCATGAATAAATGCTTTAATGTTGTCTTTCAATGCGTCAATTGAAGCGGGCATGTGTGTATAGACATGAGCTTTAAACATAGCCCCACAAAAAATAGATTTAACGCCTTTAAATCGCACGATCTAGGCGGCCAATTGACCGGTCCCGAACTTGAAATAAAATGTTCATCGAACTCACCTCTCAACAAGTCCATTGTTAAGCGTGCTGTGTGGCATGTGGCACCGTCTTGTTGAAACCACATGTCATGCAAGTAAAGCTCTTGCATTTTGGGCAAAACAAAGTTGGATATCATCTCACGGTAGCGCTCACCATTCACAGTTACGTTACGATTTGCATCATCTTTGAAGAAGTACGGTCCAATGATGCCACCAGCCCATAAACCGCGCCAAACTGTGACTTTTTCTGGATGCATTCGTAGCTCTTGCAATGCTTCTGGCTGATCTTCACTCCAAAATCGACAATTCTGCTTATTAACGTAACCATTGAACCAAAAATGAGCTTCGTCGCTGAACACAAGAAACGCGCGATGAACTTTCTTAACAGAGCACGCATTTTGATAATAAAATTCAATAATTTGCAAGCGTTGTTCGTTTGTAAGACAATTCATGGTTAAATTATAGACCAAACTGAAGATGTTTGACATTGAAACAAAACACGAAACGTGCGTCAGCTGTTTAAACCGGTGTTGCCAAAAAGATAATAGCTAAAAATCACCTGATATTATTAACAAAACTAGAATTTTTAGAAGACCCGTTAAAATTTCTTTATGAATAACTAAATAATGAATTAACTGACCGTATAGATTGGAAAAATTGCGGAACAATCGACACATCGTTCATTCTTTTAAAGATTTAAAATTGAAAATACAGAATTTTTTATTTTATGTTTTCAACTTTTTGACACAAAATATTTTTTCTATGATATACACATTTATTTTCTATCAAAAAAAAAAAAAAACAAATTGTAAATATGACAATTTGCAACATGTAAATAAGAAAAATTGTTTAAAATATTAAAAAGATTTAACAAATTTTCTTTAATAACGTTTGTTATTTTTTTCTGTATAGAACTTTTACATGTTTTTTATAGCACGTTATTTTAAAATTGTTCTGTTCATTATTATACACTATTTAGTAAAAAAAAAAAGTTTAAAATTGATTACATTCCTTTAAGTTCTGTTTAACAGTACACACGATTTCAAAAATATAACCTTTAAAAAGAGCACAACAACTAACTCAGCCAATCTATCATCTGCTTATTTCCTAATTTGTTTCATAAATGACGAACATAAAAATAAAAAGGAAACCCGTATTATTTTATTTTGCTTCCGTTTTTTGTCAAAAAGTCAAATTCACAACATCCTTAAATGTGCACTTTGTTGTTTTTGCCATTTTTCCTTTGAGCCTTAAATAAAAAAATGTCTGATCATTTTGTTAGGTTACATCGTAATTTGATTTCTCTTTCTACAATAAATTGTTGTCTTTCAATTTAATTAACTTCCCCTAATTTGACAATTTTGTTTTTTTTTTTTTTTTGTTTTGAGAAATTGTTGCTTTGACAATTTGGTCTCAGTGTAACCAATTTTTCTTCCCTGCTGTCCCGGTTTTTGTTGTTTTCTTTTTTTTTTTTTTCTTTTTGTATCTGTTTTTAACTTGTGATTGATCACCGTTTAAAATTAATTAATCCATGGGGTTTAAATTTAACTGTTTTTTAAATACCTCTTATATAAGTAATTTTACCTTGTGAACTAAAAAGTTATTGACTTATTTACATTAAGGTCTGGGAAAAAAATTATAGACAAAATTGCGTAATTTATAGTTCATAAAATTTGATTTAATTGATTATTGTAACACTTTGACTGTTGCGTAAATGTGTTGTTCAGAAACACCACAGCTCATTTTAGAAAAGAGAAAGAAAACTTATTTGAAATCACACACTTTTCTAACAATTTTAACTTCATTCATTAGCTGAGGCACATGGGTCTGCAATCACACCTTTTCAATTTCACAATTTAAGGGCTGTGAACAAACTTTCCACCTGTGAGATGTATCCTTTTACATTCTACGCGTAAAATAAGTCATTTAATTCCATTTTTATAGCTCCAAAATTGGTAAAAAAAATTTTAAAAAAATATGCCAGAGCTGGGAGTCATCAAATAATAGTTTTAACTCCAACTCCAACAGCTGACATTTTTTAAGCCCGATTCGAACTTCGACACCAAGTCCGAATACGTAATTCTTTTTTTCAATTAAGCCTTTTTTAATCCGTTTTTCACATGCCTTAACGCGTTTATTGTCCCAAAAGTTGCCATCACTGATTTTACTTTTACAATTTTTCTGACTTAAATTTGTTGAACTAGATTTTGCTTTTTAGTGCTAATATTTTTGCACTACATCAACACTAATGCTGGTGAACCTATTTCAGTGTTGACGGTTAAAAAATTTAATTTGAAAATAAGCGGGAATTCATGTCATTAAATAAAAATACCGCAATTCAGCCGAGCGTGTTAAATAATCCGCAGACTTCATTTTTCAACAAGATCAATAACCGAGTATTAGTCCTGCTGCTGCAATTTAGCCTCTTTTCTGCCCTTATAAATAAAATACCAAAATAATTCAATTTATTACATACACGCAGAGGAAAAACATGTTTAAATATGGTCACCTTCAACAAAACTTGAGGGAGCACTAATTTTACCATAATATGTTTGTCGGTGACAATAATATGGTTAAATTAAATATAACATGTTTAAAATTTTCCTTAAAAATAGTTTTTTTTTTTTGAAGGTGACCATATTTAAACATATTTTTTCTCGACGTGTACTCTTATATAACTTTATTTAAGTACTTGAAAGAAATAACTCTCATATAATAGACTAGCATATACCCGCTACTTCGTTAGCGTCTCCTTTTTCTTCGTGGACATATTTGTATGCCAAAGTTTATTTTTCTAGGTTTAAACTTGTTTAAATTCTAGCAGAACCAAAAAGCTGAAGAAAAATATCAAATTTTCCGTATTTCCTTTTTGGGTACTATATTTTTCCCTTATTAAAGTATCAACAATTTCAGTATTGTAGTGGCAGCCCAAAATTTAGTACGAATATGTCAATGAATGAAGGAAAATGTTTTGTAAAAAAAGTACCAAAAATAGTTACGATTTTCACCGTTTAAATGTTAGAATTTCGAAAAAGTACCAAATTTGTGCACATATTTTTTTAATAAGTTTCGAATATGGAATTAACTTTGTGGCAAAAAAGTACTAAAATTCAGATTTTATCCGTTTACTCCCTAATAGAGCAGAATTTCAAAAAGTACCAGACACCTGTCCGTTTATTTTTCTAAAAAACAAAAATAAGTGTTACATTTATTTTGCATCTCTTTTAGTTTTGGAGATATAAGGTTACCGGTTTTACCTTTTTTTACCCCCTAAACATTCGAATTTCGAAAAATCCTGTCTTAGTGGATCGATTTGGGGAGTGACCCATCGCTAGTCCAAATTTCAAGTTTCTAGGGTCAGCGGTTTGGACTGTGCGATGATGAATGAGTCAGTCAGTCAGTCACTCACGCAACTCTTTTATATATAAAGATTAAAACCTATTTATTCATAGTGAACTGTACAACATCACGTCGCCAATTTCGAAGAATTTTTATTTTGGAAAATATTTGAAACATTCTTTGAATACCGAGAAAAATTCTTCGAATACCAAGAAATAATGCAGTCGGAGTCGCGAGTTTTACTAGGAAGTCAAACTCCGATAAAAACATCGCAACTCGGACTCGAACTACGACTCCACGGCCCACATTGGTTCAAGAGCGGCATTAATTCATTTTTTTCATGTTCGCCGATTTGGATCATTTTTTGGTATTTTGTTGTCAGATATCTGAATATTATGATTCCGAAATATAAGCCTGATATATTTATTATTTGTTTGGACAGACACGCTCAAAGTTCATATATGTTCGCTTGTTTAAAATGGCATGCAAATTTACTGTATGTTCAATCTTCTGGTACAATCACAGTAAACTTACCATTTGACTTTTTTGTATATTCCCGTAAATGACAATTGTCATAGATGACAATTTGCATTAAAATAAAATGGAAATAGTGCCATATAAAAAATTTCGTACAACAAAATAAAAACAACATTAAAATTTCAATGTTCATCAGCTTCAGTGGACTGCATCTTTTTAGCGCTGTGGAGCGCTGTTTAACAAAAGATGTCAAATTACATCTTGAAGTCTCAGCTAAAAGTTAAAAAAAAAACTCAGCTGCTCCTACCTGCTCCTTTCCAAAAAAAAAAAAAAAAACAGTAAAAACTATAAAATGATAAAGTAACCAAACATGCATTTTCGTTCATGGCTGGTACACATGCCTGTAACTGTGCATAAGGGTCCCATTAGCCGACCGTAAATGTAGAAATGTAAATGTAATGTAAACAGCAGACCGTTTCTGTTATATGGAAAGCAATGCAAATGCTTAACTGACTGTAATGTCACTTAACCGTAACGTGCCAACCTGTAGAAAATAGAATTTCATTACGAGGTTACGTGACAGTTGTAGATAGTGATGGGCTGCTTATATTTTAAATGCAATGCGGGCAAAATCACTCTTTTTGTTTGGTACTTTTTCAGTTATAATATCTGTGGACTTTTGACAAAATAAGTAATAATCCATACATATTTTCATTTATACAAATATATGCTTAGATGTATAAAATTAACAAATGTACTTGTATACATACCCGCAAACAAACAAAGTCTGTTTTTAATGGTATCAAAACCTTGTTTAGGTGTATGCACATTTTGAAATTAATGTAAGAACATGTGTACGAATATGATATAATACATATTTGTTTTTTGTAAATCTGTAATAATAATATCAAATCTTAAATTATTTATGTACATATTTATACATGCAAGACACACAGTTTTAATACTATTTAAATCACTTGGTACTTTTTCTGCAAAGCGGTCACTATTTCAACATTTTTAATCCTCATCACTGTGTGTGTTTTTTTATGTATACTAATTCTTTTTTGTTTTTGGTTGTGAAAAACAGCTGACACGTTCTTACATGTTCTATAAGTGCACAAACGAGCTTACAGTACGTTACGGTACTTTACATTGCATTTAATTACATTTACGGTCGGCTAAAGGGGCCTTTAGATTCTGTTGCAATGTAGCAAATTTATAGCAAAAGCTATTCTACCAATAGGTATGTCTCTATCTAAAGGCTCTTATTCACTGATTTTATGTATATGTTTTACATTTTAAGTGATTATTTGTATCAGATATGCTGCCAGAGGAAGCTCAGAAAGCGAGGAATAAAGACTATAGATTACATCATTCGCGAAGAATTGGACGCGTAGCCACTAATGAAGACGTAATGCATAATCTTTTATTGTTGTCAGGCCCATTAATAAATAAATTTCGCTCAAAGCTGCAAATCAAAAAATTGGAGAACGATAACGATGTTAAAAAGTTATTACAGTCAAATCCCGATAATTCGTACCCCGATAAATCGTAATTGTCGATAATTCGTAATAAACTGTCGGTCCCTTGAAAAAATCTCGTTAATTCGTAAAATTTCCATACATTTTGGTCCCCTCGCTAATTCGTAATTTTTTTTCAAATAAAATCTTCTTTACCTTTATAAATCGTAATTGTTTGCTAACTACCACTTATAGTTCATAATAAAAACAACAGAAACATGGAAATAATGATTTTTTTGCGTGGGTTTTTGCTTGTGTGTTTGTTTATTTTCTTAAGATCAGTTTGTTACATAAATTATTTTTATATATAATTTTTATAATTAGTATTGTGGTTATTTTGTTGAACTATTTAAAAAAAATAATAATTTTTATATTTAAAAGATTTCCCAAAAATTACTTTGATAATAATTTTTATATAATTTATTTTTAACAATTGGTTTTTATGTTTTTTTAACGTTTTGGTAAATAAATTGAAACACCCCGTTAATTCGTATTTATTTTATTTTAACCCCGTTAAATCGAAATCCCGCTAAATCGAAAACCCCTATAATTCGTAAGAAATAACCGGTCCTTGCGATTACGAATTATAGGGATTCTACTGTATAACACTATGCTTAAATTACGTATTCATGTTTTTTATATTTGTTTTTCCTATGGGAGGTGGGCGGAACAAGTATATCTTTTCAGGGCTGTAGGAAAAATCGCCCAAAGAAAAATGGACCAAAAAAAAATAATGAAAAATCGGCCAAAAAAAATTCCATGTAAAATTGGGCCTGAATTCATATGAAAAGTGACCCAAAATTTGTGGCTATTTTTCGTTATTATTGGGTGATTTTTCGTTTTTTAAATTTGGTGATTTTTCATTATGAAAATCATCCAAAAATATTGTATGAAAAATAGCCCATTTTTTCGGGGCATCTTTCCAAATCTTACATCTTACATCTTACTCCAAAAAGTGTCAGTGTCCATGGACTTTATGACACTTTTAAGTGTCATAATGCCCATCAGAGCAGTGTCATAAAGTCCGTGGACGTTATGTCACTTTGTAGAGTGTCATAATGTCCACAACATGCTTACAAACTCGGCCGGGCGCAAGGATTTTCTCCTCTTTAATAAAACAAGTACCGGCTTCGCTAACTAAAGCTTCTGTGCACAGCCGGCCTTCGGCCGGGAGCAAGGATTTTCTCCTCTATGGTATAACAAAGACCGGCTTCGCTAACTAAAGCTACTCTGCGAAGTCGGCCTTCGTTCGGAAACAAATCAGATTTTAGAAGCTTTACTTAGAGAAACCGGTACTTGGTATACCATAAAGGAAAAAATGCTTGCGCCCGCCCAAGGCCGTCTGCGCAGAGAAGCTTTAGCTAGCGAAGCCAGTCTTTGTTATACCCTAGAGGAAAAAATCCTTTGGCCCGGCCGGAGGCCGGCTATGCAGAGAAGTTTAAGTTAGCGAAGCCGGTTTTTGTTATATCATAGAGTAGAAAATCCTTGGGCCCGGCCGAAGGCCGGTTATGCAGAGAAGCTTTAGTTAGCGAAGCCGGATTTTGTTTTGGTAAAATAAGTTTCTTTAAAAATAGTTTTGTTGGTTTTTTGCAAATTGGGTATTTTTTTTTTTTTTTTTTTTTTTGGAAAAAATACGTTTTTGCTTTTTGGGTCATTTTTCATTTTTTGGGCCCTTTTTCGTTTTGTTTGGGCAAAATTTCATATTTACCTGTTTGGGTAATTTTTCATGTCCATTCTACAATTATAATATTTATTTTTTGTGAAAATTGAGATGATGCATCAAAAATCAAGAGAGTTATGCTACTTCTTCAATACAAGTTGTATGGGAAGTGGGCGTAAAAGTGGGAGGATATTTTTCACATTTCACGCAAATGATTAAGAGTGTTTAAAAATGATATGTGCCAAAAACAATGCCGTAGGTCAGAATTTAATTTTTACTTTGTATGGTAGGTGGGCGTAAAAGTGGGCGGATCATTTTGATTTTTCCATTTTTTCTTGATTATTTTATTTGCAGGGTCTATGAACTTGAACCAATGTGCGGCCGTGATTCCCAGCAAATAAAATTGGACCACCTGATCCATTTTGTTAAAATGGACTACTCCATGGGCTGGTCCGATGTAATGCAAGCATGGACCAGGTTATTGTAAAAAGGGTTTGTAGTGAGACGACATGTCTTCGTTTTTTAACGACGTGCTTTCGTTTTTAAACGACTTCAAAACTAATCCTCTCGAGTATACCATGGAGTAGTTTTAAAACTACTCCTTAGTAGTCCAAAGGTGGGTTATATGGTCCTCTCCTAGGACATCGTAATGTTAAATACACCATGTTCTTTCCATAAGTTTGGGTTACTTTTGGACTAGTCCTGGTCCCTTGTGGGCTACTCTTTACACGCGTGTTTGGACTGGTCCTATTATTTGCAGTGTTTATACAAATCTTGCGGTATTTTTAGTTAAACTGTGTTTGTATGTGTGACACCGACGATGCTGGATGGAAAATTAAAAAAATTTCAGATGACGACGAATATTATGTCCAGCACACGTACACGAGTGAATTCGTATTGTCGTTGGTCTTATGTAGAAACGTCGTTACTCACATAATTGTATCTCTACAGGAGTAGGTAAAAAGATAATAGAAAATAAAAAATTGCGAGGTATTGGTATTTTCACACAAATGAAATGAGTTGGAATTACTAAAAAACTCAATTTCGAAAAAATGTCGACTTGGGGCCTTTCTACATGTGTCCAACGGTATGTACAATTATAATTCTTTTTATTAAAACATTTTCACCTTCAAAAAATTATTCTTCAAATTTAAATGAATTTTGAAATCATAATCCTCTAATTTTTAAACTTATTGTTTTTTTTTCAAACACGTCTTAATGTCTCCTCTTTTATTCAAATTTAGTTAAACAACAAACACATTCTTCAATTCGGTCTTTCATTCATTTAACGCCATAAAATGTCACACACATGTTAAAAAGTTATAAGCCTTTTAGTCGAAATGTCCCTAAAAGCGCGCAAAGTTTGTTGTCAGTAATTTTTGGCTATTTTGCACATTTACATACGAGTTTGATTAACCAGCAAAATTTTTGAGTGGAAAGGGGTATATTGAAGTTTGTCATTCTGTTTGTAATGTTTAAAATATTGACGTCGGACGCTTTAAAGTATATATTTTCTGGATCCTTATGAGTAGCGAAGTTGATTTAACGATATCCGTCTGTCCGTTGAAATGGGTTTTCGGAAGACCTCAGATATGATGGAAACTATATTTATATTCCGTAAAGTGCGGAATTATTTTCTATTAATATTCAGCCAGATTGGTCCACAAATGGCTCAGATATGAACAAAAAGCCTCGAATGCCTCTAGTTTCGACCCATAAAATCCTTTAAATAAATCAAGGAGGGAATTAGAGTAAATTAAATTTGTCATTTCGTATATAACACCAAGTAACGATCAATTATTCCGTTATTTTATGAGTTAGTCCAATGCCATGGCTGGAAAATTAACCCCAGGCCATAAAATTTTTTCGTGCGTTTAATAGTGTCTCAAGTATACCGTGGATTAATTCCTTGTCATTTTGGTCAATGAACTTACTTTAATCAAAATCTTTTCAATTCAACTATGATTTGTTAGAAAACAGAACATGGTCCAGTTAAAATGCTCCTTTGCAAAATAAATCCATCCGCGTCAATTTTTTGTCACATAAATGCCCCCCCACCCCCCCCCCCCCCTGCGTGAGTATTTTCCCTTTTCCCATTTTAACAATTGAATTTACATTGGAAAAATGGGAGAAGGGAGAAAACTCCCGGGGAATTTTTATGCATCATTGGGTTGCATATATTTTTTAATAACCATCTACTTCTTGTCTTTGAATGGATTTGGGCGAAATATTTAAGAATAATGGATTTGCAATTGACCTTGTTGATAAACAAGGTTCTCTTCTAAGATTTTGTGGGGTTGATCAGCTAAATGTACAGTGGCTACCAAGCCTTAAATAAGTAAATTTCCATTTTGTTTACATAGAATTTGCTATAATAACCAACAATGTTAACTTGGCTTATGCATCCTGACATACTGTTGCAGTTAACAAATTTTGATCCGACCCTCTCTTAAAATCTTATTCAGGGTATCGTCCAATACTACTAGAAATAGGAAAGGTGAGATTAGGCTGTCTTGCCTGATGACAAGAGTGCGCATAAGTTTACCATTAAAACACAAAAATAATACTGTACTTATACTGTACTGTACTCAACAAAAAGATAAGAACATTTAATTGCGTTCTGTTTTTTAAAAAACTTAAAACTTCGTTGTGTTCGGTTCAGCACATTAATGTTTGTTCGTTTCAGTTGAACTTAACACCCTTTTGGCTGTTAAAAAACCAAACGTTTTTTACAAAAACAAAATACATATACGAAAAAAAACAAAAAGCCAACAAAAAAAGTGTACACAAACAAAACATGACCACAATATACACAAATTTTATATTCGTCTTGTATTCGTTGCTTAATTTTTTTGTTTGCTTATTGCTATATCAATGTAAAAAAGAAACACTATAGAACATTAAAATGAACGTCTACAAAACCACTACAATTGTTCAGTTTCTTAACGAAGATCAGAGCACTATATAATATTCGTTACTTTCTTGAAAATAGTTTCGAAAGGTACTAAATACACAACCACTTGAAAAAATGTTAGCCGTACGCTAAATAATGTTCTGTTTATTTTCAAACACTGCTTAAAACCTCCATATTTTGCTGGGATGAGATTTATCAATTTTTGTGGGATATTTATAGAGCGCATAGCTTGCCATATTCGTCCATTAAAGATGCTGTCATAAGACGTGGAAAGCTTGATAAGCAATAACTCCAGTTAAAGTCTCATTGCCACAAATTTCGCAAACATATTGTGATCGTTCTTAAAACCAATTCTTGTTTAAAACTATACAGTGTAGCCTACGATGTAGATCGACAACTTTAGCGAACAACAACAAGTCACCCTTTCTAAAGCGGTCCACTAAGTATCAATTTGTCGGTCATCAGGATTTAATTTTCTAATGTAATCAAATGACAATATTGCTACATCAGCTATTACACTGTGCAAACCAGCCTGAATACTTGCAACGCGAACTGAAACTAGACTATTGGTACAGCAAATCTTCCAAAGGGTTTTGAAAAGTTAGCTCGGGTTCCTGAAATATCGGCTCCTAAAGTTTTTGAATTTTTTGAAAAGAGTATAAGTCAAAATAATATACTAAATGTACGTCTGAGCTATAATACTATTTCAGATGTCCTCAGTAGAATTGCATGGCGATTCTTTGGTTAGACTATATTAACCCTCTAACACTTTTTAAGGGGTAATTTTTTCCTTTTTTTAACTTCCCCACAAAAGCATACTAAAGCGGCACTTTAGAGGGTTAAAATGTTCGACAAATATTTTCTGCCTCAAATTTCACTAGGGGTATTCGAAGACCAAAAAATCGTGCAATGTATGTAAAACGGGTGTTCAAAAAATTAAAAAATTTCAAGGCCCGGAACTTCGAAAACCCGTTATACATTTTGCGTTATTACGTCACCCTTGTTGCATACTATACATGTGTACATAGATACATAGAACTCAAAGAAAAAATAGCGTTAGTTTAAATATTTCACAAATGGATTTATTTAAATAAATCAATGTATGCATATTTTTCAATTGATAAAATAATATGTATATTATTTTTAAGAAAATGTGGGGATTTTTGGGGATGAGAAATCGCAAATTGGGGATAAGGCTTAAAATAAAGCTGGGAACCCTGGTTGCCAAATGCAAAAACACTTTGTTTAGTAAGTGTCGGTTCACAAACGTCAAGTTTGATTCGTCAAGTCTTAAGCTTTTAGGAGAGAACGGAAAAGAGAATGCCATTTCTTGTCCCCTCTCTCCTAAAAACTCAAGACTTGACGAGTCAAACTTGACGTGTGTGAACCGGCACTAAGTTGTGTTTTGCTTACTAAACACACTTGTGACAGGGTCGCATTTTAATTTTACTCAATATATAAACAATTTCGTATTAATTAAAATAACTAAATTGCAAGTGTATACGGATAAATGTCATTTATTGCTTAAGTATTAAAAACTTTGCTGGGATTTCTATACTGTCACAAAAATCGTATTTCTTAATTATTTCTCAAGATGGTTTTATGGTAAAAGGGATTTCTACTTTTATTTGTTTTTGGTTTTTATTTCTATGCGAATTTAGAGCAAGAGAAATCCATTAGTAAAAATAAGACAAACAAATCCACACAAAACGAAATATTTACATACCGAAAAACTTCATTCATATGTATAAGTGTGCACGTAAATACATATGTACAGATGAACGTATGAATGTAAGTCAAAATGTATGGTCTAACTATTATCAGAAATTAAATATTTGAAAACTACTGGCAAATCGTTTCTGCTCATTTACGTACAGAAGTAAAAGATGTGTAAATGGATTTTTATTGCCAACATCTACTGAATGAAGATTTTAATAAATGTTGAAGGGGGTTTGAATGAAGAAAACAAAAAACTTTATACTTTTGGTGTTTTTTGCTAATTACACATACGACTAGAAGTAGTATTCTAATTTTTTCAGTCTTCACCCGCAAGGGCGGCACGTTTTGAATGGGGAAGAGAATGTCAATTAGTGAAAACAATTTATGCGAGAAAGTGGTTGATGAGCAAATGAGGTTGATGATATTTTTACTTCAATTCTATTAATTACAAAATATTTCTTCCACATAAGTTTAATATGGTAAAGAGTTTGAGTTTGCTGTTACAATATATGGAAATTTAGAATAATCCTTAAGAAATTAATTTTTTTTTTTTATTTGGTTTGGCTTGGCTCCGCTAAAGTTTTCTATTTTGTCTTTCGTTAGTTGCTCCTCCAAAATCACATTGTAAACACCATAAATTTTTCAATTTGAAAAATTAATCTCAATTATTATTAATATTTTTTTATTTCTTGTTAAATTAAAAAAAAAATCATATCATTTGATATGAAAAATATATGTACATAAATATTTATCTGTAGTTTTACATGATATCTTTTGTATTCTGGTCTCATAAATATTTTATTTATTATAAAACCCCATTTAACATTTGATGATTTATGAAATTATTACAAAATTCATCTCTACAAATATCTTGAAGCCTTTATTTTAAAGAATCTCATACCTCTATACGGTTCATGTTTTACTTGAAATATTAAATTATTTGCAAAAAGATTTATGTAAGGGTTCATTCAAAATCTGAAAATCGTTTTCAAAAGTTTTTTTTTATGAGTGTTACTTACAGTTTTTATATTATATTGTGGTTAAATGATTTCTGTCGCCCTAGATTGCCCCTTATGGCCTCTATTGGGACACAAGCTATTTTTTTAATGGCTAGGTAAAAACATCGACTTATGTTGAAAATGTTCGATACCAAGCGATGTAAGTAAGTATATAAAAACTATTAAAGCCGAACAGATTTGCTTAAGCCCGGCTTGTAGAATTTACATTTGATGAAGTAAGTGATCCATTAGCACTATTTTTTATTATTTTCCTAGGAAGATTCAGTTTCCTTGCTTATGGCTAATAAATCAATGAATGTTTAAACGTTTAGTCAAACTAAAGTAAAATTGATATGTAGTTTAAACTTAACAGCTGTCAATCAGAGCCCCATATATTTTATGAAGTGCAAAAAATAATAATGTGGCAGCACTACGATAAATGTTGTCAAATTCATATGGTTTGTATTGGTAGTTTAATCCACAGAATACTACAGAACTGTCACGAGACGGAAGATTTTGCGTTTTTTTTTTGTCCTTTTGCATTTCTCTTTTCATCATCTTCTATGCCGCAATACAATGAACACAAATTTATTTAGTTAAGATTTATTTGCAAAACTGTTGTAAAAATTAATTCTTAAGTTCACCACAACACGAGTAAATAATATTTAAGTAAGTAAATAACATTATAAAACAAAACAATATTACTAAATAAATTTTTTTGCACAATAAACAACGTTTGCTAAACTAATGCATTTGTTTAACGTGGTTTATGTTTTGTTATTTTTGTTTTGATCACGCCATTTGTGGTGATTGTTGCGGCCTGCTTTTACACCTTGCCACTTCACTACCAAAAACAGCTTTCTTTGAAAGCTGCCCTCGCAACTGATTTGGGCCTTTTTCACACGTCACTTTTTACAGTTCTGTGTATTCTGTGGTTTAATCGCCCAAATTTTATGCGTTTAGACATGGTTTAAATGTTTATTGAATTATAGATATGCTAGCAAAACACATTTTAAAACAAAAAGAGAGTTTATTAGCCCTTAATATGTTTCTTATGTGACCGCTACTTTACATACAAAGACATTATAGATTTCTGTATATCTGGAGAATGGAAAAAGGCAAAGTGGAGAAGAGGGCGTGGCGCAAAATAAATTGATAGATATACATATATATAGGACGGTAAGAGTAAATTTGGTACACATAGCTGGGTTATCAGTAAACATCCTTTCCAAAAAAATTTGCGGGCTTGGAGAAGTAGGCGTGGCACCACCCATCCAAGGACATAATATATATCTGCATACCTGGAGAACCGCAAGAGCCAAAGTTACCAAATTAGGTACAAGTATTTTGGTAACCAATACACAACTTTTGACAAAATGTGGGCGGGATTGGAGAAATGGGATTGGCAAAAACAATGATTTGTTTATATCCAAAGTACCGTATTTACATAACTTTCCGTTCTCATCACACCATGCCGAATAGAGATAGTTTTTTGCGCTCAGTATGTTATTTGATTTATAAAAGATCATTTTTTGAATGAAAAATTGTTTTTGTTTTGTATTTTTTTTTTCGCTCTAAAAAATAAAAAGAAACAACACGTTAATGGTTTTTTTTTTTTTCTTATTTTAACCTCGTTTTTATGAAACGCTGTTAAACCGAAAACCTCTGTAATTCATACAAAATGCCTGGTCTCTTTAGATTACGAATTATTGAGATTCTACTGTATCGAAAACAAGTAAGAAAGTATAGTCGGTCAAGCCCGACCATATTATACCCTACAACACAGTATTTAAAAACACATCATGCTTATGTGTCCATATAAATATAGATTTATCTATATTTATAACCTTCATGAAAATCGGTTTGAAAGTTTGTGAGAGGCAGAAATTGCCCCCTACCTCCCCTTGTGGTCCTATTTTTGAAAAACTGTATAGCTAATGTGTATGTATAGATTTGGATCTATCTATGTTTTAAATTTCAATTAAATCGGTTTGAGAGGCAGAAATTGGCCCTATCTCCCTCGTGGTCCTATTTTTTAAAAAATGCATACATTTTGTGTCCATATAGATATGGTTCTATCTATGTTTTAAATTTCATTGAAATCGGTTTGATAGTTTCTGAGAGGAAGAAATTTCCCCCTATCTTCTCTCGTGGTCCTACGATTCGGCCCATTTTCAATAGGCTTGGTCCTTGTGCCAATAAGAACCTATGGCCCAAATTTCATCAAATTATATCCAAAATTACGACCTGTACTTTGCGCACAAGGTTACATGGACAGTCAGTCAGTCAGCCAGCCGGACGGACATCGTTAGTTCGACTCAGAAAGTGATTCTAAGACGGTCGGTATACTTTAAGGTGGGTCTAGGACCAATATTTGAAGGCGTTTAACACATCAGCACAAATGCATAATACCCTCTCCACTATTGTGGTGTGGGTATAAAAACCCAACGAAAACAGTTTCTTCAACGATAAATGTTTTAAGATATGAACATATTTTTGTCACATGTAGAACAAATAATGTTTAAATTAGTTTTTCATCAATAATTTAAAAACATGTTAGGGTTGCCTCTGAACATGCTATTCTTAATAATTACAATCAGCATACCGCTGATTGTTGTAAAATCTTGGATTAACAATAAAATTTGCTTGTTCTTCAAATGCAACATGTTGTGGTTTAAAAACTATCATACTATTATTACTGGTAAAGGCTAGATTACACTATCATACTTTGTATTAATACATGTCAGAAACTCAAGTAATTTGACAAAGTGTGATAGTGTGAATGCAATGTGTCACGAAAATTGCAAGTATTAAGAAAAAAGTTTGACATCCCATACGACTTCATCGTTTTTTGAAAAATTTCTAAACAATAATACTTTTCATTAGATCAGGGTTGCATTTTATTTCATGTGTGAGTGTTTATACTTTGTGTGATGGTGTGAACACAATCTGTCATGTTACATTAGATTTTTTGACAGTCGCAACAAAACTCA
This sequence comes from Pollenia angustigena, assembly GCA_930367215.1. Classification (NCBI taxonomy): domain Eukaryota; kingdom Metazoa; phylum Arthropoda; class Insecta; order Diptera; family Polleniidae; genus Pollenia; species Pollenia angustigena. Next base: position 48,528,263 of record OV884058.1, read on the forward strand.
TTAGATTTCTATCTCACAAAGTATTATGGAATACGTAAGACTTGTGAGATAGTGTAATCTAGCTTTAAGCTGGTAAGTATTGTATATCGCACACCTAGTTCAAAAATAATTCAACTCAAAAAAACAAAAAAAAAATGTTTTTAACCTAAAAAAAATATTTCAAAACCAATCTTTGGACCATTTAGTAGAAAATCCATACAGATTATGATCTAAAAAGTTTTCATTTAAATATTAATACACTAGATAATGAAAAAAATTTAGTTGTGCCAATTTTGATGATGTATTATTCGCGCACTAACTAAATTGTTTTCAAGTTTTGACACTTTTGCCAAATTCTAAACTGACACAAGTCTAATTAATATATACTCCAACAAAGATTTATTTTATCGTATTAAGACTATTTAGCTCTTAAGGCTAGATTACACTATTATACTTTGTACCCAGTAAAAACTTCGCTTACTTTTTCAAAATGAATCGCTTCTTTAACTCATTATTTAGTAGCTTTCTTCTATAACCACATCTAAAACAACTTGTATAACTACTTTTTTCTGAATGTATGCAGGTAAAAAAATAATGACTTACTTTTAAATACGTTTATTTTGGGACATCACTTATAAAATTCATTGGTTCTTTCTGTAGAATTGTAAGTAGTGCTCTTATGTTTTTCTGATTACTCAACGCATTATTTTGTAGGCGAAGTTTTTACTGGGTATTAATACATGTCAAAAACTCAAGTAATATGACAAAGTGTGAATGCAATGTGTCACGAATATGACAAGTATTATGAAAAAAGTTTGACATCTTATACGACTTCATCGTTTTTTTCTAAACAATAATAGGTGCGCGATCCCGTACTTTTAAGGTAAAGTTCGGTAAAATGAGAGTAAACAAGAATGTCTCTCACTAATAGACAAAAATGTACAAAAGTACGGGAACAATAAAAACCAAATTTTCTACCCAAAAGCAAACGTTACAACGAAAACGTTCAAAAAAGTACATAAATGACAAATGAGCATGAACAAAAGTAAAATTTAAGCATGTACCTACATTTTTTAATATTTTCTTTTGTTTATTTTATTAATATTTTTTATTTTATTTGTTTTGGTAATACTAGTTTGTAGTGTTTTATTGTTTATTTTTTGTCACAGCTGATTGTTTAACAATTTACCCAATCAGCCCAAAGAAAAAGTACGGGCTACTTCGTACAAGAAGAATATTTTTCTCTTAAAAGCTCTCTCACTTTACCAAGCTTTGAGTACGGAAACAGTCTTCGATCAGATTGGGATCCCGCGGGCTCTCAACGTTGAGTACGGGATCACACCTTATACTTTTCATTGGATCATGGCTGCATTTTATTTCATGTGTGAGTGCTTATACTTTGTGTGTTATGTTACATTAGATTTTTTGACAGTCGCAACAAAACTCATTAGATTTCTATCTCACAAAATATTATGGAATACGTAAGACTTATTTTCTGACACAACTAAAAATAAATCATTTTATGAATTGAAACTTTATATCAATTGAAACATTAAGAATGACACAACTCTGTTTTTACAGCAGTTAACGACAACAAAATACACTAATATTTTTTTTAGATAAACAATTGTATTGTGAATAGTTTAAGCATATAATCCCGAAAAATAAAAAATTTGAGTTAAGTCACTTTTGAACTTGGTGTGCGATATGTTATTAATAACCATAACATGCTTATACTTAATATAGCTTTGGCGTCTTGATGTAGGACTTAATTGTAACATTATATGGCAGCCGGAGACAATAATTTGGTTAAACGAAAAAGTTTAGGCAATATGTTACTTCAAATTTTGCATGAACCGTTAATTTCATGTTATTCCTAGTGAAAGAAACAAATTTACATAAACACTTATGTCTTTTTTTCTTATCTCTCTTGTTCTGTGATGATGTATGACTCAACTCCCATTTCTCCTTAAAAACTACCACTCGATACAAAAATCTTAAATGAAATTCGAATACCAAAAAAACATAAAAGAAACCCTCCAATAACAAATAGGAAAAAATTAAATATGCCTCCTGCTTGATACAATCGTAACCAACGAAATGACAGGAGGCAAATAAATCATTGGCTAGTTAAAAAACAAAAATAAAAAGGAAAAAGCTTACAACGACATCATCATAATGAAATCACGCTTTTTGGAAAAAAAAATATTTGCAATTTTTCTTTTATTTACAGAGAAAGTGGTAAAAAAATGTTGAATGTTGAAGTTTAAAAAATACAATCTTAATTTTGACACCATCAAGAAGTAATGTGTATATTAATTTAATAAAATTAAATTATTTTCTTTTTGCAAATTTTACGTGATTAACAAAATAGTCATTAATGTTTCTATGTTTCTGGTGTACACAAAGTATTCCATGAGAATAAAAATAACTTCTTACTGCTCCGTATCCAGGACTTGCTTTCTACGTGGTTTCAGGTTATTATCCAAATTTAGCCCGTTTGGCAATCAAATTTCTAGTTTATAAAAATATCCCATTTAAATCAAATAAAACTATATAAACAAGAAACAGATATTGGAACGGGATGTTTGAAATTAAAAGCCAACATATCACGATTCTGCTTATATAAAATTCTAGCTTTGCCCGGTGCGCTTCGCTTCCCCCCATTAAAATAAAATTAGTCAAATAGTGCCAAATATAGACACTTTTACTGTAACTCCTCGTCTCTACGTAACATTAAATGCAAATAAAACATGAAGTTAAGACTTGCTGTTAAAATAACTATTTGTTTATGGTGGAGTACACGTATTAATGTTAAGGAAGGATCACACGATTGCCGCAAATGTACGAATATGACACAATTTTGATTGTGCTCCATTGACGCACAATAATAAAATTGCCCCAACCAAATATTCTGAAATCCTACGATTGCCCTGTTTTATACAAATTTAATTGCCGCTAGTTTTTACAAAGCAAAATGGGTACAATAATTGCCGCACCACATTGACACGATTGTTCTTATTTGCGTCAGATGGGGAAACAGCTGTTGTGGTAGCTTGTTTTATTTGTTTAAAAGTTCTAGTTAATTTTTTCATTAAAAAAAGAAAATTGTGTCAAACAAATTTTTGTTGAATAATTTTATTAGAAATTTTTTAAGAAAAAAATATTAAATTCCAAAAATTGGACAAAGTAAAATTCTATTTTAAAATATATGTATAAACAAATAGAGAATATTTCTATTAAAAATTTTAGGAATAAAATTAAAAATATTTGTTGAAAAATTTTGATTGAAATTCAAATTTAAAATATTATTTAAATATCAGTACCTGTACCTCAATTCTGTAACTTTTTGAATTTAACTACCGATATCGTTAATTAACGAGAAATCTCGGTTACTTTAACGAATTTGTTATTCTGTATTTTAAATATTTTTGTTTAGAAATATTGACGACAAATATCGGTAAAAATAGGTCTGTCTGCGCACACATATTTTACGCAAAATGTTGCAAAATCTTGCAAAATGTTGTCTGCGTACTCCAAATCTCTTGCAGCGAGAGAGCCAAAAAGAGAATTTTTTGACAGTTGGAAGTTAGAGAACTTGCAAAATGTTACTGGAGAAATTTCCGCTTGCAAGATTTTGCAAATAGTTTGAACAGCTGTTTGAATGAAATAGTTTTTGTGAAATGAAAATAAAAATTTAAATTTAACAATGGCAGAGGTAAGTAGTTAGAATTGTGTTGATTTTTAACGTTTATAATAAATTATAATAAACAAAACATTTTACTTCATGCTAGAAACATCCAAATATACCGTGCGACCGTGGCGTAAGTGAAGTGGAGATGGCAGAACCAGCAGAACTTTGTGGGACAAACTTTGCAATTGAAGAGGCGAGTATTTGGAATTGTGTTCCTGGCGAACACTTCATATCCAAATTATTTTTCTCCGTTGTCAAGCTGTTGGAGGGCACTGTATTGGGCATTTCATTTTTTTTCCAGTGTAAGCCGGCACTATGTTGGGCAATGTAAGCAAAAGAAGTTTTATAAAAAACCCGACAAATAAAACTAAAAACTAAGAAGAAATTTAATTTACCAAACTAATAACAGTATAATAAACAAGCTTTTTAATTTACAACACTTTTTAAGCTTCACTTTAATTAATAATTTTTTAATTTACCCCGAGAATTCAATTTTGCGTACACATATGCTTAAATTCTTTTGCTTTGTTATTTTAATTGTTTACACACCGATCAGCTGTTTTCTTGCAAAATTTCACTGGATACTGTCTGCGTACTTTTTGAGATTTTTTCAGCCGATAGAGTAATATTGGTCTTACTCTCCCAAAAAAATTTACTGAGTATTTGCTACTGAAAAGTACCCAGACAGACCTAATATAAGAACGTCAAAGTAAAAATATTTTAAAATTAATAAAAAATACAAAATAAATTTGCTTTATTGCATTTATTTTAACAAAAATTGAACGAAAACGTGTAAATATTGATTATATTTCTAAACAAATATGTTGGTGTTAAATCTTTTTATACATAGGGAAAAATTTCCAGGTGACTGAGCCACTGTAGCTCAACATTCTGCTCATACTTTTTATACCTACACTACTGTATGTGAAGAGGATATTATGTGTTTGTACGAATGTGTGTAACACATTTAAATAAAGGTTCTGGGCATGCCTTTTAGTATATCGATTAACTCAGAATCAATGTCAGAATCCATTTAACGATTATTGATAACCAAGCTACATATTTGTACAAAATCCTAATTTTTTCCTGTAACCGTTTTCCGGATCACTGTTATTTACACTATCTTTGTAAAGGAGGAGGCACTTTCACTTCTCCAATCCAAACCACTTTTTGGCCGATGTTGTGTATTGATAACAAAGTAATTTGTTTTAAGTCTGAAAACTTTTCTGTAACCGTTCCGCAGATATGGAGTTATTCATAATGTCTTTGTTTCGGAGGTGCCACGCCCACTTGGAATTTTACAAATATTTATAGCCTATGTTAAGTTATTTAATCCATTTTATCCACTAAATATTAAAATTTTCAAAAATCTCTATTCGTTGGAGGACTTATTCACTGTCCAACTTTCATGTCACTAACTTCAGCCGTTTGTGCTGATGAACAAGTCACTTGACTAAGTCATAAATTTTATTCAAAATTTGCGTCCTATGATGGAACTTCTCCCCTACACCTATCGTAGTCTTAGTAGTCTTGTTTTATTTTTGGTTCACAGGATGCTTCTCTACAAATTTATTACAGCGTTACCATTTGTGAAGTTTTCTCTTTTATTGCAATGTTTTTTTTTTTTTTTTTTTTTTGTTAAGTTCTTTTTATATTTTTAAACAAATTGAACTTCAAATACATTTTTGTGTTTTCTTTTTAAATTTGGTCACTTTTGTGGAAAAAACATTTTTTATTTTAAAAATATTTTTTTCAAAAATGCTGACATTTTTGTTTGATGGTAGATGTTAGATGTGTGCAATGTAAACGAGTGTTTCACATGCTCTACATCTTTGATGGTAGATGTTAGATGTTTGCACGATTTTTTGTGCAGATAATTCAAGAGTGCTGTTATCTTAAATGCATTTATCTGACAGGTAATCAATTGTGGTTACCTGAATAAAAGTGCAGCTAAAGTTAAGTGTTTAAAAGAAGAATTAAAAACGTTTTTATTAATACATTAATTCATATTTTATTAGATTTTATAAAACTGATTAGTATTGTGGTTATTTTGTTGAACTATTTATGGTTTTTAAAATTTTTAATATTTTTAATTAGGCTAAAGTTCATCAAATTTAATTTTCATTAAATTATTTTTATGAAGAAAGGAATTTTACAACATGAAATTAATTAAAATTTATTGATCATTTTTCATTCTTGACTGAAGCTGGGCTCGAACCCAGGCGTTTTTTACGGACAGGTTACCCTTATATGTTTCGATTGCAACCACTCAATCTCTTCAGAGGGGTTTGCCGTTTAACTCGCAACCATCGACGACTGCTGACGTCAATAGACAAACATCAATCCTTAAACCAAATTGTATTTAACCTTTGGTAGATCGAAATTTGCTTTGAATGATTATCTATTTTAATTTATTTTACATGTTTTTTCCTTGAATATTTATATGAAAGAGTTTCCACCATATATACAGGTATACAAAAGGCACGCAAACAAGGATTTTGAAGAATAAATACAGAAAATATGTATTTTAGACAGTTCATCCAAAGTGCAGCTAACTTTAATTTTTTAAATGAAAATAATTTTAAAATGCCAAAAATTTTCGGCATTTATCTCAAATGTGCAGGTATAGAAAGTGCACTTAAATAAGAAATTTATATGGGATATTTGTGCAGTAAAGTCAAAAGTACAGTTAAGCAAAAGGCAGTTAAGTCAAAACTTTTGTAATATACAAATGCAACAGACCAAATTTTGTTATTATACAAAAAAAACTAAATGTTAAGGTTACTTCATTAACAAAGGACACTACTAAAAATGTGTTAAATTAACCACAATTGACAATCATTTTATATAGCAATATAATGTCCTTGCAGAAACTTTCAAACATTCATCCGTTAAGTAAAATATACATATGTATATGTATAAAACAAAATATTTCGTTTAATTATAAATATTATCTCTTGTAATCACCTCCTTTGAAATATGATGTGTACAAATGTACATCCTCTTTTTACAACGAATCCTGTATGTAGTATGCAAATTTTATGCCCCAAATGGCCTCAAAACCAATCGACTAAATTTCCAATTTTCATATGCATGAATAAGACAAACACATATACCAAATACCTGCCTGCTAAGTTCACCGATTACGTTGTACACTTTTGCATAAATGTGAATTATATGTGGCCGTATGTTGTGGTATGGTACTCCACCATTTTGAAAATAATGATATATGATGTGCCCTCATAAATATTACAGCAACAACCAAAGTAAAGGAAAATCCATTGTGAATATATGTAAGTTGGAAAAATGCTCATACTTCAGCTTTAAACATCTACCACTAAATGCCATGCAACAGAAACGGCAGAATCGGTATCTGTATCAGTAGAAATGTCTAGTTCTGATTTATGACATTATTTAGATTTGTGCTCCGTTTCCACCAATACCTTAATACTCCACTCGAGTACGAAAGAACACACACGTGGTTATTTACATTCATTTATCCACTGACTGCAATCATTGATGGGCTCCTTTTTAGTTGAGAAAAGAATTACAAACTTTCAAATAAAACGGTGCAAGTTGTGGCGTCATGAAAAAAAATGATTTAAACTATTTGGTTGGTAAAACAGTCAGTCAAATAATGTTTTTCGTTTGTATCAGTTGAATTATCGAAAAAAATAGGTTAAACAAAGAATGATATATTCGTCTGTGCCGAACATTTGATGCACTTCACCGAGAAATAAAATTGTTCCGGAGAAAACTTTACATAAAATCCGACATCACAATTTTTACGAGTAGTCGCAAAAAACTAATGTGTTCGGTATTAAGAGTTTAAGATGTGCATATAAAAATGTATTCCAGTGATCAACTACACTGTGCTCGAAACGGATATTTTTTTGTAACAAGCGGGGCACCCGGCGGATATACCTCTTGTTTTTAAAATAGCTAAGACTGCAAATTATTATTAATAATATTAATATTATAAGGTAAAATTTTATGTTTTGTATTTATGTTTTCTATCTTCATGTCACATTTTTTCTCTTCTCTTTCAGCCGCCTTTCAGAGTCAAAATCTTGTTCATCTCAATTTTTTTAAGAAAAAGCTATAGCCGCCGGGCGCCCCGCTTGTTACATCTTTGAACTAGCACAGAGTTATTAACTGATCGTCACAATTTTGTGATATTCAGGCCTGTCGCAGAAATCAATTCCGATCGAAAGTAAAAGTAGCTTCGTACCTTTCTTCACATTAAACGAAATTACTTTCGATCGGAATTCGTCAGCTCAGAATTGGTTTGGCGCATATGCCAAAAAGTCGGAGCAGAGAAAACCGACAAAGAAGATTTACATGAAGATTTCTCAAAATGTACCCGATAGAATTTTTTTATATTTTTACCACTGCTTCCGGTATATGTTTTGAAGAAAAATTTAAATTTTTGCGCACTTTCATGAATACAGTTAGAATATAATAGTATTTTTTGGAAATGAAAAATATTGTTTTGTGCCGCATACGCCACTTTTCTAAAAAACAAATTAAAAAAGTGGCTTTTTGTGCCGCATGCGTATTCTTATTGCGTGAGTGACTGACTCAATCATCATCGTACAGCCTAAACGCCTGAAGCTAAAGACTTGAAATTTGGACCGGAGGTGGATCTCTCCCCAAATCGACCCACTAAGACGGGATTTTTAAAAATTCGAATGCTTACACAGAAAAAAAATAAAAATTGATTTTAATAAAAAAATTTGTTATATTGATTAAAAATTAAATTAAATTTGCACCAGTAAACAAATAAATAGTATCAATTAAATATTTTTTGATATTTGATTAATTTTTTGATTGATAAAAGTAAAAGTTTAATTCACTTGATTAAATTTTTAAATAAAACTGATACTACTTTTGATTAATGGTTTAATTGTAAAAAAATTCGCAAGAATTTTTACTGTGTAGGGGTAAAACAGGGTAAATTCGGAAACTTTTTATCTCCAAAACTTAAAGAGATACAAAAAAACGGTAATACATATCGTTGTTCTTTTGAAATATAAGTGGACAGGTGTGTGGAACTTTTTTGAAATTCGGCTCTTTTAGGGTGAAAACGGGTAAAACCTGAATTTTGGTACGTTTTTGTCAGCCCATCTATCCTTTGATCCAATAAACCTAGAAATAAAGTTTATACCACATTCGAAACTTATCAAAAAAATACGAATACTAGTTTGGTACTTTTTCGAAATTCGAACGTTAAAGGGGTGAAAATCGTAACTATTTTTAGTACTTTTTTACAAAACATTTAGCATTTTGCAATTTTTGATACCAAAATGGGAAATACGGGAAATTTAATATATTTTTTCAGCTTTTTGGCTCTACAACTGGTATTTTTTAATTATCGTTAATATTTGACCTCAAAACATAAAATTCAACATGCAATGTCTTGAAACCACAAAAAGTTTCGCGAAACAGATTTTGGATTCAAAAAGGGGGTATTCAAAATATATATACCCCATACCTAACTCAATTTTTTTAAAAATGGTCGGTAGGTCAAACCAATTCTGAGCTGACAAATTGATTTCTGTGACAGGCCTAATTATTTCTACTCATCTAAAGCAATGTTGAACCAGGGTTTGGCATAATACTTTGCAGTCAAATTCCACATGGTTGCATTGTAGATTTGCTTTGCAACAGAAAGTTCGGAGCTCATTACGAATTGTAATCCAACATAGCAAGGTGGCATGTCATAACGTCCAGTGTCATAGTGTCCATGGACGTTATGACACTCCAAAAAGTGTCATAGTGTCCATGGACATTTCAAAAGTGTCATAACGTCCATGGACACTATGACACTTTGCAAATGGACATTATGACACTTTTGAAAGTTACATTAGGTCCATAATTACTAAAGAAGTTAAATACAAAAAAATGGTCTGCATACACGCAGAGAAAAACATGTTTCATTATGGTCCCAACCAACAAGGCTATTTTTAAAGAAACTGATTTAACCATAATATGGTTGTCGGTGACAATGATTTGGTTAAATGAAACATAATATGGTAAAAAAAATTTTAAAAATAGTTTTGCGGTTTTTTTCTGGGTGTATATTGAATATATAACGAATACACTTTTGGGCGCAAGGATTTTCTCCTCTATGGTATAACAAACACCGGCTTCGCTAACTATAGCTTCTCTGCACAGCCGGCCTTTGGCCGTGCGCAAGGATTTTCTCCTCTATGGTATAACAAACACCGGCTTCGCTAGCTAAAGCTTCTCTGCATAGTCGGCTTTCGTTCGGAAACAAAGCAGATTTTAGAAGCTTTACTTAGCGAAGCCGGTGTTTGTTATACCATAGAGGAGAAAATCCTTGCGCCCGGCCGAAGGCCGGCTGTGCAGAGAAGCTTTAGTTAGCGAAGCCGGTATTTTTTATACCATAGAGAAGAAAATCCTTGCGCCCGGCCGAAGGCCTGCTATGATCCCAAATTTGTTTACATTCTTGATTGTAAGAATTTTTGGCATTATATTTACTTATTTTGATATTTCAAAACAAATTTTACACTTTTTAATATTTTCCATTATAAGTTAAGTTGTGGAAATTATGACACTTTGCAAAGTGTCATAACGTCCGCGGACGCTATGACATTTCTTTGATGGACGTTATGACACTGGACGTTATGACATGCCACCACATAGCAATAGTAAGGTAGACCTTTAGCCCTTTGTAATGATAAAGAGCCGAGTCTCTGGTGATTATCGTAACCACATACCTCGCTCTGATAACGATATACTTTATAATTCGCTTTAAGCCAATTTCACCTATTGGTGTTGTCACCTTCGGGGACACAGGTGCAGCTAATACACATCATTCGGCCGAAGCAAAATTAGCAGGTCTTTCTTTTTTACACGTTGATCACGGCTGGCGAGATATCCTTATATTTATCTGGTACCACGGAAACCAGTAGCCCATGAAACTCTGTTCTTAGACATGTTATTGGTGCGGCTCCTTTGGAAATCACTTGGTGACTATATAAGTTTGAGCTGCTACGTGCTGTAACTTATCAACAGATACTAAGCAAGGAGCGAATTCTTTAGAATCATAAGCTCAAATTGTCACCTGTGAGCTTGGATTGCGTCACACACGGGAGCGTTGAAAACACGGTTTGGCTCGATACGATAATCCCAAAACATCTGTACAAACTATGTACTCAATATATCAAAAAGTACGAGAACAATCTGAGTATGTACCAAAATACACTGATTTAAACACGACGACCACCACAAATGCCTTGCAATGACAATCTGAAATACCAATCGCTTTTTATTAAAGTATTCTACAATTTTATCTTCACCAAAAAATCTAAAGGTTTATATTTTAGTTTAGCTTATGTCACCCACAACTTCCAACAATATTGGCGAATAAAAACCAAAAAAATTTCAATTTGCATGAACAATTTTTAGAACACAAACTAAAATAATTTTCCTATACGACTTTATTTTTTGTTGTTTCTGGTATTTGTTACGGCAATTTTTTTATACAAAAAGAAATGGTAATTTGTAACGGTATATCGACTTTAAACTCTCGTTCACTCTCTATCTCTATAGGACAAAATGTACAAAAATTGCATACATTTCACGTTTCTTGAAGGGTTTCTTTTTTTGCCATGTTCACCATAAAATTGCAATATTTTTCGCCAATTTTTGATATTTGCCATTTGCGCTCCCTTGTTCTCTTCTTTCGACTCAAATTCTAGTTGCTTTTGTTTATTGAATGTAATCTGACATTTGCATATTTAATAAATCCATTACACATTTACTCGCTCTCTATTTTTTATAAGATTTGTCATACATTTGTATTTACGTTTGTTTATAATTTATCGACTGAATTAATTCGAATTCGTTTTGAATTTGCTGCCTATGAAAACTGATTGACTATCAGCCATTCAGTGTCATTAAACGGTTGAATTTGTTGCAAAAACATAATGTCTACTCAATGTTGAATGTTTCGTAATGCAACACATGTAATTGACAGTGAAAGATGTTGTAAATTAGAATTAAATGGAGGAATTGACTTCTTATTAAAATGTGCGTATTTTTTGTCATCAATGAATTTATTAAAAATCATTTTTATGAACTCCGCTGATTCCTTTTTTCTGTATACATACATAACTATATTTTCGATTACAAAATTGTTTCTATTTTGTACACATTGACACTATCAGGGTTGGGCAAAATACATGCATTGATGTTAATATTTGAAATATATATTTTAGAATTTGCCTTTTTTTATTTATTAAGCTCTTACTTCATGTTTAATGTTTTAGGTAAATCAGTGTCCCTTTTTTTAAAAAACAATAAAATTTTTAGTATTGTGGTTATTTTGTTGAACTATTTATGGTTTTTAATCCAAATTTTTTATATTTTTAATTAGGCTTAAGTTCATGAAATTTAATTTTTTTATTAAATTATTTTTGTGAAGAAAGGAATTTTACAACATGAAAATTAATTAAAATTGTTATTGATAATCTTTCATTCTTGACGTGGCTCGGGCTCGAACCCTGGCCGGCAGGTTACCATGACATGTTTCGATCGCAACCACTCGATCTCCTCAGATGGATTTGCCGTCTTACACTCGCAGCCATCGACGACTGCTGACGTCACTAGTCAAACATCAATCCTTAAACCAAATTGTATTTTAACATTTGGTAGATCGAAATTTGCTTTCCTGAATGATTATCCATTTTAATTGATTTTACATGTTTTTTTCTTTACTTCTGTTTTTTCGTACTTTCGTCAAGAATTTTTCTTGAAGTCCAAGTACATTTTTTTGTTTTCTCACTTTGTCTTTCTCTTTTCTGTTGACCTTTTTCAGCACAACTTGAAGGACAAATGTACACATAGAGCTCGTGCCTTAGCTTTAACAATAATTAGTATTGTGGTTATTTTGTTGAACTATTTATGGTTTTTAATCCAAATTTTTTATATTTTTAATTAGGCTTAAGTTCATGAAATTTAATTTTTTTATTAAATTATTTTTGTGAAGAAAGGAATTTTACAACATGAAAATTAATTAAAATTGTTATTGATAATCTTTCATTCTTGACGTGGCTCGGGCTCGAACCCTGGCCGGCAGGTTACCATGACATGTTTCGATCGCAACCACTCGATCTCCTCAGATGGATTTGCCGTCTTACACTCGCAGATTTATTTAAGATTTATTTTGTTATTTATTAATAAGATGATTTTATTCTTGATTATAACACTGACATTTATTGTTGGGGGATAAGCTAGTTTCTATGCGCATTTCACTAGTTGCTAAGACCAGATCATCAGTAAATATTCCCCCAAAAAATTTTAGAGCAGCCAAAGATATTAGCAAATAAAACTGCAGAGTGAATGGGAATTGCAAACACTCAAAAAGTCCTATTTGCAACCATATCAAGGCTTAAACAAAAACACCAACAATAAACAGTGAGTTTATCTTTTTCTTACATTCCCCACTACAAGTGGTTGGAATTCTTCCAATATTAACTGTAGTTATAAGTAGGTTAAGAAAAAACTAAATAAAAACAACTGCTTTATTGTTTTCGGAAGAAAATCAGCAAGTTGCCAGTTGGGTTCTTTTAAGCCGTGCACTTGCTAGTTTATTATCAAAGTAATTTTTGGGAATACCAAATTTTTTTATTAATAAGCTTTTTAGATTAATTTTTAATTTTTTGGGCTATTTTTCCCATCCCCATTGTTAATTTTACTTTCTGCAATAGCAATTAATTTGACTTATTAGTAGAGTATTTAGAGCCATTTAGCAATTTTTTCAACAATATATCCGTAGTTGCAACATACACTTAACACTTTATTTATTTATTTATTTATTACTTGGATATCACATACAACAAGAATTTAATCTTTTTAATTACAGTATGTGGTCTTATAACGATACAATTTATTTTAGTTACATTCATTAAATAAGACAAAAATAATACATTATTACTAGATGACCCGTGCGAATATTTCGCACCGTTAGTTGTCATTTTTGTAACATAAAATGAAAATAATTAATAGAAATTTTAGTAACTTCAATACATTTTATAAAAAGTATAAAAATATAAGAAATCATAATATATATCATACATATTTACATACATACATACATATGTTTAAATGCTTTTATAATACTTCTTTGAATACAATGTTAGAGGTAATGACATGATCATCGTTAACTTTTTGCCCGTACGAATCCTTTATCAATGAAAATATTAATTTTTCAATTTCTAATTATTTTTCGTCATTAGTGTTAGAAATAAGCTTTAAAATGAGATATCATTCATTATATTTGATGCGGTGGTATGGGAGATATTTGCAACCGACAAAAAAAAGTGCTTTAGAAATAATATATATGATAGTTTTATATGAAAGACAGAAAAACATAAAATATATTATCAAAAAAAAAAAAAAAAAAAATATTTATTTATAAGATACAGAGGTAGGCTTGCCAGATGGCCTGGAATGGCCTGGATTTTCCAGTTTTTTTGTGTCGTGTCCAGTTTCCAGGTAAAATATAAATTTTCCAGTTTTTTTTAGTGAAATATTGGAAATATATATTTTTGATTAATTCAGTTAATATTTTGTACAAAAAAATCTTTTTTATATACTTATGCAATTGTCCTTGCAAAAATATAAGTTACAGGTTTTCGTAACACTGATTTGTAGCTTTATTTTGTACATCACAAATAATTTATGAACAACAAAATCTTTAAAAAGTACCAACAATATAATTTTTTGCCAATTGACTAGTAAGTCCATCACTAGTAATTTGACAGCATTAAACAGCTGTTTGAAAAGATGAAAAAATCTTTGGCCGAAGTAGTAAGTATTTATTTATGATTAATAAAAAAATTAAAAACATTGGTTTTTCTTTTTACAGAACGATTTATTAACTGTTTAAATGTGAATACGCATAAATATGGAATGCGAGGAAGAATCTGGACCGTCCAAGAAAAAAAAATTTACAACCTTTTGCGAGAGGTGGATTGAGGCTCCTGAATATTATAAATGGATAAAAAAGAAAGACGAATACACTGCCTATTGTAAATTATGCCAGTCAGAAATTTCCATTAAATACGAAGGGAGTCTATCGTTAAATAAACATGGCAAAACAAAACGACACTTAAAACTAGCACTCTCACAAAAATTGTCACACAGCATTTTAAATTTTATTACTGCAGCTGAATCTATAGATGAATCTCTAGTCTCAAAGGCTGAACTAATGTTCGTTTATCACAACGTTTCTCATGGGCTGAGTTATAATAGTTTAGATTGCCAAATCAAATTGAGCTCAAACATTTTTTGTGATAGTAAAATTGCTTCAAATATTAGTTGTGGACGCACTAAAGCAGCAGCCATAACAAGAAATGTGTTGGCTCCGTATTCTCAAGAAACCGTTTGTAGTGCCTTAAAAGAAAGCTATTTTTTTTTTCATTAAACAGCGACGCATCAAATATTGGAAACATTAAAACATTTCCATATGCTGTGCAATATTTTAATGCTGATACAGGAATATGTAAGCAGGTTTTAGATTTTTATGAAGATCCAAAAGAAGCTTCAAAAGATATTTTCGGTAACATCGTTAGAATTTCAAATGCAAATAATCTGAAACTTGAACAAATTACAGCATATTGCGCTGATAATGCAGCAGTCAACTATGGTGTTCATAATTCTGTGTTTCAAAAACTAAAAAAAGAAAATGACAAAATTATAAAAGCAAATTGTAACTGTCATGTAATTAACAACTCTGTTAAAAATGCTTTAAATGCTTTGTCAGTTGATGTGGAAAATATCGTGATTAAAACATTTAATGAATTTAGTTCTTCGGCTCTAACAAATGAAAAATTAAAAGATTGTTTCGAGTTTGCTAAACTTGAATACAAAAATCTCCTCCGACATGTCCCAACACGATGGCTTTCTCTCTTGCCAGCAATTGACCGGCTAATATATTCCTGGCCAGCAGTTAAAAGGTATGTTTTGCAAAAAGGGAAAAAACGCATGCCGAAAAGTTATCTGGGTTATAATGATGGTGAAGAATACATGTTCGAAGGTTTGTCAGAAGCATATTTGTATTTTCTGCATAACGTATTACATGAATTTTAATCAGCAGTATTAGCCCTAGAAAGTGATTCATGTACTATTATAGAACTGCACACTATAATGGGTAATCTATTGAATAGTCTGAACAGTCGATTAAAAGATGAGTTTTATGGAAGCAAAGCTGTATCTATTTTAAAAAAGATGTCTCATCACGAAACTGAAATCTTCACATTAGAAGCAAATCTGTTTTTACGAAATGCTGTTACTTATTTGGAGCAACGATATGACTTTGGAAACGAATCGCTTTGCAGCTAAATTTCTGAATTAAATTTAAAACAATCTCTTTTGTCGTGGAATAATTTATCAGAGCTTGTAACAGTTTTACAAATATCCAACTTTATTGATAATGATATGTTGTATACTGACCTCTGCTGCCTTCGAGAGGCCTATGATATGTTGCCGAAAGATATTCCAATTGATAAGATATGGTCCGTCTTTTTTCAGAAATGTGATAAAAATAAAGTACAAAATCTGTAAAAACTGATCTCATTTGTTCTTTCCATACCAATTAGCAATGCTTTTTGTGAAAGGACTTTTAGTATTTTAAATAACTTGTACTCACAAGAGAGGCAAAGAATGCCCTTCGACCTAATTAAGGCTGAAATTTTAGTAAGACTAAATTTTAACGAAAGTTTCAAAAATTTTCAAACATTTTTGAATTCAAATAAAGCAAAAGAATTAGTAAATTCTGTAAATAAAAATACAAAATATATGTGGCAAAAAAAGTAGATATGTATATGTTTTTTTTTTATGTATGTATGTTATAAAATGTAAAAATGAATTTTAATTGTTAAGTTTCCTTGTTTGTATGTCGTTTTTATAAAAGTATTTAATAAAATTTTACTTTTTTGAACAAAAAGTGCATTTTAAAATTTTCCAGTTTTTTTTTCAAAATCCAGTTTATTTTTTTAAATTTTCCAGTTTTTTTACTTTTGGCATCTGGCAAGCCTATACAGAGGTATATAAAGAAAACAAAAAAGGTGTTATTATTAAAAACTAGAGAAAAATTTATTTTTGAATTGCATAACGTTGCCTATGGTTTGTACTGTGTTGGGTAGTGAATTCCACAGTCGTATGGTATTTGTAAAGAACTGCCATTCAGAAATTAAAGTACGATATCTTAGTTGTATGATGTGTTTTCCTCTATTAGAACGTGCAAATTTTAGGCGGTCATATAAATAACTTGGTTCTTGGGTGTATATAATTTTATGAATGAGTATAAGTGATTTAATTTTAAGCAATACTTCAAGATTAACTCCGTACAAAGATTTAGAATATATAGAAGTTCCATCATATCTTTTTATTCCGTAGACGTATCGTAGAATCGCATTGTAAGCTACAGTTAATTTACTCTTACTGTATGAATCACAGAAAGCAAACAGTTCACAACCATATAGAAGCTTTGGCATTAAAAAAGTTTTCGCGAGAAGCACGCGAATATTAAGAGGTGTAACATGTTGTGATGGGTTTAGAGTTCTTAGCATAGAAAAAAATTTTCCAGAAACAGAAATAATATGAGAATTCCATTGAAGAGTTTTATTAAAAATAACACCAAGATTCATAGCTGATTCAACAATTGAAATAGTTTGATTTCCTAATAGTACCGGAATATCAACAACAATATTTTGATTCCTTTGAGCTATAATCAGGCACTTAGATTTTTTTGGATTTAAGTATAGTCCATTCGACGAGGCCCATAAATATATCCGATTTAGATCCACAGAGAGTTTAGCAATACAATCTTGCATCAAGTTCTTTTTACAACTAATATATATTTGAACATCATCAGCATAAATGTGACTGCTGCAGTGCAAAAGGCGACTAGGTAAATCATTGATGTATAGTGTGAATAATAGAGGCCCAAGAATAGATCCCTGTGGTACCCCCATAGACACATGTAGAGCAGTAGATAAAGCGTTACCAGCGGCAACGGATTGGTACCGATTAGTAAGATAAGTTCCTAGTAGTGTAGTGGCAGTTGAAGAAAAGTTAAACTTATTATATAACTTAGTGCAAAGTATTTCATGGTTAACTGAGCCAAATGCCTTAGAGTGATCTTAAAGTACAAGGAACGTAACTCCTCCTTCATCAATATTGCGTCTGATATCTTCGGATACACTGATGAGCGATGTAACACAGCTATGCCTTTCTCTGAATCCAGATTGATTTTTAACTAGTAACTGGTGATTTGTCAAGTATTTACTCATTTGCTTATGGATTAGTCTCTCGAATACTTTAGATAAATAGGGTAGTATTGATATAGGACGAACTCATTTGCAGTTTTAGGTGCAGGGATGATCTTTGCATATTTCCAGCAATTTGGAAACTGACTGGTGGTGATAATGGTGTTAAATATGTGAGTGATGTAACCTAGTAACTTAGGTAGAAGAAGTTTTACGAATCTTGGATGAATTTGGTCCAGCCCGACCGCATTCGACGTTACAGATAGACAACATGATAGTACTTAAACTTGAAGAACACCAGAAAATTCAAATCGGTGTACGGTAGGTGGTGCCGAGAGATGTTGTAAAGATTCTGAATTTTCAGCCATCACATCTTGATTCACAGCTTGGGTACTATTCATTGGTATACTTGAAGGAATATTAACAAATGATTCATTTAGTTGATTTACATCGATATTACATGCAGAGTTAATTTTTTCCCCAATACCAATTTCCTTGATTGTCTGCCATTTCCTTTTAGAGTATAAAGCTAATCTGAAGCGTCTTGCAAAATAACTAGTTTTCGCGTCCTTAATGCTTTTATTTACGTACTGACGAGCTCTGCGGTATTCTTCATGTAATTCAGAAGTTCTAAACCTTTTCCAACGTCTATAGGTCTCATCTTGAACATTTATTAGGGGTTTTATGGTTGAATTGAACCAGTTTTTCGTCCTTTTTTCACCACGGTATGTACGCACAGGAACCATGATATCAAATAGCTGGAGCAAGTGGCTATTAAAAAATTGAAGCTGTTCTTCAGCAGAAACCAAATTGTAGATCAAATCCCAGTTTATTGTGTTAAAACATTCTTCCAATATGTTAAGGTTGATGTTATGGAAATCATAAAAACTTATTGGTGTTTCAGCGTTTACTACTTTAAAATCATAGGATATATTAATAAGGTCATGATTTGAGAAACATGGTACATTGATTTGGTCAAATAGTAACAGGTTCGATATATTTCCTATTATAAATATATCAAGTAATGTTCTGCTAGAACTAGTAAAGTGTGTAGGTTGCTCAGTATTTACAATACATAAACCAATGGACCTTAGTTGATCTGTAAAATTGGAACTTGACCCAGTCAAAATATTGCAACTGACTTCTGATGTTCTTTAAATTCAATATTTCTTTTACTTTTTTAATTGCATAATCATCGGTATCAACAAGATCTTCTCACATTTATAAATTACTCAAAGTTTTTTAAACAGAATTCTGAAGCATCTAGCCGGGTGCTTACTATTACTACTGGATGCGGTGGAAGGAGAACAAAGGTATACATTTCATTAAAAATTGCAATATTATCAAAATTTCTTCAAATTTTTTCTGCAACGCAAACTTTAACTTTATACCACAAATACAAAGTAAATCAGTCTTATCAATATATTGTAAACTCAGCTCTTGAGAGTGGTGGGTGAGTGGTAAACGGCAAAGATTGCTGAAGAGATAATATGGTTACTATCGAAACATGTCAAATCGACCTGTCTGTGAACGTAAGTTTGATTCCCCAGTCAGCCAAGAATAAAAAATTATCAATAATATTTTAATTGATATAATTTTTAAAAATTCCTTTCTTCATAAAAATAATTTTATGCAAATTAAATTTCATGAACTTTAGCCTGATTTAAAAATAAAAATTTGGACTGTTTATGGGTTAATAGTTCAATAAATATTAATATTTGGTAAAAAAAAAAAACTAAAATAAATTATTCATTTATTAATGGCCGATTTCACCAATTTATTTAAGTAACAATTTATGTTTAAAATTGGTTTTGCATGTCAAATAAAAATAAAATTATATTTAAATAAAATTGGTGAAATCGGCCATAAGAGTTTCAAAAACATTTAAAAATTTTATTTTAACTTAATTTACCAAGCATTAGTAACTTAGACCTTTAGCCTATTGTTGTGAAACAGACCAGAATTTCTTGCGAAAAATTAAACCCTCAACCCTCGTACTGATCGACTAGATCACTACCAACTTGCCTACCAGGGCGCCCAATTGATAAATAAAAAAGTTTAAATGAAGATTTGATAATGTTAAGAAGGTTAATCTAAGTTCGAAAATTATTGTAAGAAATAGAAATGATAGAATTGGAGAATAGAAACTGGGTTTCATCACTAAAACTTAGCTTGATTTCTTTAGAATGAATTGCAGTTGAAACAACAATTTCAGATTTAGTTATTTTCAACACATGCATAAGAAACTTACAAATTTAGTGAAACGTTTACAAGTTTTTTCAGACGTTTTTTTTTTATTTATTTTATTCATTTTCTTTTAAACATGCTACCAAAAACATTTTGCGATGTCTTTTTAAACATGTTTGTTTTTATGTCTAATTGTCTAAATTTCTTTAAATACATATTAAAAACATGTAAATTCATTTTGTGCCTGTTTAGCAACCCCTCTTTGCTTTTTAACCCAAACGACAACAAGCAAAACAAACGTGTTTATTTAACATGTCTGAAAAGACAACGTGTAAATGCCTCCAAAGTTTTTGATTAAAATAGCTTCGCACCAGTTAACAAGTTAATAGTATCATTTGAATATTTTTTTATATATATTAACAACATGCTCTGCAGTTCTGATATAAGTAAACGTTTAATTCTCTTGATAAAATTAATAAATAAATTAAAACTGACTTTATTTTTGATTAATGGTTTAATTCAAAAAAAAATGTCGAGAATTTATTGGTGTAAGTTTATGGTGAAGTTTCATTCCGCGCAAGAAGCTGATTTTTTATAAACTGTGTAGTCTCCCTTAAAGGACATCTAACTTTTGCGGACATCATCTTTCAACAAAGCATTGAGTTCTTTTTAGAGAGTATCCCCCTTGTACACACACATTTTAATAGTCTTTTCGGTATTAGGTCTGGAGAGATTCCACTGTATATTATAAATGCAAGTAGTGGCGCGGTTTTCAACGGAGTTCTTTTGAGAGAACATCCCCTACGTACGCCAAATTTCAATTAGTTCCTTCGGTGTCAGCTCATTAAAGATTCCACTGTATATTACAAATACAATAATTTGTTGATTTTCTTACAGAAATTAAAAGAAAATCTGGCAGATATTTTTCACATTTCAATTATTTTTGTTAAAATTTAAAAAAAAATATTTAAATATTATCCCCCGTATTCATAAAAAATAAAATAAGTTTGAAATGTGTTTTAATGCAAAAGTTTCATACAAATTTTTCTTAAAATGAATTTCAAATCCATTTTAATTTTTTATGAATATGGCAGTATAAATTTAAGATTTTACACTTAAACCCATTTTAAAATATGAAAATCAAATTTAGCTTTTCGAAAGAAAAAAAAAAGAAGACATTAGCTTAACTCCGCAAAATTTCATATTTATATTTTATGACAATATTATTTGTTTGAATTCTAAAATGAAATTAAATAATATCAATAAATTTTTATAACTTCTACACATGTTTAAATCGGATTAACATAACCTCAAAACAAAAACACTAGCAGCGGGGGAAAAAAGCAAAATACGTTACAAACCATTACATTTTTGTATATTTTTATATTTATATAGATTTTAGACTATAAAATTGAAACCGAACGACCTTTAAGCCTAATGACATTGTTTCGCTATTGGAATGAAAAAAACACACACACAACCAAGAACAACCCAGCGGGAAAACTGAGAAGACCTTCTTACTTCAGGCCTTTTTAAAGGCCTGCTTAAAAAATGTTTTGATTTAATTACTATTCTTACGTAACTGCTAAAGAATGCATTATAGAAGGCCTCGGCTCTTTGGTATAAAAGAATCGAGAAAAGAAAGAGTAGCATTTTTTGTTTTGTTTTTTTGCACAAGCAAAAGCAAAAGAGTTCAGATCCCTTTACAAAAACAAAGTAACATATGTTGTAAATCATTTTCGTTGAAGTTAAAAAGAGAAAGAGTAAAATTTTTTGTTTTGTTTTTTTCGCCAAAGCGAAACAATTCAGATCCCGTTATAAAAACAAAGTAACAAAGTAGGTACATATTAAAATACAAAATAAAAACAATAATGTAAATTATTTTAGTTGAGTTTTGTTCATTAAGGAAGATAGGTACTTGTGCTTAAAAGCTTTTTACTTTTATTTACAATCTATTTTACAATATTTAGCAAATTTGATTATTTTAATAAAAAAGTAGGTATCACATGTGTTATTAAACTACAATAAGTTTAATAAAATATATAAACATACGTTTGTAAAATAGGTATACATATATAAAAAGTTAAGTGTTCATTTTCTATATTGGAGATCTGATATGTACATAAAACCTATTCAGTCTTCTAATTTCATTTATAAGGAAATATTCCTTAATGTTTTAGACTGATAGCCCTTCAATATGACCTTTAATGCAATTGTAGAAGGATAGTCTGAAAGGCCTTTTAAGAGCCATTAATTGAAAGGCCTTTTACCATACCTTTCTTAAAAACCCTTCAAGATAACCTTTTTGCTAAGGCCTCTGGAAAGCCTTCTAAAAGCCATTTATTTGAGGGCCTTTAAGAAGCTCTGGGGAAGAAAGGAAAGCGGAAGGCCTTCTCCGCAATGACAACGCGTGTAAAAAAGATATGAGTATGGAATGGAGCGAGAAGGGCTTGTTTATCCAAAAGAAGGGGTACAGAGGCCTTCTGGAAGGCCTCCGTACTCCTTCTTTTTCCCGCTGGGAAATATCAAACATTAACAATTGAATTGGAAACGGAAACAGAACCAAAACAATACCCTCACACATGCACCCAGTACTTTTCAAAGCAAAATCGCATGGATTTTCCTCTTATTCCTCTTGTATGAACAGGGGGCAGCATGTGTGACGATTGTAAAATAAAAATGTCAATAGAGCAAAATATGCATAAAGAAGTTTTTTAAAAATTTACACAACAACAACAACAACAACAACAACAAATTTTACATACAAATATAATCGTAAAAGAAATGCCGATGATGCAGAAATCACCTTTAAACGATGAACAGATGAAACCCAATAAAAATGCGTTCGTAACATTTAAATATTTTCTTTTTTTTTCTTTTGTTCATTTAGGGGTTTTTGCAAATCGCCTTTTTTCTGAGTAGCATTATTATTGCGAAACAATTTTTATGCCTAATATGTCTTGATTTTGATAGGCAAACAGGTTGTGGCCATTAGAGATGTAGACTTTTATGATTTTTTTTCTTTGGAGACAGAGACTTCCAATATGTGACAAATTAGGATTTTTACCATTTGCCTTCAGTTTTATTTCAATATTTCTCCTTCGATATCTTTTTCTGTGTCATAGAACTTCAGGGCGATTCAAGGACTCCTGAAGTTTGGTAAACAACATTTAGGAAAAAACATCTTTAGACAAAGATACAATATAATAAATTATATGTTCCGTAGCTCGAGACATAGATTACGTCCGAGATATCAGAGAATATATTTCTAGACAACATTTGAAAACATTAAAAAAATATTTGCTATTTTACGATGAAAAAGGTGTCTTCGTTTTTGAACTTGTCATTATTGTGATGCCAGTCATAACATTATTTGGTCAAATTGTCATCAGGTGAAATTATGTCATCAATGGGATGACACATTGGCATCACAGAGATGACGAATCGGAGTCAATTAAATATAAAATGTCATCAGTGCGATGACTCAGTAACATGGAAGAAATGGCTCATTAGGCTCAATTTTATGACCGTTTGTCATTGGTCATTGCGAAGGACTTAAGTCAAAGTAAGAGAATATTACTATTTACTTTCACGTCACACATGTTTTTTCACTTTTGTTTAAAGAAGAACTCTCAATTATAAGACACCAGCAGCTTGCCCGATATGGTGTTCTTTTTCATTCTTCTTTGAAAATTCGATGTATTTAACTAAATAATTTAAGAAAATAGAATATGGGATTTTTTGCTTCTTACTTTACTTTTCAAACATAAAAATAATGTTAACAACACACAAAATGTGTCATCGAATTGATTTCATTGTAGTCATATAATAGATGACGCAAAAAATATGACAAAATTTTATGATGACGTTCGTTATTAGATTGATGTCACTTTTTGCCTCATTGATGCCATTTGTAAAAACATTGATGTCACAATTCCGATGTTAGGGCATCTTCAATATGAATACGATTTTTCTCTGAGTGTTCTTACTCTCCATCGTGTGGGAGTCCCTGGTTTGATACAACGAAAGTTTCAGTACTTAATTCAATTCAAATACCTGCAATTCGAACATCTAGCAACAACCAAAAACATACGCTTAAGAAAACTATAAAATCGAACAAAGTTATTATGCCTCCATGGTGTTGGATTTCTTACTTTTATTGTTCCAGTTTAATAATGTTTACAGAAATCTGTACGAGTGGGAAAAAGGGAAAAACGGTTTGTACTTTATTTATTTATGTATGTTGATTTTCTTTTTGGCGAATCTATAAAATTGTATTGTTTTTACGTATCAGTAGTAAGAAGTAGTAGAGTATTTAAAGTCATTAAGCCCCCCGCCATCCATATGTTTGTTCCATATCATCATTTTCATTTGCCTTTCCTTCTGCTACTTATCTTTACATCTACATCTAGTTATTTCTTTTATCCTTTTTTTTATTACACCGCGTATGTTTACCTAATTTTATAGCTTTGCTGTTTGGGCTACTTAAGAATATTTTTAGCTGCTGAGCTTTTGCGTTTCTTTTCATACGATACTTGACTTTTGAAGGGCAGTATGTTTTCCAAACATTTCAAGTGACTTCATTACACACTTTGTGATTTGTTTTTGTTAGGGAAATATTTATGACTATTTTGCAAAAGATATTGTGTTGTATTAGTTGTATAATATTAACGACTTTGCAATATGTCAACTAAATAAGTTACACGATTTGAAATTGCTTTATCAATAATTTTAATATTAGAGGAATATTGTAGTAAATATAAGTCAAAAAACTTGAGCATGGGCTGAAGAAATAAATAATTAATTATGTCGGTTATTCGCACAAAAACTTCATTACTTAAATATTTTAATAATATGACTTATTTTTTTTTTTTATTTATTAATTTTAATTATTAATACTGTGTATCAGAAGTTTTATTCTAACTTCATTAACCAAAGCAATAGTAACGTAGATTTCAGCACGTTGTAGTTAAACATAGCAGACAATCAAACCTGCAATCCTTACGCCGATAGACATGCTCACTGCCATATAATCTTAAGGGGCACCCTTCAATCGTCTTAAATCAAACTAATGGCGTTTTCTTTTCTAAATAAAAGTGTTGCATAAGTATTACATGTGACTTGGCAACATTTTTAAATGCTCCCCTAATTTTTAAAAAATTTTTGATATTTTACGTTTACAAAAGAACACAAATTTCGGCATTAAACAATAAAGTACAATTAGCGCAAGGTAAATTCAATTACAGGTGGTGGCAAGACTACAGCAATCCAAAGCCAATAGAAACAACAAATGTTTTTTGTATTGCATTGTTAGTGTTTACGGCTCGAAACTTGCCACCACCTTGTACTAAATTCGCCTTTATCTAGTGCTGCACTCATGCCCCTTTAACTTAAAAGAGTGTTGAACATCTATCATTTTTGTTTTTAATTTTAAAGGGAACATCATCAGAAAAGAGCGCTTAACACTTTTAAATAACACATCTTTTTGAGAAAAGAACATAAAAAAATGTAAAAGGCGGAATAAATGCAGAATTTTCCTCAGAAAAGAAAACGCCATAAGTACTTGCACCCATAGAAAAAACATGTTTAAATATGGTCACCTCCAACAAAACTATTTTTAAAAAAAAATTTTAACATATCATGTTTAATTTAATCATATTAGTGTCACTGACAACCATATGATTATGGTTGCCTCGGAACATGTTAGGGTTAATAATAGCTAAAATATGTTTAAGACTTAAAATTGCATGGTTGATTTTCAACCATAGCATTTTGCTCTTAGAAAAGAGGAAAACCCTATTTTTAATTTAAAAACAAATTATTATCATATTTAACCATAAACTGCTTAGAAGCAACAATATGGTTGCCGGTGTTAATAATATTGTTAAATTAACCATAATATTTTTGAAATTATTTAATATTAATAGTTTTGTTGGAGGTGCCATATTTAAAACGGCTTTTTTCTGCTTGTACTTACAATAAATTAAACGTCGGCTTCACATAAACAATAGATTTAATTTTATATGTTTGCGACATAAGCTTTAAAAATTTAGTTGGAGTTTTAAAAGTTGTAAAAAAACTATGCAAACTCTATTTTCTGAGGTTCAACTTATTTAAGTTTTTTGAGATTCTTACGATGATTCATTCCACTAGTCACTACAGTACTTTTCGCTTATAGTCCACTACTATTGTTGCACAACTTTTGTGGACTATAAGCGAATTTGGACTATAACCAATTTTTTTATAAGCCATTTTATAGATAATAAGTGAAACCTTGTATAATCCACATTTTGGACTATATAAAAATGATTTTCTCCAATAAAACCACTATTTTTAAACAAAAGAAAAGTTTATTTAAAATATAACCAAATATTGATTTATTTTAAATAAATAGTTAAAACAAAAATCTTTTTTTATTAATAATTCAAATGCTTTAAAAGATTTCAATAAAAACAAATGAGTTTGAGATTCATTTTAATTATTTGGATGACGAAATCAAACACAACATAAATATCAATTTCATAGGATTTTTACCTGAAAATTTTTTGTTATACCAAACGTCAAAGTCTATATGAAAAAACTCTAATATTTTTATTAGCGTTTTTTCTATGAAGTTTGACTGTTGCCAGTTGATTATAAAAATTATAGAAAATAGAGTGGACTATAAGCGAACATTTTTGCATGAAGAATTATATACGCATGCTAAGAAAATTTGGCTTTTAAACGAAAATGGATTACAAGCGAAATGGACCTTAGAACAAATAATTTGTATGAAATTCGAAAAAATCTGCGTGTGAATAGGACAGTTTTGGCTTAAATCCGTTTTTGGCCCTTAAGCGGAATGTACTATAAGCGAAAAGTACTGTATATATCCCGCTACGTAACTGGTCATAACTTCTATATAAAAACACATCCTAAAAAAAACGTAACGTATAACGATATTTCATTGAAAATTTAAACAATTAATTTAAATAAGACTAGAAATTATGTACATTAGAGCG
The DNA here is from genome assembly GCA_930367215.1 of Pollenia angustigena. Classification (NCBI taxonomy): domain Eukaryota; kingdom Metazoa; phylum Arthropoda; class Insecta; order Diptera; family Polleniidae; genus Pollenia; species Pollenia angustigena. The sequence continues at coordinate 48,555,424 of OV884058.1, forward strand.
CCTCAAAAAAAAAAGTGATTTTGTCACCCCTCTGAAAATAAAGCTTGATATGTTATATGATAATTCCCAAAATATTTTGGTACTAGCGTTGACCATCCGTGACCTGGACCATTTTTAAAAAAGGTTTTTTTCAGTTTTTCGAATTTTTTTGTACTTTGATCCAAAACGACATAAATAAAATTTGGTATCATCAAAAAGAGTTTTTGAAGCAGCATCCAATGGCATATGAAACGCGTTTTATGTCAATAATTACAACAAAAAAAAATTAACGTTATTTTAAAACAGATTCAATTTGAAAAGCAGAACATTATTTCCACATACGTAAAATTTGTATGAAAACCCAAAACGAAAATATGTATTAAGTTAAATATCTCAATTAGTAGGTCGCTAATGGTCAAGTTTTATATACTATTGGATGCTGTTTCAAAAACTCTTTTTGATGATACCAAATTTTATTTATGTCGTCTCGGATCAAAGTACAAAAAAATTCGAAAAACTGAAAAAAACCTTTTTTAAAAATGGTCCAGGTCACGGATGGTCAACGCTTGAACCAAAATATTTTGGGAATTATAATAAAACATACCAAGCTTTATTTTCAGAGGGGAACAAAAACACTTTTTTCAGCTCCATACAAGTTGAGTCGGTCTAATGTACATACAATATAAAATATTTTTAGGATTAAGTCCATAATTTAATAGCTTCCCTATAAATACCACTTACGGAAAATAATTCAAAGGGAAAAATATTAATGTTATCACGAAATTTATACGACTATAAATGTTATGCAAGGAAACCATTTCAAACACTTTTACGAAATAAAAAAATGAATGAAATGAAATTTGTTTTGTATTTTCCTTAAAACTAAAAAGTTTTTATTTGTTTTTCTTTTTGGCTAACTTTGTATCAGTTATATTGCCAGGGTATCACACGATTTTATTTGAGCCTCATTTAGAAGTCCTCGGTCGTCCTAGACCCTCGTATAGGAACGCAAATAGCTTCCATAATACGCTCCAGAGTATATTGGTCTTGACCAGTTAGTTTTTTTTTCTTGACTCTGCCCTAGATAAAAAAATTGTGGATATAAACAATTGCTATGGCTAATGCTGAAACCCTAGGAACTGTAACTCATGTAACGCCATGGCACTAGCTAATGCCAATGCGAGTAAACAAACAAACGCGGCCTGTTGATCTTTAAAAGATAACGACAAAGACACTCGAGCTGCTAACCCACCCAGAGCAGTTTAACGAATGCTTCTGAAATTAAGGAATAAACCAGGGCTGATAGACTAGCTGACACACACAAAAAATTCCAACTCCGACTCCAACCGCTGAAATTTTAAAAGTCCGACTCGAACTGCGACTTCGACAATAATTGAATATACTGTGAGTAATAGATGCAATATAATATTTTATTTCTAAAATATTTTATTAATTTTTAATATCTTTTTTATAAATAAACAAAATACTTTAATATCGGAAACTTAAAATCACGACACTGCTAATTAATTAAAAAAAATTTTAAAAGGTAAATCTAAAAAATTTGATATTAAAATTAGTGGGAATTCTTGTCATTTTTATTTTCGAAAATATTTGAACATTTCTTTGAATTTCGAGGAATTTTGAAGTCGGAGTCTCAAGTTGTTTTGGTACTCCGACTCCTCAGCCCTGTTATAAACTTAAAAAAATGCTAACTGGACAATACTCCCGTATTAAGTTAACAATAGGAAAACACTTAAACTTGCATAAAATCTTAACTAGTCTAAATTAGTCAAAAATGTATGATTAAGTTTCACTTTGGGGCAGATGTGAAAAGATTAATATGGATAACTGCCCGAAGGCCTACTCAATGGTAGATCGTAGCTACTGAGTGGCAAAGAATGCTTCGAGCAGCCTCTCTTGAGTGTCCCAGCCCCTTGCTTAGGAGCATGGACTATCTAATCTCCGCTGCTTTAGGAAGAGCCAGCAACATCTGTTGGATAGCAACTGCACCTAGGAATGATCCGTCCTCACATTTCAAACTTTCTTTAAGTAAAACGCTCTCTCGCATCTTCCTATAAGAAAAAAACTCTCTGTGGAAGAGCATCCTTCTACGAAAAACACAACATATGAGAGTAGTCAACCTCATCTTCATCACCGGCTCTTGACTTTTCATCCACTCACCGAATCCAAGTCTGGCAATTCATCCAACGAACTCAACTCTTCCTCATCATCGTCTCTCGCCAAAATTATTCCCCAAATCCTGGGCTTCACCGTTAATGCTCGTCTATATATACCAACTCCAAGTTTCACCCTTGATTCAACACACTCTTTATCATCCGTTCCTCGAATCTTCATTTACTCAACAAATCCAAGTCTTCAGCTTTGAGCCAACACAATCCAGGGGTCTAATCACCGCATTCGATACTATCGTATCGAATAAACTATCGAATTTTTTTGCAAACGATAGACACTGACGTATCGAATGAAAACTCGATAAATGTAATGTCGAGTTACTCGATATCAAATGTTATTATTTCAAATTCAATAAATTTCATTCGATATCAAGTTTCATAATACCAAAATAAATAATTTCGATAAATTTTGCTCGATATCGAATGCGGTGATTAGACCCCAGATCTTCACCCTTCATACTTATATACCCTTTTTATATCGCCAATTCAAAATTTTTCAAATTTATACTCATAATAATATTTTCTAGGGAAAAAGGCTGTGATTAGCCCACAAGTCAAGGGTGGTATAAAAATTAATAAAAAAATAATTTCTATTAATTGTTCCTTGTTTACAGACTAAATAAACTTACATACATACATATGTAAGTATATCCTTCTGCAAATTTAGTATAAAAAGAAACACATTTTTCATAATCTAAAAATTACCATAAACAAATGAAAAAACTTTGTGACATGTCATTTTGACAGTTTCAAATGCGAATTGTATAGCAGGTCGCACTGCTTGCATCACGTTTACATTTTCAAATCACACAAAAGGGGAAATTACTGGGTGGTATTGGTCTATTTAGCTGGTACTCAAATCAAAATAGTTTTAACAAGAGAGAGAAAAACATCAACATTGAATTAAATTATGTTAGAAAGGTTATAATACCAATGGGATTGCAATTTTTGCGGCCATAGGAACAAGTGATGATATAAAACGCCCGCTGGGAATATAAAATTGAAAAATGACAACAACAATACAAAAGGTACAGGCGGCACTGGAAACTAACAACCTAAACATGTTTCAAAAGTTACAAAATATTTGTAAGTAATTTGTTTTAGAACAATGAAAGGGAGATATATTAAGGCAAATGTCACTTGACCCACAATAATGGGTTGATAAAGGGGTTTTGGGATGTTCTTTAATCATAAATCTTTACTTAACTAAATATATTTAACGCAATGGCAAGAAGATAAGTCAAAGAGAAAAAAACGTTTCCATATGAAAACAGTAGAACGTTTTTACTTTGGCTTTCCTGTAAACGGAAATAAAAACATGTTTTATATAATTTTATTCCTTTTTGAAGGACTACAATTTGTTTTAATTTCGATTTTTTTTTTTTTTTTTTTTTTTGTTTCAAATTTGTATGTTTATTTATGATATTTAAGCTCAATTACAAAATTTGTTCAAAACAATAAATACGTTGATGGTTTTGTGGGCTGTAGTGATAACACGTGACCAAACACGTGGCCCATGACCACGTACATGTAATCAAAACACTTGCTTTTCTATGCTCCAACCCCTCTTTATCTGTTTCTCTTTTAGCAATTTACTTTCCGAACGAACAGCAATAGCAAGAAAACAAAATGATGAACAATAATTAATGCTCAGCCCTACAAAATTACAATAATCATCACTAAAATCTCATTCAGACAAATTTATATACAACTATGTAAGTATGTATAACATTAACGTGAATATTTGCAGTGATTCTTAAATTGAAAAGACAATGTGAGTTTCATTCTGTTAAGCAATATGCGCCTTATTCTATGCTTTCATGTTATGTTATGTTATTAATTATCGTCCTTACCCAATAAAAAATGGAGCTTGCAACGAAGCAGGTTTGTAAGGGAGAAACAAAAACGTTACGCTTACCATTGCGCTTACGGAAGGCATGAAGTTTATATGGCGGGTTCCCACTTTGAAGCAATACATTTTTGACACATAAAGCGCATTATTCAGGGCATATGAAAATTGTTGGATGTAACGATCAGCCTTACACATTGAATGTTTTGATACAGTTATTTATTAGTGTTCTCCCTTACAAACCTGTTTCGTATTAAGGGAATGCCGTAGAACTTGAAATGTTATTTTTCTTTAAAGTTGTTGAGAGTTTTTTCACTTACTTTACTGCATTTATGTATGTCTTACTGCGTAGCGCATAATTGTGCGATTTTTTTTTTAAATGTACCATTAGTGCTTCGCAAAATGATAAAATTTTTTATTGGGTACTTACTTAATGTTGTGTATTGATAATCAAGTTTCTTGTACCTAATTTGGAAATTTTGCTCATGCATATACGAAAAAAAAACAAAAACGAATTTTTGGCAGTCACTGTTTTTGCTAAAATCTCACTTATTTATGGACTGATATGGTTGAATTTCAACACACACACAAATCAATGTAAATTCGTTCAAAACAAGGTTGATTTAACATTTTTCAGTAGTGTTTTTGCTTCATTGTTGTTTCATGTTAATTGAACATGATTTTACAATAACTTGCGAACAACATTTTTTTCTTTTAAAATAACTTTAATTCATGTTAATTTAACATTGCAGTAAAGTTAAAGCAAAATGTCATTTATATTGAAATAACAATCCGAATCACGTTGAATTAATGTTATTTCAAGTTGAAACAACGTGAATTTGATGTAGAATCAAATTGGTTGGAGTATGATATAACAGTGTGAAGACTAATTAAGAATAATTCAAAACACTTACCCCTGTAATACATGATTCACTTATTTTGTATCTCCTTTGTTAACAGAAACATCAGCAGAATGGCCCGATATGGCTTTCGTCATCATTCTACTTTGAACACTTGATGTATTATTTAACTAAATAATTTTAATTAAAAGAATACGGGAATTGTCTTCTTTTTATAACATATTTTAAACATGAAAATAAAAAAATGTACATACTTAAGTGTGTATGCATGTTAATTTAACAAGATAAACTTTTGATTTTAATATAAAACAGGTTTTTATGGATTCAATATTGAACAATGTTATTTTAACAGTGAATAATATTAAATAAACGTGATTTAAGGTTATTTTAATATTTTTCATTTAAAATTAATATAAAATAATGATAAATTTAAATAAAGGGCATACTTTTGCAGAAATTTACCATGATTCTCAATCAACATTTCGCCATGTTATTTTAACATTGGTATTTTTTTCTGTGTGCAGAAATTTTTAACGTGGTATATTAAACATATATTGGCTCCTGTTATTTCTATAAGGAGCATATGGCCGTATACGGTTTCTTTAATCTTTCGTTTTTTTATGAGTAGCGGATTAGGCTAATTCATCCGAATCTGGTGCTCGAGCTTACCAGACAGGCATCGGGGATATCACATTTGTATAGCGAGCCGCTTGATGCATGAACAGACGCCCGCTTGTAGACGTACCAAATCTGACAACGACCCGCACTAGCTATTGGTTTTTTGATGGCGCCAATGACTCGCCATATCGCTTCGAGGATCACCGACATTCAGAATTTAGGTGAGGTCCGGCTTAGCCCGGATTCCTTCTGAGACTCTCCTCTCAAAACTACTTATTGCCCGCGGTGCTTAGATGCGCTATGACGCGTCCGGTAGCATTTAGCTCTACTTTCCACATGTAGATAATCACACAACACCACAAAAATATGGTATTGTATGAATTTGTAATCCGTTTGGGTGAAATATATGACATAAATATATAATCCCCGTGCCACTATCATTTCTCGGGCCTTCGGAAACACCATTTCAACATGCACACGAACATTATTTAATCAGCTTCGCTAGTCATAAGGACCCAGAATATATATACTTTATAGGGTATAAGATCAATATTGTAGAAACAACAAACGGAATGACAAACTTACCCTTTCCACCTGTGGTGAAGGGTATACAAATTCATAGTGTAAAACTGATCGTTACATTCACCAGTTTTTATATGCGTTGAATAAACAAGTTTTTTTTCAAAGTGAGAACTCGCTATATGAAATTCATGTCTCAAGCGAATTGGTAAGCGAAACTTTTACATTTATTAACCTGCTTCGTTTGAATATAAATTTTTTATTGGGGTTAGATTTCGATCCCATAAAGCCATCAGAGCCTGCAGACATACATGTACACTACGCCTATAATAATTTTTAATTTTTTTTTTTTGCTAGGATGTGAATCCTGAGAATTTCTTATTTTTGGCTTGAAGTTAAATCCTGAGCTTTCCTTATCCAGATTTTGAATCTTTAAGAAACACTGACATTAACCAATGATTCATATGATTGGATAGATTTTCGTTGTTGGTCTTGTTATATTCTTTTTGTTGTTGTTGCTTATGTATGTTCGTGATTGCGTGTAAAATGCATGTAATCACAACAACATTAATAATAAAATTACCATTAAACATTAAATTGTTGTGGCTGTTGTTGCTAAAGCTGCAGCCTGCGAAACTTCTTTTCATCCTTTTTGGTTTTGCATTCATCTCTGCAACGAGAATCAGTCATCCAAGCGGCAAGTGGCCATACGTCTTTCTTACACCGATTATTGGTAAGTTGACTTTAACATAATTTCATTGCACTGCTACATGTGGCTGTGTGTGTAAGCATGTATGTTTGTATGGCTGTATGTATTAATGCCGCATTATGGAATATTAAATGAATGCAACAATGTTGAAAACATTGCCGATATTTGTTGTCACTTGGGTATTGGCAACGCAGTTGTGGTTTTTTATTTTCATTTTGTTGACTATTTCACTTTAACACACCCCCAGTTGTCACGTGCCTTGATCATCACATCACTCATCCTGTCGTAGTCACTATTAGAGTGTGAAGAAACCATGCACCACAGACAGGAAAAGTTTAAACTTCCCACAGTTTGAGATTTGTAAATAGTTTGTCGCTTAAAATTATGTGCACACATTTGAGATAAATGTATGTTTTTTTTTTTTTTTTGTTGTTAATATTGACTTGTGTAAACACTTTTTATGAATATTGTATTTCTAGATTTTATAATTTAAACATGGATTAATAAACCGTGGGATTTTTGTTTACAATTTTTTTAACAATGAACGATGCGTTTTGCAAACGCTTAATCTTATGTTGGCTGAATTTTAAATTTCTCTAATTTACCTTTTTTTGATTCCATCCTTTATTATGGAAGTTCACTTTTTAAAGTACACTGTCCAAAAAAAGGCGATGAAACGATGCAGTTAGTCAATAAAGTCTCTACAAATTCCAATAAAATAAAAATGAAGACCCCAATCAAGTTGTACGTACAGATTAATTGATTAATTTATTCCAATGCCGCCCAATAGCAATTTTCCACGCTCTCGATGGTCATTAAGAGCATAATCAATCACCACTCGATAAATTATCTGAAGTCTAATTCTTTTTTGTGTGAAAGACAGTATGGCTTTCGTAAAGGTCGTTCCACGGGAGAACTGTTGGCGTTTCTTTCGGCACGTTTTAGTCGTTCTATTCACCAATTTGGTGAAAGTAAAGTGTTAGCTCCAGATATTTCCAAAGCGTTTGATTGGGTGTGGACGGTGCACTCGTTTCAAAACTTATTGCGTTTGGTGTCGGTAGTGATTCCTGACGATTTATATCGAGCTTTCTCAAAGACCCTTTTATAAGTGTTGTTATAGATGGCTTCTTATCGGAGTAGTTTTATTTGAATTCAGGGGTACCGCAAGACTCTGTTTTTTCTCCTACACTTTTTATTATTTTTTTTTTTTTTTAAAGGCCTACTGGGTCTAACTTCTAATCCTATCTAGTCTTTCGCAAATGATAGCAGCATTTGTTATTCATAAGACCCAATGTTGTATGTTGATCGACAGATGTCTTGTGGAGTCAGCGTCATCTGTATCCATGGGTGGTATAGCTATTGAGAAATCAGACACTTTTGATGTTCTAAGCATGAAAATTCAATGTGATGTTTGTTGGAACCAACATGTTTTTCAAGTGTCTAAAGAAGCATTTAAGCCTCTTGGTTTTTTACTACTTTACAACGTCTGATCTCCTCACTATTTATATCGCCTATATCCCACCGAAAACTTCCATATATGGTCAGGTGCTTGAAGGTCTGTCTATCTTGAAGCTTCTGGATCGGGTGCAAAAGAGTACGTTGAAGCTTATCCATGACAGTAGTGTATCCAGATCTTTTGAATCATTGAAGCATCGTCGAAATGTAGGTTGTACATCATTGTCCTATCGATATTACCACGGTAAGTTTTCAGCTGAGATGTGCTAACTTATCCCAGAGAAGTGGGTGCATGCATGTGTACCCCTGCGATAAATTGGTGTCAATTGTTCTCAAAGCACTAATCCTGTGACCAGTGAACAGAATATTATAATAAAACGGACCGAATTGTGATAGGTGAAAACAACACATATCACTGTACTGGCGATAAAGTGTGGTTAATCCATAGGGAAGGTAATTGACACAAAATTTGTCACACGGGACAAAATCTGCCACAGGCTGTATTTTAACCGAAATAAATTGTGTCTATTAAAGTTACTTCAGTGTTACAAATTGTCAAAAATGTGTAAATTCACCCGCTCCTAGGACATCGCAGTGTTACAGTTCCAAGTCCCCTTCATATAAGGTGTTAGAACTAGAACCGGTCCCTATCATTTTAGAACAGGTGTAAGTTCCCTTTCCCTAGGGACTCGCCCTTCCAGCAGATCACATCCGTTCTTTGTCGACTGTCCAATATATCGAACAATGCAATATATAGAAAATACGTTATGTGAAATCGACTCCAGGCAGAAGTCCTTCCTGACGGCTACAATTTGGAAAAATTAAAATAAAATGTCCACAAACACTACTCCCTCTATTCTTCAACCCATAACTTTATTTCCAAATACCATCACAATGCATTTCATTGGTCCCCTTAGTGTTGGCTGAAAGTAAAAAAAATACAATTAGCGACCTTCACGAAATTTGGTGACATATAAAACGAATTTCTGTTAGTTTTTGCCAAGTTTTAATGGAGATGGTTCCATATTTGGGTGCATAGCTCTCCTTTTCATCTCTTTGATTCTGCTGGAATTCGATCCCAAGCAGCCTACAAGAACAAGAAATTTGACACCCAAGTAGCTTAATCTACTTAGAATTACTGAAAGACCGAGACGCGTATTTACTTCAACAGCGTCATAACTCAAAAAAATACATTTCGATATAAACGCGCTTAAAGTTTTTCATTTGATCTAACTACTTATAAAAAATAAAACCCATTTTCTTTTAAAGGGGAAAGAACATTATCCCAGACGCCATGCATGATACCTATAAGACAAAGTCCCACGATCACAGATATCAAAAGTGACACATGCTTTTAATCATCGATAGAAGGGTCATGGTACGCTTGTCATACATGCGGGACCACAGTTACATGGCGGTTCTACATCCAGTCTTCGCGGCCTATTTGTCGTTAGAAATTGCCGAAGTTCGAGTTAGCAGGAGAACAAAGGTACCTAAACGCCTTTCAAATACAGTAAAATACGAAAAAGCGTGCAAAGTCTAGACAGTTCCGCTGACCTAATGTTCTCCAGTATCTTCATGTGCACTGGGATCCATATGATCCTGATTTGAAAGAACTATTCTCGTTTTCAGGAGGGCGAATCCAAGGCCATAACGTCGGCACGACTATCAGTATAAATATTCACAGTAGACGTTGACACAGCAGATAATCTGAGTAAGTCGACAGCTTCCATGATCGCAAATATCACCGTCTGAAAAACGCTTAACGAAAGTTATGCTTAAGTCTCTGCGACAAACTGAGGTTGATCTCATTTGAGTATATTTCGAAGCCCACTCCTTCTCAGGATTTAAAACCATCCGTGTTGAAATTCACGTCTTTCCCTCTACCTGGAACACTTTTTCTCCACGTATTTCGACTTGGTATTACCGTTTTTTATGACGATCATAAACCAAACTGTCATTACATCTAAGAATGGCCACAGTTCCAATTATAGAACGATTTAACGAACTATGGTCGTATAGATAACGTCGGCTATTCTTGGAGTTAGTCCCCATTTTTCGCCAATGGCCATTTTGCAGATGTGCGAAGCGATTGATGCTTTCCCGACATGCTAAATAACATTCTGTCTAAAGCTCAACTTGTCGTCCATAATGATCCCAAGAGTCTTTGCGCTCCCATTTTATCTCGGTGTTGTTAAGGATAAAAGGAAGTCGGCTACCCATACTTCCAAGTCAATAGGATTATATCAGTATTCTCCGGATTGACAGTAAGTCCATTTGCTCCAGCCCATTTGTTAAGGTCTTGTAGAGTAGCGCGTTTCGTTGGGAGGAAATTTTCGCTTACAACGATAGTTACATTGTCAGTAAAGCATGTTCCTTTGTTATGGGAAGAGAACTTCACCTTGTGGGCTTCATCTGTTAACAAACCGTGTGATGGAGGAGGAACTTAGACAGGAAGTGATCACCTTATTGGCTGTAGATTTTCTATCCACCTGATGTTTTCCCCAATACATGACAATGCCGCTATCGCATCTAGATATATATTGTTAAAAGCTTCCTCGATATCCAGGAAAGCCATCATAGTATTTTCACCAATCGAAAAAGATTTCTTTTCCACCAAACTCACCAGCTCATGTAGGGCAGTTTTGGTCGATTCCCCTCTGTTGAATACCTGTTGTACACTTGTCTACCATCCTTTCTAATGTCTTCAGGAGATAGGATGAAAGACAAATCGGTCGAATGTCGGTAGGTGTTGGGTAAGAGATTTTTCCTTCCTTAGGAAAAAATACAATTCTGGTATCTCTCCACCTAGTAAAGAGCTCCATTAGCTGAGGATCTATATTGCAGAGGGGCATCGAATGTTTAGGCTTGACTTTCTTACTTGTTAATAATTTTTTGGAATACATTGTCAAAAGTTATGAAACCTTTTTAATGAAAAACTTGATTATTGTATTATTACAAATACATATTCTAAAATAATTTCTTGATAAAATTAAATTTGTTATATTGCAAATAAACGAAAGTAATCACAAAAAACCGTCCAAGTATTTTCAAGTATGACTGAAGGAGCCCTTGGTGTAATTAAAAACAATAAAATAAAAAATAAAGGCAAACAGCCTTTTAAACAGCACACTGTACTGGGTGTTTTCTAGTAATACATACATTTTTTGAAGACATTAAACTAATTTATCCAAAATCATTTTACTATACGAATTAAATCCAGGAAAAAGGTTTATATTTTGAAATTAGTGTTAATTACCCTAAATAGAATTGCAAACATATGTGGTCGTTTTTAAATAACGGCCCTTTTTTGTCGCAATAAAATATTTTTGGCTAAAATATTACACACAGTTTCAAACATAATAAACACTTTCAAGCAGACATAATCACACATGTGAATTCTACCTTTTTTCCATTTAAAAATATAAAATTAAAAGAACATTGAAACATTTTGCCAACAAAATGTGGTTAATTGAATTGGTGGAGGAGGTTAAGGAATTTGGAGGCAATTAAATTTCTATTTAAGGTACTTATTACATTTGTGGCTTATAAGAAATTGTATTTCGAAAACAGACTTCTACATATGTTTGCCACACATGTTAGAAGTATCTACAAGGATAATGCATACAAACATATTCATGTGTGTAGTAGTGTTTCTAATACTAATCAAAGTAAACTCAGCTGTAAGAAAAGCTAATAAACACGTTTTACATTAAACATTCTCTATTTCACATACATGCATATGTTTTATTAGTGTCGCTGTGAATATAATTTCGTTTTCCCTGAATCACGACGACAAATGAAAGAAGGCGGGAGCAGTCCTCAAATAACAAATATTTACACGCGTAAATTGTTTGTAAAACATACGCTGTAATGGCGTACAATCAACAACCACCCAAATTATGTTACAGGCGATTTACCTGCAAATCTAAATGTATAAATGTGCGACTTTAAGAACAGAAATTTGTCGCCTTACAAACGATTCCAATTTAATCTTAAGGCGTTTTTACTACTCAATGTATTATAAACATGTGTACGAAGGACAAATGAAAAGACTTTAAAATACATACATTTCTATTTAGGAAAATACAGATGTTTAAGAAGTCTGAACTAAGTTAAAATATGCTTTAAAACAAAGTCGACAACGCAATTTGAAGCAATTGGTGTTTAATTTTCAAAGTTATTTTCGGGAATACAAAGTTTATTATTAATACGATCTTCGTATGACGTGCTAAATTCCCAGTTTTTCATATTTGATAAATACACTGAAATTTATTGTTGAGGGAAAGCAAGCCTCTATGCGCATTTCGCCGGTTGCTTACACCAGCTCATCAGGAAACCTTTTCCAAAGATTTTAGAAAAGCCAAAAATATTAAACAAATAAAACCTTAAGCGAATAAGAGTTATAAACACTCTAAGTCTTACCTGTAACAATATCAAAGCTTAAACAAAACACCAACAATAAACAGTGAGTTTATCTTTTCTTACATCCCCCTACAATTGGTTGGGTTCTTTCCGACTCGAATTGTAGTTGTAAGTGGGTTAAAAGAAAAAACAAAATTAAAAAACAAACCGCTTCATTCTATTGTCTTCGTAAGAAAACAACGAACTAAACCAATTTGCCAATTCAGTTTTATGCACGGGCACATGCAATTATATTATCAAAGTTATTTTCGGGAATACAAAGTTTATTATTAATACGATCTTCGTATGACGTGCTAAATTCCCAGTTTTTCATATTTGATAAATACACTGAAATTTATTGTTGAGGGAAAGCAAGCCTCTATGCGCATTTCGCCGGTTGCTTACACCAGCTCATCAGGAAACCTTTTCCAAAGATTTTAGAAAAGCCAAAAATATTAAACAAATAAAACCTTAAGCGAAAAAGAGTTATAAACACTCTAAGTCTTACATGTAACAATATCAAAGCTTAAACAAAACACCAACAAAATTGTTTTGTCTTTTTTACCCATTTACAACTACAATTCGAGTCGGAAAAAGGCAACCAATTGTAGGGGAGTGTAAGAAAAGTTAAACTCGTTGTTTATTATTGGTGTTTTTTTAAGCTTTAATATCGCTGCAAATAAAGCTGGAGGTCCACACCACGCTTTACACGCATTTTCGTTACCTCACAGCTGTCAAAAAAGTAGAATCTGTGTAGTTATATGTAACAGGTTACATGCACAAAAGCGTAGGATGTATTGAGGCGTTGAATACGAAAAGTAGGTTTACTTTCTACTTTTGTAAGCGTCCACAAGCAGCGTTCGAAAAAATCAGCTGGTTTTGAAATATTAAATTTAATTTTTACTTGTGGTGATGCCACATAAAAAGCATAGCATCTAACTTGAATTAAAGAACGCATATAAAAATCATGCAATGCGTAGAGGCGAGTACTTGTGATTCTCATTCGCTTTACAGTTTTATTTGCAAAATAAATTTAGCTTTTCCAAAGTGTTTGGAAAAAGGTTGCCTGATGATCTGGCCTAAGCAACCAGTGAAATGCGCATAGGAATATCTTACCCCATCAACAATTAATTTCAGCGCATTTCTCAAGAATATAAATTGGGAATTTATAACAGTATAATTAATGTATTCCCGAAAATAACTTTGATGACAACGCAAAATCAAATAAATCTAAATATTTCACTTAGTCCTTGAAAATTTAAACTATGACGGGCTAAGAATAATTGGAGACCGTTGTTAACATTCACTTTGTAGGAATTTTAAAATGGCTACTTAATGTTTAGGTGTTTTACTTCAAAATTGTGGCAAAGTTCTGCATTATAAGACTTACTCCGTGCTTGAGACCAACCACTTATCAAGCAAGTAACTGATACATTGATCTCGGGTAAAGCGTGTTTCTTTACTGCACTGATCGCGTTCGGCGGTCCGAAAGGATAAGTTCTGGGCCGTAAGACAGGAAAGGCAAAACTTCCCGGCCACGATATGGTAAACAGTTTTAAGCTGGTCTTGCAACATCAACCGAGTGATAAAGTTTTATTTCTTAATTGCTGTATTGCGATTCACTAGATTTAAACGAACCGAAAATCGTAATCTCTGTCGACATATATTTTCGCTTGGAGTAACGATAGTGTGATTTATTTTTAATGAGCTTTATTTTAGTATTCATTTAATTTTATTTAATATTGTATGCCAAATACTCAAAAGCCATTTTAAACACAAACTACCCAGTAAAAACTTCGCCTACAAAATAATGTGTTGAGTAATCAGAAAAACATGAAGGCAGTACTTACAACTCTACTGAAAGAACCAATGAATTTTACAAGGGATGTCCCAAAATGAACGCATTTTAAAGTAAGTCATTATTTGTTTACTTAAATACTTCCAGAAAAATGTAGTTATAGAAGAAGCTTTGGATGTAGTTATAGAAGAAAACTAATAAATAATGAGTTAAAGAAGCTATTCATTTGAAAAAGTAAGCGAAGTTTTTACTGGGTACTGTGCTGTTTCCAGGTGAAAAAGAAACAAATGCATTCGTGCATGGCTTTAGTAAACATAACCATAGAGCAACATATTATTATAAGATTCATGATTGTATTCACCATATTACGATTATTATTGAATCATATTATGACCAAATATATTCGTAATATTACACCATAATATTTAAATAATATAATTCCTTTAATCTTACTCTACGGGATACTTGTATGGTGGCCGGCATTGGATAAGAAATCGTACCGGAATATGCTAACGGTCGTACAGAGACTCGCCGAACTTAGTATCACCGGTGCCTTGCGTCATGACAGTATTATAAGGGGAATAGATTGTAGCAGTGACTACACCATTCCGAGGCTGACATTTGGAAGGAAACCACGAGTTACCTTGGTGGAGGACGGCTGGTTAGCAGGACTCCGATCTGGCCATGGGACCTTCAGTTTCTACACTGACGGTTCCAAAATGGAGGACGGAGTTGGAGCTGCAGTCTACTGCCGGGAACTGGGCATTCGGGAATCTTATAAGCTTCCCGATTACTGCAGCATATTCCAGGCGGAGATATTTGCGGCCAAGATGGCTGCTGATTTGGCATATAATTCCGGCGGCGATCAGGGCGATAACCGCTGATTATTCATACTCTTCGATCGTCTAGGAGTGTAGGGACTCGCTGGATGGACTCTGTGCGAATAATAGAGTCCTTATCTATTGGGTTCGTGGCCACCAGGGCATAGAAGGCAACGAGGAGGCGGACGAATTGGCGAAACGGGTGGTCAATTTACCATACGATAGGGTGATGGCCATTCCGGCTCCAATTCAGAACAAAAGGAGGGATACGGACTAGGGCTATAACTTTTTGCAATTTTTGCAAATATCAAAAATACCACCTCATAGCCGTGTGGGGCATAAAAAAATATAAAAAAATTGGTGTCACTTTTTCTCTTTCGTGAAAAAAGTTTCCGCACCGAAAGCGTTGAAGTTTTGTTTTTATTTATTTACTTTCATCATTAAATCAGTTACTATTGTCTTAAATAAGTCCGTTTTTGTTTAAATTCATATATAATCTTCAACATTAAACTATTTCTCATAAGTCAATATCCAAAAATAAAATTCACACATAATATGGAGTTTTAGGAATCGCTTACGGTGCGGAAACTTTTTTCACCGAATCAGCTTAAAAAATAGTTTTTTGTTATCAGAACAAAATTCCCCACATGGTGCTGGAGTGGTATTTTGCCCTAAAAAAAAAGTTATTGCCCTAATACGGACTCTGCTATACGGAGGAGATCAGAGGCGATTTGGGATAACACCAGAACGTGTAGGTTCTCCAGGGTAATGTGCGGATCCTATGATCCTTAGTCGGCAAAAATTCTTCTGTCGCTACTGAGAAGGGACTCCAGACTTCTGGTAGGTTTTTGACGGGTCATTGTTGACCTGCGATAAGCACCCGGAGAGCGGTTCGATTGAATAGTGAAAATTGTAGATTCTGTGGGGTACCAGGGGAAAAGGAGACAGTGGAGCATTTACTCTGCTACTGTCCGGCACTCGTGCGCTCCAGAGCGAATTGTCTGGGAGATCATTACTTCCAAGGTCTCGGGGAAGTCTCCGGAATTGGGTTAATGAGACTCCTGGCATTCGTCAAGAGGGTGTGGGGTACTCTGAGTACCATTACATCGGAATGACCTTTTTCTAATATTCTTCTGTGGACTATCGTGCAGCGTGGTAACGCTAAGGACCTATTTGGTCCATGCGGGGTCTTTGTGACCGGCCACTCTAACCTAACCTAACATATTCCTATCGTGTTAATCATAATAAATTAAGAAGTAATCATATTATTGTCATGTTAATCATAAGTCTGTGTTCATACGGCTCTTGTCTTATTGACATGATTGCTACTTTATAGGCGAGAGGGACGAGGGGAAAAGAAACGAGTACACAGATGCATGTACTGTCTTTACGTTTTGCTTTTTCATTCGTTGTTTAATTTTGTTATTGTTTTCAATATCAAAAAAGCACATGTCGTCAACTTGACATGAATCGTTTGAACGCCAATTCATGTTCATAGAAGAAAAAGGAAGAATCTTGTCAATAAGACATGAGCCGTATGAACTCAGACTAACAAATTTATAAATAATCCTATTATGATACAGTGGTGCTGTCACAACAATTAGTGCTTCAGATTATAAAGCGCCCAATTTTCTTTTAAAGGAATTTTTAACAGATCTTTTTATGTTTGATATAAACTTTTGTCACTCAATAGCGCTAATTGTTTACCTCCTGATTACGTTTTATAACATAAGCTTTAAAATCACCATCTAAGAAAACGAATTCAGAGAAAGTGTTTTCGCTACAAACTTCTATTCGTGTATGAAACAAAATTGGTCATAAAAGCGCAGTTTGTCTAAACTATTTGATGGAAAAAATCAGGGCTGTGTTGAACAGGAGCCAGGGGCGAAGTACCCACAAAAATTCGCGACTCCAACTACAAAATTTTTCGGTATACAAAATTAAAGTAATTTTCTAATATTTTTTAAATTAAAAAATTTTTCGAAACTGGCGATTCTAAAAAATTATTTAAAGTCGGTAGTTAGAGTCGAAATCGGAGTTGGAGTCGAAGTCAGACCTAATCAATTTCAGCGTTTGAAGTCGAGTCCACAGATCTGGAAGAAATTATTTGTTAACATCGTTAAATTTCTTCACTATAATTGAATGTAGAAAACATAGAGAACAAAATTTTTGCAACTTTGACAAGAAATTATTGGACAAACTAAGATTAACTTTTGAATGACTTTCCATCTCACCCTCATTTTTTCTCATTCCATTAGCAATTACTTAACGTTTTATTAAATTTGTATGCCTTATTAAGTACAAAATTCGATGGAATGGGATTGTAAATGGAATTATGGGTGGTTAGGTGGGGTATTCAAAGAAAACAAAAACAACAATGTTTTACAATAATCTTGTGCACTTTCTGTTCGGTAATTGAATCATTTTAGAACAATTTATTTATGTCGCTTACAACATGTGCGTAAACGTGTTAGAGATATTGTTGTGTTTGTTAGTGTCGTTGATTTCATTGTTACACCTTCTACTCGACATGTTGTTGCTGCTCATTCGTTAAATTTCAAGTTTGTACAATAATCATAAGATTTTAGGGGTGGTTGGTTGGTTGGCTGAATGACTGACTGACTAAATAACGAATACAGCGTATTTGACATTAGAAAACATACACCCATCAACTCACCCACACTTTTAAACAATTAAACATACATATAACATTACGCGAATTTGTCAAACATTTATGAAATAAGCGTAAATAATGTTTTACACCTTTATAAATGGATAACAGTCCATCATTTGGAATACAGCAAGAAGTTGTTAAATATAAACATAATTTTAAATAATTTGAAGCGTTGCCTACATATTTATGAAAAGGAGAATATGAACATTATTTATTTACTACGAAGATCTTGAGATCTTCTTCTAATTTTTAGTCCAGCTTAAGGCCCAACCATAATGTGCATGAGCTGGCTTAATCAACTGTGTGAATACATACATGTAAATCATATGTGTCAAACGACATTGAACTTATTGAAACGCTTCGTTAAGTTTTATGGAACTGTCATTTTCTTAAGCAAAGTGCGAACCTGATCACACATTTCAAACGGAATCAGATGTTTTTTGATTTTGTTTTTTAAATGCATTTGACGGTCTTTTCGTTATTTTTTGAGAGTAGCTTATGCATATTAGAGTTGGGCCTTATAAATATGGATTTATCTATGTTTATAAACTTCATTAAAATGGCTCTGAAAGTTTGTAAAAGCCCCCTACCTCCCCTTGTGGTCCTATTTTTGAAAAACTGTATAGCTTATGTATGTGTCCATATAGATATGGATCTATCTATGTTTTAAATTTCATTAAAATCGATTTGGCCCACAATAGTGGAGAAGGTATTATGCATTTGTTCTGATGTGTGTAACGCCTTAAAATAGTGGTCCTAGACCCACCTTAAAGTATACCGATCTACTCAGAATCACTTTCTGAGTCGAACTAACGATGTCCGTCCGGCTGGCAGTCAGGCTGGCTGGCTGTCCATGTAACCTTGTGCGCAAAGTGCAGGTCGCAATTTTGGAGATAATTTGATAAAATTTGGGTCATAGGTTCTTATTGGCACAAGGATCAAGAACCACGAGGGAAGATAGGGGGAAATTTCTTCCTCTCAGAAACTATCAAACCGATTTTAATGAAATTTAAAACATAGATAGATCCATATCTATAGGGACACATTAGCTATACAGTTTTTAGGACCACAAGGGGAGACAGGGGGCAATTTCTGCCTCTCACAAGCTTTCAACCCGATTTTCATGAAGTTTATAATCATAGATAAATCCATATTTACATGGACACATAAGCATGATGTGTTTTTAAATACTGTGGTGTAGGGTATCATATGGTCGGGCTTGACCGACTATACTTTCTTACTTGTTTTTTTTTTTTTTTTTTTTTTTTTTTTTTTTGGTAGGCTTAAAGTGATTACTGGGAGCGGGATCTTTATAGAAAGCATAAGGACCTTCAGAATTTTTCTAAAATTTGTTTGCACCTGGCTCCGACTCCAACCGCTAAAAGTTTTAACGTCCGACTCCAACTACGCCTTTTTAGCCCGTTTTTCAAATGTTTTCAAGTGTTTAGTGTCCCAAGAGTTGGCATCACATCGTAGGGCTAGTGTTTTAGCACTACAGCAACACAAATTCTGTATTTTAGTGTTGACGGTTAAAAAATTTGATCTTGAAATTGACGGGGATTCCTTTCATTGACTTACACAGTACAACACATGATTTGCCAACTCAATTCTGTGAACTGTATGTGAAATTAGACCCAAAAAGAAGAATTTCTGCATCATTCGTTTTGTCTTCTTACCTGCGATTTGAAGTTAGTATCGATTTGAAGTTAGTACTATCGTATAGGGGAATTTATCACGTTTTAGGCCCTGTTGTTTGACATAGCTCGACAACCACTAGCCCAATTTAGTTGAAATAAATTTTAAAAAATTAAGAATTACAATTCCCTTAATCTGTTCATATATTGTTTTCCTATACAATAATTACATAATTAAAATAATTACATATAATTATGTAAGCATAAGTGAATGACTGTAATATTTACATCGCACCACCTGAAAAATAAATTAAAGTCGTTTTAAAGAAGTTGCTGCTCACATATTTGACGGTAATTGAGAAAATTGTTCATGACGTTCGGGTAGATCATTGATAAATAATGAAAAAGGAATGGTACCAAGGTATACCTACCAGAACTTCTATGCTTCTAGAAAATGTATTTTTAAAGCAAATGGTTTGTATTTTGTTGCTTAAGTATGAACACATATATCCATTTTATGCTTATATCAGTAAAACCTTGTAAATTATGTTTAATTTTCAAAATACTATAGTTAACTTTATCGGTTTGTAGTTGTTGGTTAAATCGTCGTATATGGCATTAGTTTAAGGTGACCATACGTACTTTTTTTAGAGGACAATCATCTATTTTAACTGGCTGTCCTCTATAAAATTTGTGTCCTCTTTTATCATCTTTTTTCTTAATCTGTCATCCTTGTCCTCTTTTTTTTAAATCAAAATCTCAATTTCCTTAAAAAGTGGATTTATCAGGTTTGCATATTAACCCGACAATATGAAAATTTGTCTGTAATATAAGTAAAAAATCTTGAAGTCAAAAATATTTTTTACTTTTTTTCTTTATGTCCTCTATTTTTATTTTCAAAATCTGTTCGGCTTACATTAGTTGCGTTCGAGTACACAAAATACAGTAAATGAGAACATAAGTTGAGAGCGAAAAGTGACAGTTCTTGTCTGAGTATTGACAAATTTTTACTGCAGAAATTTTTTCAGTAATATTTAGGAAATCAAAAAAACATATGTTTCAAAAGGTAAACAAACAAAAGTAACAAATAAAAAGCATACAAATTGTGAAAAAATTGTTAAATAAAAGAAAAGTTGAAATAAAAATTAAACTAAAACAAAAAGTGAATAACTATTAATTAATTAAACTTGTTTGTGAAGCTTTTATTTGGCTAAATACAAACTTTTAAAATTTTTTTGGTTATGTTAATTTTTTAGAGTTGTAAAAGTGTAAAGTACATATTTGGGTACTTAAGTAATCAATAGTAAAAAAAATTATTCATTTTCTCTTTAATAATTTAACCCGCTACAAACTAATAAAATCAAATAAAATAATAAACAAACAAATATGAAAGATTACCTAAAATAGTTTGTTTGTATTTTCCAAAAATGTTCGTGTTATAAAAAGTATTTAATCGAGTACCGAAAAGAAAACGAGTTAAGTAGTCAAAAGTATCAATATTTTTCAACACTTCAATTATTTGCCATCAGTTGTTGCCTTTATTTTACGAATTTTTAAAAATTTTGCGTTCGCGTACTCTTTTGCACAACAGCTTTTTGTGAGAGAAAATTTTTTAGTTTACTCATTTGCTGAATTTTACTGTAAAAGTACTCAAACGCACCTATTAAGGAGGTTGGTTTCAGTGGCGCTCATTCAAATCGTATACGTGCTGTTTTTGACGAACAGGGTTGCCGTTTTATCCGTTTTATCCGACCAAAATTGTCTGCAAAATCTACCAAAATCCTTTGAAGCCGACCAAATTTTTGATATATTTAAAAACAATTATATCGTCATAAAAATGCAAAAGGGCCTATCATAATTTTTAAAAAATTTCAGTAGCGATACGAATGAGATTACAAAAACCGTTTTTCAGGATAGTGTCATTCATGCGTAATGTGTTAACGATATTAACCAGAAAACCCCGTTGTTATAATCACAATAGCTGCCTTTTTATTCTTAAAATGAACATAGGCCCTTTTGCATTTTATATGACGATATGTATGTATATGTATTTTTGACAAAAAAAGTATAATTTTTATTGGATTAAGCTATAAATCTACATATTATTTTTTTTTTGTTTTTTTTTTGTAATATGCAATTATAGTAAAAATAAAAAGTAAGCCTATGTGCACATCTATTTAATATTTAACGTCCTACGCGTAACCCCTAGTTTTATTAAAAGTTTATTAGCTGGTAACGTTTAACTCATTTAATAACGCTTACAAACTGGAATAATTCATTGATCGTATGCAACAACACATATAGACCACTAATAAAATATGTATCCAAATTTATTAACCTAAGTTTGTCCAATAAAAAAAATATAAAACTTAATAAGACATAGGCTGAGCTCCAATACATCCTAATACCTTGCAGAGAACGTAAAAAATGTATCAAAGAGTTTAACAAGGCATAGTTGGCTTATTGTATACGCGTTAATAACTTGCTCTGTTTTGGAACTCATCTATACTTTCTGCAAGTTCTGCAGTTCTTATACCATTACCTTTATAAAACTAATGGCCATTTTCTCATTAGGCAATTATCTTTTTTCCCAACGAAAGTTTTCTCAATGTCTCATTTGCTTCGATTTTATTGCAAAGCTAACCGGCACTCATCTGCCAATTATTTATTTTCCTTTTATTTGCCGTACAGATAAATTCAATCAGCTGACTCCCAACTTTTACATGTATTTTGAGTGCGTTGCCAGCTTAAAACAATAAGGGTCCTCATGATATCGTTTATAAGTCTCGTAAACTGTGCAAACTGTGCATTCTTACGCCCTCGTAAATGAACTGTCAAAAATTGTATGAGAATTCATTTACACAAACTGCTTAAATTTGCCAAACAATTTTGACTCGTAAACTTACGCAGTTCAATTGTGCATTTATACAGACAAATTTTTTTAATGCTTACCGCCGTTTTCAATGAAAACTTCAAGTGTAAATAAATCACAAACAATAAATTCTTGTAATAATATAAGCATATTAGTCTTTTGGCTTTCTTTATGCATGTTTAAAAACAAATTTCATTTATAATTTACAAATTCCAAGTTTTTTATTTTATTTTTGATTATTTTTTTTTAATATATTTTTTATTGACGTTTCTGTTTGAAATGACATTAATTGTTTAAAATTACACAAAACTTAAAAAGGATCTTCATGAAACGAGTCTCGCAAGTTTAATCATTTGCACAAATGGTAATTTTAAGCAACATCATGAAGACCCTTAATGTTTTTTGTCGGTATATTGAGAAACCCAAAATCGTTAACGGACAGTTTATCGGTCCAATAAATTTATGTTGACATTAAGTAACAGGCAGTTTGTCGATACATTGAGTAAATGGCCATATGTTTCAAAATAGAGTACAAAGCATCCCACTGTTCTACGATTCTTACAACATCTTCCTTTCAGAAGTCCATCTTGTATAAGAAACACCTAATACAGAACAGAATTCCTGAAATTCTTTTATTTATGTTATTCTTTTAGGACTATGTGAAAAAACTTTAAATATTACCACAAAGAACCTTAATATTTTTTGCATTGCTAAGTAAGATTAACTGCCTGGTCATCTATTTCCGGACGAAGACTTCATTCGATTTACTTACATTTAAAACGAAAACAAATTATACAATATTGTCTTGGTTTTTCATGTAATTTAAGCGAACGAAGTCTACGTTCGACATCGATGGATAGGCTATAAGCTTACCAACAGTTCCAGTCATGGCGTGAGCGCCGTTTGTTGCCAATCCGATCAAATTTTGTATAGGAATATTGTTTGTTGATAAAAGTTTTTTATAAGAAGAAAAATTTAAACGGCATCTGACTTGGTATGCTCGAATAAGATGACAAAGCTATCCTTTATAAAAATAACACCGTCAAAGTAACTTGCTCCTAACGTAATATCAATGCCATATCCATAGTTTCATCAACAATCAAAAAAAAAAATTTTGTGTTTGGTAAAAAAGCTATGTGATTTATAATTGTCTGCTATCCGTCCAATTTTCTAAAACTGAACAAAATTAGGTTTAGCCTACCATCCGACCAAACCAAAAATATACGACCAAATTTGGTCGGAAAAGACCATGTTCGGCAACCCTGATGACGAACTAATTCCTGATAACGAAATCAAAGATTTTTGGGTAAACAGTATATATGTAGTACAGAGTCAATTATAGATTTTATATAACTTAAGGTATTCTAGCGTGTATGTGGTAACTAAAAAAAATAATTATCCAAATCAATTTAAAAAAATCTTGCGGATCTGGTAGGCATAAGGACTCAATCATAAGCAAATAAATTAGTTGTGACTTGAAGAGAAGTTTAACTTACGTTGAAGGCTGATTTTTATATCGGAATTGCTACTTCAGCGCTGCAATATGAAGAGTATCTATCGTATTGTAACAGAAAATAAGGAATGAATCTACTTCGTCAATAAAAAACAAATCGATATTTTCTCATTAATAATTTAATTCAACAAGAACGCCAAATAGCCATGGCGCTAGGTAAGATTAGTTTCCATTGGCAGCCGCAATTAAGCATAGCTCACATGGCTCCGGTAATTAATTCCTGTTGTTTTACCATGTTTTACTATTCCACCTCCTTGGGTTATAGGGATACACTAAAGGATATTTCAACTTTTCGTGGTACATACTAGGGTATTCATTCGGTTAACCGTCAACCGGTTAACCGATTAATTACTACCCGATTAACTGATCGGTTAATTTCAAATTGGTTTTTTTCGATTAACGATTAAACCGGTTAATTTCAGTCGATTAACCGATTAACCGAAGTAACAAAATTTTCAATATTTTGTAGTATTATAACATGTTTTTTTGTGTTTTTAATAATTTGTTTCGTCTTATATACAAAATGTATGTGTTTAAAAAAGTGATCTTCATTTTAACCCATTTTCCGCCGACCGGCGACTAAAATTACAATGTTTTTCAATGTTTTTTTATCTTCATCATCGATCAACAGGAATGTGGCGAAAAATGGGTTAAATATTTGATTGCCAACTCCTTTTTTTGTTTCACGTACTTTTTATATGTATGTGTTTAGTTATTTGTTTCTTCTCATATCAGTCTTTTAACAGAATTAACCGAAACAATTAGAGGTGTTAAAAATTTAAAACAACTTTAATGGCACAATGGAGTATTTTATATGTTAAGAGAAATCCTGGAAAAGGACTGAAAAATTAGACATTCATCTTCGATAAGTGAAATAATATTCTCCTAGTCAAATTTTGTTAAACTAAAGAAAAGAGTCGCTTAAATCCTAAACATTTAAAATAAATAACTTTTCTTAGAGATCATTTTATAAGATCTCCTTTAACGATTGAAATAACTAATAAAATTATCTCAGTTTATTTTTGTATAAATATGTAAATATTTGGGGGATTCACAAGGTAGTCATAAAGTCTTATGTCTTAAAATAATTACAGGAAATATATATCGTCGGTTTAATATGCCAACCGGCTAAATCCACTTTTTATGTAAATTGAGATTTTGATGCCGTGTGGTAGAGAAAAATACGCCTCGTCGACCAGCATGTAGTTGTTCTTCTATTTAAGTCTTGAAGTGTGTAAAACTGACTGTAGTTTTAATTTTCTATCAAGCTTCAAATAGGAAAAATAAAAAGTTTATTTTCTTTCCTGTAAAATGTGCTGAAAGTGAGTTAGCAGGTTTGCATATTAAGCCAACTGTTGTAAGCTACAGCTTATAATTTAGATTTCTACTATACAGTTATGACGAATCAATGAACACAGTATTACAATTTTTATTTTGTTTGAAACACAACAATATTTACTTTAAACAATTTTAAATTTTATTTAGGATATTATGACGATATGACTTGATACAACACCTTGTGCATTAATTGGAAAATGCATATTACATATTTATGAATTGTTTTTTTTTTTGCTTGCTCGTTTTAGTTCAAGAATTGTTATGCTTGGTATGTTATTGTTTTTTTTTTTTTGCTTATAAACTCCAAATAATAAGCAATTAATGCATTTTTATATATTGAAATTACTTAATTTATAAAAAAAACTTTATTAATCGGTTAACCGATCAAAAACTAAATTAACCGATTATTAACCGGTTAAGCCAAAACCTCGGTTAATTAATCGAGCGATTAACCGATTAAAGCAAAAGGTCGATTAAATGAATACCCTATTACATACTCAGGGGCAAATCAGTTTGAGGTTATTTCTGGGATCCACAAGGATTCAATTTAACCATAAATGGCTAACTGGCAACAGTTTACGTATCAGGGAGAAGCCGCAGAGATGTATTCCGTTTTATAGTCATACCTTCATTGAGTTCTTCGAACCATATTGTGATGGTAGCGGGCTAGAGGAGCATGACAGTTTACTGTTTGTGTCAATATTCTTTCTCGGACATTAATGAAAAAAAAGTATAATATATGAAAGTATAAGGTTTATGCAAACCTAGTATACGCAAAACATCCGAAATGACGGGGCTCTTTGGGGTCTAAAGATTTTAAGGAGTCTGGAGTTATACCTCAGTTCTTAACTGATGATACATCAAGGCTACAGAAGCCCCCAGCCTAGCAAACTGTGCTGAGGTCTCCGTTAGTATGCTTTCCAAGAAATGCTTCCTGAATTCCGAGGATTCGGAAGATGGTATTGTCCTTCTTTGAAGGAATACTTTCGATACTTTCGGGGAGCATGAGGTGGCACATGCTGCGATGTTTCTAAGGTTCTGTTGCTCTTCGAGAGTGATTATCTGGCCGCTTTACTATTAATTAGAACGTGGATAACCCTGCCAGACATCTCGTCATACTGAATGTTAGGTTTTGCTTAATATCAAATTAACGTCAATTAAAAATATAGTATTTAAAAGAACAATTAAACTAATTTCCATAACAAAACTAAAAAGAAACCCAAGGAATAATGTCGAAAATAATACAAAAAATCCTTAAAAGTTTAAAGAATTCTTATCAAATTTCATGCGACATCTGGCATCCTTTTTTGCGATTTTTTATTTTCGTTTTGGTCATGCTAAAATTATTAAAAATAAAAATGCCACTAAAAGTTGTATGATTTTTTCATAATTTTTTAATTGAATTTTTTTTTCATCCACGATTTTAATTATCTTTGCAGTTAAACTGAAAAAAAACTGAAAATAAAAGATATAAAAAAGAAAATTAATAACTTTCAAGGTAAATGGTTGAAAAGATAAAAATATGAAAAACTTTAATCACAAAACAAAATGCAGACAGACGGCAATGGATAATAAGAAAGAAAGGAGTATGAAATTAAAGCGAAGTGTATGTCTGAAAAAAGGACAACAATTTTGTGTTTTAATTGTAGAATTTCATTAACATTTTATTTTTTATGTCATCAAAAAAGGGTTAACTTTTAATGGGACGAATGTGCTTGGCAAAAACGTACAATTTGTTCTAGTTACTTAAATTTGGTTTTTTTAAATAAAATTTTCTAATTTTAAAACATTATTCAAGGTAAATAAAATTTGTATATTTTTTCTTTCTTAAATCATAATATGATAATCTTTATACTTTAATGAGTAGGATTTTTTTTATTTAAAAAGGGTTGAGAAAAAAAGTCCCAAAAAAATTACTGACCACGATTTGTTTAAAGATGATTTTACATCTTATTGTAGACAAAATGAAATGCTCTTCTAGATCAAGATTCTCATAAAGTACAACAAAGTTAAAAAGGTAAACTAATAATTTCACAAAGACCCCATTAAATTATGTATATCCCCTTTCCATGTTCTGTAAGTTCTGCGTCGAGGAACTTTTTGATTGAAATGTGTGAAATGAAACAAAAATCCCATCAATTTAAACAAACATGAACTTTTGTAATAAGTTTAACTATTTTAAAGCATTCTTTGGCTGTTAAAAGATCTTAACATATTCGTCGATGGCAAACCTTTCGCCAGAACGGCGGTTTCCAAACAACGAAATGGATAACTCTGTACTCTGGCACTTTAGAACACTTTGCCCCCTTTCACACTCGGCAAGTTACTTGCCGACAACAACAAAGTCTGCAAGAAAAAAAAAATTTCAAAAAAATTTGTACAGACTTTGTTGTTGTCGGCAAGTAACTTGCTGAGTGTGAAAGAGGGCTTTGTGAATTTTCCTTGAATCTTAATTTACAAAGTCTTGACAGAAAGAATACAAAAAAACGGAAGAAAAGCAGGCAACATGTTAATAAATTTAAAAATTATAATTACAGCAAATTTCGAACCACCAGTACCACTGGTTAAAGAATGATGGTTGACTCTTGGCTGGCAGGCACCGCAGTGGTGTAGAGGTTAGAACTCAAAGAATTCTGATGAAAGAATATGGTGAATCTTGAAACATGTAAATTCAACCCAGGTTCAATCCCCAGCTCAGCCAAGAAAATTATCAATTAATTTTAATTAAAATAAGTAAAAATAATTTAATGAAAAACAAATTTGATGATCTCAAGCCTACAAAATATCAAAAATATTTACATCGTTCAAAAACTATTCTGGCCGGGAAAGCAGCTTGCGTCATTGTCAATATTTTTTAGGGCAAACAGGGCTTGTCTACCTTAACTGCGTTTTGCGTTTCATTTTGCATCGTTTTTAACCCTACTTTTCAACCTTTTATCGGGTGGAGGGCACCATTTATAATACAGCCGAATTACTGGTGGATACCATTAAAAACTCCCATTCACTACTGATGGAGACCATAACACTCAGGAGCTAATGCTGAAAGGTTCTGGCTTCTTTTACGACGGCTTAGGTTGACCGATGTCTTCAGAGGAGGGCCATATTATTGTGTTACTTGCGCAATATACATACATAAGGGCGATTCTATTCTAGACAACTTTTATGGATGGCGGCATCATCGGGCCGTTTTTTTTACGCGAAAAATTCAATATCTCACGTGGTGGCGATGTCAATTGGCCGCCAAGATTATGTTATTTTACGCCTTTGGACTTCTTTCTTTGGAGTTATTAGAGAGAAAAGGTGTACGTCGATAAACCAGCAGCAATTCAAGAGCTAAAGTATGAGACAATTCGGCACATTAACGGCATAGAACCTCAATTATGCATCATCATCATCGAAAATTCGATCATCGGATGGAGGCCAATATTTTGTTCCATACATAATTGAACCATACCAATATTATTATAATAAAAAGAAATGACGGTAAATTCCTGAATAATTTGTGTTTTATTCAAAATCAACATCGGTCCTTAAAATTATGTATGTATGTATGCACAAAAACTTGTCTTTGTTAAAAAAGAAAAGAAGAATGACTTTCACATTGCTAAGTCATCGTCCAGTCTTGCAATTTCTGTTGCAGCAATTCTTAAGTTTATTGGTGAGAGGGGTGAAAAGATTAGGGAAAAAGTTGCCACAAAATTGCAAATCTGGACGATGACTAAGAATTCTCAAAGAAAATATCAGCTGTAACACAAATTCGATGCTTTTGTCGAATCATATTCGTATCGCAGAGTTAACTACGATTGTTTCTTATATACACAGAAAAAATCAATTTTAACAATGTAAATATTAACCCTGATAACTAACAAATATTAACTAAACAAAATAGTGATGTAAACATGAATTTTATTTACCAAAATCTTTCGTAAAACACCAGGAATAAAACCAAGACAAACTAAAACAATAGAACAAAGTTGAATAGAATAAAAGATAAATAAATAACCTGTAAACCAAATAAAAATAAATACAATTGATACAAGAGCAAACAATAACTTCTAGACAAAATAATATGCCGACATACGCGAAGAAGACTTTCTTAGTTTTATCCTTCCATTAGTATAGAAGGACAAACGTTCTCCCCATATGGCAAACTCTATTGTGGATAAATACAAGACAACAATTTTCATTTTACATGAAAAAAAACTCCAGTTGTGGGTTGCGCAAGGATTATTAAATAATGATATGGGTTCATATGTATCCTTGAAAACGGGTATTTTTGGAACACACACATAGTCGTTGAATTAAAAATGTTTTGCGTTTTTTTTTGTCGTCTGTCAACTGTATATTTTGACTCTATTACGATTATTGTTTTTCGCTAAATGAAAGTTACATCCATATATTTGTATTAATACAAAGAGGGCGGATTTTCCCTCTTTCTTTGTTGCAAAACGCACGCAGAACAAGCGTAAAACCTCATCCGCTTAGTTAACGTTCAAGGCTTTTACAAGTCGAATGAAATTCATAGAGGTGGAGATAAAACATTTTTGTTTACTGTCCTCCTTCTACTTGTTTAACACAAGTTTTTAAGTGATACTTTCCGTTACGGTTTTTAGGTTTCCGCTTGATATTAAAAAGAGTTTCAAATAAAGTATTTTAAGTAACATAAGGGTTGGTACTGTTACTGTTTGGGTAAACATACACTCGTGAAAATTTTTAGTATCTTTTACATAATTAATAATTTTGCAGACTTTTCCCATGCCCAGGAATGTGTAAATTTTTCCTAAAGGGTGTTTGCTTTTTAATTTTTAGAACTTCTGATAGGGATAACTGTAAAAATAGCTGTCATATTAATAAAGTTTGTTTCACTTTTCTTTTCAGTTTACCTTGGCAAATTGCCATGTAAAGACTTACACCAGAACAGCGCCTACAAATCGTGAAAATTTATTTCCCAAATTCGCGACCTGTTGGCAAAACTTATAGAGCACTTCGTCAAGTTTACAGTGCGCATAATCGTCCATCTGAGTCGGTAATACGAATGGATCGATTCTAGCCACATTTACACTTTCGAAATAAGTTCATCCAAATCGATCCAGTACCGTGCGTACAGAAGAACCAATCGCCGCTGTAGAAGTGAGTGTGAGTCTGAGTCCAAAAAGCTCGGTCTCTGCCCGTCCACTGCTTGGAAAATGTTGAGGAAATCTCTTGGCCTACATTAATTGAAGATCCGACTGTTGAAAGAATTAAAGCCAGTGGCACATCAATTGCGTCGTGTGTGTCGTTAATGGGCTGAGAATAAACTGAAAGTTGATAAAGAATTTTATCGCAAAGCCATCTTCAGCGATTAGGCTCATTTCTAGCTTAACGGGTATGTAAGCAAGCAGAATTGTCGTTGTTGGGCCCCCTTTACAATCCGAAAAACTCACTGTTTGGTGCGGTGTACATGCCAAAGGCGTCATCGCCCCTTTTTTCTAAATCTGAAACCTGTGCCAACATTACCGTGACTGGCCAACCCTACAGTTAACAGATTCGTTATTTTTTTTTTTTATTCCTCATATCATATCAAATTATTTGGAGGAGAAATGGTTCCAACAAGAAGGCATAACATGCTATGAAACCAAACGTTTGGAGACCGAATTAACTCAAGAAAAGGACCTGTGAATTGGCCACCTCGTTCGTGTGATTTGACACCTTCGGACTACTTTTTGTGAGGTAAGTCAAATCTCTGGTCTTTACCGATAAACCAGCAACGATTGTTCATTTAAAAGCCAACATTCGAAGCTCTATTGACAAAATAAAACTGGCTATGTTCGAAAAAGTGTTGCAGCATAGGACCGACAAAATGGCGTTCATTAAGCGCAGTCGGGGTGGCCATATGCCAAATTTAACAATAAGCAAAAGTTTTGTGAATTCTTCAAAGAATTTTTCTTTATTTCATATGTTTTAAACAGTTGGTACGCCCCCGAAGTTGTTTGTTTATATTCACCCTTATTGTGTTTGGCGTATTAAAAATACGCCTACGACTGTTTGGTAATAGATTAAAGAGAACGTGAACTTATTTCCTTTAATCTATTACCAAACAGTCGTAGGCGTATTTTAAATACGCCATACACAACAAGGTTAATTATTTGTGGTTTAATGGGAGTGTATTAAATAGCCCTAAAATAATGAATGTCTAAACCACAATTTGGCTGCAACGAACTGAACATTTTCCAGAATTTTGCTAATTTTGTTCCGTTAAAGCTGTTGAATTCCGATATATGTAGCAATCGCAATAAAATTGAATATACTGATAATCAAAGTTATTTTTGGGAGTTAACAATTTTTATTTATTAATAAGATGTGTTAATATGTACTTAATTCCCAATTTTAATTTTTTGATAAATACACTGAAATTTATTGTTGGGGGATAAGCTAGTTCTTATCAGAGCTGTCAGATATGGCGATGTCTCACCAAACGTGGCGATTTTGAAACGTGTTTGGCGGTGGGATTTTGAGGTAACTGGCGATTTACTGTAAAATTATCCATGATAGTTGTGTTGCAGGTAACCATTTTAAGAAATGGTTTTTCTCTGCGTGTAGTGACTGTTACTGGTGCTCAACATCGCCACATGATAACACAGTTATATCTCTTGAAATTTTATGAGATTGAAGTAACAAATATGACATTTCGACAATTTGGAAACCAACAGTTGCTCCCAAAAAAAAACTCTTTTAAAATTAGTAACTCCATCCTTTTCCAGATTTCGGCAAATAATCAATAAAAAATTTTAAAATTACACACTTAAAACGCAATATAAAAAAAAGTTTGCTTGTTTACCCAAACAAAATTACTAACAAATTTTTTCGAGCATAAAAAAGTTCGGAATGTGTGTAAATTGTCAAAAGAAATTGTTGTTGCGAGACAACTTTTTGTTGTTTGAATATAACATTAAGGACTATTTTAAACAAAAGGATGATATTCGTTTTTTTGTTGTTGTCTTTTTTTTAAGGGTAATAATGAAAAAAGCATTTCACTAAATAGTTTCTAATTTATGACATCAAATGTTAAACGACTAATACTACACAGGGCTCTAAATCGTGTAGACATGTTGAGATTTTTTTTCTTTTTTTTTTTGTAAAAAAATTTTGTTATTTTTTCAATTTAATTTTATTTCTTTAGAGGGTGGTTTAAAAGCAATTTAATTTTTAAAATATACATTTTTCACACTTCATTCATAAAATAAATAATTTACAGCAGCTTCTAATTCAATTACTTATTTTATCGAAATTAATTGTGGGCAACTGACATTTGATTTTTGGAAGTTAGTAAATAATATCAATTAAGATAATTAAAAACAATTGGACTTATGTCATTTGTGGGCCATTTGAAATTTACTTAAAATACATACATATTAGTTGAATTCAAACTTTAAGCTTTGTTCACAATGGGAGAAACAATTTCGTTATTTATTCCCAAAGTCTTTCATCTCCTTTTATTTTTCGATCAAAAATGTAACTAAAGTTTTTTTAAAAAGTTGAGTCTAGTTCAACAACAATTTGTATAAAATTGAAAATGACGTTTGTAATACACAATTTAATTTAGTTTAAAATAAAAATGTTAACAAAATGTTAAAAAAACAATTAAGAGTGCTATATTCGGCTGTGCCGAATCTTTTATACCCTCCACCGACAGTTCAATTATTTCAGGAGTGATATCTATTTATTACACTGCTTTACAAATTTTTAATTTGGAAAAGTACCAAGAACGCCACATGCCTAGATAAGTTAATTGGGACCTCCTGAACACGAAAAACGCTGTAATTTTTTTTCCTAAGTACCGTTTTTTAGATAACGGTACTTTTGTGTTTTTCGGTGTATGGTCCCACTCAAACCCTTGTGGAGCCCAACCGAAAAATACGTTAAAACTGATGGATTTAAAAAACACGGAATTTTATATGAGATAAAAATATTGTCGTTCCACAAAATCCTCAAAATCAAATTACGCTTAAAATGTTGGTAATTAAATATACTACTTGGTTAAAAAATAAAACATTCCAGATGTTTCATATAACGTAGAAAAAAAACGAAATAAAAATTAAAAATTTTGAAAAAAACGTAAAAAATAGGCAAATTTTCAGCATATCGACGGAAAAGGCATTCAATTACCTTTCCAACGATATGCCATTTATTTCGATTGGGCTCCACAAGGGTTTGAGAGGGACCATGCATCGAAAAAAAACACAAAAGTACCGTTATCTAAAAAACGGTACTTGGGGAAAAAAATTACAGCGTTTTTCGTGTTCAGGAGGTCCCAATTAACTTATCTAGGCATGTGGCGTTCTTGGTATTTTTTTGGCTGTAAACCAGTGTTATTAATCATCAGCATTAAAATTGGTTGCGGTTTAGACATATGTATATTAAATTATTGACCGACAATTGAGTAAAATATCATGATTCGTAAATGAAAAGCCGAACTCAAAAGATTTTCAGGAGGGGACTTTATATTGGAGCCATGGTAAGCTATGAACCAATTTTCTGCAAAGTGGTTTCAGGTATTCAAAAACATAAGTTTCAATATATTTTAAAACAGCGTTGTAATTAGTTTAAGCGTTTAGAGTGAATTTTAGAAGTCTGCTAAATATGGGATCTAAGGTAAATTATGGACAGAAACTGGGAATTATTTCCTTCCGAAGATTACTTTATATTATATTCAACATTTTTAATTTTTCGAATTTATTCTATGAGCTAAATTTCAGTTATGTATTTTATAAAGCTTTTTTGTAATAGTTCTATTCCTACAATTTTTCAGAAATGACTACAATAGTCTGGTAGTGTATAAAGTCATTTCTGAAAAATTGTAGGAATAGAACTATTACAAAAAAGCTTTATAAAATACAAAACTGAAATTTAGCTCATAGAATAAATTCGAAAAATGAAAAATGTTGAATATAATATAAAGTTACCTTCGGAAGGAAATAATTCCCAGTTTCTATTTGTTAAAATAGTTGAGCTAAATACATTCAATTTATAAAGTAACACTATCCAGTGAGACACAAAGAATGCTGACGACGGCCGTAGCGGGCCAGAAAATGCATTACATTCTGCTGGTGTCTAATAATTGTAAATTTTTCTGTACATTCAATATACCTCATTGCTTTCCAACGGAAGGCTAAGGTAAAATGTAAAAAGAAAATACAATATAATAGTCTGGTAGTGTATAAAGTCATTTCTGAAAAATTGTAGGAATAGAACTATTACAAAAAAGCTTTATAAAATACATAACTGAAATTTAGCTCATAGAATAAATTCGAAAAATTAAAAATGTTGAGTAAATTATGGACCGTATATTACAAAATTCCTAACATTTTTCTGGTCACATGAAACTAAGATCGGCTACGATTTTAGGCGTATTTAATTTATTTACCAGAGTGGGCTTTATATGGGGTCTATAGTAAATTATGGACCGATCATCACGAAATTTTTTAGTGCTATTTCTAGTCCTATAAAACTGTGAAGTATTCAATTTTATTCTGATATTATTATTTATTACGGTTTTAGGCGTACTAAACTGTTTTCCGGGAAAAGGGTTTATATGGGGCCTAGGGTAAATTATGGACCGATCTTCACGAAATTTTACAGTGTGATTTCCAGTCGAATAAAACGAACTTTTTCATTCCGTGCATTAGTTCACCATTTGTGTTAGTTTTTGTAACAAAATTATCAATTTTTTAAGGTGGTGGTTCCACATTTTAGTTCATGGCTCTGATCCTACTGAACCAATTTTGCTGAATTTCAATCTCGTTTGTTCATTATTTTTTTTTTTTTTTTTTTTTTTGAGTTTTTTGAAAGTGAGCGTGTTTTCAACAGATGAGCAGACAGACTTGGCTAAATAGCCTTAGAATTACTCAGGGAGCCATAATATATGAGGAGGTCCATAACAAAACGCAATAATAACACCATAATACTTTTTTGGAAAAACGACAAATGTGATTTAAGTAAGTAGCACATAATTTTTTAAAAAAAAAAATTATTGAGGTAGGTATTATTATCTACCAAAAATAATATTAATCACATATTAATTATTTTATCTGACAGTTAGTTTTAAAGTTATTTAGATAACCAATTTGGAATTATTGCGTTTTGGTCCGAATCCATAGTATTTATTTCATTTTGCTTTAAACTGTATGAAAATATTATTCACAATCAACCTAACGAAAGATAAAATTATTAACTAAGTCTGAGTTCATACGGCTCATGTCTTATTGACAAGATTGCTACTTTATAGGGGAGAGGGACGAGGGGAAAAGAAACGAGTACACAGATGAATGTACTGTCTTTACGTTTTGCTTTTTCATTCGTTGTTTAATTTTGTTATTGTTTTCAATATCAAAAAAGCACATGTCGTCAACATGACATGAATAATTTGAACGCCAATTCATGTTCAAAGAAGAAAAAGGAAGAATCTTGTCAATAAGACATGAGCCGTATGAACTCAGACTAAACAAAAATTCCTTACGTTTTACAGTTATCGAAGAGTTACCACCAGAGCATAATTTATTAATAAAGTTGACTTTTTTTTAAATTTCTTGTAGCGATTTATTGCAATTTTGCTCTGAACCATTATATGCGAAATTGAATTGCAGTGTAGTTATTGAGTTTTTAAATGCTTTAAAATAAAGGTAATATAGATTTCAATGTGTAGAATAGAATTTAATCAAAAAATCAAAAAACTTAAAAAATGTAATTATTGCGTTTCCTGTTAAAGTAGTAAAATCTGAAAATCATTTTAATGTTTTAGTATTATAAAATTAGACTTCTAACGGTTAAACATTTAAGTAGGAAAAAATCTTGTAGTTTTTTAATAGTTGGTTAAATTGTATGTAAATTTCAAGGGCCGATGTTGATTTTGAATAAAACACAAACTATTTAGGAAATTATTGTAATTTTATTTTATTATGATATATTGGTATTACTCAATTATGTATGGAACAAAATATCGGCCAAATGGGCGCCGCGATGGTCCAAATTTTCGATGACCCTGAGGCATAATGGAGGTTCTATGCCGTTAATGTGCCGAATTATCTCATCCTTTAGCTCTTGAATTGTTGCTGGCTTATCGACGTACACCTTTTCTTTCAAATAACCCCAAAGAAAAAAGTCCAACGGTGTCAAATCACATGATCTTGGCGGCCAATTGACATCGCCATTACGTGAGATAACACGGCCATTGAATTTGTTGCGCAAAAGAGCCATTGTTTCGTTAGCTGTGTGGCAAGTGGCACCGTCCTGCTGAAACCACATATCGTCCACATCCATATCTTCCAATTCGGGCCATAAAAAGTTCGTTATCATCTCACGATAGCGAACACCATTCACAGTAACTGCCTGACTGGCGTCATTTTGGAAAAAATACGGCCCGATGATGCCGCCAGCCCATAAACCGCACCAGAGAAATGTCAAATAAAATTCGGAAAAAAACTTGGCGTTTAGGTGTGGTTCACATTCAACATCGGCCCTTACAATTTAACCACCCTTTATTTTAAAATTTAAAAAAAAAATTTATATTTACGATTCATTTCACCAAGTTAAGCTATAACTAACTATTACTGTAACTATCAGTTAACAATATGTTGATTGAAAGTTATAAAATTAGTCAATTATAAACGAACTTGGTCAAATTGGGTGTTAAACATTTAAAAAAAAAAACGTTTAATACTAAAAACAAAAATCAGACGTTCTTTTTACCGAATTAACCCTTTATATAATATATAATATTTTTACACTTACTTTAAGGGTATGTTGCAGAAATACAACATGACGCCGTAAAGGGTTAAACAATACCCTACACAAAAGTATTTACAGACACATTTTCAAAAGTATGGCCTATTTAGAACTATATGAAATCATGCACCCGGCAAAAAAATTATGTTATGCTGTTAATGGGTCGATTACGAATGGCAATACAACTTCAGACTCAGAATCACTTTTTGATTCTATCTAACGATGTCCGTCTGGCTGGCTGGCTGGCTGGCTGTCCATGAAATAATTGGAGATAAACTCATGAAATTCGGTACATAGGTTCTAATTGGCATAATAACAAGCCAATTGAATAGAGGACAAATCCATCCATTATTTCACATACCCCTCATTCAAGCTTTTTCCCGGAATAGGGTCTTTGTGCCCATAAACCATCCTTTCGGTATTGGATTTGAAACCGACAAAAAAAATACGTTGGTGTCATGAAATCCAATGTTGTCGGTTTTTTGTTCGAACTCAAATTATTGTCGGTTTTAGGTGTCACAGAAACCAATGTTATCGGTTTTTATTGAAAATAAACTTGCAGCACTCGTTTTTTTATTTTTTTATTTGGAAACAAATATAGTTGTTAAAAGCCTAATTATACCCTTCACCACAGGTGGTGAATAGGGTATACATAAGTTTGTAATTTCTATAATATTGATGTTAGACCATATAAATTATATATATTCTGGGGCCTTATGAGGAGCGAAGTTGATTTAACGATGTCCGTCTGTCCGTTGAAATGGATTTTCCGAAGACCCCATATATGATGGGGGCCAGGCTATTATACATTAATGTCACATATGGTCCGGAATTGTTTGCTATTGAAATTCAGCAAGATCGGTCCACAAATGGCTGAGATATGAGTAAAAACTACGACTGCCTCAAATTTTTTCCTTTAAAGGTCCAATTAGACGTGACATTACCATACCAACACTGTATTGCCAAAACGACATAAACATACCATACAAACCAATTCAATTTTGGTTTCTACGGTCATACAGTGGCAATGGTAGTACAGTGTTGGTAATGCGGTTTTTTTGTTGTTTTTTTATACCCTTCACTACAAGTGGTGGATTTTATTTGTAATGTGTTTAATTTTACGCATGCACATACACATTAATGCATGTATATGATATGCTGCTCAAATAAAGAAACAAACTCATAGACTCAATATATTTTAACTTGACGCTTCTTCAGTAAAAGCATTCGTAGCCGAGTTGTTAAGTTCTCTCCTCAGACTGATGATATTGCCAGTTCGAATCCCGAAAAAAAAAATTTTTTTTTTAATTTAATTTTTTATTTTCTAAAAAACGATTTTGAGATTATAAAACGAATTTTAAACATCAACTTTGGTAAAAGAGGAAACGGGCTTAGGTACATATATAAATTTTTTGTTTTTTTATATTCTTCGGCATGACGAAATGAAAAGAACGTTATTTATGTATATAACTTTTTGTTCTTATCTCATCATGGTGAAGGGTATATAAGATTCGGCATAGCCGAATATAGCTCTCTTTCTTGGTTTTTATTTTATTTCTTTCAACAGTTGGATTTTTTCCACAGATAGAAGTAAATAAAATTGATAAATTGGCAAAATAGTAATTTTTGCATGTTTCCAGCAGTCTCCGGCAGCGGGCTGCTGCAAACTCGCAAAAGACTTCTTCTTACTTTTTCTGCTGACAGCAAATATGCAACAACAGCAGTGGTCATTTTACTTATTTATAAAGTCAAACAACAAATTTGTTTACATTTTTAATAAACTCGCTATATACCTATATAACGATACCTTCCCATAAGAATATATTAAGCGACACTTTTTTCGAAAATGACTTTTTGATGTGGAACTATACTAGAAGTTAAGCGCCACATTTTGGCCTGGGTTTCGCTGCCCTATCATGGATGCATAGGAAACTAGAGAGAAAATAAAATTGTATCTACCATCAAGTTTTCTCACTGGAATAATGTTGCGCCCTGTAATTTGTATTATCCGCTAAAGAAATTATGCTAAGCCACATTTTTAAATATGTTTTGTATTCTGAAAATCGCTTTCCAAATATGTTCCTTTCAATAAAATGCACAAATAAATAACTAAATGAGACTTTTTTTCGTTTCCTACACAATTTTAGAAATGCCGCTTAATACATTCTTATGGAAAGGTATCGATATGTACATATTTTTACAAAACAATAAAAAAAAGTACAAATGCAATACAAGAATGTAATACAACGATGGAATTTATTTCATGTTTACTGTA
The DNA here is from genome assembly GCA_930367215.1 of Pollenia angustigena. Lineage (NCBI taxonomy): Eukaryota > Metazoa > Arthropoda > Insecta > Diptera > Polleniidae > Pollenia > Pollenia angustigena. The sequence continues at coordinate 48,594,694 of OV884058.1, forward strand.
TTACCACTCCTTTTTTTCTATAATTTACCCTTTATTAAAACCACAGGTTTTAACAATATTTTAGCGCAAATTTCATAATTTCCAAAATTGTCAAACAAAAATTGCATTTAAAGCTGCAAACACATGAGCCAAAAAAAAAGTTTTATTTGTATTCGAAAATAGCAAATCCGACATATTTTCATGACACCAAATAAAACCAATATTCGTTTGCAAAACCGTCAATGAGCAAAACCGACTTGGATTCTGACACCCCTGATTATGTCGGTATTTAGATTAAATTTGGTCCAAACTTATTTTTTCGCAATCAAAGTCATCTCACCAAATTTTATTGAAATCAGTCCATATTTGACCATAACTGCCATACAAATACTACTCCCGAAAATGGCATTTAATAACTTCATTACAAATGTTGGTATTACCATTGGCGATAATAGCTCTTGTGATAGCTACTATGTCGTGACAAAATGTTGTCCTGGTATGTCCATAATTAACCATAAGTCCCATATAAACGCGCATCCTAAAATCTCATATAGATACATTTATAAATCACATTCGGCACAAAGAACTTTTACATGATTCTGAACCTCCTAACATAATTTTGTTCTGGCGGGTTCATTATTGCCCATGGGTCCCAAATCTGGAACACTCGAGGGCTTGACCGACTATACTTTCTTACTTGTTTGGTTTAAGTGTAGTGTCATAATCTGAAATTGGGGTTCCTTATTTAATTAAAACAAGTAAGAAAGTCAAGAAGTCAAGCCCGACCATATGATATCCTACACCACAGTATTTAAAAACACATCATGCTTATGTGTCCATATAAATATTTATCTATGTTTATAAACTTCATGAAAATCGGTTTGAAAGTTTGTGAGAGGCAGAAATTGCCCCCTACCTCCCTTTGTGGTCCTATTTTTGAAAAACTGTATATCTAATGAGTCCATATAGATATGGATCTATCTATGGTTTAAATTTCATTAAAATCGGTTAGAAAGGCAGAAATTGACCCTATCTCAGAAAGAAAAGGCAGAAATTGCCCTATCTCCCCTCGTGATCCTATTTTTTAAAAAATGCATACATTTTGTGTCCATATAGATATGGTTCTATCTGTTTTAAATTTCATTGAAATCGGTTTGATAGTTTCTGAGAGGAAGAAATTCCCCCCTATCTTCCCTCGTGGTCCTACGATTCAGCCCATTTTCAATAAGCTTGGTCCTTGTGCCAATAAGAACCTATGACCCAAATTTCATCAAATTATCCCCAAAATTGCGACCTGTACTTTGCGCACAAGGTTACATGGACAGCCAGCCATCGTTAGCCAGGACATCTTTAGTTCGACTCAGAAAGTGATTCTAAGACGATCGGTATACTTTAAGATGGGTCTAGGACTCTCCACTATTGTGGTGTGGGTATAAAAAAAAAAATAATGAAATTAATAATAAATCAAAAATTTTATTTATTTACAAATTGCCGTTTGCGACAAAAACACGTAAGCGACAATTTTAGCCAAAGTTACTTGTTAAGTAAAAAATTTTTTCAAAAAATATTTCTACACCCTTCAGACAATCGCAAAGCAAAGCAAAACGCGACAATATAACAGTAATGAAGACAACAATTTTGCGCCATTAAACGGAAGTTAAGATTTCGGGCAGTAAGTAACAAAAGGTTTGTGTCACCACTAAATATTTGCTGAATAGCCGAAACCAAAAAGTCTATACAAAACCCATTATAGGGGCTTATAACAGATAGGAGTTTTTATAAAAAATAATGTTTTCTTTTATGCTCTATACCGAATTTCTGTTATACAAAGTTTTTTGTTATTTTTTATTATTTTAGAAATTTAAAAATTTATACAAAACTAGCATTTAACCTGCTACTTCGTAAACGACTCATTTTCTTTCGTGGACATACATATTTCATGCCACAGTTTATGTTTTTAGGATTTAACAAATAAGTTGCAATATTTTTTTTATTTTAGTTCAATAAATTAGGAAATGTAGCACACAAAAAGAAAAGAAAGAAATTTAATTTCCCGTATTTATCTTTTTTATTACTTTTTTGCATAATTTAACATGTTTGTATTTACATATATGTATGTAAATGAATGGAGAAAAATCTTTTGTAAAAAAGAACAAAAATAGGTAAGATTTACTCCCCTTAAACATTCGAATTTCGAAAAAAAAAATATGTTAAGAATGTGATATACATATCGCTCATTTGCTGCAAGACCGGCATAACTCAAAAAATTAAAATTTGGTGTTAGAGATGCAGAATTATTCGCTTTGTTTTCCTTTATATTGTGTATTAAATTTCTTTATACCTTTTATACTTCCCCGTTTGAAGAGAATGTGTCTTCTTTTTTTCTAAGTAGTTAGAGCAAATCAAAAACTTTAAATGCGTTTATCTCGAAATGGATTTTTTTGAGTTATGCCGGTCTTGCAGCAAATGAGCGATATGTACATTAGGGTACATAGTACCATGAAGTGGTCAACCATATGCTAGTAACCACGAAGGTTATACATATATAATCTTTTGTAATTTTTCCCAAAAAAGTTCACGCACCAATTAGTTTTTCTAAACCAATGCAATATTGAACAATTATAATTTTATAATGTGTTTTTTTATTAATTTTTTATTATTTTTTTTCGTTAAAAGAGGTACGTTATGATTTGCGGAAAGATCTCTTACCATCTTTAAATATTAGTGAAATTTTATACTTGAGCTATTTTTTGTTTTAAATAAACATATTAATAATTTTTCTTAACCAAAAATAAAATTAAAAATTTGTAAACTTTATCGCGGTTGATGTGTGAACTTTTTTGACCTTAGCGAAAAAATAAATATATGGGCAAATCCCAGAAACAGTCCACCAGCCAAAAATTTTTCAAATTAATTTTTTTTAATGGAATATAAGACTAGATGTATAATTTCATTTTTATATTAAAAAATATGTATTTCAATGATCATTAATGCAATAATTTTTACAAAATCCTACCCCACTGCTGATTTCTTAATGTTAAACGTGAATTTAGCATTATTTTAGGTGATTTTTGTGCTTAAAATAGAACTAACAGCAGACTTATCAAAATATAAATTTCGTTTAAAATAAAGTTGATATTCATTAGTTAAGAAATTAGTTTAAGAAATGCAATTCATAAAAATATAATTTGTTTTGTTAAAATAAATAAAATATAATAACAAAATAAAACTGGAAAAACGGTAGCGTGCGTTATGTAGCGTGCGTCACAAAGGATTCACTGCTTTTGTCAAAAAATCACAACATTTTTTGGCTACGAATAAGTTCGTTTAGAAGTCTCTTATATTCATCTTTCTTTTAGGAAATAGATTTTGTATACCTTATCATGCCAAATTCGCTAAGAATTAGAAAAACGCACTTCAACCTTTGAAGTTACTTCCACTTTTTGTAGCGTGCGTCACAAAACTTTGTGATCAATGTTTTCGCAAGAAATACTTGCTAAGAAATTATGATATATGCCATTCGTTAGTACATATTATTGTCACTAAATACTATTTCTTAGTTGAAGATATCTTTTTTGAAAGACCAAAAAATGTATATATTTCAATCAGAAAACGGGTGCGAATGTAGCGTTCGTCACGCAGGATTTGCCCATATGTTCCCTTATAGTTTTTCATGATTTATCGGACTGTGCTATGCCAATTTTGAAATTTTAAAAAGTTATGCCCCTAATGTACATGTATGTATATGAACAAAAGTGTTTTGAAAAAAATAAACGAAAATAGTTATGATTTTCACTCCTTAAAAAGGTTAAAATTTAATTTGTATTTTTAGATAAGTTACGATAGTGATATAATCTTTATTTCCTGTCCGCTTATTTTTTTTAAATGAACAACGATTGTCGGGACTGTAAGAAAAGATAAACTTACTGTTTATTGTTGTTGTTTTTGTTTAAGCTTTGATATTGTTACAAGTAAAACTGGGGTTTATAATTCTTATTCGCGTAACAGTTTTATTAGTGTAATATCTTTAGTTTTTTTAATATCTTTTGATGAAGTTTCCTGACGATCTGGCCTTAGCAACCAGTCAACAATAAATTTCAGTTTATCAATAGTATGAAATGGGAATTTAGCACATTTAAGCGAAACCTTGTCAAAATAAATTATTTTATTTTAGTAGATCAAAAAAAAAAACAAATTTGTATTCACTCGACGTTAAAAGCAAAATTTGCATTGTTTGCCTGCAGGGAAACCATAAATATGCAATTGCATGTTTTTCCTTTTGCGACCAATGAAAGTAGAAACAATATATTTATCCGTTTTAGAGCTTTTTATGAATTTTGGCATTGATTTGTTAGTGCATATTTTTTTCATATTTTACCGTTTGCAGCATTTCTTTGAATATTTTAGTTAAAAGAGCCTTTTTGCAGCATTTTTTAAGTGTATAGCGCATATTTTGCCTTTTTAAGGCATATTTTTATACATATATAAACTTTTTTAGATGCCTTTAAGAGATTTCGCAGTGAATATATTTTTTTCGAAAATCTGTTACTTCAATTTCGACATCTACATTTAATGTTTACTCTGCAATCACTAAACATTTATCATTAAGGATAAATGTTATGAGATGTGTATCTAGACCAATCTTTTAGTATACCGATCGACTCAGAATCACTTTTTAAAGTGATCTAACGATGTCCATCCGTCCGTCTGGCTGGCTGTCTCTCCATGTTTGCCTTGTGCGCAAAGTACAAATTCCAAAATTGTTGAATATTGTGTCTTCAAATGAGCCATTTTTAAGGCATATTTTTAGCATTTTTCAGCATATATTTTCCAGTTTTTACTGCATATTTAATGCGCATAAAACGCGTTTTTAGAAAATATTTCTGGTTTCCCTGGTTATAACACTACTAAATCAATTAAAAAAAAATCATTTATCTAATCGCACTATCTAATTCTTTAGAATTGCACAGTAGGGCGAAATCAACCTTTTTGGGAAATAAATCGGAATATAATATTTTTTAAATGTTATTTTGTTTATCATTCGATTTCATGTTTTTTCATATATCAGACGAAACTTTCAACAACGTACTTGATCCATAGCAAAGTACAAGCTTATCTAAAGTACTTCCAGGGAAATTTATAACATCTACAATAGTATGCTTTCTACTTCTTATTATTAATTTCAAATGCAACGAAAACACTTACATTTTCCTACAACTAAACTTTATTTAAATTCTTATTATATTTCTCCATAACACTGCGGGCATGTTTTAATTCCTCTAATAACACTTTCAATTGTGCATTATCTATATTCAGCACATGTGTGGTATTTTGTGGTAAACCATCCACCAGTTCTTGTGAAATTTTTAATTCAAAACGACTGCAATCAATACTATCTGCCGTGGATGGTAAATGTTGTATGGAAGATAATTCATTAACTAGAAAAGTAGATCAAGAATAGTAATTATAAATCATTTTTAAAATAAACAAAACAAATTAGCAAGAAAAAATTTCCTACTTTTAAAAGATTTATCTATTAAACGTTGGCGTATGGCAGGAGCATTTAATGCCAAAACATTGCACATGGCTTCTGCATGTTCTTTTGGGAAACCCAATTGTTGTATTTCCTCATTGAAGACAAGTTCGCTGGCATTGTGCCTGGCAGCATTGTTCAATAGAAAATGTATACAAGCCACTGCTGTTTTGCCGTCAGCAGAAACACCGGAAGTTAAGGATTTTACTTCCATTTCCTATAAATATAAAATAATTGAATACTTTAAATTCTATAATTTTGTTTCTTTAACTTACATCAAAATCTTGTCCTAAGATCTTTTTGGCTACTAAATCAGCCAACGCGTTTAGCTTATTTACTTCCAGTACAGACAGTGTGGATATGATTTCTCCCAACACCCAATCGGGGCAATCACCACCTCCACAAAAACGAAATTTCTGCAAAGACATTGTAATTATTACAAATTAAGTTTTAATTGAGTGTAAACTAGACATTAAAAAAACATAACTTCAAAATTTTATTAGATAACCGATTAAAGATGTTTACACAAGCTCAAAAATACATACACATTAAGTATTTATATCTATCAAAATTTATTTTTACATTAAAGATTTAACAGGCAATTAAATAACACGAGGGTGTAGTAATAAGCACTTTATTTTTAAAGAAAACAATTGGGGTGGTCCTTAAAATAGGCAACAATTCCACTTTTTAAATTTAAAGTTTTTTACTGAATAATATTGATAAAGTTGGTACAATTGTACTTTTTTTGGTACAATTCAAAACCAAAAAGTACGCTGGTACCCCGGTGCCTCATTTGGTACTACATATTTCCAAATTTTTCAAACCTACATATTTATAATTGATATAAAATGAAAACTCGTGTTCTCTGTTCAATGAATATAAGCGCAGTTTAGTGTTTGGTGCAAATAGTCTTGCGAAAATGCAAAATGTCGTAGCTTTTTTATGAAATCTAAGGGAAACTTTATATATTGGTTTTAATAAGATTTGTGTAAGACGTGCTAAGTTCCCATTTTTTCATTTTGATAAATGCACTGAGATTTATTGTTTAGGTTGCTTAGGCCAGCTCATCAGGAAACCTTTTCCAAAGATTTTAGAAAAGCCAAAAATATTATACAAATAAAACCCTAAAAGCGAATAAGTCTTACTTGTACCAATATCAAAGCTTAAACAAAACACCAACAATAAACAGTGAGTTTATCTTTTCTTACATTCCCCTACAATTGGTTAGCTTTTTTCCGACTCGAATTGTAGTTGTAAGTGGGTAAAAAGAAAAAACAAAATAAAAAAACAAATTGCTTCATTTTATTGTCTTCGTAAGACAACAACAAAAAACAATTTGCCAGTTCAGCTTTTTTTGCACGGGCACGTGCAAGTATATTATCAAAGTTATTATTGGGATTACAAAATTTATTATTAATAAGATTTCTGTAAGACGTGCTAAGTTCCCATTTTTTCATATTTGATAAATGCACTGAGATTTATTGTTGAGGGAAAGCTGGCTTCTATGCGCATTTCACTGGTTTTGTTGTTGGATTTAAGACCATTTTGACCATTTGCACAAAACACTTAATCCGCTATCATGAATAGATTCTTGGCACTTGTTCATTGAACGATTGCTTATGCCACATCCTAAATTCGTGCATTTTCTGATGATATTGACAAATTTTTAAAAGAAATAAGAATAAGAATAAGTTCTACATAGTAGAAAATACGACTTCCCCTCAGTTCGAGATTATTTTGGAACGAGTTCATAATATTTTCAAATATTCGTCAACAAGATGGTTGTCACGTCAAGAAGTAATCAACAGAATTTTGGAACAGTGTGAAATTTTACAAGCGCTGAATTAAATTTTATTATATTCGGACTTTCCACTCCTTTCCTGTTTCTGCAGTACATATTGAAAATTGTAAACACAATAAATTTGGAAATGCAATCCGAAGATGCTCGTATGCACATATTTTTAGAACGCTTAAAAATCTTATTTTCTCTTAAAATTCGAGATTGCATTTTAAGAAATATTCGTCAATTTTCCACAAAAAAGACGATAAATTCTAAAAACCCTAAAAACCCCATGATACAGGGGTGGCTAGATCAAATACAATTTGTTTGCCACTATTCCTGAATATTTTGGAAAACTAAATATTTTGAAAAATCCGGGGCTCGAAATTCATTTTTGACCTATGGTTTGTTTGGCAAAGTTTCTTGGAATGAATTATAGAACAAGAATCGCAATGTGCTTTTGACACGAAAAAATTTTACCCACCCTATTCAACAAAAACAAAAGGTACATGTACAATGAATTGTACATGTAAAGTAGAGATAGCAAAAAATACATGAACATTAATAACACAGCCCGACAAAATTAAAAAAGCTTTTTGCTTCTTTGAATTTATCAACTGATTCTAGTTAATTTGTGTGCGCTGAATTCAAAACTGTAATCAGTTTGTCTCTATTAGCTCTAGTTTTCATGATATATTTTCATGATAAATTTTTTATTTACTGTTATAGTTATTGCCAAAAAAAATAAAATTCCCAAATTTTTTTAAGTATTTAACAAGTAAAACTTTTCCATAGGAATTTAAAAAAAATAAAAAGAAGTAAAACTGTTTCATACAGATTTATTAAAATAAAAAATATACTTAAAAAAATTTGGAAATTTTTTGGCAATAACTATAACAGTAAATAAAAAAATTTTGATAGAAAAAATTGGAAAAAAAAAATTTTGGGTAATTGGTAATTGGAGGTCAAAAGAGGAGGGTATAGAAAAGCTATATCATGAAAACTAGAGCTGATTAAGACAAACTGATTACAGTTTTGAATTCAGCGCACACAAATTAAATAGAATCAGTTGATAAATTCAAAGAAGCAAAAATCTTTTTTAATTTTTTCGGGCTGTGTTATTAATGTTCATGTATTTTTTGCTATCTATACTTTACATGTACAATTCATTTGTACATGTACCTTTTGTTTTTGTTGTAAAAAAAATTATAAAAAAATGATTTAGTACTATTGGGGCCGAAAAAGTACGGTTTTAAAAGTTCGTTGGTACGATTTTGGTTATATCGTTTATCATCCCTGTTGTATATACTAAATTCCTTATAGTCTTTGTTGTAACGAATTTATTTACTTTGAATGAGCCAATTTAGACTAGACTAATTGTTTTGGCAGAAAACGACAGTTTGTAGGCGAAAGAGGTGAAGAGAGTCGTTTTCGGTTGGCATAATTTTTAATCCAGCTTCAACCCCGCATTAGCAGAACAAAACCAATACATACACACTTATGAAAAAACAGGTTCAGTGTTTTCTTTTTTGCAAAGCGATTTTAATCGTAAGTTGTTCGCCGTCGTGTTAACATGAATATAAAAACAGAGGGTGGTTGGTCACGCCAAATGTTTTTATGTTTACAGGAACGACCATCAAACGTCAAATAAACAAAAAAATACTAACACATACAAAGCTGCGTGTACGTATACAATTTTATGCCAGAATAATTAATCCAGTGTAGTTTGGAAAGAACAAAAGTTAATGCGACTAAAAATTAGTCTAGTCTAAATTGGCTCAATCAGATCAAAGGCAACAATTTCATATATAATGGGTGATTTTTTAAGAGCTATACGAAAGTTATGCATGATGTCTTTATTTGAATCGATAGTACAGTCCATATGATTTAATGTTTGAAGATTATTTCATGCAAATGTTGACCGTGACTGCGCCTCAAATGGTCCATCAGCTTAGTCCAATTTTGGCATACTCTTTCCAACATTTCGGCTGGTATCTCATGAATAAATGCTTAAATGTATAGAAACCACATGTCATGCAAGTCAAGCTCTTGCGTTTTGGGAAAAAAAAAGTTGGATATCATCTCACGTTGTTGAGTAACAGAGGCCCAATTGCTGCGAATGGCGACGAATCGATAATTGATGGTCATCATTAACACTGGCCGATACAGCTGCGATATTTTCTTCACTTCGCACTCTACGTAAGCGTGTTGGTGGTTTAATGTCCAACAATGTAAATTTGGTGCGAAATTTAGTCACAATAGCCCGAATAGCCGCTTCGGTGGGTCGATTAAACTGACCATAAAATGGAAGAAGCGCGCGATGAACTTTCGTAACAGAGCACGCATTTTGATAATAAAATTCAATAATTTGCAGGCGTTGTTCGTTCATAAGACGATTCATGGTTAAATTACAGACCGAACTGTAGATGTTTGACAGTGAAACAAAACACGAAACGCGCGTTAGCTGTTTAAACCAAAGTTGCCAAAAAGATAATAGCTAAAAAATCACCCGATTAATATGCAATTGGTAAAATACACAACTTAAACTCATTTTACAAAAAGATATCTAGCCACATCGATGGCCTTTTTTAATATTTTGAGTCACCCTACGAATGGCCTCTTGAATCACCTTTGTGTGCATTTTCTATAACATCCATTTAGTTTGAGTGATAAAACAGTCTAGGTTTCTTGGTTCATATCCCTATTTATAGAAATTTCTTTTCAAATTTGCCTAAAAAGTTTGAATTGGTGTCCATTCATGAGCGTCCATTGTAAAGAAGCTCCCATCATCCATGATACATACGATTTATGGCCAGCCTGTAGCCAAAAAATTTTGAAGAAAAGCCCGTATTAGATGTTTGATGATAACTTACTCTTTTGTGAGACTGCTGGTACGGTTTTCTTTGCATATTTGACTACTCTAATTTATAACTCTTTATTTATTTGCCAACGCATGGTAAGATTTTGATGTATATCCAGCAATTTCTACCTTCAACATAGCTCGAGTTTGTTTGCATTGTATAAAAAATTGTTACCGGATCGTCGTTTTCTATTAACCATTTTTTTACTTTCGAAAGCTTTCACTGTCTTATAAAAAAAAGATTTTTCAATTTCGATTTCAGAAAAGTGGCGAAAAAATTAAAATTTTCTTTAATGAGGATTATTTGCACAAATTTTACAAATCAACTTACGACCTTCTAATTCGTTTTATGATATTTTAATACCCTTCACCACAGGTGGTGAAAAGGGTATATATAAGTTTGTCATTCCGTTTGTAATTTCTATAATATTGATGTTAGACCCTATAATGTATATATATTCTGGGTCCTTATGAGGAGCGAAGTTGATTTAACGATGTCCGTCTGTCCGTTAAAATGGATTTTCCGAAGACCCCATATATGATGGGGGCCAGGTAGGCTTGCCAGATCGAAATTGACAAAAAGCTTGACATTAAAAAGAAAAAGCTTGATTTTTCTTGACAGCTTAAAATTCTGTTAACTGAACAAACAAATTTATATTGTTGTTCAGTTTGTTATTTTTACAATACTGATATTATACGTAGCTGATTTCACGATGTCCATCTATCCGTCCGTTGGTTTTTCTGGCCGTGTGTATGTTGAAATGGGCTTTCTAAAGAAGATATTTATATCGTACATAGTACGGAATTGAAATTCGGCCACAAATAGCTATCAGCAATAAATTATGAATGCCTGTTTCTTTTTTCTTTTGGCTGGCGGCAATCGAACCCACAACCCCAAAAATGACAGACTAGCTCAATACCAATAAGTCTACCGGGACACTAATTTCTACACATAAATCTTTATATTTTCTGGTTATAATTTAAGAATTTTATTTTTCAGCTTTCGCATAAAATAAACTTGGTAGAATACTGGTAGTGAAAATAACAAAATCGTGCTATGAATAAACTAGTTATAGACAAATAACTGCCCATTCCATGTGAGATAGGAGAACTTAATTTTACTCAGATATTTCGTATTATATATCAAAATCCAATTTGCTTTCTAAGGCTTATATGGATACATGAAATGAATGGATTATGTTACATATGAAATACAAATAAGACTCTGATAGTCTTTTTGCTAGCTATACATTATACTACTATTCTTTGGGATGCAAATTCCCATAGTTTTTTTCGACAATATATTTTAACTGCAGTTCAAATATAAATAGCACGATCTATAATGGCTAGTTTTTCTTGACTTGTCTGGACAATTTAATGAAAACTTTTTTAAAATTCCAATTTAGATTGGCAAACTAAATTTTTTCTTGATTCTTGACACATATTGAAAAAGCTTAACAATCAAGCCAAATCATTCCCGTCTGGCAACCCTAGGGCCAGGTTATTATAAATTTATGTCACATATGGTCTGGAATTGTTTGCTTTTGAAATTCAGCAACATCGGTCCACAAATGGCTGATTTTTTCCTTTAAAGGTCCAATTAGACGTGACATTACCATACCAACACTGTATTACCAAAACGACATAAACATACCATACAAACCAATTAAATTTTGGTTTCTACGGGCATACAGTTGCTATGGTAATACAATGTTGGTAATGTGGTTTTTTTTTTGTGGTTTTTTTATACCCTTCACTACAAGTGGTGGATTTTATTTGTAATGTGTTTAATTTTACGCATACGCATACACATTAATGCATGTATATGATATGCTGCTCAAATAAAGAAACAAACTCATAGACCCAATATATTTTAATTTAACGCTTCTTCAGTAAAAGCATTCGTAGCCGAGTTGTTAAGTTCTCTCCTGAGACTGCTGATATTGCCAGTTCGAATCCCAAAAAGAATTTTTTTTATTTAATTTTTTTATGTTCTAAAAACTATTTTAAGATTATAAAATGAATTCCAAACATCAACTTTGGCAAAAGAGGAAACGGGCTTAGGTACATATATAAATTTTTTGTTTTTTTATATTCTTCCCAAAAAAAGACATGCAAAAGAAGTAGTAAATGCATGGGTTCCGCGGATAATGCACTGGTTCTTTTTAGGTTAAACATGCATGATTTTAACATTAGCGTGTCATTGGCGAGCATGGGTTCACATTTAGGTAAACGGCTCGTCATTAAAAATATTGCTTAGAACCAATGAAAGTTCAGTGATTAGATCGGGGTTTTCATTGATCTGGAATATTAACTAAAATGAGTGTGAATGAGAAGCAATGAAACTTTAATGATTTTAATGCGTATTTTCATTGGTGCTATTAAAAAAATTTAACTCAATCATTAAATTCAATTGTATATAATATTCGTACCCTTTCAATCCTAAAAGAATACCTAATTATAATGAAAAATTGTTATTCCTAAATAAAAGTTGAATGGGTGCAATGCATGTAATTTTTTATAGGTTCACTTATTTAAAATTTATTCAAATTTTGGAAGGCATTTTTAATTCATTCAAGTAGTTAAGTGCTAAAGAAGTCATGAAAATATCCCAACTAGTGCTGGGAAACTATCGATAGACTCTCGATATTATCGATAGTCTTAAAATATCGAAAATATCGATAGGAAAAATATAAATATCGATATTATTATTATTTAAAATATAGCTATGAAGACATCTAACAGAAGCTATACACACACACACGGTTTTTTGCCTCAAATTTTTACTTGCTACTATTAATTCGCGCTGAATTGCAGCAATGAATACGAACAAGAATGGCAAGTGATATGGATTGCTTAGCTGTGCTTTTTACTGCTTATTATAGGCATTTATGTGGAAATTTATATATGTTCACATAGGGACTAAAATGTCAAATATTGTTGTAATGTTGTAAAAAAAAAATGCAAATCCAAATGCAATTGCAAGCATAGGACAAAACAATGAACGACCATTAGATTGATTACCTTTTTGGGTTTAGAATTTAGAAATTTTTTTAAAGTTGCAATGGAATATCTTATAGTCCCTGTTACTTCAGTTCCTTCAGAAAGGTTCTTATCAATGTTTAAAAAACTGCCATCTAAAATAACGTGCGTATATACATACGTCTCATACATTCAATAAAGTGAAAAAAACAACAGACTGTAACCTTATAAAAAAATAATTAAAGTTTTCCTGCACAAGTACAAACATTCAGTCGATAGTCATATTGATATATCGATAGTGAAATCTGAAATATCGATAAATATCGATAGTAGAAAATATCGATAGTATCCCAGCACTAATCCCGACTACTTGCACAACAGAGATCAGCAATGAGTAGTGAAAAAGTGAGTAGAGCTAAATCATGACTCATAAATTCTTGTACTTATACGCACTCATACTTATTCCAATGTTATTCAAACTCATATTCACTCAAAAGTTTAATTTTATTCATCGTACTCATACTTAGCAACATTTGTAGTGTTTGATTTAGAATCTACTCAGCTCAATGTGTACAGACGAAGCAAAATGCGAGGCTGCCAGATTTGTCCCCGAAATAACAAAGCGACGATTTGGCAATTACAGTTTCCTAAAGTTACATGTATGAAGTGGACGATTTTTCGGCAAATTTGTCTGGCAGCGCTGATTATTAAGTTGTGTGTTTTATCTGTTGTGTAAAACGGTAAATGGATGAGCTAAATGATTTGAATCATTGCGAGTATTGTAAGTATTTTCTTGAAATTATAAATCAAGCTGAGGTCATTTATGAGTATGAGTATAATGTCGACGTCGCATTCATAAATATTTCTCTTGTGAGTATGAGTGAATCAGAGTAGTTTATTTTAAATGATTTCTATGCACTTATACTTACAACTGCATGAGTCAGTATGAGTAGCGAAAAAACGATTCATTGCTGATCTCTGTTGCACAACTTCCAAAGTTTTTTGCTGGGTCGGCATGACGAAATGAAATGTTGGCGCGCCTCAATTAATATTTATTTATACCTATCTAAATAACGTTATTTATGTATATAACTTTTTGTTCTTATCTCATCATGGTGAAGGGTATATAAGATCCGGCATAGCCGAATATAGCACTCTTACTTGATTCTACTTATTATCAATTTATTGAACTGATCTCTAGCCAAATAGTTATAGGGAAAGTGCAGTTACTTTTTACAGGGTCGTTTTTAAAATTTATTCGATTTTAAATCCACTTCATTTCAGTTCCTAGAACATGCCCGATTGCTCTTAAAATCAAAAATTATCAAAATCTTCAGCTTCTTAAAAAAATTTAATAAAATGTTAAAATTTAAATGCAAAATCCTTAGCCCCTGTTTTGTAAATTCTATTAACTGCCTGTTCTTAGTAAACGTAAGCAAGTGAGTGAGTGAGAAATTATATTGAAAACAACAATAAAAAACGAGAATTTGTTAATATTCCTAATAAATTTTTTAAAGAAAAGTAGGAAAACATTTTTTTAATTAGAGTTTTTAGCAGGTTTATAAAATAAGTTCCAGAAAACATTTCTTTTCATTTTTGTATCCATTTTACATAATGAGGCATTTTTGCCTGTGTTGCTCTAATCGTTTTAATGTCTGTAGGTCTACTCGTTTTTTTTTTTATAAAACTAATGGCAAATATTTATTTAGAATAAAAGCTAGTCACGTCAAAGAAGTGCTTATCTAAATACTTAATACTGCAGAATGCACAAGTACTATCTATGTTAAGCTTTTAGGTGCCAATTACTCATATAAAGAAAAATATGTGTAAGAAATTCCCAAGGGACAAATAAAATACTTTTACTTGGATAAAACTAAATAGGGTTTATACATATTTTTTTTAATGTTTATTTTAATATTTTTTCATTTAAATACCCGCCATTTATCCTATAATTAACAAAAATAAAACAAATACTGTTGACTTTTTACATTTATAATTTTTGTGACAAAAGAACATATGTACGTGCGCTTCTAACAAGTTACAATTTATGACACTTGTTGCAAAAGGATACGACTACGAAAAAGATTATAGCGTTAACAAATAAAGCATGTTAACTAGAAAGAAACAAGCAAACAAATCAACAGACGCGTTCTAAACCCACCCCCTCAAAACATATTTTCCGGTACTTTCACATTTATTTGTATTTTAATTTGTCAAGCCGTTTGTTGAAGCAATGGTTTGGAAAAATTAAAACAAGTCCTAAAAGACTATCGGGAACTCTACTTGTATCGCAGTCGAAAAGTAGTTTAAAAAAATATTATGTACATGTCTGTGGTCACAAGTCATAAAAGCCTGTTTTTCAATATTTTCAGTACAGCAGCTTAAAGTTTGGAATCTTCACTGAAAATTAGGAGACGGCTTTTGTTTGGAAAACTTTGCTACAGGTTCCACAGCAACGAATTTCTTTACTTAGTTGTTAAAAAAAATAGTTGTTTATTCTCGTAGTCAAAAGATATTACCGAAAAAGTCACTCAGGGTCTTATGAATTGTTGAACGAAAGAAAGTCAAAAAGTTTAAGTTGAGTTAGGCTATTATTCCAGATAAAATAAATTTACATAAATTATTAGTATATGGCAAAATTTTTGAGATTTGATCTCTTATGTTGAGTTAGGTTGTTATTCTCCTATATAATAATGCATAAAGTTTAAAGAATAACGACTTAAGTTGATTTAGGCAATAACGAAAAGTAATGTTTATATACATATGTTGTAATCCTGAATTGACTTAGGCGGTTATGCCAAAACAGTCATTTAGAAAAATAACTTAAGTTTTTAGGTTTTAAGGGTTAATTGAATTTCTATAACAGACACACAAATGAATGAATGATAGCAAATAGATTTAGACACGCTGAATACGATGGTACTAATAACTCAATTGTGTCCTAACTCGAGTTAGGCTGTTATGGGTTGTGACCACAGATATGTCAAAGAGCTGATAAATATTTGCTCTAGGCAGCTTAATGTTAGTTAAAAGCGTATTAAATAATTTTCAAAACAGCATGCGCACTTTCACCCAAATAGTTCTAAGAGGTGATTCATATAAGCTTTAGGGAGTTAACCATCTGTCCCATCGAACAAGTATGATTAATAGTTTAGGTTAGGTTTGTAAAAATGGCAGTTAGTATCCATCTGACACAATGATTCATTGTTATATCATGCAGTTCCGCTAAAAAGAACCCCCACCGCAAAATTAACCCGAACTTCTAACGAAGTTTAAAATGCGTTCCAGTTTACCGCCAGAGATGTCATACAATCCGTCAAAGGTGGCGGATCCCATTTCGTCCAGTCGTCTTCTCGCCGGTACAGGACAGTGACAGAGAAGGTGTTCTACGTTCTCCTCCTCGACGTCACAGCAGAAGCTGTGCATGCGCTGCAAATAATATTGGACTACCTGTTTCATTTGGATCAAATAGACTACTCCCTCGACTGGTCCAATGTAATGCGAGCATGGACCATGTCATTGTTAAAAAGAGTTTGTAGTGAAACGACATGTCTTCGTTTTTGAACGACATGTTTTCGTTTTTAAACGATTTCAAAGCTAATCCTCTCGATTATGCCATGAAGTAGTTTTAAGACTTCTCCTTTGTAATGCAAAGCTGGGTTATATGGTTCTGCTTTAGGACATCGTAATGTTAAATAGACCATGTTTTTTCCATACATTGGGGTTACCTTTGAACAAGTCCTATTCCCTTATGGGCTATATTTAACATGCGTGTATGGACTAGTCGCATTATTTGCAGGGTGCCTTCCTATTAGACAGTGTCCCGTGACAACATATACCAAAAGTGATACGTCTTCCTTGTTCATTGATGGTAGAGTCATGGTTCCCCTGTCATCTATGCGGGCAACAATTTGCTGGCAGTCCAGTATTCAATGTTCGTGGCCCATCTGTCATTAATAACATCGATAGTCGATCGCCAAAGTTCGAGTTTGCTGGAGAGCAAAGGCTTAAGGACGTACCTAGTCTAGCGAGCTCATCTGCCCTAATGTTTCCCAGTATATCAATATTTATTGATTGAATCTATATATATTAAATATGAACTAACAATAATAAATCAAATCTTATCCTAATACTTTGTTTTATTTCCTGCAAGTACCAGAAAAAATTCATTATTACGGTTTCTGTTCTGTTTATCGCTCTTCTGATTGGGTGAGGGCTCCAGTGTCTCTTCTTCTTAAGCGAGTGTATGAGTATGATCTTGATAATTAAGAGCGGTACGCCTATCAGTGTAAATATCCATGGCAGTCATCGACGACACAGCAGATTGTCTGAGCCAGTCTTCAGCTTCCTTGATCGCAAATAACTCTGCCTGGAAAACGCTACAGTAGTACGGAAGTCTTCGCGATAAGTTGAGGTTGAGCTCCCTTGGGTGTACTCTGAAGCCCACTTATAATTTAGAACCCGGATAGTTTCTACGTATTTGGCGATAAGAAAAATTTTCTCAATCTAATATTTTCTTAAGAAAAGAATTAAATCCGTTTTACCCGAATTTAGATTATTTTCTCTGCATGACCATGGACGTTTGGGACCATAGTATTTCGTATACGCAGATAAGATAAATGTGATAGCCACAAAACAATTAAAACTAATTTCAAGATCGAATGTGGCCAAAATTATTGTGTTTATCTGTGTCAGTACGAGCTTATACCTCGGCGATCTTTCAATGCCTTCACATGTGAATACACAAAAAACAATTTAAGTAAATGACTGGCTGGACTATATACTTCCCCTTGCCCAGTAGTCGGGACTACCTTATCACCATTGCAAAAGCTTCTTAAATTTAAAGGCAACAATCCGTTTTTGTAAAGAAATACCCCTCATTTTAGGTATTTGGGTATTACACACATACACAACTTAATCCCCGAATGAAACTCAACAATTAACAGTCTATCTCTAAACAAGCTTCATTAATTGTATATATCAATATATCCAAAGAATGAAAGGCAGAAAGGTCAGAGTTATTAACTTAATTTTATTAGAAAAAACAAAACAGAGAGATTCCTCTTGGAACTTTTTTATAGTATCGTCCAAAATACATATTAAATAAATACTTCCTGTGTAAGTTGTTTATAAAATGTTACAGCTGCCTGCTGTTTCCTAGTGTAGGGCATACAATCCTTTTGCATTTTTTTTGTACAATGGCTGGTAATTATTTTATTAACTGTTTAAATTTTTTTAGAAATTCAACAAAACTGTTTCGTTTTTGCAAAAAAGATAAATTTGTTATCCTTTACATGGTTAACTGGGAAAATGTTGTTGGTGGTTGCTGGTGGCTAAAGCGTTGGCAGGAATCAAATTTGTATAAAAATGGCTGTGAATTATTTCAAAAAGCACAGTATTCATTTGATATTTGTTAAATAAACAGTGACCAGTCTTAAAGATACAAAAAAAATTAAAATTTCTTTAACATAAACTATAAAAGAAAACATTGCATTTTAAAAGTTTTTTTTTAATTATTTGTTAAAATTATATAATTTTGTGTTTTTAAAAGGTAAAAAAAATAATTAAAAACATTAATAGCCCTGGCCCACAATATCAAAACAAAAATTTCTTTCGCATATTTACATTGAAAACAAAAACAAATTTTTGTTTTTTATTATTGTTTTCAATATAAATATAAGAAAGAAATGTTCTTGTCGACTTCGTGGGCCAGGCAGTAATTTTTTTAAAACCGATAACTAAAAAGCTATAAGGGTAGTGATTTCCGGCAAATTAATCGATACTTCGTCTGTGTTTTCGAATCACATGTATTTTGAATTGTTAAATTGAAGAAATACAGGCCTGTATTGAAAATCACTTTAACTCAAATCACATGTCCGTACTAAAGTCACACGTGTGATATTATTTAAGTGTCCCGTTAATGTGTGTTTTAGTGTGATCTTCAATTTCCGAAAGAAACACAAAAGCGGTTTGACTTTCAGAACATCACAAAATCACACGTGTGATTTCAAAAGCACGTGATTTGATGATTTTCAGAACAGGCCCGATAGTTATTAACATTTAAAAAAAAATAACTATTAGAGTTTCCGTTTCCGGGAAGGATGTGTGGTATTAATTTTCAGGGGTGTGCTGGAAATCGAAAACGTAAAACGCAAGCATTTGGAAGCTGTTTTTAATACACTTTGCATCTAATTTTAATAATTTTTGTTATAAAATTATGTTTAATAGAGAAATATTTGTATAATATTTGTCATAGACATCTTTTATTAAAGTACCCAGCAAAAAACTTTGGAAGTTGTTCAAGTACAAGGGATATTTGCATGACTTCTTGAGCACTTAACTACTTGAATGAATTAAAAATGCCTTCCAAAATTCGAATAAATTTTTAATAAGTGAACCCATGAAAAATTACATGCAATGCACCCATTCAACTCTTATGAAGGAATTACAATTTTTCACTATAATTAGGTATTCTTTGAGGATTGAAAGGGGACCAATATTATATACAATTGACTTTAATGATTATTGAGTTAAATTTTTTTAATATATACATATGGAGGGCTCAGAGCTGAAGCGAACCAAGTCAAAAATAAAAATTCGATAATATTTTGAGTTTGAGTAAGTAAATTTCCACTTATTTCTGGAGCCATTGACATGGGTTTATTACCGTTCCCTTGGGACGAAAACCTTTTTGATTTAGTCCGTTACAGAACTCGATAGAGTTAAACTTTGCGAAGAATTTCACACCAGTTTATATTTATGTAAATACATTTAATATTAATATGTATTTAAATTTGTTATATTTATTTATTTATTAAGGCCTATGCAATAGGTCTGCTTACCTCTGCAACAATACAAAAAACAACAGGCATTTTATTTGAGTAAAATTTACCCGCCGTTGTCAAAATCTTACTACTACATAGGGAAAACAAAAGTAACAATGTTTTTTATAATACATTCCCATAATGCATATAAAAATTAATATCGAGCACCAATGAAAATACGTATTAAAATCATTAATGATTCATTGCTTTTCATTCACACTGATTTCAGTTAATATTCCAGATCAATGAAAACCGCGATCTAATCACTGAACTTTCATTGGTTCTAAGCAATATTTTGAATGACGAGCCGTTTACCTAAATGTGAACCCATGCTCGCCAACGAAACGCTAATGTTAAAATCATGCATGTTTCACCTAAAAAGAACCAGTGCATTATCCGCGGAATCCATGCATTTACTACTTCTTTTGCATGTCTTTTTTTGCTGGGTAATATTATTAAAAAACGACTTTTAAAATTCTTGCGTTTTACGTTTACGATTTCCAGCACACCCCTGTTGAAACCCGGCGTTGCCCGGTGTAAGCCAGCATGGACTTTAATATACAATCTTTAATCACTTCTTTACTTTCAACACTGTAAAAATATTAAATTAAAAGAGCCTTAATATTATTGTATATAGTAAATTAAGACATATACAAAAGTGCATTAATGATGCTGTTGATAGTTTAATTTTCCCCTTTTATAATTCTTTTTGCTTCAAAGTATTCAGGTTTTGTTAACACCTTTTTTAAAATTCAATTTTAATTTACCGAAAGTACAAATTTAAAGCCTGATTTGCCCCACAAGTATATTTTATTTGTTTCAAGTTTGCGCAAAATTAAAAAAAAAAAAAAATTTTTACAAAAAGTATCAAAAGTACGAACTTTAACTCTCTTTTGTCCCTGTGTTTATGTTAAAGAACATACCCAATAAAAAATGGAGCTTTCAACGAAGCAGGTTTGTAAGGGAGAAACATAAGGGTTTCGCTTACCATTGCGCTTACGGAAGACATGAATTTTATATGGCGAGTTCCCATTTTGAAGCCATACATTTTTGACACATAAAGCGCATTATTCAGCGCACATAAATATTGTTGGATGTAACGATCATCTTTACACACTGAATGTTTTTATACAGTTATTTTTTAGTATTCTCCCTTACAAACCTGCTTCGTAGTGAGGGAATGCCGTAGCACTTGAAATGTTATTTTTTTTTATAAAAGTTGTTGAGAGTTCTTTCACTTACTTTACTGCATTTCTGTGTCTTATTGCGTAGCGCATAATTGTTATTGCTTATTTTTTTAAATGTACCTTTAGTGCTTCGCAAAATGGTAAACATTTTTATTGGGTAGGTTGGTTGTAAGTTTGTGGAAATAATTTCGAAGAAAATCTTGTTTACAAAAAGTACGGTTTTTATCTTTTAGTGAAAATTCTTTAAATCTTTGTCACTGGTAATATGTTAAGCATAAAAATAAACTTTTTAAATTTTGCAGTCTAACTTGGGTTGATTAAAAAGTTCACTAAAATTTCACATTTAACCAACTTTAGCCACTTAAAACCCGATTTTTCAAAGGTGACATGCCGATATGGTCCTAGTTTTAAAAAGTTACATAGCGTGTGTCTTCTAAATTAAGGGATAGTTGTTTTTCCCTTACGGCTTCCTGTTCTAGGTTTGGAATTTTTGTATAAATCCTAATATACTATTTAGGTCAAAAATACTTTACACTGTTTTAACTTATTTACCACAGCTTTTGTGAAAAATAAAAATATAAGCTACTTTAAAATTTTTCTTTATTAAGCATTTTACATATATTGCGCGAACTTTTGGCCTTCGAGGGCCCCTAGTGAAATTTGATGCAGAACGTGGAACCTCTAAAGTGCCGTTTTAGTATATTTTTTTGTGAAATTTTGGAATTAGTGCAAAAATGACTCCTTAAAATAAGAGTTAAAGGGTTAATATATTCTAAGAAAAGAATCGCCACACAATTCTACTGAAGACATATGAAATAATTTTTTCGATGTGGTATTTTTATACGAGCCATAGTCAAATATGAACCTATTGTAATACAATTGTATGATTTGACCAGATAATTTAGGTAGCAATTAAATATTTTTAAACCGAATTCAATCTTATTCCAACAAAATTGTATGTTTAATTGCTACATAGACTCTATTACGGAAAGAAGTTTGTATGGGCTATGAGAATTTATGGATCGATTTTTACCAGTTTCAATGGCTTCGTCCATATGATCAAAACTTATGTACCAAATTCAGAAATGTATTTTAAATCTGCCTGTATTGCGCATAAGATTTACACTGACAACCAACCAGACGCACGGATAACGTTTAATTTTTAAATAGATTTCAATCACATCACAAGCTACAAATCTACAAGTAAAATACAAAAGTTTTAAACAAAACCAAAAATGGTTGGTTTTTAAACGTATTGTTGTTTGGTCCTGAAACCTTCTTCTGTTAAATTTTTACTTAAAAAAGTATTGTTTATAGAAAACCCATTTCTTTTTCAGCAAAACCAACAAAATGATGTATATACGATCTGTCCTTTTTGTGGTATTCATTTGTTACTGGTACAGTTATGCCAAAGCTGAAACCGGAGACCTACAGAACTGTGAAGCACAATTAAATAAATATCGTAAATTTCTCCTGCAAGCCATTTTAAGTTTTGAAGATGTCTGTGATGCCTATAACTCAAAAGGAACTCCTCTGGTAGACACCGGCTTTCCGTCACAAATTGCCTTCTTTGGTCGCTATCAGCCCACCGAACAAAAAGGCGAAGTTTGGCATTTTTTTAAAATGTTGATGGCTCAATTTAATGACACGGAATTCTCCAATATTATACGTGATGCTGTTATAGAAAGATGCCGCATGAAATTGCAACAACAACAACAAAGAGATGAAAAACGTAATTCGGTGGTATTGGGCAAGAAACAACGCTTTCATTCGTGGGGCGGTAAAAGAAGTGGTAATGACTTAGAGCAAGAACACACTGAGGATGTCAATTTAGGCTTTTAATTTAACTAAATAAAACTGAAACACTTATAGGGCTGGGATAATTGTAAACTTTGTAAAAATATATGTGTATTTATTCACTATTAAAACAATCAAATGAACTCTTCTTTTTTGTGCAAAAGCAGCACGAACTATTATTAATTGTATTTGTAAAAAAGTGTTTAATAAATTATTGCTTAGCAATTACATTAAAGTAAATTTTGTTGTTTTTATTATATTTTTTACAAGCGCTTACCATTTTTATTTGTGAAAGAATTATTAATGTCAACTAATGTTTACAAATATTTTTAGAAAACAAAAATATTTGAAAAACGTCTCAGCTGTTTGTCAAAATAAGCCAACGAAGCGGTTAAATTGAAGTACAATGCTGCGGCTGATTTACTAATAGTAGTAAATTTAAAGTGACCAGATAAAAAGCTTCGTTCACAATCAAAGAAACATTTTCACTTGGTGTTCATAAAGATTCGTTAAAAAAACATTTTCACTTGGTGTTTCTTTTTCAACCACACACATTTTGCATAAAGAAACCATTTGGAACTTTTTATTTTTTGGTGGTTTCATTTAAACCCAGATTTTGTTAAAAGACTGTTACTCTTCATCGATAGCTTTTAACCAATTAAGGCCAGTTTACACGGTAATACAATGTATTACGACTTTGTAGAATCAAAATATTATGAAATTTTCTCCGTGTTTGAAAGAAAATAATAAAAATTGTTTGTAAGTTTAATTCATGTTTACACGAATGGTATAAGTAAAATCAAAAATAATAACAAAAAAGCAGATGGTTGCAGTTTTAAATATTTACAAAAACAACATGAAAATTTCCTGGGTTGCTTTTAGTTGTTTTAGTAATTTTATAAAAATGCTATCAACTTCAATATACCCTGTTAAAATCAAAGATGTTAAGTAATGATTAGATAATGCTAATGATTGCTAATTAACCTTCTTGTGTTAAATTCTCTCATTCATTAAACAATTAGAATTAGTTCAACTAAGTCCCATTACATAATTGAAATTTTTATTCCAATGGTAAAACTAATTGCAATTAGTTGCCATTAGCAAAAAAAATTGGTTTACCTTCACAATTTGAAATATAATTGACTTCTGCTAATGCAATTAGATATTCAATTACCTCGAATTAGAATCAATTATTTTGATTTGATTATAGTCCAAATAACCTACATTAAAGGAAATAGCACTGTTTTGCAACACACCGCTTACGTCTTAAGGCCTTGTGGAGCGACTATTTTCCTTTGCGGGCATTATTAAAAGTCCAAGGTGGGGTCGCTTGACGGACTCTTCTTTTGAAAAGCTCGTATTGCTGAAAGCGAATATACTCGGTCATTGTAGTTATTAAACAGTAAGTACGTACGTTAAATATGTGTGCGTGTATGTAATATATGTACATAAGTAATATAAAAATATATATGTGTGAAATTCATATTATGAATATTTAAGTTTTTTTTTTTTGTTTTTGAAAATATCAAAATAATTCTATTCGAGCTAATTGAATATCTAATTGCATTATCAGAAGTCAATTAGATTTCTAATTGTAAAGGTAAACCAATTTTTTTAGCTAATGGCAATTAGTTTTACCATTGGAATACAAATTTCAATTATCTTATGGGAATTAGTTGAACTACTTCTAATTGTTTGATGAATTAGAGAATATAAACCAATTGCTAATTCTAATTGGAATTTAACATGTATGGTTAAAATACATCCCTGGTGTGATGAGAATACATAAGTTTCTAAAATGGTTTATAAAAAAAGCATTTACCGACCGCTTGTCTGATTTTGTATCCGTATTCTCTCTTACTCAATACATTTTGCTATTACATGATAAGATTTTTCTCATTCTACAGGAGTATATTGAAGTTGGTAGCATTTGTATACAATTACAAAAACAACTAAAATAAACTCAGGAAATTTTCATGTTGTTTTTGTAAAAATTGTAAAACTGCAACCATCTGTTTTTTTGAATATTATTTTTGTCAAGCTAATAGGGCCTAAATTTCTTCAATGTAAATAAAATTCCATTTTTAATTACAATATTTTGTTCCCGACGTTTTTTTGTTATTATTTTTGATTTTACTTATACCATCCGTGTAAACATAAAGTATGCTCTCTAAACTGGCCTTTATTTTAACATTATAATTTTCAGACACTTCGGATTTATCTTCAGTAATTATGGTTTCTTTATCAAAATTGGAAGCACAAATTCTAATATCCTCTGTTACTTCCCCTTCTTGCTCGTTACTCTTTAATATTAAGTTGATTGGTTCGTTACCTTTTTGAACCTCTTTATATGGATAACATGTCTCATCGAACTTAACATCCCTGGCAGTAACAATATTTTTGGACTTAGTATCCCATAATTTATAACCGTTAGCTACATAACCAATCATAAAAAGACTTCTGCTTTTGTGATCAAGCATCTTTCTATTTTGTTTGGGTATCCAAGCACATGCCTTACACCAAAATATTTTCAGCATTTTGACAGTAGGCTTTGAACTTGCCACGTTGGACTTCTGTTTATGAGATATACGCCTGTTAAGCGGCTCATACACTTGCAATAAAATTGTTCAATTTTCGTATTGTACAATTATATCGCCGATGTGTATGTGATAATCGAAGGTGGCACATTATATTGGCAACAATCAAAAGACTTTTGATTTTTATTTTTCACCGAAAACAAAGTGAAATGTATTGGCAGCATTGTACAATGCTGTTTATGTTATTCCTAAAGGTTATGTTCATCTTTTTATTGAATGAATGAAACTATTGTGCGACTTATTGCATAGTCTGGGTTCACACTATGAAATTTTTCTTTCAGAAAGTCTGAGTTTATAGGTGAGAGAGGAGAAAACAAAAGCATGTTCTCTTCCCCTCTCACCAATAAACTCAGACTTTCTGAAAGAAAACTTTCATGGTGTGATCCCAGACATAGTATAGGACAAAATGGAAATAAAATGGCGAATATAATATACAATAATATTGCAAGTGTATGGGCCGCTTTAAGGCTAGATTACACTATTAACATTTATTTTATTTACAAAGTGTGATAGTGTGAATGCAATGTGTCACGAAAATCACAAGTATTATGAAAAAAATTTGACATCCCATACGGCTTCATCGTTTTTTGAAAATTTTCTTAACAATAATACTTTTCATTAGATCAGGGTTGCATTTTTTTCATGCGTGAGTGCTTATACTTTGTGTGATGGTGTGAACACAAACTGTCATGTTTCATTAGATTTCTATCTCACAAAGTATTATGGAATACGTAAGACTTGTGAGATATTCGCACCTATCGTGAATAAAAATTCCTAGGGAGTTTTTTCCCATTTGTGCAATTGAATTAACATAGGAAAAATTGAAAAAACTAGGCTTTAGTGGCACAATTACTAAAATCTGCTTTACTTTATTATTAAAAAATTCTGAAAATCGTTGCTAGGTAAATTCCCAAAAATGTCCCTATTTTCGGCGCTGCCACTACATTGCCTGATTTGAATTTTTCCCGTTGCTAACTTTTGTTGCAAGCGTGTCATCATCGCATATTTGTATTAATACCAGTGTTGCCACTTTGTGGGTAATTACCCGAATTTGGTATAATTTTTACTGTCTTGGGTAGAGCGTGGGTAATTTCTCATAGGTGTAATTCAGGTGTAATTTGAAATTCTTACTACATAAGGTATAAGGGGTGAAATGGTAGACAATACAAAAAAATTAATTTTAATTGCAGTTTAATACACGGCATTGCCAATTGAAACTGACTCTAAACAAATAGGCACCGCACCTATCTTTGACGAAATTTTGTTCCTCTTTTCCGAGCACTGTTGTTGACCTCCAAGACGTCAATTGTTGCTAATTTATCAGCACAAACCAGTGACTTCACAGCCCTACGGAAAACAATCAAGAGGTGTCACATCGCACGGCCTTGAAGTCTAATTAACAGGTTATTTTCTCTAAATCGCCTTCATTTGTGAAAAATAAGTTACGATCGATCGCATGAAAAAGTGAGAGCAGTATGACAGTTCTTTTGACAGCTAACATTTCGTTAGTTCTTTCGGGCTAAAAAAAACACCCATCATAAAGGAATGGCAATGATCATTTTTCCTTTGTAAATGTCTTTCATTAAATGAAACTTAAATTTTTTATCAGGTGTAATTTTATTTCAATCGGGTAATTTTGCTTCATCTCAAGTGTAATTTTGAATTTTGCTGGTGGTAACACTGATTAATACAAATACAATTGTTATTATCAACCAGCTGTTGGCGTGACGTAGAAAAAGACTTTTGTCACAACTCTTGTGTTTTGTTTTAAAAATATGAATATATTTTTTATTTTACATCAAAGGTGAAACCAAATAATATTAATTATAAATAAAAAACAAATTGAAATGAGGTGTGCAGTGAAAAATTGCAATAATCATAATAAGTCTAAACAGTGCACAATAAGTTTTTTTACCTTTCCGTCAAATGCTAAACTGTTAAAGGAATGGAAAAGTTTCTGTGGCCGTGATAAAAAAATGAATGTAAAGACGTCGCAAATCTGTATGGAACATTTTAAACCCGATGATTTCGAAAACAATTTGCAATTTGAAATGGGTAAATGGGAAGATACATACTTATATACAAAACAAAAACATAGTTTAACTTTTTAAAAATCCTGCATTAGGTTTTAGCAGAAAACGATTCTTGAAGCGCGGTGTTGTGCCAACAATACATAAAGTGTCTTCTATGGACGAAAAACGTCATAAGCAGCGAATTCAGAGAAGGGAAAATGAAAAAATTGTTGAAATACTCATTAAAGAACACGATGAGGAGTCTGCTTTGGTTAATGGTAAGAAAAGTAAATACTTGAAATTAGAATGCCGCTTACGATTATTTTAAGTAGATGTACATGAACCACCTGTGCAGGATATAGATACTAAATTATTCATGGACCGCCAATTTATTCAAGAACCTGTCGAGCTTTCGGAGCCACAGAAGGAAAACTTTCTAAAAAATAATTATAAACAAAATGAAATCGAATGCTTTAAAGAGGAAATGTGTGTTGGATATAACATTGAAATGGAAAACTTAAAAGAGGAAATGTATGTTGAATATGGCACTTAAGATTTGTTTGTTTTTAATAAATAACTTAACTTTTAGAGAACGCCTTCATAAAGAAAACTCTGCTCTAAAGGAAACTTCGAAAAAACAAACAGCTGAATTAAAATATTTAATGGAGAAAAGAGATAAAGTTCTAAAAATGTAAGAAAATATTCTGAAAAACTTGAGAACTCGAATGAGAAGAGCTAATTAAGAATTAACCAATTTTTTTAGGTTTTTTAAATAAAGGTCTAGTCGCACAATTAAAAGCTAATGTCAAGAACATTAATGGATCTTAGAAGAAGTAATCCTAACCATTACTTTTTACGCAACGAGCGCTTAACGATATAAGCTGTTGCATAAAAATCATTACCCCTGCAACCATGGGATAAAAAAATTCATGAAACAATATAAAATTGTTTGCTATTGCATTTAATTTAATTAAAAATAAACCACGACCATTATTAGTTTTAATCATAGCTGTAAGATGTAAATATAGGTATATAAAAAATTAAATACTTTTTGTTAATTTATAATTTGTATTTTAGATTAAAAAATTTAAACAATTTCAATTTCATACAAAGTGTATGTTTTATTAAAATGATTTTGTTATAAATGGGTCAATTGCAAATGGCAACACAACAAAAGTTGAGTTGCCAGCCGCGATATCAGGCAACGCCGATCGTTAGGGCACTGCTACACGTTCAATAAATATCGTGATATTTGGATCGCGATCCATTTTAAAATATTGATAGATCACGCGCGTATGCTACATGTTCAATATTTATCGCGTCAGTAATTATATTATTTTTGTGCTGTGCGGGTCGTTTATCAATGTCGCGAGAAAACCAAAAGAAAGCCTGTTAACCTATTTTGCTTTCTTTTTCATTGAAGAAAAAAGTGGAAAGAAAAATTTGGAGAAAAAGTTGTTGCAGGATCGGAAAAAATACACAAATTTTGTAAATTGTTTTGCCTTTTATTTGTTTTATTTTTTCCACTGCGTATTTTCTTTTATTTGTCACTTTTTGCTGCGTATCATGATTTAATATCATGAAAATGCTACACGTTCAATATTTATCACGCGATCCACGATCCGCAATCTGGATTTCATATTTTAGGCCATTCTGCGATATGGATCGCGATCCATCAATATTGCTTGCTACACGTTCAATAAATATCGTGATACTAGAAATATCACGATATTTATTGAACGTGTAGCAGTGCCCTTAAAATATACAAAAATTTTTTCTTGTAAAAAAATAAAACATGAGCGGCTTTGCATGATTTCGCTGCTGGCAACTGAACTAAATGAAGTTGACCCATAAGTTTTAAAGCATCGAATGAAATTCTGATACATACATATCGTCACCTTAGCCACAAAAGGTCCTATATATTTCTAATATACTGGCCACAAAAAGGGTGACTATTTAAAGTGATAAATTGCCTTCAACTGTTTATTAGGGTGGCCATTATTTCTTTTTTTTACAAACCCCTTAGAATGATTTCAAATTAGAAAAAAATATATATAAAAAATTTTAGATCGTTTAGCCCACAAAGTTTGCTAAAATGCTATTTTTCTCACTATGGGTCGCTTTAATTGTTGATGACTTCCGTAATATTTAAAGGGTGGTTAAATTGTAAGGGCCGATGTTAAATGTGAACCACACCTAAACGCCAAGTTTTTTTCCGAATTTTATTTGACATTTCTCTATTTCAGACTTACTCAATTTGAACCATGGAGAGATACACAATCCAACAACGTGTTAAAGTTATCCAGACTTATTATGAAAATGGGCGTTCAAATCAAAATGCATATCGTGCACTTCGTGATTTTTTTGGTCAATTTGATCGTCCAAATGTGCGTACAATCGCAAAAATCGTGGAAAAATTCGACAAACCGGGTATGTAGAAGATGTGAGAACACCAGTGCATGCTCGTACAGCTCGTACTGCAGGAAATATATTTTAGAGAAAACCCTTATTTACAAATATTCTAGGGCTATATCTTATGAACAATGTTGCTCTGTATTAGTTTTCTTTAACATGGATATTTTATCCAGAAAAAACCAAATTAAAAAATAACACCGAAATTTTCACATATCTTCGCATTCTTTGCCTGGTGATTACACTACGTGACAAATTTTCAACAAAGTCGTAACCAAATGATTCTGACAGCTTATCTTTATGTAAAACTTTCCCCTGAATCCGAAAATGAAGTCAGAATTGTCAAAAGTATAACAGTTTTTGAGATATTCCAAAATAACCGTTATTTGTGTTTTTGAAAAGATGATGTGACTGAAATGCAAATATCTTCAACAATTTTAAACGGACTACATATGTATTTCTTTCTTTTTATTGAGAGGTTATAAAATTTATTAAATAACCATGGTCGTTTGAAGAGATGAGTCATTAAATGGCAGAGTTATAGTGGACAAAACTTCATTATAAATGTTATGATTTTGTTCAATTTTGCTCTTTTCAAGTTATTGTAACCCTAGTTATTGATTTTGTTCAATTTTGCTCTTTTCAAGTTATTGTAACCCTAAGTTATTGTAACCCCAGGTCTACACCAGCCATCGGCAAAATCAGGGCGCCGCGTTTTCTCTTTTCTCTTTTATTCTCTTGTATGCTCTTTTATTACGTACATGTGCACACATATTGCAGAGAATTTAACAACATTAACAACAACATATGTAAAATTCATACAACGCATATAATCGCAAAATGTAATAGTATAGGTTGCCGATGGCAGGTCTACACTAAAGATAAATATCTCAGCCAGTTGGCAATAACGTCGGCAGAATAACAAAGCAATATTTATTATTGCTCAGCTTATGTTATATAAGGCGACCAGATTTTGAAAATAAAAATAGAGGACATAAAGAAAAAAAGTAAAAAATATTTTTGACTTCAAGATTTTGTACTTATATTACAGACAAATTTACATCCCCATATTTATATACTTATAGTAAATTAAAAAAAAATAACATATTGTCGGCTTAATATGCAAACCTGCTAAATCCACTTTTTAAGTAAATTGAGATTTTGATTCCGTTGGGTAGAGAAAAATATGCCTCGTGGACCAGCAATTTGAGTATTGAAGTGTGTCAAATCAACTATATTTTTTTGTTTCCTCTCAAGCATTTGTTGAAAGGGAGTTAGCAGGTTTGGATATTAAGCAGACGATATATAAAAATTTACATTAACTTAAGTAAAATTATATTCAACATTTTTCATTTTTCGAATTTATTCTATGAGCTAAATTTCAGTTATGTATTTTATAAAGCTTTTTTGTAATAGTTCTATTCCTACAATTTTTCAGAAATGACTTTATACACTACCAGACTATTATATTGTATTTTCTATTTACATTTTACCTTAGCCTTCCGTTGGAAATACATTCAATTTATAAAGCAACACTATCCAGTGAGACACAAAGAATGCTGACGACGGCCGTAGCGGGCCAGAAAATGCATTACATTCTGCTGGTGTCTAATAATTGTAAATTTTTCTGTACATTCAATATACCTCATTGCTTTCCAACGGAAGGCTAAGGTAAAATGTAAATAGAAAATACAATATAATAGTCTGGTAGTGTATAAAGTCATTTCTGAAAAATTGTAGGAATAGAACTATTACAAAAAAGCTTTATAAAATACATAACTGAAATTTAGCTCATAGAATAAATTCGAAAAATGAAAAATGTTGAATATAATATAAAGTTACCTTCGGAAGGAAATAATTCCCAGTTTCTATTAAGTAAAATTAGTTTGAAAAAATAACGAAACTTAAAAATGCATTGGAGTTACTTGTTCAAAATTTTATACTGCAAGTGTATGAGAGTTAAGTAGGCATATGAACAGAACAAGCATGGCACGACATTTACCATACGATTTGACAGAAAAGACCAGTGATCGCCGTGAAATAAAACTAATTTTAAATTATAAAAATAAAATCAAATATTGGTCATGCTTTAAAAAAAAAGAGGACAAAGATGACAGATTATGAAAAAAAGATGTTAAAAGAGGACAAAAATTTTATAGAGGACAGCCAGTTAAAATAGATGATTGTCCTCTAAAAAAATAGTAAATACAATGTTGCAAATTATAAATGGACAATATCGAGAATTAATTTTAAGTCAGATACTGAAAGTTTAGCACAAAATTATAGACATTTAATTTATAAAAATAGAAACGGAAGTTAAAAATTTATTTAAACTGTAATAGATTAGGTTAGAATTGGAAAACCTTTTTTGTATTTGCATTGGGAAACCTTTTTTGTATTTAAATGAAAATTGTTATCAGCATTTTTGTTAAATTTGTTTAATTTGTTAAATTTGTTACAATTTTTAATTTTTTGTCAAACATTAAAGAAAAAAACCCTGAAGAAGGCACACAACGGAGTGCCGAAATATTGGATTAAATAAATTTAATTTGTTTTATAAAAAAAGAGACCTCAAGCTTAATTAAATAATAATACTAATAAAATTATCATAATTATTATGTGGAGTTCCATGCATATATTATTGGAAGATATGGGCATAAAACATGATTAGAAATATGTACATATATATAAAATATTCAAAATATGCTTTAACCCTGCCTTTACACATGCAAGTAGTGGCATGCCACTGTTGTATACATATTTTTTTGCCCCCTACTTCCCCTTGTGGTCCGGTTTTTGAAAAACTGTACAGCTTATGTTTTAAATTTCATTAATATCGGTTTAAAAGGCGGAAATTGCCCCTATTTCCCTTCGTGGCCCTATTTTTTAAAAAATGCATACCTTTTGTCTCCATATAGATATGGTTCTATCTATGTTTTAAATTTCATTAAAATCGGTTTGATAATTTCTTAGAGGAAGACATTTCCCATTATCTTCCCTCGTGGTCCTACGGCCCATTTTCAAAAGGCTTGGTCCTTGTGCCAATAAGAATATATGTCCCAAATTTTATCAAATTATCTTCAAAATTGCGACCTGTACTTTGCGCACAAGGTTACACGGACATCGTTAGTTCGACTCAAAAAAAGATTCTGAGTCGATCGGTACACTTAAAGGTCGGTATAGGATCAATATTTTTAAGGTGTTACTCACATCAGCACAAATGCATAATATCCTCTCCACTATTGTGGTGTGGGAATAAAAACGTGAGCAGTAAATTGATCAAACTTTGAACTCAAATGTGGACCAACCTCTCTAAAAAATTGATATTTCTGTTAGAAAAACTAACATTAATTGGTGGCGAAATGTACCTATTGTTATTAAATTTTGTACAAACTCGTTTCATAAGACTAGAGATTACGCCTCTAAATTTTATGCAGATTGGTCCATACATAACCATAGCTCCCAAATAAATCCCAATCTCGGAAAACACTTTAGTACTCCTAAAACTTTAACGAATAACCATATTATAGTACAATTTGGTCCGTCATAGTTTTGTAGGACTAGAAATCACACAAAAGAATTAAGTGAAGATCGGTACATAATTTACCAAAGCCCACTCTCGGAAAACACTTTAGTACGCCTAAACCTGTAAGGAATAATGCTATTGTAGTAAACTTAGGTCTGTAATAGTTTCATTTCCATATAAAGCCAACTCTGGGAAATCATTTAAATTCACCTCAAACCGTTACAAATATAGAGGTTGTGGTGAAATGTATTCTAATTTAAGTTTATGTGACTAGAAATAACAGCATTCAATTTTGTAATAGTCGCACAACTGTATTGAAATTTGGTCCAATTGAAGTTGTTATACCCACACCACAATAGTGGAGAGGGTCCCAGCGGGAAAACTCAGAAGACCTTCTTACTTCAGGCCTTTTTAAATGCCTGCTTAAAAAATTTTTTGATTTAATTACTATTCTTACGTAACTGCAAAAGAATGCCTCATAGAAGGCATCCACACTCGCTTCAATGAGAAACGAGAAAAGAAGGAGTAACATTTCTTGTTTTGTTTTTTTGCACAAGCAAAAGCAAACGAATTCAGATCCCTTTACAAAAACAAAGTAATATATGTTGTAAATCATTTTAGTTGAAGTTGAAAAGAGAAAGAATAAAATTTTTTGTTTTGTTTTTTTCGCCAAAGCGAAAGAATTCAGATCCCGTTATAAAAACAAAGTAACAAAGTAGGTGCATATTAAAATACAAAATTAAAACAATAATGTCAATCATTTTAGTTGAGTTTTGTTCATTAGGGAAGATAGGTACTTGTGCTTAAAAGTTTTTTTTTTATTATATACTTTTATTTACAATCTATTTTACAATATTTAGCAAATTTGATTATTTCACTAAAAAAATAGGTATCACATGTGTTATTAAACTAGAATAAGTTTAATAAAATACCTATATGAGTTTTAAAAAGAGTCATTAATTGAAAGGCTTTTTAACATACCTTTCTTAAAAACCCTTCAAGATAACCTTTTTTCTAAGGCCTTTTGACAGTCATTCTATGGAAAGCCTTCTAAAGAAAGGAAAGCGGAAGGCCTTCTCCGCAATGACAACGCGTTTAAAAAAGATATGAGTATGGAATGGAGCGAGAAGGCCTTGTTTATCCAAAAGAAGGGGTACAGAGGCCTTCCTTCTTTTTCCCGCTGGGGTATTACCTTAAAGTACACCGATCGACTCAGAATCACTTTCTGAGTTGATTTAACGATGTCCGTCCGGCTGGCTGTCCATGTAACCTTGTGCGCAAAGTACAGGCCGCAATTTTAGAGATAATTTAATTTGGCACATTGATTCTTATTGGCACAAGGACCAAGCCCATTGAAAATGGGCCAAATCGTAGGACCACGACGGGAGATAGGGGGCAATTTCAAATTTCTAGCAAAAACTATCAAATCGATTTTAATGAAATTTAAATTGTGGATAGATCCATATAACTACGGACACATAAGTTATGCATTTAAAAAAAAATAGGACCATGAGGGGAGATGGGGGGCAATATTTGCCTCTCAGAAAATATCAAACCGATTTTATTGAAATTTAAAATGTAGATAGATCCCTATTCATATAGCCATACACTCTCGAAAATTTGATTTTAAAGACTGTGGTGTATGGTATCATATGGTCGGGCTTGACCGACTATACTATATACCGACTAACAAGTATAATACCATGTTGGAATAAACAGGTGGCAGCACTACGCCAGATGACGATTTTTTGCTCTTGCATTGTTTGTCTAGGTTTATGTCAAAGTTTTGTTTATGTTTACAAAAAGTCCACGTTTTGTGCTGTGATTATTGTATTTTATTAAAGTTTTTGATAATTTTAAATTAAAATAAATAAGATATTGACCATAATTAAATAAAAATTGGCTAAAAATTTATTTATTTCATCACGTTCAGCGGCACGCTTTGATTTTTGTTTAAAGTACTTTTTGACGTAAACGGTGATATAATTTCCATTTTTTTTGTTATGTAGTATTTGTTGCCGTAGCGATGCCACCTACTTATTCCACCATGTTTAATACTAGATGTCACTCTACAAAATTTGTTCCATAGGTCCAATGTCCACTTCTCCCTTAATTCCACTTTAAAACTTGTACGAATAATAATTTAACACGAATTAGGTCCAATAAAGTTTAATATGACTACACCCAGAGAAAAAACATGTTTTAATATGGTCACCTCCAACAAAACAGTTTTTTAAGACAATTTTAAGCATATGTTCAATTTCACCATTTTATAGTTAAATTAATCCTCCATCAAGAAGCCACAACCGTTTTATGGTTGCCTCCGAACATGTGATAGCCAATTATAACAAAATATGTTTAACACTTATAATAGTATGGTTGGTTTTCAACCATAGAATGTTGCTCTTGGAAAAGAGGAAAATGCTATTGTTAATTTAAAAACAAATTATTGTCATATTTAACCATAACATGCTTAGAGGCAACCATTATATGATCGTGACTTCTCAATGGAGGACTAATTTAACCATAACATTGTTATCGGTGACAATAATATGGTTAAATTAAACATTTAATCATATTATTAAAATTTTCTTTAAAAATTGTTTTGTTGTAGGTGACCATATATAAACAAGTTTTTTCTCTGCGTGTAGAAATAAAAGTATACAATTTACTGCCATAATATTTTGAAATATTCTTTCTGACAAGTATTTAAATAGATACATATTAAAAAATAACAAAACGCTCTTAAGAATTATGAGTTTATCACTTAAAAGTAAGCAAGTAAGAGTTCTTTAATACTCCTCATCGAAATTTCGAATAATTCAGGAGTGGGCTTTACAAACCTGACCTCACAGTATTATAATTTGTTGCCTAATTTAAATAAAGTATCCTTATTTGTTTCAGAAATATAATAAGGCGTAAATATTAGACCTATCTTAAATTATAGATCCTTCATCACAAAATTTTGTAGAGTGATTTCTGAAGAAACCTAAGCTTGTCCAAATTGCAAAACAATAATAAAAATATTTTAGAATTTAATGCTTCTTAAATCGCTTTTCGGAAGAAGGCTCTATGGTAAATTATGGGCCGATTAACTCATAATTGCTTGGTGATATTTCAACCACGATTTTTTTTACGATTTTACACTCAAAAGAAATATCAACCCATCTGTACTCAAATCAATCCGAAGCGGTATATATACATAAGTGCTGGAAAACTATCGATAAAATACAGCTATGAAGACTTGTTACAGCAGCTATACACACACAGTTTTTTGCCACAAGTTTTTACTTGCTATTATTAATTCGCGCAGAATTACAGCAATGAGTACAAACAACCAGAATGGCAAGTGGTATGGATTGTTTAGCTGTGCTTTTTATTGCTAATTAAAGGCATTTATGTGGAAATTTGTATATGTTTACATAGGGACTGAAATGTCAAAATGCAAATCCAAATGCAATTGCGAGCATAGAACAAAACAATGAACGTTCACTAGAGGATAAGTCCGCTAGATTGATTACCTTTTTGGGTTGAGAATCAAAACTAATTTAGAAAATTATTTAAAGTTGCAATAGAATATCTTATAGTCCCTGCTACTTCGGTTCCTTCAGAAAGGTATTTATCAATTTTTAAAAAACTGTCATCTAAAATAACTTTCGTTTATACATACATATGTACGTCTCATACGTTCAATAAAGTGATAAAAACAACGAACTGTAACTTGATAAAAACTAGTTAAAGTTTTCCTGCACAAGTACAAACATTCAGTCGATAGTAATATCGATATATCAATAGTGAAATCTGAACTATCGAAAGTAGAAAATATCGATAGTATCCCAGCACTAGTATATATGTATAGTACGGTGAGCACGGATTTTCTTGAATAGAGTACAGACAGATTGGTATAAGTACGGATTTTGACTCGCGAAATACTTATTCATATTCAATCCCGAATTCGTACTTAAAATAATCCAAAAATAAGATTGATTTAAGTACAACTAAGATTAAACTAATCTCAAAATGCGCTTGATTCAAGTATAATTAAGCTGATTCAATCCCGAATTATTTGAAATAAACCAAAAGTGAAATGAGAAGGACAATTTTATAATGATTGATTTACTAACCCGTTTTACACCTTACAGAATTTTAATTATAAAACACCAGCATTATTCCCAAAATGATTTTTACTTAAAAACTTAATGTACATATCAAGGCGAATTAACTACAGGTGGTGTCGAAACGGCATCTGATTTTGACAGTTCGAGCTTATTTGTTTTGATTTGTTAGTGTTTTGCTAATAATGATTGACATTTCGAGCTAATGGCACTAACAATGCAATGCAAACAACCCTTTGTTGTTTCTGTTGTTTTTGGATTGTTGTAGTTCCGACACCACCTGTAGTTGAATTCGCCTTGGTACATATATAACTAAAAATATGAAACTGAATGAGAAGCAAGAGAGCATTAATTTTACTTTTTTAACATGAACATAATAAGGGTCCTCATGATATCGTTTATAAGTCTCGTAATGTGTGCAAACTGTGCAAGGCGAATTCATCCCAGGTAATCTCGGTACTACAACAAGTACAACTCGTACAAAAACCACAGGCAATTTGTTTTTGTAAAATCATTGTACAATGTCAAAAACAGAAATAAAACAAAACGGAAACAAAGATAATAAAAGAGAATAAACAACATTTTGACATCCAACAGTGATTTTAGCTAATATCAGCAGGGCTTTTAAGACCACCTGTAATAAATTCGCCTTGAAACTGTGCATTCTTAAGGCCCAAATACATTGATCGAAATACTCATCAAGCATTGTGGTAGTATTAGTGAAAATATGTTTGTATGTGTCACACCGACGATGCTGGATGGAAAATCAAATAATTTAGATATAACGGCGAATAATTCGTCAAGCACACGTACACGATGAATTCGCCGGCAGGACAAGTGTATTTGGGCCTTTACGCCCTCGTAAATGAACTGTCAAAAATTGTATGAGAATTAATTTACACAAACTGCTTAAATTTGCCCAACAATTATGACTCGTAAACTTGCGCTCTTCAATTGTGCATTTATACAAACAAATTTGTTTAATGCTTACCGCCGTTTTCAATGAAAACTTCAAGTGTTAATAAATCACAAACAATAAATTCTTGTAATAACATAAGCATATTAGTGTTTTAGCTTTCTTTATGCATGTTTAAAAACAAATTTCATTTATTATTCACAAATTTCAACTTTTTTATTATATTTTTGATTATTTTTTTTAATATTTTTTTTTATTGACGTTTCAGTTTGAAATGACAGTAATTGTTTAAAATTACACAAAAATTAAAAAGGATCTTCATGAAACGAGTCTCGTAAGTTTACCCATTTGTACAAATGGCAATTTTAAGCGATATCATGAAGACCCTTAATGTGTTTTCATCTTGTTCTGTTGTTTTTGTTATTTCTACACACAACAAGCAAATCGTTTTTGAACTACTTGTGTGGTGTTGTTGTAGTGTCTACAACAAACTTTGATTAGTTAAATGAGCGCTCACTTTGTAACGAAAAGTTTAATCTTTTTTTACTTGGTTAAAGAATTTTTAACTTATTTTAAGAAATTCCGGGATAGATTTTTAAAAGTAATCCCGTTTAGGATAGTTTTAAGTACGTTTTAGTGTTATTCGTACTTAAATTTTCGATTACGACTCGTACTTAAAGTAAGTATTAAAAACTTAATTTATCCAGAATGTTTTTCTTTCTGTATAATCGTATTTAAATGATTTCGCAGAGTAGGCTTTTTATTGGACCCGAGGTAAATTATAGATCGATCTCAATGAAATTTGGCTTTTTTTTTTGCTAAAATAGCATTATTCCTTACGGTTATAATCATGCTAACGTTTTGTTCTATAGCGGGCTTTATATTGAGCCTATGGTAAATGAAACAGGTCAACAAAGTTTTAACCGCATGAACCCGAATACACTTTTCTAAATGTTTGAGTTGCGCTGAATCCGAATATTTCAGAGAAGAAACAAAATATCACAAGATTAAAGATTTATTTCAAAGGTAATTGGTATGCCTTTCAGATTACACCATGTGATTGCTTTTTGACCAAATGTATTTGACACCTAATCTTTATTTAAATTGCCCGCTGAATCCGAATATGAAGTAAGAAAGCTCAATAGTAGAACAGTTTATACAGGTAATATAAGTTTAAATAGCGCAGTATAACGTCTCGAATATTTCGAAAACATGTGTTTTTTAAATCTTAAGCGAAGAAATTACGAAAACCTGATGAGATAGAAAATTATGAGTACAGATTCGGATTAATTTTTTTTAATTATACCCACACCACAATAGTGGAGAGGGTATAATGCATTTGTGCTGATGTGTTTAACGCCTTAAACTATTGGCCCTTAAAGTATACCGATCGACTTAGAATCACTTTCTAAGTCGAACTAACGATGTCTGTCCGGCTGGCTAGCTGTCCATGTAACCTTGTGCGCAAAGTATAGGTCGCAATTTGAAGATAATTTGATAGAATTTGTGACAAAGGTTCTTATTGGCACAAGGACCAAGCCTATTGAAAATGGGCCGAATCGTAGGACCACGAGAGAAGATAGGGGGAAATTTCTGCCTCTCAGAAACTATTAAACCGATTTTAATGAAATTTAAATCATGGACACATAAGCCTGATGCGTTTTTAAATACTGTGGTGTAGGGTATCATATGGTCAGGCTTGACTGACTATACTTTCTTACTTGGTTTTATTTATTTATTTCCAATTCTATATACAAGACTAAGGCCTGGAACAGAATTAAGATGTTGTAGTAGTAGCTGAAGCTAAAAAATGATCTGTAGCGCAACAAAGTTAAAAATTTCAAATTTTGCGCTTCAACTTCAACTGCAACGACTACAACAACTACATATTCTGTTGACACCATTTTGAAACTGCCGTTTTTAACTTTTGACAGCTTGCAGCGCTATTCGTAACGTTGTACTACAGCGACTATTCTGTTCCCCACTTTACTTACTGACTGTTTTTAGAAGATGGAAACATTTGAGTGAGTGAGAAGTTATATAAAAAATAAATTTTCGTTTTTTAATGTTGTTTGAATATAATTTTTCACTCACTAACTTGTTTTAAATTTCCTAAAAACAGGCATTAAAAGCCTCTTATTGCAGTGTAGAACATTGCTTTATCAGAAACATTACAAATTATAATTCTTAAATGATAAAATTTAAACAGTGTAACAGACAGACGGACATGGCTAAATCGACTTAAAATTACTCAAAGATCAATAATATTTATGCTTTATGGGGTCTTAGATGAATATTAAAAAAGTTTCACACCAAATGACAAACTTAGTATACCCTCTTTACAAGTAGTTACTTAGGGTATAAAATTTTCAAAATGTAGATAAATTTAAAAAACATATCAAAAATTGTGAATTTAAGGAAAATATTAATGTGCTGTTTCCAGGTGACAGGCAATTGATTGTGTAGAAAACTACACATAAATCAGTAAAATTAAATATGTATAACAAACGCTTAAAAAAGTAAATCAACAATGGTTTTTGATAACAGAATTATACCCCTCTTTTTTGACAGCTTTACTTTTTTTATATTATTTACTTGTCCCTATATTCCTGGTACCAGGTGTCGATAATTTTTGTAAACAAAATTGTTCTCTTCTGTATTAATAACCTTGCAGATTCAAAATTTCTAGTGAGCATAAGTCATGGATGACTGTTAAAACCTTGAATTTTTTTTAAATGCATTTTAAATAATAATTTACTCAAATAATCATTAATGGTCATAATTAAAATTATTTACAGATCTTTTTTAATTTTTTTTTTTTTAATTTGAAACAAAGAAATTTTTTGCTTTGCGATAAGACGATGGACAAGCCACCACTCAGCTTTTAAGAAAAAAAAGCAGAAAAAGTGACAAATAGTCAAAGTGTATCAATTTCAACGAATATTTATAATGAATAAAAATTGAATTTTATCATCAAGAGAATGTTTGAATAAATTATTTCTTTTAGTCGAAACACGAAACAATTTCATTTATTTATTTAAAATTATTATTTCTTAAAAATTAAAAAAAAAAAACAAGTAAGAGTGATATATTCGGCTATGCCGAATCTTATTTATACCCTTCACCATGGTGCGATAATAACAGAGAGTTATATAAATATCGTTCTTTATGTATAAATAAATAAACTTTGTGCCACGAAAATGCAACTAGCGCTTTTGTTTTAAATTGACAATGCTTTTGAAAAGTTTTAAATGCTTGATTTAAGCCAGTGTTCGAAAATAAACAGTACATTATTTAACGTTCGGCTCACACACCAAATAACGATATCTATTTTTTTAGTGATTGGAAGCAGTGTTCGAAAATAAACACTAAATATCGTTTCTTAATGTTCGGTTCGGTAGATTTGTGGAAAACACAAACGCTAATACTGTTTGTGTAGAAAATCATTAAAAAAAATAACTTTTCCCTGTTAGTCATCTTTCGAACACAAAAATAATACTGTTTTTATCACACACAACAAAAGATGAGAACATTTAATTCCGTTCGGTTTTTTTTGAAAATCCACAAACTTTGATGTGTTCGGTTCGGCTCATTAATGTTCGTCCCTTTTGGCTGGTAAAAAAAAACAAAAATTTTTTACAAATACAAAATGCACACACGAAAAAAACATTAAAGAACATTAAAATATAATGTTTTTCTACAGTATCACTACAATTGTTCTGTTTTTTAATGAAGAACCGAACATTATATAATGTTCTGTTCTTTCTTGAAAATAGTTACGAACGGTATTAAGGGTTGTGTATTATTACACAATCACTAAAAAAATAGATATCATTCTTGGGTGTGTGAGCCGAACGTTAAATAATGTACTGTTTATTTTCGAACGCTGATTGGTAGACATACACAACCCTTAATACCGTTCGTAACTATTTTCAAGAAAGAACCGAACATTATATAATGTTCGGTTCTTCGTTAGAAAACAGAACAATTGTAGTGATACTGTAGACCAACATTATATTTTAATGTTCTATAATGTTTTTTTCGTGTGTGTATTTTGTTTTTGTAAAAAATTTTTGGTTTTTTTACCAGCCAAAAGGGACGAACATTAACGAGCCGAACCGAACATGGAGTACTAAAGTGGGTTAGTTTTAAAAGTACTCCATGTTACTACAGTATGGAGTACACTTAAGGGGTAGCTTAAGCATTTTTCTTTTTAATTTTTTACTAATCGGCTTTTATGGAGTGTACTGTAATCTGATATTGCTATTATTAAATATATTTACATGGTATTTTAAATTTTTTTACCTTTTTCCCATAAATTTCACAAACTTTCAAGAATGGACACCATCAGGGCTACCAATGTGTAATACTGTAAACTATAGAAAAGTATACATCATGCAGTTGTTGGCAGCATTGCATGTTAATTTCTTATAACATGGTCCATACTACAGTACATTGGACCATGTTGTAAGTAGTCCATGTAAGCCACAATGGACAACGTAGTCCAATATTATCTGTAGGGTACGAAAACAACAAAATCATCGTCTTATTTACTGGTGCTACTACTTCTGATATTTTCAGGTGTCATTTTAAGTTTTTTTGTAATTTTCCTCCAGAGTATAAACTGCAAGATTTTGGATTTTTTGCCTTTCTTCTGTCGTGATGTTTTCTGGCAGCCAACGCATCTAATAACCAGGACAGGAGGCCAAAAAAGCTTTATGTATTTCCGGTGATAGTTTAAAAAACTTATCGAATCTTTTTTACAAGCTCTCTTTTAGTAGTGGTATAATAGGACTTAAATGTCATAAATTGTTTCCATTCAACCGATTTTATCTTGTTCTAACAGACATTAAAGTCGGCAAAAGATTTCCGTAATAACAGTTGTTACCCTGAAGGTAATCTAAAGGCAGTAGCAATAGGTTTCAAAACTACAATGAATTCCTCTTAATATTTCAGTTCTATAGCCGTTAACTATGTTTTTAAAAACAAAATACTCCCATTTTTTTATGTATTTAAAATACAAAATACTTGCACGTCATGTATTTAAAATACAAAATACGTATTTGTATTTTAATACGTATTTCAAATACATACATGTATTTCAAATACTGCCCAGCCCTGATTCAAGTCAAACTTTTCGCAAAAGCAAATAATTTTTTAATAAAACTAGTGGTTACGTGTAGGACGTCAAACATTTAATAGGTGTGAACATAGCTTAAGCTTTTTTTCTTATTAAATGTATTTATTATTTTAATTTTTTAACCACACGGTGAACAAAATTTTTTTTTGCAAAATTATTGCAATAAAGCGATAAAAGAATTCCAATTGTGTTTAACAATAATGAAATGTTTTAACAGTATAATGAATTTCAAATAAATATTTAGTTTATGTTACGATTATTTATGGTCTATATTTTATTAAATAACACCGAATAATAAACAATTATATATGTATACTAGCAAACCCAGCGAACTCCGTTTCGCCACCAGATGGCTTTGTTTTATGTAACATTTCGTTTGGTGATTAAAAGATAAAGAAAAATTTTTTTTTGTTTTATATTTGAAAAGGAAAATTTTTATCTCATTTCACAACAGTAATGAATTCATTTCGATTACAAAAATGAAGTGTTATTTAGTTGAACTTCTCTAAGTAAATGGCGTTAAAATTGAATGCCATGTCGGTTGGAATCATTGGGATCCGAGGTATCAAAACATTTTCTCCCTTGTACTTTCCTTTAAACATTGTTACTTCGATGACGTTATTCATCAGTTTTTTTTACCGTAACTCGGGTGCCATTACAAAGACGTGGTTTGTTTATATTTCGTAACATTATGATTACCGATCCAACTTTTAGTTTGAATTTATGAGGAGGTAATCCGGGTAATCCCAGGGAGTTCGATT
This sequence comes from Pollenia angustigena, assembly GCA_930367215.1. NCBI lineage: Eukaryota > Metazoa > Arthropoda > Insecta > Diptera > Polleniidae > Pollenia > Pollenia angustigena. The sequence continues at coordinate 48,639,118 of OV884058.1, forward strand.
GGATAGTTGACGACATCGTTCTGAGAAGTAATGGAATCTACCGATTTGTACGTCTCCAATTTGCCAGCGATTTCACTTTGAATCTTAAAATTCAGTTCGTCGACATCAACGTAGCTAATATAGCACGTTCGCTCAACAAATCATGATTTCTGTAATTTTGTGTAATGTTTGAAAACACCTTTCGGATGAGTTCGGACTTTGATTCGGTGAACCGGCAGAAATTGAAATATCCACCGGGATTTTGTCGTTTCCTATGTCCAGCAATTGTTTGGAAAATTCGTCTCGAGATTGATTGTTTTGCAGCTCGACCCGCATTTTCAGAGTCAATTTGAGCTTCCTAACGTGTTTCCACAAAGCAGACGACTTCAATCATGCATTTAATTCATCGGCGGGCGTTGATCGTGGTATCACTGGAAGTGTTTGCCAAAAATCACCTGCCAACAAATCATCGTACCTCCAAATCGGCTTTGATTGTTTCGTAGTAGGCGTAAAAGTAGGCGTGGTAAATTTTTCTTTCGATGAAAACTTAAAATGGAATAATACGAACATTTGAAAGAAAAATTAGTCAAATCGATGGAGCCGTTTTCTGATTTAAGGTAAATCGAAAAAAGTGGGCGTAAAAGTGGGCGTGGAACAATTTTCTTTCCGTATAAACCTAAGTTGGACCATGGCGATCACTTTAAAGAAGAAATCGTCCAAATCGGTCAAGCCATCCTCAAGTTATGTGCTTAATAGAAAAAGTGGGCGTAAAAGTAGGCGTGGTAAATTTTTCTTTCGATGGAAGCTTAAAATGCATTGATACGAACATTTGAAAGAAAAATTAGTCAAATCGATGGAGCCGTTTTCTGATTTTAGGTAAATCGAAAAAAGTGGGCGTAAAAGAGGGCGGGGAACAATTTTCTTTCCGTATAAACCTAAGTTGGACCATGGCGATCACTTTAAAGAAGAAATCATCCAAATCGGTCAAGCCATCCTCAAGTTATGTGCTTAATAGAAAAAGTGGGCGTAAAAGTAGGCGTGGTAAATTTTTCTTTCGATGGAAACTAAAAATGCATTGATACGAACATTTGAAAGAAGATTTAGTCAAATCGATGGAGCCGTTTTCTGATTTTAGGTAAATCAAAAAAAGTGGGCGCAAAAGTGGGCGGGGAACAATTTTCTTTCCGTATAATCCTAAGTTGGACCATGGCGATCACTTTAAAGAAAAAATCGTCCAAATCGGTCAAGCCGTTCTCAAGTTATGTGCTTAATAGAAAAAGTGGGCGTAAAAGTGGGCGGGGAACAATTTTATATGCTATAAACCTCACGGAGCCCGAGACCTTTCCAACGAATGCAAAATTGTAGAAATCGGTTCGTGCGTTCTGGAGTTATAGCGTCAGGAAGTAAAACCCGACTTATTTTTATATAATAGATTTATGTAAATATACAGTCAGCGTCAAAAGAAAGTGTACACCGAAAAGTTCAACATTTATAAGTCCGTAGATGTTAAAAGGGGGAGAGTACAAAAAATCTGTTTTTTTTACTTGCTCGAGTATCCTGGAATCAAACAAAAACAATTGCCAGAGATAGAATCAGATGGAGAGAATTTGTTGACGCCCTATGTTCACACTGAACTTTATTTAAGTATTTATGGTGCTCAGAAATGTAATTCTATTTATATTTAGATAAATATATATATATATATATATATTTGAAGTGTATTCAGTTCTTGTTTATTTTAATAAAAACCTTTATGACGCAGGAACATGGAAATACTATGAGATTGTACACTTTTTTTTGACGCGTAAAATGAGGCGTTTTCTGAGATTATTGTTTATTTTAAAATGAAGAAGAAATAAATGACAAATTTTTTTTATTAAAATAAACAAGTACTGAATACACTTCAAAAACATAAAAACAGATTTTTTGTACTCTCCCCCTTTTAACATCTACGGACTTATAAATGTTGAACTTTTCGGTGTACACTTTCTTTTGACGCTGACTGTAAGTAAGTATAACAAATGAACAAGTGGGTATGTACACATTTTAATTTTTTTTAGTAAACTTTTGCAATTTTTAAAATGTTTTTACGTTTAGAAAAAATATTCCAAAAATCAAGCGCGTGTCAATTATTGCTGTAATTGCTGTAATTACTAAAATTATCTCTTTATTATTAAAAATTACACGTAAAAGTTTTATTTTTTTTTAATTATCGAAAAAGGGTGTCATTTTCAGTAAAATATAAAAACTTTTAAGCGCACACAGTGGCAGTAAGGTCACATAATGTGTTGCTAAAGGGAACTTTACACTATCACACAAGACTTTCGTATTATAAGGAAAATACTACCCCGTCATGATAAGTTGTTATTGTTCTATGAAAATGTTCAAAGAATAATTATATCAGGGAAGCATTTTCGTCGAAATACTTAAGACTTGGATTATAGGCCTTAATTAAAAGGTGATTCAACCATAATGCACGATGTTAATTGTAAATGAAACAAAAAGTTGTTAGAGAATTACCTTAATATTTTTTCTATGACAATCATATATGAATCGAAATGCTCGCCACGGCTTCGGTAGCATACCTCTTTCCGATGGTTCATATTTTTACTTACTCTAAGACGGCCATTGAATTTCCCGTGCAAAAGAGCCATTGTTTCGTTGGCTGTGTGGCAAGTGGTACCATCCTGTTGGAACCACATATCGTCCAGGTCCATATTTTCAATTTCTGGCCCCAAGAATTTCGATATCAACTCGCGAAAGCGAACTCCATTCACGATTACTGCTAGGACGACCCATTTTTGAAGAAGTACGTCTCGATGACTTCGTACGCTCAGAACGAACTGGGCGAGCATGCACAGGTGTTTTCACATTTCCTACATATCCGGTTTGCTGAAATTATTTTCAAGTGACTGTCAATAATAATCTATTGTTGTTAGTAACGACTAATACCCTTTGTACATTTGCATACATTTCGAAGGAACGCATGGAAGATGTTGAAAATGGGAAATACGCGTTCACACTTGAAACATCTAACATCTACTATCAATAAAAAATGTCACCACTTCTGAAAAAAAAACTTTTATTTTTTTTAAATACTTTTTTTCTACAAAAGTGCCAACATTTCAAAAGATAACACCAAAATGTAATTCTAACTCACTTCGTTTTATAATTTTAGCAAAATCAAGCAAAATAAGGCTTGCAAAAAAGGAAAAACTTGAGAAATCGTAACGCTGCTTTCAAAGCAACTTCCATTTTGTCAGTGATGCCACAATAATAACAGAATTTATTGCCACTTTTCTAGTGATGACACTAAAATAATCGAAAGATGTAGAATGGAATAAAATGAGATAGGAACATCTTTTAAAGATGTTGGTTTTTAGCCCTATGTATTTCTTACGGAAAGATGTTAACATCTTCGCAAATGGTGACAAATTTATGGTAGATGTTAGATGTTGATCAGTGTAAAAAGGCTATAAAAATGTTGAAAAATTTTGATTTTTAGCCCTATGTATTTCTTATGGGAAAATTCCAACATCTTCGCAAATTGATGTTAAATGTTAAATGTTGACAAGTGTGAAAAGGCTATAAGGCAATACAATTATTGTTTCGTTATCGTCGAGTTTTATAATAAAGGGTACTATATTTTACTTTTAAAATAAAAACGTTATTATTTTCCATTTTTAAGTTATGAACCAAATTTAAAACATTATACCGGCTAAAATTGTGTATTAACATCTTACTATCTCAGGTAGTCAAGGAAATCACAAAATAGGCCTTTTAATAAACGTATAATTTAGGTACTAAGCAAGCTTTGCAAAATTGAACCAAAAAATTCTCCGAATACCGAACTTGTGTAAATATTTTTGAAATATGAAGTATGTATAGTATATATGTATGTATTGTATACGACAAATTTAATAGTTTTTTTTACTGATTTTTCTTTCAATATTCCTTTTCGAATACCTTTGGACTTTTTTGTAAAATGCTTAAAATTTCCTTTCATGTGTAATTAAATGTGAATATAAATTTTTATTATATTATTATGAAAATTTATTTTATTTTTAATGTTATTGGGAAAAAATTATTTTGTAATTTTTTTAAAATAATATTTTTTATATTTTATTTGTGTAAATTGATGATGGGGGCGTTAAACAGCAATAAAAATGCCAGGTTAAAACTGATAACCCTCGTCCACAAGCTTTTGAATGACTTGCACCTTCATATGAAGGGTGGGCCAACTTCGACTGACTGATTTGAAATGCTTATAACTTTTTGATTTTTACAGTTTTTTGTTTTTTAAATGAAAGTAGAATTTATACATTTTTTTTGCTAAGTATGAAAAATGTCGTCCATTATTTGTGGTTTGTTGAAGTAAACCTATTCCTTCATGAAACCCCATAAAAAACATTCTTACATTTTTGCAATATCAGCATTTTTGAAATTATTTGGTCATATAGATGTTGGCATATTGTAACCGATGTGTTGCATCACTAGGCAGAAATTTTTAAGTCAATTGAATTTTAAATGGTAATATCCTCAGATCAACTTTTAAGGTCCAAATACATTGATCAAAATACTCATCAAGCATTGTGGTAGTATTAGTGGAAATGTGTTTGTATGTGTCACACCGACGATGCTGGATGGAAAATCAAAAAATTTAGATATGACGGCGAATATTACGTCAAGCACACGTACACGATGAATTCGCCGGCTGGACAAGCATTTGACAAGTGTATTTGGGCCTTAAGAATCCGCCACAGTGATATTCTGGAGATTTCCAATTAGGTAGCACGTCGAAGAGTAAGTAGACTCAGATGGATCTGTGTGAACCCTTTCTCGTACATCATCCACAGTTCTTCGTGGTGTATTGCCTACTGAGCTCTTGTGCTCAAAACTGGATAATTAAGCTTATTATCATGTTTACACTGGGAGCTGTTGCAGTATTTAAATGTTGACGGTATTTTTGTTTGTTGCAACAATTGTTCGTTCGAACTTTCTTGCGTTGAGTTTGATGACATTATAAAACTTTGTTCAATTGTTTTTTACCTGAAAAAAAAATATTAGCATTTCAAATCAGCCAGTCGAAGCTCCCACTGGATGGAAGCCGAAGTACTAAAGTAACGGTTTTAGAAGTAATAAATAGTGGGCTGCTTTATACGAAGCCTATGGTAAATTATTGACCGATTGTCACAAAATGTATTAGTGTAATTTCCATGTCATGTTAAACGAATTTGTGCAAAATTTGATAAGAAGCGGTGCATTCTGGCATGATAGTTTTTGTAACCAACATATCAATTTTTATTGAGGTTTTTTTCACATTTGAGTTCATCACTCTTTTTCTATTAAGCCGATTGAAGAACTAGAAAGAGTTTGACACCAATATAGTTCTTTTCTTTTGAGTCGTTTGAAAGTGAGAGTGATTTTATCATACGAAAAGGGTAAGCCGACTTAGAATACCTTTAGGACACAGAATATACATATATATTTTATGTGTTCTTAGATGAATATTGAAATAGTTTCACCCGGAACAACAAACTTAGTGTACCATCATTCACCACTGATGGTGTAGGATGGCATAAAATATAACAAAATGTTTAAAAGAGTCATGAAATTATAGCAAATACAACCAATACAATAGAACACTTTGTGAAATGCTAAATCATCTAGTTAAGACCGCTTTTGCGCACGCCAAAATTTACTCTGCAAACTCGAAAGTTTTTACACTGATAGAAAAGGCGTCATAACGCTGATGTATTTTGACATCAGTACTATGACAAGTGTCTTCGTTTTTGACCCCATGACACTTTTCATCGTGGTGATGTCACCCTCAACATCACTTGGCCAAAGTGTCATCAGGGTCAAAATGAAATTATGTCATCAATACGATGACACATCGGCATCACAGAAATGACGGACATGTCCTCAGTGCGATGACGCAGTAACATCGGAGAAAGGACACATTAGCATCAATTTAATGACAGTTTGTCATTAAGTCAAATTCATTGGAATTGACTTAAGTCAAAGTGAGAGAATATTATTATTTACTTACCCGTTACGTATGTTTGTTTCACGTTTGTTGAATTACGACTTTTGTTTACAGCAGAACTTTCAATAATAAGACACCAGCACCATGCCCCATATGGTTTTTGTAATCATTCTACTTTAAAAATTTGAGGTATTTAACTAAATAATTAAAAAAATAGAATATACGAATTTTTGCTTCTTATAATACATTGTTATCATTAAAATAATGTTAATAATATACAAAATGTGGCATGGAACTGATGTCACTATAGTCATAAAGTAGATGACATGTAAAAAATGACAAAATTGTACGAAGACGTTAGTCATTGGATTGATGTTACTTTTTGCATCATTGATGCCATTTGTAGTAACATTGATGTCCCAATTCTGATGTTAGGGCATCATCAATATGAAGATGCATTTTTCTATTAGTGTAGGAAAGAAGGGGAAAATGAGGTGTGTATAGACTTTGAAGTAATTAAAATTAAAAGAACTTTGCCAAAGTAAACTTTACGGTTAAAAAACCCCCCGTTAAAACCATTTTTTTTTTGAAAATTTTTCCCTTTTATTGGTTTTAAAAACTTTAATAATAACATTTAGATAACATTCCCCATGGAGGATTCAAACTGTAGTCATAACATAAAAAGTCTTATTACTTAAGGACAGCATAAAAAGTCTTATTATTTTAGGATTTTTTCAATTTTTTTTAAATAGTTATTGTAAAACATTATGACAATATGACTTGATAGCAAACCGCTTGAATCACCCGATTATGTCACATTGTTGCCGGAAATAAAAGGAAAATTCCGTTTAATTACTTTTTCCAGTAACCAGTGATGCCAACTTAGTGTTTTTGGCACTATTTATGGTGCTTTTTGATGTCTCAAAACGCCAAAATTCTATCCATAGTGCCAAACTAAGTCTGGGATCACACTATGAAAGTTTTCTTTCAGAAAGTCTGAGTTTATTGGTGAGAGGGGAAGATAACATGCTTTTATTCTCGCCTCTCTCATCCATAAACTCAGACTTTCTAAATGAAAACTTTCGTATTGTGAACCCAGACTAAGAAAAAGCACTAACTTGGTGCTTTTTCAATTTTTCGTTAGTGCCTTTAGTGCTTTCTACAATTTTTAGTTTTTTTTCTACCATTTTTTAAAACTACGATTATATAGAGGATGATTAAGATGAGCTTTGCTATTTGGGGTACAATTTTTAGAAGGCCTGTAAAGTTTTTAAGATTTCAAATGATAAACAAGTGATAAAAGAGAGTTGCATTCGTTTTACCAAAAACTTTATTTATGAGGTTAGAGCTAGGCTTTCTAGCAATTTGGAAATTTTACGTAACGTTGCACTTTTTAGGGTTGACAACATATTTAGTAATCGTACTAAAACGATGTATTTCGGTAAACATTTTTTGAAATATGTAGATACTGGTTCAAAAATAAAAAAAGGGCTTAGAAAATATTAGGAATTGTTTAAAAACATGCAGTCGGAAACCGTACAAAAAAAACGCAAAGACTTTAAAAACAAAAAAAAAAAAAAAATAGCCGTAGCTTGGTATTAGCAAAGTGTTAAATAAATTAAAAACAGCTGACAGAATATACTTTTATAACAAGCGTTGTGTAACCTGCCATTTTTCATGCGTTTTAGTTTTACTTTAAAACTGTTTTATGGCCAATTCAAACTCAGCTGATGATGATCCAAATGATTTAGATGATATTATTTTTATTGAAGATAATAATAATACATTTAAAAATTTTTATATACAAATATAAATATATTTATGTATTATTTAATCTTAATTGAAAATGGTCATGGATCAACGCCGTCGCCTTTGTTTTAAATTTTGGAGGTATATAATATTCGGCACAGCGGAATGCAATTTGTTTCGCGTTTAATTAAATTGTAAAAATGGCTTAGTGCTTTTTTACGCTTTTTTTTGCTCGAAATAGTGCTTTTTAGTGCCTATTTTTAAATTTTAAAGTGCTTTTTGCTCGCAAAAAGTTGGCATCACTGGCAGTAACTGCCTTAATTTAAAAATTCTTAGAACGCTACTTTTTAATGTCAATAGAATTTCACAGAAAAAATAAATCAATTAAAAAATTTGTGATATTAATTAAAAATAATAAATTTGCACCAGTAAAGAAATTAATAAAATCAATTAAATTTTGTTTAATATTTACAAAATGTTCTGCAGTAATATTGTTGATATACATAAGCTTTAGTTTACTTGATTAAATTTTTAATTAAAACTGATTTTATTTTTGATTAATAGTTTATTTGAAAAAAATTGGCGAGATTTTTTTTCTGTGGTATTACGTTTAACTGAATAATCGCAAAAGAAAGTGCATAAAAACTTTCCAAGTAATTTTTAACTGTCTATAACAATTTAAAAATCCGTTTTATATGCTAGTAATTGTCAACAATACTTTGGGTTCCATAAGTCACATAAACTTAATCAGCTGTTATCAGCAAACGATGTTTATCGTTAATCCTAACTATTTCCTTGTTGATTTCAAATAATTTGTTCTAAACATTTGACGTTTTTTTTATACATTTCTTTTCTTTGTGTGTAGGAAAAAAAAGACTTTGCAATTGGGACTTTGTATTAAATTTTACAAAAACACAATGTTCCAATTAGTTAAACACGTCTAAACCTAATGTCCAGTTAAAATTTTCCAAATTCAATAACAGATTCTGGGCGCCTATAAAATAATTTGGTTTTGATTTTAGTGACTTTATCGCCCACAAAAACTTGTTTTGCATTAAATTGGGGGTGGTGGGGTTAAAAAATATATATAATTTCAAATTGTTTTGATTATTAAAATAAAGTATTTCACAGTCTAATGATTAAAAATGAACCTTTATTCACTAGATATTTTAATCATTTGTTGACGCAAATTTTTTAAAATTGCATTTCAAAACAACTTATATAATTTATTAAATAAGAAAAATTTAAATTTTATTAAATTTAACTCCACAACAAAGAACATGCATATTTTTCTTTAAAACAAAATAAATATTAATTATTACTTGGTACATTTACAAATTATTGTACGTCATTTTTGGACTTTTAATAAAACAAAAATGTATTTCCATCATCTCTGACAGACAACATAATGATGCAATGTCATGTGCTTAATTAAATGAAATCGATTTCTTTCGCAGTGAAAAATTATAGGTCAAGTAATATACAATTTATTTCATTTTAAGTTTTATTTAAAATAAAAAAAAACTTTGCAAAAGTGCAGATAATTAAAAAAAGGAAAACCACAAGTTCTTTACATTTTTGTATATTAAGTGCCGTTTTTAACAATAATGGAAAAATTCAAGAGAATTTAATGCAAATCAAGGCATCTTATTTTAAGAAGTGTCGAAATCAATGTGTTTGTGTTATTGTACTAAATGGGTTAAAATGTATTTTGACAGTAGGTAACACTGTCAAGTCAGATAAGTTATATCTGTGGTTTTCATGGGCAACCGCGTATGTCTTAAAATAAAATTTTTCAGGAGAGCCGAAAAAACCATTCTAGTTCAAACTATGGGTTAAATATTGCACCTTTTGAACTTTGTAATTGAGTTAAAACATCGGAATGGGTCTATCTGTTTTTAAATTTTTTTTAAAAAATGTAAAGAGCGCTTAAAATTAAGCAATATAGCATCAACATTTCAAAATCGAAAAAATAGACATACGCGGTTGCCCATGAAAACCACAGATATTTTCATGCATTAATTTTGCAGATTCGTAAAACTGCTCTGGGAAGGGAAGTAGTTCCCGCATCATTGTCTTTATCTTTTAAGGCCGTCTTTGTTTTTCTGCCTTTTGTGCGTTTTATTTCGTGCTAGATTTTAACCGTGACTTCATTCATATTTAATAAAAATGTTGGTTAGTTTTTTACACATATAATTATGTTAACGTTTTTTAAAAGCTAAATAATAAGATTTATTATTTTCCGTCAACACATATAATTATTTAGCACTCGAAACTCTTGATACTCTGTCCATCTAAAAACCAAGGGATGGGTACTAATTGTTTTCAATTTGAACCTTTTAATCTGGGCCATATGCTATTTCTAAACCAAATTTATCGAAAAGATAAAAAGTACCAAAGGCAAAAGATTACTTAAGAGAACCAGCTATTCCTCATGGTACGCCCTCAAAAAGTACACTGTATGCTATACATTAACATCTGTATGTATACCAAATCTATCGAAACGAGAAAAATTACCAATTGTATCCCGCTTTTACCCCTTTAACAGTACATTATTTGGAACGTATGGACTGCATACGTATACCAAATTAATCAAAAAGAGAAATGGTACCAAAAGTATGTACTAATTTTTTTTAACCTCTTAAACAGAATCCTATGTTTAAATCTGGGCCATATTCTTTACGTCTGCCAAATTTCATCCAAATCCATTAAGCTGTTTTCGCGTGATTGCGCTACGAACATACAAACTCACATACAACCTTTCACATTTATAATACTAGGAGGATTGCCTAATGAATTGGCGCCAGTTTTTAACGTGAGCTATTGCATTTTTTATACCCTCCACCACAATTAGTTGTGAAGAGGGTATATTAAGTTTGTCATTCCGTGTGAAACTTTTTTATTATTCATCTCAGACCCCATAAAGTATATATATTCTGGGTCCTTGAGTAATTCTAAGCCGATTTAGCCATGTCCGTCTGTCCGCCTGTTGAAAACACGCTCACTTTCGAACAACTCAAAAGAAATGAACAAACTTGGTGCCAAATTGCTTGTAGTTATCCTAAGCAGTTTGGGATTGAAATCCAGCAAAATCGGTTCAGTAGGACCAGAGCTATGAATCAAAATATGGAACCACCACCTAAAAAAATTGATAATTTTGTTACAAAAAGTAACATAAATGCTGGAACAAGGCACCGAATGAGATCAGATTTTGCAAAAATTTGTTTTATTCGACTGGAAATCACGCTGTTAAATTTCGTGAAGATCCATCCATAATTTACCCTAAGCCCCATATAAACAGTACTCCCGAAAAACAGTTTAGTACGCCTATAACCGTAAAAAATAACGCTACCGTAACAAAATTTGGTACATCACAGTTTTTTAGGACTAGAAATAACACTGTGAAATTTCGTGACGATCGGTCCATATTTTACCTTAGGCCCCATATAAACCTTACTACCGGAAAACAGTTTAGTACGCCTAAAACCGTAAAAAATAATGCAATCATTTTGGCTCGTCACAGTTTTATAGGACTAGAAATTATACTGTGAAGTTTCGTGGAGATCGGTCCATAATTTACCCTAGGCCCCATATAAACCCTACTCCCGGAAAACAGTTTAGTACACCAAAAACCATATTTAATAATGCTATCATAACAGAAATTGGTACGTCACAGTTTTAAAGGACTAGAAATGACGCTGTGAAATTTCGTGATCATCGGTCCATAATTTACCCTCGGCCCCATATAAATCCTACTACCGGAAAACAGTTAAGTCGCCTAAAACCATAATTAATAACAAACGTCACAGTTTAAGATAATAATAACATCATACAGATATTACTCCTTAAACATTCGAACTGTCGGTGGAGGGTATCAAAGATTCGGCACAGCCGAATATAGCACTCTAACTTGTTTTTAGCCCATTTGTCTAGTGAAGTACATTTGAATTATTGGAGTATCATTGAAAGAAAACTAAGGCGAATTTCTGTTGAACTACCATATAAAACTCAGATTGATAAAGGTGCGTTTACACAATCTGTATTTAGCAGTGTACTTGTCAAATTTCTCACTGAAAAATGCAACAAAGCAAAATGTCAGATGGAATACACAGCAGCTGGTCGCAATTTTTTTTTTAAATATAATTGTTTACGCTGCTTAAATCATGATCTAATTTTTAGGTCAATCCGACGGTGCCTAGCCGTGCCGAGTGGAGCCCAAAGTTCCCCATATTATAAAAAAAAAACATATTTTCTATCAGATCTTTATAGTTATACTAGTTGAGTTATATATTGTATAGATAGATTAAAGTATTTGCTGTTTAATATTTTAGTATTATACAAACGAAAGATCCAGTGGTGCTAGCCGTTTTTTTAGGTTAGCTTTGGTTTTCGAGATATACCGTTATTTCGAAAATTAAGGATGTTGCACAACATATGTTCGCGTTACTCAAAAACGCTTTAGCTTATTGAAAAACTAAAAATAACCGAAATTCTGCAATAAAACTTACTTTAAGAAAGTTAAAACTTGTTTCTTTATGTTGGCTTTGGTTTTCGAGATATACCGTAATTTGGAAATTAAAGAGGTTGCACAACATATGTTCGCGTAACTCAAAAACCCTTTAGCTTATTGAAAAACTAAAAAACGAAATTCCGCAATAAAATTTACTTTAAGAAATTTAAAACTTTTTTCTTTATGTTGGCTTTGGTTTTCGAAATATACCGTTATTTCGAAAATTAAGGAGGTTGCGCAACATATATTCGCGTAACTCAAAAACGCTTTAGCTTATTGAAAAACAAAAAAAAAAACCGAAACTTACTTTAAGAAATGTAAAACGTTTTTCTTATATGCGCAGTCGTTTTAGAAACATAATTTTTTTTTCTGGAAAAAATAATAATTTTTTTTTATTAAAATTTCGGAATTTTTGTTTTTAAAAATTCATAAAAAAATTGGAAAATGCAGCTATGCTTCTAATTTTGTGCAGACATATAAAAAACATCATTGCAAACAAAACAAGCTATAAATGATTAAAATCTGTAAACAACTTTTGATTTTATGTATTCGCAAAAGACGAAAAATTTTAATTAAAATTTAATTAATAATTAAGAATTTTATTAAACCGCCATATTTGTATGAAATGTCCCTAGTGTAAATTGGGACTTATGAACGGTTTTAGGTTATGTCAGATAAAAGCAAAAACGTACGTTTGAAAGCAAAAATTTAAAGAGTTTTGTATTTGTCAATTTTAACAGACATGTGCAATTACATATGGATTTTACATCTGACAAACCCACTGAAAAATACAGATCGTGTAATTGGTGGAGAAAATAATATTCAGTTGTGGATTCTAGGTGTTTTCGTCTCCCTATACACTGTGGAGAATGCTCCTTATTAATTCGATACTTTTGCAATATAAGTACACAAAGTTTTTCAAAATAAACATTTATAAGTTTTCATTTGTGTCGAGCACTTTTTGAGTTTTTTTTTATTCAAATATGTATTTTTTAAACGAATTTTTTATAAATCAGTAACATTTACTCTTTACTAAAATAAACAAACCAGTAAAGATTATGCCTGTATAAAATATTTTTAGGTTTACAAAACGGATTTTCTATATTTTCTATAAACATTATCTTCAATAACGGTTGTTAAGTCCCAGTCTTGGAACCACTTTTTCCTTCCTCTCTGCTCAGAAACAATTTGATGAATGATTGCGTAATAAAAATATGTGATTTAAGCTGTTATGATTTTCTATATTGGAGAACAGTGCAAATATATTTGCATACGAAAACTGACTAAGTGTAAAGAGTATAATTATATCATAAAAAATCTTGTAATTTCAAAAAATATACATGTGTTATCGATAAATAATCTAAGACTGTCAAAAAAAATATAAAATTTTTTAACTTAAAATTGACATTTCCAGATTAATTGTTAGCACTGTTGCCAATTTTTTTAGTTTTTGATCGAAAGAAACGGGTTTTAACTTTTTTTTGCGATTTTTAACTTTTATGACGGTTTTTTGTGGGGAAAAAACGTGGGCAGTATTGTTTGTTTTGTTTACATTTTATCAAATTGTATTTCTTGTTCTTTCTCGCATTTGTTGTTTCATTCAGTTAATCCTAAAAAAATCCAATACAAAAAATAGCAAGTATCATAACACCTTTAAAGCATCTATTGTGTTTGGTAAAATTTCGGTGGTAATTAGGGTTGCCATACGTACTGTTTTAAGCAGTACATGTACTGATTTTTTGCAATTGTACTGTTTTATGCACAACTCCTAAAACAGTACGCAAATGTACTTTTTTTTACACTTTGTACTGTTTTTTGTACTGTTTTTTTTTTGCTCAGTCTATATTTAACAGAACTGGCTTACAAAAAATTATGTTGTGTTAAAAAAAAAGTTCTAAAATAATAAGAGTTTTTACGCTGTGGTCATTGTTTTCTCATAAATACACAGTAGAAATCTAAATTATAATGGGTGGCTCGTAGCAGTGGTATATTTTCGTGTTGTTATGATTTTATGGCTACCTCTTCCAATAGTCTTTCCCTTTCCACACCTGAGAAAGACAAAAATAAAATCTAAATTTTTTTTAAGTACTAAAAAAATACTTATTCCGACACAGTTATCGTTAATTTTTAGAACTTTTTTAATTTTCGGGCATGTTCTGGAAATCGAAATCACGTAAAATTGAAAACAAAAAATTATCCGTGTTCAAAATTTATAAAAATACCTAATACCTTTGAGGACCACTTTTCTTTACCTAAACTACTGAAATAAGAAAAAGATAAGTTAATTTTTACAAAATTTTTTTTTTGAAAATATTCATCGCTTTCAATTGCACTTGATTTTAAATATTTTCAGATTTTGTGAAATAAAAATAAACCAAACAATTTTTTTTTTGGATTTTATAGATAAATGGCCAATTTCACCAAGTTCAGGTTTAATTAACTTTCTTTATAAAAGTCAAAAAACCTATTGTTTTAGTAATAGTTAATTATAGCTGAACTTGGTAAAATTAGCCGTAAATAATTTAAAAATTATTTAAAATTGGAAAATTAATTTAGGAAACAAACATTTTCTCAAATTCAATATGATTTGTGCAACTATGTGTGTAGTGAAAATTGCTTTAAATACGAATATGTTTAAAGAAAATCGTACTTACAAAATCAATGAGTTGATTGTTTTGAGCTAAGTAAGGCTTTTCTCCTTTCTTATATGGCTTACAGCAATGTTATGGTTTTCCTGGCCAAATGCTTCGTTTGTAGTGTTTGCTTTTTAAACGCAAATGGAGTAATTTCATATGTATATTTATGAAATGCCATAAACTGGAAATAATTCCTTTGACGTTACACATTTTAAGTGTATTTCCAAAAGTTTAAAATATTTACCCCAATTTCACCAAGTTCAGTTAAAACTAACTATTACTTTAACTTCCAGCTTACAATATGTTTAGACAGCTTGAACTGATAGTAAATTATAGCTGAACTTGGTGAAATTGGGGGTTGCTTATTAAAACAAATGGTAATGTTGTCGTCAAAAAAAATGTACTGTTTTTTTCTTGATTGTACTGTTTTTATGTATTCAATGTACTGTTTTTCCGAATTTAAAATCTGGCTACCCTAGTAGTAATCGTAAACACATTTTAAAATCAATGCAATATAACCTGCTTCCATGTAGGAGATTAGCAGAAGCACTTTGAACTTTGTTCGTGAATTTTTTCTTTGAAATAATCCTATCAGTTATAAGGGATAATGTAAAGTTAATAAGTCACATTTATTTACTTAAATTAAAAATTCACTTCAATGGTTTTCGCTTCTCTGCTGCTTTTTAGTAGTATGTAATAGCCAGCGCATGTATCAGCGCTCGTGTACTTTTTGTTTGCTTCCGGAAACCTTCAAATATTTTACTGGGATTTTACAATCGTTTAAGAATACGGGGGTTAAAGATTACTGGGAAAATGCAGTAGTCGGTAAAAAAATTCTGCTACTAAAAATTAAATTACCCTAGAAGTAGACTACCGGTCATTTTACTAGTAATATGAACGGATCGATATATTTGTTAAAGTTTCTTTTAGTTTATTAAAAGCAAATGAAAAAACTAACCGGAACTCTTGTGAACATGTGATTTTGCCTCTCTCTTCAACTAATTAATTCAACTCGACTACTGAATATATATCTGTACTGCTTACTCTGCTGCTTTTTATTAGTCAATGATAACCTTAAAGCTGGAGGTCCATACCACGCGTTTCTGCCTCTACTCAGCGCATGCTTTTATAACATTAGTGCTGGTTCACACAGGTCAAGTTTGACTCGGCAAGTCTTGACCTTTTAGGAGAAAAGAGAAAAGAGAATGCCATTTCCTTTCCCCTCTCTCCTAAAAACTCAAGACTTGACGTGTCAAACTTGACGTGTGTGAACCGGGACTTACTTGCGTTCTACGTTTCAAGTTACATGCAATGCTTTTTATGCAGCAGCAGCACAAGTAAAAATAAAATTAAATTTGTCAAAATCAGCTGATTTGTTCGAACGCTGCTTGTGACGCTTACAAAAGTAGAAAGTAAACCTACACAGAAAAAATTATTTTTCCAATTCAAACAAAAAATTTGTAGAATCAAACAATTTTTTGTCTAAAATCGGTCCTACAAACAAATTCGCATATTCAAACAATTTATTTGCATTTTGTTTATTGAAAAAAAACGCCGATTTTTTCAAACAAATAATTTTACAGAATCAAACAAAAAGTTTACTGAAATTCATATAAATTTCAAACCAATAATTTTGCTGAATCAAACAAAAAAGTTTTGGCACAAGCAATGACGCGCACACAAGCAAGCACTGTTGGCGAAGATGAAGCAAAGCAGAGCGGCCGGCTGGCTTTAAGACACATTTTTTTGTTGGAATAATTTTTGAACGAAGTCATATTTATACTCACAGTGTTTTTCTTCATCATTCACTGTTGCTTTATCCCTTCCTTTGCTAATGAAGAAGAAATGTAACCAAAAACGGCGGCAGACCGACTCGATATGTTTTCCGCCATCATTCTATTTTTGTATTTGATGTATTTAAACAAACTGTTTGAAAAAATTGAATACGGGATTTTGTTTTTTTTTACCAACTTTGAAACCAACCAAAAATTTATTTTGTTTCTTATAATGTGTTTTTTCTGTTGTTTAAAAAAAATTAAACGTTTTTTTTACCTGTTATTGCTTTTGTTGTTTTTTTTACTACAAACCTCGTCACGCTATTTTATCATTTTTCTTATTGCTGTACCTTTTTAAAGCGTCCAAAAATAGAATGCATGTGTTTTTTGTTGTAGTTCTTATATTTATCATAAAGTATACTTTTCGCCTCAAGGCATCTACGCTTTTGTGCATGTAACTTACTACACAGAAAAAATTATTGCCGAATTATTTTCAAACAAACGCTTGTTTGAATTTTTTTTTGATTTCTACAAATTTTTTTACTGATTCAATCAATATTTTTGTTTGATTTTTATTTAACCAACAAAAATGTGGACAACTCTTCAAAAATATAATAAACGCGCTAATGGTTTCAAGTTTTCATAATTTTGTATGAAATATTTAATGCTCTTTAATGTTGTCGTCCTTTTGCATTTTTTTTATTGATTGTAAGCAACACTTCTTTATGATAAATATAAGGACTACAACAAAAAACACATGCAGTCTATTTTTGGACGCTTTAAAAAAGTACAGGAATAAGAAAAATGATAAAATTGCGTGACGAGGTTTGTAGTAAAAAAACAACAAAAACAATAGCAGGTAAAAAAACGTTTCATTTTTTTTAAACAACAGAAATGACAACATTATAAGAAACAAAATAAATTTTTGGTTGGTTTCAAAGTTGGTAAAAAAAAACAAAAACCCGTATTCAATTTTTTCAAACAGTTTGTTTAAATACATCAAATACAAAAATAGAATGATGACGAAAAACATATCGAGTCGGTCTGCCGCCGTTTTTGGTTACATTTCTTCTTCTTTAGCAAAGGAAAGGATGCAGCAATAAACAAAATGCAAATAAATTGTTTGAATATGCGAATTTGTTTGTAGGACTGATTTCAGACAAAAAATTGTTTGATTCTACAAATTTTTTGTTTGAATTGAAAAAATAATTTTTTCTGTGTACGTATAACTACACAGATTCTACTTTTTTGACAGCTGCGTATGCTGCGAAAAAGCGAGTAACGCGTGGTGTGGACCTCCAGCTTAATAATGGTTAACGCTAACTAGTTAGTCATAACTTAAATATTGGTTAGCACTAACTAGTTATTCATAACGTAAATATTGGTTAGTACTAACCTTTATAAAATAAATAATAATTTTTTTTTTTAATTTTCATTTTTAATTAAATTTTTTATTGAAAAAATTATAATCAAATTCATAATCAGAAAATTAGACTTTAGAAAAACATATACCAAGTATCGTTGTTCCTGACGCTGTTCTATGTCGTTCCACTTTTTGCATGTGTCTGGAAATTGAGGTAAACGAACGTGTGACCAATTTATTGTGACCAAAAAATCAAATACATTCTTCAAAAGTCATCAAGAAATATTAAACGATTATCCTGGCCAAAGCCACCACCCGCATGACCGCTACCTGTTGGACGACCACTGCTTTCAAAACCACCGCTTTGTACATGACCTCTGTTTTTTCCAGAGATTCCACCTCCACGTCCTCTGAAGCCGCCATCAGTACCTTACCACAAGCATTCTTTTTTTTAGCTCTACTTTAATATGTAAATAATACAAAACATAGACAGAAGTAAATTAATTGATTCACAAATTTTTAGAAGTGCTTGAGAAAAAAAATATATTAAAATTAATGGTTTTGTTTATGAAATATAAAATTGTTGCAAGTGTGTTAGTAAAATTTTTTTTTTTTAATTTTGGTTCCCTACAGATAATATTGGACTACGTGGTCCATTGTGGCTTAATGGACTACTTACAACATGGTCCAATGTACTGTAGTATGGACCATGTTATAAGAAACTAACATGCAGTGCTGCCAACAACTGCATGCTGTATACTTTTCTATAGTTTACAGTATTACAGATTGGTAGCCCTGATGGTGTCCATTTTTAATTGTTTATTTAAAAATAAAAGTTTGTGAAATTTATTGAAAAAAGGTAAAAAAATTAAAAAAACAAAGTAAATATATTTAATAATAGACTACAGTACACACCATAAAAGGCGATTAGTAAAAAATTAAAAAGAAAAATGCTTAAACTACCCCTTAAGTGTACTCCATACTGTAGTAACGTGGAGTACTTTTAAAACTAACCCACTTTAGTATTCCATGGAGTAGTTTAGGGACTACTTCGGTGGGTTATATGGTCCCCTCCTAGGACATCGTAATGTTAATTGGACCACCTTTTACCCATATATTTGGAGTAGTTTTGGAGTACTCCTACTCCTTTACGGACTACTCTTTAATACCATAGAACACGATACACAAAATCTGTAAAATATTTTGGCGATAATTACACTTATGAAATTTTTAAATAAAATTGCGGATTTTGTGATAATGCGGATTCAAAACTTGGTTTTTTTTTGTAAAGCTTAGCAGCTTGGCGTCTTGTTATATAAAACTTTTACTCCGTAGAATTTGCACTCTCCAAAAAAACGTTATATATCCCTGCAAATAAAATTGATAAAATGGACTACTCCATGGACTGGTCCGATGTAATGCAAGCATGGACCATGTCATTTTTAAAAAGTGTTTGTAGTGAGACGACATGTCTTCGTTTTTTAACGACATGCTTTCGTTTTTAAACGACTTCAAAACTAATCCTCTTGAGTATTCCATGGAGTAGTCTTAAAACTACTCCTTAATGGTCCAAAGGTGGGTTATATGGTCCTCTCCTAGGACATTGTAATGTTAAATAGACCAGGTTTTTTCCATACGTTTGGGTTACTTTTGGACTAGTCCTGGTCCCTTGTGGACTACTCTTTACACGCGTGTTTGGACTGGGTTATTATTTGCAGGGATATGAAGTTTATTTCCGAAAACGTGTTTAAATTAAAAAATTCAGGCCATTATCTAAAAATTTGTTAAAAAGAAGGTAAAATAACTCATATTTAATGAAGAATCCCCAGGATATCGTTATCCTTACTGCTATGTGTATGCCATTAATTTTTTTAAGCCTTAATCAAGAGGTTCAAAATAATATTTTGAAGGTACATATTTTTTTGTGCACACTGGCTTTAAAAATAAAAAATTATAAAAATTTTTTGTTTGTTCTACAATCTTAGAGGTAATAAAATTTTGATTCACAATTCATGGAGAAGTCCTAAAGGACGTAATTAAAAATTTTTTTTTAATTTTTAATATTCTTTAATTAGGCTTGAGTTCATCAAATTTAATTTTCATTAAATTATTTTTCACTGAGGGAAGGAATTTTACAACTTGGAATTTTTATTAAAATTTATTGATAATTTTTCTTGGCTGAGCTGGGATTCGAACCCGGGTTGATCTTTACATGTTTCAAGAATCACCACATTCTATCGCCGGAAGATCTTTTGAGTTCTACCCACTGCACCACTGCGGTGCCCGTTAAGCCAACAATCAAACATCAATCTTTAACCATTAGTACTGGTGGTTCGAAATTTGCTGTTATTATCACTTAAATTTCAAATTACATGTTGCCTCCTTTCCTCTGTTTTTTCGTATTCTTTCTGTCAAGACTTTGTCTTGAAACCCTGAATACATTTGTTTATTATGTTTTTTTGTCCACTTTCGTCGACTTTTTATTTGTATAAATTAAAGTACAAATGTAAACATTAGAGCTTGTGCCATAGCTATTTTAAGAACAATTTTGATTTTAGTTGAACTGTTAATTTTTAATATTCTTTAATTAGGCTTGAGTTCATCAAATTTAATTTTCATTAAAAAAAAACATAATAAACAAATGTATTCAAGTTTTCAAGACAAAGTCTTGACAGAAAGAATACGAAAAAACAGAGGAAAGGAGGCAACATGTAATTTGAAATTTAAGTGATAATAACAGCAAATTTCGAACCACCAGTACTAATGGTAAAAGATCTTCCGGCGATAGAATGTGGTGATTCTTGAAACATGTAAAGATCAACCCGGGTTCGAATCCCAGCTCAGCCAAGAAAAATTATCAATAAATTTTAATAAAAATTCCAAGTTGTAAAATTCCTTCCCTCAGTGAAAAATAATTTAATGAAAATTAAATTTGATGAACTCAAGCCTAATTGAAGAATATTAAAAATTAACAGTTCAACTAAAATCAAAATTATTTTTTTTTAATTTTTATGTACATTTCCATACAAAAGTCGAAAAATTGCAATTTTTAGAGATCTTAAAACGTCATTCGATTTCGCTTAAATTTGGGACATATGTTGGTGTGGTTTATTCGCAATGATCCTTGATCATTGAAGAGTATAAATCGGACTTCTTTTGAAGCACCCTTACATGTATGTATATAAATTTATAAAAATGAATACACAATAATTTTAGTATTAAATTTTTTTTTTGATAATCACTTCTATATAATCAAAAAGGGCGTCATATTAAAGAGTGCCTAGGGAGGAAGCAGGCCTAAATCCGCCAATGCCCCAATTAACAACACAAGACATTTGTATAAACATAAATTTTTGACCTGTTTGCCAAGCAATTTGTGTGGTTTATTTTGCCCATTAAGACATCCCAAATTGCTTGTGTACTCTGGGAGGTTAGAAAGATTTGAAATTCTGGCAAATTAAAACAATTGATCTAGAGTTGAAATTGATATAAAAATATATTTTACTTGTAAGGCAATTTATTGTTCTTAAACAAAGCACATTGTAATGGAATTTATTCTCATCTAGTTTTATAAGAATACTTTCAAATTTTGTGATGATCGGTCCAAAATTCCCTATAGGAATCATAAAGAGCCCAAAAACACTTTATTACCCCTAGCTAGGACTGTTATTAATAACAATATAAAGGTAAATTTTGATCAAAACTAGATTAATATGCTAAAAAATTATAATCATCAAAAGAGTGTTTTTACTTTACCCAGTAATATCTTCCTTTACAAAAGAGTGTTTTTACTTTACCCAGTAATATCTTCCTAAGTAAATAAAGGGTGTTTTTTAAGCTAGATAGAACTTTAAATTGTAAAAAGTAACACAAAAAATTAAATTTTGATGAAATATTTTTTTTATCGTTTCAGTATACTCTGACAAATCATCATGAATAGACTCACGCTTGAACAACGCTACGAAATTATCCAAATTTACTTTGAAAATCAGTCGTCGATTCGCGCAACTTATAGACGACTTCGTCATTTTTATGGCGTACATAATCGTCCATCTGAACAAGCCATTCGTCGAACTGTGGATAGATTTCGTACCACATACTCTCTAGAGGATGCAATAACACCAACACGTCGAAGGAATGTGCGTACTGAAGAGAATATCGCCGCTGTAAACGAAAGTGTGGAAGAAGATCCAAATTTATCGATTCGTCGTCGGTCGCAGGAATTGGGGCTCTGTCCGTCCACTACGTGGAAAATTTTGCGCAAAGATCTCGGCCTACACCAGTATAAGATCCAGCTGGTGCAGGAATTGAAGCCCCGAGACTAATATATGCGTCGTTCTTTCGCCGATTGGGCTCTAGAGCAGTTGGCAACTGACCCGTTGTTTTATCGCAAAATTGTGTTCAGCGATGAGGCGCATTTTTAGCTTAACGGGTTTGTTAATAAGCAAAATTGCCGCATATGGAGCGAGACCAATCCACAAGAGACCCTACAGACTCCATTACATCCAGAAAAATGCACCGTTTGGTGCGGTTTTCACGCTGGTGGCATCATCGGACCTTATTTCTTCAAAAATGAGGCCGGAGCTCGCGTTACGGTCAATGGAGATCGTTACCGCACCATGATCAATGATTTTTTGTTTGAAAATATGGATGACATTGATCCGGAGGATATGTGGTTTCAACAGGATGGCGCTACGTGCCATACGGCGAACGCAACCATCGACTTATTGAAATCAAAATTTGGCGATAAGTTGATTTCGAGAAATGGACCTGTCAATTGGCCTCCAAGGTCGTGCGATTTGACACCTCTCGATTATTTCCTGTGGGGCTACTTGAAGTCACTGGTTTATGCTGATAAACCAGTAACAATTGACGCCTTGGAGGCCAGCATTGTTCGTGTTATTCGTGACATACGGCCAGCAGTGCTCGAAAAAGTGGCCCAAAATTGGACGTTCAGAATGCGCTTCGTCAAGAACAGCCGCGGTGCCCATATGCCCGAAATAATTTTCAAATGTTAATGTCACATATTGATCTTTCGAATAAAAAAAAAATTTTGATTACAATTTAATTTTTTGTGTTATTTTTTACAATTTCAAGTTCTATCGGGCTTAAAAAAACACCCTTTATTTTTTCAAATTCATGGTGAAGGGTATAATAAATTCGGCACAGCCGAATACAGCATTTATACTTGTTTTTACGTTAAAATAGTTTACAATTTTTCTTAAGGAATTTATAACGGATTCTTTGAATATTTATATTTCAGAATTAAACAAAATACAAGTAAGAATGTATCAGCCCGACCACAAAAAACTCTACGGCACTTAGGAGTTAAGACCAGAGGATTTTTAAAATTGGACTCTATACGGGATCTATAGGCAACTAAGAATATTTGTATAGTAACACTTATTACGGACAACTGTAATGCGACGTCTATACGAGAAATTGTTTTGTCATAAGTTTGACGTTTTTTATTATTACAAAAAATTGTCTCGGATAGACATCTCTTAACGATATGTATCAATATTTATATAAAAGAGAAATATTATTGGAAGGTTTTGATTTTTTGTGTCATATTTGATTCAGAGAGATTTATTTATGGTAAAGTGATTTTCAGTGTGAATTTTATACCTACGGTTACAACATTTAGGTTAAACATTATTTAAGGCTAGATTACACTATCTCACAAGTCTTACGTATTCAATAATACTTTGTGAGATAGAAATCTAATGAGTTTTGTTGCGACTGTCAAAAAATCTAATTTAACATGACAGTTTGTGTTCACTCCATCACACAAAGTATAAACACTCACACATGAAATAAAATGCAACCCTGATCCAATGAAAAGTATTATTGTTTAGAAATTTTTCAAAAAACGATGAAGTCGTATGGGATGTCAAACTTTTTTCATAATACTTGTCATTTTCGTGACACATTGCATTCACACTATCACACTTTGTCATATATGTAACTTGAGTTTTTGACATGTATTAATACAAAGTATAATAGTGTAATCTAGCCTAAAGTCTGTGTTCATACGGCTCATGTCTTATTGACAAGATTGCTACTTTATAGGCGAGAGGGACGAGGGGAAAAGAAACGAGTACACAGATGCATGTACTGTCTTTACGTTTTGCTTTTTCATTCGTTGTTTAATTTTGGTATTGT
Organism: Pollenia angustigena; assembly: GCA_930367215.1. Taxonomy (NCBI): domain Eukaryota; kingdom Metazoa; phylum Arthropoda; class Insecta; order Diptera; family Polleniidae; genus Pollenia; species Pollenia angustigena. The sequence continues at coordinate 48,663,284 of OV884058.1, forward strand.
TTTCAATATCAAAAAACCACATGTCGTCAACATGACATGAATCATTTGAACGCCAATTCATGTTCAAAGAAGAAAAAGGAAGAATCTTGTCAATAAGACATGAGCCGTATGAACTCAGACTAAGCAATTATAGAAATTATATGCGTAAAATTTATTTGGGACCTTCGGAAGAAGTAAGTAGTCAAAAAATGTCAGAATCTAAAAATTCTGTGAGACAATTATTATTGCAATAAAACAACCCCCGAAGGTTTGTAGGGATCCTCTTATAGATTTTTCACCCTTTGGTGTGACATCCTCCTGGTAAATCAGGTGTAGCCAATAGCTGGATTTCGGCAAAACTCCAAAATTGACAGATATCAGGATATCGCGGCTGACCCGAAATGTTTTTTGGTACCAGGAGAGTCACGGCGACTCGACATCAGACTGACTATTGGTTGAGGCATCCGTTCGTATGCTTCTTGCGGAAAATACTTTTTGTCTTTCAGGATGATTGTATTTGCGCGGAGTTTTACTTTTTCTTTGAAAATATTGATTATGGGGTGGTTGTTGTTAGTTACCCAAAGTCTCGGGAGAGAAAATCCTGAAAATCACACTAAGGGCGGACTTTTCAGCATTTTTGGGTGATGCTGGAGTGTAGAATTTTGCCGAATTATGCCCACAAATTGCCTGGTTGTATAAGTTGCGCTCATTGTGGTTAAGATCCATCATGGAGTAGACCCAAGTGAATCTTTTTCACAACTGCAATAAAACATTAATGCCTACAATTTAAATTGAATACCATTATAATTTATTTTTTTTTTTTGTGGCGCTAATGCTATAATACCCTCTCCACTATTGTGATGTGGGTATAAATAGCTAAACTGCTTTATATTCGGAAAGGGTCTTGTTTTTATATTGAAAGGGTAGGTAAAGATTCGGCATTGCCGACATTGCAATTTAAAATAACTAAATTGTTTCCTAAACAAAAAATTTTCTAATATTCCATGAACAATATTGAAAGTCAAGGCGTGTAGTAGGCGCTATACAATTAATTAATTAAAGTGTTTTTAGTGATGTTCTTCAATCTCTCCAGTATCTAATTAATTTAAATGAATTCGATTGACAAGTTATAGATAACCTTTAGGATTAAATTAATATTCAACCTACTTACAAAATACAAATTATACTTAACAAACACAACCAAAAAAAAAATTTTTTTTTTCAAAAATAACAAATTATTTTTTAATTTATTTTGTTGTTGTCTAGATTTCTTTAGAAAATTTGTTTTTAATATTTAAAAAATAAAACGCTTAAAAATTATATGTCGCATTATCTATTCGATCATTTAATTTCAATTTCTTAATTTTTGCTTTCAAACAACCAACAGAAAATAGAATTTGCGTATTTTCTATAATTAAGAAGATTTCTTGCCAGAAATAATTGAATTAATATCAGGCCTTAATAAATTTAAAGCACAAACAAATTTCAAGCATTTTAATATAAACAAGTGTTTGTTTTAATTATAAACTATAGAAATAAACGGTCACAAACTAAACGGTACTTTTGCCAACATTACAACAATTTGCTTCCGGTTGAACGCTTTTCAGTGAAACAAATGGGCGTTTTGAAAAAATTTTCTAGTCTCCGTTCATTGATCTTAGAACAAGTATGTATAGTAATTAATGTAATAGAAACTGCCTTCTCTTTTTTCTGATTGCCATCAAAAATATTTATAATGAAATAGGAAGCACTGATTCATTATTTTTGTCTATTCGTTTGTGAAACTCTCAAACACAATTGTTAGTTTATGACCCCAAACACCGACCGACCGACCGATCAGAGTTAAGGCATTATGCATTGGGCAAATGCATTTATTCAATTTAAATTGATCGCTGTGCCAGCAAATGTGCTTTTTTTATTTCCCATTGAATAAGTTTAGTGCACTTTAATGGGTTGATGTTTACTTTCTAAAAATAGTTTATTATTTTTAGCATACAATTTTATTTAAATATATTGTATACTTTAACAATTAAAAAAGTATTGTGGGTAAAAGCCGTCAATTTGTTATTCTACAAATGTCCGAAAGTGTACCTAGCACTAGGGTGACCCTTAAAATCACAAGTTGGATTTCTTTAGGTCTCACCCACCAATTTGGTGGGTATTTATAAAGAAACAACGCAGAAAATTTTAGGACGATCGGCGAAGGCTAAATCGTGCCTCACGCCCACCAAAGTTTGAGAAAAATTATATTTTTACATGAAATCTGACTTTTATGTTTCATAACTTAGAAAATATAAATTTTGTAGAATAGTTCTTAACAAGTATTTCCGTAATCGCTCATTAAACAAAATAAACTGAAAAATAGCGATTAAGCCACTAAAAAATCAAATTTTTAATTTATTAAAGAAACGCATTTTCTATGAATCGTGTATCTTTAATTTTGTTTAAAAATATTTTTATTATAAATTTAAACAAAAAAAAAAAAAAAAACAGACAAGCCGGGAACCAGGTGTTTTAACCTAATTCAGGTACGCTGAATCCAGTGGTGGTAACTGTTTTTTAGGTTAGCTTTTGTTTTTCAGATATACCGTTATATCGCAAATGAAGGAAGGTTGCACAACATATATTCGCGTTACTCAAAAGGTTAAGTTTATTGAATAAACTAAAAAAGACCGAAATTCCGCAATAGAATAACCTTAAAGGTAAGTTTAAAGGTTTTTCTTATATCCACATTCATTTTAGAAACATAATTTTTTTAGCAAAATATTACAAATTTTTCCTTTAAAAAATCATAAAAAATTTAAAGATGCAAGCCATAAGTGATTAAAATCTGTTTACAACTTTTGATTTTATTCACAAAAGTCAAAAGACTAAAAATTTCCATTTAATTTAAGAATTTCATAAAACGCAATATTTGTATGCCTCCCTAAAAAGTGGTGATGAGGGGCAAGTATGTTATTTGAAAATGTTAAAAACAAAAAACTAATGGAGGTCGGTCATACATTTGATCCTCCTTGGCATTTATGGAAATTTTTCTTAAATATATTTGTATTCCTTAAGGAATAGTAGGTAGATATGTTAAAAAGAAATGATGGCGATAAAGAACAAAGTGGGATCGGTCATACATTTGACTCATCTAGGGGCATCCTAGGCGCTGCAGGGGCCAAATTTAAGATTTTCATTAAACTGCCATATTTGTATAGGAGCCCCCCTAAGGGGTGGAGTTATATGTATGGCAAGTATGTTTTAAGAAAATGTTATGCATAAATATTTAATGAGGGTCCGTCATACATTTTATGTCCCTAGGGGCGATATCTTGGCAGTTATGGGCCTTTTTCTTTAATATATTTCTATTCTGTATTGACAATTTTGTATGGGAGCCCCCTTAAGGAATAGATATAGCGGGTGGGTATTGTAGAAATGATATGCGATTGCTAATTTTCAAGTCAAAAACTGTCTATTAATTGATATGGGAATTCCAAAAGGATGCACAAAAAATTCTCATTTTGGAAGTTACGATACACTCAAAAGAAAAATCTATTCATCCTTACTCAAATCAATTTGAGCGGTATTAATAGTACGGTGTACGAATTTTATTGAATAAAGTACTTTTTAAACATGACCATAATGTGTTTTCGCCTTGTTCTGTTGTTTTTGTTGTTTCTACACACAGCAAGCAAATCGTTTTTTAATTACTTGTGAGGTGTTGTTGTAATGTCTACAACCAAGGTATATTTATAACAGGTAGCCGTGATATTACAACAATTGTACAATAAAACAAACAACAGGGCTTTTTATTGTTGTTATGTGATTGATACGAACTGTCAAACAGAAAAGTGGTTGAAAAGAGACAAAACAGATAAAGACAAAAGACTTGTTTACTGTGCAACATTTGACAGTTTGTATCACAAAACCAGCAAATAAAAAATAACTAGCTGGCTTTCCGAGACCACCTGCTATAAATATTACTTGGTATACAACAAACTTTGATAAGTCAAATGAGATTAAGACGCTCACTTTGTTATTTTACTCTCGGAGTGAAACTACCAACAAAATGATTCATTAATTAACTTTTGTACTTATTTAAAGAAATTCCGGGATTGAATTTCGAAATTAATCTCATTTATGATTGTTTTAAGTATGTTTTAGTGTTATTCGTACTTGAATCTTTGAGTAAGACTCGTACTTAAAGTAAGTATAAAAATCTTTAACTCAATGTATTTTATCTTAGATCGAAATATATAAAGAAATGTCTGGAAAGTACGGCCACTGAACTTCGAATATTATGGCAAAAAGTCCTTTTATTGAAGTTATTCTAATATGTCACTAAGAAATCTTCGGGATAGAGTTATGTGAGCTTTTTTTGAAATAATGCCCTCTAAACAAACTACATACTGCGTAAATGCAGGAAAATGTTAAATGTTAAATGATAATGAACGACACAAGCCGTTTGACAACAATAATAACAAGATGTTTGTGTGAATATTAAAAAAATTTAATATTCACACAAACATTCTCCATGTGTTACCGTTTGTGTGGTTTATTGATGCTGTGGGTTTCATCCCAAAATTTAAACAGGTAAAGGCATAACTAAAACAATTCAAAGAACAACACGCAATTGGGTTTGTATTTGGTTTGTCGGAACTTTCTGAAAGTCTGTGTTTATTGGTGAGATAGGAGATAATCAGCCATGTCACAGAGTTCAATTCCGTTCGGAAACGGAATTCATTCCGTATTTTGGTGCTTCAGAAAATGACGAAAAAATGTTTCGGAATGAAACCATTTTTGTTTTCATGAACGGTATGGGAGTTGTCTGTATCTGAAAGGCCATAAAACTATCAAAATACACTTTCCATCAACAAACAAAAATGTTTTCTTCAATTCCGAACGGAATCATTCCGAACGGAATTGTTCTCTGTGACATGGCCCAATAATAGCTTATTCTCTTCCCCTCTCATCAATAAACTCAGCCTGTCTGCAAGAAAACTTTCATAGTGTGATCCCAGACTTATGTGCATATGAATATAAATTTTCCCGTCCTAAACTTTAGAGAATTCCCAAAAGCAGCGTTAAGAAAACAGCATTCAATGTATAAAAACTGCCATTTCTTTTTCTTCTTCTTCTTCATTTGTCATTGGCCAAAAAAACGGTTGCTTTTACTTCTGATTCATTAAATGTAAACAGTCGCAGTCAAACCAACTCAAAAAAGAAAAGTTTCTAACAAATTTTAGTTTTTTGTTCGACAGTTTTTGGTTTCGACTGCAGTTTTTTAGACCCTTCCGATTTCGATTAAAATTGCACAAAGGTCTATTGGATAGTAGTTTAGACACAAGATCGGTCAAAGAGTTTCTGAGTTAGAGGGGGTCAAAGTTTGACATTTTCGCCATACAAGTGTTCTTTCTCATCCATGTAATTTCTTACCTATTGGTTAGACTGGTCCTTATTTTTTGACTTAAAAATTTTTAATGCAGCACCCTCTTAAAATTTTATTTTTAGCAAAAAAAAATCGTTATGTAAAAGTTTAAAGTTGATATTTTGATATTAACACGTGCCGCATTAGGATTTAAAGGTCGTGCATATGTAAGTCCAACTAGCACATGCATTTGGCATATTTTTGTACCAAGACTAATATTTTTGCCTGTTTATATAAAAAAAAACTCAAATTATAAATTCATACGTCCATACAAAGGTACGTGTACATTTATTTATTTATGACAATTCTTATTACTACCATAGAAGAACATACAATTTTTTACACATGCATATGTAAATAAATGTTTTAAAGCTCAATGCGGCGGCACGTGTTTGTTTTAAGATATTGACTTGAAATTTTTACAGAATCATATTTTTGCTATAATTAACAATTTAAAAGAGCGCTGCATTAAATATATTACAAAAAAAAATCTATGGTCATTAGACTGGTCCTTATTTTTTGACATCAACATTTTTAATGCAGCACCCTCTTAAAATTTTATTTTTAGCAAAAAAAAATCGTTATGTAAAAGTTTAAAGTTGATATTTGATATTAACACGTGCCGCATTAGGATTTAAAGGTCGTGCATATGAGTTGGACTTACATATGCACGACCTTTAAATCCTAATGCGGCACGTGTTAATATCAAATATCAACTTTAAACTTTTACATAACGATTTTTTTTGCTAAAAATAAAATTTTAAGAGGGTGCTGCATTAAAAATTTTGATGTCAAAAAATAAGGACCAGTCTACTATTGGTGTTAGCCAAATTTGTTCCCAAGTCTTTTAAAAAAATTTTTTTTTGGTTTTTTTAAATTTAAAACTTTTTTTTTTTTGCTCAAAAGAAAGAAAGTTTATGTCTTTTCCTTTAAGGTAGTTTTGGTCGCTTTTTGAGATGCGAGTTGCTTATGTATAAAAAAAAATAATTTTAAACTCTAGACGAGGGTTTTTAAATTTTTAGTATATGCAGCACTATTTTGAATTTTTTCCTAAAAGACCACAACTAACTTAATGGAAAAGACATAAGCTTTTTTTAAGCAAAAAAAAAAAAACATTCCCGCTAAAAAAAATTTTAAAATTTTTTTAAAAAAACTAAAAAAATTTACAAAATCATTTACATATGTGTGTTAAATTTTGGATGAATATATTTATGATGTCTAAGTAAAATTTTGGATTAATGGGAAATATATGAAGGCAAAGGCTGATTGATACACAATATATAATTTTTAAATTCGTTTATCTGTTATCTATCAAAAGCTTATTACACTATCGAACTTGAGTGGCAGTAAAAAATTGAATCATTCAACAGTCAACCACAAAATAATTTGTGTTCGCGGTTGACTGATGAAAATTATCAAACGACCGAAAATTTGAGCAAAACTGTCACTCATGATCGATAGAGAGTATCCCATTAAAAATGTTTGTTAAAAGAAAAATATAGATGAGTAAAGAATTAATACTAAAATTGGTATTCTTAACAAACAGAAAAATTTTAAATGAATTTCGATGATATTAAAAATATTAAAAAATTCTGGGTATTTTTGATGTAAATATCTGCAGAATTTATTTGTTTAAAAATCACAAGAATTAACACTGCAATCAAAAACACAGATTCTTGAATAAAAAAACACTTCAAAACGTTAATTGAGCTTTTTTAATTTAGAAATATTTTAATAAAAACCGGCCATAAAATAACTTTTTATTTATTATTATTTTATTCTTTAATATTTTTTATTGTATCACGAGCTTGAATTTGTTAAATTATTATGATTTTTATTTAGAGACTAGTTAAAATCTTTTCACTGTTTAGCATAAGCCCACAAAATTTATAAAAAATAATTTTTTTTTTTTTTTTTTTGAGAAAATTCTCTGGATACAGAGACAGACGCACATTATGTATCGGGAACAAACTGAAGCAAGTGCGACCTCAGATAAGGTTATTTTAATGAATTTATCATATAAATTTGGTTGACAATTGAGTTGTTGAGTTCTTTTTCACGAAGAAATTTAAACACAATACATTGTATGTAGTTTGATTTCCCACTACACCATTTCCAAATGAAATGAATTATTTTAAAAGCGGCTGAGGACGAAAAGATTTTAAGTTATTTTTTTTCGTATTATATTTATTTTCATATTTTTCAAATTATAACTTAATCTAGAAGGCTTAAACTGACCTTTACACATGCATGTGCAAGGTCGAAAAACTCAATGCACACACGTTTTCTCTAACAAAATAAGATTTTTCGTACTTGTAGACAACTTGCAAGACAATTCCGAAGACTTTTGTCACTTGCAGCAAGTTAATAAGTGGAAAAATGTAATTTTTGTTACAACAACCACAAGAAAAAAATTCCACCAAAAGTTAAATTTTTATCAAACTATAACCAACCCAGCAAAAACTTTACTTATAATCCTACTTTTAATGACTTCAAGAATTCATTACTTTGTAGCCTTATTGGCCACTTTTTGGATTATTTGTTATATATTAAATAATAACTTTATTATTATATCTTAAATATACATTACAAAAAAATTAATATTATTATACGGTTTTAAATAAATATTAAAGTCAATTTGCAGTATATGCCGTTAATATTTGCTAGACATTCGATAATACTATATAATTTTAACAAAAAATTTTGTGTTAAATCAATGGAAAATTTAAAAATCAATCAAATGTATTTAACTACCCTGCAAATAAAATTGGACCACCTGATCCATTTTAATAAAATGGACTACTCCATGGACTGGTCCGATGTAATGCAAGCATGGACCATGTCATTGTTAAAAAGTGTTTGTAGTGAGACGACATGTCTTCTTTTTTTAACGACATACGTTCGTTTTTAAACGACTTGTGTACACTATGGAGTAGTTTTAAAACTACTCCTTAGTGGTCCAAAGGTGGGTTATATGGTCCTCTCCTAGGACATCGTAATGTTAAATAGACCAGGTTTTTTCCATACGTTTGGGTTAGTTTTGGATTAGTCCTGGTCCCTTGTGGACTACTCTTTACACGCGTTTTTGGACTGGTCTTATTATTTGCAGGGTATATACATAAGTGTGTTCCAAAAGTACCCTTACAGTATATTTTTGTTATTAAAACACTAGTAGTTATATCGATCTAATGTAAACGATGTTTTTTGAACAACATAACATTAACATTACACACATTTGTATTACAGTGTTATGGATTAAAAAAAAAACTAAGAAAAAGTCAAAATTGCCTGGCCAGGACCTGGTGTTCGCTTAAGGGTTAAATATGTGTTCAATGAAAAAAGTTATTAAAAAAGAATTAAAAAAAAAAAGAAATGGGGTCAAAAAAATGGACAGAAGCTGAAGTTAATAAAATACTCGACTTTTTGCCAGACAATTTCCATTTTGAGGTAACTTTTTGTAGTGGAATATTTTGATGAAAATAACACCAATCACTTCGTTTTAAATTTAATAATTAATAAATTCACTTTTCACACTTTTATTTGGCATCTTGAAAAATATCAATTACTTCCACGAATTATTTGACAGATTTTTTTTTGGACTGTTTGTACTTTTTACATAAAAAAACCCCCCGTTCACGCAATAAGAGTGTAATTTTTTTTTTCCATTTTTCCAACCAAAAAAAAATTGTATTCATTTCAATGTAATATAAAAACATAAACAGTGTTACCACATTGACTTGATTGAGGAAACAATAATTATAGTTTTAACTCTTTTTTAAAGTATAGTATATATGTACATTTATAAAAAAGAATACAATTGATTTAAATTTAAAAACATCAATCTCATTAGAAAAAATAATAATATTAATTACACTGTACTAAAAAAAAAAACAGACAAGCCCGGCACCTAATTCGGGTACGCTGAATCCAGTGGTGCTAGCCGTTTTTTAGGTTGCGCGTATCTCAATTTAGTTTATTATAATAACTAAAAAACCGAAATTCCGCAATAAAATTACCTTAAAGAAAAATTCTAATTCTAATATGCGCAGTCGTTTTAGAAACATATTTTTTTTTTTTGTTTTTTTAATTTAATTTAATTTAATTTTTTAACAACATTTCATTTTTGTTTGTTAAAAATTCATAACAAATTAGAAAATGTAGCTGTGCTTCTAATCCGGACATGTAAAAAACGAAGTTGCAAACAAAACAAGTCATAAATGATTAAATCTGCTAACAACTTTTGATTTTATTTACAAAAGGAGGAAAACTTTAATTAATTTAAAAATTTCATAAAACGCAATACAGTTGTTTTCGGTTAATTGAGCCCCGCTTAATTGAGTTTCCCGTTTTATTGCACTAAAAATCATGGAACGAAATCATTCAGTATAACTGTCTTTGTAGAAATACCCGCTTAGTTGAGTTCCGTTTAATTGCGTCACCCACTTAATTATTTCGAAAAATGAGACCGCATTACGAAAAACAAGTGCAAATGTTTCGGTTAATTGTTTCCGTCTACTTAATGTCTTTTTGCTCCACAAACGTAAAAAAATGATTTTGCGGCAGGAAAGTGTTATATAAATAAATGTTATATGAAAAAGTAAAGGAATTAGTTTTATTTTCTATCTACACATGGGTGTATCGCTTTATTGCACATCTTGCTCAATTAAGCGATTTTCGTTTTAATTGTGTCGCCGATTCAATTAACCGAGTACTGCTTAATTGAGTTCCCGTTTCATTGCGTCAAAAGTCGTGCATTTTTAGAAACTCAATTAAGCGGAAATAACTGTATTTGTATGGGAGCTCCCATAAGAAGTGTAGATAAAGGGCAAGTATGTCTCGAGAAAACGTTAAGAACAAAAAAAAAAAAAGATTGAGGACGGTCATATATTCAACCCTATCGCAAACAACTACTCCCATGAAAATATTCCCATATTTTTTTATTTCGTATTGTGAATGATTCCCATAACAAATTTTTTGGGAATGAATTCCCAAACTTAAAAAATTTGGCATTGCCAATGTTTACTCCCGCGAATTTTTTTACTAAATAAATTCCCAACAAGTGTTGATGTGAACGAGAAGGGAACATATACATTTTAATTTGTATTCTAAAGTAGGACTAAATGAAACTACTTCTTCCTTTTATTGAAGGAGTGTATATAAAGAAAATGAAGATAAACACTATTCATTATTTATTTTATAATATTTTTGTTAGTATTTTATTTTGTATCTTTTTCTTTCACAATACAAGCACTGACAAGTTACTCACAATAGAGACTTTTGTTTACAAACCACTGACAAATAATTCACAATAAAAATTTTTACTCCCAAAATATTTGCGATACCGACTTGTTGGGGATGGGAATTTAGGTTTGATCCCATATATCATATTCCCATTACATTCGCGATAGGGGTGATTATAACCCCCTTGGGGCGGCTCCTGGGCAGTTATGAGACTTTTTCTAACGCCTTGTGCATTTTGGACAAGTAATCAGCTGACAAATTTGTCAATCATCGAGAAAAAACTTATTAAAGAGGTTAAAAAACGTACAGTATAATATAAAAAAGGAATCCAGGACTACAAAAACATAAAAGAGCCGAGATTGGAATTCAAAAAGCAAAGTGTTAAAAACATCTTAACATCGGTACGTAATTTCACATATGTAAGTCCCATACAAACTTTTTTCGGAGTTGAGCCGTTATTCCCATAACCCTTTTAATTATGTTGGTAAATTTCTTATTAAACTTTATCGGAATCGGTCGATATTTAACCACAGCTCCCATATAAGAAATAACTCCCTAAAATAGCTTTGACTGCCATAACTTGTTGATATTTGGCAGCAGTAACAAACATTTTGTGTTGGTAGTTCCTCTATATCTCATATAAATAAAGGTGTCTTAATAATATTCGGCACAAATATATATAACGTGAATCTTATGGCCAATTTCAGCAATTCAATATAAATATCAATTCATATGTATTTATAAATAGTTTTTTATATAATTTTATTTTTATTTGACATTAAAGACGAATTTTAAACATATATTGATGTTTAAGTAAATTGATGAAATCGACCAAGGCCCATCTATCAGGCCTGCTTACTTGAACAAAACAAAAACAAAAAACGACATGTATTTTGTTTGTGTAAAATTTCTTTTAAGTTGTCAAAAACTTACCACCACATATACAAAGCAAAAGGAAAAAACAAAGCAAAAAGGAAAAAGCAAAAGGAAAAAACGTGTATGTGTGGCATACCATAAACGTATGTGTGGGAAAACAATAAACGTAAACAAACATATAAATGCACATGTAAGCAAAATGTAAACAACTTTTGACAACTAAAAAGAACATAAACAATGATCATCAGGCTTCTTGCACATACCTATTCAATGGGCCTTGAAATCGACCAAGGCGAATTCATAGAAGGTGACCTTGGCTTGCTATGTAAGCAACAGCTGATAACTAACCTTATGTCAAAATGATATGCCGTTACTTTTTTTGACATTCTATTTAAATGTTTATCTGTAAGCGAAATTAAAATAAAATTTCAAAATTTATTTGTTTTTATTAATTATAAATTAAAATGCGTGCGTGCTGTTTGAAAAAAAAACTAATACAGGAGAAGGAACTTTGCTCCGTGTGCTATAAGGCATTTGTGCCGATGTTTGTAACACGTAAAATTATTGGTACGAGACCCACCTTTAAGTGTACGGATCGACTCACTTTCTGAGTCAATTTAACGATGTCCGTCCGTTGTCCTTTTGTGTTTGTGTTGTGTTAGATGAAATTGGGTACATATGTATGATCTAATAGGTACAAGGAACAGACCTTTGAAAATGGGGTGAATGGGCCAATGATTTCACATAGATCACATACAAGTTTCTTTTCGGACAAGCTTTGTGCCCATTAACGATCTTATTCGGGCATGTTCTATAAATCGAAATGAAGTGGATTTAAAATATAACAAATTTTGAAAACGTCCAAACTTTTTGATTACAGTTATGGCATTAAAAGCTATTTAATGAACTAGCATATGTATGGGAGCTATAGTCAATAAGATTTGGTAAGATGATTTTGATTGCAATAAAATATGTTCGGATCAAAGTTAATCATAATACCAACTTAATAAGATGGTTAACGTATGTGCAATTATAGACCAATTCGCCCCATTTTCAATAGGCTTGGTCCTTGTGCCAATTAGAACTTATGCACCAAATTACGTAAAATTATTTACAAAATTGCGACCTTTACTTTGCGTACAAGGTTTACATGGACAGCGAGCCAGACGAACATCGTGAATTCGACTCAGAAAGTGATTCTAAGCCGATTGGTATACTTAAATATTTTGAGGTGTTTCAAGTATCACCACAAATGCACAATGCCCTTTCCAATATTGTGCGGCTTTCAAATCTGGTTTTTATTTTCACTTTGGCCACACCACTAAGAAAAACATTTAAAAAAAGATCTTAGAAATACCAATAAAAGAAAGATATTTATTAATTAATATTGCCAACAAGGAGCATAAAATATGACAACAGATTTTTTTCCTTTTCAAAGTGTTGGCAAAGTTTTGACCGTTTAGGAATGTAACTTCCGTCTTCCTATTCTTCCCAGGGTTTTCCTAGTGGTTGTTATTTTGCTCTGGTTCTTTTCTTAATTTTCACTTAGAATTATGACGTTTTTAAAGGTTTTTAAATTATAACATTTCAAAACATACAATTTTAAATTAAAAGCAAAATAAAATGTGACAGCATATATTTTTGACACACAGATAATTTGTTTACTACAGTGTTGTAATATTTTGAGACAACGTTAAAGTATTTTACAGTGTTGTATCCGTTTAAAATAAGTCCACCTTGTATGAATTCGCCTTGAAATCGACCATTAACCTCGTAACATAATTTTGTTCTGACGGATCCATGATTACCTTTGCGTCCCAAATGTGTGATATCATAAAGTCGGGCTTGACTTACATATTTTCAAGTAAGTGTTAGAAGAATAGAAGAAATTTTTGTACATATAAGATAATCTTCAAATTATGTATAATTCATTACGAAAAAACATGAACAAAATTTTATTAAATTTAATTTTTGAATATATCGAGCCTTTGCTACAATAAAGTCATAACTCAAAACACCTGATTTTTGAGCTAATGTACTTTATTCTTTTATTCCTAGTGGAACAAAGGGTCGCCTACTAGCTAATAATGTGGAGTTCATCGCCATATCGTTTCTTCTTATTGTCTAACAATTTCATACAAATATCTTATTATATACATACTCAACTATAGAGAGAAGAATTAAAGGCTCGATATAGTTCTTTTATATTACGCAAAGTCAACTAAATGATAAAAGTTGAATATTATTCAAGGTTTATATTTTTTTAAAAAAATTAGCTATTTAATCGTAATAAATTAAAAATTATTATCATGAACAAATGTCTTTTACGACACATTTTTTCATTTATTTATCGCAAACACTACCTATGTCGGTTTAGCCAAGTCCGTCTGTTTGGTCGAAACACGCTGACTTTCGAAAAACTCAAAAGAAGGGTTGCGGATGAACGGCCTTTAGATAAAAAGGTTAGCCGCGAATAAGTTTTTTTTTCACAAATAAGTAGTCCCGGAAAGCCAGCGGATGTATGCCATGTTGGTAACATCGACAAGGTGAGCGAGTACCACCTTTTAATATGAATTCTTGAACATCGCAGCGTCTGTTCACCTAATTGGTGCGGCTGAAAGCGGACGTCTGTACTTATATTAAGCGGTTCGTTAAATGTACATCCAGTCGGATGGCTAAGATGGCAGGCCCATCATCAGAATGGGATGCAGTAGACTAATCATTTGCTCATGCGAGATATCATGATTAACGAAACCTTAAATAACATGTTGAGGCCCTATGCTCCCTATAGTATCGATGGGAACATATATACATTAGAGCAGCTCAAAAAAAAAAGTGATTTTGTTACCTCTCTGAAAATAAAGCTTTATATGTTTTATTATGATTCCCAAAATATTTTGGTTCTAGCGTTGGCCATCCGTGAGCTGGACCATTTTTAAAAAAGGTATTTTTTCAGTTTTTCGAATTTTTTTGTGCTTTGCTTCAAGACGACATACATATATAAAATTTGGTACGTACTTTTCGCTTATAGTCCACTACTATAGTTGCACAACTTTTGTGGACTATAAGCGAATTTGGACTATAACCGAATATTTTTTATAAGCCATTTTATGGACTACACTGAAAGAAAAATGCTTCATATATTTAATGAATTATTTTCATAAAAAAACTTTCCTTGGGTAAATGAAAATGTTCATTGTCTAAATGGAATTTCATAGTTATAATGAAGTATTTTCGTTAAAATCGCTTCATTGGATTTCGTAATTACGTTAAAAATTTTCATTGGATATATGAAAACTTAAGTTTGTCCAAGTTAAACAAAAAATTTTAATTGGGAACATAAAAAATAATATACAAACATAACTATATTCATAAATTAATACAAAATTATAGTTTCCTTAAAAAAATGTTTAATTGTTAATCAAAAAATGTAAGATTTAATAATTTCATACATCGAATGTTACATGTATGCCATTAAATTTATGAAATCAAAAAATTTTTTTATAAAAGCAAAAATTTCAATTATTGCCTTCATAAATTTAAATTTTCATTATGACAATAAAAATGTCATTATAGTAATGAAACAAAAACTATCAATCCACTTTCAATCAACGTTGTGATTGTTATTATGGACAATTTAATCTCATATTTACGCTCTTAATTGAGTAAAAAACATGGTTTTTTATCCAAAAACTGCACTGCCCCGGTAGACTAGCTGGTAGTGAGCTAGTCTATTAGCACCGAGGTTGCGCGATCGAATCCCGCCAGAGACAGAAACAAAAATAAAATAAAGTAAAATAAAATAAGAAAAAAAAAAAAAAAAATAATTAAAAAAAATAAAAATAACTAAAAGAAAAAAAAAATTAAAGAAAATAAAATTTTTTTTACTTTATTGAAAGTATTCATCCAATGAATAATATTCATAGATCTAATGTAATGTTATATTAAATCCTTTTTGAAACAGGTTTCATCGATCCAACGAAGCGCTGCATAGGTTCCTTTTTAATGCAATTTTTCATGGAATTAATGTCAAAACTCATTGGTATTGCGAAGAAAATTCTTTCAGTGTATAAGTGAATCCTAGTATAATCCACATTTTGGATTATATAAAAATTATTTTCTTAAAAAAACACTCTTTTTAAACAAAATTAAAGTTTGTTTAAAACATAACCAAATAATTAAATAATAGTTGAAACAAAAAATTATAAATTAATTTAAATGCTTTCAAAGCTTATAATAAAAACAAAAAGGTAAATACATATGTAATTCTTCATAAGCGATTCATTTTTATTCTTTGGATATATAAATCCAACGCAACATAAGTTTAAATTTTATAGTTATGTACAATGTACATATATTATATTATAATAAATTTATTCTACTTTTGTGAATTTACCAAAATTTGACATTTATTAAAGTTGCCAGAAAGGTAAATAAAATGTTGCCAGTTTATTAAAAAAATATATAAAAAACAGAGTGGACTACAAAATTTTTTGGCATAAAGTATTAGATATGCCTGCAAAGAAAATGTGGCTTATAAGCGAAAATGGACTACAAGCTAAATGGACCTTAGAACAAATAATTTACATGAAATTTGGAAAAACCCGCAAATGAATTTGGCAGTTTTGGCTTATATCCGTTTTTGACCTTTAAGCGGAATGGTCTATAAGCGAAAAATACTGTATCATCGAAAAGAGTTTTTGAAGCAGCTTCCAATGGTTTAAAAAACTTGACCACTTGCGACCTACTAATTGAGATATTTAAAGAAATACATATTTTCGATTCGGGTTTTCATACAAATTCTACCTATGTGAAAATAATGTTCTGCTTTTACAGAAGTTTTATAAACCATTAAAAACTCTTTTCGATGATACCAAATTTTATTTCGTCAAGAAGTTAAGTACAAAAAAATGGAAAAACTGAAAAAATACCTTTCTTAAAAATGGTCCAGCTCACGGATGGTCAACGCTAGAACAAAAATATTTTGGGAATCATCATAAAACATATCAAGCTTTATTTTCAGAGGGGTAACAAAAACACTTTTTTCAGCTCCATACAAGTTAAGTCGGTCTGATATACATATATAAAGTATCAAGTTATGTTTAAAATTCGCTTTTTATGTCAAATTTTTTTTTCTCTTTACTCTTCTTACTTCATTAGTTTCGTCTAAAAGACAAATGGCTAATACGTTGGGGTGTTCACTTAATCTTTTTAGATATTTTTCAGTAAGCCTTTGGATTTCATCCTTCACGTTTGGCATATTGAGATCGAAATGTATTATATTATTTGTAACATACCATGGCAGATTTAAAAAACTTCGGAGGGTTTTTGACTGAAAACGTTGTAAAATTTCTATATTGGAGGTACTGGCTGTCCCACAAAGTTGAATTCCATACGTCCAAATCGGTTTGTGGTTAGCTTTATAAATTCTTAATTTATTTTCAACACTTAGTGGGGACTTAGGGCGAAGAAGCCAGTGTAATTTTTTAAACTTGATGTTTAGTTGATCACGTTTGATTCTGATATGTCAGTCTTCGGTCCATGTGTATCCCATGGTACTTGACGCAGGTTTTATGTGGTATTACTTCATTGTTAACTTTGACAGCTTTACAATTTTCACTCCTTAAGGTAAAAGTTATATGACTAGATTTATTAGAGTTAACCTTTATATTCCATCTCACAAGCCAGTTTTGTAAAATGTCTAGCTGCCTTTGTACGAAGAAGAAAGCTTCGGATGGAGAATTTATGTCAAATAAAAATAAAATTATATGAATTGATATTTAATTAAAATGGGTGAAATATGTATGCCCAAAATAGGTTTTAAATCAAACTCAAAAACTTAATATATCCTCATTCACCACTCATATTGATGGATGGCATAGAATTAATTTGTTCACTTGTACTTTTATATAATTTTGACCTTAAATATAAAAATATATATGTAATATACATATGTATGTATGTATGCACAAGTGTGTTAAAAACTTACCAGCCGATTTTTACAACAACGAAAATCTCACGGATTTTTTTGGTTTTAGCAGAAATTTTTAAAAACATCCATATGCATTCAACAACGGTTCCCAAATGTGGGTCCGCAAGGAAGAAGACATTCAAAGAATTAATTCATTAAAAGAATAACTGCATATTTCACGATGTGAAGAGAATTTTTTTTTCGCACTACTACATTTAAAACAACATCATGATAGTTTGCGGTCAAGGAAAAAAATGCATTATTAAATTTAAAGATAACTTTTTTTTTGTGCACTTTGGGACAGCTGTGAAAAGATTTACATAAACACCTGCTCTAGGGCCTACTCCATGGTGGATATTAGCCCCTGGATGACAAACAATGCGTTAGCCAATCACCCCCGACTGTGAGAGCAGTAAACACACCCAGTTAGAAATTTGAGTTTATAATCCGGCAAGATTACGCACTCACCGCTTGCTTAGTAGCTTAAGCTATCTAACCTCCGCTACTTTAAAAAAAAAGTGTAAAAGCACCATCTTTTGAGTAGCAACAACACCTAGTTGTAATATTCGATCAGGCCGAACTTTTCCAAAAGTGGAGAAATATCAGCCCTTTAGCGGAATTTTCAGGATATCACTTCCTGCGACCACCACGTGATCCCCTAAAGTATATTTTTAGCGGAAAAGCGAAACTTCCGCAAGGACAACTTTCCTGAAAGACAGAAAGCATTTCCGCAAGAATCATATTCACGGAGGCCTCAAAGACGTGCCACTGGCGGCTACTGACTCCCATGGTAATAGACAGAATTTCGGGACAGCCGCGAGCGCAAGAGCTCTTTAAGATCTCCTGAGATCTATCGATATTGAATTTTTGCCGAATCCCAGATATTGGCTGCACTAGATTATGCCCCGTACTATGTTACGCCAAAAGGTAAAATACCTTTAAGATGATACCTAAAAACCGCCGGTAAGAATGGGAAAGGGTGCACTTTAAGACAGAAAGCACGGTTGCGTTGTAGAAAAAACCGAGTTCTGCCTGTTTGTAAATTAAAAAAAATTTTTTTTTTAATTTCAAATATAGAAAAACATAGAACCTTTTATCGTTAAATCTTTAAAATATCATATACAATCAAAACAAACTTTGGCTGAAAGAATTGTATGTGTTTATTTGAACAAATAATTCTTAATACCTTTTATTACGAAATTATGTTTGGTGGTCCGCAAAATAAAAAATTTGACTTGCAATGGGTCTTCGAAGTAAAAAAAACTGTGGGAACCCCTGATGTGATGTGATTTTACCAAATGTTTAAGCATAAACAACTTTTTTTATATAAACAAAAATTTAATAAAAATAATTAAAATACGAAAATTAATCATGCAAAATTCTTAAAATATAAACAAATTCTATAAATAAATGATCCTACTATACTAAAAATAAAAAAAAAAAAATCTAGTAGTATAAAAATAAATAAATATATTAAATCTTCTATATAACACTCAGTTTTTTATCTTCTATTCTTTAATTATAATTAATTATCACATTAGTTTAACGACAAACCAAATAAAACTATTAACACAATTTCGCTTTGCAAATAAAAAACAACAATAACTAAATCAAATTAATTATACAACTGCAAAAACAAATTGCTTGCTTAAACACACATACTATTCTCATGTTTTGCAATAATAACAAAAAAAACATTAATAATAGATAATAATAAAAAAAAAAAAATAGAAAATAATAAAATCGGTCTGTCTGTCTGTGCGTCTAATGGGTTGGCTAAAAGTCTTAGAATTATGAAGTGAGAGAGCGAGTTAGCGAAAACAAGATTAACGAACTCTTATTAAAATATGTATTTAAATTTTATTTGTTAAATATATTTTTGTATTGCAATTCCAGTAGAAAGGCCCTAACTTCCATAATTGCAACTTAACATGAGAAGGTGAAAACACAATCGAAACTTTTTTCAAGTATCAAGCGTCTAATGGGCTGGCTAAAAATCTTAGAAATATAAAGTGAGAGAGCGAGTAAGCGTTAACAAGATCAACGAACTCTTATTTAAATATGTATGTAGGCCCAAAATTACCAAAGGGGTTTGAATTGCATATAACTTTTTTATTATAATTTTTTCTTCTTTTCTTTTGAGTATTTTGTAAAGAAGACTTGGGGAATTTAAAATGGAGCAGTACTCAATTGAACAACGTGCCCAAATTGTTGAGCTTTATTGTTCAAACTAACGATCCATTGTTTTGTTTCAGCGTGCATATCGTTATTACGCGTACAAGTGATTTTAATTGGCCTCCGCGTTCACCGGATTTAACCGCCCAGACTGTTTTCTTTGGGGTTATTTGAACGGAAAAGTATACATTAATAAGCGTAGAACCATCCAACAATAATTGTTAAAAAGCAATATGGACATTTCCATTTTGACGTGTCGTGATATTTGTACCACAAAATGTAAAAAATTTAAATGAAGAAGTCAAATTTGTAAAAAGGGTTTATATATATATATATATATATATATAAATACAAAGTAATGAAGTAGCACTATATTCAGAAAAGAAATTACAGCAATCGACGCTAAGGATTTGCAGATGTAAGCAAAAATATGCGCTGGCGCGTCGTTAGAAAAACGGAAGGGGATTTTGACTTGCATTACAAAACTGAATAAGACGGCGAATTGAGCAAGATGTTTTGTATAAAACCTTTTTTAGTAAACTTTGGACTTATATAGATTTATTTTTCAAGCTATCACATTTAAAAATCTTTTAATGTACATATGGGCATTTTCAGGGAAAAGTCTACTTTTTTTAATGTAACGCCAGAATGCAAATAAGGTTGTATTTTAGGACCATGTTGTTCAACCGTTATCCCTTTTGTTACTTACTGTAGAGCTAGTTCCGCTTTGCACCAAAATATGAAAAAGTAAACTATACATATAAAATTTTTTGTAAAACAATTTAAATTACTTCTGGCGTTACGTTACAAAAAGTAGACTTTTCGCTGGAACTGCCCATATACGCGACGAAATAAAAAATATAACACCTGAAGTTTTGCGAAAGGTTATGGAAAATGTGTTGGAAAGAGCACGAATTTGCGAAACAGAAAATGGCCACCACTTGCGAGATATTATTTTTCATAACTAAACTTAAAATATTCCCCAGTACGAGTTTGGATAGAAAGGTTTAAAAGGGGTGCCCTTTAAGATGCAAGTGGAGGAGTAGGGTTGAAACATTTAACCATCCAAATTTTGAATTTTTACATATACTGTGCTAGTTTAAAAATGTAACAATCGGGATAGCCGGCGGTTAATTCTAATTCGAGTGCGCTGAGTCCAGTGGTGCCACCCGTTGTTTTAGGTTAGATCTTGTTTTAAAAATAACTAAGATTGCAAATTATGGTTAAAAGTATCTAAAAACGCAATTTTGCTCCGTTT
This sequence comes from Pollenia angustigena, assembly GCA_930367215.1. NCBI lineage: Eukaryota > Metazoa > Arthropoda > Insecta > Diptera > Polleniidae > Pollenia > Pollenia angustigena. The sequence goes on from OV884058.1 coordinate 48,684,197, forward strand.
TCTACCATTTATTAAGCTTTATATCGATTAAAAAAACACATTATTGATGAACATGCGGCCTAAAGAAAACTTTTGCACTCGAATTCAGGACTTTTTTAAATTTTTATTTTTTGATTCATAACAATTATTTTTTTTCAATCGATATATCGACAGCTACATTCAAAATCATGCTATGTCGAGCATGTTTTTAATTTTTATACATTTTTTAATTTAGATTTGTTCGACTTAAATTCTATAAAATTTTTGTGATGATCGGCTAACCCAATACAAAGCTATGCACAAAAAGTACTTAGCATACAACTGAATGTTGTAGCGCCCGTAAATTTTAAGAAATTTTTCTCAAAAACTTACTTTTTCGACTAAGATATATCGATATAAAAATGGATAAATGGTACAAAACTGAGAAAAATTGCGTTTTAAGGTACTTTTAAGCATCATATTCAACGGATACACAAACATCGTTAAATCAGCTTCGCTACTCATAACGACCAAAAATATATACATATACTTTATATGGTCTAAGATAATCAAGATTGTAGAATTTTCAAACGGAATGACAAATTAATCAAATTATCGTGAATAACAAGTGGAATTTTTATTCCCATGAAATTTTCATTTCCCTCGAAGGGAAAAAAGCAATCGTGAATCTCATGTGAAAAATTGTTCACGCTATCAGTTCCAGTGAATGTAAAAAAAAGAAGAAATATTAAAAAAATTAAAAATCAATTAAATTTTTGTTCAAAAATATTCAAGTATATATTTTAAAGAAAAGTTAAAATAAAAAAGCAAAATATTTAGTATTGGAGGGATAGTTTGATTACAACGTTAGTTTTTTACACTTTTTAAATTTAATTTAGTAAAATATTTTCCAAAATTCTGCCACTAAGTCAATCGAAAGTTTCACAAATCCGCAGGCAATCTACCTGTTGCTTTGCATTTTGTTGAGAAATATATCGGTTTGTGCCTTTTTAACTTTATTAACCCTTAATATTCGATGTAAAAGAGGAGCGTCTAACATACATGTTCTGTTCCCTAGCAAAAATAAAGTGAGAAAATCTAAGGGAAATGTGAACAAATTACGAGGGAAAAAATTTTTCACGATAAGGGGAATTTTTTCCCGTGAACATTTTTTCACGTTATTGTTCTCCTTTGAATTACATTTTTTCATGGGAGTTGTTCATGATCGCAAATATGTGAAAAGGGGAAAAATTACGAGGGAAAATTTTTTCACGATAGGGGTGAATATTTCTAGCTGTTTATCACCAGTATTATAGATTTCAGTCTAAAACAAGGGCGAAATTCAATGGCTCATATTCATAAATTATAACCAAGTGGTAACTTTTTTAAGTAGTACCTATTTAAGTTATTCACAGATGATTACTTTCAGCATAAAAAGTTTACATTTAATTATAGGTAAAGCTGTAACTAAATGCCAACTGACTAATACATTCAAAGAACAGCTGATTGATATCATTTTATAATTAATTTCAAAAGTACAACATTTTTGAAGTGTTTTTAAAAAAATAAACGGAAAAAATTATAAGAGCTATTCAAATAATATCAGATAAAAACATGGCAAAAAACAGTTAAGACGCATAAAATACGCTGCAATTCATTTTAAATGCATTTCTTCTCCATCCAAAAAACATCAATACAAAACAAAATAAACTAGAGATGTGTTCTTAGTCGATAAAATTCTATTGGTTATTTTTATTTTTACAAGTCCTTATTTGAATTGATTTATATACTACATATTATAACCAAAAAATAACCTTTTTAGAATTTGTGTTAATTCTTTAAAGAACAAAAAATGGGTTTTTAATACTTTGATAAGCTTTTTAATTAATTACAGAATATATCGTTAAAAATATTATCGACATTTAATTTTCTCTACATGCCAATATGCATGGTTGCATTTCTTCTATCAGCTGAGAGCTGTTACTACATTAGCTATGAATTGTGAATAAGATCTATAACTATCTATGAACTATTTTTTAGTTTCTGTTTTGTTAGTTAAAACTTTAGTTATGATTTCTGAATATGCGCCAAGAAATTTAGTTAAACATTTTTTAAATGCTAATAAAATCATTTTTATAACTTGTTTATTAAAAATATGAAAAAATAAACTGTTCGCTTAGCTCTTACTTCATGTATGTATGTATATTAGTAATGTTACAAATCTGTGTCAATATTCGCTAATTACGAACTTTGGCGCCACTCGATTTTTCAAATTTAATCCAGTTTGCGTTGATAATAGGGTATTCAATTAATCGATGTTTTATATTAACCGATTAATCGCTTAAATAATTAATCGAGGTAAAAATTAAATCGAATAATAGTCGAACAATTTAATATTTTTCAGTTAAAGTTAATCGAATAATTTTAATTTTGTCTAGCTTAGAAGTTTTAAAATAAGACCAAAAATGTTATTATTTAACATACAAATTTTTTCATGCATCAAAATTTAAACTGATCTTCTAAAATAATCTTTAAAAAGGTAAACAGTTTAAATGTTTATGTTTCAAACGATTTATTTCGTTTGTTTTGATGAAACTCGATTTAGAAAAGATTCTTTGACTTAATGTTGACGTTGGAGAGATTACAAGTAAAGCTTTATAAAGCATATCCAATTTCTCTTTTCTTTTTCTTGTCTTTTCTAAAAATAAATAGTCTTCCATTATACCACTTGAATCTCTTTTTAATTTTTTAACAATTTTAAAAGTCTTGTTAAGGTCTGGTTAAAGGTTGTTTTCATTCGTCTCAAAAAATCATCTTCTTTATTTGAATCATTTTGGTAAAAGTCTGTAATTAAAATTCTTAAAAATTAATAATTCTCAAGCTATATCATTCTTTCTATACTATCAAGGCCCATTGAAAAAGTCTGCGCAGAAGCCTGATGATCATTGTTTTCGTTCTTTTGAGCTTTCAAAAGTTGTTTACATACACGTTTTTTTCCTTTTGCTTTGTATATGTGGTAGTAAGTTTTTGACAGCTTAAAAGAAAAAGTTTTTTGTTTTTGTACAAGTAAGCAGACCTGATAGATGGGCCTTGTATACTATATTATAAAAAATTGTTACTCAAAGGAAATATTCCTGAGCTAAGAAACAATAAAATGGTATTTAATTTTTTACAAAAAAAAAAAATAATAATTTCCAGGTGACAAGCAATTGATTATGTACAAAAATTTATATAAAAATCACTGTTTTTTGAATGCTTGTCACCTGGAAACAGCACATAATTCTGTTAAAAATAAAACAAATTTTTCGATAATCGGCATAAATTATTCGAATTATTTGTTAAGCTAAAATAAGCAATTTTAAATTATTTGAACAGTTAATCCCCCAAAATTAATCGATTAATCGAACAACGATTAATTGTTTTAATACTCTAGTTGATAACAATAAAATATTAAACAGAATTGAGTCTTCAACTTCAGGCAAAAATTCTAAAGCCCAAGCGAATGAGCGAATACATGTAAATTATATAAGGCAAACTATATTGAACTTAAGAAAACTTTTTGCTCAGTTTAATGTAACTGTCATTTGTTTGAGCAAGGTGCGAATCTAATCGCACATTCCATACGGAATCAAATGTTTTTTATTTTGTTTTTGTTTTCTTAAATACATTTTGTTAATTTTTGACAGTAGGTTAAGCAAAGCAATGCATATTATGGTTGAGCCTTAAAACGTCGGCAGTAACTTCAAAATATCTCTCATTTTTTTTTTCTTTTGTTCTTATTTTTCTTTGTTTACAACATGTATGAAATTGAATGAAAGTATGGTAGCATTGTTAAGGAAATAAGTGTCTATATGTGAGAGATTTAGTAGAAGGGTCCTGAAAATAAAATTGATTAAATTTCACGATTGTATGGAAAACATCGTTCAGCCCCAGTTCTGTTCATCATTAAATTGTAAAAAAACTGTCACACTACTTAAGTCCTATTTCGCCAATTTAAATATCAATTCTTAATACTTAAATATATTTTTCCATAAAATATTTTCTTCCTATAGCTGTTTTTTAATTTTTTTTTTATAATTCAAAAATGAATTAATGAATCGCTTGCTCTTATTCATGTTAACTAAGAAAGAAAAAACGAAAAAAAATGTACAGCAACTTAAAACGCACATTGAAAAAATGTCTAGTCTATCAGTCCGAGGGTTGCGGGTTCGATTCCCGCCAGAGACTCTGATTTGTTTCACTACAACGGGCTGAAGGTCTACGTTTCATAAAAATTACGTCACAGTGGCGGAAAGTGTAAAGCTACAAAGAGTTTTGATCACGAGAACGAGGTTGTTCTCGAAACATGTTAATTCGACCCGAGTTCAAGTCCCGGTTCAGTCAAGAAAAAGTATCAATAAATTTAAATTGATTTCACGTTGTTAAAGTCCGTCCTTATATAAATAATTTAATGAAAATTTAATTTGATGAACTCAAGCCTGATTTAAAATACAAATTAAAAATTTCATAGAAATACAAAAACCTTTTCATTAAAATAATAAAAATAATTTCTTTAAATTTTTGTTTCATTAATGTAATGACATTAATGTAATCTAAAAGAAGATTTTATTTTGCATTAAAGACAAAAGTTTTTAAAAATTATTAACCCTCTAAGTCCGCCTCTAGGCGCGGTAGCAAAAAACCATCATAAAATTGTTATTTTTGACAATATTTCATTAATAAATAATTCTAGGCGTAAATCAGATCTAATTTTATCAAGAACTTTTCATTCTGTGGCAACACTCTTACGAGTTTGACAAAAAGTACATTGTCATCTTGAATTTGAGCGGCAACGGTAATTTTTTTATTCTTTGTGAAGAAACCCAGCAAAAACTTTACTTACAATCCTACTTTTAATGACTTCAAGACACTTTTTGGATTATTAGTTATATATTAAATAATAACTTTATTATTATATCTTAAATATACAGAAAAATTTAAATTTTCATTATGACAATAAAAATGTCATTATAGTCAAAAAACATAGTTTTTTAATACAAAAACTACACTGCCCCGGTAGACTAGCTGGTAGCGAGCTAGTCTATCAGCACCGAGGTTGCGCGATCGAATCCCGCCAGAGACAGAAAAAAAAAAATAAAAAGTAAAATAAAATAAGAAAAAAAAAAAAAATTATAATTAGTATTGTGGTTATTTTGTTGAACTATTTATGGTTTTTAATCCAAATTTTCAATATTTTTAATTAGGCTTAAGTTCATCAAATTTAATTTTCATTAAATTATTTTTATGAAGAAAGGAATTTTACAACATGAAAATTAATTAAAATTTACTGATAATTTTTCAAAAATTATAAAAAAAAATAAAAAAAAAAATAATTAAAAAAAATAAAAAAATTTTTACTTTATTGACTTTGTGTAACTATATATTTTTATAAAAATTTTAAGTATAAAAAAAACATATTATTTTTTAGATTATAATAGGCTAAATTATAAAGGATTACTTTTGGGACATCTCGAACAAAAATAAGTACTTTTTCTAGTAGAAAAGTAAGTAGTCGGCTCGTCAAATTCTCATTATTTTTCTGCTTATTTTGTAAGCAAAGTTTTTGCTGGGAAGTTCATATTGTGCATCGAAATAATAATATTTCAAAGCTTTAGATGGTTCCGAACAAATTACTAGTGAATATCTAAACGTTCAACTAAAATGTATATTAGACTGGTCGCATCTTGTATAGGATTTTTTTTTTTAAATTTAAATGTTTGCGCTGCTTTAAATATGAGGTTTGGTGTAAGAAATCAAGTCCTAATTTTTCAGCTCAATCCGACGGTGCCTAGTCGTGCCAAGTGGGGCCCAAAGTTCCCCATATGATAAAAAAAAACATCTTTTCTATCAGATCTTTATAGTAATACTAGTTGAAAAGCCGAAAATCAAAAATATGACTACGCTACGATCTTCAAGTGTGCCAAATTTCAGCTTCCTATGTCATCAGATGGCTTCAGAAAGTTGCGGAAAGAATAGGACATACATGCAAACATCCTGACATACTAAGAAATTATATATTGTATAGATAGATTAAAGTATTTGCAGTTTAATATTTTAGTATGATACGAATGAAAGATTTTTAACTAATTTTAACTAATTCGGGGTCGCTGAATCCAGTGGTTTTCGAGATATACCGTTATTTCGAAAATTAAGGAGGTTGCACAACATATGTTCGCGTAACTCAAACACGCTTTAGCTTATTGAAAAACTAAAAAAAAACCGAAATTCCGCAATAAAATTTACTTTAAGAAAGGTAAAACGTTTTTCTTTTTTTCTGGAAAAAAAAATAATTTTTTTATTAAAATTTCGGAATTTTTGTTTTTAAAAATTCATAAAAATTTGAGAAATGGAGCTATGCTTCTAATTTTATAGAGTCATATAAAAAACAATATTGCAAACAAAACAAGCTATAAATGATTAAAATCTGTTCACAACTTTTGATTTTATGTATTCAAGATGAGACAGATAAGCAGTACCTACTCCAAGTTGTTGAGCACTTTCGTCATTTATATCCGTCCCACAACAAATCTTCTCTTTTAAATTTTTCAACTTAATAAAATCAATCAAATAAATTTACATTTTTTTTTGAAATTTCGAAATTTTCATTAAAAAAATTATTGTAGAAGCATAGCTGCATTTTCCAATTTTAAATGAATTTGTATGAGAGCCCCCCTAAAAAGTAAAGGTAAAGGGCAAGTATGTCTAGAGAAAATGTTTAGGACAAAAAACTAATTGAGGTCGGTCATACATTCTATTCCCCTAGGTCTGACTCCTTGGCAGTTATGGAGCTTTTTCTTCAATATATTTCTAGTCTGTAGTTAAAATTTTGAATAGGAGCCCCTTAATGAATGGAGATAGCAGGTAGGTATTTTAGATGAAAAATAGAGTGGAGTTGGTCATACATTTGATCCTTCTTGAGGCATCCTAGGCACTACAAGGGCCAAATATAAGAATTTCAATTATACAAATATGGCGGTTTAATAAAATTCTTAAATTAATTAAAATTTTTCGTCTTTTGTGAATACATAAAATCAAAAGTTGTGAACAGATTTTAATCATTTATAGCTTGTTTTGTTTTTTATATGACTCTATAAAATTAGAAGCATAGCTCCATTTTTCAATTTTTTATGAATTTTTAAAAACAAAAACTCCGAAATTTTAATAAAAAAATTATTTTTTTTCCAGAAAAAAAAATTATGTTTCTAAAACGACTGCGCATATAAGAAAAACGTTTTACCTTTCTTAAAGTAAATTTTATCGCGGAATTTCGGGTTTTTTTAGTTTTTCAATAAGCTAAAGCGTATTTGAGTTACGCGAATATATGTTGTGCAACCTCCTTAATTTTCGAAATAACGGTATATCTCGAAAACCAAAGCCAATATGATGAAAAAAGTTTTAACTTTCTTAAAGTAAATTTTATTGCCGAATTTCGGTTTTTTTTAGTTTTTCAATAAGCTAAAGCGTTTTTGAGTTACGCGAATATATGTTGTGCAACCTCCCTAATTTTCGAAATAACGGTATATCTCGAAAACCAAAGCCAATATGAAGAAAAAAGTTTTAACTTTCTTAAAGTAAATTTTATTGCCGAATTTCGGTTTTTTTAAGTTTTTCAATAAGCTAAAGCGTTTTTGAGTTGCGCGAACATATGTTGTGCAACATCCTTAATTTTCGAAATAACGGTATATCTCGAAAACCACTGGATTCAGCGACCCCGAATTAGTTAAAATTAGTTAAAAATCTTTCATTCGTATCATACTAAAATATTAAACTGCAAATACTTTAATCTATCTATACAATATATAATTTCTTAGTATGTCAGGATGTTTGCATGTATGTCCTATTCTTTCCGCAACTTTCTGAAGCCATCTGATGACATAGGAAGCTGAAATTTGGCACACTTGAAGTACTTTCTCTGCCGAAGATCGTAGCGTAGTCATATTTTTTTATAAAATGGGGAACTTTGGGCCCCACTTGGCACGATTAGGCACCGTCGGATTGAGCTGAAAAATTAGGACTTCATTTCTTACACCAAACCTCATATTTTAAGCAGCGCAAACATGTAAATTAAAAAAAAAAAAAAAAAAATTGCGACCAGTCTAACGTATATTTAGTTTTCATTTTAAAAAATATATTCGCTGCTGGATATGGATGTTTTTGCTAAACCCGTCTGGAGGCGGGCCAGGGCATTAACATAGAAAATGCCGGGTTGTGCATTAATATTGTGAATAGAAAAAATTATATTTCAAAGCTGGTGCTTATCTAAACGTTCAATTGAAATAAATATTAAGTAAAAATATTAAATTCAACATTTTTTATTTTTCGAATTTATTCTATGAGCTAAATTTCAGTTATGTATTAAAGAAATAGGACTACATATTACAAAAAAAGCTTTATAAAATACATAACTGAAATTTAGCTCATCGAAAAATAAAAAATGTTGAATATAATATAAAGTAACCTTCGGAAGGAAATAATTCCCAGTTTCTATTTGTAAAAATATTAAAAAATAATCGCTACTGAGTATGGATGTTTCTGCTAAACGATAATGCCCAACTCCGCCTCAAGGCAGACTTTAATGTTTGACCCCTTACAGGTCAGCGAGTACTCAAAGGAAAAAACTGAAGTCAGTCTCATGTTTCTCACCCTAAAATCAGCTTAATATGATTTTTTTTAAGGCAAACAAAAAATGTGGCATTAGAGCTTTAAAAGTCATTATTTTTGCCTCATTTAATGTATTTTTTTAAACTTTTCTATATATTTTTTTAACGAAGTTCAAAAATACAAATAATTTCTTGAATTTGGCGACTAAGAGCCACTTTTTGGGTTAGAGATTAGCGATTAAATTAACTTTAATCTACGTCTTTACTTTTTGAGTTGTATTTTTTTTAACTTTTGTTTGCTAGTTTAAGCGGCCAACGATGGTGGTTTAAACCTAAACTTAAACTGTCAACATACACATGTTTAACATAAAGAACTTGCAAAAATATAAACAAAAAATACATTTTAAAACATTGCTTAGCACTTGTATATAATTTTTCCATTCTATATTTGTTCTTTAATACATTTTTTCTTTAAACGCAAAAAATTTCTACCTTTTAAACAATATTAAATTCGCGCATTTTCTTCTTCTTCTTCTTTGAAAACATCCATATTGCTTGATAAAAAGTTGATATTTGCAAAAAAAATGTTGCCATTTATTTGTGCTCGTATGGTAGCGCTACATGGTTTAAGCCACCACCCAAAAATATCAAATTCAGTTTATACTGGATTAACTTAATTCTCAGATTAGCTAATTATAGAATAAAATTAACTTTAATCTCAAACCCAAAAAGTGGCTCTATCATAAAATAGCCGAATACTTTGCACATCGAATCCAAATTAGAGATACAGTGGTATCCCGGTTTAACGAATTACATATTGTCAGGCCCTTTCGTTTAATCGGAAAATTCGTTAAATCCCGAAGTTTTTTTTAATAAATTTTTGTTAATAAAACAACAATATTTTAATAAAACAAAGTAAATTCGTTTATTTCCATTCCATACTTCATATCATTTTCAATTAAATGACTACATAGTGGAGATATAAACGGCTGCACTAACTCTTCGTTAGAAGAGAGTTTCTCCCCACTGCTTCATTAAACGAATTCTATAGCGTTTTTTGAAACTACAGAACCAGCCATGTCAGGCATTAAATTGTCCACCATAAAATTTTTTGTGAAGACCTAGGGCTTTTGCTTTTAATATAGGACCACTAATAGGAATATTCTCCTTGCTCTTGTTTTGAAACCAATTAAACAATTCTGTTTCCATTCTTGGAAACTCACCTGTTTTTAACACCCTTTTATTCTTTCCGAATTTAGTCTTTTCCACTTCGCTCAAAAGTTTCCGTTTTGATTTTATAATTTTACATATTGATGACTTTGGCAGCTGATATTTATTAGATAAAGCACTTAGTCGCAGGTCCTTTTCATCGTCGTCAAAAATGTTTAATTTTTCTTTAGGAATTTAACGTTTTCTTTTGGGCATTTTGATGTCAACTTTATAATAACTTCACAAAACTGAAGTAAAATTTGAAACAGAAAACAAACATTTGTTTTGTAAACAAAAGTAAAAAATTACTTTGTAACGTACAAATTTTTATTTTGGAGAGAAAGTATTTTCTTTGCTTTCTGTGTAATAAAAAATAAATACTTTTCCTAACTCGTTGTTTTCAGTAAAATCTCTTTAAAAACATGGTAAAAATGTATACAAAAACAAAAGAGAATGGATGCAAATATGTTTGCATTCATTCTATTTTGCTTTTGCAAATTTTTTTGTAACAATTCGTTAAATAGAGTACAAAAATTTGCTGTTTGTTCGTTATATAAGGTACTCACTGGAAAAAATATGACCGAACGTTAAATCGCGAATTCGTTAAACTGAGTATACGTTAAACCGGGATAGCACTGTATTAATTTTAAAATTTTTTTACACAAACCGTTATGTAGCACTCTGACATTGTTGAAATCTGGCCAAGATATTAACCACAACGTATAATTTCATATATTTTCTTAGGTACGTTAAAATGTAGATCGCAAAAAGTTTGTTTTGATTTAGTCTAACAAATATAAATGTATTTAATTAGCGTAAATGTTTTTTTGCATATACTACATAAATACATACATATTTAAATTTGTCCAATAAAAATTCTTTTGTTATTTTTATTAATTTATGTATGTATTTGCATATAAAAAATGTTCAAGAATAAGAACACCACCGCCAAACACTACAAATTAGCCCCGTTACTGACCTATAACACCTGATCACTGCGTGATCAGCAATCAGCATATTAATCTTACATACACATTCACCTAGAATCTTGACAAACAAACATGTTTGCAAATGCATATGTATGTATGTATGTATTGTACTTACCCGTTCATTTGGATGTTCGCAGAGAAGTACGTTCGTACGATTTTGTTAGCAACGAGTATCTATGTTTAAGACGGTGTGCGTCGCATGTGTTATTAGTTCGATTTAAAATAAGATGTCGTATTATACAAATATATGTATGTATGTATGTATGTATAAAATAAATGTATCTATTGAACATATGTTATCAGCCGAAGAATGTGGTAGTTTAATCTATTAAATTGCTTTTATGGGTTTTTAAGAGCTTTTAAAATGCTACATTAAAACCATCAATGAAATTATGTACAGTGCAAGAAAAGTATGGTAGGAAACAAAAAAAAAAAAAATATAGTAAAAAATTCATTATCAAAATAAATTTCGATGCATAAAATTTTTGGACGGCCAACATATCATCACTAAATTGTGTAACAGCCTGTTTACTAGGGAGATCGATTATTCGACTTTTTTAAAAAACCGGTTATCGAATATTCCGAATAGTTTCCATTTAAAAAAAAACCGTTTTCCGGTTAAGCATTTAAAAAAGTAAAAGGTTTATCGGTTTTATTATATAAAAACCCAAAATTCAAATTGATTTTTGAAGCAAAAAGAATTCTGATGATGAGAATCCCGTGTTCAGTCAAGAATAAGTTATAAATAAAATGTTAATTCATTTCATGTTGTAAATTCCTTCCTTCACTAAACAAAATTTAATGAAAATTAAATTTGATGAACAATTCACAAAGGAAAGGAGGCAACAAAATACATACATAGTTATGATGTAGAATTATTAAGAAACTTTGTTTTAAAAAATTATAGAAATTTATTATTTGAGTTATTCTCTTAATTTTATTTTAAATAAGTTTTAATTTGTTGGTAGTTTAGCATGTCTAAATGCATCAGTAGACTTCAACAATATTGTTGAAAAGTTACAAACAAAATCTCTTAGCCAGGATTATATATTTCAAATAACTTTCATCAGTTTTATAGAAAGGAATAGTGGGGGGGGTGCTTTAAAACCATGGTAGATAAGGCCATGATGGCGTTATTGCTCAATTGAATGGGAGATAAAGCCATAATGGCCTCATTGCCCATTCATTGAGAGGTAAGGTCATATTTAAAATTTGGCGAAATGAGAGATATAGCCATATTTTTTTCGCAAATGAGATATAAAGCCATATTTTTCCAGAATATTGTTATGCATGGTGTAAACATTCTGTAAAAGGGAAAATCCTTAGTTATCATTGAAAACAATTTTTTTATTCTTGTGACGCACGTAGGAAAACTTAATTCAGCGAAGCCACCTGCCGCGTCCTACTGGAGGAGAAACCCCGTAAGCACGGCCGCAGGCCGCCACGCAGAAAAACTTTAGTATGCGAAGCCAGATTTCAATACTTAACTTTAGTGTCTTCGGAACTGAAATGAGAGATAAAGCCATTTTCTAGTATTGCTAATGTGAGCCAAGGTCATGATGGCTTTATCTCCCGTTCATATGAAAAAAAATAAAAGGCTTTATCTCCCTATTGAATGAGAGATAACGCCATCATGGCCTTATCTACCATGATATTAAAGCACCCCACGGAATAGTAATATGAACATGTTTTCTGTATGTAATATTTGTCCTTTCGTTGACCAGAATTAAAAACCTTTTATGACATTATTTCATATCTTTAATTAATACGATATTGTTTGTCATGCTTAACTTCCAATTTTTATTCTCGATAAAAGCACTGAATTTTATTGTTGGGGGATAAGCTAGTTTCTATGCGCATTCCACTGGTTGCTTAAGCCAGATCGTCAGGAAATATTCTCCCAAAAAATTTTAGAAAATCCAAAGGCATTAGCAAATAAAACTACAGAGTGAATGAGAATTGCAACACTCAAAAAGTCTTATTTGCAACGATATCAAAGCTTAAACAAAATGCTAACAATAAACAACAACAATAAGTTGGCATTCTCCCAACATTAATTGTAATTGTTAGTAGGTTGAGAAAAAACAAAATAAAAACAAAAACATATTGCTTTTTTGTTTGCCCAAGAAATTCAAAATAAAGATACTTGCCAATGGAGTTTTTTAAGTCGTGCACTTGCATATTTTTTATCAAAGTAATTTTTGGGAATACACAATTTTTAATAAAAAAGATTTTGTTTGTCATGCTTAATTCCCGATTTTCATTCTTGATAAAAACACTAAAATTTTGTTTTTAAGTTCTTGTTGTTTTAATACAGTACTTAGCGGATAATTAATACACGCTTAAGTGAGTTTCACGCTTAAATAATTCTTAAATTAAACATTTTCCTGGATCCATTTAATTTGTGTACATATTTTTCTCTTAATTGCATCCTGCTTAACTGTGTTTCACTCATAAATGGGTCATATATTTCTTAAAAAAATAAAATATCAAATAATCATATTTCATGGTAAATTGCCTAAGCGAATTTCTTTATTTTTTTAGGGTTTGTTTGTAACTTTTAAGAAATTTTACTTTTCTTACAAAATGAAAATATATCGGTTCTTTTATTTCATATGCATCTTCTTATCTCAAATTCAAGACTCAAATTGAAGAAAAACTATATGCTGGTCGACGAAGCGTATCTTTGCCTACCACACGGCATCAAAATCTCAAAAACTTACAAAGTGGATTTAGCAGGTTTGCACATTAAGCCGACGATATACTAGATTCAAGTATTTAAAGCATGAAGTAGAGGTCGGGATTCACTATCCTACACAACCGTACGATTCATTCAAACGAAAATCTAACGGAATTCTATCCGACATAAAAAAATCTGCTGACAATGCCGCACGCACTATCCTACAAAAATGGTGCAAACTCAAATGACATCACGTGAAATTGAAATCGAACAAATTTTTAAAACTCTCTCGTGTTCAAAGTTTATAATGGGTTATTATTTATCTATTATCTTTTTGGCAACACCGGTTTAAACAGCTGACGCACGTTTCGTGTTTTGTTTCACTGTCAAACATCTTCAGTTTGGTCTATAATTTAACCATGAATTGTCTTACGAACGAACAACGCTTGCAAATTATTGAATTTTATTATCAAAATGCGTGCTCTGTTAAGAAAGTTCATCGCGCGTTTCTTGTGTTCAGCGACGAAGCTCATTTTTGGCTCAATGGTTACGTTAATAAGCAGAATTGTCGATTTTGGAGTGAAGATCAGCCAGAAGCATTGCAAGAGCTACCAATGCATCCAGAAAAAGTCACAGTTTGGTGCGGTTTATGGTCTGGTGGCATCATTGGACCGTACTTCTTCAAAGATGATGCGAATCGTAAAGTAACTGTGAATGGTGAGCGCTACCGTGAGATGATATTCAACTTTTTTTTGCCCAAAATGCAAGAGCTTGACTTGCATGACATGTGGTTTCAACAAGACGGTGCCACATGCCACACAGCACGCCTAACAATGGACTTATTGAGAGGCGAGTTCGGTTAACCTTTTATTTCACGTTCGGGACCGGTCAATTGGCCGCCTAGATCGTGCGATTTAACGCCTTTTGACTATTTTTTGTGGGGTTATGTTAAAGCTCATGTCTATACACACAACCCCGTTTCAATTGACGCATTGGAAGACAACATTGAAGCATTTATTCATGAGATACCGGCCGAAATGTTGGAAAGAGTACGCCAAAATTGGACTAAGCGGATGGACCATTTGAGGCGCAGTCACGGTCAACATTTGCATGAAATAATCTTCAAACATTAAATTATATGGACCGTACTATCGATTCAAATAAAGATTTCATGAATTTTTCTGAATTTTATGTGTTATTTTTTAAACTTTCCTAAAGCTCTTAAAATATCACCCTTTAAAAATATTTCCTTTTACATACATTATACTTTGAGGACCACTTTCCGCTTGTTTTGAAATCAGGAAAAGCTACATTAGATGCGGTCGTGGGTTTTTGCACATATCTAGATCTATCTATTAGTGGATAGTTCTTGTTGAATTTCAATAGAAAACTATTTCAGGACATATGTATGTAATATAAATTTATAACAACAATTTCTGGGATCTTTGGAAAACAAATTTCAACATAAAGATGGACAGACAAACCTACAGACGGACATAATTTAAACAACTCCGCTCCTCATAATGATCCAAAATATATATACATATGTATACTTAATAGGATCTTAGATCAATATTGCTGAAATTAAAAATGGAATGACAAACTTATATAAAAAGGAACAGCTGTGCTAAAGGGTAAAAATGTATGCAACAGTTCCAGTGTTGCCAAAACTTGGTGACCAAAAATGACTAAATTTAAGGAAAAAAATGGCTAAAAACTTTTTTAACTTAAAACACACATTAAAATTTAATAACAAAACAAAAATAATGCATAAAAAATTTGTTTACAATAAAATTGTAAGTTGAGAGCAATTCGTTACATAAGAATAAACATAAATAAATATTTTAGCATTTAAAAAATTAAATAATCGATAAATTTGTCTCATAGGAATCACTCGTGCCTATTAGTTTAAAATATTTTGAAGGTTAATCATAATGATGGCAACATTTACCCAACCGTTTGAATCCAAATTAACAAAAATAAAAGGTAAAAACAAGTAAGAAAGTGTAGTCAATCGAACCCGACTATATGATACGCTGCACCACATTAGAACCTATGTACCAAATTTTATCAAATTATCTCAAAATAACGACCTTTACTTTGGTATAAAAGGTTTACATGGACAGCCAGCCAGACAGACAGCCTGCTAGCTAGCCGAACGGACATCGCTAATTCGATTCAGAAAGTGATTCTAAGTCGATCGGTATACTTGAAGGTGGGTCTGGGAGCAATATTTTTACATCAGTGAAAATGCATAGTACACTCTCTACTATTGTGACGTGGGTTTAAATATTGTATTGTGATCGTAAAAATCTTTTCCAAATTGATAAAATCGAATCAGCGGTTGTTAAATGTAACATATTTCTAAAATTAATTAAAACGATGGCTAAATAATCTCTCTGCTTCAGCATTTTACCATGGAAGTGAGAGCAACTTAATAGCAAATTCTGTGTTGATCCATTTTATAAAATAGTAAAGCAATTCGCCAGTTCAGTTTTTTGCACGAGCACATGCAAATTTGTAATCAAATTTATTTTTGGGAATACAAAATTTATTATTAATAAGATTTCTCTATAAAGTGCTAAATTCCCAATTTTAAATAGAAAGTATTAATTAAGATCAAATTCGTAACATGAAACTTTTTTAAAGGTATGATCCCATATAGGTCCCACTTGCATAAATCAGCCTTACTGCTAGAAATTTATAATAAGCTTTGGTTTCTTAATAAATTATCTTCTACAACTGTCCTTAAATTTCTTGTTCCTGAAGAAATATATCCCAGGACATTCGTTCATCTCCGGGGAATGCTGAACAGTTTTATGGTAGGATGATTTCCTAGTTGGAAAACTCGAATAACTTCTAAATGGCTCTTAAGTCAGTCTCCTGCATTGATAAAAAACCTAAATCGCTATAATGAGATTTGCTGCCTTTGGGAAACTATCTGATGTTCCTGGCATTAAACCCGATTGCATTTTGATCTTCATTTTGAGCTGGGGTAAGTATGTCAGCATAGGCTGACTATTTATTACCTTTACCTAGCCTTCACTTTCTTTATCTTTGTTCCACTGTGAAACTAGAGGCACTATTAACGACGTCCTTGCCTTCAGTATGAATTTCTGTTTGATTTTAACAAAAATAAAATTTAATTATATATTTTTAAAACAAACCATACATACTTATGTATGTATATGTAGATACTTTTTTTCTTATACACAATTTGTCTGATGTAAAAATCATTAGAAAGCTTTCAAGAATTAATACAAGTCTGATTGTGCTAATAATAGTTTTTGCGTTCTTTTAATTTTATTATATAAAAGTTTTAAAATACAGTGAACTCGCGAAGAAAATAATCATTCAAAAAAAATTACAAATAGTTTTAATTATTGTTTTTATTGCAAAAGAAAAAAATATTCAAAAACCTAAAATGGCTTCATTTTTATATGCAACACAAACCAAGCAATCACTGTAATTTCATGAAATATAAAATTTTAAAAAAACTATCAAGATCACAGTCAAGTGTCTAGGAAAACAAAGTAGGTAGGTATGTATGTTTTAAAAAAACTTGTCTAGCAAAGAAATACTAAAACAATTTATGTTTATAGTCATAAACAGTGTGACCAGATCTTAAATTGTATACAGCTAAATCTGGAGATAGAAACAGCCTAAAATAATGCTTACCTAGCATTTACACATGCCACTGCCAGTTCGAAAAACTCAATACACTCACACTTTTTTACTAATACACTCACATTTTTCGCAATGGCAGCTCCAGTGGCAGCAAAAATTGCATGCGAGTGGAAATTTGGCACTTGCATGCCACTAAATGTCAAAACGATAAACAATGTTGTCAAATTGTTATTGAAGTTTTAACTTAATAAAGAATTATTATGATTAATTTTTTAAAAACGCGCATAAATAAAAGCAAGTTTGTTAATTATAGAGCATTAATATCGTTAAAATAATGTTAATATAAATAAATGAAAAAATTTCCTCAAAAATGTGTCCCTATGATTAACTCGGTAACTCTTTTTCGTTTTCTGGTACTTTTTTTTTAATTTGAGAAGTAAACAAATTTGCTCAAGTTGACGCTTCTACGACATTTTGAAAATGAACTCGCAGTGGCATGTGTAATCACAAAAGTTAATGGCATGAGATTCGACTATTTCGAAAAAATTTTCTTTGATAATAGGTATACAACAGTGACATGCCACTACTTGCATGTGTAAAGGCAGGGTTAAATAAAACACGAAGTTATTTCATTAATATGTACCTCGTTTCATTCCACATGTAAAACATTGTCTCTGAAGAAGTGTTATTGTTGACTGTCAGGTTGAACGTCCACAATGCTCGTTTATAAAATGCTACAGAAGTGTGTACAGTAGGCGTTCGTTAACATTGCTGCTATTCGTTTGTCTTTCGCTTTCATTTCGTATGCTAATTGAACTAAATCGTGATGCTTGACTTGATCCTCGCTAATTATCTTCTTAGACTCGTCATCCTTTTCATATTTTAGTTTTGAAGCAAATAAGTTCTATAAAGAGACCCTATGCTCATTAAAGGATCGATGGGATGACAAGTGTCCAATTGCGGTAGTTTGAATTTAAGTCCTGTTTTTACAAATACACAAGAGCGTCACCATCATCAACGTAGATTCGTTACATTTGTGAGATGGTGACATTTGAGGACAAATTTAAAGCTGTAGGAAAGTCCATAGTGGATCCCGTATGCTGGGAGTTTTGCTATGTGAGTCTTAACTTCATTCAATATTTCTTCTAAAATGTTGTTCACTGGAATTCGTTTTCACCCTTCTTTCTACATTATATGCACCATCAACGTTCTCCTAAGATTGTTTAATCAGATATGCTAAAAAACTCCTGGTTTCACCTAAAGTCAACCAAAGCAGCCCTGACAAACTTGAATCTTGTCCGATTCAGTTTCTAAGTGGTACTTAACTATGAATCTTCTAAGCTTTTGGGGTAACTAAATTTTGTCTTAAAAAACGGGTAAATGAACGTGCTGAGTCAAATAGTTAATGTTTTTCCAAAAATCATTACCTTAGTTGCCTTCATTCCGTAAATTATTAAAATATATTGAAAAAAAGGTTATTCGGAAAATCTAGATAACTCCATTATCAAAGCTACTTTTTTGGAATACAAAATTGAAGCACAGCCGCGCATAACGTTGTAAAAGCCACTTTTTGCAAAAACTTTTTTTTTTGCAGATTACCGTTAACATTACTTTCTTACACTGTTTAAACATCAAATCACCCAATATTATACACCTTAACCACTTCAAAATGGCATGCAAAGAGTCTGCCAGCGGAAGAAGGTTGTACGTTACTAGCAAAATTATACAATCGAAATGGTTTTGCAAAGTGAAATAACGTTTAAAAAGCCACTTGCATAAAAGTTTTTATTATCAATTAGTATTGTGGTTATTTTGTTGAACTATTTATGGTTTTTAATCCAAATTTTTAATATTTTTAATTAGGGTTAAGTTCATCAAATTTAATTTTCATTAAATTATTTTTATGAAGAAAGGAATTTTACAACATGAAAATTAATTAAAATTTACTGATAATTTTTCATTCTTGACTCAATCTGGGCTCGAACCCAGGCGTTTTTACGGACAGGTAACCCTGACATGTTTCGATTGCAACCACTCAATCTCCTCAGAGGGCTTGCCGTTTAACACTCGCAGCCATCGACGACTGCTGACGTCATTAGTCAAACATCAATCCTTAAACCAAATTGTATTTAACCTTTGGTAGATCGAAATTTGCTTTGAATGATTATCTATTTTAATTTATTTTACATGTTCTTCCTTTACTTCTGTTTTTTCGTACTTTTGTCAAGAATTCTTCTTGAAGTTCAAAGTACATATTTTTGTTTTTTTTTTTTAATTTTTTTGTCTTTCTTTTTTCCTGCTGACCTTTTCAGCACAACTTGAAGGACAAATGCAAACATAGAGCTCGTGCCTTAGCTTTAACAATAATTAGTATTGTGGTTATTTTGTTGAACTATTTATGGTTTTTAATCCAAATTTTTAATATTTTTAATTAGGCTTAAGTTCATCCAATTTAATTTTCATTAAATTATTTTTATGAAGAAAGGAATTTTACAACATGAAAATTAATTAAAATTTACTGATAATTTTTCATTCTTGACTCAATCTGGGCTCGAACCCAGGCGTTTTTACGGACAGGTTACCCTGACATGTTTCGATTATTATTTTTAATCTAAAAAACAAAATTTAAAAAATAAATAATCCTGCCTGCTAAAAACGTTTTTTTGCTCTACTGAAAAATAATTATTTTGTAACTTAAAACGTTATTCGCGGCTGTGCTTCAATTGTGTATTATAAATCTATATGACGTGAAACCCAATTTCTCATATTTGATAAATACACTGACATTTATTGTTGGGGGAAAGCTAGCTTCTATGCGCATTTCACTGGTTGCTTAGGCCAGATCATCAGGAAACCTTTTCCAAAGATTTTTGAAAAGCTAAAAATATTATACAAATAAAACCTTAAAACGAATAAGAATTATTAACACTCAAAATCTTACTTGTTACCATATCAAAGCTTAAACAAAACGCCAACTATAAACAATCAGTTTATCTTTTCTTAAATTCCCCTATAATTGGTTGGCTTTTTTCCAACTCGAATTGTAGTTGGTAAAAAGAAAAAACCTATATGGGTCAAATGTATGACCAACCCAACTTTATTTTTCATCTCAATCATTAATTTCTAACATACCCACCCCCTATTTCCATTACTTAAGGGAGCTCTCATACAAAATGTTCAATACAGACTAGAAATATATTGAAGAAAATGCCCCATAAATGCCCAGGAGTCGCCCCTAGTGGAATAAAATGTATGACCGACCTCAATTAGTTTTTTGTAATTAACATTTTCTCGAGACATTCTTGCCCCTTTTCTCCACTTCTTAGGGGGCTCCAATACAAATATTGCGTTTTATGAAATTCTTAAACTAATTAAACTTTTGTGAATAAAATCAGAAGTAGCAAAAAGATTTTAATCATTTAAGGGTTGTTTTAATTGCAATTTCGTTTTTTAAACATCTGGGGAAAAAATTAAAAGCATAGGTGCTTTTTTAAATATTTTTAAAAAACAAAAACTTCGAAATTTTGAAATAAAAATAATAATAATAAAATAGAATAAATTTTGCAGCTAAATCAAAATTTTTAATGCTAAATTTAGCTAAAAAAAAATGCCAAAATGGTCACACTGTTCATACATACACGTTTACAAGGCGCCAAACTGTGATTATAATTAGCTTATGGCCATTTTTGATTTCGTAGTAAAATACGTATTTAGTTAATTTAAATTTAATTTTAAATTGTATATAAATACCGATGTATTTTATCAGTGTTATTAAAAATTTAGTTAAGATAAAAGTGTGATAGCACAACTTAATTTAAAAAAAAGCAAGAGTGCTATGTTCGGCTATACCGAAATCTTATATACACTTCACCATGGTGCGATTAGAACAAAAAGTTATATAAACACCGTTCTTTAGGTTTAAATAAATTTATTTTGTGCCGCCCAGATTTTATCGGTGCTTGATAGGGATGCCAAACGGGAAATCCCGAATACCGAAATCCCGGGATTTTTCGGGGTTGACAAATCCCGAATACCGGGATTTTTTTATTTATTTATTTATTTCGTTCGTTTTTATTGAATTTTTATACTATATACAAAAAAAATATTAAAAATTATATTTCAGTTGTATTTTTTATTTTTATAATTCTTATTTTTCTTTTTTAAAAATATATTTTATATAGTGTCCGACCGAACGCACTTTTTGAGACCGAACCCGAACCCGAACTTCGGTAAATTTTGACAAGTTCGGCCGAACCCGAACCCGAACTTTTTGTTAATAAATCTGAACAATTGAACTTTTTTTAATGTATTTATTTAAAACAAAATAAAATTTCGGAAATTATCACATTTACACTTTTGGAAGGATGCAACAAGAAAAGATAAATTGCACTTTATAGTAGTCAAAACTATTTTAGAGTTAAAAAATAATTGGTAATTGATTTTTTTTAAGACAAAAAATAAAAAATAAATTCCAAGTTTAATGCAGTATACATTAGGGCGATAACTTTTTCATATTTTTTGCGAAAATCAAAAACGGCATAGTATAGTCGTGTAGAACATTAAAAGTTATTAATAAAAAATATGATAATTTTTTCGGATTGTGAAGAAAGTTCACGCAGGGATCGGGTTGAAGTTTGAAAACAACCATTTAACCTCACGGAAATTTTAAAAAATATACACCTGATATTTGTATATATTCCTATACGTATCACTTAAATGCTATTTTGGAATTTATCCACTGCTTTAGAATTAAACATTTTCCTACGGTTTACAATTCATCGCGGTTCAAAATTTCTTAGAAGGTTTTAGAAATTTGCTTCCCTGCGTGAGGTTTTTTTTCGCAAAACGACGGGAGACTGGTGTTTTCATTACTAAAACATTCTTGGCCACTCCGTCGTACTATGCCAATAATTTGGTTATAGCCCTAGTATACATATTAGTACTTAAACCTCTACAATGTATTTTTTGAATCCGTTGGGGTGTATTTTCTCTAAGTGGCGTTTAATATTGGCGGTAGTTTGTTTGCTTGGCAATGAACTCCCCATTGACATTTGTTTGGCGCAACATTTGCATTTAGCGCTTGCTCAATTTAAAAAAAAAAAACTCCAAAATGGATTGGATGACATTTTTATCTGGAAGTATGTAGACTATAAAGTTTGGTTTGTGGTTCACCCAAAACTATTGATTAACCTACCACTCGCAGAATATAAATAGAGAGAATATTTTTGCCAAATAAAATTTAACCGTTTTTTTTGTTGTATTTTTTACCGTCTTCTAAAAATTACACATTTAAAGACATTTTTATACACTTAAGCATTTTATTTAGTCATCGCTTTTTTCGAACTAATAATCATAGAGAAAAATAGTTGTATTTATTTCGTATTATTTTCATAAACAATAATGCCAAATTATAATTTAAAATTATAATAAATATGTTATTTTATAAAAAAGTTCGGTGTTCGGTAAAGTTCGGTAAAAATTTCGCCGAGCACCGAACTTTGACCGAACATCATTTTTTGCCAAACTCCGTAACCGAACCCGAACGTTCGGTCGGACACAAATGTTATATATATTATACCTTTTGAAAATTCATAAATAAATAAAAAAAGGTTTGTTTATTTAAAAAAAATCCCGAAATCCGGAAAATCCAGGGATCCAGAAATCCCGGAATTTCGGGATAGGGATTTCAAAATCCCGAATCCCGGAATTTTCTAAAATCAATCCCGATTGGCATCCCTAGTGCCTGTGTATTGATAACCAAGATGCTTGTACCTAATTTCTAAACGTTGGCTCTTGCCGCTCTCCTGGCACAGAAATCTTTAATATCTTTGTATGGGAAGTGCCACGCCCAATGGTCGAATCCCGCCCACTATTTGTTGGATGTTGTTCTTTTTGTATTGTTGCGATGTTGAGGAAGGCTTGCCCGACAGCCTTGATTTTTCTTGATTAACAAACATTTTCAATGCTCGACAAGTATCAAGAAAAAATATGTTTGTCAAGATTTTTTAAAGCCCAATCAAAAACACGTTATTAATATTTTTTTATTTCGCTTACAGTTTTTATTAAGCAAAGCTGTGTAAAAAGAAAATACAGTCAAATCCCGATAATTCGTACCCTGATAAATCGTAATTCCCTATAATTCGTAATAAACTGTCGGTCCCTTGAAAAAATCTCGTTAGTTCGAAAAATTTCCATACATTTTGGTCCCCTCGCTAATTCGTAATTGTTTTATTCAAATAAAATCTTCTTTACCTCTTATAAATCGTAATTGTTTTCTAACTACCACTTATAATTCGTAATAAAAACAGAAAAATGGAAAGAATGATTTTTTGTTTATCTCTATTTTTCTTGCGTGGGTTTATTTTCTTAAGATCAGTTTGTTACATGAATAATTTTTATATATTTTATTTTTAACAATTGTCTTTTGTTTTTTTTTTACCGTTTTAGTAAATAAATTGAAAACCCCCGTTAATTCGCATTTATTTTATTTTAACCCCGTTAAATCAAAACCCCTATAATTCGTAAGAAATGGCCGTGCCCTTGCGATTACGAATTATCGGGATTCTACTATACATATTTCATCGATATGCTTAAGTGTATTTGTTTAAAAATCTATCAAAACTCCGTTCCTTTTAAACACCGGTTTTAAGCATACATATTACGCTTGTTGGCACACCAATAGGAAAAATGTTTCCTTCGTACTTATGTTCATATCTCGGTTTTATGCACCGTTATATAATAACTTTTTTTGAAATTGTACGTTTAACATTCTTATATACATACATACCTATGCCCAGTTTGAAAATTTTCACCACAAAAGTCGCATGCTTATTCAAAACAAGTTTGCTTTTTAGAATCTGGAAAAAAAAATTTTAAGATTTTAAATTAGACGTCGCTAGACTTTTAATGTGTCTATATCAAGAACCAAGGCAAATTCATTTTTCAGGTGGCGTTGCAAGCACAGCTGTGCTTCATTTTTTTCTAAATTAGAGAGCGTAAAGTCAAAAGTTACAAAAAAAAAATACAATGTGTTTTTTGTGTTGTTACTTGTTGTCGTATCGTCACCACCGTTTACATGAATTCGCCTTGTCAAGACCCCTACGAGGGCAATCCCCTAACGTTGGAGCATTTTAAGACCAACATTCGTCAAGCTATCGTCGAGATACCGTCCGAAATGTACTTAAAAATGGTCGAAAACTACATTAAAAGGAATATATTGTATTTCGTACGTAATGGCAAGGTCCAAGCATTGTAATTAAATAAAAGTTTCATCGAAATCTTAGCTTTATGTATGTTTTATTTAAATTTACTTTTGAAACCGAATAAATTTTAATTAAAACATTTACATGCAGATTCAAAACATTGAAATGAATTTGAATTTAAAACAAGTTAGAGTGCTATAATCGGCTGTGCCGAATCTTTGATACCCTCCACCAACAGTTTAATCATTTGAGGAGTGATTTCTACATGATACCAATTTATTATTAATTTATATTAAAATAAATTTTTATTCTTTCGACCTTTTTTTTAATAAAAATAAAATGTTTTTTCGAGCTCGAGATTAATTAATGAATAATACATAGTTTTTACAAATAATTGGCCTCGAGCTCGAAAAAACTTTTTATTTTTGTTATTAATTTATTTTATAAAAACAGACATCAGCATTAAAATTGGTTGCGGTTTAGACATATATTAAATTATTGACTGACAATTGAGTAAAATATCATGATTCGTAACAGTTTAAGACGAACTTAAATGATTTTCAGGAGGGGAATTTATATTAAAGCCATGGTAAGTTATGAAGCAATCATCCTAAAAATCTGCAGAGTGATTTCTGAATTTTATAAGGCTGCTAAACTTGGGATCTAAGGTAAAACTCATAAACAATTTTCTGGCCATATGAAACTAAGTTGGAAGAAATTTGACCACAATAAATATATCTGCTACGATTTTAGGCGTATTTAATTAATTTACCAGAGTGGGATTTATATGGGGCCTATAGTAAATTATGGACCGAACATCACGAAATTTATAGTGTGAGTAGTGAATTATTCAATTTTATTCTGATAACATTATTAATTACGGTTTGAGGCGTACTAAACTGTTTTCCGAGAGTAGGGTTTAATTGGGGCCTAGGGTAAATTATAGACCGATCTTCACAAAATTTCACAGCGTCATTTCTAGTCCTTTAAACTGTTTCGTGCCAAATTTTGTTATGATTGCATTATTTATAACGGTTTTAAGTGTACTAAACTATTTGCCGGCGTAGGGTTTATATGGGGCCTAGGGTAAATTATAAACCGATCCTCATGAAATTTTAAAGTATCATTTCAAAAAAACTGTGACGTGCCAAATTTTGTTATGATAGCATTATTTATTATGGTTTTAGGCGTACTAAACTGTTTTCCGAGAGTAAGGTTTATATGGAGCCTAGGGTAAATTATGGACCGATCTTTAGGAAATTTCACATTGTAATTTCTAGTCCTATAAAACTGTAACGAGCCAAATTTTGTTATGATAGCATTATTAATTGTGGTTTTATGCGTACTAAACTTTTTCCAAGAGTAGGGTTTATATGGGGCCTAGGGTAAATTATGGACTGATCTTCACGAAATTTCACAGTGTCATTTCTCATCCTATAAAACTGTGTCGTGCCAAATTTTGTTAAGATAGCATTATTAGTTTTAGGGGTACTAAACTATTTTCCGGGAGTAGGGTTTATATGGGGCCTAGGGTAAATTATAAGCCGATCTTCATAAAAATGTGTCATTTCTAGTCCTAAAAAATGTGACGTGCCAAATTTTGTTATGATAGCATTATTTATTTTGGTTTTAGGCATACTAAGCTGTTTTCCGAGAGTAGGGTTTATATGGGGCCTAGGGTAAATTATGGACCGATCTTCACGAAATTTTACAGTGTGATTTCCAGTCGAATAAAACAAACTTTTGCAAAATCTTATGTCATTCCGTGCATTGTTTCACTATTTATGTTAGTTTTTGTAACAATATTATCAATTTTTTCAGGTGGTGGTTCACATTTTGGTTCATAGCTCTGATCCTACTGAACCTGTTATTTCTTTTGAGTTTTCAACAGACGGATAGACAGACGGACATGGCTAAATCGACTTAGAATTACTCAAGGACCCAAGGAATATAAATACTTTACGGGGTCTGAGATGAATAATAAAACAGTTTCACACGGAATGACAAACTTAGTGTACCCTCATCGCAACAATTTGTGGTGGAGGGTATAAAATGGAAGAGCACATATGAGCGCTACGCAATTAGACATACATAGAAGCAGAAGGTAAATGAAAGAATTCCTTACAAGGTTTTATAAACTAAAAACTAGTTAAAATGCTTTATTCGGCTGTGCAAAATCTTTAATACCCTCCATCGACAGTAAGAATATTTCTTGGGTTGGCTTTTTATGGGATCTATAAAATATAAACCAAAGTTTATAAAAACTGAGCTCACAGTTTTAGATTATTTAAAGTCTATTCCAAAAGCACGATTTATATGGAGTCTATGGTAAATTTTAGACCGATCTTCATGAAACTCGTTTTTGTTTCAAAAATATATTGCTTAAGGCTAGATTACACTATTATACTTTGTATTAATACATGTCAAAAACTCTAGTAATATGACAAAGTATGATATTGTGAATGCAATGTGTCACGAAAATGACAAGTATTATTGACAAACCGAAGTTTATTGGTGATGGGATAAGCTATTCCTATGCGCATTTCACTGGTTGCTTAGGCCAGATCGTCAGGATACTTCATCCAAAGATTTTAGAAAAACTAAAGATATTATACAAATAAAACTGTTAAGCGAATCAGAATTATAAGCCCCAGTTTCACTTGTAACAATATCAAAGCTTAAACAAAAACAACAACAATAAACAGTGAGTCTATCTTTTCTTACAATCCCGACCATGACTGGTTGATTTTTTGTCAACTGTAAATGTAGTTGTAAGTGGGTAAAGAAAAAACAAAAATAAAACAAATTTCTTCATTTTATTTTGCCAGTTCAGTTTTATTTACACTGCCACATGTATATTAGTTATCAAAGTTTTTCTTGGGATTCAAAAATTAATTATCAAGGTTTCGTTATAATGTGCTAAATTTCCATTTCATACTACTGACAAGCCGAAGTTTATTGTTGATGGGATAAGCTATTCCTATGTGCATGTCATTGGTTGCTTATGCCAGATCGTCAGGAAACTTCATCCAAAGATTTTAGAAAAACTAAAGGTTTTATACAAATAAAACTGTTAAGCGAATAAGAATTATAAGCCCCAGTTTCACTTGTAACAATATCAAAGCTTAAACAAAAACAACAACAATTATCCGTGAGTCTATCTTTTCTTACAATCCCGACCATGGCTGGCTGATTTTTTGTCAACTCTAAATGTAGTTGTAAGTGGGTAAAGAAAAAACAAAAATAAAACAAATTTCTTCATTTTATTTCGCCAGTTCAGTTTTATTTACACTGCCACATGTATATTAGTTATCAAAGTTTTTCTTGGGATTCAAAAATTAATTATCAAGGTTTCGTTATAATGTGCTAAATTCCCATTTCATACTACTGACAAGCCGAAGTTTATTGTTGATGGGATAAGCTATTCCTATGCGCATGTCATTGGTTGCTTATGCCAGATCGTCAGGAAACTTCATCCAAAGATTTTAGAAAAACTAAAGGTTTTATACAAATTAAACTGTTAAGCGAATAAGAATTATAAGCCCCAGTTTCACTTGTAACAATATCAAAGCTTAAACAAAAACAACAACAATAAACAGTGAGTCTATCTTTTCTTACAATCCCGACCATGGCTGGTTGATTTTTTGTCAACTCTAAATGTAGTTGTAAGTGGGTAAAGAAAAAACAAAAATAAAACAAATTTCTTCATTTTATTTTGCCAGTTCAGTTTTATTTACACTGCCACATGTATATTAGTTATCAAAGTTTTTCTTGGGATTCAAAAATTAATTATCAAGGTTTCGTTATAATGTGCTAAATTCCCATTTCATACTACTGACAAGCCGAAGTTTATTGTTGATGGGATAAGCTATTCCTATGCGCATGTCATTGGTTGCTTATGCCAGATCGTCAGGAAACTTCATCCAAAGATTTTAGAAAAACTAAAGGTTTTATACAAATAAAACTGTTAAGCGAATAAGAATTATAAGCCCCAGTTTCACTTGTAACAATATCAAAGCTTAAACAAAAACAACAACAATTATCCGTGAGTCTATCTTTTCTTACAATCCCGACCATGGCTGGCTGATTTTTTGTCAACTCTAAATGTAGTTGTAAGTGGGTAAAGAAAAAACAAAAATAAAACAAATTTCTTCATTTTATTTCGCCAGTTCAGTTTTATTTACACTGCCACATGTATATTAGTTATCAAAGTTTTTCTTGGGATTCAAAAATTAATTATCAAGGTTTCGTTATAATGTGCTAAATTCCCATTTCATACTACTGACAAGCCGAAGGTTATTGTTGATGGGATAAGCTATTCCTATGCGCATGTCATTGGTTGCTTATGCCAGATCGTCAGGAAACTTCATCCAAAGATTTTAGAAAAACTAAAGGTCTTATACAAATAAAACTGTTAAGCGAATAAGAATTATAAGCCCCAGTTTCACTTGTAACAATATCAAAGCTTAAACAAAAACAACAACAATAAACAGTGAGTCTATCTTTTCTTACAATCCCGACCATGGCTGGTTGATTTTTTGTCAACTCTAAATGTAGTTGTAAGTGGGTAAAGAAAAAACAAAAATAAAACAAATTTCTTCATTTTATTTTGCCAGTTCAGTTTTATTTACACTGCCACATGTATATTAGTTATCAAAGTTTTTCTTGGGATTCAAAAATTAATTATCAAGGTTTCGTTATAATGTGCTAAATTCCCATTTCATACTACTGACAAGCCGAAGTTTATTGTTGATGGGATAAGCTATTCCTATGCGCATGTCATTGGTTGCTTATGCCAGATCGTCAGGAAACTTCATCCAAAGATTTTAGAAAAACTAAAGGTTTTATACAAATAAAACTGTTAAGCGAATAAGAATTATAAGCCCCAGTTTCACTTGTAACAATATCAAAGCTTAAACAAAAACAACAACAATTATCAGTGAGTCTATCTTTTCTTACAATCCCGACCACGATTATTTGATTTTTTGTCAACTCTAAATGTAGTTGTAAGTGGGTAAAGGAAAAACAAAGTATTATGAAAATAGTTTGACATCCCATACGACTTCATCGTTTTTTGAAAAATTTCTAAACAATTATACTTTTCATTGGATCAGGGTTGCATTTTATTTCATGTGTGACTGTTTATACTTTGTGTGATGCTACATTAGATTTTTTGACAGTCGCAACAAAACTCATTAGATTTCTATCTCACAAAGTATTATGGAATACGTAAGACTTGTGAGATAGTGTAATCTAGCCTTAAACAATAATACTTTTCATTGGATCAGGGTTGCATTTTATTTTATGTGTGAGTGTTTATACTTTGTGTGATGGTGGGCACACAAAGTGTCATATTAAATTAGATTTTTTGACAGTCGCAACAAAACTCATTAGATTTATATCTCACAATCAGTGTTGCCACTTTGTGGGTAATTGCCCGAATTTGGTATAATTTTTACTGTCGTGGGTAGATCGTGGGTATTTTCTCTTAGGTGTAATTCAGGTGTTATTTAAATTCTTATTTCTTTTTAAATATTGTTGATAAAAAATGCACAGTCTTCTGAACCAAAGTCTCGGTTTCTTTTTGAGAAAAGTCTTTAATCATTAAATATTTTTAAAAGTTCAGTAATGAATGTCGCAAGATGGACTCTTAGATTTGGATAAAGATGAGCTGGAGAACCTGAATATTTAAACTTAAAACTAGCATGGGGGAAGATTTTCAATATTCCAACATATAATTAATTTTATTTTTATCTGGCAACTTTCAAATGCTTTAGTTATATCACGAAAAAAATGAACAATACTGATCTCGAAGACGTCAATTGTTGCTGGTTCATCAGCATAAACCAGTGACTTGACTGGCCTACGGAAAACAATCAAGAGGTTTCCCATCGCACGGCCTTGAAATCTATTTGACAGTTTATTTTCTCTAAATCAACATATCGCCTTAATTTGTGAAAAAATAAGTTGCGTCATTTTAATCATGAAGTCGAGTTTCGAAAATCAATGGCTGATTTTCAAAGTAAATTTGAATAATTTGGTGGCGTTGTTCACGGATGAATGTGTGCATAATGATATGTCTGAGCAAAAAGTGAGAGCAGTATGACAGTTCGTTTGACAGCTATCCTTTCGTTAGCTCTATCGGAATTTAAAACGCTCATTATAAAGAAATGGCAATGAATATTTTGAACCTTCTCTAAATATATGCAACCAAATGTGGAAGTTAAACTCATTATTTTAGGAATTTTGTTTTAAGTTCTATTAATTGTTTTTAAGTCTTTAATATTATTTTTTTTTTTAATTATTTTAAATTACAATAAGAATCTTAACAGTTTGACTAATATTGATCTTCTTTCAATGAGTTTGTTGTGTATTTGTTTCTTTTAAAATATCTTTTTATTAAATAAAACTTCAATTTTATATCAGGTGTAATTTCAATTAAATCAGGTAGTTTTGCTCCATCTCAAGTGTAATTTTGAATTTTGCTGGTGGTAACAATGGTCACAATGTATTTTGAAATACGTAAGACTTGTGAGATAGTGATAACTAGTCTTAAAATGTGGGAACTCTACATATTAAATGCGAGATAAGATGAGAGATGTTAAGCGAAATTTTTACATTTCTCCCTTACAAACCAGCTACGTTTGAAGCTCCATTTTTTTATTGGGAAGTGTACATATTTATAATTAACCTACCTATATGTACAGAAATATTTCTAAAAATAATTTATTTTTATTCCAACACCATGTCACATTTTGTTTGCATTTTATTATTAATTGGACCAATTCCAAGTGTTATTTATAAAATCGTATTGAAACATAATTTTTTATGACAAATGTCGTGCTCATTAAAAATTATCAAATCAAAGAATAGTTCGATCTACTTACTTATTGGGTTTGATACAACTATTTTTAGATTTAATTTTTTTTTTTTTAACTTTTTCCTAATATCGTTTTTAAGGAATTATATAAAATTGGTACCACCTTTTTCATTAAAAATATATTATTGATTTCTGTGGCATTTTGACAAAACATCTTAAGTCAAATGTAAGAAGTTGAAAAAAATGTTGTTAATCGTACGAATTTTCAGTAAAAAACATTTTTGTTTACGTTTTTAAAATTGTGTATTATAAACGAAATTTTTCTTTAATTTTGGTTCATTTTATTTATTATTTAATAAAAATGATATTTTCACCAAGTTTTTTTTAAAGTTTTTTGTTATCTTGTCTCGACTTAAGATGTTTTGTCAAAATGCCACAGATTTATAAACCGTATAGCCGATGAAGCTTAACCTTTTGATACCCTACACAGTAGAATGTAAAGATACATTTTCAAGAGTATTCCCCATTTGGGACCCGACAGAACTAAATTATATTTTGAGGTTAATACTAATATTGGGGTCTAATCACCGCATTCGATACTATCGTATCGAATAAACTATCGATGTTTTTCGCATACGATAGACACTGACGTATCGAATAAAAACTCGATAAATTTAATGTCGAGTTACTCGATATCGAATGCTATTATTTCAAATTCAATACATTTCATTCGATATCGAGTTTCATGATACCAAAATAAATGATTTCGATCAATTTTGCTCGATATCGTATAATTAGACCCCTGAAGTTATTTTTGCCAATTCGTATTTTGATATCTTCATCTATATGAGATTCGTTTGTCTTTAAGTGATTTAAGGAAGGAGGTTTATGTGGGACCTATGCTTAATTTTGGACCTACCTGAGCAATATCTTATCATGACATCGTCAAAGTTATTCTCGCCAATTTTATGTCAATTTGTGTACAACATTTCGTTTCTTAAGTTGGCTTGACAGTAGAGTTTTTTTTTTCCCGGAGTTTTTCGATTCCCGGGAAAGCGGAAAACTTTTTTGAATTTCCCGGGATCCCGAGATCCCGCTCCATATAAATAATACACAGTAAATTAAATAAAAGAAATCCTTAAATACTACAAAATTAATGAAGATTAAAAGAGGAACTTGAATTATTATTACCTTACGGTTTTATATGTAAATTCCGTATTATTATTATGCTCTAGATACAAGAAAAAAAAATTAAGATAAACATAACAATTTAATTCATAAAACAATAATAAAAACAAACACAAATTGAGGTACTCAAGATATGAGATCAAAAAGTTAATTCATAAAATAGATAAAATATTTTAAATAAATATATTAACATTTTTAACGGCTTAGGAAATAACTTTCTGACACACTCAAAGCGCTTAGTAAGTCGTCAAAAAGTATATTGATTATTTTCTTTACTAATTACCATGTTTCCGAAAAATTTCGTTCATTTTTTTACCGAGGTTGGATAAATAGTTAAAAGTGCACCGTTGTAGAAGGCTTTTGATTCACAATAAGAAGCATTTTTTTTATAAAAAACGTCTATATCAGTCAAATGTATGTCAAGGTTCATGCAAAAAATAGCATCAACCTCTTACAAACCTTTTCATTTCATTAGGTCTATCTGTAATCTTTAGGACAATGTGTTTTTCAAATTGTATGTTGTAGTATCTTACACGAGTTTCCAAATTTTTTTTTATTTCGGTTTCCCCGCACTTCAAGGGTATATAAACCAACGCAAATTGAAAAAAATTTGTGTTTATCACCTAATAAACATATCGCGCCTTCATTGCAACATAGTAATATCTCAAAAAATCAAAAATTTTAAGTTGTTTAAGCAAAGTGTTCCTTAATGCCTTCTCGTATTTTATCTCAAACTGAACCGAAGTTATAGCAAAATATATCTTTAAATCGGTACATTTTGAAAACATTAATCGCATTTTGCCAAGTTCATTTGTTTTTGTAGATATGACTATGTTGCAATAAAGACTTGTCCATGGACAATTAAGCTTTACTACCTGCATCTTATTTTGAGTTAATGTTCTTTATTAACTTTTCACTTCACTAAATTAATTAATTATCAGCTGTTGCACTGCCTATTCTGCTTTAAGTAGATTTATTGCATCAGGAGACATTGATTTACGTATGTACTCACTTCTTGTAATTGATCTAATCGACAACCCATCCACAGATGCTTATTTTAAGAGAATAGAAAACTAAGTTTCAAAGTATAAATAGCTGTTTTCTTAAACTATGAGGAATTTTTTATTTCCCGGGATCCCGCATGAAAAATCCCGGGAAAGCGGGAAATATAATTATTAAAATTCCCGGGACGGGAAATCCCGGGAAAAAACCCTACTTGACAGCGACGTTTTACATTTAATAAATCAGAAGTAAAAGCAACAGTTTTCTTTTGGCCATTAACAAATGAAGACGTGGAAAAAATGGCAGTTTTTACACTTTGATTGCAGTTTTTAACGCTGGCCAGAATTAGGGGAGAATTAGGTATTTTTGATACTAAAATAGAAGCGTAGGGAAAATCAAAAAGATTTTTTAAGATCTTAAATCTTCAATACATTTTTAAAATAAATGCAGAAAAAACGCATTTTTAGTACAATTTTCTTGTCCAAAACGGTTAAAGGATTTGTCTTAGAAAAAAATAAGTTTTCTGCATTACTTAGGGTTAGCGAAGAAGCTTACGAATAGTGGGTACCAATTATTACAGCTATAAGTGTCTGGAGAAAGAGGTGTGTATGTACACTAGGGTGGCAGCTAAATTTCAACTTTGGATTTTCAACATCTCCCGGGCGGAATATTGTGCCGCATGGTCTAAAACTGATGTGGAAAAAATTTCAGCCAAATCGGATAACTTTTACCCCTGCCCCTTTGAGGTCAAAGTTCAAATGATAAAAAAAAAATTTCCATACAAGCAAAAATTTTTTTTTTCGATTTTTTTTTTATTTTTTTTTTAATATTAGAAAGCTTTATAAGCTTATTAACAACAAAAAATTTCATTTCGATCGGACAAGATTTTCAGTTTCAAAAGTGACTCTGAAAAAAAAATTTGAGGCTTGTTAGGGGCTTACTCTAAAAAATTTTAAAAAAAAATTTTTTTTTAGTTTTGATAAGCACACATTAAAGATTTTTTGTTGCTCTTAATACCAGGTTTTTTAAATTTTTTTTAAAAAATTTTTTTCGACATCGCATTTTTGTTCTAAATTGGGGTAAAAAACTGGAAAAATGCAGTTTTTGGCCCTATTTAAGATCATGATTACTAGGGTGCCAGCTAAATTTCAACTTTGGATTTTCAACATCTCCCGGGCGGAATATTGTGCCACATGGTCTAAAACTGATGTGGAAAAAATTTCAGCCAAATCGGATAACTTTTACCCCTGCCCCTTTGAGGTCAAAGTTCAAATGATAAAAAAAAAATCGAAAAAAAAATTTTTTGCTTGTATGGAAATTTTTTTTTTTTATCATTTGAACTTTGACCTCAAAGGGGCAGGGGTAAAAGTTATCCGATTTGGCTGAAATTTTTTCCACATCAGTTTTAGACCATGTGGCACAATATTCCGCCCGGGAGACATCAATATTAATACAAAAAAATTGCTCCATACATTTAGCTGCCACCCTAATGTACACTGTGGTATACACTATCACTAAAGCCATAGGTGCATAGTAGCGCTGGGACACTATCGATATTATCGATAGTCTTAAAATATCGAAAATATCGATAGGAAAAATATAAATATCGATATTTTTATTATTTAAAATACAGCTATGAAGACATCTAACAGCAGCTATACACACACAGTTTTTTGCAGCAAATTTGTACATGCTTTAATTAATTCGCGCTGAATTACAGCAACGATTACAACCAACAAGAATGGCAAGTGGTATGGATTGCTTGCAGTGCTTGTTATGCTGGGCAGCGTTACCGTTCGTGCCACTAAAGTGGCAATTTGCCACTTTTTCGGCTGCTTGGATACTATTTGTCCACATTTACAAAATGCACCCAAATGTGGTACTTTTTGTGATTCTTGCCACTTTTGTGATACTTTTTACGTTAGGAAAATATACTTTTTTTTCTTTCTGTTTTATTATAACTCCCAGCTTTAATATATGCTAACAAATTAGCGTCCTTGGTGGGTTCAAGTCTTTTCCAACCGCCACGAAATGCTTTAGAAAAGACACTTTTATAAGAATTTTTTTCTTGTCATGCGTGGTTAGCTGAAAATCGGTTGAATAAACTTTCTATTAACCTGTTTTATTTATTATAAATAAGGGGGTAAAGATATCTCGCATATGTGGAGGGCTCAGAGCTAAAGCGAACCAAGTCAAAAAAGAAAATTCGAAAATATATTGAGTTTGAGTAAGTAAATTGACATTAATTACTGGAGCCAATGACTTGGGTTTATTACCGTTACCTTAGGAACGAAACTGTTTTTGATTTACCCCATTACAGAACTGGATTGAGTTAAATTTTGCGGAGATTTTCGCACCAGATTTGAAATACATATACTTGATATTTTTATGACGTGGTTCGGTTCAGCTCTGAGCCCTCCATATATATTGGTCGTGAAGCAGAAACCGAACTGTTGTGTACCGAAAACTTTTCTAAAATTTGTGTAATTGACATTTAAAACCAAAAATTGTGTAAAGAATTGATAACAAGAATTAATATAAAAAACAAAAAGCTCAATATATTGAAGTATTTAGACCCATTATAAATAGTGTCTAATGAAGATATAAACTACTTCCAATTAGTTTCTGAGGTTAAACATATTATAACTGACCCAGATGCATTTATACATGAATTTAAACTCCAAGAGAGTAAAGTAAATGACACGAATTATGAACACATATGTATTTAAAATTTCGAATGCTGAAGATTTTTGGCGTGAAATTGGAACATGTATTCAGAAGGAAAAGGACAAGAAATATATTTATAAAACACCTTACATAAATATCTTCTATTCGCTGCAACAATGTCATAATCCAAAAAACATGTTTTGGCAGAAAACAAGTTTAACGTTTTTGAATAACCAAAACATTAAAGTAAATATTTTATAAAAATTACTTCTCCAGAGAAATATTTACAAAATATTTATTTTAGTTTTTACAACAAATGAGTCATTTGTAAGTAAAAATGTATGTCTATTGTAATACGATCAATTGTTTTTTAGTGTATTTAATTACTATATAAAGTTTTTTGTTATGTTTTTATACCATTTAAAATTATAGTAAATAGAAAAAAAACGTAAAAAATTCATAATGTGGTGTACTTATTTTAATTTTAAAAGATGTGCCCATTTTTTTTAAATCCTCTTTTTGGTGCCACTTTTTTTTTTAGATATCCCCTTTTTTTGGTACTTTTTTGAAATATCCGACGGTAACACTGATGCTGGGTACACACAGAGCAACCAACATGCAATCTGTTTCAATGCAACCTCAAAATATCAAAGCGTTTTGATGTTGATGCAATCTGGAATGAATTTAATTCACTAGATTGCGTAAATGCGTTGCATAGTGTGTACCCAGCATTACTGCTTATAAAAGGCCTTTAAGTCGATATTTGTACATGTTTCTATAGGGAATGAAATGGCAAATATTTTTGTAATGTTGTAAAAGAAATGCAAATCCGAATGCAATTGCAAGCATAAGACAAAACAATGAACGACCATTAGAGGATAAGTCCGCTAGATTGATTACCTTTTTGGGTTTAGAACTTAGAAAATTTTTTAAAGTTGCAATGGAATTTCTAATAGTCCCTGTTACTTCGGTTCCTTCAGAAAGGTAGTTATCAATTTTTAAAAAACTTTCATCTAAAATAACGTGCGTATATACATACGTCTCGTAAATAAAGTGATAAAAACAACAGACTGTAGCCTTAAAAAAATAATTAAAGTTTTCCTGCACAAGTACAAACATTCAGTCGATAGTAATATCGATATATCGATAGTGAAATCTGAACTATCGATAAATATCGATAGCATCCCAGCACTAGTGCATAGAGTGAAAATGCCAACCATTTCGCTAGTCACTAATGGCAATGGTTCTTTCTTATATATATTTGTTCCTTTTACTCCTCTAGGGAGCATAGGGTTCTTTCTTATACCACTCGGATATTATTCAATGTTGAAAAATTTAATTGATATTATTAAAATTTTATAACTAATATCTTTTCTTCTATTTTAATGACAATTGACAGTACTGGTCAGTACTAAGATTTGTAAGGAAATTATGGCTTAAGAAGCTATTTTCTGGAGTAGTATTTTTATTAGCTATGGCGAAATAACACGGGGTCCACCTAATACAATAATTCATATAATATGCGAGAGAACGTCGACAGAATGAGATAGGGTAGCCAGATTTTGAATTCGGAAAAACAGTACATTGGTTATGAAAAAACAGTACAATCAAGAAAAAAACAGTAAATTTTTTATGAAAGCATAATTATTTATTAAATATTTACAACTATTGAACAACAATAATTTTAAGAAATAGACTTCAAACATCGACACCAAAGGAAAGATTTACATTTAATGGTATTTTATATACAAAATGACACCATTTGCGTTTATAAAGCATACACCACAAAAAGCATTTGTCCATAGTATCATTTTCCAATGTAAAATGTTTAAATATATTAGTTTATATTGACATTAAAAAACTTATTCATTGAACATATTGGTATTTAAAGCAATACCAATACTAAAAAGTACCGCTTAAGTATACTTTTGTTTAAGTGTTGGGAAAAAGGGCAAAAATTACCCCTTAAAATGAGAGTTAGAGGGTAAATAAATTCTATGAAAAGAATCGCCATACGATTCTACTGAAGACATCTAAAATTATTTTTTAGCTCAGAAGTACATTTAGTATATATTTTTTTGACTTATACCAAACGCCTTTTCAAAAAATTAAAAAAGTTTAGGGACCCATATTTCGGGAGCCAGAGCTAACTTTTCAAAACCCTTTGGCATAATTGCTCTACTAGTAGTCTACTTTCATTTTGCGTTGCAAGTGTTGAGGCTGGTTTTATTTTGTGATATAAGGATATTACGACAATATAGCTTGATAGCATACCGTTAAAAATTCCCAAATGTGTATTATTTAAAAACGATTTTTATACCCTCCACCACAATGAGTTGTGAAGACGGTATACTAAGTTTGTCATTCCGTGTGAAACTTTTTTATTATTCATCTCAGACCCCATAAAGTATATATATTCTGGGTCCTTGAGTAATTCTAAGTCGATTTAGCCATGTCCGTCTGTCTGCCCGTCTGTTGAAAACACGCTAACTTTTGAAATGCTCAAAAAAAATAAACAAACTTGGTGTCAAATTAAGCAAAATCGGTTCAGTAGGATCAGAGCTATGAATCAAAATGTGGAACCACCACCTAAAAAAAATTTATAATTTTGTTACAAAAACTAGCGTAAATGGTGCAATAATGCACCGAGTGATATAAGATTTTGCACAAATTAGTTTCATTTGACTGGAAATCACGCTGTAAAATTTCGGGACGATCCGTCTATTATTAACCCCAGGCCCCATATAAGCCCTACTCCCGGAAAACAGTTTAGTACGCCTTAAACCGTAAAAAATAATGATATCATAACAAAATTTTGTACACCACAGTTTTATAGGACTAGAAATTAGACTATTAAATTCCGTGAAGATCGGTTAATTTTTTACCATAGGCCCCATATAAACCCTACTCCCAGTAAACAGTTTAGTACGCCTAAAACCGTAAAAAATAACGCTTTCATAACAAAATTTGGTACATCACAATTCGATAGAACTAGAAATAAGACTGTCAAATTTCGTAAAGTTCGGTTTATTATTAACCATAGGCCCCATATAAACCCTAATCCCGGAAAACTAAACTAAACGCCTAAAACCGTAAAAAATAACATCACAGTTTTATAGGACTAGAAATAAGACTATACAATTTCGTGAAAATCGGTCCATAATTTACCCTAGGGCCTATATAAACCCACTAAACAGTTTAGTACGCCTTAAACCGTACAAAATAATTAGAATTAAATAAAATTAAATGCTTCACAATTTAAAGGACTAGAAATGACACTGTGAAATTTCGTGATGATAAAGCCCAATCTGGTAAAATAATTAAATACGCCTTAAACTATAGCAGATATAGATATTGCGGTAAACTTTCTTCCAACTTAGCTTCATATGGCCAGAAAAAATTTTATGCAATTTTGTGATATATAGTACATTATCAACCTTAGATCCATTTTAAGCAGCCTTCTGAAATTCACTGCAAACGGCGAAATCTTATTTCTCCGCTGTATTGAAAGCTAGTAAAAATTTTAAAAAAAGTTATAAAACTTTCTGATTGTCGGTCAAAAATTTAATATGTGTCTAAGCTGCAACCAATTTTAATGCAGATGTCTGTTTTTATAAAGATAAATTAATAATAAATATACATCATACAGATATTACTCCTAAAACATTCGAACTGTCGGTGGAGGGTATCAAAGATTCGGCACAGCCGAATATAGCACTCTAACTTGTTCTTAATATCTTTGTTTTTGGACACTTAACTTAAAAATCTGTACAGAAAACAGTACAAAGTGTAAAAAACAGTACATTTGCGTACTGTTTTGGGTGTTGTGCATAAAACAGTACAATTGACAAAAATCAGTACATGTACTGCTAAAAACAGTACGTCTGGCAAACCTAGAATGAGAGGACACATTTCTTCAAGTTAATCTTAATTTTAAACAAGGGAACACGTATATTTTAAGATTTCATAATTGACTGATTCTTGTACAGTAAACTCGTGTCGTTTTTATTCTTTTTAAGTTTAAAATATTGTTTTTTTTTTTTAACACTTATTACAAGATTTACACTATATGCATTAAAAAAATTAAACATTTTAATAATAGCGTTTAATTATTGTTTTATATGTATATATGTTTAAGTATTTTTGAGAGCTCATCTTATAAGATAGTTATTATGAGATTTCTCATAACAGTTTTTACATAACATTTATTATAATAGCTGTGTTCGAGAACACAAAAGTTTTTACTATATTTTACTGAACTTTACTGCATTTTACTAAATTGCGTTCGCGTAAACAAAGTACAGTAAATGAGAATACAAATTAAGAGCGTAAAGTGACAGTTGAAGCACAGTCGCGAATAACTTTTTAAGTTAAAAAATAATTTTTTTTCAGGAGAGCAAAAAAACGTTTTTAACAGGCAAGATTATTAATTTTTTATTTTTGGATTATTAAAAATAATGAAAATAATAATTTTTATGCAAAATAACAACAAATTTAAAACAAAAATTACATGCAAATTTACCGTTTATAACTTTATTTTAGTGGAAAAACGTTTCATATCCACAATCGCGATGTCATTTAAAACGTTCTTCCACTACGCAAAGCATCATGACTGGTGGCTGTTAAAACGTTATTCCACGTTTAAAACAATTTACTTTGTATCATTTTCAAATAACTTACAACGTTCTTCCACTAGCTGACTCTTTGTATGTCCTATTTAAAGGCTTTAAAGTGCATAATTTTGGGTGATTTGAGGTTTAAACAGTGTACGAGAGTAATGTTAACGGTTATCTGCAAAAAAAGTTTTTGCAAAAAGTGGCTTTTACAACGTTATTCGTGGCTGTGCTTCAGTTCATGACTGAGTACTTACAAATTTTAACTGCAGAAATTTTTGCAGTAAAATTTAGTAAAACACAAAAACCTATGTTTCAAAAGGTAAAAGAACAAAAGTAACAAACAAAAAGCATAGAAATTGTGAAAAAATTGTAAAATAAAAGAAAAGTTTAAGCAAAAATATTAGTTAAAAATATTAACTAATTATACCATGTTCACACGAACAGCAATATTCGTGTTTCGCTCTCTTATTCCTGTTTTGCGCCCCAAATATGATTGAAACGACTTGTTTCCCCATACAGAATTTTAAGAGCGAAACAGGTCGTTTCATTTTGAAACAGGCTGCGAAGCAGGAAAAATGTACTATCATCTCCAATTTCGATAACATTAATCGTTATTTTATCTGAACTAGCTCTCAAAAAAATCAAAACAAAGAAAAAAACAAAATAAAAATTGATGTTAATGCTGGGTACACACTATGCAAATCATTTACGCAATCTAGTGAATTAAATTCATTTGCATTCATTCCAGATTGCATCAAAATCAAAATGCTTTGATATTTTGAGGTTGCATTGAAACAGATTGCATGTAGATTGCACTGTGTGTACGAGACTGGTCGCAATTTTATTTTTTTTTTAAATTTAATTGTTTGCGCTGCTTGAAATATGAGGTTTGGTGTAAGAAATCATGATCTAATTTTTCAGGTCAATCCGACGGTGCTTAGCCGTGCCGGGTGGGGCCCAAAGTTCCCCATTTTATAAAAAAAAACATCTTTTCTATCAGATCTTTATAGTTATACTAGTTGAAAATTAAAAATATGACTACGCTACGATCTTCCACAGAGAAAGTACTTCAAGTGTGCCAAATTTCAGCTTCCTATGTCATCAGATGGCTTCAGAAAGTTGCGGAAAGAATAGGACATACATGCAAACATCCTGACATACTAAGAAATTATATATTGTATAGATAGATTAAAGTATTTGTAGTTTAATATTTTAGTATGATACGAACGAAAGATTTTTAACTAATTTTAACTAATTCGGGGTCGCTGAATCCAATGGTGCTAGCCGTTTTTTTAGGTTAGCTTTAGTTTTCGAGATATACCGTTATTTCGAAAATTAAGGATGTTGCACAACATATGTTCGCGCAACTCAAAAACGCTTTAGCTTATTGAAAAACTAAAAAAAAACGAAATTCGGCAATAAAATTTACTTTAAGAAAGTTAACTGGAGTTGGTCATACATTTGACCCTTCTTGTGGCATCCTATGACCAACTCCAGTCATACATTTGACCCTTCTTGAGGCATCCTAGGCACTACACGGGCCAAATATAAGAATTTCAATTATACAAATATGGCGGTTTAATAAAATTCTTAAATTAATTAAAATTTTAAAAGTTGTGAACAGATTTTAATCATTCATAGC
Source organism: Pollenia angustigena (assembly GCA_930367215.1). Classification (NCBI taxonomy): domain Eukaryota; kingdom Metazoa; phylum Arthropoda; class Insecta; order Diptera; family Polleniidae; genus Pollenia; species Pollenia angustigena. Next base: position 48,726,436 of record OV884058.1, read on the forward strand.
TTGTTTTGTTTGCAATATTGTTTTTTATATGACTCTATAAAATTAGAAGCATAGCTCCATTTTTCAATTTTTTATGAATTTTTAAAAACAAAAATTCCGAAGTTTTAATAAAAAAATTATTTTTTTTTTTCCAGAAAAAAAAATTATGTTTCTAAAACGACTGCGCATATAAGAAAAACGTTTTACCTTTCTTAAAGTAAATTTTATTGCGGAATTTCGGTTTTTTTTTAGTTTTTCAATAAGCTAAAGCGTTTTTGAGTTACGCGAACATATGTTGTGCAACCTCCTTAATTTTCGAAATAACGGTATATCTCGAAAACCAAAGCCAATATGAAGAAAAAAGTTTTAACTTTATTAAAGTAAATTTTATTGCCGAATTTCGGTTTTTTTAGTTTTTCAATAAGCTAAAGCGTTTTTGAGTTGCGCGAACATATGTTGTGCAACATCCTTAATTTTCGAAATAACGGTATATCTCGAAAACCAAAGCTAACATAAAAAAACGGCTAGCACCACTGGATTCAGCGACCCTGAATTAGTTAAAATTAGTTAAAAATCTTTCGTTCGTATCATACTAAAATATTAAACTGCAAATACTTTAATCTATCTATACAATATATAATTTCTTAGTATGTCAGGATGTTTGCATGTATGTCCTATTCTTTCCGCAACTTTCTGAAGCCATCTGATGACATGGGAAGCTGAAATTTGGCACACTTGAAGTACTTTCTCTGCGGAAGATCGTAGCGTAGTCATATTTTTGATTTTCGGCTTTTCAACTAGTATAACTATAAAGATCTGATAGAAAAGATGTTTTTTTTTATAAAATGGGGAACTTTGGGCCCCACCCGGCACGGCTAGGCACCGTCGGATTGACCTGAAAAATTAGATCATGATTTCTTACACCAAACCTCATATTTTAAGCATTGCAAACAATTAAATTTAAAAAAAAAAATCCCATACAAGATGCGACCAGTTAGTGTGTACCCAGCATTAATATAATAAAGTGATAAAATGGACATAATAATATTAATAAAAGTATTAAATAATATATTTTTAAGTTTTATTTACTTTTTTAAAAAAAAATCACACTTACGACACAAAAAAAGTGTCAAAATGAAACAAGAATAAATCGTATGAACATGTTATGTTATTTTTTAGAGTTGTGAAAGTTTAAATTATTTGGATACTTAAGTAATCAATAGCAAAAAAAATATTAATTTTCTTTTGAATAAATTAACCCGCCATAAACAAGTAAAATCAAATAAAATAAAAAACAAACAAATATGAAAGATTACATCAAATAATTTGTGTTTTCCAAAAATGTTCGTGTTATAAAAAGTATTTAGTCGAGTACCGATAAGAAAACGAGTTAAGAAGTCAAAAGTGTTAATATGTTTCAACACATAAATTATTTGCCATCAGCTGTTGCCTTCATTTTACGAATTTTTACAAATTTTGCGTTCGCGTACTTTTTTGGACAACAGCTTTTTGTGAGAACAAATTTTTCCGTTTACTCATTTACTACATTTAACTGTAAAAGTACTCAAAGGCACCTAATATTAATGTTTACAAATAGAATCTGGGAATATATTTTTCATGGTGAGTAACATTTATTATATAAATTTTCATATAAATTCGAAAATTCTGATAGTGCATAGAAAATATTCCTGAAAAATATTGAAGAAATAAGACTATTAAAGTATGTAAGCTTTTCAAATTGTAATTTGACTTATGGTGTTTTCTTTTATTATACCAAATGCAATTTGGTGTCTGTTTCTTAACAACTTTACTCCCGAAAAAGGTGAGTTTTTTAGAATAAAGCAAGCCACCCTTTACGGGAGCAAAATTTTTAAGAAACATACACCAAATTGCATTTTTTTTAAATAAAATGTCACACTTTTTGGAGAAAAGAAAACACCATTAGAAAATTTATATTTATGCTTATTACACTATTTAGGAGTCCACACGTAAGATAATGCTCTCTGCGGTTGAATTTGACGTTTGCTGATATAAAAATCTTATATCTCATCTCAGGTGGAGACCCCATCTTAATATGTTAGTAATAAATATATGTAAGTACAGTGAAACTTTGATATTATGACTTCGTTATAACGAAAAACTCAATATAACGAACTTTTAGCTGAGTCCCTTGAAAAAAACCTTTTTATTGCAAAGTTTTTCATACAAAAATGCTCTATAGCTATAACGAAGAAATTCTGAGCTATAAAGCCTCTATATAGAGAAGTATTTTTTCAGAAGCCTCTAAACAACGAAATTATAATTGAGAAATACATACATATAACATTTTAAGTATGTAAGTCATTAAAATCCCGTTGTCAAAAGCCTCTACATAACGAAGTCTTGAACTAAAGCCTCCATACAACGAAGTTAGAATACAGCAAAATTAAATTTTAAGCAAAACGGGGAAGTCCCTTTTAAAATCAACGAAAGGTACATAAATGTCTTTGCATATGTAAAGCGCCACAAATGTAGTCAGAGTTTTGGTTCTTTGCCAAATAAAAACATATTTTTTTATTTACCTCTTAAATATTGAATTTTTATTATGTACATAGTATTTTCGTGTAAAATAGAATTTGGACAAAAAAAAACTGTAGTTATAACGAATTTTTTCGTATTTCTTTAAATTTCGTTATACCAAGGTTTCACAATGCATATGTATAACAAATCAATAGCTTTAACGAAGTGTTTTTCGATCCCCTTCAGATTCGTTATATCGAAGTTTCACTGTATATGGGAAAATGGTAAGTATCCAATTGGTAAATACCCGGTAAATAGGAAAAATTGGGTAAGAATTGGTAAATCCCATGGTATTACCCAAAAGTTTTGTACAAAATTTGATACAAATTAATTGTTTATTTAAGCAATATTACCCTAAAACAGTGATAACCACTCCATAGACTCACGAGCCAGTCAATAATCGTATTTTTCACACAGACACGGTCGGCAATTCACATGTATATTACAACTTTGTTCGTTTCAAAACATCAGACTATCATCAGTCTCTGCGACCGCACTCAAGCACATAATATCTTTGTGTGCGTGCGTTCGGGGCTTTCTTATTTCGGGGCTTGGTTATCACTGTTTTAGGGCAGTGATAACCAGTGTTACCACCAGCAAGATTCAAAATTACACTTGAGATGAAGCAAAATTACCCGATTTAAATGAAATTACACCTGATATAAAATTTAAGTTTTATTTAATAAAAATACATTTACAAGGAAGCAAAAACACAACAAACTCATTTAAACAAGATCAATATTAGTCCAACTGTTAATTTTATTTAAATTAACAAAAAATAACATTCAAGACTTAAAAAAAATTAATAAAACATAAAATAAGACTGCTAAAATAATGAGTTTAACTTCCACATTTGGTTGATATATCTTCGGAAGGTTTAAAATGTTCCTTGTAATTGCTTTATCATGGATGCTTTTTAGCCCCATAGAGCTTACGAAAAGTTAGCTGTCAAACGAACTGTCATACTGTTTTCACTTTTTGATCAGGCATATCATCATGAATAGATTCATGCTTGAACAACGCCACCAAATTATCCAAATATACTTTGAAAATCGATTTTCGCAACTTAAAGGTGACTTCATGACTTAAATTACGCAACTTTTTTTTCACAAATGAAGGCGATGTGTTGATTTAGAGAAAATAAACTGTCAATTAGACTTCAAGGCCGTGCGATGTGACACTTACTGATTGTTTTCCGTAGGGTTGTGAAGTCTGTGGTTAATGCTGATAAACCAGGAACAGTCGGTGTCTTGGAGGTCAACATTGTTCATTTTATTCGAAAAAGAGAAACAAAATTGGACGCCTGCAATGCGTTTCGTCAAGGACAGATGTTTTAAATCAGTTTCAAATGGTTGTGCCATGTATCAATCTGCGATTAAAATTATTTTTTTTTTGTGTTGTCTACCATTTTAAGTTTCATGGTCTTAAAAAATACCCTTAAAATTAATAAAATTAATTATATGTTGCAATATTGGAAACATATCTTCCCTCAGGCAAGTTTTTAGTTTGAATAACTTTTTTCAATAAACTTCAGGTTCTAAATCAATATGATAGGCATCATTATTCAAATCTAAGAGTCCATCTTGCGACATTCATTACCAAACATTTGAAAATATATGTTTGTTTAATAATTGAAGTCGTTTCTTAAAAAGAAAACGAGACTTTGGTTCAGAAGGATGTGCATTTCTTAGCAACAATATTTAAAAAGCAATAAATGTCATCATTGAAATCGAATCTTGATTTTATTTGGGCATCTGAAGTAAAAATTTCAAATTATACCTAAATTACACCTAAGAGAAATTACCCACGCTCTACCCACGACCGTAAAAATTATACCAAATTCGGGTAATTACCCACAAAGTGGCAACACTGGTGATAACCCGAAATAAGAAAGCCCCGAACGCACGCACACAAAGATATTATGTGCTTGTGTGCGGTCGCAGAGACTGATGATAGTCTGATGTTTTGAAACGAACAAAGTTGTAATATAAAGGGTGGTTAAATTGTAAGGGCCGATGTTGAATGTGAACCACACCTAAACGCCAAGTTTTTTTCCGAATTTTATTTGACATTTCTCTATTTCAGACTTACTCAATTTGAACCATGGAGAGATACACAATCCAGCAACGTGTTAAAGTAATCCAGACTTATTATGAAAATGGGCGTTCAAATCAAAATGCATGTCGTTCGCTTCGAGATGCAGTGAGTAGGCACATTTTCACCTCAGTGGATTCGTCAATAAACAGAATTGCCGCATTTGGGCGAATGAGAATCCAAGAGTGATTGTCAAAAAACCAATGCACCCACAAAGAGTGACTGTTTGGTGCGGTTTATGGGCTGGCGGCAACATCGGGCCGTATTTTTTCCAAAATGAGGCCGGTCAGGCAGTTACTGTGAATGGTGTTCGCTATCGTGAGATGATAACGAACTTTTTATGGCCCGAATTGGAAGATATGGATGTGGACGATATGTGGTTTCAGCAGGACGGTGCCACTTGCCACACAGCTAACGAAACAATGGCTCTTTTGCGCAACAAATTCAATGGCCGTGTTATCTCACGTAATGGCGATGTCAATTGGCCGCCAAGATCATGTGATTTGACACCGTTGGACTTTTTTCTTTGGGGTTATTTGAAAGAAAAGGTGTACGTCGATAAGCCAGCAACAATTCAAGAGCTAAAGGATGAGATAATTCGGCACATTAACGGCATAGAACCTCCATTATGCCTCAGGGTCATCGGAAATTTGGACCATCGGATGGAGGTGTGCCGCCGTGGTCGCGGCGCCCATTTGGCCGATATTTTGTTCCATACATAATTGAATAATACCAATATATCATAATAAAATAAAATTACAATAATTTCCTAAATAGTTTGTGTTTTATTCAAAATCAACATCGGCCCTTGAAATTTAACCACCCTTTACATGTGAATTGCCGACCGTGTCTGTATGAAAAATACGATTATTGACTGGCTCGCGAGTCTATGGAGTGGTTATCACTGCCCTAAAAGAAATGAATGAGCGAGTAGGCCATTTTTCATTTTGGTGCTAAGAAAATTATAGAAAAAAATTACCGAATGTGACCGAAAACTTTATTTCGGTCATTTAGCACCAAAATGAAAAATGTGGTTAAATCAATATACAATTAAGCCAGCTGTTTAACATTTAACGACGTTTTTAAAAAACTAAAAGTAATTTAAAATTTAATTTAGTTTATTGACAGTTAATAATTGCCATGTGCATTTGTGTTCTAAAAATACCCAAATAAATTCCCAAAAAAGGAATATATCCGGTATTTACCAAGACATCAGGTAAATATCCGGTAGAATCCCATTTATAGTAAATTATTTCAAAAGAACTCATAACTCCTTCCAAGTTGATAATGCAAAACATATTATTTTTGTTAAGAAATTAATTGATTAATTTTAATAAACATTCTAATAATCTATTTAAATTTTTTAATTAACATTACGTTCTACGTTCTAACGCATAATATAGGTTTACTTTCAACTTTTGTATACGTCACAGGCGTGTTGTCGTTAAATATCGTATCCTAACCGCGAAAATAACATAAGCGCCAAAAATCAAATTTTACAGGAGAGAGCTTTTTTATTTTATTTCATATAAATTTTGTATGAAATTTGTCGCTTACAATAAAATGTTCTTGCTATAAAATCGTAACGCTACCCTATGTGACCATGACATTTTAGAAAATGATGCACTGCATGTGTTGCCAATAAAGTCATTTATAAAAAAAAAAAACGAAAATTTAAAATCATGTCGCTTACGTTATTTTCGCGGTTAAGGCCATGTCATGCGTTGCGTTAGAGATTCGCTTTGATATCTAAGATAAAATATACATACTTTTACGAAACATTAAACATAAAGTACTTTTAACGCAGAGCGAAAAGTTAGGCAACTCTCATCTTTTTGTGCGCTTTGACAATCTGCTACTATATTTTTTTTTAAATTAATTTTTTTAACACACAATGCATGAGTGTTGTCAAAGTTTTTATTGTGTCATACACCTTTTGCTTTACGCTTTTCTGTCCTAGTAAAAAACGTCACGCAAAGCGAAAAAGTTATATCTGACACGGCCTTTATGGCTCGATGTGTTTATGAGTGGAACTCCTTTTTGCCAAAATTATTTTTATGTGATAAAAATGTTACCACAACAGCTGATCAAAACCAATAATTTGGCGCATAAAACGCCTTGCGTGTAACTTTAATTTAGAAACGTATAAAATGCACAGAAAGTATCAAGCACATAAACGCATTGACGCGTGGTGTGGACTTCCAGCTAAGTAGTTACCGCTTGCGATTTGTATTACATATATTATTAAAAAAAAAAAACAAATAAACAAAAATAAACACATTTAAAAATTTTCCATTTGCAATAAAAATTTATAGTGAAAAATGGCAAATTGTAGACGAGTATAAGTTATTGCATGTAACAACAGTCGTCATAATTCATAAGAACATTTTATATTGAATTCGCATCATTCTCCTTATAAAAAAACAATTTTATAATCTCAATATTGCTAAAAACATAAAAGTCTAATCATTACACCACTTAATGTCTGTCTAAAGTGTGCGAATTACCCATAATAAGCCCGTAAGATCATACACAGAAAGAAAAAACTCGGACTAAATTAAAAATTTCTTCACTTATTTTTAGAACGAGTCACCGTGCAAGCAACTCAGTTAACTTAAAGCTAACTTTAAGTTAACTTTTTTTCAACTAGTTGGGGTTGATGCCTCAATTATTTTTAATGGAGCCAACTGACTATTTTAATATTGGCATGTCATAGGAAGTAGTCAATTGCCCGCCTCTGCATGACTTTTTAACTAACTTAAAGTTAGCTACATAGTAGTTAGCTTAAAGTTAGTTAGGTAGTAGTTAGTTAGTTCAAAGTTATCCTGATTGTTGTTTACTTTAAACTAACTTTATGTTAATATGAAAAAGATTTTTTTCTTAACCTGCTTACAACTACAATTAATGTTGAAAGAATTCTAACCAATTGTAGTAGGGGATTTAAGAAAAGATAAACATACTGTTTATTGTTGATGCTTTTGCTTCAACTTTGATATTGTTACAAGAAGAACTGTTGCTTATAATTCTTATACGCTTACCAGTTTTATTTGGTTTAATATCTTTAGTTTTTCCAAAATATTTGGTTGAAGTTTCCTGGCAATCTGGCCTAAGCATCCCCTCAACAATATATTCCAGTGTTTTTATCAAGAATAAAAATTGGGAATTAAGCACGACAAACAAAATCTTGTAAATTAAAAAAAAATTTGTATTCCCAAAAATTACTTTGATATTAAAAAGTATTTTATTTTAATATATTTACCCATTAACAGGCAGCGTTACCGTTCAAAATTTTCAAAAAGGGGCACAAAAAGGGGATTTTCAAAATAAAAGTGGCACAAAAAGGGGCAACTTTAAAAATAAGACCATTTTCATTTTTATTAAGTTATTTTCACGGAAAACATAAACGTTACAAAAAATAAGCCTCTTCTTATGTATAAATATAATAAGAAAAATTGGTATAGGGTTTTAATCTTACACTTATACAATTATTACAGTTACTGATTGTAGGTTATTAAATTCGTTTTCGGTACTGTTAAAATTGAATAAAAATATAGTTATTTTACAAATAATTTGATTTTTCAACATTTATGTTTGTTATTAAAAAAAACAAACTACCAAAAAATAATGTTTTTCCGTATTTTTTTTTTTTTTTTTTTGTTAATTTGTTTGATTTTTGTCGGTTGAAATATTTTTTTTAAAAGTAAAAACTATTCAATTTTAACGAATATGCTGTTCAATAAATAAAAAATTTAGAAATTAATGAAAAAATCATTTGTTTTAAATGAAATGTGAATGATACGTTTTTTAAATGAAATTTAATTTGTTTAAAATGAATTTTCGTTTGAATTTAACTACATAATATTTTGAGTGTATATGATTTTTTCCGAAGCTACCAGCCAGATAAAAGGAAAATGTACATAACAAAATTACGCCATTATATATTGCTTAAATATGAATTGCTAAGCTGCGCGTGTTTGGCAAATTTCTATTTGTACACTCAAAATATTATGTAGTTAAATTTAAACGAAAATTCATTTTAAACAAATTAAAATTCATTTAAAAAACGGTTCATTTACATTTCATTTAAAACAAATGATTTTTACAGACATTTTAAAATTTTTTATTTATTAACCCAGTAAAAACTTCGCCTACAAAATTATGTGTTGAGTAATCAGGAAAACATAATAGCACTACTTACAATTCTACTGAAAGAACCAATGAATTTTACAAGGGATGACCCAAAATGAACGCATTAAAAAGTAAGTCATGCATGCATCCAGAAAAAAGTAGTTAAAGAAGTTGTTATAGATGTAGTTATAGAAGAAAGCTACAAAATAATGAGTTAAAGAAGCTATTCATTTTGAAAAAGTAGGCGAAGTTTTTACTGGGTAAACAGCATATTCCTTAAAATTGAATAGTTTTTACTTTAAAAAAATACATTTTAACCGACAAAAATCAAACTACATAAAAAAATCAAACGAAAAAACATTATTTTTTGGTAGTTTGTTTTTTGAATAACAAACAAAAATGTTAAAAAATAAAATTTTTCGTAAAATAACTATATTTTTATTCAAATTTAGCAGTACGGAAAACGAATTTAATAGCTCACAAACAGTTACTGTAATAATTTTATAAGTGTAGCATTTTAAATTTTGAAAATCCATTTTTCAAACAATACTAATTTTCTCTAGTCTTTATTTTGTGGAGTAAGGCCTTTTAGCATTTGCCACATCCATATATAGTCGAACTTCCCTATATTATACAGAACTAACATTTTTTTACTATTGTTTATAACAACTGGTATTTAAGTTCGATTATCTATTAACATTTGCTTCAATAATATCCATATAAGGAACAGTTTGAAGACTTTTGCGTTAAGTGTTTAATTGCTTGTAAGAAATAAAGTGCTGGAAAATAATCTGCTAGGCTACAAAACCTTTTGTGCTGCTTATTTAACTTTTAATGATCAAATTTATTTTAAAAGAAATGCTGCTACATTTTTGTCCACTAAAACGAGTGACTGTTATTAAAATCGTTATCAAGAATTAATTGTATACCATATTTTTAGGTAATTTTACCTATGATTTTTTTTTGTGTGTAAGGAGATCAAGTTATAATAATTTTCTTAAATTTGTTCATTATATAGAAAGCTTCATTTTATAGAACTTCACTATAGAGATGTTCGAATGTATATATACACAGTGAAAAAACACTTCTTGTTTGCAAGTTAACGTGTATGAACTGTTGCATATAATTTTACCCTTCACCACAGCTGGAAATATATAAGTTCGGTATTATATAAGTTTGTCGTTCCATTTTTAATTTAACAAAATCGGTTTCTAATTAACTTAGTAATAGACTTATAACCACGTTAATATTCCCAAAATAAGGGCTTTGTCACAATAGCGCCTTTATTATAAGTGATAGGTGGACCAAATTTAGTTCTGATATTTCTTATTAGGAGAAGTTAGTAGTGGTACACTTTTTATTAATGCATTACAGTGCTATGCTGTTTCTTTAGTTGTTATATACGTATCTAATTTCCGAAAATATGCATCTATGTATATACATTTATTAATAAGTTCAACATGGACTGCCGGTTATCAACTTTCAGTCTATTGGACCACTTATCATATATATTATTTCTAAAGCACTTTTTTTTGTCGGTTGCAAATATCTCCCATACCACCGCATCAAATTTAATGAATGATATCTCATTTTAAAGCTTATTTCTAACACTAATGACGAAAAATAATTAGAAATTGAAAAATTAATATTTTCATTGATAAAAATTACGGTGCGAAATATTCGCACGGGTCATCTAGTTGTTTTATAATGCTAATTTAAAAAAAAATCCGTTTAGCGGATGCACTTCTATGCGGTAAAGTAAAAACATACAATCATATAAAAGCTGGAAGTTCAAAAAGGGGCAAAAGGGGCACAAAAACATACAAAAGGGGATTTAAAATAAAGGGGCAAAGAAAGTGGCATGGCATTAAAAAAAAGGCAAAAATGCGACTTAAGTCGCATAACGGTAACGCTGTTAACAGGTATAAAAATCAAAATTCGAAATAGCAAAAGAAAACAAAAAAGAAACGAAAATATTAAAAAAATCAAAAAATTTGCTACACAAAATTCACTGGCATTGATTTCTGCATTTGTTTGTAGTTAGGGTATAGTTATAACTATAACTTCCCAGCAAAAACTTACATTGCAAAGTAATGAGTTAAAAAGCTAATATAACGACTCTTCACTACTTATACATTGACATTTTAACTCATTATTTTAACACGGTGATGTCATTGGAGGCAAGTACTTACCTCCCTCGCTTACAAATAGGGAGTTAAAAAGTTATTACTCCGATGTTACCAAAATTACAACTAACATTGAATGACTTAAAAAAAATTTTTTTTTTTGTTACTTTTTTTTTATTATTTTTTTTTCTATTTTTTCTTATTTTATTTTACTTTATTTTTTTTTTCTATTTTTTCTTATTTTATTTAACTTTGTTTTATTTTTTATTTTGTCTCTGGTGGGATTCGATCGCGCAACCTCGGTGCTGATAGACTAGCTCACTACCAGCTAGTCTACCGGGGCAGTGTAGTTTTTGTATAAAAAAAACGTTGTTTTACTCAATTAAGACCGTAAATATGAGATTAAATTATTGTAGGCAACTACTTACCACCCTCGCTTACAAATAGGGAGTTAAATAAGTCATTACCAAACTACTTCTATGTAATGAAGATGGTATGTAGTAGTCATTGAAAAGTAAGTTGTTCAGTAATGGCATGTCATTACCAAGTTTTTGCTGGGTAGTTGTTAAAAAGTTAACTATAAATGCATAATTTTTGTAGTCGACTACCAAATTGCTTACAGGGCAGTTAGTTTATAAGTTTTGTATGTGTTAGTTTCAATCAGCAATTTTTTTATAGGGAAGACAAGTTAAGTGCGATAACAACAGAAAGTTTGCACCGTTCTTAAATATAAAAAAATTGTTTTTTGCTATGCCCACTTTTGTTTTAATAACCAAAATGCTGGTTCCTTATTTAAAAACATTTGATCTTGCCATTCTCCGCCTATTATTTAAGTGAGTTTGTCTATTAATAACCCAGCCATGTATACCAAATTTGGACAACATTTCTCTTGCTGTTCTTAAGATTTAAAAAAACTATTTTGAACCACGCCCACTTCATCAATCCACCAAATTTTGTGGGGTGTTGTGTATTGATATCCAAGATGTTTGTAGCTAATTTGGAAACTTTGGCTCTTGTTGTTCTTCAGATATACAGAAAAAGGAATAGATAAACAACAACGTCAAGAGATTAATTGGAAAAAGTATAGGAAGTCGTGGTTTTTTGCTCATTTTTGGACCGAATTGGCTGAATTTTAATAGCAAACTTGAAGGGAGTATATATGATATAAATATAAGCCAACTAGTCCCCATCATTTCTGGGATCTTCGAAAAATCAATTTCAACATACACACGGACTGACGGACATCGTTAAATCAACTTCCCTAATCATAAGGGTCCAGAATATATACTCTTTAGGGTCCAAGACGAATATTGTAGAAATAACAAACGGAATGACAAACTTATTCCTTCGTTGAAGCGTATAATAATATTTTCTCTCTCTCCCCCTGATTCTCTGGGGTAAGTGCTTAGATAAGAATTCAAATCTTAATTTCGGATTATTTTTCAAGTACGATTGTTCCTAAAGTTCTTGAATCAAGCAGAGTTTGAAATTAATTTTTACATCACTTTTACCTAAGTCAACCCCGTTTTCGGATTATTTTGAGTACGGAGCAGTTAAAAAATCCGTACTTAATCTAGCATTCTGTACTTGATTTAAGGAAATCCGCTCTTATCATACTATTGACATCGCTACGATACTTATGAATTTATTTTTATGTTCAGTGTATATTCGCTTAAATGCGTGTATTTAAAAAAGAACTATCAATAGAAACGTTTGGTCGATCGACTGGCCATTTGCTTGATCACGTTCTGATCTAGTGTTACACTTCTGATTCGTTTCACTTTTCGAGAATACATTTTTGTTGAATGTAAACAAAACCTGCTCGTAGAATAAAAAATAAATTAAACACTTATTTTTATGAGTTTAAATATTTATTTATAATTTTTTACGAGTGCCAGATTATAATGTAATATTGTTTGTTTATTTATATTTTTATAGTACCTTTTATGAATACCTCGAAAACTAGTAAAGTCTCGGCCGTTTATTAGTTGCATTGATTACTGATAATGAGAAATAATCATTTGAAGCTGGCGTCGATTTAAAATGCCACACAGCAGAACTTTTTAGCCTTTAATGCCAAAGGTATAGAGCCCATTATCGGTAGTAAAAGATAACCTGGTTTGTTTTTGAATTGTATATATAAATATTTTTCTTTAATTATTAAATATGTAAGTTCTCAAAAGTTATTTATTTTGTTTTTATTTTTTTTTTTTTTTTTTTTTTTGTTTAATTTCATAAAAACAAAATAAATATCTATTGACGAACCATTTATGTTGTTAAATAAAGGTGTGAACCAAAATAATATAAAAGTTTTTAAATACATTTACTCCATTTTAAATTCGAATTTAACCCACCACCATTAGTTCATTAAAGACGTAACCTAATTGGCAAAAGCGCAAAACCTAAAAAAATCAGCAAAACAAACTTAAGTACAAAGCTAAAGCATGGTTATTCTTGACTGAGACTTTTTAAGCTCATCTTGTTGCGTCTTTTTTAATTTTGTCGTGGCCTTGTCCTCTTCTTAGAAATTGATTAAATATGAGACAGTTTTATAGAAAATGTTTACAAGAATAAACAAAAGTTAAAAATTGGGCACGTTCGTAACTTGGTGGCCACATGATCAAGTTTTGCCTTTCAATTCCGTTCAATTTGCAATACACTCTCACTTTTTTACTAACACACTCACACTTTTTAAATTGTCCACGAGATTGCTTTCAATTTCACCTCTCCATTTGTTTGGCAATTTTACTATCAATTTAACAGCTGATTACATGTTAGTCTTTATAAATTGTTTTTTTTACGACATCTTGAAAGTAAATTGCTTAAGGCGCCTGTACACGACATGTATTTGTCATCTGACATGTCAAATTTTCAAGTCACATGTAATTGTTCATGTCTGTCAAAATTGCTGTTCTACATAAGGTTTATAATATTCGGTCACAAACGTACATGTAATTTGTTTCTGACATTGTCTCTGTTTTTTTTCGCATTGTTATTGCAGAAACCAAAGTAGTTCTCGGTTTCAAAATAGCTTGCTGCCGCCACGAAAATATTTATTTGCGCCGTAAAATAATTTAGCCATCTTAACATTTTTTATTTATTTTGAGTGCCCCGGTAGTCTAGCTGGTAGTGAGCTAGTCTATCAGCGCCGGGGTTGCGGGTTCGATTCCCGCCAGAGACTCTGGTTCCTGCAGACAAGCGTAAAGCTTCGCGGGATTAGCTTAGGGAAATAAAAAAAAAAAAAAAAAAGATACCAATTTAGAATTTTATAATTAAACGGTTTTTATATATATATTTACATAAATTATATTCAATGGTGAGATGAGCATACATATCTTGGTATTGTAAAATATTAACTTCAGCCGGCTAATGATGTCAGATGGTTTGTCAGAAGAAAATAGAGCACGCTCTAATTTAAATTTTGTCAGATGACTTTGCGTCTGACTTTTACAGAAGCAAAGTTAAAAAGGTAACACACGACATGTATGTGTTTTGCAGTGGGAAATTTGACATGTCAGATGACAAAAACATGTCGTCTATATGCTCCTTTACAAATTGAGTGCAGCCTACGTCACAGCTTTTAATTTTTGTAAATTTTGACAAGCAGTATATGTTAAAGAGTATCAAGAACAACTTGTTCGTGTGGCCGCCGGGTAATGCGTAGGATGTTGACAGTGCTGCCAATCCGTGTGTAATTACCAGAGAAGACAAAAAAAAGCAATATTCAATACTTTTACAGCAAAAAGAAATTATAAAAAAGCAACAAAAAATTGATAAAACAGCAAAAAAAAACACTAAAAAATGTTTTATTCTAATTCTTCCACATCATCAAAATTATTACAATATACTATCATGTGGGTTTTTTGTTTTCAATGTTTAATTTTCTACGTCGATCTGTTAAAAGCGTTTTGTATAAAGAGAAGCTTGCATATATAAATTTGAGAATTTCATTAGAGGACAAACTTTTTACATATTCATCTTTTGGAATAGTACCAGACTCTATATTTTATTTCCAAAAACTGCTGATATCCGGTATTTCTTTTTCATATTTTCTCAAATTTCTTTTTATATTGTTTGTCCTCGATCTTGCATAGTCCGTCAAAAACTCTCGATAAAGCATTAGTGCTCTCTGAAATTAATAAACCCGCAGTTTGCAATTTTTTTTATACATAGCAACCAAAATGTTTGCAAAATTGATTTTAGAAATGCAAGTTGAGAACTTAATTCGGACTTTTCAAATATATTTTTGGATTGCACAATTGAGTCGGCATCTTGACTGTCAGTAGCGCATATATCAGCGCTCTTGTGCTTTTCTTGCTTCCGAAAACCTCAAAATTTTTTACTGGGATTGCACAGAAAGAAGTAAAAAAAACGTTTTGATCACCAAAATAATTGAAACAAGCAAAAATTGTTTAATTTTGCACCTATCACCGAAATGATAATACCAATTACTCAAACTTGCAAAAATTGCAAAACAAGGATTTTTTTCAATTAAAAAGTTTTTACATTTTAATTACAAAAATAATTGAAAAAATTATTTATATTAAACAATATTTTAATTGAATGAACTAACAAATTAATAAAAAAAAATTCAATATTTTAATTGAATGAATTACTGACGTAATTGATTACAATACAGAAAATTAATTATTTTAATAATTGTATTGATTAAAACAGTGATTGAATTTTTGCATTAAATCGATTAAATTTTTAATTGAATAAATTAAACAGTATATTTGAAATACAATCTAAATTCAATTACGCAAATTATTCAATCAAACAAATTGTTAATTGAATAAGTTTGTTAAATCAATTTAGTTGATGGTTAAATGAAGCAAAATAATAATATTTAAAATATATGTTTTATTTAAATATGGTTTAAAAATAACTTTTTTTTTTGTTTAATTGTAATAGCTCATGCTTAATTGTACAAATTTTGGAAGATTTTTTTGACAAAGGAATTTCATATACGTATTTTTCGTTTAGCTGCACATTCAATTTTGCACGAAAATTCGTGCAGGTACGCAAAATATTCTGTTACGCAGTATTCACTTAGCAGCATAAATAATGCTGCTAAGAGAATTCACCTACCTGAATAAATGTGCCCTTATGCAAAATTTTGTTCTTATTACAAAAATAGATTTTAATACAGTTTTAAATGAAAGTAATACCTATATGTATATAAAACAATTCATTTAAAAACAATTTAAAGTGCTAAATCATTAATAACCTCCACCGACAGATCTAATATTTCAGGAGTGCGTCCTATATGATCAGGGCTACCGTTGGAAATTTTCGAAAAGGGTCACAAAAAGGGAATTTTCCAGAAAAAGGGGTCAAAAAAAGGGTATTTCAATAAAAAATGGGTCAAGTTTTTTATAAGAGTATTTCCAATTTAAATGAACATAATAAGACCAAGTTTTTTATAAGCAAACAAAAAAATAATATTTCAGGTAGGAAGAGCTCAAAAAACTTAATTTTTTTATGGAATGGTCTGTCCTGTTTTTAACACCTGACAAAAAGTTTAATCTCTATCATTATAGTTAATTTTTTAATACTTTTTATGTAATTTTCCGATTTAGCGATCTCAAATAAATTTTAGTGTTTGTTTTAAATTTTGCAATCGTTCGCGAATTGTAACCATTTTCTCGATTCAAGCGATTTTTTCCTGTAAGTGTCAGATGTTTTTTAAGCTTTTACGATTTTTAATAAATATGAGACTTTGCTATCATACCGCTGTTAGTCTGGGATCACACCATGAAAGTTTTATTTCAGAAAGTCTGAGTTTATGGGTGAGAGGGGAAAAAGGAACAGCATGTTCTCTTCCCCTCTCACCAATAAACTCAGACTTTCTGAAAGAAAACTTTCATAGTGTGAACCCAGACTTACCAAATATTTGGGAATTTCCGCTAATTTAGCATTATTAAGGGCGAATTTTTTTTGAATAAAACATCCCAACAAAAAATGGAGCTTCCAACGAAGCAGGTTTGTAAGGGAGAAACATAAAAGTTTCGCTTACCATTGCGCTTACGGAAGACATGAATTTTATATGGCGAGTTCCCACTTCGAAGCAATACATTTTTGACACATAAAGTGCATTATTCAGCGCACATAAAAATTGTTGGATGTAACGATCAGCTTTCCACACTGAATGTTTTGATACAGTTATTTTTTAGTGCTCTCCCTTACAAACCTGCTTCGTGGTAAGGGAATGCCGTAGCACTTTAAATGTTTTTTTTTTTTAATAAAAGTTGTTGAGAGTTCTTTCACTTACTTTACTGCATTTCTGTATGTCTTATTGCGTAGCGCATAATTGTGCGCTTATTTTTTTAAATGTACCTTTAGTGCTTCGCAAAATGATGAAATTTTTTATTGGGATGCTACTCTTTAAGAGAGCAAAACACCAAATTGCATTTTTTTAATAAAATGTAAAATTTTTGTTTTGAAAAGAAACCATCGTAAAAAATAACAAATATGTATATGAGTTATGTTTGCTTTTAGGGAAATTGTACTTTACTATCAAAAATCAAGGAGAAGAAAGCATGGAATTGTAAGTTTATACTTTGAGTCTGTTCCATATCAAGCAATGCTTATTTCGAAAACATTTGCTTAGCACTTCTGTTCAGCAGTGTTGTCACAAAACAAAATGTGAGGGATATTTCCAAAAAAGGGTCAAAAAGTGTTACAAAATGGGTGATAATGATACAAAAGTATAATTTAAAAGAAGGGTCATAAAAGGTATCAACACCGTCGAAAAAGGGTCAAATTGATACTTTGTATCACAACGGTAACGCTGTATATGATATCTAGATATTATTAATTAAAAAAATTAATTTAATTTAAAAAAAAAATAAGGGCATCAGCATATAAATTATGAACCAATCATTCCAAAATTCTGTAGTGTGATTTCTGGGGATAAAAAACTTAAATTACAATTAATTTCAATACAGCAGTGAAATTAGTTTTCGAGCTTACAGTGAATTTCAGAGGGCTACTTAGTATGGGATCTAAGGTAAATTATTATTATTTTAATTATTTTACGCATAATATACATATGTATGTAGGCTCATTATTGATATTGGTGGTGGTCATAATTGTAATTAGTCTATAACAAATCTCAGTTCAGTTTTTACTTGTTGATAGTTTTTTTTGCACGCGACGCTTACTGTTCTTTTTGATGACAGAAACATGTGTGTGTATGTACCCTGCAAGTAATAGGACCAGTCCAAACACGCGTGTAAAGAGTAGCCCACAAGGGACCAGGACTAGTCCAAAGTAACCCAAACGTATGGAAAAACATGGTCTCTTTAACATTACGATGTCCTAGGGGAGGATCATATAACCCACCTTTGGACTACTAAGGAGTAGTTTTAAAACTACTCCATGGTATACACAAGAGGATTAGTTTTGAAGTCGTTTAAAAACGAAAGCACGTCATTAAAAAACGAAGACATGTCGTCAGACTAATTGATTGATTCAATTAAACTTATAATTAAAATTAAGCTTAAAATCAAGTAAAATTTTAATTGAAAAAAAAATTTTTTTTTTAATTCATTCAATTAACAACGTAATCAAATTTATTTAAAAATTCAGAAATCACTATTAATTGAAAAAAAACTGATAATAATTTTTTCTGTGTGGAAATCAATTTATTGACATTTTCAAAGTTTGTTCGAATGAATTCAGCGAATCGATGGATACTATGTGCAAAACATGTTAAATGAAGCAATTTCGGATACATTGCCTTTATAGAAGATATTCCACTTAGCATAAATGAAGCTGCATCCGTTACTACAAGTAACACTTTGTTATACTTTATGCCTAAATACAGATAATTAATATCAAATCTAAACTCGATTTCTTTTCTACTTTACCATCTGGCCACAATAATTGTAACGAATCATTACAAAATGCTGCAATAGATGCGCCATTTGCCGTTTCAAGTACTTGCATGTTCAATAAATATGATTTATTGTCTTTCAATTCTTCTAAGACTCCAAAAATAAAATTTGCAACATATCTCTGTTCGCTGTCCGTAGTTTCATCTACAGAAATCCATATATACATACTTGTCTTTGGCTGCTTGACGCATTTTTTCTATAGATTCCCTATACAATTCTGGTATGTTTTTCTGGCGAATGCAAGTTTTAGACGGAACCGACATTTGAGAATATTTCTCAATGAAATTTTTGAAACTGGGAGAACTAACTTTTTTTATTGGTATATTGGAGTCTAACGAAGCTTTACAAAGATCCTTTTGAAATGTTGTGGCAGTTGGAGTCACTGGATATTCTGAATTAGTTTCTGTGGATGGTTCTCTTGCTTAGAAGACGCCAATTGGTGTTTCCCACATCTTATACATATGTATGTTGATCCACATTAGACATTTTCGAATAATTTATTTTGCAGCAGCATATATTGCAAAAGAGCCAATTTTCTTAAATTTTACGGAGAAAGTAAAATAGTTCTTATTGATGATCTTAATGTATATGCATATAAGCGAGTTTTCGAATTAGAAAGAACAAGATTGAGAAAAGTCAAATACATTGGAAATGCTATTCCAGTTCAAATAGAGAGGATTAAATAAAATACAGAACAATTTTAGGGTTTTTACCTAAAAATAATTCAATCAGAACAAATATCTGGAGGCTTATTCTGAATTGCGATGCGAAAATCAATGCGATGCGCAAATGAAATGCGATGCGAAAGAAAATTGGTATTCTGTTAGACTTTCGCAATCGCATTCGTAATTTATTTTCAAATCGTGGCAACGCTGCTCAAATATACGTCAGTGTCAATAAACGTCAAATTAAAAATAAATAAATTTTTTTTGTTTGGATGTGAAAATTGTTTAAACAATTTATTTAAGACATTCTGTAATAAAAATGGATTTTGTGGTACTGTGGTTCGACGGCGAAGAAAATGAAAATGTTTTGTGTGTACTTTAAAATCGGCCCAAACCTATTAAAATTAAAATTAAAGTTAAAGTCAAATATTGTTGAACTGGTTTATATATTTCATACTTTTTCCATCCTCCAGCTTCTCTAATAGGTGGTCCCTTGATATTTAGTTCTTCAGTTAACGTTTGCCATAAAATATTTGCCGACTGACGTGCATTTGGTGTTTTCAAATGACCTCTTGCCAATTGGCTGTGCTTATTCATAAATTCTATCATTCCTGCTTCCCTGAATTAAATAATAAATATATAATGAATAAATAAATAAAATATTATCTTTCACTCGAATAAATTTTGCGAATTTGACATTTGTTTTCGCAATGTAGAATACCGACTTGTCACCTTTTCGCATTTGAAATGCGATTAAAAAAAATGAAAAAAACTGATTTAGCATGTAGCTTTTTTTCTAGCATTACTTAAAAATTCCTACCATTTTTAAGTTCTTGTGATATTGTTAATATTTTCCATTATTATAATGTTTAATATAAATATAAAAGAAAGAAACAGAAGATTTTAACATAAAATTAGATCTAAACAATGCACCAATGTAAATGTTCATTAATGTTTCACTGATAGATTGGGACACGTACCTAAAGCTAAAATAATGGGTGTAAGAAACAGATGACTTAGAAAAAACCTTTTGCAATTACTGCAAATGCTATATTGTCTAAAATTAGTAGCCTGGAGTAACACGCAGAAATAAGAAAGCACAAAAGTGTTACGGGCATAACTAAACACAATGCTATTCCCTTTCTAAAGTTCAGCAGATGCGACATTAAGTTTATATGCTGTGCATAGTTCGATAGCTCCTATCAAGTATCTGATAAACTTTTATTAAAGGCAATGCGACAACACGTCGTTGAACCTGAATTTAAATCAGCAGCTTATAAAAAATTTATTAGCCCTTACTTTAATGAAAATCTTTCTATATTTTTCATATTAATTTTTTTAGCATTTATTCTAGCATTTTTTCCTCAATACGTTTTGGCAACAGAAAAACCAGAAAAAATCGTTGTCATAATACAAAAATGTAGTTGGTTTTTTTATCGAGTCTCTTATCTCTACTGAAAATTTTCTCAAAATGATGAGAGACCCTTTTGTATTTTATCTGGCGATACTAAGGCATTTGTATAACGGACATCTGCAAATGTGTAAAGCCAGATAAAAATATTTAATGACTTTTATTTTATATAAAAAAAATGTTTATTTTTCAAGAAATACAACAAGTTATAAATAAATATTTCTTTAATGTTTAATTCAGACCTCAACAAATATTGTGTTATTGATAACGCATTAAGAATTTATTTTTGTGCCATTAAGTACTAAAACAATTTGTGTTCTTTAAGAACAAAAAAAAAAAATTCTGCATTTATTGATAACGTTCACTTTTTATTTTATTTATAGCCATCATTGAGCAAATATTTACTATCGATAGTTTATAACAGGTAATTGTTGCAGGTATGAAGTGTCGATATGAACATGTAATGAAGTTAAGACATTTTTAGAAAGACTTACGAACTCATGAAAAAAACCTAATTAACAAATAATAGAAAGAACATTTTGGGATGGCCAGTCATGGACCCGTCAGAACAAAATTTTGTTATAAGATAAAGACTCAGGAAAAGTAATTTGTGCCAATAATTATTAAGATATTTTTATCTTTTATGAGATACTATTTTAGGAAGGAACCTATGCTTAATTTTGAACCTGTAGGTATACCAGCACAATATTTTGTCATAACATAGTAGCAATCGCCAAAGTAATTGTCGACAAAATGTATGTCAATACCAATATTCAAGGAAATGATGGCCTTAAAAGCTA
Organism: Pollenia angustigena; assembly: GCA_930367215.1. Taxonomy (NCBI): domain Eukaryota; kingdom Metazoa; phylum Arthropoda; class Insecta; order Diptera; family Polleniidae; genus Pollenia; species Pollenia angustigena. The sequence goes on from OV884058.1 coordinate 48,748,099, forward strand.
TTTTCGGGAGTAGAAGTTGTATGGGAGCTATGGTAAAATATGGGCCGATTCCAATAAAATTGTTAAGATGATTAAGATTGCAATAAAATAGGTCTGGACAAAATTCAGTATAAACAACATAAAAAGATGGCTTATGGGCACATAGACTATTTCAGAAAATAATTTGTTTTGGGGCCATGTGACATTGTGGACCGACTTTCACCATTTTCAGTAGGGTAGTCCTTATGACAATTGAAACCAATGAAATCTATGTAGCGAATTTCATCAAATTATGTACATACCTTCAAAATTGGGACTTGTACTTTTGCGCACGAAGTTACTTGGACAGACAACCAGCAAGTAAGCCGGACGGACGGATATGATTAGATTGACTCCGAAAGTGATTCACATACAAGTCGATCGGTATACTAAAAGGTGGGTCTAGACCAATATTTTTTATTGTTACAAAAATCAGCACAACCGCATAATAATCTGTCTACTATTGTGGTGTGGGTAGAAAAACACAAAAAGCTAAAAATAAAACATTTGGCAGATGAGACAGACTGACTTGATTTAATTCCCCAAAAAGCAGAAATGGAACACAATTCAATTTTTCGGGAAATACTGGGACAGAGCCAACCCGATATTTAATATGCATACTTTTTGACGGGTTCATCGGGTTTTGGGAATACCTCATTAAATTCCAAGAAAAATTGGGAATTGAAAGCAATTGAATTTTCAGTGTTATTCCAGAACGGGCTCATGCCGATATTTTTATACTAACACATATACTGGTTTATCGATTCTCGGGAATCCCGCCTAAATTCTCGAGAGTGTGGGATTTGAAAGCAATTAAATTTCATGCATACTCTCGGGACGAAAATATGGGAATAATTTGTAAACTTCTATAGTGGTTCATCGATGTTTCAGAAATCTGTATATTGAAAAAAGAGTTTCAAAGCCACTTGAAAGAAGATAGTATTGGCAGCATTTAATTTTAAGCTGATTGTAAAAATAAGTCTTCAATTGTAATATTGTAAACAAAATCTATACATTTTCTTTTTTCGGAAAGTATTCTTAACAGCATCAATGTTTTAAACTGCGGTAAATAACGCAGTTTTGCTTTAAGTAACGTAATTTTAAAGAACCTTAAAAAGGGGAAGTTTTAACCCAAAAACCCGTTTTATTTTTCTTATGAAGAAAAGTGCTGTGAAATTTGATTGATTTTGCATGTCTGAAATGCAGCTTCAGAGCTACAAAACAGAATTTTAAGAATTTGGCACCGTGACAATATTCTTTATTGTGTTTCTCAACTATCGGGTGATTTTTTAGCAATTATCTTTTTGGCAACACTGGTTTAAACAGCTAACGCACGTTTCGTGTTTTGTTTCACTGTCAAACATCTTCAGTTTGGTCTATAATTTAACCATGAATTGTGTTACGAACGAACCACAGAGTATACAGAGGCGTCACGAGATAGAAAATATTGTGTTTTCTTCTGTCTTTTTCTTCGAAAGCTGCCCTTTTTGCGTTTTTTGTTTTGATTATGCAATTTGTGTAGATAGTAGCGGCCTGTTTTTACGCATTGTCACTTCACTAACAAAAAACGTTTTCTTTCTCTTTCTTCGAAAGCTGCCCTCGCAAATGATTTAGGCATTTTTCATACGTCACTTTTTTCATCTCTGTATACTTTGTGGAACGAACAACGCTTGCAAATTATTGAATTTTATTATCAAAATGCGTGCTCTGTTAAGAAAGTTCATCGCGCGCTTCTTCCATTAATGATCAGTTTAATCGACCCACTGAAGCGGCTATTCGGGTTATTGTGACTAAATTTCGCACGAAATTTACATTGTTGGACATTAAACCACCAACATGGTTACGTAGACTGCGAAGTGAAGAAAATATCGCAGCTGTATCTGCCAGTGTTAATGATGACCATCAATTATCGATTCACAGCCGTTCGCAGCAATTGGGCCTTTTTACTCAACAACGTGAGATGATATCCAACTTTTTTTTGCCCAAAATGCAAGAGCTTGACTTGCATGGCATGTGGTTTCAACAAGACGGTGCCACACAGCACGCTTAACCAAGGAACTATGGAGAGGCGAGTTCGGTGAACATTTTATTTCACGTTCGGGACCGGTCAATTGGCCGCCTAGATCGTGCGATTTAACGCCTTTAGACTATTTTTGTGGGGCTATGTTAAAGCTCATGTCTATACACACATGCCCGCTTCAATTGACGCATTGGAAGACAACATTAAAGCATTTATTCATGAGAAACCGGCCGAAATGTTGGAAAGAGTATGCCAAAATTGGACTAAGCGGATGGACCATTTGAGGCGCAGTCACGGTCAACATTTGCATGAAATAATCTTCAAACATTAAATTATATGGACCGTACTATTGATTCAAATAAACATTTCATGCATTTTTCTGAATTTTATGTGTTTTTTTTTAAACTTTCCTATAGCTCTTAAAAAATCACCCGATAGTACGAACTATTTGAAAAATAAGTAAAATAGCTATATTTTTCGGCGCCGAATCCTTGATACACCCAGAATTTATGGGAAATTATGGACCAACTCATACGAAATTTGACAGCGTGATTTCTAATCGTATAAAACTATCAATTTTTCAATATCAATTGATTAGGGAGCTTGTTCCACAAAAGAAAAAGAATTCTTTGCCACAGAAATTTTGAGAAAGAGTATTGAACTTAAATGCTGAAAGATTTTTGGTCGTTATCACAGTTTTAATTGGTCCAATTGCTTCCTTTTTACATACTTTCTCCAGCTAATAATTGATTAAATATTTAGCTAGTTTTTTTCTTAATAGTTATTCACAATTGCAATTATAACAAAGACTGGTTCCACTTGTAAACAGATGGATGCATTTTAATTAATAATCGACTATTTTACCTGAAGAGACAGGAAAAGAAGTCCATCATCATTCATGCAATACGTATATCAAAATTTGTTTATACTCATAAATATTAAAGATGAACATTTCTTTTGAATCTTTATGTTTATTTACAATAAAAATATTTTCTACTTTAAGTAAGTACTCGAACATTACAAGAGCTTTCTAACATGAATTCCTTAGAAATGTGACCACTTTTGTTGAATGCACTCAGTAGTTTTTCAAGTGATCGTTGAATGACGTAGTCATCTCTTCTGTTCATTAAAGAAATATACAGAGAATGTTTTACAATCACTTCAAATCCATGCGAGAAATTTTTAAAAATAATTTTGTTGCAAATTCGAGGGTCGTTAGAAAAATTCACAATTTTACTTTCGAATTGTTTAGGAGATGGAAATTTAAAACATTTTCATTAGAATTGTTTTAAAAGGTATTTTTTGCTTCAATTTTAGAAATGTTATACCAATTTTGTTATTCCTCAAAAAAGTATGAAATCAAAATTTTCTATATATGTGTATAAAGCGGGTCGGCCTCCACACAAAAAAAGTTGTGCCAGTCACCCCCCGGAATGTAAGATATGTCAATGAAGTTTTAAAAACAGGAATTTTAATACTACGGTTTAGGGTATCATATGGTCGGGCTTAACCAACTATACTTTCTTACTTGCTTTTATTTATATTTGATACAATTTAGTTACTTAGTTTCGAAAGGGGTCAAATCTACCATGAATTGATTTCAAATGATATAAAAGGGTACATAAAAAAGGATCAAATTACCACTTTAGGTTCACAACGGCAACGCTGATTACAGCCGTCTTAACATACGGTGTTATTCGAGAATTTCTAAGGGCCATTATTATAACTTGGCGTTAGCTGTTATCCGACAGTTAACAGACGCTTTTTGACAGATAACACATTATTATCTGTCAATTTAATCTTAACTTTAGCTAACTTAAAGTTGTAATAATGGCCCTAAGAAGGTTTATAATAAGTACAGGGTGGCCCAAAATTACCGAAGGGGTTTGAATTGCTTATACATTTTTATTATAATTTTTTTTTCTTTTCTTTTCAGTATTTTGTAAAGAAGACTTGGGGAATTTAAAATGGAGCAGTACTCAATTGAACAACGTGCCCAAATTGTTGAGCTTTATTTTTCAAATCAACGGTCATAATTTTATTCATAATTTAATTATGAGCGATGAATCCCATTTCCAATTAAGTGGGTTCGTTAATAAGCAAAACTACAGGATATGGGCAGTTTTAATCATTTTAAAACCGAAACCGCGGTTTCACATGTTTACGGTTTTTGGCAAACTCTACCCATTGGTCTCAAATAGGGCACTGTGTCGAAAATTTGTTTTCAAAAACTGCGGTGAAGGGTATAAAATTGTAAGACTTTTAACCATATTCGATACAATTTTGTAACGGAAAACAACGGCAACGTTGATTACAGCCGTTAAAACATACGGTGTTATTCGAGAATTTCTAAGAAGGTTTATAATAAGTACAGGGTGGCCCAAAATTACCGATAGGGTTTGAATTGCTTATAACTTTTTATTATATTTTTTTTTTTCTTTTCTTTTCAGTATTTTGTAAAGAAGACTTGGGGAATTTAAAATGGAGCAGTACTCAATTGAACAACGTGCCCAAATTGTTAAGCTTTATTTTTCAAATCAACGGTCATAATTTTATTCATAATTTAATTATGAGCGATGAAGCCCATTTCCAATTAAGTGGGTTCGTTAATAAGCAAAACTACAGGATATGGGCAGTTTTAATCATTTTAAAACCGAAACCGCGGTTTCACATGTTTACGGTTTTTGGCAAACTCTACCCATTGGTCTCAAATAGGGCACTGTCTCGAAAATTTGTTTTCAAAAACTGCGATGTAGGGTATAAAATGGTAAGACTTTTATCCATATTCGATACAATTTTGTAACGGAAAACAACGGCAACGTTGATTACAGCCGTTAAAACATACGGTGTTATTCGAGAATTTCTAAGAAGTTATTATAATAAGTAGGCACACTCGTAAAACTGCTCTGAGTGGAGAAGCAGCTCGCGCTCGTTGTCATTTTTTTTAAAGGACAATCAGGTCGTTCTTGTTTGTCTGCTTTTCGTGCGTTTTGCGGTGTCACCCCGCATTGGTTAATGGCTTGGTGTCGTATAACTGTACCGAGTTACGGTTTTTGCGGCTGTCACCATTGATTTTGTGCAATCGTTTTTAACCTCAATTTAAGGTTTTGTCTGGTGGAGAACCATTAATAACTCAACGTGACTGGTGGAGAACCAAATATAACTCAGACGTTTTTTAAAAAATACTCCGGAACGGATTCTGGAAGCTCTCGCCTTCCTATACGAAGGTTTAGGTCGAACGAGGTATTGTGGGTGACGCTCTGGAAATTGTGTGATACCCTGGCATTGTAACCTAAATTGGTAAGCCAACAATTTAATTCGTGTGATACCCAGGCAATATAACTTTCGTAGTTAGCCAAAATACTTTTTAGTTTTAAGTAAAGCCAAAAAAAAAAAGTAGGTTTTTTCTATTTTTCTCAAATAACATTCAATAGTTTGTATTATGTATTTATAAAGCAACCTACGTAAGTTACGTTTTGTTTAATAATTATAAAAAACATTTTTTAAGTACGATTTGAGAGACCCGGTAAATTGAATGAGTTTTAACAAAACACGAAAATACTTAATGTCGCAAGCCTAGAAAAGCCGGTTAACCGGCTTATAAAAAAAACAACAATAAAAAATGACAATAACTAAAATAAACAGACACACACACAAAACGACACATACGATCTGTAAAATAAAAGCAATTGGAATGCCTGATCACCTCCGTAGACTGAGTAAGACCAACCAACCGATTTTAATTTAAATGTATGAGGAGGTATGAACGAACTGAAAAATGTTTGGATGTAAGTTTTTTTTTTGTAAAAATGTATCTACTGGATTTTTGTACTATATGTATACACATAGATGTACACATATAGAAATGTTTTAAGTCTTATGAAGAAGGAGATTTACAAGAAGAAACAAACAAAAAACGGAAACTATTTTTAAGATGCAGATAAAATAACTACATGCAGCAGCACTTTTTTATATAGTTCAGCATACATTCTTGCAACACATGATGTACGAGTATTTCGATAGGTACTGCATACTTTTGTACGTAGCGTCTGCAAGTTCTTAGGAGTACGAGTTGTTCCCAAAGTTGTTGTTGTTATTGCTGCTGATAGTTTTTTATTGTTTCTACATCATCGCAATATTGTTGTTTATTGTTGTTGATGAAGAAAGAAATCGAAAAAAAACTATATATTTTACCCAGAAAAAACAGAAGTTATCAAAGGGGAGAATGTTACGCGCAAACTTCCTTGATTTATTTTTTATATTTTTACTTGTGGACTTTCAGGTCCGAACTCTGGATTTTCATTTAGACACTGCACTTGTTGCACAATTTTTTTTTTTCTTCTTTTTATATGCAACATTTTAGTTGCCGTTTTTTGTTCTTTACATCATATGCAGTACATATTTATTTGCGCGGAATGTATTGCAATAATTATTGAAGACTCAGTATCTAATTCTAGCAACGACAGCAGAATTAAAAACTGCTGAAAAAAAGTTGTATATTCAATATCAACAGATTTTAGTTTTTAAATCAAGATGTACAAAAAATGGGTTAGAGAAAAAACTGATTTCTCTCGAAAGTGGTTATTAACACTCTCACAAGTAAAGGCAATGCAATTAGCAATTTGCATCTTTCATACAACTTTTTGTGGGGTACATTAAAAGTCAAATTATGCATTAAATGTTCGTCTGAGTTTGCACAGTTTTTTGGTGTTCTCTAAATCGTACCCAAAAGTATTCCTATATAATAATTAATATAATAATAATATCTAGCAAAAACTTTACCTACATTTTTTCAATAATCTATATATATAAAAGAAAGTCGTGTTAGTTACACCACTTATAACTCAAGAACGGCAGAACAGATTTGGCTGAAAATTGGTAGGGAGGTAGCTTAGAGCCAGGAGACGGACATAGGATACTTTTGCCCCGCCCACTTTTACGCCCACTTTTTTCGATTTACCTAAAATCAGAAAACGGCTCCATCGAGTTGACTAATTTTTCTTTCAAATCTTCGTATTAATCCATTTTAAGTTTTCATCGATAGAAAAATTTACCACGCCTACTTTTACGCCCACTTTTTCTATTAAGCGCATAAATTGAGAACGGCTTGACCGATTTGGACGATTTTTTCTTCAAAATGATCGCCATGGTCCAACTTAGGGTTTTACGGAAAGAAAATTTTGCCCCGCCCACTTTTACGCCCACCTTTTTCGATTTACCTAAAATCAAAAAACTGCTCCATCGATTTGACTAATTTATCTTTCAAATGTTCGTATTAATCCATTTTAAGTTTTCATCGATAGAAAAATCTACCACGCCTACTTTTACGCCCACTTTTTCTATTAAGCGCATAAATTGAGAACGGCTTGACCGATTTGGACGATTTTTTCTTTAAAATGATCGCAATGGTCCAACTTAGGGTTTTACGGAAAGAAAATTTTGCCCTGCCCACTTTTACGCCCACTTTTTTCGATTTACCTAAAATCAAAAAACTGCTCCATCGATTTGACTAATTTTTCTTTTAACTGTTCGTATTAATTTATTTTACGTTTTCATCGAAAGAAAAAATTACCACGCCTACTTTTACGCCCACTTTTTCTATTAAGAGCATGATTTGAGAACGGCTTGACCGATTTGGACGATTTTTTCTTTAAAATTATCGCCATGGTCCAACTTATTCTTTTTTGATTGAGCCCATATCCACACCATATGTAAGTTTTTTTTTAAAAAAAATTTATGATAGGTATTCCATGGATTTTTATTTTAAAGGCCGTAAATTTCGTTAAATGCTCAATTTAAATCGTGTGGTAATACAAAACTAATGTTTATTTAGGGCCAGCAACGTAGACCGGGTCAGCTAGTTTCCTATAAAAAAACTTCCATAACGCATTACCTTTTATACCAATTCGCTACTCGTAGCATTACATTAAATCAATTTATAAAGTAATACTTTCTTGTAATTCATACAGTAATTCTCATATGCATGTAAAATTAAAAAAAATATTGATCCAAGTTCTAATCTCCACTAGGACAGTAAATTTTTGAATATTCACCCCTATCGTGAATAAGAAGTGGAATTTTTGTTCCCATGAAATTGTCATTCCCCTCGAAGCGAAAAAAGCAATCCTGAATCTCATGTGAAAAATTTTTCACGCTATCAGTTCCAGTGAATGTAAAAAGAGAAGAAAGATTAGAAAAAATTAAAAATCAATGAAATTTTTGTTCAAAAATATAAGCGTATATATTTTAAAGAAAAGTTAAAATAATATAGCAAAATATTTAGTATTGGAGGGATAGTTTGATAACAACGTTAGTTTTTTGCACTTTTTAAATTTTATGTAGTAAAATATTTTCAAAAATTCTGTCACCACGTCTTTTGAAAGCTACACAAATCCGCAGGCAATCGTCTTGTTGTTTTCATTTTGTTGAGCAATATATCGGTTAGTGCCTTTTTAACGGATCTAGCTCTTAAGATTCGATTTATAGGAGGAACTACTTACATACATACGGCGGTGCGCAAAATGACCTCAGGAAATAGGGCCCCAAAAGTAAAATGAAAAACGGCCCCAAAATTTTACATGAGACACAACAACACGCAATTTTGTCGCAATTTTTTGGGTTATTTTTCGTTAGGGTGTTTTTGCATTTTAAGTGGAATGAAAAATGACCCCAATATCAAGGAATGAAAAATGGCCCCAAATAAAATCACAATTTTTACTTTGGGGCTATTTTTCGTCTACTAATAAAAAATGCAAATTTTAAGAAATGAAAAATCACCCCAACACATTTTTACACAAATTTTATAAAATTTTATAAAATTCTATGTAAAAGTTTCTAGGGATAGTATTAAAAAACCCCGAATTCTTTGACTAAATCCTTGCCGGTTATTCAGAGATGATTTAGTTAGCGAAGCCGGTGTTTGTTATACAATAGAGGAAAAAAGCATTTAGCCCGGCCAAAGGCCGGCTATAAAGAGAAACTTTACTGAGCGAAGCCAGTGTTCGTTATACCAAAGAGAAGAAAATCCTTTTACCCGGCCGAAGGCCTGCTGTATAGAGAAGCGTTAGTTAGCGAAGCCAGTATTCGTTACACCATAGAGACATAAATCCTTTCGCATGGCCGAAAGCCCAACCATGCTATCAATCGTACGATTTTTAAAACTAAAACTGTATAATTATCCGGATTTTGAAATCGGGATTCTAAATTTGTGATTTTTAGTTTCGGGCATGAACTCCACCGAAAATGTTTGATGTAACTTTCTTTGTGTTCTTTTTTGGGGTTCAAATTCATTATAAATTTTGAGGTGATTTTTCATAATGAAGAATAACCCCAAATTTAGGGTCATATTTCATTTTATTTTTAGGGTTATTTTTCATTTTTTTGGGGTTATTTATCATCAAAAAATGGGGCCATATTGCATTATGAAAAATAGCCCCGAATTTGGGGTCAATTTTCATTTATTTTTTTGGGGCCATATTTCGCAGCGCCCATTCATACATGTTCTGTTCCCTTGTAAAAATAAAGTGAGAAAGTCTAAGGGAAACGTTAACAAATTACGAGTGAAAAAACTTTTCACGATAAGGGGAATTTTTTCCAGTGGAAATTTTTTTACGTTATTATTCTCCTTTGAATTACTTTTTTCATTGGAGTTTTTCATGATCGCAAATATTTGAAAAGGGGAAAACTTACGAGGGAAAATTTATTCACAATCACGGGGTGATTGTATTTTACAAGATGTACGCGGGGAAGTGTTCGTTTATACAAAAAATACAACTTTAGGAAACATTTTAAATTTCTTTTGTGAATATGTTGCATGAAAAACATGTTTACATGTTGCATATTTTACCCTCACTTTTATTTAAGTTTCTCATACTGCCCTTATAACAACTGAGGCGCTTACAACTTTGTATGCACAACCAAGGTTTTGCCGTTTAACACTCACAGCCATCGACGACTGCTGGCAGTCAACAGTCAAACATCAATCATTAAACCAAATTGTATTTTAACCTTTGCTAGATCGAAATTTGCTTTGAATGATTATTCTATTTTTAATTGATTTTACATGTTTTTCCTTAATTCTGTTTTTCCGTACTTTTTGTCAAGAATTCTTCTTGAAGTCCAAAGTACATTTTTTGTTTTGTTTTTCATTTTTTTGTCTTTCTTTTTCTTTTTGACATATTTCAGCACAACTTGAAGGATTAGATCAAGGCGAATTCATGTAAACGGTGGTGTCGATACTACAACAAGTAACTACACCAAAAACACAACAATGTATTTTGTTGCTGCTTTCGTTGGCCGATATGTCAAAAACACAAGAAACTTTTGACATTCCTCTCTCTAATTTAAAAAAAAAGTAGCACAGCTGTGCTTTCAACGCCACCTGAAAAATGAATTCGCCTTGGATTAGATAATCAAACAGAAGTTTTTTCTGTGCAACATAAAAAATTTTATATTTTATTTTTATAAAAAGAAAATTTTAATTAATCAAAAAAAGCAGGGCTGTCAAATTTGTTTGAGCTCCATCGCCAAACCGGATGTCGAAAACCGCCAAACGTGAATGAAAATTGCAAACATTAAAAAAGTAGTATTTGCAACGATATCAAAGCTTAAACAAAATGCCACCAATAAACATTGTGTTTATACATACATATTTTCTAACATTCCCCACTACAATTAGTTGTAATTCTCCCAACAGTAATTGTAGTTTTCAGTAGGCTAAGAAAAAACAAATTTCGCAAGAAAATCAAAACAAAGCAAGTTGCCAGTTGCCAGTTTAGTTTTTTTTTAGACCGTGCACTTGCATGTTTATTATTTTTATATTTTATTATGTATTAATAGATGGGAATTAAGCAAAATCTTTTTAGAAATGCCCACTTTTCTTAAAAATGCTATATATGTATATGTATATTCCCAGCTAGCATTTTCAACCTTCTAGGAGTCTACTGAGAATCTTACAAAGAGTGTTTTTGATCGTCGCCGAGCTCATTTTTTAATTGTTGACGATTCCTCGCACGGTAGAGGAATTATTATTGAATCTTTCTTGTCGAAAATTACAATATGTATTCAAAGCTTAATCCTAATTCTTATTTGTATATGTTAGCCGTTACCAATGTAACCGCTAATTAATTGCATTCAAGTGTCAAAAAAACCTGCTAGGCTCAAAGTGTCGGATTTTTTCAGCCTCCGGTGACCTTCGAACTTTATTAGATCCCGAGCGAGATAGTTGGGATGGACCATTAGTTTATCTATGTATTTGACTGAATACTTTTTAATTTTTTCCTGGATGGTAGCGATGTTAAGATCTGTGTATATTGTCATTACGTATATACCATGGGGCGCAGACAAATTGCCGTAATATCCTAGACTGTCTTCTTTGTAGCACGGGAGAAACTCTTACACGTGCTGATTCGTATAAGAGATTCTTCTATAACGCAGCGAAAGACGCTTATATTAATCGTAAAGGGAATCGTTCGTGATGTATGTAGAGATTATCTAACGAGTCTTTTAAAAAGCATGCCAAGAGTCGTATTAGACTCATGTAGGGATTATTTTACAACTCGTAAAATGCTCAGCCGTATAACTGAGCTTCCTGAAAAGGGGCATCAAGCGTATTTTTCATGTTAAAACTTTTAATTTTCATACAATTTATATAAAACAAACCTTAAGGTTGCGAAATCAACACTATCCTGTCGGAAAATCCTTTTTTACAGATCCTTAGGTCGGTTTGTTTTATTGAAATTGTATTGACAATAGAATTTTCATATTTCAAAAACGCTCTTATTAAGTAATTGTTATATGACTCTAACAGAGAGTCGCAAAAGGTTCATTCCAAGATTAAAAGACGAGCGTGTCAAAAATGTTTTTAAAAAGTAATAAATAAAAAAAAATTTTGATGTATTTGTTTTTGTTACTCGTCAGATAATCATTAGAAGATTCTTTTGGGAGTTGTATATTAAACATAATCGTCACACAAACAGCCTATGCTAGCTGGGTTGTGTCTTTATGTTGACAAAATAGATGAAATTACTTAAAAAAAATTTTTTTTTTTTTTTTTTTGTTAAAACGAAGTTAATGAAACTATGAACAATTTTTGGTTTTTTGGCCGATTTTTAGCCATTTTTCCAAAATAAAGTGCCGAAATGCCGTTTTTTTCCAAAAACTGCAAAATTTTATCAAAATTTTCTGCCAGCCCTGTAAACAAGTTCATTGTACAGTTTTACAAACTTGAGCATATTTATATCAAAATCGATTTGATTTTTTCTTAGTTCACTGCGTAAATGGCAATAACACCGCCATACACAACATCAAATGTTCTATACAGTACCAGACATGAGGACTTAACTTTTGTAGTGTATGGCCAGAAGCTTAATGAATCCCGTGTTGGTTTGTCAAGATTTTATTTGCATTCAACGTTTTTCAACTACTGCTCACGGGTAGCTTTTCCAGCCGGACATATTCCATGGTCTTCCAAGTTCCCTCTTCACACATTAACAGCTCATTTCAGCAAACAAAATTGCGCTGACTTCAGTGTCCGCCTATATGAGCTTTAACTTGTAAATAAATGAAACTAGCTATTATAAAAGAAATTAGCTTTATTCCAGTTGTCTTCATCGACAGTGTCGTTTTTTGTAATAAATTAAAGTGACTGTGTTCTTTACTCTTCTACAAAAACGGCACTGTCGATGACGACGCCGACAACCGGAATAAGGTTGAATGTTTACCAAATTTGTATTACAATACCAACATTCATAAAAAATGTACTGCAGTTTATGTCATTTTCGGGAGTATTACATACTTGTATGGGATATGCTATTTAACAGTCTTGAGCTAATATGTTTATGCATAACAAACTTCAGCACAAACTTATAGTATCTCACCACCTATGGTGGTGTAGCGCTTAAAAAGTTATATTATAAAGCGGCTCATACACTTGCAATAAAATTGTTCAATTTTACGTATTGTACGTATATAGCCAATGTGTATGTGATATTCGAAGGTGTCACAATATATTGGTAACAATCAAAAGACGTTTGATTTTTATTGCACAACGAAAAGAAAGTGGTGTGTGTTGGCAACATTGTACAATGAATGAAACAATTGTGCAACTTATTGCATAAAATAGGACAAAATGGAAATAATATAGCGAATATCATATAAAATAATATTGCAAGTGTATGGTTCGCTTAAGGAAAACTACGTATGGGCACTTCCACAAAAAATGTTTCTTTTTTGTCACGTTACGCCACCATTTAGCAATTTAGCTTTAATATACGACCCATGTTGTTAAATTTATTCCCCTCTTTTACTTAATGTAAAGCTTTTTTGTAGAAATGCCCATATTCGTATGAATATAAAAATCTTAAAATTCAACTAAAGTTTAAAAGGTCTTAAACCGCAATATTTTTTAAAACCAAACATTAAAATAATTAAAAAAAAATTAATTAATAATAATCTTGTCGCCTCATTGTCAAACAAATTATAAAATGCCAGCAACTACAGCGTGGCTCAAAAAGTCAATATTATCAACAAAAGATAGAAATAGGTCACATCTTATGTTTGAATTACCTGCAATCGTTTAGTCGCAAGACTTACGAGTATGTACTCGTATGAGACTAACTATGTGTGAGTTAAATGCAGTTCAATACACCCATTAAAAATGCAGTAGGCACACATAAATACAAACACAGAACCTTTAAAGTTATTTATCAATATTATTTCTAAACGTCGTTATCTTTCATCATTTATTTTTATATTTTTTATTAAAAAACTGTTGTTTGTCAACACCACAAGTTTTTTCTTATTTCTTCAACTTTTAAACAAAAACATACAAATCTTTCTTACACATTTTTCATGTTGATACAGTGGCGGTCAAAATTAACTACGGTTTGTTTATTAAACACTGTGCGATTTAAAAAAATCTTAGCTAAACCCGTTAGCCAACAGTTAACCTTATAGTCTGAATTTCTTTCAGACATTAGCTTAGATTTAGAACGATGATGCCACAAAATGTATCTTCACTTGAAGTCACTTGAGACCCTTTATAAAACCTATTACAAAAAATAAGAATAACAAAACTTAAATAAGATTACATATAATGATCACTGGCCAGGTTATGAGCATAATGAAGACGCCTTGGGTTACCTTAATATTAAAAAGCAGCAGACAACATGTTCCACATTTTTAACATCTCTAGCGTATCACGTAGTTTGCAGAATATTGAAATATTGCTCTCCAATATATTCAGGACATCGTTTTGCGGTTCCAATCGTAATTCTCAAGCTACTTCTATCCATAGCTAAAATAAAGCCGCATCCAGATTCAGCTATAACACTTACAAACGTCTGTTTACAAGACACGGACTATAAATGCCTATTTGGAATACCCGTTCAAACTTCTCCAGACACAGTTAATTCAGGCTATGAAACGCTAACTTAAATAATTTGGTAAAAATATTTTGGTAACTACCGAACGATAGAGTGCTTATCATCTAGTGACTCGTCCAAGAAACATGGCCGTCGACGGCCTGATCGGCATTTCGATAAACATAAGTCGTACAGAAGCGCTAAGGAGAGACGGAAGGGTGAGAATACCTGTTTGCGAGAACGAGCGGGCTACTAGTTTTCGGTAGGCACCAGATTCGGACAGTGATGTCGGTCATGGCGAGTCACTAGGTGTGAAGAGAATTAGTCTGGATTATAATGTCTACTGTAGAAGTTGTCATGAAAGGGATACGGTGTTTTACTTTCTCTGCCCCGGTCTCGGGGCTGCTGGGATTAGGCAATTTCCACCAGAATTGTCACGTTCGGACGATATAAATAGTGTAGGACTGAAATCGTTCTGTTTTGCAAGGATTCTGAGTGGTTCGAGGCTGCTGCGATGTCTGGTGGATGCTGTCTGACTCTGGTCACTGGCTAAGTGTATCACAAACGGACCACTACAAAGGCGCAAGTGAGCCGTCCTCGTATCGACTGCACAATGAGCCTAACCTTACCTAAGCGATAGATTTTCAAAGCCGTACTTTTATTGCTAAGTCAAAAGTAAAGGCCTGCCTAGACTATCTTTATTAAGCGTTACTATAATACTTATTTATAGCCTGTTCATCGATTTCAGACGAAGAATTCGTTCGGAAATAGACCCTGTCTATAATTGTATATTTTATTTCCTGTAGATCCTATAACTATCATGGGGCCATTAGAAATTCTTTCCGCTTGGATCTATCCCATGTCACAACTTAAGCTTATTTCAGCTCTTGTTTTGTGTGCTAGCTTCATTATCTACTTGACGTCGCCATATGCTGACTTGGGGGTTTCCACTTAATGGTAGTTTTGACGATATCGCCATCTGATTTTTTCCTTGTTTGTGCACTCCACTTTCTTCTTCGATATTCAATTTTATTCCGTTATCCGTCACTATCATGGTTGTTGGTGGAGTGGGCAAGAGGCAAGACTTGGATTCAGTTAGGATGACAATTCAAGAGCCTATGATGAAGAAGAAGTGTTTGACTACTCTCATAGAATGTAGTTTTTCTCTTTCTCTCTTACGGAAGAATGCCTTTGTAGACCACGTGGTGGCTGTGGTTGAAACCCGAATCGCGGAATGAGAGTTCCTGTATTGCTAAAGATCTTTGCACTTGTTTAAAGTACGAATTGTACGGTTCACCTCTGTGTTATTCCTTAAAGCAGCGTAGACAGATAGCTCCAGCTCCTAAACAAAAGGCGAGTGTATAATTCTGCCAGATTGTAAACTTAATCACTACATGTGTGTACTGGTCGGGCTTACATACAGGAGCGTTTGGTAAGCGCATAGGTTATCACCCATAGGATAAGATTCAACGTGAGATTAGGACAAATGGCCCATGTATGCTTTTTCTAGATCTACCCGCCAATATTCTTTTTTTGGGACGTATTAAAAAACACCTGTTTCAACAGTTTGAAAATATTAAAAAGTTAAAGGGAATTTGGTTTGTTATGAACCATAAAATTGCATTTCTATAACATATTTCGGCCCGAAAATGTTCATGATTTTTCGAAGACATGATTATAAATACCTACATTGAAAAATAAAATGTATGGGTTTTATAAATTACCAAACACTAATTTTCGAGAAGAATACTTTCCAAACTCCTAGAAATTCTTAGACGAAAAATTTTGTATATTTTTTCAAATTTCGGACGCAAACCTGGCAAAAGTTGTTGTGCCGTATAACTTATTTCTTTTAGATGTTGCATTATCTGAAGATATAGGAGGGGAGAGCTTTAACCCCTCTTGTCCTATTTCATGCCATATTTCCTTTCAGATGTTACAGTGTCTGCGTACCAAATTTCAAGAAAATCGGTTGATTAACTAAGTACATATAGGGGATGGGAGCTTTTATCCTTCTTGGCCTATTTCACGCCATATTCCCTATTTCCTTTCAGATGTTACAGTGTCTGCGTGCCAAATTTTAGGAAAACCGGTTGATAAGTTAATAAGATATAGGGAGAGGGAGCTTTTACCCCTCTTGCAATATTTACGCCCTCTAGCGATAAAAAATATACCTTACGATTCTCATACCTAACAAATACACATACAAAATTTCATAAAAATCGGTCAAGCCGTTTCGGAGGAGTTCAATTACAAACACCGGGACACGAGAATTTTATTAATTATAAAAATTACATTATAATCTTGCGTTTTCGATTTCCAGAACACCCCTGATAATGGCCATGGACTTCAAAAACACACTTAAAAGTGTCATAAGGCCCATTTTCGGAATGTCGTTTGATCCATGGATTCTACGTTTTTTTTTTCGTGTGTTATAATCAATTCACTTAAATTAATCTATTTTGTGTCACGCCCACTTCTCCAATACCACCCACATTTTGTCGGATGTTTTGTATTGATAACTAAGATGCTTGTTCCTTATTTGGAAACTTTTGCTTTTGCCATTTTTCAAATATACAGAAAAAAACAACAACAAGGGGTTAATGCGTAAAATTAGAGGCAGTCGTGGTTTTTGGTCATAACTTCGCATCCTTTATGCATCGATCTGGCTTAATTTCAACAACAAACTTTAGCGTAGTATATATGACATAAATGTACCCAATTATTATCTGGGTCTTCGAAAAACCTATTTCAACATACACACGGACAGACGCACAGACTGACGTGGTTAAATCAACTTCGCTACTGATATGGTGTAAGATCAAAATTGTAAAAATTACAAGCGGAATGTCAAACTTATAAATACCCTTTCAATCTGTGGTAAATCGATTTGCTCGACACTGTACTCTTATACCTAAAGTGTACTAAATCTTTGAAACTTGTACCTAATATCTAATTCATACACTGTTCAGTCTCGTATGTATTTTTGCCTTAAGTGTAATGACAATGATAATATGCATTGAAAAAAATATATATGTATGTTTATGGTAAAGTCGAACTGGTACACAAATAAACTGTGTATGCATGAATGCATAGATTTACACTCGAATAACAATTGTACACTTTAAGAAAGAAACTGTTTACTTTAACAACTAAAACCAGAGAAAAATACGTCAAAAATAGAACTGAACCATATGAAAATACACAAAATTATTTCCAAATGTATGTTTGTTAATACTACACGAAATTTATTTAACAAACATTTACAAAACCAAAAATGTTTACCTACCCCTTTATTATTACCTAAGCATGCTAAACAAATCTAGGGACCTAATCTTTAATTTGAACAGTTTTTAGCACATTTACTTACAGAAAACTTGTTGATTTTAAATAAATGTTTGAAGCTTCGATCTGACTCGAGTCAAGTTATCACTATATCCGATTTAAAAAAAAAGATATTGCTACTGAAAACTACTTTGAAAATAAATAAGACACAAATTTAACAATTTGGTAAACAATCATTTTAAAAAAAAATTTAACATGTTTATTGTTGGTGTTTTGTTTAAGCTTTGATATTGTTTCAAGTAAGACTTATGGCTAATAAATCACTGATGGTTTAAACGCTGGTTTAGTTGAACTAAACTTGAACTTATATGTAGTTTAAACTCAACAAATATAAATCAGTGTCCCATGTATTATATGTTGTCAAAAAAATAACATGTGGCAGCACTACGATAAATCTTATCTAATTCATATGGTCTGTATTGGTAGTTTAAACGCCCAACTTTATGCGTTTAAAGAGGGTTTATGTGTTTAATGATTTATAGATTTGTTGGTTTAAACACATTTTAAACCAAAAAGAGAGTTTAACTTGCTCTGATTTTTTAGCCCTTAGAGTGTTTCTAACTCTTATTCGCTTTAGGGTTTTATTTGTTTAATATTTTTGGCTTTTCTAAAATCTTTGGAAAAGGTTTCCTGATGAGCAGTGCCCATGTTCTGTAACTCTCGCGTCGAGAAAGTTTTCGATTGAAATGTGTGAAATGAAACAAAAATGCCATAAATTGAAACAAACAGCTGTTTTTCTCACTTAACTGTGTCTGTAACTTTTTTTGGCGAGTACAAGCTGTCACGTAAGGAAATTACTAGCTAATTTACAGAAAAAGTATGTCTGTAACATTTT
This sequence comes from Pollenia angustigena, assembly GCA_930367215.1. NCBI lineage: Eukaryota > Metazoa > Arthropoda > Insecta > Diptera > Polleniidae > Pollenia > Pollenia angustigena. The sequence goes on from OV884058.1 coordinate 48,766,679, forward strand.
GGTGAGAAAAGTTCCCGCTTTGAACTGTCAAATAAACTCACGAATAAAAATGGGGCGAGAAAAAATTTTAACACTAAAAAACAATTAAAAATGCAAAATGCAAAGAATAATAATAATACTTTATTCTTGGCACATTTTTCATTGTTTTATTATTTTGCTTTTAACATTTTTATAAAATATACGAATGTCTCAAAAGTTCGTTTGCAAACAACAAACATTAAAGTCGCTCTTTACTCAATTTGGTATAGCCGACGGTTGTGTTTTCGCCGCCGTCGTTGAAAAATTTTCAATTTTAGTAAATTTTGGTCGCCGTCAACGATATGTGTTACTGGCGATCTGAACGTCTGCAATGTCACATCGGCTTCGAGTGCAATATTATGACATTTAAACCGTAACGACGTAATCTCTTTTGATAGTTTTCGACATGAGTTACAGACACACATTTTTCTCACTTTTCGAGAAACGATGGAATATTTTGTTTCACATCTTTTCGATGCAAGAAGTTCTCACTAAAGTTACAGAACATGGGTACTGTTCTAAGAAACCGGCGAAATGCGCATAGAAGCTAGCTTTCAACAAGTATGGGCACCACTACATTGAAAGCTTTGCATGTGTGGCATTGTATTGGTTTGTTTACGTTTGCATTTGTTGGTTTTATGCTCTTTTGCTCTTTGTTTTTTGTGTATGTATCTGTGTTGAAAAATTCAGTACTTTGGTACTTTTTTCAGTACTTTTTTAAATTGAAAATACCGCAGTACCCCAGCGTTGTTTTTAGTACTTTTTATCCTTTGAGCTTTTTAACTCTTAACTTTTTAACTGTGATGTGATCATTTCGAAAGCAGGCATAGATTTTCATGTGTTTGTTGCAAAATTTATATTGTTGTAATTTATACAAAGCGTGGACGCCAGGATTCATATTTTTCTTTCCAGAATGGGATATTTGTTCTTACAAGTGGCAAGAAAATTTGTAAAAAGGGATGCATTGGATACTATGTTAAATGAAAACCATATTTATAGAAACATGCAATATTAAGGAAATCGGTTTATTCGACCATTTGCGAAACATTAAGAACTAATTTTTGTTTTGAACATAAAACCTTAAAAGTGATAATCAGCTTCACTCCAGAAAAAAATTGTTTCCGGAAAACCCAATAGCATAATACTGATGTTAATAATGTTATTTACTAACGATAAAGAAAACTATAATAATATTAATTCTCCATTCCGTGTTCAAGGGGATCTATCTTTCAGAACTGAAAAATTCTTTGAAAAATATACCCAATATTAAGAACGAAACTAATGTTTGCTGACGTTTCACATATTGCTTTTGGTATTTTATCAATACCACATTTCTGAGCATCAATTGAATTACAGTATTCCACGGATAATTACCTCGACAAAAATGCCAATATTTTTGAGTAATTATGCGGGGTAATCATTTAAACGAATACGCTTAACTACCTCGTTGAGGTAATAATAAGAATACGTTTAACTACCTCATTGAGGTAATCAAGCGAATTCGTTTAAATACCTCAGTGAGGTAATTATACGTATTAATTTACAAGATAACTTAACTTTGATGTATGAAAAAATTTAAGAAAGGAATTTTTACATGTATCAGCTAAATCAACAATGGGATTTGTTGTCTTAAATTTGATCTGTAGTGCTTTTTGAGATGTCCTGTCATATCCTACTACTACTAGCAACAATATACTTATGCGTTTAGAGCTTTTAATGAATTTTGGTATCGATTTGTTTGTAAATAATTTCCATATTTTAGCCATTGCTGCATTTTTATTGCACACATATTTTAAGTTTTTAAAACATATTTTAATACATGTTAAGCAAATAAAAAAATTGCTTAAAATTCTGGTTAACAGATGAATTTTCTGTTGCTTTAATTTCGCCACCTACATTAAATTTTTACTGTACAATTTTAAACCAAAGCAAGTTTTTGTGCAAGATAAATGTTTTTCGCAACTTATAACATAGAAACCCAGACACATCGTTTAGTAAACGATCGAATCAGAAACACTTTTTCAAGTTATCTTTTCGTGTCCGTCCGTCCGTCCATCTTGCTGTTTGTATTCCATGTAAACCTTGTGCGAAAAGTAAAGGTAGCAGCAGTTTTTAGATAATTTGATAAAATTGGGTAAATACGTTTAATTGTCATAAGAACGAAGCCTATGTAAATTGTAAGAATCGGTCTATAATATCACATAGTCCCCATGCAAACTTAAAACTTTAAACTCTTTCATGTGCTGTTTACACAACACAAGTGAGTAAACGTGTAGTAAAATTTATATGGAAAACACTCAAAAACCTGAGTGCTTTTCATATAAATTTTACTATGCGTTCAGTCACTTGTGTTGTGAAAACAGCACATAAGACAAAATATCTCATTCATTTGGTGTATCTAGATAATATAAAACTCTTATATGAATCTTGACCTCATAACAGCAATTAAACGTGGATTTTTGTTTAAAAAATGGAAGAAAAAAAACGGGGATTTAAAACTCGAGGTAAATAAGCGTGAAAGGCATTTAAGCGTGGGGTAATTAACCGGGTTATACTGTATATTAATATGGTAAATGGATGGGGCGCTTGACGCTTATGTATAACAGAAATAGTATTTACATGTGTACCTCAAATATAAATATTGTTTGCTATTAAATACTTAGATAAATGAATTCCAATAAAATATTTTTTGTTCCTTTTATTTTCATAAATTATTGGTTTTTTTCAACAAAAAGTACCATTTGGTGAGAAAAATACTCTTTTAGCTGAAGTTCAGTACCATTTCAAAATTTCAATTTTGCAACACTGGTATGTATACACATTGTTCGCTCTTTTTGCATTTTCATTTTGCATTTGCCCATAGCTGCATATCAAACTTGAGGTGTGTGAACCGGCATGAAGGCCCCCAACATTTCTTTGAGATTTATAATTTTATGATTATGAAAGATTTTTTTAAAGATTATTCGTACAGCCCGTAAAATTTATGAGAACAACATTTGAAATCTACCCCTTTAGAAACTAAAAGAGCTCTGTAAAAATAAATATTGTTCCAAACAAAACTAAGAGCTTCGTAATTTAACATCTCTTTTCGCTTGAAAAAGCGAAAGAATCGATCAAAATTTGTAAAGTTAAGTTAATATAATCAGCCATGTCACAGAGTAAAATTTCGTTAGGAAACGGAATTCATTCTGTTTTTGATGCTTCAGAAAATTAATAATGAAAAAATTTTCGGAATGAAATCATTTTTGTTTTCATGAACAGTATCTTAAAGGGCAAATAACTATCATAATATACTTTTTATCTATAACCAATTATGATTTCTTTATTTTTTTTTTTTTAAAGAAGTAAGTATGTACATATATTTTAAATAATTTTTAGCGCTTTATTTTACAAATATTAAAAACTCTTTACAAAAACTTTTACAAGAAAACGAAATAATCGTAATGGATTTATGAAGCATTGCCATACCTCTTTTTTTGTCATATTTGCTAACATTAACATACCGGCAACACACAAAACAAAATAACAATGAAAAGAACAAAGCAAAATTAAAAACATTTACAATTTTCTTCCAGTGCACTATAGGAAATTTATCCCCTTTTTTGGCCAAAATTAATTACATCCAAACGGGTGGACCGATTTGAACGATTTTTTGGATTTGACTTTTGGGGAACTTTTAAGAGAGAGGGAGTGGCCGAAAAAAAATTTTGCATACGCTCTGAAAAAAACATAAGTAAATTTAACTAAAAACTTAACAAATAATTAGTTCTAAAAAGGGGTTACGGGTTATAGGTTCCCGCATCCAAGATTTTTTTAGATCTTTGATAGATAATCTGATTTTCTAAACTGCTTTTTTTAAGTTTTTTCGAGTGTACACTTACCTTTCGAATATAAAAGTAGAAAATAATTAAACTAATTTAATGAAGTAACAAACAAAGTCATGTTTAAAAAGGATTTTATTCAATAATTTGATTTTCGAGTTCCAAACTGTCAACTAAATGTAATATACATGGGTTCATATTGCCACCACTCTCTATTTCTTCATCTCTGCTTTCAGGATTTTCTGATCTGCATTTATATTATCTGAAAGTAATATCTTTATTTAGAGGATATATATCGCAATTTCTGATTTTATTTTCATATCTTATTGCAATATTGCTCTTTTGAAAAGTTGTTCTCTAAAAGAAAGGCTAGTCTTTCATCAGCAGGTAGCTTAGTTGGCGTTGATTTTGAAATTATTTTCCGTATTTTCGAAGCTGTAGTTGGAGTACTGACAGCCTCTTTTAAAACCACTGCTAAATCTAATTGGTTACATTTACGAGAAGACGCAGTTGCAGCAAGAATTATGGATTCCACTTCATTATTATGATCTTTAGAGATTTCTACTGCAATTCTTCGTTTTGTTCTCTCAGGTTTTTGGCAAAAATATATTTGCGGTCGTCCAGGTTTCGATTTAATGGAGGCACACTGCGTTTCACGTTTTCTAATCGTAGAACTGGATTTAAGCCAAACAGCATAATGTTTTTCAAAAACTTTCCAATTTCTAGAGCTATTACGCCATTTTATATTCATATTTGAACAAAACAAGCGTGATTGCTCTTTTAAATACTGTTTAAAGTTTTCGGAACAACCACTCTCAAAAATTGAGGGCAAGAAATGGGCATAAATAGCGGCTCTTTTATCAATTTCGTTGTGTTGTTCTAGCCATATATTGAATAATTCTCAATTTGGCACAAAGTAGTTAGTTACCTGAAAAAATTTTTGTTTGAAACTCGCAGATGAAATATTTTAAATTTGGAAGAAAATTGATTGTTCTATAGAACTATTTTGATATTATGTCTAACATGTGTTATCATTTGTTTGTAAGTCTATATAAAACTCTAATTTATAATTAGTTAATTTTAAGGTCACTTTAATTTTTGCAATTTAATCGATTTTGTAGATGAGTTTACCAACATTTTGGTATAGAATTATTTCATTATTTCCCATTTTTTAATTTTTCAAAAATATAAATTTTTTTACAAAATTCACTGAACTTAAAGGTTTTCTGATAACGGGAGTCTAATCACAGCATTCGATACTATCGTATCGAATTAACTATCGAATTTTTTTTGCATGCGATAGACACTGACGTATCGAATGAAAACTTGATAAATGTAATGTCGAGTTACTCGGTGTCTAATGCTTTTATTTGAAATTCATTACATTTCATTCGATATCGAGTTTCACGATACCAAAATAAATAATTTCAATCGTAATCAAAACACCTGTTAAAGTTACAGAAATTGAATTTTTTGAAAAATTTAAAAAGCTATGTTTACTTCGTTATATTTTTTTATTATATTAAAAAAAAAAAAATAAACTTTGCAACAATTCAAATTTTTACTTTTTGCCTAAAGAAAGGGGAAAATTTCCTATAGTGCAGTGCAGCAATTATTGATAAGCCCGGCATATTTCCTTTTCAAACTTAAAAAATTTTAAGTCATTTTAAATAAAAACTAATGTAAAACTTTTTGTACAAAAATTTTGTTAACAGCTGTTTTTTGTTTTGATAAGCGAATGCTGCCATATTACACAGATATAAATACTGATGCTGCCAAATTGGTTAGATAAAAATCACTTATGGTGATTATTTTTCAGAGAAAAATATTTTACAGTATATACATGTTACATTTTTTAATGTTACCTATAATCACTCGAAGTGTTACATGTTGTGCAATTTCAATAGAACACAATTAGCGCTTTTATTTACAACTATTACACTTTCATCATTAATGTACTTAATGAGCGATTTGTAAAGCTATTTAAGCGGTTTTTGCACGCTATTACGGGTTGGAAACAAATATTAACATCACTAATGGCTTATAAAAATTAAAACGATTATAATATAAATAGACTTTTTTTGATTTTAATGTGTAAATATTTTTATATTTTGTTTTAAAACAAATTTTTTACAAAATTATGAGCGGTATGAATTATGACAAACAAAATAAAGCAGTTGTTGTACAAAGAAAGTAGTAAGTATCAAAGTTGTAGAACAGGGCAGTATGAACACCTTAATTAAAAGTAAGGGTAAAATATGCAACATGTTTTCATCAACATATTCACAAAAGAACTTGAAAATTTTTCCCACAGTTGTATTTTTTGTAGAAACGAACACAAAAATGTAGAACATGTAACATTAATGTAACATTTTTCTCAGAAAAGAAATCGCATTAAACAAAATTTTTTCGGTTGATGGAAACGATTGGAATCTAAGGCCCAGAACAGAAATTATTGTTTTGAAACCTAAATTGTACCAGAATGTAATGAAATAATCACAATCATTTCGATTTTCTTTGAGAACAGATGAAACGCAAACACGAGTTTCCTGCAAGCCGGTTTCAATGCAACTGATTTCCAATGCATTTCAAACCAGTCTCAAAATGGTCGCGTCGTGTGTGGTCCCTCAAAGGAGTCTATGGCATAAACTCAAATGAAACTCGAAAATAACTAGAAGTTGCAGTTGCGTTTCACCGTCTGTTCTGGGCCTAAGGCATTAAAAATGATTTCGAATGCAATGACAAATTGACAGCATTCTGATTGGAATCTGTGACACCGCTGATTAACATACAAAATAAATAAAGCTAGTAGATCAAATAATTATATTTTAGAGGTTAAATATTTATTCAAAAACGATTATTAAAATAAACAAATTTTTTTTTATACGGGGGTTAATCGATAATTTGTTTTATAAATCTTTATTAAAAACGTAAAAAATATGTTTATGAATGCAGACATCAATGATTGACTACTCGTGCAAAGTTTTATTTAACTTCGCAAAACTGAGGTACATTTTTTGCAGATGATTTTTAAATGAAATTTCCCATATAGAACTAACATTGTCAATTCGAATTCAAACATAAGTATAAAAGCTGTGTTTTAAAGAACAAGTAAGAAAGTACATTGGTCGGTCAAGCCCAACCATTTGATACCCTACACCACACATATTTTCGAGAGTGTACTCTGTTTGGGACCCATGGCCAATCATGGATCGGGCAAAACAGAATGATATTATGAGGTAAAGATTGATATAAGAGTTCCTTGTGGCGAATATTATCTTTATATTAATATCTTTATGAGATTTGTTCGTCTTAAAGTGATTTTGGAGAGGGGGTTTTTATGGGACCTATTCTTATTCATCCTGATGAGGGTAGGGAAACAATATATTATATATGTATAAAATGGGATCGAAGACAAGTATTCGTTATACAGTGTGACTTTTGCAGTTTAATGCCTGCCGATCGGGAGTGGACATCGAACATAAGTTTGGTATGGATAATGTCTAAACATAAGTGAAGCTGTGTAGAAAAAATGGGCGTGATTTGCCTACTTTTATAAATACGTTGTGAAAAAAACGGTCTGTAAAATTTACGCTATATCCGAATCTGAGTTCCATCTAGCTCATACACCCGTTGAAAATCGATAAAAATTGCAGGTTTTCGCCATTTACTGCAAATTTTGTGGGTATAGTAGACAAACGGACGGAAGAATAACTTTTCATTGTGTTACGATGATAACAAACGGTATATTAAATTAAAAAAATTTAAAGACCTTGTAAAATGTATGTAAGATTAGATATAAAAAATCTTCTAATTTTAAAATAAATAAATTTAAATGAAACTACATATAAACCTTGAATGATGATTCCATTATTATTTATTTGATTTTGTTAAACATGAAAGTACTACATGTTCAAAAATTTAACGAATTATCTTTCATGAACAAAATTTAATCTTCGAACACTTACCGAAAAATAAATAAATTTTGTACTATACGACAAATTTTATTATATTTTAAGAAATAAATTTTCAAGACGTATTTAGGTAACTTTTGTTAAAATTCACAGCATATCTGTTATGTTTGACGAAACTGTTTTCGTAAAACGGAAAAAGTTTTGTTACGTGTTAATTATAATTTGATATTTACTTTCAAATTTTTTCATTTAAACTTAAAAAAAAACGAGTAAAAATGTATAGTCGGCTATACCACAGTATTTAAAAACAAATTTTCGATAGTGTAGCCTATTTTGGACCATCGACAATCATGGACCTGCCTGCCAAAACAAATTATGTTATGAGGCTTAGATTCAACAATTGTTTGTGTTAAATATTATACATAATTTATAAATACATTAATGGTATAAATACGATATTTTTTTAACCTTAGACGATTTAAGGAAGTAAGTTCTGGGCATTCCAGAACAATATTTATTCTATGAAACAATAGCACTCGTAAAAGTTATTGTCGCTAATTTTATATTAATACCAACAATTAAAAAAACGGTATGGCATTAAAAGTTTTTTTCGGGAGTTGTATTTGTGATCCCATACAAACGTGGTCAAAATGGACCATCGACTCAAATGCAATTAGGTAAGAGCATTTAGATTGCTATAGGTTTGGGCCAAATTTTTTTTTAGTAACCTCATAATAAAAAGTTTTACGGGTTGTTACTCTATTTCGGAAAGAAGCTTCAAGTGGGGCTATTTGAAATCAGGGACCTATTCTCACCATTTTCAATAGGTTGGGTCCGTGTAAAAATTATAACCTTTGTGCCAAATTTCATCAAATGACCTCCATGCGATCTTTTGAATAAGGTTTACATATACAGCCAGCCAGCCAGCCAACCTGCCAGGCGGACGGTTGGACATCAATATATCAATTCAAAATGTGATTTTGTGTCGCTTGATACACTAAAAGGTGGGAGTAGGCCCAATGTTTTTAAGTATTAAGCGGCTAATGCTCTTGCAATAGAATTGTTCAATTTTCGTACTATACAATTATATCGCCAAAGTGTATGTTAAATTTGAAGGTGGCATAATATATTAGCAACAATCAAAAGATTTTGATTTTTATTGCACAACGATATACTGTGATGTGTTTGCAACATTGTACAATGTTGGTTGTACAAGCAAGGTAGGTGCATTCACTTTTCAGTTGGTGTTGAAAATACAGCAGAGCTACTTTTTTTCTTACTGAGTGCCGGTTCACACACTTCAAGTTTGAATCTTCAAGTCTTGATCTTTTAGGAGAGAAGAGGAAAGAGAATGCAATATCATTGCCCCTCACCCTAAAAGCTAAAGACTAGACGAATCAAACTTGACGTGTGTAAAGCGGCACATACTTGGAGACCACACGATCAAGTTTTGCCTTACAATTCCTTTCAATTTGCAATACACTCTCCCTTTTTACAAACACACTCACACTTTTTAAATTGACCACGAGATTGTTTTCAATTTCACCTTTCAATTTGTTTGGCAATTTTACTTTCAATTTAACAGCTGATTACAAATTTGTCTTTATAAATTGATTCCTTGGTGACATCTTAAAAGTAAATTGCTTACAAATTGAATGCAGCCTACGTCACAGCTTTCAGCTTATGCAAATTTTGACATGCAGTAAATGTAAACGACTATCAAGAAAAACTTGATCATGTGGCCGCAGGGTAATAGAGAGAAATGACAAAAGCTACGAAAGCAAGAAATATTTTTTTCACTTTTTTTTTTTTTTTGTTTTCCTTAAAGACTAAAATGTTTTTGGCAAACTTTTTTTAATTATCAAAGTTATTTCTGGGAATACAAAATTTATTATTAATATCTAAGATTTCCGTATGACGTGCTATATTCCCAATTTTTATTTTTGATTAATACACTAAAATTTATTGTTGAGGGAAAGCTAGTTTCTATGAACTAAAATTATATTGCCTGGATATCTCACGATTTGCTTGGAGCTTCACCTACAAGTCCTCGGTCGTCCTGGATCTTCGTATAGGAAGGCGAAGAGCTTCCAGAATCCACTTCAGTGTATATTGGTCTCCACCAGTAAAACGTCTTGAGTTTTTTAAAAATCGAACACTGTGCACCGTTTACATGAATTCGCCTAGCGCCATATTTTAAATGTAACAACTGTGCTATATTGTATAAAAAATGGGGCGTTTTACACACATAGTCCTCATATAAAGTGGGAATAATTACACATTTAGATTTGTGGGACTAGAAGTCACACTGCAGAATTTTGTGATGATCGATCTAGAATTTAAAATCACTTTGAAACGCATAAAGCGCTTACAAATTGTATTATCTTAATGAAATTTAGTGATCTATCGAATTTTATATTTTCCTATAAGCATTATAAACAAAAAACATTTGTCATTTCTATTAACTGAAGTACAAGTTTTCAATGTAATTTTCTCTTCATCTCTGTCAAGTAACTAAATTAATTTTTTAGTATATTTTTATCGTAAAATTTTTTTGAGTGCATACAATTATAAATGTGTTTGTAAGTTAAGGTGGAAGTACATAACACGCGTTAGTTCGTCGACGAGTATCGTGAGTTTAAAAACTTTAGCGCGTAAAAAATTGCAAGTTACACAACACGCGTTGCAAAAGCCATTCCTGTCAGCTGTTTTTTATTTGTTTACTTATTTGTGCATTAAAAACGGGTTCGAATTTATATCAAGATTTTGTTATTTTATTGAATTTATTCTTTTTACATTAATATTGTATGTTTTTTAAGCTCTTTAATAAATTTTTCTATCATGATTCACAAATTTGTTAAATTATTTTTTTTAATGTCAGCTGATTACTTGTCAAAAATACACAACGCGTTAAAAAGTTCAAAGTTAACCAACTTTCTGGCGCAAACGCGTCAAAATATTTTGCATGTAGCTTGTTCTATGAAAATACACTAGTTTAACTTTTTTTGACAGAAGACGACAGAGCGCGCGCGCACTAACGCGTGTTATGTACTTCCACCTTTAGTTCCGTGGCAATTACATTTTCTACCATAAAAAGAAAGTTTTTAACTGTGTCAAAAAAATGCGTAGTGTATGCGACACTTACCCAATTGAAGGTATTGAATGTCAATTAAATATGGTCGGTTATGATAAATTATCATGAATATATGGTATTTTAAATTTTATTACTAAGGTTTCAAAAAGATAAATAAACATCTTATGAATATGTAATAAATCTGAATTGATGGAAAACCAATGAAAAGAGTAAATTATTATTTTTTTTCTTTTAATTTGAATTTTTTTGATTATATTGCCTATGTGATTATTTATATTACATTGACAAAGATTTTGATTCGCTTTTACAGACAATGGCACTGAAGCGTGAGCTGCTTTTTTACCCTGAGCAGGCTTACAAATAAAGATATACTACATAAAGTTTTTTAAAAGGAGACAAATAAACATCATTTGGAAGATATAATTTAGATATTTCACTTTTGATGTTACATCCTCTGGGATAATCAGGTGCAATCAATTCCTGGAATTCAGCAGAGTTTAAAATTGACGGATCCCTGGGGATCGCGGCTGACCAGAGATCCTATCTAGTACAACGGCAGTCAGTATCCTCGGGGGTTGGGGCCCAGTTTGACTTTAAGTTGGACCCCTTCGGGGACCACGTAGTGGTTGTGGCTTACACCTATAGTCGCTGGAAGGTAGATCTTAAAAAGTCGGCTTTACAAGATGATGAACTTGCACAATTTGCTATAAAATTTGTATAGTATCAACACAAAATTCAGTTCGTGTGATTTAGTGAAAACATAAATAGTTCTACAAAATTTTGTTAATAAATATGTACATACGAGTATATGCATATCTATTTTAGCCACATAAAGAATACATTGCCCACATTTTCTACAACCCGCATAAATATGTTTAAAATGTTTACAATATGCCTCGAGTGAGTTTAATGTAAACGTTCAATAAAACAAACAATTTCGTTAAGATAAATAACATCAAAAACATAAATTATCAAAGATCTAATATTGAATCATAAAAATATCTTTTAAAACCACACAAATCTGTTAGAGGAGATTCTTTTTCATCCAAATTCTATAGCTATCGGTCAATAATTACATCTTTTATATCCCAATCAAAAATTGTATTCGATTTCGTTAATTCAATATTAATTACTGTATTTAAAAATGTAGTTGGGTGGACACAAATACATCTTATACAAATAAGTTATTTGATAAAAAAAAAACTACCGTTAGACCGTTAGTTAGGGAAACCAGAAATATGCTCTAAAAACGCTTTTTATGCGCATTGAATATGCAGTAAAATCTTGAAAATATGCACTGAAAACAGTTAAAAATATGCCCCAAAAAATTCGTAATTTGTAACCAAATATTCATCAATTAAATAACAGTTTCATTTAATAACAAGTTAGAGTAGTATATTCGGCTGTGCCGAATCTTTGATACCCTCCACCGACAGTTCGAATGTTTTAGGAGTAATATCTGTATGTCTATTTATTATTATTATCTTTATAAAAACAGACATCTGCATTAAAATTGGTTGCGGTTAAGACCTATATAAAATTATTGACCAACAATCAGAAAGTTGAATGCTTTTTTTTTAGCAATTTTAAATAGCTTGAGTAAAATATCATGATTCGTAACAGTTTAAGCTGAACTTAAATGATTTTCATGAGATCAATTTATATTGGAGCCATGGTAAGCTATGAACCAATCATCACAAAATTCTGCAGAGTGGTTTCTGGTATTAAAAAACCAAAAATTTCAATACAGCGGAACAATTAGTTTTAGCGTTTGCAGTGAATTTCAGAAGGCTGCTAAAATGGGATCTAAGGTAAGTTATGGGCCGTATATCACAAAATTGCATAACATTTTTTCTGGCCAAATGAAACTAAGTTGGAAGAAAGTTTACCGCAATATCTATATCTGCTACGGTTTTAGGCGTATTTAATTATTTTACCAGAGTGGGCTTTATACGGGGCCAGGGATAAATCATGGACCGATCTTCACGAAATTTCACAGTGTCATTTCTCGTCCTATAAAACTGTGACGTACCAAATTTTGTTATGATAGCATTACTTTTTACGGTTATATGCGTATTTAACTGTTTTCCGGAAGTAGGTTTTCTATGGGGCCTAGGGTAAATTATGAACCGATCTTCACGAAATTGTACAGTCTTATTTCTATTCCTATAAAACTGTGACTTACCAACTTTTGTTATGATAGCATTGTGACGTACCAATTTCTATTATGATAGCATTGTTAATTAAGGCGTACTAAACTGTTCTCCGGGAGTAGGGTTTATATGGGGCCTAGCATAAATTATGGACCGATCTTCACGAAATTTCACAGTGTCGTTTCAAGTTCTATAAAACTGTGACGTACCAAATTTTGTTATGATAGCATTACTTTTTACGGTTATATGCGAACGTAACTGTTTTCCGGAAGTAGGTTTTCTATGGGGCCTAGGGTAAATTATGAACCGATCTTCACGAAATTGTACAGTCTTATTTCTAGTCCTATAAAACTGTGACTTACCAACTTTTGTTATGATAGCATTATTTTTTACGGTTTTAGGCGTACTAAACTGTTTTCCGGAAGTAGGTTTTATATGGGTCCTAGAGTAAATTATGGAACAATCTTCACGAAATTTCACAGTGTCATTTCTAGTTCTAAAAAACTGTGATGTTCCAAATTTTGGCATGATAGCATTATTTTTTACGGTTTTAGGCGTACTAAACTGTTTTCCGGGAGTAGGGTTTATATGGGGCCTAGGGTAACTTATAGACCAATCTTCATGAAATTTCACAGTGCTATTTCTAGTCCTTTTAAACTGTGACCAAATTGAGCCAAAATTTGTCATGATACTATTGTTTATTATGGTTTTAGGCAAACTAAACTGTTTTCCGGGAGTAGGGTTTATATGGGGCCTAGGGTATATTATGAACCAATCTTCACGAAATTTCACAGTGTTATTTCTAGTCCTATTAAACTGTGACATGCCAAAATTTGTCATGATAGTATTGTTAATTAGGGTTTTAGGCGTACTATACTGTTTTCCGGGAGTAGGGCTTATATGGGCCTAGGGTAAATTATGGACGGATCATCACGATATTTTACAGCTTGATTTCCAGTCGAATAAAACTAATTTTTGCAAAATCTTATATCATTCTGTGCATTTTTCCACCATTTATGTTAGTTTTTGTAACAAAATTATCAATTTTTTTTAGGTGGTGGTACCACATTTTAATTCATAGCTCTGATCATACTGAACCGATTTTGCTGGATTTCAATCCCAAACTGCTTAGGATAACTATAAGGAACTTGACACCAAGTTTGTTTATTTCTTTTGAGTTTTTCGAAAGTGAGCGTGTTTTCAACAGACGGACAGACAGACGGACATAGCTAAATCGACTTAGAATTACTCAAGGACCCAGAATATAAATACATATATACTTTATGAGGTCTGAGATGAATAGTAAAAAAAATTCACACGGAATGACAAACTTAGTATACCCTCTTCACAACATATTGTGGTGGAGGGTATAAAAACAATCTTAAAATTATAATCGGTAAAGCCCAAACACCATAGTATTTACAGACGAATTTTCGAGATTGTGCCCTATTTGGAAATAGGCTCACAAAAACAAAGTTATGTAGACAGGTTAAAATTAATATAATAGCAATTTGTGCCAAATATTAACATCCACATGAGATTTTTTCTTATTTTGTCTAATATGATTTTAGGGACCAACATAATTATATGGTTTAAGGAAACAAAAAGTCTAATTTGAAAAGAAGTTTATGGGGAATATGTGAAATTGTAGACCTATTCTCACCATTTACATAGACGTCGTCCATAGTACAGTTTAAATGTATTTACCAAATTTGATCAAATTATTTACAAGAATGCAACTTGTACTTTGAGTTCAGATTTCTATATACAGTTATTTCCGCTTAATTGAGTTTCTAAAAATGCACGACTTTTGACGCAATTAAACGGGAACTCAATTAAGCAGTACTCGGTTAATTGAATCGCCGACGCAATTAAAACGAAAATCGCTTAATTGAGCAAGATGTGCAATAAAGCGAAACACCCATGTGTAGATAGAAAATAAAACTCATTTCTTTATTTATTAAGTTAAAAAATGCCTAAGGTTTTTTAAAACAAAATAAAAATCGGGTACGTTCATCGTACAAGCTTTCTTGCCGCAAAATAATTTGTTTACGTTTGTGGAGGCAAAAACACATTTAGTATACGGAAACAGTTAACCGAAACATTTGCTCTTGTTTTTCGCAATACGGTCATATTTTGCGAAATAATTAAGCGGGTGACGCAATTAAACGGAACTCAACTAAATGGGTATTTTTACATAGACAGTTATACTGAATGATTTCGTTCCATGATTTTTAGTGCAATAAAACGGAAAACTCAATTAAGCGGGGCTCAATTAACCGAAAACAACTGTATTACACACATCGCTTAAAACGTGTATAATTGATTTTTCCTTAATTTTTGCTTATATATAAAATTTTAAAGTTAAATGTGCAGTTTATAGAACACGAGCTCCTTACTCGTCCGTTCAACTTACATTTAAAACAAAAACAAATTTCGAGTAAGGCGGTCGTGTTCTATAAACACCACATAAAATAACATTTATCTTAAAAGCCGAACAGAAAAGCCAAAATTTCGCAAAAAAAAATTTGTTTTAAATTTGCTGCGAAAGCTTTTATAGGTATCTAAAAAAAATTTTACATGTATTAAAATATGCCTTAAAAAGGCAAAATATTCGCTATAAACTAAACAAAATGCTGCAAAAACGCTATTTGAAATAAATTATGCAAACGGTATGCACTAACTAATCGATGCCAAAATTCATAAAAAGCTCTTAAACGGATAAATATATTGTTTCTGCCTTCATTGGTCGCACAAGAAAAAACATGCAATTGCATATTTATTGTCATAAAGTAAGTTTTAAATATTTAAAAAAGGTGATGACCTTCAAACTAAACGAAACCCATAGTTGGACTCTGTATTAATGGTTAACCATGAAATTCACGTGAAATTTTGTCAAGTGTACATGATCACGACAAAACGCTGAATGCAGATAAGCAGGGTTGGGAACTATTTCTAATCTAAAAGCGCCGTGTCTCCAATCAAAAAGCGCTAAAAAGCGCTAAATAAAATTTAAATAAAAAACTTAATGACATGTTAAAGATCCAACTTTTATTAGTAACACTGGCCGTCAAAAAAAATCGTTTTAAATAAAAATTTATGAAAAACAAAGATACTACTGCGCTAAATTCAAATCCGTTTTCAGTTGTTTCTATCATGTCTTGTTCTTTTATGGGCTAGACTTATATTTTGACCGAAATAAGGCATTTAATCTACATATATTTTATCATAACTTGAGAACGATATTGATATTTTACAAATAATTATTTTATATTTTATATTTATTTTTCCATGCAAATTAGTATTTTTATCATATATCAGAAATCCAGGTATATTATGAATAAAAAAAGCAAGAAATCAGTAAACAAAATATTAACTAGACGTGATTGAATAAACTATTTGCATTTAGCACGCTAAAGTGAATTAAAATCACATAATCAAGTTCTCTAGATCGACTTTTTTTTAGTTTTTTGCCGAGCAGTGTTAATAAAACTTTAATATTTTTAAAAAGCCTTTTCTGATATTTAAGGAAGCTTAAAGTAATATAATTTCAACTATACACGGAAAGAATTATTTACTAATTCACCAGAAAATATGTCTTGAACCACGAAAATTTTGCACTATTCTCGTCCAAGTCCAAAAATTTCTTATTGTATATAAACATAAGCAAAAAGTTGTGACTCAAAGCGAACTAAAATTTACTAAAATACAGCCAAAAAATTAATTTTAATTCTATAGTTGCTTAAATCAAGTTTTCTTTGCTTTTTATTTTACAAAATCAGAAGAAAAGCCTAAAATTTTTCCATAAAAACGTATAGCACTAGTTAGTTTATAAAAAAAAACTTTGTTTCTTGATTCTATTTTAAAATCAGACTAATATTAAACAAATGCTTCTTGAAATTTTTGATAATATACCAAAAACGTGAATTTTTAATCATGAGAAAATGTTTCTTTATTTAAGAAACTTTTACTTAATACGAACAAAATAAGTTAAAATCAGTTATTTAGTTTTGAATTTTCTTGTTTTAAGAAACGAAATGGATTTCTTTAGAAAATAAACTTCTTTCCTTGTATAGAATGCTTTTCAGAGTAAAGTATTTTCAAAACGGAAACAAATTTTGGTTTAATGTGTCTTGATTTTAATGTATGCAAATAAAAGTACAAAAATGTTGGGTATCAATAAAAGCGCTAATTTAGCGCTCTTTTTAAAAAAAGCGCTAAGGAAAAAATATGCGCCTTTTCGACAGTTAAAAAGCGCTTAATCTAGCGCCAAAGGCGCTAAATTGGCAACTCTGCAGATAAGCACCTAATGAGTTTTAGTCGATACCCATAAAAAAACGGAACACTCAATTTTAATCTATTCTCCTTTCGATCAAATGTTACTGCTTGTCTATACCAGAGATAAATATTACGACATATATTGCGGTCAGTATTGGGCAAAACACATGGTTTGCGGTAATTAAAATACAAAATACTGGCTGGTCATGTATTTAAAATATTTTAAATACAAAATACTTTCATTTATTGTACGTATTTCAAATAAAAAATACAAAATACTTCCACGTCGTGTACATTAGGGCTATAACTCTTTGCAATTTTTGCAAATATCAAAAATACCACCTCATAGCCGTGTGGGGCATAAAAAAATATAAAAAAATATGGTGTCACTTTTTCTCTTTCGTGAAAAAAGTTTCCGCACCGAAAACGTTGAAGTTTTGTTTTTATTTATTTACTTTCATCATTAAATCAGTTACTCTTGTCTTAAATAAGTCCGTTTTGTTTAAATTCATATATAATCTTCAACATTAAACCATTTTTCATAAGTCTTATGCAAAATGAAATGGGTTTCAATATCCAAAAATAAAATTCACACATAATATGGAGTTTTAGGAATCGCTTAAGCTGGAGGTCCATACCACGCGTTTTCGCCTCAACGCAGCGCATGCTTTTCTAACCTTACTTGCGTTCTTCCTTTCAAGTTACATGCAACGCTTTTTATGCAGCAGCAGCACAAGTAAAAATAAAATTTAATTTGTCAAAATCAACTGATTTGTTCGAACGCTGCATATGACGCTTACAAAAGTAGAAAGTAAACCTACTTTTCACCTCAATGCATCTACGCTTTTGTGCATGTAACTTACTACGTATAACTACACGTATTCTACTTTTTTGACAGCTGCGTATGCTGCGAAAAAGCGAGTAACGCGTGGTGTGGACCTCCAGCTTTACGGTGCGGAAACTTTACGTATTTCAAATACATGTATGTATTTCAAATACTGCCAGCCCTGATTGCAGTAAATGTCAAAATTATGTTATCTTTAATGGAGACCGCACTTTTTTGTACACACCTATTTATTGCCAATTACGGCAATTTATGTTGTTATGTAGTCCATTTTCGTTGACAATTATTGCTTACATAAAACGTCTAATTTAGTTATCAATTACAAAAAAGAAGCAAAAAGAAAAAAATAGAAGCAAAATGTGAGGGAAAGAATTACATTAGTGAAATAATTTTTTTTTAAATAAACACTAAAATAAAATTATGAAATATTATTTTTATTAATACCTGTATAATTTTTTTCTTATTCAATCTCCATTATTTAAATTTTTACACTGCACCTTCTTCCTTGATTTCTTTTAAATTATGATTTAACATACATATATACGTAGGGTTGCCATTCGTACTGATTTTACCAGTACACGTACTGGTTTTTATTTAATGTACTGGTTTATGCATAACACCCAAATCAGTACGAAAATGTACTGGTTTTTTTAAATTTTGCCTCCAAATAATTTTACTTGTTTAAAACTGGTTTACTTCCCTTATTACTTTTGATTTGTTATGAATTACCTAGTTAAAATTCAGTCTTACGTTTTATTTTTGTTTACTCTTAACTTACCATATACTTTGTATTAAAAAAAAGAAGTGTCATTATTGCATTTCAAAATTCAAAAACATAAAATTTTAAGTGGATTTAAAATTATAACCTATAACAATATGGCTAGATAGGAGACCTCCTGAATACCCTCATTATATTGACAATAATTTGTATGAATTAAGAATTTTTTGTGCATTTACAACAAATGTGCCGATCAATGACATTACTTCTATCTATATTTAATAATTTGACGTGATGTTTTTATTATTGGGGTATTCATAAGGTGTACTATCATGTTATATTGTCATAATGTTCTAATATTTTACAATGGCTTAAAAATATTGTTGTTGCTTTATAAACAAAAAGTGTCTTAAACTAATAGAACTTTGCTTGCTATGTTTATTATGCTGTCGTAATTAATCAGAAGAGACCTGTGCTGTGCAGCTGAGCCGATCCGCATTAGTTTTTATAGCCGTCGCCGTTGATGGTATAGTTTTATCCGGCTAATATCCGAATTTTACCTGCGGCTAGCAATTTTGCAACAAATCACTTGCGGCGTCAAATTAAATCGGTTTAGGACTCTGCTGTTTGGTAAACAAACAAAATAAAATTTATTTGTGATTTTCGTCCAAGAAAATGGAAAATAGTCAGGTAAGATTTAATTTAATTCAATAATTCGAGGATTAGAATTAAAATTATTTTGCTGATAAGTGAATAGTTATTTTTTATATTTGTTTTAAATCAACTGACTTAAATTCAAAATAGCACACTAAATTATGAGGGGTTGTTCACAAAAGTCGTATTTTTCATGTTAACATTTTGAGACTTATGACTTTATGACACCTTGTGAATCCCCCAAATATGTATTTTGTTAAGTTCTTGCCTTAAAAAATAGAAAAATGAATAATTTTTAATGTGTAATTTTCTAAAACTAATGAATTCAATAAAATTTTGGGTAAAAATTTGTGTACTGGTTTTTTTTCGAATGTACTGGTATTTTTCTTACGATGTACTGATTTTTCTAATTTCAAAAATGGCAACCCTATATATACGTTTTCCCATGCCTTTAACATAAGCGGAGCAAAAAGAAATATTGCTCTGTAACTCTGCCGACGTTATTGCCAACTTGCTGAGATATTTATCTTTGGTGTAGACCTACGGTTAATTATGACCAGTTTCACAAATCTGTCGCTTCCGGATATAGAGATTTCAAAAATGCATTGATGTTCTGTATCAAATACATATGGGCAAATCCCAGAAACAGCCCACCAACCAAAAATTTTTCAAATTAATTTTTCTTAATGGAATTTGAGTCTAGATGTATAATTTCATTTCTATATTTAAAAATATGTATTTCAATGATCATTAATGCAATAATTTTTTACCAAATCCTACCCCACTGCTGATTTCTTAATGTTATACGTGAATTTAGCATTATTTTAGGTAATTTTTGTGCTAAAAGTAGCACTTACAGCAGACTTATCAAAATATAAATTTCGTTAAAAAAAAAGTTGATATTAATTAGCTAAGAAATTAGTTTAAGAAATGCAATTCATAAAAATATAATTTGTTTTGTTAACATAAATAAAATATATAAATAAAATACTACTGGAAAAACTGTAGCGTGCGTTATGTAGCGTGCGTCACGAAGGGTTCACGACTTTTGTCAAAAAATCACAACATTTTTTGGCTGCGAATAAGTGCGTTTAGAATTCTCTTATAGTGATCTTTCTCATGCCAAATTCGCTAAAAATTAGGAAAACGCACTTCAACCTTTGAAGTAACTTCCACTTTTTGTAGCGTGCGTCACAAAACTTTGTGATCAATTATTTCGCAACAAATACTTGCTAAGAAATTATGATATATGCCATTCGTAAGTACATATTAATGTCACTAAATACTATATATAAGTTGAAGCCATCTTTTTTGAAAGACCAAAAAATTTTTATATTTCAATCAGAAAACGCGTGCGAATGTAGCGTTCGTCACGCAGGATTTGCCCATATTTGAAAAAATTTGGAAAATAAAGTTTACTTTAACTTAAGTTACAGGGCTATTCATTTACTAGTTTCAGTTTCAAAACCGCTGGTCTGGCAAGGCTGTCAGCTGTTAAAAAAACTATCATCTGAAGTATCATTTATTTAGTGAAAGGTTTTAAATTATAAATAAAAATAAATAAAGAATTGAATTGAATTGAATTGAATAAAGAAATTTATCTTACGGCTCATGATTTAAGACGATATGTGGTTTGAACAAGACGGTTCCACAAGCCACACAACACGAGCGATTTTGGCGTAATTGCATGGAAAGTTTACAGACTACGTCAAAGACCATGTCTCCGCGGATAATCCCCTAATGTTGGACCATGTGAAAACCAACATTCTGAAGTTATCTTCGAGATACCCACCGAAATATGCTAAAAAGTGATCGAAAACTTCCCCAAAAGGATTGAATGCAAAAACCAATCTAGAGGCAGTCATTTGTTATCTGTTTACAAGAATTTATGTGAAACGATCAAATAGCCACGAGAGAGCTTTAAAGTGCATGACGGGTGCAACCAAATCGGCCCACTTTCATAAGATCATACCACAAAAACACAAAACTCTGTTAATTTTTAAACTTTTATTGTATTATTCTTTGTTATTGTGAAAGATGAGATATCAGACGATGATTATCAAATCAAACATCGTAGAGAAATAAAATCCAATAATAAGAAATTTTCTCTTTAAGCCATTCAATGAATTTTCTGTTCGCGCCAAATCTATGAATCTTAATGATTCGAAGCGAACAACAAATTAATATTTAAGCTTACGTCAAGAAAAAAATTATATTATTATAAAATATAGATATTTTACTTTAAATTGGCATCAAAAAGTGTCAAATAGTGTGATTTGAAAATTGATGTTAAAAGTTGTCTAGAATAGAATCGACCAGCTTTATGTGTGTTTTATTAAACTTTTCTTTTGAAACCGCAAAATAGATCCACCTTTACAATCAGACTATGTGTCATTTCAATAATAATGCAAGATTTGTTAAACAAAAATCATGAATTTTCTGTCTCAATCACAGTTACATATCGTCACCTAAAATGCAAATGTCCGTAACTACACTTTATGGTTTTTTACAGGAGAAGGAATAAACGTTATAAATTAAAGGCTACTTAAAACTTAATATCCAAATTTTAGATTCAAGCTTAGAAAAAAAAGACGGATTTGTTTCTAAAAAAGAAATTAATGGAAACAAGTACTTTTTAAGAAATGTAAGTTACGGCCTTTTATACTCTATTTTTCTGAAACCAAAAAGCCGTAACTACAAGAATAAAATTGTGCATAAAATAAAACAAATGGTTAAGATAAGAAAATAGTGCTTTAAGGACGTAACTAAAAAAGTTTTTAGGCAAGTGATGTCTTTTTGTATCTATTTATTGTAAGTATTTTAAAACAAAGCACAAAATTCCTCATAACTATTAAAAAAATTTATTTAATTTATAAATTTAATTCGAGAAAATAAAATTAAATTAAAGTGGTTAAGAAAAATAATAACGCAATAACACACATTGAAAGAGAATCAAAGGCAACTTTGTTTTGATTTTGTTCTTGTTTTTTTTTTGGAAAACTGTAGTTACGGCTTTTTGGTTTATGAAATTGTTAACGTTGCAGTTACGGCCTTTTGTTTTTCGGAAATAAAGTCGTTATTTTTGGACGTTTACATGTAAGATTTTCTGTGTAGATGTGTTTCGGTTAAGTACGTCATAATCAATCAAAAAGTCAAATTTGAATTTTTGAGTAGTTACGGCCTTTTGCATTTTAGGTGACGATATACATATGTACATACATACATAGTTACATACTATATACAACGTACATAAATCGATGTATTTATCGCACTTTTGCCTCAGCTACCAAAAATAAATTTATCAATTAAACGACATTTGTCAGTCTATGGGCTCAATCATCAACTATTAAGATTCAATCTGACTGCACTGCTAGGAAACTTATATTTTTAATGTAAAATAGAGATTTATTCTTGTTTTAACGAAAACTAAAGAAAATGTGTGTATGTAGTATATTGATAGATTTGCAAATGAAGATAATTGCAGAAAACAGAACAATCAACGGAGAAATAAGAGAACCCAGTCAGTACAAAATTTTTAAAATACCGGCATTTTAATGAAGAAACACAGCAACGGCGCTCTCGCTCTGTTGTAAATGTGTAACTAAATTTTAGTTACTGAAATGCATACAAGTACAAAAACATCACTACCCTGCAATTAATATTGGACCACCTGTTCCATTTTGATAAAACGGACTACTCCCATGGACTAGTCCGATGTAATGCCAGCATGGACCATGCCATTGTTGAAAAGTGTTTGTAGTGAGACGACAAAAACAAAATTTTACAGGAGAAGGTTTTTTTTATTTTATTTCATAAAAATTTTGTATGAATATTGTCGCTTGAGATAAAATTGTTTTTGCTATAAAATCGTAACGGTTCTTAATGTGACCATGAAATTTTAGGAGATGATGCAAGTGTTGCCAATAAAGTCGTTTATTAACAAAAACGAAAATGGAAAATGGTGTTACTTGAGCTTTTTTTGCGGTTATGACTCGATGTCTTCGTTTTTTAACGACATGCTTTCGTTTTTAAAGGACTTCAAAACTAATCCTCTTGAGTATACCATGGAGTAGTTTTAAAACTACTCCTTTGTAGTCCAAAGCTGGGTTATATGGTCCTCCCCTAGGACATGGTTATGTTAAATAGACCATGTTTTTTCCATACGTTTGGGTTACTTTTGGACTAGTTCTAGTCCCTTGTCTGCTACTCTTTACACGCGTGTTTGGACTGGTCCTATTATTTGCAGGGTATGTGCATACATCCATTGGTATATCCGTATGTGTGTTGGTTTTTGTAATATACCTGCATCAGTGATGGTGTGATGCAGGGCTGCCAGCTTTGGGGTTTTGACCCCAAATTAGGGGTTTTCTTGTTGCTAAAAGCGACAAAAAATTTGATTTGGGGTTTTCATTGGGGATTTAAAAAAAAAATTAGGATTTTTTGGGGAAATACACGGAAAGAATTATTTACTAAAGCACCAGAAAATATGGCTTGAACTAAAAATATTTTGCACCATTCTCGTCCAAGCCAAAATTTTCTTATTTTAAATTTCTGTGTGGCTTATTTTAAGCAAAAAGTTATGCCTCAAAGCGAACTATATTTAAAAACAGGTAAAAAAAAATTAAGTATTCGTTGCTTATGGCTAATTTCAACAATTCAATTTAAATATCAATTCCTATAATTTTATTTTTATTTGACATGAAAAACTAACTAACAAAATACGAAGAAAATTGAATTAAACCAAGTTTTCTTAAACATTTTCTGAAAAATTAAAAAAAAATCTCTAGTATTTGTTTCTTAAGGCAAGAAATTCGATTATTTTAATTAATCAAGATAACTAGATTAATATTAAATTAATGCAGCTTGATTTAAGCAAAATCTTTCTTATTTTTAATAAAAACAAGCTTCTTTTGTATTTCTTGTCTTAAGGAATTTTTAACCATATATGTACCAAAAACATGAATTTTTTGATTATGAGAAAATTTTTGTTTATTCAAGAAAATTTTACTAAATACAAACAAAATATGTTAAAATCATAAAACCATTATTGGATTTTCTGTGTTAAGAAAGGAAATTGGTTACTTTAGAAAATAAACTTATTTCCGTGTAAAAAATATGAGTTTAATTTTTCTATAGGAGATAACTAAGTTTTATGCACACATAAACATTAGGGTGGCTATTTTTGCAATATCACTTAATATCAATAAACACCGGGTAAAAAAAGTGGTTTTTTTTATCAAAAAAAAAAAAAAATATCTGAAAAGTTTGAAGCTAATTTTTCAATAATATGATTATGTATAATAAGAACAAAATTTGTATTTTCCTAGTGAAGTTCATGTAGGTACAATGTACATATACTTATTAGAGGTGATAAAAAAATTAAAATAAACTCTTAAGTCAATGAATGGGCTAATTTTGTCTTCTTGTATATAAAAACAAAAATTATGAAGTTTGGTGACGATTGGTTAAAAAAAAGTCGATTGATAAGTTGAAAAGTGAATACAAGGCGAAAAAATCGCTTATTTTAGTTTTTGTCAATTTTTTAAATGTCGTAAACTTTTCTTCTAGATGATAAAGTAATCAAAGTGTAGATACAATTATGTTTTCAATGCAGATTCATTATAGGGAAGTTCGACTGTATGTATATTAACTATATATGATTTTAATACAACTACATATTTCCCCACAATAAAAATGATCTCTTGTAGAACATACTACAAGTAAAACTCAAATAAATATTTAAATTATCCGTTAAAAATTGTGTATTTTTTAAAGGGGTTTATTTTTGGGGATTTTCTCTTTTATTGGGGGATTTTTGGGGAAATTTTTTTTAAGTTTGGGGAGGACGAAAAAAAGTACGTGGCAGCCCTGGTGTGATGTTTAACGAGTTCATGGTGTTTTTTGTTTTTTTTGTTTTTAAAGAGATGTGTTTATTCTGTTTATTGACTGTTTTGTTTTTCTTATCATTGCCCGTATTGATGAGAATATATTTTTGACGATCATGGTGTTTAAGAGATGAGGGTTATTTTATGTTTACTTTATTTTTCCCTTTTTGTTTTAATAAAAAATAATTTTAGAACGCTTGACAATTTTTGGTAAATTTAATTTAAAGATCTAGTCACATAGAATCCTTTGTAGATACTTTATACGTCGCTTTTTTTAGCTGACAACTAAGTTGATATACAGGTTTTGTTATGAGCTTTGTCCCATATCGTAAGTCAAAAGTTGTGCTACAGTTGGCCAACTTTATGTACATAGTATGTACGTTGAGTTTTTTGCAGCTATCAGTTTGTTTTATTTAAATTGTTTGCGTTGTGTGTCAGCAAAAATTAAATAAAATAAACTAAAATTAAATAAATAAAATTGTCTGGGTTTTAATAATATATTCGTCATTGTGTGTATTCATTGTGTGCCCCTCCTCCGATATACCGTTAGTGTCAGTTGAAAAAAGCGAGGTATAAAGTAAAACGGATTTTATGTCACTCGGCCTTAAGTTTATATAAATAAAAATATACAGGTTTTTGGAAAATCCTATATGTAAGGCGGGGTACACACTATCCAATTTGAGTGACAGTAAAAATTTCATTATCGAACAGTAAGCCACAAAATAATTTGTGGTGGGCGGTCTAAAGATAAAAATTAGCGGCCACACTATAGAAGGTGCGAAATTGGAAAAAATAGCAAACAAAATCGCCACAACTCCAACAGAGTCACCACTAGAATGGTAAGGACCGAATACTGCCCCACCTTTATTTTTCCGTCCCAACATTATTTTTCTAAACTTATCCCTCGAAGCACTACGCTTGTCTGCAGGAGACCAGAGTCTCTAGCGGGAATCGAACCTGAAATTGGCCGGCACCGCTCCTGAGATGCCACTATACGGGTCAATTGCTTGAACGACCATACCTTATATTTCATCCCCAACATGTGTCTCTTACATGCCAACCCGCTATCACCATTCCTTAAGTGTTCTCCGACATGAAATTTTCAATCAGACTAGAAATATATTAAAAAAAGGTCCCATAACTGCCTAGGGTTCCCCAAAGGGTGTAAAATCTTTAACCGACCTCCATTAGCTTTTTTTATAAACATTGACAGGAAACTACTTGCCCCTTAGCTCCATCACTTAAGGAACTCCTATACTATGACAGTTTGATTGAACTCCGAATGCCCCTGCAGTGCCTATAATAATGCTTAATGGGTAAAATGTAAGACCAACCCCACTCTTTTGAGTCCCGAACAGTTGTTTCTAACATACCTACCCTTTGTCACCATTCCTTCCATTCCTGGTTCACACGGGCGGAACCTGCCGGATATAGAATGGGGTAAAGATTTGTAGAAGAGGGCTTGGGCTACAAAATGAGCCAATATCTTTGATTCGTTTTGGTGGGAAGGAGTATTGCTTTATTAAGACGGAGATTTTCCGCCCATTCGGGCCATTAAAAAAAAAATTTGTTTCAAATTTCTTAGAGTCACAAAAACTTTTTTTGTATAGAACTACATCTCATAAGTGAAAGTAATTATACAAAATTTATTTTGCTTTAAAGTCTCTTAAAACAAACAAGTTTAAGCCATTTTAAAATTGAAATTTTCGAAGAAATTTTTAATACATATTAGCAATATACTGAAAAAGTCCATTATAGATCACTTGTTCGCTGTGAAATAGTTGGAAAAGGGCTGTAATTTTTAAGCTTCTGAGGTTCGTGAACTGGTATTTACTTTTACATAACTATAAATCGGTAACCATAAAAAAAGTTATTTTTGTCTGCCTTCTCAAAATTTTTTGAAAACACCTAATAGGAATGTTTACCTTTACCTACAAAAAAATTCGAAATTTTCCTCTGTAAAAGAAATGCTTGATAAACACATTTTAGATCTAAGAACTTTAACTTGCTGGTGAAAATCAATGCATTGCAAGAACATTGCAGATAATTTGGCAAAATTCGAGAATTTTGCAACAATAATGTTTGATAGTCTTAAAAAATCTTAAAAACCGATTTCGACAATTGAACTAAAATTCGTTTTCGTTTGCTTTTGTCTTAGAAATTTTGTCTACCCTTTACCATGAGGGGAAAGGGAATACATAAAAAAGTTTGTCATTTGTAATTTCAACAATATTAATCTCAGACTGAAACCTGGACTGGAGTTGATTTAACGATGTTTGTCTATCTGGTTTTCCCAATAAAAAAATGTGGCAGTGTAAATAAAACTGAACTGGCAAAATAAAATAAGGAAATTTGTTTTATTTTTGTTTTTTCTTTACCCACTTACAACTACATTTAGAGTTGACACAAAATCAACCAATTGTGGTCGGGATTGTAAGAAAAGATAAACTCACTGTTTATTGTTGTTGTTTTTGTTTAAGCTTTGATATTGTTACAAGTTAAACTGGGGCTTATAATTCTTATTCGCTTAACAGTTTTATTTGTATTATATATCTTTATTATTTCTAAAATGTTTGGATGAAGTATCCTGACGATCTGGCCTAAGCAACTAGTGAAATGCGCATAGGAATAGCTTATCCCATCAACAATAAACTTCAGTTTGTCAATAGTATGAAATGGGAATTTAGCACATTATAAGTATGTTCGTTGAATAAAGCGCTTTTTGCTTCAAAGTGGGAACTCACCATATAAAATGCATGCCTTATGTAAGCGAGATGGTAAGCGAAACTCTTAAATGTCTCCTTATAAACCTGCTTCATTTGAAGCTCAATTTTTTATTGGGTTTCTGCTCATGTGTAGGCTAAAATTTGGTTTACTAAGGTCCTTTGATATGACAGGGACAATGTTGCTAAATGTTTATTTTGCACTTAGGCAAGAAAATTTTGCTACTGAAATTAAGCCAGACCTGTCTATAAAATCACGACTGCTTCTAATTTTTAGGCAAACAACTTAAAAACTTAACTGTTAAGTCTTCTTTTACTTAATGAACTTTATTTTTTCACTTTCACCTCAATTAAACTTTGTAGAATAAAATATCGCGCTTTGCTGATATTCTTCGTCCAAACCAAAATCAGTCAATAATGTTCGAAATAAGTACAGAATCTTTATAGACATACATGCATACATATGCATGTATGCAATTCCCACTTTCATTTTATCTATAATCCAAAGCCAAATGAAATGTCTTTTAGAAATTTAATAAATCCTTTTATAAAGAGTTTTCACATGAAGTACATTTTCAGTGCACTTACACAAAAAAGTACACGTGTACAATTTTTAGCACCCTTTCAATGCACTTCTAAACCTTTCGTTACATACAAAGAAAGCAGGAGTGCAGATAGTAGGAGATTTTGTAATGTTTTTCGATTTGTTTATGTGTTTGTTTTGTTGTAGCTGAAGCAAATTTTCCAATAACAATACGAATCGTGTAGAAAGATATAGTATGTGAGAGAAAGATAAAGTAGGTATGTGAGAGACAACAACAACGAGTTTTATTTTTCATTTTCAAATACCTACGATTTTGCGAGATCTTTTTGGCCGTTGTAGAAGTGGGATGGTTGCTTACTATAATACGAGGGTGAATCAAAAAGCTTGTGATTTTTTTTAAACTTAATCAACCCTATCGTGAATAAAAATTCCTTGGGAGTTTTTTCCCTTTTCCCATTTTTACTATTGAATTAACATAGGAAAAATGGAAAAAGGGAAAAAACTCCCAAGGAATTTTTATTCGCGATAGGGGTGAATGTGTTATAATACAAATCAACTTTACTTTCGTCAAATATCAGCTGTTTAAATTTATATTTGAAATATCAAAATTAAGTTTAATTTTACTAAAAGAATATAAATAAAATAGGTTACTTAAGCCATGATCACACTTAAAAAAACATTTGACGCACCGCACGTAGCCACTATTTTTATTAAACATATGTTTTATTTTGCATAATAAACCATTTTCTGGATAGGGACCACCTAATGGTTAACAATTTTGTTGACCTTAGGACAGACAGCAAGGTTCCATTTTACATGTAGTATAGATGCAAATAGAACATTGTTGTCCTAAAGTGGCGAAATATAAACGCTTAAGAAACGTCGTTTAACGTTTTAATAGCGGAAACGAATAAAATTGTCTTCTTACTTTATAACTTCAATTGAACAAGAAATATCCATTATTTTGTGAACAATAAATTTAAATAGCTCAAACAAAAATTAAGTTTTTACTGATATTGAAAAGCCCCTAGATTTCCCGCTAACCGCCAAAATTTAAATTTTTTGCGATGACCAAATAAAAAAAAATATGGTAGGCCGAGTTTCAATTAAGAAACTTACAAACAAGTTTGTACAATTCTAAAATACTGTGAAATACATGCCCTTCTCTAATATTAATAAAAGAAGACTCAAGTGGTTTGCGTTGTTTTCAAATCTTAAGAAATGATATACAATCATTATAAAAACGAAAGACTATTTTCAGGAGCTTAATAAATTGCATTATTTTTTATTAATATATAATGTGTTACAAATACAATTACAAATCATATTCTAGCTTAATTTCATATGCAGTAGTAATGTAGACCTTAAGCCCCTTGTAGTGAAACAGACGAAAATCGAACCCGCAAACCTCTTAAGAAACGATAAATATATATAGTATATAATAAAATTTGCAAAAGTTTTTATCAAATCCAAAAATTAACGACATTATTGTGCCGCCCTCGTACATGCACCTCTACGACTGACAGCATATACACAGTGTTGCCGTTGAAAATTTTCAAAAAGTGGCACAAAAAGGGTATTTAAAAAAGGGATCGCAAAAACTGTATGTTTAAGAAGGAAAAAAAGATAAAAAATTAACAATTAATTAAAAAGAAAAGTTTTTGTAAATATAATATCATACATATTTAAACTAAATGAACAGTATAAAAATAAAAACTAAGAAAACATTTCACATGTTATAATTTTGAATTGGGACTTATTTATCGTAAAAAAAAATTAAAAACAATAACAAAAACCTCGGAGTCTTCGTTTCAAATAAATTAAGTTCGGGAGTTTATTTTTAAGAAGCTAAGGCCTGGAAAAGATTAAAGTAGTTGTAGTAGTAGCTGAAACTGACGAATGCTTTGTAGCGCGACAAAGTTCAACATTTTGAATTTTATGCTCCAACTTCAACTGCAACGACTACTACAACTACGTATTCTGTTGCCAGTACCTTGAAACTGCCGTTTTTAGCACAGCTTGCTGCGCTATTCGTTACTTTGTACTACAGCGACTTTTCTGTTCCTCACTTAAAGCTACGGCCACACCTAAAAGATATTTGAAGCCCCACGTGTAACCACTATTTATTTAAGCATTTGTCTATTAATAATTTTAATTTTCCCCTAAATAAAGCTTAACAAATTAACAAAACTTTTTGAAAAGAAAATTAAAGTTCAATAAATTAAGTGGGCAAACTTTTTTCGTATTTTTGCGTTCAATAGTTGTTAAGTGTGAACATACCTTTAGGCACTTCTTTGATGCAACTACTAAAGTATCATATAAGGCCCTATTCGAAAATGCATAAATTCTCTGTATCTGATGCGCAGCTTCTAAGCATCGGCTTCAGTTGATTGCGCAGATGCGCTTTAGATTAAATCCATCGTGAAATAATACAGGTGACAGCGCTGGGACATCAAACAAAACATTACAACAAAATTGGAAATTTGTATCCGAATAAGTCAAAAATGATTTTAAACAAAAATCAAATTGTGGCACTGAACGCGATGAAATAAATAACTTCTTATTACATTATGGTCAATATTTGTGTCAGTTTCAGTTAAAAGGGACCCATGGATGAAAAAAATCGATTTTTACCTTTTTGGTGATTCTCAAAAAATAAACAATACGCTCTTTCTAATGCAGCAAACCGCAGTTTACTAACCCCAATAATTTTGTCATAAGTAAGCTTTAAAATACACCTTTGTTAAGAAAAGGAAAAGAAAAGAACGCGATGTAACAATAATCCGTCATATTGGATCTAATACCAGATTCGTAATCTTCAACCTCAAAAACCACCGGGTGATAAGTTTCAAGCCATAAAAGTGTGCAGGTGTACAAAAAAAAGTCCACCATATTGAGTCCACCATTTTGTGTTTTCAAAATCTAATACCAGATTCGTAATCTTCGACCCCAAAAACAAGCAGGTAACGAGTTTCAATCCATAAAAGGATTCAAGCGTATCAAAATCCACTTGTTTAAAACAAATCCAATAACATTACAAAAAATATTCAACCATATTGGATCCGCCATTTTGAATTTTCAAAATCCAATACCAGATTCGTAATAAGCGACCCTCAATACCCCTTGTTAACGGGTTTCGAGCTATCAAAGCGTTCAGGAGTTTCAAACTTAACTTGTTAACTTCAAAATCGTTTTTCTTCAAAACTCATTTTTTGCCCATAGGTCGCTTTTAACTGAGACTGACACATATACTTAAATTAAAATTAAAATGATAAAAACTAATTGATAAGAAATAAATAAAATACACTAATCGCAACAGAAAACGTACACAGAAAAAATTAAATTAGCTGAACGCAACGTTCCGAAAAAGTCGAACTGAAAGACATTGTAACATTTACTACGTTTCTTTAAAATTACATTAGAAACCCCAATCACGCGTATTTTGCTATTTACTACGATACGTTAAGCTTACAATAGTCCAAGCTATCGTTTGACAGAACGAAACATTGTAAAAAAATAAAGTTTTCTATAACGTTACGTTTTATTCAGCTCTCTACAATCAATAAATTAATTCTTAACAGTCGACGATTTAAAAAAACTGAACACACCTGAACGCGCTGTTAAAAAAACTAAACGCTACGTAGTGAATATATTTTTGGCAAATTTTTTAAAACTTTAATATATATTATTTCCCTAGCATGCTGCAGAATTAACGGTATTCTAATGTAAGCCCAACTAAGATTTACGAAATAGTGCTTCAAAATAAAAGTTCTGTATTTATCACAAATCTTTAGATTACCAAAGGGCATGTAGATATTTATGTTTATATATTCTTCTGTATATCTTTTATTTTTAATATTAGTTTAAAAATGAAGAACAGGGAAATAAAGCAGAGGGCTAACACTGCATTGTTAAACATTGTTACGAACCATTTGGTCTGGCGAGGTTTCCCATTTTCTGGCCCGCTAAGGCCTATGTCATCATTCTTTGTATCTCATAACTGGATAATGCTTATTGGAAATTTTATATATTAAACTTAATTTTTTAATCAAACAGAATCTGGCCTAAGCAACCAGTGAAATGCGCATAAAAGCTGGCTTTCCCTCAACAATAAATTTCAGTGTATTTATCAAATATGAAAATTGGGAATTTAGTAGATACGTTGTCAAATTAAAACATATAATATTCAATACAATGGAACACAATAGCTGGCGCCAACGTAAAAGCATATCTACGTCGTACGTCGACTTCGATCTAATTCTATTTCATACGCCGGTTACGACCGTATTGTCATAGAAAAATTTATAATATACAGCCATGTCACAGAGTACAAATCCGTTCGGAATCGAAGAAAACCTATTTGTTTATTGATAGAAAGTGTATTTTGGCTTTTACGATACAGAAAACTCCCATTCGGTTCATTAAAACTAAAATGGTTTCATTCCGAAAAATATTTTCGCCATTTTCTGAAGCACCAAAATACAGAAAGAATTCCGTTTCCGAACGGAATTGTATTCTGTGACATGACTGATAGAATGAATATTTGAAAGAAAAATAAAAGAAAAAAAATTAAACAAATATTTTTATAAATTTGGATTTTTTTAAATTAATTTCAAAAAAAAATAAAATTGTGGGTAAATAGGACGTATTTTTAAAATTGTACGGCCCTACGTCCTAAGTTCTTATGACGTGCGACCCAATTGTGTTCCTATCATAATTCGAATGTGTCAAATTACAATTTATAAAGATTTAATACAGTATTTTTCGTTTAGCTGCATTTCACTTAACTGCATTTTTTGCCTATCTGCACGAAATACAAATAATTGTGTATGAATGCTAAATATTGTTAGAAAAAAAATCTTGTACGTGCATTTTGCTTAAGTGCATATTTTGGATAACAGCATTCGATTTTTGGTAAACAATTTTTATTTTTAATACAAAATATTATTTTTAAGTGCCTCATAAAATAATTTTTTTAAGTGCCTCATAAAAACAAAAAAACATTATTTTATCAATCGCTATTTTATGAAAAAGAAAGGCAAATAAATTAAGTTTGCTGATATGGTAACACAAATGGCTGAATTAAAAATTAATTTGATCTAGCAGCTGTGATTGTGTGTGCACATATAACATAGGGTCTTCACCTGACAAACGTCAAACTTCATATATATTCCTTCAATATTTTCCAGGAAATGCATTATATTCTGCTGGTATCTAACAGTTGTATACATTTTCTGTACAATTTACTTCATTGTTAGCCAAAGTAAAGCTAAAGTAATCCTCGTAACAGAAATATAAAAACCAAAATTCTGATAGTACCTACATAGAAAATATTCTTGGAAATTATTGAAGTAATAAGACTATTAAATAATGAAAGCTTTATAAATTGTAATTTGACTTAGAATACAATTCCTAGATTCTATTTGTTTAAATATGAACGAGCAGAGTTAAAAACTGAACGCAAGTTTAATTTTGCAGAAACTGTACTCTGGACAGTAAAAGACTGAACGCAAATTCAAAGGAAAACTGAACTTTTTGTCTGGTTTTTTTCAAGGATCAAAAAACCTAATAAATATTGAGAAAAACTGAACGTTTGTTTAGTTTTTTACTACTCTATTTTTCCTGTGTAGACTTTTTGTAAACATTAACAAAACCTTGACAGAAAACCAGACAAACAATACTAGAGCAAAAAATCGTAATCTGGCTTATTAATGCCATCTGTTTCTTTCATCGCTGCTTAATCTATGTATTAAATTTTTGACCTTATAGGTACCAAAGCTGCTCTACGTTATAAACAATAATATTGCTTTATGTGGGTCTTGTAGTTTTTTTTTTTATTCTGATATAACATCGTAATTGATTTCAAATAATACAATAAGAAGAGTATAGTAAAAAAGGACATAAAAACTGGCAAGGGCCTCTAAATAGGGTCACAAGGGCAACACTGCATCCATAAGTAGTACATGTATGACTGTCGGTGTGCTGCTCACAACAAGTTTTGTGTGTCGATACTTTGTGTGAGTTTTTTGGTACATATTTTTCGATTTTTAACGTGTTGAGTTATAAGCGAAAGAAACGATCATTCGTCGTCGAGCAGCCAAACGGGCATATCATCGCGTCGCGACGTGAAATAAATTTTGTTAAGCAAAAAATAATAACAATATTTGCTACAATTCAATTTTTTTGTTTTGTTTTAAACAAGGAGAAACAAGACAAATTTTTTGATTTTTTTTAACAAACTTTAAAATATATTTTGTTGATCGTTTTTAATGATCCATAATAAGTAATATGTGTTTTAATTAAACGTTTAAAAGGCTTAATTAACGGGTTTTCGTTTTTGTGTTTCGTTTAAAAATAAATACACTTTTGACAATCAACAATAGCCAATAAAATAAGGTGACATTCTAAAAAAAACAACTGTAACAAAAATTTAATTAATCTACCTAATTAACAAATGAAAGACAACTTCACAATATTCAATTGGAAATTTTTTAAGAAAATAATTTAAATATGTCTAAACATATAAATTAAAAAAAAAAGCTTTTTAACACCCAAAAAAAGAAATAAAACTCAAAAATATTTAAAAAATTATTTAAACTAAATACAGCGTGTGAGAGAGCAACACACGCCAAAACAGCGTGATCTTAATTTAAATAAATTAAAAAAAAAAATAAAAATTCCTGAAAATTTTTAAAACCAAGCAACATTTTAACTTCTTAATTAAGCAAACAGTGATATTTTTAAGATTGATCAAAAAAAACTAAAAAGTTCCTTAACTTTAAAATCTATCCTTTAATATTATAAAACTCTTTTATACCTACCTACACTTAAAAAATTTAAGGTTAGTATTTAAACATTTGTGATCAAAAAATTATAATTTTAAAGCATTCATTTTCATTTAAACAAAATTTATTTGACTTTTATTTACTGTTAAAATGTTTATAATTTGTTAACACTTTTTACATTAAACAATTAGTTTTTATACCCTCCACCACCACAAGAAGTAATCGACGGGTTGTCAAGTTTGTCAGAACAAGAAATATTTTTATTTTGTAGGTATAACGCCAAGAAATATTCCCATAAGACCTCTTAAAATTAATGTATATCGTTGGCCTCATTTTTCGAAATTTAGTTTTTTGTGATTCCAATTCATTTCACACACAAAAAAAAACCTTCTCACAAAAAGTTTTACAAGCAATTTTGCATCCTGATACATTCTGCTTTTATTTTGTTTTAACCTGCTGCAAAGTTGCAGTTATGTGACTTAAGGCTCAGTTAGCCGGGAGTAATAGTAACAGTAACCTTACCGTAAAAAAGTAAAACCAATCTATTTCTTACAGATTGAGACGTAACATCTTACTGCTAACTGTAATCGTTCTAATTGCTTTACATACAACAAAATGAATCAACTGATTTTCAACGTTACTGTTACTCCCGGCTAACTGAGCCTTTATGGTCTTTCTACATGAGACCAACAATATATACTCTGGGCCCTTGACTTTTTCTAAGACGATTAGTATTATCCGTTTATTCCGTGTGCAACACTTAAATAAATTCATCTAAGAATTAATCAAGTATATATGTATATATATTCACGATCCTTGACTAGTTTCAAGCGGATTATCCATGTCCGTAATAATTTATTAGGATACTAAATTTTTTATTGTTTGTAGCATTAAAAACAAACAAAATGAGCCAATATGTACATACATACATATATCAATGCACAAATGGGTTAATGAAACGTTCCTACTAGGCCCATTTTGTTTGTTTTCCATTCCAAAATTCACGTTTTTCGAACATATGCATATACAGTGTCGAAAAACTAATAGGAACACATAAAGTTTCTAATAGTTTCTTTAATTTTTATTCAATTTTTCATAAACAAGATGAAATATATCTGTGGCAATAAAGGTCATGTCAGATAAAACTTTTGCTTCGCTTTGACATCTAAGATTTCATCCTTATACGAAACATGTGTTATACACGTTTTGCTTTACGCTTTTCAGTCTAAAGCTTCGTACAGACTGTGGTCAGATCTTACAATGTTGTCATTAAAATTGCATAATAATGTCTTGCAACTGTGTGAACATTGTAAGCTCATTTGTGTTTGGCAGATGTGTAAAATTAATGCATCTGACAATCGCACCATTGTCAGAAAAATATTTCTATTGGCAACGCTGCTTACAATATTAGGTGCCTTTGAGTACTTTAACAGTAAAATGCAGTAAATGAGTAAACTGAAAAATTTGCTCTCACAAAAAGCTGTTGTCCAAAAAAGTATGCGTACGCAAAATTTGTAAAAATTCGTAAAATATAGGCAACAGCTGATGGCAAATAATTGAAGTGTTGAAAAATGTTTACATTTTTGACTACTTAACTCGTTTTCTAATCGGTATTCGATTAAATACTTTTAAAAATGCCAACATGGAAAATACAAGCACATTTTTTTATGCAATCTTCCATGTTTGTTTTTGTTTTATTTTATTCGATTTTACTTATTTGAAGCGGGTTTAATTATTTAAAAGAACATGAATTAATTTTTTGCTATTGTTTACTTAATTACCCAAATACTTCACACTTTTACAACTCTAAAAAATTAACATAACAAAAAAAATTGCAAAAGTTTGTATTTAGCCAAATAAATCCTTTACAAACAAATTTTATTTTATTAATAGTTATTCACTTTTTGTTTTAGCTTAATTTTTCTTTCAACTTTGCTTTTATTTAACAATTTTTTTCATAATTGGTATGCTTTTTATTTGCTTATTTTGTTTGTTTACCTTTTGAAACATATGTTTTTTTGATTTACTTAGTGCCAATTCACACGTTGCAAGTCTTATTGATCAGCTTGCTACCTTATAGGCCAGAGAGAGTGAGAGAGAACCGTTTATTTTCCTCTCTTCACTCTCGTTATAAAGTAGCAAGCTGATCAATAAGACTTGCGACGTGTGAATAGGGCCTTAATTTTACTGCAAAAATTTCTGCAATAAAAATTTGTATATACTCAGACAAGAACTGTCATATTACGCTCTCAATTTGTGTTCTCATTTACTGTATTTTGTGTACTCGAACGCAATTTCGTAAAATTCAGTAAAAAATAGTAAAAACTTTTGTGTTCTCTATCGCAGCTATTGTGAGATCTAACAACCGTCTGAACATAGCATAAGTCACGCAAAACGAAGAAGTTGTATCTGACATGGCTTTAAGGGAAAAGTGTTTAATACTATTAGTTTAGTTTTGCAGGAAATCAATTTTAAACTTTAGTAGAAAATTTTGAAATTTACTTCTGCTCTAATAGAATCATCACTTATCTGCTGTTATAGTTTTTTTTATGTTTGGATTACTTAATATTCCTAATGTCACAGATCGGAATAAAGTGGTCTTTATTTTTGCACTTTGGAAAAAGATAAGCAAAAAGACATTTTGCTTTAACTTCCTGAAAATCGTATAATTGAAACTAAGCGCATGTGTGCTTTTGGGCGTGAAGATCTGAAAGGTGTCATTAACTCAAATTTAGTTTAAATCGACTTTAGCTCTTTTTCGTTTTGGCCACAGATATATTAAACTAAAGCTATTCAATTTGTCTATATCAAGAATAAAAAAATAAAGTAAATTAATGTAATTAAAAATTTTAATATTTGGTAGAAGTTTCTTTCATTTTAATTACTTCTTAGCATCTTCTCTTTATTTAATTTACGAGATGTTCACAGATATCCGGGGAAATTGAGTACCAAGCTTATTGAATCGTTTGCCACATTTGAACTGCTTAGGATATACATATAGCCACGGCTGCCAGATTTGACGATTTATCGGCATTTTGACGATTTTGGTGTCCAAAAATTGCTCATTGACGATTTGTACCCTCATTTTGAAGATTTTTTCAAATGACAAATTTTGCACTGATGAACAAAGGTTGGGTTAGGTCGAAAGAAGGATGAAGCATCAAAGATGCAACCTCATATCAGTACAATGTACGATGTACACCTAGGCCACTACAAGCCCCGCTGTGCGCTTCTTAAGAAACGTGGAAATTCAGGTGGGTAGTGCTTCCACTTCCTATAGGTGCTTAGATCTTATTTCGACGAAGGCCTGAAAGTGTGTTCCAGCGACTAATGGACAGAAGTTTTAATTAAGTATTATTTCATGTTTTTTAATAACTTCTTGGATACTTTCGTTTATTTGGTTGACAGTAACTGTTCCGAGTAAATATATGAAAATATAATAGCACTGAAACAAAAGTTTTTAAGTAAAATCACTGTTCGGTATCTCTAAGTTCATGTAGTACCCAATTTTCTTAATTTCGGAATGATTAAATTTCTTATTCCAGTCACGTCTCTTATTCTAGATTCGTGAACTTTTGTAGCATATTCGTATATGGGTAATTCCAAAGTGTTGAACGTGACAGTCGTACGCATCAAAAATGCAATAACATTTTACGCAAAAAATATTTTTACGTTTTCTTAGCCCTTAAATTATAGCACTAATTCAACACTGTTATCTACATATGTTAAAGTGTATAGAGGGCGCGATTCTAGGTCAAAGATAATGGCAAAAGAAGTAGCGGTTCGAACGTGAAAAAACAGAAGTTGGTTTTTTTTGCCATGTATAAAGGCGTAATTCAGCGAAACCTGGCACAATTTTTTAGTCAAACTACTTTCAGAATTTTACGTAGCAATGTAACATTAAAATGTCTTGGTTTAATTCCAAAATCGTCTGTATTTTCTTTTTTTTAAGCCAAAATCTGAGTCGATACAGGACGGGAGACAGGTGTTTTCATTACAAAAACATTCTTGGCCCCTCCGTGGTACCATGCCAAAAATTTGGTTATAGCCCTAATCTACATCACTTTCTGAGTCGATTTAACTATGTCCCTCAATCCAGCTGGTTGTGTATCCATGTAACCTTGTGCTTAAAGTACAGGTCGCAATCTTTAAGGCAAATCGGTGAAATTGTGTACACTACTACTGAAAATAGTAAGAATCGGCCCATAACTTCACAGGGCCCACATACATACTTCTTTCCGGAGCAGTGTTTGAGCCTATAAACTTTCTTACTACGTTGATATTTAGATTAAATTTGTAACAAACTCATTTTGTTGCAATCTTAATCATCTTACCAAATTTAATTGGAATCGGTCCATATTTGACAATAGCTCCCATACAAATACTACTCCTTTTATAGCTTTTAATGCGACAAATTTCTTATAAATGTTGGTATAAATATAAAAATTGGCGACGATAACTTTTGTTATAGCTGCTATGTCTTATTAAATATTGTGCTGGTAGGTCCAAAATTTAACATATATCCCATTTAAGCCCTCTTCCTTAAATCACTGACGGACAAACAAATCTCATATAGATGAAGATATCTAAAATATATTTGACACAATGAACTTTCACATGAATCTTACCCCCTATCATAATTTTTTTTCCGGCGGGTTCGTGATTTCCCAGGGGTCCCAAATGGGGTACACTATCTAAAATGTGTCTTTGTATTGTAGGGTATTAAATGCTCGGGCTTGACCGACTTTACCTTCTTACTTGTTTTGTTTTTGTTATTATTGAATAAAAAAGTGTTTTGAATTCTTACTATGTATGCTCTTTTAATTTTTAGCGAAATTTTGGTACAATTTATATCAATTTGGTACACTATTGCCATTGAGACGGTACAATTAAAGAATTTACAGATCCCAACAGTGTCACTCACTACTGAAAAATAAAACGAATAATGTATTTTTATGAACAGGGAAACCGTAAATATTCAATTGCATGTTTTTCCTTATGCGACTAATTAAGGAAGAAATGTTATACCTATTTTTTCGTTTTAGCGCTTTTGTGAATTTTGAATATTACAGCAGTTTTTGCATGTTGTAGTAAAAAGAGCATTTTGCAGCTCATTTCAGTGTTACCACCAGCAAGATTCAAAATTACACTTGAGATGAAGCAAAATTACCCGATTTAAATGAAATTATACCTGATATAAAATTTAAGTTTTATTAAATAAAAAGACATTTACAAAGAAGCAAAAACACAACAAACTCATTAAAACAAGATCAATTTATTTATTTAAATTAACAAAAATAACATAATAAAACATAAAATAAAACTGCTAAAATAATGAGTTTAACTTCCACATTTTGTTGATATATCTTGGGAAGGTTTAAAATGTTCCTTATCATAGCTTTATAATGGATTCTTTTTAGCCCCATAGAGCTTACGAAAGGTTAGCTGTCAAAGGAACTGGCATACTATTTTCACTTTTTGATCAGGCACATCATCATGAATAGATTCATGCTTGAACAACGCCACCAAATTATCCAAATAGGTATACTTTGAAAATCAGCCATCGATTTCGCAACTTAAAGGTGACTTCATGATTTAAATGACGGAACTTTTTTTTCAAAAATGAAGGCAATGTGTTGATTTAGAGAAAATAAACTGTCAATTAGACTTCAAGGCCGTGCGATGCGACACTTATTGATTGTTTTCCGTAGGGCTGTGAAGTCAGTGGTTAGTGCTGATAAACCAGCAACAATCGGTGTCTTGGAGGTCAACATTGTTCATTTTATTCGAAAAAGAGAACCAAAATTGGACGTCTGCAATGCGCTTCGTCAAGGACATGCGCGGTGTCTATTTGTTTTAAATCAGTTTCAAATCGTAATGCCGTGTATCAATCTGCGATTAAAATTTATTTTTTTTTGTGTTGTCTACCATTTTAAGTTTCATGGTCTTAAAAAATACCCTTTATAGCTTATTTAGTAAACAAAATGCCTGCAGAGTTTTATACAACTGTCCTTTTCGTAATTCAGTTTTACAACTGTAAAGGGCGTTAAATACCTATTCTTTAAACTAAAGCATTAAAAAGTAGCAAGATAGGAATAAAATTAATTATATTTTGCAATATTGGAAAAATCTTTCCCCAGGAAAGTTTTTAGTTTAAATAACTTTTTTCAATAGACTTCAGGTTCTAAATCACTATGATAGGCATCTTTATCCAAATCTAAGGGTCCATCTTGCGACATTCATTACCAAACATTTACAAATATACGGGGGTGTTCTGGAAATCGAAATCGCAAAACACAAACGCAAGAATTTTGAACTTCGTTTTTGAATAAGATTTCTGTAATAAAAGAATTTTATGACAAATATTATACAAAGTTTTCTCTATTAAACGGAATTTTATAACAAAGATTATAAAAATTAGATTAAAAGTGTATTAAAAACAACTTTCAAATTCTTGCGTTTTGCGTTTTCGATTTCCAGAACACCCCTCATATGTATGTTTTATGATTGAAGTAGTTTCTTAAAAAGAAACCGAGACTTTGGTTCAGAAGGCTGTGCATTTCTTAGCAAAAATATTAAAAAAGAAATAAATGGCATCACTGAAATCGAATCTTGATTGAATTTGTGCATCTGAAGTAAAAATTTCAAATAACACCTGAATTACACCTAAGAGAAATTACCCACGCTCTACCCACGACCGTAAAAATTATACCAAATTCGGGTAATTACCCACAAAGTGGCAACACTGGCTCATTTTCAAGTTTTTGGCTTAAAAAAATATTTATTTGATGAAATAGGTATATAACGAAATTTAATTTTATGAGGTTAGGTCTTAATTTTTTTAATAAAGGAACTTCTAGGTGTCTTATTTTATTTCTTTAATTTCCTCCATTTTTAAGTCTAATGGTCCCAACAATTAAATATTGCTTCCTCCGACTAAATTGTATGTTCTTCACTCTAACAAAATTCTTTTAGAATTCTTGGTGGAGGGTATCAAAGATTCGGCTCAGCCGAATTAAGTAAGCACTCTAACTTGTTTATAAAGCAATAATAATTTTCTCTTTCTCATTATTATTTCTCTTTTTTTTTCTTTTATTTATAGGCAGAAAATTCTAAAAAAAGAAATAAAAGAAACTACAACAACAGCCATATAAACTGTGATTAATTTGAATTATGTTTTCTTCTTCATAAGATACTTTATCAATTGTTTAATGTTATTATTTATTTAAAACAAAACCCGAACAATAACAACAAAAACCATAACAAAACAACAACAAGATCCACAATAAGTGACAATTATCAATATTAACAGTAAATCAAAACGTCAACCAATATGATTTCACACAGTCCACCCATCTTTAGTCATAGCCCACCCGTTAGTTTTCTAGCAGACTTCATGAGTAATCGTCAAAGTATAAAGTGAGTACCGACGGTGCTTTTACTATCAAAAAAATATTAAAGCTAGATACCTATAATCACTAACAATATTCATGCATTTTATAAAAATTGTTACTAAAATAAATTAAATAAAAAAATATCTGTCATTTATATATACTCATCATAAAAATGATTATAAAAATCGTGTAGTAAATAAATCAGTTTTAACAAAACGCAAAAATTCCACATTTTTAAGTTTTTTTTTACTGAAAACTATTTCAAATTTTAAAATCTTTATAGCCAGTGTTATTTATAAACTTTCCCAATGTCAATTTCATATTGTGTTGTTATAATATTTAGTATATTTAATATAATGGTTGAGACAAGAACTTCCGAATATTAGTGAAAAGTAAAGAGTAACAAAATATTAGTGTTTATTATTTTAAATAAAACTTATGAAATTCAAAACAAAAAGTTGAAATTACAATATTATTGAAATAAAAAGTCTTAATTCTAAAACGCAACGTTTCGATTGGGTTTATACCTATCAAAGCGAATTTATTTACACTGAATC
This sequence comes from Pollenia angustigena, assembly GCA_930367215.1. Lineage (NCBI taxonomy): Eukaryota > Metazoa > Arthropoda > Insecta > Diptera > Polleniidae > Pollenia > Pollenia angustigena. The sequence goes on from OV884058.1 coordinate 48,810,061, forward strand.
GGATCAAAACGCAATAATTCCAAATTTGTTTTCTAAGAGTGAGTTTTGGCTTTAAGATAAAACCAGGATTAAAAGTTTGATCAGTTAATCTTATAATAAAATTAATCTACCTTTAATCGTCTTTTACGTTTTTAAGTGAAATTTAAACCATCTAATGGAAAAAAAGGTTAAGTTCACATTAGTTAACCAATACACTTTTTCTGGGCTTAATGCTTTGGTTAACTAATGTGAACTTTTCGTATTGCCATATGAATTGATAACGTGCTATGTATGTATAAATATGGTAGTTTAAAACAAATGTCTTGTCATTAAATTATTGTTAGTAACGTGAAAAAAGAAGAAAATTCGAAAATTTTGTATTGTATTAAAAAATTATCATATTTACTGCCTGTTTTTAGAACAAAAGCGCAAAATTCGTTCGTTTATTTACATTTAAAAATTTGTATACCCTCCACCACAATGAGTTGTGAATTTTGTGAGTTGAGCGCAAAATTCGTTCGTTTATTGACATTTCAAAATTTGTATACCCTCCACCACAATGAGTTGTGAATTTTGTGAGTTGAGCGCAAAATTCGTTCGTTTATTTACATTTCAAAATTTGTATACCCTCCACTACAATGAGTTGTGAATTTTGTGAGTTGTGAATTTTATTATTCATCTCAGACCCCATAAAGTATATATATTCTGGGTCCTTGAGTAATTATAAGTCGATTAAGCCATGTCCGTCTGTCCGTCTGTTGAAAACACGCTCACTTTCGAAAAACTCAAAAGAAATAAAAAAATTTGGTGTCAAATTATTTGTAATTATCCTAAGCAGTTTGCGATTGAAATACAGCAAAATCGGTCCAGTAGGATCAGAGCTAAGAATCAAAATTTTGTTAAAAAAAACTAACATAAATGGTGGAATAATGCACAGAATTATATAAGATTTGGCGAAAATTTGTTCATAATTTACTGTAGGCCCCATATAAGCCCTACTTCCGGAAAACAGTATAGTACGCCTAAAACCCTAATTTACAACGCTATCATAACAAATTTTGGCACGTCACAGTTTAATAGGACTAGAAATGACACTGTAAAGTTTCGTGAAGATCGGTCAATAATTTACCCTAGGCCCCATATAAACCCCACTTCCGGAAAACAGTTTCTATCATAACAAAATTTGGTACATCACAGTTTTATAGAACTAGAAATAAGACTGTGAAATTTCGTGAAGATCGGGCTATAATTTACCCTGGGCCCCATATAAACCCTACTCCCGGAAAACAGTTTAGTACGCCTAAACCCGTAATTAACAATGCTATCATAATATAAATTGGTACGTCACAGTTTTATAGGACTAGAAATGACACTGTGACATTTCGTGAAGATCGGTCCATAATTTACCCCAGTAAATAATTAAATACGCCTAAATTCGAAGCAGATATAGATATTGCGGTAAACTTTCTTCCAGCTTAGCTTTATATGGGCAGAAAAAATGTTATGCAATTTTGTGATATACGGTTTATAATTTACCTTAGATCCCATTTTAGCAGCCTTCTGAAATTCACTGCAAATGCAAAAACTGATTGCTCCGCTGTATTGAAATTTTTGTTTTTTAATACCAGAAACCACTCTGCAGAATTTTGTGATGATTGGTTCAGTGCTTACCATGGCTCCAATATAAATTGCTCTCATGAAAATCAATTGCTTACGAATCATGATATTTTACTCAAGCTATTTAAAATTGCTAAAAAAAAAAAGTATTAAACTTTCTGATTGTTGGTCAGTAATTTTATAAAGGTCTAAACCGCAACCAATTTTAATGCAGATGTCTGTTTTTATAAAGATAATAATAAATAGACATACAGATAGGTATAACTCCAAAAACAATCGAACTGTCGGTGGAGGGTATCAAAGATTCGGCGCAGCCAAATATAGCACTCTAACTGGTTTTTGTTTTAAATGTAAGTTTAAACAAAAGAATTTTGCGCTCGTGTTCTAAAAATAGTTCTTCAATAAATAAATAAACTAGAAAAGGAAACAAAACGATCAATATTTGATCTAACTTGATGGAATAATTAATAAAACCTGTTGATGGATGAAAGGACACCATTGAATGTTTCGTTAATCGGAATTTTTAAAACAATTCTTCTTTGTCATCAGATAAATTAAAAAGATTTGGATCTGTTCTTATTGCCCTTGGTTTACAAATAATTGTCGTATATTATTAAGTCTTTGTTATTACATATGTTTATAAAAAGTATAGTTTACTAATTTTCTACAAATTTGCTTACAAACATATGTTCTTTCATAAAAAAATTTCTTTTTATTAGACGTTCAAAGATTAGTTTTAATTCAATTGCTGGTTCTAAATTACTAAAAAAATAACTGCCAGACAAATTAATCTATTTATGAATTGTTTAATGAGCAAACTTACAGTCATTAGTTTATTATAAGTAAACTAAAATTATAACTATTGGTTAACATTTCATATTTACAGTATTTTGGTTAACTAAAATTTTTTTATCTGTGCAATAAATGGTAACTCTATCAAAATACTAAGTTTCAATGTTGGTAGCAGTGTTTTTGTTTACATTTTTGTTATTTCTAAAGATAAAAAAAATTCCGAAATGTTATAGAAAACAACTGTAGTCTAATACCATGTTCACACGGATAGCAATATTCGTGTTTCGCTCTCTTATTCCTGTTTCGCACCCCAAACATGATTGAAACGACTTGTTTTCCCATACAAAATTTTGAGAGCGAAAGAGGTCGTTTCATTTTGAAACAGGCTGCGAAACAGGAAAAATTTACTATCATCTCCAATTTTGATAACATTTATCGTTAGTTTATCTGAACTAGGTCTCAAAAATCAAAACAAAGAAAAAAACAAAATAAAAATTGATGTTTAATAAAATAAAGTGATAATTATAATGCTGGGTACACACTATGCAATACATTTACGCAAATTAGTGAATTAAATTCATTTTCATTCATTTCAGATTGCATCAACATCAAAACGCTTTGATATTTTGAGGTTGCATTGAAACAGATTGCATGTAGGTTGCACTGTGTGTACCCAGCATTACATAATAATATTAATAAGGGCCATTATTACAACTTGAAGTTAGCTAAAGTTAAGATTAAATTGACAGATAATAATGTGTTATCTGTCAAAAAGCGTCTGTTAACTGTCGGATAACAGCTAACGCCAAGTTATAATAATGGCCCTAAAAGTGTTAAATAATATATGTTTAAGTTTTATTTACTTTTTTTATTCATTTAAAAAAAATAACACTAACAACACGAAAAACAATGTGAAAATGAAACAAGAATGAATCGTATGAACAGCATGTTTGGCAAACTAGTTTCAAAGAGCGAAACGAGTGGTCATAACGTCGTATGAACATAGCATAACAAGTAGTTAACCAATAACATTTGATGGCTTAACTAATGGTTAACAAAAAGCTGAAAATAATATTTTATTGATATTAAACTAGAACAAGACTTTAAAAAATATTTTAATCTTTAAATTATTATTTTTTTTTCATATATCCAAAAAATTGTTAGAGTGGAGTTTTAGCGTTTTGTTATGGAACTCCTCATTTAAACCTTTAATTTCATAACATTATCAGAAAAGCATTAGTTTGACAATTTATAAAAAAAAATCTACAGGAAATTGATCTGTTAGTTTTTAATTTTGAGCAATTATTTCAACTTAACATATTGTTGCAATTTAAAGAAGAATTATATGCCAAGCTTAGTAGAATCCGGATCATTCTTAAAAACCTGTAAGCAGAATTTATCGGCTGCTGTTTCTATTCAGAAATATTTCTGAAAGTTTTCCTATTAAGTAAAGTTTTTTGATTTTTTTAATCTTTGCATTATTACGTTTTAAAATTCATCCGTGGATTAAATTTTTTTGTTAATCTATTGTTCCAAAAAAAAGACTACTGTAACTACAATTACATAATTAACTAGAGTTAAATCTTAATTATTGTAACACTTCTTATTTACTCTGCTACTATCTCGAATTTACAATAGCGATAACGTAAACGTCATTATAAAATCCAAATTCCTATTATTCTACTGATGAGTATATTATATGTATGTATGTATGGATGTATGTATGTATTTAAGACTGCGATAACAAGCCATCAATTGTTCTTAATGGAAAATTATTAAATGTACTTCTTTTTTACCATTCTTGTACACTAGGTACTCTTTTACCCCCTTATTCATAAAAAATAATTCAGGGGCGTTACCGCGTATTTCGATTCGAAAGAAATCATTTACGGATTCGAACAATTTGTACTGTGTATTACGATTTTCGTAATATTTGTTTCGAATAAACGGACGTTTTTCATACTTTATTGAAAACAAAAAATCACTTTCTTAAAAGCCACTCTCTATTACGAACAAAAATTGTTCATCAAATTTCCCATTTTTTAAAAAATACAACCTCTGTCATCGTTTCGAACGATTACGAAAATCGTAATACACAGTACAAATTGTACGAATCCGTAAATGATTTCTTTCGAATTGAAATACGCGGTAACCTCCCTGTTTTATAATATAAAATGTATCTTATAAGCCTGTTATTAACATGAAATATTTTTATGAAAGTGTTCGAAAATAAACAATACATTATTTAACGTTCGGCTCACACACCCAGGAACGATATCTATTTTGAAGTGATTGTGTAGACATACACAACCCTTAATACCGTTCGTAACTATTTTCAAGAAAGAACCGAACTTTATTTAATGTTCGGTTCTTCGTTAAAAAACAGAACAATTGTAGTGATACTGTATACAAACATTAATTTTAATGTTCTTTAATGGTTTTTTCGTGTGTGTATTTTGTTTTTTTTTTTTTAAATGTTTGGTTTTTTTACCAGCCAAAAAGGACGAACATTAATGACCCGAACCGAACACATTGAAGTTTGTGGATTTAAAAAAAAAACGAACTTAATTAAATGTTCACTTCATTTATTGAGTTTGATAAAAACAGTTATATTTTTGTGTTCGAAAGTTGACTAACAGGGAAACATTATTTTTTTATGATTTTCTACACAAACACTATTAGCGTTTGTGTTTTCCACAAATCTACCGAACCGAACATTAAGAAACGATATTTAGTGTTTATTTTCGAACACTGGTTTTAAAGCCAGTTTTTTACTTTAAAATCAGCAATTAAATTAAAATTAATCTTTGAAAGTAGTTTTTGAGGAAGAATTTAAAAATATTTGAAAGAGAAAACGTTACGAACTTTCAGGGGCCGAATGCCGTCGATATCGATCGAAATTACAATACAATTTAAATGGAAATTACGATCGATATCGAATGCCGTCATTTTGCCACAGATATGTGATGAAAATAGGTCGATTTCAAAACGATCGTTTTAAAAGGTGTTATGAATTTCTAGCAATTTTAAATCCCGTTTCACCAATTTCACCAATTTATTTAATTAATTTTTATGTCAAATAAAATTAGTTTTAATTTTTGTAAAACATAAAGTTGAATTAAAATAAATAATACAAAATTAAAAAAGAAAATAAAGACAGAAAAAACATATAAGGAAAACGTATTAAACATGAATATTATAAGATGCTGAAAGCAATGCTTTAGGTTTTAAAATCTTCGTTTTCGAACAAGACTTTTATCACATACCTGATTAATATAGAATCTGGATTTAGGGATGAATCCCTTAAAACTTCTTTAAACACCCAAAATTAATAAAATTTAAATTTGATTATATTAAAATCTACCCAAAAACGGGAAGTTTAAGTCCTTATTTATTCATAAACCTGGCTTAGGAATTCATAAAAATTAACATTTGTACTGATGTTTGTAAAACCTTAAAATATTGGATGGCTGCCCATGTAAACCTTGTGCGCAAAAAACAGGTCGCAATGTTAGACATTATTTGACGAAATTTTTAACATAGATTCTAAGACAAGGACCAGGGGCATACAAGCTTCTTTCCAGGATAGGGCCTTTGTGCTCATAAACTTTAAATGGCATAACTTCCCAAACAATGTTGGAGTTCTCATGAAAATTGTCGATAATAACTTAAATGATAGTAACTATGTCACGGCAAAATGTTGTCTTGGTAGGTCCTATATAAACCCCCATTCTAAAATCTCATAAAGATGAAGATATCTAAATAATATTCGCCGCAAAGAACTTTTACATGAATCTTACTGCCTGTTTTAAAACAATTTCAAAATTTGTTTTGTTTTAAATGTTAGTTAAGAGAGTCACTTTTGCACTCGCGTTCTAAAAACAGGTGGTTAACCTCATAAAATAATTTTGTTCAGGCGGGTCCATGATTGTCCATGGGTCGCAAATAGCTAACTCGCAAAAATTGTTTTATATACTGTGGTGTAGGTTATCATATGGTCGGGCTTGACCGACTATACTTTCTTGCTTGTTTATGCTGCTTTATTTCTTGGGTAGATAAATTTGTTTTGTCACTTATTGCAGTCAGCCTTCAAATTGGTTTCAGTGTATTATAATTTATGTATTTTTTACAAATACAATCTTTATTTTAATTAAAGTAGGATAAAACTATAATATTATATTGCCGAAATCATTATTTGAACGGCACTTGACACGATGGTTCTGCCTGCCTGCATGTAGACATTTGCCATAATGTAGGTACATTAATTCACTTCAAATAAGGTCAATTAAAAAAATCAACAACCAAAACTTATTAAAGTTTTTTTATTGTTATTTAATTTTTTTCGACAGATAATGGCAATCAATAACAAATATTTTAGATAAGATTAAAAATTAAAAAATATTCCTTATCTTTATTTGAACATACAAACATACGAATACAGAGTTCCTTCTATTCTTACAAGAACAAAATAAAAACTGGTAAAAAAATTTTAACAATACTCCTTAATGAAAGTAAAAGTGATAAAATGACATATGAAAGCAAGATAAATTCGAATATCAGCATGTTTAAAGAAACATTAAAAAATACCATTAAAAATACATTTTTAAAACAACTAAATATAAATTTACTCCTATTATTATCATTTGAAATAACATATACATACATATGTACGTAAAACAATGAATAAAATATATGTATGCAGATGTTCTTTTAAAATGCTTAAAAATCAAAGTAATTTTTGGGAATACAAAATTTTAATTAAAAAGATTTTGTTATTCGTGCTTAATTCCCAATTTTTATTCTTGATAAAAACACTGAAATTTATTGTTGATGGGATAAGCTATTCCTATGCGCATTTCACTGGTTGCTAAGGCCAGATCGTCAGGAAACTTCATCCAAAGATTTTAGAAAAACTAAAGATATTAAACCAAATAAAACTGTTAAGCGTTTAAGAATTATAAGCAACAGTTCTACTTGTAACAATATCAAAGTTTAAACAAAAACATCAATAATAAACAGTGAGTTTATCTTTTCTTACATTCCCTACTAAAACCACTTAAAAACTTCTGACAGTTGCATATTCAGCTACAGTTTTATAAACACTTAATCTCCGTTTTTAAGCCTGAAATGTAACTCTGCCTGCGTTTTAGTTTCGATAAGAACTGTGTGTAGCTAAAAAAAAACTTAAATGAAATCAAGGTTCGTCAAGTTATCTGGCAACACTCAGTTTGCAGGTACGCAGCTAAAAAGAAATGCAATCGAAGTTTTGGACGTTTGTCATCTGTCACAAGGATTTTCAAATACAACAAGTGGAGACTTTTTCGTCCACTTAAACAAAAAAAATGTACCCCTAGGGGAAAGGGAACTAACACCAAACTTATCACGTGACAGTTCTAAAGTGATAAGGACCGGTTCTGGTTTTAACGCCTTAACATGGCGATGTCCTAGGAGGGGGTTAATTGCCACCCTTTTTTGATACTTTGTAACAGGTCACTACCCAATAAAAATTTGTATTATTTTGCGAAGCACTAAAGGTACATTTAAAAAATAAGCGCACAATTATGCGCTACGCAATAAGACATACTCAACAACAAACTCTCAACAACTTAAAAAAAATAACATTTCAAGTGCTACGGCATTCCCTTACTACGAAGCAGGTTTGTAAGGGAGAAAACTAAAAAATAACTGTATCAAAACATTCAGTGTGTAAAGATGATCGTTACATCCAACAATGTTTATGTGCGCTGAATAATGCGCTTTATGTGTCACAAATGTATTGCTTCAAAGTGGGAACTCGCCAATAAAATTCATGTCTTTTTTGATAAAAACAATGCCTGTCGCAGATATTATCCCGAGTGAACCATTTTAATAAAATAGATCTCTTTCATATAAAGTAATATAAACAGATAGCATAGCCCGCACAAAACCCAGTCCCATGACTAGTTGTGTGTCAATTTCCTTTCCTCTGGAGTAACTCTACTCTATCACCAGTACAGCGATTTGTTTTGTTTCGGCCTATCACAATTCAGTCCATTTTATTATAATATTCTGTTCACTGGTCACCGGATTAGTGCTTTAAGAACAATTGACACAAATTTCCCGTAGGGATGTGCTAAAGGGGAAAAAGTCACGGAATATTTGACATTTATAAACCGAAAGGTTACATATTGATAATTTATAATCAAAAAAGTTTAATAATGTTTGTGCTACTTTAACGAATAAATAAGGAATAAAAAATAAACCATTCTAATGATTTGGCAAACATACTTTTTGTTTCTGTTTGACAAACATTAATTAACAATTTTTGTTATCAATGAATGCAGACGACGATAGTGCTGCGGCAATTTCGCCCGATATTTATTTAAAACAGAGGGGAAATATAAAAGAATGGAAAATAATTTGGAGTAAAGAAGGGTTTAAACAATGAGCTGTTTTTGGGCAAATAATGTTGCTTAAAAAAATGGAATTAACGGCTAAAAATTATTTTAATGCTTCTTCTTCTTCTACTTCTTTACTCAACAAATAAAACAAAAAGACATGGTACATACATACATACGTAATTTATCGGGTTTTAAGGGCAAAACATGTTTGTAGAAATAGTTAACATTTTGGATGCTTGTCAAACTTTTTGTGGTGTCTAGTACGAAATGTGGTGTCAAGTACTAAAAGTGGGTGTGCCAAATAATTTTATTAGTATATCAACATGCTGCCAAAATATGTATGCAAAAAGAAAGAAGTGTAATATAGAAACACTTTGGCAGCATGTTTATATACTAATCAAAATGTTTGGCACGCCCTCTTATTATGGGTGGAATATTCACCCTTATCGTGTTTGGCGTATTTAAAATACGCCTACGACTGTTTCGTAATAGATTAAAGAGAACGTGAACTTATTTCCTTTAATCTATTACCAAACAGTTGTAGGCGTATTTTAAATACGCCAAACACGATAAGGGTGATTGTACTATTGTACAAACAGAACATCTTGTGAATTTAGAAATCTAGTCCATATAACAATTTTAAATAGTTGTCCTTGATTACCCCAAGCGTTTATTTGGAATTTTAACGAGCATTGTAATAAAGTTTGTTTATAATTTGAAAAAGCTCTTATATATCGTCAAATCCCGAAAAACTTTAACACGAGTTTTAAATTGCTTTCAATGACGCTGTAGTCATAAAAATATTTACTACATAAATAAATAAAAAAAAAAATAAATTGGTCATATGTCTCAAGCCATTGCCAAAAAAACTCTTTTACCTTTGAAATATCATAAGCAATAACAATATTGTAATGGAATTCGTGACATTATAACTTGTTACTTGTAAATATAAAACAATTTATGGAGATGCAAAAAATTTTTAATTATCAAATATAAAAAGTGGATTTCATAAAAAAAGGACGGTAACAGATCATTGTTTATAGCCAAAATTCCAAAATCATTAGTATTATTTCTTTGTTTTCATTTTTTTAAAATATTTTTCTGCATTTTTTACAGTAAATAAATTTTCACTAAAAACTTATGACACAAACATTCACATGACAAAAAAAATTGTCGTCATTTCCGGAGGCGTTATTTTTGCTAAATTCTTTGCCAATTATCTAGAAATTTTACGAAAATGCAATAAAAATAAAATAAATACATACAACATAAATAAAAAATTCTTTGTTTATTTAAAAGAAAAATATTTTAGTAAAACCTCAAACTGCAAAACTTTGTTTCATATGAACAATTGCCAATAAAAATATCGTGATCCCATTTTAAATGAAACAAACAAATCTTAATTCTTTTCTTAAGTTCTCTAAAAAAAAACAATCGTCAAGCATTTGCTTTCACTATTTTTAATTAATAATAAATTATTGCATGTAGATCACCAGACAAAACGAGGGCGGGCACACGCTAGCCGCTCTTGCCCCTGAAACACATTTTACGGGTTGAGAATTATAGTTGTATCCCAAATATATGACGTACACGCAGGCAGCATCACCATCATCAACACTTTTTCTTGTAGTTTGTTGCAAAATTTTGATGATGATTTCGAATTATAAAAATCTTTTTAAATTTGTATCTTAATGTTTTTGTTTTAGTTGTGATTGAAAAAAAGAAAAATTAATTTATTTTAATTTTTGCCTTGATCTTGAGCGGTTTTCAATTTTATTTGTTTGAATTTCTTTCGAAGTAAAGAAAATAATGCAACCATCGAAAAAAAACAGACATAAGCCGACGGGCTTAATATGCAAACCGGCTAAATCCACTTTTTAAGTAAATTGAGATTTTGATGCCGTGTGGTAGAGAAAGATACGCCTCGTCGACCAGCATGTAGTTTTTCTCCAATTTGAAGTGAACCAACTATCAGCCATGTCACAGAGTACAATTCCGTTCGGAAGCGAAGAAAACATATTTGTTTATTTATAGAAAATGTATGTTGATGCTTTGTTGGCCTTTTAAATACAGAAAACTCCTATTCCGATCATGAAAACAAAAAACGGTTTCATTCCTAAAAATGTTATCGTCATTTTCTGAAACACCAAAATACGGAATGAATTTCGTTTCCGAACGGAATTGTACTCTGTGACACGGCTGTATATTTTTTGGTTTTTCTTTCATGCTGAAATATAAAAAGTTTTTTGTCTCTCCTGTAAAATTTACTGAAAGGAAGTTATTAGGTTTGCATATTAAGCCGACGATATGTAGTTTATTCAAAACATTTTCTTAAACAGCTTTTTTGACATCGATGAAGTCACAATTAGAAACTTTCAATGTTTTAAAACCTTAAGTTCAAGGATGTGTGTGAAACGGTAGCAAAGTACTCATGGAAGTAAATTTTTGACACTGTTGAGGGGAATAAAACTTCACTAGCCCTGGGGGCTAGTATAAATTCTGACATAAGCGTAGAAATTCTTGACAATTTTAATTCATCATAGAACTTTGCTACCGTTTCACACACACCCTAAATTGAGGATTTTGATGTCATAATTTTCCAAATTTGCCACCCTGAAATTTCCGAAAATTTCGAAAGTATTTTCCCCAAAAATCCTAAGCAATTTTTTTGTTTTGCTAAATACAAACCCTAACATAATAATAATATAAACTTATTTATTGCAATGTCGATATTCCACAACTGATTACATCTTTGTATATTATATGCCTGCTAATCTTCGATCTGATTTCCTAACATTTGTTTTGCACACATGAATTTGGCATGTCAAGACTGTTGCCGATGTTTTGTTCTTTTTTAAACAGCGTTGTTCAAACATTTGTCTGCACAAAGATGTCTTACATCACTGCGATATTGCTATATAAAGGCCCAACCAGCAGCCGTATTCTGTAATTCGCTAAAGCTAAATCTCTATCGCTAAAAATCTAAAAAATTGGTTTAGCGGTTTTTGGCTACGAATGCAATTCTGTAACGTGCATTGCTAAATTTGGCAATGCCATACAAATTTCATTCGCCGCAATTTTAACTTTAAATGTCATCGCTAAAATTTTTCAATTTTGTGTTCTCTAAGGCATTTTAGCGATCGATATTTAGCTTTAGCTAAGCGAATTACAGAATACGGCTGCAGGATGTGCATTAGCTGGCTTAAGCAACTGTCCTAATACATAAAAATCATATGTATGTGTCAAACCAAATTGAGATTTAGGAAACTTTTTGTTAAGTTTTACGAAACTGTCGTTTGCTTAAGAAATGTGGCGCACTGATCGGACATTCCATACAGAATCAGATGTTTTTTTTTGTCTTATTTTTATATAATGCATTAGAGAAGCTTTTCGTTTATTTATGATAGAAGCTTAAGCTTGCTCATGCACATTCTGGTTAGTCCTTTAATTGTTGATGCTTTTGCCATGGGTTGTTTCTCACAAAAAAGATCTTGAACAAACTATTCCGCCAATGTTTTGTGCTTGTGCACACAATATAATGGCTTATGAAGACGGGGCGTAATGTTTTATATAAATTTAGAAAGCATTACCCTAGATCTACACTAGCCATCAAATTATGTGTTGAAAAATTGTTCAAGGCAAATTGCTTATGTTTGAGGGTGTAAAAACATGAGAAAAACTTCGATAATGATGAGACGGGTTCTAGTTTCAACACTTTCTATTAATAAGACCTATCACTTTTACATGGGGTTGTCATTAGAGGGGGTTAATTGACACACATCTATTCTCAATAGACGTGTTTAATGAAAGTTAATACAATTTAAGAAGCAAATTTTAGAAAGTCCCAAAAAATGCGTCACACCGCCAGTGAAGACTGTACTGTAATTCATTACTTTTTCTACCGTTTTGTTCTTCATATCCAGTTAAATATTTGGTTCTTCTTTCAATGGTCATGAGTTCTTTCTTCTTGTACCTGTTCTATTTTCACAACTCCCAGGACTAGTCTGTTGGACCAATTGACTCAAATTTCCCGCAGGGTTAACACTAACATAATGTTAGAGTTAATTGTAAGCATTTCATGTCAGTTGTAGACTGGATGTTATAAAAAAATATCACAGACATTTTTATATGTTTTATTCGTAATAAATAAAAAGAATCAACAACTTGATCATTAAAAAAATATAGTATGTATGTATTTTTCAAAAATTGAAAACATTTCAGCGCTTAGCAACAACAAAAAAAGAATAAATTTAAATATATTTCAATAAAATATGATATAAGAGAATCAGCTTTTCTGGCATCATAACACAATTGAGTTACTTTTTTCAAATCTTCTTGTGCTAAGTCTTGTGCTTTAATAAAATTTCACAAAAACAAATTAATCGAATCATGTTTTCATAAATTTGTACTAGAAACTTAATTGAATTCAATTTACCGACAATATTAACATACAAAAAAATACAAACCTGTGAACTTTGCAAATTTATAACAAAAAAAAAAATGTGTAACTATTTTGCCTTTTTATTTCTTCTCATTTTAGTTGTAATGATGAACATAATCGTGCTTCACGCTATTGCCGTCCCCAAGTTATAACTCTCGCCTCTAAGGCCATGGTCAATAATGCTCATCAGCGTTCCACTAGTCCCAATTTTGGTGCAACCAACTATATAACTAGCAATCGTTTGATCAGCAATAATTTTAACAACTCAAATTCATTTACTCAATTCAATAACGGTTCAAATTTTTCTCCTGATATGGGTCGCCGTTTAGAACGTGTTGTCTCAGCGCCTTTGATACATATACAACCAAAATCATGTTTACGTCGTAAATCCTGCCTACATAAATCTACCCCTGACTCTGTTGAGGTAACAGATAAAAATACTGATACGGATAATTGTACGAACCAAAAAAGGTAAGAAGAGATTTCAATTTTTAAATATAAACTAACATTATACTTTTGAGTTTAAAGTCAAAACTTCAGTGTATGTAGGTATAATCAAAGTATATTTATACCAAGTACATGCAAGTCTACAACAATTCAACAATAAAAAAACAACATTCATTTTGTTTGTGTAAAAACATTTGATACTGTCAAACAGCCAAACATAAAGAAAACAAAAAAAAAAAAAAAAAATCATAGCGCACTAAAATGTAAGCAAATTTTGACACTATCGAAAATAAAACAACTGAACAGCTGATCACTTGCATGTACTTGTAATAAATATACTTTGGGTATAATGTTTCCAAACTAAAATTTTCTATAAACAATAAATTTTCTAATGACTTACATACATAGTTGGATTAAAGTTTAACAAAATATTGTGCAAAATTCGTTTGTTGATTTGTAACGTTGCAATTTTGAAATATATGCCTAACTTGCGGTTTGCTTGTATTTAATTTTTAAATTACGCAGTTGCTACGCTAGCTACTAATTGCGAATAAGATCTATGTATAACTATCATGTCACAGAGTCACAGGAATGGGAGTTTTATGTATCTGAAAGGCCAAAAAACTATCAAAATACACTTTCTATCAATAAAGAAATGTGTTTTTTTCTTCAGTTCCAAACGGAATCATTTCGAATGGAATTTTACTTTGTGAGATGGCTGCATGTTTTAAATTCTGTTGTATTAGTTCCGACTTAAGTAATGATTTCTGAATATGCGCTATGGCCTTTTAATAAAACAATTTTTATTTTAACTTATTTCAAACTTTAAAATAAATTGTTATCAAAAGTAAAAACACTTCTCGTATTTTTCACACAAAATGTGTTTGATATTATTTTGTTATAAAGGCGAAATAACTTAATGGCGCCACTTGAAATTATTTATTTAAATGTAACCTATATAGAATGTAAATATTATTAATCACAGGCTGATATTAAATAATAAATTAATTATTCAATATATACCTATTACAAATTCAACGTCACTTTCATTATCTTTTTACAATCTACAAATTTATTTATTATGTGCATAAACATATGTATGTACATATTACAATAACAAATACTGTATAATAGAAAAAATGTTTTAAATTTCACTTTTTCAAGAGGGAAAAAGATAAAATTATAAAGTCACGTTTGTCATAGCAAGACTGTTAATTGGTATTTGCAATACTTTAAAGTAAATAAAAGAAAGTACAAGTACGTATGTATGTACTTAATGTAATCGGTTTTTGTGGTAAATTTTAGTTAATTTACAAACAAACATTGAAAACAAAATATTAAGTTCTTATTGATATTAACGCAATTAAAAATTCATTCATATGTACATATGTATATGAAAGTCAATACATACATACATTTGTATCTACCCTGCAGGCAATTCAGTTAACTTTCAATTAATTTAAAGCTAACTATTTCTCAAGTAGTGGTGGTTGACAATTGGATTACTTTTATATGTAATTAACTAACTTTTTTAACATTGCGATGTCCTAGGAAGTAGTCAATTGTCCGACTCTGCATTACTTTCAGTTAACTTAAAAGTTAACTTTTTGTAGCTACCCAGCAAAAACTTTATAAAAATATATAGTTACACAAAGTCAATAAAGTAAATTTTTTTTTATTTTTTTTAATTTTTTTTTTTATTTTTTTTAATTTAATTTAATTTTTTAATTATTTTTTTTTTTTATTTTTTCTTATTTTATTTTACTTTATTTTATTTTTTATTTTTTTTTTCAGTCTCTGGTGGGATTCGATCCCGCAAACTCGGTGCTGATAGACTAGCTCGCTACCAGCTAGTCTACCGGGGCAGTGTAGATTTTGTATTAAAAAACTATGTTTTTTGACTATAATGACATTTTGTTTGCCAATCGACATGGCTCTCTCTACTTAAAATATACAGTGTTTGTATACACTTTGGTTAATGTAAATTTTCCATTGCTTAGTTGTTGGCTTTAAGTTAGTCTATACAAGCTAACTTAAAGTTGGCTTTTTTTGTAGTTAGCTACTCATTTGCCGGCAGGGTATAATCCGACTCAATATTGCCTCAATGTGTACTTTTTTATTTTGTTTAAATGCTTATTTGTATTTTGTACAAATGCTAACGTTTATTTATAGTCTAGACATGAGACATTGTGTCTATTGATAAAAACTTTAAAAAATATCGATTGTAAAATACTACAAACATACTTTAAAATTTAAAGTTTAAATGTATGATTTTACTACACATTAAAGCACTTACAAGTAAATGACTTATACTCTTCACTCTCAATTTCACATAAACACACACACAAATATTGTTACCGCACTCGTTCACCGCTTTTATTTTATTTCGAGTGTATTCTTCAGAGTTGTAAGTGTTTAATTACTTTTTAAAGAAAAAAACACAATATTTAAAAAGAAGAAATATGTATACATATGTATTAAAGAAAATATTTCTCATCAACTTTAAAAAGTTATTAGCGGTTTTCACCCTTTGTATTAAGTGTACAACTCTGTTTTACTTAATACGATTTTATACTACAAAGCGTGAGTGTCTTTTTCATAAGTATTGTAAATTAAAAAGATGCTGAGTGAGGGAGAGAGACAGATATAGTTCTTCAACGGTTTTATTCTGGGTTATTTAACAAACGTGTTTACTACAGCTTTTTGTTGGATTTTTCAACCACAGCCTAGTAAATTTTAGTCTAATACATTTTGTTGTTGCAGTGTTGTAAATCTTAGTACTTTAACTAAATTAATAAGATTCACAAGGTCTACAAGGGGCTTTACTTTCAAGGGTGAAAACCGCTAATGTTTTAGCAATTGTTTGGTTACGAATTTAAGGCATTTAAAAATCTGAAGGTTACTACGTATAAAAGCTTTGTGACCTTTACTCCTAGAAATCATGGGCACTAATAACTATTATTTTTGCGGGACCTGTCAAATTCTTTTGTTATAATACATTGTTGACCAATTATCTTTAAACACAAGATGTCAAATTTAATTGTCAATTGCTTCAATTAGTTATGTATTTTTAAAACACTACAAACAAATAAAAATGAATAATTACTTGCTTTTAAAGCATGAACATAAGTACCCAATAAAAAATAAAGCTTCCAACGAAGCAGGTTTGTAAGGGAGAAACATAAAAGTGTCAGTTACCATTGCGCTTACGGAAGTCATGAATTTTATATGGCGAGTTCCCACTTTGTAGCAATACATTTTTGACACATGAAGCGCATTATTCAGCGCATATAAAAATTGTTGGATGTAACGGTCAGCTTTACACACTGAATGTTTTAATACAGTTATTTTTTAGTATTCTTCCTTACAAACCTGCTTCGTAGTAAGGGAATGCCGTGGTACTTGAAATATTATTTTTTTTTATAAAAGTTGTTGATAGTTCTTTCACTTACATTACTGCATTTCTGTATGTCTTATTGCGTAGCGCATTAGTGTTTCGCAAAATGATAAAATTTACATTACACAAAACCTCTCTTCAGCATATTAAACATATGTATAAGCTTTACCATTGCCAGTTGAACGCAGTTATTCCAACGCGTTAGTTCTTGTGTTAAGACATTACAAATTGCTGTTTGGGTCGGATGGTAAGTCTGGGATCACACTATGAAAGTTTTCTTTCAGAAAGTCTGAGTTTATGGGTGAGAGAGGAGAGAAGAAAAGCATGTTCTCTTCCCCTCTTACCAATAAACTCAGACTTTCCGAAAGAAAACTTTCATAGTGTGAACCCAGACTAAGATAAATTGAGTATATTTTACAACATTGATTTTCATTAGTTAATTCAAAAGGTCAATAACAAATACAAATAAAAAAAAAAAAAGAATAGAAAACTTGAAGGGAAAACACGTATGCAAAGTTAACAATGAAATTACCAAAATCGTTTTAAAATGTCCGTAATAATTTTTTAATTCGAATAAAATCGTGTAAAAACGGAATGAATTTTTTTTCTATATCATGTTAACTTAAAACCATGTTAAACATAATGATAAAGTCAAGGCGGATTCGTTACAGGTGGTCTTAAACCTGATAACCTTTTCTTAAGCTTTATCATTGTTGGATGTCAAAATTTTGTTTCCTATCTTCGTTTCCGTTTTGTTTTGTTTCTGTTTTTGGCATTGTACAATGATTTTACAAAAACCAAATGCTTGTGGTTTTTACATAAGTTGTACTTGTTGTAGTATCCAGATTACCTGTAATGAATTCGCCTTGGATAAAGTAAAAAAAGAATTCATAATTCTCGTCAACTGATTTTTCGGAGAAAAAAAACGTTTAGGAATATAAAAAAGGGTTAAAAATTTTGATTTACTTAAATTAGAAATTTATAAATAAAACAGGTTATTTTATAAAGATCTAGTCATGATAAAAACAGAATGTTTATTCTTCTTTTTAGAAAACTACATCAAAGCCAGGTGCAATTTATCGACTATTAAAGGAATTGGCAGGGCATTGATGGGATTTATGGTACAATTCGGCCCTTTTTGGCACTTTTGAAAGTTGCTTGGCCCTATGGCCCTTTCGCTCTCTTTGGCCCTTCACATATATTTTTTGGTTGTTGGCCATTTTGCATTATTATATTATTATTATCAGGGAAACCGGAAATATGCACCTTGAAATAATTTTATAATATTTTCATATCACAGTATGTACAGACAAATTTTTGAGTGTTTATCTTTGGGGCGAATGAAACCAGAATAAAATGGAGTTACACTGTTAACTAAAAAAAAATTTCTTTGGCCTAAAACATATGTATATGCAAAAAATGCTACAAAGGATAAAAATATGCACTAACTAATCGATGCTAAAATTAGACATAGAAATCTCTAAAACCGATAAATATATTGTTTTTGCCTCCATTGGTCGCAAAAGGAAAAACTTATTTATAATTGCATATTTACGGTTTCCCAGATTTTTGTTAACTTAATAAAAATTTAATTTTGACTAAACTAGGAAAGGTCCAACATTTCTTACAGTTCTAAAACTATGTATGTATAAGCTTTTTTTTATGTACTCTTTTTTATCAAGTTTTATGTGTCAAAATTAAAAAAGAAACGACGCTCTTTTTAAATTAAAGTACCGATATGTAATAATAATTTACAACTCGTTTTATGAAAATTTGTATTTGATTTAATGAAATGTAAATCCTACTAATATTATAAATTTGAAGGTTTATATGTTTGGACATTTAAATGTTTAGATGTTTGTTAGTTTTTGGCTCAGTTACGCGAAAACTGCTTAATCAATTAGGATACAATTTGGTAGACCAAATTCAAATATAGAGAGTAAATCGGGGAAAATTTGGTATTTTTTTCTTTTTGATAAATTTGGTATGCATATTGCATATTGTCCAGATGAAAATATAAAACAATTTTTAAGGGATTTAATTGGTCCCTCGGGATCCCAATTTGCACGAAAAGCGTTCCCGAGAATGTAATACATATCTTGTATTATATTTGATTCCAGAATTCATTAATCTTAACACGGAACATGTCCTAGGATTGTAATAAATTATTTAAATGTATCCTGCGAATGAATTAAATAATGCATTCTTTTTCATAAAAATTTGTAAACGACATAAGGGCAGCAAAAAGTAACGTATTTTTATTAAGAAAATATGTAAAAGAAAAACACGAATAATAGTCACGAACAGAAACAATACATTCCTTGTTCTGCAAATATGGGAATATACGTGGTAATCAATGAATAATTTGTTCTGATAAAATTACCTTCTCGATTCCCATGAATGCATCATTATTATTTCAAAAATAATACATTATTTTTTTAATTATTTATGTAATCAATTCCTCATTTTCCCGCTGGGCTTTTAATTTGTGTAAATGAGAGCGGATTTCAGAGAATAAAATTCTTCTTCTTCTTGCACAAGACAGCCCAGACTTTTTCTTCGTGCAAATTGTGTAAATTGTCAAACAGCTGTAAAACATAAACAAAACAATGAAATGCAAAGGAAAAAAATCACGAACAAAATTTTGGAAAAAGGGCTGTGGAGTAAAATAATGTACTAAAATATAAAGTTTTATGTTGAAATATTAGGAAAATATAATGGTAGTTATTGTAAAAGTGTTTTTATACCCACACCACAATAGTGGAGAGGGTATTATGCATTTGTGCTGATGTGTGTAACGCCTTAAAATATTGGTCCTAGACCCACCTTAAAGTATACCCATAGTCTTAGAATCAGTTTCTGAGTCGAACTAACGATGTCCGTCCGGCTGGCTGGCAGGCTGGCTGGCTGTCCATGTAAGCTTGTGCGCAAAGTACAGGTTGCAGTTTTGGAGATAATTCGATAAAATTTGGGACATAGGTTCTTATTGGCACAAGGACCAAGCCTATTGAAAATGGGCCGAATCGTAGGACCATGAGGGAAGATAGGGGGAAATTTCTACCTCTCAGAAACTATCAAACCGATTTTAATGAAATTTAAAACATAGATAGATCCATATCTATATGGACACATAAGCTATACAGTTTTTCAAAAATAGGACCACAAGGGGAGGTAGGGGGCAATTTCTGCTTCTCACAAACTTTCAAACCGATTTTAATGAAGTTTATAATCATAGATGAATCCATATTAATATGGACATAAAAACATGATGTGTTTTTAAATACTGTGGTGTAGGGTATCATATGGTCGGGCTTGACCGACTATACTTTCTTACTTGTTTTTTTTTTTTTTTTTTTGTTTAATTTTTGGTAAAATTAATTTATTTTTGCAGACAATATACAATTTTTCAAAAGTGGTATAAACTTTTATTGTTTTTTAAAGACTGTCAAAACAATGACTTTTTTTTTGTGCTTAAAATTTGGTTTTTTCTGTTCCCGTACTTTTGTGTAATTTTGTCTCTTTATGAGAGAAATCTTTGCTTGCTCTCATTTTCACGAACTTTACACAAAAAGTAAAGAAACAGAGCTATTATTAAATGTTATTTATGGTGTTTTCTTTTCTACAAAAAAAAATGTGACATTTTATTTTAAAAAAAATGCAATTTGGTGTCTGTTTCTTAAAAATTTTGTTCCCGAAAACTGTGCCTTGTTTTATTCTAAAAAACTCCCTCTTTTCGGGAGCAAAATTTTTAAGAAACAGACACCAAATTGCATTTTTTAAATAAAATGTCACATTTTTTTTGTAGAAAAGAAAACACCATTGGTCTTATTTGACCTTACTTTTAATAATTATTTTAAATTGTTTAAGCTTGAGGTATGCATGATCAAAACTTGGGCCTGATCTTTTCCTGATTTTTAGTATTAAAACGATTTTTCAAAGTTTAATTTCTATAATAAAAGGATTTGGCCATTTCTCAGTCAATTTGGCCCGTTTGGCAAAAAATTAACATTTTCAAATCCCATCACTGGTTCACGGACACCTTAAAATTATTTTTTATATTTACGCAATTTTGTCACAAATGAATATATGATGTCTTTATTACTATTTATGTTGAAATGTTTGTTACCCTTGTAGTATTTGTATCTTTAAGCAAACTTGTTGTTTTAAAATAAATATATTATTTTTGTCATTAAAAATAATAAAACTAAATAAAAAACAAATGCAAAACTTTTGAAAATGAAAATAAGAAAAATCAAATCTTGCCTAAACGATCTTATGCTTGCTGATCACGTGAACGGAACGTGTGTTGGTATTGTGAATATACTAAAAATAAAATTTTAAAAAATTTCTTATAATTAAATTTTTTCTTACACACACAGTGAGTGACTGGGTAAAAATATAGTTTCATAGCCTTCTATGCGTCTGTGTCTAAAAAAAATATAATAATCGTTTAATAAATACGATAAGATATTTAAATTTTTATAAACATAACAATATTTAATATATACTTATCGCAATTTTACATGAAATTTTTATTTTTACAACTCGTATGAAGAAAGAAATTTCTTTTAACGTTTAATGACGTTAAAAAAGAAAAATCCGTTTTTACATAAGAATTTTTTTGTGTGTCTTAAAAATTATTTGTTTGGTAAAAATGCGCAATATTTTTACTTTTTTCCTTCAGTTGAGTGCTTTTTTTTATAATTTTTATTATTTTGTTGATGAGGGTAGCCTTATTTTAACGCCCACCGAATTAAATTTTTTCGAAAAAATATCATTGACAATATATTTATATAATTATTATAAAAACATATTTATGGATGTATACAATTTTATAACTTAAAAACTCTATTGCAACAAAAATCAAGAGCAATATATGTCAGCGTAAAAAATGTCATTAATGTAAAAAATTAAATTATAGAAACATTTAAAAATAAGAAAATATTTATTAAAATCAAGACATTTTTATAAGATATATGCATCAGAAAGAGTTGTGCAGTCTGTAATTTTTTTTTTATGTGGAGTTTGACATTTAGGGTACATGCATACTGCCTACATACAAAAAAAGGTACAGCCAACAAAACTCTATTTCTGATGATTTTACCTTGGCTAAATATGTCAAAAACAAATGCAGTGTTTTCAACTTCATGATTGTGAGCTTTTTTTGGAAATTGGAAAAACATGTTTTTTATTTAACAACTAGCATACACCCGCTACTTAGTTAGCGTCTCCTTTTTCTTCGTGGACATATTTTTATGCCAAAGTTTATTTTAAACTTGTTTAAATTCTAGCATTTAACCCGCTACTTTAGTAGAACCAAAAAGCTTAAGAAAAATGTCAAATTTCCCGTATTACCTTTTTTGGGTACTATATTTTTCCTCCATTAAAGTATCAAAAATTTCAGTAGTGTAGTGGTAGCCCATAATTTAGTACGAATATGTCAATGAATGGACTTAAATGTTTTGTAAAAAAAAGTACCAAAAATAGTTACGATTTTCACCCCTTAAATGCTCGAATTTCGAAAATGTACCAAATTATTATACGTATTTTTGTTGATAAGTTTCGAACGTGGTATAAACTTTGTTTCTATGTTTATTGGTTCAAAAGATGGCAAAAAAGTACTTAAATTCAGATTTTACCCGTTTACTCCCTACTAGGGCCGAATTTCAAAAAAGTACCAGACACCTGTCCGCTTATTTTTCTAAAGAACAACGATAAGTATTACCTTTATTTTGCATCTCTTTTAGTTTTGGAGATACATAAAAGGTTGCCGAATTTTCCCGTTTTTACGCCCTAAACATTCGAATTTCGAAAAATCCCGTCTTAGTGGATCGATTTGGGGAGTGACCAATCGCTAGTCCAAATTTCAAGTTTCTAGGGTCTGCGGTTTGGGCTGGGCTATGATTAATGAGTCAGTCACTCACGCAACTCTTTTATATACTTATATAGATATAAAACTTGTAATCACAATTTACATTAAGGGTAATCACGATGGTCATTGTGCAAATTTGCAGTGCATATTATGATTGTTCGTGAGCATACCACTTTTATTTTTGTGCAAATATGCAATTTTTCTAAAAATGTATTCTGGCAACACTAAAAACTTCTGGCAGCACTGCAAAAAATCTGCATTTGTTTACAATTAAACACAAGCAAATTAAAATAAATGGTTTCTTTTTAATTAATTTAAATTTAATTCTCTATTTTATTTTACAATCTGCGAAAATGTTCAATTTATAAGTTTTCTTAAAATCAATATGGCACTTAATATGTCAAATGTTATTGTTTACATTTGTTTGCAACTGAGCAAATATGCACTACTAACTTTGCTCATGGTTTTTTTAGTGCAAACGAAGTAAAAAAGAGCAAATTGCAAATACGTACATTTTGTTGTTGTGTTGTGCAAATGTGTGTATTTTTGCACGCATTTGCATCGTTTGCACACTTTGCACTACCCATCGTGATTTCCCTTATTATATAAATTAAAAAAAATTTCATATAAAATTTTTTAAATTTTCAAAAAAAAAAAAAAATTTTTCAAATTTCAAAAATTGTTTAAAAAAACAGACAAGTGTATTGAAAAAACTTGATTTCATAAATTTAATACTTCATTGAATTTTTAAATTCCATTAACATACTAGGAAATAATTTACAAACTATAATTTTTCGTTCAAGTTTATCAAAAAGAAAACTGTATTTATGTATGTAAAAAAATCGGTTAGCTTCGTTTAGCGTTTTCGTTGTTTTATCATAAGCCGCCATGCCATTTACACTTTAAATTCAATAAAATACATATGTAAAATTCCATCAGTTTTTTAAGCCAATTAAAAAGATTAAATTATTAAATACAATATTTACATTTACTTAAAAATTTTAGGATGACTTTTTTATTTGTCAAACTAAGAAACGTAGCTAATAAAACGTGCCTTAAATAAACATATTAACATTTTTTACGGACTTACTTTGTTACATAAAACACTTTAGTTTGGGCGTTACACTTCCTTAATATAAAATACATACTTACACATTTTATATAATCAAACAATCTCTCTCACACATTAACAATTTTAATAAAAGTTTGTAAGTTAAAAAGGCCGGTTTTCTCTCGAAGTCCATGATTTAATTGAAAACACAAGTCAGTTAAAATATTTTTTTAACAAATATCAGTTAAGAAGTGTTGCCAACTCTCGATAACTTCATTTTTTTATTTAAAGTTAAGATATCATAAATTTCGCCAACACCAATGTTAATAAAAATTTAATTCATTTTAGAGAAAAGTGTAAAAAATTTTATATTTGGACAATTACAGCGGCAAATTACGGCATCAGATATCGTTCGAAATTACAATACAATTTAAGTGGAAATTTCAATCGATATAGAATGACATAATTTCGCCCCAGAATTTCTGGAATTTTATTAAAATAATGCAAATATTATGATAAACTAAGTTGACGGATGCATATAAAAACATTAAAATGTTTTTGCGGTTATGTTTTAACTCGTGCATATTAATTTAGTTTATTGTTAATTTTTAAAGTGACACTCTTACATAAATTAAACTAATTACAGAAACAAAAATATCAATGAAAGCTCTTATCAAAAGAGATATGAAGAAGAAACTGGTAACTCTAAAATAAAAACAAAATTTACCGCATATTCAATATTTATTAAAGTAGAGTTGCCAAAATAGCTCAGCTCCACTCTTGTTAAGGTACGGCTGTTACCAAAGACTTTTATGTATTTATATCGTTTAGCAATAACCACCCGGGTGCCTAGTGCTTAATGTTATCATGTAATAATGCAAGGCGAATTCAACTACAGGTGGTGTCGGAACTACAACAATCCAAAAACAACAAAGGGTTTTTTGCATTGCATTGTTAGTGCTTATAGTTTGAAATGTCATCCATTCTTAGCAAAACACTAAAAATCAAAACAAATCAGCTCGAACTGTCAAAATCAGATGCCGTTTCGCCGCCACCTGTAGTAAATTCGCCTTGGTTATAATGTAATTCACCGAAAACTTTGCAGAGTGAAGACGTAGAAGAAAAAGCATTAAAATCATTTTCAGCTGTAAATGAAAAGTTAATGTTTGTACAAAATATGTTTATGTTGTTTTTTTTTTTTTTTTGCAAACACAAAATGGAAATAAAGTGTGTGATTGCCAAACAATTTGCGTTGTTTATTTGATCATTTAAGCAAAATATTCGCTCTTAAATAACTACAAATAAAAAAATAAAAAAAATCAAGCAACTCTGTTCGCATACCTAAAGGGCATAATAAACCACACAAATGGCTTGGCAAACGTCAAAATTTTACGTTTGTACAAATATTTTCTGTTGTTAATTGGGGTGTTTGCTGTTTGGACAAATATTTGAAGCAATGTTTGCAGAAATATAAAAAATGTTTAATATTTGGCAGACATCTTGGATAATAGTCAAACTTTTTGTTGCGTCTAATGCTAAATGTATTCATTTCAGCGAAAACTTTGAAGAGTGAAGACGTTGTAAAAGAAGCATGAAAATAATTTAGAATAGTTGATTGAATTTTTTTTAGCAGAATTGCTTGCCACAAAACAGCTCGTTGTTTTGTCACTTTTTACTCTAAATTCTTTGCCGTTATTTTATATTTAAGCAAAAAGCAACAAAACTGGAGCGGCACTATCGACGTCTTATTCATTGAAAACAAAACAAAAAAGAAAATTAATGTTTGTACGGAGAATATTTGTGTTGTTTATTGGCAAACACCAAACGGAAACAATGGCTCTTAACCAACCGGCAGCATTGCCAAATTTTTTAAACAAAAACATTAAAATCCCAGAAAAAACTAGTATGTTTTCAATAAAAAGGAAATTCCGAATTTTAAGAAAAATAATTTGCACGATTTTTTGTACTACACCAATACCTCGCTTTGCGTTTTTCCAAGTTGCATCGCTGCTGAATTAGTTCTAATTTTCACTGTGCGTCGTCAGATTTTCGAAGTTGCGTCGTTTTGGGTTTGAGTCTTTAATTTTTTTTTTTATCCAAATTTTGAAATTTGGATATTTTTTATCTAAAAGATGGCAGCATTGAACCAATTTTTTGTGATAAAAAGACGACTTACGACAACAGCCACTATGGACTCATCAGACAGTGATTAATTTTAATTTTGTTTTCTACAAATTAATTAATTATTTTATTTTGTTTTAATTGAATTTGTTTTTTTTTTTTGTACGTTTGTAATAATATTTTATATTATTTTTGTTTTTTTAATGTTTACTTTGCTAAATTTTCTTTTTAAAAAGTAGTTTTTTTCGTAACCATGGAACCTATCATCGATCTTTACATGGTTTGCTATAGAAAATCATAATTCACTTTGCGTCGTGTTTTTTTTTTTTTTTTTTTTTTTTTTGTACTTAAAAACGAAAAATCTATAAAGGTAGAATCGGTTTCACGCAACGGAACGGACCGAAGCTCAACAAACAATGACCTGACTCAACATTTCAGAACGCGCTGGTACAACAACAACACGCGTTAGTATTAGTGCTGGGATACTATCGATATTTTCCACTATCGATATATCGATATTACTATCGACTGATTCTTTGTACTTGTGCAGGAAAACTTTGATTATTTTTTATAAGGCTACATACAGTCCGTTGTTTTCATCACTTTATTGAATGTATGAGACGTATGTATATACGCACTTTATTTTAGATGGCAGTTTTTTAAAAATGGATAAGTACCTATCTGAAGGAACCGAAGAAACAGGGACTATAACATATTCCATTGTAACTTTAAAAAATGTTCTTAATTCTAAACCCAAAAAGGTAATCAATCTAGCGGACTTATCCTCTAATGGTCGTTCATTGTTTTGTCCTAAGCTTGCAATTGCAATTGCATTTGGATTTGCATTTTTTTTTAAAACGTTCCATGTAGGGGAATTTGTTCAATGCAATTTATTAAAATTGTTTTATATTGTAATGCATTAAGCGAATCCTAATATAAAATATTACTTCGGCTGTTTAAATAGAAAACTACAATTGTACAAGTTGGGATGCATTAAAGCGTTATATACTTAAAGCCGGGGTGCAAATAAGAGATAAATACTGTATAATAAAGGTCACCACAAACAGAGTTACCAGTTGAAATGCTCTCAAAACAATTTTAAAAAGCACTGAGTTTACAACACTTCTAACCAGTAGTAATTTGTAGCGGTAGCGGGAATTTTAACAAACACTTTAACCCAAGGAATTAAAAAAGCAAAACCTGTTGCGGTCGAATATGCAACACGCATCAACCTCGTGATCATCAATAAACACACAATAACGATAATTTTAAGCCAAAGATTGTCACAAAAACTTCGATCACAAATTCAATTTGTGTTAAATATCGTACTCCGTAAATAAGTAAAATAAGAATTAAATTAACAATACAAAAAGATGTATGCATACAAAAGACTGTAAATGGACAAATGTAAAACACCCAATATGTAAAAAAACAGCATTTTTTCAAAGCTCAAGAATACTTTAATGCGCACAAATTGGAAACGAAAAAAAAACATTACTTACTAATTTATGGGTTTGAGCCAAGAAATTTGAAAAAAGCCAAATCATTTACCAGAATATACAAGAAACATCAAGATTGAAAATACATAAAACAATTTAAACGACAATCACTACACGCCCCAACATATAGGGTAACTGGAAATATTTGTTTGAATACTAACAGAGAAAAACGTGTTTTTATTTTTTGCAAAAATTTAAATATTTTAAAAATAGAACAAACTTTTGGTCGCAAAAAGTTCGAAGTACTAAAGACAATAAACAATTGCAGCAGTGTTGCCAATTTTGCCAATTTTATTTAAACAAATAAGTTTAACCCAACTTTAGACAAAAGTGTTACGTGTCGATTTTTTCCAAAAAGTCAAAATATAAAAATTTCGAGTTAATACACTATTTTTGAACAAGTGCGATATGTCAGCTCTGCAATATAAGCTAACTGAAAAAAATTAATAACGAAACAATTTGTATAAAAATATACATAACGAAATAAAATTAAAGCAAAACAAGGTAGTCATAAAGTTTTAAAGTCATATGTCTTAAAATAATTACAAGAAATACATATGACCGCTGTGGGCAACAGCTTATAATTTAGATTTATACTGTACAGTTTTGACGAATCATTGAACACAGCATTAACAGTTTTATTTTGTTTCAAACACAACAATATTTTTTTTAAACAATTGTAAAATATTATTTAGGACATTATGACGATATATTAACCCTCTTACACTCATTTTAATGGGTCATTTTTGTCCTTTTTTAAATTCTACTCTAAAACGGCACGTTAGAGGGTTAAAATGTTTTTCGAATATTTTTTGCTTCAAATTTCACTAGGGGTCTTCTAAGACCAAAAAAATTCAAACCCCGGAATTTCGAAAACCCGTTTTACGTACATTGCACGTTTTTTTGTTCTTAGAAGACCCCTAATGAAATTCGATGACAAAAATATTCGTAGAACATTTTAACCCTCCAACGTGACGTTTTAGAGTAGAAGTTAAAAAAGGACAAAAATTACCCCTTAAAATGAGAGTTAGAGGGTAAATAAATTCTAAGAAAACAATCGCCATATAATTCAACTCAAGACATCTGGAATTATTTTGAGCTCAAAAGTGCATTAAGCATATTTTTTTGACTTATACCAAACGCCTTTTCAAAAAATTCAAAAACTTTAGGGGCCCATATTTCGGGAGCCCGAGCTAACTTTTTAAAACCCTTTGGCAGATTTGCTCTACTAGTAGTCTACTTTCATTTCGCGTTGCAAGTGTTGAGGCTTTTTTTTTTTGTTGGACAGTGTTATTTGAATATTTTAAATAACACAAGCTTTAATTCATTATCATAAAATAATAATGTTAAATTCTTACTTTATTTATGTAAATCACAAATGGTATTTTAAACCATTTAGTGTTAATTTGTTAAGTTTAAAACCATCTGTGATTTACATAAATTTAATGTTTATCGCATTTTAATTAACTAATAAAAGTTTTACTTTTAAAAAATATAAATTTAAATTTACCGGATTTTAATTATTCAATTGGTTTATTATAAAACAAGTGAAAATTGTCTTTATTAATAAATAAATTTTCAATATGTTGCATATACATATATTAGAGTTTCTACGCGGGAAAGAATTCTCGGGAATCCCGGGACATTTTTTTTTTTAATTAATCCCGGGAAATTTTTTCCGGGAATTTTCGTGAATTACAAATTAGATTTTTTTTATATTTTAATTTGTTGGCATCGTTAAAGTCAAAAACGAGCAATAAAAATGTATTCTTTACTAAAATTACTAAAAACTACCTACAAATTGAAATATTTTTCCTACGCCAATAAATCAACGGTCTTTTTAATTGCTAATGAAATGTCTTAAAAGCTTCTTGAAGTAGAAAATGTACACGATACACCATCACCAACACCAAATGATGAACCATCAAATTCTAAAAAAAAAATTATAGAAAATGCAAAAGCCTGATAATATCTTAAAAAAAGAATTTGACGTCTATGAAGTCACGGGTAATAGGCCAACAAATTAATAATCTTTGTATGATGTGCTTCTTACTATAAATTCAACGTCTTTAGAAACGAGAGCACGTTTGCGGAAGCAGGCAATATATATATCAACAAGGATTACAAATAGAATCTCTGATGAGCTTTTAAATGCTTTAATAGTACTAAAAAAAAAATTTCTTAAAAGAAAATAAATTTTACCAAGTTGCTATTAATAATAACTACTAAATCAAGGCGAATTTAAGAAGATAAACTCAACTCGTCAGCTGTTCATTAGCTGTCTCCACGGCGAATTAAAAAAAATAGGGAAACGTCAAAATATAAATTTGTGTGAAGTGAAAAAATATTACTCTTGTAATAAAACTATTTCAAAACTGCGAATAATTAAAGTGAATTTAATCATTTCTTTTATAACCCAAACAAAATTTTTATTTTGCTTTTCAATTAATTTTTACGTTGTCAGCATTTTTGACGGCCGCCTATTAAATTGCAAAAAAATACATGGGGCTTTTTGTAGTTGTAGCGTTGCACTTACCTTTTTAAATTCGCCTTTTGGTTTTCTGTGGAATTAGTAAAGCTTACTGTTGTAGTATAAAGGGCATAATAAACCACACAAAATGCTTGGCAAACACACATATTATTTCCGTTTGGGGTTTGCCAATAAACAACACAGATATTCTCCGTTCAAACATTAATTTTCATTTTTGTTTTGTTTTCAATGAATGCAGATGCCAATAGTGCTGCGGCAATTTTGTTGCTTTTAGATTAAAACGGAAAAGAAATTATAAAATAAAGGCAAAAAATTTAAAGTAAACAGTTTTTAAACAACGAGCTGTTTTGTGGCAAGCAATACTACTAAAAAAATTTAATTTAATATTAAAAATTAATTGAATTCCATACATTAAGCATTAGACGCCACAAAAAGTTTGACAAATATCCAACATGTCTGCCAAATATTAAAAATTTTTAATATTTCTGCAAACATTGCTTCAAATGTTTGTCCAAACAGCAAACACCCCAATTAACAACACAAAATGTTTGTACAAACGTAAAATTTTGAAAAAGTAAAAACTTTTGTCTTGGACTCATTTAATGAAATCATTGTTTTATTCAAAGAATCCCGGGATTCTCGGGAATAAGATTTTTTTGTTTCGTTTCCCGGGAAAAGAAAAAGTCCGGAAAATTAGAAACCCTAATATACATACATATCGCTCCTTTATTGCAACATAGACCATATTTACATTATGCAATTAACGCCGCAACTTTCACTTGCAACTTTTTGTTTGTTAGCAAGAGGTGTAGGAAACGCCAGGTTAGTCATATCTCAAAAAATCAAAAATTGGAAGTAACTTAAGCAAAAGTGTTGCTTCATACCTTCTTTATATGTAATAAAAAAACAGTATTAGCAGGCCTGTTCTGCAAATCACTTTTACTCAAATCACCTGATTTCAAATCACATGCGCCTACTAAAATCACACGTGTGATATTTAAGTGTCCCGTTTTTGTGTGCTTTGGTGTGATCTTTAATTGCAGAAAGCACACCGAGAAATACAAAAAGGGTATGACTATCAGAACACCAGAAAATCACACGTGTGATTTCAAAAACACGTGATTTAAAATCACGAAGTTAAAGCAACATATACTTATTTTATATATATAAAAATAAGTTGTCCTATGTTCGTCATTTTATAACGCGTTGGAGAGGTCTACTTTCACTAATGGTTTATAAAAAACTTCCGATAGGTGGCGCTGTTGTCGTGATATTTAATTTTTTATTGATGGTAGATAGCGCTGGTGTCAAGTTATTAACAAAATTCTCCAGTATTTAATTTTTTATTTATATATAGAAAAACCCTAGCAGCGCCACAGAGCATACAGAGACGTCACGAGACAGAAAATATTGTGTTTTTCTGTCTGTTTCTTCGAAAGCTGCCCCTTTTGCAATTTTTGTTTTGATTACGCAATTCGTGTTGATAGTAGCGGCCTGTTTTTACACATTGCCACTTTACTACCAAAAAACATTTTCTTTCTTCGAAAGCTGCCCTCGCAAATGATTTGGGCATTTTTCATACGTCACTTTTTTCATCTCTGTATGCTTTGTGGCAGCGCCGGGACCAAACAGCTAGTATTTTATAAATCTGTATAGAAAGGTAAATTTTGAAAACTTTAATCGCATTTTGCCAAGTTCGCTTTTTTAAGATATGGCTATGCAGCAATAAAGAAGCGATATGTCGACTTTTAATGGCATTTTATTATTCTGTTTTTTGTTTTGACAGATGTTTTTTTTTTTTTTTTTAATTTTTTTGCACTCAATTTGGTACCTATAAATTTGTATTTCTAGCCAAAATTTGCCTTTACACCCACGAAAATAAAAAAAAGACTTCTTTTTTGTTAAATTTCGATATAATTAAAAAAATTAAGTCAAAACCATCCTTCAGAGTTGTAGAAGATTGCAATCGATTTAATGGCAATCACAGGGTTTCTAGTTAAAGTTAGCTAATTTCTTGATTCAGAAAATCGATATTATGATATCAATTTGAAATCAAAACGATTAAAGCAATTTTTGAAATCAACTCTTATATATATTAATTAATCAAAATTTAATCAGAATCAAAATCTTCGTTCTATTTAAATGAAACTCCTTCTTCTTGAAATAATGCTGACTCTGATAATACTGAGTTGGGAACAATATCCATTTGTGTTTACAACCGCTAGATTCCAACGGTATATTATTTCGTTGAAACTTCACTATACATAGTTGTGATATCAGACGAATTCATAGAAATCGCATGATTTCTATAAAAATTATGTCAAAAAAAAAATCTTTTAAAATGATTGAAATTACAAAATGTAACAATTTTGACGAGATTTCATTTTGCAATCTGAAATCAAAGAATGAAATCAGTTCAATGCCAATTGATTGCAGTTTTGTGCAGTTCTGCCACCCTTTTTGCAATTTCAACTCAATAATAAGTTTACACATACATATATATAAATACATATATATATATATGTACCACATTCATATATTTTTGTATATAATCTTAGTACTTAATCTTAAAAGAAATGTATTACGAAATACTGTAAATGTTTTACGTACAGAATGCTTAAAAATACCAATTAAAATTGAACAAGTCCAGTAATTTCAACACACTAATCGTTACCTCAAACGCAAAAGGCCTTATTAACTAACCAAAAATTAAAAACTTTTTCATTGATTCTGATGTATTGTATCAACACTAGGGTGTTCAATCAATCGGACTTTATTTTTATTCGATTAAACGATTAATCTATATTCAGCATTTTCAACTTTTTCGATTAAACGACTAAAATTTAAAAATTAATCCATTAATCGAATAATTCTAAATCGAGAAATTTTCGATAATTTTAGAAAAAATTAGTACTTGAGTAAATAAACATCCTTTTTTAAATAAACAATAAATCGATATTTTGCATTTCTAATTAATTCGATTAAGCGAATAAAATTTTTAAATTAATCGAATAATTCTAAATCTAGAAATTTTATAAATTACAAGATTTTTTCGATATTTTTAGAAAAAATTAGTACTTAAATTAATAAAGATTGTTTTTTAAATAAAACTTGTCAATGTAGTTCCAAATTGTTGCTTCACTTTCGGGCACTTAGATTTCAAAAGAGTCAATATAACTTTGGATTTTTCTACAAATAATTTCCTCTTGTTTAAAATATTTATTCATTGGACCACTTGTAGCCCCTTTGATTTTGTTGGTGGAGCTTCTTCTTCAAGCACTATGTTATAGTGTAAGTGGTAAATTAGTGAAGTTGTTGAAGAACATTTACGTTAATACATTTTTGGACACCTGATACATTTAGCATTATTAGATTTATTCTTCGTACAATATTTTTAAACCAAACTCATTCTAAAGAGAGAAACGCATGAACTATTTTGTTCTAGAATTCGAAATGAAGTGGATTTAAAAACGACTCTGTAATGAAAGTTCATAAAAATATTCAATTTTATCTACTTCTTTCTTTAAGTTCACAGAAAAAATTATTGCCGAATTATTTTCAAGCAAACGCTTGTTTGAAAATTTTTTTAATTTCTACAAAATTTTTTACTGATTCAATTAATATTTTTGTTTGATTTTTATTTAACCAACAAAAATGTGGACAACTATTCAAAAATATAATATACGCGTTATTGGTTTCAAGTTTTCATAATTTTGTATGAAATATTTAACGCTAGATATATCTGTTATTTTTGCAAAAACAACTTAAACTAATTATTGCTCGATTTCAATTTCACTTCATTTCGATTTCTAGACCATACCCGATAAATTAATATAAATCTTTGAGTTAGCATACCTTTGCCGTTTTTTCTTTTGTGAAATGAATTATTAAATTATGTTGAAAAAATGTAGCAAAAATATAAGCTAAATTTCTCACTTAACATGACAGTTTTTTTTTAATTCCAACGGACCCATACATTTTGTTTGTTTAATCGACTTAAAACTTTAAAAAAATTATACATATAACAAAAGTACCATATATATTAATATTATTCGATTAAATGCTTTAATAGAAATTAGCAATTTTAAATTATTCGAACAATTAATCGTCTAAAATTGTTCGAATAATCGAACAAGAATTAATCGACTGAACACCATAATCAACACAAATATCCACAACAATTTCTGGAATCTTTCGACCAAAATTAGCGATTTTATAAACATATGTGAGTTTATATGATAAAAGCTAAAGGACCTAACTTACAGTTGGCATAATATGCAACATTGAATTAACCCTGAAAGGTTAGCCTTCATTTTAGTAAATTATGGTACTCTTCGTAGAATCGACGAACTTTTTAAAAAAATTCTGGCGGAACGATTTTTAAAGTAAAAATAAAAAAAAAATCTTCTCTCTAAAAATTTGATACGAATTTGAACACTCTTTTGTGTTTTCAAATACATATGTAATTTTTAAAGCTTTCATCATCAGCTAACGTTGTTGACCATCCAGGGTTAAGGCAAACTATCAATTAATCATTTTAAATATTTTTATACTTCTCCTGTAAAACTTTCAAAGTGTTAGATAGGGCCTTTTGTGTTTTAGTTTTTAACGATTTTCCTTACTTTTTGCAAGGCCAAAATAAACAACACAAACATTTCAAACAACGCGTGGTGTGGACCTTCAGCTTTAAAACTATTTAGCATTTTGTTGTTGTTTTAGAAAAGGGTTTCGGACATGTTTTTGCTTCATATACAATTATATTGTTTAATGGATACCGCACTTGTGATATTAAAAAAAAAATGTGTAAAATTATAGACTCAATGAAATTTTATTTAAACAAAAATAACTTTTACTAGTAACCCTACGTTTCCACATGCAAGTAATTGCTTGCAAGTAGTCTATACGTTTTATCAACGAAAAATCGAGGAAACAGCCGATTGGCTGAAAGTACAAAAATTGTGTGAATGTTAGTGAAAAAGTGTGAGTGTATTGATTTTTTCGAGCTTGCACTTGCATATGTGACAGCGCATAGAGAAAGGGACCAGTAAGGTAAAGGGAACAGTAAAAACGAACTACACAAAACAAGAGGTAGGGACGATCTACGCGCGTTTTCAAGGTTGACCAATAAGTTCCTGACGTCATGAGATGTGTCGCTTTCAAATGAGACCAATACCAACACGCTCAGTGATAGTACACCAAAGATACACGTATTTAAATCTTTAAAATGGCTCTCCTGAACAAAACCCTTAAGTCCCTTTCTATTTTGCGTTTCACATATGGAAACGGGAACGGGAAACCTCAAATTTGTGAATCTTATTCACACAGAAGAGTTGCCATATGTTAATATGTACATTACATTTACTTTTGTAAACACAAAATTCCCAGCAAACATTTTCAGTAACCTTAAAAAATTTTAATTGTTTAGGTAATCTAAATACAAATTGTGATTCTTATTAACTTAAACTAGATGATCCGTGCGAATATTTCGCACCGTTAGTTGTCATTTTTGTAACATAAAATGAAAATAATTAATAGAAATTTTAATAACTTCAATACATTTTATTAAAAGTATAAAAATATTAGAAATCATAATATATATCATACATATTTACATACATGCTTTTACAATACTTCTTTGAATACAATGTTAGAGGTAATGACATGATCATCGTTAACTTTTTGCCCATACGAATCCTTAATACAAACAAAAATATATTTCAAACTATTTTTCGTCATTAGTGTTAGAAATAAGCTTTAAAATGAGATATCATTCATTAAATTTGATGAGGTGGTATGGGAGATATTTGCAACGGACAAAAAAAAGTGCTTTAGAAATAATATATATGATTTTTTTTTGCTCCAACAAAATTTTGGTAGGAGATACAATAATTGCACACGAAAACAAAAAATTTCATTTATGTATATATGTATACATTTTTACCATCTCGATTTTGAACAAAGTTGTAAGGTTTTTTTTTTTTTGCTACGAAGTGTTAACGTATTAAAGGCCATAAATATGTTTAAGTTTAATAGCAAAATATCGTAAATTTAAATAAATGTGCATAGGTCTATAAAAACTAAAAGTTGTTCAATGCATAATTATCGTGGCACAGTCTACTTTAAATCCCAATGTCGAGCACCAAAACGTGCAACCTCTTTATATAAAGGGCGTTTTACACATTCTTACCAGTTGTTCTCGATATTTTTAGCTACGCCATTAAAAAAATTAGTTAAATATGTTTGCATGTATATTAACAAAGAAAAAACAAACGTAAACAACATTCGTAAATTAAAATAATTTGATTTAGAACAATCGAAACAAAAAATACATTGAAAAAAATATTAAAAACGAAACAAAAATTTAGATGACGTACGATCAGTAGCCCCTCAAAAATCATGATTCTACATTTCAGCTCTCTTTTTGATGCCTTAACATCAAAAACAAAGTCAATGACCAGATTTTTTATTGTTATTAATATTTATGTATATCAATATTTATATAGAAACAGGCGAAGATAAGTTAAGCAAATCTTTTTGTTCTTCAGGGGAAAAAAGAAATTTGTTTAAATTTAACATTTGATATCATACGATTGTTGGTTGATGTATATGATGTGTTAAACATTTTTTGCATATTTAACTGTATGCGTTTAAAATTAAATATTGTTCAACCTTCAAAAAATTTAAATGCACTTTGCTTGATTTTATTTTAGAAATTTAAAAATTGATAAAACTGGTTTAATTGCTTAGGAATTTTTAAAATATAATAAACCTAGTATTTATTATTTTTATTTCAAGGTTAATTGCATTTTTTTATAATTTAATTTTCTTTTTATAATTTCAGTCGTCCCCGTAAGAAGGTTATATTTGCCGATGATGAAGGTCTATCACTTACCCAGGTGCGAGTTATGTCGGAGCCCTCAAATGTGCCGCCTTATTGGAGTATAAAATTTTTAGAACAAATTACTCAGGGCTTGGTTACACCACATCCTGCCGATCAATGGACGGTAGACTTTAAACAACCTGCCTCAGACTATTTAGCTTTTAGGTTAGTGAAAATAAAGACCAATTTTATGTTTTTTTCTGTGATTTGTTAAAAAGATTTTATTTACCAAATGTTTTTATTTTTTAGACAATCCATTGAGAGTAACTTTGTCTCCCTGGAAAACGTTATTGTCAAAGACGAAGAATCTATAGTAGTGGGTACAGTTAAGGTGAAAAACATCTCCTTTGAAAAAGAGGTTATCGTACGTGTTACCTGGGATGATTGGAAGAGCCAACAGGACATATTCTGTACCTATAATAAGGCTTATGGTCCTGCTACA
Organism: Pollenia angustigena; assembly: GCA_930367215.1. Classification (NCBI taxonomy): domain Eukaryota; kingdom Metazoa; phylum Arthropoda; class Insecta; order Diptera; family Polleniidae; genus Pollenia; species Pollenia angustigena. The sequence continues at coordinate 48,847,470 of OV884058.1, forward strand.
TTTGCCCATGTTATATTTGATACTTTTTCTTTCAAAATCACTTTGCCCCCCTTCTCCAAACGTTTGGAATTCTGCATTTGCTTCCGCGCTGATAGCCTGGAACACTGGGACAATAATAATGGCCATAACTATACCATCACAAAAAGATCGCCCTTCTACTATAATGCCTTATCACCCTATGATAAAAACACGTCATCTTTACAAAATTCCAGCTCGTGTCAAAGTCAAATAAAGTCTGCCCTTACACAAGCCCTAAATAATACTACAAACAATGTTAAAAACAATTGGAATCAGGAGCACAGTCCCTACTGGTAGACTACCAACTTAAACTTAACCAGGTTATAGACATTTGAAGTTATAATATTTATATATAAATTTTATGTAAAAAAACGCGCACACAAGCTTTAACACTTAATTGTTGCCATAAACACATAAAAAGCTATTAGAACACAAAAAGTTTATAAATAGGTACCTATGTATGCATAAATTAGCAATCGCCTGCTTTTAGGCTATGCTGCATGGCGGCTCAACATAAAACCAAAATTATATAAGGTATAGAGGCGTTAAACAAGACACGACCTCACAAACAAAACAGCTTAAAAATTAAAAAAAAGATGGGATAAGGGAATCAAAAAAAGATCATAAGAAAAATTGAAAACTTATTTTTTTTTAGCTGAATGCACAACGATAGCAACATTTTCCCTGGATGTTCACAATGAAATCAAGGATTTTTCTTACAAGCACATACATTTTCAGTCAAAAGAAAAACACATTTGCAAATTTTGCCCTTAACAATATTACGTAAAAATTAATCTTATCTAAACATATAAAATTTTTATTTAAAACTTATGAATACAGCATTAAGCTTCGTTCACACTAAAAGCAACAGTTAGGGAAAATTGAGGGTACTTATACTGCAGCAACAATTTATACGAACTTGTAAATGACTTTAATGATAAATTTGAATAAAAATTTTTAATAAATATGTATTTCGAAAATAATGTGTGTATTTGTGGAAAAATTTTATTGCTTTAATTGTGAACACCCAGTGAAAATTCTGCTTTCAGTGCCAATCAGAGGCCAAATTACGGCATTCGATATCGATCGAAATTACAATACAATTTAAATAGAATTTTCGATCGATGTCGAATGCCGTAATTTGCCCCCAGGTTTAAAGTTAAAAAACTGAAATACTTTTTACAAAGACAAAAATTTAACAAAAATGTAGAAGTAATTTCAAAAACCATTTAAGGAAAATGTGTGGAGAAGTTTTTAAACAAAGTCTTACTTTTAATATAATTGAAAATATATACATATAAAGCTTTATGCATAACTTGCAAGAAAGTTTTTAAAACAATTTAATTTTAAAGCAAGCTAGAAGAGTTGAAGCCATCATTTATAATTTTATATTGTAAAAAATGAAAGAAAAAGTAAAAAACTCTTGAAAATGTCTTTTTCATAGAATATTCCTAAAAAAAACTTGTTTTCATAAAACCGTATTAATTTTATCTTGCAGACATTTATGTACTTTACCGGCATTAAAATTTCGTATGGCAACACTGCTCTTTTTAAAATATCACGTTTTTTCGGAAAACAAAATAATAGAGTCAAAAATTAAGTTTGCTAAATTAAATACTTACTACCTATTCATATACAAATTTATGGCGATTTCTATTCTGAGAAAAAAATGCTACAGTATATGCATGTAACACTTTTTCATGTTACCTATAATCACTCGAAGTGTTACATGTTGTACAACTTCAATCGAACAGAATTAGCTGCCTTTATTTACAACTATTACACTTTTATTATTAATGTAGTTCATTAGCGATTTTTAAAACTATTCGACTATTTGCTGCACACTTACTTTACGGTTTGGAAACAGACATTGACATCACTTATTGCTTGAACAAATTTAAAACGATAATAAATACATAGAATTTTCCACCAAAATAAAAAAACGATTTAATTCAAAATGAAGTATGCCGTTTTTTCATCTTTATCCATTTTAATTTTAAACAATCTTTTGACAAAACTTTTAAAATATTATGACAAACAAAATAAAATATTGGTTGTACAAACAAAGTAGTAAGTACCAAAGTTGTAAAACAGGGCAGTATGAACCCTTAAGTAAAAGTAAGGGTAAAACATGTAACATGTTTTGCATGTTTTTCATCAACATTTTCACAAAAGAACTTGAAAATTTTTCCCACAGTTGTATTTTTTGTACAAACGAACACAAACTGTAGAACATGTAACATTAATGCAACATTTTTCTCAGAAAAGAAATCGCCATTAGATACTCTTCTAGCATATTAATGATATATGGCAACCCACTTATCATTGAAAAACGGTCTGTACACGGTCAAAATGCTTGACGTCACAACGAATTCAATCGTGTATGTGTGCTGGATGTAATATTCGCCATCATACATATATAAAATTTTGTAATATCCATCCAGCATCGTCTGTGTCACACATGCTTTATAACTATAAAAAAAATTATTGAAAGCTTTAACGAAAGCTATATTAAATTCGCATTTAAAATTGCGAATTTTCAGTAAACTAAATTATCACAACTTATCCCATTAAAAAAGAAAATTTTAAATTAATTTTTAAAGCTTTGGAACTATTTTGTATTTTTTTATTTTAAAACATCCAATTTAAAGCCTTATTCAAAAAAATATTACAGGTTCATAAAAAGTTAATAAAAAGATTTTTCTATGAATTTTTTTAATAATACTTTTTTGTAAGTCTGAAATATTTTTTATGAATGAACGTCAAATATTTAAATAATTCTGTATTGAATTGTAAAAATTTGTCAATTTTAAAAATTGTTAAAAAAAACTAAATTTTACTAAAACCAAAGGTGAATTCAACAAGTGACCGCATCAGAGAGAGTAAGTTTTGCTAGCAGTCCTTTTTGTATGTAGATAAACAAGGCAAATTCATAACAGGTTGACTCGCCCGAATTCATTCGGAAAAACATCTAGTTTTTTTATCAAAATTAGTTGTTCCAAGGAAATGTCATAAATTGACAAACTAAAAAGATAAATAAAATCAAAATTAACGGAACAAAAAATAGTCAGCTTATCTCTGGAATTCACCTGTTATGAATTCAAATACAAATAAAAATTGACAGCCAGCAACACTCTCATTGCAGAGCAGTTTCTGCGGTCACCTGTATGAATTCGCCTCAATATAACCCCATTCAATATCAAAAAAAAAGAACTAAAACTATTAAACAAAAATTTAAAAATCAATGTAATTTGAAAATATTTTGGAAAATTTTGAGAAACATCTTAAAAGATTGTAACAAGTATAAAAAAAGCTCTCTCACAATATCAGCTCTATATTTTGATTCTACGCAACTTTCACAACTTTAAATTTTTCCATATGAATCACACGTAAAAAAAAATATTTTTTCTTTATTTCCAAATGAAACTAATAAAAAAAATTTTCAATTTTGATCGGTTTATTCTTATAAGAAATAAAAGTCTGACAACTTCTTCTTTTAAGTTTTCGAAAAAAGCATTTAAGAGGATTTTTGTGCAATTTTTTTTATTTTCTTATAAGAATATGCGATATAAAAGAATTTGAAAAGTTTTATTTGCACAATACCTACGACAACAAAATTTTGGCAAATGTTATTTATATGGAAGAACTGAAAGTCGTTAAGCGTAGCGAAGAATCAAAATATGGAGCTGATCTTGTGGAAGAGCTCTTTTTATGCCTATTTGAAAATTTTAAGATTAAACCAAAAAACTGATGTGTATCTGTGAAGAACCCTTATGTAGATACATATGGAATGGAAACTTTGCATTTCGAAATATTTTCATACAAGAGATTTTTAACTACTGCGTGTAATTTTTCAAGTTCGTAATAACCCAATTGTTCTTAAATCAAGTACATACATTGTATGATATCCTAACAACCCATTTTTAATTACAAATAATTCATAGTCAAGGCCATTCTCGAATATTCAGCGTAAATAAACTATTTGATTATAATTTTTTCAGTTTCATAATAATATCCCTGCAAACAAAGAATCTTAGGGCCGTTTTCTAAAAAAATTTGGTTTTCTCAATGTCTTACTTGCTTCTATTCTGTCGCAAAGCTAACCCACGCTCACCTGCCAATTACATATTTATTTGCCATAGAGATAAATTCAATCAGCTGCAAATAATAATCACCCTTATTGGGTTTGCGTATTTAAAATACGCCTACAACTGTTTGGTAATAGACTAAAGAAAAAAAGTTCACGTTCTCTTTAATCTATTACCAAACAGTCGTAGGCGTATTTTAAATACGCCAAACACAATAAGGGTTAATGTTTTTGTCGGTATATTAAGAAAACCAAAATCGTTATGTGCCGGTTCACACATGTCAAGTTTGACTTTTTAAGTCTTGAGTTTTTAGGAGAGAGGGGGAAAAATTGCATTCTCTTTTCCCTTCTCTCCTAAAATCTAAAGATTTGACGAGTCAAACTTGACGTGTGTGAACCGGCACTAACGAACAGTTTATCAGTCTAATAAATTTATGTCGAGATTTAAGGCTCAGTAAGCCGGGAGTAACATTTACTTAACCTTATCGTACAAAAGTTAGACCGATCTATTTCTTACAGATTGAGACGTAACATCTTACTGCTGACTAGAATAGTTCCAATTGCTTTACATACAACAAAATGAAGCAACTGATTTGCAACGTTTCTGTTACTCCCGGCTAACTGAGCCTTCAGTAACAGGCATTTTATTGATGCATTAAGAAAACGGCTATTAGTGTCGAATTGAAAAAGTTTCCAAATCAAACTCAAAATCTCAAATTTCAAACTTAAGAAAATGGATTAATAATTGTGAATACAGTGTAAAAGATCTTTACGAACATTTTTCTTAAGCGGGCACCCACTTTCGATGGACCCTGTTGCCTGGCCGCTCGACAGCGTTCCAAAGGGAAAGCATTGAGTTCTTATGAGAGGTCGTCATCCTTGTATGAAAACATTTCAATGGTACCTTTGGTGCCCCGTTACGAGAGATTCTTTGCTTATTTTATTTATCTTGGGTTATTTTTTAAACGGTTTATTTAGATATCAAATAAAAAAGACGTTATTTTTCGGATCCAAGTTTTTTTTCTAGTGTTAAGTTAAATGTTGTTAGGATCAATTTAATTTGTTCAGTGTGGGGAAATAAATAACTTCTTAAAATACAGGGTAAAATATCCTTTTTTAACCCAACAAACATATAAATTATACAAAAGATGTAAATTAATTAAAAAAAGGAATTTAAGTAAATTCCATTAAAAAAAAATATTGAAATTTTGAAAATTGTCTTCCATTGTTTACGTCACAGAGTTGCATTTAGTGATCGCGTGACAGTTATAAACATTTTATATACATATAAAAAAAACTACTTTTGACACTACATCTATCTTTAATATTCACAATAAACTATTTACAAACTAAGCAAAAACAAAACTAAACGTACACCTTTTTAGTAAAAATTCAAATGACTCCATGTTAAAATATCTATGCAAACTAAATTTGCTTCTTTATTTCTTGATTTTCTGTCACTTTTTATAAAAATATTGTTTCTTTTTTTCAATATCGGGGAAAAAATTTAACTTGCTTCAAAAACAATCAGGGATTAAGAAAGGAAATTCTTCGAATAGTGGCCATACATATATCTATAAACATTCAAAAAATTCTGTTATAAAAATACTTGGAACTTTTAAGACTGAAAACTGTTATTGAAATAAAGAAACAAAACAAAAAAATATTTAAATTGATTTTTTTTTATTTTCTACTTTTTTACAAATATATATATTTAAATCTAAAAGAAATGTGTTATAATTATGGTAAATGATTTTCATTGTAATGATACGTTAATTGTTAATTTAGTTTTGTAAATAAAAATTAGATCACAGAAAATTATATTGTATATTAAAAATAAAAATAAATATGTTAAAAACTAGTTTTTTATTTATAGTTTAAATTTAAATGAAATGTGTACTCGTATGAGATAAGTGTTTATTTTTTATATATTTAATAGTGTTTTTATTTAATGTTCATTAAAAGTGTAGTATATTTTTTAAATAATCATTATTTTTAATTAATATGTAAAGTCCTTACTACCTATGATATTCTGAGGACTCATAAATGCTATTATGTTAATTTTTTTACAATTATTGCCATTAAAACATAAAATAATTAATAAACGAAATCGTAAAAGAGTTTTTATTTGATGGAAGTTATATAGGTTAAAACACCCAAACTCATTTAGGTAGGTGTATACAATTTTGGTAGGTGTTCACAATGTAGAGCAGTAATTCAAATACAGTGCTGTCTGGGTAGAGTGAACCCCCGATGCTATGAATTTCTCGTTATAGTGAACACCAGAATGTTTACATTGACTACTCTGTAGAGTGAACACTCATGAACCTCTATAGCTTAGCGGCGAACTTTGCATACCACATCACATCTCTTCAATGAAGTGTGCATCACTTTGTGTTCAATGAATTCTAGCTTACAAAGTGTATGACGGAAGTGTATGGAATTTACAAAAATGAATTTCGTTCATCTTTTACTACTACTTGCCCACGAAGTAATCGAGATTGTGTATAGACCGTCTACTGTCTGCTTACAATGTGTGCGAAGTTGTGTGCAAGAAACCTACCACTTTTTTTTTTTTTTTTTAACGATAAACCAACACTCAGGGGATGCCCCCTATATATGCAGTGCATTGTGTTGATCAGGAAAATAAGGTTTGGGAAGGAGGAAAGAGGGAATAGTGTTTGTGGACATTTGACTTGAATCTTAATAAATTATAAGTACCGGGAAAGACCTCTGCGGGAAGTTTATTCCACATACGGATAGTTCGACTGAAAAACGAATTTTCTCTATAATGCGTTGTGCGAAACACAGGACAATCGACTACAAACGGATGTGATCCACTGGATGAGCGAGTATTACGAAGAAATACTCGGGCGGGTGGAATAAGTTCACTTATCTCAGTGGAACACCTCCCATGGTAATATCGATAGAAAAGTGTCACACAACCCACATTCCGACGATGCCCCAATGAGTCAATAGAGTTGGATACCCTACTGTCATTGATGAGCTTCACCGCCCTCCTTTGTACACGGTCCAGAAGGTTCAAAATAGACTTTGAAGCCCCTGCCCATATGGGAGTTGTATTCCATCTTCGGTCGGATATAGGTGGCATAGATAGTAAGGAGATCGGAGGAAGTGAAGTAATTCTTGCACCGTTTTAAAAAACCTAAACACTTGAATGCCTCTTTCGACACTTTGAAAACGTGTTTATTCCAGCGGACATCGCACTGTATTCTCATGCCCAGAACATCAAGAGTATCCGATTCCTTAATATCAATGCCACCCATTAATACAATCTCGCTTACTTGCCCACTAAGTAAGCGAGATTGTGTATAGACTGTCTACTGCCTGCTTACAATGTGGGTGAAGCAGTACTGAGTATTTATTGAATGAACACTTCACTATCCCGCTTACTTTGTGTGCAAGTGATAGGCGTTCACTCCACAAACGCGGCAATGCATTCGAAAAAGTGTACTAGGTTGTAATTCAGATGGTGTGCATTACTGTCTTACTCGTGTCCATCACATCATCGCTTCTGTAATCGACAAATTCGCCACTGGGTAAAAATTAAAGAGAACATAAAATAACTGTAAAGTAACGATTCTTTTAGAGTAAGCAAGGTATATTTACACAAGGTAAACTCGTTGGCCCATATGTTTGTCAGCTGATTACCCCTAGTTGGAACATAAACGTCAAATTTCGTGTATATGAGCCAAAATTTGTACATGTGTGCGTTAAATTGTTTTTGTTTTATATGAAGATAATTTTGACAAATAGGTTCCTTTTATAGAGCAGTATGTATACACTCCCAAATGAGTCTACCTTGTGTAAATATACCTTGAGAGTAAGTTGAAAAGTTACTCTCACAAAAAGGTATTCTATGAACCCACCCAGCGGCGAACTTTGCATACCACATCACATCTCTTCAATGAAGTGTGTACATATTAGTGTTAAAGTTAAGCAATTCATGTCAGTTGTAGACTGCATGTTATTGACGCACAATAATGAAATTGCACCGATCAAATATTCTGAAACGATTGCCCTTTTTTTATACTAATTTAATTGCGGCTAGTTGGCAGGGTTGTCAGATGTGGCGATTTTCAAACTTGTTTGGCGACCTAATTTTTGATTTGGCGACTTTTTGGTGATTTAACAAAAAAAGTTGGCGATTTTGTTGGCTATTTTTGATGAGCTATGCATTTATGAAATTCGTTAAATTCAGTACTGAGAAATAATATTATTTTTATTATACTAATAGTATTTTTATGTATGAAATTTGAGGCACTCATATGTATGGTCAGTATTTGAAAGCAATGTTCGAAAATAAACAGTACATTATTTAACGTTCGGCTCACACACCCAGGAACGATATCTATTTTTTTAGTGATTTTCAAGAAAGAACCGAACATTATTTAATGTTCGGTTCTTCGTTAAAAAACAGAACAATTGCAGTGATACTGTAGACAAACATTATATTTTAATGTTCTATAATGTTTTTTTCGTGTGTGTTTTGTTTTTGTAAAAAAATGTTTGGTTTTTTTTACCAGCCAAAATGGACGAACATTAACGAACCGAACACATTGAAGTTTGTGGATTTAAAAAAACCGAACGGAATTAAATGTTCACATCTTTTGTTGCGTTTGATAAACAGTAATATTTTTGTGTTCGAAAGATGACTAACAGGGAAACGTTATTTTTTTTAATGATTTTCTACACAAACACTATTAGCGTTTGTGTTTTCCACAAATCGACCGAACCGAACATTAAGAAACTATATTTAGTGTTTATGTTAAGTATGTTCAAATGGCTGATGAAGATAATGAATATCTTCGAGAAAATAGTTTTTCTTATTTAAAAGTGCTCTTGAAAGAATCAATAAATAGAATTAAACATAAATATATTTAAAGTCTATGAAGATGTTTTCATTATACATATGTATGTATGTGGCAATTTATTATCACAGATACAATACGTTGTTGTTAGTAATATTTTAAAGAATTTTATGAACTCTTACATACATACCTTTGAACATTTTTGAAACATAATGGAAAAATTAGCGTTGGTTAGTTGGAAAGAAAAATAAGTTTATGCCAAAACTTTAAAGCTCAACTCAACTAAAACTCGCCTTCGAAGTAGAATGCAATACGAACTTCTAGACGCGTTATTACGAGTTATAAGTTGCACTTCTTATGTACCATCGTTGAATAAATGCAATACCCTAACAATGTATTCCAAAAAAGAAGACAAATAGGGAGCTTTGCCGGTGCAGCGTTTTAGATATACATATAATAAAACTGCAACTGCAACTGCAAAACTGTAAAGGGTGGTTAAATTTCAAGGGCCGATGTTGAATGTGAACCACACCTAAACGTTAAGTTTTTTCTGCATTTCATTTGACATTTCTCAATTTCAAACTATCTCAATTTGAACCATGGAAAGATAGACAATCGAGCAACGCGTTAAAATTATTCAGGCATATTATGAAAATGGGCGTTCAAATCAAAATGCATATCGTGCAATTTTCGAAGAAAATCATCTTCAGTGATCAGAATCATCATCTTCAGTGATAAGAAGTTTTTGAAACAAGACTAATTTTTTTAACTTTTTATTCTCTTTGAATCGCTTTCTTCTTCGTTTTTTTTCACAAAAAGTACGCGAACTCAAAATTTGTAAAAATTCGTAAAATAAAGGCAACAGCTGATGGCAAATAATTGAAGTGTTGAAAAATATTGACACTTTTGACTACTTAACTCGCTTTCTTATCGGTACTCGATTAAATACTTTTTATAACACGAACATTTTTGGAAAATACAAACAAACTATTTTATATTATCTTTCATATTTGTTTGTTTTTTATTTAATTTGATTTTACTAATTTGTAGCGGGTTAAATTATTTAAAAGAACATGAATAATTTTTTTGCTATTGATTACTAAAGTACCCAAGTACTTTACACTTTTACAACTCTAAAAAATTAACATAACCAAAAAAATTTTAAAAGTTTGTATTTAGCTAAATTAATGCTTCACAAACAAGTTTAATTAATTAATAGTTATTCACTTTTTGTTTTAGTTTAATTTTTATTTCAACTTTTCTTTTATTTAACAATTTTTTCACAATTTGTATGCTTTTTATTTGTTACTTTTGTTTGTTTACCTTTTGAAAAATATGTTTTTTTGATTTCCTAAATTTTACTGCACAAATTTCTGCAGTAAAAATTTTAAATACTCAGACAAGAACTGTCACTTTTCGCTCTCAATTTATGTTCTCATTTACTGTATTTTGTGTACTCGAACGCAATTTCGTAAAATGCAGAAAAGTTAAGTAAAAAATAGTAAAAACTTTTGTGTTCTCGAACGCAACTAATTTGTAGTTGCCAAACTGTCAAAAAAGCATTGTCGATCATTTGTTGGCAACTAAACAATGTTGCCGTACCTAATATCAAATGAAATGTCTGTGGCGTTGCTTTTCAACAATGCAACTGAAGTTGTGTTGCTATCTGTAATCGACCCTTTAAATTCCGTAGCTGCAATTCCGATCGAATTTTTTGTAGCTTCCTAAATTGGATGTTCGTTTCTTAAAGAAAATACGAAATTACTTCCACTTTCGATAGGAATTGATTTTTGTGTTGTGTCTGCACGCTTATGATAACTTTTTTAGCATATCACCTATTTTTTTAATAAAAAAAAAAACACACAAATAGTTATTTTTATTTTTCGTATATTTCACCGGCTCTGACATTTTATTTTAATCTTTGTTTATTAATTGATACTGAATTTGAGTCAGGGGCTAGTTTACAAAATAAAATTCATATATTGAATTACTAAAAAATCACATTAAAATACTAACTAATTCAACAATGTCACTTAAAATAAAAATTCTCTAACAAAAACTTGCATTAGCAAACACCATTATAGTCACAGCTTTGCTATTGGGGTTTTAACAAAATTATATAAGAGAGTATGGACAGTTAGTTGAGTGAGGGAATTTAAGCTTGGGTAATTTTTTTTTTTTTTTTTTGTTTGGGATGTTAAACATTACAGCTTATTCTAAATTATTAAAAGCTTAAGAAAAAAACAGTTTGAATGGAATGAAAATGTTTGTTTTCATTATAGAAAAAGAATAAATGCCGTTACTAACTGAAAAAATTTTAATATTTTCTCAACTATGAAAAATATTTAAATTAATACTCTTATTAATGCCCCTGTAATTGCAGAATGCTTGTTTAAACAGAGTTTAAAAAATGTGAATGCAGTTTTGGTTAAGTTTTTTTAAGCCGGTTAATAAAGAAAAGTTTTAGATGTTTTGTCTTGCAACTATAATTTTCATTTTAGTATTGTTATTTAATAATTTAGTTTGTTTTCTTCCATCTTGGGTTAATGATTTTGTTTGCTTGTATCTAATGAACTTAATTAAAAGAGCTTATTAAACGATGAATTGGAGATATATAGTAGTAATTTATTATACGATTGCTAATGCTGCTTATTCGCTCTTCTCGAGCTTGGCCTTGAGGGAAGCGGGCATCTCTGGTGGAGGGGGTCGGGGCAAAGCCAAAGCAACCTTGACACCATCGTAGATGAACCATTGTAAGGCAGTCAATGTACCAATCATAATAATACGTGGCATCAAACCGTTCCACATGCCCATGAAGCCTAAGGATTTAGCGACTTGAATGGCAGTGGAGCCCTTGGCTTGGTTCAGTTTGGATACAACAACATCAGCTGGGTGAGAAACAATAGCACAAAATACACCAGCAATGTAACCAGCAGCGAATGTGACAACCAATTGTTCGCCCTTAGAGCATTCAGCACGTGGCTTGGGAACAACATGTCTAACAAAAAAAAGTAAAAGTTTTGTTATTAAATTGTCTAAGAACAATTTGTAATATCTACTTACTTGTACAACAATTCGACGGTCTTTTCGAAGCAAGCGAACTTCATCATGGTGTATGGGATTTGTCTCATCCACAATGGCACTAAGCCCTTGTAGAAACCGGCAAGACCTTCTTCCTTGGCGATCTTGGGCATAGCTTCTCGCATAGTGTTAGCAAAGCCAGGCGTGGTTTGGATCTTAACCTTGGCAGCTTCGAATGGAGCCAAAGCAATATCAGCGAAGAATTCAGCTGAAGCAGAGGCAGCCAAATACAAGTAGGTACGGTACAAGTAGGCATTTTCTTCACCCAAAAGATCTGCGTAGTATACTTTGAAGACTTCGTAGAAGCCGAATTTGCAGAGACCCTAAAAATTAATAATTTATATGGAAAAAAATTTAACAAAAAACTTTTTTTTTACTATTTTTGTTTCTTGAGCAATGTTTATTAAATATAACTTTATTGAGGTTTTTGTTTTCCTCACGGGCTAATTTTGATCAATAATTTGTTAACAAATGTAAGTAAAAAACATTTATGATAATTCTATTCTATTTATTTCATATACATTATTTGTTTATTAAAGAACATCTTTAACTTTTCCATGCATATAAAAACAAAATATATACATATGTATGTATTTTTAAGGTATGGAAAATTAAGAATGTATTAACTGCCTGTCCATTGATTTCGAACAAAAATTTAGTTCGCTTAAATTTTGTTTTAAATGTCAGTTATTAAGCGTTCGTAATTTTCGTTCGAAATCGAGGAAATTTCATATAAATAATTTTAATTGAAGTTTTTTGATGTTTAAATTAGCCATAAGTTCATTAAATGATTTTTAGTGAAGGAAGGACAATATTGACAAAAAGTTTGAAAAAACAGGAGTGCGTAAGAAAGACGTAAAGAAATTTAAAATTGACGTTCAAATACAGCACATTTCAACACCATTGTTTAAATATTGATAGTATGGCAGGCGCCGCGGTGACAGTAGAACGGCAAAGAAAGATAAGGCTGGTGTTTAATAGGGTAATGAGATATTTGTTTTCTCTCAGATTAGGTCAGCATGTTTCTTCGTATGTTGTACGATTTCTTGGTTTTTCATTTGAGGATTAAGTTAAATTTAGGACGTTATTGCATTTTTACAAGTCATATAGGTTATTGACACCTAAATATTTGGTTGATTTGTTCGAATTTGGTAGATCGAACAGATATAAACAGTTGATTATACCAAGATTAACTTCAGTTTTGGAGCGTTCATTTTGTGTAAGAGTGACGACTCTGTTATATAATAAGTTACAATAAGTTACCTGGCTCTTTGAGGGTATTTAATATTTGTTTATTTATTTATTTATTTCATTAAATGTAATATAAAAAGCCACTCTAGACCAATATTTCCCCTGAAGTGTCCAAGATTAAACTATATCGCGAGTTTTCTGAATTGTTGGGTTAAAGTAAACATCGTTCCTATCAGATAAATCTGACCTGTAAGCAAGATCTCTAGGGGAAGCATAATAGGACTTTTGTCTGACATTTATATTAATATCTTCATGTATTTTAGATTTTTTTTTTGGTAAAATACTTTTTTGTCCGCCTTTTACTCAATGCAAATGGATGAATCTTTGCAGGCGTACATATTCCCGATGACAGTACACGAATACATGGGCGTAGCCAGGATAAAATCTAGGAGGCGGGCAAAATTTTTTAAATGTTCTTTTTTTAGAAAAGCGTTTCTTAAAAAAAATTTTTTTAAATGTTCTTATTATTTAAAATTATTTGTTTATAAATTATTTTTTAGTTGCTAAGTACTATGTACTAATATATTTTTTTTACTATTATTAAGTAGAAATTTGTAAGCCGGTTATGGCCAAAAGGCTAGGTTACTGAAATTTAATAAATAAAAAAATTCTGATGATGGGAATGTGGTTGTTCTCGAAAATAAAAATTGACCCGAGTTTAATCCCGTGTTCAGTCAAAAATAAAATTATAAAAAAAATTTTAGTTAATTTTATGTTGTTAATTCATTCCTTCACTAAAAAAAATTATAAAAATTAGATTTGATGAACTGAAGTCTAAGGGCTTTACAGGGAGTATGTGCTACGTTATGCTGAGTGCCGGGTCACTGCGACATAGGCGGCAATGAGGTGGCTGATGAGTTAACAAGACAGGGCTCAGAGATGGAGGATCCTAACTGTATGGAGGCGGTTAGGCCCCCAATCGGGCCTGGGGGCAGGAGTAAGATCTGCGTTAGGACCATGATAAGAATTATCACGTGCCACTGTATGATAGGGAGGATGACGGTGAGTGACTTGTCGGATATGTGCCGGTTGTGTTAGGACCCGGTGGAGTTGGAGACAGCTGAGCACATTGTGCCACTGTCCCAGGCTACAGGGCTGAGTTGACTGGGCAGTAGATTTCTGGGCGAATTAGGGGATGTCTCGGGTTGTGGATTCGAGGGTATGATAGGATTCGTAATGTGGATGGTCTGGCTGCGCGAAAGCAGACTGGGTGCGGGCCGCACGTAGGGCGAATTTGGTTGAGTAGGATTTCTCTCGGGTTTGGTCCGAAACTTTCTTTCCTATCTATATTTTGTAATCTGTATTATGCGTTCGCCCTTTATTTCACGTACTTTCCATTTTTTCATATCTATCTCTAAATAAGGCGTCACAATGGACCATAAAGGTCTCGGGTGAAGGTGTGAAGAAGACTTCACACCAGCCGTTCTACCTACCTACCTATCTACCTGAGTCTAATTTATAATCAAAAAACTTCAATTAAAGTTCAATGAAAAATCCCAATTGTTATATCCCTAGTTTGCTTTTTCATTTCAATGCAACTGTTTATTTACCAATAATTTTTAATAAAATATTTCATTAAGAAATTTGTTCATAAAGAGAGTATTAACTCAAAATTTTCAGTAGAAGCAAAACAATTTTTTATTTAACATTAAAGGCAAATGAAAAAGAATTTTTAAATCAATCGTTTAAGATATATAGGCAAATCCTGCGTGACGAACGTTACATTCGCACGTGTTTTCTAATTGAAGTATAAACATTTTTTGGTCTTTCAAAAAAGTTAGCTTCAACTTATATATAGTTTTTGCATATATCATAATTTCTTAGCAAGAATTTGTTGCGAAATAATTGTTCACAAAGTTTTCTGACGCACGCTTCAAAAAGTGGAAGTAACTTCAAAGGTTGAAGTGCGTTTTCCTAATTTTTAGCGAATTTGGCATCATAAGGTACACAAAATCTAATTCCTAAAAGAAAGATGACTATAAGAGAATTCTAAACGTCTTATTCGCAGCCAAAAAATGATGTGATTTTTTGACAAAAGCCGTGAACCCTTTGTGACGCACGCTACAGTTTTTCGAGTAGTATTTTATTATTTTATTTTATTAAACTTTTAATAATTTGTATGGAAATATATTTTTAACCCAAAACTTTTTAATTAAAAAAATAACTAACAAAATTTTTACGTTCCTCGTTGGTTGTGTTATATGTACTTTGGATATAAGTTTGAAAATTTTTTACTTTTTGTACCTAACTAGCATACACCGGCTACTTCGTTAGAGTCTCCTTTTTCTTCGTGGACATATTTTTATGGCAAAGTTTATTTTTCTAGGTTTAAACTTGTTTAAATTCTAGCAAAATTTCCTTACGTTACAGCTATTACACACCAAAAATGTTACAGTAACAGTTTAGTGAGAAAAACATGTTTGTTTCAATTTATGGTATTTTTGTTTCAGTTCTCACATTTCAATCGAAAAGTTTCTCAACGCGGGAGTTACAAAACATGGGCACAGAATACCAAAGTTGCCAAAAACGGAGAAAATTAAGATCCGAATCGAAACGCAGAAAAGGGGTCATAACCTTTATTTTGCATCTCTTTTATCTTTGGAGACATAAGGTTACCCAATTTTCCCGTTTTAGCCCCCTTAACATTAGAATTTCAAAAAATCCCGTCTTAGTAGATCGATTTGGGGTGACCAATCGCTAGTCCAAATTTCAAGTTTCTAGGGTCAGCGGTTTGGGCTGGGCAATGATGAATGAGTCAGTGACTCACGCAACTCTTTTATATATATAGATTGTTATCAGCTATATAACCAAAGTATAATATTATAATAATTGAAAACAAAAAGTGTATAGTGTTTAATATCTATAGATATTAATATGTATAGTGAAGTCTGATTAAATATAATTAAATTAATTTCTATCTATGCAGTATGTGTTTATAATACAAAAGTTAGGTAGTTAGGTTATAGATAAACATAGATGTATTACTACATAGATGTTCGTTATGTTTTCTTTCTAGACCATTAACAAATCAATATTTGTTTTTCAGCCAAAAGATGGATTACATACAGGCAACTATTTTGTCTGCCCTATGATGACATAACAATTAGAATTATTAACGCATAAGCCGATTAAATATTTTCGAAATTTTTAAACAAATATAAATAAAAATTACAACAATAAAAATAAAAAAATTAACTTACTTGAGCGGAGTAACCAAAGAAGGTAGGAGCCCAACCCTTAGCCAAACCACGAGCACCTTCCTCAGCTACGGTAACCTTGAAGCCATGGAACAGGTTCTTGTATTTGGCAGAATCAACTTGCAAACGGCATTTAACCAAATCTAAAGGTACAACAAAGGTGTGAGTGGTACCACAGGACAAGACACCTCCGACAGCGCACAAGGCGAAGTATTTGTTTGAGCCAAATTCGCAGGATTCACCGGCAGCAGCAGCTGCAGCTTGAATTTGGCGACCAGGCACTGGGCCAGCACCGTTGGCTGGTGTGGCACATTCTACCTTGCTGAAAGGATTGCGGAATGGCGAATTTTTGGCAGCTTCTAAGAGTGATGAGAACATTATATTCTTTTCGTCTTCGTAAAATAGATCGTTAGGCAAACTATAAATAAAAAAGAAAATACCATAAAACATAATTACAACAATTTCATTTTTCTTATTAAATTTTTATGTCAATAAATCAACTTGACACATTCCAAATTCCATTTTTACAAAATCCTTGTAGCACTTGAATTTTTTTATAGGTTACATAACGTGGAAAATTTTCTTAATATTTAAGAATTTATGTATATTTCCGGTTAAATCTATGTGTTAATATACAAATTATTGATTTAACATGGAAATATTACTTTTTTAAATAATTTTTTTTAATTATGCAATTATATTTAACATTTAAAACATTTTTCAGCACTTACAAAAACTTGCACCAGCCACGGGACACGAGAAACAATACTTAAAAAAGATTTTCTCCAAATTCTCCAGATGGAAAATTATTATTCTCCGTGGTAAATTGTGGTGAGTTGTTGTTATTAAAACAGGGTTGCTTAAGGTGCTTTTACACGATCTGTATTTAGCAGTGTACTGTACCCACTGCAAAGGCATAGTCCGAGTTTAGACGAGCGAACATTTGGAAGGAAAACATTTGGAATTCCCTTTTGTTTCTTCATTCGCAGTCACACAGACGAACATGTTGCCGGACACATTCTGCTAAGCGGCTCATACACTTGCAATAAAACTGTTCAATTTTACGTATATTAGAATTATTTCGACAATGTGTATGTGATATTCGAAGGTGGCACAATATATTGGCAAAAATCTAAAAACTTTTAATTTTAATTGCACAAAGAACAGAAAGTGAAATGTGTTGGCAGCATTGTACAACAGTGTTTTCGTTATTCCTATGTTCACCTTTTTATTGAATGTATGACTGTGCGACTTCTTGCAATTTTGAATATCACATAGACATTAGCGATATAATTGTACAATGCGTAAAATTTAACAATTTTAATGCAAGTGTATGAGCCGCTTAAAACTCACGGCACTAAATGTCGTTTTTTAATAAGATTTCCGTGATAAAAGAATTTTATGATAAATATTATACAAATATTTCTCTATTAAACAGAATTTTATAACAAAAATTCTAAAAATTAGATTTGAAGTGTATTAAAAACAGCTTCCAAATTTCGATTTCCAGAACACCCGTGGTGAATTTATATTTTCTTTTATTTTTTTTGTAATAAAAGCTCTATGTTTACATCTGTCCTTCAAGTTGTGCTGAAAACGGTTAACGATAAAAGAAAGACAAAAGAAATGAAAAACAAAAAATGTAATTTGGACTTTAAGAAAAATTCTTGACAAAAAGTATAAAGACCTGGAGTATGCCATTTGGTTTAAAGATTAATATTTGACAAATAACTGCCAGAAGTCATCAATGGCGGTGAGTGTTAAACGTCAAAGATTTCTAAAGAGATAGTGTGGTGACCATCGAAACATGTAAAATCAACCTGTCCGTGAACGTAGGTCAGTCAAGAATGAAAAATGATCAATAACTTTGATTGCATTTCGTATTGTACAATTCCTTTCTTCATAAAAATAATTTAATGAGAATTAAATTTAATGAACTTTAGCCTGATTAAAACAGTTCAATAAAATCCAACCACAATACAAATTTAAAATAATTAACTGCCTATTTCTGAAAGATTTACTTCCTGTTTTTGTTTTAAATGAAAAAGTTCGAAAAAAAGAATTTTTTCGCACATCAGAAATATAAAAAATGTAAAAAAATTAAATTTCAATTCGATATCATCTGCATTAAAAAAGTTTCAAAAGTATAGAAAAGATTTAATATAATGTACTTGTGATTCTCTGGTTTTAGTGTCTACATATGGTCCCAAAAGAATAGGAAATTATTTAAATAACGCTCTTAAGATATAAATAAATATATTTTGTGCAACACCCAGTTCATCACTCCCGCCCACATTTTGTCAGATGTTGCGTATTGATAACCAAGATGCTTGTACCTAATTTGGAAACTCTGGCCATGCCGTTCTCCAGATATACATAGAAAATAAAAAAGGATCCATAATATACATACATACACACAAAAAAATTCATAGGTAAAATTACCTAAAAATATGGTATAAAATTATCTAAGCGCAAGGGTAGCATGGCAGTATCAAAGATTCTTAGGTAATATGACTATTAACTTAGGTAATTTCCATGTTCGAAAAATTATCTATAAGCTTTGTTAAAATAACTTAAAAACTTTGAAAATTCACCAATAATAGCAAAGCTATTTTATATTTTTATTTTTGGAAAATTATCAAAGTTCAATTTTGTACAAGAACATAGCTTTTAGGTAAATTTACTCCTTTTTTGCTAATTTAAATAAAATTAACTACCTTCTTCATTTCTTTACAACATTTTATTAATAAATATGTATAATTTTTACAAAGATATAAATTTGATGATAAACTTTTACACGTTACGTAACATTTTAATTTTCATGAATTAACTAAATAATCTACTGAAACTTTCTAAATAGTTGTCATTGCCTTTCTAAATCAAAGTATATACATACTTATTTTTAATAACTATTAGAAAATATGGATACAATTGGGTTACATTTCTTTTGCATTTACTTAAACTTGGATATTGTTGAACCGGCTACATTATTTTTAGTTTGTTTTCCGTTTTAATTTTTAGCTTTCTTGTTGGGTTTTTAAAATCTGAAAATAAAATAATTTCTTAAATACAAATACTGGAAAAGAATATGCAATATCTACCTACTTAGCCATTTCCATTTTTTTCTCACGTGCACCCTCTAACATACTGCTATTGATCAAAGTTTCACGTTACTTTTCATCCAAATGTCGGTGTCTTTGAGTATTAAAATAGCTCTCTTACCCTCAGAAATTAATCCATATCTTGGTCAACTTTTAAACCCTAACTCCACGTCTACAACAGGCGTGATATGCTGTTATAACATTATTTTATAAAAGCGTTGTTAAAACATTTGCATTAACAACCATGTTCTGACATGAGACAACCTCTAACATGATGAGTCTATACTTAACACTAAGATGTTCATCGCTCTAGGCTTTTGAAATTCTTTGCCCATTTCCTATAAACATATTTTTTATTTAACATACAAATGTACATAATTTGAAATTAAGAAATGTTTATTTATACATACCATTTATGTTAATTATACTTTTAATTTCATTTCTTTTAGTTTTATTTAAATTAGAACGTTTTTTCAGAAAAAAAAAAATCCAACTGACAATAAAATAAAACTATATTAAAATAAATTCGAAGAAGATACCTAACTCAATTAGGAATATTATAAAAAATTTTAGGCAAAACTTATTTTATAATTTACCAATTATCTTAGGCAATTTAACTTAGTTTTTTGTTTTTATATGAAAATAAAATACCTATGCGAGCATTGGTAAGCTTACCTAGATTATTTTTTTGTGTGTATATACTTCATAGTGTCTAGAATCCATATTGTAGACAAAACAAACGGAATACCGAAGTTATATATATCTTATACCTTTGGTGAAGGATACAATAAAAATAAAAAACCAACTTATATAATGTACCTTATTACAACAAAGTATACTTATTACTTTCGGTGATAGGTATTAAAAAACAACAACATGGACTTTTATGAAAAAAATTAAAGGCAGTCGTTATTTTTTGCCCATACCTCAGCCATTTATTGACCGATCTGACTGAATTTCAAAAGAAAAAAAATTTGCAGTATATGTGACATAAATATATCGAAACCTAGGCCCCATCATATCTGGGATCTTCGGAAACCCCATTTCAACAAACAAACAGCCGGTAAGACGCACATCGTTAGATCAACTTCGCTACTCATAAGTACCCAGCATATATATACTTTATAGAGTCTAAGATCAATATTGTAGAAATTACAAATGGAATAACAAACTTGTATTTACACCCTTTAATCTTATAATACCCATCATCATAGTACTTAATAACGAATTTAAAGAGTGTACTCTATTTGGGGCCCATGAGCAATCGTGGAACCACCAGAACAAAATTATATTATGAGGTTAAGATTTATGTAAAAGTTCGTTGTTTAGATGTCTTAATAAATATGAGATTTGATTGCCTTTAAGTAAAAGTTATTTTCGCCAATTAGTATGATTCCAATAAAATTTGTTAAGATGATTAAGAGTGCAATAAAATAATTTTGGACCAAATTTAATCTAAAGGGGCACAAAGAATTTATTGCGTAAAGAAGCTTGTATGAGGGCTGTGTAAAATAATTTACTATTCTACTCCTTTTAATTTAATGAAATTTAGACTTAAATTTTATTTAAATTTTTGCAATATCAATTTAATTTTTTTCTCAGTGCTATATAACAAACCTGTTATAGTTTTGACTGACATAAAAACAACAACAAATTACCCAAACACAAATGTCAGTGAAAACAAATTAAAAGAAACAGCAACCGTGTTTACTGATATTGAGACGAAAAATATATCCATACAATTTATTTCAAATTCTTAATAAATATATAAATTTATTTATTTTAACGTGCATAAATATAATAAATAAACATGGCTGATGCCGCAGCAAGACAGCTGCAATATGAGTATAAAGCGGTAAGTGGTAAATAGATGAAAAACAAAGTGTTGACAAAGCGTGGTCTGAAAGATTAAACGTTTATCATGTTTATGGATATAATATTGTGTGAAAGTAAAAATAAAATATGTATACTTAATAAAAAAATTGTTCTTTTTAGAATTCTAATTTGGTATTGCAAGCCGATGTTAGACTTATCGAACGTCCTAGACGTGATGAGGCGACCGGTGAGGTTATGTCCCTAGTAGGTAAACTGGATGGTACACGAATGGGTGACCGATATCAACGATCAAAGCCAGAAAAAACAGAGGAGCGCAAAGCAAAGCGTCAAAAACGTGATGAAGCCCAATATGATTTTGAACGTATGAAAGGTGCGACTCTGTTGTCCGAAGGAATTGATGAAATGGTAGGCATTGTTTATCGTCCCAAAACACAAGAGACTCGTCAAACCTATGAAGTGCTCTTAAGTTTTATTCAAGAGGCTTTGGGTGATCAGCCTAGAGATATTTTGTGTGGTGCCGCCGATGAAATTCTGGCCGTACTAAAGAATGATAAACTTAAAGATCGTGAACGCAAACGTGAAATTGACAGTCTTTTGGGTTCGGTGACTGACGAAAGGTAAATGGTACATTTAAAAATTACCGTACTTGTTTTTTTTGTTAAACTATTTAAGTTTATTTTTTAAGATTTGCTTTACTTGTTAATTTGGGGAAAAAAATTACTGACTTTGGTTCGGATGCTGTCACAGCTTTAAATGCCAATGTAAATGAAGAACAAATTGATGAAACTTATGGCATAAACGTTCAATTTGAAGAGTCCGAAGAAGAAAGTGATAACGATATGTATGGTGAGATTCGTGATGAAGATGGCCAGGAAGAAGGTGAAGAGGCTCGTATTGATCACACTTTACATGCAGAAAATGTAAGTACTAATTAAAAGAGTTTAATAATTAATATGTAGTACATATGTATATATATGGCTATTTCCAAAAAAACGTCAACCAAAAAAAAATGAAAAAAAAATTTTTTTCTTTTCAAGAATTATTTAGAGAATTGCTTATATTTTTTTAATATATGCGTATAAATTAATTGATTCGAAAAAAAAGATTAATGGTAAACGAAGTACTACAACTTTTAGCACATACTTGTGTATATTGGAAAATTTGGAACAACAATACTCTAATCTAAAGCTTCGTACAGACAGTGGTCAGATCTTACAATATTGTCATTTTTCTGACAATGGTGCCATTGTCAGATGCATTCATTTTACACATCTGCCAAATGAAAATGAGCTTACAATGTTCAGACAGTTGCAAGACATTTTTAGGCAATTTTAATGACAACATTGTAAGATCTGACCATCGTCTGTACGAAGCTTAAGGCATATTTATGATCTGAAAAATATTTTTTATTAAGTTTCTTATATAAAGGATTATAAATAGCAACATAAAAAAATTTTTAATCATGGTGGAAAAATTGTCCCGTTTTCAATGTCCCGTTTACAATTTATTTAAAACAATGTAATTCATATTTTATTTGAATTCGAAACCATTTTTAGGGCACATTAGTACGCAACATTTTAAAATTGATCCCAATAAAATATTGTGTCAGGTTTCGCAGAAATCACTGTTTAAACGGTTACCCCTTAAAACCCACTTCCGTTTTTTGTCCCGTTTATAATCACTAGTTTTTTGCAATTTTCTCCGAAACCACGACAGTAAGCGAAAAATTTCATTTGCGGAAATTAAAGAGCTAATTGAGAGTTAAAAGAATCATTAATTTAAAAAATGAAAATCAGGTTGTTTTTTACAATTTTGTCAATATAAACGTGTGCGAATGTCCCGTTTACAATCTTGGAAGTGCCCATATATATATATATATATATATATATATATATATATATATATCTGTTATATCTGTATGTTATCTTCTTCGATAAGTTAAAAAATAATTTATTCATGTGATGCCTGCGTAGCAGAGAACGGCTTTCTACGATTGCAAAAAAAATCGCAGTAAATGAACACCAACAAATACACTCGCTTGCGGTCATACAATCAAACTTCCGCAACCGCAAACATTCGCTGATGGTTTGCAGTCATTCAAATAATGCACATCGTGCTTTGTTATTTATTCCATCGTTTAGCTTCGTTTGTCAATTAAGATGTTTGTGTGTTTGGTTCGACAATGATTGTTTTGTCAAAGAAAAAAAATACAAACAAAAAAGCCAGAAATCAAGCAATTATTACTCATGTAGACATTCAGCAGTTACTATATAGTACAAGAAAAAAAAAATTGAAATGAAACTAAACGCACATATGTAGGTACAAACAATTTCCATAGAAACAGAAGACTTTTTTTTTATTATATTAAAAAGTACAGTAGTTCTGTATGTACAATGTAATCTTGTTATTGTTGTTAATTTTAACAAAGTGTCTCATCGAGTGGTTTATTGTTGTTAATGTTAACAAAGCGTCTCATCGAGTGGACAATGACTACTTGAATGCAAAAGTATAAGAATGTGTGCCTTTTGACTTTACACAAATAAGTTATATTGCGTGCACAACAAAAATGCAAACAAAGCACTTTTAATAAAAAACGCACACATGCAAAAATCAAATATGTACGAAACGATGTAAAAATTACCAACGTTGAACTTTGTTTTGCAGGCAAAGAATGAAATTTGAGCGTATGAATAAATCAAGAAAAATAGTGATTTTTCAGTTCTCTGCTGCGTAGCCTGTTTGATAGCTGAGTTACTACTAAGTTTGCTTTAGAAAAAAAAACGTTTACAGGGCACTGATTTCGCAATCATACACAAATATTCCCTTAAAATTTCGGGTACATATATATATTTTGAGATAAATTGCTTTGTGCTTTTTTCAACTCTTGTAGGGGATTTAAATTTTGATCACACACTTAAAATATATTGCCGCATTTAAATGCCATTGATGGTTTGATTTATCTTTAGTGTTTCAATATTGTCGTGAATTTTTTCTGCTAACCTTAAATGTTTGGTCCAGTACTATCTATCAATGACCATAGGTTCGGTTCAATGAGCAGCCGACAAGGAAACGGCTCAGTTGGGCCCTTATAGCGGCCCCTTTGTATTACCCTGAGCCAGTGACCAGAGTCAGAAAGTGCTCAGCAAATTATTCCCCAGACATCACTCCAATCTTGAAACACTTCGATTCTCTACAGAAAAGAGAGATCGCCCTTAATTTTACATAAGATATAGCTTTCCAGCATGGGACTTCTGGTCTCCTAAAATGTCTCGTTCTTATAACCCCGAGATGGGGTCATTAACAGAAATAGTGTCCAGTTGACCGACGTCCCCATCCTAATATTGTCCTTACCAAACCCAAGAAGCACGCGGATTTTTCCGCCTCATAGCCAGGTCACAGTCCTCGAAATCGAGCAGGTATTCTTAACCTGCCATCTCTCCTTATACCGATTCGCGTTTGATGAGAGTTCTACTGCGAGTCATCGAAATGTCATTTAGGCCGTCAGCCTTGTTTGGCTAGATCGTCTGCATTTAAGTTTCCCATAGTTTCCTTATAGCTTCAATACTAATGAATAAAAAAAATTAATACTTATCGTTGTTCATTAGAAAAATAATCGGAGAAGTGTCTGGTACTATTTTAAAATTTCTGTGTTTTGGAAGCTTTTTTTTTAAACCAATAAATATATCACTTTCGTAACTTTTCTAAAAATAAAAATATAAAGTTGGTAATTTTTCGAAACTCGAACGTTTAGTCACCGACTATTCCTTCTTACTTGTTTTTTTTTTTTTTTTTTTTTTTTTTTTTTTAAATGCCAATTTTTTTTATAAAGTTGTAATTTTAGTAATTTGTTTATACACCACTTTATTATAAGTACATGTTTTTTGCAGCTTCTTGCTGAAGAATCAGTAAATGTCAAAAAAGAACGTGGATTACATCCGCTCGATATTGATGCCTATTGGCTGCAACGTTGCCTTAGTAAATATTACAAAGATGCAATGGTTTCTCAAAGTAAAGCAGCCGATGTTTTGCGCATACTTAAAGATGCGGCAGACGAAAGAGATTGCGAAAATCAACTGGTATTGTTACTGGGTTATGATTGCTTCGATTTTATTAAACAGTTAAAACTTAATCGTCAAATGATTCTGTATTGTACAATGTTAGCTTCAGCTCAAACAGACAGCGAAAGACAACGTATACGTGAAAAAATGCGTAACGATAATAAATTAGCTAAAATTCTAGTGCAATTGGATACTGGCAAGACCGAAGATGAAGAGGGTTATGGTCATAGTTCACGCACAAATAAAATGAATAAATCCCAAATGGATGATGGCAGTAAGGGAATGGCGGGTCAAGTACCTGGTCAAAGACAAGTCCTTGAATTGGATGAATTGGCATTTACGCAAGGTTCGCATTACATGGCCAATAAAAGATGTCAGTTGCCCGACGGTTCGTTTCGTAAGCAACGTAAAGGCTATGAGGAAGTTCATGTTCCGGCTTTAAAACAAGTACCATTTGAGGATAAAGAAGAACTTCAACCCATTGATAAATTGCCCAAATATGTTCAACCCGTATTTGAAGGTTTCAAAACTTTGAATCGTATTCAATCTAGGCTTTTTCGTTCAGCCTTAGAGTCAGACGAAAACATGCTTCTCTGCGCTCCTACTGGTGCTGGTAAAACTAATGTGGCATTGCTTTGTATGATGCGAGAAATAGGCAAACATATTAATGAAGACGGCACCATTAATGCTGACGATTTCAAAATTATTTATGTTGCCCCTATGAAATCGTTGGTACAAGAAATGGTTGGTAATTTTGGCAGAAGGTTGGCTTGTTACAATCTTACAGTTTCTGAATTGACTGGTGACCATCAACTTACCAGAGAACAAATTGCCGCAACTCAAGTAATTGTTTGTACTCCAGAAAAATGGGATATTATTACACGTAAAGGAGGTGAAAAAACATTTACTTCTTTGGTGCGTTTAGTTATTATCGATGAAATTCATTTATTGCATGATGAAAGAGGTCCTGTTTTGGAGGCTCTTGTTGCACGTACTATACGTAATATAGAAGTAACTCAAGAGGATGTACGTCTAGTAGGCTTATCTGCCACCTTGCCTAATTATCAAGATGTGTCTACATTTCTGCGCGTAAAGCCGGATAAGGGATTATTTTATTTCGATAACAGTTACCGCCCAGTAGCTTTAGAACAACAATATATTGGTGTAACCGAAAAGAAAGCTTTAAAAAGATTTCAGGTTATGAATGAGATTGTCTATGAAAAAACGATGGAACACGCTGGACGGAATCAAGTGTTGGTGTTTGTACATTCTCGCAAGGAAACTGGTAAAACAGCTCGTGCTGTTCGTGATATGTGTTTGGAGAAAGATACATTGGGTAGTTTTCTTCGGGAAGGATCAGCTAGTATGGAAGTATTAAGAACTGAAGCTGAACAGGTTAAAAATAATGAATTAAAGGAACTATTACCTTACGGCTTCGCTATACATCATGCTGGTATGTCGAGAGTAGATCGTACTTTGGTTGAAGATCTTTTTGCAGATCGTCATATACAGGTTTTAGTATCTACGGCCACGTTAGCCTGGGGTGTTAATTTGCCAGCTCATACGGTAATAATCAAAGGCACTCAGGTTTATAATCCTGAGAAAGGTAGATGGGTGGAGTTATCGGCTTTGGATGTTTTGCAAATGTTGGGTCGTGCCGGACGCCCTCAATATGACACTAAAGGAGAAGGTATTTTGATAACTAACCACAGTGAACTACAATTTTACTTATCTCTACTCAATCAACAGTTGCCTATTGAATCTCAGTTTGTATCTAAATTGCCAGATATGTTAAATGCTGAAGTTGTTTTGGGCACAGTTCAGAATCTTAAGGATGCTGTCAATTGGCTAGGTTACACTTATCTCTACATAAGAATGTTGCGGAATCCTCTGTTATATGGTGTAGGACATGATGCTTTAAAAGAAGATCCTCTGTTAGAACAAAGAAGAGCAGATTTAATACATACGGCGGCTTTACACTTAGATCGTAGTGGTTTAATAAAATATGACCGGAAATCTGGGCAATTTCAGGTTACAGCTTTGGGTCGTATCGCTTCCCACTATTACTGTACCCATGAAACCATGATGACCTACAATCAATTGCTCAAACAAACCTTATCGGAAATTGAATTGTTTCGAGTGTTTTCTTTGTCCTCTGAATTTAAACATATTGCTGTAAGAGAAGAAGAAAAGTTGGAATTGCAAAAATTAATGGAACGTGTTCCCATACCTATTAAGGAATCCATGGAAGAACATAGTGCTAAAGTTAATGTACTTTTGCAAGCCTACATATCTCAATTAAAATTGGAAGGATTCGCTTTAATGTCAGACATGGTATTTATAACACAATCTGCTTCCCGTTTAATGAGAGCCATTTTTGAAATTGTCCTACATCGGGGTTGGGCTCAATTGGCTGATAAATGTTTGACTTTGTGCAAAATGATAGATCGTAGAATGTGGCAGTCTATGACACCTTTAAGACAATTCAAAAAGATGCCTGATGAAATAGCAAAAAAACTGGAGAAAAAGAATTTTCCCTGGGAACGTTTGTACGATTTGGAACCTCATGAGATAGGAGAATTGATACGTGTACCAAAATTGGGCAAAACCATACATAAATTTGTGCATCAATTTCCCAAATTAGAACTGTCAACACATATACAACCAATTACCCGTTCCACTTTGAGAGTAGAATTGACTATCACACCAGATTTTCAATGGGACGAAAAGGTCCATGGTCAGTCAGAGGGTTTCTGGATTATGGTTGAAGATGTTGATTCAGAAATTATTTTACATCATGAATTTTTCTTGCTTAAGGAAAAATATTGTCAAGATGAACATCAGTTAAAATTCTTTGTGCCAGTATTTGAACCTTTGCCGCCACAATATTTTTTGAGAATTGTATCAGACAGATGGATTGGTTCTGAGACACAATTACCGGTATCTTTCCGTCATCTGATATTGCCTGAAAAGAATATGTCACCTACAGAATTGTTGGACTTGCAACCTTTACCAATTTCAGCTTTAAGAAATCCAAAGTTTGAGGAATTCTATAAAGATAAATATCTACAATTCAATCCCATACAAACACAAGTTTTTAATGCTGTATACAATAGCGATGATAATGTATTTGTAGGAGCTCCTACCGGCTCGGGTAAGATGACTATAGCAGAATTTGCTATAATGCGCTTGTTCTCTCAACAAACCGAAGGCAGGTGCGTATACTTGGTTTCGAATGAAGACTTAGCAGATTTAGTCTTTGCCGACTGGCATACCAAATTTGCCCAATTAGGCCTTAAAGTTGTTAAATTAACTGGAGAAACTGGCACAGATTTAAAACTTTTAGCAAAAGGCCAATTAATTCTTACAACGGCTGACAAATGGGACGTCTTATCCAGACGTTGGAAACAACGTAAGAATGTACAAAATATACATTTGTTCATTGTTGATGAATTGCAATTGGTTGGAGGAGAAGATGGTCCGGTTCTTGAGGTAGTATGTTCTAGAATGCGTTATATATCATCTCAAATTGAAAAACAAATACGAATTGTGGCTTTATCATCGTCCCTAGCTGATGCCCGAGATGTGGCCCAGTGGTTAGGTTGCAATACTAATGCCACTTTTAATTTCCATCCAAGTGTAAGGCCTATTCCTCTAGAGTTACACATACAAGGTTTTAATATTACACACAATGCCACGAGAATAGCTTCAATGTCTAAACCTGTTTATAATTCAATACTGAAATATAGTCCGCATAAGCCGGTTATTGTATTTGTGTCCTCTCGCAAACAAGCCCGTCTTACAGCAATAGATATATTGACTTATTCCGCGTCAGATTTGCAACCCAACCGCTTTTTCCATGCCGAAGAGGAAGATATCAAACCATTCTTGGATCGCATGACAGACAAGACTTTAAAGGAGACACTATCACAGGGTGTGGCTTACTTACATGAAGGCCTTACAGCCTCGGATCATAGATTGGTAGAACAGCTTTTCGATTCGGGCGCTGTGCAAGTGGCAGTTGTGGCCAAAGATCTTTCTTGGGGCATGAGCATCTCTGCCCATTTAGTTATTATAATGGATACACAATTTTACAATGGTAAAAATCACTCTTACGAAGATTATCCCATAACAGATGTTTTGCAAATGATTGGACGCGCCAATAGGCCTATCGAGGATGCTGATGCTAAATGTGTTTTAATGTGTCAGTCATCGAAAAAGGATTTTTTTAAGAAATTCGTTAATGAACCTTTGCCTATCGAAAGTCATTTAGACCATCGTCTACATGACCATTTCAATGCTGAAGTTGTCACCAAAACCATAGAAAACAAACAGGATGCTGTTGATTATCTTACCTGGACTTTCCTTTACAGACGTCTAACACAAAATCCCAATTACTATAATTTACAAGGAGTAACACATCGTCATTTATCGGATCATTTATCAGAATTGGTCGAGAATACTCTATCCGATTTGGAACAATCAAAATGTATTAGTATTGAAGATGATATGGATACGTTACCGCTTAATTTGGGCATGATTGCGGCCTATTATTATATCAACTACACAACTATCGGTAGGTTCAATTGTCTTAACTAATCTGTTTTAAAGTATAACATCGTTCCTTTCCCCTTACAGAACTTTTCAGTTTGTCATTAAACAGCAAAACAAAGGTACGTGGTCTTTTGGAAATTATATCATCTGCTGCGGAATATGAAGATATTGTTGTTCGTCATCATGAAGAAGGTATTTTACGCACCCTATCACAACGCCTTCCCAACAAATTAACTGGACCTAATGACTCAGTACCCAAGTAGGTTTAAAGATACAACTTCAACTCATAAGTCAACGTTAACTTTCGTTCTCCTTTTAGATTCAATGATCCACACATTAAAACAAATCTATTGTTGCAATCACATTTGAGTCGTCTGCAGTTGGGTCCAGAGTTGCAAGGAGATACGGAAATTATATTGGGCAAAGCCATACGTTTAATACAAGCTTGTGTAGATGTACTCAGTTCAAATGGTTGGCTCTCACCCGCCGTAGCTGCAATGGAGCTGGCGCAGATGGTAACACAAGCAATGTGGAGTAAGGATTCATATCTTAAACAGTTGCCACATTTTAATACTGACATTATTAAAAGATGTGCAGAAAAGGTAGAGTCATATTTTTTTTTTTTTTTTAATTTTGACTTGAAAAACAAATTATTTCAGAAAATCGAAACTGTCTTCGATATAATGGAATTAGAAGATGATGATCGTTCTCGTCTATTGCAATTAAGTGATACTCAAATGGCAGATGTTGCCCGATTTTGTAATCGTTATCCAAATATAGAAATGAACTTTGAGGTTGTTGATAAGGATCGTATTAATTCAGGATCAACGGTTAATGTTGTGGTACAATTAGAAAGAGAAGATGAAATCACGGGACCTGTTATAGCGCCTTTCTTCCCACAGGTATTTTAAATTTATACTCATGTTTATATGATTAAGTTTTTATAATCGATTGGTAATTGCATAACTATGTTTTTATTTTTTTAGAAACGCGAAGAAGGGTGGTGGGTTGTTATCGGTGACTCTAAAACAAACTCATTGCTATCCATTAAACGTCTCACTTTACAACAAAAAGCTAAAGTAAAACTTGATTTTGTGGCTCCCAGTCCTGGTCGTCATGATTACACTTTGTATTTCATGAGTGATTCTTATTTGGGCTGCGATCAGGAATACAAATTTAACATTGACGTTGGTGATTTCCAGTCGGAAAGTGAGAGTGAGTCAGATTAATTTTGTGGTTGATTAAAAAAACGAGTTTCTTATACAAATTATTTACATTTTAAATTAGCTCTTAGCTCATACATTTGCTTTTAAATATGTATAAGTAATAATAAAAACAAATTTTCTCAGAAGGGATTGTTAAAAATCTTTTTTGGGAATAACATAAACATTATTAATTTATGAATGTATTTTTTAAAGAATTTGTTGGTTTCGCTTTAACCTCAAATGAAACTAAAAACACAGTTTATTTCAATACATAATTTTACTGAAAATCTTTAAGACTCCTACTAAACATTCATTGATTTTTATCGATATGGCCACTTTTTTCTGATCAATCGGAAAAGAGAAGAAATAACGGTACACCTTAAATTTCTTGGTTTTCACAAAAAATTTATTGATTTTATCAAAAATTGGCAACAAACAGAAGGAAAAACCACAGAATCTCAGCGCAAAATTTTGCTATATTTGCACAATTAAGCCAAATCGTATTCCGATATTGGGGAAGTGATGAACACCTTCACCATTCGGAGCATCGTGCAGCGTTTCAAGGGAGCCACAACATTTGAAGGTCCAAGATTTTGGAAAAGACGTTCATCCCATTACGGTTCGGAAAGCATTACATGAGGCGACCTACAATTGTCGTGTTGCTAGATATAAATGTCTTATTTCGATAATCCACCAAAAGCGTTTAGCATACGCGAAGGAGTATTTGCGTAAGCCAAATGATTTTTAGGGCCAGGCGCTTTTCTCGGATGAAAGCAAATTTAACATGTTCCAAAACGGGACAAATGTAGAACATGGTAGAGGAGTAATTCTGTAGGGCTGTTTGTCCCCTGCTGGGGTGCTCGAGCAAGCGTTAATTGATGGCATTATGGACTAAATAAATTATATGAATAATTCAAAAAACCTGAAGAAAGCGCTGAAAAGTCGAGTTTCTATTACCTCTCACTTTTTAAGACCTGAGGAATTCGACTCTTGTGTACGTATGCGGCTTGCATACATCTGCCGCAATCGCCAGACCTCTATCCGATCAAGCATTTATGGGGAGAGTTGGATAGGAGAGTGAAAAAGAGGGTTAAACCGAAAACTAATATGCTGATGGAGGAGGTAATGGTCGAAGAATGGCAAAATATTGGGACGGATTTCATGAGTTCTTTGAAAAATACACTGGAGCCAGTTAAAAAACAGAAAGGATTAGTAAGACCCCTTTCAGACCCGGCAAGTTAGTTGCGCAAGTAAGTTGCGCAAGTTACTTGCCGAGTACAACAAAGTATGTAGAACATTTTTTTCCTTACTCCGACCTTACCGCTGACGTCTACAAACCAAGACTTGCGCAAGAGAGTGTACAAGGGGTCTAACTAAATATTAGTACAGGCAAATAACTAATTTATAGTTTTTAATGAAGTGAAGTTTTAATCAATAAAAGGCGCGTTCGAGAACTTTTATGGTAAAATGCTGTAAATGAGTAATTACTGATTAATCTGAAAAATTACTTTCAAAAAAAGCTGTGGCCTTAAATGCCTCAACATTAAGGAAAATTGCAATTACGTCGATATTGCATTGGAGATGCATTTGCATTATCTAGTTGTATACAATATTTTATCTTACGCTTCGTAAATTTTCCAAATTGAAATCACTTAAATCGTGTAAAAAGGAGTGATTTCCAAAAATATATAAAAATGTAATTTTAAATCAGTATCATTTGAAAATCGTTCTGTTTTAGATTACCTCGAATTTTTACACTTTATATTCATTTTATAATAAAAATTCTTTATTAAGTACCACGTTGAAACAAAGTTTGGATTTTTTTTTATTTAAATTCGATTTATAGACACAGCACTGCCACGGCTATTGGCGTTGTTGCCACTAGGACCATTTGCAAAGTTATTTGCGGACGCAAAATTTACCGACTGACCATTAGGCAAATTGAATGTTAAAGCATGTGAAGCACCAGCTGCATTTTGTACACCAAGACGATTTCCATTAACGGCTTGTGTAAGAGTACCGGCAGCAGAAGCTCCAAATCCACCTGATGGTCCCTGAGCGTTAAATGCTTGAGCTTGCGCATTAGCTGCTGAGTTACCGAATCCAAACAAATTATTATAGTTCTGCTGCGCTGCAGCATTAGAAACGGCTTGTGATTGGCCATATTCACCGAATTGTCTTTTTACACGTCTGTGCTCAACCAACGATTTAAGATTGTTTAAATCACTTAAAATGGATCTACGCACTCTACGCAATTGAGGGCGTTGTTTAGGCTTAATGTACAAAGAAGATTCTACTACAACTTCATCTACGGCTACTCCATTAGATGCTGTAATTATAGGATGAATTTTAAATGTTGGAGACATTTCTAACAATTAACAAAACTTACGAAGTTGTGTATTTTGCAGCGCACTTTCTTGATTGACAACATTTAAATCGGCTGCGGCTAAATTGATTGCTATGAATATTGATAAAGCAATTATTAACTTCATGTTCGATTGATAAAATATTTACAAATAACAAGTATCGATCCTTACTTAACGAACCTCAAAGACACACTAAACTAAAAAAACAAAAAGAAAAGAAAACGAAAAAACAACAAGTATCCAAAAAAAAGTATCTTATGGATACACTCTCACTTTTCACATAATAGTCAGCGGCACACATGCAGTCATACGTACACACATAGATATTCATTCTTCTCATACAATCAACCAACTAACGAACCAGCCGGATAGCTTCTTAAAAAATCCATTTAAGTTTCTTGAACTTGAAAGTCCATAAAACTACTCTTAGAATACGTTTTTTTTTTTATTTGGCTGAGAACTATTGATTGTTTTATTTTCTTATTTATCAACCCACGTACACATTTACAGTCGCTTTTAACAAAATTCGTACGTTAAGATGTTCTAGATATGTATAAGCTATTTTTTTTTAAGTTTATGTTTACACTAATAATAATTTTTATTTAAAACTAGCTGACCCGGCAAACGTTGTCCTGCCATACAAATTATTTCTAGTGAATATTTTGGTTGTTAAATAAAAACAAGTTAGAGTGCTATATTCGGCTATGCCGAATCTTATATACCCTTCACCATTGTGCGAGCAGAATACAGAGCAACTAGACAAAAACTAAATAATTTTTACATACCTATACATACATATTTACAATCCTTAAAACTTCATTATAAATAAAATTTAAAAAGCGAAAACTGGTAAATAGTTTTTTTAAATCGTTTTAAGAACATAAAAAAAATAAAAATATTAAAAAAAAATTTTCTTTTAAAAAAACCAAGATTCGAACCAGGGAACTCTAAGTTTCTAACTTAACACACCCCCTAGACAACTGAACCATGAAGGAACGTTAATTGAATATCATTAAAATGAAATATGGCACGTTTACTGTTCACAAAATTCAACACAGTTAAGTTGTAATTACTTTTGATGTTTTTGTTCACGGCAATAGCAAAGTTGTAAACCATAATAAACAAATTACAAATCAACTTATTTGAGTTGTGAACCGAAATAGGGAAATATATTCACCAAAATAGTTTGTGTTTGTTTGTTTTCTTTTATTTTTTTGGGGAGTTTTTAAGTAGCAAAAAACACAAAAATTCCTAGTTTCTATTTGTTAAAATTATTTCGTTAAATAGATGAAA
The DNA here is from genome assembly GCA_930367215.1 of Pollenia angustigena. NCBI lineage: Eukaryota > Metazoa > Arthropoda > Insecta > Diptera > Polleniidae > Pollenia > Pollenia angustigena. Next base: position 48,882,349 of record OV884058.1, read on the forward strand.
TAATAAAGAAGGATGATAACGAAAATCATATTGGGCATTATGCTAGTATATGTAAACAATTGAAAGGGGGGGGGCAGAGGGACATCACATGGTTAAATCAAGTTCTCTCCTCTTAAGGACCCAGAATATATATACTTTATAGGGTCTTAGATCAATATTGTAAAAATTACAAACGGAATGACAAACTTATATATATATGTATACCCTTTTCCACCTGAGGTGAAGGGTATAAAAAGAGTAATTTTTGGGATTTCAGTATTTTGATTATAACTTAGCCATTTATTTAACCGATTTGACAGATTTATATACCGACGTGTTTAAGAAGAAATTTGCCAGTTAGTTGGGTTATAAATCTTGACTCGGGAAGATCTATGGTGGGTATTTAAAAAAAAAATTATTATTTTGGTCATAACTTTCCCGAGTTTTTCAGAAAATATTTTTTACTAAAGATTTCCGATCTTTTGATATGCAAGGGTTATCCATAGGTCATGAAGCGTCGTTTCTAGTTTGTTTCTGTACTTAAAACTGTTGTATTTTCGAAATCTGGTGTATGTCTTAAGTTGGCACAATGTGAAGACAATGCAGTTTTTTGAGAAGATATATTTTTGTATTTTTGATCAGATCTATGTCCTGCTAGTCTAGTTTTTAATTTGTTTTTCGTAGTACCTATATATATCTTATTATATATTTCATCATCCTTACCCTTGCAGGGAATTTTATAAATAATATTAAATCTATCTAATTTCTCTGTTCTATCTTTCATTTTACTAAATAATCTATCTAATGTATTATATGTCCTATGAGCCATCCTATAATTATTAATGTCATAAACATTAGAGTTTTCCAGTCTTTCACTGGTACATAAGTTAAAGACTTATGAACCTTAGGTTCAGTAACCGTATTCCCACTACCTTCCCTATGTCCTTTGTACTGTCCAATCAATCTACAAATCAAGTCTCCTGGGAAATTATTATCCTCTAAAATATTTTTGATTTTTATTTTATTTTTTCTATGAAAAACTATATCGCTAATATTTAAAACTTTATCTATAAGATTTTTGGCAGTATTTATAATAACTCTTCTCGGATGTTTTGAATAATATTTAATAATTCTTCCTTAAAAAACTGCATTGTCTTCACATTGTGCCAATTTTAGACATACACCAGATTTCGAAATACAACAGTTTTAAATACAGAAACAAACTACAAACGACGCTTCATGCTAGAAATGTTACAAATAATCAACACACCAATAGAACGAGAATTAACTTTAAAACCGATGAAAAATTATCAATAACAATTTCAATTAATTTTCATGTTGTAAAATTCCTTTCTTTTAAAAAATTAATGAAAAACAAGTAAGAAAGTATAGTCGGTCAAGCCCGATCATATGATAGCCTACACCACAGTATTTAAAAACATATAATGCTTATGTGTCCATGTAAATATGGATTTATCTATGTTTAAAAACTTCATGAAAATCGGTTTGAAAGTTTGTGAGAGGCAGAAATTGCCCCCTGCCTCCCCTTGTTGTCCTATTTTTTAAAAACTGTATAGCTAATGTGTCCCTATAGATATGGATCTACCTATGTTTTAAATTTCATTAAAATCGGTTTGATAGTTTCTGAGAGGAAGAAATTTCCCCCTATCTTCCCTAGTGGTCCTACGATTCTGCCCATTTTCAATAGGCTTAGTCCTTGTGCCAATCAGAACCTATGACCCAAATTTTATCAAATTATCTCCAAAATTGCGAACTGTACTTTGCGCACAAGGTTTCAGGAACAGCCAGCCAGCCGGACGGACATCGTTAGTTCGACTCAGAAAGTGATTTTGAATAGATCGGTATACTTTAAGGTGGGTCTAGGACCACTATTTTAAGGCGTTACACACATGCACAAATGCATAATACCCTCTCCACTATTGTGCTGTGGGTATAATTAAATTTGATGAACTTAGGCCTGATTAAAAATATTAAAATTAAAAACTTTAAAAGTTATATTTTAAAGTTAAGCCCCGGTATTCCTAAGCGACTATTAAATTTAACAAACGTTTAAAAAGAAAAATTTTCATAAAAGGTATTCACGTTACGAAAAAGCTAAATCGAATAAAACATATATTTTCGCTTTTTTCGCAAGAGTGAAACTTTTAACGTGAATACCTTTATATAAAATTTGATTTGTAAGCCGTTGTTAAATTTAAAAACTATTTGTATTCTTAGATGAAGATTTTTTTCTGAATATAAGTTTTTTCGTCTACTTTATTTTACGGACTATATTTATATGCATATAAGAATATTCTACAGAAAATTTTATGAAGAAATCCATGATTGCATTTTAAGGACCATGTTGTAAGTTGTCCATTTTATCTAAAATGTATCAAGTAGTCCAAAGTTATTTGCAAGAATGTATTACACTGCTCGACGCAGCAAAAGTTTGCTGACTTTTGTCTATTGTTTTAAGTTAAATTGAAAGTGCTGATGGCATTACTAGTTTTTTTTTTGCAGCTTTAGTTTGAAAGATATAGCGACATTTAATATTTGCATATTTAACACAATTTTTTGTATTATTCGATTAATATTAAACGAATGAATATTTTCTGAATTATTAAACTACACAAAAATCCCGTTCATTTAAACATAATCACATTGGTAAGTATATCAGGATATCTAACTTGTATTACAAGGATGTTCTAACTTGTATTACAAAATCCGATTGTTTCTCCCCATTTTTCAACATATGCACAAACTAGACATTCCAACGAACTTATTTTAGTAAAAAAATGTTAAACCCATTAAAAGGATCGTGAAAACATCTAATTCTCCACATGTTTTTAATACATAGTACCAAAAACAACAAGCTTCAGGTCATTGAAGTCCCATCGCCGTAAACACTGCACAGGTTTGTCAAACAGTATTTAGCAAACATCGTCGTAAAGACACTGCTCTGTTTTGTCAAACAGTATTTACCATCTTTTGATTATCTTGATTGAAAATGTTAATTTTAAAATATTTGAAATATGCAACTTTCTCGAAGTCTTAAGGTTTATGGTACTGTGCAAAAATATACTTTTTCTGTAAATTGGCGAGTAATTTCCTTACGTGACAGCTTTTACTTGCTAAAAAAATTTACAGACACAGTTTAGTGAAAAAACCAACTGTTTTTATCAATATATGGCATTTTTGTTTCCTTTCACATATTTCAAGCGAAAAGTTTCTGGACGCGAGAGTTACAGAACATGGACACAGGTACGCTGCGCGTTGCAACTCCCATTGAAATAAAATTAGTAAAATTTCAAACTTTTAATACAATCATCCTTCTCCAGATGCTTAGACAATTATATTGTCCTTGTTCGGAAAGTTCCACGCTCACTTTTCCAGTGTAGCTCTTTTTTTTTGACGGATATTTCGTATTAATAACGAATTTATTTGTTCCAAATTTGGAAACTTTTACTGTAACCAATCGAAAAATAGCTAATGATGCAGTGTGGTGTATTTGGTGGTAAAAATGCTCTCATTTATGTATGTACATGGTGGTATTGACGTTGCTATATTGGGGTATTGATGTTTAAGTGCTGCCATCTACTTAGTAGTATTGGTATATTGTATTTTTGCTGGCTGCTGCTGGTGCTGCCATCTTATGGTGGGGTTTTCCATCATGTGTTGATTTGATTTTTATGGCCACTGGAAAATTTACAAATATTTCTGTGGCAATAGGGAAAAGGTGCTTAAGTCAATTTATTTTTCCGATTTTTCAGAGAATATTCTATACTAAAGATTGCCGATCTTTTGATATACAAGGCGTAACCATAGGTCATATGACAGTCCAAAAATTCAGGTTTTTATACAATTTTTGATATTTTTTGTACGGGAGGTACCACGCCCACTTCTCCAATCCCGTCCACATTTTGTGGGATGGTGTGTATTGAAAACCTAATTGTGTTTACCTAATTTGGAAACTTTGCCTCTTGCCGTTCTCCAGATATACTGAAAAAAAGTATTAAAAATACAGCAACAACAAGGGACTTTTGAACCCAAAACCTACTTAAGATCACGTTCCGGTCTATAACTCTGACAAAAATCGAGTCTCCACCTGCAATTGTAGAAGAGGGTATAATACTTGACATATATTTTTTTTAAAATTTTAAAAAATATACTTTCCCAGATATGACCCTTTGAACTCAAGACCCCAAAAAATGACCTTTGAACTTTTCTTAAAAAAAAAAAACAATATGCACATCATTTTAAATGGTGCACTTTCGCCTTTAAAACGATACCAAAAAAACTAAATTATCTTGCATAGTTCAAAAGTTCTATCGCCTTCTGTAAGGAGACTTTTGTGATTTCTTAACATTTTTCACATCTTTTATGACGTCATATTTCGGAAGCCGAAAGAATCTGGGGTTTGAAAATGTATGTTTTGTTAAAGTCCAATAACATACAACATGTGTGTTGAATTTCATTGAAATCGGAGGTGATGATGCCGAAAATGCCATTTTTCGTGATGGTTTGACGTGTTTTAGCTCTCCATTCTAATAAAATCGTCCTTTCTCTCTGGTTCTCTTAATTCCTTAATATTTCTTATGTCACAGATCTGAAGCAAACTTAAGTTTTTATTGAAAAAAGGTAAGCACAAAGTAATTTTTTGCCAATTTGTACTTTTGAACGTGAATGGCGTTATTAACTCACATTTAGCTTGAGTAGATTTAAGCACTTTTTCCGTTTTGCCACAGACAGTAAAGTGTAAAAAATAAAATAAAAGAAAACTGAAATTTAAATTTTTTGTTTTGTAATGTGTTAATATTTGACAAACTTTAAAGATTGTTCCAAGGCGAATTTATCCCAGGTAATCTCGGTACTACAACAAGTACAACTCGTACAAAAACCACAAGCAATTTGTTTTTGTAAAATCATTGTACAATGTCATAAACAGAAATAAAACAAAACAGAAACAAAGATAATAAAAGAGAATAAACAAAATTTTGACATCCAACAGTGATTTTTGCTAATATCAGCAGGGCTTTTAAGACCACCTGTAATAAATTCGCCTTGGATTGTTCAGAGAGCGAAAAAAGACGTTTACAAATTGTAAACCTATGGTATTCAAACGACAACAATGTGTTATCAATATTTCGACAACATCTGTTGTCAATTTTTTAAGAAAACGTTGTCAAATTGAAATCAAAGATGCGAAAAGTACCATTGTTGTCAAAAAGATAACGTCCGGTTGTCATTATAGACAAGATAGTATGTATATTAGACCGTACCTCGAACCCTCAGTTGTCATTGACCTTAAGTATATCGTTCTAATATTTTTTCACCAGATCTCTGTTCGTACCACCCTTATGTCAGAAAATTAAAGCTAGCAAGAAACTATTAAACTTTTGCAATGGAAGTAATTCGATAATTCCAGCAGAAATATTTTTAAATTTAATTATACAAAAATATATACCGTTATTTCGAAAATAGAGGAGGCTGAACAACATACATATATTCGCGTAACTCAAAAACGATTCAGTGTGTTGAAAAAAAAATTAAAACCGAAATGGTGACAAAATGAGAACGAGGTGGTTTAAAAATCTTGCAACCGTACATAAGCCCGTACATTTCTGAATCACTAACTCCAAAATTTTATTCTTGAGTTATGACGACATTGCAGCAAATGAACGATATAATTTCAAGGTACCAGTACTACACTGGTTTTCTATTTTTATACCTAGACTACAATAGTGGAGAGGGTATTGTGCGTTTTTGCCTAAATTTAGTTTTAATTGTCAAAAGGACCAAGCGTTTTGGTGAGAATGGAATCGGTCATAATTTCACTTAGCCCCATACAAGTCTTTGTAATCATAAATCATCTTATTATGTTGGTATTTAGATCAGAGTTCAGAGAAATTCATATGTGATCGCTCATATTCAACCATTCTTGAATTTTTTTCATAAATGAAAAATGTAAAATATGTAACTTTTTTCGCAGTCATATGTATATAAATTATTAATATTTCGCCAAATTCATTTATGTTTTTGAGGAAACATCCAATTTTGCCTTTCTCAGTCTGAAGAAAGAGGGAAAAAAAGTTTTAGAAACGATCCTCACAAGTAATGTTGTTTTTGCTCGACAGTTTGCATGACCACAGCTCGAAATGCCTGTGTGTGTATTTTTATACCCACACCACAATAGTGGTCCTAGACCCACCTTAAAGTATACCGATCTAATCAGAATCACTTTCTGAGTCAAACTAACGATGTCCGTCCGGCTGGCAGGCTGGCTGGCTGGCTGTCCATGTAACCTTGTGCGCAAAGTACAGGTCGCAATTTTGGAAATAATTTGACAAAATTTGGGTCATAGGTTCTTATTGGCACAAGGATAAAGCCTATTGAAAATAAGCCGAATCGTAGGACCACGAGGGAAGATAGGGGGAAATTTCTTCCTCCCAGAAACTATCAAACCGATTTAAATGAAATTTTAAACATACATAGAACCATATCTTTATGGACACAAAAGGGATGCAGTTTTTAAAAAATAGGACCACGAGGGGAGATAGGACCAATTTCTGCCACTCAAACCGATTTTAATGAAATTCAAAACATAGATAGATCCATATCTATATGGACACATAAGCTATACAGTTTTTCAAAAATAGGACCACAAGGGGAGGTAGGAGGCAATTTCTGCATCTCACAAACTTGTAAACCGATTTTAATGAATTTTATAAACGTAGATAAATCCATATTTACATGGACACATAAGCATGATGTGCTTTTAAAAACTGTGGTGTAGGGTATCATATGGGGCTTGACCGACTATACTTTCTTACTTGTTTTTTTTTTGTAAAATATTTTTATGGGAAGGGCAACCACCCTGCGTGTAAAGAGTAGCCCACAAGGGACCAGGACTACTCTAAAAGTAACCCAAACGTATAGAAAAAACATGGTCTATTTAACATTACGATGTCCTAGGAGAGGACCATATAAGGAGTAGTTTTAAAACTACTCCATGGTATACACAAGAGGATTAGTTTTGAAGTCGTTTAAAAACGAAAGCACGTCGTTAAAAACCGAAGACATGTCGTCTCACTACAAACACTTTTTAAAAATGACATGGTCCATGCTTGCATTACAACAGACCAGTCCATGGAGTAGTCGATTTTATCAAAATGGATCAGGTGGTCCAATTTTATTTGCAGGGCAGCCAAAGTATCTGTTGGATTTTTTGTAGGAAAACATTATTGAAAAAAAATTAAAAGAACTGAACATATCGTCCGTCATCTTAAATGCAGAATAATGTAACATCACATTTCTTAAGTTTACATGCAAAGCAAAAAACTTTGTAAAATGTTAATTATTTGAGATTTAAAAGCAATTTTTAATATTTCAGCTAAAAATGCGACAACCAATATATATTTGAGAAAAACATATTTTTATTATTTTTTTTTTTAAGTTGAGTGTGTTACGTTATATAAATTTGTAATTTTCAGAAACAAAATGACGTATCATTAATGACAGTATATTAGAATTAAGTGAAACAAACATTTAAAATATTAAATAATTAAATATTTGTGTTAAATTACCGGAAAAATAGAATATGTTTATATGATAATTACACGGTTAATATGTCGTCAGCTCAGAATTGGTTTAACCTACCAACCATTTTTTTAAAAAAATTGAGTTAGGTATGGGTTATATATATTTTGAATACCCCCTTTTTGAATCAAAATCTGTTTCGCGAAATTTTTTGTGGTTTCTGAGATATAAAGCATTCATTCAGGACATTGCATGTTGAATTTTATGTTTTGAGGTCAAATATTAACGATAATTAAAAAATACCAGTTGTTGAACCAAAAAGCTGAAGAAATATATTAAATTTCCCGTATTTTCCATTTTGGTACCAAAAATAGTTACGATTTTCACCCCTTAAACGTTCGAATTTCGAAAAAGTACCAAACTCGTATTCGTATTTTTTTGATAAGTTTCGAATGTGGTATAAACTTTATTTCTAGGTTTATTGGATCAAAAGATAGATGGGCTGACAAAAACGTACCAAAATTCAGGTTTTACCCGTTTTTACCCTAAAAGAGCCGAATTTCAAAAAAGTACCACACACCTGTCCACCTATTTTTCAAAAAAACAACGATATGTTTTTTTGTATCTCTTTTAGTTTTGGAGATAAAAGGTTTCCGAATTTACCCTTTTTTACCCCCTAAACATTAAAATTTTTAAAAATCCCGTCTTAGTGGATCGAGATCCACCTCCGGTCCAAATTTCAAGTCTTTAGCTTCAGGCGTTTAGGCTGTAGGATAATGAATGAGTCAGTCACTCAAGCAATAAGTATACGTATGCAGCACAAAAAGCCACTTTTTTAATTTTTTTTTTTTAGATAAGTGGCGTATGCGGCACAAAACAATATTTTTCATTTTTAAAAAAATACTATTAAATTCTAACTTTATTTATGAAAGTGCGCAAAAATTTAAATTTTTCTTCAAAACATATACCGGAAGCAGTGGTAAAAATATAAAAAAATTCTATCGGGTACATTTTGAGAAATCTTCATGTAAATCTTTTTTGTCGTTTTTCTCCACTTTGACTTTTTGGCATATGCACCTAACCAATACAGTTGGAATGCGACTGGAAAGTTTTTAATCGGCAAAAAAGCCTTCTATTAGGCCTCTTTACTACTTAATTTTCCGCTGTTAATGGTCGGGCAAATCGTGTTTTTTTATTATGAGGAATTTTAATGTGAATTTTTTTAAATTTTTCATATCTGACAAATTCACATATCAATTTTTTTGTTTGCTCATTTTTCATCAATGAGGAAATTCAAAATATTTGTTTTCCTCATTTTTTTTGTAAGATAAACCTTTTCTTCAAATCGTGCTCTAATTTTCACGTGAACGAAGTCACGGTAAAAAGCTAGTTTATGTATCAAAAAATCTTAAAATAACGTTTGATGTCAAAAATGTACCTATCATAACGGGCTTTAAGGATTTTTAGAGAAGATGTTTATTTATGGATGCTAAGCCAACATACTGCTTTTGTCTCAAAATCCGTGATAAATTCTTTCAATTTTTATTAAATCTTGGTGAGCAGGCGCCCCTCGTTCGCGCTCACTGCACCTAGTTTTTTTTTTTTTGGACAAAAATCTTAATGCGAATAAAGAATATGCAAAACATTGTTGAAGTTGTAGTGCCAGTATTTACTGTTTAACAGTATTGCCAGCATGCGATAAAAAATTTACAAGACGTGATAGCCCAATTTTGATGCCAGATTCAGCGTACCCAGCAGATTAGTTAAAAAACATGCTTCGTTTCTGCAGTCAATTTTTTTGTTTCCTAATCGGTAGACCAGTGCTATAGGTCGATCGGCATGCCATAAAAAAAACCAGTGTTCGGTTAAAAAATTATTGTGTTCGAATTTATATTTTCGTGACTGTATACAATTGTGTTTTTGTATTGGCTCTATTACGCGCCATGTGAATTACATTAAATTGCGTCTGCGAACAAACTTGTTTTCCTATTTCATCTGATTGCATTAATATTTTAAAGAAACTAGTTTCATAAAGACACAATAATACATTGGATACATATCGTCACCTAAAAGGCAAAACAACGTATTACTTTTCAAAAGTTTGCAGGAGAAGAAAAAAACTTTATTAAATAGAAACTACTTGCAATATTAAAACCAAATTTTTAATTATTTACGAATGGACGTTATTTCTTCAAATATATCTGTGGCATTTTGACAAAACATCTTAAGTCGATATAAGATAGCAAACCAAATTAAACCAAAATTAAAAACCAATTTCGTTTATAATACAAAATTTTAAAAACAAGTTTTTTGAATGAAACTTCGTACAATTAACAAATTTTTTTCAATTTTTTAAATTTGACTTAATATGTTTTGTCAAAATGTCACAGATATACATTTATATATATTATTTGTATCTTGTTTATGATGTAACGAATTTTTCATAATTTTTACACATGCACATGTTACTTTAGTGTATTTTACACCATCGATTTTCGGTAGTTAATTCAAAAGTTAAATGAAAATACAAATGTGGCCATATTTTGAGGGAAAACTTAAAGTTAAAAATACGTGCGAAAAATTAACATTGAAATTACCAAAATATTTTTATCGGATAGGTAAAGATAAGAACACGACCAGATATTTGTTTGTAGAGATAAGGGGCATCAAATGAAACAAGAAATCTATATACTATATATTATATTAGGGCATTCATTAGCTTTTAACGTAAAAAAAACATTTTCGAGGCGTCCAAATTTAAAATTTTTTACCTTTTCCCAACTTTAATTTTTAAGGTTTTTTAGAAGGTAATAAAAAAAATCGGCTGATTTAATTTTTTTTTAAATATTACCCTTCGAAAGCGAAATTGTAAGCTAAAAACAATTGAGGTTTGGAACGAGTTTTTGTCAAAAATTATTTTTTCGACAAATACGCGTTAATTTTTAAGGTATTTTTCGTAGGCATGTTAAAAAAAATTTCGAAAAAAATGTTTTTGTTTGAATTTTTAGACGAGTATTTTGACAGGTATTTTCGGGAACCATAGATCTTCCCGAATTCAACTTGTATTACAAAAGTAAATAGCAAGTTTATTCCTAAAGACGTCGGTTTATAAATCTGTCAAATCGGTTAAAAAGTGGCCGAATTATGACCAAAACACAGAAATTCCAAAAATTACTCCTTTACCAGAGAGAAATTAAAAACTACAACAACTTCATTATATAAAAAAGAGTAATTTCAGTTCACGTAACCATAGATACTATTACAGCTCTAAAATTTTACTTTTAATAACAAAAAAAAAAAAGATTAAAAAATCGAAAAAAACACGTTTTTTCGACAAAAACTTGTCTAAAACCCCAGAAAAAATGATAACGCCATCGTTTTAAGAGTACAATTCTCGAAAATGATTTTTTTGATACTTATGTATGTTGAAGTGAAATGTTTTTCCTCATTCCTCAAAAGCTATCGAAAAATCTATGGCAAATAAAACAAAATTTTTTTTTTTTGCGAAATTCCGCCTTTTCTGTTTTTAATATCTATCTGCAAATCCAACGTGTTGCTTTAATTTCGCTATCTACATTTAATTTTTATTCTAAAATTGTAAGACAACGCAGGTTGTCATCTTTATACATAGTATGTATGTTTGTATGTGTATAAAATTGTAATGTTACTGACTCACTGATTCATCATCGCACAGCCTAAACGCCTGAAGCTAAAAACTTGAAATCTGTGGGTGGGTCTCTCCCCAAATCGGTTCACTAAGACGGGATTTTTGGAAATTCGAATGTTTAGGGGGTAAAAAAGTGTTGATTCGGAAACCTTTTATCTCCAAAACTGAAAGAGATACAAAAAAACTGTAATTCTTATTGTTGTTCTTTTGAAAAATAAGTGGACAGGTGTTAGGTACTTTTTTCGAAATTCGGCTCTTTTAGGGTGAAAACGGGTAAAACATGAATTTTGGTACGTTTTTGTCAGCCCATTTATCTTTTAAACCAATAAACCTAGAAATAAAGTTTATACCACATTCGAAACTTATCAAAAAAAAATACGAATACAAGTTTAGTACTTTTTCGAAATTCGAACGTTTAGGGGGTGAATATCGTAACTATTTTTGGTACTTTTTTACAAAACATTTTGCTTCATTCATTGACATATTCGTACTAAATTATGGGCACCCACTAAAAGAACTGCAATATTTGATACTTTAATGGGGTGTAAAAATAGTACCAAAATGGGAAATACGGAAAATTTAATATCTTTCTTCAGCTTTTTGGTTCTATCACTGGTATTTTTTGATTATCGTTAATATTGGACCTTAAAACATAAAATTCAACATGCAATGTCCTGAGTGAATACAAATCTTTGAGGGAACTTGTTGGTACTTCTTTGTTCTTTAACTGGTTGGAATTTCGTAAGTATTGGACCTAGAAACATAAAATTCAAGATGCAATGTACTGAAAAACTAAACGCGTATAGCCTGTACATATTTTGGAATAAAACGGGAAATTTACTTTCTTTCGCTTGATTTTGTGTTCTACGAGGGGTACTTTTTTTAATTTTCTCTACTACTGAACTTAGAAACACAAAATTATAGGTTAAATTTGTTAAAACCTAACAACATAAGCATTGACATATATATGTTTATGAAAGAAAAGGCCCGATAACAAAAAGCGGCTTAAATGCTAGAATTTAAACAAGTTAAAACCTGGAAAAATTAACTTTGGCATACAAATATGTTCACGAAGTGAGACGCTAACGAAGTAGTGCGTTAAATGCTAGTTAAAGATAAATGTTATTTAAAACTTTAAAATTTTATATATAAGCGAAAATTAAGTATAGCAATTATATACGTTTTTGACGATGTGTCCCAGTAAAAAATGTGCTCCAAAAGGAGCAGGTTTTTTGTATGAATTCATACCTCAAAGCGCTTCAAACCTGCTGATGGGATGCCTGATTTTTGTATGGGGTGTTCCCGGTTTGGAGGACTATTCTTTTAACATGCAAACAAAGCGCTACTGAAGTGCTTTTTTAAGGGATAACTATATTAACATATTCATTAATGTTTTGCTTTTACTTGTTTAAATGAATTTTTAAATCATTTTCGTAAACCATAATATATTTGTATTTTTTCGCTTTAAAACCTTCTTCGTTGTCAGCACTTTAATAGCAGCTTTTTTGTATGTTTTATTCTTTATCATTTACTGCTTTATAAGAGCTCTCTAATTGAAGCGCTTGATTATACGCTTTTTCTCTGTTGTGCTTCAAAATACCCAAATTTTGTTTACTGGTGTGTTGTACATAGAAAACGGCACCAATCTTTTAGTATACCGATAGATAACTTTTAAAAGTGATTTAACGATGTTCATCCGTTCGTCTGTCTGGTTGTCTGCCCATGTTAATTGTACTAAATGGTGAGAATCGGTCTACAATTTCACATATGGGCAAATCCCAGATACAGTCCACCAACCAAAAATTTTTCAAATGAATTTTTTTTTAACGGAATATAAGACTAGATGTTAAATTTTATTTTCATATTAAAAAATATGTATTTCAATGATCATTAATGCAATAATTTTTACCAAATCCTACCCCACTGCTGATTTTTTAATAAAATACGTGAATTTAGCATTATTTTACTTACAGCAAACTTATCAAAATATAAATTTCGTTGAAAAAAAAGTTGATATTCATTAGTTAAGAAATTAGTTTAAGAAATGCAATTCATAAAAATATAATTTGTTTTGTTAAAAAAAATAAAATAAAATATAATAATAAAATACTACTGGAAAAACTGTAGCGTGCGACACAAAGGGTTCACGGCTTTTGTCAAAAAATCACAACATGTTTTGGCTGCGAATAAGACGTTTAGAATTCTCTTATAGTCATCTTTCTTTTAGGAATTAGATTTTGTGTACCTTATGATGCCAAATTCGCTAAAAATTAGGAAAACGCACTTCAACCTTTGAAGTTACTTCCACTTTTTGTAGCGTGCGTCTGAAAACTTTGTGAACAATTATTTCGCAACAAATTCTTGCTAAGAAATTATGATATATGCAAAAATAAGTTGAAGCTAACTTTTTTGAAAGACCAAAAAATGTGTATATTTCAGTAAAAAAACGCGTGCGAATGTAGCGTTCGTCACGCAGGATTTGCCCATATTCCCCTCAAAAACTTTTTTACAAATTAGACTCTTTGTGTTCGTAAACCATCTTATTATGATACGTCGTTTTGTTAAAAAAAAACGTACGTGTTACGTTATTTTTTAATTTTGGTAATTTGTTATCAAGTTTAAAATTTTTTACACATACTAATGTTTTATTATGTATTGAAACACAACTAGCAACTCGATTCTAAATTTTTTGAAGAAACGTCGTTCGTTGTTTTGTCTTTTAGGTGACGATATGTATTATGTATGTGAACTTCCTATAAAAAAGTTTATTTCTTGTTATAAAAACAGGTGATTGTTAGCTTTAAGATTTCGAAAATACGTACAAAAATGTTATACAATACTTTTTTCTGGTTATAAAAACAGATGATTGCAGGATTTTTAGAAATCTTTTATTTATTTTTAATTTATGCTAGAAATTTAACTCCGCTTTATAGCAAGTGTCGTTATTATTGTCAAAGACCAGTTATTTATACAAATTGGTATGTATTATTATGATTGTCGAAAACGACAAAGTTCTTATGTATTTTAAATTCTCGTTGACGCAAAATATAAAATATATTTTTAAACGACTGATTATCTTTGTATGTATATCTTCGATAAATTAATGCAGGCATACATATTCCCGATGACAATACACGAATACATGGGCGTATCCAGGATAAAATCTAGTGGGGGGCAACAATTATTTTTTTGGTAAAATGATTTTTTGACTGCCTTTTACTCAATGCAAATGGATTAAACTTTGCAGGCATACATATTCCCGATGACAGTACACGAATACATGGGCGTAGCCAGGATAAAATCTAGGGGGGGGGGGGGCGGACAAAATTTTTTTTAAATGTTCTTTTTTAAGAAAAGCGTTTCTAAATAAAATTTTTTTTAAATGTTCTTATATTCAAATATTTTTAGAAAACTTAAATAACTCAGTGTACTCGCGAAAACGTGAACACTCAAAAGGGTGAACGTCTCAGAAACGTGAACCAATTTATTTTTACACAGGCTATTCTAAAACGTGAACAAAATCTGGAAGCTCTAAAACGTGAACGTGTTTACTTTTTAAAATGTTTTTTGATTTGGGAAATCCCCGAATTGAGTTCACTTATTGGTTGATGTTACAGCGTTCTTTTTTCTTAATTGCATCCATGTATGTAATACGCTGACATGTTAGCTGTTTTTTAACATCGCTACGATATTCGTTATTCGTGAAAGTGAAAAATGTCATTAAAAACCCCGAAAGTGTTATATTTAAAGGATAAAGTAAATATTCTTGAATTATTGCAAAAGGTTTATAGTGTCAGTGGCTTGGTTAGAAAATATGGTGTTGCTAAATCAACAGTTTGTTCCATTTAGAGGCAAAAATAGGAAATAGAAGCTCTTATAAGGCTTTAATATTGGCTAAAAATGAGATGGCCGACCAAATTGAAATCAGTGTGTTAAGAAAACTTAAAGAAAAAAGCTTAAAGATGATCAAACAAAAAACTTGTAAAAAAAGATTACCTTTTTTTCCTGTGTATTTTTTCCCCTTATAAACATTTTTTAAACAAAAAAATATTTCTTTTCGTTTTTGTTAATTTTATGTGTATTTTTTTATGATATTCATAAGAAATATATTTTTTTAATGTATCAACTGAATTATTGCACATACATATATTTTTTTTGTTATTAAAAATGAATAAAATATTCGTTTAAAATACATATGTACTTGTTTATCTATTTATTTTTAAATAGGGGTATTATTTTGTTAAA
The DNA here is from genome assembly GCA_930367215.1 of Pollenia angustigena. NCBI lineage: Eukaryota > Metazoa > Arthropoda > Insecta > Diptera > Polleniidae > Pollenia > Pollenia angustigena. The sequence continues at coordinate 48,897,779 of OV884058.1, forward strand.
TTTTTGGCATTCGATAACGTGAACAATCTCGAAAACGTGAAATGCCATGGTAAAAATTAGTTCACGTTATCGCGAGTTCACTGTATATGAATTTTTGTTTGTTTTAATAAATAAGTACTGATTTATCATATTTAAAACATTGTCTTGTACTTGGAGGATGCCAATTCATTTTGAAAAAATTAATTTTCAGATCCCACTATGATTCCAGATCAGATCAAAATTTTTATTTATTTTTGAAACATTTTTTTAAAGAGTTTGGCTTGAATAATTATGAAAATAAAACAACCAAAATAATATTTATTTACTTATTTTTATTATTTGTATCTTGTTATTCTTTAAGGACAATTTTCATATATTTAAAGTGATATTTAGATTATTAACGTTTCTCTAATAAATCATTTACTTACTTGCTATTATTATAATTTTGTTCCTTATAAAGAATAATTATTTTTACAAGTCTTATTTAACGCATACTAAAAACTAATAGGAAAAATGCTAACTAAGAAAATAAAAAAGGAAACAAAGCCAAAAACTTAATTGAAACAATGCTAAACAGCGCTTTAAATTTGTTAGCAATAAAAAAGGTGTAAATGGATACAAAAATATATTTTAAAATTAAATACAAATTCTTACATGATATATGAGTGAATGTATGTGTATTTTAAAGAAAACGCTATAAATGTATGCATAAATTATTACATTAAATACACTTAAGGTGTCGAGATCGCTTACATTTAACAATATGCTGCCAACTAACTAAACATACACAAAAGCTTAAAGGCAGAAAGAAAACTTAACAAATAAATTACAAATAAAAAAATCGTTATCAGCACATCGACGACACGTTTAAAAAAAAAGCAAAATATAAAGTTTTTTTTTAGCTAAAGGCCATCATTAAATTAAAGCCATTTTTTGTTTTAATATTTATATACAAATAAAATGAATGATTAAAAAATTAAGTCATGGTAGTATTCATACAATTAGAAATATATAATTTTGTATTTGTTTTCTTAAAAAAGACAGCTTATTAAAAAAAATTAACATTATTTATTTTTATCATAATTACTTTTTATACGATTAAACTAGAAATAATATGTATATAGAAAGATCTTTTAATAGTAAAATGTTTAGCATTTCAATGATAATGTATAACAAACATACGCATTCAAAACAAGTTAAACTACGGTACTTTATTCTATGCCATGAGCAAAAATCATAACAAGACCTGGTTCTACCATAACATCTTCCGACATGTGAGCATTATCACAACTTAGAACTAAAACAGCTTGTTTTCCTAGAAATATATAAAATAAAATATTGTTTTAGTATTTTGAACCACGAAGAATATATTTGAGTTTGATATAACTACGGTGACCGTCCGTTCTCTACTATACAGTACAGTACTGTATGTGACTGCCTTGTTTTGCGTAAATTATTTTCTTAAATAAATTAAATATTCTTTATTTTTACTGTAACTTTTTTCATTACTGAAATCATGAACTATTTTTTGCCTTGTTATGAAAACATTTTTTAGTATAATAACTATGAAAAGTGTAAAAAATCTGAGTTTATGCTTAATAAATTCTAAAGGCCGTTACACACTATCCCACAAAGTCTTTCGTGTTTTATGAAAATGCGTCCCTGATCTAATTGCATTTTCAAAAAACAATAACAACTTATCATGTCATGGTTACATTTTCATAAAATACGTAAGACTTTGTGGGATAGTGGGTAACGGCCTTAAGGAGCACTTTCGACTCCAACAAAATTAAAATAATTAATTTTGAAATTAATAAAATATCAACGAGATGTTTAGTTATCCAGAAAGTTTTAAACAGAATTTAAAAAACAAATGTACTAGGGATGTGCAAATTTTTGATATATCGATATTTTTTGCCCATTCCTAGTATGTACCATTACAACTAGAGGTCTGCTTTGAATAGCTCACTTGTTTTCCTTTACTCAAAGTGTATAACATTTATTCAAATATGAAACACTCAGAGAGAAAGGAGACAGTTAACCATTTACAAAAATAAGAGTGACTACATTGAATAAAAAACCTGTTTACTCTAATGCTATGTTCGAAAATAAACATTAAATATAGCTCATTAGTGTTCGGTTCGGTAGAATTGTGGAAAACAAAAACGTTATAAGTGTTTTTGTAGTAAATCATTAAAAAAATAATGTTTCCCTGTTTGTCATCTTCGAGCACAAAAATAAAACTGTTCTTATCCAACTCAACAAAAACATAAGAACATTTAATTCCGTTCGGATTTAAAAAAAAAACACAAACTTCATTGTTTTCGGTTCAGCTCATTAGTGTTCATACGTTTCAGTTGTGCTTAGCGCCCTTTTGGATGGTAAAAAAAACACAAAATTTTTACAAAAACAAAAGACAAAATGAAGAGATTGTGTGATTTCAATCGAAACGTAACGTCAAACCGTCCGTGAAGACCTGGGTTCGATTCCCAACAAATAAATCAATAAAATTTAATTCATTTCATGTTGTAAAATTGCTTTCATAAAAATAATTTAATCAAAGCTAAATTCAATGAGCTTTACAGGGGAGGGGTGTGTTGGAAATCGTAAACACTTTTAATCCAATTTTTGTAATAATATTCTGTTTAATAGACAAATATTTATTTAAATTTTGTTATAAAAATCTTTTATTACAGAAATCTTATTAAAAAACGAATTTTAAAATTCTTGCGTTTTTCGTTTCCGATTTCCATCACACCCCTGTTAGCCTGATTAGAATATCAAAATTTTAATTAAAACCCATAAACAGTTCAATAAATTAACCACAATACTTATTATTGTTAACAGCTAAGCAGTGTTGCCAATTTAGCCATTTAGTGTCTGGATTTAGCCATTTTTCACCCTGTTAGCCATTTTTCAACTTGTTTTGCCGTTTTTCTTTTAAAAGAATAGTTTTTATTTTATTATAAAAATTTATAAAAGTAAAATAAACATTTTGAACAATTAAAACGCCTTTAATTTAAAAATCGCTATAAACTATGACGCTGAAACATCTTTTAAAATAAAGGAACAATATTCCACTATTAAATTTATAAAATGGATTAACACAAACATCGCTGTTTCTTTCTGGTTGCAAGTATTTCAATAAAGGGATGCAGGCGGTAACAAAATTGTTTTAGAAATTTCAGAATTGACTATAAAGTTGCTCTCACTTCCATAGTCTAATGCTGAAGTAGAGAGGGTGTTTAGCCAAGTAAACATCGTTAAAAGTAATTTGAGAAATAGGTTACATTAAGCAACTGTTAATTCGATTTTATCAATTAGGTAAATATTCATAACAATACAATATTTATACCACCACCACAATAGTGGAGAGGGTACTATGCGTTTGTGCTGATGTCTGTAATACCTTAAAATATTATCGAATTAACGATGTTTGTCCGGCTGGCTTGCTGTCCATGTTAACCTTGTGCGCAAAGTACAGGTCGCAATGTAGAGATTATTTGATAAAATTTGGTACAAAGGTTCTTATGTGGCGTTGGGTATCATTAAGTCGGGTGTAACCGACTATACTTTTTTATTTTTTTTAGTGTGGATCTGGACTCAAAAGGTTGGGTAAATGTTGTCGTGATTATGATTTACCTTCAAATTATTTAAAACTTATGATTATTTTAAACTAATGAGTGATTCCTATGAGATTAACAATAACGACATCGAATTTTTCGATGATTAAATTTTTTAATATTAATTTACGTTTATTCTTATTTAACAAATTGATCTTAACTCACAATTTCATCGTAAACAACTTTAAATGAATTATTTCTGTTTTGTTATTGAATTTTAATGTGTTTTTATTTAAAAAAGCTTTTAGCCATTTTTTAGCCCATTTTTAGCCATTTTTTCCGTAAGTTTAACCATTTTTGGTCACCAAGTTTTGGCAACACTGCAGCTAAGGCACAAGCTCAATGATTACATTTGTCCTTCAAGTTGTGCTCAAAAAGGTCAACACGAAAAAAAAGACAAAAAAATGAAAACAGAAAAATGTACTTTGGGCACCAAGAAGAATTCAATACCATTACCCATGTAAAATATCGTTTTTTTCCTATACACATATTTGAATTTTTATTACTTACATTACATAACATTCTTTATATTTATATAAAGTTGAAATTGAATTTATGAAATTATTTTACTAACGGTCAGTCATTTAAATCATTTATATTTTGAATTATTGCGAGTTATGAAATATAATCTGATTGAAATAACTATTGTAAATTAAATTCTGTACACTATTTAGTACTCTCCAAGACCAGACTGTCAAGCCTGGCTTTGGAGAGTAAAAAACTAAGATAGAGTAAGTTTAAGTAGCGTCAGTAATTTACTTCACATGTGACTCTCAACCGCAGCAGTTCAGAGCTTTTTTTCATTGGTAAATTTAATCAATTTTTATTTGTGAACCGTTAAATAGAAATTTAATTAAACCCAAAGTACAATACCTTTTGCATAAAATACCAATTACATTAAAATCGGGTTGAATACTATTTTTTATAAAATTAAAACTTATACTTAAAATTAAAACTAAAAATCCCCTTTGAAGTCGTACTGAATATTTTTATACAAATAAAAATTATATTTGCAGTTAAACTTGAAAATCACCATTGTTCTTTTTCCTACAAAGGCAACTCCACACCAAGGTAAGCAAGAACCCTGAACCTCTTCAGGCCCTAGTAAGCCGTACTTACATACTTGCTCTTTTTATAATTTTTCCCCACCACTCAACTAACTATAATTGCCACTGAGCAATTATATTAAGTTGCCTTCAGACTTTTCCCTTTTTTGTCCCATAGAAAAGGGGAAGTCTGAAATCTAAAATATTTAGGCTACCCAGAAATCCAAAAATATTCAAACGGCAAATACCTCTGAAGAGATTATGTGGTTACAATTGAAACATGTAAGGGCAACCTGTCCGTAAAAACCTGGGTTCGATTCCCAGCTCAGTCAAGAATGAACAATTTTAATTAATTTCATGTTGTAAAATTCCTTTATTCAAAAAAATAATTTAATGAAAAATAAATTTAATGGAATTGAGCCTGATTAAAAAAACAAAGTACATATACGAAAAAACAAAAAGCCAGCAAAACAAAATTACACAAAAAAAACACACACAAGCTATTCGTGCTGTGGTCGTTGCTTAATATTTTGTTTGTTAATTTCTATATCAATGTAAAAAAGTAACATTATAGAACATTAAAATATAATGTTTGTCTACAGTACCACTACAATTGTTCTGTTTTTTAACGAAGAACAGAACACTATATAATGATCGGTTCTTTCTTGAAAATAGTTACGAAAGGATTTCAGGGTTGTGTTCGTCTACACAAACACTAAAAAAAATAGATATCGTTCCTGGGTGTGTGAGCCGAACGCTAAATAATGTTCTGTTTATGTTCGAACACTGATTGTATCCTATTGTTTCCGAACTACTTTCTTTTTATATGTAGTTAGGCATTTCTTAAAAAGAGCGAGATCTTACTTAATTGGATTTATTAGGTTTATCCCGTAGAAGTTTATGCTGGTTAAGTTCTTATTTAATTGGAAGAAAGCACAAAGTACAATTCAATAATTGAAGCACAGCCGCGAAAAACGTTGTAAACGCCACATTTTGCAAAAACTGTTTTTTTGCAGATAAACGTTGACTTTACTCTCTTACACAGTTTAAACATCAAATCAACCAAAACTATGCACCTTAACGCCTTCAAAATGGCGTACAAAGTGTCAGCCAGTGGAAGAACATTGCAAGTTACTAACATAATGATGAAACCGAAATGGTTTTGCAGTGCGGAATAATGTTTTAAAAGCCTTTTGCATTAAAGTTTTTATTATCACTATTTTAAATAATAGAAAAAAAAAATTTTTAAAACAAATAATGCTGCTTGTCAAAAAACGTTTTTTTGCTCTCCTGAAAAATTATTATTTTGTAACTTAAAACGTTATTCGCGGCTGTGCTTCAATTGTATATCCAAGTACATTTATGTTTCATCCAGTGTTCCCCAATGCCCACTTTTATTTTCGATGTTTATTAATGATCTGCCCAACGTTATCAAGTTCGCCAATATATTGATGTATGCTGACGATGTAAAAATTTTCCATTCTTTTAATTGCTTTGCTGATCATTTCTATCTTCAATCGGATCTTAATAACTTCTTTTTATGGTGTAATCATAACATGATGGAGCTGAATCTTGTGAAATGCAAATGCATGCGTTTTTATAGAAATAACTGTATTGCTGTTTATTATGCTTTAGGTGGTCATCAACTGGAGGCTTATTCTGAATTGCGATGCGAAAATCAATGCGATGCGCAAATGAAATGCGATGCGAAAGAAAATTGGTATTCTGTTAGACTTTCGCAATCGCATTCGCAATTTATTTTCAAATCGTGGCAACGCTGCCCAAATATACGTCAGTGTCAATAAACGTCAAATTAAAAATAAAAACATTTTTTGTGTTTGGCTGTGAAAATTGTTTAAACAATTTATTTAAGACATTCTGTAATGGTACTGTGGTTCGACGGCGAAGAAAATGAAAATGTTTTGTGTGTACTTTAAAATCGGCACAAACCTATTAAAATTAAAGTCAAATATTTTTGAACTGGTTTATATATTTCATACTTTTTCCATCCTGCAGCTTCTCTAATAGGTGGTCCCTTGATATTTAGTTCTTCAGTTAAAGTTTGTGTTTTCAAATGGACTCTTGTCAATTGGCTGTGCTTTTTCATAAATTCTATCATTATTTCAAATTGACACGGTTTGGTGGTCTTATTGCTTGCTTCCCTGAATTAAATAATAAATATATGATGAATAAATAAATAAAATATTATCTTTCACTAACATGTTTGTACTTTGCGAATGCTATTTTGTTGTCGAATAAATTTTGCAAATTTGACATTTGTTTTCGCAATGTAGAATTCCGACTTGTCACCTTTTCGCATTTGCAATGCGATTAAAAAAAAAACTTTGCGAATATCGCAATACAGAATAGCAATTGTTCGCATTTATGCATTTTCGCATCGCATTGATTTTCGCATCGCAATTCAGAATAAGCCTCCTGGAGTTGGTTGATTCGTTTCTTGATCTTGGAGTCTTACTGGATCCTAAATTAAACTTTGTTTCTCATATAACATTAACTGTAAATAAAGCTCGAGGCGTTCTTGGATTTATTAAGCGCTGGGCTAAAGAATTCACCGATCCATACATAACGAAGCAACTTTACGTATCACTCGTTAGACCAATCTTAGAATATGCGACAATCATTTGGGATCCATTTTACAACATTCACAATTCTCGTATTGAATCGGTCCAAAAACAATTTTTATAATTCTGTTTACGTGATCTTCATTGGAGTTACTCGACAAACTTATCTTCCTATGCTAGTAGACTGGCATTAATAAAATTACCATCGCTCAAAAGTCGTCGTACAATGTTAAATGTTTCTTTTATGGTTAATCTTATTAATGGTAATGTTTGTTGCGATTTTCTGTTAGAGTCTGTCAAATTTAATATACTTAGTCGCAATACGCGTCATTATAATCTGCTTTTTGTTAAATTTTACAGAAAAAATTATGCTATTGCTGATTTCTTTTTCAAGGTTGATGTATCTTTACGTACAAATAATAATAATATGTAGACAATTTGATCCTATGTCATAATTTGTTGATTTTTCTTTATGTTTAAATTCCATCAAGCATAAAATTATTGTTTTTCTCAATTCGTAAATTTTTATGTACATATATTCTGTAAAGTGTAGTATATTTTAAAATACATATTGTTATTCATTAATTTTAAGTCAATATTGTTATTAGTCAGTAAGGATAATATCCATTGATTAAATAAATAAATAAATTATTAAGAAAAGAAACGTCAAACTACATAGCAAAAAAAATCTTCAAAAGCAATGGATGAATCCAGCTTAAATGAATTTAAGATTCATTCGTAAATAACAAAATATTGCATTGACCCGTTATAGAAAGCAAAATATCAAATAATTTTTGAGTTATTGAATGTTCTTCTATATTTTTTTATTTATTTGAGAGCATTGACTTAATAGGTGAGTAAACTTTTAGCTTCTTTTATTTATAAGTACGGATGAAACGATACCTCTAAGGTATCGATACTTTTACTCGATGTGGTATCGCTCGTAAAGTATCGATACCTACTTAGAATCGAAAAAAAGTATCGATACTTACATCGGTTTGTATCGGTTTGTATGATTAAAGAATAGAAAGCATCATTTAAAAACGTTCTTATTAGTGTTTTATTACTATACAATAAAATAAGAACTTCGACCTATTCGAATTTTTGTGCAAAACGATAAGTGTAAAGATTGAGACCACTTTTAGTTACCACCTAGTACCAATTTCCTTTAGAAAAATCTTTTTTATCTTAGGAAACAAAATTTTATAGAACGTTCAGGATAACAACCTTCATTCACCTTTTATTCCAGAAATCAACAATGTCACTATGAATTTATCTTAAATGTAAATATGTATTTTTTTTATATAAAGAATATTTATTTAAAATTTATCCAATATTTCGCTATCTCAATGGATAGCTTCTTCAGGGATTTTTTGGTTTTTTTATATTTCAAAAAAATTTAAAAAAAAAGGAAATAATATTAAGAAGGTCGAAGAAATTAAACTAAATAATTTATGAATTTTATTTTTATATTGATAAATATATAATAAAGGGTGGTAGAACCATAATCCATGATGTTAATTGTAAGTCACAATTTAACGGACTTCCTATAGCCAGAAATTGAGGAAATGGTCCTAGACGATATGTGGTTTATAGGTGTGGACCCGGGATTCGGGACGGATCGGGATTTTTCGGGATTTCATATATAAAAGCCAATTTTAAAATTCATATAATTATAATTTAATGTTTATGTATAAGAATTAAAACAAATTAATTCATGAAGAAAATTAAACTCATTACAAAATAAAACTGTTTAATGTATTCTTTTAAAGTAAAATGGAAGTATTATGTATTAAAACTTATATTGTAAAAAGCTTCTAAAACAAATTAATGACGTCAGATAATTGATAACTTATTTTATCGCAAACATATGCTCCTGACGAAACCAATATTCGCATTCAACACTTCTGGGTGGTATCGCAAATAAATAACTACATATATGCTATATGACAATATTTAATTTATTTTATCTTAATTAATTTAATTTAATTAAATTTATGTGTCAAAAGACTTTTGGTAGAACCCCCTAAAGTTGTTAAACCTTTTTGCACAACTTGCATTTTGCGTACGCAGTTCTACTATCATCCACTTAGAAAAAAGACCCACCATCTGATTTTGTTTTCGTGGTACATAATGCATTGCATGTAACATTTATTCACTTGTGACTTTTTTGTAAACAGTTAAAAATTAGAATCATGGGCAGTATGATTTAATATTGTATTTTTACTAATCCAAAAATCTCGGGATTTTTATATCAAACCCCGGGATTCGGGACTTAAATTTTTAGAATAATTCCGGGTTTTCGGTATTCGGGATTGGCATCCCTAGTGTTTACTGGTCAAACGGTTTCTTGATACCGTTACTGCTGCTCCAGCTTTGGAAAATAATCAAAAATTTAAGATTAATTTCAATACCAAAGTTAAACGATTACTTTTGACCGATACCGAGTAATTTTTTACCGATACTACTTGGTACTCGGTTGCTAAGTTTCGATTACAAAAATACTTGGTACTTTTATAAAAGTATCGTATATGTACTTGCATTTACTCATATCGTTTCATCCCTATTTATAAGAGTTTAGCTTGTTATTTATTTATTCTTGCAGAGCTCTTATTTAAACATACATCCCTATTGTAAATAAAAATTAAAAAATGTATGGAGAAAAGCAAAAATCTTGGATAAACTGTTCACTTTTATTTCACAATTGGCGTGTTTATTTAAATTTATTGTTGCGTATTCATTTTTTAAAACACATTTTCCGTTCTGAAATCGTAAATAAGTATTCTTCTTCAATTATCGACAAATCCATCCTTGTTACTTTTATAACATCAAGTTTATATGGTTGTTTTTTGCTTCAAGTTCAAAATTTTTAAAACAAAAAATTAGATTAGAAATTAAAAACTCGTTATTTAATCATCGCTGCAAAGTCAATGAAGAACATACATATGTACATATATACATATATTTCAACTGATGTGAATATCTCCACAAAATTTAACTCTATTCAGCTTTGTAACGTACTAAATCAAAAAGTAATTCGTTCCTTAGGTAAAGGTTACAAACCCGTGTCAATAAATCCAGAAATTAGTGGCAGTTGACTTACTCAACCTCATAATATATTCGAATTGTCTTTTTTGACTTGGTTTGCCTTAGCTTTAGCTATATCAATATGATCTATTTGCATAAAATCACATTTTGTGTTCTGTATTCGATTTTAAAAATAAAAAACTATTGTTTGGCTGTTTTCCTAAACGTGTGTTCACAATGTATCAATACCGTGTTGATGCATTGTGTACTTAAATGTTCACCTACTTTGTATTGTATATGAATATGGTTTGCTTTTCTCTGCGCAGTGACAACTACAAAGTTGCATTTCGGAACTAAATGCATTGTCAAAATTTTTATGGTTGCATTTAAGAACATGTTGCCATGTATTACTACAATGCAACAGGCGTTTAGGAAAACAGCCTTTTTCTCTTTTAGAGATTCAAAATTAAAAAAAAATTATAAATTTTAAATATATTTAATTACCTGGTACTCGCCGACACACATAATTATCATATATACGACGATTATTTTGTCTTGTCTCAAGTGAACTTAGACCACGTGGCCAACGTCTTTCATGACAATTTTCCATAAGGTTATCTAAAATGTGAGGAGGACAGCCGGATTCTGATAAAGCACGTTTAATCATCATCTAAATTAGTAAAACAAAGCATAAAATTATTAATTAAATAGCTTGAAAAAGTCAGAAAATGTGAGAAAACTTCCCACCTGTAAAGCATCATCAGGGGTTGAGATCATGCCGCCCCAACGTGTGACTCGTGCACGGGCCAATGTACTGCTCCAACGTATAACTTCATCACGTTCCATTTGATCAGCTATAGCACGCATTGCCGGGTTTGAAACTCTCATAGCACGCATAAAATCTTTAAACAATTGTAATTCACGTTTCAGTTCATTTATTGTTAAATTTTGATCAGCAATTTCTGTTTTAAACTCAATCATCTTCTGCTGTTGTGTTAAAATCATTGTACGCAGTTCGCGTACACAGTTATGATCCTTAAGCTCATCTTTGGGTATAACAAATCCGCAACCCTTTTCGCAAGGTAAAGGTTTTTTGGGATTGTGTTCACACTCCTCTAAATGATTGTTAAGAGCATCAAGTTTTAGAACTAAAGTACAACCATAGGCAGCATTATCACAGGTAATAGAGAGTCTAGAAAAAGTTAAAAATTTTAAGAATTAATAGTAGAGAGTAAGTGTAAATGTACAATAATTCTAAATTCATTTTTTATAATGTTTTTTAAAAAAAAGTTTATTTAAAATCTTCTTTTAAAATTTTTTAACTCGTATGTATATATCAATTTATATTGTATAAATACATTGAAAAAAAATTAGCTCAATTAATGTGTATCAAGCAGGTGTCTAATCACCGCATACGATATCGAGCAAAATTGATCGAAATTATTTATTTTGGTATCATGAAACTCGATATCGAATGAAATGTATTGAATTTGAAATAAGAGCATTTGACATCGAGTAACTCGACATTACATTTATCGAGTTTTCATTCGATACGTCAGTGTTTATCGTATGCAACAAAATTCGATAGTTTATTCGATACGATAATATCGAATGCGGTGATTAGACCCCAGAATTCACTAGAATTCGCCTTGATGTGTATACATATTTAAAATACAGAAGATTAGTACATGCTGACCTCCCCTAACACGGCCTTGGTCTAGCACAATTTATATTTTGTAATACATTCTTGTTTATATAGAAAAAAATATTTTTTTTAACATTATTGCAATATGAATTGGTTAAGTTCTATTATAGCAATTGTAAACATTATTTGACAATGGTTCAAATATGTTGGCGTGAACCGTAAAAATGTCAGTGCAATTGCATAAAATTTAAAGATAAATTCAGCCTCTATAGTACTCTTTAGTACGCATCATTAAGAAAACAAATTATATATAAGAAAAGCAGTGGTTGGTGGTTCCTCAACGTGCTTAAAATATTCATTCCTGCCAACTGCAATCTCCTATAAGGGACCAAATGGAAAAAGCTTTAAACATATGGATTGAGGAACAGATTATAAAAAAAAATATATATTAACAGGTTTTTCGTTAACTATTTAGTTAATTGAAACAATGAAACGTTATCCCAGCCAATTCCGACGTTGTCTGAATCAGACATTTCTTGAAAATGTGACTTCATTATTAGGGACTTCGTTCAGATCTCTGTCAACCATTAAACATACGCAATGCCTGGCCGTTTTCTTATAGATTTCGTGTACCTATATGGCTAATAGATTTCTGAAGTTGTTGAACAGGCAGTAATTTTTTCTTTTTGTTATTATACTACTATTTAACAGTAGTATTTTTAATACTTTAACATAACATTACATGTTCTTTTACAAATTATATCAATAAACTCAAATTAAATATTTCTTATAAAAGTTACAATTTTCTTTCTAAATACATTTGGATTGGTTTCATTTTTAATATTATTTGACATCATATTGTAAAGATTTAGTCCTTTGTAGAACAGTGATCTTTGCAGTGATCTTTGCATTCCAGGTCGTTGTAGTCTAAAATCGGCAGCGTTTCTTAGGTTGTATGGTTGAACATCCCCAACGTATCTGAGTTGCTCTACTAAATATTGAGGTACCTCTCCCATTTTCATTTTTTGAATAAAATTTTTCTTTGTTTACAAAAATAAAAATAAATGCATAATATTGTTGTGGCTAAAATTTGCAAACGGTTTCTTAATGCAAAATGTGTGTAGTTACAAAAGAAATTGTTGCTCTATTATGAACACCAAGGGAAAATGTTTTTTTGATTGAGAAATTGTTGCTCTATTATGAACACCAAGGAAAAATGTTTTTTTGATTGTGAACGCAACTTTATGCAATAAAATTAAGTTAAAATAATTCTTTCAGAAAACAATAAGAATATTGAACGTGTTTAGTGTCATTTACTACAATGTATTATTATTTCAATACAATGAACTAAATTTAAGAACCAAAATTAGAAAAATTTTAGAATGTGCAACACCACCGGTGAAGACTGTACTGAAATTCGTTACTTTTTCTATCTTTTTGTTTTTCATATACGAGTTACATGATTGGTTCTCCTTTCACTGGTCATGATTTTTTTCTTTTTGTACTCGTTCTATTTTCACAAATCCTAGCACCAGTCTGTTATAAAAATTGACACAAATTTCCCGCAGGATTCCCATGCCTTATCAAAGTACTTTTTGGGAATACAAAATGTTGATTTAATAAGAGTTTGTTTGTCGAGCTTAATTCCCAACTATTATTCTTGATAAAAAACACTGAAATTTATTGTTGGAGGATAAGCTAATTTCTATGCGCATAACACTGGTTGCTTAGGCCAGATCATCAGGAAACATTCTCCCAAAATTTTTTAGAAAAGCCAAAGATAATAGCAAATAATACTGCAGAGTGAATGAGCATTGCAAACACACAAAAAGTCTTATTTGCAATGATATCAAAGCTTACACAAAATACCAAAAACAAACAGTGAGTTTATCTTTTCTTACATTCCTCATCCCAACATTAATTGCTGTTGTTGTTGTAGCAGCGAGACCTGAAGAACAGGGGCCAAATTATGGCAGTCGTGATCGAATACTTTTTCGATTCGAAAGCAATTTTATTTCAGTCAATGCTGAACGAATCGTAATTATTATTTCAGTGCTGTGAAAACACAAATAAATGCTTTACAACACTAAAAAAATAATTTCGATCCGTTCAGTATGGACAGAAAGAATTAGAAATAAAATTGCTTTCGTATCGAAAAAGTATTCGATCACGACTGCCATAATTTGCCCCCAGGTGTTGCTAAGTTGACAATCCTAAGTCGGTGTTCGGTGAACTCCAAGTCGTTCTGGTGCGTAGAACCGATTGTCGTGTGAACGAACATTAATTTTAGTTGTAAGTGGGTTAAGAAAAAACAAAAAGAAGTTTCTTTTTTGTTTTCGCAAAAATATCAAATTAGAGCAACTTGCCAGTTCAGTTTTTTTATGCCGAGCACTTGGAAATTTTCATTAAATTTCTATCGGATATCTAGCAGAAATGACGCAAAAAAAACCCAAAATCAAAAATTTTCCACGAAGTATCTGCCAGAATTCGTGTAAACCACTTCAATAATTTTTGGGTCAGAAACCGGAAGCAATTCGTATACGATTTCGACTTTTTTATCGACGATTCTCTCAGACGTTGGCCTATTTTGCTGGCTGGTGAGTTTTGTGCACAAAAACAATGTAAATGTATGTATTTATGTATATGTACATATTTTTTTTTTCAAATGCAATAAATGGCCGATAATGTATTTTTTGATAATAAATTCTGAAACGTAATCCTCGTTTTTGCATTAGTTTCTTTTATCGCTTAAGACGATACAAAAAGCTTCAGAGATTATTAACTGAGCTACGTAAACAGGAGCGGCAAGGTTTTTATAAGATCATATCGTCCCCTTAATAAAACAATAGTGTATAATTTTTTTGGGGTTTTGAGAAAATCGTGTTTAAAGTTTTTGTCAAATCGGATGTCTATTTAAACCTCATTATCGCGGTAAATAAAAATTCTTCATACTGGATTTTTGACCAATACATAATACCGTTTCTTGTCTTTAAATTTACCAATTTTTTTTATTCTACGCATCCTTTAAGACCATAATTATGTCATTCAAAGTGCAAGTCCTCCATATAGGCTATTTTATTTTTTATATGTATATTTTTTTTTGTTTATTTTGTATGGTATACGCTGTTTTATTCAATAATTTTACGGCATTTTTATCAATATCAATTTGTAACATTATAAAACAGTGATTAATTCATATATTCAATGGCACATATTCATTACATTCCAATTTCGGTTAATTTAAAAAAAAAAATTATGAGAAATTAAGGTATACATTGCGTAAATCAAAAATAACTAGAAGTTCATTCGTCTTCTTTCTCTTCCTCTGCTACATCTGGCTCATCTAAACAATTTCGCTTCTTTCCACCTTGTAAGTTAAAGAAAAATGACTGCGAGCCACGAGGAATTACATTCTTCTGGCACAAATTTTGGAGATCATGCTGCTTTCGATGTTCGGAATGAAACTATTTCTCAATAGCTATTTTATGAGTTAAAGTTTTCATAAATTGAATTTTTTTCTACAGACTAAAATGGAGTATAATGCGTATACACTATTATTCGTTTAACAATTTTGGAGTGGCAATTTCAAGTAAAATACCGCATATGAGCTTACACACTTATTGAAGGAAAATTTTGAACAAGAAATTATACACTATTTTTTCCAACGACATTTTGACCCACTTTTTTGGAAGTAGAATTTGACGAAATTTTGACCAGACATAAAATCAATGATGGAGATTCTAAATATGCAATAAAAAAATAATGGTGTACATGCGTATACACTATTGTTTTATTGAGGGGACGATATTAATATTCTTAGCCAATCATTTTCAATAAAACAAACTCACCTAGCACCTTTGTGGTGTTCTGAAAGTTTTTGCGTTTCTCAGTGTGCTTTTTGCAATTAAAGATTACACAAAAACGGGACACCAAAATAATATATGTATCACACATCAAATGTGCCTATTAAAATCACGTGATTTGAGTTAAAGTGATTATCAGCAGGCCTTATTATTTGTAATTTTTGTTAAAGATTAAGAAAAAAATTGAGCTACCTTAAAAAGATGAGTTCACCCATTCAAAAAGTAGACACAATAGCACGATATATGTTGGATTTGATATATAAATGACGTGTAAATTTAAAAAAAAAAATTGTAAAAATAAAAATTTTGAGTTAATACCCTTTATGATCGAGTGCGATATGCATACTAGTGCTGGGAAACTATCGATAGTACTATCGAAACTATCGATAGTCTTAAACTATCGAAAATATCTATAGGAAAAAAACAATATCGACATTGTTATTTTTTAAAATACAGCTATGAAGACATGTTACAGCATATCGTTAGCAAAAATGCAAAAAGACGTAACTAACAAAAATATAATTTTACAGGAGAAGCAAAAAACTTTGTAAAGTGAAAACTTTAAACATGTCAGAAAAACATGCATTGATAAGTCGTCCATGAAATTCTTCAACCAGTTTTCAAAGAAAACCATTTCATTATATATTCTTAGAAAAAAAATGTGTAATTACGTCGTTTTGCATACATCAAACAAAAAAACTTGTAGTTACGCCCCTTTGTTTTTTGTTAATAAAAGCGCAATTTTTTATCGCAGAAGTGTAAAATTTTGTCAAGACATGTAGTTTTATAGCATTCGTAATAATCAATCAAAAATTCGATTTTGAATTTTTTGTTAGTTACGTCTTTTTGCATTTTAGCTAACGATATATACTTAGGGTGTTCATTCGGTTAACCGTCAATCGGTTAACCGATTAATTACTACCCGATTAACTGATCGGTTAATTTCAAATTAGCTTTTTTCGATTAACGATTAAACCGATTAATTTCACTCGATTAACCGATTAACCGATATAATAAAATTTTCAATATTTTGTAGTATTATAACATATTTTTTTGTCATTTTAATTATTTGTTTCGTCTCATATACAAAATGTATGTGTTTAGAAAATATTTTTTCATACAATCAAAGAAGGTGTTCGGTGATCTAAATAATGTCAGCGACATGATTTTCGATTTTCGTTTTTTTTAATAAATGACTTTATTGGTAACACTTGCATCATCTCCCAAAATTTCATGGTCACATAAGGTACCGTTACGTTTTTATCGCAAGAACAATTTTATTGTAAGCGACAAATTCCATACAAAATTTATATGAAATAAAATAGAAAAAACTCTCTCCTGTAAAATTTAATTTTTGGTGCTTACGTTATTTTGGCGGTTAATATGCAAACCGGCTAAATCCACATTTTATGTAAATTGAGATTTTGATGCTGATTTTGTAGAGAAAGGTTCACATGTCTATCAAGCTGCAAAAAGGAAAAATAAAAAGTTTTTTGGCTCTCCTGTTAAATGTGCTTAAAGTGTGTTAGCAGGTTTGCTTATTAAGCCGACGATATGACTGTTGTGGGCTACCGCTTTAACTTAGTTTTCTACTGTACAGTTATGAAGAATGAACACAGGGGTCTAATCACCGCATACGATATCGAGCAAAATTTATCGAAATTACTTATTTTGGTATCAAGAAACTCGATATCGAATGAAATGTATTGAATTTGAAATAATAGCATTCGATATCGAGTAACTCGACATTACATTTATCGAGTTTTCATTCGATACGTCAGTGTCTATCGTATGCAAAAAAATTCGATAGTTTTTTCAATACGATCCCAGCATTAAAATTTTTATTTTGTTTGAAACACAACAATATTTATTTTAAACAATTGTAAAATATTATTTAGGATATTATGACGTTATGACTTGATAGCACACCTTGTGTATTAATTGAAAAATGCATATTAAATATTTATGAATTGTTTTTTTTTTTTTGTTTATTTTAGTTCAAGAATTGCTGTGTTTGGTATGTTAATGGTTTTTTTTACTAATAAACTCCATACAATAAACAATGAATGCGTGTTTATATATATAAATTACTTAATTTATAAAAAAAACTTTATTAATCGGTTAACCGATCAAAAACAAAATTAACCGATTATTAACCGATTAAACCAAAACCTCGGTTAATTAATCGAGCGATTAACCGATTAAAGCAAAAGGTCGAGAAAATTAATACCCTAAATATATACACACACTGTTTTTTGCCGCAAGTTTTTACTGCAATGAATACAAACAACAAAAATGGCAGGTGGTATGGACAGGGCTGTCAGACTTGGGGATTTATCCCCAAAGTTGGGGATTTTATGCGAGCAAAAAGGACAAAGAAAGTCATTTGGGGATTGGGGATTTTTTTGGGGATTTAAAAAAAAAATTCGGGGATTTTTTGGGGATTTTACACTCTTTTAATATATTTTCCCTTTTATTATTTATGCTTATTCAGTTTGTCATTCCGTGTGAAACTTTTTTACTATTCATCTCAGACCTTATAAAGTATATATATTCTGGGTCCTTGAGTAATTTTAGGTCGATTTAGCCATGTCCGTCTGTCTGTCCGTCTGTCCGTATGTCCGTATGTCCGTCTGTTGAAAACACGCTCACTTTCGAAAAACTCAAAAGAAATCAACAAACTTGGTGTCAAATTGCTTGTAGTTATCCTAAGCAGTTTGGGATTGTAATTCAGCAAAATCGGTTCAATAGGATCTGAGCTATGAATCAAAATGTGGAACCACCACCTAAAAAAAATTGATAATTTTGTTATAAAAACTAACATAAATGGTGGAAAAATGCACAGAATGATATAAGATTTCGCAACAGTTCGTTTTTTTCAACTGGAAATCACGATGTGAAATTTCGTGAAGATCGGTCCATAATTTACCATAGGCCCCATATAAAACCTACTTCCGGAAAACAACTTAGTACGCCTAAAAACGTAAAAAATAATGCTATCATAACAAAATTTGGTACATCAAAGTTTTATAGAACTAAAAATAAATCTTTGAAATTTCGTGAAGATCGGTTCATAATTTACCATAGGCCCCATATAAACTTTACTCCCGGAAAACAACTTAGTACGCCTAAAAACGTAAAAAATAATGCTATCATAACAAAATTTGGTACATCAAAGTTTTATTGTACAAGAAATAAAATTGTGTTATTTCGTGAAGATCGGTCCATAATATACCCTAGGCCCCATATAAACCCTACTACCGGAAAACAGTTTAGTCGCCTAAATCCATAATTAATAACAAATCGTCACAGTTTAAGATAATAATAACATCATACAGATATTACTCCTTAAACATTCGAACTGTCGGTGGAGGGTATCAAAGATTCGGCACAGCCGAATATAGCACTCTAACTTGTTTTTCTTTGTCTCGTATTAAAAATATGAAAAAAAAGTAGCAAAACTTTTATCTTAATCTTATCAACAACTTATACGGTGTAAAAGGTCCTTATTAAGATTATCATATTAGTTAAAAGGTAGTGTTAAAGGTACTTTATAAATTTATGTTATTTTTCCTTCAGGGTACAAACAAAATAAAATAATTTTTTTTACAAAAAATTTTTATATGGGGATTTTTGGGGATTTCTAATTAAAATTTTTCTTACTATTTTTACTTTTTAAAAAAAAAAAATTTTAAATTTGGTCAGAAAAAAAAACAAACAGAAAAATATTTACTTATTAAGGTTTTTTTTCTTAATTTGGGGATTTTTGGGGATATTTTTTTTAATTTTTTGGGGACAAGGAAAAAAAGTACCTGGCAGCCCTGGGTATGGATTGCTTAGCTGTGCTTTTTTTACTGCTAACTTAAGGCCTTTATGCCGAAATTTTTATATGTTTACATAGGGACTGAAATGTCAGATATTTGTATAATGTAAAAAAAAAAGTCACATAAAAATGAAATTGCAACTGCGAGCATAGGATAAAACAATGAACGACCATTAGGGGAAAAGTCCGCTAGATTGATTACCTTTTGGGTTGAGAATCAAACCCAATTTAGAACATTATCTTATACCCCTGCCAGACATAGGATTTCTATACTATACTAGCATGGTATACTACATGTGTGTCAACCTAAACTACAATTAAACCATGCAACAAAGTGGTATATTTCTGGTTTATATACTACGAAAATGTACGTAGTATAAATGTGGTATCTTATTTAAAGTAAACGTACTACAAGTCTGCCAATATAATATAGAATATAAAATCGTAGTATACATACCATGGTATGTAAACTATTTGTCTGTCAGGGGTATTAAATTGCAATAAAATATCTTATAGTCCCTGTTACTTTGGTTTCTTCCGAAAGGTGCTTATCGGCATCACAATTTTAAAAAACTGTCATCTAAAATAACGTGCGTACATAAATACGTCTCATAGGTTCAATAAAGTGATAAAAACAACGAACTGTAGCCTGATACAAAAAACTAGTTAGTTTTCCTACTTAAGTACAAATATTCAGTCGATAGTAATATCGAATATCGATAGTAAAATCTAAACTATCGATTAATATCGATAATTAAAAACATCGATAGTATCCCAGCACTAATGCATACATATGACTGTTTATGCTATGTTCATACGACGATATAAACCACTGGTTTCGCTCTCTGAAACTAGATTGCCAAACATGCTGTTCATACGATTCATTCTTGTTTAATTTTGACATTTTTTTTTGTGTTGTTAGTGTGATTTTTTTATAGATAAAAAAGTAAATAAAATTTAAAAATATATTATTTAATACTATTACACTCAATTCACATGAGGGCTTTTACGACGTCGTTTTATCTTGATTCCCTTTTAAAGCAACTTCCAAAATCTCTTTGCGTTCATACGATGATTTTTGGTTGCATGTCTTTTTTTTTATTTACAGTATGACCTTGATTACCCGTCATTCGATTAACCGGCAGCTTCAATAAAATGGAAAACAAAAATTTTTTTGCACTGATTTAAATTGCCTCTATTATCCGAAATTATAAACAAATTATCTTTTTTTCGTTAAATTTTGAACAATCAAAAGAAATTTAAATAAACGAAGAAAGAGAATATCTTAACGGTGTGGAAGCATGTTCTGCCAAATTTACTTTTTTCCTCATGTTTACATAATAAAACGTTATATATTTACATAAAATAAGAAACACACCAAAAAAAATAAATAATCAAGAATTCTGCCGATCCCGTCTATTATCGATAATCGAGGTCTCACTGTATTTTCAACCACACACTTCAAAGTAAGAAAAAGAATAAAACGTAAACAGAAAAAGTTAAAAGAGAAATGTAAAAAACGACATGCAAAATACAAAACGAGTCATTTTGTTAACCCCTCTTTCTTTTCTACACCGCTCACCGACAAACCAAAAGAGACGTCGACAAAGCGACGTCGTAAAAGCCCTCATCTAAACTGAGTGTTATTAATATTATAATGTTAATTTTATAACTTTATTTTATTAAACATAAATTTTTATATTATTTTGAGAGCAAGTTCAGAAAAAATAACGATATATGTTATCGAAATTGGAGATGATAGTACATTTTTCCTGTCTCGCTGTCTGTTTCAAAATGAAACAACCTGTTTCGCTCTCAAAATTTTGTATGGGAAACAAGTCGTTTCAATCATGTTTGGGGCGCGAAACAGGAATAAGAGCGAAACACGAATATTGCTGTCCGTGTGAACATGGTATTAGATTTATTTAGTTAATTACGGATTAATGTAGGGAAAGATAGAGTATTTTTTAAATACCCAAGGCATTTTTACGGACTTCAAAACATATATCGCACTGGTTCCTCTAAAGGGGTTTAACTCAAAATTTTAAAATTTTCAGCAGATACAAAAAACTGTTTTCTTTTTATAGGTATGTACTCTTATACCACAAAGGGGAATAAAATTGTATTTTTGGCAATTGGCAAAATACTAGAAAAATGTATCTTAGATTTTTACAGCGCGTAGATATGACCACTGTACATCACTTTCAAAAAGTGAAAATCGAAAAATTTTGAGTTGACTCTTTAGAGGAACTAGTTCGATATGTTAAGTTGCAAAAGGTATGGAGATAAATTTGACAAAATGAACGTAAGAAAATTCGTTTTATAAATCTTTAAAAGGATTCTAGGTATGTTTTTGAAAATTAAAATAAAATTTTGTAAATTTTGCAATAAAAATTTCCAATTCTTTAGAGTTACCCTGGAAATCTAGGAACCATCGCATTAGTAGACATTGATCAAACCATAATTAAAATAAAAATCATACTACCTATACTACCGCATTCATAAAAATATTTTTAATTTAATAAAGATCTACAAAAAAATTAATAATGTTTATTAAATTTAATAATCGTTTATGAATACGGGGTTAATGTCGAATATATGCACATAGTTTCAAAATTGTGTATACACAATCTATCAGTGAATGCACGAAAGAAAATACTTGTTGCTCGAACAACTTACCGTGATAGAAGATTTCGTAATATTCTGGGCACCGCACGTAGGTTGGCCGTAGTTAATGCATTGCGATCAACTGGGCAGCTAGGTTGACGTGATAGCCATTCATTGATGCAGGCACGACAAAATGCATGTTCGCACATCGCAGCCTATATAATCGAGATTATTTTATTGTAATTGTGCTAATAACTAAAAAATGTATACTGTGAGTACAACTGACCTGCAAAGGTTCTTCTAAAACACCAGAACAAATAGGACATGTTAGTTCTTCGTCGACCTCGCCCTGGAAACGATGTAGGTCATAACCCATAGTTTCTAATTTTAACTAAACGTTTTATTGCTGCTTAAAATGATAATCAACTAACGAGTTAGTAGTTTGCATAAATATTGTACTTAAACATCAGCAATTCAATTACCAACAACAAGAACAACGATAAAAACAGCAACAAGACGAGACTGTAAAACACTGAATGAATTGTACACACAACAGCAAAAACAACAAGAATTAATATTGCAGTAGACGCTTGCGTGAGCGCCGCTTTTTAATTTTTGCCTTGTTTTTTTTTATTTTTGCATTTGCCACACTCTTATCTTAGTTTATGTATATACATATGTATGTTTGTATGCCTTTAATTTTCACTATCAAAATTAATCAAAAATTGCAGTACATATATTACAAATTAAAGCTTTTCAAGCCTAAACTATTCGTTTTTTATTTCTTAAGGTTTTGTAATTATTTTTTGCACCAATTTTTTGGATTAACGTCGCTGTTGACAGAAAATTTTGTTGTGGCTCTAAACGTTTCAATATATTTTATTGAGGCACTTTTAAAAAGGAGGTCTAATTTATGTTTAACAATAATTCCAAGCTTTTAATAAATTAAAAAGCCTCCTTTATAAATTTTTCACTATTTTTTAATGAAGAAATTTTTTACTTGTTTCCAAGAGCAACAAAAAATTACACAGTTGCATAGTTGCCACATAAAATTGGTTGAAAATCGTTATGTTTTGCAGAACAAATCGTCAAATTGACTCAACTAATTTGGCGTTTATAGGTCGTTTACATCACAGAGCACTCAGAGGCAGGGCTGCCAACTTAGGGTTTTCTTGTTGCTAAAAGGGACAAAAAAATTTAATTGGGGTTTACATTGGGGATATTTAAAAAAAAAATTAGGATTTTTTGGGGAAATACACGAAACGAATTATTTAATAAAGCACCAGAAAATATGGCTTGCACCATATTGTAAACATACATATGTATTTTGGTTTAAGCAAAAAGTTATGACTCAAAGCGAACAAAAATTAAATTGAATACAGATGAAAAAAATTCTTGTTAATGCTATAGTTGTTTCACCAATTTAATTTAAATATCAATTCATATTTAAATATAGTTTTTCCTATAATTTTATTTTTATTTGACATGAAAACACATTTTATCATAAATTGGCATTTATTTATTAATATTTAACAAAATGCGAAGGAAAGCCGGAGTTTTTAACATAAAAACGTGCAGCATTAGTTAGTTTAATATAAAAATAAGAAACTTTTTATTGATTTGTTTTCAAATAAAAATTAATTGAATAAAACAAAGTTTTCTTGAACATTTTCTGAAAATTAAAAGAAACGACTAGCATTTGTTTCTTGATGCAAGAAATTCGATTCTATTTAATAATCAAGAAAACCAGAATAATATTAAATAAATGCAGTTTAAACTCAGAAATATCTTTCTTATTTTAAATAAAAACAAGCTTCTTTTTTTTAATCATATTCCAAAAACGTGAATTTTTTGATCATGGGAAAATGTTTGTTTATGCACACATATACATAGGGTCGCCATCTTTGCAATATCACTTAATATCAATGAGTACCGGGTAAAAAAAGTTTTTTTTATCTAAAAAAAAATATCTGAAAAGTTTGGAGCTTATTTGTCAATAATATGATTTTATACATAATCATAAGTCCAAAATTTGTATTTTCCTAGAGAAGTTCATGTATGTATGTACATATACTTATTAGAGGTGTTCAAAAAAAATTAAAGTGAACTCTTAAGTCAATGAATGAGCTTATTTTGTTTCTTTGTACATAATTATGAAGTTTGGTGACGATTGGGAAAGTCGAAAAGAAAAGAAAAGAAAAGAAAGAAAGACGAAAAAATCACTTATTTAAGTTTTTGTCAATTTTTTTAAATGTCGTAAAAGTCTTTATTCTAGATAAAAAAGTAATCAAAATGTATTATGTTTTCAAAAAGGTATACAAACCCAAAATCGGTTTAGAACTAGCCTAGTAACAATTAAAGTCCCAGACCATTAATGTGCCAACTTATTTTGGGGATTTTTGGGGAAATTTTTTTTTTTAAGTTTGGGGAGGACGAAAAAAGTACCCGGCAGCCTTGCACAGAGGCGTCACGAGACAGAAAATATTATGTATTTTTGTCTTTTTCTTCGAAAGCTGCCCTTTTTGAATTTTTTGTTTTGATCACGCAATTGGTGTTGATAGTTGCGGCCTGTGTTTACACATTGCCACTTCACTACCAAGGTGAATTCGCTAGAAGGTGGGGTCAAGTTAACATATGGTGGTTTTTTTCGGTGGTCGAATTGTCAAAGTTTGTATACAAACTAGTTTTTATATGTAAACAAACCATTTTTTTTACAAGCAATATTTTTGACAATTCGACCACAGATGCAGTGTTGTTGTAGAGTTGACCTCACCTTCTACTCAATTCGCCTTGTTCAAAGCAGTCCAAGGCGAATTTATAAAGGTGACCGCATCATGAGATAGAGTTATGCTAGCTATCCCTTTTTATTTGAAAAATACTATGTATTTTGTTTTTGTAAAAAGTTAGAGTGAATGTCAAAAGTATTTGTTAAAAATATAAAAAAGGACATTTTTTTGTTAATAAAATATACACAATTGCTTAAGAAACTCCGCAATTGCAAATTAATTGTAGCTCCACTTATTCCTTTTGCATGTTTAATTTCTTGTGTTTATATTTTTTAACTTTTTTTTTTGTTTTATTCAATTTTAATAAGTTTTTTTTTAACTATTTAAATTTTTATTGAATTTTAAATTCGAATTAATTTTTTCACAAAATGTAAACAAAGCTTGATATTCAGTATACACACAAAAAAATAAACAATAAACAGGTGACTGAAAAATGTCACCTTTATGAATTCGCCTTGAAGCAGTCCTAGCAAATGATATAGGAATTTTTATACGTCACTTTTTTCATGTCTGTATGCTTTGTGGTTTACATAACAACGAAATCTAGTATTCATTTGAAATCTTCCTCAAAACCTAGTGCGTTTTCTTTGTACTTTTTTTTGACATTAGATTTTGCTTCCATAGCAAAAACAGCTATCTAAAAGTTTTTTGTTTAACACATGTTTACATATAAAGAAATACGTAGGTATTTGAAAATTTGCATTACCTTTTATTAATAATCAACTTCACTTATTTTGTTATTATTATATGTCTTTCATTTTTCACTATTTTTTAAAATTTATTTATTCAATTTTATACTTTAACAAGCCGCAATTATTGTGTTTATTAAACAATCAAACAAACCAAATAACAATGCAAATGTTTTGTACAAATCTAAAACAGAAAATTATTTGAAATATTGATAGTACACACAAGTTAATTCTTTCTTTTTGTCAATAGATGACTTTGCTACACACGTTAAGGTTACAAAAGTTTGAGAATCTTAAGTTAAAGACTTTACTCGATTAAGACCCAGAATCATTAGAGTAACACAATCAAATATTTTCAAAAGTATTGGCATGCTTTTAAAAAGGAAGTAAATTAAGTACCACATGAATTGAAGCCGAGAGACATCGCACATATATTTTATATGTCAAAAATTCTGTTTCAGATATTCAAAGGGAATGGTTAAAGATGGATTTATGAATCTGAATCGTAAACTGTCATATTTAAATCCGTACGAACAACCAAAATAACGCCAAAGAATTTATTTATTTTGTATTATAAACCACAAAGCATATTATAAACTGATAAGGCGTGAGAATTGCTGCCAAGCAATTAAGTGAAAGTGTCCAAGAAGCTCAAATAAAATGTGATATTATATTTAAATTTTTTTTTGTAAAAAAGTACAAAATTTGTTAATTGAAAAATCGCCAAATATAGGGCATAAATCGTCACTAGTCCATTTTTGAGCCTAAAAGTCGTCCAAATGACGATAAATCTTCAAATCTGGCAGCCGTGCTAAGTTGTATTAGTTGGTATTTGCAGAGTTGCAAATTGTATTTATACATATAGGACTGTATTAACTTTATTTTTATACATATTTATACTAAAACGGAAATATTGAATTAAATCTATTTTAATTTATTACATTTCTTCTACATTAAAAGGTTTTTTTTAGCTGAGTAGTCAAAAATAGCTTAAACAAATATTTTTGTTGCAATTCCAAATAATTTGTTAACAAAGTACCTATATTCTGACTTTTTTAAATCTGAAATTGTTTTAATATATGTAATACAGTACTTTTCGCTTATAGTCACACCCAAGGTATATTTATAGCAGGTAGCCGCGAGATTACAACAATTGTACAATAAAACAAACAACAGGGCTTTTTATTGTTGTTTTATGATACGAACTGTCAAACAGCAAAGGGGTTGAAAAGAGACAAAAGATAAAAACAAAAAACTTGTTTACTTGTTTACTATACAACTTTGACAGTTTGTATCGCAAAACAAGCAAATAAAAAATAACCAGCTGGCTTCTTTTTTCTGTCTTTTTCTTCGAAAGCTGCCCTTTTTGCGTTTTTTGTTTTGATTATGCTTTGTGCAAAACGTGGACTAAATCGCAAGGTATATTTATAGCAGGTAGTCTCGGAAAGCCAGCTGGTTATTTTTTATTTGCTTGTTTTGTGATACAAACTGTCAAAAGTTGTATACTAAACAAGTTTTTTGTCTTTTTTGTCTATTTTCAAACCCTTTGCTGTTTGACAGTTCGTATCACAAAACAACAATAAAAAGCCATGTTGTTTGTTTTATTGTACAATTGTTGTAATCTCGCGGCTACCTGCTATAAATATACCTTGCTAAATCGCTAATGTGACAATAAGGCTAATTCACATATATGCCACTATGAGGAATATAACCGAATTCGAATACATATAATCAAGTTATAATCAAGTTATGTGAATATAGAAAATAAAAAATTCATATAAATAACACCGACATCAGGCTTATGGTTTTGTTACAGAGTTGCATACTGTTTAAAAAATAGTAAAAATAATAACAAGACATTTCATTACTGACACCAAATGCAAAAACTAATTTTTTACAAGTAGAGAGTTGATGACAAACGTACTTACATATATCGCTAACGTTAATACTTTATATTAAATTAAATTATAGCGGCAAAATAAACAGATAAAATGGACTATCGCTAATGCTGCTTTAAGCGGTAATAAATGGAATGTACTGTAGTATTATTTTGTTGGAATAATGTTTAGCGTCAAATTCGCAAAATTGTTTTTATCTTTCAAGATGGTACAACTTGGGTTATATGTATGTATATTGTAGCCTTAACTAGAAACTTACGTTGGTTCGTTTTATCAAACTATATGTCCACTAATACTACATTTACATTAGGCCGAAATCTTATAGATTTGATTTAAAATCTTCTTCGAAATCTAGTGTGTTTACATTATACTTTTTTGACATTAGCGAGATTTTGTTTTTATAACAAAACAACTGACTAAAAGTTTTTTCGTTACACATACAAACACAAATATGCATTAAAAAATTTGCATTACATTTTATTAATAATCAACGATATTTATTTTAGGCTGAAGTGCACTTTACGGGGCGTACGAAAAAAAAATATAAAAAATATGCCACCCGATCCAGAATTAAAAAAAAAAAATACCAAAATTAATATTTAAGGGGGCTGAGGCCCGTGGGGACCCCTGGGTCCAAAAAACCGCCCCGCCCACTAAATGGTATGTGTGGGTACTCAAATTAAAGGTAATTTTACAACAAAAACAAAAATAATAAAATTTTCGGTCGGCGGCTCTTCTGGGGCCCTCTGGGGCAAAAAAAGTGCCCCCCATAACACTTATGTATATCTGTGTGGGTACTCAAATTAAAGGTAATTTGCTCACGATTGCAAATATCTATTTTGTTTTTGTATTCGTTTAATATTTTCCTCTCTAGGTTAATTTATGTATCTTTTATATTCAGAGAAGTTTTAGTTAGCGAAGCCGGTCTTTGTTATACAATAGAGGAGAAAATCCTTGCGCCCGGCCGAAGGCCGGCTATACAGAAACGCTTTAGTTAGCGAAGCCGGTCTTTGTTATACCATAGAGGAGAAAATCCTTGCGCCCGGCCAAAGGCCGGCTATACAGAAAAGCTTAATTAGCGAAGCCGGTCTTTGTTATACCAGAGGAAAAAATCTTTGCGCCCGGCCGAAGGCCGGCTACACAGAAAAGCTTTAGTTACAAAAAAATAAAAAAAATCCCGCGATTTTTATAACAATTTGTTTGTCTACGTTGCTATTCCCTTAAACAATACAATCGTAAGCAAAATACCTTTCATTCGAGTACCCACACATAGTTATAAGGGTGCGAGGGGCTATATTTTAGCCCTCAGAGGGACCCAGAAGTCCCGCTCGACCTAAATTTTATTAATTTCGTATTTTTTACACAATTACCTTTAATTTGAGTACCCACACATACCACTAAGTGGGCGGGCCGCTTTTTTTGATCCATGGGGTCCCAGGGGCCTCAGCCCCCTTAAATTTTAATTTTGATTTTTTTCTTTTTTTATTCCAGAGGGGGTCCAATTTTTTTTTTTTTTTTTTTCGTACGCCCCGTAAAGTGCACTTTTGCCTTATTTTATCAATATTATTCGTATTTTTTATTTTTTACAATTTTTAACTTTTTTTTTTAACAATTTTTGTTTTGTTTTTTTTTTTAATGTACATAATTTTTTCTTGTGCAGGGAAGTATTTTTTAGTGCTATATTGAAAAAACCATAGTTCCATCATTAAAGGCTAGATTACACTATCTCACAAGTCTTACGTATTCCATAATACTTTGTGAGATAGACATCCAATGAGTTTTGTTGCGACTGTCAAAAAGTCTAATTCAACATGACAGTTTGTGTTCACACCATCACACAAAGTATAAACACTCACACATGAAAAAAATGCAACCCTGATCCAACGAAAAGTCCCAACAAACACGGAGCTTTGATTTCAAATTGAAAATGATTTGAAATCAAACGTTTTCTCAAACGACAAACGTTTGATAATGATTTGAAAATCATAGCATTCTCAACAAAAAGGGGAAATTATTATCAATTTGAAAAATGCCTTTATTTCCAACTTGCTTTCAAACGTAATTCTCAAATGTTTTTCAAATGTGGATATTAAGACAATGTGGACCAAAAATAAAAATATTTTATTTTTATAATTTAAATTCATTATTTATTTAAATAAACTGTGAGATAAACATTCGGCAACATAGATAAAAGATGAAATGAGGTTCTGTCCGTCCTCTAATTCTTGCAAAGACGACATTTGATCCCTTTTATTTTGGGGATTGAGCACCGAGATCTTCACTTTCCCGTTTTATTTTCCTTTTTTTTTTGTATTATTAACCATTGGAATTACTCACAAATAATTTTTAATTTTCACAAGAAATAAACTGTTCACTTTATATTAAAATTTATTTTTAATAGTAAAACACATGTAACCACAGAGTAAAAAATATGACTTTAATCGCCATTTTTAATGCTTTTTTCGCTTAAGTGCTGCCAAGATTATTTTTGATTTGAATTTAACATTTGACATCAAATTGATAAAACATTTGATATCAAATGTTAATTTTGAAATCATTATCAATTTGAATATAAATGTTAAATCAAACAATTGAAAAACGTTTGAGAATTGTGTTTGATGACAAATGATAAAGTCATTTCTTATCAAAGGTTTGACTTCGTGTTTGTTGGGGTATTATTGTTTAGAAATTTTTCAAAAAACGATGAAGTCGTATGGGATGTCAAACTTTTTTCATAATACTTGTCATTTTCGTGACACATTGCATTCACACTATCACACTTTGTCATATTACTTGAGTTTTTGACATGTACCCAACAAACACGAAGTCAAACCTTTGATATGAAATGACTTTATCATTTGACATCAAACACAATTCTCAATCGTTTTTCAATTGTTTGATTTAACTTTTAAATTCAAATTGATAATAATTTGAAAATAATCATTTGATATCAAATGTTTTATCAATTTGATGTCAAATGTTTGTCAAATGTTAAACTCAAATCAAAAATAAACTTGGCAATACTAAAGCGAAAAATAAATGTTATCATTAAAAATGGCGATTAAAGTTACATTTTTTACTTTGTGGTTACATGTGTTTTACTATTAAAAATAAATTTTAATATAAAGTGAACAGTTTATTTTTTGTGAAAAATAAAAATTATTTGTGAGTAATTACAATGATTAAAAATACGAAAAAAAGGAAAATAAAACGGGAAAGTGAAGAAAGTTTGTTGAACGATCGTGGTGCTACAATCCTCAAAATAAAAGGGAGCCAAGTAGTTTGTCTTTCCAAGAATTAGAGGACGGAAAGAACATTATTTCAGTGTTCGAAAATAAACACTAAATATCGTTTCTTAATGTTCGGTTCGGTAGATTTGTGGAAAACACAAACGCTAAAAGTGTTTGTGTAGAAAATCATTAAAAAAATAACGTTTCCCTGTTAGTCATCTTTCGAACACAAAAATATTACTGTTATCAAACTCAACAAAAGATGTGAACATTTAATTCCGTTCGTTTTTTTTTTTTTGAAAATCCACAAACTTCAATGTGTTCGGTTCGTCTCGTTAAAGTTCGTCCCTTTTGGCTGGTAAAAAAAACCAAACATTTTTTACAAAAACAAAATACACACACGAAAAAAATATTATAGAACATTAAAATATAATATAATATATAAACATTATATAATGTTCGTTTCTTTCTTGAAAATAGTTACGAATGGTATTAAGGGTTGTGTATGTCTACACAATCACTAAAAAAATAGATGTCGTTCCTGGGTGTGTGAGCCGAACGTTAAATAATGTACTGTTTATTTTCGAACACTGCATTATTTCATATTTTAGCTATGGTGCCGAATGTTTATCTCACAGTTTATTTAAATAAATAATGAATTTAAATTAAAAAAGTAAAGCATTTTTATTTATGTTCCACATTGTATTATAATCCATATTTGAAAAACATTTGAGAATTACGTTTGAAAGCAAGTTGAAAATAAAGGCATTTTTTAATTTGAAAATAATTTCCCCTTTTTGTTGAGAACGCTATGATTTTCAAAGTATTATCAAATGTTTGTCGTTTGAGAAAACGTTTGATTTCAAATCCTTTTCAATTTGAAATCAAACCTCCGTGTTTGTTTGGTATTAATACAAAGTATAATAATGTAACTTAGCCTTAAGAACACTAGATTTTGAGTAGATTTCGTCGAAATCTAGTCACGAAGTAGATTTTGTTTTGTACGAGAAATCTAGTCAAAAACTACTAGATTTGGCTCGAAATCTCGTAAGTGCTAGATTTTGCGAAGGTGTAAATGTAGTATAAGGATGCTCATCGGGATTCCTTTTTAAAAATCCCGGGATTCGGGATTTCAGTATCAATGTGTTTTAAATAAAAAAAAAAAAACTTTTTTTTAATAAACAAACTTTTGAATTTTAATATTGCACGAATAATCGAATAAGAGTTTCAATTTAATAACTAATAACTCGAATAATTTTAACCAATAGGAAAAACATACATTTATATTTGAGTTTTATTGTAAAGGGCGTCCCAAAATTAACGCAAGATTTGAATTAAATAGAAAACACAGTTCTTGATCTTTTTTAAGGTTGTCAGCTCTTTCCTGCACAAATGGCGCAAATTCAAAATTTAATTTAATTTTAATCAATTAATTTTGGGACACCCTTAATTAATAATCAGAAAATAACAAAGTAAACCTTATATAGTACCCTTCACCATGGTGCGAAAGGAGTAGAAAGTTATACATATTTACATATAAATAAAAAGCCGGTGTGTTTTGCTACCTTTTACTGTTGCTGGTCTTTTTTGTATTTTTGTGGGACTTTTTACTCATTTTTTGTTTTGACAACCCAGCTGTGTGTACGAAATTTGGACAATTTTTCTCCCACTGTTCTCTGGAAAAAAGAAGTGTTTTGTGCCACGCCAATTTTTTCATTCCCGCCAATTTTTTGAGAAAGGTTGTGTGGCAGATTTTAAGGCTTTGGCCTTTTTTATTTAAACAAAAATTTTTTACGAGCATTATTTTTGCCAATTCGACCACAGAAGCAGTGTTGTTTAGAGTTGAGCACAGCGTCTACTCAATTCGCCTTCTCAGCGTGGTTTTTTACTCATATCTCAGCCACGTGTGGTACGATCAGGCTTTCCATAGCAAACTATGTGTATATGTGACATAAATGTATAAGAACCCGGTCCCCGTCATTTCTGGGGTCTTCGGAAACCCCATTTTAACATACTTACGGACAAATGATATCTTTAAATCAATTTTGCTACTCATAAGGAACCATAATATATACACTTTATAGGGTCTAAGATCAATATTGTAGAAATTACAAGCGGAATGACAAACTTATATATCGTCATCTTAAAGACCTAATAACCTATTAGCAAAAATTTCAAAATTGAGTTTTTTATGGATTTTTATTCCCTATATCATAACACATATGTGTGCCAAATTTTGAACATGTAATATTACAAATGACAAAGTTTTTGTACCTAGAGGACCCTTACGACAAAAGTTTAATTTTGTTGCATAGTGTAATTTAAACAAACATTAAGTACTTGTTTTTGCTTAAACCAGTAAAAGAAACTACTACTGTAATTATTTAATGTATATAATATTCATGTGTATAAATAAATTTTTATTTATTAATACTAATTAGTACTGCAGATAGGTTATTTGGTTTCATATTTTTACAATTCCAAAAAACCTAAGTGTCATAACATAAGCTGTGATTAGAAAAACAAAATTTTCTCAACCGATATATATTACTGGTTTCATTTTAATCAAAATGTGTAATTTTCGTTTCAATATCGTTAATAGTTCCAATTTTATAACGTTTTTTCCCTCTCCTGTAAACTTTTCAAAACTGCAGATAGGTTATTTCGTCTTTTAGGTGACGATATACCCTTCAGACGATGTACCCTTTTACCTTCGGTGAAGGTAAATTAAGCAAAGTAAACACTTCAGTTTTCCTCGCAGGAGTATGTAGGGATATTCTTAGGGATTTTCACATTTTATGGTTGTGTTCTCTGGGGAAATCAGGAGATATTTTCGTTCTCCTGTTATCGCGGCTGACTAAAGTTCCTATCTGGTAAAACGGGAGTTGGTATGTATACTGAAAAGATCTTAAAACAGTGGACTTTAAAGCATACCCATTTCTGATTAAGAAATTCACCAAATTCCCAATCCCGGAAAAATGGCAATACTGTCACTATTTACCACTCGATATTGATCAGAATTTTGCAGAAAACTATTGAAATATTAGAAAATATTAATGTTCTTATATTACAAAAATCGGTGTGTTGAATTATTAGAAGCTTTTACTTAAATTAATTTTTTAGTTTGAAAAATTTGGATAGGGCATGTGGAAGAAACAAATGTTAAATTGACTCAAAACGGCCTATTCAAGCATACTCATAACCAGGGAAACCAGAAATATGCAATTGCATGTTTTTTCTTGTGCGACTAATGAAGGCAGAAACAATATATTTATCCGTTTCAGACCTTTTTATGAATTTTGGCATCGATTTGTAAGTGCATATTTTTGCATATTTTAACGTTTGCAGCATTTTTTGGCATATTTTAGTTAAAAGAGCCTTTTTGCAGCATTTTTTAGGTTTATAGCGCATATTTTGCCTATTAAAGGCATATTTTGATACATATTAAATTTTTTTAGATGCCTACAATAGATTTCTCAGCAAATAAAAAAATTTTTTTTTTTTC
Source organism: Pollenia angustigena (assembly GCA_930367215.1). Taxonomy (NCBI): domain Eukaryota; kingdom Metazoa; phylum Arthropoda; class Insecta; order Diptera; family Polleniidae; genus Pollenia; species Pollenia angustigena. The sequence goes on from OV884058.1 coordinate 48,932,082, forward strand.
GAAAATCTGTTACTTCAATTTCGACATCTACATTTAATTTTTACTCTAAAACACAAAGCAGATTGTCATTAAGGATAAATGTTATGCGATTTGTATTTAAACCAATCTATTATTATTCCGATCGACTCAGAATCACTTTTTAAAGTGATCTTACGATGTCCTTTCATCCGCCCGGCTGGTTGTCTGTCCATGTTAGCCTTGCGCGCAGAGTACAAGTTCCAATTTTGTAGATAATTTGATCAAATATGGACGTAGTCTAAGCAAATGGTGAGAATCGGTCTATAATTTCACATCCAAATTAGTCTCTTTGTGTCCGCAAGCTATCTAATTACGATGGTATTTAACTTAAATTCGTGCCAAAAATATTTTACTTCAAATTAAATTATTTTCGAATCGTTTCACATTTGCTCAAAGCTCCCATCCTTGACTAGCTTTAAATTCCTTTTAAATGTAAACATTTGTTAACAATTTAGCGACCGTACCTACACACAGAAAAAAATATCAATGTAAAATTAACATGGAAAAATGTTGATTGAGAATCATAGTAAATTTCCGCAAAAGTATGCCCTTTACTTAAATTTATCATTATTTCATATGAATTTTAAATGAAAAATATTAAAATAACCTTAAATTACGTTTATTAAATATTATTCACTGTTAAAAAAATAAAAAAAAAATATTAAAATATAAATAAATATGGATTCAATATTGAATCCATAAAAACCTGTTTTATATTAAAATCAAAAGTTTATCTTGTTAAATTAACATGCATACATACTTAAGTATGAACATTTTTTTTTTTCACTTTTAAAATATGTTATAAAAAGAAGACAATTCCCGTATTCTTTTAGTTAAAATTCTTTATTTAAATAGTACATCAAGTTTTCAAAGTAGAATGATGACGATATCGGGCGATTCTGCTGATGCTTCTGTTAACAAAGGAGAATACAAAATAAGTGAAACATGTGTTACAGGGGTAAGTGTTTTGAATTATTCTTAAATAAATGCATATGTTGTCTCTGAAGCTTCTTCACACTGTTAAAACACACTCAAACCAATTTGATGCTACATGAAATTCACGTTGTTTCAACTTGAAATAACTTTCATTCAACGTGATTCCGATTGTTATTTCAATATAAATTACATTTTGCTCTAACTTTACTGCAATGTTAAATTAACATGAATTATAGTTATTTCAAAAGAAAAAAATGTTGTTCGCAGTTATTGCAAAATCAGGTTGAATTAACATGAAAAACGTATGAAGCAAAATCACCACCGAAAAATTTTAAATCAACCTTGTTTTCTACGTTTTTAACTTGATTTTTTTCTGTGTGTAAAATCCCTTTAACACAAAAACCTATATGGATGTTAATATCTAGATAATATTCGGCGCAAACATCTCTTATATGAATTTTAACCTCTTTTAGGTTTTTTTAAAATTTTGTTATTAAATTTTGAATATTTTGTTTTCAAATGAGCAATTTTTAATTTTTAGGGCATATTTTTAACATTTTGCAGGGCATATTTTCCAGTGTTTACTGCATATTTAATGCGCATAAAACGTGTTTTTTAGAGCATATTTCTGGTTTCCCTGCTCATAACGTTAACTTTCAAAAAATATAAACATTTTTATATATTTCTGGAGAAAAAATTTTTATTAGCGAAAGAACATAGCCATTTTTTGGTGAAATAGGGAAAAATGAGTATTCATAAGTATTACCTTAATACGCATATATTTACATACACCACTATAAAATGCATAAGATTAAAGTCTGCTTTACTACCAATATAAAAAATGTTTAACCCACTATTGATATTAAACATAATTCGCCCGCTTAAAAAGCTGGAAAAATCGGTAAAAAAATCCGTTTTATCCCAATATCTCCAAAGGCAAAGGAGATAACCTTAACATTTAAGCATATTTTTTTGGTCAGCTTAATCCATTTTTTTTTTGCAATTCATAAATACATATGTATGTATGTTTTTGGCGAATTTTTCAAAAGTTTGAATATCCGAGGTTACCAATTTTAGAGATCCAAATAGGGTTGCCTATAGCCTGCATTGTCCAGTTTATTGTGAAGAGGGTATATTAAGTTTGTCATTCCGTGTGAAACTTTTTTATTATTCATCTCAGACCCCATAAAGTATATATATTCTGGGTCCTTGAGTAATTCTAAGTCGATTTAGCCATGTTCGTCTGTCTGTCCGTCTGTTGAAAACACGCTCACTTTCGAACAACTCAAAATAAATGAACAAACTTGGTGCCAAATTGCTTGTAGTTATCCTAAGCAGTTTGGGATTGAAATCCTGCAAATCGGTTCAGTAGGACCAGAGCTATGAATCAAAATGTGGAACCACCACATAAAAAAATTGATAATTTTGTTACAAAAAATAACATAAATGCTGGAACAAGGCACGGAATGAGATAAGATTTTGCAAAAAATTGTTTTATTTGACTGGAAATTACGCTGTTAAATTTCGTGAAGATCCGTCCATAATTTACCCTAAGCCCCATATAAACACTACTCCCGGAAAACAGTTTAGTACGCCTAAAACCATAATTAATAACAAATCTTCACAGTTTAAGATAATAATAACATCATACAGATATTACTCCTTTAACATTCGAACTGTCGGTGGAGGGTATCAAAGATTCGGCACAGGCGAATATAGCACTCTAACTTGTTTTTATACCCACACCACAACAGTGGAGAGGGTATTATGCATTTGTGCTGATGTGTGTAACGCCGTAAAATAGTGGTCCTAGACCCACCTTAAAGTATACCGATCTAATCAGAATCACTTTCTGAGTCGAACTAATGATGTCCGTCCGGCTGGCTGGCAGGCTGGCTGGCTGGCTGGCTGTCCATGTAACCTTGTGCGCAAAGTACAGGTCGCAATTTTGGAGATAATTTGATCAAATTTGGGTCATAGGTTCTTATTGGCACAAGGGCCAAGCCAATTGAAAATGGGCCGAATCGTAGGACCACGATGGAAGATAGGTGGAAATTTCTTCCACTCAGAAACGATCAAACCGATTTTAATGAATTTTAAAACATTGATAGATCTATATCTATAGGGACACATTAGCTATACAGTTTTTAAAAAATAGGGCCACAAGGGGAGGCGGGGGGCAATTTCTGCCTCTCACAAACTTTCAAACCGATTTTTATGAAGTTTATAAACACAGATAAATCCATATTTACATGGACACATAAGCATGATGTGTTTTTCGTTTCCTTGCATTTTATGTTTTTTTTTTATTGTAAAAAAAAATTTCAATTTATATTTTACTTTTTTTTGTGTAGGGTGGTCAATTAATCGGGTATTATTTTTGTTCGATTAAACGATTAATCGATATTTCTCATTTTTAACTTATTCGATTAAACGAATAAAATATTAAAATTAATCGATTAATCGAATAATTCCAAATCCAGAAATTTTATAAACTACGAGATTTTTTTTTCAATAATTTTAGAAAACATTAGTACTTGAGTAAATAAACATTCTATTTTACATAAAACTTGTCAAAGTAGCTCGAAATTGTTGCTTCACTGTCGGGTAGTTAGATTTTAAAAGAGTCGATATAACTTTGGATTTTTTGAAACTTCCCATGCTTCTGCAAATAATTTCCTCTAGAGAATCGATCGAAGTATCTTGTTTAAAATATTTATTCATTGTTGGTGGAGCAGCTTCTTCAAGCACTATGTTATAGTCACTGTGTAAGTGGTAAATAAGTGAAGTTGTTGACGAACATTTACGAAAAACTACTAATTATTAAACTAACTACTAATTATTAAACTAATTATGGTTCTATTTCAATTTCACTTCATTTCGATTTCTTGAACATACCCGATAAATTAATATAAGTCTTTAAGTGTATGTATTATTAAATTGTGTTTAAAAAATGTAACAAAAATATAATCTAAATTACCACTAAACGTGACTGTTTTTTTAATTCCAACGGGCACATACATTTGGTTTGTTTATTCGACTAAAACTTAAAAAAAAAATTATACATTTAACAGAAATACTATATATTATTGTTATTCGATTAATCGGTATATGGTCTTCGATTAATCCTTTAATCGAAATTAACAATTTTAAATTATTCGAACAATTAATCGTCTTAATTTGTGCGATTACAAGAATTAATCGACTGAACACCCTAGTAAAGTGCATCTAAAATTGTCCAGTTATTTCTTTAAAATCCAGGTGAATTTTTTCTATTGTCCAGTTATTTGACTTTTGGTATCTTACATAGGTCCAAAAGTCACTCTCTGCGAGTAATTTCATTCAAATGGAAAACGTGTTATATAGACAGTTCAAAACAGTTGCAAAAGTAAAGATATGGGGTTAAAGAGGACACTTTTAGCTTTCTGATGGTAGTAAAATTTCTTTGATCCATTTTGACCCTAACAAGTTCTATTCCTCTGACATTCTGATTAAGCTAAAATATTGAACCTGGTAAATATTTAATAATGCATTATAATTTTTTTTTTTGATCCTTAAACTATTGAAATAAATAATAAAATAATCTGAGCGTTTATTTTTTTAATAAATACAGCATATAATGTATTAATTAAAAAATACATATTACATTTTTATTAATTATTTCTTTGTTTGATCTTTTTAGTTCAAGAATTGTTATGTTTGGTATGTTATTGTTGTTTCTCATTAACTTATGCATTTTTATTTATTGAAATTACTTAATTTATAAAAAAAAAACTTTATTAATCGGTTAACCGATCAACAACAAAATTAACCAATTATTAACCGATTAAACCAAAACCTCGGTTAATTAATCGAGAGATTAACAGATTAATTCAAAAGCCCGATTAAATAAATACCCTTTGCTACACCCATAATTACCGATATTTTAATCCAGTTACTATCGAATGGCTTTATAATTTTTGAAATCGGCGATAGCAAAAAATTGTACTTTTGGGCGACGAAATTGAATTTCCAGCCACTGTGTGTCATATCAAATTTTAAATAAAGAAAAAAGTTCGGTTATCCTTATATCCTTTTAGTAAATATTCTATTACTATAGTTGTAGTGGCCTAATTTCATCAACACGACAGGACGTTTGTATTTCTACATAAAAGAGTATCCGCCTATTATTTTGGTATATAACCAGCGTTACCATATATTAAAAAAAAAAAGATCTTGTTATCTCTGAAAAAAAAACTTGTTTTCGCAAGAAAAAACTTTTTTTTTCAAAAGTGAGAAATTTTTAAAAGAAAAAAACCAAAATGTATTAGGAATTCATTTTATTTACAGATATACAAAATTATATATAAAATAGCCATTTCTTTTGATTGCTTAAAGTTCCTACAATCACTGTTATTTGTTTCTAACACTATTTTTGTTTAAATTAATTTTTAAGAAAATACGCTCTACATTTGCTGTAGATATCGGTAACGATTAAATTGAATAAACCAATTTTTTTAAATAGGAAAAACGTCTTACTTTAAATACATCCTCATAAAAACTCTCAATATTTTGCTCTTTTTGTAAATTATGTTCCGAAAAATCAACATTTGGGAAAATAGCACATAATTGAGCAATACTTTTTTGGTAACCTTTTATGTATTACATTAAAAGATTCTAAAACTTCAACTTGTTTAAGGAAGTCGTTATCAAAATCTAACCTTTTTAACAATCCATTGCAAAGTTCAACATAAAACTTTAAACAATGAACTCTTAAGTCTGTTTCATCATCTTCAGATAATTTATATGAAGCTAGTGCTGAAATTACTTTAGCACCTAAATAAATATCTTTTGGATTTTTAAGGTAAGTATGTATTATTGTTAACATAAATTTTTTTAAAACTTCCAAAACTGGAAAAACTTTATATCTTCTATATATAAATCGGCTTAGGCAAAACAGTTAAGAACACTTTCCTCCGCTGTATGTCAACCGATTTGAACAAAATATACACCATTTGAAAGGTATTTACTCAAAGATGTGCACAATATATATTTTATTAAAATCTCAAAATTGCTACTAACAGAAATGCAAAATAAATAAATAAAAATTCTTTTCCAATTATCAAATAATAAAAAATTAGGGTGATCGATTATTCGACATTTTTCAAAAACCGGTTCTCGAATATTTCGACTTTATAAATCTTATGTATAAATCAGACCGGGCAAAACAGTTCAGAACGATTTCTTCCTTTGTTTGCCAACAGAACCTCTATGGGGAGAAAAAAGGAGAAATACGGGAAACTAAATTTCTTTTTTTACTTTTCTGTGCTAAATGTGATTACTTTTAAATTTTCTATAATATTGAACTTAGAAACATAATATTATAGGTGTAGGGTCCTGAGAGAGTGATAATCTATAAGAAAAAATAAGTTGGTACTTTTTGTTTTTCATCTGGAACTTTTTGAATTTTCGTTAATATTCGACCTATAAAGATAAAATTATACATTAAAGTGGGTGAATAAGCCCATGTAAGGGGAGCTTTTTGGTTCTTTTTCGTTCAACAGCTGGTACTTTGATTAATTTTCGTTAATATTAGACATATAAACATAAAATTAAACGTGCAACGTCCTGAGTGAAAGACAATATATAAAGAAGACTTTTTGATACTTTTTTGTGTTACAATTGGTATTTTTTATATTGAAGATAAAATATGGATCTAAGGTTGGTTCCTCGCCAAATCGATCCAATTTGAAGGAAAAAATAAATGCTCGAAACAAATTAATTCATATGTACTTAGATGAAATATGTTTTCTTCATATTTACATACAATTTTATGGTCGAATTTTGACCATTAGGCGAACACTAGTATTTATAAAAAAACTTTAATTAAATTAAAAACTTTTTGGCATCTCAAAAAACTTGCAAAAAAGGGAAATCTTGACAAATGGCAACGCTGTAATAACAAACAATATGACAAAACGAATATACCCTCTTACTTAATAATAAAAAAGAACAAACAAGGAGGACCCATTGTACATTAACTTTGAACATTTCTTTAAAATAGCTTCTTTATAGGATACAAATGTATTAAAAAGTGTTTACTTTATTATTTAAATAGCCTTTCTGCCCGCCTTCGTACTGCTATAGTTTCATTATTATGGCTAAGCAAAGTTTGAAAACGCTTTTTTAATATACATACATAAGCATTTGAAATTCAAATTATTAATTCATTATTAAAACACCTTTGCACTTTAAGTTAGACAATTATTACATTGCTCTAAAGAGTATTTATACAAAATTTGAGATTAGACATTTCTTATCATTTCAGACTACATGTGTACGTACAAGTAAAAATATTTTTTATTGGCTGGTTTTTATATATACCAACAATTTGATTCATCTTTTTTTACACGGCTAAGTTTTTAAAAAGCACTCGTATTACGGTAACAATTAAATTTGAAAAATATATTTTGTCTTATGTAATTACATACATATGTATTTATAAAGCTGACCACGGAATTTAAGTGTAATGCGAACATTCGTCGTATTTATCATGAATTTGTTGCTCGCGTGTCTAATAGTTGCCGTCGTTTTGTGCTTAAATCGATCAAGCAATCAATTTGTCATTTCGTCTACGGTAACGCTTGACATACCCAATCAAGGCACCATTCAGGGCGATTATGCGACTACATTGTGGTCTCAGCAGACATTTATGCGCTTTCGTGGCATACCATTTGCTGAATCACCGCGCGGTCCATTACGTTTTAAGGTAAGTAACACTGTGCAACAGAAAAAAACCAGCCTCAACACTTGCAAAGCGAAATGAAAGTATACTTCTAGATGAGCAAATCTGCCAAAGGGTTTTAAAAAGTTAGCTCGGGTTCTTGAAATATGGGTCCCTAAAGTTTTTGAATTTTTTTTAAAGGCGTTTTGTATAAGTCAAAAAAATATACCAAATGTACTTCTGAGCTAAAAAAAATAATTTCAGATGTCTTTAGTAGAATCGTATGGCGATTCTTTTCTTAGAATTAATAACCCTCTAACTCTCATTTTAAGGGGTAATTTCTGTCCCTTTTCCCAACCCTTACACAAAAGTATACTAAAACGCCACTTTTAAGGGTTTAAATGTTCTACGAATATTTTCTGTATCAAATTTCACTAGGGGTCTTCTAAGACCAAAAGTTCGTGTGATGTATTTTAAACGGATTTTCGAAATTTAGGGCATTGAAATTTTTGAATTTCTTAAAAAGGCGTTTGGTACAAGTCAAAAAATATACTATATTCTGAGCTAAAATCCTATTTCAGATGTCTTCAGTAGAATTGTATGGCGATTTTTTTCTTAGAACATATTAACCCTATAACACTCATTTCAGGGGTCATTTTTTGACTTCCATACAAAAATATACTAAAACGTCACTTTAGAGGGTTAAAATGTTCGACGAATATTTTCTGCATCAAATTTCACTAGGGTTCTTCTATGAGCAAAAAAATCGTGCAGTGTATGTAAAACGGGTTTTCGAAAAATTCAAAAATTTCAAGGCCCGGAATTTCGAAAACCAGTTTTACATACATTGCACAATTTTTTGGTACCTTAAACCTTAACCCTTAAAAGTGCCGTTTTAGTATACTTTTGTGTAAGAGTTGGGAAAAAGTACAAAAATTACCCCTTAAAATGACAGTTAGAGGGTTAATAAATTCTAAGAAAAGAATCGCCATACGATTCTACTGAAGACATCTGAAATTATTTTTTAGCTCAGAAGTACATTTAGTATATTTTTTTTTACTTATACAAAACGCCTTTTCAAAAAATTCAAATTTCATATTTCGGGAACCCGAGCTAACTTTTCAAAACCCTTTGGCAGATTTGCTATACTAGTAGTCTACTTTCATTTCGCGTTGCAAGTGCTGAAGTTGGCGGCGACGACCCAAATTTTGTTGCACTGTGTATTAAGAACTGATAACTAATTGTGTTTATTAAGTTTCGAAGGTTGTTATGTTTCATATTGTGTAAATGGCAGACTCTTAAGACTCTTAATTATTTTTTTGGATTCAGTTACAAATTTATTAGTTATTGTACAGAATTTTTAAAGATAACAATATTATCTAGAGCTTATTTACATAAATAAGTTTTTTTTTAATTTTTTCGTATGTATATATTTTATCCAGCACATCTATACTTTTATACAAGCCCAGCAAGCATTTGGGGGATTATTTTTTGTAAAAATCACCTAAATGATTCTTCTCAGATCAATGGCCTTATTCTGGCAGTCGTGATCGAGTACTTTCTCGATTCGAAGGCAATTTTATTTCTAATTCATTCAGACGATACTGAACGAATTAAAATTATCTTTTAAGTATTGCTTTACAACACTGAAAAAATAATTCCGATATAAAATTGCTTTCAAATCAAGAACGCACTGGTTCACGACTGCCAGAATCAGGCCCCAGTTTTGCTGATTAAAAACTAATTTAGCACTTGAGCGATAAAAAAGGATTCATATATGATTCATTGATATGTAAAAATATTGATTTTTAAATATGTATTTTGAGTTTTTATACCCACACCACAATAGTGGAGAAGGTATTATGCATTTGTGCTAAAATATTGGTCCTAGACCTTAAAGTATACCGATCGACTCAGAATCACTTTCTGAGTCTAACTAACGATGTCCGTCCGGCTGGCTGGCTGTCCATGTAACCTTGTGCGCAAAGTACGCAATTTTGGAGATAATTTTATAAAATTTGGGTCATAGATTCTTATTGACACAAGGACCAAGCCTATTGAAAATGGGCCGAATCGTAGGACCACGAGGGAAGATAGGGGAAATTTCTTCCTCTCAAAAACTATCAAACCGATTTTAATGAAATTTAAAACATAGATAGGACCATATCTATATGGACACAAAAGGTAGGCATTTTTTTAAAAATAGGACCACGAGGGGAGATAGGGTAAATTTCTGCCTCTCAAACCGATTTTAATGAAATTTAAACCATAGATAGATCCATATCTATAAGGACACATAAGCCATACAGTTTTTCAAAGGGGAGGGGGAAATTTCTGCATCAAACAAACTTTCAAACTAAATTTAATGAAGTTTATAAACATAGATAAATCCATATTTATATGGACACATAAGCATGATGTGTTTTTAAATACCGTGGTGTAGGGTATTATATGGTCGTGCTTGATCGACTATACTTTCTTACTTGTTGTTTTTGGCAAATGAAAAATTAAAAATAGAAACTTTCGTGCCAGCCAAACAAATAAGAAGCATGACTAAAAAATAAGCCTAAAAATTATTGACAATTTATGTGAACATAAATGTTGTGCAAATTGTTTCTTCTCTCCTTGCGAAAAAGCGACAACTTTTGTTTGGTTCAAAATAAAGCTGGTTCGAATAATCAAAAGCCATAATGGTGCTGATTTTATGGAGAAAAGATAAAAAACAGACAATTTAAAAATGATATGAAATATATTCAAAGACTAATGTGCTGTTTCCAGGTGACATGCAATTGATTGTGTAGAAAAATTTATATGAAAATCACTGAGTTTTTTGAGTTCTTTTCATATAAATTATACTACACAATCAATTGTTTGTCACCTGGAAACAACACATAAACACATTTTACGATTGAAAAAAGGGACGAAAACGACTCAAAAATTATTATAAAAACTAACATTTAAATGATCAAAAAGGAATCACAAAATTGTATCACAAATAATTCTTTCAGGTGATTCAAATAAAAAGTTAAACATTAATTAAAAAACAAAAGATTTCGAAATAATACAACTTAACACATTAAGCCCAGCAAAGGGAATGTTTTTTTATGTGTTGGTTTACTAATGTGAACTTTAACTTTTTTTGCATTAGGGCGTTAAATAATAATTTATAAAATGTTGAAATAATGTGGAAATAATTTTTGAAATATAGGCTTTTTATTTATACATACGGAGAATTACTGCCTCTCAAAAAATATCTAACCATTTTTGATGTGATCTGATTCATAGATAGATCAGCGCAAATAAAAACACAGGCTTTGTACTTTTTTCAAAACTAGAAATATAAAGGGACAGATGGGCAATTTTTGACTATCCGAAACTATCTTACCGATAGGCTAACTGTTAGTGAGCTAGTCTATCAGCGCCGGTTTTGCGGGCTCAATTCCCGCCAGAGACTTTGGTTTATTTCCTGCAGACAAGCGTAGAGCTTCGCGGGATTAGCTTAGAGAATTAAAACAAAATTTTTTTTGATGAAATTTAAAGCATATGTAAATCGATCTACATAAAAAAATACACAGCCTTTATTGAGCTCGTCGGTTCGTTTCTAATTCTTATAGATCGTATAAAAAGTTTATACAATTGATCCTTAAGAATAGAAAGCAGATTTAACGACGTCCGTCTGATTGTTGAAGTGTGAATTTCGAAGTTCGTAGATAAGCTGGGGACTAGAATATTATACATTTTTACTACAAACAGTTCCAAGAATTTTGTTATTATAATTCAGTAAGATCGGTTCATAAATGGTTGAGACATGAGCAGAGACCCAACAAACACGAAATCAATCCTTTGATATGAAATGACTTTATCATTTGACATCAACACAAAATAAAATAAACAAATTGGTATCAAATGTTAAATTCAAATCAAAACTTAACTTGGCAATACTAAAGCGAAAAATAAATGTAAGTATTAAAAATGGCGAATAAAGTAAATTTTTACTTCGTGGTTAAATGTGTTTTACAAGTGAACGACTAATTTCTTGTTAAAAATAAAAACTATGTATTTGTGAGTAATTACAATGATTAAGAATACGAATTAAAAAAAAATAAAACGGGAAAGTGAAGAAATTATTAGTTTGTTGTATTATCACGGTGCTACAATCTACAAAATAAAGTGGAGCCAAGTAATTCGTCTTTCCAAGAATTCGTGCACCGAACATTATTTCATCTTTAAGCTATGGTTCCGAATGTTTATTTAACAGTTTGTTTAAAAAAATAATAAATTTAAATTTAAAAAATAAAATATTTTTTTATGTTCCACATTGTATTATAATCCACACTTTAAAATCATTTTACAATTACGTTTGAAAGCAAGTTGAAAATAAAGGCATTTTTCAATTTGAAAATAATTTCCCCTTTTTGTTGAGAATGCTATGATTTTCAAATCTTTATCAAACGTTTGCCGTTTGAGAAAACGTTTCATTTCAAATCATTTTCAATTTAAAATCAAACCTTTGTTGGGGACTACGATTACCTAAAATTTAATCACATTGTAATTATTGTTGCATTTCAACGTTTTATGAGCTAAGAAAAATATCGTTAGTAAAAATTTACAATCGCGGTTTATAAAAGTTTGAGGTATGAATAAATAAGATCACAAAGCCTGGAAAAACTAATTTTTGGGCACAGAACACATCACATAATCTTTATCGGTCGTTTATTTCACAGGATGCCCATACAAATTTCCTCCCAATATTAGATTTTGGGCACGATACGATTTTGGCCGTACGAAACAATCTAGGATAATAAAATTTGACCCAAATGACATTCAAGTAGCCATTGTCCACTCGATGAGACGCTTTGTTACCATTAACAACAATAACAACAATAAACCACTCGAAGAGACGCTTTGTTAAAATTAACAAGAATACATTGTACCTACATACAGAACTACTGTACTTTTTAAAAGTAAAAAAAAAGTTTGTATGTACCTACATATGTGCGTTTAGTTTCATTTTAATTTTTTTTTCTTGTACTACATACATAGTTAATGCTGAATGAATACATGAGTAATGAGTGCTTGATTTCTGGCTTTTTTGTTTGTATTTTTTTTTTTTTTTTTTTCTTTACCAAAACAATCGTTGTCGCACCGAACACACAAACATCTTTATTAAAAAACGAAGCTAACGATTGTATAAGTAACAAAGCACGATGTGCATTATTTGAATGACTGCAAACCAGCAGCGAATATTTGCGGTTAAGCAAGTTTGACCCAAATGTCCTGTATACGATAACTTTGTTTGACCTCATATAAATGTCCTTCTCGGAGTAAAGGCTTTTGGTGACTATGATCAGAAGAAAAGATCTGTAAGGTTTTAGTTTAGCTCATTTATTGTCATTATATAAAGTTGATTAACAAAGAACTATTAGCGCAATAATTCTATTAACCCCCATACAAAGTCCTGCGAATTTTTTCAATAAATCGACTCTCAGCGTTCATACATAACTTACTAACGTATTTTTTAAACGAATAGATAAAAAAAAGTATCTTTTCTACAAAAACTAAAAATTCTTTTAAAATTTGCTTAGTTACAGCTTTTTAAATAAAAAAAATAATTTTACTTTTCAACGAAGTCTTCTAAAAGCTCTTTAGACTATGTCTTACGTTTCTCTGTCTGTCAAACACAAACTAAACGATGCGTAAGATTTTGACTTGAGTAAACTGACAGATGCCTGTTGAGCGGAGAAGTGTTTCCTTTTCAGTTAAGCCCTGATTAATAATATACCAAAAGAATTTCTGAAATAATTTCAGCAAAAAAAAAAACTGAATAATTCGAGAAACACAGATCTTTTAAAAACAAACAAAATAAAAACTTTTCAATAGCGGTTTTCACCCTTTGTATTAAGTGTACAACTCTGGTTTACCTAATACGATTTAATACTACATAGCATGAGTGTCTTTTTCGTTAGTATTGTAAATTAATGAAGTAGCTAAGTAAGGGAGGGAGACAGATATAGTTTCTTCAACTGTTTTAATGTGGGTTATTTAACAAACGTGTTTACTACGGGGGTCTAATTACCGCATACGATATCGAGCAAAATTGATCGAAATTTTTTATTTTGGTATTATGACTCTCGATATTGAATGAAATGTATCGTAATTTGAGATGATAGCATTCGATATCGAGTAACCAAAGACATTACATCTCTCTAGTTTTCATTCGATACGTCAGTGTCTATCGTATGGAGAAAAATACGATAGTTTACTCGATACAATAGCTTACACGATATCGAATGCTGTAATTAGGCCCCAGCTTTTTGTTGGATTTTTCAACCACAGCCTAGTAAATTTTAGTATAATACATTATGTTGTTGTCAATCTTAGTACTTTAACTAAATTAATAAGATTAACAAGTTACTATCAAGGGTGAAAACCGCTAATGGCTACTCTCCTATTTTTATTTCTTTTTTTTTTTTGTTTTTAGTTTGTACTCTCTCAATTTAAATTTTACTTTAATTTAGCCTCCCATTAAACGTCTACCATGGCATAATGTTTTAGATGCAAAAACATATGGACGCCGTTGTCCAGTTATCAGCACAGTTTTTCAATTTAGAGACACTGAACTTAAAGAGGACTTAGAAGACTGTTTAAATTTATGTGTTTACACCAAAAATGTAAGTAGAAGCAGAAAATATATTGCAAGTTATTTTATTTGTTAAATGATTAGCTGACTGCCTCTATGCCGGTTATGTTCTACATTTATGGAGGCGGTTTTTATAACGGTTCTAATATGGATCATCCACCACGGTATCTATTAGAAAAAGACATTGTTCTAGTAGTGCCTAATTATCGTGTGGGAGCTTTAGGATGGCTAGCAACATTAAATGAAAATATGCCTGGTAATGCTCCAGTTGGCGATTTACTTTTAGCTCTGCAATGGGTTCAAGATAACATACACTTGTTTGGTGGTGATCCAAAACAAGTGACTATTTTCGGTCAAAGTGCTGGTGCAGCCATGTCTGGTGTCTTGCTTTTTAGTCCCCATACACCTGCCGAATTCTTCCAGAGATCTATTGTACAATCTGGCTCAATCTTTGCTTCATGGGCTATAAATCGTCAACCTTTCGAACAAGTTCAGCGTATTTGCATGTCCTTAGAGTGTGAAAAATGTGAGAGTGAACATGAACTTTATCAGTGCTTAAGAAATGTTAAGGTACCAAAGCTATTAGAGGCCACTGAATCGGTAGGTATTAAAGTTTTCATTTAAATTGAATTATAAAATCCAAATTATCCATATTGTTTTAGGAATCATTTTCACCTGTCGTTGGTGATTTTTATGGAATTATACCATACGAACCGGAGCGTTTATTTAGTGATTTCAATCGATCCGTACCATTGATGACAGGATTTACCAAGCATGATGGTTCTTTTGTATTGGCCTGTAAGTATCGCACTATTATCTGTAAGTATTCAAAACTTTACCAAATGCATCCTAAAAATCTTTTATTACACTCCATAATTATAGTTCGAGAAACTTTTAGTTCTGTGTGAGAAATTTCTAATATATTTTTTTAGAGTTGTATATTTTAAATCCTGAAGAATTATCATAACTTACTTGATCATATAGAGGCTAATAACTCAAAATTTTTATTTTTAATTTTTTGGAAAAAATCGACTCGTAGGCCCCTATTACGGTTTACAACTCAACTCAGTTGTAACCATAATACAAAAAATGAGAAATTACAACTCAACTGAGTTGTGTTGTAAACCGTAATGTTCATGTCTACCTGCTGTAAAAATATTGTACTATGAGGGTATACTAAGTTTGTCATTCTGTGTGTTACTTTTTTAAAATTCATCTAAGATCCCATAAAGTATATATGTATTTTCTGGGTCCTCCAGTAATCTTTTTAGCCATGTCTGTCTGCCTGTTGTAAACTAGCTCACTTTCGAAAGACTCAACAGAAAAAAAAAATTTGGTGTCAAATTGTTTCTAGTTCTCCTGAGCAGTTTAGACCCAAAGATTGGTCTATAATTTTCCACAAGCCCCAATATATATCGAATTCTCGGAAAACACTTCAGTACGCATAAAACCGTAACAGATAACGCTATTGTAGTTAAGACCCTTAATTTGTAAAACGCAAAAGGCAAATTTGTAAAACGCAAACGCAATGCAAAAAATAACATTGAAAGCAAAAACAAAGTCAAAAATTTGTCAAAATTTTGTTGTTGCTTTTTACAGAAATACATGTGTTGCGTTTTAAAATTATCAACGCCACAAAATATACAGCATTTTAAATTTTAAAAACTCAATATTCATTTGTGTAGAAAACAACAACAAAATTATGAAATATTTTCGATTTTGTTTTTGCTTTCAATATAATTTTTGGCGTAGTGTTTACGTTTTACAAATTTAGGGCCTAAATTTTGTCTCTCATAGTTTCACAGGAGTAGAAATATTGGTACATTATTTGCCATTAGCCTCATATAAAGCGTACTTTTAAAATAGTTATACACACGATATATTATAATACTGTGAGGCCAGTTTTTATAATTATTGGTTTATGATTTTTAGACTTCTATCCCAATCCTGAAATATTAATGCTTTCGGTGGAGGGTATCAAAGATTTTAGAACTTTTCTTATTTTAAATTCCAATTCGAACGAAATTTTTTTTACATAAAATACTCAAACTAAATAAAAACTTCCGAAAGAACAGCAAGTTATCCTAAAATTGTGTGGTTTGTTTGAAACACCTTAAAATATTGACCTTAGAACCACCTTTAAGCCATACTTTAAGCTTCCTTTCGGAATATAGTCTTTGTATTTGTTGATTGCAATCTAAGTCATCTTTCCAAATTTTATTGGAATTGATCCATATTTTTCCATAGCTCACATACAAAAATAACTTTAACTTCCTTATGAATGTTTATGTATTTTTAGTAATGCTCAAGTCGATTATATTTAAATGTAAATTTTTCGAATATCGAATTAACCGGTTAAAAATGTGAACGAATAAACTTTTTATTTTAATAACTAATTTGATTTTTGTGTTATTTATTTGATTAAAACCGGTTAACCGGCTATGTTTTAAATGTTAAAATAGCAACTATTCGAAACAACCGAAAACCGATTTTTGAAAAAAGTTATATAATTATATTATATATTATAATTTTAATCGATCTTCCTAGTACTGACATGAAATATAGTAATCCATATAGTTTACACTCACAAAATTCGTTTTTAAATACTACGGTGGTGGGCTTGGCCGACTATACCTTTTTGTTTTATTTGTCAGAAAGTATTAGGTTCGCAGAAAATTGGCACTACAAATTATCGATTCAGAAATATTTGACTATAAGGCAAATTACTAAATTTTTTGTCCGGAAATAAAATGTTTGGTACAAATTTCGCAGATGTACTTTTTGTAAATAAGGTATTTACAGTAGTGTAAAAACAACCAAATCGATGTATTATTATTTCACATGGCCTCAATACAATAAGAATTTTTGGCACAATGCGGCCTTACAAAACAACATTGGATAATAAAATTCAACTCAAAACTCTAAAAAATTTTTTTTATTATATAAAATCGTAAAGGGGTTATAAGATTCCGAAAGACCAAATTAGTACTCTTAATTGTTAATTATTATTTTGTTTATGGTTCCATAAATAATTATTATTTACCTTTTATTTTCTGATATTTTTAGCTTATTATGATGCAATGAAATCTGTAACTATAAATCTAAATTCTGTTACTGTCAGGAATTTTGCCAAAGGAATGATAGACATGGCAAAAGATGCAACCGGGCTTTCGAATAATCTGTTAACAAAACTTTTGTTTACAAAAGATCTGCTTGACAGTAATGACCATAAAAATGCTACACCTGCCTATATTGATGTAAGTTTTAAAGAGATTGCTATCAAAAACTCAGAAAACTTTGGCAAAAGCCAAAGTTCTGAACTGGGTACATACATACGAGCATCTTGGTAATCAATAGTAAGAGTAAGAGAAAAATTGCCCAAATTTAGTACATATACCTGTGTTATCAATACACAACCTCTTTTCAAATATGGGCGGGATTGAAGAAGTGGGCGTGACATCTCTCATACAAAGACATATATCTCTGTATATCTAGAGAACGGCAAGAGCCAAAGTTTTCAAATTAGGTGCAAGCACCTTGGTTATCAATGCACAACATTCGACAAAATGTGGGCGGGATTAGAGGAGTGGACGTGGTACAAAAAAAGATTAATTTATAACTAGGGTTGAGACTTTCAGGCGCTAAAAAATCGAAAATATGCGCTTAAAATATGCACTAAAAAATAAAATATATGACATAAAAACTTAAAAAATGTCCATAAAAAATATAAAAAGTTCAGTCTATTGATTGCACTTCGCTAGTTGAAAAAACAGACAAGCTGGGCACCTGGCGTTTTAACCTAATTCGGGTACGCTGAATGCAGTGGTGCTAGACGTTTTTTTTAAGTTTAGCTCTGGTTTTCGAGATATATCGTTATTTCGAAAATGGAGGAGGTTGCAGAACATATGTATGTTCGCGTAACTCAAACATGCTTGAGCTTTTTGAAAAAAACTAAAAAAACCCGAAATTTCGCAATAAAGGAGGGTAAAACATTTTTCTAATATGCGCAGTCGTTTTTATAACCACACCACAATAGTGGAGAGGGTATTATGCATTTGTGCTGATGTGTGTAACGCCTTAAAATATTGGTCCTAGACCCACATTAAAGTATACCGATCTACTCAGAATCACTTTCTGAGTCGAACTAACGATGTCCGTCCGGCTGGCTGTCCATGTAACCTTGTGCGCAAAGTACAGGTTGCAATTTTGGAGATAATTTGATCAAATTTGGGACATAGGTTCTTATTGGCAGAAGGACCAAGCCTATTGAAAATCTTTCCTATCTTCCCACGAGGGAAGAAAGGGGTAAATTTCTTCCTCTTACAAACTATCAAACCGATTTTAATGAAATTTAAAACATACATAGAACCATATCTTTATGTACACAAAAGGGATGCATTTTTTAAAAAATTGGACCACGAGGGGAGATAGGGCCAATGTCTGACTCTCAAAGCGATTTTAATGAAATTCAAAACATAGATATTTCCATATCTATATGGACACATAAGCTATACAGTTTTTCAAAAATCACCCCCTAGGTGATTTCTTCATCTCATTACTTTTAAACCGATTTTATTGACTTTTATAAACATATATAAATCCATATTTATATGGACATATAAGCATGATGAGTTTTTTAATACTGTGGTGTAGGGTATCATATGGTCGGGCTTGACCGACTATACTTTCTTACTTGTTTAAACATATGGTGTTTTCTTTTCTACAAAAAAGTGTGACATTTTATTTAAAAAAATGCAATTTGGTGTCTGTTTCATACAAATTTTGCTTCCAAAAAAGGGTGAGTTTTTTAGAATAAAACAAGCCACCCTTTTCGGGAGCAAAATTTTTAAGAAACAGACTCCAAACTGCATTTTTTTAAAATAAAATGTCACATTTTTTGTAGAAAAGAAAACACCAATAGTTTTTTTTGGAAGAAAAAATAATTTTTTTATCAAAAGTTCGAAATTTTTATTTTTTTAAAAATTCATAAAAAATTTAAAAATACAGGCCGTCATACATTTTAGGAGTGACTCCTAGGCAGTTTTTTTTTCTATATATATGAAGAATATAATTCATACGAAGCTTTTCATAGGACTTTTTTTAATTATTAAATTCTTTATTCAACATTATTTATATGTACATATATGAAGAATATGGCAATGCAGAAATTGTACTTTTAATAACATTTTGACGTTAAATTTTTTAAACGCGGTTTTTGC
Source organism: Pollenia angustigena (assembly GCA_930367215.1). Lineage (NCBI taxonomy): Eukaryota > Metazoa > Arthropoda > Insecta > Diptera > Polleniidae > Pollenia > Pollenia angustigena. The sequence continues at coordinate 48,951,598 of OV884058.1, forward strand.
GGCATTTACAAAACACAGAACAAATATTACAAATTAATGTTATTCCAAAGAAATATGCAAACAACATTACCACTCTTTCAGTTTGCGGGAGGAATTTCGAAAAATCCACACTTACCGATTAAAAAATTATTAGAATTAAGAAATAAAGTCATAAACTTTTACATCTTTGTATTTTATTGCGCGTGATAAGTGCAACTTAAGTAAAATATTCTATTGTTATACCTGGACCCGGTAGAAACATAAATCGTCTTTGCTTTGGTTTTTTTACAAAAACGTGGTCATGAAGGTCTTGACAGGTACTTTGATTAAAACAATTTCAGTATAAATAACAGTTCCTCAACCCCTTCATTGTCATATGGCAAGTGCTTGCGAAAGTGATAAGAGAAGTTTAAAGCCTTTGACAGTCTGGTATCTAATCAGTTATGTATATTGAAATATCTAAGATGGAAGCGTGTAACAAGTTTAATTACTTTTGTTATGTGTGTGGGAAATATGCCCAGTCGCCGTAGTCATCCTTTAAGTGTTATATATTGTAAGAGTTGGACACCATCAATAGTGTGTACACAATGCATTTACCATTTAAATAAGTGGGAAAAATGGAGAGCTATTTGGTGTTCCAATGATTTGGAGAGATCCCATACTTCATGTTGAAGATGAGTGTTATGCGTGCATAAATTATACAGCCGGTATGTATGAATGGAAGAAAAATTACTTCTATATCTTACACTGAAACAGAATATGCTCGATTTCCACTGCCACATTCTGATGAAATTCCTGTTCCGGATAGTCACAATCAAATCACAAAGGGACCAATAAAGGACCCAAGTAAGCTGTCTGTTGATAGCTGCCCATGGAACCTAGTCACAATGAAATCACTCAAGATCGTGTGTCTCTAATTTACATTATAAAATGATCATCTAACAAATAAAGATTATTTAATCAAAAGAAATTGTTAAAAATTAAGTGAAAGTTTGATCAATTTACTGGTCACGCTTTTTTTGATTTTCAAAAGCATTTGGAAAAAATCCATTTTCAGATCTCACTTTGATTCCAGATCGGATCAAAGATATTTAAAATTAATTTAATTATTTGAAATCCTTAATTTTCGTTAGAAAATAAAAATGCTAATTGACTTCTGATGTTATTTAAATTTAAAATTTCTATTACTTTACTCAAAGCTTTTGAATAGAATTCTGAAGCATCTAGCCAGGCCGCCATCTTGTTACTCCTGTCTGCGGTGGAAGGAGAACCACGGGATACATTTCATTAAAAATTGCAATATTATCGAATTGGCTTCTCATATCCTTTGTAACGCGGTATAAACCATTTAAAGCAAGTAACTTGTAGCAGTTTTGGATACGATATTTTAAACCCATTGGAAGAATAAGCCATGTAATGTGCTGCATCGGTTTAAATAGAATTACCTTTGTCGATATCTTGAAAAATTTTGTATTTAATTCAATGCTCCAAAAAAATTTATTTATTGATTTTAAAATTTTGTTTAGGAAGATTTTTTTGTGTATTTAAAAATTTCTTTAAGAACTTTTTTTATAAAAATCACTCAAAAATTTCAAAATATGTAGTAAAAAACTAAATATGCAAAAAAAATGCATTTTTAATGAAATATGCAAAGACTAATCGATGCCATTTGACCGAAAACTTAATGATTCGGAAAGATAATTGATCGACATCGTACTTAGACTATCGACAATAAACATGCATTTGCATGAAAATCACAACCTTATTTATAACTAACTTTGTGTTCTTATCGCACCATGGTGAATGGTATATAAGATTCGGCATAGCCGAACATAGCATTCTTACTTGTTTTTAAATCAAACTATTTTCTATTCATGTTTATTGAGGCTTCTTATTTGCAGTGCATCACTCAATATCAACAAAATGATTGCAATAATGCGAAATAAGTGCTAAGTGCACTCACTACCCCCATCTATGATTATAATAAGAAATTTATATTTGTCATTTATAAATGTCATAATGCTCATTAAAAAGTTGGAATCGGACTATAGTCTAAAGTTATTTTAAATGTTGTTTTTGCAAAAATAATAGATACTTAAAGAATGCAGTAGATAAAATGGAATATTTTTATTAACTTTCATTACAGGGTCGTTTAAAAAATTAGCTCGATTTTAAATCTACTTCATTTCGATTTCTAAAACACGCACGTATTTTTAAACAAAATAGTTTATGGGTTTCTCTCTTTAGAATGAGTTTAGTTTAAAAATATATTGTACGAAGGATAGATAAATCTAATATTGCTAAATGTAACAGGTGTCCAAAAATGTATTAACGTAAATGTTCTTCAACAACTTCACTAATTTAAACAAGATTCTTTTATCGATTCTCTACAGGAAATTATTTGCAGAAGCATATCAGAGGATGTAATGTCCGTGAAAAGTTTCAAAAATCCAAAGTTATATTGACTCTTTTAAAATCTAAGGCCCCGAAAGTGAAGCAACAATTTTGAGATACATTGACAAGTTTTATATAAAAAATAATGTTTTATTTACTCAAGTACTAATTTTTTTCTAAAATTATCAAAAAAATCTCGTAATTTATAAAATTTCTGGATTTAGAATTATTCGATTAATTTTAAAGTTTTATTCGTTAATCGAATAAATTAAAAATGTCAAATATCTATTAATTGTTTAATCGAACAAAAACACCCTAGTTGCAACCTTAATCATCTTATCAAATTTTATTAATATCGAAAATAGCTTTCAATGCCATTACTTTCTTATCAATGTCAATATTGGTATGAGCCATCTTATATACAAGATGTTGATTTCTGCATACAAGCAACTCGTATATTAATCTCAATCTCACATGTTCTGGTGGGTGCATGACTACCCATGAGTCCCTAAGTCGAATTAACGATGGCATGTAAACCTTTTGCGCAAACTATAGGTCGCAATTTCGGAGATAATTTTATGAAATTTGGTACATAGGTTCTCATTGGCGCAAGGACCTATTTAAAATGGTGAAAATCGGTCCATAATTTTACATAGCCACAATACAAGCTTCTTTCCGGAAAAAGTCACCAGGACGCCCATTAACCATCTTATTATGTTGGCATTCGTCCAAACTTATTTGATTGCAATCTAAATCATATTACCAAATGTTATTGGAATAGCTCCATATTTGACCATAGCGCCCATACAAATACTACTCCCGAAAATACCTTTTAATACCACAACTTCCATTCAAATGTTTGTATCGACATAAAAACTGGCGACAATAAGTTTTACTATAGCCACTATACCATGACAAAAAAATAAACCCCCATCATAAAATGACTTAAAGACAAGCAAATCTCATATAGATGAAGATGAAGGCAGGGTCCCATATATGGTACATTCGCAAATTTTTTTTAATACTGCGGTATAGGGTGTCAAATGGTCAGATAATGTGCTTATTAAAAAAAAAAAAAATTATTCGTACAATGGAGTTGAATGAAGTTAGTTCTGTTCTGAAAATCATTTTGACTCAAATCAAGAGATTTCAAATCACATGTGCCTTTTAAAATCACACGTGTTTTGGTGTTCCGTTTTTGTGTTTTTCGGTGTGATTTTCAATTGTCGAAAGAACACCACAAAATCACACGTGTGATTTTAAAACCACATGATTTTCAGAACAGACCCGTATATGATCGATTATTTTAAAAAATACCGAGTGGCTTCTTTCAGAATTATTTTATTTTATCTCTTTTGTGAGAAAATAAGGTTATATAAAAACGAAATAATGCAATTAATTTTAAGGCATTAAGCTATAAGTTGTAGAAGTTTTATTTAAGCTTTAAGTTGAAGAAATTTTATTTAATATTTCCTTTGGTTACATTTTATTAGATAGTGATGTCCTAAAATGTATTTAAAGTATTCCTTTGTTCACAACAGAAGTTGGATTACATAAAAACTAAATTATAGCCTATTCATAAATTTATTTTTAGCTTACCAGTATTGTATTCATGAAATCTCCAGTCCTGACTTTAGCAAAAAATATGTTGCAGAAAAATTTAGCACCTGTTTATTTATATAGTTTCGATTACGAAGGGTCCAATACGCGATTTGGTTATGAATTCGGCAGTAAGCATTATCCATTTGAAGGTGGTGTTCATCATTCAAATGATAATATTTATCTATTTTCCACTCACAACTTAAATACCGAGGATACAAACATGGCTATGAAAATGATCGACATATGGACATCTTTTGCTATCGAAGGAAAGCCAAGAACTCAAAGTGATATTGAAATCATACCAATGAAAAGTAAGTACATACATGGGTAATCCCATGTCAAATCGACCAAGAGTGGGACACAACCCCTTTTGATTTTAATGAAATTTGAAAAATAATCAAAGTTATTCTGAAAAATTTAAAATTTTTTTTTCGAAAGTTATGTCATATTCAAAATGTCATAATTTCGCCGAATTAGCCGAATGTGTTGAGTTTATTTCTTCAATATCTCGAAAACTACTTTACGTACGAAGATGATTTTAATTTCATTTTAAAGAGAATACTTGGGGCTACAAACCATATATTGGAAAAATGTAATATCTGCAAAATATTAAATTTTAAAAACGGACTAAGTCAAAAACTTATTTTTTTAATACCTCAAACTGTTCTTTAAAAATCCTGAAACTTTGAAGGAGGTGTTTTTATTCAGATATGATTTTTTTTCTTTCGCAACCTCTAAAAAATAATCTTAAAATAGAATTTTAATATTGTAATATTGAGCAATAAGCACACTGTGCTAGTTGTAAAAAAGAGAAAAGCCAAACACCTGGCATTTTAACCTTATTGGGGCACGCTGAATCCAGTGGTGCTAACCGTTTTTTTTTTTAGATTTGCATATATTCGCGTCACACATTTGACCCATCTAGTAGCATCCTACGCGCTGCAGGGGCCAAATTAAAGAGTTTTATTAAACCGCAATATTTGTATAGTACAGTGGGTAGGATGCTCCTACATTTTTTTAATATATGTTTTGTATCCCCAAGTATTACATTAAAATCATCTTCGTATGTTAAGTAGTTTTCAAAATATTGAAAAATTAAACTCAACACATTTGGCTAATTCGGCGAAATTATGACATTTTGAATATGACATAACTTTCAAAAAAAAAAAAAAAAAATTTAATTTTTCAAATTTCATTAAAATCAAAAATTTCAAATTTTTAGACATACGCGGTTGCCCATGAAAACCACAGATATGTTCCTTATAAGATAAAATTAACCTCCTCACCAAATTTCATTAAAATCAAAAGGGGTAGTGTCCCACTATTGGTCGATTTGACATGGAATTACCCACATAATAAATTTATATTAAATTTAAAATCGGTAATAAAATAATGTAATCAATCTTTTATGTCTAGCTGATAGTGGTCCATATTTTCATATCAACAGCGATATTACTTTAGGACAAGATGTTTACGAGGAACTTACCATAACAATAGATGATCCAAATAGAGACAAGTTTATAAGAAAAAATATTGAATTTTAAAATAGGTTTTCTTACTTACTATCTACTCGTTAAAAATTAAACTGTATGTATATAGTTTTAAGCTTAATAAGCATTTTATTGGACTAATATTGTATTTGATTATAAAAAATAGTTATTATTTTTTGTGTTAATTCATATTTTAATAGTACATTATATAAAAATTATTACATTAGTATTCGTTAATTTAGTTAACTAAATAAAATAAAGGGAAGAAATAATAAAACAAATAACATTAGCAGCCATACATTTTTCTAATAAAAAAACAAACTTGGTATTTTTTTTATTTAATTTTATACAAATAAAAATTTGTTATTAATCTTGCTAACTTTGTAAGTTTTTAAAGTTTACATCTAAAAATAGTTAATATTTAATTTAAGAATTACAGTCATTAAGTTCTAATATTGCGCTCATTTGTTATTTATTTCTAAACACATAATATTGATTGTAAAGTCTTGAATTTTTATTGTATTTCGGATCAAAAAATTTAAGAACTTTAAAATTATACACGAACATTAAAGTTGTTAAAACCAAAATTTTTTTCTTTTACTCTTTCTAAGATAAACAGGTCGACGATAGTTATCGTTATCTGTGTAAAGCTTATTTAAAAATCGAATAAGAAAATTGGTACAAACGATTTAATTCACAGGTTGTAGAAAAGACAGTCATAGATAGTCAGCTGTTACAAGGGAAGAGTTACGGAGGTCTTTCGAGGTCTCATAAAATATCAAGTTTGTAATGTTTTGGCGAGCAATTTCTGCTAATCAACAAAGCCGACATTACAACTGATGTTGTGAGAAAACAAAAAGAACAAGCACCGGCACCAGACTCGGTTGTTATTCGCTTATTGCGGGTCCGGCTACATTATGTTGCCTTTAGTATGTAAAGAGATAGTTAAAGTATGGGTAAGAGCAACCTACTACGTCAAAAACGGTAAAGACTTCTACTAGCTTGAAGACAAGTTTTAAGCGCCTGCTATAATTGCGGTTGATGTATCTTTTAAAAGCAAGGACTAGTGCCGAGTAGTTCCAATTGCAAACTGAGACCATATTAGATGAGTATTCACTCTTTTAATATCATTTATTAAGATGCGCCTCTAATATCCCCTAGGTCGGCCTATATTTCGCTGCTCTTGTGCATTTCAATCAAGAGGTCATGCCGAATCCACCTCTATTTCCTTTCTCTTAACTCTAGGTTTACCGGTATTTGCTTGCACCTCAGATAAAGTTCTTCATTATTGATCCAATTGCCTGGCCACCATAGTCTTAGAATGTTCCTCAAGCATCGGTTAATAAAAGATTGGATTTTTCTGCTGCTTTCTTCTGGTTCCAGCCAGGTTTCGCAACCGTACATCAACACTGATTTAACATTGGAATTAAATATTCGAATCTTCATCTTTTCGGTGAGTTGTCGTCAATACCAAATATTCTTTAAACTTGCAAATGCTCCCTTTGCTATTTTGATATGACTTTCTATATTTTACCTGCAGCCTCCATCTTCAGAAATTTTACTACCCAGGTAAGTATATTTAGGAACATCCTCAATCATACGGTTGCCTAGAGTAAATTTAACATCTCTCGTCGAATTAATTTTTATTTCCTTGATATTATCGACATTAATTTCAAGTCCTACAATATCTGCCTTTTGAGATAGATCATTCAGCTTAGACTGCATATGCCGTTCTCTTCTTGACATGAGTACAATATCATCTGCATAATCCAGATTGTTCAGATGTTTCATTATAAGTGTATTCCACGTTATTCCCCTTTTACGGCTTAGGTCAATTGCATAACTTAACACTTCGTCTATTACTACTAGAAACAATAGTGAAGAGAGTATTCATCCCTGCCGTTCCCTTCCTTCCGTACATAGTGCACCCTTCTTTGAAACTTTGGCAAGTATACCTTGTTTCAAGTCCTATGATATCGTTTCGTTTCCCATATCACAACAAACAACTTGTGTAAGAGTAAGAGACTTGAACATCTCGGCCGTTACGTTGTCAATTCCCGGTGACTTTCCGGATATCTTTTTTCAATATGGCACTAACCGGACTATTCGTGTTAAGACGTGAGATGTTCGTTTGCGTTCCCAAGAGATCCTGGGATAAATAAGAATAAGGTTTAGGCGTTCGGGCTATACATTATTGATCTTTTCCACTGGACGTGTCTATTGCCAGAGAATGAATTAGATATTAATATTATTGATATTTTAGCCATGTTCGGAATGTTAATGAAAATATCAACTGCAGATCTGTTTTAATGGTGGTTGTACTGATTTTGACGCGCGAACCATACGGAATTTTAGAGAAATAATTTTATAACTACTTATAATATACATCGACCATAAATTAAAGTAATTTTTTAGCCTGATAGAACATAATGTCATACTGCGCTCACTTCTAGACATTTATGAGCAGTATACTTTAGCAAATCTGATCAACCCATAATGTATGACGGATTTAGAATTTTTACTGATGGCTCGAGGATGAAGGGCATAACTGTAGGTGTCTATATTTAGGATCTTAATATTGGAGGGTCATATAGGCTTCCGGAAGGCTGCAATGTACTTCAGGTGGAGGTTCTAGGGATTTTGAAAGCCGTGGAACTGATAAGGGGTAATACTGCTCGGGGATCGGAGGTCACTAAATATTTATATGGATAGCCAGGCGGCTTTTAAGGCCTTATTGACTATTTTGTGAGTTGCAAGCTAGTAAATGATTGTTGAAGGGCTCTAAGAGAGATCTTAGGGTAGTATGTGGTGAAACTGTGGATTGAATTCGCCTTGGTAAGCACGGCTTAAATATGGTTGACGACTTTTGAAATTTTATTGCAATAAATGTAGCGGAAGTGCCTTAATTTTGGACATAACGGTATATATTGAAAATTCAGCTGGATTCAGCGTTCCAAATTACCTTAAAAACAACATTCAGTTCTTAATCAACAAAAACCTTGTGTTATCAATGAATTTTTGTTTAAAAATGTGAATAACATTGAGCCGGGCGAGATATGCACCCTTATTGTGTTTGGCGTATTTAAAATACGCCTACGACTGTTTGGCGATAAGTTGATTGGTGTGCATGATCGTGCAATATAACGATATTTCCAAGGGCTACGTTTTTTTTCATATTTATTTAAGTATTTATTAAATCTCCATACATAAAATATGGAGCTTCGTAAGGCTTCTGGTTTACGCTGATAAATCAGCAACAATTAACGCCTTGCAGGACAAGATTGTTCTTGTTATTCGTGATACACGGACAGCAATACCCGGAAAAGTGGCTCAAATCAAGAACAGCTAGAATGTCCTAAGCCATTCTCAAATGCTCTTATAAAATACCCTTTTTAAGAACAGTAAGACGGCTACACACATCACGCTAACAAATAATTTTGTAGAAGAGGTGGAGTTTCGACGTACTGTTACTTTTTACCACAGCAGGGTAATAGTGCTTATAAACAAAATTTTTTAAAGCGCTCGGCTCGAACCCAATAGAATCAATAGAAAATTTTTTAACAATTTTTTGAGCATCCGTTTAAATGATAATTAGTGAGCAGCATTCAAAGAAGCTGTCAAAAACTATCCTTAATTAAAACGTCAAGATTTTGTTTATTTTGGTTTCGCAGGACTACTGTTACCTTCAAAATATGTTTATTATTTCAGTGATTCTTAATTAGCTCATTAAACTGTATAACAGTGATTTATTTACTAATTCCCTCCTTTTCTCAGACATTCCTGTGACAAATTTTAAAAATCGATAATAATGAACTCTTTTTACAGTAGAAAATGCAAAGATAAAGTATGACTTATGTATATAATTTTTGGAAAAAAACAAATTGTCTAATATTTGATTTCATTAAACTAAATGTATTATTTGTATTGTATTTAAAAGTTAAATTAAGATAATATTTGTAGCATTGAAATCATGTACATATGTATATAAGTATATTTGGATTTTTAACCCCTATGAAGGATGACATTTTAAAAAATTACAAACAATTACACATTTAACTACTTTTACATATAAAATTCTTTCAACTAAATATTCATTTTATGAAAATAAGTTCATGGAAGATAAAGATTATCGGCATAAACATATTATAGCATAACCTTCAGTTGTAAAGGAGCTAAGTCCACATTTTTTGAAAATTCAGTTTTTGAGTTAATAAGAAAAAGTTTGAAGAAAAAAACGATTTTATAGGCTTCATTTGTTGTTTTACAATGGTACGTTAAAGTGCTTATTTCAATAATAATAAAGAAAAAGTGATAAGTTCCCTTTAATAAGAACTTTTATTACAAAATATTAACACTTTTTGGTTATAAACTTTTTAATAAAGTAAGATTAATCAAAATAAAACAAAATTGCATTTAAAGATTAAAAATTTGTTGAGAACTAAACATTTTAAGAAGTTTTTTCTCCTTTCTGTAAAATTTATTATATTGGAATTAGCTCTTTTACGACTGAAGGTAACGATATATTCAATTTAATTTAAATATAATACAAAAAAGAACATTGAATATACATAGTTTGACTAAATTAGAATACAGAGAAAACAAAAATTACATAAGAAAAACTCAATTAGTATATAATCAAAGAAAAAAGCAGAATTGGACGAAACTAACTTGTTCCAAAAATTGTATGTATCTCTTATTTATAAATATGTATAAACGTTTCAAACACTTAATAGCTCTAACAAATGTTGGTAGACTTTGATAAGTATTTTTTTAAATGTTTCTGTCAAAACATACATTAAGTCACTTTAGTATCATACTTAATTAATAAATATTATTTATTTTTGGTGTTCAATGCACGTTTTGTAACACGACCCAAAAATATACCCATTATAAAGATTATGCCCACGGCAGTCATAAGAATAACAATAAAGAACTTTTTGGCAGGCGAAGTAACAACTTGATTTACTAATTGTTCCATATTTTCAGGCGGTTGAACTAAGACCTTTTTTATATACATACATATTTTTAATAAAAAATATTAAAAAAAAGTTAATATAAGAACTTACCGTATCTGCATTCTTAAACATTTCAATACGCTTTTGTAGTTTTAAACGACAATCCTGTTCCATGGCTTTAGAATGATCTTGTAAAACTGTTTGCAAACACTTCAACTCTGAAGGAGAAATAAAAAATTTTAATTTGTAACAATATGACCCGGGGGTTGATAATTTTATTTCTAATTCCTTTAGTCGATACTGAAAGAATCGAAATTATTTTTTCAATGTTGTGAAAACTCAAATTAATGCTTTACAACATTAAAAAATTATTTCGATTCGTTCAGTATATCGACTGAAAGAATTTGAAATAAAATTGCATTCGAATCGAAAAAGTATTCGTACATAAGTATTTTATAAAAGAGTACGAAAATATTTATGGCAAATAAAATCTGATATATGTATCTATCTAAAAAAAACTTACTTCTTCCGTTGCCCTTTTTAACGTTCGAACAATAACGCAACAAATCATCGGTACAAGCTTCTTCTAATATAGGATCTACGTGTATATCAGCTTTAGCTTCGGCTATCAAGGTGGCAACTTCTAAACGACAATCACGGTTTATTATCTTTTCATTTAGGAAAGCATTCTTAAGACATTCTTCAACTAGACCCTGCTCTTTAACCATTTTATCGGGATGGCACAATACGGCAATTTCATGTTTGCAAAAAGTTTGGAGCAAAGGATTTAATTTGTAATTAAGAGCCTGCTCTTGCAATATTTTCACCATTTCTTGGGAACATTCCTCGTCTAGTAAAGATTTGCGGAATTTATCTTTTAGACATTGTATAACCTTTAAAAAATAATAATGAAAACATTTCGTAGCCAATTAAAAGTCAATAAATTTGTTACGAATTGGATTAAGTACATACAAATATGTATACATTAGACTGGTCGCATCTTGTATGGGATTTTTCTACCAGAAATTTTCAAAAAATAGTTGACGGAAGTCGTTGTCGTGATAGAAGTCGTAGACCTTTGAAATTCGAAATCACGACAACGACAATGTAAAACACATAAGTAAAAAGTTCGCCGTAAATATGTCGTTTGCGTCTATCAAAATACCAACTTTTAAAAACGACTATATTTCGACCACGACTACAACACTCATAAGAAGGCCAAACAAGACATTTTTCCCTGATACCTAAGCCGAAAACTAATTTTTTTCATGATGAAAAAAACCCGGTTTAATTCTTAGTTCTTTTAATGGTTTGAGTCTTCGAAAATTAAAAAGAACTTGAACGTTTTGCTAATGTAGCTATAACTCCCATAATTCGATTTACTTTCGCTCTTGATGCGTGCTTTTTGATGAAATAAGTATGTGGCAAATATGCTTTCATTGCTAAATGGACTCTTACGTAATTCCTTTATATTAAATTTACTTATAACGGCAGAAAAAAACAGATAAATTGTAATAAATCGCTTAAGTGGCTAAAAACTGTAGTGACTATAAACGAAAAGTACTGTATGCTTAAACCTTATTTTTAAATTCTCATGCAATAGGCATAGGCATAAAACTTACTCTTAGCTTTGCTTTTGTTCAATAATTGATTTGTGGTCTTGCTATTATCACTAAAATATGGAATAGAAATATGTATGTTTGGATTTTGTTCTAAATATATTTACTGTTTATTCAAGAAATTTTTCGAAGTGTAGGTAGGTAGAAAGGCCGGTGCGAAGTCTCCTTCACACCTTCACCCAGAGACCATTATGGTCCATTGTGACGCCTTAATTAGAGAAAGCTATAAGAAGGTAGAAAGTAGATGAAATAAACAGCGAAATAACAAGACAGATTTGAAAGATAGGTAGAAAAGAAAGGAAAGAAAAGAAAGTAAAGGACCAACCACGACAGATTCGAAAGATAGGTAGAAAAGAAAGGAAAGAAAAGAAGGTAAAGGACCAACTATAAAGATCTGATAGAAAAGATGTTTTTTTTTTATAATATGGGGAACTTTGGGCCCCACCCGGCACGGCTAGGCACCGTCGGATGGACCTGAAAAATTAGATAATGATTTCTTACACCAAACCTCATATTTAAAGCAGCGCAAACAATTAAATTTAAAAAAAAAATTGCGACCAGTCTAGTATACATATTTGATGAATTCGTTAAAGTTAGAATATATCGTCCATTTGCTGCAAAGTCGTCGTAACTCAAAAAATTTAATTTTGGTGTTTGTGATGTAAAATTGTTAGCTATGATTTCCTTTATATTGTGTATGAAATTCATCTTTAAATCTTTTTTTGTTCGTTGTTTTTTTAAGTAGTGCGAGCGAATCAAAAATTTTAAACACCTTTTTATCGAAATTAATTTTTTTGAGTTATGACGATGTTGCAGAAAATGAGAGCTAAACGGTCAATAAGTTTTAAAGTAGTTTTTTCTAAAATGAAGTTGTTACCAGCGTTGCTATTTTTGCTACTTTTAACCAACATTGGTAACTTTTTTCTCAATGTGTACTTGTGTACTTTTTTCCATTTTGGTTACTTTTTTTCAACTAGGGAAAAATATGGATTTTTCGAGATGTGTAGGAACTTTCCAATTAATACATCACTGACCTGGGGTACCTTTTCTCTACTCCAACCGAGGCAATATGAAACCTGATAATGTACATCAGGATTGATAAAGTTGGTACAATTGTACTTTTTTGGTACAATCCAAAACAAAAAAGTACCCTGGTACCTTCGTGACTCATTTGGTACTATTACCAAATTTTTCAAACCTACATATTTATATTTGATATAAAATGGCAACTCGTTTTAACTATCCAATAAATATAAGTGGTGTTTAGTGTTTGGTGCAAATAGTCTTGCGAAAATGCAAAATGTCGTAGCTGTTTTATGAAATCTAAGAGAAACTTTATTTTTTGTTGTTGGATTTACCAAAAAGCCATGATATTTTGCATTTGCCCTTTTGCAAGACCATTTGCTCCAAACACTGAACTCCGCTATTGTGAAAAGATTTTTGAACTTGTTCATTGAACGATTGCTTATGCCACATTCTAAATTTAGTATCAGCGGCAGCATATAAGCGTGCACTCTCTGATGATATTGACACGTTTTTAAAAGATATAGAAAACCACTTCTGCAAAAGCACATATATACAAAAAGAAGACTTCCTGTAGATTCAATATTATTTTGGAACGAATACAAAATATTTTCAAATATTCGTCAACAAGATGGTTGTCACGTCAAGAAGTAATCAACAGAATTTTGAGACAGTGGGAGCCCAATCCGAATTATTTTGAAGGAGATTTTACGAGCGCTACATAAAATTTTATTATATTCGAACTTTCTACTCCTTTCCTGTTTCTGCAGTACATATTGAAAATTGTAATCACAATAAATTTGGAAATGTAATCCGAAGATGCTCGTGTGCACATATTTTTAGAACGCTTTAAAATTTTATTTTCGTTTAAAATTCGAGGTTGCTTTTTGAGAAATATTCGTAAATTTTCCACAAAACCAGGCGATAAATTCTAAAAAGTGTACGAAAACGCTCTCTGGTGGCAATAAATAATAAAAATAATTTGATTTCTCGACGCTAAAAACCGCATGATACAGGTCTGGCTAGACCAAATACAATTTGTTTGCCTCTATTCTGGAATATTTTGGAAAACTAAATATTTTGAAAAATCCGGGGCTTGAAATTAATTTTTGACTTATGGTTTCTTTGTCAAAGTTTCTTGGAATGAGTTATAGAACAATAACACTAATAAATCCTTTTTTTCAAAATCGTTTGAGTAAAGTTCAACAAAATTTTATTGAAATAGAATTGCTGACTTTACAAAAATCTTTGGAATATTAAGATCTGCGTTCTCATATAAATAGAAAAAACTATTTTTAAGAAAGTCTGGAAAAATGGATGCAAATTAAAATACGTCGTTTTATTTGTATCGTTCTTAATTAAAACAAAAAAAGTTGCCGAATACCACAAAAATATATAAATCGAATATTCGGAATTAATAAATGAGATATCACAGGTAAATTCATTCATACATGTTATTTTAAGACGTTTAAAATTGTTTAAAATTTAAACGCTGAAGTCGATCAGCATGCCAACGAAAATTTTAGCCTTACAACAACATCACGTAAATGGTGTAAAAACAACTCCACAAGATATCCACGGTTGTCTATATAAAAATCAAGAATTTTATCAACTCCTGCAGCCCAGCATCAAAAAGAGTTTTCTCTTTAGCTGGAAACATGAAAAAAGAAACAGAACACATCCCAAAATAGCTGATATCCTTCTTTTTATAAAAATCCCCTTTCGTAAAAAAGATTATATTTTATTATTGTTAATAGAAGCATAATTTTATAATAATATAAAATATTTATGTTTTAATATAGCTTTTACAAAAATTAATTAATTCTTTTTTAATTTTTTTTTTTTTTTTTTTTTTTTTTTTTAAATTCCCTACGCTAATCCCGCGAAGCTCTACGCTTGTCTGCAGGAAAGAAACCAGAGTCTCTGGCGGGAATCGAACCCGCAACCCCGGCGCTGATAGACAAGCTCTCTACCAGCTAGTCTACCGGGGCATATTGGTTTTGCTGGTTTTGGAAAATACTTAAAATATAATTATCTTTTCTGCATCAAAAATTTCAAGGTCCTGGCTAGGGATGAAACGATACCTCTAAGGTATCGATACTTTTACTCGATGTGGTTTCGCTCGTAAAGTATCGATACCTACTTAGTATCGAAAAAAGATATCGATACTTACTAGTATCGGTACTTGTATCGGTTTGTATCATAAAAAACAATGGAAATCAGCATTTAAAAACGTCCGTATTAGTGCTTAAGTACTATACAATACAATAAGAACTACGAACCATTAGAATTTGTGTGCAAAACAAAAAGTGTAAAGATTGAGACCACTTTTAATTACCACCAAGTACCAATTTCTATCGAAAAATCTTTTTTTTATCTTAGGAAACAAAATTTTATAGAACGTTCAAGATAACAACCTTTTATTTCAGTAATCCAGTCACTATGAATTTATTTTAAATGTTAATATGTGTCAGTTTCAGCTTTAAAATACCCCTTTGATAGGAAAAGGAAAAGAACCCGATATAACAAAATTTTTTGTTATTGATCTAATTTACTTGAAACTCGCCTTACGGGGGTTTTCGGGACCGACGATTGCGAATCTGGTATTAGATTTTGAAAATTTAAAATCCAATATAGCGGACTTTTTTTTGTAAAGTTAACAAGTCGATTTTGATACATCTGATCGCTTTTATGATTGTAGATTACGATTTTTTTTTTAGATTTTGAAAATTCATAATGGCGAATCCAATATGGCTAACTATTTCCTGTTACATTAAGGGATTTGCTTGAAACTCGTTACTTAAAGGTTACACAGCGTTAAACAGAGCCTTAAACTCCGACATTTTGAATTTGGAAAGTCTGACTTTAGATTCATAACCAGCTACCCCGAAAAACCCTGAGTGACGATTTTCAAACAAATTCAATAATATTACAAAAAAATAGTCCGCCATATTGGATCCTTCATTTTGAATTTTCAAAATTTAAAACCATATTCGTAATTAGCGACCCCGAAAATCTTTAATTGACGAGTTTTATGCGATTCCGATAATGTTAACAGAAATAGTCCGCCATATTGAATACGCCATTTTGAATTTTCAAAATCTAATACCAGATTCGTATTCAGTGACCCAGAGAACCCTTGAGTGACGAACAGCAAGCAAATCCAATAGTGTTATAAAAAATAGTCCGTCATATTGGATCCGCCATTTTCAATTTTCAAAATCTAATACCGCGTATTTCGATTCGAAAGCAATAATTTACGTGTTCGAAAAATTTGAACTGTGTATTACGATTTTCGTACTATTTGTTTTGAATGAACGGAAGTTGTTTATAACTTTTCGAAAACAAAAAGTCCCTTTCGTAACGGCAACTCTATATTACGAACAATAAAAATCCCTTTCGAAACTCCAACTAGCGTCAGTTATGTAAAAAGCGTTAGGAAATTGTTCGAAAGCTATTTTATTAGTGACAAAGTGCAAATGACAAAGTTCAAGATTAATAATAGTGTAAAAAAAAAACAAATTAAACCTAATAATATTATAATGCTATAAAATAAATGTTAACTAACGTTAGTATTGAAAATGTTTTAATATTTGTGGTCTTGAAATTTTAAAAAAATTAAAAAAAAATTACATTTACAAACAAAAAGCTGTATAAAGAAATGGTTGGTCTTTTCAAACCACAGGGAAATACAATAAATTTTTATTAAAAAACACTATTATAATATTTTCACACATTGAATAGTATTTATTTGTTATACCCACACCACAATAGTGGAGAGGGTATTATGCATTTGTGCTGATGTATGTAACGCCTTAAAATATTGGTCTTAGACCCACCTTAAAGTATACCGATCTACTCAGAATCACTTTCTGAGTCGAACTAACGATGTCCGTCCGGCTGGCTGGCAGGCTGGCTGGCTGGCTGCATGTCCATGTAACCTTGTGCGCAAAGTACAGGTCGCAATTTTGGAGATAATTTGATAAAATTTGGGACATAGGTTCTTATTGACTCAAGGACCAAGCCTATTGAAAATGGGCCAAATCGTAGGCCCACGAGGGAAGATAGGGGGAAATTTCTTCCTCTCAGAAACTATCAAACCGATTTTAATAAAATTTAAAACTAACATAGAACCATATCTTCATGGACACAAAAGGGATGTATTTTTTAAAAAATAGGACCACGAGGGGAGATAGGGCCAATTTCTGCCTCTCAAACCGATTTTAATGAAATTCAAAACATAGATAGATCCATATCTATATAGACACATAAGCTGTACAGTTTTTCAAAAATTGGACCACAAGGGGAGGTAGGGGGCAATTTCTGCCCCTCACAAACTTTTAGCCCGATTTTAATAAGTTTTATAAACATAGATAAATCCATATTTATATGGACACATAAGCATGATGTGTTTTTTAATACTGTGGTGTAGGGTATCATATGGTCAGGCTTGACCGACTATACTTTCTAACTTGTTTTTTTTTTTGTGTGATATTTTCGTCCATTTTGATATTTTAATAGCAGTGCTACCAACTTTTAATCAAATTTTTTGTATTTTTGTATTTGTATTTTTATCGAAATACGCGGTGTATCAAAATGAACTCTTTAAATTTACAAAAAAGTTCGCCATATTGAATCCGCCATTTTGAATTTTTAAAATCTTATACCGGATTCGTAATCTTCGACCCCAAAAACACACAGGTAACGAGTTTCAAGCCATAAAAGCATTCAGGCGTATTAAAATCCACTTGTTTCAAATAAATCTTATAAGATTACAATAAATATTCAACCATATTTGATCCGCCACTTTGAAGTTTAAAAATCCAATACCAGATTCATAATCAGCAACCCCCAAAACCCCCTTATAACGGCTTTTGAGCTATAAATGCGTTAATGCGTTTCAAAATTAACTTGTAACCTTCAAAATCGTTTTCTCCAAAACTAATTTTTTGCCCATACGTCCCTTTTGACTGAAACTGACACATATGTATTTTATTTTTAAATTGAAAAATATATAATGAAGGGTGGTACAACTATAATCCACTAGTTGTGAGTCACCTTAACGTCAAGTTTTTTGAGCAGCTTAAATTGAACTTTCTTTGTTTCAGTATTTAACAACTTCTATCATTGAAAGGTACACCATTGAGCATAGCGTTAAAATTGTGTAAGTCTTTTACGAAAATGGGCGTTCAATCAAAATGCATTTCATGCACATCGTGATTTTTTTGGTCAGCATTATTGATCAAATATGTCCACAATCGGGAGAATCGTGCCCAAATTTCAGCAAACCGGATCTGTAGGAAATGGGAAAACAACTGGCGGTGTTATCGGGCGGAACTTCTTCGAAAATGAGGTCGGCCAAGCAATTACCGTGAATGGTGTTCGCTATCGCGAGATGATAACGCACTTCCTATAGCCAGAAATTGAGGAAATGGACCGAGACGATATGTGGTTTATAGGTGTTTACTAGTCAAACGGTTTCTTGGTACCGTTACTGCTGCTCCAGCTTTCAAAAATAATCAAAAATTTTAGATCTATTTCAATACCAAAGTGAAACGATTACTTTTGACCGATACCGAGTATTTTTTTACCGATACTACTTGGTACTCGGTTGCTAAGTATCGATTACAAAAATACTTGGTACTTATATAAAAGTATCGAATATGTACTTGTATTTACTCGTATCGTTTCATCCCTAGTCCTGGCTACACTGCTTGCTTTACAACAGGGATGTCAGCGCCATACACAATTGTGGAAATTAATTCACATGTACGCTTACGCTCTTTTATTTTGCGAGCGTAAAATATAATTGTTTACTGAGAAACACTCTCGTTCAGCGGGAATTATCGCAAATATCGCAAGGCCTGTTTTGAGGCCTCTAAACAGAAATAATATAAATATTTATGTATATAAATAAATATGCAATAACTGTATGTAGGTATGTATACCTTTTTTTGTTTTATTATCTTTTTTATTTTGTTTTTTATCCAGATAGGGAAAATATTATTGAGTTCTCGAAAAATTTAGACGGGGCGCTATATACTATATTAAAAAAAATTCCTTCAAATGTATGTCGCTTTTTTCCTCAACATATCTTTGCGAACAAATATTTTCCGATTTGAAATACATTTGCTCAAAACAACGCAATAAATTAACATCCGCGAACCTAAATAATGTTTTGTTGTTACGAAAATCTTCTCTTTTTATAATGGTGGTAAATACTTACAGAATATTCTTAAACTTAATGGGGTTATTATTTGCATTAGTATGAGCAAATGAATTTTCATTGTTGGAATTCGCAAAGGTATGTTGAGCAAAAAACGAAAAATATTGGAAAGAATTGTATTAGGTTGTAAAAAAACTTGTCAACTGCTCAATTTTTCCAAAAAATAAGCAAAGTTTCTGAGGTTCTAAATTAAATTTATTTAAATAATAACTGATTGTGTATGTCCATAACTCAACATTTTTCGATAATTGTATTATTATTAATTGCTTTTAAGTCTTCATAGCAATAAATGTAAGTTAACTTTAAATGGTCTGATAAAAAATGAATGAAAAGCATGTAGGTACATACTATGTTTCCTCACATAATGCTGGCCCTGGTGTTTGCATCGCCCTTTCATGAAAATGTTTCCTAGTGTAAGTTTCAGTATCTTACCTGATTTCCAAAAATTTAATCGAACATAAATGACCACATTTCGCGCGCTGGGCATGTAAAAGATAAGAGTAATCTCACCAACACAACCATAATTGACATCACTGCTTTACAATAACCATATGAGTTGTTGAAGTTACTTGTCGATACTCATCGATACATGCCTATACTCATACGAATATCCATACGCATGCCTGTTTGTTCATACTCATACCGGTCGCTATACAAACTTATTTTTGTTCATACTTATTGGTATTCATACCTGTCTGTACTCGTGCTCGGTGGCGTATGAATATGTTATAAGTATTAAAAATATAACTTTTTGGCTTTCTCTGTTTTTGTTGAACTAAATTTTTATACCCTCCACCACAATTAGTTGTGAAGAGGGTATATTAAGTTTGTCATTCCGTGTGAAACTTTTTTATTATTCATCTCAGACCCCATAAAGTATATATATTCTGGGTCCTTGAGTAATTCTAAGCCGATTTAGCCATGTCCGTCTGTCTGTCCGTCGGTTGAAAACACGCTCACTTTCGAACAACTTAAAAGAATGAATGAACAAACTTGGTGCCAAATTGCTTGTAGTTATCCTAAGCAGTTTGGGATTGAAATCCAGCAAAATCGGTTCAGTTGGACCAGAGCTATGAATCAAAATATGAAACCACCACCTAAAAAAATTGATAATTTTGTTACAAAAAAAAAACATAAATGCTGGAACAAGGACCGGAATGAGATAAGATTTTTGTTTTATTTGACTGAAAATCATGCTGTTAAATTTCGTGAAGATCCGTCCATAATTTACCCTAAGCCCCATATAAATACTACTCCCGGAAAACAGTTTAGTACGCCTAAAACCGTAAAAATAACGCTATCGTAACAAAAGTTGATACGTCACAGTTTTATAGGACTATAAATGATACTGTTAAATTTCGTGAAGATCGGTACAAAATTTACCCTAGGCCCCATAGAAACCCTACTCGCGGAATACAGTTTAGTACACCTAAAGCCATAATTAATAATGCTATCATAACAGAAATTGGTAAGTCACAGTTTTAAAGGACTTGAAGTGATGCTGTGAAATTTTGTGATGATCGGTCCGTAATTTACCCTAGGCCCCATATAAACCCTACTACCGTAAAACAGTTTAGTCGCCTTAAACCATAATTAATAACAAATCGTCACAGTTTAAGATAATAATAATAAATAGACATCATACAGATATTACTCTTTAAACAATCGAACTGTCGGTGGAGGGTATCAAAGATTCGGCACAGTCGAATATAGCACTCTAACTTGTCGTTTTTAAAAATAATATAAAAAAAAAAATTATAAAAAAATGATTAGTACTATCGGGGCCGAAAAAGTACGATTTTAAAAGTTCGTTGGTACGATATTGGTTTTCTCATTTATCATCCCTGATGTACATAGATTTATAGTCTGTTGAATCTTCAAAAGTTTGAAAGCTCTAACTTGGTGGCCACACGATCAAGTTTTGCCTTTCAATTCCTTTCAATTTGCAATCCACTCTCAGTTTTTTACTAACACACTCACACACTCACCACGAGATGGCTTTCAATTTCACCTTTCCATTTGTTTGGCAATATTACTCTCAATTTAACAGCTGAGTACAAGTTTGTCTTTATAAATTGTGTTGTTGTTGATATCTTGGAAGTAAATTGCTTACAAATTGAGTGCAGCCTACGTCACAGCTTTCAATTTATGTAAATTTTGACAAGCAGTATATGTAAAAGACTATCAAGAACAACTTGACCGTGTGGCCGCAGGGTAACTAATACCGTTTTGACATTTGATTTCAAATCATTATCAATTTGAAATCAAACCTCCGTGTTTGTTGGGATTGTAAAAAACAACAATAATAATAAATATGTGTATGGTAATGAATAAATGTAAAAATAAGTACAGAAGAGAAAATAGAATGTTTTTCTGCTTTAAATGTACAAAAGTATACTTTGGTACAAAACTAAAAGAACACCTGATTTTACGACTGTGACTTCTGACAACTTTCAAAAGCAAAGACACTTCTTGTGACTTTATCGAAAGTAGACTTAGCACACCACACGACTCCCGATTGTTGACATCAGTTTTAACAGAATCAATGTTTGATTTTAAAAAGCAGAGAAAAGTAAAAGCATTGAAAAGTTAAAATTTTGCGACTTTTTAACTTATGACTTAAGTTTTTTTAAACACTTAAAAACACTATTTAGCTTAAAAGAATTTCTTTAAAGGCTTTTTCATTTTTAAGTTGATATTTTGAGGAATTTTTTTTTAAATTTAACATGCAGTTTTTTCAATTTAAACACATAAACATACAAAGTTACACTTACCTTACCATTAAGCTCTTCATTTGGCTGAGCTTTGGCTACAATATCGGAACAATAACGATCAATATTTTTACCACAATGTAATTGTAGTGTAGGATTAAACCTAAAATCAGTATTTTGTTCAATCATACGATTGACCACAACCAAATGGCAGCGAGCATCAAAAGTTGGATCATCTTTGTAAGTCTTTAAACAGTCCAGCAAACGCATTGGATCCGTTTTGGAACAATATTTATAGGTCATTTCTTTACAAGTATTAATTAAAGTGTAATCAGTTGCGCTGTCACTCAGTTCTGATTTCTTGACCAAAAATATAGCATGATGGCAAGAATTTCCTAAACGTGGTGTATTCATAACTAAACATTCTAAAGCCTAAAAAGTAAAATATTTTAATCTTTATGTCAGTTTATATAAAGGCAAAAGTATTGTTTTATAAAAGTTTTCAGCATAATTCAAGTTATCTGCTTATTAACTTTTTAAAACAAGAGTCATAAATGTTATGTTAAAAGATATGAAATTAAAAAAAAATGATGTTTTATGAAAAAATAGAACTTGCATTCTTGTTATTCACCTCTCCAGGTCCTTTCTTATCCGAACAAAACTCTTCTATTTCTTTGCTACAAGCATTTGCTAATTTTGGGTCTAACGCCAGTGATTCTCTCTGCTGATACAATTGAGCCTTCACTTGTTGTCTACATTCTTTAGGTATGCGTGGTCGTTGTCCACGTATCGTATCATTTCGCATAACTTCACTGAGACACGCCACTACATCATTTTTCGTTTTGCTTCCGGAACAAAAACGCACAACATATGGACGGCAGGCTTCTTTAAATTTGTATGTGAAGTGGTAATTTTTTAATGAAATAATTTGAAAATGTTCAATAGCTGCGCGACACTTTAGATCCTGACGCAAATCGGCATCATTTTTGTGCGAAATTAAACAATCCATCATATCACCCTTATCTTTTCCACCCTTGAGAATGTGATCACAGTGTGTCTTCATGGCTTCTGTACAAACTGACATTATAACAGGATTCAATTCGACATGAGCCGCCTCTTCTTCTGTATATTGACTAACTGCTTCCTAATATGTAGACATTTTAATTATTTAGGAAACTAGCCTAAAATGTTATACTTACTTTGCAAGACGTTTGTAATTTTTCTAAATGTATTTGCAAGCACTCCATTTCGGCACCCTTAACAGTATTTTCAAAGCAGTAATACGACAAATCTTCTATGCAAGCATCTTCGACTTCAGGTATTAAGTCCACAGATACGGCACGCTGGCGCATAACACGTTTAACTTCCTTAAAACAAGCTGGTCGAAGAGTATTTTGATCATCATCACTATAGGCCATACGATGAAGGCAAGGCAGTATGAGAGGCCCACGTTCAGGGTCCATCTCTATATCAGTAACATCGTCCCATTGCTTCTTAGCATGACAATATTTTATTGCATCATCGTGACAATGTTTATAAAGCTGAGGGTCCAGTTTAAAGTTTCTAGCCACAAAATACTGAATAAGCAACAGTGAATGTTCACATTCAGGGTTCATGGCAGGTGTGCCCAGTTGTTCCATTAAACAAGACATAACACGCGCATCGCCACCATCTGTATCACGGCAAGCGACATCAACCACAGGCTTACAATTTTTACGCAATACTGGATCAACACGCCAATCTTCGCCTACATCTGATAGTTTTAGCAAATCTTCCAAAGATCTTTGGCACTGTGAAGTTATACGTCTGTCCTTGCGCCTTTTACGTGCATGTTCCATAAGACAGTGAATAATTTCAACCCCTGTACCTTGCCCCATGCCAATATTTGATAATTTGTCAATACTTCCACAAAACTTGGGTATATCATCGGCGCAATCGCTTAGAATTTCTGGAGACAATTGTCCATCGGACATTAACATGCGACGGTGGTCATCTATTTCGGCACGACATTCGGGAGCTATTTTTGTACCATTTTTCTCCACTGTTTCCAAACATAAAAGAATTTGAGCCAAACGTACCTGCTTATCCTCGGACACACCGCGACGGCAATGATGTTGTTTAATGTCATCCTTGCAAGCCTTGGCTAAGCCATGAGATATGCGGTAGTCTTTAGCAATTTCACGGTCCCTTTGTGATATCTGATCATTGCAGCGATTAGTCAAAGAGGGATTATTTTTATTTTTAACCAAACACTTAAATGACCCCGGAGTGCCGCTTATTTCTTGAGGACACAAATGCTTCAAATCTTCAGAGCAGATTTCAAAAAATTTTAAATCGGCTTCTTGCAATTCTATTCTGGCAATACTCGATTTGCACGGTTGACCCAAAGTATCCGCGCCAGTTTGCTGCAAACACTCTATAGTTTCCAACTGTGATAAAAGTTTATGTTCTATATTCAAACGACCACATTCCAACTGTTCAATTTCCGTTGAACAGGAATTGAAAAAATCGCCTAAACTTTCGTAATCTGGGAAAAACACTGCATGCGCACGTTTAATAAACAAACGACATTTATTTCCATGTTCCATTTGCAAAGCGCGGTCCTTAATGCATGTCCATATATCCACGGCATTAATGCAGGATCCCAACAAATTTTGTTCTTTAACGCATATTTTCTTCAACAGATTGTCTTCGACAAATTTCGACGCTATCATTGCTTTTGTTTCTCTCCAAATAGCATGTTGGCATTTATCAGACATCGACTCTAGTTGACTAGATGTAAAAGTTGACACGCATTCCAAGATCGAAAGGTTATCAGTTGATTTCATATGCGTACACAGAGATTTAATCTCCTCACAGTCATGATTATCTATTAAAGAGTGATCCCTAGAAGCCGAATTGCTGTCGACAGCCGCCCTAGCTATACGTAATTCTTGTTTACTTTTTTGTCTATCCATGAAAACAGCCTGTTGTGTTGCTTCATTAATAAATAAACCGGTGGTTAAAAATAGTACGATTATAAATTTATATTTCATTTTTAATCCAATTTAATTAGTAATCCTTCTACCACATTTGTTTAAAATCGCTTAGTTAAGAATTGAAAAAAGAGTTTTAAATTCTTACACGTAGGTGACAATAAAATTATTTACTTTTTTAACACACAGCGCAAAGAAGTACATAAATGCATTCAACTAATAGTGTTCTCAGTTTTGGGGATTTATTCCCAAAGAGGGGATTTTTCATAAATGGGGATAGAATTTCGAGAAAATCCTTGTGATTTTTTAGGGATAATAAATTGTGTGATCAAATTAAAATCTTTTTTTGTTCCGATTTTTTGTCTCACCAAGACGCTGATGGTTTTAACCCTTTTCAAGAACTTGCTGAAATAGTTTTAAATACACGTAGTGTAGTGCTTGTTTCTATAATAATTAAAATTAAAACCAAAATTCACAACATAATGCAGAATGAGTTATTAGAAGCTCTTCTAAGAATAGTTGTCATAACCGATTTCCAAAGTATTTGAAAACCCGTTTTTTTTCTATTTTTTCGGATTTCTAAAACCGATTTTTTTAAAAGGCAGGTTTTCGAAGTATTTGAGAAATCTGGTTTTTGGTCTCGAACAATGGCCTTTTTCTTATATCGGGTGATTTTTTAGCTATTATCTTTTTGGCAACACTGGTTTAAACAGCTGACGCACGTTTCGTATTTTGTTTCACTGTCAAACCATGGTGAAATAAACAGGTGGCAGCGCTACGCCAGATGGCGATTTTTTGCTCTTGTATTGTTTGTGCCGGTTCACACACGTCAAGTTTGCCTAGTCAAGTCTTGAGTTTTTAGGAGAGAGGGGAAAAGAAATGGTATCCTCTTTTCCCGTCCCTCCTAAAAGATCAAGACTTGAAGAGTCAAACTTGACGTGTGTGAACCAGCACTTATGCCCAATTTTCAGGATAGTATTTAAATCAATATTAAGTTAATTTTCATAACAAACTTAAATCGTATTTAAAACAGATTGGTTTTTTGAGTTTTATGTGAAAAGTCTTATTTAAGGTGCTATCAGACGGTATGTATTTTACATATGCACTGTCAAATTTTGCATCTGTAAAAGTTGTACACATCGTGTGATACATATGAAACTTTGCATGTGTAAAATACATGTGGAAATACATATGTAAATTTTTCGATTAGAACACGCTCTATTTTCCTGTGGCAAACATAAACAAAACAGCTGGTTTGTTTTGAAACGTAAACAACAGTCAGCTTTTGTTTACATTTATAGGTTATGTCATAAGGAAAAACATAAGCAGGTGTGATAGCAAAAATAATGAATCGTATGTAAAATGGAAATTTTGACATGCATACGGAATTACATATGGGAAAGAAAAGTGACAATACATATGTAAAATACATCCCGTCTGATAGCACCTTTAATTATGATAATTAAATACAAAAAAAAAATATAAAAAAAGTGTATTTATTTACAAGGTGGTCTGAAAAAAAAACAGCTGACTGTTAATGCTTTGCCTGTTGTTGTTGTCTTGTTGTGATATTGAGGTCACCTTGCTAAAATATTACAATGGAAACTTAAGTTGAAATTAAGTGTACCACATCGGTGAATTAAGTTTCACTTAAGTTTTTAGTGAAGAAGAGAATTTTGTATTTAAAACGATTTTAAAAATAAATGTGTTTTAATATCAATCCTGAAAATTGGCCATTAGTCTCGGTTTATGTCAAAGTTTTGTTTTTGTTTACAAAAAGTCCACGTTTTGTGCTGTGATTACTGTATCTTATTAAAGTTTTTGATAATTTTAAATTAAAATAAATAAGATATTGACCATAATTAAATAATAATTGGCTTAAAATTTATTTATTTCATCACGATCAGCGGCACGCTTTGATTTTTGTACAAAGTATTTTTTGACGTAAACGGTGATATAATTTCCATTTTTGTTGTATTGCTGTATTTGTTGCCGTAACGATGCCACCTACTTATTCCACCATGTGTCAAACATCTTCAGTTTGGTCTATAACAAGGCGAATTGACTAGAAGGTGGGGTCAAGTCAACATGTGGTGTCAATTCAAGGTCAATTCGCCTTGGTCTATAATTTAACCATGAATCGTCTTACAAACGAACAACGCTTGCAAATTATTGAATTTTATTATCAAAATGCGTTCTCTGTTAAGTAGGTTTATCCATTTTTTTATCGAAAAATTGTGTTCAGCGACGAAGCTCATTTTTGGCTCAATGGGTACGTTAATAAGCAGAATTGTCGATTTTGGAGTGAAGATCAGCCAGAAGCATTGCAAGAGCTACCAATGCATCCAGAAAAAGTCAGTTTGGTGCGGTTTATGTGCTGGTGGAATCATTGGATCTACTTCTTCAAAGATGATGCGAATCGTAACGTAACTGTGAATGGTGAGCGCTACCGTGAGATGATATCCAACTTTTTTTTGCCCAAAATGCAAGAGCTTGACTTGCATGACATGTGGTTTAAACAAGACGGTGCCACATGCCACACAGCTCGCGGCTGAAGTGCACTTTACGGGGCGTACGAAAAAAAAATTAACAAAATATGCAACCCGATTCAGAATAAAAAAAGAAAAAAACCATAATTAAAATTTAAGGGGGCTGAGGCCCGTGGTGCTCTCTGGACCCACAAAACTGCCCCGCCCACTTTGTGATATGTGTGGGTACTCAAATTAAAGGTAATTTGCTCACGATTGCAAATATGTATTTTGTATTTGTGTTCGCATATTATTTTCCTCTCTAGGTTAATTTAAGTATCTTTTAGGTGCAGAAAAGCTTTAGTTAGCGAAGCCGGTGTTTGTTATACCATAGAGGAGAAAATCCTTGCGACCGGCTATGCAGAGAAGCTTTAGTTAGCGAAGCCGGTATTTGTTATACCATAGAGGATAAAATCCTTGCGCCCGGCCGAAGGCCGTCTATGCAGAGAAGCTTTAGTTAGCGAAGCCGGTCTTTGTCATGCCATAGAGAAGAAAATCCTTGCGCCCGGCCGAAGGCCGGCTATGCAGAGAAGCTTTAGTTAGCGAAGCCGGTTTGTTTATTCCATAGAGGAGAAAATCCATGCGCCCGGCCGAAGGCCGGCTACGCCGAAAAGAATTCTTTAGCACATCGGAAATAGGCTATTAGTTACAAAAAAAAAATTCAACTGAGTGGGCGGGGCGGTTTTTTGGGTCCAGAGGGCCCCACGGGCCTCAGCCCCCTTAAATTTTAATTATGGTTTTTTACTTTTTTTATTCTGAATCGGGTAGCATATTTTTTTTATTTTTTTTCGTACGCCCCGTAAAATGCACTTTTGCCCAGCTCGCTTAACAATGGACTTATTGATAGGCGAGTTCGGTGAACATTTTATTTCATGTTCGGGACCGGTCAATTGACCGCCTAGATCGTGCGATTTAACGCCTTTAGACTATTTTTTGTGGGGCTATGTTAAAGCTCATGTCTATACACACATGCCCGCTTCAATTGACGCATTGGAAGACACCATTGAAGCATTTATTCATGAGATACCGGCCGAAATGTTGGAAAGAGTATGCCAAAATTGGACTAAGCGGATGGACCATTTGAGGCGCAGTCACGGTCAACATTTGCATGAAATAATATTCAAACATTAATGGCGATTTCTTTTCTGAGAAATATGTTGCATAAATGTTACATGACCTACACAAAAGAGATAGAGCATGTAACATTTATGCAACATATTTCTCAGAAAAGAAATCGCCATAAATTATATGGACCGTACTATCGATTCAAATAAAGATTTCATACATTTTTTTGAAACTTTCCTATAGCTCTTAAAAAATCACCCATTATTTAATTTTGTAATTAGGTGCGTTTGAGTACTTATACAGTAAAATGCAGTAAATGAGTAAACTGAAAAATTTGCTTTCACCAAAAGCTGTTGTCCAAAAAAGTACGCGAACGCAAAATTTGTAAAAATTCGTAAAATAAAGGCAACAGCTGATGGCAAATAATTGAAGTGGCCCACGTGAAAAATATTGACACTTTTGACTACTTAACTCGTCTTCTTATCGGTACTCGATTAAATACTTTTTATAACACGAACATTTTTGGAAAATACAGACAAACTATTTTATGTAATCTTTCATATTTGTTTGTTTTTTTATTTTATTTGATTTTACTTATTTATAGCGGGTTAAATTATTTAAAAGAACATGAATAATTATTTTTTTTTTGCTATTGATAACTTAAGTACCCAAATACTTCACACTTTTACAACTCTAAAAAATTAACATAAAAAAACAAATTTTAAAAGTTTGTATTAAGCCAAATAAATGCTTCACAAACAAGTTTAATTAATTAATATAAATTCACTTTTTGTTTTGGTTTAATTTTTAAATCAACGCGAATAATCCGTTGTAAAGTGGACCGAGCCATGCCCAACTGCTGAGAACGGCGTTTTTGGGATGTTCTTGGGGACCTCTCAACACTGGCTCGTACGGCAGCGATATTCTCGGCCGATCGCCTTGGTCGACTTTTATTTGGCCTCTTCGGATTAGAAAGAGCCTCACCAGTCGAAAATTTTTCTTATAAACGCTTAATGGTGTTCTTAGAAGGCGCACTTCTCACTTTTTTTAATATTTTAAAAGCACGTTGAGTTTTCACAATTGACTTGTTCTGTTGAATGTAAATTTCAACTATTTCAGAGCGCTCGCGTCGCGTGTATTGTTGCATGGTAAAAATCTGCTTGGACTGACGCTTCAAACGCGGTATGTCATTAAGCGATCTGACATCTCTGTCAAAAGTTATGGCGTTGCCAGATGGGTCCGTCGAATATGGGCAACCCGTTATATGTATACAAGTATATATAAATGTTTATATATAAATATAACTTAAGTAAATGGTAAAATTCTTCTTTAACACGTCGGTATATACAACTATCAAATCGGTTAGACAATGGGTAATTTATGAGCAAAATACTCAAAAAATGGGCTAAAAAACATCAAAATTTTTATAAAAACCTAAATTTTAGGACTACCATACTTCCTATGGATATGACTTATATACCAAAATATCGGAAATTTTTATGAGTTATAACCGAAATACTGGGGTCTAATCACCGCATACGATATCGAGCAAAATTGATCGAAATTATTTATTGTGGTATCTTGAAACTCGATATCGAATGAAATGTATTGAATTTGAAATAATAGCATTCGACATCGAGTAACTCGACATTACATTTATCGAGTTTTCATTCGATACGCCAGTGTCTATCGTATGCAAAAAAATTCAATAGTTTATTCGATACAATAGTATCGAATGCGGTGATTAGACCCCTGAATTCCAAAAAATTACCCTTTTTATACCCTTCACCGAAGGTAAAAAAGGTATATATAACTGTTTTTTCTACAATATTGATCCTACACCCTATAAAGTATATATATTCTGGGCCCTTATGAAAACCGAAGTTCAAAACCGGTTGTCTCTTATTTTAAAAAATATTTACCAGTTTTATTTAGTTTTTGTTTAGTTGCTCTGTATTCTGCTCGCACAATGGTGAAGGGTATATAAGATTCGGCACAGCCGAATATAGCACTCTTACTTGCTATTTGTTACTCTTGTTTGTTTACCTTTTGAAACATGTGTTTTTGATAGACTAAATTTTACTGCAAAAATTTCTGCAGTAAAAATTTGTAAATACTCAGACAAGAACTGTCACTTTACGCTCTCAATTTGAGTTCTCATTAACTGTATTTTGTGTACTCGAACGCAATTTCGTCAAATGCAGTAAAGTTCAGTAAAAAATAGTAAAAACTTTTGTGTTCTCGAACGCAGCTATTATCATGCATTCAATGAAATTTTTTAGTAACCACTTTCGTTATTCACAACAGTATTTTAATTGTTGTCACCATATATAACATATTCATCACAGTGCCAAGCTATTGAACTTGCAGAAGAATTCTTCAAAACAGGCTTTTTTGTAATTGCCAGCAGTATGAGTTAAGCGACAGCTCTGACTTTGGCTTTGGTTTCTGGTACTACAATAACATTGTTGTGAGAAAAATGATATGAAGCAACAACATGAAAATGCCGAAAAATGTAAAAGAGAAGCAAAAAAATGTCTACAAATGTCCAGTACAGATAGTCATGTACTACACACTCTACCTCTACAACCCCTCACCAACAAACTTCGTCTGTCTGCCTTCCACTTGTCACATGTAAAAGGGGACTAATACACTCATACTTTTAAAAGTTGTCAGTGAGTGTTTCAATTTACGTTCAAGAAAACAGCTGATTTCAAGGTTGGTGAGCAAATTTTTCGTTTCTCTTTATAAATTTTTTTCTTGATGGCATCTTGAAAGTAAATTGCTCAAAAATTTAATGCAGCGTTCGTCACAACTATTAATTTTTGGAAATTTTGACAAACAGTATATGTAAAAGACTATCAAGAAAAACTTGAGCGTGTAACTGCAGTGCTATGTAGATTTTCAGAGTTTTTAAATATAAAATAATTGTCAACATTGCCACCACAGAACTTTTAAAAATGTCAACCAAGGTCTATCCAATAGGTCTGCTTAAGAAGCCAGATGTTTATTTGGTTTTTTCCTCAACGATATCAAGAGTTGTTTACATTTTCCTTATACGTGTATATTTTTGTTTACTTTTTTGGTTTTTTGCCACACATACATGCACACAAAACACATTTTTCCTTTTGTTTTGCCTATGCAGTAGTAAGATTTTGACAACGACGAGGAATTTTACACAAACAAAATGCCTGTTGTTTTTTGTATTGTTGTAGTAGTAAGCAGACCTATTGGATAGGCCTTGATGTCAACAAAGAAATAATATTTCCACACTCACAAACAGGGCTGCCAGATATGGCGATTTCTCGCCAAACGTGGCGATTTTGAAACGTGTTTGGCGATGGTATTTCCCATTTGGCGACTGGCGACTTTTATGGCGATTTCTGATATAACTGGCGATTAACTTGGCTATATTTACCATTTATATTATTTTGGTGATTTTGTTTAACAAGTTGTCATTTTTTGTTATCATATATATATATAAAAGTGAATGTATGTATATATATTTGTGCCTTATAGGAGGCCAAACCACTTGACCGATGAACTTGAAATTTTCACAGCATGTAACTGTGACCCTGGAAGAGACATTAGGCTATATAAAATTGTGACTGGGCAAAGGGGCGATGCCACGCCCATACAACCCAAAATTTAAATTCGTGTTATTTATGACATTTTTTTACCTACGGCGATAATATTTGGTATATTTGTTGTTGGCATGAACAGAAATACGTTAAATTAAAAAAGTGGGCGTGGCCCCGCCGCTTTATAGAAAAAGTAGAAAACGTTATATCTAATAAACTACTGAACCGATCGTCACTAAATTTTCACAGAAGGCTATTGTTCTGAATTAATGTGTCGTTGGGTTCAAAAAGGTGTGGTTGGACAAAGGGGCGGTGCCATATTTTTTTGTGGATGTCAATAATAAATATCTCATATTTTAAGAGCCGCTGCAAGCATTTTGTTGAACTTTTGGTAGTAGGATCTTCTGAGCCACAACATTGAAATAAAATAGCAGAGGTGGAAGTGGTACCCCCCATAGGATGCAAATATTAAATATCACGTTACTGAAGAACTATGATAGCTAGAGTCTTCAAACGTGGAAAAATCCACTATTATGGTAAATTTTAAAAGAAAAATGGGCGGGGTTGACCGAGGGAGAGTAATACCCCCCATAAAATTAAACTACTGAATGCCTCGGAATTCTCTTACTACGAAGCAGTTAATAATTTAATAAATAAATTTTTGTTAATACAGTGGTATCCCGGTTTAACGTATACTCAGTTTAACGAATTCGCGATTTAACGTACGGTCATATTTTTTCCATTGAGTACCTTATATTACGAACAAACAGCAAATTTTTGTACTCTATTTAACGAATGCAAAAATATTTGCATCCATTCTCTATTGTTTTTGTATACATTTTAACAATATTTTTAAAGCGATTTAACTGAAAACAACGAGTTAAGAGAAGTATTTTCTTTTCTTACACAGAAAGAAATGAAAATACTTGCTCTCCAAAATAAAAATTTGTACATTACAAATTAATTTTTTACTTTTGCTTACAAAACAAATGTTTGTTTTCTGTTTCAAATTTTACTTCAGTTTTTGTAAAGTTGACTTCAAAATGCCCAAAAGAAAACGTAAAATTCTTAAAGAAAAATTAAACATTTTGACGACTATGAAAAGGGCCTGCGACTAAGTGCTTTATCTAATAAATATCAGCTGCCAAAGTCATCAATATGCAAAATTATAAAATCAAAATGGAAACTTTTGAGCCAAATGGAAAAGACTTAATTCGGAAAGAATAAAAGGGCGTTAAAAACAGGTGAGTTTCCAAGAATGGAAACAGAATTGTTTAATTGGTTTCAAAACAAGAGGAAGGCGAATATTCCTATTATTGGTCCTATATTAATAGCAAAAGCCCTAGATTTACACAACAAAATTTATGGTGAAAAATTTTAGCCAGCCATGGCTGGTTCTGTAGATTCAAAAAATGCTATGGAATTCGTTTAATGAAGCAAAGTGGGGAGAAACTCTCTTCTAACAAAGAGTTAGTGCAGCCGTTTATATCTCCATATGTACTCATTTAATTGAAAATGATATAAAGTATTTATTTTTTGTTTGTGTTATGAATGGAAATAAACGAATTTACTTTGTTTTAATAAAGTATTGTTGTTTTATTAATAAAAATGTATTAAAAACAAGTTCGGGATGTAACGAATTTTCCGATATAACGAAAGGGCCTGACAATATATAATTCGTTAATCCGGGATACCACTGTATATATTTTAAATACTTATATATTTTATAACGATGGGGGTAGCGAAGCACACCGGGTTAAGCTAGTTACTAATATAAAAAAATATATTAAGTGAATTTTATATTCAGTCACTATATAATTCTAATAGTATGTAGGTCAAAACTCCAGTAACGAAATCGGTGAGGCTGAAGTGTACGATATAATAACCTATCTGTAGTATGAATAAATATAAATTTCTTTACACATGAATATTATATACATTAAATAATTACAGTAGTAGTTTCTTTTACTGGTTTAAGCAAAAACAAGTACTTAATGTTTGTTTAAATCACACTATGCAACAAAATTAAACTTTGATCGTGATTTTTGATGATTTATTTTTCTCTTTTTTTAGTGCGTAACTTTGTCATTTGTAATAGTACATCTTCAAAATTTTGCACACACATGCGTAATGATATAGGGAATAAAAATCCATAAAAAACTCAATTTTGAAATTTTTGCAGATAGGTTATTAGGTCTTTAAGATGACGATATATGATCTCCATTTTATTTTATTTAAAAAAAAATTACAGAAACAAAACAAAATTTACTTCGGCGACTTTTTTGTATTTTTTCTCAGTTTTTGGCAATTTTTGACTGAAAAATTATACTAGCGTTTTTTGTATGCAAAATTTAATTAAAAAAAAAAGAAAATTTTAGTGCTGGTTCACACTCTTCAAGTTTGGGCCGTCAAGTCTTCAGTTTTTAGGAGAGAGAGGAGAAGAAATGGCATTCTCTCTTCCCTTCTTTCCTAAAAGCTAAAGACTTGACGGCTAAAACTTGAACAGTGTGAACCAGCACTTACAAAAACTGAACAAAATCGATGTTTGGCGATTTTTGGCGATTTCTGACATCCGGTTTGGCGATGGAGCTCAAAAATATCTGACAACCTTGCTCACAAATGCTGTATTCTTGTTAATAGGTGCGTTCGAGAACCTAAAAGTTATTACTATTTTTACTATATCAGACACTCAAAGTTGTTAAGTTAACTCTATCTGACGGGTCTAAGGTTTTGGGTAAGTTCCTCGATTGTAAACTGTCTTGGAAAAAAATACTCAGGAGAGGATGAAAAGGGGACTCAATGGCTACTACACATGCATAAATTCCACTGGCTAATATGTCATGTTTTTATATATATACATAGATGTTATGGCAGAAAATTGTGTCAGTTGCAGACGGATCCTAGATCGAGTTTTCTAGAGATTTCTGTTATATTTTAAAACATACTACTATGTACTTATGTATTTTAAATGAGTTTTTAACATATTGTAAGTAGTATACGCAAATATTTAATTTTATTATTTGCTAAACCTATATTCGGCGCTCCTCTAATATATACTCTTTTTCCTTCGGTGAAAGGTATACAAAATTGTAAACAGGACTTACGATCAAATTAACAGTACATTTTAACAATTTTGACTTTTCTTCGGGTGGTTACTGGTATGCCGCGTCGCACATTTTTACAAAAAATTAGTTATAACTCAATTCTATATTCATAATAAATACAATACATATATAAGAAGATATCGAGCCCTAACATTGCCTTATATCCACAATCTAAGGATTTTTATTGCACAACGAAAAGAAGTCCAATAAACTGTGAAATGTGTTGGCAACAATGTACGATGTTATTTTGCTTTAAAGTTTATTTTTTTTTTTTAATAAGAGTTGCGCCATATTTTCATTAAAACCATTATGCCATTTATTGAATAATATAGGGCAATATAGAAATAATATGGCGAATAATATATACATACAATAATATTGTAAGTGGATGGGTCGCCTTAGTCCTTGTCAATATTATGAAACGTTTGTTGCGAAGCATTTGAGTTTGTTAATGAAAGGGGAAAGACGAGTAGAAAAGAGTACTTTGTTTCGTGTACAAGTAGTTTTTGTGAGTTTGGAATTTGCAGCGCTAAATAACTTGTCAATTCGCTGAAACGAATAATGGCTTAGTTTGACGGTTGTCGAGTTGGTTAAAGCAAAATCAAAAAATTTTTATTTTTTCAAGTTGACTACTAAGTCTTTCAATTAGATTGTACTGTGTGTGCTGGAGTCTATTGATCAGCTGTCAAAATTAATATTTGTAGTTTTCTTTTACAAAAAAAGTTAAGTATTTTAAAAATTGTCTTTTATTTCATTAAATTTTAAAATTAATTTGAAGTCTTTCAACTCAGTTGATGAAGTGTGTGGCCAAGCATCAATTCAGTTGAAAGACAAAGTGACAATTGAATTGAAAAGTGTATGGGGCGCATAAAACTAACATCATATTAGTGTTAAAGTTACACAGCCTTTACATTTGACAGTACTGGCAAGACAGTAAGAAAACACATATTAGTAGCCAAAAACACTACTCACTGTCTTCGTGACGTAGGCGTCCAGACAGTAGTTAATAGGGCCCATACACAATACCATCATAATTGTGCAATCAAGTGATTGTGCAATTAAGCTTGAAGCACACAATACACCAGCATGCTGGTGCAAAATTAATTTTTACCAAAAAATTTATGGAAAAGGTCGTAATGAATGACGACAACATTTTCTATCATTTTATTGTAGCATTGGTTTTTGTAACCCACATTTGCAGTATTCCGTACTTTTAACTTTCCATAGGCAAGGCATTCCCCCTTTTGCTAACAAAACTTTAGATTACTGTTATAGGGCCCATACATAACACCATCATGACTGTGCAATCAAGTGATTGTGCCAGCTGATTGACCGTGTATGAGCTTGTGGTGTGATTGTATCAGCTGCTGGTGCTTTATCAGAAATAGTTTGATATTTTTTTGATTGCACCAGCATGATTGAATCGTGTGTTCTAAAGTTAGCTCATAAAAGTTAAATCGTCAAGGCATAAACATCAAAAAATAAAAAATTTTAATTATGAATGCCAGAAAAAAATGTTTTGGGGAGAAATTCTCGAACTTTATAAAACAATGCCTTGCCTATGGAAAGTTAAAAGTACGGAATACTGCAAATGTGGATTAAAAACCAATGCTACAATAAAATGATAAAACATCTTGTCGCCGTTCATTACGACCTTTTCCTTACATGTTTTGGTAAAAAATGAATTTTGAACCAGCATGCTGGTGTATTGTGTGCTTCAACCTTAATTGAACAATCACTTTATTGCACAATTATGATGGTATTGTGTATGGGCCCTATTAGCAAATGTCAAATCACTGTCCAATTTTACTGTCTACAAAATTTACTAGTAGACAAGACAGTTGGAAAAGTGTGCATGTATTAGTGAAAACCCAACAAACCAAAAAGATTTAGAAATAACTTGTAGCAAGTTTTCTAGCATAAGCCTAAAGCTTAGAAAAGTGCTGTGAGTACTATTATAAAAAGCTTATAAACAATTATTTAATAATGAAAACTGATCTCTTGCGATAATATTACTTGTATATAATATAATGTAAGTTAAGAAGTCTAATATTAGAACAAGCTTACAGAAAAATACTTTTCTAAACTTTAATAAGATTGATTACATACTTTACGAGCATTCTGTTTAAATTTATATGACCTATTTACAAAAAGATTTCTACTTATGTAAAATTTTATCACTTTTTTACAATTGTGCACTGTTTAAAACAATTTAAAACACTTCACTCTTCGAACCAAACACAAAGACTGAAAACTTTAACTAATAATACAAAATTAAGGCACGCGTCATATAACGGGACATCATTCTCAAAAACACATACAAAACTATAGCGAGAATAAGTCATTTGTAATCATATTTGTTGTCATGTTGTAGAAAATCTCTTATGATAAGCTTGTTCTACAACTCATTTACATTTTTCTCTGTTTTGGTCTGTTGGGAATGTTTGCATGTATTGCTACTGTCTTGCCAGTACTGGCAAATGTAAACGCCAAGTTAAGCATTTGATGTCAGTTGTAGACTGCTTGTTACAGTACGGTACGGGCACCGGTACGGGTCGTTCGACTAACACGCCCTTAAAACTTAGTTGCAAGGTATATTTATAGCAGGTAGCCGCGAGATTACAACAATTGTACAATAAAACAGGGCTTTTTATTGTTGTTTTGTGATACGAACTGTCAAACAGCAAAGGGGTTGATAAGAGACAAAAAAGAAAAAAACTTGTTTACAATACAACATTTGACAGTTCGTATCACAAAACAAGCAAATAAAAAATAAGCAGCTGGCTTTCCGAGACTACCGCTATAAATATACCTTGCTTAGTTGATTAATTCCTACTACAGTTATATTACAACTATGACTGCATTTTCCACATTAGTTCCATCACTGATTATATTTTTTGCAATACAGCGATAATTGTAAAATTCAATCAGAAGTCGTCACATATTTTATTTGAAGAAATATTGCAAAAATGCCTTCTAAAGCTGTTTGTGTTATTAATGGTGATGCAAAGGGTACCGTATTCTTCGAGCAAGCTGTAAGTACCTTTAAAACTTGTATTTGTTTCGTTTATACTTATTTTTTTACAATTAATATGCATAGAAAAATTCTATAAAAGATTAAAGGTCAAGTGTGTACATATACATAATTTTGTACGTGTATGTTTGTGTGTACGATAAGCCGATGGCATAAAGTGCCGGTTGTATTGTAGAGCAGAGGAAAAGTCCATAGTCATGTGTGCTTGAATTTAATTGTGGTAGAAAAGGTACTCTAGAAAATAATCCTATAAGTACCTATATTGTTTTTAATTAATCTATTTGTGGTTTATTAATTATGCAATGATCTGGAATTGAATTCCAGCTAGAATTTGGGTAATAATTTATTGTAAAAGTAACCTTAATGAATCGCTCAGATCACGACGAATAAAAACTGATTTCTCAATTGAGTGGCTGAAGAAATCAAAATTTTTAGGGCTTAAGTCCAGTTTACCAACGCAGCTCCAAATAAAAAAAAAAGTACATAGGGTTATAGAAAATTGAAAAATAAGAAGAAAAAATAAAATGACAAAATTCTCGGAAACGCATAGTTTCAGAGTTATGGACCTTTGAAGTTTTCATATAAATCTGCGATTTCCCACTACATTTTTGAACGTATATAGCCAATATTGGTATCATTTAAAAGCTTTTGAATAAATTTTTCTAGATATAAACATTTTATTTAAAAATGTTTAATCCATTAAGGAGCCGGCTATGCGGAGAAGATTTATTTAGCGAAGCCGGTGTTTGTTATACCATAGAGGAGAAAATCCCTGCGCCCGGCCGAAGGCCGGCTATGCAGAGAAGCTTTAGTTAGCGAAGCCGGTATTTGTCATACCATAGAGGAGAAAATCCTTGTGCCCGGCCGAAGGCCGGCTATGCAGAGAAGCTTTATTTAGAGAAGCTGGGGTTTATTTAATTACATTTTTATTACCTAGTGCACTTCCGTAACATTTTGATATAAATTTTGTAAAAACTGTATTAGGAGCTAAAGAGTTAAAAAGTTTTTAATAAATTTAGCATTTCCAGAAAGATCTGTTCAAATGCTTTCAAATAATACCAATATTGGCCATATACGTTCAGAAATGTAGAGGGAAATCGGAAGTTTATATGAAAACTTCAGAGGTCCATAACTCGGAAACTATGCGTTTCCGAGAATTTTGCCATTTTATTTTTTCTTCTTATTTTTCGATTTTCTATTACCCTATGTACTTTTTTTTTTATTTGGAGCTGCGTTGGTAAACTGGACTTGTTCCATTTTTAGTTACTTAAGCAAAAGTTCTCCTTTATATCTTTTCTTGAAATCGGAGCTTAGTGCTGGTTTCATTGAACTCATTTTTGTACATTAAAACCGAAAATCGATGTCAGTTACCTTGTTTTTTTTTCGGAAAATGGAGTTACATAGTTTTTTAAAAAAACTTTTTTTTAAATTTATTTTTGGCTTAAGTCCAGTTTACCAACGCAGCTCCAAATAAAAAAAAAAGTACATAGGGTTATAGAAAATTGAAAAATAAGAAGAAAAAATAAAATGACAAAATTCTCGGAAACGCATAGTTTCAGAGTTATGGACCTTTGAAGTTTTCATATAAATCTGCGATTTCCCACTACATTTTTGAACGTATATAGCCAATATTGGTATCATTTAAAAGCTTTTGAATAAATTTTTCTAGATATAAACATTTTATTTAAAAATGTTTAATCCATTAAGGAGCCGGCTATGCGGAGAAGATTTATTTAGCGAAGCCGGTGTTTGTTATACCATAGAGGAGAAAATCCCTGCGCCCGGCCGAAGGCCGGCTATGCAGAGAAGCTTTAGTTAGCGAAGCCGGTATTTGTCATACCATAGAGGAGAAAATCCTTGTGCCCGGCCGAAGGCCGGCTATGCAGAGAAGCTTTATTTAGAGAAGCTGGGGTTTATTTAATTACATTTTTATTACCTAGTGCACTTCCGTAACATTTTGATATAAATTTTGTAAAAACTGTATTAGGAGCTAAAGAGTTAAAAAGTTTTTAATAAATTTAGCATTTCCAGAAAGATCTGTTCAAATGCTTTCAAATAATACCAATATTGGCCATATACGTTCAGAAATGTAGAGGGAAATCGGAAGTTTATATGAAAACTTCAGAGGTCCATAACTCGGAAACTATGCGTTTCCGAGAATTTTGCCATTTTATTTTTTCTTCTTATTTTTCGATTTTCTATTACCCTATGTACTTTTTTTTTTATTTGGAGCTGCGTTGGTAAACTGGACTTGTTCCGTAATATGCATAAGCTGGCTTAAGCTACTGTCAAAAATTAGCAAAAAAATTAAAAAAAAGCAGTTAAAAAAACGAAAATAAAATCAAAAATTATTTTATTCCGTACGGAAAGTGCGATCTGTTTCGTTTCTTGCTCAAGCAAATGCCAGTTTCATAAAATTAACCACATGTATTCGCACAATTGCTTTAGCCAACTTAAGCATATTATAGTCGGTCCTTTACTATTTGACTCAGCACGTTAATTTAGTCGTTTTTTACAAAGATATGGCGTTACCCAGTTTTTCCAAAAAATATTTTCCTTTTATTATCTAGGTATATACTATATACAAATTTTGTGCAGTGTATGTGCTCCTAAAACCCATAAGCCGCTTAACCAATTATCAACAAACTTGGACAACAAATTATTTTAGTCGGGAGCCAGGTTTCTTTTAAGTTTAATCTCGATGGCTGTTGTGATACTTAAATTTTTTTTACTTATGGTACGATTTGGCAAAAATTCAAAAAAATACATATTTATTAAACAAAAAATAATTTCCTGATAAAATTTTGACCCGGGAGATAGCGCTGGGGTCAAGTTATTAACAAAATTCTCCAGTATTTAATTTGTTATTTTTTTTTTTTTAAATCCAGAGCAGAGCCGCGACCAAACAGCTAGTTCTTTATATATGGGGGATTTCATGTCAAGTGACCCAATTTTGAAATCGATGTCTTCCGATTTGGATGAAATTTGCACAAAGGTTAGTCCTATTGGATAGTAGTTTAGACACAAATTTTCAACAAGATCGGTCTAGAAGTTTCTGAGTTAGTGGGGGTCAAAATTTGACATTTTGGCCATACAGGTGTTCTTTCTTATCCATGTTACTTATTACCTATTGGTGTTAGCAAAATTTGTCCCAAGTAGCTTCGATAGCTAGTTGATCCATCTTTTGAAAATTTTTTTTTTGTTTTTTAAAAAATTTTTTTTTTATTTTTTTTTTTTAAATTTAAAAATTTTTTTTTTTTTTTTTAGCGGGAATGTTTTTTTTTTTTTTTTTTTTTTTTTGCTCAAAAGAAAGCTTATGTCTTTTCCTTTAAGGTAGTTTTGGTCGCTTTTTGGGATGCGAGTGGCTTATGTATAAAAAAAAATAATTTCTAACTCTAGACAAGGGTTTTCCAATTTTTAGCATATGCAGTGTTCTTTCCCATCCATGTAACTTATTACGTATTGGTGTTAGCAAAATTTGTCCCAAGTAACTTCGATAGCAATTTGATCAATATTTTGAAAAAAAAAAAAAAATTTTTGTTGTTTTAAAAAATTTTTTAAAACTTTTTTTAAATTTAAAAATTTTTATGTAAATTTTTTTTTTTACATTTTTTTTTTTATTCGGAATGTTTTTTTTTTTTTTTTTTTGCTCAAAAGAAAGCTTATGTCTTTTCCTTTAAGGTATTTTTGGTCGCTTTTTGGGATGCGAGTGGCTTATGTATAAAAAAAAATAATTTCTAACTCTAGACGAGGGTTTTCAATTTTATTTTGAATTTTTTCCTATTTGTGTTTAAGTGTTTCTAAAGCCTTAAAAATAAAACGTAGTCAAAGAAACTAGACAAATAAACCTTTCCGACGGTATGTTACAAACCCAATTATTATTTTATACCTTCGATACTGTAATGCCCACAATATGTTAATTAATAAAAAAAACTGATTTTATTCCTGGGATTAACATTATTACAGTATCGAAAGTATAAAATAATAATTGGGTTTGTAACATACCGTCGGAAAGGTTAATTTGTCTAGTTTCTTTGCATACGTTTTATTTTTAAGGCTTTAGAAACACTTAAACACAAATAGGAAAAAATTCAAAATAAAATTGAAAACCCTCGTCTAGAGTTAGAAATTATTTTTTTTTATACATAAGCCACTCGCATCCCAAAAAGCGACCAAAACCACCTTAAAGGAAAAGAAATAAGCTTTCTTTTGAGCAAAAAAAAAAAAAAAAAACATTCCGGATAAAAAAAAAATATAAAAAAAAAATTTTACATTAAAAAAAAAAATTTTAAATTTAAAAAAAAGTTTTAAAAAATTTTTTAAAAAAACAAAAATTTTATTTTTCAAAATATTGATCAAATTGCTATCGAAGTTACTTGGGACAAATTTTGCTAACACCAATACGTAATAAGTTACATGGATGGGAAAGAACACTGCATATGCTAAAAATTGAAAAACCCTTGTCTAGAGTTAGAAATTATTTTTTTTTATACATAAGCCACTCGCATCCCAAAATGCGACCAAAACTACCTTAAAGGAAAAGACATAAGCTTTCTTTTGAGCAAAACAAAAAAAAAAAAAAAAACCCGGATAAAAAAAAAATTTTACATTAAAAAAAATTTTTAAATTTAAAAAAAAAGTTTAAAAAAATTTTTTTAAAAAACAAAAATTTTGTTTTTCAAAATATTGATCAAATTGCTATCGAAGTTACTTGGGACAAATTTTGCTAACACCAATACGTAATAAGTTACATGGATGGGAAAGAACACTGCATATGCTAAAAATTGAAAAACCCTCGTCTAGAGTTAGAAATTATTTTTTTTTATACATAAGCCACTCGCATCCCAAAAAGCGACCAAAACTACCTTAAAGGAAAAGACATAAGCTTTCTTTTGAGCAAAAAAAAAAAAAAAAAAAAAAAAAATCATTCCCGCTAAAAAAAAAAAAAAAATTTTTGAATTTAAAAAAAAAAATAAAAAAAAAATTTTTAAAAAAACAAAAAAAAAATTTTTCAAAAGATGGATCAACTAGCTATCGAAGCTACTTGGGACAAATTTTGCTAACACCAATAGGTAATAAGTAACATGGATAAGAAAGAACACCTGTATGGCCAAAATGTCAAATTTTGACCCCCACTAACTCAGAAACTTTTAGACCGATCTTGTTGAAAATTTGTGTCTAAACTACTATCCAATAGGACTAACCTTGGTGCAAATTTCATCCAAATCGGAAGACATCGATTTCAAAATTGGGTCACTTGACATGAAATCCCCCATATGTATAAGTATATCAAAAATGAGCCGAGTTTTTGTCTGTTTTTATGCATAAACTTTATTAAAAGGTCTACCTACCCCTTATGCATAAAATTTTAACTAACTTTATTTTATGTGTCTCCGTTTGATGAACATTTGACATTGAGAAGATCGTGAAGGTTGCAGAAAACTATAATTTCAAAATGTTATCAGTATTGAATATCGTATTTAGTTAAAAATCGATTGTTTAATTTCTAACGGCCAGCTTCACCAAGTTCAGTTAAAACTAGCTATTACTCCAGTTAACAATACGTTTTTACAGCTATAACTTGTAGTTAATTATAACTGAACTTGTTAAAATTGGCCGTAAGTTTAATTTAAAAAAAATAAAGAAATTTAGTTTGTTTTTGTTTTAAGAAATAAAATTGGTTTCTTTCCCAGAGAAAAAAACAATTCTTGAATTTTAGAAAAATTTCCTTTATTCTAAGAAAAAATCAGGTATTCTCATATTTTAAAAAAATGTATAAATTTTATTAATAAAAAACTCCCTTTTGTTAAAAATAAAAAAAATAAAAACATATTAAAAATTGACCCCCATCAGCTAAGAGGGCCCGCCTTTAAGGGTCGCCATTTATTTTGATCCTAAAGTTTTAGTTCGTTTTGTTATCTTAATGAATAATGCTATTGCAGTAAAATTGGATATGTCATAGTGTTAAAAGACAAGAAACCACAGAGTCAAATGTCAAGAAGACCGGTCCATAATTTACCATAGGCCCCATATAAAGCCCATTCTCGTAAAACAATTTAGTACTTAAAACCTTAACGAATAATGCTATTGTAGTTAAATTTGGCTTGTACTAGTTTTAAAAGATATTGTGGTAAAATCTACTCCAATTTGTTTTTATATCGCCAGAAATAACAAAATACAATTTTGCGGTGCATATATTCCATAAGTCCCATTTAATTCTTTTCAAATCGTACAA
This sequence comes from Pollenia angustigena, assembly GCA_930367215.1. Classification (NCBI taxonomy): domain Eukaryota; kingdom Metazoa; phylum Arthropoda; class Insecta; order Diptera; family Polleniidae; genus Pollenia; species Pollenia angustigena. The sequence goes on from OV884058.1 coordinate 48,996,119, forward strand.
AACCCTAAAAAAATTTCACTACTGTATAGAAATTTGGTATAATATAGGTTTTATAATAATGGAGGGTATTAAAGATTCGGCACAGCGGAATATAGCACATTAACTTTTTTTTATTAAAAAATCTTTGAAAAAAAGTTTTTTATTTGATCTTCAGCTTCTTAGAAAAATAAATAAATTATAAAATGTTTTTTTTAGAACGAAAATTCTCCAGTTAAAGTAACTGGCGAAATTAATGGTTTGTCCAAAGGTCTACATGGTTTCCATGTTCACGAATTTGGCGATAACACTAACGGTTGCACCTCTGCTGGTCCCCATTTCAATCCCAGTGGCAAGGAACATGGTGCACCATGCGATGAAAACAGACATGTAGGTGACTTGGGCAACATTGAGGCCAGTGGTGACGGACCAACTAAGGTAAGTTTTATATATAATCACCCTTATCGTGTTTGGCGTATTTAAAATACGCCTACGACTGTTTGGTAATAGATTAAAGAGAACGTGAACTTATTTCCTTTATTCTATTACCAAACAGTCGTAGGCGTATTTTAAATACGCCAAACACGATAAGGGTGAATATGCTTTAAAATACATACATACATATGTATATTCTTTAAAAACGTTTTTTTTTTATTTTTCAAATAGGTTGATATTTCTGATAAACAAATTAGTTTATTTGGTTCAAACAGCATTTTGGGTCGTACCGTTGTTGTACATGCCGATCCCGATGACTTGGGCAAAGGCGGTCACGAACTGAGCAAGAGTACTGGTAACGCTGGTGCTCGTATTGGCTGCGGTGTTATTGGCATTGCTAAAATTTAAGTGAAAGCTGATCAACCAACATGTTTCCATAATAAAAACAGAGCTGTTTTTTTAGTTTCTTAACTTTTGTTAACTTTTAAGGGTTTGTTTAATATAATGAATATTAAATTTCAACTTGCTAAATATACCATGCACACATTTATAAAATGCTTATATGTATGTATATTCCTTTGTAATCAATTGATTTAAATAAATAACCAGATACCGGTGAATTGAAAACATTACATTTGTTTTTAATTGATTATTATGTAGTTTGTAGAACACGAGCGCCTACTCGTCCGTTCAACTTGCATTTAAAACAAAAACAAAATTTCGAATTTGTTTTTGTCTATAAACGCCACATATGGGCATTTCCGTCAAAAGGTCCACCGTTACCGAAAATTTAAAAGTTATTAAAAGCTGATTATTTTACGATATTGTTATAGAGAAATACTTAGATTTTACTAATTTGATAAATTTACTCATAAATTTGTTCACTTAGATGAACAATCAGACTGCAAATTTGTGCAAACGTAATTTATTATGTGTGAGAATGTTTTATTGTATGTTTTCTTTAATATTATCTTCCTTAAAAGAGGTGATATTGTTCCAAAAAAAAATTTCTTACATGGTCTGTTATCTAAGGAAGAGTTCAAAGAGCAATATGCTATTCGGATTAACGATAAATTTTTATTTTATTTTGATCATTATTCAGTTAAATTATTACGGAAAAAATTTCACGTTCGAAATGTCACGTATCGACCCAGATTTTGGCTTAAAAAAAAGAACATAAAGAAGATTTTGGAATCAAACGAAGACATTTTAATGTTACATTGCTACTTAAAATTCTGAAAGTAGTTTGACTAAAAAATTGTGCCAGGTTCCGCTGAATTACGCCTTTTTATACATGGCCAAAAAAACTACTTCTGTTTTTTTCACGTTCGAACCGCTACTTCTTTTGCCATTATCTTTGACCTAGAATCGCGCCCTCCATAAACTTTAGCATAGATAACAGTGCTTTCTTATTACTTTAATTTAAGGGTTAAGAAAACGTAAAAATATTTTTTGCTTAAAAAGTTATTGTATTTTTGATGCGTACGACTGTCACGTTCAACACTGGAATTACCCATATGTTTTTTATATTAAAAAAAAACGTCGGGAAATTCGGGCACATTTTTTGAATTTCTCAAATTGAAATAAAACATTTTGTCATGAGATTATTTTAATTTTGAATTTACTCGTTTAGTTCCAAGACTAATTCATTTTTCAGGTGGCGTTGAAAGCACAGCTGTGCTCCTTTTTTAAATTAGAGGAATGTCAAAAGTTACTTGTGTTTTTGACATATCGGCCAACGAAAGCAGCGTTACCGTTGTGATACTAAAGTATCCATTTGACCCTTTTTCGACGGTGTTGATACCTTTTATGACCCTTTTTTAAATTATACTTTTGTATCATTATCACTTATTTTGTGACACTTTTTGACCCTTTTATGGAAATAGCTCTCACATTTTGTTTTTTGTCAACACAGCGGATCAGAAGTGCTAAACAAATGTTTTCGAAATAAGCATTGCTTGATATGGAACAGGTTGGTTGGTTGGTTATCGTGGTAGCACGCAAAGGTCCAGGCGTGCAGCAAGTAGAGCCGACAGTGGCCCCGTTTTGACACCACACAACTCGTCAAGAAATTGGAACCCCCCGATCAGACTTGAACCAGGGGGGCAATGCCGAGGTGGCTAGAGCCAGCCCGTTGCGTTGAGATATTTCAGCAGGCTGTTGAGTCCCACCCGCGATATCTCCGAGAGTCCCCGTAGAAGGTAATCCCCAAATAATCTATGTCGCGTTGAGTTAAACGCCGGGCAATCACATAGGAGATGAAATACTGTCTCCTCAGTTCCAGGTTCCCTGCAGCTGCGGCAGCATTCATTGAAAGGGAGGCCGAGTCTCATAGCGTGCTTACCAATCGTCCAGTGACCAGTAAGCACGTATGTAAGTCTCGACACGTCCTTCCGACTGAAGTTGAGAAGTCGCTCAGAGCGACCTATGTCATATGTGGGCCACGTTTCCCTGGTAGCCCTGCAGCCATCTAGTTTCCTCCATTTATTGTCAGCCATATCCAAATAGTGCCTGAAGATTTCGCTCCTGATAGTTCCCAGGGGTGTTGCGACTGACACCACCTGTGAAATATCAAGAGCTGCTCCAGTTTTGGCCAGCCCATCCGCCTGTTCATTGCCGTAATGGTCCCTATGCGCAGGGATCCAGATTAAGGTAATGTCAGATAGGCTGCCCAATCTGGACAGTTCTTCCTTGCACTGGTTGACAAGGATGGATGTTGTCTTATGCGAGCTCAGTGACATCAGAGCCGCCTGGCTATCAACGAAGATGCCAATTTTGCCGCTGATGTTCCTGCTGTATAGTGTTCTGCATGCCTCTCTGATCGCCAGTATTTCAGCCTGAAATACGCTGGCCCAATCTGGCAGACGAAAAGAGAGGTTCACATGTAGTTCCTCCGAGAAGACCCCGGAGCCGACACCACAAGTCATCTTTGACCCATCTGTGTAGACCCTTGTGCGGTATTCATCAGCCAGGATTCCCCCACTCCATTCCCGTCTTGACGGAAATATGACCCTGAATTTCCTATCAAAGTCCATGCGGGGTATCATATAGTCCGTCGGTCGTTTCAGAGATGTTGGTTGCCTATGTAAGATCCCTGCATGACCGTACGTCCTCGCCTTCCAACATCCCGATGCAGAGAGCCTAACCGCGCTATTTACGGATATGGCCATAAGGTGTATTTCAATTGGAACAAGGTGCAGCATAGTGTTCAGAGCCTCTGAAGGACTAGTGCGTAGAGCGCCTGTTACTCCAATGCAGGCTGATCTTTGTACTCTGCCCAGCTGAACCACGATGTACTTCTTGCCCGTCGCGGTCCACCATACCAGAGATCCATATGTAAGAATGGGCCGTACTATTGCCGTGTATAGCCATTTGACCAGTCTAGGATTAAGGCCCCACCTGGTGCCAAACATTCTACGGCAGGCGTAATAAGCCACCGTAGCCTTCCTGACCCTGTGCTGAGTATTCAATTCCCATGATAGTTTCGAGTCCAGGATAATTCCCAGATATTTCGCGTGATTCGACAGGGGAAGTTCGCAACCCCCCAGCCGTGGCAGTCTGAAAGCCGGAATCTTCGTCCTTCTGGTGAACAGTACTAGTTCCGTTTTGCTTGGGTTCACTCCCAGTCCGCACTCAGCGGCCCAGTTGCTGAGCGCCCCCAACGCACCGGACATAATGTCACTCATCACATCCAGAAACGCACCAGATACTAGTAACACCACGTCATCCGCATAGGCCACCGTCTTGATGCCCCTGTTATCCAGACCAGTAAGAATCGAGTTAACAACGATGAGCCAGAGCAGAGGAGAGATCACCCCACCTTGGGGTGTACCCCTACTAACCTTCTTTGACCGCACGCTGTTGCCAAGACATGATGTGACGATCCTTGACCTCAACATGTTCACTAACCATCTGATGATGTACTCCTGGACATCCAGATCAGTTAGAGCCCGTTCGATCGCAATGATCGTGACGTTGTTAAAAGCGCCCTCAATATCCAGGAAGGCGGCCATGGTAAATTGCTTATATTCCAGTGATCGTTCTATGGCCCCTACTACCTCGTGAAGCGCCGTCCGTAGACCGACCCTTAAGGTAGGCATGTTGGCTACATGAGAGTCGTGATGTACCCTCCAGTCCATGCCTTATATGTGAGTCCAGAAGTCTTTCCAGAGTTTTGAGCAGAAAAGATGATAGACTGATTGGACGAAAGTCCCCCGCAGTCTCATGATTACTCTTTCCAATTTTGGGTATAAAAACCACCTTTACTCTCCTCCAATTAGCCGGAACATAATTGAGGGATAGGCAGAGTCTATACATTAGCCTCAGCCAGGGAGTGACATATCTCCGTGCGCTCTGCAGCATCCTAGGAAAAATGCCATCAGGTCCTGGGGATTTATATGGGGCAAAACTACCGATCGCCCATTGGATTCTTTCCTCCGAAATTATATTTTCGTCAATTTCGGAGAACGAATCATCGTATACTGGTTCCCCATCAGTAGCGTCCGCGCAACCAGGGAAATGAGTATTAAGTAGAATGTCAAGTGTTTCCTCCGACGATTCCGACCAGGTATCATCCGTTCTCTTGACATAAGTTGGGTTCGAGTGGCCCTTGGCCAAAACTCTGCTAAGTCTGGCAGATTCTTTGGTATTATCTATTGATTCGCAGAAGTTCCTCCATGATCTTCTTTTTGCGACCGATATTGCCTTTTTATATGCCCTCTGTTTTTCGCGGTATTCCTGAAACGAATTACTGGCATAGCACGTATTGAAAGCCCTACGGGCCTCTCTTCTTAGAGCCGAGAGTTCCGAGTTCCACCAGGGAGGGAAGCTCATTCCGGTCCTTGTGATGGGGCAGGAGATTTCAAACGCCCTAGTAAGGGCGCCACTGAAGGTCTCCTCCACCCCCTCGAGTGCAGAGATTGAATCCCGAATCACCGGCATTCTCCTGAGTCTACGTTCAAGAATTCCGTTAAACTTAGCCCAGTCCGTTCGTCTCGGATTTCTAAAGCTCAGTTTCTCGGTATTAACTATGTGTCCAATGTCGAAGAGTATCCAGTTGTGGTCCGAGAAGGACCTGCTACTCGATACCCCCCACCTATCAACTGATAAATTAGACCTGTCGTTCATAAGCGTTAAATCTAGAACCTCTTCCCAACCATTGAAATTACCTGAACTAGGAAATCTAAATGTTGGCCTAGAGCCAGAGTTACAAATGGTAATTTTGTTATTATTTATGAAATCTAATAGACACTCACCTCTATTGTTGATTTCACTGCTGCCCCAGATGGTGTGCCTGGCGTTGGCATCACATCCAAGAATGAAGTCCTCCTTGGCGCCTGAAGAGGATAGGAGCGCCCGTACCTCGTCTGGAGGGGCGTCTTTGTCATGTGCCATATAGCATGAGGCAATCAAAAAACTTCTTTTGTCCGCCATCTCGACCCTTGCAACTGAAAGGTCCGCTGAGCTAAGCTGTGAACAGAAGAAGATATTAATGTGTTTTTTCGCAACAAGACATGCTCTTGGCCTACCCTTGTCCTTTGCGTACAGTATATTATATGTTTTGGCCGGGAACCCTTTCACCATTCCGTTTACCGTCCAGGGTTCCTGAACCAGCGCTATGTCGAGGTCCTTCTCGGCTAGGAGGACCCCGAGGTTGTCGGAAGCACATCTCGAGTGCTGCAGATTAATCTGCACGACTCTCAATGCCATCGGGTGGCTTCTCCTCCGACTCGGAGAGCTGCATATCGGTGAGCAAGTTGTGGGCGACCTCGACCTCATCCTTTTCACCACTCGCCGAGCTTGTTGGGCGGAACACCTTTACCCTAGCGTCCCGCACACCAAAGAAGAGCTTCAGGCCTGCCTTCTCGAGCTCCGTTGAGCCTTCCTCCGTGATGGCAAGCGTAAGGCACGTACTGTTATCCCCGTAATCTTCGGCCCGGATAATAGTCCACTCTTTCATCGGGATACTGGGGTTCTGTCTCCTCAGACATCCCAGTATTTTCTGACCGTCAGAACCTACCTTCGGTAACCAAATCTTTGCCCGTGGTCTCATTGGAATTTCCTCGGCGGGGATCAGCTTAAGACTTAAGCCATCCCATGCATCGCTTATCTTAGCGATACACTTGCCTAAGAAGTCCTTTGAGAAGACGTCCAGACATTTGATTACCCTGTAGCCCCGGTGAATCTCACCGGAGTCAAAACGAGGTGCAGGACTATCCACATTGGTGAGGACGTGCTCCATGACGAGCTCAGCCAATTTGGATTCGATTGCACCCCATTCTGTTACCACAGGGGTAAGATGACCACTCTTGTCGTTCGCCAAGGCCATCAATAGGTGATCCTTTACAACCTCATTAAAGGGTCTCCTGGTGGTTGCAGAGCTCGATGGTCCCGGAGTGATCGTGTTATCACGGATCTTCCTCCGTTTTGGCGGCTTTTCACTCTCTGCCTGAGAGCGATTCCGCTTGGACCCTTCTTGAGCAGCATTAGATGAGCTGGGCATGTTGTCCTTAAACTTAAGGTACTCTTCTACCACAGCCTGATATTTAACACGATCTTCCTCATCGCGTTCGTGTGGGGTACCATTCGCAGCGTTCTTAGCAATCTTGCCAAGAATGAATTGCGCCTTGTTATATTTTTGCCTGAGGATATCACCAGGACTTCTCCTCTTTTTTATATTTGTTTTTGTTTTCTCACCCGGTTGTCCATCAGACTTGACGGTCGGTTGGGTGAGCTTTGATTCGCTTTTCGTGGGCAGTGGCGTGCTCTGGCTGTCACCCACACTGCCGGAGAGTCCGATCAAGGTCTCTTGACTAGAGGCCAGAAGATCGTCCTCAGATGAGAGATTTGTCTCATCTTGTTTTTTTTTAAATTTTTCTTTGGTAAATAAGGTTTTCTTCATTTTGTTCCCACGAGTAGGCACGTAAGGGGATGGACCATCCATGCAGTGACGGCGTACATGGACTAGACTACAACTTACAACCGGCCCGTGTCCTAGCACCGGAGGGGAGCTGTTAGCGACTAGTCCTCTTTAACCACTAACTAGTCATTCAGGTTCTCGGCACTGCTACCAACCACCTTAACCTTACAAGTGGGGGAGAAGGGATGGGGATCAGAGGGGATATGAAGGGAAAGAGGATAGGAGAGAGGATGGATAACCATTAGTTGCGAAGGCCTTTGGGTTTTCTAGTTTATGACCAGATGCAGTGTTGACCAGTCACCCACTGTATCAGGGCACAAACCAGTAACCATAGCCTACGCTTAAGCCACCACATCACGACAAGATTGTTATCCAGGTGGGGGATATGGAACAGACTCAAAGTATAAACTTACAATTCCATGCTTTCTTCTCCTTGATTTTTGATAGTAAAGTACAATTTCCCTAAAAGCAAACATAACTCATATAAATATTTGTTATTTTTCACGGTGGTTTCTTTTCAAAAAAAAAAAAAAAAAACAATTACATTTTATTAAAAAAATGCAATTTTGTGTTTTGCTGTCTTAAAGAGTAGCATGTTTTATTCAAAAAAATTCGCCCTTAATAATGGCAAAAGTTATTGAACTTTTCGTCCCCTTTTGAATCGACATTGTTGAGAGTGCCCCAACAGGAATGAAAACAAGAAGTAAAAATTGCTCAATTAGCGGAAATTCCCAAATATTTGGTAACAGCGGTATGATAGCAAAGTCTTTTATTTATTAAAAATCGTAAAAGCTTTAAAAAATCTGACACTTACAGGAAAAATCGCTTTAATCGAGAAAATGGTTACAATTTGCAATTTGAATCGAAGCAATACACAGCTTTTGTAACTCACAATGGTCATTTCGAGTACAATCGAATGCCATTTGGGCTGAAAAATGCCCCAAGTACTTTTCAGCAGATGATGTCAATTGTTATGGAACCTATTAAAGAACATGATGTAAGTTACGTGGATGAGGTTATTATAGCATCCGAATCATTCTCTGAAGGCCTATCAAAATTGGAGATGTTTTTAAAGGTGGTTATGGGTCATGGTTTAACCTTACGGTTATCGAAATGTTCATTCTTACAGAATAATGTGACCTTTTTGGGTCACGGACTAAACGGAAATGGTTTTAAACCTGGTAAAATAAAAACCTTAGCAGTAAGAAATTTTCCTATTCCGAAAAGTGCGTCAGAGGTGAGACGTTTTATTGGTTTAACAGGTTATTTCCGTAGATTTATTGAAAATTATGCCCAAATAGCAGCCCCGCTAAATCGGTTGACTCGAAAGAGTGTTGAGTTCGAATGGTCTAGAGAATGCAATGAATCATAAGGGAAATTAATTCAGCTGCTATCAAGTGAACCAGTGTTGCGTATTTATGACGTCACAAAGGGGCATGAATTGCAGACAGACGCCTGTGCTGTTGGACTAGCTGGTATTTTGCTGCAGCAGGGCGAAGAGAATTGTTTAAGGCCTAAAGCTTATTTTAGTCGATTGTGTAATAGTGCCGAACAATAATACCATGCATATGAATTGGAAGTTTTGGCTGTTGTAGAGGCTTGCCAACGTTTCCGCATGTACTTACTTGGGAAACCATTTGTGATCGTCACTGATTGCTCTGCAATTTCTAAACCGATGACCCCAAGAGTGTCGAGATGGTTATTGAAGTTGTTGGAGTATGATTGTCAGATAATACATCGTGAAGTTAATAAAATGTGTCATGTCGATGCCTTAAGTCTAGCCCCGGTGGAACCAGTGAATCAACAGGTAGTCGTTCAGGATCTAGGTGAAAGAATTATGATGATTAAGCCATCTACTGATGACTGGGTGTACATGATGCAACGAGAAGATAAAACTTTGAAAGAAATCATCGATGTTCTGACTGGTGGTAAGCAGTCAAAGCAGCAGGAACAGTTCGCTAATGAATTCATTATAAGGAAAAATCGTTTATTTAGAAAGGAGAAAGAAAACATTATTGTTGGTGGTGCCGAAGGGTCTTAGATGCCGCATTGTGAAGTTATGCCACGATGAAGTAGGCCATCCGGCGCTTGAGAATACTTTGAAGAGGTTGTCAGGAGATTTCTGGTTCCCGCGAGCACGGAATTTTGTGAAAGGTTACCTTAAGAGCATGTGTCGAATGTTGTTATTGTAAGGAGTCAGTCCGTAAGGAATGTGAGCTATATGGATATACCGAAAATCCCGTTTGAAGTCATGCATATGGATCATCTAAGTAGGTCCATTCGTCAAAACTCGTCGTGGTTATGAACATCTATTAGTCTTCGTTGATGCCTTAACCAGATATGTTGTGTTATTCCCTGTAAGGTCAACGAAGACGAAACCTGTCCTAGATGCTTTAAATCAGCTAACAGTGATTTTCGGAATGCCAAGAGTGTTGGTCACTGATCGAGGCACAGCATTCACATCATCACATTTTGAAAATTATTGTTCAAGTAATAATGTTCAGCATATAAAGGTAGCAGTCCGAACTCCTAGATCCAATGGACTGGCCGAAAGAGTCAACAAATCGGTGTTGTCGTACTTGAAGTCTAGAGTTAATGATGCCAAAGACTGGGACACCACAATAAGCCCCCTTTCACACTCGGCAAGTTACTTGCCGACAACAACAAGTCTGTACAAATTTTTTTTAAATTTGTTTTTTCCTTACAGACTTTGTTGTTGTCGGCAAGTAACTTGCCGAATGTGAAAGGGGGCTAAGAGCTTTACAGTGGACTTTGAATATGAATGTAAATGGTACTACGAAACACTCTCCCATTGAATTGGTTTTTGATTTTCCGGTTAGAGATATTTCTGGTAATAAAATCCTGGCAGCAGCCCAGGACGTGACCTTTGAAATTGAATCGTCAATAATGAACAAGAAACGTGAAGATGCTATAAGTAATATTTCACAAAATCATCTACATTTGAAATTATTGTTTTGTTCTGTTTGAAATGTTGCTAAGTCTGGGTTCACACTATGAAAGTTTTCTTTCAGAAAGTCTGAGTTTATAGATGAGAGGGGAAGAGATCATGCTTTTTTCTCTCCTCTCTCTCCCATAAACTCAGACTTTCTGAAAGAAAACTTTCATAGTGTGATCCCAGACTAATAACTCATTCAGGTTGCAGAAAACCATTATATTTTGCATTTGAAGTTTCTTGCCATCGATTCGCTGATAAAACTGAGTTACTAGAGCTTCAGTTTCGCACTCTAAAGTTTGCCCCTTCTTTTTGTTTGGGAGTGTGAGAATACCATGATCAGCAACCAATTTTTTTTAGCAATTCTTGCTTTTCGCTGAGACGTTCCAAACTTAGCCATTATTTTTGCACAACTCCATGTCGATGGAGCAAGCGTAAGAAGTTGAACTCTTTCAGCTCTGCTCTGTTATCATGGAAAATATGAAGTTACAAAAGATTCCTTTTTTTCATTAACTTTAAAATAATTAGTATTGTGGTAATTTTGTTGAATCTCAGGTCAGTCAAGAATGAATGTTACAATAACAATCATCATCATATATATTATTTCTAAAGCACTTTTTTTTGTCGGTTGCAAATATCTCCCATACCACCGGATCAAATTTAATGAATGATATCTCATTTTAAAGCTTATTTCTAACACTAACGACGAAAAATAATTAGAAATTGAAAAATTAATATTTTCGTTGATAAAAATTACGGTGCGAAATAGTCGCACGGGTCATCTAGTATATATTATTTCTAAAGCACTTTTTTTTTGCAAATATCTCCCATACCACCGCATCAAATTTAATGAATGATATCTCATTTTAAAGCTTATTTCTAACACTAATGACGAAAAATAATTAGAAATTGAAAAATTAATATTTTCATTGATAAAAATTACGGTGCGAAATATTCGCACGGGTAATCTAGTTTTAATTAATTTTCATGTTGTAAAATTCCTTTCTTCATAAAAATAATTTAATGAAAATTAAATTTGATGAACTTAAGCTTGATAAAAAACATTGAAAATTTGGATTAATAACTTTAAAATATTTAAATATTTTAATTAATAGTTCATTTTAATCTTAAAAAACCTATTAAAACTATGTATAACAAAAAGTTGAAATTTTCTTTTGAAAGTTGTCATTAATTTAATGAAAAATGTTAACGAAATTACGAAACTCAATATCGTAGTGTTAATGATTGTTTCGATATATTTGTAAAATTTCATTCCCGTAATGAAATTTTTCATTGGATTAATGAAACAAATTTAATTGAAATTGATTCATTAGATTTATGAAGCATAATTCTTTCAGTGTAGTTGTAAAAATGCCATTGTAAAGATTGGCTTGTTTTATGTTATTACGCGAAAATCGTATTTATAAAAATTTAATTTCGTCGATTTTGAGCGAAGACTTCGTTCGCTTAACTTACATTTATTCATTCATCCTATAGATCAATCAAGGCGAATTTAACCATTTACTTACAAATCAGTTGCAAAAAGTTAACACCAGTACCCATGTTCTGTAACATTAGTGAGAACTTATCGCGTCGAAAAGACGTGAAACAAAATATTCCATCGTTTCTCGAAAAGTGAGAAAAAACTGTGTCTGTAACTCATGTCGAAAACTATCAAGAGATTACGTCGTTACGTTATAAATGCCATAACATTGCACTCGAAGCTTATGTGACATTGCAGACGTTGAGAACGCCAGAAACTCATATCGTTGACGGCGACCAAAAATTACTGAAATTTAACATTTTTCAACGACGGCGGCGAAAATACAACCGTCGGCTATACCAAATAATGTAAAGTGCGACTTTAATGTGTGTTGCTTCCAAAAGCACTTTGAAAACATTTATATATTTTATAAAAATGTTAAAAGCAAAATAATTCAACAATGAAAAAATGGCCCAAAAACAAAATATTATTAGTATTATTTGCATTTTTAATTGTTTTTTGGTGTACAAATTTTTTCTCGCTCCATTTATATTCGTGAGTTTATTTGACAGCTCAAAGCGGGAACTTTTCTCACCAAAATGTTACAGACACACTTTTTCTGTAAATTCCTTATACGTGACAGTTTGTACTCGCCAAAAAAAGTTACAGACACAGTTTAGTGAGAAAAACAGCAGTTTGTTTCAATATACGGCATTTTTGTTTAATTTCACATATTTCAATCGAAAAGTTTCTCGACGCCAAAGTTACAGAACATGGGCACTGATTGACAAAACAAAAAAATAATTTCTCGGTCATATGTCTTGCCATAATTCGGTCGGCTTTGTATGGATGAAATTATAAGCTCCATATTCACTTTTGCCATGTTTGTTTTTTGAAGCTCAGAAAAAAACTAAAAATTAGGACAAGTTGTATTCCTGAGCGACGCCGCTTAGCCGCTCATAAATTTCGCTCACATGCCGCTCATTGCGTGGCCACTTCAGTAGTATTTCATATGTTTGAATTTTTAAGACTCATCGCTCAGCCGCTCATTGCGTGGCCTTGGCCTAACATGAAATATTCATACTTATACGAAACATGTCACATAAAGTACTTTTATCGCAGAGCGAAGAAAAAAGTTAGGAAACTCTCATCTTTTTGCGCGCTTTGACAATCTGCTAGTATAATTTTTTTTAACATCAGGTGATGGACGGCTTGGAGAAAATTGCGTTAAAAAATTTTATTTTCCACCAATTCGAAGTACTTTTACGACATTGCCCATTCAAAATAGCGGCGTGGTTTCGGTGGATCTGGATAACATCAAACCAAGGAAAATTTTTCATTCTCAAGGCCGCTGGATTATTACGATTATATGTTACAACGGAAAATCCATCCGAAAATTTACGGATTCTGGTTGAATTTATAATTAATTTTTATGTGCCAATGTACTTCAATATCAAGTATTGCAGCTCTGTCGTGTACGGTAGTGTATTATTTTTCAAGTTCATTAGTTGGTCACGGTTTCTACAACCTCCTTTACGCAGTATTGTGAATCAAGTAATTAAAGATAATTCATGTTATGCGCATTCGAAAAATATCTTGCTATCAATGTTGTTTGATGATAGCAAAGAGAAGCGGGTCTGTGCTGTAAAGAAAATTCTACGCTATCGAACCGATGTTGAAGACCCAACGGAACTTAAGAGTTTATAAAAAACTAGATATAAACTTTCATTGCACAAATTACACGGAAATTATCAATTGGAATGACATAAATAACGTATTTGAACCACCATTCACGCGAAGCATTCCGTACGATACATTAATAAAATATTTAGATCAAGATGATCTACCGTATGATCTAAACATTCCGTCACATATACACACAAGGAACGACTTGTTCGATAGCTAGCTAGCGTTTACAAACGAGTTATACCAGAAAATGTAGACTCTGGTTAGGCCTATACTTACCTATCGATGCACTGTTTGGGAGGATGCCTTGAGCGTGGATAGCTATAGGAAGATGCTCAGCAAGGTTCAAAGGAGTGCATCTCTTGGCATCACAGGTGCAAGGTGAAACACTTCACAGGCAGCGTTGGACATCTTACTATATATGTCCCCTATTGAGAATTATGTGAGGAGTGTTGCTGCTAGGAACTTAGTTAGACTTTACGAGGCTTCCTTGGCTAGACCTAGGCGGGATGATCACACGAGAATTTTGTACGAGGTGGGTCTACTTGATCGGGCTATTATTCTCGAGGGAATTTCAGATCATAGGATTATGACCCTAGACTTCGGTGTTACACCACCTGTGGAGTTCCCGGATAAGGAAGTTTGGCGTGGATCCAATGGGCTGTTTGAGGGGTGGGTAGTAATGACGGATGGATTCAAGATGGAAACCATCACTGGTGCTGGTGTATATATTGCGGACACCGAAGTGAAAAGGTCATTCAGACTCCCTGATGAGTGCAGCGCCTTCCAGGCTGAGATCCTAGCGAACTGGAGGGCGACGGAAGTGATACTGGATCACATCGTGGGTGGATCTGTGATGACAATTTACGTCGATAGTCAGGCGGCGTTTAGGGCATTGACAAATTATACGATGCGATCGTGCCTGGTCGCTCGGTGTAGGAATGCTCTTAGGGAACTCATGGAGGTTTTCAATGTAAGGCTGTGTTGGGTACTTGGACACTGCATGGTTGATGGAAATAAGGTGGCGGACGAACTTGCGCGACAGGGTCCGAATCTGGAGTTAGTGGTATGGGACAGGGGGTAAAGCCCCCCACCCCTATGTTACTACTATGGGGTGATACGGGAAAGATTCCGTGATGGCTTTAACCGGTCCTGGAGGGATAGAACGAATTGCAGGGTGTCTAGGTCACTATGGCCCGGATTGGACACAGGGGCAACCAGGGTTCTACAGGGATTGGATAGAGGTGGTTTTAGGACACTTTTGGGGTTCTTGACGGGTCATTGTCCTGTTAGGGCTAGGATGCAGTCTCAGACAGAAATGGCTAGAGAATAGATTTCACGACAAACTGGGGTACATCGCTGGATGTAATTCTACGTGGTACCTATTAATTTTCTCCACCTTTTATTTCTTTTCTTCACGTTTCCCTTTCCCAATGGACCGCGTTGGTTTGTTGGAAGTGTGTCCTTGGGCACATAACCCTTCTTAACCTAACCTTACCTATGGCGACGACATCAGAGCCGTGCGAAATTGCCCAGACTTGAGAGCAAAAAAGATTTCAAACAATAATTTTTTTTTTAATTTCTTTTCTAATATTAAGTTGTATTAAAAAAAATAAACTCCAAAAACAAACACATAATCATTTCGCTGATTGTTTCATGTAAAGTGCCAAAAATTTTGATTTTTTGAAATTTTTGTATGGGGACCCCCTGGAACCCCAGGTGAGTCGGCCCTCCGCAGTAAGTGGGGGTCGGTCATACATTTAGACTGCATTGGGGCACTTTAAATGGGTCAAAGAGGGATTTTTCAAAATTTGACCTTTGGGTCAAAATATGGAATATGGCTATTTCCAAAAAAAGGTCAACCACAAAAAATGGAAAAAAAAATTTTTCTTTTCAAGATTTATTTAGAGAATTGCTTATATTTTTTTAATATATGCGGATAAATTAATTGATTCGAAAAAAAAAGATAAATGCTAAACGAAGTACTACAACTTTTAGCACATACTTGTGTATATTAGAAAATATGCATTTGGAACAACAATACTCTAATCTAAGGCATATTTATGATCTGAAAAACATTTTTTATTAAGTTTCTTATATAAAGGATTATAAATAGCAACATAAAAAAATTTTTAATCATGGTGGAAAAATTGTCCCGTTTACAATTTATTTAACAATTTATTTAAAAAAATGTAATTCATATTTTATTTTGAAATCGAAACCATTTTTAGGGCACATTAGTACGCAACATTTTAAAATTAGTCCCAATAAAATATTGTGTCAGGTTTCGCAGAAATCACTGTTTAAACGGTTACCGCTTAAAACCCACTTCCGTTTTTTGTCCCGTTTACAATCACTGGTTTTTTGCAATTATCTCGGAAACCACGACAGTAAGCGAAAAATTTCATTTGCGGAAATTAAAGAGCTAATTGAGAGTTAAAAGAATCATTAATTTAAAAAATGAAAATCAGGTTGTTTTTTACAGTTTTGTCAATATAAACGTGTGCGAATGTCCCGTTTACAATCTTGGAAGTGCCCATATCAGAATTCATTTTAGAGGTATGGTTTCATGGGCAAAGTTTCTTATTTTGATCCCTAGAATACGATTTTCCTTGTCACTTGGGCGATTTTTTTGCGTCCCTACAAATCGACCCGCCCTAATGTATACTTAACACATGGAGTGAAAACCGCTAGTGATAATTTAAAAATAATCTACAAGGACTCTACCATCTTTTAATGCAACTTCGGGCATAAACCCCGTCCCATTTTAATAAAATTAAATTTTTTAATTTTGATTATTTTTTTTTAGTTTACATATATATTTTTCGATCTTTAGTTTCATTATCTTTTTTTTTTTGTTTTTCTTTTATTAAAAATAATTTATAAATACACTTTATGATTATTTTCGTTACAATAGTGCAACTGACAACTTGCTTTAATTTTTTTATTGTTTTTTTTTATTTTTGTTTTATAAATTCTTTCTATGCATTTTGGAGGCCATTGTATAAACAAATGTTTGTATCCTCGAGTGTGATGAGAAAATGTATTTTAACAGAATTGATGACTTTTTTCAATATGTTTGTATTTTCTTTTTATTTTTATGTGTTCTGTTGAGTTGTATATAGTATATGTATGTATGTAAGTAAATATTTAGAAACAACAAAATCACAATTAAGTAAATTAACTATTGGCTTCAATTTCTTTGTAGACTTCGCGTTTATATTCATCTAAACCACCTTCAATAGCACGTACATTGCGATTGCCACAGACCCATAATTCTTTGCAGACAACTTTAATTAAACGTTCATCGTGAGAAACTAAAATGCAACCACCCTGAAATAAAAAAATAATTTCAATAAATGTTTTGCAATATAAAATAAAAAAATTACCTTAAATGCATTGATGGCTTTGCCTAAGGCATCTATAGTTTCAATATCTAAATGATTTGTAGGTTCATCAAGTACCAGGAAATTAGGTTCAGCTACAAAACAATATAAAAACTAAAAATTTATTCAATAAGCTTTTAAAGAATGACATACTTACCCATGCACATTTTAGCCAAGGCTACCCTAGATTTTTGACCTCCAGACAAACTAGCTAAACTTTGTAAAGCTAATGTACCGGATATACCAAAACTACCTAATTGTCGGCGATATTCTTCGTCTGGTCGTCCTGGAAAGTTTTCGGCTAAAACACCAACACAGGTCAAATTCATATTCAAATGATCCACATGATGTTGGGCAAAGTAACCAATGCGCAAACTGCGATGTAAAACAATATTGCCCAGCGGAGTTGTTAGTTGACCAACAATAATTTTTAGCAATGTTGACTTACCGGCACCATTTTCACCTACCTAATTAAAAGTAATATATATATGAATTTCAAATATTATACAAATAACATTTTTCTAAAACGTACAATACAAATACGGGAATCAGAAGTTGCAGACAGATTAACATTTTTGAAAATGGGCATGGGGTCATTCGAATTATATTTAAACTCAATATCAGATATTGCCAAAACTGGTGGATTTAGAGGTTCTACATCTGGAAATTTAAGTTTAACTTCTATTTCCTTTTCAACGGGTTTCAGTTCAGGCCTAGAAAATATAATATTATAACATCAGTTATTTAAAAGATACATAAGTACTAAAGGGCTGCGCAAAATATTCTTAATGTTCTATGTTCTACTTCACACAACTATCAATTATATTATTTCACTGTAAGCATACATAGCAAAACAAACATAACAACACATTACTTCCACCAAAACAAAACAAGCATAACTTGAAAAGTTTTTCTCTTCTGCTTTGTTAGTGCTTGTATTATCAAAACAAACAGAATATCAACACAAAAACAGACAATGAAATAAAGAAACGGTAAATTATAGTAAAAGCATCGAGTGCACTAGAACATTAAAAAAAAAAACAAAATTGATATTTTTGAATTATTTCCTAAATGTACATATATTTGATTTTAGTCGACCTTTATTATTATATTATGTATAACTAAATTATCAAGCTTGAGGTCTTGTTTTATTTTTATATAAAACTTTAAACGTTTATTTAACCAATATTTCTAATTCTAGTTAAATAATTATTAATATTTTGTTGCTATCAATTTTCCCAAAAAATTGTGAAACACAGCATTAGATTTTATTTTTTATATCTATGAAAATAATGAATTCTTCTTAATTTTATTTAAATATTAGACCTAAGTACCTTTATATGTATGTAAATAATAAATAATAAATGTTTGCAAATAAAAATTAATTATAAAAAAATTAATTAAAAAAAAAAAAACAACAACATTAATATTACATATAAACTTTTTTAAGCTTTTTCATATTCATTACAAAACGAAAATGTTTCTCACTTTGCAATTCTCTTTGGTATATGTTTACAATCAAAACATTCAAACATGCTTGGAATGTTCTATTTCTGTTTTAATGTTCTACTTCATCTTTGTTCTAATTTAGCTTTATTTTAGTTCAGCATTGTTCTAGTGCAGTTTTGTTCTATTCTTCTATATTTTGATCGTAAAACAAAACAATTGTTTTTGGAAGTATGTGTTTTGTAATGAGAGAGTAATAAACACACACTATCTAAATTCAATGAAATTGCTTGTAAGCAATATTTCTTGTGCTTGTGCATCTCTTTAATAAGTACAAGTTGAAGTGATTTGGTAGATACATATTGGGCCATGATTTAGAAATTGAAATCGAGTGAAATTGAAATCGATAAAGCTTTTCAGTTCAATTTACTTAACAATGACCGTAGTTTATATTAATTTTAATAGAAGTAACGGTTAAGCTAAGTATTACTCTTAAAGTATGAAGAATATAAAAGGTATTATTAAATAATTTTTTCAAAGTTTGATTTATTCCAATTTCACTACAATTTAATTTTGAACCTCAAGCTCTGCAGATTATCGACCAATATTACGATACAGCAATACTTCTTTCTATATAAATAAATAATGAAAATTTTTATTTTTTTAGATTATATACTTACAATTTTTCTAACATTTTAATTTTCGACTGCACTGAAGCCGCTCGATTAGCATTATAACGGAAACGATCAATAAATTCTTGAACATGAGCACGATGAGCCATTTGAGCCTCATATTCACGGCGTTGAGCTTTAAGTTTTTCGTTTTTAGTCTTTTCAAATTGTTCATAGTTTCCCCTGAAAAAATTAATAATTTTGTTATTAAACATTTCAAATCAACAAAAATCTTAACACAACTTACTTGTAAGCCTCCAGTTCTTGGGAATGTAAATGTATTATATCTGTTGGTACGGTATCCAAAAAGTTACGATCGTGAGATACTACCAAAATAGTAGTGGGCCAGGATTGTAAGTAGTTTTCCAACCATATAATAGCCTTAATATCCAACATGTTAGTAGGTTCATCAAGTAACAATAAATCTGGTTTTGAGAAAAGGGCACGTGCCAGAGCTAAACGCATACGCCAACCGCCAGAGAATGATTTAGTGGGTCTAGCTTGCATGTCAGTATCGAAACCTAAACCTTTTAATATAACCGAAGCTCTTGCAACAGCTTTATCAGCTTCAATATTCTGTAGTTGGGCATAGATTTCAGTTAGTTCTGTGCTCAGTGTAGCGTCTTGTGTTCCGCTATTTAAAAGAGCTATGATTTCTTTTTCACGTGTTAGGAGACGAGTGCGTTCTGTATCACATTCAAGTACACTATCAACGGCTTTCGTATCGTCGCCCACCACCTCTTGTTCCACATGCAAGACAGTGATATGTGATGGTATTTGAAGTTGACGTTCCGATATCATACGCAAAAGAGTAGTTTTACCCAAACCATTTCGACCAACTAGACCATAACGTCGGCCAAAGGACAATAGAATATTTGCATTTTGTAGAAGTACTCTGGAAATTAAAATTTAATTTTAAAAATTTCACTGAAATAAATATTTAAAAAACTGCAGTCGAAACCTAAAACTGTCGAACAAAAATGAAAACTTGTTTACAACATTTCGCTTTTTGAGTTGGTTTGACAGCAACTGGTTACATTTAATGAATAAGAAGTAAAAGCAACAGTTGGCTTGTGACCAATGACAATTGAAGAAATTTAAGTTTTTCTACTTTGACTGCAGTTACAACTTTTCTGTTTTATAACGAAGAACAGAATGCTATATAGTGCTTGTTACTGTCTTGAAAAAAATTACGAACGGTATTAAGGTATTAATACACAAACACTTAGAAAAAAATAGATATCGTTTGTGGGTGTGTAAGCCGTACGCCAAATAATGTTCTGTTCATTTTCGAAAACTTATTTATAGTCAACTAAATTATTATAACACGTACATTTCTTTAGGGAATACATTTTATTTTTGCTCGAAAAAAATAAAAAGCAAAAAAAAGGTTTTAATTAAATTTAAAAAAGGAAAATAATGTGAAAAGAAGTAAAGCCTAAAAGTTTTATTATTTTGGGCGTGAAATAAGGCCATAGGGGTTAAATCTCCCCCTCCCAAATATTTTAAACTAATCAACTAATTTGGCATGCAGACACTGTAACATCTGAAAGGAAATAGGGCGTGAGATAGGGCAATAGCGGTAAAGCTCCCTTACCCTATATCTTTTAAGCTAATGAACGTTTTTTCTTAAAATTTCGCATGCAGACACTGTAACATCTGAAAAATAACAGGGCATGAAATAGGACAAGAGGAGTAAAAGATCCCCCTCCCTATATCTTCTTAGCTTATCAACCGGTTTTCTAAAAATTTGGCATGCAGACACTGTAACATCTAAAAGAAATAAGTTATATGGCAAAACAAAGTTTGCCGGGTTAGCTATTATTCTATTGAACTTTTAACAAAATTATTAGGTATTTATTTTATATAAAAAAAAATTTGATTTGTATTGAAGTAAATTAAAAAGCACAAAAATGTATGTAAGTTTTTTAACGGACTGAAAGTTTCCCAGCGGTAATTTATGGCATTTACTCTATACACCTTTCTAAGAGATTCGCTTCGTATGATATCCTGCCTGCAAAAGTAAGCCTTTTAGAAGGTATACATTTTTTTTAAGACCTTCTAAAATATACAGTACACATTCGCTACCTAGTTGTTTAAGAAGGGAGAAAGGAAGTTCTTGTTTTTTTTATTGGCCTTTCTTACTCTTGTCTTCGGGAAGGGAATGAAGTTGTTATTAAAGAGAGTGTGGAAGGGCTTGCTACCAATGAAAATCTGTGCAAAAAATAAATAAGTATGGAATGCGGCGAGGAGGACTTATGTCTGCTAAATTAAGTCTTCTATTAGGTCTCTTTACTCATTCTTGGTACCGTTGGGTTTAATTTAGATCCAGTGTTAAATGAATTTCAAATGTATTTGCTTAAATTTTGTCTTATTCAGTTATGTAATGGAAACCGATCTACGTCAAAACGATAGATTTTAGCAGGTGTGATGAATTTCGAGCGATTTTAAAATCAATTTCAGAATAAATTTTAATTTTTTCTTTCAAAATACGCTTCTAATATACACATTGAAAAATTTAGGAAAATATATGCAGAAATTAGGAGAAAAATATACTTATAATCAATTTTTAAAGATAATATTATCAGTTTTTGATCGTTTTGTTTTCAAAATCGTAATCCATCACATACCTGATTATTTTAATACAATAATTCCTTCTATTGTCACTTACTTGTCCCCAAAAGCCAAATCGAAATTTTCAATTTTGATATCCATTGAACGATTTGTTCCTTTAGCATCCATTTTGGTGGCCTTTTTATTTGTGACCTGAGAAGCAGTTGCTTGTTGTAATTTGACCGGCGCTACCGGACCTTTGTTAACATCTTGTCGTTTTTCTTGTTTTTGCTGCAATTTAGCCTCAGCTTTTTCTAATTTTTTGCTATCCACTTTCTGCAAATTAATTTACACTAAATCAATAAATAACCAACTACGAATTTAATCGATACAAATTTTCACTTACATTAGAATTGTCCTTATTGACTAACCATATACTATGCATGTCTTTGTCAACCGTCTCCATACCTTTCGCCATATCGGCAATATTGACGGGAGCATTTAAGACTTTTTGTTCCGCTGTTTTAGTGCCAACTTTAATGATGTTAAAAAATTGTGTGCATAAATCGCGTATATTGTCTTCGGTCTTTTCTACACTGATACTTTGCAAAATGTCACCAACGGCTTCATAGATGTCATCGCAAGTTTCAAAATCATCTAAACTTCCGGCAAGCACACCTTCAACATACTCTTTCAGTTCATTGTCCATGGCTGGAAATTCTTTCCTCAACAGTTTTGTTAAGTCGCTCATTTTGCTTTTTATAATTCTTTTAAAATTTTTGGCGAAAAATGTGCTTCGATATGACCTGGCCTAGTGTTTTCTATTTTCACAATGTGTGTAGAACTATTTCCACTCTCTCACCAGTTGCTTTTGGTAGATGACGTGTGTGAGTTTTTAACTTGTATGGATTTTTCTTTTTGCTTAAATTTTGTGGTTGGTTAGAATTAATATTTTATATAAAAATTTTAATTAAAAAAGTATATTAAATTTTTTTCACAATTTTCAACACACAAATTAATCCAACAAGAACCACACATTCATACAACCAGCCAACAATACGTGAACTGTCAATTTAAAAGCATTGCCAGCTTTAAAAAGTTAGAGTTGCTTAAAACGTACTTTTGAGAGTACTAGTCAGTGTAAACGTCCGTTACTTTATTTTTCAAATTATGTAATTTACTGAAATTATGTTAAAAATAAGGGAACAAATCTAGCTTATAAGATGATAGAAAAATGAAAATTAAGAAGAAAAGAGTCTCGGAAACGCAGTTTTCGAGTTATGGACCTCTGAAGTTTTCATTATATATGCTATTTTCTAATACAGTTTTGAACTTATATGGCCAATATTGGTACCATTTGAAAGCTTTTGAATAGATCTCTCTGGATATATACAAATCATTTAGAAATTGATAGCTTTTTAGTTCCCAATACTGTTTTTACAAAATTTTACACCAACATATTAAGGAATGTATGTATGTTGTTCATTCAAATAAAAGTGTAAAGGAAAGTTTAATTAAATAACAAACACTTGCTTCGATATCTAAAGCTTAGCTTGTTAGCCGGCCACCGGCCGTGCGCAAGAATTTTCTCCTCTATGGTATAAAAAATACTGGGCGCAAAGATTTCTACCTCTATCGTTTAAAAAACTCTGGCTTCACTTACTAAGCTTCTCTGCGTAGTCGGCCTTTGGCCAGAAGCGTTAACTTTCTCCTCTATGGTATAGCAACACCGAATTATTATGCTTACTAAAAACTCTTGTATTTGCGCAAAATCATCTCCGCTTCTTAATGGGTTAAGAATTTTTAAATAAATTTTGTATATCCTGAAAGATAAATACAAACAGTATTCCACGGATCAATACCTCGGTAAAAATGCCAATATTTTTGGGTTATTGGGCGGGGAAAGCTTTTAAACCAATACGCTTATCAACCTCATTGAGGCAATTAAACGAATGCGTTTAAATACCTCAGTGAGGCATTAAGTATTTTGTACAAGATACCTTAACTTTGATGCATGTATGAAAAAAATTTAAAGCATATGGAACATTGGAATTTGTACATGTATCAGCTCAATCTCAAAGAGATAGAAATAAAAAATACTTTGATTTGCTGTCTTGAATTTTATTTGTAATGCTTTTCGAGATGTCTTGTCATATCCCACTAATAAAAGCTTACGCAAACATACATACAAACTACGGAGATCGATAATTCGACTTTTTACAAAAACCTGGTTTTGAATATTCCGAATAGCTGCTATTTAAAAAAAAACGGTTTTCGGTAAAGCATTTTAAAAATAACCGGTTTTCATTCGAAACATAAAAAAAATCAAATAAGTTAAAAAAAAAAATTCAATTTAAATAAAACCAAACAATTCACGACGGTAAAGAACCAACGAAATACCTAGATATGTATAACTTAAGGTATGTTGACGATAAAATCCAAAAAAGCATGGCCAGTAATTTATCAAACTTTAGCTTTGTTTTTAACAATTTCTATTTATTTAATAATCTTTATTTCTAAGATGATAATTGTATAATGTAATTTAGAAACTGTTAAATAATGTTTGCTCTAGCCGAACGTTTTGCAAAAGCAAACAATTCTTTAAGACAACTAATGATTACGTTTAGGACGTCAAATATTTAATAGTAGTGAACATAGCTTTAGAATTTTTGAGAAGCTTTGGTTTTAAAAAATTATAGGAATTTAATAAATGTATTACATATTTGAAATATTCTCAAAAATTTATTTTAAGTGAGTTTTAATTTGTTGGTGGTTAAGCATGTCTATATGAATCAGTAGACTTCAACCATATTCTTGAAAGTTGCAAACAAAACCTCTTTGCCAGGATTATATATTTCAAAATATACATAACTTCTTAGATCAGAGTCAAGTTTTACTTGGAGTATATTTATGTACATAAGTATGTCATGCTTGTGGACTAACTTAAGGTGATTAATAAGTCGTGACGTTGAAGAACCTTTGAAACTTATCATTGTTGGGACCTTTAAGCACCTTTGTCTTTTAAATCAGTTCGAAATATCACCAGAGATGGCATCTTTATAAAAATATATACATATAATAATTAGAATATGTACTGTCAAATTGCTAATTACTTTTTAAGCTGAACATTTTTTTTTTTTGTAGAATTTTAAATTGTATTTGGTTTCTGTTACAAGAACACACATATTTATAAGCGATTTTTTTACATTCATAATGTTTTTTGACTTTTGTTACATTTTGTTTTGACATTCTTCATAAAAAGTTTAAGTTTGCCCAATATTCAATTAGAAAAATATTAAACTACGGGTACATTTCTAACAAAAGTAAGGAAAACGTATATAAATTACATATTACTAAAATAACCGGTTTATTTTACCAAAATAACCGGTTAATTCGATATTCGAAAAATTGACATTTTAATATATTCGACTTGGGCAAAACTAAAATAACCGGTTAGGTTAGGTTAAGAAGTGTTATGTGCCCAAGGGGACACTTCCACTCGGAGGCCAATGTGGTCCATTGCAAATCCCTTTAATGAAAAAGGGAGAGAAAGGGAAACGTGAAGAAAAGAAATAAGAAAGTTAGTAGGTACCAAGTAGAACTATTACTCTCTCTACAGTCCCCTCAACAGAAACAACAGCACTATTTCCCTGACAAACCCCAGTAGATCAGCTGTATTACATCCAGCGATGCACCCAAGTTCGTCGTGAAATCTATCCCCTAGCCATTTCTGTCTGAGACCCTGCATCCTAGGACAGGGGCACAGGACAATGACCCGTCAAGAACCCTATAAGTGTCCTAAGACCACCCCTATCCAATCCCAGTAGAACCCTGGTTGCCCCGGGTCCAATCTGGGCCATAGTGCCCTAGACACCCTGCAACCGGTTAAAACGAATACTAACCGTTCGATCACCCTAATACAAACCTATGATCAGGGAAATCGTAAATATGCAATTGCATGTTTTTTAGTGTGCGATAGAGCTGCAAAACTATCGATAGTCATCCCAATCAATAGCTTCGATATTTAGCTTAGAAACTATCTATAGTATCGAAATGTTTCTATGTGCCAATTCTGTGGATACGGTAGTCAATAAACGTCGTAAAAAATGAAAAAGTGCTAAAACTTCACCAACAGAAAACATTTGCAGGTATAACCCCCAGCATATTCACTTTAAATTTCAGTGTCATCTATAGCTTATAACTAATATACATTTTTATAGATATAGAGACGGTTACTTGTCATCAGGGTTGTTAGTTTTTTTCACCTTTGACGTCAATATATTCAACTAGAAATTTCAAGTTTTTATTCCTAATATTATTACCCATTTAAAAAAGAAATGTACGCAAAGAGTAATTTTTCTATAACTTCCTGAAAAATCGTACAAAATAATTGAAAGTCTACCCGTGTAAAATTAAATAAAAATAAGATTGTGAAGATCTCAAGTGTGCCATTGTTTCTAGTTGTTGTTGCATGATCTAAAAAAAACTGAAATATATGTAAAGTCAACTTAAGTACTTTTTCCATTTCCTTATTCCCATAGAACTAAAAAAGTTTATGCACTGCTTAAAACTTGCATCGAATGAGTTGTTAAAAATGTTTCGTTGATTACATCTTATCATGGTGCTATTAACACAATAATCTGGCAACATCGTCTTAAATGGCACCGATTTGTTCAACCATTGTAGTGCATTTACTTATAGAGGCGCACTTTCCGGGGTGTACGGAAACCAGAGGTATGAACGATGGTCAATGCGAAGGGATGTCTGTGACATCGAGTCATACGTCCGCCTGCGAGAGGGGAAGAATCACTGGATCCAGACGGTATTTTTCCGGCCATGCTTTGCAATATCCCGGACGATGCATTTTTTCTGTTAGTAAATATATTTAGGAAATGCCTCAGTAGGAGGTATCTGCCTAGGGGGCGGAGAGAGGTCAGCCGGAGGATTTCAGACCTATTAGTCTTTCTTCATTCTTGTTGAAGACACATGAGAAATTGATAGATCTCTTTCTTAGGAGTGATATTGATATCCATTTCACAAGCAAGGCTCAACATGCCTACCTTAAGGGTAAATCTGTTAAGAGTATACGAAATATACTCTAGCCGCGTTTCTGGATATAGAAGGAGCCTTTAATAACATTAGGATTGAGGCGATTAGAGATTCGTTGGTAGAGCTATGAGTTCAGGCCTTACTGTTGGAGTGGATAGTCTGCATGCTTAGCAGCAGGATTATCAACTCGAGCCTGGGGGATCATAGTATAAGGAGGAAGGTTATCAGGGGGACACCACAAGGAGGGTTCTATCGCCGCTACTGTGGTTGCTGACGGTCAACGGGATTCTCAGGTCATTTGATTCCAAGAGCAGGAAAGTCGTTGCCTATGCGGATGACATAGTTCTGCTGGTCAGGGGACAATTTATTTCCACGATCGTTCAAATTATGCAGGTGATGTTGGCGAACTCTCAGCAAGGGCGAAGGATAGGAGGCTGGGGTTAAGCCCTGCGAAGACTGAACAGGTGCTTTATACCAGAAGGTATAGTATAAAGGGGTTTTAAGGGCTAGTGTTGGATGACGTCGAATAAGATCTAACTGAGCTCAGTATTTAGGTAACTTCTTCGACTGTAATCTGTCTTGGAAGAGCAATACTCGGGAGAGAATTCAATGCATACTACATATGCAGAAACTCCATCGGTAAGAATTGGGGACTACGACCGGATCTGGTAAAATGAATTTATTCATCGGAGGTTAGGCCTATTCTTGCTAATGGATGCACTGTTTGGGGGAGGCGTTGAGTGTGGATAGCTATAGGAAGATGCTCAACAAGGTTCAAAGAAGTGCATCTCTTGGAGCAAGTACAAACACGCTATAGGCAGCGTTGGATATCCTACTATATTTGTCCCCCATTGAACATTATGGGAAGAGTGTGGCTGCTAGGAACTTATTAAGACTCTACGAGTCTTCGTTGGTTAGACCTAGGCGTCTAAGTGAGCCTTTTTGATCAGGGTGGTATTCCCGAGAGAATTTCAAATCATAGGATTATGACCTGCGACTTACCAGTAAAGTTCCCGAATTCGTAAGTTTGGCGTGGATCCAATAGGCTGTTTGTGAGGTGGGCAGTATTTACGGACATGTCCAAGATGGACTCTTGCACAGGTGCCGGTGTTTTGACGTGACTAGTGCAGTGTCTTCCAGGCTGAGATCCTAGCGATCTGCAGGGTGGCGGAGATAATACTGGGGCACATCGTAGGGTAGTCTTATGTCACTACCATAAAGTAATACGAAAAAGATTCCACGATACCGTTAACAGCTCCTGGAGGGATAGAACGGATTGCAGGTTATCTAGGGCATTATGGCCCGGATTGGACAAAGGGGCATCCAGGGTTCTATTAGGATTAGATAGGAGTGGTCTTAATACCCATATATGGTTCTTGACGGGTCATTGTTCTGTTAGGGCTTTTATGAGTAAATGGGACAATACCATACTGGACTTCTGCAGATTATGCGAGGATGCTGAGGAGCTAGAGATGCTTGAGCATGTACTGTCCCACTGTCCTAGAATGCCGGGTCTCAGGCAGAAACGGCTAGGAGATATATTTCACAAAGAACTGGGTTTTATCGCTGGATGTAATCTAGTTGATCTACTGGGGTTTGTCAGGAAAATAAGGCTGTTGTTTCTGATCAAGGCACTGTAGGAAGAGCTTTGTAATATATCTGTCAATTCTTCCCTTCTTTAATTCTCTTTTTCTTCTTTTTTATATTAAAGGGGTTCATAATGGACCGTATTTTTCTCCAAGTGGAGTTGTGACCCTGGGCGCATAACTCTTCTTAACCTAACCTACTGCACAGATGTTATGTTTCTCCTTATTACATCCTGACATACTCAGCATCTCTTTTGGAGCGGCCGAGTTCTGTTAAATGAGATCGTAACGGTTTTTGTACTCGTTCGTCACTATTTAGGTAGGGAAACATTAATTTTGGTAGCATATCGACCCCTTGCGCGATATTATCGTATGTTACAAAAACCAAATTTTACAGGACGGCTGTTTTTCTACGTTTCTCTGCTTTCGCTTGCAATATCAAAATGAAAATACACATGTGCTTTTTGGAGCAACGAAGTGGAATTCGCCTACAATATTTTGTCAGGTTATGCTCTTTGAATGTAGAACAAGATTTCATCAAAAACTCGATTTCAAACAAATTGGCATATACGATAATTTCGCGCAAAGGGGTTGTTGTTGTTGTAACAGCTCGACTTGTATTGGTGTTGGTGTTGCTGAGTTGACAATCTTTTGTCGGCGCAGTTGATGCTCCGAGTCGTTCCGGTACGTAGACCCAATTTTCGCGGGAACGTCGCAAAGGGGTCGATATTACGGGTGGGGAAGAGAGTACTGTTTTTGTTTTCGGTACTTGTCGACACGCTTTGTTCACATTTTTTTTTTGTTGACATTTACTTTGCTTTTTATTAAAAAAGCAAAAATAGTTACAGAATTTTTCCGACAACATGTTCGTCTATGTGACCGCGTATTGAAAAACAAGAGAGAATTCCAGATGTTTTCCTTCCAAATTTTCGTTCATTTAAACTTGGACTTCGTAATAGAGAGTTGCTGTTTTAAAAGGGCTTTTTTGTTTTAAATAAAGAATAACAAATTTCCGTTCATTCGAAACACACATAATACGAAAATCGTAATACACAGCAGAGATCAGTAATGAATCGTTTTTTCGCTACTCATACTGACTCATGCAATTGTAAGTAAAAGTGCCTAGAAATCATTTCAACTTAACTACTCTGATTCACTCATACTCACAAGAGAAGTATTTATGAGTGCGACGTCGACATTATACGCATACTCATAAATGGCCTCAGCTTGATTTATAATTTCAAGAAAATACTTACAATACTCACAATGATTAAAATCATTTAACTCATCCATTTACCGTTTTAACACAATAGAGAAAACACACAACTTAATAATCAGCGCTGCCAGATAAATTTCCCGAAAATCGTCCACTTCATACATGTAACTTTAGTAAACTGTAATTGCCAAATCATCACTTTGCTATTTCGGGGACAAATCTTGCAGCCTCGCATTTTGCTTCGCCTATACACATAGAGTTGAGTAGATTCTAAAGCTGGAGGTCCATACCACGCGAAGATCCAATTGTCGTAGCATGTTATGTTTAATCGGCATATTCTCATTTCCGTTTTATACAGGCTGGGTTGACAATCTTTAGCCGAGTTACACTCGGGTCGTTCCGGAGAGAAGATCCAACTGTCGTAGCATGTTGTGTTTAATCGGCAAATCCTTTTTTTATAAAAAAATAAAAAAAAAATTACAAATACATAGAGTGAGTTTACACGGTGTCTTTTTAGACATGTCGAACAAACACGTTTGTTTTGTTTGTAGGCGATCGGGGAAGAGAAGAAAGAGGAGTTGCCAAACATACACGAGAGTTTTCATGTTCGTTAATATTAAATTTCATGTTTTTAATTTGTATGGAGTTTATAAGGTGTCTGCTCAGGGTGTCGAACAAACACGTTTGTTTTGTTTGAAGCCGATCGGGGAAGAGAAGAAAGAGGGATTGCCCAACAGACACGAAGTGAGTTTTACTGTCTGTTTTAAAACGCGAGCACAAAAGTGGCTCGTTTAACTAACATTTAAAACAAAAACAAATTTTGTTTTTGCTTTAAATGTTAGTTAAACGAGTCACTTCTGAGCTCGTGTTCTATAAACAGGCAGTTAATGTTTCCCTGCCGTCAAATGAGTAGCTAACTACAAAAAAAGCCAACTTTAAGTTAGCTTGTATAGACTAACTTAAAGCCAACAACTAAGCAATGGAAAATTTACATTAACCAAAGTGTATACAAACACTGTATATTTTAAGTAGAGAGAGCCAAGTCGATTAACAAACAAACAAAAAACATAGTTTTTTAATACAAAAACTACAATGCCCCGGTAGACTAGCTGGTAGCGAGCTAGTCTATCAGCACCGAGGTTGCGCGGATCGAATCCCACCAGAGACAGAAAAAAAAAATAAAAAATAAAATAAAGTAAAATAAAATAAGAAAAACTAAAAAAAAATAATTTAAAAAAAATAAAAAAAATTTTACTTTATTGACTTGCTGGGTAGCTACAAAAAGTTAACTTTTAAGTTAACTGAAAGTAGTGCAGAGTCGGACAATTGACTACTTCCTAGGACATCGCAATGTTAAAATAGTTAGTTGTTTACATTGAAAAGTAATCCAAGTGTCAGTTAGCCCTAGTTGCGAAATAGTTAGCTTAAAGTTAATTTTAAGTTAACTCAGTTTCCGACAGGGTTGTTAATATGAATTTTTTATGTTTTTAATTTGTATGTATGTATGTATGTGTGTATATATTTATTTATAAATTTTCCAAAACAAAAAAAATATGTCAAATCGACAAAAACGTTGATAACGTAATAAAGATAAGATATAAACAGGGTTACCGTTGGAAAATTTCGAAAAGGGTCACAAGAAAGGGATTTTCCAGAAAAAGGGGTCAAAAAAAAAAGGGTATTTCAATAAAAAAAAGGGTCAACATTTTTAAAAGCATTATTTCCCAGACCAAGTTTTTTTATAAACAAACAAAAAATATTTTTTCATTTTTCGAATTTATTCTATGAGTTAAATTTCAGGTCTGTATTTTATAAAGCTTTTTTGTAATAGTTCTATTCTTTTAATTTTTCAGAAATGGCTTTATACACTATCAGACTATATGTAAAAAGAAAATACAATATAATAGTCTGATAGTGTATAAAGTCATTTCTGAAAAATTAAAAGAATAGAACTATTACAAAAAAGCTTTATAAAATACAGACCTGAAATTTAACTCATAGAATAAATTCGAAAAATGAAAAAAATGTTTTAATAAAATATAAAGTAACCTTCACAAGGAAATAATTCCGAGTTTTTTTTTTTTCAAACAAAAAATATTTATTTCAGGTAGGCAGTGCTTAAAAAACTTAATTTGTTTATGGAACGCCCTTTCCTGTTTTTAACACTTGACAAAAAGTTTGTTCTTCATCATTATAGCTAATTTTTTTTAATACTTTTCATGTTATATCCGAAATTTTTTTTTACCTATTTAGCGATTTAAAATAAGTTTTTGGCTTTGTTTCCAATTTTGCAATCGTTGGCGAATTTTTTCCTACAAGCTTTGTGATTCTTTAAAGCTTACCGCTGTTACCAAATATTTGTGAATTTCAGCAATTTTTACTGAATTTTTTTCATTCCTGTTAGTTTTAGGGATTTTTAATCAATTTTATGGCGCTATTTTTGCAAAATTTTTCGAGTTTCTAAATTTTTGCGAAGCTTTATTGCTCTTTGAGGCAATCCTCGCCGTTTTAAAAATGGTCCCATACATAAACCGATGTCACCTTTTTTTACAGGGCACTCTTAATATTGTCGATTTTAAAGGGGGTAAAAAGTTCAATGCCTTATGACATTATTAAGGATGAAGTTTTTAGCATAAAACTTACTACTCTGTAAGAGAGCAAAACATTTATAAGAAACGAACACCTAATTGCATTTTTTAAATAAAATGTCACATTGTTTTTGAAAAGAAATCACCATAAGTTATTCAATAAATAAAACTTAACAAATATACATACATATTTTTAGTTATTTTTGCTATAAGGGAAATCGTACTTTAATTTGTACTTTACTATCGAAAATCTAATTTAGAAGTCGTACAAAATCTCTTAACACAAATCTATTTACGAATACTAACTGGTTTTTTGGAATTTGCGTTCTATATTTTGGTATTAAATCTTCACTTGAAGTCCATTTCTCTATCTCCGCTTATTTCGAAAACATTTTTGAAAAAACAAAATGTGAGTGCTATTTCCAAAAAAGGGTCACAAAATAGGTGAAAATGATACAAAAGTATAATTTAAAAAAAGGGTCATAAATGGTATCAAGACCGTCGAAAAAGGGTCAAATTGATACTTTAGTATCACAACGGTAACGCTGGATATAAAGAAAAAGGTAAATGAGAAATGTCAAAATTATCCTCTTAATTTTCATTTCATGCACATACTTTGCTTACCCCTCTGGCTTCTCTACACCTCTCGTCACGTGCAGCGTTACCGTTGTGATACTAAAGTATCAATTTGACCCTTTTTCGACGGTGTTGATACCTCTTATGACCCTTTTTTTAAATTATACTTTTGTATCATTATCACCTATTTTGTGACACTTTTTGACCCTTTTATGGAAATAGCTTTCACAATTTGCTTTTTGTCAACACTGCGGAACAGAAGTGCTAAACAAATGTTTTTGAAATAAGCATTGCTTGATATGGAACAGACTCAAAGTATAAACTTACAATTCCATGCTTTCTTCTCCTTGATTTTTGATAGTAAAGTACAGTTTCCCTTAAAGCAAACAAAACTCATATAAATATTTGTTATTTTTTACGGTGGTTTCTTTTCAAAACAAACAATTTTACATATTATTAAAAAAATGCAATTTTGTGTTTTGCTCTCTTAAAGAGTAGCATGTTTTATTCAAAAAAATTCGCCCTTAATAATGGCAAAAGGTATTGAACTTTTCGCCTTCTTTTGAATCGACAGTGTTGAGAGTGCCCTAAGAGGAATGAAAACAAGAGGTAAAAGTTGCTAAATTAGCGGAAATTCCCATATATTTGGTAGCAGCGGTATGATAGCCAAGTCTTATATTTATTAAAAATCGTGACTTTAACAAATCTGACACTTACAGGAAAAATCGCTTTAATCGAGAAAATGGTTACAATTTGCGAACACTAAAATATTTTGACATCACTAAATCGGAAAATTACATAAAAAAGATTAAAAAATTAGCTATGTATAATGATAAAGAATAAACATTTTGTCAGGTGTTTAAAATAAGACGGAGCATTCCATAAAAAAATTAAGTTTTTTGAGCTCTTCCTACCTGTAATATTATTGGTTTGTTTGCTTATAAAAAAACTTGATCTTATTATGTTCATTAAAATGGGAAATACTGCTAATAAAAAACTTGACCCTTTTTTTTATTGAAATACCCTTTTTTTACCCCTTTTTCTGGAAAATACCCTTTTTGTGACCCTTTTCGAAAATTTTCAACGGTAACCCTGGTCACGTGTCACAGGGTTTTTTTTTATATAGTCAACAATTTTTAATAAAACACTTATTTTTGTTTTTTTTGTAGAAAAAATATATGTTTTTATTATTACAAAAAAATTTTGAAAAAAAATATATTAAACCAAATTTGTTTTAGTATTTAAATAATAACAATGATGCATTAAACCAAGTTTTGCAATTTTATTAGAAAAAATGTGCTACTTAAAATTAGTTAAGTAGTTGAAAAAAAATTAAAACTAAAAAATATTCAGAAAACAGCAATAACACAACAGTAGATTTAAATTAAAATTAAACAACTGCAGGAAAATATTAAAAATAATTTCATAGGAAAAAACAAGAAAAATAAATAATAAATTCTAAATATCAAAAAGAGCCAAAATATTTTGATGAATTGTTAGAAAAGAAAATAAAATTGTCTATAATTTGTTAAAAAAAAAAGTGTTACAAACTAAATTGATGCATAAATGTATAATTAATCAATTAAATAAATGAATAATAAATACGCACAATATAATATTCAATAAAACAATGCTAAGTTATTTGTTTAAAACAAAATCGCTAAATGTATAAAAATTATTTTTAAAGTGTATGTATTTATAGTTAGATTATGAATATATGTTTATAAAAATGTGTAACAAGGCTTCAAAATAAAATTGTTTATGTTGCTTAGATTAAAAAGAATAATAAAAAACAGATTATACAAATTAGACTTATTTTAATTTTTTTTTTTTTTGTATTCATAATTTTTCATTTTTTTTTTTATAATATTCTTCATTCAAGTGCCTTTTTTCAACTATTCTTAGACTTAATGATAATTTAAGGATTTATTAAAAAAAAAAATTTTAAATTATATTTATGTATGTATGTATAATAAGGTTAATTTATATCTATTTGTTTTAATACATAATAATTATGTTAACATTAAAGGTCAATTTTATTTTAGTTTAAAGTCAAATTTTGAAGCGTGTATTTTATTTATGTATTTGAATTAATATTTTATATTAGTATCCTTTATTAATTCTTAATGATTGAAGGATTCAGTTAGTTGTTTATATATTACAAAAATATATTTTACAAAAGTATTTTTAATTTACAAATATGTATTGAAATATTTACTTTCAATATTTAATTAATTTCTTTAATTGTTTACAAGTTTTAGTTAAAAGTTCCCGTCCGTTTAGACATGCATGCATAAATTTATTCACATTAAACGGAATTTGTTGATGACGTTAGAGCTTTACGTTGTCTGGCGCCACGACCTTTTAATAAATAGGATAAATCCAAAGGTTGTTCATGAATGTGCACAGAGTTTGGAATACGTATCGATTTTATTCTTTTCAAAACCCTTTCCAAGCGTGTACGTCTTTCTTTAGGGGTCTTCGATGTGAATTACAATTAATTGTTATTATTTTAATGTACTTCTATTGATTTTATTAAAAAGATTTTAATATTACTTACCATTGGTGTTGGTGGTTGTGTATTTTCCTGAGCTTGAGCAGTGAATACAGTGGCTGGGCTTTTGCTTCCATGCCTTTTTTTGTTATGAATCTGCGGTGTTTTGTTAAGTTCTTGTCTGGAGTTAAATAATGTACTTGTTGCTGGTGAGTTTATTGTTGGTGTAGTTGCTGCGGTTTGATTTTCATTATCAGTCTTCTGCTTTTTCGGTTTTAACATAGATGGATCAACATCGTGAGGCTTTACAAAAGTAAATTAAAAAAAAGAAATATATGTACATATTATTGGTTTAGTTTTTTACATATGAACTAAATATTACTATATTTTACATGCAAAAAATATGTTACGTTTACACTCTTTCTTCATAATCTCGCCATTACAGTCAATTGTAAAAGGGGTATTAAGTTTTTTTGTTAAGGAAATTTGAAGACATTTATGGTAAAATGCATGGTGATAATAAAAAAAAAAACACATGGAAAAATCGTACGTTCGCGACCGGTACATAAGCCAATTAAACAAAAACCAAGAGAGATATTTCATTTTGTAAATAGTGGATGGAGACCTACATTAATACACTTTTAAAATAAATTAATCACTTTTGAAAATTCCATTTCATTACGCAGATTTTTACATTTCACTACTGTCAGCCGAAGTTGACTTCTATTTTGCGTACGTTCGTGACCACAGGTTTATAACTCTTATTATGAAAACTTAAACACGATGAAATCCAACTTTTGTACTAAACATAGAGCTACCCAAATGCTATCGAATCGCAAAAAAATGCTAGGAAAAGTTTTGTTTTTCTATATTATTTGTACATCAAAAGCGTACGAACGTACGTTCGTGACCCCAGGAAATGCCCATATACGTTTGTCATTCCGTTTGTAATTTCTACAATATTGATCTTAGACCCTATAAAGTACAATATATATTCTGGGTCCTTAAGAGGAGCGAAGTTGATCTAACGATGTGATGTCCCTCTTCCCCCTCCCCCCTTTGCAATTGTTTACATATACTAGCATAATGCCCAATGGTAAAGTATTTGAAACAATAATGTCACGGCAAATGATTGACTTCATCAATACAAATTGCTTGCTGTCCTCGTTGCAATCTGGGTTTCACTCAAACCATAGTTGTACTACTGCTGTATTGAAAGTACTTGATGATATCAGGCCAGCATATGACGTGGGTGATCTGTCGCTAATGTGCTTATAGGACTTTTAAAAGGCCTTCGATATAGTAACTCATTAACTTCTTTGTAGGAAATTGGAATGCTTTTTTGGCTTTGGTGGAAGCGCAGTGTCCCTCTTAAGTAGCTACTTATCTGATCGTGTACAAAAGGTTGTTATCGGCTTAAGATAGTCAGGTTTCAAGGATGTACATTCTGGAGTTCCACAGGGCTCAGTTCTTGGACCTTTGCTATTCAGTATTTTTATTAACGATATATTTAATGTCGTTAATTTTGTTAACATTCACGCATGTGCTGATGATATCCAATTGTATATATCTAGTCGTATTGGTCTTGTTGAGGATATGTGTTATAAACTTAATGAGGACCTAAAAGCTGTTTATGAGTGGGCTATAGCAACAACCTTATGCTGAATCCCGTAAAATCAGTTTTATTACCCATCAGCAGGATGAAACTTGATTTTAATCACCTTCCAATTGGTAGCTAAGGTGACACTCCACTCACTTTAACTCCGCCGTGCCATGCAGTGATCATATTAATAATGTGGTACGCAGTGTGTATATGACACTACGCAACCTGCGAACAACCTTTGGTTACACACCGACAGAGATCAAGAAACGTCTTATTTTACAGTTAATTCTGCCCCTTATTGCTATTTCTGCGGTGGTCTTCATAAACCAATCTCGTTTAATATACGGTTTATGTATACGGTACAGGGACCGAAAATAAAAGTAAAAATTTTTAGAATACAATTTGTAAAATATGGCTTCGTCGATTGGAGCGTGAATTAGTGGAAAATCCTCCTGATTCAATGGTATTATGTTGCGACAACAAAAGTGCAATTCAAATTGCACAAAACAACTCCTACTCATCTAGAACAAAACATGTCGATATACGAATAAAGCTTCTACGTGAAAAACTGGAGAGTGGCGAAGTTAAACTTAATTATTTGGAGACAAATAAAATGTTAGCGGACATCTTTACAAAAGGCGTACCAGCTGATAAATATAAGTATTTCACAAATCAATTTGGTTTGATATCATTTTATTTAACTTTGATGTATTTATTTAACAATGAATTAATTTATGAATTTATTTTATTATTAAGGAAAATGTTTATTCAGGGAAGGTGTTGTAAATCGAATAGCCATTTAGTTTTAGCATCACTATTAGTACAACTGTATTCATAGAATGAGGGAAACAATAAAGTGTTTTTTAGTTTACTTCTTTTGTAACGTTCACCCAATACACTGCGTTTTACTCTAAATAACAACATTATTACTATTATAATTATTATTATAATTATTATTATTACTATTGGTGTTCATTATGTCATCCTCTGGACTATAAAAGAATTTAATTCTTAAGGTCCTAATAGCTGAAATAAATATATAAATAAATAAATATGATTTTCGTTACCACCCTTCTTTATTATTTCATCTATTTAACTAAATAATTTTAACTAATAGAAACTGGGAATTCTTGGTTCTATTTGTAACTTAAAAACTCTCCAAAAAAGATAAATCTACGGTATGACAACACTACCTATACTAAAATAAAACAAACAAACATTCATGGTACAAACCATTTTGGTGAATATAGGCCACTATTACGGTTCATAACTCAAATAAGTTGATTTGTAATTTTTGTATTATGGTTTACAACTTTGCTATATTGCGGTGAACAAAAACATCAAAAATAATTAGTTGTGAACCGTAAAACGAGCCATATTTCATTTTAATTATATTTAAACAACTTTCCATCATGGTTCAGTTGTCTAGGGGGTTTGTTAAGGTTAGAAACTGTGAGTCCGCTGGTTCGAATCTTGGTTTTCAAAAAGAAATTTTTTGTTTTAAATTTTTATGTTTAAAAAAATATTCACCAGCTTTCGCTTTTTAAATTTAATTTATAAATGATGTTTTTAGTATTGTAAATATGTATGTTTATGGAAAAATTATTTATTTTTTGT
This sequence comes from Pollenia angustigena, assembly GCA_930367215.1. Classification (NCBI taxonomy): domain Eukaryota; kingdom Metazoa; phylum Arthropoda; class Insecta; order Diptera; family Polleniidae; genus Pollenia; species Pollenia angustigena. Next base: position 49,034,356 of record OV884058.1, read on the forward strand.
CTAGTTGCTCTGTATTCTGCTCGCACAATGGTGAAGGGTATATAAGATGCGGCACAGCCAAATATAGCACTCTTACTTGTTTTAAATACATATGTATTTTGTTTAGCGACTTTTGTGATTGCGCTACTAACATTTACACTTATATATTGAGTGGGATAAAGGATGATTTTATTGCCAGTGTTGCCTTTTAGTTTTGCTTGGCCTACTACTTTGGGACATTTTTTATAATTATGTTGGATTTTTCGTTTACCGGCTGGGGAGCCAAAAGTGGATTATATGGTATATGTATTTTATAAACATAACGTATGTATTTTTTAAGAATTTAATAGAATATCTAATCAGGTGTATATATACAGTGGCTCTCATTAATATTCGGTTTTTTATTCCGAGTTATTAAAAGTCAACAAAATTAATAGAAAATAATAAAAAAACCGGAATATCATTTTTTGGTATTCATAAGATATATTAAGAGATCAAAAATAACTTATTTCAGAATTCTGAATATTGAACAAACAATAATAATAAAAACAAAAACACAAAAACTTAAGTAATTGACACCTCATTAATATTCGGTTTTTTTTAGCACTTATAACAATATTGTTTAAATAAAAATAAAAACGAAATAAACTAATATCTGGTTATTTTTTATAACCTCAGAAAGACGATTTGGCTTTTTAAAAATACTTTTTGCAAGTAATCCATACTGTTTTTATCCCATTCTTCCTGCAGCCTTTTTTCGGGTTCGTTGGATTTTCGCGGACTCGGCGGTCTACATGGTCCCATAAATTTTCTATAGGATTCATGCCTGGGGATTGAGCAGGCGTCTTAATAACTTTTGGGCAATTATAAGGCAACCACTCACGAACAACGTGGGCTTTATGTTTAGGGTCGTTGTCACGATACAATTTAAAAGTTCTTACAATTCCCATTTTCTCTGCAGATTGTTTCGAATTGTCACTCTTAATGTTCAAATAAGCATAGTTGTCATAATGCCTTCGATAAATAACAGTTTCCCAACCCCTTTCCCTGATATGCAGCCCCGCACCATTACCCTTCCTCCTCCATTCTTAACTGTAGGAGTAATATTTTTTCCTTTTAACTCTTTATTCGGCTTCCGCCACACCATAGTTTTTCCATTACTTCCAAATAAGTTTAATTTGCTTTTGCCAGAAAAATTACGTCATCCCATCAATTTACAACTTTTTTTATATAGTCTTTAGCAAATTTTGACCGATGATTTCTGTTTTTCAAATTCACGAAAGGCTTTCTTCGGGCAATACGACCGTGAACCCTTCATGAACAGCTTCTTTTTTAGCTGTGCGATGTATGGTTGCTTCTGAAATTGTCTTTCCTAATTCCGCAGCAACTTCCGTAACGATTTTGGGGGGGACTTAAGCGTGAATTAGCCTTGATTTTTCTAACAATACGACGATCTTCCATCTCGGTAAGCTTTTTTGGCATCGCAATTTGTTTTTTAAAATCAATTCGATTATCGTTCGGATAATGTCACCGACAGTTTTTTGGTTCATATTCAATATTTCAGCAATATTTTTATATTTTTTTCCTTTTTAGTAATGAAAAATTCACTAATTTTCTTATCTTTAACGAAGTACTTTTTTCCTTACGACCAATTGCGCATTTTATAAAAAAAAAAAAATCGAGAATGGCATGTTTATTCAGCTAACTTTATTTGTTTGATGATAATTAATGTGTGTTTCCCCATTTTACAAATAATTTATGAAAACATGCAGATTTATAGCGTTTTATTTTTTGATGAGGTGTCAATTATTTAGGTTTTTTTGTTTTTATTGTTATTAATATTGTTTGTTCAATATTCAGAATTCTGAAGTAAGTTATTTTTGATCTCTTAATATATCTTATGAATACCAAAAAATAATATTCCGGTTTTTTTTATTTTCTATTAATTTTGTTGACTTTTAATAACTCGGAATAAAAAACCGAATATTAATGAGAGCCACTGTACATACTTTGTATGTAATATAAAATTGCTTTTAACCTATGAGGCTTATTATTTTACTTGTAAATAAATAAAACATACATACTTTAATCAAAAAGTTAATTCTTCAAAATATAAAAAAAAAAACATAAACCATAATATTTTTATTGATTGATATTAAGTAAATAAATCAAAGAACAAAATTAATGACGAAATTCCAATTTATCTTGTTTGTTTTTAATATGTATATTAGGGGTATAACCAATTTTTTGGCATAGTACCATGAGGTCAACCAGTCCTAGTAACCACGAAAATAAAAATCTTTTGTTATTTTTCTCAAAAAAGTTCACGCACCAATTGGTTTTTCTAAACGGTGTTTTTTATTAATTTCTTACTTTTTTTCGTTAGAAAGGTTTAAATACGTTTTGGTTTGCAAAAAAATCTCTTACCATCTCTAAATAATAATGAAAGTTCATAACTGAGCTATTTTTTGTTTTAAATAAACATATTATTAATTTTCCTTAACCAAAAATAAAATTAAAATTTTTCAAAACTTCATCGCGGTTGGTGTGCGAAATTTTTTGGCGAAAAAATAAACATATGTTCCCTTAGTTTTTTATGCTCTATCGGACTGTGCTATGCCGATTTTGATATTTTAAAAAATTCGTAAAAAGTATGTATGTATGTATATAAGAAAATATCTTTGCCAGTTTGCCGATTTATTGACACCAATTTCTTTTTGATTTGACGATTTTTTTTTTAAACAATTTTATAACACCGAATCCACTTCAATTTTATATCACTGACACTGATTTTTACTATTAAATAAAAGAAAAAAAAAAACTATTAAAATATAAAATTTTTACTGTCCTGATTAGAGGCGATTTTTTCCCAACTTGGTCTGGTAGCCCTATATATAAACAGAAGTCACCTTTTTACAGGGCATTATCAACAACGTCGATTTATACGGAGCGTAAAGTGCAATGCCTTATGCCATAGTTAGGGCGAGTTTTTTAGAATAAAACAAATCGCCCTTTTAAAGAGCAAAGCATTTTTAAAAAACGAACACCAAATTGCATTTTTCAAATAAAATTTCAGATTTTTTGTAGAAAAGAAAACACCATTAAATAACAACATAGTACATATCGTTAGCTAAAATGCAAAAAGACGTAACTAACAAAAAATTCTAAATCTAGTTTTTGATTGATTAATAAGGGTATTCACTTCAATTTTTTTTGTTGGAAAAATGGAAAAAAGATAAATTACACTCTTATTAATTACAAAATTTTTCTAACAAAATATAAAGAAATGGTTTTTTTTAAAAGAGTTTGAAGAATTTCATGGACGACTAATCCATGCATGCTTACTTACATGTTTATAGTTTTCATTTTATAAAGTTTTTTGCTTCTCCTGTAAAATTATATTTTTGTTAGTTACGCCTTTTTGCATTTTCGCTAAGGATAGTATCTTAAGGAATATGTCGCCTAAGTTTTCTTAAAATAATTTACCGCTAATCTGAATTAAAAAAAAAAACGCGCACATAAATTTAAAATTTTATTTTAACTCGTAGTATTTCTTTTACCCATTTTCTTATTAAAAAGTAACACTTACCGCATATGTTTTAGATATTTTAAGTTTCTCACTAAATTTGCGGAATGCATAGCTCTTTGTACACGTCGGATGATTCGTTTTAGCTTTTGAAAAGAATCGTGCCGATTTATCCACCCTCAGCTCACATATAAAACAATGAGTCTCATCGTTGCATTTAATAGGACGACCTTTGCAAAATGTTGTACGATCGAGTACCCAGCAACGACCCATTACCAAATCAATGGGAACTACTTCATACAGAGGTACACGTACAACTTCATTGGGATAGAATTTACGAGTTGGCTCATGGAATGTTTCGTGAGGCCGTAAAAAGTGGTGGCCAAATATAAAACGTTTGCCAACATCATCTTTCCATAGACGTTCAACACGAAAGATGTCACATTCGTTGTAATCAACATCTCCAATTGTTTCATAGGTGTGCTTTTTCGAAGGCACCACGTTGCCGGTGGAATCTTTAAAGGGTATATCACGCAAAACATAGACAGCATCGCCCTGGCGAACTTGCAGAGAGGTGCCACGCATTAGTGTCAAATAATACCGATAACCCTCTTCAGTAAAATCGTCTAGGGGTATCTCACGATCTACTTCGCGGGGTTCACACTGTTCGCAGTGATAATTATCGGCATTAACATCGGCTTTAGTGCATTCAGTATGTTGCCAAACCATGCAACGGGCACATTGAATCATTAAACCCTCATCTCTAAAAAGACCGCATATACAACGTATGATGTCCTCATTTGTTGATATAGTCAATGGTACAGGTGAGTACGAAGAGGAACTAACTAACGTTTCTTTTTTGCAAGTATTTTGCTCTATGGGTTTGTTGGAATTGTTGACAAAATCTTTTAACAAAGTTTCATTTCCCAGTAGTTCAAAAAGTGCTGAATATTGTTTACTTTTCTCTTCTGCGAAGCATTTTTCTAAAAGTTGTACCAATTTAAGCTTTTTCTCCTCTTTCTTGTCCAAGGCCGATTTAGCTTCTTCAAATAATTTCAACATATCAGTATTGAATTCTACTGGAAGTTTATAATAACCCTGTTCAATATTATTTTGTATTGTCTTTAAATCTCTAATAACTTGTTTTTGTTGTTGAACTTTTATGGAAGCCTTCTTTTTTTTACTTGTACCAGCACTTGATAGTGAGGGACTTTGAAGCACCGATGCTACTAGGGTTTGTTGATCATTCTCTGGATTTTTTGTTAGTTCCAAATTAGTACAAATATCCCTCAAGATTTTTGCCATCTTAGCCATTTTTTCAACTTCTGGATCTTGTACAGCCAAGGTGAGGCCACGAGTTTTTATATTTCTAGCAGTACATAGAGCAGATATTTGTGCGGCCAAGGAAGCTGGTGTTGAAGAACGTCTTTGAGATATAACTGCCGGTGTTCCAATGTTAATACCCATTGTTGATGTGGTGGTGGTTATATTTGTGGAAGTTTGTAGCTTCGCGTCATTGCCAGTTTTGGCGGTTGCTTTACGTTTGCCTTTTTTAGCACGAATCTTTTCAAAGTTTCGTATTAAAAAGACTGAATACTGTTTGATAGTTTTCTTTTCTTTTTCCGATAACAGTTGCATGCGAGTTGGTGTTGCTATATCTTTAGTAGGAGGACGCTGAGTATTTTTACGTGCTTTTCGTTTGCGTTGGCGACATTTATGATCTTCATTCGGTGTAGTATCATTTGTAGGCTAAATATAAATGAAATAAAATTAAGTTATTGAGAATATGTTTTTAGATATACATTCATAGTTGATTATAACTTTTGTTTCGGGTGTTTTAAATTTGTGCTTTACTTTTCATAAACATGTGAAGACGATAACCAAAATGTTTCAAACTTATACTAATTAATTAAAAAAATATAATAAAAATTAAAACTTACCTTAGCTTCAACCGGCAAAGGCTTAACTCTCTGTGATTTACCACCAATTACACCCCGACAATTTGGTGTATTACAGCGACAAGGTTGTCCCTCTGAAGGATTGAAGAGTGAAAAATTATAGTCATAGGTGAGTTCTTCTCCTTCATCTATTTTGCGTTTAGCAAATAAAGCCATACGTGACAAGCCATTTACCGACCATTTTTGCATTTCACAATTCGGTTCACAAGAATGGTTCACAAAACGACAATCACTGCCCATACGTTGGCCATCAATGACCAAGCCACCATCCAAATGTAGGCAGTAATGATGGGTGTCATTTAAATAAATCGTAGCCATGCGATCCTTAAATTCTCGCTCAGTTACAACTTCGCCCACATACTCGAGTATGTAAGTACCCCTTTCAATGGGCAATTTTGTGCGAACACCCCAACCTTTATTCTCTGTCATGAAACGTTCTACTCCAGGAGCAATATCGTGTTTATGTATCTTTTGGTTTCGGCATTTTTCACGCGTTGGACAATTCGAGGGCGAACATTCCGTATAAACCATGCGATTAAGGCAATTATCACCACAACCCACATCGGGCTTGCAATTACACATCGGATGATCGTTGGCTGCAATCGGGGGTGGCTTGACATTCTCTGCATAAATATTGGTACGTATTTTTCGGAAATTCCAAGATGGCACTGTAATACGATTGGGAAGTTTTGCATTTTTATAAGCCCACCATATATCGTAAGGTAGTTCAAAATCATACTTTGTGCGTCTTAAATATCTCTCACAATATGGTGGCGGAGGCAGTAGAGGCAGTTTAACAACTTCTATGTCTTTTGTTGTACTTGCGTTTGCTACTTCTGGACTAGTGGTCTTGTCAATGTCTCCATTTTTAGAAATGTCTTTTTTAGTTGAGTTTTTCTTTGTAGAAGCTTGGTTTACTTTGAAATAATCCGAAAATAAACCGGCTGGTATGTATGTTTTTCTGATCATTTTTATTTTTTTGGTAACAGAAGAATTTGTAGATGATTTTTCATCGCTGGTATCACTAGCTTCAGTGTCTCCATTCAGGTTGATTAATTGACTTTCACTAATGGGTAAAATGTCATGTTCCAAATGATTTATATTGCAGTCTTTGGCTTTAGCATCCAACTCAATTTCTTGTGGTGTACGGGGAATTTCTGTAATGATTGGCAGTGGTGGAGCCACAGGACTTTTTCTGGCTGCCAACGGATGTATGGAATTACGCCGTTTTAATTTTACTTTAACGCTTAATATACTTTTAGGATCAACACCAGCTGGTAGTTTTATATTGGATTCTAATAGAGATTTTGCAGTTTTAGAGACAAGACTTTTTCTTGTTGGAGATGACTTGATTTGGGGTTCCCTTTTTTCTATTGCAACTTTAGATCGTCTTGCTCTAGATGCCAAGGGTTTATCATCGTCATCATCCTGTTCTTGCTGCTGAGGTTGTTGTTTTTGTTCCAATTTTTCGGTTTCTGTTGTAAGCTTTGATTTATTTTGTACAGCTAGTTTTTCTTCTTTATTGGCTTTTCTCTTAGAAAGATGTCTAGAGTGCCTTGTTTTTGGTGTGGATATTGCTTCTGCTGCATGTTGCATTTCCTTAGCTGACATCTTATCTTTGCTACTTAACGGAGATTCTTGTAATCTTTCGAGAGCGACTACAGACAATCTTGGAGTTCTGTTATTACGTTCGAGAAATGTTTGGGAAGTTTCCCCTTGTTGCGGTACACGGTCACAGTGTTTTTCTGGAGATTTTACCACATTTTCGCCGTCTTCTGTGTTGCTGGTGTTCTCAACCCCCTGACCAACATCTGCGGTAACGTCTAGGGTTATGTTTTCATTTGTTTTACGCTTTTTGCGTTTAATTGTAGGAAAACCAGTGCGGTTTATTTTCTTACGCTTTCTTTTTAGAATTAAATTACCACCTGTTTTATTGAGAAGACTTTCTACTACACGAGGCCCACAGTTTTTTGCTGCGCTTTCGACAAATCCCTTATTTAAATCTATCAACAATGGGGAGTTTACCTCGGATTTGGTTATAATGTTTGATGACGCTTCATTAAGTTTTGTTATTGGGGGTATTTGAATTTCCAATTCGACAGAAGGTTCAAATACACCTGGAGGTGGACATGATGACGATTCCGATTCAATTTGCAAAACTGAGGAAAGATTTGTTTTTGACCTGGATCCAGTTAAAACATCTTCTCCATGATTCGTGGCAATTTTGGATACCACTCCCTCCAAACGGGATCTCTTTTTATGTACGGCTTCTGTGACTTGTTTAAGACTGTTAAGGGACTGCGGGCTAATATCTAAAAGCTTGCCACCACTTATAGAATTAGGATCGCCTACCGTCACTCGAAGTGGCGAAAGGGTACTCGATGTTTTATTGCTATTTATCGAATCCTCATTAAGCGTGTGAGGAGGTTGTTGCAAAAGATGTCGTTTTTTTGGTGTTAAATTTGCTTTAGCAGTTTTAGCATTAAACTGTTGTTGAGATTTCGTATTTGCTGTACTTTTAGCTGCGGCAGCTGCTGCTGCCCATGCTTCAGCGTTGTTTGCAAATAGTTTGGCTGCCACAGCTACAGCAACATCACTGGATTTCTCTCCCGGTGTTAGCAGATAATGGCGTTTTTTGAGGGGCAATTTATGATCATCTGGACTAGAACTGCTGGCTTTTTTATGCCTCCTTTTCGAAGAAGTTCCTTGACCAGAACCTGAACCTGGCGTTAAAGAATTACCTTCAGCTCTCGCTGAGAGCATAGCGAAATCCAAATTTTCAGATATTTTCCGTTTCTTAACAGACCTTTTATCCCGCAAATCTCTTTTGTTTGATGATGAGGCAGAAGTTGAAGCTGCTGCAGCCGCAGCTGCTAAACTTTGTTGCAACTTTGTTGCTTCTGCCTTTAGCTTCTCTTTTTGAGATAAATTTCCCCCTATTAACTTTTCGGTCATACCAGATGCTTGTATGCGGCACCTTGTTGAAAACGTACTGGTCAATATTTCAATTTCTGTTAATAATTTTGAATCAACAACAGAATTTTTACTAGAGGAAGAATTGTGGAAACGAAAACTTTTTCTTCTACGACGTCTCTTTAATTTTGTGGTACCAGCCGAATAGTATGAACTACAAAAACTGGCTACAGAAGACCTGCGAGATTTTATTTTTCTAGTCGCTTGATTATTGCCGGGCAATTGTAATAGATCGTGAGCAAACTCTGACGTCGTCGAGTTTTTACGCTGAAGTAAAGTTATTTTAGCCGGTGTTTGAGGCAGATCTGTTGACACATCAAATATCCGAGCACTGTTATTGCTTATACTAGCAAAAGAGTTGTGAGGATTATGTTGAGTACTGGACCCTCGGCCAAAATATTCTCCCGTTGCTATGTAACGATTAATTTCACCATATTTTTTGGAAGCACTCGTTGTAGGCAGCTTTTCCAATGACGGCTTACACACATATTCGTTAGATTCTTCGCTGCTCTGACCTAAAGATAAGCCCGCCAATTGCAATATGTCTTGTTCATCCTTCAACGAACCCATAGACTTTTGCATAATTGACGCTCGCCGTTTTCTTCGAAATTTCGATGATTTTGAACCACCTAATACACTTTCTTTGCAGTCGCTACGATAGCCACACGACTTCGCTCTAGATTTACGAGAGGCACAACTTTTAGTGCTGTAGCGACTCTTGCAGCTAGCATCACTTTTATAGCCAGAATTATGCGAGGCATGTTTTGAGTGACGTGATAAACGGAAAGACGACGTTCCATAATCTGAGACATAACCACTTTTTGCAGCTAAAACTTTACTGCAGACGGTAGATTTACTGGATCGTTCCCTTACACGATCATCACAATCGCTTTTATAGCCTGTAGTGCTGCACACGCTAGGTCTGCGAAATTTGCGATTAACATCGATTTTTCGCCACACAGGATCCAGTTGTAAATCATCTTTAGATGATTGCTGCGGTGTCTGCGAAGACGATGGTCTTTGTTTTTCGCTGAGATTAGCTATAGCGGCACTGGTTGATTGTCTTCTCTTATTACGGGGCGGAGGATACAAAACTCTCTCTGTAGCATACATTCTTTTATCCAATAAGGCAATGTCAATTTTTGGCTTGCTGGTAGAAGATGCGGCTAATGTTTCCTGTGCTTGTTTTTCTGGTGTAGTATTAAGGTTTTTATTTGGTGAGTTGGTTGATGAAGTATTGTCATTAGCAGATGAGGATGCTAATGTGGTGCAGGGATGTGGTGATGTACTTTGTGTTGATATACTGGTAGTGGAAATGACACCTGAATCGGCTGATTCATTTATATTCGAGTTTTTATTATTTACATGGACAGGAGACATGCAGCTTACAGTTAATTCATGATCTTTATCTATTTTTTTAGGACGGCCCCGCCGCTTTTTGTTATTACTAGTTGAAGACGAAGCTATGCTATCAGACTGGGAATTTGTATTGAGTTGTAGCAAAATTTCATTTTGCAAAAACGTATTATTCGGTTTGACATTATCACTTGCCTTTGGTGTTTGCCCCAGCATTTGAGTCTTTTCCATAAAATCTTGCAGTAACGTTGATTGATACTGGGGTAAATGCTTCGTTTTAGCTTTATGAAAGTGCGAAGCTGACAAATTATCCTCTTCATCAGATTCTCCCACAACCCTTTCAATAGCTGCTCGTACATTTGGCAACTCATTGTCACTACTTGATAAGCCAATGTGATCATTGCCTTGTTGCAAAGACCCTAAAGTGCTGTGCAAATGCGAGGGAGTTGCATTTAAGTTACCAATTAAATTCTTTGAATTTATGGCTGTTAGTAATAGTCTGGGAGCTCTTTGTGTTATGGCTTCGACATTTGATACTAATAACTTTTGTGCCAAAGGTTCATCTTCGGAATCAGTTGAGAATTCATTTTCCATAGCTACTTCAATAGGTTTCAACGATTTTAAAGCTCTTTTTGTTTCATTGGCTTTAAGTAAAGCCTTTTTTCTTTTAATTTTGCGTTTAGAAATTTTTTCTTGACCCACAGTTGCTGTTGTTGTATTCGTAGCCTCTGAGCAACCCGAATCAGTAGCATCACTGAGGCACGCCATTGTTGTTTCTGCAGCTGCTGTTGATAAACTTAATGGTAATTGCAATAGACTCTTTTTATTTTTCGATAATGGATTAACAATGACAGAAGACATATTCGCCGTTTTACTATCCGCCTTCTTACGTGTTTTGTCCTGTGAAGAGGGGGAAATTTTAAATTTTAACGACTCTATTGTATTTATTTTCGATAAACTTTTATCGTCTTTAAAATTTTTGGATTTTGTATAATTAGTTTGTTGCACCACTGTAGGACTGATTACAACATTTGCAGGATTTCCAGTTGAAGCTGTGGCAACAGTTATCGTAGTTGTTGGACGTATGGCCGAAATTTTCATACGAAGACAACCATCGGAATCCGTTCGCTGTACACTAAACTGAGTTGCTAATGTAATTTTCGATGAGTTACTGTTGCTGCTACTACTACTGCTGCTACTGCTGTTGCCACTGATATTCGTTGCTGCTGCTGTTGTTGCTGTTGAGCTAGAGTTTTTCTTCTTTTCATGTCGTTTCTTGTGTTTATCTTTTTGTACATTCTCATAGCCGTCCTTAAATAAATGATTTAAAAAATAGAATTTTGGTCTGAAAATGAATTTAATAATAATAATTTGTACCTTTTGTTCATGTGTATTTTCTTCTTTTCCTTGCTGATGCTGCTTTTCCGAAACATTCCTTGATGTTGCATCATTCAGTGTGCTCATTATTTAATCAAGACAAACCTCTGAAAATATTTTTTAATAAAATTTATTAATATGTATCATTAAACTATGATATCATGTAAAATTAAATATTATTTACAAACGACCAATTAACATTTTTAAGAATAAAAACTACATATTTGTTATACCATTTATTTATAAAGGAATTCATTTGTAAAAAAAGACCAAAAATATGTTATAAAGTCTGAGTAGTCCTATTAATAACTGGTCACAAAAAATCTTTTCCGAATGCCAGATTTTTCAACCTAGTAGAAGTAGAATTTTTACAACCTCCTTAGAGAGTCATCTTCAATTAATTTCAACAAAATATACATATGAATATATTAAGGCAACCAATTTCAAAATTTTACTTAACAAAATTTTGACATTTATATATACATACTAGTGTATTCATTCGGTTAACCGATTAATTACTACCCGATTAACTGATCGGTTAATTTAAAATTGGCCTTTTTCGATTAACGATTAAATCGGTTAATTTAATTTTTTGTAGTATTAAACCATATTTTTTTGTGTTTTAATTATGGGTGAGTTTCGGAAAGTTAGTTGGAAAGCAACTCGCTTTTTATAATGCATTCTACAATGCAAAAGAAGTTTTCAGAATATTTTTTTATACAATATATTTCCTTCTAGAAAAACTTTCTTAAAATACGGTACAAAAACAAAAATTAAGGAATTCGAAAATTAATATTTTTGCAGAATATTCGGTGCTAAGCTTTGTCAGGATGTTAGGTGATGACCTCACAACATAAGAAACTCTCGATAGTTATACAACAACATAATTAACCGATACAATTAGAAGTGTGAAAAATTTTAAAAATTAAAACAGGACGCTAATGGCATAATGGACTATGTTTTTGTTTAGAGAAATCCAGGAGAAGGACCGAGAAATTATATAATCTGTATTATGTGTTGCTTTCGATTTCTTCAACATCTACGATAAAACAAAGAATTTATCAAAACTAAAGAAAAGAGTTAAGCGACTAAACATTTTAACAAAAATATTTTTCTAAAAGAGTATTATATAATTTCTCCTTAAACTATTGAAATAACTACTAAAATGATCTCACAGTTTATTTTTTAATTAATACATAATATTAATTAGTTAAAAAAATGTATTTCATAGTTGTAAATTATTTTTTTGTTTACTCGTTTAAGTTCAAGAATTATAATGTTAATTTTTTTTACTGATAAATTACAAATAATAAATAATTTTTCATTTTTATTTATTGTAAAATATAAAAAAAAAACTTTATTAATCGGCTAACAGATCAATAGCAAAATTAACCGATTAAACTTAAGCCTCGATTAATTAATCGATTAAAGCAAAAGCGCGATTGAATGAATACTCTAATACATACATAGGTATCAGTGTTACCAACAGCAAAATTCAAAATTACACTTGAGATGAAGCAAAATTACCCGATTTAAATGAAATTAAACCTGATATAAAATTGAAGTTTTATTAAATAAAAAGACATTTACAAAGAAGCAAAAACACAACAAACTCATTAAAACAAGATCGATATTAGTCAAGCTAATAATTTTATTTAAATTAACAAAAATAACATTAAAGACCTAAAAAAAATTAATAAAACATAAAATAAAACTGCTAAAATAATGAGTTTAACTTCCACATTTGGTTGATATATCTTGGGAAGGTTTAAAATCTTCCTTGTCATTGCTTTATAATGGATGCTTTTTAGCCCCATAGAGCTTACGAAAGGTTAGCTGTCAAACGAACTGCCATACTGTTTCACTTCTTGATCAGGCGCATCATCATGAATAGATTCATGCTTGAACAAAACCACGAAATTATCCAAATATACTTTGAAAATCAGCCATCGATTTTCGCAACTTAAAGGTGACTTCATGATTTAAATAACGCAAATTTTTTCACAAATGAAGGCGATGTGTTGATTTAGAGAAAATAAACTGTCAATTAGACTTCAATGCCTGGCGATGTGACACTTATTGATTGTTTTCCGTAGGGTTGTTAAGTCAGTGAATAATGCTGATAAACCAGCAACAATCGGTGTCTTGGAGGTCAACATTGTTCATTTTATTCGAAAAAGAGAAACAAAATTAGACGTCTGCAATGCGTTTCGTCAAGCACAGGCGTCTATTTGTTTTAAATCAGTTTCAAATGGTAATGCCGTGTATCAATCTGCGATTAAAATTAATTTTTTTTTGTGTTGCCTACCATTTTAAGTTTCATGGTGTTAAAAAATACCCCTTATACCTTATTTAGTAAGCAAAATGCCTGCAGAGTTTTATACAACTGTCCCTTTCGTAATTCAGTTTTACAACTGTAAAAGGCGTTAAATATTCTTTAAACTAAAACATTAAAAGTAGCAGGTAGAAATAAAATTAATTATATGTTGCAATATTGGAAACAAATCTTCCCCCAGACAAGTTTTTAGTTTGAATAACTTTTTTCAATAAACTTCAGGTTCTAAATCACTATGATAGGCATCTTTATCCAAATCTAAGGGTCCATCTTGCGACATTCATTACCAAACATTTGAAAATATATGTATGTATGTTTAATGATTGAAGTCGTTTCTTAAAAAGAAACCGAGACTTTGGTTCAAAAGGCTGTGCATTTCTTAGCAACAACATTTAAAAAGAAATAAATATCATCACTGAAATCGAATCTTGATTTTATTAGGACAACTGAAGAAAAAATTTCAAATTACACCTGAATTACACCTAAGAGAAATTACCCACGCTCTACCCACGACCGTAAAAATTATACCAAATTCGGGTAATTACCCACAAAGTGGCAACACTGATAGGTATATATATTTACATATACATTTATTGTAAATTGAAGTTAATGGCCTATGCTGCTCATTCTATGGATTTAATTTAAAATATCTAACAAATAAGATACCCAGGCAGAAATCCGTACAAGAATAGAAGCAATGGGAAATGTAAGCTTATGATTTGTTAATCAAGCAAAAGTAATTTTTTCCGTTCTCTGGTCTGCATAATCTCCTAATTTTAATATAATTGCATGTTTTTGGTTAAGAACAAAAACAAATCTAGAAATTTTGTTTTTGATTAACAAAACTATTTTTCTAAAAGAGTATTATATAAGATCTCCTTAAACTATTGAAATTACTACTAAAATTATATCACAGTTTATTTTTTAATTAATACATAATATTTATTAATTAAAAAAAATGTATTTCATAGTTGTAAATTATTTTTTTGTTTACTCGTTAAAGTTCAAGAATTGTTATGTTATTTTCTTTTACCGATAAATTTCAAATAATAAATAATTTTTTATTTTTATTTATTGTAAAATATAAAAAAAACTTTATTAATCGGTTAGCCGATCAATAGCACAGCATAATTACTCGATTAACTTAAACCTCGATTTATTAATCGAGCGATTAACCGATTAAAGCAAAAGCCCGATTAAACGAATACTCTAATACATACATACATATATTTACAAATACATTTATTGTAAATTGAAGTTAATGGCTTATGCTGCTCATTCCATAGATTTAATTTAAAATATCTAACAAATAAGATACACAGGCAGAAATCCGTACAAGAATAGAAGCAATGGGAAATGTAAGCTTATGATTTAATCAAGCAAAAGTAATTTTTGCCGTTCTCTGGTCTTCATAATCTCCTGATTTAAATATAATTGCATGTTTTTGGTTAAGAACAAAACCAAATCTAGAAATTTTGTTTTTGATTAAAATACAAGTTAAACGAACTATTTTTACGCCCGTGTGCAAAAGCCAGACAGTAAGAGAAATTTTATATCGTAAAATAGAACAGCCATATAATCTCTTTCGCCAAGTGGAAATCGCATGGATCGGAATATCTGACAAGATTTTTATTAACTAAAGGCTAGGCAAATAAATATTAAGGAAAATAAAAATTTTGTGCGTATGTATGTATATCGTCGGCTGATAATTTAATTGTCGTATGTGGATTCCGATAGTTTCGAGTAAATTGAGTTTGAAGTTTGAACTCTTATAAATTTTGTTTCAGCAAAGTGATTTTCTTTAAATTTTAGGAGGGTAAACTACTAATATTTGACTAGTTAATTTAAAAGTTTGATGCGTATAACTTTTTTGGGGTAGAAATAATTTTGATTTTTGTTCAGAATTAAATTGTTGATGTGGCAAAATGGAACATTTTTGTCATTTAAATAGCTACATACGATATTTTGATTCCGAAATGTTTACATACGACATTTAAACACTAAATTTTTAAAACAAAAAAATTTTTTGGCGGTTTATATGGAAATTTGTCGTATGTGTCGTTTGGCAGTTACATACGACATTTAATTTGAAAATTGCTTCAGCAAATACCACATACGACAAACTCAACACTCCGAAAACCGTATGAGGTATCGAAAAACTGATTACGCCAAATGAAAGATCTGTTCGGAAAACCTAAGGAATCGATCTTAAATCAAAACCGCAAAAAATCCAAATACGACAATTAAATTATCAGCCGACGATATGTACAAACCTATGCATATAGGAAGTTTAACTTGAATTTTTATTGTTTTAAAATTTAAACTAATTATTTGAAACTTAAATAATTAGTTTGAGTTGTTTAAGTTTTGTTTACGGAAATATAGTTAATTGTTTTTATAAAATTAAGAAATACGATCATTACAGTACATTGACAAATTTGTCTAGAACAGGTGGTGTAGTTATGTATGTTAGAAAGCATTGGAATATTAAAAAAATTAAAGACAATATTAAAGACAGTCATCATTGGATTAGTGCATATATGGCGAAATATGAAAAAACCTTAATTATTATAATAGTATATAGATCACCAAGTAGCTCAAAATCGGAATTCTGCGATACTTTTCAAGATTTTATTGAAGAAATATGTGAAAAAAACTGTGATATTTTAATAGTCGGAGATTTTAACATGGACTGGAAAAATGAATTTTATGCAAGCAAATTGGAAAGTATTCTTAACGATAATGGACTTAAACAAATAATGAACGAATATACTAGAATAACAAAAAATTCAAAAACCTTAATAGATTATATAATAACAAACGATAGAACAATCACGGTAAAAAATAATATAAATAACAAAATAGCTGACCATGAATCCATTGACATTTTTATCGAGTGTGAATGTAAAGCTCAAGAAAATCAAATTAAGGAGATAGAGATTTTTAAATACAATAAAAACAGATTCAAAAATGAATTAAGAGAAGTGTTAAAATATTATGAATTAAGTGAATTAATTGAAAATGTATATAATTTTGATAAATGCTTCGAAAGCACAATTAAAAAATTTACTAACAAAAAGAAAATAAATGAAAAAGGCAATAAAATATGGTTTAATAATGAACTTAGAACATTAAAAAGGAATAAAATTATTAAATATCAAAATGCACTCATGGAAAATACAAATAATGCATGGAATAGTTATAAACTAATAAGAAATATCTATAAAGTGAAAATTGAAAATGAAAAAAATAAATATATAAACAATAAAATAAACAATGCAAATAACCAAAAAGAAATGTGGAGTGAACTTAAAAAACTAGTCCTGGGAAACGCCAAAAGTGTAATAAAAACTGTGATATATGAGCAAGTGGAATATAACGATAATTTCCAAATAGCCAAACATTTTAATTATTATTTCGTAAACAGTATTAAGGAAATCAGATGTTCCATTGAAGATGTGCAATATAAAAATCAAATACCTGTGATAAACTTAAAATTTAAATTTCGTGCAATAGACCTACAAGAACTAAAAATTATGTTTAAAAGTATAAAAAAAAAAACCTGACTATACAAAAATATCAAGTAATATAATTCTAGACAACTGGGACTTAATAGGCAATACTATATTGAGCATTATAAACAAATCACTAGCGACAGGCGTTTTTCCAAATAGCTGGAAAGAATCGATGATTTTACCAATTGAAAAAGTTAAAAATACAGTTAAATGTGAAGAATACCGACCAATTAATACGTTAAAAACTTTTGAAAAAGTAATCGAAAAAATAGTAAAAAGACAATTGGAAGAATACATGGAACAAAATAACTTATTAACAAAATACCAATCAGGGTTCAGAAAACAATATTCTTGTGAAACAGCCGTCAATTACGTTGTAAACAGATGGAAGTCTAAAAAGAAGAAACATAAAATACTGGCAATTTTCCTTGATTTCAAAAGAGCATTTGAGACAATAGATAGGGATATCCTTCTGCAAAAACTATCTAAATATGGAATTCAGGATGTAGAACTACAATGGTTTCGATCTTATTTAACAAATCGAAGACAATATACAAAAGTTAATAATGTAATATCAAATTCAATAGAAAATGATTTTGGGGTGCCTCAGGGATCAATCTTAGGAGCTCTTCTTTTTATTATATATATAAATGATATGGAAAATACATTAGAGAAATGCGAGATTGTACTATATGCAGACGACACATTGATTTTTACCGAAGCAGCAAATGAAGAATTATTATATGAAAACTTAAACCAGGATATGGATAATATAAACAGGTGGCTGAAAATGAATAAATTAAAATTAAACGAAGATAAAACCAAGTTAATGGAAATTAATATGAACTCTAATAAAATATTCAAAATAAATAATGTAATAATAGAAAAAGTAAAAAGTATAAAATACCTGGGTTTCTTAATTGACAAAGATTTAAACTTTAAAGAACATATCGAATATGTATGTAGAAAAATTGGCAAAAAAATAGGCTTTTTTAAACGTGTGAGAAATAAGGTAACAATAATAACCGCGATAAACATATATAACACAATGATAAAACCGCACTTTGAATATGGATCAACTATATTGTTCACATGCTATTTAGACCAACAAATAACTAGGCTACAAAAACTACAAAATAAGGCTATGCGCACAATCTTAAAATGCAACCGTTACACTCCAATTAGAAATATGTTGGACACATTAAAATGGCTAAATATACAACAAAGGCTGCAGTTAAATACAATATTTTTTATCCAGAAAATGAAAATGGGAAATGCACCCGATTACCTGATCGAACAAATAAGGTATGTTGGGGAGGTTCAGCCATATAATCTCAGGAATGCCTTGGATTTTAGACCACAGAGAGCATATACAAGTGCAATGCAAAAATCACTATTTAGCAAAGGATTGAACCTATACAACATGATGCCGAATGATGTGAAGAATGAATCCAATATAAATCTTTTTAGAAAAAAAACTGTGTATTTTATAAAAAATTTGTAATTGTTAATCAGACTTGTAATGTTTTTCTTGTAATCTAATTAAAATGTCATTAAAAAGTATTATAAATACTACTAATAAACTAAACTAAAAAAAAAAAAAAACTAAAGCTATGCTATAGTTCGCAGAACTGTGTGCTTTAGTTTTGTACAACACTGTATGTATGTTATTATACCTACTTATCACGCACTGAAAATAACAGTTTAATTGGAATTTTAAAGCAAAACAAGCGTATAGAATTAAATGTCGAAAAACTGATTCAACTGTACCATATTGTTCCTTATGCACTTGTCAATGATAAAATGTATTGATTTTTATATTTTCAATCAAACTTAACAGTTATTTTTTGATTTTTATTTTTTTGAACAAAAATAACTGTTATTTTTTGATTTTTATTTTGTCGATCAAAAATAACAGTTATTTTTTGATTTTTATTTTTTTGAACAAAAATAACAGTTATTTTTTGATTTTTATTTTTTCGAGCAAAAATAAAAGTTATTCTCTAAAGAAATGTATGTGATTTAATAATTAAGTTGACTTCAAATTTTTATTTTAATGTGTAATTATCATTGGAATTTCTTATGCACATTAAAATAATTATTAAAAGTCAACTAAATTATTAAAACACGTACATTTCTTAAGAGAGTAACTTTTATTTTTGCTCGAAAAAATAAAAATCAAAAGAAAAAAAAAACGGTTATTTTTGTTCAAAAATATAAAAGTCAAAAAATAACTGTTATTTTTGCTCGAAAAAATAAAAATCAATAAATAACAGTTATTTTTGTTCAAAAAAATAAAAATCAAAAAGTAACTGTTATTTTTGTTCAAAAAAATTAAAATCAAAAAATAACTGTTTTCATCTGCCTTTTATGAAAAAAGCAATAACTGTTACGGTCCCTGCTACTTATTACTTAATTACTATAAAATGGTTATCATTGGAATGTGCTTTCAAATGATAACCATATTGCTATAATCGATTAAACCGAAACAGATATTGTTGAAGATCTCATGCTCTTGCATAGCATGTAACTCGCAAACTAGATGCATTGTCAAAAAAATCTTAGATAATTTTTTGTTTTTTATTCCCCGAGTTAATACCTATTCTTAATTAGTTATTTTTTGTATTTAGTTAGGCTTGAGTTCATCAAATTTAACTTTCATAAAATTATTTTTCTGAAGGAAGGAATTTTACAACATGAAATTAAATTTCAAATTAAAAATGGATAGTTTAACTAAAAAAAAGTCACAATTATTCTTAAAAAGTTATTAAGATTTGCGTATGACGTGCTAAATTCCCAATTTTTCATATTTGATAAATACACTGAAATTTATTGTTGAGGGATAAGTGTTTTTCTTTGCCTATAGGTACTTTGGCAGAAATTGCCAACCGTACAAAAATTGTAGCAATAGGAAAGCACTTTTACACAAGAAACCAAACCTGAAAATTGATTTGTAAATTCTTTTTAATTAAAAATCTTTTTATTTTTTTCTGATTTTTGGGTTTGTATTTATGGGATTTTGGAGTTTGAAGCAGGGACCAAAAATAGTAGTTATTTTTTAAAAGGGTAAGGTTAAGGAAAATTTATTTTATTTGCGTTTGGTTATTTTAAACTATTATCGTTACATATAATTTATATTGGTTATAGTAACCAATTAAAGTAAGAAATATATATTTTTTGGTTATAAATAAGTAAGAAATTAAGGTCGGTTATTATTTTGGGTGCATTGCCAATCATTTATCCGGTTTTCTAATAGTAACTTAGCAAAGAAACAGTCGCCAACGATCAGGAACTATTGTCATAAAACTTTGTTCCTCTGAAGGCCATCTCAAAATTTACACCTTTTATAGGAAAATTATTAAAAGTAGTCATACCTACCCACTGTAAAAATCTCGTTTAATTTCACAAGTTGTTTGCCAAAAAAATCCTGGAGCCAAATTACGGCATTCGTTATTGATCGAAATTACAATACAATTTAAATGGGAATTTCGATCGATATCGAATGCAGTAAATTGGCCTCTGGTGTATCCCCCTTTGTGATATAAGGTATATGTTTGCACATTACACATTAAAATGGCTAAATATACAACAAAGGCTGCAGTTAAATACAATATTTTTTATCCCGAAAATGAAAATGGGAAATGCACCCAATTACCTGATCGAACAAATAAGGTATGTGGGGGAGGTTCAGCCGTATAATCTCAGGAATACCTTGGATTTTATACCACAGATTGCAGATACAAATACAATGCAAAAATCACTATTTAGTAAAGGATTGAACCTATACAACATGATGCCGAATGATGTGAAAAATGAATCCAATATACATACCTTAATCTTTTTAGAAAAAAAACTGTGGATTTTATAAAAAATATGTAAATGTTAATCAGATATGTAATATTTTTCTTATAATCTAATTAAAATGTCATTAAAAAGTATTATAAATAATACAAATAAAACTAATAATATAATAATTAATCTTTAATCGATTTCAAAAACCGAAATAAAAAAGTCGATCGAATAATCGAAAATCGATTTTGGAATCCATTTACTATTCCCTAATTCAAATAAATATGACCAGGGAAACCAGAAATATGATCTAAAAAACACGTTTTATGCGCATTAAATATGCAGTCAAAACTGGAAAATATGCCCTGAAAAATGTTAAAAAATATGCCCTAAAAATTAAAATTGCTCATTTGAAGACACAATATTCACCAATTTAATAACAAAATTTAAAAAAAAAAAACCTAAACAATGTTAAAATTCATGAGATATTAACATCCATATGGGTTTTTGTCTTAAAGGGATTTTAGGTACAGTCGCTAAATTGTTAACAAATGTCAACGCTATGCCTGAGTAGAGCGCGTGTTTATACCGGCTGTCGTAAACTTTACTTTTCTATTTAATTTTTAATGAGTTTAAAATTTATCTGCTGCTGATTATTAAATTTTATTTGGATTTAATTATTGTGACTTGAAAAATTGTTAATTTTGTTTGGCTCCTATTGGTTCTTTCATCTTCTTCACTTCCTGATCTGTTGCTGCTGTTGTTGTAGTTTTGGTTTGCTGTGCGGCTGAATAGAAGTGCCATTTTGGATTTTTTATTGGATTGCTGCGGCTTTCTATACTTAAGCTTAATTTGTTTGAATACATATATTTTGCTCTGGAAACTTCTCTTGTAAGTTTATACATTTTAATCCATCCTAATTTTGCACATTCTTGCCGTGTGGAGTTCCTACATTGAAGTTCTATTGTGTACACGGAGATTCTATTGTGTTTTTGTTGCTGTCGGATTATATGTATTATGCCCGCCACTCGTAATTTAAAGTGCCGATCTTGTAATGTTGCTGTTGGCAAATCCAAAGGCAGTATTTTGTGCATAAAATGTAACCAATGGCTTCATCTGAACTGTGCTAAGGTCAGTGAGAAACATCTTGCTATTTTTAGTGAACGGCCTGAATCATTCTCTTTTACTTGTGCTGATTGTCACAATACCAATGACCTTTCGTTGCGAGATGAAGTTCGTGCATTAAACAACAATTTTAATGATTTTGTGAAGACTAATCAGGAGCAACGTAATATATTTGAGGCTTCCATTACACAGATTCTTTCGGGTTTTAAAGATGATATATCAACGTGTGTCAATAATATGAAGGCTGATGTTAATAATTGCATGAAATTAGTTAACAATATTGATAACTCCACGTCAACGAAAATTTCTGCCCTTGAAGCGGAAAATGATATACTTCATCGTAGAATTAATCGTGGCAATATTGTAATAAATGGGTTGCCTGCCGCGTTGGAAGATCTAACCAAGGTTATAACTTCGTTATGCTCATTTTACGATATTAATGCTTCTAGTCAAGACATTAACCACGTTTGTTACATGAATAATATGAAACAGGTTTTGGTTAAATTTAATAATATTAATTTGAGAGACCGGATAATGAAGGAATATTTTAAAACTAGATCCTTAAAACTTTTTGACATTATTGGTGGTGATATTGGTAGCCGGATTTATTTGAATGATCACTATTCTCCTATGGCTTCTAAGCTTAATGTTTTATGCCGTAAACTGAAGAGGGATAAAACTATTGTGAAGTACAATATACTTAATGCTGACAGGGTGAAAGCTAAGCTTACGTTGGTTGATGGGAAGGAAGTTGTATATGATATCAATGAATGTGCGGCCTTGTATAACAACAATTGTAATCATATATATTAAGTATTCTTACTATTTTTCATATATTATACATGGGAATTTTTGTGACTTCAGTCTGTATTTGTTTTGTTTACTTTCTACTTTTTGAATACAATGTTAACCTATGAATTGTAACTACCATTTCATGCTAGTGTAATTGGTTCTATTATCATTATTGTATTTTGGTTATGGTAGGTTTTACTTACTTCATATATATATGTGTGTGTATGTATTTATACTTATATATGTAAATATGTATGTATATATATGTATATAGGACTAATTAATATAATGTTTTGAGGCTTGTTTTTCTTTGCTTAATGGTAATTTGCCTCATGTTATACTTTTGTTTAAAATAAGAATACTAAAAGCCAAAATAATTATAAACTTGTTAAGCATTCAATCAAATTACCTACTTAGTAATATGTATAATTATTCCCATGTATGTATATTGTTATATTTTATTGTGCATACCTTATTTATATGCCTTTTTTAACGATTCTATTTTTTTTTGAATTTTCTTTGCCTGTTTAAGGGCTTGCTTTTGTCGTTAAGACTGGTAATTTATATCTTTTTCTTTTTAATAATGTATTTTTAAACTCATTCTTAATTAAGTAGATTTTAATCTAATTTTCTATTTAATTCTAACAGCTGATTTATTTATGTGATTTTTATGAATAATAATATTGAAATTTCTGTCTACTCTTGGTTCCCCACCCATCTCTTTTTGCTTTCTAATAAATATCATGTCTGTAAGTAATAATAACATTGGTCCTGTTGAAAGTAGTGGATCTTTTATTAAGTCATCTCTGTATCAATATTCTGATTTATTGAAGGTTGCGCATATTAATTGCCAGAGTATCAGACCTAGTGGTCACTCTTCTAAATTTGATGAGTTTAAAAGGATTATGTGTAATAACTTTAATATAATAGCTATGTCCGAGACTTGGTTAAAGCCACATGTATCGAACCGATCCCTTTCGATTTGTGGGTATTCCCTGATTAGGAATGATAGGTTACATGCTCGTGGTGGTGGAGTTGGTATTTATGTATCTAATGCGTTGAAGTATAAGTCTATCTTTAAAACATCTCTGCCTGGTGCATGCGAATCACTGTTTCTTGAAATCTCAAAGGATGGCATTAAAATGTTGTTTGGCGTTGTCTACTTGCCTAATGGTGACCTTGTTTCCTTTGAAGATTCTCATTTAGATTTGTTTATGAGATATTCGAATATCGTTGTAGTTGGCGACTTCAACTGCAACCTATTTAATATTGTGAACTCTGGGCATATTAGATCACTTTGTCTGAGGTGTAATTTATCGGTTTTTCACAATTCTAGACCCACTCATTTTAATATTGCCAATTCCTCTACTTCTTTATTGGATTTCTGGTTAGTCAGTAATACCTCCATGATTAGTTTTTCAGACCAGGTTCAATGCCCAGCGATATCTCATCATGCCCTAATTTTTTCTGTCTTTAATTTTGATCCCGGAACTTCTGTGCAGTATATTGAATTTAGGGACTATAATTCTATTGACTGGGACGGAATGCTGAATTATTTATCCGAATTTGATTTTTTGCCTTTTTTTGATTCCGCTGATGTTGATTTTCAGTGGGGTATTTTGTGTGGTCTATTGGTGTCTTTGTATGAATTTGTTCCTCTTGTTCGGAGAAGGATTTCTAGCTGTGTTGATGACTGGATGAAGTCTGACCGTATAATGTTGGCTACCTCTTTGCGAGATTTAGCTTATTCTTCCTTCCAGGCTTCTGGATCTAATGAAGACTGGGGAGTTTTTTGTAGGTATCGTAACAGAGCTAAGAATGTGATACGCAAGGAGAGAAGGAGATATTTTGGGAAATTGTTTTCAGGACTTGATACTGGCTCTATGTGGAGGATTTTGAATGGAAAAGGTCTGACTGCCGGTAATGATTTTTGTTGTGAATTTAATGCTGATGACGTTAACTCTTATTTTGTTAATTCTTCCCGTGACGATTTGGGGAGGGTTGACTTTGCTGTATTTGATGATATAGGCTCTTTTTCCTTTAGATGTATAACTGAGGATGATCTGTTTATTTCCTTGTGTTGTGTTAAGTCGAATTCTGTAGGTACCGATGGTATCCCTATAAAATTTTTGAAAACCATTTTTGCTCATATATCTCACCTGTTGGTTTTTCATATTAATTCTATTTTAACAACATCGATTTTTCCTGCTGATTGGAAAGTAGCTCGAGTTGTACCTATACCCAAATCTGGATCAATTAGGAGTTTGGATGACTTAAGGCCCATTTCTATTTTACCTGCTATATCTAAAGTTGTTGAACATATTATTAAACATCAGGTTTTGTCTCATGTTCATAGTAGCCTGTCTTCTTCGCAATTTGCTTTTCGTTGTGGACACAATACTACTTCTTTGTTATTGAATTTAACTGATGCCATACGTGAGAATGTCAATAGGGACTATATAGTGTCATTAATTTCGCTTGACCTTACGAAAGCTTTCAATTCGGTTTGCTTTCGCACATTGATTAGAAAATTGAGTGAGTTATTTAATTTCTCTAAAACGGCATGTATGCTAATTTATTCTTATTTATCTGGAAGATATCAATTTGTTGATACTGGTGGGATTTTTTCTGAAACTCTTCCTTTAGTTTCTGGTGTACCCCAGGGATCTGTGTTAGGGCCTCTTCTTTTCATAATGTACGTTAATGACCTACCGATGCAGATGGAGATGAGTTTTTGTAGACCTTTTCTATTTGCTGATGATGTTTTTTTATTGCATAGTAGTCATAGGGATAATGTTGATGTTCTTGAATCCAATATGAATCATAGTTTAGGACGCTTTTCGTTATGGGCATCTCTTAACTCTTTGATTGTTAACCACAGTAAGACTAAGGCTATTATTTTTGGGCAAACACAGAATGATTTGCATGTCTATATTGATGGTCAGAGAATTGCTTTTGTTGATAGTCTCAAGTGCTTAGGAGTATTTCTGGATGCTGGCCTTACCTTTCGGGGTCAGGTTGATCGTATTTATTCCAATGTGTTAGGTACATTGCGAAGAGTTTACTCTAACAACATTTTTTTGCCTTTCCGAATAAGATATAAATTGGCGTATTCACTCTTGATGCCACATGTTTTTTACGGACTAGAGGTTGTGTCTGGTACTTTTGCTTGCATTTTGAATAAATTGAAGCGTGTGGTTAATATTATAACGCGTTATGTTTATAATATTTCTAGGAGGGTTCATGTTTCTGATTATGTGAGAACTTTTCTGGGATGTAATTTTGGTAATTTTGTCAGGATTCGTTGTTTATTACTTTTTTATAGGGTTATTAAAAGTGGTGTTCCTTGTCTTCTTTGTTCTGAATTTAAATTTTCGTCTTCTAGTAGGAATCCTCAGATCTTTATCCCTAGAATAAGATATGGTTTATTTGAGAGGTCTTTCGTTGTGAGGGTGGCAAGGAACTGGAATTATTTGCCTCTTGTTCTCCGTACTTTTTCTCACTCTAATAATTCATTTCGTTTGAAACTTTCGCTTCACTTTTCTGCTCAGTAAATCAATACTTATTTATTTTTATTTATTTTTTTTTATATGCTTATTTTGCATCTTGCTTAGCGTCTTTTGGGATTGCGCTACTAACATTTGTTTAAGCTCATGAATTCATAAGCTAATGAATATGCTTACTTTACACTCATATGTTGAATGTGATAAGGGATGATTTTATTGCCAGTGTTGGCTTAGTTTGTTTGGCCTACTACTTTGGGACATTTTTTATTGTTGTGTTGGACTTGTCATTTACTGGCTGGGGAGCCAAAAGTGGATTATATGGTATTTGTATTTTGTAAACAGATATTTATTTTTTTTTTGGAATTTAATGGAATATCTTATCAGGTGTATATATACTTTGTAATATAAAATTGTTTTTGGCCTATGAGGCTTATTATATTACTTGTGAATAAATAAATAAATAAATAAATAAAAGGAATTTAAAGCTAGTTAAGTATGGAAGCTTTGAGCAAATGTGTACCGATACAAAAATAATTTAATTTGAAGTAAAATATTTTTGGCACGAATTTAATTTTAATACCATCGTAACTAGATAGCTTGCCGACACAAAGAGTCTAATTCGGATGTGAAATTATAGACCGACTCTCACCATTTGCATAGACTTCGTCCATATTTGAGCAAATTATCTTAAAAATTGGAACTTCTTCTCTGCGCACAAGGCTAACATGGACAGACAACCAGCCAGGCGGATGGATTGACATCGTTAGATCACTTTAAAAATTGATTCTGTGTCGATCGGAATACTAAAGGTTGGTCTAGATACAAATCGCGTAGCATTTAACCTTAATGACAACGTGTTTTGTCTTACAACTTTAGATTAAAAATTAAATGTATATTTTATAATAATAAAATTTTTTTTTAGACGTAAGCTTAAATATAAATTTGTTGTGCACTTCGAATCATTAAGATTCATAGATTTGGCGCGAACAGAAAATTCATTGCATGTTGCACCCGTCATGGCTTGAAGAGCAAATTTCTTATTATTGTCTGATAACTCATCTCTCACAATAAAAAAGAATAATAGCGGTTTTCACCCTTTGTATTAAGTGTACAACTCTGCTTAACTTAATAAGATATTATACTACAAAGCATGAGCGTTTCTTTTTTAAGTATTGTAAATTAATAAAGTTGCTGAGTGAGGGAGGGAGACAGATATAGTTTCTTCAACTTTTTTATTTTGGGTTATTTAACAAACGTGTTTACTACAGCTTTTTGTTGGATTTTTCAACCACAGCGTAGTAAATTTTAGTCTAATACATTTTGTTGTTGCAGGTTGTAAATCTGAGTACTTTAACTAAATTAATAAAATTCACAAAATCTACAAGGAACTTTACTATCAAGAGTGAAAACCGCTAATATAATAAAAGTTTAAAAATTAAGTTTTAAGTTTTGTGTTTTTGTGGTATGATCTTTTGAAAGTGAGCCGATTTGGTTGCACCCGTCATGCACTTTAAAGCTCTCTCGTGGCTATTTGTATCGTTTCACATAAATTCTTGTAAATAGATAACAATAGTATATAAAAAATGTTACCCCTTCGCTATTGAAGGCATCTAAAAAAATTTAATATGTATCAAAATATGCATTAAAATGGCAAAATATGCGCTATAAACCTAAAGAATGCTGCAAAAAGGCTCTTTTAACTAAAATATGCTGCAAATGGTAAAATATGCACTAACAAATCGATGCCAAAATTCATAAAAAGCTCTAAAACGGATAAATATGCAATTGCATATTTCTGGTTTCCCTGAATATGACCATTTAATTAGTTACATTAACCAAAGAAAAAAATATATTATATGATAATTGTTATTATTTCATCGATATTAATGATTAAATATAATTTTTTGTCGTTTCTCTTATAAATGTTAGAGTCCCTTGTTTGAAGTATGTATTGGAAATATGTTTTGTAAATAATAAATAACTATCTAAAATGTGGTTTTCAGTGTTAAACCAACGGTGTAAAAAAGATTCGGTCAATTCAAGGTTAGACCATTGCAAACTAGAACTTGCAATGTCTTGCCAACGTTTCGAACACGCTAGGAAATGCTTTGCCAACGTTGACCGATTGTTTTTTCTGCCTGGGTAGATAGGTATATACCTGTTTTTTATCTAAAAAGTTTCGGGCTATTTAATCTGTCATTTTATATGTGTGTGTGCTTAGGCACATATAAATATTTTAATAAATAGGTATGTACAAGTTTATTCATATAACGTTTTGTTTCAACGAGTTGGAAACATTTTAACCTTTTTTAGCCAGTATTGCAATAATATATCCATTAATTGAATTTACCATAGTATTAAAATACCGAATTTTATTTTACTACAATAAAAAATACATAGGTAGGTATTAAATATTTTATAATAAAGAGTATTTTTTATTAACATAATTTATCAACATTATAAAAAATCGATCGATTGCACGAAATACCAAAAAATATGTAAATTAAACAAATGTTAACTATCGATAGACAGTGAACAATAACAACCACATAAAAATGCACAAAGAAAATACAAATAAAAAACAAGAAGAAAAACAAGAGCATTAAAAACCTGAAGTTAAAAAGGTGATTATCTATCTATGTACGTGTGATTAAGATAAATTTTGAATGTGTAATTGACACCAAAAATGCAAATTTGACAAAGAAGATAATTAAAAACACAAAAGAAAAAACGCGCGGGGAATAACTTCCTTTTATTAATCAACCACAAGCCAAAATATTAAGCAAAAACAGAACATGCTTCGGACAACGAAATGCGGACATGCTAGAAAGGATAATGCATCAGAAGCAATTAGACATACTTAAAAAAAAGAGACACAAAAGGACAATAGTCAACGAGGCGTAAATGGCAGATGTTTTATTTTAACATTTTTGTAGCATAAACTAAGCAAAGCATATTTATAATTTAAATACATTGCATATGCTTCCATGCACATACACATGTATTAAAAAACTTATTAAGTTGTTCGCTTTGTTAATGTTTTTTCAAACTGTTATGAAATTAGGTCACCACAAACTTTATATATTTTTTAATTCTCATTGCCAATTGCCCCACACTGGCCATTTTAAAAATTAAAATTATTTTCCCAATTTCAAATAAAATTTCTCACCTTACATCTAAAATAATTGGGTTTATTAAAAACATAGGAATTTTTTACCTATGATACATAATACTCAATAACTATAAAAAAAAACTTTCATTTTTTTCCTTCATAAATATTTTTACATACTTACACTAGTATTGTAATTTTCATGTACTAGCAGTATTTATTAAACATTTGATTTTCTTTTTTCCTACACTTCTTGTTTTATTTTATTGTGTGTATACTTTTTTAATGCATATAAATTAAAATAAATTTTAAAATTAAACAAATAAATAAACTCTACACTTTAAAATTTTCTTGGACTATATTTCTTTTTTTCTTTACATTTGTTTTTTCTTTTCTTAATGCACATTCACATTCTTAAAATGGCGCCGTTTTTTCTTCTTTTAGTGTAGGGAAAAAGCGTCGACAAAAAAATTTTCACTTTGGCTACGCAACACAAATTTATTTTTCATTTGCGATTTAATTTTTACAATTTAAAAATTGGCATTGTACTTCACTATCTCTGAGTAGCTTTGCTCTTAAATTGTCGATTTATTATAAATTTATTTATTAATTTTTAGATTTTTCCAGTAAATTTTACAATTATAAAACCCAAGTTATGAAAATCACACACGAAAATAAAAATGAAAGAAAAACACTAAATACAGAGTTGCAAAAGTAGTACTTAATAATACACAGCTGTGCTAAATAGCCAAGCAAACACATAGTTTTCAGGTCGTTAAAGATGCAATTCCAAATATAAGAAAATCTATCTATAATTTTTCCTGATTCTAAGACTATTTCTGGTAAAGATGAAAAGTCCGCAAGTAATATAAGAAAATAAGAAAATAATAAACAGAAACTGGGAATTATTTCCTTTCGAATATTACTTTATATTATATTCAACATTTTTTATTTTTCGAATTAATTCTTTGAGCTAAATTTCAGTTATGTATTTTATAAAGCTTTTTTGCTTTATAATGAGATAAACCCACTGTTGTTTATTGTTGATGTGTTTTGTTCAAGCTTTGATATTGTTACAAGTAGAACTGTTGCTATAATTCTTATACGTTTAACAGTTTTATTTGGTTTAATATCTTTAGTTTGTCTAAAATCTTTATGGATGAAGTTTCCTGATGATCTGGCCTAAGCAACCAGTGAAATGCATAGGAATAGCTTATCCCATCAACAATAAATTTCCAGTGTTTTTGTCAAGAATAAAAACTGGGAATTAAGCACGAATAGCAAAATCTTTTGAAATTAAAATTTTGTATTCCCAAAAATTGAACTTACTTTTTGGTAATAAACAGGCAAGTGCACGGCCTAAAAAACACTTAATTGACAACATCTTTTGTAAGTTGTTGTTGTTTTTATTTTGTTTTTCTTAACCTACTTACAACTACAATTAATGTTGAGAGAATTTCAACTAATTGTAGTGGGGAATGTAAGATGAGATAAACCCACTGTTGTTTATTGTTGATGTGTTTTGTTCAAGCTTTGATATTGTTACAAGTAGAACTGTTGCTATAATTCTTATACGTTTAACAGTTTTATTTGGTTTAATATCTTTAGTTTGTCTAACATCTTTATGGATGAAGTTTCCTGATGATCTGGCCTAAGCAACCAGTGAAATGCATAGGAATAACTTATCCCATCAACAATAAATTTCAAGTGTTTTTGTCAAGAATAAAAACTGCGAATTAAGCACGAATAGCAAAATCTTTTGAAATTAAAATTTTGTATTCCCAAAAATTGAAATTACTTTTTGATAACAACAAAATCTTTAAATGAAATAACGGTTCCAAAGCAAATCGAAATGTAAATAATCGTAACGGACATGAACTTTAAAATATCCGAAAGAGAATTAATTGAAAAAATGAAAAAACAAAATGAAATATTAGGAAACAGTCATATTGAAATAATAAAAATGTTTGAAACAAAAAGATTTAATAACACAATATATAATGCCAAAATTAAAATAGATAATGAGTCATATGCTAGAGTTATGTCGAGTCAAAAAATTAATGTTGGATGGGACAGATGCCGAGTTTTTGTTGGAACGAATATATTAAAATGTTTTAAATGTCAAGGCTGTAATCATAAAGCATCAGAATGTAAAAACGAAGAAATATGTTACAGATGTCATGGAAAACACAAAAGTAGTGAATGTAATAAGGAAGTAATAGCTAAATGCGTCAACTGCATGAAAGAAAATAGAAGGCTCAACTTAGGACTAGATGAGAATCACGTTACCAATAATAGAGAATGCCCTGTGTACCAAAATAAACTTAATCTAAAAAAGAGAAGAATAGGCATTGCAGCATAACAACCAAAGCAACAAGAAAAGCAAATACATGGAATATATACAAACATCCAGGGACTCCTCAATAACTTTGTTCAATTAGAAACAATTGCTGAAATTAATAAACCAGAGTTCATAATTCTGTCTGAAACTCATTTGACTGATACAGTGGATGAATCGGAGATTCTAATAAAGCAATATAACCATTTTAACACATTATCCAATTCAAGCAAAACAGGTGGTGTAATCGCATATTTCAAAAAACAATGGAACATAAGCAAAATAAGTGAATATGTAAAAGAATCAAAATATTGGATTAGTGCTTATAGAGCAAAATATGAAAAAACAACTTTTATATTAGTAATAGTATACAGATCACCAAGTAGCCAAAAGCCGGAATTTTGCAACGATTTTCAAGAAATAATGGAAGAACTATGTGAAGAAAACTGTGATATGATAATAGTCGGAGATTTTAATATAGATTGGTTAAAAGACTTTTATAAATCTAAAATAGAAAGCGTTCTAAATGATAACGGTCTAAAGCAAATAATTAGTGAATATACTAGAATAACAAAGAATTCTAAAACTTTAATAGACTATGTTATAACAAATAATGAGAAAATTTTAGCAAAAACTAATATAAACAATAAAATAGCAGATCACGAAACCATAGACATATTTATCAAAAACGAAAATATATTATATGAACAAATAGAAGAAGTAGAAATATTTAAATATGATAAAACCCGTTTCAATAATGAATTAAGAGCCGTAATAGAGTGTAATGAAGTGAACAATCTAAACTACTATGTCCATCATTTTGATAAATGTATAGAAAATACAATAAAAAAATTTACTGTTAAAAAGAAAATAAATAAAAAGCATAGAAATAAATGGTTTAGCATTGAACTTAAAAACATGAAAAGAGAAAAGATTTTTAAATACCAAAGTGCAATTAATTACAATACAAATGAGGCATAGAATGCCTATAAAATAATAAGAAATGCATATAAAGTAAAAATTGAGATCGAAAAAAACAATTATATAAATAATAGAATAAACAGTACAAATAACCAAAAAGATATGTGGAGAAAAATAAAGGAACTAGTGATAGGAAACCCCAGATCTGTGATGAAAACTGTGATATTTAAAGAAATAGAATATAAGGACAATATACAAATAGCTGAAAATTTTAATATTTATTTTATAGACAGTATTAAGGAAATAAATAACTCAATTGATTATGTGCAATATGAAAATAATATACCTGTGATAGAAAGCAAATTTAAATTTCGTGCAATAAATTTAGCATATTTAAAAGTTATATGTAAGGATATAAACAACAGACTGGACTATAATAAAATAAGTAATAAATTAATATTAGATAATTGGGACATAGTTGGCAATAGAATTCTTAATATAGTAAACAAATCTCTTGAAACTGGAATATTTCCAAATAATTGGAAAGAATCAGTTATTACTCCAATAGAAAAAGTAAAAAATACGGTGAAGTGCGAAGAGTATCGGCCTATAAACAGCCTAAAAACATGTGAAAAAATTTTGGAAAAAATTGTTAAAAATCAGCTGGAAGAATATATAGAACAAAATAAAATTCTTTCAAAATATCAGTCAGGATTCAGAAGAAAACACTCATGTGAGACTGCTGTGAGTTATGACATAAATAGATGAAAATACATGAAGCAGAATAATAAAATTGTGGCAATATTTCTAGATTTCAAAAGGGCATTCGAAACAATTGACCGAGATATTATGTTAGAAAAACTAAAAGAATATGGAATACAGGATATAAATTAAAATGGTTTCAATCCTATTTAGCCAATAGAAGACAAATGACAAAAGTTAACAATGTAAAATCAGTGGAGAAAGAAAATTATTTTGGTGTACCTCAGGGCTCCATTCTAGGTGCTATTTTATTTATTATATATATTAATGACATGGAAAAAGTTTTAGAAAATTGTGAAATAG
The DNA here is from genome assembly GCA_930367215.1 of Pollenia angustigena. NCBI lineage: Eukaryota > Metazoa > Arthropoda > Insecta > Diptera > Polleniidae > Pollenia > Pollenia angustigena. Next base: position 49,068,020 of record OV884058.1, read on the forward strand.
TTCTTTATGCCGACGATACCCTGATTTTCACAGAAGCCCAAACAGAGGATATGTGTTATGAAAAATTAAAAACAGATATGCATAAAATTAATAAATGGCTAAAAATGAACAAATTTAAATTAAATGAAAATAAATCCAAGGTAATGGAAATAAACATGAACAGTGATAAAGACTTCAAGATTAATGATGTAATAATTGAAAAAGTAAATAAAATAAAATATCTGGGGTTTTTTTTATAGATAAAGAATTAAATTTTAAAGAACATTTGGAATATATTTGCAAAAAAATTGGAAAAAAGATCGGATTTTTCAAGCGTGTAAGAAATAAAGTGTCTATTATTACGGCAATAAACATTTATAATACTATTATAAAACCACATTTTGAATACGGGTCAACAATTCTGTATACATGTTGCACGGATAATCAAATAAATAGATTACAAAAATTGCAAAATAAAGCCATGCGGTCTATATTAAAATTCAATCGTTTTACATCAATAAGATATATGTTAGATACCTTAAGATGGATGAACATACACCAAAGACTGGAATTTAACACATTAATTTTTATTAAAAAAATGAAGATGGGAGAAGCACCAGAATACTTGATAGAGCAACTTAGATATGTGGGAGATGTTCAGCCGTATAATCTACGAAATAATCAGAATTTCAGATTGCAACGATCAAATACTAGTGGTACACAACGATCGTTATTTTACAAAGGACTGAGAACGTACAATATGATGCCAAACAACATAAAAAATGAAACAAACAATAGTATTTTTAGAAAAAAAGTTGTTGATTTTATTAAAAATGTTAATGAAAATTAGAGCTTAAAAAGAAAAATATGATGAAAATGTACTTAAGTGAAATGTAATGAAAAAGTATTAAATACTACTAATAAATAATAATAATAAAAATAATAAAAAGTAATTTTAAGTTAAAACTTAAAACTGATCTTAGATTAACATTTATTTACTCGTACATTTTTAATCAAATCATCATGACTATTACTTGTGTATGAAAATAAACATTTAATTTTTAACTTAGTTCCTTTCAGAATTTATAAATTTTCGGTGGGGACAAAAAAGGATATAACTGTGTTTTTTTTTGCAAAAGAAAAGAGAAATTGATATATTTGTACAGTCGGTAAAATCGCTGTTTTTCTTTTTCTTGCAAAAAGTGAAAATGTGTAAATTTAGAGTTGACTCTCATTAGACTCTCATAGAGGAACCAATGCGACACATAAATTATAGATTTTATATATAATAAAAATTAATTTATTACACAAATATTAATGGCGATTTCTTTTCTGAGAAAAATGTTGCATTAATGTTACATGTTCTACATTTTTGTGTTCGTTTGTACAAAAAATACAACTGTGGGAAAAATTTTCAAGTTCTTTTGTGAATATGTTAATGAAAAACGTGCAAAACATGTTGCATATTTTACCCTTACTTTTACTTTAGGTGTTCATACTGCCCTGTTCTACAACTTTGGTACTTACTACTTTCTTTGTAGAACAAATGCTTTATTTTGTTTGTCATAATTCATAACGCTCATAACTTTGTAAACAATTTGTTTTAGAACAAAATATAAAAATATTTACACATTAAAATCAAAAAAAGTCTATTTATATTATAAACGTTTTAATTTTTATACGCCATTAGTGATGTTAATATTTGTTTCCAACCCGTAATAGCGTGCAGAAACCGCTTAAATAGCTTTAAAAATCGCTCATTAAGTACATTAATGATGGAAGTGTAATAGTTGTAAATAAAAGCACTATTTGTGTTCTATTGAAATTGCACAACATGTAACACTTCGAGTGATTATAGGTAACATTAGAAAATGTAACATGTATATACTGTAACATATTTTTCTCAGAAAAGAAATCGCCATAAAAAAGGAGCAAATAATTTTGCACCCTTTTTTTTTTTTTGTCTGAAGGTATGTCTGTTAGTCTGAGTTCATACGGCTCATGTCTTATTGACAAGATTCTTCCTTTTTCTTCTTTGAACATGAATTGGCGTTCAAATTATTCATGTCATGTTGATGACATGTGCTTTTTTGATATTGAAAACAATAACAAAATTAAACAACGAATGAAAGAGCAAAACGTTAAGACAGTACATGTATCTGTGTACTCGTTTCTTTTCCCCTCTTAATGTGTATGTTGAAATTTATTTTATAAAGATCCTAGAAATGATTGTTATAAATTTATATTACATATATTTTTGTTAAAATTCAACTAGATCTGTTTACATATTAACATGAGCAAAACCCACGACCGCATCTAAAATTTCAAGTTTGGGGTTGAAATTTAAACTACACTTTTGTAAAAACAATTGCTAATAACCGAAAATCACACAAAAAATTTGAACAATAATACAATAAAATCAAAGGCAATTAAATTTGTGTGAGAAAAAACAATAAACGTTTACAAACATATACATGCACATGTAAGCAAAATGCAAAAAACTTTTGACAGCTCAAAAGAATATAAACAACCCTACAAGAAATGAATGAGCGAGTAGTCACATTTTTTATTTTGGTGTTAAGAAAATGATAGAAATAAATGACCGAAATAAAGTTTTCGGTCACATCCGGTCATTTCTTTCTATCAGTTTCTTAACACCAAAATGAAAAATGTGACAACTCGCTTATTCATTTCTTGTAGGGAATGATCATAAGGCTTCTTGCGCAGACCTTTTCAATGGGCCTTGGATTGATGTAATTCCGACACCACCTGTAATTGAATTCGCCTTGGGAAGTACAAACTGACATGTATTGTAAGGCGGCAACTGTCAACAGCTAAGGGCGGCTTGTTGCAGTCAGCTTTCCGATATTCGGCGCTGTTGTTTGCAAATCATAGTCTTTGAATATGCATATTTTTGTTGTTTATAAAACACAGAATCTAAAACAAAATTAAACAAATTGGTTTATAAATAATATGCATATTAACAAACAATAAAAAAGCGATTTTTTAAAGGTGAAAATAAATAATTTCTAAGTTTCTTTTGGAGAGTTATAAAACAATTTTTACTCACAACTGCAAAAAAATGAGTTCAACATCTAATACCACCTCGGGTGAAATGCTGTACGGAACTACATTATCCGCCGAATCGATGAAAGTCATTGCTGAAAGTATTGGCGTCGGATCCTTGCCAGATGATGCCGCCAAAGAATTAGCAGAAGATGTTTCATATAAAATCAAAAGAATCGTACAGGATGCTGCTAAATTTATGCATCATTCAAAAAGGGATAAATTAATACTCAGTGATATAGACCATGCTTTAAAAGTGCGTAACATAGAACCTCAATATGGTTTTACGGCCAACGATTTTATACCCTTTCGTTTTGCTTCTGGTGGTGGCCGTGAATTGCATTTTATTGAAGAAAAAGAAATCGATCTAACTGAAATTGTTCAGAGTAATGTACCCAAAGTACCATTGGATATTACATTGAGAACTCATTGGTTGGCAGTGGATGGCATACAACCAACTATACCTGAAAATCCTCCACCGCTATCAAAAGATTTGCAAGCATTGGATTCGGTTAACCCAGTTATTAAGTTAGAACAGGGTGTAACAAAGGACACGGCTGGAAAACCGGCAACTGGTAAAATTCATAAATTGAAAAATGTAGAAACAGTGCATGTGAAGCAGTTGGCCACACACGAACTGTCGGTGGAGCAACAATTGTATTATAAGGAAATAACGGAAGCTTGTGTGGGTTCCGATGAACCACGTCGTGCAGAAGCTCTACAGTCATTAGCTTCGGATCCAGGTCTACATGAAATGTTGCCACGTATGTGTACTTTCATAGCGGAGGGTGTAAAAGTTAATGTTGTCCAAAATAATTTGGCTTTGCTTATCTATTTGATGCGAATGGTCAAGGCTTTACTGGACAACCCTTCATTGTATTTAGAAAAATATGTAAGTTCTCAAAAAAATAAAAAAAATATAATTTTACTATAACTATAATTATTAAAATGCCAACAGACAAATATGTACTCTTTTTTAGAGGACAATCATCTATTTTAACTGGCTGTCCTCTATAAAATTTGTGTCCTCTTTTGGCATCTTTTTTTCATAATCTGTCATGTTTGTCCTCTTTTTTTAAAGCATGACCAATATTTGATTTTATTTTTATAAATTAAAATAAATTTTATTTCACGGCGATCACTGGTCTTTTCTTTCAAATCGTATGGTAAATGTCGTGCCATGCTTGTTCTGTTCATATGCCTACTTAACTCTCATACACTTGCAGTATAAAATTTTGAATAAGTAACTCCAATGTATTTTTAAGTTTCGTTATTTTTTTCAAACTAATTTTACTTAAGTTAATGTAAATTTTAATATATCGTCTTCTTAATATCTAAACCTGCTAACTCCCTTTCAACAAAATGCTTGAGAGGAAACAAAAAATATAGTTGATTTGACACACTTCAATACTCAAATTGCTGGTCCACGAGGCATATTTTTCTCTACCCAACGGAATCAAAATCTCAATTTACTTAAAAAGTGGATTTAGCAGGTTTGCATATTAAGCCGACAATATGTTATTTTTTTTAATTTACTATCAGTATATAAATATGGGGATGTAAATTTGTCTGTAATATAAGTAAAAAATCTTGAAGTCAAAAATATTTTTGACTTTTTTTCTTTAAGTCCTCTATTTTTATTTTCAAAATCTGGTCGCCTTATTTTAAGACAATATAAGATTAGAAAGAAATTTGTAATAAATATTATTACATTTGCAAATTAATGTTTTATACTTGATTTTGAATTCAATATGAGTAGGGGTATCGATATCGGCGATATTTAATTTTGAGTGTCGGTATCGTTACTTCAAAAAAGCCCTAGTTGAAATATACGTAGAAGATAAAGTAAAAAAAAAATAATTTAATGAAAATTAAATTTGATGAACTTTTCCGGTATCAAATTTTCAATATTGTAGTGGGAGCCCATAATTTAGTACGTAAATGTCAATGAATGGAAAACATTTTTTTTTTAAGACCAAAAATAGTTATGATTTTCAACCCTTAAACGTTCGAATTTCGAAAAGTTCCAAATTTGTATTTTTTAGATAAGTTAGTCTGAGTTCATACGGCTCATGTCTTAATGACAAGATTCTTCCTTTTTCTTCTTTGAACATGAATTGACGTTCAAATGATTCATGTCATGTTGACGACATGTGCTTTTTTGATATTGAAAACAATAACAAAATTAAACAACGAATGAAAAAGCAAAACGTAAAGACAGTACATGCATCTGTGTACTCGTTTCTTTTCCCCTCGTCCCTCTCGCCTATAAAGTAGCAATCTTGTCAATAAGACATGAGCCGTATGAACTCAGACTTACGAATGTTATATAATTTTTATTAGTTTAAAAGAAAGATGGCGTGACAAAAAAGTTTCAAAATACAGGTTTTACCCGTTTAACCCCCCAAAAAGTACACCTGACCGCTTTTTTTTATCAAAAAAGTACGAGTTAGAACGAAAAAGTACCAAAATATCTCTTACACATTCTTATTCACTCAGGAACTTGCTTGTTTAATTTTATGTTTGTAGGTCTAACGAAAATTCAAAAAGTATCTGTTGGAAATCGAAAAACTTCCCTCACTTTGTTCCTCATCCGCTCAAGACATTGCAAGTTTATTTTATGTTTCTAACCCCCAATTTCACCAAGTCCAGTTATAATTAACTATCAGTTATAGCTGTCAAAACATATTGTTAACTAAAAGTTAATTTTAGTTTCACAATATTGAAAAAATAATTTCGATTCGAGCAGTATCGACTAAAATAAAATTGCTTTCGAATCGAGAAAATACTCGATCATGACTGCCAGAATTAGGCCCCTGGTCTCGTCATATTGAAGCGAAAATAACGGCTATGAAACTTAAAGCAGTTCAATTACATTGGCTAATCGGTCGAAATTCAAAGTTGTCTTTAGACAACAAAATTCTCTTATACAAGTCCATCATAAAACCAATATGGACATATGGCATCCAATTATGGTGTACTGCATGCGCATCTAACATCCAAAAGCTTCAAACTACAAATTGTCTGCGCCCCATGGTATATACGTAATGATATTATCCACAGAGATCTAAACGTCCCCACTATCCAGGAGGAAATTAAAAAATATTCAATTAGCTACATAGATAAACTAATGGCCCACCCTAACTACCTCGCTCGGGGTCTGCTTCAGTTCGATGGTCACCAGAGGATAAAATTAACCGATACTTTGAGCCTAACTAGAAGACATTTTTTAAATTTGAATACAGCAGTTAGTGGTTACATTGGTAACAACTAATAAAAAACAAGTAGAATTAAGATTTGAATACATATTGTAAGTTTCGATAAGAAAGATTCAATAATAAAAATAATGCAATATCATGGCTTCTGATTATTTTTTAAAAGAATGTTATAAACCAAACACGGATAAGTTAAAAAAATTTCTGAATGTTCTTCTGAATACTTAAAACACAAAAGGCTCTATATAACATTTTGAAAATTTTACAGTTGAAGCAAAAAACTATTTAACATGGTTTATTGATAAATTGGCTTAAACTATTTTTTATTAATTTTATATCTATTATTCTTGTAAAACCTTCTAATATTTTTTAAAAAATTTCAAATTTATTGATGCATTAAATTCAGAATGATAAAATTTAAAGATAAATTACTCATGAGTATACATAACATTAGTATCTTTATACTAAGAATAAGCCTAAAAACTACAACAAAAAACTCTAAATCATTTCTAATTGTTTTTATATTTTAGCTCCACGAACTAATACCATCTGTTACCACTTGCATAGTATCAAAACAGCTATGCATGCGCCCTGAATTAGATAATCACTGGGCACTGCGAGACTTTGCTTCTCGTCTTATGTCACAAATTTGTAAAACCTTTAACACGTCGACGAATAATCTACAAACTCGTGTTACACGTATTTTTAGTAAAGCATTGCAAAACGATAAAACACATTTGTCTTCATTGTACGGCTCAATAGCGGGTCTTTCCGAATTGGGCGCAGAAGTTATAAAAGTTTTTATTGTACCACGACTTAAATTTATATCTGAAAGAATTGAGGGACATTTGTTAGGTGCATCGCAAAGTAATACCGATAGAATAGCAGCGGGTCATATTCGAGCAATGTTGCAAAAAGTTTGTCCACCAATTTTGAAGCAAATACGCAATCCTCCAGATTATTCGGATGAATATAAGTAAGTTAGATAAAATTAACTGCCTGTTCAAGAATTTTCAACGTTAATGTTCGCATCAAAAATTTTCATGAAAATTTTTTACGTCCGAAGTTGTTGAGCAGGCAGTTAATTTAATAAGTTTCTTATATATTTATTCATTTCTATTTATATTCTTTAGAAATGATTTTGGTTTCCTGGGCCCTTCACTGTGTCAAGCAGTTGTTAAAGCCCGTAATGCTCCTTCAACAGCCACTGTAACTGGTCCTGCCACTATTTCTAGTGTACCTATAACTTCAGCTGCTCAAACTGCAACAACAATTGGAAGGCCACAAGTTACACAAATCACACCACAGAGGCAACCGTAAGTATATTTTAAATATCGTTTTATTTTTGTTAACATCAAAGTACCGAAACGTTCACACGTCGGTCATTCATGAGAGAGTTTCAACGGTTTTGATGCTGCTTTCGTTGATTAATATGAAGAATAAATAACTTTCGGTTTTGTTGATTCATCAGCAATGAGAGTTTTCTAAGTTTTCTAAGGGGTTGACTTGCGCTGGATCCGAATCTGTACTCAGAATAACATCACATTACGCTTTCGAGATATCTTCGGTTAAAGTTAAAAAGTTTGAAAAATCCGAGTTTTCGCTATATATATGGTATTTTGACTATTGAAAAATAAATCTTAAAAAAAAACATAAGAAATTAAACAAATAGAATCTGGGAATTTATTTCTCAACAAACGTTTTTAAAGCTATGTCGCAAGGATGCACAAATATTCCCTTGAAATTTCATATATGTTGGGACAAACGGCTTTGTGCTTTTTCTTTTCTTCTAGAAGATTTTAGTTTCGATCACACGTTGGTCTGTTTAAATATTAGCGTAATTCAACAGGAAGACCGTTGATCCAACCATACTTTGATTTTTTCTTTTGCAACATAAATTTTTAAGGGCCACTTTCAATGTTTAGTCCAGTACGAATATGTTTTGGACTGTTTTGTTTACAGTCGCTTAATCAGGTATGTGAAAACTTACGTTTTTAAAAGGTGTGGTTAATTTCGAGGGATTTTAAAATCCATTTCTGAATTATAGTCTAATTTTTTTGTTTAACTTTACAGATAAAATATATAATGTGAATTTTATAAGAATAAACACAGAAAGCCAAAGGAATAAGTGTTAAAAATAAATTTTAAGAGATACTGAAAACGATATTTTTGGTTTCAAATCGTTTCATTTTTAAAATCGAGTACTATCACATACCTGGGGCCTAATTCTGGCAGCCGTGATCGAGTATTTTCTCGATTCGAAAGCAATTTAATATCTAAATATTTCAGTCAATACTGAACAAATCGGAATTATTTCTTCAGTATTGTAAAGCATTAATTTGAGTTTCACAATACTGAAAAAAATAATTTCGATTCGTTTTGTGTCGACTGAAATAAAATTGCTTTCGAATCGAGAAAGTACTCGATCACGACTGCCAGAATTAGGGCCCTGAATGACTGAAGTTTCTGAAGAACAAGCGCACCTTTCACAAAGTTGCAAAGTATACATACTTACGGAATTTAAACTTCAAAACGTAAAAATAAAAATATCTGTTGAATAAAGACTACTATTTCAAATTGCCAAAATTTTTACAATAAAAAAAAATTTTTAAAGCCCAATAATCTATTTTAGTATAAATTCGATTGTGAAAAATCGATTTTTTTTGCACATAATCCATTTTTAATTGAAATCAGGCAATTGCCGGTTTTCCCAGGTATTTCTTTCTAACGCCCCGGAGTCCTGGGGCCTAATTCTGGCAGTCGTGATCGAGTAATTTCTCGATTCGAAGGCAATTTTATTTTAGCTGATACTGAACGAATCGAAATTATCTTTTCAGTATTGTGAAACTCAAATGAATGCTTTACAATACTGAAAAAAGTATTGACTGAAATATTTAGATATTAAATTGCTTTCGAATCGAGTAACTACTCGATCACGACTGCCAGAATCAGGCCCCAGGACATTGACATAGGAAATTAAACACAGCTTACACTTCCTTCTCATCATGCCAAGTTCTGCACAAGTAGTCATTCCAGACGCATTCTTCCCGCATGAGTCCCCACAGGCCAGTGGCCAGTCAAAACTGAGCATACTGTTCTAATTTGGTCCCTGTAGAACATAAATTCATCATATGCAGTCCATAGTGCCCTAGATATGGAGCAGGTGGATTCGCAAATCAATCCCATCTATAGGAATGGCGCTTGATCAATGAATGTCAACGAATTGATCAATGAATATGTCATCTATACGACCACCTCGTTTGGCAAGCTCATCTGCCATCTGGTTGCCCAGGCAGTCTCCATGCCCTTGTTACCACATTCGAATGCTTCTCAATCTTATTCAAAAACATCCGACATTCTACACTTAACCTAGATGTCGCAAAGACACCCGCTAGGGAAGCAATGCTTGCCTTGCTATCAGTAAATATACATTTATCTTTCGATATGAAATAATACCTATGCCAGCTACCCGCCCGAGATTTCCGCCTGCAGGACAATACAGCCATCCGGCAGACGAAAGGGACAGGTAGACAGAAATTCCTTTCACCTGGCCGTGCCCAGCCGCGTCGCCGAGCAAAGAGCCATCTGTCTGGCAGACCCATGTGTCTCAGTTAATGAATGAAAAAAAAGTTATTAAAATAATTAAAAAAGAGTGTGTGTGTGTGATGTCCTTGAACTAGTGATCATCAACGCGACCAGCCTGTGTACCTTTCAAGCATCACGAGGTACCTGCTTTTATCCAACGCAGTCCACCATATAACAACCCCCCTAAAACAGAGTCGACTTAATTACAGCCTCTTAGATCCAATTGACACACCGCGGGCTCATACCCAAGTTTCTGCCGATTGCACACCTGCATGCATATATAGCAACTATTGCCCTTTCCACGTGTCCCCACGACAGCTTACTGCCAGTCCCATTTAGCCTCGGAAGTCTAAAGTCCTTCGGTCCTATACTTCCTGGGGACAGGCGAGGATCCAGCTCAAGGAACGGAAAATGTTTTTTTTTTGTTTCTAAAAAAATATTTATTGTGCAAGTTTAAAAAATTCTACATTTTACAGAAAATAAAAAATTTCTAAAATATTTTTGAGAAAAAGCCGTCGAAAAAATAAATAAAATAAAGTTTTTAAATAAAACGTTTTCTTAAAAACATAAAATAAAGTTTTTAAAATAAAACGTTTTCAATTCCTACAATTTTTCAGAAATGACTTTATACACTACCAGACTATTATATTGTATTTTCTTTTTACATTTTACCTTAGCCTTCCGTTGGAAAGCAATGAGGTATATTGAATGTACAGAAAAATTTACAATTATTAGACACCAGCAGAATGTAATGCATAATATAAAGTTACCTTCGGAAGGAAATAATTCCCAGTTTCTATTTGTTAAAATAGTTGAGTTAAATACATTCAATTTATAAAGGAACACTATCCAGTGAGACACAAAGAATGCTGACGACGGCCGTAGCGGGCCAGAAAATGCATTACATTCTGCTGGTGTCTAATAATTGTAAATTTTTCTGTACATTACCGCCTATGTCGCAGTGACCCGGCACCCAGCACAACCTTAGCAAATACTCCCCTAAGACTCCCTTCAGAGCCCTCCTACACAAATCAACCAGCTTGGAGTTCACATAACAGCCCCTTACGGCCATAAGAGCCGCCTGGCTGTCCACATATAAAGTGAGCTCCGAGCCCCTATCAATGTTGTCCCTCATCAGTTCCACGGCCCTCCAGACCCCCAGAACCGCCTGAAAAACACTGCAGTCGTCAGGAAGCCTATATGACCTTCTAATGTTCAGATCCTCAATGTAGACCCCTGCACCCGTGCCCCTCATCTTCGAGCCATCAGTAAAAATAGCAAATCCACCAAATAATCTTCTCCTGTCCGACCAGCTCTCCCTAGAGGGCATTTATACCTCTGGCAACCGACCAAAATCCACTCTGGTGCTCACATAATCAGTGGAGCCCGGCGGTCCCAGGTAATAGCCACCAGCCTCAATCTTACCCAGGATCCGTGAGTGACCCTGAGTGTCATTCCTCGTCAGTCCTAACTCCCTCAGTCTAAGAATGCTCTTGGCCGCCATTCCCATCACATACTGCTCAATAGGCAGAAGATGTAGAATGACATCCAGGGCAGCCTGAGGAGTACTTCTCATGGCACCTGTCATGCCAATTGAAGCACACCTCTGAGCCTTAGAAAGATGGTTCCTACGACTTGCCACTCTCAATGACTCCCACCAAACACAGCATCCATACGTAAGAATGGGTCTAACCACCGAAGTGTACAGCCATCCCACCACTGACGGCCGGAGTCCCCAGCTCCTACCTATCGATGATCTGCAAGCATAGTAGGCATTGAGACCTCTCTTGAGTCTCTCCTGAGTATTCCTACCCCATGACAGCTTGCTGTCCAGAAAAACCCCCAGATACTTAGCACTATCAGATAGTCTAAGCTCCACTCCTCCCAGTACCGGTAGCCTAAACTCCTTCACCTTGTACCTCCTAGTGAAAAGAACCAACTCCGTCTTCTCCAGATTAACTCCCAGTCCCTTATCACTTGCCCATGCCGACAGTTCGACCAGCGCCCCTTGCATGATGTCGCTAATTGTCGGCAGAAACTTGCCCGACACCAATATCCCTACATCATCCGCGTAGGCCCCGACCTTCTGACCCATTCTGTCTCAGAACGACATTGACGGCCAAGAGCCACAATAAGGGAGAGAGAACTCCTCCCTGTGGGGTCCCCCTAGTCACCGATTTCCCTAAGCGTTCGTTTCCCCAGTCCGAGTGAATAACTCTGCTGCTAAGCATCATAGTTATCCATTCGACCAAGAACAACGGAACCCTCAGGTCAACCAGTACCTGCTTTATAGCCTCTACCCTAAAATTGTTAAAGGCGCCCTCCATGTCCAGGGATGCCGCCAAGGTGTATTCCCTGGTCCGCAAACCCCGCTCCACATAACCAACCACATCATGCATCGTACTCTCAACAGATCTACCTTAAAGGTGTTGAGTGCCGCTGACGATGCCGGCGTCAATCTTCGTCCTCAGATGTAGATCAATCAGTCTTTCCAACGTCTTCAAGAGAAAAGATGACAAGCTGGTGGTCTAAAATCCTTGGGTTTAGAGTGACCGGTTCTACTCACCTTGGGAATAAAAACTACCCTAACCTCCCTCCACCTCCTAGGAATGTACCCGTTCAGCACACATACCCTAAACAGTTCCACCAACAACAGGGGTGTTACCGCGTATTTCGATTCGAAAGAAATCATTTACGGATTCGAACAATTTGTACTGTGTATTACGATTTTCGTAATCGTTCGAAACGATGATAGGGGTTGTATTTTTAAAAAAATGGGAAATTAGATGAACAATTATTGTTCGTAATAGAGAGTGGCTTTTAAGAAGTGATTTTTTGTTTTCAATAAAGTATGAAAAACGTCCGTTTATTCGAAACAAATATTACGAAAATCGTAATACACAGTACAAATTGTTCGAATCCGTAAATGATTTATTTCGAATCGAAATACGCGGTAACCCCCCAGGAGTGATGATTTCCCGATATTCTGTAACATCGCCGGAAATATACCATCTGGCCCCGCCGATTTGTAGGACCCAAAGGTATTTACCGCCCATGTTGCCTTATCCAAGGTAATGATATCCCCCACCGTCTCCCTTTCCTTACCGCCTAAGCCCGAACCAGAGAAGGGGTGACCACATACAGCCTGTTCCACCGGGTAAGTACTTTCTGCAATTTTTGCGAATATCAAATTCTTCATCACATAGCCGTATAGACCGTGAAAAATATTAAGAAATGATGTATTACTTTTTCGCGATCGTGAAGAAAGTTGCCGCTCCAAACGCGATAAAGTTTTGAATTTCAATTTTTCTCCTTACTATAAAAAATTAACATTTAATTATAAAATTTTAAGTATTTTCTAATAATTTCATGAATATAACAAGATCTTACCATTTGTTATATTCATGTTTTTTTAATAAACTAAATTTTAATGGCAAATGATAGATGTTGTGATAGATGAGTTGTTTGGCGGATATATGAAACAGTGATAATGTTCAGCAGCGTAGTAATATATGCGCGGAACGAGCTATTAAAGATATTTTTCCATTATGTAAATCAACTCGCACTTTAAACTTAAAATATATTTCATTAAACCCAAAAAAATAGCTTTAGACTTTTGTTATACTGCTGCTTATTTTGTGTATTTATGCCTGTATTCATAAAAATATTTTAAATTTAATAAAGGCTTGAAAACCAAATTTTCTATGAAAATTTTCCTAAATAAACCGGCGAAATGCGCATAGAAGCTAGCTTTCCCTCAACAATAAATTTCGGTGTATTTATCAAACTGGGAATTAAGCACGTCATACGGAAATCGTAATAATAATAAACGTTTATTAAATTTTATAATCATTAATGAATATGGGGGCTAAAATATATAGCATATATAAACAATAAATGTACCGGAAATTAAAAAAAGGAGCTTTAGAAATTGCATTGGCCCATCGTGGATGTGATGAAGAAATTTTGTCCAAAAAAAGTCATTACCCTAATTAAATTAAAATCAACAAAAAGGTTAAATATAAGATCAGTTCAATATACATAAATCTTTTTAAATAAGTAATTTATGATTTTCTTGTGAGGCAAATTTAGACAGTACAGTCTATCTTCTGTCATTGTTGATCCGAGCCATGTTTTTATTCGACGAAGAGTAGGAAATTACCTCCCGCTCGTAGCTTTACTGACGAGCATTGAAACGAAAATTTTAAATATTTTTCTTAGATTTGGGTAGATATCTTCATCACAGTTTACTAAAGCATCTACAACGTTATGTGATAGATCAGGCTCAAGTTTAGATCTAAGTAGGTGGTTATCTCTTTTATCAAATATAATCAGCTCATCAGCTAGTTGTGGTTTTAAAAGTTTTGTATCTGTATATGACTTGATTACACTTTGAGGTAGAAGTTAAGGTATGTTCAATACATTTGGGATATCTATTGGGAAAGTTGTTATGAGATCTTCTAAAATAAATTCAATAAGAGGAATGTGACCTACAACTCGGTAGTAATCTTCAACATTTTGGATGTGATTATTTCGTTCAAATCTTGTCTTTTCGATAGGAACCTCGATTTGAACGCAAATAACTTTTTCAAAAATCGCTTTAAATTGTTTTTCGGCTTTATTTCTTTTTTTTTCTTCAAGGCACATGATTAAAATTTTGATAAGGCTTGCTCCTTTTTGAAGATCTATATCTTGCTTTTGTAAAATGATACTAAGGGCTAAAAAATCAGAGCAAGTTAAACTCTCTTTTTGGTTTAAAATGTGTTTAAACCAACAAATCTATAAATCACTAAAAATATAAACCATCTTTAAACGCATAAAATTGGGAGTTTAAACTACCAATACAGACCATATGAATTTAATAAGATTTATCGTAGTGCTGCCACATGTTATTTTTTTAACCACATATAATACATGGGACACTGATTTACAGTTGTTGAGTTTAAACTATATATAAATTCAAGTTTAGTTCAACTAAACCAGCGTTTAAACCATCAGTGATTTTTTAGCCATAAGTGGCTGTGTTACAATAGGTATCACACTTAATATGTATATTCCGCAAATAAATTTAAAAGTACTAAGTGAGTTCCTTAATATAAAGGTAGAGATACTACCATTCCACTCAGATATTTTTTCCAAAGCTTCTACTATATGATGTACACTTGTTGCAAAGACGCATAATGAAGAGAGTTTGGCTCCCAAATACATTGCTAAAACTGTTTTTCGCATGGGATGATTATATTTAAATTTTGTCGTTTCTTTAACAAATGATACGACTTTTTGTATTAATGGCACTTTATTGCTTTTAGAAATTGAGTTGTTCGATTTATGGGAATAGTAAGGCGTTTGTTTCGCATTTGTCGCTTTTCCAGAAATTTTGAACAGCTCCATTTTCTGCTGACATCAGAGGACACCCATCTGTTCCATCTCCTACACAATTTGTCAAAGCTTTAAGAACTATTGATGATAGTGCCTTCGCATCAATTGACACATCAACGTCATCAATATCTTTTGAAGCCTCTTCAAATGCGTTTACAACAAAGCCAATAAATTCTTCCCTAAAATTTTTTTGTTGTACATATGTTGAAATATCTTAAAGATAAAGAAATCTGGCTTTTCCCCGACAAATCCGTGCTTTCGGTAAATATTATCGAATAGAATTTTGATTCATATAACACATACATACATACATATTGCATTTACTAAGGCTTATTAATAATTCAACCGCACGCATTATCAAGTCAAACGTTTACTCTTTCGATATAGATAGCACCTGCTGGGATTGAATGTAGAATAATAATTAATTGAATACGGTAAACTAGATGTTTCTTTGGAAATATCTAATCTAAATTTTAATAAATAACTAATAAAAAAATACTTATTGAAAATTTCGTTAGAGATTCCATAAAAAAACAAAAAAAACCTTGCTGGGATTTTTGTACATTAAAAAAAATATTATTGGGAATTCATGTTTTATCGAAATTAACAAAACATATTTTATAATTTACAGGGGGGAAAATTTCTTTATTTTAGATTTTACATTCAAAAATCGGGTCTGCGGGCCTTTTTTTAAGTTTTCTTCATAACTTTGTCAAAAATTTCGATTTTCTTCACATTTAAGGAAATAATTTAAAAGAAAAATGTCCAAGCTTTATTTTGGTATGCATTTTGCAATGCATTTGCTCATTTATGCACCCTACATAAAAATGTTCGTAATTTTTCCATAAATTTTGTAAATTACGCTTTATAACTTTTAAAATTTCTATAAAAATTATAAAAACTAGTGATGCTGTTTTAAAGATGGATAAATTCTAGACAATTAAAAAAAAACAAATTCGGTCTTGGCCTTACCGTTCATGATTATTCCATTTTTAAGGTTTTTACCAGATTAATATTAAATTTTCATATTTCAATTGTTTTACTTTGCAATCAGCTGACCGATAAATTAAATTAAAAATCAACGTTTTGTGGGCATACAAGTTTTCGTTTGCTTTAAATACTGAGAATTCAAGCAATCGCGAATCACGAATTTTATTGCAAATATTTAGTAAAACTGTTATATTATTGTACCGGTAAGTCCTTCTTATTATGGAATAGCCAAAAAAATGTGTTATTTTATTTAAAAATAGATATGCGCTAAGTGAAAACAAGAAGTGTGTGGCTAGTTGGAAAAATGATTGATGCCCTTTATCCCGCCAAACCGCCGACAAAAATGCAAATACTGCAAAGATTGTTTAAATTACATCTAGTCGAAAAATATACTGCAGCACAATAATAGCAAAACAGTTTAAAGATTTGTGGCAAACAAATCAAGAGATCCGCAACATTTCTCGTGAAATCGTCAAATAACACTCGAGTGGGTACTTTTAAGTAAGAATAAATCTAGAAAAAACCCAATCCAGATGAAGAACTTGTTTGGAGAAAAAGATCAACCTTTCGAAAAATGTAAAGAATCAAATAGAGTTGTTAAAACCAAATCTAAATTTTGGAAAACGAAGATAACTGCAGCGTTTATAGTGATGGTTCAATTTACGAATCTACAAAAACATTGGTCAATACAGATGTTCCAACTTCCTCAAAAAAGCACCAGCTGTGTGCAAGTCTTGACAGAGCCGGAATAAGTATCCATAAAGCTTCGCTTATTCTGAATTCTTGCTCAGACCCTGGTCCGAACATCGCAAAAGTTCCATGCTCAAAGACTTCAATTTGGTGAAAACGTATAAAATAGCGACAGTTTGTTGCAGATTCCATCAGAAAATCGTTTGAGGGCTCAAATTACATAACAGTACATTTGGATGGAAAAATAATGCCCGACTTAAAGAATAAAAGCAAAAAAACTGATCGGCTTTCTATTAGTGTAACCGGAAATTCAGACTCCAAGCTTCTGGGAGTAGTACCACTTTCGTCAGGAAGAGGAGAAGATCAAGCCAGTGCAGTGTTTCAAATGCTAGAAACCTGGAATATAACCAAAAATATCCAATTTATATCTGCAGATACAACAAGCTTCAATACTTTACGTCGAATCGGTACATGTGCTTTACTTTGCCAAAAACTAAAAAAAATCTAATATTTTTGGCATGTCGCCATCATATGTTGGAGCTTTTGGCTGGATCAGCTTTTTAGGCTCTTAATATTGAAGAGCAGACCACATCACCACAAATAAAAATTTTTATCACACTGCAGCAACGGTGGGATTTTAGTCCAAATTTGTTAAAAAAATTATCCCGGAACCAATACGTGAAGATTTGAGTAATTTCATTAAAGGCCAGCTTGAAGATATGCAACCAAGAGAAGACTATAAAGAATTGCTTCATCTGAGCGTTATCTTTTTGGGTGATAGATCTAAGCCCTATCCAACAGTAAAAGCTCTAGGAGCTATTAATCGTGCTCGCTGGATGATGAAAATTATACAGTATTTATCGGATATAAGAAACTTAAAAAATCCAGGAAAAAAGTTTCTTATAAGCGTTTCTTTCTTATACACAACTATTTTATATAAGAAACTTATTTCTTATATAAGTAGCTATGGCCATAAGACTTTCATATTTTGGTTTTCTGTCTCTTTTTTTGTTACATAGTGTCATCACCTGACAATTTTTTGTTATAATAAACGTCAAACTTCATATAAAAAAAAACGCTGGCAAAAATTTTAAAGTTTTTTTATATTGACTTTGACGTTTGGTATGACAAAAAATTGTCAGGTAAAGACCCCATGTTAACGTTTCTAACTTTTAAATAATTATTGTCTATGTCTTTTGAGTTTATCACTATTTTAGATAACGTTGAAAATCCAATATTATATTTTTTTTTTGAAATTTCGCTTCTTTTTATACCGTTTTGTATTTCTTTTAAAATTTTAACTTTTGTTTTTATTGACAAAAAACACAAAGCTTCTTATGAGTACCAGCTCGCTCATCTAAAACTAAAGCTGGAGGTCCATAACACGCGTTTTCTCCTCCACGCAGCGCATGCTTTTATAACCTTACAGGCGTTCTACGTTTCAAGTTACATGCAACGCTTTTTATGCAGCAGCAGCACAAGTAAAAATAAAATTTAATTTGTCAAAATCAGCTGATTTGTTCGAACGCTGCTTGTGACGCTTACAAAAGTAGAAAGTAAACCTTCTTTTCGCCTCAAGGCATCTACCCTTTTGTGCATGTAACTAACTTTTTTAACAGCTGCGTATGCTGCGAAAAAGCGAGTCACGCGTTACTGTGGCCCTCCAGCTTAAAAGTAAAATAAAAACTTTGTTCTTGTTGTAAAACTGTCAGAAAACAGAGTTGTCCATGCAAACTACATAAATTCTGTGTTGCCGTTGGAAGTTTCTTATAAAAATTCTTTTTCTATACATTTTGTGATTTTGGTGTTGAAGAAAAATTTTCTTTTATCAGTTTTTTTCTTATAAGCGTTTTTCTTGTATGAAACCTTTTTTGTTAGAATAATCGCAAAAAAGACATGGTGTTTTTGAAAATGTTTCTTATAAGCGTTTTGTTCTTATATGAGATGTTCTTATATCCGAATAATACTGTATATTCTTTAAAAATATGAATTTTTCGAAACTTTGCTTGAATTTAGTTCGTTTATTTTAAGAATATATATTAAAAATTGGTACCTCTGCCAACGCCCTCGATACGCTCCTCTCAATGATCCTAATCTATTAAAGCAGTTGGATAACTGCAAAATCATTAATGAATCAGTTCAACGCGCCACATTAAAAACTTTTCTACGTCAACAGTGGTTCTTTACCCCAAAATTGGCTGCGTTAGCGTTTTTTGGTAAAAAAATCCAAATTCACCAAGCAGCGAGAATGAAGTAGTAAACACAATTTTAACAGAAGACAACCTTAAAAATAAAGAAATTCAAGAATTATTTTCCATAGCAAGTCTAATTTTTTTGAAGCTTGCAATATTTCAATTGATTTTTCAAAATCAGATCCAGAAAATTGGGAAACCAACAAATCATTTTAAGATGTAAAGCATAAAGTTCAACCTCTACAAGTGGTAAATGATGTGGCAGAACGAGGCGTGGCTTTGGCTTACACTCACATCAATGTCACAACTTCTGAAACTGATTTTCAGAACTTATTACAGGGCATAGAACTACATCATAAAAACGCCAATAAATGATTTTTAAACCATTGAAAACAAAACGTTTTATTTTTATATATTTGTTGGGTATGAGTTTTAAGCTGGCAAACAGTTTATAATAATATCATAAACTGGGCACAAAGCTGAAAACCGGTATAACTCAGGAACGCTAAGAGCAAAAGTTATAAACCGTAATTAACAAAATTTATGGAAAAATTACGAAAATTTTTAATGCAGGGTGCATAAATGAGCAAAAGCATTTCAAAAACTTATAGTCTTTTCATACCAAAATAAAGCTTGGACATCTTTCTTTTAAATTATTTCCTTAAATGTGAAGAAAATCGTCGTTTTTGACAAAGTTATGAAGAAAACTAAAATAAAGGCAGGCAGACCCGATTTTGGGCAAAAACTCGACTTGAGCGACCTCTAAACCTCTTCCGAAAAATCTAAAAAAATCTCAAAAATACTTTACCCTAAAAGCTCTTAAATTATGCAAATTATATGAGCAAAAAATTTTTGGGATACACCACTAAACACTTGTCTCACTTATCGTAGATCCTGAGTAGATTGTCTACGAATCTATATATGCCATCATCAATCTCATCAATAGACGCTACTATAGAGTCCGGACTGAGAAGGGCCTCATTGACATTGAACAACCTATGAGAGTCTCTTTTCGCCTACGGAATATCAGGACAAACCCATTGAAGATCCCTGCCACAAGTCGCGATCTGCAGTGAATCCGTAAGTAGACTCAATGTAGCATCGATTCCCTAGACATAATTGAAACGGGGAGGATGGAACAGAGTCCAAACCAGAGAGGAGGATTCAATCTCCCATTTTGTTCGTCACCTGCTTACTATAACACTCGATCCAGCAGACCCATGCCCTAAACTTAATTCCGCATATCTATGATGAGAAAGCGAATAGTCAATAAACATCATCCAATTTCCGATCATATTAATATGGTCAATGGTAACTAGGCCCTTACTACTGCATCACGGATGAGCCGATTCTATCCGTGATAATGCGCCATGTAGCTCGAGACCATCCAGACGGTTGGTCAGATGTGTTGTGTTATAAATACTTTAAAATATTATACTTTACTTTGTTTTAAATATTGCTTTTTGAATTTTGTCTCTAAAGCCTGGTACTCTCTTCAGTATTTCGTGCGAAATGTTTTAAAAATCACTATAAAAAAAGTTCTGTGAAACACAGACGAAAAACTGTTGATGGAGTTGTACTCTATTTATATTACGAAAAATATGCGAAATGTTTCTAGCAACAATTTTATTTTCCGTGCGAGACAAGTGCAGCTCACACTATTTCGCACGGAATTTTAAGCAACAGCTAAATATTTTTTGTAATTTTTTATTTTGCATATGGGCATTTCCATGATAATGTCAACCTCGACTCAAATAATTAAAACGCTTGAAACTTGTTTTTAAATATGAAAGTAGAAAGGAAAAAACACCCAAACTTTACTATGCCGAGGTATTTAAAACTTATTAAAATTTTTAACAAGTAAGAGTGCTGAATTCGGCTGTGCCGAATCTTATATACCCTTCACCATTGTGCGAGCAGAATACAGAGCAACTAGACAAAAACTAAATAAAACTGGTAAATATTTTTTTTTTAAATAAGAGACAACCGGTTTTGAACTTCGCTTTTCATAAGGGCCCAGAATATATATACTTTATAGGGTGTAGGATCAATATTGTATATACCTTTTTACCTTCGGTGAAGGGTATAAAAAGAGTAATTTTCGGGAATTCAGGGGTCTAATCACTGCATTCGATACTATCGTATCGAATAAACTATTGATTTTTTTTGCATACGATAGACACTGGCGTATCGAATGAAAACTCGATAAATGTAATGTCGAGTTACTCGATGTTGAATGCTATTATTTCAAATTCAATACATTTCATTCGATATCGAGTTTCAAGATACCAAAATAAATAATTTCGATGAATTTTGCTCGATATCGTATGCGGTGATAAGACCCCAGTATTTCGGTTATAACTCATACAAATTTCCGACATTTTGGTATATAAGTCATATACATAGGACATATGGCAGCCCTAAAATTTAGGTTTTTATAAAAATTTTGATGTTTTTTAGCCCATTTTTGGAGTATTTTGCTCATAAATTACCTATTGTCTAACCGATTTGATAGTTTTATATACCGACGTGTTAAGGTAGAATTTTACCATTTACTTAAGTTATATTTATATATAAACATTTATATAAACTTGTAAATATATATTTTAACAAAGTTAATTATAAAAAAGAGTAATTTTTGGGGATTCAGTATTTCGGTTATAACTCAGCCATTTTTTAACCGATTTGGCAGATTTGTATACCGAATTATTAAAGAAGAAATTTACCATTTACTGTAGTTATAAAGCTTGGACTCGGGGAGATCTGTGGTTCCCGAATGTGGGTATTTAAAAAAAAAATAATTTAATTTTGGTCATAACTTTTTTGTATCTGAACCGATTTTCCCGAGTTTTTTATAAAATATGTTCTACTAAAAATTTTATATAATTTTTAATTTTTTTTTTGTACGGGAGGTACCACGCCCACTACTGCAATCTCGCCCACATTTTGTAGGATGGTGTGTATTGGCAACCTAAATGTGTGTACCTAATTTGGAAACTTTGGCTTTTGCCGCTCTCAATATATACGGAAATAAAAAAATACAACAACAAGGGATTTTTGGAAAAATTTAGAGGTAGTCGTGGTTTTTTGCTCATATCTCCGTAATTTTTGGACCGATCTGGCTGAATTTCAATAGCAAACTTAAACGGAGTATATGTGACATAAATATACATCAACCTAGTCCACATCATTTCTGGGGTTGTCGGAAAACCCATTTCAACATACACACGGACAGACGGACAGACGGACAACCGGATTTGAACTTCGCTTTTCATAAGGACCCAGAATATATATACTTTATAGGGCGTAGGATCAATATTGTGGAACATAAAAACGGAATGACAAAGTTATATATACCCTCTTACCTTCGGTGAAGGGTATAAAAAGCAAAAAATAAAAACTTTAACTCACTTTCTCATTGATTAATTTTTAGTTACTGCAATTGACAATTTTCTGCCGATTAAATACAGATACTGACAACCATGTAATTATGCTCTAAAATTAATGTTACAACAACAATGAACAAGATCCATGAGGAAAGACCAAATGTATAGTTCGATTAACGGTATATTTTTGTGTTTGTTTTGGAAGCTATTCTAATGTCACGTACGTGGTGCAAAAACATCATTTGTCTTTGTCATTTGAAATTGATCAGTCTTAGGTGTTTCAAAATATAAGTTCAAAGCAAGATATTTACTGCAAAAAAAATTTATCCGATTTTTTTTAAATTGGTATAATAAAAAATTTATAAGCTTTTAAAGCTCGTCACGTACGATATTGTAAGAACTAAAATGCAACTAAATGCATCATCTTATTATGTTAGTATTTAGTTTAAGTTTGGTCAAACCTTATTTTATTACAATCAAAATCATCTTACAAAAATTTTTTTGCAATCGGTCCATAAATGACTTAAGCTCCCATACAAGTGCTTCTCCTGAATAGCTTTTTATGCCACAACTTCCTTATAAATGTTGGTATTTACATAAAAATTGGCGACAATGACATTGACGATAGGTATTATGTCATAACAAAATGTTGTGCAGGTAGGTCCAAAATTAACCATAGCTCCCACATAAACCCCCTTCCTTAAATTGGCTAGGGACAAACAAATCTCATATGGATGAAGATAACTTAATAATATTAGGCACAAATTACTTTTATATAATTCTTAACCTTATAGCATAATTCTGTTCTGGCGATCTTAATTGCCAAGGGCCCCAAATAGGGTACGCTCTCAAAATTTTTTTTTTTAATATTATAGTGTAGGGTATCATATGGTCGGGTTTGACCATCTATACTTTCTTACTTGTTTGTTTTAAGTTTTTCTATACATATATTTACAAAAAGAGAAAAATCTGTCACGTACGGTATGTCTCGAACGATATTACATTTTGTTCATTATAAGACCATCCCAAAAAAAATTTTTTTTCCAATTACGGATTATAATGGAAAAATATGTGGTTTACCGGCCTGTTCTGAAAATCCCGTGATTTCAAAACACGTACTTTTGAAATCACACGTGTGTTTTTGTGGTGTTCTGAAAGTCCTACCGTTTTTGTCACACCAAAACATACAAAAACGGAACACTAAAATATCACACGTGTGATTTAAGTAGGCACATGTGATTTGAAATCACGTGATTTGAGTAAAAGTGATTTGCAGAACAGGCCTGTTAATGTAAAAAATTAAAAAGAAGAAAAACCTCCCACAATTCGCAGATTTTCGTGGATTTACATTCACCCCAAAATCACTTCCGTTTTATTTCACGCACGATATGCACTTATTTTGCTCGAAATTTTGGAAACCAAGGTTCCGAATTTAAATTTTTTTTCTCATATACATATAGTACCATACAAATGAAACATAATTATAAAAAAATTTTCCAGTTAATACTATTTTTGCAAAATTTCTATCTCTCTGAAGGTGTACAAATGTCACGTACGGTGACATGGAAATGCCCAATATGAGGTGGGGTTTATAACAAGCGCTTCAAAAAGAAAAATGTAGAAAAGTGCAAAAATTAATAATAAATAAATAATAAAATTAAACACATGGTTTTTGTCATAGATGGCACTAGTTCAAATTGTTTGCAATAATTTTGTTGATTTTATTGATAAGAACAAAAAGTTATTTACATAAATAACGTTCTTTAGATAGGTATAAATAAATATTAATTGAGCCACGCCAACTTTTCATTTCGTCATGCCGAAGAATATAAAAAAACAAAAAATTTATATATGTACCTATGCCCGTTTCCTCTTTTACCCAAGTTGATGTTTGAAATTCGTTTTATAATCTTAAAATCGTTTTTTAGAACATAAAAAAATTAAATAAAAAAAATGAAAAAAAAATTATTTTTGGGAGAACTTAACAACTCGGCTAAGAATGCTTTTACTGAAGAAGGGTTAAATTAAGATATATTGAGTCTATGAGTTTGTTTCTTTATTTGAGCGGCATATCATATACATGCATTAATGTGTATGTGTATGCGTAAAATTAAAACCACATTACCAACACTGTATTACCATAGCCACCGTATTACCGTAGAAACCAAAATTGAATTGGTTTGTATGGTATGGTCGTTTTGGTAATACAGTGTTGTTATGATAATGTCACGTCTAATTGGACCTTTAAGCAGTCATGGTTTTTTACTCATATCTCAGCCATTTGTGGACCGATCTTGCTGAATACCTTTTCACCACCTGTGGTGAAGGGTATAAAAAAGCAATCATCAGTATATTGCAATTTTTTTTTACTTATTTGACTAAAAATTTTACACACAATTTAAAATAGAAAACTTGTGTTTTCATGATTAAATCCAAAAATTATTCCGTTATTGACAGAATTTCATTTAGTTTAATTTCCTTTGCTTATGCATATTATCAGAAAACCATGCACATACAAAATTAAATTTTAGTGGTACATATTATGTTTTTGTACAGCTTTTTGATTGCAAGCTCAAATTTTGAACGATATATTTGAATTGAGTGCAGATTTTATGCATTCAATCACAGTTAGTGATAGTGAAACAATTTGCAATTCCAATTATTTTTTTTAGTGCTAGTGAAAAAAATTCTAATCATCACTAAAGCTGGTAAAAAAAAGTAAAAACTAATTTTTTGCAGTTTTATTTAGTGAGAGGGCAATGTTGATTTAAATCAATATTTAGTGCACTACCCCCAACTATGGTTTTTGTTTACCTTCGCAAAATAATGTTGTATACTTGTAACTAATAAAAACGTTCAGTTTTGAAAAACCGCAAGATAGACCATATTGATACATGACAAAATTTTCGTGTGAAATAATCAATGTTGCTCAACATTTTGCGCAAGTTCGAACAGATTACTAGGCTTTATAAATATTTTCAATATGAAAATAAAATATGTATATGAATTTCATTGTTAAAATAGAAACAAATTGTTCAAAATGGCGCAGTCGTAAAAACAAAATAAAATATACATTTAAAGAAAATTTTTACCTACATAAAAAAATTATAAATTAATGCCCCTATTGCGGTTCTCCACTCAACTCAGTTTGGTCGTGTTGGAGTCAACCCAACTTATGCACAACCAAACTAGAGTTGGGTAGTTCATGAACGAACTAGTTCAATTGAACTAGTCAGTCAGATGAACGTTGCACTGTCATTCAGTCTGACAGTTCCTTTTAGTTCAACAGTTCACTTTTCGTCACTTTGTCTTTTGCGTCAGCAGTCTTTTGATAGGGTTCATTTAGTTCAATTCATTTAGTTCACAGGTTCATTTACTTCAGTTGCTTGTCCACTTGATTTCTTATTCTTTACAGCACTGATTGAAAAGAAACAACAATAGTATTAGTGTCTCTATGTTTAACATTATATTGTTTCTTTTACTCATTGCCAGATAACTTTAAACATTTTCATAATAAAATCAAGGCTGCCATACTTAGAGATGTCTAGCTGCGATTTTTTCGGCAATTTATAAAATATTTTTTATTATTAATAAAGGGTCACATAGACACATACTTATCATGCTCATGCAATCAGCATGTGTTTGTAAATTTGAAATTTTTATATATGTATGCGTCACACAGAGAATGCAGTATGAAAAACCAAAATAGGTTTGATTTCAAAATGAACTCATACTGCTGACAGTTGTTCAATGAACAATAAAATAAATTATTAATTTTATGATATATTTTTCTTTCAATTTAAATTAAAACAAATTTAAAATAGTTTGTCTGGGATCACACTATGAAAGTTTTCTTTCAGAAAGTCTAAGCTTATGGGTGAGAGAGGAGAGAAAAAAAGCCTGTTCTCTTCCCCTCTCACCAATAAACTCAGACTTTCTGAAAGAAAACTTTCATAGTGTGAACCCAGACCTTCTGAGAAAAAACGTGTGAAGAAAGTAGGCGTTCTCTTGAATTTCACGGAATGACATTTATTTTAAAATGATGATTGATAGGTGTGTAGTAAAATATCAATCACACACGTATACGAAGGATTCATCGGCAGTAGTTGTCAACAGTATGTGTCTATAGGCCTCTTAAGATTTCCGTAGGACATGCTGAAATTTATTGTTGAGGTGATTTTGTCGGCATTAACATAGCGTTTTCACCTGACAATTTTTTGTCATACCAAATGTCAAACTCTATATAAAAAAACTCGAAACTTTCTGTCAGCGTTTTTTTAATATGAAGTTTGACGTTTGGAATGACAACAATTTGTCAGGTGAAGACGTTATGTAAGATAAGTCATGAATTTGTCAACGCAAATATTTTGGGAGTAAAAATTTATATTGTGCATTATTTGTCAGTGCTTTATAAACAAATGTCTCTATTGTGAATAAATTGTCAGTGCTTGTATTCTGAAAGAAAAATATACAAAATAAAACACTAATAATTATATGATAAAATAAATAATGAATAATGTTTATCTTAATTTTTCTTATTAATACTCCTTCAATAAAAGAAAAAAGTAATTTAATTGAGCCCTACCTTAAAATACAAATTAAAACTTACATGTTCCCTACATGTTTTTAGTTTGGGAATTCGTTCCCATAAAATTTGTTATAGGAATCATTCACAATACAAAAAAAAAAAAAAAAACACACAAATAAAAAAAATATAGGAATATTTTCATGGGAGTAGTTGTTTGAGGTAGGGGTGCTTATTTTGAGCAAAACGAGTCAGAGTGTTTCCATTATGTAATAGTATTTCACTTAAGCGGCTCATACACTTAGAATAAAATTGTTCAATTTTACGTATAGTACAATTATATCGCCAATGTGTATGTGATATTCGAAGGTGGAACAATATATTGGCAACAATCAAAAGACTTGATTTTTATTGCACAACGAAAAGAAAGAGAAGTGTGTTGGCAACATTGTACAATGCTGTTTATATTATTCCTATAGGTTATGTTCGCCTTTTTATTGAATGAAACTATTGTGCGACTTATTGTAAAATATAGGACAAAATGGAAATGATATGGCGAATATCATATACAATAATATTGCAAGTGTATGGGCCGCTTTACATGTTTCTATATTTGCAGCAAAACAGGTGTTCTGCTACTTGCTACTTGTTTTCCCATACATTTTTCATGTTCGAAAAACTCAAATAAATACTAGTTTTGCTCCAAAAAATGTCGAAAACCATGAAACAACTCAGAGTTTTATTATTGGTGATTAACAATTTCGAAAAAAATTACAGATTTACCAAAATAACAAGACTTATTAAATTATATGTATAATGTGTATTAAAAAACATATAAGAAAATATTTATTATTTTACAAAAATATTTTTTGCTTTCATGTTTGTAAACAACATTAATGCCAAATTGATTTCGAAAACCAAAACCAGTTTTACATAATGGAAGCACTCTGACACGTTTTGCTCAAAACAAGTTGACAACAAGCTGATAGTGGAAACATAGTATTAGAGTCTCAAAATAAATTAATAGCTTATCTAATTTCAGTGTATTTATCAAAAATAATAATTGGAAATTTAGCACGTCATACGGAAATCTTTTTAATAATAAAAAAATCGCCATATATTTTATAAATCGCCGAAAAAAATCGCAGTGTAGTCAAAATGTTTGAAAATTCCCACATATGGCGAGACATCTCTTAATATGGCAGCCCTGATTATATTATGAACATGTTTTAGTAATCTGGCAATGAGTAAAAGAAACAAGTATATTATAACATATAGAAACTAATAATATTGTTGTCTTTTTTCAATCAATTCGGTAAAGAACATGAAAAATACTATGCATTTTGTTTTTGTAAAATGAGTGAATGTCAAATTTATTTGTTGAAAAACAAAGAAAAGGAAATTTTATAAAAAATACACAATTGTGTTTTTGAACTTTATTAAAAATTTATATTTATTACATTATATTTATTATATTTAAATATTTATTAAAAATTTAAATAAGTTTTTTTAAGTATTTAAATTTTTATTAATTTTTTCAAAGCTTGACACACACAAAAATAAACAACAACAGAATAAGAAATCAAAACAAGCAACTGAAGTAAATGAACCTTTAAACTACATACATGAACTGACTTAAATGAACTGACTGACGAAATATACAGCTGGCTCAAAAGACTGACTAACTAAAAGTGAACTACTGAACTGGAAGAACGAACTAGTTCACTTTTTTTAAATGAACTCTATTGAAACGTCACTTAAATGAACGATTAAGCCCAAGACTAAACCAAACTCATTTTAGTTATTGTGATACCCAACTGTTTTTAGTTGAGTTTGCTATAAAGTTGCCAACTTAAAATATCGATTTGCCAACTTTAAATATAACGTTTGACAAGTGAAAATTTTATAAAATTAAATAATTTTTTAAACTAAAAGTATTTTTAATTGTTGTGTTGAATAAAAAGTATTTATAATTAATATTAGTGAAAAGGAAAACTCTACTATAGACGCGCTACGTACAAGAAGACAAATTCGTGATGATTTCAACCCCCTTGAACTTCCCAGTGCCAAGTAGGAATTTCTAATAAGTAACGAAACTTTCTTGTGCCTGATGAGTTCTTCTTCTGGTTGGGGTAGCTGTTGGCCAATCTGCTGGTTGTATTATTGGTTCAACTGACTCAGTAAAATTGTCACTTGATGGTGGAATATTTTCAACACCAAATACTTGGCCGGACTTGCAATACAAGAGCTGCGGAACAGTATCCTCCAGGTTATTTAATGGAACTTCTTGTGATAGCCCTCCCCTTGTCGGTTGAGTGTCTTTTATTTTTGGCAAGTAGTTTCTCTATACTTGCCTTGTAGTGTATCCAAACCTGTGCCAAGAATATTATAATTAGATTAAGAAGATTATACGTGTTTAAAAGAAGTTCTTGTCGTGGTCCCAAACTATTTAACTACCCAACAAGAAATGAGTCAGCGAATAGTAGTGTTAAGAAAATGATAGAAAGAAATTACCGAAATAAAGTTTTCGGTCACATTCGGTCATTTCTTTCTATCATTTTCCTAGCACCAAAATGAAAAATGTGACTACTCGCTCATTCATTTCTTGTAGGGTACACTATAAACTCTTCCCATAACTGCTTACATGAATTTTTCATCATATCAAACTTTGGTGTTTTTCGCGAACAATTTCTAAGTTTCTCTTAACGAGCCGCTCAAATTGAGCTTTCGTTTTTATTTTCCAACTAGTAAAAGTTTTAAAAAAAACCCGAAAAAGTTATTACAAACATTTATACGATTTTTCCATTTTGTTTTAGATTTTTTACCGAATTTAAAAAAAATAAACTTTAACTGCCAATAACACAACTACTTTTTAGCAGTTGTGTGTATTTAACATTTTTGACGACCAAACTTTTACAAAGTTAAAAACGGCAATACCACGAAACAAACAGATACACAACTGAATAGCCAACTGCCAGTTGAGTTGAGAATGACAATGTGAATTTATCAAAGACAACCAAACTTTTACAAAAGTGGAGAACCGCAATAGGGGCATAAATTTAAGAAATTTCTTTGAAAAATAGATTTAAACCAATTCGCGACTTAAAAATACATATGTGGGAATAAAGCCAAGAACTGGGAAATATTTTTGCATGATTTCGAAGATTACTTAATAGCGAAAAATACGCTACTGAGTGATAATGGGTGCGTTCGTAACTGCATCACTGCGCTGCAGTGAAGTAAATGTGGATCAAAAAAATTGTGAAAAACACCACAAAAATAATAGTCACACAATAAAAAAAAATTACAATTATTTTTTTAATGGCTTTAAAAAAAGTTTGCTTTTCTGATGCAGCGCAGTGATGCATTAACACTGATAGAAAAGGCGTCATAACGCTGATGTATTTTGACATCAGTACTATGATAAGTATCTTCGTTTTTGACCCCATGACACTTTTCATCGTGGTGATGTCACCCTTAACATCACTTGGCCAAAGTGTCATCAGGGTCAAAATGAAATTATGTCATCAATGGGATGACACATCGGCATCACAGAAATGACGAACATGTCCTCAGTGCGATGACGCAGTAACATCGGATAAAGGACACATTAGCATCAATTTAATGACAGTTTGTCATTTAGTCAAAGTCATTGGAATTGACTTAAGTCAAAGTGAGAGAATAATATTATTTACTTACCCATTACATATGTTTGTTTCACGTTTGTTGAATTGTGACCTTTGTTTACAGCAGAACTCTCTATAATAAGACACCAGCACCATGCCCCATATGGTTTTCTTAATCATTCTACTTTAAAAACTTGATGTATTTAACTAAATAATTTAAAAAAATAGAATTTAGGAATTTTTGCTTCTTATTATACATTGTAATCTTGAAAATAATGTTAATAATATACAAAATGTGGCATGGAATTGATGTCACTATAGTCATAAAATAGATGACACGTACAAAAAATGACAAAATTGTACGAAGACGTTAGTCGTTGGATATTATTTTTTGCTTCATTGATGCCATTTGTAGTAACATTGATGTCACAATTCTGATGTTAGGGCATCATCAATATGAAGATGCATATTTCTATCAGTTTACGAACGCACCCAATACCAAACTCGCTATACTGCAAAATCAAATATGAATTGATGGTAAAGAAATAATAAGAACATTGGATATTCCGGTTGAAGACTATAACAACTATCAAAAAGTTATCAACAAGTTATAAGATAATAAGAACATTGGATATTCCGGTTGAAGACTATAACAACTATCAAAAAGTTATCAACAAGTTATCAAAGCTCTTTATGATAATTTTACGTCGAAGACAAGTATTTTATATGACGTTAGTCGTTGGATGTTATTTTTTGCTTCATTGATGCCATTTGTAGTAACATTGATGTCACAATTCTGATGTTAGGGCATCATCAATATGAAGATGCATATTTCTATCAGTGTACGAACGCACCCAATATCAAACTCGCTATACTGCGAAATCAAATATGAATTGATGGTAAAGAAATAATAACAACATTGGATATTCCGGTTAAAGACTATAACAACTATCAAAAAGTTATCAAAGCATTTAATGATAATTTTACGTCGAAGACAAGTATTTTATATGAAAGATTTGTTTTTTCAAACCGACCACAAAAGCAAAATAAGGCTAGTGACGATTTTGTTAGAGATTTAAAAGAGATATGAAGTAGCTGTGAATTTGGAAATGTATCAGAAATGGTCGGAGATCGAATCGTTTTGGGAATAGCAGATTCAAAACTTCAAGAAAAATTACCCAAGATGGCTAACATTGAACTCGAAAAAATTATATTGGAATGCAGAATATATGAGAAACAAAAAACAGCAAGTAAATAAGCTCAAGAATCAAAGAAAACTGTGGATATTGTTTAAGAAAGTTTTGAAAATGTTGGTGAGAAAGAAAATTTAGATTTAAAGGGAAAAAATTAAAAAATACTAGAGTTGTCAACCGATTAAGAATAATTCGATTAATCGATCAAACAAAAACAAACTCTTGTTCGAATAATTTTAAAATGGCGAGTTTCGAATAACGAATAAATCGATTAAATTAAGTCGATTAATCGAACAATTTTTTTTTTATTAAAAAATAAATTAATAAAAGACTAATAAAATATAAAAACTTAGAATTTGATTTCTTCTCATACGTTCCTAGCGATTTTATAAAAATGTAGAAAAAGTAAAAAATATTGTTGCTATAGCCCTCATTGTAATTAATCTCAATGTTTAGTAGGCAAAAACCGTGTTAAGTATTCATTGTATTTCAAAAATGTATCTTATGTTCGTATTAAACAAATCTTTGATAAACAATTGTAACAGCTGTTTTCTTTTTAAATCAAACGTTAAACAATTTTCATGAAATGTTGATTAAGTTAATCAGAGCCGTTCACATTACATTTGAGAATATTTAGATGACAGATGATAAAGAAAAAAAAATGCAACAAACAAATTTAAATTTCTTTAAATTATTAAAAATGGATAAAAATACTTTAATAAAGTGATCAGAACATCATTTTAAACATATAAATTATGGAATTGTGAAAATTTTCGAATTATTTAAAGTCAAATAAGAACATTAAGAAGAAATCATGGTCGGTTGTACACGCGAGGGGTACTTACATAATGACCGATTTTATATTATACTCAGTTTGAGGTATGTTCAGAGGATTCGATGTGGTTAATGAAGTGATTAAGTTGTAATCATGTCAATTTGAAGTGATTAACAAATAACTCAATATATGGTTATTCATCTCGATTTTGATGTGATTAGAGCTTAATCACGCTAGAGTTGCTTAAACGCGTTTAAAGTGTGAACAAAGCATAAGTATCACAATATTACAATAGAAATCGATGTAGTAGAAGATAATCCAACGACATCAAAATATGCCGAACTTCTTCCAATGGAAAAATACATACAGAGAGACAGCGTTTGTTTTATAGAAGAAGTTGTACGCAGAAGTTTGGCTGAAGATGGAAGGTCTGCAAACGCCTTTCGAAAATCCAAAGTTGTATCGGATTATTTAAGAATTAAGGATTTTACGATTCCTTAAAGAAATACAACGATATGGAGCTAAGATGAAAAGTTGTACGCATCAAAAAAAGAAGTCGTAGTGGATTTGAGAAAAAATAAAGAAGAAAATGGAAGATTTTCCATAGTTGTAAATTAACGGACGGATATATCTTATTTAAAATATGTAATTTTTTTTATTCGATATTCTCATCGATTAATCGAATAAACGAACAAAAACAATTATTTGAATTATTCGAACAAAGCTAGAAGGCGAATAATTGACAACTCTAATAAATACCAAATAGCAAAAATACAAAATATAAGTGAAGCTTGGGCTAGCTATAAAACAACACGAAATTTGTACAAAGTAAAAATTGAAAACGAAAAAATAATTATTTAAATAACAAAATTAATAATGTTAATGACCAAAGAGAAATGTATAGGGAAATAAAAAAACTTATTTTAAAGAAAACACAAAGTACAATTGAAACTGTGATAGGCTTAGTCATTGTGCTAATAAGAAGTCCCAAATTTTATCAAATTATCTCCAAAATTGCGACCTGCACTTTGCGCATAAGATTACAATGACAGCCAGACAGCCGGAAGGACATCGTTAGTTCGACCCAGAAAGTGATTCTAACTTTAAGATGGGTCTAGGACCAATATTTTAAGGTTTTACACACATCAGCACAAATGCATAATACCCTCTCCACTATTCTGGTGTGGGTATACAAATGCATTTGGTAAAATTTGAAGCAAATGTTTAAAGTTAAATCATTTTTCTAAAGCTTGTAGATCAAATATGAATGTTAATACTTTTAAACAATATGAAAGTGATAGTTCAAATTGTGATTTTGCGTTGACTGACAGTATTAATAAAATAAAATAGCAGCGGGGGAAGTGTTACCCCACATAGGACGCCAATGTTTACTATCGGATATCTTAAAAACTGTTATAGTGAGAATGTTCAAACTTTGTACAAGTCACACTTATGGTATACTGCACTTTTTAAAATAAAAATAAAGGGTGTAGGCTCAGGGGGGAAATACCTTCCATAGGATGCATACATTAAATATTTCTCAACCGATAAAGTGGTTAAAGC
The DNA here is from genome assembly GCA_930367215.1 of Pollenia angustigena. Taxonomy (NCBI): domain Eukaryota; kingdom Metazoa; phylum Arthropoda; class Insecta; order Diptera; family Polleniidae; genus Pollenia; species Pollenia angustigena. The sequence continues at coordinate 49,102,184 of OV884058.1, forward strand.
AGTGTAGCGAAGCGCACAGGGTTAAGCTAGTTTATTATAAATTTAAAAGATTGCCTTTTGGGTTAGTAACTGCAACGGGGGTATTTCAGAGATATAATTATGAAACGTTTGGGGATTTGCCAGGAGTAAATACATACAGAGATGACATAATGATTGGAGGTTAAACAATAGAAAAACATGATAGAAATCAAGGCCCATTGAAAAGGTCTGCGCAAGAAGCCTGATCATCATTGTTTTCGTTCTTTTGGGCTTTCAAAAGTTGTTTGCATACACGGTTTTTCCTTTTGCTTTGTATATGTGGTAGTAAGTTTTTGACAGCTTAAAAGAAAAAGTTTTTTGTTTTTGTACAAGTAAGCAGACCTGATAGATGGGCCTTGATAGAAATGTTACTATGTTTTTGAAAAGAGAAAAATTGAATAAAAATCAAATTTAATTTAGAGTAAAGGTAGTAAAATTTTTGGAACATATTATTTTGAATAAAAAATAAAAACCTGATAAAAAAAACGTATAGAATCTATTTTAGCACTAAAATTTCCAAAAGATAAAACCAGTCTTCAATTGTTTTATGGTCTTGTAAATTGTTTAAGAAAATTTATAACAAATGAAGCAAACATGCCATCTTCTTTAAGAGAATTGCTAAAAAAAGATAATGATTATAAAGTGTTTCCTATACATGATGAGTGTTTTAACAGAATTAAGAAAATAGTAGCAAACTATATTATTTAAATACTTTTTAATGAGAAAAAAAGATGATGTAATTCATACTGATGCTTACACGAACTAACAATAACACTGTGCTAGTTAGAAAAACTGACAATCGAGGCACCCGGCGGGTTTACCTAATTGGAGTACGCTGAATCCAGTTTTGCTTAACGTTTTTTGGGTAAGCTCTTGTTTTCGAGATATCGTTGTATCGAAAATGTAGGAGGTTTCACAACTAGTGCTGGGAAACTATCGATAGACTATCGATAGTCTTAAAATATCGATAGGAAATATATATATCGATATTTTTATTATTTAAAATACAGCTATGAAGACATCTAACAGCAGCTATACACACACTGTTTTTTGCCGCAAATTTTTACTTGCTATTATTAATTCGCGCTGAATTACAGCAATGAATACAACTGCAAGAATGGCAAGTGGTATGGATTGCTTAGCAGTGCTTTTTACTGCTAATTACAGGCCTTTAAGTCGAAATTTTTACATGTTTATATAGGGACTGAAATGTCAAATAATTTTGTAATGTTGTAAAAAAATGCAAATCCAAATGCAATTGCAAACATTAGACAAAACACTGAACGACCATTAGAGGATAAGTCCGCTAGATTGATTACCTTTTTGGGTTTAGAATTTAGAAACATTTTTCAAGTTGCAATGGAATATCTTATAGTCCCTGTTACTTCGGTTCCTTCAGAAAGGAATCAAAAGTATCAATTTTTAAAAAACTGCCATCAAAAATAACGTGCGTATATACATACGTCTCATACATTCAATAAAGTGATAAAAACAACGAACTGTAGCCTTATAAAAAAATCATTAAAGTTTTCCTGCACAAGTACAAACATTCAGTCGATAGTAATATCGATATATCGATAGTAAAATCCGAACTATCGATAAATATCGATAGTATCCCAGCACTATTCACAACATATTATCGCATAACTCAAAAACAGTTTAGTTTATTGAATAAACTAAAAAAAACGAAATTCCGCAATATGTATTACATATAGGTAATGCTAAACGTTTTTCTAATTGCGTAGACGTTTAAAAACAAATACATTTTTATCGAAATTTCGAAATTTTGTTTGGAAATGCAGACATGTATTTTCTGCACGTATAGAAAAAAAAGTTCCAAACAAAACAAGCCATAAATGATTAAAATCTGTCTAAATCTTTTGATTTTATTCATAAAAGATGAACAATTTTAATTAAACATAAGAAAGAACATTCATTAGTATACCAAATTGTACATTTCCATTATAAACCAATGTTAACGAAAGTCAATGAATGGTACGTAAATTAAAATATTTGGGTAATTTTATTTTCCATTATATTAACGAAAAGCTCATTGAGCCAATGAAAATTATTTTAATAAACGTTGTTCGTTAATATTATGAACACTTTTTGGTTCAGTGTAGTAACAATTGTAGGTGTGTGATCGGAAAATAATTCTAAGGAAGCTTCAAAATGAATCGTTTCTGTGGCGATGTAATTAACGGCGCCAAAATCGATGACATCTTTCAACCGGCTTTTCAACTAGTATCTGATTGAATAGATTTTTTTTTGTTACATGAGGAACTTTGGGCCCCACTAGGCACCGTCGGATTGAGCTGAAAAATTAGGACATGATTTCTTACACCAAACCTCATATTTGAAGCAGCGCAAACAATTAAATTAAAAAAAAAAAAAAAATTGCGACCAGTCTAATGAACAATTTTATGCGCTCCCGGGAGTGAAATAGGATACTTAATTAAATCCTTCACTAAAAGCTTATCTAAAGCACATATGTAAAAATGTTTTTAAAGATACATTCGATTCTGCAAAATACATTTAATATCATTAAACTTGACCTTAATTTGATTTCACATTTTCTCATTATATTACAAATTTTCGTTAACAATTTACTATAATGTTGTTTATACATATGTATGTACGTACTTATGCACATTTATAATAAGTATATTGTCTATTACAGGAGTCCTGTGGTTACTGCTCTACCCCAAATACGTGGTATACAAACCATACAGCCTATACAACAACAACAGCAGCAACAGCAAACACCACCCCCACCACCGGCGCAGAAATTTGTTATTGTTTCGCAGGCACAGCAACAGATAATACAACAGCCTGTACAAACTATACAATTACAACAAACACAACAGCAGCATACACTTTATGAACGTCCATCGACACCACAATCAGTATTATTAACAAATACTGCTACACTAAATGGTGGTGGGGGTAGTAGTAGTAGTAGTGCCGGCATTGGAGGTGTTGGTGGTAATGGTTCCAATTCAGGCAGTCTACTAGGTAATATAGGCAGTACTGTTGTTATTGGCAGCAATAGCAGTGGCAGTAGTATTGTTGGTAATAGTATCTTAAATCGAAGTGAAAGGGTAAGAATGAGACATAATCTCGTTGTTGAAACACTAAAAGTTGACAATCTAAGCACTATGGGTTGGGATTAAAAAACAAAATTACCGAATTCTTCTAAACGAGAAGAATAATTTTGAGACTTTATCTAGTTTTTTTTTCAATTTTTCAAATCAGGTGTTATATATTACCTCAGGTGTGTTTAAGGTTTTGACTCGTATTGAAAACGCAAAATATTTTGAATCATTAAATTGGTGTTTTTAAAACCGTATGTTTTCGAAGAATGTGTTCGAAAAAAATCTTATGTCAAAAAAATAAAAACAGTTTTTTTAACAGCTGTTAAAAAATTATATTTTTGCCTTCTTAACGATTTCGAACGTCAACGTTCGCATAGAAAATTACATTTAAAACACAAACAATTTTTAGAATTTTGTTTTTGTTTTAAACATGATTTTCTATGCGTTAAAGTTGGAAATCGATGAACAGGCTGTTTGTTTTCTTGATTATACCGAAAAAATAAAATGTTTATAGAAAAATGCCAGAAGCTATTGTTTTTGTTATTTTAAGGGATGTAACGATACGATACCGATACTCGAATGTGCGCCTTTAGAAATATTAGGAGAACTAAGGCGGGCACATTCGCTATGGTGAGATATCTGGCAAGGATATTCACATTATTACCGATAGTAAAGCGGCCATAAGATCCCTAGAGAGTGTGGTCAACACATCGAAAATTGTCTGAGAATGCCGGATGTCTCTGGATGAGATAGCGAGACTTTCAGTGGTTACCCTTAAGTGGGTCCCAGGACATAGGGGCATACATAGAAACTGTATGGCAGACTCATGATAAAGGTGTTTCGCTCCCAAGGAGTAAACAACTTATTTCAAACAAATGTCATCTCATTGCCAATCAGAGGTGGTTTGATGAAACTTCATGTGGGAAACCAGACAAATCTGGCCCATCATATGTAGATTAAAAGAGGGCGCGACGTGCATCAATGCTGTCAAGACATCACCTATGAAACCTAATTGCGGTTATAACTAGCCACTGGCTCATTGGGAAATACGCTCAAAGGTTGGGGTTCCCTTACAATGACCTATATAAGAGTTGCGGCGACGAGGAAGAGGAGGAGAACATTTCAAAACTATGCAAAGTTGCAGATTTCGGCCAAAACTCTTTTATATTTTTCATTTTTTTTTAACATTGTTCTGAAACTCATAGCACTTACTTGCGAGTCTTTATATGTACTTCTCTGTGGTAAAGCCCTTCAATATCTAACAACTTTTTGCAAAAAACCGCAGTTTACCAAACTTTGTACTTTTATATTGTTGTTATAATTTTTTTAGAAAATTTTATATACCGGAAGTTTTATATAAACGATGCGGTAAAAATTATCAAAAATAAAGTGGCTGTCTTAAAAGAGCGTAAGTTTTCAAAGACCGAAGAAAAAATTTTATGTATATAATTTCTAAGTACTTTTGTGGAAACATATCATTTGCTTTCAGTTTTTACGAAACACACCTTTAGAACGCGAATTCAATACTACACAGCTCGAAAATCTTGTTTGACAGATCGTTATGTCCGTTTCTTTTATTGAAAATATATTGGAAGTAGAATTTTAATGTTTAAGGTAACTCATTTAGTTGTTGGGCAAAAATAAGCATTGAAAATTAAATTGTTTGTTCAAAAAACTCTTAAATAAAATTTATGAAGTATCGTCTCGTATCGTCAGTAAAATATCTCCGATGTCGATAAATCTGCAATCACAAAATATAACCGATATAACGAAGTCGTATTCGATACTCCCTATAGGGTATAGTATACTTTTTTTTTACACAAATGATGCTTAATAAAAACAACTTGAAATTTTTGAATAAGTTAAAAAAAACTTTTGTGTACATATGAATAGTTGTGTGAAATTTAAATATATATTTTTATATAAAGAACATTTCAAACTTTAAACCAAAATTTTGTTTTTGTTGAAAATGCTACCACATAAAAGAATAAAAGTCGGTTCGTTTTACTTCACCAACCCCATACTACTCACCAAAAATGCTGAAGTAGCCCACTTTCGAGTGAATACGGATTGTAGAACACACCTGAATATCTACACTATAAATTACTTAGTCATCTTTCAGACTTGCAATTTTTGTCGCAGCAATTCTTGATTTATTGATGAGAGGGATGAGAAGATTGGGGAGGGGTACTCAGTTTCATGTACTCTGAAATTCTGCTTTGTTATTCTTACGCTATTAAAATTTAAGTTTGCTGAAAGGGTTTTTGTATTTATATACAAAATATAAAAAGAAGAAGAGGAAAGACAAAATAAAAATTCAAAAATTACAAAACTATAATTTCATAATCTGGACACTAATGCAATTTCAAAGCAGAATTTTTAAAATTTACAGCAACAATAATTGCAAGTCTGGACGATGACAAAGAACCAATAAAGTTTGAGATTTATTAATAAAAACGCCAGAATTATGTGCGATTTTCAAAATACAATTGATTAAACGTAAAGTAAAATTTATATGGAACGCTTGAAAATAACAGTGCTTGTCATATAAATTTTACCAATCACTTGTATTGTGAAAACAGAACATTAAAAAAACCGCCATTATGCCAACACTTTAATAAAAAATAAAAAAATTAGGTTATTTGTCTATACCTTGGTCTTAAGTAAATTGTTTTCGCTAATTTCCCCCATTAATATTCTATTTAGCTTACCTTTATAAAAATAATAAATTCTATAAGTTATATAAGGACTTTAAAAGTAAAAAGAGATGGGTTAAAATAAGATACAATCGTTGTCATTTGGGCATGTCTTGTAATTTATAGACTGATCTGGAAGAATTTTAACAGCAATATTTTTCGGACTATGTGTGAAATAAATATATAGAGTGTCCTTTAAGCATGTCCGATAGCACTTTCTAAAGGGCTAGCTGTCAAAAGAAATGTCATAAATACAAAATATACTTCAACAGCGCTACAAAATTATGCAGTTATAAAAAATTTGTGTTCAGCGATGACACGTCTCATTTTTGGCTTAACGGGTTGCAAATTGAATTATTATTTTCTATATTACCCGAGCAATAGTAACGTAGAACTTCAGCCCGTTGTAGTGAAACAGACCAGAGACTCTCACTACCAACTAGACTACCGCGGCACCTGATTGTGGTTTTGTTATGACGTTAAAATTACGTCAGAACCACATGCGCATGTGGCTTTTCACATTTAAGCAAAAATGCCGCATATAAAGTTAGAATAGTCCACTACAGTCCCTTCAGATTACATTACACCATCCAGAACGGTATACCATTTTGACCCTTGGTTATTTATCAGCTGTTGCTTACATAGCAAGCTAACGTCACCTGTACCCATGTTCTGTAATTATAGTGAGAACTTCTTGCATCGAAAAGATGTGAAACAAAATATTCCATCGTTTCTCGAAAAGTGAGAAAAAAGTGTGCCTGTAACTCATGTCGAAAACTATCCAAAGAGATTGCGTCGTTACGTTGTAAATGTCATAATATTGCACCCGAAGCCGATGTGACATTGCAGACGTTGAGAACGCCAGTAACACATATCGTTGACGGCGACCAAAATTGACTAAAATTGGAAATTTTTCAACGGCGGCAGCGAAAATACAACCGTCGGTTATACCAAATAATTTAAAGTGCGACTTTAATGTTTCTGGTTTGCAAACGAGCTTTGAAAACATTCGTATATTTTATAAAAATGTAAAAAGCAAAATAATTAAACATAAAAAAAATGCGCCAAGAACAAAATATTATTATTATTCTTTGTATTTTGCATTTTTAATTGGTTTTAAGTTTTAAATTTCTTTCTCGCCCCATTTTTATTCGTGAGTTTATTTAACAGTTCAAAGCGGGAACTTTCTCTTAAAAATGTTGCAGACACACTTGTTCTCTAAATTAGCGAGTAATTTCCTTACGTGACAGCTAGTACTCGCCAAAAAAAGTTACAGACACAGTTTAGTGAGAAAAACAGCTGTTTGTTTCAATACAAGACATTTTTGTTTCATTTCACACATTTCAATCGAAAAGTTTCTCGACGCGAGAGTTACAGAACATGGGCACCGGTGTGAATTCACTTTGCTAAGGGCCTGTTCGTAAATGCATCTCTGCTGTGCATCATACGAGCAAACATTGCTTACATTGCCAATACAAGTTCGCTGATCATCTTTAATATCCGAAGACATTTCACTACTATGTAATTGTTTGTGTGGCATCTGCTTTGGCAAGACATTTAAAATTCTAAAAAATCGTTATTTTATTGTTTAGTTTAGACTTAAAGGGTGTATTTACAATACTAAAACTACAATTTGATCTCAGCAAGGCCTAACGCTTAGTCTAGATAATTTTTTTTTATTAACCTATGTAATTTTTTGCACTTGATAATGCATTACCAAATTGCTTTCAAACATGATTTTATTTGCAAAAAGGTTGTTTGAGCGATTGGAACATGGGCATTTCCAGCAAAAAGGTTCCCTTTTTTAACGTAACACCAGCAAGCAAATAAGCTTGTTTTTTTTGGCCCATGTTGTTCAAATGTTACCCCTTTTGTTACTAAATTTAGAGCTGGTTGCGCCTTACACCAAAATATAAAAAAGTAAATAGAAACTGGGAATTATTTCTTTTCATAAGTTACTTTATTAATAGATTAAAGAGATCATGAACTTTTTCTTTTAATCTTTTACCAAACAGTCGTAGGCGTATTTTAAATACGACAAACACAATAAGGGTGATTATATTCAAAATTTTTTATTTTTCAAATTTATTTTATGAGCTAAATTTCAGTTATGTATTTTTATAAAGCTCTTTTGTAATAGTCCTATTCCTTCAGTTTTTAGGAATGACTTTATACACTACCAGACTATAATATTATAAAAAGAAATAATCCCCAGTTTATATTTGTTAAAATTGTTGAGGTAAATACATTCAATTTATAAAGTATCACTATCCAGTGTGACACAAAGAATGCTGACGAAGGCCGTAAAGGGCCAGAAAATGCATTACATTCTGCTGGTGTCAAATAACTGTAAATTTTTCTGTACATACAATATACTTCATTGCTATCCAAAGGCTACCTAACGTAAAATTTAACAAGAAGATACAATGTAATAGTCTGGTAGTGTTTAAAGTCATTCCTAAAAATTGTACGAATAGGACTATTACAAAAAAGCTTTATAAAATACTAGCTGACCCGACAGACGTTGTCCTGTCCAAATTAGGAGAAATGTTTGCGTTTGATTTTTAGAATCCGTTAAAAAGATACGAACATTTGAAAGAAAAATTAGTTAAATCGATTGAGCCGTTTTCTGATTTTAGGTAAATCGAAAAAATGGGCGGGTACAAATTTTTTGATTTTAAAGAAAAAATCGTCCGAATCGGTCAAGCCGTTCTCAATTTATGCGCTTAATAGAAAAAGTGGGCGTTAAAGTAGGCGTGGTACATTTTTCTTTCGATAAAACGTAAAATGGATTAATACGAACATTTAAAAAAAAAATTAGTCAAATCGATGGATCCGTTTTTTGATTTTATGTAAATCGAAAAAAGTAGGCGGGGAAAAATTTTTATTTTATTTGGACAATGGCAATCAGTTTTAAGAAAAAATCGTCCAAATCGCTCAAGCCGTTCTCAAGTTATGCGCTTAATAGAAAAAGTGGGCGTAAAAGTAGGCGTGGTAAATTTTTCTTTCGATGAAAACTTAAAATGGATTAATACGAACATTTGGAAGAAAAACATGTCAAATCGATGGAGCCGTTTTCTGATTTTAGGTAATTAAAAAAAGTGGGCGTAAAAGTGGGCGAGGCAAAATTTTCTTTTCGTATAAATCTAAGTTGGACCATGGCGATCATTTTAAAGAAAAAATCGTCCAAATTATTTAGAAGTCATTGGTGGTGCAATATAAAAATTGGATTTTGCCACGCTTCACAGTGTCACCCGCCTGAATATTCTGCAGATTCCCTGAAAATTTCATCAAAATCGGCCCAGCCGTGTTGGAGTCCATACGTTACATACATACACACATCCTTTTTTATATATCGTTACTTTAATATAGAAAAGCCCTAACTAACATTTTCCTTACTTTACAGGAGAAGGAAAAAACTTAATAAAAATTGTAGTATTGTAGTTGCGATTTTTATTAAGTTTTTTCCTCTCCTGTAAAGTAAGGAATACGTTAGTTAGGGCTTTTCTACATTAAAGTAACGATATATAGAAGAAGATGAAATATAAAAAGTTTTTTGGTTTCTCCGGTAAAATGTGCTTAGTTAAAGGGAGTTAGCAGGTTTGCATATTAAGCCGACGTTATTGGTATTTCCACAGAAATTTCTACTTTTTGTCACGTAACGTCACCAACCATTTTTAATTGTTTCTCAAAGAATAATGAAAATATTATTTACTTTTTTGCATTTGGGTGTAGAGCGCAACTAGGTTTTCATTTAGTGAAAGAGAGGAAAAATTTTAACAACGTGGTTCTAAAATAAGAATAATTGCTAGGTGACGTGACGTGACAAAAAGAGAGCTTTTCTGTGGAAGTGCCCATATGTTAAAATTAAGAAAAAAGAATTAACCTATATTCGACCCATAGTGCATTATTCTCTTTTAACAAATATTCATACATGAAAAAAAAATATTCATACATAAGCAAATGATTAAACATCAAACGATTACAAATCTAACAAAGACTAATTTATGATTTCCGCTTTCCTTTGTTTTCAGACATCTGTTGATTCGAATTCTATTATTATTGAAACCGAAGAAGTTCGTCCACCACCGGAACTGGATGATCTGTCTCACTTGGAATAGCTAAGGAAGAATAAATAAGATTATTTTTGTTTTACATTTTTTTTTTTTTTTAATAATTAGAACTATAGAACACTATCCTTTGCTGGTAAAAAACAAGCACACTTGATAAATAATAATAATAATAAAACTGTTCAAGTTTACAACCGATACTTGATAATGTTTTGTAGGTTTATGGTTTTTATCTTAACACGCAAGAACAACGCATGTGCTGTCCGATATGAATATTGATTTTTGTTCCTCTTGCTGCCTTTACCTAATACAAACTTCATTCGATTATGCTTGTCGAAGGAGATGGGGATGGTAAGCTTGTGTTCATATTTGGATTTATTTTTTATTATCAAAAATAATGGTGTTTTAAATTAAAAAATGAGCAACGTTGGGAAAAATAAAGTCCCTGAATCGAACTTCAAATAAAGTTCAAAACAAAATGGGCGACCTTTAGTGATTTTAAAAAAGATAAATTTTGGTCTGGCGACAGTAGAAATTGTGGAACAATTCTATAGGTTCCGGTATTAAGATCCTTATCAGTGCCAGGAGATCGATCGCCCATTTCTGGGTGGCACTTGTATATCCTAAAGAGTATTTTAGAATCTGTACTTCGCGTCAGATAAAGTTCGACTGTTCTTCTGTCCCATATTGTTTCCCACATCTCCTTAAGTCCTTTGTCGCACAATTAACTCGGCCTACCTTATCCTATCATTTCTGACAAATCGTCACATTTCGCATTGTGTTTTAAATTAAAAAACATTAAATTTTTCCGAGGATGTATTAAAGATTCGGCACAGCTAAATATTGAATTTTAACTTCTTATGACCTGTTCATCGATTTCGAACGAAGACTTCGTTTGTTTAACTAACATGTAAATCAAATACAAACAAGTATGTTCTAGGTTTCGACTCGAATTGAAAACGAATAAAAAAATTGCTTCTATCGCGAACATGGCTAAAATTCGCCAAAATTGCAAACTTCTAAACAAACCCTAAAATTAATTTGAAATCGCTAAATGAGTTTAAACAAACAAAATGTCGGAAAATAACAAAAAAAAAAAAAAAAAATTGGCAAAAATAGCGAAAGTGCTTACTATTTCAAACAAGCCGTAAAATTGACTAAAAGATAAAAAGTTGCTAAATTAGCGAAAACTCGCAAAAATTTCCTAGTAGGGGCATGGTAGCAAAGTCTTCTATTTATTATAAATCGTCAAAGCTCTAAAGAATCTGAAAACTTACAGGAACAAACCGCGAACATGGCTAAAACTCGCGAAGAATTGCAAAATTTGAAACAAACCCAAAAACTAATTTGAGATCGCTAAATCGATTTTAAAAAAATTCTCAGAAAATGACATTGAGAGCATTAAAAATGAGCTATAATTAAATTAAAATCAATGAAAAAGTCGATTTTTAATTTTGGGTTAGTAAAGGCCTTTTGCGTTTTAGGTAACGATATATTTTTGATTAAATTGGATAAAGAATACTTTAAACTAAAAACAAAATATTAGTTATCACATATAAGAATAAAAGTCGATTCGTTTTACTTTCACCAACCCCTTTCTACTCTAATTGAAAACGAATAAAAACATGTGAATGTGAAATGCAGAACACCAAAAATGCTGAAGTAATCCACTTTCGAGTGGATTCGGATTCTAGAACACACCCGAATATTTAATAATTTGTTTTTGTTTTCAATGTAAGTTAAGCCAACGAAATATTTGTTTGGAAATATATGAACAGGCAGTAATCGAGTAGCTTTGGAGTGTTAACTTTCCCTTTCGTGTATAAATAAAGATTTTGTTAAGGGTGGCATTCAGCTGTTTGTTTGAGCATGAATGATGGGGTGGAGGTTTCGAATGTAATGTTATAGTCAACACGCATTTGTAGGTGAAAATACCAGTACACACAAAAAATATACGAGTTAGTAGAAAGAAGGCAGGCACGTAGAATTGCAAACCGAGAATACAGTTTTCATTATACAGAAGTAGTTTATAGATACAGCAGTAAACATCTAAGACAAAAGAAAATATTTTGACGTTAAGAAAAATCTTAAATAAAATATTTTATTAAAAAAAAAAAAATAATTTTATTTTTTATAAAATTAAAACAAAAGTATAAAAATAAATAAAATACACAAAAATGCGTGCTCATTTCGCTAATGATGTTCCTGCTTCACCCGATACTGACGATGGCTTGCAACAAGACTCTTTTATTAACACAAAGGAGCCACAGCCCAAGGTGGCTGAAAATTTATCACAGGATCGTATTTTAGAATTTAAAAGTGATTCAACTAAAATGGCTGTGGTTGGCGAGTTTATCGATGATGTTTTACAAAAAGCCGAAGAAGAAGCTAACAAACAACAAAATGATAAAAATAAAAATTCGCAACAGGTTTGTGTTACATATTTCCAAAAAATTTTACTAAAAAATTTGTCCGAACAAAATCTATTTCTTCTCTTGCAGGGTAAAAATAAAACACAAAAACAGAGTAAGTTTTATTTTATTAAAAAAAATTTTTTTTTAATTCTTCTTATTAATTTATGGAAACTTAAAGACTTCTGGCGCAAAATCCCTTACACATTTAGTAACATAGAAAACACGTTCGCATGATTCTTTGTAGTCCTTTTCTATATTAAAAACAACAAAAAATAGTTATGCATTTATGATTTTCTTTTGAGATAAATGTTCTTGTTTAACTTACGTATATCCTTACATGATGACAAAGCTGCTTTTGCGGTTTCCTGAATTTCCGGTGGCAATATTATTGGTATTTGTGCAATTGCTTTTGTTATACTAAAATCACCCTTTTTTGTGACCTAAAAAATTGATGTAAAAGGCATGTACATTTAATTAGGCAATTTTTTAAAACTCGTATTATTTCAATAAGTATATTGATATATAAACTTTTCTGTGCCACTGTAAATTAAAGTCATGGGTCGATACTTGTTTAAGCTTTAGTTTTTTAATATTTAGATAAGGTCCCATTAAAGCCAATTTGGCCAATTTCGCCAATTTATTTAAATATCAATTTACTTCATTGCTGGCCAAAGGATAGCTAAAGTAAGCCCCGTAACAGAAATATACAAACGAAAAATTCTGATAGTGAATAGAAAATATTCCTGGAAAATATTGAAGGAATAAGACTATAAGGGCTAAAAAATCAGAAAAGTTAAGCTCTATTTTTAGTTTAAAATGTTTTTAAACCAACAAATCTATAAATCACTAAAAATATAAACCATCTTTAAACGCATAAAATTGGGCGTTTAAACTGCCAATACAGACCATATAAATTTGATAAGATTTATCGTAGTGCTGCCTCATGTTATTTTTTTTTAACAACATACTACATGGGACACTGATTTATAGTTGTTGAGTTTAAACTACATATAAATTCAAGTTTAGTTCAACTAAACCAGCGTTTAAACTATCTGTGATTTATTAGCCATTGAAGTATAAAAGCTTTTGAGGATTGTGATTTGATTTATATTATATGACAAACTTTATTTAAATATGAATTCATATTTAAATAGAATTGGTGAAATGGGCCATAAGTATATATATTCTGCGATCTTGAGTAATTCTAACACGTGTGATTTTGTGTTGTTCTGAAAGTCATTCCGTTTTTGTGTTTCTCGGTGTGCTTTCGGCAATTGAAGATCACACCAAAACACACAATATCACACGTGTGAGTTTAGTACGACATGTGATTTAAATTCACGTAATTTGAGTTAAAGTGATTTTCAGAACAGGCCTGTTAAATAATTTTATGATCGGTTAAGAATACTATAGGTCTCATATAAAGCCATTTTCGAGAACGCTAACAAATTACATTACTGTTACTAAATTTGGTCCAATTTAGCTTTTACACCCTTCATTCCATTTGTAATTTCTACAGTATTAATGTTGATCTTTGACCCTATAAGGTATATACATATATCGTTAGCAAACACGCAAAAAGGCGTAACTAACAAAATATTTAAAGTCGAGATTTTGATTGATTTTTATGAATGCCTATAAACTACATTCTCTTAAAAAAATGTTACACTTCTGCGATCAAAAAATACGCTTTTATTAACAAAAAACAAAGATACGTTACCAAAAGTGTGTTTATTTAATAAATGCAAAACAACGTAATTAAACATTTTTTTCTAACAAAATATAATGAAATGGTTTTCTATGAATATTATGTGAAGAATTCCATGGACGGCTTATCAATGCATGTTTTTCAGACATGTTTATGGCTTTCATTTTATAAAGTTTTTTGCTTCTCCTGCAAAATTATATTTCTGTTAGTTACGCTTTTTTACATTATATATAATGGATATAACGGATTGTTTTGAGTAGCGGAGTTGGCTAAAATATGTACGTATGTATGTATGTCTGTCCGTCAGTTTTTTTTGTCCTTGTGTATGTTGAAGTGGGTTTTCTAAAGACCCCAGATACGATGGAGACTAGATTTGTTTAAATTATATTAATATCGCATATATGCCAGTAATTTCTACAAAAAGAAAGCTGGTCATGTTCGTACCTAACAGTTACATTTACCTAATTTCTGCCCATAAACCTTTACTTTTTGACTTTTTTAAACTTAATTTTATAATTTTCACCTAAAGTAAACTCAGTGGATTACTACATACATATGAAGTAGTAAAAATGAACAAAATCGGTTCATACATAACCTAGCAATAGACAAATAACTACATTTTTTTCTCGAAAAAATTATTTTGGCACAAAAGCGCTCATATCATATGAGCTAGGAGGACTCAATTTGTAAATATTGAAAATAAGCTAAATCGGTCTATTATTTCACCTGGTCCCTTATACATACATAAGTGTAGCCCCGAAATTAATGTTTTTGTACGATTTTTAATACTATGGTTAAGTTAATATAATATTCTTACTTGTTTTATACTAAAAATTACTCTATAGTATTTTGTGATAATCGGTCTTTAAACTACCATAGGTTCACTATATGTATATCCTCCTTTGGAAAACCAACTTAATACGCCTAAAACCGAAACGAATTAAATTTAATGTCGATATTGGGTCCAATTAAGTTTTATATGACTATAAAAATATAATACTTTGACGTCAGTTTTTATAAAGATTGGTTTATATGTAATTTATAAATCAAATACTAAGCCTACTCCTGAAATATTTTTACTCTCTTTGGAGAGTTTCAACGATTTGTCACACCAAAATATGTAAAGCACTCTTAATTGTTTTTTTAACATAAAGTTTAGATTACTTACCGTGCCAGCCAATTGTGCAACACATTTTGTATAACACTAGAAAAGAAACAAAAATAATGGTATTAAAGAAGATAAATAAATTACGAATGTTTTTTCTAACACGCCGTCTTCACGAGCCATTAATTCACAAGACATTGAATGCTTCAAGTTACATACAAAGCTTTTTAAGCGTTATTTAAGCAAATAAAAATAACATTTAATTTGTCAAAATCAGCGGATTTGTTTAAACGCCGATTGCGACGCTTACAAAAGTAGACCTACTTTTCGTATTCTACTGGTCAAGGCACTACACTCTTTTGTGTCTGTAACTTGCTACGTTTGACTACAGCGATTCTACTTCTCTGATAAAATGGTAGAATCCGATAACGCGTGGTATGCAACTCCAACTTTAATGTTTTAAGAGCGTTATTAAGCAATCAGTCTAGAAAGCTCTTTTTAAACATAATTTCTTCACATCATTTCATGGCTCGTGAAGACTTATGGTGTTATTAATCCAATACTAGCCAAAATAGTACTAATCTAAACAATATAAACGTTTTATACTTTTCACAAATTTACCACTTGTTTTGTGACTTTTGGGCTTGTGTCTATTATTAATTTTGTAACCGATTGTAATAAAATTTGAAGGTTTATTTAAAGTCCCTTTTATCTTGTTTTGATACCGAAATTTTAAATAGTTTTAAGCAGGCAAAAAATTGGGGGAATACACATATCCCTCTTGATTACAAAGAAGGTCGTAACTCTATTTTCTTTTTTAAATGAAATGGTTGGTTTAAAAAATCTTTTTTATATTGTCGCGTTTTTATTTAAATCACGTAAACGCTATTTTATCGAAATTGATTTTTTGGATTAACCCAGCAAAAAAAGACATGCAAAAGAAGTAGTAAATTCATGGGTTCCGCGGATAATGCACTGGTTCTTTTTAGGTGAAACATGCATGATTTTAACATAAGCGTGTCGTTGGGGAGCATGGGTTCACATTAAGGTAAACGGCTCGTCATTAAAAATAAGGCTTAGAACTAATGAAAGTTCAGTGATTAGATCGGGGTTTTCATTGATCTGGAATATTAACTGAATTGAGTTTGAATGAAAATCAATAAATCTTTAATGATTTTAATACGTATTTTCATTGGTGCTCGATATTAATTTTTATATGCATTATGGGAATTTATTATAAATAACATTTTTCCTTTTGTTTTCCCTATGTAGTAGTAAGATTTTGACAACGCGGGTAAATTTTACACAAACAAAATGCCTGTTGTTTTTTGTATTGTTATAGAGGTAAGCAGACCTATTGGATAAGCCTTGATATACGCAATATAACAAATTTAAATACATATTAAAATTAAATGTATTTACATATGTATATATTAAAAAAAATTTAACTCAATCATTAAAGTCAATTGTATATAATATTCGTCCCCTTTCAATCCTAAAAGAATACATAATTATAGTGAAAAGTTGTAATTCCTACATAAGAGTTAAATGGGTGCATTGCAGAGAACAGCTTTATGCGATTGAAAAAATCGCATTTAATCAACAACAACAAATACACTCGCTTGCGGTCATACAATCAAACTTGCGCAACCGCAAATATTCGCTGCTGGTGTGCAGTCATTCAAATATTGCATATCGTGCTTTGTTATTTATACAATCGTTAGCTTCGTTTTTTAATAAAGATGTTTGTGTGTTCTTTGCGAAAATGATTGTTTTGGTAAAGAAAAAAAAATTCAAACAAAAAAGCCAGAAATGAAGCAATTATTACTCATGTATTCATTTACTTTTTTTTATCTTAAAAAGTACAGTAGTTCTGTATGTAGGTACAATGTATTCTTGTTATTGTTGTTTTTATTGTTGTTAATTTTAACAAATCATGAGAGTGGTTTATTGTTGTTAATGTTAACAAGCGTCTCATCGAGTGGACAATGACTACTTGACTGCAAAAGAATAAGTGTTCTTTTGAATTTACACAGTTGTGTTATATTGCGTGAGCAACAAAAATGCAAATAAAGTACTTTCAATAAAAAACGAATAAACGCAAAAATCAAATGTGTACGAAACGATGTAAAAATTACCAACGTTGAACTTTGTTTTGCAAGCAAAGAGTGAATGTAAATTTTAGCGTATGAATAAATCAAAAAAATTGTGATTTTGCAGTTCTCTGGTGCATTGCATGTAATTTTTCATGGGTTCACTTATTTAAAATTTATTCGAATTTTGGAACGCATTGTTAATTCATTCATGTAGTTAAGTGATAAGGAAGTCATGAAAATATCCCTTCTACTTGAACAACTTCAAAAGTTTTTTGCTGGGAAATAAAAGAAAATGACATTTGCCCCACGATTGCATTCCCATTTTGAGAACTTTGTATGTAAAAAAGCAATTTCGAAAACCTCGTAAGCGCCATTAAATTTTTTTGTTTTTGAAAAAAAAAAAAAAACAATCAGGAAAGTTTAAGGCCAATCGGAATATTTTTCGTGCTGCGCCGGGCCCTCTCATAGTTAGTAACGCGTGTCCATAGGGTTAAATTTTTTAGAAACATAGTGTAAATGCAATGTGTCATTAATAAGACAAGTATTACGAAAAACAATTTGACATCCAATACGACTTCATCGTTTTTTTAAATTTATCAAAACAATAATACTTTTCATTTGATCAGGGTTGCATTTTAACAAAAGCATGTTCATGTGTGATAGTGTGACTACAAACTGTAATGTTACATTAGATTTTTTGACGATCGCAACAAAACTCATTAGATTTCTATCTCACAAAGTATTATGGAATACGTAAGACTTGTGTGATAAACTAGCCTTAACCAATATTTTTCAAAGTTCTATCTCTGCTCGTCATAGTTGCTCCCATACAAACCGTAAAATGTATCGGAAACTTGAAATATGTCGAATATGAGCTGTTTTTGAAATTTTTCGTTTCGATGCGTGAAACATAATTTTTATGAAGTTAAGAGTCATATTCTTGGTGATATAGAAATGATTTAATTTTTTATACACTACCAGAACAGGATTATTGTAAGACAGCTTTATAAATTGAAATTAGCCTCATAGAAGCACATTCGAAAAAAGGTTTAATATGTACATTAGGGTGGCCCAAAATACAAAAGTATCGAATATTCGCGCTCCACAACGCTGATCCTATTCGAATAGTGCTTAAAAAATTTCAGTCCAAATTTGAGCACAATCGGTCAATATTTAGAGGTTGCGATAGTTAAATGATTTATCGGGGTTAGATAGACTTTTAAAAAACAGATTTCCTTTTTATTTGTTTAGTTGTATTTTGTTTTTTTGCGAAACTTAACTTCTTCGTGCGATGAATCTGACTCACTGTCAGAAATTTCAACATAATCCTTCTAAACTCATTTCTTGTAATTCTGCATTCAAAATAAGTAAAATAATTATGTAGAGGGATCAATATATTTGAATTTTAACGAATGTAAATCTAGTAAAGATCAAAGAAAAGTGTGAAAAAGATTCTCCAATACATAAACAAGTACAATAATGATAAGCAAAAATTAAATGAATGTAACAGGTATAAGATGTGAAACATAAAAGTCGCCATTCATCGCGACCTATAAATATTGTCCTATTGATCCAATTTTTGGTATATACATATATTTTAGTAAAAGAAACAAAATCAAGCTTGTGGAGAAAGTATTGAACTATACCTTTACTTTTCCATACAAACGTGGCCCAGTCTAATGTACATATAATAAAAAAAAAATTATAAAAATGAAAAATTTCCACATCCTTTATTGATTAATTAAAAATTTAATTTAATTTGCAAATTGCTGTTTGCGCCAAAAACACGTACGCGACAAATTTAGCTTCAGTAACTTGGAAGTACGTAACAAATTTTTTTCACAAAATGTTTCTACGCCCTTCAGATAGAAATCTATGTTTTGTTTAAAAAGCTATAGCTTAAAAGTTTTAAAGTTTTTTTCGTTTCTGAAAAATGAGTTATTGGCGTTTACGTGGTTTAAAAACAAACGCGACGAGATTCCCTATTCTCAGGCAATACTAGGTTATATAGTTAGGTCTTTTTTTAATTGGCAAGGAATAATGTGTCTGAGGTAGGGTGTTCAGTAGGGATACAACTTTTGTACAATCTTTGAAAATATCAAAATGGCTCTATCCATACCATGTAGTGCATAAAAAAACAATAAGAACTGCATCTTTAGATTTTCGATATCGTTAAAAAAGGTTCCGCGTCAAATGCAATTAAGTTTGGGATCAGTAATAATGCATTTTCACCTACACCATAAACAGTTTATAAGTTGTTTATGGTAATAAACTAGTTTGTGAAACTTATTTATCCATACAAACCATAAAAAGGTTTGTAACTAGCTTTTGAGATAAACTAGTTACAAACAACCGATTTTTGCTAATGCAACTCTGTTTTTTCAAAATTTTATATCCTAGTAAAAAACGTGCTCCAAAAGAAGCAGGTTTTTTGTATAAATTCATACCTCAAATCGCTTCAAACCTGCTGATGGGATGCCTGATTTTTGTATGGGGTGTTCCCGGTTTGGAGGACTATTTTCTGCTGACAATAAGCACTTCTTTTAACATGCAAACAAAGCGCTCCTAGAGTGCTTTTTTAGGGGCTAACTTTATTAACATATTCATTAATGTTTTGCTTTTACTTGTATAAATGCTTTTTCAATAATTTTCGTAAACCATAATATATTTTTTTTTCGCTTAGAAACCCTCTTCGTTGTCAGCAGGGATGTCAGATGTGACGATTTTACGTCATTTTGACGATTTTTTTCGCTGAATTTACCAAAATGACGATTGACGATTTTGAATGTAAAGTCACTTAGGTGTTGACGATTTAATCCCGTCAATAAATTTAGTTTAAACTTTAGTCTTTCATCAAATTTTTAACACTTTAATCTGTCAAGTAAAGTTTTTTTCTTACCGAACGTTTCCACATGCAAGTAATTACTTGCAAGTAGTGTATACGTAATATCAACAAAAATTTGAGGAAACAGCCGATTGGCTGAATGAACAAAAATTGTGTGAATGTTAGTGAAAAAGTGTCAGTGTATTGAGTTTTTCGAACTTGCACTTGCATGTGGAAACGGGGGGTTAGTTAATATATGTATATAGAGGCGAATATATATTTATATCTACTAGCGGACTCGACGAACTTCGCCTCGTCCCAATTTTAAGCCTTCAGACAAACTTTAGAGTATTAATACAACACAAATATTAAAATTTTTAATATGATTTATTTGAATGGAATCAGTAGAGAGCGATTTGATGTAAAAAAATCCATCCATCCAATCCAAAAAACCATCTTTAAACGCATAAAATTCGGCGTTTAAACTACCAACACAGACCATATGAATTTTATAATATTTATCGTAGTGCTGTCACATGTTATTTTTTTTACCACATATAACACATGGGAGAATGATTTATAGTTGCTGAGTTTAAACTGCATATAAATTCAAGTTTAGTTCAACTAAACCAGCGTTTAAACCATCAATGGTTTTTTAGCCATTATTGTACAAGTTTTTTTTTTAGAAAAACTAAAAAACAACTAGTTAATATTAGTCAGGGCCATTTTTTGATGTTTTTTTATATTGGCAGGACGATTTTTCGAAAAAAAAAATAATCTGACAGCACTATTTCACTTGTTTGTTTTATTTGAGTACAATAACTGCCTGCTTTTAAAACACGAGTGCAAAACTCCTTCAAATTACTGCCTGCTTTTAGATCGCGAGCACAAAAGTGACTCGTTTAACTAATATTTAAAACAAAATTTAAAAATATCCATTCCTTAAGGGGTTCCCATACAAAAAGTTTAATACAGACTAGAAATATATTGAAGAAAACGTACCATAACAGCCAAGGAGTCTCCTTAACAATTTTTCGAGACATACTTGCCCCTTATCACCACTTCTTAAGGGAGCTCCCATACAAATATTGCGATTTATGAAATTTTTAAATTAATTAAAATTTTTTGACTTTTGTGAATAAAATCAAAAGTTGTTAACAGATTTTAATCATTTATAGCTGTAATTTTTAATAGATTTTTAACAAACAAAAATTTCGAAATGTTGATTAAAAATTATTTTTGTTGCCAAAAAAAAAAGAAATATGTTTCTAAAACGACAGCGCATGTTAGAAAAAAATTTAACGTTTAAAGGAAATTTTATTGCGGATTTTCGTTTTTTTTAAGTATGTAATTTCAATAAACTGAACCGTTTTTGAAGCGGTATTGGATTCAGCGTACCCGAAAAGGGTTTAAGCGCCAGTTGCCAAATTCTAGCACAGTGTAATTCTTTGATAAAACTTGCGAAAAGCAATAAAAAAACATTTTTAAATATAACAATAAAAATAAATTAATTGGACTTTATATTTATACTGTGTACTTTTTTTCTTAACCTTTAATAATCAATGTACTTTAATTGCAACAAAAAAAGTTGGGAACCCTATATGTAGTTGTCCTGCGATTTAACTTTGAATAATTAAGTTTAAGTTATCGACGTCCTTATTCTTCGCTGCTATTATTGCCCGTTCACCAATCCAATCGAGATTTTTGTAGTTTTGTGCAATGTCGGGGAACACTTTGCTGATGAGCTCCTCCTTGGACGATGTGAATTCACAAAAATTTTCAGGGAACGATATCAATCCATTCGAAACATCAATAGGAATTTGGCCGTTGCCAAGCTCCAGCAGTTGTCTCGAGAATTCAGCAGCCGATGGGTCGTTCTGCAACACGACTCTAATGTTTGCGGTCAATTGCAACTTCTGGACATGCCTCCACAAAGACGACGATTTCAGACAGGCGTTAAGTTCATCTGCAGCAGAAGATTTGGGGATGACGGAAATTGTTTGACGAAAATCTCCTTAGAGCAATATCAAAGCCGCACCAAATCGTCTTAAGTATTAAAAATTCTATATTTTTTGGTTTTGTATGATTTTATACTTAATATTTTTTTATGTTTTAATAGAGTGATATATCCGTGTTTATAAAAAAACGATTTTTTTATATGACGATTTTTTTACGGTTTTTTTCAAAACTACTGACGATTTTGACGATTTTTTTTTTTAAATTTTGACGATATTTCGAAAAAAACATCTAACATCACTGGTTGTCAGCACTAAAATAGCAGCTTTTTTGTATGTTTTATTTGTTATCATTTACTGCTTCATAAGAGCTCTCTAAGTGCTGGTTCACACAGGTCAAGTTTACTTGAACAGTTTTATTTACATTTTCTTTTGAACTTGCGTTCACGTTCATGCACAAAATTAATTTTTGTTTTCTTTTCCTTCAACTTTGTAGCTTTTTATTATATTACGGATGAAAAAAGAAAAGAAAAATACAAAACTGACTGGTACGGTCAAGTATGTACCCCTTTCCATTCTCTTTACCCCTCTCTCCTAAAAGCTCGAGACTTGAAGAGTCAAACTTGACCTGTGTGAACCAGCACTAACTGAAGCGCTTGAGTATGCGCTTTTTCTCTGTAGTGCTTCAAAAAACCTTCAAAAAAATTTTTTTTACTGGGATGTGGCCCTTGGTACAACATTTGGTTTTCAGATCATTGTTACAATAAAAATGACTTCGAATCCTGAAACAAATCATTATCGGGCTTTACTAATGCTCAGATATGCTTTCTAAGACATTGGGTGAAAGATGAGTCAAGAATTCCAAAAACACAACGCAGCAACATTTGTGCGGAACGCTCCATCAAAGTCGTACAAGATATATTCCCCCAATGCAAATCAACACGAACTCTTAATCTAAAGTTTATTTCACTTAACAAAGATAGTTTTTAGATTGTAATTTTAATTATAATCATATAATTACATTAAGAAATGTAAATAGTTAAATAATTATAAAATAAACAATTTTGAAAAATACAACATTTTGAAAAAATAACAAAAAATTTTAAAGGGCTTTCAGAAATCGGCTTCGACGCGGAACGTTTTTGTTCCGAAATGACCTAAGGAAACATTTTTCGATTTCAGCACAACATCGGCTACAGCGTGGTGATAGGGCCTTATTTCGGTTGTACCCCTAGTGTTCAGTCGATTAAATCTTGTTCGATTAATCGAACAATTTTAGACGATTAATTGTTCGAATAATTTAACATTGCTAGTTTCGATTAAAGGATTAATCGAAAAATTTATACCGATTAATCGAATGATAATAATTTATAGTATTTGTGTTAAATGTATAATATTTTTTAAGTTTTAAGTCGAATAAACAAGCCAAATGTATGTGTCCGTTGGAATTAAAATAAAAAATTCATGTTTAGTGAGTAATTTAGATTATATTTTTGTTACATTTTTTAAACACAATTTAATAATTCATTTCACAAAAGAAAAAACGACAAAGGTATGTTAATTCAAAGATTTATATTAATTTATCGAGTATTTTCTATAAATCGGAATGAAGTGATATTTAAAACCAACGATAATTTAAATTCAATTTTTTCATGCTTTTAAGCAGTGTTGCCAATTTAGCCATTTAGTGGTTAGATTAAGCCATTTTTCACCCTGTTTAGCCATTAAAAAATGAGTTTAGCCATTAGCCATTTTTTTTTTAACCATTTTTCAACTTGTTTAGCCATACAAGTTTTTTGCAGTTTTTTTTTTAAAGAATGCCTTTAATTTAAATCACGACTTTAACAATTGTTGAAAATCGCTATAAGCGATGATGATAAAACATCTTTCAAAATAAAGGAACGGTATTCCAATATAAAATTTATAAAATGGATCAACATTTTTCTTCTTTATTAATATTTGAGCTTAAGGTCACTTTTATTTTAAATATTTCGTATATTTTTATTATCGATATTTCGATTTCCTTTGGAAATCTTCTTCAGGATATATTTTAATTAAAATTAACAAAAATTATGTTTGACAATTAATAAAAATTAATTTTGTATTCCCAAAAATTGAAATTACTTTTTGATAAGAAAAATATTTAAAAAAGGTCGAAGAAATTAGAATAAAATTATTAAAGTGGATCAACACAAACATCGGTGTTTCTTTCTGGTTGCAAGTATTTCAATAAAGAGATGCAGGCGACAACAAAATTTTTTTAGAAATTTCAGAATTGACTATAAAATTGCTCTCACTTCCTTGGTCTAATGCTGAAGTACAGAGGGCAAGAATGATAGAAATAAAGATTACGCCTTGCGCATGTTATACCGTTTGATGACGTAGTAGTTCCCTTGTTAAGATTACCAAGTCTCTTTTATATGTGAAAATCGTAATTTCTTACAAAAAATTTATGTATTACGTGACAGTTGGCAACCCTACAGTTAATTTACTCAGAGAGTTCAAAAAATAAAAAAAAATTTTATATTAATTGTCAAAAACTAAGAATTTTGCTTAATATTTTATATTAAAAATATTATTACAATAAATAAAATTTTAAAAAGTATTCAAACGTGTGTTTAAAGTAGCATAATTAAGACAAATTAAATCTAAATAAGAATAGAAAAGAGAACAAACATAAAGTGTGCAGTAGGCAAATGCCAACAAATTAACCGCAAGAAAAACCAAATCGGGAAATTGTGCGATTAGCTAACGTGTTGCGTCCTTTTAATTAAATGTCTATATTTTTAACTATAGCTAATATATATTTATGTAAGTTAAAAATAAAATTATGAAGAAAAAAGGAACTTCTTATAAAAAATTTTCAGTTTTCAAATAATTCAAATAGAAAAATAATAAATTGTTCCACTGTCATGTTAACACATAAACATAACAGTTTGAAAGTTACAAATTATTAGCCAATGATAACAAAGGTTGTGTGACGTCCCAGTTCCTACATGCGCAGTAAAAACTTTTTATATCTGCCTGATGTCGTAATCTTTATTTCTATCATTCTTGACAGAGGGTATTTAAATAGAGTAAACATCGTTAAAAGTAATTTGAGAAATAGGTTGCATTTAGCAACCAGTAATTCGATTTTATCAATTAGGTAAATAAATATTTTTACCATACCAATAAAATATTTATACCAACACCACAAAAGTGGAGAGGTACTATGCGTAGGCCCACCTTTACGTATACCGACAGACTCAGAATCACTTTCTGAGTCGAATTAATGATGTTTGTCCGGCTGGCTGGCTGTCCATGTAAACCTTGAGCGCAAAGTACAGGTCGCAAATTTGCAGATGATTTAATAAAATGTGGTACATAGGTTATAATGTGGTGTAGGGTATCATAAAGTCGGAGTTGAACGACTATACTTTCTTACTTGTTTTTTAGAGTAAAACTAATAGGCACTAGTGATTCCTATGAGATGAACAATAACGACATCGAATTTATCGATGATTACATTTTTTAAATATTAATTTACGTGTATTCTTATTTAAGATATCGATCTTAACTTACAATTTCATCGCAAACAAGTTTAAATGAATTATCTCTGTTTTGTTATTAAATTTTAATGTTTTTATTTAAAAAAGCGTTTAGCCATTTTTTAGCCCATTTTTTCCCGTAAATTTAGCCATTTTGGTCACCAAGTTTTGGCAACACTGGTTTTAAATGTTGTTCTTGCAAAAATAATAGAAACTTTAAGAATGAAGTAGATAAAATGGAATATTTTTATGAACTTTCATTAAAGGGTCGTTTTTAAAATTTGCTCGATTTTAAATTTTTTGACAAAATAGTTTATGGGTTTCTCTCTTTAGAATGAGTTTAGTTTAAAAATAAATTGTACTAAGGATAAATCTAATATTGCTAAATGTAACAGGTGTCCAAAAATGTATTAACGTAAATGTTCTTCAACAACTTCACTAATTTACCACTTACACAGTGACCACAACATATTACCTGAAGAAAATGCTCCACCAGCAAATTCAAAGGGGACTACAAGCGGTCCAATGAATGACTATTTTAAACAAGTTACTTCGATCGATTCTCTAGAGGAAATTATTTGCAGAAGCATAGCACAGGATGGAATGTCCGTGAAAAGTATCAAAAATCCAAAGTTATATTGACTCTTTTAAAATCTAAGTGCCCGACAGTGAAGCAACATATTGGGGCTACATTGACAAGTTTTATTTAAAAAAGAATATTTTTTTGCTCAAGTGCTAGTTTTTTAATATTATCGAAAAAAATAGCGTAATTTATAAAATTTCCGGATTTAAATTTATTCCATAAATCGATTAATTTTAAAATTTTATTCGTTTAATCGAATAAGTTAAAAATGCCAAATATCGATTAATCGTTTAATCGAACAAAAATAAAACCTGATTAATTGAGCACCCTAGTTTGAGGCCTCTATCCAAATTCTTAAATAAACATACATATATATATGATTAATATTCTGTACCTTAAGTTCTGCACTACTTTCATCAAAGTTACCATTACGTAAGGCATCCAATTGTTCTATTTTTACTTTGAATTTTGGAGCACAACCATTCCGCATCATATCCAATGATTGTTCAAACTGTTCCATTGTAACCTACATATACATACAAACAATAACAATTTTATACCTATAGAATCTTTAAATTTTGATTAATTTTTCACATTTCCTTACTGCACTTGTTAATTGCATGCACGTTAAAATTATTAGCAAAATTTTCAGTATAATTGATTTCAAAAATATTTTCATCTTTTTAATGTTTTTATTGTAGTTTTTTTTTAATTTTTAATTATTTAAAAAACATGAGTTTAGTTTTGTAAAACTGTGTTGTTCTGACTATAACGGTGTATTGAAACGTTTTGAAATTTACGACAAAAATATTTTCAATTCAATATAAATAAAACATGTCATATTTATAGACTACTTTTCATTAAAGAAAATTACATGTTTTTAAGTGAATTTTGTGTTAATTATTTTCCTAATAACAGTTTTAGTTTTTTTTTACTTTTCAAAAAGTATGCAATTAAAACTACAGTTACGAGAAGCTGAAAATTATAGGTGTTTAAGGTGTTTTGTATTTATGTAAGTGAAAATTGCATATAATCTGTATGATTTGAAACCAAATAAGAAAGAGTGTTATATCGGATATGCCGAATCTTATATACCCTTCAACATGGTGTGATAAGAACACAAAATTATAGAAATACCATTTTTACGATATACAGGGTTGTGCTGGATATCGAAAACGTAAAACGCAAAGATTTGGAAGCTGTTTTTAGTACACTTTAAATTTAATTTTTTTAATTTTTGTTTTAAAAGTCTGTTTAATAGAGAAATATATCGTCACCTAAAATGCATAGGGGCGTAACAACAAAAAAAAAATTCAAAATCGAGTTTTTGATTGATTATGATGCACTAGACTTAATAACATGTTCATATAAAATTAAAAAAAAATTATAAAAAGTGTTGTTACGCCCTTTTGCATTTTAGGTGACGATATGTATGTATAATATCTGTCATAAAATTCGTTGTTATGACAAAAATCTTATTAAAAAACGACTATTCTTGTGGCGTTTTACGTTTTCGATTTCCAGCACACCCCTGGTAAATAAATCTTTTTTGTCCCACGTCCACTTCTTGAAACCCGCCCAAATTTTCTCGGATGTTGTGTATTGACAACCAGCATGTACCTAATTTGAAAACTTTGATTCTTGCCGTTCTCCAGATATACAGAAATCTTAAATGTCTTTGTACGGGTGGTGCCACACACTTTGAGGAGGTTTTGCATTGATAAGCCAGCTATGTATGTGTACCAAATTTGGACAAATTTAAATAAATCTATTTTGTGCCACGCCCACTTCTTCACTCCCGCCACCATTTTGTCGGATGTTGTCTTTTGATAACCAAGACGCTCTTACCTTATTTGCAAACTTTGGATATTGCCGTTCTCTAGCTATACACAAATCTATAACGTTCTTGTATGGGAAGTGCCACGTCCACTCCTTTAATTCCGTTCATATTTTGTCCGATGTTGTGTATTAATATCCAAGATGCTTGTAACTAGTTTGGAAACTTTGGCTCTTGCCGTTCTTCAGATATACAGAAAAAAAACAACAAGGTATTTATGAGTTAAATTTGAGGCAGTCGTGGTTTTTTGTACATAACTCAGACTTTTTTGACCTATCATGTGACATAAATATAAACCAACCAAGTCCCCATAATAACTGGGATTTTTTGAAAAACCATTTCAACAGACAGACGGACATCGTTAAATCAACTTTGCTACTCATAAGCACCCAGGATATTTATACTTTATAGGGTCTCAAACTTATATGTACACTTTCTATCTACTGCTACACGTACTAATTTGACCGCGATTCTGTATCGCGATATTTATTTAACGTGTAACTGTGCCCTTATATGATTAACACTCTCAAAAAACTGTCTGTAAATATCAGGTAAAGCGTAGTGTATCATATGATCGGGCTTGACCGACTATACTTTCCAACGTGTTTTCTATAGATGAATTACATACACTCTTCTCAAGAGTGAAATGCAGTTGTCCAATTTGTTTCGTACTTAAGCTGGTTTTACTGTAGTAGTGAACCGTTCCAATTGCGTGCCTGATAAATTAATTAGCATGACTTACACTAAATGACTTGTAATTTCAAATTAAGTTGGAGTTAATTGTTTTATAAAAATTTTTTTAAAAATTTTTTAAAAGGAATTTCCACAAATTTACAAATGTAAATTTTTAATGGAGATTAATTTATTCCAACGTGTATAAATTGACGGATTTAGTTTTTAGTTAGTAGATTTGAAAATACATTTCTGAAACAAAGTCTTAATTTGTTGCTTAAACAACAGCCCAATAAACATTACAGTTAGCATACATATCGTTACCTAAAACGCAAACTGCCCTAACTAACAATAAATCAATAATCGAATTTTTCTTTAAATCTGCTGTATTGCACAATACAAATGTCCACAATATTTTGGGATCTTTCGAACAACATTAGCGATTTTATTGACAAAAACGAACGGCCCTATATACAAAAGATTATGGCTGATTTCATAAACGCAGTATTGCAAAGCATCACTAAAAACAAATGCGTTGAAAAGGCATTACAAGTACAAATATTGACGAATTTTGCAACCGTTGTGCAGTGAATACAGTAACCACGCTATAATGAACTCAAAGCATTGTCCACAGAAAAGTTGTGGAGTTTATGAAGCTATTCTTTTTAGTGTTGCATTGCAATACTGCGTTTATGAAGTAAGCCTATATGATAAACGCTAACAATCGCATTCAGAACGAAAATTTGTTTACTCCGACAATACTCGCGCATCGAGTGAGTAACTAAGATGTTAATTAAGTTTAATGAGTTTTTTCAAAACACTTTTAATTCGGCCGATTAAGAAAAATTTGTACATCTCTGTTTTAGTTAAATTTAATTGACAGAAATAGCAAATTGATAGCAGTTAATTAAGAGTTAAAAAGTCTTTGATCATTCGTTTATCATAGTTTATTAAAAAGAGTTTTAAATAAGATATCCCTAATCAGGGGATATACAGTAACTTCATTTTTGTTTTGAATACGATGCTAATCTTATACACTACAAAGAAAAAATTAACAATTGTTTTCAATCACCAATCGTAGAATCAAGCATGTTTGTTGATTTTGCACCTATTACCAAAATGATTATATGTATTTATTGAAGCAACCATTATGAAAGTTATTATCAACAAATTTTATACCGTTATGAACATGTATAAGCTATTTTCGGGAGTGGTATGTATTTGTATTTGTTGAGTATGGACTGATTCCAATAAAATTTGGTAAGACGATTGATAGCCAGTTCAAACAAGGATTTTTACGACGTCGTTTTTCTTAAGTCCTTTTTAAAGTGACTTCCAAAAACCATTTGTGTTCATACGATGATTTTTAGTTATATGTATTTCTCTAATAAAAGTAAGGCCTCTATTATATGTCATTTGATTAACCGGTAACATCAATTATCCGGGAAATATGCAAGATTTTTTGGCATCGATTTTAATTTTTTTGCAACGACCTCTGTTCAGTGTTCGAAAATAAACAGTACATTATTTAACGTTCGGCTCACACACCCAGGAACGATATCTATTTTTTAGTGATTGTGTAGACATACACAACCCTTAATACCGTTCGTAACTATTTTCAAGAAAGAACCGAACATTATTTTGTAAAAATGTTTTTTTTTACCAGCCAAAAGGGACGAACATTAACGAGCCGAACCGAACACATTGAAGTTTGTGGATTTTCAAAAAAAAAAAAACCGAACGGAATTAAATGTTCACATCTTTGTTCAGTTTGATAAAAACAGTAATATTTTTGTGTTCGAAAGATGACTAACAGGGAAACGTTATTTTTTTTTATGATTTTTTACACAAACACGTTTGTGTTTTCCACAAATCTACCGAACCGAACATTAAAAAACGATATTTAGTGTTTATTTTCGAACACTCCCTCTGTTATCCAGAAAGATAAACAAATTTCCTTTTTTCGTTTAATTTTGAACGTAATTTTGGGTTCTTTTGCAAAAAAAAAAACTTGACGCAACAAATTCATTTTATATATCAAAAACAAATTTTTTACAGTCATGCAGTTTTGTTTGTGTTTTTCATGCAACTTTCAAAATTCGACGCGTTTTCGAGAATAGCCACCAATATATCGACCCCTTTGCGCGAAATTATCGTATGTAACAAAAACCAAACTTTACAGGAGATCCAATTTTATACTTTTCTCTGCTTTCACTTGCAATCTAAATATGAAAATATACATTCAATTTTTGGAGCAACGAAGTGGAATTCGCCTACAATATTTTGTCAGGCGACGTCTCTTTAAATGTAGAACAAGATTGCATCAAAAACTCGATTTCAAAAAAATTGGCATATACCATAATTTCGCGCAAATGGGTCGATATGTACAGTCAAATCCCAATAATTCGACCCCCGATAAATCGTAATTCCCGATAATTCGTAATAAACTGTCGGTCCCTTGAAAAAATCTCGTTAATTCGTAAAATTTCCATGCATTTTGGTCCCTCGCTAATTCGTATTTTTTTTTTAAATAACATTTTCTTTACCTCTTATAAATCGTAATAGTTTGCTAACTACCACTTATAATTCGTAATTAAAACAACAGAAACATGGGAAGAATGATTTTTTGCTTATCGCTATTTTTTTACGTGGTTTTTTGATTTTGCTTGTGTGTGTTTAATTTCTTAAGATCAGTTTGTTACATGAATAATTTTTATATATCCCTTAATCTACGCCGACGTAATTTTGCATGAGTGTTTTGGTCACTCTGTGCCTCCATTACTGCAACTATTGATACTCCTGGCATTTTTTGAATTTTTGAAAATTTTTAATATTTTAAAACGTCTATCTTTTTTACCTTGTTTAATTAAAACATATGATTTTTGTTTTTCTACGCTGAACATTGCCATTCTTAACACACAAATCATATGGGTTTTATGTAAAGTTGCCATATCCAATTGTAAAACCAGAGTTGTTATAAAAAAAACACATTTAGCTAAATCGATCGGAATCTGAAGAAGCTAAAACTAAATCGATCGGAATTGAACATACGGAATTAAAACCATTCCGATCGGAATTTGTGACATGCCTGATAATTTATATATATTTTATTTTTAACAATTGTTTTTTATGTTTTTTTGATCGTTTTGGTAAATAAATTGAAAAACCCCGTTAATTCGTATTTATTTTATTTTAACCCCGTTAAATCGAAAACCCCTATAATTCGTAAGAAATGGCCGGTCCCTTGCGATTACGAATTATCGGAATTCTACTGTATTTTCTTTGAATAAATATAATAAATTGCAACGCCATCTCATTGCATACAAATACAAACCTAAAACTTCATCGTTGTTAGTGCATGAACTTTTTAACGCCAGCGGAATAGTAAAAACGTATTTCTTCATAGTTTTTAATGGCCTATCGACTATACTATGCCAAATTACATACGTATTTGCAAAAAATATTGAAAAGTTTTAGCCATAATTTACATTCATGAGTAATTTTGTTATTTTATAAATATTTTGCAACAATATTCGTTTAAAATTTTTTAAAACACACACTAAAAACTACTCAAAATGTTTACTGAATTATCCAGAATGCTCCCGGCTTCGTCCATTCGTCTCACTGTTTTTTAAACCTGATGCCTCGAAATAGAAAAGAATAAAACATTACAAGAAGAAATTAAATTTGTTTAAAGAGAAATATTAAAAAAAACATGAAAGACACAAACCAAGTCTTTTTGTTTACCCCTCTTTCTTTTCTATACCGTTCGCTACCAAAAAAAAAAAAAAAGACGTTGCAAAAACGACGTCCTTTAAGCCTTCATATGAATTATGTGTAAGATTGTAACGTTGCACGTTACACTTATATTTGTTCAAATATTTATGAGGGATTAAGCAATTTTTACCTTATTCATTAGCCTGTGTTCTAGTGTTTAACAAAGCTTTATCACTTTATTGAAATGAGTTACTTAATCGATTAAACCAAGGCGTATTAATACAGGTGGTGTCAAAATGACATCTGATTTTGACAGTTCGAACTTATTTGTTTTGATTTGTTAGTGTTTTGCTAAGAATGGTTGGCATTTCAAGCTAAAAGCACTAACAATGCCATGCAAAAAACCCTATGTTGTTTCTGTTGTCTTTGGATTGTTGTCGTTCCGACACCACCTGTAGTTGAATTCGCCTTGAACTAAACTAATGATTTTGGGATTGGTAATGGTCAGTGACCCGAGGTCATGTAGGTTATAAAAACATAACCATGGTCAATTGACATGATCCCTTTCGGAGTTAGAGAAAATTGTTTGTAACCAATATTATTGCCGGAAATTATGCACCTTAAGTTCATTTAGATTTATGTTTCAAATATAAATGTGAATAAAAAAATTTTTTATTGTAAGCACATCTTTTTTAATCTTCTATTATAATAAAATTTTATTCCATTTTTGTTTTTTCACATTTTTTTAAAAAATTTTTTTAATCTTTTTTAACGCATCCCCGTAATGATATTTAAAATCCTACACTACTAAATAAAAGGTTTTGCTATACCAGATTTCAAGAACGGCAAAGTTGTAAATCGAGCCAGAGGATTTGTGGTGAAACTCTTCGAGTCTATTTGTAATTGCGCCAATAATGCGGCAGCAGCGCCAGTGACACGTTTTAAATTTCGTAGCGGTAAAAGAGCCTCAACAAGTGTTGATGCCACAGAAAAAAACGGTAAAGCGGAGAGTAATAAAAAGGAGGAAAAGTCCAAAAAAAATAGTAATGGTGGTAAAAAGAATGCTAAGGTAAGAATTGATGAAGCCAATGAAGTACAAGAAACAATAGAATTGCAATAGATGTAAAAAAATTAAAGAAAAGCACTAAAAATTATAGACTTCTGAAATATAGCAATATTGATCAAAAATTTTGGATTAGGAGGTACATAAAAAAAAAAAAAATTAAGGTTTACTTTACGATAGTACTATCAGAAGGTTTTCACAAAAATAACTTAAAAACATAACGTCATATACAAATGTAAGCGACTATTTGTATGCAATAGATGTCTTAAATGTCTAATAACAAACAAATACTTTATTAGTGTTTTCAAATTAAAACAATTTGTCAATTGTTTACAAAAGAAACGATCAATCAGAATTTTGCATTGAAAACATACAAACTTAAAAAAAAAACAAATTTGCACAAAATTTTATAAAATTTTAAGTATAAACTTAAATAATCTAACCAAATGTCAAAAAAGTATAAAAATATTAGAAAATAAATTTACTTACTTCAAAAATCAAGTTATAGATTTATAAGCTAAAAAATATGAAAAAAAATTATTTCGTTATTCTTATAGTAAGGGCCGGGCCTATCATATGCAATACTTTTGATTGAACTACAGATATCATACACCAATTTAAATGGAAACGTTGAAAATAAAATAAATTTTTTAATTTTAAGTTGTAAAAGTAATTAGGGAGTTAAAAAAAGTGTATAAATCAAAGCGAATTCATACAGGTGACCGCATCTGAGAGAGAGAGAGAGAGAGTTATGATGGTTGTCCCATTTTTATGTAAGCCGAATTCATATAAACGGTGGTGGCAATACTATAGACAAGTACAACACCAAAAGCCCAATATTGTGTTTTTATTTGTTGCTTTCGTTAGCCATTATGTCAAAAACACAAGCAACTGTTGACATTTCTTTCTTTAAGTAAGAAAAAAAGTAGCTGTGTTTTCAACGCCACCTGAACAGTGAATTCGCCTTGCACACAAAAAAAATACTGTTATGCCAAAATAAATTGATTTTCATTCAAATAGAATTTACATTCGGATTGTGCCCAACAACATTTTGCATTTGTAGCAACAAGTCTGTTTCTTTTGTCCCAAAGTGTAAATTCATTGTTCAAATACAAATTTTTTTACGACAACAGTAATATTATTTGATTCAAAAAATAAATATTTTATGGCAACAAAAATTGTTATTTCCTGCAAATGCAAATTATTTACGTCAACAGCAATTTTCAATGTGCTGTTATTTCAGAGGAAAACCTTTAACGACAAAAGTTATTTTATTTGCAACAAATAATTTTGCTGTTGAAAAACTTCAAATACTTTCATGTTGTTGCGGTAAAAATAAATTTTGTTGGAAACTTTCTTGCGACAAAAGGTTTTTATTTACGCCAACAAGTTTTTGTTTACCCCAACAGCATAATCGTCAAATGCCCAAATTATTTGGCATCACAATATTTTTTTTTGTGTGTGTTTATATGTATTCTTAAGGTGGATTTATCCATGCGTTCCGAACAATATTTTTGTCCGGTGAATAACTTTTATACTGAGAGTGTACTGCAGAACGATTCACCTATTTCGGAAAATTTGTCCGGAAAAACAAAGCTGCCATATAGTTTACAGATGTAAACAATTATTCAAAATGGCAGCACAACTAGCAAACCACTGTTTTAAATTGTTCTATAAAGAAAATGGACTAAAAAAGGAAAGTGATTTTATTAATTTTAATTATATTGGGTGGTATTATTGATTCCGTTCCGCAAGAGCGGAAAGCAATTTTTGTGCGGAAGCCAAATTTGTAATTATTCATTCCGTTTGTGTGGTAGCCTTCCGTTGTTGCGGTATCATCTCTACCTTGACGGTATTGCCATATTATTGAATCCGCAATGTAGATATATTTCTTCATTTTGCTTACGCTCAAATAACGAAAAGCTAACGGAAAGAACAAAAATGTAAGGAATTGTAAAATTTGCAAGAAAAATAGTTTTAATTTAAAAATTTTGATTTTTTTTTATATTTTTATAGGAGTAAAAAAGAAAAATACTCAAGTAAATTCCAAATAGAAGCAATGGTTGATTTAATGAAAAAAAATCAAGACATTAATTGTGGTTTTAAACACATTAATAATAGATTTATCCTGAAATTATTTTTATTTCTGAACTAACTCTCCATCCTTCATTTGTAAAACGTCTTCAGATTTATAGCGTAAAACTCTTCTTTCTAACCACATGTCCAACTAATCATCGTCGATAAAGGCAATTGTATCCATATTTTAATTTTATATTAACTGCCTTTTAAAATTTCACATATAATTTACTAAAAACACTTTTTATTTTACTTTTCAATTTCTAATCTTGTCTTGAAATGTCTTTTTTTTCCATCAGCTGACACAAAATCAACTCGTAATTAATTAAAACAGGGATGTTAAATTTGCTTCGCAGAAAGTGTATTCCGCAGGAATAAATAATTGCAATTTTCATATCGATCGATATTTTTTTCCGCAAAATTTTCCTTTCCGTGCGGAATCAATAATACCACCCATTATTTTTTTTATTTTATTATTTAGCAAGAATACAATCATTTCAACTTTTATGTACAAATTAAAAAAAAGTGGCAACTCCATTTATTTTGTTCTAAAGGGGCCCATAGACACATACTGCTGACAGCTACTGCCGATGAACCCTTCGTATACGTGTGTGATTGATATTTTACTACACACTTATCAATCATCATTTTAAAATAAATTTTATTACGTGAAATTCAAGAAAAACCCTATTTTCTTCCCACTTTTATTTCTCAAAAATTATTTTAAATTTGTTTTAATTTAAATTGAAAAGAAAATTATAACAAAAAATTTATTTATTTATTTTATTGTTCATTTTTACAACTGTCAGCAGTATGAGTTCATTTCAAAATCAAACCTATTTTGATTTTTCATACTGCATTGTCGGTGTGACGCATACATAAATAAAAATTTCAAATTTACAAACACATGTTTATTGCATGAGCATAGGCAGTATGTGTCTATGGGACCCTTAAACAAAAATTTAAATTAAACCAATTCAAGAAAAAACTTTCCGAGCAAAATAATCTCTCTCTCTCTCTCTCAAAAGCAAGACGTCAAAATCAACATAAAAAAAATTTTGTCCGTACAAAAATGTTGTCTCCCTGCAAGCATTTTATGAAAAAATTGATCATATTCGAGTCATTTATGACTCCTCTGCGCGATTAAAATAGGCATATATGAGCTCATTTTCTGATCATAAATGATTGTTTTCTCGGGAGGAAATGGTACCCTACCCGGGACTCTTCTTGAGGAGTCTTTTATTACCCGTTTTTCTGATCAATTTCGACTCATTTATGACTCATATTTTAAATGATTTGCGAGTCTTTTTCGAGTCATTTTTTAGTCGTATTTCTGATTGTTTTCGAGTCTTTTTCGACTCATTTTTTGGTCGTAATTCTGATCCTTTTTCAGTCCTAATTCTAATCGTTTGCGATTGATTTACGAGCTCTACTAGCCTATGACTATAACACATATTTCTTCCAAATTTCATAGATCAGCCCCTAGATCTATAATTTTTAAGAAGCAATATAAACTAAAAAACAGGAATGTCCGGCCAGATTGGCAAAATACCCCTCTGTGTGGCGTTGAGTAGAATTGACAGAAAGTATTGTGATGACTCAAATGAAAGTTAAAGAAATTTTAATAAAAAAGTAAATATATTAAAGTTTTTATTAAATACGTAATAATTGCTAAAATTTAATGTTTGAATTACTCCACCAAATTTTACCAAATGCCTGTGTACATAAAATTCATTTATTCTTGGAAAATACCAAATTAACGTCAAAGTGATGTAGTCGTCGACTTGATGGAAGAACAACGTAAAATTAACATCGACATTGACAACAACTTATACAATAGGGATGATTATATTTAACTTGTCGTCTAAGAAAAAGATGTTGGCTTTATTAATTTTATTTCCGGCAGTTGTTGAACGTTTTTCGATTAGTTCAATGGACAATTTGCAAGCAACCGCACATAAAAATATAAGTAAAAATACAATAAGTTTGTTTATAAAAAAAAAATTTTTTTAAAGAAAATAAACTTACGTTTTATTATATGAAAAATACATTTGTTTATAAATAATTTACTTTAAAACAGACCGCGGCAAAACTACTGCACCGTGCTCTTTTCTCTTTTGATCTCACACCTACGTGCACTCTTGATCACTTGAATAAACCCAAAAGTCTCGCTTGAGCTTTCACACTAGGCAGTTTTTTATTTATTTATTTTATATGTACAATGATCTAAAATGGCGTAGATGCGATACAATTAGAAAAAATATTTAATTTAAAGAAAACAATTATTTTCTATTTGGCAGATTTTTGAATATTTAAATAAATTTATATAAGTTTTAAAGTCAAAACAGTCATATTTCAAACACCTGTATGATCCATTTTCGATTGCTGTGTGTTTTGTTATTGCATTTTCAATAAATTACTTTTAAAGCATAAGAACGAATCATTTTCGAATCTTTTTTCAAGCGCGCAAGTGATTAATCGGTTTTTAATCGTCAAAAGTACTCGAGGAAGACTTAGTTAGGTGATTTTTGATAAAACAATCTTCCAAATGCTAGTAGGGCTGGAACGCATGGGTGAATCGAGCTTATATGCAAGTATGGGCACCACTACATTGAAAGCTTTGCATGTGTGGCATTGTATTGGTTTGTTTACGTTTGCATTTGTTGGTTTTATGCTCTTTTGCTCTTTGTTTTTTGTGTATGTATACACATCGTTCGCTCTTTTTGCATTTTGATTTGCATTTGCCCATAGCTGCTTATATGTCAAACTCCATACAAAATAACCAAATTTTAAATTAATTTAGTTTATGGAGACGAAGACCCTATTCGGGAAAGAAGCTTGTATGGGGGCTATGAGAACTTATGGACCGATTTGCCCCATTTTCATTAGACTTGGTCATTGCACCAATAAGAGCCTATGTACCAAACTAATTCGACTCAGAAAGTGATTCTAAGTCGATCGGTATACCTTAAAGTAAAAATATATTGACTTCATCATATCTGTGGCATTTTGACAAAACATCTTAAGTCGAAATAAGATAGAAAAAAAGTTTTTAAAAAAAGCTCAGTTAAGCAATCATTTTTATTAAATAATAAAATAAACCAAAATTAAAGAAAAATTCCGTTTATATTTTAAAATTTTAAAAACGTTAACAAAAATGAATTTTGAATGAAAATTCGTATGATTAACACCATTTTTTTCAACTTTTTAAATTCGACTTAAGATGTTTTGTCAAAATGCCACAGATATTTAATATCCTCAAACGGATATTTGAAGGCAAACGCCTCTCAAACTTTTCGTTATCCCAAACGTACAAAAATAAAGTTATCTTAATAGGGTTGATGACGTTCGCGCAAGCGACCCATAATCTCAGAAACTTCATTTCCACAAAAACACAACTTTGTATATTGCTGTACTCATTGAAGCACCCTCTGCGGGTTATTTCTGCAGAACCCACGAATGTGTTGTTCAAGAGAATTGTATGAACGAGTTTAAATTAGTTTTTATATTTTGGTAAAAAACGTGACTATAAAGCCTGTTTTGCAAACCACTTTTACTCAAATCACGTGATTTCAAATCACATGTGCCTTCTAAAATCACACGTGTGATATTTTAGTATCCCGTTTTTGTGTGGTTTGGTGTGAAACTCAATTGCCTAAATCACACCGACAAACACAAAAACGGGATGACTTTCAGAACACCACAAAATCACACGTGTGATTTCAAAAGCACGAGATTTGAAATTACGTGATTTTCAGAACAGGCCTGTAACCCTTTTATTAACAAAAGAAATAACATTTGAACAAAATACAGGCTTATTTGCTTGCTGGTCTTAAGTTACAAAAAGTAGACTTCTTGCTGGAAATGCCCATCTGTCTTAATCATGCAAAATTTAATTCAAATCAGACTACATATGTACATAAATTTTAAGACCAGAGATTTATTTATGATTTTTAAATACCGGAATATATGTTGTGAATGAGTCGAAATTTTTACGAATAGTATGGAATTGTAGTTTAAAGTATTGCATATTATTGGTTTTTGAGTCCTGTAAAATTTCTTTACTGTTTTAAAGAATATCAATCATCTATTTCACTTTGTTCTTCTCAAAAATGGTCTTCAATATACATAGATTATAAATTCCTTAATGCCCCCATCCGTAATCGGATCATGTCTATGTAACAATTAATCAAAATATGTTGCATACAGACACTTAAAGTAATACCTAGAATTAAGTAAACAATAGAATAATACAAGTAAATAAAACATAAATAAATAAATGAGAAAAAACTCACACAATCATTTGTAATTCTTTAAAATCAACTAAATAATACGTGTATGTACTTGTATTATATGTTTAGTTAAATTGAAATTAAAATTAAAAACTACTTACATACCAAGGCGAATACATACCAGTAAACGCATCAGAGACAGAAAGAGGGTGTTGTGCTAGCTGTCTCTTTCTTATTATGTAGGTACATATATGTATTCTAAAAGTCTAACTTCTTACCAAAAAATTGACATTCAGCATAACTCTTTCTGCATAGATAGCTCTCTATGCGGTCACCTGTATGAAATCGCCTTGTTACGTACATATAAACATTTGGACATTTACACAGAAATGTCTCCTTTTTTCCTGTTACGCTACCAAGAATTTTTAATTGTTTCTCAAAGAATAATTTATGTATTCAGGCATGTCACATATTCCAATCGGAATGGTGTTGATTTCGTATTTGCAATTCCTATCTATATGGTTTTTGTTTCTTCAGATTCCAAACGATTTTGTTTATTCCCAAAAATTGTGAAATCTCAGCTTTGTTAAATAAAGTATTGCAATGTTGTGCACGAAAAAACAAAAAACAATAGTTTTGCTTATCCGTCTGCGTTATTATATTAACTAAATGCTTAAGAAAACATTTTTTTTTAGTTTTATTAAATAGCAATTCCACTTAGAAAACTGAAAATGGTTTCAGTTTGAAAAATATTTTCGTTTATTTCTTTTTCATACGTTATTGCTAATCTGTATTTAATGTTCGAAGGTGGTACAATATATTGGCAACAATAAAAAAAACTTGATGTTTATTGCACTACAAAAAGATGTGCAATAAACTGCAAAATGTGCTGGCAACGTTGTATTCACACTGTGGTGTCTATACGATACAATTTTTTGTGAATACATAGCGTCTTCACCTGAAAATTTTTTGTAA
The DNA here is from genome assembly GCA_930367215.1 of Pollenia angustigena. NCBI lineage: Eukaryota > Metazoa > Arthropoda > Insecta > Diptera > Polleniidae > Pollenia > Pollenia angustigena. The sequence goes on from OV884058.1 coordinate 49,142,850, forward strand.
TACCAAACGTCAAAGTCTATATAAAAAAAAACTCGAAAATTTTTGTCAGCGTTTTTATACCCTCCACCACAATTAGTTGTGAAGAGGCTATATTAAGTTTGTCATTCCGTGTGAAACTTTTTTATTATTCATCTCAGACCCTATAAAGTATATATATTCTGGGTCCTTGAGTAATTTTAAGGCGATTTAGCCATGTCCGTCTGTCTGTCCGTCTGTTGAAAACACGCTCACTTTCGAAAAACTCAAAAGAAATAAACAAACTTGGTGTCAAATTGCTTTTAGTTATCCTAAGCAGTTTGGGATTGAAATCCAGCAAAATCGGTTCAATAGGATCTTGGCTATGAATCAAAATGTGGAACCACCACCTAAAAAAAATTTATAATTTTGTTACAAAAACTAACATAAATGGTGGAAAAATGCACAGAATGATATAAGATTTCGCAACAGTTCGTTTTATTTAACTGGAAATCACGCTGTAAAATTTCTTGAAGATCCGTCCATGATTTACCCTAGGCCCCATATAAGCCCTACTCCCGGAAAACAGTATAGTAAGCCTAAAACCCTAACTAACAATGCTATCATAACAAATTTTGGCACGTCACAGTTAAATAGGACTAGAAATGAAACTATTAAGTTTCGTGAAGATCGGTCCATAATTTACCATAGGCCCCATATAAAACCTACTTCCAGAAAACAGTTTAGTACGCCTAAATCCGTAAAAAATAATGCTATCATAACAAAATTTGGTACATCAAAATTTTTTAGAACTAGAAATAAGACTGTGAAATTTCGTGAAGATCAGTTCATAATTTACATCACAGTTTTATAGAACTAGAAATGACACTGTGAAATTTGGTGAAGATCGGTGCATAACTTACCATAGGCCTCATAAAGCCCACTCTGGTAAAATAATTAAATACGCGGTAAACTTTCTTCCAGTTTAGCTTCATATGGCCAGAAAAAAGGTTATGCTATTTTGTGATATACGGTCCATAATTTTCCTTAGATTCCATTTAAGCAGCCTTCTGAAATTTACTGCAAACGCTTAAACTAATTGCACCGCTGTATTGAAATTTATGTTTTTTAATACCAGAAATCGTTCTGCAGAATTTGGGATGATTGGTTCATAGCTTACCATGGCTTTTATATAATTTGTTCTCTTGAAAATCATTTAAGTTCATCTTAAACTGATATTCTACTAAAACTTTTTAAAATTGATTCTGATTGTCGATCAATAATTTAATATAGGTCTAAACCGCAACAAATTTTAATGCAGATGTCTGTTTTTACAAAGATTATAATAATAAATAGACATCATACAGATATTACTCCTAAAACATTCGAAGTGTCGGTGGAGGGTATCAAAGATTCGGCACAGCCGAATATAGCACTCTAACTTGTTTTTAATATGAAGTTTGACGTTTGGTATAACAAAAAATTGTCAGGTGAAGACGCTATGTTATAAACTTCAAACTTCATGTGTAAAAACGGTGACGTTTATTATGACAACAAATTATCTCGTACAGACATTACATTACATAGCTTCTTCACCTGACAATTTTTTGTCATACCAAACGTCAAAGTCTATATAAAAAAAACTCGAAAATTTTTGTCAGCGTTTTTTTAATATGAAGTTTGACGTTTGGTATGACAAAAAATTGTCAGGTGAAGACGCTATGTTAAGGTTGTGTTTTTTTTAATAAAAGTTGCGCCACATTTTCATGGCGAATTACATATACAATCATATTGTAGTTATAATGGATGAGCGCTTAAAGAAGCAAATTACGGAATTAATTCCACTTTCGATCGAAATAGCATTCTTTGACATACCTGAATATAACTTCTTTTATATGTATGTATAAAGTTAAAAAGAGAAAAAATTTGAACATGGGTCAAAATACAAGCTTAATTGCTTGGTAGCATAACGTGTCAAAATGAGAGCTTTACTGTGGAAGTGCCCATATATGATTTAGTTTTTACAATTATTTTATTTTATATAAAAAGTCTCAAACAATTGACCATAAAAAATCTTATTGTTATTAATAAAATCAAATCAAAGATATTTAAAAAAATTAAAATACATACGGCAATGGTTATAGTATTTTTTATATAAAAAATTGATGATTTTTTAATAAAAATATAATTATATCTATCTTATACATTTTTTAGCTAATATACATCCTCTATTTATAGTTTTTACACCGTATATTTATAGATTTTATATATAAATGATAAAAAATTTGATATCTTATTTTGAAACCCTTTACAAACATGTTCATTATAAAGTGCAACTCTACGCTTAAAATATTGGAAAAAACCAAAAAAAAAAAAAAAAAATAATGTCAATAATATTTGACAGTTAAATGTTTTCAAAAAGAGTGTGCAACAAGTAATAGTATTAAATTATGTGTATTAAATAAAAAAATGTGAAAAATGTATTAAACAAAACATAAAGCGATTTGTTGCACCAGTAAATCTGCATTCGAGAATTCAATAAAAAATAATAATAAATAAATGATTTCTAAATGAAAAATGAATTTAATTTTATTTGAAAAGGTAAAAATCTATTTACAGTAATGGACTTAAGTATAGGCTCAACAGTATTAAAAGCAGAATGAATATGTTTTATATTAAAATTACTATTAATCTATTTAAGGCTGCTGTATATTTTAAGACTAGCAGTTTTATTTGTGTAGAAAGAAGAATTATTCCGTTGGCAGATAAAAAGTACAAAAAGTTCTAAAATACAGTGGACAAAAGTAAAGGCACACTTTTTTAGGCGTCTATATCTTTATTTAAATGTTAATAATCTGGCAACAATTCTACATTTGACACACGCTGTTATAATCCGTTATTAATCTTTTATTCAATTAAGTAACTGAAAAGTTGCAAGAAGTTTAGAAAATTCTAATTTTGTTTGTTATCTCTTAAAATGTGTCCTAAACAATGTGAAACGACTGAATCCCAGCGGTAAATAATTTTACATGTGCATAACCCAGGAAAATCGTTTGCTGAGATCGGAGAATTAATAAATCGTAGCAGTTTTACCATACGGACCATTGTAAATCGGTTGAAAGGCGAAACAAACTTTGAAATGCAAGTCAATGTGGTCGTCCTCGCAAATTAACTGAGAGCGAACGTGCACAAATCGTACGAAAAGTAAGAGGTGATCCAAAAATAACATCTTTTCAGATTGCCGCAGAGATAAAACAAGATTTTGGCAAAGATGTTCACTCAAAAACTATTCGGAGAACGTTACGTGAAGCTTGGTATTACTCACGTGTGGCTAGACACAAACCGTGTATATCTACTATATATCAAAAGAAGAGAGTGGACTATGCCAAACAGGTTGAAAATATTAAATTTACTTTCGTCTGTGGTTTAGTACCTGACCCCGGAAATTGCATTGCCTATTTTCAAACAGCTTGGCATAGTCAACTCTCTTCTTATGATTAATAGTAAATATCCATAGTCTTTCGTTAGGACACAAACACATTTTACCAACAGAAAGAAAACATTTTCCAATTTTGAAAGTTATAACGGAAGGGGAAGATTTGGTTCAAACACTAAAAAATAAGGAAGAACAGGAAATAGCTAGGACAAAACTAACAACAAATATAGATAGCTACATGAATAAAATGCGATTGACTAATAGGGATAAATTTGTTCTTGACAAAGTAAAGGAAACTGAAAAGTTTTTAAGATTTAATAGGAATATACTTATTTTGAATGCAGATAAAGGTAATACGACAGTTGCAATGGACAGAACGGATTATAATTTAAGGATTAATGATATAATAAGGGATAACTCAGTTTATAAGAAACTGAGTAAAGATCCTACTAATAGATTACAAAGGATAAATAATGACTTTGTTCAGGAACTTTTTAGGAAGAATATAATAACAGTTATGGAGAAGAACAAACTTAAAACTAATACAGCAATTGCACCTCGATTATATGGAGTCCCAAAAATTCATAAAATTGATTTTCCATTAAGACCAATATGTTCATGTATAAATTCTCCATCATATGAACTTTGTAAATATGTTACAACAATTCTGAAAAATATAACTGAAAATTCAAAATATAACGTAAGGGACTCTTAAATTTAAAGATAAAATTAGGCAAATCAAGTTAAATGATGATGAGAAATTAATATCTCTTGACGTAGTTTCATTATTTCCAAGTATACCTATAGATCTTGCTATAGATATAATAGAGGAGCAATGGGATAAAATAGAAGAACACACTAATATAGAAAAGGACTTATTTTTACGTATTCTGAAATTTTGTATAATTGACAATAGATATTTTCAATTGGACAGTAATGTATATGTTCAACTAAGGGGACTTCCTATGGGATCACCAGCATCTCCAATTGTAGCAGATATTGTTATGGAGAGATTAATAGATAGATGTTTAGAACAGTTGACTATTAAACCTAAAATTATGACAAAATATGTGGATGATTTATTTTGCGTAATTAAGGAATCAGAGGTAGTTAAAATTTTAGATACATTTAATTCCTTTCATGCGGATATAAAATTTACAATGGAAAAAGAGTTTGAATCTAAATTGTCTTATTTAGACACTTTGATAATACGAAAGGGGGAAAATGTATTAATTGATTGGTATCAAAAACCAACATCATCTGGTAGGATAATTAATTATTTTTCAAAGCATCCTAAAAGGATTATAATTAACACAGCTAAAAATTTTATAGATAGGGTATTGAAAATAAGTGATTCTTGTTTCCATAAGAATAATAAAGAGAAAATTTCTAAAGCATTAAGAGAAAATAGTTTTCCAAAGGAAATTATATCTAATGTATTAATACAATTTAATAACCATAGAATAAATAACTCCAACGGTAGTACGGAACCAAAAATTTATAAATCGCTAACTTATGTACCAAAATTTTCGGAGAGGTTAGAAAAATCTAATATTTATGATACGGAGAAGTATAAAATTGCGCATAAATCTTATAATACAATAGGTAGATTATTCACTAAAATGAAAGACAAAATGAACAAGTTTGAAATGTCGAATGTAGTATATAAAATACCTTGTGGGGGAAATGTTAATGGACAATGCGGTAAAGTGTATGTTGGTACAACAAAAAATAAACTGAAAATTAGGTTAGCAGGACATAAGTCAGATCAAAAATATAGAAATATTTAATCACAAAAAACAGCTTTATCAACTCATTGTGCTAATTTAAACCATTATCCAGATTTTGAAAATACAACAGTTTTAAATACGGAAAATAATTATAAACGTAGATTTATGTTAGAAATGTTACAAATTATAAATGTACCGACAATATCGAGAATTAATTTTAAGTCAGATACTAAAAGTTAAGCACAAAATTATAGACATTTAATTTATAAAAATAGAAACGGAAGTTAAAAATTTATTTAAACTGTAATAGATTAGGTTTGAATTGGAAAACCTTTTTTGTATTTGAATTGGGAAACCTTTTTTGTATTTAAATAAAAATTGTTATCAGAATTTTTGTTAAATTTGTTTAATTTGTTAAATTTGTTAAAATTTTTAATTTTTTGTCAAACATTAAAGAAAGAAACCCTGAAGAAGGCACACAACGGAGTGCCGAAATATTGGATTAAATAAATTTAATTTGTTTTATAAAAAAAAGAGACCTCAAGCTTAATTAAATAATAATACTAATAAAAGTTTATGTATGAAGTTTAACTTTGATATTTTCAAAACCGAAACCGACCGGTTTTAATCATTTAAAAACCGAAACCGCGGTTTCACATTTTTACGGTTTTTAGCAAACTCTACTCCAACGTACTGTTACGAATCATTATAAAGGGTGGTTAAATTTCAAGGGCCGATGTTGATTTTGAATAAAACACAAACTATCTAGGAAATTATTGTAATTTTATTTTATTATGATATATTGGTATTATTCAATTATGTATGGAACAAAATATCGGCCAAATGGGCGCCGCGACCACGGCGGCACACCTCCATCCGATGGTCCAAATTTTCGATGACCCTGAGGCATAATGGAGGTCCTATGCCGTTAATGTGCCGAATTATCTCATCTTTTAGCTCTTGAATTGTTGCTGGCTTATCGACGTACACCTTTTCTTTCAAATAACCCCAAAGAAAAAAGTCCAACGGTGTCAAAACACATGATCTTGGCGGCCAATTGACATCGCCATTACGTGAGATAACACGGCCATTGAATTTGTTGCGCAAAAGAGCCATTGTTTCGTTAGTTGTGTGGCAAGTGGCACCGTCCTGCTGAAACCACATATCGTCCACATCCATATCTTCCAATTCGGGCCATAAAAAGTTCGTTATCATCTCACGATAGCGAACATCATCCACAGTAACTGAATGACCGGCCTCATTTTGGAAAAAATACGGCCCGATGATGCCGCCAGCCCATAAACCGCACCAAACAGTCACTCTTTGTGGGTGCATTGGTTTTTCGACAATCACTCTTGGATTCTCATTCGCCCAAATGCGGCAATTCTGTTTATTGACGAATCCACTGAGGTGAAAATGTGCCTCATCACTGAAGATGATTTTCTTCGAAAATTGATCATCCACTGTTGCCATTTCTTGCCACCATTCTGCCCATTCACGACGTTTGGAATGGTCAAGAGGCTTTAGTTCTTGTGCCAATTGCACCTTGTAAGCGTGTAAATGCAAGTCTTTATGCATAATGTTCATCAACGACGAGCGTGAGAGGTGCAATTGTTGGGCACGACGACGAGTTGAGGTGGACGGCTCTTCAGCCACACTATCGCGAACAGCAGCAATATTTCCTGCAGTACGAGCTGTACGAGCATGCACTGGTGTTCTCACATCTTCTACAGACCCGGTTTGCTCGAATTTTTCCACGATTTTTGCGATTGTACGCACATTTGGACGATCAAATTGACCAAAAAATCACGAAGTGCACGATATGCATTTTGATTTGAACGCCCATTTTCATAATAAGTCTGGATAACTTAAACACGTTGTTGGATTGGTTCAAATTGAGTAAGTCTAAAATAGAGAAATGTCGAATAAAATTCGGAAAAAAACTTGGCGTTTAGGTGTGGTTCATATTCAACATCGGCCCTTACAATTTAACCTTTATTTTACTCAAGCTAGTTAAAATTGATAAAAAAAAAGTAAAAACTTTCTGATTGTCGGTCAATAATTTAATATAGAATTTTAATGCTGATGTCTGTTTTTATAAATATGTATATATGTATGTATAAATTAATAATAAATAGATATCATATACAACTGTACAGAAATTTCAACACAGATTAACACTCTCAGCTTTGAACCAAAAAAGTTGAAACCGACTGCTGCGTGTGATCATAATGGCATCTTCAAAAGGGAATTGAAAAGAAGTTGAGCATCAAAAGATGAAACGTGTAAATTCAGACTTAAATTTGTAATTTTGCGTTAATTTTTGAATACCCTTTATTTGAAACCAAATTTGTAATCTTTGTTTTTCGAAGAATTAAAATTCTAAACCCATTTTAGGCATTCAAATACTGCACATATTGAGTCTTATTCTTTAGAATGTTGACTTTTTTAAATTTTGTTCCTCCACATGTGTATTTTTTTATGACCTTGAAAACATACAAAATATTTAAGAGATAAAAATTTAATTTCAAAAGATTTTGTTATTCGTGCTTAATTCCCAGTTTTTATTCTTGATAAAAACACTTGAAATTTATTGTTGATGGGATAAGCTATTCCTATGCGCATTTCACTGGTTGCTTAGGCCAGATCATCAGGAAACTTCATCCATAAAGATTTTAGAAAAACTAAAGATATTAAACCAAATAAAACTGTTAAACGTATAAGACTTATAAGCAACAGTTCTACTTGTAACAATATCAAAGTTTAAACAAAACACATCAACAATAAACAGTGGGCTTATCTCATCTTACGATCCCCACTACAATTAGTTGAAATTCTCTCAACATTAATTGCAGTTGTAAGTAGGTTAAGAAAAACAAAATAAAAACAACAACAACTTACAAGGCATGTTGTCAATTAAGTGTTTTTTTAGGCCGTGCACTTGCCTGTTTATTATCAAAAAGTAATTTCAATTTTTGGGAATAAAAAATTTTAATTTCAAAAGATTTTGTTATTCGTGCTTAATTCTCAGTTTTTATTCAACAATAAATTTCAAGTGTTTTTATCAAGAATTAAAAATCTTTCGTTCGTATCATACTAAAATATTAAACAGCAAATACTTTAATCTATCTATACAATATATAATTTCATAGTATGTCAGGATGTTTGCATGTATGTCCTATCATTTCCGCAACTTTCTGAAGCCATCTGATGACATAGGAAGCTAAAATTTGGCACACTTGAAGTACTTTCTCTGCGGAAGATCGTAACGAATCCATATTTTTGATTTTCGGCTTTTCAACTAGTATAACTATAAAGATCTGATAGAAAATATGTTTTTTTTTATAATATGGGGAACTTTGGGCCCCACTCGGCACGGCTAGGCACCGTCGGATTGACCTGAAAAATTAGATCATGATTTCTTACACCAAACCTCATATTTCAAGCAGCGCAAACAATTAAATTAAAAAAAAAAAACAAAATTGCGACCAGTCTATTGTGTATTTATAACCCTGCTAAGTATGTGTATCAAATCTGGACCATTTTATAAACTCTTGCTCTTTTCTTTGTCCAGATATACATAAAAACAGACGGACAGACGAACATCGTTAAATTAACTTCGCTACTCATAAGGACCCAGAATATAAAGGGTCTAAGGTCAATATTGTAGTAATTACAAATGGAATGACAAATTTATATATACCCTTTTACCTTTGGTGAAGGGCACAACAAGGGACAGGTAGTTTCCTGGCGCTGCTACCTTTTGTAAATGTACTTTGGTATTTTTATATCGATTTTAATTAAATTTGAAAGAAAATGTTTGCTTCATAGTCAAATTTTCTCTACAATATCATCTATGTAAAAGCAAATTTATTTCTCCAATTTAATAACATTTCACTGTATTTTTAAGATATTACAATGAAACAAAGCTTTAATTTTAATTCAGGCACAATATATGTAAAGTTATTCATACATTTAAACTTTAAACAAAAAACTGGAAGATGATAGCGATTATTGGCAGTATAAAAAATATTCTACTAATACATTCATATCTACATACATACATATGTATATGTACAATACAAAATAGTAATATGTATAGCAAATGATGTACAAACATACGAGTACAAGCTTATAAAAAGTAGTATTTATTGCAATTGTACTTGAATTTACTTAAAATACAGGCAACGTACAATCATAAATGGTATTCACGATAATAAACAAGAGTTTATTATATTATGAAGCCAATCTGCCTATCCAATAAAAAAAAAAACAACACTCAATTCGCCTGGTATAACTTTACCGATATGTCAAAAACTTTCAAACACTTTTAAATACGCGCAATCGATTTGAATATCAAATTTGCCTTTGCACAGCTGATGATTGCGTAGGCTAATGCGGCCACTTCGCATTCACTTCGCCTTAAGTCTGACTAGTATTTGCGCGTACATTTCCTTTCAAACACTGCCAACAATAACTGATCTTTTCAGTGTCCATGTTTCAACACCATAGAGCAGGATAGGTTAGATCGATCTGTAAGATTGTATAAAAAAAGTAGAAAAAATTAAAACGAATAAGAGCCAGATTATGACTTAACGATTGGCGATTAAATTGAAATTAATCTTTGCAAGTGGTTTTTTACAGTTGTTTTCGGGCTTAGTCTTAAAATAAAAAAACTTACTATAAGGCCGGGTTTTGAGATGTGTATTAAGTTTGAACATAGTTTAACGTCGTCTGCAACTCGGATTTTTCCGGTTAAATGTAAATTTTTTCATTATTTCCATAAATACCAAAATTTTAAGCAAAACTAAGCTTATAGCTTTATATATTTAAAAAAATATATTTTAAAGGTATATCTGCAATCTATAGACTGGGTTTTAAAGACTTCGTGTCAGTGTGTATAACTGTGAATACCCTTACTGTCTTTGTATCAATTTCATGTATATGAATATACGAAAAAACAAATTAAAATGTGAAATAAAACCGGCATTAAAAACCCAAATCAAATAAATTATAACAAAAATTTAAATTCACAAAATTCACGATTTTATTTTAGCCGCAGTAGTGATTCTGGTCACAACAATATTTTTGTCATCATACGAGAAGCATTAAACAAAATTGAATTAAAAAAAAATTCGTCGGTTAAGAAAAAATCAATTAAATTTAACTAAATTGAAAAATAATGTTCGCTAACTAAAAAAATATAATTCAGATAAAAAAGTTAAATTTTGAATAATAAGGTGCTAAATACTTTAGATTTAATTAATTTAAATTAAAAAAAATAATTATTTTTTTATATTAAGGTTAAAAAAATAAATAAAAAGTAAAATCGAAACATTGTAAGCTTTAATTTTGTAACAAGGTTTTTCAAACGGAAGTGAAAAGCGATAACGTGAATATTGTGTTTTTTTTTTGTATCAAAACACGAACGGAAAAAAATTACATATTGGAGTTTTGAATCAAAAGTTTTATATAAAAGTTGTATTTCTATCGTTTGTCTGGCCGGCAAAAATTTTGTATGTCTTTTTTAAAGCGATATTATTTGGAAATTTGTGAAATATTGCATTTATAACTCAATTCGGAAGAAAAGTTTGGATTAAACTTAAAATTCTTAAGAGTTTTCGGAAATATACTTGTAAATCAATGTTAAATAACTCAGTGCAACAAAATTCGGGTCATCGCCGCCAGCCCCAACACTAGACTAGAAGTAGACTACTAGTAGAGCAAATCTGGCAAAGGGATTTGAAAAGTTAGCTCGGGTTGCCGAAATATGGGCCCCTAAAGTTTTTAAATTTTTTGAAAAGGCGTTTGGTATAAGTCAAAAAAATATACTGAATGTACTTTTGAGCTAAAAAATAATTACAGATGTCTTGAGTAGAATCGTATTGCGATTCTTTTCTTAGAATTTATTAACCCTCTAACTCTCATTTTAAGGGGTAATTTCTGTCCTTTTTCCCAACTCTTACACAAAAGTATACTAAAACGGCACTTTTAAGGGTTTAAATGTTCTACAAATATGTTCTGCATTAAATTTTACAAGGGATCTGCTAAGACCAAAAGTTCGTGTGATGTTTTTAAAACGGCTTTCCGAAATTTCGGGCATTGAAATTTTTAAATTTCCTAAAAAAGCGTTTGGTACAAGTCAAAAAAATATAGTGAATGTACTTCTGAGCTAAAAGACTATTTTAGATATCTTCAGTATAATTGTATGGCGATTCTTTTCTTAGAATATATTAACCCTCTAACACTCATTTTAAGGGGTAATTTTTTTACTTTCATATAAAAATATACTAAAATGGCACTTTAGAGGGTTAAAATGTTCTAAGAATATTTTTGCATCAAATCACTAGGGGTCTTTTAAGACAAAAAAATGGTGCAATGTATGTAAAACGAGTTTTCGAAAAATACAAAAATGTCAGGCCCGGAATTTCGAAAACCCGTTTTACATACATACCCCTAGTGATTTGATGCAAAACATATTCGTAGAACATTTAAACCCTTAAAAGTGCCGTTTTAGAATATTTTTGTGTGGACGACTGCCAGAATTAGCTCCCAGGATAAATGCAGGAAAGTTTAACCCCCCTTGAATAAAACTCCGATGTGGTTTTATCAAACGCCGACAACGTCCTCTACCAGAATCCATTGTCAGAACACCGTTTTTTTGAAAAAAGTTCGAAGTTGTTGTTGTTTTCACCAATAATTCATTAATTAATGCTGCGAAAGAAGGTGTTAAAATAAACTTTTTTCACTCTGCTTAAAACTACACTGGTCTGTTTAAATATTAGCGTATTTCCACAGGAATGACATGTTGTCACCTGTTGTGTTTCTATAATATGCTGATTTTCACGAAGCTGACTTTCAGTGTTTGGTTCGGTACGATATGTTTAGGACTGTTTTGTTCACTGTCCATTGATGACTTTAATTTCTGAATAACAAGAGCCCTTATTTTAAAGTTGGAAGTTGGTATACTTCTAATAGATTAATACGTAAAACTACAACTTTAGAATTGAGAAACTGCATAAGCATACCTATAGACGCACAAAAAAATAAGTTTTATTGTGCATGCCCATAATTTATCGATTTAGTTAAGATTAAAATTAAAAATTGGCAAAATTTTGATAAATATAAAAAAATCGATTTTAAAAGCCCAATAATCGATTTCAGTATAAAATCGCATACGTAGTAGTTTCTTATTTTGTTTTCGCAGTTTTTATCAATTTGGCGTAGATAAGTCAGGGTATGAAAAATTGAGTCTTACACCACTTTTGCGCTGAGTACTATATTATATAAAAACAAGTTAGAGTGCTATATTCGGCTGTGCCGAATCTTTGATACCCTCCACCGATCTATGTATATCTATAGGACCTATCTATAGGATCTACACAGAAAGAAAAACACTCGGGATAAATTAATCTTTTTATACTTACTTCAATCACGAATCGTACTTAAAAATTCAAGTACGAATAACATTAAAACTAGGGAATGGTAAATCGATTTCGATTCCAATCTAATAAATGTTATAGTTTTAATGTTATTCGTACTTGAATTTTTAAGTACGATTCGTGATTGAAGTAAGTATAAAAAGATTAATTTATCCCGAGTGTTTTTCTTTCTGTGAAGATCCTATAGATAGGTCCTATAGATATACATAGATCGGTGGAGGGTATCAAAGATTCGGCACAGCCGAATATAGCACTCTAACTTGTTTTTATATAATATAGTACTCAGCGCAAAAGTGGTGTAAAACTCAATTTTTCATACCCTGACTTATCTACGCCAAATTGATAAAAGCTGCGAAAATAAAATAAGAAACTAGTTTATCTCTTGTTTTACCAATCACTTACAAAAAGCGTTGCAAAACTTTTTGTTGCATTAATTTATTTTTGCTCTAAGTACTTATAATGCAAAAGTAGCCATAAGCCACACAACTATGAAATAAATGTAATGTGATTTACACCACTTTTGAGCTGATGGCCTCATAAATAGATATATATGTACGCAACTACCTTAACTACTCTTCCAACTACGCTAAGAAGAGTCGAGTTAACAAGAAGCCAGATAAGTGGATAGATCACTTCGCCTTGGAGCGTTTCTCTTATAACTTGCTTAGACAAAAAGATACCTGGTATTGCAGTGACTATTCTTATCTCCAAATTCGAAACGATCGATTTGCTAACATAGGGTGTCCAAATTTATGGAATCATCAGTCAATGGAAATCGTAACAGGTAGATGATCCGAAGCTTTTTGTGTCGCAAAATTGACTAGCCACACAGCAAGAGAAACAGTGGATCTTTCAAAAGAAAAGTTTAAAAATCGCATTGGTAGAGGAGGAGTTAATGGCCCACCAAGATTGTGTGATTTGACACCTTAAGGCTATTTTGTGTTGGGTTTTTTGAAATTGCAAGTGTACAGCAATAATCCCAGAACAGTTTAAACATTATCGAGCAGATAATCACCATTTAAACAGTTTATTGAAAAACGTGATTGCTAATTTTGGTAAAATAGTGTACGCCTGCCGAGCCAGTAGGGTGGTCACCTGACCGACATAATTTTTCATTTTTAATCGGAACATATTTGTAATAAACTGAAATAAAAATGTTGTTTATATCTCAAAAAAAACTAAAAACTTAAAAACTAGCTGGCCCGGCAAACGTTGTTTTGCCACATAACTAACTTCTTTCAGATGAAACAGTGTCTGCTAGCCAAATTTTAAGAAAAAATTATAGTCTATAGTTCTTTCCAGATGTTACACTATTTGCCTGCCCAATTTCAAGAAAATTAATTGATTAGTTAAGAAGATATAGGGAGGCGGAGCTTTTACCCCTCTTGCCCTATTCAATGCCCTGTCCTCTTTTCGATGTTACAGTGTATGCATGCTAAATTTTAAGAAAACCGGTTGATTAGTTAAGAAGATAGAGGAAGGGGAAGCTTTTACCCCTCTTGCTCAATTTAACGCCCTAAATAATAAAAACTATAGGCTATAGTTCTTTCCAACTGTAACACTATTTGCCTGCGGAATTTCAAAAAAATCGGTTGATTAGTTACGAAGATATAGGGAGGGGGAGATTTTACCCCTATTGCAATATTTTTCGCCCTCTAGCGATATAAAATATACTCTACGACCTATTCTCATACCTAACAAATACACATACAAAATTTCATAAAAATCGGTCAACCCGTTTCGGAGGAGTTCAAAATGGAGGGCATTTTGTTGATATTTGTATGGGAATATAAATATAAAAAGCCAGCTGCGTAAATTGTTTGTATTCAGTTTATGTCTCTATAACTCGTACAACTTCGAGCAGTTTCTTTCGAGCGATCTTAAATGTAAGCACGCTAATTTTTTGATAGCCTCGTAGATGCTAGAAGCCGCAATTAAGTTAATTTGACTGAGGCACGCAGGATTAAATGATGAATGAAAAACTCCATAACAAAATGTTTCTTACATCTTTCTATGAGATCATAAGCAATTAAGCGAAAAATTAAACCGACATTTAGCGAAAATTAAATAAGCCGTTTTCAAATGACCGGCGATTGATTGTCTAGTTTTTTGAGTTCTTTTTAAATAAATTTTACTCCACTATCAATCGCCTGTCACGAAATTTTAAAATCTGCGAATTTATCAAAAGCCGTGTTGCAAAAATATAAACTTTTTAAAACCTGTGATATGTTTTGCTTAATTTAACTATTTCTTTTACGTTTAAATAGAAACCCGCATACGCATAAGATGCATTTTAAAATACCGTTGACGTTTATAATCTATCTTCTATTATTGGATTGGTCAGACGCCTTTGAAACGAAAGAATACATAGGTAAGTTATATTTTTAAAAATGGTCAACGAACGTTTTTTATTCCACAATAACGGTTCCCAAATGGAAGTATACAGACCCTTTGTAATATTTTCAAACCTATTATAATTAAAATTCGTTTAAAAGTCCGCACAGAGACCAAACATTATTTCCTTATATGTATACAGAAATCAGTCCATAGCTCGACACTCTTAAAATTGCTAAATAACGCATCTGTAGTAAAAATTGTTTATACTGAAGTTTTTATTTTTTTATTCAATTATAAAAATTCAAAGAATATACATAATCAAATGTTTTAATTTAATGGACTCCTAAGTCCTCGTTAATTTCACTACGTGACAGTTTCTTGACCAAATGTATTTAACACCTAATCTTTATGTAAAATTGCCAGCTGAATCCGAATATGAAGTCAGAATGCTTTCAAAATATTCCAAAATAACCGTTATTTGTGTTTTTGAAAAAGATGACGTCACTAAAATGCAAATATCTTCGAAAATATTAAACGCATTATGTATTTCTTTTTATACCCTTCACCACAGGTGTCGAATAGGGTATATATAAGTTTGTCATTCCGTTTGTAATTTCTAAAATATTGATGCATATATATTCTGGGTCCTTATGAGGAGCGAACTTGATTTAACGATGTCCGTCTGTCCGTTGAAATGGGTTTTCCGAAGACCCCATATATGATGGGGGCCAGGTTATTATAAATTTATGTCACATATTGTTTGCTATTGAAATTCAGCAAGATCGGTCCACAAATGGCTGAGATATGAGTAAAAACCACGACTGCCTCAAATTTTTTCCTTTAAAGGTCCAATTAGACGTGACATTACCATACCAAAACTGTATTACCAAAACGACATAAACATACCATACAAACCAATTCAATTTTGGTTTCTACGGTCATACAGTGGCTATGGTAATGTGGTTTTTGTTGTTGTTTTTTATACCCTTCACTACAAGTGGTGGATGTTATTTGTAATGTGTTTACCCTGCAAATAAAATTAGACCACCTGATCCATTTTGATAAAATGGACTACTCCATGGACTGGTCCGATGTAATGCAAGCATGGACCATGTCATTGTTAAAAAGTGTTTGTAGTGTAGGGCTGCCAGATGTTTGAACCTATCTACCAGGACACATGGAAAAAATGGATAAAATATTATACCAACGGAAAAGTTTTTTTTTAATACATATGTATGTAGTATATCGCACCCTAAATACTAAAGGGTCACAACTCAAAATTTTTCAAAAATTACTTTTTTTCATAAATTTATTCTCATTTCATATCTCTAGCTACTTACAAAATTGAAAAAGGCATAGCAAAACTTTCTTCAGATTTGACGTTTTTAATAAGGGAACTAATTTTTTTTTTAAATATTATCACCATTTTTACATAAACAGTTTTTTGGCTCTCCTGAAATTTAAGAATTTTGAGTTGTTACCCTTTAATATTTAGGGTGCGATATGTAAAAACCATCCAGTTTTTTTTTAAAATCCAACAATATATAGAAAAAAAATTAACGTGTACTTGATATACATAAAAACGATGAAAAATAATAAAAAGTTGAGCTTAAAATGTTCTAAACTAAAATAATTTTCAGAAGATTGCACTTTTTCTAGAACTTCATTTCGGTGTTTGATATATTTATAAAACAGGTAGCATGTCATATTAAAATCAAACTTACATTGAATAATACTCTCCAGTGTTTCAGTCTTTAACGAGTTTCTTTCTTTTGTCCATTGAGCAGACTACGAACTCAACTTGAAAAAAATCAAACTCTTTTTATCTTTCTTCAACCAACTGGACAACTGTCAAACTAATCAATTGAAGGGCCATACACGCCTTAGAGAAAGCAATTTGTTATCGGTTTTCGATTACTTATAAAATTTGTTTACACGGTATAACTTTTTACAGCCACTAGTTAAAACAAAATTTGAAAGAGGATTGACTATCATCTAATATTATTGAAAGCTTTTAACAGCTTTCCACCAGATAACAGTTGAATTTAATTAAAGTTCTTAATACAGTTACCTTATGTTAGCAGTGTTATAACAGAAATCTTAACCTTTTTTAACAACTAAAGCAAAAAACAAATTTGTTTGTCTTGACCTGTACAAAAAACCAGGACAATTTAATAGTGGACCAGCACAAGTAGTCTAAAACCAGGACAATCCTGGAAAACCAGGACGTATGGCAGGCCTATTGTAGTGAGACGACATGTCTTCGTTTTTTAACGACATGCTTTCGTTTTTAAACGACTTCAAAACTAATCCTCTTGAGTATACCATGGAGTAGTTTTAAAACTACTCCTTAGTGGTCCAAAGGTGGGTTATATAGACCAGGTTTTTTCCATACGTTTGGGTTAGTTTTGGACTAGTCCTGGTCCCTTGTGGACTACTCTTTACACGCGTGTTTGTACTGGTCCTATTATTTGCAGGGTAATCTTACGCATACACATACACATTAATGCATGTATATGATATGCCGCTCAAACAAAAAAACAAACTCATAGACTCAATATATTTTAATTTAAAGCAATCGTAGCCGAGTTGTTAAGTTCTCTCCTGAGACTGATGAATCCCAAAAAGAATTTTTTTTCATTTTTTTATTTAATTTTTTTATGTTCTAAAGAACCAAGGCGAATTCATACAAGGTGGTCTTATTTTGAAAACGTTTTACAACACTGTTAAACATTTTAACGTTGTGTCAAAAATTCAAAGAAATATTTAATTTTGTTTTTATATTAAATTGTGTTTGTTTGAAGTTTTATAACTTAAAAAAGTTTTAAATTTCACGATTTTAATCGAAAATTAAAGAATTTAGTTAATATTCCCCAGAACCAACAGGACGGTATACCATTTTGACACAAGGTTAGTAATCAGCTGTTGCTTACGAAGCAAGATAAGTTCACCTTGTGTAAATTCGCCTTGTAAAGAACGATTTTAAGATTATAAACAGGGCTGCCTTGTCCCCAAAAAATTAAAAAAATATCCCCAAAAATCCCCAAATTAAAAACAAAACCTTAAAAAGTTAATATTTATTTTTTTTTTTCAAAAGATTTAGCTATTCGTGCTTAATTTCCAGTTTTTATTCTTGACAAAAACACTTGAAATTTATTGTTGTTTATTGTTGATGTGTTTTGTTCAAGCTTTGATATTATTACAAGTAGAACTGTTGCTATAATTCTTATACGTTTAACAGTTTTATTTGGTTTAATATCTTTAGTTTGTCTAAAATCTTTATGGATGAAGTTTCCTGATGATCTGGCCTAAGCAACCAGTGAAATGCATAGGAATAGCTTATCCCATCAACAATAAATTTCAAGTGTTTTTGTCAAGAATAAAAACTGGGAATTAAGCACGAATAGCAAAATCTTTTGAAATTAAAATTTTGTATTCCCAAAAATTGAAATTACTTTTTGATAATTTTTTTTTTGTTTTTTTTTCTGACCAAATTTAAAATTTTTTTTTTTTTTAATAGTAAGAAAAACAAGAATCCCCTAAAATCCCCAAATAAAATTTTGTAGTCAAAAAAAAATTATTTTATTTTGTTTTATCCAAATTTTCAATATTTTTAATCAGGCTTAAAGAAATGTATTTTGGACTTCAAGAAGAATTCTTGACAAAAAGTACGAAAAAACAGAGGTAAAGGAAAAACATGTAACAAACAATTAAAAATGGATAATCATTCAAAAAAGCAAATTTCGATCTACCAAAGGTTAAAATACAATTTGGTTTAAGGATTGATGTTTGACTATTGACGTCAGCAGTCGTCGATGGCTGCGAGTGTAAGACGGCAAATCCCTCTGAGGAGATCGAGTAGTAGCGATCGAAACATGTCAGGGTAACCAGCCGCCTGGGTTCGAATCTCAGGTCAGTCAAGAATGAATGATTATCAATAACAATTTTAATTAATGGTCATGTTGTAAAATTCCTTTCTTCATAAAAATAATTTAATGAAAATTAAATTTGATGAACTTAAGCCTGATTTGTTTTATTATTTGAAGTCCTTAATTATTTTTAAAAAAACGTGCCGGATTTGTCGGGCTATTTATTCTTCCTTCCACATTGTTAATTTTATTTACTGCAATATCAATTAATTTGACTTGAGCATTAAGTGAACTAAATTCTTCCTAATTATTTATTGTTTCACAAATATATCCGTAATTGGAAAATCCAAATGCTTATTGGCTTCTGGGGGGCTACTCTCTATTGCGATGCGAACGCAATTTCGATGCGAAAGCTAAATGCCAACTTGGTACTCTCTATCACTTTCGCAAAATTTTTTGAAAATGAGGCAAAACTGGCAATAAAAATGAAAGATGGCGCAGATTGACAGTAATGAAATGCTAAAATATGTGAAAATATTTCAAATTGAAAAATTTATATAAAATAAATAGTGATAATTTGCGAAAAAAAAAAAATAAAAGATGCGAAAGACAAATGCGCAAACGCATTAAAGAGTACCAATCGCTAGATTTGCAACCATTTTCCTTCGCATCGCAATAGAGAGTAGCCCCCCTGAAGTTTTCTAAATTTATTTTTTCTTTTAATTTTTTAATTGGATAATCATCGGTATCAACAATCTGTTCTAACATTCTTAAATTACTTAAGGTTTTCTAATATATAACTCTGAAGCATCTAGCCAGGCCCCATCTTGTTATTACTGGCTGTGGCCAAAGGGGAATCAAG
This sequence comes from Pollenia angustigena, assembly GCA_930367215.1. NCBI lineage: Eukaryota > Metazoa > Arthropoda > Insecta > Diptera > Polleniidae > Pollenia > Pollenia angustigena. Next base: position 49,162,481 of record OV884058.1, read on the forward strand.
GGATACATTTCATGAGAAATTGTAATATTATGGAATTGGCTTCTAATTTGCTCTGCAACGCGTTATAACCCATGTGCCAAGCAAGTAACTTGTAACAGTTTTGGATAAAATATTTTAAGCCAATTTATTTAAGCCAATAACCAGAAGGATCTTTTGTCGAAATCTTGAAAACCTTGTATTTAACTGCCTGTTTTTAGAAAACGTAAGCAAGTGAGTGAGTGAGAAATTATATTGAAAACAACAATAAAAAACGAAAATTTGTTTTTGTTTTCAATATAATTTCTCACTCACTCACTTGCTTACGTTTTCTAAAAACAGGCAGTAAAGCAAAGTTCCAATAGAATTTATTAATTAATTTTAGAAATTTTTTTTGATGTTTTTTTTTTGTGTATTTAAAAATTTTTTTAAAACTTTTTTTCTAATGTGGAAATTGAAAAAAATGTCTCAAAAATGTCAAAATACGCATAAAATATACATTTAAAACCTGAATATGCAAAAATAGGCATTTTCACCAAAATATGCAACAAAATGCAAAAAGAAGTCGATGCCATTTTAACGTAAATTTAATGATTCGGAGAGATAATTGGTCGCCATCATTCTTCGACTATCGACAAGTAACATGCATTGGCATGGAAATCGCATTCCCTATTTATAACTAATAGAATTATTAGCCATGTTTTGGAAATCGAAATTGAGTAAAATTGAAATAGAAGGAAATTTTCATTTAAATTTAAATTTTTTGTAAAAATTAGCGTAGTTTTTCAGGATTTTAGAGGAATTCTAGTGTGACGTATACGCATAAAATATACATTTAAAACCTGAATATGCAAAAATTGGCATTTTCACCAAAATATGCAACAAAATGCAAAAAGAAGTCGAGGACATTTTAACGTAAATTTAATGATTCGGAGAGATAATTGGTCGCCATCATTCTTCGACTATCAACAAGTAACATGCATTGGCATGGAAATCGCATCCCTATTTATAACTAATAGAATTATGGGCCATGTTTTGTAAATCGAAATTGAGTAAAATTGAAATCGAAGGAAATTTTCATTTAAATTTTTTGTAAAAATGAGCGTAGTTTTTCATGATTTTTGGAGGAATTCTAACCCTTAAAACATTATTGTTTTGAAAATTCGAATACGATTTCCAGAACATGGATATACTTTTTTTTATTTTTTTTTAATTGAAAGAAGGTCATGTTTGAAAATTTTTCAAAAGTGCAATCGGATTTTTTTTAATTCTTTCTTTTCGATTCGGTTTTTGAAAAAAGTCGAATAATCGAACAGCCTACTAAAAACGATTAAATTAACTACAAAATTTTATATTGTCATTAAAATTAATTTAAAAACAAGTAAGAGGGCTATATTCGTTTTGGCCGAATCTTTTATACCCTCCACCACAGTATTAAAAGATCAATTTTTTCCAAACGATCTTTATTTTCCAAAACTTGATATTATTTCGAAATGTTCCTTCGAAAATCCAACCACACAATTTTAAACAAAAAAAATTCTGTAACATTTCATCCAATTGAAAACAGAATAATTCAGTAAGTTATAGAGAAACTTCAAAAAGTCGATCTATTGGAAACAAATCGCTATTTCGGAGGTCACTCGGATTGGGGGTGAAATCAGGGTTGTTAGGCTTTTTTCTTCAAAAATCGTCAAAATCGTCAAGAACACTTAACAAAATCGGCAACAAATCGTCATATGTTTAAATTTACAAATTAGAGACAATTTATTGCATTGATTGGTTCAAAAATATAAATTTTTAGCAAAAAATTCTATTTATGGTGAAGAAAGTTATATGGTTAAGTTTTATTCTATTTATTTCAGCAAGTGTCCTGCAATATCGTCAGCTCAGAATTGGTTTGGCGCATATGTCAAAAAGTCGGAGTGGAGAAAAACGACAAAGAAGATTTACATGAAGATTTCTCAAAATATACCCGATAGAATTTTTTATATTTTAACCACTGCTTCCGGTATATGTTTTGAAGAAAAATTTAAACTTTTGCGCACTTTCATGAATAAAGTTAGAATGAAATAGTACTAGATGACCCGTGCGAATATTTCGCACCGTTAGTTGTCATTTTTGTAACATAAAATGAAAATAATTAATAGAAATTTTAGTAACTTCAATAAATTTTAAAATATAATTTGTATCAATGAAAAAGTTAATTTTTCAATTTCTAATTATTTTTCGTCATTAGTGTTAGAAATAAGCTTTAAAATGAGATATCATTCATTAAATTTGATGCGGTGGTATGGGAGATATTTGCAACCGACAAAAAAAAGTGCTTTAGAAATAATATATATGATTTTTTTGAAAATGAAAAATATTGTTTTGTGCCGCATACGCCACTTTTCAAAAAAAATTAAAAAAAGTGGCTTTTTGTGCTGCATACGTATACTTATTGAGTGAGTGACTGACTCATTCATCATCGTACAGCCTAAACGCCTGAAGCTAAAGACTTGAAATTTGGACCGGAGGTCGATCTCTCCCCAAATCGATCCACTAAGACGAGATTTGAAAAATTCGAATGTTTAGGGGGTAAAAAAGGGTAAATTCGGAAACCCTTTACCTCCAAAACTAAAAGAGATACAAAAAAAACTGTAATACATATCGTTGTTCTTTTGAAAAATAAGTGGACAGGTGTGTGGTACTTTTTTGAAATTCGGCTCTTTTAGGGCGAAAACGGGTAAAACCTGAATTTTGGTACGTTTTTGTCAGCCCATCTATCTTTTGATCCAATAAACCTAGAAATAAAGTTTATACCACATTCGAAACTTATCAAAAATTATACGAATACGAGTTTGGTACTTTCGAAATCGTAACTATTTTTGGTACTTTTTTACAAAACATTTTGCATTTTGCAATTTTTGATACTATAATGGGGGGAAAAAATAGTACCAAAATGGGAAATACGGAAAATTTAATATCTTTCTTCAGCTTTTTGGTTCTACAACTGGTATTTTTTAATTATAGTTAATATTTGACCTCAAAACATAAAATTCAACATGCAATGTCCTGAATGAATGCTTTATATCTCAGAAACCACAAACAGATTTTGGATTCAAAAAGGGGATATTCAAAATATATATACCCCATACCTAACTAAATTTTTTTTAAAAATGGTCGGTAGGTCAAACCAATTCTGAGCTGACGATATACATATTTATCATTTGAAAAGAAATACACAAGAAAAAATATATTTTCATAAAAACCTAACAAAAATTTATTTATTGAATTTATCCATATTCACAAAACATAAATTAGCACGTCATACAAAAATCTTAATAAAAAATAAAATCTCATTTACTATTAACTCGAGCTATCTTTAAATGATTAATTTTTATCGTTTTCACTATTGCAAATTGTTTTTACTGTTAAAGGTGCTAAACCAAGGGTTCCGTCTATATCAACAGTCTTTTTATTTCGTCCAATTTTAGAGCCAAACAATGCATTTTTTCTCTTTGCACTCATTTTTCTACACAACTTCTAAGAACCAATTTCTTACTTCCTAACACGCAACTATACTTAGAATAACTTACCTAACAAAATTAAATGGGAATCCGCCTCTTTACACGCAAATAGAAAAATTCTTCACATGTGATTATGACTTCAGCGAAAAAATGCGGGCTTAACCAATTTTTAAAAAGCGGACCAAATAGAACCGACGCAAATCGGGGCTCTAGTGTATATTTTTGGCAGTATCGATGGCATTCATATAGTTGTAGAATTCGAATTAATAATGCTTCTAATGAAAGCCACCTGCTTTGTGATGGGGAAGAATTTTTTTGTTTAATTTCCAATAATTTTTGTTTTTCGAAAAATTGATTTTTACGTTTTGGACTGTTTCCAATATAATTGTTAATATTTCTTGTAAGTGTTTTATTGATGCCGGAAAATCGTCATAACACTATTACTTTAAGTAAAAAAATCAAAATCAAAAATATCGTCAAAATGACGAAAAATCGTCACATCTAATAGCCCTGGGTGAAATTAAAAAAAATTAGCCTATTGGGTCTATTGTAATAAAGAGAGAATATTCTTCTTATTTCAATAAGGCATCTGTAAGGGAGGAACAGGTAAAAGAATAAAACTACTAAGCCCATTCTAACAGCACTTTTGTATGAAAAATATTAAATTCCAATTTGAACGATCTAATTTCTTCCTTTGGGTCGATATCGTTCCAAGCCCCTCAAGAGTAAATTTGTATGTGCACTGGGCTCTAACTCATATGAAGATAGCTTGTTTTGTATTGACACTTGTGTGACAACCAGGTTAAATAATATACAGATTTTTCAGAATTTTTCATATACGAGCGCACATATTTACTCATTGATGATTTTGCTCATGAATGATAATCAAAGATTTGTTAATTTTTTCACAGTCGTGAACGAACCGGTAATTTTTCATGGTATGTGTGTTGTGATACTCGTTCATGACTGAACTGAACAATGGGCATATGTTTCGGAACTCTGACAAATGTGTTCCTAAACGAAAAAAGGTTTCGTTTTTAGTCCGATCTGGCTGAATCAGAATCATGTGTTATATGTTTTTATCATATCTGGGCTCTTTGGAAAACCAATTTCCAACGATACACGGACAACGTTAAATCAATTCCGCTTCTCAAACGGACCCAGTATATACATTAATATGTACATATATACTTTATAGGATAAAACATCAATATTATACAAGATTACAAGCGAAATGACAAAATTGTATAAAAAACCAACTTACGAATAAATTTATATTCCCGCTTCCACCTGTGGTGAAGTGTATAAAAAATAAATTTAAAATAATAATAGACAACAATTAAATTACATGCAGTACTATTTATATTTTTTTTACAAAAAAAAAAAATAGATTTACTTGAATTAACGGATAATGATGAGTTTCAGTGGAGTAGGCAAGCCAACAGTGCTACTGATGCTGTCAATGATAATAGTAATCAAACACCAAACATTACACGTCATAGTTTGAGCAAGCGACAGGCAGTAGCTGCCGGAGAATTACAGGTAAGTTTGTTATTACAAAAAAAAAAGAAAACAAAAAAAAAAATTCATCATTATCAAATTACGAAGGTACACTAACACTGAACGGGGGAATTCTTTAGAATCATTTTAATTTCCATTAATGCTAATTTATGCCAGTATTGTGTCATAATAAATCGTTAACAAGTTAGGAAACTGACACTATTTTGTTTTTAATTGCAGTAAAGATGGTTTGAGATGCATTTTGCATACAAAATGATGCAGTAATTTGTTATTTTTTTCTATAGGGAGGATCTAAATAAATAAATGCCAATCATTAACGTACATATTTATAACAATTTCGATGAACTTTTCAATAAAATTGACAATTATCACCAGGGACGAAAAATAACAGTTATAATGGAATTTTAAAACAAAAAAAGCACATAGATATGCACTTGTCAATGATAAAATATTTTGATTTTTAAAATTTTGATTTTTATTTTTTCGATCAAAAATAACAGTTATTCTTTGATTTTTATTTTTTTGAACAAAATAACAGTTATATTTTGATTTTAATTTTTTGAACAAAAATAACTGTTGTTTTTTGATTTTTATTTTTTCGATCAGAAATAACAGTTATTTTTTGATTTTTATTTTTTCGAGCAAAAATAAAAGTTATTCTCTAAAGAAATGTACATGATTTAATAATTTAGTTGAATTAAAATTTTTATTTTATTGTGTAATTATCATTGGAATTTCTTATGTACATTAAAATAAATATTAAAAGTCATATAAATTATTAAAACACGTACATTTCTTCAGAGAATAACTTTTATTTTTGCTCGAAAAAATAAAAATCAGAAAAATAACTGTTACTTTTGATCGAAAAAATAAAAATCAAAAAAATAACAGTTATTTCTGTTCAAAAAAATAAAAATCAAAAAATAACTGTTATTTTTGATAGAAAAAATAAAAATCAAAAAATAACTGTTTTCATCTGACTTTGGAAAGGAAAAAAAATTTATATATGGGAGGTAGACATATCCTTGCACCGTATACAACAAAATTTGTAAAAACCCTTGAATTTAGAATTTTACAAACAGATACTACCTTTTGCCACATTCTGATATAAATTGTGGCAAAAAATCAAATTTTTTAGTACATAACGGTACATTTGTGGTTTTCGATATATACTTCCTTTTGAGCCACAGTCAAATTAGAATGACGGTTAATGCCAGCTCAATTAAAATGAGTTTTATCTTGTTTCAATGACTACTAAAAAGCAACGAATAGTGGCTAATTTTCTTTGATCGGAAAAAAGTTTCTGAGTTATATTGGTTCAAACCTAAGAATTTATGAAGCTTTTAGCTTTTTTTTTACAAATTATTATCACTTGGGAACATCTTTTGTACCACATTTAGGGAGTTTTATAAATTTATAGTATTGTCCATTCGATTACGAAAATTGTACGCTATAATGAGCCGAAATCGGATAAAAACTAAAAATTAAAAAAAAATATTTTCGCATTTTTATAGAAATGTATGCACCGAATGAAATCAAATTTACAACAGAGCTTAAGCGCATTACTTTCGTAACACTTTTTAATTTATAGTGCATTATAATCATAGAAAAGCTAAAATTAACTGCCTGTTTTTCAAACTTAAATTGAAATTTTCGTTTAGAAATTTATATTGAAAACAAAAACAAGTTGGAGTTTTTTTTATTGTTGTTTCAATATAAATTCCCTATCAAAAATGTTTATTTTATTTTGAAAAATAGGCAGCAAGTTTAAAAAAAAAAGGATATATGACAGGAAGGCATGTCTCTACGCCGAATGCAACAAAATTTACAATTGCACTAAAATGTAAAATTTTACAGCCAACTTTTGATACAGTCTGATAACAAATGTAGCCAAAAATTAAGCTTTTTAATTCAGGATGTATGGGAGGTAGGCATATCCTTCCACCGAGTTTTCTCAAATTTAAAATTTTTCTTAACTTAAGACATAAAGTATCGGTATACGCAATTTCATTCTACGATGACTGCTCTAGTTTTGTCGATTCACTATATGGGGATAGAGCACAGTGCGATAGGGCCCTCACTAAACGGAAAAACATATTTGAATATTCGGTACAATAATGTATTCATATTGATGGTCAGTACAGCTTTGTAAAAAACACAATTAGTTTTTAGTAATTTGAGCCCTCAAAAGATGAGCTTATTATTTTACAAAGGGTTTCGGTTTCATTGGTTTTACTACATACATGCATACATACATATATGGGGGATTTCATGTCAAATGACCTAACTTTTGAAACGGATGTCTTCCAAGACTCACCAAGGTGAATCCTATTGAATAGTAGTTTGGACACAATTTTTCAACAAGATCGGTCTAGAATTCTCAGAGTTACAGTCGGTCAAAATGTGAAATTTTGCCCAAACAGGGGCCTGATTCTGGCAGTCGTGCTCGAGTACTTTCTCGATTAGAAAGCAATTTAACATCTAATTATTTCAGTCAATACTGAACGAATCGGAATTATTTTTTCAGTGTTGTAAAACATTACTTTGAGTTTCACAACACTGAAAAAATAATTTCGATTCGTTCAGTATCGACTAGGGATGCCAAACGGGAAATCCCGAATCCCGGGATTTATTTTTATTAATCCCGACATTTTTCGGGACTTTTAATATATCAACTTTTGTGTACAAAAATTTTCGTTTTTATTGAATTTTTATACTCTATACAAAAAAAAAAAAAAAAATTATAAAAAATTATATTTCAGTTGTATTTTTTATTTTTTTACCCTCCACCACAATTAGTTGTGAAGAGGGTATATTAAGTTTGTCATTCCGTGTGAAACTTTTCTATTATTCATCTCAGACCCCATAAAGTATATATATTCTGGGTCCTTGAGTAATTCTAAGTCGATTTAGCCATGTCCGTCTGTCTGTCTGTCCGTCTGTTGAAAACACGCTCACTTTCGAAAAACTTTCGAAGACCTAAACAAACTGGGTGTCAAATTGCTTGTAGTTATCCTAAGCAGTTTGGAATTGAAATTCAGCAAAAACGGTTTAGTAGGATCAGAGCTATGAATCAAAATGTGGAATCACCACCTTAACAAAATTCATAATTTTGTTACAAAAACTTACATAAATGGTGGAATAATGCACAGCATGACATACGATTTCGCAAGAATTCGTCTTATTCAATTTACCCTAGGCCCATAGAAACCCTACTTCCGGAAAACAGTTAAGTACGCCTAAAACCGTAAAAAATAACGCTATCGTAACAAAATTTGGTACATCAAAGTTTTATAGAACAGGAAGTAAAACTATGTAATTTCGTGAAGATCGGTCCATAATTTACCCTAGACCCCATATAAATCCTACTTCCGGAAAAGAGTTAAGTACGCCTAAATCCGTAAAAAATAATGCTATCATAACAAAATTTGCTACATCAAAGTTTTATAGGACAAGAAATAAAACTATGTAATTTCGTGAATATCGGTCCATAATTTATCCTAGGCCCCATATAAACCCTACTTTCGGAAAACAGCTTAGTACGCCTAAAAACGTAAAAAATAATGCTATCATAACAAAATTTCGTACATCACAGTTTTATGTGAAGATCGGTGCATAACTTACCATAGGCCTCATTTAAAGCCCACTCTGGTAAGATAATTAAATAAGCGGTAAACTTTCTTCCAGTTTATCTTCATATGGCCAGAAAAAATGTTATGCAAGTTTGTGATATACGGTTCAATTTACCTTAGATTCCATTTTGCACCGCTGTATTGAAATTTATGTTTTTTAATACCAGAAATCGTTCTGCAGAATTTGGGATGATTGGTTCATAGCTTACCATGGCTTTTATATAATTTGTTCTCCTGAAAATCATTTAAGTTCAGCTTAAACTGATATTCTACTCAAGCTTTTTAAAATTGATTCTGATTGTCGGTCAATAATTTTATATAGGTCTAAACCGCAACAAATTTTAATGCAGATGTCTATTTTTACAAAGATTATAATAATAAAATAGACATCATACAGATATTACTCCTAAAACATTCGAAGTGTCGGTGGAGGGTATCAAAGATTCGGCACAGCCGAATATAGCACTCTAACTTGTTATTTTTTAAAAAATATATGTTATACATATATATAATACCTTTTGAAAATTCATAAATATATAAAAAAAATCCCGAAATCCCGGGAAATCGGGATTTCAAAATCCGGAATCCCGGGATTTTTTAAAATCAGTCTCGATTGGCATCCCTAGTATCGACTGAAAGAATAATGTTAGAAACACAACTGGGACGAACGACGAACTTCGCATAGTAAAACGAATTCGTCGGCAAGGATTCGTTGCGTAAATTCGTCAAATGAGACACAATAAGTGCGTGAACCTAAAATTTTTTTTAATTTATAAAAAACTATTAATCGGGTGTTTTTACCGAATTTTAGCCATTCGTTATAGTTTTAGGGAGTTTTAATCAATTTTATGGCATGTTTGAAATATTTAAAATTTTCGCGATTTTTCGCCATTTTTGCAACTTTTTTTTTGCCATTTTCCGAAATTCAGTTTTTTCATTCATTTAGCGATTGCAAATAAATTTGAGTGTTTATTTAAAAGTTTGCAAATTTTTCGCGAATTTTAGCCAAGTTCGCAATAGAAGTGAATTTTCCCTGTGATTCTTAAAATCTTTCATGATTTATAATAAATAGTAGACTTTGCTATCATGCTGCTGTTAGCAAATTTTTGCGAATTTCCGATAATTTTGCAATTTTTACCGAATTTTATCTATTCCTTACAGTTTTAGGGACTTTTTTTTTTTTTTTATCAATTTTATGGTTTTTTTGAAATAATAAAAATTTTTGCGAATTTTTGCCATTTCTGCAATATTTTTTTTTGTTATTTTTCGTCATTTTGTTTTTTTTTCGCTCATTTAGCGATTTCTAATAAATTTTAGTGTTTGTTTAAAAGTTCGCCATTTTTTCGCGAATTTTAGCCAAGTTCGCAATAGAAGCGATTTGACCCTGTAATTCTTTACAGATTTCACGATTTTTAATAAATATTGAACTTTGCTATCATGCTGCGCTGTCCCTTTCCCAATTTATTCGTCGTTCGTCTGCGTAAGAAAAAGAAATAAACCTATCACAGAGTTCATTACGCACGACGAATTTCGGTCTACGCAATGATTGTGTGTACTTTCATTTTCACCAATGTGTTCTATATCTGGTGACGAATGTTCGTTGCGAATAATTCGTCGTTCGTCCCAGTTGTGTTTGTAGCATAAGAAATAAAATTTGTTCTAATAGTTTAGATAGCTATTTTTCCCATCTTTTGAGATTTGCTCGAATAGCATCACATGCTCTTTCACCAAGAGCAGTTGGATGAAAATGCCACTCAGCTGGCATTCCAAAATCTTTTTCATGATCTATAAGATCTGACAAACTACTTTTGTTTTTTAAATGTTTACGAGCTCCGTCCGGAACTTAGTATATTTTCTCTACTGTAAATTTAGATTTCAGATAGCTTTCTAAACTATTTGGGACAAATTTGGCTAAGAACAATAGGTTATAAGTTACATGGATGAGAAAAGACACCTGTTTAGCCAAAATGTAAAATTTTGATCCACTGTAACTCTGAGAGTTCTTGACCGATATTATTGAAAAATTGTGTCCAAACTACTATCCAATAAGTCATATTTTATCCCGATCGGAAGACATCGGTTTCAAAATTTGGGTTCCTTGAAATGTAATCCACCATATACATAGATGGTTTAATACTTTTATTTTTAAAGGAAAATCGTGCATACGGAGCATGTCGTACTCCTGGCGGTGAGGAAGGTACCTGTCGCCATGTTATTTACTGTCGTATACCAGAGTTAAAGGAAGATATCTGGCGCTTAGTGTCACATTTGTGTGTAATTCAAGGAAGGTAAATAAAACATGTCTAACACTACCCTCATTGTAACATACACACATACATACATAACTTTAAAATTATCAAAGGCATAAAAGTGTTCTACATACTTTCTATTAGGGAAATACAATTAAAATTTTTTAGGTTATCGGCCGAGTTCTGGCAATCGCACGATTTGAAATCGCAAAACGCGATATTTATTTTATTTGGTTCTGAACTTCAATTCTGAATCGCAAATGTTGAGCGTTTGGCGATTGTTAGAACATGCCCGTTTGCTTTCTTCAATATTCTCTAAAGAAAAATAAAATAAACTTTAATAATTATATTATTTAGCACGATTGGTGTCTGCTGTCCATCAAGAATATTAGGCCGTTTGGGTCCTCAAGTTATAACGGATGCCAATAGTTTAGATGTAGAAGAACCACGTGTTCTAAATCGTCCCGAACAACGGGGCTGCGGTGTTACCACTAAACAATTTCCACGTGTTAGCGGAGGACGTCCGGCTGAGCCCGATGAATGGCCTTGGATGGCGGCTTTTATACGTCAAGGTTTACCTTATATTTGGTGTGGTGGTGCACTGGTCACCGATCGTCACGTTTTAACGGCAGCTCATTGCATTCATAGAATCAAAAAAGAAGAAATGTTTGTACGTTTAGGAGAATACAATACTCTGCTTTTGAATGAAACTCGTGCAAGAGATTTTCGTATATCAAATATGGTAACCCACATTGATTATGATCCACTGACGTTTGAAAATGATATTGGTTTGGTAAGAGTAGAGAGACCAACAATATTTAATACCTACATATGGCCGGTATGCATGCCACCCGTAGGTGAAAATTGGGAAGAGAAAATGGGCATTGTAACTGGTTGGGGCAGTCAGAGGTTTGGTGGTCCACATTCGGACATATTGATGGAGGTAAGAATAAACAGATATTTTTATCTAAACATCCAATTTCACCAAGTTCAGTTATAATTACCTATCAGTTATAAAACGTATTGTTAACTGGAAGTTAAAGAAAAAGTTAGTTTTAACTAAACTTGATGAAAATGGCCGTTAAAAATATTTTATGCTTCGTTTTTTTTCAATCAGGTTAATTTACCAATTTGGAAAAATGATGACTGCCGCGAAGCAATAGTAGAACGTGTACCCGATACCATGTTATGTGCTGGTTATCCTGAAGGCGGTCAAGATTCTTGTCAAGGAGATAGTGGTGGTCCTTTGCTGCTGCAATTACCCAATAGACGCTGGGTGACAATCGGTATTGTTTCTTGGGGTATACGTTGCGGTGAACCCAACCGTCCGGGCATGTATACACGTGTGGATAGATACTTGCATTGGATTATTGAAAATTCGGATATTTAATAAAAAAGATAATCCTTAATATTTTTGTTTATTGTATTTTTTAATCGATATTTTTACTCAGTAACCGATTTTTCACATACATTATTAAAAAATAATTGAAATTGAATTAAAAATAAATCTTTTTCATAAGTATGAACATTTTTACAAAGGCAAAGTTTTTTTACGCAATATTTCCATTACAATTGAAAAAACATACTGATATTAAAGTATGTAATAGTAAATTAATTTAAGAGTATGCATATTTTATAAAATTAGGGTATTCGCTCGTATAATGCTTAGCATTACAAATAAAGAAATGTTTCGTAAGTTTAATTAATCCTACAGCTTTTGTTGCTGCTGCTCTCGCACCTCCTGCCCCCCGTGATCAAATGCTATTTTGTAAACGTCATCATACACGGAGGCAAAGTGGACTTCTATATCGTCGGTAATAAAAGAGGGTAATTCGGCCCAATCTTTACGATTTTCTTCGGGTATAATAATGCAAGTAATGCCACTACGTTTAGCCTACAAAAAATTAGATTTTCATTTTCATTGAGTACGAAAAAAAAATTATTTTGAACCTACTGCAATAGTTTTTTCTTTTATGCCACCCACAGGCAAAACCATGCCTTTTAGTGATACCTCACCAGTCATTGCAATATTCTGTCTTACTGGTTTGTTGCTTGCTAGCGACATTAGAGCTGTTACAATTGTTACACCAGCACTGGGGCCATCTTTTGGTGTTGCGCCTTCAGGAACATGCAAATGAATGTTGCTGGTAATGAAAAAATAAAGTTTATTGTCAAACTACTAAACAAACTTTGTATTTTTACTAGTTATACCTGTTTTCCAGGAAACTATTCTTCTCATCTAAGACACGCATGAAATTACGTGCTACAGTTAAAGCAATTTGTGCAGATTCCTTCATAACATCACCCAAATTACCAGTAATATTTATTGAACCACTTGTAGTTTCACCTTTAGATGTTTGTATGGTATTACGTTTTGCTGTTTCTATATACAAAGCAGATCCGCCCATGGCCGTCCAGGCTAAGCCCATAACAACACCGCAGGGTGTTTCTGCGTACATACGATCTGATGAAAATACATGTTTGCCCAAATATGAAGTTAGATTATCATTGCTAACATCATGATGATCACCTTCCTTCTTTACAATTTTAAAGGCTACTTTACGTATGACTTTTTCTATTTGCTTCTGCAGGTTACGGACTCCAGACTCGCGACAATAACTGCGTATAAGTGTGCTTAAAGCATCATCGTTAATTTCAATGTGCTTTTCTTCTAAACCACAATCACGCATAGCTTGTGGTATAAGATACTGGCGGGCAATGGCAACTTTTTCTTCAGCCACATAACCAGACATTTCAATCAATTCCATGCGATCTCGCAAAGGTTCAGGAATGGTATCAATAACATTTGCGGTACAAATGAATAAAACATGAGATAAATCAACTGGCACATCTAAATAATGGTCCAGGAAATTGGCATTTTGTTCAGGGTCTAAAAGTTCCAACAAGGCCGAACTGGGATCTCCCTGATAGCCCCTACAAAACGAACATAATTTGATTAATATACCATCCTAATAAACTTGCGATTAAAAACTTACTTGCCAATTTTATCAACTTCATCTATAAGGACTAAAGGATTTTCAGTTTTTGTTTTCTTTAAACATTGTATCAATTTGCCAGGCATGGCTCCCACATAAGTACGTCTATGACCTTTAATTTCCGCCACATCAGTCATACCACCCACACTGAAGCGGAAGTATTCTCTATTTAAGGCACGAGCAATTGAACGAGCTAAGAAATTAAATAAACATTCAAGTTAATAGAGCTTAATTTTATTAAATTTTAATCATTCATACCAATACTAGTTTTACCCACACCAGGTGGCCCATGGAAACATAAAATTTTACCCTGAGTTGAACCCTTCAATTGACTAATGGCAATAAATTCTAAAATTCTCTTTTTGATATCTTCCATGCCATAATGATCATGATCTAAAATTTCTGTTGCCTGTTCTAAGCTTAAGTTTTCCGTGCTGGTAACGCCCCATGGCAAAGAGGTGAGCCAATCCAAATAGTTACGGGTGACATTAAATTCAGAACTGTGGCTTTCCAGGAAGTTTAACTTATTTAGTTCTTCGTCAATAACAGTCATAACATTTTCGGGTACTGTTTTGTCTTTTAGCTTCTCACGATATTTCTCACCAATGGCATCTTTGTCATCTTTTTCAATGCCCAATTCCTTTTTAATGGCCTTAAGTTGCTCGTGCAAAATGTATTTACGGTGCTGTTGCTTCACTTTTTCTTCAACTTCACGTCCAATTTTCTGTTGCAACTTGGAAAGTTCAAGTTCTTTTTTCAAAATACCCAAGGCCAAGAGAAGGCGTTTTGGAATCTGAAAAATTGAGCATAGAGTTTGATTTTGTTAAAATAAAGAAATATGTGCAAAAATATCACACAGTTTTTAAAGAAAAAAACATCAAATTAATAAGAATTAAAAGGAAATAAATTAATTTTAACTTACATCCATTTCCTCCATGATTTTTTGTAAGTCTTCAGGTTCGGCAGCCGATAAAGAGGCACCTAAATCACACAAATACACAGGATTGTCAACAACACGTTGATTTTGGTGTAACATTTGTTGTAAACTCTCTCTTACAATAAAATAGAATTAAAGTTTTTTATAATTAATAAAATATAAATAAATTGTCGTTAGCAATTACCTACCTGTACAAAGGATTCATAGTGATAATATCACGTATTGTCTTTATAACTTCCTGAGTTAAGGCTTTAACCTCTTCCGTTTGTTTAAAGTTTTCATGCTGAACATTAACAACTTCAACCATAAGAACGGGCATTGGTTCAGAAGGGGCTTGTGTATTTGCTGAAGCACTAGTCGCTTTAGTAGAATTGGTTTCTGTCGATGTTTTAGCATTTGTAGCTGAAGTAGGTTCTGTTGTGACAGTTGTAGTTTCTCCTGTTGCAGAAGCAGGTGTTTCTTCTGGCACTTCCCTCTTTTGCAAACGTCCTGGTCGTGATTTTCTTGCCATTTTTCGCCGCTCAGCATCGTTTGTTGCAGTTGTAGTTGATGGACCAGTTTGGGCTGTTTCATCGGCTGGTATTTGCATTTTTATATTAAATAGTGGATAATGTATTGTTGTGGTTTTTTCTGAATTTGCGAATTATACAAAATATATGTTGCATTTGGACTGAAGAATAGATATGCAATATATGAAGAATATATCTGTGGCTTGGTACTAAAAGGGTCAATGTTAACATTTTGCAGTTTTAAATTAATCATTGGATAAGGTGTCTTTTATAATCTTTTTTATTTCGCTGGAACAGCCAATGTCTAAGTTAACCCAGAACAGATTCGCTAGCCAATGTCTTTATGAACTCATCTATAAAAGTTAAAACTAAATAGGCCAATGTCTGCCTACTTTGGCTCTTTTAGCAATCGCTAATGATATATATTTTTAAATAAATATTTTGCCAATGGTACCAAGACCTCTTAATAAAGTTATAGAATTTAAATTAATCGAGTTTTTAAATTTTCAAGCATGTTTAAATACTCATTATGAACATCGTTAAAAGATCTCTTTAAACCAACAATTTCAGTTGTGGCTGCGAATTAAATGGAAGAAGTATTCATTCAACACTCCAAATATTCACCCTTATTGTGTTTGGCGTATTTAAAATACGCCTACGACTGTTTGGTAATAGATTAAAGAGAACGTGAACTTTTTTCCTTTAATCTATTACTAAACAGTCGTAGGCGTATTTTAAATATGCCAAACACAATAAGGGTGATTTTGTATTTGACATAATTAGAAATCACAGGAAAACACGACAGGGCAATCTATCTTCTCAACCTTTTACCACTCAACAACGAACAACTTCCTCTTTGTTTTTTAAATTACTTTAAGGTACTTTTGCCATCTATTAGCAATACTACTTGTTCATACTACAATCATCGTGGATTACTTGACAGATAAACATTTGGAAGTATGATTTATCACAATAGTGGAAGCTTTTTAATCGCAGATCGTATCATTTCATTATTTCACTACTATTCTTTGTATTCAATAAACTTTGCAACAACATAATAAACAACTGAAGGGGAATGTAAGAAAAGATAAACTCACTGTTTATTGTTGGTTTTTTGTTTAAGCATTGATACTGTTACAAGAAAGACTTTGAGTGTTTAAAATTCTTATTCGCTTTAAAGTTTTATTTGTATATTTTAAGCTTTTCTAAAATCTTTGGAAAAAGGTGAAATGCGCATAGAAATTAGTTCCCTCAACAATAAATTTCAGTGTATTTATCAAAAATAAAAATTGCGAATTAAGCATCTTATCTTATTGAAAATAATGCTGTTGTGCTTGTAACTGGTCTAGTCAAAAAAAAAAAAAAAAAACCATAAAGTAATGCAACAAGGGCCCAATGTCATCTTTTTTTCTTAATTTTTACTATGGTATTCTATTCAAACATATATGTCTAAAGACCCAACTATAATATGCTTAAGTTGACTTAAGTAACTATGTGAATACATGTTAATCATATGTGTCAAACCATGTTGTACTTAAGGTAACTTTTTGCTGTTTTATAAATCTGTCATTTGCTTAAGCAAAGAGCGAAACTGTTAGCACTTTCCGTAAGGAATCAAATGTTTTTTGATTTTGTTTTTGTGTTTTAAAGCACCAAGCCACATAAGGTTATCTAATTTATGATTTTTATTAATATAAAATACGGAATGAAATTGTGCGTTTTGATTGGAAATTTTCTTTTGAAAATTGTAAGAGGCAAACCTCTGAGATATTTATTTCAGTTTAGAATTCTGAAGAAACATACTTTAATCCTAATGGCATTTTCAAAATTAATAAACATTGTATAGTTTCCTGAGGTGGCCGAGACCATCGAATTTTTGCATCGACTGAAAAGGAGAGAAATTTAACTATCTCTCTGTTGAAAGGCTTTGACAAAATTTATAATCAAACACAGGCATCTAACTTTTCGCACTGGTCCGACTCGACATAGAAACATTTTATTAGGACATTTGTTTTTTTTTTTTTGTTCATATAAATCTAATTGGACGCACGAAAAACAGATTGGCCAATAGCAGCCAAGTCTGATAACGGCAAATATATTACTTACCACCATCCAAAATTGGTAGATGGTTGTATCGATAATTTTACAAAAAGCTTAGTAATGTCCTAAAAATATAATGGCCTTTATCATGGACATAAAATGGTTTAACATAAAATTAACGCGAGTTATAACATCGCGTTTCTTTCTCTTTTTTGAAAACTGTAAATTTTGTATGATAAACAAAAATAATTTTTATCAATTTGGTTTTGTTTTTGTTTTCATGTAAATCTTCTTTGACGCGTATTTTGGAATAGCCACGAATCATTTCATTCCTATTTTGGGTGTGTGTGAAACGGTAGCAAAGTACTCATGGAAGTAAATTTTTGACACTATTGAGGTGAATAAAATTTCACAAGCCCTGGGGGCAAGGTAAGTATACCTTGCCTGGGGGCAAGTATAAATGTTGACATTAGCGTAGAAATTTTTGACAATTTTAATTCACCATAGATCTTTGCTACCGTTTCAAACACATCCTTTGCAAGATATTAAAGGTGGTCTAAGCAAAATCCTGAATTATTATATTAGCAAATAGCTTGGCAGCCCTTATTTAAGAGAAATCCTCTATTCAATGTCTTAAGAGTAGTACAAAGCCGTTTAGAAAATTTATGAATGAAATGTTTGTTTGAATAGACTAAAAAAAAACTTCAACAATACCTTTTGGTGGTACAAGTTCTTCCAATATTTGTCCAGTTATCTTAATACGTCTGTGAGCCACAGCAACCATTCTCAACTTATCACCAAGATCTTGTAATTCCAAAATTTGGGCGAAGGTGCCAACTTTATAAACGTCATCGAGTTTTTCGACAACTTCTGCCTCATTGTCATTGTCTTTCTTCAAAAAAACACCAACATAGGGTTGATTTAATTTAACTTTACGCCTTATTAAATCGATCAGCTGGGGATTGGAGACCTTGTATGCAAAAGGGACAAATTGAAATAGGTAGAAAACAAAATTATTTAATATAATCTTTGAAAAAGTAAATCATTAAAATAAAAGAAAGAAATACCTCTAAAATTTTCATAAATCTGGGAAACACCGGGTTACGTTTCGTGGCTAATAAAGGCACGTGTGGCCACACTTCTGGTACGGCTACCGTGGCCGGTAATTGCGGATCTTTATTAATAATAAAGTCTTGTTGATCTTGCTCCAGCAACTCCTCTTCATCCGGTTTCTTACGGCTACTGCAAAATGTTCTCGAACATACCCTTGTAGTTAAAACAGCCCTAAGTTGTTGTTGTTTTTTCAATTGTGTATTAAATTGTTTCGCTATCACTGAACCGGGCAATCCTCTTTGGTTTGCCGACACCAATTGTGTAATGTTTCGTGCCAAGAGTTGTCTTGGTCTTGTGGCCAAACGTGTTAACATTTTTATTTTTTTCACTTCTTAAATAAAAATCTTTTAAATCTGATGCAACTTTATGTATTTTTCACGCACTGCGGACTCGCATTTAACACCGCTTATTTCTCTTTGGCAATTGATGAAAATGATTATATGACTGACAGATTTTATTATTTTTTTTTTATTTTGTTAGCTGTCAAACATTTAAGAGAAAATTTTGATATTGCCAGATTAAAATGTGAAAAACAGAAGTATTACCAGTTTGAAAATTTAGTGGTTGAAACCGTTAAGTTGGAAAATAATAACAAAAGGTATTTAACGGCCAATTTAACCAAGTTCAGTTATAATTGACAGTCCCTGAAACTGTCAAAACATATTGTCAACTGGCAGTTAGAGAAATAGTTAATTATAACTGAACCTGGTGAAATAAGAAGTAAGGCGATTAAATCAGTTTCACTATCGGTATCAGTACCTCAATTCTGTAACTTTTTAACGACAAAAAATTGTCGTTAAGTAGTCAAAATTCGATAGTTTACGATATTTGTCGGTAAGAGCTATTCTGTAGTAAAATTTTAACTATTTTAATCGGAAATAATGTCGTTAGCTAACGAAAGGCGTCGTTAAGCTAACTACAAAAAAATAGTTCTTGTTAAAAAGTAACGATAATGAAAGTGCTGTTAACTTTATGAAAATATGTATTAAAAAAACGAATTTTTAATACAAAATAAAACTTTTACGCTTTTGATAACACTTATTTTATTTTTTTTTTTACAAAACTAAGCCTCAATCGAATCAAATAAAAATAGAGAAACCAAAAATGGCCTTTGAATATCTTGGAATGATTTTAGAAGATAACATTGAAAATCAATTTCGTACGCAAGAACGAAGAATTGCTCGACAATTGGAAAATCCATTCGATTTAAGTGAAAGAGAATTTACAATGCTATATCGAATTAATAAGAACCAAATGTATAGGATTATTGATGCAATTCAGCACCGATTTGATAGTAATAGGATAACTAAAATTACTCCTGAAAAACAGGTATTAAAAAGTATTATTTTTTTTATAAATCTTTATATAAAAATTTCTTAGATACTATCGGCAATTCGCTTTTATGCAACGGGATGCTTTCAAAGACCTGTTGGAGAACAATGGGGCATTTCTCTTAGTCAGACATCAGTTAGCCGCTCATTACATACAGTTACTGATGCAATTAATAACGACTTTTTAAGGCAATGGGTAAAATTTCCAGGAACAACCTATGAAAGGAACTGTATAAAAGAACAATTTCGGAATAGTTTGTACCCGTTTGAAGGATGTGTTGGTGCTATTGATTGCTCCCATATTGCAATTCTTGCTCCTCCAATTAACGAAGGGGCATACGTAAATCATCACGGATACCACTCATTAAATGTGCAAATGGTATGTGACGTACATAGCAATAAAGTAAAGCACTTAAATACTAATATCATAATACTTTTTAAGATTTGTGATCCAAATCTAAAAATTTTAAATGTGAATGCACAATATGCTGGATCAAGACATGATGCTTATATATGGGGCTCAAGTCCTGTTAGAATATTATTAGAAAAATCATTCTCTGATGGAGAGAGAAGGACATTTTTAGTAGGTAATTAAAACAAGTTTTAATTAACCTTATTGTGTAGGGCATTGTCGTTAACAACCACGTGTTTTTTTGTAATAGATTAAAGAACTCAGCTTGTTATGCTTTAATCTATTACAAAAAAACGACTTAAGCGTTAACGACAACGCTTTACTTAGTAAGGCCAAATATGAAATTTATTATCCGAAACACGTTTTAGGCGATATGGGCTATCCACTAGAACCTTGGCTAATGACTCCTTTGCCTGAAGAAACACCTGGCACCCCTAGATTTTCTTATAATGAAGCCTTATGTAAAACACGTAACTGTATTGAAAGAGCATTTGGTGTTATAAAGGCAACATGGAGATGCCTTTCAAGACATAGGACACTACAATATAAACCTACCTTTGCGGGAAAAATAGTAAATGCATGTACTGTACTACATAACATGAAACGTCAAAACAATGACCCTGTTCCAACAGTTAATATAACATCTGAAAATATTTCTATCCATGGAAATATCGATCATGGCCGCTCATTGCTTTCAGCAGCTCGACACGTTCAAAATCAAATTATAGAACACTACTTTTCCTAACATCACTAAACATAATAAAAACAATATTTACTTTTTCAAATAATAAAATAGCTAAACGAACATTTATTCAAGTGGCAAAAATTATATATACATATGTACATAATCGCATTTGATCATAAAATGGGTATTAATTAAAAATGTTTATTTAGTTATTTTTTGGAAAAAATCGACACGCAATAATAAAAAATAAAAATACCTTGGTATTTTGCCTACTTTTTGGTAAAAAAACTGTTGGTTTACAATCTCTTTTTCATATGCTTCTGCTGAAAACGTTTTAATTTTAAATAAATGATCAAGTACGATATGTATATAACAAAACAATAAATATGTAAATTAAATTATTAATAATCTAATAAATAATAAATCTTAATAATACTAATGTAAAACTGCGTTATTAAGTTTGACGTGTTCTTCCAACTTAAGCAAGGTGTCTTCAATTCTTTTTTGTTGCAATAAAATTTCCGACCATAATGAAAAACTGTCGGCAATCTTCGTCAAAGCTTTTGCAGTCTCCCTTTGTGCATTAGCCAAATCCTGCAAATAAAATGAGTTAACTTAGTTTTAACTAACGTTTATTTATTTAGTTCTTATAAAAAAGTATAAGAAGTTTATGTTTTCAGTTAGTAATAATAAATAATACTGACCGACATTGAATCAGCCTGAATTTTAGCAATTTTCAAAAATTCGTTTTTAGTAGAATGTTCTTCTTTGCGGCGCTTGGAGGGCATTTTCTCTTTAGAATTATTTTTTATGTTTGAATAAGATGTCTGCCCATAATCTAATGATTTTAAAATTTGTTCACTCTCTTGCTCATTTGTTGCATGAATATTATTTTCAACACATGTTCTTTGGGGCTCATTTTGGATTTGTGTAGTGTTTTGCACTACTTTTTCTTGACTTAGCTATTTATGTACATTATATACATATGTATTAAAAAAAATATAGAATTATTTATATACTTCTTTTCTTTTAAAATATAAAAATACTCACTATACCCGTATCAAAGCTATCTGGACAGTTTTCGTTTCCCATCATATATTCCCATCCAACTATTCCGACAATTCGTTCTTCAATTGGCGTGAGAAAACCTTCAGTTTGTGGTTGATTTCCCGTTAGAGCCCTTTCTTTTTTTAAGATCTTAAACTTTGCAGACGCTTTTGACTTCATGTCTCTCCAAACCTTTCGTAAACAAATTTTAAATAGTATATAAAACTAACACCACACTTACTATTTGCCACTGTTCAGAACTTTTAACTGCACCCGGAATTTTGTTTATTTCATTAGCCAGCTCCAACCATTTCCTTTTTGCCATCTCCTTCCCGTGTAAAGCAGCAAATTTTCCTTCGGCTAAGCCCTTTTCGTTTTCTAAAAAAGTAAGCAGAGCAGAATGTTGTGCAACAGTGGCTCGGGCACCGCGAATTTTTTTCCTTTATATAAAGAGATTTAAAACTACATATTTTTTTAGAAATATAATAAATACTTACTCTATTTTATCCATGTTTTATTGGAGAAAAATTTTTAAAGGAATTTTATTTTGTATTTTTAAAAAATTTAAAAAACTTCAACTTTGACGTTCTTACATTTTTACCGATATTTGTCGTTATTTTTTCTTATCGAATACATTTCTTAACTTAAAATAGAGAATAACAAATTCGTTAAGGTGACCGAGATTTATCGTTACGTAACGATATCGGTAGTTAAAATAAAAAAGTTACAGAATTGAGGTACAGTAGTATCGCTATTTAAGTAGTATCGGTATTTAAGTAGTATCGGTATTTAAACGGTATCGGTTGCCAGTCCGGATTATTTAACATGATCTTATATATTCCTATGTATATATTTTGTTACCTTTGAAGTTCGTGGAATTGTGACTTTAAAAAATCCGAGTATACGACAATTTATGTCAAACTTGTAGGGACAACATTTTATACGCATGAGGTCTTCGAGATGTTCATCTGTGAGACGATTTCTGTGTTAATTTTTTATAAACTTCAAAAAACAAAATGAAGATTCACATATAAAGGTTGATCCAAACATCGAGTACATCTTTAGAATTAAATTTTTTCTTTTTGGATATATGTATGTTTTTGTTGATATTTTTTTCCAGAAGTTTATTCCACTTTCTAGAGGAAAAGATAAATCAACTTGCATTTTTTTAAGTTCTTCTTTTATGTCATCATTATGTATTTCAATGTTGCCCAGTAACGGATTATTATGAAGTTCGATCATATTAAAAAAAAAAAAAAGAATTATGGCAACGCTGCAGAACAATGAGAGCTAACATTATTATGAAATACACATGTATGTGTTTGCCTATCCCTGCAAATAAAATTGGACCACCTGATCCATTTTGATTAAATGGACTACTCCATGGACTGGTCCGATGTAATGCAAGCATGGACCATGTCATTGTTAAAAAGTGTTTGTAGTGACACGACATGTCTTCGTTTTTTAACGACATACTTTCGTTTTTAAACGACTTCAAAACTAATCCTCTTGTGTACACCATGGAGTACTTTTGAACTACTCCTTAGTGGTCCAAAGGTGGGTTATATGGTCCTCTCCGAGGACATCGTAATGTTAAATAGACCAGTAGCCCGTTTCTGTATTTCTCACATCGTAAAACTTTTCGCATGAAACGTGTGAATTGCAACAAAAATAGTGTGAAATGAAACAAAAAATGGTTTTCTCACACAAGTGTTTCTGTATCTTTTCTTTGCGAGAATGATCTGTCATTTAAATTATTTTCCAGCATTTATTGGAAGGATATGAGAAAAAGTGTTTCTGTAACAATATTTTGCGAAAAGTTTCTTACAAGAACTGTCAAAATTAGTCGCATTTGAAATTGGTGGCGAGAAAAACAAAATGTAGATATTTTGAATTTAAAATATGTTTATATACTATTTTTTTAAAATAAATAAAAAAATAGAAGGAATATAAATGATGAATGCATAATTTATATGATGAAAATAAACAAAAAACAATTGTTATATTTTGTTATATAAAATTTTTTTTAGCCTTTTCTTGTTTTGGTTTTAATCAGTGTTGCCAGATAAATTTGTGTCAAGATCGTCAATTTCCTGAGAAAAAAATAAAAAAGATCGTCTTTTTTGTTTTAAAAATCGTGCAATTTAAAATCAATTTTAAACAAATTTGTTTCGACTTTTATGAAAAAAAAATCAAACAAAAACTTAGTTAAAGTTCATGGGTATTTAATAATTTCATTAAATTTATATATTTATTTTGGAGGATTATTTTTTAAAAAGTTATTTATTTTCTTTAATCCGATAACAATTTAAAATTGTTTTTTTTTTTTGCCTGGAGAAGTTACACAAAGGCATGAGAAAATATAATTTTAAACAAAAAATAAAATAAATATTTTTACAAAAGCAAAAAGAAATCAAGTTTAATAAAATAAACATACATCCTTTTTTAAAATAGATATATACATATTTACAAAAACCGAGATCAAAATGGAAAATTTTTAAATTAAATCAGCTTTGATAACAGTATTATAAATATTCTGGGTTTTAATGGAATTGATACTGACAACGTTGTTTTATATTTATATCGTATGTAGTCCGAAATAGTATATTATTGAAATTTAACTATATCGGTTTACAAATGGCTGAGATATAAATCTTTAATTTACCTATTCTTATAATCTTTTCCTTTTTAACTGAAATAGACTTAATAGAATACCTGGTAGTTAAAATTAAAAAAATCTGTTCATAAATAAACGGGTTAAAGACCCAGTAAAATCTTCGCCTACAAAATAATATGTTAAGTAATCAGAAACACATAAAAGCACTACATACAATTCTACTGAATAACTAATGAATTTTACAAGGGTTGTGCCAAAATGAACAAATTCAAAAGTAAGTCATTTTTTTTTATCTAAATACATCCAGAAAAAAGTAGTTATCGAAGTTCTTATTGAAGAAAGCTACTAAATAACGAGTGAAAGAAGCTATCCATTTTGAAAAAGTTTTTACTGGGAGACAAACAAATTTCTTTCTTGCCGGAATAATGGTTTTGGCACAAAAGTGTACATATAAGATAAGAATATCAAATATCAATCATATTTTGTATATGTATATAAGAAGTATTAAATGTTCAAAATAAGCCAAGTCGGTCCATTACTTTCCCTCGAAAGTTTGCTTTTTCCGATACATTTTTTAGGGAAGACACAAACAATTTCGAGGACAATTTTCACAATAGGGATGAATATAAAAATTTAACCCTTGTTTTATTATCTTATTTCGAAGACTAAGGGGCTTATAGTGTAAAACGCAACGCCAACAATTTCATTAAAAGCAAAAACAAAATCAAAAATATTTTATAAATTTGTTGTTGCTTTCTACAGACATTCATATTATTTTTTTTTCAATTTTCAACGCCACAAAATAGAAGTGTTTGAAATTTAAAAATTCAAGATGAATTTCTATAGAAAGTAACAACAAAATTATAAAATATTTTTGATTTTGTTTTTGCTTTCGTCACTTTTTTAGAAAAAATCATAAAAACGTCACTTTGTTTATTTCGGAACAAGAAAATCGTCAAAATGACGATAAATCGTCGAATCTGGCAGCCCGGTTTTTATTATATTTATTTCTTTTGTTGACGTTTCACTTTTATTTTACACTTAATTACTGGAAATATTCCAGTATAAACAGAATTTGTTGTGTCTGTTTTCGCATTCAAATACAGAAACACTTTTATCTCATAAATCGAGAAACGATGAAATTTTTTGTTTCACACTTCATGTAAGAAATTTTATGATGCGAGAAATACAGAAACGAGCTACAGGTTTTTCCCATACGTTTGGGTTAGTTTTGGACTAGTCCTGGTCCCTTCTGGACTACTCTTTACACGCGTGTTTGGACTGGTCCTATTATTTGCAGGGATCTTTGATATAAATATCAGGGTTGCCGAACATGGTCTTTTCCGACCAAATTTGGTCGGATGGTTGGCCAAACCTAATTTTGGCCGGTTTTAGAAAATTGGTCGGATAGCAGACCAAACACAAAATTTTTTTTTTTTTATTGTTGATGAAACTATGGATATGGCGTTAGGAGCAAGTTACTTTGACGGTGTTAGTTTTATAAAGGATAGTTTTGTCATCTTATTCGAGCTTACCAAGTCAGATGCTACATGTAAAAAAAGACAATATTGTATAATTTGTTTTCATTTTAAATGTTAGTAATAAGCGAACGAAGTCTTCGTTCAGAAATAGATGAACAGGCAAGTTATTTTACTTCGCAATGCAAAAAATACCTATTAAGGTTCTTTGTGGTAATATTAAAAGTTTTTTCACATAGTCCTAAAAGAATAACATAAATAAAAGAATTTCAGGAATTCTGTTCTGTATTAGGTGTTTCTTCTACAAGATGGACTTCTTAAAGGAAGATGTTGTAAGAATCGTAGAACAGTGGTATGCTTTAATACTGTATTTGGAAACATAGTTTTTTAAAGGCAATGGTATAAGAGCCGAAGAACTTGCAGAAAGTATGGATGAGTTCCAAAACAGAGCAAGTTATGAACGAGTAAACAATAAACCAACTATGCATTGTAAAACTATTTGATACATTTTTTACGCTGTCTGCAAGGTATTAGGATGTCTTATAAAGTTTGATACTTTTTTTTAAATTGTACAAACTTAAGTTAATACATTTTGATTCATATTTTCTTAGTGGTCTATATGTGTTATTGCATACGATCAATGAATTATTCTAGTTTATAAGGAACTAGCTTAACCCGGTGCGCTTCGCTACACTGCTTTAACCACCTTTGAAAACTCTCCCTTTAATAGTTCTTCAGTAGAGAGATATTAAATATCCTCGGAGAGGTATTTGCCCCCATGCGCCTACCCGCTTTATTTTTATTTTTAAAAAAGTAGTATACCATAAGAGGAACTTCTACAAAGTTTGAACATTCTTACTATAACAGTTCTTAAGATATGCGATATTAAACATTGGCGTCCTATGGTGGGTACCACTTCCCCCGCTGCTATTTTGTTTCAATTTTGGGACTCAGAAGATCCTACTACCAAAAGTTCAACAAAATGTGTGCAGTGGCTGTTATTAATATTTCTATCTATGAGGGGTACTGCTCCTCTCCTGTCTTCCACGCCTATTTTTATATTGAAATTTATAGTTTACCCTAATAGTAGCTGTAACCACTTTTGAAGACTTTCCCTTTAATAGTTTTTCAGTTGAGCGATATTTAATATATGCATCCTATGTGAGGTGTTTTCCCCATGCGCCTACCCGCTTTATTTTTATTTTCAAAAGTGTAGTATACCTAGGGTTGCCAGACGTACTGTTTTTAGCAGTACATGTACTGATTTTTGTACATGTACTGTTTTATGCACAACACCCAAAACAGTACGCAAATGTACTGTTTTTTACACTTTGTACTGTTTTCTGTACTGATTTTTAAGTTTAGTGTCCAAAAAACAAAGACATTAAGAAAAATCGTTTTTAAATAAAACACATTTGGGAATTTTTAACGGTATAATATCCTTATCTTAGAATTTATTTACTCTCTAACTCTCATTTTGAGGGGTAATTTTTGCCCTTTTTCCCAACTCTTAAACAAAAGTATACAAGACGGCACTTATTAGGGTTAAAAGAATTCTCCAAATTTCGTGCATTGAAATTTTTGAATTTCTTGAAAGGGCGTTTGGTACAAGTCAAAAAAATATACTAAATGTACTTCTGACCTAAAAGACTATTTCTGATGTCTTCAGTAGAATTGTATGGCAGTTCTTTTCATAGAATATATTAACCCTCTAACACTCATTTTAAGGGGTAATTTTTTTAACTTCTACACTAAAACGGTACGTTAGAGGGTTAAAATATTCTCTATTTTCTGCATCAAATTTCACTAGCGTTCTTCCAAGACCAAAAAAGCGTGCAATGTATGTAAAACGGGTTTTCGAAAAATTAAAAAAAATCAAGGCCCGGAATTTCGAAAACCCGTTTTACTTGCATTTGATAATTTTTG
The DNA here is from genome assembly GCA_930367215.1 of Pollenia angustigena. NCBI lineage: Eukaryota > Metazoa > Arthropoda > Insecta > Diptera > Polleniidae > Pollenia > Pollenia angustigena. Next base: position 49,190,459 of record OV884058.1, read on the forward strand.
GTCTTAGAAGACCCCTAGTGAAATTTGATGCAGAAAATATTTGTAGAGCATTTTAACTCTTATAAGTGCCGTTTTAGTATCCTTTTTTTTAAGAGTTGGGAAAAAGGGCAAAAATTACCCCCTAAAATGAGAGTTAGAAGGTTAATAAATTCTAAGAAAAGAATCGCAATACGATTCTACTGAAGACATCTACAATTATTTTTTAGCTCAGAAGTACATTTAGTATTTGCTCTACTAGTAGTCTACTTTCATTTCGCGGTGCAAGTGTTGAGGCTGGTGGCGATGACCCTAATTTTGTTGCACACTCTATTTTACAATATTTAGTTTAAAAAAATTGTTGTTTTGCAAACAAAAAAGTTGTAAAATAATTAGAATTTTTGTACTGCGTCTATTGTTTTGTCAAAAATACACAGATTAAATAAGGAGTTGCTCACATCCTTCATATATTTCCGTGTTTTTATTTTAAGACATATGACTACCGTTTAAATTAAAGAAAGAAACAAATATTTTCTGAAATTTATGCGATAGTTCGACAATATGTGTGTGGTGAAAATTGCTTTAAATACCAATATGTTTTAAGAAAATTCTACTAACCCAATCAATGAATAAGTTTTTTAAGTTAAATACAAACTAAGATATTTATGTGTTGTTTCCAGGTGACAAGCAATTGATTGTCTAGTAAAATTTATATGAAAAGTACTCAAAAAACTGAGTGATTTTCATATAATTTTTTCTAAACAATCAAGTGCCTGTCACCTGGAAACAGCACATTAAACATTATACATTGGAAAATGATACAATGGCCAAATGCTTCGTTTGTGGTGTATGCTTTATAAACGCAAATGGTGTGATTTTGTATATAAAATACCATTAAATGTAAATCTTTCCTTTGATGTTGATGTTTGAAGTCTATTTCTTTATATTATTGGTGTTCAAGAGTTGTAAATATTTAGTTATGGTTTCGTAAAAAAATGTACTGTTTTTTTCTTGAATGTACTGTTTTTTCATAACCAATGTACTGTTTTTCCGAATTCAAAATCTGGCTACCCTAAGTATACCATAATAGTGACTTCCACAAAGTTTGAACATTCTCACTATAACAGTTTTTAAGATATCCGATATTAAACATTGGCGTCCTATGGGGGTAACACTTCCCCCGCTGCTATTTTGCTTCAATTTCGGGGCTCAGAAGATCCTACTACCAAAAGTTCAACAAATTGCTTGCAGCGGCTCTTCATTACATTTCTATCTATAAGGGGAACTGCTCCTCCTCTGTCTACCCCGCCCATTACTATATTGAAATTTAAAGTTTGCCATAATAGTAGTTTTAACTACGTTTGAAGACCCTCCCTTTAATAGTTCTTTAGTTAAGCGATATTTAATGTATGGATCCTATGGGAGGTATTTCCCCCCCTGCGCCTATCCGCTTTATTTTTATTTTCAATAGTGTAGTATACCATATGAGTGACTTCTACAAAGTTTGAACATTCTCACTACAACAGTTCTAAAGATATGCGATATTAAACATTGGCGTCCTATGGGGAAAACCACTTCCCCCGCTGCTACTTTATTTCAATTTTGGGACTCAGAAGATCCTACTACCAAAATTTCAACAAAATGCGTGCAGTGGCTCTTATTAATATTTCTATCTATGAGGGGTACTGCTCCTCCCCTGTCTCTCCCGCCCATTTTTATATTGAAAATTTATAGTTTACTATAATAGTAGCTTAAACCACGTTTGAAGACTCTCCCTTTAATAGTTCTTCAGTTGAGCGATATTTAATGCATGCATCCTATGGGAGGTATTTCCCCCCCTGCGCCTACCCGCTTTATTTTTATTTTCAAAAGTGTAGTATACCATAAGAGTGACTTCTAGAAAGTTTGAACATTCTCACTATAACAGTTCTTAAGATATGCGATGTTAAACATTGGCGTCCTATGGGGGATTCAAATACCCCCGCTGCTATTTTATTTCAATTTCGGGGCTAAGAAGATCCTACTACAAAAAGTTTAGCAAAATGCGTCCAGCGGCTCTTAAGATATGCGATAATAAATATTGGCATCCTATGGGGGGTACCAATTCCCCTGCCCCTATCGAAAAAATAAGTAGCCTATTTTATTTTAAGGGCTCACGTGATGTTACTGTAAAAATTTCAGGAAAATCGGTTCAGTAGTTTCGGAGTCTATAAGCCAACAAACAAACAAACAAACAAACAAACACACAAACACACAAACATTTTTCATTTTTATATATGTGGCATCACCAACCCACATATTTTATGATACAACTTTCTATTACTTTTTGTTTACTTAAGAATTTTAATACTATTTTTAAATTAACGATATTTGTTAGTACCTAAGAGTTGCAACCTTGAATTTGACTTGCACAAGTTTTGTTTTGTTTTTGACAATAAAGTTTGTTCTATTAAAATAATTTAACAGCATATACCATAAATGGTGACCCCGACGTGATTCTGAAAATAAACGGTTTTTAGAACGCAGAACAATTAAATAAACGATCACAACAATTTTAATTATATTATAGTAGTCTGCCGATACCAACCGACAACATGCTGCCAACAATGCTAATAACGAAGCTGCTCAAATCGCAAGAGTGTCAGTATGGATTCCTCCATTCTGGCATGCCAAACCCGCTCTATGGATCGCACAAATAGAATCTCAGTTTGCTGCCGCTGGTATAACCAACGATAAAACGAAATACCATACAGTTGTAGCAGCCATCGAGAGCAGCGTCTTGGCACAAATCAGTGATATTGTGTTAAATCCACCGGTGGATAACATGTATGACACATTAAAGGCACGACTCTTGGAACATTATGCTGTCTCAGAGCAGAAACGTATAAAGAAGCTTTTACAGGATTTGGAGCTTGGCGACATGCGTCCAACACAATTGCTTCGCGAGATGCGAGATTTGGCCGGCAACGAAATGAACGACAACATGCTCAAATCTGTCTGGATGAGCCGACTACCACCAAATGTGCGTACCGTAATTTCAATAAGTAGTGATCCGCTTGATAAATTGGCTATACTCGCTGACAAAATATTTGAGGTAAGCGATTCACCACACGTTAATGCAGTTTCTGTGCCACGAAACGTATCTTCAGAACAATCAACACTAGAACAGCAGATCAGTTTACTTGTCAAAGAGGTGGCAGAGTTAAAAACAAAGTTTTCGCAACGTCCACGAAGCAGGTCCCGCTCCCGTGAAGCCGAGTCAAGTGAAGTATGCTGGTACCACCGCAAATACGGCGACAAAGCAAAGAAGTGTCGTCAGCCCTGCAGAAATGCAAAAAACTAAATAGTCTGTCCGACGTGACGGCTACCGACAGACAAATTACAAATAATTGCCGTCTAATTATAAATGACAAAAATTCGCAACTTAAATTCCTAATTGACACTGGTGCCGAGGTAAGTGTGGTTCCTCCTTCACACACACAACGTAAACACCCACAAAAAGATTCGCATCTGTATGCCGCTAACCATTCCCCAATAAAAATGTTTGGTGAGAAAACACTTACACTGAACTTGGGTCTACATCGTGATTTCAAATGGAAATTCATAATAGCAGATGTCACGCAACCAATAATTGGTGCAGACTTTTTATCGTTTTACAACTTGATGGTCAACATACGCCAACGAAAACTCGTTGATAGTTTAACTAACGTTCAAACAATTTGTTCCTTATGCAAGAAGGGTGAGTTGTATAAAAGTCTTTCATTTATTAATCAAAACGATTCTTTTAAGGACCTTTTAAATGAGTTTAAAGACATCACTCAAGTTAATTCGACTGCAAAGCCCATAGGGCATGATATAACGCACCACATTGTAACGAAGGGTCAACCCGTTTTTGCTAAACCAAGACGTCTATGCCCCGAAAAGTTGAAAGTGGCCAAACTCGAAATTCAAACCCTTATGGATCTGGGTATATGCCGCCCTTCACGAAGCCCGTGGGCCTCACCTTTACACATGGTTCAAAAAAAGAATGGAGAGTGGAGACCGTGTGGCGATTTCCGGCGGCTAAATAGTATAACGGAGCCCGATCGCTATCCCATTCCCCACATTCAGGATTTTACACATTTTTTAGATGGCCGCGAAATTTTTTCCACGATTGACCTACGCAGAGCGTATCACCAGATACCCGTAGAGCCCAGGGACGTACCCAAAACAGCCATTACGACCCCCTTTGGGTTATTTGAATTTACCCATATGTGTTTCGGCCTACGTAACGCCGGACAAACATTTCAACGGTTCATGGACCATATTCTACATGAATTCGATTTCGCCTGGCCCTATTTGGATGACATTTTAGTCGCTTCCAAGAACATAGAAGAACATCGTGAACACCTACGTAAAGTTTTTGTAAAACTTCGTGAATACGGCGTGATAATAAATCCATCAAAATGTTTTTTCGGACGACAAGAGGTGCAATTTTTAGGATTTGTGGTAAATAAAAACGGAGTTCGACCTCCACAAGATCGTATTAATGCCTTGGCCGAGTATCAACTACCTGAACGTGTTTGTAATCTACGAAGATTTCTCGGCATGATGAATTTTTTCCGACGATTTTTGCCTAAGGCGGCAGAACACCAAGCTCTTTTGTGTAAATTTATTAAGGGAAATAAAAAAAACGATCAGTCTCTAATTGAGTGGACTGATGAGACAAAACGGGCATTCGAAAATTGTAAAACATCTCTTTGTGAGGCCACATTACTAGTATTCCCTAAACCCAATGCACCATTGGCCCTTACAGTAGACGCATCAGGTACCGCCATGGGTGCCATCTTACAGCAACTCGACAACAACAGATGGCAGCCCTTGGGTTTTTATTCAGTACGGTTAAACCCAGCACAACAGAAATATAGTACCTATGATAGGGAACTGCTGGGGGAATATAAAGCTGTGAAATATTTTCGTCACATGGTGGAAGGAAAAAACGTTTGTATTTACACTGATCATAAGCCCTTACAATACGCTTTTCAACAGAAATTAGAAAAGGCAACACCACGACAAGCCCGCTATCTCGATTTTTTGGGTCAGTTCACGACAGACATTCGTTATATACCTGGCAAGGAGAACATCATAGCCGATGCCCTTTCACGAATCAACGCTTTGCACACAACATCGAATATTGACTACGCTGAACTTTCGAAAAGCCAAATAAACGACGAGGAGCTGAAACATTTTTTAGAAGAAAATTCGAATTTGAGGATTAAAAAAATCGAAATTCCTGGTACGCAGCTAGAAATACTTTGTGATGTTTCTACCGGTAAAGCACGTCCATTTTTAACATCACCTTTCCGTAAAATAGTTTTTGAGTTAATGCACAACATTTGTCACCCGGGCGTGGCCAGAACAACAAAAATGGTTTTGGAACGTTTCATTTGGCCAGGGGCAAGAAAAGATTGCAGAAAATGGGCTAGGGAATGTATTCCATGCCAACGGGGCAAAATCCATCGATATAACGAAACACCGATTTCAACTTATGCTCTTCCCGGAGCAAGATTTGAACATGTCAACATCGATATTGTGGGCCCCCTGCCGCCTTCTATGGGTAATCGTTACTGTCTCACATGTGTTGATCGTTTCACCCGTTGGGTCGAAGCATACCCTTTGGAAGACATGACCACCGAAACAATAGCATTCACATTTTACCAACAATGGATATCACGATTTGGTGTTCCGCAAAGAATTACCACGGACCAGGGCAGGCAGTTCGAGTCAAACCTGTTCCGAGATCTGAACCGTCTCTTGGGGATTACCCATCTTAGAACAACTGCATACCATCCTGCCGCTAATGGTCTAATCGAGCGATACCATAGAGTTATTAAATCCGCAATTAAGTGCTATCAAACTGAAAAATGGGTGGAAGTCTTGCCACTCATATTACTAGGTGTGCGAATATGCTACAAAGAGGACATTAAAGCTTGTCCAGCAGAGCTGGTCTACGGGTGTACACTTCGAGTTCCCGGTGAGTTTTTGGAGGATACCAAATTGAAGAAAAACTTCTCCGAAAGTGACTTTGTCAACGATTTACGTTCTAAAATGCAGGGTATGATACCGCAACAAACGTCCAACCATGCTAAGAGGACACCTTTCGTTCAGAACAACTTGACTACATCACCAGCTGTATTCGTTCGCACTGACGCAGTTCGTCGACCTCTGCAACCACCTTATGAAGGCCCGTTTGCTGTAATCAAGCGCTGTGACAAATTTTATAAAATTAATATGAACGGCAAACATGTTAACGTAAGCATCGACCGTTTGAAAGCAGCATACGTATGTGGAGAGCAACCACAACCAGACACAATTACAACCTGTGAACAACCAGACACAACAAGAGCAACCTGTGAAGAACCAGCCACAACCAATGAAAGACCTGCAGCCTACACGACGGCCTCAGGAAGAAGAGTTCGTTTTCGTGTTCCTTGGGAAGGGGAGTAATGTGGCATCACCAACCCACATATTTTATGATACAACTTTCTATTACTTTTTGTTTACTTAAGAATTTTAATACTATTTTTAAATTAACGATATTTGTTAGTACCTAAGAGTTGCAACCTTGAATTTGACTTGCACAAGTTTTGTTTTGTTTTTGACAATAAAGTTTGTTCTATTAAAATAATTTAACAGCATATACCATATATATATAGATATTAATGTATATGGTCTTTTCCGCAGAATGGTCATCGTCTTTTATGGTTTATTATTATAAAAAAGTCTTTGTTCTTATAAAAGAATGGTTTCATAGCATATCTCAGCTGTTTTACTTGAGGAAATTGGGATGGAAACTGTAAAATTTTATATTTTTTGTATTTTCTATTTCTAAAGACATTTTTATATACTTATTTTACATGCAAGAAATATATTATGTTAACACTCTTTCTTCATAATCTCTCCATTACAATCGATTGTAAAAGGGGTATTAAGTTTTTTTGTTATGGAAATTTGAAGACATTTATGGGAAAATGCGTGGTGATAATAATAAAAACAAGTTAGAGTGCTATATTCGGCTGTGCCGAATCTTTGATACCCTCCACCGGCAGTTCGAATGTTTAAGGAGTAATTTCTGTATGATGTAATTATTATCTTAACTGTGACGATTTGTTATTAATTATGGTTTTAGGCGACTAAACTGTTTTCCGGGAGTAGGGTTTCTATGGGGCCTAGGTTAAATTATGTACCGATCTTCACGAAATTTCACAGTATCTTTTATAGTCCTATAAAACTGTGAAGATCCAAAATTTGTTATGATTGCACTATTTTTTACAGTTTTAGGCGTACTAAACTGTTTTCAGGCAGTAGGGTTTATATGGGGCCTAAGGTAAATTATAGACCGATCGTCACGAAATTTCACAGTGTTATTTCTAGTCCTAAAAAACTGTGACGTTCCAAATTTTGGTACGCTAGCGTTATTTTTTACGGTTTTAGGCGTCACGAAATTTAACAGCGTGATTTCCAGTCAAATAAACAAATTTTTGCAAAATCTTATCTCAATCCGTGCCTTGCTCCAGCATTTATGTTATTTTTTGTAACAAAATTATCAATTTTTTTAGGTGGTGGTTCCACATTTTGATTCATAGCTCTGGTCCTACTGAGCCGATTTTGCTGGATTTCAATCCCAAACTGCTTAGGATAACTACAAGCAATTTGGCACCAAGTTTGTTCATTTCTTTTGAGTTGTTCGAAAGTGAGCGTGTTTTCAACAGACGGACAGACAGACGGACATGGCAAAATCGACTTAGAATTACTCAAGGACCCAGAATACATATACTTTATGGGGTCTGAGATGAATTATAAAAAAGTTTCACACGGAATGACAAACTTAATATACCCTCTTCACAACTAATTGTGGTGATGGGTATAAAAACATATGGAAGAATCGTACGTTCGCGACCGGTAAATAAGCCAATTAAACAAAAACCAAGAGAGATATTTTATTTTGTAAATACTACATTAATACATTAATACACCTTTAAAATAAATTAATCACTTTTGATTCCATTGAGCAAATTTTTACATTTCACTACTGTCAGCCAAAGTTGACTTCTATTTTGCGTACGTTCGTGCCAACACGTTTATAACTCTTATTATGAAAACTTTAACTCGATGAAATCCATCTTTTGCACTAAACATAGAGCTACCCAAATGCTATCGAATCGAAAAAAAATGCTAGGAAAAGTTTTCTTTTCTATATTATTTGTACATCAAAAGCGTACGAACGTACGTTCGTTACCCCATGAAATGCCCATATACATTTTGTTAAAGTTAAACGTTACCAGCAAATAAACTTTAATTAAAACTAGGGTTACGTGTAGCACGTTAAATATTTAATAGGTGTGAACATAGGGTTACTTTTTTGTTTTTACTATAATTGCATATTACAAAAAAAAAAATACTCAAACAATGTATATATGAATATTCTTTATATTTTTAATTGTAATGATGATAGTATACTAAAATAAAAATAAAAAAAAAATAAAATAAATAAAAAAAATAATATGTAGATTTATAGCTTTATCCAATAAAAATTTTACTTTTGATCAAAAATACATATTCATACAATCGTCATATAAAATGCAAAAGGGCCTATGTTCATTTTAAGAAAAAGAGAGATAAAAACTTAATAAAAAGGCAGCTATTGTGATTATAACAACGGGGTTTTCTGGTTAATATCGTTAACACACTACGCATGATTGACACTATCCTTAAAAATTGTTTTTGTAATCTCGATAATTGTTTTAAAATATTTCAAAAATTTGGTCGGTTTCAAAGGATTTTGATAGGTTTTGCAGACAATTTTGGTCGGACAAAAATTTTTCAAACGGCAACCCTGATAAAAATGGTTTTTTTTTTATTTATTTTGCTGTCACTTACAATTACTTAACATTTTTTTGATTTTAACAAACTGAACCGCATCAGAACAGAAAAACTAATCAATTTCACAGGTTTTTTAATAACAAAAACAAATCAGCTGATTCGTAACAGAACAGAAAGTAAAGACTAACTGAGCCTTTATGAATACTGCTTCGATAAAGCGTACTCGAAAATTTTTTTTTTGGCTTTCCTTAAAACTAAAATTTTTTTGGCGAACTATTTCTAGTTATAATGCCAGGGTATCACACAAATTTTAGGAGCCTCAACCGCAAAGTCCTCGTTCGACCTAAACCTTCGTATAGGAAGGCGAGAGCTTCCAGAATCCGCTCCAGAGTATATTGGTCTCCACCAGTTATCTTCTGAGTTATTTCCTTGGTACTCCACCAGTAAAACGTCTGAGTTATATTTGGTTCTCCACCAATCACATTGAGTTATTAATGGTTCTCCACCAGACAAAACCTTAACCTAAAGGTTAAAAACGATTGCACAAAATCAATGGTGACAGCCGCAAAAACCGTAACTCTGTACAGTTATACGACGCCAAGCCATTAACCAATGCGGGGTGACACCGCAAAACGTACGAAAAGCAGACAAACAAGAACGATCTGATTGTCCTTTAAAAAAAGGACAACGAGCGCGAGCTGCTTCTCCACTCAGAGCAGTTTTACGAGTGCGTACTCGAAAAATTTGTAATAAAAGAGTGTACAAATTTGACAGAAAAGCGAACTGTCAAAAATTATGTGCGTTTTCACTATTTCTAAATGAACTTTACTGTATTTTACTAAATTGCGTGTGCTAATGAAGTGAAGGTACCTGATTTCTGTAAAAATTGCTAATATTTATTTTACTGAGCATATTTAAATAAATAAATAGTACAAAGTGAAATAAATGACACTGGTTTCCGTGCAGATTTTTTTTATGGGCCGCACTAATATTCTGTCCAAAACAAGGTGGTTCTGCTAATACATTTCATCGTTACTTGAGAAGAATTTGTGCGATTTTTATAAAAGTACCAGCAATTTTTAATAAATTCTTCATATACATATATTTAAGAAAAAGTGCAATAACTGCATATGAGTCCCTTATAGTGGAAGGCCAATGTACGCGGCATGCGGCTGCGGGCAGCGATCAGCTGTTTAGTTCTTCGCTTGAAATTTTTTTGTAAGTCATTTTAAAGCGGCAAATTTGAAAAAGCTATTAAAAAATGTTTAATCTATAAAAAAAAAAAACGATTTACTATTTGAACATAATAAGAATTTACTTATCAAATTGGATTTATTTCCACTTCAATTGTAATGTTTTTTAAATTTCTTCACACACGTCAAGTTTGACTCGTCAAGTCTTGAGTTTTTAGGAGAGAGGGCTTAAACAAAAGTTCAAAAAATTAAACTTTGCCGCGCGGCATCTTTTCCAAGTAATACCAAGTCTTAATTTTTGTGTTGTCTTCTTTTTTTTTGTATGAAGATTTGTGTCAGCAATGCTAACATTTTTAAAATGGCAGTTCTATTATCGCCCGCAGCCGCATGCCGCGTACATTGGCCTTCCACTATTATTCCCATACAATTATGGGGGTTGCGGAAATTCTTTGATTGCCCTATTTCCAATCTTTTACAATACAATTAGGACCAAGTAGGCTAATTTTGTTAAAAAAATTCAAGAAAAAGTTACTCAAGTTAGAACAATTTTAATTTTCGGTTTTGCAGTGCAACAACTGTTGATTTTGTATAAAAACTTGGTAATGGCTACAAAATTTCTTTTCAGATTAACTTAACCTAGCAGGGATGATAAATGAGAAACCCAATATCGTACCATCGAACTTTTAAAATCGTACTTTTTCGGCCCCAATAGTACTAAATCATTTTTTTATAATTTATTTTTTTTTATTTTATTATTAAAAACAAAAATGTAATACAACAAAAACCAAAGGTACTTAAAATTCATTTGTACATTCTACAAAGCAAAAAATACATGATCATTAATTATACATAATAATAGGGTGGGTAAAATTTTTTCGCGTCAAAAGCACATCGCGATTCTTGTTATGTAGGTCATTCCAAGAAAATTTGCCGAAGATACCATAGGTCAAAAATTAATTTCGAGCACCGGATTTTTCAAAATAATTCGTTTTCCAAAATATTCAAGAATGCAAACAAATTGTATTTGGTACAGCCAGACTTGTATAATGCGGTTTTTGAGTCGAAAAATCCATTAATTTGTATTTTGATAGCCGCCAGAGAGCGTTTTCATACACTTTTTAGAATTTATCGTCTTTTTTGTGGAAAATGAACAAATATTTCTCAAAATGAAATCTCGAATTTTAAACGAAAATAAAATTTTTAAGCTTTCGAAAAATATGTTCATACGAGCATCTTCGGCTTGCATTTCCAAATTTATTGTGTTTACAATTTTCAATATCTACTGCAGCAACAGGAAAGACATTTTATAGGGTGGAGTAGAAAGTTCGGGTATAATAAAATTTAATTTAGCGCTTGTAAAATCTTCTTCAAAATAATTCGGAGTAAAATAATAATGAAGTGGGCTCCCACTGTTCCAATATTTTGTTGATTACTTCTTGACGTGACAACCATCTTGTTGACGAATATTTGAAAATATTTTGAGTTCGTTCCAAAGTAATATTGAATTGAGAGGAAGCCTAACTAATTAACTAACTATGTAGAACTTTTGCAGAAGTGGTTTCCTATATCTTTTAAAAACTTGCCGAAATCATCCGGAAATGCACGCTTATATGCTGCCGCTGATACTTAATTTAGAATGTGGCATAAGCAATCGTTCAATGAACAAGTTCAAAAATCTAATCACAATAGCGGAGTTCAGTGTATGGTGCAAATGATCTTGCAAAAGAGCAAATGCAAAATATCATAGCTGTTTTGTTAAATCCAACAACAACAAAATAGTTTCCCTTAGATTTCATAAAAAAGCTAAGACTGCACCAAACACTAAACTCCGCTTATATTCATTGGACAATAAATACGAGTTGCCATTTTATATCAATTATAAATATGTATGTAGGTTTGAAAAATTTGGAAATAGTACCAAATGAGTCACGGGAGTACCACCGTACTTTTTAGTTTTGAATTGTACCAAAAAAAGTACAATTGTACCAACTTTATCAACCCTGTAACCTAGTTTAACTGAGATCTCAAAAACCCAGTATAGAACAATTCAATAGTATTAGTGAAAAAAATCAATGTAAGAAGTGTTGCCAAAATTATTTAATTATAAACATTTACTTAAAGCGGCTCATACACTTGAAATAAAATTGTTCAATTTTACGTATTGTATTAATTTATTGCAAATGTGTACGTGATATTCGAAGGTGGCACAATATATTGTCAACAATCAAAAGGCTTTTGATTTTTATTGCACAACGAAAAGAAAGTGAAATGTGTTGGCAACAGTGATGCCATCTTAGTGCTTTTGGCACTATTTATGGTGCATTTCGATGCCTCAAAACGCCAAAATTGTATCCATAGTGCCAAAACAAGAAAAAGCACTAACTTGGTGCTTTTTCAATTTTTCGTTAGTGCCTTTAGTGCTTTTTACAATTAATCAATATTGTGGTTATTTTGTTGAACTATTTATGGTTTTTAATCCAAATTTTTATAATTAGGCTTAAGTTCATCAAATTTAATTTTCATTAAATTATTTTTATGAAGAAAGGAATTTTACAAACATGAAAATTAATTAAAATTTTTATTGATAATCTTTCATTCTTGACGTGGCTGGGGCTCGAACCCCGGCCGGCAGGTTACCATGACATGTTTCGATCGCAACCACTCGATCTCCTCAAATGGATTTGCCGTCTTACACTCGCAGCCATCGACGACCGCTGACGTCAATAGTCAAACATCAATCCTTAAACTAAATTGTATTTTAACATTTGGTAGATCGAAATTTGCTTTTCTGAATGATTATCCATTTTTAATTGATTTTACGTGTTTTTTTTCCTTTACTTCTTTTTTCTCGTACTTTTGTCAAGAATTCTTCTTGAAGTCGAAGGTACATTTGTTTTGTTTTTTCATTTTTGTCGTTCTTTTTTCTGTTGACCTTTTTTCAGCACAACTTGAAGGACAAATGAATACATAGAGCTCGTGCCTTAGCTTTAACAATAATCAATATTGTGGTTATTTTGTTGAACTATTTATGGTTTTTAATCCAAATTTTTATAATTAGGCTTAAGTTCATCAAAATTAATTTTCATTAAATTATTTTTATGAAGAAAGGAATTTTACAAACATGAGCCCCAGCCACGTCAAGAATGAAAGATTATCAATAAAAATTTTAATTAATTTTCATGTTTGTAAAATTCCTTTCTTCATAAAAATAATTTAATGAAAATTAAATTTGATGAACTTAAGCTTTTTACAATTTTTATTTTTTTTCTACCATTTTTTAAAACTACGATTATACAGAGGATGATTTAGTTGAACTTTGCTATTTGGGGTAAGATTTTGAGAATTTTAATATTTCAAATGATAAAAAAGTGATAAAAGAAAGTAAGTCCGTGTTCATACGGCTCATGTCTTATTGACATGATTGCTACTTTATAGGCGAGAAGGACGAGGGGAAAAGAAACGACAGATGCATGTCAATACCCGCCATACACCAATTATTGGAAAATGACTTTTTGATGGCAAATTGTTCACTGATGCCAGCTTTATCTCTGACAAAAAATTTCAGAAAAAAAAAATTAATTTAAGTTCTTTTTTTTTTAATATTTGTGATACCGCTATCAACCGCACGATTTTTTTTTATGCAATACCCGCCATACGCCACACATTGGTTGAAGTTCATAGAACGAGCGGCAAAAAATAGAAGAAGTTGTTGAAGGATAATGAAACTTGGCACATAGGCATTTGTTTGAATCAAGAAAAAAATGGAAAAATCAAAATGAATCGCCCACTTTTACGCCCACCTCCCATACAAAGTGGAAATTAAATATTAACCTACGGCATTGTTTTTTGGCACATAGCATTTTTAGGCACTCGTAATCATTTGTGTGATTTTTATAAAATATCCGCCCACTTTTACGCCCACCTCCCATACAAAGTGAAAATTAAATTTTGACCTATGGCATTGTTTTTTGGCACATAGCATTTTGAAACACTCATAATCATTTGTGTGAAATTTGATTTCTGCCTTGATTTTTAATACATCAACTCAATTTTCACAAAAAATAAATATTATAATTGTAAAATGGGCTCCTGAAAATATATACCTGATCACGCCCATCTCCCATAGAAAAAACAAATAGAAAAAACATGAATACGTAATTCAAGCATAGTCTTTTAATAAGTTTTTAACATCATTATCGGGTTGCAGAACAGTTAAATTAACAGTTAAATTATATGCATTTGCATACTGCTCAGTTATTAATCCAGCCTAGTAAATGGAAACATCTTCAAGATTTGAAGCCGGTTATACCACTAGAATATCATTACTTTTATGATAATTTAGGTCAGATGGAGTCAAAGTAATAAGGAGCAATGTGACAATGTCCAATTTGAATTACCTTTTTTAATTATGTTTATTTTTTTGTTATTGAATTCTTTTATGTTAGAAAAACGTTGAACAAATGCTTAATTTAATAAAATTACATATTAGAGCAAAAAAACATATTTTTATTACTGTGCAATTACCGCTATACGCCATAAAAATATTTGAAGATTTCAGTTGCAATACCCGACATCAACCATATCGCTACGAATAGAGTTAAAAGTTCTACTTTGTTTATAAGGGTGACTTAGTAGTCATATTTAAAAAATATTGTAGAAGAAAGATTAATTCAAGGCCCATTGAAAAGGTCTGCGCAAGAAGCCTGATGATCATTGTTTTCGTTCTTTTGAGCTTTCAAAAGTTGTTTACATACACGTTTTTTCCTTTTGCTTTGTATATGTGGTAGTAAGTTTTTGACAGCTTAAAAGAAAAAGTTTTTTGTTTTTGTACAAGTAAAGGCGCCCGTACACGACATGTATTTGTCATCTGACATGTCAAAATTTCAAGTCACATGTAATTGTTCATGTCTGTTAAAATTGCTGTTTTACATAAGGTTTATAATATTCGGTCACAAACGTACATGTAATTTGCTTCTGACATTGACCATATTTACATTATGCAATTAACGCCGCAACTTGCCGCAATTTTCGCTTGCAACTTTTTGTTTGTTAGCAAGAGGTGTAGGGAAGAAAACGGGGTTGAAAAAGTTGAAAAAATGCTTGAAAAAAATGTAAATATAAATGTGAAAAGAGTTTCGTAGAAACTACTTTAAAAGAAAATAGAAAAAAAAACTCGGCGTTAATTGCATAGATGTAAATGCCGTCAAAGTCTCTGTTTTTTTTCGCATTGTTATTGCAGAAACCAAAGTACATAGTTCTCGGTTTCAAAATAGCTTGCTGCCGCCACGAAAATATTTATTTGCGCCGTAAAATAATTTAGCCATCTTAACATTTTTTCTTTTATTTTAAAGATATCAATTTAGAATTTTATAATTAAATGGTTTTTATGTATATATTTACATAAATTATATTCAATGGTGAGATGAGCATACATATCTTGGTATTGTAAAATATTAACTTCAGCCGGTTAATGATTCCGGCAATAGTTGACGCTGCTGCCAGTTTCTTCCCGGCATAGATTTCTGATGTCAGATGGTTTGTCAGAAGAAAATAGAGCACGCTCTAATTGAAATTTTGTCAGATGACTTTGCGTCTGACTTTTACAGAAGCAAAGTTAAAAAGGTAACACACGACATGTATGTGTTTTGCAGTGGGAAATTTGACATGTCAGATGACAAAAACATGTCGTCTATATGCTCCTTAAGCAGACCTGATAGATGGGCCTTGGATTAATTCATACCTTAAGAATTTTCGAAAGAAACAATTTTTTCTCTCTCCTGAAAAATTGTATTTTGGCGGATGGCGGGTATTGATATAAGCCGTCGATGTACTATCTTTACGTTTTGCTTTTTCATTCGTTGTTTAATTTTGTTATTGTTTTCAATATCAAAAAAGCACACATGCAAACGCGCGACTATACAAAATAAAAAACACGTCGTCAACATGACATGAATCATTTGAACGCCAATTCATGTTCAAAGAAGAAAAAGGAAGAATCTTGTCAATAAGACATGCACCGTATGAACTCAGACTTACATTCGTTTTACTCAAAACTTTATATACGAGGTTAGAGCTAGGCTTTTGGAAATTTTACGAAACGTTGCAATTTTAAGCGTTGACAACTTATTTAGTAATCGTAATAAAAACGATGTATTTCGGTAAAAATTTTTTTAAAAATGTTAGCACTGTTTCAAAAATAGAATATGGATTGGAAAATATTAGGAATTGTTAAAAAACATGCAGTCGGAAACCGTACAAAAAAAAAAAAACGCAAAGAATTTAAAAAACGAAAAAAAGAGCCGCAGCTTGGAATATGCAAAGTGTTAAACAAATTAAAAACAGCTGACAGAAAATTCTGTTATAACGAGCTATTTTTCATGCGCTTTATGGTGTTTTCTTTTCTAAAAAATAATGATGCATTATAGTTGTGTAATATATTTATTAGGTTACACGAACCCTCACAAAGTGATACATTTTTCTAAATTACAATGGAACAAAATAATAGCTACGTTTTACACTCAACACTAATGTGTATTTAGCGTGTTAAATTTTGAATGCAAAGTTTGTACTAAAAGCGATATTCACAACGCTTGTAGCAATTTTCAACATTAAATTTTCTTTGAATTCCAAAAGCGTTAACAGCACTGATTTTCAATAATTAATGTCAGCTGTTGTTAAAAATTTTGCGCCAAAAAAAATATAATTATTAAATAAAAGTAAAACAAACGAAAAACAAAAAGTTTTTATATCCATCACAATATATCAAAAATCACAATATAACGCAGTTTGTCCGCAAACACAAGAAAAAAATACTTGCTTGCATAAAAAAGTACTTTGCGCAGATGCAAAAAAGGGTATTACCTCACACTCAGTTATAACTGCGGGTAAGAAATGGAACAAATTTGCCATTTATTGTTGCAACATGTTTAGAAAGGAAAACGACAACTTCTCACATTTTTGCATATATTTTTAGAATGGAACAAAGAACCCGCACGAATGGTAGCATATATGGAACATTATTGTCAGAAAAGAAATTGTTATTTCTATCGGTTATGTTCACCTTTTATTGAATTAAAGTTGAGCAATATTTAAATTGAAACCATTGTGCGACTGGAAATAATATGGCGAATATCGTATACAATAATATTGCAAGGGTATGGACCACTTAAGTATTAATCGAAGACATCTAGTAAAATGTGATGCAGAAAATATTCGTGGAACATTTTAACCCTCTAAAATGCCATATATACTGTCAGCGTCAAAATAAAGTGTACAACTGGTTTTCCAATATAAAAAGTGTTATTTTAGCAAAAAATAACTAAAATTTTTAGAAGTTTATTATCATTTACAAAACTTTGGACAATATTATTACAATTTAAAATTAAAAATTTGAAATACTTCAAAAACAACAAAAACAATACAATAAAAAAACTAATATACTCCGTTTTAAACGCGTCAAAAAAAAGTGTACAGTTTTAAAATACTAAGAAAAGTGAAGTGGCTAATGCTTTGATTGATTTCTTTATGCTTTTAGGGCGGCTTCTAGTCTCTTTGGCATCAATTCCACCCATTTTAAAGTTAGTTCAGTAGACAATTTTGGCTACCCTTCCTGCAGAATTTTATTCAGAGAGTGCTTGCTGCTAATGTTTTTTTTTTAATTTGTCTGTCCAAATGTTTTCAGATGTTTACTTGAGTTGATATCGAGCGACTATTGGGCTGATCCATCTGTTTTATGACGTTTTACAAAAGCTAACCCTATCACTCTTCACTTTAGATGCTATATTTTTTCCGTTGAATTTCTTATTTCTACCTTTTATCACGTTTATTTTTTTTTGTCACTTTTTAGAGCAACGTATTTTTCACAGATGACAGCAAGCTTGAAGTCTGATCAAATTTGGCAAAGTAGAAATTTTACATAACCCTTTTTATATTGGAAAACAAGCTGTACACTTTATTTTGACGCTCACAGTACTTTTGTTGGGAAGTTAAAAAAAAGGATATTTCGGGAACCCGAACTAACTTTAACAATACCTTTGGCAGATTTGCTCTACCAATAGTCTAGTTTAATTTCGCGTTGCAAGCATTAAGGTTGGCGGCGATGACCCGAATTTAGTTGCACTGTGTAATCAGCCATCAAATAAAAAAAAAAAAATAAAAACTTTTTGATTTTCATCAAGCATTGCCGACAACGTGTTTGTGTAGCCGGAAAAGAATGAGTGCACACACACAACTACGAGATTGATGTGTTTATTTAATAGTCTCCAGTACACAGGTAAGATTTTATTGGTCGTATAGAATGTATTTCTAGGTAGGATGAACCTTCCTTTAACTAATGGCTCACTTTGGATCATAGGGGCCATATAGACCCTCTCAGTAAAAAAGCTTTACGACTTAAATATCTCATAAAGCTGTTGATATCTCGATTATTTTCGGCAGAAAGAACTCTTATATGAATTTTCACCATATAACTTAATTTTCTTTCGCCGGGTCCATGATTGCCCATGGGTACCAGATAGGGTACACTCTCGAAAATTTGTCTGTAATGGTCGGTCATGACCGACTATAGCTTCTCAATGTTTTTTTTTTTTTTTTAAATTTAATTACAATATCAAAGTGCAAATAGTTCAAAATAATTTGTCGTTATTTTGACGCTTTTTTGTTCCGAAATTAGCTAAGTGCCGATTTGCTGATTTTTTTCTAAAAAGTAACGAGATTTTTAGTCTCCAAAGTCTGAATAAGACATTAAATTTTCTAACACGTTCGTTTTTTAATCTTGGAACAGCCGTACCTTAACAGGGCGGAAGGCGGAACGTTTTCTTTCGCTTAGCTTTTACACTGATATGCCATACCTAAGCAAGAGCGTCAGCGTTGTGTCACGAACAGTAGTGACCAGTGTTGCCAGTGAAATTTCGAGAAAGATACATTTTAGTTTCCAAAAAGATACACTTTTTCCCAAAAAGATAAATTTGGAATAAAATTTAAATCCATTTTTGACGTTTATCATTAACTAACATAAATATTAGGTATGTATGTTATTTTTAAAAATACAGTGGGCAAACTTTTATATTAACTATATGTAACTATCTTTGGATGTTATCAAAACAAATAAAATTTTTTTTAATTAATATACGAGTTTAAACGTTCATACTAAGGCGATTAAATCAAAAAGTTCATATAAATTTCTTAAAAATAAATTTAAAAAAAAGTTCATATTTCCTCAGAACAACTTCGCACTACTAGTATTCCTCGATTTAGGTGGATCGTGTGTTGAAACCTCTTAAATGTTTTCTTTCACCATTATTAAAGATGCTATTGTATTAGCATTAAGTCGGTTACGATGATCAGTCTTAATAATGGCGTTTTCTTTTCTGAGCAAAATTCTACAATTAGTCTGGGTTCGCACTATAAAAGTTTTCTTTTAGAAAGGTGAGAGGGGAGAAAATGATAGCATGTTCTCTTCCCCTCTCACCAATAAACTCAGACTTTCTGAAAGTAAACTTTCATTGTGTGATCCCAGACTTATTCTGCCTTTAACATTTTTTTTAATGTTGTTTTCTGAAAAACATGTGTTATATTAAAAGTGTAAAGCGACCTTTTCTGATGATGTTCACTTTAAAATAAAAAAAAATGCTAAATGTTCAACACTCATTTTAAATAAAGGGTCATGAGTGCAGCACTAGATCAAGGCGAATTCAGTACAAGGTGGTGGCAATTTTCGAGCCGTTAACACTAACAATGCAATACAAAAAACATCTGTTGTTTCAGTTGGCTTTGGATTATTGTAGTCTTGCCACCGCCTGTAATTGAATTTACCTTGCGCTTATTGTACTTTATTGCTTAATGCCGAAATTTGTGTTCTTTTGTAAACGTATAATATGAAGCACCTCTTAAAAATTAGTGGAACATTTAAAACTGTTGCCAAGTCACATGTAACGCTTATGCAACACCTTTTTTTTAGTAAAGAAAACGCCATAAGTTTAAGTACATTTGGCGTACAGATTCAAAAGATACGAAAAATTTCAGGATTATACATGGTACCTGCAGCCATCAAAAGATACGAAATATGTATCTTTCGTATCCTAATGGCAACACTGGTAGTGACACAAATTATAAATAAAACTAGTGATAAAAACGCTAGATTGACCAAAAAATAGCTAAATTGCCATTATTAATTAACAATAGCGGCAAACTTCACTATAAAACGAGCTGTCAAAATCGGGTTTTCCCATTGCAAAGCGTTGAGGCCGCTCTATTCAAAAACTAGAAAACGCGTGTGGCTTTTGTTTAGGTACGGCTTAAGAAAATCTTTAAATGATTATTTTCAGAGTACAAAAACAAGAATGTTACACTTTTTTTATCATTCGTCAAACCATCATCGAATGAACCTCTTACTCTGTATAAATCATAATTTCACGAACATTTCACGAGTTGTAAGATAATATCTACATGAGTTTCATACATGAAAGACTCGTAAGATAATATTTACCCACGTCTTAAACGATTCCCACAACGATTGGAGAAGCGTCTTTCGTTGTGCTTTGGAAGAATCTCAGTCGTATTACAGTTTTTCATTGTAAGATTTCTTCTACGATTAAAAAATGCGGTCATCGACGATCAAAGACGGTCTTCATGAGATTCCCAGTATCTAATTCACGATTGAAAATGCTAATAATGTTTTTGTTTGAATGTTTTTTTTTATAAAAATTGATCAAAAATTGTTAAAAAAATCTAAATTTTAAGTTTACCGATTTTTTTTGAAACGTGAAAGACGAGTTTTTTATTTTTTCTCAGAAAATTGATGATTTCCTCACAAATTTATCTGGCAGCCCTGGCAGTACGGAAACATTATATTTTTCTACGTTTACGTAATTTATTACAACTAATGGTGTAAGTGGTTATCATGGGTTCGCCACGATTATAGATTTCTCAGTTGTTGCCTTTTAACCCTGATGTATTTATGTTCATAAGTCTAATTGATTCTTCATACAAGCATACATGCATATCGTCGGCTTAATATGAAAACCTGCTAAATCCACTATTTAAGTAAATTGAGATTTTGATGCCGTGTGGTAGAGAAAGATACTCTTCGTCGACCAGCATGTAGTTTTTCTTCAATTTGTCTCTCCTGTAAAATTTACTGAAAGGGAGTCAGCAGGTTTGCATATTAAGCCGACGATATGTGTGTATTTATGTAAGTAAATGCATTAAAATATTTTAATTAATACTTTTGTGCTTGAAAAACTTGTCTGACTATCGCACTGATTATCGTATTGCAAAGTGTTAAAGGAATTTTTTATTGTTCGAAAGTCTCTTATCACTTGAAGCTATAATAATGCATAATAGCAACTGAGACCAGTGTTCCCAGTTTTGGGGATTTATCCCCAAATTGGGGATTTTTTTGTAATTGGGGATAAACATTTCGTGAAAATCCCCAAGGGATTTTTTGGGGAAAAGCACTTTTTTCGCTGGGGATTTTTGGGGATAATATATTATTATTAATTTCATTTTTGCAATGGCAAGACCGATTTGGTCAAGATTTGGGTACAAATTTTAGTCTTTTTGCGGTTTTAAACTATTTCAAGAACTTGTTGAAATAGTTTTAAATATGCTTTTTGTACCAACTAGCGTTTCTTCTGTTGAATTAATCTTTTTCTCTAATGAGTACAACCAAAATCAATATTTGCAACAGAATGCAATATGAATTATTAGAAGCTCTTCTTAGAATAAATACACACTTTAAAATAATGCAGCTTGCTGCAACAAATTTATTCAATAATCTCAAATGCACTTTTTAAACAAACAACATGTAAAACAAAATTGCATAGGCTTATGAATTACAAGATTAGGATTCCCTAGTTTTGCAAATGATAAATATGTATTGACGCATAATTATTTTTCTTTTGCGATTTACGTTACCCTTGTTACACACTATACATGTGTACATACTTATATACGTAGAACTCAAAGAATGAATAACATCAGTTTTAATTATATTACACAAATGGTTTTATTTAAATAAATCGATGTATGCATATTTTTCCATTGACATAATAGATATTATGTATTTTATTTTATTTGAATTTTAGAAAATGTGGGGATTTTTGGGGATAAGAAAAGGGCTATTTTGGGGATGAAAAATCACTAATTGGGGATAAGGCTTAAAATAAAACTGGGAACTCTGAGTGAGACAATGATGTGATAATGCTGTTCTTTTATTACCCTCTACCGTTACAACTGTTAAATCTCAACGCTTAAGATACGCTGGTCATGTAATACGGATGAATGAGAATAGACCGCAGAAAAGTATCATTGACTACAAACCAACAAGCAAAAGACAACCCGGAAGACTGGAATAAGATGGTTTGATTGCTTGAAAGCTGACGCCAGAAGGAAAATGGTAGAAGAAGCTACAGCTCACCCCGGGTTGTAGTGCTACTGGATGAAGATGATGACCATTACAACTGTTGATGAGTGCGTATTGAGTTTGTCATTCCATGTAAAACTTAAATATTCATATTAGACTTAATAGAATGTTAGGTTAGGCAAGGCCACCAGGGCATAGAAGGCAACGAGGAGGCGGACGAATTGGCGAAACGGGGGGTCCATTTACCATACGATAGGGTGATGGCTATTCCAGCTCCGATTCAGAACATAAGGAGGGATACAGACTCTGCTATACGGAGGAGATCAGAGGCGATTTGGGATAGCACCAGAACGTGCAGGGTCTCCAGGGTAATGTGGGGATCCTATGATCCAGTGTCGACGAAAATTTTTCTGTCATTACCGAGAAGGGACTGTAGACTTCTGGTAGGCTTTTTGACGGGTCATTGTTGGACTGCGGTACACGCCCGTAGGGCGGGGCGGTTGAACAGTGACAACTGTAGATTCTGTGGGGTACCAGGGGAAAAGGAGACAGTGGAGCATTTAGTCTGCTACTGTCCGGCACTCGTGCGCTCCAGGGCGAACTGTCTGGGAGATCATTACCTCCAAGGTCTTGGGGAAGTCTCCGGAATTGGGTTAATGAGACTCCTGGCATTCGTCAAGAGAGTGTGGGGTACTCTGAGTACCATTACATCGGAATGACCTTTTTCTAATATTCTTCTGTGGACTATCGCACATCGTGGTAACGCTAAGGACCTATTTGGTCTATGCGGGGTCTTTGTGACCGGCCACTTTAACCTAACCTATCCTAAGGTTACATTGGCAGCTGTGATCGAGCACAGTTCACGTGGATACAGCAGTTAGTTTCTCCCTATGTTACTCGGCTGCTGATGTTCCCACTCAGTCATCCGGTTGATTCAATGAAGAAGTGAATCCTATTCATATGACTGGAAATAAGATGAAACTTGTTTGCGATAATCTACTTACTACTCGCGAGCGAAACACCTACATATATCATATGTTGAACCGATCTGATTCAAGGTGGTGCCTGTATGCGCCAACGAGTCAGCCATACAGTTTTCATGTTTGCCTCTATGTTCAGAGACTTATATACATCTGTAAATTTTCGATGTGATAAACAGATTATACAGAGATATTTTGGTCGCTTTACTATCAGTTGTAATGTGAATATCCCTGCCAGATATCTCACCACACCCGGTGTGTTTCGCGGATGTGTAGATGGTCACTATCTCGGCCTAAATGACATTGTACTGCTCTGGCAGCCTTAGAGTAATGCTCCAGTTCAACTGCTCAGAGTTAATGCCAGAACCGACACCATACCGTGTTTTAAACCCGTCAGTAAATATCTATATCGCATTCGCAGGAATTTGAAGGTCATCGTAGTAAACTGTGTCAGAGAATTCATGAGCTCAACACAGACGTCAAAAAAGGAAAAATAGCGACGGCACTATCTCTGCATGTAAAAGAGTGCAATCACAACATGAACTTCGACAATATAAAAATATTAGACAGAGAGCGGAGAGAGAACAAACGTTATACTCTCGAAAGCTTACGAATCCAAGAGAAAATCAAAAATACAATGAACACGAAAGAAGACAAGGACAATACAAAACTGCAATACTCCGCTGCAATAGTTAATGATTATAATTAGTTAGAGTTCTGTGATATTTACATTAAGTTTGACTCTTATTCGGTGTTTGTGTTGTATTTTACTTATTAATTATTTATTTATTTCTGTGTCGTGTAGTCCAGTTTTTAATATTAAATAGTTGAACAGTGCAATACAAATGTAAACCCTAATTTGTAAGTTAAGCTGTGACATTATTAAAGTTCTAAAATTTATTATAATTACTATCTAATTGTCTAGATTTTTATGGAATAAAAATAACCCCTGATGAAGTTCGAAAAAAGCGAACGAAACGTTGGGAATAGGAAATAAATTAACCATAAATGTTTTTTAGTTACATTTGGTAAAAAAACGATTGATCACATTAGCCCGTGAGGAAAACAAAAAACCTCAATAATAAAAATATTAAAAAACACTTAATTGACAACATCTTTTGTAAGTTGTTGTTGTTTTTATTTTGTTTTTCCTAACCTACTTACAACTACAATTAATGTTGAGAGAATTTCAACTAATTGTAGTGGGGAATGTAAGATGAGATAAACCCACTGTTGTTTATTGTTGATGTGTTTTGTTCAAGCTTTGATATTGTTACAAGTAGAACAGCCCTGGCAACTGTCAGATATGGCGATTTCTCGCCAAACGTGGCGATTTTGAAACGTGTTTGGCGATGGGATTTCCCATTTGGCGACTGGCGACTTTTATGGCGATTTCTGATATAACTGGCGATTAACTTGGCTATTTTTACCATTTATATTATAGCGGCGATTTTGTTTAACAACCTGACATTTTTTGTTATTATTATTAATATAAAAAAAACATATTAAGTGAATTTTATATTCAGTCACCATTTAATTCTAATAGTATGTAGGTCAAAACTCCAGCATTGAAATCGGTGAGGCTGAAGTGTACGATCTTATAGACTTGTGTACTTAATTTAAGTTTTTAACTGAATACATTTTATGTTATTTAAAAAAAAATTACAGAAACAAAACAAAATTTATTTCGGCGACCTTTTTGTATTTTTTCTCAGTTTTTGGCGATTTTTGACTGAAAAATTATACTAGCGTTTTTTGTATGCAAAATTTAATTAAAAAAAAAAAGAAAATTTTACAAAAACTGAACAAAATCGTCGTTTGGCGATTTTTGGCGATTTCTGACATCCGGTTTGGCGATGGAGCTCAAAAAAATCTGACAACCCTGACTGTTGCTATAATTCTTATACGTTTAACAGTTTTATTTGGTTTAATATCTTTAGTTTGTCTAAAATCTTTATGGATGAAGTTTCCTGATGATCTGGCCTAAGCAACCAGTGAAATGCATAGGAATAGCTTATCCATCAACAATAAATTTCAAGTGTTTTTGTCAAGAATAAAAACTGGGAATTAAGCACGAATAGCAAAATCTTTTGAAATTAAAATTTTGTATTCCCAAAAATTGAAATTACTTTTTGATAATATTAAAAAATGTTAACATTGAAGCCAGGATTAAGTGTTGGCTCAGGTTTGATTTAATCAACGTCCAAGAGCTAATCTATCTTATACAGGATTTAAGCATGGCCGATGTTTAATCCCTCCATACTCTAGTGGCCCTTAGTCTTACCGCTGTGTTCGCAGCTAAGTTTAAGATCCTAAGCAATGCCTTAGAAGGGGTTACCTGCTCCGCTATGGCCAACATTGTCATTATACGTTGAAACTTAGTTTGATGATTCTTCACCTTGAGCTACACCGTAGAATATAATGGGTTTATAACCAGTATACATTCCTTGAGTTGATTTCCCAGTTTAGGCCATTGGCCCTTTTACAGCAATACAATGCAGTTGCCGTCTTAGTAGCCCTGGAAATGGTGTTTATCTGTCAGTTCAGTTTGCCGTATAATATAAGTCAAAGGTATTTGGCATAATCGTATAGTTTCAGTGAGACCCCATTGCGAATTTGGGAATTTTGTATCTCCTAGTGAAAAGTCCCAGCAGGATTGACTTCCAGCCCACATCCCTGCAACCATTTTAGTAGGACATCAATAGCCACAACTGCCACGTCATCCGCATGTTACCAATCTGCAACACGTCCTTTCCATGACTTTGAGCAGGGAATTGATATTCAGATTACAGAGTAATAGTTGCGGTTCAACTCCTTGTACGGTAACCCTAGTTAGAACTCTGGAAATGTTAGAGGCGCTCAAGTTAGATTCGATACGCTGAAAGTGAAAAATACTGCTGACAAATTGGATGATCGCTGGGTCGATCTCAAAAAGTCTAATAGAGTTAATAACCGTTTCAGGCTTAACGTTGTTGAAAGCTCCCTTGATATCCAGGAAAGTAACTTAAGTGGACCTATTCTTCGTATTGGTGTCTTGAGCCCCTGACAAGAAATCATGTCCTAGCGATGTTATTATATGAGTATTCATAATCCTCATCAGTGTTTTCAGTAGTGTTTTCAAATCTGAGAAGCTTTCCACAACCCTGCATAACTTCCTCTATGACACTTGTGGGTCTTCCTAAAAAGATTTTTGAATCCATTCACTGAGGACTTGTAATTATGCCAAACACCATTAGGTTTCGCCTCATAAAATAGTTTCCTGATTTCCTTGCGGTTTTCAGCAATTTCCGCCTTCCACCATATAGGATAAGCCTTGCCCTTCCTGCTCAATTAATACATACGTAAGTGGCTCCATTTCGGAGTCAAGCGTGGACCCACTGCCCCTGAGATTCGGGTACGCTGGCAGTTTATCTTTGGGTATACCAGCAATATAGGCCATTAAGTCTAAAGGACAAAATTTAAATCAGTGTACCTGTGATCAAAGAAGGAGCAGTCCTTTGACATCTTCCAATCCCTAATCATATCTGAGAACCCATCGCCAATAAGCGTAATATCAAGAGCCTCTCTTCTGTGAGGCGCAGTTAAGGTGGGTTCATTACCCCAATTAGCTACTGTTAGTTGACTTTCTGCAATGAAGTTTAAAAGATACTCCCCGCGTAGATTGATATCCGCGTGATGTGCATTATCGTCAGCACATATAATTAAGGGGATATTGTGCCAATTGGCATATTACATCGCCTTCCTAGTCGAGGAGTTCGGAGGATCCGCACTGTGGCCGTGTATAATGGTTCTTGGATATATACAAGCTCCGCCGCGCCTGAAGGGCAACTAAAAGCCGGGACTAAAAAGTCTAAACAAAATAAGTAAGTACAATACTTATAAGTTGAAAGCCTTTATTAAATACCCTCATTACGTTAAACAGGTGGGATACAATTGAAAATTATAAACCGAAATAAAATTAATGGGTACCGCCTGGTACTAAACTTTGGCTTTCAGATCATTTTATAGTCTGTTAAACCGAAGTAGTTGTGAAAGTAATTTACATGAGTATCTGCCATATGGCCTCATCTCATGGTGGATCTCAGTCACTGGGTGACAAACAATGCGTTTGCCAAACGCCAATAAGTGTGAGACCCTTGTTGCTGGAGCTATCTTACCTCCGCTGCTTTTCGAAATTTGCTAGAAGCTTTTGTAGATTAGCAACAGCGCCTAGAGAAGATACTCCATCGGGCTGACCTTTCATACAAGTGGTGAAATTTCCGCCCTTTAGCGGAATTCACCTTCAACCACCATTAGCGGGGGCTACTGATTCCCGTGCAACCATGTATTATCTCTGTTCAGCCGCGATCACAGAAGATCGTAAAAATATTCTGAAACAACGTCAATTTACGATTTTTGCCGAATCCCAGAGGACACAACACAAAAAGATGATCCCTACATAGCCCTGGGGGTAAACCAAAGAAGCGTTTACCTTGTTTATAGTTTATTTTAATTTTGCTTTCTAATCTTTGTTGCCTTTTGATTGCATTTGTATTTCTTGAAGCCGGGTTCTAAAATTTTTTAATTACATATTTGTTTTACTTAAAAGTTTTTATTTAAGATTTAAGTAGTTATTTTATTGTTTAACAACAAATTTAGAAACTGCATTTGGAGCGAAAGGCTTTCCTGCCAAAATGACCAGCAAACACGATATTTGTTACTATTTAAAAATTGACAATCAAGTGGTGATAGGCAAATTTTTTGTTAAAAAATTAGTCATAATCCTAATGTACATACGAATACCTTTTTAAGCAATTTTTCCTTGGGTATGAAAGCATTATGAATTATACTCTATTAAAATTTTAATTACTCATATACTGTTTGTCTTCCAATTTAAGTTGCCATCATGTTTAAGCTATAAACTATGAGCAACAAAAGTAAGTCAACTTCAGCGAAAACTTTGTATTTAATTTTATTACAATAAACATGTAGGCATTTTAAATTGTTCACGATTAAAGCCAAGAATGGATTTCATATCGATTAAACTGCGATTAAATGCGTTAAGCTTTGAAGTTATTTTAGTAGTGACAGTTTTATTGCAGTAAAACGAAAAACAAAGTTATCCTGGATGTTGACTCACTTTTAACGCTATGTGTATGTAGCTATTTCCATTTTGTTTCAAACACATTTTAATTTTAGTGGTACTAATTGAAAGGAGTCATCATATTTTGATGAGTTTGTGGGTTTTAACCGATTAATGGTTAACCGAATGAATACTCCAGTACACAGCATCCCACAAAATGTGGGCGGGATCGAAGAAGTGAGCGTGGTACCTCCCGTACAAAAAATATCAAAAATTGTATAAAAACCTGATTTTTTGGACTGTTATATGACAAATGGTTATCCCTTGTATATCAAAAGATCGGAAATCTTTAGTAAAAAATATTTTCTAAAAAACTCGGAAAAATAGGTTCAGATACGAAAAAGTTATGACCAAAATAATAATTTTTTTTTTAAATACCCACTTTCGGGAACCATAGATCTTCCCGAGTCCAGGATTTATAACCCAACTAACTGGCAAATTTCTTCTTAAACACGTCGGTATATAAATCTGTCAAGTCGATTTAAAAATGGCTGAGTTATAATCAAAATACTGAAATCCCAAATATTACTCTTTTTATACCTCAGTTGGAAAAGGGTATATATAAGCTTGTCATTCCGTTTGTAATTTCTACAATATTGATCTTGGACCCTTTAAAGTATATATATTCTGGGTCCTTATGAGCAGAGAACTTGATTTAATCATGTGAAAATATTTACCAGTTTTCGCTTTTTAAATTGAAATTATAATGAAGTTTTTAGTATTGTAAATATGTATGTATATGTAAAAAATATTTTGTTTTTGTCTAGCTGCTCTGTGTTCTGCTCGCAAAATGGTAAAGGGTATATAAGATTCGGCACAGCCAAATATAGAACTCTTACTTGTTTTTTGCAAAAATTAATTTAAAAAAATTAAAAAAAAGTGTTAAATGTGAATATATTATCTTAATAGCAACACTCCAGGCAATTAAGAAAACGAAAACAGTTGGCAATACTGACGGTCTGTAAAGCTGAAGGTCCATGCCACACGTTTTCGCCTCTACGCAGTGCATGCTTTTCTTGCCTTACTTACTTTTTACGTTTTAAGTTACATGCAACGCTTTTAACGCAGCAGCAGCACAAGTAAAAATAAAATTTAATATGTCAAAATCAGCTGATTTGTTCGAACGCTGCTTGTGACGCTTACAAAAGTAGAAAGTAAACCTACTTTTCGCCTGAAGGCATCTACGCTTTTGTGCATGTTACTTACTACGTATAACTACACAGATTCTACTTTTTTGACGACTGCGTATGCTGCGAAAAAGCGAGTATGCCATTCATTTTTATTTTAAGCTTTAATCAAGAGGATCAAAATTATATATTGAATCAATAAAAATCTGAATATTGAAAATAAATCAAATAAAACAAAATGTATACGTAAAGGTAAGTTTACTGAACAGAACGCACCAACTTCCCTTCTCAATTAACCCGATCAGGTGCGCTTGTCATTATTAAGAAGTTAATTCTATATTATTAAACAAACTAAAAAGTGGGTAATTTTTGACCCCACGTTTAACCCTTTTAAACTGGACCAGAAACGATAAGCTCGAGCAGGTTGGCCTTTTTTTAGTTTTCTCTATCATCTGTGTAAATATCCACGAAATCACTAATTTCAGTTGGGATACCTTCCATTTTAGTGGGCGTAGCGTGCAGGCGTGGTCCAATTGACAATTTTTTTTTTAATCTTTTTATATGCCATGGCCATTAAATGTGTAGAAACTAAAAGCTCTGACATGATTTTTTTAATTTATGCAACAAAAAAAAAAAAAATCGATTTGGAACCATAGTGCAGTGCACGAAGGCAATTTGCATGCATAGATCGTAATTATGGGAGATAGCATTTTAAACCCTGCACTTAAGCAGCGTAATACCCCACTGATGCCCAAGGATGTTATGACACTTTCAAAAGTGTCATAATGCTCATAGTTTGGGATAGTATAAAAATTCTGATTTTTTTAATCTTTAATTTCAGAATACTAGATATCGAAGTCCCGAGTTTTGAAGTTCTAAATTTAAAAATCCTGAATTTAGAAGCTATAGTTGTTAGCAAAGCTGGGTTTGTTATACCATTGAGAAGAAAACCCTTGCTTCCAGCTAAAGGCCGGCAATGCGGAGAGGCCTTAGTTAATGAAGCCGGTGTTTGTTATACCATAGAGGAAACATTTTAAGGGCCGATGTTGAATGTGAACCACATCTCAACGTAAAGTTTTTTTC
This sequence comes from Pollenia angustigena, assembly GCA_930367215.1. Lineage (NCBI taxonomy): Eukaryota > Metazoa > Arthropoda > Insecta > Diptera > Polleniidae > Pollenia > Pollenia angustigena. Next base: position 49,221,166 of record OV884058.1, read on the forward strand.
TGCATTTCATTTGTCATTTCTCAATTTCAGAACCATGGAAATGGGCGTTCAAATAAAAATGCATACTTCGTGATGCAGTGATGAGGCACGTTTTCACCTCAGTGTCATTCTTGTTGTTTGTTTTCATTGCTGTAATTCAGCGCGAATTAATAATAGCAAGTAAAAATTTGCGGCAAAAAACAGTGTGTGTATAGCGGCTGTTACATGTCTTTATAGCTGTATTTTATATAATAATAATATCGATATTGATATTTTTCCTATCGATATTTTCTATATTTTAAGACTATCGACAATATCGATAGTTTCCCAGCACTAGGTCAGGCAGTTACTGTGAATGGTACATAAACGGCATAGAACCTCAATTTTTCCTCAGCGTCATCGAAAATTTGGATCATCGGATGGAGGCGCCGAGGTCGCGGCGGCTATTTGGCCGATATTTTGTTCCATACATAATTGAATTATACCAATATTATCATAATAAAAAGAAATGGCAATAATTTCCTTAATAATTTGTGTTTTATTCAAAATCAACATCTGCTCTTAAAATTTATGACAAACATCGGCTTCGCTAACTAAAGACAGAGGACGATTAAGAAAGCAATTTTGCTTTGTTGAACCGATGCACCTGTTTTAAAAGTTTTAATATCAAATCAAAGAGAAAAGTAGGTATTTTATTTTTTTTTCATAGTGGGCATAACAAATAAGAAATCATACATCGGTAGTGTACATATACAAAAGCTTTTTAATGGGCTTCAAAGCTGTAGCGCATTATTATTAGAGTTATAAAACGTGTAAATTTGTATAAGAGATTTTATTATTCAAGATTATACTACAAAAATAATATTTACTTAAAACGTAATTTTGAAAAAGTTAAAAATCCCATATTTTAAAAACGTGGCTTCTTATTTTTTTTTGTAAAGCCTGCTTTTAAAACACCAAAGTCTATACAAAAAGTGTATTTTGAAGCGTGCCAATGACTTTTTGGCTGAAGTATATTGCTTGTTATCTTTCTGCAAAAACGGGCTATTTAATTGCGATCAGTTCGATGACATTCAAATTTCAGTCTCGTGTGAGTAAAAATTGATTAATTTTAATAAAGTTGACATTTTGTAATTATGTATATTAACGAATTTGTAAAACTGTTATCTGATAATTGACAAATGCCATAATCATAATTATTTGATTAAGGTCCAAATTTACAGTTATTTGTTAGCTTATAGCAATGGTTTAAAAAAAGAAATATAATTTCGAGCTTTTTGTTAACCATTAGTTAAACTATCAAATTGTATTGGTTAACCATTAATTAGACAACAGCTCACCCGTTAAAAAATTACATATTTACATTTTTTTTTGTAGAAAATTAATATTATAAATTGTACACAGACGCTTCTAAGCATTTTCTTTTTGTATAGCAGTTACACCCTGCAGATAACGAGACTAGTCCATACATGCATGAAAAGAGTAGTCCTTAAAGGAGTAGGAGTACTCCAAAACTACTCTAAATATATATGGGTAAAAGGTGGTCCAATTAACATTACGATGCCCTAGGAGGGGACCATATAACCCAAAGAAGTAGTCCCTTAACAACTCCATGGAGTACTAACGTGGGTTAGTTTTAAAACTACTCCACGTTACTACAGTATGGAGTACACTTAAGGGGTAGTTTAAGCATTTTTCTTTTTCATTGTTTACTAATCGCCTTTTATGGTGTGTACTGTAGTCTATTATTAATTATATTTACTTTGGATTTTTAATTTTTTTTACCTTTTTTCCATAATTTTCACAAACTTTTACTTTTAAATAAACAATTATTAATGGACAACATCAGGACTATCAATGTGTAATACTGTAAACTATAGAAAAGTATACATCATGCAGTTGTTGGCAGCACTGCATGTTAATTTCTTATAATATGGTCCATACTACAGTACATTGGACCATGTTGTAAGGAGTTCATTTAAGCCACAATGGACTACGTTGTCCAATATTATCTGTAGGGCACTGACTTTTTTTTTGTTTTCTATGACATTGCGGTATTTTTTGAAAGCATTGAAATTTAGTTTTTTGATAGAGTTGCCAGCTTCTGTTCTGATGAAAATTTTTAGTTGATCAATTTTCTGTAAATATGAAATGCTAGTTAGCCAATAGTAATCATTTTAGTTTACTAATAATGAGCTAATGACCGTTAATTTAGGCCTTAATAATTTTTTGTGAATAACATATTTATTGTCTCACTTTTTACGATCGTGTCTATTCTTATTTTGCTTGCCTTTTTATTAGCGATATTGTCAGGTCTTATCACATTTTATTTTAAGTGTTCAGAAATAATAATTTATTTCTTGTTATAAACCTCAATTATTTTCTCTTAAAAAATCGGTTCATTTAAGACTGGCCTTAAAATGAATTAATTTGTTGTTTTTGATTATTTAAATTCGCAAGGTAAAAAGTTCATTAAAATTTTAATTGAAATGATTACGTTATTTGTTTGAGAAACGAATACAAGTTTCATGATCTACAAAAACACACATTCGTTTAGCAAATGATGGATGGTTGGCATATACATAAATTCATAAATCACATTTATAAGATTGATTATTAATCGCACTTATGTTTAGACAGATCATCACCCAATAAGCAAAAAAAAAAAAAAAAAAAAAAAAAACTACAAAGCATACAATGCACAGTGGGGCCAAAGACAAAAAAAGTAATCTTAAGCAATATGTGAGGATTTGTTAAAGCGGACTTAAGCTTATGGAATAATAACTTTAAAAATTTACTATCTAATCTGCAATTGGTCCTAATATGCACTGTAAGAAAATTATCTGCAATCTTAGGACCATTTTTGGACTTTATATAAAATCCCCCTGTAAGCAATAAAAATATATTTTATTTCTACCTTCACTTTTCAAATCGGTCCCAGTGTGCAACGTGAATACACGGTACTATGTGTAGTAATGTAGAGAATAAATTATAAATATTGCAATTTAAAATTCTTATCATCAACAAACAATTGAACAAAAAGAGAAAAAAAAATAAAAATAATTTTATGATAGGTTCTTAACTATCAACCAACTGCCAAACTGACAGACGGCGAGACTATCGTATTAATGAGTCAAATTGCCTTTGAGTAATAAATGCAAATAGTGAGAACAAGTACAGCCGTTTCATTGATTGTTTAAAAACGGTTTATGAGTGAAATGTTTGATTTGTTAAATTTTTAACAAAATGTTCTAATGTAATTCTCATTAAAGAGAAACACAGTAAAATACTGATTATACGTTTCGATATAATAACTTCAAACTTAAATTGAAAATAGGGAACGTTTGTAAATGCATAAAAGCTGTATATCACTGCTGCAGTGATTAAAAATTTTGTTGCTGATGCGTGATGCAAAAGATACCCGTATTGCCCTATATAAAACGAAGCGTTACCACCCCATTGCATTTTTGTCAAAACGCGAACTAGCACGAATTTCAAAAAAAGCTGAGACACGTATTAAATTAAATCGACTAAAGAATAAAATATGTTAATTTGGCACTTTTATTACAAACAACCCCGAACTAAAAATTCAAAAACCGTTATTTTTACAGAAAATCCTTAAAAAAAAGAACATGGATGATCGTCATTGGACAAATTGTATATACAGTTGGACGCGCCTTAAAAAAACCTTTCTTACGATACCCAATTTGTATATGTTGGTAAGGGAACAGATTCACAAATGAACAAAACATGCAAAAATAGACCGTTTTTCAAACTGGTCCATCATCTTAAAAAAGTCCAAGGTTCATTTTAAGGAGGATACATCGAGCACTTTATTGGTGAGTCGCTCTAATATATACCCTTCCCCATGGTCGATTTCATTAATTTTGAAAACCAAACAATTTTATACACTGAGAATTTTTGTTCTCAGTTTTAACAAGCTATGTAGTTTGTTTTATATGAACCCCATCGCGCATAAGCCCCACACTCGGTAGGACACTTATATGGCGGCCGGCAGCCGTATTCTGTAATTCGCTTAGTAAATCTCGATCTATAAAATGCCTTCGAGAATACAAAATTTAAAAATATAAGCGATGACATTAAAAGCTAAAATTACGGCGAATTTTTATGGCATTGCCAAATTTAGCAATGCACGTTACAGAATTGCATTCGTAGCCGAAAATTGCTAAATCAACTTTATAGATTTTTGGCGATAGAGATTTAGCTTTTGCGAATTATAAAATACGGCTGCAGGTTACATTTCGGGAGGAACAGTTTGTTATTTGTCTATAACTAGGCCATTTATGGACCGATTATGTTAATTTTAAGTAGGTATTTTAATAAGTTTGTTAAGATGAAATTTAAAAAAATTAGTTCATTAATTGTAAGAGGACTTCGAAAAATTAAGGTTTGTGGACACAAATTTAAGATTAATCGGAAAAATTGGAAGCAGTCGTGATATTTTGCTTATATCTCATTCATTCATGGAACCATCTGGCAGATTTCAGTAGGACGTCGTTAAGTCAACTTTGCTACTCAGAAAGATCCAAAATATATATAATTTACATGCTCTCAGATCAATATTGTAGATATTAGAAAAATCTTCGGTGAAGGGTACTAAAAAAATATTGAATCAAACAAGGAAGTTGAAGCTTATAGGAAAAATGTTTAGACAATCCAAAATGCCTTTCCGGAATTAGCGTTTTGGTTTTATAAAACTTCAACAAGTAGTGTTATGTTAGCAGAATTATTATCTTTACAAAAGGTTTTTATTATGCTTTTCCTACTTTTAAATTTCAATAACTTATTATTAGGCCTTAATGTATGGAATTTAACATCGTGCAAATGTTCGCCGCGGCTCTACAGGGTGGCGTGCATCCGAAATTCAGTTTAAGATTATTCTAGCGCATAAGTCGGGCAGAGTTCCAACAATGGCATGGGTTATGTTGGTTTTAAGGCACACTGCCTTTAGAAACCCCATAATTAAACCGCACGATCTCGGTTGCCAGTTCACATTACCACCACATGAAATGATCATGCTCTTTGTGGCACGAAGCGCCGTTAAGTTGACATGCCGTCAATGTCCATACCATTAAATTTAGGTCAAAAGAAATTGGTAAGCATCAACTTTTAGCGCTCGTCATTGACAGAAATATCCTGGCTAACGTAAGTCTCAAAAAAATATGGATGACAAGCCAAAATCCCGGCCAAAAAGTTACTTTTTGGGTATGCCTTGGGCACTCTTGGATCTCATGTGTATTGGTATCGACCAAAATTAGACAAATTCGTTCGTTGACGTACTCATTTATCCAGACATGAGTCTCATTGGGGATTGGTGTCGACCAAAATTCGACAATTTCGTTCGCTGACATACACATTTATTCGTATTGGTGCCCGAACACGTGTTGTTAAACACTTTATCCGCCGAGGGTGATTTGGCAAAACAGACTTACATGATATATGACATGCATCGACAAAGGTAGCTTAATCAATATGACCGACCGCTAACAACTGTCAAAGTTCGGAAGTTATTTAATATAAAACTTAAATATTAAAAATTGGTCTTATCTACTAAGTCGATCTCAGGTGGATGAACTTGGAATGGGATATTCTCGATACATAAGATATCGTTTCCCAATCGCTTTCCCTAAAAAAGGCCATAACATGCTCGGAGGCAACCATAATATGGTTGTGGCTTCTTAATGGAGGACTTATTTAACCATAACATGGTTTTCGGTGACTATAATATGGTTGTATTAAACATTATCCCCCGTATTCATAAACGATTATTAAATTTAACAAACGTTGATTAAGACAAATTTTCATACTAAATTAGTTTTGTAAACCTTTAGTAAATTTAAAAAATGTTTATGAATACAGGCATATACGTTAGTTTAAAATATTTTTTAAAAGTAGTTTGGTTGGACGTAAGCATATATAAACATGTTGTTTTCTCTGGGTGTGTATCGATTCCTATAAAATTTAGTAAGATGATTAGATTGCATATAAATAACACCTATTTCCAGATAGAAGCTTGTATGGGGGCCATATCAAATTATAGACCGATTCTCACCATTTTCAACATGGACGGCCAGCCAATCAGGCTGGCAGCTAGACGGATGGACATCGTTAGATCGATTCAAAAAGAGATTCTGAATTGATTGGTATACTAAGCACGAAAAAGCACATCAGCACAAGCGCATAATACCCTCACTACTTTTGTGGTATGAGTGTAAAAAGATTGATTCTAATTTAATTTTATTTTAAAATCATTAAGTTATTGGTCTTTAACTCAATTTATCCATATTCTACTGTTTGTTTAGAAGTATTTTTTGGTTGGTAACTTGGTTTTTTGTTTGTTTTATTATTTTTTAGCAACTCAAACATATCTAACAGATCGTTAACAAAAGATTAGCGCTATGTTTATAATTAAATAAGAGAACGTCATATTATTATTTTTATTCTTACGGGTACAAGTTCTTTTCTGTATTCGAATGCAAGCGGATTTGTATTATGCGGGTAACAAAAAATAATCACTTTACAATTACAGAACAACATAAATAAAGCGAGATCCTTTTCTTTAAAATAATTTAAATTGAATAAATAAACAAAAAGAAAACATATGTATAATAAAAATACGTATAGAATAAAGTAAAAAAATACTGAAACGGGTAGATAGCGAGTTTAAAGAATTTTTAAATCACACAACATTCGTAGACCTCAAGTTAATCGGTCGTTGAAGTATTTTTTTTTATAAAAAAAAATAACTAGCAATTGAAGTCAAGTAATTCACTAACCAAATTAAACATTATAAAAAAATAAATAAATAAAAACTTGTGAAAATGAGTGGTGGTGGTAATAAAATTAACACTTTAAAGTGTGGCAACACCTTACAAACGTTGTACGTTACACCCAAAGAAATTGAAGAAATCCGTCTTAATTTAGAGGACGATTGGAAAGTTTTACGTTCAATTTATGACTTGCTGAAAGATGAGAAAGCATTTTGTTTTAATAAAAACGATTGGAATGAGAAAATTGTGCAGTTTGTCCAGCCTGCTGATTTAAAGGTAAGTTTTCCTTTTGTTTAACGTTTTTTTTTTGGTTGTATTTTTTTGTTGCTGCCTGCTTAAAACTTCTTTTTTGGTATTTCACACAACATGACACTTAATATTTGATTTTTCTTTTCATTGGACGAGATTTTCTTGTAGCTTTCCATTTTTTAATGATTTTTTTTTGCACCTTTGAGTTGTATCGAATGACTTGGAAACTACTTTTGCTTCAAGGGTTTTTATGCAGTAGTTTTCATTAGAAAATCAGACAAGTTTTTGACTATTTTAAGTGTTACATTTTAGAGTTATTTTGAAACAAAGTTAACGTTTAAGGCTTGAGTTATTTTCAGTTATTTTCAAACCAGCTTACAAATCAAATATATACCGACGCGACAATTTTATCCGCGTCACTGTCTTCTTTAACATTTGTGGAACTCTGTTTGATTAATAATTGCAAATATGTATGTTTTTAGCCAGTTTTTTCCCTCTGAACATTTTTGAATTTTGAGTTGTGACTGTTTATGATTTAGTGTGCAATATGTACTAATCGATCCGGATTCAATTATTAAATTCTTATTTGCATTTTTAAGATATCAGAGCGAAGCTTATTGAAAATGAGTTTATGATTTCACCAAGCACCCATACAAATAATCTGCTGAAGTAGTCATGTTATAACACTCTTTTATAAATCATATTTTATAGTGATGTGTGATGAGCACTGCTTTGCTTAATATATAAGTCCAACATAAAATAACTATTTAGCAAAAGGTTCTTCAAATTGTCCATACGTAAATTGAAGGCCCATGAAGCACAAACAAATTAATGTTCCTGCTGACTACATTGCTATATGTAAGTTCAATACCCTTTTCTACAAACTTTCCCAAATATAAGCCTATTGTTGGGCTGACTGTCTACATACAGTCAGTATTCCCCATTTTCGAGTTCATTCTCAGCAACTCATCGGCTATTTCATTACCGGTGATGGTGCAGTGACCTGGTACCCAGCATAGCCTCAAACCATACTCCCCTTAGATTTACCTTAGAGCTCTTCTATAATCATTCTCTAACTATTCACAAAACAGCCTATCAAGACCCTAAAAGCTATATGGCTGCCCATATATATAGTTAACTGCGAGCCCCCAGCAATGCTACTCCTTATCAATTCTACGGCCTTCAAAATCCCTGGAACCTCAGCCAAAAATACACTGCAGTCGCCAGGAAGCATATATGACCAGAGTTGGGCAAAATACATGGTTTGAGGTATTCAGGTTATGTATTTAAAATCTGTATATATAAAACAGGATGTGTGTATGTATGTGTGTAACGTATGGACTCCAAAACGGCTGGGCCGATTTTGATGAAATTTTCAGGGAATCTTCAAAATATTCAGGCGGGTGACACTGTGGAGTCTGATTTTTGATTTTCTGTCTGCGGGCGGAGGGGCGTGGCAAAATCCAATTTTCATATTGCACCACCAATGACATCTATATAATTTGGACGATTTTTTCTTTAAAATTATCGCCATGGTCCAACTTAGGTTTTTACGGAAAAATAAAATTTTGCCCCGCCCACTTTTTTCGAATTACCTAAAATCAGAAAACGGCTCCATCGATTTGACAAATTTTTCTTGCAAATGTTCGCATTAATCCATTTTAAGTTTTCATCGAAAGAAAAATTTACCACGCCTACTTTTACGCCCACTTTTTCTATTAAGCGCATAACTTGAGAACGGCTTGACCGATTTGGACGATTTTTTCTTTAAAATCATCGCCATGGTCCAACTTAGGTGTTTACGGACAGAAAATTTTGCCCCTTTAGTTTAACCCCCACTTTTTTCGATTTACCTTAAATCAGAAAACGGCTCCATCGATTTGACTTATTTTTCTTTCAAATGTTCGTATCTTTTTAATGGATTTTATAAATCGAACTCAAACATTTTTCCTAATTTTGACAGGACAACGTCAGTCGGGTCAGCTAGTACAAAATACTTACACATCTGTATGTATTTAAAATACAAAATACTTCCATTTATTGTATGTATTTCAAATACAAACCAAACCATTTTTATTCAAACCAAAAAATACTTTAGAAAAAACTTATTAACTTGTTTAGTTTGTTTCCTTTCATAAATATCAGATTTTTGAATGCAGTATCAGACAAACAGTTTCTTGTTAGAGAATAAATAAAACCTGCTGAAGAAAATAATCTTTCTACAGGTCCTGATGAGCACAAACTTGTATTAAATTCTATGAATACTCTTTTTATATTTGGATTGCTGTCAAGAGTGATAATGCCTTTATTCTTGTCACTGAGGAAACTGACAAATTCCAACTCCAAATTTAATGTCCTAGATTCACCATCATCCCTATCTACGAAAACAACAAAATCATCGTCTTCTTTACTGGTTCTTTACTTCTGATATTTCCAGGTATCATTTTAAGTTTTTGTAATTTTCCTCCAGAGTATAAATTGCAAGATTTTGGATTCTTTGCCTTTCTTCGGCCGTGATATTTCCTGGATGATAACAAGAGGCCAAAATAGCTCTATTTATTTCCGTTGATAGTCGAATTATTTTTCCAAGCTCTCTTTTAGTAGTAGTAGAATAGGACTTAAATGTCTTAAATTGTTTCCATTCAACCGTTTTAATCTTGTTCTAACAGACATTAAAGTCGGCAAAAGTTTTCCGTAATAACAGTGGTTACCCTAAAGGTTATCTAAAGCAGTGGCAATAGGTGTCAAAACTACAATAAACTCCTCTAAATATACCAGTTCTATAGCCGCGAAAGTGCTCACCTTACTTAACTTACCAAATAATTAATTTAATTTGGATTTACTTATCATAAGTTGGGATATAGAATCATATAGAGAGTTCCATCTGCAGAAATCTTTTATAAAGTTTTTAAAATACAAAATACTGCCACTATGGATTTAAAATACAAAATACAAACTACTTCTATTTATTGTATGTATTTAAAATACAAAACACTAAATACTTGCACGTCATGTATTTAAAATACAAAGACAAAATACGTTTTTGTATTTTAAGTACGTATTTCAAATACTGCCCAGCCCTGTATATGACCTTCTAATATCCAAAAACAATTAATGTTGAGAGAATTTCAACTAATTGTAGTGGGGAATGTAAGATGAGATAAACCCACTGTTTATTGTTGATGTGTTTTGTTTAAACTTTGATATTATTACAAGTAGAACTGTTGCTATAAGTCTTATACGTTTAACAGTTTTATTTGGTTTAATATCTTTAGTTTTTCTAAAATCTTTATGGATGAAGTTTCCTGATGATCTGGCCTAAGCAACCAGTGAAATGCGCATAGGAATAGCTTATCCCATCAAAAATAAATTTCAAGTGTTTTTATCAAGAATAAAAACTGGGAATTAATTACGAATAACAAAATCTTTTGAAACCTTCTAATATCTATATCATCAAGGCACCAAATCCCTGATATTAACGGCCCCGAGCTGGCAGGCTCTCCCTTGATGGTAATTCAACCCTCGGCAAATGCTCAAAGTCGACCCTATTGCCCTCATACACAGAGATGCCCATGTGCTAAAAAATGTTTGGGATGATCGGCATATAACTAAAAATATATGAAGGGTATCAAAGATTCGGCAGAGATGAATATAGCACTTTTACTTTTTTTCAAAGTACCGCACAATTATATTGATCCAATTTCTGAAAATCGCATGAGAAAACAAGTTAGAGTGCTATATTCGGCTGTGCCGAATCTTTGATACCCTCCACCGACAGTTCGAATGTTTAAGGAGTAATATCTGTATGATGTCTATTTGTTATTATTATCTTATACTGTGAGGAGTTGTTATTAATTATGGTTTTAGGTGTACTAAACTGTTTTCCGGGAGTTGGGTTTCTCTGGGGCCTAGTGTAAATTATGTACCGATCTTCACGAAATTTCACAGTGTTATTTCTAGTCCTTTAAAACTGTGACGTACCAATTTCTGTTATGATAGCATTATTAATTATGGTTTTAGGTGTACTAAACCGGTTTCCGGGAGTAGGGTTTCTATGGGGCCTAGGGTAAATTATGTACCGATCTTCACGAAATTTCACAGTATCATTTATAGTCCTTTTTAACTGTGACGAGCGAAAATTTGTTATAATTGCATTATTTTTTACGGTTTTAGGCGTACTAAACTGTTTTCCGGTAGAAGAGTTTATATGGGCCTTAAGGTAAATTGTGGACCGATCGTCACGAAATTTCACAGTGTTATTTCTAGTCCTAAAAAAATGTGACGTACCAAATTTTGTTACGCTAGCGTTACTTTTTACGTTTTTAGGCGTACTAAGTTGTTTTCCGGGAGTTAAGTTTATATGGGGCCTATGGTAAATTATGAACCGATCTTCACGAAATTTCAAAGATTTATTTTTAGTTCTATAAAACTTTGATGTACCAAATTTTGTTATGATAGCATTATTTTTTACGTTTTTAGACGTACTAAGTTGTTTTCCGGAAGTAGGTTTTATATGGGGCCTATGGTAAATTATGGACCGATCTTCACGAAACTTAGTTTAATTTCTAGTCCTATGTAACTGTTACTTGCCAAAATTTGTAATGATAGCATTGTTAGTTAGGGTTTTAGGCTTAATATACTGTTTTCCGAGAGTAGGGCTTATATGGGGCCTAGGGTAAATTATTGATGGATCTTCACGAAATTTCACAGCGAGATTTCCAGTTGAATAAAACGAATTGTTGCGAAATCTTATATAATTCTGTGCATTTTTCCACCATTTATGTTAGTTTTTGTAACAAAATTATCAATTTTTTTTAGGTGGTGGTTCCACATTTTGATTCATAGCTCAGATCCTATTGAACCGATTTTGCTGAATTTCAATCCCAAACTGCTTAGGATAACTACAAGCAATTTGACACCAAGTTTGTTGATTTCTTTTGAGTTTTTCGAAAGTGAGCGTGTTTTCAACAGACGGACAGACGGACAGACAGACGGACATGGCTAAATCGACTTAAAATTACTCAAGGACCCAGAATATATATACTTTATAGGGTCTGAGATGAATAGTAAAAAAGTTTCACACGGAATGACAAACTGAATATACCCTCTTCACAACTAATTGTGGTGGAGGGTATAAAAAAGGTTCATATGACCAGACTAAGGTATACTCATTAGCGGATAGACATAAACACCATTTGTCCAATTCGTATGTACATATAAGCCATAATTTGTACATCTGCAGCCGTATTCCGTAATTCGCTAAAGCTAAATCTCGATCGCTAAAAATCTATAAAGTTGATTTAGCAATTTTTGGCTACAAAATACAATACAAATTTAATTTGCCGCAATTTAAGCTTTTAGTGTCATCGCAAAAAATTTAAAATTTTGTTTTCTTTAAGGAATTTTAGCGATCGAGATTTAGCTTTAGCTAAGCGAATTACAGAATACGGCAGCTGTACATTAAATTATTTTTGTTTTACATGAAGACAATTTTGACAAGTCGGGAATTTTTATAGAGCAGCATGTCTACAATCCCAAAGGAGTCTACCTTGTGTAAATAAACCTTGGGCTTGACTTAATTATGTCAAATGGTTTGTAATAGGCCTTTCCTCATGTATAAAAAACCACTTTCGATAAGTATTTTCTAAAAAGAATTTAAATTATCAAATTGTATGAGAATTGGTTGATCTATTTAACCCATATTTAACGTCCACAAAATTGTTTATAATAGCGTCATTGTCATGTTAACAACACTCGTGAATTTATTCAGTTTTCTTAGTTTAGTTTTCAAAATACCTCACCTAACAGCAACATACAATTAAACTTGGTGTAACTTTAATTTACACGCAGCACTGTTTTTTGTTGTCATGGATTTGCAATTAGAAATGTATGTCAAGTTTAGCTTTAACAAAAACTTTATACGTATTTCTTTAGCGGGCGTTGTTTTCACTTGAAATGTTCGAATAATCGTTGCTTGTGTCGAGCGACCCGTTCGTCCATCTGCTGCTCTTTGTCTGCCCCGTTGTGTTTTGTCAACATGTCAGTCAGCAAGTTGGTTGTTTAAAGTTTCTTGCTGTTTTTGTTTGTTTTGAAAACTACTTTAAATTAAGGGGTATTATAAGCAGGAGATCTGATTTGGAATCAATAACATTCGGCTATGTTCGTAAAATTGATTGAATAACGAATTTAATAAAATATATTTTTTATATTTCCATTAAAAAGAAGTCAGGATATGAAGGAAGGCGTTTTAGTTGTTTCAAATTAAATAAAGTTTACATAAGATACCCCGTTCTGAAGGTCTTTTTTTTAGCATAAAATGCAACTGCATTAAATCGATCAAACTTCTTATTTGTCAGTTTTCTTTCAACTGTGTGCGCTATTCAAAAAATGTGTTTTATTTTGTCTTGATATGTCCATGTTGGCTGTTGTGTTTTAAGTATCTTTGTCATCATCACAGTAACCACAAAATCTATCCGTATCTGTTGTACTCGTGTATTTAAAAGAGTGTATGTTTGTGTACTTGTTTATTTTTTGTTCTTGTTGTTGGTGTTGTTGCTATTGTTACAAGTATCTTTTGTATACAACAATTTCAAACTAAAATCTCATGTTGTGATAACTGTTCATGTGCACTTTTATGATTTAGCAGATTTTATTAAATTGTTTCGATGTTTTATTTTTTTTTTATCAACAATTCACATTTTTTTTCTTATTATGTATTATCTTCTTTAAGCTTTCGAAAAGTGTTGATAGTCATTTGATGAAAATAGAGAAATGAGAAAAGAAAATTCATTAAAGAAATTGTGTGAAACTTTGTCCACAATACATTTAAATCATTTAAAGATAATTCATCATATTTGTTACTTTTGACAGGACTTTCGAAAAAATTATGTATATTAAATTATTAATTAATTTGTTTGTGCCTTCTTAAGCTATTTCTTTTGATAAATTTGTATTTTATTAAGAAAATATTTAAAATTTCTTCTTATAAATTTGTAATAAAAACAAGTAAAATTGATAAATTCAGCTGTGTCGAATCTTTTATACCCTTCACCATGAGTAGGAATATTTCAGCAGTAGGCTTTTTACATTAGTGTGTCCTGCCAATGTATGATACATTTTTTTTGTCAAGCTACACCTTGGCAAAAGGTATCAAAATTTGCAAAATTTAACAGTGATTCTAAAAAGTTAATAAAACTAAGAAAACATATCATCTCGAGTTGCATACCGATCTTTGAAGTTTTGTCAATTTAACGTTTTTATAAGACGAATAAAAAAATTAAGCTTAGAAGGTATGTATTTTTTTTATTGAAATAAATAAAACAAAGTACGAAAGAAGTAAACAAAATCCAAGGGCCAAATTACAGCATTCGATATCTATCGAAATTTCCATTAAAACTGTGTTGTAATTTCGATCGATATCGAATGCTGTTATTTGGCACCAGCTTATAAAGTATACACTAGTATACACCCGGTGCGCTTTGCTACCCCCATCGTAGTAAATTATTAACAAAGCATCTTGTACTAAATTTAAATGTTTTTACAGTAACCGTTCTACGGATATACAGAAATGTCAAGATGCTATGCCTACCAGAGGAGAAAAAGGAACAAATATAGATATATATGCCTACTTTTCCCATTGAATCTACTTTTTGAAAGATGTTGTTTATTGTTATCTTAGCTATTTGTACAAAATTGCAATATCTTCACTGTTATAGTACTCCAAATATGCAGAAATCTTTATTGTCATTGTATGGGACCCACTTGAAAATTAAAAATATTAATAGCCTGTGTTGAGAAAATTACTGTGAAAAATTCAAAAAATTAGGTTCAGTAGTTTAGGAGTCTATAGGGAACATGCAAATATAAGCTTTTTCGTTTACCCAATATAAAATTGAGCTTCGAACGAAGCAGGTTTGTAAGGGAGAAATGTAAGAGTGTCGCTTGCCATATCGCATACGGAGGACATGAATTTTATATGGTTCCCACTTTGAAGTACAGTAGACGCTCGTTTATATGAACTAATTCAGACAGGGCCTGTTCACTAAATGGAAAAGTTCATATAATCGAGGCAATATAAAATAAGTATTTGTAATCATTTTAAATATGTGTAAATACATAATCTATATTAAGTTTTTATTTTAAATTAGTTTGCTTATAATAAATGTACATGAAAGTAGTCGGTTATATTTGTTTGCTTTAAGGGATTTCTGTAATGCCTTGTTCCTGCATTTTCGTAATGCCAAATATCATTATCAGATATATTTTTTTTTCACTCCAAGCAATAACGGTGTGTTTTTTATAGAGTGACACAAGCTTAAATCATAATAAAACAAGGAAATATATTGTTGATAACACTGAACGAGCTTTATTGGAAAGAAAATTTTAATATGATTTCCGCCATGTGGCCGTTACGGCTGGCGTGTAGAAAGCGCCAATTTTCAAAAACTTTTCGCACTCTGACCATCATCGTCCGCCAGCCCATAAAGCGCACCAAACAGTTATTTTCTGTGGATGTAATGGTGTTTCGACAAAAGCTTGTGGATTTTATGACTCCAAATGTGACATTTCAGCTTATTTACGTACCCATTCAACCAGAAATGGACTTCATCGGAAAATAAAATTTCTAGAAGAAATTCAAAATCAATATCAATTTGTGCTTCAGCCCATTCGCCGAGTTATTTTGATTAAAAATTTCAATAATTCGCGCGTTGCTCAAAAATTATAAGATACGATGCTGCTGGTCCGATATGCTTTTCGTAAACATTCTACTTTGAAAACTCGATGTATGTATTTAACTTAATAATTTTAACAAATAGTTTTTGATTTTTTTAGATTTTTGCTTCTTATTTTACTTTTTAAAAATGAAAATAATTTACATTCAACATTTTTTTTATTTTTCGAATTTATTCTATGAGCTAAATTTCATTCATTTCTGAATAATTGAAGGAATAGGACTATTACAAAAAAAGCTTTATAAAATACATAACTGAAATTAAGCTCATAGAATAAATTCGAAAAATAAAAAAAAAAATTTAATATAATATAAAGTAACCTTCGGAAGGAAATAATTCCCAGTTTCTATTTGTGAAAATAATTTACTTAAATAATATTTCTTGCTAAATTTCTTTTCTTTTTGATAAATACATTGAGATGAATTCTTAAGGGAAAGCTAGTTTCTATGCGCATTTTAGTGGTTGCTTGTACAAATAAAACTGTAAAACGAATGAGATTTTCAAACGTTCAAGTCTTACTTGCCAACGATATCAAAGCTAAGACAAAACGCCAATGAAAATAATGTATGTTTTTGCTCTTGTAGTGTTGTTGTGTTTCTACACAAAACAAGCAAATCTTTTTACCCAATTTTGTAGTGTTCACACAGAAAAAAATCAAGTTAAAAACGTTGAAAATAAGGTTGATTTAAAATTTTTCGGCGGTGATTTTGCTTCATACGTTTTTCAACCTGATTTTACAATAACTTGCAAATAAAATTTTTTTCTTTTAAAATAACTATAGTTCATGTTAATTTAACATTGCAGTAAAGTTAGAGCAAAATGTCATTTAGTATATTGAAATAACAATCCGAATCACGTTGAATGAAAGTTATTTCAAGTTGAAACTACGTGAATTTCATGTAGAATTAAATTGGTTTGAGTGTGATATAACTGTGTGAAGAAGCTTTAGAGACAACATATGCATTAACATATTTAAGACTAATTCAAAACACTTACCCCTGTAACAAATGTTTCACTTATTTTGAATTCTCCTTTGTTAACAGAAGCATCAGCAGAAATCCTAGATACGATTTTCGTCATCATTCCACTTTGAAAACTTGATGTACTATTTAACTAAATAATTTTAATTAATAGAATACGGGAATTGTCTTCTTTTTATAACATATTTAAACATGAAAATAAAAAATGTACATACTTAAGTAGGTATGCATGTTAATTTAAAAAGATAAACTTTTGATTTTAAAATAAAAAACAGGTTTTTATGGATTCAATATTGAACAATGTTAGTTTAACAGTGAATAATATTAAATAAACGTGATTAAAGGTTATTTTAATATTTATCATTTAAAATTAATATTAAATAATGATAAATTTTAATAAAGGGCATACTTTTGCAGAAATTTACTATGATTCTCAATCAACATTTCGCCATGTCAATTTTACATTGATATTTTTTTCTGTGTGTTGTTGTTTCTACAAAAATTATTAACAAGCACACCCGCATGCACACCTATAGAATGCAAGGGTGTTCGAAAGCAATTCCATTTTAGATTATTTAAAGTACTTTCTGGTGTTATTCGTACTTACATTTTTCAGTAAGACTCGTACTAAAAGTAAATCAAAAATCTTAAATTTAGTACGAGTTTTTTCTTTCTTTGCAAAAACTTATTAAAAAAAAAAAAAAAAATCCAGCATATGTTTTCGTCTCCGAACGATGGTAATTATCCCATAATCAAATCTTTCCGCCCACACTGCCATACATGCGACAAAAAACTAATCGCCTACAACTCTGCCCACTCAAACATTAAGCCCTAGTTTTCAAAGTATATCCGACATGAACAATAAATTCATTTATGAATATGTCGAGCCCTAATAGCAAAAATGATGTAACCAACAAGATTTTAGATTTTTGTTTTTTGATGAAAATCGATAATTTTTGATTATTTGCATCATCTCATAAAATCTTATATCTCTGGGAAGTACCGTTACGAAATAAGAGCGAAATCAATTTCAAACGATACTCTAGGATTGAAGCATTTTTGCTATTAGGGCTCGATGAATCTATGGTTATATCGAAGAGTAGATTAAGTCGATATAAGACAACATTGAGTTCAACTTTGATATCCGAGATCCGATCATAAATGCCAAAGATGTAACGGAAACGCCTTGTAATTATACTTTAAAAATACTTTTTTAAGCAAATTTTCTCATTTCTAACGGCTGATTTTTGAATTAAAAAAAAATGTGTAGTCGTTTGCCCTTCACCATTTTGCGAGCAGAATACAGAGCAACTAGACAAAAACAAAATAATTTTTACATATAAAATCGGTTTTGAACATAAAAATTAAAAAAAAATTTTTTTTTGAAAAACCAAGATTCGAACCAGCCTCGACAACTGAACCATGAAAGAACGTTGTTTGAATATCATCAAAATGAAATATTGCCCGTTTTATTGTTCAAAACTCAACTCATTTGAGTTGTAATTATTTTCGATGTTTTTGTTTACCACAATTTAGCAAAGTTGTGAACCATAATACAAAAATTACAAATCAACTTATTTGAGTTGTGAACCGTAATAGGGGCCTATATTTACTTAAATGGATTGTACCATGTATGTGTGTTTGTTTGTTTGTTTTCTTTTAGTATAGGCAATGTTGTCATACCGTAGATTTATCTTTTTTGGCGAGTTTTTAAGTAGCAAATAGAAACAAGAATTTCCAGTTTCTATTTGTTAAAAGTGGGTATTTAAAAAATAAAGTTATTATTTTGGTCATAACTTTTTCGTATCTGAACCGATTTTTCCGAGTTTTTTAGAAAATATTTTTTACTAAAAATTTCCGATCTTTTGATATACAAGGGATAACCATAGGTCATATAACAGTCCAAAAAATCAGGTTTTTATACAATTTTTGATATTTTTTTGTACGGGAGGTACCATGCCCACTTCTCCGATCCCGCCCACATTTTGTTTGATGCTGTGTATTGATAACCTGAATGTCTGTTCTCCTTCCATTCTCAAGATATACAGAAAAAACGAAATAAAAATACAACAACAACAAGGGATTTTTGGAAAAAATTAGTCGTGGTTTTTTGCTCATATCTCAGCCATTTTTGGACCGATCTAGCTGAATTTCAGTAGCAAGAAATTGTGGACTATGTGTGACATAAATATAAAGCAACCTAGCCGCTATCATGTCTGGACTAGCCGCTATCATGTCTGGACTCTGGAGTCTCTGGAGTCAGACGGACGGATGGACAGACGGACATGGTTAAATCAAGTTCTCTCCTCATAAGGACCCAGAATATATATACTATGTAGGGTCTTAGATTACTTATATATACCCTTTTCCACCTGAGGTGAAGGGTATAAAAACTCTCTCCTGTAAAATTTGACTTTTAGACCTTACGTTATTTTCGCGGTTAGGGCTCGATATCTAACTTTTGAAAAAAAATCTGACCCAGGGTTGTTTGGTGCATAAAAGGGTCAATAAAAGCCTTTTAAGAAATATTCTGTACTTTATCGGAAGTGGTCTGAGTCTCATATAGTCGAACTGGACGGACAATACTTTTTTAATATTGAAAACGAATAAGGAGCTAAGAGGTAAGTATAAAGCTCACGATTAAGGAAGAAAGAGGATAAAAACTGATAATAACACTGAGTTCAAATCCTATGGCTACTTTTTAAACGTGACAAAAGAAGTTTATTATAAAATTTTTCATTGAAATTACCATTTGAATTTATGTCAATTGTACTTGTAAAAGTGACTAGTGAACAGAATATTATAATAAAATGGTCCGAATTGTGATAGGTGAAAACAAGACTCATCGCTGTACTGATGATAAAGTATAGTTACTCCAGTGGAAAGGTAATTGACACAAAACTAGTCATAGGACTGGATTTTGTGCTGTTTATGATATGTACTTTATATGAAGGAGATCTATCATATCAATATGGTTCACTCAGGACAACATCTCCGACAGGCCTTATATTAACCGAAATTGTATGTGTCAATTTAGGTTACTTCAATGACCTATTACAAACTGTCAAAAAGCTGCCAATAAATACCCATGTTAAAGTGACAAGTTCACTTAGAACTAGAACCGGACCTAAGGCCCAATTAAACGTGACATAAACATAATGCCACAGCCGTAACGATGACCGTAGAAACCAAAATTTAATTGGTTGGTATGGTATGTTAGTATCGTTTTGATAATACAGTGGTTATGGTAATACAGTGTTGGTATGGTTATGTCACGTCTGATTGGACCTTTATTACCTAAGAAGAGCTGTTTATCTAAGTCCATAATGTTGTTTAATTCTTAAACATGAACATTTATTAGAATTTTAAATATTCTTCTTGAATTTTCGTTGTTATAAAATTACTTTTAATTGATACATTCATTTTACAGAACCTTATTAATTTTAAAATTGAAGAAAATCAAACTCACTCCATAGAAGAAATACAAAAATTATGTCGAGAAGTTATTAAATATTCAGTTAAGACCAGTCATGGGCGTTTTCACAATCAACTTTATGGACAAATGGATCCGTATGGTTTGGCTGGCAGTTGGATAACTGAAGCTCTCAACACAAGTGCGTAAGTAGAAATATCAAAGCTTCCTCAAAAAATACACCAATTAATTAGAATTGCTTTCTTGACCTAGATACACCTTTGAGGTAGCGCCAGTATTCTCTTTAATGGAAACAGAAATTATCCGCAAAGTATGTGAATTGTGTGGTTACGGTCAAGGTGATGGGATATTTTCACCGGGTGGATCAATATCAAATATGTAAGTAAATATTTAAGCAAAATGTTATTTTTATTATTATTAAAAAAAAAAAAAACATACATATGAATATGTTCAATACTGAAATTAAGTAAAAAGGGCCTGGGGCTACACACCATGTCCAAAGTCTACCTTGACGTTTTAATTGGATATTTAAACGACACTGTATTAAATTCGAGATTTAATTTCGTGTAAACAAAATTATTTCAATGGTAATTTTTTGTATATGTTTTCGCCGAAATGTTATAAGCTAATTGATAAAATCAATAAGTACTATCTGACACTGCATGATAATGTTAATTGCATAATTATTATAATTTAAGATGGCGTTGTTTTATTTTGTTGAATTTGTGTATTTTTAATTATTTGACCCTGAAAGAAAAAACATGTTTCCTAAACGGTGCAAAAACTTAATTTTTAACCAACTAATCTCCAGAGTGTTAATATCTTTTAAAGTACCACCTCAAGAAGGAACAAAGATTTAAAGACTGTATACGGCAGAATTTACCTAATTTAAGTATTAAAGTGAAACTTATTTAAATATGGGCGATTCGTTTTATTTATATCCATATCAATTTAGCAAATCTTGTCTATAATCGATTTTTTTATAAAAGCAGGACGATGCTGACTCTCACTGGAGTCCATGTTGTTTTTAGATTATCTGCAAAATACGTTATTTATTATTTCGTAATGGTCGTTACAACATCGCGCTGCGCTGCGCTGTGCAGTGGGAGATTGTGGAAAAAATAGAAATACTGTTCCCATGTTCTGTAACTTTAGTGAGAATTTCTCGCATCGAAAAGATGTGAAACAAAATATTCCATCGTTTCTCGAAAAGTGAGAAAAAAGTGTGTCTGTAACTCATTTCGAAAACTATCAAAAGAGAATACGTCGTTACTTATAAATGTCATAACAATGCTTTAATGCTTGTTGTTTACAAATAGCTTTGAAATCATTCGTATATTTTATAAAAATGTTAAAAGCAAAATAATTAGACAATAAAAAAATTGCCAAGAACAAAATAAAATTATTATTATTGTTTGTATTTTTAATATGTTTTTAAGTGTTAACATTTTTTCTCGCCTTGTTTTTATTCGTGAGTTTATTTGACAGTTCAAAGCGGAAACTTTCTTACAGAAATTTTACAGACACACTTTTTCTGTAAATTGGCGAACAATTTCCTTACGTGACAGCTAGTAGTACTCGCCAAAAATTTTACAGACGCGGTTAAGTGAGCAAAATAGTTGTTTGTTATTTGTTTCATTTCTCACATTTCAATCGAAAAGTTTCTCGACACGAGAGTTACATATTATGAGCACAGGCTTCTTAAAAATGCAACTGACTGTTCTGTTTCAATTTTGTTTTGTTTTGCAATGCTTTTTATTAAAAAAAAAAAACGTTAAAAAAAGACGTGCAAATTTTTTTTTTCTCAAACGACTTTTTTGCGACTTTTCAAAAATTTAAAAGCAATTTAATTAAAAAGGAGCGGTGCTAGTGTAAACGTCGATAATTCGTACTCAAGGGATAAGTGGTGGTCAAAACAAAAAAAAGGTAGATTATAGATACATTAACATGCAGTGTATTTTCTGGGCGCCTTATATTAGGAATGGCTGGTACAATTGGAACTCTGCTGCTTTTAGTACTCTTTAACTTTGGGTATTTTTTGTCAATTCGCATAATTTGGTATACAAATAGCATATGGCCCAGACTAAAATATAGCGTACTTTTTATACCCACACCACAATAGTGGAGAGGGTATTATGCATTTGTGCTGATGTGTGTAACGCCTTAAAATAGTGGTCCTAGACGCACCTTAAAGTATACCGATCAACTCAGATTCACTTTCTGAGTCGAACTAACGATGTCCGTCCGGCTGGCTGGCTGTCCATGTAACCTTGTGCGCAAAGTACAGGTCGCAATTTTTTGATAAAATTTGGGTCATAGGTTCTTATTGGCACAAGGACCAAGCCTATTGAAAATAGGCCGAATCCTAGGACCACGAGGGAAGATAGGGGGCAATTTCTTCCTCTCAGAAGCTATCAAACCGATTTTAATGAAATTTCAAACCTAGATAGAACCATATCTATATGGAGCCAAAATGTATAAATTTTTAAAAAAATCGGACCACGAGGGGAGATCGGGGCAATTTCTGCCTCTCAAACCGATTTTAATGAAATTTAAAACATAGATAGATCCATATCTATGAAACACATTAGCTATACAGTTTTTAAAAAATAGGACCACAAGGCGGGGGGGCAGGGGTCAATTTCTGCCCCTCACAAACTTTCAAACCGATTTTCATGCAGTTTATAAACATAGATAAATCCATATTTACATGGACACATAAGCATGGTGTGTTTTTAAATACTGTGGTGTAGGGTATCATATGGTCGGGCTTGACCGACTATACTTTCTTACTTGTTAAAATTGTAAAAGCGGGGAAAAGTTGGTTCTTTTGGTACTTATTCTCTTAAAAAATGTTTTCACTTAAGCTGGAGGTCCATACGACGCGTTTCCGCTTCCACGCAGCGCATGCTTTTTTAATACAACTTGCGTTCTACGTTTCAAGTTACATGCAACGCTTTTTATGCAGCAGCAGCACAAGTAAAAATAAAATTTAATTCGCCAAAATCAGCTGATTTGTTCGAACGCTGCTTGTGACGCTTAAGGCCCAAATACACTTGTCAAATGCTTGTCCAGCCGGCGAATTCATCGTGTACGTGTGCTTGACGTAATATTCGCCGTCATATCTAAATTTTTTGATTTTCCATCCAGCATCGTCGGTGTGACACATACAAACATATTTTCACTAATACTACCACAATGCTTGATGAGTATTTTGATCAATGTATTTGGGCCTTTACAAAAGTAGAAAGTAAACCTACTTTTCGCCTCAAGGCATCTACGCTTTTGTGCATGTAACTTACTACGTATAACTACACAGATTCTACTTTTTTGACAGCTGCGTATGCTGCGAAAAAGCGAGTAATGCGTGGTGTGGACCTCGAGCTTTACTTACTTTCTTACTTATTCCGTACCTCTTTCTACCTTGCAGTGTAGAGGTTTTTGCAAAGACGTCTCCACTTTGGTCTATCCTGTGCCGCTGTTTTGGCAGTTCTAGGATTGATTCATTGTTCTGTCAGCATGTTGTTAATCACGTTATTCTTCTTCTTCCTCTACTTCTCGTACCCCTCGGTCTTGCTTCTGACACTCGTTTCGGCAGGCGGTTGTGTGGCATTCGGCTACATGTCCGAACCACCTTAGCTTATTGCGTTCGATTTTGTTGTTTAGCGGTTCTGTATTAAAGCTGGCTCGTATAGTGTCGTTTCGTATTCTGTCTCATCTTGTTTTACCGGCCTAAAGTACTTCATTTCTGGCGCCTGAATTCTGCTCCGATATGTAAGGGTTGGTATATACGTGGAGTTGTATACAGCAAGTTTTATACCCGTTGAAACTTCCCTCTTGCTGATGAAATTTTTGTTTAAAGCAAAGTAGAAATTAGCAGTTGTAGCTATCCTGCGATTTAAATCCCTGTTCGCTTTTCTGTCTTCGCTAATTGTGACTCCCAAGAAGCGGAAGTGTTGAACTTGCTTTAATGCTTTGGATCCTATGTAACTTTGATGTGATTCCTATCGCGACTTATTGTCATGGTTTCCGTTTTTCCCGTATTTATGCGGAGGCTTCTCCTTGTCATTTCGTTCTCAAAGGTATCAAGGTTTCGTTGTAGAGATTCCGCGGATTTTGCAACTATGGTCAAGTCATCTGCATATGCCAACATGGGACTTTCACTGGTTGCATGTTCCAATATCCTACCGTCATTGAAATAAGTGAGTCCCTGCAAGATTTGATTCAGTCATCCATCAGTATTATAAGCAGATATGGACTTAGAATGTCGCCTTGTCGCACTCCCTGTATTTTATTTTTTTATTTGGTGCTATTTTACTGTATCGAATGCTTTCTCCAGGTCTATAAAGCAGCAATGAGTTTTCCCATTAAATTCAATGGTTTTTTCCGAAATTTATCTCATCGTAAATATTAAATCTTGGTTTCCACGATTTTTTCTAAATCCACATTGTTCTTCTTCAAGTTGATATTCTGTCTTGATATTCAGTCTTTCAGTGAGCATTCTCGAGTATATAATTCCCGCTTCAGTTAGAATGTTTTCAACGATATTTTATTTGGAAGTAAATTTCTCTCAACTTTAGCGTTTAGGCGCGGATATACCCAAATATTTATAGCATAACTAGAAAGTTAAATATGTAAATGCATTTTTATAATTATAAGCCATGATTTAAAACTTATCCGAACTTTTAATTTATTCCACGTCTTATCAATTTTTAAGGTAGTTTTCACAATTCATATATTGCCAGAAGAACAAAAAAATTAACCATGCCGAACAAAAAGTAAAGACGACTTAAAGGGCTAAATAGTAATAACAAAAAGGGCTAAATTTGCTCATTTTTTAATTTAGGGCTGAGTTTTTTTAATGTTACAGGTAGTTAAAAAGAGCCAAATCTAAGAGTTACAATTAGCTTTCTTACACATTTAATAGACCTTTACTGTGCTGTAAAATGTATAGAAAAACAAAAATTAATCAAACGAATTAAAGTTTGTTAAATCTTTAAAATAGCTTAGTTCTATTTAATCTGAACAATATGGGCACAGAAGAAAATTGTTTAATAGAGAGCCGCTACAAACGGTTTATGAATATTTATTATGCCCTTCTTTATATAATGATATTCATATAATACTTCTCTTGCGAAAAACTTAAGCCCCAATCATAATATGCATGAGTTAGCTAAGCTGCTGTCAAAAATTAACGAACAGTCCATAGAATGCATTAAACAAAACATCTGATTCCTAATGGAATGTTCGATAAGTATCGCACTTTGCTTGAGCAAATTACAGTTTTATAAAACTTAAGGCCCAAATACACTTATCAAAATACTCATCAAGCATTGTGGTAGTATTAGTGAAAATGTGTTTGTATGTGTCACACCGACGATGCAGGATGGAAAATTAAAAAAAAATTTAGATATGACGGCGAATATTACGTCTAGCACACGTACACAAGTGAATTTGCCAGCTGGATAAACTTTTGACAAGAGTATTTGGCCCTTAAACGAAAAGTTTCCTCAAATTTAATATGGTTTGACACATGTGATTTACATGTTATCGTACAGTTCCTTAAGCCAGCTTATTATGGTTGGGCCTTAACTTTTAATTTTTCTTCTGTCCTTTTTGTTTAATCGCAATTTGTAAAATTTTTTTTTACAAGTTTTTAATGATATTAATTAAATTCTGTATTATTATTCTAAGGTACGGTATTGTTTTGGCTCGTTACAAACGTTTTCCAAGCATAAAATCATCCGGCATGTTTGGTCTCCCACCCATGGTACTATTTACATCGGAAGAATCACATTATAGTTTTAAGAAGGCTGCTCATTGGCTGGGTTTTGGTGTTGATAACTGTGTGATTGTTAAAACTAATGATAAAGGACAAATGCTAGTGGATGATTTGGAAAAGAAGATATTGCTAGTCAAATCCCAGGGTAAATTACCATTATTCGTAAATGCTACAGCTGGCACCACGGTACTAGGAGCATTTGATGATTTCGAAAAGGTGGCTGATGTATGTCAGAAATATGACTTGTGGTTACACATAGATGTAAGTTGTTTTGATTTGGAATCTAGCTTCGAAGAATTTTAATTATTTATATTTTTATTTTTATTAAATAGGCTTGTTGGGGTGGTTCCGCGTTATTGTCCCACAAATATCGCAATTTACTAAAAGGTATCGAAAGATCAGATTCCTTTTCTTGGAATCCTCACAAATCCCTGGGAGCTCCCCTACAATGTGCTCTATTTCTGACGCGTGATACAAAATTATTGCCACAATGTAACAGTTTGGCGGTCCACTATCTCTTTCAACAGGATAAATTTTATGATGTCTCCTACGACACGGGCAACAAGAGTGTACAGTGTGGTCGCAAAATAGATGCATTTAAATTTTGGCTAATGCTAAAAGCTCGAAGCTGTGAAGGTTTTGGACGTCTTTTGGATTATGCTTTAGACATGTCCAAATTGTTTTTAAATAAATTGCAACAAAGGGAAGGTTTCCGTTTAGTATTAAATGAATATCAGTATACGAATATATGTTTTTGGTATATACCCAAAAAGATGAGAAATTGTAACGAGGATGAGGAGTGGAGAACCAAGTTATATGAGGTAAGTTTTTTTACGAACAATTTTTTTTTTTTTAGTTTAAATTGTTTATGTTATTCTTTACAGATTGCTCCTAAAGTTAAAGAATTAATGATACGTCAAGGCACTTTAATGGTGGGCTATTCACCGTTACAGTATCGTAAACTTGGAAACTTTTTCCGTATGGTTTTCACTTGTTTTCCAGTGATTGATGAAAATGAGTTGGACTTTATTTTAAATGAAATTGAGAGATTAGGAGAAGAAAGTATTCTATGAAATAGATTAATATGTATTAAAGAAAGAAAGATAAAAACCGTAAACAACTTTTTTTATTGCTTAACGTAACAGAAGTAAACAAAATCATATAGTGAACAAGTATAAGTGCTATATTTGGCCGCATTAAAAAGCCAATTGTTCGCTGGTATAGGCGTCAGAGTTCAGAATCCTTATTCTGGTGGCATATTTATATGGGTGCTATGTGAAATAATAGGTCGATTTGGCTGATTAATATTTGAATATTTAAGCTCAATTTTATCAACATTGTTTGGTTTATGTCTACCTTATCGTACCAAAGCTAAAAATTCGGTAAAACATTTTTATAGGGGCCAGAAGAAAACATATACCGATTCGGCTTATTTTGAATCTTAAATACTCTTTATGTTTAAGAAATATCCGAGCCAAACTTGGTGTTTCTAGTTTATATAGTATGGACCAAAACCATTATTTGGGGAAGAAAAAGTTGGTTTTTGTCTATAGCACGGTCATTTATAATCTCATTTTTTAAATTTCACTTCCACTGTTATACTTAGTTTACTTATGGTGAGAGTGCAAAAATAAAGTTCTTAGATCAAAACCTCAAAAAGTAAAGGTTTTTCGGGACAATTTGGAATTTATGTGTAAAAATTAGAAGCAGTCGTGGGTTTTTGCTTACATCTCAGCCATTTGTGCACCGCTCTAGATGAATTCCAATTGAAAACTATGCCGGACTATATGTGATATAAACATATAGCAACCCAGTTCCCATTATTTATAGGGTCTCTGGAAACCCCATTTCAACATCCAACGGACAGATGGACATCACTTAATCAACTTCGGTACTCAAATCGACCAAGAATATATATCTGTGGCATTTGACAAAACATCTCAAGTCGAGATAAGATAGCAAAAAAGTAGTTAAAAACATGTCGGTGAAAAAATCATTTTTATTAAATAATAAAATAAATGCTTTTCGAATGAAAATTCGTATGATTTTACAAAATTTTTTCAACTTTTTAAATTTGACTTAAGATGTTTTGTCAAAATGCCACAGATATACTTTAAGGGTCTAAGATTAATATTGTATAACCTGTATATCAGGCGCAGATCCAGCTTGAGCCTTAGGGGGGGAGGAAATTTTGTATGATACAAAAAAGTAAAACAATTTATTTTTCAAAGTTTATTAAAAACAATATGTGTATTAGGGTAAGTACTTTTTGCGAATATCAAATTCTTCATCGCATAGCCGTATAGCCCGTGAAAAAATATTAAGAAATGATGCATTGCTTTTTCGTGAAGAAAGTTTCCGCACCAAACGCGATAAAGTTTTGAATTTCAATTTTTCTCCTTACTATACAAAATTAACATTTAATTACAAAATTTTAAGTATTTTCTAATAATTTCATGAATATAACAAGATCTTACCATTTGTAAGGAAGAAGGGCGCAAAAAGAAAATCGCGACTCTGTTTCGCGGTTTTTTTAATAAACTAAGTTTTAATGGCAAATGATATATATTGTGATAGATGAGTTGTTTTGGCGGATATATGAAACAGTGATAATTTTCAGCAGCGCACTTTAAACTTAAAATTTATTTCATTATACCCAACAAAAAATAGCTTTACATTTTTGTTATACAGTTGCTTATTTTATGTGTTTATGCCTGTATTCATAAAAATATTTTAAATTTAATAAAGGCTTGAAAACCAAATTTTCTATGAAAATTTTCCTTAATAAACGTTTATTAAATTTTATAATCATTTATGAATATGGGGGCTATAATATATAACATATATAAACAATAAATGAACCATATATAATGTGTATGGAAATTAAAAAAAAAAATTTTTTTTTGAGGAGCTTTAGAAATTGCATTTGGTGCGGAAAGTTTTTTGGCCAAAATGGCCTAAAAAAATCATTTTCATTATCAATACTAAATTGCCCATCGCGTGGTGGGATGAAGAAATTTTGACCAAAAAAAGTCATTATCCTAATTAAAAAAAAACTCAACAAAAAGGTTAAAAAGAAATATAAGATCAGCAGCCGTATTCTGTAATTCGCTTAGCTAAAGCTAAATCTCGATCGCTAAAATGCCTTAGAGAACACAAAATTGAAAAATTTTACCGATGACATTTAAAGCTAAAATTGCGGCGAATTAAATTTGTATAGCATTGCCAAATTTAGCAATGCATGTTACAGAATTGCATTCGTAGCCAAAAACCGCTAAATCAATTTTTTAGATTTTTAGCGATAGAGATTTAGCTTTAGCGAATTACAGAATACGCCTGCAGTTCAATATACATTAATCTTTTTAAATAAACAATTTATGATTTCCTTGTGAGGCAAATTTAGACAGTACAGTCTATCTTCTGTCATTGTTGATCTGAGCCATGTTTTTATTCGACGAAGGGTAGGAAATGACCTCTCGCTCGTAGCTTTACTGACGAGCATTAAAACGAAAATTTAAATATTTTCTTAGATTTGGGTAGATATCTTCATCACAGTTATCTGATAGATCAGGCTCAAGTTTAGATGTTAGTATGTGTTTATTAGGCTGGGTCACTGATGTATGAGAAAAAATAAAAGTTCTCGAATCATGTTCTAATAGCAATATTTTTTTGTCTTACGTCAAAACAAATAAAAACTGCAAAAAAGTAAAAAAAAGTCACATCTTCCTTGCGCGGGCTTCTAAAAATTAAGAATATGTAAGAAAAGTAAATTTTTTAAATTTAAATTTTTTATTTACTATCAATTATTATTAATTAAAACTGAAACTATTTTGAATTTAACTTAAAAAAAATAAAACTTTGGTTCGTATACAACAGGAAACAATAAAATCATTTTTTGGTCACAAAATCTTGTTTACTGTAAAATCTAGTCATCTATCGTCTTGATTTAAGTTTCGTCTATGTTAAACCTTCTCTTAAATTTTTTATTGCAAAGAGTTATGGATGCTTCTGACAGTGATGTTAACCGTACGGTAATTACCCTTTTTTACGGTAATTTTGAGCCCCAAAAGGTAGCAAGGTAATTTCATTTAAAAAACGGTAATATCAAGATTTGGGTTTTTGATATTCTTATACATACTTACATATGAAGGCTCTATGATTTTAACTTTTGAAGGTGATTTTCAACGGCAGTTTCAAAAATAGATGAATGTTATACAAAAAATTAAGAATGTTATGTTTCTGCAAGTGCTTAGGTATAAGTGATAAGTGTAAAATATGAAAAATTAAATAACTCATTGTATATTATTAATTTTATTTTAAACTTTTTGATTGTTTAACTATATATAGTAATATATTCAAACTTTTCAGTAGAAGCAAAACTATTATGTAATAATTTTGTATCAAAGGCAATCATTTTATCATAAGAAGATGATAAAATAGCACTATATTTTACAGTGGGCAGATATGAATACTGCGTGTAAATTTTTTTCAAAACGTAAAAAATAAAACATTTTGAGTTAATATTTTCTTGCGATATTCGAATTTTAAAAAATTCTGTCTTAATTGAACGATACCAACTCCGGTCCAAATTTAAACTTCTTAGTTTCAGTCGTTTAGGCTGTGCGATGATGAATCAGTCTGTCAGTTACGTTACAATTTTATTTATATGATAATTTTACTTTCGTATTGATAAAAAATATAATAATTTTTGGTTAAAATGGATTTAAATCAAAGATTTTCATTAAAATTTTTCATAAAACACATTTAAAATTTAAATAAATTGTTTTTGAATAGTGCTGTGAATGTTTGAATTAAAAAACCTTTGCGTACGGTAATTTTTTCACAAAAACGGTAATTTTTAGAGGGCCGTACGGTAATGAAAAAATAAAAGTTAACATCACTGGCTTCTGATACTATTTTCACGAACTTACAAGTCGATAAAATACAGTAATATGCTTTTCTGCAATACAATGCTATTGTTGTTATATTCAAAATTTAACAAAATTGAAGGTCAATGCGCGGGCTGTTACACTAAAAATAAATTAATAATATATTACAGGGGTCTAGTGCAGACAAAAATCCAACATTTTTACGCTATTAGAAGCCGATAAGAGAAAAAAAATATTTCCGACCCACCCTAGTGTTTATCTCTTTTATCAAACATAATCAGCTCATCAGCTAGTTGTGGTTTTAACAGTTTTGTATCTGTATATGACTTGATTACACTTTGAGGTAGAAGTTAAGGTATGTTCAATAGATTTGGGATATCTATTGGGAAAGTTGTTATGAGATCTTCTAAAATAAATTTAATAAGAGGAATGTGACCTACAACTCGGTAGTAATCTTCAACATTTTCAAATCTTGTCTTTTCGATAGGAACCTCGATTTGAACGCAAATAACTTAAACTTTTTCAAAAATCGCTTTAAATTGTTTTTCAGCTTTATTTCTTTTTTTTCTTCAAGGCACATGATTAAAATTTTGATAAGGCTTGATCCTTTTTGAAGATCTATATCTTGCTTTTGTAAAATGATACTAAGTGGCTGTGTTACAATAGGTATCACACTTAATATGTATATTCCGCAAATAAATTAAAAAGTACTAAGTGAGTTCCTTAGTATAAAGGTAGATATACTACCATTCCACTCAGATATTTTTTCCAAAGCTTCTACTATATGATGTACACTTGTTGCAAAGACGCATAATGAAGAGAGTTCGGCTTCCAAATACTTTGCTAAAACTGTTTTTCGCTTGGGATGATTATTTTTAAAAAATGTTGTCGTTTCTTTAACAAACGACACAACTTTTTGTATTAATGGCACTTTATTGCTTTTAGAAATTGAGTTGTTCGATTTATGGGAATAGCAAGGCGTTTGTTTCGCATTTGTCGCTTTTCCAGAAATTTTGAACAGCTCCATTTTTTGCTGACATCAGAGCACACCCATCTGTTCCATCTCCTACACAATTTTTTAGGTCTAGGCCAAAATTGGTTAAAGTTTTAAGAACTATTGATGATAGTGCCTTCGCATCAATTGACACATCAACGTCATCAATATCTTTTGAAGCCTCTTGAAATGCGTTTACAACAAAGCCAATAAATTCTACCCTAAAAACTTTTAGTCGTATGTTGAAATATCTTAAAGATAAGGAAATCTAGCTTTTCCACGACAAATAGGATCTTTCGTCAAAAATTATCGAATAGAATTTGATTCATATAACACACAAATATATACATAAATATATATATTTTAATTCAACTGCACGCATTATCAAGTCAAACGTCTTTGAATATAGATGGCACCTGCTTAGATTGAATGTAGAATAATAAGTAATTGAATTCGGTAAACTAGATGTTTCTTTGGAAATATCTAATAAATAACTATTAGGATTAAGATATGAATACTTATTGAAAATCGTTAGAGATTCAATAAAAAAAATAAAAAAATACTTATTGAAAATTTCGTTAAAGATTCCATAAAAAAACTTGCTGGGATTTCCAAAAATGTTGTACATTAAAAAATATATTATTATTGGGAATTCTTGTATTATCGAAATTAACAAAACATATTTCTATAATTTACGGGGGGAATTTCCTTATTTCCCCCTCCCTGAATCCGCGCCAGCTGTATATAACCTTTCTACCTCTGGGGAAAGGTAAAGTTTTTAACTATAGGGGATCCCATAGCAATCTTTTAATATTGCTGTATTCTACAACAAATAAGATAGGGAAGGCGCAATGCCCGAAAATAGCAGAACCTGACCCTACTTTTAGTAAATTTTTTTAGATAAAATCAGAGTTCGAAAATAAACTTTATATATTGTATATATTTAGTGTTCTGTACTGTAAAAATATGGAAAACACAAACGATAATAGTGATGATCGTACACAATAAGAGTACTAAACCAATTCAATATAAAGATGAGAACATTTCGTTGCGTTCGGTTTTTCCTAAAAAACCACAAACTTCGTCGTGTTCGGTTCAGAACATTAAAACTGTTCGTTTAAGTTTGGTTCAGCGCCCCTTTTGGCTGGTAAAGACAATAAAATCTTTTTTTCAAAAAAAAAAAAAACATGTTCCCAATACACACACAGGATATTCGCAATGTGGTCGTGTAAATTGCCCTGCAACAACAACAATACTAGTGAGAAGCGTTGCTAAAATTTTGTCTTTGCTCATTCCTTAATTAATGTTAAAAACACTCAGAACATTAAAATATACCTGTTCTGAAAATCACTTAAGTTCAAATCACATGTGCCTTTTATAATAACACGTGTAATATTTTGGTGTTCCGTTTTCGTGTGTTTCAGTGTGATTTTCAATTGCCAAAAGCACGTGATTTGAAATCACCTAATTTTCAGAACAGGCCCGACAATTTATGTCCACAGAACCACTACAATTGTACTGTTTTATAAGGAAAAACAGAACATTATATATTGTTTGTTACTTTCGTGAAAATAATTATGAACGGTGTTAAGGGTTGTGTACTATTACACAAACACTTAAAAAATATAAATCGGTTCTGGGTATGTGTACCGTACGCTAAATAATGTTCGGTTTATTGCCGAACGTTGGGTTCAATAATTTTTGAGTCTATTTAAGCCTACTCGTTTTCGAAAATGTTTTTAACCTCCATAAATCTTTAAAACATTAGTATCAAGGTTGATTGACCACACCTTCTAGGTAAATCCCATTCATAAAAACTGTTTTAACTTGCAAAAATACAACATTTTGTAGAAGTATTTATCCATATAAACTAAACAGAGATAGGTACATAACTGACCATTATAAAGAACGTTTAATATAGAATCCCTTAATTTAAGCTTCATAATTCAATAGAAACGTTTGTATAAAAATAAAATTTGGCACAAGCTATTAAGCGATTTCAGCAAATTTAATGAGTTTAGTAAGGTCTTTAGTTGGCCATAGATCAGTGATGGAAAATGCAGTATTATGGTACTATTTTCAGTACTTTTTCCTTTCAAAAATACCACAGTACCCCCACGTCGGTTTTAGTACTCTTTTCTTGTTGTTTGTTTAGAAATTTAGCCTTTAATATTTTTTTTAAGCATCCACAACCCTGGTTGTCGGTGCCAACCGCTGAAATTACAAATCCGACTCCTAATCTAACCTTAATTCTAAATGCATATGAGACGGGTCTATATTTGACTTAAACTATTTTTTTAATGCGGTCCCTTTTAAATGGTTCAATATGGCATGAAAAGAATTCAGTAAAAATTTTGAATCAATATTTTAAATATTGCATCGCCATAGTTAGGGCCTTTTGTGTTTTAAGTTACAATTAGCTTGTTTATATCTTTTAATGTCAGATATTCTCATCAGAATTTTGCTGTTGAAATTTTGCCAGCTCGGTTCATAAATGGCTGAGTTGGGAGCAAAAAAAAAATTATGTATATTAGTTTTTATGTTAAGCTTATTTTTCAAAAAAAAAAAAAAAAATTGAAAACAGTACCAAAATGTTGAAAAAAGTACTCTTTTGCTTGGTTTTCCATTACTGACATAGATTGCATGTAAAGAGCATTCTCGAATATAAATCTCTTTGAGCTGTTAGTTTTTAATATCGAGATTTTTAGCAAAACTAATTTTTTTAAGTTAAATGCCTCTGCGACCGCACACAAGCACATATTATCTTTGTGTGCGTGCGTTCGGGGCTTGGTTATCACTGCTCTAAACAAAAATAAAAATTGTGTTACTTTATAAATTCACAACTGTACGAAAATCAAAAATACTTTACAATTTCTTTTTTTAACGTTATATTTCATATTCAAAAATAAACATTAAACTCTTAAAAGAAACAAATAAGAACGATGAATATTTCTTTCGGTTATAAGACGTTGGAGGAGTTCATAAATGAGGGCCTATTAAAATAAAAATAAATTTATTTTGTATATTATATAATATTTTTAAAGTCTCTTTACTCTCTAATACTATATTTAGCATGGTGCGATTAGATCAGAGAGATATATTAATATCATTCTTTAGATATGGGTAATTCCAAAGTGTTGAACGTGACAGTCGTACGCATCAAAAATGCAATAACATTTTAAACAAAAAATATGTTTACGTTCTCTTATCCCTAAAATTATAGCACTAAGAAAGCACTGTTATCTATGCTAAAGTTTATGGAGGGCGCGATTCTAGGTCAAAGATAATGGCAAAAGAAGTAGCGGTTCGAACGTGAAAAAAACAGAAGTAGTTTTTGTGGCCATGTATAAAAAGGCGTAATTCAGCGAAATCTGGCACAATTTTTTAGTCAAACTACTTTCAGAATTTTACGTAGCAATGTAACATCAAAATGTCTGGGTTTGATTCCAAAATCTTCTGTATTTTCATTTTTTTAAGCCAAAGTCTGGGTCGATACGTGCCATTTCGAACGTGAAATTTTTCCGTAATTATTTAACTGAATAATGATTAAAATAAAATTAAAATTTACCGTTAATCCGAATAACATATTTCTCTTTGAACTCTTCCTTAGATTACAGACCATGTAAGAAACTTTTTTGGAATAGTTTTTATCAAATATCACCTATTTTCAGGAAGATAATATTATAGAAAACATACAATAAAACATTCTCAAAAATAAGAAATTACGCGTGCACAACTTTGCAGTCTGATTGTTAATCTAAGTGAACAAATTTATGAGTAAATTTATAAAATTAGTAAAATCTAATTATTTCTCTATAACAATATCGTTAAATAATCAGCTTTAAATAACTTTTAAATTTTCGGTCACGGTGGACCTTTTGACAGTAAGGCCCATATAAATAAATCCATTTTTTCCACGCCCACTTCTCCAATCCCGCTCACATTTTGTTGGATGTCAAAAAAGAGTCAAAAAAAGAATTCGAACACAACTGTCAGAATTAGCTACCAGATAACAAACTTAAAAAGTGGACACACACACATCGTTTTCTTATGAACTCCTCATTTAAGTTGTTGCTTAAAATTATGCACCAGAATGTCTTGTATTGCTTTTATGCTGCTGCTTTTTTAAACTTTTTTAAAAATTCAATCCCTTTTTTTGTGGTGTTGCGAGTAGGAAATGTTGCAGGCATGTTGTAGTTTCATTTTGGAAATGAAATTTTATGTTGTTTATTTATTTTTTTGTGGGCTTAAATAATAATTTATTTGATTTTCGCTTGTTAGTATTTGTAAACTGTCTTCATGATTTCCAGTTATTTTTATGCGAATTGTATACAATTTATTTGAGTTTTTTTTTCGTGAATTTTAAAAAAGTTATGGTTGACATCAAAAATTGATTTTTTTTTTTGGAGTTTAATGAATTATTAAAAACATGCACTTCTTGGATGAACTAAAATAAAGTATTTGAATTTAAATTAAAAATAGTTTTTTTTTTTTTAAAACTTTGTGTTTTGAGTATAAATGACATCTTTTAATGGAATAATTTAAATAACAAAGGCTTAAGTAAAGTTTAATTTTTTATACACAGCTTTGAATTTATGTATGTATATTGATAAGTTTGGTCGTAAACACTTCTTTAATGAATGGCGTTAAACCGAAACTCAACAATTGTTTTGAACATTAACTGTACTGATACTGAGTTAAATGCAACCATTTGCATATATTTATACCTATAAATCATTAAACTAAGAATTTTATGTAGGTATGTTGTACATTGGTCCTGTTTCACAAAATATTCAGGGGTGTGCTGGAAATCGAAAACGTAAAACACAAGAATTTTAAAAGTCGTTTTTTAAAAAGATTTTAAATTTTATGACAAATATTCACCCCTTATATGAAAGTCGACGTCGACTCGAGTCGACGCCACCGAACCAGTAATTGTATTTTCTGAGTCGTTATAACATGATATTATCTAATGCACTTTTAAGTCGATGTCGAGTAGAATTGTCTCTGTTTTTGTCGACAGTAAATTTTGCGACGACTCAAATGAAAGTAAATGAAATTTTATATATAATGTAAACATATTTATTAAATAAGTTTAAAATAAAAATGCAAAATTAAAAGAAGGCTTGGGCACAAATTTTATTAGTAACTTAACCCCCAAAATTGCGAAAACTTGGAAAAGTTTTCAAAAATAGCGAAAAAATTGAAAAATTAACGGTTTTTGGGACTGAATTGGGGTGAATTAAGTGGAATGAGAAATAAAGTACCATTTCGGGCGGTTATTTCCATGGGTGTTACTTGGTGGCAACACGATAAAGTTTTGCCTTTCAATTCCTTTCAATTTGCAATACACTCTCACTTTTTTATTAACACACTCACGCTTTATAAATTGACCACGAGATTGCTTTTAATTTCACCTTTTCATTTGTTTGGCAATTTTTCTTTCAATTTAACAACTGATTACAAGTTTGTGCCGGTTCACACACGTCAAGTTTAACTCGTCAAGTCTTGAGTTTTTAGGAGAGAGGGGAAAAGATATGGCATCCTCTTTTCCCTTCTTTCCTAAAAGCTCAAGACTTGGCGAGTCAAACTTGACGTGTGTGAATCGGCACTTAGTCTTAATAAATTGTTTTCTTGATGACATCTTGAAAGTAAATTGCTTTCAAATTGAGTGCAGCCTACGTCACAGCTTTCAATTTATGTGAATTTTGACAAAGTCTGGGATCACACTATGAAAGTTTTCTTTCAGAAAGTCTGAGTTTATTGGTGAGAAGGGAAGAGAACATGCTTTTCATCTCTCATCTCTCACCCATAAAAGTTATCAGAAAGATAACTTTCATAGTGTGAACCTAGACAAACAGTATATATAAAGACTATCAAGAACAACTTGAACATGTGGCCGCAGGGTTAGGTAAAAAATTTACCTGTTATAACTCAATATAATTGATTAAATATTAAAGCCGAAAAAAAGAAAAATGCTTTCATGGATTTTTATTACACATACATACATTATTAGATTGCCGCAGACTGATTGGTAACAAATTTCTTGGCGTTGAAAGATCAAAATTACCCTGCTGGAAATTTGTGTCAATTGGTCTAAAAGACTGGTCCAGGGATAAGTGAAAATAGAACAAGTACAAAAAGAAAGAACTCATGACCAGTGAAAGGAGAACCAATCATTAAACTGGTTTATGAAGAGCGAAAAGGTGCAAAAAGTAATTGCCGGTTCACACACGTCAAGTTTGACTCGCTTAGTCTTGAGTTTTTAGGAGAGAGTGGAAAAGAAATGGCATTCTCTTCTCCCTTCTCTCCTAAACAGTGATGCCAACTTTTTGAGAGCAAAAAGCACTTTAAAATTGAAAAAAAGCACTAAAAAGCACTATTTTGAACAAAAAAAAAAAGCGTAAAAAAGCACTAAGCCATTTTTTAAATTTAATTAAACACAAAACAAGTTGCATTCGGCTGTGCCGAATATTATATACCTCCAAAATTTAAGAAAAGGCGATGGCGTTGATAGGTGACCATTTTCATTTAAAATTAAATATAAGATTTTCGTAGTTAGAAAAAATCTGGCCTGTTGCAATTACCGAAAAATTGCAGTGACCGACCATTCTTTATAAAACTTAATGATAGCCCAAATTTTTATAAAAAAAATATGTTGTCAACGCTAAAAAGTAACGTTTTGTAAAATTTCCATATTGCTAGGAAGCCTAGCTCTAACCTCGTAAATAAAGTTTTTGGTAAAACGAATGCAACTTTCTTTTATCACTTTTTTTTGTCATTTGAACCTTAAAATCTTTATAGGCCTTCCCAAAATTGTACCCCAAATAGCAAATCTCATCTTAATCATCCTCACTATAATCGAAGTTTTAAAAAATGGTACAAATAAAATAAATAAATATTGTAAAAGGCACTTAAAAGCACTTTGAGAAATTGTTAAAAGCACTATAAATACCCGCTTTTCAAAACGGGTGTTTAACAAAATTTCGGGTATTGCATAAGCAAAAATACCCGAAAGGCACCAAAATGGCAACGCTGCTCCTAAACGATCAAGACTTGAAGAGTCAAACTTGACGTGTGTGAACCAGCACTAAAGAATTACAGTACAGTCTTCACCGGTGCTGTGACACATTGTTGGGACTTTCTAAAATTTGGTTCTTATATTTAATCTAGGACTTTTTTTTATTGAAATACTACAACATTGTATCAAAATTAAACTATCTACAATGTAGTAACTGACACTAAACACGTCCATTGAGAAAAGATGTGTGACTGGACTAGGGTTGCCAGACGTACTGTTTTTAGCAGTACATGCACTGATTTTTGTCAATTGTACTGTTTTATGCACAACACCCAAAACAGTACGCAAATGTACTGTTTTTTACACTTTGTACTGTTTTCTGTACTGATTTTTAAGTTTAGTGTCCAAAAAACACAGATATTAAGAAAAATCGTTTTTAAATAAAACACATTTGGGAATTGTTAACGGTATGATATCGAGCCATATTGTCATAATATCCTTATCTTAGAATTTATTTGCTCTCTAACTCTCATTTTAAGGGGTAATTTTTGCCCTTTTTCCCAACTCCTAAACAAAAGTATACAAGACGGCACTTATTAGGGTTAAAAGAATTCTCGAAATTTTTGGCATTGAAATTTTTGAATTTCTTGAAAGGGCGTTTGGTACAAGTCAAAAAAATATACTAAATTTACTTCTGACCTAAAAGACTATTTCAGATGTCTTCAGTAGAATTGTATGGCAGTTCTTTTCATAGAATATATTAACCCTCTAACACTCATTTTAAGGGGTACTTTTTGTAATTTTTTTAACTTCTACACTAAAACGGTACGTTAGAGGGTTAAAATATTCTATGAATATTTTCTGCATCAAATTTCACTAGCGGTCTTCCAAGACCAAAAAAGCGTGCAATGTATGTAAAACGGGTTTTCGAAAAATTAAAAAAAATCAAGGCCCGGAATTTCGAAAACCCGTTTTACTTGCATTGGATAATTTCTGGTCTTAGAAGACCCCAAGTGAAATTTGATGCAGAAAATATTGGTAGAGCATTTTAACTCTTATAAGTGCCGTTTTAGTATCCTTTTTTTTAAGAGTTGGGAAAAAGGGCAAAAATTACCCCTTAAAATGAGAGTTAGAGGGTTAATAAATTCTAAGAAAAGAATCGCAATACGATTCTACTGAAGACATCTACAATTATTTTTTTAGCTCAGAAGTACATTTAGTATATTTATTTTGACTTATACCAAACGGCTTTTCAAAAAATTAAAAATTTTAATTTTTCAAAACCTTTTGGCAGATTTGCTCTACTAGTAGTCTACTTTCATTTCGCGTTGCAAGTGTTGAGGCTGGTGGCGATGACCCTAATTTTGTTGCACACTCTATTTTACAATATTTAGTTTAAAGAAATTGTTGTTTTGCAAACAAAAAAGTTGTAAAATAATTAGAATTTTTGTACTGCGTCTATTGTTTTGTCAAATATACACAGATTAAATAAGGAGTTCCTCACATCCTTCATATATTTTCGTGTTTTTATTTTAAGACATATGACTACCGTTTAAATTAAAGAAAGAAACAAATATTTTCTGAAATTTATGCGATAGTTCCACAATATGTGTGTGGTGAAAATTGCTTTAAATACCAATATGTTTTAAGAAAATTCTACTAACCCAATCAATGAATAAGTTTTTTAAGTTAAATATAAACTAAGATATTTAAACATTATACATTGGAAAAT
The DNA here is from genome assembly GCA_930367215.1 of Pollenia angustigena. Classification (NCBI taxonomy): domain Eukaryota; kingdom Metazoa; phylum Arthropoda; class Insecta; order Diptera; family Polleniidae; genus Pollenia; species Pollenia angustigena. Next base: position 49,261,748 of record OV884058.1, read on the forward strand.
TAAACAATGGCCAAATGCTTCGTTTGTGGTGTATGCTTTATAAACGCAAATGGTGTGATTTTGTATATGAAATACCATTAAATGTAAATCTTTCCTTTGATGTTGATGTTTGAAGTCTATTTCTTTATATTATTGGTGTTCAAGAGTTGTAAATATTTAGTTATGGTTTCGTAAAAAAATGTACTGTTTTTTTCTTGAATGTACTGTTTTTTCATAACCAATGTACTGTTTTTCCGAAATTAAAATCTGGCTACCCTAGACTGGACAAATGGTGTCAATTGACACCCTCCAATGACAACCCTATGTAAAAGTGATAGGTCTTATTCATATAAAGTGTTAGAACTAGAACCGAACTCTACCACCAAAGACCTATCACGGGATTACTTTGGTGTCAGTTCGCTTCGCTCTAGGGTATAATCTAACCGCTTGTGGTGGTGAAGGGTATACCGATTGTGTATCTAACACTGTCTTAAATAATATAAATCATAATTAGGGCAGGTTTTTGAAGCCTTTTATTTGAAACATAAGCTTTTCCAAATTTTGCAAGATTTTTTAAAAAATATGCTTTATTTGCATACATATGTAAGTGCATATTTTGCAATTGAACAATCGATTTCTTAACAAAAATATGAGTTTTTAACAGCAACGACTACTTTTTTGCTGGCATATTTTAAAATTTGTTTGATATATAAAAACTTGCCGTGATCATTATCTTTAAAGATTTTTGATTTAATCAAGTTTTTTCTTCACTTCCAAGACATTAGAGTTACTGCTGCTGATGATGGTGGCACAGACATCATACAGCATCAACAACTTCAATTACACATTACATGGAACATGTTCAAGAAAAAAAACTATACTTAATTTTTTTCTTTGTTGTCGTTTTTTTTTTTGTATTTTACTTCATTTCAATGGTTGTTTTTATTGATGAAAACTCCAACGCATTAAGCGAAAACACATGAGTTGAAAATGTATTGAATTGCATTATTATGAATGTTGGCAAATGTATGTATGTATGTGCACGTTACTTGCCACATGTTAAAGTACCACATCCATATAAATTGGAAATGTATTAAGGCAACTTTAAACGTCAGTAGTTTAATGAAAATCAGCAATATGTCCTCTATCGTGTGGCATGTATGTGCAACAAAAGCTTACCACACCCCTTGGATTTTATGGCATAAAGTTTTTTTTGTTAATTTTTATTTCAGTTTCTTTTGGTCGGATTCAAGTTCATAAGAAATCATGAGTCTGTGTTTTTGTTAAAACATTTTTTTTTTGTAATTCATTCAAATATTAAACTTGAAGGCACGTTTCAGTTGTTATTGCTTCTGCTGTTGCTGCCATTGAATGCTGCATCGTGTTGCGTTTTTTTTTAATTGCGGCAAGTTCTTCTTCTGAGCAATATTCTATGCACTTAATCATGGCTTTACTGCAGCCCTATTTACACTGGCATGTCGTTATGCTTAGGCAATGCATTGCGTATTTTCGATATGCAATAAAAGTTCCTTTTAATTCCTTAGCTAGTGTGAACTTTATGTTGCCTGTTTTATTGTTGTCGTAGCCTTGTTTTGTTTTGATTTTTTTTATTCATTTTCCTGCTATCGGCTTATTGCAAACGTCAAAAACAATAATAAAAGAACATTGGCGTTGTCAACATTTGAGTTTGGGTTTGTTTGTATTATTTTTTATATTCGTTGGTTCTTGCTTATATTTTTTTTCTTACTCCGTATTGTTTTTGTATTTTGTTTACTTATAGTGTTTGCTTGTGAAAACGCTTTAACACTTACGTTTAGCTAATGATTTTATTCGAAGCTTCAAATGGCAGGGTTTCTTAAATATCGGATATCAAGAACCTTTAGGCAAAAGTTTTAAACTTACTCCCAGGACACTCGAGCAAGAAGTTATTATTGCCGTGGCAACTGTCAAATTCAATTGCCAGAGTTGTTTTTTTTTTATGGTTCAAAAGGAAAAAATATAAAAAATTAGAAGAAAACTTAATTATTTTTAAAAACGAACTTATACTTTTCAGGTGTCTTGAAGGGTTACATCGAATTTGACTATCAAACATTCGAGAATCGCTTTAAAAAGGCACTGTATTTGGTATAATGTTATCAGTGATTGTAATAAAAAAAGTTTTGTTTGAAGAGTTGTTCTTATTCATGGAACTTGTCATGGGAATTTGGTATAGGCAATTGCATCCATATTAAACACAGATGTGTCCGACTCCGCAAAAACAGTATTGCAGCGACAGAAATCGGCAAACACAGCAGAACATTTCGTACTTTATAGGCATACCTACAAATTTAAGAATCCCTGCTTTTTCTCTGCATCAACACGTTCTACTTAACCGCCAGTCCTTTTAATTTTTTTTCCTTAAAAATAATCATATACTTGCAATTGTAATGATGACACACGCACATAATAAAGAACCAAATGCATAAAATACAATTGCGGCTGCAAAAACTCTTGCAATGCAACAGGCACTTGAGCGCACAATGAAAATTTAAAAGAAGAAATGACGACGAACAAAAAAGAACGGCATATTTTGTACGTTTTGTAGGTCGAACATTTGAACGGATCTAGATATACGAGTACGCTTGCGTATGACCAAGAAGTTGTATAAATTTTACGTACAACTCGAAGAGAAAAAAAAACTAAATAAATATAAACAAATAAAGAAAATAAGAAATAATGCAACAAAACGCGTTTTTGCAAATAAACGCAGCTTAAAATAAGTCACATTAAAGTCTACATTGTTTTGTTTTATCCGTTCCATTGTAGTCGCACAGTGGCGATTTTTTGAAAGAAACAATAACTGAATTTTACAAATTAAAAGTTCAATTTCCATGAAACTTAAGAGTTATATTTGCGCAAGTGAATTTATTTTGATGAATGTTTAAACGCTGGTTTAGTTGAACTAAACTTAAATTTATGTATAGTTTAAACACAACAACTTTAAATTAGTATCTCATCTATTATATGTAGTTAAAAAAATGACATGTGGCAGCACTACGATAAATCTTGTCAAATTCCTATGTTGGTACAGTACTTTTCGTATATAGTCACTACGCTTATAGTCACATTAGCGATATAGTCCATTTTATCTGTTTATTTTGCCGCTGTAAGTTAATTAAATATAAAGTATTAACGTTATAGTCCATTAAGCGATATAAGCACATTTACCATATATACCATTTATCAACAGTGGTCCAAGGGAAAAGTAAAGCAAATTAATGGCGTTATAGTCACATTAGCAAAATTTACCAAGTTCTTTTTAGTTTTCGAATCAAAAATCCATCCAAAGAAAGAATGAATTAAATCATTTAATTGTTTTTGCCGTTGGTATCAGTTATGAAATATCTTGTTATTATTTTAACTATTTTTTATACAGTATGCAACTCTGTTGTAAAACCATGAGCCTTATGTCGGTGTAATTTATATGAATTTTTTATTTCAATTATTCACATAACTTGATTATATTCGAATTCGGCTATATGCGCCATAGTGGTATATAATTAGCGATATATTCCACGTTTTGCCTGCAACTAAAGGATGTGACTATAAGCGAAAAGCACTGTAGTTTTATGCGTTTAAAGATGGTTTATATATTTACTGATTTATAGATTTGTTGTTTTAAATATATTTTAAACCAAAAATAAGGTTTAACTTGCTCTGATTTACAAGCCCTAAGGCATGCAAAAGATGAGTAAGGTATTTTTTGAAACCTTAATAGCCCCAATAAACTCCGATTGCTTTTACGTTTATTTTTCAAAGTTCACATCACTTTAAGTCGTTCAGTAAAGGAAAGCAAAACATTTTTTTTTACCTGTACCCAACCAACACGAAGTCAAACCTTTAATATGAAATTACTTTATCATTTGACATCAAACACAATTCTCAAACGTTTTTCAATTGTTTGATTTAACATTTAAATTTAAACTGATAATGATTTGAAAATAAACATTTGATATCAAATGTTTTCTATCAATTTGATGTCAAATGTTTGTCAAATGTTAAATTCAAATCAAAAATAAACTTGGCAATACTAAAGCTAAAAATAAATGTGATCATTGAAAATGGCGATTAAAGTTACATTTTTTACTTTGTGGTTACATATGTTTTACTATTAAAAATAAATTTTAATACATTTTTGTGAAAAATAAAAATTATTCGCGATTAGATACAATGATTAAAAATACGAAAAAAAGGAAAACAAAACGGGAAAGTGGAGAAAGCTTGTTGTACGATCGCGGTGCTACAATCCTCAAAATAAAAGTGAGCCATGTAGTTTGTCTTTCCAAGAATAAGAGGACGGCAAGAACATTATTTCATCTTTTAGCTATGGTGCTGAATGTTTATCTCACAGTTTATTTAAATAAATAATAAATTTAAATTAAAAAAAATGAAATATTTTTATTTATATTCCACATTGTAGTATAATCCACATTTGAGAATTACGTTTAAAAGCAAGTTGAAAATAAAGGCATTTTTCAATTTGAAAATAATTTCCCCTTTTTGTTGAGAACGCTATGATTTTCAAATTATTTTCAAATCATTATCAAACGTTTGTCGTTTGAAAAAAACGTTTGATTTCAAATAATTTTCACTTTGAAATCAAACCTCCGTGTTTGTTGGGTACATATGTATGTACTTATCTTAAATAATAGTTTGTTTCAAACGTTCTTGGCATAAAATTGTGTTAATCGGACAAAAAATTTAAAAGATACGTCACATTTAGTGAAAACATACGAATTTGAATTTTCATAAACATTTTTTTAATCAACGCAACTACCAGAGCTACCAGAATTTTAAGAGGTAAAATTAGCAAGAAACCAAAATTTTCATCAAAAAATCTGCGTCAAGATTTCCAAAATCTTCAAAACACATTTATTACATTTTATACCATGTAGTTTATTTAGAAAAAGATATAACAATTCATTTCAAGATATGCGGCCATGTTATGGAATTTGAAATCGATGGTAGTTTTAGTACTAGTTCTGGTTAATATAAGTGGTCCTCGAAGTATGTGGTTAAAAAAAGGAAATGTTTTTTTGAAATTTCAACACAGAAAATTTTTAAAAATTTATTCGATTTTACATTCTATCGAATGTGATTTTTAGAACATGGCTGATAATTTTTGGATATTTTTACATTAAAAATATTTATCCAAATTTTATTACTCAGGCTGAGTAAGGATTAATCACATCTTTGTAATTTTAAAGAACAAATTAAAAGTTAATTGCTTGACATGTTATTTAAACTATCAAGGGTCTTATTGAAAATCTACAAGTGATCAAATATTGCAACTATTACATATTATTTCGCGTAAAATCAGATGACATAATAACATAATGTGTCAAGACAACGCGAATTTTTAAGTTTTAAGTAATCTTTTGTTTATACAATTTTTACTAATGAATCTGCTTCCAAACGGTTCTTCCATGAATAGTTGAAATATTTCTTTATCAATGCAAGAAGTGGAAATAGTAAAAAAATAAGTGATGGAAGACTTTGATGCCATAAGTAGGTTTACATAGTATATCAAATAAAATTAATTAATCAGTATTAATTAAAGTCTAAATGGGTTTTTTGTAATTACAGGAGCATATGTGTCATTAAAAATCAATCTTCACAACCATTTATACTCACTTCCTCCAAAGGTGAAAAAATTCACCAAGATATTAAAGTAATGGAAATGCGTTATGAGGGCCATTGGGATCGGCCTTACTAGCTTACTAAATTATATTGCAACATTTGTTTTTTTATAGGTCTAAAATCGCAACAAATTATAAAGCTGTGTGCACGCAGAGAAAAAATGTGGTTGGGCATGGTTACGGCAACAACACTATGTTTAATGTAACAATGTATTGTTGTCGTACACAAATAATTGTTACTTTTATTTAATATCAACAAAATTATAGTTACTGTAAACATATCGCAATTATGAATTTGAGTATTGTTCACCGAAAAATAATTATTTTTCTAACAACTTAATTATGATAACTTTCTAAACATATTATATTTCTCACAACCATATCATGCTATTTAATAGCCATAACATGATAACTTTCTATACATTTATCATATTATGTTAAAGATGCAATCAAACTATTTAACTCTAATCATAATATGTTAGCGCCATTTGTAAAATAATTTTGAAGCAGTTGTGTCGTTTTTTTTATTTGTGAGCGGTTGATTGATTAAAAGATAAAATTCCAATAAAAAAATATGTTTAAAGAAATTAAAAAATTAAAATAAATAGTATTGTGGTTATTTTGTCGAACTATTTATGGTTTTTTAATCCAAATTTTTCAATATTTTTAATTAGGCTTAAGTTCATGAAATTTAATTTTTATTAAATTATTTTTATGAAGAAAGGAATTTTACAACATGAAAATCAATTAAAATTGTTCTTGATAATCTTTCATTCTTGACGTGGCTCGGGCTCGAACCCTGGCCGGCAGGTTACCATGACATGTTTCGATCGCAACCACTCGATCTCCTCAGATGGATTTGCCGTCTTACACTCGCAGCCATCGACGACTGCTGACGTCACTAGTCAAACATCAATCCTTAAACCAAATTGTATTTTAACATTTGGTAGATCGAAATTTGCTTTCCTGAATGATTTAAGATTTATTGTAATTTTAATTATAATAAATATGAAAATAAATAAAAATAAAATAATTTTTCGAATTTATTCTATGAGCTAAATTTCAGTTATGTATTTTATAAAGCTTTTTTGTAATAGTTCTATTCCTACAATTTTTCAGAAATGACTTTATACACTACCAGACTATTATATTGTATTTTCTTTTTACATTTTACCTTAGCCTTCCGTTGGAAAGCAATGAGGTACAGAAAAATTTACAATTATTAGACACCAGCAGAATGTAATGCATTTTCTGGCCCGCTACGGCCGTCGTCAGCATTCTTTGTGTCTCACTGGATAGTGTTACTTTATAAATTGAATGTATTTAACTCAACTATTTTAACAAATAGAAACTGGGAATTATTTCCTTCCGAAGGTAACTTTATATTATATTCAACATTTTTAATTTTTCGAATTTATTCTATGAGCTAAATTTCAGTTATGTATTTTATAAAGCTTTTTTGTAATAGTTATATTCCTACAATTTTTCAGAAATGACTTTATGCACTACCAGACTATTATATTGTATTTTCTTTTTACATTTGTATTTTTATGAAAGCTATGAAAGGTGCTGTATCATAATATGATTGCTTCTAAATTTATTATGATTAACATGATGATAATATGATTACTTCTTAGCTTATTATGATTAACATGACAATAATATGATTCGTTTCTTAGCTTATTATGATTAACATGACAATAATTTTATTACTTCTTAACTTAGTATGATTAACAGAATAATATTATGATTAAGGGAAAAATATTATGATGTAATAGTACGAGTATATTTAGTCATAATATGATTTAATAATAATCTTAATATGGTGACTAAAATCATAATTCTTATCATAATATGTTGCTCTTAGAATATGTTTACCACAACCATGTTTTTTCTTTGCGTGTGGTCAGTTCTTATAAAGATATTCTAACTCTCGGTTGAGTGAAAATAGCACTTTAACTAGTTTTTTTACTTCCCCACTGTATGTTTTTGTATGTAGTTCTTAATTTTTGTAATGTTTTTTGCGAGTTCCTCGCTTCATGTCAATAAATTAGTTCATTAGTAAATACAAGCAACAAACATTCAACAAGTAATGCAACATATTTTAGTTCTTGACGTCCCGAAACATATTTCTTTTATTTACACTCAAAGTTTTGTTTTGGGTAAAAAACAAAAGGCGGTTAGTTTATTCGATACTGAGCAAATAAAAAATTCAACAACTTGATCTAACTAAGTCTGTCGGTCAATTTCTTTGACAATATTTTTTTTTTAATAAAAAAAAACTTTAATATTTATTTTGATCATCAAAGTTAAACAAATATTATTCATAGTCTTAAATTGTAAAATAAATATAACAGAGCAGGAATTAATTCAATGTTAAAATTGTAAAGTTGTATCGTCGTAAAATTTACGTTTAGACTAAATTCTATTTTTGATCTACACTAAAGGGAGGTGATAGTGTAATCACACAAGTTTACGCATTTTGACAAAAATGTATCTCTGATCTAATTATTGTTTAAAAATTTACAAAACACAAAAACAAAATTTTTTCAAAATACGTTAGACTTGTGTGGTAGTCTTAAGTACCCTAAAGTACGTATGTTAATAACAAAATGTTATCCCTAGAAACAATATCAACCACTGAGGCCACAGAAACTTTGACTGAGCATAGCTTAGTGCTGGTTCACACAAGTCAAGTTTGACTCTTCAAGTCTTGATCTTTTAGGAGAGAAGGGAAAAGAGGATGCCATTTCTTCTCCCCTCTCTCCTAAAAACTCAAGACTTGACGAGTCAAACTTGACATGTGTGAACCGGCACTTAGTATTTGCAATAAAATGTTTGTGTCAACACCACATTGTGTACAGGACCTAATATGTAATTACGCTTTATATAAAAATAACCAAAATTCAAAGTTATCGTGAGTACCCGCCATAACACATTTCTTTTAACACTGGGCCTACCAAGGCTCTTGTATATAAACACTTTCACAAAGGTGTCATCGTTAAAACATGAAGGCAAGCTTGAACGAATGTGTCTTTTTGAAGAATTTGCCTTAGAATGTACACTGATAAATAATGGAGGACAAAGAAAAAGAATTCCTGTTCTTTGGTTATAAAAGGGAGTCTCTATATCTTTTTAAAAACCTAGTTCCTGGCGCTCCCGGGGGCCACATAAGCCTTTTACACAATATTCTACTAGAAAGATTGTGTTGACCATCTGTGGTGGTCTAAGTCGTTATTTATCAGTTTTATCCATCAAGAATTAGCAACACTGAATGAAATTGGATTGCTTAGTCCTGGACGATGCAATTTTTGTTGCAGCAATTCTTGATTTGATTGGTGAGATGAGTACCCCTACCAAATTTTCTCACCTCTCTCACCAATAAACTCACAAAGTAACCATAATATGCATCAGTGTTGCCACTTTGTGGGTAATTACTCGAATTTGATATAATTTTTACTGTCGTGGGTAGAGCGTGGGTAATTTTTCTTAGGTGTAATTCAGGTGTTATTTGAAATTCTTACTTCAGATACCCAAATAAAATTAAGATTCGATGTCAATGATGACATTTATTTCGTTTTAAATATTGTTGCTAAAAAATGCACAGTCTTCTTAACCAAAGTCTCGGGTTTTTTTAAGAAAAGACTTCACTCATTAAATATATATTTCAAAAGTTTGGTAATGAATGTTGCAAGATGGATCCTAAGACTGGATAAAGATGCTTATCATAGTGATTTAGAACCAGAAGTTTATTGAAAAAAGTTATTCAAACTAAAAAATAGACTGAGGTAAGATATGTTTCCAATATTCCAACGTATAATTAATTTTATCTCTATCTTCCAACTTTTTAATGCTTTAGTTGGAAAAATATTTAAAGCCCTTTACAGTTGCAAAACTGAGTTACGAAGGGGCAGTTGTATAAAACCCTGCAGGCATTTTGTTTACTAAATAAGTTAAAAAGGTCTTTTTTTAAGACCATGAAAACTAAAATGGTAAATCACACAAAAAAAAAAATAATTTTAATCGGCATTACCATTTGAAACTGATTTCAAACAAATGGGCATATAGGCAATAGGTCCTTACGAAACGCATTCCAAACGTCCAATTTTGTTCCTCTTTTTCGAGCATTGCTGGCTGCATGTCACGAATAAAATGAACAATGTTGACCTCCAAGACGTCAATTGCTGGTTTATCAGCATAAACCAGTAAATATACAGCCCTATGGAAAACAATCAAGAGGTGTCACATCGCACGGCCTTGAAGTCTTATTGACAGTTTATTTTCTCTAAATCAACACATCGCCTTAAAAAATAAGATGCGTCAGTTTAATCATGAAGTTGCCTATAAGTTGTGAAATCGATGGCTGACTTTCAAAGCAAATTTGAATGATTTGGTGGCGTTGTTCAAGCATGAATCTATTCATGATGATGTGCCTGAGCAAAAAGTGAAAGCAGTATGACAGTTCCTTTGACTGCTAACCTTTCGTAAGCTCTATGGGGTTAAAAAAAACACCCATTATAAAGGAATGGCAATGGGCATTTTGTACCTTCCCTAGATATGTGCAACCAAATGTGGAAGTTAAACTCATCATTTTAGGAGTTTTATTTTATGTTTTATTAATTGTTTTAAGTCTTTAATGCTATTTTGGTTAATTTATTAAAAAATACAATAAGAATCTTAACAGTTTAACTAATATTGATCTTTAATGAGTTTATTGTGTTTTTGCTTCTTTGTAAATGTCCTTTTATTAAATAAAACTTAAATTTTATATCAGGTGTAATATCATTTAAATCGGCCTTGCTTAACCTACTGCCAAAAATTAGCAAAAAGTCTCTCAATTTGACTTAAGAAAACAAAAACAAAATAAAAAAACATTTAATTCTGTACGGAATGAGCGATTAGATTCGCACCTTGTTTAAGCAAATTAAAGTTTCATTAAACTTAGCAAAAAGTTTCCTTAAGTTCAATACGGTTTGCCACATATAATTTACATATATTCGCACATTTGCTTAAGCTAACTCAAGCACATTATGGTTGGGCCTTAAGACTAATCATCGTCCAGACTTGAAATTTTTGCTGTAGCAATTCTTGCGTATATTCGTGAGAGAGAGGTGTGAAGATTGGGGAGGGGTTCTCAGTTTCATGTACTCTGCAATTCTGTTTTGTTTTGTGAATATCCCACTTTTCAACTTGAAGTTGGCTGTAGGTGTATTTGTACGCAGCGTTTAAAAAGCTGCAGTTGAGATAGTAAAAGTCATAATATTGTGCTGTAACTTCGACATCTTCATTTGTCATTGGACAAAATAACTGTTGCCTTTACTTCTGATTCATTAAATGAAAACAGTCGCAGTGAAGGCAAAAGCAAAAAACGAAGTGTTGTACACAACAAAGAACATCGGCAGTCAACATGTTCGGAATGGTTTGGTTTGACCGACTGAAACTTTTAAAAAATCTCGTAGTTAACGAAGATGGGACGTTGCGTTTGTGTTTTTGTTTTCCATATTTTTTTTAAATAATACATGCGTACATAAATACATAAATATGTACATACATATTTATTTATTTTTAAGCTTAACAAATCTTTTTAATTTTTTGAAATTAAATAAAACTTTAAATAACATTATCGCTTTCATATACATACAATGAACACAACGTCCCATCTTCGTTAACTTCGGGATTTATTAAAAGTTTCAGTCTGTCAAACCAAACACTTTCGAACATGTCGGATGCCGATGTTCTTTGTTGTGTGCAACTTTTCGTTTTTTGCTTTTGCCTTCACTGCGACTGTTTTCATTTAATGAATCAGAAGTAAAAGCAACGGTTTATTTTTGTCTAATGAAAAATCAGAAAGTGGAAGAAAAAGCAATTTTTTGATTTTGACTGCAGCTTTTTAAACCCTGTTTGTATGTATATATAAAGACAAATATACAAAAATAGCAACCCTAGAATTTCATAATCTGGACACAACATGAAGCGAAAAACGAAAGTAAGGTATAAAAAAAGATGCAAGACATTGACGCAAAAATGTGTGAACCTCCCGCTTTAAATGGTGTTCTACGAACAGACCAAGGCAAATTCATTTTGCAGGTGAAGTTAATAATAAGCATACTTTTGCATTACTTGGGGAAAGAAAAGTCAAAAGTAATTAATGTTTTAATACTTACCGGCCAACTTAAGCAAAAAACAAATCCTGTTGTTTTGTTTTTTATTGTTTCACTAGTTGTAGGATTGCCGCCACCTGTTATATGAATTCGCCCTTAAACAAGCTGCAGATTTCCTTTAGGTCTTAAGGCCCAAATACACTTGTCAAATGCTTGTCCAGCCGGCGAATGCATCGTGTACGTGTGCTTGACGTAATATTCGCCGTCATATCTAAATTTTTTGATTTTCCATCCAGCATCGTCGGTGTGAAACATACAAACATATTTTTACTAATACTACAACAATGCTTGATGAGTATTTTGATCAATGTATTTGGGCCTTTAGAGCAAAAAAAAAAAAAAAAAAGGAAATACCTATGTACATATACGTATTTCATAAATGAACAAACGTTTAAATCAAACTGTTAGTGTTGTTGCACTGGAAATTTAAGATCTAAAGGCCCTAATACACTTGTCAAATGCTTGTCCAGCCGGCGAATTCATCGTGTACGTGTGCTTGACGTATTATTCGCCGTCATATCTAAATTTTTTGATTTTCCATCCAGCATCGTCGGTGTGAGACACATACAAACACGTTTTCACTAATACTACCACAATGCTTGATGAGTATTTTGATCAATGTATTTAATATTTAGTAAAATTCCATAATTAGATTTTTTTCACAAATAATAACTTTTTGTTTAATAAGAAATTACTTTTTCCCCTAGCTAATATATAAATTTATTAAGTACAAAACCCCGTTCTTCTCTTCCTACTAGCTTCCTAAGCTTCTTTATTTTGTAATGAATTGGCGCTTTTTTAAACGAACGTCAAGGGTTTACTTAAAAAGGTCACAACTAAATTACATTGTACGCAACGCTAAGAAATTGCCGGTCTTCCATAAAATCAAAAAGTTAAAATAATCAAAAATGTTTGTAAACATAAGAAAGAAAGAAAAAAAAAAAAAAAACAAACAAACAAGAAAAAAATTACAAAATTATCATTGAAATTTGGTGTGGCATGCAATGAGGCGCAATTTGAACCATGACGACAATGTCAACAAAGATAATGATGATGATAATAATGATGTACGTGTTGACAATGAAGATGCTGTAGTCATTTCATGGCGACTAAGTGGGTGGGAGAAATGTCTGCGGTTTGACATTTCTTCATCACTGATGGAAAATTCTGTAGTATTGCAGTTTATTAGATAGAAAATTCCGTTGTTGTTCCATGTCATAAAAGCAACTCGGCCATGTTCTGGAAATCGAGTTCTACTATAGAGGTGAGAAGCTTTGCGCCCGGCCGAGGACCTTCGGTTCGGAAAAGCTTTAGATTCGGGTTTTAATATTGGGGTTTTTAAAATTTAGGATTTACAAATTTGGGATTTTGAGATTCCGAATTCTAAAATTTGGGATTAGAAAAAGTCCTCATTTTGGCATTTTGGAATTTTGAAATTAGCAGTTTTTAAACTGTCTATTTTTTATGAATGGCTAACATATGCAGGTAATTATAACGAGTTAAAATTTGCATTGTTTACAATTTTATACAAATTGAAAAATAATATATACCTAATATGTTTAATTTTTGCGGTGTTATTTCACATCAATAAAGTCTCCAAAACACAAGTCATCAAAAAACTTTGTTGTTGCTCTCTGTGCATTTTTTGGGGATTTATTGTATTTTTATGTCTACTTATTTCGTGGAAAAATATTCTTAAAAACTTTGAGGATTTTCCGAAAGTTTAAATCGAAACCTAGATTAATGAGTCTCTTTTTTTACGTCGTCAGCAACAAGTTTACATGTGAAAGATATTGCGACAATGACAAGAAATAAGAACATTAAAAAAAATATTTTTTAAGAAACGCTTTTCTTAAAAAATAACATTTAAAAAAATTTTGTCCTCCCCCTAGATTTTATCCTGGCTACGCCCATATATTCGTATATTGTCATCGGGAAAATGTATGCCTGCAAAGTTTCATCCATCTGCATGGACTAAAAGGCGGTCAAAAAAGCATTTTACCAAAAAAAAAAGAAATACCCGCCCCCCCCTAGATTTTATCCTGGCTACGCCCATGTATTCGTGAATTGCCATCGGGAATATGTATGCCTGCAAAGTTTCATCCATTTGCATTGAGTATAAGGCGGTTAAATTTACGTTACAAGATTTGATTTTCCGAAGTGAAGCTAAAGAAAAGGTTTAAATTAAAAAGGAAAGGTAGGCCATTTCCGTAGGACTCTGTCTAAACAAGTCCCAAGTAATAAAAGACTGAAATTATTTAAAGTTCAAAGTGTGAACATCGATTTTAGTTTTCTTCTTATAAAATTTTGCCTAGTCTTGACAATACTTTGTTTTTCCTTATAACACTAATCCTTAGACGGGCTGGTCCCCCTGATTTATAAAAGTCATGGTGTGTAATTAAAACCGTGTGATTATTTTTAGAGTAAATTTTTTTTAGAAGGTATTGCTATCAGAGTATCAATATTTTGCTAATTTTTTCTCAAATTTTCTTTTTTCAAAATTCATTTCGAAATTTCGACTTTCCATACCTGGTCTGCGTTATTGATAAGCAGGGAAACCAGAAATATGCAATTGCATGTTTTTCCTTGTTCGACTAATGAAGGCAGAAACAATATATTTATCCGTTTTAGAGCTTTTTATGAATTTTGGCATCGATTTGTTAGTGCATATTTTTGCATATTTTACAATTTGCGGCATATTTTAGTTAAAAGAGCCTTTTTGCAGCATTTTTTAGGTTTATAGCGCATGTTTTGCCTTTTTAATGCATATTTTGATACATATTAAATTGTTTTAGATGCCTACAATAGCTCTCGCAGCAAATAAAAAAAATTTTTTTTCGAAAATCTGTTACTTTAATTTCGACATCTACATTTAATTTTTACTCTTAAATTGTAAGACAGAGAAGGTAGTCATTAAGGATACATGTTATGCGATTTGTATCTAGACCAATCTCTTAGTATTCCTATTGACTCAGAATCACTTTTTAAAGTGATCTAACGATGTCCATCCATCCGCCTGGCTGGTTGTCTGTAAATGTTAGCCCTGTACGCAGAGTACAATTTCCAATTTTGTAGATAATTTGATAAAATATGGACGAAGTCTATGCAAATGGTGAGAATCGGTCTATAATTTCAAATCCAAATTAGACTTGTGTATGCAAGCTATCTAATTATGATGGTGTTCAAATTTAATTCGTGCCAAAAATATTTTACTTCAAATTAAATTATTTTCGAATCGGTTCATATTTGCTCAAAGCTCCCTTCCTTTACTAGCTTTAAATTCCTTTTAAATGTTAACATTTGTTAACAATTTAGCGACCGTACACAAAATCCCTTTAAGACAATGACATATGGATGTTAATATCTTTTAGGTTTTTTTTTAAGATTAGGTTATTAAATTGTTGAATATTGTGTCATCAAATGAGCAATTTTAATTTTTAGGGCATATTTTTAACATTTTTCAGTGCATATTTTCCAGTTTTTACTGCATATTTAATGCGCATAAAACGTGTTTTTTAGAGCATATTTCTGGTTTCCCTGTTGATAAGACATGTCTCTTGAGAGAGTAAAATTGACGTTGCCTTTAACATGTGCATAAATGTTATTAATGTAAAATTTTTAAATTATTTTATTTGTAGTGAGTTCGATGTAATTTTGAGAAATCGAAGTTATTAGAGATGTGATTTAATTAAAAATTGTAAAAGCCACTTGGCTTGTTTAATTTTCTTAATTAAAAATTCTTTAATACCCTGCAAATAAAATTGGACCACCTGACCCATTTTGATAAAATGGACTACTCCATGGACTAGTCCGATGTAATGCAAGCATGGACCATGCCATTGTTAAAAAGTGTTTGTAGTGAGACGACATGTCTTCGTTTTTTAACGACATGCTTTCGTGTTTAAACGACTTCAAAACTAATCCTCTTGAGTATACCATGGAGTAGTTTTAAAACTACTCCTTACTGGTCCAAAGGTGGGTTATATACCATGGAGTAGTTTTAAAACTACTCCTTAGTGGTCCAAAGGTGGGTTATATGGTCCTCTCCTAGGACATCGTAATGTTAAATAGACCAGGTTTTTTCCATACGTTTGGGTTACTTGTGGACTAGTCCTGGTCCCTTGTGGACTACTCTTTACACGCGTGTTTGGACTGGTCCTATTATTTGCAGGGTAGGTATGTATGTATGTATGTTTGTACATTAGAGCGACTCAAGTTGTATGGAAGCAAAATTCGTGCTCGATGTACCCTCCTAAAAATGAACCTTGGACTTTTTTAAGATGACAATTTAAATATTTCGGCTCCAGGGTTGACTTCTCGTGAGCTGGACCAGTTTGAAAAAGGATCTACTATTTTTGCATGTTATAGGTATCTATTTCCTAACCAACATATACAAGTTGGTTATCGTAAGAAAGTTTTTTTTAAGGCGCGTCCAACTGTATATAAAATTTGTCCAAGGACGATCATCCATGTCCTTTTTTTAAGGATTTTCTGTAAAAAAACGGTTTTTGAATTTTTGTTCGGGGTTGTTTGTAATAAAAGTGCCAAATTAACATATTTTAATCTTTAGTCGATGTAATTAAATACGTGTCTCAGTTTTTTTTGAAATTCGGGCTAGTTCGCGTTTTGACAGAAATGCAATGGGGTGGTAACCCTTCGTTTTAAATAGGGCAATATGGGTATAAAATTTTATCTTTTGGCAAGTATATCATCTTTGTATGTAAATAATTTAGATTTTTGCAAATTAGATGCGTTTTGCATGGTGCATCCATATTGCATATATTGGTAAGGAAACAGATTCTAAAATTAACAAAACATGCAAAAACAGACCCCTTTTCAAACTGGTCCAGCTCACGAGAGGTCAAAGCTGGAGCCGAAATATTGAAAATGTCATCTTAAAAAGTCCAAGGTTCATTTTAAGGAGGCTACATCGAGCACTTTTTTTGGTAAGTCGCTCTAATGTACATACATATGTATCAATTATTAATGTTATGTTATGGTCATCTACTCACGAACCCTCTTTCTATCTCTCCTCTCAGCCTGTTTTGTCTTTATGGTGATAATTTGCCTTCGTTTGCCTCTAAAATGGAAATTTTATCTTTGGGTGTTCTGCATTTGTATAAATTTTAACTGCCACATTTTCTGTATTTAATCTTCAAATACGAACGTGGGCAGAAAAAGGATTTAAAAAAATTAAAATACAAATTTCAATTTTATTTGCAAATGAAAACATAATAATCATGAATTATTATAATAATATGCTAAATGTGAAAAAAATCGCATTAAGCAAACATGAAAATGGGAAGAAGTGATATGCAAAAGATACTCAGAACATCAACAGAATCCTAATTCTTCACTAAGGTACAAAAACCAAGTTATGGAATTAAATAAAATTTAACAGACCATAAAAAGAGTATCAAAATTTTGACACAGTAAATGACACACCCCAAATACAATAAGAACTTTGGATTTTAAATATTATAAGAGGATAGAGTTTTACGTAAATTTATATTATTGCAGGGCAAAAATAAAAATAGGAAGTTCTGTTTGACTTTGTGATACGGTACATTGTTAGCCAGCCATGTTACAGAGTACAATTCATTCCTTATTTCGGTGCTTCAGAAAATGACGAAAACATTTTACGGAATGAAACCATTTTTGTTTTCGTGAACGGAATGGGAGTTTTCTGTATCTGAAAGCCAAAATGCTATCAAAATACACTTTATATCAATAAACAAATGTGTTTTCTTCGGTTCCGAACGGATTTGTTCTCTGTGACATGGCTGATTGTGTGTTGTAGAGAACATCGCAAGTTCTTAAGGCTCACCGTACTGATATATTTTAATAATTATGTTCGTCCTAAGAGTGTGCCAGGCTAAATTCAAGTCTCTGAGATTTCTTAACTAATACACTAACATCCCTACCCAAACAAGAACGTAAATTCTCATGACCGTACAATTTGTATGAAGCATCCATAAATAGCGCGGCGTCAACGCTTTGCAATTAGAAAATCCGATTTTGACAGGGCGTTTAATTGTGAAGTTGTCCACTATTGTTTATAAATACTGACAAATTAGCTATTTGTTTGTCAATAAATTGGGTTTATCTCATTTTTTTATGTCTATTATGTGGGTTTTATTAGCCAACAAAGTTGGCACTACTGTTCGTGATACACCATTAACATAGCGTTTACATTTGCCAGTACTGGCAAGACAGTAGCAATTCATTCAAACTTTTTCACTAATACATAAACACTTTTACAGCTATTTTGTTTTTGCATTGTTTTGCCAACTAATATGTATATGCTTACTGTCTTGCCAGTACTTGCAAATGTAAACGCTGTGTAACACTCTTGTTTAGGTATGGCATCGCAGCGTAGAAGACCAGCGGAAGAAAACTTTCTACCTTCCGGTCTTGTTTAGACACAGCTGTTAGAACTATTACTCCATTGTCATAACGTGGAATTGAATTTAAGCAGGATACCCACCCTTTAACGAACCCGAGCGAACTTTTAAAAACAATTTTAAATGCCATATATATCGTTTAATTCCTTCAATGCCAAATTCTTTGCCAGTGCAGAACAAAACGTGTTCCACGTAGAAAAATACTAAAACGAATTTAATGTTTGGAAAACCCTACGGATCCTAGGTAGCGTTAAAACTTGAATGTATACTGCAAAATGGCTGACGCAGCTCCATTCTGTGGTGTTTTTCGTGTAGGATTTGGTTCTCGTAGTGGTCGTGGTGGCATGGTAGATTCCAAGGAAAGGGTTCCAGTTACAAAATTGGAAGAAATCTACTTGCCCATCAAAGAGTTTGAAATCATTGATTTCGACCTGGGCTCAGCCATTCACGTGCCTGGAAGCGTACTCATTACAAGACTTGTGTTGCAGTTTGTGACAACAGTTGACACATTGTTTAGGTGTCAAGCGCAGCGAGAAAATTACCACTGATTTTCGTGGTGCCATCATTTTGGCTCAATTGTCCGTTCTATCTGTATGTCGTGGTTACCATTCCGTACAATGCAAGGTTACTAAAAGTGTGGTTTCGTATCTGTACGTTTAAACCTAGCTTCCCATGGTACTGGCGCTGTATCTGCCCCATGTACCTTAGAAGTTTTTAACTATTCTGCTATACAATATTGTTACACCCCTACGTTGGGTCAATCGGCACCTAAGTTAACTTCGCAAAGACTTCTTATGCTGCCATCGCTAGTACCTCTGTTTACTTGCCACTAGTTACCAACACCTCGCCGAAATTTGTTGCCGAAAAACCTGGCTCTCGTCACATTGATACTTAAGAAAATTTATTGTGGAGCAAGAATTGAGATCTTTTAAAAATAAAAGGACAACTCTCTTTAAAAGGAAGAAAATAAAAAAAATGTGTAAGTGATTTATTCCAGGATCTTTCAAAATCTATATTCAATCCATTTAGAAATCTTAAAACAAGTGTCTAAAACATTTTCTTTACGCGAAGCACTTTAAAAAAAACTGATAAAAACCATATTTTTCGTAGTTACCGTCCTGATACTCATGGACGAGAGGTAAAAATTGTACTTAGCTACTGTTTTTGCTTTAAATGTTGTCTGAAATATTTTACTTAACAAAGATCTAGAAATAACTGTTGACAGTGCAACAGTTTTACAACTGAATTTCCCAAAACTATTTTTATCAACTCGGTGACATCATCATCAACTCGGCGAAATAACAAAATTTCGCATCTGAATGTCGGTTATTTCCCAACTTAATTTGACATTTCTTTGTTTCAGTGTTTGACAAGTTCAACCATGGGAGAGGTACACAGTTGAGTGGTGCGTTAGGATTGTTGAAGACTTTAAGAAAAATGGGCGTTCAAATCAAATTGCATTTCGTGCACTTCTTGATTTTTTTGGTCAGGATAATCGATCAAATGTGTCAAATTTCAGCAAACCGAGTCTATAGGAAATGTAAAAACACCTGTGCATGCTCGCCCAGCTCTTTCTGTGGAAAACATTACTGTTGTTCGCGGTAGTGTGAAAATGAGGTCGGCCAAGCAGTTACCGTGAAGGAAATGGTCCTGGAAGATATGTGGTTCCAACAGGATGGTGCCACGTGCCAACAATAGCTCTTTTGCGCGAGAATTTCAATGTTATCTCACGTCCTGGCGATGTTTATTGGCCGCCATGATTATGGGATTTGACACCGGTTGACTTCTTTCTTTGTGGATATTTAAAAGAAAAATGTATGTACGTCAATAAGCCAAGAACAGTAACAGTAACGACATTGAACCTCAAGTATGTCTCAGAGTGATTGAAAATATTAGTATTGGGGAAAATCTTTAATTTTTATGAATTTTTCATTCTCTTTCAGAAAGGTTAAGTGAATTAATTCATTATTTTCTTTCACCTTTTAGAATGAAGTGTCTAGTTCTTTTGAGGAATGATCAAATTTATATTTTAAAAACAAAAACGTGTTTTTTATAGTGTTATGGCCATTTTCTCAATGTATCGACAAACTGTCTGTTACTTAATGTCAACATAAAAATATTGGACCAATAAACTGTCCGTTAACGATTTTGGGTTTCTCAATATACCGACAAAAAACAAAGTTTTTAGCTGGCAACGCCACTCAAAATACATGTAAAAGATGGGAGTCAGCTGATTGAATTTATCTGTACGGTAAATAAAAGGAAAATAAATAATTGGCAGATGAGTGCCGGTTAGCTTTGCGATTAAAACGAAGCAAATGAGACATTGAGAAAACCAAATTTCTTTAATGTGCAGTTTTTCGTTGGGAAAAAAGATAATCGCCTAATGAGAAAATGGCCATTATAGTGCATTTACACTTGTAATTTTCAAACTAGTTTACGATCGTAAACTACTTTCATAAACTATACCGTTTACATCAGCATTTTTGACAGTTAAGTTGTTTATCTTTAACAAGTTCTTAGCCCCAATAATAAAAAAAACGTTGATGCACATACATACAAACATATAAACAAACCTTTTATTTCCGTTGTCCATCTAAAAGAAAATATGTAAAAAAAACTAATATTTCTTATAAATTTGGAATTTTTTTAAACATTTTCTTTGTTTATTTTATTTTTCTTACTATTGTTTTGGCTTTTTTTTACAGATAAAAGTAAATTCTTTTTTACTTGATTTTTTTTATTTTTGAGGATATGTCAAATATCACTAGCATTGCCAGAACAAAATTTGAAAAACAGAGTTGCATTAACAAAAACTGGTTGTTTGTAACTAGTTTATCTCAAAAGCTAGTTACAAACGTGGCTATAATTTGTATGGATAAACAAGTTTCTCAAACTAGTTTATCATCATAAACAACTCATAATCTGTTTATGGCGTAGGTGTAAATGCACTATTAAAGAGTTTAGTATGTATGTAAAAATTCCGATTTGTTTTTTAAAAGTGAACTTTATGAATTTGAAGCTGCCATAGTTTCTGCTGCAGATATGGTTACTTCAAGGACAGTTTTATGTCAGATTGAATTATTCAAAAAACACCATTTAACACAAAAAACCAAACAATTAATCATTAAAAAGAAAATAAAGACAAAAATTATTACTTCTGCTTTCAATTACAGAAAAGAAAGTTAAGCTTCGTACTGACGGTGGTTGGATCTTACAATTATGTAAGGGGTGGCAATGTGTTGACAATATTCTGCCAAAGAAAAATTTTGCTTTGTCTGGGATCACACAATGATTTTTTTTTTTTTTTTCAGAAAGTCTGAGTTTATTGGTGAGAGGGAAAGAGAACATGCTATCATTCGCTCCCCTCTCACCAATAAACTTTCTGAAAGAAAACCCACACTATTATCAGCGTTTAAAAAACTGCAGTCGAAGTAGAAAAACTGCAATTTCTTCATTTGCCATTGGCGAAAAAAAACTACTGCTTTTACTTCTGATTCATTAAATGTTAGCAGTCGATGTCAAACCAACTCAAAAATGGAAAAGTTGGACACAAATGTTCGTGTTTTGTTCGGCAGTTTTTGGTTTCGACTGTAGTTTTTTAAACCCTGGCTATTATAATGGACTGTCAATGCTTTTTCTGACAACGTTCAGACTGTTGTAAGACATTTTAAATAAATTTTGCTGACAATATTGTTAAATCTGACCATCATCTGTACGAAGCTTTAGTCGTTGCCACTACGTATTTTAAACAACCAAAAGTAGTCGGTATCTACTGCAATGCTGCCACAGTATATAAATCACTTTTTTGATATTATCGGACATTTGTAATAATCCCAACAAACACGGAGGTTTGATTTCAAATTGAAAATGATTTGAAATCAAACGTTTTCTCAAACGAGAAACGTTTGATAATGATTTGAAAATCATTTGAAAATCATAGCGTTCTCAACAGAAAGGGGAAATTATTTTCAAATTGAAAAATGCCTTTATTTTCAACTTGCTTTCAAACATAATTCTCAAATGTGGATTATAATACACTGTGGAATATAAATAAAAATATTTTATTTTTTTTAATTTAAATTTATTATTTATTTAAATTAACTGTGAGATAATCATCCGGCACCATAGCTAAAAGATAAAATAATGATCTTTCCGTCCTCTAATTCTTGGAAAGAGAAACTACTTGGCTCACTTTTATTTTGAGGATTGTAGCACCGCGATCGTTCAACAAACTTTCTTCACTTTACCGTTTTATTTTCCTTTTTTTCGTATTTTTAATAATTGTAATTGCTCACATACAATTTTTATTATTCACAAGAAATAAGCTGTTCACTTTATATTAAAATTTATTTTTAATAGTAAAACACATGTAACCACAAAGTAAAAAATTTAACTTTAATCGCCTTTTTTTTATTTTTCGCTTTAGTATTGCCAAGTTTATTTTTGATTTGAATTTAACATTTGACAAACATTTGACATCAATTGTTTATTTTCAAATCATTATCAATTTGAATTTAAATGTTTAAGCAAACAATTGAAAAACGTTTGAGAATTGTGTTTGATGTCAAATGATAAAGTCATTTCATATCAAAGGTTTGACTTCGTGTTTGTTGGGATGGAGAAAACTTTTTAGTCACTTTATCGTTCACGATAGCTATTGTTCACGTTAACTATTAGGATCTTTTTGCAGGAAATCTTTTGGTAGGGCTGGCGCACTGAACTTTCTTAATTGTTTTAACTAGTGTGTTTTATTAATATGCTGAAATGTGTAAAATTTAAAAATATCAAAAGTTTAAAGTATCTTCAAGTTTTTTTAAGGAGAAAAAAAAATTTATTAATTAACAATAAGAAATTGCAAATAATCCACTGTAGGGTATCAAAAAAACTAATGCAAGAAAAGCAAAATCCTTTAACAAATACAAAAGAAGCTCATCAAACAGAAAAGAAAAGAAGTTTAGTAAGAACAAAATTCACTGACAACATATAATCAAGTCACATACGCCAGAAGACGAGACAAGACAAGATGAAGGATGCAATAAGAAGAGACGATAAAATGATGCCGATAATGCTGCCGCTGCTGAAGTTTGAAATGTAAAGCTTAAGCATAAATAAGTAGTTTCACAATTCTAGCTGCAGGCAACAATTGAAACATGAGAACACATAAAATTGAATTGATTTAGGAACAAAAAAAAAAAAAAAAAATTTAATTTATAATAAAAAACAATACATTACAAAAACATAAACTCGTCATGAATATGAAATCCTTTGAAAAAAAAACTAAAAAAACAACAATAATACGAGGAAAAAACTGCAGTTGAATTACAAAAGATATAAAAAAAAAGAACTTATCAAATATTCATGAACAAAAAAGAAAAAAAGAACAGTTCAAGATTATTCTGCGAATCTAGGGAAAAGAAACAAAGAGAATATCAAAAAATTTTGACGCCAGAGTTGCAAACATGTCGCCAATGTTAAGAAGAACTCTAGCGACCACAATCATTTTACAAAAAAAAAAAAAAAAAAAAAAAAGACAGACAGACAGACATGTTAAAATGTCAACAATGAAAAATCGTTTAACAGAAATGTGCAACAAAT
Source organism: Pollenia angustigena (assembly GCA_930367215.1). NCBI lineage: Eukaryota > Metazoa > Arthropoda > Insecta > Diptera > Polleniidae > Pollenia > Pollenia angustigena. The sequence goes on from OV884058.1 coordinate 49,285,568, forward strand.
TGCTGTACAAAGTCGGGGTCCATCGTTATTCTTCCCCAGTGCAACTTGTATTCAAAAGTCTCTTGTTGCAAAAACAAAGTTTGTTGTTGATTCTTATGTTGTTTTTCTTTTTTGATGATAGTTGGTTTAGTATGTAGCTACTAGGATGCACAACTCTTATTTAATCCAGGAACAAACAAACAACGCATTTACCCACATACACAAACGTACATAGAGGAGTAAGAGGAGAAAGAGAAAATTATATATCGTGCGATCTTAACACGAGCCACAAACTATTGCACAAAAACAAAAACTTTTGAACTTAACGTGCTATTTGGGGTGACCAGAGTTGAAAATGTGTATAAGTAATAGGTATAATAGTAAGACCGACCAAACATTTTATTGTCGCCATTATAAATAAAGAAATAAAGTGTTATTTCAGCTTAAATACTTGTTTACAAATTGTCTGTCGATATCCACGTTCATAAAACATTAAAGGTGGTAAAGACAATTTTCTAGGATTTTCTTTTTTATATGTTTAGGTTAGGTTAGGTAAGATTCAATGGGCAGCCGATACGAGGATGGCTCACTTGGTGTTCTTCCAGGGTTCCTTTTGTGATACCCTGAGCCAGTGACCAGAGTCAAGCCAGTGTTCCACAGATTATTCTCCAGACATCATTGCAGCCTCGAAAAATGTTTATTCCTTGCCTAAAATAGAGATCGATGTCAGTCCTACATTAGATAGAGCATCCAAACATGTAATTTCTGGTCTACCAAAATACATTATTCTTATATCTCCAAGACTGGGAAATTGACAGAAAAAGTGAAATACCACTTCATCCTCCTTCTCACCATGAAAACTATCCGTCTAAAAAAAAAAAAATCAATTGCTTATATAATTAAAAATTTTGTAATTAAATTCTGTTTATGTTTTTTTGAGCCAGTATTAATTTTTTGCCTAAAATCTTGCCGTTTTAGGTTATGAAGAGGCAGCACTAAAAATACATAGACCAAATAAACGAGAGCTAAAACAGCCTGGATATAGCTACAGTACTTTTCGTTTATAGTCACTACGGTTATAGTCACATTAGCGATATAGTCCATTTTATCTGTTTATTTTGCCGCTATAAGTTAATTTAATATAAAATATTAACTTTATAGTCCATTTAGCGATATAAGCACATTTGCCATATATGCCATCTATCATCAAAGGGACAAGTAAAGCAAATTAATGGCGTTATAGTCACATTTGCAATATTGACAAAGTTCTTTTAGTTTTCCAATCAAAAATCCATCCAAGAAAGAATGAATTAAATCATTTAATTTTTGTCATCAACTCTCTACTCGTAAAAAATTAGTTTTTGCCGTTGGTATCAGCTATGAAATATCCTGTTATTATTTTAACTATTTTTCATATTGTATGCAACTCTGTTGTAAAACCATAAGCCTAATGTCGGTGTAATTTATATGAATTTTTTATTTCATTTAATCACATAACTTGATTATACTCGAATTCGGCTATATGCGTCATAGTGGCATATATGTGAATTAGCCTTATAGTCACATTAGCGATATAGTCCACGTTATGGTTGCAACTAAAGGATGTGACTTTAAGCGAAAAGTACTGTACTAACAGACACAAAACTACTGCAACGCGAGGGAAATGTTCGTCCTAATGTTGCTTTTAAATGCAAGGTTTAGACAATATTACTTAAACTGTTACCTGTATAAGGTGCTCTCACACGGAAGCGTAAGATGAGGTTGGGTGTTCAATTAGTGTGGAAATCACCATGAGCCAAATAACAAGCACTCATGTAAATTTTGAAGATATTTTTATCGAGGAAACGAGAAAAAAAGAAATATTTCCACTTGTGATGATATTTGGCATTAATATTTTTTTTCACAAAATATGTTTCATAATAAAACTTATATCAATGGCGTCCCGGATTAACACTTTAGCAGACACCACAAAATGGACTATTGAAACACAATTTTGCTGGGATATTCTCCAATTAAAAGTTCATTTAAACCCTTTACCGAAGGTATAAGGACAAACATATATTAGTTTGCACTCCGTTTGTGTAATCTACAATATTGATCTTTCCCTCTTTAAAGTATATATATGTATATACTGGGTACTTCAGAAGAGCGAAGTTCAATCACGATGTCAGTCTGTCCGTTGAAACAGCTTTTCCAAAGAAGCCAGATATGATGGGGACTTGGTAGTTATACGTTTATGTCACATATAGTAGGGAATTATTTGCTGTTGAAATTCAACCTGATCGGTCCACAAATTGCTGAAATATAAGCAAAAAACAACGACTGCCTCTAATTTTACCCAAAAATCCCTTGTTGTTTTTTCTAAAAAAACTAAATTATCTTGCGTAGTTCAAAAGTTCTATCCCCTTTGAGACTTTGTGTTTTTTTTTAAACATTTTTCACATCTTTTATGACGTCATATTTCGGAAGCCGAAAGAATCTGAGGTCTGAAAATTTATGTTTTGTTAAAGTTCAATAACATACAATATGTGTGTTGAATTTTAATCCACCGGGAAAATCCGGTGCAACCAATACCTAGAAGTCGGCAGAAATTCAAAATCGACAGATTGTATTGGTACCACGGAAGTAAGTAGTCAAAGCAAAATATGGACTATTGGTTAAGGGCATACTTTTGTAAAAAAAAGCTATTCGCCACGAAATACATATGTATTTCTTTTTCAAGAAGCGTATTTTTCTTTAGAAAAGGCGTCATTTTGCTTGAAGAGATACATTTTGTGAAGAATTAACTTAAGGAAGTCGCAATGGGTGATGATGTCAGTTGAATTTTGAGGTGATGCTTTTGCTGTTTGGGGAGCAGTAAATGGTGGACAAGGGATAAAGACTTGGTGGAGCTTTTGAATAAATGAAGGGCCGAGGGACCGAGCATGAACGGTGAAGAAATAGATTTGGTTAATAAATGAAAAGTCGACACCCGAGGATAAGAAAGTATGGAGTAACTTGGATTAAGGATGATACTTGCAGATACTATACGAATGAAGGGTTGAGGGACCGAAACGGATGGCGAAAACATGGTTTTGGTGAATGAAAGAATAGTAAGACTTGGATTCGTTAAGAGTCGAGAGCCGGTGATAAAGGTGACGTTGACTACTCTCGTAGGATATGTTCCTACGCTTAGATGCTTTTGGAGATCACGTATGGGCTGCGGTATGACCTCGAATTCGCGGGAAGGGTGTTAATGAGCTGAAAATTTCCACTTGTGGAAAATTCGAATTGTGAGGAGGGATTATTCCTACGTGCTGTTGCTATCCAACAGATGCTTTTGGCTATTCGTAAAAAAGCTGAGATAAGAAAGCTTCAGGGAATAGCTAAGAGGCGAGCATATAATACTGTCGGATTATACACTCAAATTACTACCTGTGTGTGCTGGTTGCTCTCGCACACTGCGTCGTTTGGTAAACGCATTGTTAAGTTTCACCAGTTAGAGTCCACCTTAGAACAGGCATCAATCTTTATTTGTAAAGCGATTTCAGTGAAGCTAAAAAAAGAAGCAAAAAGTAATCTTGCTATAAGTTCCTAAAAAATCGTATAAAATAATTGAAACTTTGTCCATGGGTGCTTTTGAACATGGAGATTACAAAGGTGTCATAAACTTAAATAAAGCCACAGTCGACTTAAGCCCATTTTTCTTTTTGTCACAGATTTATTTATATTGCCTAATCGGTTTTTCATATAAAAGGTTTGTTATTTTCGGATTCATATTAAGTTAAATAAATAAAATGCTCACATCAATAAAATATTTATAAAGGGGTTTTGGCAATTTGGTAATACTATTCTTTTTCGCTTATCGCTTTTGAAACAATCAAGTTGTAAAATTCTAAAATGCACTGAAATGATCGAATAACCCTGAAAATTAAAGTTGCGCTCTAATTAAATATTGCATAATAAAAATTATTTGGCCACTCCAACCCTTAAACCAAATACAAAAATATTAATAATCAGCTTTAGAAGCTTTGCAATCAAACAACAACTAAAGCAAGTCAAACCGGTTCCAAACACGCCATATGTTCGGGTAACACGAGTACATGCCTGTTGCAATGTTTCGTACAATAAACTTGATATGACATTCATGACCATTTAATGATATACAAAAAATAACTTTGCTCATCTGACATACAAGTTAAAACTGACTACCATGATGACGATGTTGATGAGGGGTTATATGCTGTACTATGGTTGTAATTTTGTATGATCACTCTGTCAAACATACACACATTTATGCACATGTTTAAACCTACTGTACATATGTAGGTATTTACAACTTCTCTATTCGTAAACATGCAATTCCTCAAACTAATCACGGTCATAATGATGCTGTTTTCCGATCATCATTATCACCATCAACATTTTTCACTCGTATTGTAAAGATTGTACATTGACCATATGCCGTTGCAGCCTAGTATGTAGAAAAATATTTCTGCTATACTGTTGAGACATTCATGACCACATTCATACACACCATACTGCATACAAACATGGATGCTACGTGCAACATGAAAGACATGACAACAAAAACGCACATGACAAAATGCGTCTGTGTCAAAATTATGCCTAAAAGCTTTGCCCACCACCACCACAATCATCATCATCATTTGTATGCAGTCTAAATAGGCAGGGATTTCAAAGAATTTCTTCCTCAATGGAAAATTACAATTATAAATAATGTGTCTTTACATTTTTCAATGCATTGGAATTTTTAACATTTGCTCGATTTAGACAGAATTAGCTTGATTTTCATCAGAGAATATTCTTTACTTTTATGGAAGACAGAGTTAACCTACAGTAAGTTTACTTTGACTAGCACTTAATAAGATCTTAATAAGATTTGACTGACTTAAATAAACTTAAACGGTGACCCGTTATAATCAGAAAATCTCGACATTATTCACTCTTCAAAATTTTCGCACGAAAGAGCAATATGGAACTAGCCGTAGTATCCAATTAAATCTTATGGTGTTTTCTTTTCCAAAAAAAAAATGCGACATTTTATTTAAAAAAATGAAATTTGGTGTCTGTTTCGGAAAAATTTTGCACCCGAAAAGGGGTGAGTCTTTTAGAGTAAAACAAGCCAACCTTTTCGGGAGCAAAATTTTTAAGAAACAGACACCAAATTGCATTTTTTTTTTAATAAAATGTCACATTTTTTTGTAGAAAAGAAAACACCATTATATAAGTAAAGGTGAAACTTATGTACAAATTTTTTGTTGCAATATTATGTGGAAATGGTTTCTTCATTAATTTACAAAATACAATATAAATACTATCACTATTAACTAAATTTATTAAGTTTTTACTTCATAAAAAACTTGAAATAAAAAACAGAAAACGAAATCCCCCTATTATGGAAGAATTTCAATTCAATTGAAAAATTTCTTCAAACTCTCTAATGCCGCTACGCAATTTTCATTAGTTTATATTTGCCACAAAAAGTAAAGAAATTAAACAAGTTAAATATATATAGTTAGACAAATCCGACAATATGTTACCCTACAGCATTTGACTTTAAGACTGAATCCAAAATGAGACAATTAAATGTGTAACACAAAAGTTTATTGTCAGCTTCAAATTATTAACATACCAACATTTGTAGTAAATTAAATGTAACAGTGATTTCCGAAAGTAGGCCTATATCAGTTTTGGACCTATGCTGTTGTAGCAGTTACTTGTAACATACATACATATATACTACTTTGATACCAGCACTTTACATTAAAAAGATTTATGACCAGTTAAAGCGATTTTCGGGACCAATTTCCATAAAAAGTAAAATTTAGCCTAATCACGAATTTTCTTAAGGAAAAAATGTTTTAGTTACAAAAAAATTTTCCAATTATAAATTTCGCAGGAGCAAAGAAAATGAATAAGTTGCATCACCAAAGTTGTTTTGCTTATTGACCTTGAGCAATGTCAATGCCAATGTCAACAATTTTGAGTTAATCGTTGCATTAGGTTTCTTTTCTTAATCCACATAACAAAAACCAGGCCTAAGCCAACGGTAGTAAAATTGTCTGGCATTAAATGTATGTATATTAGCGTGGCCGTTAGTTATATGGAGAACTTTTTTTTTTTTAATTTCTTATATTATCTTCCACCAAATCGGTTCAGTTTTATGTAAAAAAATATAAAAAAAATTCGTAGCGATAAGTTGTGTTTAAGGTGGGGGGGGGCATCCGCCCCTCAAAGTTTGCCTTCAAGCCATTTATTCCAATGTAATTTGTTTTCATATGACTATCTTTTAAAAACAAAATTTTACAAGAATATGATATCCGGCAATATTTTAGCTCTTCTAGTCAACAACATTAGCCTTGAAGAAAGTTTTTTGCTTAAACAACTTATCGCTACGAAAGTTTTTGTATTTTTTTTACACAAAACTGAACCGATTTGGGGGGGGGGGGGGGGGGGGGCGGGGAAAGAGTATAAGAAATCAAAAAAAAAAGCAAATAACGGCTACCCTGTGTGTATCCAACAAGGGTTGATTTCAAATTGAAAATGATTTGTAATCAAACGCTTTCTCAAATGACAAACGATTGGTAGCACAAGGGAAAATTGAACTTTTTTTGTGTTGATTGGAAGTTTGATGTAATTTTTTTTACTAATTTAAGGACGCCAATTTAATATCTAATCTTCGTTTTTCTCCATCGGCTCGCATTTTTAAGTTAAAGGTACTAGTCGTATTTTAGACTTTTAAAAAAATTTTTTGTTTTTACAAAAACAAAAAATTGGTGAGCATGGTTGCTTATGTTAAAAAAAATTAAAAATTTTGTATTTTAAAAAATCATGAAAATTCCAAAACCGGAAAAATTTTAAGTCTTATTTCTTTCACGTAAAGCCACCTTTGAACAAAATAAGTCATAGATCATAAAAAGCGACAAACGCTTTTCGCTTTTATTCATAATAAAGTGAAGGCACCTTATTTTTAAGTGTAGGAAAAACCGTTAGTTAAGGAGATATGAGGTTAGCAAATTTTTCTAATGAACAACCACAAGTGTTAATGTTTTTCATCTCTTTTAGTTTAGGAGTATGAGGTTAGCTGCATCGTTTGGCGAGAGGCCAGCCCCTGGTTCAAATATCAACCTTTTAGCTTCAGACGTTTAGGCTCTGCGATGAAAGATAAGTAGATTGCGAAAATATCTTTTGAAAAAGTAACAAACATAGGTACAATTTTCATCCCTTAAACGTTCGAATTTCGAAAAAGTACCAAATATTCATTTGTATTTTTTAGATAGTAAGTTACAAATGTTATGTCATTTTTATTAAAACGGCCGAATTTCGTAAAAGTGCCAGACAATTATTTACTTTTTTTTTTTTGCACAAAAATAAATATTAAATAATAAGTTCCAGTTTATAAAAAGTACCAGTTAGAGAACGAAAGTCAGGACCTTGATATTTATTTTATGTTTCTAGATCCAATAAATGCGGAAATTAAAAAGGTACCAGTTAATGAACACAATAGTACCAAAACCCCTCATACAGATTCTCATTCACTCAGGACCTTGCTTGTTTAATTTTATCTTTCTGGTTCCAATACTAACGGAAAATCAAAAAGTACCTGTTAATGAATAAAAAAGTACCAAAAAGTTCCCTCTTATAGAATCTCATCCACTCAGGGCATTGCATGTTGAATTTTATTATTCTAAGTTAAATATTAACGGAAATTCAAAAAGTTGCAGTTAAAGAACAAAAAAGTACCAAAAAGCCCTCTTACAGATTCTCATTCACTCAGGACCTTGCATGTTAAATTTTATGTTTCTAGGTCCAATGTTAACGTAAATTCAAAAAGTACCAGTTAAAGAACAATTAACGTACCAAAAACTTCATTCTTATTCACTCAGGGCATTGCATCTTGAATTTTATGTTTCTAAGTCCAATAATAACGGATATTCAAAAAGTACCAGTTTAGAACTAAAAAGTACCAATAAGCCCTTTCAGAGATTCTCATTCACTCAGGACCATTAATTTAATGAATTTTCCACCTGTGGTGAAGGGTATAAAAAGAGTAATTTTTGGGATTTCAGTATTTTGATTATAACTCAGCCATTTTTTAACCGATTTGACAGATTTATACACCGACGTGTTTAAGAAGAAATTTGCCAGTTAGTTGGGTTATAAATCTTGGACTCGGGAAGATCTATGGTTCCCGAAAGTGGGTATTTAAAAAAAATATTATTATTTTGGTCATAAATTGTTCGTATCTGAACCGATTTTTCCGAATTTTTCAGAAAATATTTTTTACTAAAGATTTCCGATCTTTTGATATGCAAGGAATATCCATAGGTCATATAACAGTCCAAAAAATCAGGGTTTTATAAAATTTTTGATATATATTTACGGGAGATACCACGCCCACTTCTCCGATCCCGCCCACATTTTGTGTGATGCTGTGTATTGATAACCTTAATGTGTGTATCTAATTTGAAAGCTTTGGCTCTTGCCGTTCTCAAGATATACAGAAAAAAGTAATAAAAATACCACAACAACAAGGGATTTTTGGAAAAAATTAGAGGTAGTCGTGGTTTTTTTGCTCATATCTCAGCCATTTGTGGACCGATCTTTCTGAATTTCAATAGCAAACAATTCCGGACCATATGTGACATCAATGTAAGTATAATAACCTGGCCCCCATCATATATGGGGTCTTCGGAAAATCCATTTCAACGGACAGACGGACATGGTTAAATCAAGATCTCTCCTCATAAGGACCCATAATATATATACTTTATAGGGTCTTAGATCAATATTGTAGAAATTTCAAACGGAATGAAAAACTTATACATACCATTTCCCACCTGAGCTGAAGGGTATAAAAATATATATATATTTTTTAGAAATGGTGACATTTTTAATTGAGGGTAGATGTTAGATGTTTCACCTTCCATGCGTTTCTCCGTAATGTATGCAAGTGTACAAAGGGAATAAGGTTGCAATAACACTTCTTTGAAAACCAAGTCAATGAGAGTGCTTATAAGTACTAGGTCTGTATTCCGGTGAAGGAAATATATATACATACCTATAGGGACAAGGGAAATATTTTTCATCTTATTATTTTAATTGACGGAAAAAATGATTCGTAGTTGAGTTGGGATTAAAACCAATATTTTCATGTTTTACAAACTTTAGCACAAACTCTAACATCCTTGGTGCTTCTGATGGTGTAGGGTCTAAAAATTATTAGATGTTGGGTTCATTGAAATCTCTTGTTTTGTTTATTATGCCCACATTGTCACTAGGTATCTGCAAGTTTTTCCATTTTTTGATTGTATTCCAACTTATGGCTTTTGGAATTGTTTTTAGTATCAAGAAGCGTAAATAACTTTTCTTTTTTTTTGTGCCACTAAAATTGTTTTCGAATCTAGAGGGAAATTGTGTGTACATCTGTGATGGCAAAGATGTATTTACATATGTATGTTTATATACATACATAAGTACATACGTGTGTCCTCATTCCCATTATGTCTGTTGGATTGAACGTTTGAAACGTAAATGAATCGAACCAACCATCTATCCTTCTTTTCATTTATAGATGCGAGTGTGTACCTTGCACGCATGCAACAAATTGTCTTTAATTTGTTCCTTCAAGTAAATGTCACTTAAGGAAATCTTCACAAAGAGAAATGGAAAAAATAACGTCAAGAAAAAAAATTTGATTGAATCTAATTGTGGTAAATTAATAAAATTGTAGTAAATAATAAAAAAGTATACATGTATGTATGTATATATTTTTATTTAGCTAGAAGTGTTAACAATTGCCTATTCCTTTGCTCTCTATAATGGCAAATACATATGTATGTTTATTGTAGCATAAGATGAGATTACTATTGGGATTAACTGCATGATGTCACTGGCATTTGGTTTATGGCTGATATATTTTTAACTAAATTTAACGATAAAATATTACTATATTTTTCTATATAAAATGCTTAAATACCTACGGCCGTATTTATAACAAAAAGTTGGCATAAAGTTAGTTTATTTATAATACACTCACCCAACTCTGGCTAACGATATGCTAAACTCTTGTTAACGAGCTGCCAAACGTTTGCCAACTTGTAACAAACAGCTGTTTAATGTCAAATAATTTTTATAAGCAAAAGAAAAACCAAAGAATTTTGTGCGCAAATTTATAAATTTTGTTTAAAAATTATATGTTCTTACTTTTACATTATGATCCCAAACTGGAGATCTTTTTACAACTTTTTATCTTCCTTTTCAATATTTTTGTTTTTAAACAATTTACAACTTGAGGGAAAAAACTTCAATAGAAATATCAACAAATACTTCAGAGCTGATTTTTAAACAAATGGTTGGCCATACTAACATCCCAGAGTTGATATTTAAATTATTTTTCACATTATAAAATTGAGGACAAATATCTGGCAACTCTATTGCAATTTTTATAGTTTGGTGTTTAAATCAATACAAATAAATATTTCTAAATATACCAGCATCATTAAGTTAATATTTTGTGGCAAAAATCAATTGAAATATTTACTTATTTGCCTAATTGTTGATTGTAAGGCTAATAACTAGGGCTTCCAATCGGGATCCCGATTTTTTTTATATTCTTTATTATTTGTTGACAAAAAAAAGTTTAAAATACATTCGGATAGCTTTGAAATACATATGGACAATTTTAAATTGTATTTGAAAATGTTTAATATATTTGGAGAGTTTTAAAATATATTTGACAAAGTAATTTCAATTTTTGGGAATACAAAATTTTAATTTCAAAAGATTTTGCTATTCGTGCTTAATTCCCAGTTTTTATTCTTGATAAAAACACTTGAAATTTATTGTTGATGGGATAAGCTATTCCTATGCATTTCACTGGTTGCTTAGGCCAGATCATCAGGAAACTTCATCCATAAAGATTTTAGACAAACTAAAGATATTAAACCAAATAAAACTGTAAAACGTATAAGAATTATAGCAACAGTTCTACTTGTAACAATATCAAAGATTGAACAAAACACATCAACAATAAACAGCAGTGGGTTTATCTCATCTTACATTCCCCACTTGACAAATTTAAAATATTTGGATAATTTCAAAATACATTAAGGCTGGGTTTTTGAGATGTCAGTTAAACTAGGTTTAGTTAATCTAAAAAAAATATTTGTGAACAGCTTAGTTTTGCTTAAAATGTTGGGCTTTAATACAACTCACCTCTAGTTCAGTTGAAATTTTGCAGTTTTTGTATTATGGTTTACAACTCTGTGTTACTTGAAGGTTACACGATCAAGTTTTGCCTATCAAGTTTTAATACACTCACACTTTTTTACCAATACAATCATACTTTTGAAAATTTATACGAACTTGCCTTAAAAATTCTCTTGCCAGTGAGTGTTTCAATTTACGTTCAAGAAAACAGTTGATTTCAAGGTTAGTGAGCAAATTTTTCGTTTATCTTTATAAATTGTTTGACATCTTAAAAGTAAATTGCTCAAAAATTGAATGCAGTCTACGTCACCGCTTTCAATTTATGTAAATTTTGACAAGCAGTATATGTAAAAGACTATCAAGAACAACTTAACCGTGTGGCCGCAGGGTTAGTACGGTTAACACAAACATTATTTCATAGATATTCCGCAAAAGCTTTTTTCATATGCGTTATGACAGCATTCCACGTAAAATGTTGAACAGTGTACCAGGCTTTATGCAATAAGTCGCACAATGGTTTCATTCATTCAATAAAAAGGTGAACCTACCTATAGGAATAACATAAACAGCATTGTACAATGTTGCCAACACATTTATTGTTGTGGAATAAAATTCAAGATGTCTTTTGATTGTTGCCATTATATTGTGTATGTGCTTAGAATAGCACATACACATTGGCGATATAAACAATACGTAAAATTAAACAATTTTATTGCAAGTGTATGAGCCGCTTTACATTGTCTTTATGAAGTTTGATCAATTTATAATTCAAGTTTGTTTTTATTATATTTTTACAAATAAATAATATACGTTCATAAAATGTGTATTTTAACTCGAAAATTAAGTTGTTTTTTATACAGTTTAAAACTTTTTTTTAATTTGGTATAAAAAAAATTTAAAAAGCCCGAAATATCCCGAAAATTTTTTAAAAATCCCGGAATTAAAAATATCCCGAAAATCCCGGAATCCCGAAATCGAAATAACGAAATATATTCTTCAATCCCGAATCCCGGGATTCAGAAAAACCAATCCCGATTGGTAGCCCTACTAAGAACTGCTGCGGCTTACAATAACTTTGTTAGTGTGTAAATACTTGTAACACGTTGAGATAACCTTCAAATATCAAAATGGCGCCTACTGCAAAGTGTGCTGTCTGTAATAAAAACGTTACCAAGGCCGATCAAGGAGTTGAATGTTACGTATGTGAAACTTGGAATCATATTGCTTGGGTCAACATTCCTGATGACCCATACACGTTACTGGGTAAAAATGATTGTATAAGCTTTACTTGCCCGTGATGTCGTGATAATAAATATAGTAATAGTACTAGAGAGATGTGGAATAGGTTGGGTTGAGTGGGTGTTTTAGCGGAGACGTATGCTTCTGCTAAGGTTGATGTGGATGATGTAAATAGTAATTTTATTGGCAATCAATTATAATTGATAACTAATTAGTTACTGAGGATTCGTTACCTGATTTTGCTGAATTCTCAGAGTATTTTTCTTTTTCTAATGTAACAATGGCTGATTTGCATATTGCGTTGCTGAGAAATAGATCTACTTTTGTAGGCTCTGATATCGTGTCCATAAGATTGTTGGGAATAGTTTTTCCGTTCCTCTGTGGGCATACCTAACACATCATTAATATTTTTTTATGTCGTCTAGGTACCCTGATGATTGGGGTGATTTTTCGATTGACAATATGAGACCTATAAGTAAAATATAATGAAGGATCAGATGATGCAGTGGTTACAAGATAATGGGATGCTTAGTGAATCTCAATTTGGTTTTCGTCGTGGTCGTAATACTGGGTTTCTTCTAACGAATTGATTGAATCTGTAAGAAATAATTAAAACAGGGGTAATGTAAGTATCTTGGTTTTTATTGACATATCTAAGGCTTTTGATCAGGTAAAACACTCTCTATTGGTTACTAAATTGAATAGTTATTTTGGTTTTTCAACGTCGGCATGTAAGTTGATATGTTTATATTTGGCTGGTCGGAGGCAATATGTGTCCCTTAATGGCTTAGTTTCTGGTCTAGAATGTGTGAGGTCAGGTGTTCCGCAAGGTTCAGTCTTAGGTCCTATGTTGTTCCAGCTATTTATTAATGATTTATTTCCTAATATGAGTAGTAGTCGTTGTAGGCCGTTAGCATTTGCTGACGACATTCAATAACTGTGGTCTGGTGATTGGCGATCACAAATTGAATGGTCGGATGTTACTAATCGGGACTTAAATAAACTGAGTAATTGGATGGATGCAAGCTTTCTTCAGGTGCACCCCAGTAAGACCAGGGCGATGGTTTTAAGAGTTAAAAGGCGTGATATGAATATTTTGGACTTGGATTTGAGGATTGGTGGTCACGTAATTGATATTGCAAGTCAAATGAAATGTTTTGGCGTGGTGATAGATGAGAAACTATTCTTTGATCCGCACATTGATAGCATATGCTCCAGGGTTTGTCTTACACTTAGAAGACTTTACCATTTGAACCTGTTTCTTCCCCTACGTGTGAGGCGCACTATTGCTCATGCACTTTTAATGTCTCGGGTTAATTATTGTATCGACGTTTACTCAGGATGTAAAATAGTAGGAATAGGATTAATAGTGGAAGGCCAATCTAAGCGGCATGCGGCTGCGGGCGGCGATCAGCTGTTTAGTTTTTCGCTTGAAATTTTTTTGTAAGGCAAATGAAAGCGGCACATTTTAAAGCGGCAAATGTTGAATAAGCTGTAAAAAATTGTTCAATCTATAAAAAATACGATTTATTTTAACATAATAAGAATTTACTTATCAAATTGGATTTTTTTTCCACTTCAGTTGTAATGTTTTTTAAATTTCTTTTGTTAAATGATTATGTGTGTGTATGGCAACGTCTACTTCACGCGGCTTAAAACAAAAGTTGAAAAAATTCAACTTTGCCGCGCGGCATCTTTTCCAAGTAATACTAAGTCTTAATTTTTGTGATGTGTCTTTTTTTTGTATGAACATTTTTGTCAACAATGCTAACATTTTTACAATGGCAATGCTATTATCGCCCGCAGCCGGATGACGCGTACATTGGCCTTCCACTATAACATAGCGTCTTCACCTGACAATTTTTTGTCATACCAAACGTCAAACTTCATATTAAAAAAACGCTGACAAAAATTTTCGAGTTTTTTTTATATAGACTTTGACGTTTGGTATGACAAAAAATTGTCAGGTGAAGACGCTATGTAAGGGTGTGGTGAATAAGATTGTTAGATTCGTGTATAGACTGAGACCGAGGGCGCATGTATCACATCGTGTGAGAAGTTTTTTTGAGATTTTCATTTGAGGATTATCTTGAATTTCGTCTCCTAATTTATATACATATTTAGAATTATTAAAGTATCCTATAAGTATTGCACAAATGATATCATTTACTAGAACTATAAGAAATCCTTAAATGATAAATTCACGTAGCAATAACTCCACGTATGAAAGATTTAAGGTTGTTCAGACTGCAGTCTAGATTATGGAATGTTTTGCCTAGAGAGTAACGTACCTTCTCATTGACAATTTCAACCTTTAAAAGAAAACTTGAGGCTTTTTATAACACGCAAACTAATTAGATGCTTATCGACTTGGTTCATATTTCATCTCAATTTAATAATTTTTAATGTTCTTTTATCGGTGATGAGGGAGTCGCTGGGATGCTTGAAGGTGTATTGCTTCATTTTTATTTTTTATTGTTAAATACTCATAGTAAATATATAGGTATACAACTTGTAATACGAATAAAATTGGCCTAATGCTATATGTATTATGAATGAATGAATAAAAAATTTAATTTCAAATTAACTCTTTGCTTACTGTCTGCTAAGCCAAAACGGTTTGCTATTTAGCAGATCTTTGTGTGTGATGTATAAGCAGTGGCTAAATTTTGGTTATAAATACGGCCGCTAATAATTGGGCTACTGTCGCGCTTTTGTCATTCCCGGGATATGTAGAGATACATTTAGGGGATATTTTATCTCTCGGTGATATGTCCCCGGGGGAAAAGCTGCAGCCAATGCCTTGGGATCGCGGCTGAGCATAGATCCTTTCTGGGACCACGGAAACCAGTTACTCCTTGGGCTTCAGTTCTCAGCTGACTATTGCTAAGGCTCCTTTAGATATCGCATGATATCTGAAGTTGAATCGGCTGTATAATTTGAAATCTGTTTCAATCATGTAGTTTTTATAATAATTTCGTTTCGAAATTCAAAATATCGATTCGAACCTTCGATAAGCCTTGGCGTAATTGATCTGCTTCGATTTCCCCGAAAAATGTGGAAAACCTTCGATAAGTCTTAGCGTAATTGATCTGTTTAGATTTCCCCGATAAATGTGGAAAACCTTTGATAAGTCTTGGCGTAATTGATGTGTTTAGATTTACCCGATAAATGTGGGAAACAGTTAAAATGGTGCTGTTTCTTCAAATTTTTGGTGCTTAAATTTATTAATCAGCTGTAATGTGAACGACTTTGATGAACTTTATCAACGTTTTGCTTAAACGCGTTTAAAAACTGAAATGGGAAAATAGCATAAAACACTCTAAAAGGCGTTCCTGATATTTATGTCTTGTAGATGATGAAACGTGCTATATTCACTGATGCAATATTCAAACTTGCAAAATAAATAAACTTAAAAGTGAGTTAGATCTAATCACATCAAAATCGTGATGATTTGTTAATCACTGTAAATTGACACGATTAAAACTTAATTATTTCATTAATCACATAGACTTCACTAAACATACATAAGAACCTAAAACTGAGTATGAAGTAGCATCGGCCACTATAAACGTACCTTTCTGGTGCACTACCGACCACGATTTCTTTTATTTTATTAATAAGTTTAAAATAATCTGCTGATATATTTATTAAAGTATTTCTTTCCAGTTTTATGCTTTAAAGAGATATAAATTTGTTTCTTGTGTTTTATTTATTAATCAACATTCAAACGCATTAGAAAACCTAACAGCCGTACCTACGGAACGGAAGGCAAAACGTTTTCTTCCGCATAGTGTTTACGCTTATATCCCATACCTAAACAAGAGCTTCAACGTTGTATCACGACCCACATAAAAGTAATAAAAAATGGCGATAAAAACGCTAGATTCACCAAATAATAGCTAAGTTTTCATTACATATTAACAGGGAAACCAGAAATATGCTCTAAAAAAAGCGTTTTATGCGCGTTAAATTATGTCTTCAAAACTGTTAAAAATATGCGCCAAAAAATTAAAAATTGCTAATTTTAAAACAAAATATTCAACAACTTATTAACGGTTCCATTTAATAAAAACAATCTTAAAATTATAATCGGTAAAGCGCAAACACCATAGTATTTACAGACGAATTTTTCAGATTTTTAGGGCGAATTCAATCTAAATACCAACATAATAAGATGGTTAACGGATACAAAGAGTTTTATTTGGAAAGAAGTTTTGATCGGGGAATATGTGAAATTATAGACCGATTCTCACCATTTACATAGACTTTGTCCATAGTACAGTTAAAATTTATTTATCAAATTTACTCATATTATCTACAAGATTGCAATTTGTACTTTGCGCACAAGGTAAACATAGACAGATAACCAGCCAGGCGGACGGATGGACATTGTTAGATCCCTTTAAAAAGAATTGGATAAATTGAAGCAACAAGTTGGGTTACAGTGAGATATTTAAAACAGAATATCGCAAAAAAAAAATTTTATTTATTCCGAAAGCTCTTTTGTAGGCACCTAAAAAAATATCTAAAATGTATCAAAATATGCCTTAAAAAGGCAAAATATGTGTAACAAACTTAAAAAAATGCTGCAAACGGTAAAATATGCACTAACAAATCGATTCCAAAATTCATAAAAAGCTCCTAAACGGATAAATATATATATTTCTGCCTTCATTGGTCCGACAAGGAAAAACATTCAATTGCATATTTATGGTTTCCCTGCTTATTAACAATTTCGGTCATTTTCATTATTTTACGCACTGTCCAAATCAGATTTAACAATTGTAATGCTGGGTACACACAGT
This sequence comes from Pollenia angustigena, assembly GCA_930367215.1. Taxonomy (NCBI): domain Eukaryota; kingdom Metazoa; phylum Arthropoda; class Insecta; order Diptera; family Polleniidae; genus Pollenia; species Pollenia angustigena. The sequence continues at coordinate 49,302,808 of OV884058.1, forward strand.
TCAATCTACATTCAATCTTTTTCAATGCAACCTAAAAATATCAAAGCGTTTTGATGTTGATGCAATCTGGAATGAATGAAAATGAATTTAATTCACTAGATTGCGTAAATGCGTTGCATAGTGTGTACCCAGCATAATGCGTTGACGCCGCGCTATTTAGGGATGTTTCGTGACAATTTTTGACAACTAGAAAACGCCTACCGCTCTTGTTTATGTATGGCTATAAGTGTGAACCGGTTTTTAGAGTTGAAAATTCTTTTGCCAATACATTTTTAACACAAGTACACTCTTAAATTATAACAGTTACTGATTGTTGGTTATAAAATTCGTTTTCCGTACTCCTCAAATTGAATAAATATATAGTTATTTTACGAATATATTAATTTTTTAACATTTATGTTTTTTATGCAAAAAAACCAAAGTATATTTATGTATACCAAGTACATGCAAGTCTACAACACATCAACAATAAATAAAACAACATTCATTTTGTTTGTGTAAAAACATTTGATACTGTCAAACAGCCAAACATAAAGAAAACAAAAAAAAAATCATGGCGCACTAAAATGTAAGCAAATTTTGACAGTATCGAAAATAAAACAACTGAACAGCTGATCACTTGCATGTACTTGTAATAAATATACTTTGAAAAAAAAAAAACAAACTACCAACAAATAATGTTTTTCCGTATTTATTTTGTTATGTAGTTTGATATTTGTCGGTTAAAACTTAATTTTCAAAAAAACCCAAGGCGAATTCATACAAGGTGGTCTTATTTTAAAAATGGATACAACACTGTAAAATATTTTAACGTTGTGTCAAAATAATACAACACTGTTGTAAACAAAATAGCTGTGTGTCAAAAATATATGCTGTCATTTTTCATTGTGATTTTAATTTTAAATTGTGTGTTGTATAATGCAATAATTTGAAAATGTGTGCTAACAAAACATTATTTGCAAGAAGTTTTGCTGTTTTTAGTAACGATGTTCGGCCAGCTAACAGAACTACACTTCCTTCATCTTTTTACGTTAGGAACACGGAACATAGTACATTCTCATGAATTAATTTTTTTGCGTGCGTGTGTGTGCTGCATTTTTAATTTGCTATTCATAAAAAAAAAAATCTTAAAACTTAATTTGAATTTAAATACATAAATATTGAAATAGAATGTCAAACAAAAAGTAAAGGCATATCATTTTGATATATAGTTAGTTATCAGCTGTTGATTACGTAGCAAGCCAAGGTCACCTTGTATGAATTCGCCTTGGTAAAAACTATTCAATTTTAAAGAATATGCTGTTCAATAAATAAAAAAATTTAAACTGAATGTAAAAATCATTTGTTTTAAATGAAATGTAAATTATCCGTTTTCTAAATGAATTTTAATTTGTTTAAAATGAATATTCGTTCGAATTAAACTACATAATATTTTGAGTGTACTAGTACTCTGTGATTTTTAATGAAACCAACCGACCGAGCCACCTGTTAAATAAGATTTTCCAGTCGAATGGTAGCTCAGTTAGTTTTTAACACAGAATACTAAGAATGTCGTCGCGTATGTCCGATCTTAAATCTGTTTATTTAAATGTCTGTAAGTAAAAGTTTTAAGTATGTACATTAGGGTGGGTCAATTTAGCAATCGATATTGTGCTTATTACCTACAAAAAAACCTTAAAAACTTTTTCTCAACTTTTATTTTTAAGGTTTGTTTTTTTTTAGATAATAAAAAATCGCAGATAGTAATAGGTAATATAAAAAAAAAAAAATTAAATTAGCCGATTTTTTTATTACCTACTAAAAATATCTTAAAAATAAATGTTGAGAAAAAGTTAAAAATTAAAAACGAAATAAAATTACGGTGCCTCGAAAATGATTTTTTTGATATGTCGTAGTGGAACTTTTTTTCCTCATGTCAAAAGCTATCGAAATGCACAATATCGATTAATTTTTGTCCTGACAAATCGACTCACTCTAATGTGCATACATATTAAATCTTTCTGCCATTTTAAAATTCAAAATATGACAACCCTTTTACTCAAGGCGAATTTATTTTTCAGGTGGCGTTGAAAGCACAGCTGTGCTACTTTTTTTTTTAAATTAGAGAGAGGAATGTCAAAAGTTACTTGTGTTTTTGACTTATCGGCCAACGAAAGCAGCAACAAAATACATTGTTGCGTTTTTGGTGTTGTTAAAGGCCAGTTTACACGGTAATACAATGTATTACGACTTTGTAGAATCAAAATAATATGAAATTCTCTCCGTGTTTAAAAGAAAAAAATAAAAGTCTGTTGAGAGTATACTTTATGTTTACACGGATGGTATAAGTAAAATCAAAAATAATAACAAAAAAGCAGATGGTTGCAGTTTTACAATTTTTACAAAAAAAAACATGAACATTTTCTAAGTTGTTTTTGTAATTGTATAAAAATGCTACCACCTTCAATATACTCCGTTAAAATGCACCTCTGGTGTGATGAAAATACATAAGTTTCTAAAATGGTTTAGAAAAAAACCATTTACCGACCGCTTGTCAGATTTTGTATTCGTATTCTCTCTTACTCAATGCATTTTGATTTTACATGATAAGATTTCTCTCATTCTACATTATGTCGTAATACAATGTATTACCGTGTAAACTGGCCTTTACTGTTGTAGTATCGATACCACCGTTTACATGAATTCGCCTTGCTTTTACTCTTAACTGACATTGAAAACCATTGAAGAGCATATTAAGTGCTGTCAACATTATTAAGTCATATTGTACGCTTCAATTCTACAAACGAAAAAGTATCTATCTTTTATCAAATATTTATGAATTTTAGTAGCCGGTAATCAATTTGCCATAACAAATTGAATAAACTTACATTGTAAAGAAACATAAAGACAAAGTGGAAGAGATTTAAATGGAACAAGCCCAATAAAATCGTTAATGGTATTTGGGTGTTGTTGTTGTATTTCCATTGATTAGTTTCGTAAATACTTAAACATGGCTACACCTCATCAACTGAAACGACTTAATCTAGGGCGGAAAAATCATAATTGTGTTGATGACGATAATATTGGCGATGATGGAAATGACGTTAAATGTCTTAATGAAGATAAAAGCAGTAGGAAACTTTGACGATCAAAAAAAAAAAAAAACTAAATACTCATGGATGCATAATGATTGCCATTAAAAAATTGTCTGATAAACTTTTTTTCTGGGTGTTCATACATATTTTTTTAATTAAAATTGAACTTAAGAAAAGTATGTAAATATGTATGTCTGTGTGTATGCTACAAAATTAAAAATCTTGAAAGGAAGAGTAAAACAAAACAAATCACAACAAGTTAGAGTGCCATATTCGGCGGTGTCGAATTTTTGATACCCTTCACCGACAGAATATATAGAATATTTCAGGAAAAAATGCATGGTGTTACCTCTGGCCATACAAAGCAAACTTACTATACTTATCAACTAAAAAGTGCTAAGGGTTTGACCATCGTCATAAGAGGTATAGATAGTTCTGTTTCCACAGAGAAAAAAGATCTGCCTTAGAGTTGGAGGAGTATGAGGTGAGATATGTTCATAATATTTTGAACAGGAACAAAGTTCTTCAACCAATGCACCGTACCGAGATATAATTCATCGCTCCTAAAATCAGGAAAATATTGATCCAAAGGTAAGGAAATGCGGTAACTGTGGCGAAAACCACACGTCTAACTATAGGGGTTGAAGAGTCTTCTTGCACTTAAAATAACCTGATAAAATCCAAAAATATGCTCCCAGCCTTCCCGTGGGCTCTTATGCTAACTCAAAACCACTCACATGCACAAGTCTTGAAAGAAAACTCCCGCGTACATAATCTTGCGAAAGTAGCCAACGCAAACTAACCTTTATACGCTAATGTTCTTAAGGAATCTGCATACAAATCAGGCTCAATTGAAAATCTAATTCAAATTTTGAATTACTTCCATGCAGAACATGTTCAAGGGAATGCTGCGAAACCAAAACATGCAAATGGATCGTCCTGCTTTCAACAGCTGTTTGTTCTTCAATATACTTATAAAAAAATATGTAGGTAAGTCAAAAAGTGTGTTTTTCAAAATATAAAAAAATATACAAAAAATATACATACAAGTACATGCAAGTGATCAGCTGTTCAGTTATTTTATTTTCGATATTGTCAAAATTTGCTTACATTTTAATGCACTATGATTTTTTGTTTGTTATCTTTATGTTTGGCTGTTTGACAGTATCAAATGTTTTTACACAAACAAAATGAATGTTGTTTTTTTATTGTTGATTTGTTGTAGACTTGCATGTACTTGGTATAAATATACCTTGCATAAACCCAAATTTGTTAATAGATTGATATCGTTACCTTAATATAGAAAAGCCCTAACTGATGTTGTTCTTAATTTACAGGAGAAGGAAAAAACTTAATAACAATTACTTGTATAGTCTTGAAGTCCAGATTTTTTTTTAAGGCAGTTTTTTATTAAATTGCTTAGTGAATATTTTTTCAGAATACGGCATGCGTTCTTGCCATAGCATGATCACAAGGCCTATCAGTAACACTTGTTTAGATTGTGTGTTCACTAATATATCTTCCAAAATATATGTACAGTCAATTGAGAACAAACTTAGCGACCACAATATCATTAGCTGTGGGATTGAAGTGATATCAAGGGAAAGAGTAATATTGACACAAAAACATATCAAATTGAATTACGGGAAATTGGGTACGTATTTAGATAATAATCTAAGAGACTTATCTCACAGTTCTTCTTCGATTATGTGTAATGAGTTCATTAATATTTTTTCCTCTGCTATAAGTAATAGTACGAAAACTACGTCAAAAGCAGTACAAACTCGAAGGAAATTAGCTCCGTGGATAACAGATAATTTGCTGTCTTTAATCTCTTATAAAGAATCATTACTTAAGGCTAGAAGGAAAAATCGTAATTCGAATTCTGTAGATGAAAGACTTAGAAGAATTAGCAAGATAATTAAAACATGTAATAAAAAGTTGATGAACAACTATTATATAAATAATCTGAAATCAATTAATTGTGATCCCAGAAAATGTTGGGCTTTTTTGAATAGGGAACTGGGTCGAAATAAAAAAAGTCTACGGGAAGTTGAAAAATCTGATGGAAGTGTAATTTATAATGATGATGAGAAAGCTACAGCGTTTAATAATTTCTTTTCCAGTATTGTTGAGAGCACTCAGGCGAATTTAGTAACCAACAGTGATGATGATATAAATTTTTTTCATACTCTGGTTCCAATAAGTTCCACGTTTTCATTGCAAAGAGTTTCCGAATATGATATAGAAAATATTATAGGTAATTTAAGGGAAAATAAATGTCCCGGTTACGATGGTATTACTCCCAAAATGCTTTTGTTGAGAAAACCGATTGTGGTTAAAGCTTTGAAAACTATATATAATTGTATGATTGAAGAGGGAAATTACCCTGACTGTCTGAAAATACATAAAGTTATTCCCATACCTAAAGTCGTAGCATCTAACAAAATTGAAAACTTTCGGCCGATTTCAGTGTTATCCACAGTTGATAAAATTTTTGAAAAATTAATAACTGAACAATTTAGTAGCTATCTGGAGGCAAATAATGTTCTATTTGGAAGACAATTTGGCTTTAAAAAGGGCACAGGTACTGAAGAAGCAATTGTTAATGTCATTGAACATATTTGCGAACAACTAGACGGTGGATTTAAAGGTGTAGCGGGGGTCTTTTTTGATTATTCAAAGGCGTTCGATCTGGTCAACTATGAAATTTTATTAAAAAAACTAGAAGTTGTAGGAGTAGCTGGAAATACTTTGGAAGTCTTCTCTAAATATTTAGCAAATAGGAAACAATTTATTCAGATTGGTGACTGTAAAAGCTCAATGTCAGTAGTTACATGTGGTGTTCCCCAAGGCAGCGTCCTTGGTCCATTATTATTTAAAATATATGTGAACGATGTTAAAAATATAAAATTTTTTGGGAAGCTTTTTATGTATGCGGATGACTTGTGCTTATTTTATAGATACCAAGATTTAAAGGTTCTACGAACACAAATTGAATATGACGCTGCTTTACTTATAGAATTTTCGCGACTTAACCGGCTAGTCTTAAATTCTTCTAAGACTAAGGTAGTAAGATTTAGACCCTATGTTTTGGGACATGACGAAAACCTCGTAGTTCATATTGGTGGTAAAGCAATATCGGAATCGGAGAAGGTGAAGTATTTAGGCGTTGAAATGAGTCGGAATTTATTATGGGATGAGCACATAAACTCATTAAGGGCAAAAGTATCCTCTGGAATTGGTATGCTTTATAAGTTTAAAAACAAATTAGGAAGTGATGCGAAGTTATTAATTTACCAATCCCTTGTACACTCTCATTTGACATATCTTCCTATTATATATGGCTACAGAATAAACCACAACCTTAAGGCTCTCCAATCCGCTCAGAATAAAGCACTGAAAATTGTATATAATTTACCATTGAGACATTCAACTTTAGATTTATTCACGGTTTACGCGACAAATATTTTACCAGTCCGTGGGTTATATAAAAAACAAACACTGATTCATGTCTTTAAAACAATTAGACGAAATTCATCTCAGGGAGTACAATTTTCTCGTAATAGTGAAATTTCAGGACGAATAACTAGACAAGCTTCTAATTTAAGCTCAGTCAGATGCCGTCTGGAGTTAACAAAGCAGAGAATTGCATATGCTGGACCACATGAATTTAATCAACTGCCTTTGAATTTTCGTAATATTCAAGAAATTTCTATCTTTAAAACATATATTAAAGATTATTTGCTACAGCAGATCGAAACACTTCTGATGTAGCTTCAATTGAACTTATTTTATCTTAATTTTTTATGTAAACATTATGTACATATGTACATATATCATTGCTCAATAGTTTAATTTGTTGCCGTTAGCCTCTCCAAAGCCTTATAGGCGCTGAGGCATAACTAATTTATTGTATGTAGTAATCAGAAAATAATAAAATAAAAATAAATAAAAAAAAAAAAAAAAAAAAATTTAATAAAAGAAGTGCGTTTAAAAAAAATCGCGGCTGCAAGACTATCATTTTTGTTAAGTTTTTTCCTTCTCCTGTAAATTAAGAACAACATTAGTTAGGGCTTTTCTATATTAAAGTAACGATATGTATTTTATAATTAAATAAATGAACAAAATGAATGACGAAATTCCAATTTCTTTAGTTTGTTTTTCATAAAATATGTACTTATGTATGTAAACAAGACAATACCTTTGCCATATTGCCGATTTATTAACATCAAGTTTTTACGATTTCTTGATTTAACGTTTTTTTTTTCAAAAACAATTTTATAACACCGAATCTATTTAAATTTTATATCACTGACAACCTACCATTAACAATGTAATGCTTTCTTTTGTTTTTACTATAAAATTACATAAAACATTTTTTGTAACCCTATATATGTATAAACAGAAGCCATCTTTTTACATGGCATTATCAACACTCTCGATTTATACGGGGCGTAAAGTGCAATGCCTTATGACATTTAAGGGTGATTTTTTTTAAAATAAAACACGCAGCCCCTTTAGAGAGCAAAGCATTTTTTATAAACGAACACCAAATTGCATTTTTTTAAATTAAATGTGACATTTTTTGTAGAAAAGAAAACACCAATAAACAAGAAGCACATTTTCTTGTAAGGCACGAAATCGACGTGCTTATCGTACTGAAACCCATTTTACTCTAAAATACTGCTTTAGGGTAAATGGATACCAAAGACACGATACAAAACATCCGAGCGGACGGGCTTGTGGTGGCACACCATAATTGTGCGCAAACATGCCAGACACTTTCCAATGCCGGAATTCAAGGAAGATTGTATCCAAGTACATCTATAAGTCTTAGAGATTCCAAAATCACGTTATTTCCCCCTAGACATGAAATTGCATACGACTTTCCAATTTCTTCTCCACATTGGGAGAAAAATTCATTGCAGCGGGCGACTAAAACACTAAGCATACGTATTGGGGCTTCAGACTTACAAGTCCTAGAGGTAACCAGCTATATAACACCGTTACTGCAAATAATCTTGATGTCGAATCGAGTGTAGAACCTACCTATATGCCCACCGACTTCAACAAGCTACCAGACTTTATCGACTTTGAGGTAATTAAAAACATCAAGCGCGTCATTACTTATTAGTTCCTCATATGATCTATCGTCTGATCGTTCACCTTCAATCCTTATTATAAAATGCAAGTTTGAAAACGCAGGTGTAAAATTTTTCTCCTATCCAAACAGAAACACAAATTTGTTGAAGTATTAAATGTATGTGAACTCTCATCTAACTCAGAGCATTGCCCTAAAAAATTCATCTGACATCCAAACATCTGTCGACCGATTAACGGAAGTCTTGGATTCCGCGGCAAGAAATGCAACACCAATTAAGCGGACAATTAAGCGTGCTCTGCACAACACATCGGTGGATATAGGGACCCTTGTCAGGGGAAAAAGGCAGTTGAGAAGGCCATGGCAAAATAATCGTTCCCCAACCATTAAAGCCCAACTACGGTTATGCCAGGCAACTCTACTTAAGAAATTGAAACAGAAACACGACTCTGCAATAAAAGGCTATGTAAATAGCCTTGATGCCACAAAAACTCCAATTAAATATACATATAATATATAAATATAAAATATATGCAATGCCCTATAACCTACGAATCTCCACTAAGACTGGAAAATCGCACCGGGGCCAAAAACACAAATGAAAATATAAACGCCTTTGCAAGTCACTTGGAGAAAGTTTTAATACACATACTTACATAATTGTTCCTGTCGTCCAATTATTCCTGATAAAGTAAACGATCCAATAAAATTTAAATTAACTCCAGTAAAATCAGCAATAAACATTAGAAAATCTTCAGAACCTGATCGCATTACAGGCTCAATGATAACAAGCTTGCCAACGTCTGGTTCAAAAGGTTGCTGCTCATCTTTAACGCGATGTTACGAGTTGGCTACTTTCCATCATCTTGGAAGACTTCTGCAATTGTTATGATTCATACGTTAGGAAAAGACGCTAGTCAAACAACGTCGTACATACCAATCAGCTTATTACCAATCTTATCAAAGCTATTAGAAAAAATATTCCTTTTAAGTATAACTCCCTACCTAAATGAAGACGCAAGCAATCCAGATCATCAGTTCCGATTCCGAGGAAGGCATGGTATAATCGAACAAGTACATGGAATTTCCGACAAGAAAGATTCAATAATAATAAAAAAAATTAACTCATATTGTCTTATAGAACTACGAAAGGCCAAATTTTACTACAATAACATTATTTGTTACGGTTTTACACGTACTAAAGTGTTTTTCGAGAGTCGGCTTTATAAGAAGCGTATGCTAAATAATAGACCGATCTTTGCGGTATTCAGCGAAGTGATTTGAAGTCATATAAGACTGTGAGTCGAGGCATTCCATGGGGCCTACGGTAAATTAATATGTGGTAAAAATCACATATTAGCCCGTGCATTTCGCACTGTTAATCTTTGTTTTTGCAACAAAATTATCCATTTTAAGAATGTTCGTTCCACATTAATAATTCCTATCGTACTAACCCGATTTTGCGGAATTTCAATCCCACACTGCTTAGGGGAACTAGAAACAATTTGACACCAATATTGCTCTTCTTTTAAGTTGTTTTAAAGTAAGCGTAACTTCGGACATGGCTTAATCGACTTAGAATTACTCAAGGATCCAGTATAAATATACTTAATGGGGTCTTAGATAAATGTTAAAAAATTTTCACACGCAATGACAAACTAAGTATGCCGTCATACACCATTAGTGGTGGAGGAATGAATCATTAAAAATGAAGAGGTAAACAAAGACCAATCAAATGTAATTAATTAAAAACCCTTTAAATGAAAGCCCTTACTATTTTGAGGAGTTCCGTATCAAAACACAATAGCGGGGAGCAAAATCGTCTTTAGATGTTGAGTTTTTTTTTGCCAATGGATTTTGGTTTGCTATCGAATGTCCTTGCATGCTATTGGAATTTAACAAAAGCTACTTTGCAGTCGAGGTAAGGTTAGTACGGAGCAAGTTTGTCCCAAAATTTATTTACAACGTCAATCTATCTCTTTCTATATATATAAAATAGGATGTATGTATGTATGTATGTGTGTATGTAACGTATGGACTCCAAAATGGCTGGTCCGATTTTGAGGAAATATTCAGGGAATCGTCAGAATATTCAGGCGGGTGACACTGTGAAGTCTGATATTTGATTTTCGTTCTGCGGGCGGAGGGGCGTGGCAAAATCCAATTTTCATATTGCAGCACCAATGACTTCTAAATAATTTGGACGATTTTTCTTTAAAATGATCGCCATGGTCCAAAATTTTGCGCCGCCCACTTTTTTCGAATTACCTAAAATCGGCTCCATCGATTTGACAAATTTTTCTTTCAAATGTTCGTATTAATCCATTTTAAGTTTTCATCGAAAGAAAAATTTACCACGCCTACTTTTACACCCACTTTTTCTATTAAGCGCATAAGTTGAGAACGGCTTGACCGATTCAAACGATTTTTTCTTTAAAATGATTGCCATGGTCCAACTTAGGTTTTTACGGAAAGAAAATTTTGTCCCGCCCACTTTTTGCGATTTACCTAAACCGGCTCCATCGATTTGGCTAATTTTTCTTTTAAATGTTTGTATTAATCCATTTTACGTTTTCATCGAAAGAAAAATATATCACGCCTACTTTTACGCCCACTTTTTCTATTAAGCGCATAACTTGAGAACGGCTTGCCCTAAAAAATTCATCTGACATCCAAACATCTGTCGACCGATTAACGGAAGTCTTGGATTCCGCGGCAAGAAATGCAACACCAATTAAGCGGACAATTAAGCGTGCTCTGCACAACACATCGGTGGATATAGGGACCCTTGTCAGGGGAAAAAGGCAGTTGAGAAGGCCATGGCAAAATAATCGTTCCCCAACCATTAAAGCCCAACTACGGTTATGCCAGGCAACTCTACTTAAGAAATTGAAACAGAAACACGACTCTGCAATAAAAGGCTATGTAAATAGCCTTGATGCCACAAAAACTCCAATTAAATATACATATAATATATAAATATAAAATATATGCAATGCCCTATAACCTACGAATCTCCACTAAGACTGGAAAATCGCACCGGGGCCAAAAACACAAATGAAAATATAAACGCCTTTGCAAGTCACTTGGAGAAAGTTTTAATACACATACTTACATAATTGTTCCTGTCGTCCAATTATTCCTGATAAAGTAAACGATCCAATAAAATTTAAATTAACTCCAGTAAAATCAGCAATAAACATTAGAAAATCTTCAGAACCTGATCGCATTACAGGCTCAATGATAACAAGCTTGCCAACGTCTGGTTCAAAAGGTTGCTGCTCATCTTTAACGCGATGTTACGAGTTGGCTACTTTCCATCATCTTGGAAGACTTCTGCAATTGTTATGATTCATACGTTAGGAAAAGACGCTAGTCAAACAACGTCGTACATACCAATCAGCTTATTACCAATCTTATCAAAGCTATTAGAAAAAATATTCCTTTTAAGTATAACTCCCTACCTAAATGAAGACGCAAGCAATCCAGATCATCAGTTCCGATTCCGAGGAAGGCATGGTATAATCGAACAAGTACATGGAATTTCCGACAAGAAAGATTCAATAATAATAAAAAAAATTAACTCATATTGTCTTATAGAACTACGAAAGGCCAAATTTTACTACAATAACATTATTTGTTACGGTTTTACACGTACTAAAGTGTTTTTCGAGAGTCGGCTTTATAAGAAGCGTATGCTAAATAATAGACCGATCTTTGCGGTATTCAGCGAAGTGATTTGAAGTCATATAAGACTGTGAGTCGAGGCATTCCATGGGGCCTACGGTAAATTAATATGTGGTAAAAATCACATATTAGCCCGTGCATTTCGCACTGTTAATCTTTGTTTTTGCAACAAAATTATCCATTTTAAGAATGTTCGTTCCACATTAATAATTCCTATCGTACTAACCCGATTTTGCGGAATTTCAATCCCACACTGCTTAGGGGAACTAGAAACAATTTGACACCAATATTGCTCTTCTTTTAAGTTGTTTTAAAGTAAGCGTAACTTCGGACATGGCTTAATCGACTTAGAATTACTCAAGGATCCAGTATAAATATACTTAATGGGGTCTTAGATAAATGTTAAAAAATTTTCACACGCAATGACAAACTAAGTATGCCGTCATACACCATTAGTGGTGGAGGAATGAATCATTAAAAATGAAGAGGTAAACAAAGACCAATCAAATGTAATTAATTAAAAACCCTTTAAATGAAAGCCCTTACTATTTTGAGGAGTTCCGTATCAAAACACAATAGCGGGGAGCAAAATCGTCTTTAGATGTTGAGTTTTTTTTTGCCAATGGATTTTGGTTTGCTATCGAATGTCCTTGCATGCTATTGGAATTTAACAAAAGCTACTTTGCAGTCGAGGTAAGGTTAGTACGGAGCAAGTTTGTCCCAAAATTTATTTACAACGTCAATCTATCTCTTTCTATATATATAAAATAGGATGTATGTATGTATGTATGTGTGTATGTAACGTATGGACTCCAAAATGGCTGGTCCGATTTTGAGGAAATATTCAGGGAATCGTCAGAATATTCAGGCGGGTGACACTGTGAAGTCTGATATTTGATTTTCGTTCTGCGGGCGGAGGGGCGTGGCAAAATCCAATTTTCATATTGCAGCACCAATGACTTCTAAATAATTTGGACGATTTTTCTTTAAAATGATCGCCATGGTCCAAAATTTTGCGCCGCCCACTTTTTTCGAATTACCTAAAATCGGCTCCATCGATTTGACAAATTTTTCTTTCAAATGTTCGTATTAATCCATTTTAAGTTTTCATCGAAAGAAAAATTTACCACGCCTACTTTTACACCCACTTTTTCTATTAAGCGCATAAGTTGAGAACGGCTTGACCGATTCAAACGATTTTTTCTTTAAAATGATTGCCATGGTCCAACTTAGGTTTTTACGGAAAGAAAATTTTGTCCCGCCCACTTTTTGCGATTTACCTAAACCGGCTCCATCGATTTGGCTAATTTTTCTTTTAAATGTTTGTATTAATCCATTTTACGTTTTCATCGAAAGAAAAATATATCACGCCTACTTTTACGCCCACTTTTTCTATTAAGCGCATAACTTGAGAACGGCTTGACCGATTTTTTCTTTAAAATCATCGCCAATCAGGCCGTAAATTTCGTTTAAAGCTCAATTTAAATCGTCTGGTAATACAACACTAATGTTTGCTTAGGGCCAGCAACGCGGACCGGGTCAGCTAGTAGTTAATAATATTCCAGAACTTTGCCTATCAAATTATTAAAAATCTTAATAAAAAGTATTTGATATGTTAACCTAGAACCTAGAAAAACGCATTGCTTTTATATTTCTCCATCCCATAAAGGGTTAAGCTCAAAGTCAAATAAATTGAGTAAGATAAATAAAGCCGAGCGTTTGAATTTAACTAATTTAATTGTATTGAAAATAATCAAACAATAAAACCAAAGAAACTGTAAATGTAAACAAAATTCAAAATTTTGCGCACACACAAATTCATTACGAATGAGAGAAGAAGTGTAGATGAAAAAAAGTTTAAAGGTTTATGAACTTTTTAAGAGATACATAAAAGAGTACGTAAACATTATTACGATCGTAAACAAAGTTTGTTTATATTTTGCACAGTGTTGCATTAGGCAGGCGGGAATTTAAAGTAAACTTTAGCTTGAAACTCTGAAACATTATGGGTAAACATACTTTCAATAATTAATTTATACATTTGTTTAAAATTGTTTTTACGAAGGCGCCTTTGAAAAAGTTGGAAGTTCCATGTTGACACCCAATTTAAGCAACAAAGTTGTGCATCTTTTCAAAACCATTTAAAGATGTTTATACCAATTAAACTCACGAGTTTGACAAATATTTATTTAATTTTCTAAGCACAAAATATGTACACTTAGCCATTTGTATTCAAAACTTCTTTTCTAATTAATGAAACTCATACAATGTAATAACAAAATATTGTAAAAATTTAATGTTGTTGGGACGACTAATATTTTAAAAAAGCTATTTATACTAGAGTTTGCAAAAAACCCCTAAAATGTGAAACCGCGGTTTTGGTTTTAAAATAATAAAAACCGGTCGGTTTCGGTTCGGTTTTCGGTTTTGAAAATATCTAAGTAAAACTACATACAAATATATTTTTTTGTATGTAATAAAATTTTCAGGTAGTTTTATTAAAAAAGAAACATTTATTCTTCGTAGAAGTTAATTTAAATTTAAAAAATTTTGAAATACCTTGCCATTGCACACTGGGCTGGATCGCCAAATTTTTGGCATAAAGTCGAAATTTTCATAGAAATATTTGTTAATTTTAACTATATTTTCTTAAAGTGCTTACCCTAGGTACAACATTTCAGTAAATAAAAAATGTTATTTGATGGAAGCCCTGAACTTTTACACGGGGTACAAAGTCCAATCTATATGTCATGTGTTTGTTTTCCTAAAAAAGCAGAAAAAGTTAGCTCAGCTTTATAATAACCGAAAGCGACAGCCGGTAAACAAAAAAAAAAAAAAAAATTTGATAAATATGGAAAATAACGATAAATGTATGTATATTATTAAAAACTAATAGCAATTGCTTTTTATTTGTTAAATGTTTTTGTGAATTGTTTTTTGTGAAGTCCTAAGAAAGAGAAAAAAAATTAACCAAAACACCAGTTTATAGTGGAGTAAAAACTAACTTTCGCCCAATTTTGGCCAAAATTTAATTATGCTAAAATATACTTGAAAGTATACATTATAACGTGTTATTAACAATTTTTGCCCAAATTGGCCCGTTTTCCATAAATTTGTGGATTTTAAGGTACATTTGAGTTCCGTCATGCTTCCCTCATCAATATGTGGCTAGACAACTATCGAAATTAAGATGCAATATAAACTGGATTTTTGAACAGCTTAACTCTAAAACTCTAAAAAAAAGTTGTCGTATAATATGATCTTCATATGACTCTAATAGATTGCAAAGTCTTAAACATTTTAACTGGCACAAAATCTTGTCAGTTATGTCCTATCTGTGAGGCCATTCGCCATTTTATGTGAATTTCCAATCAATGCTATTAAGTTTAAACAATTCTGTGAGAAAACATTTCGTTTATATATGCTCAAAAATCCGTGGTATCCCATATCGCCTACTTTACATAAAACCTTGATTCATGGATCTCAAATAATACTATGTTCACACTTGAGTTCTTAAACGCGTTTAAGCAGCTCGAACGTGATTAAGCTGTAATCACTTTAAAATCGAGATGATTACCCATACATTGAAGTGATTTGTTAATCACTTCAAATCGACATGATTACAACTAATTCACTTCATAAACCACATAGAATCCACTGAACATACCTAATAATGTAGAATCGCCAACATGTCGTGTACAACCGGCCAAGATTTCTGCTTAATGTTTTTATTTTTTTCCTTAAATAATTCATAAATTTTCACAATTTCATCATTAAAATGAAAGTGTTTTTATCCATTTTTAATACTTTAAAGAAATATAAATTTGTTTGATTTTTTTTTGTGTGTTTGTTGTGTGTTTTTTTTCTTAATCATCGTCATCTTAATCATCTCAAATGTAATGTGAACAGCTTTGATTAGCTAAATCAACATTTTGCTTAAACGCGTTTAAAAACCCAAGTGTGAACTTAGCATAATATCATCATTAGTAATGCCAATAGGTTGCCTTGGCGAAAACGTATCAGAAGCACGCAACAAATTTTATAAACAAGACAGGAGATCGCATGCTCGTCAGAATTCGCGGATGAATAATTTGCTTCAGATCCTATTCATTCGAGCATTTCGCTCAAGAAAAGGTCAGCTCAACTTAAAAAAAAGATGTTGCCCAAAGATGTTATTGAACTTTTAGAAGCACCAAATTTTGAAATTGAAATAAATTAACCTGAGAATAAAGAGAGCGACTCTGATTCTGAAACTGATTCCGAATGCGAAAATGTAATTAATTATTCATTAGAATTAGACGTGGAGGATGACTAATTTTTTATTTTAACGCATATATTGTAGTTGGCTATATATATTTAAGGATTCAGGGCTTTTTAAGTCCATAACCATGATAACTACATTATATATCACTTTAATAAAACTTTTGCAATTTAATAATATTACTTTCTCAAATAAAAACACATTGGTATTCGAAATTTCCACTTAAATTTTTCGTAATTTAGGAATTAAAGCTCCAATAAAAACACATTGGTATTCGAAATTTCAACTTAAATTTTTCGTAATTTAGGAATTAAAGCTCCAAAATGGCCCGATTTTGACCAGCTTGGGCCTGGTGTGAAATAGGTATGTACTCCTGATCTCA
Source organism: Pollenia angustigena (assembly GCA_930367215.1). Taxonomy (NCBI): domain Eukaryota; kingdom Metazoa; phylum Arthropoda; class Insecta; order Diptera; family Polleniidae; genus Pollenia; species Pollenia angustigena. The sequence continues at coordinate 49,319,316 of OV884058.1, forward strand.
AGAAGCCCTTAAATTTTGTACAAAACAATATTTTAAGCAAAATTTGGGTATATTAAGTAGTGGTAACGCACGTTTTGGCACCATATGGGAGGAAGGCGTGGTCGGATATTTGCACAGATGCTACGCATACTATAATTATCAAATGTACCAAGTTTCAATTCTGTAACTCTATGTTTAGACTTTATGCCAAAAATTGGGCGATCAGCCCAGTTTGCATTGTTCCAGGCTGTTATGTATAAAGTTTTTTTTTTATATGAAGCACGAGTATTATGTATAATTTTCAATTTCTTTTAGAATAAATATATATTTTAAGTAAAAGCTAAAACCGAGGTTTATTGGTCGGGTTTGGTTTTAGGCATTAAAACCGCGGTTTCGATTTCGGTTAAAACCGAACAGCAATCCCTAATTTATACCGACCATATTATGTTTTATGATTTTTTGCATTTTAAGAACAAAGTGTTTACTGAGTTTTTGTTTAGTTTTGATTTCTTTTGAACAATATCTAAAAAAGAAAAAAAATGATAACCGGTTATTGTAAAAAAAGTGTTAACTGGCTCTCTTTTATAAACAAAACGGTTTGTTTATATACATATCTTAACGCTCTTATTTCTTTTGAGTATCTTTTAGATACAATTGTTTACAGCAAAGTCAACAGTTTTTATTGCAGTTTTATGCGTTTTCTACCCTACGAGATGCAAGACATGAATTAGATTAACTTTGAACGTAAATTTTTTTGGTTCTTTAACTGGCTGTTTAACGATTTCGATCACTTAGCTAACATTAAAAACAAAAACAATATTTTTAAATTAGTATATTATTACCAGGGAAACCACAAATATGCAATTGCATGTTTTTCCTTGTGCGACCAATGAAGGCAAAAGCCATATATTTATCTGTTTTAGAACTTTTTATGGATTTTGGCATCGATTCGTTAGAGCATATTTCTGCATATTTTACCCGTTGGTGCATATTTTTGTAAAAAGTGCATTTTTGCAGCATTTTTTAAGTTTTTAGCGCATATTTTAACTTTTTGAAGCATATTTTGATAATTGCTTAATTTTTTTTTATTTTTACACTAATTTAACACAAGGCGAATTTATTTATGGCTGCAAGGGCAAATTCACAATTTTTTATATTAGGTTTAGGTCAAGGCGAATTCATGCAAACGGTGGTGTCGATACTACAACAAGTAACAACACTAAAAAAATAACAATGTATTTTTTTGTTGCTTTTGACATTCCTCTCTCTAATTAAGAAAAAAATGTAGCACAGCTGTGCTTTCAACGTTTTAATATTTTTTTAAACTTTCAAACGTCATACAAAGTAATTTTTTTCTTTTTGGTTTCATTGAAAAATTATTAGAATATTAAAAACTACTGGTCTCACACTTGTTGAGCAGTACGCAATATTAACGAAGACTGTTGAAAGTATTAACAAGATGGAGGATTGCAATGCAAAGCATAACCTTTAAACTAAACTTCAACAAATTATTTAAAAAAAACCAAGGCTTAAATGTTGTAAAAAGTCTATGTAAAAATTTTACTAAAGAAGAATCGTTATCTTTTAAATATGCTCCTATTACATCAGTCGACGTTGAACGCACATTTTCAATGTATAAAAGTCTATTCAGATGTAATAGACAACGTTTTTTATTTAAAAGTTTAAGTCAATATTTTGTTATTTATTGCAATAACAACTACCAATAAGACTTTGCCTTTTTTAATCTTTAATTTTAATTCCATGATCTCAGAAATTGAAGTACAAAATTTGATTTTATTCAGTTATTTTGTTTTTTATTTAATTTTTGATTTTTTATTGCATGCAAATATTATTAAATTGTTGAAAAAAACATATTTTTTTGTTTTGAAACCCACCATACTTTCTTTGATTCTTTTATGACTTTCTTGTACGGCGGCCACCTCATCAAAAAGAACTTTCTCGTGTCTTCAAGCCATTTTTCTGATCGGCCAAAATTTGTTTTCGGCGTCCCATGGTTGTCGCTTTAGCGGAGCAAATTTTAGAGCTTGCTTAATCTTCTATCAAAAATTAACCAAATGCATTTAAAAACACAAAAACAAAACTAAAAAACATTTGTTTCCGTACGGATAGTGCAATTAGTTTCGCACCTTGCTTAATCAAATGACAGATTCATAAAACTTAATAAAAAGTTTCCTTTAGTTCAATATGGTTTGACACATATGATTTACATGTACTCGCCCATTTGCTTAAGTCAACTTCGTCTTTTGTTTCAACCAGTGTTCGAAAATAAACACTAAATATCGTTTCTTAATGTTCGGTTCGGTAGATTTGTGGAAAACACAAACGCTAATAGTGTTTGTGTAGAAAATCATTAAGAAAATAATGTTTCCCTGTTAGTCATCTTTCGAACACAAAAATATTACTGTTTTTATCAAACTCAACAAAAGATGTGAACATTTAATTCAGTTCGGTTTTTTTTGAAAATCCACAAACTTCAATGTGTTCGGTTCGGCTCATTAATGTTCTTCCCTTTTGGCTGGTAAAAAAACCAAAAATTTTTTATAAAAACAAAATACACACACGAAAAAAACATTATAGAACATTAAAATATAATGTTTGGCTACAGTATCACTACAATTCTTCTGTTTTTCCTGAAAATAGTTACGAACGGTATTAAAGGCGCCCGTACACGACATGTATTTGTCATCTGACATGTCAAATTTTCAAGTCACATGTAATTGTTCATGTCTGTCAAAATTGCTGTTTTACAAAAGGTTTATAATATTCGGTCACAAACGTACATGTAATATGCTTCTGACATTGTCTCTGTTTTTTTTTTCGCATTGTTATTGCAGAAACCAAAGTAGTTCTCGGTTTCAAAATAGCTTGCTGCCGCCACGAAAATATTTATTTGCGCCGTAAAATAATTTAGCCATCTTAACATTTTTTCTTTTATTTGAAAGATACCAATTTAGAATTTTATAATTAAACGGTTTTTATGTTTATATTTACATAAATTCTATTCAATGGTGAGATGAGCATACATATCTTGCTATTGTAAAATATTAACTTCAGCCGGCTAATGATTCCGTCAATAGTTGACGCCGCTGCCAGCTTCTTCCCGGCATAGATTTCTGATGTCAGATGGTTTGTCAGAAGAAAATAGAGCACGTTCTAATTGAAATTTTGTCAGATGACTTTGCGTCTGACTTTTACAGAAGCAAAGTTAAAAAGGTAACACACGACATGTATGTGTTTTGCAGTGGGAAATTTGACATGTCAGATGACAAAAACATGTCGTCTATATGCTCCTTAAGGGTTGTGTATGTCTACATAATCCCTAAAAAAACTAGATATCGTTCCTGGGTGTGTGAGCCGAACGTTAAATAATGTACTGTTTATTTTCGAAAACTGGTTTCAACACTACTGGTGTTTTCTTTTCTACAAAAAAATGTGACATTTTATTTTAAAAAAATGCAACTTGGTGTCGGTTAATTAAAAATTTTACTCCCGAAAAGGGTGAGTTTTTTAGAATAAAGCAAGCCACTCTTACAGGAGCGAAAACATACACTAAATTGAATTTTTTTTTAAATAAAATCTCACATTTTTGGTAGAAAAGAAAACACAACTTATGTCAGTGGTGGTCGTCAGAGATGGGAAGTATGATAAAAATGTTCACAATAATAAAAACGCCTAACAAACTACGAAGTTCAATCATACAAAAACCGCTGCTGCTAGGTGGTTTGTCAAAAGAAAATAGAGCTCTAATTGAAATTTTGTCACAACACAAAATAATTTGTGGTTCACTGTTGATTGATGAAAATTTGCGGCCATACTAACAGCAACCAACAATTTGAACTAAACTTTCATTAATGATCGATAGTGTGTTACCCACTTAAAGCTAAAACGTCAAAAATGAGCTTGTGGCTGGCATACAAAATGGAACGTTTGAACCATGGCCGAATTAGAAGGTTGGCGCGCAACTACAACAATCCAACAATCGGGAAAACATTACCCATTTTACTTGTGTAAAAAACTATGAAAAAGTCAAGAACAAAAGCATTTGTTTGTGTAAAAAATGGTAGAAATGTCAAAAACAATTACTACAAAAACAATTGCACGATAAAACACAACTCTGCACAAAGTCAGCAGGCGTTTCGCGCAGACCTACTAAATGGGCCATGGTTTGAACGAATACTAGTCTTCGTTTGTTGTTATCTCTTCATGTCGCATAGTCTGAAACAGCTATTAAATGAAATGAAGTGTTGCCCTTTAATCGAAAAATCTAAAAAAGGGCGAATATGCTTAGCTTAAGTGAGAAAGTGCTTTTAAGTCGTTTAGTAGTTGAACATTATTCCGTGATTTCAAAGAAATTGTCCTGAAATTTGCATTTGCAAAAAATCAATGAAAATTAAATATTGATTACAAGTGGTGGCTTCTGAAATTTGATAATTACTCTTCGATATCTTTGCAAACGAATTGCGTTTGAGCGTCCGCGGAAGAAATAAGATTTTCAGATAGTCTGCAGAGCAAAAACTGGGGACTAATTCTGACAGTCGTGATCGAATAATTTTTCAATTTCTAATTTTTTCAGTCAATACAGAAGAAATCGATGTTCCTTTTCAGTGTTGTGAAAACTCAAACAAATGCTTTACAGTTCAGTTCAGTATTCCTTTCGAATCGAAAAAGTATTCGATCCCGACTTCTAGAATTAGCCCCCTGGTGAGAACTCCTGCTGTAGAGTATCATATGGTCTTGATTTAACAAACTTATTTTTCCTGATTACTTTTTGTTTTATTTGTAGTTTGTCAGCTGCCAACTTTTCTTTAAATATTTGTAGTTTAGTTTGGTCTCAAACTTAATGCTTGCGTGACGTGAATGGAATCCGTCTTAAAACATAAAAACTTATAAGTAAAGAAACTTTTTCAATAGAATCCAATTAGAAAAGAATTCGTTTTGTTGAAAAGAAGGTTGATCTTTTCCAACAGAAAAAAAAAACTGGTTAGAGATCTGCAATATTAATAATTAATTTAAAAGAAGATTATTATGATTAAAACTTGGCGAACAACAATGGCATTTGCAACAAAAAGTGGCAACATTTGTAATGAATGCATGTAGTAATCAAACCATATGTTTCATGTATGTTAACGTTGTTGTATTTTTATTGCATAAATTGGTAATTGATCAATCGATCACTAAAGTTATTTTTTTTTTGTTTCGTTTGCTGACCGTCCGATCGGGTTGGAAAATGTTTGTTGAGAAAAAAAATCAAACAACTTAAACAAATTCCATGACATATAAAATTAATACATTACAACTGATCTAACAACAAAATAAAATTGTTAAGCACATAATCGATTTAGAAAAAAAATACTCCATTGTGAATATCAATTCAATTTATTACTTTTTTTCATTGCCTTTTTTTTACAATTATTCTTATTTAACAGTTGCCGGTTGCATGCTACTTGAGTCTCTAAAGATTTAGTAAATGTTGCTAAAAGAATTAAAGTTTGTCAATTTATTTGTAAACAATTATCAGGGTTTTTTCAAGAACATCTTGTAAAAAAAATTTTGCCGGTTTTATATTTTTACAAGTTCTTTTTGTGGTTTTTTTTTTAATAATAATATTTTTGATTGTAATGTAGTTTTTTTCAATGAAATTTCAGTTTGAGCATGAATTAATTTTAAAATCCAAAAAAAGTTATATGAAACTCGTGTTGTGTCTTGAGTGTTGTTGTGTAGAACGTGTTTAGAATAAAGAATCAGTTCCTTAAAATTAAATTCAAAGTGCATTTTTTATTATTTTGTAAACTGCTTTAAAGGTAAGACACTTGTAATATATTTCTCTTTTAAATTTATGTTAATTAAATTTTAGTGTAAAATAAAATTTATTATATTTTCTTGGCGCTTTTCAGATGAAATGTACATAAATAAATATGTACTCATGGGTAATGCATAACAAATTGTTTTGTTGAAGTTGCCATATCGGCTGTCTTTCTTTTACACCAACTGATATAATTTTGTTTTAGATACAGGTAAAAGCTGACCAAATTTTGATGTCTGTATCGTTACCATAAGCTCACCAAATATAAACTTTTTCTCTTTAGTTATGCTATAAACACAATCAAAGGCTACCGACCATCGACTACCGACTACAAAAGAATCTGGCTACATACATATATAGCCAAGTCGCCAGCTACTTAATTCTTTTAACGACGACCGACCACTAACTACAAAAAATAAACATCTGTTTTGACATATGGATTAAAGTTAACCAAAACAATACAAACTTGATTTTTTTAAGTGAATTTGTGTGAAAAAAAAATTTCAAATGTCTCAAGAAATTTTAATTAACTTTATAAGTACTATTGCTAAAATAGTGGAAACAACGACTTCAGTGTATGAAGTGTTTAAAAAACATCAGAACAAAAGTAACCGAAGATGGTGGGTCCGGCCAGTAAATATAACGCGAGATGAAGAAGGATTTTATCGAACTTGTGTCCTTCAGCTGAGAGGAAAATATGAAGAACACTTTTTAAAGCATACCGGATGAGCGTAGCGAACTTCAATTTACTGCTGACCCTTTTAAAAAACAAATTGGAACGATTTTCCCAGAGAAAACCCATAGATACTGAGACTCGCTTGGCAGTTACTATAACGTAAGTAAACTCTATATTTATCAGAATTTTAAGTAAATAAACTTTTAATTTCAGATTCTTGGCGCAAGGATGCAATGTACAAGTTCTTGCTTGCATGGGCATACAAAATTGGCATATCGACTGTGAGGAGAATCATTTACGAGACATGTGAAGCAATTTGGGATGATCTTCACGGTATATATTTGTCAGCTCCAAATATAAATGAGTATTCAATGATATCGGATAAGTTTTACGTAAAAACTGGAATGCCAAATTGCCTAGGAGCCATTGATGGCAAACATATTCGTGTTGTTTGTCCAAGAAAAAGTGGCTCTTTGTATTAAAACTACAAAAAAACTTTTAGCATCGTATTGTTGGCGGCTTGTGATGCTAACTATGTCTTCACATATGTAGACGTTGGGGCTTTAGGGAGCCAGAGCGATGGTGGTGTACTTGCTCGAAGTGCATTCGGCAGAAAATTATTAAATGAAACTTTGGAAGTACCTCGCAGTGCTAACTTACCGGGAACATCTGTTAACTTTCCGTGCTATTTTGTTGGGGACGCCGCATTTCCACTAAAAAATAATTTAATGAGACCTTATCCTGGACATCATTTGCCACCAGATAAGGACAAATTAATATCACATTGTCCAAAGCTAGAGTGCACATAGAATACGATATTACATATGTCTCCAAAAAATGCAGACAAAATTGTGTTAGCCAGTGTAGTTCTGCATAACTTTATAATGCTTAGAAATGACAGGAACTATTTTACACTTGAGCTTGTTGACCATTCTGTTGAAAATCGAGATATTCGAGGTCAGAGGAGGGAAGAAGCACAATCTTTGCCATCATATCACGGTAAAACAGCTAACCGCTCATCCACAAATGCCTTTCAAGTAAGGGATTGGCTAAAGGACTTAATTGCTAATGGTTTGTAATACGACTTCACTACAATCTTTATTTTGAAATAAAACAGTTGCTTTAAATTTTTCATCTTCAATTGGATGTATTTTGTATTTATTAAAAAAAAAAACAAATATTTAATAAAAATTAAAAAAAAAACTATAAAATTAATAAACAAATAAACTAAAAATTCAAATAAATTCAAAATATGGCTCTACAATAATATTGCATACATACATATGTATATAAAACATCACATTTTTAACTCAATGAAGTTACTTATTGCTGCTGCTGTTGTTGCGAATAAAAACTATATATTTCCTCGCAAACTATAGCAGACAGCTTAGCCTCAATTTTATTGACCACACTTGGTGGCATGTTTGCTGCTTTAATTTTAGCAGCCAATCCTGCAAAAGATAAGGAGGTTGAGTCCTCTTCCTTTTGTTTGCTAAATACAGAACAATTTTCTGATATGCTTGACGATGCAAAATCAAGAAACTGCTGTAATTTTTCGCTGTCAGTTTTCTGCAAGCAAAAATTTTTAACCATTTAAAAAATTATTCCGGACACAACACGTCATTTAATTACTTACCTTTTTTTCTTTCAATGCTGTTGAGGAACGAGATGTAGGAGACACAAAATCGTCACTGGAGTCATCAATTGCTTCAATGATGTCATCCTCGGATAGCGAGCAACTTCTTACATTCCCAATGGTGCTGGAAAGTACAAGAGAAGTAAATTAAAAGGTTCTATCGCAAAAATTAAAAGCTTCTATGGCAAAAAAAAACTTACCGCCTAGAACATGCGACGTTATCTAAAAATGACATCGCCTAAAAATGTCGCCACCGTTTTTTGGGACCCTCTGCACCACTCCCAGAAGAAACTTCCATAGACCTCTTACATCGCAGCTCCTTCCACCTTCTCTTGCATTCCATTTCTGTAAAATCACTTCTAAATAAAATCAACAATATTATATTGTAATCCTACTTACCACTTATTTTAACAGCATCTGCTACTTCCCTCCATACAATATCTTTTTGCTTTATATTTGTATAGTTTTCTTGGCCCAGATCGTACAGTATTGGCCGGCCGCGTACTTCATCTATTAGCTGCTCGTCCACGTCCATATTTGCATGTATGTAAATTGAACTAAACATTTACATTAAACAATATAATAAATTTCAAAAGATTTTGTTATTCGTGCTTAATTCCCAGTTTTTATTCTTGACAAAAACACTTGAAATTTATTGTTGATGGGATAAGCTATTCCTTTGCATTTCACTGGTTGCTTAGGCCAGATCATCAGGAAACTTCATCCATAAAGATTTTAGACAAACTAAAGATATTAAACCAAATAAAACTGTTAAACGTATAAGAATTATAGCAACAGTTCTACTTGTAACAATATCAAAGCTTGAACAAAACACATCAACAATAAACAATAGTGGGTTTATCTCATCTTACATTCCCCACTACAATTAGTTGAAATTCTCTCAACATTAATTGTAGTTGTAAGTAAGTTAAGAAATACAAAATAAAAACAACAACAACTTACACAAGATGTTGTCAATTAAGTGTTTTTTAGGCCGTGCACTTGCCTGTTTATCAAAAAGTAATTTCAATTTTTGGGAATACAAAATTTTAATTTCAAAAGATTTTGTTATTCGTGCTTAATTCCCAGTTTTTATTCTTGACAATTTTGTATTCCCAAAAATTGAAATTACTTTTTAATATAATAAATACATATAAACAGTAAAAATTACTATTATATACTTACCAATTTCAATAAAAAAACCAAAAAATAAATATAAATGAAACAAATTAGAAATTGATGAAAAAAGAACTAAATGGAAAATTTGACAAATAAAAAGTAAATGAAAAATGCGCCAAATAAAAAGTAAATGAAAAATGTAAACAAATGAACAGATGATTATTATTTTTCAATGGTGCCACTATAATAGTTTTTCGCGTTCTTAATAGCGATATTTAATGTATTGCGTTTTGAAAACCACCATTTCATGCATTTATTGTATTGGCAGCACTAATCTGTTTTTTGTAGCCAAGAAAAATAGAAATTAGCCTAAGTTGGCTTCGGGCTATAAAAGTAGCCGTGTAGCGGCTAAAAGAATTATTCTCATAAGCACGCATGTATTTTATTCTTGACATCTTGTAGTCGATGGTCGGTGGACTTGATTGTGCTTATAGCATTATCGTTAAATATCCGTTCGGGACTTTAACATCAATGTATTAGACCCCTTTTAGACTCGGAAAGTTAGTTGCGCATGTTTGTTTTTAATTTTTATTTATTTTCTTTGAACTTGGTATTATGTTCACTTTTTTAAGTTTCTTTTTATTTCTCATTTCTGCATTCATTTCAATTGTGATAAGAGATTTAAATTGTAAAATTAAAAACATAACAAACGAAATAATAGGTGCGATCCCGTACTTTTTGGGTAGAGTTCGGTGAAATGAGAGTAAAAAAAAATTCTCACTAATAGACAAAAGTGTATAAAAGTACGGGAACAATAAAAACCCAATTTCTACCTCAAAAGAAAATGTTACTATGAAAACGTTCAAATAAATACATAAATGACACATTGGCATGTATAAAAGTAAAATTCAAGCATGTACTTACATTTTTTAACATTTTCTATTGTTTATTTTGTTAATGTTTTCTTATTTTAATTCTTTTGGTTATACCAGTTTGTAGGTTTTAATTGTTTATTTTCAAAGAAAAAGTACGGGTTACTTCGTGCAAAAAGAAGAAGAAGAATATTTTCCTCTTAAAAGCTATCTCACTTTACCAAACTTTGAGTACGGGAACAGTTTTCCCGCGGGCTCCCAACGTTGAGTACGGGATCACACCTAATGTAAAATGCTTTGGCCTTCTTATTGCGGTCCACACATTAAGAATATCTAACATTAAAAAGGCACTGATGATAGTGCCACAGCCGTAGCGGCGAATATAGAAACCAAAATTGAATTGGTTTGTATGGTATGTTTATGTTATTTTGGTAATACAGATGTGAAGGTAATACAGTTTTATTATGTTTATGTCACGTCTAATTTGAGCTTTAAAATCGCGACTTATTTGTCATTTTTATTATTTATTGATAATGACACAATATGTACTCCAAAACTGCTTGTACCCGATACAAAGTAAACTTTTTTCCCCTTTCGCACTCAAATGTTTTGTTCATAATGTAAATGGCGACCTAGTGCCAACAAAATTCATTAGTGGTATTCACACCGAGCTTGTTAATTTGTTAGTCGTTAATCGTTACTTTTTTAGACGCATTTTGTTTTTGTATATTTAATGCGCTACCGGATTAACATTTAACAAATTAACGGCACGGTACCCCTGATAAAATAGTTGTTAGTTGGTAACTCACAATCAGCTGTTGCAGTTTCTAAATAACTATAATAAAAAAGTCATTTGTGATACATTTCTAAAAAAATATTTGTGTTTTGGCAATTTTCGTGTATATTGAGAGTATGTTGAGTTTCTCGTGGCATGTTTTATTTTTTCCAGTACCCATGTTCTGTAACTTTAGTGAGAACTTCTTGCATCGAAAAGATGTGAAACAAAATATTCCATCGTTCCTCGAAAAGTGAGAGAAATATGTGTCTGGTACTCATGTCGAAAACTATCAAAAGAGATTACGTCGTTACGTTATAAATGTCATAATATTGCACTCGAAGCCGATGTGACATTGCAGACGTTCAGAACGCCAGTAGCACATATTGGTGACGGTGACCAAAAATAGAAAATTTTTCAACGACGGCGGCGAAAATACAACCGTCGGCTATACCAAATTGTGTAAAGAGCGACTTTAATGTTTGTTGTTTGCAAACGAGCTTTGAAGACATTCGTATATTTTATTAAAATGTTAAAAGCAAAATAATAAAACAATGAAAAATGTGCCAAGAACAAAATAATATTATTATTATTCTTTGCATTTTGCATTTTTAATTGTTTTTTAGTGTTAAAATTTTTTCTCGCCCCATTTTTTTCGTGAGTTTATTTGACAGTTCAAAGCGGGAACTTTTCTCACCAAAATGTTACAGACACACTTTTTCTGTAAATTGGCGAGTAATTTCCTTACGTAACAGCTTGTACTCGCCAAAAAAGTTACAGACACAGTTAAGTGAGAAAAACAGCTGTTTCTTTCAATTCATGGCATTTTTGTTTCATTTCACACATTTCAATCGAAAACTTTCTCGACGCGAGAGTTACAGAACATGGGCACAGAATAATAAATTTTGTCAGAACAATAAATCAGCTGTTTTACTATGAAAGTTACCAGACTAACAAAGTTTTAAAAAGGGGGTCGTTCACAGTTGGTAACTTTAACAAATTAACAAACTACTTAGTTACAAATTAACAAGTTCGGTGTGAATACCACTATTGTTATTATTTTGTGTAGGAATGAAAGAAAAAGTTAAGTTTGTTTTCAAAACGGGACAAAGGACATCCTGTTCAGAGTATCGACGGGACAGGCCACTCTACAACTGGCCTGCCACAACAAAAAGTGGATGATTGGCAAGTCTATGTTTTTTTATTGTCAGGAAATTTGCATGTGTAGACGTGTGAATTTTTTCAAGACATGTGAATGGAAGAATAATATCGATTGAGCTTCAATATAATTGAGTAATCTTTAAGGAGTATAGTAAACTTAAAATTATATCTGACATGCTTACAAGCTTAGAACACACTCAAAATTAGACCATTAGAACATTAGTTTTAACATGACTTTATTGGTAACTGTTTACTGACATACTTAACTAGTTGCCAATACAATAAATAAGTATTCAAGTTAATAAATAAATGCCAGCAGGTTGGTCAAATACATCGAAATCGCATAAACTTATCAAATTCCGCTTGCTACGACTAATCGCATGAAGCATAATAATTTGCTTTAGTGCAAATACTTAATAAATTACAGAGCCTTTTAAATTTGCATAAAATAGCAAAAATATTGCTCAACAATACATTGCGAAGGCTAATTATAATTCAGCTCCCATGCTTCATTATCTCATATCTATAATAATAAGATTAATATTTAATTCACCTGTTTTTAGAGTAGATACATGTTTATTTAAAACTTTTTTTTAAAGTATTTCTTACGAATATTTTTTAGTTTGGAAGCATTTGTTAAATCTAAGAAAAATCGGCACGTTAACATGAAATTGAAATATCTAATGATTGTACTTTTTTTATTTTGTAATTCTTTTATTCTTGGCATTTTGCATAAAAGTTTTATTAAATCACAAAGTTATTGTTAGTATGAGTTTAATAAAGTTGCATATTTTCGTATATATGCACATATACATAGTTGGTGCATTTATGAGGTGTACTGAGTACATAAATAAACATTCATTACATACAATAAAATATGTACTTATTTTGCTAACAATAAACGTATGTTGGGTAAGTATAAGGGTTTCCCCTGATTACACTACTCGCACTCACGTTTGTCTGTGTTCATACGGCTCATGTCTTATTGACATGATTGCTACTTTATAGGCGAGAGGGACGAGGGGAAAAGAAACGAGTGCACAGTTGCATGTACTGTCTTTACGTTTTGCTTTTTCATTCGTTGTTTAATTTTGTTATTGTTTTCAATATCAAAAAAGCACACATGCATACGCACGACTATACAAAATAAAAAACATGTCGTCAACATGACATAAATCATTTGAACGCCAGTTCATGTTCAAAGAAGAAAAGTAAGAATCTTGTCAATAAGACATGAGCCGTATGAACTCAGACTTTGCATTTAAGCTTTTGTATATAACCCTAGTTCTCCACTAGCCACTAAATTATGTCATGAAAGAGCTTTCAAGACAGATTGCTTAGAAACGCTGTTTAAACACGAGAAAAAACTTAACGATGAGTCTATACTTAAAACCAACATCATGTTATTGTAAATGTTAAGCATTCCATGTCAGTTGTAGACTGGGTGTTACACAGATTAACTACCCTACAAGAAATGAGTGAGCGAGTAGTCACATTTTTCATTTTGGTGTTAAGAAAATGATAGAAAGAAAGGACCGAAATAAATTTTTCGGTCACGTGCGGTCATTTCTTTCTATCATTTTCTTAACACCAAAATGAAAAATGTGACTACTCGCTCACTCATTTCTTGTGGGGTAGGTCGACTACGATACGAGGCGACTACGAACGCCAATCGCGACCTGGCTATCTAGTACTATTTTTTTATGTTTACAAAGAAGCTGATTAATAATGATATCATATTTAATAACAAAAAAACAATGTTTTGATTTTTTTCGGATGTATTAAAACGTACGATATCTGAAGAAGCAAACCAAAAACGGTACGAATTGAAAAATGGGAAAAATTTTAACTTTCGTACAAATTCTGTGATTGTCAAAACCAGGCTTGCAATGGAAAATAGTCTGTCATTTGAAACATAAGTTTAAAAACAAATGATGAACTAGATGAAGCTGTTGAGAACTTTACAAATGAAATACATAAGGCTGCATACTTATCTACCCCAGTAGAAGAAAATTGTGTAACATACCAATCTAGTTTCCACATTTCTTTTGAGATTCGACAAAAAAAAAGAAAAAAAAGAATATAACGTAGTTAGTGGCAAAACAGTAGACATCCAAATGACAAATCTATATTTAACAAGTAAGAAAGTATAGTCGGTCAAGCCCGACCATATGATACCCTACACCACAGTATTAAAAAACACATCATGCTTATATGTCCATATAAATATTGATTTATCTATGTTTATAAAACTCATTAAAATCGTTTGTGAGGGGCAGAAATTGCCCCCTACCTCTCCTTATGGTCCTATTTTTAAAAAACTGTATAGCGGATGTGTCCATATAGATATGGATCTATTTATGTTTTGAATTTCATTAAAATCGGGTTGAGAGGCCGAAATTGGCACTATCTCCCCTCGTGGTCCGATTTTTTAAAAAATACATCCCTTTTGTGTCCATTTCATTAAAATCGGTTTGATAGTTTCTGAGAGGAAGAAATTTCCCCTATCTTCCCTCGTGGTCCTACGTTTTGGCCCATTTTAAATAGGATTGGTCCTTGTGTCAATAAGAACATATGCCAGCCTGCCAGCCAGCCAGCCTGCCAGCCAGCCAGCCGGACGGACATTGTTAGTTCGACTCAGAAAGTCGATCGGTATACTTTAAGGTGGGTCTAGGATCAATATTTTAAGGCGTTACACACATCAGCACAAATGCATAATACCCTCTCCACTATTGTGGTGTGGGTATAATAAAGCATCCAAAGATCTTCGTTTTTTACTGCAAGATCATAAAAATAACAAAACATCAGAATTTCTTGAAGAAATAAATAATTCTACGCATGATGGGTATTTACTCTGGAAAGCTACGAAAAGTAATATCGTTTTAAAAAATTCCGATGGTTTGTGGTGTAGAATAGACAAAGATAATTCGGAAACATTTGCACTTCACCTAACAAACACATTTATGACATTAAGTTTTAACACAACAACTCAAGTTTATGAAACATCTGAAGATGTTTCCTATTAAATTTATAACTCACAACGAAGTTAAAACATAAATTAAAAGCTTAAACTTAAGGAAGAGCCTAGGATACGATCAAATAGACGCTATTGTTATTCGTAGCTTTAGTCGCAAGTGTATTATTTTCTTAAAAACAATTTTCAGATTACCCACCTATGTGTACCAAATTTGGAAAATGTTTCTCTTACCATTATAAAGATATAAATAAATCTTTTTTATGCCACGCCTTCTTTTCTAATACCAAACAAACAAATAAACATACATTAATTTTTAGATTTAGATTGGAGTTTTTCTAATAATATTTTTTTTAGCCATTTTTAGTGATGAAGAATTGGCAATTCTGACCGTGGGATTAAGCCAACACGCGGGTACTCACGTTAATCCTAACGCATCTGTATTTATGATTATAAGCACATCGAAACGTTTGAAAAAATCGTTTAAGCCCTTACAAATCTTTTATAAATTTTAGTACCGCTACCAAAATCTTCAAATTTGTTGCCCCGATAAAATTCGTAGGAAAAATTGTTTATCTTTGTACTTGCATGCGTTGCTAAAATTAAGCTTCAAAAACTGAAGTTTCTTAAGTTATAATTACAAAATGCTTAAAAAAATTCTGGCCAGTTGCGATATCCAATGAAAGCCTATGTGTCCAAACCTCTCAAATCCCCGTACATGTCGAGATCCGGAAAATAAAATGGCGCTGTCGAGGGCATACCCTGCGAAACCCCGTTGAGGATGTCACAAGCAGTGTTCGAAAATAAACTCTAAATATCGCTCCTTAGTGTTCGGTTCGGTAGATATATGGAAAACACAAACGCTAATAGTGTTAGTGTAGTAAATCATTAAAAAAATAACATTTCCCTGCTTGTCATCTTTCGTACACAAAAATAATACTGTTTTTATCCTGTTTTTATCCAACTCAAACACAAACTTCATTGTGTTCGGTTTAGCTCATTAATGTTCGTCCCTTTTGGCTGGTAACAAACAAAACATTTCTTACAAAAACCAAATACACATACGAAAAAAAACAAAAAGCCAGCAAAATAATTTTACACAAATAAAACATAGTCATAACACACACACAAGCTGTTCGTGCTTCGGTCGTTGCTAAGATTTTTGTTTGTTCATTTCTTTATCAATGGTGAAAAAGAAACATTGTAGAACATGTCAACAGTATCACTACAATTGTTCTTTTTTTTAACGAAAAACAGAACACTTTATAATGTTCGGCTCTTTCTTGAAAATAATTACGAGCGGTATTAAGGGCTGTGTTCTTCTACACAATCACTAAAAAATAGATATCGTTCTTGGGTGTGTGAGCCGAACGATTAATAATGTTCTGTCTATTTTCGAACATTGGCCACAAGATAAGCTATCGAATGGAAACCAGAGAAAAGAAAGACGTTTGCACACCTGGCGCCACCAAAGCGGCTAACCAAGACAAGAGCTGGAACGCAATAAAAACACTTGCATCGAACAAATCAGAATTGAACAAATGCTCCTTGTGTAAACTACGGGAACCTTTATACATATATAATTACAAAATGCTACTTTTTAGGGAAACCCTAACCTTAAGTCAAGTATCGCACTCTAATGAATGTACACTATAAAATGTATTTTAAATTATAAGATTCGTATCTTTATTTGTTTTATTTTTCCTCTTTTCTAACAAACATTTTCCTGTTTTAGTATTATTTTTTATTTTTTTTTGTAGATTTTCTTCAAATGTTTTGCCAACTTTGTAGATAGATCTGATATTGCTGAAGTTGTTGGTGTAATTTGTTATTATAGTATCAACGAGTATAACTTTTTGCTCGTTTTTTTTTTAGTATTTCTCTAATTGGAGTTTTGTTGAAAATATCAAAAATAATTATTTCTAATTGGAACAATTAGCATTTAAGTGAGTGCTATTGAATTTCAACGTAATCGAATAAATCGAATAAGAATACAAACAAACGAACCAACAAAAGATAATAATAATGAAGAAATAGACGAATTGAAATTGAAAAGAAAATTGTAGTTTTGGGAATTTGAAATTATTTGGTTTTAAAATAAATGAGGGTATAATTTAAATCAATCACTTTTCCTATTCAAATACACGCCAAAGCAATTACAATCCAATTTGAAAATGGATAAGTTTTGAAAATGTTTCTTGTTGAGTCTGTTTGATGGTAAAAATTCAATGAAAATGAAATCTTGTTTTTAAAAGATAAGATTAGTAATGGATTACTTTTTTCTTCTGAATGATTAAGTTTGTGCTTATGACGGCGTAATGATTTTTTTAAACAACTTCAATTGTTCAACTTTTTCGAATTTTTCTAAAATATTTTCATTATCTTTTTGCTTTATAACTGTGGCAATAAGGAAAAAATTATGTTTTAAAATGACTACGCATATTAGAAAAAAATTTTACTTTACTCAAAGGTAATTTTAATGCGGAATTTCGGTATTTTTTGGTAATTTCAATATCCTGATTTCGAAATAACGGTAAATCTTGAAAACAACCACTGGATTCACCGTGCCCCAATTAGGTTAAAACGCCAGGTGCCCGGCTTGTCTGTTTTTTGCAACTAGCACAGAGTACTTATTGCTCAAAATTTGTATGTATTTGCATTTGTATTTATTAAATATAATTTTCTAACACAACAAGACATAATCTGTATACATTAGAGCGACTCAAGTTGTATGGAAGCAAAATTCGTGCTCGATGTACCCTCCTAAAAATGAACCTTGGACTTTTTTAAGATGACATTTTAAAAATTTCGGCTCCAGGGTTGACCTCTCGTGAGCTGGACCAGTTTGAAAAAGGGTATATTTTTCCATGTCTTGTTACTTTACGAATCTGTTTCCTTAAGCCTAGATTACACTATCTCACAAGTCTTACGTATTCCATAATACTTTGTGAGATAGAAATCTAATGAGTTTTGATGCGACTGTCAAAAAATCTAATGTAAAATGACAGTTTGTGTTCACACCATCACACAAAGTATAAACACTCACACATGAAATAAAATGCAACCCTGATCCAATGAAAAGTATTATTGTTTAGAAATTTTTCAAAAAACGATGAAGTCGTATGGGATGTCAAACTTTTTTCATAATACTTGTCATTTTCGTGACACATCGCATTCACACTATCAGACTTTGTCATATTACTTGAGTTTTTGACATGTATTAATACAAAGTATAATAGCCTTTACCAACATATACAAGTTGGGTATCGTAAGAAAGGTTTTTTTAAGGCGCGTCCAACTGTATATAAAATTTGTCCAAGGACGATCATCCATGTCCTTTTTTTTAAGGATTTTTTTTGTAAAAAAAAACAGTTTTTGAATTTTTTGTTCGGGGTTGTTTGTAATAAAAGTGTCAAATGAACATATTTTAATCTTTAGTCGATTTAATTAAATACGTGTCTCAGCTTTTTTTGAAATTCGTGCTAGTTCGCGTTTTGACAAAAATGCAATGGGGTGGTAACCCTTCGTTTTAAATAGGGCAATATGGGTATCAAATTTTATCTTTTGCCAAGTATATCATCTTTGTATGTAAATAATTTTGATTTGTGCAAATTAGATGCATTTTATACGGTGCTCTGGAATTAATATAAATGCAATTTTGTAGTAACTCTAATATGAAAGCGGATTTAGTTTCTAGATCATGTATGGATGAAAATAGGACTAAAGAAAGAAAAAAAGATATGATCCACGACCTGAATTTTTTTTAATTTGCGAAAAAAATATGCCGCCAAAAAGTCGTGGATCATTTCTTTTTTTCTTTCATTAGTCCTATTTTCATCCATACATGATCTAGAAACTAAATCCGCTATCATATTAGAGTTACTACAAAATTGCATTTATATAAATTCCAGATCGTCCTTGGACAAATTTTATATACAGTTGGACGCGCCTTAAAAAACCTTTCTTACGATACCCAACTGGTCCAGCTCACGAGAGGTCAACCCTGGAGCCGAAATATTAAAAATGTCATCTTAAAAAAGTCCAAGGTTTATTTTTAGGAGGGTACATCGAGCACTTTTTTTGGTGAGTCGCTCTAGTATACATATATAAAAATAAGTTGCATTGTGTTAGTAATTGATGTTCTCTGAGATATGGTCTTCAAATGTGTATTAGTTCATGAGTTATAGCCATTTTAGTTAGCACTGCATTCATTCCGAAACATGTATTTATATGCCCCTACAAATATCAACAAAATGCCCTCCATTTTTAATTCCTCCGAAACGGCTTGACCGATTTTTATGAAATTTTTTATGTGTAAGTGTTAGGTATGAGAATAGGTCGTAGAGTATATTTTATATCGCTAGAGGGCGAAAAATATTGCAATAGGGGTAAAGCTCCCACTCCCCAATCTTCTAAACTAATCAACCGGGTTTCTTAAAATTTGGCATGCAGACAATGTAACATCTGAAAGAGAATAAGGAATAGGGTGTGAAATAGGGTAAGAGGGCTAAAAGCTCCCCCTCCCTATATCTTCATAACTAATCAACCGATTTTTTTTAAATTTGGCATGCATACACTGTAACATCGCAAAGACGGCAGGGTATTAAATAGCACAAGATGGGTAAAAGCTCCGCCTTTCTATATCTTCTTAACTTATCAATTAATTTTCTTGAAATTAGGTAGGCAAATAGTGTAACATCTGGAAAGAACTATAGCCTGTAATTGTTTTCTTAAAATTTGGCTAGCAGACACTGTTACATCTGAAAGAAATAAGTTATGAGGCAAAACAACGTTTGCCGGGCCAGCTAGTATCTTATAAATTACAGTATTAGAATAGAAATTTAAATAATTATAAAATAATGAAAAATAAATAAAAATTAAATAAATGAAAAAGAGCAATATTAAAAAAAAATAACGTTTTAACTATTTTTTATAGAATATTGCTACATTATTAATAAAATTTACGAAAGATGTTCCTTAAGTAGTTAGTGAACCTCATTGCGTTGCTAGTAGTCTGCAAATTATCAGGAAGTTCATTCCAGAGACGGATGCTTAGAATAAAGAACTGACATTCAGAAGCGTGGCTACGATATCTAAATTGAATCAACAATTTACCTCTTGGTGATCTTGCAAATCGCAAGCGATCAAAGAGATACTTTGGTTCCTTTGTCATAATAACTTTATAAAGAAATATTACGTTTTTGAAAATTAGGAAGTTATCAAATGTAATATTGAATATGGCTATTTCCAAAAAAACGTCAATCACAAAAAATGGAAAAAAAAATTTTTCTTTTCAAGATTTATTTAGAGAATTGCTTGTATTTTTTTAATATATGCGTATAAATTAATTGATTCGAAAAAAAAGATAAATGGTAAAAGAAGTACTACAACTTTTAGCACATACTTGTGTATATTAGAAAATATGCATTTGGAACAACAATACTGTAAACTAAGGCATATTTATGATCTGAAAAACATTTTTTATTAAATTTCTTATATAAAGGATTATAAATAGCAACATAAAAAAATTTTAAATCATGGTGGAAAAATTGTCCCGTTTACAATGTCCCGTTTACAATTTCTTTAACAATTTATTTAAAAAAATGTAATTCATATTTTATTTTGAAATCGAAACCATTTTTAGGGCTCATTAGTACGCAACATTTTAAAATTAATCCCAATAAAATATTGTGTCAGGTTTCGCATAAATCACTGTTTAAACGGTTACCCCTTAAAACCCACTTCCGTTTTTTGTCCCGTTTACAATCACTGGTTTTTTGCAATTATCTCGGAAACCACGACAGTAAGCGAAAAATTTCATGTGCGGAAATTAAAGAGCTAATTGAGAGTTAAAAGAATCATTAATTTAAAAAATGAAAATCAGGTTGTTTTTTACAGTTTTGTCAATATAAACGTGTGCGAATGTCCCGTTTACAATCTTGGAAGTGCCCATATACGAATGGGGAATAGTGACACTTGATCAAATTTTCTCAGTCCGAAAACGTATCTTACGATGTTGTTAACAGTTGCTTAAAGTTTCCTCGTATCCCCTGAGTTACAACCCGCAAATATTTCGGTTGAATATAAAAGCGTTGGTAATAAATATGTTTTCGCAAGTAATAATATAACTTTCGGCGGAGTAAAGTATGAGGTTACCCATAAGCTCCGTAGCATGCCGTAGGTTCTACCACAGACTTGTGTAATATGATCTGACCAAGTTAAACGCTTATTAAATGTTACACCTAAATTCTTAGCCTTACTTACAATGTCAATTTTTGACCCTTCCAAGAAAATATTCACGTCATCCTCTATCCCCAATATATTCTTGCTTATGACTACACCCAGGGAAAAACATCTTAAAATATGGTCACCTCCAACAACACTATTTTTAAGGAAAATTTAAAACATATCGATACCTTCCCGCAAGAATTTATTAAGCAACATTTCTAAAATTCTGTAGGAAACGAAAAAAACGTCTCATTTAGTTATTTATTTTTCGGATTTTATTAAAAGGAACATATTTGGAAAGCGATTTTCAGAATACAAAACATATTAAAAAATATGGCTTAGCATAATTTCTTTGGCGGATAATACAAATTACAGGGAGCAACATTATTCCAGTGAGAAAACTTGACGGTTGATACAATTTTATTTTCACTCTAGTTTCCTTTGCATCCATTATAGGTCAACGAAACCCAGGCCAACATGTGGCGCTAAGCTTCTAGTATAGTTCCACATCAAAAAGTAATTTTCGAAAAAAGTGTCTCTTAATACATTATTGCGGGAAGGTATTGATATTATGTTTAATTTAACCATATTATTGTCACCGCCAACCATATTATGGCTAAAATATTCCTCCATCAAGAAGCCACAACCATATTATGGTTGCCTCTTACCATGTTATGTTTAAATATGACATTAATTTGTTTCAAAATTAACAATAGTTTTTTCCTCTTTTCCAAGAGCAACATGCTATGGTTGAAAAACAACCATGGTATTATAAGTATTTAACATATTTTAGTTCTTATTAACCATAACATGTTCGGAGGCAACCATTATATGGTTGCGGCTTCTTGATGGGGGAGTATTTTAGCCATAATATGGTTGGCGGTGACAATAATATGGTTAAATGAAACATATTGTGTTTAAAATTTTTTTAAAAAATAGTTTTGTTGGAGGTGACCATATTAAAACATGTTTTTTCTCTGCGTGTAAGCATTTAGATTTCCCTGGATTAAGTCTTTAGCCATTTGCTGAAGCCCAAACGAAAATATTATTTAGATCATAATTCAGCTCCTGCACCTTAGA
Source organism: Pollenia angustigena (assembly GCA_930367215.1). Taxonomy (NCBI): domain Eukaryota; kingdom Metazoa; phylum Arthropoda; class Insecta; order Diptera; family Polleniidae; genus Pollenia; species Pollenia angustigena. Next base: position 49,341,640 of record OV884058.1, read on the forward strand.
CAAAAATAGCTCCTTGGTACTACTTAGATACAGCTGAACGTCGTCAACATACATCTGAACATTACAAAAACGGATTTGTTGGGGAAGATCATTTGAATATAACGAATAAAGTAGTGGTCCGAGTATTGAACCCTGTGGAACACCTCTTGTGACCCGTAACGGATTTGAAATATATTCACCATTGAGCTGTAGGTCCATACCACGCGTTTTCGCCTCCACTCATCGCATGCTTTTCTAACCTTACTTGCGTTCTGCGTTTCAAGTTACATGCAACGCTTTTTATGCAGCAGCAGCACAAGTAAAAATAAAATTTAATTTGTCAAAATCAGCTGATTTGTTCGAACGCTGCTTGTGACGCTTGCAAAAGAAGAAAGTAAACCTACTTTTCGCCTTAAGGCATCTACGCTTTTGTGCATGTAACTTACTACGTATAACTACACAGATTCTACTTTTTTGACAGCTGCGTATGCTGCGAAAAAGCGAGTAACGCGTGGTGTGGACCTCCAGCTTTGGTGACAGATTGAGATCTGTTTATAAGGTACGACAACATCAGCCTAACAGCAAGTATGGAGAAGTTAAACATTTTTGAAAATTTTAGACACAAAATTTAATGATGCACTGTATCAAATGCCTTTGAATGGTCCAGTAGAACCAGAAACGATATTTTACTTTCATCCAAGTTTCCTCGGATTTCGTCTATCACATCTGATAAGACAGTAATACAGCTACGCTGTGGCCTAAAACCGGACTGACGATCAGTTAATAGATTGTTCTTACAATATAAAAATTATATTTAAAGATTTTTAATCCAAATTTTTAATATTTTAATTAGGCTTAAGTTCATGAAATTTAATTTTCATTAAATTATTTTTATGAAGAAAGGAATTTTTACAACATGAAAATTAATCAAAATTGTTATTGATAATCTTTCATTCTTGACGTTGCTCGGGCTCGAACCCTGGCCGGCAGGTTACCATGACATGTTTCGATCGCAACCACTCGATCTCCTCAGATGGATTTGCCGTCTTACACTCGCAGCCATCGACGACTGCTGACGTCAATAGTCAAACATCAATCCTTAAATCAAATTGTATTTTAACATTTGGTAGATCGAAATTTGCTTTCCTGAATGATTATCCATTTTAATTGATTTTACATGTTTTTTCCTTACTTCTGTTTTTTCGTACTTTTGTCAAGAATTTTTCTTGAAGTCCAAGTACATTTTTTGTTTTTTCATTTTGTCTTTCTCTTTTCTGTTGACCTTTTTCAGCACAACTTGAAGGACAAATGTACACATAGAGCTCGTGCCTTAGCTTTAACAATAATTAGTATTGTGGTTATTTTGTTGAACTATTTTATGGTTTTAATCCAAATTTTTAATATTTTAATTAGGCTTAAGTTCATGAAATTTAATTTTCATTAAATTATTTTTATGAAGAAAGGAATTTTTACAACATGAAAATTAATCAAAATTGTTATTGATAATCTTTCATTCTTGACGTGGCTCGGGCTCGAACCCTGGCCGGCAGGTTACCATGACATGTTTCGATCGCAACCACTCGATCTCCTCAGATGGATTTGCCGTCTTACACTCGCAGCCATCGACGACTGCTGACGTCAATAGTCAAACATCAATCCTTAAATCAAATTGTATTTTAACATTTGGTAGATCGAAATTTGCTTTCCTGAATGATTATCCATTTTAATTGATTTTACATGTTTTTTCCTTACTTCTGTTTTTTCGTACTTTTGTCAAGAATTTTTCTTGAAGTCCAAGTACATTTTTTGTTTTTTCATTTTGTCTTTCTCTTTTCTGTTGACCTTTTTCAGCACAACTTGAAGGACAAATGTACACATAGAGCTCGTGCCTTAGCTTTAACAATAATTAGTATTGTGGTTATTTTGTTGAACTATTTTATGGTTTTAATCCAAATTTTTAATATTTTAATTAGGCTTAAGTTCATGAAATTTAATTTTCATTAAATTATTTTTATGAAGAAAGGAATTTTTACAACATGAAAATTAATCAAAATTGTTATTGATAATCTTTCATTCTTGACGTGGCTCGGGCTCGAACCCTGGCCGGCAGGTTACCATGACATGTTTCGATCGCAACCACTCGATCTCCTCAGATGGATTTGCCGTCTTACACTCGCAGCCATCGACGACTGCTGACGTCAATAGTCAAACATCAATCCTTAAATCAAATTGTATTTTAACATTTGGTAGATCGAAATTTGCTTTCCTGAATGATTATCCATTTTAATTGATTTTACATGTTTTTTCCTTACTTCTGTTTTTTCGTACTTTTGTCAAGAATTTTTCTTGAAGTCCAAGTACATTTTTTGTTTTTTCATTTTGTCTTTCTCTTTTCTGTTGACCTTTTTCAGCACAACTTGAAGGACAAATGTACACATAGAGCTCGTGCCTTAGCTTTAACAATAATTAGTATTGTGGTTATTTTGTTGAACTATTTTATGGTTTTAATCCAAATTTTTAATATTTTAATTAGGCTTAAGTTCATGAAAAAACAGAAGTAAGGAAAAAACATGTAAAATCAATTAAAATGGATAATCATTCAGGAAAGCAAATTTCGATCTACCAAATGTTAAAATACAATTTGATATAAGGATTGATGTTTGACTATTGACGTCAGCAGTCGTCGATGGCTGCGAGTGTAAGACGGCAAATCCATCTGAGGAGATCGAGTGGTTGCGATCGAAACATGTCATGGTAACCTGCCGGCCAGGGTTCGAGCCCGAGCCACGTCAAGAATGAAAGATTATCAATAACAATTTTGATTAATTTTCATGTTGTAAAAATTCCTTTCTTCATAAAAATAATTTAATGAAAATTAAATTTCATGAACTTAAGCCTAATTAAAATATTAAAAATTTGGATTAAAACCATAAAATAGTTCAACAAAATAACCACAATACTAATTATTGTTAAAGCTAAGGCACGAGCTCTATGTGTACATTTGTCCTTCAAGTTGTGCTGAAAAAGGTCAACAGAAAAGAGAAAGACAAAATGAAAAAACAAAAAAATGTACTTGGACTTCAAGAAAAATTCTTGACAAAAGTACGAAAAAACAGAAGTAGGAAAAAACATGTAAAATCAGTTAAAATGGATAATCATTCAGGAAAGCAAATTTCGATCTACCAAATGTTAATATACAATTTTATTTAAGGATTGATGTTTGACTATTGACGTCAGCAGTCGTCGATGGCTGCGAGTGTAAGACGGCAAATCCATCTGAGGAGATCGAGTGGTTGCGATCGAAACATGTCATGGTAACCTGCCGGCCAGGGTTCGAGCCCGAGCCACGTCAAGAATGAAAGATTATCAATAACAATTTTGATTAATTTTCATGTTGTAAAAATTCCTTTCTTCATAAAAATAATTTAATGAAAATTAAATTTCATGAACTTAAGCCTAATTAAAATATTAAAAATTTGGATTAAAACCATAAAATAGTTCAACAAAATAACCACAATACTAATTATTGTTAAAGCTAAGGCACGAGCTCTATGTGTACATTTGTCCTTCAAGTTGTGCTGAAAAAGGTCAACAGAAAAGAGAAAGACAAAATGAAAAAACAAAAAATGTACTTGGACTTCAAGAAAAATTCTTGACAAAAGTACGAAAAAACAGAAGTAAGGAAAAAACATGTAAAATCAGTTAAAATGGATAATCATTCAGGAAAGCAAATTTCGATCTACCAAATGTTAATATACAATTTGATTTAAGGATTGATGTTTGACTATTGACGTCAGCAGTCGTCGATGGCTGCGAGTGTAAGACGGCAAATCCATCTGAGGAGATCGAGTGGTTGCGATCGAAACATGTCATGGTAACCTGCCGGCCAGGGTTCGAGCCCGAGCCACGTCAAGAATGAAAGATTATCAATAACAATTTTGATTAATTTTCATGTTGTAAAAATTCCTTTCTTCATAAAAATAATTTAATGAAAATTAAATTTCATGAACTTAAGCCTAATTAAAATATTAAAAATTTGGATTAAAACCATAAAATAGTTCAACAAAATAACCACAATACTAATTATTGTTATAGCTAAGGCACGAGCTCTATGTGTACATTTGTCCTTCAAGTTGTGCTGAAAAAGGTCAACAGAAAAGAGAAAGACAAAATGAAAAAACAAAAAAATGTACTTGGACTTCAAGAAAAATTCTTGACAAAAGTACGAAAAAACAGAAGTAAGGAAAAAACATGTAAAATCAGTTAAAATGGATAATCATTCAGGAAAGCAAATTTCGATCTACCAAATGTTAATATACAATTTGATTTAAGGATTGATGTTTGACTATTGACGTCAGCAGTCGTCGATGGCTGCGAGTGTAAGACGGCAAATCCATCTGAGGAGATCGAGTGGTTGCGATCGAAACATGTCATGGTAACCTGCCGGCCAGGGTTCGAGCCCGAGCCACGTCAAGAATGAAAGATTATCAATAACAATTTTGATTAATTTTCATGTTGTAAAAATTCCTTTCTTCATAAAAATAATTTAATGAAAATTAAATTTCATGAACTTAAGCCTAATTAAAATATTAAAAATTTGGATTAAAACCATAAAATAGTTCAACAAAATAACCACAATACTAATTATTGTTAAAGCTAAGGCACGAGCTCTATGTGTACATTTGTCCTTCAAGTTGTGCTGAAAAAGGTCAACAGAAAAGAGAAAGACAAAATGAAAAAACAAAAAATGTACTTGGACTTCAAGAAAAATTCTTGACAAAAGTACGAAAAAACAGAAGTAAGGAAAAAACATGTAAAATCAATTAAAATGGATAATCATTCAGGAAAGCAAATTTCGATCTACCAAATGTTAAAATACAATTTGATTTAAGGATTGATGTTTGACTATTGACGTCAGCAGTCGTCGATGGCTGCGAGTGTAAGACGGCAAATCCATCTGAGGAGATCGAGTGGTTGCGATCGAAACATGTCATGGTAACCTGCCGGCCAGGGTTCGAGCCCGAGCCACGTCAAGAATGAAAGATTATCAATAACAATTTTGATTAATTTTCATGTTGTAAAAATTCCTTTCTTCATAAAAATAATTTAATGAAAATTAAATTTCATGAACTTAAGCCTAATTAAAATATTTAAAATTTGGATTAAAACCATAAAATAGTTCAACAAAATAACCACAATACTAATTATTGTTAAAGATTTTTTTAAAGATTGCGGAAGAAAAAAAATCATTTCTCAAAATATAAAATATAAAAAATCTGGAAAAAATAGGTTTTTGACTTAGTCCATTTTTAAAATTTTATATTTTGTAGATATTATTCAATATATTGTTTGTAGCCATCATCTTCGTATGTAAAGTGGTTTTCGAGATATTGAATAAATAAGCTCTACACATTCGGCAAATTCGGCGAAATGATGACATTTTGAATATGACATAACTTTAAAAAAAAAATGTTATTTTATTTTTATCGCTCATATATCGAGCCCTAATAGCAAAAATTATGTAAGCGACATCATATTTAATTTAAGTTTTTTTTAATAAATGACTTTATTGGCAACACTTGCATCATCTCCTAAAATGTCTTGGTAACATAAGGCCGAGGCCACGCAATGAGCGGCTAGTCGTCAACCGGCTGAGCGATGAGCGGCAAGTGGCTTATTACTGAGCGTCACTTCTGAGCGGTAAGTTGTTAAAATGCCATTTTAAATAGTGGCTTGTTCAATGTTATTACGCGAAAATCGTATTCATAAAAATGTAATGTGTTTTTTAAGAAAAAAATTGCAGCCTGTTCGTCGATTTCGAGCGAAGACTTCGTTCGCTTAACTTACATGTAAGACAAAAACAAATTATAAACATACATATATAAAATATATAAAAATCTCTATTGACAAAAATATTGTTCGGAACGCACGGGTGAATTACGCTTAAGAGTGTGAACATTCTTGTCTGTCTAGAATTCTACGAAAGATGCAGATGTTTGATGAATTTTGGAATCTAAGCTATTTTTAAACTTAATCAAATCAAGCTTTTTATTCATCAAAACTTGCGGAGAGGGACACATCGAATTCCAAGAGATTTATTTTTCTAATTTCTTAAGTACGTTCTTATCTTAAGCACTGTTTTAAAATTGTGTGAAGTGTTTCGTATTTCCAGTAATATTCCAATCCAAATTAAGTGTAATTTAAATACTAATTTTACTGAATGATTCATTTTAATATTCCAAATCTACAACACACCTCATTAAAATGCTTTTTGCTACGTAGTAGATACGTACTACGTACCACAAACTTAATATTTATTACGAGATACAAATTTAAAGTGTTGCAACGCGCATAAAACGTGTTCATCCCACAGTTCATCTTTTTTTTGGATTTTTTATTTCATTTTATACTTTTTTGTTTTTCCAAAAATAACGTTTTAAGTTTCAATTTTGTAAATATTTACAAATAAGTTTTGAATTGTTTTACGAAAAAAACTTTTCTACTTCTATTTAAAACAAGTAATTGCATACACATGTACATACATATCTTTTGTATTGTTTCCTCATTTGAGTTCATGAAGTAGTTTTGTTTTCATCTTAAGTACAAATTTATGATTATTACTCGTTTGTTGTTGTTTTTTTTTTCTTTGTAAGATAACTGAAATAAAGAGTAACAAAAACTTCAATAGCAGCATAATAAGAAGTAGTACTTAAATGGGGAATCGTCAATTCTACCCACATTGTCTCATGATATCTTTAAGCCACATCATTTTACCCTCGTGTCTGCACATCCATTTAAATACACATTTAAGGGTTCCTAACTGCATTACCTAAAATTGTTGGGACATATTTGTGACAAAAAAAGGGCAAAAATAATAAAAGCACACAATAATCGGTCATTTTGTTTAGTAACAAGTATCCGCATTTTAGGATTTTTCCGGGCCTTAGAGTCCAGTTGGTATGAAAAATACCGTCATAAGATATGAGTAAATTCCCGAAAACGTTAAAAATATCTTTCTCAGATATTCCCGAGAAATTTTGCCGACATAGAAGCCCTAGGCTATATAAACGACAAAATCAAAATGGTTTTTAAGCCAAACTTTTAAATATTAAATTTGTTGCCTATTTGTGATTTTGTTGGTTTTCTTTGTGGAAAGGATTAAGAAGCTTGCAAATAACATGCAGTCTACAACTGACATGAAATGCTTAACATTAACACTAATATGATGTTAGTGTTAAGTATAGACTCATCATGTTAGAGGTTTTCTCATGTTATAACACGGTTGTTAATGCAAATGTTTTAACAACGCTTTTATAACATCATGTTATAACAGCAAATCATGTCAGTTGTAGACGTGCAGTTACATATGTATGCAATATTTAGCGTTGCCACATTTTTTATATGCTCACCACTTAATACCCTTTCTTATGTAATTTCTTTGTCATAAAAATTATTGTAGACTATTCTTAAAATAATATTGTATGTATGTGCGTAAAATATATTTACTGTTACCTTCTGATATTTTCGAGGGAACTCTCTGTCTTGTGAAAAATGATTTCTAGATCTGGCAATTTTTTGATGTTAAACTTTTAACAAATAGTACAAAATCACTGACAAAAAACATGTGTAAATAAAAATTTGTTTTCGATATTAAGCAATAGGCCTTAATTTAAAACAAGTAAAAGTGCCATATTCGGTTGTGCCGAATCTTTGACACCCTCCACCGAGAGTAAGAATTTTTCAGCAGTGCACTCATAGAAAAATGCATCTTCATATTGATGACGCCCTAATATTACAGAATTGTGACATCAATGTTATTACAAATGGCGTCAATGAAGTAAAAAATGACATCAACCCAATGACGAAAATGATGTCATATAGTATGCAACATCTGTGCTATGACTACAGTGACAGCAATTCCAGCAATGTGTATTATTAACATTATTTTTATGTTTAAAAAGGAATATAAAAAGTAAAAATTCCCATATTCTATTTTTTTTTAAATTATTTAGTTAAATACATTAAATTTGCAAAGTAGAATGATTACAAAAACCATATCGGGCATTATGGTGGTATCTTATAATTGAGAGTTCTTCTGTTAACAGTTTGTCATTAAATTGAGCCTAATGAGTCATTTCTCCGATTTTAATGAGTTATCGCACTGATAACATGTTTTTTTAAACATCCGGCATTCCCGTGATGCCGATGTGTCACCCCTAGGTAGGTAGGTAGGTAGAAAGGCTGGTGTGAAGTCTCCTTCACACCTTCACCCAGAGACCAATATGTCCCATTGTGACGCCTTATTTAGAGAAATCTGTATAAATATAGAAAGGATAGATAGAAAAGAAGGTTTCGGACCAAACCCGAAAGAGATCCTACTCAACCAAATTCGCCCTATGTGCACCTGTTTCCTCTAGCGCAGCCAGGCCATCCCCATTACGAATCCTTTCAGATTCTCGAGTCCGCAACCCGAGACATCCGCTAGGAATCTACTGCCCAGCCACCTCAGCCTACTGACCTGTAACCTGGGACAGTGGCACAGAATGTGCTCAGCCGTCTCCAACTCCTCAGGGTCCTCACACAACCTGCACATATCCGACAATCATCAGTATCATACAGTGGCCCGTGATCATTCCTATCATGATCCTAACGCAGACCCTACTCCTGCCCAGCAGCGACCTCGAATCGGACTTTCTAAGCACCGGCAACACATCCGCAATACTCGGCAGTCCGTTCGGTTCTCCCCCGGCAGTCCGTTCCCCTATTTAAGACATAATTTCAATATTTGACCCTGATGACAATTTTGTTAAGTGATGTCACAATGAGGAAAAGTGTCATGAGGTTAAAAACGAAGACACTTGTCTTAGTGCTGATGTCAAAATACATCAGAGTTATGACGCCTTTTCTATCAATGTGGGCTTTATATGGGATCTATTAATTATGAACCAATCTTAGAAAAAACGGAGCTCTAATAATTATAATTCGTTGCGGTTTTAGGTGTATTAAAGGACCATTTTATGAGTTGCATTCGACAAACTATTTTTGCTGGCTGTCGAACATCGAATGTAAAATTTCTATAACCTGTATGAGTTGACTGCTCTGTCAGAAATTTCATTGTGCGACGAATCTTTTAACGAAAACTGCTTACGACGCTGCAGTGCGTTGTAAATAAATTAAAAAAGTTGTTGAAAATGTAAGTGCTTATACATTTTTTTTTGTTTTGGGGAAACAAATACCACCAACCTTCTGAATTATTTCTGTTAATTTCATGCATGTCTAAGGTCGTAATAGTTACTGAAAAATATCGATTTTTTATGGAACAAAATCCTTTATTGGCAAAAGCAATTTACATAAAATTTCAGGCTGTAAAAAAGTGGGATGGAATCTCGTAGGAGCTAAATTGCTTAGGACCACACGTTACAATTTTTCTTCTCGTCACTGTAAAATTGTATTTGGTCCATCTTTTTGACACAAATATTGTTCTTTGCTGTTGAGCCTTTCAGAAGTGAGCGTGTTTTAAACAGACGGACATACAAACGAACACAGCTTAACCGACTTAGAATTACACAAGAGCCCAGAATATATATACTGTATAAAAAGTAAAAATTCAACTCAAAAGACTTCATACCAAATTAATAATGAATGCAAGAATAAATACTTGCCGGAATATCTGTGCAACTGTCTGACTACATTTGTAACATCGAATCAATTTAAAGATGCAATTGTCATTGCAATACAAACTGAAATACATACTTCAAATCAGAAAAACAAACAGAAAGTCAGACAGACAGAAAGACAGACATATTTGCTGCACTTACTGACTTCTGCTTCATCTTTTATGGTTATGAGCGATTTTTGTTTTGTGATGTTGCATGCTGTCTTGCCTGGTTTTGTTGTTTTGTTTTTTTTCTTTCTTTGTGGTTGCAGTGATTGTAGATATTTTACTTGCTGGCCGTCACATTTGCTGTTTGTGATTACAATTATTAAGTGATGGAGAAACAAAAAAAAAAAAAAAAAAACAAAAAAAAAATAAAAAAAAAAAAAAAAAAAAAATACAAAACGAAATCAACCCACATTCAATTGTTGACCCCGTATACTTCCAAACAACAACGAACAGCGTGCAACATCACAGCAATACTTGGCTGCATCAATAGCAGATGTAATGCGGTTTTGACTTTATTTGGCCACATGTTGTTTATACATTTTTTTTCTACGTTTAACTTTTAAGCTTTTCCAACGCCTGTTTCATCTTGATTTTGCAACTATAGAAATGTTACCTATTTTATTAATAAGAATTTAATGAAAAGAAGATTTATTAATTTGCTATTTATTATTTTTTTTTTTGCTTTTGTTGAGAATTTATTTCAACTTTCTTAATTTGCACGAGTTAAAATTAAGTCGAAGTGCTTGGAATGTGGAATTTTTTAAAACAGAGATGGAAACTGATTATCAGTTATAGACTTTCGCTTGAAAGTAATGCATTTACTCTACGTTTGAAATAAATTTGAATGGATAGTTTGAATGACAATCCAACAGTGGTCTGGCAATAGGGCTTTTTGCCGATTGATGGACCAATATCACGGCGGTTTCTAGAAGTTAATTAACCTGAAAATAATCGTCCAAGAGAGCGAACTTAACATGTATTGGGTTTTTCAACAAGAACTTTGTTTTTTATTGTGTTAATACCAACAGGGACATCAACAACATGATTGTTTTGACATTTAGTTTTTTGACGTCTTCGTAGCAGACGCATTGGCAATTGTTACAATGAATTTAATTTCTCTCGAAAATCGCATTAAAATAATTAAAATCCACTATGAAAATGATGGTTCTGTTAAAGTTACATTTCGTAAAATTCGTGTTATTTTCGGAAAACATAATCTTCCTTCTGATTGAGTCGACAGGCTCGAAACAAAATGCCAACACCAACAAGACATGCCAAATGTCACACAGCCAATGAAACGATCAATTTATTGCAAACCAAATTTCCCGATCGCATAATTTCACGAACATTAGCTGTGTAGTGGCCAGCCAAACCGTGTGATTTAACACCACTGGATTATCTGTTAAGACAGAGTCTATACGTAGCCAATTGAATCGATTGCAGCCTTAAAACTCAAAATCAGTGTTGATGAAAGAATCAACATCTGTCAGCGTGCTAGTGGTGGACATTTGCCAGATATCATTTTTCATTCATAATTGCCGAACTTTTCTCTTCTTAATACAATAAAAATTGGAATCATCTTCATTTAAATTGTTTGTTTTATTTTGTTTTAGAAAACAAAGTTATTGTTGAAAACCCCCCAGATGTCTTCTGGAAATTAAGATGACATTTGCAGTAATGCTTTTACAAGCGTGCTTCGCATTCCGAACAGGCCCTGTTTCTTCCATTAATTGTGGAAATTTGTGCAAATTCAACGTGTGGATACATTTTCGATATTAATCTCCTCTTAAACCTGACAGTATTTACTTAGCCTTCGCCTTACTTATACACACCCTGCACAGTGTCAGATTATGCCATTTTAGGGGAACTTAAGTCTGTATTTTGAAAACTATCAAAGGTAAAGCTACGCATTTTTTAACAAGGTGTTATCATAAAATTACGCATCTATTTTTAAAAATTGGGCAAAATCGGAGAACTGTTACGCCCACCCCCATATAACAGTAATAATAAATTTGCATAGGGTGTACCACTTAAAGATGCAAAATGGTTGCCAGGGGATTCTTTGGGCCAAAAAAATAATGTAAAGTTACTCGGACGTCACTACACTGAAAAAAATGTTACACTTGGTCAAAAAAATAAATAATTTTTTATTTTGTTATTCGTTCAATATTTTTTACAGAATTAAATTATACATGGTAGGTAAGTATATGAAAGTTTTTAAGTTGTATTTAAATTATTTACTCAAAATCAGAGACATCAGAGTCATTATTATAAATGTTTGGCTCTTTTAACAATGCCAAAACTTCAAGAGTTAAAACATGTTTTTTTAGTTTTTGGATGAACACCAAACATCGAAAATTTGTTGATGCGACATATGCGAGTTCATGCTAAAGTTTTGAAAAAATGTGTTTGCGGTATGCAAAAACGTGCAAAAAATATTTTCTAATCCCAATAAGTTATATATAAATTTATCATTTGGTGGCAAAAGAACCCTGAAATGGTATTCTATATTTTTGAGTCCATTAAAGATTTCTCACTTTTTAGATATACAGTATAACCCGGTTAATTACCCCACGCTTAAATGCCTTTCACGCTTATTTACCTCAAGTTTTAAATCCCCGTTTTTTTCTTCCATTTTTTAAACAAAAATCCACGTTTAATTGCCATACGCTTAATTACCCGATTCGGATAATTGCCTTAAAAATTTAACTCCCAAAACAAAATTATACCTTAATTTCATTTGTTTAATTGCCTCAGTACTATTTGACAAAAACAAGGCAAGTAATGCAACCAAGTTTTACATGTTAATAATTTGAAAATATGCACTAAAATTTGTTTTAAAAAATATGCCTAAAAAACAAAATATGGCTTGATTAAAAGCAAAATATTCAACAAATTAATATTTGCATTAAAAGTTATGTTATGAGGTCAAGATTCATATCAGAGTTATATATATCTAGATCCACCAAATTTATGAGATATTTTGTCTTAAAGTTTAAAGTTTGCATGGGGACTATGTGATATTATAGACCGATTCTTACAATTTACATAGGTTATGTTCTTATGACAATTAAACGTATTTACCCAATTTTATCAAATTATCTAAAAACTGCTACCTTTACTTTTCGCACAAGGTTTACATGGACATACAACCAGCAAGATGGACGGACACGAAAAGATTACTTAAGCAAGTGTTTCTGATTCGATCGTTTACTAAACGATGCGTCTAGGTTTCTATGTTATAAGTTTTTTTTTTTTGCTTAACATGTATTTAAATATGTTTTAAAAACATAAAATATGTGTGCAATAAAAATGCAGCAATGGTTAAAATATGGAAATTATTTACAAACAAATCGATACCAAAATTCATTAAAAGCTCTAAACGCATAAATAGATTGTTTCTGCATTCATTGGTCGCACAAGAAAAACCATGCAATTGCATATTTACGGCTTCCATGAGTAGTAGTAGGATATCATAGGACATCTCAAAAAGCACTACAGATAAAATTTAAGACAACAAATCCCATTGTTTTTATTGCTATCTCTTAAGATTTAGCTGGTACATGTAAAAATTCCTTTCTTAAATTTTTTAATACATTAAAGTTATCTTGTAAATAAATACGACTAATTACCTCACTGAGGTATTTAAACGAATTCGCTTAATTACCTCAACGAGGTAGTTAAGCGTATTCGTTTAAATGCTTACCTCGCATAATTACCCAAAATTATTGGCATTTTTGTCGAGGTAATTATCCGTGGAATACTGTACTTACAATAAAACGATTTATCTAAACCGGCACGGAAAACTAATCATAAGCTATTTATCGACAAGCTTTATTACTATTATTAAATAGAGTAAAAACTAAAAAAAAACCAACAAAAAGTTTCAAAAAATATTAAAAAAAAAAACAAAAGGTAAAACTAGCATTCTTATTGTCTGTAATAAATATGACATTCCGAGCACCGTTACTTTGTTTTGTTTCAAATTGTTTAACTTTGATATACATTTATTTATTATTTGTTTTCTTTCATACTAACTTCAAACTTGAGGAAAAAAAATATAAAAAAATTTTGAGTTTAGTTCCCCTAAATTTGTAAAATCTGACACTGTGCCCTGGTGCCAATTTCTATTTTTCTTCCTTAAATTTGCTTCAGTTGAAAGGAAGTTTTAACTTACTGAACAAGTTGTTAAGTTCTTAAAAAAAAAATTCGAAAACTTATACATCGCCTTTAAACATATGTGCAGTGCCACCCTGGTGGATATGGGTATACGATGTACATAGCAAAATTTTAGGTTGGTCGATAAAGATCTGATTCTTAAGAAAATTTCACAAAAATATATCAAATCTTTCGATTTTGATTTTTAAGCCGCTTCTAAGCTCCATTTCTTGAATTGATTCTGTTGTATTAAAAGTGCATTTTTACACTTAGTATGAAATGGGGACCCTTAAAGGTCAAATAAAACACACAAACACTTCAACAAATATTGAAAAAAGTATGAAGACGGTTTGTGCAAATATGTATAAAAAATTATATGTAATATTTACACAAGCATCTTATTGTTGCTGTTAAACTATTTGGTCCTGTAAGAAATGCCCAAGGATATGAATGGATTCACTTAGAAATCTTACACCAAGATTTTTGCTAAAAAACAGCTCAAATTTTCATCGTTCGAAACATGCGCTACTTACATGCTCCTTACTAATTTACATTGTAATCAGTGTTCGAAAATAAACACTAAATATCGCTCTGTTGTGTTCGGTTCGGTAGATTTGTGGAAAACACAAACGCTAATAGTGTTTGTGTAGAAAGTCATTAAAAAAATTACGTTTCCCTGTTTCTCATCTTTTGAACACAAACATAATAATGTTCTTACCCAACTCAACGAAAAGATGAGAACATTTACTTCCGTTCGGTAAAAAAACACAAACTTTATTTTGTTCGGCTCAGCTCATTAATGTTCGTTCATTTCTGTAAAAAAAGAAATACCGTACGAAAAAAACAAAACATATACACAATACACACACAAGCTGTTCGTGGTGCGGTCGTTGCTAAAATTTTTTGTTTGTTTATTAAATAAATTAAAATATAATGTTTGTCTAGAGTATCACTACAATTGTTCTGTTTTTTAACGAAGAACAGAACACTTTATAATGTTCGGCTCTTTCTTGTAAATAGTAAGGAACGGTATTAAGGGTTGTGTTCGTCTACACAATCACTAAAAAAAAAAAATATATCGTTCTTTGGAGTGTGAGCCGAACGCTAAATAATGCTCTGTTTATTTTCGAACACTGATTACAATAGGAATATTGGATTGGATCGCCCTGTTTTTTTAGGTTTATTGCCTATTTAACAAAATACGAAAGAACTCTTTCTTTCGCACAGCTGCATTTAAATCAAAATCTAACTTTTAACTTTTTTTTTTGTTTCCAATCTATTTGTGCGAAAGAAAGCGTTATTTCGACATCATGTTATAAGCTAATCTTTAGGCATTTAAATTTCTCTTCAACCGCTTTTCCACAAAAGCCGACGTTTGGCCCTCAGGACTTAAAAATGTATGGCATTTTCTGATAAAAAAGTTGTTACATAATAAGTATTATTTGTAAAAATAACTGACCAAAAAAAAAAATCAGTGTTATACTAAAATAAAACGAACAACGAATATGTATTTTAAACCCTCCATAAAAATGAAAGGGCCAAAGTCTTAGCTCCAAAAAAAAATCGTATTAAAATTCCAATTCCATCAAACCTTCTCGTGAAACTGGCCACTATGCATCGTTCCCATATAAAGTACCTCGTCAAAATCGCTTTAAGACAAAAAAAATCTCATATACATAGATGTTGATATATAATATTCGGCACAAAAACTCTTGTAATAAATCTTAATCTGATAACATAATTTTCTTCAGGCGAAAGCATGACTTCCCATTGGACCCAGATACGGTACACTAAGGGGGGTCGAAAAAAAGTTGTTCCAGTCACCCCCGTCGAATGAAAGATAACTCAATGAAGTTTCTAAAGCGGGGATTTTTTTTCTGCCCCGCCCCCAAAGTTTGTAAAGGAGAAACATAAACGTTTCGCTTACCATTGCGTCTACGAAAGACATGAATTTTATGTGGCGAGTTCCCACCTAGAAGCAATACTTTTTTGACACTTAAAGCGCATTATTCAACGCATATAAAAATTGTTGGATGAAACGATTAACGCAGAATGTTTTGATACAGTTATTTTTAAGAATTCTCCCTTACAAACCTGCTTCGTAGTAAGGGAAGGTTAGGTTAGATTAAATGGGTAGCCGTCACGACGACGACTCACTTGGGTCCTTATAGCGGTCCCTTTGTGATACCCCTAGCCAGTGACAAGAGTCAGCCAGTATCCACCAGACTATTCCCCAGAGGTCACCGCAGTCTCTAACCACCCCGATTCCCTGCAGAACAAGGAGATCGATTTCAGTCCCGCATTGGACAAATCGTCCAAACATGGCAATTCCGGTCTCCCAAAATGCCTAAACCTAATGCGCCCAGACCGGGGCATTGGCAGAGAAAGTGAAACACCGTCTCCTCCTCCTCATCATGACAACTCCTACAGTAGTCATTATACGCAAGACCTATCCTCCTAGCATGAGGCCCTATCACCCAGTGACCCGTGATGACCTATATCAATGTCCTTATTCGGTCCCTGCCGAGACCGAGTAGTACGCGCGTTCTCGCCGCGTCATAGCCAGGCCATAGAGTCCTGGCCCTCAAGCAGGTATGCTCCCCCAGCCATCTCCTCTGAGCAATTCTGTACGGCTCCCGTCTGATGAGAGTATTGCAGCGGGCCATTGAAGTGCCAATCAGGCCGTCGACGAACATGTCGTCCAAGAGACAGCCCTGTTTGGCCAGACTGTCCGCAGTATGGTTACCCAGGCACCCACTGTGCCCTGGTACCCATGTCAGCGTTACACTGGAATGTTTGGCGATCTCAGTTAGAGACATCCTGCATTCCACTGTTAACATAGATGTCGTAAAGGCAGAGATTTCCGCCTGCAGCACACTACTGCCATCTGGCAGCCTAAAAGAGATCCTGATGTCCAATTCCTCGATGAAGAAACCTCCACCCACTCTATTGCCCATCCTGGAACCATCGGTGTAAATCCGTAGGGAATGCCGTAGCACTTTTTTTTATAAAAGTTGTTGAGAGCTCTTTCACTTACTTTACTGCATTTCTGTATGTCTTATTGGGTAGCGCATAATTGTGCGCTTATTTTTTTAAATGTACCATTAGTGCTTCGCAAAATGATAAATTTTTTTATTGGGTGAGTATATTAAAAACTATACATACTAAGTTTTAGGAGGACTTTCTTGGCAAGTGAAAAAATTGGTAATTTGGGGGAAGGATCCGAGATGGCATAAGTTGCGCCCAAAATTTGATGTCGGATTAAAAAGTCACCAAAGTTAAAAATTTACCTACTGTCAAGAATTGAACTACGATATGCGATGAGATCAGGTCGAATTTTAAATGACAGCGCTACCCAGGAAAAACTTTTTGATTTTTAGTAGGTTAGGTTTAGGTTAGGTTCCATTGGCAGCCGTGTTTAAGCACAGCTCACGTGGGTCCATTAATTAGTTCCCGTTGTGTTACCATGTCACACCGTCTCCCATGGGTCCTATGTTATCTGGCTGCTAGTGTTCCCACGCAGCCATCCGGTCGATTCAGTAAAGGAGTGGATCCTGTTTACATCAACATCAGAGAGACAAGTCTTGTCCCCAATTTTTAGTAATAGGTGATAGTTATTTCATACATTACCTGGTAAGTAGTTGTCATTACAATTGTCATTATTCTGAAAACTTCAATTAGTACTTACTAGTAATGACCTCAGCAACTACTTATTACTTCTGTTATTTTCACTACTGAATATTTGCTTACTGGTAACGTACTCAATAACTACTTATTAGGTCCATTAACTAGTGATTTTTTGGCTCCTGGTAAGTTTTTTTGTAAGTACTTACAATTCAACTTACTAGTAGTTAAATAATAACTAGGTATTTTTTGACTTCAAGTAAGTGTATTTTGTAAGTACTGAATTCTTTGGACACCTCGAACAAAAATAAGTAGTTATTCAGCCGAAAAATAAGTAGTGTTTATTTTCTCCAACATTATTTGCTAACTTACCAGGTAATTAAAGTTTTTGCTGGGTACATATAAAAAACTAGAAGGGGGCGAGCAAAAAAAATTCCTGTTTTAGAAACTTTTGTTGCGGGCAGGGGATGGGGGAGCCGGGAAAAAATTTTCGAGAATAGGTTACCTGAAAATAGAAAAGAAATGGGAAAAATTAATTATTAACAAAATACTTACCATGCCTTATATTCTGTGTCAAATGAAATTAATAAATACAATAGAAACATATGACACTCAATCATATCAATATGTACATAGTGTCGGTAAAGCAGATCGGTGGTACACACCGACAAACTAACAGAGTTGGATGTTCATTCATAAATTTATGGTAGAATAAAGATATGAAGAGAAACTTATGTTAAAGGAAGCAGACAAAAATAAAGTAGAAAGTATGTTGCTATTTTTGTTGACAGCTATGGAAAAGAGCGGGATAGAACCATTTGTGGTATACTAGGATGAAAATAAAATTTAAATTGATGCCCTTATACGGTAATAGGAATGTAGCTGGGAGCTGAGCATGACCGCAGGGATTCAGGGGAAGGGACAAACGAAATATACATAAGAATTCAAGGCCAAATAACTGGTTAATAGGAGCAATGAGGGGAAATATTTAGGATGTAATGTAAAAGTTGTTAGTTATGGTATACATATAGGAGTAAATAGGTAATGATCGCATATTATGTAAAAAAATAAGAAATGATTAAGCGGGCAAAATATTGAAAAGGTTTTGTTTTATTATAAAAGATCAGGCAAGCAGTGCAGTCCGTAAACGGAAAGTATTGTTTAAAAAGAAGAAATTGTTTTTAAATTAATAAAGTGAAATTTTTATCAAAAAATTTAAAATTTTCGGTGAAGTGGAAAAATTTTGCCAATAATAAGTGCTCAGGGCTTAAGCAAGCAAGGATATTGTGAATTTTCTTTACGAGAAAGAACGTGAGTTGGAAAAAAAATTGTTTTTTTTTTGTGAAACAGCTTTTAAGATAACATTTTTGTTAAATATAGCTGGCTATTCATCCAAGACGGTGGAAAACTGTGAAGCCTTTGGAATACCCAAATAGCCAGGTACCATTTATGTTTATACTATCGAGGGTAGAAAAATATTTATGAAGTAGCCCCGGGAGAAAAACCTGAAAAAAAACAAAAAAAACGATAAAGCTATTGCCGAAAATCATAAGAGTGAGTGGAAAATATTGCGTTGAAAAAGAAAATCAGCTCACAGAAAAAGAATAAAATCAAAGACATGAAATTTCTTGAATTTAATTTTAACTGCGTGATTTAAATAAAAGTGCAAAGCCGCAGGGTTAGTCAGCGTTGTTCAGCTTTGTTTGTGTCTATGTTTATGTAGTGATAAGTTTATTTTGTGTATTTTATATAAAATCATAAGTTTCAGTAAAATCAAGTTTTTCTTTAATAGAATTTTCCGTATCAGTTAAAAAAAAAAAAAAATCCCCCCAAATATAAGCTTATATCTCGAGTGTTTAAGTTAATAGTAGTTTCTTTATAACCAGACGGATATAAGTCTGTGCAGAAAAGCATCTTCAGAGAGCTCTTTTAGGGTGCTAGGTAATCGGTTCGTAATTCAGAAAATTTGAATTTCTTTTTTGGTACTTTTTGAGATATTGGAATATATGAGGTTGAATATAAAAAAAACAGGGGAACATTGTGTTAAATTAATGGATTGAAAATAAAGAAAAACTTAAATTAAATAAAAAAAAAAAAAAAAAAAATTTAACAAAAAAATTGATAGTAATAAGGATTGTATTTATTGTACTATTATTTATAGTTAGTGTATTTATTTGTCGTGGTTTTTGTAATATAATAAATTAAGAATGTTTTGTTTTGATTGAAATGATAAAAAAAATCATGGTCTAGTAATTTAAAGGCAATGGAAGTGGTGGATCGGTAAGTGTAGAGGGGGTCCGGACGGCTTGTGGGTCGTAGAATGAAGTGAAAGCGGTCGCTTCTACGACAGGTTGGGAGGGCAACACAGGGTATTCCATCCATCCCTGGAATTCGTTTATTGTGATGTATTTTTGTTGTGTTTAAAGTTTCATATCCGGTTATGTTTTTTTTTTGTTTCCATTTTAAATAAATTTTTCTTGTTCGGTTACGCTGTCGTCAGGAAGGGTTGGAACCACCTGAGGAGTGAACATGAGCTAGTTGGACACCTCGGCGACAAACCGTACCATAACAGAATGGCGCCCAATTTAATGAATAAACAATATTAGTTTCATAGTGATCAAATAGTGTTCTTTTTAGAGTACCATAGATAATCGTGAAACATAGATGAAATGATTTATATAGCCCTCCAAAATGTAAAAAAATAACAAAAGGAGGTATTGTATGTAAACTTTTTCATATATGTTGATCGAAAAGTCTCAAGTTGTCCATAATAAGGCGATTGCTAATAACTTAGCGAACGTGTGTAAAAGTCCCTAATCGTATTGTAATTCGTCTTATTTTTAATGGAATTCATTTGAAAGTTTTTTTTGTGCAAGGAATTAGATTATGCTTTTTTTTGTTAGTATAGAGATAGCCTCTCGTAGTAAGGGTATTTACGAGGTTAGTTGTATCATATACTTCAGGAAACAAACAGAAAAATAGTTGCCCGTAATCTCAAAGTTATTTTAAATAATAGTTTGACCGTATTGGCAATCTTGCTTAAAATTCTTTCCATAAGAGAAAAGGAAATTTAATGTACATTTTTTAATAGCCACAGTAAACAAAATAAATATAATTACCGTCAAACCTCTACCTCCGTCCATTAATTCCAAAGCCAAATGTAAAAATACATAATAATTCAATTCTTAAAAAAATATATATGTGTGTACGTTTTTTTTTGGTAAACATACTAAGACGGCATTTACATCTATGCAATTAACGCCGAGTTTTTTTTCTATTTTCTTTTAAAGTAGTTGCTACGAAACTTTTTTCACATTTACATTTACATTTTATTCAAGCATTTTTTCAACTTTTTCAACCCCGTTTTCTTCCCAAGACCTCTTGCTAACAAACAAAAAGTTGCATGTGAAAGTTGCGGCAAGTTGCGGCGTTAATTGCATAATGTAAATGCCGTCTAACATACATAGTTTGTTTTTTTTTGTGTTACATTTTAATTATTTTAAAAATTTTTATTTAAATATTTGTTCTGTACATATAACAATACATTCTTATTATTAATTTTCTGTAGTTATTAGTTTTTTTTTCATTTTATTTTTATGTCGTTTTTTTTGTTTGTTTATCTGTCTTAATACTACTTTCTATTTATTTTTTTTATATTAAACCAAGATTCTCGAATATACGCAAAAAAAAAATTCTCCAAAATTGTTCACCAATTAAAAAAAAAAAAAAAAAAAATAAAATTAGTTTTAATTAAACATTTTTATCAAGTATATTAAATGTTTAATTAATTCTAATAAATTATTTACTGGTGCGAAATTAATTAAATTTTTTTTTGATATCACAATTTTTTTTTATTGAAATCAATTTATATTTTTTTTTCTGTGTATCTTTAACAATTTAATATAACAATTTATTTATCATTTCTAATAATTTTTAGTACATATTAGTTTTGCATGTTTTTTTACTTTTTTGTTTAATTACACGTATTTAATTTATTACAATTTTTATAGCGTTAAAATAAATAGATCTTTACAAAGAATAAAAGATTATTTAATGTAACAAACGTTTAGTAGGAATAATTTTCATATTAAATTTATTCTTTAAATCTTAATTAAGTTTTAAATTTTTTTTTGGGAAAACTCTTGAATTGCACAGTCCTTTTAGTTCTTGCTGAATATAATTTCTCCTAAAAAGTTTTTAATATAATTGGCCTTGAATATTATGAACAATAGTCCTCCTGTAACAAAAACCAGAAAAAGAAATAGACAGGTTAATTTTGATTTAAATCGTTCTACGCCTCACGTTTTATACAAAATCCAAAAATATAATACACCAAAGTCTAGCATAAAACCTAAATTAAATCTAGAAATGGCTGAGGAAAATTTAGATAACATTAGAGACTTATCAGGGAAAATAATGTCGAATACTCAGAATGTTCATCAGGGTGCACAATCATTGCCAACGGGTGTACAGAGTGTAGGCAGTCAGTTTGTTAGGTCCAGTAATGAGAATATGGAAGTATCAATTAGAAAATTAGTAGATAAGGGTATAAATGCACAAATGGTCGAGATGAAGAAGTCCATGGCGGAATTAACAGCCACTGTCAGCCAACTTAGTATAGTTGTTCAGCAAACACAAATGGAGAATAGAAAATTAATGGAGGTTAACTTACCAAATGTGTCGAAAAATTCAATAGATGTCCAGCAGCCAATGGAAACGTCAGGCAGGCGTTCCAATTCGTCAAGAGCTTCATCAGAAAACGGAGATGAGTATACCAGGTCTTATAACCGGCCCAGTGTTGATAAATGGGGTATACAGTTCGATGGTGACTCTAACAAGCTAGCTGTAGATGACTTTGTGTTTCGAATTGAGCGGCTACAACAACAGTACAACTTTTCATGGAAAGAAATACTGGATAACTTTCACCTATTAGTTAAAGGACCAGCGGAAAAGTGGTACTGGTTGTTCGTGAAAACAAACTTTGTCAGTGACTGGTCCAGCTTAAAGTTAGCTTTGTTAAAGCAATACCAATCTACTCGGTCTAGTTTCGAGCTGATGAGGGATTTGGTTGAGCGAAAGCAACAGCCTGGAGAATCGATAGATGACTTTTTCTTTACCATGACTCAGCTCCGCTCAAGGTTAAGTATGTCCATGCCTGAGTATGAGATGATAAAAATGATTAAGAAAAATTTAAGAGAAAATATTGGTAGGATAGTTTACCCGATTAGCGTATCGTCAGTTGAGGAATTGAGGATAAGTTGAATAGATGCGGAAAAGACTTTTCTCAGAAAAGAAAATAGGATAGCGCCACCATTAATAAATCGATACCCTAGACAAATAAACGAAATTTCCGAGCAATATTCGGATTGTTATGTATTACCAGAAAGTGAATGTCCAGATATAGCAGCTGTGAAAGTTTCTAATTCAGATAATATAAGATCCATAGTCGTCTGCTGGAATTGCCGACAGAATGGCCATGCCTTTATGGATTGCCCGGCAGCTGAGAGAGCGATATTTTGCTACCGCTGTGGAAAGCCGGATGTTATAGCTCCAAATTGTTCCAGCTGTAGAAATAAAAATTTTTCGAGGAACGAAGGAAAAGCGGGGAACCCTCGTTCAACATCAGACCCGCTAGCTCACCTACAAAATTGAATTCAACTTTAAAAATAATTAAAAAAATAAAACAATTTAATAAATTTATACCACAACAGAGGCATTTGTACACTTTAGAGGAAAGACAACAAAATTATAGAGAAGTTCGTAATAAAATATTTAATTCTGAAATCAGTATTGAGAAACCAAATAGATATAAGAGGATAAAATGGCTCAGGGAAAAATTTGATCAAAGGAAAAGGGCGAGAAAAATGGCTATAGAAGCTATAAAAACAGCAGACAGAAAAAGGTCAGATCCCAGGCCATACGCCGAGTTTAAAATTGGCGATATCATAATGAAAGGTCTTCTTGATACTGGTGCATCGGTCAGTATTTTAGGCAAAGGATGCAGGGAACTTTTTGAGGAACTCGATGTTACCTTAATACCTATATTTACTTTTATTTCTACTGCTAGCGGACAGAAACATAGGCTTTTAGGAAAAATTAGAGTAGACGTAGAATATAATAATATGATTAGAAAATTTGAATTTTATTTGTGTCCTGACTTAGAACAACCGGCATATTTAGGGATTGATTTCTGGAGAAATTTTGAAATTGCACCAGAAGTCGTGGGAGTATCCGAGATAAACGTGGAAAAAATTATCGAGGATTTTTCAGCTCAAAACCACAAATCTGATCCCCACCTATTAACTGATGTTCAACAAAATGCTTTGGATAAAATTATTAAAACTTTCCCGGCATTTGAAACTTATGGTCTTGGATGTACTTCGCTAGAAAAACATTCTATAAAACTAATTGAGGGAGCTGAACCTTTTAAGGACAGACACTATCCCATGTCGCCCGCAGTGCAGGAATTAGTTTACGCGGAGATAGATAAGATGTTAGCGTTAGGAGTCATTGAGGAAAGTGAAAGCCCTTGGAGCAATAGAACCACAATAGTTAGAAAACCCGGCAAGAATAGGTTTTGTCTAGATGCAAGAAAAATTAATAAGTTAACAATTAAGGATGCCTACCCTCTGCAAAATATAGATGGTATCCTCAGCCGCATAGACGAAACGTATTACATTAGTAGTGTTGATTTAAAATTTGCTTTCTGGCAAATAGAGTTAGATGAAGAGAGCAAACCGTACACCGCGTTTACCGTAGCAGGGCGGCCACTCTACCAGTTCCGCGTCATGCCTTTCGGCCTTTGCAACGCAGCGCAACGACTCTGTCGTCTAATGGACAAAGTCATTCCTCAGAGACTAAAAGGGAACGTGTTCATTTATTTAGATGATTTGCTAGTGATATCCGACACTTTTGAAAAGCATTTACAAATACTGGGGGAAGTAGCCCAGTGCTTAAGAAACGCAAATCTTACTATTGGTTTATCAAAGTCACAATTTTGCTTTAAACAATTGAAATATCTTGGTTTTATTATTGGCGGTGGAATGCTTAAAACAGATTCTGAAAAGGTGCAAGCGGTAAAAGAAATTGAAATTCCGAAATCAATACGGCAAGTTAGAAGCTTCTTAGGAACAGCTGGGTGGTATCGGAGATTTATTAGGGACTTTTCTACGATATCAGCTCCATTAACGGATACCCTGAAAAAGGGCAAGAAATTTAATATGAGCCCTGAAGCAATTTCCGCATTTGAAAACCTTAAGAAAGCATTAACGTCAGCGCCGGTCTTAAAACACGCTGATTTTTCAAAGCGCTTTTATATTCAGTGTGATGCCAGTGACTATGGTATAGGAGCCGTTTTATACCAGCTCGATGCCAATGAAGAAGAACACCCGGTGGCATTCTATTCACAAAAATTAAATACGTGTCAAAAAAATTACACAGTCACAGAAAAAGAGTGTTTAGCAGCCGTTATGGCAGTAAAAAGGTTTCGCCCTTACGTTGAAATGATGCCTTTTAGCATAATAACCGATCATGCTAGTCTTAAATGGCTTATGTCATTAAAAGATTTAACTGGCAGATTAGCACGGTGGTCGCTACAGCTCCAAGCTTTTGATTTTGATATATTACACCGTAAAGGATCAGAAAATGTAGTAGCAGATATGCTATCACGACTGCCAGACGAAAATGTTGATGAACTATGTATGGAAGATATATTTGACTTTGAAACCACCGAATTCGAGAGTGAAGAATATAAAGCGTTAATTAATCAGATAAGAGATAATAGTGAGCGATTACCAGACTTAAAAATTGATAGTGGAATGATTTATAAAAAAATGTCTTTTGAAGATAACCAAGATGACTGTAAATGGAAGCTTTGGATACCCTCAAATATAACTCAGGCCTTAATTGAAAAAGCACATTGCGCAATAACAACTTGTCATGGAGGCACAGCAAAGACACTGGAAAGGCTTAAACGTTATTTTTATTGGCCCAAAATGGCTTTCCAAGTCAAAATGTTTATAAAAGAGTGTAAAACATGCAAGGAAACGAAGCCAAGTAACCAACATCTAACACCAGAAATTGGGAATCAGGTCATAACAGAAAGGCCATTTCAAAAACTGTATGTCGATTTCATGGGGAAATACCCGAGGTCCAAAAATGGCAATTGCTACATTTTTATAGTGGTAGATCATTTCACGAAGTTTACGTTTCTAAAAGCTATGAAAGAAGCAACTACAAACAACGTTATTAAATTTCTTGTAGAAGAAATTTTTCATAAGTTCGGTGTGCCCGAAGTCCTGCATAGTGACAATGGTTCACAATTTGTAGCCAAAAGTTTTGAAAATCTTATGAAAACCTATAAAATTCAACATTTAAAAACAGCTGTATATTCTCCGCAAAGTAACGCCAGTGAAAGGGTGAATCAATCTGTACTGTCAGCAATCCGTGCATACCTAAAGGACGATCACCGAGATTGGGATTTGTATTTGTCTGAGATTGAATGTGCCTTAAGAACTTCAGTTCATTCAGCTACTGGATATACCCCTTTTTTCGCATTATTCGGGTACCATATGTATTCAAGTGGAGCCGAATATAAATTAGGTAAAAAACTACAATCGCTTACCGACCACCAGATACTAGAACTCAACCGAAGCGATAAATTAGATACAATTAGAGAACAAATAAAAGTAAATATGAATAAGGCGTACGGAAAAAGTGCCGAAAGGTACAACAAAAGAGCACGCAATGTAACATTCATCCCCGGACAAGAAGTATGCCGCAGGAATACTGTTTTAAGCGACTTCACGAAAAACCGAAATGCGAAATTTTGTAGAAAATTTTTAAAATGTAGAGTGGTTCGCCCTATTGGAAACAATATGTATGAATTGGAAACCCTACAGGGAAAAACTTTAGGTATATATCACGTTAAGGACATTAAGGTCTAGATAATTGTGAGAAAAGGTAACTACGTTACGGGAGATGTGCAATATTTTTTTTTACAAATATTGCCTAGAACTAGAAAATAAACCTGTGATACGTTTATACAACGCCTAACCTGACCTAGTTTCTAATTATACCCATACATATTTATTTTAAGATCTATTTTTTTTTACATACCAGGAGCCAGTGCAATATAGTTTAGGAAACGTGACAACTTAATTTTAGGATACATCCTTCCATCTGTGATAATTTTCTGTCTTGTGATGTCCTTTAAAGTAAGTCTGGGATTGTACTTCCATAAATCCACATGGACGTCTAGAAATAGAAAAAAAAAAAAATCACAAAGTACCTGTCCAAATTTTCAAATTGGTTAAAATACTACTTCCCGTAAAATTATATTGTAGATTTCATCCAGCTCTGAATCATTTATTCGTAAAAGATTCCAGAGATGGAAGTTGCAAACTGCAGAGCGTACCGATAGGGAAAAATTAATATAGAGGCTTAACCCGAGCTTTAGATTTGACACGGTGATTCACCAAGATTTATTTCATTTGTTTTTTTTTGTAGTTGCCTCAAATATCAAATTTGTGGGCGTTCGTTTTAACATTAAGCACAATTGGTGCTATACTGGAATATCCGGTAACAAGAATTTAATTTTGTGATGGGTTGCCTCTACGATTTTTTTTTGCCTTTGGATGGAAAAAAAATTCGGCAGAGCGCGATTTTGCAATGGCAACACGGAATCTATAATGTGAGGGCAGGAGAAATATAATTGTCGCGAGTGTCCTGGAAGGAAAAAATACGAGTTTAGTCTTGAAAACGTTGGATATTTCATGAACTTATCTTGTAATTGGCCCTGCTAGCTCAGGATGTGGAGCATGAGACTCTTTCTCAGGGTGTGGGAGTTCCCCTCGTTGGGTTTAATATATGGTAGAATAGGTACAGGGTATAGTCGTTGGAAATTTTGTTCTCAATTTCAAAACCCATATAACGTCAAACAAAAGAAAATATTGGAAAAAATATTTAAAAATCAAATAAAGTATGTTGACATTACATGGGTGGAAAAATGAAAATTCTCCTTAATGAACATACGGGCAGTTTTATAAAAGGACCATATTATAAGCCGCACACCGTTTCCTCGTCCACCAGTGGAGAAACCGGAGTTTTGTTGCGGGCAGGGGATGGGGGAGCCGGGAAAAAATTTTGCGTGGCGGCTCCTTAGGAAAACCACTTTGGGAGGAGGTCAACATGTACCTACGACCTCGAGTCCCGGTAAATTAAGATTCATAATCATGGGGAGGGGCTTTAATGAATTAACGGAGACACTACCTCCTGGCCCGAGTCCCAGTGTAATTAAATAAAGACATTTTTGTTATGTTTATGTTTGTCTTTGTTTTTTTGTGGGTTTTTTTTTAGGTTTTTGTTGTACGTTAGGCTGAAATGAAAGAAAATTATTAGTTTCAGATTATTTCTAATTGAAACGATACATATTTACCCTTATTTAGTTCCTCCAGCAGTCCCTCAAAGAGAATAGGTTACCTGAAAATAGAAAAGAAATGGGAAAAATTAATTATTAACAAAATACTTACCATGCCTTATATTCTGTGTCAAATGAAATTAATAAATACAATAGAAACATATGACACTCAATCATACCAACATGTACATAGTGTCGGTAAAGCAGATCGGTGGTACACACCGACAAACTAACAGAGTTGGATGTTCATTCATAAATTTATGGTAGAATAAAGATATGAAGAGAAACTTATGTTAAAGGAAGCAGACAAAAATAAAGTAGAAAGTATGTTGCTATTTTTGTTGACAGCTATGGAAAAGAGCGGGTATACTAGGATGAAAATAAAATTTAAATTGATGCCCTTATACGGTAATAGGAATGTAGCTGGGAGCTGAGCATGACCGCAGGGATTCAGGGGAAGGGACAAACGAAATATACATAAGAATTCAAGGCCAAATAACTGGTTAATAGGAGCAATGAGGGGAAATATTTAGGATGTAATGTAAAAGTCGTTAGTTATGGTATACATATAGGAGTAAATAGGTAATGATCGCATATTATGTAAAAAAATAAGAAATGATTAAGCGGGCAAAATATTGAAAAGGTTTTGTTTTATTATAAAAGATCAGGCAAGCAGTGCAGTCCGTAAACGGAAAGTATTGTTTAAAAAGAAGAAATTGTTTTTAAATTAATAAAGTGAAATTTTTATCAAAAAATTTAAAATTTTCGGTGAAGTGGAAAAATTTTGCCAATAATAAGTGCTCAGGGCTTAAGCAAGCAAGGATATTGTGAATTTTCTTTACGAGAAAGAACGTGAGTTGGAAAAAAAAATTGTTTTTTTTTTGTGAAACAGCTTTTAAGATAACATTTTTGTTAAATATAGCTGGCTATTCATCCAAGACGGTGGAAAACTGTGAAGCCTTTGGAATACCCAAATAGCCAGGTACCATTTATGTTTATACTATCGAGGGTAGAAAAATATTTATGAAGTAGCCCCGGGAGAAAAACCTGAAAAAACAACAAAAAAAACGATAAAGCTATTGCCGAAAATCATAAGAGTGAGTGGAAAATATTGCGTTGAAAAAGAAAATCAGCTCACAGAAAAAGAATAAAATCAAAGACATGAAATTTCTTGAATTTAATTTTAACTGCGTGATTTAAATAAAAGTGCAAAGCCGCAGGGTTAGTCAGCGTTGTTCAGCTTTGTTTGTGTCTATGTTTATGTAGTGATAAGTTTATTTTGTGTATTTTATATAAAATCATAAGTTTCAGTAAAATCAAGTTTTTCTTTAATATAATTTTCCGTATCAGTTAAAAAAAAAAAAAAAATCCCCCCAAATATAAGCTTATATCTCGAGTGTTTAAGTTAATAGTAGTTTCTTTATAACCAGACGGATATAAGTCTGTGCAGAAAAGCATCTTCAGAGAGCTCTTTTAGGGTGCTAGGTAATCGGTTCGTAATTCAGAAAATTTGAATTTCTTTTTTGGTACTTTTTGAGATATTGGAATATATGAGGTTGAATATAAAAAAAACAGGGGAACATTGTGTTAAATTAATGGATTGAAAATAAAGAAAAACTTAAATTAAATAAAAAAAAAAAAAAAATTTAACAAAAAAATTGATAGTAATAAGGATTGTATTTATTGTACTATTATTTATAGTTAGTGTATTTATTTGTCGTGGTTTTTGAAATATAATAAATTAAGAATGTTTTGTTTTGATTGAAATGATAAAAAAAATCATGGTCTAGTAATTTAAAGGCAATGGAAGTGGTGGATCGGTAAGTGTAGAGGGGGTCCGGACGGCTTGTGGGTCGTAGAATGAAGTGAAAGCGGTCGCTTCTACGACAGGTTGGGAGGGCAACACAGGGTATTCCATCCATCCCTGGAATTCGTTTATTGTGGTGTATTTTTGTTGTGTTTAAAGTTTCATATCCGGTTATGTTTTTTTTTGTTTCCGTTTTAAATAAATTTTTCTTGTTCGGTTACGCTGTCGTCAGGAAGGGTTGGAACCACCTGAGGAGTGAACATGAGCTAGTTGGACACCTCGGCGACAAACCGTACCGTAACACTTTATTGACATATCTTTCGGCCTAGAGGATGACTGGCACAACCATTTTTTTAGTATGGATTTCGGTACACTCACTAAAAATTATTTGAATGAACTGTTGTGTAAGGTTTCAAATGGTCGGGATTGACCTAGTGGTTTTTGTTTAATTTTAATTTAAACTTTTAAGACTCTTAAAAAACACCTTGTATGATAAAAAAAAACGATTTTGTTGTAAATTTTGTATTTTTAAGAATTTAAAAATTTTACAGTACAACTTACCCAGTAAAAACTTCGCCTACTTTTTTAAAATGAATAGCTTCTTTAACTCATTATTTTGTAGCTTTCTTCTATAACTACATCTAAACAACTTCCATAACTACTTTTTTGTGGATGTATACAGGTAAAAAAAATAATGACTTACTTTTTAATGCGTTCATTTTGGGACATCCCTTGTAAAATTCATTGGTTCTTTCAGTAGAATTGTAAGTAGTGCTCTTATGTTTTTCTGATTACTCAACACATTATTTTGTATGCGAAGTTTTTACTGGGTAGTTTTTTAAATTTTCATTTTGTATATGAAAACTAGTTTTATAACTTTTTTATTCAATGTTTTTGTAATAAAACCTTTTTCTGCGACAAATTTAGCAATTTTTGGCCATGAAAAGTTGGCAATATTTCTCTTTATATAAAAAGGTTTGTTGCGTTAATGGTGTCTATAAACATAAATTTATCCATAAATCTTTACCCATTAAATACAAATTTTAAAAGAACTATTGAAATTCATGTCAAAATTTAATTAGCAAACATAAATAAGATACGAATAGACTAAAATGTCACTGACCCTTTTAAAGCCGGCACAAAAACAAATAATGTACCTTAAAAATGTTGACTGTTAAAAAACTTTGTATCTTTACTGGTACAACCACTTAATTTATTTTCCTAAATGGCCACTAATCATCATGATGATAAATTTATTGTAACTGATATGAAATGCTTTAATTACCTGATGACAAATTTATTTCAAAATATTTTATCCAAAATGTCAACTTATCTTTTCAACTATAAATTTAATTTAATAAGACCCCGAAAAAAAAACAACCAACTCAAATTAGACAAATTGGATGAAATTCAGTTGTTTTACGAAAGGGAAACGACTCAAACCAGACAGACCATTCTTGTCTAATATGACATTTTAACAAATGCATTTATAACTTTTTGTTTAAAGTGTGGCGCTTTTGTATGTAGACAGCAGCTATTCACTAGGACTTGCAACTACTACCGGTATAAGTAAGACCAGTATTTTCTACAGTCACCACCAACACCACCACTGCCGGTTTTTTTTTACAATTTATAGACAATAAAGACTCAAATGAGTGCCACATGACACATACAAAAGTACATACTACATATAAATAAACAAATGCAGCAACATTTAAAAATTATTTATTTAAATTTGAATTTAATAAATAATGAAAGGGACAACAAAGCAAACCTTTACTAAATAGAAACACGCACACAAAAATATGTTTTTATACCCTTCACCACAGGTCTAAAGGGTACACATATATAAGTTCGTTTTATTTAAGTTAAACATTATGTTTGTCACTGTCCAGACGTGCAACTTTTGTTGCTACAATTTTTTTATGCTGCTTTGAAATTGCATTAGTGTCCAGATTTTGAAATTCTAGTTTTGCAATTTTTTCTATTTTCATCTTGTCTTTTCTCTTCTCCTTTTTATATTTTATATATAAATACAAATACACCTACAGCCAACTTCAAGTTGAAAAGTATGTGAGAATTATAAACCAGAATTGCAGATTACATAGCGTTTACATTTGCCAGTACTGGCAAGACAGTAGCAATTCATTTAAACTTTTTCACTAATACATAAACACTTTTACAGCTATTTTGTTTTTGCATTGTTTTGCCAACTAATATGTATATGCTTACTGTCTTGCCAGTACTGGCAAATGTAAACGCTGTGTAACATGAAACTGAGTACCCCTCTCCAACCTTCTCACCTCTCTCATCGATCATTTCTGCACCAAAAAGAAAAAAAAAACAATTCAGGACTTTTACTTTAAAATTTCAACAATATGGATCTTAGACCCTATTAAGTACACAGAAAGAAAAAAACTCGTACTTACTTTAAGTACGAGTCGTACCTTAAAATTTAAGTACAAATAACACTTTAAAGTACTTTCAACAATTCAAAATGGTATTAC
Source organism: Pollenia angustigena (assembly GCA_930367215.1). Taxonomy (NCBI): domain Eukaryota; kingdom Metazoa; phylum Arthropoda; class Insecta; order Diptera; family Polleniidae; genus Pollenia; species Pollenia angustigena. The sequence goes on from OV884058.1 coordinate 49,373,796, forward strand.
TTTAGAAAATCATTCCGGAATTTCTTAAAATAAGTATGACAATTTATTTGGTCATGCCACTCTGACAGTAAAATAACAAAGTGAGTCTCATCAAGTCTCATCTTTCAGTATTGCATTCTGCGTTTATACTTGCGTGTTTGTTAAAGTTTGATATATAAATAACAACATAGCTTACAAAATAGCTAAAAACCGATTTGCTTGTTTTGGAAAAAAAAAAACAATAACACCACAAGATGAAAAACATTCATTATGTTTATGTTTAAAAGGTAAAACACGAAGCAAAAAGTTTACAGATTCTAAATTTTTTGGAAATTGTCAGTTTTTAAAAATAAATTTTGACTAGAGTTTTTCTTTTCCCGGACTTTTTCATTTCCCGGGAATGCGGAATTTATTTTTAAATTTCCTGGGAATTCCCACATAATATAAAACGATGCAAGCTATAATATAACTAAATTTAAAAATAAGCTTATCAATTCATCATACGTTTAATCTTCTATATATATAAACATGAAAAATGTTTGTTTGATTCTTTGTTTGTATGTTGGCTTATAGACTCCTAAGCTACTTAACCGATTGTCCTGAAATTTTAACAGTAACCTCACGTGAGCCCTTAAAATAAAAGGGGCTACTTATTTTTTCGATAGGGGCAGGGGACTTGGTACCTCCCATAGGAAAGGGAGGATCTTCTGAGCCCAAAAATTGAAATAAAATAGCAGCGGGGGAGGTGTTACCCACCATAGGACACCAATGTTTAATATCGCATATCTTAAGAACTGTTATAGTGAGAATCTTCAATCTTTGTAGAAGTCACTCTTATGGTATACTACACTTTTAAAAATAAAAAACTTTAAATTGTGTACATTTATACTCCTTTTCTTTTACTTGTTCGAAATTTCAACACTAAACATTGCCTTAAGAGCAAAATCAACTACACAAATTGCTTGGAAAACATGTCAATATTTAACGTGAGTACATAAATTTTGGACAAACATTTGCAGCATGCTTGTAAAAATATTTAAATTTTTTAATATTTGGACGACATGCTCGGTATATGTCAAACTTTTTGTGGTGTCTAGTGCTTAATGTTAATATTTCAACGAAAACCGTGCAAAGTGAAGAAGTTGAAGAAGAAGTACCAAAATCATTTTCAGTTGTAAATTCTGATTTTTTAAGAAGCCTTATTTGCCAAAAGATACAGCTTGCTGTTTAAACCACTCTTAACTCCCTATTCTTTTCCTTATTTTAAACTTCTCTTCCGTTTTAAACAAATAGCGAGCAAAATTGCCGCAGCACTATCGTCATGTCGTCTGCATTCATTGAAAACAAAATACAAATGAAAAATTAATGTTTGTACGAAACATGTTTGTGTTGTTTACACAAACACAAAACGAAAACAAAGAGTGTGTTTGCTAAGCAATTATTGGGATTTATTTTGCCCTTCGATCGTATTTGATCTCAAATCTTTTTCTTCACATAACTTATTAACAATTATATCAGCAGTAAAGTTATCATAAGTAAATAAAAAAATTCCCGGAAAATCCCGCACTAATTTCCCCGAATTTTTTCCCGGTAAATACCGTAATAATTACTACTATTAACACACATAACACATCATGGGTAAGAAAATAATAATATGCTCTCTATCTGGTTTTTTAAAGCAAGTGTTTACGTTAGAATCGATTTCACTTTCGGATTACTTCAAGTACGAATTTGGGCATTAACCAACTTAGAATTTCTTTAATTAAGCATTGTTTGAGATAAACTTTAATCTCACTTTTTCCCGTTTTCGGATTATTTTAATTACGGGGCACTTGAATAATCCGCACTTGAATCAATAATTCTATACTTGATTTAAGAAAATCCGTACTTACCGTACTATTGACATTACTTCGGCTTTATTTAAGTACGGTTGGATTGTTTTTCCTTTCAATGTATACAATATATTTTGGATCTTTATGAGTAGAGGAGTTGATTAAACGATGTCCGTCCTTCCGTCCGCCAGATTTTCTCTACGTTTGTATGGTTAAGTGGGTTTTCCAAAAATTTTAGATATTTTGAGGACTAGGTTTATCTACATTTATTTCAGATATAAATTTATATCTGTAGTCAGATTTGTATTAGTAGTTTGGTATTGAAATTAAGACAGATTGGTCCACAAATGGATATGAATAAAAGCACAAGAATGCCCTGATTTTTACCAATTAACCATAACTTTCTAAAGACATGTTAGGATCAATGGACATTATCCTTTACTTTCACCTGAAATAAACTAACAATGTACAAAATCGATTTATAAATGATCGAGTCATAAGCAAATAACTAACTTTTTCTTCCGGATATAATGGTTTTGGTAGAAAAGCGCCCATACTTTATGAGCTAGGGAAACCAAATTTGACCCTTATTTCTAATATATAAAACATAAGAAGTATTAAATATTTAAAATAAGCTAAATCGGTCCATTATTTCATCTGGTCCCCACACAAATGGCCTCCTAATTAAAGGGTTTTCTATCCGATGGTCCAAATTTGCAATGACTCCGAGACATAATTTAGGTTTAATGTCATTAATGTGCTAAATTATCTCATCCTTTAGCTCTTGAATAGTTCTTGGCTTATTGACGTAAACTTTTTCTTTGTAATATCCCAAAAGAAAGAAGTCCAACGGTGTCAAATCACATGATTGTGACGGCCAATTAACATCGCCGTTATCATCTTGCGATAGCGAATACGTTTTTGAAGAAGAACTGCCCGATGATGCCGCCAGCCCATAAGCCGCACCAAGCAGTCACTCCTTGTGTTTTCACATTTCCTACAGACCCGCTTATTTGGTTATGCTGACCAAAAAAATCACGAAGTACACGAAATGCATTTTGGTTTTTTTAACCCCCATTTTCGTAACATTCTTTAACATTAACAGTCTTATCGTGCTGCTGCTCAATTGTGTACCTCTCTGTGGTTGAATTTGTCAAACACTGAAACAAAGAAATGTAAAATTAAGTTGGGCAAAAAACTTGACGTTGAGGTGTGACTTATGCATTATGGTTGGACCACCCTTTATATGGATTTTTACACGATAATGCCTATTGCATATAAATTTGGGAAGAATCGGCTTTGGTGAAGGGAATATTATATTCGGCACAACCGTCTAAAACACTTTTACTTATTTTTCTTTCGTTTTGTTAAATTAAAACAAAAACAAAATATGATCACTATTTTACACACTGGCACGTTCTTATCGTTTCAATAATTTATTGAATGTTTTTTGTTTGTGCTTTTTAGTCCCCACTTTGGGAAGTGGAAAAATAAATTAATGTCTTAAACTCAGACTAAAAATCTAGAAATGTTTTAATTTATGGATCATTACAAGAGAAATGATAATTATTCATTTGTCCATAAGTACTTTTGGGTGAAAATTAAAATAAACTTAAGCATATTAAAATATTTGTTAAAAGAAAACAACGTTCCAAACTGATTGAGTCATTTTTTGTTCCAATTCACTTTCTTTTTCTTTTGTTTATGATTTACTTAAGTAAAATATTTTTTGGCTTTCTATAAAAAAAAGGTTCTTGTAGTTAGAAACGAGGGTTGGCTAAGAACTACAAGAAACGTTTGAAAGTTTTCTATAAGAAACTTTCACTTGAAATAAGTGCATTAATTTTTAAGAGATAAACCAAATTTATGGCAGTCTAGACCCCTGGTTTTACAAAATGATCAATCATTGCCTGATATTGAATGCCATTCACATTCACCTTAACTTGTTCGTCATTTTCGAAAAAATATGGTCCAAAAGAAAAATGTATGCATCTAATACTATCTATCCACTATGAGCAAAACAACTTGTTTCGAGCAAAACGTGTTAAAGTGTTTCCATTATACACAGAAAAAATTATTTTTCCAATTCAAACAAAAAATTTGTAGAATCAAACAATTTTTTGTCTGAAATCGGTCCTATAAACAAATTTGCATATTCAAACAATTTATTTGCATTTTGTTTATTGAAAAAAAAAACACTGATTTTTTTAAACAAATAATTTAACTGAATCAAACAAAAAGTTTACTGAAATTCATATACTAAATTTCAAAAAAAAAAAAAAAAGTTTTTGCACAAGCAATGACGCGCACACATGTAAACACTGTATGAGAAGATGACGGCAGAGCAGAGCCGCCGGCTGGCTTTGAGACACATTTTTTTTGTTGGAATAATTTTTGAACGAAGTCTTATTTATACACACAACATTTTTTGTATTTGATGTATTTAAGTAAACAGTTTGAAAAAATTGAATACGGGATTTTGTTTCTTGTAATGTTGTTTCTGCTATTGTTTTTCTTATAGTTGCACTTTTTTAAAGCGTCCAAGAATAGACTGTGTGTGTTTTTTGTTGTTGTTCTTATATTTCACATAAAGAAGTGTTACTTACGATCAAATAAAAAAATGCAAAAAGACGACAACATTAAAGAGCGTTAAATATTTCATACAAAATTATGAAAATTTGACACGAATAACGCGTTTATTATATTTTTGAAGAGTTGTCCACATTTTTGTTGGTTAAATAAAAATCAAACAAAAATATTGTTTGAATCAGTAAAAAAATTTATAGAAATTAAAAAAATTTTCAAACAAGCGTTTGTTTGAAAATAATTCAGCAATAATTTTTTCTGTGTATGGAAGACCCCATATAAAAAAGCTTTAACATTTTTGTCAGCGTCTTTTTTATGTGGTTTGACGTTTGATATGACAAAAAATTGTCAGGTGAAGACCCTATGTTACATAGCAGCCACACGATCAAGTTTTGCCTATCAATTCCTTTCAATTTGCAATACACTCTCACTTTTTTACTAACACACTCACACTTTTTAAATTGACCACGAGATGGCTTTCAATTTCACCTTTCCGTTTGTTTGGCAATTTTACTTTAAATTTAACAGCTGATTACATGTTTGTCATTATAATATTTTTTTTAATGACATCTCGAAAGTAAATTGCTTTCAACTTGTGGGTAGCCTACGTCACAGCTGCCAATTTTTGCATATTTTGACAAACAGTATAGGTAAAAGACTATCAAGAAAATCTTGATCGTGTGGCCGCAATGTTATGTAAAACTGGTTTTGGTTTTCGAATTTTCGAAATCAATTTGAAATTGATGTTGTAAACAAACACGAATACACAGATATTAATAGCACATAATTTTAATTTCTTCCTGGATGGTAGCGATGTTAAGATCTCTGTGGATAATGTCATTACGTATAAACCATGGGGCGCAGACAATTTGCCGTAATATCCTAGACTGTCTTCTTTGTAGCTTCTGGATGCTTGATGCGCATGCAGTACCACATAATTGGATGCCATGTATTCATGATTTTCGACATGTTTTGGATCAAAACAAGTTTTTGTCTGAGTTTTTCGAACATGAAAAATTTATGGGAAAACAAGTAGCAAAACAGTTGTTTTGCTGCAAAACTAGTTTAGTGGCCCAAAACATGTAAGTGGAAACGTACTTTAAGTGGACGCATTTGATGTTTATCAATTATTCCTGCATTTTGGGTGCCCAATACACAATAACTTTTACGACAATGTGTCCAAGATTAACCAAAGTTTCCATATAAACCCCCTTCCTAAAATCACTTCGGCCAGGCTTTTGAGATGTGGAGCTTAGCGTAGTCTAAACTCGGATTTTTCCAGCGAAATGTATTTGTTTTATTATTTCATTTAAGACCAACATTTTAGGCACAAAAAAGCTGTTCAGTTAAAATTTTCAAAACAAACTTGAAATCTGTTTTCAGATTGACTAAACCTAGTTTAACTAAGATCTCAAAAACCCAGACTTAAAAGAAAATCTTATATAAATGGCCATATCTAAATAATATTCGGCACAAAGAACGTTTAGATGGATCTTAACCTCATAACATAATTTTGTTCGGGCGATTTCATGATTGTACATCAGTCCCAAATAGGGTACACTCGCGAAATTTTGTAGCATAGGGTCTCATAGGGTCGAACTTGCGCGACTGTACTTTCTTGCTTTTTTTAGTACTCTTAAAGAAGTTAAAATAAAAGTTTTTTTTTAAATTATATTTGTTGCTTTAATTTTCCAAATTGCAAAATAAACCAACATCCGGTTTAAAAATATAAAATAAAATAGAATTTGTAACCTGCTTTTTAATATTTCCAAAAAATCATTTTAGTTTTCTGGCTAAATAAACAATTTAGTAACACACTCGTATTTTTTTTTTTTTGCAATTATAATCAATTATTTTTCGTAGCTGGCTGTTAAATAAAAATGTTCATTTATCCAAAAAAAAAACTATATATTTATTAGGGCTTATGTCAGCTCAACTTTTAGAAAATTTATGCAAAAAAAAAAAACAAAAAAAAAAAACAACTACCAACAAATTGTCGATCGGTGATTTTATTTGGTCTAAGTAAAATTTTGAAATAGTACGTGGGTGTCTTTATTGTTTTTTATTACTTTATTACTCGAACTTGCAGTTTTTGAATTAAAAAAAATACATAATTTTTTTTTTCATTATGAGTGTTTGGGGGTATTTTGAACATTTTTGTCGGAAAACTTCATAGGATTTGTTTTTGTTCGATTTTAATTTTTCAGCTTTGGAAAGACTTTGTAGTAACACAGCAGTTGATTTGACTGTGTGTCACTGCGCATAAAATTGCCATCAATTTTCCAGGCGATTACATGTTGACACAATGCCTAAAGTAGTGCACGCTTAGTAGTGATTTTGTAATTGTAGCTCTACTGTCTATTTGTTTTGTTTTTTTTCTAGGTTTTGGTAAAATTTTAAGGAAAAATGTGTTCATTAGCTGCCAGTTGGTCATTAGTCATTTTAACTGGGTCTTAAATACAAAGTATTCGTTATAATTTTCTCTGTTAATTTCGTAAATATTGATAATAATTAAACCAAAACAAAATGTTAATTAAAAATTTAATAAAAGTTTACGTGGTACGTAACGACGCAGTTAAGTTCTTAAAAGCTTATCATTCTCCCACAATTTTGTCGTATGTATGTATATGTTTTCTTTAGACAATAATATTAGACAAGGCACATTAAATAAGCCTGCAGTATATGGAATGTGGAAAGCCACATGCGCATGTGGCTTTGACGTAATTTTGACGTCATCACAAAACACACAACGACTGCAGTAAACTTTACAGTTTTATATGACTAGAAACAAGACCACAAGCTTTCGTAAATATCGGTCCATAGTTGACCCCTTATAAAGCCAACTCTTGGAAAACTCTTTAGTACGCCTAAAACTTTCGCAAATAACTCCATTGTAGTAAAATTTGACACGTCATAGTTTTAAAATGCTGGAAAACAGAAACGAAATTTCGTGAAGAATGGCCAATTATTTATCATATACCTCAAATTTGAATACATTGAGGTCAATTTTTATAAAGATCTTAACTTATAGATTCCATATAAATCCCACTTTTGAAGTTTTCCTATTCTCAGTGGAGGGTAAATGATTCAGTCAATAATGGACCATTGCACAGTGGCTGAAAATTTAAATTCATCGGTCAAAAGTCCAATTTTTTTGCTATCGCCGATTTTAAAACTTTTAATGCCTTTCGAAAGCAAACATATTAAAACTAAGGGATCCAAAAAAACTAAATCAAAAATATTGGTAATTGTGGGTGTGGCATGCTACTGAAAAAAATGTTTTATGTTATTTTAGAAAAAAATTAAATTTTTGTAAAATTGATCAGAATTTAATTCTGATTTCCATAACCTTAAAAATAAGACGTTTTCTAAAGTAAATCGGGCGGCTGATCACGAATATGGCACTCATTTATATCTCTCGAAGCGAAAATCGTTTTTTCTGCAGTTGTTTTAGCTATTTCGAAAAATCTCAAGAATTGTTCATCTGAATTGTACGAAATTTAAGCTTTTGAATAAACATGTTTTTCCTCTTTCAGCACATATTCATACTGTTTTCATCGGATAAAAATGCACTGAGTTACAGGGTTAAGATTTGAAAAAAATTATTTTTTTTAACGTTTTTTCAATATTAAAAAACTCAGTGAATTTGTATCCGATCATCACACTATAAATGAGGGGCTTAAAGCACAAGGGGTTTAAGTGCCTTTTTCTAAAATTGAGTTTACATATGGAATTATAGGTGAAGTTCGGAGAAGTTGTTCAGAGCACAAGAGATGAATGTCGGATTCTCATCCGGACGCTAGATATGGTGAACAATTCAAGCACTTGACATTAAAATACCTGCTTGGCTTGGAGCACAAGCGAAACAACCGCTTTTGTCTCATTATTTTACATAAGTCACTTGAACCCCTTGTGCTTTAAGCCCCTCAAATATGGACTGAAAGAGGAAAACCATATTTATTTTACAGTTTAAATTTTGTTCAATTCAGATGAACAGTTCTCAAGATTTTTGGAAATATCTAAGTCAACTACAAAAACACAACTTTAGCGAATATTTTGCCAACGCTTCTTAAGAGAAATAAATGAGTGCCATATAAGTGTTTTGTCGCCCAAATTTAGCTAACAAAATATTTAATTGTTGAAGGCTCAGTTAGCCGGGAGTAACACTAATGTTGCAAATCAGCTGCTTCATTTTGTTGTTTGTAAAGGCAATTAGAACGATTAAAGCTAGCAGTAAGATGTTAGGTCTCAATCGGTAAGAAACAGATTGGGCTTGGCTGTAGGAAATATCGCCCAAAGAAAAATGGCCCAAAAAAAAAAATGAAAAATCGCCCAAATGAAGAATCGCCCAAGCGAACATGAAAAATGACCCAAAAAGGTAAATATGAAATTTAGCCCAAAAAAAACGAAAAAGGGCCCAAAAAGAAAATGAAAAATGACCCAAAAAGCAAAAACGAATTTTTTCCCAAAAAAAAAAAATTACTCAATTTGCAAAAAAGTGTTTATTATTCATATAAATTTAGGTGACATGTCATAACGTCCAGTGTCGTAGTGTCCTTGGACTTTATGACACTTTTAAAAGTGTCATAATGTCCATCGAAGAATTGTCATAACGTCCGCAACTTAACTTATAATCAAAAATGTGTAAATTTTTTTGTTTTTAAATACAGTTAAAATTTCAAGTGATTTTTTTAAAGATACTAATTTAACCATAATATGGTTGTCGGTGACAATGATTTGGTTAAATTAAACATAATATGGATAAAATATTTTTATAGCTTTTACTCCGGGTGTATATATTAAATATATATATCCAAAATAAGGATTTCATCTTCTATGGTATAACAAATACTGGTTTCGCTTACTAAAGCTTCTCTGTATAGCCGGCCTTCGGCCGGGCGCAAGGATTTTCTCCTCTATAGTATAACAAAGACCGGCTTCGCTAACTAAAGCTTCTCTGTATAGCCGGCCTTCGGCCGGGCGCAAGGATTTTCTCCTTTATGGTCTAACAAAAACCGGTTTCGCTAAGTAAAGCTTCGAAAAACTGCCTTGTTTACGAACAAGGCCGACTACGCAGAGAAGCTTTAGTTAGCGAAGCCGGTCTTTGTTATACCATAGAGGAGAAAATCCTTGCGCCCGGCCGAAGGCCGGCTATACAGAGAAGCTTTAGTTAGCGTAGCCGGTCTTTGTTATACCATAGAGGAGAAAATCCTTGCGACCGGCCGAAGGCCGTCTATACATTGAAGCTTTAGTTAGCGAAGCCAGTATTTGTTACACCATAGAAGAGAAAATCCTTATTTTCGATATATATATATTTAATATACATATACACCCAAAGAAAAAGCTACAAAACCATTTTTAAAAAAATTCTACCCATATTATGTTTAATTTAACCAAATCATTGTCGCCGACAACCATATTATGGTTAAATTAGTTTCTTGAAAAATAGTTTTGTTGTTTGCAACCATAATAAAACATGGTTTTCTCTGCTATGTAAGATTATGGTAGAATTTTAAAAATGAAAAATGGGCTATTTTTCATATGAAAAATCACCCAAATTTAAAAAACGAAAAATCACCCAACAATAACGAAAAATAGACCAAAAATTTTGGGCCATTTTTCATATGAAATCAGGCCCAATTTTACATGCAATTTTTTTGGGCGATTTTTCGTTTTTTTTTTTGGGCGATTTTTCTTTGGGCGATATTTCCTACAGCCATTGGGCTTACTTTTTTACGGTCAGGTTAATTTACTGGGACTCCCGGCTAACTGAGCCTTAAGGTACATTTCTTTGTGCCTTTTTTGCCGATAACACTATCAATAAAATTTTTTTTATTATGGGTTTCGTACAACTTTTTTTTTCATTATTAAAACAGCTGATGTCAGATGGCTTGTCAGAATAAAATAGAGCACGCGTCAAGTGAAGCAAGGCAGTAGCAATGTTGTAAAGGTAACACACGCCACGTATGATGTATTTTGGAAAGTTAAATGTAAGAAAAACATGCCGTGCAGGGGTACTTTAAGTTAAGGTTTTTTTTTGCTCTATCTTTCCGTTCTAGTCAATATTCTAAGTCTAACACTACGTGAACTCTCTCCATTATGGATTGAGGTTTTAGTGGTTCGGTTTTTTTTAAGCACAAACTTAGATCATGAGTACATTCTAGAAACAAACAAGTTTCTTCAGATGTGAGATGCTGTTTCTTTATTTATTTCGTACGTTTGTTTCTTCTGACTTCAATTCTTTTATCGCAAAAGTGTCAACATAATTGTGCACGAATTGTTGCGTGTCTAATAGTTTGTAGTTTTTTGTATATTTCTTTTACTAAGCATTACGTTATTGTTGTTTTACCAATTTTGGTAAATATTTTTTTGCGGACTTTAAGTATTGTGTTTTATTTTTAAATATTTAATGCTATTTTTATGGTTTGTTTTTATTTCTATACTTTTATCTATTTGTTTTTCTTTAAGCAGTTTGTATGTCACATCCATGCAACACCGATACTATTCACTTAAAAACTGCGAGTGCACTGCAAAACAAATGTACGGGTATTGAAATGAAATTAAAATGTGGATCAGCGACAAATTATCCATAAAAGAGTTAACGAGACCAAGCAAATTGGTTATAATGCTAAGAGTACATAAACTACATGTTAAAAGCAGCGTGGCGAAAAAAATCGTTTGTTCAAAATCCAAAAAAACATACATAATTTGTTGTATAACGTTAAGAAACGTGTTTATTTTTTTTTTAATATTGTTCATCCAACCTCTATTTGTTTAGCGAAATGGGTATTTTGAGTGATATTGTTATTAACCTGGTTTAATTACATTTGTCACACTCTGACTGACCCAATTTCTTGTTTAACCGTATTAAAGAGCGGTTTAAGACAATGTTGTTAAACTTAGCTTAATTCGTTAAACACAAATTAATCAAATTTTTGCAAAAAAGGGTGAACACACCTTCAGTTTCTAAATGAGTAATACGATTTAAGCAAACTTCGTTTAACACTTAATTATAAGTATAAGAAATCAATAGCTGAAACTTGTTCTAACTTTCTAATTCGAGATGCTTTTAGACTCTAATCAAATTGTACACTTGTGAGGCAGACAGATCAGGGCCATGCAGAACCTTCAAACTGCCGTGTTCTGAATAAAGTTTTAACTGGTAAAGCAACATGAGATCTAGCTAAAAAAGTTTTGTTGCTACATTCCCAGTCGCAATGCGAGGCAAAACTTGTACTGTGAAAGCAGCCGTATCGGTCTTTAACCTTTGAATTTTGTTTATCTGAATGAAATTTAATCCCTTTAAATCCGTAGCGCGCAAAACACGTATTTGCAAAGGAAAATAATTCGCTGGGAAATATGGCCCAAAAAAATAAATGAAAATTTACCCCAAATTTGGGGCTATTTTTCATAATGCAATATGGTCCCATTTTTTTACTGAAAATTACCCCAAAAAAATGAAAAATAACCCTAAAAATAAAATGAAATATGACCCTAAATTTGGGGTTATTCTTGATTATGAAAAATCACCTCAAAATTTATAATGAATTTAAACCCCAAAAAAGAACACAAAGAAAGTTACATTAAACATTTTCGGTGGAGTTCATATGCCCGAAACTAAAAATCACAAATTTAGAATCCCGATTTCAAAATACGGATAATTATACAGTTTTGGTTTTTAAAACCGTGCGATTGATAGCATGGTTGGGCTTTCGGCCATGCGCAATGATTTTTTTCTCTATGGTATAACGAAAACTGGCTTTGGTTTCTAAAGCTTCACGTTATAGACGGCCTGCGGCCTGGCGCAAGGATTTTCTCTTCTATGGTATAACGAATACTGGCTTCGCTAACTAAAGCTTATTTTCTTTGGTATAACGAACACTGGCTTCGCACACTAAATTTTCACTACATAGCAGGCTTTCGGCCGTGCGCAAGGATTTTCTTTTCTATGGTGTAACGAACTCTGGCTTCGCTCAGTAAAGAGTAAGAGAACTTAATAGACGGCCTTCGGCCGGGCTCAATGATTTGTTCCTCTATGGTATAACAAACACCGGCTGCGCTAACTAAAGCATCTCCGCATAACCGGCAAGGATTTTCTCTACTTTGGTGTAAGAATTCGGGGTTTTTATACTATCCCTAGAATATTTTATATATAATTTTATAAAATTTGTGTAAAAATGTTTGGAGTGATTTTTCATTTCTTAAAATTTGCATTTTTTATTAGTAGACGAAAAATAGCCCCAAAGTAAAAATTGTGATTTTATTTGGGGTCATTTTTCATTCCACTTAAAATGCAAAAACACCCTAACGAAAAAATGAAAAATAACCCAAAAAAAACAAAAAAATTGCGACAAAATTGCGTGTTGTTGTGTCTCATGTAAAATTTTGGGGCCGGTTTTCATTTTACTTTTGGGGCCATATTTCCTGGGGTAATTTTGCGCACCGCCGGCAAATAAAAAATATGTTTATCGGCTCCCAAGAACTGGCATTACTTTACAGTTCACTTTTGTTTGATTGCGATTTCTGTTGTACCGCAATTCTAACTAAACAACAAGTGTACCCTCAGGTTTGCAATGACATGTTATAATGCGCTTTAAATGTTACGTCAGTAGAAAATGGATATGGGAACATCTTATATAAGAAAAAACTGCTATTAAGAAAGTATTTAAAAAAGACTGTGCCTATATGTGTTAATATAAGAAGTGTTCTGATAAAAAAAATTTTAATAAGACAAAAAAAAAAAAACTGATACAAGACATATTTTGCCATGCACCAATAATAAAATACGTACATGAAATATTTTTTATAAGAACATAATTTAACACAGCAACACTGTATTTGCCTACGCAAAATATCCAACCAAGTCCGTACGTAATTCCTTGCACAAAATATCCAACTTATACCATGTTCACACTGACAGCAATATTCATGTTTTGCTCTCCCATTCCTGTTTCTCGCCCCAACATGATTGAAGAAACAACATGTTTTGCCATACAAAATTTTAAGAGCGAATCAGTTCGTTTCATTTTGAAACTTGCTTCGAATCAGTGTGACCCTTTCAGCATTTTCACTGCTAAATTTAGCATTATTTATTTTGATTTAGCAGCGAATTTTTCAAATAGCATTTAACATTATTTTCAGCATTTTTGTAACATTTGTTTAGCATTTTTTAATCTTAAAAATTTTATATATTGGTATTTCACAATATAACTTATCACTTCTGTCAATCTCTATAATTATATTTTGTCATTTATACGTTTTTACAAATGTATAATAATAGCAACCCTGTAAACAACAAAAAAAAAAAATTAAAGAACAAATGGTAGATATTACTACAGAAGAAATAACGGTTTTGGAACAGCAATGGCAAAAGCTGAATGCATACGAATTGACGAGCCAAAGTTCAACTTTGAATTGTGGAAAGGTGTTTAGAATATGATGAAGACATATCATATTCTAATGGTATTTTGAACAACAGTTTGGAAATTGAGGAAAACTATTCATATAATGGTGTGTTTAATGTGTAATGAAATTTACTGAAAATGCTGTTGAATAGCCTTTTATGTTTTAAATGATAATTTTTGTTTGTGGCAATACATAATAATGGCTTAAGTTGACTTTAGTGCTTTTTAATTTTATTACATATTCTTATTATCTTCTAAATTTCAAGTATAAAATGTCATTATTAATAAAACTATACGCAATAATATTTAAGGCTCCGTGCAATAACTCCCAGGTGCAATAAGTCCCAGTGCAATAACTCCCAATGAATTAAATCCCAAAATAAATGAAATAAGTCCCAAACTGAAAAAAAATAAATCCCCAAAAAAATGAAATAATTTCCAAGTCCCCAACTTTTGGGAGTTATTTTATAACGAAATAACTCCTAAAGACATTAATGAAATAATTTCCAAAAACAGTCCATCGAAAAGAAATGAAATAAGACCCAAAAAAAATGAAACAACTTCCAAAGAAATTTCTTATACATATATGTATTCGTTTTACTTGAATATTTACATATTAGGTTACCAAAAAACTAACATTGAGTCCTCGATATTTTGACAACAAATGGGGCATTTTATTATATCCTGACCTCCTGCAATGGCAACTGCCTGTAGTTTAAGCACGCCGGGTACAAGGATTACCTCCTCTATGGTATAACAAACAGCGGCTTCGCTAACTAAAGCATACACCGGCTTCGCTAACTAAAGCTTCTCTGCATAGCCGGCCTTCGGCCGGTCGCAAGGATTTTATACTCTATGGTATAACAAACACCGGCTTCGCTAACTAAAGCTTTTCTGCATAGACGGCCTTCGGCCGGGCGCAAGGATTTTCTCCTCTATAGTATAACAAACACCGGCTTCGCTAACTAAATCTTCACTGCATAGCCGGTAACCATAAGACACTGCAATTGCAATAAACAAAATTTTCTTCTTCGATAAACTTAAGTCATTGTACTCAAATAGTTTGAAATATCCCGTTATAAATACCGTTTAAAATTTTAAACAATTTTAAGAAATTGCAAATAATTGAAAATGAAAAAACTCCCACAAAAAATGAAATAACACCCACAGCAAATGAAATAACACCGAAAACCAAAATAAAATGAAATAACTACCACGTTAATTTTTTCGGGGACTTATTTCATTTTGATTTTATTTCATTATGAAATAACTCCAAGGCAAAAAATGAAATAACTTCCAAAAAAATGAAATAAAACCGAGAGGGCTGGAAGCTATTTCATAATGAAATTACTCCCACATTTGTATGAAAAATGTTTGGGTCTAATTTCATTTTTTTTCTTGGGACTTATTGCATCTGGGAGTTATTGCACGGAGCCTTATTTAAACTTTCACAATACAACACACAATTCATTTTAGGCAAAACCCTTAATATCTCAAAACACGAAATTTCGACTTAAGCTTTTATTAACATCTAACATTTTTAAAATTTTACAAAAAACTATTTAAAATGATAAATTTATTTATCGTCTTAAATTGTATATAATTTTTTTTTTTTTTACTTATCTTGTAAAACCTAAAGGCCCAACATAATATGCATAGCCTTGCTTAACCTACTGTCAAAAATTAACAAAAAGTCTCTCAAATGTATCTAAAAAAACAAAAACAATATCAAAAAACATTTGATTCCGTACGGAATGTGCGATCAGTTTTACACTTGGCTTAAGCAAATGACAGTTTCATAAAACTTAACAAAAATTTTCGTTAAGTTTAATATGCTTTGCCTCATAAGATTTACATGTTTTCGCCCACCTGCTTAAGCTAACTTAAGCACATTATGGTTGCGCGTTTACAGTTTTTTTTGACAGTTGACAATGTTGCATATTTTGCAAACTGTAGGTTAGGGCTTTAAGCGTTTATCATGTAATATCTTGTAGATAGGGACTTTTGTTTTTTTGGTTAAAAAATCGCCAACTTTTGTCAAACTACTGAATTGTTTTTATTAAATAAATCTATGTATGTATATAATTAATTTTTATATAAACTTCATTTTATTTTAAAGAAATATAATATTTTCAGGTAAATTAATGTATAATTCATTCATTAAAATGATACAATTATTTAAGAAAATTTAGCATTTTTTTTAGCATTTTCAAATTTTATTTTTAGCATTGTTTTAATCCCCATTCAATTTTTTTTTAGTTGTGGTCACACTGCTTCGAATCAGGAAAAATGTAACATCATCTCCAATTCTGATAACAATTATTGTATCTGAAGCAGAGAACAGCTTTATACGATTGAAAAAAAATCGCATTTAATCAACGACAACAAATACAATCGCTTACGGTCATACAGTCAAACTTGCGCAACCGCAAATATTCGCTGCTGGTTTGCAGTCATTCAAATAACGCACATCGTGCTTTGTTATTTATACAATCGTTACCTTCGTTTTTTAATAAAGATGTTTGAGTGTTCGGTACGACAATGATTTTTTTGGTAAAGACAAACGAAAAAGCCTGAAATTAAACAATCATTACTCCATAGTTAACCAAAACTCTCATTAAATGTAATGAATTTTATGAATATTATTTTTAGATGAAAGTACAGATATTAATGATCTTTGTCAACTGGTTGTCTGTGTAAGATGCATTGATGAACATTTTAATGTTTTTGAATCAATGTTGACATTGGAAACCTTTCATGGGCATGTAACGGGAAAGCTTTTGATGGAAGTTGTAATTGATAAACTTTTTGCTATTGTTGATGTAAACAAAATTGTCGGTGTCTGCACAGACGGGGCAAGTGTAATGGTAGGAAAAAACACAGGTTTGATAGGTAATATAAAAAAAAGTGAAATGGAAATGCAAAACTTTCACTGAATTATCCATCAAGCGGCGCTTGCATCTAAATTTATTACTCAAGACTCTACTATGAAGACTGCAGAGCGCATTATAAATAAAATAAGAGGAGGACACAATGCCCTCACTCATCGAAAATTTGTAAAATTTTTAACATCTAAAAACGCAGCTTTCAAAGATCTTAAAATGTTCACTGAGGTACGTTGGCTCAGTCGTGGCGAGTGCCTTAACCGGCTATATGATTTAAAAGAGGAAGTCTTAGAGTTTTTAGAAAAAGAAAATATCGATGAGTCGGCAAAAAGTTTTTAAAGATACACAATTCATATCAGATCTAGCTTTTCTAGCTGATACAACTTCTTTGCTTAATGAAGCAGTGCTAAAGAATGCCTTATAGAAAGCCTCGGCTCTTTGGTATAAAAGAATCGAGAAAAGAAAGAGTAACATTTTTTGTTTTGTTTTTTTCGCCAAAGCGAAACAATTCAGATCCCGTTATAAAAACAAAGTTACAAAGTAGGTACATATCAGAGATCAGCAATGAGTAGTGAAAAAGTGAGTAGAGCTAAATCATGACTCATAAATTCTTGTACTTATACGCACTCATACTTATTCCAATGTTATTCAAACTCGTACTCACTCAAAAGTTTCATTTTATTCATCGTACTCATACTTAGCAACATTTGTAGTGTTTGATTTAGAATCTACTCAACTCAATGTGTATAGGCGAAGCAAAATGCGAGGCTGCCAGATTTGTCCTCGAAATAGCAAAGTGACGATTTGGAAATTACAGTTTACTATAGTTACATGTATGAAGTGGACGATTTTTCGGCAAATGTATCTGGCAGCGCTGATAATTAAGTTGTGTGTTTTATCTGTTGTGTTAAAACGGTAAATCGAAGAGCTAAATGATTTGAATCATTGTGAGTATTGTAAGTATTTTCTTGAAATTATAAATCAAGCTGAGGTCATTTATGAGTATGCGTATAATGTCGACGTCGCACTCATAAATATTTCTCTTGTGAGTATGAGTGAATCAGAGTACTTTAGTTTAAATGATTTCTACGCACTTATACTTACAATTGCATGAGTCAGTATGAGTAGCGAAAAAACGATTCATTGCTGATCTCTGGTACATATTAAAATACAAAATAAAAACAATAATGTAAATTATTTTAGTTGAGTTTTGTTCATCAAGGAAGATAGGTACTTGTGCTTAAAAGCTTTTGTTTTATTATATACATACTTTTATTTACAATCTATTTTACAATATTTTACAATATTTAGCAAATTTGATTATTTCAATAAAAAATAGGTATCACATCTGTTATTAAACTACAATAAGTTTAATAAAATATATAAACATACGTTTGTAAAATAGGTATACATACATATATAAAAAGTTAAATGTTCATTTTCTATATTGGAGAGCTGATATGTACAAAAAACCTATTCAGTCTTCTAATTTCATTTGTAAGGAAATATTCCTTAATGTTTTAGACTGATAGCCCTTCAATATGACCTTTAATGCATTTGTAGAAGGATGGTCTGAAAGGCCTTTTAAGAGCCATGAATTGAAAGGCCTTTTACCATACCTTTCTTAAAAACCCTTCAAGATAACCTTTTTGCTAAGGCCTTTTGACAGCCATTTTCTGGAAAGCCTTCTAAAGCCATTTATTTGAAGGCCTTTAAGAAGCTCTGGGGAAGAAAGGAAAGCGGAAAGCCTTCTCCGCAATGACAACGTGTGTAAAAAAGATATGAGTATGGAATGGAGCGAGAAGGGCTTGTTTATCCAAAAAAAGGGGTACAGAGGCCTTCTTTTTCCCGCTATGCTGTTTTATATATATATATACATATATTAAGTTTTATAAAAAATTAATTTGTTATAAAAAATAATTGCTAAAAAGACAAAACTCTTCTATGAATAATTTTCGTGGCATTTTTTTATTTTATTATTTATATCCGTTCACAACTGTATATTTTTTTTTAGGAATTTATACAAAAGTTCATATTGTTTTTAAAGAAAAAATAAATAAAGAACAACCTTAAAATTAATAAGAAACGTGGGCTTTTAACATTTTTGCAAAACAAATATAAAGTAGTAAAACCTTAAAAATAATGTTGCTGTGTCCTTAGTTTTGTGGCCAACAGCGTTACCGTTGTGATACTAAAGTATCAATTTGACTCTTTTTCGACGGTGTTGATACCTTTTATGAACCTTTTTTTAAATTATACTTTTGTATCATTATCACCTATTTTGTGACACTTTTTGACCCTTTTTTGGAAATAGCTCTCACATTTTGTTTTTTGTCAACACTGCGGAACAGAAGTGCTAAACAAATGTTTTCGAAATAAGCATTGCTTGATATGGAATAGACTCAAAGTATAAACTTACAATTCCATGCTTTCTTTTCCTTGATTTTTGATAGTAAAGTACAATTTCCCTAAAAGCAAACATAACTCATATAAATATTTGTTATTTTTCACGGTGGTTTCTTTTTAAAACAAAAATTTGACATTTTATTAAAAAAATGCAATTTGGTGTTTTGCTCTCTTAAACAGTAGCATGTTTTATTCAAAAAATTCGCCCTTAATAATGGCAAAAGGTATTGAACTTTTCGACCCCTTTTGAATCGACAGTGTTGAGAGTGCCCTAACAAGAATGAAAACAAGAGGTAAAATTGCTCAATTAGCGGAAATTTCCCAAATATTTGGCAAAAGCGGTATGATAGCAAAGTCTTATATTTATTAAAAATCGTAAAAGCTTTAAAAAATCTGACACTTACAGGAAAAAATCGCTTTAATCGAGAAAATGGGTACAATTCCCGAACGATAGCAAAATTTAAAACCAACACTAAAATTGATTTGACATCGCTAAATCGGAAAACTACATAAAAAGTATGAAAAAATTATCTATAATGATAAAGAATAAACTTTTTGTCAGGTGTTTAAAACAGGACAGAGCATTCCATAAAAAAATTAAGTTAATTGAGCTCTTCCTACCTGAAATATTATTTTTTTGTTTGCTTATAAAAAAAAACTTGGTCTTATTATGTTCATTAAAATGGGAAATACAGCTTATAAAAAACTTGACCCTTTTTTTTATTGAAATGCCATTTTTTGACCCCTTTTTCTGGAAAATCCCCTTTTTGTGACCCTTTTCGAAAATTTCCAACGGTAACCCTGGTGGCCAACTGTATATACGAGTACATTGTAAAAGCACTAAAAAAATATCTACACAAAAATTTACAAAAAAGATTAATTAAAGTTTTCCTGGGTTATCACTCATTCCAGCCGTTAAATGAACACTTTCGAAATCTGTAGAGTTTATTGAACTTTTTGTTATACATTTACATACATACATGCATATGTCTTTCATGTATAGTAAATCTAACTATACTTTAGTTTAAATGTAATAAATAACCAAACGTTGCATACTTATTTGTTAGCTAATAAAATTTTAGTTTTGGTTTTTTAAATTAGAAAATGATCAAAATCCCAGATATAAAAACTAATTTTTTTTTGCTTCGCTGATCATCATCAATATCATCATTAATTTTTCGCTACTCGTATTTGTAGTTTATACAAACATACAGACAGCCAGACATTTAGGACTGAATGGCTGCGGTTTGGCCCCAAACCAAAGTTTTTCCGGTTGCTTTCTTACGTTTAGTGGCTTAAACAGTGGGAGTGACCATGACTATTGTTTTATTGTTGTTGTTTGCTAATGATGCCCTGCAATGTGATTTTTAATAGAACGATGTGAAAAAGAGGTTATAAATCAAAAGAATAAACCAATAATCGTAGATAGTAGAGTATCCAATAATTCGACTTTTGGTTTGGTTCGAGTAAGGAATTAATTGATTTTTGAATTTTAAAACTGCTCGATTAATCGTTTAAAGGTTTTAAATTGTTCGAATTACTCGAATAACTCGAAGAATTCAATTAATTTTATCCAATGGGAAAAAACTATTTGTAGTCATACTTTTATTTATACCTAAATAAACATAAAAAGAGAGGTGAAATTTGTCAACCAGTTATGAAATATTTAAAACCAATTTATTACTCCTGGTAATCTAGTAAAATTGAATTGAAGTCGCTAGAGATTCTAAGCAGGGTTGTCAGCCAAGCCGGATGTCAGAAATCGCCAAACGTCAATTTGGTTCAGTTTTTGTAATTTTTTGTATTTTTTTTTATAAAATTTTGCATACAAAAAACGCTAGTATAATATGTGAGTCAAAACTCGCCAAAAACTGAGAAAAAATACAAAAAATTCGCCGAAAGTAAATTTTGTTTTGTTTCTGTAATTTTTTTTTAAATAACATAAAATGGGGATCGTATAAGTATTCAGTTAAAAAATCTTAAATTAAGTACACAAGTCTATAAGATCGTACACTTCAGCCTCACTGATTTCATTACTGGAGTTTTGAGCTGCATACATACTATTAGAATTAAATAGTGACTGAATATAAAATTCACTTAAACTGATAACAAAACAAAAATCATGAGGAAAAAAGTTGCAAGTTCTTTTTATATTAATAATGATAACAAAAAATAACAAGCTGTTAAACAAAATCGCCGAAATAATATAAATGGTAAAAATGGCCAAGTTAATCGCCAGTTGTATCAGAAATCGCCACAAAAGTCGCCAAATGGAAAATCCCATCGCCAAACACGTTTCAAAATCGCCACGTTTGGTGAGAAATCGCCATGTCTGACAGCCCTGATTCTAAGTTTAATTTTTTTAAAAATCACCGTAGTTTGTCCTGATTTTAACCCTACGTTTCCACATGCAAGTAATTGCTTGCAAGTAGTGTATACGTATTAATTGCGAAAATCAGCATAAATACACAAAAAAACACAAACATTTTTTGGGTGGCTACACAGGACAGTGCAAGTTCATTTTTAAAATGTCGGCATCAATTAAACTTCACGCTTATATTTTCAAATCGTTGCATATAAAGACTCTCCTCATGGCTACGATATAAATTAATTAAGTTTATAATTTTTTCTTTATTTAACTTTTATGAAATCTTTATAAAAAGTTATGTTTATTTTTAAAAAAATGTTAATACAGTATTGCCCTGTTTCCGATATTATAAAATTACCAAAAAGAATATTTTAATTAAATTTTTTTTTTTAAATGCCTGAAATTTATGTTTAAAAATACCATTTAGATGCGTTGTTGTATAGTTGTGTTCTTTTTTATTTTTAATTTTGTATGAATACAGAGAAATAAGCTATAAACATAACTTTTATTTTACGAAGTACAAGTTTATTGATACAAAACTCATCCACGGTAACACTGTTTTTCCATTTGTCATTTTACTTGCGACAAGTGTCAAAAATTTACTTGCAAGCAAATTCTCTTGCAAGTTGAGCTGCAAGTACGAAAAATGTGATGGTGTTAGTAAAAAAGTGTGAGTGTATTGAGTTTTTCGAACTTGTACTTGCATGTGGAAACGCTAGGTAACCCGACGTTTCCACATGCAAGTAATTACTTGCAAGTAGTGTATACGTATTATCAACGAAAAATCGAGGAAACAGCCGATTGGCTGAATGTACAAAAAATGTGTGAATGTCAGTGAAAAAGTGTCAGTGTATTGAGTTTTTCGAACTTGCACTTGCATGTGGAAACGGGGGGTAAGAGAAGTTCTGGTAAAGATAAGAATTCAACGTTTGTGATATACCCAGTAAAAACTTCGTCTACAAAATAATGTGTTTAGTAATCAGAAGAAACTAATGACACTACTTAAAATTCTACTGAAAAAACTACTGAGTTTTGCAAGGGATGTCCCAAAATGAACCCATTCAAAGGTAAGTTATTATTTTTTTACCCACATACATCCATAAAAAAGTAGTTATGGAAGTAGCTTTAGAAGAAAGCTACTAAATAATGAGTGAAAGAAGCTATTCATTTTGAAAAAGTAAGCGAAGTTTTTACTGGGTATATAAGGGATTTTTTATAAACATTAAAACATGATCGTTTTTTAAATAAGTTTGATTTTAATTTCACTCATGTGTATTCGGTTTAAGCCAAAAGTTGTACACAAATTTACGTTTTTTGTTCGACAGTTTTTGGTTTTGACTGCAGTTTTTTCAGCCCTGTTAATAGTGATTTACATAATTTGTCACACACGCCCAAATCTAAAAATGAACTAAAATATGTTTAAAACAGTGATAACCAAGCCCCGAACGCACGCACACAAAGATATTATGTGCTTGTGTGCGGTCGCAGAGACTGATGATAGTCTGATGTTTTGAACAGGGTTGTGAACTATTTCTAATCAAAAAGCGCCGTGTCTCCAATCAAAAAGCGCTAAAAAGCGCTAAATAAAATTTAAATAAAACACTTAATGACATGTGTAATGTGTAATGACATTGGTAAGATCCAAGTTTTATTAATAACACTGGCCGTCAAAAAAAATCGTTTTAAATAAAAATTTATGAAAAACAAAGATACTACTGCGCTTAATTCAAATCCGTTTTCAGTTGTTTCTATCATGACTTGTTCTTTTATGGGCTAGACTTATATTTTGACCGAAATAAGGCATTTATGCTACATATATTTTATCATAACTTGAGAACGATATTGATATTTTACAAATAATTATTTTATATTTTATAATTTATTTTTCCATGCAAATTGGTATTTTTATCATTTATCAGAAATCCAGGTATATTATGAATAAAAAAAGCAAGAAATCAGTAAACAAAATGTTAACTAGACGTGATTGAATAAACTATTTGCATTAAGCACGCTAAAGTGAATTAAAATCACATAATCAAGTTCTCTAGATCGACTTTTTTTTAGTTTTTTGTCGAGCAGTGTTAATAAAACTTTAATATTTTTAAAAAGCCTTTTCTGATATTTAAGGAAGCTTAAAGTAATATAATTTCAACTATACGCGGAAAGAATTATTTACTAATTCACCAGAAAATATGTCTTGAACCACGAAAATTTTGCACTATTCTCGTCCAAGCCAAACATAAGCAAAAAGTTGTGACTCAAAGCGAACTAAAATTTACTTAAATACAGCTTAAAAATTAATTTTAATTCTATAGTTACTTAAATCAAGTTTTCTTTGCTTTTTATTTTACAAAATCAGAAGAAAAGCCTAAAAGTTTTCCATAAAAACGTATAGCACTGGTTAGTTTATAAAAAAAAACTTTGTTTCTTGATTCTATTTTAAAATCAGACTAATATTAAATAAATGCTTCTTGAAATTTTTGATCATATACCAAAAACGTGAATTTTTTAATCATGAGAAAATGTTTCTTTATTTTAGAAACTTTTACTTAATACGAACAAAATAAGTTAAAATCAGTTATTTAGTTTTGAATTTTCTTGTTTTAAGAAACGAAATGGATTTCTTTAGAAAATAAACTTCTTTCCTTGTATAGAATGCTTTTCAGAGTAAAGTATTTTCAAAACGGAAACAAATTTTGGTTTAATGTGTCTTGATTTTAATGTATGCAAATAAAAGTACAAAAATGTTGGGTATCAATAAAAGCGCTAATTTAGCGCTCTTTTTAAAAAAAGCGCTAAGGAAAAAATATGCGCCTTTTCGACAGTTAAAAAGCGCTTAATCTAGCGCCAAAGGCGCTAAATTGGCAACTCTGGTTTTGAAACGAACAAAGTTGTAATATACATGTGAATTGCCGACCGTGTCTGTTTGAACAAAATGATTATTGACTGGCTCGCGAGTCTATGGAGTGGTTATCACTGGTTTAAAAGCATGAGCAATGAAAATAAATGCAAAAGGTAACAACATGTAATTTAGTTTAAAGGTAAGAAATCTAAACAAAATATTTTTAGATTAAAAAAGTATAATTTTCTAAGGAATTAATTTTAATCGATTAATTGACATAAATTGCTCGAGTTATTCGTTACTCAAAATTACTCGACTAATCGAACAACAACACATTCTGTTTCCATCATTTTTCAAACAGATGTAAATTGGTTTTGCAATTGTTTTACAATTTACAACGTCAGTCAATGCCATTTCAAATTTTAAAGTTTATATTTTATTGTGAAAATCATATTTTTAAGGTCCTTTTTTAGCCACAAGAATTTTGACAACATGCTTTATTATCGCATTTCGGCGAGTAATCAGCCCCAAAATACAACTTTATTTACAAATTAATTGCTTGATGCAGGTTTCCAGCCGACAGAATTAACAACCGTCAACAGGGATCGTTAAGGGCACCACGCAATTATCAAACTTACTCAAAAATCTCTATGGTAGTATTAGTAAAAAAGTAATTGCATGTGTGATACCGACAACGTTTGATGGAAAATCAAACCAAATTAGACGAGTAGACGAGTGAATTCGCCTTGAAGTCAAGCATTTCGATAGTGTATGGTGCCCTTTAGAATTCCATGATATCGGAGTAATTTTGGTACCAGCTTGACGCCATGATCTTGGGCGTTATGTGGCTTTAACAGAACAAAACAACGTTCTATTCACTGAAGGTTACAATCGATTTATTGAAGAGATTTATTGGGAGATCGAGTTATCTCACGCCTACACACGGAAAAAAATACCAATGTTAAAATAACTTGCACAGAAAAAATTATTGCCGAACTATTTTCAAACAAACGCTTGTTTGAAAATTTTTTTAATTTCTAAAAATTTTTTTACTGATTCAATTAAAATTTTTGTTTTTAAAAAAATTTCACTCTTTTTAAACAACAGAAACAACAACAACATTATAAGAAACAAAATAAATTTTTGGTTGGTTTCAAAGTTGGTTAAAAAAAAACAAAATCCCGTATTCAATTTTTTCAAACTGTTTGCTTAAATACATCAAATACAAAAATATAATGATGACGAAAAACATATCGAGTCGATCTGTCGCCGTTTTTGGGTTACATTTCTTCTTCATTAGCAAAGGACAGATACAGCAACAGTGAGTGATGACGAAAAACATTGTGTGTATAAAAACAGACTTCGTTCAAAAATTATTCCAACAAAAAAATGTGTCTCAAAGCCAGCCGGCCGCTCTGCCCTCTCTGCCATCATCTTCTAATACAGTGCCTGCTTGTGTGCGCATCATTGCTTGTGCAAAAAAAATTTTTTTTTTTATTTTGAAATTGAGTATATGAATTTCAGTAAACTTTTTGTTTGATTCAGTTAAATTATTTGTTTGAAAAAATCAGTGTTTTTTCAATAAACAAAATGCAAATAAATTGTTTGAATATGCGAATGTGTTTATAGGACCGATTTCAGACAAAAAATTGTTTGATTCTACAAATTTTTTGTTTGAATTGGCAAAATAATTTTTTCTGTGTGGCGAAATGTTAATTGAGAATCATGGTAAATTTCTGCAAAAGTATGTCCTTTAGTTAAATTTATGATTATTTCATATTTACTTTAAGTGAAAAATATTAAAAAAACCTTAAATCACGTTTATTTAATATTATTCACAGTTAAAATAACATTGTTCGATAATGAATCCATAAAAACCTGTTTTATATTAAAATCAAAAGTTCAACTTGTTAAATTAACATGCATACATATTTAAGTATGCACATTTTTTTATTTTCATGTTTAAATATGTTATAAAAAGAAGACGATTTCCGTATTCTATTAATTAAAATTATTTAGTTAAATAGTACATCAAGTAAAATGATGACGAAAACCATATCGGGCCATTCTGCTGATGCTTCTGTTAACAAAGGAGATACAAAATAAGTGAAACATGTTTTACAGGGATAAGTGTTTTGAATTATTCTTTAGTTAATGCATATGTTGTCTTCACACTGTTATATCACACTCCAACCAATTTGATTCTACATAACATTTACGTTGTTTCAACTTGAAATAACTTTTATTTAACGTGATTCGGATTGTTTTTTCAATATAAATGACATTTTGCGCTAACTTTACTGCAATCTTAAATTAACATGAATTATAGTTATTTTAAAGAAAAAAATGTTGTTCGCAAGTTATTGTAAAATAATGTTAAATTAACATGAAACAACAATGAAGCAAAATCACTACTGAAAAATGTAAAATCAATTCTGTGTGTAGGTGCTCGCAAATAGGATAGAAGGAGGGAGACTTAAAGGATTATTAAAGAACTTCAAACAATAAAAAAAAACGTATTTTTTTCGCAAGCATTTCCATGCCACCTACGAGGCAGTTTTTTTTATTTATTATGATTTTGTCCTTTAAAAATTTTACAAATAAATTTTTTTTTTTTAAAATTCCCTAAAATCCGCGCACAAGGCTTTGTTCTTCTGTTTTGTCAAGGCTTACATCAGTTGTCTTCACATAATTCCCACTGACTACGGTAAGTATAGTAACGTTTCCCATGACATTAATCGCAAACTGTCAGTGAGGTATAATAAGTGGCAGTCTTTTTGCACAATTTTTCACTTCCGTTACATTTGTGAAACTGTTCAACATAACGGCTTGCCATACGTTGAGACTTGCCAGCGCAGGAAGGGCATTGTTTTTTAAATAATTGAGTTTCAAACATCTTTTTTACACCAGGTTCGGACTCAATAAATATTGCATCAAACTCTTTTGAAACCCTATAAATTCTGTAAACTGATTTATTGTAGTGTTTAACAGTTAATTGCCAGTCTTGGATACTCTACTGTAAAACGACTCTTTATTTTTAATAACTCCTTTTTTGTCATATTCCAAACGTGTAGATTCATCAGTTAGAATGTTACACAGAAAAAAATATCTCAAGAAAATTTTTAACAACACAGTTTGTTAAAAATATAATTTTTGTTCAACAAACTTTTTGTTTGATTCAATGAAAAAATTTATCAAATATACACTTGGCAAAATAGCACTCAATAAAACATATTTAATAATGAAATAGTTAAATATTTCATGATATTCAATAAAACAAATATTTGAATCAACGTTAAAACAGTATTTTTAAAACACTTGTCCATTTTATAATAGGTCATAATTCTCATTGGCTTAACACTTTTATTTGGTTAAATAACTTTAGTTTTGCCAAAGCCTTTAGAAAAATGTTTCCTGATGATCTGGCCTAAGCAACCAGCGAAATGCGCATAGGAACTAGCTTATCCCCCAATAATAAATTTTAGTGTATTTATCAAAAAATAAAATTGGGAATTTAGCACATCATTATTAATAAACAAATAAATAAAGATTCGATAAACATTTTGTTTGATTTATTCAACATTTCCAACAATTTATTTTAACAAATCACGTAAACATTTTGTTGAAAAAAATTATTTTGGGCAACAAATTTTTTAATTGATTCAATAAACTTGGTTGTTGACTAAAAATTCAATAACTATACCTACAAACTTTTTTATCAATAATGCAAAAATCGTCATCGCAGAAAATTTAAAAATTTTTTTTATCAAATATGCGAATTTCGTATTCAAATATGAAAATTATTTTTTTCTGTGTATATGCATTTGATATTTCCTGAAAACTTTTTAATACTTGTTGAGGTGCATTTCCCGTATTCACCAAATCTGGATGATAGCGTTTTGCTAAAGCATAATAGGCAGCTTTTATCTGCTGCAATCTTTACGTTATTGTTTATGCTCCTCTGGTTCAGACACCTCTAGTATTCAACCACTCAGTGTTGTCATTAGCGCCTACTTCTATAGCCTTACAAAAGCGACACTCGTCTTCTAGTTGTCATATCCATACAATTTGTATAGAGCAACTTTAAACTCAACGTTTTGCAATCGGAAAATCCGATTTTGACAGCGCTTTTTATATTGAAGTTGACCGCTATTGTTAAAAAATAAAGGCAATTCAGCTATTTTTAGTTCAATCTAGCGGTGTTATCTCCATTTTTTCTGTTATGTGGTGTTTATTAAAGGCTAGATTACACTATTATACTTTGTGTTAATACATGTCAAAAACTCAAGTAATATGACAAAGTGTGATAGTGTGAATGCAATGTGTCACAAAAATGACATGTATTATGAAAAAAGTTTGACATCCCATACGACTTCGTCGTTTTTTTTTTAAATTTCTAAAAAATAATACTTTTCATTGGATCAGGACTGCATTTTTCTTCGCGCGTGATTGTTTATACTTTGTGTGGTGGTGTGAACACAAACTGTCATGTTACATTAGATTTTTTGACATTCGCAACAAAACTCATTTGATTTCTGTCTCACGATATATCAGCGTATAAAACGTTCCGCCTTCCGCTTTTGTCTGTAAATGTTCTATAAATTTATAAACCGTAATAAAATAATGATTTAAATAAAATAAACACAAGAAGCTAAAACTTTATTTACATTTTAGTGGTCATTGTTAAACATTGATATCCGCAGCGTTTTATTTTAAATTGCTGGATAATTGTTCAATTCCCTTTGCTGCGGATTGTGCTAAAGTAGTTTTCCAGCACATCTTGACTTACGAGCTTTGTTGTTAAATATTTTATGCCGCACTTTTGACGTATTTGCTTAGCATGTTTAATACGTTGTTAGCGGTGATGATGCCTTTAGTCATTAGCATTGGTCATAGGATCTATGGTATGCCTTTGTTATGAATTCCAATAAGGTTACTTAAGAAAAAAAATAACAATTTATATAAAATAACATTTAAAATGTTAAAAATTCAAAATTAAGTTCAATGCATGGTTAGTTATGACAGTTAATAGGTCCCTTAATGCTCATCCCAAAAGATTTTACAGTCGAAAAACACTGAAATACGCTTAAAACCGTAAATAGCGCTATTGTAATATATTTTGTTCTGTCTCAGTTTTGTATGACTACAAAACACACTGTCAACTTTTGTGAAGATCGGTTTATGATTTACCATAGGTCGTATATAAAGCCCACTTCGGAAATATTCTAACTGTACCGTCCACCGGTATCAACGATTCAGCACAGCCGTATAAAGCACTCTTACTTGTTTTATTTAATCCATTATTAAGTAATCAGAAACGTATGAAGAAGAAATTAATAAGCCAACATTTTAAGAATTTCTTTTTTAAAACATTGTGTTAGTTATTTTCTCTAAATAACATATTTTTGCACTTTTCTATTTGATTGCAATATGCATTTTAGCGACTAGATACCCTGTACATCAATTGTTGCCAATTAAAATTTCATTAGACAAAATGTACAAAATATGCGAAAAACACATATTGAATGATCATAAATTTAAATAAATATGCTTTTAACAATTATCTAGATCGGAAATACATTTATTAACACGCTAAAGCTGATGATGAACATGTTCCATTAGAAGCAAATGCCAAAAACAATTTATTCATCTCACCAAGCAATCGTATACACTACTTGTTAATTTCCTCTTGTAATTCACACATCTTGGCTAAAAGCACTGGAAGTGGCCAAATGGGTTAATTTTCATTTATATTTTATGTTTATTCTTTTTATGGCAATTGTTGCCATTTAAAACTGATGTGAAATTGCTACCGCAATTTGCATTTCTTATTAAGAGAGTTTGTAAAAATATGTAAATATCAATATTATTTTCAATATAAATTTTCAAATGGACTTTCTTATCGAAATAAAATAAAGTAATTAAACTTAAATGAACTGATTGAATTGAGTAAATAATAATATTCATATGTGAATTGAAAAGAAAAGTTAATTATGACTGTGAGCTAAAATATTTTTATCATTTGGTATATTTTACTAGAGTTGTGTACGTGATTTGACTTTTTTTTTGTGTCACGCGTGTGGGTTTTTTATATAAAATTAATGTACATCCCCCAACCACACGAGAAATTTGTAATATCCTAGCAGAAGTAATAACGCCGGAAGAATAACTGTGTCAAATTGCCAATGTTCAAGTTTATATCGTGAGGTGGCGAACATACATGTATCTTAGAAAATAGTTGCTTAAACATTTATTATAACATTGGTTGCTGAACACTGTGATGCCAATTCTTGGGACACTCAAATTTTAAAAAGGGCATTAAAAGGGCCCAGCGTCATGCTTAAGTATATTACCATGCCTCTTTTTTTAAAAAGGGCAAAAAAAATAATTTTAAGTAAAACACAAAACTGTAGCTTTTACGCCCTTTTGTAATTTTTCATTGTTTTATTAAGTTGGCCACACTTGGTCATCGTCGCCTTCATTCCATAATATATTAATAAATTTATAGAAAAAACAGAAAGTTAAATCAATTGAATTTTATCAATTGCTTATTTACAACTGTACACCTCGATTCAAAACTTAGTTGTTCTTTCAATGTTTTCCATTCGCACGTTTTAAAAGTTTTGGGACAGTTTTGACCATTCGATAATGCCAGAAAAACAAAAAAAAACTTAGAGGGAGTTTACATGGAGTCTATTCAGACATGTCTAACAAACACGTTTGTTTTGTTTGTAGACGATCGGGGTAGAGAAGAAGGAGGGGTTGCCAAACAGACATGAAATGAGTTTTCAAGTTTGTTTATATGAATTTTCATGTTTTTAATCTGTATGTATATGTATATTAGACTATAATACATGAAAACAGACATGTTTGGAAAGACATCGTGAAAAGACAATAAGTTTTTGGAAGCATGTTCAAAAGAGAATGTCAAAAACAGACATGTCTGGAAAGACTCCGTGTAAACTCCCTCTTAAAATATAAACTAAATAGAATTGACAAAAAGGACTTAGTTTGCGCTTTTTTAGTTTAGGGCTTAACGTTTTTTTCTCGCGTTTCAGGTACGTAAAAATGGCTTAATCTAGCACGAAAAGGGCTAAACTGGCATCACTGGCTGAACAAGCATTCTAACACAATTTTATATTTGTCACAGTTTAATATTTTGTAATAACAATAGTATTCGACAGTTGCCACGGCAATAACTACCAAACAAAGTATATTTATTACAAGTACATGCAAGTGATCAGCTGTTCAGTTGATTTATTTTCGATAGTGTCAAAATTTGCTTACATTTTAGTGCGCCGTGATCTTTTTTTTTTTTTTTTTTGTTTCCTTTATGTTTGGCTGTTTGACAGTATCAAATGTTTTTACACAAACAAAATGAATGTTTTTTTTTATTGTTAATTTGTTGTAGACTTGCATGTACTTGGTATAAATATACTTTGCTACCAAACTTATTTCTCGAATGATCGGGGTGATAAGTCTGGGTTCACACTATGAAAGTTTTCTTTCAGAAAGTCTGAGTTTATAGATGAGAGGGGAAGAGATCATGCTTTTTTCTCTCCTCTCTCACCCATAAACTCAGACCTTCTGAAAGAAAACTTTCATAGTGTGATCTCAGACTAAGAGAGTTAAATAAAAATTGCGCTAGAATCGTCAGCGTTACCGCTGTGATAATAAAGTATCAATTTGACCCTTTTTCGACGGTCTTGATACACTTCATTACCTTTTTTTAAATTACCCTTTTGTATTATTTTTAACTATTTTGTACCACTTTTTAACCCTTTTTGGAAATAGCACTTACATTTAGTTTTTTGTAAGCACTGCTGATCAGTAGTGCTACAGATAAACAAGTGTTTTTGAAAAAAGAATTGTTTAAAAATAAACTTTGGAACACAATACAAGTTTAAACATACAATTCCATGCTTTCGTTTCTTAATTTGTTCGAAGCAGAGATGAAGGAGTGAAGTGAAGATTTAATAACAAAATATAAAACGCACATTCCTAAAAAGTACAGTACTTTTCGCTTATAGTCCACTACTCTAGTTGCACAACTTTTGTGGACTATAACCGATTTTTTTTATAAGCCATTTTATGGATAATAAGTGAAATCTATTACAATCCACATCTTGGACTATATAAATATTATTTTCTTCAATTAAACCATTATGTTTAAACAAAAGAAAAGTTTATTTAAAACATAACTAAATATTGATTTAATTGAAATAAATTGTTAAAAATAATAGTTGCGAGAAAGGTAAATAAAAACATGTTGCCTGTTGATTAAAAAATATAAAAAACATAGTGGACTATAAGCGACCATTTTTGCAAAAAGAATTTTAAATGCGTGCTAAGAAAATGTGGCTTTTAAACGAAAATGGACTACAAGCGAAATGGACCTTAGAACAAATAATTTGTATTAAATTCGAAAAAATGTGCAAGTGAATATGACAGTTTTGGCTTTAATCCGTTTTTGGCCTTTAAGCGGAATAGACTTTAAGCGAAAAGTACTGTAGTTAGTTTAAGTAAAAAGTTTGTGTTAAAACACAACTTTTCTCTCCGTATAAATTGACAGTGTTGATAGTGTCCCGTAAAATAGATGACTTCGGCTATTTTCCAAACGGCGACAACTGCCTCAAAGAGCAACAAAGCTACGGAAAAATTTAAAAATTCGAAAAAGTTTGAAAAATACCACAACATACAACCCATAAAATTGATTAAAAGTCCGTAAAACTGAAAGGAATGGCAAAAAATTCGGTAAAAATGTTTAAATTAGCGGAAAATGCCAAAAATTTGGTAACAGCAGTAGCAAAGCAAAATATTTATTAAAAATCTTTAAAAAATCAGAAAACTTACAGAAAAAATCGCTTCTATCGCGAACATGGCTAAAAATCGCGAACAATTGCAAAATTGGAAACAAACCTTTAAATTTAATTGAAATCGCTAAATCGGAAAAAAAGAAAATGTCGGAAAATAACATAAAAAGCATTAAAAAATCTATATATATAGCAATGTGTTAGTAATTGATGTTCTCTGAAATACGTGAACCGATTTTGTTTCTGTTAAGTTCACGTGGAAGGTGACGTCAATACCAAGATTTTTATGTATCAACGGTCTTCAAATGTTTATTGGTTCATGAGTTATATATGAACACTGCATTCATTCCGAAACATGTATTTATCTTTTAATACAAATATCAACAAAATGCCCTCCATTTTGAACTTCTCCGAAACGGCTTGACCGATTTTTATGAAATTTTGTATGTGTATTTGTTAGGCATGAGAATAGGTCGTATAGTATATTTTATATCGCTCGAGGGCGCAAAATATTGCAATAGGGGTAAAGCTCACACTACCCAATCTTCTAAACTAATCAACCGGTTTTCTTAAAATTTGGCATGCAGACAATGTAACATCTGAAAGAGAATGGAAAGAGAAGGGAATAGGGTAAGAGGACTAAAAGCTCCCCCACCCTATATCTTTGTAACTAATCAACCGATTTTTTTCGCAGGCAAATAGTGTTACAGTTGGACAGAACTATAGCCTATAGTCTTTATTATTTAGGGAGTAAAATAGAGCAAGAGGGGTAAAAGCTCCCACTCCCTCTATCTTTTTAACTAATCTAACGGTTTTCTTAAAATTTGGCATGCATACACTGTAACATCGGAAAGAAAAAAGGCATTGAATAGGACAAGAGGGGTAAAAGCTCCGCCTCCATATATCTTCTTAACTAATCAATTAATTTTTTTGAAATTGAGCCGGCAAGTAGTGTAACATTTGGAAAGAACTATAAAATATAAGTTTTTCTTAAAATTTGGCTAGCAGACACTGTAACATCTGAAAGAAATAAGTGATGTGGCAAAACAACGTTTGTCGGGCCAGCTAGTTAGCTATAAAGATGAAGAACAATCTTTTTGTCAGGTGCTAAAAACAGGAAAGGGCACTCCATAAAAAAAGTTAAGTTTTTTTTAACACTTCCTACATGAAATAAATTATTTTTGTTTGTTTATATAAAACTTTGTCTTATTAAATTCTTAAAATTGGGAAATACTGCTTATAATAAACTTGGCCCTTTTTTAATTAAAATCCCTTTTTTTTGCCCCTTTCTTTGAAAAATACAATTTTTGTGACAGTTTTCGGTAATTTCCAACGATAATCCTTTTTACGTTACGTAATTTTAATTTTTAAATTATGCACAATTTTTTACGCACTCACAAAAGTTTTCGAAAGACATTATTAACCTTTTAATCACCCTGGTGTGAAAAACCACACAAAAGGAACTATTTTTACACGATAAACAAAAAAATTGTTGAGGTACACTAAAGAAACTTCCGGACTTTGTTATATATTTTAAAATATATTTTTTAGTAACGGAACATTTCAAAACTTACGTACGTTACCCTCGTGTGTGGTTTTCCACACATATGTAGTTTCTATGTAATTTTCACTAGAAACAAAATTTTCTGTCGGAAGGTGTGAATATTTTTGACATTGTTAAGAACTGAAAGCAATGTATGTTTTAAAGTGTGAGTGCTTATATAAAATACACACAAGCTTTGTATGGCTTGTTGTTGTTCACCAACGGGATATATACATCATTAATGTTACGTAAATAATGGCTTTGATTACAAATGAACAAGACATTGCATAAGTGTGAAAAGCACACACAAGGGTAACTAACGTAAGTTTTTTAATAGTGACTTTGAGATTTGAGAGGCTTTAAATATGATTCGTAGAGTGGAAAGCAACTGTATTCACGAACAATTAATTTTTCCTTGTTCATGTATTCAAAAACCACTCATCCGCTCAACCCTACATTTAACAATACTCAAATTAATGGAGCAAATAATATTTGCCAATTTACTAAAAGCATTGAAATGGAATTGTAATAAAAAATAATATTTGCAATATCATTTTTTGGAATTATCTTTCTGTAAAGTGCCTGAGTGTTTCTTTACAGTTTCAATTCGCAACGATACATTATAATTTTAAGGAATTAAGTTTTTGCACAAATGAAGAGAAAATAATACAAAAACAAATGTAGTGAAATAGCAGACAAAAAATTATTGTCTATGATTATGGGAATGTTACTTCCATTAGACATGCAATGCGTCAACGATATTTGATTTTCAACAAAATGCCAAAATATGAAAAAAAGTTTAAACAGTTACACGAATATTTTAACTTAAGCATTTAAAACTTTGAAATCATTCAAAAAGACATCATAAAAGTGGTCAGTAAACATGTCTTTCTGCCTATTGTACTACTCAGTGGTTAATGGTCGGGTACAATGTTACACAGTAGTTTGGTTAAGCCAAAACTTGCAATCAACATTGTTTATTATTTACTTAAAATTGTAAAAAAAAAAATTTTCCAAGTTTTAAATGAGTCCTTACCAGCCAGTACCCAGTTATTACTGAGATGACTGTTTCCTGTTGTACGTCCGCTTTCCCTTTATCATAGCTAAACTACGAAGTTCTATCTTAGGAATAGGTGGTTTTACAAGTTTACTCATCTTTGCATGTCTATAAGACTCAGGCTGAATAAGTGAGCCATAAAATCCTGTCGCGAAGAATTCCATCCTGTTTGATACTGCAGTGGTCCCCTTTGTATTACCCAGCGCCAATGCCCATCATAAGGAACAGATAGTCCATATGTGTCACTGCAGATTTTAAAGAATTCATTCCGCATACGAAAATAAGAAGCAGCCTAAGTTTTAACCTAGATATATCATCCAAGCAGATAATCACTGGTTTCCCCAGGTATCTCTCTCTCTATTTGTTCTGAATTCCTGGACATTTACACAGCAAATGAAACACAGTTTCCTTTTCCTTCTCGCCATGATAACTTCTGCAGTAGTCATTGTACTTGCATAAGTTCCTAGCGGCCAGTGCCTATTTTTTACTGAGATCAATGTCCTAATTTGTTTTCTGTTGAACCTCAGGCCTCCGCAAAGTACTGGCCAAGAAGCACAAGTCCACTCCATCTAAGAAAGTGTATAAGACTCGCGTTGAATAAGTGACTTCCAGTGAACTAGTGGAAAGCTAATCAACGAAACATCCCGAGAAGCACTTTGTTTGATAGGCTCATCTGCTATTTGGTAACCCTGACAGTCAGTGTGCTCTGGTATCAACATTAGCGTTAACTTCGAATGATTTGCACCGGTCTGACTAATGGTTCAGAATACTTCGGGTATCATGTGCGGGTTGTGTGTCTCGAAAAGGGAGATCTTTAAAAGCTTCCTTCGAGGTCTTATTTTGCACAACTTGTTAAAAAGTATGGCCTGCGGGCGTATCTCTCTATGTCGTGTTACTATTCAACAGATGCTGTTGGCTATTCCTAAAGCAGCCAATGGTTAAGACTGCCATGCAGTTGGGCCTACGCGGCAAGTTTTCATTTAAATCTTTTCTACTCATGTAGCCCCATTAGAGTTGACATCGAATGTTTCGCCATCTCATATAAAGATTTCAAATAAGAGTAGGTTGGCGACAAATGTAATAAAATTGTTTTCACATTTCGTACAAAGGTGGCAAGTCTGGCTTAAACGTTTAATGATTGCAATTGCAGCTCTGTGGAAAAAGAAGCCAGGAAAACCCATCAGCAAAAACCAGTAAGTAAACACAACATCTTTACGCGATTTGAACGTACAACACAGTCCCTCGTAATCTTTATCAATAACCTAGAGTCCTGAGGGCCAGTTTGGTTTCTAGTCCTCATCTTTTAGCAATCTACAATTCTCAAAGAAACTAGGGAAAGGTACTGCCAGCGTTAGCAAATGTACATTTATCGAGGATGGTAATGCCCCAATTTTGTTTTGTATAAAAATTGTATACCTGTTAATATCAATTGCATGCCAGTGAAAATTGTAATCTCAGTAATTGTCCGCATATAATGAGAACTGCAGGTTATTGAACTTTAGTGTCCGACCGAACGCACTTTTTGAGACCGAACCCGAACCCGAACTTCGGTAAATTTTGACAAGTTCGGCCGAACCCGAACTTTTTGTTAATAAATCTGAACAATTGTACTTTTTTTGATGTATTTATTTAAAACAAAATAAAATTTCGGGAAATTATTAGATTTACACTTTTGGAAAGATGCAACATGAAAAGATAAATTGCACTTTATAATAGTCAAAACAATTTTATAGTTAACTAGCTTAACCCGGTGCGCTTCGCTACACTGCTTTAACCACTTCTTCAGTTGAGAGATATTTAATATATGCGTCCTATGGAATGTTTTTTCCCCTGCGCATTCCCGCTTTATTTTTATTTTCAAAAGTGTAGTATACCATAGGAGTGACTTCTACTAAGTTTGAACATTCTTACTTTAACAGTTCTTAAGATATGCGATATTTAACATTGGCGTCCTATGGGGGTTTCGATTTTGGGGCTCAGATGATCCTACTACCAAAAGTTCAACAAATTGCTTGCAGCGGCTCTTATTAATAATGCTA
The DNA here is from genome assembly GCA_930367215.1 of Pollenia angustigena. Classification (NCBI taxonomy): domain Eukaryota; kingdom Metazoa; phylum Arthropoda; class Insecta; order Diptera; family Polleniidae; genus Pollenia; species Pollenia angustigena. The sequence goes on from OV884058.1 coordinate 49,411,550, forward strand.
TCTATGAGTGGTACTGCTCCTCCTCTGGCTACCCCGCCCATTTCTATATTGACATTTATAGTTTACCATAATAGAAGCTTTAACCACGTTTGAAGACTCTGCCTTCAATAGTTCTTAAGTTGAGCGATATTGAATATATGCATCCTATGGAAGATATTTCCCCCTGCGCATACCCGCTTTATTTCTGTTTTCAAAAGTGTAGTATACCATAACTGTGACTTCTACAAAGTTTGAACATTCTTACTATAACAGTTTTTAAGATATCCGATATTAAACATTGGCATCCTATTGGGGGTAATACTTCCCCCGCTGCTATTTTGCTTCAATTTTGGGGCTCAGAAGATCCTACTACCAAAAGTTCAACAAATTGCTTGCAGCGGCTCTTCATTACATTTCTATCTATGAGGAGAACTGCTCCTCCTCTGTCTACCCCGCCCATTACTATATTGAAATTTAAAGTTTGCCATAATAGTAGTTTTAACTACGTTTGAAGACCCTCCCTTTAATAGTTCTTCAGTTGAGCGATATTTAATGTATGGATCCTATGGGAGGTATTTCCCCCCCTGCGCCTATCCGCTTTATTTTTATTTTCAATAGTGTAGTATACCATATGAGTGACTTCTACAAAGTTTGAACATTCTCACTATAACAGTTCTTAAGATATGCGATATTAAACATTGGCGTCCTATGGGGAAAACCACTTCCCCCGCTGCTACTTTATTTCAATTTTGGGACTCAGAAGATCCTACTACCAAAATTTCAACAAAATGCGTGCAGTGGCTCTTATTAATATTTCTATCTATGAGGGGTACTGCTCCTCCCCTGTCTCTCCCGCCCATTTTTATATTGAAAATTTATAGTTTACTATAATAGTAGCTTAACCCACGTTTGAAGACTCTCCCTTTAATAGTTCTTCAGTTGAGCGATATTTAATATATGCATCCTATGGGAGGTATTTCCCCCCCTGCGCCTACCCGCTTTATTTTTATTTTCAAAAGTGTAGTATACCATAAGAGTGACTTCTAGAAAGTTTGAACATTCTCACTATAACAGTTCTTAAGATATGCGATGTTAAACATTGGCGTCCTATGGGGGATTCAAATACCCCCGCTGCTATTTTATTTCAATTTCGGGGCTCAGAAGATCCTACTACCAAAAGTTCAACAAAATGCTTGCAGCGACTCTTATTAATATTTCTATCTATGAGGGGAACTGCTCCTCCACTGTCTACCCCGCCCATTACTATATTGAAATTTAAAGTTTGCCATAATAGTGTTTTAACTACGTTTGAAGACTCGCCCTTTAATAGTTCTTCAGTTGAGCGATATTTAATATATGCATCCTATGAGAGGTATTTCCCCCCTGCGCCTTCCCCTATCTATTTTTATTTTCAATAGTGTAGTATACCATATGAGTGACTTTTACAAAGTTTGAACATTCTCACTATAACAGTTCTTAAGATATGCGATATTAAACATTGGCGTCCTATGGGGAAAACCACTTCCCCCGCTGCTACTTTATTTCAATTTCGGGGCTCAGAAGATCATACTACCAAAAGTTGAACAAAATGCGTACAATGGCTCTTATTAATATTTCTATCTATGAGGGGTACTGCTCCTCCCCTGTCTCTCCCGCCCATTTTTATATTGAAATTTATAGTTTACTATAATAGTAGCTTTAACCACGTTTGAAGGCTCTCCCTTTAATAGTTCTTCAGTTGAGCGATATTTAATGTATGCATCCTATGAGAGGTATTTCCCCCCTGCGCCTACCCGCTTTATTTTTATTTTCAAAAGTGTAGTATACCATAAGAGTGACTTCTAGAAAGTTTGAACATTCTCACTATTACAGTTCTTAAGATATGCGATGTTAAACATTGGTGTCCTATGGGGGATTCCAATACCCCCGCTGCTATTTTATTTCAATTTCGGGGCTCAGAAGATCCTACTACAAAAGTTCAGCAAAATGCGTCCAGCGGCTCTTAAGATATGCGATAATTAATATTGGCATTCTATGGGGGGTACCAATTCCCCTGCCCCTATCGAAAAAATAAGTAGCCTATTTTATTTTTAGGGCTGACGTGATGTTACTGTAAAAATTTCAGGAAAATCGGTTCAGTAGTTTCGGAGTCTATAAGCCAACAAACAAACAAACAAACACACATACAAACATTTTTCATTTTTATATATATAGATGATGAAACAGAAATGGGGCTGAACGATGTTTTTCATACAGTTTGACATAAAATTATGCCAGAGAACAGGGCTGTCAGATATTGCGATTTCTCGCCAAACGTGGCGATTTTCAAAATTGTTTGGCGATGGGATTTCCCATTTGGCGACTGGCGACTTTTATGGCGATTTCTGATGTAACTGGCGATTAACTTGGCTATTTTTACCATTTATATTATTTCGGCAATTTTCTTTAACAACTTGTCATTTTTGTTTTCATTACTAATATATAAAAAAACATATTAAGTAAATTTTATATTCAGTCACTATTTAATTATAATAGTATGTAGGTGTACGATCTTATTGACTTGTTTACTTAATTTAAGTTTTTAACTGAATACATATCGCTCATATGCTGCAAGACCATCCATTTCGAGATAAACGCATTTTAAGTTTTTGATTTGCTCTAACTACTTAGAAAAAAGAAGACACATTCTCTTCATACTGGGAAAGTATAAAAGATATAAAGATGAATTTAATACACAATACAAAGAAAAACAAAGCGAACAATTCTGCATCTCTAACTCCAAAATTCCATTTTTTGAGTTATGCCGGTCTTGCAGCAAATGAGCGATATATGATCTCCATTTTATGTTATTAAAATAAAAATAACAGAAACAAAACAAAATTTATTGGCGACTTTTTTGTATTTTTTCTCAGTTTTTGACGATTTTTGACTGAAAAATTATACTAGCGTTATTTGTATGCAAAATTTAATTAAAAAAAAATAAAATTTTACAAAAACTGAACAAAATCGACGTTTGGCGATTTTTGGCGATTTCTGACATCCGGTTTGGCGATGGAGCTCAAAAAAATCTGACAACCCTGCCAGAGAATGCGGTCGAGAAATAAAATCAATTTTATTTTGAGGACGTTTTTTCTAATGCTCTCACATAAATACAATTATTCTCTTAACAATGCTACCATACTTTCATTCAATTTCATACATTTTGTAAACAAAGAAAAATAAGAACAAAAGAAAACGAAAGAAATTAGAGAGCATTTGAAGTTACTGCCGACGTTTTAATTATGGGCTTTAAAATGATTGCCTGAAGTTGAAGACTCAGTTCTGTTTCATCATTTAAAAGATAATTAGTAATTGCTTTTTTTAAGGACAAAAAATAAAAATAAGTTCATGTTTAATACAGTATACATATTAGTACTCAAAATTTAATATTTTAATATTATAATGGCTTAAAAGCAATTTTTCTGCATTTATTCCATGTAGATTATTTCTGTAGTCCGAATAAAGTTGTCCAGTCGCACTAAATAACTGCTCACTAGCAACGCTGGTTGGTGGTGCTGAAAGGTATTTTCTTGTCACAGCCTTTAGATTTATAAATGGACTGGAGTTCCAATATTGAAAAATATCTGTATTTCGGGGACTTAAAGGTTCAGCCAAATACATTTTGGTTTCTTTTTCAACAACATTTTCGTCCTCCTCTTCATGAACTTCTATATGTGGTGTTGTATCATGTTTCTCCCACAAAGACGGTCCTTTTATTAACGGTTTTCTATTTCTTTTTGATTTATCATTTGTGATCTTTTTTACTAGCTTAGACGTTTCCATAACAATCGAATTATCTTTCAAAAAATTATTTATTTCCATTTTAGAATTTTCAATCTGTTTATTTGTTAGGTATTTGGATTTGAACCGAGGGTCTAAAAATGTTGCCACACTCAAAAAGCTTACTTTTTCTATGTGTTGAAATTTCTTAACTAAACGTTCTTCTAACAACTGCTTCAGTTTAATCTGCGATTCGTTTTCGTCTAGCTTGGGCATACGCATTTTGAATAAGGGAATTACTACGGAAATTGATGATGTATCTCCCGAGATATCTAGTGTGGCTTCATAGAAGCATTCTAATAAATTTTAAATTTAATGGCATACAAACACAAAGCTTCCTTTTGTTCTACTAATCTAGCCATCATTAAATAGGTACTGTTCCACCTGGTATCTACATCCTGTATAAGTTGATGTAATGGCAAAGAATATTTTGTCTGCAAATTCCATAATTTTCGGTAACCCCGCGCAGATCTTTTGAAGTGACCAACTATTGATCTGCATTTGCCTTTTAATTCTGTATAACCTGCTAAGCTATCTAGGCTGCTTTGGATGACTAGTTGAAGTGTGTGTGCCAAACAACCAAATGATAAAAAATCACCATGTTTCATAGCGGATTTCATATTCTTCGCATTATCGGAAATTCCCATATGTATTTTAGTTTCAAGCTTTAATTCTTTTATTACATTTTCTAATTTTTCACATATATAAGATCCTATAAAATTTAAGGAAAAATTATATAAAACGCATTAAAAATAGTGAACTAACCTGTATGATCGGATTCCAAGACCGAAGCACTTAGTAAGGAACAGCTTTTCGATTGGTTAGTTCAAATATCTGTCGTGAACGTAACCCATTCCGCCTTCTGTACTTCTTCAAACACTTCAAAGTTGGTTGATTTGCCACAGGCTTCATACAAATTATTTTTTTCTTCTGCTGCTCCGAGACCTCTACATTGTATTTTTTGAATTCGTTGGCGTGTATTTTCTCTAAGTGGCGTTTAATATTGGCGGTAGTTTGTTTGCTTGGTAATGAACTCCCCATTGACATTTTTTTGGCGCAACATTTGCATTTAGTGCTTGCTCCATTTTTTTTTTCAAAAAAACTACAAATTGGATTGGACGACATTTTTATCTGGAACAATGTATACTATAAAGTTTGATTTGTGGTTCACCCAAACCTATAGATTAACTTACCATTCGCAAAATATAAATGGAGAGTATTTTTTGCCAAATAAATTTAACCGTTTTTTTTTTTGTTGTATTTTTTGCGTCTTCTAAGTTAAGCATTTTATTTAGACATCGCTGTATTTTTTCGTACCAATAATCATAAAGAAAAATAGTTGTATTGTTTTCGTATTATTTTCATATACAATGATGCCAAAATATCATTTGAAATTATAATAAATAAGTAATTTCATAAAAAAGTTCGGTGTTCGGTAAAAATTTCGCCGAACACCGAACTTTGGCCGAACATCATTTTTTGCCGAACTCCGTTACCGAACCCGAACGTTCGGTCGGACACTATTGAACTTCCTTGACGCCACTTATTTCGGCGTTCACGATTATTTGCTTTTAGTTCTTCTCAAACCACAGTAAAATTCTAAAACTGGATGCGGTAATAAATACAAAAAATGCCCCCTAAATGAATAAAATGCAATGAATACATAAATATTTTAGTTAATCTCATATTTTGAGTTGTTAAAACTTCTAGCAAATTTTTAGGTTTTAAAGCTGTTTGCAAGTGACTATTTTGTGGTTTATGTTTGAATTTGTTTGATTTCATCTCAAACTCGTAGTTGTTAATGTTGGGCGTTTTCCTTAACTTTAATCGCTTAAAATGCTGTTTTATCATAAGGCAGCAGCAACGGAATTCGTAGCAGTTTTTTGTTTATTGCCTGACTGATCTAAAAATAAATTTTGTTAAAACGTAAACTGAGTACGAGTGCGAACTTAACGCTTTAATACATAAATGTAAAAGAAATATATTGAATGTAGATCAGGTTTTTATTGAAAAAATCATTTAGTTGACTTGTTTTCCCACGTTGAAAATGTCAATTAAATGTATTCATACCTGTGCAATTTCCATAGATATAGATTTATGAATTCGCATTTTTTTTGCGCACACACTCTGTTTTTTTTTTAAATCAGTTTTTGTTTTCGCTTTTTGGCTGTAACTCTTGTAACGTTTTCTGGAATAATTTGTTGTATTTTAAATTTGTTTTTGTTTTCGAAAGATAAAAAAAGTATTTTCTTTTAAATATTATTATTATATTGGTAGCTCATTTGTTTTCAAGAGATACCATAAACCTTAAGATCTACATATATTTCAAATATAGATGATCGAATTGGCAAGCTCCAGGATGGTTTGTGAAATTCCTAAAGTACATTTTTGAACTGAAGCGGGTTTGAAAATTAACCTCGGCTTGGTAATTGTTGCTTTTAAAGTTATAACAAAATGGTATACAAAAACCAAATACATATAAGAAAAAAAGCCAACAAAATATGTACACTATAAACCAGTGTTCGAAAATAAACATTAAATATCGCTCCCTAGAGTTCGGCTCGGTAGATTTGTGAAAAACACAAACGCTAAGAGCTAAAAAAAATAACGTTTCCCTGTTTATCATCTTTCGAACACAAAAATAATACTGTTCTTATCCAACTTAACAAAAAGATGAGAACATTTAATTCCGTTCGGTTTTTTTTTTTAAACCACAAACTTCATTGTGTTCGGTCCAGCTCATTAACGTTCTTTCGTTTCTGTTGTGCGCAGCGCCCTTTTGGCTGGTAAAAACGCCAAACACTTTTCACAAAAACAAAGTGCACATACGAAAAACAAACAAAAAGCCTGCAAAAAAATTTTCAACAAACAAAACATATACACAATACCCACACAAGTTGTTCGTGCTGCGGTCGTTGCTAAAAAATTTTGTTTGTTCATTTCTTTATCAACGTTAAAAAAAAAAAACCACCAATCAAAAACTTTGCTCAAAAATCTAAAAAAGCACATACCTAGGAATAACGAATCTAAATTAGAACATTTAAAAAAAATTTTTTTAAGAAATGCTTTTCTTAAAAGAGAATATTTGAAAGCTAAATCGAAGCTTAAAGAAGCAGTAGTTCTGAACTGTTCCCATAGTAGGAGAGTGTGGTTTCTCTTGCAAGAAGAGAAACTACACAGTTAGTAGTGATGAGTGGTTCACATAAACAGCAGTTTTGAACCCTCTTTCGATAGGGACTTCCAAAACATTTGTCAAATTGTTATTCTGTCTGTTTTCTTCAACAACAACACATGCAAATGATAAAATAGTATCGCGAAAGATGTGTTCTTTTTTTTTTTTGAGCAGTGTTCAGTAAACAATCAACAAACAGTCGTACGGCGACGAATTACAAGATGTGCAACAAACGTCGTGAGAGTGTGCAGAATAGTCCGTTGCAGTTGATTTTGCGTTGTTAACAAGAAGAGGGACTTCGCAGACTACAATTTGGCGAATTTAGCATGTTAGCTGGTTGCGTTGCTTCAGGTCGATGTTTAACAATTGCCTAATTGGATGCGAAAGACACCAACAACATGTGGTTTTAATAGGACGGCACTACGTGTCACACAGCTCATGCCACATTAAATATTTTCCACGAGCTGCTTAAAAGCATTTTGATGTCACATCAGTTCACCAGTTCACGCCGGTCAAAAAGATCTTGTGATAAGACTTTTTCCTGTAAGGTTTTCTTAAGTTACATTTCTATGCGAATAAGCGACTTTCAAAGCCAACATAAGTTAAAATTCAGTCATAAACAAGGCGTCATACAACAGTTTTAATTTCGGATGCGGGCTATCCAGAAAAATTGGTGTGTTTTTAGAAGCCAATTTTAAAAGAAATTTTAAATAGGACATTATTTTTTAGTCACGGTCAGAATCTGGTGTTACACATACTTTATTACGTTAAATTTAAAGGAAGAAAGTGCCTAATGAAAGACCCTTTAATATTCATTAATATCACTGTGGTAGTTGAAAAAACTGACAAGCCGGACACATGGCGTTTTAACATAATTAGGGTAATTCCGCAATAAAATTTCCTTTAAAAAAAGTAAAACTTTTTTCTAAGATACGCAGACGTTTTAGAAAAATAATTTTTTTTTTGGGAAAAAAATAATTTTTTAGCCCCATTTTAAAATTTTTGTTCTTTGATTAATTCATCAAAAATTGGATGCGGATCCACAGATTAGAAATATATTGAAGAAAATGCATAGCTGCCAAGGAATCGCCCCTAGGTTGATAAAATATATGATCGACCTCCATTAGTTTTTTGTTTTAAACATAATCTTAAAACATACTTGCCATATATCTCCGCCCATTAGGGGGCTCCCATACAAATATGGCCGTTAAATGAAATTCTTAAAATTAGCCCCTGCAGCGCCTAGGATGCCCCTAGATGTGACTTACCCCACTTTATTTTTCATCTCAATCATTTATTTCTAACATACCTACCCGCTATCTCCATTCCTTTGATCACTTGTATTCCAGTTTAAGTAAAGGATTAGGGATCTATGGACATGGATCTAGGTATTACAAAAACTAAAAACAATTCAGAATTCCTCATTTTAGCCCGATTTTAGAAATCTTATCAGTGGAATGCACTGGTCCATTTCAACACGTATTGGACAAAGATCTGAAATAGTGCACAACAAATTTTATATTTTCGGATAGATATAAAGATAATTAGAAAAAATCTACTACTATTTCGCAAAAAAGTAGATTTTGAACTTTTTTGTCACTTTTGCCCTTTTTGATTGTAGGTAACGATATGAAATATTACGTAAAACTTTTTTTTTTTTATTGTTACGTGTTCTTGTTTCTTTTACGGTATGGTATAAAAATTATATCAAATTTTGTTTTTTTTTTAACTTTTTAAATTGTCCAGTTAAGCTTCGTACAGACGATGGTCAGATCTTACAATATTGTAAGCAGGCGTTGCCAACAGCAAAATTTTTCTGACAATGGTCCATTGTCAGATGCATTAATTTTGCACATCTGCAAATACAAATGAGCTAACAATGTTCACACAGTTGTAAGACATTTTAGCCAATTTTAATGCAATTTAAGCAACGCTGCTTACCAATATTGTAAGATCTGACCATCGTCTGTACGAAGCTTTAGTTTTAAAAAATCCAGTTGAATTTTTTACATTGTCCAGTTATTTGAATATCGGATTCTGGCAACCCTAACTACAATTGATTGGAATTCTCCCAACATTAATTGTAGTTGTAAGTAGGTTAACACAGCGTTTACATTTGCCAGTACTGGCAAGACTGTAAGCATATACATTAGGGCTACCGTCATTTTTTTTTTCGTATTTTCACTTGGCAAACCCCTAAGAATGATTCCAAATTAGAAAAAAAATATATATAAACAATTTTAGATCGTTTGCATAGTTATTAGTCGTGCCTTGAACCCACAAAGTTTGCTTAAATGCTATTTTTCTCACTATGGGTCGCTTTAATTGTTGATAACTTCCGTAATATTTATTTTAGAGAAAAACCTTATTTACAAATATTCTAGGGCTATATCTTATGAACAATGTTGCTCTGTATTAGTTTTCTTTAACATGAATATTTAATCCAGAAAAAACCAAATTAAAAAATAACACCGACATTTTCAAATATCTTCGCATTCTTTGCCTGGTTATTACACTACGTGACAAATTTTCAACAAAGTCGTGACCAAATGATTCTGACAGCTAATCTTTATGTAAAACTTTCCCCTGAATCCGAATATGAAGTCAGAATTTTCAAAAGTATAACAGTTTTTGAGATATTCCAAAATAACCGTTATTTGTGTTTTTAAAAAAGATGATGTGACTGAAATGCAAATATCTTCAACAATTTTGAACGGACTATGTATTTCTTTCTTTTTATTGAGAGGTTATAAAATTTATGAAATAAGCATGGGTCGTTTGAAGAGATGAGTCATTAAATGGCAGAGTTATAGTGGACAAAACTTCAAACTTCATTACACTGCTTTACAAATTTTTAATTTGGAAAAATTCCAAGAACGCCACATGCCTAGATAAGTGAATTTGGACCTCCTGAACACAAAAAACGCCGTATTTTTTTTTCTATGTACCCTTGTGGAGCCCAACCAAAAAGTCCGGCATATCGTTGGAAAGGTAATTGAATGCCTTTTCCGTCGATATGCTGAAAATTTCTATCTCATATGAAATGGCTGAGTAATGGCACCTCAATATCAAAATTTGCCCATTTTTACGTTTTTTTTCAAAATTTTTAATTTTTATTTCGTTTTTTTTTCTACGTTATAGTAAAGATCTGGGATATTTTATTCTTGAACCAAATAGTTTATTTAATTATTAACATTTTAAGCATAATTTGAAAAAATCGAATGAAAAATAAAGTTTTTATTAAGGATTTTGTGAACGACAATCTAAAAAACGGTAATTAGAAAAAATAAATTACAGCGTTTTTCGTGTTCAGGAGATCCCAATTAACTTATCTAGGCATGTGGCGTTCTTGGTATTTTTCCAAATTAAAAATTTGTGAAGCAGTGTAATGTAGTCCGTTCAAAATTGTTGAAGATATTTGCATTTCAGTCACATCATCTTTTTTAAAAACACAAATAACGGTTATTTTGGAATATCTCAAAAACTGTTATACTTTTGAAAATTCTGACTTCATATTCGGATTCAGGGGAAAGTTTTGTTCATAAGATATAGCCCTAGAATATTTGTAAATAAGGTTTTTCTCTAAAATAAATATTACGGAAGTTATCAACAATTAAAGCGACCCATAGTGAGAAAAATAGCATTTTAGCAAACTTTGTGGGCTCAAGGCACGGCTAATAACTATGCAAACGATCTAACATTTTTTATATATATTTTTTTTCTAATTTGGAATCATTTTCAGGGGTTTCCCAAGTGAAAATACGAAAAAAAAAATTGCTCATATAACTTGCGGTCACACTAATATACATATTAGTTGGCAAAACAATGCAAAAACAAAATAGCTTTAAAAGTGTTTATGTATTAGTGAAAAAGTTTGAATGAATTGCTACTGTCTTGCCAGTACTGGCAAATGTAAACGCTATGTAAGAACCAACTGAAAACAAAAACAAATTTCAAAATCATATGTTTTGCAACCTCCTCCATTTTCGAAATAACGGTATGTCTCGAAAACCAGAGCTAATCTAAAAAAATCGGCTAGCAGCCCTGGATTCAGCGTACCCGAATTAGGTTAAAACGCCAGGTGCCCAGCTTGTCTCAAAAAAAGTGTAAATTTCTTGCACAGTGTATTTAATGTAGTCGTTGCATTTGAGTTTTTTTTTTAGATATATAATTTAATTTTACGTTTAGAAAAAAACTTTGTGCCGATCTTATCATTTTAAAGATTATTATTTTTATTTTATTAATCAATGCAATGCAATTTAAAATGTTCTCATACATATTTTTCAGCTCCAAAACATAAAAGAATCATTTTAAACAAATCTCAAGGTTTTGTTTTTCAAAAGCATAAAAAGCTTTATGTATGAATTATTCTGAAATAAACCCTGCTTTTAAGTCATTGATTTTCACATTAAACAAAATGTGTTGGCTGATAAAACAAATATATTAGAGGAGTTCAGTGTTTGTTTCCAATAGTCTTACGAAAGTTAAACGCAAACTATCATATCTCTCAGATTAAATCAATAACGTACTACACAGAGTTTCCGTTAGATTTCATAAAAGACCTCTGACATTTCCTCTTTCGCAAGACATTTTGCACCAAACACTGAACACCGCTTATTCTTATACACGTTTTCTTCAATTCAAAGTAAATGGTTGTTGTTTGTTGTTGAAATATTTTGTTTATCAAAATCCATTTAATTAAAAGCATTTTATGTTCTTGTCGTATTCATTCATTTAAAGATTAAGAAAATCTTAAAAATCTATGAATGAATATCGATGAATAAAAAAAAAAATCATAGAGTTTGAATACGGAGCAAAAAATTTTATGGCAATGACCACAATTTTCTCAATATTTCAATCAATTATTTGAAATGTGTGTCAACATATGGATTATTTCGTTTACAGTTTATACGCATAAATGTAAATGTTTATAGACATTATGAAAATTAATAAATTTGTTCATGAAACAATTTATTTGATTAAATCGTTAGTTACTTAATGGATACTTCAATTTATAAAAATTCTTATACATTTTAAAGAGAGATAAACTTATCTTTCTCAGGAAATTGACTCGAATACCATTTTGTAAGACTCGATCTTTTATTGAAAATAAATGATATTTATTTAATTAATTTATTTATTTATATTTTAGTTCTGTGGATAAATTGCTAAAGCCTTATACAATTAATTACACCGTGCTAGTTGAAAAAATAGACAAGGCGGTTACATGGCGTTTTAACATAATTCGTGCGTTTTAGCATAATGGTGCTAACCGTTTATTTAGGTGAGCTCTTGTTTTCGATACATACAATTATGGCCGCTCCACTCCTGTCACGGGTTGGCCCAGTATTGCAGTACCGCCGGGATTTCGGCCCAAATTAATAATAAATTTCAAAATTATTATTAATGGGGCTCTCATACAAAATGTTCAATGCAGTCTAGAAATATATTGAAGAAAAAGTCCCATAAATGCCCAGGAGTCGCCCCTAGTGGAATATAATGTATGACCGACCTCAATTAATTTTTTGTCCTTAACATTTTCTCGCTACATACTTGCGCCTTATCACCACTTTTTAGGGGGGCTTCCAAGCAAATATTGCGTTTTATGAAATTTTTAAATTAAATAAAACTTTACGACTTTTTTTCCAAAAAAAAAAAAAAATATGTTTCTAAAATGACTGCGCATATTAAAAAGGAAATTTTATTGCGAAGTTTCGGCATTTTTTTAGTTTTTTCAATAAGCTAAGCGTTTTTGAGTTACGCGAACAAATGTTGTGCCCATCCTCCATTTTCGAAATAATGGTATATCTCGAAATCCAGTGCTAACCTAAAAAAACGGCTACCACCACTGGATTCAGCGTACCCGAATTTGATTTATCATACCGCTGTTACAACTTAGGTCTTTCGGATATTTTCACCGTTATGTTTTTGCAACGCTGGTATTGTACTAGTACCAGGGCTTTCTTGCTTGTTCACTAGAAATGTTGAATCTGTAGCCCGTTTCTGTATTTCTCACATCGTAAAACATTTCGCATGAAACGTGTGAATTGCAACAAAAATAGTGTGAAATGAAACAAAAAATGGGTTTTCTCACACAAGTGTTTCTGTATCTTTTTTTTGCGAGAATTATCTGTCATTTAAAAATTTTCCAGCAATTATTGGAAGGAGAAAAAGTGTTTCTATAACAATATTTTGCGAAAAGTTTCTTTCAAGAACTGTCAAAATAAGTCACATTTGAAATTGGTGGCGAGAAAAACAAAATGTAGATATTTTGAATTTAAAATATGTTTATATACTATTTTTTTTTAAATAAATAAAAAAATAGAAGGAATATAAATGATGAATGCATAATTTATATGATGAAAATAAACAAAAAACAATTGTTATATTTTGTTATTTTAAATATTTTTTAGACTTTTCTTGTTTTGGTTTTAATCAGTGCTGCCAGATAAATTTGTGTCAAAATCGTCAATTTCCTGAGAAAAAAATAAAAAAGATCGTCTTTTTTGTTTTAAAAATCGTGCAATTTAAAATCAATTTAAAAAAAATTTGTTTCGGCTTTTATTAAGAAATAATCAAACAAAAACATAGTTAAAGTACATGGGTATTTAATAATTTCATTAAATTTATATTTATTTTGTTAAGCTGGAGGATTATTTTTTAAAAAATTATTTATTTTCTTTAATCCGATAACAATTTAAAATTTTTAGTTTTCCCTGGAGAAGTTACACAAAGGCATGAGAAAATATAATTTTAAACAAAAAATAAAATAAATATTTTTACAAAAGCAAAAAGAAATCAAGCTTAATAAAATAAACATACATCCTTTTTTAAAATAGATATATACATATTTACAAAAACCGAGATCAAAATGGCAAATTTTTAAATTAAATCAGCTTTGATAACAGTATTATAAATATTCTGGGTTTTTACGGAATTGATAGTGACAACGTTGTTTTATATTTATATCGTATGTAGTCCGAAATAGTATATTATTGAAATTTAACTATATCGGTTTACAAATGGCTGAGATATAAATCTTTTTTTTACCTATTCCTATAATCTTTTTCCTTTTTACCTGAAATAAACTAAGTAGAATACCTGGTAGTTAAAATTAAAAAAAATTGGTTCATAAATAAACGGGTTAAAGACCCAGTAAAATCTTCGCCTACAAAATAATATGTTAAGTAATCAGAAACTCATACATACAATTCTACTGAAAAACTAATGAATTTTACAAGGGTTGTGCCAAAATGAACAAATTCAAAAGTAAGTAATTTTTTTTATCTAAATACATCCAGAAAAAAGTAGTTATCGAAGTTCTTATGGAAGAAAGCTACTAAATAACGAGTGAAAGAAGCTATCCATTTTGAAAAAGTTTTTACTGGGAGACAAACAAATTTCTTTCTTGCCGGAATAATGGTTTAGGCACAAAAGTGTACATATAAGATAAGAATATCAATCATATATATATATATATATATATATATATATATATATATATATATATATATATATATATATATATGTCCTTTATTTATCTAAATATAAATAGAATTACATTTCTGAACACCATAAATACATAAATAAAGTTCAGTGTGAACATAGGGCGTCAACAAATTCTCTCCATCTGATTCTATCTCTGGCAATTGTTTTTGTTTGATTCCAGGATACTCGAGCAAGTAAACATTGTTGTTTAAGGCAACGAACCCAGGTGTTACGGGGCCTACCTTGGCGGCGTTGTCCTTGGGGGTTCCAGTCGAGGGCTGTTCTTGCAATTTCTGTTTGTGGTCTTCGCAATATGTGGCCTATCCACGTCCACTTCCGTTTACGAATATCATTGTGTACTGGCAAGGAGTTTGCTCTTTGGAGCAGAGCTTCATTTGAAATACGATCTGGCCAGTGGATGTTAAAGATCTGTCTTAGACATTTGTTGATGAAAGTTTTAATTTTTCTCGTGGTGGCTTGCGTTAAGCTCCATGTGGTGCAGCCGTAAAGTAATACTGACTTCACACTGCAGTTAAAAATGCGGATTTTGGTTTTCCGAGAAATATTATTTCTTCGCCAAATTTTAGATAAAGAAAAGAATGCTACTCGAGCTTTATTAATGCGATCGGTAACGTCAGCATTTGAACCACCATCCTTAGTTATCTTGCTACCAAGATAACAAAAAGCATCCACATCTTCAATACGCTGGTCATTTATTATTAATGGGGTAACGATATCTGTACCTATGCGCATAAGTTTTGTTTTACTTGTGTTAATTTTTTAAACCAACTTTTTTGGCGTTTTCAGACAGACTTGTAAGTTTATCTTCTATATCCGAGAAGCGATGGGCCATTAGACATATGTCATCGGCATAGTCTATGTCATATAGAAAATCAGACAATGACCAACGAATACCGAAAGGTGCATCTCTGTTGGTTTGTTCCAATACGCAATCGAGCAGTAGCAAAAACAACGTTGGAGACAGGACACAGCCTTGACGCACACCTGTGCCTGGAACAAATGACCGGCTCTCATTTCCATTGAAACGTACCCTACATTGAGCGTCCCTATATAGCTCGCGTATCATGATTACTATTTTATCAGGAATTCCCTTGTAGGTCAATGCAGACCACATAGAGTTTCGAGATATAGTGTCGAATGCACGTTCAAAATCGACGAAAAGTAAATAAAGAGGGGTGTTATACTCAGCGGACTGTTCAATTATAATGCGTATATGTATATAAGAAGTATTAAATCTTCAAAATAAGCCAAGTCGGTCCATTACTTTCTCTCGAAATTTTGCTTTTGCCGATACATTTTTTAGGGAAGAGACAAAACAATTTCGAGGACAATTTTCACAATAGGGATAAATATAAAAATTTAACCCTTGTTTTTAAAGATATCTTTTTTTCTAATAAACAAACATATAAAAATATTTACAATTATCTTATTTCGAAGACTAAGTGTAAAACGCAACGCCAACAATTTCATTAAAAGCAAAAACAAAATTAAAAATATTTTATAAATTTTTTGTTGCTTTCTACAGACATTCATATTATTTTTTTTTCAATTTTCAACGCCACAAAATAGAAGTGTTTGAAATTTAAAAATTCAAGATGAATTTCTATAGAAAGTAACAACAAAATTATAAAATATTTTTGATTTTGTTTTTGCTTTCGTCACTTTTTTAGAAAAAATCATCAAAACGTCACTTTGTTAATATCGGAACAAAAAACTCGTCAAATCTGGCAGCCCTGTTTTTATTATATTTATATCTTTTGTTGAGGTTTCGCTTTTATTTGACACTTAATTATTGGAAATATTCCAGTATAAACAGAATTTGTTGTGTCTGTTTTCGCATTCAAATACAGAAACACTTTTATCTCATAAATCGAGAAACGATGGAATTTTTGTTTCACACTTCATGTAAGAAACGAGCTACTGTTATTGGTAATTGTATCATCGACTGTTGGGAAGTTGGAAACTCTGTTACTTGGTGGCCACACGATCAAGTTTTGCCTTTCAATTCCTTTCAATTTGCAATACACTCTCAGTTTTTTACTAACACACTCACACTTTTTAAATTGACCACGAGATGGCTTTAAATTTCACCTTTCCATTTGTTTGGCAATTTACTTTCAATTTAACAGCTGCACTCGTAAAACTGCTCTGAGTGGAGAAGCAGCTCGCGCTTTTTGTCATTATTTCTTCAGGGCAAACAGGTCGTTTTTGTTTGTCTGCTTTTGTTGCGTTTTGCGGTGTCACCCCGCATTGGTTAGTGTTTCGGCTTCGTATAACTGTACCGAGATACAGTTTTTGCGGTATCTGCATTAACTATATGCAATCGTTTTTAACCTCAATTTGAGGTTTTGTTTGGTGGAGAACCATTTATAACTCATGTGACTGGTGGAGAACCAATATAACTCAGACGTTTTACTGGTTGAGTACCAAGAAAAAAACTCAGAAGATTACTGGTGGAGACCAATATACTCTGGAGCGGATTCTGGAAGCTCTCGCCTTCCTATGCGAAGGTTTAGGTCGAACGAGGACTTTGCGGTTGAGGCTCCTAAAATGTGTGTGATACCCTGGCAATATAACTATGATTAGTTCGCCAAAAAAATTTTAGTTTTAAGAAAGCCAAAAAAAAAAAAAAAAAATTTAACAGCTGAGTACACGTTTGTCTCTGTTGTTGTTGACATCTTGGAAGTAAATTGCTTACAAATTGAGTGCAGCCTACGTCACAGCTTTCAATTTATGTAAATTTTGACAAGCAGTATATGTAAAAGACTATCAAGAACAACTTGAACGTGTGGCCGCAGGGTTAGCGGTACATCATTTGCGGGGTTAAAATCAGTTCTTTATTCTGCTGAACGATTCCCTTCTTGCATCTTCTGAATATTATGCTGGGTACACACTATGCAACGCGTTTACGCAATCTAGTGAATTAAATTCATTTTCATTCATTCTAGATTGCATCAACATCAAAACGCTTTGATATTTTGAGGTTGCATTGAAACAGATTGCATGTAGGTTGCATTGTGTGCACCCAGCATTAGTTGCATACAACTCAAAATTTTGGCATTGTCTGAAACTAAAACCTCCAGATAGCCGTTTTTAGAAATATACCCCAATATTCATAAACGTTTACAAAATTTACAGTTAAATTTTAAAAGAAAATTTGTATTGAAGGCTATTATATATAAGTTTTTGTTAAGCTAATTGGGCCTTATGTATTAATGTAAATAAAAAACCTTTTTTTTACATATTTCTCCCAACGTTTCGTCAATTATTTGTTGACATCTTCAGGGGTTGTAATTACTAAGTAGTTTTTCACATTAAATTATACATTGAATGTTACACAGCTTACATAAAACATAAAACATTTAACATATAATTAAATTAAACACACAACTTAAATTAAAATCACAGCTTATCTTTTCTATTTTATTGCAACTATGTTTATCAAATAAAAAAATGTTTTTATTAATACGGCAGATAGACTTTAATAGCTAAATGGTTAATGTTGATAATTGAAAGCGCTATCATGTAAACTCCTACTTTAGCTCATTTTGACTTTGCATCAACCACCTTTAAAAGATAATAATCGTTGTATGGTCCCGCTGCCAATTTCCGTCAATTTTCAGCCATGGGCTAAGCAGTGCTTTTAACGGACTGTTTCTTACTGATGCGCATGCTCCACACGTGCGTATATATCTCTCTATATCCCTGTCGATAAAGCCCCAGTAAACATATCTATGGGCTAAATGCTTCATTTTGGTAACGCCGATGTGAGTAAGATGTAATTCTTTTTACACAAACGTCTGTATAGATGCAGGCACTACCACTCGTTGACCTCTTAATAGAATGTTGGAACCAAGTGAACATATATCGGGTGATTTTTTTAAAGCTATAGGAAAGTTAAAAAAACACATAAAATTCAGAAAAATGCATGAAATCTTTATTTGAATCGATAGTACGGTCCATATAATTTAATGTTTGAATATTATTTCATGCAAATGTAGACCGTGACTGCGCCTCAAATGGTCGATCCGCTTAGTCCAATTTTGGCATACTCTTCCCAACATTTCGGCCGGTATCTCATGAATAAATGCTTCAATGTTGTCTTCCAATGCGTCAATTGAAGCGGGCATGTGTGTATAGACATGAGCTTTAACATAGCCCCACAAAAAATAGTCTAAAGGCTTTAAATAGCACAATCTAGGCGGCCAATTGTACGGTCCCAAACGTGAAATAAAATGTTCACCGAACTCACCTCTCTATAAGTCTATTGTTAAGCGTGCTGTGTGGCACCGTCTTGTTGAAACTACATGTCATGCAATTCAAGCTCTTGCATTTTGGGCAAAAAAAGTTGGATATCATCGCACGGCATCGCTCACCATTTACAGTTACGTTACGATTCGCATCATCTTTGAAGAAGTACGGTCCAATGATGCCACCAGCCCATAAACCGCACCAAACTGTGACTTTTTCTGGATGCTTCTGGCCGATCTTCACGTCAAAATCGACAATTCTGTTTATAAGCGTACCCATTGAGCCAAAAATGAGCTTCGTCGCTGAACAGAAGAAGCGCGCGATGAACTTTCTTAACAGAGCACGCATTTTGATAATAAAATTCAATAATTTGCAAGCTTTGTTCGTTTGTAAGACGATTCATGGTTTTAGCCGAGAATTCAATTAAACGGTTTGAGTGCATAACATCAACTGACCTAGCAGTCATACTTTATTTTCTTTTAAACATGGATATAGCATATAGATACATAGTACAAGTATACAAACTTAAATATAAATAAAAAAAGAGTAAAGTAAATGATCTTACAGTAAATATAATATTACAATTAATATATACTCATAGAAGCAAAGAGAGGTAAATGTGTCCTCAATAAGATGATAGTACATAACATAATATAATGAAATGCATAAACTTAAACAAAAGTAATTTAAATGAGTTTACAACAAATACACAAAGGCAATCTGTACAAGGGAGAGAGATTTGTACATAACAATAGCTAGCATGTGTGTATGTACGTATATTTAAGTAACTACTGATGGAATGCATGAACCGTTAGCCACACAGGGTCATCATAATAAAACAGACAATTGGACAATCCTAAACCATAAATACTACTACATGGTTAAATTATAGACCAAACTGAAGATGTTTGACAGTGAATAAAACACGAAACGTGCGTCAGCTGTTTAAACCAGTGTTGCCTAAAAGATAATAGCTAAAAAATCACCCGATATAATCAATTATCTTCACTATGGAATCTGTCCAGATCCTTTAAATGCAATGACCAAAGCTTATTGATTTTATTTGTCGGTCTTTCAGCATCTCTAAAAAACTTAAAAAATTTAGAGAAACTTGAAAAAAATTCAAAATCAGTAAAATCGAATTGAAAACATTTGTGTTCAGGGGCCAGGCCAAATAACGGTATTCAAAATCAATCGAAATTACAATATATTTTGAATGGGAATTTCGATCGATATCGAATGCCGTAACTTGTCCCCAGGTTTTCTTCTGTGTAAATCTTTATATTGCACTCTCGGATGATAAAGGGGCAGCCAAAACCTTCAGCTTGCCTGGAGCTCAAAGTTGTCAGATCTTAAACAAGAGGTAGAGTTCATAATTAAAACAATGATGAATTAAAAATTGCTACTATGCGTCTGCTTTAAGGAATTGTTTTCATGAAAGTTGTCCGCGATAATCATCAACACATCTCTCTTATGAAGTACATATAAAGCCATCTTAGCGCTAAAATTAAAAAAAAATCACAAAAAGGTTATACTCTCTTAATCGTATCGAATATCTTCATATTCATTACTTTTCATTCAATCTTTTAGACGTTTCTCAAAACAGTGCAAAGTGGTTTTATGCAAAGATTGTTAAAAAGAATAAAGGTAAGTTTTAAAATTTTGTTTTTATTATTTACGTCATTCAGTATGTACACTGTACATATTAACTTAATTTTTTCAACCTGTAGCCATTGTTTTTGAATTTCAAAAGCCACTTAAAACTGGTGTCGAACAGTATGCAGTGCCTGTCTGACTGACTAGAGTTCCTAATATCCAAGACTTTATACAATCCCGGAAAAGCATAACATCGTTCTTTAAATTTTGTTATCAATTATTGCCAATCAGATTGCATTTATTGCAATAAAATCTATGTCATTAGAGTCCATCAAAAGGCGCTCATTTCAACATTTATTTGAAAATTCTTACTATCATTGTCGAATCTCCTAAAATTGTATCACAAAAATATTATAGAAAATAGTATTTTGAAACATTGGCTCAAAATCATGCAATTTTACCCATTTGTATGATTACATTTAGCAAAAATCGTTACATAATACAATTTTTTTAATTTTTTGTCAAAATTAAACGTTTTCCTTTCTTCCTTTCGTTGCTTAGAATTGCATGGTTTTCATACCTTATTTCCTTTCTACGCTTTCAATTATATGAAGCGTGTTTTACGCGACATTACCGCATATTAAAACAATTAGGAAAGTATAGTCGGTCAAGCCCTACCTTTAGACGAAAAAGATGTTATAAAGTTGAGATTCACGTTAAAGTTCTTTTTACCAATTATTGTCTCTATGCGAGATTTGTTTGTCTTCAGGTGATATTAGAAAGGGGTATTAAATGGAACCTTTGGTTAATTTTGGACCTACCAGCAGAACATGTCATGAAATTTTAGCTATCGGTAAAGACATTGTGGCCACATTTTATGTCAATACCAACACTTATAAGGAAGTTGTGGCATTAAAGCTTTTTTTGAAAATAGTTTTAGTCAATTATGGACTGATTCCATTAAAATTTGGTTAAACGTAGGCACTAAAGATTATCAAATTATCTTCAAAACTGCGACCTGCACGTTGCACACAAAGTTACATAGGCAGACAACCAGCCAGCCGGAAGGACGGACATCGTAAGACCATCTTAAAAAGTGATTATGAGTCGATCGTTATACTGAAAGGTATACAAAAAAGCTTCACTATTGTGGTACGGGTATAACAACCAAGAAAGTATTGTCCTGACCATTTGATACCATGCACCATAAAGTGTATGTGGTCCAGCCATAATGCACGATATCAATTGTTAGTCACACCTTAACGTCAATTTTTTTGCCCAACTTAATTAGATATTTCTTTGTTTCAGTGCTTGACAAATTCAAACATAGGGAGGTACACAATTGAGCAGCGCGTTAAGATTATTGAAGCCGTTTATACGAAAATGGGCGTTCAAATCAAAATGCATTTCGTGCACTTCGTGATTTTTTTGGTCCGCATAATCGACCAAATGTGCCCACGATTGGGAGAATTGTGCGCAAATTTCAGCAAACCGGGTCGGTATGAAACATGACAATACCTGTGCATGCTCGTCCAGTTCGTTCTGCGGAAAACATTGATGTTGTTGGCGATAGTCTGGCAGAATAGCCGTCAACCTCGACTTGTCGTGCCCAACAATTGAACATCTCACGAACACCTAGTGGCCAGAAATTGAGGATATGGACCTGGATGATATGTGGTTCCAACGGGCTGATGCCATACAACCAACGAAACAATGGCTCTTTTGCGTGAGAAATTCAATTGCCGTCTTATCTCACGTCGCACATAGGAGTTTTTTGCCAATCTAGCCGGACATTACTTTTTGTTTTAGCTTATATTGCTTCTTAAAAGTTATTGAGTGCCCCTAGATCGATGAAACTTGGCAGAAATATGTGATATTGTCATAGGCAAGTAAACCTCAAAAATAAATAAAATCGGACCAAGGAGGAAAAGGTTCCCCCTAGAAGAACTAATCCAACCTCTGAAAAATGCAATTTTTTTTAAAGTTTTCCCATGCTTTTGTTTGGCAAATGCAACTTTTAACGTCGGCAAAAGTTATAAAACCTAAAATTAGACCCATGAGATCGTAAAATTACACTTTTCACCCCCGCCCCCTTTTGAGGGCGGTTACATAAAATAATATTTAAAAAAAAAATTTTACTATTAAAAGAAATAGATAACTAACGCCTTAATACTATAAAAATAAAATTTTTGAATTTTTATGGGTAGGGTGAGGTATACCTCCAAACCCCCCCCCCTCCCCCTCAACGACCCTGTAAAAAATCTTTTTTTTTTTGCTAATTTCCAAAACATATTAATTTTTAAGATTTTATGTATTTTATAGTATTTAATTTATCTGAAAATAATTAATATATTCGTAATTATAACTTATTTATAATAGTAACAGCAAATTTTATTTAAAATAATAACAACTAATTTATTTAAAATAACTTTTTTTTTGTACTAAGATGATGATGAGTGCCATGGTTCTTCTTCGTCTGCTTCTTCAAAATCCTCTTCTGAATCTGAATTCTCTTCAGAGCCAAGTACAGTTGGAAGCATAAAAGAAATTGTTCTTTCGTAAAGGGTAATGACTTTTTTTTTGAAGTTGGTCTTATACTAGTAATCAGTGGGTCAGAACTGAGCAAAAGTCTATTTATAATATCTTTGTTACACTGAACCTTCGAAAACTTTCTAGCAAAATTCTGCCTGTAAAGCCGAAAATGTTTATTTCGTGCCTCAGACGCTTCTTCTGATAATAGCCCGATAGGCAACAATGCCTCACTCATTACAGTTGCGCCATGTATTATACACTTTTTCCATTTTACTCTCAAAGCTTCAAAATGGTTCTGATAAAAATTTTATGCTATAACCGCAATATATATTTAAAAAAAAAATAAAAACTAGAGCCCAGATTTGATTTTTTATTATATATTATTTTTGTTGTTAATGGTTTTAAAAGTTATGCAAAACAGGTACATTTATTTTGCTTCATAAAATAATGTCATTTAGCGGCCGCACAGGTGGTTAAAATCCGTTACTTACTGTTTCGCACATCCCTTTTTTACGCAGGTAATATTAGTCTTAGATGTAATAATTTATATAAAAAACATCTACGTACAACCAAAACATTTTATGACTGACGAAAGGGTTTTTATTATATGTTCCTATGCAAGATGAGCAAAAACAGAAAAAAGGTGAAATTTTCAAAAAATCATAAAAAAATGGCGCAACAACGCGCAACGTTTTTTTTTTTAATTTTAAAGTAGACATTTCAAATTTTATCGTGATGTATAACATTTTTAAGAACTCAACTGGCTTCACCTTCAAAAACGTTTTAATTTTTTTTTTTTACAAAAAAGTGAACAAAAAAATCGTTTTTTTTAATTTCGAACTAATTTTTTTATCATAATTTTTTATCATAAAACTTCTAATAAAATTTTTCTAAAAATTTTCATAATTAGCTGTTTATATAGTCTTTCACAGAAAAAAAAATCAATGTAAAATCTTAATTCGTTTATCTACAAAAAATATATTGTAAACCTCCCAAAACCGTAAAAAGTCAATGAACATGCATGCAGTTTAATCAACTTTCCTGGTTTTAACAGTGTCCCAAAACCACAAATATCAAGCAAAAGACTTGAAAATTCACTATACGATGCAGAACTTTGTTGTCTGTCGAGCTGCGTACTTAAATTTTTCCATTTCTTAAATTTAATTGTATGCTTAATGTCCGGCTAGATTGGCAAAAAACCCCTATGTGCGTCGTGGCGATGTTAATTGGCCGTCACGATCATGTGATCTGACATCGTTGGACTTCTTTCTTTGGGGATATTTAAAAGAAAAAGTCTACGTCAATAAGCCAAGAACAATTAAAGAGCTTAAGGATGAGATAACTCGGCACGTTAACGACATTGAATTGAACCTCAATTATGTCTCAGAATCATTAAAAAAATGCCATCGGATAAATGTATGCCACCGAAGCCGTGGCGAGCATTTGGAAGATATTTTGTTTCACACATAATTTTCATAGATCCTTCTATAATAATAAAAACTATTAAGATAAACTTTTTGTTTTATTTACTATTATTATCGTGCGTTTGAGGCCCTATGTTCCACTTACACTGATAGAAAAATGCATCTTCATATTGATGATGCCCTAACATCAGAATTGTGACATCAATGTTACTACAAATGGCATCAATGATGCAAAAAGTGACATCAATCCAAAGACTAACGTCTTCGTACAATTTTGTCATTTTTTACGTGTCATCTATTTTATGACTATAGTGACATCAATTCGATGCCACATTTTGTATATTGTTAACATTATTTTCATGATTACAATGTATTTTAAGAAACAAAAATTCCTATATTTTATTTTTTTAAATTATTTAGTTAAATACATCAAATTTTTTAAAGTAGAATGATTATGAAAACCATATGGGGCATGGTGCTGGTGTCTTATTATTGAGAGATCTGCTGTAAACAAAGGTCGTTATTCAACAAACGTGAAAAAAACATATGTAACGGGTAAGTAAATAATAATATTCTCTCACTTTGACTTAAGTCAATTCCAATGACTTTGCTTTAATGACAAACTGTCATTAAATTGATGCTAATGTGTCCCTTCTACGATGTTACTGCGTCATCGCACTGAGGACTTGTTCGTAATTTCTGTGATGCCGATGTGTCATCCCATTGATGACATAATTTCATTTTGAACCTGATGACACTTTCGCCAAGTGATGAAAAGTGTCATGGGGTCAAAAACGAAGACACTTGTCATAGTACTGATGTCAAAATACATCAGCGTTATGACGCCTTTTCTATCAGTGTAGGAACTACGGGAATTTAATAATAATAATAATTATTTGGTTGGACCTCCTTTTACTTACTTACTAACCATGCAAAACAACATTTGTTTTAAGGCTTAGATTTATGTAAAAGTTATATGTGCTGATTTTTATCTAGATATTAACATCTCTATGATATTTTTTGCCTTGGAGTGATTTTAGGGAGGGGTTTTATGTCAGACTTGTGGTTAATTGTGGACACATTAGCACAAAAATGATATAGCAGCTAAAAATACCAGCATTTATAAGAAAGTTATTGCATGGGATCGACTTTCAGCTTGCCGGACGGATATATATCGTTTAATCGATTCAAAATATGATTCTGATTTGATCTGCTTACTGTGTACGAAATTTTTTATGTGTTACACATATTAGCACAAACGCATTATACCCCTCCACTTATGATGGTGTGGGCATAGTAAAGTGTCACTTTTTAAAATCAGCTGATTTTAAAAAATCACCACTTCCGCCTCTTTCAAAAGTAGAAAATAGTAGTTTGCTACGTATAGCTGATTTGTTTTTACTTTTCTTAACAAATGTAGTATGTAAACAGGTAATAAAGTATAGTCGGTCAAGCCCGACCATATGATACCCTACACCACAGTATTTAAAAACACATCATGCTTATGTGTCCATATAAATATAGATTTATCTATGTTTATAAACTTCATGAAAATCGGTTTGAAAGTTTGTGAGAGGCAGAAATTGCCCCCTACCTCCCCTTGTGGTCCTATTTTTGAAAAACTGTATAGCTAATGTGTCCATATAGATATGGATCTATCTATGGTTTAAATTTCATTAAAATCGGTTTGAGAGGCAGAAATTGCCCCTCGTGGTCCTATTTTTTAAAAAATGCATACATTTTGTGTCCATATAGATATGGTTCTATCTAAGTTTTAAATTTCATTGAAATCGGTTTGATAGTTTCTGAGAGGAAGAAATTTCCCCCTATCTTCCTTCGTGGTCCTACGATTCAGCCCATTTTCAATAGGCTTGGTCCTTGTGCCAATCAGAACCTATGACCCAAATTTCATCAAATTATCTCCAAAATTGCCTGTACCTGTACTTTGCGCACAAGGTTACATGGAGAGCCAGCCAGCCAGCCAGCCAGCCTGCCAGCCAGCCGGACGGACATCGTTAGTTCGACTCAGAAAGTGATTTTAAGACGATCGGTATACTTTAAGGTGGATCTAGGACCAATAGTTTAAGGCGTTACACACATCAGCACAAATGCATAATACCCTCTCCACTATTGTGGTGTGGCTATAAAAAGCGTATAACGCCTGGTTATAGCTCCAGCATTATAATGTTAATAACTTGGATTTTTCACGAATGAATACAAAGTTTTGCTTAGTACAATCTAATAATGCAAAAACTTTAATTTAAGTTACAAATTTCGTTAAGAAATTCACTTAATTTCCCATGAATTCTTAAAAGTTTTTTCTCGGGAATTTCTTTATACCGAAAGGAAACCCTGTTCATGACGGTAAATTCAACATTCGATTGATTCAGCCAACCCTTGTTTAACATCAAATCAGTTAATTAATTGCATTTTTTTTATTATTTATTTAGATTTTTTTTGCAGTCGTTTTGCCATTTCAATGTTTGGTTTCTTTATCTCAAAATGTTTCAGTTTATGCCACAAATAATAATAATAATTTGTCGTTTTTTGCATAGTAGATAAACAAACATTTAAAAAATAACTCTACTACTATTCGCATGTAAGACCGTAGTGGATTTGACGATTTGACCTTGGGTATTGAAATTTAAATGTTGAAATTGCAAAAAAAAAAAAATAAATAAATAAAGAAAAATAAAAGCAACTCTTAGTTTTCTTTAATAGTCGAACTCGTATCACCTGAAGCATGAAACCATAATGCGGTAAAAGCACCACAATTATTTACAGTTTATAGATTTTTCTATAATTTGAAATTATTGGTTTCGTTAGGGTGACCAAATGTTGTTAGATTTTGATAAACAATTCTTTACTACATATCTTAACTTTTTTAATAGCAAAATAAGCTTTGTAAAAATCTTTAACGTGATAATTAAATCATGAAGGTTAGACAGCGAGTTCTAAAAATATTTCGAATATCTTTTTATTTTAATGCTTTTAATTTCTATCAATCTTTCTAAAATAATAGGCGGCATGAACATAGAGACCACAAATTTTAGAAAAAAAAGAAAATTTAACCGAGTTTTAATTGGGTTTTATGTGTGAACGGATCATTTGCCAAACAAACCACTTATGACCATTTTCTCATTAGGCGATTACCTTTTTTCCCAACGAAAAACTGCACATTAAAGAAATTTGGTTTCCTCAATGTCTCATTTCTTCGATTTAATCGCAAAGCTAACCGGCACTCATCTGCCAATTATTTATTTCCTTTTATTTGCCGTACAGATAAATTCAATCAGCTGACACCCATCTTTTACATGTATTTTGAGTGGCGTTGCCAGTTGAAAACTTTGTTTTTTGTCGGTATATTGAGTAACCCAAAACCGTTAACGGACAGTTTTTCGGTCCAATAAATTTATGTTGACATTAAGTAACAGACAGTTTGTCGATACATTGAGAAAATGGCCATTAGTTTTTTTAGTGCGCAATATGAAAGTTCATTCGTTTTATCGTTTTTTTATCTATTTTTTTTTACAAAAAATTTAGATAAAAGAACATTTATATACGTTTCCTGGAAGTGAAAATCTCCAGTGGAGAAGGTGTTATGAGTTTGGACTGATGTGTGTGTATTTTGGCGTTGGCATAAAAAGTGACAAACAAATAGCAAAGAAACATTAAACTTACTTTTTTGTATGTGGGTGGTTAAATGTTAAGGGCCGATGTTATTTGAATAAAACACAAATTATTTAGGAAATTACTGTAATTTCTTTTTATTATGATACTATTGCTATGGTTCAATTATGTATGGAACAAAATATCGGCCAAATGGCCGCCGCTACTTCGGCATCAAATTTTCGATGAGCCTCAGAAATAGAGCTTCTATGCCGTTAATGTGCCGAATTATCTCATCTTTAAGCTCTTAAATTGTTGCTGGCTTATCGACGTACACATTTTCTTTCAAACAACCCCAACGGTGTCAAATCACATGATCTTGGCCAATTGACATCGCCACCACGTGAGAAAACACGGCCATTGAATATGTCGCGCAAAAGAGCCATTGTTTTGTTAGCTGTGTGCAGCGTTACCGTTGGTGCCACTAAATTGGCATTTTGCCACTTTTTCGACTGCTTGGGTACTATTTGGCCACTTTTACAAAATGCACCCAAATGTGGTACTTTTTGTGATTCTTGCCACTTTTTTGATACCTTTTCCGTTAGGAAAATATACTTTTTTTCTTTCTGTTTTATTATAACTCCCAGCTTTAATATAAGTAAAACTGTGTTAATATATTAATATCATGCGTGGTTAGCAGAAAATCGGTTGAATAAACTTTCTATTTACCTGTGTTATTTATTATGAATAAGGGGGTAAAGATATCTTGCATATATATATTGTTCGTGAAGCAAAAACGAACTGTTGTGTACCGAAAACTTTTCTAAAATTTGTGTAATTGACATTAAAAATCAAAAATTGTGTAAAGAATTGATTACAAGAATTGATATAAAAAACAAAAAGCTCAATATATTGAAGTATTTAGACCCATTATTTATAGTGTCTAATGAATTTCGAATTAGTTTCAGAGTATAAAGATATTATAACTGACCCAGATGCATTTATACTTGAATTTAAGCTTCTAGAGAGTAAAGTAAATAACGCGAATTATGAACACTTATTTAAAATTTCGAATGCTGAAGATTTTTGGCGTGAAATTGGAAAATTGAAAAATAGATTTGATGCGATTTTGAGCGTGTTTTAACTAAGTTAAAAAAGAAAATACTTGCGAATCCATGCTTTTATCTTTAAATTTGTTAGATACTGGCCTTGAAGATTGGGTTTCAAGTGAAGACACTTTACGAAAGTATGGAAGTCGTTTTAAGAACAATTAATTGTAAAAAAATTTGTATGAACTGACCATTAATAAATAACACAAGACGACATTGAAAACGTTTATTTATCCATTCCAACTGATTCTTATATTTTTTGGAATGCTATAGCCGTATGATCGCAGTTTTCTCCCATCACGTCACATTTATCAGATACAGTTATTTTCGGTTAATTGAGTCCCGTTTAATTGAGTTTCCCGTTTTATTGCACTTAAAATCATGTAACTAAATCATTCAGTTTAACTGTCTTTGTAAAAATACCCGTTTAATTGAGTTCCGTTTAATTGCGTCACCCGCTTAATTATTTCGCAAAATAAGACCGCATTGCGAAAAACAAGAGCAATTTTTTCGGTTAATTGTTTCCGTCCACTTAATGTGTTTCTGCTCCACAAACGTAAAAAATTATTTTGCGGCAAGAAAGATTGTACGATAATCGTTCCTGATTTTTATTTTGTATTAAAAAACCTAAACCATTTTTTTAACTTAATAAATAAAGAAATGAGTTTAATTTTCTATCTACACATGGGTGTTTCGCTTTATTGCACATCTTTTTTTTTTTTTTTTTTTTTTTTACTGTTAGGACCAGCACTCAGGGGATGACCCCTACTAATACATTGCATTGTGTTGGAACTAGGAAAATAGGTTGTGGGAAGGAGGATAGAGGGAGTAGTGTTTGTGAACATTCGATTTGAACTTAATCATGTTGTAAGTGAGAGGGAAGACTTCTGCAGGAAGGTTATTCCACATACGAACTGTGCGGGAAAAAAATGAACTCTCTCTGTAATGCGTTGTACGATTCACCTGCCAATCGACCACATAAGGATGGGCTCTTGAGGAAAAACGTGTATTACGAACAAACGTACGGGTTTCGGGAACCAGATCCCTAATTTCGTCAGAACACATCCCATTGTAGTAACGATAAAACAGACAAATACAACCCACATTGCGACGGTGCTCGAGGGAGTCAATAGAATTGGATACCCTACTGTCACCAATGAGAACCTTCGCCCTCTCCTGCACGCGGTCGAGAAGCTCCAAAATAGACTTTGAAGCACCGGCCCACACATGAGAGTTGTATTCCATACGCGGTCGGATATAGGTGGTATAAATAGTAAGGAGATCAGATGGAGTGAAGTATATCTTACACCGTCTTAGAAAACCGAGGCACTTGAATGCTTCTTTCGACACCTTGAATATATGTTCTGTCCATCGGACATCACATTGTATCCTCATGCCCAGAACATCAAGAGATTCTGATTCCTCAATAATTATACCACCCATATATACAGATGAGGCACCTTGATTTGTCGCGCGTTTATGCGTCAGCACGCAACATTGGGTTTTTTGGGCATTGAAATCGACCCTATTCGCACGACCCCATTCCGAGATTATGTCAAGGTCTCGGCCAAGGGTATCATTCATATTCTGCCTCATAGCAGCGACATCGGATACGCTTGGTCTACATTCGAATGAGAACGAGTTGCAAAGGTTGCTGTCATCTGCAAAAGAGTAGATAGGATTGTAAGTTTGACAAAGGAGGTCGTTTAGAAAGATAAGAAATAGAGTAGGAGAAAGAACGGAGCCTTGCGGCACCCCTGAATGAATCTTGAACTCGTTTGACGAAACCCCATCTATAACAACTCGTATAGTGCGATCTCTGAGAAAACTCGATATAAATCGAGAGAAATTATCACCGACACCAAATGCAGCAAGTTTTGACAAGAGTGCACCATGCCAGACTGTCAAACGCCTTAGAAATATCCAAAGCAATAACCTTTCTTTCGCCAAAATGGTGAATGGAATGGCACCATTTTTCCGATAACAGAGCTAGTAAGTCTCCAGTAGAGCGACCTCTACGAAAGCCATACTGGCGGTCGCTTAGTAGGTAGTTTGATTCTAAATATTTGACAAGATGGTAATTTACCATACTCTCCATAACTTTGGAAAGTGCCGAACAAATTGCAATTGGGCTGTAATTTTCAGGGTTATTAGCGGTTCCCTTTTTAGGAATTGGCGTTACGTTAACAACTTTCCAGCAGACTGGAAATTCCGCGGCACGGTATAAAGTGCTAAAAAGATTTGCTAAGGGACGAGCTAGCGTCGAAGAGCACTGCTTCAAGACCAGTGCAGGTATACCATCCGGCCCAGGAGACTTGTTTATGTCGAGATCCGCAAGAACCCTTTGAACAGCTCAATTAAGCGATTTTCGTTTTAATACATACGTCTATTGTAAAACGATCAATTGTTTTTGGTGTATATAATTAATATACAATGTTTTTTGTTATGTTTTTATACCACTTTAAATTATAATAAATAGAAAAACCGTCAAAAATACATAATGTGGTGTACTTATTTTAATTTAAAAAGATGTGCCCATTTTTTTTTAAATCCTCTTTTTGGTGCCACTTTTTTTGTAGATATCCCCTGTTTTTGGTACTTTTTTAAAATATCCGACGGTAACACTGGCTGTGTGGCAAGTGGCACCGTCCTGTTGAAACCACATATCGTCCACATCCATATCTTCCAATTCTGGCCAATAAGAGTTCGTTATCATCTCACCATAGCGAACACCATTCACAGTAACTGCCTGACCGGTCTCATTTTGGAAAAAATACGGCCCGATGATGCCGCCAGCCCACAAACCGCACCAAACAGTCACTCTTGGTTTTTCGACAATCACTCTTGGATTATCATTCGGCCTTATTCGGCAATTCTATTTATTGACGAATCCACTTAGGGGCCTCATCACTGAAGATGATTTTCTTCGTAAATTGATCATCCACTGTTGACATTTTTTTCCACCATTTATACCATTGACGACGTTCGGAATATTCTTGAGTCAATTGCACCTGGTAAGCGTGTAAATGCAAGTCTTTATGCATAATGTTCATCAACGACAAGCGTGAGAAGTGCAATTGTTGGGCACGACGACGAGTTGAGGTGGACGGCTCTTCAGCCACACTATCGCGAACAGTAGCAACATTGTCTGCAGTATGAGCTGTACGAGCATGCACGGGTGTTTTCACAACTCCTACAGACCCGGTTTGCTCCAATTTTTGCACGATTTTTCCGATTGTAAACACATTTGGGCAATTAAATTGACCAAAAATATCACGAAGTGCACGATATGCATTTTGATTTGAACGCCCATTTTCATAATAAGCCTGAATAACTTTAACGCGTTGCTCGATTGTGTATCTTTCCATTGTAAAAATTGAGTTTGATATTGAGAAATGTCAAATGAAATCCGGAAAAAACTTGAAGTTTAGGTGTGGTTCACATTCAACATCGGCCCTTAAAATAAATCACCGGTTATAAGATCGTATATGTATGTATGTATATAAATTGTTGGTCTTAACGTTATCTTCGTATAAAATATTCATTCAGCACATTTTTAAATTTCATGAAAATTTAGGCCCTACAATGGCCAGCGAAAATATTTGGACTTCTAGGAATCTTTTTAATAATTTCTAGGTTCTATTGACGGAGAATTACTTTATTGGTCTAACTGCGAGCTTAAAGTTTTTTCTTTTTTTGCTATGGATTTTGTGCTAAGTTATCATTATGATTAGGAAGATAAGCTTATGTTGAGCGTTTTTTAGATGTCTACCGGTAATACGATATTGGATAGACTGGAGTCCGATTGCTTAGATTAAATGGTTTAGTAGGACTTTTCTTAAGTTACAATCCAATAATGTACCTATTATCATATTTGTTCATACAAATATATTTTGTAAAGATACATATTTAGTCCAGAAGGGTGAAATGTGTGAAAAAAATACATAAATTGAAAAAAAACAGCTGTTTTTCACACTAATTTCTGTAACTTTTTTTTGCGAGTAAAAGTTGTTTGTCTCTTAAGAAAATTTAGAAAAAAGTGTATCCAAAAATTTTTGTGAGGAAACTTTCCGCTTTGAATTGTCAAATATACTCACAACTAAAATTATGATATCTACTAATTAAAAATATTTCTTCAAAATGCAATGAATAATAACAAGGAAAGGTAAGCTCTTAAGCTAAGATCCCACTATCGGCTCAAATAGCACAATCTGTAACGATTTTTATCGTGCTATATCGGCGCACATTTAAAAACATTGCACAATTTATTCTTGGGTGGTCCCATTATCGTCGCACATTGTGACAATTTGTTTCGGTTCATATCGACCAAAACTCAATTGCGACAATAATCGGTACAATGCGGTCACACTATCGTGCTATTTGGGCAATTTAAATCAAATGTTTTTGTTTATTTACTTGTTGGCAGACATAATTTTACTTTAAAAATTCGCAAAATTCTCCGTCCGAATATTAAATTATGTTTCCTAACAATCTTAAATAATATATTAATATATGTATAATAAAAAATATATTCAATTTCATTCAAACTTACTGCACTTGTTCTTTTTTTTTGTAATTATTGTTTTGTAAACAGTTGTTTACAAACCAGGGATGGCAACATCGATACAACTGCAATGTTTTGGTTAAAGCGAATTGTTTTCTTTCATTTAGTAGTCCAAATGTACTAATTAACGTTTCAATACATAAATAATAGATACAACAAATGTAATTTTGGTACAATTAAGCTCAAAAAAGAAAAATTTTAGTAGCCAGTTTGTGCAATTTAAAAATTTTGTTTTGCCATCCATTGTATCGGCGCTGATTGGCGACTGTGATCGGCACACAAGTGGCCGATAAAAATCGGTACATATTAAACAATTTGATTGCTCCACATTGTGCAAAATAGTGTTCACATTATCGGCGCATCTAGGTTAATTTTGATTGTCCACAGTCAGCACAATTTCGGCACAGATTGTCGCATATTAAAACATTTTGGCCGTTCACACTATCGGCACATGAAATACGCCAAAAATTGGTACATTGCGCCGATAGTGGGATCTTAGCTTAAGAACTTGAGTGATTTTTTCATTGTTAAATTGTTTTGCTTTGATCATTTTAGAAAAATATGCGAATGTCACAAAGCTACTTTGTAAACAAGAGACATTAAAGTCGCATTAAACATTATTTGGTAAAGCCAAATAAGTTTTACTAAATTTTCGCCGTCGTCGATATTTCTAATTTGTGTTCTCAACGTCTGCAATTTAACATCGGCTTTGAGATGAATATTATTACATTTCTTACGTAAAGCTTCGTACAGACGATGGTCAGATCTTACAATATTGTAAGCAGGCGTTGCCAACAGCAATATTTTTCTGACAATGGTTCATTGTCAGATGCATTAATTTTGCACTTCTGCAAATACAAATGAGCTTACAATGTTCACACAGTTGTAAGACATTTTAGCCAATTTTAATGCAATTTAAGCAACGCTGCTTACCAATATTGTAAGATCTGACCATCGTCTGTACGAAGCTTAACGTTGTAATCGCATTTGATATTTTCGACATGGGTTACACAAACGTTTTTTTCTCACAATGGAATATTTTGTTTCACATCTTTTCGATGCAAGATGTTCTCACTAAAAATAAGGCGACAAATTTCCCACTGCAAAATAATACATACATGCATACATGTCGTGTGTTACCTTTCAAACTTTGCTTCTGTAAAAGTCAGATGCAAAGTCATCTGACAAACTTTCAATTAGGGCGTGCTCTATTTTCTTCTGACAAACCATCTGACATCAGAATTCTATGCCGAGAAGAAACCGGCAGCGGTGTCCACTATTGACGGAATCATTAGCCGGCTGAAGTTAATATTTCACAATACCGAGATATGTATGATCATCCCACCATTGAATAGAATTTATGTAAATATATATACAAAAACCGTTTCATTATAATATCCTAAATTGGTATCTTTGAATTAAAAAAAAAAATGTTAAGATGGCTAAATTATTTTATGGCGTATATAAAAATTTTCGTGGCGGCAATTTTATTTTGGTTTTTGCAACAACTATGGGAAAAAACAGAGACAATGTCAGAAGCAAATTACATGTACGTTTATGACCGAATATTATAAACCTTCTGTAAAATATCCATTTTGACAGACATGCACAATAACATGTGACTTGAAAAGTTAAAAAGTCAGATGTAAAAAACATGTCGTCTACATGCACCTTTACGGAACATGGATTCCGTAATTCGCTTAGATAAAGCTTAATCTCGATCGCTAAAATGCCTTAGAGCATACAAAATTAAAAAATTTTAGCGATAACAATTGCGGCGGATTAAATTTTTATGGCATGGCCAAATTTAGCAATGCACGCTGCAGTATTGCATTCATAGCCAAAAACCGCCAAGTCAACTTTTTAGATTTTTTGCGATAGAGATTAAGCTTTAGCGAATTACAGAATACGGCCACTGGTCACCCTGATTTCAACTTTAATGTTTTTAAATTATACTCGTAGTATTTAATGGATTTTTTTGCATGATTTCCAATGAACTTTTTTTGGCGTTTATTTTTTTCAAACAGTTTCCTGTGGATTTCAAAAAAGAAACATGAAATAAAAAGAAACTTCGAAAAACAACAAAGATAAAAGTATTAAAGGAGGGTTCATGAACTTGAGTTTGGGGTTTTTTGTTTTTATCTTTTTACTGTAATTTTTTAATGTTGCCACATCAATCTTTGTTAAAACTTTTTTTTTTTGTTTTGACTGCTTTCAACGTACCACAAATATGCGGGTTAATAAGTTTATTGGGTTAGCCAGTTTTGTTTAAAATGTTTGTATTCTCATTATGACCTTAACTACCACTTTATGGTTTGTTAATCATTTGAAATGGTGTTAAAATTAGTACAAGAAATTATTAATTCTAAAAATGTTGTTAAAAATGTTTGCTTGTTTATAATTTATGTGCAAAATTAAAAGTGTTAAGACCAATGGAAAAAAACTTGTTTAATTTGTCTTAAATGTCAAGTTATTTTTATTAAAGTTTTTTTTTTAAGTCTTTAAAATGTCTGAAGAGTGCATTTGTGTCGTAAATCTTCAGCTTAAAAATGTCTTTATTAATTTTAACATAAATTCTATTTTTACTACCGAATAACAGCAAATTTTAATTAAAAATAAAAGTTTGTTAAAACTCATTCTTAAATGTTGATGATTGCGATAAAAAAAAAAAATTCTGAAGGCAAAGTGCATATCGTCGGGCTTCTTTAAAAACCACGTAAGCGCCAATTTTTCGAAAATTACTTTTTTGGTTTTTATGATGGAAAATAACATTTGCTACCTGAGAATCTTGAAAACTTTGTATGAAAAACAAGTAAGAGTGCTATATTCGGCTTTGATCCCCTTCGCCGACAGTTAAAATATTTAAGGCGTGGGACCAATATGGGATCTTTAAATTAATAATTAATCTATAAAAACACAGACGCCAGTATTAAAATTCGTTGCGGTTTAGACCTTCATGTGGTACATTATTGACCGATAATCACAAAGCTTTATGCATTTATTTCTACTCAGTTAAAGTCAAAAAATTATTAAAAACCTAAATTAGAACAAATTTCGATACAGTAGTAAATTTGTCAAAGCGTTTTATAGTTTGACAGTGGTTTTCTTTTCTTAGAATATATTAACCCTCTAACACTCATTTTAAGGGGTAATTTTTTAACTTCCACACAAAAACGGCACGTTAGAGGGTTAAAATGTTCTAATAATATAAATTGTGCAATCTATGTAAAACGGGTTTTCGAAATATTCAAAAATTTCAAGGTCCGGAATTTCGAAAATCCGTTTTACATACATTTCATGATTTTTTGGTCTTAGAAGATCCCTAGTGAATTTCATTTCGAATTTTGTTGCACTGTGTTATGGATTAATGTTTACGAAATTAAGTAGTATAATTTATATTTAGTTATATAAAATAAATTTCAGCTTTTTGTACCCTCCACCACAATTAGTTGTGAAGAGGGTATATTAAGTTTGTCATTCCGTGTGAAACTTTTTTATTATTCATCTCAGACCCCATAAAGTATATACATTCTGGGTCCTTGAGTAATTCTAAGTCGATTTAGCCATGTCCGTCTGTCTGTCCGTCTGTTGAAAACACGCTCACTTTCGAACAACTCAAAAGAAATGAACAGACTTGGTGCCAAATTGCTTGTAGTTATCCTAAGCAGTTTGGGATTGAAATCCAGCAAAATGGGTTCAGTAGGCCCAGAGCTATGAATCAAAATGTGGAACCACCACCTAAAAAATTGATAATTTTGTTACAAAAAATAACATAAATGCTGGAACAAGGCACGGAATGAGATAAGATTGTGTAAAAATTTGTTTTATTTATTTGACTGGAAATCACGCTGTTAAATTTCGTGAAGATGCGTCCATAATTTACCCTAAGCCCCATATAAACACTACTCCCGGAAAACAGTTTAGTACGCCTAAAACCGTAAAAAATAATGCAATCATAACAAATGTTGGCACGTCACAGTTTTATAGGACTATAAATGATACTGTGAAATTTCGTGAAGATCGGTACATAATTTACCCTAGGCCCCATAGAAACCCTACTCCCGGAAAACAGTTAAGTACAACTAAAACCATAATTAATAACAAATCGTCACAGCTTAAGATAATAATAACATCATACAGATATTACTCCTTAAGCATTCCAACTGTCGTTGGAGGGTATCAAAGATTCGGCACAGACGAATATAGCACTCTTACTTGTTTTTGTTGTGTTCGTCCCACTGTGTTGTTTTTATGGTAATTGACAAGTTGTGCTTTTATATTGTCAAGATTATTTATTAAAAGCTTTCTTGTAATTAATTTTTATTTTTATTTATTAATTTATTTTCGCTTTAACAACAATCGTGTGCCAGTTGAACACTTGTAGGGGTACATTTTAATTCTTCTACCAATTCTATTCTTTAAGATTTACAATAAACGTCTATTAAAAAAATAATTTAATTTGTTAACAATTTAAAAGCAATAAATACTATTAAATAGTCGTCAATAATAACCGCTATCGGCGGCATCATCAGGAGAATTTTTTGTGGAATTTTTGGAGATGATTTTACAAATACAAAAAAAAATCTATTAAATATTTTTTGTATCACAAAAAACTAAGTGGGTGTTGAAATAATAAAGAATTGTTTGTGTATTTTTTTGTTGTCAATAAAGGTCCGGTTGTTGTTTTCATTTAAATTAAATTTATTAAGTATGTTATGCGTTTAATGTCAAGAGAGTCAGTCCTAAACTATACAAACGACATTAATAAGAAAATAAACCAAACTGTCATTTGGACTGTCATTTAGACTAATAAACTCTCTTGAGTTTATCTAGAATTTTATTTTTATTCTTATTATAAAAAATATGTAAGTAAATTAAAGAACTAATCTACATATGTAAAAATTTAATAAAATACAGTACAACCTCTATAGTCCGGACAATCGCCAGTCTGGTCTGGCCAGTAAACCGGACAAGTCAAAATCCCGGACAGTTAAGAGAATTATAATAAATAGTAAATTGAAGAACTAATTTGTGTAAAAATAAATAAAAAACAGTACAACCTCAACAAGCAAGTCAATATTTCAGGCAGTTAAGAGATTTTTCCTCTATAGTTCAGACAAGCTTTTATTTTCTTAGTAACACTTCCAACTACAACATTGGTATATAGTGTCGTGTACTTGGATTCAGGTGGAAAAATAATAAGATATACATACATAGATTTATTTTTGTGACGTGCGCAAATGCTTTCAGATCTCATTAGCTGACGCTTCTCGTAATAGTTAAGTCAGAAAAATCCAGATAAAAACGCTGACTTCCTGTTTAATTTAAATCTATAAAAAACAGATTGGATGTCAGTTTTTGTGTTTGAAGACTGGATAAGAATGTGTTTCTCAAAAATTGTAAGCCATTTCTGACTAGTGCAATCTTTTTGGTGTTGGACAATTTTAACAGATGAAGAAAATATCTCTGTTTATTGTTTTAAAGTTTAAATATACAAAATGCAGTTTTTTTTACTGGAAAAATATTAACAATTTTGTCTGTTCTTAGCCCTGACGTTTATTTCTGACCTTCAGAAATAGTAACTTGGGCGTGCGGCGAACGTGAATACGCTTTCGATTTCCCTAAATATTAAGATATAGTTCAATCAATATCTGCAAATCAAAATATTGAAAACCCAGATAGTTCTTTGGAGGAATGCGATTATGTTAAAAACAAACAAACTGTCATTTGGACTGTCATTTAGACTAATAAACTCTCTTGAGTTTATCTAGAATTTTATTTTTATTCTTATTATAAAAAATATGTAAGTAAATTAAAGAACTAATCTACATATGTAAAAATTTAATAAAATACAGTACAACCTCTATAGTCCGGACAATCGCCAGTCTGGTCTGGCCAGTAAACCGGACAAGTCAAAATCCCGGACAGTTAAGAGAATTATAATAAATAGTAAATTGAAGAACTAATTTGTGTAAAAATAAATAAAAAACAGTACAACCTCAACAAGCAAGTCAATATTTCAGGCAGTTAAGAGATTTTTCCTCTATAGTTCAGACAAGCTTTTATTTTCTTAGTAACACTTCCAACTACAACATTGGTATATAGTGTCGAGTACTTGGATTCAGGTGGAAAAATAATAAGATATACATACATAGATTTATTTTTGTGACGTGCGCAAATACTTTCAGATCTCATTAGCTGACGCTTCTCGTAATAGTTAAGTCAGAAAAATCCAGATAAAAACGCTGACTTCCTGTTTAATTTAAATCTATAAAAAAAAGATTGGATGTCAGTTTTTGTGTTTGAAGACTGGATAAGAATGTGTTTCTCAAAAATTGTAAGCCATTTCTGACTAGTGCAATCTTTTTGGTGTTGGACAATTTTAACAGATGAAGAAAATATCTCTGTATATTGTTTTAAAGTTTAAATATACAAAATGCAGTTTTTTTTTACTTGACTCAGCATGGAAAAATATTAACAATTTTGTCTGTTCTTAGCCCTGACGTTTATTTCTGACCTTCTGAAATAGTAACTTGGGCGGCGAACGTGAATACGCTTTCGATTTCTCTAATTATTAAGATATAGTTCAATCAATATCTGCAAAGCAAAATATTGAAAACCCAGATAGTTCTTCGGAGGAATGCGAGTATGTTAAAAACAAAGTTTCAAAATAAAAAGCAAGTAAAATTTTTTCAAGAGTTATTTTGTGGTCCTGACAAAAAAAAAGCGACAAAAACGTATATTTTATTTTCAAAGGAATTAAAAAAAAAAAAACAGAGAAATCGCATGACGATATGGGCAAATCCTGCGTGACGAACGCTACATTCGCACGCATTTTCTGATTGAAATAAAAACATTTTTTGGTCTTTTAATAAAGATAGCTTCAACTTATATATAGTATTTAGTGACATTAATATGTACTTACGAATGGCATATATCATAATTTCTTAGCAAGTATTTGTTGCGAAATAATTGAGCCCAAAGTTTTGCGACGCACGCTACAAAAAGTGAAAGTAACTCAAGGTTGAAGTGCGTTTTCCTAATTTTTAGCTAACTTGGCATGATAAGGTTGACAAAATCTTATTCCTAAAAGAAAGATGACTATAAGAGAATTCTAAGCGCACTAATTCGCAGCCAAAAAATGTTGTGGTTTTTTTACAAAAGCTGTGAACCCTTTGTGACGCACGCTACATAACACACGCTACAGTTCTTCCAGTAGTATTTTATTATTATATTTGATTTATCTTAACAAAACAAATTATATTTTTATGAATTGCATTTCTTAAACTAATTTCTTAGCTAATGAATATCAACTTTTTTTTAACGAAATTTATATTTTGATAAGCACTTACAGCAGCTACTTTAAGCACAAAAATCACCTAAAATAATGCTTAATTCACGTATAACATTAAGAAATCAGCAGTGGGGAAGGATTTGGTAAAAATTATTGCATTAATAATCATTGAAATACTTTTTTTTTTTAATATAAAAATAAAATTATACATCTAGTCTTATATTCCACTAAAAAAAATTAATTTGAAAAATTTTTGGTTGGTGGACTGTTTCTGGGATTCGCCCATATGTGTTTTAAACATGTTTAGCATGTAAAAATTTTGTATCGTCGCAGGAATCAAAGAACGCTGTAACTAACAAAAAATCGAAAATACGTTTTTTTGCATAATTTTTATCAGAAAGAAATACTGCGTAGATTGGTCCCGGCCATATTTGTATGATGAAAAAAAAAAAATAAAAGACTTGAGTTGTATAGTTTTTGTGATATGAGCTTTTTTCTACTTTCTTTCATACAGGTTTTTTGGCTCTGACGAACATATTATGTTTTGTCAGTTACAGCGTTCTTTAATTCCTGCGACGATATGTTTCCTGTAAATTAATTAAATGTCGATGAATTCGTAAGAGAATTTATTTTCCTTTTTGTTGCTTAAATAAAGATTGTTTTAAATATATACTTAGATAACAAAATGCTTTTTAACTGTAGTCCACACGAATCAGTAATTCAGAAAACGACAGAAAACACAACTGTCCGAGCTAGCAAGGTTATGCTGTATGTCGATTTATTTCTTAGTCTGAGTTCATACGGCTCATGTCTTATTGACAAGATTCTTCATTTTTCTTCTTTGAACATGAATTGGCGTTCAAATGATTCATGTCATGTTGACGACATGTGCTTTTTTGATATTGAAAACAATAACAAAATTAAACAACGAATGAAAAAGCAAAACGTAAAGACAGTACATGCATCTGTGTACTCGTTTTTTTTCCCCTTTTCGCACTCGCCTATAAAGTAGCAATCTTGTCAATAAGACATGAACCGTATGAACTCAGACTTATACAGAGAACTTTTTATACCCACACCACAATAGTGGGGAGCGCATAATGCGTTTGTGCTGATGTTTGTAACACCTTAAAGTATTGGTCCTAGACCCACCTTTTAGTCCGTCCGTGCAGCTGGCTGGCTGCCCATATAAACCTTGTGCGCAAAGCACAAGTCGCAATCTTGGAGATAATATAATGAAATTTGATACATTTGGTCAAGAGCACCAAGCCTACTGAAAATGGTGAGAATGTCTCTAAATTCTGTGGTGTAGGGTATCATAAGACGGGCTTGACCGACTATATTTTCTTACATGTTTTAAAATCTTTTTGAATTTACAGATTTTAACCTGTTAAAATGCTTCTTTGCTACTTTTGAATTAATTATGTTGAAATTAAGTTAAATAATAAAATAATTATCTTGCTTTTTATAAAAAATTTTATTCTTCTAAATGCAAATTTTGTTCGTGTTTATTTCCTAAATTGTTTTCAGCAAACAAATTCTTGAGTTTTTTTTTCTTTTCAAAATAACAAACACCAATTAATTAAATCAGAGCTGTGCCACATGATGTTGAAAAAAAAAGAAAAAAGTTTATTAACTTATGTCCCGTTTTATAACTTTAAGAAGGCTCATTTTCACAACTTACCGATAGCTTAGGGTTGGATTTTTCCGGCCGTATAAAAAGTATTGCTTTATTTCAACTTTACTTTAACTTATAGTGAGCGATAAGTTTTATGAAAAAAATTTGTTTTTAAAAGTTTATTAAAAGCAATTTGTGTATATTATATTAAAAAAACTCAACAATAAGGTTAAATAAAATATTCAATATAAATTAAAATAAACAAATCTTTTTAAATAAGCAATTTATGATTTCCTTGTGAGGCAAATTTAGATAGTACAGTCTATGTTCAGTTTGTCATTGTTGATCTGAGCCATGTTTTTATTCGACGAAGGGTAGGAAATGACCTCTCGCTCGTAGCATTACTTACGAGCATTGAAACGAAAATTTGAAATATTTTTCTTAGATTTGGGTAGATATCTTCATCACAGTTTATTAAAGCATCTACAGCGTTATCTCATAGATTTTAGATAATTTCCATGTTTGCTGCCAATGCTACAGTTCAGGCTCAAGTTTAGATGTTAGTAGGTGTTTATCCCGAGTTGTGGTTTTAAAAGTTTTATATCTATATATGACTTGATTACACTTTGAGTAGAAGTTTTGGTATGTTCAATACATTAAAGATATCTTTTGGAAAGGTGTTTTGCGATCTTCTAAAATAAATTCAATAAGAGAATGAAACCTACAACTCGGTAGAAATCTTCAACATTTTGGATGTGATTATTTCGTTCAAATCTTGTTTTTTAGGTTGGAACCTCGATTTGAACGCAAATCACTTTAACTTTTTAATATGTTTATTCCGCAAATAAATTCAAAAGTTCTAAGTGAGTTCCTTAATATAAGGCTCTTGATGAAGTATTACCTTTCCACTCAGATATTTTTTCCAAAGCTTCTACTATATGATGTACACTTGTTGCAAAGTGTAAAGCTGAGTCGTGACGGTCCACCCATCTTGTCTCGCATAATGTAGAGAGTTTGGCTCCCAAATACTTTACTAAGAACGTGTTTTGCCTGATTTACGGGAAATAGCAAGGCGTTTGTTTCGCATTTGTCGCGGTTTCCAGAATTTTTTTACAGCTCCATTTTCTGCTGACATCAAACGACACCCATCAGTTCCAACTCCTATACAATTTTTTAGGTCAAGACTAAAATTTGTCAAAGTTTTAAGAACTGTTGATGATAGTGCCATCGCATCAATTGACACATCAGCGTCGTTATCAATATCCTGTGAAGGCTCTTCAAATGCTTTTACAACAAAGCCAAAACAATTCTTGCCTAACAACTTTTTGTTGTATGGTGAAATATCTTAAATGTAAGGAAATCTGGCTTTCCCCGACAAATCCGTGCTTTCGTCAAAAATTATCGAATAGAATTTTGATTCATATAACACATTAATATAAACATAAATATTGCAAATACCAAGGCTTTTTATTAATAATTCAACCGCACGCATTTTCAAGTCAAACGTTTACTCTTTGGTTATACATAGATGGCACCTGCTGGGATTGAATGTAGAATAATAAGTATTTGAATACAGTAAACTAGATGTTTCATTGAAAATATCTAATAAATAACTATTAGGATGAAGATTTGGATATTTATT
This sequence comes from Pollenia angustigena, assembly GCA_930367215.1. Lineage (NCBI taxonomy): Eukaryota > Metazoa > Arthropoda > Insecta > Diptera > Polleniidae > Pollenia > Pollenia angustigena. The sequence continues at coordinate 49,455,668 of OV884058.1, forward strand.
GAAAATTTCGTTAGAGATTCAATAAAAAAACAAAAAAAAAACCTTGCTGGGATTTCCAAAAATGTTGTACATTAAAAAAAGATAATATTAATGGGAACTCTTGTATTATCGAAATAAACAAAACCTATTTTTATCCGCGCCTGTATCACATACACATTGGGGATAAAATTGTACAACACGAAAAATTTAACAATAATACTGAAAGTGTATGGGCCGCTTAAGTTAAAAATTTCGGGGCGAAAATTTACACAAATTGGCATGTTGTAGTGCAACGCCTTTCTATGTTTTAAAGGTTTATTTTATTATAACTTTTTTACAATCTTTTTGAGATATTTTGCTTGGTATACGGGATTAAAAGCATTTGTTTCTAAAAAATTCAAGATTTTTTTTATTACGAACACCAGTTCTCTTAATATTTTTGGACATTTAATTAAGTAACTGGTGCCATAAGCAGTTCATTTAGGAAACTAAAAATAAAGGGAAAATTTTATGTTATTTTTTTTAATTACCACAACACAAGTTCACCAAAAGACTAAAATACTCTACTCACCCCTTTCGCACAACACATGATGTCATTTTAAATTGAGCTTAAAGCCGATTCTTGCAATTTTCGTCATTAAGCACGTATTTAACACTTAAGCAGTAATAGCGGGTTTTTGTTTTTCTCTTTTGGAACTTCATTCTGTAGTTTTAACAAATGAGCGGATAATTTTAGGGTGTCACAGCCTTTAAAAAAAAATTCAAGCTTCACTTTAATTTGAAAAAAAAAAATAAAATTAAGAATATTTATTATGCTGGATTGATGTAGTTTTTGGAAGTTTTATATCTACAGTGTTGGAAAATAATAATAGGGTCACATAAAATTTGTTTATAGTTTCAAAAATGATTTAGAAATAAAGATGAAATGTAAACATATTAAGGCCCGTTTTCTCAACATAATTGCCGAAAATTTTATGAAAAATCTTCTTTATTTATAAATATATACTTATATTTACTTTCTGCTATCGTAACCTAATAGTTTTTTTAATATCTTCCACAGGGTCCTTTAATTTTATTTACTTCTTCGCATCTCCGCTTAATTTAATTCACGAGATTAGCGCGGGTGTCCGGGGAAATTAAGTGCCAAGTTTCTTGAAAGTTTTGACATATTTTATACGAAATTTTCTACGACTTGATATTTGCAAGGAAATATCGTACCTATTACTTTTTTCCGACCCTGTACAAATATTTATGTGAACACATATTATAATATGTACATATGTACATAAGCGTGGCCGTTAGTTGCATGGAGAACTTTTGTTTTGTTTTTGGAACGCAAACGGCATCCGCCAACATAAAAACGAATTAGAATACTTTCTTAAAAATAAACAAATTGATGTCATGATGGTTTCTGAAACTTATTTGACCTCAAGAAATACGTTAAAAATCAATGGTTATATACTATATGATACCAAGGACCCTCGAGATAGAGCTTGTGGAGGTTCTGCCATTTTAATAAAAACCCGAGTCAAACACTACCTAATGTGTGATCATCGTGAAGATTATCTCCAAGCAACGAACATTTGCGTTGAGGAATTAAATAGAAACCTAGTAATTTCATCGTTATACTCCCCGCCTAGATTTTCAACATCAGGAAGCCAATATTATAAATATTTTAAATCATTAGGACCGTGCTTCCTAGCCGCTAGCGATTATAACGCTAAACATACCTTCTGGGGGTCGCGGCTTATAACACCAAAGTTGAGTTAAGAGAAATCGAAAAGGCTATTTGTGATTTAAGCCCCAAGAAGGCTCCTGGTTTTGATTAGATCAGCAACCAAATGCTTTTGGAGCTACCCAGCATAGCAAAGAAAATTATTCTTTTAATTTTTAATGCTATTTTACGCCTTGAATACTAGCCTCAAAAGTGGAAGATTTCCTTAGTCACCATGATACCTAAACCAGGAAAGGATCACACAAAAGTTGAGTCCTATAGGCCTTTAAGCTTACTTTCTAATATATCAAAGCTGTTTGAAAAGCTGTTAACGTCAAAATTAACCGCAATTTTAAATGAAAATAGATGTATCCTAACCACCAATTCGGCTATAGAAGAGAACTCAGCACAATTGAGCAAACCCATCTAATAGTAAACGCAATAAGAAAAGCCTTTGAAGAAAGAAAATATTGTTCCGCTCTCTTCATCGATGTTTCTCAAGCTTTTAGTAAAGTCTGACATGAAGGTTTATTTCCTAAATTGAAGCTAAGCTTACCAATAAACACACACAAGCTATTAGAAAGCTACTTAGCCGGTCGAAAGTTTATTATTAAAGAAGGTGATTATTTAAGCTCTCCTCAGCAAATTGACGCTGGAGTCCCTCAGGGAAGCATCCTGGGCCCACTTTTATACTTAATATATACCTCGGATATGCCAACAAACAACTACACCCAAACTTCAACATTTGCTGATGATACAGCTTTTCTAAGCGTGCACGAAAACAGTCAAGAAGCATCTCGATACCTACAGGATCATATATTTCAACTCGAACTATGGTTAAAGCAATGGAGGAAAAAAGTCAATGAGCAAAAATGCCCCCCTATTAAAATCAATAATCTTTGCTAATTTTGAAAAAGCGTGTAAACCGTACTAAGCAGCGTTGCCACGACCAAAAAAAATTTGTTACCAAAATGTAAAAATAAATTAACAAAAAGCGAAAAAAAGTTAGCAACATTTTTTTGTATCAAAAGTACTACTTTATTCGCAATTCAATTTAAAAATATGGCTGAAAAAGAAATTGTGTTTTTTGGATTTTGTAGGCTCATAAACCGCTGGAACGATTTTTTTTAAAGTTTTGACAGTATATTAGGTACCAGTGGTCTGGAAAGAACAATAAATATTCTATATAATATTTAATGGAAGTGGCATCTCCTATACAAATTTAACACTAGTTTTCGTCAATTTTAAAAACTTTATGAGCTAGAGCTTTCCACCTTTTTATATAAGGAGCTCTTACAAGTAAAACTTTTTAAGTCTTGCTGTGCGTTATGGTATCAGAGTACAAAATTATGCTAAACTATACGGTAGATTTTTTATACAGTATAACCCGGTTAATTACCCCACGCTTAAATGCCTTTCACGCTTATTTACCTCGAGTTTTAAATCCCCGTTTTTTTTTCTTCCATTTTTTAAACAAAAATTTACGTTTAATTGCCATACGCTTAATTATCCGATTCGGATAATTGCCTTAAAAATTTAACTCCCAAAACAAAATTATACCTACATTTTATTCGTTTAATTGCCTCAGTACTATTTGACAAAAAGCACAGCAAGTAATGCAACCAAGTTTTACATGTTAATAATTTAAAATATGCACTAAAATTTTTTTTAAAAAATATGCCTAAAAAACAAAATATGGCTTGATTAAAAGCAAAATATTCAACTAATCAATATTTGCATTAAAAGTTATGTTATGAGGTCAAGATTTATATAGAGTTATATTTTTACAATTTACATATGTTTTGTTCTTATGACAATTAAACGTATTAACCCAATTTTATCAAATTATCTTAAAACTGCTACCTTTACTTTTCGCACAAGGTTTACATGGACATACAACCAGCAAGATGGACGGACACGAAAAGATTACTAAAACAAGTGTTTCTGATTCGATCGTTTACTAAACGATGCGTCTAGGTTTCTATGTTATAAGTTGCGAAAAACATTTATCTTCAACAAAAACTTGCTAACTTGCGAAATTAAAGCAACAGAAAATTCATCTGTTAACCAGAATTAAAAGCAATTTTTTTTTTTTGCTTAACATGTATTAAAATATGTTTTAAAAACTTAAAATATGTGTGCAATAAAAATGCAGCAATGGTTAAAATATGGAAATTTTTACAAGCAAATCGATACCAAAATTCATTAAAAGCTCTAAGCGCATAAATATATTGTTTCTGCATTCATTGGTTGCACAAGAAAAACCATTCAATTGCATATTTACGGCTTCAATGAGTAGTAGTAGGATATGACAGGACATCTCAAAAAGCACTACAGAAAAAATTTAAGACAACAAATCCCATTGTTTTTATTGCTATCTCTTAAGATTTAGCTGGTACATGTAAAAATTCCTTTCTTAAATTTTTTCATACATCAAAGTTAAGTTATCTTGTAAATAAATACGTCTAATTACCTCACTAAGGTATTTAAACGAATTCGCTTAATTACCTCAATGAGGTAGTTAAACGTATTCTTATTATTACCTCAACGATGTAGTTAAGCGTATTCGTTTAAATGCTTACCCCGCATAATTACCCAAAAATTTGGCATTTTTGTGGAGGTAATTATCCGTGGAATACTGTATATAGATGCTTTTTTAGCAATTGGAAGTAAAATAATATTAAACGGGATGGTATCGGAAGGGCCTTTGACCTTATCGCCTATCTAGAAAAGTGTTCCAGTTAGACCTATGAAGCATTAAGAGAACAAGAAAATGACCATCTACACTTTGAAGTATATACCTTATATGGTTCAGCTGATAGGCTGTTAAAGTTTAAGCTACTAAAAAATAAATTTTAGGTAGATGAAAAATGTATTGGCTTTAGATGCACAAATACCACACACAATTTTTAAAGGTGAAATAAGCGGAGCAGGTAGTTGTTCTTCCGAAACAAAAATTTGGTTATTTTTGTGGTGAAAAGTAAGCAAAATAGAAAACAAGTACGCCAGTACAGGTCGGAAAAAAGTAACCAATTTTGTTTTAAAGTAACCAAAACGGCAACGCTGGTACTAAGCAGTAAATTTTAATCGATGCTCTACGAACTTCGGAATTAAGTAGCGTTGTTGTAGCGTTAAACGATTCATAATGACTTGCCAAACCGTATTAAACATATATGTCAACATAGTTGACATTCTAAGCTGTCAAATAAAAGCTATCGATATCGAAAGTTATCATGCAGGTAAAACAAAAAAAAAAAATACCCGTTTTAATTATAGTCATATGTTTTTTTTTTTTAATTTTTTTTATCTTTTGTTTTTTTTAAATTATTTTTGTTGAAAATGAAGCTCATATTTATGCAAAAATTATATTTTTGCATGCTCAAGTACAATTTTTGGATCTTCGAATACTTTTACCCTACAGAACATGTTACTTTTGTATAAAATGGTCTGTGTACTTTGATCGTGATTTGGTAATTTATCAATAAATTTAAAACTATTTTAATAAAATTACAAGAGTTCAGAGATGGAAAAGAATTAAATTTGAATTTAATTAAATATATTTGAGAATCATCAGACAAATTTAGACATATGGGCAGGGTTGCCGTTTGAAAAATTTTTATCCGACCAAAATTGTCTGCAAAACCTACCAAAATCCTTTGAAACCGACCAAATTTTTGAAATATTTAAAAACAATTATATCGTCATAAAAATACAAAAGGGCCTATCATAATTTTTAAAAAATTTTCAGAAGCGATACGACTGGGATTGCAAAAACAGTTTTTCAGGAAAGTGTCAATCATGCGTAATGTGTTAACGATATTAACCAGAAAACCCCGTTGTGATAATCACAATAGCTGCCTTTTTATTAAGTTATCTCTCTTTTTCTTAAAATCAAATTTCCTTAACAAAAAAACCTTAAACTCCTTTTGCAATTGATTGTAATGGAGAGATTATGAAGAAAGAGTGTTAACATAATATATTTCTTGCATGTAAAATAAGTATATAAAAATGTCTTTAGAAGTAGAAAATACAGAAAAATATAAAATTTTCCAGTTTCCAGCCCAATTTCCTCAACTAAAACAGCTGAGATATGCTATGAAACCATTCTCTTGTAAGAACAAAGACTTTTTATAATAATAAACAATAAAAGACGATGATAATCAACATTTTATTTTTTTTCATCCTGGTAGATCATTCTGGGGAAATGCCCATGTACACATTCATTTAATAACGCTTATAAAATAGAATTATTCATTGGTCGTATGCAAAAACACATATAAAATATAAATCACAATTTATTAACTTAAATTTGTACAATTTAAAAAAAAAACATTAACTTTATAAGACATAGGCTGAGCTCCAATACATCCTAATACCTTGCAGAGAACGTAAAAAATGTATCAAAGAGTTTAACAATGCATAGTTGGCTTATTGTATACGCGTTAATAACTTGCTCTGTTTTGGAACTCATCCATACTTTCTGCAAGTTCTGCGGTTCTTATACCATTGCCTTTATAAAACTATTACTACGTTTATACGCACCACTTATTCGCAAATAAATATATTGCAAGTAGAGAATATTGCCGCATAAACAGTGAATTAAATTTTTATTTGCGAATAGCTAACTCATGAAAACAATTCCTGATTAACGACACTATTTGCAAATAAGATTTTAAGCATTGCCACACTTTTAACCGTCTTACGTTTTTATTTCGATGTGGCACATTCATATGACAACAAAAGTAAAATTAAATCAATAATGTGCAAATAAATTTAAAAATACACAATAAATTCTGATCTTCTTCATTTAAAAAATAAAAAAGTTTATATACATACAGTGCTACTTAATCAAAAAATTTTCCATCTGGCATCACTTAAAAGTAAGAATTTTCATTAAGAAATAGACATATAAATAAATCGCAAATAATTTTTATTCGCGAATAGGCTACGTATAAACGTAGTATATGTTTCAAAATACAATATCAAAGCATCCCACTGTTCTACGATTGTTACAACATCTTCCTTTAAGAAGTCCATCTTGTATAAGAAACACCTAATACAGAACAGAATTCCTGAAAATCTTTTATTTATGTTATTCTTTGAGGACTATGTGAAAAAACTTTAAATATTACCATAAAGAACCTTAATATTTTTTGCATTGCTAAGTATGATTAACTGCCTGTTCATCTATTTCTGAACGAAGACTTCGTTCGTTTAACTTACATTTAAAACGAAAACAAATTAAAAAATATTGTCTTTGTTTTAGGTGTAATTTAAGCGAACGAAGTCTACGTTCGACATCGATGAATAGGCTATAAGCCTACCAACAGTTCCAGTCATGGCGGACGCGCAGTTTGTTGCCAATCCGATCAAAATTTGTATAGGAATATTGTTTGTTGATAAATAGTTTTTTATAAGAAGGAAAATTAAATTAAATTAGTACGCCTTCAGAGAGATAGAAATTTTACAAAAATAGTATTAACTGAAAATTTTTTATTATCATTATGTTTCGTTTAGAGGGAACTATATATGAAAAGAAAATTTTTTCAAATTCGCCACTTTGTTGTCCAAAATATCAGGCAAAATAAGTGCATATCGTACGTGACATAAAACGGAAGTCATATTTGGATGAATGTAAAAAAATACGAAAAACTGCGAACTGTGGGAGGCTTTCTACTTTTTTTAATTTCATACATTAAACTACATATTTTTTCTTAATAATCCGTAATTGGGAAAAAAATTATTTTTTTGGATGGTTTTATAATGAAAAAAATGTAATATCGTTCGTGACATACCGTACGTGACGGATTTTTCTCTTATAGTATTTACATGGCATGAAATATATTTTTTTGTAAATATATATATGTATATAAAAACTTAAAACAAAGAAGTAAGTAAGTATAGTCTGTAAAGCCCGTCCATATGATACCCTACACTATAATATTAAAAGATTGTAAGATGATTTTGATTGTAATAAAATAAGGTTTGACCAAATTTAAACTAAAAAACAACATAATAAGATGATGCATTAAGTTGCATTTTAGTACTTACAGTATCGTACGTGACGAGTTTTAAAAGCTTATAAAATTTTTATGATACCAATTTAAAAAAAATTCCGATCAATATTTTTCGCAGTAAATATCTTGCTTTGAACTTTTATTTTGAAATACCCACGTGACATTAGAATAGCATCCAAAACAAGCACAAAAATATACCCCTAATCGAACTATAAATTTGTTCTTACTTCATGGATCTTATTCATTGTTGTTGTAACATTAGTTTAAAGTATAATTGAAATGTTGCAGTTACTAAAAATTAACCAATGAGAAAGTGAGTTAAAACTATTATTTTTTGCTTTTTAAAGTTTGGGTTTTTTTTCCTTTCTATCATATATGAAAAATTGTTTCAAGCGTTTTAATTTTTTGAGTCGTGGTTGACATTCTTATGAAAATGCCCATACGTAAGTAATAAAGTATAGTCGATCAAGCCCGACCCTTTATATAACCTACACCAGAGTATTAACAGACAAAACCAACACCACAGTATTTACAGACAAGTCTTCTAGTGTGTCCCTATTTAGGACCCATAAGCAATCATGGACCCGGCAAAACAAAAATATACTATGAGGTTAAAATTCATGTGAAAATTCTTTGTGAATTATCTGGACACATACATCTATATATGCGATTTTTTCGTCTAAAAATGATCTTGGGCGGGAGTTTAAATGGGGCCTATGGTCAACTCTAGACCTATCAGCATAGCATATGATAGTTTTTTTTTCGTATTTTTCATAAATAAAATATGTACAGCCAGTGCCGCACGAAAATGTTCCCCATCGCGATTTCTGTGCATATTTGCATTTTGATAAGTCCTGCGGTATCTCCACCTTAAGTGCAACATCTTTTAAAATATTTTTCGCTTGAGCATTTAAGTGAATTTTAAGTCTTTGAACTTTTTTAAAAAAAGTATAATATACCAAATTTGCCACCATATCCGAAAATATACAAATTATTTTAGGGAATGGAATTAAAATGTATACTCTATTAAAAATAGAAAACATCCCAAGAAAATATGAATTACAACTTTATCTATCATACAGTTCTGGGGCCAAATTACGGCATTCGTTATCGATCGAAATTTCCAATTAAATTGTACTGGTTTGTAGAATGCATTTTATTGAAGCCATAGAAAATTGTGAAAAGATCATCAGAGGTTTTGGTGCGATCATGTTCGTTTATATACAAACCTCATCTATGTTAAGCGGAGTGTTGCCATTTAAGCCATTAAGTGCCCAGATTGAAGTTTTTTATCGTGTTATAGCCTTTTTACACTGATCAACATCTAACATCTACCATCAATTTCCCACCATTTCCGAAGATGTTAACATCTTTCCATAAGAAATACATAGGGCTAAAAAACAACATCTTTCAAAATCTTTAAAAGATGTTCCTATCTCATTTTATTCCACTCTACATCTTTCGATTATTTTAGTGTCATCACTATAAAAGTGTCAATAAGTTCTATTATTATTGTGGCATCACTGACAAAATGGAAGTTGCTTTGAAAGCAGCGTTACCATTTGTCAAGTTTTATATCTTAATGCAATGTTTTTTTGTTAAGTATTTTTTATATTTTTCAACAAATTGAACTTCAAAGACATTTTTGAGTTTTCTTTTTAAATGTTGGCACTTTTGTGAGAAAAAAACGTTTTTAATTTAATAATTTTTTTTTTTTTCAAATATGGTGACATTTTTCTTTGATGGCAGATGTTAGATGTGAGCAATGTGAACGAGTGTTTTACATTTTCTACATCTTTGATGGCAGATGTTAGATGTTGATCAGTGTAAAAACCCTATTAAGCGACACACATTTTTCGATTGGTAACCATAGTTATAAGTATACTTAAATTATTATACTGTTAATGTGCGCAACCATATTATGGTTAAATTAGTCCTCCAAACATATGGTTACTAATAACCAGGGAAACCAGAAATATGCTCTAAAAAAAGTGTTTTATGCGCATTAAATATGCAGTAAAAACTTGAAAATATGCTCTAAAAACTCTTAATAATATGCCCTAAACAAAACCAACATTGAGTTATTCAAAAGAAAAAAAATGTGTTTTTTTGAACAATTTAATAATATTTGCATACAATAAAATATTAAATAAATGTAACTAAAACAAAATAAAGTTTCATTCACAATCAAAAATACATTTTCACTTGGTGTTCATAATAGAGCAACAATTTCTTTTGCAAGCACACACATTTTGCATTAAGAAACCGTTTGCAAATTTTAGCCACAAAAATTTTATGCGTTAATTATTATTTTTTACAACATTATGATAAAATTTTCATTCAAAACTAAGTAAAATTATTTCAAAAGTCAGAAACAATTTCATACAAATTGTTGCTGAAGTTCTAGTTGACTCAACTTTAGTTACATTTTCAAAAAAATTTTAGTAACATTTTTGTTCTAAAAATGAAAGGAAAATATATGAAATACTTTAGGAAGAAAAAAGATAGAAGAAAAAACGAAATTGTTTTTGTTTGATTGTGAACGTGGCTTAACTGCAGCGTTACCGTTATGCGACTAAAGTCGCATTTTTGCCCCTTTTTTAATGCCATGCCACTTTCTTTGCCCCTTTATTTTAAATCCCCTTTTGTATCATTTTGTATTTTTTTGTGCCCCTTTTGCCCCTTTTTGAACTTCCAGTTTTTATAAGATTGTATGTTTTTACTTTACCGCATACAAGTGCATCCGTTAAACGGATTTTTTTTAAATAAGCATTTTAAAACAATAAGTGGTCCAATAGACTGAAAGTTGATACCCGGCAGTCCATGTTGAACTTATTAATAAATATATATAGATGCATATTTTCGGAAATTATATGCTTATATAACAACTAAAGAAACAGCATAGCACTGTAATGCAATAATAAAAATCGTACTACTACTAACTTCTCCTAATAAGAAATATCAGAAGTCTATTACTAAGTCAATTAGTAACCGATTTTGTTAAATTAATAATTGAACGACAAACTTATATAATAACGAACTTATATATTTCCAGCTGTGGTGAAGGGTAAAATTATATGCAACAGTTCATACACGTTAACTTGCAAACAAGAAGTGTTTTTTCACTGTGTATATATACATTCGAACATCTCTATAGTGAAGTTCTATAAAATGAAGCTTTCTATATAATGAACAAATTTAAAAATTATTATAATTTGATCTCCTTACACACAAAAAAAAAATCATAAGTAAAATTACCTAAAAATATGGTATACAATTAACTAAGCGCAAATGAAGCATGGCAGTTTCTTAGTTTCTTGCTAACGATTTTACCAACAGTCGCTCGTTTTAGTGGACAAAAATTTAGCGGCATTTCTGTTAAAATAAATTTGATCATTAAAAGTTAAATAAGCAGCACAAAAGGTTTTGTAGCCTAGCATGTCAAATGCTAAAAGGCCTTACTCCACAAAATAAAGACTAGAGAAAATTAGTATTGTTTGAAAAATGGATTTTCAAAATTTAAAATGCTACAAATAGAAATTTGCCAAACACGCGCAGCTTAGCAATTCATATTTAAGCAATATATAATGGCCTAATTTTGTTATGTATATTTTCCTTTTATCTGGCTGGTAGCTTCGGAAAAAATCATATAAGATTAAAACCCTATACCAATTTTTCATATTTTTTAAAGGAAAATATTTAAATTATAAAAGAACCAAATCATTTTCAAAGAGTTCACAGCTAATTAGATAGTAATATAACAAAATTGAGAAATTTTCGAAAAGTGGAGTTAGGCCTTTTATTTATACATAACAAGAGGCTTATTTTTTGTAACGTTTATGTTTTCCGTGAAAATAACTTAATAAAAATGAAAACGGTCTTATTTTTAAAGTTGCCCCATTTTTTCTCAGAATTCCCCTTTTTGTGACACTTTTATTTTGAAAATCCCCTTTTTGTGCCCCTTTTTGAAAATTTTGAACGGTAACGCTGCTTAACTGAATAAAATCAAAATTTGTACTAAAATTTCTGAGATCATGGAATTATAATTAAAGATTAAAAAAGGCTAAGTCTTATTGGTAATTGTTATTGCAATAAATAACAAAATATTGACTTAAACTTTAAATATTGAATAGACTTTTATACATTGAAAATGTGCGTTCAACGTCGTCTTATGTAATAGGAGCATATTTAAAGATAACGATTTTTGAACATTATATTTAAAAACTTCTTTTGAAGCAGAAGCATTAACTTCTTTAGTAAAATTTTAACATAGACGTTTTACAACATTTAAGCCTTCGTTTTTTGAAATAATTTGTTGAAGTTAAGTTTTAAGGTTATGCTTTGCATTGCAATCCTCCATCTTGTTAATATTTTCAACAGTCTCGTTAATATTGCGTACTGCTCAACAAGTGTGAGACCAGTAGTTTTTAATTTTTTTAATAATTTTTCAATGAAATCAAAAAGAAAAAAATTCTTTGTATGACGTTTGAAAGTTTAAAAAAATATAAAAACGCGTAAAAATAAAAAAAAAATAAGCAATTATCAAAATATGCTTCAAAAAGCTAAAATATGCGCTAAAAACTTAAAAAATGCTGCAAAAATGCACTTTTTACAAAAATATGCAGCAACGGGTAAAATATGCAGAAATATGCACTAACGAATCGATGCCAAAATTCATAAAAAGTTCTAAAACAGATAAATATATTGCTTTTGCCTTCATTGGCCGCACAAGGAAAAACATGCAATTGCATATTTGTGGTTTCCCTGCTAATAACAATTATATATTTACCAATAATAATAGGAAGGTTGTTGTTGAACCATTACATGTTGGTCTTGGAAAAGAGAAAAAGGTTATTGGTAATTTAAAACCGTAGTGTTAGTTAGTTGTTAGTGGTAAAAAAGATGTTGTTATTAAGAACTATAACATGTTCAGAGGCAACTATTTATGGTAGTGGCATCTTGATGGAGGTCTTTGAGTGTGACAATAACATAGTTAAATTACCATTATATATTTTTAATTTTAAAATTTAAAATAGTTTTCTTGTAGGTGACTATAAAGATAAATGTGTTTTTCCTCAACGAATTTTTATTTAACAGTATTTTGGACCAAAATGTGTTAAGGTCATACATCCGATGTTTTTTGTGTCGAATTTTCTGACACAACAATAGCAATCTTGTTCTAACTATAGAAAAAAGAAAAAACACACCAACAAAAAGGATCTATTTAATAAGTAAATTACTTTAAAAAATGGAATCGAGAATACTCCGAATGTTATGGGGTATTTAATTAATTTTGCTGAATTTAAACGAAACAAAGAATACATTTTTATGCTAAATTTCTTGACTTAAAATAATTTTCTTCTAAAAGCAAAAACAATTAACAACATGTGTGACATAATTTAAGAGGAGCATTAAGAACGGGTTTAATAACCATAGACAACAACAACAAAAAGAAACATATGAGAGTCAGACGATAGAGGTCACAATATCTGTCGTTTTCTTCGTATGTTCGCTTGCCTGATTAAGTATTTCCACACATGGAGTAAGTTTTTATAATGGCAACTTAAGATTTTCCCTTTTAACACGACATCAACTCTTGTTTTCACTTTTAGTTTTTCACACAATTTCACACACAAACGAAATTAAAACAACAACAATACAATAACCGCAAATTAATGAAACAGAAAAACCAAACCAACAAAATTCCAACAAATCGTTGTAAATATTTTTTCTTCTCACCTCGTTTATTGATCAAATAACACGCTCTTCACAAATCTTTTTAATCTGTGTAAATACATGTGTCTGTCTGTCTGTCTGTCCAGACTGAATGTTTGTCATTAGTTTTGTTTTTATAAGACATGTGGTGTAAAAAAAGGATGATGATATGATCCGATGTGATCATGAATATAATAATCATTATAATGATTAAAAAAAATAAAAAAAATTCCAAATGTTTATTTAAGCAAAATACTCACTCAATAAATAACGATTTGGACTCCAATCACCTCAACTAGCAACAATTTGTGTGTGTGTGTGTGCGTGTGGCTGTGATTTTGTATCTGTGCGTAAATTTGATATGCGTGTGATATTTTACAAGATCACTTACATACATTCATAGCGAATCAACAACTGTGAGCACAATGCAATAATTATTTATACAATAAAGCTCTTACTCCATCATTTAGGCACACCAAAGTCTTGTATGACGGGGAAGGAATTGTTGCTGGAATGTCATTAGGGATGCCAGTACAGTTTCTAAGATTCGGGATTTTCTTTTGGCGTTTCTATTGGGTTGTTGTTATCACAAACATTCTACCCAGTGTTTGTCTTTGTCTTTCATAAATAAGTAGTGTATGGAAAATCGGATAGATATTTCCGAACACACCAAACCCAAAAACAGCCAAACTCATAGTCAATAAAAATACGCCAATCGGCTGGGTTTTACTGTATGCTTATTTCATTCAGTTGTAGTGTTTCTGTTAACAAACATTATATTTTACCCTGCCTTTACACATGCAAGTAATTATTTGCAAGTAGTGTATACGTATTATCAACGAAAATGTCGAAGACAAAGCCGAAAGTCTTGCAAGTAGCTTGAGTGTTAACACAGTAAATGTGATGTAGTGTTTTTTTATAATGATGAAAATAAAAAAAAAATACATTTCGAAATAAGCGTATTTAAAGTTTTGGATTTGCTCGCACCACTAAGAAAACATAGCGACACATTGTCTTCAAACAAGAAAAGTATAAAAGATATACATATGCATTTTATAAACAATTTAAAGAAGAACATAGCGAACAATTCTGCATCACTAACTCTAAAATAAGATTTTGAATTGAAAAAAATCTTTTGTTGCCTTTACCAGCCAAAAGGGCTCTAAACACAACTGAAACGAACAAACATTAATACGCTGAGGCGAACACAACGAAGTTTTTTTGTTTTTACGAAAAACAGAACGCAATGCAATGTCATCATCTTTATGTTCGTTCAGTTGGATTAGTACAGTATTTTTATTGTGTACGAAGATGACAGAGAAACGTTCTTAAGGTATTTACTAGACAAACACTATTAGCGTTTGTGATTTCATATTTCTACCATAGAGAACACTAAAGTACAGTATACCTTAAATGTTTATTTTCCAACGCCGGTTTATAAATGCTGTTTTGTATCTAGATTCCAAAGGTCTTAGTTGTTAAGATTTTGCCTATTGGAGTGTTTTCAAACCATAAATGATGAAACAGAGTTGAGTCTTCAACTTCAGGCAAAAATTCTAAAGCCCATAATTAAAACGTCGGCATTAACTTCAAATTCTCTCTCATTTCTCGTTTCATTTCTTTCAATTTGTGAAGAGGGTATATAAAGTTTGTCATTCCGTGTGAAACTTTTTTATTATTCATCTCAGACCCCATAAAGTATATATATTCTCGGTCCTTGAGTAATTCTAAGTCGATTTAGCCATGTCCGTCTGTCTGTCCGTCTGTTCAAAACACGCTCACTTTCGAAAAACTCAAAAGAACTAAACAAATTGCTTGTAGTTATACTAAGCAGTTTGGTATTGAAATTCAGCAAAATCCGTTTAGTAGGATCAGAGCTATGAATCAAAATGTGGAACCACCACCTAAAAAAAAAATTGATAATTTTGTTACAAAAACTAACATAAATGGTGGAATAGTACACAGAATGACATACGATTTTGCAAGAATTCGTCTTATTCAACTGAAAATCACGCTGTAAAATTTCGTGAAGATCGGTCCATAATTTACCCTAGGCCCCATATAAACCCTTCTCCCGGAAAACAGTTTAGTACGCCTAAGACCATAATTAATAAGTATGCCTAAAACCGTAAAAAATAACGCTATCATAACAAATTTGGTAAATCAAACTTTTATAGGACAAGAAGTAAGACTATGTAATTTCGTGAAGATCGGTCCATAATTTACCCTAGGCCCCATATAAACCCTACTTTTGGAAAACAGTTAAGTACGCCTAAATTCGTAAAAAATAATGCTCTCATAACAAAATTCGGAACATAAAAGTTTTATAGGACTAGAAATAAGACCGAGAAATTTCGTGAAGATTAGTTCATAATTTACCCTAGGCCCCATATAAACCTTACTCCCGGAAAAGAGCTTAGTTCGCCTAAAAACGTAAAAAATTATGCTATCATAACAAAATTTGGTACATCACAGTTTTATAGAACTAGAAATGACACTGTGAAATTTGGTGAAGATCGGTGCATAACTTACCATAGGCCTCATTTAAAGCCCACTCTGGTAAAATAATTAAATGCGCGGTAAATTTCCTCCAGTTTAGCTTCATAAGGCCAGAAAAAATGTTATGCAATTTTTTGATTTACGGTCCATAATGTACCGTAGATTCCATTTTAGCAGCCTTCTGAAATTCACTGCAAACGCTTAAACTAATTGCACCGCTGTATTGAAATTTATGTCTTTTAATACCAGAAAACGTTCTGCAGAATTTGGGATGATTGGTTCATAGCTTACCATGGCTTTTCTATAATTTGTTCTCCTGAAAATCATTTAAGTTCAGCTTAAACTGATATTCTACTCAAGCTTTTTAAAATTGATTCTGATTGTCGGTCAATAATTTTATATAGGTCTAAACCGCAACAAATTTTAATGCAGATGTCTGTTTTTACAAAGATTATAATAATAAATAGACATCATACAGATATTACTCCTAAAACATTGGAAGTGTCGGTGGAGGGTATCAAAGATTCGGCACAGCCGAATATAGCACTCTAACTTGTTTTTTTTTTGTTCTTAAGTTTCTTTGTTTACAAAAAGTATGAAATTGAATGAAAGTATGGTAGCACTGTTAAGAAAATAAGTGTCTATATGTGAGAGCATTAGAAAAAACGTCCTCAAAATCAGTGTTCGAAAATAAACAGTACATTATTTAACGTTCGGCTCACACACCCAGGAACGATGTCTATTTTTTTAGTGATTGTGTAGACATACACAACCCTTAATACCGTTCGTAACTATTTTCAAAAAGAACCGAACATTATGTAATGTTCGGTTCTTCGTTAAAAAACAGAACAATTGTATTGATACTGTAGACAAACATTATATTTTAATGTTCTATAATGTTTTTTTCGTGTGTGTATTTTGTTTTTGTAAAAAATGTTTTGTTTTTTTTTATCAGAGAAAAGGGACGAACATTAATGAACCGAACCGAACACATTGAAGTTTGTGGATTTTCAAAAAAAATCGAACGGAATTAAATGTTCACATCTTTTGTTGAGTTTGATAAAAACAGTAATATTTTTGTGTTCGAAAGATGACTAACAAGAAAACGTTATTTTTTTTAATGATTTTCTACACAAACACTATTAGCGTTTGTGTTTTCCACAAATCTACCGAACCGAACATTAAAAAGCGATATTTACTGTTTATTTTCGAACACTGCTCAAAATAAAATTGATTTTATTTCACGACCGCATTCTCTGGCAAAATGTTTTGTCAAATTGTACGGATTATATCGTTCAGCCCCAGTTCTGTTTTATCGTTAAAATGAATAAATGGATGTATATATGGATATTTAATATAATAGACCGATAAAAACCATACTTCAGATTAATCACAGTTCTAATAAAATATTTTCGTCGATTTCATATACTTAATTTTCCGTTTATCTAACCAATATACGATTCCGTCAGAATTTATAATTAGTGCCGGTTCACACACGTCAAGTTTGACTCGTCAAGTCTTGAGTTTTTAGGAGAGAGGGGGAAAGATATGGCATTATCTTTTCCCTTCTCTCCTAAAAGCTTAAGACTTGACGAGTCAAACTTGACGTGTGTGAACCGGCACTTACTAAAGGGCTTTTCAATTCAAGGCCTTGGTGTTGCTATTCTCCACCCTGCCCTTTGGTCTGACATACAAGTTGATTTCTCTTCAAGTCGTATAAAATCATAAATAAATCTCGAATTACTTTGTAAATATTTGTGGCGGAAATTAAAGTTATTTTTTCTTTCTTGGTTTAATAAAAATAAAAAATAAACAATTATAGTATAAAATTTAAAATCGCATTACAGTCCCAAGACTTGACATGATCGTACTTATTTAAGGGAGTAGAGTTGTAATGGCTTCATTTGTATTTTTCTACGAGCGTTCGATCTCATGTGTGATCGTTTGCGTTTTCAATAATCATTTACATCAAATCTCTGCTTGGTCGATCATGGCCAGTGATTGGTTGTGGTTTAAATCTTAGATTAGCGGTATTAAAAAAATTAATTTAAAGTTTTATATAAATAGTTATTGCCAACAGTAATGAGATTCTAAATTGTTTAAAATGAGAAAAAAAGCCTACATCCATTGTGTTGTCCATGGATTTTGTTTGTAATAATTTAATATATGTAAATTATTAATATTGACACTTTACAAGTTTTCTTACTGTGTTTTCGTATTTTACCTTTCACGTATGGAAATATTTGTGTAAGTAGGTTTCTTTGAATTGTTTTATTTGATATTTTCTATTTTGATTTTACAAGATCATTCGATAGCGATCTTGTTTTCTGTTTTGCTATTTATTTGCAAGCTTATAAGGAAGTATTTTATCTATGAGTTTGAAGTTTAACAAGACATTGATTGGGTCATTCGACAAAATTAGAGCAATTTTTTTTTGTTTAAAACAGTTTCACGATGGCGACATACAAATTACAATTTTAGAGATACAACAATTTATAAATCAATGGCAGATAAAAAAAATTGACATCATTTAAGATTTGTTGCAAATTGGCAAGAAAACTGTGACGGTTTTTTAAAAAGATACAATATGATCTTTAATACTAAATTATTGTGGGTTTCTAAGGAATGCATGTTCCAAGTAAATTTACAGTTCAGACAAGAAGTGGGAATCTACTTCCATTGAAATGGCTGAAATTTAAAAAATTCTTGGAATATTCAACATTTTTCATTTTTTCGAATTTATTCTATGAAATTTGGCTCATAGAATAAATTCGAAAAATGAAAAATGTTGAATATAATATAAAGTTACCTTCGGAAGGAAATAATTCCCAGTTTCTAATTCTTGGAATATTTAATTATATGGGATCTGCATGAATGTGCCAATTTGAGTTTGTAAGTTACTGCCTGGAGCTTGTAATACCCCTTACTTGGGAGGAAGAACTAGTTAACCTTCACTACAAAGCATTTTTTGGGCAGCAGCACACAAGGAGATCCGCTAGTTTACACAAGTTCATACTACGAGCACAAGCGCATAATAAGCTGTCGACTATTGTAGAGTGGGTATAAATCAGAGAACGGCTTTGTGCGATTGCAAAAAAATTGCAGTAAATGAACACCAACAAATACACTCGTTTGCGGTCATACAATCAAACTTGCGCAACCGCAAACTTTCGCTGCTGGTTTGCAGTCATTCAAATAATGCACATCGTGCTTGTTAGTTATTTCATCGTTTAGCTTTGTTTGTCAAATAAGATGTTTGTGTGTTTAGTCCGACAATGATTGTTTTGGCAAAGAAAAATAAAATACTAACAAAAAAGCCAGAAATCAAGCAATTATTATTATTATATGTAGGCATTTAGCAGTAACTATGTAGTACAAGAAAAAAAAAATTGAAATGAAACTAAACGCACATATGTAGGTACAAATAATTTCCATAGAAACAGAAGTCAAAAAAGCAAACAAAGCACTTTCAATAAAAAACGCACACATAAAAAACCAAATGTGTACGAAACGATGTAAAAATTACCAACGTTGAACTTTGTTTTGCAGGCAAAGAGTGAATGTATATTTGAGCGTATGAATAAATCAAGAAAAATAGTGATTTTGCAGTTCTCTGGTATAAATATCGACACAAATCGATATCAAATCGTTCCCATAATGAAGCGTATTTAGCGGGGTTCTAAATACTTCCGAATGGTGCAGAAACCACGTGGTTACTTTGCCCTCATATACTTATTACCTCCTTAATGGAATATCTTCAACGCAAATGCGAGTTCGTTTCAAATGTTACAATGGGTTTAAAGAAAACCTACACAAGAGTTTTCATAAAATTTACATTCCGCCTGCCGTAATATTAAAATATTATGAGGAGAGCATTAACCAGGAAAATAATTCAGAATTTAAATGAGCACTTACAAAAAAATTTCGATATGTGATAAATTTGAATTAAATTTTAAACAACTTTAAGTATACAGAAAATATCCCTTTGTGTACGACACTGGATCAAATTTGTACTTTTTTACTTACGGCCTATTTCATCAATTCTATTTAAATATCAATTCATGTTTAAAATTTGTTTAACATGTCAAATAAAAATTTTATGAAAAACTATATTTAAATATGAATTGACATTTAAATAGAATTGGTGAAATAGGCCGGCTCAGAATGTACTAATAAAGTGACCTCACAAGCGCAGCTGTTTGGAGTGATTTTCTTCGTGTGTGACGTTTGTCGTCATTTTTTTTTTTATTTACTTTAATAAGGCATTTTGACATTTGCCGTCTTAATTCTAGCAACAAAATGACTGTTGTTTTTTTTATTGTTTCATTGTTGTAATACTGAGGTCACTTTGTTAATACATTTTGGGCCGGCCATTAGTCTCATTATTATTAATTGGTATTTTACAAGATTTTGTTAAACAGTGCTTGTGTTGTTTAAATAACGTTTTATGGGGTTTTCACTTTCAAATTAAAAAAAAAGCAAAATACTTGAATAATAAAATAAAAGCTGACCCACAATATAAAACCTTTCACTGTCTTACTGCACGATATTTCTCAAAATTTATTTAGTTATAAAAAATATTTTCAAATCCCATTAAATTTTACATAAAATTTTAATGAAATTTAAGCATTTTATTATGTTATAAAAAAAATTTCCGATGAGATCGGTTGGAATGAGATTTAAAATTGTACCATAAAATAAAATTATAATAAGCAGACCAATGTCAAGCTAATAATGTTATACGACACCGGCATTCAACAAGCGGATGAATTACGAGTATAAGTTTTTAAAACCAAAACAAATAAGAAAGTTAATTTAACTTCAAACTGTTTAACGCGCAATGTTGCACTACAGTGGGCATCATTATACCCACATCAGAATATTGGAGAGGATATTAGCGGTTGCGTTGTTGTATGTAAGATATACAAATATTGGTTCTAGAATCACCTTTTAGTATAACGAAACACTTTGGGAGTCGATCCAACGATGTCCGTTCGTCTGGCTTGCTGGTTGTCTGCTTATTTGAAGATAATTTGATACGTAGATTTCAACTGTCATAATGACGAAGCCTATTGAAAATGTTGAGAGTCGGTCCATATTTCACATAAACTTTTTATCCGAAATAGCCATAAGCTATCTTATTATATTGGGATTAAAGTTAAATTTGGTCCAAATATATCTAACCATCTTACCAAAGTGTTTTTAGTTCGGTTTATATTTGCCCAAAATACCATTTCCGAAAAAAGCAATTCGTCTTCTAATTTCACTTTTGGTTTATTTCAGCTACAAATACGGGATTGAATCAACTTTATAGTGTTTGAATCAAGTGTATTTTGAGATTGATTCAATCTTCGTTTAACTTTAATCAATCTTATTTATACTTGATTCAATCTTTTTGTATTTGATTCAAGAAAATTCATGCTCACCGTACCATTAATACCGTTTCGGATTGATTTGAGTACGGATGGTTGACTTTTCTTTTGAGTGTATATAAGTTGATATTTAGATAGTATTCGGCACACAAATCTCCTATATGAATCATTACCTCATAGCTTAATTTTATTTTGCCAGGTCCATGGTTGTCTATAAGTTCCAAATATAGTACACTCCTGAAAATTTGTCGTTAGATAGTGCGGTATGTTCTGGTTTGACCCACTATACTTTCTGTTTTTTTTTTATAAAAATTTATTATAAAAAATACAAAACTGTTCAGTTTTTTATATTTTAAAGTTGTTTATATTATTTTAAGGAAGATTTAAACTCGAATGTCTTCCAAAACAAATCCCCTAGTTTTATAAAAGTCAGAAACATTATTCCTTGTAACATGTTACAAGTATATTTATAATCATCATGGTACAAGTATAATTATATTCTAACTTAATTTACTGGGCAATAGTAACGTTAACTGGGGTCTAATCACCGCATGTGATACTATCGTATCGAATAAACTATCGATTTTTTTAAATACGATATACACTGACGTATCGAATGAAAGCTCGATGAATGTAATGTCGAGTTACTCGATATCGAATGCTTTTATTTCAAATTCTATACATTTCATTCGATATCGAGTTTCATGATACCAAAATAAATAATTTCGATAATTTTTACTCGATATCGTATGCGGTGATTAGACCCCTGTTTTCTGGCGGAAATCGAACCCGCAGGCCTCTTACTGCTAGACTAGATCACTATCAAGTAGCATACCGGGGCATTTGTGTGCACAGAAATGTAATAAGTAATTTCCAAAAAAAAAAAAAAAAAAAAAAAATGCTTTTAAATGGCCACAGTATTCCTATGACAGGTTTGTATGGGAGAATATTTAAGAACAACAAAAAAGTCAGTGTTTATAATTAACGTTAAACTAACCTGTTTTTATATGCATTGAATAAAGCGCTTTTTGTGTAAAAAATTTATTGCTTCAAAGTGGGAGATGGTAAGTCAGCTTAAAGACTTGCAATATTTATTGCAGCAATTCTTGTGGTTAGTAGTGAGAGGGGTGCTCAGTTTCATGTTCTCTGCAATTCTGTTTTGTGTTGTTATTCTCACACTTTTTATCTTGAAGTTGGTTGCAGGTGCATTTGTATTTATACAAAAAATATAAAAAGAAAAAGAGAAAAAGAAAAAGAAGATACAAATACAAAAATTGCAAATGTCCAGATTCACTAATGCAATTTCAAAGAAGAATTTTTACAAATTGTAGCAACAAAGTCTGGACGATGACTAAGCGAAACTATTCCAGATCTCCCCTATAAACCTGCTCCGTTATTGTTGGGCTATAACGAATTTGAGTTCTATTATTTTCATGCCATTTTAACGACTTATCTTTATAATTTGTCTTTTTCGACTCAAATTTATATGAAGAGCATAATATTTAGTAAATGTTGAATTCATATTGAAACTAAAGTGAAATAAAGATCCTTTGTTAGCATTTCTTCGAGCTTAAAGAAATTTTCAATATTTCATATAAAATTGCCACCTTCGATGGTGTAGGGTGTTAAAAGTATTTAGGAATTTCAAAACAAATGAGTTTAATTGATTATAAACAAACAGCAGGTATCAGTGGCAATGAAAACGCCATCCGATCTCAAGTAAAACCAGTGAATTCAACATCCTCTTTACAAAAATACATGCAACAAATGTTTTGCTGCATGTGGTAAACATTTGTTGATTAAATATTTAAAACAAACAAAAAAATTGATATCAACCATATTTTCTTCTTAAATTTTGTTGGAAAAAAATATCTTTTATTCGAGACAAATGAGAAAAGCGTGTGTGTATGCGGTGAAAATCTAGTTTTTTCGTTGTTTTATTCAATATTGATTAAACAAATTTAGTGTTTCAAGTTAATAATAAAAAAAATGTGTAGTATGCTGATGATTAATTTTATGTGTGTTCAATTAATGAAAGTGTGTAATTTAATACTTTTTCATG
The DNA here is from genome assembly GCA_930367215.1 of Pollenia angustigena. NCBI lineage: Eukaryota > Metazoa > Arthropoda > Insecta > Diptera > Polleniidae > Pollenia > Pollenia angustigena. The sequence continues at coordinate 49,479,026 of OV884058.1, forward strand.
TGTGTGTGTGCTCAAAAAACCCGGTGCGATTTATTAATTTAAAGGAAACTCCGTGATGTTTTTCAGCAGTTGGCTGGGAATGAAATATATTTTGCAATCAACAATTTTATTTATAATTAATCACGATAACTTTGATTGGGTTTTATTTACATTTTTCTAGTTAGAGTTATTAAATTAATTAATAAAAATTTGTTGTGCTTTATTGAAGAAAAAAACAAGATACAAAATAATTATTTAATCATTATTAATATAGTAAATATCTTATAACAATCTAAAGCGGAAATTATTACAAATAAGCTGATAAAAACCAACTTAACTCAGTATGATTAAACGTAATTGCGTGATGATCTTAAGAATGAAAAGCCTGGATCAGATTTCTCATTTAGAAGTTTGTAGTTTATGATATTCAAGGTGATATGATTTAAGGTTTGTCTGATAGAGAATTCCGGTAATTTGTATTTTAGTTCCACAATTAATATTTATTCTCAAATTATATTAAAATACAGTAAATATGCGACAATCCGAACAATTGATTGCAGACCCCAATCCGGATTAGCGAATTATCCGGTTTACCGCATGTATGGATTTATTAAAAATTATAATAATTCATAGCAAAATTAAACATAAAAACATAAAAATTAATTTGTATATTAAATTATTATTTTAAATAAAAAAAATTCACATTTACATACTTAACAATAAATAATATTAATTTCGTTTGACAAAGTAAACGTATACGGGGTTATTTGTCGCGAACTTGTTAAACTTTACACTACTCTAACTGTATTTTTCAAAGCATGCTGTGATTTGAATAAAAAAATAAATAAAAACGGATGCTATTCAATCCGGACTATAGAGTTGCAATCATGTGACGGCTGAGAAATTTTATATTAATTATGGGAACTATTTTTGTTGTACAACTTATTACCAACCATCACTGATGGTTTGTTCTGTTTAAAATTTGTACCACATTTTATTTCAATTTTATCTTAAGAAGGGCATGGAAAAGAGGAAAAGCAAATTATTAATGAATATGGTAAATACATAATAACCGTTAGTCATTTTGGGTAAAATTATGAATGGAATTTAATATTTAGGCTTTATGAATGAGTGAAGAGGATAGTAGGATTTATACATGTTTTTCTATAAATTCTTGACTAGACGAGATTCTGCTTGCTTTTGAAAAATCATTCGAAGTCTGATATTTGAACAGTCAAGTTGCATTTATAAAATTAATTAAATAGAGTAATAAATAATTTGTTTAAAAAACGTGGCTGTGTTACATAATCTGTTTAAGTTAATAATTGAGATTTGATAAATTATTAATAAAAAGGAACCAAAAGCCGAAGAAAAGGAACTTGCTTGATAAAATGAAATTTAACTGAAACTATAGCCAGAACATTCAGTTAAAGGCGTAAGGAAAATTTGGAACAAATCCTGTAAAGACAGATTCCCACGTATCTGGACCAGTCAGATGAGAAGAAAAACATAGTTGACCGAAGTCCAATTATTATAGATTTATACAAATGTCAGATAAGGTTTTCATTAAATTTCTCTATATCTCTAAATTAAGAAGTTAAAATAATTCCTGAGGCAATTTACGTAACTATTAAAGAAACCTTGCATTCCTAAACTAATTTTTTTTTACCTACTTTATGGTTAATATAGTAGGGGTAGTGTTTTTTTTTAATTCTAACACTACTTACCAATTTTGTACATCTATTGTACTTTATCAAGAAAATTTTAAAATTAAGTGTTTAAAATTTTCTCAAAAATAAAAATAAATAATAATTAACTTCCAATTTTAATTCTTTAAGCAATTAAAAATAAAATATCTATGTTTGTATCAAACAAAATTTATACTCTTTGTTCTAATCTAATTCTTAATTTTAATTACGTTAAAGTTTCCAAATTAGATTTTGTCTGTTAATTGTTCTTGTAACTTGTAAATACCACTATTATTTGTTTTGTAGTTTCACTCTTCTAGTGACTACTTATATACCTACGTATATACATACTTTTAATTTATTTTCATTCATCAATCTGAAAATAAGAGAAATTAAGATTTTTTTTTTTTTTTTCAGTTTGATTCTCTTTAATATATCTATAGTCTCTTGTAATCACTAAGTATTTATTATAGTTTGATATTTCATCACTAAGATCTGCACAGGCCTGAGCAACGAGGGATGAAATTGAGTGAGTAAGAAAACTGAATTATGAAAAATCGTATTTGTTATTTTATTTTTTTTTATAATAAATCTTTTCGCTAGAACTAATATTATAGAATTTACTTATTGTAAAAGAATGAATATAATTATTTTGCATTATTATTTCTTAATTAACTGTTAATAAAATTTATAATGAATCGAAACTAATTTTAGTTTTAATGAAGTAAAGAGAGCCAAACAAGTAGTTTGTAGAATATGTAGGGGTTTTCGGAAATTAAATTGAATACGGGAAAACGATGGTTGGAGTGGGTTACGATCTGGACCACCAAAAGATCGATGATAAGGTGCAATTTAAATACGTTTACTTTAGAGTCAGTTTAAATTAAATATCTGCAGTCCGTCCGAAAGTTAAAGCTTAAATTAATATCCATATATATTTTTTTTTATTGATTTGTAAAAGCACGTTTGACTTTGTTGTGGTATTATGTAGACATTGATGTGATCAAGAACCCGACCCCATCCGGCGAGTATAGCCTACAATTAAAACGTGCGGTCACATCTTTGCTATTACAACAACACTATTTTCACTTTTGAACAGCAATGTGAAATATACCATTACAATCAATCCGAATTATATCGGGTGATTTTTTAGCTATTATCTTTTTGGCAACACTGGTTTAAACAGCTGACGCACGTTTCGTGTTTTGTTTCACTGTCAAACATCTTTAGTTTGGTCTATAATTAAACCATGAATCGTCTTACAAACTAACAACGCTAGCAAATTATTGAATTTTATTATCAAAATGCGTGCTCTGTTAAGAAAGTTCATCGCGCGCTTCTTGTGTTCAGCGACGAAGCACATTTTTGGCAGAATTGTCTATTTTGGAGTGAAGATCAGCCAGAAGCCGACCGAATTATGGCAAGAGAGATTATCAAATTTTAAAAAGAAAAATATAACCGAGAAATTATTTTTTTGTTTTGTCAATTTGGTGTTAACTTTTAGCAACAGCAAATCAAAGCATTTCACAGACATACGGCAGTATTGTATTGGGTAGATTTATATATAAATGGCTTAATTCCCCTTGCTTGATAAATATGGACACATTAGCATGATGTGTATATTAATACTGTGTTGTAGGGTGCCATATGGTCGGGCTTGACCGACTATACTTTCTTACTTGTTCATAATTTGTTTTTGTTTTAAATGTAAGTTAAGCGAACGAAGTCTTCGATCGAAATCGATGAACAGGCTGCAATTTTTTTTTCTTAAAAACGCATTACATTTTTATGAGTACGATTTTCGCATAATAACATTGAACAAGCCACTCTTTACAATGGCATTTTAACAACTAACCGCTCAGAAGCGACGCTCAGTAATAAGCCACTTGCCGCTAAAACTTGACGCTTTGACGCTCATCGCTCAGCCGCTTGACGCTTAGCCGCTCATTGCGTTTCCTCGGCCTAAGTCAAACTGAGTATGTTTATCCATTCATGTAACCTTGTAATTAAATATCAAGTCGGTATTTTAAAATTTTTTGATTAAGTTTAGTATATGAAGGTGTGAATTAAATACATAAGTTTATTTTTTCCAAGGACAAATCCAATATGGGTTAGCTTAAGTTCCATTACCATGCGTTACAGTCTCCCGGAGATCGTACATTGCTATTCTACCGACAGTTTCACTCAACCAGCCGGTTGATCCAACTCAGTGTCAGTTAGACTATTTTTTCCCTAACGTTCAGACTATCCATTGTTATGTGTGCAGAAGAACAAAACTTTGACAGAATTACCGACGCAGAATTGTTCCTGTTTTTTGACGTGGGGAAAACGAATAGAACGACAAACCATATAAAAAGCAGCAATAACAATAAAGACGACTTTAATTTATCTGGCGATATTGCAGTGATGATAGACATCGTGGTGCAAACAAATTTTTGAAAAACGCTGTTTAAACAAGAACAAAAAATCGACTGCAGCAGTCTCAAGCCGAATAAACAACAGGTGGTGTCGAAACGTTATCTGATTTTGACAGTTCGAACCTATTTGTTTTGATTTGTTAGTGTTTTATTAATAATGATTGACATTTCGGGCCGTTGTTTCTGTTGTTTTTGGATTGTTTTAGTTCCGACACCAGCTGTAGTTGAATTCGCCTTGAGCGCTCTTTACTTCCCAAATCACTGTGCCAATGAAGAATTGGGAAATAACACAAGACTGTGTTCCAAATAAAACATTTGAAGAAAAATTACACATATAAATCGAAAAAGTAGCTTTGATAGAATAAATTCAACTTTGAAATCCCTATTGATATTCCATATTTGCAATTAAATGGTTAAGGTTACAAAATAGCAAAGCCTACCAATTGCTGTAGTAAGAAAGAACTGGATGAACATCAGACAACGGCGTGGTGTGATTGCAAACAAATCGCATTTTACGAACACTATAAAATACACTCTTATGCGTTCATACAATCAAAATGTCTGAGTCACACAGCGTGTTTTGCTGTCTTCTTGCAGATAGATAGTTTCTTTTTATTTTTGAAAGGAAAGAGAACATGTGATGACAACTGAAAAAAATTACCAAAACTTAATGTTCTAAAAGCAAATCTTGGCTGCCAAAAGTTAATGAAAAAAGTTCTTCTAAATTAAAATTACACATGGAAATAATTACACATGGGCTAGACATGCAAGTAAAAATTACAAACAATATGTGTAATTACACATGTATTGGCAACACTGACCCAAATTGATGTTTGCACAAGAAATTGTTGTTTGAACATAGCGATGCAAATAATAAACAAAGAAATCTCTTTAAATCGAACAAAATTAATTTTGTTTTTAAACTAAAAAAAAAAAACAAATCCATCCGTACTTAAATCAAGCCGTAGCGGTGTCAATAGTACGTTAAGAACGGATATCCTTAAATCAAGGGCAGAATGCTTGATCCTGGAATTGGGACTGCCTTCAGGAAGTCAGGTTGAAATTAACATTTCCTTCACAAATCAGGTAGGGCTCTACCGATCGCAGCCGGCAGTCAGAGTCTCGTTCGTTAAAAGCAGGGTTAACCACGTACAGCTGAGGTTGACAGTTGACTAGGTGATGCTGTGTGTATCGCTTCACTTAACGGTCAGAACCCCATTTTTCTTTAACAATCGATTAACAATTTTAAACAACTTTTCAAAAATTACACAAAAAATTTATACTTTAACTTTACATCCAAAATATATATTTTTTAATTTAATCACGCCTTTCAAACCGTCTTAAACACTTAAGTCATTCACAATAAAAAAACACTTTTTAAATAATAAAAATAAAACTGAAAAATAAAAATTCCAAAAATGTATTTACATAAAGTAAACTTGAAAGTAAAAAAAATATACGGTTAAAATACAAAATGCACTCAACAAAAAACCGATTTTACTTTCATCAATTAATTCAATTTTATTGCCTTAATGCATGTTGGCACTGCACTGCAGAAGCCAGACCCACAGACACGACAGACAATTTTGAATTGATAAATCAGCGAAAAAAAAATCTCAAAAAAAATAAATACATTAAAAAAAAAAATGAAATAAATAATAAAGAAGCAATAAACCTCATGTAACTTAAAACATTAAACAAAACCAAGACAAGAACAAGAGAAACTATTGACATTCATTTTCACAATGTCTTTAAGACACTTTGCCACAAAATGACCCAAATACCGAGAGACAAAATGAAACAGACATTCATAAATCCAGACATTTTTAAATTTATTAAACTAAATACATAATGAAAAAGTTATAATGCAAAGCAATAAAACCGACAAAAACTACTCAAATTAATATCATTTGCAAGCAGAGAATAAAAATAATTAAATCTTCAAAAGCAGTCCGAATGTGTGACGTCCCTGAGGGAAATTTGTGTCAATTCGTCCCACAGACTGGTCCTGGGAGTTGTGAAAATAGAACAGGTACAAAAAGAAAGAATTCATGACCAGTGAAAGGAGAACCAATCATGTAACTGGTTTATGAAGAACAAAAAGGTAGAAAAAGTAATGAATTCACCGGTGGTGTGATACATTTTTTTGGGACTTTCTAAAATTTGGCTCTTGAATGTAATTCTAGGACTTGTTTTATTGAAATAATACTACATCGTATTGAAATAATACTACATTTAAGTAACTGTCACTAAACACGTGCATTGAGAATAGATTTGTGACTGGTCAAATGGTGTCAATTGACCCCTTCCAATGACAACCCCATGTAAATGTGATAGGTCTTATTCATAGAAAGTGTTAAAACTAGAACCGGTCTCTTCCACCAAAGACCTATCACAGGACTACTTTGGTGTCAGTTCGCTTCCCTCTAGGTGTATTTTTAAAACTATTTAAATTATTTATTCGTTTGATATAAATAGGTCTATTCCGGGAGTAGATTTAGTTGAGGTTCTTGAATTAATTACGAATTAATCCTCATAAAAGTGAGTGCATCTTTCTTTTCATAAAGCTTGGTCCAAGTTTTATGGCAATGATATTATTAGAGTTGATTGAATATTAGTCCAAGTTTTTTTTTTTTGATATGTGGTCCATTATGAACCAAACCATATACAAGTCAGTAAAATTTTTTCTTTTTACAAAAGTACATTTTTCGACAGAAGAAAAGTTGAAGACAATCATGTCTCTCACATATCTGGGATTGGGAATTCGATTTTTGTGTGCACCTGCTATTTGGCCACATCAAATGGATCTCAACCACATGGTATGCTTAATGCCCCCGTGTGAGTTAGGGATCATTTGCACACACAAGTCGCAATTCGAGTGGTTTATGCCACGAAAATCATAAAGCCACCCTTTGTTTACGAGGCGGACCTATCTTACCTCCACTGCTATAGTTAATTCGGGCAACTTTTGTTAAATAGCAAAAGCACCTAGAAATCCCTTCAGAGGCCTAATTTTCCCACAAGGGTGAAAAATGAAGGGGATAGTTCTGGCAGTTTCCATTCGTTTAGTATCAACTGACAGAATAAGAAATAAAATTGCTTTCGAATCAAAAAAGGATTCGATCACAACTGCCAGAATTAGCCCCCTGAGCTCCAAGTGCCCCCTTCCCGCGGTTTTGGGCTTAAACCACATCCACTACGTGCTCCCCGAAAGTATATACCAAAGGAGACCTCGTCAATAGACGGGTGTGCTCTCACCAGGGGTTACTGACTGCCGTGGCACCAAAAAAAGTGTTATGGTGTTATTTCGAACTCGTTTCAAGTCTTTTGGACCCCAAAGAGCCCTGCCATTTGATTGTTAAAAGCATCCCCGGTTGCATACACCTGCTATTTATTTTAAATTACGGACTAATTTAACCAAAAGATGTGCTATATAAGACGTATTTCAAAAATTCTTTTCCTAGACTGTTTTGGCTTTGCAGTCGTAAATTTTATTTATTTTAGAACATTTTTTGTCAAATCTTTAGCTGTAAATGATCAAAACAAACAGCTTCAAAACCACATTTTCAATACAATTTGGGACACCAATTTGCCGTTGAAAGCCGTCATGCAATATAATCTATTTTATTTTGAGGGTCTCGTATATAGACACTCAACAATGCTAAAATTAAGAAGAAGAAAAAAATTAAATGAGAAGTTACTGCCTCTCACTTGTCAATTTGACAGTGATTTTGCCTGAAATTGAAAACTTATTCTGTTTCATCACTAAAAGTGAGTTTAGTTGAGAAACCAAAACCCATTATGATTCTGCGATAACGAAATTTTGTGATAAGGTATATTTTTGCACTTTACTTCAATTAATCAATTTATATACAAATATTTGATATTTTGAGTGATATTGGTTTAGAATTTCCATTCAAAATTTTGTTTTCCGATGAAGCCCATTTCTGATTAAATGGGTACGTAAATTAGCAGAATTATCGCAATTGGAGTGAGGAGAATCCACAAGCTTTTGTCGAAACACCATTACATTCACAGAAATATACTGTTTGGTGAGCTTTATGGGCTGGCGGTGTCATTGGCCCATATTTCTTCAGACACGATGACGGCCAGAATGCGAAAATATGGCCGAAATCATATTTAAACATTAATGTCATAAAGTTTTCTATCCAATAAATACCCTTTGAATGTATACTATCTGACCCGACAGACGTTGTCCTGTCCAAATTAGGAAAAATGTTTGCGTTCGTTTTTTAAAATCCGTTAAAAAGACACGAACATTTGAAAGAAAAATTAGTCAAATCGACGAAGCAGTTTTCTGATTTTAGGTAAATCGAAAAAAGTGGGCGTTTAAGTGGACGGCGCAAAATTTTCTTTCCGTAAAAACCTAAGTTGGACCATGGCGATGATTTTAAAGAAAAAATCGTCCAAATCGGTCAAGCCGTTCTAAGTTATGCGCCTAATAAAAAAAAGTGGGCGTAAAAGTAGGCGTGGTACATTTTTCTTTCGATAAAAACGTAAAATGGATTAATACGAACATTTAAAAGAAAAATTTGTCGAATCGATGGAGCCGTTTTTTGATTTTAGGTAATTCGAAAAAAGTGGGCGGGGCAAAATTTTCTTTTCGTAAAAATTTAAGTTGGACCATGGCGATCATTTTAAAGAAAAAATCGTCCGCAGACCGAAAATCAAAAATCAGACTTCACAGTGTGAAGATTCCCTGAAAATATCATCAAAATCGGCCCAGCCGTTTTGGAGCACATACGTTACATACATACATGCACACATCCTTTTTTTATATATATAGAAGATAGATGAATAAGCGGATGGATTTTCTCAGATCGACTAACAAAAAAATACTAAGTCGGATACCAGTCGAGAACTGGGAGAAATACTTAATAACATCGATTCACCTTTTTTTTTTTTTGTCAAAACAAAGCAATTAATTCATTCCTTCTGGTTCTGCTCGTAATAAAATCAGAGGCAAAATGTTAAAGCAAAAACAAAAAAAAATAGTGTATTCTTACAGAAGTTAATCAACATTTTCTTAAAAATCATTTCGTCCACTTGCATAATAGAGTCTCAACGGGTTCGCATACAAAAGTACTCAAATCAAATTGCGTTTACACAACAAGGTACGCATGCGTAAACGCTCCTCATATGAATATTAAACGCCGATTTTTATGATGGGAAATAAAGAAAACGAGAAAAATAAGAAAGATTTATTAAAAAGAAAGAAAGACATTTATTTTAAATGACTAAAATCACAGAAGAAAAAAACCAATTCGCATATAAATAAGTGACTGATGATGAGGAGAAGACAAATGCAATTAACATTTACTGACGTTTAGTTGGGCAGTTTATGCATCGCTTTTGTCTTTCTTTGACGTTTTTTTTTTTTTATTAAGAAAAATGAGAAATGTTTTTGAAGTGGTATTTCTTTTAGCCACAAAGTGTAAGACCTTAAAAAGAAATTTTTAATAACAGAGAATTACGGGTATTTAACAATGAAATATGCGGCAGTGTTGCCAGCTTAAGAGTGTTGGAAAATTTTTAATGGCGTTTTCTTTTTGTCATAAATATTCCTTTTATTCAGCCTTTTCCCATTTTTATGTTTTTTTTTATAAAAAAATTTTAAATTTCAGGCGCACAAAATGTTTTTTCTTATATTGATGGCCAAAAAAACCAAAAATATGTTGCATGGTTTACCCTCAATTTGATCGAAATGTTAGAAATGCAGCAATATTGACACAGCTGTTCCTGTTATTGTTTTTGAAATCAATTATTTTTTGTTGAATTTCGGTTGTGTTCTTTGAATTTTCAATTAAAAATATTGAAGAAGAATTGCTTAAAACCAACATAAAAGAAAATTACATAAATGTCAATGAATTTTGTTCTTTTGTGATCGCTAAGAAGATGTGGTTATAAGGGCTACAAAGTATTTGGCGACATTTTGTGTCAGATAAGAAAAAGTAATAAGGGAAATAGGCAGATGTGTTCAAAGCAAAAGTTGTTATCTGCCATAAGGGCCTAACGGAATGTTCCCCAAATACCGCTTAGATAAATGCTTCTACCAAATATCAATGTGTATAGTTTAACACACTGCTAGCAAATGACTTCGTGAATCATGTTACACACAACAAAAATCAAATGTATGTACAAAACATTTGTGTGCACCCACAATGACAAATTGTATGCGGTACTGTTTGTCGCATAATAAAGTTGCGAGGGTACAACAATTCAAATAAATACACTCCAAACACTACGGTTTTCATTCAAAACATTTTAATACAGTTAAACATTGTTGCCTTGTTACTTCTTATTTGAAAATTACCTCGTGCAGCCTGCTAGAACTTGTACGAATACAAAGAACTATTTTGCAAAGAATTATTGAAGCATTTAATTAAAATACACAAAATATTAATATGTATGTTTTTATTCTCAATCTCATTACTCCGTGTATTTTTCATTCCTTTGTTTATTTTATAGGGTATTTTTAAACCCGCTTCTTATTTGACTTCCACTGTAGTAAATCATTTGGTTTTGCTTCTAAACGTTCACACACTTACATAAGTTGGCCATCTGCACTTCTCCTCAGTGGTTGTTTATGACAGCAGCACTACAATATATAGGTTAAAACATTTTTAATGTTTTTAATGGAACTGTGCAAACCTCGACTATCTAATATAGATTGCATTGCATTTTTCTTAGATAACAACAGCCTGCACACTAGACTGGTCGCATCTTGTATGGGATTTTTTTTTTTTTAATTTAATTGTTTACGCTACTTCAAATATGAGGTTTGTTGTAAGAAATCATGATCTAATTTTTCAGGTCAATCCGACGGTGCCTAGCCGTGCCGGGTGGGGCCCAAAGTTCCCCATATTATAAAAAAAACATATTTTCTATCAGATCTTTATAGTTATACTAGTTGAAAAGCCGCAAATCAAAAATATGGCTTCGGTACGATCTTCCGCAGAGAAAGTACTTCAAGTGTGCCAAATTTCAGCTTCCTATGTCATCAGATGGCTTCAGAAAGTTTCGGAAAGAAAAGGACATACACACATTTTATTGCGGAATTTCTTTTTTTTTTAGTTTTTCAATAAGCTAAAGCGTTTTTGAGTTGCGCGAACATATGTTAATCTATCTATACAATATATAATTTCTTAGTATGTCAGGATGTTTGCATATATGTCCTATTCTTTCCGCAGCTTTCTAAAGCCATCTGATGACATAGGAAGCTGAAATTTGGCACACTTGAAGTACTTTCTCTGCGGATTGCGGAAGATCGTAACGAAGCCATATTTTTGATTTTCGGCTTTTCAACTAGTTTAACTATAAAGATCTGATAGAAAATATGTTTTTTTTATAATATGGGGAACTTTGGGTCCCACCCGGCACGGCTAGGCACCGTCGGATTGACCTGAAAAATTAGATCATGATTTCTTACACCAAACCTCATATTTTAAGCAGCGCAAACAATTAAATTTAAAAAAAAAAAATTGCGACCAGTCTACTGCACACACAGAAAGAAAAACACTCGGGATAAATCAGGTTTTTTATGATTACTTTAAATACGAGTCGTACTCAAAAATTCAAGTTCGAATAACACTAAAACAATCCTTCCTAAATGGGATTACTTTCGAAAATCAATTCCGGCATTTCTTGAAATAAGTATAAAATTCTTAAATCAAGTAAAAAAAAGATTAAACTTTTCGTTATGTTTAACCCTCCGGCTAGGGTAGCCAGATTTTAAATTCGGAAAAACAGTACATTGAATACATAAAAACAGTACAATCAAGAAAAAAACAGTACATTTTTTTTGACGACAACATTACCATTTGTTTTAATAAGTAACCCCCAATTTCACCAAGTTCAGCTATAATAAACTATCAGTTCAAGCTGTCAAAACATATTGTAAGCTGGAAGTTAAAGTAATAGTTAGTTTTAACTGAACTTGGTGAAATTGGGGTAAATATTTTAAACTTTTGATTGAATATGCAACAACAATTGAAGCACAGCCGCGAATAACGTTTTAAGTTACAAAATAATAATTTTTCAGGAGAGCAAACAAAAGTTTTTTGACAGGCAGCATTATTTGTTTTGAAAATTGTTTTTTTCTATTATTAAAAATAATGATAATAAAAACTTTAATGCAAAAGGCTTTAAAAACATTATTCCGCACTGCAAAACCATTTCGGTTTCATCATTTTGTTAGTAACTTGCAATGTTCTTCCACTGGCCGACACTTTGTACGCCATTTTGAAGGCGTTAAGGTGCATAGTTTTGGTTGATTTGATGTTTAAACTGTGTAAGAGAGTAAGGTTAATGCTTATCTGCAAAAAAACAGTTTTTGCAAAATGTGGCGCTTACAACGTTATTCGCGGCTGTGCTTCAATTATATAAAGAAAAAATACACTTAAAATGTGTAACGTCAAAGGAATTATTTCCAGTTTATGGCATTTCATAAATAAACATATGAAATTACTCCATTTGCGTTTAAAAAGCAAACACCACAAACGAAGCATTTGGCCAGGAAAACCATAACATTGCTGTAAGCCATATAAGAAAGGAGAAAAGCCTTACTTAGCTCAAAACAATCAACTCATTGATTTTGTAAGTACGATTTTCTTTAAACATATTCGTATTTAAAGCAATTTTCACTATACACATAATTGCACAAATCATATAGAATTTGAGAAAATCTTTGTTTCCTAATTTAATTTTCCAATTTTAAATAATTTATTATTTACGGCTAATTTTACCAAGTTCAGCTATAATTAACTATTACTAAAACAATAGGTTTTTTGACTTTTATAATGAAAGTTAATTAAACCTGGGGGAAAATAATGGCAGTCGTTATCGAATACTTTCTAGATTCGAAGGCAATGTTATTTCAGTTGATACTGAACGAATCGTTATTATTTTTTCATTATTGTGAAAACTAAAATAAATGCTTTACAATACTAAAAAAAATAATTTCGATCCGTTCAGTATAGACAGAGAGAATTAGAAATAAAATTGCTTTCGAATCGAAAAAGTATTCGATCACGACTGCCATAATTTGCCCCCTGAACTTGGTGAAATTGGCCATTAATCTATAAAATCCAAAAAAAAAAATAGTTTGGTTTATTTTTATTTCACAAAATCTGAAAATATTTAAAATCACGTGCAATTGAAAACGATGAATATTTTCAAAAAAATTTTTGTAAAAATTAACTTATCTTTTTCTTATTTCAGTAGTTTAGGTAAAGAAACGTGGTCCTCAATGGTATTCGGTATTTTTATGAATTTTGAACACGGATAATTTTCCAAATTTGTTTGTTTTCAATTTTACGTGATTTCGATTTCCAGAACATGCCCGAAATTTAAAAAAGTTCTAAAAATTAACGATAACTGTTTTGGAATAAGTATTTTTTAGTACTTAAAAAAATGTAGATTTTATTTTTGTCTTTCTCAGGTGTGGAAAGGGAAAGACTATTGGAAGAGGTAGCCATAAAATCATAACACGAAAATATACGACTGCTACGAGCCACCCATTATAATTTAGATTTCTACTGTGTATTTATGAGAAAACAATGACCACAGCGTAAAAACTCTTATTATTTTAGAACTTTTTTTTTTAACACAACATAATTTTTTGTAAGCCAGTTCTGTTAAATATAGACTGAGCAAAAAAAAAAACAGTACCAAAAACAGTACAAAGTGTAAAAAACAGTACATTTGCGTACTGTTTTAGGAGTTGTGCATAAAACAGTACAATTGCAAAAAATCAGTACATGTACTGCTTAAAACAGTACGTATGGCAACCCTACCTCCGGCTTACTTATGCTTTGATTTTCTATACACATTCAAAAAGGTCTGGTCAGACTCATGTGTACCAAGAAGGGTTAAAAAGCAAATTTGAACTCTTGCTTCTCATTTAGTTTATATTTTTGGTTAAATATATACATACGATTTTTAAAGTAACAACCATATCGGGCATGATGTTGGTGTTTTATTATTCTGTAAGGTGTAAACCGGGTAAGTAAATCATTCATAATAACTTTTTCTTTCTAATTCAAGATAAAACAACTTGATAATACTTGAATCAAGCGCATTTTGAGATTGATTTAATCTTAGTTTTATTTAAATCAATCTCATTTTCGGATTATTCTAAGTACGAATTCGGATTAAAACAATTTTATATAGCTTGAATCAAGCGAATTTTAAGATTGATTCAATCTTAGTTTTACTTAAATTAATCTGATTTTCGGATTATTTGAAGTACGAAATCGGGATTGAATATGGATAGTTCAAGTATTTTGCGGTTGAAAATCCGTACTTAAATTAATCTTTCTGTACTTGATTCAAGAAAATCCGTACTTACCGTACTATTAATACCACTTCGGATTGATTTGAGTACGGATGGATTGATTTTTCTTTCGAGAGTAGATACTACTAAAACCAGCCTTGCTGGGCTTTGGTTGGCAGCAATCTTCCAAATTTAAAACCTAGAAACCCCTTTCTTTCTAAGCCGTCGAAAAAAAAAATTTATTTAAGTATGTACATTAGGGGTATAACGAATTTTTTGGCACAGTACCATGAGGTCAACCATATCCTAGTAACCACGAAACTCATAATATTTTGTAATTTTTCTCAAAAAAGGTTACGCACCAATTGGTTTTTCTAAGCCAATGCAATATTGAATACTCATAATTTTATAGAGTGTTTTTTATTATTTTTTTTGTTAAAAAGGTTAAAGATACGTTTTAGTTTGCGGAAAAATCTCTTACCATCTCTAAATATTAAATATTAATTAAATTTCATACTTGCGCTATTTTTTGTTTTAAATAAACATATTATTAATTTTTCTTAACCAAAAAGAAAATTAAAAATGTACAAAACTTCATCGCGGTTGGTACGTGAACTTCTTTGACCTTAGTCCCAATTCACACGTTGCAAGTCTTATTGATCAGCTTGCTACTTTATAACGAGAGTGAAGAGAGGAAAATAAACGTTTCTCGCTCACTCTCTCTCGCCTATAAGGTAGCAAGCTGATCAATAAGACTTGCAACGTGTGAATTGGCACTTAGCGAAAAAATAAATCTACGTTCCTCATAGTTGTTTATGCTCTATCAGACTGTGCTATGCCAATTTTGATATTTTAAAAAATTGTTTAGAAGTTATATCCCTAATGTACATATGTATTTGTCGTAACTTAAAGTTACTTCGGTCAAACTTGAATTTAAGAAATGTCGGTAATAAAAAAAATTACTTTTATATGTTGTTATAGGAAAAACAACAAACAAATAACTTTAGCATAAGTTAAAAATTTCAAATTTCGGTTGGTAAGTCCATCATAGACTGTGGCTCTCATTAAAATCCTACTCCAAAATTACTTTCTCCGCTAAAATCCCACAAAAATTGTAACGAGATATTCACCTCTATTATGTAAGTCGACAAAAGACTTAGGCAACGGAACAATAATTGTATTTTCTTAGTCGCTGTTGATTCGCAATCCATTAATATTGACAGTCACTTGGTATTTTCTAACGCACTTTTAAGTCGACGTCGAGTAGAATTGACCCTGTTTTATTCGACAGGAAATTTTTGCGATTTCTTAAATGAAAGTTAAAGACATCAAAGTTTTTCTTGGGATTCAAAAAATTAATTAACAAGGTTTCGCTTAAATGTGCTAAATTCCCTTTTCATACTATTGATAAACTGAATCCCAAGAAAAACTTTGATAACAAATATGCATGTGGCAGTGTAAATAAAACTGAACTGGCAAAATAAAAAAAAGTAACTTGTTTTAATTTTTGTTTTTTCTTTACCCACTTACAACTACGTTTAGAGTTGACAAAAAATCAACCAATTGTAGTCGGGACCAGTGATGTTAACTTTTACACAGGCTATTCTAAAACGTGAACAAAATCTGGAAGCTCTAAAACGTGAACGTGTTTACTTTTTAAAATGTTTTTTTTGAATTGGGAAATCCCCGAACTGAGTTCACTTATTGGTTGATGTTACAGCGTTCTTTTTTCTTAATTGCATCCATGTATGTAATACGCTGACATGTTAGCTCTTTTTTAACATCGCTACGATATTCGTTATTCGTGAAAGTGAAAAATGTCATTAAAAACCCCGAAAGTGTTATCTTTGAAAGATAAAGTAAATAATCTTGAATTATTGCAAAAGGTTTATAGTGTCAGTGGCTTGGTTAGAAAATATGGTGTTGCTAAATCAACAGTTTGTTCCATTTAGAGTAGGCCTGCCATACGTCCTGGTTTTCCAGGATTGTCCTGGTTTTAGACTACTTGTCCTGGTGTCCTGGTGTCCTGGTGTCCTGGTCCACTATTAAATTGTCCTGGTTTTTTGTACAGGTCAAGACAAACAAATTGTTTTTTGCTGGTTTAAATTGTTAACAAAGGTTAAGATTTCTGTTATAACACTGCTTACATAAGGTAATTGTATAAAGAACTTTAATTAAATTCAACTGTTATCTGGTGTAAAGCTGGTAAAAGCTTTCAATAATATTAGATGATAGTCAATCCTCTTTCAAATTTTGTTTCAACTAGTGGCTGTAAAAAGTTATACCGTGTAAACAACTTTTATAACTAATCGAAAACCGATAACAAATTGCTTTCTCTAAGGCAGCCCATACACGTTTCAATTCAATTGTCAACTGAGTCGGTTTTTGTCCAAAAAGCGTGTATGACTTTTTCAATAGATTAGTTTGACAGTTGTCCAGTTGGTTAAAGAAAAATCAAAAGAGTATGATTTTTTTCAAGTTGAGTACTTAGTCTGCTTAATGGACTAAAGAAAGAAACTCGTTTAAGACTGAATCACTGGAGAGTATTATTCAATGTAAGTTTGATTTTAATATGACATGCTACCTGTTTTATAACTATATCAAAGACCGAAATGAAGCCCTAGAAAAAGTGCAATCTTCTGAAAATTATTTTAGTTTAGAACATTTTAAGCTCAATTTTTTATTATTTTTCAACGTTTTTATGTACATGAAGTACACGTTAATTTTTTTTTCTATATATTGTTGGATTTAAAAATAAAAACTTGATCGTTTTTACATATCGCACGCTAAATACTAAACTGTAACAACTCAAAATTCTTAAATTTTCAGGAGAGGCAAAAAACAGTTTATGTAAAAATGGTGATAATATTTAAAAAAAAAATTAGTTCCCTTATTAAAAAATTCCAATTTCAAAAAAGTTTTGCTATTCTGTTGCTGTAATTTTTTATCCATTTTTTCCATGTGTCCTGGTTGATAGCTACAAACATCTGACAGCCCTAATTTAGAGGCAAAAATAGGAAAAGGCTTTAATATTGGCTAAAAATGAGATGGCCGACCAAATTAAAATCAGTGTGTTAAGAAAACTTAAAGAAAAAGCTTCGTTAAAGATGATAAACTTATAAAAAAAAAGATGACCTTTTTTCCTGTGTATTTTTCCCCTTATAAACATTCTTCAAACAAAAAAATATATCTTTTCGTTTTTGTTACTTTTATGTGTATTTTTTTATGATATTCATAAGAAATATATGTTTTTAATGTATCAACTGAATTATTGCACATACATACATATATTTTTTGTTATTAAAAATGAATAAATATTCGTTTAAAATACATATGTACTTGTTTATCTATTTATTTTTAAATAGGGGTATTATTTTTTAAATTTTTGGTATTCGATAACGTGAACAATCTCGAAAACGTGAAACGCCATGGTAAAAATTAGTTCACGTTATCGCGAGTTCACTGTATGTGAAGAACATTAAACAAAAATTTTTTTTAATGTAATTTAATTTTTCATATTTTGCACTTATCGGTGCTACGAAAACATTTGCAGAAATATAATGTTCTTAACTTTTTGTTATATGATTATCTATTATCCCAGCTAGCATTTTGTATCATAATCTAATCATTTAGGAATCAGCTTCAAGGACAAAATACCCGTATATGAGCTCATTTTTCAACCATAAATGATACTCTCGTTGTAAGAAAATGGAACCCTACCGATGAATCACCTGAAAGAATCATTTGTGATACAATTTTCTGATTCCTTTTTGATCATTTTTATGTTAGTTTTTCTAATCATTATTGAATCGTTTTTGTCTCATTTTTTAATCGTTAATTATATAGTTTTTGATTAAATGTACATATCATATCATTTTTTAATTGTCATGTTTTTTTTTAATTTTTCTCCGAAACATCAGCGCCATTATAGCTTTTGAACCAAACAAAAGTAATTGGTTTTTCGCAAAGAAGATAGGAAACAATTTGCACAAACATTTAAATTTATAAATTGTCCATAATTTTTGGGCTTCTTTTTTAGCCAAGCTTCTTTTTTTTTGTTTGGCTGACACGAAAGTTTCTATTTTTATAATTTTCATTTGGCAAAAACAAAAATTCAAAATATTTAAAAATCATTTTTAAACATATAAATGAATCATATATGAATCCTTTTTTAATCACTCAGGTGATAAATCAGTTTTTAATCATCAAAACTGATCTGAAAAGAATCATTTGGGTGATTTTTACAAAAAATAATCAGCCAAATACTAGCTGGGATAAAACCTACATATGTAAGTGTATGTATTTCAAAAATCCAAATTTCTTTAAATTACCGTATTTTAAATAAAATTACCTTGCTACCTTTTGCGGCCCAAAATTACCGTAAAAAAGGGTAATTACCGTACGGTTAACATCACTGGTCGGGACTGTAAGAAAAGATAAACTCACTGTTTATTGTTGTTGTTTTTGTTTACGCTTGGATATTGTTACAAGTAAAACTGGGGTTTATATTTCTTATTCGCTTAACAGTTTTGTTTGTTAAATATCTTTAGTTTTTCTAACATTTTTGGATGAAGTTTCCTGACGATCTGGCCTAAGCAACCAGTGAAATGCGCATAAGAATAGCTTATCCCATCATATATATTATTTCTAAAGCACTTTTTTTTGTCGGTTGCAAATATCTCCCATGCCACCGCATCAAATTTAATGAATGATATCTCATTTTAAAGCTTATTTCTAACACTAATGACGAAAAATAATAAGAAATTGAAAAATTAATATTTTCATTGATAAAAATTACGGTGCAAAATATTCGCACGGGTCATCTAGTCAACAATAAATTTCAGTTTATCAATAGTATTAAATGGGAATTTAGCACATTTAAACGAAACCTTGTTAATCATATTTTTGTTTGAATGTTTTTTTTTTTTACAACAATCGAGCAATAATTGTTTAAAAAAACTAAATGTTAAGTTGTCCGATTTTTCTTTTTACGATTTTTCGAAACGTAAAAGACGATTTGTTATCTTTTCTCAGGAAATTGATGATTTCTTTACAAATTTATCCGACAGTCCTGACGTGAACAATTATATAAGAATATTGAAAATAAATTCTGGCAACACTGATTTTCACACCACTGTGCAATATGAGTTTCTTTTTCCTACAACTAATATCCAATAACTTCCACTTGAGTTACACGAAAAAGAATTGATTCGGTAGGATCAAGTTTAAATGCTCCAGCAAAATAGATGTCCTCTAACAATAAACCAAGATGCATCTTGTCTGGAGGTCTGAAAGTTAAAAGGAAAGAAAAAAGATAATGATTGCAATTTATTTTACTATCTCCTCAAATCACTAGACTTGGCGACTAAACTTGGTGGTTCACACCGCATGCTCTATGCTTTTGATACTTTCTGAACCATTTTTCAAGACGCATGGAAAAGTAGAAGTTAAACGCGTGGTATGGAACACCAGCTTAAAACCTGAAGCGTGTGAATCAGCAGTTATGCTATGTGAAGCACTTGTTTCGCACTCTGAAACTAGATTGCGAAAGAAACGGTTCATTTTTGTTTCATTTTGACATTTATGTTTTGTGTATAATAATATTTTCTGTTTTTTGTTGTTAGTGTGATTTTGTTTAAAGTAAGTAAAAATTAGAAATAAATTATTTCATACTTTTACGGCCAACTTTCAGTTAACAATATGTTTTTGACAGTTATAACTGATAGTTTATTATAACTGAACTTGGTGAAATTGGCCGTTATTAGAATTATTTTTAAATTATTAGCAAAGTAATTTTTGGAAATACAAAATTTTTAATAAAAAAGATTTTGTTTGCCGTCCTTAATTCCCAACTTTTATTCTCGATAAAAACACTGAAATTTATTGTTGGAGGATAAGCTAGTTTCTATGCGCATTTCACTATAAATTTTCAGTGTTTTTTTATCATGAATAAAAATTGGGAGTTAAGCACGGCAAACAAAATCTTATTAATTATTACTTTATTTTATTTAACATGAAATTTTATTTTGTTTTGATTTTCTTTTGAAAGCTAGTTCACATAAACTAGCGATAGTTTGTTACCCAAATTGGAGATGATGGTGCATTTTTCCTGTTTTAAAATTAAACAACATGATTCGCTCTCAAAAATGTTGTATGACGAAACATGTTGTTTATATCATGATTTGGGCGCTCAACATGTATGGGAGAGCGAAACACGAATATTGCTGTCCGAGTGAACATATTATTAGTACTTATACCCATTCTTGGATAAAGACCACCTATACTCTGCTCCCAAATTATCATTTAAGAAGGATTAACTGCATTCATTTGAATCATTGGCAAATCTTTTAAGATGGTAACCCATGTTTTGTATTAATGATTTTCTTGCCATGATAAGGCAACATTAAAAACATGTGACTTTTTAAACGACCTTCGCCATGTTTGATTTTTTTTCATATGTCTGTGATCCAATGCTAATGTTTTCAGTGTGATCACTCTAAAACTTTGAACAGAAATTAAAAACAAAAACTTATAAGAAAAGCATCAATGTTGAGACATGATTTTCTTCTCTTACTCTGTATTTTATGGTTGGAATATAAAATTGGCTTTGTGTCGTGTTGGAGCGGATGCATAAAATATGTTTGTTAATATTAAACCATAAGGGGCATGAATAATAACTACAGCAACAACAAGATTCATAATACAAAAGCAAAAACAAATTTTCTTATTTTTAGCCACAGTGGGCAGGAATGCGGAATAAGATAAAATAAAAATCAAAGGTAATTTAATATGAATGCTAAAAGAAGTTTCATGTTTTAACACCTTTAACAGCCCACAGTTTTTGTCCAGGCTCCTTTTTGTATATATTTCTTATACTTTTTCATCTTCTTCTTAATCAAAACCACCTCATCTCTGTTTAAGTACATTTCCGTCAACACTAAAATCACATCTTCTACTTTTGCTCAAACACGACAGATTAATACGAATACATGCTCACTTCTGAACATTCGAACAGATTTATTTATGAGCAGCACTCATACTCAAACAACTATCCAGCATTATGGGGCATCACGCCACTCAGCTCACTCTTAACCTCCAGGCCATGAGGAGGCACAAAACCAACCAACAACCACATGGCGTATTTAGAAGCCTGTCTCTATGGATTGCAAAAAAACAATCGCATAAAAAAGAAGATAAACAACTTGAAATCAACTTTAGTTTGGGGAAAAAAACTGTTTTTTTTTTCAACCTGAGATGGCCATTTGAAGGCCGTATAAAGTTGTATGACGTTGTTAGTGTTATAGACAATCTTTTGAGGCGAAAAAAAACTTAAGAGGGGAAAAAAACTAAAATGTAGAAAATTTATCGAAGTGTTAACTACTTTAATTCTTTAAACTACAGCAGACATCTTTCCCACTTGAAAATTGGATTTGATTTTATTATTCATTTTGACAGTATTCATTATTTGTAAACACTCACTCAATTATTGGTTAAGGGCTAAAATAATTTCTGAAGTTTCACTGATGTACTTCAATGTAAGACAGTTCGAGCCGGACTATGTGGTTCCATTAAAGGCTAGTTTACTCGGTAATACAATGTTATTACGACTTTGTAAAATCAAAATATTAGGAAATTCTCTCCGTGTTTAAAAAAAATGTCTGTTGTTAGTATTTTTCATGTTTACTCTCCTAATTTATCTGACTATTGGTGTAAATCCGAAATTTTTAGAACCAAGAAATAAAATTGCAATTTTCGAAGCTTTTAAGAAGGCCAAAATTTGAACAATAAACTCGTGGTTGAAGCGTCACGGCAAAGCCAATGTGCATCAATATAATATATTTGCATTACATAAAATTTTTGTGTTCTTTATTTTAATTTTAAAAATGTGGGTTCAATTCAATTTTCAAGGTCAATTTTAAATCTATCCTAAGGAAATTTGGTGAAGTATTTATGGTTATATATAAAACTAAACTGATAAAAATGTTTTTAAAGAAGCTTTAGGGAAATGGTTGCTAATTGCCCAGAATGTATAAAAAATTTCTTAAACTTCTGGTAATTTTTTGTATAGGACATTAGCGCTGTTTAATGTTTTGTGCGTTTTAGATTGCAACTTTTTGCTATTGCAATAATTTCGTCATTGACAGTGAGCGGCATTTTAAGCAACTTTGCAATGCTAGATGTAAATTAGGTAATAGATAATACACAGACTTATTGGTCGTCAAAATTTACAAAATATTATCGAAGCTTAAGTAGATTCAAAATAATTGTTACACATGGGCTGCAAAAACTTTCTTAATTCTCTTTTAAAACTAGATTCTTGTCAATAATAAACTAACAAAAACTGCTTGTACACGAAGTAAAGAACACTTTTCCATACGTTTTTCACTATCAAACTCAAATGTTTCGATTTCCTGCAGAAAAGAGAGATCGATCTTAGTCCCACATTAAATAAAGCATCCAAGCATGGAAATTATGGTCTTGGCAAAGAAGGTGAAACACAATTTCCACCAGAAAGGGAAACCAAATTTATACCTCCTTATCAACATGACAACTCCTGCAGTAGTCATTATAATCTAAACACCTGCTAGTCGCATGAGTTGTCTATCAACCAGTGGCACGTAACGACCAGGCTTGCCATTTTAGCACTAAGAATTTCGAAAAAAGGGCTAGTTTTGCACATTTTTATAATTATTTAGCATTTTTATCACTTTTTTTAGATCCCAAAACTACTTAAAAACTAACATAATCAATTCTTTACATGCAGTCTACAACTGACATGAAATGCTTAACTTTAACACTAATATGATGTAAGTGTTAAGTATAGACTCATCATGTTAGGAGTTTTCTCATGTTATAACACGGTTGTTAATAGGGTTCCCAACTTTTTTTGTTGCAATTAAAGTACATTGATTATAAAAGGTTAAAAAAAAGTACACAGTATAAATATAAAGTACAATTAATTTCTTTTTATTGTTATATTTAAAAACCTTTTTTTTGATTTTCGCAAGTTTTATCAAACAATTGCACTGCGCTAGATTTTGACACTTTTTTTTGAGACAAGCCGGGCAACTGGCGCTTTAACCTAATTTGGGTCCGATGAATCCAATACCGGTTCAAAAAGCGTTCAGTTTATTGAAATTACTAAAAATAACGAAAATCCGAAATAAAATTTCTTTAAACGTTAAATTTTTTTCTAACATGCGCAGTCGTTTAAGAAATATAATTTTTTTTTTTGGCAACAAAAATAATTTTTTAACAACATTTCGAAATTTTTGTTTGTTAAAAATCTATAAAAAGATTACAGCTATGCTTCTTCCAGACATATAAAAAACAAAGCTTCACACAAAACAAGCTACATATAAATGATTAAAATCTGTTAACAACTTTTGATTTTATTCACAAAAGTAGAAAAATTTTAATTTATTTAAAAATGTCATAAAACGCAAGAAGTGGTGATAAGGGGCAAGTATGTCTCGAGAAATAGTTAAGGCTACTCATTGGCTGTTATGGTACGTTTTCTTCAATATATTTCTAGTCTGTATTTAACATTTTGTATGGGAGCTCCTTAAGGAATGGAAATTTTGTTTTAAATGTTAGTTAATCGAGTCACTTTTGTGCTCGCGATCTAAAAGCAGGCAGCACTCGTGTTTTAATAACAGGCAGTTATTGCACTCAAAGAAAACAAACAAGTGAAATAGTGCTGTCAGATTATTTTTTTTTTCGAAAAATCGTCCTGCCTAAAAAAAAAAATCAACAAATGGCCCTGACTAATATTAATTAGTTGTTCTTTAGTTTTTCTAAAAAAAAAACTTGTACAATAGGGGCTAAAAAATCAGAGCAAGTTAAGCTCTATTTTTAGTTTAAAATGTTTTTAAACCAACAAATCTATAAATCACTAAAAATATAAACCATCTTTAAACGCATAAAATTGGGCGTTTAAACTGCCAATACACCCCATATAAATTTGATAAGATTTATCGTAGTGCTGCCACATGTTATTTGTTTAACAACATTAAATACATGGGACTCTGATTTATAGTTGTTGAGTTTAAACTACATATAAATTCAAGTTTAGTTCAACTTAACCAGCGTTTAAACCATCTGTGATTTATTAGCCATAAGTATTATAATTTTATGACTAATATAACCTGAATCTATTCTAGATAAATCAAATCATGCGAAATAAAGTTTTTTTTAATTAATTATTCTCGAAATAACGTACAATACTTTATTATGAAGTACGGTTGGCAAGCCTAGTTGTTAATGCAAATGTTTTAACAACGCTTTTATAACATCAAGTTATAACAGCAAATCATGTCAGCTGTTGACGAGCAGATAACTGTATCAAGAAAAATCCATACATTTGTTTTGGTTATAAAAAGAGTAATGAATTTTAAAAAAGAGTGTATTAGACATAATCCTTTTTATAATTTTTGCAAATAGGAAAAATGGCATAGCATAGCCGATTAGAGCTTTTTTTTAAATCACGTAAAAGTTTTCGCATCAAACGCAATTACTTTTTTTATATATCATTATCATCTAATTTATCATTAAATTTTAATAAATTTTATTTGTGAAAAAATGTTTAAAAAAGTGATATAAGAATTGGCCAAAGCTTTTTAATGCCTTAAAAAATTATTATTTTTACTATAATAAAATTAGAGCAATGCCAGCACTCAGTAATGCTCGTTGGAATTCTGTCACTTTTGTCTTTTATACTTATTCCGGAATATCCATTGCAATTATTTGCTATTTGAAAGTTTGTATGTGATGCTTTTCTGATCATACTATCAACAAAAATAATATCGCCACACTACACAAATCATTGTCCGGCTTTATGTTTTCTCAGACATTGGGACAAAAAACCATCAGCTATTCAGAAAGTTCAGCGAGGCAACATCCAATTGGCCCAAAGACCTATTGGAAAGACTAAGAACTAGAATGAAAACAGAACTGTTATGTTCAGTTATACGCATAAGAAAAGGTGCAAAATAAGACAACGTTTGTTGCCACACTTTAAACACATCAAAAGATATTGTAAAAAAATCGGTTCATCTGAATAGTATGAGTTGGTATATGAGGAAAATGAAAAGTACATAATTCAAATTTTAAGCATTTGTAACATTTTTATTTAATGACGATTTATTTTCTGAGAAAAAGTGTCACATCGTCAGCTCAGAATTGGTTTCACCTACCGACCATTTAAAATAAAAATAGTTAGGTAGGGGGTTTATATATTTTGAATACCCGCTTTTTGAATCCAAAATCTGTCACCGAAAGTTTTTGTGGTTTTTCAAATATAAAGCATTCAATCAGGACATTGCATGTTGAATTTTATGTTTTGAGGTCAAATATTAACGATTATTAAAAAATACCAGTTGTAGAACCAAAAAGCTGAAGAAAGATATTAAGGGGGTAATTTTGTTGTTCACTTCACCATGCGTTGAGAAAATTTTCATATAAAATTTTTTGAATTTTCAAAAAAATTTTCAAAATTTCAAAAAATTTTATATGAAAATTTTCTCAACGCAAGGTGAAGTGAACAACAAAATTACCCCAATTACCAAAATTATAGTTACGATTTTCACCTCTTAAACGTTCGAATTTCGAAAAAGTACCAAACTCGTATTCGTATTTTTTGATAAGTTTCGAATGTGGTATAAACTTTATTTCTAGGTTTATTGGATCAAAAGATAGATGGGCTGACAAAAACGTACCAATAAAAGAGCGGAATTTCAAAAAAATACTACACACCTGTCCACTTATTATTCAAAGAACAACGATATGTATTATAGTTTTTTTGTATCTATTTTAGCTTTGGAGATAAAAGGTTTCCGAATTTACCCTTTTTTAACCCCTAAACATTCGAATTTTTAAAAATCCTGTAATCGTCCAAATGGGTCAAGCCGTTCTCAATTTATGCGCTTAATATAAAAAGTGGGCGTAAAAGAAGGCGTGGTAAATTTTTCTTTCGATGAAAACTTAAAATGGATTAATATGAACATTTGAAAGAACAATTTGTCAAATCGATGGAGCCGTTTTCTGATTTTAGGTAATTCGAAAAAGTGGGCGTAAAAGTGGGCGGGACAAAATTTTCTTTTCGTATAAATCTAAGTTGGACCATGGCAATCAAGAAAAATTCGTTCAAATCGGTCAAGCCGTTCTCAAGTTAGGCGCTTAAAAGAAACACTTTTTTTTTGTCGATTTAGCACTTTTAATTTGAATTCTTCTGGCAAGCCTGGTAACGACCGAGTTTTCCCTGCGTCATTGCCTCGCTACAGAGTACTTGCTATCCTGCCAGTATTCTCACCTTGTCGCCTTATCTAATCCCTCCAGTACGAATCGCGTTTTATGAGAGTTCTACACCGATCAGACTGACAACGAACCAGTCGTCCAAGAGATAGCCTTCTTTGGCTAAGTCGTCAACAGTTCGTTATTCTATGCACATATTGTGACCTGGTATCCAAATAAAAGTGAAATTTTGGAATTTTAATCGAGTTTCTGTGTATTCTGATTTGAATATCGAAGTGATATAGGTTTGTCTAATATGATAAATTTCATTTTGACGCTTGAACGTCAGTCATACAGTTAAAAAACCAATTCAAGATAATTAGCTCTACTTAGTTCTTAATTCCTATAAAAATAATTTAAATAATTTAATAGAATTTACTTGTTTAATAACTTAATAATTTCTTATAACCACATTCTTTCTTTCTTTCCTCTGATTTTTTCTTCATTTCTCAAAGAGAAATAATATTTTTTGATAAAATGTATGCAGATCATTATAAGTCGATATAATTTTATTTGATTTGTGGTCAAGAAACAAGTTTTTCATCTCTGATCGTGCTACGTTTTACAAAATTTCCAAGTTTAAGTTTTTTCTTGATCTTTATTAATTTATTATTCTTTTTTTTTGTCCATTTTAAGTGTCAGAAAAATGTTTGTCCAGTAAATGAATGTGTTTGTTTGTTACCACAAACATGTTCATTTGCTCTTTACAACCATATTCCGGCTATTAGACATGTTGTATAACGGTTTAAAACACGTACTCAAACACATACGAGCATGTGTGTATATGCTGTGTATGAATATTGACAGTAATTAGACATTAAACCAAATGCAGGCCCATTCAAATGTTAAAATAATAATAATGTTTTCAATACTCTCAATATTCAATTTAATTTATTCAAGATCAAATATCAGCGCATATTAAAATGTTAATACTTTTGACAGTTAATGAATTTTCGTTTTTTTTTGAGTGTTTTATTTGTTCAATAAATTGAATGCAATTATTGCTTTCTTCCTCTTAATTTATTTTCGTTAACAATATAAATGTGTTATTTAGGGGTTTTCACTTAGCGAAATTTTTCCGTTCTCGTAAAAGTGCCAACTTTCTTTTAGATTTTTGGATTTTTTTAACAAAGAAAATGGCGAAAATTTATAAATGTCATTATTGAGAATCAATTGTCAAAAAAAGTCCCCCTGGGGACTTTGTAGGGAATACCTAAGGATATTTCACTTTTTGTTGTTACGCCACCGCAGAAAACAACGGCAAAGATTAAAAATTTAAAGAGATTTAATTTGGTACCATAGGAGACAGTAGCCCCGTCGGCACGGCACCGAACTGACTATTGGTTGAGGCTTCCATAAGTATGCTCTTTGGGAGAAAACGCTTTCTGTTTTTTAGGAAGATTGTCTTTTAGATAGTTTTGCTTTTCTGTTGAAATAATACTTTTGGGGATCGCTTGGTGGTCCTGGTATACTACACAAAGGCGTGGAATGGGATACCATGAAAATCTCACTCAAGGGCTGATTTTGCACTACTTATGAGAGAGTTCAGTCTGAGTAAGGACTAGCCCTACGTGCTGTGCTGTTGCTACTCAACAAATGATGCTAGCATTTTTTCAAAGCAGCGGAGCTAAGATAGCTCGAGCTCCTAAACAAGGAGCGAGCGCATAAACTTGCCGGATTATCGCTTAAATTGTTGCCTGGGTTAGCTGGTTGCTCTCATACTCAGGAGCGGTTGGAAACGCCTTCTTTGTCGCAGTATGGTTAATATCTACCATAGAGTGGTCCTTTGGCGAGGTATACATTTAAATCTTTTCCACAGCTGTCAAAAAAAATTTCGTTTTTTTTTGGGTCTATTCTGGTCCTCTTTTTTGTCCGTCTTTTATCTATCATTTATCATCTTTTAAATGCGCAGTTTTTGGTCGAGTTTGCTAAAATTTTCCGAATTAAAATATCGCACCATAAATAAAAAGAAACCTTTGAATGTGATTCTTGTACAACATATTAAATTATTTATTACTTAGGAGCCTTTTGTACCACTCGTACAAAAAATCTTTACGCCGAAGTCAGAGGGACATTCTTACAACAAAACTATAACGATAATTTCTGGAAAACAATTCCCCACTTAACAAAATTATGGCAAAGTTAAAGAGAGCAAAAAGAACACCCAGAATTTTATCTACTATCAACAGAATTAAGCATTAATGCGAAGAACTTAACATCCAAATCAAAACACGACAGTCTAAAATTAAAACTTTCCCTCCATGGCTCTTGAAAAGCAGTAGCATCGACATATCATTACATAAATTTACTAAACGCAACCACAACCCTCTTCAATTCTACACGCTCTTCAAAAATATACAACAACAACTAAATAACTAGAACTTTATTAGACAGATGGCTCCAAAACATTAACCAATGTTGGATATTGTATCACAACTAAAGACAAGATCGTCTGTTTAGGTAACCATCACAACACAGTTCAATACTCAGCGCAGAATTAATCGCTGTAGCTAAAGCTACCGAATATATTCAAAACAAAAGCGGTAGATATGTAAAATGCACAGATTCACTTTCATTTCTTAAATATATTTCTAATATCTCTAATAACAATACGTACGCTACCCAAATTCGAAATATCTTGATCAAAAGATACCCTGAAATAAAATTAATATGGGTCCCAAGCCACTGCCACATCCTAGGAAATGCATACGCTGATGCTGCAGCAAAAAGCTCTTCAAGGACACCCCTGATTACAACTGAAAACCATAATCTCAAAGATACATATAGATACATAATATCACACTACAAAGAAAACGATAGCACTTACCACATGACTTCTAACTGGTACATATAAGAAAATAAATAAAAACAACTGCGGGATCGTGAAAAACATTAACACAAACTCACACATGGGTGCCTTTTGAAGCTCAGAAATACATATACTTGTAATTGCAACATTTCTTACCCAACTATTCCTTCACATATTCTTTCAGAATGCCCCGTTTTCATCAAACAAAGGTCACGATAGTTTGGAAATAATGATGCTCATCCATGCAATTAGCCTATAATTTTAATTATATGTTAATTCTTAATAAATAAATAAATAAATATTTATTGCTTAATATATGTAACGGCATGCCAATTATCTACAAAATATTGTCGAATGTCTAAAAATCGTAGATATAGTTTTAAATTTTTTTTTGCAGATATATCCCAAGGTCGTTAGCGGACAGACATAACCCCTAATTGTCAAATTCGTGTGTTGGAGCCAAAATTTGTACATGTGTGCGATGAATTGTTTTTGTTTTATGTGAAGACAATTTTCACAAGTCGTTTATTTTAATAGAGCAGCATGTCTTTACTCCCAAATGCGTCTACCTTGTGTTAAGGTATCTTGATTTATCAGCTTGCTTTTCATTTAACTTAAATTGTCGATGATTTTCCTAAAATGCAATAATTTTTTAATGAGTACAAAACTCCCATTTCGTAGTGCTGTCAAGGTATTGAGCAGTGGGTTCCGAGTATCAAGTGTTGGCCTTTTTTAAATACTTAATGCTTAAAAGTAGTACTCAATACTTTAAGAGTTGTATTTTATACCCTTCGCCACCACTAGTGGTGAATGAGGGTTTACTAAGTTTGACATTCCGTATGAAACTTTTTAATTATTCATCTCAGACCCCATAAAGTATTTATATTTTCGCTCCCGTAAAACCGTAAAAAGCTATGCTATTGTAATAAAATTTGGTACATCGCAGGTTTTTAAGAATACAAATCACACTGTTAAATTTTGTGAAAATCGGTCCATAATTTAGCATAGTCCCCAATAAAGCCTACTCTCGGAAAAGAGTTTATTACGCCTTAAACCGTAATAAATAGTACTACTGTTGTAAAATTTGGTGCGACACAGTTTTATAGGACTAGAATTGCACTATCGAAGTTCATGAAGATCGGTCTATAATCTACCATAGGCTCCAGATAAAGTCTACTCTCGGAAAACAGTTTAGTACGCCTAAAGCTGCAACGCAACGAACAATATTTTTAAAGCAGAATTTAGTCTTGCGAAGTTTCATTACGCTTCAAATCACAATAGAAAATGTCCATATTCCCCATATAATGCCAACTCTGGGAAATTATTTTAATGCGCTGTGAGGCTTTTCTAACGACAACTTTCCAAGTTTTGTTTTAATTTTGATTTTGTTATCACATTTGCATTGAAAATTTGGTTTTATTTTAATCATTTGAAAAATTTTAATTTGAATTAAACATTTTAATAATTTTTATTTGTGCTTTACATATGTACATAATAATAAGAGAAATTTCATTATACCATTTATTCCGCGCATTAAACAATTTTGGATTTTTAATTTTCTGGAAGAGTTGTCTTGATTATTTGGTAACAATAGTGTATTTTGCTAAAAATTTTGTTGTTCAATAGATTATTTTTATCATGTTGATTACACCAGGATTTATCACAAGGACCTGAATTATATATGAATTGGGAAGCGCACATTTGGAGAAAGTGCCAAAACTTAAATATCTGCATTCTGGAACTCTAAATATTGATTTTTTCTCACTGAAGGCCACTCATTTTACAAATTTTTAGTAAAATTTTTTTTTTTTGGTGCTGTGGTTCCTTAACGCGGATTAAAGAATTTTAATTGAGTCCGTGGGCACCTAAAAAAAAAAACCAATTTCATAATTTCCAACTGAGACAGTATCTTTCATTTGTGTATCAGTAAACGAATCATAAAACAAATCAAATCATTTAAAACCTATCGGTCACTTTAAGCATAAAAATTATGTCTAACTAACCGGATTTACATTACTTTATTTAAACATAATTTTATCTCCTTCCGTCAAATTAATATTCGTTTTTTTTATATATTTGTTTAATTTTATATGATGTTATTTAACATTTGTCAATTTACTTTGTATTTAAATCCTTTCTGTTAATTTTTTTTTTATAAGTTAAATTACCATTCACATTTTCCCTACACAACAAAATTGAGTGAATATTTACATTAAACTCTAACGATCAAAGAACTCAAAATTCCGAGAGACAGCAGGCCTGTAAGTCTACGTGGGATGAAAAGTTGGTGAGTTAATTATTTTTTTTTATATATAAATGTTCACTCCACAATAAAACACGGTTAAATTTTAATTTATTATTTTTTTTGTTGGTAATTTTTTTTCCATATAATCAAATTTTAACATATTACTTTTATGTTAATAACATACTATGTTAAATTATTAGAAAGGGAATAATACTTTACTCGTTCTATTTGTTTAAATTTAAAAACATAATTGGTTAGTGTTAATAACATTAATGTTGATAGTTGTAATTAATCTTTTTTGCTTAATATGTTAATTTCTAGGTTTATATTTCAAATAAACGTAATTTTAAGTAATTGCACTATGAATTGCTAAATTACGTTAAGTTTTATTTCATGAAAGGTTAAGGTTCATTAATAGATAGTTCATAGTTGGGCTATCTGAGAATTATATACATAGTTAGCAAGGATGGGAGGGTAAAGAAATCGGAAGAGGATTCGGCATCTATTCCTCTTCAGCTAAGTTTTCTCATCATCATTATTATTTTTTTTTGTTACAACTGTTTTTATTTCTTGTTGTCGGTTTGGCATGATAGCTACCTAATTTTAATATTTGTGTAACTTACGTTACTAATTCAATAGGGACAATAACCACCCCATTTTTCCATGAGCACGGCCGGTATTGTAGGTAGCACCGTCTCTATGGAGTTAGGGCCTTCATGGGCTTAGGTTCGTTACATAAATTAATTGGCGCCCAACGTGGGGCATCAGTGTTAATATTTGAACAAACAGATGTTGATATTTATTCTCATGATGACACCATAACTTATGCTGATGCCTTCTTAAATAATATCTAGTTTTCCGTGTTATCGACAATTTTGTTTTTTTTATCATTTCAGGATTTTGTTTATAATTGAATAATAACTGCTATTTTTCTTTAAAGTGTCAAAATTTTGCTGAGATTTTAATTCTGAATTAATTTTGGAATGTCACTCGCAGAATCTGATATTTTTTTTTTGTTTGGAAAACTTTGTTTTGTTTTGCTTTTAAAATTTTTTCGCTTTGGGTTAACGTGTAATTGAGATTTTTGATTTTTTTTTGGATTTTTATTCTGATTTCATACTCTTATACAAGATTCATTGAATTTCCCTTCCAGAATTGAGATTTTTAGTTAATCTATATTGGTTACTATACTCATTCCTGATTATTATTATTTTTTTTGTTTGATTATCGTTTATGGGAAAGCTTAGTTTTATTAAAATCATTTTTTTGTTTGGTTTTATACTTCCTATTAAAGCCTTAACTGAGTAGTGAAATATTGATATTTGTTTGGTATCAACGGTATATACATTTTAAATTAAAAAAAAAAAAATGCCACTTACTAGAAGCCGCGATAATTTGTTGAGTTTAGAGGAACCAACAAATTGTAGTTTTACGATTCCAAGTGGGCCATCTAATACTTCACCTGCTACAACTCGATCAGGAAGGAGGGTTAATCAACCTCAATCAAGTAATACTGGAAGTACTGCTAATACTACCAGTGATAATGATCAATCGGATATTACACAGATAGTTTCAAATTCGTTAGTTGTTTTGCGTGGTGAAATGACGGAATTCATTAGAAATGAACTTAGGTCTATGATGCAGGGAATGAATTTAAGCGCTGATACAAATTCGCGTGATAATAATCGGCGTGGTGAACATTATGCTTCAAATTCTTCTCCTATGGCAAATTCTTCACAAGAACCTTATGTAGGGGAAAAGGTTTCCAATATAATTCGCAATTGGCGGGTTAAATTTTCGGGATGTGATAATCAGATGAACGTAGATGAATTTATTTATCGGATTAATGTACTGACAACCAACAATTTGAACGGAGATTTTAACTTACCATGTAAACACGCACATGGTTTATTTGACGGCAAGGCGTTAGATTGGTATTGGCGTTATCACCGTCGTAATAGTGAATTGGACTGGTTTAATTTGACAAGGGCCTTGCGGGACCAATATAAAGGCGACTATAATGACTACGATATAATGGAGGACATACATCGACGAAAGCAACATTCGAACGAATGTTTTGACGATTTTTACGATGCTGTTTCTGCTATGGCTGACAAATTGAAAACTCCTATTTCGGACGAAAATTTGTGCGCAATTTTAATAAGGAATATTAGGAATGAAATAAGGCATGAATTAATTCACTTTGACATTTTAACCGTGGCAAAACTTCGTGGCGAAGTGAAACGGCATGAAAAATTTGTAAAAGACATACATACCCATGATTCTCGAAGACAAGTAAAAGGACATGTTTCGGAAATTACAGTTCCAGATGCCGGATCAAATACTTTGGAATCTCCAGGACCTGTTGCTGAAATATGTGCAGCTCGAGGCGACATTAGATGCTGGAACTGTGACAAAATTGGACATAACTATTTTGACTGCTTAGACATACGCCGTATATTTTGCTACGGATGTGGTGCAAAGGAAACATACCGACCATCTTGTACGAAATGCTCCTCGTTTAGTCAGGGAAAAAACGGACAGAAGGATGTCCGTCGGAATTAATGCGGACATCCGAATCTATAATACCATGCATTTCTTCGGCCAACAACAGAAAATTACACCCTTTGATGAGACCATTTCATATTCGGTTACTTGAATATCAAAAAGCTCGTAGTAGAATATTCGCTGAATTTAATAAGCCTTTAAAAACAAAACGTACCACAACTCGGATTCGAGATTATTACCGGAAATTGAAGTCATTTGCATCTATGGTTATTTCTCCTATCATATCACCGGATGATGATAATAGACCATTTGTAAATTTGAAAGTAGGAGATACTAAATATTTGGCTTTGTTAGATAGTGGGGCGAATAAAAGTGTAATTGGTGGTGATTTGGCTTTGAGGGAGCAGGGTACAAAACATTTTAGGAAATGTAATGGCAACGTTAGAACTGCAGATGGACAGACACAAAGTGTTAAGGGAACTGTTACCTTGACTGTGACATTTCGGAAACAGACAAAACAATTTAACTTTTTAATAGTACCTACAATTAGACAGGATATAATATGTGGTTTTGACTTTTGGACGGAATTTGGTTTGAGAATTTGTGTGCCGGAGGTTAATGAACTCGAAAACATTGAATATGATCCCGATAAACTTATTTTGACCCCAATACAGAGACAACAACTGAACAAGGTCATTGCTTCTTTTCCAGATTCTAAGACGGAAGGGTTAGGCTGCACAACTTTATTAGAACATTATATCGATACGAATGATGCAAAACCGATTAAACAACGGTATTACCCTATATCACCTGCAGTTGAGAAGCAACTATGTTCAGAATTAGATCGAATGATTTCTCTTGGTGTTATCGAGGAAGCTCCTAGTTCTCCCTGGTCTTCTCCTACTGTAGTTATCATAAAACCTGGGAAAATCAGGATGTGTATTGATAGTAGAAAACTTAATTCTGTGACAGTAAAGGACGCTTACCCAATACCGAATATTGACGGACTTTTATCGAGACTTCCTTCAGTTTATTGTATTTCAAAAATAGATTTGAAAGATGCTTTCTGGCAAATTAAACTGGAGGATAGCTCAAGACCAAAGACAGCTTTCACGGTTCCTAATCGGCCATTGTACCAGTTTACACGAATGCCGTTTGGACTGTGTAATGCACCGCAGACGTTGTGCAGACTAATGGACATGGTTATTCCGTATAAATTGAAGGCACATGTTTTTGTGTACCTTGACGACCTATTAATAGTTTCGGCCAACTTAGACGAACATTTGACACATCTATTGGAGGTGGCTACACAATTGAGAAAGGCGGGGTTAACCATAAATATTAAAAAGAGCAGTTTTGCTCTCAATAAGGTTAAATATCTAGGTTACATTGTGGGAAATGGGACATTACAGGTGGATGACTACAAGGTTAAAGCTATAAATGATTTTCCGGTTCCAAAATCAATTCGTCATTTAAGACGGTTTTTGGGAATGACGGGGTGGTATCGACGGTTCATACAGGACTATTCGTCCTTGACGTTCCCACTAACGGAGTTATTGACAAAGAAAAAGACTTTCAAGTGGTCCGATGAGGCCGAGGCAGCTTTCAGAGAATTGAAAACCAGACTGATATCTGCTCCATTACTTATACATCCGGATTATGAAAAACCATTTATTTTGCAATGCGATGCTAGCACTTATGGCATAGGTGCGGTATTGGCTCAAAAAGACGACAGCGGAGCTGAAAGACCTATTGCTTATATATCTCAGAAATTAAATAGAGCACAACGTAATTACACGGTTACGGAACTTGAGTGTTTCGCTGTGGTGATAGCAATAAGGAAGTTTAGACCATACATAGAAGGACAGGAGTTTAAAGTAGTAACCGACCATGCAAGTCTTAAGTGGCTAATGAGCCACAGGGATTTGTCAGGCAGGTTGGCAAGATGGTCTTTGAAGCTTCAAGGATTTAATTTTTCCATTGAACATAGAAGGGGAAAGGATAACATAGTGCCTGATACTCTTTCACGTGCTCATGAGGGCGAGGCGTTTGTGGATTCTCTGGAAATAGACACTTTACCTTCTATAGATTTGGAATCGAATGCTTTTGAAAGTCCTGAATACACAAATATGAGAGAGGATTTTTCTTCGTCAAAGTTGCCTGATTTTAAAGTCATCGATAAGTATATTTATAAAAGGGTAATCTTTTCTTCAGGTGATCGAGATGAGTCAGACTCTTGGAGACTTTTTGTACCCAGAGAGCTACGCCTTAATGTTATATATTGCGCTCATGATATACCAAATTCTGCACATGGAGGTATTGCCAAAACGTTGGAAAAAATAAGACGATATTTTTATTGGCCAGGACTGGTGACTGACGTTAAGACTTATGTACTAAATTGTGACTTGTGTAAGACCTCCAAAACTCCTACCACGACATTGAGGCCGCCGATGGGCGAGATGGTAGTAACAGAG
Source organism: Pollenia angustigena (assembly GCA_930367215.1). Classification (NCBI taxonomy): domain Eukaryota; kingdom Metazoa; phylum Arthropoda; class Insecta; order Diptera; family Polleniidae; genus Pollenia; species Pollenia angustigena. The sequence goes on from OV884058.1 coordinate 49,515,731, forward strand.
AGGCCTTTCCAGCGGCTGTATGTTGATCTAGTTGGACCGTTACCCAGGACTAAGGGCGGTCATATAGGTATACTGATAATTTTGGACCACTTCTCTAAATTTACGTTTTTGAAGCCTTTGAAAAAATTTTCTTCAAAGCAAATTATTGATTATTTTCGGACCGATTTTATTTGCTGCTACGGCGTACCTGAGATTATTGTTTCGGATAACGGATCTCAGTTCAGAAGCAGGGAATTTGAAACATTTTTGAAGAAGAATGGTATTGAACACATTCTAACGGCTGTTTATAGTCCCCAATCGAATGCAAGCGAACGGGTTAACCGCTCAATAAACGAAGCTTTAAGAAGCTATGTGAGGGATGATCAGCGTTCGTGGGATGTATATTTGCCTAGTATTAACTGCTCATTGCGTAATAGCATACATCAATCCATAGGAAGGACACCATACCAAATAGTTTTCGGTCAGAACATGATGACTAATGGTAAGGATTATGAACTTTTACGTAAACTAGGAATTTTGGCAGAGACGGACTCTGTTGTGGAACGACAAGACGAATTTCCTTTGATTCGTAACAAGATTATGGACTACATGCGTAAAGCATATGACAAAAATGCTCGGACATATAATTTGAGGTCTCGGACAAGGAACTTTACAGTGGGACAGGAAGTGTACAGACGGACATTCAACCAAAGTTCTAAGGCTGAATACTTTAATGCTAAATTGGCTCCGGTGGGAATCAAGGCAATAGTTTTGCGCAGAATTGGTCAGGTGTACTATGAGGTGCAGGATATTGAATCGGGAAATAAGGGTACCTATCATGCGAAGGATATTTGGGCATAAATACGACGTGGACAAACATTTTGTTTCGCCTTTTCCAGTTTCAGTTTTTTTTTAGGGAACAATTCTACAAACTGCAACTGTTTTGTGAGGCTTTTCTAACGACAACTTTCCAAGTTTTGTTTTAATTTTGATTTTGTTATCACATTTGCATTGAAAATTTGGTTTTATTTTAATCATTTGAAAAATTTTAATTTGAATTAAACATTTTAATAATTTTTATTTGTGCTTTACATATGTACATAATAATAAGAGAAATTTCATTATACCATTTATTCCGCGCATTAAACAATTTTGGATTTTTAATTTTCTGGAAGAGTTGTCTTGATTATTTGGTAACAATAGTGTATTTTGCTAAAAATTTTGTTGTTCAACAGATTTTTTTTATTATGTTGATTATACCAGGATTTATCACAAGGACCTGAATTATATATGAATTGGGAAGCGCACATTTGGAGAAAGTGCCAAAACTTAAATATCTGCATTCTGGAACTCTAAATATTGATTTTTTTCTCACTGAAGGCCACTCATTTTACAAATTTTTAGTAAAATTTTTTTTTTTTGGTGCTGTGGTTCCTTAACGCGGATTAAAGAATTTTAATTGAGTCCGTGGGCACCTAAAAAAAAAAACCAATTTCATAATTTCCAACTGAGACAGTATCTTTCATTTGTGTATCAGTAAACGAATCATAAAACAAATCAAATCATTTAAAACCTATCGGTCACTTTAAGCATAAAAATTATGTCTAACTAACCGGATTTACATTACTTTATTTAAACATAATTTTATCTCCTTCCGTCAAATTAATATTCGTTTTTTTTATATATTTGTTTAATTTTATATGATGTTATTTAACATTTGTCAATTTACTTTGTATTTAAATCCTTTCTGTTAATTTTTTTTTTATAAGTTAAATTACCATTCACATTTTCCCTACACAACAAAATTGAGTGAATATTTACATTAAACTCTAACGATCAAAGAACTCAAAATTCCGAGAGACAGCAGGCCTGTAAGTATACGTGGGATGAAAAGTTGGTGAGTTAATTATTTTTTTTTATATATAAATGTTCACTCCACAATAAAACACGGTTAAATTTTAATTTATTATTTTTTTTGTTGGTAATTTTTTTTCCATATAATCAAATTTTAACATATTACTTTTATGTTAATAACATACTATGTTAAATTATTAGAAAGGGAATAATACTTTACTCGTTCTATTTGTTTAAATTTAAAAACATAATTGGTTAGTGTTAATAACATTAATGTTGATAGTTGTAATTAATCTTTTTTGCTTAATATGTTAATTTCTAGGTTTATATTTCAAATAAACGTAATTTTAAGTAATTGCACTATGAATTGCTAAATTACGTTAAGTTTTATTTCATGAAAGGTTAAGGTTCATTAATAGATAGTTCATAGTTGGGCTATCTGAGAATTATATACATAGTTAGCAAGGATGGGAGGGTAAAGAAATCGGAAGAGGATTCGGCATCTATTCCTCTTCAGCTAAGTTTTCTCATCATCATTATTATTTTTTTTTGTTACAACTGTTTTTATTTCTTGTTGTCGGTTTGGCATGATAGCTACCTAATTTTAATATTTGTGTAACTTACGTTACTAATTCAATAGGGACAATAACCACCCCATTTTTCCATGAGCACGGCCGGTATTGTAGGTAGCACCGTCTCTATGGAGTTAGGGCCTTCATGGGCTTAGGTTCGTTACATAAATTAATTGGCGCCCAACGTGGGGCATCAGTGTTAATATTTGAACAAACAGATGTTGATATTTATTCTCATGATGACACCATAACTTATGCTGATGCCTTCTTAAATAATATCTAGTTTTCCGTGTTATCGACAATTTTGTTTTTTTTATCATTTCAGGATTTTGTTTATAATTGAATAATAACTGCTATTTTTCTTTAAAGTGTCAAAATTTTGCTGAGATTTTAATTCTGAATTAATTTTGGAATGTCACTCGCAGAATCTGATATTTTTTTTTTGTTTGGAAAACTTTGTTTTGGTTTGCTTTTAAAATTTTTTCGCTTTGGGTTAACGTGTAATTGAGATTTTTGATTTTTTTTTGGATTTTTATTCTGATTTCATACTCTTATACAAGATTCATTGAATTTCCCTTCCAGAATTGAGATTTTTAGTTAATCTATATTGGTTACTATACTCATTCCTGATTATTATTATTTTTTTTGTTTGATTATCGTTTATGGGAAAGCTTAGTTTTATTAAAATCATTTTTTTGTTTGGTTTTATACTTCCTATTAAAGCCTTAACTGAGTAGTGAAATATTGATATTTGTTTGGTATCAACGGTATATACATTTTAAATTAAAAAAAAAAAATGCCACTTACTAGAAGCCGCGATAATTTGTTGAGTTTAGAGGAACCAACAAATTGTAGTTTTACGATTCCAAGTGGGCCATCTAATACTTCACCTGCTACAACTCGATCAGGAAGGAGGGTTAATCAACCTCAATCAAGTAATACTGGAAGTACTGCTAATACTACCAGTGATAATGATCAATCGGATATTACACAGATAGTTTCAAATTCGTTAGTTGTTTTGCGTGGTGAAATGACGGAATTCATTAGAAATGAACTTAGGTCTATGATGCAGGGAATGAATTTAAGCGCTGATACAAATTCGCGTGATAATAATCGGCGTGGTGAACATTATGCTTCAAATTCTTCTCCTATGGCAAATTCTTCACAAGAACCTTATGTAGGGGAAAAGGTTTCCAATATAATTCGCAATTGGCGGGTTAAATTTTCGGGATGTGATAATCAGATGAACGTAGATGAATTTATTTATCGGATTAATGTACTGACAACCAACAATTTGAACGGAGATTTTAACTTACCATGTAAACACGCACATGGTTTATTTGACGGCAAGGCGTTAGATTGGTATTGGCGTTATCACCGTCGTAATAGTGAATTGGACTGGTTTTATTTGACAAGGGCCTTGCGGGACCAATATAAAGGCGACTATAATGACTACGATATAATGGAGGACATACATCGACGAAAGCAACATTCGAACGAATGTTTTGACGATTTTTACGATGCTGTTTCTGCTATGGCTGACAAATTGAAAACTCCTATTTCGGACGAAAATTTGTGCGCAATTTTAATAAGGAATATTAGGAATGAAATAAGGCATGAATTAATTCACTTTGACATTTTAACCGTGGCAAAACTTCGTGGCGAAGTGAAACGGCATGAAAAATTTGTAAAAGACATACATACCCATGATTCTCGAAGACAAGTAAAAGGACATGTTTCGGAAATTACAGTTCCAGATGCCGGATCAAATACTTTGGAATCTCCAGGACCTGTTGCTGAAATATGTGCAGCTCGAGGCGACATTAGATGCTGGAACTGTGACAAAATTGGACATAACTATTTTGACTGCTTAGACATACGCCGTATATTTTGCTACGGATGTGGTGCAAAGGAAACATACCGACCATCTTGTACGAAATGCTCCTCGTTTAGTCAGGGAAAAAACGGACAGAAGGATGTCCGTCGGAATTAATGCGGACATCCGAATCTATAATACCATGCATTTCTTCGGCCAACAACAGAAAATTACACCCTTTGATGAGACCATTTCATATTCGGTTACTTGAATATCAAAAAGCTCGTAGTAGAATATTCGCTGAATTTAATAAGCCTTTAAAAACAAAACGTACCACAACTCGGATTCGAGATTATTACCGGAAATTGAAGTCATTTGCATCTATGGTTATTTCTCCTATCATATCACCGGATGATGATAATAGACCATTTGTAAATTTGAAAGTAGGAGATACTAAATATTTGGCTTTGTTAGATAGTGGGGCGAATAAAAGTGTAATTGGTGGTGATTTGGCTTTGAGGGAGCAGGGTACAAAACATTTTAGGAAATGTAATGGCAACGTTAGAACTGCAGATGGACAGACACAAAGTGTTAAGGGAACTGTTACCTTGACTGTGACATTTCGGAAACAGACAAAACAATTTAACTTTTTAATAGTACCTACAATTAGACAGGATATAATATGTGGTTTTGACTTTTGGACGGAATTTGGTTTGAGAATTTGTGTGCCGGAGGTTAATGAACTCGAAAACATTGAATATGATCCCGATAAACTTATTTTGACCCCAATACAGAGACAACAACTGAACAAGGTCATTGCTTCTTTTCCAGATTCTAAGACGGAAGGGTTAGGCTGCACAACTTTATTAGAACATTATATCGATACGAATGATGCAAAACCGATTAAACAACGGTATTACCCTATATCACCTGCAGTTGAGAAGCAACTATGTTCAGAATTAGATCGAATGATTTCTCTTGGTGTTATCGAGGAAGCTCCTAGTTCTCCCTGGTCTTCTCCTACTGTAGTTATCATAAAACCTGGGAAAATCAGGATGTGTATTGATAGTAGAAAACTTAATTCTGTGACAGTAAAGGACGCTTACCCAATACCGAATATTGACGGACTTTTATCGAGACTTCCTTCAGTTTATTGTATTTCAAAAATAGATTTGAAAGATGCTTTCTGGCAAATTAAACTGGAGGATAGCTCAAGACCAAAGACAGCTTTCACGGTTCCTAATCGGCCATTGTACCAGTTTACACGAATGCCGTTTGGACTGTGTAATGCACCGCAGACGTTGTGCAGACTAATGGACATGGTTATTCCGTATAAATTGAAGGCACATGTTTTTGTGTACCTTGACGACCTATTAATAGTTTCGGCCAACTTAGACGAACATTTGACACATCTATTGGAGGTGGCTACACAATTGAGAAAGGCGGGGTTAACCATAAATATTAAAAAGAGCAGTTTTGCTCTCAATAAGGTTAAATATCTAGGTTACATTGTGGGAAATGGGACATTACAGGTGGATGACTACAAGGTTAAAGCTATAAATGATTTTCCGGTTCCAAAATCAATTCGTCATTTAAGACGGTTTTTGGGAATGACGGGGTGGTATCGACGGTTCATACAGGACTATTCGTCCTTGACGTTCCCACTAACGGAGTTATTGACAAAGAAAAAGACTTTCAAGTGGTCCGATGAGGCCGAGGCAGCTTTCAGAGAATTGAAAACCAGACTGATATCTGCTCCATTACTTATACATCCGGATTATGAAAAACCATTTATTTTGCAATGCGATGCTAGCACTTATGGCATAGGTGCGGTATTGGCTCAAAAAGACGACAGCGGAGCTGAAAGACCTATTGCTTATATATCTCAGAAATTAAATAGAGCACAACGTAATTACACGGTTACGGAACTTGAGTGTTTCGCTGTGGTGATAGCAATAAGGAAGTTTAGACCATACATAGAAGGACAGGAGTTTAAAGTAGTAACCGACCATGCAAGTCTTAAGTGGCTAATGAGCCACAGGGATTTGTCAGGCAGGTTGGCAAGATGGTCTTTGAAGCTTCAAGGATTTAATTTTTCCATTGAACATAGAAGGGGAAAGGATAACATAGTGCCTGATACTCTTTCACGTGCTCATGAGGGCGAGGCGTTTGTGGATTCTCTGGAAATAGACACTTTACCTTCTATAGATTTGGAATCGAATGCTTTTGAAAGTCCTGAATACACAAATATGAGAGAGGATTTTTCTTCGTCAAAGTTGCCTGATTTTAAAGTCATCGATAAGTATATTTATAAAAGGGTAATCTTTTCTTCAGGTGATCGAGATGAGTCAGACTCTTGGAGACTTTTTGTACCCAGAGAGCTACGCCTTAATGTTATATATTGCGCTCATGATATACCAAATTCTGCACATGGAGGTATTGCCAAAACGTTGGAAAAAATAAGACGATATTTTTATTGGCCAGGACTGGTGACTGACGTTAAGACTTATGTACTAAATTGTGACTTGTGTAAGACCTCCAAAACTCCTACCACGACATTGAGGCCGCCGATGGGCGAGATGGTAGTAACAGAGAGGCCTTTCCAGCGGCTGTATGTTGATCTAGTTGGACCGTTACCCAGGACTAAGGGCGGTCATATAGGTATACTGATAATTTTGGACCACTTCTCTAAATTTACGTTTTTGAAGCCTTTGAAAAAATTTTCTTCAAAGCAAATTATTGATTATTTTCGGACCGATTTTATTTGCTGCTACGGCGTACCTGAGATTATTGTTTCGGATAACGGATCTCAGTTCAGAAGCAGGGAATTTGAAACATTTTTGAAGAAGAATGGTATTGAACACATTCTAACGGCTGTTTATAGTCCCCAATCGAATGCAAGCGAACGGGTTAACCGCTCAATAAACGAAGCTTTAAGAAGCTATGTGAGGGATGATCAGCGTTCGTGGGATGTATATTTGCCTAGTATTAACTGCTCATTGCGTAATAGCATACATCAATCCATAGGAAGGACACCATACCAAATAGTTTTCGGTCAGAACATGATGACTAATGGTAAGGATTATGAACTTTTACGTAAACTAGGAATTTTGGCAGAGACGGACTCTGTTGTGGAACGACAAGACGAATTTCCTTTGATTCGTAACAAGATTATGGACTACATGCGTAAAGCATATGACAAAAATGCTCGGACATATAATTTGAGGTCTCGGACAAGGAACTTTACAGTGGGACAGGAAGTGTACAGACGGACATTCAACCAAAGTTCTAAGGCTGAATACTTTAATGCTAAATTGGCTCCGGTGGGAATCAAGGCAATAGTTTTGCGCAGAATTGGTCAGGTGTACTATGAGGTGCAGGATATTGAATCGGGAAATAAGGGTACCTATCATGCGAAGGATATTTGGGCATAAATACGACGTGGACAAACATTTTGTTTCGCCTTTTCCAGTTTCAGTTTTTTTTTAGGGAACAATTCTACAAACTGCAACTGTTTTGTGAGGCTTTTCTAACGACAACTTTCCAAGTTTTGTTTTAATTTTGATTTTGTTATCACATTTGCATTGAAAATTTGGTTTTATTTTAATCATTTGAAAAATTTTAATTTGAATTAAACATTTTAATAATTTTTATTTGTGCTTTACATATGTACATAATAATAAGAGAAATTTCATTATACCATTTATTCCGCGCATTAAACAATTTTGGATTTTTAATTTTCTGGAAGAGTTGTCTTGATTATTTGGTAACAATAGTGTATTTTGCTAAAAATTTTGTTGTTCAACAGATTTTTTTTATTATGTTGATTATACCAGGATTTATCACAAGGACCTGAATTATATATGAATTGGGAAGCGCACATTTGGAGAAAGTGCCAAAACTTAAATATCTGCATTCTGGAACTCTAAATATTGATTTTTTTCTCACTGAAGGCCACTCATTTTACAAATTTTTAGTAAAATTTTTTTTTTTTTGGTGCTGTGGTTCCTTAACGCGGATTAAAGAATTTTAATTGAGTCCGTGGGCACCTAAAAAAAAAAAAACCAATTTCATAATTTCCAACTGAGACAGTATCTTTCATTTGTGTATCAGTAAACGAATCATAAAACAAATCAAATCATTTAAAACCTATCGGTCACTTTAAGCATAAAAATTATGTCTAACTAACCGGATTTACATTACTTTATTTAAACATAATTTTATCTCCTTCCGTCAAATTAATATTCGTTTTTTTTATATATTTGTTTAATTTTATATGATGTTATTTAACATTTGTCAATTTACTTTGTATTTAAATCCTTTCTGTTAATTTTTTTTTTATAAGTTAAATTACCATTCACATTTTCCCTACACAACAAAATTGAGTGAATATTTACATTAAACTCTAACGATCAAAGAACTCAAAATTCCGAGAGACAGCAGGCCTGTAAGTCTACGTGGGATGAAAAGTTGGTGAGTTAATTATTTTTTTTTATATATAAATGTTCACTCCACAATAAAACACGGTTAAATTTTAATTTATTATTTTTTTTGTTGGTAATTTTTTTTCCATATAATCAAATTTTAACATATTACTTTTATGTTAATAACATACTATGTTAAATTATTAGAAAGGGAATAATACTTTACTCGTTCTATTTGTTTAAATTTAAAAACATAATTGGTTAGTGTTAATAACATTAATGTTGATAGTTGTAATTAATCTTTTTTGCTTAATATGTTAATTTCTAGGTTTATATTTCAAATAAACGTAATTTTAAGTAATTGCACTATGAATTGCTAAATTACGTTAAGTTTTATTTCATGAAAGGTTAAGGTTCATTAATAGATAGTTCATAGTTGGGCTATCTGAGAATTATATACATAGTTAGCAAGGATGGGAGGGTAAAGAAATCGGAAGAGGATTCGGCATCTATTCCTCTTCAGCTAAGTTTTCTCATCATCATTATTATTTTTTTTTGTTACAACTGTTTTTATTTCTTGTTGTCGGTTTGGCATGATAGCTACCTAATTTTAATATTTGTGTAACTTACGTTACTAATTCAATAGGGACAATAACCACCCCATTTTTCCATGAGCACGGCCGGTATTGTAGGTAGCACCGTCTCTATGGAGTTAGGGCCTTCATGGGCTTAGGTTCGTAGCATAAATTGTGGTAAGATTTGGTCAAATTAAGCTGCATATGGCCAGAAATAATACCATTTAATTCTGCATTAATCGGTCCATAATTTACCTAATATCCGGTATTAAGCAGCCTTCGGAAAACCGCTTTAAAACTATAAAACGCAATAACAAATTTCATTTCTATATCGAAATTTGTTCTTATTTGGGTTTTTAATATTGATGTGATTGGTCCAAATTTACCATGGGTCCAATATGTATTCCCCTCTCGAAAATAATTTTTGTTCCATATACTATTAGTAAGTTTAATTAATTGCTACAAAACTTTAAAACCTTAAATGTTGATAAAAAAAATGAGAAGAAATTTCACGTCTTTTTAAAAAATGGGAATTCAAAAAATATTTATCCCGGGAAATGTTTCTCGAAAAGGAACCCATGTTTAATTATTATGTAATGAACTTAATTATGGAATGGATGAAATTACACAAACATTTTTGTAATGAGAGAGCATTTAAAGGTTCATAATTTGACAACGATAAGTACACGTATTCGATTGCTAATGGCATAGGCTTTTAAACTGTCTTTTTTTGAGATATTTGATGATAATTATAATAAATATTGTTTACATTTCAATATTTTTGACTCAAAATTTTTGATTGGCTTAATAAATAAGGGCAGTAATTTAGGGCATGACAAAAACAATTTTTTTAAAGTTCTTAAAACTTAATAAATATACCTTTTATTCTAGGGCGTGACTGATGAACATTTTTTTGTTTTGTATTGGCTTCTACTTGGTTTAATGTAGTATGTGTGTGAAAAAGAAAAAAGGGCCTTAATTTGGAGGTGTGTCAAAAAAGTGAGCATATTAAAATCGATACATACGTAATTTTATAAGGACTTTCTTGGACCGTCAAAAAAATTGGACATTTGGGGGAAGGATCCGAGGTGGCATAAGTGGTGTCCAGAATTTCAGGTCGGATTGAAAAGTCACCAAAGACAAAAATGAAGCAACTTTCAAGCCATGAACAACGATATGCGATATGATGAGATCGGACTTTAAATGGCAGCGCTACATATAAAAAACCAAAAGTGCTGTATTTTGGGGCGTGGCAAAAAAAATTTTTTTCCTGTTTTAGAAACTTCATTGACATATCTTTCATTCTAGGGGGTGACTGGCACAACTTTTTTTTTCGACCCACCCTAATGTACATATGTTAATATTTCAATATTTCTTGAACATTTCTAATTGACACGAGCATTATTTTAAGCTCTTGTCATATCTAAAGCTAGTCATACTAATGCCCAATGAAGTCCCAATATCCCTTATATTATAATTAAGATTAGACACCCCTGTTGTTGTATGGAGTTTTTCGAAAGTGGGCGTGTTTTCAACAGAAGGAGATTTCGAAGTCGTTTTAGAATTTGTAAGTAAGTACAACCAGCGTTGCCGTTTTGGTTAGTTTTAACTAAAATTGGTTACTTAATTTTTCAATGTGTACTTTTTTTCCATTTTGGTTACTTTTGTTCAACACACAAATAACCAATTTTTTGTTTTGGAACTTTTTTGACCCTTAAAATTGTGTGTGGTATTTGTGCATCTAAAAACAATAAATTTTTCATCTACCTAAATATTATTTTTTTAAGAAGCCTAAACTTTAACAGACTAGCAACTCAACCACATAAGGTATATACTTTGAAGTGTAGATGGCTATTATCTGCTATTCTTAATGCTTTGTAGGTCTAACTGAAACATTTTTTCTAGATAATCGATAAGATCAAAGACCCTTCCGATCCCATCCCGTTTAATATGAATATATTTTCACCGGGCAAAAATCATCTACATATATATAAACGTTCTACCGCATAATTATGTTAAATTTTGTATTTTGATACCATAACGCACAGAAAGACTTTAAAAGTTTTACTTGTGAGAGCTCTCTATAAAAAAGGTTGAAAGCTCTAGCTCAAACATTTTTTAAAATTGACAAAAATAAGTGTACATTTCTATAGGAGACGCCACTTCCTCTAAAAGATTTCGAAAAATTATGTATTATATCGGTCCAGCGGTTTGTGAGCCTACAAGATACAAAGAAACACTATTTCTTCTTTAGGCACACAATTTTTAAACAGAAGTGCGAATAAAATAATACTTTTGATACAAAATAATTTTGGTTACTTTTTTTTCGCTTCTGGTTACTTTATTTTTACATTTTGGTTACAAATTTTTTTTGGTCGTGGCAACGCTGAGTACAACCTCATTCACCACTACTGGTGGAGGGTATATGTAATAACATTCGGTCAAGTTCGACCATATGATACCCTACATCACAGTGTTTACAAACAAATTGTTTAAAAGTGTACCCTTTGTGAGACTAATTGGCAATCATGGAGTCACCAGAACAAAATTATGTTGTGAGGTTAAGATTAATATAGGAAAGATTTGTGACGTAAATGTGACGTTGTGTTGCGGATTATCCCATTAATATTAAAATATTATTTTTTGATTTTTATTTTTTTTGAGCAAAAATAACAGTTATTTTAAAAGATTTTGTTATTCGTGCTTAATTCCCAACTTTTATTCTTGCTAAAAATACTGAAATTTATTGTTGAAGGGATTAGCTATTCTTATGCGCATTTCACTGGTTGCTTAGGCCAGATCGTCAGGAAACTTCACCCAAAAAGATTTTAGAAAAACTAAAGATATTTAACCAAATAAAACTGTTAAGCGTATAAGAATTATATGCAACAGTTCTACTTGTAACAATATCAAAGTTTAAACAAAAACATCAACAATAAACTGTGAGTTTATCTCTTCTTACTGGTGCTGGGATACTATCGATATTTTCCATTATCGATATTTATCGATAGTACAGATTTCACTATCGATATATTGATATTACTATCGACTGAAAGTTTGTACTTGTGCAGGAAAACTTTAATTATTTTATTATAAGGCTACATACAGTCCGTTGTTTTCATCACTTTATTGAATGTATGAGACGAACATATGTATATACGCACGTTATTTTAGATGACAGTTTTTTAAAAATTGATAAGTACCTTTCTGAAGGACCCGAAGTAACAGGGACTATTAGATATTCCATAGCAACTTTAAAAATTTTCTTAATTCTAAACCCAAAAAGGTAATCAATCTAGCGGCCTTATCCTCTAATGGTCGTTCATTGTTTTGTCCTATGCTTGCAATCGCATTTGGATTTGCATTTTTTTTTACAACATTACAAAAATATTTGACATTTCAGTCCCTACATAAACATGTACAAATTTCGACTTAAAGGCCTTTAATTAGCAGTAAAAAGCACTGCTAAGCAATCCATAGCACTTGCCATTCTTGTTGTTTGTATTCATTGCTGTAATTCAGCGCGAATTAATAATAAGTAAAAATTTGCGGCAAAAAACTGTGTGTGTATTGCTGCTGTTAGATGTCTTCATATCTGTATTTTAAATACTAAAAATATCGATATTTATATTTTTCCTATCGATATTTTCGATATTTTCAGACTATCGATAGTCTATCGATAGTTTCCCAGCACTACTTTTTACATTCCCACTACAATTGATTGGAATTCTTCCAACATTGATTGGAATTCTTCCAACATTAATTGTAGTTGTAAGTAGGTTGAAAAAACAAAATGAAAAAAAACAACCTGCAAAGCATGTTGCCAGTTTAATTTTTTTACTCACTGTTCAAAATAAATAAAAATCCAAAAATAACTGTTTTTATCTGACTTTTATGAAAAAAGGAATAACTGTTACGGTCCCTGATAAAAACAAATATTGATCATCCCTACGAGAAATGAATGAGCGAGTAGTCACATTTTTCATTTTGGTGTTAAGAAAATGGTAGAAAGAAATGACCGACTGTGACCGAAAACTTTATTTCGGTCATTTCTTTCTATCATTTTCTTAACACCAAAATGAAAAATGTGACTACTCGCTCATTCATTTCTTGTAGGGATGATTTTAAAAAGTAAAGATGAGAAACATGAATGATTATGAAAAAGAGGACACAAATTTTATAGATGATAGAGTTAAAATACATGATTGCCAGGGCTGCCAGATAAATTTCTGAGAAAATCGTCAGTTTCCTGCAAAAAAAAAAATTAAAAAAATCGTTTTATCGTTTCGAAAAATCGTCAAAAAAAATCGTACAACTTAAAATTTAGTTTTTTTTTTAACAATTTTTGTTCATTTAGGCTTAGGTTCATGAAATTTAATTTTCATTAAATTATTCTTATGAAGAAAGGAATTTTACAACATGAAAATTAATTAAAATTGTTATTGATAATCTTTCATTCTTGACGTGGCTCGGGCTCGAACCCTGGCCGGCAGGTTACCATGACATGTTTCGATCGCAACCACCCGATCTCCTCAGATGGATTTGCCGTCTTACACTCGCAGCCATCGACGACTGCTGACGTCAATAGTCAAACATCAATCCTTAAGCCAAATTGTATTTTAACATTTGGTAGATCGAAATTTGCTTTCCTGAATGATTATCGATTTTAACTGATTTTACATGTTTTTTCCTTACTTCTGTTTTTTCGTACTTTTGTCAAGAATTTTTCTTGAAGTCCAAGTACATTTTTTGTTTTTTCATTTTGTCTTTCTCTTTTCTGTTGACCTTTTTCAGCACAACTTGAAGGACAAATGATACATAGAGCTCGAAAAAACAGAAGTAAGGAAAAAACATGTAAATCAGTTAAAATCGATAATCATTCAGGAAAGCAAATTTCGATCTACCAAATGTTAAAATACAATTTGGTTTAAGGATTGATGTTTGACTATTGACGTCAGCAGTCGTCGATGGCTGCGAGTGTAAGACGGCAAATCCATCTGAGGAGATCGAGTGGTTGCGATCGAAACATGTCATGGTAACCTGCCGGCCAGGGTTCGAGCCCGAGCCACGTCAAGAATGAAAGATTATCAATAACAATTTTAATTAATTTTCATGTTGTAAAATTCCTTTCTTCATAAGAATAATTTAATGAAAATTAAATTTCATGAACTTAAGCCTAATTGAAAATATTAAATATTTGGATTAAAAACCATAAATAGTTCAACAAAATAACCACAATACTAATTATTAATTTTTGTTCATGTTTATAAAAAAAAAATTTTCAATCGTGTAAGAGCTACTGGGATTGTTATGAACCGTAGAAGATTCTTCACACGGGATAAACTGTAACACGAGTGAGATTCTTCCATAGCATAGAGACAGACGCTTCTTTAATCGTTGTGGGAATCGTTTAAGACGTGAGTAAAAATAATCTAACGAGACTTTCATGTCAAGAATCGTATGAGACTCATGTTCTCTTACAACTCGTGAAATGCTTGCCGTATAATTGTTGAAAATATGATTTACACAGAGAGCCGTAAAAGGTTCATTTGATGATGGTTTGACGAAAGCAAATCGGCACTTTGCTAATTTCGGAACAAAAAATCGTTAAAAAAGTACGTATGGTCACCTGACGTATAAGTAACGAAGCTTTAAATCAGTGTTCAAAAATAAACAGTACATTATTTAACGTTCGGCTCACACACCCAGGAACGATATCTATCCAAGAATAAAAAACGAAATTGTCAGAAAATTTAATGTTTTATATAGACTTTGGAGACTGAAAAAAATCGTCACTTTTTAGAAAAAAATTAGCAAATCGGCACTTTGCTAATTTCGGAACAAAAAATCGTTAAAAAAGTACGTATGGTCACCTGACGTATAAGTAACGAAGCTTTAAATCAGTGTTCAAAAATAAACAGTACATTATTTAACGTGCGGCTCGGCTCACACACCCAGGAACGATATCTATCCAAGAATAAAAAACGAAATTGTCAGAAAATGTAATGTTTTATATAGACTTTGGAGACTGAAAAAAATCGTCACTTTTTAGAAAAAAATTAGCAAATCGTCACTTTGCTAATTTCGGAACAAAAAATCGTCAAAATGACATTAAATCATTAAAAAAGTACGTATGGTCACCTGACGTATAAGTAACGAAGCTTTAAATCAGTGTTCAAAAATAAACAGTACATTATTTAACGTTCGGCTCACACACCCAGGAACAATATCTATTTTTTTAGTGATTGTGTAGACATACACAACCCTTAATACAGTTCGTAACTATTTTCAAGAAAATTCGTTAAAAAACAGAACAATTGTAGTGATACTGTAGACAAACATTATATTTAAATGTTCTATAATGTTTTTTTGTGTGTGTATTTTGTTTTTGTAAAAATGTTTTTTTTACCAGCCAAAAGGGACGAACATTAACGAGCCGAACCGAACACATTGAAGTTTGTGGATTTTCAAAAAAACCGAACGGAATTAAATGTTCACATCTTTTGTTGAGTTTGATAATAACACTAATATTTTTGTGTTCGAAAGATGACTAACAAGGAAACGTTATTTTTTTTATGATTTTCTACACAAACACTATTAGCGTTTGTGTTTTCCACAAATCTACCGAACCGAACATTAAGAAACGATATTTAACTGATTTCATGTCATGCGTTAATGACAAATGTATTTCTCCAAATATTTTTTTTCGCGCCACAGTGCGTTGTATAGATGACCACCCAATTTGGCTATTGTTAAACATTTTTCGGATTATTCTTCTTTATGTGTTCTAGAAAGAAAATGAAATGCTGCCTTATAACCAGCACTGCTACTGATTTGAATTAAACGCTTTAGATACAATAGGATTTAAATTAATTTTGAAATTGATCATAAGAATTTTAACATAAATAAAAGCTAAAATCCGATTAAAAACCTTAATGATCATTTTAATAAATTTGAAATGCATTCGAATAAATATTGTTGTAAAAAAACCAAATGTATATGAGTTTCATTAAAAAAAGCTAAACATTTTTTTGTTATTTTTTATGGTTAAGCAAAACCCCTATTAAAATTCCATAAAAAATACGAGACCTGTAAGACTTTGACACCTACTTAAAGAATTTGATTGTTTTGTTATTTTTTTTAAACTGTTTTTTACAAAGTGACACTATTTTCAATGGATCATATTGGTGCCAACAACAAGAGCAACTACAACATGAAATAACACCATTCGATTTAACAAAAAATATTCACTCACATCATAATTTTAAAACCCAAACACCAACACAGTGCAACAAACAGGCGTGCGCTTGCTTGCGTTTTTAGACGTTCAAGTAACTTTCTACTAAATTTGGTTGGCTTTTATCGCTACAAAAAATAATAAAACAAAAAATAAATAAATAAAAATTTATAGTTTAGTATAAAACAACAGCAACCACAGCCGATCTTGACGTGCTTAAAGCCATCAATATTAAAAAGAAACGGCTTTAATGCGCCTACAAATAAAATGCGTTGGTGGTTTTAGGTTTGTTTAGTAGTGTTAAGTTTTAATTCAAATTGGAAGTTTGGAAGTTGTTAAATTTTGTTGCCATTTTACAATAAGATGGCAACCGTTTTGTAACTGCATTAACTTTTTTTTTCCACAAAGATTTTTCTATCGACATGCAAAATCGATAATCGGTACAATGTAACAAATTGTTTTAGTGTTGCCACAATAAAAATTTGTCTAAATTTAACTACAATTGGATTGTTATGATTGATAAGCTTGAGGCTACGTTGCCTTAAAGTGGTGCACAATAGTTACTGGCTGATCTATTAAAATACTCCACACGCTATAGATATACTCTATAAACTAGATTTGCTCCTTTGGTTAACGTGAGTAGTCGCCTTGCGGCCTTTCTTCACGGTAATCTTAACACCGGATCGAAACAATTCAAAACAAAGGCGCCAATTGAAGAAAATAATTTTGTACACGTTCTTTAACCTAATTCCTGTGCGACCTTGAAGAATGTAACGTAGACAACGTAAAGAAACTTCCAATATTTACGTGACTTGGTATAAATTCGAAATTTTTTTTAAATATTCTCGGTAAAATTTCTGGCAATTTGTGAACGAAATTCTGCAAGTTCGTGTTCTGAACTTTTTTTATTCTTAGCAAACAATTTTCAGCATTTTCGAAATTTTTAATACCGGGAATACAAGATTTCTTCCGAAAAAATGTGAAATTCTCCATAGCGCAAACTTAACCATTCATAACCCCTTTCCGTTTCGCCAATTCAATCAATTTCAAAAGGGAAAGGTATAAAAAAAATATTTTTTTTATCATTCTTCATAAATTAAAGTTCCAAATCACTTAATTTAAATATATTTTTCTAACCTAAAGGGCGTGCAGTGTAAAAAGTTTCTCTTTTGAAAATTTTCATAGAGAAAATGTGTTCGAAAATATTGATTTAGTGAATTAAGCGTGGGTTCTCTCTCATATGTTTAACTACTTATCATATAAATATGTTTTTTTTTTTCATTTTAGAGGATCTACACCTTTTAACCACACGACATCAACAAGCGTATCAAACCGTTTAACAAAACATACATACTTTATTAATATACAGTTAGCGACAAAAATACGTCTTTTCAGTAACAAAAAATATAATTATAAAGGTTCTTCCAAAAGAGACTTCCGTACTTTAGTATCGGTCTTATTTTTAAAGGTGCATCTGTCGAATTGGCAGTCATTTACTCAGTCTGTTTTGCCAAATCACCGTGGATAAAGCAAACAAAACCCTAATTTCTGGCAGAATGGGTACCACAACAAACTTAATTGTTGAATTTAGTAAGATAATAATCCACTCCAACAGCAAAATTCATACAATGCAATGGTGTAGATTTTGGGCTGGCGGAGTCATCGCTCCATATTTCTTTGAGAAAAGCACTGGCCAGGTCATCACCTTCAACACCGAGCGCTATTAATTGTAATTGGATAATATGAGCACCACCGTTGTGTGCTTTCAACAGGACTGCGATACGTACCCCAAAGCTCATACCACATTGGACGTATTTCCTTTCTTCTTTGAATCTTTTTTAAATGATTTTCAAAACCAGATATTGTCGATTAGGACAGAGTTATGGCATTTGAAACCGATTGAAACTACAATACAATTCAAATGAAAATTTCATCCAATATCGCATGCCGACATTTGACCCAAAGATCTTGAAATTGCGCTAGATATGTCATCATCAGCTCTCTTAGAAAAATATTCTTTTTTAATTGATAAACTGGAATTGAATATTACAAAAACTTAGATTTTGGCTTAAAACTTAAGAAAGAAATTTTCGGAATTTAAAAAATAGTATCACTGAAAATTTCTGAATTTTTTCCCAAATGGAGACTTAGAAAGGGACCAAAACCGGCTACCTCTATGTTTGATACAAATAATTTTCATAAGATTTCCAACTATAACAAAAAATGTAAGTTGGAGTGTGATCAATAATGGATTTGTTGATAACATGTAAGAAAATATAGTCGGTCAAGATTCGACCATGGCATATAGACACACATTTCCGATATTTAAACCTATTTTCGGCTTAGAAGATATATTTTGACATCGAAGCTATTATAAAAATTAGCCTGTATGTCAATACCAACTGTTTGGGTGCACATGGGGTTACCTGGTTTTGGATGAATGCACTGGGTAGACTGTGGCCCAATCGAGCGTTGTTCGGCGATCTCACAATAACATGTTGCGGTAGGTCGTGTATCGTTTACACACACACAAACTTTGCTGAATACAAAAACCAACCCTTATTTTTATGGATCAATCAAATGACACTTTTGTGGCTCTTTTGGGTTTAAAAAAAATCACTTTCTTTTAGTTTCTAGTTTTATTTTTAATTTCTTTTCTTAACTTTGGCCTTATTTACATTTAATTTAATATTTTTTATTTATTATCTGCCGGCGCACACTGGTTCATATTTTGAGAAGGTGGCCAAAATTATTTTTATTTATGTTGACCGATTTTAAAATTTTTTATTCATGTGAAAGTAAATACTAGTGAACCTCGGGAGCCAAAAAATTTCAACCCTATTTTAACTATTTCATTGAGAATAGGGTGGTCCGAAATGGACTTTCTCCATATTTGGTTATAGTTTTGAATTTCTGAGTCAATTTTTGAAGTTTAAATGCTCATAACTTTTTTGTTTTTTAAGATTTTTGACAGAATAAGTTTTGTGAATTAGTTTATTTTATTAGCTACACGTGGTTTAAAGCATTAAACTCTGCGACCTCTAGAACTATTAAAATTTTTTTTTTTTTTTTTAATGTCAAAATTTCCCGGAAATTTCCTACTTTATAGAGCATAAGTCCTGCCCGTCAAAACGCGTCAAAAAAAATTTATACTCTCTTGTAGTCCAGAATCTAACCTACATTTCTATACCCCATTGTACACACATCTGGATACGGCCTTGCGAATTACAGCAATTTCTGTGACCCAAGGTAAGATATTCGGTTCAAAAAATAAGTCCTGCAAGGAAACATTACTGAAATTAAAGAAGATGAGTCTTAAAGAATTTTCGACAAATAAAGCAGTTCAGGCCACATAAATTATCTAGCACGTCAGGTTATCAATTAATTTGGAGAAGGTAAAGGTATTGCCATTGTTATGAACTTATTGTGGGTGAACGGATGCTGCAAAACGAATAGGCGACATAAATAGACTAACACGTTAGATTTCTGAGTAAGTTAAAAGGTTAAACATTAGTAAATAGCCGCAACATAAACTACATTGTTAAATTACCTGAAAATTGCAATTATTGAAAGAATAGTTGAAGCGAGCCCTAAACGCACAAAGAGGATTTTAAAAAGTATGCCTACACCAACTGAAGAAATGAAATTTACTCCAGAAGAAGCATTTGCACTTTTTTTGGATTTAAAACTGACAAAAAATCAGTATACAGAACTGCGAAAGCGAACCAATGAAAAAAATTGTGGAATCTTTCCAGCATATCGAGATTTAGTTTCTGTCAAAAAAGAGTGCTTACCTTCACAAACGGCTATTAGCGTAACTTCAAGTTCAGCAGAAGTAAAATTGCAGGCTCTTCTCGAACACACTGCAGAACGATTATTAAATACACTTGATGCTGACTGTTTAAAAAAAACTTAAAAATTGCAGCATCACTTTATTTTCTAAATGGGGATGAGATGGAAGCTCTGGTCAGAAATAATACAAGCAATGTAATTCAGAAAACTCATCTGATGCTAACTTATTCATGGTATCTTTAGTTCCATTACGTTTAAGAAAATCTTATATTGGCTTAGAGCCGTCAACCAGTAGAGTTACAGAAATGGATGTATGGAAAAATGAAATTCCGTCTTCAACAAAGTATTGCAGACCAATAAAGTTTGTTTACAAAAAGGAAACTAAAGATGTCATAACTGAAGAAGTTCGAAAAATAAAAGATCAAATTAAAGAACTTCAACCGGCAATATTTAAATTTGATGACCAATGCATTGAAATTAATTTTCAAATGTTCCTAACAATGATCGATGGAAAAGTTGAACAAGCATTAACCGAAACAAAGTCTTCGTACCATATGCCAAAACATCAAGTCAATTAAGCCAACCCCCATCACAAGACAATAGTTTCAATGAAGCATACGAATTTGGAATGTCCCCTTTTCATACCTGAATTCGTTTTATGTAGCATATTCTTAAATTGGGCTATGATTTGGTATTTGGCCCGTTAGGCGAAACAGTGAGAAAAAACAAAGAAAATGTGGAAAAAAGAAAGCAAACAAAAAAACTAATTCAAGAAAAATACCTTCACCTAGGCCTTAAAACAAGGAGAAGGAAATTGAAATGATGGAAACACTGCAAGGAGATTCTTTTCCGATCCAGAAACTGCAGCATCTATCACAGGAGTACATTTTGAATTAATAAGACGATTCCAGATCATTTTACAAGTTATATCATGCAGCAGAAAGATAAATGCAAAAAAATTTGGCCAGTATGCAAATGAAACAGCAATTCTTTATAACAAAAAATACTCTTGGAGACATATGCCAACCACAGTTCATAAAATTTTATACCATAGGGAACAAATAGTTCAACACAATATGCTACCAATTGGAGATCTATCTGAAGAAGCGCAAGAAAAAAGGAACAAAGACTACAGATTCTTCCGCGAGCATAACACAAGAAAAATGTCCAGATGTTGTACTAATGAAGATCTTATTACTATTTTGTTGTTCACATCAGATCCATATATGTCCAGAATTCGACAAAAATGGAAATCGACTTCAATCGAATTAGAGGAAGAAGCTAAACAACTTCTGGAAAATGAAACCCAAAGCTATTTAGAAGAAATTTTTACTAATATTGTTTAATTTAAAATTGTTTATAGATTATAATTGGTTTTTGATTTAAGTATATATTCGTTTTAATATATAAAAATAAAATGCACATACATACATCTCAAACCAAAAATAAAAGTTGAATTACCTAAAATGTTATCGATAGCCATGAATGCTACTTGGGCATTTTTCAAATTATTCCTTTTCAGTTTTATCCTTATAACAACTCGTCTCATCCCAAAAATGCCAACCTTTGGCCCCTGTGAATATTGGGACTAAAAAATTTACAGGGGCCAAATATTGGCATTTTCTGACAGGATCTAAGTTCGACAATAAAAAATAAGTATCAGTTGTAGAATACAAGAGAAATAATGATAAATTATAAAAAAATCATATATGAAATATTCAACTTTTACACCGAAACTCAACAAAAAAATTAAAATGCATTTTGAACTCCCCATTACTTTTGCTCCTATCAGTCGCATTTTACGTTTTATAAAGCAAATTAAAGCCTAACATCGCACCTATCGAGCAAAAAAAAAATCGCATAAAAAAATACCGATCCAGTCAAAAGTTATTTAATTTTGACCGCCTTCTCGTAAAATTTCCCACTGTGCGGCGTCTGGCTGGTTCGGGTTTTTTCAAGCAGTGATCAAGGCGAACTCATTTTTCAGGTGGCGTTAAAGCACATCTGAGCCACATACTACATGATGGGTTGCCAGATGGCACCATGAAACCCCGTTCCATACGAAGGAACGACAAACAGGTAAACAAAATCTTTGTTTAAACCCGCCATACGCCAACACCAACATACATATATAAGGAAGTCATAGCATTTACAGCTATTCCCGGAAGTAGTATTTGTATAGGAGCTATGGTCAAATATGGACCGATTTTAAAAAAAATTTGGTAAGACGATTTATATTGCAATACAATATTTTTAGGCAAAATTTAATCTAAATACCAACATAATAATAGGGCTTATGGGCACAAATACTATTCTGGAAAGAAGTTTGTGAGGGGGCCCTGGGAAAATAAAGATCGATTCTTACAATTTTTGTCCTTATGATAATTTAAATCTGTGTGCGCAGTTTTATAAAAATCTTTTTAAAATTGCGATCTGTACTTTGCTAACAAAGTTAACAGGGGTAGACAACCAGGGGCCTGATTCTGGCTGTCGTGATCGAGTACTTTCTCGATTCGAAAGCAATTTAAGGTCTAATTATTTCGGTCAGTACTGAACGAATCGGAATTATTTTTTCAGTGTTATAAGAATTAACTTAAGTTTCATAATACTGAAAAAATTATTTAGATTTGTCCAGTATCGACTGAAATGAAATTGCTTTCGAATCGGGAAAGTACTCGATCACGACTGCCAGAATTCGGCCGCAGCTTACCAGCCAGTCAGCTGGACGGACGGACGGACGGACATACATGGGTAGGTCGACTTAAAAAGTGATTTTGAGTCGATTCGTTTACTAGAAGCAAAAGCTTATAATACCCTCACTAGAATTGTGGTGTGTGTATAAAAATTTAATCAGTAAAAAATAAATCAGTAAAGTTTACTGAAAACTGAAAAAAAATTCAGTAATCAGTAAAGTTTACGGAATACTGAAAAAAATTTCAGTAATCAGTAAAGTTTACTGAATATTGAAAAAAATTTCAGTAATCAGTAAATTTTACTGATTACTGAAAATTGAGTCACGATTACGAATTTTTTTTGACAAGCTCAAAGCTTTACGGATTTAGCAAAAGAAATATTTGTAAATTTGAAAATTTGTTGAATAAAGATTTTATATTTTATTGGCTTTATTTTATCACTGAGTTTTTGTCTTCTGGAACGATTCACAATCCCAGCGAAAGAAAACAATCTTTCTACAGGAGCAGACGAAGGCAGAGGAGTATTGTATTTCAAAAACACGTTTTTAATAGCACTGTGATTATGCAGACAATTTAAGCTAGTGTCTTGTTCGGCCAGGTACAAAATTGTTTCCTGGAGATAGTTCGCCAAGTCACCTGAATTAATAGTTATGCCCGCATCTGTAATTAACACTGTTAATATAACAGCACAGGTTGATTCACATATTTATATTAACTGATAAATATTGTATAGTCCATAATTTTTTTAATTACAAAGGAATGTACATTAGGTCCGTTCATCTGTTCCTTTGTTTTATATGCATATTGGACTTTCGTTTTATTACCGTTTATTGAGTATGAAAATTCGTACAGTTTTTTAATTCTTATTTTTTTTTTGTATGTATACTATACTATACTTTGATGTATAGGTAGTAAAAACCTCCCGATACTGCATTCTTATCAGTAACAAGTAAAATTTAATGATTACTGATTTTTTTCAGTATTCAGTAAAATTTACTGATTACTGTAATTTTTTTTCAGTATTCAGTAAACTTTACTGATTACTGAATTTTTTTTTCAGTAATCAGTACAATTTACTGAATACTGAAATTTTTTTTCAGTAATCAGTAAAATTTACTGAATACTGATTTTTTTTTTCAGTAATCAGTAAATTTTACTGAGTACTGATTTTTTTTTTCAGTAATCAGTAAAATTTACTGAGTACTGATTTTTTTTTCAGTAATCAGTAAAAATATACTGGTAATGAAAATTCAAGTGCAGTACCAGTAAAAAAAAAAATACTGAATAAGTACTGGTACTGCAAAGTGCCCATCTATGGTATAAATAGTAAGTAGGTCAGATGGAGTAAATTATCTCTGAAACAGTTTTAAAAACCCGAGGTAATTGAATGCTTCTTTCGACACCTTGAATATATGTCTTTTCCATCGGACATCATATTGTATTTTCACGCCGATAACATCAAGAGATTCTGATTCCTCAATAATTATACCTCAACCATATATACATATGAGGCATCTTGATCTGTTGCGCGTTTATGCGTCAGCATGCAACATTCGGGCATTAAAATCGACGCTATTCCAACGATCTAATTCCGAGATTATATTAAAGCGTCGACCAATCTTATCATTCATATTTTGCCTCATAGCACTTACATCGGAAACGCTTGGTCTATAGTCAAATGAATACGAATGGCAAAGGTTGCTGTCGTCTGCAAAAGAGTAGATAGGGTTGGAAGTTTCACATAGGAGGTCATTTAGAAAAATAAGAAATAGAGTAGGAGAAAGAACGGAGCCTTGCCGCACCCCTAAGTTAATCTTGCACTCGTTTGAAGAAACCCCCATCTAAATCACCTCGTATAGTGCGATATTTGAGATAGCTCGATAAAAACGAGAGAAATTATCGCCGACACCTTTTAGTCTACCACAGCTGATCCCAGGGGGGAGGGGTAGGTCTTGAACTAGCTTGGACTAGTCGAGCATTAGTATTCTACAATCCATTATGTTCGTTATTTCCTCTAACAAACTGTAGACATTCACTTAATCTACATTTATTTTGACCAAAAAAAAAGTCCATGAGTTTCTTTTGATTTAAAGCCACAGCATCAAAAATGAAAATTAAAAAAAATCCAAGAAAAACTTAACGAAAAATAATTTACACGCGAGTAAAGTTGATGTTGTTTCAGTTGTTATTTTGATCTTACCTTTATTTTGTTATCCAAAAGTTCATTACCACAGCGTTAAAGTCTTTTATCGGTAAGTTGTTTTTGGTATTGCTGTATCTAAAGTCATTTTTTTTTTTTTTTTTGTTAGTAGAAAATATTCATATCTCGTTTATACGCTGTAGGCTTTTCATTGTTTTTCTGTGGAGTAAATTTGTTGGATATTTTCTAAATTGTTTTTTTTTGGGGGGGGATTTTCAATACTTTTCTCATGTTGAATAAGAAAGTTGCGTAAATCAGCATGTTTTTTTAATGTTAAATTAAATTGTATTTGTATTGCTTGTTAAAATGTATTGTTAAAACAAAAAAAGAAATAGAAAATGAACATGCATTCAACCTCATCCTCCTTCTCAAAAAAGCTGAACCAAGAGTTCTAACTAAGGAAAAGATTCCGAGATTTCCAGAAAATCCGGGGAATTTCTTCCAAAAGTTTTTCACCTAATTTTATTTATTTATGATATTAAACCACTTCTTCATTTGCCATTAGCCAAATAAAAAACTTCTGATTCGTTAAATGTAAACAGTCGCTGTCAAACCAGCTCAAAAAGCGAAAGTTGTACACAAACTTTCGGTATTAAACTAAAGTTTTCCATTAATCGCAGTTTTTTTTACAATAGCGATTACGATTTAAAATGCGCCGTTTCTCGGAATTTGTTTGATTGTAATGTAAGAAAAGATCAACTCACTGTTTGTTGTTGTTGATTTTGTTTGAGCTTTGATATTTTTACAAGTAAAACTGGGGTTTATAATTCCTATTTGATTAACAGTTTTATTTGTATAATATCTTTAGTTTTTCTTAAATCTTTAGATGAAGTTTCCTGACGATCTGGCCTAAGCAACCAGTGAAATGCGCATAGGAATAGCTTATCCCATAAACAATAAATTTCAGTTTATCAATAGTATGAAATGGGAATTAAGCACATTTAAACGAATCCTTGTTAATTAATTGTTTGAATCCCAAGAAAAACTTTGATAATCGCACTTTTATTGATTTCGCATTTTAATTTGAATTGTTAATTTGTCTAAGTTCACACTATAAAAGTTCTCTTTTAGAAAGTCTAATTTTATTGGTGAGAGGGAACGAGAACATGATATTCTTCTCTACCAGGGTTGATAAAGTTGGTACAATTGTACTTTTTTTGGTACAATTCAAAACTAAAAAGTACGCTGGTACCCCCGTTACTCATTTGGTACTATTTCCAAATTTTTCAAACTTATATATTTATAATTGAAAAATGGCAACTCGTATTTTCTGTCCAATAAATATGAACGGAGTTTAGTGTTTGGTGCACATAGTCTTGCGAAAATGCAAAATGTCGAAGGTTTTTTGTGAAATCTAAGGGAAACTCTTTTTTGTTGTTGGAATGAACAAAACAGGGGGCAAATTACGGCATTCAATATCGGTCAAAATTACAATACAGTTTAAATGGATATTTCAGTCGATATCGAATGCCGTAATTTGCCCCCAGCTATGATATTTTGCATTTGCTCTTTTGCAAGACCATTTGCTCCAAACACTCAACTCCGCTACTGTGAATAGATTATTGCACTTGTTCATTGAACGATTGCTTATGCCACATTCTAGCTTTAATATCAAAGGCAGCAGATAAGCGTGCATTTTCTGATGATATTGACAAGTTTTTAAAAGATATAGGAAACAACTTTTGCAAAAGTTCTACTTAGTAGAAGATATGAATTCCTCCAAATTCAAGATTATTTTGGAACGAACTCATAATATTTTCAAATATTCGTCAACAATATGTTTATCACGTCAAGAAGTAATCAACAGAATTTTGGAACAGTGGGAGCCCACTTCATTATTATTTTACTCCGAATTATTTTGAAGGAGTTTTTACAAGCGCTTAATTAAATTTTAATTATATTCGGACTTTCTGCAAAAACAGGAAAGGGGTTTTGCAGTACATATTAAAAATTGCAAACACAATAAATTTGGAAATGCAATCCGGAGAAGTTCGTATGCACATACTATTAGAACGCTTAAAAATTTCATTTTCGTTTAAAATTCGAGATTGCATTTTGAGAAATATTCGTCAATTTTCCACAAAAAAAGACGATAAATTCTAAAAACGCTCTCTGGCGGCAATCAAAAATAAAAATTTTTGGATTTATCGACGTTAAAAAACTCATGATACAGGTCTGGTTAGATCAAATACAATTTGTTTGCCCTATTCTTTAATATTTTAGAAACTAACTATTTTGAAAAATACGAGGCTCGAAATTAATTATTGACCTATTGTTTCTTTGGCAAAGCTTCTTGGAATGACTTATACAACAAGAATCGCGACGTGCTTTTGACGCGAAAAAATTTTACCCACCCTATTATTATGTATGTATAATTAATTTACAAAAGAATTTTAAGTAGCTTTTGTTTTTGTTGTATAAAATTTTTGTTTTTAAAAATAAAGTAAAAAAATTAAACAAAAAGATTTACAGTATTTATCGGATATAAGAACATCTTATATAAGAACAAAACGCTTATAAGAAACATTTTCAAAAACACCATGTCTTTTTTTCTAACAAAAAAGGTTACATATAAGAAAAACGCTTATAAGAAAAAAACTGATAAAAGAACATTTTTCTTAAACACCAAAACCACAAAATGTATAGAAAAAGAATTTATATAAGCAACTTCCAACGGCAACATAGAATTTATGTAGTTTGTATGGACAACTCTGTTTTCTGACAGTTTCACAAAAGAAAAAAGTTTTTCTTATTTATTTTAACTCATAATTTGAAAAAAATCAAGGAAGAAGGTGCAGTGTAAAAACTGGCGGTATATTGCAAAAATTATTTTTATTAATATAAATTCTTTCTTATTCGACTGTATTATTTAAATCTATATTAATTTGTTTAAGCTTAAGGGGTTTTATTTATAATAAAATATTAATTTTATTAAATTTTTTTTTTTTTTGTTAAAGTAAAATTAATATTTTTAATAAAAAAGAACTTAAACTTTAACAAATTAATACAAATTTAAACAATAAAGATCGTATAAGAAAAAAATTACATTAATTTAAATAATGATTAATATTTCAGTTTTTATTAATTTTTTTAAGTTAAATCTTTTACTACAATTATAATTTGATAACATTTCACAAATTTAATTTCTTTCTCACACAATTTGCTTGGATTTTTTTTTTTCTTTTTTGCTCCTTTTTTTCAATTGACAACCAAATTTGACGTTTTATGTTACAATAATTGTTAACTAAAATGGACTAACAATTATTGCAACACAAACTGCCTGCAATAAATATGTACAAAAAATTGCTGTCTACATTAAAGATAGCATAATTTTGACATTTACTGCAATATAAGTATGTCGCAATAATTATCTGTGGTATAGACGGGCAGTTAGATGAGCGAGCTGGTACTCGTGAGAAGCTGTGTGTTTTTTGCCTCGTAAACAAATGAATAATTAACTCTAAACATCGGCTACTTATATAAGAAATAAGTTTCTTATATAAAATAGTTGTATATAAGAAAGAAACGCTTATAAGAATCTTTTTTCGTGGATTTTTTAAGTTTCTTATATCCGATAAATACTGTATTACTATTGGGGCCGAAAAAGTACGATTTTAAAAGTTCGTTGGTACGATATTAGTTGTCTCATTTATCATCCCTGTTCAATACCCTCTCACCAAAAAAAACTCAGACCTTCTGGAAAAAAACTTTCGTAGTGTTAACCCAAATAATTATATTAAAAACAATTTTAATACTTATTTTTATATAAAAGAAAAAGAAATTATTCAAAAACTCATAAAAAGCCAACTGGATTGATTTTATAGGAATGAAGTAGTGAAATGCTGTGTAATTTGATTTAAAAGCCGCGTATTCTTCACTAGCGATGCAGATGTCAGAGCAGCAACATAGATTAACTATGAAAAATAGGAGACATAAAAAAATTAAACTCTGTCTAGTTGATGCACTCATTATCTCAATCGCCACCTGCGCCTTAGAAACTTAGACAATAAATCACGATTTATTGAAAAAAGCAAGTTTAAAGCTGAGATCGGTAAAATCAGGGCGCCGCGTTTTCTCTTTTATTCTCTTCTATACTCTTTTATTACGTATGTGTGCGCACTAGGGTGTCCCAAAATACAAAAGTATCGAATATTCGCGCTCCACAACGTTGATCCTATTCGAATAGTGCTTAAAAATTTTCAGTCCAAATTTGGGCACAATCGGTCAATATTTAGAGGTTGCGATAGTTAAATGATTTATCGGGGTTAGATAGACTTTTAAAAAACAGATTTCATTTTTATTTGTTTAGTTGTATTTTGTTTTTTTGCGAAACTTAACTTCTTCGTGCGATGAATCTGACTCACTGTCAGAAATTTCAACATAATCCTTCTAAACTCATTTCTTGTAATTCTGCATTCAAAATAAGTTAAATAATTATGTAGAGGGATCAATATATTTGAATTTTAACGAATGTAAATCTAGTAAAGATCAAAGAAAAGTGTGAAAAAGATTCTCCAATACATAAACAAGTACAATAATGATAAGCAAAAATTAAATGAATGTAACAGGTATAAGATGTGAAACATAAAAGTCGCCATTCATCGCGACCTATAAATATTGTCCTATTGATCCAATTTTTGGTATATACATATATTTTAGTAAAAGAAACAAAATCAAGCTTGTGGAGAAAGAATTGAACTATACCTTTACTTTTCCATACAAGCGTGGGCCAGTCTAGTGCACACACATTGAAGAGAATTTAACAACATTGACAACAACATATGTAAAATCCATACAACGCATACAATCTCATAATGTAATGGTATAGGTTGCCGGTCGCAGGTTTAAAATGTGGGTGTATCGAAGTATCTTAAGGATCTTAGCATTTGCAATCGTCTAGGAGTCTATTGGGAATCTCACAAAGAGTGCTTTTGATCGTCGACGAGCTCATTTTTTAATTGTAGACGATTCCTAGCACGGGAGAAACTTTTACACGTGCTGATTCGTATGAGAGATTCTTCCATAGCACAGCGAAAGACGCTTATATTAATCGTAAAGGGACGATTCCCTGTGATGTATGTAGAGATTATTTAACGAGTCCTTTAAAAAGCATGCCAAGAGTCGTATAAGACTCATGTAGGGATTATTTTACAACTCGTGCAATGCTCAGCCGTAAAACTTAGCTACATAAAAGGGGGCATCAAGCGTCTTTTTCATGTCAAAACATCTAATTTTCATACAATTTATATGAAACAAACCTTAAGGTCGCGAAATCAACACCCTCCTATTGGAAAATCCTTTTTTACAGATCCTTAGGCCAGTTTGTTTAATTGAAATTGTATTGACAATAGAATTTTCATATTTCAAAAACGCTCTTATTTAGGTAGCTCAGTAATTGTTATATGACTCTTACAGAGAGTCGCAAAAGGTTCATTCCAAGATTAAAAGACGAGCGTATCGAAAAATTTATGAAAAAGTAATAAATAAAAAAAATCGATTTTTTTGTTTTTGTTAATCGTCAAATAATCATCAGAAGATTCTTTTAGGAGTTGTATATTAAACATAATCGTCTAACAAACAGCCTATGCTAGCTGGGTATCATCGATACAAGATCGTTCAAACGTCAAAATTCTTCGAAATTGAATATTAAAGATAGACTACTGAAAAAAGTTGCTAGAAGAGAGAGTAGAAGGTGCCAGAAGAAGAGGATGATCACACACACTGGGCTGAAGATAGGCCCGTTTGGACTAGTAGTACATTGAAATATTTTGCTTTTACTTGCATTTTCACTAGAATTTAATCCGCAACATCGTTGGCGTCTCCATTTCTTTAATGGACATATTAATATGCCAAAGTTTATGTTTTTAGGTTTTAACAAAAAAGTACCAAAATTTTTATCTTATAGGTTTTCATTCACTCAGGACACTGCACATATAATTTTATGTTTCCAAGTTCAATGTTATAGAAAATTCAAAAAGTACCACTTAAAGAACAGAAAAGTTAAAGGAAGAAATTAAATTTTTTGGATTTTCCCACTTTCAAACGTTTTTCTCCCCATTAAAGTATCAAAAATATCAATATTATAAAAAAGTACCCAAAATTGGTACCATATTCACCCTATAAGCGTTCGAATTTCGAAAAGTACCAAATT
Organism: Pollenia angustigena; assembly: GCA_930367215.1. Lineage (NCBI taxonomy): Eukaryota > Metazoa > Arthropoda > Insecta > Diptera > Polleniidae > Pollenia > Pollenia angustigena. The sequence continues at coordinate 49,547,024 of OV884058.1, forward strand.
TCTATTTGTACTTTTACTTTTTTTTAGGAATGTGATATCATTTTTATTTCAATGTTAATTGGTTTAAAGTATAGATATGGTGACAAAAAAGTACCAAAATATAATTTTTTACACGTTTTCTCCCCAAAAGGGCCAAATATCAAAAAAGTACCAGACACCTGTCCGCTTAGAAGTTTTTTTATTATATTTCATAAAAAAAATTTTATGAAGGTTGGCGCTTAAGCTTAAATTGTTTTCGCTATAAAATCGTAACGGTACCTTAAGGCTGCTTTAGCCGACCGTAAATGTAATTAAATGCAATGTAAAGTACCGTAACGTACTGTAAGCTCGTTTGTGAACTTATATAACATGTAAGAACGTGTCAGCTGTCAGCATTAGTATACATAAAACAACACACACAGTGATGAGAATTATAAATGTTGAAATGGTGACCGCTTTGCAGAAAAAGTACCAAGTGATTTAAATAGTATTAAAACTGTATTTCTTGCATGTATAAATAAATAAATAATTTGATATTAATATTACAGATTTACAAAAAACAAATATGTGCATACACCTAAAGGCCAGTTTACACGGTAATACAATGTATTACGACTTTGTAGAATCAAAATAATATGAAATTCTCTCCGTGTTTAAAAGAAAAAAATAAAAGTCTGTTGGGAGTATTCTTTATGTTAACACGGATGGTATAAGTAAAACCAAAAATAATAACAAAAAAGCAGATGGTTGCAGTTTTACAAATTTTACAAATTTTACAAAAACAACATGAAAATTTCCCGAGTTGATTGTAGTTGTTTTTGTAATTGTATAAAAATGCTACCACCTTCAATATGTTCCATTAAAATGCACCTCTGGTGTGATAAAAAAACATAAGTTTCTAAAATGGTTTAGAAAAAAACCATTTACCGACCGCTTGTCAGATTTTGTATTCGTATTCTCTCTTACTCAATGCATTTTGCTTTTACATGATATGATTTCTCTCATTCCACATTATGTCGTAATATAATGTATTACCGTGTAAACTGGCCTTAAACAAGGTTTTGATACCACTAAAAACCAGACTTTGTTTGTGGATATGTATACATTTGTTAATTTTATACATCTAAACATATATTTGTATAAATGAAAATATGTATGGATTGTAACTTATTTTGTCAAAAGTCCACAGATATTATAACTGAAAAAGTACCAAACAAAAAGAGTGATTTTACCCGCATTGCATTTAAAATATAAGCAGCCCATCACTATCTACAACTGTCACGTTACCTCGTAATGAAATTCTATTTTCTACAGGTTGGCACGTTACGGTTAAGTGACATTACAGTCAGTTAAGCATTTGCATTGCTTTCCATATAACAGAAACGATCAGCTGTTTACATTTCATTTACATTTCTACATTTACGGTCGGCTAATGGGACCTTTATGTAAACCTGACATTTTGGGGGATGATACAAGTGTTGCCAATGAATTCACAAATTAATTAAAAACCGAAATTGCAAATGAAGTCGCTTAAGCTCTTTTTGCGGTATGGTCTCGATATATAGATGTTTTCTGAATATGGAATGCTGTGACAAAAGCTGTGGAATAAAGAGAGAGATATTTCACAAATATATTTAGATTTAACTAAGAGTCATACAAGTGCGGTTATCATTTACCCAGCTGTCAAAATCTATCACGCCCATTTGTAGCATACCGAAATAGCGAGGCGGCAACGCTTTGCAAATGGAAAACCCAATAATTAGTAAAGTTAGCCGCGATTGTTAATATTTAATGACAAGAAAATAAACAGTACTGTTAGTGACACAACGTTGGCGCTCTTATATATACATATCAGCGTAAAAGCTAAGTGGAAGAAAACTTTCCGCCTTTCGCTTTTATTTAGGTACGGTTGTAAAATATTATTAAGGCAAATTGGGAACCCTAGCAATAATCCAAAAATCCCAAAAAAAATATTAATGTTTGTGTGGAATATCCAGAAAAAACACTACACAGTTTTACTCGCATGATCATTTGTAAGATCGAAAACAAATTTGTAGAAAGTTTTCGTTTTTTTTATTTTTCAAATGCAGTTTTTCTCTCTCTAGATATTTTTGTTGTACTTTTGTTTCATGACTTTTCAAATTTTACATGGCAGTTAATGTGACGTTGTTGTTCGTTTCGAATGCAATTGATTTTCGATATTGTTTAACTGATATTGTTGAATGTCGGTTGTTGTTTGGTTGCCTGACTGTCTGTCTGGTCTGTTGTTGACTGGTTGGATTGTTTGTTGTATGTTCCGTGTTTAACAGTATCAATTAATTTATTTTTTTTTATTAAAGTTTTACAGCAACAATTTCGTGATATCTTAAACAAAAGATCTATTAGAGGAAAAAGTAACTGTAATGCAGTAACCCACCATAATTACAATATCTACATGTTTTTGGTAAACTAGAGATGAATGCGTGATACTCGATTACACATAGCAAAAGAGACGTACTTTCATTAGGGCTTAATTGCAAAATTTAAAGTGTTATAGTTTTCTGGTATCTACGAAAAATCCAATTCAACAAGCACACTCACAGGCGGAAGTCGTTAATCAACTCCCTCATTCAGAAGGATCCAGACTATATAATCCAAATAGGGTATAAATTTAATTTTGTAGAAATCATAACCTTAATGAAGTAAATACTTATAACTCCCTTTTCCACGTGCATTGAAAGAGATTTAGATAAATCCGCTGAAACGATTAACAAAAATACATGGAAATTGTTTGACAAAAATCGGCAACTACGCGACGTTTTTTTTTTCTAAATTAGTTAAACTTTCCATACATTAATTTTTTTTTTTTTTCATTATTTATTTATTGAATCTTCATATATTAAATATGAACTAACAATAATTAATCAAATCTTAACCTAATGCTTTATTTTATGTCCTGCCAGTGCCAGACAAAAATTTTCTTCATCACGGGTTCTGTTCACATATGTAGGTGTTTATCGCTCATCTTAATGGGTAAGTGCTGCAGTGTCTCTTCTTCTTAAGCGAGAGTGGCCGCTATCATTTAAAATATTTCTTGCTAGTGGATTTGGGTGCAACTCTAGCCTTTTCAAATATTTTGCCGCATACTTCGTAATAATAGTCCTTACCAGTGGCACATTGAGATCCTTGTGGATATTTGAGTTTTTAACATACCAAGGGGCAGCTGTAATTATTCGAAGAAGTTTATTTTGGCGCCTTTGAATTTTTTCGATATTTGAGGCCGAGGCATTGAGGCATTTCCATGTTAAACGCCGATCTAGATGAATACCGAGATATTTGACATGCGATTGTTGAGGCACTAGTTGATTATTGATTTTAATAGGGGGACATGTTTCCCGACGCAAGGTAAATGTTATATGTACGCATTTTTGCTCATTGACCTTTATTCTCGATTGTTTAAACCACAGTTCTAGTTGAAATATATGATTCTGCAGGTATCGAGATGCTTCACGACTGTTCTCGTGTACGCTTAGAAAAGCTGTATCATCAGCAAAAGTTGAGGTTAGGGTGTGATTGTTTGTTGGCATGTCCGAGGTATATATAAGGTAAAAAAGTGGGCCCAGGATGCTTCCCTGAGGGACTCCAGCTTCAATTGGCTGAGGAGAACTTAAAAAATCGCCTTCTTTAATAATAAATTTTCGACCGACCAGGTAGCTTTCTAACAGCTTGTGTGTATTAACCGGTAGGTTTAGCTTCAATTTATGTAACAAGCCTACATGCCAGACTTTGTCAAAAGCTTGAGAAACATCTATGAAAAGAGCGGAGCAATATTTTCTTTCTTCAAAGGCTTTTCTTATGGCGTTTACTATCCGATGGGTTTGTTCAATTGTGCTATGCTCTCTTCTGAAGCCGAATTGATGACTGGGTATACACCCATTGTCATTTAAAATTGGGGTTAATTTTGACGCTAAGAGCTTCTCAAACAGCTTTGATATATTAGATAATAAGCTAATAGGCCTATATGACTCAACTTTTGTGTGATCTTTTCCTGGCTTTGGTATCATCGTTATTAAGAAGACCTTCCATTCTTGAGGGTAGTATTCAAGTCGTAAAATAGCATTAAAAATATAAAGAATAATTTTCTTTGCTATGCGAGGTAGCTCCAAAAGCATTTTGTTACTGATTTTATCAATACCAGGTGCCTTAATGGTGTTTAATTCACAAATAGCCCTTTCTATTTCCCTTATCTCAAATCTTAGGGGGATAGCTGCTCTAACATTAACAGGCGGCAACTCGTGCGCTGTATCGTCAGGTATATTTTGGGTAAATACGTTTTTCAAATGATTTACAAACAGGTTTCCTTTTTCATTATCATTTCTTGCCCAACTTCCATTCAAGTTTCTTAATGGTGGTTTCGAGATAACTGGTCTTTTGAGGTTTCTAGCTGCCCGCCATAATGAGTAGCCTAATTGTGGAGTTGCATCCAAGTCCTTAAGATATTTTTCTACGGAAGCCGTTTTCTGAGTCTGCAGTAATTTTCTTAGCCTTTTTGTACACTTTTTTAATTCATTTTTAAGTTGAGGGGCACGGTGCGCCTTAACTAAAATTAAATAAAAAGGTCTTACACCTAGAAAATTAGTAGAGATTCTGAATTTACAATGTTCATAGATGAGAAAAATAAAAAAACTAAAATAATCTGTGGAGAGATTTTTAAATAAATCCACTTTGAACATTTTTGCGCATGAAGTACGATATTTTGGAAAATATGGCATTGTTTTATATGAATAGAAAGGAAAAAATGACATAATAATAATTTTTAAGTGTTAAATCTATTAAACTTTTATTATTTCAACATTTTAGTACTAATAAAATATAAAAATGTAACATAATTTAATTATAATTACATCAATTTAAACATGTGAAGCATGATATCTACAAACAGCGCTCAAAAGGTGTTTAGGATAATCCGGATGATTCGCAGCAACCTTATTCATTTCCCAGGAAGACTTTAAAAAATCGAAATGTACGGACTCCATCGCCTGCTCCCCAAAAAATGCTAATCCTTCACCGTTTTTTTCACAGAACTGTTCTATGTGAAAAAAAACTGCATGAACCTTTGGTGTAACGCTGACACCTAAGTCCATGTAGCTCTTTTTGAAAGCTTCTATACATGCTTTGTAATTTTGATCAAGATTATATCCGAAGCATGCAGAAACTATATTTTTGAAGTCGTCAAATACTTTAACATACTTAGGTATTGCTAGGTTTTCAAACTGGCGCAGAAGGTCTACTTTATCCAAAAGTGTTTTGCATGCATTTCCTTTAAACCCAGAACATCCTCGTCTGATTTCACGCTGAACGTGACAAGCTTTTGCCCATGTCAGCGACTCATTTTCACACTCTTTCAACATATGCGTGAAAACAGTGTTAACAACACCAAGCATAAGGTGTAATTCTGGCGGTGGAATAATATCTAGGAATGTTTTGCCTCCAACCGTTGTAATTAGCGGTGGATGAATGCAGTTGAAATAATTTTTCGCTTTGTTTTTTAAGCCATTTCCTTCAGTCAGCCATTTTGTATAATACAATGAAACATTTTCGGGTGATCTCAATTCGCTACAGCTGCTTAGCTCATCTTTCTTGGCATAACAATAAGTGCACGGGTATGCACTACTGTGCGACATAATACCTGCCAAGATATTCGCTAGCTTCACATCGGTCGCAATTGTGCCGTGGAAAGGACTTATATTCAACGTTGAAGCGAGTTGGGCTACATTCTTATAATTTTCTTGCGCACTTGGAACGGCTGCTAGAATAAATAGTCGTTTAACTCCAGAATCCTTAAATTTTTTTGCTGCTATCCCCTCATCATACTTAGCACGCTTACCGCTGCACTCAAACTGCAACTCATTTGATTGAACAGAAAGACATATTTTTAAAAATCCGCCTCCTCCATCAATACCCATTTTTAAGTGAACATCCAGTGCATCTCGTTTATTTTTCACATACTGAACAAAAGCAGGAACATCTTTGCAGTAAACTCCAAACACAGGAGCATCCAAAACTTGATCGCCTTTTACACAAACAAAAGGAAATTCCTTAAAATCAAAATAATCGTCGACAGAATGACCTGTGTTATTAAGTTTTAATTTTAATCCTGGTTCAATGGCTTTTCTACTTCTTGTACACACACGAATGGAAGCTGCCATTTTTAAAGTTGCACGATCACTTAAATTCAAATTGCTTTTCATTTTCAACATATCATCCGCAGATAATGTAGATGAGTTTGTTGTGGAAAGGTTGTTTTTATTATTTCCTACTGCGATTTGAAGTGGTTTGCCGTGAATTTGTGACAACCGCAAAACTGAAGGCTCTCGACCACCCTTAGAATCTTCTTTTACTTTTTCTTTAATCACACGGGACATGATTTGATCATTCGCTTTTAAAGATCCATCTGATATATGATTTGAAACATTTATTACTCGAGATTTCAACCCACATTTATGTGGTTTGCCTTTTCCAATCTCACTGAAGCACACGTCGCACCGTTTTGTCGCAGACATTTGTTTAGACTTGCCTAAAATAACAAATAAAAACAATAAAATCTGAAACATAAGAACAAACTAACAAAAAAATATATTTTTTTGCTTTTAAAACTTACCTGGAACTTTTTTTGCAACTTTGCCACAAATTTTAACGGGTATTTCGCGTGCAATTTCACAAATTTTGCATTCACATCTTGATCGCGTAGCCTGCACAGGCTTAAAAATAGACAAATCTGGAGATGCTAATTTCTTTTTTTCAGACTTCGCTTGAAATACCTTTCTCCTGCACGTACAACACACAGCAGCCGGCAATCTGCGCTCGTCATCATAGTTGTCAACGTGGTTTTTCATGTCAATTTTTAACTGATTCTCTATAATATACATTTGTTTTTGTTTTCGAAAACACAGGAAACACATTATTCCCCGATTTTGATCGTGAGTCAAAGCTTTAGACGACATCATTCACCGAAAAATTCTTAGACGCGTTTTAATAGTTTTTAGATACCAAACAATTGATAAATAATTCGATCTGCGACGCAACGTTATCGCTAACAACAATATACAATTGATTCAAACCAAAAGAATATTTTGATAACAGACTTTTTGCCAATTTATACCCAATTAAAAAATTCAAGGTAACTTGATTAGTTTTAAGTTTATAGAGCTCTAAAGTATAATTTCATACATGCGTTATAAAAATGAAACGGACCTTATATTGAATAAAGAAATACATTTTATTTGTAACACTTTTTTTGTCTATTATTAGGTAAAAAATAAGTATACGCATTGGCCTACTGGGTCTAAAAAAACTCAGTCTGTATATCTTAAACCATAAGAGATAAAAAAAAAACTGTTGCACAATTTTCTTAATGGAGTCAAAACTAGTCATTCGTTATTAAAATCGCAAAAATGTTCAAAGTGGATTTATTTAAAAATCTCTCCACAGATTATTTTAGTTTTTTGATTTTTCTCATCTATGAACATTGTAAATTCAGAATCTCTACTAATTTTCTAGGTGTAAGACCTTTTTATTTAATTTTAGTTAAGGCGCACCGTGGGGGATCTTTGCCATTCTCTTCGCACTCTCCTTTTTTCATTCAAGAGGCGCTCGACATCTGCAAAATATATTTTGTTATAATTGGTTTTTTTGAGGGTTTTGCTGGAATGTTGAACAGCTAGTTTAAGATAACTGTAAAAATTGACAATAGAGAGATCCACATTTTCCGGTGTGCTAAGCGGAATATTTTCTGTGCAATGGGTACTGAGACATTTTTTATATTTTAACCAGTTTATTTGTGTAGCTGTTGTCGCTATGTAACCAGAGGGAGATACGATTCTATTGGTGTTTGTTATAGTAACTATTGCAAGATATGAGCCTGAGAAAATTATCACTTTTTGCAAAAATGACACCGAGGCCCCAAATCTTTGGGGGCCCATAGCAAAAAAAGTGCATGACTTTGGGCAAAACTGGGAGACACGGGTCTTTTTTTTTTGGTCTTTTATCACGTAGTGGTGTCCGTATATGGTTATTTCTTTCGTGTTGCACTGTGTTATTCAAGCGCACCATACTTAAAATAATCCGAAATCGCGATTAACTTAACAAAAGTTTAGATACAAATTTAAGAATTTCTAAAAGTTGGTTAATCCAGAATTCGCAATTCAAATAATCCGAAAGTGAGTTTGATTCTTACCTAACACACTTACCACAGAGAACCGGAGAGAGAATATTTATTTATTATATACTTAACTTATCCGTTACACATGTTTTTTCCAGTGATGCCAACTTTTTGAGAGCAAAAAGCACTTTAAAATTTAAAAAAGCACTATTTCGAGCAAAAAAAAAGTGTAAAAAAGCACTAAGCCATTTTTACAATTTAATTAAACACAAAACAAGTTGCATTCGGCTGTGCCGAGTATTATATATGTACCTCCAAAATCTTAAAAAAGGTGACGGCGTTGATGGGAACCATTTTCATTTAAGATTAAATAATAAATATATTTTTTTATTTTTGAAACAGTATCTCCATCTTTAAAGAAATGTTAACCGAAAACAAATACATCGTTTTTATTACGATTACTAAATATGTTGTCAACGCTAAAAAGTGCAACGTTTCGTAAAATTTCCAAATTGCTAGGAAGCCTAACTCTAACCTCGTAAATAAAGTTTTGGTTAAACGAATGTAACTTTCTTTTATCACTTTTTATCATTTGAACTCTTTAAATCTTTACAAGCCTTCTCAAAATTGTACCCCAAATAGCAAAGCTCATCTAAATCATCCTCTATATAATCGAAGTTTTAAAAAATGGTAGAAAAACATAATAATTGTAAAAAGCACTAAAGGCACTTACGAAAAATTGAAAAAGCACAAAGTTAGTGCTTTTTCTTAGTTTGGCACTATGGATACAATTTTGGCGTTTTGAGTCGTCAGAAAGCACCATAAATAGTGCCAAAAGCACTAAGTTGGCATCACTGTTTTTTCACTTTTGCTGTATTGCCTCCTTTGTTTACAGAAGAACTTTCAAATGAAAAATGCCAGCAGCATGCTGAGAGGGACAAAAACAACATAAATAAATGACGGCAAAAAAGTCACGAGCGTCATGTCATATGCAACAGTGATTAAAACTTACTTAAAACATTTTTAAGTCATTTTGAATCGATTGAAACTTGAATTTAAATTTGAATTAGAGTTCAAAACAATCACAAAAATTTTTTTAATTCAATATTTATCAGCTCATATTTGCAGCTGCAATTTCGGGAATGTTTACAATTCATGTCTTTAATTTCAAAAGATTTTGTTATTTGTGCTTAATTCCCAGTTTTTATTCTTGATAAAAACACTTGAAATTTATTGTTGATGGGATAAGCTATTCCTATGCATTTCACTGGTTGCTTAGGCCAGATCATCAGGAAACTTCATCCATAAAGATTTTAGACAAACTAAAGATATTAAACCAAATAAAACTGTTAAACGTATAAGACTTATAGCAACAGTTTTACTTGTAACAATATCAAAGCTTGAACAAAATACATCAACAATAAAAAAGTGGGTTTATCTCGTCTTACACTCCCCACTACAATTAGTTGAAATTCTCTCAACATTAATTGTAGTTGTAAGTAGGTTAAGAAAAACAAAATAAAAAACAAACAACAACTTACAAAAGATGCTGTCAATTAAGTGTTTTTTTAGGCCGTGCACTTGCCTGTTTATTATCAAAAAGTAATTTCAATTTTTGGGAATAAAAAATTTTTAATTTCAAAAGATTTTGTTATTTGTGCTTAATTCCCAGTTTTTATTCTTGATAAAAACACTTGAAATTTATTGTTGATGGGATAAGCTATTCCTATGCATTTCACTGGTTGCTTAGGCCAGATCATCAGGAAACTTCATCCATAAAGATTTTAGACAAACTAAAGATATTAAACCAAATAAAACTGTTAAACGTATAAGACTTATAGCAACAGTTTTACTTGTAACAATATCAAAGCTTGAACAAAATACATCAACAATAAAAAAGTGGGTTTATCTCGTCTTACACTCCCCACTACAATTAGTTGAAATTCTCTCAACATTAATTGTAGTTGTAAGTAGGTTAAGAAAAACAAAATAAAAAACAAACAACAACTTACAAAAGATGCTGTCAATTAAGTGTTTTTTTAGGCCGTGCACTTGCCTGTTTATTATCAAAAAGTAATTTCAATTTTTGGGAATAAAAAATTTTTAATTTCAAAAGATTTTGTTATTTGTGCTTAATTCCCAGTTTTTATTCTTGATAAAAACACTTGAAATTTATTGTTGATGGGATAAGCTATTCCTATGCATTTCACTGGTTGCTTAGGCCAGATCATCAGGAAACTTCATCCATAAAGATTTTAGACAAACTAAAGATATTAAACCAAATAAAACTGTTAAACGTATAAGACTTATAGCAACAGTTTTACTTGTAACAATATCAAAGCTTGAACAAAATACATCAACAATAAAAAAGTGGGTTTATCTCGTCTTACACTCCCCACTACAATTAGTTGAAATTCTCTCAACATTAATTGTAGTTGTAAGTAGGTTAAGAAAAACAAAATAAAAAACAAACAACAACTTACAAAAGATGCTGTCAATTAAGTGTTTTTTTAGGCCGTGCACTTGCCTGTTTATTATCAAAAAGTAATTTCAATTTTTGGGAATAAAAAATTTTTAATTTCAAAAGATTTTGTTATTTGTGCTTAATTCCCAGTTTTTATTCTTGATAAAAACACTTGAAATTTATTGTTGATGGGATAAGCTATTCCTATGCATTTCACTGGTTGCTTAGGCCAGATCATCAGGAAACTTCATCCATAAAGATTTTAGACAAACTAAAGATATTAAACCAAATAAAACTGTTAAACGTATAAGACTTATAGCAACAGTTTTACTTGTAACAATATCAAAGCTTGAACAAAATACATCAACAATAAAAAAGTGGGTTTATCTCGTCTTACACTCCCCACTACAATTAGTTGAAATTCTCTCAACATTAATTGTAGTTGTAAGTAGGTTAAGAAAAACAAAATAAAAAACAAACAACAACTTACAAAAGATGCTGTCAATTAAGTGTTTTTTTAGGCCGTGCACTTGCCTGTTTATTATCAAAAAGTAATTTCAATTTTTGGGAATAAAAAATTTTTAATTTCAAAAGATTTTGTTATTTGTGCTTAATTCCCAGTTTTTATTCTTGATAAAAACACTTGAAATTTATTGTTGATGGGATAAGCTATTCCTATGCATTTCACTGGTTGCTTAGGCCAGATCATCAGGAAACTTCATCCATAAAGATTTTAGACAAACTAAAGATATTAAACCAAATAAAACTGTTAAACGTATAAGACTTATAGCAACAGTTTTACTTGTAACAATATCAAAGCTTGAACAAAATACATCAACAATAAAAAAGTGGGTTTATCTCGTCTTACACTCCCCACTACAATTAGTTGAAATTCTCTCAACATTAATTGTAGTTGTAAGTAGGTTAAGAAAAACAAAATAAAAAACAAACAACAACTTACAAAAGATGCTGTCAATTAAGTGTTTTTTTAGGCCGTGCACTTGCCTGTTTATTATCAAAAAGTAATTTCAATTTTTGGGAATAAAAAATTTTTAATTTCAAAAGATTTTGTTATTTGTGCTTAATTCCCAGTTTTTATTCTTGATAAAAACACTTGAAATTTATTGTTGATGGGATAAGCTATTCCTATGCATTTCACTGGTTGCTTAGGCCAGATCATCAGGAAACTTCATCCATAAAGATTTTAGACAAACTAAAGATATTAAACCAAATAAAACTGTTAAACGTATAAGACTTATAGCAACAGTTTTACTTGTAACAATATCAAAGCTTGAACAAAATACATCAACAATAAAAAAGTGGGTTTATCTCGTCTTACACTCCCCACTACAATTAGTTGAAATTCTCTCAACATTAATTGTAGTTGTAAGTAGGTTAAGAAAAACAAAATAAAAAAACAAACAACAACTTACAAAAGATGCTGTCAATTAAGTGTTTTTTTAGGCCGTGCACTTGCCTGTTTATTATCAAAAAGTAATTTCAATTTTTGGGAATAAAAAATTTTTAATTTCAAAAGATTTTGTTATTTGTGCTTAATTCCCAGTTTTTATTCTTGATAAAAACACTTGAAATTTATTGTTGATGGGATAAGCTATTCCTATGCATTTCACTGGTTGCTTAGGCCAGATCATCAGGAAACTTCATCCATAAAGATTTTAGACAAACTAAAGATATTAAACCAAATAAAACTGTTAAACGTATAAGACTTATAGCAACAGTTTTACTTGTAACAATATCAAAGCTTGAACAAAATACATCAACAATAAAAAAGTGGGTTTATCTCGTCTTACACTCCCCACTACAATTAGTTGAAATTCTCTCAACATTAATTGTAGTTGTAAGTAGGTTAAGAAAAACAAAATAAAAAACAAACAACAACTTACAAAAGATGCTGTCAATTAAGTGTTTTTTTAGGCCGTGCACTTGCCTGTTTATTATCAAAAAGTAATTTCAATTTTTGGGAATAAAAAATTTTTAATTTCAAAAGATTTTGTTATTTGTGCTTAATTCCCAGTTTTTATTCTTGATAAAAACACTTGAAATTTATTGTTGATGGGATAAGCTATTCCTATGCATTTCTTTTTATTGTTGATGTATTTTGTTCAAGCTTTGATATTGTTACAAGTAAAACTGTTGCTATAAGTCTTATACGTTTAACAGTTTTATTTGGTTTAATATCTTTAGTTTGTCTAAAATCTTTATGGATGAAGTTTCCTGATGATCTGGCCTAAGCAACCAGTGAAATGCATAGGAATAGCTTATCCCATCAACAATAAATTTCAAGTGTTTTTATCAAGAATAAAAACTGGGAATTAAGCACAAATAACAAAATCTTTTGAAATTAAAAAATTTTTTATTCCCAAAAATTGAAATTACTTTTTGATAATAAACAGGCAAGTGCACGGCCTAAAAAAACACTTAATTGACAGCATCTTTTGTAAGTTGTTGTTTGTTTTTTATTTTGTTTTTCTTAACCTACTTACAACTACAATTAATGTTGAGAGAATTTCAACTAATTGTAGTGGGGAGTGTAAGACGAGATAAACCCACTTTTTTATTGTTGATGTATTTTGTTCAAGCTTTGATATTGTTACAAGTAAAACTGTTGCTATAAGTCTTATACGTTTAACAGTTTTATTTGGTTTAATATCTTTAGTTTGTCTAAAATCTTTATGGATGAAGTTTCCTGATGATCTGGCCTAAGCAACCAGTGAAATGCATAGGAATAGCTTATCCCATCAACAATAAATTTCAAGTGTTTTTATCAAGAATAAAAACTGGGAATTAAGCACAAATAACAAAATCTTTTGAAATTAAAAATTTTTTATTCCCAAAAATTGAAATTACTTTTTGATAATAAACAGGCAAGTGCACGGCCTAAAAAAACACTTAATTGACAGCATCTTTTGTAAGTTGTTGTTTGTTTTTTATTTTGTTTTTCTTAACCTACTTACAACTACAATTAATGTTGAGAGAATTTCAACTAATTGTAGTGGGGAGTGTAAGACGAGATAAACCCACTTTTTTATTGTTGATGTATTTTGTTCAAGCTTTGATATTGTTACAAGTAAAACTGTTGCTATAAGTCTTATACGTTTAACAGTTTTATTTGGTTTAATATCTTTAGTTTGTCTAAAATCTTTATGGATGAAGTTTCCTGATGATCTGGCCTAAGCAACCAGTGAAATGCATAGGAATAGCTTATCCCATCAACAATAAATTTCAAGTGTTTTTATCAAGAATAAAAACTGGGAATTAAGCACAAATAACAAAATCTTTTGAAATTAAAAATTTTTTATTCCCAAAAATTGAAATTACTTTTTGATAATAAACAGGCAAGTGCACGGCCTAAAAAAACACTTAATTGACAGCATCTTTTGTAAGTTGTTGTTTGTTTTTTATTTTGTTTTTCTTAACCTACTTACAACTACAATTAATGTTGAGAGAATTTCAACTAATTGTAGTGGGGAGTGTAAGACGAGATAAACCCACTTTTTTATTGTTGATGTATCTTGTTCAAGCTTTGATATTGTTACAAGTAAAACTGTTGCTATAAGTCTTATACGTTTAACAGTTTTATTTGGTTTAATATCTTTAGTTTGTCTAAAATCTTTATGGATGAAGTTTCCTGATGATCTGGCCTAAGCAACCAGTGAAATGCATAGGAATAGCTTATCCCATCAACAATAAATTTCAGGTGTTTTTATCAAGAATAAAAACTGGGAATTAAGCACAAATAACAAAATCTTTTGAAATTAAAAATTTTTTATTCCCAAAAATTGAAATTACTTTTTGATAATAAACAGGCAAGTGCACGGCCTAAAAAAACACTTAATTGACAGCATCTTTTGTAAGTTGTTGTTTGTTTTTTATTTTGTTTTTCTTAACCTACTTACAACTACAATTAATGTTGAGAGAATTTCAACTAATTGTAGTGGGGAGTGTAAGACGAGATAAACCCACTTTTTTATTGTTGATGTATTTTGTTCAAGCTTTGATATTGTTACAAGTAAAACTGTTGCTATAAGTCTTATACGTTTAACAGTTTTATTTGGTTTAATATCTTTAGTTTGTCTAAAATCTTTATGGATGAAGTTTCCTGATGATCTGGCCTAAGCAACCAGTGAAATGCATAGGAATAGCTTATCCCATCAACAATAAATTTCAAGTGTTTTTATCAAGAATAAAAACTGGGAATTAAGCACAAATAACAAAATCTTTTGAAATTAAAAATTTTTTATTCCCAAAAATTGAAATTACTTTTTCATGTCTTTATTTAAAATAAAATTGGGATCTTAAATTCGCATTGTTTTCTTTAAAATAACGTATGACAGATTATAAGCGGTCGAAGCTAAATAACACTCATTGTGTCAAAAACCAAAAAATGCGACTCTAATGGAATTGATTTAATTAACAATTACACAAGGGTGCTGCACACATTTTATTCATGTCAAATTTCAAATTTAATAGATTTATTTTTCAACAAAAACAAATCCAAACTTACGAAAACTAACCAACGACAAGCCATAAAAAAGATCACGCACATTCAGTTGTTGTCAAAAGAAATAAAAAAAAAAACGCACACTTCAAAAACATTTTCGATGACACTCGAATCGTATTTAGTCAAATAAATTGGACAGAAGGCCGTAATATTTTAACATAAATGGTCATTATGTAGGCAACATAATGACCATCAATCGCACATTAAACCAACAAAACAACTCCCAAAGAAAAAACGCAATAAGAAACGCAACATATTGTACAAAAATATCCAAAATGGCTTGTGGGGGAAAAATGCAGTTATGTACAAACATAAATTTATGCTTAAAAAGGTGCACAAGCACCTGTAAAAAATGTTCGTGCCCCCTCGAAATATTTTAAAATCGACATTAAAACTCAATAATGTAGTAGAGCCCATGTTTTTTCCTAGAGTTAATGAATATTGTTTTATTGTTGTCGATTGTAAAACATAAATACTCCAAACATTGGAACAGTTGTACTTTAACATAAATATTTTTTTTTCTGTTTTAACATAAATGTAGTCATAAATTAATTTTTTATGGTTTTACAATGTCAGTTAAGTTGTAAAACAGTTAAAATAGCTCTGTTTACATGATAAACGTTGTTTAGAGCTTTTTCTTTTATTTTATCGGTTTGTTTTCGATATCTTCTTAGTTTCTTTTTGTATTTGGTAGATTTACTTTTAATTTCGTCAAACGACAAAAGCAATAAAAAACGTGTAATGAAATTTCAGCCATTTAAAACTTATAACATGATACCCTACATCAGCTGTAATAGTTAAAAATCAAGGTTGGCAACCGAAACGATTTTCGGTATCATTATTAATCTGCCGCTATCCAAAAATTTGTTATTTCGATATCGGTATCAATCAAGGACCGGATTTTACGAACGGAAAACACAAAATTAAATTTTATTTTTTAAACAAAAAATTTTTGTGTGTGAAAAAAAGAATATTGTTTTTCTGTGTTTAAAATTTAAACGAAAAAGAAAAAAAACATTTTCTTTGAAAACAAAATTTATAGTTTCAAAAAATAGCAAAAACTTTTTTTGTAAAAAAAAAACAAATGAAAACAAAATGAAAAAACTTTTTTTTTTGTTGAAAAATATTTTTTAAAACGTTTTTTTTTAGAATTTTTTTTTCTATGTATGTATTTTTCAAAAATGAAATATGTATGTATGTATTCTCAGAAACCTCTTCATAAATTTTATTGAAATTTGTTTTGAAGAATGAAATTTTTATGACAATGCTTAAATATAATTATTTTGTTTTTGTTTTTTTATGTTTTTAAGAAAACGTTTTATTTTAAAAACTTTATTTTATGTTTTTAAGAAAACGTTTTATTTCAAAAACTTTATTTTATTTATTTTTTTCGACAGCTTTTTTTTCAAAACTATTTTAGAAATTTTTTGTTTTCTGTAAAATGTAGAATTTTTTAAACTTGCACAATAAATATTTTTTTAGAAACAAAATAAAAAAACATTTTCCGATCCTTGGTATCAATACCAGTATTAAATTTTAAACGGTATTTCAGTTGTATCGATATTAATAACGGTTTCGGTTGCCATCCAACTTAAGTCTGTAGCACATAGAAATATTGATCCTAAACTTAATTTTACCAAATTCTTCGATACCAAACCACTTTCTAATTCGATGTAAGAGAAGTCCATTTGACTACCTTTTTGTCTCCGTACGGAATTTTGTAGATAATTTAGTAAAATTTGGTTTGCATAAATGCATCTTATTTATGTTCTTAATTAGATGTTAAATAATCATACATAACCATATTTTTGTTTTTTATACCCTTCACCGAAGGTAAAGGGGTATATATAAGTTTGTCATTCCGTTTGTAATTTCTACAATATTGATCTAAGAGCCTATATACTTTATATTCTGGGTCCTTATGATGAGCGAAGTTGATTTAACCATGTCCGTCTGTCCGTTGAAATGGATTTTCCGAAGACCCCATATATGATGGCCAGGTTACTATACATTTGTGTCACATATGGTCCGGAATTGTTTGCTATTTAAATTCAGCAAGATCGGTCCACAAATGGCTGAGATATGAGCAAAAAACAGCGACTACCTCTAATTTTTTCCAAAAATCCCTTGTGGTTGTTGTATTTTTATTACTTTTTGCTGTTTATCTGGGGAACGGCAAAAGCCAAAGTTTCCAAATTAGGTACACACATTATGGTTGCCAATACACACCATCCTACAAAATGTGAGCGCGATTGGAGAAGTGGGCGTGGTACCTCCCGTACAAAAAAATAAAAAATTGTATAAAAACCTAAATTTTAGGGCTGCCATATGTCCTATGGATATGACTTATATACCCAAATAACGGAAATTTTCAGTAGAACATATTTTATAAAAAATTCGGGAAAATCGGTTCAGATACAAAAAAGTTATGACCAAAATTATTTTTTTTTTTTTAAATACCCACTATCGGGAACCATAGATCTCCCCGAGTCCAAGCTTTATAACTCAAGTAAATGGCAAATTTCTTCTTAAACACGTCGGTCTGTCAAATTTTAATAAACCGACAAATCGGTTAAAAAATGCCTGAGTTATAACCGAAATACTGAATTCCCAAAAATTACGCTTTTTTATACCCTTCACCGATGGTAAAAAGGGTATATATAACTTTGTTATTCCGTTTGTAATTTCTACAATATTGATCCTACACCCTATAAAAAACATAAACGTATATATTCTGGGTCCCTATGAAAATCGAAGTTCAAAACCGGTTGTCTCTTATTCGTTTATTATTACGTTCGTTTATGGTTCAGTCGTCTAGGGGGTTTAGTTTAGAAACTGTTAGTCCTCTGGTTCAAATCTTGGTTTTTCAAAGAGAATTTTTTTTAATTTGTATGTTCTTAAAACGATTTAAAAAAAATATTTACCAGTTTTATTTAGTTTTTGTCTAGTTGCTCTGTATTCTGCTCGCACAATGGTGAAGGGTATATAAGATTCGGCACAGCCGAATATAGCACTCTTACCTGTTTTTTTTTTAAGTTTGTTTTGAAATAAAATATATGTTTTATAAAAAGTACCAAAATGTTAAATAAAGTACTCTCTTGCTTGGTGGTCATGTCCAATTTTTCAATTTTACATATGTTTTTGATTAAAGGTGAATTGCCATAACTCCCTGACCATAGAAGGCAAGGCGAATTGAACTACAGGTAAAAACAACAGAAGGTTTTTTAATTGCATTGTTACTAGGGTATTAAATCGATTAATCGCGCGAATTATTTTTCGAGGTTCGAGAATTTAATCGAATAATTTAATATTATTCGGTTAATCGAATAAATGACTGGTGATATAGGCACCCCTCAATCAAAATAATCGGTTCGCAAATTCCAGAAATAGCGTCCACAAATATTATAATTATCTTAATATTTTTGCAAAAACTCTGCTAATATTTTTTGTATTATTTAAGTAGATACCTGGTTTTTTTTTACTTATTTTTATATGGGTTTTGGTACAAAAATAAGAAATAACTGCAAATTTCAAAATCGTAGACGTTAGAATTGGTAAAAATAAATTTTTCTTCATATTCATACCAGGTCGATTTTTCATGAAATGTAAGGCCGTGTGCTATAAATTTGGGATTTTTAAATTTTGGACTTTAACATTTGGGATTATAAATTTCGGGATAACGAGATTTAGAATCTTGAAGTTCGAGATTTAAGCAATTCGAGATTTTGTTTAATCTTCTTCCCAGAGCTTGACAATACACTCAAAAAATTCTGTAGTTCAATTCGAACGAAAATTCATTTTAAACAAATTAAAATTCTTTTAGAAAACGGATCATTTACATTTCATTTAAAGCAAATGATTTTTACATTCTCATTTTAAAATTTTTTATTTATTGAACAGCATATTCGTTAAAATTGAATAGTTTTTACTATTAAAAAATATGTTTTAACCGACAAAAATCAAACTACATAACAAAATAAATACGGAAAAACATTATTTTTTGGTAGTTTGTTTTTTGAATAACAAACATAAATGTTTAAAAATAAAAATATTCGTAGAATAACTATATTTTTATTCAATTTTAACAGGACGGAAAACGAATTTAATAACCAACAATCAGTTACTGTAATAATTTTATGAGTGTAATGGGATCACAAACTAATTAATTATAACCAGGGAAACCAGAAATATGCTCTAAAAACGCGTTTTATGCGCATTTAATATGCAGTAAAAACTTGAAAATATGCCCTAAAAATTGTAAAAATATACCTCAAAAAATCAAAAATTGTCTTAAATTTCAGGTACGGTTGCTAAATTGCTTATTAATGTTATTATTTAAAAAGAAGTTAAAGCTATTTTAGGATGGAAGCTTTGGGCAATTGTAAACCGGCTCAAAAATAATTTAATTTGCAGTAAAATATTTTTGTGGCTAATAATAATTTGATGGTTTACGGACACAAAGAGTATAATTTGGAAAGAAGTTTTTATGGGGAATATGTGAAATTATAGACCGATTCTCGATTAAATTATCTACAAAATTGCAACTTCTACTGTTTAGAATAATAATTTAATGTAGATGGCGAAATTGATATTTAAAACAGAAAAGCCATCTGTTAACCAGAATTTCGAAAAAAACTATTTTTTTATTTGCCTCGTAAGCTCTTATAAAATATGCCTTAGAAAGCCAAAATATGCCTTAAAAAGGAAAAATATGCGCTAAAAACTTAAAAAATTATACGAAAATGCTCTTTTAAATAAATTATGCAAAATATGCTGCAAACGGTAAATTATGCAAAAATATGCACTAACAAATCGATGCCAAAATTCATAAAAGGCTCTAAAACGGATAAATATATTGTTTCTGCCTTCACTGGTCGCACAAGGAAAAACATGCAATTGCATATTTATGGTTTCCCTGATTATAACTCATTAAAAAGTGTCATAAAATCAAAAAGAAAAATCCTTTTTGGGGAAAGTTAACGTCTCAGTAACTCAGTTTCTCGGACGTAATTCCTTAAGGTTTTCCAGTCGACGTTCCTCAGGGATCCTAAGGCCCCTCCGAAGTTTGAGAAAATTCTTAATTTTTGGCTAAAATTTCAAAAATTAATTTAAACTTTAATAAATATTGACTTGTTTATTCATAAAAAATATTTTTGCTTTAAAATGGCTTTTTGACAAAACCTGCATAAACGTATCGTCACCCAAAAAGCAAAACGCCCTAACTAACAAAATTTCAATATTGATATTTTTACTTACTCATAAAGAAAACTCGTTATTATAGGATTTTACATAAATATAAATTCAATTTGTTTATTTTAATTAAGGCCCGTTTTCACAACTAACCAATAGCTAAAAGTAGACTTTAACCGGCCTTATAAAAAGTGTTCCATTATTAAAACTTTACTTTAACCTAAACTGAGCGATAAAGTAAATTAAGGTACCATGAAGGTTAAAGTAAAGTTGTAATAATGGAACTCTTCTTAAACGGCCGATAAAATCCTACCTTTAGCTATCGGTTAGTTGTGAAAACGGGCCTAAATATTATAATTTTGTTTTCATGTTAGTTTGTTATTAATTTTTGATACAGCCGGGATATTTGCGTCTATAATCTTGGACAACTTGTAATACATATTGTTTTTGCTCTTCATTTTTTGTCGGTAATGAATTATATTCTTCCATTAGTTTGCCTCCCCTTTCCGCAGTGTCGTTTAATACCCTTAATTGACCAATAATTTCTTCAGAATTTGATTTAAAGAACTCTTGATCTATAAGGAATCTTTCGAAAAAAAGTTTTGTGTGCATGGACACAAATTGTTCATTCCATTATCTATGATGGTTAAAATATTTTGATTAGCAATAATGGGTCGCTTTATATTTTGATCAACGTCACCAACATTCTTAAGGGCTTCAGCCATTTTTGCTTTAGTGCTGTTCGGTACTCTTGAATCAAAAAAAGCTAGGGCAACGTTTTCAGGATTTAAATACCACAAATGGCTTTGCATTTTTTTAATGGCAACTCGCGACAAGTCTTTGTCAATACTTTTAAAATAGTGTGCGTTTTGCAAGAACAAAAAATCATTATAGGGGGCATGAATTGGTAAGTTACATGAAAATCAAGCTTCGACTTATATTGTTACTATAAAATGCAAATTTTTCGCAAGACATTTTCTTCTTGTTTCGGAAATTTTAACTCTTCGCGAAACAAAAACATTTTTAGGCTGTAAATAGCTTTTGACATCCACCTAGCGTGATGAACTGCACCCGGTGCTCGAAACTTTACGGTGTTGGGGTTTTTTGATGTTTTCCCTAAAAATATTAAAGTGAGTTCTAGAAGTTCCTTATAGTCGTCTCTTGGCTATTTTTCTGTGAGCATTGTCTGAACAAAACTTTCAACACGACTGCTGTAATTTTTTAAATGTCGGAATGCTGTTTTGTCTTCAATCCTAGAACGAAAGTTTTGTAAATAAAATTTTGGCCATGCAGTTTTAAATTGTTCGAAAATGGCCATATTCGGACTTCCTTTTTTTTACAAATTTCTCTTCAAAAATACTTCGCAAAATAATTTTATAGATATATTGTCTTCATGGTAACCATAAAAGAGATTTTTCTAAAAAATGCCCAATGATAGCATAGGTCCCATTTATACGACCGGTGTTGACGGCTGTTGTGTCAAATACCATGGCTTTTATGTGGTCCTGATGGTTCCATTCTTGAATGACATTGCAAACCCCTAATGCTTGTTGTTTTCCGGTTCCACCTTCTGAGGAAGGAACTTGAAGCAACTGCTCATTGCATCCGCTTGAAATAATTATAGGCAGCCTGTCAATTTTATCGTTTCCAGTTAAAGCGGTTAATAGCTTTCTATCCCAATGCAAGCATAGATCATCTAGTGTCATGGCTTTGAATTGTTATTTCAGAACTATAACGTGCTCTTTTCGCATTCTTTGTTTTGCATTTCGGATGGAACTTCTATTTAGATTATAGTTTTGTGGATCTAGTTCTAACGCTTCAACTGTCGCAATAAGAATATGCACTGCTTTTCTGTCGCTTGGCCTTATGAAAATTCAAAGAACACTGGGCAATAACTTTTTGAAGAACATATTTTTAATAAAATATTTATTAAATTATGAGACATAAATAAAAAAAATATTTTTTCAAACATTGGAGGGCGTTGCGCCTTAATCTAAACTGATTCGTCTGAATTTTTTTTAGGATAGTTTTTCGCTAATACCAATCGATTTGAGGTACGAGAGTATGAAAAAATCAGGGAAAAAATTGTACGATATAGCTAATAAACACTTTAATGACCAGTATACGCACCATCCGTGCTACCCCACAAAATCTTAGTGGTCCTGCCCAGAGTCCCACTATTCCAGCTGGCCGTTTTCGTTGCCTCAAACGGTACTTCCAAAAATTTCTTATAAATGTTGGTATAAAAAATAAAATACAAAAGTCGTGACAAATTTCCCAAGTTAAACAGACACATGTGCGACTATTAACATGAACTACTACATTTTGTAGGGGTGCGTAAAGAAAAATTTATATTCACTATACATTTAAGTTGCAAGAAGATTTCTTCACATTTTCAATTTTATCACCTACATATGAAAAATGCAAAGAAATATGATTTTGGAATGTAGTTGTGAATTCGTAGAAAAAGATGACGGACGGACAGCAAACAATTCAAATCTGATTTTTTTTTTAAAGTATGTAAGCTGTATTGTCTTCATCATTTTGTGTTTGCTGTTTTAACAGAAAACACACTAATCAACTCTACCAACTTCTGCCATTTCACCACCACCAACTTATTAAACGTGATACAGTATCTGCGACTATTTATGGAGGTATACGACGACTTTGGGGATATTACGAGTATGAGTACCGGTATTAGCATTAACTTTTGTGTGAGCGTGTTGTATGATTCCCCTTTGAAACAAAGACGTACATACTGCAAACAATGTTGCATCTGTTAAGACAGCAGATGTCTGTGTTGTTGGCTGTTAAAAAATAATTTACCAATCTTGTAGTTTAAATTAAGAGAAACAGAAAGAAGAAGAAGTAGAGAAGCCAGTAGCAGTTCAGCACGAGCCATTTTAAATTTAAAAAAATTACTTATAAAAAAAATTTAAAACACACAACAAAAACTTTTATATCAATTCACACAACTTTTGTTTTTGTTGATTTTTTTTGTTTGTTTTTGTTTTCATTTTTACATCATCACCATAATTTTTATTCTCATTATTCATAAGATGGTTTTAAAGTGTTTGGCTTTTTTAATTTGTTTTATACACCTTTAATTTTTCAAAAATAAATTTTGGGGAATATTGCAGAGGGTTAAAAAGTTGTCGAAACAAGTTGGCACGTGCTGGCAAAATATTAGGTTGCGTAAGGGATTTGATCATTTAATTAACTTAATGAAGGTTTTTAAGAATTTCAATGCTGTTAATGTATTGAGTGGCGTGATGTCCATAGTCATCCTTTTCATTAAAATTTATCACAAAAATGTATTGGAAACAAGTACAGTGGCCAAATCACGATATTCGACATCGATCAAAATTCGTATTGTAATTGTATATTAATTTCGATCGATATTGAATGCCGTAATTTGGCCCCAGGTTCAAGGAAGGGAGGGTCGGCGGTACATAAGTAGATGTTATGGTTTGAAGGAATGTGTATTACAGCAAAGATTCCGCTTTGATTATTTAAAACGATGGACTATAACGATAACCTTATGCGGCACTTTTATACGCTGTTTTAATTTAAAAAAAATATAAGGATCGGCTCATAATTGTTAAAAAACCAAAAAATTTGATAGCGAATGCAAAAAAAATTTACTATTATTAGCAGCTGAATAAGAATTTCTTTTGAAAAATTACAATTTTTAATGCTGCCTTTCTAAGCATCTGTATGCAACTTTACACAGCAGTCACAAGTTCAGGTTTTTTTTTGGCAAGCAGTTTGCTAAAATACACAAAATTTTAAAGCTTTGAAGTATACTGCACGCAATTTTAAAACAATTTATTTTCAAGATGTTATCAAGAAAACAATTTATAAAGACAAAGAAAAATTAGCTTATTAAAATTGCAATCACCTGTTTTCTTGACTCTAAATTGAAACACACAATTGGAAAGAGAGTTTGAAAGCAAATTCGCATCAAATATTAAGGGCAATCACGATGGGTAGGGCAAATGCGTGAAACACAACAACAAAATGTACGTATGTATTTGAAATTTGGTCTATTTTTTTTTTCGTTTGCACTAAAAAAAAACCATGACCAAAATTAGTAGGACATATTTGCTCAGTTGCAAACAAATGTAAACAATAACATATTAAGCGCTATATTGTTCTTTAAGGAGCCTTATAAATTTAACATTTTCGTGGGTTTTAATTTAAAATAGAGAGCTAAATTGAAATAATTTAAAAAGAAAAAATTTATTTTAATTTGCTTTTTTATAATTGTTACTGTTGCCAATTTAGATATTTTCCCGCTAAATCTAGCGTTTTGAAATGATGATCGCGGTAAAAATACGTTTTAGCTTTAACCGGAAAATCTAGCGATTTTTAAACATTTCTCAGCGGCTCATTTTCGCTAAAAAAAAATCTTTCTTAAATTTTAAATTTACAGATTTTATACTATTTCTAATAAAGTTTTTTTTTTTGTTTTTCTGGCTAAAAACTACTTGTTTATGTTCACGGCTTTACTTACTTTTGTAGTTTTAGTGAGCTGAAGTATTTTGTTAGGGCTGCATGTGACAATTCACAACTTTAAGCTTGCTAAAAATTTTGAAACTAAAGGTAATGTCTCGATAGATCCTAAGCAATATAATCTAAGAATTTCATTAAACGGCCACATTTGTATGGTTGAAATTGTTAAACTTGGCCCCTGCAGCACCTAGGATGCCCCTAGATGGGTCAAATGTATGCCCAACTCTACTTTTTTTTATTAAAAAATGTTCAATGCAGACTAGAAAAGTCCCATAAATCCCCAGGAGTCGGCCCTAGTGGGATATAATGTATGACCGACCTCAATTAATTTTTTTGTCCTTAAAATTTTTTCAAGACATACTTGCCCCTTATCACCACTTCTTAGGGGGGCTCCCATACAATTATGCAATCAAAATGGTACTTGGATGTGTTAACAGCGTTCACACTCGGGGCAGTTGGATAACTCATTAATTGTTAACTACCATGGGCCTACTCCATGGGGCAGTTATCCATGTAAATCTATTCTATAGCTGATCAAAGTTTACGATAAAACGAGATTCATTAGCCTAGTGAGGATCCCTTGAAAATCACGTAATGACTGTTGTTTTTTTACAGTGTTGATTGACGTGGTTGAAGAACTTCGATCTAAATTGGATACAAATATGGTGTCGATTCTTGTGTTGTTTGATCATAGTAAAGCATTAGATATTGTGGATCACACGATACTTCTCACAAAGCTTAAAAAGCTTTTAAATTTTTCAAACTCTGCAATCAAACTAATCGCATCCTACCTTGAAAATAGAAAACAAATAGTCACTTACGTTGGGAGATGCTACTTCTAGTGCCCTTAATGTTGATAGGGGAGTGCCGAAAGATTCCATTCTTGCGCCATTGCTTTTCTGTTTTTACATAAATGATCTCCAGAGGTTCCTGTGCAGTTATATATAAGTACACATTTGGGAAATGTTCCAAGTTGAATTGATTAAATAAATGACGATTTAAATAAAATTCATAATTGGGCGAGCGTTAATGCTTTCTGTCTAAATCCTGCGAAATCTAAATGCCTATTTATATCCAAAAATAACAAAAAGAGCTTAGACAGCAGTGATTACTAACAAATAAATAATAATAAAATCGATTTTGTTCAAACATCCACAAATTTAGGGATAACCTTTAACACACAACTTTCTTAGACGAATCATATAAATATTTTAGTTAGAAAAGTGCATGGGCTGTACTATCAATTGAAATACGAATGCTTTTAGCCAAAATATACATCATGCCTGTTCTACTGTATGTTTGTGAGATATTTGTGAATTGCTGAAGTGATGATTTCGAAAAACTTAAGGTCACTTACAATTACATTGCCAGATCCGTATTTAAGATCAGAAGAAGAGACAGTATGTCAACATACTCATACCAACTATACAACATCATGCATTTTGAAGATCTACTAAAATACATAAGCCTAGTAATGATCCATAAAATTTAAATTTAAAAGAACCCGAATATCTTTTCTTGAAAATAATGTTTGCCAAATCCAAACGTGGGAAAAAACTAATTTTACAAAAAAATTTCTATTTATTCGTCGCGTCTTTGGAACCAATTACCTTCATATATCCAACTTGAAAGCAACACTTTGCGTTTTAAAAGGCAACTTTAACAATTTCTTAAAATGTAAAATGTAGTAAGCTAGTCTATCAGTCCTGGGGTTGCGGGTTCGATTCCTGTCAGAGACTCTGGTTTCTTTCCTGCAGACAAGCGTAGAGCTTCGCGGGGATTAGCATAGGGAATTAAAAAAATATTATGTGCCATTTTGCATAAAAGAATGCAATCACAAAATGGACTTTGAACATATAAAAATATTAGACAGAGCGCGGAGAGACAACAACCGCTACACTCTCGAAAGCTTACGAATCCAAGAGAAAATAAAAAATACAGTGAACACGAAAGAACACAAGGATAATACAAAACTGCAATACTCCGCTGCAATAGTTAATAATTTAAATTAGTTATACATAGTTCTGTGATATTAATATTAAGTTTGACTTATTATTCAGTGTTTGTGTAGTATTTGATTCATTAATTATTTATTTATTTATTTCTGTGTAGTGTAGTCCAGTTTTTAATATTAAATAGTTGAATAAGTGCAATACAAATGTTAACCAATTACCTTATTCGTAAGTTAGGCTGTGATATTATAAATGTTCTAAAATTGATTACAATTATTATCTATTTGTCGCTAGATTATTATGGAATAAAAATAACCCCCGAAGAAGTTCGAAAAAGCGAACGAAACGTTGAGAAAAACAAATAGAATTACCATAAATGTTTTTTATTTACATTTGTTAACAATTTATTGATCAGAATTAGCCCGTAAGGAAAACAAAAACCTTAATAATAATATTTAATCAATATTGATCAAAAACAAAAATAGTAGTAATTAACTATCACTCTAATTTATAAGGTTTATTGTTGTTGTGATTGTTTTTGAAATACATAAAATAATAATAAACCTGTGCCGTGTTAAAGGTAGATCTCTAAAGTGGTAAGTAAGGGACTGATGGAATCCATACCTTAGAGTGGAGCCCGCGCAGAAACCTAAAGGTAGAAGTACATAGCACGCGTTAGTGCACGCGCGCTCTGTAGACTTCTGTTAAAAAAAGTTAAGCTAGTGTTTTTCCATAGAACAAGTTACATGCAAAATATTTTGACGCGTTTGCTCCAGAAAGTTGGTTAACTTTGAACTTTTTAACGCGGACAGGAATAGCTTTTGTAACGCGCGTTGTGTAACTTGCAAATTTTCATGCGCTAAAGTTTTTAACGCACGACACATGTCGAAAAATAAACGCGTGTTATGTACTTCTACCTTAAACCCTTAGAAACTAGATGGAACCGGCTGCTAGGCAAGTAATAGTTCAAGATTGCCGTAAATACTTGAAGCTTGTACGGTGCTCTTAGCAAAGATAAAGTATTTCCACTATTTGCTAAGAGCGCCTTAAAGTAAGGCCTCAGTAGCAGGTGTTCTGGGTAACTTGGATCACATCTTGGTGGTGCGGATTATTAAACGATTCGGCACAGCTGAACTTTTTACTTCAAATTGTTAAAAATATTTGCTTCATTTCAATTTGCTGAAGATGTAAAAGGAATTATAACTTATTTTGTTTTTTATCTAATTTATCATTAAATTTACAATTTAAGATTAAAAATAAAAGATTGTGTACAAAATTTAACTGTCAATTATAGATCATTTGAAAAAACACATTTCTAAATCATCAATTATTATTATGGCTTAATATCAATGTTGTTTCCAAATGTCTGACACTTGTGGCAACAATCATGTCAAGACAAAAACGAGTTAAATAACAAAATGTTTCGTTTATAAAGACATTTAAATAATTTTATGGTCAATATAACGTGGATTTCTATATATTCTATTTTTTTCTATTATTTTTTTAATTATAGTCTTTTTGCACAACAATTTTTAGTTTTGAAAAATTTATACTGAAACCAAATTTAGACAAGACCACAAATCAGAGAAGAAAAAAAAACATGACAAAATCAAACTAAGTAAAAATGCAACAAGATTTATTTAAAAAAAAAAAATCAGCTTAATGAACTTGTTGTTGTGTTGTAGAGAGAGAAGTGACATAGAAAAAACACTTAATAAATTACATGTTAAAAAAAATAAAAAGAATAATACAAAAACTTTTAAATTCACTGAGACCCAGAGTTGATTTTTTAAAAATAACTAACACCAAATATGGCAACGCTTGAAAAGAGCTGGTCAATAGGGGAGTTAAATGACGTTTAAAGTTTTCGCATTAACATGTTGTCAAGGAAAACGTTTTTATTAGAATTTTTCAAATTTGTTTTTGTTTTAATTAAAACCTGTTTAAAATTAGAAGATTTGTAATATTTTGAAAATTATTTGAATAATTCATTAACAAATTGTCACAAATTATCGTTTATAATTAACGCTAGACAGTTAAAATTTTTTTTTCAATATTTTATCTGGTTTTTATCTGTTGAAACTTTCAAGATAGAAAATAAATAAATAGTTTTTTTAAATTCGTTTGCTTAATTGTACACCTTTAATGTTTAAACGCTGATCATAATATGAATTAACATAATTTTATTTTACATATTTTGTTCATTTTAAATATTTATTTTATCGTTTAAATTACAATTTTTTTTTTATAAAAGCCATAAATTATTTATTTTCATCATAGAGTTTTGTAAATTTGTTACATTTATTGACTAAAATTCCAATTAATGTTTTTAAAACGTATTTAAATTGTATTATCATAAATTACTTAAATATGGAATAAATGAATTCGATTTTGAAAATGTTAAACATTTTATTACATTAGTAAAGAAAAAAAATATCAAAATATTCAAATTCAAGTCAATAATTGAATACTTACGAACTATTTAGCAAAATTCATGTCATCTTATTCAAATTATTTTATAGTATGTGAAATTTTTTCAACAACAATTTCATTCAAATTGTTAAGGTGTGTTTGATACTTATTTACTTTTAAGGATTGAATATTTTGTATGTTAATTGGCGTTTGAATTAAGAAATCATAAAACAGAACTCCGCCACCGCTACCGCATATTTGCGTGTGGTCCACAACATATTTTTCCTTCTTTTCAAACTCATTTTACCGCTACAAAATGTACGGAAAAAAGAAACATAGAAGCAACAGAAAGATATTCAAATTAACTAAAATGGTGTTTTGAAGGGTAAACGGGTGTCTTTTATTCTCCCTAAGGCGAATTGACTACTAGGTGGTCCTATTGCAACAACAATAAAAAAAAACAACACGCAATTCGCCTGTTACAACTTTACCAATCAGTCAAAAATTTTAATGTTATTGTGCGTCTTTGAAGGTTTTGTAATGTTTTAACAGGCGAATTGCGTTTTTTTGTAGCGACAAGGCCACCTAGTATACAATTCGCCTAAGGGAGAATACATGCTATAAAAGACAACTTTCAAACACGCACAATAAAATTACTTAAAGCCAACATAAGAACATAAACCATTTTTGACACTTCGAGTTTGATTAGGCAATTTACCTTTGCACAGCTGATGATGACGCAGGCTAATGAGGCCACCAAATATTCAATTCACCTTGATTCTCACCTACCAGCCATATACTACACAAGTTTAGTGCTGAAGTCTAGCAATTCGTAAACAAAACATGTGATACACACCATACAAGTAAACTGTGCAATTTTTTTTTTTTTTAAAGAAGAAGACATCATGTGGACATACTAGATCTAGTGAACTGTAGGCGGTCAAAAAAGTATTTCGGCATTTTTATCATAATAAGTTTGTGTAGCAGAACGAGGGTTTTCAGCATTAAATAGTTTGAATGTTATACAGAAAATACGAGTAAAATACTGAGATATGTGATCAAATTTGTTAAGGCCATAAATGTAGCGTACAAAGTTATTAAAAGTAGTTTTGAGTTTCAACGTATCCTTTGAAATACAGCCATAAAAAACCTCAGATGAATATAATAGAGTAGGTAATATATACGTTTTCGCAAGAAGTAACCGTATTTTTAGAGGTGTAAAATACTGTGTTGTCCATAAGCTCCTAATATATATATATATGTATATATATATATGTGCCTTTAATCCCACTGGAGCATAGGGCGCCATAAGCTCCTAAGCATACAATATACTCTGCCACATGGCCTATTAATATGGTCAGACAAAGTTAAGGTACTATGGAAAATGACATCAAGATTTCTGATAGAACAAAATATATCAATTTTTGTACCTCCAAGGAAAATATCTATTTGAGATTCAATTTTGAAAGATTTCTTACAAATTATTAGACATTTATGGCCATTTTCTCATTAGGCGATTATCTTTTTTCCCAACGAAAAACTGCACATTTAAGAAATTTGTTTTTCTCAATGTCTCATTTGCATCGATTTTATCGCAAAGCTAACCGGCACTCATCTACCAATTATTTATTTTCCTTTTATTTGCCGTACCGATAAATTCAATCAGCTGACTTCCAACTTTTACATGTATTTTGAGTGGTGTTGCCAGCTGAAAACTATGTTTTTTTGTCGGTATATTGAGAAAACCAAAATCGTTAACGGACAGTTTATCGGTCCAATAAATTTATGTTGACATTAAGTAACAGACAGTTTTTCAATACATTGAGAAAATGGCCATGAGACTTATTTGGGTTAAGACGCAACCCATTTGCTGACGCCCAGAGAAAAATACTATTGAGATCCGTATTCAGATCATTTACGCTTGAGCTAATGGATGCCTTGGAACTACTCAGGTAAATGTGAATATCATCAGCATACATTTGTATATTGGAATACTGACCCAAGTATGGAACCCTGTGGAAGACCTCTTACAACCCATAAAGGAAATGAAACAAGTCCATTATATGAAACGCTTTGCAGTCTATTTTTTAAATACGATAAAATTAACTTAATAGCAGTTGTAGAAAAATTTAAAATTTTCAATAGTTTCAAGCTTTGTATAGAGTGGTCAACCGTGTCGAAAGCTTTTAAGTGGTCAAGTAGTACCAACATTGATATTTTTAAGGTATCTAAGTTACCCCTAATCTCTTCGACAACATCAGTTAGGGCTGTCACAAAGCTATGCTGAGGCCTAAAGCCCGATTGGCGCTAAGTTTGTAAGTTCTTCTCCGTTACATATTTAAATATTTGGTGCTGAAGCAGTTGTTCAAAAACTTTGGATAGTTAAGGTAGAATTGAAATTGGGCGATATTCGCCACCTGTCTTTGGAACAGGAATGACCTTGGCATACTTCTATTCCATAGGGAATATACTAGTGATAATAATAGTGTTATATAAATGCACAACAGAGCGTATTATCCAGGGCAGGATTAATTTTATAAATCTAGGATTAATATCATCCAAGCCCACAAAGTTAGATTTAACTTCCGCAGTAAAGCATCTAAAACTGAATTTTAAAATAGAGCGATCAAATGATGCGATTCGAGAGTAAAAATCAGGACTCGCTGTGGGCATGTAGATATTAACAAAAAGTTAATTTTGCTCGTTTACATCAGCATCAGTAACCCGACTTTCTGACCAACCAACACCAATATCTCGTATTTGTTTCCATGTCTTCTTCATATCGACTGCGTTATTAAATTTATTTGAGTAGTAGGAAAATTTTTCATGTTTTATCCTTGAAACTACAGCCTTTCTAGCTATACGATACTCCTCATGGAACTCATGGTATTCTGTATCTTTTCCACAACCGATACTTGATATGACGACGTTGAATAAGTAACTTAATATTATCAGTAAGCCATGGTCGGGCTCTGGTTCGTACAGTTTTAGTTATAATTGGAACATGCTTGTTATAGAGATATAGAATACATTTGTTTAGAAAAGATACTTGCTCATTAGGCGAAGGTAAGTAAAAAATCTGATCCCATAATATATCATCAGATTCTAAAGTCAGAATATTTATATTATTAAAATCTCGATAAGTAAACTGTCGAGCAGGGTTTTCTATAGCAAAATCATGTGTCATAAAAATAATATCATGTTTCGAGAAGGCAGGAGCAGAAAGTTGATCATAGAGTAGAACTTTCATACTATTACTGACAAACAGTATGTCAAGCAGAGTGCAAGTCGTGCTTGCAAAGTGAGTAGTCTAGAGTTATTAACAGGTAATAGATGAAATGCCAACATTGTTTCAGATAAGCTAGTTTCCACGAGCAAATTCGAATTTAAATCACCCTCGATAATAACGTCCGAATAAGACACTGACAAAAGCTCCAACTGAGCCATAAGTTTATCAAACTTTACAGTTTTGTCTGGCCTATATACGCATCCAAGTAGCAAAGTGGTTCCGTTACAGTTCAAATCAACAAATATGTACTCAACATCCCCCGCTACATTATAACTACAATTTAACCTGCATGAGATATAATCCCTAACGTATATTGCTACACCACCAGCATGCTCTCCTCTATCGGATCGAAAAACACGATACCCATTCAAACTGTTTAGGCCATCACATATGTCACTTCTAAACCATGTTTTCGCAACACATATCCCATCAACTCCTGAATTCTCAAAAATGAATCGAAATTGATCTAATTTGTTACGTATATCCATGGAACCAAAGTTATGTGTACTTTCCTAATCCCATTTTTTATGAGCTACTGAAAATTGGGTCAGACGGTCATATGGAAATAGTATCGAATACAATTGATTCGTTTGAAGCAAGCATTGGCTAAAACACGCCTTGAATATACGATCAAATATTAAGCCGCAAGTTTACATCATAACAACGCATGGCCATTTGGTGCAGGATCATTTAAAAACTATTTAGAAAGTAGTGATTGGAACGTTTTGCTTTACCCGTCAAGCTTGTCGATCGATGCAGGATGCTCTCTCTCTCTGGAAAGCTTAAACTTAACCTTAAAACAGGGTATTTGTCTTGATTCTTTCTAAGCCTCAAAAATCAAGCAGGTATTCTAAGATAATGATGGATAATTTCCATAAATTTAGGTTTCTCAAGCAAATTAATTTTTTTTATGATACTTCAAAAATTATCCAAGAAATAGTTAAACTTAAAGAATTTAATTCGGGCGCATTACGGAGATGAAGCAATATTAATCAAAATATGGCCCCTACTGAAAGCCACTTTAAATCATATAAGTATCATATAAATTTTGGCATGAAAATAAATCTGCCCAAATAAAAAACCAATAAAGGGTCAACTTTTGAATATACTTTTACTGCAGATCTCGCAAATGATGTGGGGTATGAAGAGAAAGTTAAATAACAATTACGACACTATCACATTTTTTCTGTGATGGGTAAAATTTTTGTCCGGCAATGGCCGACATAGACTAAAAAAATTTATTTATTATTGTCCATTCATTTTTAATAAACATATGAATTTTGATGCATAAATAGAAGCTAAATTTAGCCGTACACACTTACAAGCTTAAAATTACATAGTCGGACGAAATTTTATTATTAAAGAAGGAGATTTTTTTTAGCTTTCCTCTTCCAACTGACTTTGGAGTCCCACAAGGGAGCATTTTGGGTCCTCTATTATACTTAATATATACTACGGACATGCCCACAAACAACCGCACCCAAGCTAAAACTTTTGCTGATTATACAGTTTTCCTAAGGTGGCGGCGTGGGCTAGTGGTTAAAGTGTCTCGATCTTCCGGGTCGATCCCCAGGTTCAATCCGTGGCAGAGGTCGAAAAATTTGTATCATAGTTTTCGAACTTAAAAACAAATTAAGAAGCTTCAACCTTCCTCCAAAAAAAATCCATCCGAGAAGCCCCCTGACCACTCCTCCCCCTGGAAAAGAGGATACCATCATGACAATGGTCGGACAGCCGCCGCCTCCTGTGAGAAAGATAAGCAAGGTTCCCCACCACTACACCAAATGCACGGAGGGCGTTGTTTTTAGGCAATGGCAGCCCCATTATCCTAGTAGCTACTAAAGCAGATAAATAATCTATTACACTGTACGACACGATTTTTCACCCATGACCAAACTGACCAGATTCTAAAAAAATATAGCTTAAAACAAATATACGTATCTCTCAGCTTTTCTAGATCAATTCAATTCAATTTTTAATGTGAATCCACCTGTAAATCACTTGGGGAAGTTTCGATTACACCCACACCCGTTGATCGAGGTGCCAGATTTTTTGCTAAAATTCTTCTCTCAGATGTAAAGTGTAAAAAATGAGCAAAATCGGTCCATGGGCACAAAGATTATGATAACATTTCTTAACTTTTAATACAATTCCATGTAATGTTACTCTATATATGGTTAGTTTGATCATGGGTGAGGCCAAAAGTTGAAATTTGTCGTACAATGTTATTGATTTAAGAAACTCAAACAAGGAAAATAGCAATAGACTGATCGATACTGGGACAGTGCAATCTTACAATTTTACCTGTTACAGCTTACCAATAATCTAATAAGCTGGAACAACAACCGATTAATGAAACTGCTTTAAGGCAAAATAAAAATACTGAATGGGTCGATACTCCAAGAACTAGAAGAGTGAAGAGGCGGTAAGGGTGAAAAACGTTGAATGAAAGTTATTACAAGTTAAAATAACGTGAATTTCATGTAGAATCGGATTGGTTTGAGTGTGAAATAACAGTGATAAGAAGCTTCAGAGCCAACATATTCATTTATTTAAGAATGACCTGCGGAACCAGAAAGAAAGAGAGAGAATATAATTATTTATTTCCTGTAACACATGTTTCACTTTTTTGTTTTTCCCTTTGTTTACAGAAGCACTCACAATCAAAAGATGTAATATATAACTTTAACTTTAATAATTTTAACAAAAAGAATACGGGAATTTTTATTTTTTTTTATAAATATTTTTAAACACGAAAATAAAAACAGTTATGTTTTTCTTTTTATAGTGATGAACATTTTCATTTAAAATTAATATGAAACAATGATAATTTTAGTTTGATTTTTAATCAACATTGCGCCATGATAATTTTACATTGATATTTTTACTGTGTCTATTGATTTTGTAAAGTTTTTTGCTCCTCCTGTAAAAAAATAAAAATGAAGTTAAGTCCGATTGCATTTAAGGTGACTTTATGAAGATTTAATAAATAAATAATTAAAAAAAAAACTTTCACATTATTTTTAATCATAACATAAATTATTGTTGAGATTATTGAAACACGAAAGATGATATAGATTTTGCTAAAAAGTGGAATTGTACTCAAAATCTCTAAAATTTCTAAATATTTTAAACTTAATCACTTTTATTACATACAAAATATCTATATATGATTTGTTCATTAATAGTATCAGATATTGTCGTTCGTCACTTTTAACACAAAATAATCAAAATTATTAAATTAAGCAGATTATTTTCTATTTTATCGACTCAAATTGTTCAATATAAAGTTACAAACATTGTTAATAACTCTTAATACTGAACTTAAAGTCTACCTCTACATTTTAAGTGAATATTTAAATATTTTGTACGGTATAGCATAAAATACCAGGGACCGAAAATAACAGTTATATTGGAATTTTAAAACAAAAAAAGCATACACTTGTCAATGATAAACTATATTGATTTTTATAATTTTGATTTTTATATTTTCAATCAAACTTAACAGTTATTTTTTGATTTTTATTTTTTTGAACAAAAATATCTGTTATTTTTTGATTTTTATTTTTTCTAGCAAAAATAAAAGTTATTCTCTAAATAAATGTACGTGATTTAATAATTTAGTTGACTTTAAATTTTTTTTTTAGTGTGTAATTATCATTGGAATTTCTTATGCACATTAAAATAATTATTAAAGTCATCTAAATTATTAAATCACGTACAGTTATTAAGAGAATAACTTTTATTTTTGCTCGAAAAAATAAAAATCAATATATAACTGTTATTTTTGTTCAAAAAAATAAAAATCAAAAATAACTGTTATTTTTGATCGAAAAAATAAAAATCAAAAAATAACACTTATTTTTGTTCAAAAAAATAAAAATCAAAAAATAACAGTTATTTTTGTTCAAAAAAATAAAAATCAAAAAATAACTGTTATTTTTGTTCAAAAAAATAAAAATCAAAAAAATAACTGTTTTCATCTGACTTTTATAAAAAAAGGCATAACTGTTACGGTCCCTGTAAAATACACAATAAAACAAAAATATGATAATCATCATAAACAAATTCCAATGAAAAAAGGTGTAAACAAAATCTACATGTATCTTTTACCAATTTAAAAAAAAATAAACAATAACCCACAACAACCAACCTAAAAAATCAAAACAAATGCACAAGTAAAAGAAAATATTAAAAAACCATACTTTGAAATTAATTGTTTAACAATAAATAAAAGAAATATTAGATGACAAAATCTGTAGACCTGCCTGGCGCACCACCGAAAAACGCCAAAATATAAACTCGTTTAAAACTTATACATTTCTCACCTTTTTTTTGGAATTTCGATTTTTTTTTCAATTCGTTATTTAACTATTGTTAATAAAGAATTATGATTTAAAGACAATATAATTTATGTCAGTATTAATCATATTAAAAAAAAAAACAAACAACTTAACAAATATTGTCTGCAGAATAAGTTTTGAAACTGGTAACAGGTTAAGAGGCTCCTTTTAAAGTCGGTATCAATAAATATTTAATCAGAATTTAGTTTAGTGGACACAAAAATAGAATAAAATTTTTTTGTTTTTAAAGAATATGAATAATTTTCAAGAAACCAGTATATGTATTAGGGCTGGCCGATTTGTATGGATGAAAAAAAAAATTTAAAATCGTATAGCAAAAACGTAATCTACATAAAATTCTAAGAAAATTCTCCGAAGAAACCATGGGTCTAAAATAAAATCCTAATCCGCGCCTTTCGACTTGAAAATTTGTTTACTTGGGTGAACATTTTTTTTAACGTAAAAAAAATTTTAAGTGTTAAAAAAATATCAAGTGCAAAAGAACTATCTTACTAAACATTTTTATTCAAAAAATTCGATTCCTTTTTTGAAAAAGCTATTTTTTGCAAAAAAAATCTTTTTTTTGCAAAGGTGGGCATATGAATTTTTTGCTATACGATTTAAAAAAAAAATCGACCCGCCCTTATATGTATGTATATCACTACACTCAAAGAAATCCATGCTACATTTCACGAAAGAAACTTTCGTAGCTACTTTTTATGTAATATTTTGTATACAATAAGTTTACTCTAGCATTATAAATGGCCTACGTTCGCTTAACAAAAACAATTGTTTGTAATTTGTTTTTGTTTTTAATGTAAGTTAAGCGTACGAAGTGTTCGTTTGAAGCCGACGAACAGGCTCTAAATCTTACGAAAGTAACAAATTCTTTCCTAGTCGATTTTTTTTTTTTTTTCCTAAATATTACAAAATTTTTTATGTTTTACAAAATAAATTTTGTAAATACCGCAAATGTGCTGTTTTTTTTCACGAAAGTACAGAAAATATTTTGTAGCAAATTTATTTTGGAAAATTTAAGAAAATTTGATGAATTTTACGAAATAATTTTCTAAGGAAATTTTATTTTCGTAAAATAACGCATGATTTTGAATTGAATTTTTTATTTGAACAGTAAAATAATTTAACGAAAAATTATAAATTAAATAACATACTTTGAAATTGCACTACGTTCCAACATTTTTGTATTTATTTTACAAAATAACTATTAAAAATTTTTCAAAATTATACAATAACTTAAGCTTATTTTGAATTTAGTTTTAAATTTAGTTTAATGTATTATGTTATTTTGTTAATGTTCTTCTAAAATACAAACTACGAAATTTAAGAAAGTTTTTTTTTGCAATGCAAATATGCAATAAACAATATAGTATTAGTGTGCGGTCTCTTACAAAAAATGTTGCTTCCCATTAATTGCCTGTTTACATTGTCAGATTTTTGTCGCTTTAAAATAAAACTCTGTTTGAAAAAATACGGGTGCTGCCAATTCTTGTGGTTCAGCAAAAATTCAAATTGACAGAACTCAAGAGATCATATTCGATCTCATGCGATTGCGGCTGACCATAGATCTAATCTGGTAACATGGGATTCAGTAGCCCCCGGTGAGTCGTCACCGGACTGATAATTATTATAATTGGTTGAGGTCTCTGTTAGTATGCTTTCAGGAAGATTATCTTTGTGAAAGTTTTGCTTTTTCGTTGAGACGATACTATCGGGGATCAAGTGGTGATTGTGGCTTACTACCTTAAGTACGAGAAGGGATGTCCCACTGAAGTTCAAATTGTTCACCACTTGTGAAAGAATTCGGTCTCAGGGAGATGCTGTTGCTACTTAACTCCTGCTCTTAGTAGACTTGCCAATCCAGTTTTAGAGTGGAATGTCCCGTGTCCCGGCGATACTCTGAACTGGACGCCATTTGTCCCGTTTTTCTTTAACTAACTTTATTATTACCTGCCATAACAAATCAAAAAAATCGAGAGCTTTAGAACTTATTTTAGTACTAAGAATTGTTTTAGTATTATTTTACCTGGTAAATAATTATGCCTTAATTAGCAACACTGGAACATTTTGATTCCCGTTTGTCATTATATATATACAGCCGTATTCTTAACAAAAAGTTAGCCACAGTTTGTACACTACGAACAACGAGCTGCTAACTAGAATGCCGATTAAGCTAAGCAGCTTGTTGGCACAGAGTTTATTCATAACGAACTTTTCTCCATCTGCTCTGAATATTTATGATGCCACATTGTATTACTCAAAAATGCAACTCGTTTGCTTTAAGCATCGCTGGTTTGTAATTTTTTTTTGTTTTTTCCTCCACATATAACAATTTTAAAGGTTTTTAAATTAAAATAAAAAAAAAAAAATTAAAAATAAAATAAAATAATACAAAATAAAACCGTAATTATTTAAATAAAACCAACCAAATTGTTTAACATTAAACAGCTGTTTTTCACAAGTTGGCAGCTCGTTAACAAGAGTTTAGCAAGTCGTTAGCCAGAGTTTGGTAAGTGTATTATAAATAAACTTTGTGCTAACTTCATGCCAAATTTTCATTATGAATTCGTAGGCGGTTGGTAAACATGTACATGAAAAATTTCATAATTTCTGGAGATGTGTCATAACAGTTTTGTTTATTATCGAAATAGTAAAAACTACGTTTTTCTGGATCTAATGAGCAGATAGCCAGCCAGACGAATGAAGATCTTAAAAACAACTCAAAAATCGATTATAAATCGATCAGAATATCAATAGGTTGATCTAGAACATCTTACAACTTTAGCTCAAACGCATATTTCACTTCCCATCTACAGTGGTGTAGGGTATAATTCTTTATTAGTATAATTTATTCAAATGTGTCTAAAATAATTAAAAAGTTTTTGATTTTATAGAGATTTGTTAACGAGTTTCGTAGTTTTGAATTTGATATGCAACAAAAGAAAACAATTAATACATTGATAGACTTGTTTTTGCTGGGAAGCATAAAAATACATTTATTAAGTTTCCGGCAATTTTCTGATTTATTAAACTGTGTTTAAGAAAAACAATAAAAAATTGCGAATATATCTGTTATTAGACTTAGTAAAATCGGATTGATGTATTACAATTTCGTCATTGAAATATAAAATTAAACATGCATGGTTCTGAGTGAATGAGATTCTGTAAGGGAGAGCTTTTTGGTACTCTTTTGTTCTACAACTGGTAATTTTCTTATATTTTTATTTATTTATTTATTTTAGAATCATAAAACTAAACATGCAATGTACTGAGTGCGTGAGAATCCATAACTTGTTGGTACTATTTTGTTCTTGAAATAGCACTTTTTGAATTTGCGTAAGTATAGGACCTAGAAACATAATATTTAACATGCTGTACGAGGGGTTTTTTTTGTACTTTTTCGTTCCTTAGTTGGTACTTTTTGAATGTTTATTAATACTAAACATAGAAACATAAAATTCAACATGTAGAGTCCAGAGTTGCTGAAAAGTTTTTCGGTATGTTTTTGTTTTTCAATTAGTACTTTCTAATTTTTGTTACACATATTATTAAACTCATAAAACTTAATTAAACATTCACGAAATAATAAGATCACTAATATTTTCAAAAATTTTTTTTTATATTTTGGACAATTTTTAAGTAGGATTGCTCATATATTTTATACTTTTAAAATATCCTTTGCGCGATATATCCTTTCGTTTATGCCAATTTTTTGGAAATTAATTTTTTACTGCAATCTTGGTCTACATTGAAAGAGACGTCACCTGACGAAATATTGTAGGCGAATTCCACTTCGTTGCTCCAAAAATTGAATGTATATTTTCATTTTGATAGAGCAAGCGAAAGCAGAGAAAAGTAGAAAAATAGCTGTCCTGTAAAATTTGGTTTTTGTAACATACGATAATTCCGCGCAAAGGGGTCGATATATTGAATTCGGAACATTCTCTTAATTGTAAAAAGTTAAATTTTCCTTTTGCGTCAAAAATGCGAAATCGACAAATATTCGCAAAAGCTCGTAAGGATCGGGATGACCCGGTTGATTGAAAAAAGTTGAGCAATGTGCTTTGGTCGAAGGAATCTAAAATCAATTTAATTGGAAACGATGATAAAACATGGGTAAGGCGTTAAAAAAAGCGCAGAATTGAACCCACGTCACACTACTAAAACATTTAAGCATGAAGGAGGTAACATAATTGTGTGGGGATGCTTTTCCTGGCATTATTTTGGATAAAAAGGAACATGGATCAATATTTTAACGTTGAAGTCCTTAGTGAAATAATGCTGCCATATGCAGAGTGGGAAATGCCACTTAATTGGCTCTTTTA
The DNA here is from genome assembly GCA_930367215.1 of Pollenia angustigena. NCBI lineage: Eukaryota > Metazoa > Arthropoda > Insecta > Diptera > Polleniidae > Pollenia > Pollenia angustigena. The sequence continues at coordinate 49,588,173 of OV884058.1, forward strand.
ACAGGATAACGATCCGAAATACACTTCGAATCTTGTAAAAAAATGGATTTAAGATAAAGGAGTTGATTTTATGTCTTGGACTGTGCAATTCCCTGATCTAAACCCCACAGAAAATGTATGAAAGATTGTTGAAGAAAGGATTGTAGCAATAAAATCCCAAAATAAATACGATCTGTGGAAGAACATTCAAAAGGTATAGTATGATATTCCAAAGCAGATTTGTCATGGCTAGGGTTCAATGCCAAACCGATGTAAGGCTGTGCTTTCTAATAAAGGACATGTGAGCAAATATTAGGATTAAATTGGGGTTTTTTTAAACGTTATCGAAATTTTTTCTTAATGACGCTATTTTATTGTCCATTTAAAATCATTGATATAAATGAACTTAAAACTTTTTTTTAAATTTAGTAAATTGTTTTAAGTGTTTTTTCAAAATATAAATTTTCATATTATTCGAATGTGTATTCTTAGTCAAATAGCAATCCTCAAAAGCTTTTATACTTTAATAGGCTTATTCCTTCAATATTTTCCAGGAATATTTTCTATGCACTATCGGAATTTTTGTTAAAAATATTAGAAACGAATTCTTCAAGGAATATAATAACAAATTTATAACAAATACATGTTCGTTTTTCATATGCATACATATATGTTTTTTGATATAATATAAACTTGGAATAACCCAGTTGGCCAAATGGTCATAGACGCAAATGTCGTCAACGATGTCGTCCGAACATTTTTGAATTTGTCGCCTATATAACATTGATGGCGACAACTTAAGTAAGAAAACATATATATTGTCGTGTTAAAAATCGTATTTACGACTTTTTTGGAGACATTTTTTTAAATTTGTCTTGAATAGTAATTTATTGAGGACAACGTAAGTTGCATGAATTTTGTCGTGTTTCAAAGCACACTGACGACAAAATGCATGCAATTGTCGCTCATCTTGTCTTCAATTAGACTTTATCGTGTTTCGAACCACTTTGACGAGAAAGTGCATGCAATGGTCGCTTACGTTGTCCTCTACTAAAAAAATTCAAAACTTTAAATTTGTATGTAATTTAAAATTAATATTTCTTGATGTTTTGCTTTTATTATCAATATTTTTGATAATAAAAAAAATTTAAAAAAAAATAATCCTGCCTGTTAAATACAATTATTTTGTAACTTATAACGTTATTCGCGGCTATGTTTCAATTGTGCAATTGGAAAACGTGAATTGATAGGGCAAGAAACACAAAAAATAAATGTTCCTGCTGACTACATTGCCATATCGTAGGCTCAATATGCAAACCTGCTAAATCCACTTTTTAAGTAAATTTAGATTTTAATGCCGTGTGGAAGAGAAAGATACACCTCGTCGACCAGCATGTAGTTTTTCTTCAAATTGAGTCTTAAAGTGTGTTAAGCCAACTATGTATATTTGTAGGTTTTCTCTCAAGCTGCGCATTTGAAATATAAAAAGTTTGTTCCATTAAAAGTTATTGGAAGTAAGCAGGTTTGCATATTATGTCGAAGATATGTTAAGTTCAGAACCCATTCCCTTATTAATCAAAAGCTTATTGGAGGTCTGACTGTCTCCACACATCCAGTATCCACTATTTTCGAGCCCAGTCTCTCAAACTCATCGGCCATTTCATTAGTTTGGAATTCACTAGTTAGAATTCACAGCCCATCAATGCCCTGGAATTCACTAGTTGGAATTCACAGCCCATCAAGACCCTAAGAGATTTTAGTAAATATATCCTCGAGGTATACCCATTTACCCGTTCCCCTTATTTTGGATACATCGGCAAATCTGAGTATCGCCAATATATCAGTATAGGTGTTCGTTTAATCCCTTATTGTCACTTAACTATCGGCGACTAAATCGTAGATAGTGTCAACAATATCGTCATCAACGACACTATTAAAATAATGTCGCTAATCGGGCATTAACGATTTTATGAGAAAAAAGTCGTTTATATAGTCGCCAGGGACAACTTTAACCACATTGTTACCCATATGATCATTAACGACAATATGCATAATAATGGGCCATGTCACAGAGTACAATTCCGTTCGGAATGATTCCGTTCGGAATTGAAGAAAACATATTTGTTTGTTGATGGAAAGTGTATTTTGATAGTTTTCTGGCCTTTCAGATACAGGCAACTCCCACACCGTTCATGAAAACAAAAATGGTTTCATCCAAAAATATTTTTTCGTCATTTTCTGAAGCACCAAAATACGGAATGAATTCCGTTTCCGAACGGAATTGTACTCTGTGACATGGCTGAATAGGTGCGTTTGAGAACTTTTACAGTAAAATGCAGTAAATGAGTAAACTAAAAAATTTGCTCTCACAAAAAGCTGACGTACAAAAAAGTACGCGAATGGAAAATTTGTAAAAATTCGTAAAATAAAGGCAACAGCTGATGGCAGATAATTGAAGTGTTGAAAAATTTGTACACTCTTGATTACTTAACTCGTTTTCTTACCGGTACTCGATTAAATACTTTTTAAAACACGAAAGTTTTTGGAAAATACAAACAAATTATTTTATGTAATCTTTCATATTTGTTTGTTTTTTGTTTTATTTGATTTTACTAATTTGTAGCGGGTTTAATTATTTAAAAGAACAGAATAATTTTTTTGCCATTGATTACTTAAGTACCCAAGTACTTCACACTTTTACAACTCTTAAAAATTAACATAACAAAAAAAATTTCAAAAGCTTGTATTTAGCCAAATAAATGCTTCGCAAACAAGTTTAATTAATTAATATTTATTCACTTCTTGTTTTGGTTTAATTTTTATTTCAACTTTTCTTTTATTAAACAATTTTTTCACAATTTGTATGCTTTTTATTATTTGTTACTTTTGTTTGTTTACCTTTTGAAACATATGTTTTTTTGATTTACTAAATTTTACTGCAAAAATTTCTGCAGTAAAAATTTGTAAATACTTAAACAAGAACTGTCACTTTTCGCTCTCAATATATATATATATATGGGTCGATATCATGAATTGACTACAATCGAGGATTGATTATTTTTCGGTTGATAATGTTTTATAAGACCTTTTTATATATTAATAAGCAATGGGCCATGTATATTTAAGGATTTTAAGGATTTTTGCACCCCACGGGAATGACAATAGTCTAATAGAAATGATATTTGTGCGGCACGGTAATGACTGAGCAGCATGGTAATGACGTTTCATCATGTATTGCAGCTAAATAAAACACATACAGCAATTTATGGAAACACATTTAATAAAATGCATACGTTATGTCCATTCTTTGGATTATAATTCCAGGTGTACTTTTTAAGTTTGGGGAACATCAAATTTCTTAAATAATTACCATAGATTGAATAATCTCAAATACACATTGAAAAGGTAATTCCCGTGTTCCTTTTGCCATTACCGAGGTTTAGATTATTCCCATGGTAATGACTGCACGGTAATGATGGAAACGTGAGTATTCTTGGATTTAAATGTGAAAATCTTCAAAAATTTTTATAAAATATATTAGAATGTAATAAAGACTTAAAAAATAAACAAACCAATACAACGAATTTGGAAATTATAATATAAATAACTGAAAAATATACTTACCACGGGAATGACAAAATTTCAGGAACATGCGCAAAAAACACTAAACATTTCAAAAGCTCTCAAACAACTGACTACATTTTTCACTTCTGTCAATACACTTTAAAACTAACGGGAATTGTCGTTACATTGACAGTTAACACCTAACCAAAAAACCGGTTTAAAGCATTGTTTTTTAATAAACAAATTGGCCCACGGGGAATGACGAAAAAAATTAGCCACGGACAAAAATGTCTCAAAATCATAAGTTTTAAAATAAAATTATATTTATGAAATTAAAATTGAGTTGGTTTATTCTTCTCGAATAACTTGACGTACTTCATTTATAATATATATTTTGAGATACTAATGAAAATCTGTGTTTTTTGAACACAAAACGTTTGGACGCACACCATGGTAATGACGATTTGCACCGTGCGACCAAATTTTTTCATAAAAATATCTAAAATATTATCAAAAAGTAATTTCAATTTTTGGGAATACAAAATTTTAATTTCAAAAGATTTTGTTATTCGTGCTTAATTCCCAGTTTTTATTCTTGATAAAAACACTTGAAATTTATTGTTGATGGGATAAGCTATTCCTATGCATTTCACTGGTTGCTTAGGCCAGATCATCAGGAAACTTCATCCATAAAGATTTTAGACAAACTAAAGATATTAAACCAAATAAAACTGTTAAACGTATAAGACTTATAGCAACAGTTTTACTTGTAACAATATCAAAGCTTGAACAAAATACATCAACAATAAAAAAGTGGGTTTATCTCATCTTACACTCCCCACTACAATCAGTTGAAATTCTCTCAACATTAATTGTAGTTGTAAGTAGGTTAAGAAAAACAAAATAAAAAACAAACAACAACTTACAAAAGATGTTGTCAATTAAGTGTTTTTTTTTTTTTAGGCCGTGCACTTGCCTGTTTATTATCAAAAAGTAATTTCAATTTTTGGGAATACAAAATTTTAATTTCAAAAGATTTTGTTATTCGTGCTTAATTCCCAGTTTTTATTCTTGATAAAAACACTTTTGTTCAAGCTTTGATATTGTTACAAGTAAAACTGTTGCTATAAGTCTTATACGTTTAACAGTTTTATTTGGTTTAATATCTTTAGTTTGTCTAAAATCTTTATGGATGAAGTTTCCTGATGATCTGGCCTAAGCAACCAGTGAAATGCATAGGAATAGCTTATCCCATCAACAATAAATTTCAAGTGTTTTTATCAAGAATAAAAACTGGGAATTAAGCACGAATAACAAAATCTTTTGAAATTAATATCTAAAATATTTTATTTTGATTTCCGCGCCTCGTTGAAGTACATTTTGTTTTATTTAATCCTGTTCTCAGAATTTTAATTTTGTAATATTTTTAATACAAAATGCGTCGGGCCACAGAATGTAGTCATTTCGTGATATCGACCCATATATATATTATATCATTTACTGCATTTTGTGTACTCGAACGCAATTTCGTAAAATGCAGTAAAGTTTAGTAAAAAATAGTAAAAACTTTTGTGTTCTCGAACGCAACTAATGTCGCTCACATTGTCGTTTACGACTTAAGTGCCCTTTGTTCGAAAAAGTCGTCGACGATTTGCATGGGCTTGTACGGGTCTTGTACGCGTCCTCGACGTTTTTTTGTCTGTAACTGTATCATATGCATCGAAGGTTGGTCCAGCGCTAAACTGTCCCGCTTATACGAAAAAAACAAATGCTCGAAATATGTTAATTCATATATACTAACATATATGTATACCTATGTATATGTTTTCTTCATATTTGCATAAATAATTATGGTCGAATTTCGACCACTGGGCATACACTAGTTTTTATAATTACCCTTAAACTATTTAAATAACCGGACCAAAAATATTCTTTTTTTTCTCTTTTGCAAAATGTAGTTTATGTCACGGTGTCTGTTGTTTCAATTCTTATAAATTGAATTGTCTATTTATTGCTCTTATTTTTAATTTACCAAATCATCTTTGGCATCGTCGCCATCATCTATGTATCTCAACAATTAAATTCTTTTCTTTTTCAATTCTTTTCAGTATCTATCAAAATGCAAATTAAAAAGACCTTAGAAAAATTGAAAATTATACAAGTCTATTGTGACTGTCAGAATTGTGCCAAATCACTAAAGAGCCACAAAGTGGTATTATGCATTTGTGCTGATGTTTGTAACATCTTAAAATATTGGTCCTAGATCCACCTTACAGTATACCGATCAACTCAGAATAATTTTTCTGCATCCTTGTGCGCAAACACAGAAAAATTATTCCAAAAATGTATTTCAAATAAAAAATTAATTACGTTTCCACCAGTAAACAAATTAAAGTATGAATTAAAAGTTTAATTAACTTGATTAAACGTTTAATTCACTTGATTAAATTTTAAATTAAAACCGATTTTATTTTTGATTAATGCTTAAATTGGTGAAACATTTTGGACAATTTCTTCTCTGTATGTTAGTATTTAGATTAAATTTGGTGAAATCTTTTTTGATGACAAACTAAAACATCTTACCAAGTTTTGTTGGAACCAGGGTCCGTATTTGACCATGGCTTCCATACAAATACTACTCCCGAAAATATCTTTTAAATGGCATAATTTCCTTATAAATGTTGGTATGGAGATAAAAACTGGCGACAATAACTTTGTCGGCAAAATGTTGTGCTCGTAGGTGCAAAATTGGCCATAGGGCTTATAAAAACCCCCATTTTAAAATCCCTTAAGCACAAACCAATCTCAAATAGGTGAAGATATCTAAATAATATTCGGCATCAAGAACTTTTACATGGATATTAACTGCATAACATAACTTTTTTCTGGCGGGTTTTGATTGCCCATGCGGTACACTCTCGAATATTAGTTTTTAAATTTTGTGGTCTAGGGTATGATATGGTCGGGCTTGATCGACTAAACATTCTTATATGTTTTTTTTTTTTTTTGTCAATTTATCTAAAATTGAGTACAATTCAACAGCAACTAAATCGGACTATAAAATAAGAAGTTTTTTTTTTCAATTTTCTAAAGCAGCAACATTAAGAAAGACAAAAATAAATAAACAGCTAAATTGTTTATAGGATTTTAATGAAACTGCCACATAAAAATTAATTTATTTAAATATTGTACAGCACTTTTTTTATGTTGTATTGTTTTATGAAGAGGGAATGATATTTTATTGTTTTAATAAAACAGATGGTCTTGTGTCATGATTCAAATAGACTGAAAATTATTAGTTTTTTGTAAATGTCCCCAATTAACGATCAGTTTAGTCTTATTTCTACGTTAACTTCAATTATGTTTTTTTTTTTAAATAAATTATATTTTCTTCCTTTATGCTAGTAAAGAAAAAAAAAATAAATTTTCTGTGTTGGATGAGTTAGAAAATTAGATTTTGGTTATTGTAAAACAAGATTGAGACGGAGATTTCAAGCAAAAGCAAAGACTTTGCAACTAGAACATTTAGCTAATGTCATACAAAAGAGAAAATATATAAAAATTTTCTAATAACACTGTACAACAATATCAAATTTTTTCCAAAATAACAAGCTCCGGCCTATAAATTTTGATAGAGGAGACAAAAAAAAAGACACGTGTATCGGCGTTTTGAAAGTTTACATCTGAATTTTATTTGAGGGGGGGTTAAAGTTTCCCAGCCTTGTCACATTCTAATTGTTAATCGGCATAAGAAACCATGTGACCCTTACGTCCTAGGTATAAAGTGTGCTCAGCAAATTTATGTAAGACGTTACCGAGAAAATTTAAAATTTAAAAATTTTTGTTGTGTCTTATTTCTGACTTTCTGGTTAAATTTTCCGTTTTGGTGTATTTAGGGACTTACAGTAAAATTTCACGGATAATATTTTTCCGGAACATTTTAACCCCTTAAATCCCTATTTTAATGGTGCTTTTTTTTTTTTTTTAAAAGAAGGACAAAAAAGACCCATACCTTGAGGAGTTAGAGATTTAAAATATTCTTCAAAAACGTTTTCTCCGTAACGTTTTACATCAATTTGCTAAATACATTTTATACCTTAAATACAAGGGACACATGGTTTCTTGTGCCGATTAACAATAAGAATATGCAAGAGCTAGGAAACTTTAACACCCCCCCCCCCCCCCCCCCCTCCCTCAAATGAAATTCAGATGTAAACTTTTTAAACGCCGATATTAGAGTTTCTACGCGGAAAAGAATTCCCGGGAATCCCGTGACATTTTTTTAAAATTAATCCCGCGGAATTTCAAATTAAATTTTTTGAAATTTTAATTCGTTAGCATCGTTAAAATCAAAAAACGAGCAATAAAAATATATTATTTACTAAAATTACTAAAAACTAGTTACAAATCGAACTATTGTTTTATTGTTCTGATGAAATGTCTAAAAAGCTTCTTGAAGTAGAAAATTATAATGTACACGATACAGCAGAACCATCTACAAATTTTAAACAAGTTAGAAAGTATAGTCGGTCAAGCCCGACCATATGATACCCTACACCACAGTATTTAAAGACACATCATGCTTATGTGTCCATATTTATAAACTTCATGAAAATCGGTTTGAAAGTTTGTGAGAGGCAGAAATTGCCCCCTACCTCCCCTTGTGGTCCTATTTTTGAAAAACTGTATAGCTAATGTGTCCATATATATATGGATCTATCTATGTTTTAAATTTCATTAAAATCGGTTTGAAAGCAGAAATTGCCCCTATCTCCCCTCGTGGTCCTATTTTTTAAAAAATGCATACATTTTGTGTCCATATAGATATGGTTCTATCTATGATTTAAATTTCATTGAAATCGGTTTGATAGTTTCTAAGAGGAAGAAATTTCCCCCTAACTTCCCTCGTGGTCCTACGATTCGGCCCATTTTCAATAGGCTTGGTCCTTGTGCCAATGAGAACCCATGTCCAAAATGTTATCAAATTATCTCCAAAATTGCGACCTGTACTTTGCGCACAAGGATACAAGGACAGCCACCCAGCCTGCCTACCAGCCAGCCAGCCTGCCAGCCAGCCTGCCAGCCAGCCGGACGGACATCGTTAGTTCGACTCAGACAGTGATTCTGAGTCGATCGGTAAACTTTATGGTGGGTCTAGGACCAATATTTTAAGACGTTACACACATCAGCACAAATGCATAATACCCTCTCCACTATTGTAGTGTGGGTATAATGACGCGAAAACAGCTCACCCAGAGAAGGCTTACGAATGATGTTCATACATACAAAATTTATATTTATTCAAAGTCTATGGAAGTAGAATAAGGAGAAAGAGGAGCTCTTTTTTAAAAATTTGATTGCTTATAAAGCCCCTTAATATTTAATGCACTTTAAGTCACCTAACCTTGTCCTAACAATTTCAATGACCGTTTAGGATTTCCTTTTTACAAGAAATAAAAATTTAAACTATTCTATTGAGCAAAATGTTAATGATTGATATGTAAACAGAAAATTTAATCGCATTTAAATAAAAACACAAGTAACACATGTGTAGTCTTAAATTGAAATCACAATTGAAATGCTTTTCATAAAAAAATGCGTTATTCAATGTTTGTGCTCCAAATCTGAAAACACTACTCGCACTTTATTCAATTCATGAAAAGGCCCGAAAGTGGGTTAAAGATCACTTAAAGTTTATAAACAACCGGTTTGAATACTACGAGTATCAAGAAAATAAGAACAAATGAAAAGAAATATAAACAAATTAAAGCGAATAAATAAAAGAATACAAAATTAATTTTGTTTCTTATTAAAACTGGTTGAAAATAGATACAAAAAAATTTTAAACGAAAGAATCAAAATTTAAATTAATAAAAAATAAACAACTTTTGATTTCATTTCGAAAGTCAAGCAGACCCTTCAAGTAGGTATCAAATACATAAAAAGAAACCTTGAACTTAGAATAACAAGTCAGCAACAACAAGAAAAATAAACTAAAATATTGTAAAAATATAATTGGTCTTAAATTGTAGAAACTAGTTGCTTGCTGGTCCCGATAGAACAATAACGAATCAATTTGTTGAGGGTTAAACATTCTGCAAAGGACAGGGCTGGGCAGTATTTCATATACAACTATTTGAAATACGAGTAAAATACCAAAACGTATGCATTTTGTATTAATATTTTAAATATATTTCCCAAATGTATTTTGTATTTTAAAATCCCAGTTGGCCACGTCTTTAAGACATCTTTAAAGACGGGTGCAAGACAACACTAAGTCGTAGAAGACATACTGAGGACGTCTCAATACAAATCGCCGACGAATCAATCGTATTTCCAGATAGCTGCAGTAGACAAACAGACCACGAGGGCAATTTTAAGATTTTAAAATCATCATAAGCGACGACACGAATTTTCATTTAAGCGGTTACGTCAGCTAACAAAATTTCCGGGGCACTGAAAACACCCTCGTGTAATGCACGAAAGCAGTTATATCCGCTCAAAGCCACTGTGTTGAGCAGAATTTAAGGGGTAGGAGTATTGGGCGATTTGGCATGGTCAGCAAGATCGCGCGATTAACCATCCCAGGGGCTAATCGTGATCGAATACTTTTTAGATTCGAAAGCAGTTTTATTTATAATTCTTTCTGTCGATACTGAACGAAATCGAATTTTTTTTTTTTAGTAAATAAATGCTTTACAAAACTGAAATGGCTTTAAAGTCTAAAAAGTGAACGATCACGACTGCTAGAATCAGCCTCCAGGCTTCTTTCTTTTGGGCTAGTTGAAGTCACGGGTTTTCGCCAATAAGCCAATAAGACACTCGTAGTCCTTAAGTAGTAGATTCGACAGAAATGCGATCAGATATCACCGGAAATCTTGCGAAAAAGTGATTTAAAATTTGATAAAATGGGCACAAATTTGTATCAATACTTGCGGCAAGCACTTGGCGGATATCATCTTTTCCACTTAACGCTTAAAAATTTTAAAAGTCCTAATAAAGATTTCGATCATACAAAATCATTATTTTTATTTAATAAAAAGTTTAAAAATTAAAACAAAATTGGATTATAAATTCTGGGCCTCCTTGTATATCAATGTATGTATTTGCCCAACCCTGGCAAAGGAAATTGATTAAATTTAGTTTTGTTTGTTGCTTAACAGATTTAACAAAAAAAATAACTGCCTATCCCTCGATTTTGAATGAAAATTTCGTTCGATTAACTAACAAAAACAATATTTTAAAATTTGTTTTTGTTTTATATCAGTGGCATTTTGACAAAACATCTTAAGTAGAATTTAAAAAGTTGGAAAAATGCTGTTAATCATACGAATTTTCACTCAAAAAACATTTTTGCTAATGTTTTGAAAATTTTGTATTATATCGGGTGATTTATTAGCTATTATCTTTTTGGCAACACTGGTTTAAACAGCTGACGCACGTTTCGTGTTTTGTTTCACTGTCAAACATCTTCAGTTTGGTCTATAATTTAACCATGAATCGTCTTACAAACGAACAACGCTTGCAAATTATTGAATTTTATTATCAAAATGCGTGCTCTGTTAAGAAAGTTCATCGCGCGCTTCTTGTGTTCAGCGACGAAGCTTATTTTTAGCTCAATGGGTACGTTAATAAGCAGAATTGTCGATTTTAAAGTGAAGTTTAGCCAGAAGCATTGCAGAGCTACCAATGCATCCAGAAAAAGTCACAGTTTGGTGCGGTTTATGGGCTGGTGGCATCATTGGACCGTACTTCTTCAAAGATGATGCGAATCGTAACGTAAATGTGAATGGTGAGCGCTACCGTGAGATGATATCCAACCTTTTTTGCCCAAAATGCAAGAGCTTGACTTGCATGACATGTGGTTTCTGCCAGACGGTGCCACATGCCACACAGCGCGCTTAACAATGGACTTATTGAGAGGCGAGTTTGGTGAACATTTTATTTCACGTTCGGGACCGGTCAATTGTCAATTGGCCTTTAGACTATTTTGTGTGTGTTAAAGCTCATGTCTATACACACATGCCCGCTTCAATTGACGCATTGGTAGACAACATTGAAGCATTTATTCATGAGATACCGGCCGAAATGTTGGAAAGAGTATGCCAAAATTGGACTAAGCGGATGGACCATTTGAGGCGCAGTCACGGTCAACATTTGCATGAAATAATCTTCAAACATTAAATTATATAGACCGTAGTATCGATTCAAATAAAGATTTCATGCATTTTTCTGAATTTTATGTGTTTTTTTTAACTTTCCTATAGCTCTTAAAAAATCACCCAATAAATGAAATTTTTCTTTAATTTTGGTTTTTTTATTATTTGATAAAAGTTATTGCTTCACCAAGCTTTTGTTACAAACTCTTTTGCTATCTTATCTCGACTTAAGATGGCTTGTCAAAATGCCACAGATATGTAAGTTAAGAGAGCGTAATTTTCGAGGGACTGGCGGTTAATTTAATTGTTGATCAGACATTTTAGTTTCATTAATTTAAGAATACAATTATTTTCATATTTATGACAAAAATAATATTGTAATTTAAGTTAATAAAAATTTATTTCAATTCTTCAATAAATTTTAATGCTTTTTCAATAAATATTTATTTAAATAAAACTTATAGGAATTTTTTGTGGCCTAAGGCACTAAAAACAATGACATTTAATATGCCATTTAACATAAATTGACAAAAAAATTTAAGAAATTGACAATAAACGAAAAAAAACAACATGTATTAATATAAAATTTCAAGGCTTAAAGGCCTCAATTCGCCATAAATTAAAGACAATTTATTAAATTCACAAAACCATACGAATAAACAGTTACATATGAGAAGGGACAGACGGATTGACAAAAACTAAATAAAAAAAAAAAACAGAATTACACTTAAATTGACAATTTGAAATCAATATTGAAACTCATAAAAATTTATTAAAAAGACATTTTTATTGCTTCTCTACGTATTTTAAAGTACGAACGAGTACAAAAACTGAAATGAAAACCAAAATAATTTTAAAAAATAATGAACAGTAAAAAGCGCAAATCATATTTAAAGTCAAAAAATGAATTGAAATTTCGCCACATGTCAACTTCAAAATTCGAAATTTAACCACCAGTCATATTTTGTTGCTGCAACGTTTTCGTGTTTTGTGTGACAACGGTTACTCTACTCTTGTCTTTAACAATTCAAATGTATTTTTGTTGGTTTCGGTTTTTTTTTTCTTTCTTTTAAAGCCTGCACCACTTGTGGAAAATGAGGGTATACTAAGTTTGTTATTCCGTGTGAAACATTTTTAATAATTATCTAGCATTCCTGCCAGATATTTCACCATACCGGATGAGTCTCGCAGCTGTGTATATCTATCTGAATGACACTGCAGTGGTCCGGCAGCCTTATAGGAATGCTTGGAAAACCGACAGTATACATACAGTGAAAATTATTTGTGGTTAGCTCTTGACTGATGCAATGTTTTTACTTCATTTTGATGCTAAGTTTGCGCGTTGTCTTGCATTGATAACTATTTTTCTGCACTTTGGGAAAGATAACATTGTAAAATTCTACTCATTTGCACATTAGAACGCGAAACGTTTGTCTGTGTTCATACGGCTCATGACTTATTGACATGGCTCATGATTTATAGGTGAGAGGAACGAGGGGAAAAGAAACGAGTACACACATGTACTGTCTTTACGTTTTGCTTTTTCATTCGTTGTTTAATTTTGTTATTGTTTTCAATATCAAAAAAGCACATGTCGTTAACATGACATGAATCATTTGAACGCCAATTTATGTTCAAAGAAGAAAAAGGAAGAATCTTTTCAATAAGACATGAGCCGTATGAACTCAGACTTTGCATAGTTGCTAGAGTTGTCAATTATTCGACTTTAAGCTTTGTTCGAATAATTCAAATATTTATTTTTGTTCGTTCGATCAAACGATTGAAACCAAAAAGTTATTCGATTAATCGATGAGAATAACGAATAAAAAATATTATTTTTACAAAAAAAATTCCGTATTTTAAATAGATACATCCGCCGATTCATCTACAACTATGGAAAATCGTCCATTTTCTACTTTATATTTTCTCAAATCCGCTTTGACTTCTTCTTTTTTAATGCGTAAAACTTTTCATCTTAACTCCATATTAAATCGTCAAGCCCTTAATTCTTAAATAATCCGATATTATTTTGGATTTTCGAAAAGCCTTTGCAGACACTACTGCGTACAGTTTCAACGATAGAACAACCGCTGTCTCTCTTTATGTATTTTTCCACAGGACCAAGTTCGGCAATTGTTGATGTCTTTGAAAAAGATAAAATACATTTTTGAAATACTATTGGCCATTTTCTCAATGTATCGACAAACTGTCTGTTACTTAATGTCAACATAAATTTATTGGACCGATAAACTGTCCGTTAACGATTTTGGGTTTCTCAATATACCGACAAAAAACAAAGTTTTCAGCTGGCAACGCCACTCAAAATACATGTAAAAGATGGGAGTCAGCTGATTGAATTTATCTGTACGGCAAATAAAAGGAAAATAAATAATTGGCAGATGAGTGCCGGTTAGCTTTGCGATTAAAACGAAGCAAATGAGACATTGAGAAAACCAAATTTCTTTAATGTGCAGTTTTTCGTTGGGAAAAAAGATAATCGCCTAATGAGAAAATGGCCATATGAGTACTTAACACGGTTTATGCTTATTAAACATTGAGATTAATTACAATCAGGGCTATGGCTACAATATTTTTTTAGCTTTTCCTACATTGTGTAAAGGGAGGTCCAACCATAATGCACGATGTTAACAGTATATCGCAACTTAACGGCAAGTTTTTTTGTCCAACTTAATTTGGCATTTCTTTGTTTCAGTGATTGACAAATTCAACCATGAAGATGTACCCAATTGAGCAATGCGTTAAAATTATTGAAGTCTTTTACGAAAATGGGCATTCAAATCAAAATGTATTTCGTGCACTTCGTGACACACACTTTCACCTCAGTATATTCATTAACATGCAGAATGCGGGGCAAATGAGAATCCACTAGTGATTGTTGAAAAGCGGATGCTTCTACAAAGAGTGACTGTTTGGTGGGGTTTTTGGGCTGGCAGCGTCCTCGGGCCGTACCTTTTCGAAATTGAAGTCGGCCAAGCATTTACCGTGAATGGCGTTCGCTATTGCGAGATGATAACAGAGGGCACGTTCCGATAAAACAATAATTATATTTTATTTTTTTTTATTGTGTGACCATTATTTTTTTGGAGTATTTGAGAATTTGTTGATCCAAATCTACATCACTGATATAAATATATTTATATAAACATTTAAAAAAACTGATGCAGTGAAACATTTACGAACATACCCGGACAAGTCAACGAAACAATGCACTTTTGCGCGAGAAATCAATTGCCGTGTTAAAAGAAAAAGTCTACGTCATTAAGCCAAGAACAATCCAAGAGCTAAAGGATGAGATAATTCTGCACATTCACGATATTAAACCTTAGTTACTTCTTAGTCATCGAAAATATGACCATCGGAAAGAGGTATGCCACCGAAGCCGTTTAGAGCATTTGGCAGATATTTTGTTTAACACATATTTGTCATAGATCTTCTTATATAATAATAGAAAATATTGTAAAAATTCTCAGAAAACTTTTAGTTTTATTTACAACTAGCTGACCCGACAGACGTTGTCCTGTCCAAATTAGGAAAAATGTTTGTGTTCGATTTTTAAAATCCGTTAAAAGATACGAACATTTGAAAGAAAAATTAGTTAAATCGATGGAGCCGTTTTCTGATTTTAGGTATATCAAAAAAAGTTGGCGTTAAAGTAGGCGGGGCAAAGTGTTCTTTCCGTAAAAACCTAAGTTGCACCATGGCGATGATTGTAAAGAAAAAATCGTCCAAATCGGTCAAGCCGTTCTCAAGTTATGCGCTTAATAGAAAAAATGGGCGTGGTACATGAAAACGTAAAATGGATTAATACGAACATTTTAAAGAAAATTTAGTCAAATCGATGGAGCCGTTTTTTGATTTTAGGTTAATCGAAAAAAGTGGGCGGGGCAAAGTGTTCTTTTCGTAAAAACCTAAGTTGGACCATGACAATCATTTTAAAGAAATAATCGTCCAAATCGGTCAAACCGTTCTCAAGTTATGCGCTTAATAGAAAAAGTGGGCGTGGTAAATTTTTATTTCGATGAAAACTTAAAATAGATTAATACGAACATTCTAAAGAAAAATTTGTCAAATCGATTGAGCCGTTTTCTGATTCTAGGTTATTCGAAAAAAGTGGGCTGGGCAAAATTTTACTTTCGTATAAACCTAAGTTGGACCATGGCGATCATTTGAAAGAAAAAATCGTCCAAAATTTATAGATGTCATTGGTGGTGCAATATAGATATTATAGATTTGGCACGCCCCTCCGCCCACAGACCGAAAATCAAAAATCAGACTTCACAGTGTCACCCGCCTGAATATTCTGAAGATTCCCTGAAAATTTCATCAAAATCGGCTTTTATTTAACTTATTTTTAAGTAAAAAAAAATTTTTTGATTAATCGATATTATTTAATCGATTTATTCGTTATTCGAAAATCGCCATTTTAAAATTATTTGAACAAGAGTTTGATTTTGTTTGATCGATTAATCGAATTATTCCTAATCGGTTGACAACTCTAATAGTTGCTTTGCAACAGAGACTTCGGATTTGCCGCATACTGTAAGGTCAGGTCTTATAAAGATGATGATTATAAGGTATCACATTAAGCCTACTCCTTAATTATTTTAACTCTCTTTAGAGGGCATCAAAGATTCGACACAGACGAAAATAGTACTTTTACTTGTTTTTATTTTTTATTTAATTCTTTTAACAATAATTTGGTTTGTGCTCATAATTTAAACCATATTTAACAGAATTTTTTTTAAAAAAATACAGTTTTTGACACATTTGTCATTTTGACATGTGTCACTTGTGTTGCTTCTTTAACGAATAAACAAGCGAACAAGTTTATTTACCGTGAGCGTACATTTCAGTTTAAAAAATGATTTTTTTTTTCGTTTTATCTAAAACCTTTGGAAAACAAACCAGTTGTAATATTACACAAATTTTTAGTTATTGCTGCTGTAGTTGTATTAATAAACTATACAAAAAAGTTTTAATTATTGTATATTTAATTAACAAATAAACCAATAAACTAAACTAATAAGAAGAGGTTTTCAACTTGTGTTATTAATTTATTTTGACTTGTGTCAAATTTAATTAATGGCTGTCTGTATGAAAAGTTAATGGACCCATATTCATAGACACATAGTCAGAGCCTTGACACGGCTTGTTTTTTTTTTTTTGTATACAATTATTTCACTATCAGTCTTTGATATGCAAAATTTAAGGAAATTTTATTTAAAGTTTTAAGCTATTTAAGGGCTTTGTATTTTGATTCTGTCCCACCGTGCAATATAACATTGGGGCTCTTTACTAAAAGTGTTTTACTTTAATAGTGGTAACGAGGCGAATTGACTAGAAGGTGAGGTCAACTCTACAACAACACTGCTTCTGTGGTCGGGTTGTCGAAAATATTGCTAGTAAAAAAAATAGGTTTGTTTACTTAAAAAACTAGTTTGTATACAAACTTTGACAAGTCGACCACCGAAAAAAAACACCACATGTTGACTTAACCCCACCTTCTAGTCAATTCGCCTTGAGTGGTAATGTGAAATTCTTAAATTATTGTTATTTTCTCTTCCGAGATGTACGCCAAAAACAACACACAACTGAGATAACAGGCATCGAATATATTTTCTATGGTGTATGTAATTCGCAGCTTTATCAGACTAGGATACCAATTTAGATATCCAATTTTTTATTTCTAGATATGTTAAAGTTTAAAAATTTTTTTGGCTAATTTTAAAGTTTTTCACGGTGTCACACAATTTAAAGTAAAAAAGTTAAGATAAAGGTGTGTATCTGTATTATATTGTGAAAATTAAACGAGAGTATATGGTAACAGTCTTAAAACACGGCATAATGAAGTGGTTTTTCGATAGCGATACGTACAGGGTTGGGCAAAGTACATGGTTTGCGGTATTTAAAATACAAAAAAAAAATACTTGCTGGTCATGTATTTAAAATACAAAATTTGTCTTTGTCATTTGAAATGGATCAGTCTTAAGTATTTCAAAATAAAAGTTCAAAGCAAGATATTTGCTACAACAAAATATTGATCGGTATTTTTTATTAAATTGGTGTAATTAAAATTTTATAAGCTTTTACAGCTAGTCACGTACGATACTGTAAGTACTAAAATGCACCATCTTATTATGTTGGTATTTAGTTTAAATTTAGTCAAACCTTATTTTATTACAATCAAAATCATCTTACAAAATTTTTTTGGAATCGGTCCATATTTGACCGTAGCTCCGATAGAGGTAATACTCCCGAAAATAGCTTTTAATGCCATAATTTCCTTATAAGTGTTGGTATTTACAAAAAAAAATTGTCGGCAATGACTTTTACGATAGGTACTATGACATGACAAAATATTGTGCGAATAGATTCAAAATTAACCATAGGTCCGATATAAGCCCCCTTCCTTAAATTGGCCAGGGGCAAACAAATCTCATATAGAGGGAAATAACTAAATAATATTCAGCACAAATAACTTTTATATAATTCTTAAACTCAAAGCATAATTCTGTTCTGGAGATCTTGATTGTCCATGGGTCCCAAAAAGGGTACACTCTCAAAAATTTTTTTTAAATATTATAGTGTAGGGTATCATATGATCGGGCTTGACCGGCTATACTTTCTTACTTGTTTGTTTTAAGGGTTTTATATAAATATATTTACAAAAAATATATTTCGTGCCTTGTAAATACTATAAGAGAAAAGTCTGTCACGTACAATATGTCACGAACGATATTACATTTTCTTCATTATAAAACCATAAAAAAAAAAATTTTTTTCAATTACGGATTATAAAGGAAAAATTCGCAGATCTTCGTATCTTTTTCCATTCACCCCAAAATCACTTCCGTTTTATGTCACGTACGATATGCACTTATTTTGCTTGATATTTTGGACAACGTGGTTCCGAATTTAATAATTTTTTTTCATATATATTACCCTCCAAATGAAACATAATGATAAAAAAAATTTTCCAGTTAAAACTATTTTTGCAAAATTTCTATCTCTCTGAATGTCACGTACGATGACATGGAAATGTCCATATGGAAAAAAAAATTTTTTTTCTTAAATAAACACTATATTGTTTGGATTCGCCATAGTCACCTAACGTCAAAAATCATCACTATTTCAAATTCTATGGGAAGGTTTTTTTTAAACATTTTTTCTAAAATTTGAGGTTTTTCAAGTGGCTGCTCCATACATCTCGTCTTAACTTTGGAACTACCAACTCGATTTTGTTATAAATTCACTGAACACCGAAAGTAAGATTTGTGAAAAATCAACATATTAAACAGGCGAATTAAACCATGACATTCCTGTGGAAATACGCTAATATTCAAACAGACCAGTGTGTGAGCGATATTTAAATCTAGTAATAAGCAGAGTGAAAAACAAATACGAAATTACAAGAAAATATCTCTGCATCTTTCCGACATCAATGACATGCAAACGTTTGTTTTCTAATGCCCGTAATTTTTACAAAAAGAAATCTAGCTGTGCATAGTCTGGGTTCACACTATGAAAAACTCTGATTTCTGAAAGAAAACTTTCATAGTGTGAACCCAGACATAGAAATCTATAGTGTAAAAGCTACCATATTTTAAAGGAAAACTGAAGGTAAAAACACGTAGGCAAAATAAACAATGGAATAGGTAAAGATAACTCCTAGGTACGAACACGACCTGCTTTCTTTTTGTAAAAATTACGGCCATAAATCTAACTTACTAGTAACTTAGCAAAGGAACAGTCGCCTCCGATCAGGAACTATTGTCATAGTCCTTTGAAATACTACCCATACATTCAGGCTTGTGACAGAAATCAATTCCGTTAAAACGTGATTTCGTATTATGTGAATAAAGAAACGAAATCACTTTCGATCGGAATTGATTTATGTATGAGACAGGCCTAATTGACCACACAAGAACACAATTTTAATGTGTAAAATGTTCATACATATCGCACTTATTCCTCTTAAGGCCATCTCAAAATTTACACATTTTCACTGTTTGCAGGAAAATTATGAACAGTAGTCATGTCTACCTACTGCAAAAATCTAAGTACAATTTCTCTATTTGTTTGCCAAAAAAATGCTGGTGTATCATAAGGAATACATTTGCAAATTAATCTTAACTGGGTTTGAAATCGATTTTAAGGTTCGATTAATCGATTTCAAAACCCGAAATAAAAAAGTCGGTCTAAAAATCGAGAATCGATTTTGGAATCCATTTACCATTCCCTAGTATTAACCTTTCAGACAAGTTTTGATGTCTGTTTGCCTGACGGTAAAATATAAATTAATGCTGTGAAAAGAGTTTAATTTTTTTGTTTTTTTTTTTTGCAATTTTCAAATATCTTAAGAACCTTTTATCGAAAAAAATTGGTCTTATATTTTTTTTTAATTCCCTATGCTAATCCCCGCGATGCTCTACGCTTGTCTGCTGGAAAGAAACCAGAGTCTCTGGCGGGAATCGAACCCGCAGCCTCGGGGCTGATAGACTAGCTCACTACTAGCTAGCCTACCGAGGCACTCAAATAATAACATATAGCGCCCAGTGTATTATAAAAAGCTGCCTTATGTCTTACGGAGCTTTAGCCGACATCATTGCCTATAATTTGTCCATGCATTTTTTGTGGATCAGACTTTTAGTTAAGAGGATATGATTTATAAATTGGAATTATTCCCGGTGTCCATTTTGAGAAAGTTAGGCCTTTTGGTGGATCTCCCTAGTTGACGTTGCTAAAAAACAGATAATGCCTGTCTTTCAGCAGCGGAGGTTAGATAGCTTTAGCTCAAAAACAAGGGGCTAGTGCATGATTCTGCCGGATCATACACTCGAATTGCCACTTGTCTGTGTGTTGGTTTCGCTCAAATATGGGGGCATCGGTAATCGGATTATCTTCACCCAGTCCGACAAGCACCGTGTGGTTAGGTCTCCATGACAAGTAATCACGTAAATCAAATTTTACTCAATACAGTTTGCACTTGTAGTAAAGGGCGAATGAAGACCTCCGAATACCACACTTGGGTGGCATAAAAAGAATGTCTTAACATTAATATTTCAAATAAAATCCCCAAAACTAATTTTGGCATATGGTTTTAAAGTTTATATATTTGCTTACTACTTTGTATGGAAATTTTAGAGTGGGCCGAATATTTTTGATCTTACCGACAAAGATCAGTTAAAATGTTTGAAGAAAATCAATGATAACTTATGACATTTTCAAAAATGAAATTATAATGCCGACACTCTGCAATGAATTTCAACTGATACATCTTTCACATATTTTGTTCTATACATTTGTTTATAATAGAACTAAAACGATTTTAGGTCATTCTAATTTTGTTTATAACAACTTAATTTATTATCATCTGATTGCGCTAAAACATCCCATACACAATAACTTGGCATTTCACTTACAATTGTTTATTTAACAAACCACTGAATACAATAAACAATTCAAAATTTTGTGTAAATTAAAATTTTTCAAATGGTGTAACAATAATTTTCTCTCTATTATCATGATTCAACTTTCAACACTTCGCCGAACTGTTACTTTTACTAAGACAACAATTTTAAAATTGCCACATCTGTATTGGATTTTTTACAACATTTACATTTTTAAGTAAATTTTAAGCTTTTACAATTAACTAAATATGGAAAATAAGAAGATGAAGAATGATGTTAAAATCAAAAATCAAATAAATAATCTTACCCCACACAAATTTATGAATACACTGCATTTCAAAATTACAAAGTCAACAACACCCAAATGCAAACAAACAATAACAAAAACAGCAAATCTACCAACTCATTTATGATTTAATATTTTCTACAAGTTTGTTAGTTTTTCTAACCAAATTTTTTATTTTCAATTTTAAAGTATTTAACCGATACTCAACGCACAAAACCAAACAAACAAATCCAAGTTGTACTTCAAGCTATTAACCATGTTTTACCCTACGCATCAGCTATCATCAAGTTAAAACCAACATGATCCTAATTAACATTGCAATCATCATCATCGTCATTTTAATCGTTGTAATCTTTATTATTACGAATAACTATAAAACAAATACTCGTAAATACAAATTAATGTAAATACGAAAAGCGTTTTCTGTTTAAAGTCATCTGCTATTTAAGAGCATCGTAACAAATATTTGCCCGAATATTTAGAAAAGAAATTAAAAAATAATCTAAACGATGTTCATGATCAGAGGCGTGCAAAGGAGGAACTTTAGAAATATATCACTCGAACAACTATCGACGGAGTTTACGTTAAAGTGATTTTCGGATGATATCCTTATACAATATAATAACAAGTGTTCATGTTTCGACTTAGAATTTTAGAAGAAAAAACCTGAGTCTTATATTCGGCTCCGCCGAATCTTTGATACTCTCCATCAAGAGTTCGAATATTTAAGGATTGGACTTTATATCTTAAAATTGTGAGCCACAATCATAAAAACTGACATCATAATTTTATAATACTTTGCAGTTGTTGGCGTCTTAAAGTTTTTTTATTAAAGTACGCTTTATAAAGGGCCTATTGTAAATTATGGGCGGATCTTTACTTAAATATGCGGTGTGATTTCTAATATAATAAAACTATACCTTAACCAATTTTATATTTTTATCCATTTTCTATACTCTTTTAGGCGTCTATACCTTTTCAAGTTGTAATTCAGAGTGCGTCAATTGAAATTCAGAATGCGATTCAGATTTGTCAGTTTAAATTCAGAAGTCGTCAATTGTATTTCAGAAGGCATCAATTGTTATTCAGAAAATAATATATGCACGTAATAAAGATCTGTTGAGACTTTTAAAAATAAGCGTGCTTTCAAAGAACGGACAGATAGACCGACAGATGGAGGGACATGGTTAAATCGAGGTAAAACTGCTCAAGTACCGAGAATATATAAATCTTATGGGGTCTTAAATGAACATTAAAAAAGTTTCACACATTATGACACACTTAGTATACCCTCATTCTACACTAGTGGTGGAGGGTAAAAAGGAGACAAAAAAATTACTTTTTAATAGACTTAATTTTGCGGTCCAAAATCTGGAGACCTGCGTTCTTTGTGTTTGACCTTTTTTCGAGACCCATGCGACGCATGGAAAAGTAGAAAGTAAATATTCTTCATACGTTCGATGCATATATACTGTACAAAGTTTTAAAAGCTTTCGCAAGACCTTTTATTGAATAAAATAATAATAAAATAATACAATAAAATTAGCATCGAAATTTTTTCCCATTTTTCTTAAAAAAACTTTTTTGGGGAAAAGCTAAATTTCGAAAGAAAACACTATGCACTTTTTATTTGCCAAACTACCAAATAGTAGTGCTGGGATACTATCGATTTTTTCTACGATCGATATTTATCGATAGTTCAGATTTCACTATCGATATTACTTTCGACTGAATGTTTGTACTTGAGTGGGAATTATGTTTTTGTAAAAACTCAAGCATGTCCACCTTATTTGGTTTAAGACAGTTTCTTCTGTTGTTTAATATTTCACAGGCAGCTGAAAAGCACCTTGCTGTAGGCAACGAAGTAACAGGGACTATAAGATATTTTATTGCAACTTAAGATAATGTTCGAATTTGGAACCTCCACCCAAAATGTAGTTGGTCTAGAGGACTTTCCCTCAAATGGTTATTCATTGTATATCCTTATGCTCGCAATTGCAATTCCATTTGCTTTTGGATTTTTTTTTTACAACATTAAAGAAATATTTGACATTTCTGTCCCTATGTAAACATAAACAAATTTTAGCAAAAGGGTTTCTAATTAGCGGTACAAAGAAGCACAGCTGAGCTATTAATACCTTCTGCTATTCTTCTTGTTGGCATACATTAAGAATTAAAAACTGTGATTATAACAGCTGTTACATGTTTTTATAGCTGTATCTAAAATAATAATATCGATATCGATATTTTTCCTATAGACATTTTAGAATTATCGATCGTTTCTCAGCACTACCAAATAGTAATTTCAATATTAAGTTAAATATATAATAGGCCTATTTTAACGTCTTTAAAATTTTCAAATCATTTCTGCTGTTTATATAATTTTATTTTTGTAAGCAGTTCCTTTAGTCCTACTTCCTTAACTAGATAGGAACTAGAAACTTGTGGTCAGTAGCGTTGTTTGACGATTAAACGGAATAATACTCAAACTGGCATTGCCATTATCAGGCAACACGTATTTATTCTTCGAATTGAACCAGTTTAATGACCAAGATAATTTTTGAAATTTTCAGATTTCAAAGCAAATTACCAACGTTATTAGGTTGAGGATAGAAGTGTGTAAAGGAGGGATTTGTCGATAGAGAATATTAACGATATTGGAAAAAGATATTTAAAAATTGTCGAAAAAGAACATTAACAAGACGAATTCATGTAAGCGGCGGTGGTAATTCTCTAGCAACAAGTACATATAACAATAAAAAATAACGTAGTATTCTTATTGTTGCTTTAGTTGACCAATACGCAACTTTCGGTAGATATTTCTCCCTCTTTGTTTTTAACACCACCTGAAAAATTAATTCCTCTTGAATATAAATGATCTTGGAAAGGGATATTTTAAAATTTAAATTTAGCGATAAAAATCACATTACCCAAAGCGATGACTGCATTTCAAGGTTTATTTGAATAATTTGGTAGCCTTGTAGGCTTGCCAGATCGAAATTGGCAAAAAGCTTGACATTCAAAAGAAAAAGCTTGATATTTCTTCACAAATAAAAATTCGGATAAATGTACAAATAAATTTATATTGTTATTCAGTTTGTTATGTACTGATGTAATACTTAGCGAAGCTAATTTTACGATGTCCGGCTATCCGTCCGTTGGTTTGTCTGTCCGTGTGTATGTTGAAATGGATTTTCTAAAGAAGATATTTATATTGCGCATAGTCCGGAATTGAAATTCGGCCAGATCGGTACACAAATAGCTGAGTTATCAGCAACAAATTATTAATGCCTCTTAGTTTCACACATAAATCTTTAAGAATTTTATTTTTTAACTTTCACATAAAATAAACTTGGTAGAATACTGGTAGTGAAAATAATGTTGTTGTGCTAGGATTTACGAATAAATAAATAAATAAAAAAAAACTTGATTGTGTAAGAAATTAAAAACAAATAAGACTCTGACAATCTTTCTGATAGACATTCTTCAACTATTCTTTAGTATACAAATTCTCATAGTTCTTTCCGACAATTCATTTTAACTGTGGGCGAAATATAAAAAACACGTCTACTTTTTATGGATTTTTCTTGACAATTTAATGTAAACTTTTTTAAAATTCCGATTTAGTTTGACAAATTACATTTGTTCTTAATTCTTGACACATATCGAAAAAGCTTGACAATCAAGCCAAATCAAGCACGCCTGGCAACCCTATAGCATATTCTAAGCTGAACCTATTCATAATGATTTGCCAGAGTATACCGATCAAAATGTCAAAAGTAAGCGCAGTGTGGAAGTTCGTTTAACATCTAACTTCTTCGTTTGTTCTATTGGGCTTAAAAAAACATCCTTTATACTGCAATCATAGACTGAATAAGTATTTATGCTTCGAAACCTTAAATCATCAAAGAAATTGCAGACTGATAGAAGTGTTATAAGAATGCAACCTCCTGCTTATAACAGAAAGGCCAAAGAAGCCTCTTAAATCTAAACCTATAGCATTTCTGGCCAAACAAACTTAATATCAGAATGACAGAAGCTTCTTTGCAATTATTCTCTGTAAGCAAAAGTAAACGAAATTTTGATTTGGCTAATGATTTCGTATTCTTAAAGTACCAAATAATACATTAATCTTTAATGACACAAATAAGAAAGTATTGTCGGTCAAGCCAGACTATATTATACCCTAAACCACTGTGTTTAAAAACAAATTTTCCAGAAGTTACCCTATTTGGGACCCATGGGAAATCATTGACCCACCAGAACAGAGTTATGTTATGAGGATAAGATTCTTGTAAATGCTCTTTGTCTATTATTTTTTTGATATAGAATATGAGATTTTTTTTGCCTATACGTGGTTTTCGGAAGGGGGCTTATTTTATTTATTTACATGGGCAGCCAGCCGGACAGACGGACATTGTTAGGTTGGTTCAAAAATTGATTCTGAGTCGATCGGTGTACTAAGAAGTTAGTCCAGAACCAATATTTTAAGGCGTTTCAAACATCACCAAAAAACGCATAATACCCTCTACACTATTGTGGTGCGAGTAAAGAACTTCCGGAAAATGAAATTTCTGACTTTTACAAAAGTATTTTACCCGAGAATTCCCAAAAAAACAAGCATTTAAAACACTGCAGTTAAAGTAGAAAACTGCAATTTCTTTCAGTTTTTCATTTGTTATTGGCAAAAAAAACTGTTGTTTTTATATCTGATTCAATAAATGTAAACAGTCGCTGTCAAAAAGCGAAAAGTTGTACGCAAAAAGTTGTACAAAAGCGAAAAGTTGTAAACAAATTTGCGTTTTTTGTTTGAAAGTTTTTGGTGTTGACTGCAGTTTTTTAAACCCTGAAGAAATCTTTCCGCTTAAACACCTTAAGTGTAATTAAAACGTACAAAATCAGCGATCACTCTTATTTAAATTAATTATTCCAATCCCAAAAAGGCTTTAAACATATGTTATTAATAGAATGCACATCTATATAATTTTTATTAAAATGCTTAACAAAGTTTTCCCCGTTTGCCTTACGGCTCTGATAAACGTCTTCGTCAAAGACTCTAATAAATTAAATGTTTACTGACGAGTGCGATATGATAATTATGAGGGCATTAATGGAAACTTTCAATCATTTGGTTGTCCCACCATTAAAAGGTGGGTGCCCTAAAGGTTGACTTTTTGTTTTTACAAAATCGAAATCAGATTTAAAGTTAAATTGGTCTATTAAAACCAGATGTTTTATTTGAGATTTTCTGTTATTTGTTGGCTTTGATTTTAAAAAAACTTTTTAATACAATTGAATTAAATTTTATGGGCTTTTTAAGTATCTGGAAAACGAGAGAGTGAGAGGTTATTTTTATTACACTATTGTAAATTAATTAAATACAGAGGCGTTATGTAGGCTTTTTTTCGGGTTTTGTGTTCTTTTTCTGATTGATTTAGTGGAAATTGAAATCTAAAATATTTTTTCATTAAATCATGGTCAATAAACCATATTTGGCAGGCTGTAATTTGTTGATTGTATTATGTTGCGTTTTAGTAAAAAATCCTAAAAATATTTTATAAAATTCTAATAATGAAGTGGGCATGTATTAAGAAATCAAATGTATCTCTAATAATGATTGATTGTTAGTCCAATTTTGAAGATTTGCTAGAAAATCTTTTATTGGTTTTGTAATGTGGAATGTTTGTAATGTTTTTAAAATCCCCCACAATTAGAAAAGAAGTTAATAACCGCGTGAATACGTAATAATATTTTTTTTTCTTTTTATACCCTCCACCGATGGTAAAAGGGTATATATAACTTTGTCATTCCGTTTGTAATTTCTACAATATTATCGAAACTAGGAATTTTTGTGCTTTTTTGCTACTTAAAAACTCCCCAAACAGATAAAAGAAAACAAACACGCATACTTACATGCCACAAACTATTTTGGTGAATATATTTCCATATTTCGGTTCACAACTGAAATAAGTTTTAAGCTGAAGGTCCACACCATGCGTTTATGCGTCTGTCCTTTTTATGCATTTGACAAAAAAGTTGAATCTGTGAAATTGTATATGAGAAGTTACACACCAAAATGCAGAGAATGCATACACGCATCAACGCATGAAAGTAGGTTTACTTTCTACTTTTGTATCCGTCGCATGTGTGTTGAAAAGAAGTCAGCTGTTATTGATGGCAATGGATGACAAATCATCTTTTAATTTCAATGTTATCGATAAATATGTTTGTGTGGTGGATTACTTTTTACTATTTTTTTGCATTAAAAAAGGTTTTTAATAAGAGAAAAAGCTTTCGTAATAAAGATTGTATAAACTTTAAAGAATAAAATACATTAAAATTAATTTTTAGCACAATTTTACCACGAACAAAATTTGCCATTCTAGTTATCGATTTCTTTTATCTTGTATCCGTGAAAACTCACGAATATTTTTGTAATAAAAGCGTACTCCTCTATGAATTCTATTAAATAAGTTCTATTAAAATATCAATTACACTCTCCATTTTTTGCAAAATTGTTTTTAATTGTTAAACATATTAGCACAACAGCTGATAAAAAAAAACAAACTTGGCGCATAAAACGCATTGCATGTAACTTGAATTTAGAAACGCATAAAATGCACAAAAAGTATCATACGCATCTACGCATGAACGCATGGTGTGGACCTTCAGCTTTATGGTTTACAACTTTGCTATTGTGGTGAACAAAAACATCAAAAGTATTTACAACTCAACACAGTGAACATTAAACGGGCCATATTTCATTTTAATGATACTCAAACAACGTTCCTTCATGGTTTAATTGTCTAGGGGGTGTGTCAAAATAGAAACTGTGAGTTCTCTGGTTCGAATCTTGTTTTTTTAAAAAGAAAATTTTATTTTAAATTTTTATTTTTTTTATGTTCTAAAAACGATTTAAAAAAAATATTTACCAGTTTTCGCTTTTTAAATTTTATTTATAATGAAGTTTAAAGTATTATAAATATGTATGTATACATATGTAAAAATTATTTAGTTTTTGCCTAGTTGCTCTGTATTCTGCTCCCACAATGGTGAAGGGTATATAAGATTCGGCACATCCGAATATAGCACTCTTACTTGTTTATATTTATTAATGAATATTCACCTGATATTCGTGAACAAACATGAATAAATCAACTCCTAAAGCAAACACTTTAACATTAAGTCAAGCCAGTGCCATACAAAAATTTATTGGTAAAACATATCGTCGTCTGAAATGCAAATTAACGTAACATAACTTTTCATAAGTTTACAGGAGATGCAAAAAACCTAAAATGGAAATTATTTCAGATATAAAAACAACTTTTTATATATCACATTTCTAGCTTTCATCAAAAATTGCTAAAATCAAGTGTTCGTTCACATTTGCATGTAAGAGATATGAACTCTCCCTGGTTGTTAACGTAGACACTTAAAAGCTTGGCATTATAATCACCAGTAGGAACAGCATAAATACCAAGTGATTCAAAGAAGCTCGCTTATTGATATTCGTCGATAGAAAACTCGGGGTAGAATAAATTGGTGAAATCACCAGTT
This sequence comes from Pollenia angustigena, assembly GCA_930367215.1. Taxonomy (NCBI): domain Eukaryota; kingdom Metazoa; phylum Arthropoda; class Insecta; order Diptera; family Polleniidae; genus Pollenia; species Pollenia angustigena. The sequence continues at coordinate 49,617,149 of OV884058.1, forward strand.
ATGCAATAAAAACTTTATAATTTTGCGAGGTACTAATGGAACATTAATAAAAATAAGCGCACAATTATACGCTACGCAATAAGACATACAGAGATGCAGTAAAGTAAGTGAAGGAACTCTTAACAAGTTTTATCAAAGAAAAAAAACCATTTCAAGTGCTACGGGATTCCCTAACTACGCTGCAGGTTTGTAAGGAAGAATACAAAAAATAATTCTAAAAAAAACATTCAGTGTGTAAAGCTGTACGCTACGTTGACCAGTTTTTATATGCGTTGCAAAAAGCGATTTTGAAATCAAAAATGTATTGCTTCAAAGTGGGAACTCACCATATAAAATGCTTGCTTTCCGTAAGCGAGATGGTTAGCGAAACATTTCTCCCTTAAAAACCTGCTTCGTTTGAAGCTCAATTTTGAATTGGGAAGTAGCTTGGAGGTAGTTTTCAGAATAATCACCTATTAGGTGATGTTTCAATGCTTGTCTTTTAGGAAAAAATCAAGTTCTTCTTCATGTAAGAAGAAGAACTTATCTCAGGAATGGGCTGCACCTGATGATGCCCCGGCGGATGTTACACTAAAATGTAAAATATCTTTAAAATGATCCCAACATTCATTGGAAATTCACTTCAATGCCGTCACTTTCTTTTAAATGTTGGAATTGATAAAAAAAAAATATTTGCGCCGTAAATACTTTGTCTCTCCAAAAGGTCAAAAACACATTCTCATATTAATGTTGATGTCCAAAATATTAATATTAGGCACAAATGACTAACATATAAATATGAATCTTAAGCTTAACTTTGTATTGATGGGCCCATATCGGGTAACCTCTCGAAAATTAATATGTTGGTGAAGGGTATCATTTCGTCGAGCTGGACCGACTATACTTTCTTACTGGTTTTTCCTTTTGTGGTCTTTTTATCCGATTATACTTTCTAACTTGTTTCTATTTTAATACTGTTGTAAGCTGATTGTGATAAATCATTTATGAATTTAAATATAAAATTAACTCTAGTTCTTTAATAAATTATGACTTACAATGGCTTTGAATAAAATATTTAAAATAATTTATTACACAAGCGAACATAATTGAACTTTTCTTGTGCGGCCTCGAACTTTGATGCAAATTTATACTCATTTGAGGTCGCTGATTTCAAATCAAATCTCAATTTTCTCTATCAGCTCGACTTGTCGAGGTATACCGTTATATATTGGAATAACTTGAAAACGGTTAAACATATTCAGCTAAAATTTAATGAATTGATAATTCAATTTAATTTAAATTTTGGTTTTTTATGAAAATTGGATTTGGATTAATTCAGTTTTCTCAGTAACTTGTGAACAAAATCAAAAGTTGTGCACCGCTTGCAAGAAAATTAAGCTCATTTTATTCGAAATATGTTTAAATTAGAGTTTTTAGACCAAACTGTGATTTTTGTCGCATTTTTTTTTATTAATTTTTAAGGAACAAAAAAAAATTTTTTTTTTAATATTTTTTTTTTTCAAAACTTTAACGATATCTCTGAAACTACTGGGCAAATTAATAACCAATGAAAGCACTAATAGAAAATTTTGAATTTTTTTTAACTAAATATGGTATACCGTTGTCAAGTTATTCCAATATACGTAGTGAATACGCCTTAATTTTGATCATAACGGTGTATCTCGAAAAATCGAGCCGATAGAGAAAAATGGAGATATGATTTGAAATCAGCAACCTCAAATTAGTAAAAATTTGCAGTAAAGTTACAAGTCGCAAAATGACTGTTCCGCAGCGTTATCTTAAGCATAATAGAATAATGGAACACAATAAAAATGTGGCAACATTCTAAACTGTAAAATAAATTAATCGCTGGTGTCAACCGCAATAATTTAACTAATAAGTTTAAAGACCTTTTTCACGACTTAACGATAGCTAAATGTAGGGAGTTATCGAACAGATAATGAGTTTTTAATTATTACAAGTTCTCTTTAATCTTAAAGTGATGAATAACGTAAAGAGAGGAACGTTTTACCTTTAACTTTTGTCGTTTAGATTTGAGATTGCCATATTATATTCACATATTTTTTATTTACGGCAACTCCAAGTATATGTATATTTTGTAAATTAATCACAAACTCGTATTTTGACAAACAAAATTTACAAAATGTTTAATTCGCGTGTACGCGGTTTTTCATTAATATTTGCCTTTATTAAAAAATATTTGTGCACACAAAAATTTTAAATGAGAAAAGTTAAAGATAGTACTTAGTTGCCAGTTCGTATTCTTATTTTAGAAAAATAATCGGTATTTACTTTAGTATTGCCATATTTTTAACTTGTGCTAAAGGTACCATTAACTATTTCGATCTTTAAAGGTTAGTCGTGAAAACGGGCCTAAAAATAATAAATATTATTTTCCAATGTATATAAGAATTTTTCATACAATATTAGGTTTGTTCGCGTACTCGTAATTAAAATCCCCACGGATTCCAATTTTACCAAAAAAGCATTCCCATAATCGTAAGATGTGTAAACAGAACAGTTTTGAGTGAAAAATGTTTTATTTCTTCTTCTTGATTGTGTATTGTTCAAACAATCAGCTGTCAAAAATAATTAATAATAAAAGAAAACTATAGATTTTGGAAATTGGTTTTTTTTCGTTGTTTTCTTACGAAGATAATAGAATGAAGCGGTTTGTTTTTTTAATTTTGTTTTTTCTTTTAACCCACTTACAACTACAATTCAAGTCGGAAAGAACCCAACCAATTGTAGGGGATGTAAGACAAGATAAGCTCACTGTTTATTGTTGGTGTTTTGTTTAAGCTTTGATATTGTTACAAGTAAGACTTAGAGTGCTTATAATTCTTATTCGCTTTAGGGTTTTATTTGTTTAATATTTTTGGCTTTTCTAAAATCTTTGGAAAAGGTTTCCTGATGAGCTGGTCTAAGCAACCGGCGAAATGCGCAAGAAGCTAGCTTTCCCTCAACAATAAATTTCAGTGTATTTATCAAATATGAGAAACTGGGAATTTAGCACGTCATACGGAAATCGTATTAATAATATAGATTTTATATTTAACACAAAAATCTTCTTCTGTCTATATAAAAGAGTTGCGTGAGTGACTGACTCATTCATCATCGCCCAGTCCAAACCACTGACCCTAGAAACTTCAAATTTGGACTAGCGATTGGTCACTCCCCAGATCGATCCACTAAGACGGGATTTTTCGAAATTCGAATGTTTAGGGGGTAAAAACGGGAAAATTCGGTAACCTTATATCTCAGAAACTAAAAGAGATGCAAAATAAATGGAATACTTATCGTTGTTCTTTAGAAAAATAAGCGGACAGGTGTCTGGTACTTTTTTGAACTTCGGCCCTATTAGGGAGTAAACGGGTAAAATCTGAATTTTAGTACTTTTTTTTGCCAACCCATCTATCTTTTGTTTATTGTTAGTTCATATTTAATATATGAAGATTCAATAAATAAATAATGAAGAAAAAAAAAAAAATCCATCTTTTGAACCAATAAACATAGAAACAAAGTTAATACCACACTCGAAACTTATCAAAAAAAAATACGTATACGAATCTGGTACTTTTTCGAAATTCGAACATTTAAGGGGTGAAAATCGTAACTATTTTTGGTACTTTTGTTTTACAACACCTTTTCCTCCATTCATTAACATATTCGTATTCGTAAATTATGGGATGCCACTACAATACTGAAATGTTTGATACTTTAAGGGGGGGAAAATATAGTACCCAAAAAAGGAAATACGAGAAATTTGATATTTTTCTTTAGCTTTTTGGTTCTACTAAAGTAGCGGGTTAGATGCTAGAATTTAAACCTAGAAAAATAAACTTTGGCATAAAAATATGTCCACGAAGAAAAAGGAGACGTTAACGAAATACATAGCGGGTATATGTTAGTATATAATAATTTTTACCTTTTCATTTCTAATAACAAATTTGGTTTTTTGTAGTTTCCGCAATTTTTTACTGTTTTGCTTCTCATTGAAAAATTTTTTATTTTCGTTTTCCCGAACATTTTCGCAATAGTAAAGAAACAAACCTATTATTTATGTTTCTTTAATTTTCGTATAATTGTTATCTCACGTTTTATTTTTCAAAATTCTATTCAAAACTGTTTTTTTTTTTTTTTTGTTTCCCTTGCATTGAGAACAAATAATTTATATATTTTTAATTTTAATTCTAACTTAACATTTGACATTCGATTTTATATAATTTTTTTTTTTTTTTTAATTTCAGAATTCTAACTGCATGATTTTACTAAAATACAAAATCCTCATTTGACTAAATTTATTGCTTTTTGTTTTAAAGTTGGAAGAAACAAAATTAACAACAAAGTTTTTTTTTTAATAAATTATTATTATTTTTGTGGTCATTAAAATGGAATTTATTTACGATTTCTAAATTAATTCATTTGCTTTTTTCTTATTGCTTTAAAATAAAATTAAAATTTAACTGCATTTTTCTCTTGTATATTGGTCGGGTCTTAATCGTACTTTAGTTTACGATTAAGAATTATGGATCCGCGGACAATTATGAAATAGATTTTGTTAATATTTTTTATTATTTAAATGAAATTTGGTAGATTTATGTTTAATAATTTAATGTTTTGTTTTTTTTTTTTTAATAACTTTTGAAAAATTGACCGAGAACTGTATTTTTTTGTTTTAATTTTTATTGATAATTTTGTCTTAATTGATTTTTTATTAAAAACAATTTAACTCGTTGATAAAAATAATTTAGTTGCTTAAATAATAAAAAATATAAAAACACAAAAAAATGTTTCGAAGCATTGAAAATATTATACTTTTTTTAATACTTAGTGGTGTGAGAAACAAATTAAATGGCGACATTAAAATCTCATACGAAGCTCGTTAGAAGTACGTACATAAATTTGAAAACGTTTGCTGGACAAAATTTTAATGTAAAAATACGCTTTTGTTCATAATAAAATGTTTAATTATTGTACGATTATGATTAACTTTGAAACAAATAAGTAAAAGTGTCATATTTGGCTATACTCACAAAAAATTTTGCACGAATAAAAGCATTAATAAAAAATAAAATCAGTGTTAATTAAAAATTTAATCAAGTGAATTAAACGTTTAATTGATGTTATTAATTTGCTAACTGGTGCAAATCAATATTGTCAATTAAACGTTTGATTCACTTGATTAAAAGTTTTTTTCACTTGATTAAATTTTTAATTAAAACTGGTTTTATTTTTGATTAATGCTTTTACGTTTAATTCACTTGATTAAAATTTTAAATAAAACTGATTTTATTTTTTATTAATGCTTTTTACTGGTGCAAAATTTTTTCTGTGCACCGAATCGTATCGAAAGTTTAAATATTAGATAAAGTTACTTTCGTAACAATATTTTAAAAGGTGGTTGTATCACATTTGGATAAATAACTCTTTTTCTACGGAACTAATTTAACACAAATATTATTCCTTTCTAGTAAGAGGTTCGATAGTGAGTGAGTGTGATTGTAACAGAAGAACAGACAGATAGATGGACATCGCTTAGAATTACTAAAGGACCCAGAACATATCTACTTTCTACATTAATATTACAAAAGTTTCACAAGGAATGACAAACTTGGTATTCACCACTCATACACAATTAATTATTTTGTCTTACACCCCATTGCCACATGCAAGTGCAAGCTCGAAAAACTCAATACACTCACACTTTTTCACTAACATTCACACAATTTTTGTAATTTCCCAATATATGGTGCCGAATGTTTATCTCACATTTGAAAAACATCAGAGAATTACGTTTGAAAGCAATTGAAAACAAAGGCAGTTTTCAATATTAAAATAATTTCCTCTTTTTGTTGAGAATGCTATGATTTTCAAATCATTATCAAACGTTTGTCGTTTGAGAAAACGTTTGATATCAAATCATTTTCAATTTGAAATCAAACCTCCGTGTTTGTTGGGTTCAGCCAATCGGCAGTTTCCTTGATTTTTCGTTGATAATACGTATACACTACTTGCATGTGGAAACGTAGGGTAAAGCGTAATGTAAATTAATGCGTATAGTTGTTTCTGTGACAAAAAGAAACAAGTAAGAAAGTATAGTCGGTCAAGCCCGACCATATGATACCCTACACCACAGTATTAAAAAACACATCATGCTTATATGTCCATATAAATATGGATTTATCTATGTTTATAAAACTCATTAAAATCGGGTTGAAAGTTTGTGAGGGGCCCCCTACCTCCCCTTGTGGTCCTATTTTTGGAAAACTGTATAGCTTATGTGTCCATATAGATATGGATCTATCTATGTTTTGAATTTCATTAAAATCGGTTTGAGAGGCAGAAATTGGCCCTATCTCCCCTCGTGGTCCTATTTTTTAAAAAATACATCCCAGTTTTAAATTTCATTAAAATCGGTTTGATAGTTTCTGAGAGGAAGAAATTTTTCCCTATCTTCCCTCGTGGTCCTTGTATCAATAAGAACCTATATCCCAAATTATATCAAATTATCTCCAAAATTGCGACCTGTACTTTGCGCACAAGGTTACATGGACATCCAGCCAGCCAGCCTGCCAGCCAGCCGGACGGACATCGTTAGTTCGACTCAGAAAGTGATTCTGAGTCTATCGGTATACTTTAAGGTGGGTCTAGGACCAATATTTTATGGCGTTACACACATCAGCACAAATGCATAATACCCTCTCCACTATTGTGGTGTGGTGCTAAAGTCAACTAAAGCAAAATTTGAGTTTATGACAATCCCCATGTTTAAAATTACCCATGGAAAAGTTTTGATTATTTTGTACGATTTTTTAGAAAGTTAATTTTTGCTTGTTTTGTTTTTTTTGCAATAAAATTTGAAATAAAATCTTATTCTCAAGTTAGGCATTTAAGCAATAGAAAATTAAAATAAAATAAGTACAAAATTCTTAAACCAAGTTAAAAAAGATTAAACTTTTCGCTGGTAGTGCCACTCTTAGTGCAAACTCTACAAGAAGTGTGACCGTCATTTTACCGGTCCTTTATGACAAAATAATGGTCATCGCGTAGAACAAATTTTCTTTCACTTTCTTAAGGCCAACGTGAATAAATTACCAAAATGTGTACGTGTGATTTTGGAGCAATTAGCGTTGCCACTAGCAAACATTTCTTACTTAAATATTTTGAACAACAGCAATTCCCAAAATTCCACCACTTTTTTAAAATTAATTAATAGAAATTTAGGTAAATTCTTATAATAATTAAAATTTATGAAAGGTATTAACAGATATTCAACATATTATTAAGTAAATATATATACAAGAAGAATAGATTAATATAACTTGGGCTTTGAAAAATATTCCTAATTTGGTATACAAATACACACGAGTGGCAACACCAGTTGTAACAACCCAGCGGGAAAAAGAAGGAGTACTCCTTCTTTTGGATAAACAAGGCCTGCTCGCTCCATTCCATACTCATATCTTTTTTATACACGTTGTCATTGCGGAGTAGGCCTTCCGCTCTCGCTTCTTTAGCAGGTACATTAGAATGGTAACGGAATCAAAAAAAATTATTATTTTGCTTTTGCTTGTGCAAAAAAAAAACAATACAAAAAATGTTACTTCTTCTCTACTCCCTTCTTATAGAAGCGAGTGTGGAAGGTGTATCTTATCATTTATATCAAAGAGCCGAGGCCTTCTATAAGGCATTATTTAGCTGTTAGATAAGAATAGCTATTGAACCAAAACAATGTTTTAGCAGACCTTTAAAAAGGCCTGAAGTGAGAAGGTGTTCTGAGTTTTCCTGCTGGGAATAAAAAAAATTGTGCGTGTGTATTATGCTGTCACGTACAATTACTTAACCAGTTTTTGATTTTAACAAACTGAACCGCAACAGAACAGAAAAACTAATCAATTTCACAGCTTTTTTAATAACAAAAACAAATCAACTGATTCGTAACAGAACAGAAAGTAAAGACTAATTCTGCCTTTAGTTTCGGCCGTCCATTTCTTGTAGGGAAATTACAAAGGAGCATTTTAATCTCATTTAACCTATCAAAGTTTGTTGTAAGCACTGCAAAAACACCGCACAAGTAGTTACAAAACGATTTGCTTGTTGTGTGTAAAAACAACAAAAATAACAGAACAAGACGAAAACACATTATTTCCATGTTTAAGTAAAATTGAGAACTCCTGATTCTCATTTAGTTAATATTTTTAGATATATATGTACATGAAGTTTTTAAAGTAAAAACCATATTGGGAACATATATAATTGAAATTCTGTAGGGTGGAAAAGGGCAAGTAAATCAATCATAACAATATTATCCTTCTAATTTCACTTTTAGTTTATTTCAAGTACAAATTCGGGATTGAATCAACTTCATAAAACTTGAATCAAGCGCATTTTCAGATTGATTCAATCCAGGGCTGCCAGATAAATTTTTTAAAAAATCGTCAATCTCCTGAGAAAAAATAAAAAAAATCGTCTTTCTCGTTTGGAAAAATCGTCAAAAAAAATCGGACAACTTAAAATTTTGTATTTTTAACAATTGTTCGATTTTAACTTTGTTGGTTTCAATAAAAAAAAATAATTAAACAAAAACATAATTACCTCATACCCAGCTTGCATTTTTAATCGTGTAAGTACTACTGGGAGTCTCATGAAAAGCGTTTTGATCGTCGACTACCGCATTTTTAATCGAAGAAGATTTCTTACACGTGAGAAACTGTAACGCGAGTAAGATTTTTCCACAACACAGCGAGAGAAGCTTACTTTAATCGTAGAGGGAATTGTTTGAGATTTGGGTAAAGATTACGAGTCCTTAAAAAACAAATCATGAATCTCATGAGACTCATGTAGATATTACCTAACAATTTGTGAAATGGTCGTCGTATAATTCTTGAACATTAATTTATACAGAGAGTCGCAAAATCTTCATTCGATGATGGTTTGATGATAGCATTGTTGTTTTTGTATCCTGGAAACAATCATTTAAAGATTTTCTTAAGACTTGCATGTTTAGCATTCCAAGATTAAAAAACGAACGGGTCAGAAAATGTATAAAAAAAGTTATAATTAAAAAAGCGAATGTTTTTCTTTTTGTTTCTCGTCATCATCAGAATATCATTTTAGGAGTTGTATAAGCAACCAATCGTCTAACAAACATCCTATGTTAGCTGGAAAGGACCTTTTTTAATTAACATACATATACCGAGATCAACATCAGAACAAGTTCGTTTTTACATAAGTTTATCATTCCATTTGTAACTTCAACAATATTCATCTTGCATCAAAAATGTATAGTTTGAAATAACGTAAATGATCTGAATACTGATCTCAATAGTATTTTTCTCTGGGCATCAGCAAATGGGTTGGGTCTTTACCCAAAAAAGTCTAAATGCCTAATAATTTGCAAGCAATCAGTCAAAATTTAATGTTGAATTGATATTTTACTTGGAGGAAATACAATAAATTTTTTAAGGGAAAAAAAACTTAAACATTAAAACTGTTTTGTTCACAATTTTTTTTTCTGTGCTAAAATCTAAAGATATAAAAACATTTAAAGCTTTTTTTGAGACGTTTTAAAATCGTCAATTTTTAGAAAAAATCAGCAAATCGGCGGTTAGCTAATTTTGGAACAAAAAATCGTCAAAATGACGATAAATCGTCAAATCTGGCAGCCCTGATTCAATTTTAGTTTTACTTAAATCAATCTAAAGGCTCAGTTAGTCTTTACTTTCTGTTTCTGTTCTGTTCCGTGCCGTTCTGTTATGAAATTGTAATAGTTACTTTTTCCGTAGTAACTTATCAGCCATTTATGATAAATTTATTAGCTTTGCACCGTCCATTGTTTTATTTTAATAACTTTAATGCACATAAATTTGAAAAAATTAAATTTTATGAATTCTTAAAATCAAAAAACAGTTTATTTTAATGTAAATATGTATTTTTTATTATTTATTTTACTATCACTTACAATTACTTAACAGGTTTTTGATTTTAACAAACTGAACCGCAACAGAACAGAAAAACTAATCAATTTCACAGGTTTTTTAATAACAAAAACAAATCAGCTGATTCGTAACAGAACAGAAAGTAAAGACTAATTCTGCCTTAATTTTCATATTATTTCAAGTACGAATTCGGGATTGAATATGGATAAGTTAAGTATTTCGCGATAAAAAATCCGTACTTGATTCAAACTTTCTATACTTGATGCAAGAACCGTACTATTAATACCCTTTCGGATTGATTTGAGTACGGATAGATTGATTTTTCTTTTGAGTGTTTATACATAAATCCTTTTACCTTTGGTAAAGGGTATTACAGTACTTTTCGCTTATAGTCACATCCTTTAGTTGCAAACAAAACGTGGACTATATCGCTAATGTTACTGTAAGGCTAATTCACATATATGCCGCTATGAGGCATATAACCGAATTCGAAGTTTCGGTTAAAAATTACACCGACATCAGGCTTATGGCTTTGCAAACAGACTTGCATACAGTATAAAAAATAGTTAAAATAATAACAAGATATTTCATAATTGATACCAAACGCTAAAACTAATTTTTTACGAGTACAGTTGATGACAAAAATTAAACGATTTAATTCTATACAATACTATAACGCCATTAATTTGCTTTAAGTTTCCCTTTGATGACTGTTGATATATGGCATATATGGCAAATATCGCTAAATGGACTATAACGTTAATACTTCACATTAAATTAACTTATAGCATCAAAATAAACAGATAAAATGAACTATATCGCTAATGTGACTATAAGCGGTAGTGACTATAAACGAAAAGTACTGTAAAATTTACTTTTTTTTATTGATAAAAGTAAAAAAAGTGCCTCTTATTTAACGAACTTTTCTATTTAACGAGTCGGCCGAACATTATATCGTTCGTTAAACCAAGAATTTGCTGCATTTTCAGTTGAGACGTATAAACTTTCCACCCATTATTGGCTCATTATTTAAAACAAAGCATATTGTCTAAAAAAATAAGACAAAATTAAAAAATCAGAGAAAAAGGTACGTGCTACTAAAGAAAGAATAAAAACTAAAACACTCAACTGGGATCACTATTGTGTGGGCTACGGGTAGTCTCAAAACTCAGATGGTAGCCTGTTTTTCGATCATAAAAGACATTTACAAAAATTCTGAAATCTATAACAAAACACATCGTACGAGTATTTAGGATGGAAAAGAACCAGAATAAGATTCTCGGTATTATTAATTATCAGCTTAAAGAAAAAAGCAGCAAACAACTGACAAGATACAAAGAAGAAATACAAACAACAGCTATTGACAATTTAGTGACACAACTAAAGACTATTAAATTTAAAAGAATGACAAACAAACAGACAGATAGACGAACAAATCTGAACACTGAAATAAACAACAAACAAATGATTTTTTTTTTTTTTTTTTTGGGAATAGGAAGGAGTTTCCACCTTTAAGGGTCTCTTACACTTTTACAGTGTAAGCTGCCACGACAACGGACTGACTACTTAATTGTTGTGACCACTAAATTGCTGGCTGCTCAGGTAGATTTTTTTATTACGGTATTGACATCCATAAAACGGTGGCTTTAAATTTTATATTTTTCTATTCAATATTTCTTCATTTTTATGAGTTTGAATTTGTATGAAACTAAAACTAAACATTCGGTTTCCTTCACTACAATCAACATAAAATTTATGACTCTCCCAGTTTGTTGTATTTTATAGAAATCCTGAAGGTTTTGTGAACGTTTATGCACTTGACTTCGACTGTGGAATAATTTTATGTAAATTCAATGAAATCCGTTCATATTCTTTTTGATTTTCAGGAAATCTTTAAGCAAACCTGTTAAGAAATTTATGAGTTTTTTCTTTTTGTAATCCCTTAAAGTGCTAAATAGGCAAATAAATTATGACAAGTTTGTTAAATAAAATTTTATTTAAAAGTTTTTTAAAATAATTTATTACTAATCAATTGTTGTTGTTTTTTCTTCTTACAAAATGTGCAGCATAAATTTTAAATAACAAACATTTTAAATTTATCTTATTGTTTATTTAAAAGAAATATTTTTGTTTATCTTTATACCTTTTTTTAAAAAAGACATTGAAGATAATTCTTATATATGTATTGTTTGTTGAAGTTATTCTTAAGAAAATATAGGGTGTTCTTTTTAGAAATATAATTGGAATGAAATTTTGAATTTTGAAATTCCAACCATAATGAACGATGTTAATCGCACCTTAACGTCAAGTTTTTTGCCCATCGCAATTTGACATTTCTTTTTTCAGTGTTTAACAAATTCAACCATTGATGGAGAGGTACACACAGTTGAGCAGCGCGTTAAGATTTGTTGCAGCCTTTTACAAAAATTGGCGTTCGAATCAAAATGCATTTCGCAAAATCATCTTTAGCGACGAGGCACACTTTCAACTCAGTGGACTCGCTAGATGGCAGAATTTACGCATTTTGGGAAATGAGAAGCCACGAGTGATTGTTGACAGGCTGATGGATCCACAAATAGTGACTGTTTGGTGCGGTTTAAGGGCTTGCGGCGTCATCGGGCTGTACTTTTTCGAAAATGAAGTCGGCCAAGCAGTACTCGTGAGTGGTGTTCGCTATCGCGAGATAATAACGGACCTCTTGTGGCCAGAAATTGAGGATATGGAACTGGACGATATGTGGTTCCAATAGGATGGAGCCACTTGACACACATCCAACGAAACAATGGCTCTTTTGAGCGAGAAATTCAATGGCCATGTTAACTGGCCGTCACGATCATATGATTTGACACCGTTGGGCTTCTTTCTTTGATGATATTTAAAATAAAAAGTGTACGTTAATAAGCCAAGAACAATTTAAGAGCTAAAGGATTAACGACATTGCAAACTCAATTATGTCTCGGAGTCATTGGACCATGGTATAGACGTATGGCATTGAAGCCGATATTAGCCAATATTTTGTTTCACACATAATTATCGTAGATCCTTCTATCATAAAAAAAAATATTAAGAAGCTTTTCTGAAAATTTTTTGTTTTATTCACAATTAAGATCGCGCGTTTATAATCCAGAGGCGTTAAATCGCACGAACGAGGGGCCCTGTGAGGACCACTTCTGGAAATAAAGTTGTCACCTAAGTTGATTTTGTAATAAATCGATTGATAAGCGCGTTCTAGGGCAAGTTGCACGCGCCGTCTTGTTGTAGCAAAATATCGTTGATGTTAAGCTGATAAATTGTTGGAAACGAAAATTCAGTCAGCATGGCTTGACAGCCTTCGCCATTCATCGTAGCGAAAGCTCCTTGATCATTTCGAAAGAGCGTGGAAGCCGCACCAAACTTTCCAATTGAATGTAATGGAGATTCGTTAACGGCTTGAGGATGGTCTTGCTCTAAATACGGAAATTTTGCTTATTGCCGTAGCTATTTAACCAGAAATAAGCTTCGTAAAATGATCGAAGTTTTCTAAAAAACTTGCGAATAGATTTATTTTTTTCCAAAATAAATTTCCACAATATAGAAGCGTGTTATGATGGCTTGCCAAACTTTACTGAACAAACCTGTCAACACACTTTGACAGTTATCGATATCGAAAGTTCTCATGCAGCTGAAAAAAAGACGCGATATAATCGAATAGTTTTTTAATGTTAAAATTAAAAATAAGTCCACCGTTTGCCTAGACTTCCTTTAGAACAGTGAAGGGCACACACTTACTATTACATTTATGCTTGTGTTGACGAAATAAAAACAAAGCAACAGCCGAACGTTCATTGTCGCAGACCACCCAAAGATGTTTATAGTGTACATGTGTCGACGTCACACAAGCAGCATTTTTATTCCTATGCACGCGTACATAGGATTTGCAAATGTGCCCGTCACTGCTTTAGAAATACATAAATACCGTTCAAATATTTAAACAAATGTTTTTGTTTTTTTTTTTTTAATCAAAATAAAACTTTTAGAAACTTTTAAATCTATAGAAAAATGGACAAAATCAGGGTACATTTACACAATGTAGACTCATTAGCGTACAAAAATAAGCCCCAATTGTCAAATTCGTATGTTTGATCGAAAAAATATTTGCTTGTGTGCATTAAATTGTTTTTGTTTTATATGGAGACAATTTTGACAAGTTGGGTATTTTTGTAATGCTCTCCCAAATAAGTCTACCTCAAGGCGAATTAACTACAGGTGGTGTCGAAACGGCATCTGATTCTGACAGTTCGGGCTTATTTGTTTTGATTTGTTAGTGTTTTGCTTATAATGGTTGACATTTCGAGCTAATGGCACTAACAATGCAATGCAAAAAACCGTATGTTGTTTCTGTTGTTTTTGGATTGTTGTAGTTCCGACATCACCGGTAGATGAATTCGCCTTGGTCTACCTTGTGTAAATGTTCCTTGGAAAAAATGTACATAAAATTTGTATAAAGCATTTCCATTCCTTTTATTTTTTAACTGAGGTGGCATTGATTTACAAAGGCGGTTCTGTAGCTCCGTGAACTTTGAATTTCCTGCCTCTTAAGAGGCATTTGTCAGTTGACTTCTGTCTAGATTTTAAAAAGCTGCGTCATTTAGTTTGTGCTTGAAAATTATTGATAGCAGACTACTAGATTTGAATTCCAAACTGCTTAGGTGACCTATAAACAATTTGACCCCAACATTGTTCTTTTGTTTTGATTCGTTCGAAAGTGAGCGGGTCTTCGAAGACGGACTGGCAGAAGGACATAGCTAAATCCACTTAAAACAAGGACCTAGAACTTATACAATTTATGGTGTCTAAGATGAATATTAAAAAAATTCACAAGGAATGACGAAGTTAGTATACCCTCAAATACCTCTAGTGGTGGAGGGTATAAAAAGCGCGGGAATTCCCGCACAAAATTTTCTAGAATTTTTTTCTCGAAAAATGTGCGGGATCCCGGCATTTTTTATCGGGAAATTCCGTACCGAAAGCACTGGTAGTTAATAAGCAAAATACGGTTCAATAATTCCATCTTCCATATAAAGGCGCACATTATGAGTTCCATACCATATAGCAAACATTTTTATATTTTATTACAAAGTCAACAAAAACATTTGCATTGCAGCAGTTTGTGTTTTTAGTTCCAATTCCCTGGCATTTAAAATGCTATCTAACATTGTGTTCAGTTACTCCCTCTAAAAGGTGTAAATGGAAATAAAATAAATATTTTTTTTTTTTAGTATTTGGGTTTTTTGTGGTAAATTTCACTTATAAATATTTTATTATGTTTGCCACTATCACATTTCATCAGCCCACATAAACGTAAACCAGATATGAAAGTACCACTGACTGCAACGTTCAAATGCACATACATTTACTTCTACCATGTACTATGTCTGTATGTCCGTCTATCCATGTTTGTTCGCAGTAATATATGAATCTGTGCTACATTAGTAGAATAATCACATCAAATAATTGGCCATGTGTTCCAGCAAGAGCAACAGCCAAACGACTTAAGCAAAAAAGGTTCTTTACACAAACAACAAGAAAAAAAATCACAAATCTATTTTGGTATGAACAGGAACGAAGATTGTTTTGATATGGACAACAAGTATGACATTTTTTTTTTTTTTGCCTGCTTGAATGCTGCTGCCAGTACAATTTTGTTGCTTTTCTTCCATAGTCCTCCAAACACTCGTTCAACGAGCGACATGTAAGTGTGTGTGTTTCATGTGTTTATCTTTCCCAGTAGATGGATGGACGGATAATGATCGAATGTTGGTAGAAATAAAACTATACACACATAGAACGAGATACGAAAGAAGATGGGGTTTTTAAGGTTTGGTTATTTTAACAGCACTAAATATGATCATACAAATAATATGTGTTTTAGTATGTATAAATGTTGGAAAGTGTGTGTGCGTGTACGTGAATCTATAATCAGTCCATCAAATCCAAAAACCCCAAACAAATTTAGCATATGTATGTACATCTTGCATCTATAAGTACGAGTATCTCATGTGTGTGCCTGAATACAAATTCAAGAGTAGTGGTAGTTGTTGTAGTAGTGTAATGTTTGGCATGGTTGAATTGTTTGTCTGACTGTCAGTTCGTTTAAATGTTTTGTTTTGCTTCGTTATTTATTTGTTTGTCATCTATCATTTGTTGTATGTGCATGTGTTTTGTGTCTCTGAAATGAATTATAAAATAAAGTTCTTTTTAAAATGCAGGCAAAATAAGCAGCAAAACTCAAAGTCATCATCGTCTTTAGCCGGCCGGTCAAACAACATCAAGCTTAAGGTTACCAGATGTTTATTGAACAATCACTTTAATCAATTAGTTTTCAATATTTTAAAAACCTTCCCGATTGACTATTGTTTTATTAGATCAGCTAATTTTTAGTTAGGATTAAGATATTTGTTGCATCTATTTCTCCTAAGAACGCAACATCCAAGAGGCAGATGTAGAAATGACTTAGATGAACACCTACCGGGTAGGCCTTACCTGGGTGACAAACAATGCATTTATAAGTGTATAAGTCGTCAGAATTACACACTCGCCCTGTGTCTAGGATCTTTCTTAACTCCGCTGCATCTAGGGAGATGCGACAGAAGGTCGAACTTCCGATATGTGGCCGAAAATCAGCCCTCGAAGCTGACTTTTTATGCTCTCTCTTCCCTGGACTTGCGATCCAAGCCACAATTACCACGTTATTCATGAAGGCGCTTTCAACTAACAGTCAGTAGGGGTCGAAGTTCCAGGGCTTCTGACACCCGTGGTACCAGATAGGATATCTGGTCAGCCGCAATATGCCAATTTTTAAATCTGCCCAATTCCATGTATTGACTGGACCTTATTTTCCAGGAGGATGTAACACCAAAAGGTTGCATATACTTAAAATTTGTCCCCACATATCAGCGGCAAAACCGCAAGAGGCAGTTGTGATTTCGATTTACGTGAGCACCTCCCATATGGACTTATCTCACAGTGGATCTCAACCAACCTGTGTGTGTAGGAACATTGGCACACACAGGTCGCATTTCGAGTGTATAATCTGCCAAAATAATACACGTACCCCTTGTGTAGAAGCCGGAGCTAGCTAGCCTCCACTGCTGTAGTTAATCCAAGCAGCACCTATTGAATAGCAGCAGCACTTAGGGATCCCTTCACAGGCCGAACTTTCCCACATGTGTGAAAAATCAGCGTCCATGTAGACGTTTTCCTTCCCGTGCTTTTAGGTTTAAACCATATCCACCACGTGGTACCCCAAAAAAATATACCTACGAAGACCTCACAAAAAGTAATACCGATGTCCATGTTCACTGGGGGCAACTACCTTCTGTGGCATCAGAGTCTGAACAAAATGTAACGATAACTTATTGCGGTGCGGGTTTCCATACGATTTTTAATTAAAAAACCGCAGTGCGGACGGCATAAAATTAAAATCTATTTTATTTTCATTGCGGACTTTCTTTCTCTGTCAATTTTTGATACTCGTTCTTTGTTGTATTGTAAACAAAAAACATGATAAAAATTTATGCACAAAGAAATTAATAAAAATGTAAATAAACAATGACAACTATTGCCGTCGCCGTCTTCCGTTGTGTTCTGTTTATTTTTCTCTCCCGCAACATAAAACCGCCCCGCACCGCAAACATTGTGCTTAGACTCTTAGAAAAGAAAATATTATGGTGTTACTTCGAACTCGTTTAAAATCTTTTGGACCCCAAAGAGCCCTGTCATTTGAATGCTTGCGCGTTCCAGCTTGCATACACCTGTAGGCTAGCCCGGTAGGCTAGCTGGTAGTGAGCTAGTCTATCACAGCCGGGATTGCGGGTTCAATTGTCACCAGAGACTCTGGTCTCCTGCAGACAAGCGTAGAGCTTTGCGGGATTAGCTTAGAGAGAAAAAGACTACAAAATTAACAAAGTGAATGTAAGGCCAAGAGGTCTGACTTCCTAAGATACCTTAACCACGCATGAGCAGAATATTTTTCCGTTACTAACATTTTTAGAATACTTTCAGGACGTATGCTATCAAAATAAATTTTTTTGTAAATCTTGCACTTGCTGAGGCCAAGCAACGGTTTTCGATTTTGAGCAAAATTCCGATTTAAATTGTATTGTGACTTCGTTGGATATCGAATACCATATTCTGGCCCCAGAATTTTTTTGTCATTAATATTCTTAATAAATTTGTAAAAGAGACCTTGTCTAAACTAAGACAGTCTACTAGACTAATGGCCACTTTTTCAATGTATCGACAAACGTTCTGTTACTTAATGTCAACATAATTTATTGGACCGATAAACAGTCCGTTAACGATTTTGGGTTTCTCAATATACCGACAAAAAACCAAGTTTTCAGCTGGCAACGCCACTCAAAATAGATGTAAAAGTTGGGAGTCAGCTGATTGAATTTATCGGTACGGCAAATAAAAAGAAAATAAATAATTGGCTGATGAGTGCCGGTTAGCTTTGCGATAAAATCGAAGCAAATGAGACATTGAGAAAAGCAAATTTCTTTAATGTGCAATTTTTCGTTGGGAAAAAAGATAATCGCCTAATGAGAGCGATTTATTTGAGTAAATTTGGACCTGTCATCTAGAAATTTGCAAAAGTTTTTTCTTTCCATTAAACTTATTTTCGCTAATTTTTTTATTCATCGTTAGTACGTTGTATATGAGGGCTGAGATCAGTTATGACCCTATTAAAACTAAATAAAATATTAAAAAAAAAACAAAGTCAATGAGCAAAAATCGTAATTTCCCTAGTTAGGAAAAGGGTAATAAAACGTCACTTAACTATC
Organism: Pollenia angustigena; assembly: GCA_930367215.1. Taxonomy (NCBI): domain Eukaryota; kingdom Metazoa; phylum Arthropoda; class Insecta; order Diptera; family Polleniidae; genus Pollenia; species Pollenia angustigena. The sequence continues at coordinate 49,635,915 of OV884058.1, forward strand.
AACATCTGGTAGCTCTACTGAATTAATTATAAAGTACTGCTATACTCAATACCAACCATTATCATCGTTTTCAAACTTCATAATCACCATGAACTTCATTATGATCATTGTCGAGAAGTACTCTCGCGTACGAGTAAATAAATATAAATAAAGTTGAAACGACCTTACCAAATAAATACGTATGAAGATCGTAATATCTGTGTGTACGTGTTTTACTTAACTACTCGTTTGTTACATATCGTATCTCTAACTACGTCACAAAAGTACTAGCTAGATACAAACAAACATACGTACGCTTCGTACACAGAAATTCGTACAGTAGTAGTTGATTTCTTTTTATGTTCCTTCTTTTTATGTTGTTAATTTTTGTTTTTTGTCATTTTATGCTTTATTTTTCCAATTTGGTTTTTTTTTTGTTAGATACTTACTCCTCAACGACAACAACAACAACCAATCAACAACTCACAACCCGTTCTAGCGAATACATTTAACTTTTGTATCTGGCAAATACGAATTGTAGTTGTTTAGACTCTAAACTTTAGAGCGACGACAATTCTCTGAATACAATCGTATGACTTTTATTCAGTTTATTTTGTTCACGATCTTCTTATGTTTTACGGTTTATGTTGTTGTTTTTTCATTTCTGTTTTCCTTTGTCTTTCGTATCCACTCTCTTGTAGGGTTTTGAGTTTAAATTCAATACTTTTTAAGTTCAGTTCGTGTTTATGCTTCGTTGTTGACGTTTCGTGCTATAAAAACTAAACGCATGCGTTTCTTTTTTTTTATAAAAATTTCCAAAAAAAAAAAAGATATTTCTGAATTTATGTAAAAAACCATAAACGGTATTCGTAACTTTATGTGGTTAAAAACAACAAAAAAAAGTGTTTCAAATTAATTAAAAAGCAAAAAAATCTTATCAGAAAAAAATAACTTGGAAATTGAAGTTAAAATTAAAAAATAATAAATCAAAAATTTATATTTTGAATAAAAAAATTAACAAATTTATTTTTAAAATAAAAGAAAAAAATTATAATTGCTTTTTTGTAAGCAAAAATGTGTTAATTAAAAAAGTTCTATTGTTTTTTTGTGAGAAAATGTTTGTTGAAAAATCTTTGCAATTTCCTCAAATCTTGGATATACTTTATGATCTTTTTTCAATTTTAAGCGGATTATATTAAATTTTGAAGGTAAAAACAAACTGTTAACACCAGACTTATACAGAGACAACAAACTAGCGAACATTAGATACTTTTGTATTTTACAGATACATCAATTTGATTGTTCCGGATTTAAAGTCGTTTGAATTGTTTGATTTTTTTTTTTTTTTTTTTAATATTAAAATAAATTGAATTTTTGTCTTGTATCGCTTCGAAAAAATAAAAATTTTTTTTACGCCAATTTATTGAAATATGTATATTCCAGCTCAATAAGAAAGAGAATAGAATCATAGAGCTTGTATCTTTGTATGTTAATTAACTGGATTGATTCTCCTAAATTGATAACAGTTGTGATCTTAATTGAAGACAGTGGGTGAAAAGCGTGGCAGTTTTAGCAACACACTTTATTAATTTTATAAAATATAGAATTAATATGGGAGTTTGGATTTGACAAAAAAAATTATTTGCTCATCATAGATTTAATATAGACATAAAAACGCAAATGATTTATGCCTGTATTCATAAAAATTTTTTAAATTTAAAAAAGGTTTAAAGGACAAATTTACTATGAAAATTATCCTTAATAAACGTTTGTTAAATTTAATAATCGTTTATGAATACGGGGGTTAATAAATAAATTTGTCACAATCTTAATGGTTAAAAATTTTAAGTTTAAATTTAAGATAAAAGATGTAAATCGATGTTGCATTATCGTATATATCATTACCAGGGAAACCATAAATATGCAATTGCATGCTTTCCTTGTGCGACCAATGAAGGCGCAAACAATATATTTATCGTTTTAGAGGCTTTTATGAATTTTTTAAGTTCATAACACATATTTTGCCATTTTAAGGCATATTTCGATACATGTTAAATATTTTAAATATTTTTCGAAATTCTGGTTAACAGATGGAATTTCTGTTTCAAATATATATCTGTATACCCAACTTGTTGCTTCAATTTCGCCATCTGCATTTAATTTTTACTCTAAAATTGTAGACAAAGCACGTTGTCATAAAAGATAAATGTTATGCGATGTGTATAATGCATAGAAATCTAGATCAATCTTTTAGTATACCGATCTTCTCAGAATCACTTTTTAAAGTGATCTAATTATGTCCATCCTTCCGTCTGGCTGGTTGTCTGTCTATGTTTACCTTGTGCGAAAAGTACAAGTTGCAATCATGTAGATTGTTTGACCAAATTTGGTAAATACATTTTAATTGAATTAAAGACGAAGTCTATGTTAATAGTGAAAATAGGTGTATAATTTCACATATTCCCCATAAAAACTTCTTTTCAAATTAGACTCTTCGTGTCCGTAATTCATCTAATTTTGTTGGTATTTAAAAAAAATTTGCCCCAAAAATATTTTACAGCAAATTAAATTATTTTCGAATCGGTTCACATTTGACCAAAGCTCACATCTTTGAAAAGCTTTAACTTGCTTATAAATATTAACATTAAGGGTATTCACGTCACAAGTTGCACCCTTGCAAAAAAGCAAAAGTGCAAATACATAACAACCACAACAACGACAATTATTTACGCACAACTAATTGTCTGTGTGGTTGTTGTTATATTTTTGCCCTTTGCTTTTTTGCAAGGGTGTAACTTGTGACGTGAATACCCTTATTAATAAACAATTTAGCGACCGTATCTAAAATCCCTTTAAGACAAAAAGCCATATGGATGTTAATATCTAGATAATATTCGGCGCAAACATCTCTTATATTGAATTTTCACCTAATATGGGCTTAAACTATAATATTTTTAGGTTTGTTTTTTTTTAAATTTTATTATTTAATTGTTGAATATTTTGTCTTAAAATAAGCAATTATTGATTTCTTAGGGCATATTTTTAACAATTTTTAGGGCATGTTTTCCAGTTTTTACTGCATATTTAAGGGCAAAAACCGCGTTTTTTAGAGCATATTTCTGGTTTCCCTGATCATTACCATACCATTGCCTTAAAAAGGCTGTTTCTCATAATTTAGAATTTTTTTTTGTACTTTTTTTGGTCGGTTTTCAAAGTCAAAAGTTTTTCTGAATTTGACACTTTTCGTTCGAATCGGAAGGTCATATTTAAGCTTAAAAAACTAGACTTTTATAACAACTTTTAAACTTTTTTCTTAAATTATGAACTACTTTTGTTATTGCCTTTAATGATTCAGCAATTTTGTAAGACTTTTACATTAGTGTTTCTAAAAAAAAACAACAAAAACAAAGTTTAATGGAAACTCCTAAAATGTTAAACACAGACATTCTGAAAGAAAACTTAATGCTATGCACCCAGACAAAGGTTCACAGAAAAAAATAAAAAGTGATAAAAATTAAAAAATTTGTGATATTAATTGAATTTGCAACAGTAAACAAATTGATAGTATCAATTAAATATTTTTTGATATTACAAACATTTTCTGCAGTTATGTTGTTCATAGAAGTAAACGTTTAATTCACTTGATTAAATTTTTAATCAAAACTGATGTTATTTTAGTTGAAAAAAAAATATTGGAATTTTTCTATGTAGTAATTCGCAGTACAGCAATATATTATTTATTTATTTGTTTAGTAAGAGTTACAAGTACATTAACAAATTATATTCTAACTTAATTAACCGAGCAATAGTAACGTAGACCTTCAGCCCGTTGTAGTGAAGCAGACCAGAGTCTCTAGCGGGAATCGAACCTGCTAGTCTATCGCACTGATAGACTAGCTCACTACCAACAAGCCTACCGGGGCACCCACAACAATATATCATGGCCTAATTTTGTTAAGTAGTGTATTTTCCTATTACCTGTTTGGTAGCGTCTGAAAAATGTCAAATAAGATTCAGTCCTATAAAATGCTTAAAAATTAGAAGAACAAAATAATTTTCAAAGAGTTTACAACTTATTAGATATTATTATAACAAAATTAAGAAATTTTCGAAAAGTGGACTTAGGGCTATTAGCTTCTGACATATTCCCATATCGAGCCCTTACCGCAAAAATAGGTTAAGCGACATCAATTGCAATTTGCTTTTATCTCCTATCATATCATCTCCTTATACTATGTTCACACTTGGGTTCTTAAACGCGTTTAAGCAGCTCGAACGTGATTAAGCTCTAATCACTTCAAAATCGAGATGATTACCCATACATTGAAGTGATTTGTTAATCACTTCAAATTGACATGATTACAACTAAATCACTTCATAAATTTTTCCTTAAATAATTCATAAATTTTCACAATTTCACCATTAAAATTATTAAAATAATCTTCTGATAACTTTATAAAAGTGTTTTTATCCATTTTTAATACTTTAAAGAAATATAAATTTGTTTGATGTTTTTTTGTGTGTTTGTTGTGTGTTTTTTTTTTTTCTTAATCATCTGTCATCTTAATCATCTCAAATGTAATGTGAACGGCTTTGATTAGCTAAATCAACATTTTGCTTTATCGCGTTTAAAAGCCCAAGTGTGAACTTAGCATTAAATGTCATGGTCACAAAAGGTACCGTTACGATCTTATAGCAAAAACAATTTTAGCTTAAGCGCCAACCTTCATACAAAATTTTTATAAAATATAATAAAAAAAGACCTTCTCCTGTAAAACTGTTTTTTTTTTGTCGCTTAAGCTTTTTTACGGAAAGGACTCGATATACATGTATGTATGAATAAAATACACCAAATACACATCCAAACAAAGATTAAATTAATTAGGCCACAAATTGCTAAAGCCTTGTCTTTGGAACGACTTTAACTTATTGCGCCAAGAGTTTGTTTTATACAGTAGAACACATAGCAAAACAATAAATATTTCCTTATTGTACAAAGCAATTCAAAGTGTAAAGCTCTTTAACGGAATCTGAAAATGGTTTTTCTATAGCAGGCTACAAAAATACGATCTCGTCTAGCTGACCAGTCAGCCTTTAAATGCTTTGGCTATCTTCAAAATTTCAACTTATCTACCTGTAAGTTTATAACTGTAGACTATTTTTTACAATGTACGTATGTGGGGTATAGAAACAAGAATTTGGGGCTATCTCCATCTTTTTTTTATTTTTTCATAAACTATTCTAATAATGCCAAATAGCAGCATTTGGTGAAATTTTATAATGTGTAAATTTGGCAACACCAAAAAAGCGTTTATCCACCTTAAATCTATAGTTAAAAAGTATTAATTGAAACAAAGACTTTTATTATGTTCACATAACAAAATGTCAATTTGTGTTTTTGCGCATTTTCCAAAAATTGCAAATTTTAAGTTTTATATTTTTGTAAGGAAAAACAAAACTAAATGAAAATAAATTTGTCTAAGCTTTGCTATCGTTTGCAAGTAGGCCTTGAATGTCTGTAATTCTCATTCGTTTTACAGCTTTATTTGTATAAATATCTTTACCTTTTTAAAAGTCTATGGAAAAAGGTTTCCTAATGAGCTCCTAAGCAACCAGTGAAATGCGCATAGAAACTAGATTTTCCTCAACAATAAATTTCAGTATATTTATCAAAAATAAAAATTGGAAATTTAGCACGTTATAGAGAAATCTTATTAAGAAAAAAAACATTTGATCATAAATATTAAATCATGAGAATTTCTTATTAATATTCGTTTAAAGTTAAATTATTGTTCTGAGTTTTTTGTTTTAATTGTTCGACAAAGTGTTTGTAAAGTAAAACCCCAATTCCCAGCAGTAAATATTGAGAGGATCGCAAGTGGCAGACCTTTTTGAAGGCCTATATATCTTCTCCTTTCTAAAAGATTCGCTTCGTATAATATCCTACCTTCAGAATTATGCCTTCTAGAAGGTAGAAATTTCTTTTTGAAACCCTTCCAAAATATTCAGTACAAATTCGCTATTCCCTTCTTTAAGAAGGGAGAAAGAAATTTGTTCACTTGTTTTTTAGTTACCTTCTTTATTCCCTTCTTTTGAAAGAGAACAAGGTTGTTATTAAAGGGAGTGTGGAAAAGCTTGTTCCCAATGACAATCTGTGTAAAAATTAAATAAGGTTTGAGTGCGGTGAAGAGGCCTTCTATTAGGCCTCTTTACTCATTCTTGCTACCGCTGGGTTTTTATTCGTATTAGATTATACCGAATTAAATAAGCCCCATTTAATTAAAACAAACACAACTGTTTCCAATTTTCTTATTGGAGTGTATTTGGTTCAAACATGCTTAATATCTTTTTCCAATTGGTTTGTACCAAATAGCAAAACATTTTATTTACAATGCAAATTACTATTAAGTCAATTTTATTGTTATTTTTTATTGTTTGTCAGTCCGTATGAAACATTTTAATATTCATCTAAGACAGTGCTAACCAAGCAACAAACGAAGTTGTTGTATACATATGAATTGCCGACCGTGTCTGTGTCAAAAAATACGATTATTGACTGCCTCGCGAGACTATGGAGTGGCCCGAACAAAGTTGTTGTATACATGTGAATTGCCGACCGTGAAAAATACAATTATTGACTGCTCGCGAGTCTATGGAGTGGCTATGACTGATCTAAGATCACATAAAGTATATATATTCTGGGTCCTTAAGTAATTCTTAATCGATTTGGCCATGTCCTTCCGTTTAAAACACGCTCACTTTTGTAAAACTCAAAAGAAAAGAACAGTATTGATGTCAAACTGTTTTTACTTATCCTAAGCAGCTTGAGATGTTAATTCAGCAAAATCGGTTCAGTAGGTTCATATACAATTTCTCTGTTCTTGTTCTTGTCTTATCTAAAAATTTCTAATACGCTTCCATTATATTCCTTGAATCTCTTCTTGATTTTTTTTAACAAATATAATCCTTTTAATAGTCTTGTTAAGGGGTGGTTGAAGGTTGTTTTCATTAGTCTCAAAAGAATCATCTTCATCTGAGTCATTGTGGTAAAAGTCTGTACTAAGTATTTTTAAAAATAAATTATTCCTAAACTTTTCAGTCTTCAGTTTCAGTCTTTGTACTATACATATTTTAAAAAAATGTTACTCAAAAGAAAACACTAATACTGTGGAAAAACGAATTTTCGATTAATCGACTAATCGACATAAATTATTCGAATTGTTCGTTAATTGAAAATAAGCAATTTTTAATTATTCGAACGGTTTATCGCCCAAAATTGATTTATCGAACAACGGCTAATATTCCATAAACTACCATAGGGGTTATATAAAGCCCGCTATCGGAAAACACTTTAGTACGCGTAAAACCGTAGCGAATTATCCTATTGCAATATACTTTGATCTGCCATAGTTTTATATGAAGAGAAATCACACTGTAAGCTTTCGTGAAGATCGGTCTATAATTTAGATCCCATATAGAGCCCACTTCTGAAAATTATAATTATCGGTGGGGAGTTTATAAGATTCGGCACAGCCGAATAATATCACTCCAACTTGTTAATGTTTAAAATAAAAATATGAAATACCAAAAATTAATATGCGATTAATTGAAAATCGTGACATAAACCTTTTTTAATCGTAATCACGATTATGAAAATTAGCGATTTAATGCAAACTATAATTTAACCAAGAATTAAATATTTAATTCTTCATCTAGCATAGACCATGAACAAATATTAAGAAATGGTATATTACTTTTTCGCGATCATTAAAAAAAGTTCACGCACCAAACGCGGTGAAGTTTTGAATTTTAGTTTTTTTTTTTATGTACCAAAAATTATATTTAATTGCAAAGTATGTATTTAGTATATTCTTGTAATCAAAGTAATTTTTGGGAATACAAAATTTTAATTTAAAAGATTTTGTTATTCGTGCTTAATACCCAATTTTTATTATTGATATAAACACTGAAATTTATTGTTGATGGCATTTCACTGGTTGCTCAGTCCAGATCGTCAGGAAACTTCATCCAAAGATTTTAGAAAAACTAAAGATATTAAACCAAAATATTTCAGTGTTTTTATCAAGAATAAAAATTGCGAATTAAGCACGAATAACAAAATCTTTTAAATTAAAATGTTCTTTTAATTTCATTAATATAAAAAAATCTCAAAAAATAAATTAGGATAATTAAGGAAGGTGTAATGTAAAAAATATAATACTTAAAAAAATTTTTAAACCTAAATGTGCCACAGTGCAAAAGGCTACCACTCCTGTAAAAACACAGGTAGATAAGAAAAATAAAAAAACTGTAGACTTTTAAACAGTTGATATTTATATTCAAAGCAGAAGCGAAAGCAAGTTTACTTTTTTATACTTAAAACTATTACTGCAAAGCAACAACATAAAAATTTAAACTTTTGCTTTTCTGTTTTCAGTGTTTTAAAGAGTGTAAACTGTTGATTTGCTTTCACTTTGCAATAGTGCAAAGAAAAATCAAAATAAAACTTAACAAAAGCAAAAGTTGAAATGGCTTCTAAACACTGGATTAAAGCAATTTTTGTTCTGGTTTAACTTTTGCGTTTTATTATGGAACTCCTCTCAAATTTGTGAAGTCAACAAAATCTTTGGTTAAATTTTTGATATCAAAGATTTAATATAAAACTGGCATGTCATGTGGTTAATCATATAGTCAGGTTTATCCATCTTAACTTTGTTTGGCATAAAATTGTCCTCAAATTATAAGCAAACTCGATTTCTAAGAAAAAAGTCTGGGTTATTAAACATTTGTCATGGTAGTTTTGTAATTTCAATAATTCCAGACATCCGTTTGCCAGATACTTACAACTTGTCTATGCATTTTAGATACGTACTAAGAATTCTTTGAATGGTTGGCAACAAATTGTTAATACTAGTCTTTGAATAAATATTTTTTAATAAGTACAGTCAAATCCCGATAGTTCGTACCCCGATAAATCGTAATTCCCGATAATTCGTAATAAACTGTCGGTCCCTTGAACAAATCTCGTTAATTCGTAAAATTTGCATACATTTTGGTCCCCTCGATAATTCGTAATTTTTTTTCAAATAAAATCTTCTTTTCCTCTAATAAATCGTAATTGTTTGCTAACTACCACTTATAATTCGTAATAAATACAACAGAAACATGGAAAGAATGATTTTTGCTTACCGCTATTTTTTTGCTAGTGTTTGTTACATGAATAATTTTTATATATTTTATTTTTAACAATTGTTTTTTATGATTTTTTTTATAGTTTTAGTAAATAAATTGAAAAACCCCGTTAATTCGTATTTATTTTATTTTAACCCCGTTAAATCGAAACCCCGCTAAATCGAAAACCCTTATAATTCGTAAGAAATTTCCAGTCCCTTGCGATTACGAATTATCGGGATTCTACTGTATTAACAATTAATTTACAATATTTGCACATAAACTTAGATTACACCTCATTATAATTTTTTTGCAAAACTTTGATAAAAATAAAAAAATATTGTTGTATTTGTGATGAATTAAGTTTTTTTTTTTGTTTTCTAATTCTTTATTTACAGTATGATAATACTACATCTGTTAGATAAAACTTATAACAATAACAAAATGTTATTACAAATCTTAATATTTCTAATCACTTTGGCGAGTTTTCATCATTCCACTGAGGGTTTTCATCAACACCAGCAGCAGCATCATCATCATCATCAGCTGCAACAGCACCAACAAATCAAATTAGAGGCTAATTATGAATTAATTGAGAACGATTCCCGTTACATTTCCTATCAAGGTGAGTTAAATAAATTTCCTTCAAATTTTAAATTCTACACGCAGAGAAAAATATATGTTTCTTTATGGGTACGGATAACTAGACTACTATAATAATTCTTTTGAATTTACTGGTTTGAAACAAGTTTCAATCGTTTTCTACGCAACCCGCAACATAAATTGTACCATTATGTAATAAAATAATCGTCATCATTTCGGGTTTCTTTGAGAACAGATGAAACGCAAATACTAGTTTCCTGTACGCCGGTTGCAATGCAACGGATTTGCAATGCTTTTTAAACCGGTTTCAAAATGGAGCATAAACTCAAAAATAAACCATATTACAGTATTTTTCGTTTATAGTCACTACCGCTTATAGTCACATTAGCGATATAGTCCATTTTATTGTTTATTTTGCCGCTATAAGTTAATTTAATGTAAAGTATTAACGTTATAGTCCATTTAGCGATATAAGCACATTTGCAAATACTAGTTTCCTGTACGCCAGTTGCAATGCAACGGATTTGCAATGCTTTTTAAACCGGTTTCAAAATGGAGCATAAACTCAAAAATAAACCATATTACAGTATTTTTCGTTTATAGTCACTACCGCTTATAGTCACATTAGCGATATAGTCCATTTTATTGTTTATTTTGCCGCTATAAGTTAATTTAATGTAAAGTATTAACGTTATAGTCCATTTAGCGATATAAGCACATTTGCCAAATCTGCCATCTATCAACAGTCATCAAAGGGAAAATTAATGGCGTTATAGTCACATTAGCAATATTTACTAAGTTCTTTTTAGTTTTAAATTTTTTCTTTTTAGAATTAAATCGTTTAATTTTTGTCATCAACTCTCTACCCGTAAAAAATTATTTTTTGCCTTTGGTATCAGTTATGAAATATCTTGTTATTATTTTAACTATTTTAACAATTCTGTTGCAAAACTATAAGCCTGAAGTCGGTACACAAAGAAAAAAAATCAAGTTAAAAACCTCGAAAACAAGGTTGATTTAAAATTTTTCGGTGGTAATTTTGCTTCATACGTTTTTCATGTTAATTCAACCTGGTTTTACAATAGCTTGCGAACAACATTTTTTTCTTTTAAAATAACTAACATTCATGTAAATTTAACATTGCAGTTAAGTTAGAGCAAAACGTCATTTATATTGAAATAACAATCCGAATCACGTTGAATGAAAGTTATTTCAAGTTGAAACTACGTGAATTTCATGTAGAATCAAATTGGTTGGAGTGTGATATAATAGTGTGAAGACAACATATGCATTTATTTAAGAATAATTCGAAACACTTACCCCTGTAACACATGTTTCACTTATTTTGTATCTCCTTTGTTAACAGAAGCATCAGCAGAATGGCCCGATATGGTTTTCGTCATCATTCTACTTTGAAACTAAATAATTTTAATTAAAAGATTACGGGAATTGTCTTCTTTTTATATCATTTTTTAAACATGAAAATAAAAAAAATGTACATACTTAAGTATGTATACATGTTAATTTAACAAGATTAACTTTTGATTTTAATATAAAACAGGTTTTTATGGATTCAATATTGAACAATGTTATTTTAACAGTGATTAATATTAAATAATCGTGATTTAAGGTTATTTTAATATTTTTCATTTAAAATTTATATGAAATAATAATAAATTTAAATAATTCTCAATCAACATTTCGCCATGTTAATTTTACAATAGTATTTTTGCTGTGTGTATAATTTATATGAATTTTTTATTTTCTATATTCACATAACCTGATTATATTCAAATTTGGTTATAACTTATAAGCCTCATATTGGCATATATGTGAATAAGCCTTATAGTCACATTAGCGATATAGTTCACGTTTTGTCTGTAACTAAAGGATGTGACTATAAGCGAAAAGTACTGTATAACTAAATGAATTAACAGCAACATTATAGTTGCCCACGTGTTTTTTTGATTGTCGTAATCAGCGTTAAAGAACTGTAGTCAAAGTAGAAAAAATGCCATTTATTTCACTTCTTAATTTGTCATTGGCCAAAAAGAAACTGTTGCTTTTACTTTGAAAACAATCGCTGTCAAACCAACTCAAAAAGCGAAAAGTTGTGCACAAATTTTCCGTTTTTGTTTGACAGTTTTTGGTTTTGACTGCAGTTTTTAAACCCTGGTCCTAATCCTTTAATTGTTTTTCATAAATAATGGTATAGTTTGTTGTACAACCATATTCTATAGAAAGTTGTTGTTGTAACAAGTTTGCAGCTGTCAAATGTTCTACAATGATGCATTTTTGACTTTGACTGCAAACTATTACTATGTTTTGGAACTCAACCTAAATAGGACCAAAGTAACACTTTTAAATTATCTGTAACCAGTCTAAACGAGTTGCTTGTTACCACACTGCTGCACATTTTTTCAAAATAATTCACGTACACCTAATAAAAAGGATGCCTCATGTATAAGAAAACTGACGTGCATTGTACGAAACATTGTGTAAAATAAAGAAATTTTTGTGAAGAATAATTTTTATATATTATGAAAATATTTACAAAACTACAAATATTTAACAAAACTACAAATATTTCATAATTGGCTTTATTGTCAAAAATAGTTCTTGATTTCGGTTAGTATGAAGAATAAATAACTAATAATTTTGAAGCATACAATCATACATAAGTATGTGAATTTAGAGAAAAACATGATGTGTTACTTAAAGATTTTACAAAACTGTTTTTTTTTTTATGAAATATAAACAGCTTCTTAGTCCTTGTCCATATTAAAAAACATTTGCTGCAGAAGCTTTCTGCAATTCTCGTTTGAAACTGCATTCAAGTCCAACAATTAATTTTTTGCTTTGCAGCAGCGATGCCAACTTAGTGCTTTTGGCACTATTTATGGTGCTTTTTGATGCCTCAAAACGCTAAAATTCTATCCATAGTGCCAAACTAAGAAAAAGCACTAACTTGGTGCTTTTTCAATTTTTCGTTAGTGCCCTTAGTGCTTTTTACAATTTTTATTTTTTTTTCAACCATTTTTTAAAACTACGATTATATATAGGATGATTAAGATGAGCTTTGCTATTTGGGGTACAATTTTGAGGAGGCCTGTAAAGATTTTAAGATTTCAAATGATAACAAAGTGATAAAAGAGACTTGCATTCGTTTTACCAAAAACTTTATTTACGAGGTAAGAGCAAGGCTTTCTAGCAATTTGGAAATTTTACGAAACGTTGCACTTTTTAGCGTTGACAACATATTTAGTAATCGTAATAAAAACAATGTATTTTGGTAAACATTTTTTGAAAGATGTAGATACTGTTTTAAAAATAGAAAATGGCTTAGAAAATATTAGGAATTGTTTAAAAACATGCAGTCGGAAACCGTACAAAAAAACGCAAAAACTTTAAAAACAAAAAAAAGCCGTAGCTTGGTATTAACAAAGTGTTAAATAAATTAAAAACAGCTGACAGTAATTGCTTTTATAACGAACGTTCCCTACAAGAAATGAATGAGCGAGTAGTCACATTTTTCATTTTGGTGTTAAGAAAATGATAGAAAGAAATGACCGAAATAAAGTTTTCGGTCACATTCGGTCATTTCTTTCTATCATTTTCTCAGCACCAAAATGAAAAACGTGACTTCTCGCTCATTCATTTCTTGTAGGGTTGTGTAACCTGCCATTTTTCATGCGCTTTTGTATTACCTTAAAACTGATTTATGGCCAATTCAAACTCAGCAAATGATTTGAATGATATTATTTTTATTGAAGATTTAAAAACTTTTATACTGAAAATGGTCCACATCAACGCCGTCACCTTTGTTTTAAATTTTGGAGTTATATTATATTCGGCACAGCGGAATGCAACTTGTTTTGTGTTTAATTAAATTGTAAAAATGGCTTAGTGCTTTTTTACGCTTTTTTTTTGTGTCAAATAGTGCTTTTTAGTGCTTTTCTTAAATTTTAAAGTGCTTTTTGCTCTCAAAAAGTTGGCATCACTGACTTTGCAGCATTTAAGTATTACGCTGGGACTCCACGTAGCAATTTTTATTGCTAAGTACAAGCAATAACGTCGGCAGAACAATGGAGCAATAATTGCTGATTATATTGCTGGAGAACACTTGTTATTGCTTTGCCATAAATTTGCAATTTTCACCGCGAGTAGTTGTATAAAGTTTTGTGCCTTTATTTATAACAAATTTTTCATGTTGTGTTTTGAAGTGATTGTTAAATTTTCTTTTTAAATCAATAAATTAAATTAATAAAATAAAATAATTAATTTTAATTGTCGTAGCTGTGTTTTGTATTACTTTTTTGTTTACTTGCGTATGAAAAAATCCTAAAACTTGTATTGTTCTATTGCAAAAATAAAAATATACAAAAAAAAAAAAAAAAACAAATGTGTCGTTTGTTTTTGTTAATATTGACGTTTATTTAAAAATATAATATATAAACACTTTTTCTGTATTTTGCTGAAGTATTTTTTCATTTGGCTGCTTTTTTTAATTGATTTTTTAATAAATAAACACACTAACAAATAAACAACCGTACAGAGAAATGAAATGTCAGATAAATTACAACTGATTTGACAGCAGATTGCTAAGCAATAATTGCTCAAGCAATAAGAAGAGCAATCATTGCGCAATGGATTGCCACTCATAGCAATATGCGGTCTATACGTCGCAAATTTTATGGAGCAATCAAATTTGACGTTTGCCGCAATAAATATTGCTACGTGGAGACCCGGGGTTATGCCTTCTCTCTTTCTTCTTCTTCCTCTCAAAAAGAAACTCACAAAAACTTATCCTATACAAACCAAAGTGCACTTTTCCATTCATCTTTCCCCTTTAACCAATAAACTGAAATGTTTCGCAGAAAAAATATTTCGTTATATGGACGAGGACTTAGTATTGACGAAAAACTGGACTACAAACGAATTCGTTAGTTTTGTTAAACTACAAAAAATTAGAAAATGGTTTTCCGTACTGCGAGTATATTAAAAACTTTTGTAAATAAGGCCAGATTCACAATTACAGCAAAATATTCAGCCGTTGTTCACAATAAAGCAACAATTTCTAATCACAAGCACACATATTTTCAATTAAGAAAACGTAGCAAATTTTGCACAGAACATTATTACGAATATATTTATACTACATATTTATAAATAAGGTGATTATAAACGACATTTCCAATTTCATACCAATTATTGCTGAAGTTGAAGTAGACTCATTTTTGTTTTTAAAAAAACTTTAGTTACATTTTTGTTTAAAAAATTAAAGGAAAAAATATGAAATACTTTGGGAAAAAATAAGATAGAAGAAAAACTAAATTCTTTTCTATCATTTTGAACGAAACATAATACGAAAAAACAGCTTTTTCTCCCAAAAAATTAAGCCTGAATTGTTTTCAGTGTAGCTACTGATTAATGGAGCGTTCACACTTACTTTGCACAGCATGTTAATTGAAATGTTTATTTAAACCGAGTGAGCGATTGTAATTGTCCAAATTAATTTCATTCGTACTTGAACTTTAGGAAGAAAACTCAAACCAAATGTATGCGGAAGATTATTTTTTAACATTTCAAAAGTTTTGCAATACTTTTGAGAAGACCTACTAAACATTAAAATGAGATTAATTCTCGTAATCGTAGAGATTTACGAACAATCTTGTCTTTTAATTTTTTTTTATTTTGTATTTCTTTCTTTTTATTAAATTAAGTATTACATGCGTACGATGAATGGACTTGTGTTTATGTCCGCATTTTTAAAGTGTAAAATAAATTATTTAATCTTTTAGTTAGTTAAAGCATTTAATATAAAGACAGATACTAAAACGTAAATTGAATTATATGTAGTTGTCTTGTGATTAAATGAATTTATGTTGATAGTGATTTGTAGAATATGAATGATAGTATCACTTGCAATGCGGAAAATCTCGTTTGATACTTTTTCCTAAATCTTGAAAGCTTAGTCAGAAGAGGCTTTGAAGTGATACAGCTTTGGTAAATGTTAGAAACTTTTAAGGAATAAATGATCTTTGATTTTCATATTTTTTTTTTTAATTTAGTGATTTTTGAATTGTAAATTCATTTTAAAGTTCCACATTTAATTAAGATACAAATAATTTCAAAATTATAATAGTTAGAAAAGCTTTTTAAACATCTTTTGCAATTTGAAACTTTCGCTTTTATTTACGATCCTTAACAAAAAGTTATTGAAGGCTCTGAGTTATTAAAAGCATAATCTTAGATGAATTTCATCTGGATACTATTGTTGATATAATAATTGCTTTCCATTGATTTTCGGAAGGGGTTTTTATATGATTGATTCACAAAATTTTAGTTTTATAAAAGAATTTTTTTTTGTAGAATTTCAATATCGAATTTGTGGGGGCTTTTATGGGAGCTTTGTGGATCATTTACACGTTATCGTGTGTCAAAAAACAATTTTCTCGCACAGCTCTAGTTTAAATCTAAGAATTTAAAATTTTTAAGTTACAAAATAACGGGTTATCAATTTTTCAGTTTCAAAGGCAGAGTGAAATTAAACACACACAGAAAAAAAATTTGCCCCAGTAAACGCATTAATCAAAAATAAAATCAGTTTTAATTAAAAATTTAATCAAGTGAATTAAACGTTTAATTGACAACATTAATTTGCACCAGTATACAAATTAATAATATCAATTAAACTTTTGATTCACTTTATTAAACGTTTAATTCACTTGATTAAACGTTTAATTCACTTGATTAAATTTTTAATTAAAACTGATTTTCTTTTTGATTAATGCGTTTACTGGGGCAAAATTTTTTCTGTGCACATAAAGCTATAATTTCAATGAATTTTTTTTCACTATAATGCTTTAACTATGTCACTACATACGAAATACAATGTCATTTAAGTGACCGCCTCTAAATTGGGTGCAGCAGTCGATCCTATTCAGGAAGTTTTCGAACACTTTTTGGGAAGTATTTCGGCGATAGCTTAACAAATGTTGGATTTTAAATGTTCCAAGGTTAGGCGATAATCCTTTGACATATAGGGAAATCGAAAACGCAGGAATATGGAAGTGGTTTTTAATACACTTTTAATAAAATTTGTATGATTTTTGTTATAAAATTCTGTTTAATAGAGAAATATTTGCATAATATTCTTAATAAAGTTCTTTTATTACAGACGTTTAAAATTCTTGCGTTTTCGATTTTCAGATCACCCCCGATAGCTCCACAAAAAAGTCTAAAGGCATTAAATTGCATGATCTTGGTAGCCAATTGACGTTGCTTTAACGTGAAATTACGCACTCTGGAAGCTTTTTAAGTAATAAAGCCAAAATCGGTCGCGTTGTGTGGCCAATGGCACCGTCTTGTTGAAGCCACATATCATCCAGTTCATAATCTTCAATCGGTTCAATAAAAAAAAAATCGGTTATTACTGGTGTTTTTCATACGGGATTTCTGCACATTTCCCGCACATTTTTCGGCAAAAAATTCCATGGAATTTGGGCGGAAGTTTCCGGGATTGAAAAAAGATAACCAAAAAGTCCGGGAAAAGAAAAGCTCTAGTTATCACTTACACTAATAGAAACTATATCAGGCAAAATTACACCTATAAAGCTTCCATTTACTTGAAATTTGTTTATAGTCTGGCCAATTTCTTGCACAATAGGTCTAGTATGATCTAACCATAGGACCATGATCTAACTGTTATGCTCAAAATGTGTCAAAGTTTAAACCAGCATTTTTCAGTAAGTTTTAACTATTTTAAAGCATTCTTGGTTTGTTAAACGATTCTTATTCGTTAATGGCAAACCTTAAACTAAATTAATGACACTTTAGATGACATTTATTAAACAGATGAAAGAAAGCCTTGCCAAACGGGTGTCTTGAAACAACTAAATGGATAATCCAATACTTTATCACAAATTCTAAAATTACATATGTCTTTATTTTTTTCTAAATCTGTTATTTCCTTAATCCCAAGAAACTTCAAATTGTTTTCCATTTCCACGCGATAAAAACCCCAGTTGAAAATATTTTTAAAGTAAAATAAAGAGTTTATTTTCTTGAAAATAATGGTGTTTATTAATGCATTTGACATAAAATCTATAATTTTTTTTAATGCAAAATATATTTTTGACGACTTGTGGAGGAGAAAAATTTTATTGGCAACAAAACGGTGAATTTATTTTTAAATAGACCATTGAGATGTACAAATACAATTTTGTTACACACAATAGTTATACCAGTGCTACCAGCACTAAGAAAAAAAATCAATTTCCTTTTTCGTCAAACAGCCCAATGTTGGAACTAGAAATCCTATGTAGGAACAATTTACGGATGTTCTTAAAAAATTTTTGTTTAATTATCGACGACGACTGTGATTTAACTGGAGGTCCACACCACGCGTTTTCGCCTCCATGCAATGCATACTTTTCATACCATACTTGCGTTCTTCGTTTCAATTTACATGCAACGATTTGTATGCGGCACAAGTTAAAATAAAATAATATTACTTAATAATGTTAGTGAAGGCCGTTATACACTTTCCCACAAAGTCTTCAGTATTTTACAAAAATGCAACACTGTCATAATAAGTTATTGTTTTTTGAAAATTTTTAAACAATAATAAGAGCAGGGAAGCATTTTTGGAAAATACTTAAGACTTTGTGGGAGAATGTATAACGGCTTTCACTCACATTATTAAGTAATATTATTATACCCACACCACAATAGTGGGTTTAGTCCCTGCAGAAAAATAGACATAAACTATCGGCCATGTTCTGACAATCGCACGATTTGAAATCGCAAAACGCCAGACTTATTTTATTGTATTCCTTAACTCGTGCGTTTAGCTTGCGATATGCCATGGCTTCTTACAAATATTCTAGTTCCCTTGGGTGTATTTTTGCAATTTGATGTCTCAAAATGCGATTTACGAAACAGCTCTTATGCGATTTCAAGTCAGAATCGCCAATGTTAAGGGTTTTGCGATTGTCAGAACATGCCGGTATATCATAATGTTGGTATTCAGATTAAATTTTCCCCAAAAAATTTGTTATTGCAACATAAATCGTCAAAAAAATGTTAGTGGTAGTTCCAGAATGACCGTAGCTCCCATACAGGCGCGGATTCAGGGGTTTTGTTTATTTCGATAATACAAGAATACCTATTAATATTATTTTTTTTAAATATACAACATTTTTGGAAATCCCAGCAAGGTTTTTTTTATTGAATCTCTAACCAAATTTTCAATAAGTATCCAAATCTTAATCCTATTAGATATTTTCAATGAAACATCTAGTTTACTCTATTCAAATACTTATTATTCTACATTCAACCCCAGCAGATGCCATCTATGTATAACCAAAGAGTAAACGTTTGACTTGAAAATGCGTGCGGTTGAATTATTAATAAGCATTAGTAAATGCAATATTTTTGTATGTATGTGTTATATGAATCAAAATTCTATTCGATAATTTTTGACGAGCGCACGGATTTGCCCGGGAAAGCCAGAATTCCTTATCTTTAAAATTTTTCAACATACAACAAAAAGTTGTTAGGTAAGAATTTTTTGGCTTTGTTGTACACGCATTTGAAGAGCCTTCACTGGATATTGATAATGACGCTGATATGTCAATTGATGCGAAGGCACTATCATCAATAGTTCTTAAAACTTTGACAAATTTTGGTCTTGACCTAAAAAATTGTGTAGGAGTTGGAACTGATGGGTGTCCTTTGATGTCAGCAGAAAATGGAGCTGTTAAAATATTCTGGAAACCGCGACAAATGCGAAACAAACGCCTTGCTATTCCCATAAATCAAACAACTCAATTTCTAAAAGCAATAAAGTGCCATTTATACAAAAAGGTGTATCATTCGTAAAAGAAACTAAAAAATTTTTTAAATATAATCATCCCAGGCAAAACACAGTTTTAGTCAAGTATTTGGGAGCCAAACTCTCTACATTATGCGAGACAAGATGGGTGGACCGTTACGACTCAGCTTTACACTTTGCAACAAGTGTACATCATATAGTAGAAGCTTTGAAAAAAATATCTGAGTGGAAAGGTAGATTTACTTCATCAAAAGCTTTATATTAAGCAATTCACTTAGAACTTTTGAATTTATTTGCGGAATAAACATATTAAGATGATACTTATTGTAACACAGCCGCTTAGTATCATTTTACAAAAGCACGATATAGATCTTCAAAACGGTTCAAGCCTTATCAAAACTTTAATCATGTGCCTTGAAGAAAAAAGAAATAAAGCCGAAGAACAATTTAAAGCGGTTTTTGAAAAAGTTAAAGTTATTTGAGTTCAAATCGAGGTTCCTATCGAAAAGACAAGATTTGAACGAAATAATCACATCCAAAATGTTGAATATTTCTACTGAGTTGTAGGTTACATTCCTCTTATTGAATTTATTTTAGAAGATCTCAAAACATCTTTCCAATAGATATCCTTAATGTATTGAACATACCAAAACTTTTTCTCAAAGTTTAATCAAGTCATATACAGATACACAACTTTTAAAACCACAACTCGAAATAAACACCTACACAGAAAAAATTATTTTTCCAATTCAAACAAAAAATTTGTAGAATCAAACAATTTTTTGTCTGAAATCGGTCCTATAAACAAATTCGCATATTCAAACAATTTATTTGCATTTTGTTTATTGAAAAAAACACTGATTTTTTCAAACAAATAATTTAACTGAATCAAACAAAAAGTTTACTGAAATTCATATACTAAATTTCAAAAAAAAAAAAAAAAAAAGGTTTTTGCACAAGCAATGATGCGCACACAAGCAGGCACTGTATTAGAAGATGATGGCAGAGAGAGCAGAGCGGCCGGCTGGCTTTGAGACACATTTTTTTGTTGGAATAATTTTTGAACGAAGTCTCTTTTTATACACACAATGTTTTTCGTCATCACTCACTGTTGCTGTATCCTTTCCTTTGCTAATGAAGAAGATATGTAACCCAAAAACGGCGACAGACCGACTCGATATGTTGTTCGTCATCATTATATTTTTGTATTTGATGTATTTAAGCAAACAGTTTGAAAAAATGGAATACGGGATTTTGTTTTTTTAACCAACTTTGAAACCATAGCTTGGGAATAATGATTAGTAATCCTAATGATTACCAATTGGATTAGAAATTTTTATTGTGCTAAAAAATTGATTAATTATGATTAGTTAGCCATTTTAGACGATTACTAATTGATTAGATTAGAAATAATCAAAAATCTAATGGCAATTAGTGACGATTAGCATTTCTAATCAAATCTAATCAAAACTAATTAAAAAAGTAATTGATTAGATTTCTTGATTATTTTCGATTAGATTTGATTAGATCAACTAATTTTAACTATTTTTGTGAAAAGAAAACATTTATTTATCACATTTGTTGCTATATTTACATAATGTAACAGTTTTTGAATACTGTATAAAATTGCATTATATATTGCAACATACATACATATATAATCCCAAAAAATCAAACATTTATTTATCACATTTGTTGCTACATATATTTAAATAATGTAATCGTTTTTGAATATTGCATAAAATTGCATACGGTGTACCCTGTTCTTATACTAAACAATTGACACAGCTGGTACACTTTGTTGTTGTGTTATTTTATAATAACACAGGCCAACAGCAAAAATATGGTCGAAGAACCACTATATAGATTTGACGTATCATGGCTACCTAAGTACAAAAATGGTAAATATATAAACGGATGAAAGACTATATAAATTCTAATTTTTCTGACTTTATTTGAATAATATTTGACTATCCGTTTATGAGTTATCACTACTTTTGTGAAAAGACTTCTTAAAAAAATGCAATTTTACAAAAAAATGTAAAAAAAAAATCTTTCCATAGAACTTGAAAATTTAACCATTTTTGTACAAAGGTAGTCATGATACATCAAAATTGTATAGTGATTTTAAAACCATTCGCAAAAATTTTTTTTTTTTGTTGCGTTGTGTAATAATAACAGTTATTATTAATGATTATTTTCAACGTGTTTTGTGGAAGTACAAGTATAACTTTTTTGTTTACTTAACATTAAAAGTAAAATCTTTGTTTTGTGAAATTGTAATTTTTGTTTCAAATTAAAGTGTTCAAAATTATTCGTAAGTAATGATCAAATTATAAGAAGAAAATCAAAAAATGATTACCATTTACATGAAAGTGAGATGTGAGCTTTTAAATAACATCATCTGAAATGAAAACGAAATAAACATTCGCATTTTCTTTCATGTGCATTGATACAAGAAAGACTAAAAATGTGCAGTTCATGGTGTTCAACACCTAATCTGCTTTATATGTAACACAAAAATTTCCAATTTATTTTCGACATTGTAGTTGTCGTAATGGATCCAATTGTTTTCGAAGACCAAGACTTCTCCGCAGATGATGATTTATATGATCCAAATTATGTACCGACGAAGGTGATCCGGAAAAGACGTTTGGAGAATGAGCCGTCAGTGAGTGCTAAAAGAATGCGTAGCACCGGAAGTTCGCCCAAATTAATTTTCATCCCCGAGTTTTATGTGGCAATGGTTACGAATGTAAGTTTTACCCATTATAAAAGCACGTCGCAGGAAGATTTCGACAAAAAAATTATTCGCTTTCTGGTAGACTGTGCGTTACCGGTTTCTGTTGTAGAAAAGGAGTCATTTCGAGAACTGTTTAGTGGCACTGGATTAAAAGTTATGTGTCAGAAAACAGCCATGAAAAGACTCGATGAAACATACAACAGCATGGTGACTTCGGTACAGACAGCCATGTCGTCATCGAAATACTTCTGCAGCACAGCGGACATTTGGTCGGGTAATCACAGGAGTTTCTTGGGTTACACCTGTCATTGGCTTGATCAAAATTTCCAAAGGAAGTCAGCTGCCTTAGCGTGTAAGCGAATTTTTGGAGTCCACTCGGCTTGAAGTCATAGGCACTTTGTTCAAAAATGGTTTTTCATATAATGCAACAGACGTGCCGAATTTGAACAATGACAACTCATTTTATGATTTCGATGATGACGGTAACTTTATCAGTATTTCATGATTTTTCAAACTTTATATTATTTTCGTTACAGAAGATGACGTTCCCAAAACCCCGGTAACACCAACCGAGTCCAACGTTTTCAAAAATGCCATAAGCAATGAGTTTTACGCATACTTAAATGACCCGGATTCCGGCCCTGAAATTTGGACCAAATATAATGTGTTGAAGGAAGCATTCCTCTTATGTAACACCCCACTGACGTCGTCAGCACCCGTTGAACGACTTTTTTCATTTGCAGGCATCATCAATAGTCCAAGACGAAATTCATTGTCAGATTTTTCTTTTGAAAAGTTGGTATTAATGAAGTCTAATGTAAATTTTTTGTGATTATATGTATATGTATGTATGTTGCAATATATAATGCAATTTTATACAGTATTCAAAAACTGTTACATTATGTAAATATAGCAACAAATGTGATAAATAAATGTTTTCTTTTCACAAAAATAGTTAAAATTAGTTGATCTAATCAAATCTAATCGAAAATAATCAAGAAATCTAATCAATTACTTTTTTAATTAGTTTTGATTAGATTTGATTAGAAATGCTAATCGTCACTAATTGCGATTAGATTTTTGATTATTTCTAATCTAATCAATTAGTTATATGAAATTGTTTTCAAAATTCAATTCTAATGATTAGATTATTTTAAAACTCTAACCGTAATGATTTCTAATTCTAATCGAAATTCCCAAGCTATGTTTGAAACCAACCAAAAATTTATTTTGTTTCTTATAATGTTGTTGTTGTTTCTGTTGTTTACCTGCTATTTTTTGTGTTTTTTTTTTTTACTTCAAACCTCTTCATCTTTCTTACTGTTGTACTTGTATAAAGCGTCCAAAAATAGACTGCATGTGTTTTATGTTGTAGTTCTTATATTTCACATTAGGAAGTGTTGCTTACGATCAAATAAAAAATGTAAAAAGACGACAACATTAAAATGCGTTAAATTTTTCATACAAAATTATGAAAACTTGAAACCAATAACGCGTGTATTATATTTTTGAATGGTTGTCAACATTTTTGTTGGTTAAATAAAAATCAAACAAAAATTTTAATTGAATCAGTAAAAAAATTTGTAGAAATTAAAAAAATTATCAAACAAGCGTTTGTTTGAAAATAATTCGGCAATAATTTTTTCTGTGTACTAACATCTAAACTTGAGCCTAAACTGTTGCAAAGGCAACAAACATGGAAAATATCTGAAAATCTATCAGATAACGTTGTATATGCTTTAATAAACTGTGATGAAGATATTTACTTAAATCTAAGAAAAATATTTCAAATTTTCGTTTCAATGCTCGCCAGTAACGCTACGAGCGAGAGGTAATTTTCTACCCTTCGTCAAATAAAAACATGGCTCAGATCAACAATGACAAACTGAATATAGACTGTACTATCTTAATTTGCCTCACAAGGACATCATAAATTGCTTATTTAAAAAGATTAGTTTATTTTAATTTATATTGAATATTTGATTTAACCTTATTGTTGAGTTTTTTTTAATAAACTTTTAAAAACAAATTTTTTTTTTGAATCATAAAAAATTCCCCCCCCCCCCCCCTATGGCTCAAGCTGGATCCGCCCCTGCTCCGATATAAACCTCTTCTCCAAAATCGTTTAAAGATGAAAAAACAATCTAAAAGATGTTGTATCTAGACAATACTCGATAGAAAGAACTCTTATATGAATTTTAGCCTCGTACCATAATGTTGTTTTACTGGGTCCATGATTATCCATGGGTTCCAAATATGGTACACTATGGAAAAATTGTCTATATATGTATACTTTGGTGTAGGGTATCAAATAGTCAGTATTGACCACCTGTACTTTCTTACTCTCTTTAGTATGCGGTAGGTCTTAACGTCAAAACGGGCCAAATTTAAATAACCAAATAACCTCTCAGGCGTAACATTTAAAATGTTACACTTGTATTATTTCATTTTTGTTTTCTCCAAGGAAATCAAATTTTAAATTATCTAATATTTTATTTGATTTTAATGTTAGCAGGCATCAACGAAATTGTTACAACGCTATTTGCGCTTCAGAGATTTTTTAAAATATTCCATGATATTTTTTCGTTAATCTATTATAAAATTAATGTTTTTTATTATATAATTTTAAGTTAAACACTGGTAAAGTTTTAAGTTTTTAATTTATTTTATGTGAATTTAATATTTGTTTTGCATTTGATTATTTAAAAACCAAAAAGTACTGAGAATATTTTTAAATGCTGATTTAAGCAGTTTAAACTGAAAGTTTTGTTTAAGGGGTCTCTTAAATTTCCTGGTTATTTTTTTTTTTTTTTTTCAGTAAATTTTTTTTGATAAGTTGGAATTGTGATCATTTTACATAAATTTGAGCCTTTTTGTTGATTCAGCACATTATTTTTGTTGTTTATCTTCTTTTTGTACTATCAATATTATTTAAACAAAAATTTAACGCAAGACAAGCCTTTATTTGCAATTAAAGCCGCACAGTGGGAAATTTGCTAGTTTTAACAATAAAAAAAATGTGTTAAATCTTTTTTTTTACTAAAAGTTCTTCATCTTATACATCTTTCTTAAAGACGCTTGTCTTGTCAAAATTATAAAACAAAAATATTTAAATTAACTTATTTTAGGATGGTTGATTTAATTAATTGTTGTGTTGTTTTAATTATTACCAATGCAAATACAATTTTATCAACAAAATTGTATTGTTTGTTTTCTAAAATTTATTCAAATTAAATAAACTTTAAGTGGGGAACAGAATAGTCGCTGAAGTACAACGTTATGAATTGCGCTGCAAGCTGTCAATATTTAAAAACGGTAGTTTCAAAGTAGTGTTATTCCTGAATTCATATGAAAAGTGACCCAAAATTTTTGGGCTATTTTTCGTTATTATTGGGTGATTTTTCGTTTTTTAAATTTGGTGATTTTTCATTATTAAAATTTCGTCCAAATCTTACATACTAATTTGTCTTAATCATTCATTATCATTATACGTCGAATTCCTAAATGTTATTTGTAAAAATAACGTCCAGTGTCACAGTGTCCGTGGACGTTATGTCACTTTGTAGATTGTCATAATGTCCACAACATGCTTACAAACTCGAAAGCATAGCCGGCCTTCGGCCGCGCGCAAGGGTTTTCTCCTCTTTGGTAAAACAAGTTCGCTAACTAAAGCTTCTCTGCACAGCCGGCCTTCGGCCGGGAACAAGGATTTTCTCCTCTATGGTATAACAAAAACCGGCTTTGCTAACTAAAGCTTCTCTGCGAAGTCGGCCTTCGTTCGGAAACAAAGCAGATTTTAGAAGCTTTACTTAGCGAAACCGGTACTTGTTACACCATAAAGGAAAAAATGCTTGCGCCCGCCCAAGGCCGTCTGCGCAGAGAAGCTATAGTTAGCGAAGCCGGTCTTTGTTATACCATAGAGGAGAAAATCCTTGCGCCCGGCCAAAGGCCGGCTAAGCAGAGAAGCTTTAATTAGCGAAGCCGGTTTTTGTTTTGGTAAAATAAGTTTCTTTAAAAATAATTTTGTTGGTTGTGACCATAATAAAACATGTTTTTCTCTGCGTATATGTAGAATGCCCATGGACATTATGACATCAAAAAGTGTCCATGGACACTATGACACTGGGCGTTTTGACAGCCACCTTGCAAAAAGCTATATTCTGTTTTGAGTAATTGATTATATCTATGCAGTGATTAATTAATATCTAACTATTGAAGAGTGCACAAAGTTTGGCGAAGGGCTCAAATAAGTATTACTATCCATACTGCCGAACATTTGTTGAAGATTCAATGCAATTTTTTACATAAAACTTACATTTGTATGTAACTAAATTTATATGGATAATAAACACTTTTTTGCAAATTGTGTAATTTTTGTATTTTTTTGCCCTTTTTCGTTTTGTTTGGGCAAAATTTCATATATAACTTTTTGGGTAATTTTTCATGTTCTTTTGGGAAATGCTTCATTTGGGCGATTTTTCATTTTTTTTCTTGTGCCATTTTTCTTTGGGCGATTTTTCCTACAGCCTATTTTGCTCTATGCGCCATTATTTGGCGATTGCACCAGATTTTTCATATAAAAACGTGCAAAATAAATTTTACTCTTGCTTTGCTTTACTGCAGTAAAAAAGTAGTGTAAGCAAACAAAAACATTGTCGAATCAGTAGGTCTACGCAAAACGACTGCTGATTTTTTGTAGAGTTGTGTTTTTTCATGCAATTGCTTTTGTAGCAATTGTATTGGATATCTTCATCATGTTATGCACAAACAAAGTGCATCATCTATAAAATTTCTGACCTCTCTTTGTCATCTTTTTTCATAATCTATCATCTTTATTTTTGAAAGCATGATCAATATTTGTTTTTATTTTTATAAATTAAAAAAAATTTTATTTTACGGCGGTGACCGGCATTTTCTGTCATCTCTTATGCAAAATGTCGTGCCATGCTTGTTCTGTTTATACTTCTACTTAGCTCTCATACACTTGCAATATGAAATTTTGAATAAGTCAGTGCAATTTCAGCAAGTTACTCAATTCAAGGCAATAAGTATACCTATGCAGCACAAAAAGCTACTTTTTAAATATATTTTTAGAAATGTGGCGTATGCGGCACAAAATAATATTTTTTACTTTTATAAAATACTATTAACTTCGCACGGCTCCGTGCAATAACTCCCAGGTACAATAAGTCCCAAGAAAAAATGAAATTAGACCCAACAATTTTTCATACAAATATGGGAGTAATTTCATTATGAAATAGCTCCCAGTCCTCTCGGTTTTATTTAATTTTTTTTTGGAAGTTATTTAATTTTTTGCCTGGGGATTATTTCATAATGAAATAAAATCCAAATGCAATAAGTCTTCGAAAAAATAAACGTGGGAGTTATTTCATTTTATTTTGGTTTTCGGTGTTATTTCATTTGCTGTGGGAGTTATTTCATTTTCAATTATTTGCAATTTCTTAAAATTGTTTAACATTTTAAACGCTATTTTTTACGGGATAGTTTAAACAGTTGCTACTCATACATTTGGAATATTTTGAAAAGGTAAAGGATGTATGTTAAAAACGTGAGAAGAGAGGGAATGAAGAAGAAAATCCTTGCAACCGGCTGAAGAATGGATATGCAAAGAAGCTTTAGTCAGCGAAGCCGGTGTTTGTTATACCATAGAGGAGATAATCCTTGTACAAACGATTGTGCCATATGTATGGGTAGTAAATCAAATACTCTCTTTTTGCCATGCAAGTACCTAAAAACTTGCAATAGCTGCGTGCTTAAACTGCAGGCAGCTGTCATTACAAAAAGTCAGGATACAACAAAATTACCCCTTTTTTTGTGAAAATGTCGAGGACTCAATGTTAGTTTTTTGGTAACCTGATATGTAAATATTCAAGTAAAACGAATAAATCGAGTCATTACCGCAAAAAAACTTAAGTGACAAAAACATAATTTTACAGGAGAAGGTTTTTTTTTGTTTTATTTCATAAAAATTTTGTATGAATATTGTCGCTTGAGATAAAATTGTTTTTGCTATAAAATCGAAACGGTTCCTAATGTGACCATGACATTTTAGGAGATGATGCAAGTGTTGCCAATAAAGTCGTTTATTAAAAAAAACGAAAATGGAAAATGGTGTTACTTAAGCTTTTTTGCGGTTATGCCTCGATATAATAAATTTCTTTGGGAGTTCTTTAATTTTTTTTTGCCTTATTTCATTTCTTTTCGATGGACTGTTTTTGGAAGTTATTTCAAAAATCTGCAACCGCGTATGTCAATTTTTTCGATTTTGAAATGTTGATGCTTTATTGCTTAATTTTAAGCGCTCTTTACATTTTTTAAAAAATTTTTAAAAACAGATAGACCCATTCCGATGTTTTAACTCAATTACAAAGCTTTTTGGGATTTATTTCTTTTTTCCAGTTTGGGACTTATTTCATTTATTTTGGGAGTTATTTCATTGGGAGTTATTGCACCGGGTGGGACCTATTGCACCTGGGTCTTATTTCACACAGCCCTTCTAACTTCATTCATGAAAGTTGACATAATAATATAAATTTTATCGTATACATTTTGACAAATCTTCATTAAAACCATCTTCGTCGTTTTCTCCACTCCGACTTTTTGGCATATGCGCCAAACCAACAATGAATGAGCTGACGATATGAAGATGTGTCGCACCCTATTAAAAGGTATTGATACAATTAAAAACAATCACACAATTCACTCTGTTATCGTTTATGCTTATGAATAATACTTGCATTAGAGCTGCAGAATTGCTTTTTGTTTAAGTTTATGCCTCAAAAGAGTTTGTCAATATAAATAGAAAAAATGGTAAACCAACTCATTAAAATAACTTTAGATTCTACTTTTGTTCAAATTTCTTGAAAATTCTCGATTACCATAAAATTTTACTATACATTTTTACTTTCACCTATAAAATTACATGTCTTTAAAACAAAAACTTGTTTCTTTGTAGCTTAAAGTAATTTTATTGGAAATTTCAAGTTGTAAGCATAATTAAAAGCTCCATCAAAACAATTAAATGTTTTATCTAACCTGTTATCTTGTTTAACTAAACTTATGTTTTAAAAATTAATCCGATAATATTTTTATTTAAATTTAATTCAGATCTCATGACAACAGCCAAACGTTTTGTGGACCCTGATGTGACAACATATTCAGAATTGTTATTCGATGTGGCTAGAAATCAAATGATCGTGGGAGCAAGGTAAGAGAACTTAAACAAATACATATATGAATGTATGTATGCATGTACAAATGTTTAAAAACTACATATAAAAAATGTTTACAAAATCAATGAATTATTGAAACTCTAAAGCAGCTGTCAAAGCTGATAATGGTAAAAAAAATAGAATGTCTTTTTTATATTAATGATTTGATGGAAAAATGGAATGATTAAATGACCAATTGACTGATTGCAAGACATTTGATACAATTTTTTTTAGTGCGTAGACTATAAACTCTTAAGTAAATAAAAAAAAAAGAATAAGAAATAAGGAAAAGAAGACAACTTGACGATTTCTTATCAGCACAAAACAAGTGTCGGTTTATTTGTTTGTTTGTTTTTTTTTTAAGAAAATACATATCGTTGGTTTGAGGTAGAAAGGCCCTAACTCACATAGTTGCAACGTTGCTGGAGTAGGCAAAAACATAATAGAAACTGTTTATCAGAACGAAAAATTTGTTGTAAACCCGTTATTTTGGTTACTATTGCGTTAAATTTATGACCAGTGGCCTTATTCTGGCAGTCGTAGTCGAGTACATTCTCGTTTCGAAAGCAATTTAACATCTAATTATTTCAGTCAATACTGAACGAATTGGAATTATTTTTTCAGTGTTGTTAAGCATTAGTTTGAGTTTCACAATACGGAAAAAATAATTACGATTCGTTCAGTATCGACTGAAGGAATAAGAAATACAATTGTTTTCGAATCGAGAAAGTGTTCGATCACGACTGCCAAAATTAGGCCCCAGGTGTATTTGTGTGAAATGTACTTAATTTGAAAAAAAAAAAATCAATTTAAAGCTTTTCTTTATGAGACCAACGATATAGAGTTTTACTTTTAAAACTATTGCTTTAAATTTTAGTGATGATAAGTTATAGAAAACTTGGTACTTTTTTTCTCCATTTAAATTTAATCTTATCTTAAACACTTAACAACATAATTTGATAAAACTAAATTAGGAAATTGGGTTACTTCTGTAAAACCTTTCGTAATTTGTTTTTTATAATATATTTTAGTTTTTCTTAGTTAAATTTGAAAATATGAAATTTTTATAATCCCCTTTTGGGTTGGTTTTTGTTTTTGTAAACACACTGTGTTTACGCACTATCAGCATTAAAGGGGACAAGGGAAGAAGTTGTGTTACGAAATTTTCAGTTTTTTGTTTTGGTAAACAAGTTATTAAATAGCAAAAGTTATTGTTTAATAGATAATAGAATAATTATTGTTTGTTCATATACAAAACTTAATGGTACTTGTTGGTTTACATAGCCTGCAGGAAACCTAAGATTAAGTGTCTCCAAGTCTCTAATTGTTGGCGTTTATTTTGGTGACACTATCAACAAAGTGTCTACACTTTTATCTGCCATTAAGAAAAAAGAAAGACATTTTTTGACGGCTATAATGCTTTGATTTTTACTTTATAATTGAGCATCTTTTTTGAACAAAACTTACATATGTCGACTTAATTAATTGGGTTTTCCACTTTAATTTATTATTGGGAAAATTTAGTAAAAAGTTTCAAAAGTGAAGACTAGGACTGTTAAAATGAACCAGTAAATTTTTGATTCCAATTTCATGTCTTCATATGATCCCATTAGTACTACCATGCAAATAAAATGGGACCACCTAATCAATTTTGATAAAATGGACTACTCCATGGACTGGTCCGATGTAATGCAAGCATGGACCATGTCATTGTTAAGAAGTGTTTAAAGTGAGACGATATGTCTTCGTTTTTTAACGACATGCTTTCGTTTTTAAACGACTTCAAAACTAATCCTCTTGAGTATACCATGGAGAAGTTTTAAAACTACTCCTTAGTGGTCCAAAGGTGGGTTATATACCATGGAGTAGTTTTAAAACTACTCCTTAGTGGTCCAAAGGTGGGTTATATGGTCCTCTCCTAGGACATCGTAATGTTAAATAGACCAGGTTTTTCCATACGTTTGGGTTACTTTTGGACTAGTCCTGGTCCCTTGTGGGCTACTCTTAACACGCGTGTTTGGACTGGTCCTATTATTTGCAGGGTACCTATTGAACAGTAATGGATTTTCAAGTACAAGCACTTTATAAATGTCTATAACAGAAAGCATTGTCTGGTCTATAGTTCGTCAGTAGTACTGGTAACAAAGTTTAGTGGTGATTCAGTACAGTTTAACTTTTGAAATTTCCTACCGGGTACATATAATATTTTTTGTCCATTTGAAATACATACAAGCACATAATATCTTCGTTTATACATAAATAAATATATTCAAGACAAATATGATTTATTTCTTCTGTCGTATTTCGAATTTAAATAAGATAAGAATATTGTGTAAACTACCCATTATGTACGAATGGTCCCACAGTGATACTGTCAGGTCATTAATACAAAACAATCAATTTAAAATAGAGAAATTTATTTTATAAATTATGCGTAATCTTAAGAGGGATTACACAAGTTTTATGCTAGAATATTTCAACAAGAGTTTAAAAAATGAAATCAAAGCTTTAAAAGTTATAAAACTACAAAACAAACAAGTAAGAGTACTATATTCGGATATGCCGAATTCTGTACACCCTTCACCATGGTGCGATAAGAATAGTTTGTTATGTGTAAAAAATATGCAAACAAAAATTCAACGCATAAAAAAAGCAAGTAAGAACAGAAAGTTATATGAATACCGTTATTTAGATTTAAACAAATCTATTTTATGCCTCGCCCACTTGTCCAATAGCGCCCACATTTTGTGGGATGTTGTGTATTAGGGTATTCAATTAATCTATGTTTTGTATAAATCAATTAATCGCGCGAATAATTATTCTTGGTAAAAATTTAATCGAAAAATAATCGCACAATTTAATATTATTCGGTGAATCGAATACTGTAAATTTTTTTTAGTTTAGATGTTTAAAAATAAGCCCAAAAAACGATTAAGCTGTAAAAAACAAATTTTCGAAAAGGAATACCCTATTCTGAATTGATAACCAGGAATATGCTTCAAAAAAAGTGTTTTATGCGCATCAAATATGCAGTAAAAACTTGAAAATATGCACCTATTTGCACCCTATTGGGAATTGAAGGTCAGTCATGGGCTCATCAAAAAAAAAAAAAAAAAAAAAATCTTATGAGCTTAGCTTTCATATTAGAGTTATTTGTGCCGAATATTCGGCGTTATTATGAGAGTCGTAGTAAAAAACCAGTCGTTTTAAAAATTGGTATTATTGTCCTTAACGACATAAGCACGACAAGCTTTGTATGTGTTTTATATTGTCGTTGTTGGGATAACGATAAACTTTTCAGACGGCTAAGACTGGATTCGACCACGACGAATTGCAAAGTAAGGCTGACAATCTATATGCACCATCTGTATGAGATTTTTAAATTTAAAAGGTTTTAAAGACATAACATAATTAGATGGCTTATGGCACAAAGAGTCTATTTCGGAACGAAGTTTATATGGGACTATGTGAAATTTTTTACCGATTCTCATCATAAGCTTCGTTCTAAGTACAATAAAAAGGTATTTACTAAATTTATCTGCAAAAGTGCAACTTGTACTTTGCGCACAAGATTTGCATGGACAGCCAACCAGTCAGAAGGACGGGTGGACATTAGGGTGGTTACAAGAAATCAATGTTCGATTTTCAATCGGTGCAACACCTTAATATGTGCCAATAGCATAAAAAATGCGATCGACAAAGTTTCAGTTTAATTGGATAACGCTAACAAGTGCCTCATTGAGAATAAATTAAGGAAAAACAGCGATTTTTCACTAAAATTCGTATTTCCTTGCCTTTATAACCAAAACCATTATTTCTAGGAACCTAAGTAGAGTCTTGTTTTATAGGAAATGTTATTCTTATTAATTTTGATATGGGTAGTTTTGTTCCTTATACCAATAGATAAAGTGATATTTAGCATTAATGAAGGACAAAGAAATACGAATTTTAGGGAAAAATCACTAATTTTCCCTAAGTTATGCTCAATGAGGCACGACATGTGTCTCATTGAGCATTAATTAAGAAAAACAGCGATTTTTCACTAAAATTCGTATTTTTTATCTTTATAACCGAAACCATTCATTCTAGGAACCTGAGTCGAGTCTAGTTTTATAGGAAATTTTATTCTTATTAATTTTGATTTTAATGGTTTTGTTCATTATACCAATAGATAAAGAGATATTTAGCATTAAATAAGGACAAAGGTTCCTAGAATGAATGGTTTCGGTTATAAAGATAAAAAAAAAAATACGAATTTTAGTGAAAAATCGCTGTTTTTCCTTAATTTATTCTCAATGAGGCACATGTTAGCCGTAATTAAATGTATGTATGCATGTACATTTTTTTTATTCGCTGCGAAAGTAAATATTTTAGGCATCTTAACAAATTGAACATGTATCAAAAAGGTGAAATATGTACTTTAAACCTTAAGAATGCTGCAAAAACTATTTTAACTAAAATTTGCAAAAACATGCTAAAATATGCAAAAAAAAAATGCACTAACAAATCGATGCCAAAATGCATATAAAGCTTTCAAACGGATAAATATACTGTTTCTGCCTTCATTGCTCGCATAAGAAAAAACATGCAATTACATATGTATTTATGGTTTCCCTGTTTATAGCCAAGATGCTTGTTCCTACTTCGGAAACTTTTTCTCTTGCCGTTTACTAGATATACAAGAAAAAAACCACAACTAGAGACAGTCCTTTTGTTTGCTCATATCCCAGCCACTTAATCGCCGATCCGGCTGAATTTCAACAGCAAATTTTAACGGAGTAAATGTAACTTAAACATATAATAACCTAGTCCCCATCATTGCTGCGGTCTTCAAAAAGCCCATTTCAACGGACATCGTTGAATCTACTTCGCCATTCAAGAATTTATTTTTTATGTGTTAAAAACAGCAAAAAACTAAAAAATACCTTTTTACTTTCGGTGAAGCGCATAAAAAACAAAAACAACATGTAATTTTATGACGAAAATTAGGCGCAGTCGTTGTTTTTGCTCGTATATCAGCCATTTTTGGACCGATATTGCTGAATTTTAATACTTAAGCAAAATTTAACGATGCATATGTGATATAAATGTATATATAATTGTATAAAATCAATAATATTGTAGAAACTGCTTATAAATATACACATTTTCCACCTGAAGTGAAGGGTATAAAAACAAGGGATTTTATGGGTTAAAATTAAAGGCAGTCGTGGTTTTTTGCTCCTATCTCAGACATTTGTAAGCCGATTTGGCTAAATTTCAATAAGTGTGACTCGTCAAGTCTTGAGTTTTTAGGAGAGAAGGGAAAAGAAATGGCGTTCTCTTTTCCCTTCTCTCCTAAAAGCTCAAGACTTGACGTGTCTAACTTGACGTGTGTGAACCGGCACTAAGCAAAAAATTCCGGACTTTATGTGATATAAATTAATAACAAGCTTGGAGACAGAAGTTTTTGGAAAACCAATTTCAACGGATAGACGGACATCATTAACCCTGCCTTTACACATGCAAGTAGTGGCATGCCACTGTTGTATACATATTATCAAAGAAAATTTGTTCGAAATAGTCGAATCTCATGCCATTAACTTTTGTGATTACACATGCCACTGCGAGTTCATTTTCAAAATGTCGTAGAAGCGTCAACTTGAGCAAATTTGTTTACTTCTCAGTGTTTACAAAAAAAGTACCAGAAAACAAAAAAGAGTTACCGAGTTAATCATAATCATACATTTTTGGGGAAATTTTTTCATATATTTATATTAGCATTATTTTAACGATATTAATGCTCTATTATCTATTATTCAATAACAATTTGACAACAATCCAGTAAATGTGAATTTCATTTTTAACAGGGTAACATTGCTTATCGTTTTGACATTTAGTGGCATGCAAGTGCCAAATTTCCAATCGCATGCAATTTTTGCTGCCACTGGAGCTGCCATTGCGAAAAATGTGAGTGTATTAGTAAAAAAGTGTGAGTGTATTGAGTTTTTCGAACTGGAAGTGGCATGTGTAAATGCTAGGTAAATCAATTTCGCTACTTATAAGGACCCAGAATATATATGCTCTCTAGAGTCATACATCAATATTATAGAAATTACAAATTTTATGAAGGGTCTCAAAAGTAAAAGTCCGATTTTCCGACTTTATTAGTACAAAAGTGCAATTGGTTAAGGCCCAACCCTGCACAACTTATGATTAAAGAAGCCCATACACGACTACAACAAGCACTTGCAATCAAGTGATTATGCCAGCCGATTGACCGTGTATGTGCATTAGGTGTGATTTTTTGCTTTGCTGTAGCGATGTCAAATTGAGTTTGATATTTTGCTGATTGTAATTTTAATAAGTGGAGAAGGCCTTGTATTAAGTGTTAATGTTAGCGCTTTTAACAGATTTATCAGCCTTAAAACGGTTCTCGGTAATTTTTACTTAACTTCCCCCCGCACATTTGTTCGCCATAGTTTAAAACGTTTAGTAGAGAAAGGTAAAGATAATAATATAAACATTCGGAAAGCCTATTAGCCGAAGGTCTTGGTCGATTGATGGTAATTTTCGAAATATTTATGTAATTTAAGGCCTTCTCAAAATGACGTTATATTGCAATGATATAAGAGTTGCCTGACCTGACAACTGTTTGACAAATGTCTTTTAATGAAACTTTCAAATAGCAACCGTTAAAATAAAAAATGTTTTAAACTTTAAAAGACTTAAGCTGTGTAATTAACCAAAAACACTAGGACTAGACATAAGATACCAAAACTGCTAACAATTATGCCAACGACAAAAAACTTGTGGCAAAATTAATGTTTGTTAATTTAAGATGGAATATTATTATAAATTCCCACAATATTTAAAAAATGGTTACGCAGAAACAAATCAAGCAATTTAATAAAAAAAAGAAAGAGCATTTTAATGACATTTTGGCAATTAATAAAATATTTTTAATGGAAGTTAATTATGCCTCAATGACCGAAAGGTAATGGGCGGAAACTAAAAAAAAAACAATAAATTCAATTAGACATTTTTTTGTAAAATACTTTTAAAATTATTAAACAATCAAGTGAGAAAATATGTTAATGATTTCGGTTTGTTTTCATCTTAACGAAACTGCGTTTGAAAATATTGTCATTAAGCTTAAACCCGCTGAGATTTGCTTTTTATCAAACAGCCATATTGTTTAAATCAGACAAATTAAATATTCTAATTATTCTTTTTTATAACTTTCATTTAATTTGTTTTTTTTTTTCCAATAAAACAGCAGGATATAGTAATTTTAACAGTTACCGTTTAAATTATAGATAAAAGCTCTTTGTTAAAAGCTTTATTAGATTTTGGAATGTCGAATTTGAAAGTATTATTGGGTAATGCATGTTGGAATGTTCTATTGATTTCAACTGCAACTTTATTGTCATATCAAAATTCATTTACTTTTTGTTTTTAGAGCCTTAATTCCTGAGATGTTTAAATTTTAACAATTCTACAAATCTTTTTTGATTTTTAGAGAAAAATAATGGCAAAATATTATAAAAAATTAGTCGAAAATTAATAGTTTATTTGTTTAGTCGATTTTCTTCTTAACTTCTTAATAAAGTTTTTTTTAGTAGATTTTCAAAATCGTACTAAAAAAAGAAACAATATTGTTTTAATGTTTTCTCTTTAAAGCCCTTGGGGCATGGCCCCTTGCTTATATAGAGTCCAAACTGTAATCATAAACTAATCGAGTTATTCAACTTGAATAGGAAATATGTATTTAGAATATCTGGTAATTTTTCGTTTTCCACTGACAGAAAGTCAATAAAAAAATAACTTTTTGCTCTCGATATTTCCAACAATCATGTTCAAACGTCTTGGGCTTTTATTGGCTCGGGAGTATAATCTGACTCCCCAAGAACATTGGTGCAGAGAATATTTATACTAGCTTTAACAAGTCTTAAAAGAGACAGATCTCTTATTGATTGATAAAGTCATACTTAGTACTGCCGAAACTTAACGAATCCTAAGGGCCAACCAAATACGACGTTTGATATTGATCGAAATTTTTATTTAATTAGCCCCATGGACTAAGCAGCCTGGCGAAAACGTGGTGACTGTTGTTTATACTCAAATGTCGGCAAGTGAGATTTATGTTCGTAGATTAAAAAAGTTCGGCTTGGTTTGTCTCAGTGATAAAGAAAATCGCAAAAGATTCACATGGCATATAATTAATTTGAAAGTTTTAAACAAGTTTAAAATTATAAAACTTTTAGATACTTAAGAGGTTATCCCTAATGTTAATCAGAGGATCAGAGAAATCAATACACTTATAAGCAAGTAAGAAACCAAAGTCAGTCAAGCCTGACCATATGATAACATAGAATTTAGTGACAAATTGCCGATAGTGTACCGTATTTGGGACCCATGGGCAATAATGGATATGCCAAAACAAAGCTCTTTTTGCCGATCATTATCTAAAATCTACATCCATATGAGATTTTTTCATCTTACAGCGATTTTGGAGAAGGGGTTAATATGAGACCTTTGGTCAGTTCTGGACCTATCAACACAAAATTGAGACACGTCAAAGTTACTGTCGCCTATTTTTATGTGAATACTAATTTTTAAGAAAGATATCACATTTAAAACTCTTTTTTTTGTGGTAGTTTTTTTATGGGAGCTATGGGCACATATGAACTGATTCCAATAAAATTTGGGAAGATGATTTATATTGCAATAAATTAAGGACCATATTTAATCTGAATACAAACATATTTAGATGGTTTATGATCACAAGGACTCTATTCCAAAAAAAAAACTTGTATGTGGATTGTAGGTGAAATCATTGACAGATTGCTATCAGTTTCAATAGGCTCAGTCCTTGTGACAATTTAAAACTATCTACCCAATTGCGCCAAATTATCTTCGAAATAACCAGCCAGCCAGACGTATGGACATCGTAAGAATGCATCAAAAAGTTATTTTTAGTCGATCTGTATACTAAAAGGTGAGTCTATGACAAATAAATAAAGGTGCTACAAAACGAATAATACCCTCTCCACTACTGTTGTGTGCTGTGTTTAATTCAGAGCTCATTCTTCGGATAAAAATAATGGCCGTTTTCTCATTACGCGAACATGTTTTTTCCAACGAAAAACTGCACACCTTTGTTTAAGCTTAAGGCTGTTTACACTATTATACTTTGTATTAATACATGTCAAAAACTCAAGTAAATAAGTCTGATAGCGTGAAGGCATGTGTAATAAAAATTACAAGTATTGTGAAAAAAGTTTGACATCCCATACGACTTCATCGTTTTTTGAAAAATTTTTAAACAATAATACTTTTCATTGAATCAGGGTTGCATTTTATTTCATGTGTGAGTGTTTATACTTTGTGTGATGGTGTGAACACAAACTGTCATGTTAAATTGGATTTTTTGACAGTCGCAACAAAACTCATTAGATTTCCATCGCACAAAGTATTATGGAATACGTAAGACTTGTGAGATAATGTAAACTAGCTTTAACCAGCACTCATCTGCCAGTTAATTATTTTCCTTTTGTTTGCCGTACAGATAAATTCTATCAGCCTACCCTACTTTTACATAAGTATATTTTGAGAGGTGCTGCCAACTGAAAACAATGTTTTTTGTCGGTATATTGAGAAACCCAAAATCGTTAACGGACAGTTTATCTATCTAATAAATTTATGTTGGCATTGAGTAACAGACAGTTTGTCGATACATTGAGAAAATGTCCACACCCAAAAAAATATCTTAAGAAAATTTTTAACAACACAGTTTGTTAAAAATATTATTTTTGTTCAACAAACTTTTTTGTTGAATCAATGAAAATATTTATCAAATATACACTTTGCAAAATAGAACTCAAGAAAATATATTTAATAATGCAATATTAAAATATTTCTTGATAGTCAATAAAACAAATATTTGAATCAACGTTGAAACAGTATTTTTACAACTCTTGTCCATTTTATAATAGGTAATAATTCTCATTCGCTTAACAATTTTATTTGGTTAAACATCTTTAGTTTTGCCAAAGTCTTTAGAAAAAGGTTTCCTGATAATCTGGCCTAAGCAACCAGCGAAATGTGCATGGGAACGAGCTTATCCCCCAATAATAAATTTTAGTTTATTTATCAAAAAATAAAAATTGGGAATTTAGCACATCATTATTAATAAATAAATAAAGATTCGATAAACATTTTGTTTAACTTATTCAACATTTCCAACAATTTATTTTAACAAATCATTTTGTTGAAAAAAATTATTTTGGGCAACAACTTTTTTTATTGATTCAATAAACTTGGCTGTTGACTAAACATTCAATAACTATACCTACAAACTTTTATAGCAATAATAGAAAAATCGTCATCGCAGAGAAATTCAAAAAAATTTTTTTATCGAATATACGATTTTCGTATTCAAATATGAAAATTATTTTTTTCTGTGCATAAGAAGTATTCGTATTTGAACTGAATACTCAATATAACAAAGAACTTCGAAAAATTACACCGTGTAACATATCGCTCATTTACTAACAGAACGCCATAACTCAAAAAATTCCACTTCGAGATAAAGTTTTTAATTTGCTCTAACCACTTAGAAAAAATAACGACAAATTCTCTTAAAACGGGGAAAGTATAAAAGATATAAAAATGAATTTTATACATCTGGTGATTGCAAATTATTGAAATTTATTATCAAAATGCGTACTTTGTTAAGAAAGTTCATCATGGTCAGTTTAATCGACCCACTGAAGCGGCTATTCAAGCTATTGTGACTAAATTTTGCACCAAATTTACATTGTTGGACATTAAACCACCAACACGCTTACTCCCAGTCTACAACTGACATGATTTGCTGTTATAACATAATGTTATAAAAGGGTTGTTAAAACATTTGCATTAACAACCGTGTTATAACATGAGAAAACCTCTAACATGATGAGTCTATACTTAACACTAACGTCATATTAGTGTTAATGTTAAGCATTTCATGTCAGTTGTAGACTGCATGTTACGTAGAGCGAGTAGCGAAGAAAATATCGCAGCTGTATCGGCCAGTGTTAATGATGACCATCAATTATCGATTCGTCGCCGTTCGCAGCAATTCGGCCTCTGTTACTCAACAACGTGGAAAATTTTGCGGAAGGATTTAGGTGTGAAGCCATTCAAAATACAGCTGGTGCAAGAATTGAAGCCGAACGACCTACCGCAACGTAGAACTTTTGGTGAATGGGCTCTTGAAAAGTTGGCCGAAGATCCACTTTATTATTTCACGTTCGGGACTGGTCAATTGGCCGCCTATATCGTGCGATTTAACGCCTTTAGACTATTTTTTGTGGGGCTATGTTAAAGCTCATGTCTATACAGTGTATAGTATATACACATGCCCGCTTCAATTGACGCATTGGAAGACAACATTGAAGCATTTATTTATGAGATAGCGGCCGAAATGTTGGAAAGAGTATGCCAAAACTGGACTAAGCGGATGGACCATTTGAGGCGCAGTCACGGTCAACATTTGCATGAAATAATCTTCAAACATCAAATTATATGGACCGTACTATCGATTCAAATAAAGATTTCATGAATTTTTCTGAATTTCAAGTGTTTTTTTTTAATCTTTCCTATAGCTCTTAAAAAATCACCCGATACAATTTAAAGAAAAACATAGCGTACAATTTTGAATCTTAAACCCCAAAATTTGATTTGTTGAGTTATGATGTTCTATTAGTAAATGGGCGAAATGTATATTCTTCTAATTTTAAGTTTAAAACAGTTATCATATGGAGGCAAGTTGATATTTGGGTTCTAATGTAGCGTTCGAAGACAAAATAAAAAGAAGTTTTTAGAATTTACCTTATACTGGGGATGCCAGACGATTCCAAAAGTCTTACTCATGTGATATATAATTTTCTTCTAATATAGATATCACTGACGTTTAATTAACCCCGGGACATTTATGGCCTGGTTTACAGTCTGCCGTTTATGTGAGTTAAAACACAGTTTATTCTTAAGTAATACACAATCTTTAAATCTGAGCATTTTTATAACAGTTTGTTGGGTTCCTCTCTATTACATTATATTAAGTCATGGGTTAAATTAAAACTTTACCACATCACTATGAGCCGATTGTTTTTTTTTTAAACTTGTATTTTTTAATAGAAACATTTTACATACTTTGGTTTCAATTTTGTACGTTTTTGTTTTTTAATTTTAAATAACTACCAAAACCACAAAAACATTTCCATTCTTAATAAAACTTATAAATATTTAAAAATGTTATAAACCGTCTGAGTATAAGTTACATTTAATTACTGCTGTCTACGGTTACAAATTTGGGTAAACGCCCTTTTCTTTTAGGTTCAATTAAAAGGTCTTTAAAAAGAATTATTTCAATCCCAAGCTAAAACATTTGACATTGTTTTTTTTTATTAAAACCTAAGAAAAGGATAAAAAACCCCATTGAGGATCAGATTTCCTAAATGACGTTTTTGTTGCATTCTTTCCTAAGTCAGTCGACTCAAGTATTTTTGCAAAAAAAAAAACCCACACACACACACACAAAAGGTTTTAGGGTAATTAACTTTAAAGTCATTATTAAATCGGCGATTTCGTTGCAGTAATAAGACGAATGCGAGTACTTAAGAAAAAATAAAGGAAAGAAGGAATAAAAAAAAGGAAAAAATAACCAGTCATTTATGTTTAAATAACTACTTGTTTATTATATTTTCATACTTTTTATACTTGAATAAGAAAAATATGCTTTTATTTATGTCTTCCAGTAATTTGAGTTGGTAATTTGAGTTTTTTTTTTAATATTTTTTTTTTTGATCAACTTCTTTAAAGAAATTTTTAAATCATGATCAAAAACAACTGTAAGCAGATTTTTGAGCGTAAATTTAAAACTTCTATAAATAGCAGTTTTGTTTATAGTTTGTTAATTTCTAAAGAATATTAAACACTTGAAATACTAACAATATAAGCGCGTTAAGAAATTTGTTTAAAATAAACACTATTTATCATGATTTTTTTCTTAAGTGTTAAAAGTGGTTTGTAGAAAATTTCTTTAGAAATCGTGTTTACCTACCGCAGTGAATGTTGCTAAAAGTAGCTTTTTATTTTGTCTTCTTTATCTATGGAAAAATGAATTGAGCCATCAGCTATTTTTATTAAACCCAAATCCCGCCAAGTTTATAAAAGTTTTAGATTAAAAACAAAGTGATTAATGCTAATTTTTCTAAAATTATATATGCAAATGACTAATACGCCAAAAATTTAATTCTATCGTTGATTTAAATTTTTTTTTAATTCAAACATTTTATTTATGTTAATTTTATAGTTTTAAGATATCTCTTATTGCAAAGTTTTTTGTAAAAATATTGATGAGCTTTTGTTAAAACATCTTGTTAAACCATTCTACTAATAATTTTGTCGGCTTTTGTCGCAGCGAGTTGGCAACACTGCTTCTAACTAGTCGTTTACATAAATATTTAAGCTAATCTATATACATTAGAGCGACTCACCAAAAAAAGTGCTCGATGTACCCTCATAAAAATAAACCTTGGACTTTTTTAAGATGACATTTTAAATATTTCGGCTCCAGCTTTGACCTCTCGTGAGCTGGACCAGTTTGAAAAAGGGTATATTTTTGTATGTTTTGTTAATTTGTGAATCTATTCCCTTACCAACATATACAAATTGGGTATCGTAAGAACCAACTGTATATACAATTTGTCCAACGACGATCATCTATGTCCTTTTTTTTAAGGATTTTCTGTAAAAATAACGGTTTTTGAATTTTTTGTTCGGGGTTGTTTGTAACAAAAGTGCCAAGTTAACATATTTTATTCTTTAGTCGATTTAATTAAATACGTGTCTCAGCTTTTTTTGAAATTCGTGCTAGTTCGCGTTTTGACAAAAATGCAATGGGATGGTAACCCTTCGTGGTAACCCTTCGTTTTATATATATATTGCCTATGGGTATCAAATTTTATCTTTTGACAAGTATATCATCTTTGTATGTAAATAGTTTAGATTTTTGCAAATTACATGCATTTTGCACGATGTTCTGGAATATATATAAATGCAATTTTGTAGTAACTCTAATATGATGGCGGATTTAGTTTCTAGATCATGTATGGATGAAACTAGGACTAAAGAAAGAAAAAACGACTTGAATTTTTTTTATTTGCGAAAAAAAATATGCCGCCAAAAAGTCGTGGATAATTTCTTTTTTTCTTTCTTTAGTCCCATTTTCATTCATACATGGTCTAGAAACTAAATTTGCTATCATATAAGCGTTACTACAAAATTGCAATTATATATATTCCAGAGCACCGTGTAAAATGCATCTAATTTGCAAAAACCTAAATTATTTACATACAAAGATGATGTACTTGGCAAAAGAAAAAATTTGATACCCATATTGCCCTATATAAAACGAAGGGTTACCACCCCATTGCATTTTTGTCAAAACGCGAACTAGCACGAATTTCAAAAAAAGCTGCGACACGTATTTAATTAAATCGACTAAATAATAAAACATGTTAATTTGGCACTTATATTACAAACAACCCCGAACAAAAAAATCAAAAACCGTTATTTTTACAGATAATCCGTAAGAAAAAAGAACATGGATGATCGTCCTTGGACAAATTGTATAT
This sequence comes from Pollenia angustigena, assembly GCA_930367215.1. Lineage (NCBI taxonomy): Eukaryota > Metazoa > Arthropoda > Insecta > Diptera > Polleniidae > Pollenia > Pollenia angustigena. The sequence goes on from OV884058.1 coordinate 49,680,147, forward strand.
ACAGTTGGACGCGCCTTAAAAAAACCTTTCTTACGATACCCAATTTGTATATGTTGGTAAGGGAACAGATTCACAAATTAACAAAACATAAAAAATATACCCTTTTTCAAACTGGTCCAGCTCACGAGAGGTCAAAGCTGGAGCCGAAATATTTAAAATGTCATCTTAAAAAAGTCCAAGGTTCATTTTTAGGAGGGTACATCGAGCACGAATTTTGCTTCCATACAACTTGAGTCGCTCTAATATACATTAGTGTGTCCCAAAAAAAATTTGTTGGGGCTCAAGCAAAATTCAAAAGTTTTTTCAGTTTTTTCGGAAGATGTTTAGAGGTCGCTCAAGTCGAAATTTAGCCAAAAATCGGTTTTGCCGGTCGTTTTTTGAGTTTTCTTCATAACTTTGACAAAACCACAATTTTCTTCACTTTTAAGGAAACAATTTATAAGAAAAGTGTCCAAGCTTTAGTTTTGTGTGCATTCACTATAAGTTTTTGTAATGAATTTGCACATTTAGGTACCCTACATTACAATTTTTCGTAATTTTTCCATAAATTTTATGAAAACCGCTTTATAAGTTTTAAAATTTTCATGGAAATAAAAAATATTGACAACGCACTTTGAAAGATCAAATCTTTTTAAATAATTGAGAAACAAATATTTTTAAATTTGCTCTTACCGTTCCTGAGTTATACCGGTTACTCATACCCAACAAACAAATTAAAATCCAATTATTTATTTTTTTTTTTTTTTTGTTTTGCTTAAAAATCCTTTATTGGGGTTCTGAAAATCTGTTTCAGAAGTTGTTTTCTTGAAATTTTTGTAGTAGGAACTTCTGAGACCCTCCAAATTGAAATAAGATAGCAGCAGGGCAAGTGGTACCCCCATAGGATGCCATTGTTAAATACCGCATATCTAAAGAACTGTTATAGTGAGAATGTGTAAACTACACTTTGAAAATAAAAATTAAGGGGTAGGCGCAAGGGGATCAATACCCCCTAAAGTATGCAAACATTTAATATCGCGGAACTGAAGAACTTGTATTAAAAAACTCCCGTGATAAAACTGAAACGGAAACATTAATGTTTATTTATTTAAATTAAAATATAAGAAAAAAATACAAATGAATCATGTGACAAAGCTGATTATTACACATGTTTAATAATGAACAAATAAGTTAGCGAAACAAACTATTTCTTTTTCAAGTTCAAGAAATTGCAAAAAAAAAACTGCCATAAAATATTAGAAAAAAAAAACTTTTTATATTTCCTGGAAAACCTTCAAATTAAAACTTAAATAACAAACAATCATAATGAGACTGTGATAAAACAAACATTAGTTATTGAATATACTAAATAGCCCAGCAAACAATAACTGAGTACAAATATGCGCAAAAAAGGTGAAAAAGCTATTATGCACTTGTACCGAAGTTTGTGACATTCGAGTATACCGATCGACTTGGAATCACTTTTTAAAGTAATCTAGCGATGTCCGTTAATTTGTATGTCCTCTTGCTGCATTTCTATGAACTATGGGCAAGAGATGTATGGGGTTTCTTAGAAACAGGATTTGGATACGCTAGACTCCCTAGTTTTATGAGGGTTGGAAAAATATTTTGGCCAAGAATTACGGAGTAGGAGGAAGGGATGGGGACGCTCATCGAGCTCAAAGTTGCCCCAAAAAGGAACAAAATTAACAAAAAAAAAACAATATAACCGCCACACAGTCACTCCTAGAGGGCTCAAATGTATGAGCGACAACCACCCTTATTTTTTTCTACTAGATATATTTTTCTTACCCTTTATTACGATTCCTTAAGGGAGCTCCCAAAAATCACAATTCGCTACGGGAGCTCCAAAAAAAGTTTCAAATATTATGAAACTGTAAAAAATTGGCCCCAGAGCTCCTAAGATGCCACCTAACGGCTAAAACGTATGACCGACCTCATTTTTATTTTTAACATTTGTTTCTAACATACCTATCCGCTATATCAATTCATTAAGGGGGCTCCCATACAAAATAGTCAGTACATACCAGAAATAGATTGAATGAAAATTCCCATAGCTGCCTAGGAGTGTCCCTAGTTGGGGGGATTAAAGGTTCGATCTCCATCAATTTGCTGTCCTAAGCATTTTCTTAAACATAATTGCTCCTTATCTCCTTATAAGATTTTTAAATAGGCCCCTGCAACGCCTATAATGCTTTCATCCCCAACATATGTTTCTAACAAACTTACAGGACCTAAATTGATTTTTATATAAATTTTTCAATCAATTCAGATTCTGAAGATGAACTGTCTGTTCGAAACATATTGATTTTAATAGAAACGGATTAAAAAAGAGGCAATACAAAGGAAAAAACTCAATAAACAACATTTTTTTTTAAGAATTTTAATGTTATAGAAGATCGACTTGAAGAAAATTCTCTCAAAACAAAAAATTACACCACAAAGTCTTACTAACACAATCATAGAGTTAGGTTTTTTTTAAATAAAAAATGCATGTAAGCAAATTTTTAAAAAATGCCCCAACCTCTTCTTGTAGTCCCATTTTTGAAATATTCATAGCCTATGTGTCTATCCAAATAGGGATCTATCTATGTTTTAAATTTCAATCGCATATTTTTTGGAGATGCAGAAAGTGCCCCCTATCTTACTTCGTGGTGATATTTTTTAAAAACTGTATAGTTAATGTGTCCATATAAGTAGGAATCTATCTACCTTTTAAACTTCATTAAACTCTGTTGGGCAGTTTCGGAGAGGCAGATATTGCCCTGTAACTTCCCTCGTGGTCCTAGTTTTGAAAAATGTATACTCCTTATACGAGATTTTAGAAGAATATAGTTCATTTTAAAGGACATAAAACTATTTTGCTTTTAAAAAATATCACGTATTTTTACCGTATAACAATGGATATGTCACAGTTAATACTTTTTGGCATATCCGTTGTTCTCAGAAACTACAGCTTATTGGTGTGGTATAGATTCCCCCAAATTTTGGCACTTTTCTTGAGATATTTTTCCACATTCTTGTAGCAAAACTTGTTTCAACTTAGTTTTCGAAGATATGTGGCGTTGAGGAACCTTTTCCTTCAAATACTCCCATAAATTTTCTATTGAGTTCAAGCCCGGGGGAGGAGGCGTTGGCAAATGTTTGGTGTTTTAAAGAATCCACAGTTTTACATCTAAGGCTGTTTGTTTGGGATCGTTGTGGTGTTGGAAGTAAAAACCTCTTGCTTGAAGTCCCATTTTATCAGCACTCACGTAAAGGTTTTCTTTAAGAATTGACAGATACACATGTCTGTTCACCTATAAAAACTAGACTAGAGGCTGACAAACAGCCCCAAACCATAACAAAACCTCATCCATGTTTACTGTCGTCCATTAGACCCAAAAATAGTATATTTGATTTCATCGCTAAATATTACGGATTTTCAAAAGTCAAAACCTTTGGTTATATCGACCCCTTTGCGCGAAATTATCGTATGTTACAAAAACCAAATTCTACACGAGAGCCATTTTTTTACTTTTCTCTGCTATCACTTGCAATACAAAAATAAAAATATTCATTCAATTTTTATAGCAACGAAGTGGAATTCGCGTACAATATTTTGTCAGGCGACGTCTCTTTGAATGTAGAACAAGATTGCATCAAAAACTCAATTTAAAAAAAAATGGCATATGCGATAATTTCGCGCAAATGGGTCGATATGTTGATTAGCAAAGGATAATCGCTTATTTCTATTTATTTCAGAAATTATCCGTTTTTTTCTTGCTACTCGAGCATTAAAGTTGTTTGATCGTAGTACTCTACGAAGTGTTTCGTTGCTAACATTGTTCCAAAGAGTTCCTCTCAGCTTATCATTCACGAATTTCTTTAAGTATTTTCCTTTCATTTCTGGCTGGTAACAATTTTAGACGGCCATGTCGTGCCAAATTTTCAATATTTCCACGTTCTTTTGAACGCTTAACTATATCTTCTACTGTTTGACGACACCTCTCAAACATTTGCGATATAAAAAAAAAACTGTTTAACCTTGGTCATGAAGGTGCAAGATGATTTTCCTCTCGGCAAAACTAAGTTCCTTTCTTTTCGGCATTTTAATTAGATAAATAAGAGCAAAATACCTTGAAAATATTATCTTATTCGAACGAAAATATGATTTAAACGTATAAACGAAACAAGCCCATATAAAATGCAAAAGTTTATAACAATATTTGCAAGGATAAGATGATTTTTTTATAAAGCAAAATCCTTTTGTGAGTATTAATTATAGCGTCAAAATAGTTTTAATATCGGAAAAAGGCTTTGAAATTACAAGTTTTTGTAATTTTATTATCATATTTACGTTGTTACACATATCACCTACGTAATAAAATGCCTATTTTCTCAAATATTTAACAACTTGTACTTTATTTTGAGGAATGTATTTAATCTTTATGCTAAATATTTATGAGACTCTCTGTATATAAAACTTGTGGAAATCATCTTATATTTGACAGATCCCAAATAAATTTCACAACACCTTCTTACACATTGTCGAGATACAATTTGGCCCTTTCTCTGATAAAGAAAGCTGGCATATCATGCGAAATTTGCGGTGATAAGTCCTGAATTGTTTAAAAGCCCCACATAGGTCTCCTTTCAAAAGTCTCTTTCATTTGAATTTATGTCATTTATTTTGTTATCTCGAAAACTTAACCTAACAAAAAAATTTTGTGCTGTCCCATACAAGGTCGACTCTCGAAAACCATTCTACGAGTGTGAATTCAAGTAAATGATATGGACTGATTGGTCTGACTTAACTTTCTGACTTGTTTTAATTATGTGAGAAACATAAACGGAAATGTACTCCACCTGAATCTCATGCCACAGGTATCTTAATGTTTGCATATTTGTTTTTAAATGTGTTAAACAATGTGAAAATATATCACGTGTTTTTTTCTTACTTTATGGAGAGAAATTCATCCATATCTCTACTACAAAAGTATTTTCGCAATATAAACAATTTTTTTTTCAATATCTTTTGTTTTCAGTTTTTGCGCGTTTTTTTCATTAATTTCGCTGACGTGACTTTAGCCTCGCAGACTTAATGGCTGCAAAAATTCTGTTTAGTTATTTTGCTTTTCTAGTTGAAAAAGTTCATAATGAAAAATTTGCTAAAGTGGTTAATTTTTTTATTTTAATAGTTTAACAATTGTTTACACTGTACACTAAAAAACAAAAAAAAAAAAAAAATTACAAAATCAACAATATAAAATGTTTAATAATATTATTGATAGTTGATAAGGTTTGTATGAGTATGATTTAATTGTTTAAACAATTTAATTTTATTTTAGTCATTTGGCAATTTGTTAGAATTGTCATTGGAAGACGGAGGGGAGTTCTAATTTGCCTTGAAACAGTCAGGTGTATCGAATTTAAAATATTCGCTATTTAAAAATAAGTTGATAAGTTGTTTCAATAATTTTATATATGAGTTGAAATATTTTGTTTTCTCAAGAACCCAGAAGCTTTTGGACCAAGTTTATATTAAAAGTAGTCTGGGGACATTTGCTATTGAATTTCGGTGAGATCGATTTAGGAGGAGATGTTATTTGAGCAAAAAAAAAAAACACATTTAACACATTTTTAAATGTTTTTGAAAATTGTTTTTTTTTTGCTTGTTTATAATAAATAAGTTGCATGTAACAGGAAACGAATTTTGGAAGAATCGGACCAACATTATCTTTTACTTTTTTTTTAGGTAAGGTTCCATTGACGCCTCCCTAAAGCTTATGCGAATTTAATAATAAGTTCCCGTTGTGTTTTCATAATTCACTGTCTAGCAGATGTCATATATCACATTCTCTCCTCCTTTGGTGTAGAGATCATCTAAAGGATATTGCACCATTTGGTGTTACATCATCCGGAACAAATCAGGTGCAGTCATACCTGGATTCAAAACTGATAGGGAGGGGTGTCTTCAGTCTTGAGATGGATTCAAAACTGATAGGCCTCCTGAAGTCTTTTTTATTTCTTTGGACCGAAGGCTGACCAGAGTTTCTTATCTGGTACCATGGAAGTCAGTAGCCCCGGTGCCTCGGCACCGACGTAGGCCTCCAGTGGCGTACTCTTTTAGGCACCGACTTAGGCCTCCGGCGGCGTACTCTTTTAGGGAGGGGTGTCTTCAGTCTTGAGATGGATTCAAAACTGATAGGCCTTCTGAAGTCTTTGTTATTTTTTTGGACCGAAGGCTGACCAGAGTTTCTTATCTGGTGCCATGGAAGTCAGTAGCCCCGGTGACTCGGCACCGGCTTAGGCCTCCAGCGGCGTACTCTTTTAGGGAGGGGTGTCTTCAGGGGTGTCTTGAGATAACTTCTGTGGGAGGTATACATTTTGTGAGAAGTTAAAAATGATTGAGGTGGTAATGTTGGTTGTGGTGAAGATCCAAAGTCTAGTGTAGTGTAGGGCTAAAAGACGGGTGGAAGATCCACTTTCTGAAATAATCCTATTGCCAAATTTTAATTTCAATAAGTCGATGGTTGCTATCGCTGTTTAGCACGTAGCGCCGTCCTGGTTAAACCTTGTCTTGCTAGGATCAGTGCTATTAATCTTTTCTAACAAAAGATGATTGATCATGGTGCGGTAACAAACTCCATTGACCGGTACGCGAGCTCTAACGTAATTTTTTTAGAAATAAGGTCCGATGATGCTACCAGCGTGTAAATCGCACCAAGCGGTGTATTTTTTTAGATGTAATGGAGTTTGTAGGTTCTGCTGTGAATTGGTCTTACTTCATATGTGGCAATTTTGCTTGTTAACAAAACCGTGAAGCCAAAAATTAGCTTCATCGCTAAGGCCGAGTTTTTGGAATGTGGATTAAGTTTAAACTTAGTTTTACGTAGTCTAAAACTCCGATTTTTCCGGCGAAATGTGATTTTTTTATTATTTCATTAAAGACCAACATTTTAAGCAAAACTGTTCCGCCAAAATTTTCTATACAAATCTGTTTTCAGTTTTACCAAACCTAGTTTAACTGAGATCTCAAAACCCAGCCTAAGTGCGCCATACAAATCACGTAGTCATTTAAAATACCAGAAATAATGACTGATTTTCAAAGTAATTTTGGATAAGTTTGTAGTCTTGTTCAAAAGTGAATCTATTCATGATGATTTTCCAAAGAGTACTAACCATAAATGTCTATTAGTAGGTGCAGTATGACAGTTCATTTGACAGTTAGCACATTCGTAAGTTCTATTGGGTGTAAAAAAACACCGTTTACTAAATTAAATTAATAAGCGAATTACGTGAAATATTTGCAATAAATAAATTTATTTAATAATTTGTTGTTCATTGTTTCTCCAAAAAATTTATGAACAATTAACAAGATATTCAATGTTGAATAAATACAAATTTAGTCAGTTTAAAAAAATTTATATAATTAAAAGGTTAAAATACATAAATATTAATTTAACAAATTTAATAACTTTAAAAAAAATTAAATGGAAGCAAAATATATTTGTACACACAAAAATTAAACAAGAATAAAGCTATGTTCACACCTATTAAATATTTGACGTCCTACACGTAACCACTAGTTTTAATAAAAAATTATTTGATATTGCAAAACTAGACTTGGCTGGATCAAACATCATTGAACAGTTTCTAAGTTACATTGTACAATTATTTTCTTACATATAAAGTTTAGTTAATCAATAGAAATTGATAAAAATAAAGCTTAAGTTTGATCAATTTACTGGTCACGTTTTTTTTTTTTTGGATTTTTTCGTCAAATGTTTGTTGGGTCTGATCATACCTTAAGAATTAATTAAACCAAAATTGTATAAATATTAAAAACAAAACTAAACATGATTTTTAAGCCCATTTAAAATGCAGAATTACGGGCACAAAGCCATCCCATTCGTTTGAGTACCGGAGTTCCACAACATGGGCTTATGCGTCGTTCCTTTTCATGTATCTGTTTAAAAAGTAGAATCCGTGTAATTGTATGTGACAAGTTTCACAACAATGCATATGCGTCTTAACGCCTGAACGTAGGTTTCAGGGCAAAATAAACCACAAATATTGCTTGGCAAACATGTCAAAATTTTACGTTTGCCCAAATACTTTGTGTCGTTAATAAGGGTGTTTGCTGTTTGGACAAAGCTTTTTTTTTAGAAATACTGTCAAACTTTTTCTTTTGTCAAGTGCTTAATGTAATCAATTCAGCGAAAATTTTCCAGAGTAAAGACGTTGAAGAAGAAGTATTAAAATCATTTTCATTCGTATATTTTAACTTTTTAATCAGCATTGTTCCACAAAAAGTTCTTTTTTTTTACTGTAAAAAATCAAGAATTTTCGTATAATAAAAGCTTAATCATCTATAAATTCTAGTACAATCTCAATTTAACTTTCCATTTTTGCCAAAATTGTTTTTATTTGATTAAAATATTAACACAACAGGTGAGCAGAGCAAGAAAGTTGGCACATAAAACGCATTGCGCTTCAACCACATCAATGCATTAACGCATGGTGTGGACCTTCATCTTTAGCGAGCGTAATATTTTCACACCCCTGCAAATAATTAGACCAGTCCAAACACGCGTGTAAAGAGTAGCCCACAAGGGACTAGGACTAGTCCAAAAGTAACCCAAACGTATGGAAAAAACATGGTCTATTTAACATTACGATGTCCTTGGGGAGGACCATATAACCCACCTTTGGACTACTAAGGAGTAATTTTAAAACTACTCCATGGTGTACACAAGAGGGTTAGTTTTGAAGTCGTTTAAAAACGAAAGCACGTCGTTAAAAAACTAAGACATCCCTGCCGATAACGAGACTAGTCCATACATGCATGTAAAGTGTAGTCCATAAAGGAGTAGGAGTACTCCAAAACTACTCCAAATATAAAGGTAAAAGGTGGTCCATTTAACATTACGATGTCCTAGGAGGGGACCATATAACCCACCGAAGTAGTCCCTTAACCACTCCATGAAGTACTAAAGTGGGTTAGTTTTAAAAGTACTCCATGTTACTACAGTATGGAGTACACTTAAGGGTTAGTTTAAGCATTTTTCTTTTTCGTTTTTTACTAATCGCCTTTTATGGTGTGTACTGTAGTCTATTATTGCTATAATTAAATATATTTACTTGGTATTTTTAATTTTTTTTACCTTTTTCCAAAAATTCCACAAACTTTCACTTTTAAATAAACAATTAATAATGGACACCATCAGGGCTACCAATGTGTAATACTGTAAACTATAGAAAAGTATACATCTTCAGTTGTTGGCAGCACTGCATATTAATTTCTTATAACATGGTCCATACTACATTACATTGGACCATGTTGTAAGTAATCCATTTAAGCCACAATGGACCACGTAGTCCAATATTATCTGTGGGGATGTCGTCTCACTACAAACACTTTTTAACAATGGCATGGTCCATGCTTGCATTACATCGGACCAGTCCATGGAGTTGTCCATTTTATCAAAATGGATCAGTTGGTCCAATATTATTTGCAGGGAAGCTTTGTATACGGTTTTACTACTGTATTTAAACGATGCACATGTACAAAGTACCGAAAAAATGCAACTATGTGTTCTGTTTATTTAAACGTTTTGAAATGTAAGTGATGCAATGCATAATATTAAAATAAATCTGAATTGCTTGCAAATTAAATGTCAAACATCACAAAGCATCAAGTTATACATTATACTTTGTTCTTACCCTGCCTTTACACATGCGAGTAATGGCATGCCACTGTTGTATACATATCATCAAAGAAAATTTGTTCGAAATAGTCGAAGAAGCGTCAACTTGAGCAATTTTGTTTACTTCTCAAATTAAAAAAAAGTACCAGAAAACAAAAAAGAGTTGCCGAGTTAATCATCATTGCAAATTTTTGGGAAAATTTTTTCATTTATTTATATTTATGGCCTGTTCGTAGATAGCGAATGAAGACTTCGTTCGCTTAACTTACATGCAAAACAAAAACAATGTTTTATAATTTGTTTTTGTTTTAAATGTAATTTAAGCGAACGAAGACTTCATTCGCTATCGACGAACAGGCCTTTAACATTATTTTAACGATATTTATGCTCTATTATTAAAAAACTTGCTTTTATTTATGCGCGTTTTTAAAAAATTAATCATAATAATTCTTTGTTAAGTTAAAACTTCAATAACAATTTGACAACAATCCAGTAAATGTGAATTAAATTTTTAACAGGGTAACATTGCTTATCGTTTTGACATTTAGTGGCATGCAAGTGCCAAATTTCCACACGCATGCAATTTTTGCTGCCACTGGAGCTGCCATTGCGAAAAATGTGAGTGTATTAGTAAAAAAGTGTGAGTGTATTGAGTTTTTCGAACTTGCAGTGGCAAGTGTAAATGCTAGGTTATACAAAGCATTTGACGTTTTTTAAGTCAGCCTTTTTGCGTGGTGAATTAGAAATAACAAACTTGTGTGTTAATTTAGCAATTATATTAAATTTTATTCGATTTGATTGATATTGTTATTGCTGCAAATTTATGAAATTGTCGTTAACTTTACTTAATAATTTTAATTTTTTTTTTTTTTCATTATTTTGCTATTTATCGAAATCGATAAGAAATACTTCTAGTACACTAATAAATATTTACACATTAATTTAAATTTGTATAATTTAAAAATTGAAATATGATACTTAAATGTACAGTTTATATGACATTTTATTGAAAGCAAGTGCATTTAGTTCAGTTGCCACTTATGGGTTTTGGTAGTTCAGTAATTTGTTTGTAAAAATCTCTGAAATGACGACATGCATACTCGTTCATAAGTTTAAGATTTTAATAAATAACTTTATTAGGAAAAATTATAATGTGTACAAGCTTTGCCCGGTTCGCAACGCCCAATTTAATAAAGTTAGTAAGTGGTTTTTAACTGTCGGCGTGTATTAATAAAGCCCTTTTTACACTATTCCACAAATCCCAAGATTTTTGCTTTCACAAAATCAAACGATTTTTGCTCTGATTGTCAAGATATTTAATAATATTTTTCATTTGGGGTCTACACTATCACACTTCAAATAAAAAGTATGAAAAATATTTCTTATTTTATTTGTTTGCTTGGCGTGATCTTAACAGATATTCGGCCATGTTCTAGAAATCTCAATCGAGTGAAATTAAAATCAAAGGAAATTTTCAGCTCTATTTTGTATGATCTTTTATGAATTTTAGAGCAATTCCAATAAATATAAGTGGTACTCAAATTATAAAGTATTAGCCAGTCATTTTAGGTAAAAACGGGTTCAACCTCGGAATGAAAAATAATAAGCTGAAAATTGGTATAAACCTTTGTTTTGTCGTTCTAAATGTAGTCTCAAAAGTCACAAATGCTATCGTGTCCGCGTCTTAAGATATTTAAGGTCAAAGGTCATACAAATAACATAAAAGGTTTATACCAATTTACAGCTTATTATCTTTCATTCCGAGGTGAAACCCCTAATATGACTGGGCTATATATACAAAGGAAAAGTTTTTATAAATCTTTAAAACGGGATCGTTTTCAAAATTTGTTCGATTTGAATTTCACTCGAATACGATTTTCAGAACATTGTTGATTAAAAAATTAATAAAAATGAGAAAACGATTATAGTGTAAAAGGACCTTAACAAAGCAATTCCGATCAAATTCCAGTGCTTCTACTATTATCCTTCTCCAGGTATTTAGACATTTATATTATCCTTGTATGGAAGGTTCAACGCTCACTTTTACAGTTCTGTAAATATCTGATCGTACAGTGTGGTGTATTTTGGGTGCTGCCATCTACATGTTGGAAATGTCATTGCTGTCTTGGCGTATGGATTTTTGCGTACTGTTTTTGGCGCTACCTTCTCCAAATGTGAAGCAGCGTTTTGTATTTGGCTAGCTGTTGTTGGTGCTGCGAACTTCGTGTGGGTTTTTCATCATTTGTTGGTGTGATTTATTTTGCTTTTCTTATATAAGAGGTCCACATAAAAATTTAAACATAATTATAACCTATGTGAAGAATAATTTTATGAAAATCTTTTCAGTAGTTTCAACAGAAATATTGACTTGTCTTGTTTAATAAAACCCACAAAATAGAAATAAAAAATGGAGATAAACCCGTCATAGATGGGCTTAAAATAGTCAAATTGCCATTACAACTTCACTACTTAATGTCATCGTCCAGACTTGCAATTTTTGTTGCTGAAATTTTTTTTAATTCTACTTTGAAATTGCACTGGTGTCCAGATTATGAAATTCTAGTATTGCAATTTTTGCATTTTTATATTATTCTTTTTTATTTTCTATATAAATACAAATACACCTACAGCCAACTTCAAGAAAAAATATGTTAGATTTACAAAGTGAGTAGCCCTCCCCAATCTTCTCAACTCTCTCACCAATAAACTCAAGAATTGCTGCAACAGAAATTGCAAGTATGGACGATGACAATGCGTTGTCAAAATCGGATATTCCAATTGCAAAGCATTGACGCCGCGCTATTTGGGTTTGATTCGCACAAATCGTATAAGCATGAGAATTTTTGCCAGATAAAAATAAGCTTGACGGGCTGGGCTGATTTAGGTTTCGTCCAGACTTTGTTGAAGCAATTCTTGAGTTTATTGGTGAGTGGTAGGAGGGTTAATCAGTTTATGTACTCTGCAGTTCTGTTTTATTTTGTTATTTTCACACTTTTCAACTTGAAGTTGCCTGTAGGTGTATCTGTATTTATATATAAAAAATAAAAATAATTTCATAATCAGGGTACTTAGCAATTTCAATTCAGCATTTTTTAAAACTGCAGCAACAAAAGTTGCAAGTCTGGACGATGACTGAAGAGTCTATAGGGAACAAACAAATCCAGAGCCACACAAACAAACGCCTTTTCATTTTTATATCCACATGTACATATGAATGAGCATGTATACATAGATTTAGTAAACCTCAAAAGAACACAATGGGTTTGATTAATAAATAAATTATTGGACAATAATTTTATTAAGAAAGAGAATTAACAGATTTTGCCAATGCAATTGAAACATCGAAAATAGACCTCGTGTGTAACAGATTCCTCAGACCATTTGTTAGATATCAAAATTAAATCTTCTATGTGATAATACAACCTTTGGTTTTGCAATTACCAAAGAAATCGGACACCTTTCTGAAATAAAAACTAGAAGTTTCCAAAGGCACAAGTCGATAGACCCAAGGTTAAGGGTTAAAGCTATTGGTGCACGATATTCGTTCGCCCGTCTCGACCGCGGCTTGAAAAATTGAGATCATTTTTACCTCTTTTTCATCTAATTGACTCTATACTGAACAGATTTATGTAAAAAGACACTCTTTTCCGACCAGTCGTTGTATGAAGACCACCTGATACTTTTTTTTTGCAATTTTAGTTTCATACTGAACCAGGAAAAAAGCAGGACATATTGTTTTTGTTATTTCGTTTGTAGTACATCAAAATTATCACAAAATACCCTTGGAAATTTTTGCATATTTTAAGAGATGTGGTAAAAGAAAATGTTCTGCATACTAAAAAATTCTAAAATCGTCCTTTTAACCTGGGACATATTATCCCAATAAGCATTTGTGATTGTGTTTGTCATTTTGTTTGTAGTACATTAAAATTATCATCAAATACCCTTCAAAGTATACAAATAATATTTACAAAATTTTTACACGTGGTACAACCATAATGCACGATGTTTATTGTGAGTCATATCTTAACGTCAAGGTTTTTGCCCTTCTTAATTTGACATTTCTTTGTTTCAGTGTTTGACAAATTCCGCCATGGAGAGAGAGTTACACAATTATGCAGCGCGTCAAGATTGTTAAAGCCTTTTATGAAAATGGCCGTTCAAATCAAAATAAATTTCGTGCCCTTCGTGATTTTTTTGGCACCGCTTTCATCACAGTGAATTAATAAGGATTAATAAGCAGAGTCGCCGCATTTGGGCAAAGAAGAATCCACGATTGATTGTTCAAAAGTCAATGCATCCACAAAGAGTGACGGCTTATGGACTGGCGGCGTCATCGGGCCGTACGTCTTCGAGGTCGGCGAGATGATAACAGAATTCCTGTGGCTTAAAATTGAGGTTAAGGACCTGAACTATATGTGGTTCCAACAGGATGGTGCCACATTGCCAACGAAATAATGGCTCTTTTGCGCGAGAAATTCAATGGCCGTGTTATCTCACTTCGTATCGGCCGTCACGATCATGTGATTTGACACCGTTGGATTTCTTTGTCAAGCCAAGAACAATTAAAGAGCTAAAGGATGAGAAAATTCGGCCCATTAACGACATCGAACCTCGACTATGCTTCAGAGTCATTGAAAATATGGACCATCGGATAGAGGTATGCCACCGAAGACGTGGCCAGCACTAGGCCGATATTTTCTTTGACACATAATTTTCATATTTCCTTCTACATAATAATAAAAAATATTAAGATAATTCTGAGAAAACTTTTTGTTTTATTTACAATTGACATCGTGCATTTTGGTTGGTCCACCCTTTATAATGATCTTGAAAAGGAGTTTCTTTGCCTTTGAAATCACAACAGGAGCTTTAAAACAGATCAATTAATTGCAACCCTCCTTCTAAAAGACGGGATTTAGTACTGATGGACTCATTTCGGACCTTACCAATAAGAACTATTTCAAATAACAAATTGGTAGAACACTTTTGTGGGAACTTAATTCTGGATCAATTTCCAACACTTTCAATAAGTTTCGTCATCAGTCCAATGTTGCAAAGTATATCGTGTTATCTTTAAAATTTTATTTGCTTAACAAGAAATAAAGTTTTTGTCCTCTATTTCCTAAATCATCCTATTGTGCATTCCATTCCCTGCTAAAAAAAAAAAATATTTTCACCGTCTGATATCTATAGCATATCAATCAGTATTTATAATAAATTTTCTAAATTACTTAATATTACGTTATTTTGAATTAAAGCGATAAAACCATTTCGAAAATTGAACAAAAACAAGCTTTTGTCAACCCAAGTAAATTTTTATTTTCATTATTATTTATTGTTAAAAATTTCAAAAATGTCTTTAATGCGCAGGCGCACCAGTTTTCTGAGCTGTAATTTTCCTTAAATCAAAGAAAAAAAAAAAAAAATGGACTAGAGCTACACGTAGTTATGGCAACCAAAAAAAAAAAAAAAGTTGGAACAAGTTGTTTCGTTTCTGCATTGGATTTTAATTATACAACCTGCAACATTTCAAGTGTAGAGACATAAAACATACAAGTACTTGTGTACACAGCATTTACTTACAACTCAGTTTAGGTGACTGTGTGGATATCGGTGGAACAAATATTCCAACATGTTACAAGTACTTGTGTGTAGAATTTAAAGCGAACGACACCACCAAAATGTCCATCAATCTCGGTTTTGAGTACTACAACGACTCTTAAATGCTACTTCTCTTGTAACGATGCACAGTGGGGGGATTTTATCAATATTTTATTAAAGTTCTAAATTCGGTTATTCTGAATATCTAATGGCCTCGCAGAGTGATTGTGAGTCTTATGAAACTACGACATTCTTAATTTTACTGCAATCGCAATGAGTAATGCTACGGGGTAGATGAACTAAAGTAGTTTCCAAGATTGGGCTTTATATTGGGCCTGTGGTAAATTATAGACCGATCTTAACGAAACTGTGCGGTATGATTTTTAGTCTAATAGAACTTTATATGTGAAAAATGGTAAATTATAAGCCAACCGATCTTTACAAAAAGTATGTAATACAATTTTAAGCAGTATAAAATAATTTGAGCAAAATTTAATGACAATCGGTTTGTTCCACTCCCCAATTTGTATTAATTGTTTTTAAAGAAATTAATAGAAACTTTTTTAGGGAGGTTATTTCACATTTGTGTCTGTAACTCCTTTCCTGCAGAACCGATTGCACTCGATTTCAATCCTAAATTATTTAGAATAACTAGAAACAATTTGCCACTAAAATTGTTCTTTTCTTTTGAGTCTTTCGGAAGCGAGTGTTAATTCAACAGATGTACATGGTTTAATCGACTTAGAATTACTCGAAAGGTGTCCAAATTTGAGGTATCATCGGTCTATGGATATCGCTAGAGGGAGATGATCCGAAGCTTTTCGTAGCGGAAAATTAATGGTTTACACGTAGAGAATATCTGGTTTCATCAGGATGGTGCCAAAAGTTCAAAAATGCCAATATTTCTCGTAGTGAAGGAGTGATTTGGCCACCAAGATCGTGGAATTTGACACCTTTTTTTTGGGGGGTTTTTTGAAATCGAAAGTGTACAGCAATAATTCCACAACAGTTCAAGAGCTTTAAAACAACATTATTGAGCAGATATAAACCTTTGAAAACAGTTTATTGAAAAACGTGATGATCATATTGGAGTTTTTTGACCGACATAAGTTCTCATTTTTATCCGTAACCAATTTGTATAAACTGAGATAAAAATATTTTAAAATTCTAAAAAAACTGGTTTTTATTAAAACTTGTGGAGTCAGCGTCATCTGTATCCATGGGAGGTATAGCTATTGAAGAATCAGACACTCTTGATGTTCTGGGCATGAAAATTCAATGTGATGATTGTTGGAACTAACATGTCTTTCAAGTGTCGAAAGAAGCATTCAAGTGTCTTGGTTTCTTAAAATGGTGCAAGAACTACTTCACTCCGTCTGATCTCTTCACTATTTATACCGCCTATATCCGACCGAAAATGGAATACAGCTCTTATATCTGGGCAGGTGCTTCAAGGTCTATCTTGAAGCTTCTGGATTGGTTGCAAAGGAGTGCGTTGAAGCTCATCAATGACAGTAGGGTATCCAGCTCTATTGACTCTTTGGAGCATCGTCGGAATGTGGGTTGTGTGGCATTGTTCTACGGAAGATGTTCAGCTGAGATGGGCGAACTCATCCCTGAGACGCGGGTGCATGCCCGTAGTACTCGCCTTTCCAGCAGATCACATCCGTTTGTTGTCGACTGTCCAATGCATCGCACAACGCATTACAGGAAAAATTCGTTTATTGGTCGAACTAGCCGTATGTGGAATAGACTCCCGGCAGCAGTCTTCCCAGTCGGCTACAATTTGGAAAAAATCGAATTAAATGTCCACAAACACTACTCCCTCTTTCCTTCTCCCCATAACCTGTTTTCCTAATCCAAACACAATGCATTGCATTAGTAAGGGGCATCCCCTGAGTGTTGGATCAAAGTAAAAAAAAAACTAATAAAACACATGCCTCCATTTTTTGGAAACCCGTATGCACTTTATGGGGTCTTAGATGAAGATTAAAAAAGTTTCGCACAGAATAACGCACTTAGTCTTGGTTCACACTCTGAAAGTTTTTTTTTTTTTGAAAGTCAGAGTTTATTGAACTCAGAATTTGGGTGTGTGTGCAACGGTAGCACTGAATTAAACTTGTCAATAATTTATACGCTAATGTCAGTGCTAGTAAAATTTTATTCACCTCAACAGTGTCAAAATTTTACTTCCATGTGTACCTTGCTACCGCTTTACACACATGCTTTCTGAAAGAAAACTTTCATAGTGTGAGCCCAGACTTAGTACACACTCATTCACCACTTGTGGTGAAGAGTATGCAAAGAAGGTTTTGTAAATTTTTAGTTGACTACCGCTTTTTTTTTAAAATCCCCACTGTGTGGTGTCAAAGTGATACTTGGTTAAACTTTACACAAAATCTTAAGCAGTTGTAATAGTTGTTGTTTTTATTTCTTAGATTACAAAAGTTACTACATATAGTATTTCTAATAACGACGCCATCAAGGCGCTTAAGTTACGCCTACACTAACTGTTCTGCACTATTCCACACTAGACACCATACTAGAGACCCAAATCATATTTAACATATTGTTACTGTTGATAATTTCAATACCCCATCCATTATTCCCCTCTGACCACAACCCTCGTAAGTTTCAATAAAAAATAATTCTTATAAAAATAACTGGCATAAAGTAACTACTTGTGTACATGGCGAAAAAAAATGTTTATGTTTATATTGTAGTTTCTCAATTATAAGAAAAGAAAAAAATTAACATTAAAATTTATTTTATTAATATTTTTTTGCTTAAGCAATATTGTTTAATATAAATATTTATTACAATCATTTAAATAAATTTGCATACCTACATATTTATCAGGAATTCTTTTTAAATTTTTTTTTTATAAATAAAATATTAAATAAATAAATCTTAAGGTTTCTCTTTGATTAAATATTGAAAACAAAATTGTTATTGTTAATTATAATTTATTTTGCAATATCAATAAAAATGTTAAATGTTGCATAAAAGCACAACACAAAATTGAAACAAACCACGTAATTTTGTAAAATTTATTGTAAATGTTTTTTTTTAATGTTTTGTTGCATGGGAAAGAATTTTTTATTTTAAATCGAAAATATCACGTCTAAAAGATTTATTGAGAATTTGCATGTTTAAATTCTTATCGGAATTTAAGATTTTCCCATTAACGTTTCGATTTAAATGATTTACGGCGAATTTTGTTTAATTAAATTTGTAATTAAAAAATGTAAAGTAATTGTTAAGGAATAAATATATTCCAAAAATTAGAAAACCGTTTCTTAAAATACTTAATTGTTACAGAGCGTCTTCAACTGACAATTTTTTGTCATACCAAACGTCAAACTTCATATTGAAAAAACGCTGACAAAAATTTTTTATATAGACTTTGACGTTTGGTGTGACAATAAATTGTCAGGTGAAAACGCTATGTTAGATTGAAAATATTGTCTAGAAAATTTTGATATACCCAGGGTTGCCAGTTTAGCTATTTATTGGCTACATTTGGCCATTTTATATGTAATTTAGGCAAGAAATATTAATTTTTCCAAATTTTTTTAGCTTAATTTCCTTAATTTTGTTAAACAAATACGTTTAAAAAATTTGCATAGTTATTTTTGTTTATATGTTTATCGAGCCCTAACCGTGAAAATAACGTAAACGCCAAAAATCAAATTTTACAGGAGATAAATTTTGTAAGAAATTAGTCGCTTACAATAAAATTGTTCTTGCTATATAATCGTAACGGTACCTTATGTGACCATGACATTTAAGGAGAAAAACGAAAATAGAAAATGATGTCGCTTACGTTTTTTTCGCGGTTAGGGCCCGATATATTTGTTCCTTTTACTCTTAAGAGGAGCATAGGGCTGTAATAGATGTGGAAAATACTTACACAAGCACCTGCCATATGACCTTATCTCATGGAGGATATTTACCACTGGGTGACAAGCAATGCGTTGAACAACCGCCTCCGAGTGTTACAGCAACCAACACATTTGAGCAATTTGAGTGCATAATCCGGCAAGAATATATACTCGGCCCTTGTCTTAGAGCTGATGCTATCTTAACTCTGCTCCTTTTGAAAATCTGATAGCAGTATCTATTGATGAGTATCGGCGCCTAGGAGTGATCGTGCATTAGGAAAAACTCTCCCACAAGTGGTAAAAATCAGCCCTTATGTGGGATTTTTAGGTTCTCCCTACTTCCAACTTTGGGTAGTAAATCACAACCACACAGAAAAAATTCTCCAAAAATGTTCACCAATTAGAGCATTAATCAAAAGTAAAATCAGTTTTAATTAAACGTTTAATCAAGTGAATTAAACGTTAATGATGAAACAGAACTGAGTCTTCAACTTCAGGCAAAAATTTTAAAGCCCATAATTAAAACGTCGGCAGTAACTTCAAATTCTCTCTCATTTCTTTCGTTTTCTTTTGTTCTTATTTTTCTTTGTTTACAAAATCTATGAAATTGAATTAAAGTATGGTAGCATTGTTAAGAGATTAATTGTAATTATGTGAGAGCATTAGAAAAAACGTCCTCAAAATAAATGATGAAACAGAACTGAGTCTTCAACTTCAGGCAAAAATTTTAAAGCCCATAATTAAAACGTCGGTAGTAACTTCAAATTCTCTCTCATTTCTTTCGTTTTCTTTTGTTCTAATTTTTCTTTGTTTACAAAATGTATGAAATTGAATGAAAGTATGGTAGCATTGTTAAGAGAATAAGTGTCTATATGTGAGAGCATTAGAAAAAACGTTCTTAAAATAAAATTGATTTTATTTCTCGACCGCATTCTCTGGCATAGTTTTTTGTCAAACTGTATGAAAAACATCGTTCAGCCCCAGTTCTGTTTCATCATTAATATTGATTTTATTTCTCGACCGCATTCTCTGGCATAATTTTATGTCAAACTGTATGAAAAACATCGTTCAGCCCCAGTTCGGTTTCATCATTTAGTTGATACTAATAATTTGTTTACTAGTTCAAATTTAATTAATGTTTAAATTTGTATCACAAAATTTTTAATTGAAATCAATATTAATTTTTTCTGTGCACCACGTGATGGCAAAGAAAGCATTATAATGGATGCCTTAACCAATAGTCAGTTCGGCGACAACTCACCGTTGGCTCCTGACTGCAGAGGTACCAGATAGGAGGCCTGTTCGGAAGTCTATCACTGCGCTACATCTTATGCTCCTCCTATGCTCCTGCAAATCAGCTAATGCTGATACATGTTTGCTGCACAGTTGGAATATATTTTTTAACACAAATGCGTCATACAGTTTTCTAATGTGTGTTTTAGATTTGTTTGCGCTTCATCTGCTTTTGTTTTGTAATTTTGAAGAGCCGATGACATTTGCGGTGATGACAGTTGATGCTTTTACGTACGCACTGCTCATCAGTTGCAGCGCAGTAATGCATTTTCTAACAGTCCCAAGATCTCTGGTGAGCCGCGATCGCAGCACACATTATTTTACTTCATTTCAGCTTAAGTTTAGGCCCGCCACTTTAAACTAATTTGCGTTTATGGTGGGCGCCAGCTGCCCAGTGAGTTCCAGTCGATGGCTGTTCTGTCAATATAAGCCACTGATTTCCTCTGGGTATAGCATTTCCATTTCCATTCCTATTTATGCTTTCTGGTTTCTGTTGTTAAAATGCCAAAAGATCGTTATTCTCAATTATCTTTGGTCAAAAATTTTGTAGAAGTAAATTTATTTGGAGTTCATTTCCCAGTAAAAACTTCGCCTACAAAATAATGTGTTTAGTAATCAGAAAAACTTAAAAGCACTACTTATAATTCTACTGAAAGAACCAATGAATTTTACAAGGGATGTCCCAAAATGAACGCATTAAAAAGTAAGTCATTATTTTTTTTTACCTACAAACATTCAGAAATAAGTAGCTATAGAAGCAGTTATAGCAGAAATCTACTAAATAATGAGTGAGAGAAGCTATTCATTTTGAAAAAGTAAGCGAAGTTTTAATTGGGTTTGTTTAGTAATATAAAAAAAAATTAAACAAAAAACACTTTCAAGAAAAAAAACAAATGGTAACGCTGCTTTCCAACAATTGCCATTTGTTAGGGTTAATAAATACAATTTTTGCCACTTTTCTAGTGTTGACACTAAAATAATCGGAAGATGTAGAATGGAACACAGTGAGATAGGAACATTTTGTAAAAATGTTGGAAAATATTGATTTTTAGTTCTATGTACCCAGTAAAAACATCGCCTACAAAATAATAGCGGTTTTCACCCTTGACAGTTGAAGAAACTTTATCTGTCTCTCTCCCTCACTCAGCAACTTCATTAATTTACAATACTAACGAAAAAGACACTCACGCTTTGTGGCTTAAAATCGTATTAATTAAAGCAGAGCTGTACACTTAATACAAAGGGTGAAAACCGCTAATGTTTTAAGTAATCAGGAAAAAGTAAAAAAAAACTACTTCCAATTCTACTGAAAACACCAATGATTTTTACAAGGGATGTCCCAAAATTAACGCATTTAAATGAAAGTCATTATTTTTTATCTACATACATCTGAAAAATAAGTAGTTATTTAAGTAATTGAAGTAGTTATATAGAAGAAAGCTACTAAATAATGAGTGAAAGAAGCTATTTATTTTGAAAAAGTAAGCAACGTTTTTACTGGGTATTTCTTATGGGAAAATTTCAACATCTTCGCAAATCAATGGAAGATGTTGGCAAGTGTGAAAAGGTTATTGGCGATTTCTTTTCTGAGAAAAATATGTTACAGTATATACATGTAACAATTTCTAATGTTACCTATAATCACTCAAAGTGTTACATGTTGTGCAATTTCAATAGAACACAATTAGTGCTTTTATTTACAACTATAGCACTTTCATCATTAATATACTTATAAGCGATTTTTAAAGTTATTTTATCGGTTTCTGCACGTTATTACGGTTTGGAAACAAATATTAACATCACTAATGCCTTATAAAAATTAAAACGATTATAATATAAATAGACTTTTTTTGATTTTAATGTGTAAATATTTTTATATTTTGTCTTAAAACTACTTTTTTTATAAAATTATGAGCGATATGAATTATGACAAGAAAAATAAAACATTTGTTGTACATAAAAAGTAGTACCTTAAGTAAAAGTAAGGGTAAAATATGCAACATGTTTTGCTGTATTTTTTTTACAAACGAACGCAAAAATGAAGAACATGTAACATTAATGCAACATTTTTCTCAGAAAAGTAATCGACATATAAGTGTCAATGCATGTTTCAGATTATCAACATCTTCCATTCGTTCCTCCGAAATGTATGCAAGTGTACATGGGTATTAAAGTTTTAAAAGTTATTTTTTAAGTATTTCGTTGTTGCTCTGAGTGGAGAAGCAGCTCGCGCTTTTTGTCATTATTTCTTAAGGACAAACAGGTCGTTCTTTTTTGTCTGCTTTTCGTGCGTTTTGCATTGGTTTGTGGTTCGGCGTCGTATAACTGTACCTAATTACAGTTTTTGCGGTTTCTACATTAACTATATGCAATCGTTTTTAACCTCAATGTTTTAATGTGTTGTCTGGTGAATTACCAAAAATAACTCAACGTGACTGGTGGAGAACCATAAATAACTCAGACGTTTTACTGGTGGAGTACCAAGGAAATAACTCAGGCGTTTACTGTTGGAGATCAAAATACTCTGGAGCGAATTCTAGAAGCTGTCGCCTGGGCCTTCTGGTTGCAGCTCCAAAAATTGTGTGATACCCTGGCATTATAAGTTAAAAAGATCGCCAAAAATATTTAGTTTTAAGCAAAATCAAAGTAAAAAAAAAGTATTTCAATAATTAATATTGTGGTTATGGTTTTTAATCCAAATTTTTTAATATTTTTAATTAGGCTTAAGTTCATCAAATTTAATTTTCATTAAATTATTTTTATGAAGAAAGGAATTTTACAACATGAAAATTAACTAAAATTGTTATTGATAATCTTTCATTCTTGACCGTGGCCGGGGCTCGAACCCTGGTCGGCAGGTTACCATGACATGTTTCGATCGCAGCCATCGGCGACTCGTCGTAAGACGGCAAATCAATCTGAAGAGATCGAGTGCTTGCGATCGAAACATGTCATGGTAACCTTAAAGCTACACGCAGAGAAAAAACATGATTAATGGGTGGTCACTACGACCATTTTTGATCATATTTGCCTAATATGTTTACCCCAATAAATTTATTATAGTCCAAATATAATTAGAAAAAATAATTTTTGTCCTTAACATTTTTTTAATCGCTAAAATAATATTATATGGTGTTTTACACCTAAAAAGTTATTCTTATCTAGCTAAACATATTAAATTATGTGAAATGTTTGCTACTATAATAAATTTATTGTTATGTTATTGTTTATGTAATTTTTCGTCCGCGAGCGTCAGTTTATCGGGTCGCATAAATGAGAACAAAATAATTAAACTGTTTTTCGGGGGAATAAGTTAATAAGTTATTATACGTTCTAAAGTATTATAAAAAGTATTATAAAAATATTACAAAAAGTGTTATTGCATGTCGAAGTAAGGCAACAAAGAATTTTTAAAAAGAAGTAATCAAGGCAAGCATGTATAAAATTTTTAAACACACACTCATGTAGATATATATGTAAATATATAAGTATATATTTAATTTTATGTAATTTTAGATATAATACAAGGAATATGTACATAAATTTATTAATAAATAATACTTTTTTTGAAATAGAATTGTATTTGGTTTTTTTGCGAAAACCATATAACATGTTAAAATAGACATGTTACATGGTGTTAGGAAATATAGAAACATTGTTTTAAAGATCGTATGCATTTTTCTTCTAAACATAATAATATATTTGAGACAATAACAAGCTATTTATATTATGTATATCTGAACATATATTGTTACTTAAGACGTGTTTGACACAATCATAACCACAAACATTAATGATAGTTTGCGATTGTGGTTGCATCAACCATGTTTTTTCTTTGCGTGTATAATTTATACTAGAAATAAAAAAGAAAACAAAAATAATAAAAAAAATTTGCCCCTGTGAATGCCGGGAGTAGTACGTGAATAAAAGTTTGGACCAGGAAAACTACTAATTTATTCCTGTAAAATCCCAATTACTGAAAGATTTTTAGAAATTATCTTTCAGTAATTGGTGTTTGACCAATTAATTCCTTGTTTAGTTGATAAAATATCCCGAATTACACTGCCCTCAACGTATGAGAGCCTCTGCACAAAATTCTTCATTAAATTTAACTTGAAGAAATTTGAATAGATTTTGTTAAATCAAATGAATTAAAAGGAAGTGAAATTGGAGCGCGTGATTCGGTAGAATAAATTTCTAGATTTAAAATTTGTTTTAATTTCACCTTAAAATTTTGTTAAGTGTATATGCATGGTAATAAAATAATGTGGCATATAGGCCCAATAGAGCATGCAACGCATAGCCAATGTTTATTTAAACATTCTTTACAAAGCGGCAACATAAAAAATGCACATAATTTCGTATGCAACATGCCACATTTGTGATTGAGAGCGAAAAAATAAAAACCACTTGTAGTTTGCTTTTTTGTTGTTGTTATTGTTGTTTCGGCATAAATATACTTGTAAAACACAGGAAAATAGGTCATGGTGCAAGTGTTTGCTTAGGTGAACATTTTTTTATTTTCCCAGCGACTGCAACAAACGTATGTTGAAGCGACAACGTCCGCGGTAGCCACAACATGCCACAAATTCAAACAGCTGTAATGTAAACTGAATTTCAAAAAAAAAACCAACAGAATTGATGAAAAGTGTAATTAAAATATTGACAAATACATAAGAGTATGAGTACTTTGGCGGCATTTCTGTTTACAAAAAAATCGCTCTAATTGTCTGTCTGATTTGTGTGAGTTACGCTGAGAAAAATTCGTGATTAGAGTTGCGGATTTGATGAACGCGTGCCTAAGGCCAATATTTTAGTTTTAATTTCTACGATTTGTAAATGAAAACTAATTTTTTTTTTCTTAATTTTGTTAAATGAAAAATATAAATAATTTGTTATTTAAAATTATCATAAAAACAAGAAAACAAAAGTTGTTAAAAAATTCTTTCAGCTGTTAAACGGCAGCGTATATGGGCGTTAAGATACCAAACAATTTGGGCGTTTTATTTTTATATTTGTTTCTACCAAATTTTTAGTTTATTTTGATTAATAAATTTTTCTCTTTGTTTAGACTGGCGACTTAACTCCGGGCTACAGTCAGTCAGTCATCTTAACGCAATAACATTTGAAAAGAACCACCAAATTTTTTTTGCAAATTATTAAATTAAAAAAAAAAAAAATATTATGAACTATTGAGTGAGTGCGCCAGTCTCACTTAGTATTTATCTTGACACAATCACTTGTTTGTTGAATACACACGTTGCACGTTACATGTGATGCCGTCAGTCGCAACGACTTACTTGTTTTTTTTTTTTTCTATTTATTTGTCTATTTCTCTAGCAGAGTTTCGGTTGGGTAGTGGGTTTTTAATGAAAAATGTTTTCATGTTTTGCTGGCTGGCATTCGGGCAAGTTTTACAATGTTTCTTGGGTAATAATGGGTAGAAATTGCAATTGTATCTGTATCTATAGTAGTTGAGTTTTCAGTTTTAAATAAATGAATGAATGTTTACTTTATTTGTTGTTGTCCAGTTGGCTTGTCGTTGATCGTTGATGGGCGTTTAATGTACCTGTTTGCCTTGCAGTTCAATGCTCGATTTTTTATGATTTTCTTTTATCATTCGTTGGGTGTAATTAAAAAAAAGACTGAAAAAGTCATATGACCGCATAAAGAAACGGAGAAAATCATAACGGTGACGTCAATTTTGACTTAAGCATGTGTAAGAGGGTGCAAAAGGGGCGATATGGCAGTTTTGAGAATCTTTATATGGCTCTTTTAACTCTATAGTATGTGTTAAATTGTAGAAGGCTTACCAACATTTATTTTTTATTTAGTAAGCACAGATCAGGGAGTGCTACTCCAGAGTAGGCACTCGTTTCGTTGATAATGGTTTTTTTTAATGCTTGGCCTTAAAAAGAGCCATCCAGTGATGATGAAGGAATGCATTTATTTAACTGATATTAGGGTGTGTCCCGTTATCTGAAACCCTCCTCCTTTATCCGGGCTTGGGACCGGTAGGCAAACGCTAGGCGAAAGATTACACGGTGCTAAAATGAATATATGTATAATGATTAAACATATTATCGAACCCCAACCCTCACACTTATAGACTAGGCTACCAAGACGTTTAAAAGCAAAGTGTCACAAATTAAATCGACCCAAAAATTGCTTGATTTATATCCTAAACTTTTTCAAAACGGTCCAGAGTAGAATTATTTATATTTAATTATAAAATTATGTAGGTATATGAGAATTGGCCACCACAGTTCTAGATATTTTTAAATGGGAGCTTGCTTTAACGCGCTCCAAATTCATAGACTTATCCGTTCCATGACTTTTGTAGTTCGACTGCTAGAGGGTCAGAACTTTCTGTAATAATGCGAGATTGTTAATGTTTAGCCGAATACCTCTCCCTCAATGTCAAGAAATACAGATCCTAAGGGAATTAAAAACTATCGAGGCCTAATGAGATATCTAGCTCTAGGCTGAATGACTATCTGACATATTTTTTGGCTTGCTTAAACAGGTTTCTTTCTGCTTCCACGACAACAAACCAAAACGCTTTTTAGGTCTAATTTAAATACAAACCCGCAGAACAATATTTTTAACCATTTGCTAAAGTACCGTTTTCAACCATAGCCTCCATATAAGTTTCTATTTTGAAAAAAAAAAAAATTAGAAGCTATACAAAACATACTATCCGGACATTGAAATTATAGTCTCAAACCTTTGGATCTCTCAAAAACTTAAACATGTACAGCATTCGACACACTCTCAGGAGCTCTTAGGATTCCGATATCTTTAAGGTGCCTTACGCCTGTAATATAAGCTATACAGGAAGGTGCAAATCGAATCCGTGACCTCTACCTGCATCTGACGTCTATTAGATGTTATGACAGCTGTCTCGATCAGACCAAGAGATCTAGTTTTGTAAGATTTTAGTTGTTGTTGTTCTCTGGCTTAAGCAAAAGATCCTTCGGTCAAACTGCTATGGGTTTCCAAGGCATGAGCGCATCAAGCTTTACGAATTTGTTGATGAATGTGCAAGAATAGCTTTCATATTAAACATGGCATGGGTATATGGCGTTATATTTATCTCTCTTATTAAAATATCAATGCAGAAGTTCATAACACGCCTGCCATTTTTGTCGATTTTGCAGATTTTTTTGCCTCTAAAAATTGCCGATTTTTTGATCAGCATCCCATCAAAAACTTTGCCTACAACATAATGTGTTAAGTTATCAGGAAAAAGTAGAAATACTACTTCCAATTCTACTGAAAGAACCAATGAATTCTACAAGGGATGTCCCAAAATGAACGCATTTAAATGAAAGTCATTACTTTTGAGCTACATACATCTGAAAAATAAGTAGTTATAGAACTTTTTATAGTAGTTATATAGAAGAAAGCTACTAAATAATGAGTGAAAGAAGCTATTAATTTTAAAAACGTAAGCGAAGTTTTTACTGGGATCTAAAACACGGTAACTTTTTGTTGAACTTAGTACAACTTATTAATTTTGGGTAACATTAAAATATTTTTTTCATGAAAAAGAGAGAACTATAAATTCTAAATTCATATTCACTTTTAATGAAACAATTTAAATAAAACAAGTTAGAGTGCTATATTCGGCTGTGCCGAATCTTTGATACCCTCCACCGACAGTTCGAATGTTTAAGGAGTAATATCTGTATGATGTTATTATTATCTTAATATGTGACGATTTGTTATAAATTATGGTTTTAGGCGACTAAACTGTTTTCCGTCAGTAGGGTTTATATTGGGCCTAGGGCAAATTATGGACCGATCATCACGAAATTTCACAGCGTAATTTTTAGTTCTTTAAAACTGTAACGTACCAATTTCTGTTATGATAGCATTATTAATTATGGTTTTAGGTGTACTAACTGTTTTCCGGGAGTAGGGTTTCTATGGGGCCTAAGGTAAATTATGTACCGATCTTCACGAAATTTCATGGTATCATTTAGAGTTCTATAAAACTTTGACGAGCCAATATTTGTTATGATTGCATTATTTTTTACGGTTTTAGGCGTACTAAACTGTTTTCCGGTTGTAGGGTTTATATGGGGCTTAGGGTAAATTATGGACGTATCTTTACGAAATTTAATAGCGTGATTTCCAGTCAAATAAAACAAATTTTTGCAAAATCTTATCTCATTCCGTGCCTTGTTCCACCATTTATGTTACTTTTTGTAACAAAATTATAATTTTTTTTTAGGTGGTGGTTCCACATTTTGATTCATACACAGAAAAAATTATTGCCGAATTATTTTCAAACAAACGCTTGTTCGAAAATTTTTTTAATTTCTATAAATTTTTTTACTGATTCAAACAATATTTTTGTTTGATTTTTATTTAACCAACAAAAATGTGGACAACTCTTCAAAAATATAATAAACGCGTTATTGGCGTCAAGTTTTCATAATTTTGTATAAAATATTTAACGCTCTTTAAATATTTCATACATTTTTTTTGCATTTTTTTTATTTGATCGTAAGCAACCCTTCTTTATGTGAAATATAAGAACAACAACAAAAAACACACACAGTCTATTTTTGGACGCTTTAAAAAAGTGCAACTATAAGAAAAACAATAGCAGAAACAGCATTATAAGAAACAGAATCCCGTATTCAATTTTTTCAAACTGTTTACTTAAATACATCAAATACAAAAATAGAATGATGACGAAAAACATATCGAGTCGGTCTGCTGCCGTTTTTGGTTACATTTCTTATTTAGCAAAGGAAAGGATACAGCAACAGAGAGTGATAAAGAAAAACATTGTGTTGTGTGTATAAATAAAATTGTTTGATTCTACAAATGTTTTGTTTGAATTGGAAAAATAATTTTTTCTGTGTAGCTCTGGTCC
Organism: Pollenia angustigena; assembly: GCA_930367215.1. NCBI lineage: Eukaryota > Metazoa > Arthropoda > Insecta > Diptera > Polleniidae > Pollenia > Pollenia angustigena. The sequence goes on from OV884058.1 coordinate 49,709,510, forward strand.
TACTGAACCGATTTTGCTGGATTTCAATCCCAAACTGCTTAGGATAACTACAAGCAATTTGGCACCAAGTTTGTTTATTTCTTTTAAATTGTTCGAAAGTGAGCGTGTTTTCAACAGACGGACAGACGGACATGGCTAAATCGACTTAGAATTACTCAAGGACCCAGAATATATATACTTTATGGGGTCTGAGATGAATAATAAAAAAGTTTCACACGGAATGACAAACTTAATATACCCTCTTTACAACTAATATAAAAAGCGCAAATGAGGATATGCAGGTACATCAGATTGCCAATCTTTTGTAAGAATGTCAAGTAAATTTACAAACTTTTTGGCAAAAAAATTCAGATTGTGGAAACATTTTTTAGCCAAGTCAACCTAATAAAACAAAATTTTGATGTACCCTGCAAAATTATTCTTTGAAGGGAATTTTGCATTCTAAAGATTATTTAAAATTTAAAATTGTAAACTATTTTGATGCTGATATTAAAATTTAGGATTTAATAAAAATGTCAAGCTCATATGTTTCTATAATAACAAAAAGTACAAAACTTTAAAACAATTTACCCTAAAGTACAGAATTAACACAAACATAAATAATGATTAATTGTTCTGTTTTGTTATTTTTTTTTGTCTCTAAAAAATGTTTTACTGTATTTAAAATAGGTATTTTTGGTTTGCCGATTTTTTTAAATTAAAGTGCCGATAATACCAATTTTTTTTCTTTTTTTAATATGCCGATTTTTTACCAAAATTATCTGGCTCCCCTGGTTCATACTTGTAGAATTCGTCTCAGTTCACAGACAAAATTCTCGCCAATTATTTATCAATTAAACCATTATCAAAAATAAAATCGTTTTAACTTAAAATTTAATCAAGCTTATTAAACGTTTACTTATACCAACACCATTAATGCAGAAAATATTGTTAATATAAAAAAATATTTAATTGATACTTTTAGGCCCGTTTTCACAACTTACCGATAGCTTAAAGTAGACTTTAAATGGCCATCATTAAAACTTTACTTTAACCTAAAGTGAGCGATAATGTAGATTAAGGTTAATCCTACCTGGTAGGTTAAAGTAAAGTTGTTATAATGGAACACTTTTCATATGGCCTATAAAATCTTACCTTTAACTATCGGTAAGTTGTGAAAACGGGCCTTAATTTGTTTACTGATAGAAATTTAATAAATTTTTTTAATTAATATCACAAACTTTAAAATTAAATTAAATTTTTATTTATTTTCTTTGTAAAAGCAGGACAAGAAAATAATACTTTCACTTTTGGTAGAATTTTAATAAGGCATACTGACCAGCGTTCGAAAATAAACAGTACATTATTTAGCGTTCGGCTCACACACCGAAGAACGATATCTATTTTTTTAGTGTTTGTGTAAACATACACAAACCTTAATACCGTTCGTAACTATTTTCAAGAAAGAACCGAACATTATATAATGTTCGGTTCTTCGTTAAAAAACAGAACAATTGTAGTGATACTGTAGAAAAACATTATATTTTAATGTTCTATAATGTTTTTTTCGTGTGTGTATTTTGTTTTTGTAAAAAATGTTTGGTTTTTTTTATCAGCAAAAAGCGACGAACATTAACGAGCCGAACCGAACACATTGAAGTTCGTGGATTTTCAAAAAAAACCGAACAGAATTTAATGTTCTCATCATTTGTTGAGTATGATGAAAACAGCATTTTTTTTGTGTTCGAAAGATGACAAACAGGGAAACGTTATTTTTTTTAATGAATTTCTACACAAACACTTTTAGCGTTTGTGTTTTCCACAAATCTACCGAACCGAACATTAAAGAACGATATTTAGTGTTTATTTTCGAACACTGATACTGACTGTGCACTGTAAATACGAGTATTAAAATGGGTCAGTTGGCCCGTGATTGAACTCCAAATAAATTCGGAAAACATCACTTGTATATAAAACATATTCTTACCATAACGTTTGGAATTAATAGGGTCATATTTGACCATAACTCTCATAAAGGGTTAATATAACTTATTTTGCAGCACTCTCAACATTCGCCAGTAGTGTAAGGTGTAGTGTAGTTGGCGTTTACGAAATATTTAAAGTTAATTTTGTTAAAATACTTAACAATCTATTGCATAAACAGATTTGAAATTTTTTTACTTAAAACTTGTTTCAATACCACTGTATCTTTATTTATTTGTAGCTTAATTTAGATTTAAACACATCTTGCCCAAAAATATTTGCATGATTTCTTCTGTAATTAAATTTTAAAGTTTATAATCTTTTTATTTATATTTTTTATTTTAGAGATGTTTTGTATCGGATGTCGTTCGATTTAGAGCAGCTTGAACGTGCCAATTGGGAGGCAACATCAGTACAAATCGCTATGTGTCAGTTAAAAGGCCAATCAGAGCAAATGTGCCGTAATTATGTGCGCGTTTTGCAAACTTATGGTGAGAATCTATTGTACGCGTGTGGGACGTATGCCTTCAATCCAAATTGTACATGGCGCCAGGTAAGTCGGGCTTAAAAACAGCCAACATTTATTTTAAGAAAGAAAAAAAAACATACCACCAGAAAACCAACACACAACTTAAGACACAGTAAGACAAGACAATCAAAATAGTTAACAAACCGAAAGACAAAGATTTTGCAATTAACAACTTGTTATTTTTTTTTTTTTTAATATTTTCTTGCATTTTTATGTGTTTCTGCGGTTGTTGGTGCTTTTGGTGCCTTTAAACTTCTAACAATTAATTGTAAATAGAAGTTATTACTTAAATAACAATATATTTAATAATACATTTCAGTTGGTTAATAACAATAATAATAAGTTATAATCATAAATATAAACTAGTACTTGATTATATTGTTTTAGATGGAAAATTTAACAGTCATTGGTAATGACAGTGGTGTGGGAAAGTGTCCCTTTAATCCCAAATCGAATATAACCAGTCTCATGACTAAAGATGACAAAATGTTTATAGGAACTACAACAGATTTTTCGGGCAGTGATGCGGCGATTCTAAAGTCAGATGTGAAGCAAAATGTTGTAAGTTTTTCATTTTCTGAAAATATCAAATTGGCATTAATTTTTTTTAATTAATTCTTTAATTTTAGCCAAATTATAATAAAGTTATTAGAACCAAACAGTATAACAGTGATTGGCTAAATAATCCCCAGTTTGTGGGCAGTTTTGAAGCTGGCGAATTTGTTTATTTTCTATTTCGAGAACCGGCTGTGGAGTATATGAATTATGGCAAGGTAAGTAACAGATTTACATTAAGATTTTCTGAGAATAACTACACCGAAAAGAAAAAACAATCCATCCGAAGCGATATCAAAAGTACGGTATATACGGATTTTCTTGAATCAAGCACAGAAAAATTTATTCGAGTTACGGAATTTCAATATAAAACACTACCATCATGTCCGACATAATTTCTACTTTAAAAATTTGACGTATTTAACTTAATATAAACTAAATGGGAACTTTTGCTTTTTATTTTACTTTTTAAATATGAAAATAATGTATGTTTTTCTTCTCGTTCTGTTGTTGTTGTGTCAACACAAAACAAACAAATCGTTTTTACCTACTTGTGTGGTGTTGCTGGAGTTTCTACAACAGTGTTATCCAAATCTTCATTTTCTGTGCACAATAGTGCTACAAAAACAATAAAAACAACTCACACCGATGCTTGTTCTCTTTTAGTTCCGTTTGATTTCACTTGTTAATTGAGTGTTGATGAGTACACATGTGCGGATGCTTACGGTTTTTTTTCAGCTTTATTGTTTTTTCAGCTTTGATTTTATTTCAATATAAACCAGCAAACAAAATAGTATGATGGAAGACAAAAAATTTTGTTTTGTCATTAAAAATGCTTTTGGTAACATGCAATGCATTTTATGTTACCAAACATTTAAAACAAAGAAAACATTTTCAATTAAAAGGCATTTTGACCTTTTTCACATAGAAATAAATAAATTAAACGAGGAAAAAAAATGTTTATTCTTGAGCAAAAAAACCTTTATATGCAAAAAATTAAAGAATGGGTTCAAACCTGTGTTTTTTCCTACCATTACACTTGCCCCGTCTGTGCAGACACCGACAATTTTGTTTACATCAACAATAGCAAAAAGTTTATCACTTACAACTTCCATCAAAAGCTTTCCCGTTACATGCCCATGAAAGGTTTCCAATGTCAACATTGATTCAAAAACATTAAAATGTTCATCAATGCATCTTACACAGACAACCAGTTGACAAAGATCATTAATATCTGTACTTTCATCTAAAAATAATATTCATAAAATTCATTACATTTGCAATGCTTAGTTTTGTGTTTGCTGGGCAATGTTATGTTATCCAATACAGACGCATTTCATTTAATGAGAGTTTTGGTTAACTATGTTCTACAACAAACTTTGGTAAGCGCAAGCGTACGAACGAATATAGAATGCAATGCTGAGACTAATAACCCTGCGGGAAATTTGTGTCATTTGGTCCAACAGACTCGTCCTATGTCACATTTTTGGGACTTGCTAAAATTTGGTTTTTGAATTTAATTCTAGGACTTGTTTTATTGAAATAATACTACATTGTATTAAAATAATACTACATTGTAGTAACTGTCACTAAACACGTCCATTGAGAATAGATGTGTGACTGGGCAAATGGCGTCAATTAACCCACTTCAATGACAACCCTAAGTCAAGTGATAGGTCTTATTTATAGAAAATGTTAAAACTAAAACTGGTCTCTACCACCAAAGACCTATCACGGGACTACTTTGTTGTCAGTTTGATTCCCTTTAGGGAAGTTATATGAGATAAAACTGCTCAGTTTGTAATTTTACTTTAAGAGTGGCACCACGATCGAAAAGTTCAATCTTTTTTTAATTGGCTTAAGAATCTTTTTACTTATTTTAAGAAATTCCGGGATTGGTTATCGAAACTACTCCCATTTAAGATTGTTTCAAGTACGTTAAAGTTAAAATTTTTTAGTACGACTCGTACTTAAAGTAAGTACTTAATTTATCTCGAGTGGTTTTCTTTTTGTGTATGTATGTATGAAGGTTGTGTTTTTGGAAGTATAGAACTTCCAAAAGGGATAATTATTAAATAAGCTGTCATAGTAATGAAAAGTATTTGACTTTTTTTTAAATCACCATGCAAAGACTTACACCAGTAACCATGTTCTGTAACTTTAGTGAGAAGATCTCGCATCGAAAAGATGTGAAACAAAATATTCCATTGTTTCTCGAAAAAAGTGTGTCTGTAACTCATGTAGAAAACTATCAAAAGAGAATACGTCGTTACGTTTTTTTTTTTTATTGATAAAGCGGGGAGGTTCCAACCACAGCGACCAGGTAAGGTCTATTGTACCCGCTCCTCTTAGTTGGCCAAAAGAACCTTTGCTTCCCAAAGGAAACCAACCAGGTCTTTTACCGATATAGTACCGATTCGGGACGCACCTATTGTGATATGCCCCAAGTGCCTCCTTCTGGCCCATGCCAGCGCCGGGCAGTCGCATAGTATATGCTTCGTCGACTCGTCCCTGTCTAAACACAGTCTGCATTCCAGATAAGCCACCAACAGTCGCAGATCCCGTCTGCCGAGACCATTCGTCATCCTTGCATTTACGGGAGAGATGAATTCCCTTGCCTGACGCACTCCCGGAATCGACACCCAGTATCCCCTATGTTCCCCCAGAGTCCAATCTCCCATGAGGGACTGGACCCTTGCCCAACTCAACCCAACACACAGAAGGTTTCGGGACCCATCATCCGGGCTTTAGAACCATCCCTGTTAAGCTCATCAGCCCAACTATTAGCCGGGACCCCTGAGTGCCCCGGCACCCAGCACAGCGTCACTCTGTTCATTGTCCCCAGCTCCTGTAACCTTCCCCGGCACTCCGCCACCAACTTCAAGGACATTTTCCAGGAAGAGAGTGCTTTAATGGTCGTTACGTTATAAATGTGATAATATTCCACTCGAAAACGATGTGACATTGCAGACGTTGAGACCGCCATTCACACATACATACGTTAACGTGAGTATATTTGACAGTTCAAAATGAGAACTTTTTCACAAAAATTTTACAGACACACTTTTCTGTAAATTAGGGAGTAATTTTCTTACGTGAGAGCTATTACACGCCAGAAGTGTTACAGACTTACATTTAAGTGAGAAAAACAGTTGGTTGTTTAAATTTATGGCATTTTTGTTTCATTTCTCACGTTTCAATCGAAAAGTTTCTTGACGCGGGAGTTACGGAACATGGGTACAGAACAACGTTTACAAATCGTGGAAATTAACTTCCAAAATTCGCTCTTTTTTTTTGTCAAAATTGTAAAGCACTTTGTCAAGTAATCGTCCATCTAAGCAGCTTATACACAATACTTTGGATCGATTTTGGATCAAATTCATCTAAAGCGAGTACGTTCCATACGTCGCTGTAGACGTGAGTGTGACAGAGGACTCGAAATTATCGAAACTCAGTCTCTGTCCGTTCATTTCTTGGAAAATTTTGAGAAACGATCTTGGCCTACATCCATATAAGATCCAATTGGTGTAAGAAGTTGAATCAGATTTTTATCGTCAAATCATCTTCAGCCTTGAGGCTCATTAGTGACTTACCGGGTATGTAAACAAGCAGCATTGTCGTTTTTGGGGACTCCTTTATATCCTAAAAAAATCACTGTTTAGTGCGGTTTACATGCCAAAGGCGTCATCAGCCCATTTGTCTTTATACCTCTTGTCTTTTCCAATCATTCGGAGGAGAAATTGTTCCAACCAGACGGTGTAACATGTCATACAGCGAGTGAAACTATCACTTTGTGGAGCCAAACCTTAGGTGACCGGATGATCTCAAGAAATTGACCTTTGAATTGGACAACTTGACACCTTTGGACTACTTTTTTAAAAGGGTGTGTCAAATTTCTGATCTATGCTGATAAACTAGCAATGATTGAACATTTAGAAGCAAACATTTGATGCACTATCGACGAAATAAGACCCGATATGGTCGAAGAAGTGTTGAAAAATTTTACCGACAGGATGGCGTTTATAAGACGGTCTTACGAAGACCATATGCCAGAAGTTATTTTTAAATCTTAAGTGCCATGAAATTTGTAAGCTTATGAAGATAAGCCCAAATTTAAGTCATTCCCTTGAATTTCTTTGATTTTTGATTTTGAAAAAAGCATTTTTAAAAATCATCCTTTATATATTAATAAAAACAATGATTTGTAATAGTAAAAACTCTTTTAATCTATGAGCAATTCTTAATACTTATTTAAACAAAATGTCCATTTCTATTACAGGTCATTTATTCCCGTATAGCTCGAGTATGCAAAAACGATGCAGGTGGTGACCAAATCTTAAGAGATAACTGGACATCCTTTTCAAAGGCACGCTTGAATTGTTCTTTACCCGGGCAATATCCATTTTACTTTGATGAAATACAAGGCATGACCTATTCAGATGCTGAAAACGTCCTTTATGCAACGTTCACTACACCAGAGTAAGTATTAACTATTTTAGAAAAAGTTTACATAACAATTATCTTTTACTTATGTCTTTTAATATTTTTAATAACTTTATAGCAACAGCATCCATGGCTCGGCTGTGTGTGCCTATAATCTCTCCTCCATCAATGAAGCTTTCGATGGGCCCTTTAAACATCAAGAACATATTGATAATGTCTGGAGGCCTGTTATTTCAAAACACAGGAGTCAATTTCACTGTCAAATACCTTCAGCAAATACACGTTCTAAACACTTCTTAGAATCCTCAAAATACCAATTAATGGATCGAGCTGTGCAACCATTAACACAAAAACCTCTGTACCACACTAAACTCGAAAGATTTTCCCACATCGCCCTGGATATATTACACACAAAAACCGAAAAAGTCAATGTTTTATTTATCAATACCGACAAGCATATGATTAAGAAATTGTCTTTGAAACACGAAACCGAAACATCGCAGGCTCAAACCTGTCTGGTGGAGGTGTGGAAAACAGAAGATGTTGATATTTTGAAAATGGAATATTTAAAAGTAACCGATTCTTTATATGTTGGATCGGAGGAGTCCTTATCACGCATACCAGCACAACATTGCAATCGTCATGTTAGTAAAACTTCCTGTCTAAATGCCATGGATCCTTATTGTGGTTGGAATGATTTGGTGGAGAAGTGTACAGCCCAATATTTGGGTGAACAAATGACTAAATACTGGCTGCAACCAGAGGAATTAAAGTGTCCGGTATTAACAGCGGCCGTTGATGGAGCCTGGTCTACTTGGTCGGAATGGTTTAAGTGTTCGAAACATGGAGAAAGTGATGGTGATTGCGTTTGCCGTACTAGAGAGTGCAATAATCCTAAGCCACAAAATGGTGGTAAGGATTGTAATGGCATTAACACCGAGGTTAGTAATTGTACAGTTCATGGCGGCTGGACAGAGTGGTCTGCCTGGTCGGCATGTTCTCAAACCTGCGGTATTGCTGTCAAGACCAAAAGACGGTATTGTGGCAATCCAAAACCCGCTTTTGGGGGTCGTACTTGTTTAGGTAGCGAAAGAGCTGAAATGTATTGTAGTAATTTGCCACCCTGTCCAGCTCCAAAGCCGGTAGCAATTGATGGTGGTTGGGGTCCCTGGGGAGAATGGAGTGAGTGCAGTGCCTTTTGTGGTGGAGGCTTTCGCATACGACGACGGGAATGCAATGATCCGGCGCCACAAAATGGCGGTATGGAATGTCCAGGCTGTAATATAGATTACGAAGACTGTAATATGCAATTGTGTCAAGAGGTTAAAAAACTAAGCGGTTGGACTCCTTGGTTGATACAACAGAACAAAACGGATGAAAACGATGGTTCTACGGTTTTGACGGAAAAGCGTTTTCGTTTCGTGTGTCGGGCTAGTACCCCCGATGCTGGATCCATGCATATATCTTTGGCCAAAACAGAAAATCGCATTTGTCGAGATGGCGTTTGCCATCGTCACAATGAAGCTAATGTTTTAGATGAAGCGGAGCATGGTGAATGGGGTCCCTGTAATGTGACTTGTGGTGGAGGCATACAGCATAGGGGAAGTTATGAAGGGAATGGTAAACATCGTGGAAGACATTTCCAGAGTAGAGCTTGTAATATGCATCCTTGTCCCGAACCTCCTGCCAGTTTCAATGAAGTTGTATCCTCACACGAATGGAGTTGTTGGACGGATTGGTCTCCCTGCTCGGTAACATGTGGAGTAGGCTTGAAGAGAAGAACCCGTAAATGTTTGGGAGGTCATGAGAAAATGTGTAATGGTCGATCAATAGATGAAGAAAAATGTGAAATGAAACCCTGCGAAGGTACTACTGAAAGGACTTTTATTAGAAAAAAAAATGACAATCTGTTTGTTTTTAGATTTCATCGGCTGGAGTAGTTGGTCCGAGTGGTCGGATTGCACTAAAGATGGCATACGTTTTAGACATCGCAAATGTCTGGTGGAAGAGCCTAGTGTTACAGAATGTCGGGGTGAAGAATTTGAGAAAACGGCTTGTGTGCCAGGCGAATGTGAAGGTGAGTTTATATTGGTTTTTTTCATGGAAACAATAAACATAAAATTATTTCTATCTTTGCTGGATTTTTCTAGGTACACAAATGGCTTCCACATCCACCTTGATTTCCATTATCGCTATAGTTATTTTACTATACGTTTTGACCATATTCATGACATTTTGGATGACAAGACGACGTTATTCGCCACCGGTCACTCTAATGAAAAATAATACACCATCTCCCGCCACCTACGATTCATATCCCAATCAGTATTCAAGTTTACCTACCAAGGATGTAAGTTTTAATTCGTTCGTTATTGTTTGAGAACTAGAAATTATAATTTAGTTTTTATTGTTTTTAGATTTACGATGTCCGCCCCAAAGTCAAACGACAATCAAGCTTTAATATGTGCTCTTCGCCGACATCGAAAAACTTTAAAACCGGTACTTTAAATCGTAACAATATCGCTCACAATCATACTCCCAAAGTTTTGGCCAAAACGTACAATGACTGTGAGACAGGTACTCTAAAGCGCAACTCCAATGCTTTGAATAACTATAGATCTAATATTGATGATGAAAAGTTTTAGGAAAGAAGAGAGGAAATTTTTATTGAAGTAGAGTCACTTTAAGTTAGGAAATTTTGAAATATCTTAAAAGAGTTATCGATAGTTAAAAGTGAATATTTAAAGAAATTTTGATTATGATAAATTATCTAGATCTTTTAGTTAAAATTTGTATTATTTTCAAGTTTTTTGCTAGGAAAAACTTTATTAAATTATTCAAAATTCAGAAATGTCTTAGGAAAAGAATTCTAAAAAATGTTTATTTTAAGATAAAAATTTCTAACAAAATTTCCCATAACAAACAAAGTTTACAATTCTTTTTAAAGATAACCTTTTTTCGATATTAGTTCTTATTTTTCCAAAACTTCTATCGATTTCTCCAAACTTCCTGTAATTTTAAGTTCCGAAAAATTAAAATATAATTTTAAGCCACTTTAAAAACTACTATTTTAAAGAATGTACCATATACTGTGCCATTGTTTAAGCCAGCCTAATTTAAGACAAGATTTTAAAATCGCTATAGTTTTTTTAATTCAAATCTAACGAACGTTTAAAAAAAAATTCAACGGGAATTTTAAGGCGAATATGTTAAAAATTAAATACTGACTCATATTGAGTTTTTTATAAGTAGGAAATTAAAGAAATAATTTACTTTAAGTTAATTTAATAAATTCTTTAATGTAAATATGCAAAATTTAAAATTAAATAAAAAAGAAGCAAATTTAACAATTATTCTAAATGTATATAAATTAAGACTGATCGTAAAAAAACTACTTGCTGTCATCCTTCTAATAATTTGTTGTTAATTACCACAAGTGCAAAAAAAATTTTAAAAATTTTAAATAAATTTAAAAAAGAAAACTTAAAAATTAGAAATTAATAATTCTTATAAAGTCTTTTAATTATAAGTTGTAAATTATCCATGCGAAAGTTCTTTATTTAGATTAATTTAAGCAAAACTTTTTTATCAAAAAAGTATTTCTAAGAAGATGTTTAATGAACTGGAAACAGCAACAAAAAGAAATAAACAGTGAAATAAATCTAAAAATACTAACATCAGAAAAATTATACAACTTTGTGTTTTTTTTTTTTACTTCATTCCTGAAACTTAATCAAGCATTCAGGCAAAAAAAAAAAAGAATCAAAGGCAATAGGTGTAAGCGAATTTTTTAGTTCCCTACATATTAAGTGAATAAGTGTATAAGTCTGGTTAAGTCATGTGTGATCAAAATGATATCATCTACAATAGTTCCCAGTATATTTCCTTGCAACCAATAACGTGGTTTTCTCTACGGCTGGAGTAGCTTAATCGTCTCCAAGGTATACTTACGGATCCACGAACCTTAAGTGATAAAGTTTTATATTTTACCCTTTCTGGGGGCTTATAATACGGTTATTCTTTATTGTATTTCTCAATAGTAATACAAAGTTAATACGAAAGATAGATACGAAAACATAAATTCGGGTAAGCTATAGGATCATGCGGCTAGTACACGAGCTCAACTCGTCGGACGGGTAAATGTTCGGCGGTAGTTAACTTCGGAAGTCGTGGCGCGCATACTGGCTTGATTATCTTCGGGAATTCAGGAATGATGTCGGATTGGCTGGGTGCTGGATCGGCTTCGGGAACTCACTTACGTCGTTGCTGGTTCGGGCAGGTCAGCTTCGGGCTATGCGGAAATTCTCTAAATACGCACAATATTTCTTAAAACTAATTTCTACGATAATACAAAACCGATTGTATTCTACTGGTACAGCTGATCAGTGTTCCCAGTTTTGGGGATTAATCCCAAAATTGTGGATTTTTTTGTAACTGGGGATAAAAATTTCGTGAAAATCCTCATGGTATTTTTTGGTGAAAAGCACTTTTTCGCTGGGAATTTTTACGGATAATATATTATTATAAATTTCATTTTTGCAATGGCAAGACCGATCCGGTCAAGATGTGGGTAAAAATTTTAGTATTTTTCGCGGTTTAAAACTTTTTCAAGAACTTGTTTAAATAGTTTTAAATATGCTTTTTGTACCAACTAGCGTTACTTTTGTTGAACTAGTCTTTATTGTTAATGTAATGAATACAACCGAAATCAATATTTGCAACAAATTGCAATATAAGTTATTAGAATTAATTTGCAACAAAATGCAATTTAAGTTATTAGAATTAATAAGAATAAATACACACTTTAAAATAATGCAGCTTGCTGTGACAAATTAATTCAATCATCTCAAATGCACTTTTTAAAAAAACAACAAAATTGCACTGGCTGATGAATCAGAAGATTTTGATTCCCTAATTTTTGAAATTATAAATATTGACGCATAATTTTTCTTTTGCGTTTTTCCGTTACCCTTGTTACATACTATACATGTGTTGTACATAGATACGTAGAACTCAAAGAATAAAAAAACATTTGTTTTAATAATATTCCGCAAATGGATTTATTTAAATAAATCGACGTATGCATATTCCTCCATTGACATAATATTATGTATTTTATTTTTAAGAATATGTGGGGATTTATGTGGATAAGAAAAAAGCAATTTTGGGGATTTTTGGGTATGAAAAATCGCAAATTGCGGATAAGGCTTAAAATAAAACTGGGAACCCTGCAGCTGACCGAGGTCACTGTAGAAACAAATGAACTGAATTACTGTAGGAACAGATGAACTGAATCACTGTGAACCAAATGAACTGAATTACTGTAGGAACAAATGAACTGAATCACAGTGGAACAGATGACTTGAATCACTGTAGAAACAGATGAACTGAATCACTGTGGGAACAGGTGAACTGAATCACTGTCGGAACGGATGACCGAAGTCACTGTGAGTATGTATTCAACAAACCCAGGGGTTCGTTATTTTGTAAAAATCAACCGAAATCAGTCGGCTCTTCAATTATAATAATTTCCGAGACTTGTGCGGCAGGTTCTTATCTAATGAGAATCGCCCCGCATGTATCCAAACCTTTGCCATTCATACTTATTTAGAAATGAACTTAATGAGAATTTTAAATAAAATATGTCTTACGCCCGTTTTCACAACTAACCGATAGCTAAAACTAGACTTTAATCGGCCTTATAAAAAGTGTTTGATTATTTAAACTTTAATTTAACCTAAAGGGAGCGATAAAGTAAATTAAGGTTCATCCTACCTGGTAGGTTAAAGTAAAATTGCAATAATGGAACACTTTTATACGCCCGATAAAATCCTACCTTTAGCTATCGGTAAGTTGCGAAAACGGGCCTTAAACAAGTAAATACAACGGTATAAGTATATGTGGTTGTTACAATAGGTGCGTTCAGTGTTGCTTATAATGAAAATCAAGTGATGGTTACAATAGGGCCGTTCAGTGTTACTTATAAATAATATTAGTGTTTATTTTCATATTAAATGGAATAAAATAGGCAACAAATGAATTCATATGAACGGGAAAATATAATCCTGGGGTATTTTATTTCCATGTTACAAACCATTAACATGTTTATGAACTCCACAGCAATAGTTACCAAATTAGAACCCATGTTTGCATAACAGTTTTCCAGGAAGTTCACAAAAAAAAGGAAAACTGTTATTGTTTTACCTTTCTAAAAGTAGTTCAAGTGGATTACAACGCGTTCCACTCAAAAAACGGTCGCCATTCCTTTATTGGCTGACAATCTTGACCTTCTTTCGCGCCGATTCACTCCGAGAAACCAACTGTTTTGACTACTGCTTGGTAACTGTAGTTTTGTGTTGGACCAACGATTCGTCAACGGTTACGAAACGGCAAAAAAACTTGTCCAAATTGCGGTTGAACAACGTCAAACACTTCTGCTATGTTGACACGCAATTGCTTTTGTGGTCAATTTTGAACAAATACGATGCAACAATCTTGCGGAAATATCCGTGAGAGCTTGCACGAGATAACCAAGTGATCATTTAAAATTGACCTATTATGGCTTCCACAATCTCTCGCACTTTCAATCTCCGATTGGCCAGCTCCAGATTTGTTCAATTCTTTCGAGTGTTGAGACCTCAATGGGCATGCAGAACATTTGACATCTTGCGTGCTTGTGCGGCCACAACGAATTTAGAAAACACTTTTATGCCATTGAAATTTTTTGTGCAGAGTTACCCTAGTGTAAACCAAGCTTAACCTTATACAATGTTCACACTTGGGTTTTTAAACGCGTTTAAGCAAAATGTTGAATTAGCTAATCAAAGCCGTTCACATTACATTTGAGATGATTACGATGAAAGTTGATTAAGAAAAAAAAAAAAAACAAAGCAAACAAATTAATATTTCTTTAAAGTATTAAAAATGGATTAAAATAGATGATTTTAAACATATTAATGATGAAATTGTGAAAATTTAAATTTTGTAATTTCCTATGCTAATCCCCGCGAAGCTTGACGCTTGTCTGCAGGAATAAAAACAATAAGAAGAAATCGTGGTCGGTTGCACACGTGAGGGGTACATTCATGGTGGCCGATTCTACATTATACTCATTTTGAGGTATGTATGTTCAGAGGATTATATTTCATTAATGAAATGAGTTAGTATTAATCATGTCAATTTGAACTGATTAGCAAACCACTTCAATGTATGGGTAATAATCTCGATTTTGATGTGATTAAAGCTTATCACGTTTGAGTTGCTTAAACGCGTTTTAGTACGAACAGAGCATTAGTTTGAGTTTTTTACGGAAAGAATAATGCTTAATGAGCACAAGAAATTCACATTTGTCCAGTTTCTCCTAAAATCACGTGGTAGACTGCTATCAAAACACAAACTTAATAACACAGTTTATTATAATGTCAGTTGACTCGACAGATGCCTATTCACAGGAGCAGTGTTGCATTCAATCAGTTACTTAACTTACTTATAGTCGATAATTTAATTGTCGTATGTGGATTCCGATAGTTTCGAGTAAACTGAGTTTGAAGTTTGAAAATTGCTTCAGGAAATACCACATACGACAAACTCAACACTCCATATCTCGAAACCCGTATGAGGAATCGAAAAACCGATTACGCCAAATGAAAGATCAGGTCGGAAAACCTAAACCGAAAAAAATCCACATCAGACAATTAAATTATAAACCGACGATATGTACTAAATGTTTGAATACCCGATAAGTTTCTAAACATTTATGCAGATGTATTGATGTTTATTCGGGCTTGTTTTATTCCTTAAAATTTCAGGTCAAATAATCTTTTTTATATACAAACTATAAGATTATCTGAACATAACTATAATATTATTGTCAATTAATAGCAATTTAGTAAAATTTTAATATTGCTGTTCATGAATCTATTAACGCCTAAGTCTGTGCTCATATGTCTTATTGACAAGATTGCTACTTTATTGGCGAGAGGGACGAGGGGAAAAGAAGCGAATACACAGATGTATGTACTGTCTTTACGTTTTGCTTTCTTATTCGTTGTTTAATTTTGTTTGTGTTTTCAATATCAAATAAAACTAAATTAAAAACATGTCGTCAACATGACATGATTCATTTGAATGCCAATTCATGTTCAAAGAAGAAAACGGAAGAATATTGTCAGTAAGGCATGAGCCGTATGAACTCAGACTAAGAGTTAGTAGCAGTTGACCTTCAAAAATTGCATAAAGTTTATATTTTCTAATATCATAAAACTCATTAACCATATATAGGGTATTCACAAAGTATGCTATTAAGTCATATTGTTATTATATCCTCTACAATAGTTTATGCTGTGTTTATTGTTTTTTTATACTCTTCAAAGAAGTAACTTTTTTCTTGCTTACGTGAGTCAGCCTTAATAACGTTCTGTATAGAATTTACGCACAAAGCGGATATTATTTTAGATTTTTCGCTTTTTCTTGGTATTCTGCCATCAAATAGTTATAATTGTGTTTATTTATATATTTTTTATCAGCTGATCCAATTTTGATAAAGCACAATCATTTTTGAGGGGTTGCTCACATGACATAGCCTTAGAATACCTTGTAAGTCTCCCAATAATTTTATTTAGTGGGAAGCCAAGAGTGTAGACTTAATTTAACCACATGAGGTCTAAGCCCCAAACTGACTATTTTATGCCCCAGATCCTTAGAACGGGCCGGAACCTTTAGAAGTGCACATAAGGCCAGTCATTTGCGCAACCTTTATCCATTCGTAGAGATGGACAAACCTAAAAATGTTAAATGCACTCATACTCAAATTCGTCCACCAAAGTGCTAGAATATCACTTCAGAAGAAGGTAGCTGAGAGCTTAGACATTGTGTAATGCCGAACCACACTGAAAGAAAAATGCTTCATATATTTAATGAATCATTTTCATAAAAAAGTTTTCCTTGGGTAAATGAAAATTTTCATTGTCTAAATGGAATTTCATAGGTTTGATGAAGTATTTTCGTTAAAATCGCTTCATTAGATTTCGTAATTACGTTAAAAATTTTCATTGGATATATGAAAACTTAAGGTTGTCCAAGTTAAACAAAAAATTTTAATTAGGAACTTAAAAAAACAATATACAAACATAACTATATTCATAAATTAATACAAAATTATAGTTTCCTTAAAAAATGTTTAATTGTTATTTAAAAAATGTAAGATTTAATAACTTCATACATCTAATGTTACATGTATGCCATTAAATTTATGAAATCAAAAAATTTTTTTATAAAAGCAACATACATATTTCAATAATTGCCTTCATAAATTTAAATTTTCATTATGACAATAAAAATGTCATTATAGTAATGAAACAAAAACTTTCAATCCACTTTCAATCAACGTTGTTATTGTTATTATGGACAATTTAATCTCATATTTACGGTCTTAATTGAGAAAAAAACATAGTTTTTTTATACAAAAACTACACTGCCCCGGTAGACTAGCTGGTAGTGAGCTAGTCTATCAGCACCGAGGTTACATGTTCGAATCCCACCAGAGACAGAAAAAAAAATAAAAAATAAAATAAAGTAAAATAAAATAAGAAAAAAGAAAAAAAAATAAATAAAAAAAAAAATAAAAAAAAAAAAACTTTTACTTTATTGAAAGTATTCATCCAATGAATAATATTCATGGATCTAATGTAATGTTTCATTAAGTCCTTTTAATGAAACAGGTTTCATTGATCCAACGAAGCGCTGCATAGGTTCCTTTATAATGCAATTTTTCATGGGATTAATGTCAAAATTCGTTAGTATTGCGAAGAAAATTCTTTCAGTGCAGAAGGTAACAGAGAACCACCCTCAGTTAAGAGAAACTTTTGTCTTACTTATGTTATTATAAAGTGAGGAACCAAACATCTTAAAATACTATGAATGTCTTAAATTCGAGCAAAAAAAGTCGCAAGTTATATTTCTAACTGGGTTCGATTACACTGGTCTACAAATTTGGAATAAAATTTACTGCAGAACGAAGCATGTTTTTTAACTTATCTGGGTGCGCTGAATTCGAATTTGGCGTCAATATTGGGCTATCACGTCTTGCGTTTTTTTATCGCATGCTGGCAATACTGTAAAACATTCAATACTGACACTACAATTTCCCAATTATTTATTTGACAAAAGTCCACATTCATTCTAAGTCTTCATAATAGTAGCGTTTAAGCATTTCAAGGAGATCGTGTGTTACTGATTCAAGCTATTTTTGCTTTGTGTGTGTGGTGAATATTTGGTTGAAAAAAGGATATGATGCAATATCAGAATTATTAAAATATGCATATTTACTTTATTTTGGTTTTGCAGTCAGAAACTTGGACAAACCGTGGACACCGTAAATGATTTGAATATTCTTTATTCGCATTTAGATTTTTTTCCAAAATGAAAAAACTAGGTGCAGTGAGCGTCAACAAGGGGAGCGTGCTCACTAAGATTTAATGAAAATTTAAAGAATTTTGGGTATGTTCTATAAATCGAAATGAAGTGGATTTAAAACCGAACAAATTTAAAAAACAAGCTTGTAAATAAAGTTCATAAAAATATTTCTTTTTATTCACTGCATACTTTGAGTACCAATTATACTTACAAGAACGGCTCTTAAAAACAAGAAAAACAACAGTCATTTTGTAAATAATTACAATTAAAATCTCGTTCAAATTCAATTCCACTTCATTTCTATTTGTAGAACATGCCCGAAACGGGAATTTTGAGACAAAAGCGTGCTGGGAGACTATTGCTGGACTCTTATAGGTGAAACCGAACCAAAAAAAACAGACGACGTTCAAATAGCGCCATTCACTTTTGAAAATTCATTGATTTTTAAATAAACTAGTGATTTTTTATGTAAGAAACGAATAAAAACATTTTTTTGTATCTCGAAAGACTGACGTGATAGAGAAAACTCAATTAAATTAATTAAATTCTTTTTTCACCGAGATATTTTTAAAAACTTTTTTGATATCTTACCTCGACTTTAGATGTTTTGTCAAAATGTCACAGATATATTTACAGATCATTGTCAGAAAGAAACCGAATGGTGAGAAAATTACAACTAGGTGGCTATAAGTATTGAAGTTGGCTCACTTTTGCAACGGATGGTGTCAATTTCGGTATGTATTTTTATAACTTACTAGCTGACCCGACAGACGTTGTCCTGTGCAAATGAGGAAAAATGTTTGCGTTCGATTTTTAAAATCCGTTAAAAAGATACGAACATTTGAAAGAAAAATTAGTCAAATCGATGGAGCCGTTTTCTGATTTTAGGTAAATCGAAAAAAGTGGGCGTTAAAGTGGGCGGGGCAAAATTTTCTTTCCGTAAAAACCTAAGTTGGACCGTTGCAATGATTTTAAAGAAAAAAATCGTCCAAATCGGTTAATCCGTTTTCAAGTTATGCGCTTAATAGAAAAAGTGGTCGTTATAGTAGGCGTGGTGCATTTTTCTTTCGATGAAAACGTAAAATAGATTAATACGAACATTTAAAAGAAAAATAAGTCAAATCGATGGAGCCGTTTTCTGATTTTAGGTTATTCGAAAAAAGTGGGCGTAACTATGGGCGGGGCATTTTTTTTAATTCCCTTTGCTTATCCTCGCGAAGTTTTACGCTTGTCTGCAGGAAAGAAACCAGAGTCTCTGGCGGGAATCGAACCCGCAATCCCGGGGTTGATAGACTAGCTCACTACTAGCTAGCCTACCGGGGCACTCTTTTCGTATAAATCTAAGTTGGACCATGGCGATCATTTTAAAGAAAATATCGTCCAAATTATAGCGATGTCATTGGTGGCGCAATATGAAAATTGGATTTTGCCACGCCCCTCCGTCCGCAGACCGAAAATCAAAAATCAGACTTCACAGTGTCACCCACATGAATATTCCTGTTTTTTATATATTGATTTTTCGCTCTGTGTAAAAGTAATTGCATGAAGAAAGTTTGGGGGATGATCCGAAACCTTTTGTGATGAAAAATTTATGGTTTAGAAGTAGATAATGTGTGGTTTTAACAGGATGGTGCCACATACCATACAGCAAGAGAAACAATGTCTATTTTTAAAGAAAAGTTCGAAAATCGCATTATTTCGTGATCGTGATTTGACACCTATAGACTATTTTTTTTGGGAATTTTTAAAATCGAAAGTGTTCAAGAGCTTAAGAACAGCATTATCGAGCAGATCAACCATTGACAACAGTTTGTTGAGAAATTTGATTGAGCATTTTGGTAAGATATTGGTAGCCTGCCAGTAGGGGGGTCCCTTGACCAACATAATTTATCCTTGTAATCGGAACCTATTTGTAATAAAAAGAAATAAAAATATTTTTAATATCTCAAAAATAAATTCTTTTTTTATTAAAATTATAATCATAACTCAATTTTTGGACACCCCCCAGCAAAAACTTTACTTACCTGGTAAGTTAGCAACTAATGTTGGAGAAAATAAACCCTACTTATTTTTCGGCTGAATAACTACTTATTTTTGTTCGAGGTGTCCAAAGAATTCAGTACTTACAAAATACACTTACTAGAAGTCAAAAAATACCTAGTTATTATTTAACTACTAGTAAATTGAATTGTAAGTAGTTACAATAAACTTACCAGAAGCCAAAAAATCACTAGTTAATAGACCTAATAAGTAGTTATTGAATACGTTACCAGTAAGCAAATATTCGGTAGTGAAAATAACAGAAGTAATAAGTAGTTGCTGAGGTCATTACTAGTAAGTACTAATTGAAGTTTTCAAAATAATGACAATTGTAATGACAACTACTTACCAGGTAATATATGAAATAACTACCACCTATTACTAAAAATCAAAAAGTTTTTCCTGGGCCTTTACTATATATACAAAGCCGAAAGTTAATGGACTTTGAAGAATAGAAATCATTTAACAAAAAAAGACAGAATGTGTGAACAAAATTTATCATGACAACGCTTGGTCTTTCTTTGGACATCTTATTTCCAAATTCGTATAATGTTTATTGTAGGGTACGAAAATTGAAAGATCTGTAATTTAACCTTGGCCATAACACATTGATAAAAACTGCAAAAAAAACACAATCATCACTCCACTCTCTAAAACAAAAAACCAAGAACTCTAACATGTATCTATGTACATATGTATGTGTGTATCTGAGAAGTTGTTGTTTTTCATTGTATCTTTTTTTTCAGGCGACCTTGTCAAGGAAAATAAAAATTTCTTAATTGATGTTAGTTGTTGCTGTTCTTGTGTTTTGGTATTCCTCTTTTATGTTTTTTTTTTTTTGTGTTTTGTTTTTTAAATCGAATTTTTTTGCGAGTTTTTTTCTTGGTCTTTCTTTAGGCCAAATTGTGTTTTTATAAGAATTTTTTGAGTGGCAAAAACAAACAAGTTCTAATGAATAAAATAATAAGAAGCAACAAAGCATAAAGAAGTTTAACAAACAATAAATAAAAAGCGACACATTCAGCTAAACATTCACCTGAAGATACAGACAGACCGACACTTTAATATTAAAAAAAAAGGATAAAACAAGCAAATTCTTTTTAAAAGCACCAAACCAAAATGAAGTCCGCAAAAAATTGACAATTTCAATGCGGTAAGTTTTGGAGCGGATGGAGGCATTTGAAGAAGCTTATAGCCCACAACACGCCATATGAGCAGTACTTTGTGTTAAAGATAAGAAAACTTCTTTTTTACTGTTGAATAAAGGCAGCATTTACAATTTGAAGCAGTCATGCTAATATAACGCGTTCCTCGCTAGATTTAGCGAGTTTTAACAATGGAAAGCACGCTGTTATTCATGTTAGCTCGTTTTATAAAAACAAGCGCAAAGTAAAAACGAGTTTTACCCATATTTTCTTACCTTTTTGCACACAAAAATTGTCTTATGGCCATTTTCTCATTAGGCAATTATCTTTTTCCCCAACGAAAAACTGCACATTAAAGAAATTTGGTTTTCTCAATGTCTCATTTGCTTCGATTTTATCGCAAAGCTAACCGGCACTCATCTGCCAGTTATTTATTTTCCTTTTATTTGCCGTACAGATAAATTCAATCAGCTGACTCCCAACTTTTACATGTATTTTGAGTAGCGTTGCCAGCTGAAAACAATGTTTTTTGTCGGTATATTGAGAAACCCGAAATCGTTAACGGACAGTTTATCGTTCCAATAAATTTATGTTGACATTAAGTAACAGACAGTTTGTCGATACATTGAGAAAATGGCCATTAATAACTTTAAGTTTTATGAGTGCGAAAAATATAGAAAACATTTATTGTGTTTAAGGTCCACAGTTTAAAAAATTCTGTTTTTAAAAATCCTTTTATTAAGCTTTCTCTCAGGCCTGTTCTGCAAATCACTTTTACTCAAATCACGTGATTTCAAATCACATGTGCCTGCTAAAATCATACGTGCGATATTATAGTATCCGGTTTTTGTGTGTTTTCGTGTGATCTTCAATTGTCGAAAGCACACCGAGAAACACAAAGCGGCATAACTTTCAGAAGACCACAAAATCACGTGATTATCAGAACAGGCCCGTTTATTAAAACTTTTTAAGCATTCCATTTTCAATTACAGAAGTTAAAAGAAATTTCTGTATGATGAAATATTTTAAGGAAAAAAAAAATAAAAAATTAAATGTCACAGTCAATTCAATAATTAGCAATAAATATAGCCCATGGCCCAATTCGTAGGTCTGCGAGCAACTACAACAATCCAAAAATAAAAATAAAACAACACGCATTTTGTTGGTGTAAAAAATGATAAAGGTGTCAAGAACAAAAGCATTTGTTTGTGTAAAAAATGGTGGAAATGTCAGAAACAATTGCACGTAAAAACACAACTCTGGAAAAAATCAGCAGGCGCTTCGATCATACCTACTAATTGGACCATAATATAGCCTTAGAGCCGTGCATAAACAAGATCGGAAAACCGAACGTTTTCTTTCACTTAGCCTTTACGCTGATATGCCATACCTAACCAAGAGCGTCAACGTTGTGTGACGAACAGGCAGTGTTAACTTTCTTGTTTAATAAAACCCAGATAATATAAAAAACGCCGGCCGCTTTTGTTTAGGTACGGCTGTAAGATCAAACGCTTGCTGTAAAACGTTTAATATTCCATTACACTCAGGTCTTGTTTTATGCGGATTAAAATTTATGCGATTTTTAAATTTACGATTTTTTTTAGAATTTCAGCAGATTTTGAAATCTTAGATGTTTTTTTAAGCTTTATTACCGTTTTTAAATTAAACCAAGTTTGCAGCACTGATACAATCGTTATAGTTTGTTATACCCACACCACAATAGTGGAGAGGGTCCCAGCGGTAAATATTGAAAGGACTGCAAGTGGCAGGCCTTTTTGAAGGCCTCTATACTCCTTTCTAAAAGATCCGCTTCGCATGATATCCTGCCTTCAGAAGTATGCCTTCTAGAAGGTATAAACTTCTTTTTAAAAGACCTTCTGAAATATTCAGTACACATTCGCTACTCTCTTCTTTGAGAAGGGAGAAAGGAAGGTGTTCAGTTTTATTTACTTTTTATTTTTTGTGACCTTCCTTACTCCCTTCTTTGGGAAGGGATCGAAGTTGTTTTTAAAGGAAGTGTGGAAGGCCTTGCGCCCAATGACAACCTGTGTAAAAAATAAATAAGTATGGAATGCGGCGAGAAGGGCTTCTGACTGCTTGCGACTGCTAAATAAGGCCTTCTATTTGGCCTATTTACTCATTCTAGTTACCGCTGGGGTATTATGCATTTGTGCTGATGTGTGTAACGCCTTAAAATATTGGTCCTAGACACACCTTAAAGTATACCGATCGTCTTAGAATCACTTTCTGAGTCGAACTAACGATGTCCGTCCGGCTGGCTGGCAGGCTGGCTGGCTGTCCATGTAACCTTGTGCGCAAAGTACAGGTCGCAATTTTGGAGATAATTTGATGAAATTTGGGTCATAGGTTCTCATTGGCACAAGGACTAAGCCTATTGAAAAATCGTAGGACCACGAGGGAAGATAGGGGGAAATTTCTTCCACTCAGAAACTATCAAACCGATTTCAATGAAATTTAAAACATAGATAGAACCATATCTATATAGACACAAAATGTATGCATTTTTTTAGAAATAGGACCACGAGGAGATATAGGGGCAATTTCTGCCTCTCAAACCGATTTTAATGAAATTTAAAAGATAGATAGATCCATATCTATATGGACACATTAGCTATACAGTTTTTCAAAAATAGGACCACAAAGGGAGGTAGGGGGCAATTTCTGCCTCTCACAAACTTTCAAACCGATTTTTATGAAGTTTATAAACATAGATAATTCTATATTTATATGGACACATAAATACTGTGGTGTAGGGTATCATATGGTCGGGCTTGACCAACTATACTTTCTTACTTGTTTTATTTTGAGTTTTTTCTATGTATAGCCGATTCGTATGTATGAGTGTTTGCAAACTTATGACAATATAATAAGTACGCCGAAGGCTGATTTAGGTAAGAATAAAATCAAAAAATTAGAAAAATTTCGATCTAAACTCGTTTTTTCCTGTCTTTTACGGTACAACATTGCAATAACCACATGTACGAGTGTAAAGAAATTTGCATACCGTTTTTACTAATTGAGGTCCCATAATTAAACTTTTACAATATAATAAGGACGCTATAGGCTATTGAAGGTTAAAAAAAAATTACGACTAATGGTGTTTTCTTTTCTGACAATAATGTTCCATATATGCTACCATTCGTGCGGGTTTTTGTTCCATTCTAAAAATATATGCAAAAATGTGAGAAGTTGTCGTTTTCCTTTCTAAACATGTTGCAACAATAAGTGGCAAATTTGTTCCATTTCTTACCCGCAGTTATAACTGAGTGTGAGATAATACCCTTTTTTGCATCTGCGTAAAGTACTTTTTTATGCAAGCAAGTATTTTTTTTATTAAGTTTTTCTTGTGTTTGCGGACAATTTGCGTTATGTTGTGATTTTTAGTTATATTGTGATGGATATAAAAACTTTTTGTTTTTCGTTTGTTTTACTTTTATTATATTTTTTTGTCACAAAATTTTCAACAACAGCTGACATTAATTATTGAAAATCAGTGCTGTTAACGCTTATTGGAACTGTAAAAAACTTTAATGTTGAAAATTGCTACAAACGTGGTGAATATCGCTTTTAGTACAAACTTTGCATTCAATATTTAACACGCTAAATACACATTAGTGTTGAGTGTAAAACGTAGCTATTATCTTGTTCCATTGTAATTTAGAAAAATTTATCACTTTGTAAGGGTTCGTGTAACCTAATAAATATATTACACAACTTTAATGCATCATTATTTTTTAGAAAAGAAAACACCATAAGTTAGAAACATATTGATATAAATTGATAATTTCCAATTTTGCAAATGAAAAAAAAAAAATTTATTTATTTAATTAATTTATTTTTATTTAACCCTTCTGCACTCCTTGGGTCAATTTGACCCAATTTTGGTTTTCAAACGCAAAATTTGTCCCTTCAAATATAAGATATGGACGTGAAACTTCAATTTATCCACTACAGGGACAAAAATTATAAATTTAAATGAAAATAATAAAATTTTAGTTTTTCCTTCCCCCTCCAAAAAACACGATTTACACACATTTAATATCCTTTGGGTCAATATGACCCAACAAGCGATATTGCAAGTTTATTTCCACTTTAAAATTTGTTTTCTATTGAATTGAGTTCATCTTCATTCAGAATCATCGATCAATAATTTTTTCGGTCAAATAATCAATAGAATCGCTGTTAACATTTTATTGTTGGGTCATATTGACCCAAAGGATCATAGGAAGGGCACATATCCAAGGGATGCAGAAGGGTTAAAGATCAATAGATTTCCTATAAGATTTTTTTTGTTTGATGAGTTTTTAGTTCGAAAAAATAATTTAAAAAAATATTATATTGAAAACGGCAACACTTTACCACCCCGTAACTCGACAAATAAATATCATAGAAAAAAAATTATTTCTCCCACATACATTATTTCCGCTTAATGGAGTTTCTAAAAATGCACGACTTTTGACGCAATTAACGGGAACTCAATAAAGCAGTACTCGGTTAATTGAATCGCCGACGCAATTAAAACGAAAATCGCTTAATTGAGCAAAATGTGCAATAAAGCGAAACACCCATGTGTAGATGGAAAATAAAACTCATTTCTTTAATTATTAAGTTCAACATTTTTCATTTTTCGAATTTATTCTATGAGCTAAATTTCAGTTATGTATTTTATAAAGCTTTTTTGTTATAGTTCTATTCCTTCAATTTTTCAGAAATGACTTAATACACTACATATCAGAAAATGCATTACATTCTGCTGGTGTCTAATAATTGTAAATTTTTCTGTACATACAATATACCTCATTGCTGTCCAAAGGAAGGCTAAGGTAAAATGTAAAAAGAAAATACAATATAATAGTCTGGTAGTGTAGTGTACTCTTTTACTTGTTTTGTTTTTGTTTTTATTGAATAAAAAAGTGACACGAATTCTTAATATGTACACTCACAATATTCTGTACGTAAAATTAACTGAAATTGTAATATAAAAAAAATGAAAATTCAATTAAAAACCGGTCTACTTATTTTTCATTTATTTTTAACAAAAAGTTCATTTAATTTTTACTGTCAAAAATTCGACACCATATTCCGTAAAATCAAATAAATATTCAGTTATATTGTAAAATTTTACTGTCAAAAATTCAACACCATATTCAGTAAAAACAATTAAATATTCAGTTATTTTTTCAAATTTTACTGTCAAAAAATTGACCCCATATTCAGTAAAAACAATAAAATATTCAGTTATTTCATTAAATTTTCGTTTACTCCACAAAAGAGCCGAATTTCTAAAAAATACCAGACAGACACCTGTCCGCTTGTTTTTCTTATAAGCGAGAGAGGGAGAATATTATATTACTTACCCTGATACACAAGTTTGTTTTACTTTGGTTGTACTGACCACGTTGTTTACAGAAGAACTCTCAATTATAAGACACCAGCAGCATGACCGATATGGCTTCGCAATTATTTTACTTTTAAAATATGATGTATTTAACTAAATTATATTAACAAATAGAAAATGGATATTGCTTACACAAAACCAGCAATTCATTTTTTATAAATAAGTAAAAATTAATTTTTGGTAGTACAATTATATAAAATAACTGAATATTTAATTGTTTTTACTGAATATGGTGTTGAATTTTTGACAGTAAAATTGTATAAAATAACTGCATATTTATTTGTTTTTACGGAATATGTAGTCAATGTTTTGACAGTTAATTTATATAAGATAACTGAATATTCATCTGTTTTTACGGGATTCGCTGTTGAATTTTTGACATTAAAAATTAAATGAACTTTTCGTTGCTTTAAATTAAATTTTTATTTAATTCAACATAAAAAAGAATTTAACTCAATCAACGGACAATATTAACTGCAACTGAAAATCCGTATTAATATGCACTTAGTTTTTTGAATAACTTTTAGAATCAGTTAAAAATAAATTTGCTTGGAATTTTAAATGTTTATTTATTTAAAATTGACTGAACGGAATATTTCTTAAATAAACTACAGTCCGTTACTGTAATAATATTGTGAGTGTATGTTTTTTTATTTTATAGTGTAAGTTTTGTTAATTTGGTACAATTTTGCCATAAGGACGGTACAATTTAAGAATTGTCAGATCCCAACAGTGATTGACGCCGCTATTCTTAGGGATGCTTCATATAAATTGTATGGGCATGACAATTTTTGACAAATGAAAAACGCCTGTCGCTTTTGTTTAGAAACGGCTGTAAGATCAAAAAACGCTTGTTGTTAAAATTTTTGATATTCCATTAGATATGTGTGCAATAAAACAAAATTCAAAATGATTCTTATCTATAGCAATCCGAAGTATGACATTCAATCAATCGGTTTTATGGCCAGAAGATGAGCCAGACGGCTTGAATGAAAGTATCTTTTTCATTGACGATGATCTGTCTTATTCGAGCATGTTCTAGCAATTGAAATGAGATTTTAAGATTAATTATTTACAAAATAACCGTACATGGTCGGTTTTGAAATTTGCTCAATTTCAAATCCACTTAATTTCAATTTCTTTAGCAATACCATTTTAAAATGGGTTTGTAGCACAAACTGTACTAAATCTTCCACAAAAACAACAAAATCAGTGCTTTTTATTAGCACGTTATTTTACAAAATCATTTCAAACAATTTCTAATTCAGTTTACGAGACTGCATACAGTAGAGTCTAAAATAATGTTATTGAGTTTTGATTTAAAAGTTACGCCTTAGCATATACACTACTTTTTTATAAATACTTAATCTTTTACATTTTGATTGTAACCGTTTTGTAAAAGAATAATGGTACATATTTAATTCAATAAAAAAGAAGAGTATAGTTTCGGGCGGTAGTTTTTAATAATAAAAACAATTATTTGAAGCACTTTTGAAATTGGAATTTTTCATACATTAATTCGCTCCAACGATTTATGTGTTTTATACCCGCCCAACAATAGTGGAGTGGGTATTATGTAACATTTTAAAATAATGTCCATGGACCTACCTTTTAGTGTACCGATGGATTCAGAATCAATTTTTGAATCGATCTAACGATGTCTGTCCGTCCGGCTGGATCGCTGTCCATGTAAACCTTGTGCAATTTTTTTAAATTTTGTACACAAAAAATGGTGAGAATTGGTCCATAGTTTTACATTTCTCTAATAAAAGCTTCTTTCCGGAATAGAGTCTTTGTGCCCATAAACTTTAATCTAGTTTTTTTGCAATCTAACTGATCTTATAATTTTATTGGAATCGATCCATATTTGGCCAAAGCTCCCACACAAATACTTCGGCGTTGCGCTGGAAAGACTTTATCTTCTTACTTGTTTCTTCAGGTAAAACAAACCATAATATAAGTCTGTGTTCATACGGCTCATATCTTATTGACAAGATTGCTACTTTATGGGCGAGAGGGACGAGGGGAAAAGAAACGAGTGCACAGATGCATGTACTGTCTTTACGTTTTGCTTTTTCATTCGTTGTTTAATTTTGTTATTGTTTTCAATATCAAAAAAGCACATATCGTCAACATGACATGAATCTTTTGAACGCCAGCCAACTCATGTTTAAAGGAGAAAAAGGAAGAATCTTGTCAATAAGACATGAGCCGTATGAACACAGACTTACATATAGTCCGAATTTAAAAGTAATCAATTTTTCATTTTGAAACAAATTTTTAAATTTCTTCTTAATTTAAAACACGTAAGCTTTACTTTTAGAAAGTGACAAGTTTTAAGCAAATTTATATACTCTTTAATTTCTAATTCAATCCCCTACAAGAAATGAATGACCGAGTAGTCACATTTTTCTTAACACCAAAATGAAAAATGTGAATCCTCGCTCATTCATTTCTTGTAGGGTCGTTAGGTAAAGCGTTACCGTTGGATATTTTTAAAAAGTACCAAAAAAGGGAATATTTAGGTACAAAAAAGTGGCACCAAAAAAAAAGATTGAAGAAAAAATAAAATCTGGCTTTTTGCGATTTTCAATCGTGCAATTGTCATAAGAAGGCTGATTATCTTAAAACCTAGAACGTATCAGTTAAAAAAAATTTTGCAAAAAAATCCAATCAATTGTAGTGGGGAATGTAAGAAGAGATAAACTCACTGTTTATTGTTGATGTTTTTGTTTAAACTTTGATATTGTTACAAGTAGAACTGTTGCTTATAATTCTTATATGTTTAACAGTTTTATTTGGTTTAATATCTTTAGTTTTTCTAAAATCTTTATGGATGAAGCACAAAGTATACAGAGATGAAAAAAGTGTCGTATGAAAAATGCCTAAATCATTTGCGAGGGCAGCTTTCGAAGAAAGAGAAAGAAAACGTTTTTTGTAAGTGAAGTGACAATGCGTAAAAACAGGCCGCTACTATCTACACAAATTGCATAATCAAAACAAAAAACGCAAAAAGGGCAGCTTTCGAAGAAAACGACAGAAAAAACACAATATTTTCTGTCTCGTGACGCCTCTGTATACTCTGTGGGATGAAGTTTCCTGACGATCTGGCCTAAAGGTGTTATGATACTTGCTATTTTTTGTATTGGATTATTTTAAGATTGACTAAATGAAACAACAAATGCGAGAAAGAACAAGAAATACAATTTGATAAACAAACCCTTTTTTCTAATTGACATTTCTTATGTTTATTTTTTTCTTTGACTAAAACAAAAAATAAATGGTAAAAGCTTGGGCAGATGAAACTATTTTGTTTTTGATAAGTGAAATAAAGCAGGTGTCCTTCATATGGGATTTCAATCATAAATTTTCAATTAAAGAATATACCCCGATTTAGTTCGTAAAATTTTACATTATTTGCATTAAATTGTATATAAAAAAAAATTGCTCGAGATTCCAAAATAAAATGTAAATAAAACAAACAATATTGCCCACGTTTTTTTCCCACAAAAACCTGTAAAAAAAAGTTAAAAACCGCTACTTTCGATCAAAAACTAAAAAAATTGGCAACAGTGCTCACAATTAATCTGGAAATGTCAATTTTAAGTTAAAAATTTTTATATTTTTTTTGACAGTCTTAGATTTTTTATCGATAACACATGTATATTTGTTTAACATTTCAAGATTTTTTTATGATATAATCATACTCTTTACACTTAGTCAGTTTTCCTATGCAAATATACTTGCACTGTTCTCCAATATAGAAAAAATACAAAAAAATAGCAAGTATCATAACACCTTAAGCAACCACCCAGCGGGAAAAAGAAGGAGTACGGAGGCCTTCCAGAAGGCCTCTGTACCCCTTCTTTTGGATAAACAAGGCCTTATCGCTCCATTCCATACTCATATCTTTTTTACACACGTTGTCATTGCGGAGAAGGCGTTCCGCTTTCCTTTCTTCCCCAGAGCTTCTTAAAGGCCTTCAAATAAATGGCTCTTAGAAGGCGTTCCAGAGAATGACTGTCAAAAGGCTTTAGCAAAAAGGTTATCTTGTTATTTAACTTTTTATATAGGTATGTATACCTATTTTACAAACGTATGTTTATACATATATTTTATTAAACTTATTGTAGTTTAATAAAACATGTGATACCTATTTTTTTATTGAAATAATCAAAATTGCTAAATAATATAAAATATCTATAGATTGCAAATAAAAGTTTATAGTAAAATAAAACTTTTAAGCACAAGTAACTATCTTCCTTAATGAAAAAAACTCAACTAAAATGATTTGCATTATTGTTTTTATTTTGTATTTTAATATGCACCTACTTTGTTAATTTGGTTTTATAACGGGATCTGAATTCTTTTGCTTTCGCGAAAAAAACAAAACAAAAAATTTGACTCTTTCTCTTTTCAACTTCAACTAAAATGATTTACAACATATGTTACTTTGTTTTTGTAAAGGGATCTGAATGCTTTTGCTTTTGCTTGTGCAAAAAACAAAACAAATAATGTTACTCCTTCTTTTCTCGCTTCTCATAGAAGCGAGTGTGGAGGCCTTCTATAAGGCATTCTTTTGCAGTTACGTAAGAATAGTAAATAAATCAAAAAATTTTTTAAGCAGGCCTTTAAAAAAGCCTGAAGTAAGAAGGTCTTCTGAGTTTTACCGCTGGGCAGTGAAATGCGCATAGGAATAGCTTATCCCATCAACAATAAATTTCAGTGTTTTTATCAATAATAAAAATTTGGAATAACAAAATCTTTTAAGTTTCCAATCTAATGTATCTGGCAATACTATCAATTTATCACATAAAGCAATCGCATTCGTATTGCGATTTAAAAATTTGTTAAAAATTCCAAGAAAAAACTTAGCCAGTACTCATAAATTTTTTCATAAAAATATGAAAAAACTTAAAATGCGGTTTAGATTTCGCCAAAATAATCGTCAACTTTTTTTAAATTCGCCAAAACAAAACCGCCGTCTCGCCAAATACAAAATTGCGTCGCCAATTAGGTTTATAAATTGCCGCGTTTGGCGTAGAATCGCCACATCTGACAGCCCTGCTCTTTCTTTGTCTCTTATGAAAAACTACACTAAGTGGTTGCCAGAAATTTTAATAAGTTTCTTAATCTATGCAGTCAAATGCAACAGAATTGATATTTGAGAATCCCTGTATGAATTTTCGTAATTCGGTAAAAAAATATTTTTGGAGAAGAAAATTATTTGGTCTCGAAAATTTTTTACTATTTCACCTAATCTCAATGTAAAAGTTCCCAGGAAAAGAATTTTAGTATTATATCGTCCAAACGGGATTAGATAGAGCAACAAAATTCTACATAAGAACTGCTCGTTAGCAAAAACTGGCAAATTTAGTCCACTATTTCATATAATAGTTAAATATTTTCTTTGTGTCTTATAACTTGACGGTGGGTATCATAGATTTGGCCCAGCCGAATATGGTCTTAGGTTTTTTGTCCAAATTAGTTGTATGTATAACTTAAAAAATGCGGAATTCACAAAACTGGATGCGCAAGAAATCGCATGTGAAGCACGTTAAAATAGCCGAGTGAGCGACAAATTTATTTATTAGGACTAGAAGGTCCCCTCGTTTATGACCTGCTGAAATTAGGCTAAAGGATCACAGTTGACATGTACCAATTGATTCTTAATCAGCAAGCAATGATCCAAAAACTTTCTAAAGGGGTTTTAAATTTTTGCTTCACCCGCTTTAAGGTCAGGACCTTGTAACATCCGACTACGATTTGTTTCAAAAGATACAGAGCGCTCTCACTGTAATTTGCCGAACTGCGAAGTAGTTTTTCCGAATTTGATTTAATTCTTTCTGGACCCCACACCCAGAGAAAAAACATGTTTAAATATGGTCACCTCCAACAAAACTATTTTATTTATAAAAATTTTTAACATTTAATAAAGGTTTGCAAAACAAGTTTTGTATGAAAATTTGCCTTAATAAACGTTTGTTAAATTTAATAATCGTGCATAAATACGGGGGATTATGTTTAATTTAACCATATTATTGTCGCCGACAACCATATTATGGTTGGCCACAAGGATATTATTATTGCCTCCGAACATGTTATGGTTAATTGTAACTTAAATATGCTAAGCACTTATAATAGCATGGTTGGTTTTCAACCATAGTATGTTGCCTTTGGAAAAGAGGAATATACTGTTGTTAATTTAAAAACAAATTATAGTCATAATTAACCGTAACATGTTAAGAGACAACCATAATATGGTTGTGGCTTCTGGATGGAGGACTAATTTAACCATAATATGGTTGTCGGCGACAATTAAATGGATAAATTAAACATAATATGTTTAACATTTTTTCTTTTAAATAATTTTGTTCGAGTTCACCATATTGAAACATGTGTTTTCACTGCGTACAGAAAATGATCAGTTACTTTGGTACGGAATCTGTATGTTGCAAAAAGATGGGATGGAATAAATTTATTTACGTCGCCCTAATGTTTCACTTTAAACACTTAACATTTATTGAAAAACTTGCATGTTTATGTAATAAAAGCCATATTTTGACATGAAAAACAATTGGGGGATTCACAAGGTGTCATAAAGTCATATGTCTTAAAATATTAACATGAAAAAATACGACTGTTGTGAACAACCCCTCATAATTTAGTATGCTATTTTGAATTTAAATCAGCTGATTTAAAACAAATATAAAAAATAAATAATAAACTAACATCAAAATATTTTTTAATTCTTTTCCATGAATTAATAAATTAAATTGGATCTTACCTGACTATTTTCCATTTTGCAGACGCAAATAAGAAATAAATTTTATTTTGTTTGTTTATCTTATTTGACACCGCAAGTGATTTCTTGCAAAAATTGCTAGCCGCAGGTCAAATTTTGATGTTAACCGGATAAAATTATACCATCAACGGCGACGGCTACAAGAACTAACTCGATACGGCTTAGCCGCTCAGCTCTGGGCACTTCTGAATAATTACGACAGCACAACAAACATAGCAAGCAACGTTCTATTAATTTAAGACACTTTTTGTTTACAAAGCAATAACAATATTTTTAAACCATTGTAAAATGTTACAACATTATGACAATATAACATGATAGCACACCTTGTGAATACCCCAAATATAAAACGGTGTTTACTGCCGTTTACTGTTTTTTGATGACGTTAAACGAGTAAATTAAGTGAGTGAGTTTTCCGCGCGTCATAAAAAAACCCTGCAGTTTTACTCAATATAATTTTATCCGATCATAGCATAAATATAAGTTTTAAATTTCAATACATTGAAAATTCAAAATTATTAAATGAACTCGGAAATAAATCGAATTAATCCGTATCTGTAGCACAACAACAACCAAATATCGAAAAAAAAGTAAAACACTTCCCAGCGATAATTATTCAAAAGAGCGCAAGTGCCAGGGCTTTTTGAAGGGGTCTATACTCCTTTCTAAAAGATTTGTTTCTAATGATATTCTGCCTTCTAGAAGGAATAAATTTCAAAAATTTTCTTAACCCAACAACTTTGTGTCATCGTCCTAAAAATGTAAACATATGACCAACTAATAGGAGGGAAATATTGAGATTATTTGAGGAGATTTTTAAAAACCTTTTTTTTCATTCAATCCCTACAAATAATAGGACCAGTCCAAACACGCGTGTAAAGAGTAGCCCACAAGGGACCAGGACTAGTCCAAAAGTAACCCAAAAGTATGGAAGAAACAAATACGATGTCCTAGGGCAGGACCATATAACCCACCTTTGGACTACTTAGGAGTAGTTTTAAAACTACTCCATGGTATACACAAGAGGATTAGTTTTGAAGTCGTTTAAGACATGTCGTCTCACTACAAACACTTTTTAACAATGACATGGTCCATGCTTGCATTACATCGGACAAGTCCATGGAGTAGTCCATTTTAATAAAATGGATCAGGTGGTCCAATTTTATTTGCAGGGATATATCTGTGGCATTTTCACAAAACATCTTAAGTCAAATTAAAAAAGTTGAAAAAAAATGTTGTTAATCATACGAGTTTTCATTCAAAAACCTTTTTCTTTACGTTTTTAAAATTTTGTATTATAAACAAAATTTTTCTTTAATTTTGGTTTATTTCATTATTTGGTAAAAATTACTTTTTCATCGAGTTTTTTTTTCAAAAACTTTTTTGCTATCTTAACTCGACTTAAGATGTTTTTCTCAAAATGACACAGATATTGTTAGAAACTTGTTGTCTTTAAGGAAACCAATTATAATTTGCTGTAAAGTACAGATATTTTTAATTGATTTTGTGTTAATGTTTCAAGTTGAGTTCATTTTTAATTAGGCGACTGTATATTGACTTTATATGAAATATGTAAAATATTATAAATCTCAAATATTTTTTTAATTTATTAAATTTTAAAAATACAATTGCAAGTTATATTTCAACTTTATATAGTTTCAGTGCGTTGTAGTGGAATATACCAGAATTTTGGTCGGGAATCGAACCCACAACCCTCCTATAGATAAACTAACTTTTGCTGAATGTTTTTCACAGAAATGTTTGATTGAGATGTAAAAAATTATAGTTTCGTTACGGGAATAAGGAAAAATGAAGTTTCAAAATGATTTTGTTAAATCTTAAAAGATCTACTTTCGAAATCAGGAAATTTTACGAAAATTTTCTTAAATATCGGCATAATTAAAAAAATTATCATAAATAATTATTGTTGATGTTTTTGTTTAAACTTCGATATTGTTACAAGTAAGTCTTATACGTTTAACAGTTTTATTTGGTTTAATATCTTTAGTTTTTCTAAAATCTTTATGGATGAAGTTTCCTGACGATCTGGCCTAAGCAACCAGTGAAAGGCGCATAGGAATAGCTTATCCCATCAACAATAAATTTCAGTGTTTTTATCAATAATAAAAATTGGGAATTAAGCACGAATAAAAAAATCTTTTAAAATTTATTATCATAAATGTTTTTTTGCGATTGAATTTTAAGTGATAGTAACTCTCATAAAAATTCTTTTGTATGAAATTGTGTAATTCATAGTCCCTACCTTTCCATTACTTTATTCTAAAAAATTTTTAATAATAACTTAAATAATTGCTAATGGCAGATGGGCCGAGAACACTGGATGCAGGATTGCCAGGCAATTGTAGCTCCTCATGGATAACATAGATATCTATACTATCGATGACTAAACGGGACGTATCACCTTTCGTATCTGTTGTCACTAGTTACTGTCTCTAAGGTAGGCATGCACAGCGTCTGGGAGCCAGACACTATGATTACTGATGCAGCTGCGATGACGAAAATAAGGAGGAGGAAGTTAAGCACCTCATTTGCCTATAAGCCGCACTGACGAAAAGGCGTCTGGCTGAAATGGCATCCTCCATATATGACGAATTGATTGATATTTCTGGCATTGAAATGAAGTGAATTTAGATCCTTGTTCAAATTTCGGGTTGGTTCTACGGTGGGGGTTCCTTTTAGTGGAACTCCGTGGTGTCGCAAGGGACCGTTGTCAGATGAGTACTGACAGGTAATTTTTACCTAAACTAACCTTAATTTTATCTTTAATTAATCTATATATTATCTATGTATTTAGGATCCATTCATTTTAGAGATTTTGCTTTAATATATCTATAGCAGTGATAACCACTCCATAGACTCGCGAGCCAGTCAATAATCGTATTTTTCAAACAGACACGATCGGCAATTCACATGTATAATACAACTTTGTTCGTTTCAAAACATCAGACTATCATCAGTCTCTGCGACCGCACACAAGCACATAATATCTTTGTGTGCGTGCGTTCGGGGCTTTCTTAGTTCGGGGCTTGGTTATCACTGATCTATAGTTATCTGCTAAAATGAAGGTCAAATAAAAAAAACTCTAACAAAATATTCCCTCGTTTGTATAGGCAAAAACAAAAGAACACAAAAATACTAAAACGATTTAGCAGTATAAACAAATCAGATTGTGTATCTAATTTTAGTGATTCTTGTTTACTGTACTTTCACTTTCTATCACAAATAAAAGTATCCTTGAAAAAATAACACAAATTTAAGTTCCCCAAAAATATTTTTTACTTTGGGGGTGAAAAAAAACAAGTTCCAATTTGATTTTTTTTAAATTTGGTTTCATATGAAAAACTCCTTCAGAGCTGCAGCATCAGGTTTGTAGTTCAAAAAAAAAAAATCATTAATTTTCTCAGGAGTTCATTAAACTTAAGAACTCACTTCAATTCGTATTTGAAATAGTTTTGCCGGCATGTAAAGTACATAATTCAAGCGGAAGATTAATTTATTAATTTTCAACATCTTAAAAAAATGTTAGTGTTCTACATCAATGGAATGTAAAATAGTACATGATATACATAAGTTTCTATCGACACTAAAACAATGTCTTTGAATGGAAATGTAGAAGTCCTTACACAACATCGTCTAGAGTTTATTCACCTTAAAAAGTAAAATTTAAACATGTGTGTTGCTTTAACTTAAAGATACAGTTTTGTTAAACACAGATACAAGGTATCTGTTTAAAAATTAAGAATTTATTCCCATTTTACATTTTTATACATCTCAGCTACATGTTGCAAGTTTGTACATACATACATAAGTGTGTAACTTTGTTGCATGCTGTATATTGTAGCTGTTATGTAAGCGCGAGTTAAACATTTAACGCATGGATTAAATTACAAAAAAAAAATGAAAAAAACCGTTCACAATTTTCTTCATTTTTCTACCCACACCACAATAAAAGAAAAGGTATTATGCGTTTGTTCAAATGAGTGTAACACCTTAAAATATTGGGTCTAGTTCAACTTTTTATCATTCCGATCAGAATTTCTTTTTGAATCGATCTAACAATGACCTTCCGTCCGGCTGGCTGTGTGTATGGCTCTCTATGTAAACCTTGTGCGCAAAGTACAGGTCACAATTTTGCAGATAATTAAATGAAATTTGGTTCTAAGGACCAAGCTTAATGCAAATGGTAAGAATCGGTTAATAATTTGGCATAGCCTCTATACAAGACTCTTTTCTGAATAGAGTCATCGTGCCCATTAACCATTTTATTATGTTGGTATTATAGATTTAATTTGCTCCACGCTTATTTTATTGCTATCTTAAATATCTTACCAAATTTTATTCTAAACGGTCCATTTTTTACCCCCTGATCCAATACAAAAATACTGGCAACACTTGCATCATCTCCCAAAATAGCTGTTCGTTTACCCACAATTTTTACTGGATTTTAGTGAAATGAGTTCGCGCACACATAAGTTTGTAAAATTATCAAAGTAATTTTTGGGAATTCAAAATTTTAATTTAAAAAAGAACTGTTGCTTATAATTCTTATTCGTTTAACAGTTTTATTTGGTTTAATATCTTTAGTTTTTCTAAAATCTTTATGGATGAAGTTTCCTGACGATCTGGCCTAAGCAACCAAGTGAACTGCGCATAGGAATAGCTTATCCCATCAACAATAAATTTCAGTGTTTTTATTAAGAATAAAAATTGGGAATTAAGCACGAATAACAAAATCTTTTAAACTAATTTTTAAAATGTTCATATAACTCATCTACTGGATTTTACTGGAAAAGTAAACGAACGCACATAATGTCATGGTTGCATAAGGTCAGAGCTGCCAGTTTTGGGGTTTTTACTCCAAATAAGGGATTTTCTTGTTGCTTAAAGGGACAAACAATTTTATTTAGCTTTGCTATTGGGGATATTTAAAAAAAAGGATTTTTTGGGGAAATATATAATATGAGTTTAATTTTTCTATTTATTAAAGACAACCAGTGTTCGGAAATAAACCGAACATTATTTAGCGCTCGGCTCACACACCCAGGAACGATATCTTTTTTTTAAGTGTTTGTGTAGACGAACACAACCCTTTATACCGTTCGTTACTATTTTCAAGATATAGCCAAACATTATACAGTACCGTTATACCATTCGTTACTATGTTCAAGAAATAGCCAAACATTATATGTATAGTGTTCTGTTCTTTGTTAAAAAACAAAACAATTATAGAGGTACTGCAGACAAACATTATATTTTAATGTTCTATAATGTTTCTTTTTTACATTGATAACGAAATGAGCAAGCAAAAAATTTTAGCAACGACCACAACTCGAGTAGCTTGTGTGTATTGTGTATGTATTTTGTTTATGTAAAAAATTTTTGGATTTTTTTACCAGCGAACACTAATGAGCTAAGCCGAACACAATGAAGTTTGTGTTTTTTTTTTTTTTTTTTTTTTTTTTTGAAAAACCGAACGGAATTAAATGTTCTCATCCGTTTGTTGAGTTTAATGAGAACAGTATTATGTCTGTGCTCGAAGATGACAAACAGGGAAAGGTTATTTTTTTAATGAATTACTATACAAACACTATTAGCGTTTGTGTTTTCCACAAATTTACCGAACCGAACACTAAGGAGCGATATTTAATGTTAATTTTCGAACACTGAAGACAACTGAGCTCTATGCACATATTTGGCATTAAAGGGGGGTCACATTTGCCACATCAATGAGCACAGGGCAAAAAGTTTCTTTCTTATCTAAAAAAATATTTGAGAAATTTGAAACTAATCTGTCAATAATTCAATAATGTATAATAAGTCCGACAAGTGCATGTAAATTGGAGGTCTAAAAAAAAATAGAGTGAACTGTTAAATCAATGAATGGGCTAATTTGGTTCCTTTGTATATAAAAACATTTAATATGAAGTTTTGTATGGTAGCCCATAATTTATGTCAATGAATAGAGCCCTATGTCAATGAGTGGAGGAAAATGTTTTGTAAAAAAAGTACCAAAAATATTTACGATTTTCACCCCTTCAATGTTCGAATTTCGAAAAAGTACCAAATTCGTATACGTATTTTTTTGATAAGTTTCGAATGTGGTATTAACTTTGTTTCTATGTTTATTGGTTCAAAAGATGGCAAAAAAGTACTAAAATTCAGTTTTTACCCGTTTACTGCCTAATAGGGCCGAATTTCAAAAAAATTACCAGGTGACCGAATTTTTCCCGTTTTTACCTCCTTAACATTCGAATTTCGAAAAATCCCGTCTTAGCGGATCGATTTGGGGAGTGACCAATCGCTAGTCCAAATTTCAAGTTTCTAGGGTCAGCGGTTTGGGCTGGGCGATGATCAATGAGTCAGTCACTCACGCAACTCTTTTATAATATAGATATATAGAAGATAACTGTGTCATTTTGACGACCGGGTACCCGGGTACCTTTTTCAACTTAAAAATGCTCGCAATTCTTTCACAATGAAGATGTGGCGATGAAACTCCAAATCGTCGCTATTTAGGACTTAAAAAACATTATGAACGAAAATAAAATATATTTATACAGCCTGATTTTTGTATAAACCCGTTTAACATTCGACACCTATGCGAGTCAATGACCGGGTACCGCGGTACCCCTACAAGTTGTATTTGTTTTTCTCTACAAATTAGCACGGTTATTTTGACTTTGATTGAAAAAACATATACATTTGTTTTTTTTTAACAACTTTTTTATTGTTGAAATGTTATATTTGTGGGTATCGACTTGCGCTGACAGCATTTAATAGCATATCGTGATGAAAAGTTTTTTTTTTTTAATAATAATTTATTTTTATTATTGAATCTTTCTTATCGAAATTTACAATATGTATTCAAATCTTAATTCTACTTGTTGTTTATTAGTTGTTACCTGTGTAACCACTAACTGCTGTATTCAAATTTTTAAGACTGTCTTCTAGTAAGGCTCAAAGTATCGGTTCTTTTTAGCCTCTGGTGACCTTCGAACTGAAGCAAACCCCGAGCGAGGTAGTTAGGGTGAACCATTAGTTTGTCGATGTAGCTTATTGAATATTTTTTAATTTCCTCCTGGATAGTGGGGACGTTGAGATCTCTGTGGATAATATCATTACGTATATACCATGGGGCGCAGACAATTTGTCGTAATATTCTAGACTGTCTTCTTTGAAGCTTTTGGATGTTAGATGCGCATGCAGTACCCCATAATTGGATGCCATATGTCCATATTGGTTTTATGATGGACTTGTATAGAAGAACTTTGTTGTCTAAAGACAAGTTTGAGTTTCTACCGAGAAGCCAATGTAGTTGAGCTGCTTTAAGTTTCATAGCCGTTATTTTCGCTTCGATATGACGAGACCAGGTCAAACGTCTATCTATATGAACTCCCAAGTACTTTACATGGTTTTCTACCGGAACAGTGATGTTATTTATTTTTACTGCTGGGCACGTTTGTCTTCTGAGCGTGAAAGTTAAGTGAGCACATTTAGCCGGGTTAACCTTTATTCTCCATTTTTCTAGGCATGCCTCTAGTTCATTGATGTGGGACTGCAGATTTTGCGATGCGACTTTTGGGTCATGGTTAACGCTAATAAATGCTGTGTCGTCTGCAAATGTAGAGGTATGCGTGCTCAGGTTTGTTGGCATATCCGCTGTGTATATTATATATAGAAGCGGTCCTAATATGCTGCCTTGGGGAACACCAGCAGTAATTTTCTTGAGGGGGGAGTATTTATCTTGCGACCTTACTATGAATGTTCTGCCTGTTAGATAGCTCTCCAGAAGCTTGTGAGTGTTTTGAGGAAGCATTCGTGTTATTTTGATGAGTAGCCCATCATGCCAAACTTTGTCAAATGCTTGGGAAATGTCTATAAACAGGGCTGAGCAGTATTGCTTTTTCTCAAACGCCGATCTAATAAGGGTGACAATTCTATGCACTTGCTCTATTGTACCATGTTTCGCTCTGAATCCGAACTGGTGATCCGGGATGATGTCGTGTTCATTTAGATGAGGAGTTATACTTAAAATGAATATTTTTTCGAAAAGCTTTGATAGGATTGATAATAAGCTTATCGGTCTGTACGACGCAACCTGGCTAGCATCTTTTCCTGGCTTGGGAATCATAACAATTATAGACTTCTTCCATGAGGATGGGAAGTATCCGACTCTTAATATAGCGTTAAAAATGAACAGCAAGATTCTGGAAGCAGACGAAGGTAAGTTTCTTATCATTGACCCTGTGATACGGTCAAGTCCGGGAGATTTTCTAATATTCACTTTTTCTATTGCAGATTTTACTTGAGTAATGTTAAATTTTAATGGATGGTTTACCTTATCAGGAATGGTTGGACGACAGGAACAAGTATGTGTATCATGTGGCGTGAAAACTTTCTCAAGATGGCCCGCGAAAGCGTTTAATTTTTCATCTGTGTTTTTCGCCCAAGTGCGGTTTTCCAGTCTTAATGGAGATTCTTGGGTTATAGGGCATTTCATATGCCGTACAGCCTTCCATAAGCTATAATTGGAGTTTTTTGTGGCATCTAGGCTGTTTAGATAGCCTTCTATTGCAGACTCGTGGTTCTGTCTCAATTTGTTGCGAAGAGTTGTCAGGCATAATTGTAGTTGGGCCTTAGTGGTTGGGGAACGACTGTTTTGCCATTGTCTTCTTAACTTCCTTTTTTCTCTGATAAGGGTCTCTATATCCGTCGATGTATTGTAAGGAGCACGTTTAATTGTCCGCTTGATTGGGGTTGCATTTCTTGCTGCAGCATCCAAGACTTCTGTAAATCGGTCGACAGCTATTTGGATGTCAGATGAATTTTTTAGGGGAATGCACTGTGATAGGTGAGAGCTCACATACATTTTATACTTTAACCAATTTGTGTTTCTGTTTGGATAGGAAAACCAGTTTGCAGCTGCGGCGTCAGAGTTACATTTTAAAATGAGGATTGAAGGTGAATGATCAGACGAAAGATCATAGGAGGAACTAACTAGTACCTGATCGCGCTTGATGTTTTTGATTACAGCAAAGTCAATAAGGTCTGGTAGCTTGTTGAAGTCGGTTGGCCAATAGGTAGGCTCACCACTCGATACCACATCAAGGTTATTTGCAGTTACGGTATTATATAGCTGATTACCTCTAGGACTAATAAGTCTGGAGCCCCAATATGTATGTTTAGCGTTGTAGTCGCCAGCAGCAATGAATTTCTGGCCCAATGTGGAGAAGAAG
Organism: Pollenia angustigena; assembly: GCA_930367215.1. Lineage (NCBI taxonomy): Eukaryota > Metazoa > Arthropoda > Insecta > Diptera > Polleniidae > Pollenia > Pollenia angustigena. The sequence goes on from OV884058.1 coordinate 49,752,078, forward strand.
TTGAGAAATTTATCGTGTAGAATTTTGTGCCTCGGGGGACAATAAACGGATGTTAACGTTAGTTTGAAATCAGTCAGATTTATAGATGTGGCCTGGATACAATCTTCTTCGAACTCTGGCAATGGTAAGTGTCTGATTTGTTTGTGCACAATTATGGCTGTGCCACCACAAGCTCGTCCGCTGGGATGTTTTGTGTCATACGTAAGGTAACCATTTACCCTAAAGCAGTTTTTATGAGTAAAGTGTGTTTCAGAGACAAGAAGTACGTCGATTTCATGCCTATGAAGAAAGTTTGCAACTTCGTGTTTATGTTGGGATAACCCGTTTGCATTCCAGAAACATATTTTTAACTGGTTCATTTTTTGTTGAGTAGAACTTGCAGGAGCATGTTCTGGTTTCGCATCATTTCCTGAAACATGCTCTGCATAGTGGCCATGAAATTATTCATAGTTTGAATTAAATTTTCAATTGAGGTAGGCATTTGTAGACCTTCCCTAGGAACATTAGCGTATGGAGGTTGCTTTGCGTTGGAAGTACTCGGGGGATTTTTCGCATTAGGGTTTCCTTTTAGGACTTGGGCATATGATTGGTTTTGTTTGTTTGTTTGTGTAGTACTAGCAATAGAGCCAGCGGCTTGGCTGGGCGCATGTGATGGACCATATTGGGAGTGAGTATATTTTTGAACTAAAGCTGGTTTTTTTAAATGCAAGAAGACTTTACAACCCCTATAGTTTGCCGTGTGATTTTCGCCACAGTTGCTGCATTTCTTGACATTTGGGTCAACTTTAGAACGATTACATTCGGCGGTTTTATGAGCGTCGCCACAAACCACACATACGTGAGGCAATTTACAATGATGAAAAGTGGCGACAAATTGGAATTTTCCGCTAAATCAAGAGTGGTAAAAAAATTATTTATTGTGATGGGGCGCCAACTACCATAGAAAGGACCTATTAGATCCTTAAGCACTCTTTTTCCTTGTTGTATCTCAAGACCCATTTGTGATTTCCCGCTATATAGTTGGTCATCGAGCGGATAGGAGTTTTTTGCATCACAAATCTACAAAACTTTATTCCCCAATTTGGCTCGATTCGCATTCGCATTCAGTGGATGTTAACATCGTTAAATCGTATAAAACGCCCCATTGACCAGAATCAGCTAATGGCCATTGTTACTCGACATATCATTACAGGAATGATTTGCACCTGTCATTATTTAAATGTCAGTAAAGGCTCTGCGGGAAATTTGTGTCAATTGGTCCCACAGACTGGTCCTGGGAGTTGTGAAAAAAAAACAGGTACAAAAAGAAATAACTCATGACCAGTGAAAGGAGAACCAATCATGTAACTGGTTTATGGAGAACAAAAAGGTAGAAAAAGTAATGAATTACAGTACAGTCTTCACCGGTGGTGTGATAAATTTTTTTGGGAATTTCTAAAATTTGGCTCTTGAATTTAATTCTAGGACTTGTTTTATTGAAATAATACTACATTTTAGTAACTGTCACTAAACACGTCCATTGAGAATAGGTTTGTGGCTGGTCCAATAGTGTCAATTGACCCCCTACAATGACAACCCCATGTAAAAGTGATAGGTCTTATTCATAGAAAGTGTTAAAACTAGAACCGGTCTCTCCTCCAAAGACCTATCACAGGTCTATTTTGGTGTCAGTTCGCTTCCCTCTAGGGGGCATACATATTTCCAATAAAGTCGTGGTTTTGTTGGGTTTGTTCCAATATAGACTGCATATGTGGCATCTGCTTTTTTTAATGTCTGACGCACTTTTATGTCCACCATATCTACTCTCAAGTTTGAGCTTTTGAAAGCAATTCCGTTGATCTTGCAGGCCCACAACGTTGCCGTAGAATATTAAGACTTCTAGTTTTGATGGGATAACAAATTTTGCTTTTTTCACACGGCAAAATATTTACTTCGGCATCACTTTCAACTGAAGACTCATCGTAAATATCAGCATTAGAGATATTATATTTCCAGTATATGGTGATTCACCGTCTACTCTTTAAACTGTTCAACATCCACGATATCGTCAAAAATAAATGTTTGTAGAGGCTTTATGTTGGAAACTTCACTTTACGCGACATTCTTACCTAATTTTTAATTAAAAATTATTATACCTACAAGGGTAGTAGCGATACTTTTATAAACCGACCTTCATGCATATGTAAGAGCAACAAGCAAATGCTTAAAGTATTTAAAAACTAAAACAATTTTAAAGAAGCACCGTAATCAAAGAAGAACAAAAATATTGCTATGTGTTTACTTTAGCGACTTCTTGTGATAACTACAAATGGCTTTCCGACAGAGGACAAAGTGAAGCGTAGCGATATAAAACAAAAATCTTCATAATTGGATTGTTTTTATGTACAGAAATTTATTATTGGCCAATTTTGCAAAACTATCTATATGTGATTGGACTAAAAACAATATTGTCTAATATAAAAGTGCAAAAATCTACAACGGGGTACCGGGGTACCCGGTTATTGACTAACGTATATTTTGGTGGTTATTGACCTTAGGGTTAAGACAAATTAAAAAAATTGAAAACATTTTTGTTAACCATACGAATTTTCATTCAAAAACCATTTTTGTTTACGTTTTAAAAATTTTGTATTATCAACGAAATTTTTTTTTTTAATTTTGGATTATTTTATCTATACACATAATAATAATACATACATAAAACTCAAGAACCGGTGGATCGATTGACACCAAACTTGGACAACAAATTATTTTAGTCGGGAGCCAAGTTTCTTTTAATAGGTGGCGCTGTTATGTTTTTTTATTTATGATACGATTTGGCTGAAATTCAGAAAATATATTTATGAAACAAAAATAAGTTTCCTGATAAAATATTGACCCTGTAGATAGCGCTGGGGTCAAGTAATTAACAAAATTCTCCAGTATTTAATTGTTTATTTTTATTTAGAAAATCCAGTGCAGCGCCGAGACCAAACAGCTAGATATTGAATGAAAATTGTTTCACCGAAATTTTTTTTAAAACTTTTTTGCTTTCTTTTCTCAGCTTAAGATGTTTCGTAAAAATGCCACAGATATATATTTCAAACAAATTTTCTTACGATCGTACAAGTAAAACTGAAATAAATATTTAAATTCTCCGTTAAAAATTGTGTATTTTTATATACCTGGCAAAACAATTTTAGCTTAAGCGAAAACCTCCTAACAAAATTTTTGTGAAATAAAATAAAATTGTGTTTTTGTCGCTTAAGCTGTTTTTGTGATAAGGTCTCATTATGTAGATGAAGTTATGTAAATTATGTTTGGCACAAAGAACTTTTACATGAATCTAAGCCGCATAAAATAACTTTTTTTGACGGATCCATGATTGCCCATGGGTCACAAATTGGGTACACTCTCGAAAATGTATCTCTTAAAACAGTGGTGAAGGGTATCATATGGTCGGACTTGACCGACTATATTTTCTTACTTGTTTTTTTATTCATCTTCCTTTAAGTGACATTGTTTTCTCAATGTATTTCATAGCAAGAAAACAAATTCTGATTTTCTTATTTGACAGTTTAACTGAGGCACAACTGTGAAAATTTCGATTTGTATGTATGTATCTTGTTCTCTGTCGTTGTAGTTCAGATTGAGATGCAATTTTATTTTGGATCTTTAGTTATGTTTGGTTTTCAAAACACAAGTGATTGAACGTGTAGTAAAATTTATATGAAAGACAATTAAAAAAACTGAGTGTTTTTTATGTTAAATTTACTACACATTCTATCACTTGTGTTGTAAGAACAGCACATTTATGTTTTTGTTATTGTTTAATAAGTTGATAAGCCAAAACTTGGAACAACTTGCTATTGAAATGTATATTCTTTTTCGATCAAGTTTCTGGAAATGTAGGAGTTTATAAGACAAATATTAATTAGTTTTATTTTTTCGAAATTAAAGTCACAAGTCATTGCAAATTAGAATCTGATGGTGTTTTCTTTTCTACAAAAAAGTGTGACATTTTTTTAAAAAAAATGCAATTTGGTGTCTGTTTCATAAAAATTTTGCTTCCAAAAAAGGTAGAGGTTTTTAGATTAAAACAAGCCACCCTTTTCGGGAGCAAAATTTTTAAGAAACAGACTCCAATTTGAATTTTTTTTAAATAAAATGTCACATTTTTTGTAGAAACGAACACGCTTCGCCCTTATGATAATTGAAACAAATTTACCAACTTTTATTAAATTGTCTTCAAAATTGCGACCTCTACCTTGAGTATTAAAGGGGTAGACAACTAGTCGGACGGTCGGACGGGTTAGATCGAATCAAAAAGTAGTTCTAAGTCGAACGGTATACTAAAAGGTAACTATACCCAGTTGGCAAAGTCGTCATAGACGCAAATGTCGTTTGCGATGTCTTCAGGACATTTTTGAATTTGTCGCCTAAAAACTTGTATTTTGTCGAGCTTAAAATCGTATTTACGACTTTTTTGGAGACATTTTCTTAAGTTTGCCTTGAATAATACTTTATTGAGGACAATACAAGCGACCATTGCATGTATTTTGTCGTGTTTAAACCACATTGAAGACAAAATGCTTGCAATGGTCGTCTACGTTGTCCTCTTCTAAAAAAATAAGTAACTGTTTATTTGTATGTAATTTAAAATTACAATTTCTTGATATTTTACTTTTATTATCGTTGTTTTTTGCTTTCCTGAAAAATAATTATTTTTACTTACAACGCTATTATCGGCTGTGCTTCAATTGTAAAATTATACATACATACGTGAATTATTGTTCCTGCTGACTATGTATGTATGTGACGTCCAGAACCCATTCCATAATAAATCAGAAACCTATTGGAGGTCTGAGTGTCTCCACAAATACAGTATTCCCTATTTTCGAGCCCAGTCTCGCAAACTCTCGCATTACCGGTGATGTTGCAGTCACCAGGTACCTAGCAAACACTCACTACATACTCTCCTAACATTTCCCAATGAGCTCTTTTACAATCAGTCGCTAGTTTGGAATTTACAAAACAGCCCATCAAAGCCCTTAGAGCTGTACCTTCGAGCCCCAGCAATTTTACCCCTTGCCAATTCTACGGCCTTTAAATTCCCTAGAATCTCCGCCAACAATACACTACATTCGTCAGGAGGCCTATATGACCTTTGAGTATCTATATGCTCCCTTGCCCCTTTTCCAGGAACCATCAGTAAAAATAGCACAATAGCACTCTCATGCAATATGCCTTTGCCTGGCTAGCTTTCTCTGGAAATAATATTTGGACACGGGTGGGCCCAGGCCATGACTTCATAAGCTAAATTATCGCCCGTATGTCGTCAACGACTGCGTTGCTCATATATCGTCAACGACAGTGTCGCCCATATGATCGTCAACGATAATGTCGCTCAAAAGTCGTGAACGATTTTCCAGACACTTGTGTGAAAAATTCGTCAACGATTTGTTTGGAGGGTCGCGCCTTTTAGGTTAGAATCTATTTTTTAAGTGTTATACACATCATAACAAACGCATATTTCCCTCTTTACTATTGTAGTGGTTTCTTTAATACTATTGAATAGTTTATATACAATACATCCGATTTTGTTTGATAACCGTCAAAAAATACCACAGTAATCTGTCATTAGAAAATAAAAAACAAACATCAAAAAAAACATCTCATAGTTTCTCTTTTATCTTATAATTTTAAGTGTCACTTAAAATTTGATAGACCCCCTTCTTTAAAGTTGTGGCGAGATCAGGGGCCTGAGCAATTTAATATCTAATTATTTCAGTCAATACTGAATTTCAGTGTTGTAAAGCATTAATTTCAGTTTCACAATACTGAAAAAATAATTTCTATTCGTTCAGTATCGACTGAAAGAATTAGAAATAAAATTGCTTACGAATCGAGAAAGTACTCGATCACGACTGACAGTATTAAAGTATTAAAAAAAGTAAAACAAAACAACAAAAATTAAAATTTACTACATATTTCCTGAGTGGCATGCACCATGTAGAAACAAATTCTTACTAATCTTAAAAAAGAAGCTGAGAAAGTAAATTTTGATAAGTAATAACAACAACTTAAAATCATATGAAGGGTATTGTGGCGCGAAGTTACTGCACATACATACTTCAAAAGTAGAATGATTACTCTAACAAGTTGTCACTTAATAATGATTAGAATGGACAAACATAACGGCAGGGTTTAATTGTCACGCACTTGGCGCCTTTTAAACACGAATCCTTCTCTTCTAAAAAAGAAAATTTTAATAAAATCGTTTAATTACTTAAAAGTGATTTTTAAACTCATTTTGTTAATGGTTTTAGTATACCGTTCGATTTAGAATCACTTTCTGATTCGATCTAACAATTTCCGTCCGACCGTCCGACTAGTTTTCTATCCCTTTATTTTCTTTTTTTTTGCTCAAGGTAGAGGTCGCAATTTTGAAGACAATTTAATAAAAGTTGGTAAATTTGTTTCAATTAGGGCGAAGCGTGTTGAAAATAGTTAGAATTAATCCTTAATTTCACATGCCTCCGACTTAAGCTTCTCACTGGAACTGTGTCTTTGTGTCCATTAACCATCCTTTAATATAAGTACTGTGAATGAATTTGACCCAAAAATATTTTATTGCAACCGAAATCATCTTACCAAATTTTTCTGCAATCGGTCTAAATTTGACCATAACTTCCAAACAATTGCCACTTCCGAAAATAGCCTTAAATTCCATAATTGTTTAAGTGTCTGCATCAGAAAAGAAATCAAGTGCTGCAAAATTATTTTTTGTTATTTTTTATATGTATCTGGAAACACCGCAAGGTCTATTTACAACCAATTTTTAACATGAATACATTTTAAATAAAATGAAACATCAACTCTTAAAAGACAAAAGTTCATTTCAGGCATACAGTGGAAGCTCTATTAAACGGATACCGAAGGGGCCTTAAAATGTGTCCATACAAGTATGATGTCCTCTTTGAGCCACTCGATGATTTTCTAATGTAACGCTGACGGCACTAGGAGATACACTCCGTTTAAAGGTGATGTCCGTTTAAGAAAGGTGTCTATTTAGGGAGATGACACTGTACATACAAAATATCTAACGCATACATTGTAATCAAAGAGTTGTAGAATGTATGCTTTAATGATTTTGGCACTTCTTTTTTTTAAATGAGGGGGGTTCTTTAAGAATTCTTAAAGATTGTCATTTTTTCATTCAAATGGAAAACGATAGAAGCACAAATTGTCGAAACAAAAATCTAAAAATCGATCTTTAAATGGTTTGTATCTAATGGTTATCTTTTATTTTATACTTTGTACACTTCTTAGTCTATTTTAAGATGTTGCATTGACACTACAAAAAGATGAAGACAAAATGCAACCAACTTCTTTTCTTTCTAATGTCGCAATGCAATTTTCTTCTTAGTTCTTTGTTGTTGTTGCTGTTGTTTTCGTTTTTTTTGTTGTGTTTTTATTATTTCGGGTGTCGTTTATTGTCTGCATGTCTGTCAGTCGAAATGTCTGCAGTAGTTACTAAGTTAAATGCTAAATAAACTCATAAAATTAAACAAATAAGAAGAACACCACACCAAGGAAATACAAGGAATGTATCTAGACGACTCTACAATGCGTTGCTGTATGCATTTGTCAGTCAGTTAGTCAACTAAAATGTTGCTGTGGCAGAGGCTGCTGCCTAAGATGACGATGCAGATACTTTTAGTAGATCTTGACTAAATGAATGTGCGTGTCTGTATCCGAACAATCGACCGTCCATCCGCCGTTCGCTCTGCCGTAGGGATGTTGAGGTTGAAACATTTTATCGGATATTTTGTTTGCTTAATACCGTTTCTGATTTTTAAGATTGTGGACGTTGTTTCCATAACGTTCGCTTGATTTTCTTTGGAAGTTAAATTGGATTATCTGAGAATTTCCTAAAAGAAAAAACAGCACGCGCGGCAAATAACGGTTTAGTTTTCAAATACAAACATTTAACGGCTTTTTTGTGTGCGTAAAACAAAACAAACGTGGATAAAAATAAAATTTAAAAACTTTAGTGACTGAAATAAAAAAAAAAAAAAAAAATGTTTAATAAAACTTTTATGCAATTCTAATACTGAATAAGAATTATAAATAATATTTATCAAAACATCCTTATTAATATAAAATTCATGTAGAATAAAAGAAAGAAAAGTTCCTAAATTATTTGTGAAAATTTTTTGTAAAATGGTGATTATTTAAACATTCATTTAAAACAAAGTTCCTAAAATATAAAAACCAAAGACATCCAAACATAAAGAAATTATTTTAAAAATAAAAAAAAACCGGCATGTGAAATGTTTAAGACTTTCGTGTGAACATAAAAATAATATTTAAACATTTTAAAAGGATAATAATATTAAGAAATATGTAAGTGAAAATTAAAATTTGTTTTAATTATACATACAGTCAACTCGCGATAACGTGAACTAATTTTTACCATGGCGTTTCACGTTTTCGAGTTTGTTCACGTTATCAAATGCCAAAATTTAAAAATAATAACACCCCTATTTTCGAATAAATAGATAAACAAGTATTTTAAAAAACATATTTTATTAATTTTTAATAACAAAAAATATATTTTTATTTATTATTTATTATTATGCATATGATACATTAAAAAATTAATTTCTTTTGAATACCATTCAAAAAAAAAACAAACATAAAATTAACAAAAACGAACAGAAACATTTTTTTGATTAAGGAATGTTTATAAGGGATAAAAAATTTCTCAGAAAAAAATCGGTCATCTTTTCTAAAAGTTGTTTTGTTTGATCATCTTTAACAAAGCTTTTTCTTTCAGCACTTTTCTCCAATGATGAAAAGTATGGGTTACCTGCTGCTTCCATAACAAGCTGATTTGCACATAAAGAGAGTTCCTCCATCTTTGATCTTAACGCTTCTTTAAACGGGTCAATAAGTTGTGGCTGATCAAAAAGCTTTTCTCCGGATATTATGAGAAGACGAACAATAAATTCGCTGGCACGAAAACCACAATAACTCTCTTTAATTTGTTGGTATATTTCTAAAGCACTTGCTTTTAGCATCAGTCCGCTTACCGGTTATTTTTTATTGCGCATGCTAAGAAACCATTTGTAAAGAATTTTTTCCATTTTCGGAAGCTGAGAAGAACGTAATGTTTTGAGCTTTCCGGTAACATAAACAGTTTTCTTTACACGATTTGTTATTTCCTATTTTTTCTACTTAATGGAACAAACTGTTGATTTAGCAACACCATTTTCTAGCCAAGCCACAAGCCACACCAAGAATATTTATTTTATTTTGCAAAAATAACGCTTTCGGTTTTTTTTAAAGACATTTTTCACGTTCACAAATAACACGAATAACGTAGCGATGTTAAAAACAGCTAACATGTCAGCGAATACATATGTACATGGATACAATTAAGAAAAAGAAGGCTGTGACATAAACCAATAAGTGAACTCAATTCGGGGATTTCCCAATTAAAAAAAAAAAAAAAACATTTTAAAAAGTAAACAAAAAAAGAAAAAAATGTGTTCACGTTTTAGAGCTTCTAGATTTTGTTCACGTTTTAGAATAGTCTGTGTAAAAATAAATTTGTTCACGTTTCTGAGACGTTCACCCTTTTGAGTGTTCACGTTTTCGCGACTTTCGCATGTTTAAGTAGAGTGGTCAACTATTCGACATATTTAAAAAACCGATATTCGAATAGTTTTAAGATCCGCTTTATTTAAGAAACCGGGTTTCGGTTGTTTTTACAATACACCCGGTTCGAACAACCCGTTTTTAAGGCTTTTGTAATATGAAATCAAAATGAACAAAAAATTATATTATATAAACAGGGGTGTGATGAAAATCGAAAACGCCAAATATATTTTTATATTTGTTTTAAGTCAGCTGATTTAAATTCAAAATAGCACACTGAATTATGAGGGGTTGTTCACAACAGTCGTATTTTTTTCATGTTATTATTTTAAGGCATATGACTTTACGACACCTTGTAAATCCTCAGTTGTAATCTGTTTGTCGTAGGTTGCAATTATGGATACATTTATTATTTTATAGAATGTTCAACCTTTTCCCCTTAAAAAACAAGCAATGGTAAATATTTTTGCACTTATATTTTCGCCCATTCGTAATTTTATTTATTTTGTGACATTTAAGAATTTGTTATAATGTACAATATCTTAAAACTTATAATCTTGTCTTTATTTTTAATGTGTATTGTATTTTTTTAATTGTTTTACCACTTTGATTACACCAACAAATAATTCGATATAATATCGGGTTTTTCATCAAGAACTTTGTTTTTCAATTGTGGCAACGCCAACAACATGCTAGTTTTGTCATATGGTTTTTTTGACGTATTCGTAGTAGATACATTGGCAATTGTTAAGCTGGAGGTCAAAAAATAGAATCTGTGTAGTTATACGTACTAAGTTACATGCACAAAAGCGTAGATGCCTTGTGGCGAAAAGTAGGTTTACTTTCTACTTTTGTAAGCGTCACAAGCAGCTTTCGAACAAATCAGCTGATTTTGACAAATTCAATTTAATTTTTACTTGTGCTGCTGCTGCGTAAAAAGCGTTGCATGTAACTTGAAACGTAGAACGCAATTAAGGTTAGAAAAGCATGCGCTGCGTGGAGGCGAAAACGCGTGGTATGGACCTCCAGCTTTACAATGAATTCAATTTCGTATGAAAATCGCATTAAAATAATTATAATCCACTTTGAAAATGGTGATTCTGTTAAAGCTAAATTTCGTAAAATTTGTGATATTTTCGGATAACAAAATCGTCCTTCTGTGACCGCTATTAAGAATTTGGTCGTTAAATTTGAGTCGCAGGTTCAATACAAAAGGTGCCAACACCAACAGCCAATAAAACGATCAATTTATTGCAAACCGAATTTCCCGATCGCATAATTTCACGAACGTCAGCTGTTAAGTGGCCAGCCAGATCGTGTGATTTAACACCACTGGATTATTTTTTTTTGGGCTATGTTAAGGACAGAGTCTTTACGGAGCCAATCAAATCGGTTGTAGCCTTAAAACTCAAACTCCGTGATGTGATTAACGAAATAGACCCGCCATTTTGCCAAAAAGTGATTAAAAACTTTAATGAAAGTATTGACATCTGTCAGCATGCTCGTGGTATACATTAGCCAGATATCATTTTGCATTCATAATTGCCGAACTTTTCTCTTCATAATACAATAAAAGTTTGAATCATCTTCATCCAAATTTGTTATTTTATTTAAATTTAGAAAACAAAGTTCTTGTTGAAAAACACCAGTTATAACTGTTAAAAACATACTGTTAACTGGAAGTTAAAGTAATAGTAAGTTTTAACTGAGCTTGGCGATATCGGCCGTAAATGGTTTTAAATAATAATGGTATTCACACCGTAGCTTGTTAATTTGTTAAAGTTACCAACTGTGAACCACCCCCTTTTTAAAACTTTGTTAGTCTGGTAACTTTAAAATAAAAAAATCATTTACACGAAAATTGCCAAAACAAAAATATTTTTTTAGAAATGTATCACAAATGCCTTTTTTATTATATTTATTTAGAAACTGCAACAGCTGATTGTGAGTTACCAACTAACAACTATTTTATCAGGGGTGTCGTGTCGTTAATTTGTTAAATGTTAATCCGGTAGCGCGTTTAATATACAAAACAAAATGCGTGTAAAAAAGTAACGATTAACGACTAACAAACTAACAAGCTCGGTGTGAATACCACTAATATATGTTTTTAAAGCTATCATTAATTAGTTGTGTACTCAAATTTATAATTGCGATAAACATTGAAATTTTTACAGTAACTAAAATATTGCTGATATTAATAAAATCAACAATTTATTGTGTACGGAAACAATTTTTTTGTTACAATAAACAAAGTGTAGTTGCCGTAACCATGCTGGACCATACTTTTTCACTGCGTGTAGAAATCTGAGAATTTTGATTACGGGAATTTAAAGTTTTAAAGCTTAGATGCTTTTGAATGAATATTTTGCTATATAGACCCTTTTTCGTTATAGCTATAAAGCATTTTTGTATGAAAAAGTTTTCAATAAAGACGTTTTTTTAAGGTACTCAGCAAAAAATTACACTAGATTCAGACGGTGTTTTTTTCATGTTTTTTAGACATGATTTGTGGTGTTTGTAAGTATGGCTGACTTCCGAAACGTACTAATACAAAGTTTGTATACAGTTGTACTGCAGTATTTTAACCATGCACATGTACAAAGTACCGAAACAATGCAATTATGTGTTCTGTTTATTTATACGTTTTGAAATGCAAGTGATACAATGCATAATATTAAAATAAATCTGTATTGCTTGCAAATGAAATGTCAAATATCACAAAGCATCAACTTTAAAACCGATGCTCTGATTGCTTTTTGCTGCGTTACTAATACTTACCATTGGTGTCTTGGAAGGGTTTGCATTGCATATATATTGTACTGCGGCAAAATGAAACATTATACTTTGTTCTTATACAAAGCATTTGACGTTTTGGAAGTCAGCCCATATGTTGTAGCGGGGTAGAGAAAACATCTATTTTTCTGTTCTCTGTGTCTTTTTTCGTATTATTGTTATGTTGCTTCATTTTATTTTCTCTTTATAAAACATTGAAATTGTTTGCTTCTACAAATAAGCAACTAAAAAAAAAGAATTGCCTACAACGGGGGAAAAAAAATCAACCCTAAAATCATCGTTTAAGTATCGTCAGCTCAGATTTTGAATACCCCCTTTTTAAATCCAAAATCTGTTTCGCGAAGTTTTTTTAGGGTTTCTCAGATATAAAGCATTCATTAAGGACATTGCATGTTGAATTTTTTGCTTTGAGGTCAAATATTAACGATAATTAAAAACTACCAGTTGTAGAACCAAAAAGCTGAAGAAATACGCAGAGAAAAAACATGTTTAAATATTGTCACCTCCATCAATACTATGTTTAAAGAAAAGTTTAACCTTATTATGTTTAATTTAACCATATTTTTGTCACCGACAACCATGTTATGGTTAAATGAATCCCCTATCAAGAAGCCACAACCATATTATGGTTGCCTTTAAACATGTTATGGTTAAATATGACAATAATTTGTTTTTAAATTGACAATAGTATTTTCCTCTTTTTCAAGAGCAACATGCTATGGTTGAAAACCAACCATGCTATTATAAGTGTTAAACATATTTTAGTTATTATTAACCATAATGTGCTCGGAGGTAACCATATTATGGTTGTGGCTTCTGGATGGAGGCCACATTATATTATTATATTATATGGTTGTCGTTGGCAATAATATGGTTAAATTAAACATTATATGGTTAAAATTTTCTTTAAACATAGTATTATTGGAGGTGACCATATTGAAACATGTTTTTTCTCTGAGTGAAGATATTAAATTTCCCGTATTCCCCATTTTGGTACTATTTCCCCCCCCCCCCCCCCCCCCCCCCCCCCCATTATAGTATTAAAAATTGCAAAATGCAAAATGTTTTGTAAAAAGTACCAAAAATAGTTACGATTTTCACCCCTTAAACGTTCGAATTTCGAAAAAGTACCAAACTTTTATTCGTAGTTTTTTGATAAGTTCCGAATGTGGTATAAACTTTATTTCTAGGTTTATTGGATCAAAAGATAGATGGGCTGACAAAAACGTACCAAAATTCCAGGTTTTACCCGTTTTTACGCTAAAAGAGCCGAATATCAAAAAAGTACACACACCTGCCCACTTATTTTTCAAAAGAACAACGATATGTATTACAGTTTCTCTTTTAGTTTTGGAGATAAAAGGTTTCCGAATTTACCCTTTTTCACCCCCTAAACATTCGAATTTTTCCACCACCGGTCCAAATTTCAAGTCTTTAGCTTCAGGCGTTTAGCCTGTACGATGATGAATGAGTCAGTCACTTACGTAATAAGTATACATATGCAGCACAAAAAGCCACTTTTTGAATTTTTTTATAGAAAAGTGGCGTATGCGGCACAAAACAATATATTTCATTTTCAAAAAAATACTATTCAATTCTAACTTTATTCATGAAAGTGCGCAAAAATTTACATTTTTCTTCAAAACATATACCGGAAGCAGTGGTAAAAATATAAAAAAATTCTGTCGGGTACATTTTGAGAAATCTTCTTTGTCGTTTTTCTCCACTCCGACTTTTTGGCATATGCGCCAAACCAATTCTGAGCTGACGATATGTAGTGTTTTTGGAAGCAACTTTTAAAAGGAATTTAAAAAGACATGATTTTTAAATCAAGGTCTGAATCTAGTGTTCGTTATATTGAGTTTTTCGTTATAACAAAGTTCGTTATGCGGAAGTTTTACTGTATAAGCTGCAATGAAGTTATAATGAAAACTTTCAAAAGATCAGTGAAGTAAAATTAAAATTAAAAAAATAACACTCAATTCCCTTCAACTAAGTAGAATATGTACTTAAATTTAACCCAATGACTAAATCGATAAAAATTTACAATAAAAAATCATTTAAACTCATTTAAATACGAAAAAATCGCTTATTATAGTTACACGGCTCATTTGCATTTGCATGTTATTTTTAGTTTTTTGTTTTATTTAAAGAATAAAAACCGAAAACGTTTAAGACTATAAAAAATTTATAATGAAACTAAACAAAAGTATTCCCTAAAGAAAATTTTCAATTCTTTTTGAAATTTATTTATTTATTTTTTTTTCGAAAAAAAGATCGAACAACAACAAAAACTGTCTAGTTTTAAGACACATAATTCAATCACTGAAAACACCAAAGAAAAAACAATCTAAAGGCTGGCAACGAATACAATAAGTGCTCTATAATATTGACATTTTACGAAAAACATTTTTAATGTTTTAAAAAATTTAGGCCTTAATCATAGCAGTTTATATAGATATATCGAGCCCTAACCGCGAAAATAACGTAAGCGCTAAAAATTAGATTTTACAGGAGAGAGTTTTTTGTATTTTATTCCATATCAATAAGAGCGTTTGTTTACTTTTCCAGTAAAATTCAGAAGGTGAGTAAATTTTGGGTAATATGAAAATGTTACTCTCAAAACTGGCTCTTGCACAAAAAAGTAAGCGAACGGAAAAATTGCAAAAACTTGCTGGTTAATTCAAACATATGATCGCTTAAAAAGTATAGTGTTGTAAAATATATGTTATTTAGACTACCCAGTATACAGATATTGTTTTTGGTACTTGATGCATTGCATATTTATAATTTTAAATTCGTAGCAAATGAACAGGTACTTATTAAATGAACTTTGTGGAAGCTTTTAGAATTGATGAGTTTGTTTCTAGTTAAATAGCACACGAAAATACATGAATACTTGATATTCGGTACCCAGAATAATATGCAGTAAGAGGTTTTCATATATTTATTAGGTTTACATCTCTAAAATATTAATGCAATGTTATTTATACATATTAAATTTAATTTACTTTTCAAAAATGCCTATTAGAAAACTAGTTTTTAGCTTATTCTGCTCTTTTAATTCAGTTTTTGTTCTTTCAAATGTTAATTTTTACAAATTGTAGACTTTTTGTTTGCAAATTCTATGTTTCTTGCTTGTTTACTATATTGAATCATATGTTTTTGTTTTCTACTGGATTTTACAGGCAACAATTTGTTCAGTGAAAATTTGCAGGCTCTTTGCTGACAACTGTCACTTTACTCTCTCAGTAGATGCTCTCTTTTGCAAATTTATGTGTAGGCGAACGCATTTCAGTAAAATCCAGTACAAATTTTTGCAAATATTGGGGTTAACGAACGCAGCTAATTTTGTATGAAATTTGTCGCTTACTATAAAATTGTTCTTGTTATAACATCGTAACGGACCTTATGTGGCCATGACATTTTAGAAGATGATGCAAGTGTTGCCAATAAAGTCATTTATTAAAAACCCCGAAAATTTAAAATGATTTCGCTTACATTATTTTCGGGGTTTGGGCTCGTAGGTCACTGATTTTAATCTCGATCAAAGTATAGTTTGAGTATCTATTATAGAATTTTATATGGTCTAGTTCTAAGTTTATCCGTAGAACGTTTAGAAATAAATCATAAATCTTAACCTAATTTCAGCTTAAATAATATAGAAACGGGCCAGGGCAAGTCCATCCTTCACTTCAAGGGGGTCTCATGGTAGAACTTTAGTCCGAACAGCTAAATAAAGCCAAATATATAATTTTATAATACTAATGCTCGCCTACCTTAGGGCGTCATTACTCACAGGAACCCCTATGAGTTTCCGCTTGAACTTAATTATGGGATAGTTAAAATGTTAATTAAAATTAAAGTGCAACCAAAGATCAGGGTGGGTCACATAGTGTAAATTCAGTGGGGATAGCCTTCAAGCTCAATTTATGATTTAAGAATCCCAGTGTTCAACTACCCAGTAAGAAATTACGACTCTTCTAAATATTATGTACCGCCACAACGCTGTTAATACAAAATTGTGACTGTACCAAAAATATGGTAACATCACAACACTGTAGATACAAAATTACAACGTTAGTTTTTTAATACCGTTTTTAAATAAGATTCAACACCCGTACAAAACCCTAAATACAAATATACGACTTTAGTTTTTTAAAGTAGTATTTACCATAAAACTATACCACTACATCATTGTATATACAAGAATTAAACCTTTATTTCCTAATACCGTGTTTATAATAATTCTATACCGCTACAACGCTGCATATACAAAAATTAAGTCTTATTAATTTAAAAGTGTCATATTAAAATGAAAACACAAAAACTATTTTAGATTAGAAAATATATAAATTTTTGCTTGTTTATTTAGCGAATTTATATTTGTAACAATATTGAAAATAAGAGTCGGAAGACGGGTGTGACTACGTTGTAAATTCGTGAATCCAACATTGTAAATTTAAATTTACAGTACTGTGACAACACTAAAAGGAAGAGTCGGAAGACGCATATTTGGCGTTATCATTTTAACGTTGTGACAACATTGTAAATTTGGAAAACAGTACGTTGTATTGATGTTGATAGTACCCCCTGCAACGTCGGCACAGCGTCGTGGTGATTGCTTTTTCTGCCTTGGTAGTTAAAGGGGGTTATGATCTCTTTGACCCCGAACTTACAACGCCGTTGGTTTGGGTCTGGGAGCTTATATCTCCTCAAAAGCCTTTTAGAAGGGCTCTTCACTGTGGGCATGTTCGTAAATGCATCACTGCACTGCATCAGTGATTTCAAATTTTTGTATATGTACATATCAGTGAAGTAGATGTGGACCAAAAAATTGTCAAATACTCCACAAAAATAATAGTCTGATGCTGCGCAGTGATGCATTTACGAACACACCCGACTTCTTTTTCCCGATGTGTAATTGTGAATTGAATATTTGAAGTGAAGTAGTAGGTAAGATTCAAAACTTAAAGCTTTGTTACTCTTACGCACACATACACATTTCAGATCAGCTATTCCGTTTCCCTTTCCAAGTTATGTATACATATACGTTGGTACTCTTACGTTAACGTGACCTTGCGTTCCGGATGAACCCGATAAAATGGAAATTTTTTCCGTTTTTATGTTTCAGCTGTTAAACAACTTTATATTTGTTCACAAAGCGAAACCCCCATCGAAGTACACATCTTTTTTTATAATTTTATTAAAAACGCACAAATAACAAAAGCTAAAATTTAAAAAGAAAAAAACTAGCTTAACCCAGTGTACTTCGCCACAATCATTGAAATGAAATATGTAATTTTTTTCAATACAGACCTCGTGCATTGTTTATGAAGCTATTTGTACCAAGTTGAAATACTCTTACTGTCTCCATTCACCAGTTGCACAAAAATCTATATAATATTTGCATTGAAGTTGGCCCGCCAATGTCTACAATAAGGCAGTGGGCCTTTTACAGCTATTGTTCATTTATAACCAAGCTATTTGTTTAAAATTTGTAAATTGTAGCTGTGGCCGTTCTCTAGATATACAGAAATCTATTTTGGTTTACGCCCACTTCTCCAATCCCGCCCATTTCTTACATGCTGTCTGTATATTGATAATCATTCTAATTCTACCAAATTTGGACAGTTTTATACCTTCCATCTTATCTAATCGCGCCCACTTTTTGACTTTAGTTTCTTATTGATCACCAAGCTATTTGTACCAACTTTGCAAACTTAAGCTATTATCGTTTTCTTAATGTACAGAAATCTCTTTTGCTTTTGTATAGTAGCACGCCCACTTATCCACCCACACCTTCTTTTTGACATATGTTGCGAATCGATAACCCAGCTATATGTACCAAATTTGGACAATTTTTCTTTTACCGTTCTTAAGATGTAAATAAATAAATGTTATGCCATGCCCACGTTTTTAAACCCGCCCAAAGCTTGTTAATAATTTGGAAACTTTGGCTTTGGCCGTTCTCCAGTTATAAAGATATCTACAGCCTTTTTATATAGGAGGTGCCACTCCCACTTTTCTTATCCCGCCGTCACTTTGTCGGATGTTTTGTATTGATAACTATGATGTTGCTACCTAATTTGCAAACCTTGGCTCTTGCCGTTCTCCAGATATACACAAATCTATAATGTCTTTGTATGGGAGGTGCCTCACCCACTTGTCTAATAACGATTGTTTTTCTCGAGAGGCTGTGTGTTGATAAGCTTGCTATATGTACGAAATGTTGACCCTTTTTCTCTTACCGTTATTGAGATCAAAATAAATAAATCTAGTTCGTGCTACACCCACTTCTCCAATCGCGCCCATATTTTGATACCAAGCAAACAAATAAACATACATTTATTAATTTTTATATTTGTAGATACTCAGAATGTTGACAACTTTTCTATTTTCTTATTAACACATTTCAACACGTTTACGTACAACCATTGCAATGCTTACTTGTCCCAATCATTTACGTATGAGTAACTAGGCCTTAACAATATATAGACGTTGTTTTTGGCTGCTTAAGTACAAATCGTTTTTGATTCCCCGCACACCCCTGAATGTTTCTAATTACAAAATAAGTGATATCTAATTAAATAAAATGCGTCCAAATGGGAACATCCCATGTGCAAATAATGAGTTATTGTTTTAAAAGAAAACTAGTGTTTTATGAAATTTCTCATTACAAAAGACTGTAAGAGAACTTTTTGCTGTTACTTTTAACTTTTAAACTAAATATTGAAGGTTGAAAAAACCTACAATAAAACAATTCTTAGCAGCTTTCTTTACATATGATATTGTTATAGAGAAATATTTAGATTTTACTAATTTTATAAATTTACCGATCAATTTGTTCACTTAGATGAACAATCGGATTGCAAAGTTGTGCAAACGTAATTTCTTATTTGTGAGAATGTTTTATTATATGTTTTCTTTAATATTATCTTTCTTAAAAGAGGTGAGATTTGATAAAAATTATTCCAAAAAAATTTTCTGCAATGGTCTGTAATCTAAGGAAGAGTTCAAAGAGAAATATGTTATCGCTAAATTTATGTAAAAAATCTCACGCTCGAAATGTAACGTGTCGACCCAGATTTTGGCTAAGAAAAAAATACAGAAGATTTTTGAAACAAAACAAAGACATTTTAATGTTCCATTCTGAAAGTAGTTTGACTAAAAAATTGTGCCAGGTTTCGCTGAATTACGCCTTTTTATACATGGCCACAAAAACTACTTATATTTTGTTCACGTTCGAACCGCTACTTCTTTTGCCATTATCTTTGACCATAAACTTTATAGCCTTTTTACACTGATCAACATCTACCATCAATTTGCGAAGATGTTAACACCTTTCCACAAGAAATACACAGGGTTAAAACCCAACATCTTTTAACATCTTTAGAAGATCTTCCTATCTCGTTTTATTCCATTCTACATCTTTCGATTATTTTAGTGTCATCACTAGAAAAGTGGCAAGTTCTATTATTATTGTGGCATCACTGACAAAAAGAAGTTTGTTTTGAAAGCGCGTTACTATTTGTAAAGTTTTATTTTTTATTGCAAGTATTTTTTGTTAAGTATTTTTTATATTTTTAAACAAATTGAATTTCAAATACATTTTTTTGTTTTCTTTTTAAATTTTGCAACTTTTGTGAGAAAAAAGATTTCTTATTTAAAATTTTTTTTTTTTTTTAAATGGTGACATTTTTGTTTGATGGTTGATGTTAGATGTGAGCAATGTAAGCGAGTATTTCTGATTTTCTACATCTTTGATGGTAGATGCTATATGTTGATCAGTGTAAAAAGGCTATTAGCATAGATAACAATGCTTTCTTAGTTCTATAATTAAAGGGTTGAGAGAACGAAAAAATATTTGTTGTTTAAAATGTTATTGCATTTTTGATGCGTTCGACTGCAACGTTCAACACTTTGGATTTACCCATACATATGTATGTATGTAGGTGCATAGTACGAAAAAAGTATAGCTGCCTAAAGGCTGCTATGTAGGGTATTACATTTTTGCCTACTGTTTTCCTAGACTTGCCACAGTTTTCTTTATTTTTATTTTAATGTTTATTTAATTAAAATTATATTTAAATGAACGTTTTCATTTTTAAATACGAAAATCAAAATGGGCATTCAAATTCAGATAAAAATCGACAACTTAAAATAAATACACACATTATGAGATCACGAAAAAGGAAAAATACAACACACAAAGTACAACAACAACAGTAGCTTGAATAAATACAAAAAAGAAAGAAAATTTAGTTTGCATTTTCACTTTTTATTTCGTAAACAGGCGAATGAACGCACAAGTTCAAGATTCTCTAAATGCACACAAACACACTCTCGAAATAGGTATTTACATCCCATTTAAATAGCAACAACAATTACAGAAACTCACTCTTATGTATGCAATAGAATGCAACAACACATAATTTATGGTGTTAACGTAAACAACAGCCTCAAAGAAAAAATGTAGTCCAATGCAGTTTGCTGGGGATCCTAGCGCAGCAGCAGCTCCAGTTAATGCTGCAGTAGCAGCGAAATTCTGTCAGCAGCACTGCTTTTGGTACGTGTGTAATATTTTGTAAACATCAAGATTTTGTTGGTAAAATTTCTTGATTGTCTTCTTCTCCTCTCTATTTTTATTAATATGTTTTATGGCACATGCCGTTATAATGCAACAAACACACACACTGCCAAATTCATATTTGTTGTAATACTTCTCTGTAAACGAATAAAGCCTTTGAGCCATTTTCGCTGCAAAGCAAATCTATTTATAATTTTAATAGTTTTTCTTTTAATTTTTTTCTTAAGTGCTGTTGTTGTTGTTGTTGCTGTTAAGTTTTGTGAAATTTTCAATTTTGCCCGTGTTGTTGTTGCTGCTGTTTGTTTGTTTTTTTTTTTTTTTGCTTAGTACGAAGCAAAGAATAGTGAATATAAGATGCATTTTATCGTCAAATTTTAAAATAATGTTTTTAAGCGAATGTGTGTAATGCAAAGTTTTCTTTATGTTGTTGCATTTTTTGCTATATTTTTGCCGTTAGTAACAAGTCATGGTGTTGGGCCAGCATCCAATTGACTGTAAGTTTGATTAGCATTAGACGCCATCCTCTTCTTAGCATAAACTTATAGGATTTCGCAACTAAAATTAGAAACATAGACATGCTAAATACGCAGACAACAAACATGCAATAAGATTTTGTTTCAATCATGGCCAAAAAAATATGGACAAATTTTTAATTTGAAATTTTTAAATTTTAGAACAGAGAACTTTGAATAAAAAGACAAATTCAGTAGAGATGAAAAGGGGGTAAAAAACATGATAGGTGTATCTGTTCTTCGTGTTTTTTTTCTTCTCTAATTTTCTTTTACTGGCATTTCAAATTTCGCTTAGGATATTTAAATAAATTTCATATTTATTTACTATTTTTGTCTTTAAATCGAACCAAATTTTAAATCTGCTCTATTTTAAATTTTTTTTTAATATTCGGTTTTCTATACTGCATACCTTAAGTATCAATTATTTAAACTAGTAGTACTTCTTTCATCACGGTAATTCTGAAAAAAAATTGAACCAATCGATTTCAATTTCATTCGATTTCCAGGGGCCTGATTCTGGCAGTAGTGATCGAATACTTCTCGATTCGATAGCAATTTAATATATAATTATTTCAGTCAATACTAAACGAATCGGAATTATTTTTTTAGTGTTGTAAAGCATTAATTTGAGTTTACGATACTGAAAAAATAATTTCGATTCGTTTAGTATCGACTGAAAGAATTAGAAATAAAATTGCTTTCGAATCGAGAAAGTACTCGACCTCGACTGCCAGAATAAGGCTCCAGAACTTGGCCGACTAAAGGAATCATTCTATTAAAAATAATATTACCTCCGTCCGCATTTGTTTGTGCATCTACTGTATTGTGGAATAATATTTTCTATATCATGTCACTAGCTAGCTGTCTAAATGATTTGAAAATTAACAAAAAAAAAAAAAAAAAAACACAGGCATCAATATACCAGAATTTAATTTATAAAATTTTACAAGATTTTGTAAGTTAGATGACATTTTTTTAATGCAAAATTAAATTTAGGGTCCAAAGTTTATTCGTCTGCATAGCAAATAGTTTAGTCAGCTAATCTTTATTTAGAAATGGTATTTTTTCTCTAAACAATACCATGCAATTCTGGTGACATTTCCTAGAACTAGAGATTTTAAATAACCAAGGTGGGGCAAAAGTAATCACCATATTGGAAAACGCTTTGACTTTTGCATATGACACCAAATATCGATTCGGTTTTGAGATTTCTGAAGTATGTATACAAAC
This sequence comes from Pollenia angustigena, assembly GCA_930367215.1. NCBI lineage: Eukaryota > Metazoa > Arthropoda > Insecta > Diptera > Polleniidae > Pollenia > Pollenia angustigena. Next base: position 49,774,851 of record OV884058.1, read on the forward strand.
GCAGAATATAAATCGACAATCCATGAATCGGCTTACTTCTCAAGAACGTGAAGTAATTGTTTCTATTTTTTTTTTGCGCAACAATTTGTCGGTTGTGTTGGTTGTTGATGAGGCTTATTACTCAACAAAAATGGTAATCTTAATCAGGACCCTTTACACCGTATTTGTTGTTGGTAAGAGTAAGATAAAAGTTCTGGAACTTTTTTTTGATATTTTTTATACGAAACAAAGAAAAACAAGTTAGAGTGCTATGTTTGGCTGTGCCGAATCTTTGATACCCTCCACCGACAGTTCGAATGTTTTGGGAGTAACATCTGTATGATGTCTTTTTTATTATTATAATCTTTATAAAAACAGATATCTGCATTAAAATTGGTTGCTGTTTAGACATATCTTAAATGTTTGACCGACAATCAGAAAGTTTTATGATTTTTTTTTTAATTTTTACTAGCTTTCAATGCTGCGGAGAAATAAGTTTTCGCGTTTGCAGTGAATTTCAGAATTTTTGCTGGCCATATGAAGCTAGGTTGGAAGAAAGTTTACCGCAATATCTATATCTGCTACAGTTTTAGGAGTATTTAATTATTTTGCCAGAGTGGGCTTTATCATCACGAAATTTCACAGTGTCTTTTCTAGTCCTATAAAACTGTGATGTACTAAATTTTGTTATGAAAGAGTTATTTTTTACGGTTTTAGGCGCACTAAACTGTTTACCGGGAGTAGGGTTTATATGGGGCCTATAGTAAAAAATGAATCGATCTTCACGAAATTTAATAGTCTAATTTCTAGTCCTATAAAACTGTGGTGTACGAAATTTTGTTATGATAACATTATTTTTTACGGCTTTAGGCGTACTAAACTGTTTTCCGGGAGTAGGGTTTATATTGGGCCCATGGTAAATTATGGACCGATCTTCACGAAATTTTACAGTCTTATTTCAAGGTCTATAAAACTGTGAAGTACCAAATTTTGTTCTGATAGCATTACTTGTTATGGTTTTAGGCGCACTAAACTGTTTTCCGGGAGGAGGGCTGATATGGGGCCTTGGGTTCATTATGAACGGATCGTCCCGAAATTTAGCAGCGTAATTTCCACCCGAATAAAACTAATTTTTGCAAAATATCATTCCGTGCATTGTTCCACGAGTTATGTTAGTTTTTGTAACAAAATTATCAATTTTTTTTAGGTGGTGGTTCCACATTTTGATTCATAGCTCTGATCCTACTAAACCGATTTTGCTGGATTTCAATCCCAAACTGCTTATTATAACTACTAGTAATATGACACCAAGTTTGTTTATTTCTTTAGAGTATTTCGAAAGTGAGCGTTTTTTCAACAGACGGACAGACGGACAGACATGGCTAAATCGACTTAGAATTACTCAGGGACACAGACTATATATATACTTTATGGGGTCTGAGATGAATAATACAAAAGTTTCACACGGAAGGACAAACTTAGTAGTATACCCTCTTCACAACTAATTGTGGTGGAGGGTATAATAAACGCAAATAATAAAGGGATATAAAAAAGGGAAATATATTAAAAATGTGTAAAATCCCCAAAAAAATCACCGAATTTTTTTTTAAATCCCCAAAAAATCTCCAATCCCCAAATGACTTTCTTTGTCATTTTTGCTCGCATGAAATCCCCATCTTTGGGGATAAATCCCCAAGTCTGGCAGCCCTATTTTGCCCCACCTTTATTAAAATAGTTGTCGTATAAACTAACTTTAACTAAAATTACAACAATTATTAATTACTTTATTATCGGGTTTCACTCTTGATAGTAAAGTTCCCTTGTAAGCCTTGTTAATCTTGTTAAAATAAGTAAAGTACTCTAACATTTATAACGCATCACGAGCAAAGTGTATAAAACTTTAATTTGCTACGCTGTGACTAAAAAATCATACAAAAAGCTGGAGTAAACATGTGTGATAAATTTACCAGTGTAACACAGTTGACGAAACTGACCAAAACCAAAACAATGTCAGGTGATTCATTAAGTTACAATACATTCGCAAAGGACACTCACTCCGCTTTTTAGTGAAAAATCGTAGCAAATTTACCAGAGTTATAAACTAAGCACAAAGAGTGAAAACCGCTACTACTTTATGGGTTCACCTGTACCAAACTTAAAAGTACCAAACTGCCTATTCCATATAACTTTATTACTTTAACTGCAATAACTGGGTATGTACTCATGTGTGCAAACGTATGCAATTTAAACACTTTTTACATAATTCAATTAAAACATTTTGCTTAAGTGTGACAAATTTTTACATGTGACAAAAATATTTTTTGCTTTAAACATTTTTATGTTGAGGCAAGAAAATAAAATGACAACCATATAATTTGAATTCATGTAAGTGAAAAGCTTAACTAAATGGCCACTCCATCATCGTTGTCAGTCTTTTGAGAAACAACATTTACATGGTATTTTAATCAGAGTTTGTTAAATTATAAAATAGATTTCTTTATCATCAGAAGCAAAGTGATGTTGAGGAAATCTGTACGGATGTACAAACAAAACCACCAGCAAGCATAGTGGGAGGAAGGACAGCGTTTTTTTAACGGAAATTAAGCGGACCAAAAACGTTTTTCTTTCTGACTTTTTGTTTTCTTGGCAAAACTGTACATGATTTTGTTACATGTATGTAAATAATAAAACTCCTAGATCAGTTTGGCTTTCTTTAAAATTTTTTTCTTATGAAATTTCTATTTTAAATACAAGGAAAAACAAAAGAAACTCTAACATTGTTGAAGCTCAAGACGAGGAAGACGGCAAGTCCCGACAAATCCCCCTAACAAACTTTGTTTCTATAAAATATCTGTTGCTTTTTTTTTTGTTGCTTAAATTGATTAAAACAAATATTCCCCTCTTTGGAAAATTTGAAATTAAAAAAAAAAAAAAAAATCAAACATAAATTACAAAGTTCACACACTTTTAAAATAAAAAATTTACAACAACCAACTCCACCACCTTCTTCTTGGTGCTGGGGCACATCAAATAACAACTACATAAACATAGAAACAAATCCTAGCGATACGACTACTTGTATCCGCAACATAATCTTTTGACGCAGCAACAATAAAGAGAGAAACAGTGACAGCTGCGCATTTACGGTAGGAAGATCTAGATTCATGGAAGTTAACATATTTGAATACTGGGAATCGGTGATTGAGAATTAAAATATCTTAAGTTCAAGCCACTGCTGTAACTAAACAATAAACACATTTTCAGTTTTACCAGGAACCATTTTTAATGGTCAAAATCAACTGGGGCTAGTTATGGCAGTCGTGATCGAATACTTTTTCGATTCGAAAGCAGTTTTATTTCTAATTCTTTTCATCGATACTAAACGAATCGAAATTTGTTTTTTAGGTGGTGAAAACTTAAATAAATGCTTTACAATACTGAAAAAATAATTTCGATTCGTTCAGTATTGTCTGAAAGAATTAGAAATCAAATTGCTTTCGAATCAAAAAATTATTCGATCACGACTTCCGGAATTAGGCCCCTTGTCATTTCTGGCTTATGTCAAACTTCTGTAAAATACATACGAAACATTCATATAGTCTAACTTCAATTACCGAGCAATTTTTATGTATACCTTCTGCCCGTTGTCGTGAAACAGGGAGAGCTCTCACTAACTAACTACCCTACCGGGGCACCCTGATTAAAAATACATATAAAAATGTATAATTTTTAATTTTCTTAAGTCTTTTATTTGCGGATAGTCTCAGTTCCCCTTATAAAGAAAGACAGTCGGGATAATTTTTAAATGTATTCATAATTTTCCTTATTCGATTAGTATTATTCGAATCTTTTCTCTCTTAAACTTTTAAAGTACAGGCTTTAATATTTGCAGTATTCTTTAAAATAATTTTACATCCTCAATACTCCACCACAAAGATTCCTAAATAATATTTAAAGTTTCCCTGTTTGCCTGCCATCGACTTCATTATCATGTTGTCATCTAAAAATCTAACAGTTTCACACAAACTCAAACATTAGCACAAGGGGCAGGAAGTTCCCCCAATAAAATCAAAAAGAAACTTCCTTAAATATTGCACTCGCGCACACTCATAAATAAAGAAAAATGAAGGGGGAAAAACAAATAGAAAATAAATTGTTCCCCATCTTCTAGAGTTCCAATTGTAAGACAATTTTAGATTTTCTGTAAAATACGTGTGTGTTTTTAAAACCCCCTGCAACGTTAGAGACATTGCAACAACAAAAACAACAAAAACCACAATCTTTCTTACAGATTGTTGCATCAGAAAGTCTTCCTTTTCCTTTTTGCTGCTGCTGCTGTTTGCATTAGCAGATGCGCATATGTGTCATATTTTTTTCCCTTTCCCATTAAATTACGAAAGTCAACTAGAACAACACGCATAACATTAACACCAGCAACAACTACTGACTAACGCAAGATCTTCGAAGACAAAGATGTGTTTGCTGCTTGTCCTCTTTGTATATTTTTCTTCTACTTTAAGATTGGAAGGGAAATTTAGATGGTTGAAGAATGCCTGGCGCATGCTATTTGAAATGTAAATGAACTCTGATTTTGTTTAAGTTGGCAGTACGCATGTTTAGTGTGGCCAGAGGAATAATCTTTGATGGGTTTATTGACTAAATCAAGGGATTCGATAGTGATTATTTTAAGATATTTCTACTTTTTTACAGAATTTTCTTTTGAGTCTAATTCTCTTTTCTTATGTTAATAAAAAAATGGAACTTAAACGAAGCAGGTTTCTATGGGAGAAACTTAAAAGTTTCGCTTACCATATCGCTTACGGAAGACATGAATTTTTCATGAAATTTTGAAGCAATACATTTTCGACACAGAAAGCGCTTTATTCAGCACATAAAAAATTGGTGAATGTAACACACTGAACTTTTTCTTACCGTTATTCTTTAATATGCGCCCTTACGAACCTGCTTCGTAGGAAGGGAATGTCGTGGCTCTTTTAATGTTGTATTTGTTTTTAAATTTGTTAAGAATTAGTTCGCTTAACTTAATGCATTATTGCGTAGCTCTTTAATGTGCGCTTACTTTATAAATTTACTTCTAGTGATTCGCAAAAAGAGAAAATTTTTTATTGGGTGGTTATTAGACAAAGACGTGCTCATGGGAATAGATTAGACTTTCTCTAAGATAATTTCCGCCATTGTCAAACTTCTAACAAACTTCGCGTGCACACGATACTAAGAAAGTCAATGACTGGCGACTGTAAATAATTAATATCTACGATCATTATTTCCCAAGCTTGGGGTAGCTTTCAACAGGCTTAAGATTTTGTATAAAATAGAAACCTGCAGAATTTAATTTAAACTCACATTCAAATCATTGAAAGACTTTTAAACTCTTTAGTGTTGTGTAGCTGTCACAAACAAATACTGAAGTGTAGAAAACGTAAGTGTGTGAACGTGTAAAAGAAAAAAAAAGTACGGTTAAAAAAAATACTCTCTAAAATTAACAAGGTAATGAACAGGGAGCAATGAGAGTGGGAATATAAAATAGACACATTTTTTTATTTTTTTAATGTGAGTTTGGGGTATTTGTGTACTAGTTAAATGTTTTGTATGTTAATTTATTTAGTGCTGATTCACACTCTTCAAGTTTTATCCGTCAAGTCTTGAGGCTTAAGTAAAGAAAGGAAAAGAACAATTCTTTAAAAAAATATTTGTCTATGCGTACGCCACATACAATACACAAGTAAACACCACAAATTCTAGCAGACTGCAAGACGTCATTTTCAAATACTAGGTGTAAAGGTAAAACATTTTTACTGTATTGAAAGGTATTTAAAAGAACAGGAACTGTTTGGAGTGTACTTCTTTAAAATTTTGTACCCTCACAACACTATTTAAAATTTGATGAACAGTAACGATAGCATTTGTCATTGAGGTTATACACAAACGTCTTGTACACACATCAAATTTTTTTGTGTGCTTGATTTTCAAATACATTTATTCGGACCTTTAGTATACAGCTGCTTACTTACTCATCACATTATTTAGACCCCCGAATTCGCCAGCTTAAAATCCAGCAGCGGTATTCTGTAACTCGCTTAGCTAAAGCTAAGTCTCGATCGCTGAAATACCTTTGATAATACGAAATTTGAAAATTTTAGCAATGACATTAAAAGCTTAAATTGCGGCGAATTAAATTTGTATGGCATTGCCAAGTTTAGCAATGCAGGTTAGAGAATTGCATTCGTAGCCAAAAATGGCTAAATCAACTTTATAGATTTTTAGCGATAGAGATTTAGCTTTAGCAAATTACGAAATACGGCTGCAGGTTTGCAGTTTAATATAAGACAACATGATAAAAATACTGTGCATTTTTCTTGGACTCTGCTAATCAAGGCGAATTCACTTTTCAGGTGGCGTTGAAAACACAGCTAAAGCTACTTATTTGTTCTTACTTAAGCGGTTCATACCCTTGCAATAAAATTGTTAAATTTTTTATTTTTATTTATTTATTTATTAAATTTTTTAATAAAATTTTACGTATTGTACAATGTGTATGTAATATTCGATGATGGCACAATCATTGGCAACAATCCAAAGACTTTTGATTTTTATTGCACAACGAAAAGGAAGGGAAATGTTATGTTCACCTTTTAATTGAATGAATGAAACCATGAAACTTATTGCATAATATAGGACAAAATGGAAATACTGGCCTGTTCTGCAAATCGCTTTTACTCAAATCACGTGATTTCAAATCACATGTGCCTACTAAAATCACACGTGTGATATTTTAGTGTCCCGTTTTTATGTGTTTTTGTGTTAAGCCTGGTACTCTGTTCAACATTTCACGTAAAATGCTGTCAAAACGCATATGAAAAAAAGTTGTGCGGAATATCTATGAAATAATGTTGATAGAGTTGTACTCTGTTCATTTTATGTAAAAAATGGCAACATTTTTTTACAACTGCGAAATTAAGTAAGCTGCACTTATTTCACGTGGAATTTTAAGCAAAAGCAAAAAAGGATGAACTGATTATTTAATAAGAAAAAAAAATCAATATAACACAACCGGTAACAGTTTTTTATCCATATTTACTTTCTTTTTTATTAAAAAAAATTATTTTTAATAAAATACATGTGGGGTTTGTTTACATACGCAAAACAATGTCGCATACTTTGCATGAATAAAATCGGCAAATTGTACAAACTCGCATGATAGGTAACATCGATACATGTCAAAATTTTCGTGTGAAATAATAAATGTTGCTCAAAATTTTTCATAAATTTGAACAGAGTACTAGGCTTTACCGAGAAACACAAAAATGTTATGACTTTCAGAACACCACAAAATCACACATGTGATTTCAAAAACTCGTGATTTGAAATCACGTGATTTTCAGAACAGGACCGATAATATGGCGAATGTCATGTATAATAATACTGCAAGTGTATGGGCCGCTTTAGAGAGAGAAATGTCAAAATTTGCTTGTGTTTTTGACATATCAACCAACGAAAGCAACAAAAAAAGTATATTGTTGTGTTTCTGGTGTTGAACTTGTTGTAGTATTGCTTCTACCGTTTACATGAAGTTGCCATGCTGCTAATGTTAAATAGATTATGGGAGAGGAGAGCAAGAGAAGAATTTTAGCAGTGTTAAATATTGTTTAGTCAACGGAACATCTTCTCTCTCATTGCCCGGCATTCGGAGGCCTAAGACTCAAAGAACCGCAAGGAACAAAACTTGTCTTCTGGCCGTAGATAAGAATAGGATTCACTTCTTTAATCAACTGAATGTCCGAGTAAAAATGTCGGTAGCCGGGTAATATAGGACCGCTGGGAGGCAGTGAAATATAGCATTATTTGTTTTAGGAGCTAAAGGAGGATGGTTAATTATGGACAAATCTTTAAGAAATTAAGCAATGATTTCTAGTCTTATGACTGCAGTCGAAACCAAAAACAGTCGAACAAAAAACGAAAATTTGTGTACAACTTTTCGCTTTTTTTGAGTTGGTTTGACAGCGACAGCGACAGCGACAGCGACATTTAATGAATTAAAAGTAAGAACAACAGTTTTTTTTGTCAATGACAAATAAAGAAGGGGAAGAAATTGCAGTTTTTACTTTGACTGCAGTTTTTTGAACGCTGTTATTTAGTAGAACTAGAAATAATTTGACAATTGTTTGTTTCTGTTGAGTCTTTCGAACGTGTTTTCAACAGACGGACATGGCTAAATCGACTTTGAATTACTCAACGATATAGAATATATATACTTATGTTATGAGTTCCAAGATTTGTACTGAAAATATTTTACATGGAATGCAAAACTTAGCATACCCTTATTCACCACTAGTGGTGGAGGGAATAAACATTAGTGGCACCCACTCCAAACTTTTAAAATGTTTGTTAACTGGCAACTCTCTTCATACAATTACGTATGATTCCTTTTAGTACGTGCTTTTATTTCCGACTTATAGCAGTCTCTTAAATTTATTTTCATTAAATCTTTTTGTATTATTTTTTTTTTTTTTTTGTGATTTTCATCTGCAAATGTCAACGTACTTTGGAGATTTAGTTTTGTCTTTATGATCGTTGCAAGTAGTAAGTACATGAAACATACATCGTCTACCAGTTGCATGTGGGTAATTGTTTTTGTTTTTATTATTTCTAGTTGTTGTATAAGTGTTTCTGTGTATATTCTGATTTTGAGTGTGTGACAACGGTCGTCTTCAGTTAAATTCCACTTTATTATTGTACATTTTTCCTTGTTCTAGAGATGCAATTAAATGAGGTGTCGCTCACAATGACATGTTATGTTTTTTCACAGTTAACTCTGTAATTTTTCACTTTGTTTTTCCAACAAAATTTTTATTTAGTTTTGCTCTTCTTATCTAATTGTAACGAGTTCAACAGCCAAGTTAAAGATTTTTACAATTTCCCACTTTTCTAAAAAAAAAAAAAATAATAAGATTTTTTCATGACTCTAACAAAGAGGGGTGATTTAAATCACAAGATCATTAAGGAGAAATATTTATGTGTGTATTTCAAATAAAATGTTTTTAATTAAAAAAATCTTAGAATCTATTAAGAAATTTTGTCTGGAATAGAAGCATCACTGAAAACTAAAAGGTATAAAATAAACGGCAGATTATCTAAGTCGATCCTTACTTTAATAGCAGAATGCTAAAAATGAATTACAAATTTTGTGTATAATATTAAATAGGTATTTTGAATATTAAATATATGTATTCTTTTTTATTCTTACAGACTTGTCAGCAATCATGCAACAACCACAGCATATTTATAATGATCTCAATACTTCATTTACGTCAGAGAATACGGATATATCCTACGATTCAGATCCAACTTTCCACATTTACAATGAACTACAAGATCACTTGCAACAACAACATCAACAATCAAACACTTCATCCATTAATATACAAACTAATAATAATGCAACTCCCAAACCAACTACCGGCATTATTTATGGCTTTCGTACTCGACATTTGTCCTGCATCGAGGAAAATGATTCGGACTCTTTACACTCCACCTCAGTGCCAAAACCGGCATTTGAAATGATCCAAGATGTGGATGAGAAATTCAAGAAACTTGTCTCAGAGGAAGTCAATACTAGTCTTACCTCCTGGCCCGATAACGGTGAGGATGAAGTTGATCATATGGTCATGATAGATGAATCCAGAATGTATGACATGGACTATTTAGATGAATTAAGTGCCAGTCAAGTGGTAACCAAGGATATAGAGGAAGAAGAGCAATTTGGTGTTAATGTTAGTGAAGTTTTGTGGCAAAGTACTGTCTCAGAACCGGCTCATCGTTTACGCTTTAGTGGCGGCCGTTCTAATATACCAGACATTATGACTACTTCCTGTTATGGTGCCCTAAATAGCTCATTTGGCAGTGAAATGTCTGGCCCTCCCGCGTATACGGAGCAAACAACTCCCACTAAGCAAAGAGCTCAAAATAAACTTGAGCCAATTTATGCAACACCCGAGAAACGTCGTGAGTGCAATCGCAGTTTTGATTCGTCTTGCCCCTCACAATCTAGTTCGTTGTGTTTTGACTCAATGAATTCTTCGTTGGACTTGAAATGTATGAGTGCTTCGGGTTATGGGGCCAATAACTTTGGCTTGACACGTTATTCTGCAAATAATCCTATGGAAATTTCAAGTATTTCCATGGATAATTCCAAATCTGATTGGAATTCAACTGGTGATAGTGGTGCGGTTTTTGGTATTATTTCCCCAGCTGAAGAAGTTTCAGATGAAACGGCCATGCAGTGTATAACCGCAGCAGAAAATGGTAAGTGATTTGATTATTATTATGATTTCAAAAAATTTTTTTAATATGATATAATTGAATATATTATAAAAAATTAAAAAGTAGAAAATTAATACTGATATTGCAATGATTGTGCAAATATATCTGGTGCTGAATGCGTTTAAAAAGCTTTAAGTAGAATTTTAATCTCCAATCTCAACTGCCTGTTTTTTCAAAATAAAATAAAAACAAGTAAGAAACTATAGTCGGTCAGGCCCGACCATATGATACCCTACACCACAGTATTAAAAAACACATCATGCTTATGTGTCCATGTAAATATGGATTTATCTATGTTTATAAACTTCATGAAAATCGGTTTGAAAGTTTGTGAGAGGCAAAAATTGACCCTGCCTCCCCTTGTGGTCCTATTTTTTAAAAACTGTATAGCTAATGTGTCCCTATAGATATGGATCTATCTATGTTTTGAATTTCATTAAAATCGGTTTGTGCGGCTGAAATAGGACCTATCTCCCCTCGTGTTACACAACAAAATACAGAGAATGCATAGACGCATTAACGCATGAAAGTAGGTTTAAGCTGAAGGTCCACACCATGCGTTTATGCGTCTGTCCTTTTTATGCATTTGACAAAAAAGTTGAATCAGTGTAATTGTATATGACAAGTTACACAACAAAATGCAGAGAATGCATAGACGCATCAACGCATGAAAGTAGGTTTACTTTCTACTTTTGTATCCGTCGCATGTGTGGTGAAAAAAGTCAGCTGTTATTGATGGCCATGGATGGCAAATCATATTTTATTTTCAATGTTATCGATAAATATGTTTGTGTGGTGGATTACTTTTTACTATGTTGTTACATTAAAAAAGGTTTTTAATAAGAGAAAAAGCTTTCGTAATAAAGATTGTATAAACTTTAATGAATAAAATACATTAAAATAAATTTTTAGCACAATTTAACAAGAACAAAATTTGCCATTCTAGTTATCGATTACTTTTATCTTCTGAGTGTCATCTTTGTTGTGTTTATTATTTTTTGTAACAAATGCCATGAATTGGAAACTTATTGATACCGTGAAAAATCACGAATATTTTTATAATAAAAGCTTACTTCCCTATGAATTCTATTAAATAAATTCTATTAAAATATTAATTACACTCTCCATTTCTTGCAAAAATGTTTTTAATTGTTTAACATATTAGCACAACAGCTGATAAAAAAAACAAATTTGGCGCATAAAACGCATTGCATGTACTTGAATTTAGAAACGCATAAAATGCACAAAAAGTATCATACGCATCTACGCATGAACGCATGGTGTGGACCTTCAGCTTAAGTGTTTTTTGTGCCCAGTGTCTTATTGTGGATATTAAGAGTTTTGATTCGACTTAAATGGTCGTATTTCGAAAAAAGTTTTATTAATTTCAATTAGATCCACTTAAGAGAGTAAAAATTAAGGTAAATTAGTTATCACTGTTGCCAATTATGAGATTTTTATACGAAAACTTTAAGGTTGCCTGGAAATTTTGCGAATAGATGAATACACATTTTTTTAAATTTGATTACAGTAAGAGCCAAAGATTTGCAAAACCTCAGACACCAAAGAAATTTTTGAAAAAATTATGTTTTTCTGTTAATAACAAGCTTATTTTTTTATTTTTTAAGAACCTTAATGAATTTTGGAAAGAAGTTGCCAAATATAGCTCTGAAAATGCCAAAATGGCATCACTGTCTCAACGAAATATCACAAACTTTTTTGAGCATACTCTTAAAGCCGAAATTCTCTCCATTAAAATCTCCAAACTCTTAAATCCATTTCGCACAATAAACTCTTCGATTATTTATTTTCTTAATAACAACAGCAGCAACAACAATAAATATAAACTACATTCATACTTCTGTATTTTATTTATTTACCTTTTTTGTATTCATTATTCGTTTTGTTTTGTTCTCGGTTTCGTTATTCTTTCTTTAAGATTTCTATCTGTGTTTCAGCGTTACCACTTTCTTAACAAATCTATAAAAAAACTAATGAGATTATTTAAAATTTATTGCTAATTTTTCATTCTTGACTGAGCTGGGAATCGAACCCAGGTTTTCAGGGACAGGTTGCCCTGACATGTTTCGATTGTAACCACACAATTTCTTCAGAGAGGTTTGCCGCTTAACACTTACCGCCATTGACGACGTCTCGCAGTCAATTCTTTCGTATATATTGAAAACAAAAACAAATTTAGTTTTTTACTATTGTTTTCAAATTGACTTAAGAAGTTTGTGTAAATGAACTCTGGTACAATTTTTGACAGTTCATTTGCGAAACTTTTAAGCACTCGCGCTCTAAAAACAGGCAGTAACTGTTTGACTACTTAATGACACAATATCTTCAATTGAATCATTAAGTGCAGAAAAGGAACTAATGAAATTTACTTTATGTAACTTATTTGAGTATTGCTAAGAAACCAGTGTAAAAAGTGTCATCTGGGACAACTTCAAAATAAAGTCATTTATTCCCTCTATAAGCTAAGAACACTGGTTTAATTGATTATCTCAAAATAACTGTGTTGAAGTAGTTCCCTTTCTGCACTTAGCGATTAACAGTCTAATTCATAAACGCATCATTGCAGATTTATAAGTCATTAATAAGCAAATGTCGAAAAAAGAGTATTTATAAATGGTTAATAGCCTATTAAACGTTTAATAGAAAAACGATAAATAATGTTTGAATTAATTTTAAATATAAGCTGCTCGATGGATTTTTTTGTTAAAAATAACGTGGGTCGCAGGAAATCTTTATTCAGCGAAGCCACCTGCCTCGTCTTACTGGAGGAAAAAAACCCGAAGCACGGCCGCAGGCTGCCACGCAGAAAAACTTTAGTAGGCGAAGCCAGATTTCAATACTTAACTTTAGTGTCTCCGGAACTGAAATGAGAGATAAAGCCATTTTCTAATATTGCTAATGTGAGTTAAGGCCATGATGGCTTTATCTCCCATTCAAATGAAAAAAAAAAACAAAAAAAGGCTTTATCTCCCTATTAAAAGAGAGATAAAGCCAAAATGGCCTTATCTACCATGGTATTAAAGCACCCCCTCCCCCCCCCCCCTCCCCAAAATTAATAATAATAAATTATTCCCAAAAATTCCCAGAAAAAATCCCCTGGGGATTTTCACGAAATTTGTATCCCCAATTTAAAAAAATATATCCCCAATTTGGGGATAAATCCCCAAAACTGGGAACACTGGGGGCAATAGAAAAATTAAAATGCCTTCATCTCTTATAGAGGAAGCAATCCTAATCAGAGAATTTAAGACATTTAAAAATTTCCCAGACGTTATTGGTACGCACATAACTATCAAAGAAAAACCGGCGGGAATTTTGCCCAATATTATATCAACAGCAAGGGTTACTATACCCTGAATGTTCAGGTAAATGAAAACATTTGAACTTAAAATATGTTGGCAGTTATGTGTGGCTGAAAATGTTTTGTTAAATCCTAGGAGGTTTTATTTTCAAAACATCTGATTAAAATTGGTTAAATTATTCATTAAACATAAAGCTGTATAATCTCTTTTGGAACGTACAGAGTTTACGCAGTAAAAATTTGACATTGAAATATGATTTACATATTTCGCTTCTATTTCAATATTATGTATTTTATTAACAAAAAAAACACAAAATTAATTAAAATATTACGTTTCAAAAAACAGAAATTAATTTTTAATTGAAAACAAAACAGAAATTCACTTAAAATTCGTTCGTTGTATGATATTTTTATTTACTTGTATCGTTTCATCCCTAGTTGTATGCATCACTATTACAAAAATTACAATTAAAATTACATGTTGTTGCCAACATAATAATACAAAAGTAATATAAACGTTTAATTGTTAATCCACTCCTATTAAGCTTTTAATTAGACTTTTTATTAATGGTTTATAAAACAAAATGTGTTTGATAACTATTGTATTCATTAAAGCAGAAACAAGAAATTTTTATGAATTAGACCGATTTATAATATATGTAGTAACATAATTATATATACGAAAAGTTTTCAAAGACCATGTAAAATCTTTCTCAAATAGGAGTTCTAGACACAAGATAAGTAGCAACGAAAAGTAAAAAATTTTCCTTAAAAAAATGTTGTAACTTTTTTATTCAGTGGTGGTAACACTGATGTGATTATTATTGTTGTAATATAATTATTCTTGTTGTTATTGTAGTTCTCTGATATGTTCTGTATAGATTTTGTGTCTGAAGCCGACTTTGAATCTGTGTGTGTGTGTGTGTGTTTGTGTATGGATCTGAATTTGTGTGTGTATCTTGAAGTCGTCTAAACTACAACTTCAAAAAGCCGCTAAAAACGGTTCGCTGCTGGAGCAAAAAGACAGAGATGATTGTTTTGGGGCTGCTTAAGATCGGTCTGTTTTATTTTCAGTGAGACCTGTAGACTACAAAATAGAACAAACTCTTTATGGAACATGTTGTTGTCGAGGACATAAATAAATTTTAAGCCAAAACCGTTGGTTGGTTTTGCTGGTAGAATTCATGTTTTAGGTTTTTTATTTTTGTTCTTTGGAACTGTTTGTAAGAAATAAACTTGTATGGTTGTTGTTTGTCTTATTGCTCTGTTGCTGTTGTTTAACTATTTGTATTTTGTTGTTATTCTTTTGTTCTGCTTTGTTTTTAATGCCAACTTCCTATGCTTCTGGTTGCTTTTTCTTATTGACTGTCAGTCTGTCTGTCTGCCGTGGTATATAAAAACCATGAGACTGCAATACCTAGTTTGAATTACTTCGGTTTTTTCTTTTTGTCGTTTTGTTATATTTTTCTTGTGGTTGCTTCTTCATCTTCTGTTTGGGTTCCTTTAAGTGTTTTGTTTGTATGTTTGTTGGTTTTTCAGTTGCTAGTTGTTATTTACTCGTTACTGCGAGTATGTCTGTACTTAAAAAATCAGTTTATAAAGGAGTAGAATTATTATAAAATTTTAAACTTGGACCCTAAAATCTAAATTTCAATAAGTACTGGTTCACAATATTCAAGATTTAGCCGTCAAGTCTTGAGTTCTTAGGAGGGAGAGCAAATAAATGGCATTCTCTTTTTCTTCTCTCGCAAGATCTACATAGTTTATTCTGCTGGCATAAAGACGAGTAACCTATGCTTTATCCGAAATCATAAGTTTTGTAGATATAAATGAACCGGAAGCTCTTGCTGTTCTGGGTGTGCTTATACACTGATAGAAAAAGCGTCATAACACTAATGCATTTTGACATCACTGTTATGACAAGTGTCATCGATTTTGACCCCATGACACTTTACATCAGTGTGATGTCAGCCTTAACATCACTTTACTAAATTGTCATCAGGTTCAAAAACTTAAATTATGTCATCAATGGGATGACACATCTACATCACAGTAATGACGAATCGTAGTCAGTTTCATAAAAAATTGACATCAGTGCGATGACTAAGTAACATCGGAGAAAGGACTTATTGCAATCAATTTAATGACAAACTGTCATCAATGCAATGATACATTGGCTTTAAAGATATGACTAATCGGCATCAATTTTATGAGAAAAAGTCAACATTCTATGTCGCACTAATATCAGGGGAATGATTAATTGACATCTGTTTCTTGACAACCAGTCATCAATACAATGACAAAATAACATATGTTTAATTTCAAAATGTCATCAATGCAATAACCAATATTGATACCTAATGACATGTTGTCATCAATATGATAAACTTTTTTTATTAATTTGATGACAAAATGTCATTAAATAAATAAAAACCTGTCATTTTTATTATGATAAAATAAATACACGATTATATAAATACAAATGTCTTTCTTTTTATAAAAAAGTTTTTTATTTACATGTATAGAAAATGTTATTAAGGAAACATAGATGATTTTGTACGGCTTTTAAAAAAAGCTTAAAAAATATTGATGATTGTTACAAACTATGGTAAAATATACTGCACTTTCATTTGTTTTAACCAGGACTTCTTCGATGTTTGGAAATAAGTCTTCTTCCGACAGCATCATTTTTAATTTATATGGAGTTTTAAGATCCCTCAAATACCGATTTATCTCGCCTGTAAAAAAAGAAATTAAAAAAAAACTTTTTTATCAAATTTTTGGCTGAATGAATTAAAAACTTCTAAAAGCGGCTCTATAATTATAGTGAACAGATTTTCACAAATTTTTTCCACATCAGATCTTGCAAAATTGCATTTAGCAAATAGCGCAGTTTCAAATATTAATATGTTTTTATGTAATTTTTTTAAAAGTTCTTCATCACTTCCACAAACTAAATTTTCAATATTTCCTTCAACGTTTGCGTTGTCCTCCTTGTTTAAAAAACTTTTATTTTTTATTTTTTCATTACTTGTATTTTCAATTAATACTTGATCAATTATTTCCTCACGGTCAACACTTAACGTGTTTGTTGCCGGGTGCTTCTTACACATGTGTGCCTTAAATTTTGATGAGTTTTTGTAAACCGTATTACAACATTTATAATTGTCCAAAGTCTTAAGAAAATGATAAGATTTTAAATGTCCAAAATAAAACTCATTGTTTATAAAAAACTTATTACAAATTTTCACTGCTTATTTTTTAAAAAAACAATTTCACACGGCCGCAAAATATATTCAGAACTATTCAAAGCGATTTAAAAAAGAAACTGACCTAAAACAAACAAGACACATTTCTTTTTCATGTATGTTAGGCTTTTTTTTTTATTTCTTTGTTGCCAGGAGTATTTTACTTTGTTTGTTGTTGCTTATTTTACTCTTAACTCTATTCTCTCTCATTTATTTTGATGCTAAATCAGCATATGATGTCAAAGTGTCATCAATTATTAGACGTTTACAAGCATTTATGATTAAATGTCATCATATTGACGACATTTAATCATCACTTTTTTTCTAACTGTAATGATGACATTAACGTACATCATGATGATTAAATTACATCAATATGATGACATTTAATCATCACATTTTTATTTTGTAACTGTTAACTAAAAAACGAGTTTTTTTCGTTTGCTTTATTTAACAACCACTTCTACCACTTCTGCTCTAATTTTTTTTTTTTTGATGTCAATTATAATGATAACATGTCATCAATATGAATGTTATATATTGTATGAAGTGCTTCTTGTTTTGGCAACGAATTTACGTCGATATGATGTAACTTATTTAAGTTTTAAAAATGCGTCTAAAAACAAAAAATAATGAATAAAACATTAACCTTTTTTAATAAAACACACTTTTTAAACATTTTAACATTATTTAGTTTTTATTTTTATTCATACTTTACCTGTTAATAATGCACAAAATGTGGCATCGAATTGATGTCCCTGTTGTCATAGCATGGATGACGCGTAAAATATGACAAAATTATATGATAACGTTCGTCATTATAATGATGTCACTTTTTGCATCATTGATGCCATTTGTCATAACATTGATGTCACAATTCTGATGTTGGGGCATCATCAATATGAAGATACATTTTTCTATCAGTGTATAAGTGCCAAAAGAATTTTCAAGTGCTTAAATTTTTTTGGGAATGTAAAAGGTTCACTTCATCTTATCTTCTTAAAATGAAATACTTCCCAAATTGGATCTTCTAAAATTAAATGTTCCAATGAAATTTAATTCCGATAATCGCTTTCTTGTAAAAAGGACACATTCTTCTTCTAGAGCTTATCCTTTTGTAGCTGTTTGGGTAGTAGGTATATCGCAACTCCGTTTGTCCCCCTTTCCACAAACTCTTCTCTTAGCTCTCACACCATTAATCGCTTAAATACGGATATTTCGATAACTGCTCGCCCAGTTGGAAATAATTCGCAATTAATACGACTGTTCATTTAAAGCTCGTACCCATATAAAGCACATTTTTTCAAATCGGTTCAAAATAAGCAACAAGGAAGAGGAGCCTTAATTTGGCAGATTGTGGCGTTTTTATAAGATTCATCAAACGTTTTTTATTTGCGAGGACCATAAGTGTTTATCATTATGTGCAGAAAATTATAATTAAATTTTGCATTTGTTATGTAAATACACATACATACATACATATGTATGTCAAAGAATTCAGATGAAAAATATCATATGGGCATTTCCACCGATAGGTTCATCTTTTGATATGAAACAAAAAAATTATAAGTTCTGGAAAAGACTTTGTGTTATCAGATTTTCACAGGAAAACAATCAAATTTAATTAATGCAAAAAAAATTATTTAAAATTTAGTATTTGTAACCCATTTCGAGATTTATGAATGCAAAGTCGAACAAGTGCAACTTTTCTTATTTGGATATTTCTATTGCAAGTTTTGTTTTGATAAAAAACTATGCAAATAACTATATTTTTTATTATTATCTCACATTTCGATGTCCTGTACGACATTCAAAATACAAATAAAAAAATCTTTCTGAAAAATATGAAGAGTTGTGGTCTTGGTACTTATAAAAAGTTGGTCACGCGCGACATCGTAAGTGTGAAAATAGAAAATTGGAAAATTATTTTTTTTACACAAATTATTTATTTATGTAAATACATCAATTTACTTCCAAACACACATATACACACCTGTAAAACGCACTGGTTCTCTCGAAGTACAATGTGTTGCTGCACTACAGTCCTTGACTGTAGCCATTTATTTTATTTTTATTCCCTCCACCACAATTAGTTGTGAAGAGGGTATATTAAGTTTGTCATTCCGTGTGAAACTTTTTTATAACTCATCTCAGACCCCATAAAGTATATATATTCTGGGTCCTTGAGTAATTCTTAGTCGATTTAGCCATGTCCGTTTGTCTGTCTGTCCGTCTGTTGAAAACACGCTCACTTTCGAAAACCTTAAAAGAACTAAACAAACTAGGTGTCTAATTGCTCGTAGTTATCCTAAGCAGTTTGGGATTGATATTCTGCAAGATCCGTTAAGTAGGATCAGAGCTATGAATCAAAATGTGGAACCACTACCTAAAAAAATTGATAATTTTGTTACAAAAACTAACATAAATGGTGGAATAACGCACAGAATGCCATACGATTTTGCAAGAATTCGTCTTATTGAACTAGAAATCACGCTGTAAAATTTCGTGAAGATCGGTCCATAATTTGCCCTACGACCCATATAAACCCTACTCCCGGAAAACAGTTTAATACGCCTAAGACCATAATTAATAACGTTATCATAACGAAATTTGGCTCGTCACAGTTTTATAGGACTAGAAATGATTCGTGAAGATCGGTCCATAATTAACCATAGGCCCCATACAAAGCCTACTTCCGGAAAACAGTTAAGTACGCCTAAAACCGTAAAAAATAACGCTATCATAACAAAATTTGGTGCATCAAAGTTTAATAGGACAATAAGTAAAACTATGTAATTTCGTGAAGATCGGTCAATAATTTACCCTAGACCCCATATAAAAACTACTTCCGGAAAAGAGTTTAGTACGCCTAAAATCGTAAAAAATAATGCTATTATAACCAAATTTGGTACACCACAGTTCTATAGGACAAGAAATAAACCTATATAATTTCGTGAAGATCGGTCCATAATTTGCCCTAGGCCCCATATAAACCCTACTTCCGGAAAACAGTTTAGTACGCCTAAATCCATAAAAAATAATGCTATCATAACAAAATTTGGAACATAAAAGTTGTATAGGACTAGAAATAAGACCGTAAAATTTCGTGAAGATCAGTTCATAATTAACCCTAGGCCCCATATAAGCCTTACTCCCGGAAAACAGCTTAGTACGCCTAAAAACGTAAAAAAGAATGCTATCATAACAAAATTTGGTACATCACAGTCTTATAGAACTAGAAATGACACTGTGAAATTTGGTGAAGATCGGTGCATAACTTACCATAGGCCTCATTTAAAGCCCACTCTGGTAAAATAATTAAATACGCGGTAAAATTTCCTCCAGTTTAGCTTCATAAGGCCAGAAAAAATGTTATGCAATTTTGTGATATACGGTCCATAATTTACCTTATATTCCATTTTAGTAGCCTTCTGAAATTCACTGCAAACGCTTAATACTAATTGCACCGCTGTATTGAAATTTATGTTTTTTAATACCAGAAATCGTTCTGCAGAATTTGGGACGGTTGGTTCATAGCTTACCATGGCTTTTATATAATTTGTTCTCCTGAAAATCATTTAAGTTCAGCTTAAACTGATATTCTACTCAAGCTTTTTAAAATTGATTCTGATTGTCGGTAAATAATTGTCTTAACCGCAACAAGTTTTAATGCAGATGTCTGTTTTTACAAAGATTATAATAATAAATAGACATCATACAGATACTACTCCTAAAACATTCGAAGTTCGGCACAGCCGAATATAGCACTTTAACTTGTTTTATTATATTTTGTATTTATATTTATTTGTTAAGCTTGTGGTCTATAATTTTTTATATTAGTATTATTTTATTTTATCCGATATTTCCTCACGTCTTTGTGTGACTTCTTAAAATTAACAATTTAAAATTTTGACTAATTAAATGTTTAATGATTTTATAGCGAAATAAAAAATTTTTAAAAAAATTCCCGCTAAACTAAATTTTTAGCGGTTTTGAAGTCCGTTTTGGCGGGAATGTTCCAAAAAAGTTGGCAACAGTGACTACGGCACTATGCACCAACAACAAAAAAAAAATACACTTATGTTCTAAGCTAAAAAATTATTTGAGATGTCTTCAATAAAATTAAGGGGTAATTTTTGTCATTTTTACATCTTTCACACAAAAGCATACAAATATTTTCAAAAAAAAAAATATAATTCTGGCAGTTGTGATCGGTAACTGTTTCAATTCTAAGCATATATTTGAGTTTTCACAATACTTTTGATTCGTTTGGTATCTACTGAAAGAATTGGAACTAAAATGCTTTCGAATCGAAAAAGTATTCGATCACGACTGCCAGAATTAGCCCCCAGGTTCTTCGCAAAATTAAGTGATGATATTATTCTTTCAAAGCCCTGCAAACCTTTAACTGACATTTGATAGAAAAAGCCCCAATTCATTTCTTTTTCACAGTTTAGTTTTCTTGCTGAGTATTTGCCTGTCCGTCCGTCTGTTTTTTTTTTTTTTTTTTTTTGTTTAGAAAAAAAAAACTAAAGTTCTTCATTTTATTTTTTTGCAAAAAAACAGAAGAGTTTCATCTATGCAATATATTTCTTGTATTTTCTTTCATCTTCTTGTAGTTTTATTTGCTTTAAGTCTACCTGTATACCAGTAGATACTACTTGCCACAATACGGGTATAAGTATGTGCAAATGCTTTCCCACACGTTTTCTGCCGTTTATTAGACATGAATTGTATCATTGGGATTGTGCTAAACACTTTGGTATAAATTATGTTTTATACAGTACTGAGCAGGGACTGCGCTGATCTTGTGCATATAGAGTTCAATATGAGGTGTGCTGTTGTGGTACTCAGTTGCTTGCGAATTTAGGTAAACTTTGGAAGTGTATCTCAAGTGCTTTTGAAAGGTTTTGCGATAAAAAAAATGCAATGTTAAAGACAAACCTTTAGCTTTACCGTGAATATATGCAATCGTTGTGGTAGCAGGAAGTTGAGAGGAAGAGGGTATTTAGGGATAGCATGGATGGGTACAAGAAGAGAATGGAGTAGGTATGTATGTTTTTTTTTTTGGGTGCATAAAGGGTACACTGAAAAATTGTCTTATATAGTAATTGGGCTTAGTATATTAAACAAATGTAGGTTATATTAATGGTTTGACTTTTTAAACCCAACATAGCTTTAATTAGTCCAAGAATGAATACGCTCACATCATTTGTTGCCACTACACAACAGAAAAAGAAATTAAAAAAAGTAGCAAATGGACGAATGATTGGCTTCTAAGTAGAAATAGACATGTTATTTTTAATAAAAAATATGGATATAACATCCTCGCAATAGATGCAATTTGACGTTTCGTTGTACACTAAAATCCAAAACTTGTAAAATGTTCGCGCACAAGCCCACTAACACATCGAGCAAGTCACAAGAAATGGAAAGTTTGGAATTACTTGTGTTTTGTTCTCGCGCAGCCCTGTTAACAAGTACCAAAAGGTCGAGCACGAACAAATCACAAGCACAAATCAGTCGTGTGTGTGCAGCTTTACTATAGATTGTAAACACATACTTAACAACTCTGTTTTTAACCCAATATGGTGCTATTTTGCTTTTTCTTATTCTAATCCCGCGAAGCTCTACGCTTGTCTGCGGGAATCTAACCCGCAACACCCGCACTAATAGTCTAACTCACTACCAATTAAATAAGTTAAGGGGCACTCGGCCTCCAACGTAGAGAAAATCAAAAGGCGTCAAAACAGAATTCTTCGAATCTTAACACCAGTTCAATGGTGTAAAACAACTTGAACCTTCACAATGACCTCAATGTGGCATCAGTAAAAACTATGACCAACTAAAAAGGCTTGAGTAACACCCACATTTATTAGTGCGAAATATTTTGAACAATGGCAGCCCAGTAGCTTAAGGAGAAGGGAAACTGCAGGACTCATCCGATTAGAAGAGCGCTTAACTTGGAACTGGTGGATAGCACTTCACGTAATTCCCATTTTGTGTCGTTAACGTTAGAGTAATATTATAATAGAGACAGTTGAGGAATATTTGGCGTTTAAAAAGAAATAAGTCGCCGATCCAGACTTGGATTATTTTATCTCAGAGCAACATTAATAAAGGAATTCGCTAGGAAAAATCAATCGTACAACAAAGTTCAATCCAGATCTGCTTACTAGAGCTTATTTATCAAACACAATTTAATTCGCCCAATCGTAAAGCAATAATTAAGTTTTAAAAATTATCTCTAAGTGCAATTGAGAATTCACTCCAAATTCGTTTCACTTCATCTTAATATCCAACAAGCAACAGGTCTTTACTACCATTTTGCCATTTTGAAGTTGAATTATTTTTCGAATGCTTGTATTTTGAAAATATGAATGTGTTTGCTTAATAGTATTGGCTACGGTTTGGTTGGGTATCTTAAGGATACATTTTAGTTATACAGTCTATCGAACGTTTGCGTGAGTATGTGTGTGTCTGTGTCTCTTCTTGCTTGAGCTTCATATTCATGCGAATGTTGTCATTATTATCACTTTAATATGTTGTATGCTGTCTCGTAACGTTTTTTATAAGTTGCTGTTGTCGTTTTTTCTCTTGTTTTTTTTGTCTCCTTTTAAATTTTATGTATTGACCATGCGGCAACATTGTGATTCATGACTTTTCACTTTTTTTCTCTCGTTCTGTCTGTTCTACTTGGCTGTCTGTCCATCTGTCTGACCGTGGGTTCTTTTCGTTTGTTCTTTCGATTGTCAGTAATTTGCACGTGATTTTCATGTTTGTTGTTATTTTGATTTTATATCTCTTTATCTTACAGTGTTGTCTGCCTCTTTGGCGTTTCGCCGGATTCAATGGGACAGACCTTTTTCCAACATACCGGTATGTTGGATCCATATGTCTGTTTTTATTTCAATATTCTAATTGTTTTGCAAGTTTTTTTCTCAGCTTTTCACTTCATGGCCTGTATGCAGATGAGGAAGTATTTTTTCGATTGCAATAAATTTTTTTTGTAATATTTTTCTGTTTACAGACTTTATTGAATTTGTAAAGTTTTGTTGTTGTTTGTTTGGCTTGTTGTTGTTGTTTTTGAATTATGGTTTGGGAAGTTGACCATATTTTATAAAATTTATCTTTGAGTTTGCATCTTTACAATAAAATGTTTGTCTTAACGAATTATGTACAAAGAAAAAAACAATATTTCATAAGAATTCTTGACGTTGTTCTTCTTAAGTCTTTATCAAGTTGTTTAAACGTTTTTAGGTATTTTTTTATTTTTAAGTTCATGAAATTTAATTTTTATTAAATTATTTTTATGAAGAAAGGAATTTTACAACATGAAAATTAATTAAAATTGTTATTGATAATCTTTCATTCTTGACGTGGCTCGGGCTCGAACCCTGGCCGGCAGGTTACCATGACATGTTTCGATCGCAACCACTCGATCTCCTCAGATGGATTTGCCGTCTTACACTCGCAGCCATCGACGACTGCTGACGTCACTAGTCAAACATCAATCCTTAAACCAAATTGTATTTTAACATTTGGTAGATCGAAATTTGCTTTCCTGAATGGTTATCCATTTTAATTGATTTTACATGTTTTTTCCTTTACTTCTGTTTTTTCGTACTTTCGTCAAGAATTTTTCTTGAAGTCCAAGTACATTTTTTTTGTTTTTTCACTTTGTCTTTCTCTTTTCTGTTGACCTTTTTCAGCACAACTTGAAGGACAAATGTACACATAGAGCTCGTGCCTTAGCTTTTAACAATAATTAGTATTGTGGTTATTTTGTTGAACTATTTATGGTTTTTAATCCAAATTTTTTATATTTTTAATTAGGCTTAAGTTCATGAAATTTAATTTTTATTAAATTATTTTTATGAAGAAAGGAATTTTACAACATGAAAATTAATTAAAATTGTTATTGATAATCTTTCATTCTTGACGTGGCTCGGGCTCGAACCCTGGCCGGCAGGTTACCATGACATGTTTCGATCGCAACCACTCGATCTCCTCAGATGGATTTGCCGTCTTACACTCGCAGCCATCGACGACTGCTGACGTCACTAGTCAAACATCAATCCTTAAACCAAATTGTATTTTAACATTTGGTAGATCGAAATTTGCTTTCCTGAATGGTTATCCATTTTAATTGATTTTACATGTTTTTTCCTTTACTTCTGTTTTTTCGTACTTTCGTCAAGAATTTTTCTTGAAGTCCAAGTACATTTTTTTTTGTTTTTTCACTTTGTCTTTCTCTTTTCTGTTGACCTTTTTCAGCACAACTTGAAGGACAAATGTACACATAGAGCTCGTGCCTTAGCTTTTAACAATAATTAGTATTGTGGTTATTTTGTTGAACTATTTATGGTTTTTAATCCAAATTTTTTATATTTTTAATTAGGCTTAAGTTCATGAAATTTAATTTTTATTAAATTATTTTTATGAAGAAAGGAATTTTACAACATGAAAATTAATTAAAATTGTTATTGATAATCTTTCATTCTTGTCGTGGCTCGGGCTCGAACCCTGGCCGGCAGGTTACCATGACATGTTTCGATCGCAACCACTCGATCTCCTCAGATGGATTTGCCGTCTTACACTCGCAGCCATCGACGACTGCTGACGTCACTAGTCAAACATCAATCCTTAAACCAAATTGTATTTTAACATTTGGTAGATCGAAATTTGATTTCCTGAATGGTTATCCATTTTAATTGATTTTACATGTTTTTTCCTTTACTTCTGTTTTTTCGTACTTTCGTCAAGAAAAAACTTAAGCCTAATTAAAAATATTAAAAAAATTTGGATTAAAAACCATAAATAGTTCAACAAAATAACCACAAAACTAATTATTGTTAAAGCTAAGGCACGAGCTCTATGTGTACATTTGTCCTTCAAGTTGTGCTGAAAAAGGTCAACAGAAAAAGAGAAAGACAAAGTGAAAAAACAAAAAATGTACTTGGACTTCAAGAAAAATTCTTGACGAAAGTACGAAAAAACAGAAGTAAAGGAAAAAACATGTAAAATCCATTAAAATGGATAATCATTCAGGAAAGCAAATTTCGATCTACCAAATGTTAAAAAATACAATTTGGTTTAAGGATTGATGTTTGACTAGTGACGTCAGCAGTCGTCGATGGCTGCGAGTGTAAGACGGCAAATCCATCTGAGGAGATCGAGTGGTTGCGATCGAAACATGTCATGGTAACCTGCCGGCCAGGGTTCGAGCCCGAGCCACGTCAAGAATGAAAGATTATCAATAACAATTTTAATTAATTTTCATGTTGTAAAATTCCTTCCTTCATAAAAATAATTTAATAAAAATTAAATTTCATGAACTTAAGCCTAATTAAAAATATTAAAAAAATTTGGATTAAAAACCATAAATAGTTCAACAAAATAACCACAAAACTAATTATTGTTAAAGCTAAGGCACGAGCTCTATGTGTACATTTGTCCTTCAAGTTGTGCTGAAAAAGGTCAACAGAAAAAGAGAAAGACAAAGTGAAAAAACAAAAAATGTACTTGGACTTCAAGAAAAATTCTTGACGAAAGTACGAAAAAACAGAAGTAAAGGAAAAAACATGTAAAATCAATTAAAATGGATAATCATTCAGGAAAGCAAATTTCGATCTACCAAATGTTAAAAAATACAATTTGGTTTAAGGATTGATGTTTGACTAGTGACGTCAGCAGTCGTCGATGGCTGCGAGTGTAAGACGGCAAATCCATCTGAGGAGATCGAGTGGTTGCGATCGAAACATGTCATGGTAACCTGCCGGCCAGGGTTCGAGCCCGAGCCACGTCAAGAATGAAAGATTATCAATAACAATTTTAATTAATTTTCATGTTGTAAAATTCCTTCCTTCATAAAAATAATTTAATAAAAATTAAATTTCATGAACTTAAGCCTAATTAAAAATATTAAAAAAAATTTGGATTAAAAACCATAAATAGTTCAACAAAATAACCACAAAACTAATTATTGTTAAAGCTAAGGCACGAGCTCTATGTGTACATTTGTCCTTCAAGTTGTGCTGAAAAAGGTCAACAGAAAAAGAGAAAGACAAAGTGAAAAAACAAAAAATGTACTTGGACTTCAAGAAAAATTCTTGACGAAAGTACGAAAAAACAGAAGTAAAGGAAAAAACATGTAAAATCAATTAAAATGGATAATCATTCAGGAAAGCAAATTTCGATCTACCAAATGTTAAAAAATACAATTTGGTTTAAGGATTGATGTTTGACTAGTGACGTCAGCAGTCGTCGATGGCTGCGAGTGTAAGACGGCAAATCCATCTGAGGAGATCGAGTGGTTGCGATCGAAACATGTCATGGTAACCTGCCGGCCAGGGTTCGAGCCCGAGCCACGTCAAGAATGAAAGATTATCAATAACAATTTTAATTAATTTTCATGTTGTAAAATTCCTTCCTTCATAAAAATAATTTAATAAAAATTAAATTTCATGAACTTAAGCCTAATTAAAAATATAAAAAATTTGGATTAAAAACCATAAATAGTTCAACAAAATAACCACAATACTAATTAATTTTAGGTATTTTTTATATTAAAAACAAAAATAAAAAAATGTCGTGCAACATAAAATTATTTGGTAAAATAAGCATACCTTATTTGTAAAGTTTGAAGCAAAAATCCCAAAAATCGCAGGGTTGGTTAAGTCGCTAAACTTGTGTTTTTGTTTCGTACTCTTCGATCTTCGAAAATAAGAAAATGTCGAGTAACATAAAACTCCTAAAATAGCAGGGTTGATTAAGTCGCTACACTTGTGTTTTTGTTTCGTACTCTTCGATCTTTAAAAGCGAAATGGTTAAATAATGACTTCGTTGGATAAAAATTAGTTCCAGCTGTACTGAACTTTCTACAGTAACTGAATAAGCTGGTTAAATAAATTTGCCATAGATCTCAATAAAACTAGCATTGACTCCTGAGTAATCTTCAATCTAACAAAAAGCTTAATATCTTGGAATCATTTATAAAAACAATCGATTTTTAGACTTACGTCTTTAAATACCGGAAGGGGCTCATTTTTAGCTGGACATAACCCATTGTCTTAACGCAGATAATCAGGCCTGTGCTGCAAATTACTTTTACTCAAATCAAGTGATTTAAAATCACATGTGCCTACTAAAATTACACGCGTGATATTTAAGTGTCCCGTTTTTGTGTGTTTTGGTGTGATCTTCAATTGCCGAAAGCACACCGAGAAACACAAAAACGGTTTGACTTTCAGAACACCACAAAATCACACGTGTGATTTCAAAAGCACGTGATTAGAGTAAAAGTAATTTGCAGAACAGGCCTGAAATATACGAACAACAGCTGGCATTTCCTACTGATTGTTTAGGCTTATTACAGAAGGCATATAAACGAAACAGTCCCTTTAGTCTGGTTTTGTAAACTTCGGGCACGTCCTCGTATCTTCGAATCATAATAAATTAAAGAACAAAGACGAACACATCAAAATGACCAATATACTCGATCACTGACATGTCGCGGAAATACGGAATATGGAACATAAAAATTATAAACCAGAAGACGTTAGTTGTTTTATAACTATTTAAATAAAATTAATTCTTTATCTAACCACAACTAACTTATTATTTACAACGTATTATTGCATGGAAAAAACTAGAATAAAATTTGCTGACGTGTCAACTTTGCCTTTTATGCCAGCGTTGTCTTTAAAAAGTAGTGTTAGCTTTTTGTCCATTTTTACAATTAGTGATGTACTAAAGGGAACATATACTACAATACCATTAGCAACAATCTGGAAGTTATAGCACTCGATATGCGAATAAAAGAAACTAAAATAAAATTATTTAGGCATGAAATGAGGATGGAAGACTTTAAAATACCGAAGCTTGTGTTTCATTCAGTATCATGGTGGCATAATATGACAGACACTCTTACGAAACATGGTATTGTTCATAGCAATACAAAATTCCTAGCTCATATTCGAAGCCACTGGCAAAGCCTTTGTCATACTTTTACACTGAAAGATAAAAGGGGAGAGGAATAAGTATAAGTTAACCATACACTTCTTAGTGGTATACAAGTGTTTTGTTATTGTTGTGTTGCTGGCTCAATATTACAAAGTTGTAAGTGAAAGAGCAAACATATTATGAAAATCAAGTTTATAATTCTCAAACAAAACTTACGTAAACAAGGCTGCCAAGAACGTGTTACCGTCTCTGGAAATTTGTACATTGTCACATACAACCCTAAAAAATTACTTACCAAAAATCGAAATCGATATTACAAATTGTAAGACATGTAGCTTTTACATAGCCAACTTTTTCATAGACGATTTTTAATATCTTAGGGTGATTTTTAAGTCATCGCCGAGGCTTGTAATTTGTGTTGCAGCAGTTCTTGAGTTTATTGGTGAGTGAGGTGAGAAGGTTGGAGAGTTTCATGTACTCTGCCATTCTGTTTTGTTTTGTAAATCTCACACTTTTCGGCTTAGAGTTGGCTGTAGCTGCATTTGTATTCACATATATGTATGTATAATATAAAAAAAGACGATAAAAAAAAATTGCAACCCTAGAATTTCATAATCTGGACACTAGTGCAATTTCAAAGCACAATTTAAAAATTGCAAGTATTGACGATGAATAAGCAAAATTTAATTAATTATTACAGTTGCTAAAGCTTCTAATTCAAAACTGTCCCGTTATTGCACTATGCCCCTGTTGAAAAACAAAGTTCTTGCTAAAATCTCCTTTTCTAACTTCAATTATATCACAAACATTATGCACAATAAAGTATATATTTTGGTATAACTGGGGGCAAATCAGTACAATTTTTCAACTTTAAAACTTCATTTAACATCCCTGAAATACAGTTTCTTATTTTAAAATTGTATTGTCTAGGTTTACACGGTTCAACTTTTAATCCACAACTTGTAAGTTTTTATGAGCTTGTACTTGTCGGTATGCTTCGTTTTTTTTTCTTCGAAAGCGTATGCCCAATGGCTGCATACAGCGTTACCAGAATTTTGTTTTTTTTTATCAAAATATGTTTCTACAATTTTTTTCCTCAAATGAAGGTTGTTTTATTTTGAGAAATTATGATTGAATTGTGAAACGCAACTGCAACGAAACTGCAACGAAACTGCAACTTCTAGTTATATTCGAGTTTCATTTGAGTTTATGCCATAGACTTCTTTGAAGGACCACACACGGCGCGACCATTTTTAGACCCGTTTGAAATACATTGGAAATCAGTTGCACTGAAACCGGCGTGCAGGAAACTCGTGTTTGCGTTTCATCTGTTCTCAAAGAAAATCGAAAAGATTGTGAAAATGTCATTACATTGTGGTACAATTTAGGTTGCAGGGTGTGTGGTAAACGATTAAAACTAGTTTCAAAACAATCATTTCTGGGCCTTAGTGTATTTGTACAAAATCAATTATATTTTTACAGTTTTTTAAACAGTAATTTTTTAAGAATATGAAGTTTTGCAGTGTCTAGCATGCGCAAAAACGCGTTATTATTTCAGGACTTACCAAATATTAAAAAAAGCGTCTTAGGTTAGCGGCTGTTCATTTTGATAATATTGACGAAAAAAGTTATTTGTCGAAAGAAACAAGATGATTTTTGTCTTCATAACATGACTTTTTTTTTTGCCAAATAATGATTTTCTTCCCAAAGCTTCTGACAACGCTGGCTACAGGTAATTTTTCTCTTTTTGTTGTTTCGAACCGAAAAGAGTTGAAATTAATTACTGTGTGTGATCAAAAAGAGTTGAAACCGATTGCTGCGTGTGATCATATTGGCACAAGGGAATCGAAAAGAAGTTGAGCAGCAATTATTTTGAGCACTTTTGCCATAAATATTGCGTTACAAAATATTTTTGATTTCTTTTCAACAAACATTAATGATGCCATTAAAAAGTAATTATTGCTCAAACATCCATAAAACTCATTTACGACAAATAATTCAAACTGGAAGTTTTGCAATCATCACATAAAAATACTTAAAATTATATAATTCAATAAGAATTCACGATTACATTTAAAACAACATTTCAATTTCATTACATGTAATTATGGTCGTATTTGTAATATAATGTTTATCTTTAACGTTTTTCCATGTCTTATCTCTTTTAAAAACTAACAAGATTAATGATTTTTGTATTACATTTAATTGAAAAGTAATTTAATAACATGAAAAGTACCTGCAATAAAATCAATCAAATCAACTGAAATCACTAACATTTTATCATTCATTCATCATTGGACGTTACCAAACAATCGAATGGAAAAGTATCCCTGAAATAATTTATCGCTCCTAAAAGGAAACCAAATAAATAAGAAAAAGTTAAAGAAAATCACAAAAATAAATTTGTATTTAAAACAAATAAATCATTTTCTGTTGGTCTTTTAAAAAAAATGTTTTAATTTATGAAATGTACGAGCACCACTTGCTAGAAATCAATATCAAATAGGAGTATTTAAGTAGGGTATGACATTATAACGTCATACATAAAAACTACCTGTATTTAGTGTAATAAAAAAAAAACTAAAACATCGAAATTGTATTTTTTAAGTACCCTACAGTTGATACAAATCACGCAAGGAATACAATAACGTTATGGTTTATGTTTAACTTGTTTAACTAAGGCTGGGTTTTTGAGATCCAGTTAAACTAGGTTTAGTTTATCTGAAAACAAATTTGTGCCGGCATTACCAAGTTTGATTTACAACTTTAAGACGGAACAGCTTAGTTTTGCTTAAAATGTTGGTATTTAATGAAATAAAAAAAATCATATTTCGCCAGAAAAATCCGAGTTTCCGAATACGTTAAACTAAGTTTAAACCTAATACTAGAGTATCCAATTATTCGACTTTTGGTTTTCTTCGAGTAAGAAATTAATCGATTTTCGAAATTGAAAATTGCTCGATTAATCGAATAAAGGTTTTAAATTGTTCGAATTACTCGAATAATTCGAAGAACTCAAATAATTTTATCCAATGGAAAAAAATAAACACCTCTATTTGAACTCATACTTTTATTTTATTAATAAACAGAAAAAGAGAGTTGCCAGCCAGTTATGAAAAATATTTTAAGCCAATTTATTATTTTTTAAAATCGAGTGAAATTTAAATCGCTGGGATTCTCCGTTAAATTTTTTAAAAATTACCGCAGTTTTTCCTGATTTTAAGAGAAATTTTGTTAAAGATAAGAATTCAATGTTTAATATATAAAAGGAATTTTTTTTATAATCTTTTAAAACAGGATCTTTGTTTTTAAATCCCCTTTTAATTTCCTTTATTTTAAAACTATAGGTTTGGTTAATTTATTTTTTAAAGACAAAAACCAGAAACTTAGTTTTCAAACAAGGACACTTACGGCGATTTCTTTTCTGAGAAAAATATGTTACAGTATATACATGTAACATTTTCTAATGTTACCTATAATCGCTCGAAGTGTTACATGTTGTGCAGTTTCAATAGAACACAATTAGTGCTTTTATTTACAACTATTACACTTTCATCATTAATGTACTTAATGAGCGATTTTTAAAGCTATTTTAGCGGTTTCTGCACGCTATTACGGGTTGGAAACAAATATTAACATCACTAATGGCTTATAAAAATTAAAACGATTATAATATAAATAGACTTTTTTGATTTTAATGTGTTAATATTTTTATATTTTGTTTTAAAACAATTTTTTTAGAAAATTATGGGCGGTATGAATTATGACAAACAAAATAAAACATTTGTTGTACAAACAAAGTAGTAAGTACTAAAGTTGTAGAACAGGGCAGTATGAACACCTTAAGTAAAAGTAAGGGTAAAACATGCAACATGTTTTGCATGTTTTTCACCAACATATTCACAAAAGAACTTGAAAATTTTTCCCACAGTTGTATTTTTTGTACAAACGAACACAAAAATGTAGAACATGTAACATTAATGCAACATTTTTCTCAGAAAAGAAATCGCCATTAGACTGGGGTTTTGGGATGTGGATTAAGTTTAAACTTAGTTTAACGTAGTCTGAAACGCTGATTTTTCCGGCGAAATGTGATTTTTTTTATTGTTATTTCATTAAAGACCAACATTTTTTCAACATTATTTTATTAAAGACCAAGGTTTAAGCAAAACTAAGCTGTTTCGTCAAAATTTTGTATGCAAACTTGGTAATAGCGGCACAAATAGGTTTTCAAATTAACTAAACCTAGTTTAACTAAGATCTCAAAAACCCAGCCTTAGGGTTTTAAGACGAAAGTAATGACATCTCAAATGTCACATCCAGTAGGGTAATAACAGGTAACCCATTATCTGACAGTACTTGGTTTACAAATTTATAACTGCTATTGAATTTTTTTTTACGAATTTGACGTTTATAGTCAGCTTTTAAAAAACTGCAGTCAAAGTAGGAAATCTGCAATTTCTTCATTTGTCATTGGCCAAAAAAACTTCTGCTTTTACTTCTGATTCATAAAATGTAAGAAATTAGTTTTAATCGATTAATTGACATAAATTGTTCGAGTTATTCGATATTCGAAATTGGCTTTTTTATTTATTCGATCAAATAATGGCGGAAAAACTCCTCGATTAATCGAGTGGATACTCTAAAAATTTCAATATCGTTGAATATTAAGTACATCATACGAAGGACGAAATTCGTGCTTTGGACCCATTTAATCTCCAAAGAGCAAACACATAATTTACCATTTTGGAATTGTCCGCCCTACTACGCCACTAGTCGCCAAAGAGATGCGCTTACCAATAATATATCTAGAACGATTTAAACTTCGGTAGATAGCTGGTCTTATGGAGTACCCGGGATATTTTGGCGATTTGCTACTTTAAACCCAGATCAACTTTAGCTAACTTGTATCCACCGAAAGTGGAATGACGATGAGCTATTTATTTATTTATTTTTTTTTTTTTCATTAGGTCTATGGATTTAAAACCTTACAGACAGCAACCATTTACATATCGCACTTGATCCCCACTAAGCCCACTAAAGGAAATGACATTAGCTTTCTTTTGAGTCAAAAAAAATACCCATTTAAAAAAAAATTAAAAAAGTTTTAAGTTACAAAAAAAAGTTGAATTTTTTATCAAAACAAAAAGTCATTGAAGAAAAAGCTGTCTAATTTGTTTGCTCTAATAGGTAATAAGTAACACGGATGAGAAAGAACAGCTGTTTTGATCCCCTCTAACTCAGAACGAGTATCAAAAATTGAGAAAGAAAGAAAGTCCGCAATGAATAGGGTTCCATATTAAACTGAAAAAAATATCTATTGTAACATTACGGTTTGGCCATGAAGGCTTTTATTATTACAAAATTTTTCAAATAATAAAAAAAAATAGATTTTAAGCTGGCGGTCCATACCACGCGTTTTCGCCTCCACGCAGCGCATGCTTTTATAACCTTACTTGCGTTCTACGTTTCAAGTAACATGCAACGCTTTTCATGCAGCAGCAGCACAAGTACAAATAAAATTTAATTTGTCAAAATCAGCTGATTTGTTCCGACGCTGCTTGTGACGCTTACAAAAGTAGAAAGTACACATACTTTTCGCCTCAAGGCATCTACGCTTTTGTGCATGTAACTTACTACGTATAACTACACAGATTCTACTTTTTTGACAGCTGCGTATGCTGCGAAAAAGAGAGTAACGCGTGGTGTGAACCTCCAGCTTTAATTTTATGCCGTTCAGTACTGCGGTTTTTAATTCAAAATCGTATGTAAAACCGTACCGCAATAAATTATCGTTACATTGTGTTCAGACTCTAAAGCTGTCAAAAAAATAGAATCTGTGTTGTATGCAACAAGTTACTTGCACAAAAGCGTAGGATGTATTGAGGCGTTAAAAAGTAGGTTTACTTTCTACTTTTGTAAGCGTCACAAGCAGCGTTCGAACAAATCCGCTGGTTTTGACAAATGAAGTTTAATTTTTACTTGTGGTGATGCCGCATAAAAAGCGTTGCATATAACTTGAATTATAGAACGCATGGAAGGTATAAAAATCATACAATGCGTAGAGGCGAAAACGCGTAGTGTGGACCTCCAGCTTAAAGTATGTAAATCCAAGTCGACTTATACCTGAAACTAAACGTTTTACTTAGTTAATACTATTGCTATTTTCTACAGTACATTGTTTGTGTTTTATTACTAAAAAAAAGTACCCTAAACACATGTAAAGAAATTACACTTGCGTCACTTTTAGATTTTTTGTATCTGACACAGAAAATGTGGTTGGTGGTGGTAAGTTAATTTTCCGTTTACTCTAAGGTTTCCAAAAACAAAATCACCCAACATATTTAAATGATAACAAGACTAAAATAAAAGCAAAAGATAAGAATACGTATGGCAAGAAGTATGGACTAACTGACATACTTCTACTAGGTGAAGATTAAAAGCAAGACAAACGGATAGGAAAACATTCATACAAACATATTTGTTAAAATAAATATTCATTTAAACAAAGCAAGAAGACCTACTAACTCCTATTCACAACTAGTATTTAACAATGTGTACGCAATAGTGCGTGTATCTTTAAGTTAAGCCCTTACGAAAACAAAACCAAGAACATTTTCAAACATTAACGACAACAACAAAACTTTTACTTTCTGTCGAATGGTGTTAAAAGATATCAATGGAAATAGATTTCAATTTTCCACAGATTGATAAGTAAATCCTCTATAATTGCTGAAGAAACCTTAAAAGTTTGTTTTTTTTTTGTATTTTTGTTCTGGCACAGATACTTTCAAACACAGTGGCAGATACAAAAAAAAATATCATTTAACAACAACACGTTGTGGATTTTAATTTAATACGCTCTTAACTGGAGAGTTACATTTTGCCTTTAAGAGAGTTTATGTATGTGCTCTTTAAATTAACTCTCCAGTTGGAATAACACGAAAACACCAGGCAAAAGAGCTTAAGAAACACTTGTTGGATTTGTTTTTTCGTTGGATTCTTGTATTCTTCAGTTTGTTTTGAAGTTGAACCAAATGCAAACGTATCTTTTCAGTACGAATACAATAGTTTAAGCTCGAACAACGTGTTAACGGCGATATGCCTTTTAAACGTGCAACATTTTTAACGATAGCGTGTAAATAAAAACTCGTAGGTTTTTACATTAAAACAAAAGTATCTGAAAGATACTCCAAGTGTAAATAAAATTGTGAAACTAAAATAGTTTTCAAATAAATATTAAAATATACAAAATAAAAGAATAAATAAAGAAAATATACAAAATTTCGTTATAACGTGCTAAATTCCCATTTCATATAAATCGAATATTAAATTATGTATCCTAAAATTGTATCTTTTGGATATTTTTTTATAGAAATTGTAAATCTTTAGTTTAAATTTAAAACCATTTGTTAACATTGTGTGCAAATAAACTTTATTTCAAGTGTTAGTAAAAGCTTTACTTAAAAAGCCTAACATTTTCTTTGTAAGTTTTAACAAAATTTTAAATCAATCAAGTGTGTAAAAGTTTTAATGAAGTGTGTTAAAAAAATCTAACAACAAAAATTTCTTCGAATTAATGAATGGCTAAATAATTAAAACAAATAAATAAAAATCTGGACAAATTTAAGAGTGTTGATAAAAAGAGAATTTTTATTTAATTAACAGGCAAAAGAGATTTTGTGTATTATGATTATAAAGAAAACAACGTATGTATCTTGTGGATTAACAATTAAAATATCTTGTGGATAAAAGCCATTAAAAACATGATATTTTTAATTAGTTCAAAAGATTTCTTAACAAACAAAATATCTTTGGGATTTACTATGTTTTTTTTTTATAAAAAAAAATACAATTTCTGCATACATTTTTATTTAAAAACAAGTATTTTATAGCATTAAAAATATAAATACCTATATCGAGCCCTTACTGCAATAAAAAGCTTAAGCGACAAGAAAACAATTTTACAGGAGAAGGTTTTTTTTATTATATTTCATAAAAATTTTGTATGAAGGTTGTCGCTTAAGCTAAAATTGTTTTGGTTATTTTTAGGAGATAAAGCAAGTATTGCCAATAAAGTCATTTATTAAAAAAACAAAAATTGCAAATGATGTCGCTTAAGCTATCTTCGCTTAGCAACAGCGTTGACGTTCAAAATTTTCAAAAAGGGGCACAAAAAGGGGATTTTCAAAATAAAAGTGGCACAAAAAGGGGAATTCTGAGAAAAAAAAGGGGCAACTTTAAAAATAAGACCATTTTCATTTTTATTAAGTTATTTTCACTGAAAACATAAACGTTACAAAAAATAAGCCTCTTCTTATGTATAAATAAGAGGCCTAACTCCACTTTTCGAAAATTTCTCAATTTTGTTATATTACTATCTAATTAGCTGTGAACTCTTTGAAAATTATTTTGTTCTTTTATAATTTAAATATTTTCTATTAAAAACAAGTAAGAAAGTATAGTCGGTCAAGCCCGACCATATGATACCCTACACCACAGTATTAACAAACACATCATGCTTATATGTCCATATAAATATGGATTTATCTATGTTTATAAAAGTCATTAAAATCGGTTTAAAAGTTTGTGAGAGGCTAAATTGCCCCATACCTCCCCTTGTGGTCCTATTTTTGAAAAACTGTATAGCTTATGTGTCCATATAGATATGGATCTATCTATGTTTTGAATTTCATTAAAATCGGTTTGTGAGGCTGAAATTGGCCCTATGTCCCCTCGTGGCCCGATTTTTTAAAAAATGCATCCCTTTTGTGTCCATAAAGATATGGTTCCATGTATGTTTTAAATTTCATTAAAATCGGTTTGATAGTTTCTGAGAGGAAGAAATTTTCCCCTATCTTCCCTCGTGGTCCTACGATATGGCCCATTTTCAATAGGCTTGG
The DNA here is from genome assembly GCA_930367215.1 of Pollenia angustigena. NCBI lineage: Eukaryota > Metazoa > Arthropoda > Insecta > Diptera > Polleniidae > Pollenia > Pollenia angustigena. The sequence continues at coordinate 49,812,608 of OV884058.1, forward strand.
TCCTTGTGCCAATAAGAACCTATGTCCCAAATTTGATCAAATTATCTCTACAATTGCGACCTGTACTTTGCGCACAAGGTTTCATGGACAGCGAGCCAGCCTGCCAGCCAGCCGGACGGACTAGTTCGACTCAGAAAGTGAATCTGAGTCGATCGGTATACTTAAAGGTGGGTCTAGGACCAATATTTTAAGGCGTTACACACATCAGCACAAATGCGTAATACCCTCTTCACTATTGTGGTGTGGGTATAAATATCAAAAATTGGTATAGGCTTTTAATCTTATTTGATTTTTTCAGAAGCTACCAACCAGATAAAAGGATAAAAGGCCATTATATATTGCTTAAATATGAATTGCTAAGCTGCGCGTGTTTGGCAAATTTCTATTTGTAGCATTTTAAATTTTGAAAATCCATTTTTCAAACAATACTAATTTTCTCTACTTTTTATTTTGCAGAGTAAGGCCTTTTAGCTTTTGACACATCCATATATAGTCGAGCTTCACTATATTATACTGAACTAACATTTTTTCTACTTTTGTTTATAAAAATTGGTGTTTAAGTTCGATTATCGATTTAACATTTGCTTCAATAATATCCTTATAAGGAAAAGTTTGAAGACTTTTGCGTTAAGTGTTTAATTGCATGTAAGAAATAAAGTGCTGGATCTGCTAGGCTACAAAACCTTTTGTGCTGCTTATTTAACTTTTAATGATCATATTTTTTTTAAAAGAAATGCTGCTACATTTTTGTCCACTAAAACGAGCGACTATTGTTAAAATCGTTATCAAGAAACTAAGATACTGCCATGCTACCTTTGCGCTTAGTTAATATTATACCATATTTTTAGGTAATTTTACCTTTGATTTTTTTTTGTGTGTAAGGAGATCAAATTATAATAATTTTTGAAATTTGTTCATTATATAGAAAGCTTCATTTTATAGAACTTCACTATAGATGAGTTCACTCGAGATGAGTGGCTCGGTAGGCTAGCTGGTAGCGAGCCAGTCTATAAGCGCCGAGGCTGCGGGTTCGATTTCCGCCAGAGACTCTGGTTTCTTTCCTGCAGACAAGCATAGAGCTTCGCGGGATTAGCTTAGGAAATTAAACAACAAAAAAAATGTACATATATATACACAGTGAAAACACATGTCTTATTTGAAAGTTAACGTGTATAAACTGTTGCATATAATTTTACACTTCACCACAGCTGGAATTATATAAGTTCGTTATTATATAAGTTTGTCATTCCATTTTTAATTTAACAAAATCGGTTACTAATTGACTTAGTAATAGACTTATAATCACGTTATTATTCCCAAAATAAGGGCTTTGGCACAATAGCGCCTTTATTATGAGTGATAGGTGGACCAAATTTAGTTCTGATATTTCTTATTAGGAGAAGTAAGTAGTGGTACGATTTTTATACCCACACCACAATAGTGGAGAGGGTATTATGCATTTGTGCTGATATGTGTAACGCCTTAAAATATTGGCCCTAGACCCACCTTAAAGTATACCGACCGACTCAGAAAGATGTCCGTCCGGCTGGCTGGCTGTCCATGTAACCTTGTGCGCAAAGTACAGGTCGCAATTTTGGAGATAATTTGATTAAATTTGGGACACATTTTCTTATTGGCACAAGGACCAAGCCTATTGAAAATAGACAAAATCGTAGGACCACGAGGGAAGATAGGGGGCAATTTCTTCCTCTCAGAAACTATCAAACCGATTTTAATGAAATTTAAAACATAGATAGAACCATATCATAATGGACCCAAAAGGGATGCATTTTTTAAAAAATAGGACCACGTGGGCAGATAGGGGCAATTTTTTCTTCTTAAACCGATTTTAATGAAATTAAAAACATAGATGGATCCATATCTATATTTACACATAAGCTATACAGTTTTTTAAAAATAGGACCACAAGGGGAAGTAGGGGGCAATTTCTGCCTCTCACAAACTTTCAAACCGATTTTAATGAAGTTTATAAACAAGTAAGAAAGTATATTTTATGAAGTATATAAAGAAAAAAAAATCCTTTTAAGTAATAACGAACTGAACTCAGAACCATCCAATCAATCCCAGCATAATAAAAAAATGAAAAAAAAAATAAAAAAGAAATCATTCTTTGAATTTTGGTTGAAAACTTTACCGAATTGAATAATGTTGGGAACACAATTGGTCCGTACGTCGCAAGAACGTAAGGCCGTAACACGCTCCATTTACCCATAATACTATCACTTTCTTAGTCGAACTAACGATGTCCGTCCGACTGGCAGGCTGGCTGACTGTCCAGGTAACCTTGTGCGCAAAGTACAGGTCGCAATTTAGGAGATAATTTGATAAAATTTGGGACATAGGTTCTTATTGGCACAAGGACCAAGCCTATTGCAAATGGGCCAAATCGTAGGACCACGAGGGAAGATAGGGAGAAATTTCTTCCTCTCAGAAACTATCAAACCGATTTCAATGAAATTTAACAAATACATAGAACCATATCTTTATGGACACAAAAGGTATAAATTTTTTAAAAAATAGGACCACGAGATGAGATAGGGTCAATTGCTGCCTCTCAAACCGATTTTAATGAAATTAAAACCATAGATGGACCCATATCTATATGGACACATAAGTATAGCTTATATATAGGACCACGTGGGCAGATATCTATATTTACACATAAGCTATACAGTTTTTTAAAAATAGGACCACAAGTGGAGGTAGGGGCAATTTCTGACTCTCGCAAACTTTCAAATCGATTTTAATGAAGTTTATAAACATAGATAAATCCATATTTATATGGACACATAAGCATGATGCGTTTATAAATACTGTGTTGTAGGGTATCATATGGTCAGGCTTGACCGACTATACTGTCTTACTTGTTTCTACTTATTGTCAATTTATTGAACTGATCTCTGGCCAAATAGATAGTGCCGTTACTTTTTCCATATTTTGTTTTTATATTACATTTTGTTTTATTTTTGCAATGATGATCGAAAAGCAGTCCACATATCATTCCGCATATGTTGACAGAAATTCAATTCGCCATATAGGTCTATGGAAAAGACTCGTTTTTCACATTCACGGTATTCGAAAAAGAGAATATATTGAGTTAATACCCTCTTTATAATCAATTGCGATATGTCTTAAATATTTAAAAAAATTATACAAACATACAATTAATTAACTTAATAATAACAATAATAATTAAAAAACGGACCGCTGTAAGGACCCAAGTGAGCCGTCGCTGTGTTAGCTACCAATTGAACCTAACAGTTTTTATAGCAAATTTTCTGACTTTAATGCTTTTCAATTTATTTTTTAACTCGTACCGCCTTAATATTCCAACTTCCAAGTCAAAATATGAATCACATTAATTTTTTTATTACTATTTCAAGTATCTTATAGCTACATTTCTTTATCTATAACAAACTATCTACCCTCTTAAATTAGCAATCGCTGTGAATTCTCAAGCTGTTTGCTAAAAAAAAAAATTATAATTAATTAACTCTTCTTTTTTTTATCATTTATATTTTATTTATATTAATAAATAATAGATAAATTTCTACAAAATATAAATAACAATTTTTTTTTTAATTACAAATGCAAATTATTTACATTGAATACAGTTTTTATCAACATTTTGCATCAATTCAATGCATAAAATTTCAACTGAAATTTCAAAATTTATTGTAAATGCAAAAAAGTTGAATAATTAATTTTTGAAAACTTTTAAATATTTAGAAAAACAATGCAATTCGTTTTTTTCAAATTTAAATTTAAGTTCTGGAAATTAAACATTAAGTTGCATTTCGAAATAAAATGACGATTTATTTACTTTGAATACAGTTTTAGAAGCAATTTACATTCATTAAATTTATTAAATTAATCTTTTTAAAAATAGTGAATTTTTGTTATTGCAATTTGTGTTTATTATTAAACCCTTCACCATTTTAAGGAGGGAATGTGGGGTAAGTAAGTAGTACTTGTTTGTTCTGATGTTTAGTACACATACACTGATAGAAAAGGCGTCATAAAGCTGATGTATTTTGATATCAGTACTATGAAAAGTGATTTGATGACGTACGTCATTGAATTGATGTCACTTTTTGTCTCATTGATGTCTATTGTAATAAAATATGTAAATAAATCTTATGTATGGGCATCGTCAATATGAAGATGCATTTTTCTGTAAGTGTTAGGACCTAGTGTTAGGGCTAAAAAGCTGCTGCCCTTAAGCCTTATTTGGCACTATGCGCCCACAGTATGGCCTAAAAGCAATACACAATAAAAACCACCAATAGTAAAATCAATTATAAATGGATAATCATTCAGGAAAGCAAATTTCGATCTACCAAATGTTTAGAATACAATTTGGTTTAAGGATTGATGTTTGACTATTGACGTCAGCAGTCACCGATGGCTGCGAGTGTAAAACGGCAAATCCATCTGAGGAGATTGAGTGGTTGCAATCGAAACATGTCATGGTAACCTGCCGGCCGGGGTTCGAGCCCCAGCCACGTCAAGAATGAAAGATTATCAATAAGAATTTTAATTAATTTTCATGTTGTAAAATTCCTTTCTTCATAAAAATAATTTAATGAAAAATTAAATTTCATGAACTTAAGCCTAATTAAAAATATTAAAAAAAAAATAAAAAAAAAAATTTGGATTAAAAACCACAAATAGTTCAACAAAATAACCACAATAGAGAATTAGTTTTAATTAAGTCAATTGCTACCCTCAAATAAAATTGGACCACCTGATCCATTTTGATAAAATGGACTACTCCATGGACTGGTCCATTGTAATGCAAGCATGGACCATGTCATTGTTAAAAAGTGTTTGTAGTGAGACGACATGTCTTCGTTTTTTAACGACATGCTTTCATTTTTAAACGACTTCAAAACTAATCCTCTTGAGTATACCATGGAGTAGTTTTAAAACTACTCCTTAGTGGTCCAAAGGTGGGTTATATGGTCCTCTCCTAGGACATCGTAATGTTTGGTTTACTTTTGGACTAGTCCTGGTCCCTTGTGGACTACTCTTTACACGCGTGTTTGGACTAGTCCTATTATTTGCAGGGTACTTTTTCATTTTTATTCGTTTGTGATGATGTGTGTAACACCTACTCCTACTCCCTTTTAGTTTGTGCGGCTGGCTGGCTGGCCTGGATGGTTTTCTCTCCATGTAAAGCTTGGCCGCATATTTGAAGATAATTTCATGAAGTTTGGTACAAATTTTTCAATTGTATTAAATGCCGTCTAGATAATCCATCGCTATGTAAAAACAACAAACAATTTCTTGTTAACACATGAATTTGGATGGTGAAGACTGCTGTTGTCGATGTTATGTTCTTGTTACAGCAGCGTTGTTAGAACAATTGTTTGCACAACGATGTCTAACATCTCTTCAGTATTGCCATATAAATAAACGCCATCTTGATTGTTATTGTTGCTTTTTATATGGTTTTTTGTGCTACTCGATTTCTCCACATTGAAGAACATAAACAAGTGTGCCCCGCTAATTTTGCCAACATTTTGTTCTTAAGCAAACATAACAACGGATAGTCTGGACGGTATGTTAAGGGCAAAGCTGGTTGAAAATTATGAGAAACAGTTTATAATTTCACATGGCGCCCATACAAACTTCTTTCCGGAATAGGGACTGTGTGCCGTACACTATCTTATTATGTTGGTATTAAGAATTAATCAAGTTCAAAAATATCCCATTGCCAAAATAAATCATCTTAAAAATTTTTTTTTAAATCGGTTCATATTTGACCTTGGCTCCCATACAAATGCCGCTGCAGAAAAAAATTGAATAAGGTTTCATTACTTCCTTATAAGTGTAGGTATTGGTAAACAATTTGTCAATGATAACTTTTATAACAGCTACTATGTCTCCAATAAAAAATGGAGCTTCCAACGAAGCAGGTTTGTAAGGGAGAAACATAAACGTTTCGCTTACCATTGCGCTTACGGAAGACATGCATTTTATATGGCGAGTTCCCACTTTGAAGCAATACATTTTTGACACATAAAGCGCATTATTAAGCGCATATAAAAATTGTTGGATGTAACGATCAGCCTTACACACTGACAGCCGTATTCATAATGAAAATTTGGCATAAAGTTAACAAAAATTTTATTCATAATACACCAGCCAAACTCTGGCTAACGATTTGCTAAACTCTTGTTAACGAGCTGCCAATAGTTTGCCAACTTGTGAAAAACAGCCGTTTAATGGCAAACAATTGTATTGGTTTTTCTTTATTTAACTGTCTTTTACATAATTTATTTTAATTTTAAAAACTTTTTAAAATTTTTATATGTGAAGGGAAAAACAAAAAAAGGAAAAAATTACAAATTCAGCGATGATTAATGCAAAACGTGTTGCATTTTCGAGTAGTACAATATGGCATCATAAAAATTCAGAGTTGATTTATTAAAAGTTGGCAGATAGAGACAAGTTCGTTATGAATTAACACTGTGCCAACAAGCTGCTAAGCTTAATCGGCATTCTAGTTAGCAGCTCGTTGTACGTAGTGTACAAACTGTGGCTAACTTTTTGTTATAAATACGGCTGTGAATGTTTTGAAACAGTTATTTTTTAGTATTTTCCCTTACAAACCTGCTTCGTAGCACTTTAAATGTTATTTTTTTTATAAAAGTTGTTGAGAGTTCTTTCACTTACTTTACTGCATTTCTGTATGTCTTATTGCGTAGCGCATAATTGTGCGCTTATTTTTTTAAATGTACCATAAGTGCTTCGCAAAATGATAACATTTTTTATTGGGTCCTGGCATTGTCCTAAAAAACCCCCTCTCTAAAATCGTAAAAATCCAGATAATATTTGACTCAAAAAAACTCTCATATGAATTTTAACCTTAAAACATAATTTCGTTTTGCCGGGTCCATGATTGCCTGTGAGTCCCAGATATGGCACACTTTTGAAAAACTGTCTGTAAATACTGTGGTTTACGGTATCAAATGGTCGGGCCTGACCGACTATACTGTCTTACTTGATTTCAACTTGCACTTCTACAATTTCACTTTAAAGTAGCAAAAATAGATTAAGATAGCAGAAAAGTAGTGGGGTTGCAATAAAAAAAGGCAAAAACCAGGGGCCTAATTCTGGCAGTCGTGATCGAGTAATTTCTCGATTCGAAGGCAATTTTATTTTAGTCGATACTGTACGAATCAAAATTATTTTTTCAGTATTGTGAAACTTAAATGAATGCTTTACAATACTGAAAAAATAATTCCGATTCGTTCAGTATTGACTGAAATATTTAGATATTAAATTGCTTTCGAATCGAGAAACTACTCGATCACGACTGTCAGAATCAGGCCCCAGGTCGTTTTAGGGGGAAAAAAAATTAATATGTGTGTGTTGCCAGGATCAGACGTAAAATCCCACCAAACAATTTTCGGAGCGCTCCTAAATATGACTCTTAAATGATTCCTTTTCTTGAGGGTTTTATGATTACCCTTCTTTTTTATGAGCAATTCTGATTGATTTCGGACTCTGTAGAATTCACGACTCCGAAAAGACTCATTTTTATGAGTAATTTAGGAGCGCACTCCTAGAAAACTCTTATTTATGAGGGTTTTCTGAGGGGCAACGGTAGCTTGTTTTCTTTTTCTTAATAATTTCAATATTTTGCGTTTGTCTGTCATTATCGTGCTAATTTTGCGCTGTTCGGTTGTGGTTTTGATAAAATCTTTGAGAAATTGTGCAAAAAGTAGGTTTATTTCTGTGTTTTTAAATAAAAAACTATTCATTTGAAGCCTTTGTTAAAAGAAAATTAGGTGGGTTTTTTCGCTGAAATTTGTTTGAAATGATTATGATTTCTATGCACAAAACATATATTAATAAAACTTTTCCATTAAAAGCTAAAAAGGACAAATTTACATATAAAATGAATACCCTAATTTCAAGAAAAAGAAACACTCTTGTAACACTCTTTTTTGGCTCCAAAATCCGGCTTTTATGACTCTTTCAAGAGGTTGTTATGATTGATTTATGAGCAAAAAGGCTCACAATTTTACATACAAATCGTTAAATTTAGGATTCCTAAAACGCTCATATTCAGTAAAACACGCTCATGTCTGAGGGTTTTAGGAGCTTTTTTGAGGGTTTTGCTCATAAAAAGGAGTCCTTAAAGACTCTTTTAGGACTCATATTGTTTGCTGGGATAGTACACGGAATGAATTATTTACTAAATTTTGCTTGATTCTCGTCCAAGGCAATAATAACTTTAAGCTCACTTTAAGTTAACTTTTTTTTTAAGCTAGTTGTGGTTGCTGCCTGGATTATTTTTAATGGAGCCAACTGACTATTTTACCATTGGCATGTCATAGGAAGTAGTCAATTGTCAACTAACTTTAAGTTAGCTACTTAGTAGTTAGCTTAAAGTGAGCTAGGAAGTAGTTAGTTAAAAGTTAGTAAGGTAGTAGTTAGCTTTGAGCTAACTTTATGTTAATACACCATGAGCTTCCCAGTAAAAACTTCGCTTACTTTTTCAAAAACAATAGGTTCTTTTACTCATTATCTAGTAGCTTTCTTCTATAGCTACTTCTGTAACAACTTCTATAACTACTTTTTTCTGGATGTATTTAAGTAAAAAAATAATGACTTACTTTATAATGCGTTCATTTTGGGACGTCCCTTGTAAAATTCATTGGTTCTTTCAGTAGAATTGTAAGTAATGCCTTCATGTTTTTCTGATTACTCAACACATTATTTTGTAGGCGAAGTTTTTACTGGGTAAATAAGGAAAATACTATCAGCCATGTCACAGAGTACAATTCCGTTCGGAAACGGAGATCATTCCGTATTTTGGTGATTCAGAAAATGACGAAAAAAAAATTTGGAATGAAACCATTTTTGTTTTCATGCACGGAATGGGAGTTTTCTGTATCTTAAAGGCCGAAAAACTATCAAAATACACTTTCTTTCAATAAGCAAATATGTTTTCTTCAATTCCGAACGGAATCATTCCGAACGGAATTGTACTCTGTGACATGGCTGTATATTTTTATTATTATATTTATTTTATTTATTATTTTATAATTATAAAAAACTATTTTGTTTTAATATTTTTCCTTTTATTTTGAATTCAGTTTTATTAATATTTAAGGTATTTTTATTTAAATTTTGTATGCATTCTGCATGGACTTTTCGTTTTTTTTATAAACTTAAAAGCATTTCTAATGTTTCTCATTTGAGACAATTGATCGGCAGGCGTCACTATGACACTAAAATTTTGCGTATACAAAACAATAAACAGATATAAAAATCAAAATTCGAACAAACACAAGAAACAAACGAAAATAAAAAAATTGCCGCAAAGAATTCACTCGCATTGATTTCGGGGAATTTCTGCATTTATTTAAATTTCAAGGGCCGATGTTGATTTTGAATAAAACACAAACTATTTAGGAAATTATTGTAATGTTATTTTATTATGATATATTGGTATAACTCAATTATGTAAATATCGGCCAAATGGGCGCCGCGACCACGGCGGCACACCTCCATCCGATGGTCCAAATTTTCGATGACCCTGAGGCATAATGGAGGTTCTATGCCGTTAATGTGCCGAATTATCTCATCCTTTAGCTCTTGAATTGTTGCTGGCTTATCGACGTACACCTTTTCTTTCAAATAACCCCAAAGAAAAAAGTCCAACGGTGTCAAATCACATGATTTTGGCGGCCAATTGACATCGCCATTACGTGAGATAACACGGCCATTGCATTTGTTGCGCAAAAGAGCCATTGTTTCGTTAGCTGTGCGGCAAGTGGAATCATCCTGTTGAAACCACATATCGTCCACATCCATATCTTCCAATTCGGGCCATAAAAAGTTCGTTATCATCTCACGATAGCGAACACAATTCACAGTAACTGCCTGACCGGCCTCATTTTGGAAAAAATACGGCCCGATGATGCCGCCAGCCCATAAACCGCACCAAACAGTCACTCTTTGTGGGTGCATTGGTTTTTCGACAATCACTCTTGGATTCTCATTCGCCCAAATGCGGCAATTCTGTTTATTGACGAATCCACTGAGGTGAAAATGTGCCTCATCACTGAAGATGATTTTCTTCGAAAATTGATCATCCACTGTTGCCATTTCTTGCCACCATTCTGCCCATTCACGACGTTTGGAATGTTCAAGAGGCTTTAGTTCTTGAGCCAATTGCACCTTGTAAGCATGTAAATGCAAGTCTTTATGCATAATGTTCATCAACGACGAGCGTGAGAGGTGCAATTGTTGGGCACGACGACGAGTTGAGGTGGACGGCTCTTCAGCCACACTATCGCGAACAGCAGCAATATTTCCTGCAGTACGAGCTGTACGAGCATGCACTGGTATTCTCACATCTTCTACAGACCCGGTTTGCTCGAATTTTTCCACGATTTTTGCGATTGTACGCACATTTGGACGATCAAATTGACCAAAAAAATCACGAAGTGCACGATATGCATTTTGATTTGAACGCCCATTTTCATAATAAGTCTGGATAACTTTAACACGTTGTTGGATTGTGTATCTCTCCATGGTTCAAATTGAATAAGTCTGAAATAGAGAAATGTCAAATAAAATTCGGAAAAAAACTTGGCGTTTAGGTGTGGTTCACATTCAACATCGGCCCTTACAATTTAACCACCACCACTTTAGTTAGCTTATAGTTAGTTGTTAAAAAGTTAATTGTAAATGCGTTATTTTTGTAGTCGACTACCAAATTGCTTGCAGGGCATATTTAGCAAATAATTCTTTCCGTGTAGTGCCTCCTTTTCCCTAGAGGGAAGCGAACTGACACCAAAGTAGTCCCATGATAGGTCTTTGGTGGAAGAGACCGGTTCTAGTTTTAACACTTTCTATGAATAAGACATATCACTTTTACATGGGGTTGTCATTGGAAGGGGTCAATTGACACCATTTGACCAGTCACAAATCTATTCTCAATTGACGTGTTTAGTGCCAGTTACTAAAATGAAGTATTATTTCAATACGATGTAGGATAATTTCAAAAAAGAAAGTCCTAGAATTAAATTCAAGAGCCAAATTTTAGAAAGTTCTTCATAACCAGTTACATGATTGGTTCTCCTTGCACTGGTCATGAGTTTTTTTTCTTTTTGTACCTGTTCTATTTTCACAACTCCCAGGACCAGTCTGTTGGACCAATTGGCACAAATTTCCCGCAGGGTTTAGATTGCAAAAATAATAACATTTTTGTTTTTATGACTTTTTAAAATGGTACTTTACTACTACACCACACGCTAATTTATTGCTATTAATGCTACCTGACTTGCTACTTTTAATGTTACCGGACTTGCTACTTTATTGCTGCATTCCTACTTTTTTTTCTGTAAGTTATATGTTTTTAATTGAATACTATTACTATAGCTACAGCTTTTTAAAGGGAAATATAGCAGTAGCGAACAAAAATTTGAAACTCGCCTGGTCCCAAACTTTTATTTTTCTGCTTCGACTACAAATATTGCTAAGAAAATAAGAAGGTAGCTGCTGTTGTAGTAGTAAAAATTATGGTTTTAACTTATTTCATTTTTTTTAAACTAAACTGTTGGGAGTATTTTCGGTGCTACTGCTACGTGTAGTCTAGCTATTTATGTATATGCTGACGACAATTAATAAAAATATTCGATACTTATATTAAAATAATTTAAACTCATTATTTATAATGAATTAATCAAAAAACCTTCTTTCATTCTTTAAAATTTTCTTAAAACTGAAAACAAAAGACTCATATATCTTTGATTAGCTTCATCTACGTGCAAAATCTTTTAAAATCATTGTTTGAATGATAAAAACCCCAGAACGTGCTTAGAAAATAATTTTTTTTTTCAATAAATTTTTATAAATTTCTCGCATTAAGTTTACACAAAATGCTAACCAACAAACAAACAAAAACAAACTATTTAAAAGCCATAAAATCTAAAAAAAATTATTTTATTAAAATTCATAATTTTACCACTTTATGAACGTTTTAATGGTTAATAAAATATAATTATTAAATAAACTCGACAGACAGCAAGACACAAACTAACTTTCTATTCCAGTGCTGCATTCACCAGCAACAGCACCATCAACCAACGTATTCTCTATCTGCACTCGCAATGAATTAATGAACATGTCTTTTAAGATTCTTATCTGTCAAATAGAAAAACAAACACCAACTGAAAACAAAATCGAAGTTTTGTCTTCTTTTTTTTTAATATAACATGTCTAAAGAGTATTTACAAAATATATTTATATGTTTGTATAAAAAAAAATATTTATTAATAATAAACAATAATAAAAAAATTGTATTGAAAAAAAAATGATGACAACTGATAAGCCGGTAAACAAGTAGAGGGCGAGAGCAATTAACAACTAAAAGAGAGAGGGAGCTGCTTTAATAAACGAAACTTTTAATTGATTTCTATGAGTGTATTCAGACACACAGACATATTTTTTCGATTAATTCAAGACAGAGAAATTAAAATCCATTTTTTTTTTAAAGATTTTTATTTTAAATTTCAATAGAAATTTTCTTGAGTTGACATCGTTTTGAATTATTTTTATTGTTAGATGTCACCACATAAATGGTGATAGTGAATTGTAACAATTATCTGCTCAAAGTGACAATGGATTTGAAAGCTGTGACAATTATTGAAATTTTATTAATATTTTTGGGTAATCAATTTACTAATAAAATACAAAATCTTTTGTTGAAATCATTTAATATGCCCCTATTAAAAGAAATATACATTTTTTTTAATTTTCTTTAAGTGTAAACGCAATAATGGGAATAACTCACAATTAAAGGAATATAATTCCTAGGGTGTGTGTGGAACGGTAGCGCAAAGTTCTATGGTGAATTAAATTGATATTAGCCCTCAGGTCTAGTGAAATGTTATTCACCACAACAGTGTCAAAATTTTTCTTCCATGAGCACTTTGCTACCGTTTCACACATAAATATAATAAGTACATCTTCACCCCAATCGTGAATAACAAGTGGAATGTTTGTTCCCATGAAATTTTCATTCTGCTCGAAGGGAAAAAAGCAATCGTGAATCTCATGTGAAAAATTTTTCACGCTATCAGTTCCAGTGAATGTAAAAAAAAAGAAAGTTTAAAAAAAATTAAAAATCAATGAAATTTTTGTTCAAAAATATACAAGTATACATATAGTTTAAAGAAAAGTTTAAATAATAAAGCAAAATATTTAGTTTTGGAGGGATAGTTTGATTACAACGTTAGTTTTTTGCACTTTTTAAATTTTATGTAGTAAAATATTTTCCAAAATTATGCCACCAAGTCTATCGAAAGCTTCACAAATCAGCAGGCAATCGACCTATTGTTTTGTATTTTGTTGAGCAATATATCGGTTTGTTTGTCATTAACTTTATTAACACTTAATATTTGATTTATAGGAGGAACTTCTGACATACATGTTATGTTCCCTAGCAAAAATAAAGTGAGAAAATCTAGGGGAAATGTGAACAAATTGTGAGGGAAAAAATTTTTCACGATAAGGCGAATTTCATTCCCGTGAACATTTTTTCACGTTATTATTCTTCTTTGAATTACATTTTTTCATGGGAGTTGTTCATGATCGTAAATACATACATATGTAAAAAGGGGAGCCCCATAAGAAGTTGTGATAAGGGGCAAGTATGTCTCGAGAAAATGTTAAGGACAAAAAACTAATTGAGGTCGGTCATACATTATATCCCACTAGGGGCGACTCCTCGGCATTTATGGGACTTTTTCTTCAACATATTTCTAGTCTGCATTGAACATTTTGTATGGGAGCCCCCTTAAGGAATGGAGATAGCGGGTAGGTTTGTTTGAAATAAATGATTAAGATGAAATTAAGGTATTAACAGAAAAATTATAACGATAATTACTTTTATAATAGTTACAATATTATGAAAAAAGTTTGTCCTGGTAGGTCCAAAATTAACCATAAGTGTCATATAAATCCCCATCCTAAAATCTCATATACAAAGATGAAGATATCCAAATAATATTCGGCACAAAGAACTTGTTCATGAATCTTAAACTCATAACATAATTTTGTTTAGGCGGCTCCATGATTGTCAATGGGTCCCAAATATGGTACACTAGCAAAAATTGTTTTAATATACTGTGGTGTATTGGAATGGTCGGGCTTCAAAGACTATATTTACTTCCTTATTTGATTTTTTTAATTTTTTGAACAAAACTTTAACTTAAGTATTTTTATGGTCATATTAACTTTTACTTTTGATCAGGCATGTTCTGAAAATTACAATATTTCAAATAATTTCAAATGATTTTAAAATCACAATTATGATTTAAGGGTGTTTTGAAAACCTTAAAAGTATTAACTTGTTTTAAAATCGTGGAAAAAAGAGCAAATAATTTTAAATCGGCGGCCACTTAGCTGACCGGCTTAAAATGACAATTATGAAAAAAGTTTTTTTATCCAGAACACCTTTTTTATGGTTACAAATTACTTTCACAAATTGTGATTTTCAGAACATTTCTGAATACAAAAAATAGTCCAGAAATTAGAATTAGGTGTTCAGAAAATCGAATTATCTTAAAATTTTTTTTTTTCTATTCAAAAATGTGATTTCTATATGAGAAGCTTAAAGCACAAGGGGTTTTAGTGCCTTTTTCTAAGATTGAGTTTACATATGGTATTATAGGTATAGTTCGGAGAAGTTGTTCAGAGCACAAGAGGGGAATGTAGGATTCTCATCCGGGCGCTGGATATGGTGAACAATTCAAGCACTTGACATTAAAATACCTGCTTCGCTTGGAGCACAAGCGAAAGCGAAACAACCGCTTTTGTCTCATTATTTAAAATAAGTCACTTGAACCCCTTGTGCTTCAAGCCCCTCATATGAAATCAATACTAGGGTTAACAATACCAAAAATTATCTATAAAATATCAAAAAAAATTTCGTATAGTTGGAATGCATCTACATACATAGATAATCTATATATTTTTTTTTAATCAAACAAATAAAAAACTTTATTGTAACAATTCTAAGAAAATCGTTAATAATAACAAATAAAAAAACAAACACAGAATAAATAAGAAAAAATATATAAAAAATTAAATAAATTACAAAAAACAAAAAGAAACCGGTAAATATGTATCTGCACATATCCAATATGGTGTTAAGAAATTCAAGATGAACAAAAATAACAACGATCTACAAAGATAGAAATAAAAAAAATAAGAAAGAAAAAAAAACTACACAAATAAATTAAATTTCCTTTAAAGAGTAACAAGAATTTAATGATTTTCAAATTGCTTGTTAAAACGTGAAGAAAAAGTAAAAGAAAAAGAACAAAGAGAATGAAACCAACCAGCAAGTAGCGATGGCCATGGCAGATAGAAAGACTGACTTGACGGACTGGCTGACGATAATTGTTACTGGTTAAAGATACAGATACAAAATACAGCAGCCAGCAACAAAACAAACATGACAATTGTCAGCAGCAACAAATGTAATGACACCAACAACAGAGGCAATGATCTTTTAACAACCAACATCAAACATCAGCAAAAGCTAAAACAACAAAATGTAACAATTCAGTTAAAACAACAACAAGAAAATTAAATGATTCACATATTTTTGTAAATAAAATTAAATTTAAACTAAGAAAAAAAAAAAATCCTTTTTGAAAAAAGCCGCCGCTTTAAAAGAGTTAACAAAAAACAAAAAAAAGAAGTGTTAAATTAAAAAAATAAATAAAGTTTATAAAAAAAAAAAAATATTTAACAAAACCCACAAGAAAAGAAAACAAAAGCAAAAAAAATTCCTTCAATAAAACAAAAGATTACAAAACCACACGAAACAAAAAAAAATTCAAGTTCAAAGTACGAAATAAAATTCAGTTTCAGTATTTAAGTGTTTTTTTTTTTTCATACAAGCCGGTATAATTTTCGCACATTTTTACAAATAAAACCTCAATTTAGAACGAACCACGAAACATCTTTCCGATCACAGCATTATTATTATTATCATCGTCAAACATTAACAAAGAAACCAGCCAGCCAGCCCAACCAACCGATCAAGCAACCGTCTAACCAGTGGCTGTCCTCTGTTCCTCTTTGGCTCTTCTACACGCTCTTGTCTGTTTATCCTTTAGATTCTACATGGATCTTTTGCGTTTAAAACGAAATTTCAACTACAATAACAAAAAATTTATTCGTTTGCAATTTAGCAGCATCTTCAGCAGCTTCAGTTACCAACGTCGTCTTATCGTCAGCCGTAATAGAATTATAGCGATTTCTTTGTATGAGGAAAAATTTGAAAATCAGCTAAGGGAAGCATTGAAATATTTGAACGTGCCTTATTATGTCCACAGCAAAGGATAAAATAAATTTTCAAAATACTTGGAGTTGTAATAAAACAACTGGTCGCCGTTCTGGAAGTGGGTATAGCTGCAGTTTTTTAGGTAACAATTTCTCATGGTGTCATTTTATTTGCTCATTATCATTATTATCTTATGTTTTGGAATTATATTTATTTTTGGTGTTGGATTTTAATGGCTTAAACATATACATATAAACTATACATAAATGCTTAAAGTAGGTTTCTTGGACAGCCATCGAGAATACAGATCACTTGGGTCCTCCAGTGGCACCTTTCTTATAGCCTTCCTGAACAGCAATTACTCAATAGGCATCACTGCAAAATTCAACCCATTCGTCTTGCTAATGAAGAGAAGAATCAATCATCCAAATAGACAAACACTTTTTCCCCAGGTATCTCTCCCTAATGTACCGAACTCCAGGACACTGACGCAGAAAATGAAACACAGTTATCTCATCCTCTTCGTCATAGCAAATTCTACAGTAGTCACTGAATTCCAGACCCATTCACTTCGCATTAGTCCCTCCGTGCCAGTGCCTGACTATCACTGAGATCACTGTATTAATTTGTTTCCTGTTGAACCTAAGTAGAGAACGTGTCCTCCATTCATCATAATCAGGCCACAATGCCCTGGATACGGAACAGGGGGATTCACGATTCCACGCCAACTGTGCAAGTCTAAGGGCCGTTTTCACAACTTACCGATAGCTAAAGGTAGGATTTTATCGGCCGTATAAAAAGTGTTCCATTATTACTATTTTACTTTAACCTACTAGGTAGGATGAACCTAAATGTACCTTATCGCGCACCCTTAAAATAAAGTTTTAAGAATGGAAAAATTTTTATAAGGCCGGTTAAAGTCTACTTTAAGCTATAGGGAAGTTGTGAAAACGGCTCTAAAAGATTCGCGCTTTATAAGTCACTTATAGAGAGCCATTGAAAAGCCAACGAATTTATCAATAAATCTGCCATCCAGACGACCACCTCTGTTGGCAAGCTCATCTGATATTTGGCTATTCCGGCAGTTCGCAAGCCCTAGAATCCACATTAGCGTTACTTTCGAAAGCTTTGCAATCTCATTTAATGAAAACCGATATTCTGTAGTTAACCTCAATGTCGAAAAGACAAAAAAAATCCAGTTCCTCTAAGCAGAAACCCGCGCCAACTTTATTTCATTTTCCTCGAACCGTCAGTTAAGTCTCTTATGCCTAATTTTCATGGTAGTATTTTAAACAATATTAAGTTAATTTTCATAACAAACTTAAATCGTATTTAAAAACAAATTGATTTTTTTAGTTTTATTTGAAAAGTCTTATTTAATTAAGATAAAAGTATGGTAGCACTACTAAATACAAAAACAAAAATATAAAAAAGTGTATTTATTTACAAGGTGGTCTGAAAAAACAGCTGACTGTTAATGCTTTGCCTGTTGTTGTTGCATTGTTGTGATATTGAGGCCACCTTGCTAAAATATTACAATGGAAACTTAAGTTGAAATTAATACCATGTTCACACGGACACCAATATTTGTGTTTCGCTCTCTTCTTCCTGTTTCGCGCCCCAAACATGATTGAAACGACTTGTTTCCCCATACAAAATTTTGAGAGCGAAACAGGTCGTTTCATTTTGAAACAGGCTGCGAAACAGATAAAATCTACTATCATCTCCAATTTTGATAACAGTTATCGTTAGTTTATCTGAACTAGCTCTCAAAAAAAATCAAGACAAAGAAAAAAACAAAATAAAAATTGATGTTTAATAAAATAAAGTGATAATAATAACATAATAATATTAATAAAACTATTAAATAATATATTTTTAAGTTTTATTTACTTTTTTATCTATTTTAAAAAGAATCACACTAACAACACAAAAAAAATGTCAAAATGAAACAAGAACGAATCGTATGAACAGCATGTTTGGCAATCTAGTTTCAGAGAGCGAAACCAGTGGTTTATATCGTCGTATGAACATAGCATAAGTGTACCACATCGGTGACTTAAGTTTCACTTAAGTTTTCGGTGAAGAAGAGAATTTTGAATTTAAAACGATTTTAAAAACAATTGTGTTTTAATATCAATCCTAAAAATTGGCCATTAGGGTCGTTCCTAGGAAAGGTTTCTCAATAAACAATATTTATATTTAGAAAACACTAGTTCTTTTTATCAGAAACACTCGGATATGTTCGGAAAATCGACTTCCAGTAAAATTTAAATAAAAAAAAAATATTTGATAACGACTCTGATTTGAAAGATCAAAAAAATATTTTCTTTTAAATAGTTCATAATTATAGTGCCAATTGAAAGGCTGATAAGCAAAGCGGTACAAGTATTAAATAAAATTTCTGAATAATTAAGCTTTAAAGCTTTTTGGTTATATTCAAATGTATGTATGTTTACATTATAAACCCAATTATAAATAAAAATTCCAGGGAGTTGTTTCCCTTCGCCTATTTTTCCTGTTTAAGTTCAATTGTAAAAATGGGAAAAGGGGAAAAACTCCCGGGGCATCTTAATCATAATAGGTCTGAATAAAAAGTTTCGGCCGTTATGGGGAAATTTGGGAACATTATACAGCAGCCGTATTCTATAATTCGGTTAGCTAAAGCTAAATCTCTATTGCCTTACCTTGCAGCCACACGATCAAGTTGTTATTGATAGTCTTTTACATATACTGCTTGTCAAAATTTACATAAATTGAAAGATATGACGTAGGCTGCACTCAATTTGTAAGCAATGAACTTCCAACAACACAATTTATTAAGAAAAACTTGTACTCAGCTGGTAAATTAAAAGTAAAATTGCCAAACAAATGGAAAGGTGAAATTGAAAGCCATCTCGTGGTGAAAGGAATTGAAAGGCAAAACTTGATCGTGTGGCCGCCAAGTTAGAGAATACAAAATTTAAAAATTTTTCGATAACTTTAAAAGCTAAAATTGCGGCGAATTAAATTTTTATGGCATTGCCAAATTTAACGTAACAGAAATGCATTCGTAGCCAAAAATCGCTATGTCAACTTTATAGATTTTTAGCGATCGAGATTAAGCTTTAGCGAATTACAGAATACGGCTGCCGGTCCGAATTTTTGTATAGTGATTTATATAAGTAGTAAGTGTTGACTGCTGTATCCAACTTGATTTTTTTATTTTGTAGTTTTGGCGCTTGTACGTACCCCTTTGCTTTTTTGTGCCTCAATTATATTGATGGAAATTGCAATAAAATTTAAATGTATATTTCGTTCGATATCGAATGCCGTAATTTGGTTATTGCGGCTGTATAAAAACGTTTCATACAGTTTAGATATGTGAGTTTGAGATATGAGTGCACGAAATATTTTGCAACAAACTCTTCAATGCATACGCCATATACGACACACAAGTAACTATCACAAATTCTTTGTTGAGTCCGAGGTTATTTCCAGATACTAGGAGTATAGGCAAAACATTTTAATAGTATTGAAAGGTTTTGAAAGAAACAGGTACTGTTTGGAGTGTATTTCTTTTAAATATTGTACCCCTTTCAAACTATTTAAATGCTGCGAACAGTAACGCATAGCAGTTGTTATTGTGGTTGTATACAAACGTTTTGTACATACATTTGATTTTTGCTGTGTATTTAATTTTTACATAAATGCAGGTCTATACTGCGGATAATTTTAGCCTCTTTAAACATTGTACGATACATAGTCTGGCGCACAAGATATTAATATTTAAATTCCCAGGATTCTCGAAACAAATTTCCGGAAAACAAAAACGAAATTGCCCGGGACGCATTGCCAAATTTACAATAGATGAAATCTCACCTTGGCAAATTCATTGAAGTTTTCTACAATCATGTTTTCGATCTAGCGAAGCGATTTTTACTTGGTACTAAACCTGGATAAAATAAAAAAAAAATCAGGTAATGAATTTAAAGATTCAATGCATCAGCCTTTTTCGCCTTTAAATTCCGTAAATTTCTGAAGCAACCTGTATTTTACGGACTAAAAATTAGCAATAGAAAAGCAGTTCAAGAAATTTTGCAAATTTATTTTCACACATAATTTTTTTCGCCCTTTGCAAACACTGTAAACATTCTCATTTGCATAATAAATACAGGAAATAATTCAAATAGATTTTCCAGAAAGACATTAACAAAGGGAACATTTATGTGAATTTTAATTAAATTTAATTGTTCGTTTTAGTTATTATACAACGTTCTTTCATTCAAGTCATTATAAATCAAAAATATATTTATTTGTAACACAGTAAGAGTTTCTTCTTAACCAAGTTAATAGTTCTAAGAACTACTTGTAAACGCTACTAAATGTAAAAAATGGTTTATGTTCCTCTCCAACAACATTGTTGTTCCAGTTGACCATCATCATACTGCTTACAACACATTTCAAAATGTTATAAAACTTAAGAAAATTTGATAAAAAATAACAAAAAACTATAAACGTTTATTTTTAAAGAAAAATAGAAAAAGTGAAGCTTTATTTCCACATAATTTACTAAACATTAAGTTCAGACTCATCGTCATCGCCACCACATCTCACTATCAGCAACATCGATACAACACAGTGGGTATTTGGGTAAAAAAAAATGGAAATAAATTTGTGGTTTCTAAATAAAACGTAGATAAAATACATACGAACACCTCCCAAAACTAGTCATATTTCGTTGATTTAAGCTGTTTATAAGTTTTTCAGTTTAAAATGTACTTCCATAACCGGACGTGGACACAAAATAAAAATTTTTTTCCCCCAAAATATGTCTTGTAAAAGGAAAGAAGCGTTGAAATAGATTAACAAGAGTTGTATTTGATTAGCAGTTCTCCTTTTTTAAATTTGGTTCATGTTTGGTGATTCCCCTGTTAACATTTAGGATGTTAAAGGTATTAAGTTATAAAGGCTGCTTAAGAAAACCAAAATGACTTTCGGAAAGCCCATCAGCTTGTTACACAGCCCAATCACGGAAAATACTTTTCTTGAGAAATGTGTAAATCCTCCAAATATAAATACTGCGGGAACACAAAAAAAAATTAAAAAGTGGCATCACCGAAGTTGTTTTTCTTAACCCTGGGGCCACACGGTCAAGTTGTTCTTGATAGTCTTTCACATATACTGCTTGTCAAAATTTACATAAATTGAAGCTGTGACGTAGGCTGTATTAAATTTTTGAGCAATTTACTTTCAAGATGTCATTAAGAAAACAATGTATAAAGATAAACGAAAAATTTGCTCACTAACCTTGAAATCAGCTGTTTTCTTGAACGTAAATTGAAACACTCACTGGCAAGAGAATTTAAAAGGCAAGTTCGTATCAATTTTTAAAGGTATGAGTGTATTGGTAAAAAAGTGTGAGTGTATTAAAACTTTATAGGCAAAACTTGATCGTGTAACCCTCAAGTAAGCGGCCCATACACTTGCCATACAATTGTTCAATTTATCTTATTCCCAACAAATACGAAGTCAAACCTTCGATATGAAATGACTTTATCATTTGACATCAAACACAATTCTCAAACGTGTTTCAATTGTTTGGTTTTAACAATTCAAATTGATAATGATTTGAAAATAAACATTTGATATCAAATGTTTTATCAATTAGATGTCAAATTGGTATCAAATGTTAAAATCAAGTCAAAACTAAACTTGGCAATACTAAAGCGAAAAATAAATGTAAACATTAAAAATTGCGATTAAAGTTACATTTTAACGTCGTGGTTAAATGTGTTTTACAAGTGAACGATTTATTTCTTGTGGAAAATAAAAAATTATTTGTGAGTTATTTTGATGATGCATTAAACGAGGAAGTGAAGAAATTATAATTATGTATGTTGTATGATCGCGGTGCTACAATCCTCAAAATGAACAAATCCTCAAAAAAGAATTAGAGGACGGAAAGAACATTATTTGATCTTTTAGCTATGTTGCCGAACGTTTATCTCACAGTTTATTTAAATAAATAATGAATTTAAATCAAAAAATTAAATATTTTTATTTATGTTCCACGTGCTATTATATTTGAAAAACATTCGAGAATTACGTTTGAAAGCAAGTTGAAAATAAAGGCATTTTTCAATTTTAAATTAATTTCCCCTTTTGGTAGAGACTGCTATGATTTTCAAATGATTTTCAAATCATTATCAAACGTTAATCGTTTGAGAAAACGTTTAATAACAAATCATTTTCAATTTGTGACAGACTTTAAACTTCGCTTGTCCGCAACAATTGTCCATAGTGTAACTTAAGACTTATTTACATTAAATTTTTTGTTCTGGCTGTGCAAGTTAAAGTGGTGTGACAGGTTTATCGGTAACACCAACAGGCTTTACCGGCACAACTTCGACGTATGATTTTATTCTTCATCTGTACTTTTTTTGTTTTGTGCTGCAGCCCTTTTTTTCTTTGATTGATCAATTACTTTTAAGAATATAAATAACCAAAAACATGGAAATAGCTTAGAATTTTGCTTTTATACAAATTGTCTTTCCAATTTTGCACTTTTGAAACGACAAGTTGAGTTCAAAATTCCCCACTGTGCAGCGTAATTACATTCCTCATATATTTTATAGACATATTTTAAGTCTGAATATGTTATGCTTGTACATATATAATGCATCCATATACATAACTTCATAGTTATGGTTATTTTACATTAAAGTATATAATTTTTTATAACATATTTAACGCTTTCACATTGTGTTCAGCAGCATGGCTGGCTATTGCTATTTCTGCTGCTGCTACTTTAACAGCTTTAAGCTCTATAAATAAAATGATAATGAAGGGTTCTTCTTTGCATATTTATTTCCTTTTTGCATGTTGGTTTTTTTTTCTTCATTCTGTCTGCCACACTATTCTGCAACACATTTATTCACCCATATATTTACACTCACACTCTAAACAATGCAAATGTTAAACGGATGGATGGACAGATACTTTTGTATCATTGTTATTTGAGTAGTTTTTTAATGTTGTTTAATGCGCCTCATTTTAATTTTAAGTAGAAATTTTATCAAAGTTTTTTTAAATTTTATTGAAAATCCAGGGAATAGAATTACGTATTAGAATGCGGCCCTATGCTCCCCAGAGGAGGAAAAGCAACAAAAATATATATTAGAATACACATTGCATGATTTTGAAAATGGAAAGTAAATAATTTTGCAAATTGTAAAATTAAAATGCTACAGCACTGTACAACATAGAAATAAATAATAATATTTTGACAAAGGATTCTGCTAGAGAAGACTTAAAAATGTGTGGCTCTTATTATAAATATTTATAGATTAATAAAAAAATTTTTATTGCCAAAAATGCAATATTTTCCAAAATATTTTCAATTGATTTTATGATTGCTAAAACTTATCAGGGGTTTTCTGGAAATCGAAAACGCAAAACGCAGGAGTTTGGAAGTTGTTACGCATTCACTTCGAATCTAATTTTCGTAATTTTTGTTATAAAATTCTGTTTAAAGCTACGTTCACAATCAAAAAACATTTTCATTTGGTGTTCATAATAGAGCAACAATTTCTTTTGCAACCACACACATTTTGCATAAAGAAACCGTTCGCAAATTTTAGCCACAACAATATTATGCATTTATTTTTATTTTTGTAAACATTTTGTTAAAATTTTCATTCAAAACTAAATAAAATTGTTTTTTAACGTCAGAAACAATTTCATACAAATTGTTGCTGAAGTTCTAGTTGACTCAACTTTAGTTACATTTTTAAAAAAAATTTAGTTACATTTTTGTTTTAAAAATGAAAGGAAAATATATGAAATACTTTGGGAAGAAAAAAGATAGAGGAAAAAACATTTTCACTTGGTGTTCATAATAGAGCAACAATTTCCTTTGTAACTACACACATTTTGCATCAAGAAACCGTTTGCAAATTTTAGCCACAACAATATTATGCATTAAATATTATTTTTGTAAACATTTTGTTAAAATTTTCATTTAAACCTAAATAAAATTATTTTAAACGTCAGAAACTATTTCATACAAATTGTTGCTGAAGTTCTAGTTGACTCAACTTTAGTTACATTTTTAAAAAAAATTTAGTTACATTTTTGTTCTAAAAATGAAAGGAAAATATATGAAATACTTTGGGAAGAAAAAAGATAGAAGAAAAAACGAAATTGTTTTTTTGATTGTGAACGTAGCTTAATAGAGAAATATTTGTTTAATATTGGTTTTAAAATTCTTTTATCGATTTCCAGAACACCCTGTATATTAATTTTTTAAATCTATGCACAAATCCCTAGACTCAAGGCGAATTCATACAAGGTGGTCTTATTTTGAAAACGTTTTACAACACTGTAAAATATTTTAACGTTGTGTCAAAAATTCAAACAAATATTTGATTTTGTTTTTAAGGCCCAAATACATTGATCAAAATACTCATCAAGCATTGTGGTAGAATTAGTGAAAATATGTTTGTATGTGTCACAACGACGATGCTGGATGGAAAATCAAAAAATTTAGATATTACGGCGAATATTACGTCAAGCACACGTACACGATGAATTCGCCGGCTGGACAAGCATTTGACAAGTGTATTTGGGCCTTTATATTAAATTGTGTTTTTTTGTTTTTTTAAAAAAGTTTAAAATTTCACAATTTTAATCGAAAATTATAGAATTTAGTTAAGATTCCCCAGAACCAACAGGACGGTATACCATTTTGACACAAGGTTAGTAATTAGCTGTTGCTTACATAGCAAGATAAGTTCACCTGGTGTAAATTCGCCTTGCCTAAACTGTAATAAACAATATGTCTACCTCCCCATTGTGTATTGTAGAATCAATTAATCCCTGCAGATAACGAGACTAGTCCATACATGCATGTAAAGAGTAGTCCATAAAGGAGTAGGAGTACTCCAAAACTACTCCAAATATATGGGTAAAAGGTGGTCCATTTAACATTTCGATGTCGTAGGAGGGGACCATATAACCCACCGAAGTAGTCCCTTAACTACTCCATGAAGTACTAAAGTGGGTTAGTTTTAAAAGTACTCCATGTTACTACAGTATGGAGTACACTTAAGGGGAAGTTTAAGCATTTTTCTTTTTCATTTTTTACTAATCGCCTTTTATGGTGTGTACTGTAGTCTATTATTGCTATTATTAAATATATTTACTTGGTATTTTTAATTTGTTTTACCTTTTTTCACAAATTTCACAAACTTTCACTTCTAAATAAACAATTAATAATGGACACCATCAGGGCTACCAATGTGTAATACTGT
This sequence comes from Pollenia angustigena, assembly GCA_930367215.1. Taxonomy (NCBI): domain Eukaryota; kingdom Metazoa; phylum Arthropoda; class Insecta; order Diptera; family Polleniidae; genus Pollenia; species Pollenia angustigena. The sequence goes on from OV884058.1 coordinate 49,838,246, forward strand.
AAACTAAAGAAACGTATACATCATGCCATTGTTGGCAGCACTGCATGTAAATTTCTTATAACATGGTCCATACTACAGTACATTGAACCATGTTGTAAGTAATCCATTTAAGCCACAATGGACCACGTAGCCCAATATTATCTGCAGGGATGAGATGGGCATACAGTACAACTAGGGATGCCAGATTCAGATTCGCAAGAAGCTGGACTTTGGGGCTTAAAAAGCTGTACAAATCGAAAAAAGCTGGAAATTAAAAAAATACTGAGAAATTGGTAATTCTTGTAATATCGGGGCCTACATCACTGTGACGCAAAATCAGTATTTTCTAAGAATATTGTGTTGATATCGACAATTTATCGAAAATTTTACAAAAAAGTCCCGTCTTCTATTGTTTTTATTCTGACGTGTTTGTTCTTGGAAAACTTACTGAACAACCTAAACAAAAGCTGCAAGCGTTTTTTTAAAAATGAAAATTTTATTTAAATACAATTTTAATAAAACAAACCGACATAGCGATCTGTCAAATAAGATTTAACAGCCGGGTGGTTTCTAATTCGCATTCTAATGGTTTGTTTCGTATAAATTGTATGCAAATGAGAAGTTTTGACATACAAAAAACGCTTGCGTTCTTATTTAGGTAGATCACTTAAGCGAAAAAAAACCAAAAATCATTCTGACGGATTAAGTTATTTAAGTGGCACGGACTTTTTCACTTCCCGGTAAAGCGGGATTTATTTTTCTTCTCGCTCAACACAAATCGATGGAAAATAACATTATTTAATTTATTTTATTTGAACAAATAACATTTCCTGAGATCAATTAAATAAGTTTATAAATGTAGTCAACTTTTTAATTTCAAATAGGAAAAAGTGCTTAATGGCACCTTAAAGGTAGAAGTACATAACACGCGTTAATTCGTAGACATTAGTCGTGCGTTTAAAAACTTTAGCGCATGAAAAAATGCAAGTTACACAACACGCGCTACAAAAGCCATTCCTGCCAGCTGTTTTATTTATTTGTTTACTTATTTGTGCATTGAAAACGGAATCGAAAGTATATCAAGATTTTTTTATTTTATTGAATTTATTCTTTTTATATACAAAATAAGTATTGTATGTTTTTTAAGCTCTTCAATAAGTTCTTCTTTCATGATTCACAAATTTGTTAAATTTTTCTTTTTATTGTCAGCTGATTACTTGTCAAAAATACACAACGCTTAAAAAAGTTCAAAGTTAACCAACTTTCTGGCGCAAACGCATCAAAATATTTAGCATGCAGCTGATCTATGAAAATACACTAGTTTAACTTTTTTTGACCGAAGTCTACAGAGCGGCCGCGCACTAACGCGTGTTATGTACTTCTACCTTAAGATCTTCATGTTCAAAAGTAAACATGGGAAAAATTTCTATTATTTTGTAGGACTTTTGAGAAAGTTAGTCGGCGTTCATACGGCTCATGTCTTATTGACAAGATTGCTACTTTACAGGCGAGAGGGAAGAGGGGAAAGAAACGAGTAAACAGATGCATGTACTGTCTTTACGTTTTGCTTTCTTATTCGTTGTTTAATTTTGTTTTAATTTTCCATATCAAATAAAACAAAATAAAAAACATGTCGTCAACATAACATGATTCATTTGAACTCCAATTCATGTTCAAAGAAGAAAAAGGAAGAATCTTGTCAATAAGACAAGAGCCGTATCAACTCAGACTTATAGCAAAATAACTTTTTGATTATCTTTTTTTTTCAATGTGCAATAACATTTGGAATAATAAAAACTTCCGATATGTGACATTAGGAGTGTTAAGTAATAAAAACCTAAAAAACTATAACCGCAAAGAATTCGGAGTAAATTTTCAAAAGCCACTTTTAAAGTTTTAAATCCTACTTTTATAAAACTAAACAAATAGACTTAAGCACTTATTGCCGCAGAATTAACTCAAAGCCAACAGCATTTATACAAAACCCAAAAAAGTTAAATTATTTAAACAAATTATTATAAAATATTTCTTTTAAAATCGAATTTTAGTTTAGCCCTTTTCCTTTCTACGGATGTTTGTCTTTATAGTCAAAGGAACATTAATATCATCTCTAGACACTTTCAGTTTTTTAAAACTTGTAAGTCCTTTAAAAAAGAATAATTTTCTTCGAATCGAATAAGAGTTTTTTTTATTAATAACTTTTGTCATCATCTCTTACAGAATCTAATCCGAAAAATGTTTTATGGATTACATTTTTTGATGCAATTGGGAACAGCTTTTTTCGTTTTTATAAAATAAATCTGGGTCTTAAACTAATTAAAAATTTTGTACATTTTTACTCTTCTTCTTCTTACGGTTAGGAATTGACATATCATTGGCGTTTGGCAAAACTGCCTTAAGTCAGAAACTTAAGTTTTTCGTTATGTTGAATTAAAAAATATTTATTTGGTATATTTCACAGACTTTTTCCCTAAGAGCAGATAACAATTAGACGCTGTTGTGCTTGATTTAAGCAAAACAAACGAAAATAAAATTTAAATTAAGCCAATCAAAAACTCAAAATGCATTTTTTAGGTTAAAACTTTTTTTAATGTGTGTGTAGTTAAATTTTAAAATGTATAACCCTAGACACATTCTGTTATGTTTACAGAACAATGTTAACCACTTAACAGACCTAATGTTTACGCTGTATTAATGGATGAGTCCAGATTTCTGGAAAAGGAGTCAACGTGGGCGAAAAAAATGATAAGGATTTGTGGATAGAGCTATTCTCCATCGTTTTCCATCCCACAAATTTTTAACAGAGCGAGTTAGACCGACTTATGGCCAATTTACTCTTTTGAATTCTCTAGGGGATGAATCCAGATTTCTGGAAAAGGAGTCAAGGTGGGCGAAAAATAATTATTAGGATTTGTGGACAATGCTATTCTCTATCGTTTTCCATCCCCAGAATTTTTAGCGGAGCGAGTTGGACCGACTTATGGCCAATTTACTCTTTTGAATTCTCTGTTAAAAATTCTGGGGGTGGAAAACGATGGAGAATAGTATTGTCCAAAAATCCTAATAATTTTTTTTCGCCCACGTTGACTCCTTTTCCAGAAATCTGGTCTTATCCATTAATAAAGCGTTAACATTAGGTCTGTTAAGTGGTTAACATTGTTTTGTAAACATAACAGAATGTGTCTAGGGCTAAAAATTTTAAAATTTAACTTAACACACATCTTTTTTTATACCCTTCACCACAGGTGGAAAAGCGTATATATTAGTTTGTCATTCCGTTTGTAATTTCTACAATATTGATCTTAGACCCTATAAAGTATTTATATTCTGTCTTACGTTTGATGTGTGCTTTCCGGAGACTCCAGACATGATAGCTAGGTTGTTTTACATTTATGTCACACACACTCCACCATTTCTTGCTAATACGTTTATTTTTGTCCCGGAAAATCTCGAATGAAAAACACTAGTGTTCCTTCATAATGAGCACGTATTTAAAAGACAGGGGGCAAATCATGGCAGTCGTGATCGAATACTTTTTCGATTCGAAAGCAATTTCAGTTCAAATTCTTTCTGTTCATACTGAACGGATCGAAATTATTTCTTTAGTGTTGTAAAACATTTATTTGAGTGTTCATAACACTGAAAAAATAATTACGATACGTTCAGTATCGACTAAAATAAAATTGCTTTCGAATCGAAAAAGTGTTCGATCACGACTGCCATAATTTGCCCCCAGGTGCTTGGTAAACTTTTCTTGGACTTATTTAAACATTAAATTTTAACAATTTGTGCCCAAAAGTTTTTTGTTAATTTGCATTTTTATTTTTTTACCCCCAATTTAACCAAGTTCAGCTAAAACTAACTATTACTTTAACATTAATTTGAGTCGTCGCAAAATGTTCTGTCTACTAAAACGATGTCAATTCCACTCGACGTTGATTAAAAAGCGCCGTAGAAAATACCAAGTGACTGCGAATAGTAATCGATTGTTGTGAATAACGACTAAGATAATATAGTTATGGTTCTGTTGATGCCCACTTGTTTTTTTTTCTCTACCAGAATCCATTGGCAAAACATAATTATTTTGGAAAAAGTTTGAAATTGTTGTACAGTGTAATTAGCAATTAGTATTCGTTGAACTGAAACAAAACTTTTTAATAAAATATGGTTTATATACCTCTCATAATCATTAGATAACCTTGCAGTCAGCCAAATCCAATGTTTCAAAACTTTTTCAAAATTTGTACACAATTGCGTCATCACTGTTAATCTTAAAAAAAAAATAAATAAATAAATGACATCAAATTATATGTATTTATTATTTATTAAAAAACTCCCAAAAATAAGCAAAATAATGGTTTTATTAGGCTGGCCTAAGCAACCAGTGAAATGCGCATAGGGGCTAGCTTTCCCTCAACAATAAAATAAATTTCAGTGTATTTGTCAAATATGAAAGATTGGGAATTTAGCACGTCATACGGAAATCGTATTAATAATATAATAATTTAAATTATCGTGCTTCCAGAAACTATGTACAGTGGAGTCTCTTATGAACAAACACCAAAGCTTCCAATAAAAAATTTCCGTACAAAAAAAAACTCAATGATTTTCGTTAGAACGCTGACGTGACCAGGGAACAGTGCCTGCCGAAAGAAGGTGTGCATTAAAAGAGAATACACTGTACAAGTGCTTATGTTAAACCGCTTAAAAAATTTTGTTTATTCATAAATTTTTTTATTAAATGAATGTTGTTCATACACAGCTTAATAATGTTTATTATAACCCCCTTTGGGGTTCATTAAGCCAGACACCCAATGTACATAATTTTGTTGTATTTTTCTCTTTTTTTGCTAAAATATAAGTTTATATATTGTGTATCTGTCCAGTTGTCAATATGGCAGCCAGTCATTCTCATGGGTGATTTTTTAAGAGCTACAGGAAAGTTAAAAAAAAACACATAAAATTCAGAAAAATGCATGAAATCTTTATTTGAATCGATAGTACGGTCCATATAATTTAATGTTTGAAGATTATTTCATGCAAATGTTGACCGTGACTAAGCCTTAAATGGTCCACGCGCTTAGTCCAATTTTGGCTTACTCTTTCCAATATTTCGGCCGGTATCTCATGAATAAATGCTTTAATGTTGCCTTCCAATGCGTCAATTGAAGCGGGCATGTGTGTATAGACATGAGCTTTAACATAGCCCCACAAAAAATAGTCTAAAGGCGTTAAATCGCACGATCTAGGCGGCCAATTGACCGGTCCCAAACGCGAAATAAAATGTTCACCAAACTCGCCTCTCAATAAGTCCATTGTTAAGCGTGCTGTTTGGTATGTGGCACCGTCTTGTTGAAACCACATGTCATGCAAGTCAAGCTCTTGCATTTTGGGTAAAAAAAGTTGGACATCATCTCACGTTGTTGAGTAACAGAGGCCCAATTGCTGCGAACGGCGACGAATCGATAATTGATGGTCATCCTTAACACTGGCTGATACAGCTGCGATATTTTCTTCACTTCGCACTCTAGGTAAGCGTGTTGGTGGTTTTATGTCCAAAAATTTAAATTTGGTGCGAAATTTAGTCACAATAGCCCGAATAGCCGCTTCAGTGGGTCGATTAAACTGACCATAAAATGGAAGAAGCGCGCGATGAACTTTCTTAACATAGCACGCGTTTTGATAATAAAATTCAGTAATTTGCAAGCGTTGTTCGTTTGTAAGACGATTCATGGTTAAATTATAGACCAAACTGAAGATGTTTGACAGTGAAACAAATCACGAAACGTGCGTCAGCTGTTTAAACCAGTGTTGCCAAAAAGATAATAGCTTAAAAATCACCCGATATTAGCGTGCCTTGTCTTAGTTTGTATTAATCAAGTGTTTTAGGATTTCTGTTACTAATGACGACATTTCCCATTTTAATTAAAATTTAAACTGAACTTGAAGACATCTAAATATTTGTAAAACTTGCCAGAAATAACGGCTCTTTGTTTTGTTAATAATTATAATGGAATATAAAGCTTTCTTATCTTTTTTTTTTATTTAAGAGAATGACTTAATTTTCTATAACTCTTTCTTTAACTTATAATCTTCCTAAAGAGACTATTATTAATTATTAAATATGTTAAACAAAAAGTGGATTACGCCAGCTTTTAGAGTTTTTAATACTTCTAATTCTTTTTCCCAATTTTTAAAAGTTCTCTTGATCTAACTTTAAAATCTTTAATATTTCCAAACCAAATTTATTTTGCTTTAGAATTTGCAAAATAAACCATATATAGTATTTCGCAATTGCCCATCACAATTGTTTTGCTAGCTTAAGGCCCTTTTTCACGACTTACCTTTAAAGATCGAAATAGTTAATGGTACCTTTAGCACTAGTGAGGAATAAAGTTACCTTCAACTATTTTTCGTTTTCATAACTTCTGTATAAAATAAACTAAACATTCTTAAAAATGTGGCAATACTAAAGTAAACACCGATTATTTTTGCCTAAGTCTGGGATCACACTATGAAAGTTTTCTTTCAGAAAGTTTGAGTTTATTGGAGAGAGGGGAAGAGAACATGCTTTTCATCTCTCCTCTCTCACCCATAAACTCAAACTTTCTGAAAGAAAACTTTCATAGTGTGAACCTAGACTAGGGCTGCCAGAAGTTTGAACCTATCAACCAGGACACATAGAAAAAATGTATAAAAAATTACGCCAACAAAAAATTTTTCTTTAATGCACATGTATGTATGTATATGTAAAAACCATCCAGTTTTTATTTTTAAATCCAACAATATATGAGGCTATCAGCGCTGAAGTGGTTGTTTGGTACCGGTTCTGGTGAAAGATATGTTCTTTGCACTGTTCTTACCAGTGCGATAGTCGAGTAAGTCAACTGTTTGTATCCAAAACAGATGGCGCTAAAAACATAGTTTTTGGATGGGCCGTTGCAACCAAGAGTAGTGTTAACTCTTCATAATCTCATAATAAGTCTGGGGTTATACCACTTCTCATATATAAAAAAAATTAACTTGTACTTTATTTACATAAAAACGATGAAAAATAATGAAAAGTTGAGCTTAAAATGTTCTAAACTATAATTCTTTTCAGAAGATTACACTTTTTCTAGAACTTTATTTTAGCCTTTGATATAGTTACTTACGTTGAATATTACTTTCCAGTGTCTCAGTCTTCAACGAGTTACTTTCTTTAGTCCATAGATCAGACTTGCAAAATCAAAATCTTTTGATTTTTCTTCAACCAACTTGACAACTGTCAAACTAATCAATTGACAAAGCCATACACGCTTTGATTTGGACAATAACCGACTCAGTTGACAATTGAATTGAAACGTGTATTGGCTATTTTAAAGAAAATAATTTGTTATCGGTTTTCGATTACTTACAAAAGTTGTTAACACGGTATAACTTTTTAAAGCAACTAGTTGAAACAAAATTTGGAAGAGAATTGACTCTCATCTAATTTTATTGAAAGCTTTTAGTTAAACGACGTTAACACCAGATAACAGTTAAATTAAATTAAAGTTGTTTATACAATTGCCTTATGTTAGCAGTGTTATAACAGAAATCTTAACCTTTGCTAACAACTAAAACCAGCAAAAATCACATTTTCTATCTTGACCTGTAAAAAAACCAGGACAATTTCATAGTGGACCAGGACACCAGGACAAGTAGTCAAAAACCAGGACAATCCTGGAAAACCAGGACGTATGGCAGGCCTTACCTAGACTAAATAAAAATACGAACTGTCAACTACGTACTTTCTTTTACTTTTCTCATTTTAAATTTTTGTGTGCACAAATATTTTTTAATAATGGCAAATATTAATGAAATACCGCGTACACGCGAATTTAACATTTTGTACATTTTATTTGTCAAAATACGAGTTTGTTATTAATTTACAAAATATACGTATACTTGGAGTTGCCGTTTATAAAAAATATGTAAATATAATATGGCAATCTCAAATCTAAACCTTACGACAAAAATCAAAGGTAAGCAGTTCCTTTCTTTACCTTATCCTTCACTTTTAGATTAAAGGGAACTTGTGATAATTAAAAACTCATTATCTGTTCGATAACTTCCTCCATTTAGCTATCGTAAAGTCGTGAAAACGGGCCTAAGATTATTTAGCTTATTTGAAGATTGGTTGTTAAAATCCCTGTTGCTAGCTCTACAATTTTCTAGAAAAATAGAATCTAGGAATTTATTTCTCATGGTGAGTAACAGAAATATACAAACGATAAATTCTGATAGTGCATAGGAAATATTCTTGCGAAATTTTCTTTAAAAATTAGTCGCTTGGATTTAAAAAAAAACAATCTAATTAAAATTCGAAATTGCCGCTTCCTAAATATTTTCAAAGCAAATTCCTTGCAAACGCACGTTTTTTAAAGTAATATATCTTGGAAAGCTAACGCATTTCATAAAAAAAAATTATTAACTTATAGCGTTTTTTTTCTGAGTAAAATTCTGCATTTATTCTGCCTTTTACATTTTTGTATGTTCTTTTCTGAAAAACATTTGTTATTTAAAAAAAAGTGTAAAGCGTTCTTTTCTGATGATATTCCCTTTAAAATTAAAAAAAAATGCTGCATGTTCAACACTCATTTTAATTACATTGCAAGCACAGAGCACACAGAGGCGTTACGAGACAGAAAATATTGTGTTTTTTTCTGTATTTTTCTTCGAAAGCTGCCCTTTTTGCATTTTTTGTTTTGATTACGCAATTCGTGTTGATAGTAGCGGCCTGTTTTTACACATTGCCACTTTACTACCAAAACACATTTTCTTTCTCTTTCTTCGAAAGCTGCCCTCGCAAATGATTTGGGCATTTTTCATACGTCACTTTTTTCATCTCTGTATGCTTTGTGATTGCAAGTTTCGAGTCGTAAACACTATAAAAAAATATCTGCTGTTTCTGTTGGCTTTGGATTGTTGTAGTCTTGCCCCCACCTGTGATTGAATCTACCTTGCGGTAAGTGTACTTTATTGTTTAATGCCGAAATTTGTGTTCTTTTGTAAACGTAAAATATGGAACACTTCTAAAAAATTAGGGTAGCATTTAAAAATGTTGCCAAGTCACATGTAACACTTATGCAACACTGTTTTTTAGAATAGAAAACGCCATTAACATAGCGTTTACATTTGCCAGTACTGGCAAGACAGTAGCAATTCATTCAAACTTTTTCACTAATACATAAACACTTTTACAGCTATTTTGTTTTTGCATAGTTTTGCCAACTAATATGTATATGCTTACTGTCTTGCCAGTACTGGCAAATGTAAACGCTGTGTAAACTGATTTCTTACACACTTATTCTAATACTCTCACCACAGGCTGTTTAATCAATAAGTGTTTTACTATAAACTTTATAGTTTTTTTTTTTTAAGTTCTTTATAACAAATCAATTACATATCCTAAAGCTCTTATAAAACTCAGACTAAAATTACATAAAATTTGACTAACAAGCCATAAAAAACTAATTTAAATAAGTTAACAAATCTATTGCCGCATAAAAGACAAGCAAAACAAACGATTTGGGCCATTTTTAAAACCCTCCTCAAGAAAATTGAACAATAATAGGATTAAAATGCAACAACTATTAGGAAAACTTTATGAAAAACATGATTCGGGTGCTTTTATTGTTAACAAATGATCAACACTGTTAAAATGTTTTGTGTTAGAGTACCGCGCCAAGTAGACAAACGAAATCAACAAAACGAATGCCAAGATCAACAATCACTTTGGTTAACTATTTTTTTTTTTTTTATTCTTTAAAAGACTTTGACCATTAAATTACAATTTTATTAACACTTTGCCAGCACAAGAGGAAAATTTCATTAAGGTCTTTAGCACCTTTTCTTCGTTTCGGTACAACTATTGCAGAGAATTATGAAAAGAAACAAAAACTAAATAAAAAAAAGATCAACTAATCTTTAACCTTACAATGGTTCTTTTTAACTTTTATCACTCTTTCTTTCGTGTTCTTTTTTCCAAAGAATAACCAAAACGTCGTCAACATTAATGTGCGCTGGCATTTCCATTGTGTGCTTTGAAGTCAAAGAAAATATGGGTCATTTGTAAAAAAAAAAACATAAAATTAAATAAAGAGTGAACAAAAAAATTTATGCTACATGTCGAAAACTTAACAAATGATATTGCTGTCATTTTATGCTCGCTTATATGTTTTTTTTTTTTGCTCTTTTTTTACATGACCAGGCCAAATTTCAATAATGAAGATGGCAGCAGGCTAAAGCAAAAAGCATTTTCTTTGAAAACATCATGAATCATTTTATAGCCACAAACTTATCTTATTTACAAAATATATACAGTGTAGTCTCCCTTAAGGGACTTTTTTTCCTAACCAGACACTTAAATGGTCTTGGCAGCATTTTATAAGGAAAGCATAGAGTTATACGGAGACATTTCATTGCCCGTTCGGTGTCTGGTCATGAGAGATTCCACTGTGTTTGCATATAGTTTAAGTCATAAACCTTTCTTTTTATCACTTTATATGCGCATTTCACATAAATATACCGTAACATTGTTGTAAATTGCAATTGTAAAATTATACTTTGTTTTCGTATGCGAATCTGAGCCAAAACTGGCAAGTGTAATTTGGCCAAGTTAGCACAAGTGTAGCATGGTAAGTGAGAACTTGCTTGAGATATTAAATTTACCAAAAATATTTCATAAAAGTCAAACTTGCGCACGTTTTATTAAAATTAAAACGGTGGCGAAAAACATAAAGTAACCAGCCCGGATTTTGTACAATAAAATCTGATATGAAATGCAAAGAAAAATATCAAATTTACACCTCTTTTGCATGTTGTCCTCATACATATTTAACCAACATTTATTTTTGAAAAGCATGTCGTCTTCTTTATTATTTTGCTTCGTTTTTTTTTACTTTGAAGTTGCATTTTTGTAACTTTTTTTTTCTTTGTTGGCTTCTTGAGGTCAGTGTTAAATGTACGTGGGCTTTTGTTATCACTAGAGCCGGTTTTGCTGAGTAATATTGCCAACTATTTTTTGGGTTTTATGAAACTTAGCTATAATGTTGCCAACTAAAAAGGAAGTAGGAAATTTAAAAAAGTTAAATCTTTATTAAAATGTTTGGGTTTGCGCCTAGAAAATAAAACAAAATCTAAATTATCGCTTTCATGCCATGACATAACGCATGCTTCATTAATAAAGACAATACATATAAGTTGAAATTGTCTTAAGAAAATTTCTCGATAGTCAAAATCTTTTAAGTTGCTATTCCCCACGTTTTAATTTCCTAAGGAAATTTTTCGCCACCACAACATTTTTTTAAAAGCTATCTTGTAAAACTTATTTTCAGAAAAAATTATATAGGTTTAAACTTTGGTTTAGTTAAACTAAACTTAAATTTATATGAAGATTAAACTTAACAGCTGTAAATCAGTGTCCCATATATTATGTGTGGCAGCACTGCGATAAATGTTGTCAAATTCATATGGTTTGTATTGGTAGTTTAAACACCCAATTTTATGCGTTAAGAGATGTTTTAAATTCTTACTGAATTATAGATTTGCTGGCTTAAACACATTTTAAACTAATGGGTGATTTTTTAAGAGCTATAGAAAGTTTAAAAAAACACATAAAATTCAGAAAAATGCATGAATCCTTTTTTTGAATCGATAGTACGGTCCATATAATTTAATGTTTGAAGATTATTTCATTTCAAATGGTCCATCCGCTTAGTCCAATTTTGGCATACTGTTTCCAACATTTCGGCCGGTATCTCATGAAAAAATGCTTCAATATTGTCTTCCAATGCGTCAATTGAAGCGGGCATGTGTGTATAGACATGAGCTTTAACATAGCCCCACAAAAAATAGTCTAAAGGCGTTAAATCGCACGATCTAGGCGGCCAATTGACCGGTCCCGAGCGTGAAATAAAATGTTTACCGAACTCGCCTCTTAATAAGTCCATTGTTAAGCGTGCTGTGTGGCATGTGGCACCGTCTTGTTGAAACCACATGTCATGCAAGTCAAGCTCTTGCATTTTCGGCGCAAAAAAAGTTGGATATCATCTCACGGTAGCGCTCACCATTCACAGTTACGTTACGATTCGCATCATCTTTGAAGAAGTAAGGTCCAATGATGCCACCAGCCCATAAACCGCACCAAACTGTGACTTTTTCTGGATGCATTGTTAGCTCTTGCAATGCTTCTGGCTGATCTTCTCTCCAAAATCGACAATTCCGCTTATTAACATACCGAATAGCCGCTTCAGTGGGTCGATTAAACTGACCATAAAATGGAAGAAGCGCACAATAAACTTTCTTAACAGAGCACGCGTTTTGATAATAAAACTTAATAATTTGCAAGCGTTGTTCGTTTGTAAGACGATTCATGGTTTCATTATAGACGAAACTGAAGATGTTTGACTGTCAAACAAAACACGAAACGTGCGTCAGCTGTTTAAACCAGTGTTGCCAAAAAGATAATAGCTAAAAAAAATCACCCGATAAAAAGAGAGTTTAACATGCACTGATTTATTAACGGCAGGAAATCTTTTACTCTCACAAAATTTTCCAAGTAGACTTGCCACTTTAAAAAGCCAAAATAAATTTCTCTTCGGCTTAAAATTTCCAAAAAAAAAAAACATTTTTCACTAAACCAAGATTTTAAATAAAGATTTTTCTCTAGCTAAAATTTTTCACTGAACGGGCATCACTTGCAAAAAATAAAAAGCTTTTCAAGCTTAAAAGTTTCAAATAAAATCTTTATCTACCTTAAATTTTTTTTTTATATTAGTTGAATTCATGCTTGACTCCACTTGTCTGCAAGCGACCAGAGTCTCTAGCGGGAATCGAACCCGCAACCCTTGCACTGATAGGCTAGCTCACTACCATAATATGGACGAGGACTATATTTTGTTTTTAAATGACAAAAGAAAAATAATTTAACTATCAAAATACACTTAAAAACAAAATATTTAAGTTTAACGTGTTATTATTAATTGCTCTTTTATAACATTTTTATTTTAAAATTTTTATCTCACCGCCTTTTTATTTGTCAGTTTATTTGACAGTTCAAAGTGGTAACTTTTCTGACTAAACTGTTACATACGTTATTTCTGAAAACTGGCGAGTATTTTCCTTACAAGACAGCTCTTACTCGCCAAAAAAAAAGATACAGACACAGTTTATTGAGAAAAACAGCTGTTTGTTTCAACTTATGGCATTTTTTGTTTAATTTCACACATTACAATCGAAAAGTTTCTCGACGCGGAAGTTAGAGAACACTGGAACAGCTTGGATTTGATAAAAAATATCTTGATGAGCTAAATTTTACAATATGATGTCTTACTAGCTGAAAATATTTAAAAGAGTTGTCTCGCTATCTCAAAATTTCTTTCATATTTTCTATGCAGCACATACAATTTTTAAAAATGTGTTTAGCATCATTTCGGTGTTTACTGGTTATTTAATGACATTTAAAATAAACAGCAACTTTATGAATAAATTTTACACTTTTAACTTTTAAACAATAAAACTTCTTTGTAGTAGAAATTGAAAGGGAGTTTCTGAATAGAATTTATACCCTTTAAGTTGAAGCAAAAGTTAAAAAATAGTTGAACCAGACCATTTTAAACAGGAAGTTAAACAAATTTTTATCACTAATTATTTGTTTAACATAAATATTTTCGAAAGAACAAAATTTGAAATACTTTGAGTGGCGTTAAGCACGTATTTAATTAAAATGTTATTGACTTTAAACGGATGGTTTTTTGTGTTTTATTCATTTGTAAAAAGGTATTTACGTTTGAATTTTATCTAGTTCTCCACCATCGGGCAAAACACGTTACAAATGTAAGGTTACAAGCGATTGGATATGGCTAATGTCGAAAACCGCAAAAACTATAACTCGGTGCAGTTATACAACACAAAGCCATTAACCAATACGAGATTAAACGTAAAACGCACGAAAAAAAGTACATAATAACGAAAAGACGGGCGAGTGTCTTCCCCGCGCAGAGCAGTTTTCGAATGTTTTCAAAATCTAGTGCGCTTACATTGTACTTTTTTGAAATTAGCGAAATTTATTTTTGTAGCAAACGCAGCTGACTAAAGGTTTTTTGTGGTTACACACACATACATATCGTTACCTAAAGAAATAAGCAAACAAACAATTTTAGCAAAGACCGCACCATGAACAGCTTGTTGTGTATTTGTATAAAATTATTTTGCTGCCCCAGTTGGCCACGTCTTTAAGACATCCTCGAAGACGGATGCACGACAATGTTATTACCTGCACGACATGTGAGGGACAGCGGGAACAAATCGTCAACGACATTTTCGAACAAGTGTCGCGAAAATCGTGCACGACACAAAGAAAGACAATGTCGTCTAATTTATCATTAACGACTACCTGCATGACAATGTCGCTTTTTCGACGTCCACGATAAAAATTATTAAATGGTTATCTAATTCAGACAGTTTTTTTAGTAAAGTTGGAATTTTAATTTCTGTTATATGTTTTATATTCCCCTCCTATAAGCAATCCTAAAGTTGACAGTGAAGTACTTACTGCATGTAATCCATTTTTCAGCCCGCTGTTTAGAACTAATTTGTAAATTATTAGTAGGTATTTAAATCAACAACCAAACAAGTCATTGAATAGCATTCAAGAAAACTTTGTCGTCAGTAGCTTTTATACAAGACAACTTGTAAGACAGTTTCGCTCATACTGTGCCACATAGAGTTTAATAGAGGACAACTTATAAGACAAAGTCGGTCACACTGTCCCATATAAAGCTTAATAGAAGACAACGTACAACACAACGTCGCTCAAACTGTCGTGCACGACGATTTCCTGTAAATTGTCTTCTAGAAAATCTGAACAACACGACACTTCGTGCATACATCATTGACGACGATGTCGTCAACGGCAATCTGGCCAACTGGGGCTTTTTGTTTTTTTTTCGTATGTGTAGTATACGAAGTATTCGGTTTTTTACCAGCCAAAAGGAACGAACATTAATGAGCTGAACCGAACACAATGAAGTTTGTGGATTTTTCTCATCTTTGAGTTGGATTTAGTTGGCAGAGCCTAAATAAGTTCCTAGCAGTCACACTCTTCACATACTGTTCAATGGGGAATAGATATAATAGGATGTCCTACGCTGCCTGTGGAGGGCTTCTCCTCGCTGGGTTTACATCCAGCACCCTTTCCCCAGCCCAAGCCGAGAGTTCGCCCAACATCCCCTGCATAATTTCACTGTTCGTGGACAGAAATTTTCCCCTGACCAGCAGAACTATGTCGCCCGCATAGGCAACGACTTTCCTATCCATGGAATCTAATGACCTGAGAATCCCGTTGACCGCAAGCAACCAAAATAGAGGCGGTAGTGCCCCCCCCCTGAGGTTTTCCCCTGGTAACGTTGCATGCAGACCGTCCACTCCACCAGAAAGTCCTTGACTTCTAGCTCCACCAGCGAATCCCTAATTGACTCAATCCTAATGTTATTAAAGGCTCCCTCTATATATAATATAATATAACCCACCAGCTCGTGAAGCGCACTTTCAACAGATTTACCCTTAAAGTAAGCATGTTGAGCGTTACTAATAAGGCTGGCCTTAATATTACTTCTCGAGTCTCTCGAGAGTCGTCAACAAGAATAAAGATAGACTAATAGGCCTGAAATCCCCTGGCTGCACAGCCTTGGGTATACAAATTACCCTGACCTCTCTCTCTACCCCCTACTGAGGCATTTCCTAGATATATTCACCAATAGAAATAGTGCATCGTCCGGCATATTGTAGAGCATGGCCGGAAAAATACTGTCCGGACCCAGTGATTTGAATGGGTCAAAAGTATTGACCGCCCACCCCAGCCTCCCTTCTGACTATTTCCTCGACGCAGGCAGAAGTATGGCTTTATGCCACAGAAATTTCGTCCCATTCATCCGGGAAAGTGCGCCTCCATTAGTAAGGTTAGAGTCTCAGAGCTAGACTCAGTCCATGAGCCGTCATTTCTTTGGATATACCAGAACCCTTGAATCCTTGGATAAAATCTGTCGGAATTTAGACAACTCGTTGACATTATAGATGGATTCACAGAGCTGCCTTCATGATAGCCGCTTTGCCTATTTTAGATCCGCCTTATACCTATTGAAATGCCCAATGTTTGGCCTTGTTAAACAGTATCCTAACCGTCGACCTTTGAACCTAAATTTCCCTGGTCCACCATTTGGACTACCCGGAAATTTAAGTGAACCTGTTCACAACACCCTCCAAGTCAGTCAGCAGCAAATCGACCAGGGCCTGTTGCGCCAACCCAGTTCGGACCGTTTCGTTAAAGGAGTCCCATTTTGTCCCCCTCGGGTTTCTAAATAAAGCAACCCCAGACAGGTCAAAATTCAGTGTAAAGGTTATACGACTATGGTCTGAAAAAGTACAGTCCGTTGCCACCCACCAGTCTATAACAAATTGCTCGTCGAGGTTTTCCAATGTCAAATCTATAACTGCTTGCCTGTCTTTATTTCTGAACGTGGGTGTCTTACCACTATTACCCTCAATCCGCAAACCTTATTTGTATTTATCCAAGGCACTAGGATAAAGGCTACGTTCGTCCGAGTGTCTAGGAAAAAGGTTATTATTTCGGCTGAAGTTGCTTCACATTGGTGCAGGTTTATTTGCACCACTAACAGCTTCTTTGGTCCTGTCATGTTTCGGGTACCGGAACCTGACATTACCTAAACCGAACTTAACAAAATACTGCCAGTATGGTTTCCACCGCGCGAATGGGTGGTGGAATTCATACTTTCACTATGGGTTCTATTAAGGCGAATTCATGTTAACGGTGGTGTCGATACTACAACAAGTAACAACACCAAAAACACAACATTGTATTTTATTTGTTGCTTTCGTTGGTAGATATGTCAAAAACACAAGCAACTTTTGACATTCCTCTCTCTCTGATTTTGAAAAAAAAAGTAGCACAGCTGTGCCTTCAACGCTACCTGAAAAATGAATTCGCCTTGGGTTCTATTTTGTTACTACTTTTTAAAATGTTTTAACCACCATTTTTGTTTTCTTTTTTACTAAAAGATTTTTTTTTTTCTCGTACAGAGAAGTAATTTTCAGTACTACATATATGGAAAAACCCATAGTTGCATCACTAAGTACTAATTAATTTTCAGTAAGTTTCGTTAAAATTTAGTCACAAAGCTAAACTTAACAAGGCTTTGCTCAAAGTCCCGTAAGTACTAGCTTTCGTTGCAGTGTAAACGGGTTACAAAAGAAACGTTTTGTATAATTTTTCTCACTTATTTAATTAAATATCAAGTAGATTTTAAAACAATTTGACTTTTTAAAAATTTTTATCAAAATTAAGTATACCCTTTAAAATTTAACGAAATGGTTTCAAATTACTTTCTTAAATTTCAAACATTTCTGAATAGTTTTTTATATTTTAAATTTACTTTTTAACGGAAATCAAGTAAAAAACAATTAAAAAAATTATTTATTGCAAAAACAAAACCAGATATTTCAAAACCTGCTCGCATTTAGGTTAAACCTCCATTAACTTAAAAAAACATCTTGTCTGTGTGCTTATCATTTGTAGCTCTATTAAAGTCAATATTTCCTTTTAATGATTGTAAAACATAAAAGCGTGCTGCTGCTATTTTTTCGTTATCCATTAAAGTGTTAATAAATTTTTCCATTACCTTTTAAAGAAATCAAATAATTACTAAGCTGTATCAATGACAATAATAAACAAATAAATATTGCCAGTCTAATGACTATTTTACAATTGCAATTTGAGTTTCGAGTTTATTGTCATCATTAAATTAACTTGAGAAAACTTCATGCAACATTCCTTAAGAAAAACTATTTAATTTTCATAAAACACTTTAAACGCTACAGCTGTTTCTCTTTCAGTCTTTATAAAGTGACAACATTTCAACACGTTGATGCATTTCACATTTTCCAACAAAGTTTTAGGAAAACATATTACATCTTAATTACATTTAAATGGCAATTTATAAAAATCAAGCTGGAAAAAAATAACGTTAACAGTCGTCCAAAAAAGCCACCAAACAAAATTATCATTAAAACTGTTAAATTCCCCCCTCTTTAAAATATTAATTTAAGACGAATATAGAAAAAAAAAACGTAAAAATTCATTCATGAATTGAAATACAGCAAGTACTTACTGCTAGTTGGTCAGTCTGTTAGTTAGTTGAATGCTTAGCTCAACATAGTTGCCAACCGTCTATGCAACCACCGACCGCGAAGCTAACAAACCAACCAACCAACAAACTTATGTGGTACTATCTACACGGATCACAACTGTCAAATAATTCAAAATGTCTGCCTAACAAATCGTTTAATTTATTAACTTCAACTATTTCATGTCGTTAAACCAAAAAGGAGAAAAATTGCTATTTTTATGAAAATGTTAAATAAACAACTATCAAGTTGGTTTTTATTTATTTTTTTTTTTTTAATGATGAAAAATTTGAAAAAAGGAAAAAAATATAAGAAATAATTTCATATAGAAAATAAAGATTTATCCATGTAAATATGTAATTTAATTGATGTTAAACATTAGCATGTTGATACAGGTGACCATAAATTAAATGGAAAAAATACTTGCAGTTTAAAATGGATAAACAATTTTAGGAATTTTAATTTATTGTATATGAGCTATTTATTATATGATTTGTTGCTGGGTTTTAATTGAATAACTATGACAAATGGCAGTAATAAAATAATAAAGCTGGCTATGCTTTTTTTGTTGTGTGTTCCAAATGTGCATTTGGGTGGATTAACAGATGATTATCAGAGTTGTATTTGGGTTCGCATGCACCAGCCAGATATTTGTTATTACCACGATAACTTTTTCAAGCTCCAAAACAACTAAGACAAAAATTTCGTAAGGTTATCGATCTCCAATTGCCAAAAAAAGACATGCGTTTGGTAATCCAAACCGATACCAATGATACCCATTTGGCTAAGCTCTTGTTGGTCTAGAGGATACCAAGAGGATACCAACTAATGCCACTTTAAGTGGAAACCAATACATTGGTTAATTTTAGTATAAATATAAGCTGGAGCTATAGCATACAGGGACATTTGCTGGACATTAAGATCTTCTTCTCCGCGATTGTGGTCTAAAATGCAATCACAACATGACAACCTAAGGGACTTGAAAAATGGCAAATCCAATACCTATGCTACTTCCTGGGAACCATTGGTATCCATTATATCATAAGCAAAATTAGTCTTAATTAATTTAAATAGGTCGATTACGGATGACGAATGAACTGAAGTTGAATTGCCAACAGCGAAATCAGGCAACGCCGCTCATGTTAAGAAATAAAATAAAATTTTTTTTGTATATCTAACATGAGCGGCGTTGCCTAATTTCGCTGTTGGCAACTCAACTCAAGTTGTGTTAGTGCCGGTTCACACACGTCAAGTTTGACTCTTCAAGTCTTGAGCTTTAAGGAGAGAAGGGTAAATAGAATGTCATATCTTATTCAGACCAACTTACTTCCTTGTTACAATTCGATTGAAGAAACTAAACGACTTTCACTAAAAAACAACCGTCGACCACAGAAGTACTAAATGCCAGTTCACACACGTCAAGTCTGACCCGTCAAGTCTTGAGTTTTTAGGAGAGAGTGGAAAAGAAATGGCATTATCTTTACCCTTCTCTCCTAAAGCTTAAGACTTGAAGATCAAACTTGACGTGTGTGAGCCGGCACTTAGCTACAAGATTATTATCTTATGACCAGCGTTGCCGTTTTGGTTACTTTTACCCAAAATTGTTTACTTTTTTTCAATGCGTACTTGTGTACTTCTTTCGATTTTGGTTACTTATTTTCAACACAAAAATAATAATAATAACCAATTTTTTATTTTGGAACAAGAATTTCACGCTCTGCTTTATTGACCCTTAAAAATTGCGCGTGGTATATGTGCATCTAAAACCAATACTTTTTTTCATCTACTTAAAAATTATTTTTTTAGAAGCTTGAACTTTAACAGAATATCACATAAACCATATAAGGTATATGCTTTGAAGTGTAGATGGCCATTATCTACTACTCTTGATGCTTCACAGGTCTAAATGAAATACTTTTCTACATAAACGATAAGGTCAAAGAGCCTTCCGATCCCACCACGTTTTCGATTATTATATTTCCACCGGGCATATATGTATAAAAGATCTACCGCATAATTTAGCTCAATTTCGCACTTTGGCACTATAACACACAGCAAGACCTTAAAAGTTTTACTTGTAAGAGCTCTTTATATTAAAAGGTTGACGGCTCAAGCTCATAAAGCTTTTAAAAAAAGTGTTAACTTTGTATAGGAGGTGCCACCTCCACTAAAAATTTCGAAAAATTATATAGCCAATTGTTCTTTCCACACCTTATAAAAATCGGCCCAGAGTTTTATAAGTCTACAAGATTAAAAAAAAAAACACAATTTCTTCTTTAAACATATTTTTAAACTGAAGTGCGAATACAAAATAATTAAGGTTACTTTTTTACGCTTTTGGCTACTTTATTTTTACATTTTAGTTACAAATTTTTTTTTAGTTATGGAAACGCTGCTTATAACAAAGAACTCTCTCCAGTGTAAAATTTTTTTAGAAGTTCTATCAACTAATCAAGACAGTAAATAAAGTTTTTTCTCAAGCTTACAATTCTGTGGTTTTCATGGGCAACCGCGTATGTCTTAAAATAAAATATTTTAGGAGAGCCGAAAAAACCATTCTAGGCCAAACTGTGGACTTATGGCCAATTTTCAGGATTGATATTAAAACACATTTATTTTTAAAATCGTTTTAAATACAAAATTCTCTTCTTCACTAAAAACTTAAGTGAAACTTAATTCACCGATGTGGTTCACTTAAGGCCTAACCATAATATGCATAGCCTTGCTTAACCTACTGTCAAAAATTAACAAAAAGTCTCTCAAATGTATTTAAAAAAACAAAAACAAAATAAAAAAACATTTGATTCCGTACGGAATGTGCGATTAGATTCGCACCTTGCTTAAGCAAATGACAGTTTCATTAAACTTAGCAAAAAGTTTCCTTAAGTTCAATATGGTTTGCCTCATATAATAAACATGTATTCGCACATTTGATTAAGCCAACTTAAGCACATTGTGGTTGGGCCTTTAATTTCAACTTAAGTTTCCATTGTAATATTTTAGCAAGGTGACCTCAATATCACAACAATACAACAACAAAAGGCAAAGCATTAACAGTCAGCTGTTTTTTTTTCAAACCACCTTGTAAATAAATACACTTTTTTATATTTTTTTTTTTTTTGTATTTAGTAGTGCTACCATACTTTTATCTTAATTAAATAAGACTTTTCACATAAAACTCAAAAAACCAATCTGTTTTAAATACGATTTAAGTCTGTTATGAAAATTAGCTTAATATTGATTTAAATACTATCCTGAAAATTGGGCATTAGTATTGAACCTTTTAAGCTTTTGTGAGTTAAAAAATAGGAATGGGTCCATCTTCTTTTTGGTAGAACCATGTAAAGAGCGTTAAAAATTAAGCAATATGGCATTAACATTTCAAATGAAAACCACAGAATTTTCATAGTTCCCTCGCTTGCAAAAAAAAGTTGTATAACTTAAAATGTTCAAACAAAAATTTTGATCACCTCAAAATTCGAAGTCAGATACATACATACGTATGTGTGTCGCTAGCACAATAATGTCAACAAAAGTTCTTCCTCCAGCTTTGAATTTCTTAACAATATTCTCATAAGCTTGAATTTTGAATTTAATATCTCAATTGCCAAAATTTTACAGAAATATAGTATGTCTCACTAGCTAAAAGTACATTAAAAAGATATCTCTCCCTTTGAAAAGTGATCTTCGTAGAGGCTATGCTGAAATAAAGTTACGAGGAATACAGTGAAAGAACTTTTATCTCTGCATAAAGCTGAAGGTTCACACTACGCGCTTAATACATTGATGGTTTTATGAATCTGTCAAAAAAGTAAAATTGTATCCACGAGTTAAGGCTCAACCATAACATGCATAGCCTTGCTTAAACTACTGTCAAAAATTAACAAAAAGTATCGCAAGTGTACTAAAGAAAACAAAAACAAAATAAAAAAACATTTGATTCCGTACGGAATGTGCGATAAGATTCGCACCTTGCTTAAGCAAATGACAGTTTCATTAAACTTAGCACAAAGTTTCCTTAAGTTTAATATGGTTTGCCTCATATAATTTACACATTTGCACATTTGCTTAAGCCAATTTAAGCACATTATGGTTGGGCCTTTAAACAGCACAGGCGTAGAATGCATAAAAGCATCGTACCAAGTATCAAACGCATAAAACGCGTGGTGTAGACCTTCAGCGTTAAGTTTATAATAGACTTAGGTCCGTTTTCACAACTTACCGATAGCTAAAGATAGGATTTTATCGGCCGTATAAAAAGTGTTCCATTATTACAACTTTACTTTAACCTACCAAGTAGGATAAAGCTTAATCTATTTTATCGCTCACTTTATGTTAAAGTAAAGTTTTAATAATGAAACACTTTTTTAAGGCCGGTTAAAGCCTACTTTTAGCTATCGGTAAGTCGTGAAAACGGGCCTTAATATTATTAAGGTATACATGTGTGTTGGGTTATAAAACTTCTCTCTTGTTTTAATAAAAATAAATTTTAAAAACAATAGGCAGGCGTAACGTGTCCATATGTGTCCATTTGATTAATATTGTTGTGCCTTTCCTTTGGGGCAGACAACTTTATAAAACGTTCAAATTATAAATTGTGCCCGTATTTTGTTTAATGTTTGCTTTCGTTTCATAAGAATAATTTAAAGATATAAATCAAAGTTTCTGCCACAGGATCATTAACCCTAAAAGACATTATAAAACTGACAGTCAGGCCAGACTTCATTAACAAAAATGCCCAAAACAAAAAAGCAATAAAGTTTAAAAAAAAAATTGGACTCCACTCTCAAAATATTACAAAATTTAAAAAACTTTATTAACAAAAGTTTAAGCAAAGGAATATGCATTTATGCAATATCAGTTCATCCCCATCCATTCACATTGCTCGTGCATAATTTATCAAAGAATGCATATTTTATGTAGACAATTTATTTTCCTCCTCTCTCTTTCGTCCATTTAAGTATTTTGAATATTAAAAAAATGGCATTAGGTTGCACCTTTAATGTGATGACGTAAAAATATGTGTATAATGTATGTGTTGATTTTGCTGATGCCATTTTTGGTGTGAAACATTAAACTATGGATTTTAAAAATGTTTCGTAAATGGCGTTGAGAAACCCTAAATTCGTTAGCGTAAAACTAATATTAAACTTGGATTATACATATTAGATTATATGTATAGAAAATACCCTATACAATGGGTGGTCACATTGCCTTTCTCTTTCTGTGTGCAAGAAAATAATAAACGAAAGTGCCGGCTCACACACGTCAAGTTGGACACGTCTAGTCTTTAACTTTTAGGAGAGAAGGGAAAAGAGAATGCCATTCCTTTTCTCCTCTCTCCTAAAAACTCAAGACTTGACGAGTCAAACTTGATGTGTGTGAACCGGCACAAAGTGATCGTTTTAAACATGTTGCACATTTAACCCTCACTTTTATTTAAAGTGTTCACACTGCCCTTTTTACAACTAAGATACTTACTCGAAAATATAAAAATTATTACACTCTCCACCACAACAAGTGGTGAATGAGGGTTTGTCATTCCGTGTGAGTAAAGTGTATATATTCTGGCTACTTGAGTAATTCTTACTCGATTTTGCCATGTCCGTGTGTCTGTCAAATCAAACTTGGTATCAAATAGCTTCTAGCTATACTAAGTAGTTTGGGATTGAAATCCAGCAAAATTGGTTTAGTAGGATGAGAGTTATGAGTACAAAAGTGGAACCACTGCCCTTAAAAATTGATATAAGATATCATGTTAAATTAGTGATGATCGGTTCGTAATTTACCATAAGCCCTATACAAACAGTTTTTTACGCCTAAAGCCGCAACGAATAATTAGCCAGAAATAATACCATGCAATTTTTTTTATCATTGGTTCATAATTTACCATAGATCTCATATTAAGCAGCCTTCTGCAAACCACTTTAAATACTAAAATTCACTATATACTATCGACATTTGTTCTAATTTAGGTTTTTTTTTTAATAACAGAAATCAGTATCCAGAGTTGTGTGATGATTGGTCCATAATTTACCACGGGTTCATTATTTATGCTTAAATTTAGTTTTTGATGACTAGAAATAAGAGCATAAAGCTTTCGGATTGTCGGTAAATAATTTAATATATGAAGGTCTTAACCGCAACCAATTTTAATACTGACGTCCGTTTTTGATAAAGATTAATTAATAAAAAAATAGATCCGATCTAGGGCCCACGCCTGAAATATTCTTACTGACAGTGAAGGGTATCATAGATTCGGCACAGCCGAGTATAGCACTATTACTTCCCTACAAGAAATGAATGAGCGAGTGTTACATATGAAAATGAAAATACAAGTTGTCACGTATATTATTATCGTTTTAATTTTTTGCACGTAATAAGTGTTGTCAATAGTATTTTCTAAACCATAACATCGTGCAGAAACCGCTGCAAAAGTTTTAATAGTGTTGTAAATTAAAGCAGTAAATAAAAGCAGCTAAATATAGGTAACATAAAAAGTGTTACATGTGTATAATGTAACATATTTTTCTCAGAAAAAAAATTTTTTATTATTATTTTTGAAAAGTCATTAGCAGGGAAACCAAAAATATGCAATTGCAATATATTTATCCATTTTAGAGCTTTTTATGATATTTGTTATTGCATATTTTTGCATATTTTACCGTTTGCAGCATTTTTTTTTTTGCATATTTTAGTTAACCCTTTCAGACCCATGCTTTAAATTGATTTCAAATTACCCTTAATCATAAAAATCAAACAAAATATTTTTGTATTTTGTATAAGATAGACCCATAAAATATTTCTACATGGTCCTTTTTGGCAAACACGACATCGCACAATTGTGCGGTCTAGGTCAATATCCGCAAAGAACCTTCGAACTGATAAAACATAGTTTGGAACTTTTCTAGCGTTTATTAAACCTAAAAAATACAGATACTTTACTACGTTATAAGAAATAAAGAATATAATCAGAGGAGTTTCAAGTTTTTATTCCATCTTCTAATTTTTCCTACGGGATCTTTTCCACATACTTTCCCCCCCCCCCCCCCTATGCTTATTCCGAGAAGCTCTACGCAGAAGCAGGAATCGAAACCGCAACCCCCTCACTGATAGCCTATCTCACAACCATCTAGTCTACTGGCTATCACTGCATATGTGTCTTTCCATTTCAAAACAGCTACAGTTTCGATATTGGTAAATTGGGATATTCGCCCCGACTCATTTCTTTGTCCAAAGGAAATTTTACACTCTATAGATATATTTGCCATATTTGTACCTGTGGCTAGCAACCCATCTGATGTTATGCTTTTAACAGTGATATTTGTGTAAAAAGTCAGTCCGAAATATATATTAATGGATATAAACGGTCCAGGACCAAGACCACAATCTTTAATCTACAACATTTTAAAGTTGACTACAACACCTCTAGAAGTAGCTCAGATAAGATTTCTCAACCCAACGGGTTGTGGTTTGGCGTGATTACTTCAACTACAAGACATCTTCCCGTAAAAAAGATCATCTGCTCATCAATTAGGGCCCCTATTACGGTTTACAACTCAACTGATTTTCTTAATTTTTGTATTATGGTGAACTGAGTTGAGTTGTAAACCGTAATAGGGGTAAGTAATTCGTGATTTTTGTTGCCAATTCATTTTTTGGTTGAACTCTCTAAAACTTATTTGTCGAGTATGGTGTGAAGTTATCTTCCAAATGTGTATTTGGATGTAGCTGTAAGAACTTGTCGCGGGACATGGAATTATAAACGGAAGTAATTTTGCTTCCACTCGCCCTGTACATTCTTATCGCACGGTAAAACTGAGACACACCATCATGATCGCGCACCATTCAAATCTTTTTATATCTGCTGGTACATAACGCACTTTCTGACCATTTTTACTCAACACATACATACCCTTTAGTTTGATTCACAACTTCCTCGGTGTATTTCTGGAAATTAGCTTTTAAAATATTGCAATGGTGCTATTGGAAGTTCTGTGTTCGGAAATGATAAACTTTTTAATATAACGTGCCTGTTTGGTATTTTGGATCTAAAAACTGATGATAGTTGTGCTGCATCTGGGTGGTCCGATGAGTATGATTGCTTAACTGATGTACTTGTTTGGTCATTCGTGTTAGGGAAAATGTTTTGATTACATGAGCTTTCATCACTTTCTTGTGCATCTGTATTTACATTACAAGGGATCCATGTTTCATTAGCAACATTATCATCAACCTCATCTGCCTCAACATCATAATTTCCCTGTAAAATTATTAGATAGCACAAACGTGAGCATATAACAAAATGTCATGTGGTGTCTGATCAACACAATTGTGCTACAGTACTTTTCGCTTATAGTCACTTCCTTAAGTTGCAACCATAACGTGGACTATATCGCTAATGTGACTATAAGGCTAATTCACATATCGTTACTTTAATATAGAAAAGCCCTAACTAACGTTTTCCTTACTTTACAGGAATAGTTAAAATAATAACAACATATTTTATAACTGATACCAACGGCAAAAACGAAGTTTTTACGAGTAGAGAGTTGATGACAAAAATTAAATGATTTAATTTATTCTTTCTTTGGATGGATTTTTGATTCGAAAACTAAAAAGAATTGAGTAAATTTTGCTAATGTGACTATAACGCTATTAATTTGCTTTACTTTTTCCCTTTGACTACTGTGGATAAATGGCATATATGGCAAATGTGCTTATATCGCTAATGGACTATAACGTAAATACTTTATATTAAATTAACTTATAGCGGAAAAATAAACAGATAAAATGGAATATATCGCTAATGTGACTATAAGCGTAGTGACTATAAACGAAAAGTACTGTATCTGTATTTTCTGTAGCGCTGACTCCTTGTTACTATGCACAATCTCAACACTTACAAGCCTAATTGTTGCAAAAACTCATTTTACAGTTACCACTACTAAGACTAAAAATGTATTTCAATATTACTTTACAAAAACAATTTACTTGTGGACGCATGTTTACACTTGTGGAAAGATACAATCAAACTTAAGCTGTAGCTTTTTATTTCTGATGGTTCGTGTTTTTCTTTTTATGTTTTTTAAACAGAGACAAGAACTCACAATCATTGCTTGCCGGTTAATAGACAAAAAATTATTATTGCATGTTATTTGAGGCAAACAAAGGCAGATCGCACAATCGATTCAGCTAGGTCTAAAAGGATTAAAAGACCTTTTTGCAGCATCTTTTAAGTTTTTAGCGCATATTTTGCCTTTTTGCAGCATATTTTGATACATTTTTTTTTGATGCCTGCAAGAGCTTTTGCAGCAAACTAATTTTTTTTTTTTTTTTTGGCGAAATTTTGGCTGTCTGGCCAACGTTAATGCCTTTCCATGTTAATTTGACAATTTTGGTAAACACATTTTAATTGTACTAAGAACGAAGTCTATGTAAATGGTGAGAAGCGGTCTATAACTTTATATATTCCTCAAAAGAACTTCTTTCCAAACTAGACTCTGTGTCCGTAAAGATAGTTTGTATTGAGATTAAATTCCCAAAAATATTTTACTGCATATTAAATTATTTTCAAATCAGTTCACATTTGCCCAAAACTCCCATCTATATAAAGCTTTAACTTCCTTTTAAATGTTAAAATTAATAAACAACTTAGGGACCGTCCCTAAAATCCTTTTGAGACAAAAAAAATCTCATAGGGATGTCAATATCTAGATAATATTCGGCACAATTAACTCTTATATGAATTTTAACCCCTTAACATAACTTTGTTTTTTTGAACCGATGACTATTCATCATTTATAAATAGGGTAAAATCTTGAAAATTTGTTAATACTATAATGTTTGGGGTTTGACGGTTATTATTTTAGGATTGTTTTTATTAATTGGAACCGTTATTAAATTGTAGAATATTTTGTTTTGAAACTAGAAATTTTTGAATTTTTTGGGGCATATTTTCAAGTTATTACTGCATATTTAATGCGCATAAAATGTGTTTTATAGAGCATATTTCTGGTTTCCCTGGTCATTAGCATGTTTCTAAAAAATTAAAAATTTCTGTTTTGCAGTGTATATATATGACATACATATGTATTTTGAGTCGACCATTATTTTCTTAACTCATTTTACATTTTTTTTTACTATTTTATTAAAATGTTCCATAATTTTTCGCAAGTGTTTATTTACAAATATATTTTGTAGGTATGTAAGTATGTATGTATATCGTTTTTTTCCTTTTTATAGCAAAAACATTTATTGAATTGTTTATGTGTGAACAAATCAAAAAATGTATTGCATTTACAAACAACAGACATAAAAACTGCATACAATATGTAAACTAAACAGTAAATTTTCAGTTAATATTTTTTTTCTCATATAAAAAAAAACTTATTGTATACAAACAAAAAGTTATGCACGCTTAAACGCAGTAAAAAAAAAAGTACATTTCAAAAAAGCAGCGTCAGTTTAAGCAACAAACAGCCTTAAAAATGCAACAGTGTAGTCTCACATACATACTTGTTCTCTTGGTACGTTAAGTATTTTAATGTAGAGATGTTACGTTTTAGATAACACTTTTTTAAATTTTTTTGAAAAGAAACAAAAAAAAACATCATAAAAATATGTATTCTGTATTCTTTCTTCATATTTTATTGCAGTTATAAACGATGGCTATAATATATGTTTGTATGTAGTGACAGAGGTGATTCTTAAAAATTTTTAAAAATTTATGAAGTAGTTACATATATGTACATATGTATATTTTATGGTTTAAGATATGCTTAGCTTAAAAATGTACTTTTCACTGACAAAGAGAATAAATTGACATTTGATACTTAATTCTTTACAGTTTTGTACCATCAATCTTTAAATACACTTCTTAGTTCTGCGAAGTTCCGAAAATTTACTTCTAAATTGTACCAAAACAAATTTTTATACAATGTTATTTTGCTGTCTTTTCTCTGTGAATTTTTATCAAAAAAAGTCAAGCTTAGGTGTGGAGGTCCCTACCAATGGTTCAATGTGTTGATGCATCAGACAAAAAATTAGAATCTGAGTAAAATTGTATTGGCAGTTTACACAGCAAACGCGTAGAATGCATATTCGTATCGACCGCAAGGAGTAGGATTACTTGCATGCTTCTTGAAAAATGTCAAGAAAGTATCAAACGCAACACGGTTTACAACTCAACTCAGTTGAGTTGTAATATCTTAATTTTTGTATTATGGTTTACAACTTTGCTAAATTGCGGTGAACAAAAACATAACAAAAATTACAACTGATCACAACCAGTTGTATTTATTACAACTCAACTGAGTTGAGTTGTAAACCGTGTTGCGTTTGATACTTTCTTGACATTTTTCAAGAAGCATGCACCGTAATAGGGGCCGAATACGTGGTGTAGACCTCCAGCTTAAACGATTCCAAAGTAATCCTACTTTAATAAAATATTTAAAAATTTATGTTTTTTTTTAAATCAGAATAATCAGGATTTAAGCGCCTTAAATTCATTAAATGTGACAGTTTCAGTTAAAACGGACCTATAGGCAAAAAATGAGTTTTGGAGACTTTTGAAGTTAACAAGTTAATTTTTATACCCACACCACAATAGCGGAGAGGGTATTATGTATTTGTGCTGATGTGTGTAACGCCTTAAAATAGTGATCCTAGACCCACCTTAAAGTATACCGATCTACTAAGAATCACTTTCTGAGTCGAACTAACGATGTCCGTTCGGCTGGCTGGCAGGCAGGCTGTCTGGCGGGCTGGCTGTCCATGTAACCTTGTGCGCAAAGTACAGGTCGCAATTTTGGAGAAAATTTGATAAAATTTGCGCCATAGGTTCTTATTAGCACAAGGACCAAGCCTATGGGCCGCATCGTAAGACCACGACGGAAGATAGGGGGAATTTCTTCCTCTCAGAAACTATCAAACCGATTTTAATGAAATTCAAAACATAGATAGCTCCATATCTATAAGCACACATAAGGTATACAGTTTTTCAAAAATAGGGCCACAAGGGGAGGAAGGGTGCAATTTCTGCCTATCACAAACTTTCAAATCGATTTGAATGAAGTATATAAACATAGATAAATCCTTATTTATATGGACACATAAGCATGATGTGATTTTAAATACTGTGGTGTAGGGTATCATATGGTCGGGCTTGACCGACTATATTTTCTTACTTGTTTTTTCTTATGAAAGGTTTATTTTAAAGCTTTCTTATGAGAAAAGTAATGCAGTTGGAAAACTGCGGTTTTCTGCATTAGAAAGAGCGTGTTGTCTATTTTAAGACTCACCAAAATAGTAAAAATCGATTTTTTTTTATCCATAGGTCCCTTTTAACTGAAACAGAAAAAACACCATAGTAAACTGGACGCTTTTTTAATTGTCGATGCCGATTCTATACCCAGAAACATCCTAAGGAAGACTGCTCTTGACGTGGAAGCTGCTCGAGCATCATTGTCCTTATATTTTTTTAGGGTTCTTGCCCTTTCTTTGTCTTTCTCTCATGCCTTTAGAATTTCAATTCGCATTGGGTAATGGCTTGGCGTCGCACCGAGTTACAGTTTTTGCGGTTTTCAATAGTTACCATAAGCTATCGTTTTTTTTTTTCTTAACTTTGACTTGGTGGAGTACCATATCGACAGCAAGTCGACTTTTAATTTTTTTACGTTTTTGAATTAAGTATTGTTCAACTTAAATTCTGACAAATTTTGGTGTTGATCGGCTATTCCAATCCAAAGTATTTAGCATACAACTGAATGTAACATGTATATCACCAGTAAAGTTTAAGAGCTTTTTGAACTGTCGACTTATCATTCGGACGAATTGTTGGCCCCATAGCAACCAGAGGTGAAAAAACTGACGTGTGGAAAAGGCTCAAATCAGTTGCGAGGGCAGCTTTGAAAGCATTTTTTGGAAGTAAAGTGGCAATGTGTAAAAATATTCCGCTACAATCAACACAAATTTCGTGATCGAAACAAAAATAGCAAAACAAAAACTACGTTCAACAAAAGACTTAGTTCAAAAACCTTTTGTTTTTAGCAAAAAAAAAATAATCAGTAATATTTTTTTGTAATGTTATTTACTTATTCATAAAAATTAGCTACTTAATAGGTAGCTAATTTTTAGAACAGTTTTGCAGTTGAGAAATGCAAAAGGTAGCTTTCGAAGAAAGAGATAGAAACAACACAATATCTGCCATCTAGCCTTTCATTTTGAGAGCAAATAATTCCAGCCATATAAATTTAAAGCTCATAAAAAATACCCTCAAGCATATTGCAATAATAAGGTCAAATATGTACATACAAAGTATAATAACTGATAAAAAAAAACTGATTAAACTATGGTAGTGTAGCTCTAGATGCTGATTTAATCCTTCCTGCACTTTATTATATTTTATCTGCAACTCAACACTTTGTTCAAAATGTCCAAAAAAAATCCAGCAGCCGAAGAATTAGAATTTATATATTTCATGATTCTAATCCGGATATTAAGTTTCCTTTTTAGTAGAATATTCTATTTTCCCTTTTTGTCGTACCATAAAAAGTACAATTGTACTAACTTAGTCTGAATTTACACGTTTCATCTTCTGATGCTCAACTTATTTTAAATTTCTTTTTAAAGATGCCAATATAATCACACGCAGCAGTCGGTTTAAATTTTTTTCGGTTCAAAACAACAACAATTTTATTTACAGCTAATCAAAGGAAAAATAAAAGAAAAAATTACATGCGGCCATCGTTGTGCATATACCAACGAATAAAAACACAAAGCGTACTGACCGAGTACAGGTATCTCCTTACTAGCCCCCTTTCTTCTTTCTTTTCTCACCTAAAAACATAAGAGTCGAGCATCAAAAGATGAAACGTGTGAAAGCAGACTTAGTCTGGGATCACACTTTGAAAGTTTTCTTTCAGAAAGTCTGAGTTTATTGGTGAGAGGGTAAGATAACATGCTTTTCTTTTCTCCTCTCTTAACCATAAGCTCAGACTTTCTGCAAGAAAAATTTCATAGTGTGAACCCAGACTTAGCAACACTGTCTAAAAGAAATTTGGGGTGTCATTTTAAAAGTTTTGTTCGATTTTGACGATTGGCTAATTTTTTAAATCTCAAAATTTTATATTAATATGTTCTATATATTATGTCTATCTATATAATATGTTCCCAAGAAATAAGTCCCCAAAACGGTAATGAAATAACCCCACAACAAAATATATGAGAGACAACTTCAACGTTTTTTTGGGATTTATTTAATTTCTTTGGGGACTTATTTCATTTTTATATTGGGGAGTTATTTGATATGAAATAAGTCCCCAAAAATCTAAAATGGAATAAGTTCCTAAAAATATTTTGGGGACTTATTTAATTTTCAAATTTATTCCAAAATCGGTAAAAATGCAAATTATGTCCCGTTATAATACGTAAACATAGCTTGTTTTAAGGAATGGATGTTTTACATACTTTTTGGGGAGTTATTTCATTTCGTTGAGGTTTAATTTCATTTTAAAATTGGGGTTTTTTATGGGACTTATTTCATGGGGGGTTATTTCATGCTGCCTGTTCTTTCATAATAAAGTCTCCATGCAACAAATTAAATCTTCAGATTTCAAATCTAAAATATGTTTATCAAGATTTGGTTTAGTTTTCTGTCTGCGAACAAACTGTGAGATGCAATTTGAGATTAGGTTTAGGTTAAGGTTAGAGTGGCCGGTCACAAAGACCCCGCAAAGACCAAATAGGTCCCTAGCGTTACCATGTTGTACGATAGTCCACAGAAGAATGTTAGAAAAAGGTCATTCCGATGTAATGGTACTCAGAGTACCCCACACTCTCTTGACGAATGCTAGGAGTCTCATTAACCCAATTCCGGAAACTTCCCCGAGACCTTGGAAGTAATGATCTCCCAGACAATTTGCCCTGGAGCCCACGAGTGCCGGACAGTAGCAGAGTAAATGCTCCACTGTCTCCTTTTCCCCTGGTACCCCACAGAATCTACAATTGTCACTATTCAACCGCCCCGCCCTCTTGGCGTAAACCGCAGTCCAACAATGACCCGTCATGAAACCTACCAGAAGTCTACAGTCCCTTCTCGATAGCGTCAGAAGAATTTTTGTCGAATTTTTGTAGGATCCCCACATTACCTTGGAAACCCTGCACGTCCTGGTGTTTTCCCAAATCGCCTCTGATCTCCTCCGTATAGCAGAGTCCGTATTCCTCCTTATATTCTGAATTGAAGCCGGAATGGTCATCATCCTATCGTATGGTAAATGGACCCCCCGTTTCGCAAATTCGTCCGCCTCCTCGTTGCCTTCTATGCCCTGGTGGCCGCGAACACAATTGATGTGAACTCTCCTATTCGCTCAGAGTCCCTACACTCCTGGACGATCGAAGATTATGAATAATCAGCGGTTATCGCCGCCTGACTATCGATGAAAAAATTCACGTGCGAGTTCCGAGTACTGGAATTACGTGCCAAATCAGAAGCCATTTTGGCCGCAAATATCTCCGCCTGGAATATGCTGCAGTAATCGGGAAGCTTATAAGATTCCCGAATACCCAGTTCCCAAAAATGTGAGATGCTCATTATACCCACACCACTATAGTGGAGAGGGTATTATGCATTTGTGCTGATGTGTGTAACGCCTTAAAATATTAGTACTAGACCCACCTTAAAGTATACTGATCGACTCAGAATCACTTTCTGAGTCGAACTAACGATGTCCGTCCGGCTGGCAGGCTGGCTGGATGTCCATGTAACCTTGTACGCAATGTACAGGTCGGAATTTTGAAGATAATTGAATAAAATTTGGGACATAGGTTCTTATTGACACAAGGACCAAGCCTATTGAAAATGGGCCAAATCGTAGGACCACGAGGAAAGATAGGGGGAAATTTCTTCCTCTCAGAAACTATCAAACCGATTTTAATGAAATTTAAAACTTACATAGAACCATATCTTCATGGTAACAAAAGGGATGTATTTTTTAAAAATAGGCCAATTTCTGCCTCTCAAACCGATTTTAATGAAATTCAAAACATAGATAGATCCATATCTATATGGACACATAAGCTATACAGTTTTTAAAAAATAGGACCACATGGGGAGGTAGGGGGCAATTTCTGCCCCTTACAAACTTTTAACCCGATTTTAATGAGTTTTATAAACATATAAATCCATATTTATATGGACATATAAGCATGATGTGTTTTTTAATACTGTGGTGTAGGGCATCATATGGCCGGGCTTGACCGACTATACTTTCTTACTTGTTTTGAATTTGATATTTGTTTGTCAAGGTTGAACGCAAAACTCAAATAGATTTCTGATTGCTATGGAATTTGGAGACAATAGAAATCACCGTTGTACCAAACAATATGAAACTCTTCGTTTACAACTGTCAACATTTTAAAATTAGAGATTTTAATATTTAAAATACCTAAATATTTCCTAATTTGAAATTTAATCTCCAGATTTGAGAATCTCTGACCATTTTTTTTTTACTCTAACTGTATTTTTTTATTTTGTTTATATTTTTGGTATCTATTGTTGTTTTTGTTGTACCATTGTTTCTATATTATTTATGTTGCGAAATGAACACATGTACGCTGTAGTAGGAGAATATCGAAATAAAAAAATACAAACATAATAAATTATTCTTTCTAATTTTTTTGTTGTTTGTATTTTATGATAAAATTCTTATTTTTCAAAAGTTTTTGCCAGGTATTTTTTATATATTTTTTTGTTGGTTTTTTTGTTGGTTTTTTTTTTGGTTTTTTTTTTTTTTTTTTGTTCAGCAAATTTCATTGTCTTCTTACCATAATATTTTATAAATATTTATGTATGTATTTATTATTAACGTCATTTGTTTAAGTATAAAAATTGTTTAACACATAAATCATTAACTTAAACATGAATTTCGAACATTTCGATGGTTATAAAAGTAGAGATTTGTTTAAAGAGAAATGCTAAAAATATGAAAACTAATAAATTATATATATATATATGTCCTTTATTTATTTAAATATGAACAGTACTTATACCTTAATATAACAAGTACATACTTAAATATAATGTTCACGAGGAACATAGGGCGTTAATTTATTAACGTTTCTGTAATCATTTAGTTTAGGAATGATTGACTGATTAGGCCAATGCACCCGATCCTAGTGTTGGGGCTGCCAACAAACCTCTAGGCAGGTTGTCCTGGTTGTAGAACAGCCAGGAGTGACTGAGTTTCAGTGACTTATTTCCCGGTTGTCACCTAATTACCTGAGACGCACCAATATTTACGTGCCATTCAGGTTACTCAAGCCGGCGCACAGTGCTTTGGCCCATAGACATAAATAAAAAAAAAAACAAGTCTTATATTGTGCTTAAAAATGTACAGATCGATAGATAACAAAATAATTAAAATGAATTTTGAAGAATTTTTTAGATTTAACTCTTTTTGGCGGCGCTAGAGGGCGCCAAAGTTTGAGAATTTATAGTAAAAATGGCCAAACAACTACTTGAGTTTTACATGCTTTAGGAAAACTGTTGTAAAACTGTTGTTTTTTAAAGCACGAGATTGAAATTTTTTTCTGTAGTAGTTTACTATATTTAGAACTAACTGTAAAAAATTTTTATTGATTTATTTTCTCATAAGTGTTTTTTTATTGGTTTGAAAAATGCTTATTATTTACTTAAGCTCTAAAAATTTTCTAACTTTGATGGAATATTAAAAAAAAAAGAAAAATATGGTCTATGGGTTTTTTTCTGATTTCGAATATTTAGACTGTTTTCTAATAACTACAAAAAAAAAAATTGAAAAAATTTTACCACAACTTGAAAAAAAAAAACTTTTTTTAAATGGCTATTTTCATGATTTTTGATCAAATTTTGATAGTTTTCAGGAGTTTAAAAGACAATTAACTACAAATACTGTGAAATATTAATTCAAACTTATACCATTCAATAAAAAACAACAAAAATCAAAATATGTATAAAAAATTGTTTGTGTTTGTCTGCATTCTACGGCATAAGAGGGCGCTGAAATCACAAATGCCCTTGGTTTTTTATTGTTTCAAGAAAATAATTGTAAAAAATTAATTTTTTGGATTATGAGATTCAAATTTTTTTCTGTAACAGCTAACTATATTCTAAACCATCTATAAAAAAATTTTACTGGAATTATGCTCCTATACATATTTTTTAATGGTTTGAAAAATGCTTATTATTTACTTAAGCTCTAAAAATTTTCTAATTTTGATGGAATATTAAAAAAAAAAGAAAAATATGGTCTATGGGTTTTTTTCTGATTTCGAATATTTAGACTGTTTTCTAATAACTACAAAAAAAAAAATTTTAAAAATTTTACCACAACTTAAAAAAAAATTTATTTAAAAAAAATGCTATTTTCGTGATTTTTGCTCAAACTTTCATAGATTGAATTAGTTAAAAAAAAATAAACTAGGAACATAATAAGAAAAAAATCCAAATATATATACTATTGAATTAGAAAAATTGACAAGATAAATTAAAAAAAATTAGTATAACAGTTGTGTCTGTTTCTTTTTGTCGACACAAGATGGCGCTAAATTCCCAGATGACGTTGGTTTTTCATCGTATAAAGAATATTTTCAAAATGTGACTTAGTGCCGTTATTTTTTATTTAAATTGAAGATGGTTACGTGACAGAAGTTTTTTTTTGGTAACAGCCTTTGTTTGTAGTAAGAGCAATTCTATTGTGGAGTGTTCGAAAATATTGCATACAGGGTTTTCAATTTAAAAGAAAATAAAAATTTTCTATTAAAATGTTAAATCAATTTATATATTTAATAAATACTTACTTTTACAAACGAGTAAAAGTGAGGGCGCGTGGTTCAAAAAATGAACGTGCACATCTCTAATCAATTTTATTGCAATCAAAATCAGCTTATCAAATTTTATTGGAATCTTTCTATTTTTGAACATAGCTCCCATACAAATCATTCTCCCGAAAATAGCTTTTAATGCCAACTTCCTTAAAAATATATGTAGTAACATACCAATATAAACCATAGGTTACATATAAACCCTCATCCAAAAAACCCATATATGAAGATGAAGATATCTAAATAATATTCGGCAGAAAGAACTTTGAAACGAATCTTAACCTCATAACATAATTTTGTTCTGGTGGGTCCATGATTGCCCATGGGTCCCAAATAGATTACAATCTAGGAACTTTGTTTTTAAATACTATGCTATAGGATATCACATGGTCGGGCTTGACCGATTATACTTTCTTACTTGTTATTTTTGCACGAGCATTTTAAGCGTTTTTCACTCATTTTTCATTAAATGATGTTTTTGTATTTTTCACATTTATAATCCGATTCTACCAAAATTTGGCACACATATATATCTAACAAATATCAATTTTCATACCAAATTTTATTACGATCGGATAATTTTTGAAAGTGTTATAACATTTTTAAGAAAAAGGATATATGGCAGGACCTTGAGTCCTTGTTCAGATTTAAGTGAAAATTTGCACATACGTTGCTAGTTGTGTGTGTATTAGTATGACCATTTTTTGTAGTTTTGTGGGCATTATTGAAGCTAAAATTACATTTTTCCATTTCAGGACACATGGGAGGTAGGCGTGTCCTTGGACCGATTTGTCCAAAAATTTTTCTTAACTAAGCTATTCTATGCTTGTGTACCAAATTTCAAAAATTTCTGACAACTCCTTCTATTTATGTCCCTTCGTTATATGGGGACAAAGCACTGTGCGGCGCCTTCTCACATTAGCTGCCGACAAACGGGTGTTTGTACGACATTACCAGGGAATACTTGGTATATAGGGTTTTTTCCCGGGATTTCCCGTCCCGGGAATTCCCGGGAATTTCACTTATTATATTTCCCGTTTTCCCGGGATTTTTGTTGCGGGATCCCGGGAAATAAAAAGTTCTTCATAGTTTCAGAAAACAGCTATTTTTACTCTGAAATTTAGTTTTCTTTTCTCTAAAAATTAGCATCTGTGGATGGGTTGTCGATTTGATCAATTATAAGAAATGTGTACAAACGTAAATCAATGTCTCCTGCGGCAATAAATCTATTAAAAGCAGAATGGGCAGTGCAACAGTTGATAATTAATAAATTTAGTGAAGTGATGAATTGATAAAGAACATAAATTCAAAATAAGATGCAGGCAGTAAATTCTCATTGACCATGGACAAGTCTTAAAAATAGGATATACATAAACATATCGCTCCGTTATTGCAACATAGTCGTATCTACAAAAAAAAAAAATCGAGCTTGGTAATATATCCGGGAAGTGCGGGGAAACCGAAATAAAAAAATAATGAAACTCGTGTAAGTTACTAAAACATACAATTTGAAAAACACATTGTCCTAAAGATTACAGATGGACCTAATGAAAAGAAATAGTTTGTAAGAAGAAGTCCGGATGATGCTATTTTTTGCATCAACCTTGACATTAGAAGCATGCAACAACGGTGCACTTTTAATTATTTGTCCAACCTCGGTAAAAAAGTAAACGAAATTTTTCGGAAACATGGTAATCAGTAAACAAAATCAGAAATATACTCTTTGGCGACTCACTAAACGCTTTGAGTGTGTCAGAAAGTAATTTCCTACGCCGTTAAAAAATGTTAATATATTTATTAAAATATTTAATATATTTTATGATTTTACTTTTTGATCTCATATCTTGAGTACCTCAATTGTTATGTTTATTTTATCTTGAACTAGATCATCATAATACGGAATTTACTTATAATAGCTAAAGGTAATAATAATTCAAGCTCCGCTTTCAATCTTCAATTAATTTTTGTAGTATTTAAGCATTTATTTTACTTACTTTGTAAACAAGTTCCCTCACGTTTGTTTATAAAAGTTTTTTTCATTAATAAAACCAAGTTTACTTTGTATTATTTGTATGGAGCGGGATCCCGGGATCCCGGGAAATTTAAAAATTTTTCCCGCTTTCCCGGGAATCGAAAAACTCCGGGAAAAAAAACTCTATTGGTATAATACCGGAAGTTGTGAGCTGCTAGGGAAGTTCAACAATGGAATCGCTTCTTGCTATTCCCAAGTGAATAGCAGACAGAGAGCTTTCAAACACTGCGAAAGACCCCATCCCCCAATATAAAACTAATAAATTGAATTATTAAAAATAGTTTTAAACATGATTTACAATTTTAGATTAAACTCTAAAAAGTTCTAATTAGATTCGTTGGACCTCTTTTGCACACGAAAAGTTTACCTTGACAAAGTTTTTTTAAAATTTCTTTTAAACTTTCTTTTACTTCTGCACACGAAAAGTCCACATTGGCAAATTTTGTGATCTTTTGTTTTGTTTGTCGAATTAAACATGCAAGAAAATACAAGTTTGTATAAATGACGAAAGATGAAGGAAGTAGCAACTTTCCAGTATATCAAATTCTGAACCAGGGATGGAAAATCAAATTAGTTATCAAACTTTTATATGCCTACATAGTATGTTTAGTATCGGGTGATTTTTTAGCTACTATCTTTTTGGCAACACTGGCTGACGCACGTTTCGTGTTTTGTTTCACTGTCAATCATCTTCAGTTTGGTCTATAATTTAACCATGAATCGTCTTACAAACGAACAACGCTTGCAAATTATTGAATTTTATTATCAAAATGCGTGCTCTGTTAATAAAGTTTATCGCGCGCTTCTTCCATTTTACGGTCAGCTCATTTTTGGCTCAGTGTATACGTTAATAAGCAGAATTGTCGATTTTGGAGTGAAGATCAGCCAGAAGCATTGCAAGAGCTACCAATGCATCAAGAAAAAGTCACAGTTTGGTGCGGTTTATGGGCTGGTGGCATCATTGGACCGTACTTCTTCAAAGATGATGCGAATCGTAACGTAACTGTGAATGGTAAGCGCTACCGTGAGATGATATCCAACTTTTTTTGCCCAAAATACAAGAGCTTGACTAGCATGACATGTGGTTTCAACAAGACGGTGCCACATGCCACAGAGCACGCTTAACAATTGACCTATTAAGAGGCGAGTTCGGTGAACATTTTATTTCACGTTCGGGACCGGTCAGTTGGCCGCCTAGATCGTGCGATTTAATGCCTTTAGACGATTTTTTTGTGGGGCTATGTTAAAGCTCGTGTCTTTACACCCGCTTCAATTGGGATGAACCATTTGAGGCGCAGTCACGGTCAGCATTTGCATGAAATATCCTTCAAACATTAAATTATATGGACCGTACTATCGATTAAAATAAAGATTTAATGCATTTTTCTGAATTTTATGTGTTTTTTTTTAAACTTTCCTATAGCTCTTAAAAAATCATCCGATATAAAAAAATGCAAAATCGTGACGCAAATTAAATTAGAGTTTCTTAAAACAACTTTTCTCTGATTAAAAGTTTAACCAATCCATTTTTAGAAAAGACCGCTTACAATCTTTCACCTAGAAATATCATCCGATGGCGAATACCTCTCATTCAAAGCGAAGATCTATCATTACCATTTTATTAGGAAAGTCTTAGTGTTTTTCTTCTTTAACTTTTGGCAGCCATTGCGATGACTCACCTACTGGACTAGCATTTTGGTTGTAGATCCAACGAAGCTTTTGGATTATTTTCTTGTTTTTATTTGTGTGCAAAAGAAAATGCGTTTTAATGTTACTTACCAAAGGAAATCTGTGTCCCCCAACCTCTTTGCAGCACTTGTCACGACAAAAAAGTTTTTTGACAAGCCTGTTAGAACGTCCCATTCGGTCGATCCAGTAACAGTCAATCTTTCTGTCGACCTTACCAATCCTAAAAAATGTCAGATAGACTTTTTCCTAAATCAAAGTGTACTGTTCATTGTCCTACATCCTCATTTCTTTCATTTTAGTGTCAATTAAAACTTGTAAAAAGTATAAAACAAATCTAATAGAAAATCTTAATATTTTGAATGTTTTTAATTAATATATAACCTTTGGTTAGCGAAATATCCAGATAATAAATAATTACATAATTAATAAAATTAAAAACATTAAAAATATTATTGAAAAAGGCCAGTCAAAACTCTTTGGCAATACATACTAGTTAAAAAGTGTGCAATAAGGAAAAGTACTTATTTCACCGTGCCTCAATGCAGATTTGAAGATTTTTGGTTTAAAAATGCAGATTTTTAAGCTCGGTTGAAACTTCTTTACATTGTCACTTATGTTTTTAATATTTCCATTTCTTGCATTAATAACCGAAATATATCAACCATTCAAGGAAGAACCGTTTGGAAATAGATTTATTAGTAGGAATTTTTTCACAAAAAAATTACTTAAAAATTCGAAGTGTTTTGACACTTTAGTATTGTCGGTCTTATGTCATCGGATCAAATAATCCAGTGGTGTGTAATCACACAATCTGGCTGGCCACTTAACAGCTGATGTGCTGTTGGCACATTTTGTATCGAGCCTGTCGACTCAAATTTAACGACCAAATTCTTAATAGCGGTCTCAGAAGGACGATTATGTTTTTCAAAAATGGCATGAATCTTACGAAATATAACTTTAACATAGTGGATTTTAATTATTTTCATGCGATTTTCAAGCGAAATTGAATTCATTGTAACAATTACCAATGCATACACTAGCCTACGTCAAAAACTAAATGCCAAAGCTATCATGTTCTTTGTGTTGTCACAATTAAACCGTCGATTTAAAATTCCAGAACATGGCCATACATTTTGAAATTAATTGTTATGTATATCTTTTTCTTAATAAACTTCATAAAAAATGTAATAATATGTTTTGAAGACTTTTAAAATGTGGTTTTGTGCTGATTTTACCTCTTAAAGTTCTGGCCACAGAATACACAGAACTGTAAAAAGTGACGTTTTAAAAAGGCCCAAATCAGTTGCGAGGGCAGCTTTCGAAGAAAGAGACAGAAGGCTTTTTTTGGTAGTGAATCAACACAAATGGCGTGATCAAAACAAAAATAACAAAACACAAACCACGTTGTTTTTTGTGCAAAAAAAATGTATTTAGTAATATTGTTTTATTTTATAATGTTATTTACTTACTTAAATATTATTTGCTCGTGTTGTGGTGAACTTAAGAGTTAATTTTTACAACAGTTTTGCAAATAAATCTTAACTAAATAAATTTGTGTTCATTGTATTGCGGCATAGAAGATGATGAAAAGAGAAATACAAAAGGGCAGCTTTCTTTGAAAGAGACAAAACAACGCAAAATCTTCCGTTTCGTGACAGTTCTGTAGTATTCTGTGGTTCTGGCATCACTGATTCTGTACTGAACTCTATTTTTCTTTTCCTTCTCTGTGACAAAAGGATCTTTACCCTGCAGATAACGAGACTAGTCTATACATGCATGTACAAAGTAGTCCATAAAGGAGTAGGAGTACTCCAAAGGTAACCCAAATGCATTGAAAACACATGGTCGATTTAACATTACGATGTCCTAGGGCTGGACCATATATCCCAGTTTCGCAATACAACAGAGTACTCTTCAAACTACTCCATGTTCATACATACTCCTAGTGGGTTAGTTTTAAAACTACTCCATGGTATACTTCAGAGGATTAGTTTTAACTTCGTTTAAAAACGAACACATTTCGTTTAAAAAAGAAGACATGTCGTTTCACCACATACTCTTTTTACCACGTAGTCCAATATTATCTGCAGGGTAGTAGATTGTGCAATGCATTTTAAATTATGCCATCCCTTTTTGAGGTTTATGGCGTTACCAACGAAAATTTCACTGTTGATTATATTATAAATATTTAGTTGGTTTTTTTCTAGTTATGTTTAAAAAACTAAATTTATTAATTATATAGTTTAATTTAATTGGTTTAATTTAGTTTAATTTGCTATTTTTAATAATTTATTTTTAAGTTTTTGCTTATTTTTAAGGTTTTTATAAGAATAATTTTAATTTTACTTATAATTTTTTTTCTTTTTTTTCATTTTAGGTAAGTTTTGATTAATTAATTTGAATGCAGTAAGTAAATTTCAGTTTTCTATAACGTACGTACATGTGTGTAACTTCAAGGATTATGGTATAACCAAAATGTTTTCTACATATAAATTGAAAAAACAAACTAAGGCCAACTTAACATAAAGTAGAAAACAATTTACAAGTTCGTGTTTACACTTGCCTATAAGATCAAAACAATATTGACCTCTTTGGTATAATTATGAGTAGCAATTGTTTCAAGTCTTAAAGCCTGGTACTCTTTTCAATATTTCACGTGAAATGCTGTCAAAACACTTATGAAAAAAAACTTTTGCGGTATATCTATGAAATAATGTTGATAGAGTTATACTCTGTTCATTTTGCGAAAAAGTTCCGAAATGTTTCTGGGAAAATTTTTTTTACAACTGCGAAATAATGTAAGCTGCACTTATTTCGCATGGAATTTTAAGCAAAAGCAAAAAAGTATGAACTTAATATTAAATAAGAAATAAAAAATTAAAATAACACAACCGGTAACAGTTTTTACCCATATTTACTTTTTTTTATTAAATTTTAGTAAAATACATGTGGCGTTTGTTTACATACACGAAACAATGTAGGAATAAAAACGTCAAATTGTACAAACTCGCAAGATTGGTAACATTGATAAATGTCAAAATTTTCGGGTGGAATAATCAATGTTGCTCAACATTTTTCACAAATTTGAACAGAGTACAAAACATCTTAACTCAAATTTAAAAAGTTGAAAAAAATGTTGTTAATCATACGAATTTTAATTCAAAAAACCTTTTTGTACCGGGTACCCAATACAATACAATACACTTTAAGGGAGAATAAAAACACGTTTGAACTGCTCAAAAAATTCAATAAACTTAATTCTGTATCAAACAATTACATAAGCTTAGTTTCCAAAGCGTTAGTATTATAATACGGGGAAGTGTCATTTACATATCATGTATGACCAAAAATGTTCCACTGTTAGTCTGAGTTCATACGGCTCATGTCTTATTGACAAGATTCTTCCTTTTTCTTCTTTGAACATGAATTGGCGTTCAAATGAATCATGTCATGTTGACGACATGTTTTGAATATTGTTTTATTTGATATTAAAAACAAAAACAAAATAAAACCACGAATAAGAAAGCAAAACGTAAAGACAGTACATGCATCTGTGTACTCGTTTCTTTTCCCCTCGTCCCTCTCGCCTATAAAGT
This sequence comes from Pollenia angustigena, assembly GCA_930367215.1. Classification (NCBI taxonomy): domain Eukaryota; kingdom Metazoa; phylum Arthropoda; class Insecta; order Diptera; family Polleniidae; genus Pollenia; species Pollenia angustigena. The sequence continues at coordinate 49,882,628 of OV884058.1, forward strand.
AGCAATCTTGTCAATAAGACATGAGCCGTATGAACTCAGACTTATACTAAAAAATACTGTCCCGTATAAAAAGTTTAAAATTTTAGCCACAGTGCAATACAAAGTTAAAAAATCATATTTGAACATAAATATAATTTAATACGCCTTTAAAAAGTTTAAAAATTTATTTTTTTTTCCATAAAAATATTGATTATTAATACATTATAGTATATGCTAAACAACATGGATAAAGTTGGGTATTAACACAAGGGTTAAATAAAATTTTCTATGCGAACGTTGACGTTCAAGATCGTAAAACAGGCAGTTAAATTTTTATTAAAATCGAATTGAAAAACATCAACAAAACTGACACAAACATCTCGCTATCTCGAGTTTGTAGTTAGATTTTTTAAATGTTTTAAAGAATTTCTAAATATCTATTATATTTGGTCATTTATTAGACCAAAAAACACAACCGAATTTTTTATTCAAGAAAAATACCATTTTTTTAAACCGGTTAAGATCACAGGAGATTATCGCTAGAGCACAAATATTTTGGGAATCATCATAAAAAACTTCAAAGTTAATTTTCCAGGGAGTACAACTTTAACTTTTTTTGCCCATGTAATTTGAGTCGGTCTAATTGCATACATACAAACATATTAAAAAAATAAATTCTGGAAAATCGTCCTTGCATACCTGGCTGAAATTTCGATTTAAAAAAGAAATTATTTTTTTGATTGAAACATTGAATTAAAAAAAAAATTTTTGAGTTTGAAAATTTAAAAATACTTTTTTTGAAGACTGAATAAAACATCTTAAAACAAACAGAGCAGTCTGGTATTTATAATTGAATTAAAAAATTGATTAAAAATGTATCTGATTATAAGTTTACAGTTATTCCGATATTTATTTACGATTCTTATACACAGAATATAATTTTCTCTTTATTATTACCAACAACTAACTGTCAAAATATAATTAATTGCACTGCATGTTCTTTGGCATGTATTTCTTTCGTGTTCTTTCATTTTCAAGTCAGTGCGTTTTTTTTTCAAAATATTCTCATAAATTTTAAAATCATGTTTATTGGTGTATTGTAAGTCATATTGTTAAGTTAAAACTGTCAATTTATCAAAATGCTGAATTTATTTTTTACGAAAAATTTTAAAACTTTACCTTAATTAAAAAAAAAAAAAAAAATCAAAATAAAATCACAGATAAAATTTGCTGATCCATTAACAGACTGGAAAAAATAACTACATGGTACCTAAATAAGAACAAGAGATAACAAGATAAATATACAAAATTTAAGTGCTGCCAATTTTTTTAGGTTTTGCTTTAATATAACGGTTTCATATTGACAGAGGTGGTTAATGTTCTTTTTCCTTTTGTTGCTGTTAAAACAGTGCGTGCTTAAATTATGCTCTCAGCATGAGTAATCGTTAAATGGTTGTTTATTAATAACGATTGTTACTCCTTTTGGCACGGCACATTGGCCAATTCAAATTACTTCCTACACATTTATTATGATTTAAAATTTAAAAACTACTGTTCATTTTTATATCTTTAGACCATGATATTTTTATTCATCTCTTAATATTTTTTGCAAAAAATAGAAATGATTTAACATTTTTAACAAATTATAAAAAATGAGTAACATTAAATTTGACGATTTTTAGATTACAGTGCCATTTTTGTGTTTTTGTTTTTCTACAATTTCTTTTCTTTATTGTCTTCGACTGTAGGTGTGTATTTTTATGACCACGTCCAGTGGTAATTTAATAAGAGGTATTGTATTTTTGTACAAAGTTAACAAAACAATGAAAAATTATATACTAAATGTATGTATGCTTAAAAATATTATTTATTATCTGACCTCAAGAGATTTATTGTTGATATAAAATCCAAAAAAAAAAAAAAAATTACAATAAAATTTATTAACTTTCACTTGTGACAGCCAGTTAACAAGATATTTTAAAGAGATATTAATTTGTTTTCTGAAATAATTGCAGGGTTGCATTTCTTAGGGCCATAATATCAGATGTCATCAATTTAAAATAAAAAAATAAATGATTAAGAGTGCTGTTTTATTTTATAATATTTCTTGTGAAAATTGTAGTAAGTAATCTTCTGCACGTTTTAAAAAAGTTTTATAATGTTAAATAAATTTCAATACATTTTTGATAAAAAAAAAAAAAAAACAGTTTTGCCCCCGTTTTCACAACTTGCGAATAGGTAAAGATAGAATTTTATTGGCCGTAGAAAAAGTGTCTCATTACTATTAAACTTTAAAGTTGTAGTATGTGCATTTGTCATGTGGAATGTCACTTTTTTACACACTTGTAATTTCATGTGTATGTCGAAATTTGAGTTTTACATAAGGTTTATAATTTACATGTTCACATGTTGGTTTGTAACGTACATCTGACATAACCTATCAAAAACAAAATAAAATACATACTTATAATAAGTCTTTGTTCATACGACTCATGTCTTATTGACATGATTGCTACTTTATAGGTGAGAGGGACGGGGGGAAAAGAAATGAGTACACAGATGCATGTACTGTAGAGCGACTCACAAAAAAAAAGTGCTCGATGTACCCTCCTAAAAATAAACCTTGGACTTTTTTAAGATGACATTTTAAATACTTCGGCTCCAGCTTTGACCTCTCGTGAGCTGGACCAGTTTGAAAAAGGGTCTATTTTTGTATGTTTTGTTAATTTGAGAATCTGTTTCCTTACCAACTTATATAAATTGGGTATGATAAGAAAGGTTTTTTTAAGGCGCGCCCAACTGTATATACAATTTGCCCAAGGACGATCATCGATGTCCTTTTTTTTAAGGATTTTCTGTAAAAATAAAGGTTTTTGAATTTTTTGTTCGGGGTTGTTTGTAATAAAAGTGCCAAATTAACATATTTTATTCTTTAGTCGATTTAATTAAATACGTGTCTCAGCTTTTTTTGAAATTCGTGCTAGTTCGCGTTTTGACAAAAATGCAATGGGGTGGTAACCCTTCGTTTTATATAGGGCAATATGGGTATCAAATTTTTTCTTTTGCCAAGTACATCATCTTTGTATGTAAATAATTTAGATTTTTGCAAATTAGATGCATTTTACAAAGTGCTCTGGAATATATAGAAATGCAATTTTGTAGTAACTCTAATATGATAGCGAATTTAGTTTCTAGATCATGAATGGATGAAAAAAGGACTAAAGAAAGAAAAAACGACTTGAATTTTTTTTATATGCGAAAAAAAATATGCCGCCAAAAAATTGTGGATCATTTCTTTTTTTCTTTCTTTAGTCCCATTTTCATTCATACATGGTCTAGAAACTAAATTTGCTGTCATATAAGCGTTACTACAAAATTGAATTTCTATATATTCCAGAGCACCGTGTAAAATGCATCTAATTTGCAAAAACCTAAATTATTTACATACAAAGATGATGTGCTTGGCAAAAGAAAAAATTTGATACCCATATTGCCCTATTTAAAACGAAGGGTTACCATCCCATTGCATTTTTGTCAAAACGCGAACTAGCACGAATTTCAAAAATAGCTGAGACACGTATTTAATTAAATCGACTAAATAATAAAACATGTTAATTTGGCACTTATATAACAAACAACCCCGAACAAAAAATTAAAAAACCGTTATTTTTACAGATAATCCGTAAGAAAAAAGGACATGGATGATCGTCCTTGGACAATTTGTACATACAATTGGACGCGCCTTAAAAAAAAACCTTTCTTACGATACCCAATTTGTATATGTTGGTAAGGGAACAGATTCACAAATTAACAAAACATACAAAAATATACCCTTTTTCAAACTGGTCCAGCTCACAAGAGGTCAAAGCTGGAGCCGAAATATTTAAAATGTCATCTTCAAAAAGTCCAAGGTTCATTTTTAGGAGGGTACATCGAGCACGAATTTTGCTTCCATACAACTTGAGTCGCTCTAATGTACTGTCTTTACGTTTTGCTTTTTCATTTATTGTTTAATTTTGTTATTGTTTTCAATATTAAAAAAGCACACATCCATACGTACACACATTCATACACAATAAAAAACATGTCGTAAACATGACATGAATCTTTTAAAAGCCAATTCATGTTCAAAGAAGAAAAAGGAAGAATCTTGTCAATAAGACATGAGCCGTATGAACTCAGACTAAATTTGTGTATTTTTTGTTTTTTGCAATTAATTTTTGCCGCCACAAACAATTTTATTAATAAAAAACAGCTGATGTCAGATGCTTTGTCACTTGAGAATAGAACTCGTTCTAAATTAAAAATGTCATATGAACTGTACATAGAGAAATAACACGTGATATTGTTTGAAGGGATTGATACGATATGCACAATTTTAACATGTATAAAAGTAACAATCCACATGACAAATACACATAATGTGAACATAGCTTAACAATGTAATGCGTTCTTATGTTTTTTATTATAAAATAACAAAAAAACAAATTTTTTTTTTTTTGTTTTAAATGTTAGTTAAGTGAACGAGTCTTGCGCTCGTGTTCTATACACAGTCAGTAAATTTAAAATTTTTACTGTCCTGATTAAGGTTAGATTACACTATTATACTTTGTATTAAAACATGTCAAAAACTTATGTAATATGACAAAGAGTGATAGTGTGAATGCAATGTGTCACGAAAATGACAAGTATTATGAACAAAGTTTGACATCCCATACGACTTCATTGTTTTTTGCAAAATTTCTAAACATTAATACTTTTCATTAGGATAGAGTTGCATTTTATTTTCTGTGTGAGTGTCGATACTTTGTGTGATGGTGTGAACACAAACTGTCATGTTAAATTTGATTTTTTGACAGTCGCATCAAAACTCACTAGATTTCTATCTCACAAAGTATTATGGAATACGTAAGACCCCTTTCACACTCGGCAAGTTACTTGCCGACAACAACAAAGACTGTACCACATTTTTCCTTACCCCGACCTTACCGCTGACGATTAAAAACCAAGAGTTGCGCAACAGACTTGCGCAAGTAACTTGCCGAGTGTGAAAGGGGTCTAAGACTTGTGAGATAGTGTAATCTAGCCTTTAGAGGCGATAAAAGCGTTGTTAAAACATTTGCATTAACAACCGTGTTATAAAATGAGAAAACTTCTAACATGATGAGTCTATACCTAACACTAACATCATATTAGTGTTAAAGTTAAGCATTTTATGTCAGTTGTAGACTGCATTTTATGCGCCCAATTCAATTGTCAACTGAGTCTTTCAACTGAATTGATGGTAGGCCACACACTTTTAATGAAATAAAAGACAATTTTTAAAATATTTGCATAACCTTTTTTGCAAAAGAAAACTACAAACATTCATTTTGACAGCTGAACAAGAGACTCGAGCACACTAAGTACAATCGAATTGAAAGACGTAGTAGTCAACTTGAAAAAATCCAAATCTTTTGATTTTTCTTCAACCAACTCGACAGCCGTCGTCAAACTAATTAGTTGAAAAAGCCATACACGCTTTGATTTGAACAACAACCGACTCAGTTGACAATTGAATTAAAACGTGTATGGGCTGCTTTACAGGACATTATCAACACTTTCGATTTGTACGGCGAATGAAGTGCAATGCCTTAAGCCATTAGTAATGATGAAGTTTTTAGAATAAAACAAGCCACCCTTTTAGAGAGCAAAGCATTTTTAAGAAACGAACAACATATTGCATATTTTTGTAGAAAAGAAAACACCACCAGAATTCTGCATATACATGGAATTTAAAGCTCTTTACTCACCAGACTTGGAAATATTCTAAATCCTACATGTACCGCACTAAATTTCAGTGGACATTTATACATATTATAACAGTATTGGGTAGATCGAACGGTCATAATTCATCCGGTTATTTGTAAAAGTGCTTATTTTGGTAAAATAGCCCGGTAGTTTCATATATGTATGAGTATTTAATATACATTTTGCTTACAAATGGCCGCTTATCGAGGTCAAAGTGGAAACAAAATGTAAGAAATTCGCAATATGTTACATTACTGCCGCGTAGTCACCCCTTTAGGGATGAAATGTGTGCAGCTCAGTTGATTTAACGATGTACGTCTGTCCGTTTTTAAATAGGTACAACATCCGACAAAATGTAGGCGGCATTAGAAAGGTGGGCTGGCACAAAATATTTTTACTTATATCTATAGAGCGGTATTAATATAACTTTATGTTCTATTCGCACAATGGTGAAGATATATAAGATTCGCCATAGCTGAATATCTGATAAAGCTTATATAATTTAAAAGAAACAGGCGGATATGGCAGCACCATATGCCTTAAAAAAGTGTGCAACGTAGCGCTTTTGTGGATATTAAAACTACCCTAACATTTATTTTAATTTTTAATATTTTTATGCAAATAGAAGAAACTTAAATAAAAATCCAAATAGCCCAAAATTGTTTGTGCTATTTAAACAGCACAACAAAAATTACACAAAAATAATTTCGTAAACAAAAACAAATAAATAAATAAACTAGAACTACACGAAGAAATAAAAAGTAAACAACTAAATAGCTGAAGGTTAATGTGTCTTCTTAAAAATAAAATACTCATGAACTCATTCATAAAAAATTAATTTGCTATAGAAATTTTTTTAATAAACCTTTTATAAAACTGAAATATTTCGTTTATGAATTAGAGGGTAAACAAACATAAAATGTTTATTAACACATTTATTGGTTATTTAACATTTATTTTGCAAAACCTAAAACGTAAACCCCTCCAAAAATGGAAACAATTACTTCGTATTATTGTAAAGGTACACGGAAATATATAAGCAAATAGGCAAAATTTAACAAGTTTCAGTTTATTTTTTACCCCCGGCTATTTGTAAATAAATAAAAACATACTTAATTGCCTAACATTGATAAACTATTGAAGATAAGCGTTGTCTGAAACAAATTTAAAGCCGAACAAAAAGTAGCAAATGTTTCTTCTCAAACAGACAGTAGAGAATGACATTCACATATATACATTAGACTGGTCCTTATTTTTTGACATCAAAATTTTTAATGCAGCACCCTCTTAAAATTTTACTTTTAGCAAAAAAAATCGTTATGTAAAAGTTTAAAGTTGATATTTGATATTAACACGTGCCGCATTAGGATTTAAAGGTCGTGCATATGTAAGTCCAACTCATATGCACGACCTTTAAATCCTAATGCGGCACGTGTTAATATCAAATATCAACTTTAAACTTTTACATAACGATTTTTTTTGCTAAAAATAAAATTTTAAGAGGGTGCTGCATTAAAAATTTTGATGTCAAAAAATAAGGACCAGTCTAATGACCATAGATTTTTTTTGTAATATATTTAATGCAGCGCTCTTTTAAATTGTTAATTATAGCAAAAATATGATTCTGTAAAAATTTCAAGTCAATATCTTAAAACAAACACGTGCCGCCGCATTGAGCTTTAAAACATTTATTTACATATGCATGTGTAAAAAATTGTATGTTCTTCTATGGTAGTAAAAAGAATTGTCATAAATAAATAAATGTACACGTACCTTTGTATGGACGTATGAATTTATAATTTGAGTTTTTTTTTATATAAACAGGCAAAAATATTAGTCTTGGTACAAAAATATGCCAAATGCATGTGCTAGTTGGACTTACATATGCACGACCTTTAAATCCTAATGCGGCACGTGTTAATATCAAAATATCAACTTTAAACTTTTACATAACGATTTTTTTTTGCTAAAAATAAAATTTTAAGAGGGTGCTGCATTAAAAATTTTTAAGTCAAAAAATAAGGACCAGTCTAATATACATACATACATACATACACACATACATATTTGCTGAAATTTATTTATAAGTAGGTTTTATGACTTTAAAAACCAAAGACGCTTAAGCTTATGATTAATGTTTAAAAAAATTATTAACAAAATATTTGTTTTTAGCTTTATCATAAAATGTTAAACGGATTTATTTCAGCATTCATCAATTCAATTTTATAAACAGAAGTTCATTTTAGTTAAAATATATTTTTCACCAAGGTTCTTCTTAAAATATGACTTTAAAACAAGTATTAGAAACAATGGCGCATATTCAGAAATCATAACTAAAGTTGTAACTAACAAAACGATAAAAAAACATAAAAGACAATTGTTAAAAATAAAATAAATTAAAATTATATACATATGGGTATTTCCACAGAAAAGTCTATCTTTTGTCACGTTACGACACCAAACATTTTTAGTTGTTTCTCTTAGAACAATGAAAATATTATTTACTTTTTGCATTTTGGTATAAAGCGCAACTAGCTTTACATTTAGTGAAAGGAAGGAAACATTTGAACAACACGGTTCTAAAATACAAAACTAATTGCTTGGTGTCCTAACGTGACAAAAAGTAGTCTTTTCTGTAAAAATGCCCATATAAAATTTATTCATGTAACAAACTGATCTTAAGAAAATAAAGACAAACACAAGCAAAAACCCCATGCAAAAAATAGCGTTGAACAAGAAATCATTCTTTTTTTTTTATTACGAATTATAAGTGATAGTTAGCAAACAATTACGATTTATAAGAGGTAAAGAAGATTTTATTTGAAAAAAAAAATACGAATTAGCGAGGGGACCAAAATGTATGAACATTTTACGAATTAACGAGATTTTTTCAAGGGACCGACGAATTGTCGGGATTTGACTGTAGATCTTATTCACAATTCATAACTAACGTAGTAACAGCTCCCAGCTGATAGAAGAAATGCAACCATGCATATTGGCATGTAGAGAAAATTAAATGTCGATAATATTTTGAACGATATATTCTGTAATTAATTAAAAAGCTTATCAAACTGTTAAAAACCCATTTTTTGTTCTTTAAAGAATTAACACAAATTCTAAAAAGGTTATTTTTTGGTTATAATCTTCTATACATATAAAACAGGATGTATGTATGTATGTCACGTATGGACTCCAAAACGGCTGGGCCGATTTTGATGAAATTTTCAGGGAATCTTCAAAATATTCAGGCGGGTGACACTGTGAAGTCTGATTTTTGATTTTCGGTCTGCGGGCGGAGAGGCGTGACAAAATCCAATTTTCATATTGCATCACCAATGACATCTATATAATTTGGATGAGTTTTTCTTTTAAATGATCGCCATGGTCCAACATAGGTTTATACGAAAAGAAAATTTTGCCCCGCCCACTTTTTTCGAATTAACTAAAATCATAAAATGACTTCATCTATTTGACAAATTTTTCTTTCAAATGTTCGTATTAAGCCATTTTACGTTAATTGAAAGAAAAATCTGTGGTTTTAATGGGCAACCGCGTATGTCTAATTTTTCGATTTTGAAATGTTGATGCTATATTGCTTAATTTTTAGCGCTCTTTACATGTTTTAAAAAATTTTTAAAAACAGATAGACCCATTCCGATGTTTTAACTCAATTACAAAGTTCAAAAGGTGCAATATCTAACCCATAGTTTGATCTAGAATGGTTTTTTCGCTTCTCCTGAAAAATTTTTTATTAAGACATACGCGGTTGCCCATGAAAACCACAGAAATGTACCACGCTAACTTGTACGCCCACTTTTTCTATTAAACGCATAACTTGAGAACGGCTTGACCGATTTGGACAATTTTTTTTTAAATCATCGACATGTTCCAAATTAGGTTTTAACGGAAAGAAAATTTTGCCCCGCCCACTTTTTTTGATTTACCTAAAATCAGAAAACGGCTCCATCGATTTGACTAATTTTTCTTTCAAATGTTCGTATCTTTTTAACTGATTTTAAAAATCGAACCCAAACATTTTTCCTAATTTGGACAGGACAACGTCTGTCGGGTCAGCTAGTAGTATATATAAATCAATTAAAATAAGGACATGTAAAAATTAAAATATTCAATAGAATTTTATCGACTAAGAACACATCTCTAGGTTATTTTGTTTCGTATTGATTTTTTTGGATCCAGTAGAAATGCATTTAAAATGGATTGTAGCGTGTTTTATACTTCTTAACTGTTTTTTGACATGTTTTTATCTGATAATGGCTCTGTTCCACATGCATAACGAAACAGTCCGAACTTGCACAAAGTTACCCGAAAGCGTTCCTCATAACAATTTTTGTGCAATTAAGAGAGTAATTGAGAGAGTAGTTTTGTTCATTTCCTGTACAAATTTGCACGAACTTTTTCTTTGGGTAAGTTCGGACAAGAAAAAACAATCAGCTGTTTTTGTTTACATATGTAACTGATAATAATTCAGGAAATTTACAAGCAAAAGAAAATGTTTAGTTTTAGTTAAAAACATATTAAAAAGCAAAATGTTAGGTTTTTGTGAAAAAATTAAAGTTGTAAAAACGTTATTGCATACATATTTTCCTTTATCTTATTTAAAAAAAAAAACAAAATATAAAAAATTACAATGATGCAAATGTTTTGGTTTTATTATGTTATGACTTTTAAACGTCTAAAATCACTTAAATAGATCTTAATTTGAAAAGTAAGCAGCATTAGTATTTGAAGAAGTGCAAAAATGGTTTTTTGCGTTGCAGCAATTTTGTGTAGTTTCGGCAAATTTAGAGAGTAATTTTCATTTTACTCTCATTAGTCCGAACATGCCCGAGATCTTGTGAAACACACCTATTATTTGAATATCTCTCATAATTTTTTCAATTATTTTTAACCACTTCAAAAATGTTTTCCTTTTGAAATAAATTATATCAGCTGTTCTTTGAATGTATTAGTTAGTTGGCATTTAGTTACAGCTTTACCTATAATTAAGTGTAAACTTTTTATGCTGAAAGTAATCATCTGTGAATAACTTAAATAGGTACTTAAAAAAGTTACACTTGGTAATAATTTATGAATATGTGCCAATAAATGTGTATTGTTTTTTTTGTAGCAATTTAACTATAATTATTACCCCGGGTCTCCACGTAGCAATATTTATTGCGGCAAACGTCAAATTTGATTGCTCCATAAAATTTGCGACGTATAGACCGCATATTGCTATGAGTGGCAATCCATTGCGCAATGATTGCTCTTCTTATTGCTTGAGCAATTATTGCTTAGCAATCTGCTGTCAAATCAGTTGTAATTTATCTGACATTTCATTTCTCTGTACAGTTGGTTATTTATAAGTATGTTTATTTATTAAAAAAAGCAAGTGAAAAAATACTTCAACAAAATAAAAAAAAAAAGTGTTTATATATTATATTTTTAAATAAACGTCAATATCAACAAAAGCAAACGACGAATTTGTTTTTTTTTTTTGTATATTTTAATTTTTTCAATAGAACAATACAAGTTTTAGGTTTTTTTCATACGCAAATAAACAAAAAAGCAATAAAAAACACAGCTACGACAATTACAATTATTTATTTTATTAATTTAATTAATTAATTTAAAAAAGAAAATTTAACAATCACTTCAAAACACAACATAAAACATTTGTTATAAATACAGCCACAAAACTTTAAACAACTACTCGAGGTGAAAATTACAAAATTTATGGCAAAGCAATAACAAGTGTTCTCCAGGAATATAATCAGCAATTATTGCTCCATTGTTCTGTCATTGTTCTGCCGACGTTATTGCTTGTACTTAGCAATAAAAATAGCTACGTGGAGACCCAGCGTTATGATATCAAATATTAGTGATGGTTCACACAGGTCAAGTTTACTTGAACAGTTTTATTTACATTTTCTTTTGAACTTGCGTTCACGTTCATGCACAAAATGAATTTTTGTTTTCTATTCCTTCAACTTTGTAGCTTTTTATTATATTACGGATGAAAAAAGAAAAGAAAAATAAAAACTGACTGGTACGGTCAAGTATGTACCCCTTTCCATTCTCTTTACCCCTCTCTCCTAAAAGCTCAAGACTTGAAGAGTCAAACTTGACCTGTGTGAACCAGCACTTACTATTACTCTTTTTTCTTACAATCTGGTAACTCTAGCTTGCAATTGCTATCATAAAACATTTTTCTTGTAATGATCTATTATTTTCCGATAAAATGTTTTTCCCAAGAATCAATAAAAATGTTGTACTTTTAATATGCTCATAATTTATAATGAACAGGAAGGAAAATTAAAGAAAAGAAAAAACTCAATAACGTAATTTTACATACAAAGAAACTGACAATTGTACTTTCCGTGTAAAGTTTACAACAATAAATAATAACTACACGTACAATACACAAATGGAATCTAACAAAAACAATTGTAAATTCAAGTACTTCTTAACTGATTTTAAAACAAAGTAGCGCCACAGGGTACATGAAAGGCAAACAAACATACATATGTATGTATGTATATAAGAAGGCAGTTTGAAAAGTCAGAAATATTGAATATATCTCATTTAAGAAAAAATTTTAAATATAAGTATTTCTATATTTAATAGATTCCCAGTTGCTACTATTTATTTACAATAAAAATATCCAAAAATAAAAATTAACACCACTAAGGGCCATTATTACAACTTGAAGTTAGCTAAAGTTAAGATTAAATTGACAGATAATAATGTGTTATCTGACAAAAAGCGTCTGTTAACTGTCGGATAACAGCTAACTTCAAGTTGTAATAATGGCCCTAAATGGTAAAATATTTTTAGCCATTGAATAATAAATTACACAAGGAAACAAATTTGAACTTTTTTGTGCGGTTTGGAATTTGATTGCAAATTTTTACTAATTTGAGGTCGCTGATTTCAAATCTAATCTCCTAATCTCTACTTTTTTAAAATATACCGTTATGTCCAAAATTAAGGCACTTTCACTACATATATTGGAATAACTTAAAAACGGTTGACCATATTCAGTTAATAAAAACCCCACAAATCTTCAACAGTTTTATCTTCAAGCCGTGCTTACATTGTTTTTAAATTTGACCTGTAGTTTCAAAGATTCGGTGAATTTTTGAAAAAAAAAACAATTTTTTGTTTTTAAAAATTCATAAAAAATAAAAATGCGGCAAAAATTACAGTTTTTATCTAAAAACATTTATCTTAACATAATTTCGAATACAATGAGGTTTATTTCATTGTAATCGGTGCACAACTTTTGATTTTATTCAAAATTTACTGAGAAAACTGAATATCGATTCCCATACAAATATAGCATTTTAAATATGTGTGTATCATGAACGTTCTTTCCTTTATGTCTTATAAAAAAATCTTCAAATATATTCTCTATCGACAGCTAGCCAATCAAATATTATGTTGTTGGTCGGTGACGGTAAATTAAGGTCTGACTAAGGCTTTTATAAAAAACCAAGTCAGAATGTTTTGAAATAGAAATATGTACATATTTTATTCACTGTATTTTAAAATCTCTTTTAACACATTAAGGGTTTTCATGATATCGCTTAAAAGTCTCACAATCTGTGCAAACTGTGCATTTTTACGCCCTTACAAATGAACTGTCATAAATTTTCATTTACACAAATTTCGTAAATTTGTCCAACAATTTCGACTCGTAAACTTGCGCTATTCAAACAGATTAGTGCTGGTTCACACACGTCAAAGGAAAAGAGAATGCCATTTCATTTACCCTCTCTCCTAAAAACTCTAGACTTGGCAAGTCAAACTTGACGTATGTGAACCGGCACTTACCGCTATTTTCAATGAAAGTTCCAAGCGTTTATAAATCGCAAACGAAAAATTCCTGCAATAATTTGAGCAAAATGGTCTTTTACTGAACAACCTAAACAAAAGCGGCAAGCGTTTTTTTAAACATGAAAATTTTATTTAAATACAATTTCAATAAAACAAACCGACATAGCGATCAGTCAAATAAGATTTATCAGCCGGGTGGTTTCTAATTCGCATTCTAATGGTTTGTTTCGTATAAATTGTATGCAAATGAGAAGTTTTGACATACAAAAAACGCTTCCGCTCTTTCTAATGGTTTGTTTCGTATAAATTGTATGCAAATGAGAAGTTTTGACATACAAAAAACGCTTCCGCTCTTATTTAGGTAGCTCAGTTACTTTTCTTTATGCGTTTTTAAAAACAAATTTCACATTTTAATCACATATTTTAACTTTTATTTTTATATTTTTTTAAATTTATTTTTGTTTTGACGTTTCTTCTTACAAGCTGACATTTATTGTTTAAAATTACACAAAAATTTAAAAGGGGCGTCATGAAACGAGTCTCGCAAGTTTGCCCATTTGCACAAATGGCAATTTTGAGCGACATCATGAAAGCCCTTACTGTGTTTCAAATTATAAAATATCGTACAATTTACACAAGTGGGTAATCATTTTGAAAATTTTTATCGCAGGAAATTCTCTAATTTGGTTTTCCTTATAAAAAAATATCCTGAAATCTATCTTTTGCAATAAAGTTTATATGATCAAAGCCTCCAACAGCGGAAGCCCATATGAAAATGTCTTCATTGTTACGATCGGTGGGGATCAGTATTGAACTATGTTTGAAGACTTTTTACCAGAACTTAGTCGTCCAACATTTTTAAATCTTCTGGAAGCTAATTCTGTCAGTCTTAATCGAATACTTATTTGGTTCGAAAGCAAATTTATTTCTAATTCTTTCAGTCGATACCAGTCTTAATATTTTGGCATATTTTATGCTAGATTTAGCCGATTGAGTTGGTGAATTGCATGTCATTTTTAAAAAATAGGCTAACTGCAAAAAATTAGCAAATCTTAAATGTTAAAAATGTATGTTTAATTTTTATTAGACTTTTAGCATATTTTATTCATTTAACGATTTAGCAGATTTAAGGATATTTTTTTTAAGTTTTGGCATATTCTCATCAAACAGGGGCTTAATTCTGGCAGTCGTGATCGAGTACTTTCTCGATTCGAAAGCAATTCTATTTCAGTCGATACTGAACGAATCGAAATTATTTTTTCAGTATTGTGAAACTCAAATTCGTTCAGTATCGACTGAAATAATAGATATAAAATTGCTTTCGAACCGAAAAAGTATTCGATCGCGACTGTCAGAATTAGCTCCCTGGTTTTTTTAACCAGAAATTTACGACTTAAATTCTTAGATAAAAGCATTACTGGAAACTTGCTCTGTCAACTTTGTAGTTGTGTGTAAATTGGGCTACATTTTTAAAGAACTTCTCGAATAGCCCTTAAACGTTATATATTCTTTACCAAGTTTTCATAATTAAAAATTTGTTAAACAATATGTCTGGATTTGTATTTCCAATAAAATTTTTTTTGTTCTCTTTTAAATTCACCAACTAGACTTTATAGGAAAGTGAATGAAAACGAACGATGAAAAGACATGTTGATAATGAAACGAAATGCATTGCAATGCATTTCATTCAATAGTCCATGTACAAAATAATCATTGTATGGGCAGTAACTCCTCAGACATTGGAACGAGTGTGTATTTTCTTAAGTACGCTTGCGCGTATTGCATTTAAATGATGATGCAACGTATAACGCCTTAAGGCTCATTAATAATATTGATGAGATTTTATTAAGCGGCACTTGTGGAATATTAAACAACTAAGTCTTCTAAGGAGAATTTAAAAATAGAAGAGGTGTTTAAATTCAAAAAAGAGTGTAGGCTCTTTAAGAAAAACCCAGAGAGTTTTCTTAAAATAATTTTTTTTCGAAATTGTTTGAAATCATTCTTTAAAATTCATGCAAAAAGTGCTCTACTATTTTCAAAAGAAATCATAAAAATTAAAGTAATTTCCTTTTAACAACTTGACTTTAAAAACCACTATTCTATTGTCACTTTTCTATTATTATTATACCTGTAATTGTAGTTCCTTGATCCAATTTCAATAATCTTTTTATTTTTCTTTTTTTATGTGTGTTCTGTTATATGTTTATTATGTTTTTTTCAGAGATTATATTAAAAAATGATGTCATTATTTTAGTGCATTATAGTTCTGTATTCTTTTGGTTTAAGTCTACTGATTGATGCGGGTTTTCAATTAATAGAAGCGTTAAATTACCGATTACATGTTTATAATGTTTTATAATGACAGTCTGAGTGTCTGTCTATCATTCACAGACAGCAGACATTTTATCATTATTTTGGTTTTAGACTCAAATTGCATTTTTATTCTAATACGTTGTTTTTAATATTCTTAGCAGTGAGACGATATTACCATAAATGAATTGAATATTGTTTAACCCTTGAACGGGTTTTGGGTTGAATTACAAAATTTAAGGTGAATGCTTTCTTATTGGGTTGTTCACGGAAGGCGGATTATCAGTTTATATGGTTAGGTTTTTATATTAACAGCAACAAAATTTATCAAAAAAATATTTAATATCGATACCTTCACAAAAGAATGTATTAAGCGACACTTTTTTCGAAAATGACTTTTTGATGTGGAACTATACTAGAAGTTAAGCGCCACATTTTGGCCTGGGTTTCGCTGCCCTGTCATGGATGCAAAGGAAATTAGAGTGAAAATTAAATTGTATCAACCGTCAAGTTTTCTCACTGGAATAATGTTGCACCCTGTAATTTCTATTATCCGCCAAAGAAATTATGCTAAGCCACATTTTTAAATATGTTTTGTATTCTGAAAATCGCTTTCCAAATATTTTCCTTTCAATTAAATCCGAAAAATAAATAACTAAATGAGACGTTTTTTTTGTTTCCTACACAATTTTAGAAATGTCGCTTAATGGGAAGGTATCGATATATGTATTTTGTTGTTGTTAATATAACTAAATAATCATATAACCTGATAACCAGCCTTCCGCGAACAACTCATATGTGGTTTAAATAATAATAATTTTTTATAAAAATTATAAAATAATAGTTTTTTTACATGTTTAAAGGACCTGGGTTATAAAAAATAAAACAGGTTTATAAAAGGTTTATGAAACAGATTTTCTAGGAAAATTTAGTTCTGTTCTTTTATTGAATGCCATTGTAATGATTAAAAAATTCATTTTTAACAACAATTCTGCTTCGTTATTTTCCCGCCTTAGGGATGCATTACCGATCCAGCTGAAATATCTGCTCTGATTATGGATCCTCACTCATCAGGCACGAGATTTATAGACTTGCACAGTTGGCTATGATGAACGGAGAACTGGCTCTCTACTTAGGATAAATAGAGACCAGTACCCATGTTCTGTAGCTACAATGAGAACTTCTTGCATTGAAAAGATGCGAAACAAAATATTCCATATTCCATCGTTTCTCGAAAAGTAAGAAAAAAGTGCGTCTGTAACTCGTGTCGAAAACTGTCAAAAGAGATTACGTCGTTACGTTAAAAATGTCATAACATTTCGCTCGAAGCCAGTGTGGAATTGCAGACGTTAAGAACGCCAGTAACATACATCGTTGACGACGACCAAAATTTACTAAAATTGAACTTTCAACGACTGCGCGCGGTGAAAATGCAACGGTCGGCTATACCAAATAATGTAAAGTGCGACTTTAATGTTTGTTGTTTACAAACGAGCTTTGAAAACGTTCGTATATTTTATAAAAATGTTTAAAGCAAATTAATTAAACAATAAAAAAATGTGCCAAGAACAAAATATTATTAATATTATTGCTTGTATTTTGCATTTTGAAGTTTTTTTTAGTGTTAAAATTTTTTCTCGCCCCCTTTTTATACCCTCCACCACAATAAGTTGTGAAGAGGGTATATTAAGTTTGTCATTCCGTGTGAAACTTTTTTATTATTCAGCTCATATTATAAAGTATATATATTCTGGGCCCTTGGGTAATTCTAAGTCGATTTAGCCATGTCCGTCTGTCTGTCCGTCTGTTGAAAACACGCTCACTTTCGAACAACTCAAAAGAAATGAACAAACTTGGTGCCAAATTGCTTGTAGTTATCCTAAGCAGTTTGGGATTGAAATCCAGCAAAATCGGTTCAGTAGGACCAGAGCTATGAATCAAAATGTGGAACCACCACCTAAAAAAATTGATAATTTTGTTACAAAAAACAACATAAATGCTGGAACAAGGCACGGAATGAGATAAGATTTTGCAAAAATTTGTTTTATTTGACTGTTAATCACGCTGTTAAATTTCGTGAAGATCCGTCCATAATTTACCCTAAGCCCCATATAAACACTACTCCCGGAAAACAGTTTAGTACGCCTAAAACCGTAAAAAACAACGCAAGCGTATCAAAATTTGGCTCGTCACAGTTTTATAGGACTATAAATGACACTGTGAAATTTCGTGAAGATCGGTCCATGATTTACCCTAGGCCCCATATAAACCCTAATACCGGAAAACAGTTTAGTCGTCTAAAACCATAATTAATAACAAATCGTCACAGTTTAAGATAATTATAACATCATACAGATATTACTCCTTAAACATTCGAACTGTCGATGGAGGGTATCAAAAATTCGGCACAGCCGAATATAGCACTCTAACTAGTTATTCGTGAGATTATTTGACAGTTCAAAGCGGGAACTTTTCTCACAAAAATGTTACAGACACACTTTTTCTATAAATTGGCGAGTAATTTCCTAACATGACAGCAAGTACTAGCCAACAAAGTTACAGATACAGTTTAGTGAGAAAAACAGCTGTTTGATTAAATATACGGCATTTTTGTTGCATTTCCCACATTTTAATCGAGAAGTTTCTCGACTCGAGAGTTACAGAACATGGGCACAGACTATGACACTGGTCTCAGTGAAAACTGGGCCGGTTGGGACTCATGCAAGGAGAATGGGTCTGGTGTTCAATGACTACATATTACAGAAGTTGTCCCAATGAGGCGAAAGAGGAAAACATGTTTCATTTTCTGTCTCTATATGCTGGAATCTAGGTCAGTAGGGAGAAATTCCTGAGTAACCCGGTGTTTGGATGACCTATCTACGATATATGTAACTAAGGTTACTTCTTCTCTTCATTAGGAAGACAAATAAATTGAATTCTGCAGTGATACTTATATAGTAACTGCTCTGTAAGATGGACATTGGTGCTAGGTATCACAAAGAGACCACGGATGGACTTAAATCAGCTGTCTTCTCGATGGATGCCCTAGGAACCTATGCTAACTTTGAGCTGCAATTCGGTATGTGTAAGGCGGTTCAAACGAGAAAAATCAAGACTTAATGGAGATAGTCATTATTCTAAGAGAATTCTTTGTACTGAGAGCGATTAGATCTTTTCATTTCTTTTTAGAAGTATTTTAATTCGAATGAATATATAATAATAATATTAATTCTATCAGATTTCTTTTAGAATTAAAATACTGCACCGCCAGCTGTCGAAACTGTTTCAAAATTTGGACGGAAAGTTTTTTCAAAGATTTAAAGCAACCTGACAACAAGCAGCATTACTTTATTTGAAGATTTTAAACATTTTGTTTAGTTTTTTTTTTTTGCGTAAGCTAATAGATAAACATATCTACATGAGCAGATACCAGCTATTACCTGAAAGCTTGAGTAGAATTATAGCACGATGCACACTGGGGTCAAAAGCCCTTGTTAGTGAATCAATTCATATCTCCTCAACTACAATGATAAGTCACAATAAGTTTGACGTATGGTAACTTTTAGGATAAACTGCATTTTCCAATAAAATCTTTGAAGTATAGAAGGGGGAGACGGGTATCCCTCATATCAAAAAATTATTATATTATATTGCTTTTATCTGAATAACTTCAAAAGTGGGCCAAACTAAATTTGTTGGGCGTAACTCTCTGAATAAACTTCATGTGCCAACAAAATATTGTAGGTACAGGAGGGGGAGACGAATAGCCTCCTTTCAAGTATTTTTTATTTGTCTTATATCTGAAGAACGACAATAGTGCGGCACACTTAAGTAAATGTACGTAGTTTTAGACAAACTGCACTTAAAAAGAGTTATTTCAGTTTTCATGATACCTGATATATTTTTTTGATTAATCTGTAAAAAGATCGCCTTTGGCCCCTTTTTTGCGATGTGACCAATGCTATGAATGATTTATAATTAATAGTCTTGAAATGTAATTCAATTTAGTATTTTGTATATAAAAAAGTTTAACATATTTCAAATTAGATTACCCCTTAAGGGTTAATTTACTTTGCTATTTGTATTTGATTGGTCTGGCCACCTTCTTGAAAATCAATACTTAATGTGGTAACATCATTAAAAGAAAAACTAAAATAAACCTATTAACACCCATAAAAAGTGTCATGATATTAAAAATACTCTTAAATTTATAATTTTTTATTGTCTATCATTTTCTAACCACTTGTCGCCTTCAAAATGTTTTTTCTTTATTATTAAAACCCAAATAAATATCAGAATACAATATTGATGATTGTTGTTATTTCTACATCGCTTTCAAAATTCAATCACAACAATCAATCAATAAGCTAAATTTGATTAATTATTAATGGAAAATGTTAAAATTACCCATTACTTGAAACTTTTAAATAACCTCAAAGTTCTGAATGCCAAAAAAGACCGTTAAATAATAAAAGAATAGAAGAAACTACTATGTAATTAGTTGGATTGTTGACCAGTTTCGAAACAAAATAAAATTAATTTTTACTAATGAAAAAAACGATTAATTTGTTCATTATTCATTAACATTGCGTCTTTACCTGACAAGTTTTTGCCATACCAAACGTCAAACTTCATAGTGCCAATTCACACGTTGCAAGTCTTATTGATCAGCTTGCTACCTTATAGGCGAGAGAGAGTGAGAGAGAAACGTTTATTTTCCTCTCTTCACTCTCGTTATAAAGTAGCAAGCTGATCAATAAGACTTGCAACGTGTGAATTGGAACATATAAAAAAAGGTTAAAAAAATGTTCGAGTTTTTTTATACCCTCCACCACAATTAGTTGTGAAGAGGGTATATTAAGTTTGTCATTCCGTTTGAAACTTTTTTATTATTCATCTCAGACCCCATAAAGTATATATATTCTGGGCCCTTGAGTAATTCTAAGTCGATTTAGCCATGTCCGTCTGTCTGTCCGTCTGACCGTCTATCCGTCTGTTGAAAACACGCTCACTTTCGAACAACTCAAAAGAAATGAACAAGTTTGGTGCCAAATTGCTTGTAGTTATTCTAAGCAGTTTGGGATTGAAATCAAGCAAAATCGGTTTAGTAGGACCAGAGCTATGAATCAAAATGTGGAACCACCACCTAAAAAAATTAATAATTTTGTTACAAAAAATAACATAAATGCTGGAACAAGGCACGAAATGAGATAAGATTTTGCAAAAATTTGTTTTATTTGACTGGAAATCACGCTATTAAATTTCGTGAAGATCCGTCCATAATTTACCCTAAGCCCCATATAAACACTACTCCCGGAAAACAGTTAAGTACGCCTAAAACCGTAAAAAATAACGCTAGCGTAAAGCTTAGTCTAGACGATATGTTGAATCAGCAAATGTATGCTTATACACATATGCTTAAAAATAATAACAAATGTCTCTATCAGCATATGCAATATGCTAGGTGTCTAGACGATATGCTGAAAATACTAAATTTTTCAAATTCATCATATGCTAGCAAATGATATTTCAACAAATAAGTTAACATACAATTTTTGTGTCTACACAATATGTTGAATTTCGTATGTTGTTATGTATGTTGAGTAAAGAGAACATTTGTTTAAAATTTTCAAATAAATTTGACAATTCTCTTTTTTTATTATTTTAATTTTTTTTTTATTTAAAATTTGTTATAAATTATTGTCTTTAGTGCAAAAATTAATAGTTTTATTGGGCTGGGTCAAATCCGCAAATATGTAGTTAAAATATATGAACTGGATTGATCTAAATATTATTTATAAAGCCTCACAGTTTTATAATTGGTTACAGTTCTAATGTTATGGTAAGTTATGGGCCGGCCAGCAGTATGTTTTTCATTTTGATACCCACACCACCATAGTGTCTGTAACACTTAAAAATATTGGTCCTATAACCATTTTATAGTATCCCGATAGACTCAATCACTATCTTGAGTCGATATAACGATGTCTGGCAAAGTACAGGTCGCAATTATTTGATTAAATTTGGTACATTGGTACTAAATATTTATTGTTATTGAAATCGGTGCCAATAAACCATTTTTTTATCTTGGTAGTAAGATTAAACTTTATATTCTAAATCTATAGTTCCTATACAATTATCACTCACAAAAATATTACCAATATCATAACATCCTTAAAAATTTTAGTATTAATACAAAATTTGGCGACTATAACCTTATTTGTTTTATCGGGTCCATGATTGCCCATGAGTCCCAAATTAGGTACACTCTCAAATATTTATCTGTATATTCTGTGGTATAGGTTATGGTCGGACTTAACCGACTAATTAATCACATATAACTTAATTTGACCAAATTTGAATAAACTATCATTGTTTTTATCAGTTTAGCCGTATTAACGGGATTTTTGGGTCGATAATTACAAAATTCGGTTGAGTAATTTTAGTATTAAAAAACATAAACTGGACCAAATTTCAATACAGTTATCAAATTTTTATAAAGATGATGCAAGTTTTGCCACTAAAGTCATTAAAAAAAAACTGAAAATTGAAATGCTCGAATGGAGTATATGTGGGCCGATCTTCTCCAAATTTAGTTGTGTGATTTCTAGCTTAATGAAACTATGATATACCAAATTCTGCTATAATAGCGTTATTCGGTACGTCTTAGGCATGCTAAAGTATATCCGAGAATGGGTTTTACATGCGACCTTTGGTAAATTATAGATCGATCATCGTAGTGTAAAATCTAGTCATAGAAAACGAGTTCTTTTGTAAATAACAATCGGTTCAGTTTGTCACCAATTTTTGTTAATTTCTTTAATAGAAATATAAATTTTTCAGGGTGGAGGGGTTCTGGTTTAAATGAATAAAATTAACTCAGCTGAGCGAAGCCGGTGCTTGATATATCATAAAATTAAGAACCCTTATGT
Source organism: Pollenia angustigena (assembly GCA_930367215.1). Taxonomy (NCBI): domain Eukaryota; kingdom Metazoa; phylum Arthropoda; class Insecta; order Diptera; family Polleniidae; genus Pollenia; species Pollenia angustigena. Next base: position 49,905,478 of record OV884058.1, read on the forward strand.
CCAGTCGAAAGCCAACATAAAAGAACAATTTTATTTATCAAAGCCGGTATTTGGCATACTATAATTAGATAATACATAGAGTATATAAACTATTACCACATGTACACTCATAACTCTATATTAAACAAAAGAGTTATTATAATATAATTGTTTAACTTAAATAACTGAAAGTTTGAAGCGTTCCCTATAAAATATTATGTGTAAAATATAACTTTATATCGATAACATTTTGAGATTATAGCTATTTTGATAAAATGCATTAGTAAATTAAAATATTTTTTTAAATTGGTTCTTAATGGGTTAATAATTCGGCATGTTTTATAAACCATGTGAAGGGTATTTGGAAACACCCTTCAGCGATACCCATATTGCTGTGATCCAATTAATACTTCAAGAAATATTGGTTAAGAATTGATCAATTGATTTATGGGCTATAACTCTAAAACAAAGTTCTTTGGCAAACATTTCTAATTTCAAAGCACTTATAAATGCAATTTTTTGTTCCTTGTTTGCCGATGAACTAGAAATCTGGATAAGTTCCGGGGTTATGTAAAAAATTAATCAAGTTATTAAAAGAATACCAATTTTTATATTATTCATATGCTACCAAATTTGCTGTATGCTGAAAAGCTTGCATACGACTTTCAACAAATAACATATTTGTCAACATACGTAAAAAATTTGTTGAAAAGCAAAAAATATTGTGTCTAGACGATATGCTATAATTGTGAACAAAAGTTTGCTGACATCGTTAACAAATGCCTGTCATATGTTGGTAAGCATACGTTGGTTGAAAAAATTTGGTGTCTATACGATATGTTGGCACTGAAAGCAAATTTTTCAACATAAATTTGCTGATTCAACATATCGTATAGACTTAGCTTAACAAAATTTGGAACGTCACAGTTTTTTAGGACTAGAAATAATGCTGTGAAATTTCGTGAAGATCTGTCCATAATTTACCCTAGGCCCCATATAAACCCTACTACCGGAAAACAGTTTAGTCGCCTAAAACCATAATTAATAACAAATCGTCACAGTTTAAGATAATAATAACATCATACAGATATTACTCCTTAAACATTCGAACTGTCGGTGGAGGGTATCAAAGATTCGGCACAGCCGAATATAGCACTCTAACTTGTTTTATATAGACTTTGACGATTGGTATGACAAAAAATTGTCAGGTGAAGACGCTATGTAAAGAACTGTTGACTTACGGCCGGCCAATTTACCAACTTCAGTTGAATCTAACTATCAGCTATAACTGTCAAAAATCATATTGTAAACTGGATGTTATGCTGGGTACACACTATGCAACGCATTTACGCAATCTAGTGAATTAAATTCATTTTCATTCATTCTAGATTGCATCAACATCAAAACGCTTTGATATTTTGAGGTTGCATTGAAACATATTGCATGTAGGTTGCACTGTGTGTACCCAGCATTAAAGTATCTAAGTGCCGGTTCACACACGTCAAGTTTGACTCGTCAAGTCTTGAGTTTTTGGGAGAGAGGGGAAAAGAAATGGCGTTCTCTTTTCCCTTTTCACGTAAAGTTCAAGACTTGACGAGTCAAACTTGACGTGTGTGAACCGGCACTAATAGTTAGTTTTAACTAAACTGGGTGAAATTGGCCGATAATTGTTTAAATTTTGTTGTTATAAAGTAGTATTGCCTTTTACTGTATATTTATTCTAATTCAAACATAATTTTATTTAAAATAATGTCAAATAGATTTCAAATCTATTGTTAAAGTAAACTGCACCTGTTTTGCAACTGCTCAAACTATTTGTGGGAAAAATATGTTTAAAGAATTTTAACATTCCAGAAACCGTTTATTTTCCTGTAAAGCTTGCAGCATTAAATAACTTAAATACGTATAATGTACAATCCCTATACAGCAAAAAAAAAACGATGATCAATTAAACTAATTCACAATAGTAACACGTAGTTGAGGCAAACTTAAAGCAAGAATATGTAATCCTCCTACGTAAAATTTGTTAAAGAAGAAACTGTATTTAACTATCGAGTTTTATTATACTTGAATTAAAATCAAGTTATAATTGAAACAAAATGGTTTAACTGTAGTTTTTTATTTCCATAAAAAATAAACTCCATCTGTTGGATTTCAGGCCAAATTTTTCATTTGGTGTGCAAGCTTTTAATTAAAATTCTCAGAATTGTTCACTTTATTTAAGCTTAAGTTATGCGAACATTATTTTATTTATTAATATTTATCTTTTTATGTTGAAAACTATTATGCTTAATTAGCGCTATTTAAATATATACACAACAATGGTGTTAAAATTAACAGAAAAAGAAAATATTTAAATAAATTTACACATGTCTAAAAAAAATATTTTTAAATCAGCAATTTAGCAAAGGAAACATAAAAAATTAATTGTTGTTATTTTAATAAATAAACATTTTAGCAAATAATAATACACATTTTAAACACGCTTCAATTGGCATCATTGATTTGTTGGGTTTTTGGAGGAGTTAAATCAGTGCGTAGTTATGCATTTGTGTTTATTTTTCAATAACAAAAATTTTAAATAAGTAAACACTCAATTTAAACTAGTTTCAAGCAATATATCTATTTACATGTCGCTCATTTGCTGCCGGACCGGCATAACTCAAAAAATGAAATTTTGGAGTTAGAGATGCAGAATTGTTCGCTTTGTTTTTCTTTATATTGTGTATTAAATTCATCTTTATATCTTTTATACTTTCCCAGTTTAAAGAGAATGTGTCTACTTTTTTTCTAAGTAGTTAGAGCAAATTAAAAACTTTAAATGCGTTTATCTCGAAATGGATTTTTTTGAGTTATGCCGGTCTTGCAGCAAATGAGCGATGTGTTGTTTTAATACAGATAAATTTTAATATAAATTAACATAAAACCCAACCAATGACAGTACAAACGCCATGATAACGCATACCTAATTTGGTAAGAATTTTATATTTATACACTTTTTTAACCAAAAACAAACTACTAATTTGGCTTTAAATGTTGAGTGATGTGTTAATCTTCCTTTAAAAAATGTATTAAGCCAAAAATGGAATTTCATAGACTATTGGTTGCACAAAATAGTTCTCGCTATTCTTAAAGATCGCAAAATTCGTAAAATTAAAGCCCTAACCACAATGTGCTTAAGTTGGCGTAAGCAAATGTGCGAATACATGTAAATCACCTGAGGCAAACCAAAGTGCGAAACAGATCGCACATTCCGTACGGAAACAAATGTTTTTTGATTTTGTTTTGGTTTTTTTTAATAAATTTGCGAGAGTTTTTGTTGGTTTTTGACAGTAGGTTAAGCACGGCTATGCATATTATGGTTGGGCCTTAAAACTGGTGGCTAATTCTGGCAGTCATATACAAATATTTTTGGCTAATAAATTAGTAAATGTTCAAACGCTGGTTTAGCTGAACTAAATTTAAATTTATATGTAGCTTTAACTCAACAGCTGTAAGTCAGTGCCTTATACATTATATCGTCGGCTATATGTATATGCAAACCAGCTAACTCCCTTTCGGCATATTTTACAGGAGATATAAAAAACTTTTTATGTTTCATAATAATTTTTTTTTGTATGTCTGGGATCACACTATGAAAGTTTTCTTTCAGAAAGTCTGAGTTTATGGGTGAGAAGGGAAAAAGGAACAGCATGTTCTCCTCTCACCACTAAACTTAGACTTTCTGAAAGAAAACTTTCATAGCGTGAACCCAGACTAAGTGAGCTTGGGATATGTTTGCGGTAATTTCTTAGATAATATTGCAACAACAATTCTTTGCAAAAAATCGTATCTATGCGTACGCCACCATACGACACAAAAGTAAACATAACAAAATCATTGTTTGCGTTCGTTTCATACGACACAGAAGTAAAACATAACGAATCCTTACCTCACATTATTATGCGAACGGCTTAAGTCTATTCCAAAAACTCATATAAAACTTAATTTGACCTATTTTAAATAATTAAAGTGACTTTCAGGAGAAGATTTTATTTTGGACATATTGCAAATAACCGATCTTTCATCACAAAATAGGAAAGAAGAGGAAGAGAAAACATAAATCATGTCTATTTTTCTACCCCTCTTTCTTCTCTACACCGCTTGCTACCAAACAAAAAAATGACGTCCAAAATTGGACGTCATAAAATTCATCATGTAAATTGAGTGTAAGTAGACACACTTTGAGTTTTTTTTCTATGTATTTGTTACTGTTTTAGGCGTAATTACGTTGTTTTCCGAAAATCAGCTTTATATGGGGCCAATGATCAAAAATGGGCCGATCACGAAATTTGGCAAAGTGATATTTAATCTTATGAAACAGACTAAATTTAACTACAATAGCATAATTCATAACCATTTTAGGCGTAATAAAGGTTGTCTTTATATGGGTCATATGGTAAATTATCGACCGATCTACACAAGATTTCCAGTCTTAACAACGAATTTGTGCAAAATTTAATGAGAATCGGTGCACTCTGCCATCAATTTACGTTTGTTTTTTTTTTATAAAAAGATTAATTTTAAAGGAAGATTGTTCCACATTTGGGTTCATAACTATTTTCCTTCTGGACTGCTTGTGGTAGATTTCAAACCCAAATTGCTTAGCAGAACGTCACAGAGTTAGATACCAATTTTGTTCTTTTCTGTTGAGTCTTTAGAACAGTATTCGAAAATAAACACTAAATATCGTTTCTTAATGTTCGGTTCGGTAGATTTGTGGAAAACACAAACGCTAATAGTGTTTGTGTAGAAAATCATTAAAAAAAATAACGTTTCCCTGTTAGTCATCTTTCGAACACAAAAATATTACTGTTTTTATCAAACTCAACAAAAGATGTGAACATTTTATTCCGTTCGGTTTTTTTTTTTTTGAAAATCCACAAACTTCAATATGTTCGGTTCTGCTCGTTAATGTTCGTCCCTTTTGGCTGGTAAAAAAAAAACCAAACATTTTTTACAAAAACAAAATACACACACGAAAAAAACATTATAGAACATTAAAATATAATGTTTGTCTACGGTATCTCAACAATTGTTCTTTTTTTTAACAAAGAACCGAGCATTTAATAATGTTCTGTTTTTAAACAAAGAACCGAACATTTAATTATGTTCGGTTCTTTCTTGAAAATAGTTACGAACGGTATTAAGGGTTGTGTATGTCTACACAATCACTAAAAAAATAGATATCATTCTTGGGTGTGTGAGCCACATTAAATTCGCCACCTACATTAAATTTTCACTGTACAATTTTAAGCCAAAGCAAGTTTTTATTGAAGATAAATGTTTTTCGCAACTTATAACATAGAAACCTAGACGCATCGTTTAGTAAACGATCGAATCAGAAACACTTTTTTAAGTTATCTTTTCGTGTCCGTCCGTCCTTCCAGCTTGCTGGTTGTATGTCCATGTAAACCTTGTGCAAAAAGTTAAGGTAACAGTGTTTAGATAATTTGATAAAAATGGGTAAATATTTTAAATTGTCATAAGAACGAAACCTATGTAAATTGTAAGAATCGGTCTATAATATCACACAGTTCCCATGCAAACTTCAAACTTTAATCTCTTTAAGACAAAATATCTAATAAATTTGGTGTAAATAGATAAGATATAACTCTTATATGAATCTTGACCTCATAACATAGCTTTTAATGCAAATATTAATTTGTTGAATATTTTGCTTTTAATCAAGCCATATTTTGTATTTTAGGCATATTTTTTAAAAACAAATTTAGTGCATTTTTTCAAATTATTAACATGTAAAACTTGGTTGCTTTACTTGCTGTGTTTTTGTCAAATTGTACTGAGACAATTAAACGAATGAAATTTAGGTATAATTTTGTTTTTGGAGTTAAATTTTTAAGGCAAAAGCGTGGGGTAATTAACCGGGTTATACTGTACATTTTTTTAATCTGGCAACAGTTTAAACAAATTTCTAAGCTTGACAATTGAATCAATTTTATGCCTTCCTGAATTTATTTTTTTTAAATTTTATGTTCCGAAACTTTTTTGTTTTGCTAATACATATTTATGTTTTCTTTTTAAGTAATTAAATCATTATTTATGTATTTATTAAAATACGCTAGTTTTTTTTATTTTTCAGAAATAATTAAATAGATTTTTTTAAAAAAATTTACAAAATTATATAAAAATTGATAATTAATTAGGCTTACGATACATATGAACCATCAAACAACTTAATAGGCCAGATTTAAGGGTTTACAAGAAAATGTTTTACTAATAAAAAACACTTAAATGATTATTTATTATTATAATACTTAATAAATTTATTTAAATTTAAAACAAAAGTAATAAAACTTTTAAAACATTTCAAAACTGCCGTTTTTAAGAAGCAATCCCTTCATCAATTAAATACTTTGTACATATTTTAAAAATATTTACAAAAACGTTTTCCGTATCTTGATGTAAATATTTAACAAAATCTTGTCGACATTTTTATTGCAGTATTTATAAGAAAAATTACTCATTATCTTGTGTTAAATTGTTTTGATTTTTCGGTTTTCAACATTTTTTATTTATTTTGTCACATTTTACTTTTATTTAGCTATTTCTGTAATAAAGTAATATGATTTTTTTATTAATTATATTAATTAATTTATTATCAAACAATATTTCCAACAACTAATAATAATCGTGACATTTTGTGGCATTGAATTTTTTGTAATATTCTAAATAATTAAAACAAATAAAAAATCTATTGTTTGAAATAAATCTTAATCTTACTTAACCCAAGTGCTTTTTAACACAATTCTTTTTGAACACGTCATTTTTAGAATTTTTATTTGAATAAAATTTGTTTTAAAGATATTAGAAGGAGTCCCTTATAAGGGACATTATGCAATATCATCACAAGAAATGTGAAATTTTTTAAAACATTATTTTGGGTGAAGGCCCTTGTTGCACATAAAATAAGACTTGTTACCGCATTTTTTATCCGTTTTAGAGTAGTATATTATGTGATTTCTACCGTCATATCGATTGACAGCACTGAAAATCGATAGTCTGTAACCTCTTAAAGAGGGCACACCGTACGTTTCTAGGTAAGAAGTGGATAAATATCTACGGAATTGCAACAATTGCTCAAACTTGTTCAAGATCATTTGGATGCAGCTTTCTCATTAGTAGCCAACCATGTACAACGGAAGCATCCTACAGATTTGCGAAAATTGGTCAGCACCACTTACGTTGTCTTATACGTGACCGATAAACAGCAATTAACTGGTCCATTTTGTCTACACCATCCATGCTTTGATTGTAATGTTGAAATACTTTTGGTTGGGTATCTGCAAGGCCCCTTCTCCTCTTGCATAACGCTTTCCCGTTCCAATTTTATTTTTGTCAAAATTTGTTCCTAAGGTGACTACGTTATTGTCTTTCCTTCGTACGATGAGTATATTGCCATTATCAGAAAAACGATAGTCCGTAGATCCTCTTTAATCCTTTTTCATATCCGTAACGGGACGGAGTGGGCCTTATTCGGTTCGACTATCGCTTATTGCACCAAATGAGCATATTCCAGAAGCTGACAAATGCCGAAGAAGCCTTTATGTAAGAAAAGTTAAAATTTTCAATTGAAAAAAATGTACGAAAAAAATTCATTAATCATTTCCATCCAAAGGAGATATTGAAAATATGTCGGTATTTTGCAAGTTGTCGTCTATATATTCTAACTGCTTAAAAGGGACATCAATAAAAAACGCCAATTGCTAATATTTTTAAAATCATTTATACCTATTTTAAAATTTTAACAATTCAGTTACTTAATCTCATTTTAATAAACACACATTAAAAAAAATATAAATAAAGCAACAAACTGTAAATTTTTTTTCATACTTACATACATACGTGAAGTGTGGTGCGAATTTTTTTATTCCCGTTATACATTTTTTGCACAACATTACGCACTCAATTGAATAAAAACACTTGTTGTTTTGACGAAGACATACCGTCAGCTCAGAATTGGTTTGACCTACCGACAATTTTTAAAAAAATGGAGTTAGGTATGGGGTATATATATTTCGAATACCCCCTTTTTGAATCCAAAATCTGTTTTACGAAATTTTTTGTGGTTTCTGAGATATAAAGCATTCATTCAGGACATTGCATGTTGAATTTTATGTTTTGAAGTCAAATACTAACGATAATTAAAGTTGTAGAACCAAAAAGCTGAAGAAAGATATTAAATTTCCCGTATTTCCCATATTGGTACTATTTTTTCCCCCCATTACAGTATCAAAAATTGCAAAAAGCAAAATGTGTTGTAAAAAAGTACCAAAAATAGTTACGATTTTCACCCCTTAAACGTTCGAATTTTGAAAAAGTACCAAACTTGTATTCGTATTTTTTTGATAAGTTTCAAATGTGGTATAAACTTTATTTCTAGGTTTTTTGGATCAAAAGATAGATGGGCTGACAAAAACGTACCAAAATTCAGGATTTACCCGTTTTCACCCTAAAAGAGCCGAATTTCAAAAAAGTACCACACACCTGTCCACATATTTTTCAAAAGAACAACGATATGTATAACAGTTTTTTTGTATCTCTTTTAGTTTTGGAGATACAAAGTTTCCGAATTTACCCGTTTTTACCCCCTAAACATTCGAATTTTTAAAAATCCCGTCTTAGTGGATCGATTTGGGGAGAGATCCACCTCCTGTCCAAATTTCCAGCCTTTAGCTTCAGGCGTTAAGGCTGTACGAAGATGAATGAGTCGGTCACTCACGCAAAAGGTATACGTATGCAGCACAAAAAGCCACTTTTTAAATTTTTTTTTAGAAAAGTGGCGTATGCGGCACATAACAATATTTTTCATTTTCAAAAAAATACTTTTAAATTCTAACTTTATTCATGAAAGTGCGCAAAAATCAAAACATATACCGGAAGCAGTGGTAAAAATATAAAAAAACTCTATCGGGCACATTTTGAGATATCTTCATGAAAATCTTCTTTGTCGTTTTTCTCCACTCCGACTTTTTGGCATATGCGCCAAACCAATTCTGAGCTGACGATACAAGAGAATGAGATGCTAAATGAAAGTTTAATTTTTAGTTCTTCGTGTTGCTGTAAAGTGGAAAAAAAGAGCGTCCCTTAAAAGGGACTGTGTCACAAATTTCCAAAAAAGTCGTGACCAAAAATGAAACTGACACCTAATTATGTAAAATTGTCCCCTGAATCCGAATATGAAGTCAGAATTGTCAAAAGTAGAACAGTTTTTGAGATTTTCCAAAATAACCATTATTTGTGTTTTTAAAAAAGATGATGTGACTTAAATGCAAATATCTTCAAAAATTTTAAAGGTTAATAAGGTTTGTTAGGTATTACAAATCTATAAGATTGGAAAAAAGTTGTCGTGCTATTATTTAATTAACGCAGTTTCTAAACAAATATCAAAATAATTTTAGCAATAAGAGTCATTTCATGATCTGAAATGGCAAAATAACAATGAAAAATGGTTTAACCCTACAGATAATATTGGACTACGTGGTCCATTGTGGCTTAAATGGACTTCTTACAACATGGTCCAATGAACTGTAGAATGGACCATGTTATAAGAAATTAACATGCAGTGCTGCCAACAACTGCAGTATTACAAATTGGTAGCCCTGATGGTGTCCATTATTAATTGTTTATTTAAAAGTGAAAGATTGTGAAATTTATGGAAAAAAGGTAAAAAAAAATTAAAATACAGTACACACAACAAAAGGCGATTAGTAAAAAATGAAAAAGAAAAATGCTTAAACTACCCCTTAAGTGTACTCCATACTGTAGTAACATGGAGTACTTTTAAAACTAGCCCACTTAGTACTCCATGGAGTAGTTTAGGGACTACTTCGGTGGGTGATATGGTCCCCTCCTAGGACATCGTAATGTTAAATGGACCACCTTTTAACCATATATTTGAGTAGTTTTGGAGTACACCTACTCCTTTATGGACTACTCTTTACATGCATGTATGGACTAGTCTCGTTATCTGCATGGTATCTATCGAATAAACCGCTAAATTGACAACATTGATAATGAGAAAAAAAAAGCAGTTAAAATTTGTTACTTTATTAGAAAAGATCTTTAAACTTTTACAAAATCGTAATTTTCTTTCAAACTTATTTTAATTTATTAACCCTTTCGAAATTATTCATTCAAACAAACCACAATAAATTCTCATGTGTTAATCTAAAATTATAAACCACCTTATCATATTTCCAAATACTAAAAACAAAAAATCACACATAATTATTCTATCTGAATGTAAATTAAGTAGTTCATGACATAATTTACTTAAAATAGTTTATAACAAATGGTCATAATAGTTTTGACTCAATTGAAAACTATTTCATTTCATTGGTGGTTTAATAAAATTTTCGACAACGTAATAAATCACGTTCATTAATTTTTTTTTTTTTTTTGCTATTTTTGTCTTGTCAAACAATTTATAATTTTTTTTTTTTTGTTAAATTGATAAAGTACTCTGGCTAAATTTTTGATTGCGACATTTCGACAGTCATGTTTTTTTTTAATATGACAATTCTTTTGTTTTATGACTGAGTATATTAAGTACCCGTTTACATTGAGCGATTTTGTAACTAAAACTTTTGTCGTTTCTTCTTTCAAATAGCATTTGCGTTTACACTGGGCAATTTTTAATGTATGATGCATGTATGTGTACATAAATATGAGATTTGCGATCGAATTTAAATAAATTTGTGGCCAAATAAGAGAACAATGAGGAAACAATACGATTGAGTAGAGTAGAGAAGAGTATGTAGGCGTTAAAGTATAAAAAACCTACCTTACCTTAAAGTAAATTAGAATTGAAATGTAGTTTAACGTAAAAGTACCTTTGATATTAAATGCAAACAAAAATTGTCATAAACTAAAAAATGTAGTAAAGAAACAACTCGAAGGTTTAATTATTTAAAAAATAGTTAAATATTTGTTTCAGGTACATTCCAGCGACAAAAAATCGCTCATTGTAAACAGGTCTGTTTTTTTTTTCATAAAGTCTGAGTTGATTGGTGAGTGGGGAAAAAGAATAGCATGCTCATTTTCCCTCTCACCAATAAACTGAAAGAAAACTTTCTTAGTGTGAACTAGGGAATGGTAAATCGGTTTCGATTCTAATCGAAAATCGATTTTGTTATATAAAAAATCGATTTTTTGCAATCGAATTTACGTATGCGATTTTATACTGAAATCGATTATTGGGCTTTTAAAATCGATTTTTTTATTTTTATCAAAATTTTGCCAATTTTTAATTTTATTCTTAACTAAATCAATAAATGATGGGCATGCACTATAAAACTTATTTTTTTTTTTGCGTCTGTAGGTATTCTTATGCAGTTTCCCAATTCTAAAGTTGAAGTTTTACGTATAAATCTATTAGAAGTATACCAACTTCCAACTTTAATATAAGGGCACTTGTTATTCAGAAATTTAAGTCATTAATGGACAGTGAACAAAACAGTCCTAAACATATCGTACCGAACCAAACACTGAAAGTCAGCTTCGTGAAAATCAACATATTATAGAAACACAACAGGTGACAACATTTCATTCCTGTGGAAATACGCTAATATTTAAACTAACCAGTTTAGTTTTAAGCAGAGTGAAAAAACAAATTATTTATTATATTATGTTATTTATCCTATCAAATACGAAATATCTCTGCATCTTTCTGAAATCAATGACATGCAAACGTTTGTTTTCTAAAACTATCTTAATAGTAACTTAGCAAAGAAACAGTCGCCACCGATCAGGAACTATTGTCATAATCCTTTGAAATACTATCCATATAATCAGGCTTGTCACAGAAATTAATTCCGATCAAAAGTGATTTCGTTTTATATCAAGCAAGATACGAAATCACTTCCACTTTCGATCGGAATTAATTTATGTGGCAGGCCTGATTGACTACACAAGAATACAATTTTAATATGTGAAATGTACATGCACTTGTTCCTCTGAAGGCCATCTCAAAATTTACACATTTTCACTTCTTACAGAATTATAAAAAGTAGTCATATCTACCCACTGTAAAAATCTAATTTTAATTTCTCTAGTAGTAGTAGTAGTTTGCCTTTGTGATATAATTTATAAGTTTGCAAATTAATCTTAAACGATTTTGAAATCGATTTTAAAATCGATTTTGAGGTTCGAATAATCGATTTCAAAAACCGAAATAAAAAAAGTCGACCGAAAAATCGATTTTGGAGTCCATTTACCATTCCCTAGTGTGAACCCAGACTTACAATACATTGCACTCGCGATAATATGAACTAATTAAAACATATTTGCGAATGACATCTAATTTCCCTTCAAAAACGTTTTTTCCAAAAAAACAAAATTTTTTAATGTTAAAGTTTTTTATTTATTGTTTATTGGATTTAAAAAAGAAAAACAAACTTAAAGCTATGCGAAAGAGTCTGTGATTTGCTTCCATTCAATCAGTTTAAAAACGCCCCGCTCTCTTTTAAATCTCCAGAAATTTTTCGTGCCCGCTTACAGTGATCTTTTTGTATCTTATTTTTAAAAACCATTGGTGCATGCATTTTCTATTTGTTGGGTATTCGGAAGACCGCTCATTTTTCTGTTTCCAAGTCAAATAAACGTATTTTAACATTAAAAAAAAAATTTATTCGCTAAATTAGTAATACATTTTCCTTAATGTTCTAAATTTTCTCAATTTTCTAAAATTTCTGATTTTTTCTTAAATTTTTTTTATTCTGTTTGAAATTTATATTTAAGAACTTTCTCACGTTAAAATTATATTAAAAAAGGAATATAGAATTCCATGTTAATGTGAGAACTAACTAAAAAAGTGTATATAAAATATTTTGATTAACAACAAAAGCGATAGCTGGGGAAATCCGCAAAAGTTTTTTTTGATTTTAACACTGTGTAGGTACAGGTAGATAAAAACCGTTAAAGATACAACTATAAGTTGTTCATATTTTAAAGCTTTTGCACAAGTTCATATTTTAGAGTAGTCAATGAAAGAAAAGAAGTGTTCATATTTTGGGGTGTTCATATTATCGCGAGTGCACTGTATTTACATACCTGTGTAAAGTTTACACTGTAAACCAAGTGTTTGGTTGTTTTCTGATTTGTTTTTTTTTCAAGATATTTTTGATTCATTTAAGTTACAGAGAAACCTCATGGCTTGACTTTTATTTTAATTTTTAAGAAATTGCACTGCTTGATTGTCACGTCATTTTGTAGTTAAGTAAAGTAAAAATTGAGAATTATGGCGCCATAGTGAAAAAACTGTCATTGATGGTTAGGAAATAACAAAAAAAATAATGATGACTAATGTCAAATACAACTTAAAAAATAAACAAAGGTGTTAATCTTATAAAAGATATTTTCCATTGAAGTGCAAATAATTTAAAAATAATTTTGCAAAGTTTGTAAATATTTGCGAATTTAATGTTGGCAAGACAGAATCACAGATCTAAAAAGTCATTAACTAATTAACATAAAAAATATGTTCCCACATTTGTCAGATTTTGTCAGAACTTTTAAAATTAAAAATTATAGAGTTTAAAACTAAAAATTTCATGCAAATTTTAAAATTAATTTGAAAACTGAATTTTTTTTACATAAAACTACCTTTTCACCTCTAACCTTAACACTTGGCAAATTTTCTTTAACACTTTGTATATTGAAAAAATATCTTTTAAATGTTAATGTGAATTTTATTTAAATACGCGCAAATAAAAATTGAATACATTTTTACAAAACTAAAACTTGTATTCCAAATTACGTTTGTTGAATGTTTGTTTGGCCCCAAACCGTTTAAACATTTTGTTGCATTTGATCGATAGTACACTAACTGACACTCAACACCATTTGTAGCATATGCAACTAAAACATTAAACATAACTACTGTTACCTACTGGCCTACAGAAGAAAAAACCAACAACTAAAATAGCAGCATAAATGCCAAAAATATGTTGTTCATTTTTTTTTTTATTTTGCCTCGAACCGACCAACAGACAGACTGACAGACAGACAGACCTACAGACACTTAACACCCAACTACTCATGCCACAAAACTAGTACCACAAAATAATTTGACAACTGTTTGCAAAAACAGAAATCAAACAGAAATAATGAATGAATATTGTAAAAATAAAGAAAAAACACTCGAAAACTATTGCGTGGGTTGTCAATTGGTATGATTGAAATAAAAATATAAAAAAATAACTTGCAGCCAAATTGTAATTTTAGTTAACAAAGGGTGATTTTTTAATCGTCTGAATTATGAAAATTGAAAAAAAAACACAGAAAATTTGCAAAAGTGAATGAAATATTTGTTAAGGGCGATAACTGAATGCCTGCATTTTAAAGATTATTTCATGTAACAGTAAGTCTGGGATCACACTATGAAAGTGAGGGGAAGAGAACATGCTGTTCCTTTTCCCCCTCTCACCAATAAACTCAGACTTTCTGAAAGAAAACTTTCATAGTGTGAACCGAGACTAAATAAAAACCGGTATCTAACCAATACTAGCTGTAATGTTGTCTTCTATGGCTAACTTCACGCATTCCCACAAAAATTAGTCCAGTGAAATTAAATTGCATGATCTTGGCAGCCAACGGTCTGTTCCAAAACGTGAGAATAGTTTCTCACCACACTCGCCTCTCAATAGGTTTAACGCACGGTACCTTGCTCCATTGACTGTAACTTTGCAATTGTTAATCGTTATTAAAGAAGTGTGGATTCATCCATGTGTTCTGAACAAAGTTTTTTCCGGAGAATAATTTTTTTACTGAGTGTTTTGCAGAATGATTCACCCATTTCGGAAAATTTTTCCGGAAAAACAAAGGACCATATGGTTTACAGATGTAAAAAATCATACAAAATGCCTGCACAACTAGCAAACCACTTATTTTAAATTGTTTTCTAAAAGTGTATTAAAGTTAATGGACGAAAAAATTAAAGTGATTTGTTTTAACTTTATTATATTGTTTTTATACAATTATTCTGCGAAAAAAAACAATAATTTCAACTTGTATGAACAAAAAAGTGGCAACTCAGTTGTTCTAAACAAAAATTAAAATTTAACCAATTGAAGAAAAAACTTGCCGAACAAAATAATTTCTCTCTCTGTCTCAGAAGGAAGACGTCAAACTCAATATAAAAAATGTTTTCCGGACAAAAATATTGTTAGAAACGCATGAGTGAATAGAGCTTAATACGGCATCAATATTCTCCTCCGAACGCACTCTTCGCATAGGATTAATAACTTTTAATAAAGTGGAACTGGTGCTTAATAGCCTGTTTGGTGGGTTGATTATGATGACCAGGGAAACCAGAAATATGCAATTGCATGTTTTTCCTTGTGCGACTTATGAAGGCAGAAACAATATATTTACCCGTTTTAGAGCTTTTTATGAATTTTGGCATCGATTTGTTAGTGCATATTTTTGCATATTTTACCGTTTGCAGCATTTTTTGGCATATTTTAGTTACAAGAGCTTTTTTGCAGCATTTTTTAGGTTTATAGCGCATATTTTGCCTTTTTAATGCATATTTTGATACATATTCAACTTTTTAGATGCCTACAATAGCTTTTGCAGCAAATAGAAAAAAAATTTTTTTCGAAACTCTGTTACTTCAATTTCGACATCTACATTTAATTTTTACTCTAAAATTGTAAGACAAAGCTGGTTGTCATTAAGGATAAATGTTATGCGATTTGTATCTAGACCAATCTTTTAGTATTCCGATCGACTCAGAATCACTTTTTAAAGTGATCTAAAGATGTCCATCCATCCGCCTGGCTGGTTATCTGTCCATGTTAGCCTTGTGCGCAGAGTACACGTTCCAATTTTGTAGATAATTTGATCAAATATGGACGAAGTCTATGCAAAGGATCAGAATCGGTCTATAATTTCACATCCAAATTAGACTTTTTATGTCCGCAAGCTATCTAGTTACGATGGTATTTAAAAATATTTTAATTCAAATTAAATTATTTTTAAATCGGTTCATATTTGCTCAAAGCTCCCATCCTTAACTAGCCTTAAATTCCTTTTAAATGTTAACATTTGCTAACAATTTAGCGACCGTTCCTAAAATCCCTTTAAACATCTCTTATATGAATTTTATAATTTTTTAGGTTTTTTTTTTAGATTTTGTTATTAAATTGTTGAATATTGTTTGTGTCTTTAAATGAGCAATTTTTAATTATTAGGGCAAAGTTTTAACATTTTTCAGGGCATATTTTCCAGTTTTTATTGCATATTTAATGCGCATAAAACGTGTTTTTTAGAGCATATTTCTGGTTTCCCTGATGATGACAATAAAATGGACGTAATTTACGAAGAACATTTCTCACACAGCACGTGTTTAATATAATAAAATCAGCTGTTTGGTCCCGGCACTGTTCGGTATTTTCTAAATAAAAATAAAAACTAAGTACTTATGAAATTTTTGTCAGAAAACTTATTTTTGTTTAATAAATATATTTTGTGAATTTTAGCCAAATCTATCACGACAATGGCGCCACCTATCGGGACAAAACTTAAGATAAACCTGGCCCCCGACTAAAATAATTTATTGTCCAAGTTTGGTGTCAATCGGTCCAGCGGCTCTTGGGCCTAAATTAACCACACAAACATAAGATACAAGTTTGGAACATGTTTGCGTGAAAATATAAAAACTTTAAATATTCACACAGACATCTAGTGGTTGTCGTCCAACTGCTTGTGTGGTTTATTTGGCCTTTTAGTCTTTTCCTGGTGAAATGGCAAAGCTTACTGAGCATATTTGGCATTGTTACATATTACGAATAATTTTTTTACACTGAAAAAATTAACACTACAGTATCGAATAGCAAAAAATCACCCTTTATTAATGTTCAAGAAACAATATTGCCGGTTTATTAGTTTTGTAGTTCCTTTAGTTTATTAATATTAAGCCTTATTCCGGTTGTCGTTGTCGTAATCGCTTAAGTCGTTTTTTGTAAGAGATTAAAGAACACTGGTTGTGTGTTACTTTAATCTCTTACAAAAAACGACTTGAGCGATTACGACAACGACAACCGGAATAAGGCTGATTAAAATTAGTCGGGCATCGAAAACGCTTTACTTCTCTTAATCAAATTTAAGTTTAGCGGGTAACTTTTTTCAAATTAGCAATAAAAGTATACCTAAAAAATGGGGCATATTCGAATCTTCTCCGACAACTAAATTTTATTTAAACCGTTCACTGAATGTAGAATTTCGGCATCCACAAGTGCTTCTAAAGCAAATTTAAAATCGACAGTACCTTCAATATATTTTAATTTCAGTTAAGATAAAATATTTCCCATCTTCCGACATCTATGCAAGCCAATTAACATTTTATATTTGACAGCTCTTCTCAAATGAGTATATCTGGCTTAATTGGCTAAGTAAATTGGTGTTATGCTCTGCGATGAATACTGTCAATTTAAGTAAATTCAGTCGTGTATTAAAACTCTATTGAAATTATGTTGCAAAACAATGGAGAGAGGCTCAGCGAGGATTATTGTCAACGCTATTGTACAGTGAATCTTGCACAGCGAAAGCTTGGAGAGCAATTGGGCACTTCATTTTGAAATGAAGTTCAAATTTGTGTTAAAAATACATTTAAGTTCAGAACAATGTACTTTCTTTCGTATTAAAGCCATCATACGCTCCCAATTTGATGATGATCTCACAAAGCTTCCTGTGAAAATACTATCTTGTGAGAATATTTTCGCAAGTATTCCAAGTTTTAGACTTCCAAAGTTCAAGTTTTTGTCCATAGCTATTTAATAATCAATACTATTCAAAGCTGAAACCAAATGAAGATTTGATGAAATTAGATATCGCTACGTCTAGACTTAAACTGAACAAAAGTCCAAGTTTTTGTACGTGGTTTATAAACAAATTAGTACTTCTCCCATCAGGAATCATTTTTTACCAAAGAGATTTTGAATTTTGAGCAAATGTTTGGCATTGTTAAACAACATACAAATTAGTTTTGGACTGCTAGACATCCAGACGACTGTGATTTTGATTTAGGTGAATACCTGTCTTGCGACTTAACTTCACGGTGGAACTCAACCACATAGTATGATATATACATATGAGCGGAAGGTTATTTGCACATACAGGTAGCAGTTTGAGTGTAGAATTCACCAAAACTTAAACACCCTTGTTTAGGAGCCGGAGCCATCTTACCTCCACTGCTATTCATAATCCCAGCATATTTTGCTGAATAGCAACAGCACCTAGGGATTCCTCCACGAACCGAACTTTACCGCAGGGTAAATATCAGTTCTCCAACAGGACGGCACCCTGACTTTGGGTTTAAAATTCAACCACTACGTGGTTCCCGATAGTATATCTTTAAAGAAAATCAATGCTTCCGGAAAGACAATCCTTAGAGACAAAAGGAATTTATTGCAAGAAGCATACTTGCGAAGATCTCACCAATAGCCACACCGATGCCGTGTCACCGGGGGCTACTGACATCCGTTGTGACTCCGTTAAGCACTGGGGTACAACTTCGAACCCAATGATCTCTATTGGACCCCTTTTAAACGTTTGGTGCATTTCAGGTTGCATTCACCTGTTTTAAAAATGTACGAGATTCTGAAGACAGCCAGTACATTACAGCGCTTGGGTAAAAAATAGTCAAGACAGAATTCAATTACCCCAGAGGATGTAACACCAACAAGAAGAAATCCTCAAGCTGCTCTAACTACGCCCCCCTAAAGCCATCAATACAAACGTTAATTTGATATAAAATATATTTCTTTTTTTTTTGCTAACATTCCCACCAAATTGAAGCCAAAGTTATCGGTCAATTTAAACCTTTGTAAGGGAAGCGGAAAACTCCCAGAATCCGCTGCAGAGTATTTGCTTTTACCAGTAATTAATCGTAAGTTTTTTTGTTTGTACTTCACCAGTAATCCGTCTGCGTTTGAAAAGGTACTCCATTATGTCAAATCGAGTTATATTTGGTTCTCCAGGAAAACAGGTTGAAAAATTAAGGTTTAAAACCAATACAAAATTTGTAAGCCAAAAACCGTAACTCGTTGCAGTTATAGGACTCCAAGCCATTTGTCAATGCGAATGAAATTCCAAACGCACAAAAGACGGACAACCAAGGCGTCCTTGCAGCGCTAGCTGCTTTATTTCCCGCCCAGAGCAGTTTTACGAAATGGTGAATGTACCTGACATAAATTTTCATTACAGCTTAAATGAAAATGTCAACCTTCTTAAAATTCAGAATGAACAAATGTTGTAGGCAAATAGTCTGGCAACTTTAGAAAACACGTTTCTTTAATTTTAATGAATTAAACAATTATTAAAAAAAAAAAAAAAAATTACAAATGCAATAATACTCACAATGTTGTAAGTTATTTTTTTTTTTTTTTTTGTAAGAACAACTTTTTTTTGGTAGTTGTTACATTTTGAATGTCTTACTCTCATGTTACCTTTTATGGCAGATTTTTATATGTTTAGGCGTTAAAAAACGCCCATTTAATAAAAAGAAAAATTATATTACTTTTCAATTAAAATTGATTTCTAATAATTTATTTAGTTAAAGGTTGATGTATTTAAAGTGGAAATGAAATGCGTAAAGATTTTGCACTTTTATTATTTAGAAGTGTCTCATTTTTATGAAATAAAACCCGAAACAGCAACAAGTGGGTTTTCTTTTAAATGTTTGACTGTAGTATTTGTCAAATTTGTTAAAGAAAACAAAAAAAAACTTCGCAGACACGAAAAAAATTTTTTAACTGCCCCCATCCAAATATTGTATTAAGCGGAAGTGTGCTTTTGTTGTTGTTGTAGTTTTTTGTCTTATTGATTTATGCGATAAATTTAACACTTTTATTTGTTTATGTGCTTGTTATTGTTTTTTTTTTTTTTTTTGTGGAAAAGAGTGAAGACTTTTTTAAATCTGTAAAAAAAAACTTCGACCTACCTCACACACGCAGTATTGAATTGCTGTTGTTGTTTTTGTTTTCGCCTGTTTTTGATGACAGTTTCCGGTGTGTCTTATTGTTGACACACATTAAATAGTGGTTTATGGCTGTGATTTGTTTTATTTTTACCTCTCCCTCTTTCTTGCTTGACATTCATTTGGTTTGACAAACGTTTTTAGTTATGAATGTTTTTATTGTGTTACAATTTTAATTTGTTGTTACTGTTAAAGTTTTAGTTTTCGATTAAGGCCTACATAAATCTTTTAATACAAATATGGCAATGATGAAACATCCATGAGAGTCAATTGTGAAGTTGTTTTCTTCATTCAATTTATACATATTTGGTAACAAAGATTGCAACTTGTTGTTGAACTAATTGTTTGAAGCATCTCTCTTTTCTTAAAGAAGTTGGTAATTTGGTTTTTTTCAATTTGAAGAAAAGTAGGTCAATGTCAATTTTTTGTGAATAGTATCGAGTGCAGATTTTTTTTTTTTTTTTTGTAATATGAAATGATAGCAATCTTTTTTTTTAGTATTACTGCAACTTTTATAAGAATTGTACTTCTCAGTTGTTATTGATAAAATCTTTTTCGTATTAAAGCCAAATATAGTGGCAAATGTAATGTAGTGTGGACACTTCGTTGACAATGTCACCAATATAGCCGACAAAACTGGTGACTTGGAGTCACCTGCACCCAGGTTTCCTTCAGGGAATTTACTATGTGTGGAACTGAAGTGTAAATATTATATAAATACATACTTATATTATTGTGTGAAACACAATCATTTTATGCCAGAATTAAATTCACCATATCGACACAAAAAACAAAGTAAAATATAACTTTTAACTTCTGCTGACTTGTTTAAGCCATAGGTTTATTACTATCTGAGTTCAGGGTACCCCTAACAGGTTAATACATTATCCCATCTCATATGTCAAAATTTCAAAAAAGAGTGAATCTGAACTGTAAAACGGCTTTTTAGCTGTGATCTCGCCTGTACAATAAGCAAAAGTGCACAGTAGAAACATTTTTACACTACATGCCAATAAATCCTTTTTCTCCACATTTCAAAAAAACTGACAGCCAGCATAAGTCTCAATGATGCATAAAAGTCATTTAAGCCACTGACAAATAAAACTTCTTAAATAATAATTAAAAACTCTTTACGCAAATAAATTTTTAAATCAAGTTCCATAATACAAACAGTTTGCATACTGTCAATAATTTCAATAATGACGCGTGTACCACATAAATTGAACTTGTGACCTTCTACAAGTTCCTAGATGTTTATGTTGACAACAAATTCAAGTCTTAAGGCCTAACCATAATGTCCTTTAGTTGGATAAAGCAAATGTACGAATACATGTAAATCATATGAAGCAAACCATATTGAACTTACGGAAAGTTTTTGTTAAGTTTTATGAAACTGTCATTTGCTTAAGCAAAGTTCGAAACTGATAGTACATTCCGTACGGAATCAAATATTTTTTGATTTCGTTATTGTTTTTTAAAATACATTTGAGAGGTTATTTTTGACAGTAGGTTAAGCACGGCTATGCATATTAGGGTTGGGCCTTTATTTCTTGATAGGAGAATCTCATAAAAAGTACGCAATTTGAAGCTGCTTGGGAAAGTTCAACACACTTTAATTGTACACAAGACAATTTAGAAAAAGTAACGGAACAATCAAATCTATTACAACACAAGAATTTATAAGGCCATATTTCTGCGTAGCCAAAAATACAGCCAACTTGATTCACGTCGAAATAAGAAGGATTACAATTGCTAGCTTTTTAATTTGCTTTAATTTTTTGTTAGAACTAAATTTTAAGATATCGAGCCATAACCGCAAAAAAAGCAAAAAAAGCTTAAGCGACAAAAACAAAATTGTACAGGAGAAGGTTTTTTTTACATTTTATTTCATATAAATTTTGTATGAAATTTGTCGCTTGAGATAAAATTGTTTTTGCTATAAAATCGTAACGGTACCTTATGTGAATACGACATTTCAGGAGATGTATCATCAGTGTTGCCAATAAAGTCATTTATTAAAAAGAACGAAAATTTAATATTATGTCGCTTAAATTCAAATTACTTTATTAGCAAAAGTTTATTAAATTTTTACGAGCCTTAATTTCCTGACATTGTAGGTGAAGATCTAGTAATTTAATACAAGAACGGGAAACTTTAGATCAATGAATACGACCAGATATCATCCATTGACAACAGATTAAAGAAAAACATGAGTGAGAAATTTTGGTAAAAGATTGGTAGCCTGCCGGGCCAGTAGGGGAGCTCACTTGACCGACATAATTTTTCATTTTTAAACGGAACCTATTTATAAAAACTGTGATAAAAATGTTTTTAATATCTCAAAAAAAAATCTTTTATTTATTAAAATCAAAATTATTTCTCGATTTCGGACACCCTTTATACAGCACTTATTTCTGACTGACTGTTTTCAGTATAATTTGAAATAATATCGACGCCTCCATTCTATAACGTTCTAAGTGTACTTAGAACGTTTTTAATGTTCTTGAATTTTTGAATCCTACGTTCTCTAATTTAAATACTGTCAAAATTTGGTTAAGATGGGCCGATCCGTTCCAAAGTTATAGGCATAAATATATACATAAATATAGGCATAAATATACTTTGAGAGCTCGTAACTCAAAACTCACATTTTCGACTTAGAATGTTATAGAATGGAGGCGTCGATATATATTAATTATTATTATTTTAAATTAAAAATGTTTAAATGTCTCTTTCGAGTTCTAAATAATTAAAAGCTGCCATCAAAGCGTTAAGTTAACTGACTAATTGCCTTAACAAATGCATCATTTTGAAAATTAAAATATTGTTAAATACAATTTTTTTTTTTTGTTTTTTTTTTTTTTTTTTTTTGTGAAAAACTCTTAACAAGTCAAAGTTAAAGTACGTGATTAAATAAAAACAGTACTTAAACTAAATTAGTTTTTGTTGTTAACAAATATTGTTTTTATATTATTTTCGCAATATGAATGAAGTTTTTAACTGATACGTTTTAGAAAAATACCTGACGCTTTCATTGAAAACTCAAGTACCTAAAGTAATTATTTATGAGTTTATTCAACAAACTAACTATTAAATTTTTTTGTATTTTGCTAACAATTGAAACAAAAATGTTGCAGATAAGAATTGAAATTGGCTGGCGCTTTGAATGAAGGTAACATTAAATTATAATTTATCACACAATAAAATCATCACGTTTTCTTTTTTTTGTGCAAAGGCTTTGAATGAGTCCACAGTAAATAATTACTTAATATTTCTATTTTAAGCTGGCAAACGTAATTCGTGAAAAAAAAATTTAAAATGAACCGCAAACAAATGTTTGTTTGTGGTATTTGGAACAATATGTTGATTATATTATAAAAAACGAGCGATATAGAATGATAAATTCGGTTGGGCTGAATCTTTTATGCTTTTCACTAAAAAAAATAGACTGATATTTTTTTTCAAACGAACGAACTTAACTTTAGTCTCGGTTTACACGCTTCAACTTTTGATTTTTTAGGAGAGAAGAAAGATGTAGGAAGATGTACTCGTCCGCACGCTTTGTGATTTTTATATACGTTTTTGTTTCTTTTTCTCATTGATTCGTTGTGCATAAAATAGTTGTTGTTTTGCAGCAATAAATAACCGCAAAAAGTTGACACAGATTGCTGATCATGTTAGCACCTTTAAAAGGGAATGGAGCAGCAAAAGCTGAAGTTTATAAACCTAGTTAGTAAGTGGTTAAAGGGTTAACGCAATTACTTATTATAGACGAATCTAGCTTTATATCACAAACTTGAACCGAATTTCTGTTAGGAACAAAATTGTAGCGTAATTTCTAATCATATATGTACAACTAATTCAAGCTTACTTTCATAACAATAACGAAATTTCCTTTTTCAATCAGAGTGATGTATCGAAAAAGTTTTTTTAATCAAAATGAGAATTTCAGACTATGGGACACTATCCTGCAACACTATTCGTATTCTCTTTTTGATGTTTCTTCGAAAACTCGTATACGTTCAGAATTTACATTTTTTGTTGCAAGCCACAAATTTAAATATTCAATTTTAAAATTTTTACAAAACATATTAAAGTTGCTTGATTTTACATTAAAGGCCATTTCGGATAAAACTTTTGCTTCGCTTTGCGTTAGAGATTCGCTTTGACATCTAAGATAAAATATACATACTTATACGAAAGATGTCACATAAAGTACTTTTAACGCAGAGCGAAGCGAAAAATTAGGCAACTCTCATCTTTTTGCGTGCTTTGACAATCTACTAGTATAAATTTTTTTTGTTTATTTTTTTTAACACACAATGCGTGAGTGTTGTCAAAGTGTTTGTTGTGACATACATCTTTTGCGCTACGCTTTTCAGTCAAAGTTAGAAACGTCACGCAAAGCGATGAAGTTTTATCTGGCATGGCCTTAAGTGCACGGCGAGGCGAATTCATACAGGTGACCTTATCAGAGAGATGGAGAGAAAGAGAATACTAGCTGTCCCTTTTTTACAGGAATATACAGGTATGTTTTCTAAATGTCAAACTCCATACAAAATAATTGACAGACAGCATTACTTGCTCTTTGCTAAAAATTTTAAAAGCAGCGAACTTATGCTCTTGCGTTCACATTCCTGGAAACCTCCACTTTTATTATTTCTTTATTTTTACAGCAATTTATCTTAATACAGATAACACTACGAATGAAAATAACAATAAAAATTTAAATTAAGGACCAGCTACTTCATGAAACTTCAGACCCTTTAAGTTGACCTTTTTCTTCGAAGATTTGATTTACATCTTCTTTGAAACATTTAATGTCGAATCGATAACTGACGTCTGTTGTTCAATTAGTTTACTTAAATCATACTAATTATGAAAAATATTTTGCATATTTGCTTCCATCTGTGCCCGATCCTCTGCATCCATCATTCGAAAAATAATATGGTAATGAGATCCAATGAATTCAAATGGGGCTCTTTTACTTCGGGGATTGTTGATTATAAGCAGCGTTTCCTTGCATTCCTTGTCACCCAGTGGTTAAGATCCATCAACGATTTTTTCGAGAAATTTGTCCGACTTGCAAATGTTTATGAAAGTTTTTAAAAAATGATAAATTCTATGCGGTAAGAGTTGTATTTTTTGTTGAGTTATGTGTCTTTGCATTTTTTTTTCACCTGATAAAGGCTGTTACGACCATAATGAACGATTTAGATTGTGAGTCACACCTTAACGCCAAGTTTTTTACCCAACTTAGTTTGATATTCCTTTGTTTCATTATTTGACAAATTCAACGATTTAGAGGTATACAATTTAACAGAGCGTTAAGATTGTTAAAGCCTTTTACGAAAATGGGCGTTTAAATCAAAATGCATTTCGTGCACTTCGTGATTTTTTTGGTCAGCATAATCGGCACACTTTCGCCTTAGAGGATTCGTTAACACGAGTGATTGCTGAAAAGCCGATCCGCAAATAGTGACTGTTTCGTGCCGCCATTTTTTTAAAAATAAGGTCGGCCAAGCTGTTACCGTGAATGGTGTTTGCTATCGCGAGATGACAACGGATTTCTTGTAGCCAGAAATTAAAGATATGGACCTGCACGATATGTGTTTCCAATTGGATGGTGCCACTTGCCCCACAGCCAACGAAACAAAAGCTCTTTTGCGCGAGAAATTTAATGGCCGTGTTATCTCACGTCGTGGCGATGTTAATTGGCCGCCACGATCATGTGGTTTGACACCGTTGGCCTTCTTTCTTTGGGGATATTTTAAAGAAAAAGTAAACGTCAATAAGCCAAGAACAGTTAAAGAGCTAAAAAATTATTCGGCCCATTAGCGACATTTAATCTTAATTATGTCTAAGAGTCATTGAAAATTAGAGGTATGCCACTGAAGCCGTAGCGAGCATATGGCCGATATTTTGTTTCACACATAATTGCCATATTGTCCTTCAATCATAATAAAAAAAACATTAAGAAAATTCTCTGAAAACTTTTTGCTTTATTTATTACAATTAACATCGTGCATTTTGCTAATAAGATTTCTCTATGACGTACTAAAGTCCCATTTTTTTTTTTTTTTTTTTTTTTGATAAATACACTGAAATTTGTTGTTGAGGGAACTCTAGTTTTTATGCGCATTTCACTTTTTTCAAAGATCTTGGAAAAGCTAAAAATATTGTACAAATAAAACTGTAAAGCGAATAAGAATTATAAACACTATAGTTTAACCTGTAACAATATTAGAGCTTAAACATTCCCTTAAACTTTGCAGAGATTTGTCAGATTTTTGCGTGAATTAATCGTACGATTTGGGATGCACAATTGTTTTCTTTAGGAAAACTCAAGGACCTAGAATAAATATGTGGTGCTACACATATGTTTCATGGAATCTTAGATAAATATTTTCATGGCAAATTCAAAACCACTTGTGAACGTGGAACGTATGTTCAAGTTCATAAATAACTCGCCGTTTGGTCCCGGCGCACACTGGGGATTTCGCGGAAAAAAGTCAAATTGTCAACATCGTCTTCAAGCAATATGCAGTGATATGTTGCAATTTTAGACTAAATGGAACAATCAAATCAAACAGATTTACTCCGATCTGACTGCCAGTTTTTTTTTATATCCGTCTCAAACTCAGAACTTGTGTGTTTTACCGAACAAACTTAATTTAAACCTAAGAATTTAAATACGAATATTATTTTACTATGTGAGCTAACGTTTTTCTTTTTTTTTCTATTTAAAGTAGTCGGTATATTTCAGTATACTAAAATTGAAAAAAAAAATCTGCAGAGACTTAAGTTTTTTTTTTTTTTGTATTTTTATAGACATATAACAAAAATCCCATTTTTCTCCAAACATTTG
This sequence comes from Pollenia angustigena, assembly GCA_930367215.1. Lineage (NCBI taxonomy): Eukaryota > Metazoa > Arthropoda > Insecta > Diptera > Polleniidae > Pollenia > Pollenia angustigena. Next base: position 49,932,366 of record OV884058.1, read on the forward strand.
GACCTGGAATTTTTTCTTTACTTTTCCTCAGTTTGAAATCACACCGAATACATTGTCTTATATCTGTTTTAACATTATTAATCAATTTCAAGTGCCACCAGGTGCCACCTCTCAAGTTTTTGCATTACACAGTACAACATTTTTCAGCTGATTGATTCGGGACTCAATTCTGATAAGGCTCTTTTGTTTAACATAACTCGAGAACCACTAGTCGGATTTTGCTGAAAAAAATTTAGAAAAATCAAGAATTACAATTACTTTCATCTGTTTATATAACATTTTGCTACATAAGCAACAGTTTCGCAGTTATAAATAAATGTATGAAGAAAAAAAATATTTTTTGCCCGAAAAATTTAAATTTTTTATTTTTAATTCATAAAAAATCCAAAACAGTAAAAAAAAGTTTCAAGTTTTATTACTTTCACGTAAAGTCGCATAACCTATGAAAAAAATGAGACATAAATCATGAAAATCGATGAACGCGTTTCGCTTTTATTCACAATTAAGTGAAGGTATGCATTTCAAAAATTTGCTCGAGATATGCACAAAATTCTTTGCAAAAACATTTATGACTTTTTTTATGATTCTCAGAATTAAAAAAAAAAAAAAGCAATAAACAAAAGGTTAATTGATTTTTATGATTGCGGTAGCAAAGTAATAAGCGGTAATAAATGTGCGATGAAAATTGAAAGGAAAAAAGGTAAGTGCACTTTTTTAATTATTTGGGTTTTTTTCGTTGGCTACCTGCATGATTTTTTTACACAAATTGCACCCACATTTATGAGTGGTCATGTTTTAGAACGTTTCGAAAAATTTTAAACGCACACGAAACAGGTATATAGACTCCCTTAAAAGATGCGCGAATTCATAAGTACCTTTCAGTAAAATGTTGAAACTTACGTAGTATTTATAGGTGTTCACTGATCGATTTTTGTCATTCAACAAGTGCTGGCGAACGCGAAATTATTTAATTATAACTGAAACTAAGGACCAAGAGTTTTACGGCAATGGAAAGTTTTTCTATTTCTCATGGGGTTTTATGCTCGAAGCTTCTGGAATTTGACAAAGACAGAACAAAATTAAAACAGTTTTTGCAACAATTGCACGTTGGCTTAAACGATACTAGAGCATGTGAAATTTTGGATACAATATATAAACACTTTTACTATAACTTCAAACAAAGATGGCAGGATTCTAACCGTACGAAGTCGCGATTTGAAAAAAAGAATGTAAATTGGCTTGAAGGCACATTTACAATTAAGTTTACTGAGGCTGAATGTTCTACCAGTTCTGCACTTGGTCGGCCCCGCAAATCGTTTGAGGAGTGCTGTGATCGCGCCAAACGATACAAAAGGGATGAAGTACGTTCTATGTTTCCTCAAGAAGTAATTGATTTTTCTTCTAATATTTCAAAAACCAACCACAAAATTTGTACATTAAAAACTTTGGGGATGTTTACAAAGCTTGAACTTACAAAAGAAAAATACGAGTATCTAATGCATTGGTTACAAAATGAAGGATATAACATACTCGTACCATACAAACAACTCACGAAAGAAAAAACTAACAGTTATCCTCTAGAAATTTCTATCACTGAAAGTTCAGGCAGTGTACCTCTGCAAAATCTGTTGGATCATACTGCTAAAAGAGTCCTAGAGACCAAATCAGTAAAGGAAATAAATAATATTGAAAGCGGAAATCTAACAATGTACTATAAATGGGGATGTGATGGGGCATCTGGTCAAAGCGAATACCAACAGAGGTTTTCAGATGATCAAATTTCTGACTCTCATTTATATATGACATCAGTTGTACCACTAAAATTATCATTGAGTGATGACATAAATAAATTAGTATGGAACAACAATAAACCTTCTTCCACACAATATTGTAGAACACTACAGTTTGCGTACGTTAAAGAGACACCTCAAGTTATACGAGAAGAAAAGAGAAGAGTCGATGAGGAGATATCTCAACTAAAAGAATTTGAGTTAACAGTAAATAATCGTAACTTTAAAGTTAAACATGAATTATATTTTACAATGATTGACGGCAAGACAGCACAATCAGTAACAGAGACACCAGCAGCATCTTCTTGTTTTATTTGTGGAGCAACAACATCCAAGATGAATAAAATCGAAGAAGTTCAAGCTATGCCCGTAAATGAACAAGCACTGCAATTTGGTATGTCACCACTTCATGCGCGTATTAAGCTGATGGAGTGTCTTTTGCATGTAGCTTACAATCTTGAATTTAAACGTGGAAGAGTCGACTCAAATACTCGTCCGATAAGAGAAGCCCGAAAATGTTTGATAAAGCGTGAAATTAAAGAGAAAATTGGAATACAGGTTGATACTGTTAAACAAGGCTCTGGTACGACAAATTCAGGAAATACGTCACGAAGATTCTTTGCTAATCCTGCTTTAATTTCCGAAATCACGGGTCTAGATGAAGACATAATCAAGAGGTTTTCAACAATTCTCGAAGCTATAACCATTACCGAGGCACTAGATCCGAAAAAATTTGGTGATTTTTGTCTGGAGACGGCAAAAAAGTTTGTTGCACTGTACGAGTGGTGCAATATGCCACCAACACTCCACAAAATTCTGATTCATGGAAAATATATAATTGAAAAGTGTATTTTTCCTGTAGGCTTATTATCCGAAGAGGCTCAGGAAAGTCGTAACAAAGACTATAAAAAATATCGCCTTAGACACTCCAGAAAATGCAGTCGAATTGCCACGAACGAAGATATTATGCACCGAATGATGGTAACATCAGATCCCATGATCTCACACTTGACTCCTTCATTTAGCCAGAAAAAGCATAGTGATATAAGCGACGAAGTTAAGGCTCTTTTAGAATAATAAATTAAAAAGTAGATTTAAAATAAATAATAAATTAAAAATTAAAAAAATCATTTAAATTTTTTGTTAGTTAGGGCTTTTTACATTGTAGGTAACGATATACATTTGTCTAGCTTTCTTTATTTTGATTACTTTTGTATATAACTATATAAATAAAACTAAGTTTGTGATGAAATTAAAAATAGATTTAAAATAAATAATGAATTAAAAAAATCATTTAAATTTTTTTTGTTAGTTAGGGCTTTTTACATTGTAGGTAACGATATATATTTCTCTAACTTTCTTTATTTTGATTACTTTTGTGTATTACTATATAAATAAAACTAAATTTGTAATGAAATCATTATATTTTTTGAAAAATATACTTTTTTCCTCACCTCTATACAAAAATCCCCAGTGTGCGGCGCTGCTCGGGATTTTCTAAATAAAAATAAAAAATGAAATACTGGAGAATTTTGTTAAATAAAAAAAAAAATTTAATATCACGACAACAGCGTCACCTATCAGTGAAAGTAGAACTTTGCAACGCATGCACTCGTTTGAAAATCGGTTGAGTGGTTCTGGAGTTATAAAATCACGAACATAGGACAACTTATTTTTATACATGTAAATATAGATAAAGATTTGAAAAGTTTTTCAACACTTAATTTATGGTTTTTTTTTAATTGGCAATTTATAAATTTTGTAAATCTTACATATTTTGAAATTTTGTTTTAAATGTTAGTTAAACGAGTCACTTTTGCGCTCGCGTTCTAAAAACAGGCAATTAATCTTGAGTCTGTACACGGTCAAGCATTCCTCATCAAGCGCTATGGTAGTATTAGTGAAAATGTGTATGTGACGATTCTGGATGGAAAATAAAAAAATTTTGATATGACGGCGAATATTAGGTCCAGCATACGTAACGTGACCATTTTTTATTTTGCTCAAACCGGGACGCCGGTTTTTTATGTCAGTTAAGGTGTTATGATACTTGCTATTTTTTGTATTGGATTTTTTAGGATTGACTGAATGAAACAACAAATGCGAGAAAGAACAAGAAATACAATTTGATAAAATGTAAACAAAACAAATACTGCCCACGTTTTTTCCCCCCAAAAAACCGTCATAAAAGCTAAAAATCGCAAAAAAAAAAAAGTAAAAAACCGTTTCTTTCGATCAAAAACTAAAAAAATTGGCAACAGTGCCTAACAATTAATCTGGAAATGTCAATTTTAACTTGAGGGTTACACGATCAAGTTTTGCCTATCAATTTTTAATACACTCACACTTTTTTACCAATACACTCATACTTTTAAAAATTGATACGAACTTGCCTTTAAAATTCTCTTGCCAGTGAGTGTTTCAATTTACGTTCAAGAAAACAGCTGATTTCAAGGTTAGTGAGCAAATTTTTCGTTTCTCTTTATAAATTTTTTTTTTAATGACATCTTGAAAGTAAATTGCTTTCAACTTGCGTGCAGCCTACGTCACAGCTGCCAATTTTTGCATATTTTGACAAACAGTATATGTAAAAGACTATCAACAAAAGCTTGATCGTGTGGCTGCAATGTAAGTTAAAAAATTTTATATATTTTTTTGACAGTCTTAGATTATTTATCGATAACACATGTATATTTGTTTGGCTTTTCAAGATTTTTTATGATATAATCATACTCTTTACACTTAGTCAGTTTTCCTATGCAAATATATTTGTACAGTTCAATATAGAAAAAATACAAAAAATACCAAGTATCATAACAGCTTAAACATTTATAAAGCACACATACATTTTTAAATGATTAATTCTGTGGCATTTTAACAAAACATCTTAAGTTGAGATAAGACAGCCAAAAAAGTTTAAAAAAACTCGGTGAAAAAATCATTTTTATCAAATAATAAAATAACGCGAAATTAAAGAAATTAAAATAGTAAACAAAAATGTTTTTTTGACGGAAAATTCGTATTATTAACAACCTTTTGTTAACGTTTTAAATTTGACTTAAGATGTTTTGTCAAAAGGTCACAGAATTATTGTTATACTTGTCAGTGGAACCAATTTTTTTTTAATACTGCTGGACATGATTTTAAATAAGAATAAAGTTCTTGGCACGTTTTTGTAATATTCACCTCAATTATATATTGATTCCTATGGTTCCAAGTTGGAACAAAGGGCCGTACCTCAACTATCAACATCGCCATAAGAACCGGAACCTGTAACTGGGGTTTTTCAGACGTCCACAATTTGTTCATTAAAGAAAATACCCTTTCTACTGGGGCAGTCTTCAAAAAAGTTCAAATATTGGGGACATTTTTCAATGATCAAAGAGTATTTTTTTAACGGCTGTTATATTTTTATAACCCTTTCAACAAAAAAAAAAAAAAAAAATTTTATATTTTTACAATAACACATTCGTACTCTACAGGTAGCCCATTCACCGCCTCATATGGGTAATTCCAAAGTGTTGAACGTGACAGTCGTACGCATCAAAAATGCAATAACATTTTAAACAACAAATATTTTTACGTTCTCTTAACCCTTAAATTAAAGCAATAAGAAAGCACTGTTATCTATGCTAAGGTTTATGGAGGGCGCGATTCTAGGTCAAAGATAATGGCAAAAGAAGTAGCGGTTCGAACGTGAAGAAAATAGAAGTGGTTTTTGTGGCCATGTATAAAAAGGCGTAATTCAGCGAGACCTGTCACATTTTTGAGTCAAACTACTTTCAGAATTTTACGTAGAATGTAACATTTAAATATCTTTGGTTTGATTCCAAAATCTTCTGTAATTTTTATTTTTTAAGCCAAAATCTGGGTCGATACGTGACATTTCGAACGTGAAATTTTTTCCATAATAATTTTACTGAATAATGATTAAAACAAAATAAAAATTTACCTTTAATCTGAATAACATATTTCTCTTCGAACTCTTTCTTAGATTAGAGACCATGTATGAACATTTTTTTGGAATAATTTTTATCAAATATCACCTCTTTTCAGAAAGATAATATTAAAGAAAACATACAATAAAACATTGTCAAAATTAAGAAATTACGTTTGTACAACTTTGCAGTCTGACTGTTCATCTAAGTGAACAAATTTATGGGTAAATTTATAAAATTAGTAAAATCTAAATATTTCTCTATAACAATATCGTAAAATAATCAGCTTTTAATAACTTTTAAATTTTCGGTCACGGTGGACCTTTTGACGGAAATGCCCATATTCGAGCGCCTTGTTTCAGCTATTTTTGAGTAATAATTTTTAAAATTGTTTTGCTTACTGCTCTACTTACAAACTTTGACAAGCCGACCACCGAAAACCCCATATGTTGACTTGAACCCACCTTATAGTGAATTTGCTTTGATGTAGACGTTATTTTTGCGAGTCTATAAGATTGTTGTCATTATAAATGCCAAATCGTACCATGACACAAATTTACTGCCATTTTCGCACTTGTATTTTTATTTATTAAAAAAGTCAAACTATTGCTCCACTAACAGAATTTAAAAAAAATTAATACGCTTGGAAATCGGGACAATTTCGCGTCCCGTAGCTCTCTTCGGGGACACCGGGACGGAGATCCGTAAAACAGGACTATCCCGGTAAAACCGGGGCGTATGGTCACGTTAAGCATACGTGCACGACTGAATTCGACTGCAAGACAAGAATTACCTGTAATACCAATTTAGTGCATTGATATTAACATGGGGTCTTCACCTGACAATTTTTTGTCATAGCAAACGTCAAAGTCTATATAAAAAACTCTAAAATTTTTGTCAGGGTTTTTTTTTATATGAAGTTCGACGTTTGTTATGACAAGAAATTATCAGGTGCAGACTCCGTGTAACATTACATTTGTTTAAAAAATGGCATTACTGTTTTTCCATAATGTTCAAACGAGCCCAATTGCGACAAATATAAAATTAAGCCGACTCTAGATTCGCAAGCTTTTTTTTTTGCTAAATTGTTTACATAGTAAAATAATTTTAAATTAACGAATTTTTTTCTTTGATTTAACTGCTTAAACATATTAAAATCATTTGTATGCATTATTAACACCTTATTTTTAACAAATATTTTATTTTTCTCCAACAGAGAGAATTAATTGTTTTTGGTTAAACTTAATTTTACTTTTTACTTTTACAAAAAAAAAAAAAAAAAAAAACATAAATTTATAAACATTTTACTACCATGGGGGAAGTTTTAATATGCCTCGGCACGAAATGAGTTCATCAAAAATGCCAAATCTCACGACTTTTTTTAAAATTTATTTTCTATTTTACGACCAGCTACTACAGCAATCTAAAAAAAATTATATTTTGTTTTAGCACAAAAAACAGCAGAAAAACATTTTGTATGATCAACCTCTTAAGCGAAATGTTAATTTACGAGTTCGTTAAGACAACGTCAGTTTTGAACAATTTCTCCATTCAACAAAGTAGGAATCTACACACTTAAAGCCAAACTTACTACGAGATGATGTATTCCATGGCTTTAACTCTATATGCTGGCAAACACATAAATTATAAAAAAATGGGTAAAAAAATAAATTTGAACTTGTTAACAATTTATTTTAATTTGATTTTTTTTCTTCTTGGCCAAGGAAGCCAAACAAAATTTATTTGCCAAAAAAAAAGAAAAAACTTAAATTTTTTTTTATTTTTATTACAATGTCATATTTAAATTTTAAATTTTTTGATATTTGTCTTTGATTTTTGCATTTATGAAAATTTGTTAGTCTCTTTTTATTGATTAACTTTTTTGAAAGTTTTTTTTTTTTATAAATTATCAAATAGGATATCGTTTTATGCAAAAAAAAAAGAGCAAATTGGAGTCATATTACTTTCGCTGGAATCACTTACTTGAGTTTAAAGTTGTTTTTTATGATTAAATGGTTTGTGCCAAATTAATTTGTACATTTTTCCAATAGAACGATTTTAAATAAATTAATCATGGTTAAAAAAAAGATTTGATTAAAAAATTAGTTTTCGGATTTTTAATAAAATATCAAATTTCTTTAACATTCAATGTTGTGTTGTTTAGTTTTAAGAATTAAGGTCATTAACTCACGTAATGAAACCCACAGTGCTGTTTACAATGCCATTAACACCACTTTATTGTTTTAACAGAAACATGGTTGAATGACAAGAAAATTATTCATAATGCCGAAATTTTATGTCCGAATTACCAAATATTCAGATATGATCGTCCTCACAAACTTGGTGGGGGAGTCCTTATTGCCGTACTAAATGCTTTTTCATGTGAACGCATTGAATTTTCGCACAATGACAATATTGAATTTGTTGCCGTCAAAATTGATCTTCCAAATGGTGTTTTGTTTATTACTAGTTCTAACAGTCCTCCTAACTCTTCCTCCGATATTTATGATGCACATATTTCGGCAATAAATACTAGGGTATTCATTTAATCGGCCTTTTGCTTTAATCGGTTAATCGCCCGATTAATTTACCGAGGTTTTGGTTTAATCGGTTACTAATCGGTTAATTTTGTTTTTGATCGGTTAACCGATTAATAATGTTTTTTTGTAAGTTAAGTAATTTCAATATATAAAAACGCATTAATTGTTTATTATTTGGAGTTTATTAGTAAAAAAACAATAACATACCAAATTCTTGAACTAAAACGAGCAAGAAAAAACAATTCATAAATATTTAATATGCATTTTTCAATTAATACACAGGGTGTGCTATCAAGTCATATCGCCATATTATCCCAAATAATATTTTACAATTGTTTAAAATAAATATTGTTGTATTTCAAACAAAATAATGCTGTGTTCATTGATTCTTCATAACTGCCCACAACAGTTATATCGTCGGCTTAATATCCTTTCAGCACATTTAACAGGAGAGGCGAAAAACTTCTTAATTTTCCTATTTGCAGCTTGATAGAAAATTAAAAAAAAACCACATGCTGGTCGACGAGGTGTACCTTTCTCTGCCACATGGCATCAAAATCTCAATTTACATAAAAAGTGGATTTAGCCGGTTTGCATATTAAGCCGACGATATATATTTCTTGTAATTTTTTAAAAACATAAGACTTTATGACTATCTTGTATATCCCCTAAATATGTATTTATAAAAAAATAAACTGAGATAATTTAAGTAGTTATAGGATTTCTTTTAAAATAATTTTGTAAAAAAAAAAATTTTTGTTTGCCAAAACTTGACTTGGAAAAAATTCTTTCACTTATCGTAGATGAATATCTAATTTCTCAGTCCTTTTCCAGGATTTCTCTCAACATATAAAATACTCCATTATGCCTTTAGAGTTTTTTTTTTTAATTTTTAACACTTCATATTGTTTCGGTTAATTCTGTTAAAAGACTGATATGAGAAGATATAAGAAGAAACAAATACATAACTAACACGTACATAAAACAGAAAAAACGTGTTGGTAATCAAAAATTTAACCCATTTTTCGCCACATTCCTGTTGATCGATGATAAAGATAAAAAAACATTGCAATTTTAATCACCAGTCGGCGGAAAATGTGTTAAAATGAAGATCACTGAACACCTTATTTGTTTTTATGAAAAAATATTTTCTAAAATCACAAAAAAATGTGTTATAATGCTACAAAATATTGAAAATTTTATCACATCGGTTAATCGACTGAAATTAATCGGTTTAATCGTTAATCGAAAAAAGCCAATTTGAAATTAACCGATCAGTTAATCGGGAAGTAATTAATCGGTTAACCGATTGACGATTAACCGAATGAATACCCTAATAAATACAGTTTGGTTGCAATCTAAGCCATATGATATTTTTGTCGTTCTTGGAGACTTTAACCTTCCAAATATATCATGGAATTTAACTTATGAACTAAATTACTTAATTCCTACGGTATCAAATGAATTTATTAAATCACTACTAGACTTTGGGATCTTTCAAGTTAATCATATTCACAATAAATGTGGGAGACTTCTGGACCTTGATTTTGTTAGTCAGCCGATGGATATACATGTACGAAATATACCTCCTCTCACATATCCTAAAGATCTCTACCATCCTGCGTTAGATGTTGAAATATATTTTCAAGATAAAAAATTAGTACCTATTTCAAAGAGATGCAACCATAGTCTTAACAAAGTGTTTTGCTTTCCACGTACTAATTATACAAAACTTAATTATTTATTATCTAATGTCAACTGGAACAATATACTTTCTGGAAATAATTTCGACCATACTGTTTCTAACTTTTACTCAATACTATATGAATTCATCTCTAAAACTGTCCCAAAGTAAATAGTTGTGATAAAAAAGACCCGCCTTGGAATAATAAATTCTTAACCAATGCCAAAAATAAGAAGAATAAATGTTACAAGAAATATAAGAGCTCTGGGACCTCAGTTGATTTTAGAAATTACTGTATTGCGCGCTCCGAATATAATACTACGAACAAATTGGCATATGATTACTACCTAGCCCGTATGAGATTAAAGATGAAAACTAACCCTAAAGCATTTTATAAATTTATTAATTCGAAACGTAGAGCTTCTGACTATTCTAAATTTTTTAAATATGGTTCCTGTATTATACCGTATTCGGTTTATTGCCATAATTATCTTTCTGTTCACACATACACAATTTAGCTTACTCAATTTGCATTTGGCAATTAACTTAGCAAAATGTAAACAACATTTGACATCTTTAAAGAAAAAACAAAATAAACATCTGGCTTTTGCGCAGACCTAATGGATGGACCTTTGATTTTGTTATTTTGTTGTTGGCAAAAATGTCAAAACAGTTTGTTTAGTGAGTTGGGTTTTACTCACTGATAGATGCTAACAGATGTAATTTACACGGATTTCAGTAAAGCCTTTGACAAAGTGAATCATGAAATGTTACTAAGCAAACTATCTCTAATGGGATTTAGTTGTACAGCCCTAAAGTGGCTGCGTTCTTATTTATTTGATAGAACTCAACAAGTAAAATTTAGAAATGTTAACTCAACAGACATATACGTCACTTCTGGTGTTCCCCAGGGAAGTCATCTCGGCCCTACACTGTTCACGTTATTTATAAATGACCTCCCATCTGTTATCTTGCATTCCAATGTACTCATGTATGCAGATGATGTCAAAATTTTCAAGAGCTTTAATGAATCTAATCAACAACTTTTACTACAGTCTGATATTGATAAATTTTCCCAATGGTGTACAATTAATTTAATGGACCTTAATATCAGTGTTGCAACTTTGTGGGTAATTACCCGAATTCGGTATAATTTTTACTGTCGTGGGTAGAGCGTGGGTAATTTCTCTTAGGTGCAATTCAGGTGTAATTTGAAATTCTTACTTCAGATACCCAAATAAAATCAAGATTCGATATCAGTGATGACATTTATTTCTTTTTAAATATTGTTGATAAAAAAGTTCACAGTCTTCTGAACCGAAGTCTCGGTTTCTTTTTAAGAAAAGTCTTCAATCATTTAATATATATTTACAAAAGTTCGGTTATGAATGTCGCAAGATGGACTCTCAGATTTGGATAAAGATGACTATAATGGTGATTAAGAACCTGAAGCCAATTGAAAATAGTTATTGTTCAAGCATGAATCTATTCATGATGATGTGTCTGAGCAAAAAGCGAAAACAGTGTGACAGTTCGTTTAACAGCTAACCTTTTGTAAGCTCTATGGGGCTAAAAAAAACACCCATTATAAAGGAATGGCAATTAACATGTTTAACCTTCCCTAGATATATGTATGCAACCAAATGTGGAAGCTAAACTCATTTTTTTAGGTGTTTTATTTTATGTTTTATTAATTATTTTTTAAGTCTTTAATGTTATTTTTGTCAATTTATTTAAAATTACAATAAGAATCTTAATAGTTTGACTAAGGCCGCTATTACGGTTCACAACTCAACTCAGTTGAGTTGTAATTTCTTAATTTTTGTATACTTGTTTACAACTTTGCTATATTGCGGTGAACAAAAAAAAATATCAAAAATTACAACTGATCACAATCACTTGAGTTGAGTTGCGAACCGTAATAGGGGCCTAATAATGATCTTCTTTCAATGAGTTTGTTGTGTTTTTGATTCTTTGTAAATGTCCTTTTATTAAATTAAACTTTAATTTTATATCAGGTGTAATTTCATTTAAATCGGGTAATTTTGCTTCATCTCAAGTGTAATTTTGAATTTTGCTGGTGGCAACACTGCTTAATATTAAAAAATGTAAACATATTACATATACATTCTACAGAATTAATAAATTAGATTCTCGATACTATGTTAATGAAATAATACTTGAAAAAGTGGACAGCATAACTGATCTGGGCTTTTTGTTGGATCATAGGCTAAATTTCCGTAATCATATTGCGTTAACGGTTAACAAAGCTAACGGTGTTCTTGGTATTATGAAACGCTGGTCTAGAGAATTTTCTGACCCCTATGTCACGAAACAACTTTATACATCTTTGGTATGGATCCATTGTATGGGATCCTTACTATTCCATTCATATAAATAGTACTGAATCAGTACAAAAGCAATTTTTATTTTTTGTTTACGTGGTCTTGGTTGGAACTCATATGTTCTGCCATCGTATGTTAATAGACTTGCTCTTATTAAGCTGCCAACTTTAAAAAGCCGTCGTATTATGCTGAGTATATCTTTTCTACTTGGATTGATTCATAGTAAAGTTGATTCTTCGTTCCTGCTAAGTAAAATTAACTTTTGGGTTCCAAATAGGCCAACTCGTAACTTTCAGCTCATCAGTCTTAACTACTACAGATCCGTTTATGCTAATAATGACTCCTTTCGTCGCATTTGTGAAAATTTTAATAAACTGTATCATATTATAGATATTTCTGAAAGCAATGACATTTTAAAAAGAAAACTAATTTTGTATTTAAATAGTTAATATATTCACACCTGTATTATATTCTTTATAATCTATAGACCAAATAAATAAATAAAATTGGACCACATGATCCATTTTGATAAAATGGACTACTCCTTGGACTGGTCCGATGTAATGTAAGCATGGACCATGTCATTGTAAAAAAGTGTTTGTAGTGAGACGACATGTCTTCGTTTTTTAACGACATGCTTTCGTTTTTAAACGACTTCAAAACTAATCCTCTTGAGTATACCATGGAGTAGTTTTAAAACTACTCCTAAGTAGTCCAAAGGTGGGTTATATGGTCCTGCCCTAGGACATCGTAATGTTAAATAGACCATGTTTTCTCCATACGTTTGGGTTACTTTTGGACTAGTCCTGGTCCCTTGTGGGCTACTCTTTAGATGCGTGTTTGGACTGGTCCTATTATTTGCAGGGTATACCATATACATATGTATATATAAATATATTATTATTATTATTATTTATTTATTTAGGCCCGTTTTCACGACTTAACGATAGCTAAATGTAGGAATTTATCGAACGGATAATGAGTTTTTACTTATCACAAGTTCGCTTTAATCTAAAAGTAAAGAGAGGAACGTTCTACCTTTTACTTTTGTCGTAAGGTTTAGATTTGAGATTGCCATATTATATTCTCATATTTTTTATATATGGCAACTGCAAGTATACGTATATTTTGTAAATTAATAACAAACTCGTATTTTGACAAATAAAATTTACAAAATGTAAAATTCACGTGTACGCGGTATTTTATTAATATTTGCCATTATTAAAAAATATTTGTGCACCCAAAAATTTAAAATGAGAAAAGTAAAAGAAAGTACGTAGTTGCCAGTTCGTATTTTTATTTTTGCAAAAATAATCGGTATTTACTTTAGTGTTGCCACATTTTTAAAAATGTTAAGTTTATTTTATACAGAAGTTGTGAAAACGAAAAATAGTTGAAGGTAACTTTATTCCTCACTTGTGCTAAAGGTACCATTAACTATTTCGATCTTAAAAGGTCAGTCGTGAAAACGGGCCTTAGTCTTATGAATAAATCCTAAGACTAAAGGAGACATATGAAGCACTAGCTACAAAGGCTATCGGCTTTAAAGTTTAGACCAGAAGTCCGGTTTGTTTAATGAATTTATAGATAGTGTTAATGTTAGTAATACATAGTTGTTTCGCTAAGAAGGTTTGTGTGTGGAGTATGGGGAAGATTGCTTCTCAAGCTGGATAATGCGTTACATTCGTCAAGAACATGTTTTATTGTAAGATTGCTGTCACATGTGTTGCAGGTTGGCTTAGTGGCTCTTTTCATTAGGTACTCGTGGAAAAAGACTGTATGGCCAAGTCTTAGTCTTGAAAATACCCTTATTTTATCTTTATTTAAAGTTGTAGGATATATAGGGCTGGTGTTGTTAGGACTAATGGAAGAGTAATGATAATGTTTGGGTATAGTTTCCTTGAACATAGCTTTCATATTATTGGTAATACGTCGTCGAAGATCAATTTTTTCAAAAGTTGGTTCCATAAAAACAGGTGCATAGAATGCGTATTTTGCTGCTACGTCGGCTTTTTCGTTTCCGGAGATACATTGGCATCTCCGGCTACGCACCCAATGTATTCAAACTTTTTCTTCATTACCTATGAGATCGTCCCGGATTTTGATGATTGTAGTCCAGTTTTTGTTGAATGGTCTGCAGATAGTTTTCAGCACTGAAAGACTATGTCTGGGATCACACAATGAAAGTTTTCTTTAAGAAAGTCTGAGCTTACTGATGAGAGGGGAAGAGAACATGCTATCATTCTCTCCCCTCTCACCAATAAACTCAGCCTTTCTGAAAGAAAACTTTCATAGTGTGAACCCAGACTATCGGAGCAGATGACGGTTTTCTTTTTAGATGAAATAGCTAATTGTACAGACCTAAGAAGAGCGCTAGATTCGGCAGTAAAAATTTATGAATAGTCATTGAGGGTTAGGAGATAACAAGTGGACTTGGTTCCGTCGGTATAAATGAAATTCCACCCATTGTTTTTATAAGATGTTTTCATTTCTGCTACAAGACTTAAAAATTCTTCTTTGGAAGTGCGATCTTATTTTAGTTTGGATAAAGATGAGTCGGCGGAGATAGTGTTGAATTTCCAGGGAGGCTTGTTAGAAGTATTCTTAGAGTGTTGTAAGGAGATTCCTATTGGTTGTGCTAATTCTAAGGATTGGGCTATTGCAGACTTAATACGTTTGTGTCTTCTGGCCGTAAACTGCGTATAGTGCTGGTCAACAGTTTTGAGATGATTCTTGCTAAAAATGTGGAACGCTTCACGATTTTGCATGTCATTATAAATATATATATATATGGGGCATTGCACGATAAATCGAATGGTTTGTCTGATTTTGCCAATTTTTTTTATATCTTTTAGCACACTTCGAGAGGTTCTTACTGATAAATTTTGACAAAGTAGTCGATCTTGGGTGAGAGTCTTATAACCGTTAGGATAGCGATCGGAATCAACTCTAAAGGGGTTTATACATTATCAAAATGCTTAACTGAACAACCTAAACAAAAGCGGCAAGCGTTTTTTTGAACATGAAAATTTTATTTAAACACAATTTCAATAAAACAAACCGACATAGCGATCTTTCAAATAAGATTTATCAGCCGGGTGGTTTCTAATTCGCATTCGAATGGTTTGTTTCGTATAAATTGTATACAAATGAGAAGTTTTGACATACAAAAAACGTTTCCGCTCTTATTTAGGGTGCTCAGTAAGAAGCATGTTTATAGTATGAGTAAAATATTTCATAGTATGCGTTAAGCTTCGTACAGACGGTTGTCAGATCTTACAATGTTGTCATTAAAATGGCCTAAAAACGTCTTGCAACTGTGTGAACATTGTAAGCTCAATTTCATTTGGCAGATGTGTAAAATTAATGCATCTGACAATGACATCATTGTGAGATCTGACCACCGTCTGTGCGAAGCTTTACACCGCAGATGCTGGATGAAAAATCAAAATCTAGTTTCACACTACAAAAGTTTTCTTTCAGAAAGTCTGAGTTTAGTCCCCTTTTAGACAGGCAAAGTTTACTTTGCAAAGTCTTGAGTTTATAGAAGGGAGGGGAAAAGAGAATGGCGGGGAGTACATACTTTGCGGTACTCGCAAATTCGTTTTGTTTTTCGTTCGTATTTTATACCCGAAGTTGCCTGCAACTTTATGTTAATATAAAGCGTTGCCAAAGTTATGGAGAGTATGGTAAATTACCATCTTGTCAAATATTTAGAATCAAACTACCTACTAAGCGACCGCCAGTATGGCTTTCGTAGAGGTCGCTCTACTGGAGACTTACTAGCTCTGTTATCGGAAAACTGGTGCCGTTCCATTCACCATTTTGGCGATGTTTAGATGTTTCCAAGGCGTTTGACAGAGTCTGGCATGGTGCACTCTTGTCAAAACTTGCTGCATTTGATGTCGGTGATAATTTCTCTCGATTTATATCGAGTTTTCTCAGAGATCGCACTATACGAGTTGTTATAGATGGGGTTTCGTCAAACGAGTTCAAGATTCATTCAGGGGTGCCGCAAGGCTCCGTTCATTCTCCTACTATATTTCTTATCTTCCTAGACGACCTCCTTTGTCAAACTTCCAACCCTATCTACTCTTCTGCTGATGACAGCAACCTTTGCCACTCGTTCTCATTCGAATGCAGAACAAGCGTATCCGATGTCGCTGCTATGAGGCAGAATATGAATGATACGCTTGGCCGAGACCTTGACATAATCTCGGAGTGGGGTCGTGCGAATAGGGTCGATTTTAATGCCCGAAAAACCCAATGTTGCGTGCTAACGCATAAACGCGCGACAAATCAAGGTGCCTCATCTGTATATATGGGTGGTATAATTATTGAGGAATCAGAATCTCTTGATGTTCTGGGCATGAGAATACAATGTGATGTCCGATGGACAGAACATATATTCAAGGTGTCGAAAGAAGCATTCAAGTGCCTCGGTTTTCTAAGACGGTGTAAGATAAACTTCACTCCATCTGATCTCCTTACTATTTATACCACCTATATCCGACCGCGTATGGAATACAACTCTCATGTGTGGGCCGGTGCTTCAAAGTCTATTTTGGAGCTTCTCGACCGCGTGCAGGAGAGGGCGAAGGTTCTCATTGGTGACAGTAGGGTATCCAATTCTATTGACTCCCTTGAGCACCGTCGAAATGTGGGTTGTATTTGTCTGTTTTATCGTTTCTACAATGGGATGTGTTCTGACGAAATCAGGGATCTGGTTCCCAAAACCCGTACGTTTGTTCGTAATACACGTTTTTCCTCAAGAGCCCATCCTTATGTGGTCGATTGGCAGGTGAATCGTACAACGCATTACAGAGAGAATTCGTTTTTTTCCCGCACAGTTCGTATGTGGAATAACCTTCTACAGAAGTCTTCCCTCTCACTTACAACATGATTAAGTTCAAATCGAATGTTCACAAACACTACTCCATCTATCCCTGTTCCCACAACCTATTTTCCTAGTTCCAACACAATGCAATGCATTAGTAGGGGTCATCCCCTGAGTGCTGGTCCTAACAGTAAAAAAAAATAATTGAAATTGTTCATGAAGAGCGAATATTTTTATGATTTCTGTAGTACTTATTTACTAAAATGAGTTTAAAATACATACCTTATAATAAGTTTTTCATAACTGATCGCATGTAAAATTACATGTAATATTTCCATTCAGCTCTTATGTATGAATTGAAATACTTTACTATAATTTGGTATGTATTCTTTTAGGATTTAAAAGGGTTGAATATTTTATACAATTAAAATTAATAGTTGTGTTAGATTTATTTAATTTAAACATTTAATTTTAATACTTTTACCGATAGCTAAAAGTAGACTTTAACCGGCCTTATAAAAAGTGCTCTATTCTGAAAACTTTACTTTAACCTAAATTGAGCGATAAAGTAAGTTAAGCGAACGAAGTCTTCATTCGTTATCGACGAACAGGCCTTTAATTGAATAGTTAAGCACTTTTATATACATACTTTGTTTAAAAATGATCATAAATATGGAAGGCGGAATGAATATTTACACTAAAAGCTTCTTAAGTTCCATTAGTTTTACCTTTTGGTACTAAATACTTGATTCTTTTGTTTCTTGAAAATATGAACCTTTATAATAATCAATTTTCTCAAAATTAACAATCGCTAATCTAAGATGCTTTTTTTAATAATGCAAATTTGTGTATTCTTGACACTGGGTGCAAAAGTGTACAAAACCAATAAACAACAAGCTGATTCAAATTGAATGTTTTAATAAAGTTGTGTATTTTGTACAAACAAACTTAAAGTAAATCATAATTTCTAAAAATTAAAAATCATCGTTTGAGAAAAAAATCTTTAAATGGTATTTTTGTCAAAAAATAATCAAAAATGTGACAAAATCATCATTCTGGCAACGCTGCTTATGTAATATATTCAAAGTTTAAGAGAGGATTCAACAAACTTTGTCAAAGTAAATCAAGGTTCACACTATGAAAGTTTTCTTTCAGAAAGTCTGAGTTTATTGGTGAGAGGGGAAGGGAACATGCTTTTTTCTCTCCTTTCTCATTCATAAACTCAGACTTTCTGAAAGAAAACTTTCATTGTGTGAACTTTGCCTGTCTAATGCCCGTAATTTCTACAAATAGATATCTTTCTGTGTATAGATATCTATGGTGTAACGAATTTTTCATAATTATAATACGTATGTCTTATCTACTGATTAAACTGTAGTGTGTTTTACACCATCCATTTTTGACAGTTAATTCAAAAAATTAATAAAAACACAAATGTTGCCATATTTTTAAAGAAAATTTACAGGAAAAAACACGTAGTTAAATTTAACGTTGAAATTACCAAACTAGTTTTGCCGCATAGGTAAAGATAACTGTTAGGTACGAACACGACCAGATATCTGTTTGTTGAAATTACGGGCATTAATTAAGCTTCGTACAGACGGTAGTCAGCTCTTACAATATTTTAAGCAGAGTTGCCAATACAAATATTTTTTTTGTCAATTTTTGTCATCAGCCAAATAAAAATGAGCTTACAATGTTCACACAGTTGCAAGACGTTTTTAAGCAATTTTGATGGCAACATTGTAAGATCTGCAGCCGTATTCTGTAATTCGCTAAAGCTAAATCTCTATCGCTAAAAATCAAAAAAATGTATTTAGCGGTTTTTGGCAATTCTGTAACGTGCATTGCAATTCTGTAACGTGCATTGCTAAATTTGGCAATGCCATACAAATTTAATTCGCGTAGTTTTACCTTTAAATGTCATCGCTAACATTTTTCAATTTTGTGTTCTATTTATAAAGCATTTTAGCGATCGAGAATTAGCTTTAGCTAAGCGAATTACAGAATTCGGCTGCTGATCACCGTCTGTTCGAAGCTTAAGTGAGAGGGGAAGAGAATATGCCATTCTTCTATCCCCCAACTAAGATATTACGACAAGCACATTTTGATCGTGAATAGACCCCCTTAAATCTTATACGATTATTGTATAGTACGTGCAAACATTATGTTTAAAGACTTTATTAGTTTTTTTTTTTTTAATAAAATAAACATTAATCATTTTTCTTCTCTATGCTTATTTCTAAAACATTAATTGTGGCCTAATAAAATGTAATTTAAAGAAAGCCATTTAATTGAAAAATTTATTATTTCAATAATAACAAGATCATGTCGAAGAATTGTTTACTAGTTTTGACGTCAACATAATGTGAATAAGGCATTTAGTCGCACACAAACAAAAGCAAACTCAAATGGCATATAGAAAATAAAATTCCAATGACTTAATGACAGTTCATAGTCCATATTAAATACACACAACTGAACATTTAAGCAGAAAACGAAAAGACAAAAAAAAAACTAAAACATACAGTATCAATTAAAATTTTGCATAAAATCTATAAATTTAAAACGTAGAGAAAAAAGGAGAACAACAATTAAAAAAAAAATATGTGTTTGCTGTTAAAAGCTTGTTATAACCAGGGTTGCCGTTTGAAAAATTTTTATCCGACCAAAATTGTCTGCAAAACCTACCAAAATTCTTTGAAACCGACCAAATTTTTGAAATATTTAAAAACCAATTATATCGTCATAAAAATGCAAAAGGGCCTATCATAATTTTTAAACAAATTTCAGTAGCGATACTACTGAGATTACAAAAACAGTTTTTCAGGATAGTGTCAATCATGCGTAATGTGGTAACGATATTAACCAGAAAACCCCGTTGTTATAATCACAATAGCTGCCTTTTTATTAAGTTATCTATCTTTTTCTTAATATGAACATAGGCCCTTTTGCATTTTATATGACGATATGTATGTATCTGTATTTTTGATAAAAAGTATAATTTTTATTGGATAAAGCTATAAATCTACATATTATTTTTTTTTTGTAATTTGCAATTATAGTAAAAACAAAAAGTAAGCCTATGTGCACACCTATTAAATATTAAACGTCCTACACGTAACCCCTAGTTTTATTAAAAGTTTATTTGCTGGTAACGTTTAACTTAAACAAAATGTATGTATATATACAAATTCATTTAATAACGCTTATAAACTGGAATAATTCATTGATCATATGCAATAACACATATAGACCACTAATAAAATATGAATCAAAATTTATTAACTTAAGTTTGTACAATTTAAGAAAAAAGTATTAAACTTTATAAGACATAGGCTGAGCTCCAATACATCCTAATACCTTGCAGAGAACGTAAAAAATGTATCAAAGAGTTTAACAATGCATAGTTGGCTTATTGTACATGCGTTGATAACTTGCTCTGTTTTGGAACTCATCCATACTTTCTGCAAGTTCTGCAGTTCTTATACCATTGCCTTTATAAAACTGTTTCAAAATACAGAATCAAAGCATCCCGCTGTTCTACGATTCTTACAACATCTTCCTTTAAGAAGTCCATCTTGTATAAGAAACACCTAATACAGAACAGAATTCCTGAAATTCTTTTATTTATGTTATTATTTTAGGACTATGTGGAAAAGTTTAAATATAACCACAAAGAACCTTAATATTTTGTGCATTAGTAAGTAAGATTAACTGCATGTTCATCTATTTCTAAACGAAGACTTCGTTCGATTAACTTACATTTAAAACGAAAACAAATTATACAATATTGTCTTTGTTTTACATGTAATTAAAACGAACGAAGTCTACGTTTGACATCGATCAATAGGCTATAAGCTTACCAACAGTTCCAGTCATGGCGTGACCGCCGCTTGTTGCCAATCCGATCAAATTTTGTATAGGAATATTATTTGTTGATAAACAGTTTTTTATAAGAAGAAAAATTTAAACGGCATCTGACTTGGTAAGCTCGAATAAGAGGACAAAGCTATCCTTTATAAAACTGATACCGTCAAAGTAACTTGCTTCTAACGTAATATCAATGCAATATCCATAGTTTCATCAACAATAAAAAAAAAATGTTTGTGTTTGGTAAAAAAGCTATGAGATTTGTAATTGTCTGCTATCCGTCCAGTTTTCTAAAACCGACCAAAATTAGGTTTGGCCTACCATCCGACCAAAACAAAAATATTCGACCAAATTTGGTCGGAAAAGACCATGTTCGGCAACCCTGGTTATAACGATGTTGTAAACTTTATACAGTTCTCTATTTACTTCAACATTCTCAGACTGAACTCGAGTACGTCAAGTTGTCAGTATGTAGAGTTAACAACAACTTTTTATTTAAGATGGCTGTCTATAAAAGGGATTTTTCTTTTAATAAAACACAGCAAAAATGTTAATTAGAGTGTCGGTATGTTTTTTTGTTATTTATTTATTGTGGTTACAATTTTATAAAACAAAAAATCAACTATTTAATTTAACTTTAAATATATCAAGTTCAATAAACGTGATTAAAAAGTAAAATGCGAGAAAAAATTATTTGCATAAGCAATTGTTAACAAGGAAATTAAAATTAATATAGTGTACATGTTAAATTAACGGAAATTCATTGTTTTTGTTTTGTCGGTGTATTTTTGTTTTTTTTTTTTTTAATTTTATTTTTAGCAAATGCTAATTTTTTAAAAATATTCATTTTTTATGTTGACACTTTGAAGCATGCAAACTTTTTTAAAGTTTTATTTATTTATTAATAAATTCATATTAAACGTATTTTCAGTTTTGTTTTCATCAAAACACTGACTCATGTCAAACCCAAACAAAATGTGGTAACTCAAGCATTCTATACATAAATTAGTATCAAATTTCACACAAAATATATAACCTAAACGTTTAACCTCTTTAGCAAATAACTAAAAAATAGCCTTAGCCCATTTTTATTTCATGTCAATTGAAGGTGTCATATTAATGTTAAAACTTACATGAAAAACAATACAGTGTATATAAGAATTGAGAATTCCAAATCGTTGTTACAAATTCGCTATGTTCACAGAAATAAAAATAAATTGAACAAAAAAACGAGCTTAATTAGTTACAAATTGTTTTTCAAGTGTTTCAAGGTTGTCACATTTCAATGGCACACCTTTATAACAATTCTGATGAGTTTCAAATTAAATGACTTTTTAAAGTATGTATGTAATTGACACTTTGTTATTTAATAAAGTAGCAAAGATTCGTTAAACTGCTTGGAGTATGGAAGCAGTGCGCATGTCATTGTAATTATATCATGCTGTGGCCCATTGGGCTCCCTTATAATGACTTATGTAGAAGTTGCGGCGACGAGGAGGATTCAACGGAACATCTCCTCTGTAATTGTCCGGCATTCGGAGGTTTAAGACTTGAAATGTTTGGTCGAAGAGCCCTTGGGGACAAAACTTGTGTCTCTGGTATTGATGTTAACAGGATCCACTCTTTGTTGAATCACTAATATTGTTATTGATAATCATTCATTCTTGACTGACCTGAGATTCGAACCCAGGCGGCAGAGGTAAAGGAAAAAAAAAAACATGTAAAATCAATTAAAAATGGATAATCATTCAAAAAAGCAAATTTCGATCTACCAAAGGTTAAAATACAATTTGGTTTAAGGATTGATGTTTTACTATTGACGTCAGCAGTCGTCGATGCCTGCGAGTGTAAGACGGCAAACCCCTCTGAGGAGATCGAGTGGTAGCGATCGAAACATGTCAGGGTAACCAGCCGCCTGGGTTCGAATCTCAGGTCAGTCAAGAATGATCAAGAATGAATGATTATCAATAACAATTTTATTTAATTTTCATGTTGTAAAATTCCTTTCTTCATAAAAATAATTTAATGAAAAGTAAAAAAAATTTTTGAAAAGCCCTTGAAGTAATTTTCAAAAGCCAAAAAATATTTATATTTGTTTTAGCGACAAAATTTTCATTGCTTTTGCAATCAATTACGTTTGGAATCCGAAGAAATTAGTGGAAAGATCTGTTCTAAGCAACTTCGTGAATGTTTATTGTCTCAAATTAGCAGTTAAAGTTCCACTATAATGGTAAACGAGTCCAAAATATAAACAATAAACAATTTATTAAAAAGTGGATACCGCGATAATAAAGAAATATGTTATTTTACAATGATCTATTTGGAAAAGTTAACCATATTTTCAATTTGTTACTAAATTTTAGATTTAAACATGCTGTCTTGTCTAGCCATCGCTGTGTTAAAACAACAAACCATTTCTTGTAAACACAAAAATTTGGGTAGTGAAGACTGCTTTTGTCGATGTTTTGTTCTTGTTAAAAAAACGCTGTTAACACAATTGTTTGCACAACGATGTCTAACATCACTGCAGTATTGCCATATCGTCCGCTCATTATTATTTTTATTGCTGCGTTTTAAATGAGTTTTGTTGCTATACATTTAACCTATATCGAAGAACATATACAGTTGTGCGTCGCTAATTCTGCCAACGTTTTGTGCTTGAGCAAACATAATAATGGAAGGTCTGGACAGGGTTGTTAGATGTGATGATTTTTTGAAATACTTGCGCAAGTAACTTGCCGACAACAACAAAGTCTGTACAAAATTTTATTTCTTACCCCGACTTTACCAAGAGAGACTTGCGCAAGTAACTTGCCGAGTGTGAAAGGGGTCTAAAATAACGAAAACGAAAGACGCTTAGAAAAGAGTTGCCAACATTAATTTCTGCACTCAAAGTGCCGGTTTAGACACGTCAAGTTTGACGCAACCAGTTTTGAGTTTTTAGGAGAGAGGGGAAAAGAAATTGCATTCTCTTTTCCCTTCTCTCCTTAAAGCTAAAGACTTGACGTGTGTGAACCGGCATTAAATACCAGCCTTTATTGTACACAATATACATATAATTCGCAATTGAACATTTTATTTGTATGTTGAAAACTTAGTCAATAAATTTTCCATTCTGTTATCTGATTTCAAACTCAATTTTAAAATTAAGTAGCATAAACTATTAAATAAACTATTTATTAAGTTTGGTAAAAAAAAACTAGTAAATGAGTTTTTTATTTAAACTATAAGTTTAACTTATAGTTGGAGTTTCATTATGAACTCTGGTTCATAACTGTGTTAAATATCAATTTCATAAAACCAATTATGTACAACATTTTATTCCAGGGATGGGAAACGACGTTTCTTTTTTTACACCAACTTCAATAACAAAAGGTACTTTTTAAACTATGACGGTAATAATTTATTTTAAGTTTTTCATAGTTTTGTAAATGTTTACTTTTAAAGTTTACTTTTTTCTTAGGCTGGATATTATAGGATTAATGCATATTTTAAAATATCTGAAATCAAAACTCTTTCTAGCAGAAATTACAATTTTGTTGTTGTATGTTTTAAAGCGTCAAACGCGGCTATGTTCTGTAAATCGAGTAAAATTTAAAGAGAAGGAGATTCTTTGTTAAATTTTTTATAAATGATAGTTGTTTAAAGATTAAGACAAGTGGTTCACAAAGTATACAAAAAAAATGCGTTTGACCTTTTATAACACCACAAGTTTTTAAGATTTTAGTTTTACTCGAATTGAATTTTCAGAACATGGCTGATAATCTACACAAACGATTTAGCAAAGACCGACTTTTCCACACAAACATTGTTATTAATTTTTCAAGAAATTCTATTTAAAATCTTTTATTCTTTTCGATTTGTATGCTTCTTTTTCTTCTTCACTCTGCAAAATACCAACTGAAATAATTAAATTTGGCACTAGGCAACGTAATTACTTTGAAAAAATTTAACATATTTGTAGGAAAATCAAGAATTTTTCATTTTTCTACAAACATTCTTTAAACGTTTGTCCAAGCAAGCAAATACCCCAATAACCAACGCAAAGGGTTTGTGCAAACGTAAAATGTTGTATTGGCAAGCCGTTTAGTTTGTGTAGTTTTGTGGCATTCAATTCATTTTTTTTTTTCTATACTATTTAAAACAAAAGATGTACTATTTAACTGTTTTAATATTTATAATTTCTGTAAATTTTATATAAAACGAATTTCTTGGTAAATTTACGCTTCCAAATTGTGGGAATTTATTTTGAAAAAAATTAATCAATTTCATGAAGTTCACGAGCTCTATGTTTGCATTTGTCCTTCAAGTTGTGCTGAAAAAGGATTCATGTTTGACTATTGACGTCAGCAGTCGTCGATGGCTGCGAGTGTTAAACGGCAAGCCCTCTGAAGAGATTGAGTGGTTGCAATCGAAAGATGTAAGGGTAACCTGTCCGTAAAACACGCATGGGTTCGAGCCCAGCTTCAGTCACGAATGAAAAAGTATCAATAAATTTTAATTAATTTCATGTTGTAAAATTTCTTTCTTCATAAAAATAATTTAATAAAATTAAATTTGATGAACTTTAGCCTAATTAAAAATATTAAAAAAAAAATTTGGATTAAAAACCATAAATAGTTCAACAAAAATAACCACAATACTGATTATTGTTCATAGAGCACTTCATCCATTTTATGAAGCTCATTTATGGTTAAATGGAATCGTCAACAATAAAAATTGCCGTATTTGGAGTGAGGGTAATCCTCACGGCGCACAGTGGGGTGAAACATGCAAATAACGGTTATTTTGGAATATCTCAAAAACTGTTCTACTTTTGACAATTTATTTCATATTCGGATTCAAGGGAACATTTTACATAAAGATAAGCTGTCAGATTTATTTGGTCACGACTTTGTTGAAATTTTGTGACGAAGTGTAATCATTTAACGAAACAAAACAGAAAAAACAAGTAAATGTGTTTCACAAAATCTCAAATATTTTCAAATTGGCAAAAACGGGCAAGTTGAAATACCATATTTTAAGAGTATATAAAAAGTTTTGCCCAAGTATTCCCTCAAACATTTTGAAAATCAACATTTCCTTGAAAAAACTAATTTTTTTGACCAATTTAAAAAAAATTAAAAATACTTCCTCAATATTTTTCTTTACAAAAATGTATTAATAAATTAGTTAAATACCTGAAGTTGATGGATCCATTTAAAAAACATATTGTTTTCTAAGAAACAATTATCTCAAATCGCAATTAAGCAATTTTAACAAATATTTCCAAATTATAAAATATTATTCAACTTTGGCAGCGTATAACAAAAAAAGTAAACAAACGTGTTGAATTTTATCTACTTTTATACGGTACAAAAACTAACTTTATTTTTGAATTAGTCCTCGTTTTTGGTACTGTTCACCCCTCTATGCGGCGCAACTTGCCGAACACCGCGCTTAACATTCGATTTATTGCAAAATCCATTTGGTGAAAACTTTATTTCCTAAAGTTGTCTAGTTCAATGGTCGCCTCGCCTTGTTCGTGCGATTTAACGCCTCTGGATTACTTTTAATGGGTCTATGTTAAACAATTAGTTTATTCCGACAAACCAGCAACTCTTGAGGCGAAACGGCCAGATTTATTGGAAAAGTAGTCAAAAATTTGACTGATTGAATGGAACATGTAACTCTTAGCCGCGACAGGCGGACATATGCAATAATATTTCTGTCTTGCATTGTCATTTTAAGTTCTCATGCAGCTAACAAAACACCCTGTATAACAATTTTAACAATATTCAAAATCTACCAAAAACAAGTTTAAATCTACCATGATTTCCATCCCTGTTTAATTCTATTTTTGCAATATTTCTCGCACGTTGAAACGAGTAAAATGAACATTAAATAACAACAAATTGCGTGTTGAATGATTGAAATTTTCCTCGTTGTTTTTTTGTTTTATTATTATGAATGAATTTCTGCTTTGTTTTCAAGCTTTTCCTAAACAAATTTATTGCATTGTTGAGATTGCAAATTGTTCAAAACAGCAAAAATAAAGCAGTGATAGAAATGAAAATACACTTAAACGCCCGCCTACACAACATAAATTGTCGATCGGGTGTAGGCGTTAGTGCACTACAACAACAGCGGCGACTATAACAAACGATAAAACTATTGGCGATGTAAATAAATGAATGAGTAAATAACCTCTCCTTTTTTTCTCTCCCTGTATGTGTGAAACGTACGTATTCAAATAAATCCAAATGCATTTTATCCCCAAAACCTAATGCAATCTTTATTTAGTATGATTAAATAAAAAATGTTTGTTGACTGTGGAGCGGTGAATTTTTCTGTGTTGCTATTAAATATTTAGATAATTTTTTTTATTATGTATATTCCTCTTTCCCATTTTCTTCTCCGTGCTTGGCGTAAATTGAATTTGTGGTCAGTGCTTTTTTTTATTATTTTGTCTATTGTCAGAATTTAATTTTCCAGCTTTTAGGTTTGGCAGTTAAATGTTATTTTGCTGCAGCTTGAAGTGAAGTGAAGAACACGCATCAAATCGCAGCTAGAGTTAAAAAATTATGATGTTGAGGATTTAAAAAAAAAAATATTCCTTTCTTTTTTCATTTCATAAAATTTCAATTTTCTTTTCGTTGGGGTTAGAGTTTAGCATAAAATTTATGCACTTAAATTGATTTGACCGCAAAAAAATGTGTTATGTTGTGTCTGACGGAATTTTTGTGCACCGCGCCGCGCCGTTCATGTCGTTAAAGTCAATTTAGCAACAAAAATTAAGTTATAAATTTTCTTGAGAAAATTGAAAATTATTTACATTAGAAATTTTACATATGTAAGTGGGTTATAATAGAAATTATTTGAAAAAAGAGAGAGAAGTAATTTAAAAATAAATTCCTAGGAATATTTTTTAAATAAATTCGTATTTAGTTTCGCTTAAAATCGACTGTGGCATCCCATTAACACTTTCGATTTCCTCATAAATAATCATGGCTTGAATATGAGAAAAAGTTCTTGTAAATATCGATTGCTTCTGAAAGTGTCATCGATAGCATTATGTATGCTGTAACCAATTTGTTAGAGAAGAGATACAAAATTTATTAGAATTTAACTAAAAAAAATTTTTTAAAGCTACAAGTTGTGCTTAATATGCTGTGTCGTCTAGGAATTATCAAAAGATTGTTTTCAATAAGCCTTTTACTACATTACTAACATGTGGACGATACAGGAAATAAATTTATGCAGAAAATTAATTTTTTTTTTTTTTATTTCCTAGGCTAATCCCGCGAAGCTCTATGCTTGTCTGCAGGAAAGAAACCAGAGTCTCTGGCGGGAATCGAACCCGCAACCTCGGCGCTGATAGACTAGCTCGCTACCAGCTAGCCTACCGGGGCACTCATTTATATTTTAGAATATACTAGCTGACCCGGCAAACGTTGTTTTGCCCTATCACTTATTTCTTTTAGATGTTACAGTGTCTGCATTCCAAATTTTAAGAAAACCGGTTGATTAATTAAGAAGATAATTAAAATTATAGGCTATAGTTCTTTCCAGATCTTACACTATTTGCCTGCCAAATTTCAAGAAAATCAGTTGATTAGTTTAGAAGATATTGGGAGGGGAGCTTTTACCCTTATTGCCCTATTTCACATCTTATTCCCTATTTCCTTTCAGATGTTACAGTGTCGGCATGCGAAATTTTAACAAACCCCGATTGATTAGTTTAAAATATTGGGGAGGGGGAGCTTTTACCCCTATTGCCCTATTTCACTCCCTAAATAATAACAATTTTAGACTTTAGTTCTTTCCAGATGTTACACTATTTTCCCGCAAAATTTCAAGAAAATCGGTCGATTTGATAAGCAGATACAGGGAGGGGGCACTTTTACCCCTCTTGCCCTATTTCACGTCCGATTCCCTATTTTCTTTCAGATTTTACAGTGCCTGCATGCCAAATTTTAAGAAAACAGGTTGATTAGCTTAGAAGATATTGGGAGGGGGAGCTAATGCCCTATTTTGCGCCCTCTAGCGATATAAAATATACTCTACGAACTATTCTCATATCTAAAAAATACACATACAAAATTTCATAAAAATCAGTCAAGCCGTTTCGGAGGAGTTCAGAATGGAGGGCATTTTATTGATATTTGTATGGGAATATATAGGAAAATTTAAATGCCATATCTGCGGAACCCCTAAGCCGATTTCGTGCAAACTTAACTTAAACCATCTACAGACTATCCCCAACGTACACTGATATTTTGGTTGAAATCGGTCGAACAGTTTCCGCAGTTAGTGGTGACATCAAAGTGTACACTTCTTTTAATATATTTTGTTTTGCTTTATTTTAATAATCGTGCTCGATGAAGTTTCGGTAGATTCGTGCAAAATATACAACAGCGATCTAAAGGGTGGTTAAATTTTAAGGGCCGATGTTGAATGTGAACCACACTTAAACGTCAAGTTTTTGTCTGCATTTCAGTTGACTCTTCTCAATTTCAGACTAACTCAATTTGAACCATGGAAAGATACACAATCGAGCAAAGCGTTAAAGTTATTCAGCCTTATTATGAAAATGGGCGTTCAAATCAAAATGCATATCGTGCACTTCGTGATGTTTTCGGTCAGTTTAATCGTCCAAATGTGTAGGAGATGCTAATACACCATTGCATGCCCGTACAGCTCGTACTGCAGAAAATATTGCTGCTGTTCGCGATAGCGTGGCTAAAGAGCCGTCCACCTCAACTCGTCGTCGTGCCCAACAATTGCACCTCTCACGCTCGTCGTTGATGAACATAAGGACTTGCATTTACACGCTTGCAAGGTGCAATTATTTAAGAACTAAAGCTTCTTGACCATTCCAAACGTCGTCAATGGTCAGAATAGTGGCAAGAAATAGCAACGGTGGATGATAAATTTTCGAAGAAAATCCTATTCAGTGATGAAGCACATTTTAACCTCAGTGGATTCTTCAATAAGCAGAATTGCCGCATTTGTGCGAATGATAATCCAAGAGCGATTGTCGAAAAACCAATACACCAACAAAGAGTGACTGTTTAGTGCGGTTTATGGGCTGGCGGTATTTTTTCCAAAATAAGGCCGGTCAGGCAGTTACTGTGATTGGTGTTCGCTATCGTGAGATGATAACGAATTTTGAATGGCCCGAATTGGAAGATATGGATGTGGATGATATGTGGTTTCAACAGGATGGCGCCACTTGCCACACAGCTAACGAAACAATGGCTTTTTTGCGCGACAAATTCAATGGCCGTGTTATCTCACTTGGTGGCGATGTCAATTGGTCGCCTAGACCATGTGATTTGACCCCGTTGGGCCCCTTTCTTTGGGGTTATTTGAAAGAAAAGGTGTACGTCCATAAGCCAGCAACAATTCAAGAGCTTAAGGATGAGATAATTCGGCACATTAACGGCATGGAACCTCAATTATGCCTCATTTAAAGAACTTGTTGTTGAAATTTAATGACAATCGGTGTATTCCGCTTCCAATTTATGTTAGTTCTTGTAGGTTATTCCACATTTGGGTGCATAACAATATTCCTACGAAACAGATTTTGCTGGATTTTAATCCCAAACTGCTTAAGGGATTTTTTTTTATAAAAGAGCTAATAAAAGGGACCAACCGATTATATTTTTTAAAAAAAGTGTTTTTAAAACAACAATAAAAAAGAAGACATGTCTCAAAAGTTATAATGTACATGTACAAAAGATTTTTGTAGCTTCTCTGAAAGAAAATTTAAAAAAAATACCTTAAAACATATCAAATTGCCGGTTATTTCTTCAATTCTAGGCAAGTTTTACGTTGTTCTTCTTTAAACTCAAACTTTTAAAAATACCCATAATATCTGCTCCCACTTAAAACGAATTCTGCATATACTTTTGAAAGATGATGTGCAAGTGTAACCGGATCTATGCGATCCAATTTTCTGACACAGTACAGCTTGAATCGGGTTCCTTAGTTTAAATCGGCAGAAAGGGCATCGATCCATTGGTTCTTATTAGCAAAGACTTCATTTATATTTTAAAATAAAGTCTAGCAAGTAAAAACGGACATTCTTCGAAGTCAAAGTCACATCTCTTCCCTTGGAAATAACATGAGAATATCCTTTGCAATATTTGCTGTGGCAGAAATTATCAACCCGCTTGCTACTTCCATGTCTTTCAATACAGACGAAAAGAAAACGAAATGGGTTCAATAATGCAATGAGAGTCCAGTTAGTTCTTAAAAACTAACTGCCGTATTAACAACAAATTGTAATAGATTTTAATCGTGTTTTAAGAAAAATGTATATAAACAATTTATTTATTTATTTATTTATTTTAAATTTTATGAATATGGCAGCAAGAGTTTTCCCAGGCCTAATGTATATTATTGACATCTTTCCAATGGGATCAAATTAAAAAGAAACTTCCCTCTTCGTATTATGATTTTAAGTGACCGTTTATGTTTTTTTTTTTTAAAGCTACAAAAACGTAAGAGTTTTTTTATGAAAGCTTTAAAAAACTCGAGAGTTAAATTTCTTTTCAAACACTTCAAAAAAGTATAAAAAAAAATTAAAAAAGTGTTACCAAAAAACAAATACTAAAGTAATAAAAGCAAAAGTGAAGGTACATTGTTAAATGTTAAAAAAAAAACACATAAGTACATCTTTCAACAAAAGACTTTTTTTAATTTAACAACTTAAGAGTTTTACTTTCAAATACAAACTTCACTTTTTTCCATTGCGAAAAATAAAAATGTTAATTGTCAATAGCTTGTCAACGGCAGAAAGTCAAACAGGCAGCCAGGCAAGCGGCTAGACAGACAATCGTTTGCAACTGTTGTTTTTCAAAAATTAAGTTAAAAGGCTTTTTGTATTTAACATACAACTCTGGTATAAAATATTTACATGCAACACGTATTTGAAGTCAAAAACAGATGCCTGTTTAAATAAAAGGGAAAAAAGCGCGCCGGGGGTTTTTTTAAATTTAAGTATTAAAGCACCATGTGCTGCTTGGTTTCTTGCAAACGTACAAAACAAAGGCACCACAATTTTTTTTTTTTTTTAGAAATATACCAATTACATTGCACTGTGTACTTGAAAAAATTATGTATGTGCAAGTGCTTAATAGCCCATTTACATTAGAGTGCTTTTTTGCACACGCAAAATATACTTTGACACATTCTTTTTCAATTTTATTTTAAACTTTCTTTTATATCATTTGTTCGAATTGGCTTATATGAGTCAAATTTAAATTTATATAAGTTTTTTATAATAGTCTTATTCCTAAAAATTTCACATACTTTTTGCTTAAGCCAACCTTTGTTAAACATTGAAGCTATAGATACAAACTTATAATTAGCTTCATGTTAACCAAAGGTTGGCTTAAGCAAAAAGAATTTACAATATTTAGCGAATAGACTGTTGTAAAAAGCTTAAATAAATTGAAATTTTACTTATAAAAACACATTCGAAAAAATGGTTAAAACTGGCGTTAGTGGGTAATAACTGACAGTTCAACTCAAAGGTTCAGTTTAACCGAGAAATATACAATTTTTATATTTTTAACTAACAGTTTTAACTGAAGTGAACGTGTGTGGATGTTTAACTGCACAGTTCTCAGTTCAATTTGTGTCGGGCGAGAGTGCGTACATGGCCAAACCGTCCTGCTCGTTCGAATCCATGTTAAAAACTGAAGAATTGAAATGCACGTGTGTGTACATCTCAGCTAACAAATAAGTCTGTCAGTTTTAACTGCACAATTGAAACTGACAGTTTAAACAGTACGTGAATGGCCGGCCTAAGACGTCAAACTCAATATAAAAAAAATGTTTGTCCGGACAAAAATATTGCGGAACGTATGGGTGAATCGAGCTTTACTGCCTATTCATCTATTTGTGAGCGAAGACTTCGTTCGCTTTATTAGTTATCTTGTATTTATTAGTTGTCTTGTATTTATAAGAAATTTTATTAGTTTACATTGTTATTGAAAAATTGTTATACATACATCATTATACTTCGACCACAATGTGTAGAATGCCCTAGTATAAAAGTACCCAGCGGAAAAAAGAAGGAGTACGGATGCCTTCTAGAAGGCCTCTGCACTCCTTCTTTTGGATAATCAAGGCCTGCTCGCTCCATTCAATACTCAAATCTTTTTTACACACGTTGTCATTGCGGAGTAGGCCTTCCGCTCTCGCTTCTTTAGAATGGTAACGGGATCAAAACAAAATAATTATTTCGCTTTTGCCTCTGCAAAAACAATACAAACGAGTAAGAAAGTATAGTCGGTCCAGCCCGACCATATGATACCCTACACCACAGTATTTAAATACACATCATGCTTATGTGTCCATGTAAATATGGATTTATCTATGTTTATAAACTTCATGAAAATCGGTTTGAAAGTTTGTGAGAGGCAGAAATTGCCCCTGCCTCCCCTTGTGGTCCTTTTTTTAAAAAAACTGTATAGCTAATGTGTCCCTATAGATATGGATCTTTCTATGTTTTAAATTTCATTAAAATCGGTTTGAGAGGCAGAAATTGCCCCTATCTCCCCTCGTGGTCCGATTTTTTTTATACATTTTGTGTCCATATAGATATGGTTTGAATTTCATTAAAATCGGTCTGATAGTTTCTGAGAGGAAGAAATTTCCCCCTATCTTCCCTCGTGGTCCTACGATTCGGCCCATTTTCAATACGCTTGGTCCTTGTGCCAATAAGAATCTATGACCCAAATTTGATCAAATTATCTCTATAATTGCGACCTGTACTTTGCGCACAAGGTTACATGGACAGCCAGCCAGCCGGACGGACATCGTAAGTTCGACTCAGAAAGTGATTCTGAGTAGATCGGTATACTTTAAGGTGGGTCTAGGACCACTATTTTAAGGCGTTACACACATCAGCACAAATGCATAATACCCTCTCCACTATTGTGGAGTGGGTATAAAAATGTTACTCCTTCTCTACTCCCTTCTCATAGAAGCGAGTGTGGAAGGTGTATCTTATCTTTTACACCAAAAAGCAAAGGGTGCTATGAGGCATTATTTAGCAGTTATATAAGAATAGTAATTTAATCAAAACAATTTTTACCTAAAAGCAAAGGGTTCTATGAGGCATTATTTAGCAGTTAGATAAGAATAGTAATTTAATCAAAACAATTTTTAAGCAGGCCTCTTAAAAGGCCTGAAGTAAGAAGGTCTTCTTAGTTTTACCGCTGGGTAATTTAATGTTAAAAAGTCCGTTAAAAAGGCTATAGTATAAGTGATGCAACTATGTAACCATAGAAAGTGCTATAGACGTTAAATTTCAAATTCATAAAATATCAAAAGATTTTGTTATTCGTGCTTAATTCCCAGTTTTTATTCTTGATAAAAACACTTGAAATGTATTGTTGATGGGATAAGCTATTCCTATGCGCATTTCACTGGTTGCTTAGGCCAGATCATCAGGAAACTTCATCCATAAAGATTTTAGAAAAACTAAAGATATTAATCCAAATAAAACCGTTAAACGTATAAGACTTATAAGCAACAGTTCTACTTGTAACAATATCAAGTTTAAACAAAAAATATCAACAATAAACAGTGAGTTTATCTCATCTTACATTCCCTACTTTAATTAGTTGAAATTCTCCCAAAATTAATTGTAGTTGTAAGTAGGTTATGAAAAACAAAATGATAACAACAACAACTTACAAAAGCATGTTGTCAATTAAAATATCTGATGCATTAATCGTTAAAAGTAAAGCCTCGAATCTTCGAAAAACATTTCGAATGTTCTAGACGGCCGAATTACTGTATCAATACATGCAGAGGCTAACATCAAAAAAGAATATTAGCTCAGACTTTGTGCAGATATGAACGCATCTCGTGGAGAAAATTATAAACATTGAAGTGTGTTGATCACAATAGTGAGTTGTGAATAAAAGCTGTAAATTACGGTTGTTAAGGTGACTAAATTGTTATAAATTAAAGTGTTGTGTTTATTTTATTTTATTAGAATTGCAATTTACGAACTCGAAACGGTTTATTATAAAGGAAATATATCAAAACGTTATTGAAAGGCAGTAACGGTACAATATGAAACAAATTATAAAACATGGTTTTTGACTTACATGTAAGTTAAGCGATCGAAATCGATGAACAGGCCAATTAACTCAACTAGCATATAACGAATACGAAAACAAAAGGAAAATTGGCGAGACGGTCAAGTTTGTACCCCTTTCCATTCTCTATTCCCATTTCCCCTTAAAACTTGATGTGTGTGAATCTGAACTTTGGCAAGTAAACTTTGCATGAACGTAAAGGGTATAATAAATGATTAAAATACATAGTTTATGATTATAACCCAGTTTACAAACGATATCGTTTATTTAAATTTTTTGCACCACAACTTTTCTAAGTGTACGAAAAAGTCGTTTAACAAGCCTTTAGGTTACGCACATTTTAGAAATGGTAAAATGTAGTTTATTTACAGATCAAGGAACTTCTAGTTGCAAATTCATATTATGGAAGAAGACCCTTCTTTGTTTACGCTACCAGTATTTAGTTAAGCAATATGTCATTTTAGTTTTACGGGATATTTTTTTATTTATTTCTCGCTCTTAAAGTAAATTAAATGAACAGCATTGCATTTTGTTTATTGTCTATATAAACATGACAAAAACAAACATTTGCACTTGTTAAATAATTCCTTAAAGAAAATGTTTAAACTACATTTTGCATTGAAATACATTTACATCCAGCCACCTTGCTCCCTTTTTTTAGTTGACTTTAGTTACTCTTGTTACTTTTGTCTGGCATATGGCTCCGTTAAAAATGTTTTTTTTTACGTTTTGGTTGTGTTTCCTAGACTGTGGTCTCCAGAGTCTTTTTGTTGTAAGTGTGCGTTATGGTTAAATTTTGCGCGTTTACAAACGTGGGTTGGTTTTTGTCTGGAGTTTTTTGTTTGTTTATTTTTCTGTTTATTGCTACGTCGTTTAAATACGCAGGCGTATGGTGACATTGTAAAGTTCAGCTTGAAATTTTTCAATTAACACAGGTTCTAGGTTCTTTTTTTTGATGTTTTGTTTTTAATTCAAACAGGATTAAAAAAAACGGACTAGATTGTCTAAGAAGTTCAGTACTGCTTTCTGATATAAAAGTGCATTTACACCTACGCCATTTATAGGTTATAAGTTGTTTATGATGATAAACTAGTTTGAGAACCTTGTTTATCCATACAAATTATAAACACGTTTATAACCAGCTTTTGAGATAAACCAGTTTTTGTTTATTAAGCTCTGTGTTTTCAAATTTTGTTCTGGCAACGTCATTTTGTTTGTTTATTTACTTTTTTTAATAAGGCATTTTGACATTTGCCGTCTCAATTCTGGCAACAAAATGCCTGTTGTTTTTTTTTATTGTTTCATTGTTGTAGTACTGAGGTCACTTTGTTAATACATTTTGCTTTTATCTGTGAAAAAACAATAAGAACAAGTTGGAGTACTATATTCGGCTGTGCCGGAACTTTCGAAGGTTTTATTAATTATTAATTTATCTTTATAAAAACGGACATCTGCATTAAAATTGGTTGCGGTTTAGACATATGGGTAATTCCAAAGTGTTGAACGTGACAGGCGTACGCATCAAAAATGTAATAACATTGTAAGCAAAAAATATTTTTACGTTTTCTTAATCCTAAAATTAAAGCACTAAGAAAGCACTGTTATCTATGCTAAAGTTTATGGAGGGCGCGATTCTAGGTCAAAGATAATGGCAAAAGAAGTAGCGGTTCGAACGTGAAAAAAACAGAAGTAGTTTTTGTGGCCATGCATACAAAGGCGTAATTCAGCGAAACCCGGCACAATTTTTTAGTCAAACTACTTTCAGAGTTTTACGTAGCAATGTAACATTAAAATGCTTTGGTTTGATTCCAAAATCTTCTGTATTTTCTTTTTTTTAAGCCAAAATCTGGGTCGATACGTGACATTTCGAACTTGAAATTTTTTCCGTAATGGTTTAACTGAATAATGATCAAAATAAAATAAAAATTTACCATTAATCCGAATAACATATTTCTCTTTGAACTCTTCCTTAGATTGCAGACCATGTAAGAAAATTTTTTTGGAATAATTTTTATCAAATATCACCTCTTTTAAGAAAGATAAATATTAAAGAAAACATACAATAAAACATTCTCACATATAAGAAATTACGTTTGCACAACTTTGCAGTCTGATTGTTCAGCTAAGTGAACAAATTTATGAGTAAATTTATAAAACTAGTAAAATCTAAATGATTTTCTATAACAATATCGTAAAATAATCAGCTTTTAATAACTTTAAAATTTTTGGTCACGGTGGACCTATTGGCGGAAATGCCCATATGTATATTAAATTATTGACTGACAATCAGAAAGTTTTATGCTTTTTTTTAGCAGTTTTAACTAGCTTGAGTAAAATATCATGATTCTTAATAGTTTAAGCCGAACTTAAATGATTTTCAGAAGAGGAATTTATATTGGATCCATGGTAAGCTATGAACCAATCATCCCAAAATTCTGCAGAGTGATTTGTGGTATTAAATAACATAAATTTCAATACAGCGGTGAAATTTGTTTTAGCGTTTGCAGTGAATTTCAGAAGGCTGCTTAAAATGGATCTAAGATATATTATGGACCGTATATCACAAAATTGCATAACATTTGTTTGGCCATATTAAGCTAAGCTAGAAGAAAGTTTACAGCAATATCCATATCTGCTACGGTTGTAGGCGTATTTCATTATTTTACCAAAGTGGGCTTTATATTTTTTTTTTTTTTTTTAATTCCCCATGCTAATCCCCACGAAGCTTTACGCTTGTCTGCAGGAAAGAAACCAGAGTCTCTGGCGGAAATCGAACCCGCAACCCCGGGGTTGATAGACTAGCTCACTACTAGGCACTCAAGGCCTATAGTAAATGATGGACCGATCATCACGGAATTTATTAATGGGATTTCTAGTCATATAAAACAGCGAAGTATTAAATTTTATTCTGATAGCATTATTTTGTACGGTTTTATGCATACTAAATTGTTTTCCAGGAGTAGGATTTTTGTGGGGACCGATCTTCACGAAATTTGACTGCGTAATTTCTAGTCCTATACAATTGTGCCGTACAAATTTCTATTGTGAAATCATTATTTATTACGGTTTTAGGCGTACTAAACTGTTTTTCGGAAGAAGGGTTTATATGGCGCCTAGGGTAAATCAGCACCGATCTTCACGAAATTTCACAGTGTCATTGGTTGTCCTATAGAACTGTAACGCACCAATTTATATTATGATAGAATTGTTAATTACGGTTTAAGGCGTATTAAACTGTTTTCCGGGAGTAGGGTATATATGGGGCCTAGGGTAAATTATGGACCGATCTTCACGAAATTTCACAGTGTTATTTCTAGTCTAAAATGTTTAATTTTTGTATTTTCTGTTTTACACGGACAGCAATATTCGTGTTTCGCTCTCCCATTCCTATTTCGCGCCCCGAACATGATGAAAACAACATGTTTCGCCATACAAAATTTTGAGAGCGAAACAAGTCGTTTCATTTTTAAACATGCTGCTAAACAGAAAAAATGTACTATCATCTCCAATTTTGATAACAATTATCGTTAGTTTATCTAAAAATTTATGTTAAATATATAATTATGATAATTATTAAATAATAATATTAATAAAAGTATTAAATAAATAATAAATTAAATTTATTATTTATTATTTTTTTACAAATTAAATAATATATTTTTAACTTTTTATTACTTTTTTACCTATTTTAAATAAAATCACACTAACAACACACAAAACAATGTCAAAGTGAAACAAGAATGAATCGTTTGAACAGCATGTTTGGCAATCTGGTTTCAGAGAGTATAACGAGGGGCTTATAACGTCGTATGAACACAGCATAAGAATTGACTAGAAGACCCTTGCCTCATTCGGAGGAAGTACATGTTCCAACATTTTATTCAATACATGAATTACATTTATCTTTTATACATTTTGCAATCAATAGCAAGTTGTGCCGACGTGTTGCAACGAAATGTCGTTGATGTTTAGCTGATTAATTTTTGGAAACATAAAACTTAGTTAGCATGGCTCGATAGCGCTCGCCTTTCGCTGTAACGGTAGCTCTTTGTTTATTTCTATAGAGCGTGTAAACAGCATCAAATTGTCAATTTTAATAATGTAATTAAAGTTGCCGGATCGCAAAAGTAAAATAATGGAACAAATTCACCTCGATTTGAAAAAAATAACCGGACAGTTTAAAAATGCACCTGTACCACAAAAAACTAAAGTTTTATTTAAATTATTGTGCGACTGTAACGAATCCATGGTTTTGTGCAGGGACCATGTTTTTTTAACTGATTTTTAAAGCCAGACTTACATATTAAGAATATTTAAGCACAATTGTATTAATTAATTAATTGTTTTGTATGGACATTTGGTACAAAACCCCTTATTTGGAAGGACACCCTGAATATTAATTTAAAAAGTTTTCGAAATTAAGATAATTCTTTTTGAACTGGACAAATTATGTGTTAGCTGAAGAGGACCCAAAAAACTGGACAATCTACGCCACCCCAGGCCGTTTGGTAGCCCTAGATGCAATGGACATTCTTTAACGGCTTGAGGATTGTCTTCGCTTCAAAAATGCCAATTTTGCTTATTGACGTTGCGATTTCACCAGACATGAGCTTCGTGAAATGGACGAAGTGCTCCATGAACTTTGCAAACAGATTTATTTTTTTTCAAAGTCAATTAATACTATGTTCACACTTGGGTTCTTAAACGCGTTTAAGCAGCTCGAACGTGATTAAGCTCTAATCACTTCAAAATCGAGATGATTACCCATACATTGAAGTGGTTTGTTAATCACTTCAAATTGACATGATTACAACTTAATCACTTCATAAATCACGTAGAATCCACTGAACATACCTCAAATGTAGAATCGCCAACATGATCGTGGACAACCGGCCAAGATTTCTGCTTAATGTTTTTATTTTTTTCCTTAAATAATTCATAAATTTTCACAATTTCATCATTAAAATGATTAAAATAATCTTCTGATAACTTTATAAAGGTGTTTTTATTCATTTTTAATACTTTAAAGAAATATAAATTTGTTTGTTGTTTTTTTGTGTGTTTGTTGTGAGTTTTTTTTTTCTTAATCATCTGTCATCTTCATCATCTCAAATGTAATGTCAAAGCCGTTCGATTAGCTTAATCAACATTTTGATTAAACGCGTTTAAAAACCCAAGTGTGAACTTAGCATTACACAATTTGAAAGCGTTGTTCTAGCGTAAAACGATAAATGCCAAACCTTACTGAACATATCTGTCAACACATTTTGACATTTTAAGCTGTCAAACTATAGTTATCGATATCAAAAGTTCTCATGCAGGCAAAAATAAAACCCGTTATAATAAACTGAAGGTGGTTTTTGTAAGATTTCGGTGTGAAGTATCAGGTATTCTTAACGAACGCTTTCATTCGGATTGATTTAAAAAAAAAGGAAATTGTCTTTGATAAGAACTGAAGTTAAGAAAACCCTTTAACTCCGATATTCTAGATACGAAAAGTGGAAATCATAAAGATCGCTTAGCCATGTTGCATGACTGAATTGCTTAAATCGTATCAACATCTCTCGTCATGAGATTAAAAAATGAAGAATCATTTAAATCAATGATTTTTATCATGTATTGATTAAAATCTTGTTAAAATTTGTTCTTTCATTATATTGAATTTATTTGCAAAGTTCTCAATTTGAATTTTGTAAAAACTTCCGTTACTGATTTTATAACCCTTTTACAAATTACTGCATTTAAAGCTTGAGAAATACAATGCATTTAAATACTCATAAACTAAAAACCCAAACAAACTATTATTTAAACAGTCCCACTTCCTCACAACTTTTTTTTTGCAAAGTTTTCAACACAATAATAATGAATAATAATCCCGCATTTAATATTTGAACAAAAAAAAATAAAAAAAATCAGTTAAAAAATCAGCAGCAACAACAACAAAATATAATTGATGTAATGTTCAGTGCCAGACTTTATGTCGTGGTTCTTGGTTTTTTTTACTTATTTCTCTTCAGTTTCATGTATTTGTAAAATGTTATGAAAAAAATCGTGGTCTACAACCCACACGCAAAATATCGGAAAAAACTGCATGGATTTTTTATACATACACTCAAAATGAAATGTTAGTTTCTAAACCACACAGAGGAAACTTTAAAAATTTGTAATGTTTTTTGGGGTTAAACGCGCTGAAGTAAACAGTTGCATAACAACGCCATGATATGACCATAATGTTATAAAAATTGACTAAACATTTATTTATTTCATCCTTTCCGCGCCGTATTTTGTTTTTTGTTTAAAGTCATTTTTGACGTATTCGGACTTATTTGATGCCCTAGTGCTGTCACCTGCTTTATTTCACCATGGGGTTCATTTAAAATGTTCCTTATATTTACTCTCAAATTCTTTCGAGTGCACCGGACGTTGTATGGCTTATTCTAGTATTATTTTCGCATAAAAACCCACTCCAAATTAAAAAAAAAACTGCAGCATTTTTGTGTGATTTCGAGTTTAGCTTTCGGCAGCAGAGGTGTATTGTTTAAAGCAGAAAATACAAAAAAAAACCTTTCTACCCACATACATATTCCAGACTTGATTTGAAAAATGCGTAAAGGATTTGATTTATTTAAACATATTTTAATTAAAAATTTCGAGGTTAAAATAAGAGTATTGTCATCTTTAGCGAAACAAAAACACATTTTCCTTCGATTCAAATTAGTGTGGAGATGATCTTGCATTTAATTAATGTAAATTAATAATAATAGTGTATAATTTTACCATTTAAAGGTTTCTATATGTATATTAATAAATTCTAAAAACAATCATAAAAATCAAATAGCAACTGAAAATATACCTATATAAACAAACAAACTTGCAAGTAACAACGAATGCAACGTAAAACCAACAACCCACATAAATAACAAACTTGTATGCTAAACTACAACTTTGTGTTAGCAAACGGTTGTTGGTAACACAATGACTTTGTTGTGATCTTATTGTGCACAAGAAGTTTTGAGTAAAAAAACACAACAAACTTGTTAACTAAACAGGTTAAAAATGTGTTGAATGAGTACAACAACAAAATAGTGTCTTGGCAATTTAATATCTTCTGTTTTCAACTGCCCACACTTGCACTAGAATACTAATAAAAAAAATGTTAAAGAGTTAATAAAAAACAAGATCTGCATAAGATCGATTGTCTGATAGTTTTTTAACCATTTCCATGTGTTAAGCGTTTTTTGCGTTCTTTCAGCTGCTAGTGGACGTGCAATAGTTGACAATAATTAACGACATATTCTTAGGTACGAGTGTCCACGTACCAACTATTGCCCAACGAAGAGCAAACTTATTTATATTACCAGAAAAAATACACCATAAATAAAACTTTAGTGAATTACAAGTAAACATATGATCTATTAATATATCCATTTTTAAAAACGGTGTGTTCGGAAGAAGGATTTTGTTATCAATGCTTATAAAAATTTAATTATAACTTAATCATGATCTTTCTTTATAGAGGGTTAGAACTTTTAGTTAAAAGTGCCGGTTCACACACGTCAAGTCTTGAGCTTTTAGGAGAGAAGGGAAAAGAGAATGTCATTTCTTTTCCCCTCTCTCCTAAATACTCAATACTTGACGAGTCAAACTTGACGTTTGTGAAACGGCACAAAGTAAAATCCAGCAAATACAGCCGAATGACCAAAATGTTGGCTTTATTAGCTCACAAGTTACATGACATTTATTCTTTATGTATACCATCCTGTCGGTCCAATTTTGCTCCACTTTTTCGAGCATACCCGGTCTTATTTGATCAATAGTATGGCGGATGTTGGTTTCTAAATGATAAATCGCTTCTGGTTTATCAGCATAGACCAAAGATTTGACGTGACCCCACAAAAAGTTGTCCAAAAATGTCAAATCATTAAAAAAAACTTTTATATAGGGACATGCAGTAGCGTTCTGGTGTATA
Source organism: Pollenia angustigena (assembly GCA_930367215.1). NCBI lineage: Eukaryota > Metazoa > Arthropoda > Insecta > Diptera > Polleniidae > Pollenia > Pollenia angustigena. Next base: position 49,975,447 of record OV884058.1, read on the forward strand.
TAATTGACAAAAATTGATCAGATTCAAAGCTGTCAATATACCGGTTCATAAGTGCACCCTACCCTTTTTCCAAAGTTAAAGCAATGGATTCTTGTAAACGATCCGTAAACTAGCGTAAAGCATACATTCTTTATTAATTATAGTCATTAATTTAAAAAGCTTTCTAGCCCTTGGTTGATTTTTATTTCTGCTTTACATTAGTAACTGATTTCATTGCATGATTCACCATAAGTTGGGGAAAATCTATCTTCTTAATAATTTGTACAAGAGCATAAAAATTGTAATGCTGCTATTTGAAGCAAAGGAAATATTTTTCAAAGGTGGTTTAACCCTTTTGGGGCTTTCGAATTGCAATGTTATAATGACATTTACGTATTCAATATGCTAAAGATATACTGTGCAAACATTCTGTTAAGGAAATAGGATGCTCCAATAGTGGGGAGACTATGGAAAGGCCGATACACCATTGTAACATCCCTCCCTATAGTTAATACAAATACGTACCAACCATCTTAAAAACATAAATAAAGTATATAGAGTGACCGGATCTTATATGGGGGGATACAAATGTCAGAATTTTTTTGGTCTTAACCCCACAATATGTTTTTCCTTTCCTGATATTGAGATAGCCAAAACAAGCTGGGTACTTGTCGTCCGGCTTGTCTATTTTATGTAGCACAGTGTAATCGCTTAAACGGTTTCTTTCTTCTGTTTGGCTCATTGTAGATCGTCAATTCATTAATATCAGCCATCATTATCAAACGATGGAATATCATCATAACACTTTAAGTTTTTGCAAGTGTTTTTGACACATTAGCAGTTTTAGGCTTATGCCAAGATTCACTATCCTACAAAGTCGTACGATTCATTCACACAATAATTTGACGGAATTCTATCCGACACAAAAAAAAATGTCTGCAAAATCTGCTGTCAATATATGTCTACTATCACCTTGCTTCCAACCTATAAATGATAGAAAAAAGGAACATTTGCATGGCCCTCAATGAAGGCCTAAGCATAAATTTTCCTAAATCAAAACTAATTAGAATGAACACCAGCAATAATGCACGTCTTGCTCTTAATTATACCACCCTAGAAGATATACATACAATGATTTTGTTACTAAGGTTGTACAATCACGACAAAAAGCGGTACGGACGAAGACAGAGATGCACGCATTAACAAGGAACGTCAGGCGAAATATACTCGCTAAGGAAAGTATGGATGCATACTGACTTATCTAAACACCTCAAAATACAACACGTGAGTAAGCCAATCTCTTTATGCGAATGCGAAGCCTAGGGTCTATCTAAAAACATTAAACAACGATTGCAAATCTTCATGAGCCGATGCCTACGAGGCATCGTCCGATGTAATACTATAAGCAATCCTGAGAAGAAGGTTTGGACGGATAAGCCATACTTTTAGATCTAATAACGTGATAGACATCACTGCATTACAACCCTCAAGGCCTTTGTCCTTGTGGTTGCTTAGACATTCTGGCGCAGGGTTTTCATGGAACGAGGCAATAACAACAGCTACGAACAGAGTACGTTGGACATTACTTAAGGCTAGTTTTCACTATCTCACAAGTCTTACTTATTCCATAATACATTGTGAGATAGGAATCTAATGAGTTTGTTGCGACTGTCATAAAATCTAATTTAACATGACATTTTGTGTTCACACCATTACACAAAGTATAAACACTCACACATGAAATAAAATGCACCCTGATCCAATGAAAAGTATTATTATCAAAGTTATTTTCGGGAATACAAAGTTTATTATTAATACGATTACCGTATGACGTGCTAAATTCCCAATTTTCCATATTTGATAAATACACTGAAATTTATTGTTGAGGGAAAGCTAGTTCTATGCGCATTTCACTGGTTGCTTTGACCAGCTCATCAGGAAGATTTCCAAAGATTTTAGAAAAGCCAAAAATAGTAAGCAAATAAAACCCTAAAGCGAATAAGAATTATAAACACTCTAAGTCTTACTTGTTACAATATCAAAGCTTAAATATTATTGTTTAGAAATTTTTCAAAAAACGATAAAGTCGTATGGGATGTCAAACTTTTTTTTTAAAATACTTGTTATTTTCATCACACATTCATTCACACTATCAGACTTTTACATATTACTTGAGTGTAAACAAGCCTTTACTGAGACCGTTTGCTCCCGAGCTGGAGAATAGCGGAGCATCATCATTAATGTATAATTATTGCAAAATCTTAAAAAAAATGTCCTGTCGGAAAGTCCATAAACTGGAATTAGGAATGTTTGAAACTTAGTGGTACATATGAGTACCACTAGTACCGAAAGGCTTAAATATACAACACCAAATGAATGATTACTAATAAAAGCGTGTTAAAAACCAATTAAATTTTATTTCATAATGGGAAAATTTTAAATGAGTACATACATGGTATTTTTTCCAAAAAAAAAAAGCGTACGAACAATTTACGTTGCCTAAGTGACGCTATAAACTTCTTGTATGGCAATAAATACTTATTCCAACTACAACAACTTATTTCACGCATGAAAATCAAGAGTTGTATTTTGTAGTACGACATTAATTTTAAATAGTTTTTCTCAAAATGAAATGCTAATTTAAAAACTAATTAATTCACATTGTGTGTTTGCCTACATAAAAACGTAAAAGTGTCAAAGCATACATTTTTTCTAATGAAGAGCTTAAAAATTATGCAAATTTTTTCTTTCATTCAATAAATTTATTGCTATAGATAAAAAATTTTCTTGAAATGTTCCTCAATTAATGCAAAATATTTAATAATAAAATAAATGTATCTTCTATTTTATTTTTAGATTTGCAATCTATACGACGTTTATTGGAACATGATACCAGCGGTTCGGTTTGTCCAAGTTGTCGCATTTCATTCGACAAAGGTAAACGACGAAAACTAATCGATACTTGTGGTCATGAACGTTGCTATTCCTGTATGTTTCGCAACGATCAGTGTCCGATGTGCATGAACAGTTCGCTAAAAGGTGAGTTAAATTAATAATTTTTTTAATTTGATTAACGATAGTTTCGGTTCCCAACTCAGTCAAGAATGAAAAATTATCAATATATTTTAATTTATTTCATGTTGTAAAATTCCATTCTTCATAAAAATTAATTTTAATGTCTGATTAAAATATCAAAAATTGGATTTGAAACCATAAACACACTGAAAAAAAAATGATTCATATATTTAATGAATCATTTTCATAAAAAAATTTTCCTTGGGTAAATGAAAATTTTCATTGTCTAAATGGAATTTCATAGTTATAATGAAGTATTTTCGTTATAATCTCTTCATTGGATTTCGTAATTAAGTTAAACAAAAAATTTCAATTCGGAACATAAAAAAACAATATACAAACATAACTATGTTCATAAATTAATACAAAATTATAGTTTCCTTAAAAAAATGTTTAATTGTTAATCACAAAATGTAAGATTTAACTATTTCATACATCTAATGAAATATGCCATTAAATTTATGAAATTTTTTTATAAAAGCAATATATTTCAATAATGCTTTCATAAATTCAAATTTTCATTATAATAATGAAACAAAAACTTTCAATCAACGTTGTAATTGTTGTTATGGACAATTTAATCTCATATTTACTAGGGATGCCAATCGGGACTGGTTTTCGCAAATCCCGGGATTCGGGATTTCAAAAAACCAAATCCCGGGAATTTTCGGGATCCCGGGATTTTACGAGTTCCCGGGATTTTTCGGGATTCGGGGTTTTTGAAAATTAGAAGATAAACGGTTTTTTAGATATTTATTAAAAAAAACGTCATTAAAAGCGGTTTAAAAGCAAAAGTCTTATATTAATTTGTTATTTTAAAGTTAAAAATAATGGTTTATTTATTACTAACATATTAAAATATTGAAAATTGTGATTTTTTTCTAAATTAATAATTGATTTAATTAAAAATATGATAAAAAAAAACAACGTACGATCTCTAACAATGTGTTAATTGATTCAACTAAAAATTAATTACCATAAAATCGATATTTTATTCAATTACCTCAGTTGATTCAAATTAAATAAAAAAAAATTGAATATTGTAATTGAATAGAGCAAACTTGTATGTAATTGATTTATTCGTAAGATTCTATTCAAATTTTTATTAAGTAAATTAGAATCAATAATTCATATTTGAATTCGAATTTTGTAAAATTGCTCCATAAATTGCCGTAGTTCCTACGCCTACTCTCGTACAACACTTTTATAATTCTAACCCAGTGAAGAGTAAAGTTTTAATGTCGAATTTGGTGTAACAGTGAAATGTTTTGTGCATTTCAAAAGACATTTTTTTCCTTTATTAATTTTCTTCTTTAATTATATTCTTCACTTCTCGTTAAAATGTCTTTATAATTGTTGGACACGCTTAAAACAAACAAAGTTTAACTTTTTTTTTCAATGACAATATTAACAGAAATAATCAAGAAAATATTAAAGATTAGTATTTTGTTCCCTATACTCTCAAAGGCGAATGTCATTATGAATTTTGTTAACTTTATTGAAAGTATTCATCCAATGAATAATATTCATAGATCTAATGTAATGTTTCATTAAATACATTTTAATGAAACAGGTTTCATTGATCCAACGAAACGCTGCATAGGTTCCTTTTTAATGCAATTTTTCATGGGATTAATGTCAAAATTCATTGGTTTTGCGAAGAAAATTCTTTCAGTGCAGTTCAACAAAATAACCACAATACTAATTATTTATTGTGAATAAAATAAGAGAATCTTTTTAATTGAATTTAATTTGTTTTGTAATTATATAATTATAGCAACAACTAAACATGCATGTCTGCAAAATGTATTTTCTTCTCTGTAAATAAGATTTTTTTTTTTTCATTTTAACTTTTTAGTGCGATTACCTGTAATATATTTACAATCAAAACAGAATAACAATAATTTGTATTTAACACTTCTACCCGTTAATTAGCCAGTAACTTACATAAATTACATTAATTCCGACATGAATTATAGTTTTTTTTTTATAAATTGCAGTGAAAAAATGCTGCTCTACATACAAGCTTGAATTCACCATACATGGTTAACTACAAATGAAATTTTGTACTTGAGCGCGAAACTCACACCCTGTTTATGCTGAATTAAAAAATAGCAAAATAGTTTTCTTCTATTAAAGTAAATAGTTATTTACATTTTACATGCAAAATAATGCATAAATCAAGCATTAAAGGTCATTTAAATTTATAAAAATTAAATTTATTCATACTACTAGTAGAAGTAGTTAAATTAATTATACTGTAGAAGTTGTAAAACACTTGTTTAATCAAGTAAGAATGATTTATTCGTTTACATCGACTGATTAAAGCCCTCCATCTAGAATCAGAAACCATATGATCTTTTCACCAAAATCGTTTTCCATGTTCGGTTGAGTTTATCTGTTTTAAAAATTTCTTCAGAAATTTTATATAAGTCTGGGTTCTCACTATGAAAGTTTTCTTTCAGAAAGTCTGAGCTTATGGGTGAGAGAGGAAGAGAACATGCTGAACATGACTCACACATTGTATAAACCCAGATCAAGATCAAGTCTGTTGTTGTAGTTCTCCTTTCTAAATAATATGCACAAATAAAATCTCACCTCTAGTTATATTTTAATATTGGTAAATACCGCTTATTGGTTTAAACTTTGCGTTCAATATCTTTCACACTCAATGTACAAACATATAAAGTAGGGCTGAGATTCTCATGCATAAAAATATCGAAAATATGAGCTTACAATATGCGCTAAAAGATCCAAAATATGCACTAAAAAATAAAACTAAATGCACTTAAAACTTAAACATTTGCATAAAAAATGGTTTTTTCAATTTTATTAAAAACAAAAATATAAAAATTCAGTTCATTGTTATTAAAATCTCTTTCAAAAACTTAAATAACTTATTTAAATTTTTGTTTGTTTAAACCAGTGTTCGAAAATAAACAGTACATTATTTAACGTTCGGCTCACACACCCAGGAACGATATCTATTTTGTTAGTGATTGTGTAGACATACACAACCCTTAATACCGTTCGTAAATATTTTCAAGAAATATCGGTTCTTCGTAAAAAAACAGAACAATTGTAGTGATACTGTAGACAAACATTTTATTTTAATGTTCTATAATGTTATTTTCGTGTGTGTATTTTGTTTTTGTAAAAATGTTTGGTTTTTTTTTATCAGCAAAAAGCGACGAACATTAACGAGCCGAACCGAACCCATTAAAGTTCGTGGATTTTCAAAAAAAAAACCGAACGGAATTTAATGTTCTCATCATTTGTTCAGTATGATGAAAACAGCATTATTTTTGTGTTCGAAAGATGACTAACTGGGAAACGTTATTTTTTTAATGATTTTCTACACAAACACTATTAGCGATTGTGTTTTCCACAAATCTACCGAACCGAACATTTAAAAATGATATTTAGTGTTTATTTTCGAACACTGGCTTAAACAAATAAGTATTATATTATAAAAAGTAAATCTTTGTCGGTTCGGACATGGAAAATTATCACACCACGTCAACCGAAGTTATAGGAGCATTCTTGAAAGATGCCAGTGCATTTGGAGAATATTAATTTTCAGATCCCACTTTGCTTCCAGATAGGGATGCAACATCTTTCTGAAAAACATCGATGTTTAAAAACATTAATTTTTCCACGATAAGCATTGATGTTGAAAAACATCGGTAAAAACCACGATGCATCGATGTTTCAACATCCCGAAATTGTAACATTTTCACCAAGTTCGGTTAAAACTAACTTTCAATTAAAGTTCCGGGTACCAATATGTTTTGACAGCTATAACCGATAGTTAATTATAACCGAACTTGGTGAAAATGGCCGTTAATCTATTAGTGCCGGAATGAATCAAAGTTGCTGCTTGATTTAAATTATCAGACAAAACATCAGACAAGTTCACAGTCGCAACCGTATTTTAAATTCGCCAACCACGATAATTTTTTAATTAACAAGATTTTGTTTGCCATCCTTAATTCCCAATTTTTATTCTTGTTAAAAACATTGAAATTTATTGTTGATGGGATAAGCTTTTCCTGTGCACTTTTCACTGGTTGCTTATTTCCTTTACATTGCTTAGAGGCCCTTTTTGTCAAAGAGTCAAAAAAAAAACTGTGTTTAAAAAACAGCAGTCGAAACCGAAAACTGCCGAACAAAAACTGCAGCTGAAAAAAAAATAGTTCCCCGATCTTGTTGACTTTTTGTTTTGTAATAAACAGTACAGTTATATCGGTTGATTTTTTACCTATTTTCTTTTTGGCAACACTGGTGACGCACGTTTCGTGTTTTGTTTCACTGTCAAACATCTTCAGTTTGGTCTATAATTTAACCATGAGTTGACTAACAAACGAACAACGAATTTTATTTTCAAAATGGGTGCTCTGTTAAGAAAATTCATCGCGCGCTTCTTGTGTTCATCGACGAAGCTCATTTTTGGCTCAATGGGTACGTTAATAAGCACAATTGTTGATTTTGGAGTAAAGATCAGCCAGAAGCATTGCAAGAGCTACCAATGCATCCAGAAAAAGTCACAGTTTGGTGCGGTTTATGGGCTGGTGGCATCATTGGACCGTACTTCTTCAAAGATGATGCGAATCGTAGCGTAACTGTGAATGGTGAGCGCTACCGTGAGATTATATCCAACTTTGTTTTGCCCAAAATGCAAGAGCTTGACTTGCATGACATGTGGTTTCAACAAGACGGTGCCACATGCCACACAGCACGCTTAACAATAGATTTATTGAAAGGCGAGTTCGGTGAATATTTTATTTCACGTTCGGGACCAGTCAATTGGCCGCCTAGATCGCGCGATTTAACGCCTTTAGACTATTTTTTGTGGGGATATGTTAAAGCTCATGTCTATACACACATGCCCGCTTCAATTGACGCATTGGAAGACTACATTGGAGCATTTATTCATGAGATACCGGCCGAAATGTTGGAAAGAGTATGCCAAAATTGGACTAAGCGGATGGACCATTTGAGGCGCAGTCACGGTCAACATTTGCATAAAATAATCTTCAAACATTAAATTATATGGACCGTACAATCGATTCAAATAAAGATTTTATAAATTGTTCTGAATTTTATGTATTTTTTTTAACTTTTCTATAGCTCTTAAAAAATCACCCATACAAAAGTGTAAGATAAGAAGACGAAAAGCAATAGTAATCAATATAACGGTTATCAAATATTCAGTATCAAGAGAAGCTAAAAACATGTGTTTTAAATTTGCAATTTAAGTGATTTTAGTCTTGTTGTAAAAGTTTTTGTATGCTTATTATCGTTTTTTTCACGTGGTTCATTTTAATGGAGTAGAGCTGAATTGTTTCAACTAATTTCACTTACATACTGCACCAGAATATTAAGTAGAGTCTCTAGCAGTGTTCGAAAATAAACAGTACATTATTTAGCGTTCGGCTCACACACCAAAGAACGATAACTATTTTTTTGTGATTGTGTAGACAAACACAACCCTTATTAACGTTCGTAACTATTTTCAAGAAAGAGCAGAACATTATATATTGTTCTGTTCTTCATTAAAAAACAGAAACATTGTAGTGATACTGTAGACAAACATTATATTTAATTGTTCTAATATGTTGCTTTTTTACATTGATAAAGAAATGAACAAACAAAAAGTTTTAGCAACGACTGCAGCACAAACAGCTTGTGTATGTATTGTGTATATGTTTTGTTTGTGTAAAATTATTTTGCTGGCTTTTTGTTTTTTTCGTATGTGTTCCTTGTTTTGTAAAAAAATTTTGATTTTTTTACCAGACAAAAAAGACGAACATTAATGAGCTGAACCGAACACGGAATTAAATGTTCTCATCTTTTGTTGAGTTGGATAAGATGACAGTACTATTAGCGTTTGTGTTTTCCACAAATCTACCGAACCGAACACTAACAAGCGATATTTAGTGTTTATTTTCGAACTCTTGTCTCTAGTTTAAAACTAAAAAATTTGTTGCTAAGAAGTGCTTTCTTTATTTTTTTGTTTCATAAATTGTGCAGGGATGAACATAGAGTTTCAGATTTAGCGCGTAAAAATACATACAAAAAGGTAAGACTGGTCAAACTTATAGACCACTTCTTCACGCTGTATTGGCGCTACCAATACAAGTGTTCGGACCATTTTTTCCAAAGCTTTATTAGTGTAAAAGCATAAGGTTAGGTTCCATTGGCAGCCTCAATCAAGCACAGCTCAAGTAGGTCCAGTTATTAGTTCCCGTTGTGTTAACATGTTTCACCATCTCTCAAGGGTTCTATGCTACCTGTCTGTTGACATTCTCGCTCAGCTTTCCGGTTGATTAAATAAAGGAAGATCTCCGAATGCCGGGCACTGGCAGAGAAGATGTTCCGTTGACTCTTTCTCCTCCTCGTTGCCGCAGCTTCTACATTAACTTTGCAAGGAAGTCCTAGCCTTAAGGCGTATATACCATTATCCATGCCAAATTTTATTTCTATATCTGCTCCGAAATGGCAGTTTTTAATTTAGTCCACCTTAAACTGCAGAAAGTCACACTGCTTATAGGCGACATTTATGGTATTTTTTACCGATCCATAGGCAGAACGCCAATGTTTTTTGAAATTATTTGTAATAAATCAATATTATATAAGAATCTTAAGGATATTGCAAATTCGGGTGTTATATCCTCCGGTGAAATCAGATGCATTCAATGCCTGGAATTCGACAAAAATCCAAAATTGACGGATCTCAAGAGATCTGTACGATCTCTTGCGATCGGGATAGATCTTATCTGGTACCATGGTATTCATTACACCCTGGTGGCACGGCACCATATTGACTATTTGCTGAGGCCTCCGAGAATATACTTTTTGCAGGATATACTTTCTGTCTTTTAAAAAATTTTTCTTTGCGAAAGTTTTGCTTTTCCGTTAAAAATATACTTTCAAGGATCACGTGGTGGTTGTTGCTAATTTTTGAAATTTGTGTGTGAACTTAGCGATATCTTGTGATGACGGTGTGTAAGTTAGTATTATATCTTGTGGCAAAAAATTGGGTCCATTAACTGTTTGCAGATATCAAAAAATAAGTTTGTGTTGAAAACTTTTAGATAGAGTGTTATTTATTAATTTAAAAATTTTTTTTTTTTTTATTTGCTTTAATTTTAACTTTTAGGCCGGATTTTTGAGAAGTGGATTAAGTTTGAACTTAGTTTAACATAGTCTGAAACTCGGATTCTTCCAGCGAAATGTGATTTTTTTATTATGTCACTAAAAACCAAAATTTATAGCAAAATTAAGCTGTTATGTCAAAATTTTGGATATAAACGTGATAATGGCGGCACAAATCTGTTTTCAGATTAACAGAGATCTCGTGTGTGCTCAAAAAGTAGGATGGTGTGGCTTAAAAATGAATTAAGTGACAGATTTTTTTTGACAAGTCTGTCCGATTTGCAAATGTTTATGAAAATTTTCATAAAACTATAGTTTCTATACGATCAGAGTTGCATTTTCGTGTAAAGTAGCTGAGTCATTTGAGATGGCATCATTTTTGTGGGATAGTGTGTCATTGACAACAGATTTTGAAAACATTTTTTTTTTTTGTGTCGGATAGAATTCCATCAGATTTTCGTGTGAATGAATCGTACGATTGTGTAGGATAGTGAATCCCGCCTTTTCTTACGAAATTTCAATACCATATTTTTACCCACACTACAATAGTCGAGAGGGTATTATGCATTTGTGCTAATGTGTGTAACACATTAAAAAATTGGTCCTAGACCTATAAGTATACCGATCGTCTCAGAATCACTTTCTGAGTCGAACTAACGATGTCCGTCCGGCTGGCTGGCTGTCCATGTAACCTTGTGCGCAAAGTACAGGTCGCAATTTTGGAGATAATTTGATACAAATTTGGGACATAGATTCTTATTGGCACAAGAACCAAGCCTATTGAACATGAGCCGAATCGTGGGACCACGAGGGAAGATAGGGGGAAATTTCTGCCTCTCAGAAACACCGATTTTAATATAATTTAAAACATAGATAAAACCATATCTGTATGGACACAAAAGGTATGCATTTTTTTAAAAAATAGGACCACGAGGGGAAATAGGCGCAATTTCTGCCTCTCAAACCGATATGAATGAAATTTAAAACATAGATAGATCCATATCTATGCACACATAAGCTTTAAAGTTTTTCAAAAATAGGACCACAACTCCCATAGGTAAGGGGCAATTTCTGCCTCTCACAAACTTTTAAACCGATTTTAATGAAGTTTATAAACTACATGGATAAATCCATATTTATATGGTCACATAAGCATGATGTGTTTTTAAATACTGTCGTGCTGGGTATCATAGGCGGGCTTGACCGACTATACTTTCTTAATTGTTTTTTTAAGTTTTATATAATAGAAAAATATACCAACCTAGTCTCCAAAATATCTGGGAACTTCGGAAACTTAATTTCAACCAACACACAAATAGAAGGTAATCAATCGTTTACTAACTCTTCTATACAGTACGATCCAGAATATACGAAATCCTGGGAAAATAGTTTAGAAATTGCAAAAGACATGAAAAGCTTCTATACACATTTTCCATCTGTGGTGGGGTATATTAAAACTATTAGATTTTACTGTTTTACTGTTTTAGCAAAAAGCAACTCAATTTACATACAATTTAAACAGACCAAAAAAGTAGTACTAAATGAAACTAGAATAGATTTAGATAAATTGTATTTAACCATTTCAAATAACGCAATTTGCATAAAATGCCAACAAAAAAATGCTAGCAAACGAAACAATTTTGTTTTGCATTTTTTATGTACAACTAACACTAAATTTTTTATATTTTTAAAACCACTTTCAACTTAAAATCTTTAAGTTGTTAACTTAGTTCTATGTGTAGTTTCATATGAATAATAACAAACTTTGTTTAGGTTTCATGTTGTTTTAAAATTTTTTTATTTTTTTTATTTCTAAAAGGCCATGGTAAATTATTAAAGTGTTAGAAGGTTTTTCCAAAAGATCGCTTGTTAAGATCTTTTTTATATGATTTTTTTATTTTATTGTATAATTGAGTCTATATAAACTTTTTTTGCCTTTTATTTTTTTTTTATTTTGCCGTTTACGGCAAAATTTGCATTTGCTTTTAATTTTTTTTTTAGAATTTAAGCGTATTACGAGTTAACTCTTGTCACAAATTGCTAATTTTTCAAAACAAACTGCCATTCATTTGCTTGGCAAGTGATGCCAGAGTGCATTAGAGGTATGAATATAAAAAAATCGTAAAACACAACTCTGTAATGGTGTGTGTTTGTGAGAGATTGTGACCAATAATAACTAATTGAACATTGATGCAAAACACTGAAAGAAACTTTTAAAACGTACTATTAGAATACGGTCTTCAATTGCTACAGAAAAAAAAACGAAGTTACGAATATGTCACTTTTGTATACATGTACCTCTACGAACATTAGAAATGGATTCATTAAATTCTTGGAGTAGATGTTTATTTAATAATGTCGATTATATGCAACCCAGTCTGACTCCTTTGGATATGATGATACTCATGGTTACTTCTTCATTGATATCGACTTGTGCAGTTTGGTTTGAGCATGCATAACTTCTTTACACATACATTGTATTTTTTGGCGTTTATCCCGATAGACATTAGGATTTCCATTATTTTGTCATGCTGTACGGTGCCAGCCTTTTCGTAATCAACGAAGCATAGAAAAACATATTTTTGTACGTTTCTACATTTCAGCAGCAGCACCTGTATAGAAAACAGTGCTTCTCTTGTACCCATACCTTCTTTAAGTCCAAATTGCGAATTTCCTAATACTTCTTTGCTTCTTTTATAAATTCAGAGGGAGTGGCTCATTAAACTTGTAAGTCTATAATCGAAGCGCTGCTCTTTAAAATTTTAATGGATGTTGATTTCGGCCAGTCTTAAGGATATTAACCCGAGTCGTAAATATGGTTAAACAGCTTTGGTAAAAGTTGGATGTTTTCGTCATCTAAAGGTTTTAATATTTCAAACGGTATTACATCGGGATCCCATGCTTTTTTTATTTCGTAGCGATTGTATTTCAGATTCCACCTTAATTTTGGTGATTGGGTTTCCTGTAAGTGATTGTTGGCTGAACGGTTTATTTCTTGATGGGTTCCAATCAGTAAATATTTGTCTAATATCACTCACTCCATACTACTTTATTTTTCTTGGTTTCAAAGTAACTCTTAAAAATTTTATTTTTCTGCTTCGCCTACAACTATTGCTAAGAAAATGTTATTGTAGCAGTCATAGTGAAAACATAGCTCCAAGTTATTTTAATTAAAATTTCTCAATTTAAAACTGAAATTCTCTATTTCATTTGGAATTTTCTTAATTTCAAATTGAAATTCTCAATTTCATTTGGAATTTCCAGAATTTCAACTAAATTTCATTCGAAATTTTGGCAATTTCAATGAAAAATGGTGTGGACTTTTCATTATATATCTGCTACTTGTAGCGTTGTTTTTTATATGTATACCGTTCGCTGATTTGTTTGTCAGAGGCTTTGTTTAAATACTCTTGTAACACATTTTTTATTTAGCCGCTGTTCTCACAATTTCGTTCTTCTAAAGCTTTGCACAGACGATGGTCAGATCTTACAATAATGTAAGGTCTGGCAATGTGCTGAAAATATACTGACAAAAATTTTCAGTTCAGACGATTGCAAGAAAATTTACAATTAAATTGGCAGACAACTGTCTGAATTTTTATAAATTGAAAAGGTGGAAATATTGTTATTGAAGGTAAAAAGCAAAAGCAAAGATTTTTACTTTTTTGTGTTTTAAATATGTTTCATTGATTTTCATTAAAATAAATTTTTATTTTCAAAAGATTTTGTTATTCGTGCTCAATTCCCAGTTTTTATTAAACAGGCAAGTGCACGGCCTAGAAAAAACACAAAATTGACAATGATGCCATTTTCAGATGCATAAACTTCGTTCAACTGGCAACAAGAAAGAAGCTTCCAACGTCTCGCAATTATTAATCATTAATAACACTGTGCTAGTTGCAAAATTATACAAGCCGGGCACATGGCATTTAAGCATAGCTCGGGTACGCTGAATCCAATGGTGCCCACCGTTTTTTTAGGTTTGCTCTTGTTTTCGAGATATACCGCTATTTCGAAAATGGATGAGGTTGCACAACATATATTCGCGTAACTCAAAAAACTGAACTTGCAAATTGGTTTTTTTTAATTTTGTTTTTTTTTTTTTTTATTTTGTTTTTTCTTCTCAGCCACTTTGGAGCCCCCTTAAGGAATGGAGATAGCGGGTAGGTATGTTAGAAATAAATGATTGAGATGAAAAATAATGTAGAGTTGGTCATTCATTTGACCCATCTAGGGGCATCCTAGGCGCTGCAGGGGCCAAATTTAAGAATTTCAATCATACACATATGGAGGTTTTATAAAATTCTTAAATCTGGCTCCTGCCGCGCGTAGGAAACCCGTAGATGGGTCAAATGTATGACCAACCCCACTTTATTTTCCATCTTAGTCATTTATTTCTAACATACCTACCCGCTATCTCCATTCCTTAAGGGGGCTCCGAAGTGGCTGAAAAGAAAAAACAAAATTAAAAAAATAGATTGCTTCATTTTATTGTCTTCATAGAAAACAATAAAAAAAACCAATTTGCCAGTTCAGTTTTTTGAGTTACGCGAATATATGTTGTGCAACCTCTTCCATTTTCGAAATAACGGTATATCTCGAAAACAAGAGCTAACCTAAAAAGTAGGTGGGCACTATTGGATTCAGCGTACCCGAATTATGCTAAAACGCCATGTGCCCGGCTTGTATAAAGAAAAAGTGTCAGTTTCGAGCACAGTGTAATTGGTGGTTCGACAACTAAATTTGGTTTCCAGAATGTTGCTTCAAAATTGGTTTTTATTTTTCATCATTATTCTATCAGTAGAGAACCTCGAAGATAGTATTTATTTAAGGCAACTTTACATGCAGTCTACAACTGCCATGAAATGCTTAACATTAACACTAATATGATGTTAGTGTTAATTGTAGACTCATCATGTTAGGGGTTTTCTCATTTTATTAACACGATCAGCATGTTATTACAGCAAATCATGTCAGTTAGAGACGGGTAGTTAAAATTTCAGACCATTAAAATACTTGAAATTCATTTAAAAAAATGTATTTCTTTCAGTGTTTACAGGAATACCACTGGGCACAAATCCTATGAGACATTGCCTTTTACTTTTAATTAATTTAAGACAATATGTGTGTTTCGAATATAAATTAATTTAATTTTATATGTCCGACCTAAAACCATTCCATTTTTTATCTGTGTACAATGCATTTACAGAGTTCTCTGGGCTTCTCGCTTTCAACGGGTGGTTTTTTTTTTAAATATTTACATTTTTATATAAATTTACATTTTATTTGATATTTGTTAGCAATTAACAATTTTCTTGTTATACCTTTTTGTTGAAAACAAAAAAAAAACAAAAACTCATGTTTTTCTCTATTTGCTGTACAATTTTATTTAATACTTTTTATTATTATTATTATCGTTAATTTGGTTTTTCTTACTCTTTATTTCTTATATTCCAGATGTCGATTGCAGCAATGCCCAAGGCTATGACACGGGCATTGGTGGTTCAACATCAACGATTGTAAGCCCTCTGGGCTCACCGCAGCCTCAGTTAAGATCACAAGTGCAACGTACAAATGCAGCCGCTTTGGCTAGATACATGCAGGTGAGTGGATTCGTTTTAGAGTCGGCAACGTACAATACATGCAGTAGATTTTTATAAAAAACATAGTAAAAAAGAAACTTAGAAAAAATTTAAGTACATGTATGAGTTTTTATAGAGTACAAGTATCACATATAAAAAAAGAATACCACATGCATTGAATGCATTATTATTTTCAACATAATAAAACTTAAAAGCTTTTTTGCAAACAATTTTTTTGCTCAATGTGATGTGATATTTGATGTTTTAAGTGGTAATTGTGGTTGTCATTTATAATTGTGTTTCGTTTAAATCTTTAGAGATTAAAATTTAATTAATGCAAACTAAAAAAAATATTATATTGAAAATATAAATTCATTATTTGCGTTAATGTGTGTACACGTTATCTTGTAAGTTTTTTTATTCTACAAGATAAATTTGTAAAGCTATCAAATAATGCAGAAGCATGGCCATTAGGAGCATTTTAAGATTACAAATCTATTAGAATTAGTTAAATATATATCGTCAGCTCAGAATTGGTTTGACCTACCGACCATTTTTAAAAAAATTTAGTTATGGTATATATATTTTGAATACCCCCTTTTTAAATCCAAAATCTGTTTCGCAAAATCTTTTGTGGTTTCTGAGATATAAAGCATTCATTCAGGACAAATCATGTTGAATTTTATGTTTTAAGGCAGTGATAACCACTCCATAGGCTCGCGAGTAAGTCAATAATCGTATTTTTCACACAGACACGGTCGGCAATTCACATGTATACAACAACTTTGTTCGTTTCAAAACATCAGGCTATCATCAGTCTCTGCGACCGCACCCAAGTACATAATATTTTTGTGTACGTGCGTTCGGGGCTTGGTTATCACTGTTTTAAGGTCAAATATTAACGATAATTAAAAAATACCAGTTGTAGAACCAAAAAGCTGAAAAGATATTAAATTTCCCGTATTTCCCATTTTGGTACTATTTTTCCCCCATTGTAGTATCAAAAAATGGAAAAAGCAAAATGTTTTGCAAAAAAGTACCAAAAAATAGTTTCGATTTTCACCCCTTAAACATTCGAATTTCGAAAAAGTTTCAAATGTGGTATAAACTTTATTTCTAGGTTTATTGGATCAAACGATAGATGGGCTGACAAAAACATACCAAAATTCAGGTTTTACCCGTTTTCAGCTTAAAAGAGCCGAATTTCAAAAAAGTGCCACACACCTGTCCACTTATTTTTGAAAAGAACAACGATATGTATTACAGTTTTTTTGTATCTCTTTTAGTTTTGGAGATAAAAGGTTTCCGAATTTACCCTTTTTACCCCCTTAACATTCGAATTTTTGGAATTCCCGTCTTAGTGGATCGATTTGGGGAGAGATCCACCTCCGGCCCAAATTTCAATTCTTTAGCTTCAGGCGTTTAGGCTGTACGATGATGAATGAGTCAGTCACTCACGCAATAAGTAACGTATGCAGCACAAAAAGCCACTCTTTATTTTTTTTTTTTTTTTTTTTTTTTGAAAAGTGGCGTATGCGGCACAAAACAATATTTTTAATTTTCAACAAAATACTATTAAATTCTAATTTATTCATGATATGTATATGTATACCGAAAGCAGTGGTATAAATATAAAAAAATTCTATCGGGTACATTTTGAGAAATCTTCATGCAAATCTTCTTTGTCGTTTTTCTCCACTCCGACTTTTTGGCATATGCGCCAAACCGATTCTGAGCTGACGATATGTACATATATTTTTTAATGTTAATGCAATTATACATTTTGACAAAAATTATTGATCAGAGGTAGTGAGCATTTAAAATTAAGGTTAAAAACTTAACAGGGGTGTGATTTAATTCGAAAACGTAAAACGCAAGCATTTAGAAGTTGTTTTTAATACACTTTTAATCTAATTTTTGTTATAAAATTGTGTTTAATGGAGAACTGTTTGTTTAACATTTGTAATAAATTTATTTTATTACAGAAATGTTATTATAAAACAACCTTTAAAATTCTTGCGTTTTACGTTTTCGATTTCCAGCACACCCCTGTATATGTTTTTTCGTTAAATTTTACTACAGATACATTTTTATACATTTTATCCAATTTACTATGAAGTTCTGTTAAAGTATTTTTTTTAGTTCAGCCATAATCCATTTTTTATGCTCTCTTTGATTTCCTGTACATTTATACAGGGCTTTCATAAAAACCCATTTGGTATTGCCTTTAGTCTAAACTGAATTTGGTTTAATAAAACCGAATTGGCTTAAGTCCTTTTTAGTACATATTTATAAAACGAACATAGTTTGGTCCTCGATTTACCTCGCGATTGGTTACGATACATGGTGAATTTATGATTTTCCGGTAAATCAGCGTTGCCAGAAGATTTGGAAGGAAAATCTGCATTTGGCGAAAAAAAACTTATTTAGAAGAGAATTATCTTAAAATTTTTTTATAACAAGGGCAAAAAAGTAAAAATTATTAATATCTTATATCTGTGGTTTTCATGAGCAACCGCGTATGTCTTAAAATACAATTTTTCAGGACAGCCGAAAAAACCATTCTAGATCAAACTATGGGTTAGATATTGCACCTTTTGAACTTTGTTATTGAGTTAAAACATCGGAATGGGTCTATCTGTTTTAAACATTTTTTAAAAAATGTAAAGAGCGCTTAAAATCAAGCAATATAGCATCAACATTTCAAAATCGAAAAAATAGACATACGCGGTTGCCCATGAAAACCACAGATATATTAGACTGGTCGCATCTTGTATGGGATTTTTTTTTTTAATTTAATTGTTTGCGCTGCTTAAAATATGAGGTTTGGTGTAAGAAATCATGGTCTAATTTTTCAGGTCAATCCCACGGTGCCTAGCCGTGCCGGGTGGGGCCCAAAGTTCCCCATATTATAAAAAAAAAACATCTTTTCTATCAGATCTTTATAGTTATACTAGTTGAAAAGCCGAAAATCAAAAATATGGCTTCGTTGCGATCTTCCGCAGAGAAAGTACTTCAAGTGTGCCAAATTTCAGCTGCCTATGTCATCAGATGGCTTCAGAAAGTTGCGGAAAGAATAGGAAATACATGCAAACATCCTGACATACTAAGAAATTATGTATATATTGTATAGATAGATTAACATATGTTCGCGCAACTCAAAAACGCTTTAGCTTATTGAAACACTAAAAAAAACCGAAATTACGCAATAAAATTTATACAAAATTAGATTGCTGGCTTAAATTGTGTTTTATTTTTATGTATTTTCCATAAATTTTTTTCTAAAAATACCCTTCAGGAAATGTCACTAGTGAATCTGTACTGTTGACTTATTATACCCCAGGCAATATTATTTACAATAGACACTTAACATGTGCGTGTTATTGGAAATCTACTACTGAAGTTGGCACTTCTGACTAGGTAGTTCCTTTAGGAATATATGTAGACATTGGAACCAGAGAATGTCTAGTACATTTTAGTAAAAGTAGTCTACACTTTTTGTAAGAACACAGAAAAAAATATTTTTCCAATTCAAACAAAAAATTTGTAGAATCAAACAATTTTTTGTCTGAAATCGGTCCTATAAACAAATTCGCATATTCAAACAATTTATTTGCATTTTGTTTATTGAAAAAAAAAACACCGATTTCTTCAAACAAATAATTTTACTGAATCAAACAAAAAGTTTACTGAAATTCATATAAATATCAAACAAATAATTTTTCTGAATCAAACAAAAAAGTTTTTGCACAAGCAATGACGCGCACACAAGCAAGCACTGTTGGTGAAAATGAAGCAGAGCAGAGCGGCCGGCTGGCTTTGAGACACATTTTTTTGTTGGAATAATTTTTGAACGAAGTCTTATTTATACTATACGTACACACAATGTTTTTCTTCATCACTCACTGTTGCTGCATCCTTTCCTTTGCTAATGAAGACTGTAACCAAAAACGGCGGCAGACCAACTCGATATGTTTTTCGTCATCATTCTATTTTTGTATTTTATGTATTTAAGCAAACAGTTGGAAAAAATTGAATACGGGATTTTATTTTTTTTTACCAACTTTGAAACCAACCAAAAATTTATTTTGTTTCTTATAATGTTGTTGTTATTTCTGATGTTTAAAAAGAGTGAAACGTTTTTTTACCTGCTATTGTTTTTGTTGTTTTTTTAATACTTGTCAGATTTTTTATCCTTTTTCTTATTGCTGTACTTTTTTAAAGCGTTTAAAAATAGACTGCATGTGTTTTTTGTTGCAGTTCTTATATTTCACAAAAAGAAGTGTTGATTACGATCATATAAAAAAATGCAAAAAGACGACAACATTAAAAAGCGTTAAATATTTCATACAAAATTATGAAAACTTGAAAGCAATAACGCGTATATTATGTTTTTGAATAGTTGTCAACATTTTTGTTGGTTAAATAAAAATCAAACAAAAATATTAATTGGATCTGTAAAAAAATTTGTAGAAATCAAAAAAATTTTCAAACAAGCGTTTGTTTGAAAATATTTCGGCAATAATTTTTTCTGTGAATACGAAATCATAACAATCAAAACGATTGTACTTCTCAGTTGTTATTGATAAAATCTTTTTCGTCAAATATAGTGGCAAATGTATTGTAGTGTAGACACTTCCTTGGCAATGTCACCAATAAAGTCGCCAAAACTGGTGACTTGGAGACACTTGCACCCAAGATTCCTTCAGGGTACATTTTAAATCCATTTAATTTCTAGTAAACAAGAACGTAAAAAACTCAATAAAAATAAAGAAGTTTCATTGAAAGTAATAAAATTCTAAAATAAGAGATATATAAATTTTAGCTTGGGAGTTATGAAGCATATACATCATATAAAATCCTAAGGGTTCTTAATTAAATATTATATTTTTTTATACCGTTGTTATATTAAGGGATTTTGAGAAAAATTGCATTTGACAAAAGCTCATTGAAAATATATAGATTTCCTAAATAGATTTCTAATAGAATAATTGAGGAGGTCCATAACAAAACGCAATAATAACATTTTTAACGTTTTTTGATTTTTTGATTGAACTCTATTCTACATATTGAAATCTATATAACCTTTATTATAACGCATTCCAAAACTCAATAACTACACTGCAATTCAATATCAAATATAATGGTTCAGAGCAAAATGCAATAATTAAACATCTTTGCAATAAATCGCTTCAAGAAATTTAAAAAAAAAGTCAACTTTATAAATAAATTATGCTCTGCTGGTAACTTTTATTTAACTGTAAAACGTAAGGAGGTTTTGTTTAGTTAATACCTTTTGCTTTTGATATGTTGATTGTGAATAATAGTTTCATACAGTTCAAAGCAAAATGAAATATACTATGGATTCGGGCCAAAACGCAATAATCCAAATTTGTTATCTAAATAACTTTAAAACAAACTGTCAGATAAAATAATTAATTTGTGATTAATATTATTTTTTGTAGACAATAATACCTCAATAATTGTTTTTTTTTTATATTATGTGCTACTTACTTAAATTACATTTTGTCGTTTATGTTATGGTGTAATTATTGTTGGTGCATCTTTTAAAAGATATTCTTATATGTATATCTCCAGTTTATAAAAATAAGATCATAAACATGGAATGTAGAATTTTCAAACTAAAAGCTTCTTAATTTCCATTAGTTTTACCTTTTGGTACTAAATACAAGAACTGTTTTGTTCTATAATATATGAAACTTAATAAAAAATACGTTTTTTTTCCTTTCACAAATAATTTTTTTTCATTAATATTCCCAAAATGAACAACTGCTAATCTACGTTGCTTTTTTATTATTTTGTATGCCCAGAAGAAATAATGCATTTTTATGTATGCTAATCAATAAGTACAAAAGTGCGCAAAACCAATAGACAACAAAAAAACAAAACCTCATTGTTTTAAAAATTTATTTTTTAAAAAATTCTGAAAAAATTATGTATGTTCTACAAACTTATAGCCTTTTCACACTTGTCAACATTTAAAATTTGCGAAGATGTTGGAATTTTCCATAAGAAAAACATAGGGCTAAAAATCTAAATTTTTCACAATTTTTACAGAATGTTACTATCTCATTTTGTTCCCTTTAACATTTTTCGATTCTTTTATGGCGATTTCTTTTCTGAGAAAAATGTTGCATTAATGTTACATGTTCTACATTTTTGTGTTCGTTTGTACAAAAAATACAACTGTGGGAAAAAATTTCAAGTTCTTTTGTGAATATGTTGATGAAAACATGCAAAACATATTGCATATTTTACCCTTACTTTAATTTATGTACGTTGTTCATATTGCCCTGTTCTATAACTTTGGTACTTACTAATTTGTTTGTATAACAAATGTTTTATTTTGTTTATCATAATTCATACCGCTCACAACTTTGTAAAAAATTTGTTTTCAAACAAAATATAAAAATATTTACAAATTAAAATCAAAAAAAGTCTATTTATATTATAATCGTTTTAATTTTTATAAGCCATTAGTTTTGTCAATATTTGTTTCCAACCCGTAATAGCGTGCAGAAACCGCTTAAATAGCTTTAAAAATCGCTCATCAAGTACATTAATGATGAAAGTGTAATAGTTGTAAATAAAAGCACTAATTGTGTTCTATTGAAATTGCACAACATGTAACACTTCGAGTGATTATAGGTAATACTAGAAAATAAACAGTACATTATTTAACGTTCGGCTCACACACCCAGGAACGATATCTATTTTTTAGTGATTGTGTAGACATACACAACCCTTAATACCGTTCGTAATTATTTTCAAGAAAGAACCGAACATTATATAATGTTCCGTTCTTCGTTAAAAAAACAGAAAAATTGTAGAGATACTGTAGACAAACATTATATTTTAATGTTCTATTGGTTTTTTTTACTAGCCAAAAGGGACGAACATTAACGAGCCGAACCGAACACATTGAAGTTTGTGGATTTTCAAAAAAAAACCGAACGGAATTAAATGTTCACATCTTTTGTTGAGTTTGATAAAAACAGTAATATTTTTGTGTTCGAAAGATGACTAACAGGGAAACGTTATTTTTTTTATGATTTTCTACACAAACACTAATAGCGTTTGTGTTTTCCACAAATCTACCGAACCGAACATTAAGAAACGATATTTATGGCGATTTCTTTTCAGAGAAATATGTTGCATTAATGTGACATGCTCTACATTTTTGTGTTCGTTTGTACAAAAAATACAACTGTGGGAAAAATTTTCAAGTTCTTTTTTGAATATGTTGATAAAAAACATGCAAAACATGTTGCATGTTTTACCCTTACTTTTACTTAAGGTGTTCATACTGCCCTGTCTACCAACTTTGGTACTAACTACTTTGTTTGTACAACAACTGCTTCATTTTGTTTGTCATAATTCATACCGATCATAATTTTGTAAAAAAATTATTTTAAAACAAAATTTAAATATATTTGCACATTAAAATCAAAAAAAGTCTATTTATATTATAATCGTTTAAATTTTTCTAAGACATTAGTGATGTCAATTAATTGTTTCCAAGCCATAATTGCGTGCAGAACCCGCTCAAATAGCTTTAAAAATCGCTCATGAAGTACATTGATGATGAAAGTGTAAGTGCTGGTTCACACAGGTCAAGTTTGACTCTTCAAGTCTCGAGCTTTTAGGAGAGAGGGGTAAAGAGAATGGAAAGGGGTACATACTTGACCGTACCAGTCAGTTTTGTATTTTTCTTTTCTTTTTTCATCCGTAATATAATAAAAAGCTACAAAGTTGAAGGAAAAGAAAACAAAAATTAATTTTGTGCGTGAACGTGAACGCAAGTTCAAAAGAAAATTTAAATAAAACTGTTCAAGTAAACTTGACCTGTGTGAACCAGCACTAATAGTTGTAAATAAAAGCAGCTAATTGTGTTCTATTGCAATTGCAAAACATGTAACACTTCCAGTGATTATAGGTAACATTAGAAAATGTTACATGTATATACTGTAACATATTTTTTTCAGAAAAGAAATCGCCATTAGTGTCATTACTAGAAAAGTGGCAATAAATTCTGTTATTATTGTGGCATCACTGGCAAAATGGAAGTTGCTTTGAAAGCAGCGTTACCGTTTCTCAAGTTTTTCCTTTTTTGCAAGCCTTATTTTGCTTAATTTTGCTACAATTATTAAACGAAATGAACTAAAAATACATTTTGGTGTTATCTTTTGAAATGTTGGCACTATTGTAGAAAAAAAGTATTTAAAAAAAATAAAAGTTTTTTTTTCAGAAGTGGTGACATTTTTTATTGATAGTAGATGTTAGAGCTGGTTCACACACGTCAAGTTGAACTCGTCAAGTCTTGAGTTTTTAGGAAAGAGGGGAAAAGATATGGCATCCTCTTTTCCCTTCTCTCCTAAAAGCTCAAGACTTGACGAGTCAAACTTGACGTGTGTGAACCGGCACTTAGATGTTTCAAGTGTGAACGCGTATTTCACATTTTCAACAACTTCCATGCGTTCCTTCGAAATGTATGCAAGTGTACAAAAGGTATTAAAGTTAAAAATATCTATTTCTAAAAAAAAAATCTTCATTTTAGAAAAAAAATCTTCAAATCTTATTTATGTCAAAAAATCTTCAAATAAATAAGATAAAATCTTCACCCTGGAAACGCTGCGGTGGATAAAGGGTAGTACTTAAAGCTAGTTTACCCTAGGTCTACACAAAAGATAAATATCTCAGCCAGTTGGTAATAACGTCGGCAGAATAACAAAGCAATATTTCTTATTGCTCAGCTTTTGTTAAAGGCATGGGAAAACGTATTTATGTTAACTCATAATTTGAAATAAATCAAGGAAGAAGGTGCAGTGTAAAACTGGCGCTATCTTGCAAAAATTATTTTTATTGATATAAATTCTTTCTTATTAAAATGTATATTAATTTATTTAAGCTTGAGGTTTTTTTTATATAAAAATATTAATTGTACTTGAACAAAAAAAAAACATTTACAAAATCAATATTTTTATACAAAAAAGAACTCAAACTTAAACAAATATATATAAATTGAAATAAAAAAGGTCGAATAAGAAAAAAATTATATTATTAAAAATAATTTTTGTAATTTCTTTTTAGTGTTAATTAAATTCTTTAATTTAATTCTTTTACTGCAATTATAATTTGCTACCATTTCACAAATTTAATTTCTTTCTCACACAATTTGCTTTTATATTTTTCTTTTTTGTTTCTCTTTTCTCAATTGACAACCAAATTTGACGTTTTATGTAAGCAATAATTGTCAACGAAAATGGACTAACAATTATTGCAACATAAATTGTCGGCAGTAAATATGTACAAAAAATTGCTGTCTACATTAAAGATAACATAATTTTGACATTTACTGCAATATATGACGCAATAATTATCTCTGGTATAGACGGGCAGTTACACTATCCCACAAGTCTTATCCCTTTCACACTTGGCAAGTTACTTGCGCAAGTCTCTTGCGCAACTCTT
This sequence comes from Pollenia angustigena, assembly GCA_930367215.1. Classification (NCBI taxonomy): domain Eukaryota; kingdom Metazoa; phylum Arthropoda; class Insecta; order Diptera; family Polleniidae; genus Pollenia; species Pollenia angustigena. The sequence continues at coordinate 50,000,733 of OV884058.1, forward strand.
GGTTTTTAGTCGTCAGCGGTAAGGTTGGGGTAAGGAAAAAAATTTTGTACAGTGTTTGTTGTTGTGGAAGGGGTCTTAAGTATTCCATAATACTTTGTGAGATAGAAATCTAATGAGTTTTGTTGCGACTGTCAAAAAATCTAATTTAACATGACAGCTTGTGTTCACACCATCACACAAAGTATAAACACTCACACATGAAATAAAATGCAACCCTGATCTAATGAAAAGTATTATAGCTTAGAAATTTTTCAAAAAACGATGAAGTCGGATGTGATGTCAAATTTTTTTCATAATACATAATACACTATCACACTTTGTCATAATACTTGAGTTTTTGACATGTATTAATACAAAGTGTAATAGTGTAAACTAGCCTTTAACATAACACTGGTTGGTGACAGTTAGTCTACCGATGTCTTATTATCTAACTCGAACTTGCAACTCAAGCACTCGACTGTTTGGAGTATGTATTTATTATACACAAATAATTATCGTAGCATCCACAAAGTCGCGAACACTCTCTTGTAAAGAACCCTTAATAAACTTACATACTCCACTGTCTTATATTTTCTAAAGCTCACTCTTATGCCACAAACAACTTAACATCCAAACAAAATATGAAGGTTCAAGCTTTACATTTTTTAGAATAGTTGGAAATCACGGCAGGCAACCGAAACGAATTTCGGTTATATCAATTTCGATATCGGCGTTTTAATTAATTCGGAATACCGGCACAGAAACTTTTATAAAAATAAGGTTGTATATCGGTTTTACAATTTAATGAACCAAGCCAAAAAAAAATTTCAAAAACATAAAAGTGCCATAACCCTACAGATAATATTGGACTACGTGGTCCATTGTGGCTTTAAAGGACTACTTACAACATGGTCCAATGTACTGTTGTATGGATCATGTTATAAGAAATTAACATGCAGTGCTGCCAACAACTTGATGTATACTTTTCTATAGTTTATTACAGTATTACACATTGGTAGCCCTGATGGTGTCATTAGTTGCGTTCGAGAACACAAAAGTTTTTACTATTTTTTACAAAACTTTACTGCATTTTACGAAATTGCGTTCGATTACACAAAGTGCAGTAAAGGAGAACATATGTAAATTGAAAGCGAAAAGTGATAGTTCTTGTCTGAGTATTTACAAATTTTTACTACAAAAAAAAGGTAAACAAACAAAAGTAACAAATAAAAAGCATACAAATTGTGAAAAAATTGTTAAATAAAAGAAAAGTTGAATTAAAATTAAACCAAAACAAAAAGTGAACAAGTAAGAGTGCCATATTCGGCTGTGCCGTATCTTTGATACCCTCCACCGACAGTTCGAATGTTTAAGGAGTAATATCTGTATGATGTTATTATTATCTTAAACTGTGACGATTTGTTATTAATTATGGTTTTAGGCGACTAAACTGTTTTCCGGTAGTAGGGTTTATATGGGGCTTAGAGTAAATTATAGACGGATCTTCACAAAATTTAACAGCGTGATTTCCAATCAAATAACAGCATTTATGTTATTTTTTGTAACAAAATTATCAATTTGTTTAGGTGGTGGTTCCACATTTTGATTCATAGCTCTGGTCCTACTCAACCGATTTTGCTGGATTTCAATCCCAAACTGCTTAGGATAACTACAAGCAATTTGGCACCAAGTTTGTTCATTTCTTTTGAGTTGTTCGAAAGTGAGCGTGTTTTCAACAGACGGGCAGACGGACAGACAGACGGACATGGCTAAATCGACTTAGAATTACTCAAGGACCCAGAAAATATATACTTTATCAAATAAAATAAAAAACAAACAAATATGAAAGATAACATAAAATAGTTTGTTTGTATTTTCCAAAAATTTCCGTGTTATAAAAAGTATTTAATCGAGTGCCGATAAGAAAACGAGTTAAGTAGTCAAAAGTGTCAATATTTTTCAACACTTCAATTATTTGCCATCAGCTGTTGCCTTTATTTTACGAATTTTTACAAATTTTGCGTTCGTGTACTTTTTTGGACAACAGCTTTTTGTGAGAGAAAAGTTTTTAGTTTACTCTTTTACTGCATTTTACTGTAAAAGAACTCAAACGCACCTATTAATTGTTTATTTAAAAGTGAAAGTTTGTGGAATTTTTGGAAAAAAGGTAAAAAAATAAAAATATCAAGTATGTAAATATATTTAACTAGCATTTAACCCGCTACTTCGTTAGCGTCTCCTTTTCCTTCGTGGACATATTTGTATGCCAAAGCTTATTTTTCTAGGTTTAAATTTGTTTAAATTCTAGCATTTAACCCGCTACTTTGTAATCTAATATGTAAATAGGTTTTAGCAAAATAGTTCCAACATTTTTCATCTCATAGGTTGATATTGACACAGGACTTTGCAACTATCATTTTGTGCTTCTAAGTTCAATATAGAAAATTCAAATAGTACGACTCGTAGAACACAAATGAAAGAAAGTTAGTTTCCCGTATTATCCTTTTTGATACTTTTTTCTCCCCATTTATGTATTAAAAATTTCAATGTTGCAGTTGGAGCCTATAGTTTAGTACGTTTTTGTCATAGGATGAAAAAAAACTTTGGTGGGCGTGAGGGACTTCGCCAATTGAGCAAAAAAATTTTTGGCCTTAATTGAACTGGAAAATGTGTTTTATTATCCCATATTGCCAATAAGATATAGTCCCTTGGGGCAATGATGTCCAGAAAAATTGTGTCTCTAATGTACATACAGAGGTAGCGTGACAAAAAGGTTTCAAAATATGTACAGGTTTTAGGCGTTTACTCCCCAAAAGGACCAAATTTCGAAAAAGTACCAGACACCTGTCTTCTTATTTTTCTAATGAACAACATTAAGTGTTAAATTTTTTGTATCTCTTTTAGTTTTGGATTTTTGAGGTTAGCGGGATCGAGTTGGTGAGAGGCCAGCCTCCGGTCCAAATGTCAGCTTTTTAGCTTTAAGATCTTAGGATGTATCAGTCAGTAACTTTACAGTTTTATATTATATAGATAGATGGAGAAAAATGTTGTAAAAAAGTAACAAAATTATGAACGCTGTTCACACCTTAAACCTTTGAATTTCAAAACAGGTCCAAATCTGTTTTGTATTTTTTAGATAAGCTAGAATGTGATATAATTTTTATTTACCATAAATTAATTGGCAACCCGTGCAATATAATCGCATTGAAAAATTCGCTCCGTGTTTTTTATTAATAACTTTTGATAATAATCATTATAAAATCTGTGTTTTATACTAAAAAATCCTGCAAAAAAAAACTCTAATTCGCATATACTAAATAAATAAAAAAAAAGTGTTTTTAAAACAATTGTTTTCTAAAAAATATATTCTTTCTTTACATACATAAAAGCAACAACAATAAAAAAACTAAATATTCAATTTCTGAACATATTACTACAATAATAAATCTCCTAAGCAATAACATCATTTAACTCAACAGAATAAAGCATAAAAAGAAATAGACAAAAATAACAACAACAAACGAGAAAAAATTAGTGCCGTACGTTGATTATAATAAGAACATTAATAAAGAGTTGCCAGATATATATTTTAAAAATTAATCCCATTCGATTATACAAAATTTTCCAAACATGTTTTGTTCTATATTAAACTGCAAAACTAGTGAAGCAAATGCTACAATGATCGATTGCTGGATATGTGATAACTTGTTTCACATAAAATGCATTGACATTCCTGGTCGTGTTGCTGACGTCCTTGCTTGTAACAGAGGTTTACGGTGGTGCTGTGCTGACTGCAAACAAATTGATATTGATTTTTATAAATTTATAAAATCGAATCGCAACAAGTTTAATGAAATAAAAAAGGAGTTTTCTGTTATTTCAAATAAACTTGTTGAATACGAAGAAATTTTTAAAAATTTTAAATCATTGGATAAACTTTGTAAATCACCTTCTGAATCGCCGAAGCCTAAGAGGGCATCTAAACGAATCGCTGCTAAATCTAACGAAACGCCAATACAACCCGAACCTAACAAACAAACTGCATCTAACAACCAAACCGCTAAACCTGATGATACTCCAACAATTCAACAAGCATTGAACAATCAAACCGAAATAAAAAATCAAGTTGATAGTCAAATTTTAAATTTAAACCAGTCTGAGTTATCCAATGAAATGGAAACTGAAACTGATTTAAACTCTGCTTCATCATCTGTTCAACACCAAGATACTTCACAACAACGTAACATTGCCGAACAAAGTACACAATTAAAAATCATTCCTCCAAAAAAATCTATATTTATTTCTCGATTTGCATACGATACGTCTGAAGACCAGATCAATAGTTATATTACTAATAAACTGAAATGTGATTCAACAATTTTAATTAAAAAATTTAAGTATTCTCAACCTAGAGATATAACATCTTTTAAAATAACTGTTCCCGCTGATCTCTTCGAACAAATTTTGGATTCTAACTTCTGGCCCGATAACGCATTAGTTCGTAAGTATGAACTTAAAGAAAACCCTCGTAGAACTAGAAATAATATTGTTCAATTGCCGCTAAATAATCCAACAAATTCAAAAAACTAAGTAATTTAGCTGATAACCAACTGTATATCATATATCAAAATGTTCGAGGTTTAAACACCAAACTATCCAAATTATATAAAGAAAGCTTCGATTTTAACTATCATATTATAGTATTTACCGAAACATGGTTAACAGACAACGTGTTTAACATGGAAATACTATGTAACGAATATCAAATCTATAGGCGCAACAGATCTGTTTTAAGTACTGAAGATGATGCTGAGGTTTCTACTGAAGGTACTATTCGTAAGGGCGGTGGGGTACTCATTGCAGTATCCAATCGTTTTCATTCAGAACTATTATTGTCTGATTCTACACCAGATTTGGAATTTATCAGTGTTTTAATAAAACTAAAAAATAAAAACGTCTTTATAACATGCTCATACATTCCACCTAGATCTATACCATCTGTCTATGATGATCACTTACATGCTATAAAAAATGTTGTACTTGCAGCCAATCATATTGATTCTATTTTTGTTTATGGTGATTTTAACTTACCATCAGTATCTTGGAATCATTTACCTGACACACCAAACATGGTTCCAATTTATACAAATTTACATAGTGATAATTTCCTAAATGAGTTATCGGATCTCTGTCTATTTCAAATGAATTATATACAAAACAGTAAAGGCAAAATATTAGACTTAGTATTTGTCAATGATCCAACTGACTGTTCAATAAAAAGATCTAGCCCTGTAACAACTCCTGAAGATCCTTACCACCCGACTTTGGATTTAAGATGTTCTATACAGCTGGGCCCAGAGCCACAAAGTGACAATGACAAAGAGAGAATATTTTGTTTCAAAAAGTCAAACTATAATATGCTTAACAATCTTATTATTAATACAAACTGGCAAGACCTGCTATATTTGTCTAATACCAGCCATTTGGCTATTGATTTAATGATCGATACTTTTTATAAAACTCTTTTTGATATTATGGATAAATGTGTGCCAAAAAATGTAACTCACAAACAATCTGGTCCCCCTTGGAGCTCCAAACAACTATCAAAACTTAAAAATAAGAAGAACAAACTCTATAAAAAACACAAACAATCTAATTCACTTATTGATTTTGGAAATTACTCAATCTGCCGTGCGGAATATAATTTGCTCAACACATCGCTATACAACAACTATATAAATAATCTAAAAAACGATTTCAAACTTAATCCTAAATCTTTTTATAATTTTGTGAATTCCAAAAGAAGATGCCTAGAATTTCCACCTGCTATGAAATTTGAAGGTCAAGAATCTGATGATGCTGCTACCATAAGCAACATGTTTGCTGATTTTTTTGCTAAAACCTATACTGATGTCAAATATAACCTATCTGATAATTATCCATATCCTCTGCGTTCAACAAATCAAATATGTTTTCCCTCCATTGAACATTCACTGATTTCTCAAAACTTAAAAAATTTAAAAATATCTTTTAATCATGGACCTGATGGAGTTCCAAGTTGCATATTAAATAAATGTGCCGAAAGTCTTACCACCCCTTTATCGTACATATTTAACATTTCAATCAAGCACGGTTATTTTCCTAAGCTTTGGAGAAAATCGTATATAATACCATTATTTAAATCTGGATCTAAGTCAAATGTGATAAATTATAGGGGCATTGCCAAACTTAGTGCTATTCCAAAAGTTTTCGAAAAAATTGTTACAGATTTTTTCTGTCATCAAGTAAAATCTACATTATCACCTTTTCAGCATGGCTTTCGTAAAGGTTGCTCAACAACTACTAACCTTTTGAATCTTACAACACATGTTAATCGAGGATTTGTTAAGGGACAACAAACGGATGCGGTCTACACTGACTTCAGTAAAGCTTTTGATAAAGTCAATCATAACCTTCTTCTCTGTAAACTGGACTCACTTGGTCTAAATTCGAATAGCCTTAATTGGATCAAAACATACCTTTGTGATCGAACACAGACTGTCCGATTTAAAAATAAATCTTCTAAGATCATACGTGTTATTTCTGGAGTACCTCAAGGAAGCCATCTTGGACCTATTCTTTTTAGCTTGTTTATTAATGATCTTCCAACAATAATAAAATACTGTAACATTTTATTGTACGCTGATGATGTCAAAATTTACTTTAGCTATAAAAACCCATACGAACATATTTTTCTTCAAAACGATCTGGATAATTTTTATCAGTGGTGTAAAGCTAATCTTATGGATCTTAATCTAAAAAAGTGCAAATATATGCGATTCTTTAGGAGGAACTGCGTTAACGTTCATTACGTTCTAGGAGAGCATAAACTGGATCTAGTTGATGTTTTTCTTGATCTTGGAGTTTTACTCGATCAAAAACTGAGTTTTGTTCCACATATTCATATGACCGTCAATAAAGCCAGAGGTGTTCTTGCCTTCATCAAACGATGGGCAAAGGAGTTTACCGATCCCGATATTACAAAACAGCTATATACCTCGCTTGTTAGACCGATCCTTGAATATGGATCCGTAATTTGGGACCCGCAATACAACGTACATAGTAACCATATCGAATCTGTTCAAAAACAATTTCTTCTGTTTTGTCTGCTAGGTTTACAATGGAATCCGTCTATAAATCTACCATCATATCCAAGTAGACTTATGGCGATTTCTTTTCTGAAAAAAATATGTTACAGTATGTACATGTAACATTTTCTAATGTTACCTATAATCACTGGAAGTGTTACATGTTGTGCAATTTCAATAGAACACAATTAGCTGCTTTTATTTACAACTATTACACTTTCATCATTAATGTACTTCATGAGCGATTTTGAAAGCTATTTAAGCGGTTTCTGCACGCAATTATGGCTTGGAAACAAATATTGACATCACTAATGGCTTAGAAAAATTTAAACGATTATAATATAAATAGACTTTTTTTGATTTTAATGTGTAAATATATTTATATTTTCTTTTAAAATAATTTTTTTTACAAAATTATGAGCTTATGAGTTATGACAAGCAAAATAAAACATTGGTTGTACAAACAAAGTAGTAAGTACCAAAGTTGTAAGACAGGGCAGTATGAACACCTTAAGTAAAAGTAAGGGTAAAACATGCAACATGTTTTGCACGTTTTTTATCAACATATTCACAAAAGAACTTTAAAATTTTTCCCACAGTTGTATTTTTTGTACAAACGAACACAAAAATATAGAACATGTAACATTAATGCAACATTTTTCTCAGAAAAGAAATCGCCATTAGTCTTATTAAACTACCAACTTTAAAAAGCCGAAGAATTATGCTAAATGTATCCTTTATGTTAAATATAATCAATGGCGATATTTCATCAGAGTTTCTTTTGGAAAATATTACTTTCAATGTCCCTCAAAGACCTACCCGTTACTTTTGCCCCATAGCATTACCATTTTTTCGCTGCAATTACGCTAATGCTGATCCATGGCAGAGAGTTGGAAAAGATTTTAATGACTTGTATAAATTAATTGATTTCTCATTAACCTCTACAATTGTAAAACGAAACATAATAATTTATTTAAACACTTAAAACAAAAAACTGTATATTTTTAATTATTCTACATATGTAAATTTTTTTTTTTATGTCACATTGTATAGTCTGTAAGGATGTAATCCATAGACTTAATAAAAAAAAAAAAAAAAAAAAAAAAAAAAAAAAACACCCCAATAAGGCCGTACCTCACAAAAGTACCAGAAACCTGTCCGTTTATTTTTTTAATGAACAATAATAAGTATTAAATTTTTCTATCTCTTTTAGTTAAGGAGATATGAGGTTAGCGAATTTTTCTTATGAACAACAATAAGTGTTAATGTTTTTCATCTCTTTTAGTTTAGGAGGTATGAGGTTAGCAGGATCGTTTGGCGAGAGACCAGCCCCTGGTCCAAATGTCAACCTTTTAGCTCTAGACGTTTAGGCTCTGCGATGAAAGATAAATAGATGGCGTAAACATCTTGTGAAAAAGTAACAAACATAGGTACAAATTTCATCCCTTAAACGGTCGTATTTCGAAAAAGTACCAAATATGTATTTGTATCGTCCACTTAGGACATTGAATGTTGAATTTTATTATTCTAGGTTCAATATTAACGGAAATTCAAAAAGTACCAGTTAAAGAACAAAAAAGTAGCAAAAAGCCCTCTTACAGATTCTCATTCACTCAGGACCTTGCATGTTTAATTTTTTGCTTCTAGGTCCAATACTAACGGAAATTCAAAAAGTACCAGTTAAAGAACAAAAAAGTACCAAAAACTTTATTCTTATACATTCTTATTCACTGAGGGCATTGCATCTTGAATTTTATGTTTCTAAGTCCAATAATAACGCATATTCAAAAAGTACCAGTTTAAGAACTAAAAAGTACTAATAAGCCCTTTCAGACCTTGCAGCTTTAATTTTATGTTCATAAGACCAATATTAGCGAAAATTGTAAAAAAAGTACCAGTTGAAAAACGAAAAAGTACCAAAAAGATCCCTCTAACAGATTGTCATTCACTCAAGACCTTGCATGATTAATTTCATGTTTCTAGGTTCAATATTAACGGAAATTCAAAAAGAACCAGTTAAAGAACAAAAAAGTACCAAAAAGATCCCTCTTATAGATTCTCATCCATTCAGGACATTGCATGTTTAATTTTATTTTTATAGGTCCAATACTAACGGAAATTCAAAAAGTACCAGTTAATGAACAGAAAAGTACCAAAAACTTCCCCTTATGGATTCTTACCACTCAGGACATTGCATCATGAATTTTATGTTTCTTAGTCCAATATTAACGTAAATTCAAAAAGTACCAGTTAATGAACAAAAAAGTACCAAAAAGTTCCCTCTTATAGACTCTCATCCATTCGGGACATTGCATGTTTAATTTTATTTTTATAGGTCCAATACTAACGGAAATTCAAAAAGTACCAGTTAATTAACAGAAAAGTACCAAAAACTTCCCCTTATGGATTCTTAACCACTCAGGACATTTCATTTTGAATTTTATGTTTCTAAGTCCAATATTAACGTAAATTCAAAAAGTACCAGTTAATGAACAAAAAAGTACCAAAAAGTTCCCTCTTATAGATTCTCATCCATTCGGGACATTGCATGTTTAATTTTATTTTTATAGGTCCAATACTAACGGAAATTCAAAAAGTACCAGTTAATTAACAGAAAAGTACCAAAAACTGCCCCTTATGGATTCTTATCCATTCCGGACATTGCATGATGAATCTTATGTTTTTAGGTCCAACATAAACGATAATTTAAAAAATACCAGTTGTAGAACCAAAAAGTTAAGTAAAATATCAAATTTCTCGTATTGCCCCTTTTTGGTACTATTTTCCCCCCATTAAAGTATAAAAAATTTCAGTATAATAGTGGCAGCCCATAATTTAGTACGAATATTTCAATAAATGGAGAAAAATGTTTTTTAAAAAAAGTACCAAAAATAGTTACGATTTTTACCCCTTAAATGTTCGAATTTCGAAAAAGTACCAAATTTAAATTCGTATATTTTTGTTAGGTTTCGAATGTGGTATTAACTTTGTTTCTATGTTTATTGGTTCAAAAGATAGATGGGGTGTCAAAAAAGTACTAAAATTCAGATATTACCCGTTTACTCCCAAATAGGGCCGAATTTCAAAAAAGTACCAGACACCTGTCCGCTTATTTTTCTAAAGAACAACGATAGGTATTAAATTTTTTTTGTATCTCTTTTAGTTTTGGAGATATAAGGTTACCGAATTTTCCCGTTTTTACCCTTTTTTACCCCCTAAACATTCGAATTTCCAAAAATCCCGTCTTAGTGGATCGATTTGGGGAGTGACCAATCTCTGGTCCAAATTTCAAGTTTCTAGCTTCAGGCGTTTAGGCTGTGCGATGATGAATCAGTGAGTCAGTCAGTCAGTGAGTCAGTAACGTTACAATTTTATATATATAGACTAGCATTTAACCCGCTACTTCGTTAGCGTCTCCTTTTTCTTCGTGGACATATTTTTATGCCAAAGTTTATTTTCAAAAAAGTACCAGGCACCTGTCCCCTTATTTTTTTTTAACGAACAACAATAAGTGTTAAATTTTTTGGATCTCTTTAATTTTGGATTTTTTTGGTTAGCGGAATCGATTTGGCGAGAGGACAACCTTCGGTCCAAAAGTCAGCTTTTTAGCTTCAAGAGTTTAGGATGTGCGATGATGAATCCGTCAGTTACTTTACAAATTTATATTATATAGAGATGGAGAAAAATGTTGAGAAAACAGTAACAAAATTAGGAACGATTTTCACACCTTAAACGTTTGAATTTCAAAAAGGGGCAAACCGGTTTTGTATTTTTTAGATAAGCTAAAAATGTGATACAATATTTATTTACCCTTTTACACCCCAAAAAGGTCTTCCTTCAAAAAAGTACCAGACACCTCTCCGTTTATTTTTTTTAATGAACAATAATTAGTATTAAATTTTTTGTATCTCTTTTTGTTTAGGAAATATACGGTTAGCGAATTGCTGATGTTTTTTATCTCTTTTAGTTTAGGAGGTATGAGGTTCGCGGGATCGATATACATAGGTACAATTTTCTTCCCTGAAACGTTCGAACTTCGAAAAAGTACCAAATTCGCATTTGTATTTTTTAGATAAGTAACAAATGTTATTTAATTTTTATTTCTATACGTATTGGCTTAAAAGCTAGATTTACTACCTAAAACGACCGAATTTCGTTAAAGTACCAGACACCAATTTGCTTTTTTATTTAATGCACAAAAATAAATATTAAATTAAAAAAATTACCAGTTTATTTAAAAAAAAATCCCTCTTACAGATTCTCATTCACTCAGGAGCTTGCATGTTTAATTTTATGTTTCTAGATCCAATAAATACGGATATATTAAAGGTACCAGTTAAAGAACAAAATATTACCAAAAGCCCTCTTACAGATTTTCATTCACTCAGGACCTTGCATGTTTAATTTTATGTTTCTAGGTCCAATACTAACGGAAATTCAAAAAGTACCAGTTAAAGAACAAAGAAGTACCAAAAACTTCCCTCTTATATATTCTTATCCACTTAGGGCATTGCATCTTGAATTTTATGTTTCTAAGTCCAATAATAACGGATATTCAAAAAGTACCAGTTTAATAACTAAAAAGTACCTATAAGCGCTTTTAGAGATTCTCATTCACTCAGGACCATGCACGTTTAATTTTATTTTCATTAGACCAACATTAGCGAAAATTTAAAAAAAGGACCAGTTAAAAAACGAAAAAGCATCAAAAAGATCTCTCTAACAGATTGTCATTCACTCAAGACCTTCCATGTTTAATTGCATGTTTCTGGGTCCAATACTAACGGAAATTCAAATAGTACCAGCTAACGAATAAAAAAGTACCAATAAGATCCCACTTAAAGATTCTCATTTACACAGTATCGTGCATGTTTAATTTTATGTTTCTAGGTCCAATACTGACGGAAATTCAAAAAGTACCAGTAAATGAACAAAAAAGTACCAAAAACTTTCCTCTTAGATTCTTATCCACCCAGGACCTTGCATGTTTAATTTTATCTGTCTATGTCCAATACCAACGGAAATTCAAAAAGTACCAGTCCAAGATTAAAAAAGTACCAAAAAGTTCACTCTTATAGATTCTCATCCATCCAGGGCATTGCATATTGAATTGTATGTTTCTAGGTCCAATACTAACAGAAATTCAAAAAGTACCAGTTAATGCACAAAAAAGTACCAAAAAGTTCCCTCTTATAGATTCTCATCCATTCGGGACATTGCATGTTTAATTTTATTTTTATAGGTCCAATACTAACGGAAATTCAAAAAGTACCAGTTAATTAACAGAAAAGTACCAAAAACTGCCCCTTATGGATTCTTATCCATTCCGGACATTGCATGATGAATCTTATGTTTTTAGGTCCAACATAAACGATAATTTAAAAAATACCAGTTGTAGAACCAAAAAGATAAGTAAAATATCATATTTCTCGTATTTCCCCTTTTTGGTACTATTTTCCCCCCATTAAAGTATAAAAAATTTCAGTATAATAGTGGCAGCCCATAATTTAGTACGAATATTTCAATAAATGGAGAAAAATGTTTTTTAAAAAAAGTACCAAAAATAGTTACGATTTTTACCCCTTAAATGTTCGAATTTCGAAAAAGTACCAAATTTAAATTCGTATATTTTTGTTAGGTTTCGAATGTGGTATTAACTTTGTTTCTATGTTTATTGGTTCAAAAGATAGATGGGGTGTCAAAAAAGTACTAAAATTCAGATTTTACCCGTTTACTCCCTAATAGGGCCGAATTTCAAAAAATTACCAGACACCTGTCCGCTTATTTTTCTAAAGAACAACGATAGGTATTAAATTTTTTTTGTATCTCTTTTAGTTTTGGAGATATAAGGTTACCGAATTTTCCCGTTTTTACCCTTTTTTACCCCCTAAACATTCGAATTTCCAAAAATCCCGTCTTAGTGGATCGATTTGGGGAGTGACCAATCTCTGGTCCAAATTTCAAGTGTTTAGCTTCAGGCGTTTAGCAATAATAGACTACAGTACACACCATAAAAGGCGATTAGTAAAAAATGAAAAAAAAATGCTTAAACTACCCCTTAAGGTGCTATCAGACGGGATGTATTTTACATATGTACTGTCAAATTTTCCATCTGTAAAAGTTGTACACATCGTGTGATACATATGAAACTTTGCATGTGTAAAATACATGTGGAAATACATATGTAACTTTTTCGATTAGAACACGCTCTATTTTCCTGTGGCAAACATAAACAAAACAGCTGGTTTGTTCTGAAAAGTAAACAAAAGTCAGCTTTTGTTTACATTTATAGGTTATGTCATAAGGAATAACATAAGCAGGTGTGATAGCAAAAATTATGAATCGTATGTAAACTGGAAATTTTGACATACATACGGAATTACATATGGGTAAGAAAAGTGACAGTACATATGTAAAATACATTCCGTCTGATAGCACCTTTAAGTGTATTCCATACTGTAGTAACATGGAGTACTTTTAAAACTAAACCACTTTAGTACTCCATGGAGTAGTTTAGGGACTACTTCGGTGGGCTATATGGTCCCCTCCAGGCGCGGATCCAGCTTGAGCCTTAGGGGGGGGGGGGGGGAATTTTTTATGATACAAAAAAAAAATTTGTTTTTAAAAGTTTATTAAAAGCAATTTGTGTATAGAAAAAACTCAACAATAAGGTTAAATAAAATATTCAATATAAATTAAAATAAACTAATCTTTTTAAATAAGCAATTTATGATTTCCTTGTGAGGCAAATTTAGATAGTACAGTCTAGGTTCAGTTTGTCATTGTTGATCTGAGCCATGTTTTTATTCGACGAAGGGTAGGAAATGACCTCTCGCTCGTAGCATTACTTACGAGCATTGAAACGAAAATTTGAAATATTTTTCTTAGATTTGGGTAGATATCTTCATCACAGTTTATTAAAGCATCTACAATAGGCCTGCCATACGTCCTGGTTTTCCAGGATTGTCCTGGTTTTAGACTACTTGTCCTGGTGTCCTGGTCCACTATTAAATTGTCCTGGTTTTTTGTACAGGTCAAATTTGTTTTTTGCTTTAGTTGTTAACAAAGGTTAAGATTTCTGTTATAACACTGTTATCTGGTGTAAAGGTGGTAAAAGCTGTCAATAATATTAGATGATAGTCAATCCTCTTTCAAATTTTGTTTCAACTAGTGGCTGTTAAAAGTTATACCGTGTAAACAACTTGTATAAGTAATCGAAAACCTATAACAAATTGCTTTCTCTAAGGCAGCCCATACACGTTTCAATTCAATTGTCAACTGAGTCGGTCGTTGTCTTAATCAAAGCGTGTATGGCTTAGTCAATTGATTAGTTTGACAGTTGTCGAGTTGGTTGAAGAATAATCAAAAGAGTTTGATTTTTTTCAAGTTGAGTACTTAGCCTGCTCAATGGACTAAAGAAACTCGTTAAAGACTGAAACACTGGAGAGTATTATTCAATGTAAGTTTGATTTTAATATGACATGCTGCCTGTTTTATTTTTTCTATATATTGTTGGATTTAATAATAAAAACTGGATGGTTTTTACATATCGCACCCTAAATACTAAACTGTAACAACTCAAAATTCTTAAATTTTCAGGAGAACCAAAAAACAGTTTATGTAAAAATGGTGCTTATAAGGGTATTCACGTCACAAGTTGCACCCTTGCAAAAAAGCAAAAGTGCACAAATATATCAACAACCACACAGACAATAAGTTGTGCATAAATAATTGTCTTTGTGGTTGTTATGTTTTTGCACTTTTGCTTTTTTGCAAGGGTGCAACTTGTGACGTGAATCCCCTTAACATTTAAAAAAAAAATATTAGTTCCCTAATGAAAAAAGTCCAATTTGAAGAAAGTTTTGCTATGCCTTATGAGAATTAATTTATGAAAAAAAGTAATTTTTGAAAAATTTTGAGTTGTGACCCTTTAGTATTTAGGGTGCGATATACTACATACATACATATGTATTAAAAAAAACAACTTTTCTGTTGCTATAATTTTTTATCCATTTTTTGCATGTGTCCTGGTTGATAGGTTCAAACATCTGGCAGCCCTAATCTACAACGTTATCTGATAGATTTTAGATAATTTCCATGTTTGTTGCCAATGCTACAGTTCAGGCTCAAGTTTAGATGTTAGTAGGTGTTTATCCCGAGTTGTGGTTTTAAAAGTTTTATATCTATATATGACTTGATTACACTTTGAGTAGAAGTTTTGGTATGTTCAATACATTAAAGATATCTTTTGGAAAGGTGTTTTGCAATCTTCTAAAATAAATTCAATAAGAGAATGAAACCTACAACTGGGTAGAAATCTTCAACATTTTGGATGTGATTATTTCGTTCAAATCTTGTTTTTTAGGTTGGAACCTCGATTTGAACGCAAATCACTTTAACTTTTTTAAAAATCACTTTAAATTGTTCTTCGGCTTTATTTCTTTTTTCTTCAAGGCACATGATCAAAGTTTTGATAAGGCTTGATCCTTTTTGAAGATCTATATCGTGCTTTTGTAAAATGATACTAAGCGGCTGTGTTACAATAAGTATCACACTTAATATGTTTATTCCGCAAATAAATTCAAAAGTTCTAAGTGAGTTCCTTAATATAAGGCTCTTGATGAAGTATTACCTTTCCACTCAGATATTTTTTCCAAAGCTTCTACTATATGATGTACACTTGTTGCAAAGTGTAAAGCTGAGTCGTGACGGTCCACCCACCCATCTTGTCTCGCATAATGTAGAGAGTTTGGCTCCCAAATACTTTACTAAGAACGTGTTTTGCCTGATTTACGGGAAATAGCAAGGCGTTTGTTTCGCATTTATCGCGGTTTCCAGAATTTTTTTACAGCTCCATTTTCTGCTGACATCAAACGACACCCATCAGTTCCAACTCCTATACAATTTTTTAGGTCAAGACTAAAATTTGTCAAAGTTTTAAGAACTGTTGATGATAGTGCCATCGCATCAATTGACACATCAGCGTCATTATCAATATCCTGTGAAGGCTCTTCAAATGCTTTTACAACAAAGCCAAAACAATTCTTGCCTTACAACTTTTTGTTGTATGGTGAAATATCTTAAATGTAAGGAAATCTGGCTTTCCCCGACAAATCCGTGCTTTCGTCAAAAATTATCGAATAGAATTTTGATTCATATAACACATTAATATAAACATAAATATTGCAAATACCAAGGCTTTTTAATAATTCAGCCGCACGCATTTTCAAGTCAAATGTTTACTCTTTGGTTATACATAGATGGCACCTGCTGGGATTGAATGTAGAATAATAAGTATTTGAATACAGTAAACTAGATGTTTCATTGAAAATATCTAATAAATAACTATTAGGATGAAGATTTGGATATTTATTGAAAATTTCGTTAGAGATTAAATAAAAAAACAAAAAAAAAACCTTGCTGCGATTTCCAAAAATTTTGTACATTAAAAAAAGATAATATTAATGGGAACTCTTGTATTATCGAAATAAACAAAACATATTTTTATAATTTACTAGTCTCGTTATCTGCAGGAAAATGACTTATACGACACAATTTTTACATGCTGGCAATGAGTAAAGGGATTTTTCTCTAAAATATTGCAAAAATTGCATTATATTTGCAAATTGAAAATTTTTTTAAAAATATAAATTTTGCAGAGTAGAACCAAGTTAATATTTTCAACAATTCTGCTAATGGAAAAGAATTTCGGTACCGGTATCAATACCAGTATTAACAGGCATGTTCTGTAAATCACAAGATTTCAAATCACTTGTGATTTTTAAATCACAATTGTGATTGAAGGGTGTTTTGAAAACCACAAAAGTTTTATCTTGGTTAAAAATGGTGGAAACAAATAACCAAGTAATTTTAAATCGGCGGCCACTTAGCTGACTGGTTTAAAATTACAATTATGAAAAAAGCTTTTTGTCCAGAACACCTTTTTTGTGATTTCAAATCACTTTCACAAAAAGTGATTTTCAGAACATCCCTGTAAATTTTAAGCGGTATGGGTATTAATAACGTTATGGGTTGCCAACCTTGCTTGAAACTCATAATCTACTTTAATATTAACATACAAAATATCATTGGCTTGTAAGTGGAAAAGATCTGATGCCATTTTATAGAAATACAGTGTATGTATCTTTAAATTTTCTATATTGGCAACATCATCGGCAAGCTAAAATTTATTCTATCCATACTTAAACGACCACTTGCAAACCATTCATAATCCACAGTTTGCATTTAAGTTCTGTATTTAAATTTTTTTTAACTTTGAAAATAAAATACTTTAATCATTCGTATGTTTGTTTATAATAAAATGTTGATTTAATAATCGGTTTAGTTAGTTTTTTTTCCTATTTCAAAAACCAAAATTAGTCAATAAATATAAAAGTTACTTACTGGCTTGTCTTCTTCCTACTTAAAAGCAATAGAGTATAAAATCCTGTTTTTCACTATTGGAGTTTGTATAACCGTATTTTTTGTCTTTTTTCTAAAAGATTTCTTTTTTTTTTGTGTTCATAATATAATAGACTTGTATATACAATTTCATTTTATTATGGTTGTAATTTGGTTTTTCTTGCTTTTTTTTATTTAAGGCGAAAAAATGGGGCAATAGTGTTGTCGAAGTCGCTGCTGTGAACTTTAAATATAAAAACTCTTGATTACTAGACATTCACTTTGCTTGAACAATACGAATTCTAAGAAACTGAAATTGTGTTTTTGTTTTGTCAAACAATGAAATAATATTGCATAAAAGAATAGCAATACATGCTACTAAATTAAAATTATTTTAAAAAATTTATTACCGCTAGCAAATTGTGCCACCACTAACATTATACATACTCCTAGCTTCTTTTGTCATCACTAATGCACCGGAAAAAAATACTAGCGTTATTCAATGTTTGGTGCGTTTTAAGTTGCAACGGTTTGGTAGTGCAATAATTTTATCATTGACAGTGAGCGGTATTTTAAGCAACTTTGCAATGCTAGATGCAAATAAGATAACAGCTGTTATACGGAATTATTGGTCGTAAAAATTTACAAAAAGGTGTTTGATTATTTTTTAAAATGCCACGAAGCAGTGCAAAAGAAAATATTATCGCAGCATTAGTAGAACTACGCCAATCGTTGGCCTTTTTTTTAAGATGCCTTACGAAATCGTACATTCCACCTTATAATATCCCAGGTTGCATCGATACAGCTTTTTTCAAAAAATTTTTTATAAAACATTTGAGCTGTTGGAGTGTAAATAATAAAAATAATAAAGAAATTGCTTTTGAAAACTTACGGACTTCTCTTTAATATACTCTAACCTCTATGTTTTCTGACTCCTCCAAATAATCCAAAACAGTTTTTATTTCATCTGCCGTCTACTTTTTGTTGGGTTTTTCTCTTTTTAA
Organism: Pollenia angustigena; assembly: GCA_930367215.1. Taxonomy (NCBI): domain Eukaryota; kingdom Metazoa; phylum Arthropoda; class Insecta; order Diptera; family Polleniidae; genus Pollenia; species Pollenia angustigena. Next base: position 50,019,244 of record OV884058.1, read on the forward strand.
TTTTTTATTAAGAGTTGTCGGCTCCATATCTTAAATTTTGTTTCACTATTCTAAATTATCCCTGCAAATAAAATTGGACAACCTTATCCATTTTGATAAAATGGACTATTCCATGGACTGCATGGACCATGTCATTGTTAAAAAGTGTTTGTAGTGAGACGACATGTCTTCGTTTTTAAACGACATGCTTTCGTTTTTAAACGACTTCAAAACTAATCCTCTTGAGCATTGTTGCCAACTTTTTTAGAAGACTTCCCGTCAAATCGCTTTAAAAACCGCTAGAAACCGCTAAATTTTTTATTTAGCTTAAAATGTTTTTAAAATATCGCTAAGATCTAAATATTATGTGAAATGTTTATACAAATCTAGATATAGGGTGCTTTTTTAAATGTGTATTCTTTCAATTAAAATTATATCGTAAAGTTTTTAATTTTACTAACTCTTTTGGTCTTGCGAACGTAAAAAATATTGGTATTCATATAAAATTCAGGGGTTTGTATTGCTTGAAATCTATGCAAGCATTAGAGTTAAGTGCACTTACTCTAGTTTTGGTAATGATGCTAAAAATTTAACCCCTGTATTCATAAACGATTATTAAATTGAACAAACGTTTATTAGGGATAATTTTCATAGTAAATTTGTTCTTTAAACATTTATTAAACTTAAAAAACTTTTGTGAATACAAGCATTAGACCGTGTAGTAAGATTAAAAAAAATGCGTAAAAGAAAAGAAGACACTAAATGCAAGACAATCGATTTAAAATTTTAAACTATTTTATATATGATATACAGTATTATTCGGATATAAGAACATCTCATATAAGAACAAAACGCTTATAAGAAACATTTTCAAAAAGACCATGTCTTTTTTGCGATTTTTCTAACAAAAAAGGTTTCATATAAGAAAAACGCTTATAAGAAAAAAACTGATAAAAGGACATTTTTCTTAAACACCAAAATCACAAAATGTGTAGAAAAAGAATTTATATAAGAAACTTCCAACTGCAACACAGAATTTATATAGTTTGCATGGACAACTCGGTTTTCTGACAGTTTTACAACAAGAACAAAGTTTTTTTTTTTACTTTTAAGCTGGAGGTCCACACCACGCGTTACTCGCTTTTTCGCAGCATACGCAGGTGTCAAAAAAGTAGAATCTGTTTAGTTATTCGTAGTAAGTTACATGCACAAAAGCGTAGATGCCTTGAGGCGAATAGTAGGTTTACTTTCTACCTTTGTAAGCGTCACAAGCAGCGTTCGAACAAATCAGCTGATTTTGACAAATTAAATTTTATTTTTACTTGTGTTGCTGCTGCATAAAAAGCGTTGCATGTAACTTGAAACGTAGTACGCAAGTAAGGTTATAAAAGCATGCGCTGCGTGGAGGCGAAAACGCGTGTTAAGGACCTCCAGCTTTATTTTTAGATGAGCGAGCTGGTACTCATGAGAAGCTAAAATTTTAAAAGAAATACAAAACGGTATAAAAAGAAGCGAAATTGCAAAAACATATAACATTGGACTTTCAACGTTATCTAAAATAGTGAAAAACTCAAAAGACATAGACAATAATTATTTAAAAGTTAGAAACGTTAACATGGGGTCTTCACCTGACAATTTTTTGTCATACCAAACGTCAAAGTCCATAAAAAAAAACTTTGAAATTTTTGTCAGCGTTTTTTTTATATGAAGTTTGACGTTTATTATAACAAAAAACTGTCAGGTGATGGCCCTATGTAACAAAAAAAAAAAAAAAACAGAAAACCTAAATATGAAAGTCTTATGAAATAAGTGTCTTATATAAAATAGTTGTATATAAGAAAGAAACGCTTATAAGAAACTTTTTTCATGGATTTTTAAAGTTTCTTATATCCGATAAATACTGTACATATATTTACATTTACTTTCTGAGGGACATTAATTCAAAAAGTTTGAATATACATACATATGTATACGTGACAGCGCATGGAGAAAGGGACCAGTAAGGTAAAGGAAACAGTAAAAACCAACTACACAAAACAAGAGGTAGGGACGACCTACGCGCGTTTTCAAGGTTGACCAACAAGGTTGAGATGTGTCGCTTTCAAATGAGACCAATACCAACACGCTCAGTGATGGTACACCAAAGATACAAAGATAAAATGGCTCTTCGAACAAAACCCTTAGGTCCCTTTCTATTTTGCGCGTCACATATATGGATAACATGGCCACTACTGCTTTATAACGTTTATAATTTTTAAAAGTTTTTGCTGGCCATTACATCAAACACTATGTTAAATATCGTGCTTGAAAACTATTTACAATCCTATCAAATGACTAGATAATTTTGTTTCGCACCGAAGGCTTCGCTTAGATTCATCGAAATTCTTTTTACTTTTAACTGAAATAAAGATATAGAAGAATTTTGGCATATCTAGTTGCAAGCTTGTTTATACTAAGCAACACACTTATATAAACTCAGGCAAAGGCGTAGAATTGCGCTTTCTTGTTGTTTTATAAAGAATCACAAACAGTATTTCTTGAATTCTCGAATTACAGTACGTTGTTTGGCGTTAGGTTTGACAACCGTGTAGAAGTTTTATCCGAGGGATAATAAAAAATACTTTTCATTTTTGGTTGCTTAAGTGCTTTAATAAAAACATTGATTTGTTGTAGACAACACCCTTTTAATTTTAGTTTTGACTATAGATTATATTATGATCGATAAAAGTTGATAACACTGGTCTGCAGTAAAAATTGTTTTAAATGAATTCAAGTCCGTTCTCAGTTTTTTTCTATCACGTCTAGTTTTTTTATGGACTGGACAAATATTTCGCTCTAAATAAGGCAGTTATGTTAATACATTTCATTATAACTTCCTAATAAGAAAATTTATAAAATCTGCTTAAAACGTTGTAAAATGTTTTTATTGCGGAAACAAATTTAATTTCCACAAAAAACATTTTTTTTTTTCTAATCACTTAATTACTTTAATTGAAAAAAAAAAATATTTTAAATCTCTTATTTTGAGATAAAAATTTTATCTTCGAATGATATTAAAAAACCGCTAGAATTCCCGCTAACCGTCAAAATAGAAAGTTTACCTCGATGGACACGTAAAAACCGCTAGAATCGCGGTAAATCCGTCAAATTGGCAACAGTGCTCTTGAGTGTACGATGAAGAAATATTAAAACTACTACTTAAGCCTAGATTACACTATCTCACAAGTTTTACGTATTCCATAATACTTTGTGAGATATAAATCTAATGAGTTTTGTTGCGACTGTCAAAAAATCTAATGTTATAGTATGTTCACATTTGGCTTCTTAAACGCGTTTAAGCAGTTCGAACGTGATTAAGCTCTAATCACTTCAAAATCGAGATGATTACCCATACATTGAAGTGATTTGTTAATCACTTCAAATCGACATGATTACAACTAAATCACTTCATAAACCACATAGAATCCACTGAACATACCCTAATAATGTAGAATCGCTCGATTGTGTACAACCGGCCAAGATGTCTGCTTAATATTTTTATTTTTTTTTTCCTTAAATAATTCATAAATTTTCACAATTTCATCATTAAATTGATTAAAATAATCTTCTGATAATTTTATAAAAGTGTTTTTATCCATTTTTAATACTTTAAAGAAATTTAAATTTGTTTGTTGTTTTTTTGTGTGCTTGTGTGTGTGTTTTTTCTTAATCATCTGTCATCTTAATCATCTCAAATGTAATGTGAACGGCTTTGATTAGCTAAATCAACATTTTGCTTAAACGCGTTTAAAAACCCAAATGTGAACATACTATAACATGACAGTTTGTGTTCACACCATCACACAAAGTATAAACACTCACACATGAAATAAAATGCAACCCTGATCCAATGAAAAGTATTATTGTTTAGAAATTTTTCAAAAAACGATGAAGTCGTATGGGATGTCAAACTTTTTTCATAATACTTGTCATTTTCGTGACACATCGCATTCACACTATCACACTTTGTCATATTACTTGAGTTTTTGACATGTATTAATACAAAGTATAATAGTGTAATCTAGCCTTTAGTGCCCATTTAGACAGGGAAACATTTGGAAGGGAAACAATTTGTTTGGTAGCAAATTACGGGTGGGGAAGAGAGAATGGTTTTTGTGTTCGGTACTCGGCGACACGCTTTGTTCTCATTTTCTTTGTTGAAATTAACTCTGCTTTTTGAGAAAAAAAAACAACAAAAATAACAGAATATTTCCGACAACATGTTCGTCTGTGTGACCGCGAATGAAAAAACAAAAGAGAATTCCAAATGTTTTCCTTCCAAATGTTCGCTCGTCTAAACTCGGACTTAGTGGTCCAAGGTGGGTTATATGGTCCTCTCCTAGGACATCGTAATGTTAAATAGAGCATGTTTTTTCCATACGTTTGGGTTACTTGGACAAGTCCTGGTCCCTTGTGGGCTACTCTTTACATGCGTGTTTGGACTGGTCCTATTATTTGCCAGCTGTTCGACTATCAGTGATGTAAACGCAATACATGTAGCAAAAAAAAGAGCTAAACGGTTTTAGTGTTGCGCAAATGCAATGATGTGACAATTGCTATTCTGTATATTTTGTTGTTGGATTGCAAACAAAAGCTACAATATTTTGCATTTGCACTTTCGCAAGACCTTTCGCATCAAACACTGAACTCCGCTACTGCTCAAATTGTTTCTGCATTAATTAAACTTTTGACTTTGGTTGCTATTTTGCTGTAACAACTATTATTTAAATGTTTTATTAAAAAAAAATCATAAAATAAGCATAAATTATTTCCTGTAACATAAACTAAAATTTATCTGATATTGAAAACAAAAATTAAAATATTTGAACGGCAACAAACCCACATTAACGTTAGTTTGAATATTGTAAAATTCTCTTAAAAAGCAAAAGAACTCATTAAACTTGAAACGTAATTAAAAATCAATTTAGCATAATAAAAAAAAAACAAGAATTGTTAGCGTGCTCTAGACCGCAGACTAACCGATACAAAGCCATTTAAATAACTAGTAAGATCTCTAGCTAAAGTCAAAACCAACCGCCACAATAATGAATGAATAAAGACTCGGTCAACTGGTCTTGTGAAAATGTTTGTTTAAATTTTACAAAATGCCTAAACAAATAAACAAACTCTTTCTCAAGCCAAAGTATAAAAGAAAAGAAAAAACGGCGAAATCTGTTTAAGCTGATCTATTACACTTTGAATTGTGAATGACAGTTTGAAGTGTGTTGTGTTGAGATTTTTTTTTCTACACTCGATTTTAGCCATTTAAAGCTTTAATTTTAAATGACAAGATGTGTAATGAAAGAATGTCTAAAATTGAAAATTAAGAGAAAATTTAAAGAAACTGACAAATTTGCAAAGTTATACAACGAATTTTTAGGGCTCTAATTTAAAAAACTAAAAAAAAATATACGGTAATTTTCTAGAAATCGAAAACGACTTGTAATGAAAGTTCCAAAAAAAATATTCCATTTTATTTACTTCATTTTTTGAATGCCAATTAGCTTTACATGAACAACTCTAAAAATCAGGAAAAACTACAGTCATTTTGTATATATGTAATTGTAATTTAATTCTCATCTAATTTTTATTTCACTTTACTTCGATTTCTAGAACATACCCAATCAATTTCGGAAGGTTTTTAAACAGTCAAAGCTTTCATAAAATTTGGATATGGTCCTTTTAGCATTACTAAGTTATGAATGTAAGCTTTATATTTTGTTTTTCTGTGTTTAAATCTGGATTCACACTATGAATGAAATTGTGCTGCCATCTGTAATCGACCCATACACCTATTTTTGTCTAACCCTGCGTCCACACGGTCAAGTTGTTCTTGATAGTCTTTTACATATACTGCTTGTCAAAATTTACATATACTGAGAGCTGTGACGTAGGTTACATTCAATTTTTGAGCAATTTACTTTAAAGATGTCATCAAGAAAACAATTTATAAAGACAAACGAAAAATTTGCTCACTAACCTTGAAATCAGCTGTTTTCTTGAACGTAAATTGAAACACATGAGTGTATTGGTAAAAAAGTGTGAGAGTATTAAAACTTGATCGTGTAACCCTCAAGTAATCCATTTTCGGAAATGTTTAAACTTAATGAAAATGTGTACATGTGCCACCGTCCAGACTTCCAATTTTTGTTGCAGAAATTCTTGAGTTTATTGATAAGAGAGGCGAGAAGATTAGAGAGGGGTTCTCACTTTCATTTACTCTGCAATTCTGTTTTATTTTGCAATTCTAACACTTTTCAAGAGGAAGGACAAGAGGAAAAACAAGATTAAAATACAAAAATTGCAAGACTAAAATTTTATAATCTGTGCTCATGTTCTGAAACTCTCGCGTCGAGAAACTCTTCGATTGAAATGTGTGAAATGAAACAAAAATGTCATATATTGAAACAAACAGCTGTTTTTCCTGCTTAACTGTGTCTATTCCTTTTTTTTTTTGGCGAGACTAGCTGTCACGTAAAGAAATTACTCGACAATTTATAGAACAGACACACTGTAAAATTTTTGAGAGAAAGGTTCCCGCTTTGAGCTGTCAAATAAACTCACGAATAAAAATGGGGCGAGGAAAAATTTAAGCACTAAAAAACAATTAAAAATGCAAAATACAAATAATAATAAATTTATTGTTTAATTATTTTGCTCTATACATTTTTATATTATATACGAATGTTTTCAAAGCTCGTTTGCCAGCAACAAACACTTAAGTTGCACTTTACATTAATTGGTATAGCCGACGGTTGTGTTTTCGCCGCCGTCGTTGAAAAATTTTCAATTTTTAGTAAATTTTGGTCAGCGTCAACGATATGTCGACCCATTTGCGCGAAATTATCGTATATGCCAATTTTTTTTAAATTGAGTTTTTGATGCAATCTTGTTCTACATGCAAAGAGACGTCGCTTGACAAAATATTGTAGGCGAATTCCACTTCGTTGCTCCAAAAATTTAATGTATATTTTCATATTTATGTTGCAAGTGATAGTTTTTGTAACATACGATAATTTCGCGCAAAGGGGTCGATGTTTAACTGGCGTTCTCAACGTCTGCAATGTCACATCGACTGCGAGTGCAATGTTATGACATTTATAACGTAACGACGTAACCTCTATTGATAGTTTTCGAAAAGAGTTTCAGACACACTTTTTTCTCACTTTTCGATGCGAGAAGTTCTCACTAAAGCTACAGAACATTTAAAGCAAAATTTTAAAAATTTCAGCAACGAAAATTGCAAGTCTGGACGATGACTTTGATAAATTGATAAGGCAGGTTTCGGTAATAACACCTTTTTTATGGTAAATTATGGGCAAACTCGAACAAAATTTAGTAACTTAGTTGCTTAATTTAATTTCTAGGTGTGTAACTTACGCCAGAACTGATATCTTAATATTGTTGTACTTAAATCATGTTTAGACATATTTTGCTGAGTTTACTTTAATCATTTTTGGTAGTAAAGGGTTGGCAACACTAATTGGTCTGCCCAAATATAAGCTTGTATCGAATATTTGTGGACGTTACAAACACAAGCCCAAACGCATATATTATCTATGAGTCTGAAGGGGAATAAATACTTCTTTCAGCATTCCGAAACGAATGCAGCTTGCCAGATAAAACACACAGACATTTTTCTTGTCAAAAAATCAAAAAGATCATTTGAAAAGATTTGTTTAGTTTTGACTGAGATTGTAGTGGCGTTTAAAGTGAAATTTCATGTCACGTGTCAAATCATTTACACACAATGTGCATTTTTTTTATTTTTTTCTTTTTTTAATTTATTTATTTATTTTTTTTTTTATTGAAAATTCTTAAAGTTTATTGAGCAAACAGAGAGAAAAAATTTAACTGTCTTTAAGAGCATGCGTTTTTGTTTTGTGTTCTTTTAGTTTTTGCAAAAAGTCCAATATAAATAAACTGATATTTGACCCAATTTTTTGTGTTTTTATGCTTAACCACAGTCTTTTTCAGCGATATTGTTTTTTGTATCTTTTCTTTAAACAACAAACTAACAGAATGTCTGTCACATTTAAAACAAGGATTGACAGTTTTACAGATGCAGATACAAAAACTGCAATACAAAATATAATTTCAAGATTCGCTTAATGTAACAGAAACGATTTTGTTACACTTAAACCTCAATTTGCGTGAAAGAAAAGAGGAAATTTGTTTTAAAATTGAATTTAAATCGGTCGTTTATTGTTTGGAAAACTAAGTTTGAAAGGATTCATTCCGTTGTGAAAACCTGAACAACAATTAGATATCAATTTTTCTTCATTGGTATCGTAGGTTTTTAGAATAAGGGGTTTTCCGAAATTTAAAACGTGTTAAAACGATATGTTTTTTATTTTTGATCAAAACCTTTATACAGCTTTACTGAAAAAATTTTTTTTTAATTTCGACGTTGTTGAAGTTAATAAAGGCTGTTACACACTATCCCACAAAGTCTTACGTATTTTATGAAAATGCAACCCTGTCATGATAAGTTGTTATTGTTTTTTGAAAATTTATAAACAATAATTAGATCAGGGAAGCATTTTCATAAAATACGTAAGACTTTGTGGGATAGTGTGTAACGGCCTAAAGCGATATGTAAGCTTGTATAAACATAATATAAAGGGTGTTTTTTATAGAGTGAAACAAGTTTAAATCATAATAAAACAAGGAAATATATTTTTAATATCAACGAAACGGGCTTTATTGGAATGAAAATTTTATGAAATTAATGTTTAAATATGGTTTCTCCCATGCAGCCAATTTTCAAGAACTTTTCGCAGCATTAGCGGCCGTATTTCGCCGATAACTCTCGGTGGCCAATTAATTGGGCCATTACGTGAAATTATTATTTCATTAAAAGTTTCTTTGAGTAAATCATTTGTAGGGCCCGCTGATTGGCATGTGGCTCAGCCTTGTTGGAACCACATATCAGCAAAATTAATGCCACATAATTGAGGTACGTAAAAATTTCGAATCGCGTTTCTATACCGTTTACCAATGACAGTAACATTCTAACTATCATCGTTTTTCAAGACGCACCAAACAGTAATTTTTTGTGGATGGTGTCTCGCAAAAACCTTGTGGATTCTCCTCACTCCAAATGCGACAATTCTGCTTATTTAGGCACCCATTCACTGCTCTGAAGGACGATTATGTACGCCATAAAATGGAAGAAGTGCACGAGAAGAAAAGAACAATTATTTTGATTAAAAGTTTTAACAATTTGCACGCGTCGTAAGTCATAATGAAATTTCAAATCAAACTAAACAAAAAGCAACTATCAGCTCAAGGTATAATTATAGCAGGTAGCCGCGAGATTACAACAATTGTACAATAAAACAAACAACAGGGCTTTTTATTGTTGTTTTGTGATACGAACTGTCAAACAGCAAAGGGGTTGATAAGAGACAAAGAAGACAAAAGATAAATACAAAAAACTTGTTTACTATACAACATTTGACAGTTTGTATCACAAAACGAGCAAATAAAACATAACCGGCTGGCTTTCCGAGACTACCTGTTATAATATACCTTGTATCAGCTGTTAAGGCCCAAATACACTGCTCAAGGCGAATTGACTAGAAGGTGAGGTCAACTCTACAACTGCAAAGCTTCTGTGGTCGGGTTGTCAAAAATATTGCTAGTAAAAAAGACAGGTTTGTTTACATAAAAAACTAGTTTGTATACAAACTTTGACAAGTCTACCACCAAAAAAAACCACCACATGTTGACTTGACCCCACCTTCTAGTCAATTCGCCTTTACACTGGTCAAATTCCCATCCAGCATTAAGGTTGTATTAGTGAAAATGAGTTTGTATGTTTGACACCGACGATGCTTGATGGAAAATCAAAAAATTTTGGCGTTACTCTTCAAGCACCCACACACTTTAAACGTTATTTCAAACCGAACAGACGCTAAAAATGTCGGATGAAAAGAAAAATATGTTTTGGAGGAAAAAAAATGTTATTTAATAATTTTCTCTTTCTTTTCTTAAATTTTTTTTTTATTTATTAAAAAGCAACACAGTTAAAAGTATGTAATCACAATTAAACACTTTTTATATATATTTTAATATTTTTTGCTCCTGTTGTTGTCACTTCAAAATAAAATGCAAAATGAATGCTTGACAGCTGATCCAGCAAATGTATGTTCTAATGTCAAGCACACGTACACGAGCTTGATGTCAAGCATTTGACAAGTGTATTTGGGCCTTTAAATGGGTGTTCAAATAAAGCAGTGATGCCAACTCATAGTTGTGACACTCTAAAAGAACACGCTTTACAAATTTTGATAATTTTGTTCTGTTGCATTTAAATTGTGCAATTTTGATTCCCGAAAAGGGTGAGTTTTTTTTTTTTAATAAATAAAGCCACCCTTTTCGGGAGCAAAATTTTTAAGAAACAGACACCAAATTACATTTTTCTAAATAAAATGTCACATTTTTTTGTAGAAAAGAAAACACAATCAAATTTTAACTAAAATTTCTGTTTATCGGCCATGTTCTTAATGGTTTTAATAGTTGTTCTGGTAAAAATAATTGATATAGTATATAAAAAAAAATAATTTTGTTGCCTTTGATTCGATTTCCAGAACATTAACACAAATGATACTTTGCTAAGATTTAAGCTGCTTTTAAAGTTCTTAGTGTAACTTTAGAATATTCTTTTTTCTTAATGTTAATTCTTAGGTGGAACATAAATTTTAAATTACTTATTTTTACCGCAATCAATTTATTGTTTATACTTGAAACTATGCTTGCTATAAATAATTGAAACCAATGAAAAACAATTAAGAAGTTGCCTTAAATACTATATTGTTAAATATATTTTAAATTTAATTTAAAATGTTTTCTGGATTTGCAACAAATTTAAAATAAGTAATTAACATACAATTTTACCGTAGCAAGCCAAATTTAGTTTGAATGATTGCTTTGCTTTGCTAAGTTCAGTTTGCTATCTTTACATATATTTTAAGGCAGGACACTATACAAGGCTAATTAATTTTTCAGGTAGTGTTGAAAGCTCAGCAGAGCTACTTTCTTTTCAAAAGTAATTGTGTTTTGTGTTGCTTGTGGCGAAAAGCATTATTTTACAAAGAGTAAACCCTTGGAGGTCTCAACCAATAGTTAGACTGGTTCCGAAGCACTAGGGGATTGTGACCTCCGTGTTACCAGATCTGGTCAGCCACGATCTCAAGAGACCTCATAATATCTGTCAATTTTGTATTTCTTCCATATCACAGGTATTGACTGCACCAGATTTCCCCAGAGGATGCAAAATAAGACGGTGAAATATTCTTAAGATGATCCCTACAAACCCGGAGGGGTTAAGCCAGTGCAAAATGAAACGCACGCAAAGCAGATTACGACAATGACGTGCGAGCTGCATCTTTGTACTGTAAATTTATGAGAGAAATACGTATAATCCCTACAAGAAATGGATGACCGAATCTAAAAAAAAAAAAAATGTTTACTAACACACTTGCAACAACTTTACATTAGTTGTACCACTCTAACATATATGTTAGAGTAGAACAACTGAAAACACCACAAAAATGCCAATTTTTTTTTAATTTTTGTTATACATACGCTATACTGGCTAATATTTGTGAAAATTTGTGAATTGTTTAAATTAAATACTGCAAAATATTTTAATAATTATTAAATTATTAAAATAAATAAAGAAAATCCAAAGGATTTGGGTAAGTAAGTTATAAAAATGCGAAAAAGAAAAACGCGAAGCTGAAGATGCGGAAAAGCCTAAACAAAATTTGGATGAAGCCAAAAAGACTCATATCCGAAGATCCCAGTTGGCCAGCTGCATATTTGAATGTGTCGAAAATTAACAGAAACGTTAAAATCTATGGATGGGCACATCGTTTAAGACGTCAAGGCAAAGGTTTAATTTTTTATTTACATTACGGATTTTTACAATGTTTGGTACACTAAAACCTGTGCCAGAAGGCAAATCGGTAAGTTTCGTTTCGTGAACGATATTGTAGAAACTCATTTATTTGTTTTATGCACCAGGTGGACACGAATTGCATGTAGATTACTGAGAATTAATTGGTTTGGCTCCTGCTGGCGGTGCTGAAAGTATTCTCAATGAAGAGGCTCATCCCGATGTTCAGTTGGATAATCGTCACATTATGATTAGAGGCGAAAAAATTTTTCCGTGTTAATTCTTCCACCTGCAGTGAATGGTGTAAACGCATACTTACAGCAGTCAACTTGATTTGGTTGCATTGTAAGGAGCCAGAGTTGGTTATACGATATTCAGAGGTATGTTATCATGAAAATTTATTTTAAATAAAATTAAGTCGTCTTTTTTTTTTTGTATTTTACAGTATTTTGCAAATTGAAGCGAAAAACACAAATCTAGCACTTCTTGATCGCACAGTGACCTCTTTAGTGTGTGCTCTTTACAATTGTGGGGAATCAGACACTCTTAATGGTTTAACAAATTGTCTAAAAAGTTTTTAGAAAAAACTAAACACGGCAAACGTTTCGAATGGATACAATATGTAGCAGAATTGTACAATGATATTTAAAAACAGTTAAATGGTGTTTGATCTAGCCAAACGTTTTGCAAAAACCAATAACTTTTTAATAAAACTATTGGTTACGAGCAACGTCTAATATTTAATAAATAAACTGTTATCATCTGACGTTTATGAAAGGAGGAATAACTGTTACGGTCCCTGTTTTATTAAGCCTTTTTGCAATATTCCCATTCTTTAAATATTTCACTTGGTTTTTGCTAAAGCCAACCTTTGGTTAACATTGATGCTATAGATGTAAACATATACTTAGGAATGATTCTAATGAAACTACACGATATTATGGTAGTGTATAGGATCATCCCTTAGTATATGTACTTATCTATAGCTAAAATGTTAACCAAAGGTTGACTCAAGCAAAAACCAAGTGAAATATTGAAGTTGGGACTATTGCAAAAAAGCTTTATAAAATTTAAATTACCAAATAGGACAAACAATAATTATTTATTTATTTAATTTATTTTGTAAAACGAACAAATATTGAATTTTATTTTAAATACAAAACAAAAATATGTATGAGAATTTAATAAAATGAATTGTGTTTTATTTAAGCTAAAAAGTACGTCAACAGTGACGAATAAATGCATCAGTACTGACTAGTCAGCTGTGACCGGTTTATGCATTTGTACTGACTAGTCAGCTGTGTTCGGTTTATACATCAGTACTGATATGTAAAGAGTATAAGAGTAAACAGCTCAGATATATGTTTTATCTACCACAAAATTCATAGGTTAAAGAAGGATGCAAAATCACACGTACACAAAAGTTTAGGTCATTTTTTCACGTTGGCCTTAAGAAAATGATAGAAACTTTGTTCTACGCGATGACCGATATCTGTATCAGCAATGTCGGTCATATGATTGGTCAAATGACCGTCACTATTCTTGTAGGGATGTGGTTGGTTTTTTTTGGAGGTTATGGTGTTGCCAGATGTTCAGTCTTAAAAATTTAACAAATAATTAGTACAGTACAATCATTAATCAAACGAAGATAATTCTAAAAATGAATGGATTTTTATATTAAAGTTTTATTATTTTCTTAAGCAATTGTAGACAATTTAACAAGGTTACTAAAAAAAGATAAACTAAAACTTACTTTTTCTTTTACATTTGACCACAAAAAACCTTCATCTGAAAAAATATAATCAAGGTTTGTTTCATTAAAAGTCTTTTACGAAATACTGAAATTCATACAATATTTTACTTTTTAACTTAATTACAATTCTTCATAAACAACTTGTATTGTGTCAAAAACACTGATATCAACAACTCAATTTAATTAGATTTTATTTTTAAAGCGAAAGAGTTCAAAATCATTTTTATTGTGAAAATTTTTAACAACAAAAAGTGTTAATAAACGCATAAATTAATGTCTTACATGTTTTACAAAAAAAAAATTTTAAGATTTCGTTTTATATTAATATTATAAATAAAAATATAAAAAAAAACTAACTAACGAATAACAACAGCATAATGTCTATCAATATATAAAAATTCCATCTAATTAGCGTCAATTCAACAAGTTGCAATTGAATCCCAATGGGGCCGTATTAAAAAAAAACAATAATAATTAAATAAAACTTCTTGTACAAATAGCGACGTGAAGTAGACAACCAACACAACTACGCCACATGTTACCCAGCAAACTCAGCACACATTGGCAACGCTAAGAAATTTTAAAAAATGATTTAGTAGCTGCTGTGACGTTATAATACTAAACAAAAAACAAAAACCAAAAAAATTAAGTATATTTTTTACTAAACCATGAAATCAAACCTTAATTGCCAACTTAGAACATGTCTTTTACAACAATTGTCAGAAAATGTTAATAGATTTTTGAACAAAACCAAAAAAAAAAATTGTACATGTATATTTTGCTTAAAGAGCCAGTTTTTTTCATTAAGATTAGAGAATAAATTAAAATTAATCTCTGAAAAACGCTTTTGAGTAGTCGACTATATTGTTTTGATTGGTAGCTTAAACGCCTTAAGTTAGCGGTTTAAACTTGCGACAGGACTTTCAAAAGTACGAACAGCTAAGAAAAGTAAATATTACTTAAGGCCGTTATACACTACCCCACAAAGTCTTAAGTATTTTACGAAAATTCTTCCCTGGTTTAATTGTTGTTTGAACATATTCAAAAAATAATAACAAATTATCATGGCAGGGTTTCATTTTCGTAAAATACTTAAGACTTTGTGGAATAGTGTATAACAACCTTTATGAATATTAAAACTATTGTAAAAAATTATTAAAATGGGATTTTCAAGTGATTCGAAAGATTTTAATACATAATCATTTTATACATTTTTCAAGATTAAATTTTATATTGGTATAACAAAAATTTTAATTTATACTCTTTTGAGCCCTTTTTTTTTGATGATTTGCTTAACACAAAACTAAAATTCCCGATTAGTTTTATCCCTTTTCTCGCGATAGCGAACATCATTCACGGTAAGTGCTTGGCCGACCTCATTTTCGAAGAAGAACGGACCGATGACGCAGCCAGACAGAACGAACTGAGCGAGCATGCACATATATTTTTACATTTCCTACCGACCCGGTTTACTGAAATTTGCGCGCAATTCTCCCGATTGTGGACACATTTGGTTGCTGACCAAAAAAACTACGAAATGCACTTTGATTTGAACACCCATTTTCGTAAAAGGCTTCAACAAATTAAACGCGCTGCTCAATTGTGTACCTCTCCATGGTTAAATTTGTCAGACACTGGAACAAAGAAATGTCAAATCAAGTTGGGCAAAAAGCTTGACGTTAATGTGTGACTTACAATTAGCATCGTGCATTATGGCTGCACCACCTTTTAAATAAGAATTTCAACTCGATAGATAAAATTACTTGGTCGTTTTGTTTCCTTTTTGTATTTTATTAAAAAAAAAAACATAAAATTCAGAAAAATGCATGAAATATTTATTTGAATCGATAGTACGGTCCATATAACTTAATGTTTGAAGATTAAGTTATATAAAGGCGTTAAATCCCACGATCTAGATGGCCAATTGGCCGGTCCCGAACGTGAAATAAAATGTTCACCGAACTCGCCTCTCAATAAGTCCATTGTTAAGCGTGTTGTGTGGCATGTGGCACCGTCTTGTTGAAACCACATGTCATGCAAGTCAAGCTCTTGCATTTTGGGCAAAAAAAAGTTGGAAATCATCTCACGGTAGCGCTCACCATTCACAGTTATGTTACGATTCGCATCATCTTTGAAGAAGTATGGGCTGGTGGCATCATTGGACCATGCCACCAGCCCATAAACCGCACCATACTGTGACTTTTTCTTGATGATTTGGTAGCTCTTGCAATGCTTCTGGCTGATCTTCACTCCAAAATCGACAATTCTGCTTATTAACGTACCTATTGAGCCAAAAATGAGCTTCGTCGCTGAGCACAAGAAGCGTGCGATGAACTTTCTTAACAGAGCACGCATTTTGATAATAAAATTCAATTATTTGCAAGCGTTTTTCGTTTGTAAGACGATTCTTGGTTAAATTATAGACCAAACTGAAAATGTTTGACAGTGAAACAAAACACGAAACGTGCGTCAGCGGTTTAAACCAGTGTTGCTAAAAAGATAATAGCTAAAAAATCACCCGATATATTACAAAAATTTACGTTTTTGTTTTTTCACTTTACGAGCAATTATTTGATGACAATTTTCGACATTTGTCTTAAAATGCCATACTTAATACTTTAAAAATTGCCATTTCATACGGCAATGCTAAGTCAGAACGTAAAAGAGGTTTAAAGTAAGATTAATTGTATAATAAGATTATCAAATCTAAATCTTAATCCTGGTTTAATTAAAAAGTCAAAAACTCGCTTTAAATAAACTATACAAAAACCTGATAAATTGTTGATACCAGTGTGACCAGATCTCAAAGTTTAAATGACAAATAAGTCTGAATTCACACGGCTCATGTCTTATTGACAAGATTCTTCCTTTTTCTTCTTTGAACATGAATTGGCGTTCAAATGATTCATGTCATGTTGAGCACAGACTTATTTCTACAATCAACATGATTAAGGCATTTCTAAGATCCATAATTTTAATTTTTTTACAAATTTTTTTTTGTTACAAGTCAGGTAATACGTTTCTTAATCGAAGAAGTATCCATTTTCATACCAAATTTAATTTTTAATGGCAACTGTTTTTAATTAAAATTAATTATAAAAAAATTTAAGTTTATTTAATAAATAATGGCCAAGTTCAGTTAAAACTAACTATTACTTTAACTTCCAGTTAACAATATGTTTTTGACAGTAATAACTGAACTTGACCGTAAACTTTTAAAATAAGGCTAGAATAAAATTTAGTTGCAAAAATATCAAAATGGTAATACTGGTTGATACTTAATTAACATTTTCAATAGAGAATTCACGTACTAAAATTATTCTGAAAAAATGTCATCAATTTTTTTTTAATCATTAGTTGGAATTTCATAATATTTTTTGTATTTCATTTTGATTAATACCTTAAAAGGTGTTTACGGCTACTAAATTATAAAATTCTAACATTTATTTTCAAAAGAGTATTAAACTAACAACTGCACCTAAAACTATTTAAATTCCATTAAAACTAAATCTTACAAAAACAATTTACGATCAACAAACTTTTAGTTATTTCAATCATTAAGCATTACAAGTAATTGTTTAGCCAAAAAAAAAAACCAAAACTCACTTAAAGTTAAGATAATCGTACGATAAGATATTTTTGAAGACAAAAACAAACTTTTTATAATGCAAACTTGATTTCAAAAGTAGAACACACAATAAACACAATGTGTACTAAACAGAACTCATATGTCAACATAAATTTGCCCATCTTTCCATTTTTAAACTAAAACTTAAATTGCCTTTTAAGCTTTCAACAAATTGTGGCACAGTTTATTAAGTGTTAAAGATAAAAAACAACAATTATTAAAGCAAAACAAGTACTTTTGCAAAAAGAAAAAGAAGGGCCTGTCTGTAAGGAAACACAAAAACCCAACCTCTCTAGATGCTGCCTAAAACGAGTTCAGATTAAAATAATTAATTACCGGTTGCCAAGACAACATCTACAAAAAAAAAAAAAAAAAAAACAATTTTCGAATTAAAAAATTTAAGAGGATTTAATGCGCGTATTTAAGACAACTGGTATAATAAATTAACAAATTTTCCAAATGTGGGTTTAAAGCACAGAAATTAATTTCGAAGATTGAATTCTGTTTTTTAGTTAATACAAATGCTAAGATCTCTCCCCATAAAATGCTTGAACATTTCTTTTTAATTTACTTCATTTAATTTAAAAACAACCCGTTTACAACACCCTGTGTTTCTTTTAAGGAGAAGATGTGCAACTCAGAAATTAATTCATTTTGTATCATCCTGTATTTCGGACTTATAATTTTTTTATAGGCTTTTTACACTGATCAACATCTAGCATCTACCATCAAAGATGTAGAAAATGTGAAACACTCGTTTACATTGCTCACATCTAACATCTACCATCAATCAAAAATGTCACCATTTTTGAAAAAAAAAATGTTTTTAAATTAAAAATGTTTTTTTCTCACAAAAGTGCCAAAATTTAAAAAGAAAACTTAAAAATGTATTTGAAATTCAATTTGTTTAAAAATATAAAAAATACTTAACAAAAAAAACATTGCAATAAAAGATAAAACTTGACAAATGGTAACGCTGCTTTCAAAACAAACTTCTTTTTGCCAGTGATGCCACAATAATAATAGAACTTATTGCCACTTTTCTAGTGATGACACTAAAATAATCGAAAGATGTAGAATGGAATAAAATGAGATAGGAACATCTTTTAAAGATGTTGAAAGATGTTGGTTTTAAGCCCTATGTATGTCTTATGGAAAGATGTTAACATCTTCGCAAATGGTGGCAAATTAATGGTAGATGTTAGATGTTGATCAGTGTAAAAAGGCTATTAAGCATTTTGTAATAAATGCACATTTTATTATTTACAAAAAAATTATGAACATTAACACAACTATCAAAATATCACATCATAGATCCACACCCATGTTGCAAATATCTGCTAGTAAATTATGTAAATGAGCATACCTGAAATTACATTAATAGCCTTTTCACACTTGTCAACATTTAACATTTAACATCAATTTGCGAAAATGTTGGAATTTTCCCATAAGAAATACATAGGGCTAAAAATCAACATTTTTACAGAATGTTACTATCTCATTTTGTTCCCTTTTACATTTTTCGATTATTTTAGTGTAATCACTAGAAAAGTGGCAATAAATTCTGTTATTATTGTGGCATCACTGACAAAATGGCAGTTGCTTTGAAAGCAGCGTTACCATTTCTCAAGTTTTTCCTTTTTTGCAAGCCTTATTTTGCTAAATTTTGCTTAAATTATTAAACAAAATGAATTAGAAATACATATTGGTGTTATCTCTTAAAATTTTGGTACTTTTGTAGAAAAAAAGTATTTAAAAAAAAATAAAAGTTTTTTTTTCAGAAATGGTGACATTTTTTGTTAATGGTAAATGTTAGATGTTTCAAGTGTGAACTCGTATTTCACTTTTTCAACATCTTCCATGCGTTCCTCCGAAATGTATGCAAGTGTACAAAGGGTATAAGGGTTTTCATGATATTGCTTAAAAGTGGCATTTGTATCGGGTGATTTTTTAAGAGATAGGAAAGTTAAAAAAAAACACATAAAATTCAGAAAAATGCATGAAATCTTTATTTGAATCGATAGTACGGTCCATATAATTTAATGTTTGAAGATTATTTCATGCAAATGTTGACCGTGACTGCGCCTCAAATGGTCCATCCGCTTAGTCCAATTTTGGCATACTCTTTCCAACATTTCGGCCGGTATCTCATGAATAATTTAATGTTGTCTTGCAATGCGTTATTTGAAGCGGACATGAGCTTTAACATAGCCCTACAAAAATAGTCTAAACGCGTTAAATCGCACGATCTAGGCGGCCAATTGACCGGCCCCGAACGTGAAATAAAATGTTCACCGAACTCGCCTCTCAATAAGTCCATTGTTAAGCGTGCTGTGTGGCAACCACATGTCATGCAAGTCAAGCTCTTGTATTTTAGGCAAAAAAAAGTTGGATATCATCTCACGGTAGCGCTCACCATTCACAGTTACGTTACGATTCGCATCGTCTTTTAAGAAGTACGGTCCAATGATGCCAGCAGCCCATAAACCGCACCAAACTGTGACTATTTCTGGATGCATTGGTAGCTCTTGCAGTTCTTCTGGCTGATCTTCACTCCAAAATCGACAATTCTGCTTATTAACGTACTCATTGAGCCAAAAATTAGCTTCGTCGCTGAACACAAGAAGCGCGCGATGAACTTTCTTACGCACGTTGATAATAAAATTCAATAATTTGCAAGCGTTGTTCGTTTGTAAGACGATTCATGGTTAAATTATAGACCAAACTGAAGATGTTTGACAGTGAAACAAAACACGAAACGTGCGTCAGCTGTTTAAACCAGTGTTGCTAAAAAGATAATAGCTAAAAAATCACCCGATACAAATGGGCAAACTTGCGAGACTCGTTTCATGAAATCCTTTTAAATTTTTGTGTAATTTTGAATAATTAATGTAATTTCAAACTGAAACGTCAATAAAAAAATACATACTTTAAAAAAAAATAATACAAAATATAAAAAAAAGTTGAAATTTGTGAATAAAAAGTGAAATTTTGTTTTTAAACACTTAAATTTTTCATTGAAAACGGCGGAAAGCATTAAAAAAATTTGATTGTATAACAATGCACAATTGAACAGAGCAAGTTTACGAGTTAAAAATGTTGGGCAAGTTTAAAAAGTTCGTGTCAATGAATTCTCACTGCCCGTCTATACCAGAGATAATTATTGCAACATATATTGCAGCAAATGTCAAAATTATGTTATCTTTAATGTAGACAGCAATTTTTTGTACATATTTATTGCCGGAAATTAATGTTGCAATAATGGTTAGTCCATTTTCGTTGACAATTATTGCTTAGACCCCTTTTAGACTCGGCAAGTTAGTTGCGCAAGTTAACAAAGTCGGTACAAATTTGTTTTCCTTACCCCGACCTTACCGCCGACTTCTACAAACCAAGAGTTGCGCAAGTAACTTGACAAGTGTAAAAGGAGTCTTACATAAAACGTCAAATTTGGTTGTCAATTGGAAAAAAGAACCCAAAAGGAAAAAAATATAGAAGCAAATTGTGTGAGAAAAAAATTAAAGTTGTGAAATGGTATCAAATTATAATTGCGGTAAAAGAATTAAATTAAAGAATTTAAAAAACACTAAAAAAAATTTATTTAATTAATATAATTTTTTTCTTATTCGATATTTATTATTTAAATGTATATTAATTTATTTAAGTTTGAGTTCTTTTTTATATAAAAATATTAATTTTACTTAAAAAAAAAAAAAAAATTAATAAAATATAAAAAAAGACCTTAAGCTTAAACAAATTAATACATATTTAAAAAATAAAGTCGAATAAGAAAGAATTTACATATATTAATAAAAATAATTCTCTGCAAGATAGCGCCAGTTTTTACACAAATACGTTTTCCCATGCCTTTAACATAAGCCGAGCAATAAGAAATGTTGCTCTGTTATTCTGCCGACGTTATTGCCAACTTGCTGAGATATTTATCTTAAGTGTAGTCCTGGGGTCATACAATTTTTGACAGTTCATTTGCGAGGGTGTAAAAATGCACAGTTTGCACAGATTGCGAGACTTTTAAGCGATATCATGAAAACGCATATTGTTTTTAATTGTTTTTGTTAATATTTATTCTTTTCTATTCAGTTTTTTTTATAACCTGTACCACAGGTGGATAAAAGTATGACATTTCGTTTGTTATTTCTACCATATTGATCTTAGACACTCCAAAGTATCTTCTTATTCTGGTTCTTCTGGTTCCTGAGTAGCGAAGTTGATTTAAAGATATCTGTGTGTATGTTCTTCGAAGACCCCGGAAATGATGGTGACTAGGTTGTAATATATTTATATCAAATTGCTATTGAATCTCAACCAGATCGGCACACAAATAGCTGAGATATAATCAAAAAATCATGACTGCCTCCAATTTTACCCGTAAGTGCTGGTTCACATACTTCAAGTTTGACTCGTCAAGTCTTGAGTTTTTGGATGGAGGGGAAAAGAAATGGCATTCTCTTTTCCCTTCTCTTCGAAAAGCTCAAGACTTGACTTGTGTGAACCAGCACTAAATGTCTTGTTTTTTTTGTGGAAATTTTGTAGATTAAAATTTCTGTATATTTGGAAAACGTTAAGAGCCAAAGTTTCCAAATGAGGTACAAGCATCTTGGTTACAAAGATACATTTCGAGCCTTTGCTGCAATAGAGTCATAACTCAAATTTAAATTTTCTAGCAGCTGTTAATTTAATTCTTCTTCTAAAGTTGAGTATATAAGATATTTGTTTGAAACGATATGGCGATTAACACCACATTATTAGCTAGTAGGCGGTACTATGTTAATGAATGAAAAACATTTGCTCAAAAATCAGGCTTTTTGAGTTATGACTCTATTGCAGCAAAGGCTCGATTTCTTAATAGGTGGAGAACGGTAGAAGAAAATTTTTCCCCTACGTACACATAGCTGGGTTCTCACTACACAAATTCCGTCAAAATGTGGATGTTATTGAATAAGTGCGCCCACTTATTTAATAACAATAACACGCCATTTGTCGTGATGCCGTTTGTCACGTATAAAGCTATGCAGTCGAAGTTTTATCATCATTCTTATTTTTCGATGCCTAACAACTTGTAAACATCTAGTCCAAAACCTTACTAGTTATGACTTTAGCTGCAGGGCAGTTACAGCTTTACCCATAACTAAGTGCAAACTTTTCTTGCTGAATGTACACAAATGTGAATAACTTCAATTTGTACTTAAAAAAGTTAAAACTTAATGATAGTTTAAAATGCGCTAATATTTCAATTATAACTTAAACATAACAAATAACTTTTGATATTCTTTAATTAGGCTTGAATTCATCAAATTTAATTTTCATTAAATTATTTTCACTGAGGGAAGGAATTTTACAACTTGGAATTTTTTTATTAAAATTTATTGATAATTTTGCTTGGCTGAGCTGGGATTTGAACCCGGGTTGATCTTTACATGTTTCAAGAATCACCACATTCTATCGTCGGAAGATCTTTGAGTTCTACCCACTTCACCACTGCGGTGCCCGTTAGCCAACAGTCAAATCTAACAAATAACTCTTATATGAATCTTATTACATAATTTTGTTTTGTCGGGTCAATAATTGACCACAGGTTCCAGATATGGTCCACCCTCGAAAATTTGTCTTTACATACTGCGGTGTAGGGTATCAAATGATCGGGCTTAACCGACTATACTTTCTAACTTGTTTTTTTGTTATTTATTTTTGTTTTTTTTTTTTGTTTTTTGAGTAATGACATTAAAATTTGATTAAAATATCGTATGTACACCTTATAAAACATTTATTATTACACCAAGTTTAAACGGTTTTAATCGAAATCGTGATTATGAACATTAGCGATTTCATGCACACCCTAGTGATACAATACAACATGCCACCCTGCAAACAAATGGAAGATATCCCCTAAGGCAATAGTTTAGCAATATCTCCAAATTGTCATCTAAAAGAAAATAATCAAAGTAATATTTCATTTTCTTCCTTTTATAATTTTTGAGAAAATTACGCAACATAGACAGAAAAAATTGTTTTAAATTTAAGACATACGTCATAAATAAAAAATAAAAATTAATCCAATTATTAAAACTTAAAAATTATTTCCCAAAATATTCTGCAAAAGGTAAATATTTAAATTAAATAAATCGGGTAAATATTGATCTGTTTCCTTTTAAATTTAGTTAAGAATTTCTCAACCCTGGATGCAATTTTAATTTTTTCAAGAATTTGGTGGAAACTAAATATTTATGTATATTTTTTACTTTATTTTAATTATAAATTATATTATGCTAAGTAAAATTTATACGTATACAATTACCTATTTAATTTTAAATAAAAAGCTGTGCTTCTTTGTACACAAATGACAATTTTTTTAAATGCAAAATCTTCTTTTTATCATCCCAATGATATTTTGGTGATATCTTCCTATTAACTTAAAAATGGTTATCTGGCGATATTGCTAGTTAATCATCTAGAAGTATCGCTTTCGTATTGCTTAGAAGTATTGCCATCGAGACACGTTTCTTCCCGAAGGAAGTATCTTCCGCAATACGAAATCGATTATTGCTGCAATAACATTTTTCATCCGGGCAATACATAAGGTGTATTTCTGTGTTTGCTGGGCATTTTTAAAATGTTAATTATACCCATCACCACAGGTGGTGAATAGGGTATATGTATATAAGTTTGTTATTCCGTTTGTAATTTCTATAATATTGATGTTAGACCCTATAAAGTATATGTATATATTCTGGGTCCTTATGAGAAGCGAAGTTGATTTAATGATGTCCGTCTGTCCATCTGTACGTCTGTCTGTCTGTCCGTTGAAATGGGTTTTCCGAAAACCCCATAAATGATGAGGGCCAGATTATTATACATTTATGTCACACATGGTCCGGAATTGTTTGCTATTGAAATTCAGCAAGATCGGTCCACAAATGGCTGAGATATGAGTAAAAAAACCACGACTGCCTCAATTTTTTTCCTTTAAAGGTCCAATTAAACCAACACTATATTACCAAAACGACATAAACATACCATACAAACCAATTAAATTTTGGTTTATACGGTCATACAGTGACTATGGTAATACAGCGTTGCTAATGTGGTTTTTTTTTTTTTTTTGTTGTTTTTTCATACCCTTCACTACAAGTGGTGGATTTTATTTGTAATGTGTTTAATTTTTCGCATACACATACACATTAATGCATGTATATGATATGCCGCTCAAATAAAGAAACAAACTCATAGACTCAATATATTTTAATTTAACGCTTCTTTAGTAAAAGCATTCGTAGCCGAGTTGTTAAGTTCTCTCCTGAGACTGATGATATTGCCAGTTCGAATCCCAAAAAGAATTTTTATTCGTTTTTTTATTTAATTTTTTTATGTTTTAAAAAACGATTTTAAAATTATAAAACGAATTTCAAACATCAACTTTGGCAAAAGAGGAAACGGCTTAGGTACATATATAAATTTTTTGTTTTTTTGTATTCTTCGGCATGACGAAATGAAAAGTTGGCGTGGCTCAATTAATATTTATTTATACCTATCTAAAGAACGTTATTTATGTATATAACTTTTTGTTCTTATCTCATCATGGTGAAGGGTATGTAAGATTCGGCATAGCCGAATATAGCACTCTTACTTGTTTTTAGTTAAGTCTGATCGTAACTATACAGTGTAAACTTCTTAAGTTACCTTAACCAGAAGTTCTTTAAGTTAAATCACTCCAAACTTTTAATTCTGTGCAGGCCCTAAAAAATACTCTATTAAACAAGATTTACAAGTCATTGGCTAAGTTTTAAATTACCTTTGCATTAAATAACTGGAAAAAAATATAAGAAAAAGAAAACGTCAAAACAAACCGTTAAAGATGTCTCGGTTACACAGTGGGGGTAACCATAACAACTCCACTAAGGATAATGATAAGAAAATCACAAAGCACAAATAAAAATTATTAATAATTTATACTTGATAAAATAATTTTTGACATTTTTCCTGTTTCTTTTTAATTTTTGTGACTGGGTTAATGCAACCATGAAGCAGGAATAAAAAATTAGTAGCAGCAAACAAAGTTTTAAAATTAATACAGGGGCGTTAAGATTTCTCATGTGCTTGTGAATAAAAACTGTTATGGAAAAGATAAAAAATATAAAATAAAACAGAAAAAAAAAATTATTCAATTAATCATAAAAGTTAAGAAGTTTTTTTTTGGATCAGACAACAAAAAATAAACTAAGAAAGGCGTTAACAAAATTTAGGTTAAATTTAAAGGGTTTAAGAAAAAATGTTTTCAATTAATTTTTTTTTTTTTTTGAATATATAAAAAAGCAATATAAAACTTTCTTATAGTTTATTTTTTTTTTTTTTAAGATGTATTTTTTTAGTTGAATTATTGTACAAAATGTTAAACAGTGGCACATATCTTTTTTAGAAAATAAACTTAAATATGGGAGTTTAGGTTATTTCAACTTCAAAGTCTTTTTTTATTTTGATTTTGAAGTGTCCAACAATATCAATATTTTGAGTTTGCTAACACTTGTCTGGTTAGAAAGTGAAAGCCATTTTGTATATAAAAAAATAGAAAAATATTTATATTTATTTATTTATTTTTATGTTTGGATTAAGTGTTTTTTTGGTATTGTATTTGTTATTGAATTACCAATTCAATATTTCATTTATTGCTGTTATTTTTTTATTACTACTGATCAATATTTCTAAATTACTATCCAACTAACAGAAGTAGTTATTATTTTTTTCACATTCTGTGACTGTAAAATTACGACAGAAAAACAAAAACCAAAACTTAAATCTTCAAGTTTATGAAAATAATGATAAAAACAGCATACCAACTTTAAGCCATGGTCAATTGAAATTAATGTTTAATTTTTTTATTATCATTGTATTATTTTTGTGCTTTCTACTTCTTATATTTTAGAGCCATCACACTATATAATTTATTACAAATAACTATATAGTATAAGCTTTAATAAATAACTATTAAAATAGTCATACACACACACGCACGAACATTAGCTTAACCCTTAAATGCATGATTTTTTCTTTTGGATTGAAAAAAATGTTTTTTAATAGAAACTTAGGCGTAGATTTCGTAAAAAATAATAAAAAAATTTTAGAAATTAGTTTTGAGTGTTATTTTCGATAAAAACGGTATGTAGACTTTTGGCAACAATATGCGTTTGGTACTTGAATTTTTAAGACATGAACAATAGTCACATATATATTTATATTACATACAGGTGTTCAGAAATTTGTTTCTATTTATGAAACAATACAAAACAAATGCCATTTTTGATCTGGCACAAAGCAACTATACATTTAGTACACTCAGTCCGTGAAAATCCATTGCACTCTGGAAGTTTGCACCTGTTTGTAGTGGAATATCTCTTTTCAGTATGTCATATACCATCGGTTCGTATATCTGGTGTCGGTATAGGTTTTGGAGGTCCTCGGGGCCTTTACCACCATCTGCCTCTCTGGTTGAAGGTCTTCCTCGTTTGTTTTCATATGATTTATAGGAGCACAATGTTTCCGCCAGATCTGATTTAGAATCTGGCAATTTAATGTTTGGGTGGTTTGTTTTTTAGAGTATTCATGAAATTATTACGTCATATGGTAAATTAATCTTAAGTACCACTTACGACTTTTCATGCTATTTAATACCTGCCTAAAAAGCTATCATAAGGTCAACTCCTCCCATATGGGCGTTATAATTTTCGACCGTTTTTGGACAAGCTATTAAAGTTTGTGTTTTTTGCGATTTTTCATATCTATTGGCATCTTCAACCGGTTCCGCGCCTACGTCATTTGAAGCTTACGTAACAATCTTATTCTCCTTTCAGCATGTCACAGAGATAGCTATACTTTAATAATTTGTAACAAATTTTTTTCATAGAAACCCCGTGCAACAGACCGTTTCATAAATTTTTTGCGGCAGGTAATTTGTAGTTCTTTCCAATCCGATTTATGTGAATTGTGCCCAACAAGTATATTTCCTGAGTCCATAGGTAATACTTTAATGGAATTGACGTATAATAATTGTCGAAATAAATTATGTGGTTCGTTTAACGGGAAATTTAACGGCACAGTCTAACCACAGTCTACCCAAAACAAATTGTAACCGTCAAGTAATATTTATGTCACAAACGCATGTTGTAGACATTTGGCAACATACATTTTTTTTCAAAAATATTGCTTTTATTCAGTAATATTGTTAAATTGAACATGACCAGGCCATAGCTAACCTGTCAACAGATGCAAATTTTTTTCCGATGTGTTAATACATGGTCCTTAGAAAACAAAAAAAAATACAAAATTTGATTTTAACTAAGAAACTGATCTTTATCAGCCACCTCAATGAAATGCCAAATAAATACAAATCAAAGCAACTAAAAACAAAGTAACGATTTATTTTTATTCATACTACTTGTGTGTGCTTAGAAACGAAATTTTATAAATGCACTCACATTGGAACATAAAGAAAATTAGCTTGAACTGGTATGTAGCCAATTGGCAACAGTATGCATTTAAGGGTTAAAGCCTATAAGATTTCAAAAATCCAAAAAAAGGTAATAATATAGAGATTTGATTGTTTTTATAGTCGATCATTAAAAGTAGGGGAGAAAATATTTAGTTTGTCAATCTGCTAAAGCATTAAATAAATGTTTACTTATAATATGTACAGTAGAGCGTTGCTCCTTACAAGCACAAACAAAACTGCACACCCCCTTATACATAGTATTTTCGCAAGGTGGTTTCGAAAAAATTCCTTTTTTTGCCGAACGTAGGGTCGCCTTTTTACATTTTTTTATATCTCTGGCATTTACAGCCGGATCTTAAATTATGATATATCAAAGTTTTTGTCTTGAGATGATTGGCTTACTACAGTTTTATAAAGCTAGAAAATTCACTATCAAATTCCCGAAAGATCGGTCCATTATTTAGCACAGGCCCTATATAAAGAACACTCTCTGAAACCACTTTTGGACGCCTAAAACCATAACAAATAACCATATTGTAATAATAACATTGGCCTTCTCGAGACAAAAACTTTGATATATTTTACTTTAAGATCAGACTATAAATGCCAAAGATATAACGAAAAATTTTAAAAGGTGACCCCTACGTTGCTCTATAATACACCGGAAAAGAATTTTCACCATCTTCATAAATCTATTATAATTAACTATTATCAGGGAAAACAGAAATATGCTCTAAAAAATGCGTTTTATGCGCATTAAATATGCAGTAAAAACTTGAAAATATGCCCTGAAAATGATTAAAAATATGCCCATACGCCATAGTCATGGGCAGTCATGGGCTTACAAAAACAAAGTTGCTAATGGGTAAAAATGCATATGAGAGTTACTTGTGGATATAAGCGACGGTCGCTAAATTCTTTATTAATGTTAAGGTTTAAAAGGAAGTTAAAGCTGTTTTTAGATGGAAGCTTTAGGCAAATGTGAACTGATTCGAAAAATTTAATTTACAGTAAAATATTTTTGGGGCGAATATAAACTAAACGCCAACATAATTTTGTAGATGGTTTACGGACACAAAGAGTCTAATTTGGAAAGAAGTT
This sequence comes from Pollenia angustigena, assembly GCA_930367215.1. NCBI lineage: Eukaryota > Metazoa > Arthropoda > Insecta > Diptera > Polleniidae > Pollenia > Pollenia angustigena. The sequence goes on from OV884058.1 coordinate 50,048,150, forward strand.
TTGTTGGGAATATGTGATATTATAGACCGATTCTCACAATTTGCATAGACTTCGCCCTTAGTACAATTAAAAAGTATTTATAAAGTTTGTTCAAATTATCTGCAAGATTAAAACTTGTACTTTTTGCACAAGGTTAACATGAACAGGCAACCAGACAGACGGATGGATTAGAGTGTAAACCTGCTAAATCCACTTTTTAAGTAAATTGAGATTTTAATGCCATATGGTAGAGAAAGATATGCTTCGTCGACCAGCATGTAGTTTTTCTTCAATTTAAGTCCTAAAGTGTGTCAAATCAACAATATTTTTGGTGTTCCTCTCAAGCAGCAAATAGAAAAGGAGTTTACATTATTTTCTAAACCCTAAAATGTTCTAGTTAGCAATGCTAAGTCAGCCGCTAAATTTTTAGATTTCGTACTATTTTCCATCTTCGTTGATGAATTTATTGTATGAAACAATTTTATTATTCTATTTTAATTTTATGCTCACTTTTATAATGTGTTATTTCTTTTAGTTTTTAGTTAAAAAATTGAAATATTTATTTAAAAATAGTCCATAAAATATAAAAGGTATCTGCGCATCGACAGCAAAACATCGCCGATACCGATACATCGGAAAATCTGAAGTATCGTCGATATATCGATATCGGTATTCGTTACGCCCCTAGTGTACCATTCATGCAACTTGCATGACAATGGACTATTTATTCGACATTTTTGATGTTAATACGCATCACACTCTACTTTCAAGCAATTACCTGCATGTGTAAAGGCAGAATAAGAGGAAAAGAAAGTTTCCAATGAGAAATGTGAAAATTTTCCCAAAAATTTTTGATTTATGCTACTTTCTTTACTCCCCTAGCATATCTACACCTTTCGCATATAAACTCGTGGCACAGGGTTTTAATGATACTATTAGTATCAGTGATACTATTAGTATCATACTAAAAGGTAGCTAATACCATCACATACTTCGTCAAAATACAACTTTGTCATAATAAGTTTTTATTGTTTTTTGAAAAATGTCAAGCAATATAGACTTGCAATATTATTGTTAAATTTTTCGTATTTTATTGCCAATATGTATGTGATATTCGAAGGTAGCACAATATATTGGCACGAATCAAAAGCCTTTTGATTTTTATTACACAACGAAAAGAAGTGCAATATACTGTGAAGTGTGCTGGCAACATTGTACGCTTTTTTAAACGTTTTGTTTTTTTTTTTAATAAGAGTTGCGCCATATATAATTTGCAACCATATTGCCACTTATTGAATAAAAAAGGGCAACATAAATAATATGGTGAATATCTTAATATACGTACCAGTGTTTGAAAATAAACAGTACATTATTTAGCGTTCGGCTCACACACCCAAGAACAATATCTATTTTTTTAGTGATTGTGTAGACGAACACAACCCTTAATTCCGTTCGTAACTATTTTCAAGAAAGAGCCGAACATTATATACTGTTTTGTTATTCGTTAAAAAAAAACAGAACAATTGTAGTGATACTGTGGCAAACATTATATTTTTATTAATACGATCTCCGTATGACGTGCTAATTTCATATTTGATAAATACACTGATATTTATTGTTGAGGGAAAGCTAGTTTCTATGCTCATTTCGCCGGTTGCTTAGACCAGCTCATCAGGAAACCTTTTCCAAAGATTTTAGAAAAGCCAAAAATATTAAACAAATAAAACCCTAAAGCGAATAAGAGTTATAAACACTCTAAGGGCCATTATTACAACTTGAAGTTAGCTAAAGTTAAGATTAAATTGACAGATAATAATGTGTTATCTGTCAAAAGGCGTATGTTAACTGTCGGATAACAGCTAACGCCAAGTTATAATAATGGCCCTAAGTCTTACTTGTAACAATATCAAAGCTTAAACAAAACACCAACAATAAATAGTGAGTTTATCTTTTCTTACATCCCCCTACAATTGGTTGGGTTCTCTCCGACTCGAATTGTAGTTGTAAGTGGGTTAAATTCTTTAATGTTTCTATTTTTACATTGATAAATAAATGAACAAACAAAAAATTTTAGCAACGACCGCAGGACGAACAGCTTGTGTTTATTGTGTATATGTTTTGTTTGTGTAAAATTATTTTGCTGGCTTTATGTTTTTTTTTTCGTATGTGTATTCTGTTTTTGTAAAAAATAAACACGAACACAATGAAGTTTGTGGATCTAAAAAAAAACCGAACGGGATTAAATGTTCTAATCTTTTGTTGAGTTTGATAAAAACAGTTTTATTTTTGTGTTCGAAAGATGACTAACAGGGAAACGTTGTTTTTTTAAATTATTTTCTACACAAACACTATTAGCGTTTGTGTTTTCCAAAAATCTACCGAACCGAACGCTAAGAAGCGATATTTAGTGTTTATTTTCGAACACTGATACGTACGTATTGTATTAACGTCTAAGCCCCTCGTAAATGGCTAAAAATTAGTAAGACCCCCTTTCAGACTCGGCAAGTTAGTTGCGCAAGTACTTGCCGAGTACAACAAAGTCTGTCCAAAATTTCTTTTTCTTACCCCGACCTTACCGCTGACGTCTACAAGCCAAGAGTTGCGCAAGTAACTTGCCGAGTGTGAAAGGGATCTAATTAGCAAAAGCAGAACGTGACAATATATTAAACATTAATTTTTGATTTTATAAGTATGAAAAACTTATAAAAACAACAAAAAATTAGGGGTATCTAAAATTCGTTTCAACTAATTTTTTTAAGGTTTAGTAAAATTATTTTTCTAAAATTGACAATAACAAATGAAAAACTATCAATTAATGATACTAAAAACAGACACAAAACTATAAAAAATAATCCATAATTGCTTATGGTAAAAAAAAACTACAGCACATAAAAAAAAACTAAACAAAATTGTTAAGCAATTAAAGATTTCTCAGTTAAAGTAAATTTTTTCCATGCAATAAAAATTCATAAAACAACAACTTGCTTTGTCAATTATGCATGCATTTGATTAACCATTTGATTTTTTTATTTAAAATGTTCACTTTTTTTTGCTTGACTAGTTTCCAACTACAAGGTGTGATTTTAATCGTTACAAAATATGTGCTCAACTCGAAACACACTCTAGCTGCACACATGCAACATGTTGCTGCTATTCATTTTTAGCAAAATTTTGCATACCCTCGTTGTACTCGCACTACTTGTGAACTTATCAAGCCGTTTTTTTTTTTCTTGTTTCAAGCATTTTTTTGTTGATGGAAGTGTGTCTAAATATTTGCCACCGTTTAATTTTTTTCCCCCTCTTCTTAAAAAAACTTTAACAATATTTTGAATTTTTAATTCAAATCACTTTATTTCAGCACAATTTCGTATGATTTTGTTTGTGTTAAGTGCAATTTTTACCAAGAGTTGCTCGATTCTTGCAAATCATTTATTTAATACATAAATGTTTGAAGTATTTTGTATTTTTTGTAATATTATCTTGTCGCGCCCATAAAATGTTTATGAATAAAAGTCAAATTGTTTTTACTATTTGCTCTCATGCCATTGCATGTTTTGCATTTAAATAAATAGTATTTTTTCTGAACTTGTTTGCAAAAGTTTAACTATTTTCATAATTAACTTTTGCATATCATTTGCCAGTGTCAATGTATTCTCATATTGTTCAAGAATGACTAGGTTTTCTTATAATAAATACTATTTCTTTTACAAGTACGGTGATAATTTACTTAATTGTGTGATAAAGGTGTTTTTTTTTTTAATTTTATTACATAAATATTCATTTTGTTAGTAGGGCAACACTATTTTTTGTGCTGTACGTTACGTGTGCAAATAGATTTTGTAACTTTTACACTTAAATTTAAAATGCTTGTTCTCATTTACAATAGTGGTATTCGTGTTAAGTGCAACTACCCTGCAAATAATAGGACCAGTCCAAACACGCGTGTAAAGAGTAGTCCACAAGGGACCAGGACTAGTCCAAAAGTAACCCAAACGTATGGAAAAAACCTGGTCTACTTAACATTACGATGTCCTAGGAGAGGACTATATAACCCACCTTTGGAGCACTAAGGAGTAGTTTTAAAACTACTCCATGGTATACTCAAGAGGATTAGTTTTGAAGTCGTTTAAAAACGAAGACATGTCGTCTCACTACAAACACTTTTTAACAATGACATGGTCCATGCTTGCATTATATCGGACCAGTCCATGGAGTAGTCCATTTTATCAAAATGGATCAGGTGGTCCAATTTGATTTGCGGGGTAGTAACAGAATTATTGCCATTTGAGAAAATTTTAGTGGCAAATAGAAAAGTTTGTGATTTTGACAATGTGAGAGACGTTCAGACATTTTTTATTATTATTATTATCCAGGTATCTTGGTGGAACATAGGACCACAATGAAATTTGTCCAATCACTTATTAAGCCTGACAATTTTATTTCATTCCACGTTATATGCGCCTTCCTAAATTAGTCTTAAACTTGCCCATACTTAAGCGGGTCTGCCTCTTCGTCGGCTAGCCTGTGGGTTCCATTCAAGGGCTTCTTTGGAATTATATTCCTCAGTCTTTCCCAATGTATGACCTTTCCTTCTCCACTTACTGCCTTAAATTTCATAATACATTGGCTTTGGGTTGCACTTTTCATATCGATATTGGTTCGGCTTTATTTCTGGCCAAAGGATTCGCAATATGTATTCTCCTAAAACATATCGAGCCCTTATAGCAAAAATAATGTAACCAACATTAATATTAATTTCGGAGCCACTTGTTGGTTGATGTTAATGTGCTACCAGAGTTGTTTATTATTTCATTAAGGCGTGTGAATTAAGGGGGCATACATTAATATTTAGGGAATTTTAAGAAGGTTCTCTTTTTTTTTTTTGTCTGTACAAAAATTTATACTACATTTATCAACTTGTTTTTGGTTGAGCAAAAATCGCTGGATTCCCGCTATACGTATACGTGTCTGAAAATCGCTCGATTTTACGGGTAAATATTATAGCCAAATATACCATTTTTTGCAACTGCTCAAGTTTGTCTTCGTAAAAAATAATTTATAAGTCTGGGTTCACACTATGAAAGTTTTCTTTCAAAAAGTCTGAGTTTATTGGGGAGAGGGGAAGAGAACATGCTGTTCCTTTTTACCCTCTCACCCATAAACTCAGACTTTCTGAAAGAAAACTTTCATAGTGTGATCCCAGACTAATCAACATTTTTTAATTTGTTCCTGCTAATTCAGTTTTACTTTGTTTTGTGGAATTTAAAAAAGTAAAATTCGCAAAGTTGTTCATACCTATGTAACAGAATTTTTAAAATTCTAAAAATTCTGCACCCCAATCCACTAGCTTAAGGAGAAGAGACACTGCAGCACTTATCCAATCCGAAGTGCGCTAAACACCTATGAGTACGGGAACTGTAATAAGGAGAATTTTCGTCAGACATTGGCAGGACGTAAACTGAGCAGTAAGAATAAGATTATATTAATTTTTATAAGTTCTTATCTTATGGCCAATTTTCAGGATTGATATTAAAACACATTTATTTTTAAAATCGTTTTAAATACAAAATTCTCTTCTTCACTAAAAACTTAAGTGAAACTTAAGTCACCGATGTGGTACACTTAATTTCGGCTCCACGAAAAGCCCCCCAATGAAATAACGCCCAGGAAATAACCCCCAATGAAATAAACCCCCAAAAATAGGAAATAACACCCAAAATCAGTGAATGAAATAACATCGAAAAAGCCCCAAAACGAAAATGAAACAACCCCTAATATTTGGAAGTTATTTCATATGAAATAACACCCAATGATGAAAATGAAATAACCCCCAATGAAATAAACCCAATCAGCATCAAAAATGAAATAATGCCCAAAATTCATAAAAGAGTCAGTTTCACCTAGGATTTCATGAAGTCAATATGGACCAACAGCAAAGTCGCAAAATTATTGAAATGAATCGTGTGGAGGCCCGCAGGCGTCTTCTTCATAATAAGGATATATTCAGTTCAAAAATATTGCTGCAGTTATTTTACCCGCCCGGATCCTTGTAGCCCTGCTCTATTTTTGCAGTTCGGAAGACAATTTGCCTTTTACGTTTGGCCTTTACACAACTACCTCCACCCCCAAAAACAAACAGCCTTAAAAATGAAATAACTCCCGAATAAAAAATGAAATAACACCCAAATTAAAGACGCTATGAAACAAGCCCCAAATTTTAAAAATTTGTTGGGGGTTATTTCATTGGAAATTATTTCATAATTTCAAAACCCCAAATGAGGAATGAAATAATTGCCAAAAAAAATTAAAAACGGCCCAAAAAATTGGGATTTATTTCATATGAAATAACACCCAAAAATGTATGGAAAAAAAATTGGGGAATATTTCATTTCTCGTTTGGGCGTTATTTCATTGGGGGGCTTTTCGTAGAGCCTTAATTTCAACTTAAGTTTCCATTGTAATATTTTAGCAAGGTGGCCTCAATATCACAACAATACAACAACAATAGGCAAAGCATTAACAGTCACCTGTTTTTTCAGACCACCTTGTAAATAAATACACTTTTTTATATTTTTTTTTGTATTTAGTAGTGCTACCATACTTTTATCTTAATTAAATAAGACTTTTCAAATAAAACTCAAAAAAACAATCTGTTTTAAATACTATCCTGAAAATTGGGCATTAGTATATGAAGATTTAATAAATAAATTATGAAAAAAATTATAAGTATACTCTGGGAAATCATAATAACTAGATTCACCCTTGAACAATGCCACCAAGTTATCTAAATTTACTTTGAAAATCAGTTACGATGTTTAATCGTAAAATTGTGTTCGGCAATAAGGATTATTTTTGGCTTGGAATGAGAATAATCCACAAAAGACCCTACAGACTCGCGTTACGTGCAATGAAGATCGTTAACACATTATGGTCAATGATTTTTTGTTTGAAAATATGGTTGGCATTAATACGGGCGTGATGGGCTTTCAACAGGAAGGCGCCACGTGCTTTACAGTGAATGCATTGAAATCAAAATTTGGCGATTAATTGATTTTAGGAAATATACTTTTTGATTATTTCCTGTGGGTCTGAGTGAAGTCACTAATTTATGACTTGCAACAATTAACGCCAACATTGTTCGTCTTATTTATGATATACTGAAGTCCAAAATGCGCTTCGTCATATACCTGAAATCATTTTCAAATTTTAATTTCTTGTATAAGTCATGCGAATAAAAAATTTGTTTGGCTAAAATTTAGTTTAAAAGTTACTTTAACGTATTATTAATTCTTAGATCTCTTTTACTCGTTGTACTTTCCTGAAAAATAACGTAATTTGCAAGAGGACAGAGTCACTGGGGAAAAAAAGATGACAATATAGTAAAGGCCAACGTCAAGACTATGTGAGCCTAATGTTACAGGATGAAAGTCTGCTAGCGATTTATTCGGTACCAAGGTATTTGTACGATCGCAGGCTAGCTTCAATGAACGTTCGATAGAAGTCTTAAGGGAATCCTTGTCTATCACTTGCTTTAGGCAAGGTTGTTGACTCAAACGTTTATTAGAAAAAAATAAAATAGTATTTATACAAAAAGTTAAGACAGCAGCTTATTTTAAATTAATAGTGCATTTACACCTACGCCATAAACAGGTTATAAGTTGTTTATGATGATAAACTAGTTTGAGAAACTTGTTTATCCATACAAATAATAAACACATTTGTTACTAGCTTTTGAGATAAACTGGTTACAAACAACCAGTTTTTGTTAATGCAACTCTGTTTTTCAAATTTTGTTCTGGCAATGCTAGTGATATTTGACATTTCCTCAAAAATGAAAAAAATCAAGTAAAAAAGAATTTACTTTTATCTGTAAAAAAAAGCCAAAACAATAGTAAGAAAAATAAAATAAACAAAGAAATTGTTTAAAAAAATTTCAAATTTATAAGAAATGTTAGTTTTTTTACATATTTTCTTCTAGATGGACAACGGAAATAAAAGGTTTGTTTATATGTTCGTATGAATGTGCATCAACGTTTTTTTTTTTTTATTATTGGGGCTAAGAACTTGTCAAAGATAAACCACTTAACTGTCAAAAATGCTGATGTAAACGGTATAGTTTATGAAAGAAGTTTACGATTGTAAACTAGTTTGAAAATTACAAGTGTAAATGCACTATAAGGATATTAGCAAAAAGAGTAATGCGAAAAACATGCAGAGTTGTATTCTGGAGATATAATCCAACAAAGGCTTATGACAGTGTAAATTTCTATTAACATAAAACCCTTTTAAAAGTTATTTTAGTTTTTTTTCAACAGAGAACTAACAGCTGTATTGCTCAAAATAAATAAAAGAAAATATTAATCAAGCAAATTTTACAGGAGAGGGTTCCAATTTTTTTCTTAAGTAGTGCAGCGCTTAATTTTGTTTCATATAATGCATATATTTATTTTTAAAATTATAATGGCCCATTCGATAGTTTTCAAGAACATGCTCAGATTTAATTAATCATCGCTTACGATATAATCGCAAAACGGGCTCGAAATAGTATTAACAATTATGTGTTATCTAAAAAGTTAATAAGTCAATCATTTTAGACAAATGTTTAAAATTAACATTGGAAATTGCTTAATTTAATTTCAATCCTAGCAAAACTCCTTAGTTTGACGGTAATTTTCTCGATAAACATTTCGGCAACACTGTTAAACAAACGATGGCCAGCAAACATTTTCAAATACACATTATTTGCACTTAAAATTAATTATGTATTAAAATAATAGCAACCGTGCATAAAGAAAATTAACATAAATTAATAGATTTTCTAACATAAATAATAAAAAATAGAGAAAAAAACCAGCATTTGCATGTTATTTTATTATTTATTATCAACAACATCAAGTCATTTTCACACAACACTAAAGAAAATTTATATTAAAACAGATAAGAAAATGGAAATAGAAATAGAAAAAAACTTAAACAATTTTCTTTACAACAAATTTTATGATCATAATTTGCGCAATACAGTTGTTGTCTTACCACTATTTGTTGCCAACAACTACAGCAGAAATTTATGCGCTAACGTATGTATAGAAAATTTATTATTTTATACAGTAGTTAAACAAAATGTATATTTGTGAAGTTTTATTTTTTACAAAGAGAAAAAATCTACATACCCACTGAAGGAAAGAAAACAAGTTGTATTGAATATGCAATGAGCTCTATAAGACGTAGCTTTTGTATAAATAGGAAATATTTCAAAAAAAATTTTAATACTAACTGAACGAAACTGCATAAATTGCTTGTGTAAATCAAGCGATTTGACAACTTAAAGTTCCGAAACCATTTAACTAAAAATTATTTCATGAAACTCGATCTTGAACTGAACGAAATCAATTGATAAAAAAAAAAATTAACTAAAAATTCCCAAATCGCTTAAGTACGATAGGTTTAATTGAACTAGTTTTGGAACTTAACGAAATCGTTAATACCATTAACACCAATTTGTCATATTAACAAACGACATCCAATTTAATGTAGGGTATATAAACTCATTCTCTTTTTTCATTTCGTTTTTGGTCTCAATGCATTGCAACCAAAGCTGGAAAAGATCTTTAACAAGTTGCAAATAAAATAAAAGTTAAAAAACGATCTTAAGCCTTAAAGCTGTAATGAATTCATTAGTTTTGCATGCAATATTGAAAAAAAAACATGATGTGAATGAAAAAATCTACTTGTATTAACTGTTCAATATGTTAGTTACAGTCTTTTTGTGATTTTCCTTACAAAAGTTTCCAATATGAGTGGCCATTGAGCACAGGTTTTTTCTTTATTATTATTTTTTTTTTTTTTTTTTGTTGGACTTCATAAATTAACAACACGTAATATATTAAAGTGTATGTTTTAGTTTACATGCATGGCCATTAAATTTTTTATTGATTTGGTTTTTTTCTTAAAGTTTTTGTTTAAAATAAAAAACAAAATTAAAATTAATTAAAGTATTCAATATTCGCTTAAACTTTGTAATTAATTTTTTCTTAATTGACACCGGAAATTGAATGTTTTTTTTTTTCAATTAGGTTGTGAGAAAGGTTTTTTTAATATTTCAAAAAGAAATAGTTTTTTTTTTAATTTTGTATGTTATAAGATTAATTATAATTACTTAGGTATGCATGTATATATATCTTAATTCATTGCACTCTTGTTAAAAAGTTAACTAAACTGAAAAAGAACTAAAGAAATTAATTTTGAGACTTAAAATTTATTAGCAATTAGCTAATACATAGCTATTTTGCTGTTCGAATTTATGACAGCAATCATTTCTGAAACATTGTCGTAAAAAGGCTTTACTTTTGCACAAGTCTCTAGCTTTATCTTGCATATTACGCAAGAGACTCAGTAAGAAAGACTTCCTTCCAACTGCAGATGTACATTAAAAAAATTGGAGCTTATGAGTTAACTATCGCTTTTCGGCTCAACGAAGAATGATAGAACAAAAGATTATGACATGCGCATGATTTCCCGTTATATGGCGTAGCTTGTCCGTGGCAAGGGTTACCAGGTATAAAAGTCAATAAGGTTATTTTATAAGAAACTAGCTTAACCTAGTGCAGTTTTGCCAACTTTTTGAGAGCAAAAAGCACTAAAAAATTTAAAAAAAGCACTATGTATGCTTGCATTCTGATACTTAGTCAAACATTTTTGCAATAGCAGTAGAGGTAGAAGTGCACAACACGCGGAAAGCTAAGGCGCATGAAAAATGTCAGTTTACACAACGCTCGTTATAAAAGCAATTTCTGTAAGCTGTTGACCAAGCTACGGCTCTTTTTTTTTTTTTGTATGGTTTCCGACTGTATGTTTTTTAACAATTCCTAACTTATTCCAAGACATTTTCTATTTTTGAAATACGTCGATTTTACTACGATTCCTAAATATGTTGTCAACGCTAAAAAAGTGCACCGTTTCGTAAAATTTCCAAATTGCTAGGAAGCCTAGCCCTAACCTCTTAAATAAAGTTTTTTGTAAAACGAATGCAACTTCATTTTATCACTTTTTTAGCATTTGAAATCTTAAAATCCTTACAGGCCTTCTCAAAATTGTACCCCAAATAGCAAAGCTCATCTAAATCATCCTCTATATAATCGTAGTTTTAAAAAATGGTAGGAAAAAAAATAAGAATTGTAAAAAGCACTAAATGCACTAACGAAAAATTGAAAACGTACCTAGGTAGTGCTTCTTCTTAGTTTGGCACTATGGATAAAATTTGGCGTTTTGATGCATCAAAAAGCACCATAAATAGTGCCAAAAGCACTAAGTTGGCATCACTGACCTAGAGCGATTTTCCACCCCCATCGAAATAAAATTAGTAAACATTTTTAAAACAGATCTCGTGTTTTGATAGCAAAGTATCTTCTTCGTAACGCATTGAACCTACTTTTTGAAAGATGTTGTGTATTATAATCTAAGCTATTTGTACAAAATTGAAATTCCTTTACTGCTACCATACTCCAAAGATGTAGAAATCTTTATTGGCTTTGTATGGGAGGTGCCACGCCCACTTAAAATTAAAAAATATTAATAGCCCATGTGCCTGGTAATCAGGAAATTACTGTGAAAATGTCAGAAAACCCGTTTCAGTTCATAAGAAGTCTATAGGGAATAGGACTTCCAATCGGTATTGGTTTTTTTGAATCCCGGGAACGGGATTAAAGAAAATATTTCGGGATCCCGGGATTTTCGGGATATTTTGAATCCGGGGATTCACTGGATTTTTGAAAAATTTTCGGGATTTATTTGTTTTATACCAAATATAAATCCTTTTTAATTGTACTCGCGCATCGAGAAGCTTTACGATTGAAATGTGAGAAATGAAACCAAAATGATATAAATTAAAACAAACAACTGTTTTTCTCACTTAGTCATCGTCTTGAGTTTATGGGTGAGAGAGGTGAGAAGATTGGGGATGGGTATTCAGTTTCATATACTCTGTAATTTCGTTTTGTTTCGTAAATCTCGCACTTTTTAACTTAAAGTTGGCATAAGGTGTATTTGTATTTATATATAAAAAATTAATTTAATTTAATTATAAAAAATCAAGAAAAAAAACTATAAAATATTTTTATAATCAAAAAAAAAAAATAATAAAAAGCAGAAACAAATTTAAAGAAAACTAATTAACTGTTTAAAAATATGTATAGTAAATATGTTTTAATGATGTTGATATTATAAACTATTTAGAATTATTAGCTTTTCTGCTCCCACCAAACCATTTTCGGAGCGCTCCTAAATATGACTCTTAAAAGATTCCTTTGCTTCAGGGTTTTATGACCCTCCTAATTTATGAGCAACCTGCGATCGGCAACCTATACATTTTGCGATTGTATGCGTTGTATGAATTTTACATATGTTGTTGTTATTCAGCGCTAACTAGAATGAGTAAAGCGGCCTAATAGAAGGCCTTATTTAGCAGTCACAAGCAGTTAGAAGCCCTTCTCGCCGCATTCCATACTTATTTATTTTTTACACAGGTTGTCATTGGGCGCAAGGCCTTCCACACTTCCTTTAAAAACAAGTTCGATCCCTTCCCAAAGAAGGAAGTAAGGAAGGTCACTAAAAATAAAAAGTAAATAAAACTGAACACCTTCCTTTCTCCCTTCTCAAAGAAGGGAGTAGCGAATGTGTACTGAATATTTCAGAAGGTCTTTTAAAAAGAAGTTTATGCCTTCTAGAAGGCATACTTCTGAAGGCAGGATATCATGCCTTCAAAAATGCCTGCCACTTGCGGTCCTTTCAATATTTACCGCTGGGTAATGTTGTTAAATTCTCTTTAATGTGTGTGCACACGTATGTAATAAAAGAGTATAACAGAGAATAAAAGAGAGAATAGAAAACGCGGCGCCCTGATTTTGCCGATCGTAGCTTTATTGTAAGAAAAGTTTTTGAAATTATAAGAAATTAAAAAACATATCGTTATCTTCAATGCAAAAGGGCGGAGTTACACTTTTTAATTTTTATACCCTCCACCACAATTAGTTGTGAAGAGGGTATATTAAGTTTGTCATTCCGTGTGAAACTTTTTTATTATTCATCTCAGACCCTATAAAGTATATATATTCTGGGTACTTAAGTAATTTTAAGTCGATTTAGCCATGTCCGTCTGTCTGTCCGTCTGTCCTTCTGTCCGTCTGTTGAAAACACGCTCACTTTCGAAAAACTCAAAAGAAATAAACAAACTTGGTGTCAAATTGCTTGTAGTTATCCTAAGCAGTTTGGGATTGAAATCCAGCAAAATCGGTTCAATAGGATCTGAGCTATGAATCAAAATGTGGAACCACCACCTAAAAAAAATTGATAATTTTGTAACAAAAACTAACATAAATGGTGGAAAAATGCACAGAATGATATAAGATTTCGCAACAGTTCGTTTTATTTAACTGGAAATCACGCTGTAAAATTTCTTGAAGATCCGTCCATGATTTACCCTAGGCCCCATATAAGCCCTACTCCCGGAAAACAGTATAGTAAGCCTAAAACCCTAACTAACAATGCTATCATATATTTGGCACGTCACAGTTAAATAGGACTAGAAATGAAACTATTAAGTTTCGTGAAGATCGGTCCATAATTAACCATAGGCCCCATATAAAACCTACTTCCAGAAAACAGTTTAGTACGCCTAAATCCGTAAAAAATAATGCTATCATAACAAAATTTGGCACATCAAAATTTTTTAGAACTAAAAATAAGACTGTGAAATTTCGTGAAGATCGGTCCATAATTTTCCATATAAACCTTACTCCCGGAAAACAGCTTAGTACGCCTAAAAACGTAAAAAAGAATGCTATCATAACAAAATTTGGTACATCACAGTTTTATTGAACGAGAAATAAGACTTTAAAATTTTGTGAAGAACGGTCCATCATTTACCATAGGCCCCATATAAACCTTACTCCCGGAAAACAGCTTAGTAAACCTAAATACGTAAAAAATAATGCTATCATAACAAAATTTGGAACATAAAAGTTTTATAGGACTAGAAATAAGACTGTGAAATTTCGTGAAGATCAGTTCATAATTTAACCTAGGCCCCATATAAACCTTACTCCCGGAAAACAGCTTAGTACGCCTAAAAACGTAAAAATAACGCTATCATAACAAAATTTGATACATCACAGTTTTATAGAACTAGAAATGACACTGTGAAATTTGGTGAAGATCGGTGCATAACGTACCATAGGCCTCATATAAAGCCCACTCTGGTAAAATAATTAAATACGCGGTAAATTTTCTTCCAGTTTAGCTTCATATGGCCAGAAAAAATGTGATGCAATTTTGTGATATACGGTCCATAATTTTCCTTAGATTCCATTTTAGCAGCCTTCTGAAATTTACTGCAAACGCTTAAACTAATTGCACCGCTGTATTGAAATTTATGTTTTTTAATACCAGAAATCGTTCTGCAGAATTTGGGATGATTGGTTCATAGCTTACCATGGCTTTTATATAATTTGTTCTCTTGAAAATCATTTAAGTTCATCTTAAACTGATATTCTACTCAAACTTTTTAAAATTGATTCTGATTGTCGATCAATAATTTTATATAGGTCTAAACCGCAACAAATTTTAATGCAGATGTCTGTTTTTACAAAGATTATAATAATAAATAGACATCATACAGATATTAGTCCTAAAACATTGGAAGTGTCGGTGGAGGGTATCAAAGATTCGGCACAGCCGAATATAGCACTCTAACTTGTTTTTTTTTTTAATTTTATAGAGACATGTAATTAAGTCTAGTGCATCATAATCAATCAAAAACTCGATTTTGGATTTTTTTGTTGTTACGCCCTTTTGCATTTTAGGTAAAGCTTATAAACAATTTCTTAATAATTTCAAATTATTGCACTCAAAATGCTTCCCCAAATAAGAGTTGTCTTATAAAAAGTTTGTACTACAAAGCTGATGTAATGGTGTTAATCATCACGACATGATATGAATCTAATCATGTTTAAGTTTAACAAAACGTTTTTATAAAAAATCTATAGATAGATTTAATGAAGCGTTACATACTCGAATCCGCTTGCATGTTGCCATTGAGAAAACTTATCGTATGAAATGGTATTAAACTTGACCATATACTTACCTCCTCTACTGCAAATGGATAAAAGAAAACGCTTAAGACTTCATACTCGCACTTTAAACATACAACATACATTCATTCATACATACATAAATGCCATTGCATGTCAGATATTTGAAACAAATTGGAAATAAAAAATAAATAAAACGTGTCTCAAACACGTATTAAATCAAATCATAACATCAATAATAAAAAATATGAACATCCATTGATAATGGTGCTGCTGATGAAGCTTTAACTTTAGACAGGCTTGAAATTCAGTCAAGTTGCATTTTTGAATGTTGTTGTTGTGTTTGTTGTGCATGGCTGTTAATTTAACAGAGTTGCATTTTAAAAAAAAGCGATTTAAAGTTTACAACAACAGCAACGAAATATCCTAATAGAGATGTAAAATCATTTTTAAAAACATGTATCGATAATAAATGAGACATACAAAAATATAAGATAAAGTTCCACAAAGACATATTTTTTTTCATTTAAAAATAACAACGACAAAGTAGTGCCGGATTAAGGCGACTATATGAAACACTACAGCAGTTGCCTTTACATAGTCCCCGTCCATATTATGAAACATTTGCTGCGAAACATTTGAGTTTGTTAATGAAACGGAAAAGACGAATGGAAAACTGTACTTTGTTTCGTGTACAAGCAGTTTTTATGAGTTGGTTATTGAAAGAAAGAGAGAAGTCATACAAAATGCCTAAATGCTGCAAAACAAAATTTTGTTTTATGGACAAGAATGCAGTTTCAAAAGAGAATTGAAGAAAGTTTCTGCAGCAAATGTTTCATAATATGAACAAGAATATAACGTTTATTTGAAATTCATAAATGCATTCCTTATTTGACAGAATTCTATCCTACACAACAAATGATGCAAAATCATAGAACTTAGCTACTCTTTAGGAAAATGCAACGCTGTTCGCACAGAATCTATTATTTTATGAAAAGGTCGGACAGACTGAAAACTTATGAGCACACACGATTTTTTTTTGACAAATCGGACGACTGAATTGGATAGTGAATCATCGACTTAAAGGCCGGAATTCACATTCCTACACAATAGTACGATTACTTCACACGAAAATCTGATGGAATTCTATCCGAAATAAAAAAAAAATTTCTTCAAAATCTGTTGTCAATGCCACACTATCACAAAAATTATGCCAACTCAAATGACTCAGCTACTTAACAAGAAATTGCAACTCTTTTTATGATAATTTTCAACGGTAGCGGTATTCCACAACAAACTGTACATTGAAGAGAGCATAATTTCTGTTTATGAAATACCCCAGGATTTTTCCATTGTCCATATTTTGTTCTTATTATATGATTGTTTTGCTAAAATAATTAATCGGCGGTTTTCGAAATAAAATTTATTTATTTTATATAGTTCAAAAGTGTATGTACCCTTCAACTTCCCTTTCCAAAGTCTTGTTTTTCTTTACAACAATCTAAAAACTAAAAGGAAATCATATTTAAATTATAAAGTTGTAAACCTCATTATTTCCTTTGGATCATTATTTGTTTGCTACGAAAAAAACTTATAAACTCAGAAAATAATTGCGTGGTATTAATATCTTCGAATGTTACAAACGCCAACTTATACCTTCACTTTTATCGCTTTGTAGGGTATCACAGAAATACGATGTACAACAAACAAACCTGACCAGGTTTTTTTTAGAGAATTTGTTTAATTTTATTGAAGAAAAATGATTTAAACTGTTGTTAAAAATACAGTTGACAGGGGAAGTTACCCAGGCAGTAATTTGTAGTGTCTTAACAAACATAAACATTTTTATTTATGATCCAGTCACAGGGTTTAGCATATTAAAGAATTTAATGTAAGTTTAATAATTTGTTGAATTTTTTTTTTAATTTGTGTTTTTGACTGATCAAATTGACAGTTAAGATAGTAAATGTCATTTATTGTTTTAAATGATAAACATAGTGAAACGGCAACATCATTGTTACGTTAATTAAGTGTGACAATGAACATTTCAACAAAAGTCAACATTTTAATAAAATACGGATTAAGGTGAATTTATACAGAAGACTGCATCAGATAGAGTTATGCTGCCTGTCCCTTTTTCAATGAATTTGAAAATAACATATAAAACTACATACAAAATAAAGGGACAGCCAGCATAACTCTCTTTTTCTTTCTCTATTGTGGTCACCTGTATGAATTCTTATTGAATACGGATATACTATTTAAAAAAGTTAAATAAAAGCTTTAGTATTCTGGTTACATTTTAATTACAGAATGTTAAAAAACAAATTCAATCAAAATGCCATGAGAAGTGGTTTAATCTCAAAAATTCCCTACTTCCTTTGGAAAAATTCCTTGAGTTTTCTTTATATAACAAAATTTATATAATGCCTTTTATGCGTTTGGTAACTTCTCTCTAAAGTGGGGAAAGTTAGAAACCCAACCAAATAGAACCAGAGGAAGTTTTCGATTAAAGTTTTCAATCACCTGCATTTAATTTTGTGCTAGAGATGATAATGATGCTGTGCATGTTACAACATGTAATTATGGCCATTTTATAAGCCATACGATAGATGTTTGTTAGTATCTTTTTTTTTCTTTTTTTCTCTTGCAAAGGAGAAAATTTAGTAATTTTTCTTACCATTTTTATATTAAATATTCAAGTCTTGAAGAAAACATGTGTTTTAGAAGTGTCTGCGAGCATGTTTTCTTTAACGGTTAGTGAAATGTTTGATATCTATCTCTCTACTGCGGACCCCTAAGGTGCTATTTTAATTGCCACATTTTGATTGAGTTGTAAATAATTTCATTAACAAATTGTGGGCCTCTCAAAAAAAAAAACGCTTAGTCTAAGAAATTGATTGTTTTTAATTTTATTTTTATTTTTTGTAATTAAAAATTAAAAAGTTGTATAAAAAAACTTTTAAAAACTTTTGATTTAAAGTGGCTTTTGGCCAAGTTAGTTGAATTTAACAGAGATTTATGCCACTTAAATATAAGTTATAAACATTTGTTAAAGTTTTCTTTTATTTTTCTTCGCATTAGACACACGTTAGTGAAGATTATGGCTTGTTAAGTTCAGACAAAGTATTTTTAAAGAAAATTTAAATTTCACTTTTAATAGTTAAAGTTGATGTGGGAATTTTAGATTTTAAATAAGATTTTAAATTTGAAAGGAAGATTTATAAGATTATTTAATTTTTACGAAAGGGAAGTTAGGTAACAGGATACAAAAAGAGAAAATCATAAAATGACACACGTTTATTTTAATTCGAACTAAGGCTACGGTCATACTTGTCAAATATTTGATGAAAAAAACGGCACCAACAAGCAAACTTAATAATCATTTCCTTTAACTTAAATATTTATTTTGATTATAAAACCATATCTTAAAAAAAACAGGGGTCTAATCACTGCATTCGACACTTTTGTATCGAATAGACTATCGAATTTTTTCGCATACGATAGACACTGACGTATCGAATGAAAACTCGATAAATGTATTGTCGAGTTACTCGATATCGAATGCTATTATTTCAAATTCAATACATTTCATTCGATAGTTTCATGATACCAAAATAAATAATTTCGATCAAATTTGCTCGATACCGCATACGGTGATTAGACCCCTGAGGTATAATTACCGCATACGATATCGAGCAAAATTTATCCAAATTTTTTATTTCGGTATTATGACTCTCGATATCGAAAGAAATGTATCTTAATTTGAGATGATAGCATTCGATATCGAGTAACCAAAGACATTAAATCTCTCTAGTTTTCATTCGATACGTCAGTGTCTACCGTATGCAGAAAAATACGATAGCTTACTCGATACGATAGCTTTCTCGATATCGAATGCGGTAATTAGGCTCCTGTTTTTTGCTATGTCTAGTAGTTTAATTAGTTTATTTTGTCATATTAAGACCATGTTTAATCTCACTTACTTAACATACATAAATGTCGCTTAAATGTTTGAATGGGGTTTTTTATACCCACACCACAATAGTGGAGACAGTGATGCCAGTGGAAATTTAAAAAAAATCGTTACGTGTCTAAAGACATCCCTTTTTACCTATAACAAAAAAAATTATTGTTTTAAGCAACAGGCGAATTAATGTAAACGGTGGTGGCAAAATTACAAAAAGTACAACACCAAAAATACAACATTGTATTTTATTTTTGCTTTCGTTGGTCGATATGTCAAAAAACACAAACTTTTTACATTCCTCTGCTAAGTAAGAAAAAAAAAAGTAGCCTGCTGTGCTTTCAACGCAACCTGAACAATGAATTCGCCTTCACCAGGCAGATATGAGTTCACACTATGAAAGTTTTCTTGCAGAAATTCAGATTTTGTTGATGAGAGGGGAATATGCTATTATCACAAACAAATACTAAAGAGAAGTTTAGACTACCAATTTCATAGGTGTATGAACGTCTAGAAGCAAAAAATAAATGATTCATTATAGTAAAAGTACGGTTAAAAAAAATTTTCCCTAATATTAACAGGGGAATGAAGAAATGCACGCAGCAATGAGAGTGGGAACAAAAAATACAAAAAGAGGACTACCTTGTTCAAAAACTGATTAATCAGTTGTGCGCTTAAAACAGTGAAGGGCACACACATACCATCGCAGTCATGCTTGTGTTGACGAAATAACAACAAAGCAACAGCCGAATTTACATTGTCACAGCCTACACAAAGAAGTTTATAGTGTATATGTGTCGACGTCACACAAGCAGCATTTTTATTCCTATGCACGCGTATATAGGATTTGCAAATGTGCCCGTCACTGGCTTAAAACAAGACTCGAAAATTATTTCCAGAAATGTCACCTGTTTAAAAAACATAGTTTACAGAATGTGCACAATCATAAATCGATCATACCGATGATCGAAATGTGACATTTTAAAGCATTATTTTGGATTTATATTATGCGAAGCCCTAATGTGAAAAAATGTTTCTTTTGTTGGCGCTTCTTTTTAAAACGGGACAAAAAAGTCTAAAAAGACTCTTTCAGAAGCGGATGGGGTACCATTTCACCCCGAAAGAACAGTAATATAATGCAGACTAGGTGGAATATGCGAGCATTAAATATTTTGTATGTTTATTTCCTTTTTAATTTAGCAAGAACAAATAAATATCGCAAATTCCCGCAGATTGCACAAGAATTCTTCGTAATTT
This sequence comes from Pollenia angustigena, assembly GCA_930367215.1. Taxonomy (NCBI): domain Eukaryota; kingdom Metazoa; phylum Arthropoda; class Insecta; order Diptera; family Polleniidae; genus Pollenia; species Pollenia angustigena. The sequence goes on from OV884058.1 coordinate 50,068,436, forward strand.
TTTTTACGAATCCCCTGGAAAACTCCGACGTACTTAAAAGATCCGGGAATCATTATTTGAGAAGCTTTAGTTAAAACTATGCTATTTTTAATCTCCTATTTTAGGCAAAAAGATCTTAAGTCAGATTCTTTAGTTTTCAAAAAAGCAAATTATTACGACTGGAAGCAGTTGTGCTAGACTAAAGTTACTGAAACCGAACGGAAGGAAAAAAATTGTTAAGCGTAATCAAACACTTTTTTGACTTAATACCCTTTTGCCCAACGTCAATGAAGTAACACAGTGTGATAGTGAAAATAAATTGGCCAATGTGTATGGTTGAGTAGATTGTCTCGTAATCTTTAGAATCTCTTTAATGCTAATATTGGTATAAAAATCTTTAATGGCTGCATAAGATTCTATTAAAAGCAGCAATTTTTCCTATTCCGTTTTGTTTTGCAAATGTACATACCTGTGTTTGTAAACAATAACAACTCAAAACACACCTTTAAAAAATAATTCTGATTGTTTGTTTTATTTATTACTTTATAGTTTAAAAAGCTCTTATAATCATTTCACGCAATTAGTTTTACTACATCATATTCATGCACTTACTTTTGATTCAAGACCCCTTTAACCCAGCAAACATTTAGGCATTTCCTTTTCAAAACCGAAACGTACACACCTCCTAACCGACACGATTCGAATGAAACCAATGATTTATTAGATAATTAAAATGATTATTTGTAATGTAACATTTAATTTATAATCTACCTGCCATGAAATATTAACTGAAACTTTTTTGAGGTGTGTGTGTGTGTGTGTTTATAAATAGTTTGCCTTTTAATACCCAACGTTACCATCACTGGCGGTTAGAGTATTATGTGTTTGTACTGATGTTTGTAACGCATAGAAATATTGGTTATAAACGCAACTGTTACAGTCGTACCTTAATAAAAGCGGCACGCATTTTCTACTTTTCAATAACTGTCATGTCCATACAATTTGTATGAGGCATCCCTAAATAACGCGGCTTTAAAACTTTGCAATTGGAAAATATTGAAAATATCGCAATTTTTAAAACATAATATCAATTCAGCTTTATCTTAATTTTTGGTTTTTTTTCGTATATGCATTCTGTTTTTGCAAAAAAATTTTTGTTTTCTCTAACAGCCAAAAGGGCACTAACAACCAGTGTTCGAAAATAAACACTAAATATCGTTTCTTAATGTTCGGTTCGGTAGATTTGTGAAAAACACAAACGCTAATAGTGTTTGTGTAGAAAATCACTAATGTTCGGTTCTTTCTTGAAAATAGTTACGAACGGTATTAAGGGATGTGTATGTCTACACAATCACTAAAAAAATAGATATCGTTCCTGGGTGTGTAAGCCGAACGTTAAATAATGTACTGTTTATTTTCAAACACTGCTAAGAAAGACTTAAACTAACGAACATTAATGTGCTGAACAGAACACTATTTAGCGTTCGGCACACACACCCAGGAAAGATATAATTTTTGTGTAGATGAACACAAGCCTTAAAAGCGTACGCAACTATTTTCAAGAATGTAACGAACATTATATAGTGTTTTGTTCGTCGTTATAAAACAGAAAAATTGAAGTGATACTGTAGACAAACATTATATTTTAATGTTCTAAAATGCTTGTATGTTTTTATACATTGATAAAGAAATAAATAAACAAAAGATTTTAGCAACGACCAAAACACGAAAAGCTTGTGTGTCTATTGTGTGTTTATGTTGGGCGCTAAGGATAACTGAAACGAACGAACACTAATGAGCTGAACCGAACACAATAAAGTTTATGTTTTTTTATTAACCGGACGGATTAAATGTTCTCATATTTTTGTTGAGTTGGATAAGAACAGTATTATTTTTGTGCTCGAAGATGACAAACAGAAAACCTATATTTTTTAACACTATTAGCGTTTGTGTTTTCCATAACCACCGTGATACTCTACAATCTGGTCTATTCCTCCAGGCCCTTATCTTCTCCAATTTAAAGCTTATTGGAGGTCTGACTGTCTGCACATAGTCAGGTTCCTCCATTTCGCCTTTTAAAACATAGTTTAAAAAGTTTTATAAAATGGGACAGAAATATATCTAGTTGGAACCAAAACCACATACAATTTTATTAGTAGGCAGCCACGACAATCGGTTCTACGCACCGGAACGACTCGGAGTTCAACGAACACCGGCAAAGGATTGCTAACTCAGTAACACCTGTTCTTCAGGTCTTGCTGCTACGACAACAACAACAAAGTTATTGTATTCCATTTTTAAGCGTAGCTCCTTTATAAGGCCCAGGCATTCATAGCCTTATAAATACTTTTAAGCGCTGTAGGGTACCTTATGGTTAGGTTTACCCAACTTAAACTGTTTGCTTGTTTTAATTTAGAATTTCAGACCACCAGACTTTTTCGTCGTTACAATTTTTATTGTAAATTTGTTTTTGTTTTCGATTTTCTGTTTCACTTGTTATTTAATTGAAACCTTAGGCAACCGGTAACCTTAAAAAAAAATTTGCTGAAACTGGTGTCAATATGTCTGTGCTGGAAAATTTTATTTTGTTTGGTCACGGTTTTCGTTAATTTTTTTTATATTTTGTTTCTTTTAGTTTTTGCTTGATCAAAATATAACTTGTTCTTGTTTTTAATCTTTCATAAATGCTTGATTTTTTAATCAGTTCTTTAAAAAGATTTTTATAAATGCTGCCATTAATTTGTTGTGGTAGTTTCAAACTAAACAATGCATTTGTTGCAAAAAAAAACGTTTAAATAAATGCAATTGGGTTTGAAAATTGTGTAAAAGAATAATTATGTTAAAGTTTTTTTTTTAATTAAATGGTACATAAGTAACAAAAATTATGAATTTATTATTTTTTTGTTAATAAATTTTAAATGGGGTTATTTGTATGTATTTGGACGGTTATTTCAAAATGTAAGAGACAATAATAACACATTAACTAAATTATAAATTTGAACAAAAAACTATTAAAATTACTAAAACAAAAACGGTTAGCGTTTAACTATTAAAATAAATGTAAATCCGTTTGCCGTTGAAACGCGATTTAAAGCTTCAGAATACCTTTTTTATTTTGTTCAAAATAAAAATTATTTAAGTAATTTGACGTTTTCGTAAATAAACTACATATATGTTAAATTGGCTTTAGTCCAGTGTACCAGCGCATCTCGAAATAAAAAAAAGTACATAGGGTTATAGAAAATTGAAAAATAAGAAGAAAATATAAAAAGACAAAATTCTCGGAAACGCATAGTTTCAGAGTTATGACCCTTTGAAGTTTTCATATAAATTTGCGATTTCCCACTACATTTTTGAACGTATATGGCCAATATTGGTATCATTTAAAAGCTTTTGAATAAATTTTTCTAGATATAAACATTTTAATTTCAAAAGATTTTGTTATTCGTGCTTAATTCCCAGTTTTTATTATTGATAAAAACACTTGAAATTTATTGTTGATGGGATAAGCTATTCCTATGCATTTCACTGGTTGCTTAGGCCAGATCATCAGGAAACTTCATCCATAAAGGTTTTAGACAAACTAAAGATATTAAACCAAATGTTGAGAGAATTTCAACTAATTGTAGTGGGGAAATGTAAGATGAGATGAACCCACTGTTGTTTATTGTTGATGTGTTTTGTTTAAACTTTGATATTGTTACAAGTAGAACTGTTGCTATAATTCTTATACGTTTAACAGTTTTATTTGGTTTAATATCTTTAGTTTGTCTAAAACCTTTATGGATGAAGTTTCCTGATGATCTGGCCTAAGCAACCAGTGAAATGCATAGGAATAGCTTATCCCATCAACAATAAATTTCAAGTGTTTTTATCAATAATAAAAACTGGGAATTAAGCACGAATAACAAAATCTTTTGAAATTAAAATTTTGTATTCCCAAAAATTGAAATTACTTTTTGATAATAAACAGGCAGTGCACGGCCTAAAAAACACTTAATTGACAACATCTTTTGTAAGTTGTTGTTTTTTTCATTTTGTTTTTCTTAACCTACTTACAACTACAATTAATGTTGAGAGAATTTCAACTAATTGTAGTGGGGAAATGTAAGATGAGATGAACCCACTGTTGTTTATTGTTGATGTGTTTTGTTTAAACTTTGATATTGTTACAAGTAGAACTGTTGCTATAATTCTTATACGTTTAACAGTTTTATTTGGTTTAATATCTTTAGTTTGTCTAAAACCTTTATGGATGAAGTTTCCTGATGATCTGGCCTAAGCAACCAGTGAAATGCATAGGAATAGCTTATCCCATCAACAATAAATTTCAAGTGTTTTTATCAATAATAAAAACTGGGAATTAAGCACGAATAACAAAATCTTTTGAAATTAAAATTTTGTATTCCCAAAAATTGAAATTACTTTTTGATTAAACATTTTATTTAAAAATTATTAATCCATTAAGGATTAAGGAGCCGGCTATGCGGAGAAGCTTTATTTAGAGAAGCCGGTGTTCGTTATACCATAGAGGAGAAAATCCTTGCGCCCGGCCAAAGGCCGGCTATGCAGAAAAGCTTTAGTTAGCGAAGCCGGTATTTGTCATACCATAGAGGAGAGAATCCTTGCGCCCGGCCGAAGGCCGGCTATGCACAGAAACTTTAGTTAGCGAAGCCGGTGTTTGTTATCCCATAGAGCATAAAATCCTTGCGCCCAGCCAAAGGCCCGCTATGCAGAGAAGCTTTAGTTAGCGCAGCCGGTGTTTGTTATACCATAGAGGAAAAAACACTTGCGCCCGGCCGAAGGCCGCCTATGGAGAGAAGCGAAGCCGGTATTTGTCATACCATAGAGGAGAACATCCTAAAGCACAGAAGCTTTAGTTAGCGAAGCCGATGTTTATTATACCATAGAGGATAAAATCCTTGCGCCAGGCCAAAGGCCGGCTATGCAGAGAAGCTTTATTTAGAGAAGCTGGGGTTTATTTGATTACATTTTTATTACCTAGTGCACTTCCGTAACATTTTGATATACATTTTTGTAAAAACTGTATTAGGAGCTAAAGAGTTAAAAAGTTTTAAATAAATTTTGCATTTCCGCAAAGATCTGTTCAAATGCTTTCAAATAATACCAATATTGGCCATATACTTTCAGAAATGTAGAGGGAAATCGCAAATTTATATGAAAACTTCAGAGGTCCATAACTCGGAAACTATGCGTTTCCGAGAATTTTGCCATTTAATGTTTTCTTCTTATTTTTCGATTTTCTATTACCCTATGTACTTTTTTTTATTTGGAGCTGCGTTGGTAAACTGGACTTGTTCCGTTAAATTTATATTTTTTTTTATTAATACAAAGATTTAAGTCAATATTAGAAGAGATTTGTATATAAAAAAAAACTCCGCTCTGGAACAGCCATCATTCGGACTCTCGAAACCGCGTAACGCGATACAGTCGAGCTTAAAAAATTAAACCAATGCGAAGGTGAAACGTTAAAAACACTAAGGCCCTTTATTTGTAAAACGCAACGTAATGTTAAAAATAACCTTGAAAGCAAAAACAATGTCAAAAATTTGTCAAAATTTTGTTGTTGCTTTCTATAGAAATACAAATTGCGTTTTAAAATTATCAACGCCACAAGATATGCAGCGTTTAAAATTTAAAAATTCAATATACATTTCTATAGAAAACAACAACAAAATTATGAAATATTTTCGATTTTGTTTTTGCTTTCAATATAATTTTTGGCGTTGCGTTTTACAAATTTAGGGCCTTAGGCCAAAAAGCAGTAAAAAGCAAGAACAGTTTGATTGTTGTCATTAACTATGACCGCATTTAGAATATGCAATTAACTCCGAGTTTTTTTTTTTCTATTTTCTTTAAAAGAAGCTGCTACGAAACTCTTTTCACATTTACATTAACATTTTTTTCATGCATTTTTTCAACTTTTTCAACCCCGTTTTCTTCCCTATACCTATTGCTAACAAACAAAAAGTTACATGCGAAAGTTGCGGCATTAATTGCATAATGTAAATATGGTCTTTCTTACACAATCTTACGATTCATTCACACGAAAATCTAACATAATTATTTTTGACATAAAAAATTTGTTGTCAATACCACACCACACTATCACACAAAAAAGATGCAAAATCATATGGTGCCGGTACACAAACGTCAAATTTAACTCGTCACGTCTTGAGCTTTTAGGAAAGAAGAGAAAAGAGAATGCCATTTCTCTATCCCTCTCTCCTAAAAACTCAAAACTTGACGAGTGTGAACCGGCACATGGCTCAGCTATTTTACAAGAAAATGCAACTCTGATCGCACAGAATCTATAGTTTTATCAAAATTTCCATAAACATTGCAAGATAACAGACTTGTCAAAAAACATGTCACTCAATTTTTACTTTATGAGCTCACACGATTTTTTGACAACTAGTACGACTGAATTTAACAAACATGTTTATTAGAGTGGGTAAAAAAAAAATTGTTTGCTCGTATCGACTTCTAATAACGTAAATATGTTGTATTTTGTCTGCAAAAAATTATTACTTTTTTATAGTGTCAGAGCCCGCGCTTTTATCTTCAATTGTGTTAAATGTTGAATATAACAACAATAACATATATTGCAGAAAAGCATATTATTGTATTTTAATGACTTTTAAGTTCGTGAAAATAGTGTCAGAAGCATCTATGACTCTATTAGATAAAAAAACATCAAGAGAAGGTTTTATACAGACCAAACTTGAATCAATACGAAAGATGTCCAGATTTGACAGTAAACAAGATTTTGTGTCCAAAACATAACTTATATAACTTCGTGATTTTATTGTTTTATTTTGCATTAGATCCAAAGTTTTATTTTATTTTTAAGTTTAATTAAAAAGGTTTTCAGTTTTAATTAGAGTTTTTTTTTCCCGGAGTTTTTCGATTCCCGGGAAAGCGGGAAATTTTTTTTAATTTCCCGGGATCCCGCTCCATAGAAATAATACACAGTAAATTTGTTTTCAAATAATGAAAAAAACTTTTATAAAAAAACGTAAGGTAATTTGTTTACAAAGTAAGTAAAAGAAATCCTTAAATACTACAAAATTAAATGAAGATTAAAAGAGGAACTTGAATTATTATTTCCTTACGGTTTTATATGTAAATTCCGTGTTATTATTATGCTCTAGATACAAGATAAAAAATTAAGATAAACATAACAATTTAATTCATAAAACAATAATAAAAACAAACACAAATTGAGGTACTCAAGATATGAGATCAAAAAGTTAATTCATAAAATAGATAAAATATTTTAAATAAATATGTTAACATTTTTTAACGGCTTAGGAAATAACTTTCTGACACACTCAAAGCGCTTAGTAAGTCGTCAAAAAGTATATTGATTATTTTATTTACTAATTACCATGTTTCCGAAAAATTTCGTTCATTTTTTTACCGAGGTAGAAGGCTTTTGATTCACAATAAGAAGCATTTTTTTTTATAAACAACGTCTATATCAGTCAAATGTATGTCAAGGTTCATGCAAAAAATAGCATCAACCTCTTACAAACCTTTTCATTTCATTAGGTCTATCTGTAATCTTTAGGACAATGTGTTTTTCAAATTGTATGTTGTAGTATCTTACACGAGTTTCAAAATTTTTTTTAATTTCGGTTTCCCCGCACTTCAAGGGTATATAAACCAACACAAATTGAAAAAAATTTGTGTTTATCACCTAATAAACATACATTGCAACATAGTCATATCTCAAAAAATCAAAAATTGTAAGTTATTTAAGCAAAGAGTTCCTTCATGCCTTCTCGTATTTTATCTCAAACTGAACCGAAGTTATAGCAAAATATATCTTTAAATCGGTGCATTTTGAAAACTTTAATCGCATTTTGCCAAGTTCATTTGTTTTTGTAGATATGACTATGTTGCAATAAAGGAGCTATATGTTTAGGTATCTGCTATTTTTAAGACTTGTCCATGGACAATTAAACTTTACTACCTGCATCTTATTTTGAATTAATGTTCTTTATTAACTTTTCACTTCACTAAATTTATTAATTATCAACTGTTGCACTGCCTATTCTGCTTTAAGTAGATTTATTGCATCAGGAGACATTGATTTACGTATGTACTCACTTCTTGTAATTGATCTAATCGACAACCCATCCACAGATGCTTATTTTAAGAGAATAGACAACTAAATTTCAAAGTATAAATAGCTGTTTTCTTAAACTATGAGGAATTTTTTATTTCCCGGGATCCCGCATGAAAAACCCCGGGAAAGCGGGAAATATAATTATTGAAATTCCCGGGAAAAACTAGTTTTAATAAATAATAATCGATAGTTAATAAAATATCAAAATTTAAAAAATTACTTTTTTCAAAAATACGTTTTTCTTACACGCAGAAAAAATACCAATATTGAAATAACATGGCGAAATATTGATTGAGAATCATGGTAAATTTCTGCAAAAGTATGCCCTTTATTTAAATTTATCATTACTTCATGTTAATTTTAAATGAAAAATATTAAAATAACCTTAAATCACGTTTATTTAATATAATTCACTGTTAAAATAATATTGTTCAATAATGAATCCATAAAAACCTGTTTTATATTAAAATCAAAAGTTTATCTTGTTAAATGAACATGCATACATACTTAAGTTTTTTTATTTTCATGTTTAAAATATGTTATAAAAAGAAGACAATTCCCGTATTCTTTTAATTAAAGTTATTTAGTTAAATAGTACATAAAGTTTTCAAAGTAGAATGATGACGAAACCCATATCCTATAGGAGCTCCGGCGTGGGCTTATGATGTGACTTTTTTTAATTTTTTTTTTTTTGAATTTTTATTTGTGTTAACGTAAGACAAAAAATATTGCTTTTACATTATGACTCAAGAACTTTTATTTTTTATGCATGTGGCACCGTCTTGCTGAAACCACATGTCATGCAAGTCAAGCTCTTGCATTTTGGGCAAAAAAAAGTTGGATATCATCTCACGGTGACGCTCACCATTCACATTCGCGGCGACGAATCGATAATTGATGGTCATCATTAACACTGGCCGATACAGCTGCGATATTTTCTTCTCTTCGCAATCTACGTACGCGTGTTGGTGGTTTAATGTCCAACAATGTAAATTTGGTGCGAAATTTAGTCACAACAGCCCGAATAGCCGTTTCAGTGGGTCGATTAAACTGACCATAAAATGGAAGAAGCACGCGATGAACTTTCTTAACAGAGCACGCATTTTGATAATAAAATTCAATAATTTGCAAGCGTTGTTCGTTTGTAAGATTATAGACCAAACTGAAGATGTTTGGCAGTGAAACCAAATACGAAACGTGCGTCAGCTGTTAAAACCAGTGTTGCCAAAAAGATAATATCTAAAAAATCACCCATTAGTTGGAGTAAAAAGTGGTTAGTCATCGTCCAGACTGGCAATTACTGTTGCTGCAATTTTTAAAAATTCTGCTTTGAAATTGCATTAGTGTCCAGATTATGAAATTATAGTTTTGCATTTTTGTATTCTTATATTGGCTTTCCTCTTCTCCTTTTTATATATTTTATATGAATATGTACAAATACACCTACCGCCAAATTCAAGTTAAAAAGTGTGATAATAAAAAATCAGAACCGAATTGCAGAGTAGATGAAACTGAGAACCCCTCCACAATCTTCTCACCAATAAACTCAAGAATGCTATGATATTTATGACGATTTATAGTAATTTGGACGATTTTTTGTTCCGAAATTAGCAAAGTGCCGGTTTTCTGATTTTTTTTTTTCTTTTAAAAGTGACGATTTTGTTCAGTCTTTAAAATAAGACAATTTGTTATCTTTTTATATGTTTGTATCTATATAAGGCACCACAGAAGAGAAGACTTTTGGTAACGATACAGTTGAAATTTATATTTTATCCCTATCGTGAATAAAATTTTCCTCGAAATCCATATGTTCTCGTTTCCCCTTTGAAAAATGTATAGAAAGATGCAAAATTTCGATAGAACAACTGTTCACTTTTTATTCCCGTTAGCCGTAATTATTTTAAACATTTAATTATGTGACCAAATCATTTTACCATAACCTCATTGTTCTGTCAATGTAGGGAGCAAAATAAGTCAAGTCAATTTAAATAAAGCAAGTTAAATTACTATATTTGGCTGTGCCTAATATTATATCCCTTCATCTTAGTTTTAAAAATCGTACCAAAGCCTTAAGACCTAACTATAATGTGCTTAAGTTAGATTAAGCAAATGTGCGAATACATGTAAATCATATGAAGGAAACCATATTGAACTTACGGAAACTTTTTGTTAAATTTTATGAAAATGTCATTTGCTTAAGCTTTGACAGTAGGTTAAGCACGGCTATGCTTATTATGGTTTCGAGAGTACTCTATTTTTAACATTTAGTAATCCTTTTATATAAAAAACGTACAGTTTGATTCTGACGCTGTCCGGGACTTTCCAAAAAACATTTAAATACTGGAGAATTTTGTTAATGACTTGACCCCAGCACAATTTGACGGGTCAAAATTTTATCAGGAAACAAATTTTTGTTTAATAAATATATATGAGGCATGATTTGTGAAGTGGACAGACAACCCAGTAAAAAAACTTTGTTGGAATTCCTTTATGTTTGGCATACCTATAGTTCTAGATATCAAGCCCTTACCGCGAAAATAACGTAAGCGACTTCATTTTCAATTCTCGTGTTTTCTTAATAAATCATCTCCTAAAATGTCATGGTCATAAAAGGTGATGTTACGATTTTATAGCAAAAACAATTTTATCGCAAGCGACAAATTTCATACAAAATTTACATGAAGTAAAATAAAAAAAACTCTCTCCTGTAAAGTGTGATTTTTGGCGTTTGTAGCCTTTTTGCGAAGATGTTTACATCTTTCCATAAGAAAAACATAGGGCTAAAAACCAACATCTTTCAACATCTTTAAAAGATGTTCCTATCTCATTTTATTCCATTCTACATTTTTCGATTATTTTAGTGTCATCACTAGAAAAGTGGCAATAAGTTCTATTATTATTGTGGCATCACTGACAAAAAGAAGTTTGTTTTGAAAGCAGCGTTACCATTTGTCAAGTTTTATCTTTTATTGCAATGTTTTTTTGTTAAGTATTTTTTATATTTTTAAACAAATTAAACTTCAAATACATTTTTGAGTTTTCTTTTTAAATTTTGGCACTTTTTTTAAAATGGTGACATTTTTGTTTGATGGTAGATGTTAGATGTGAGCAATGTAAAAGAGTGTTTCACATTTTCTACATCTTTGATTGTAGATGTTAGATGTTGATCAGTGTAAAAAGCCTATTATGCTATTTTCGCGGTTAGGGCCCGTGATGAATAACTGCCTGTTTTAAGAAAATTAAAACAAGTGAGTGAGTGAGAACTTTATATGGAAAACAACAATAAAAAGCGAAAATTTGTTTTAGTTTTGAATATAATTTCTCACTCACTCACTTGTTTTGCTAATTCTGGGATCACACTATGAAAGTTTTCTTTTAGAAAGTCTTAGTTTGTGGGTGAGAGAGGAGAAAAGAAAAGCATGTTATCTTCCCCTCTCACCGATAAACTCAGACTTTCTGAAAGAAAACTTTCATAGTGTGATCCCAGACTAATAATGTGAAGTGGCATACGATTTTAGAATAAAATGTTTTTTATATCAAACATTTTAATTTTCAACTTTAAAAAAATAAGTTGTTAGACAACTTAAAATACATTTATCTACTGATTTCTCTGGCTTAATATTTTTTAAATTGGTGAAATGGTTCAAACTTGATTCAAGCTTAATTAACCCTGTCTATCATTTTTTCTTTCCATCTTATCAAATACCCCTATTTATTGTTTTGTGTATCAATAATTTCACAAGAGAATTTATAATGATCTCTAAACTCATTTCCTGCACAAATTTCCCCATTTAATGATTCCAACTATTAAAAGCTTTCAATAAGCAATAACAAAATGTTCCCAGCATCTTTATCGTTAAATTCTCTACATTGTATCTAAATATAATTTCCTTTAACATTAATTTTCTTTGCTGAAAATATGGAAAATCTTTAAAAAGATACGAGTAATAATATTATTGTATGTACTCGTATGGTTTTTAATGTTTTAATGAAATTTTACATTTGTAGTTTCTACAAATTTTTTAGCAATTTTTTCTGAAAAAAAAAAAATTCATTCGGTCAATATACAAAAAAAAAGCAACTTATTATTAATGGGAAAAAGGTATTCATGGTATTAAACTCTTATAAATACTATTCGTGGAGAAGGAAGAAGAAAGACAAAAGCCTTAATATGAAAGATGATGATGAGGAGAGTTAAAAGTTACCAGGTAAACGCCACTTGCTAGGCTTAAAGTGATTAAAATGATTATTTGACGTTCATTAAGTTGAAACCTACATAAAATCTGGTAATAAACACAATCAGCATTAACAGATACTTGCACCAGACAGTGTTTATAAATATAGACATATTTATATGTACTTATATGTATATAGATAAGCATAAACATATGTATGTACTATGTAGTTAGACTGTATCGTCATATTTACAAGACACCAGGAAGATTCTGGTCTTAATCAAAATGCATGAGGTATAATTTTACCCTACACGACAATAAGATGGAAAGTGTATTATGTGTTTATTCAGACGATTCTAACGCAGAAAAGTATATCGGTCGAAAAAAATAAGGCTTGATATAATTTTGACCGTCCGCAATTTTTAAGAAAATTTAATTAGATCTGTTACATGAGCTTTGTTGGTCTCAAAACTACGTTTTTAGAATATTTTAGGGATTATTCTAATATTAAACCTTGCCCTATTTCAAATATTTTCCCTGAATAGGACTTTCACCTTAAAAATTTCTCAAATATAGACACATATCCATTTAAAGCCTACTCGTAAATATTTCTTAAATTCAAAAATGACCAATGTAAATTTCGAACTAAATCAAATCGAAGCCACCCACATCAGGTGAAGGTGGACGAACATCTTACTGTAAAGGTTAACTTATATACGCCAAGAGACATGTGCTCCCTGAAATTTTTTATATCCTAGAAGGGGTTTAGTTTAGGAATTAAATGCTGGATGTGTCTTTTAACCCAAAATACGCGGAGGAAAATCTTAATAAGCAAGGAGCTATTTTTACCTTCCATTTGAGCTAAGTAAGCCCTGCTGGCGAGTTTCTCGATGTGCTATTGCTATTCAACAGAAGCTGGCATTGCAAAAAAGGTTAAATACCAAAAGCTCCTTTAGGAGCTTTCAAGCCAGGGTTAAGTGCATTAACACAGTTAAAACAGTCATGTACTTTAATTACCACCTGTTTGAGGGTACCACATATACATCAATAGTAGCCGCATTGGATCCACGCAGTTTGGAGAGCAACGTGGGGCTAGATCAACACAATAGGTGCTCAAAAAAAATCACATCGAAGTAGTATAAGACGGCATTTACATCTATGCAATTAACGCCGAGTTTTTTTTTCTATTTTCTTTTAAAGAAGTTGCTACGAAACTTTTTTCACATTTACATTTACATTTTATTCAAGCATTTTTTCAACTTTTTCAACCCCGTTTTCTTCCCTAGACCTCTTGCTAACAAACAAAAAGTTGAATGTGAAAGTTGCGGCAAATTGCGGCGTTAATTGCATAATGTAAATGCCGTCTAAGTCAGAAAAAAAACTCGTACTAAATTTAAATTGTATCCACTTTAATAACGAGTCTTACTTAAAAATTTAAGCACAAACAACACCAAAAAGTAATCATTTAAAAATGGCATTACTTCCAAAACCATTACATTTGATATGCGTGCATAAAAACGTACCAAATAAGTATTTTTGGAGCTAAATTTTCCATATAAATTTTACTACACGTTTAGTCACTTGTGTTGTGTAAACAGCACATTAAGCATTTTTCGATTATTTATTTAGTATTTTCTAGCATTTTTTTATAATAGAATTCACACAATTTTTAAAAATATAATGTATGAAATTTTCGGTGCATAAGTCTCGGTTCACACTACGAAAGTTTTATTTCAGAATGCCTCTGTTTATGGGTTAGTGCCGGTTCACACACGTCAAGTTTGACTCGTCAAGTCTTGAGCTTTTAGAAGAGAAGGGAAAAGAGAATGCCATTTATTTTCCCCTCTCCCCAACAAACTTAAGACTTGACGGCTAAAACTTGAAGTGTGTGAACCAGCACTTAGAGAGGAGAGAAGAAAAGCATGTTCTCTTCCCTTCTCAGCAATAAACTCAGACTTTCTAAAAGAAAACTAACATGTTTGTATTTGGAGAAAATGTACCATTTCAAAATCATTAATTTCAGCAAATTGTATGGGAATCTGTTCCGTACAAGGACCCCATTTTGATCACCTTTACCGTCATAAATAAATTATCGAAACTAAATTTGGCATGAATAACTTTCAAAGTAACGGGTATGCTAAGACAAGAACCTCAATTAAAGGCTCTACATAAACCAATATATGCTACAATTATCACACATAGGTCCTATATGGGATTCACACCATTATTTGCCTATAGTGGTATAGAGAATCACACGATCGGGTTAGTCTGACTATAATTTCTTACTTGTCTTGATACTTATAATTTTCTTCGTTAGACCAACAAAGTGTCAGCGTATTATATGCCACCATATGTAGCAAGCACACACACATATGTGCCATATTATATGACAAGTAAATCCACTTGTCTGTCTTAATTTTATTTTCTGAATGGGCGTTTAATACAACACTAACAAAAATACTGAATTAAATTCATACATACAATATCTACATTAGGGGTATAACTTATTCCCATTTTTTGCAAATATCAAAATGGCCCTAGGAATAATTTTTCGCGGTTTTCAAAAAAGGTCACCCACAAAACGCGGTAAAGTTGGAAAATTATTATTTTTTTTATTTTTACTTATACATTTGGCAAAACAACACGCACATTAAATTTGAAATTCATGTCTTTTAATAATTAAGAAACTTTTTAACTTTGTTTCATTTATTGATAAAATATTTAAAATTTTTTTATTAAATTTTTTCTTTAAGGATTTTAGAAAATCGCTTTTGTGGGTGAGGTTTTTATTTTCAAATGACCCAAACAAATTGATTTCGTTAATAACACAATATTCGCTATCGCGTAGTGCTAGGGCCAAAATTTGGTTATACCCCTAATCTACATACATACATGTGTAAGCAATACGAGTACATAAATATTTTATATAAACATATGAAAATTGATTTTTTTTTTCCTTTTTTTTTAATACATCAGACTTTTTATGATTTTTTTTTCCTCATTTTTATTTTGCAACACCATTTCTTTAATATTGTTTTCAACGTGCAACGTCCTATCTTGTCGTGCTTTAAAAAGCTACCAACGCATGTGCAACATGTAACGTAACATCAGTAACGACAAATACGTCTGGAATCCAAACAGTTTTAGTCGCAATTCTGAGGACAGCCATAATATCAATTTATTATCAGGAAAAATTGTCTTAAAAACTTCTAAGTGCTATAGTTTTAAAGAGTCCCTAAACAGAAATTGGTAGAAAATCTGCTCTGCAATACTCTCGAGTATGAAAATATTGTCGCTTTAGAGCTCTTTGTAACGAGTTCAGTGACGGAACTAAAATTTCTAAGAGATTTGGGATTATTTTCAGGTATAGACTTTTTTAAACCATACCGTAGGAACACAATTGCACCGTATGAACGTAATAGCATGTGATTTAGATACGTTGTCAAAATAAAACGTATAATATTTTATACGAAGGCAGACAATAGCTGGCGTAAACTTAAAAGCGTATCTACGTCGTACATCGACATAGATCTTATTTTATTTTATATGCCGGTTGCGACCGTATTAAAATAGGAAAAGAATAAATAAAAATATAAAATGAAATCTATTCTTCTTCTATATATATAAACGAGTTGAGTGAGTGACTGACTGACTCATTCATCATAGCCCAGCCCAAGCCGCTGACCCTAAAAACTTGAAATTTAAACTAGCGATTGGTCACTCCCCAAATCGATCCACCAAGACGGGATTTTTCGAAATTCGAATGTTTAGGGGGTAAAAAAGGTAAAAAACGGGAAAATTCGGTATCCTTATATCTCGAAAACTAAAAGAGATGCAAAATAAATGTAAAAATTATCGTTGTTCTTTAGAAAAATAAGCGGACAGGTGTCTGGTACTCTTTGAAATTGGGCCCTATTAGGGAGTCAACGGGTAAAATCTGAATTTTAGTACTTTTTTGCCCCCCATCTATCTTTTGAACCAATAAACATAGAAACAAAGTTAATACCACATTCGAAACTTATCAAAAAATACGTATATGAATTTGGTACTTTTTCGAAATTCGAACATTTAAGGGGTGAAAATCGTAACTATTTTTGGAACTTTTTTTACAAAACATTTTCCTCCATTCATTGACATATTCGTACTAAATTATGGGCTGCCACTACAATACTGAAATTTTTGATACTTAAATGGGGGGGAAATATAGTACCCAAAGAAGCAAATACGGGAAATTTGATATTTTTCTTTAGCATTTGGTTCTACTTAAGTAGCGGGTTAAATTTAAACAAGTTTAGGCCTAGAAAAAAAAACTTTGGCATAAAAATATGTCCACGAAGAAAAAGGAGACGCTAAAGAAGTAGCGGGTATATGCTAGTAATAGAAATAAAAGAAGGAAAAAAATACAACAATTGGAATAAATTTGAAATTTTCTAATAATTTTTAAAAACAAAATACTCTTAGGATGGAAATGTGGGTAAATAGATTGTGTTTTTAGAATATTTTGTTTCTAGCATTATATTTCAATTATATACATATTTACATATTGTACGCAGTATTTCCGCCGGCCGATGTTCTGCGCCTCTCAGGGGGCGTAGTTAAGCATTCGTGATGTTGCATCCAGTGCGGAAAAAAGTTGTGGTTAGTATCTGAAATTTGAAAGGATTTAAAATTGGCCGTAATCCTAATAAGATTTTCCGATTTTCGTACTGCAATACAGATCTTCCTTAGAAAGATATCGTGCATGAACTAATGAATAGATACTGAACATCTATGGCGTAATCAGGTGCAGCTGATACCTGAAACTAAATATATCTATCTGATGCCACGGGAGTAAGAAGCTCCGGTGAGCATGCCGTTAGTATGTTTCATTGCGGAAAATGCTTTCTGTCTTTCAGGATGATTGTCTTTGCGAAAGCTTAACTTTTCTGATAAAAGGTTGCTTACATCAAGTTGTTCTCCGTCCGATGTATACACTTGTGGAGGGCACAACCTGTGATGACAAGCAAACCCTAGGTGCTGTTACAGATGCTGCTGGCTATGCCATAAGCAGAGCAAAAGTAGAGAAAATTATTACAATCCAACTTCGAAGTTAGATTCCAACTAGAAAATTAATTGTTGGAATGGTATCAATTTCAATTCGCCATCCCCCTCCCCCCTTAAATTTAGAATTCTAAGATTTTATACTATGTAATTTTATAAAGCACTTATCATTCCCTTATTATATGAGCCTGACTGTTTGCTTAAGTTAATTTCAAATCGTGAATTCTGTTCTCGAGACATCGAAGAGGCGTGTGTTGTCTTGTGAACAAAACTAACGACATTAAATGATGGGCGTTTGGCTGTAAGAGACAATAAGTAAAACTGGATAGAATAAAAGTTATCTTTTGAGTTATTTAGGATAATAAAAAAACGTAACTTCGCATACGGTAACTAAATAAATGAATGGCAGGATATCAGATGCGTTTAATAGAGAGAATTATGAACTTACAACGGTTTATTTATTTAAATTTTGTTTAACAAAATTTTTAATAAATCAATATCTTTATTAGTATGAAATTTAATAGAAATGACTTATTTCGATAGCAATATAAAAGGTATACAGAAAAATTTAATGATATTTCTGATCATGTTATCCGAATAAAATTACATTTAACACATCTCTAGCCGATAAGTAGTCTATCGAAATATTGGTACTGCAGGGCCGTCTTAGGTGCTTCAAATTAAATCACTGATTGAAAGAACTTATTTTAATTTTAATTTATTTTGAACGTATTAATACAGTTTCTTTTCCAAAAAAACTTTTAAAACTAATAAAGCTCCCAACCAAGGCCCATCTATCAGGTCTGCTTACTTGTGCAAAAACAAAAAACGACATGTATTTTGTTTGTGTAAAATTTCTTTTAAGCTGTCAAAACTCACTACAACATATACAAAGCAAAAGGAAAAAACGTGTATGTGTGGCATACCATAAACGTATGTGTGGGAAAAACAATTGTTTATTAATAAACGTAAACAAACATATACATGCACAAAAGTTGCTTTTTGACAGATCAAAAGAATATTAACAAGACCTTTTCAATGGACCTTGCTCCTACCTGAAGACGCTTCTGGTTTTAATGCACCAGACTTTAAAACGAATTGTTTGTTGTCATAAGGCGCCTTCATGAATTTTTTTATTTAATAGCTGATGTTTTTTGAGTGATTATCAACAAAGATTCGTTAAATATTTTTTATATTTTAAATTTGTTTTTAATTTTTATTTCAGTTTAAAAACGCTAAAAATCATTTGATAAATCCAGACACATATTTTGTTGTTCCTAATAACTGCAGCAAGTATACAAACTCGCACATATGACTAATCAATATGAGACGGGTGATTTTAAGCCGTTACTTTAGTTTTTTGACTTTTTTGCGCCTTTCTTTCCTTTATTGTGTTTCCATTTTACTTTAGAGTCTTCGTCATTGTCCGCCGGACTAACAGTCCGATGGCGGAATTGGGGATTTTTGTATAGAAAAAAGTACATAGACATTAAACAAAACTGTATAAACTTGAACTTTGGAACCCGGCCAATATTTATGGATGATTTGCCACAGTTTTTTTTTTATAAAGTTTTGTTTGTAGCGGCTTTTTGATGTTTAATACATCAAACATAAAGAAATATTTTAAGTTGTTTGTGTAAACGAAGACTTTCATCATTGATAAAGCTTTTAAAAAATAAAAATAAAAAAACAGTTAAACTGTTAGCAGTTTTCTTCACTTTCTGGTCACCACAAATAATAGTTAGTTGCTTGCCACTTAAGCACACTCGTTCATACATACATATGCTTGAAAATGTTTAAATGTTTCCTTATTAAAATTATAAAATAAAATATTTTATTAGATTCTTTGGGTATTTTTTTTTTTGCATTGTTTCAGCATAATCGGCAGGAGTCTATATCACCTGAATATCATCGTTATGCCAGTATTGGTAAATTACCTAAGGCATCGTCGTCATCAGCTGCAGCAAATAGCAGTTATAACAACAATAACATTCATACAGGCACATCAACATCGTCATCTTCATCATCAGCAGCAGCAGCGGCGGCCGCAACAAAAGCTGGACTACAACAACAGTATACCGTTACAGCGGATATACACAACCACAATGGCAACAGTCATGGTCATAACAACGGTATATCATCGTCCATCATTTTGGCTAACAATGGCCACAGTAACAACAATCATATTAACACAACAACAACTACTTCTACTAACAATAATGGCCACCATCATCACCACAACCACAATCTTCATCACCATGCTACAAATGGCAGTGGAGGTAGTGGTGGAGTTGGCGGCGGGTCTGCTGCCACATCTAACAACTATAGCGAAATTCATGCTTCATCATTTGCCACACCACCGACACGCCGTCGTTTTTTCAATCATAAAAATTTGCGCAACGCTTTAACTGGAGTCAGTGGTGTTGTTGCCGGTCATCGTCGTACCGCTTCGAATGGTGGTGGTTGTCCCATCGATACAGCCTCGATATTATCAGAAGGTAAGGTTCAAATGTGATGTATTATACGACTGTCTTTCTATTGGAATTCATATACAACCTACTTGTACTTTATTACTTTATACTCTTTTTGGTAAACATCCCATACGTTTATTTGTATTCGTTGGCATGAATGTTTGAATGCAGATGAGAACCCATTCATATGCATTCCTTCTTAACGTACATATGTATGTATGTACATAAGTATACAATATGCAAATTTTAGTTACGTCTCTTATTTTGTGAAAAAGGAAACTGAAACGTAAAATTTTAAATTACAGCTTTGAAGATCTTTAAACAAAACTTATTTTTCAACTTGCAACATTGTAACAAAGGCAAATGTTTTTCTTTAGCAATCAATTTTTTTCTAAAAATAATATCTGCTCAGTTATGAATAAAAATTCCCGGGGAGTTTTTTCCCTTTCCATTTTTAGAATTGAATTTAAAAAGGAAAATGGGAGAAGGGAAAAAAGCTCCCGGAAATTTTTTATTCGTAGTACGGCTGTATGTCTTTCATAAAACTGTTCTGGGCGGGGTTCTCGTGCGCTTTACATGTCAACTCGCATTGGCTATTGGCTTGCCGTTGCATAACTGTACCGATTTACATTTTTTGCGGATAACTGTACTGATTTACAGTTTTGCAGATAACTGTACCGAGTTTTTGCATTAACCATATGCAATCGTATCTGGCGCAGAACAACAAAAAAAAACTCAGAAGATAAAACTAGGCACGATTTCCAGATAATCTCACTTGAAGATAACTCTTTGAAATATGTTGTAGGATTTCTTAAGGTCTTCGTAGTAACGCGATTTTTCAGTTGATACGACGCAATTCGTTTTTGACATTTATCGGATAGGAGTGAAGTTGGCTTTGCAATTCTATCAGTATAAAAAGTAAAGGCCCAACTATAATATGCATAGGCTTGCTTAAGCTACTGTCATACAGTTTATTCCGTAAGGAAAGTGCGATCTGTTTCGCACTTTGATTAAGCAAATTACAGTTTTATAAAATTAAACAAAAAGTTTTGTTAAGTTCAATATGGCTCGAAGCAAATGTATTCGCACAATTGCTTAAGCCAAGTTAAGCATATTATAGTAGGGTCATAATTCAATGCCATTTAAGTTATGTTTAGACGGTGGCGGCGTGGTGCAGCGGTTACAGTTCTTGCCTACAAAACCAACCACATCAGGTTCGATCACTGGCAGAGGACGAGAAATCTTCAACATGGCTTTCGGGTTTTAAAAATAAAGTGGCTTTTATCACCCTCTAAGCAAACCATCCAAGAAACCACCCAAAATCCCATAACCCTGGTAGGAAATCAAAGCAAGGTTCCCCACCACTACATACAAATAGACGGAGGGCGTTGTTCCTAGGCAACGAGAGATGGCAACCTCATTATCCTAGGATCTGCTACAGCAGACCAATATACTTATACTTAGCTGGAACAACAACCGATTAACGAAACTGATAGTATAACAATACTGAATGGATCGATACTCCAAGAACAAGGAAAGTGAAACCTTACATGGGCAGACACGAAAACAACAGCAACAAATCGTGTAAGATGAAGATGCTTTTAGGAAGCCATATGCCCCCAAAAGGGGTAATGGAAATAAAAAAAGACGGTAAAACAAGTCGTACGTATTTTGTCGAAAATGCATCTCTGATCTTATTATTGTTTGAAAATTTAAAAAAATAAATCAATAACAAATTTTCATGGTATGGTTGTATTTTCCTCAAAACACGTACGACTTGAGTGATCGTGTAAACTACCCTTTAATTATAAAGGGATGCACGCTTCAAAAAACTTATGCAAGCTATTGCATTTTGTTTATCAAAGCTTACGAAAATTTTCGGTAGACGAAACTGTTAAACATGACGCACTATTGAAATCAAATCAAAATTGTCACATTTAGACGTGTAAACAGCATAAAGTGATGCACGAGTCACAACTTTTTCCGAACAAATTAAATGTTTAGTGTCGTTATCATACCGCGGCATCGTCATCAGCCCATTTTTCTTATTACACGACTACCGCGCGCTCGAGGTAGTTTTAGAACCAGCTATACGCTTTTAGCTTGTGTGATATGTGGTTTCAAGAAGGCGGCGCAATGTTCCACAAAAGCATACGAATTATTGAAGACCAAGTTCGCCTAGCGAGTTATCTCAAACTCGAAGTGGAATAAAGACCCGATTGCATTTTGCATAGAATAGATTTGTGAAAAGAAATATTAAAGCCAGTTTGCATCATTATAGATGTATTCGTGTGCGACATAGTGATTTATGGGGTCCTACATCAGTATTTGATGTGCCACAAAATCAATTTCAAAATCAAATCAAATTCGGCACAGCCGACTATAGCATATTTGAAGAATAAGAAACCTGATGAATGCGGTTTCTAGAGATTAAAGGCCTTATTCATAAAAAATAAGAGGTTAAATAATTATATATTTAACATAAATATTTAAAATTATTACAAACATTTTTTAATATAAACAAATCTTTTCCTAAACACCTGCTGTAGCAAAGGATCAATAAATTTGTAATAATAAATTTTCATTATAAATTTAGTGTAGTAAAACTGTTTGTAAAGCAGTATGAAAATCAGTTTCTTTATTAAAGAAAGAAAAGCTGTGTAGTAGCAAAGAAAAAGTTCGACAATGATCTAACATTTACAAATAAAATCTATTTCAATTAAGACTTATCTAGAAACCTACTTAAGAGCTGTTATGCCTTTCATTTCCAAGACAATTTATTCGAATAAAATCATTGTACTTCTTACTGACTTAACTAATTTAGTTAAAGAACATTATCACAAATTAACCATTTAAAATACCCATTAACTCAGATTTCTTTTACAATTCACTTAAAAACTGCACTCTTATTCATACATCATTCACACATGCACTTATTCACTACTATATTTTCCATCTACCCCATTCGCTATTACAGGAAAAGAAACGAATGTTTTAAATACCTCAACCTGTTCGGATTCAGCGGTAACACGACGCAGACGCAAGAATGTCAGTAACAAACTAACGTCATCATCATCGGAGTCGACAACTGGCAGCGAAAATCGTTTAAATCGTCTAAGTCTGGCTGGCACTTCTGTCTATGCTGGTCATTTGTCATCGTTAGTTTTGGGCAAAATAAAATCGCTATGGAGTGTTAATTCGAACTCAGCGGATGGAGGTTTAAATCAATTTACAGGCAGGACATATTTTTCTTACATACGAGTTCTACATGTTTTGTTTGAATTACATAGTTATGATTTTGCATGATTTGCTTTCTTTTTTGTTATGTATAATAATATTAAATTAAGGAAAAAAAAACTCAAAAGTCCTTGCTTGTCGTCAACAGCATGATTTTGGTTGATCTGTTTCAATTTAATTGTTTTTCTTGATTATCTTCTTTTTTCAAAATTTAATATTCATACATGTGCACGTATTTTTATTTATTTTTTGCAGGAAGCGATCATTTGGGCAACGATCACTGCATTTCGGCATCAGAAAAACAAAAGGATCAATTGAGAGCTAGGTTGGGTTTGCTATTGGATCATGATCAAAACGGCAACACTAACACTACCACTAGCAGCAGTTCTTCACAAAACATCAGTCCAGAACAGACATTAGCCACTGGCAGCTCTGGGTTGTCTGTTGATCATTTTGGCGGCAGTCAACTTTCAGTAGCAACTAAAGATGACACCTATAGTTTATGTGGTAAATTAAAAGCTTGTTCTCTCACCGACAGCAATGGCTATGAAGTATTTCCAGTAAAAGCTCGCAAATCTGTTGCCAGAAGATCAGCTCGTTCAGCTCAGTTGGGAGTGAACAATAAACGCAATGCTATTTATAAATCCTCATCCTCATCTGTACAACCTGCCATTCAATTAGCCTTAAAACCGTTGTTCTTTGAAGTTCCCTTGCAAGAACCAGATCCACCGTTCATTGGTCGCCAATGGTTGATCAGAGAACTCTCGAATACCCTTACCGCCACAGAGACGCCAGGAGTATTGATTAATGGCAATCCAGGTACAGGAAAAACAGCATTCGTTTTACAGCTAGTAGAGTATTCCTGCTTTGGCAGACGTAAAAATACTGCGGACAGTGATCCAGATGGAATCTACTATCAAATAAGTACGGCCAGTGATCGTATGAGGGCATTGGCTTCATATGTAGTGGGCTATCACTTTTGTCAAGCCGACGCTAATCTAACATGTTTAGTACCCGATTTTGTGCACTCTCTTGCCGCCCAACTATGCCAAGCTCCCCAGTTAGCTGCCTATAGAGACTATCTACTAAATGAGCCTCATTTACAGGATATTTTGAGTGTTAAAGAATGTATAGCCGATGCTGAGCGCGTTATGCGTATGGCTATTCTAGAGCCTCTTACAATTCTCAAGAGATCCGGTAAAATTCCCACCAAAACTTGTGTGATTTTAGTAGATGCTTTATGTGAGGCAGAGTATCATCGTCCCGACCATGGCCACACTATTGCTACGTTTCTTGCCAAAATGACTCAATACTTTCCCTCCTGGTTGAAAGTGGTTGCCACTGTCCGAACCCAAATGTTGGAATTTGTCAAGGGTTTGTCGTACACCAAAATGACCCTGGATAGTTGGGCTTCAAATGATCTTCTGCAAAAGGATATGTTAGACTACATCACATTTCGTGTTAACAACAGCCTGGACATACAAAAGAATGTGGCTGTGGTAAAAGATCACAACACCGGCCAATTGAAATTCATTGGTCATTTGCAGACCTTAACCAAGGGCTCCATGTTGTATGCCAAACTAATACTGGATCTGATAGAAAGAGGTCAATTAGTTATTAAGTCCACTAGTTACAAGGTGTTGCCCGTTTCTTTAGCTCAGATATTTTTGCTTCATTTTAATTTACGTTTCCCCACCTCATGCAGTTTCGAAAAGGCTGCTCCCATATTAAATGTATGCTTGGCTGCCTTATACCCTCTCACACTGAATGAAATTTATTACACTATATGTTCAATGAAAACCGATGAGGTCATGCCCTGGGATGAATTTCTACAAAGATTTAAACTACTGGACGGCTTTCTTATAAAGCGCATAGATAATACCTACATGTTTTTCCATTCTTCCTTTCGGGAATGGTTAATACGCAGAGATGAGGGAGAATCTTCAAAATTCTTGTGTGATTTCCGTTTAGGTCATGCC
Source organism: Pollenia angustigena (assembly GCA_930367215.1). Lineage (NCBI taxonomy): Eukaryota > Metazoa > Arthropoda > Insecta > Diptera > Polleniidae > Pollenia > Pollenia angustigena. Next base: position 50,093,472 of record OV884058.1, read on the forward strand.
GCCATTGCATTCCGCTTATCACGTCTACAGGCACCTTTAGATGCTGAACAAACACTAGAGTTGGGTCATCATATGCTAAAAGCTCACATCTATCGCAACAATCAAGGACCGCAATCTCCCAGAGATATGCAATCATTTTGGATCTCAACTGTAGCAGACAATATATCTGCCGCCTTGGGGTCATTGCGAAATGTTTACAGCCCAAACTTAAAAGTATCTCGCTTAATTTTACTAGCCGGAGCATCACCTCATTACCGCACCGAATTTATGGGTGATGCCACTATATTGTGCATAGCAGCTCATGAGGGCATAGTACCCATGGTGAGTTTACTACTTGAATTTGGTGCAGATGTTGGCTTAACTAACAGCCAGGGCTGCACTCCCCTAATTTTGGCAGCCATGAAGGGCCATTGTGATGTTGTGCGCTTGCTGGTAGCGGCTGGTAGCAGTTTGGGCCAATGTGATACTACGCAAAGATGTGCTCTAGTGCAGGCTGCTCGCATGGGTAGATTGAATGTTGTTAAATATTTATTGGCCTGTGATTGGACTCCACGGCCTAATTCAACAGATGTTACCCTACAAGCTGCACTACACCAAGCTTTAATATCTGCTGCCTCCCAAGATCATATTACCATATTGGAAGATCTTTTAGATATGGAAGACATTGATATAAATGTAGTAGAACCTACATCTGGGGACTTAGCTCTAACTTCAGCGGCTCGAAATGGTTGTCTAAACACAGTGGAAATATTGTTGACTCGGGGAGCGAATATAGATTTACACAATAGAAATGGTTTTACGGCTTTGGGTTTCAGCGTGAAAGAAGGTCATTGGGCTGTGGCCGAAAAACTGTTGCAGAGTGGTGCCGATTTAGATGAACCTGTTACCTCAGCTAGAAAAACTTGTCTGATGATTGCCGCCGAAGAGGGTCATTTAGAAATAATGGAACTACTTATAGAGAGAGGAGCAAGTTTGGAGACACAAGATCATGAAGGTTTCACCGCCCTTTCCTGGGCTTGCTTACGAGGTCGTCAAACAGCAGCCAAAATTTTAATCGACAAAGGTTGTAATAAAAATCATGCCGATAATAATGGTCGCACAGCACTGGACTTAGCTGCTTATCAGGGCTCTGCTAGTTTGGTGCAGTATTTGTTGGAACAAGGCGCCAATATTGAGCATGTCGATGTCAATGGCATGCGTCCGTTGGATCGAGCTATAGCTTGCCGCAACACACAGGTTGTACAGGTATTTCTGAGAAAAGGTGCAAAGTTAGGACCCACCACTTGGAGCATGGCAATGGGTAAACCCGAAATCTTAGTGATTTTGCTTAACAAGCTATTGGAAGATGGCAACGTACTCTATCGTAGGAATCGTTTTCAAGAAGCTGCCCATCGTTATCAGTATGCCATTAGGAAAATATCAAATCTGGAGACACTGCTTGAGAGAAGTGCTATATTTGCCCAGTTGCGTACAAATCTACTATTAAATTTGTCCAGATGCAAGAGAAAACTAAATGTAAGTATTATTTATTAGTATAAAAAGTTAATATGGCCCAAAACTAAACACTTTTTCTGCTCTTTCTAACACTGGGTGCGAAATATGGCATTCGATCACCCTTATCGTGTTTGGCGAATTTAAAATGCGCCTACGATTGTTTGGTAATAGATTAAAGAGAATGTGAACTTATTTTCTTTAATCTATTACCCAAACAGTCGCAGACGTATTTTAATTTCGCCAACCACGATAAGGGCGGATATCCATCGAAATTTCCATTTAAATTGTATTGGTATTTCGATCAATATCAAATGACATTATATTCTCCTTATATATATAATTTCCTTTAACTCCGGGTGGAGCGTAGGGCCATTCTCCCTTAATGGAATCGAAAAAAAATGGAACTCAGAAGGCAAATTACGGCATTCGATAACAAATTCTTTTATTTCCAACTTCTTTCAATTTGGAAATTTTCTTTTAGGATTCGAAATATTTATGTATAAGTTTGAACATAAAACTGTTCATAGAAGTTCTCTAATGAATTTTTATTCTTTTAACAGGAACTTGAAGAATCAATAGATTTAGCAACTCAGGCAGTAGCTCAAAAACCAAATAGCTATGAAGGCTATTATGCCAGAGCAAAGGCACGCATGGAACATGGTGATCTCAACGAAGCTCTGGTGGATGCAAATGAAGCTATGCAAAAGGCAGCTCAAACAGGAGTCTTAGGTGATGTTGTCGAAGTTCTAAAACGAATACAAGCTGAACTACTGACACGCATAACAAATGAGGGACGCAATCAAACCTCATCATCTTCGTCTGGTTACGAAGTGAGCAGTGGTGGTGGTATAGGTGCTGCAGCTAATTGTACCAATGGTGCCTTAGAATCTCAACATGAGATAACTGATTTGTAGAGTTCTATAGATTTAGGTTGTTTCTAATTAGCAAACAGAAATCAATAAAATGTCTTAAAAAATTAAAGAATTTTTAAATTTTAATATTATAATTATATAAATTTGCGCAATTTGTATTTATTAAATAATTAATTTTTAATGGTTTAATTTATAATAAATTATTTTACTCTATAATATTGAATTGTTTCTTATAATGTTTAAACTAGTTTAAATAATTATTTTATTATCTTTAGAATAACATGATTTTTTTCAATATTATATTTACATATTATAAATTTCGAATAAGACATTCAATACACTAATTATATTAAATTTGCTTTGTATGTATATTTAAAAAAAAAAAAAAACAAAGTGCAAAAATTGCATGTAAAAAAATTATTTTTTAAGAAAATAAAGATAAACTTTTATTATTTTTGTTGGGGTCTTTTTTGTAATTTAAATACACATAAATGTGTAATTGTTTAATTGGTTGTAAAACTAAATACTTAAAACAGCATTTATTTTATGCAGAAATGTTAAAATGTATGAATTATTTTAGTTTTTAAAAAATTGTTAAACGGAGATTTCTATTAGTTTCTTTTGTCGTGATCCAGGTTTTCTACAGTCGTCATTTGACCATTTACAAGTGGTACCATTACTTGAAGGTAGGGTTCAAAGTCAGGAGCTGAAAAGATTAGTATAATTTAGTATTAATAATTTTTTAAAATTGATTAAGCTTGAGGTCTTTTTATAAAAAATAATATTATCTTTAATTATTTCTCAATATTTCACTAACCTTTGGTTAGCATCTTCAGGAAATTAACAAAATTTGTATATAAAAATAACAAAAAACAATAACAAAAATTAATTAAATTAATTTTTTCATAATTTTGTTATTGTTTTTTGTTATTTTTATATAAAAATTTTGTTAATTTCCTGAAGATGCTAACCAAAGGTTAGCGAAATATTGAGAAATAATTCAAGATAATATTATTTTTTATAAAAAGACCTCAAGCTTAATCAATTTTAAAAAATTATAATAAACAAGTTAGAGTGCTATATTCGGCTGTGCCGAATCTTTGATACCCTCCACCGACAGTTCGAATGTTTAAGGAGTAATATCTGTATGATGTTATTATTATCTTAAACTGTGACGATTTGTTATTAATTATGGTTTTAGGCGACTAAACTGTTTTCCGGTAGTGGGGCCTAGGGTAAATTATGGACCGATCATCACGAAATTTCACAGCGTCACTTCTAGTCCTTTAAAACTGTGACGTACCAATTTCTGTTATGTAAGCATTATTAATTATGGTTTTAGGTGTACTAAACTGTTTTCCAGGAGTAGGGTTTCTATGGGGCCTAGGGTAAATTATGTACCGATCTTCACGAAATTTCACAGTATCATTTATAGTCCTATAAAACTGTGACGAGCCAAAATTTGTTATGATTTCATTATTTTTTACGGTTTTAGGCGTACTAAACTGTTTTCCGGTAGTAGGGTTTCTATGGGGCCTAGGGTAAATTATGGACCGATCGTCACGAAATTTCACAGTGTTATGTATAGTCCTAAAAAACTGTGACGTACCAAATTTTGTTACGCTAACGTTATTTTTTACTGTTTTAGGCGTACTAAACTGTTTTCCGGGAGTAGTGTTTATATGGGGCTTAGGGTAAATTATTGACGGATCTTCACGAAATTTTACAGCGCGATTTCCAATCAAATAAAACAAATTTTTGCAAAATCTTATCTCATTCCGTGCCTTGTTCCAGCATTTATGTTATTTTTTGTAACAAAATTATCATTTTTTTTAGGTGGTGGTTCCACATTTTGATTCATAGCTCTGGTCCTACTGAACCGATTTTGCTGGGTTTCAATCCCAAACTGCTAAGGATAACTACAAGCAATTTGGCACCAAGTTTGTTCATTTCTTTTGAGTTGTTCGAAAGTGAGCGTGTTTTCAACAGACGGACATACAGATGGACATTGCTAAATCGACTTAGAATTACTCAAGGACCCAGAATAAATATACTTTATGGGGTCTGAGATCAATAATAAAAAAGTTTCACACGGAATGACAAACTTTATATACCCTCTTCACAACTAATTGTGGTGGAGGGTATAAAAAGGTCAAGTAATACTAAATAACATAATTTAGTATTAATAAAATAAGGGTGATATACGGGCATGTTCTAAAACTCAAAAGGAAGTGGATTTAAAATCAAACAAATTTTAAAAACGATTATGGGGTAATTTTTTTTTTTTTGTTTTCGATTCGTTCCGTTCCGTTTATTTAAAACTAATATTATGAAAATCGTAATACACAGTACAAATTGTTCGAAAATATTTCTCTTAAATCGAAATACGCGATAACCCTGTGATTTAGCCCTTTATATTCAATTTATAGGAGGAACTACTTACATACATGTTCTGTTCCCTAGCAAAAATAATGTGAGAAAATTTAAGGGAAACGTGAACAAATTACAAGGGAAAAAACTTGTCACGATAAGGGGAATTTTTCCCTTGAACATTTGTTCACGTTATTCTCCTACCTTTTTTTAATGGGAGTTTTTGATGATCGAAAATATGTGAAAAAGGGAAAAATTATTCACGATAGGGGTGATTGTGATTGTCTTATAATGAAATTACAACCAACGTTGCCACGACTCAAAAAAATATGTAACCAAAATCAAAACAAAAGGTAACCAAAAGCGAAAAAAGTAACAAAAATTATTTTGTATTAATTGCATCTCTAAATTGTGCTTGTTTCAATCTTGTAAGCGCCTACACCGCTGGGCCGATTTTCATACAATTTTTACAGTATGTTACCGATGGTCTGGAAAAAACAATAGGCTATATAATTGTTCGTGGGCTTGGCACCTCATGTACAAAGCTTACACTTATTTTCGTCTATTTAAGAAACTATTTGAGCTAGAGCCTTCAACCTTTTTTATAAGGAGCTCTTACAATTAGAACTTCTTAAGTCTTCCAGTGTTAAAGTGCAAAATTAAGCTAAATTATGCGGTAAATTTATTATACAAGTCATATCGTCATAATGTCCTAAATAATATTTTACAATTGTTCATAATAAACGTTGTTGTGTTTCAAACAAAATAAAAATGTTCATGCTGTGTTCATTAATTCGTCATAACTGTACAGTAGAAATCTAAATTATAAATTTCTTGTAATAATAATAATTTTAAGACACATGACTTTACAACTTTATGACTACCTTGTGAATCCCCCATATATATTGCTGCCCACACGCAATAACATCTTAACTCGATTTCGGCAAGTGCTCAGCAGAGAATTTTTAAACTTAAAAATCTTTCCCAAAAATCAGGGAATTTTGATTAAGTTTATAATTGCAGGCTCTTTGTTAGCAATTTTATAGAATTTTATAAGTCAAATTTTTTCCAAACTCGACTTTAGCTGTTATTGCTTGTGGACACAGATATATACTGTGAGCGTCAAAATAAAGTGTACAGCTTGTTTTCCAATATAAAAAGAGTTATGTTAGTTATAAAAAGTTTAATTTCTACTTTGCCAAATTTTATCAGACTTCAAGCTTGATGTCATCTGTGAAAAATACGTTGCTCCAAAAAGTGACAAAAGCAAGTTGGACAAAAAAAAACGTGATAAAAGGTAGAAATAAGAAATTCAACGGAAAAAATATAGTATCTAAAGTGAAGCGTGATAGGGTTAGCTTTTGTAAAACCTCCTAAAACAGATGGATCAGCCCAATAGTCGCTCGATATCAACTCAAGTAAACATCTGAAAACATTTGGACAGACAAATTAAAAGAAACATTAGCAGCAAGCACTCTCTGAATAAAATTCTGCAGGAAGAGTAGCCAAAATGTCTACTGAGCTAACTTTAAAATGGGTGGAATTGATGCCAAAGAGACTAGAAGCCGTCCTAAAAGCAAAAAGAAATCAATCAAAGTATTAGCCACTTCACTTTTCTTAGTATTTTAAAACTGTACACTTTTTTTGACGCGTTTAAAACGGAGTATATTAGTTTTTTTATTGTACTGTTTTTGTTGTTTTTGAAGTATTTCAAATTTTTAATTGTAATAACATTGTCCAAAGTTTTGTAAGTGATAATAAACTTCTAAAAATTTGAATTCTTTTTTGCTAAAATAAAACTTTTTATATTGGAAAACCAGTTGTACACTTTATTTTGACGCTGACAGTAGATGCTTTCAGCCAAGTGGAAATAGTAAGAATCATATTTATCGGGCTGAAATCTTATGGTATTGGTGCATCCAACAACAATACCAAAAATTCTAAAAATTAGTTTTTTGTTTTAAATATATTTGTACGAAAGAAAGAATTCTTTCGCACATCGGAAATAGGCAGTAAGATTTTAGAAAAATAATTTTTAAGTAGATTAAAACAGTATTGGTGTTGGATGCACCAATACCATAAACTTTTCTAAAGTTTAAAAAAGCGGAAAGGGTAAGCTTGTCCTAAAACAAAAAATTGGTTATTTCTGTGTTAAAAAAAGTAGCTAAGACGGCAACGCTGATTACAACTCGGATTTCTAAAAATTTCCTAACCCTTTGCAATCCTAACATCGAGAATTGTCCAAGAATGCCAGATGTCTCTGAAGGAGATAGCGAGACATTCAGTGGTATCCCTTAAGTGAGTCCCCGGACACATTGGCATAAATGGAAACTGTATATCGGACTCGTTGGCGCATTCAGGTACCGCTTTGAATCGGCATTGGGAGATCTAACTGTCTGTTTAACGATGACGTTCGAAATCCATGAACAGGCTGTAAGACTTTAGGCCCAACCATAATATGCATAGCCGTGCTTAACCTACTGTCAAAAATTACCAAAAAGTCTCTCAAATGTATTTAAAAAAACAATAACCCAACCAATTGTAGGGGGATGTAAGAAAAGATAAACTCACTGTTTATTGTTGGTGTTTTGTTTAAGCTTTGATATTGTTACAGGTAAGACTTAGAGTGTTTATAACTCTTATTCGCTTAAGGTTTTATTTGTTTAATATTTTTGGCTTTTCTAAAATCTTTGGAAAAGGTTTCCTGATGAGCTGGTGTAAGCAACCGGCGAAATGCGCATAGAGGCTTGCTTTCCCTCAACAATAAATTTCAGTGTATTATCAAATATGAAAAACTGGGAATTTAGCACGTCATACGAAGATCGTATTAATAATAAACTTTGTATTCCCGAAAATAACTTTGATAATATAATTGCATGTGCCCGTGCATAAAACTGAATTGGCAAATTGGTTTAGTTCGTTGTTTTCTTACGAAGACAATAGAATGAAGCGGTTTGTTTTTTAATTTTGTTTTTTCTTTTAACCCACTTACAACTACAATTCGAGTCGGAAGGAACCCAACCAATTGTAGGGGGATGTAAGAAAAGATAAACTCACTGTTTATTGTTGGTGTTTTGTTTAAGCTTTGATATTGTTACAGGTAAGACTTAGAGTGTTTATAACTCTTATTCGCTTAAGGTTTTATTTGTTTAATATTTTTGGCTTTTCTAAAATCTTTGGAAAAGGTTTCCTGATGAGCTGGTGTAAGCAACCGGCGAAATGCGCATAGAGGCTTGCTTTCCCTCAACAATAAATTTCAGTGTATTTATCAAATATGAAAAACTGGGAATTTAGCACGTCATACGAAGATCGTATTAATAATAAACTTTGTATTCCCGAAAATAACTTTGATAATATAATTGCATGTGCCCGTGCATAAAACTGAATTGGCAAATTGGTTTAGTTCGTTGTTTTCTTACGAAGACAATAGAATGAAGCGGTTTGTTTTTTAATTTTGTTTTTTCTTTTAACCCACTTACAACTACAATTCGAGTCGGAAGGAACCCAACCAATTGTAGGGGGATGTAAGAAAAGATAAACTCACTGTTTATTGTTGGTGTTTTGTTTAAGCTTTGATATTGTTACAGGTAAGACTTAGAGTGTTTATAACTCTTATTCGCTTAAGGTTTTATTTGTTTAATATTTTTGGCTTTTCTAAAATCTTTGGAAAAGGTTTCCTGATGAGCTGGTGTAAGCAACCGGCGAAATGCGCATAGAGGCTTGCTTTCCCTCAACAATAAATTTCAGTGTATTTATCAAATATGAAAAACTGGGAATTTAACACGTCATACGAAGATCGTATTAATAATAAACTTTGTATTCCCGAAAATAACTTTGATAATATAATTGCATGTGCCCGTGCATAAAACTGAATTGGCAAATTGGTTTAGTTCGTTGTTTTCTTACGAAGACAATAGAATGAAGCGGTTTGTTTTTTAATTTTGTTTTTTCTTTTAACCCACTTACAACTACAATTCGAGTCGGAAGGAACCCAACCAATTGTAGGGGGATGTAAGAAAAGATAAACTCACTGTTTATTGTTGGTGTTTTTTTAAGCTTTGATATTGTTACAGGTAAGACTTAGAGTGTTTATAACTCTTATTCGCTTAAGGTTTTATTTGTTTAATATTTTTGGCTTTTCTAAAATCTTTGGAAAAGGTTTCCTGATGAGCTGGTGTAAGCAACCGGCGAAATGCGCATAGAGGCTTGCTTTCCCAAAACAATAAATTTCAGTGTATTTATCAAATATGAAAAACTGGGAATTTAGCACGCCATACGAAGATCGTATTAATAATAACAAAAACATTTGATTACGTACGGAATGTGCGATCAGTTTCGCATTTTGCTTAAGCAAATGAAAGTATCATAAAATTTAACAAAAAGTTTCCGTAAGTTGAATATGGTTTGCTTCATATGATTTATATGTATTCGCACATTTGCCTTATCCAACTTAAGCACGTTATGGTTAGGCCTTTAAACTGTTTGGTTGAAGAACCCCCTTGGGGACAAAACTCGTCTCTCTAATATTTATTTAAACAGAATCCACTCCTTTATTGAATCAACCGTGTGGCTGGGTGAGAATATTAGCAGCCAGGTAACATAGGATCCTGTATTTAATTAAGGCTGCCAGTGAACCCTAACATAACCTTGTATTCCTAAGAACATATAGAAATTTCCATTACTCCCAGGAATTAGAAAAAACTAAGTGGTTTGTATTGTTTAAGATCTGTTCAGATACTAGCATTTGTTTTGTTTGTTTTAAAATTCGTTGAAATAGAGAAAAATTCCTACATATTTCCGAAAAACTTTTTCCAAATAAGAATCCTAAGTACAACATATAGTGATACTATTTTTAGTGTGATTTGACAGTGCCAACATTTTCTACTTACTTTGTTCCAATAACGTTTCCAAATCATCAACATATTCTAATGTAGGTATATCGGCATTCGTTGATTCTTTTAATATAACATTAATTTCTTTGGAAGCTTTAAGTAGAAATAAAGGAACATGCATATTTGACAACTCTTTATTTAAAGAGCCAATGCCACGGGCTGCAGTGAAATCAAAATCTACCAAATTTAAAATTTTATTAATAAAACATATTTTTACTATTCACATATGTATATCGTCGGCTTAATATGCAAACCTACTTACTCCCTTCTAGCACATTTTACAGGAGAGACAAACAACTTTTTATATTTCATATTTGCAGCTTGAGGGGAAAACGGAAAATAAAGTTGGTTTTACACACTTCAAGACTCAAATTGAAGAAAAACTACATACTCGTCGACGAAGCGTATCTTTCTCTACCACACGGTATCAAAATCTCAATTTACTTAAAAAGTGGTTTTAGCAGGTTTGCATATTAAGCCGACGAAATGTATTCAGACAAACCATGAACATTAGAACAATCCAATATCACTGGAGCCGAGCCATAGGTATTTATAGCCTTGGATATACCTGAACGCACCCATTCAGTGGCTGGAAAATACAGTGAGCTATGTTTGGGTCGTATCAGCAAATAGGAAATGCCATGAGCAGTCTAATCGCAGATGGAACTAATAAATAATAATTTCAAAAAGTAAATTTCAAATACAAAATACCTTTAATTTCTCAACAGCCAATACTGGACGTGCTACTCTGTAAACCAGAAATCCTATATCGGTGCCCACACCCAAAAGTAAACCCATTTCCACACCTATAGCTAAACTGACTGCAAAAGTTATTGCGCCAGGCAACAATTCACGACGACTGCATCGCCACAAGGGTTTTATAACCTAAAAAAAAAGTTCCAGTAATTTAACAAAAATTTTTTTTTTAAATAAAACGTAATTTAAAATTCCTACCTCAAACTCAATCATAAATATTACAGCAGATATAATAACAGCACTTAATGAGGCTTTGGGTATATATTGAAAATATGGTGCTAATAGACCTAAAGCCAACAACACTAAAGCACTAGTATAGAAGCCACCAATAGGAGTCCTTACTCCACTAGCATGATTTACAGCACTACGAGAAAATGATCCAGTTACGGGTATTGATGAAAAAAACGAACCGAATATATTACTTAATGAAAGGCCTAAGAGTTCGCGGGTAGGGGAAAGACCAACTCCACCAAAAGCTTTCGAAATGGCCACATTACCGAGTACGGCAATAATAGGCAACACAATCATTGACGGGCCTAATTCTTCCAACATGTCTTTGTAGTTTTGCTTAATCTCTGTACCGTTAGCACTTAAAATTGTCGTTTCAAATTTGGGTATTTGAAAACCCGGTAAACCAGATTTAACAGTGCCCGTTAAAATAAATGGACATGAGTCCCTACTTTCACAAGTATAATAAGCAATTGTGCTGGAAATTAAAACAATTAAAGCATTCCGTCCTGTGGCAACAATCCAGATAAAGCTTTTAAGGAAAGCTTGACCATTAGATAGCTTTAAGTCTTTTAGTTTCTGTAATGAACAAATAAATAAAATTTACATAATTTTAAAATTATAAATTCGAAATATATATAATAGTAAATACCCTTAAAAATAGTAAAGTTGTAATGGCAGTTACACCTAAAACAAAATCACCGACTCGTATTTTATCTAAATTCAGAAAAACGGATTTCATGGTGTAGATAAAGCCGGAACCAGATCCTCCTTGCAGACCCAACAGACCCTAAAGAAGGCAAGACCAAATTAGAGTTCTTGATTTATGATATTTTAAATGGCTTTTTTACCTTTAATTGTGACGTTCCAATAATAACGGCTGTGGCTGATGTAAAACCGACAGTAACTGGCAGGGAAATCAAATCCACTAACGCGCCTAAAAGTACACATTATTAAATTTATGAAAGTTATAAAGTTAATATCGACTGTTCCGAATCTTGAATACCCTCCTCTTAGAACATTTAGTAGTTGTTTACACAATGCAAGCTTTTTTATTTTTTGTTTATGTATGAATTCTTTCGTTTATGAATAAGCAAAACGAACGGTTGGAGTATTTGAAAGTGTGTACTCGTTGTACTCTCTCGCCTAAAAGATACGAATCTTATCGAGAAGATTTGTGTTGTGTAAACCCAGATATATTTAAATTTAAATTAAATAATTATGATTGTTTGTGCATTGGACATATGTATATGTACGTCTTAAAGCGAAGAATAAAAGCTTTGACAGAAGAAGTTATTTGAAAGAAGTTTGGACTTAGCTTAAGACATAAAAAAATTTAAAGGTACGTAAGTACATAATTAACGTATGATAAAAATCTATACACGTATAACTCAAATTTAAGAGAAAATCTATTCTGGGGCCTAATTCTGGCAGTCGTGATCGAGTACTTTCTCGATTCAAAAGCAATTTTATTTCAGTCGATACTGAACGAATCGAAATTATTTTTTCAGTATTGTGAAACTCAAATTAATGTTTTACACCACTGAAAAAATAGTTCCGATTCGCTCAGCATTGACTGAAATAATTAAATATTAAATTGCTTTCGAATCGAGAAAGTACGCGAACACGACTGCCAGAATCATACCCCTGCAATACCAGAAAAAATATTTAAGTAATAGTACTTAATTCTGCATTTATACAAGCAAGTTATTACTTGAAAGAAGAATATACATCGAAAATGTCGAAGAAATAATCAAAAGTCATGCAAGTCTCATGAGTGTTTACACAGTCAAGTAAAAGTTCTTAATTACTCAGAGTTACCGTGAACGAAACAGTTGTCATTAATAGTTCTGGAGGCTTATTCTGAATTGCGATGCGAAAATCAATGCGATGCGCAAATGAAATGCGATGCGAAAGAAAATTGGTATTCTGTTAGACTTTCGCAATTTATTTCAAATTGTGGCAACGCTGCTCAAATATACGTCAGTGTCAATAAAAGTCAAATTAAAAATAAATTAATTTGTTTGTGTTTGGCTGTGAAAATTGTTTAAAAATTTATTTTAGACATTCTGTAATAAAAAAAAAATAATAAAAATGGTTTTTGTGGCACTGTGGTTCGACTAAGAAGAAAATGAAAATGTTTTGTGTGTACTTTAAAATCGGCCCAAACCTATTAAAATTAAAGTTGAAGTCAAATATTTTTGAACTGGTTTATATATTTCATACTTTTTTCATCCTGCAGCTTCTCTAATAGGTGGTCCATTGATATTTAGTTCTTCAGTTAACGTTTGCCATAAAGTATTTGCCGACTGACGTGCATTTAGTGTTTTCAAATAGCCTCTTGCCAATTGGCTGTGCTTATTCACAAGTTCCATCATTATATCAAATTGACGCGGTTTGGTGGTCTTATTGCTTGCTTCCCTGAATTCAATAATAAATATATGAATGAATAAATAAATAAAATATTATCTCTAACTAACATGTTTGTACTTTGCGAATGCTATTTTGTTGTCGAATAAATTTTGCGAATTTGACATTTGTTTTCGCAATGTAGAATACCGACTTGTCACCTTTTCGCATTTGAAATGCGATTAAAAAAAAAACTTTGCGATTATCGCAATACAGAATAGCAACTGTTCGCATTTATGAATTTTCGCATCGCATTGATTTTCGCATCGCAATTCAGAATAAGCCTCCTGTTTCTTTACTCTACTTTGGGATCCCTCGGGACTGTTTGATAAAAGTAGTTTGTTTCTACAAACAAAGTCGAATTCATTTAAACGGTGGTGGCGATACTATAACAAGTATAACACCAAAAACACAACACTGTATTTTATTTGTTGCTTTCATTGGTCAAAATATCAAAAACACAAGCCACTTTTGACATTCCTCTATCATATTATAAAAAAAAGTAGATCACATTTGCTTTCAACGTCCCTAAAAAATGAATTCGCCTTGCTACAAACAATCACCCATATCGTAAATAATTTTTCCCTACTAATTTTAACCCATTTCACATATGTGCGATCATGAACAACTCCTATGAAAAAAGGTAATTCAAAGCAGAATAATAACGTGAAAAAATTTTCACGGGAAAAAATTCCCCTTATCGTGAAAAGTTTTTTCCCTCGTAATTAGTTCACATTTCCCTTCGATTTTCTCACTTTATTTTTGCTAGGGAACAGAACATGTATGTAAGTACTTCCTCCTTTAAATCAAGTATTAAGTGTTAATAATAAAGTTAATAATGCACAAACCGATATATTGCTCAACAAAATGCAAAACAATGGGTCGATTGCCTGCGGATTTGTGAAGTTTTCGATAGACTTGGTGGCAGAATTTTGGAAAATATTTTACTACACATAATTTAAAAAGTGTAAAAAACTAACGTTGTAATCAAACTATCCCTTCAATACTAAGGCCCTGAATTTGTAAAACGCAACGCAATCCCAAAAATAACATTGAAAGCAAAAACAATGTCAAAAATTTTTCAAAATTTTGTTGTTGCTTTCTATAGAAATACATATTGCGTTTAAAAATTATCAACGCCACAAGATATGCAGCGTTTAAAATTTAAAAATTCAATATTCATTTCAATAGAAAACAACAACAAAATTATGAAATATTTTCGATTTTGTTTTTGCTTTCAATATAATTTTTGGCGTTGCTTTTGCGTTTTACAAATTTAGGGCCTAAAAGTTTTGCTTTATTATTTTAACTTTTCTTTAAAATTTATACTTGCATATTTTTGAACAAAAATTTCATTGATTTTTAATTTTTTTTAATCTTTCTTCTTTTTTTACATTCACTGGAACTGATAGCATGAAAAAATTTTCACATGAGATTCACGATTGCTTTTTTCCCTTCGAGGGGAATGAAAATTTCATGGAAACAAAAATTCCACTTGTTATTAACGATAGGAGTGAATATACATACATACAATTTTTCAAAAGTGGCGCAAACTTTTTGTTGTTTTGTAAAGACTGTCAAAACACTGACTTTATTTTGTGCTTAAAATTGTGTTTTTTCTGTTTCCGTACTTTTGTGTAATTTTGTCTCTTTTGAAGAGTAATTTATGCTTGCTCTCATTTTCACAACATTTACCCAAAAAGTAAAGAAACAGAGCTAATATTTACACGGGTCTGCAAAAAACAATAAATTTTAAAGCCTTTTAAATTTAAAGTTTAAATATTGAATTTTTCGAACTTGATTATGCATGTAAACTTTACTTGTATAGCAGTCATAACCACTCCATAGACTCGCGAGCAGTCAATAATTATATTTTTCACACAGACACGGTCGGCAATTCACATGTATACAACAACTTTGTTCGGGCAACTCCATAGTCTCGCGAGGCAGTCAATAATCGTATTTTTTACACAGACACGGTCGGCAATTCATATGTATACAACAACTTTGTTTTTTGCTTGGTTATCACTGTTGTATAGTATACAATGTATACATACATAAGTATATGAGTTGGGCGAAATCATGAACAAATTTTATAAAAGTTTAATGTTTATCAGGCCTCTTCTGAAAATCACGACGTGCTTTCGGCGACTTAAAATCACACCGAAAACACACAAAAACGGAACACCACCACAAAGAATACAGAGATGAAAAAAGTTACGTAAGAAAAATGGCCAAATCATTTGTGAAGGCAGCTTTCGAAGAAAGAGAAAGAAAGCGTTTTTTGGTAGTGAAGTGGCAATGTGTAAAAACAGGCCGTGCAAAAAGGGCAGCTTTTAAAGAAAGACAGCAAGAAACACAATAATTTATGTCTCGAGACGCCTCTGTGTGCTCTGTGACATCACAACATCACACGTATGATTTTAAAAGGCACATGTGATTTAAAAACACATGATTTGAATTAAAGTGATTTTCAGCTAAGGCTTGTAAACAAACTTTAATTTGCAAAAATATATGTAAAGGGTGTCCCAACTAGAACGCAATTTTTAAATTTTAAATAAAACACAGATATTTAAAAAAAATCTGGAAACTTTATTATATCGTAAAGTAGACATAATGAGGTTATGTATGGAACAATATATCGTGCAGATGGCCGCCGCGACTTTGCTGGCACACACGCGATCTTTTAATGAAATTTTCAATGACCTTTTTGCATAAATGCTGCGGTATTTCATTAATGCAGCGTCCAATTTCCTCTTTTAAGGCTTGAGTCGTCGTCGGCTTATTCGCGTAAACCATCGACTTCAAAAACCCCAAAAAAAAATCAAAAGGTGTTAAATCGCACGATCTAGGCGGCCAATTCTGGTCTCCAAAACGCGAAATAACACGACCGGAAAATGACTGATGCAGCAATTGAATTGTTTCTCTGGCTGTATGACATGTGGCGTCATCTTGTTGAAACCACATGCCCTTCACATTCATATCTTCAATTCTAGGCAAGAAAAAACTGGTTATCATTTCACGATACCGAACACCATCGACTCTTTGCGCTTGACCTGCCTCATTTTCATAAAAAAAAGGTCCAATGATTCCTCCAGCCCAAAAACCACACCACGAAGTGCCACGTTGAGGATGCATTTGATTCTCGTGAATCACTCGAGGATGTTCCTCATCCCAAATGCGACAATTCTGCCTATTGACGAAGCCATCAAGATGGAAATGGAAATTAATGAAATACCGCAGCATTTTTGCAAAAAGGTCATTGAAAATTTCATTTAAAGATCGCGTGTGTGCCAGCAAAGCCGCGGCGGCCATCTGCACGATATATTGTTCCATACATAACCTCATTCTGTCTACTTTACGATATAACAAAGTTTCACGATTTTTTTTTTTAAATATCTGTTTTATTTAAAATTTAAAAATTGCGTTCTAGTTGGGACACCCTTTATTTAAATTTAAATATGGTACTTACCTAATCTTAGCAGAGCCATTAATAGTTCAACAATTCCCGATATTAAACACAGCATTATGGCATATACAGGACCCGACTCTAAGCCAAAACTTGTATGGCGACTGGTCATTAAAGCCAATAAAGCGGTAGGGCCAATTGTTACTTGACGACAACTACCCAAAAATGCATAAATAATGCCGCCTACAAAAGCGGAATATAAGCCATACTAGAAAGAATAAGTTTAGTTTTTTAAATCAATCATACTTTGGCAAACTACTTACTTGAGGTTCCAAGCCAGCCAACGTGGCATATGCCAAGCCCTGAGGTAGAACTGTAAGACCAACTGTTACACCAGCTATTAAATCCGATATTGCATCTTGTCCTGTGTAATCGTTAAACCATTTCAGACCAGGCAATATGCGATATACTATTTTTTTATGGCTCATAATGGTTTAATTTGAAGTGGCTGTGTTAACGAATTCATATTAATTATATTTAATTCTATATAGTTTTGTAAATATTTGCTTTGTAATTCTATTATTCATTAATATGTAGTAAAATATAAATCTTTTGTTAATATAGTTAACAATAGTATGAATCTATACACATTGTAATACAACATGCATTTTATTATTTTTATATTAAATTAAATCACGAACATACGGCACTTACGCACTTGACGGACAAAAGAAATAAACTAGTCAAAATATGATTATTTTCATATAAGGCTTTTATATTAATGAATGTAAGAAAAATATATGTACGTTGTAAAATTATGGTTAGAAACTTAGGTCTGAGTTAGCCGGGAGTAACAGTAACGTTGCAAATCAGCGGGTTCATGTTGTTGCATGTAAGTGCTGGTTCACACACGTCAAGTTTGACAAGTCTTGAAGTTTTAGGAGAGAGGGGAAAAGAGAATGCCATTTCTAACTATGCTAACTATAGTCGTTCTAATTGCTTAAGTGCCGGTTCACACACGTCAAGTATGACTTGTCAAGTCTTGAACTTTTAGGAGAGAGGGGAAAAGAGAATGCCATTTCACACACGTCAAGTTTGACTTGTGTGAACCGGCACTAAAGCAATTAGAACGATTATAGTTAGCATGAAGTTAAGTTACTGTTACTCCCGGCTAACTGGGTCTTTAAGCTTGGAACAGAATAAAGAAGTGGTAGTAGTAGCTAAAGCTGACGAAGACTCTCTAGCGCAACAAAGTTCAAAATTTCAAATTTAGCGCTTCAACTTTAACTGCAACGACTACTACAACTATGTATGTATTCTGTTGACACCACTTTAAAACTGCCGTTTATAACTTTTGACAGCTTGCAGCGATATTCGTAACGTTTCCCACTTTATAAAGTATCTAATATGAAAAATCTTTTTTTGCCTCAGACAGAACGCTTTAAAAGAAAACTATCTAATTAAGAAAAGGCGCCTGTGTATATGCATGATTTATTTAAGTTTCAACGAGCAGTCTTCCAATAAAAGGCTTCAATTTGATACGTAAAAAACGATTATTTTAAGCGAAATCATTGGATGTTTATTTTATTGTGAAAAGAATGGAAAAAAATATCAGCCAAATGGCTGCCACTGCTACGCTTGCAGGAAATTATTCTTTTCATGAAATTTTCCATCATCAATTTACACATTTGTGATAATTTCAAGAATTTCACTATTAAGGTCATTCATCAAACGAGACCCATTGCATTTTTCTTTCACGTACCACCAAAAAATAGACTAGACATGTTAAATTCAAAGATAATAATGGCCAATTGTTAACGACTCTTCTAAAAATCTCACGCTTAAGAAACTTTTCACGCAAAGGGGTGGTAGTAACGTTACTTGAGTGGCACGTAGCCGTGCTATACAGCCGAAAATTTAAGAATTGGAAATTTCCATGAAAAAATAAGGCAGTAATTACATATCCAAAAAAAAACTCCAATTGGAAGACCCTGCACAAATAATTTTAAATGTATTCTCATAAACACTTTTGGCGACTAACCGTTCTTTATAAAACCAACGAATAATTTGCCGTAACCACGAGATAATAAAAAAAAAACTAAATTGGCATTCTCGTGTGTTTCTCCATAATTTAACTTTTTATTTGTATATGTACATATATTATTAAATTCACGCAATAGATAATAATCTTCTCTAGCGAATGAATTAGAAAAACGTTTACAACATCAGATTTTAAAAACATAATATTTAATAACATTTATCAAAACAACTAAATTTGGCAGTCCTAAAAAAAAAATTATAAAACTTTTATCAGGTCTAGTCTACATACATAATTGCTTTATAACTGTTTTTATTATTCTAAATTTAATTTAATAGAATTACAATAAAATAAAATACATAAATAAATAAACATGCAAAACATTTAAACAATATTTTTGGTGAAAAATAATAAAGTTACACCAAACCATTGCTGAAGAAGAAAGCTATCTGAGATCTGCTTAGATAGATCCGTAAACCAATATAATTTGGGAAGCCCTGCCCTTAACCAACTGTTTATAGACCTGGGGCCTGATTCTGGCAGTCGTGATCGAGTACTTTCTCGATTCGAAAGCAATTTGATATAAAATTATTTCAGTCAATACCGAACGAATTAATTTGAGTTTCACAATACTAAAAAAATATTTTCGATTCGTTCAGTATCGTCTGAAAGAATAAGAAATAAAATTGCTTTCGAATCGAGAAAGTACTCAATCACGACAGCCAGAATTAGGCCCCTTATTAGCCTCGGTT
This sequence comes from Pollenia angustigena, assembly GCA_930367215.1. Lineage (NCBI taxonomy): Eukaryota > Metazoa > Arthropoda > Insecta > Diptera > Polleniidae > Pollenia > Pollenia angustigena. Next base: position 50,112,692 of record OV884058.1, read on the forward strand.
TGATCATAATAAGCTTGAGGTACCGCAAGAAAAGGAATGGAAAATACCGTTTTCCTAGTTTTTTTACAAGTAACATGTTATTCTTTATTTAGGCTTGGTATTGTAGAATTAAGAAAGGCTGCAGTTGGAACGTTAGCATATGAATGTCAAATGCATCATATACATATAGATTTCTTGTCCCACATGATCTTTAATTAACGGGAAACGAAACTCACTATTTATTAGGGAAATTTGTAAGATTAAGGTTCTATGTTTCCTGCTAGACGTATATATTAAGCATTTTTTTCCTTAACCCTAAAGGCCTTCCGGTACTTTACTTATGAATATTATGGTTGCAATAATTGCAGCTAATGCCTGAAGACTGTCTAAGGCTTAAAATTGATAGAAAAATTCGCGGTACTAGGTCTAGGTTTACACTTTTATTTTTGATGCTCAACTTGTGAGTTTTTAGGAGAGAGAAGAAAGATGAAGATTCTTGTGCGTCAGCACGTTTTGTAAAAACAATGGCTGCATGTAAAATTTTTTTCTTTTCTCTTTCTTGTTGATTCGCTGTGAATAAAATTGTTGTTGTTTTGAAACAAAAAAAGTTAAAACCGATTGCTGCTTGTGATCATGTAAACAACTTAAAAGAGAATTTAAAAGAAGTTGAACAGTTAAAGTTGAAGCACCCGAACTTTTGTTCGTAGTACATGTTTTTCATGAAGAGCCCATCCTTTTGTGATCGATTTGCCGGTTAATCGTACAACGCATTACAGGGAGAATTCGTTTTTTGGCCGGACTGTTTGTATGTAGAATAACCATCCTGCTGAAGTCTTTCCTCTCACTTCAACATGAATGAATTCAAGTATAATCTTCACAAGCACAACTCTCTTTATCCTTTTTTCCATAACCTATTTTCTTAGTTCCAACACAATGAAATGCATAAGTAGAGGGAGGGCTGGTCCCAACAACAAAAAAGAGCTTTTTAAGGGAACTAAATTACTACGTACTTAAATTTTTACATCACACCTTAATTTGACTTTCACAAGGCCCATTAAATTGGTATATGCAACTTTGAAGGTAATTTTATTTTGAAGCGCTGTTTACATTTTGCGAGCTTTTGTTACACACGACACAAACACACATGAAATAGTTTTACACAAATAAAATGCCTGTTGTTTTTTGTATTGTTGTAGAGTTTTATAGACCTAATAAATAGGCCTTGGACTTTCGCGTGCGCATTAAAATGTTTCAATACAAAACTACAATAAAGATCTGTTAATTCTGGTTTTATTAATATATTTGGAAATATTATGTTCCATTGTTTGCAATTCAATTATAATAATTTCGTTTATATACCCGATTTTATACAGTTGACTCTCGATAATTTGAAACTTATTTATTTGAATCTATCGATAATTTGCAAAGTTTACCAGGTTCCTCTAAAAAAACATTCAATAAAAAATATCTATGTTATTTCGTCCTCTCGGTAATTTGAAATTTGAATGGGGAAGAGAAAGGAGAAGAAGATGAGCACCCAATTAAGTTCAATTAAGTGAAGCAAGGACGCCTCTCACTAATTAACGTTCCTACGTCCTGAGAACGGATACAAGTGATAATTTCTTCTCAGCTCTCATCACATTCGAAAATTCATTGGACAAAGTCAGATTGATTGAAAGAATATTACGTACTTTTTGTAATGATGTATTAAGAAGTTTGTATTTTAACCAAACTCTTGTTAATTTGAATTTTTTCAATTTCCCTCTTGATAATTTGAGCACTTGTTAATATGAACTCTCGACTATTTCATCGACTGTATTATGTTAGCAATTTTTCTGTTATCTATCAAATAAAAAATTCGGAGAAGAATAAAAATTTACCTGCCAATTTAAACGGGAACTTAAACGATAATGAATTAAAATTAAATTTTATAAAACTTAAAAAAAATTATTCAATCAAAGCAAATACATATCGTTAATAAAAATTTAAAAATTTAGATCACATTAAAAAAGTTACTATTATTCTTTTGTACATGTTTGTATTGGCACAAGTGTTTTGTTTTTCTTTTTGTTTTATTTTTCTTCCAAAACAATTATATTTCTTAAAAAACTATTTTTTGAAAGCAAATTAATTTCACAATCTTAAAAGCACGTGAGTGACATTTATGTTAAAACATATGTATCCATATTAACAAATAAAATACAAGAACTTCTTTTCAACTTAAACGTCAATTCCGTACGATATGTATCTATGGTTGGCGGTTTCAAACTGAATCAAATTTATCTGATCAGTGTGTTACTTCACAGTTCTCTATAGTGAGTTCTAAAATTAGGGGTATCCCGTAATAAATGTCTATAAAATGATCGCTGTTTGTTTACAGTTCGAGATTTTCAGCAAAAAATAATATTAGTACGTTAACAAAATTGTATTTAAAATTTAATGGTTGTGGGCTCTCTGTGAGTAGCTAAAATCCTTAAAAAGGTATCAAAACTAACACTTATGCCAGTTTTTTGTGCATATAAAATTTGTACTGGCCATACATAAGACCGGCGATATTTTAATGTCGATTCGACGATACTTTTTTTGAACAAACAATTTAATTTTCCATGCTTATTTTCTTCATTACAACTAAGAGAAATAACACATTAAAAAGCAGTGCATAAGATCCAAACATATTATTGAAATTGTTTCTTTTAATTCTTAAACTGGAGGTGCACAGCACGCGTTTTATGCGTTTGCTAATGGCATTTTACGCATTTCTTGTGTAACTTGTCAATAAAATTTTATGCTGATTCTACTTTTTTTTACAGATGCATTAACGCATTAAACGCGTGATGTGGACCTCCAGATTTAGCCATTTGCATTGCCCAACGGAATTGTGGGTAAACAAAGCGTGTTTTTTAGAATTTTATGACGTTACTTTCTTACGACACACATAGGGGTCAAAGGCGGTCATTTCTAGTTTAATTTACAAAAAAGTTCAAGTACCCAAAATTCTTCATCGCCATATTATTTCCATTTTGTCCTATATTACGCAATAAGTCGCACAATGATTTCATTCATTGAATAAAAAGGTGAACATAACCTATAGGAATAACATAAACAGCATTGTTCAATGTTGCCAATCAAAAGTCTTTTTATTGTTGTCAATATATTGTACCACCTTCGAATATCACATACACATTGGCGATATAATGGTACAATACGTAAAATTAAACAATTTTATTGCAAGTGTACGAGCCGCTTGAGAGAAAAGTGAAAAAGTTAGCAGAAAAAAGCTAAAAGCTTTGCGTTACTAAATCCTATTTACTACAAGTAATTTATGTACATACGAATTGGTAATAGCCTCACGCGTTGAGTCTACGAATAAAAAGAGTTCCACGACTTCTACTAACACTTTGTTTGCTGTTGTTGTTTCAATTGTCACGTGTGAGTCTCGCGTGATCGTGGTTATATTTATATATTATAATAATTTAAAGAAATGGCGTGAGTGTTTAAAAAAAAATTTAAAACTCAAATTAATGCTTTACAAAACTACATAAATAATTCCGATTCGTTCAGTAGACTGAAAAAATTAGAAATAAAACGGCTTTCGAATCGAGAAAGTACTCGATCCCCAGATTTTGTTGAAAAATTCAGTTTACTCTAAGAGATACACACATCAAATTTTATGTGCTCACTATTGTAGTTCTTCAGATATAAAAATTATAATAAGTTTTGTATGAGGGGAAATCCGTCTCCCCACTCATATACCTCCAACATTTTGTTAAAACATACAATTTGTTACCAAAAATTTTGTTTTTCTAAACACAGCTTATTTTATGTCACTTAGGTTATTTGGAATTGTAAACATCTGAAACAACATAACCTATCAGCAGTACTAAGTAGTATGAATAAATAACAATTTATTTATACATATGTACATATCGCTCATTTGCTGCAAGACCGGCATAACTCAAAAAATTAAATTTTGGAGTTAGATATGCAAAATTGTTCGCTTTGTTTTTCTTTATATTGTGTATTAAATTCATCTTTATATCTTTTATACTTTCCCAGTTTGAAGAGAATGTGTCTTCTTTTTTTCTAAGTAGTTAGAGCAAATCAAAAACTTTAAATGCGTTTATCTCGAAACGTATTTTTTTGAGTTATGCCGGTCTTGCAGTATTATGAATATTATAAATTAAATATTAAAAATTATAGTTTCTTTTGCTGGTTTAAGCAAAAAAGTACTTAATGTTTGTTTAAATTACACTTTGCAACAAAATTAAACTTTTATCGTGACTTTTTATGATTTATTTTTCTCTTTTTTTTTTGTGCGTAACAGTCCTCTAGGTACAAAAGCTTTGTCATTTGTAATATTACATGTTAAAAATTTTGCACAGATATGCGTTATGGTATAGGGAATAAAAATCCATAAGAAACTCGATTTTGAAATTTTTTCAGGTAGCTAATTAGGTATTTAAGATGACTATATACTAATTTTTTATATATTTGGAAAATATCTTAAAAATGGAAAAACCAACAAATTTTCAAAGAATTCACAGCTAATAATATAACAAAATTGAGAAATTTTTGAAAAGTAGAGTTAGGCTTTTAGCTTCTGTCACATCCAGTAGTTATTTAAATTTTATATTTTATTCCGACAATTTTTTTGTTGCCCCCTAACGAATATTAAAACACGTTAAAATTTTTTTTTTATTAAATTTATTGTTCTTCAAATTTACAGAAATGTAAGTTTTTTTCTTATTAATATCAATTAAATTAATAAATATGTGATTGTAAACGTACATCTGCTGTGTTCATGTAAATAAATTCAAACTTGCAAGAGAACTATATTCGGCTTTACGGAATATTTTAAACCCCTGACCAAGGTATTAAAAGCTATTTTTTGCGAGTTTAAAATTTTTTAATTTTTGGTGATTTTAGAAATGGATATTGTTCAAAATTTTTCTAATGAATTCAGACCATAAAGTTTTATGCTAAAATGTCCTGAAAGCCAATTTTTAAGCCCCAAAAATAAAAGTTCATAAATTAAAAGAAGACTTCAAAAAGTTTTGAAGTTTTGTGGGTAAAAAGGTACAGAAACGAAACTGGACATACAAGAAAACTGTGGACATTTTTGAATTTGAAAGCATTTTAGGCATTAAATGATGTTTAGGGGATCTTTTTACCACTGTGGAACAACTAGAAAACCGGGAATGATAGACCGTACCTCATTTTAAAGATAACAATCCATACTAACTCGTAGTCAGCTTTTTTTTAATAAAAAAAGTCGTAGTTTTTTACTCATATCTCAGCCATCCTTGGATTTGTTAAAGTGTAAATTTGTTGGTTAAAGGAAAATATCTTTATTTAACTCTCATTAAAAAAAGTGCATTTTACATTCAATTGATGAATGATATACACAGAAAGAAAAACACTCGGTATAAATTAATCTTTTTATACTTACTTTAATCACGAATCGTACTTAAAAATTCAAATACGAATAACACTAAAACGTACTTAAATCAATCCCAAATGGGATAACTTTAAAAAATCAATCCCGATATTTCTTGAAATAAGTATAAAATGCTTAAATCAAGTACAAAAAAGATTCAACTTTTCGTTGATAGTGCCACTCTGAGAGTAAAATTAAAAAATGAGGGTTTTAATCTCATTAAACTTAGTCTACTTTCACACGTTTCATCTTTTGATGCTCAACTCTTATGTTTTTAGGTGAGAGAAGAAAGAAGAAAGGGGGTTAGTACAGAGATGCCTGTACTCGGTCAGTACGCTTTGTGTTTTTATTCGTTGGTATATGCCAGCAATGGCTGCATGTAATTTTTTTCTTTTCTTTTTCTCTTTGATTCGCTGTTAATGAAATTGTTGTTGTTTTGAACCGAAAAAAGTTGAAACCGATTGCTGCGTGTGATTAGGTTGGCATCTTTAAAAGGGAATTGAAAAGAAGTTGAGCATCAAAAGATGAAACGTGTAAATTAAGACTTAGTAGTCTCATCTCTCAGCATTGCATTCTTTTATGCGTGCGTGTGTGCTTTTCTACATTTATTGTACAATTACAACAACACAACACAAGTTCGAACAAAACGATCTCCTTTTTGTTTGTAGTAACAACAAAAACAACAGAACAAGAAGAAAAACATATAACACATACATTCATGTTTAACCCTCCGGCTTACGCATGTTTTGATTATCTTTACACCACAGAGTATACAGAGGCGTCACGAGACAGAAAATATTGTGTTTTTCTGTCTTTTTTTTCGAAAGCTGCCCTTTTTGCGTTTTTTGTTTTGATTATGCAATTTGTGTAGATAGTAGCGGCCTGTTTTTACGCATTGTCACTTCACTAACAAAAAACGTTTTCTTTCTCTTTCTTCGAGAGCTGCCCTCGCAAATGATTTAGGCATTTTTCATACGCCACTTTTTTCATCTCTGTATACTTTGTGCTTTACATATTTAACAAAGGTCTGGCCAGACTCATGTGTACCACGAAGGGTTAAAAAGTATATTTGAAATCTTGCTTCTCATTTAGTTTATATTTTTAGTTAAATATGTTCATAAGATTTTTAAAGTAAAAACCATAAATTGGCATGATGTTGGTGTTTTATCATTCTTTAAGGTGTAAAACGGGTAAGTAAATCAATGATAAAAATTTTTTCTTTCTAATTTCTTTTTTGGGGTTTTTTCAAGCACAAATTAGAGATAGCATCAACTTTATAATACTTGAATCAAGCTCGTTTTGAGATTGATTCAATCTTAGTTTTACTTAAATCAATCTCATTTTCGGATTACTTCAAGTACGAAATCGTGATTGAATATGGATAATTAAAGTATTTTGGGATTGAAAATCCGTACTTGAATCAATCTTTCTGTGCTTGATTCAAGAAAATCCGTACTCACCGTACTATCAATCCCGCTTCGGATTGATTTGAGTACGTTTGGATTGATTTTTCTTTTGAGTGTAAATTATTTTGGAATGTCATTGAAAAAAACGTACATACGTACCGTGACTATTAGCTACTGGTGCATATACATTAGTGTGTCCCAAAAAAGCATAATTTAAGAGCTTATAGGTTAAAGAATTTTTGAGATTTTTTTTCAAATTTTTCGGAAGAGGTTTAGAGGTCGCTTAAGTCGAATTTTTGCCAAAAATTGGGTCTGCCGGCCTTTTTTTAAGTTTTCTTCATAACTTTGTCAAAAACCACAATTTTTAAAGAAAAAATGTCCAAGCTTTATTTTTGTGTACAAAGACTATAAGTTTTTGCAATGAACTTGCTCATTTATGCACCTGACATAAAAATTGTTCGTAATTTTTCCATACATTTTGTAAATAACGCTTTATAACTTTTAAAATTTTTATGAAAATGAAACAAATCAATAATGCAGTTTGAAAAATCCATTTATTTATTTATTGAATTCGCTCTTGCCCTTCCTAAGTTATACCGTTTTTCAGATTTGTATCCACTTTATGATATTATTACTCATATCATAATTTAAAAATCTTACATTCCTGCTGTTTGTTACCGTTTCGTTTTTATCATCATAGAATCTGAAACCATTAGTGGTATAGCAAACCAGCTTAATTTTTTTATCCTGTTTCGAACTTGCCTTTTTAAATTTGTTTTGGACTAAGACAACGATTTGCTTCATAAGCAGCATGCTGAACTGCTTCACTCCACAAAAAGTTTGGTGAGTTTGACTCAAGTAATGCACATCTAGTGGTATTTAAAACCGATCTATTGAACCTCTCAGATACCAAAATTGTTTGAATACTTATGTCATTTCTCGAACAATATTTGACAAATTCATTATTTTTGTTCTCTGTTCCTCCATCTGTTGCCAGAGTTTTCAGCGTAATCTCAAAAGGCTCCAAAAACTTCGGATTTATTGCGCAATGTATAGACTACTGCAAAATGTGAAAAGTCATCAATGAATGTGAAGAAATATGTATCTTTTGTTATCATGGCTTAAAATATTTATGGATCCAAAACACTACTGTAAACTTTTTGCCTACAACTAGTCGCTCTTTTTCTATTTCCTTTGAATGGGGACTTTGACATTTTACTACCCAAACAAGTTTCGCATTCGATGCCACTCTTGTAACGACCGCTATGACCAAATTATCGAAGTGATTCACCTGTGTCCGGAGTTGCCGTAACTTAAAAAGTGTTCGAGCTGTTGATTCTAAAGATCGGCCTACTTTCACCGTTTTTGATCTCAATTGAACCACCACAAAAGTTAACATTGTGTCCTTTTATTTCTTATTTCCTTAACTGATATTAAATTTTTTTTCAAAACTGGTACCATCAGTACGTCTGTCAAACATTGTTGGAATACCTTCAGCACGATAATTCTGTTGGTTGTTTCTGAATTTTTTATTACAATATTTACTGGAATGCTGAACGAATTACATTTGAAACATTTGACTCTCTTCATTTCTAGACAATCTTTAATTTTATGATCGCCTTTACACTTGTAACACTGTAAGCCAGTTTTAAAAGCGCAATTGTTACACTTTGAAAAATTTTGTTCGTTTCATTTTTTGTACTTTTCCAGGCCGTAATAAAATTTTAATATTCCGTTGAGAGGCTTGAGATAATTTTGCTTATTACCATGGTATCAGTTAACTTCTATACCTTGTGCCTTTATTTGCCCCAAAATACATTCAACCTTTGCCCCAAAATACATTCAACCTTTGCCCGAAAATTTTTTACATTGTTAGAAAATTCTAACCTAAAAAATTATGGATTTAAAATTGAAGTTTGATTTTATCTTTTTGCTGGCGTAATTAGCACAGCTTATCATGACTTTTTTTGGGTGAATTGCTTTAATTCTCAAATATAAATAAAATTTAATAAATTTACGGTCAATTTCACCAAGTTCAGTTAAAACTTACTATTACTTTAACTTCCAATTACTAATATGTTTTGGACAGTTATAACTGATATTAATTTGTAACTGAACTTGGTTTGGATTACTTTAAGTAGTATGTGTAGGTTGATGTTGCAATTTTATTATAAAACTAAATTTTCATGAAATTGCAAATTTTATCTTCAGTATTATTTTAAATGTATATGTTCTAATATTTGAAAATACCATTCTGCCGTATTCAAAACAATATTTATATTTTAAAAAAGGTTTGCAAAACAAATTTTCTATGAAAATTTTACTTAACAAATGCTTGTTAAATTTAATAAACTTTTATGAATACAGGGTATAGAATTTAAGAAAACCTCTATTTGCATAACTTCACAACACTATAAAAATGTTACCATACAAATTATGAAATTTGCAAAGCAAGTTTCCAATTAAGTTTTTTTAAGCCGTGCACTTGCCAGTTTATTATCAAATTAATTTTTGGAACAAACAAAATTAAAATTTTGTGTATGTGTATGTGTATGCGTGTGTGTGTGTGTGTGTGTGTGTGTGTGTGGTATTTGTGCATCTACTTAAAAATTATTTATTTCGAGGCTTACTGCCGTATTCATAAAAAACAAATTAAGTTTGAAATGTCTTTTAAGGCAAAATTTTCATACAAATTTGTCTTAAAATACAATTCATATCTATTTTCATTTTTTATGAATACGGCAGTTAAACTTTAACAGACTATCAACTTCACCATATAAGGTTTGTACTTTGAAGTGCAGATGGCCATTATCTGCTACTCTTAATGATTCATAGGTCTAACTTAAACACTTTTCTAGATAAACGATAAGATCAAAGGCCCTTCCGATCCCATCCCGTTTAATAGTATTATATTTCCACCGGGAAAAGCGTCTATATATAAAAGATCTACCGTATAATTTTGCTCAATTTTGCACTTTGATACCATAACGCACAGCAAGACTTTAAAAGTTTAACTTGTAAGAGCTCTTTATAAAAAATTGTTGCAAGCTCTTGCTCAAAAAGTTTTAAAAATTTATGAAAATAAGTGTTTACTTTGTATAGGAGGTGCCCACTTTCACTAAAATTTTCGAAAAATTATATAGCCTATTGTTCTGTCCAGACCATCGGTAATATACTGTCAAAACTTTACAAAAATCGGTCCAGTGGTTTATGAGCCTACAAGATACAAACGAACACAATTTCTTCTTTGGACATATTTTTAATTACTTTTTTCGCTTTTGATTACTTTATTTTTACACTTTGGTTCCAAATTTTTTTTGGTCGTGGCAACGCTGATTGTAGGTTGTTTTGTTTTAATTCCATAGATAAACCGAAAATAGTACCCAAAAAAGAACGAAGATACCCGCATTCAATTTAACATACAAGCCGCACATTACTGTTTTACAAATGTCAGGTAACAACGGTATGAAATTCTATTTTATACAGAGAGAAACGTTACAACTACGGTACATTAAATTTCTGTAAGCATTTGTATTGGTTTTTACATAGCAAAAAGCGAACAGCTGATTGATACAGTACAGATACGGTACAGCAACGTTAGCCTAACTGAGCCTTAACACTGGTCGATTTCGTTATTTGTTCAATCTCAAGCAATTGAGAATTTTTAAGACTCAATCAGCCATGTCACAGAGTACAATTCCGTTCGGAAACGGAATTCATTCCGTATTTTGGTGCTTCAGAAAATGACGAAAACATTTTTCGGAATGAAACCATTTTTGTGTTCATGAACGAAATGGGAGCTTTCTGTATACATATTAAAGGCCAAAAAACTATCAAAATACACTTTCTATCAATAAACAAATATGTTTTCTTCGATTCCGAACGGAATTGTACTCTGTGACATGGCTGATTATTTTATTTGATGAATTTATTTGATTGTGTTGTGAAACAAGTGATTGAACGTGTAGAAAAATTTTTATGAAAACCACTCAAAAAACTGAGTGTTATTATCTAGTTATATGTACGTAGGTAACAAGAAAATTTTCATTTTTTGTTTTAAAAAAGGTTGTTTTTTATGGAGTGTCACAACTTTGAGTTGGCAACAGTGATTTATTTGAGCACCCATTTAACAGCTGATAATTGCTTTTTGTTTAGCTTGCTTTGAAATTTCATTATGAATCGACTTACACCAGAGTAACGATTGAAAGTTGTTGAAAGTTTTAATCAAAATAATTGATCAATTCAAAATTTTGTTTTCCGATGAAGCCCATTTCTGGTTGAATGCAGGGCTGTCAGATATGACGATTTCTCGCCAAACGTGGCGATTTAAAAACGTGTTTGGCGATGGGATTTTCATTTGGCGACTTTTTTTGCGATTTCTGATACAACTGGCGATTTACTTGGTTATTTTTCCATTTTTATTGTTTCAGCGATTTTTTTTTAACAATTTGTAATTTTTTGTTATCATTACCCATTTAAACAAAACTGGCAACTTTTTTTCACATGATTTTTGTTTTGATATCATTTGAAGTGAATTTTATATTCAGTCACTATTTAAGTTACCAGTAGCTCGTTTCAGTATTTCTCGCATCGTAAAATTTCTCAAATGAAGTGTGAAACGAAAAATTCCATCGTTTCTCGATATACGAGAAAAAAGTGATTCTGTATTTGAAGGCGAAAACAGACAACACAGATTTTGTTTTAAGGTGCTATCAGACGGGATGTATTTTACATATGTACTGTCAAATTTTCCATCTGTAAAAGTTGTACACATCGTGTGATACATATGAAACTTTGCATGTGTAAAATACATGTGGAAATACATATGTAAATTTTTCGATTAGAACACGCTCTATTTTACTGTGGCAAACATAAACAAAACAGCTGGTTTGTTTTGAAACGTAAACAAGAGTCAGTTTTTGTTTACATTTATAGGTTATGTCATAAGGAAAAACATAAGCAGGTGTGATAGCAAAAATTATGAATCGTATGTAAAATGGAAATTTTGACATGCATGCGAAATTACATATGGGAAAGAAAAGTGACAGTACATATGTAAAATACATCCCGTCTGATAGCACCTTTAGCTGGAATATTTCCAGTAATCAAGTGTCAAATGAAAGCGAAACGTCAACGAAAGAAATATATTTAATAAAAGCCGAGCTGCCAGGTTTGGCGATTTTCTTGTTCCGATATTAGCAAAGTGCCGGTGTGCTGATTTTTCTAAAAAAGGGACGATATTATTTAGTCTTTGAAATAAGACAATTGTAAAACTTTTTATATGATTGGTTACTAGGCATTACAAAAAAAGATATGGGTCATTCTACGATAAGAGGTTACCTGATATTATGAATGGCGGCGTAATAAAAATATTTAAAATTATGATTTTTTTTCAATATAATCGTAATTAATCAGGAAGTTTGAATGCATGTTTAATAATGGCCAGTCAAGTTATCTACTTTTTCCGGTATTTCAAATAACCAGGGGAGATACTCTACACAGGGTGAAGACATGACCACCAGGATAAGATACCTTACTTTAAGTGGAAGGATAAATTGAAAACAAACCTTATTTTCGTAAGAATCAACTTTAATTATGCAATATTTGATGATAGTTTAAAACAAAACAAAATTTGGATAACTCCATAGAGTATTTTTTTATGTTACTTAAAAACAAAAATTCTTAACATCTGCTTACAAAAACGTAGTCGAAAAAAAGCTAATTATTTCATTTCCTTCGTTTACAAGCTGGCATGCCTTCTCGGTAAATGCTTGAGAACAATACTGAGAAGATACTTTATTAGTGGTTCGTCTTAAGATTATCTTTCAGGCCCATATACATAATCAACATTAAGGCACGGTTTGGTTTTCATGAAAGCAAAATCCAAGGTGCATACCACAAAATACTTGTATACTTCAAGATCACAGAAACAGCTTAAGCTCTTCATTGTCAATTTATTGGGGCATCCAGTAATTTGTTGGACCTTCATAGTGGCTGAGAAGCTTTTAGAACTTTTTATATTAAGTCCCTCTTCTTTCTTTAAAATGTCTTCGTCATCAATTACATTTGGACAGCGATGAATTGTCATTCCCAGCTCCAACAAGTCTATCAGTAGTCCTTTTGCACGTCGCACCTACCTCATCAGGCGCGGCCTTGCCGTGACCGGCTTCGTGATAATTCCACGTGAATTTTACTTAATTTAGGTAAAGTTCTTGCAATTTGGTTGCCAGTGCATAAAACATAAAAAACGAATATTGGATTTGATTAAAAAGTTGGTTAGCACGATTTTGTACAAATCTTGAATGTCAGAACGTTAATATGGCAACTAAAGAAAGAACTTGACTACCTTCTATTATTGTATAATGCAACATATGTATGTTAGTAGTATAAAACTAACTTAAACCAAAATTCACATTAAATAAGGCATACATAAATTTTTGAAGCGTTAAAACACGTATAACGTATATAGTGGAAATGTGTTGGTTTATCGTAAAATACTAAGAAAGAATTAATTTCTCAATTCCTTATCTACCCTGGACGCAAAATCTTTACCCTGGCATCTGATGAAGCAGGGGAAATACGGCAGGGGAGAGATGTTTTCCTTAAAAAACTAGCATAATCGGAAAAATATGTATTGTAACGAAAAATCAAACTAACACAGTAAATTATACTGAAATTAAAATAAATCAATATTATAAACAAACTTTAACCACAAATAACAAGTGAATAAAACTCTCCAGTGGAGATACATTAATCACTGACACGTGCGAGTAACCCGAGTGTTTTGGTCGAATTATTGGCCCAATAGGAACACGCTAGTGGCTCGCGCGACTTTTATTGTTAAATGCACTTCAAAACAAATATTCTGCTATTTAAATTTGCAGCGTCAACGCATTTTAGCGGCATTTTTAAACGATCGAAAAATGTGCAGGGGAAGAGACTTAAAATACGAGGGACAAAAAATATGTAATTTTTTTCAATAAAATTTGAAAGTATTTTGAAAGTTTTTTTAAATGATTACCAATGTTATTTAAACTACTTTATGTAATAACTAACGATTAAATATTTTATGAATTAGTAATGTGTTAAATTTCAAATATTTTGTTACAGAATACTAAAGGGACAGGCCAGGGTAGATACTTTTTTCTAGGTAAACATGAAGTTATGACTAAACTAAGGTAATTTAGGTATTGCAATTTATTGGTAAAAAAGTATACTGTATTTATTATTAAACGCGTTTGATATTTCCGCAAATTTAAAAATTATATATGATTTTTTAATGTAGCCGTCGATAGTACCTATTAACATAGAAACACCCATATCTTTTAAAACAAGGCAGCCTTAATTTTGATATTTATCGCTATTGTGAAAATTGTCCTCGAAATTGTTTGCCTCTTCCCTAAAAAATATATTGCCAAAAGAAAAATTTCGAGGGAAAAGTGTTTACTTTTTATTTCCGTGATTATTTAATACAATTG